>HG993133.1:12500-10012500 GCA_905231865.2 Boloria selene
CATGGGCCACTCCGGCCGTCGCTACAAGCGCCGCTTCGGTAGGGTCTTTTGCTCGCGCCATAACCAAGGTGTCATCTGCGTAGCACACTACACTGACTCCTCTCAGTGTTCTACCTCTGAGGACCCAGTCGTAGCCAATGTTCCACAGGATCGGACCGAGGACTGAGCCCTGTGGAACACCGCACGACACTTCACGTCTTCTCCAGCCGTTCCGTTCCGGGAAGACCACAGATCTATCGGATAGGTAAGCTCCGATTACACGGCGCAGGTAGGTTGGCACCCCGTGGTAGCGGAGTGCCTCCCTGATGCAAGCCCAGGGTAAGGAGTTAAAGGCGTTTGCGATGTCAAGGGACACCGCAAAAACTACCTCACCCTGGGAAACCGCATCCTGCGCGCAGGATTTCACTAACTGGATGGCATCTATAGTTGAGCGACTACTGCGAAAACCATACTGTGCATCCGATAGATCCGGTCCAATCTCCACCATGTGCTTGGTCAAGCGCCCAACTACAATGCGCTCAAAAAGTTTAGCCATCTCATTGAGCAGCACGATGGGACGGTAAGCGGAGGGAGACTCCGCCGGACGCCCTTCCTTCCTGAGAAGAACCAACCTGCCTGTCTTCCACCTCTGTGGAATTGTGGCTTGAGCCAGACAGGCAGTGAATAATTCCCTCACACAAGGCCCTAAAGCGTCCAACGCAAGAGCTAACGCACGACCAGGTATCCCATCCGGCCCCGGGGCAACGGACTTCCCGCGCATGCGCGCAACTGCATCTGCCATTTCCGCTTCAGTGACACCCATTACATCTTCTTGGCCTGTCTCGTCTGCAGCCGCCGTCCGTGAGACCATTTGCGGCACCGTGAAGTTATCCCGATGTGGGAAGAGACTCTCCAGCACGCCTTGCAACACTCCCTCGTTGAGCGTTTCAGTTAGTGGAGGAGCCCAGGGGCGAAGCTTGTTCATTACTAATCTGTAAGGTGTGCCCCACGGGTCTCTATTGAGCTCCTCTAGCATTTCGGCCCTGCCCTCGGTTATGGCCCTGGCGATTTGGGCTTGGAGACGTGATTTTGCCTGCGTATATTCCGCATATCTCCCATCCTCCTCCGTTTGGTTTCTTCGCACCCTCCTTCGGCAGCGCAAGTAGCGGCGTCTAGCAGCCACGCAGTCCTCGCGCAGTCGTGCAATTTCTGCAGTCCACCACCACACCTGCTGCCTCGGTGAGCGACGCCTGGATCTGGGCATTGAAGAGTCACAGATCCGCTTTATAAGCTCTTCTATGCGGGTTGCTGCCTCTTCCGGAGATGATATGCGGAGGGGCAGCCAAGAGGCCACAACTGATGCCTCTTTAAGCAGCTCTTGGTTGAGGCGTTTGAGCTGCCACCTTGGACCGCTCTCCCTCGGGATACGGTAAGGGGTTGGCGGCCCCGCCAGATGAGTGGAGATCTCATATTGGATGTACAGATGGTCTGAGAGCGTCTCCACATCATCCAGCACTCGCCAACCGTGTATACGGCGCGCTAAGGCAGGGCTGGCAAACGTTACGTCCACGATGGACCCACCCTGCCGTCGCACGCACGTGTTAACCGTTCCCCGATTCAGGACGGTTAAGCCAGTGGCAACAGTCCACTCCTCAAGCGATCGCCCACGGGCATCTGTCACTGGGCAACCCCAAGCACCTGATTTGGCGTTTAGATCGCCAGCCACCAGTATGTAGCGGTGTCTACTTTGAGATATTAGTTCTCCAAGACCGTCTAGGAAGTTGTCGAACTCAACAAGGGTCTTATTCGGGGAGAAGTAGACACCTACCACCAGCGTTTCGCCCAGCAAGGCCATGACGACTCCGGACCTTTTCTTGACTCGAGTGAACAGCGGTGCACCTGCGCTAAACTGGGCGACGAGTGCAACTGTCCCGTCATTGTCACCGACCCAATTGTCCCTCTGTGGAACATAGTATGGCTCCGAGAGTACCGCCAGCTGCGTAGACCACTGTGCCATACTTTGGACTAGAAGATCTTGAGCCCTGGCACAGTGGTTTAGATTTGCCTGTAGAACGGTGGCCATTAGTGTTGCTCCGTTCTTTGCTCCTCTGTGCGCAACCGTGTTGCACTGGCCGCTGGACGTTTGCCTCTCTTCTTTTCCTTTTGTAAGGCTCGAGCACAGGCGACACTGCCAACAATGTGATTTGCCGGCCGTTTGGCTGACTCACATACAGGGCAGTGTGGCACCGCGGAACACTGCGAGCGTCTATGACCAGGTTGTCCGCAGCGAAAACATTGGCTGCTACGGTCTACATCACCAGTGCACTTCGCCGCCACGTGCCCTGTTTCGTGGCAGCGGAAACATCGTTGCTGTCGTGGCTGTAGCAATTTTACTTGCGCCGTTATAAAGCCAACTCGTATCCTGCTCTCAGCTGCGACCTTTTGAGCAGCCATGATTGGGCATTTAATCCAAGCTGACTTCAGTTCAAAGCGGTTCCGACGTATTTCACCGACTTTTACAGTGTCTTTGTCGCAGCCCCCAATCTCACTGACCGCCTTTACTAGGTCATTAGGTGTCACCGAGTCTTCGAGCCCCAGTATCCGAAGCTCGGCGCACTTCACCGGCCGGGATATTAGCACGTCTTCACGGTCAAGTATGGTGGCAAGTTGCTGTGCTAGAGCATTAGCCTTGTCATCGTTGTTGGTGCCAGGTAGTTCCAGCATCCTGGCACCGGTAGCAGCCACCTTGTAGCGCACGTCCTTGATGCCCAGGCCATTTAGGTCTAGCTTTTGCTTGACCTGGGTAAACACTTCTTCGTATGTTATATTACGCTCGACAGCTGAGGGCTGGAGCTTGAGGACCACCGCAGCAGAACGTGGAGGCTTCAGCTTGACTGGTTTAGCTGAACCTGTTACTCCCTTCTTTTGGGCTGGTTTTGTTGCCCCTGCCTTCTTTTTTGCACCTCTCTTGGCTACAACGTTCCAACCTTCCGAGGTATTATTGGTGGACAAGGGTGGTATGTCGCCGGTGGGAGCAACTGATTGAGCAGCCTTTGAGGGCGCTTTCTTCTCTTTCTTCTCCTTTTTCTTCTTTTCCTTCTTGTTTTGCGCCTTAGGTCCGGGATTGGCAGGAGCCATAAGGGTAGTCGGAGTGGCCTCCGACCTTCTTGAAAGAACTGTGTCTGAGATCAGCGGAACTGGAACTCGTTGCTCTCTTAACAGTTTTGCCTCTAACGCTTCGATACGGTCACTCATCATGGTGCCCACCTGCACTATTATGGAGCGAGCCAGTTCATCAGCGTGAGGTTGTGCCAGGCTCGACGTAGAGGTAGACGTCATCTGTTCTACAGAAGTTTCTCGCGGAATGATGTTGTGAGACTTCTGTAGTTCGAGTTCCGACCTCATATCTGCTACCTCCTTCCTCAGTTCGGCGATCTCGTTCTGCAGCTTCTGATTATTAGCTCGTAACTGAGCCGTCTCCTCGGACGCTGTGCGTTTGGCCAGCTGGTCTACTGCTGATGCAATCGCACTCGCGGCCTCCTTTAGGGCCTTTGAAAATGTGCCCTTTAAGTTACCAGATTTTGTAGCAACTTTTTCGATTACATCCAGGCTAGTTTTCACTTTAGCCTGGAGATCCGACACTAATTCCGACTCCCCTTCACCTCTGGTTATGTTAGGGGAAGTATTCGCCTGGCGTTGTTCGGCTCTGGTCTTGAGTGCCGATGTCATGTCCACCACCTCCATCTCCGCTCTGAGCATGAGCTCCTCTCTTTTCGCGTCATTCAAAGCGCGTTTTGCTTCCGCGAGACCTACGTATTGTCCCGTAGTCGGTGGACGACCTCTACTGCGATTAACCATTACCCTATCTTTTGGTCTCACATCGTCTTCAGGCGACGACGACTGACTACGGGCTGTGGTACCTTTAGCAAGCACTCCTGGGCGCTTATTCAGCACGGCTCGGACTTTGCTTAAAGATCGCACTCCTTTGCTTGACGCAACGCCTGCGCCTCCGCCAGTCACTGGCACGTTCGTCTCTCCGCCCATCTCAGGCACGTTCGTCTCTCCGCCCGTCTCAGGCACATTCGTCTCTCCGCCCGTCTCAGGCTCCTCGTCATTTGGGTTTTTGTGTTTAATTTTCTCCATACTGTTCCCACGAGTATGGGGGATTGGAAGGTCCATCCGAGCGGTGCCCCCTGCACCCGGATAAGCCTAAGCGTAACCCGCTAGAGTGTCGGCCGGTACTCTAGCGGGGGAAGCAGTAGCGACTGAACAACCCATCAGCCATGCATCCCCTCGCGCTGCTACGCCGCTTGGGATTCGGGGTAATTTTTTATAGAGGTTTTCTTCCTCGCGACCCGGGCAGTTAAGCCGAGGCCCTCGGTCCCAGTTCCCGGCCGCTAGACATGACAACAGCACCGAGAACAAGGATTACGAGTTGAGGAGGGCGTTGCACGGGAAGTGCAGACCGGCTGCGCAGTGAAGCGCTCGCCGAACCCGCCCCACCTCGCTGCTGATCCACAGCTTCGGCTTTGTTTACGGTGTGCTCCGCTAGGCCGTGGGGTTAACAAACCCCTAAGGCACGCCCATGCCTAGTTGGTTTTGGTCCGCGCCGGATTGCTCCGGTACCACCCGCGTTACAGTGCGAGTGGCATTCCCCTATCCGCCACCTGGGGACGCGCCCGGTAGGAGGACCAACAACTCCCTCGGGAACCTAACCTAACCTAACCTAACCTAACCTAACCTAACCTAACCTAACCTAACCTAACCTAACCTAACCTAACCTAACCTAACCTAACCTTTTTTTTTTTTTTTTTTTTTTTTTTTTTCGTCAGGAAACCCTGTTGCCGGGTACCCGCCGCCTGGGGAAGAACGACGGGTTATGTGGGGCTCCTGCCGTGCTAGAGATGGTAAACGCACGGCAGCCTACCCACTAAAACCTGACGGTGTCCACCTTGATCGCCTTGGTGCCGGGAACACGGGAACAGGAAATCATCCGCGAACCCGACGGCGATAGCCCTGCGGCTCGTCTCGGTGTCGGAGGGTGGAGGAAGCACCCTCTACGACCACAACTGGAGTGGCGCGCGGCGGACACTGCGCGCGCCTACTCGGGCCAGGTGACTAGGCGGCAGACTTCCCCAAGTCTACCACCCTCTGGCTAGTGTTAGGGGGGGAGGCGGCGGTCTTGTGCCGCTCTCCGGCGCCCGGTCCGTCGTCGGCGGATGGTGAGATCGGAAGTCGCCTCCCTCTCTCTCTCCGCCGACTCCTTCTGCGACATCACGACCTCGCAGAAGGTCTGGACTGCGTCCCAAGACCTTTCGCTCTCGACCATGGCTTTGATCACGGCCGGGAGCGACAGGTCCGCCCCCACAACACTTTGGAGCGCCTCCCGCTCTGACGCCCAGGCTGGGCAAATCTCCAGCATATGCTGGGCGTCCTCATCGACGCAGTCGCTACAGTGGTGGCAGCGTGCGTCAGGCTCTCTTCCGGCGACGCGGCACAGGTAGCCACCGAAGCATCCGTGCCCCGTGAGGACCTGCGTCAACCGGAAGGAGAGAATGCCATACCGTCTCGTCAACCATTGTCTGATAACTGGTTGGATTGCATCGATGGTCCTGCGACCCGCTGAAGGCTGCTGGAGCCTGCCTATCCACTTTTCGATAATGGCATCTTTTTCTTCGATATCGTGCAGTACTGGGCTTAGGTCCCCGGACGCAGGGCCTCGGCGTCGACGATAAGTCGATGCCAAGGAACCTGCGTCCAGGTCCCAGGGTGTAACTCCAGCCAGCACGCACGCTACATCGCTCGAGATGGTCCGGTAGCCCCTTACAACTCTTGTGGCCATCACTCTCTGTGATTGTCGTAGGACAGCTACATTTTCCCGGCTGAGAGCATCAGTCCATACGGGAGCACCATATAACGCGATGGATCTCAGTACTCCCAAGTATAATCGCCTACTAGCACAGCTGGGTCCGCTCACATTCGGTAGCAGTCTGCTGAGTGCGCCCGCAGTTTGCATCAATTTAGGCGCAAGGTTTGTAAAATGCGCCCGAAAGTTCCACCGGCTGTCGAGCACGAGTCCCAAGTACTTCATCGTACTCGACAAGCCGATGCGAACTCCGCCCACAGTTATATGGGCATCTGTTGACGGCGCTCTACGAGGGCCGTGGAAACTCAGGGCCTTGGTTTTCTCTATGGCAACTTCTAGCCCCAGCTTCTGGATCTTTGTAATAATGTGAGCCACTCCGACAGTTGTTAATGTCATCGCCTCCTGATGGTTTTTTGCGCGAGCTAATACCAGGGTGTCGTCCGCGTAACAAACTACGCTGATTCCTCTTAGCGTGCTACTTCGTATAACCCAATCGTAGCCGATATTCCACAGGAGCGGCCCAAGAACCGAGCCCTGTGGAACACCGCACGATACTTCCCGTCTGCCCCAGCCGTCTCGCTCAGGGAAGGTTACGAATCTATTGCTTAGGTAAGCCCCAATAACGCGCTGCAGGTAGGTCGGCACCCCATGGTATTGGAGCGCCGTCCTGATGCAATCCCAAGGTAAGGAGTTGAAGGCGTTCGCGATGTCTAATGATACCGCGATAACTACCTCACCCTGGGAGACCGCATCCTGCGCGCGAGACTTGACTCTCAGGATGGCATCCACAGTGGAACGCCCACTGCGGAAACCATACTGAGCGTCGGATAGATCGGGCCCCACTTCTGTCAGGTGCTTGATTAAGCGTCCGACTATGATTCGCTCGAATAACTTGGCTATCTCATTTAGTAGCACTATCGGCCGGTAGGCAGATGGCGACTCCGCTGGACGCCCTTCCTTTCTGAGGAGGACTAATCTGCCTGTCTTCCACCTCTGTGGCATTATGGCTTGAGCCAGACAGGCAGAGAAAAGTCTCCTCACCCAAGGCTCCAAGACATCCATTATCAGTGCTAGCGCGCATCCTGGTATTCCGTCTGGTCCAGGGGAGACGGATTTCTTTCGCAGGCGTCTCACTGCAACTTCCATTTCGTTCTCAGTGACCTCTGAGGCCTCGGCTTCATATTCGTCGACTGTTATGTGCTGACTCATCATTGGAAGAACAGAGTCGTTTTGTTGCGGAAATAAAGATTCCAGTACGCCCCGGAGCGCATCAGCTCCCATTGTTTCCGTAAGTGGAGGAGCCCACGGGCGAAGTTTGTTTCTTACTAATTTATAAGGTGTGCCCCATGGGTCTCTGTTGAGCTCCTCCAACATTTTGGCCCTTCCTTCATTTATTGCCCTGGCTATTTGCATTTGAAGACGCGCCTTTGCCTCCTTATAGATAGTATATCTGTGGTCTTCCTCTACCTGGTCCCGGTGTGCCCTTCTTCGGTAGTGCGTGTATTGTCGTCGGGCGGCTATGCAGTTTTCGCGTAGGTGGGCGATTTCTACGGACCACCACCACACTTGTTTCCTCGGAGGGCGGTGTCTGGATCTAGGCATGGCAGAATCACATATGCGCCTTAGTATATCATCGAGTTTACTCGCTGTCTCCTCTAGGGATGTTATTTGTTGGGGCAGCCAAGAGGCCACAACAGACGCTTCTCTAAGCAGCTCCGGATTTAGGCGCTTGATCTGCCATCTCGGTCCGTTCTCTCTCTGTGTTCGGGAAGCGGTTGGCGGAACCGCCAGGTGTGTGGAGATCTCGTACCGGATGTAAAGATGATCCGATAGAGTCTCCACATCCTCCAGCACTCGCCAGTCGCTTACGCGGCGAGCTAGGGCAGGGCTCGCGAACGTTATGTCCACGATGGAACCGCCCTGCCGTCGCACGCACGTGTTGACTGCTCCCCTGTTCAGCACAGTCAGGCCAATGACCACAGTCCACTCTTCCAATAAGCGCCCGCGAGCGTCCGTACTTGGACAACCCCATGCACGAGCTTTAGCATTTAGGTCACCTGCTACCAACACGTGGTGGTGTCTACTTCTGGATATAGATTCCCCCAGATTGTGAAGAAAACTGTCAAACTCGGCGAGAGTCCTGTTGGGGGAAAAGTAGACACCAACTACTAAAATTTCCCCAAGCAGGGCCATTACGAATCCGGACCCCTTTACTACATGGGTAAACAGCGGTGCGCCTGCGTCTACTTGGGAGACAAGTGCGACCAACCCGTCACGGTCACTCACCCAATTGTTCCTTGATGGGATATAGTGTGGCTCTGACAGAACCGCCAGTTGCGCCGACCACTGCACCAAGCTTTGGACAAAAAGGTCTTGGGCTCTGGCACAGTGGTTTAAGTTCGCTTGCAGAACTTTTAAGGCCATCATTTCTGTTGGTTTACTGGTTCTCCTTCCTTGGGCGGCTTGTTTGTGCCGGCTATGGGATGTTTTCCCTTCTTCTTCCGAGCCAATGCGCGAGTGCAGGCTGCGCTGCCTATGATGTGGTTGGCAGGCCTGTTCGCAGAGTTGCACACCGGGCAAAATGGCGCATTGGCGCAGCTCCCGCGCTTGTGCCCCGGTTGCCCACATCTATAGCATTGGCTACTCCTGTCGTCACCACCTGTGCACTTTGCTGCCACGTGTCCCACTTCGTGACAGCGAAAACAGCGCTGAGTTCGAGGCTGTAATAACCTGACTTGCGCTGTCACTAGTCCGACAGGTATTCTTTTGCTTTCCGCGATCTTCTTAGCAGCTAGCACGGGGCATTTTACCCATGCTGACCCTAAGCCGAACCGATTGCGGCGTATTTCGCCCACCTTCACAGACTCCTTCGTACAGCCACCTAGTTGGCTGATGACTTCAGCCAGCTCCTTCGACGTGACTGAGTCATCTAGGCCCAGAAGCCTAAGCTCGGCGCATCTTATAGGCCGCGATATGTGCACCTCGCTGCCTTCTAAGATGGTGCATAGTCTTTTTGCTAAGGCCTCAGCCTTATCCTCATTGTTTGCACCAGGGAGTTCGAGCATTCTGGTCCCAGTTGCTGCAACCTTATATCTCAAATCTTGGATACCAAGCTCGCTTAGATCGATTTTTTGCTTGATCTGGGTGAAGACATCCCCATATGAGATATTTCTCTCTTCGGCACCTGGTTGTAGTTGTATGGCGACCACAGCAGAACGAGGTGGACGTATCTTAGGTTGCTTTGGCTTTTCTGGCAATACTTTTTTCTTAGACTGTTGGCTTGCCGCAGCCTTCTTCTTCTTGCTCCTCTTGGTTACCACATTCCAACCCTCCTGAGCATTGGGATTCGGTATCAATGACTCTGTATTTGTAGGGAGGACTGTTTGTTCCGTCCTAGATGATGCTTTTTTCTTCTTTTTCCCCGCTTTGGTCTTCATCTTTGGGCCAGGGTTGGCTGGTGCCATGAGGGTTGTAGCTATGGCTTCCGTTCTAAGGGATTGACCTGCTTCCTCGTCCAATGGTAAACGAGCTTGATGTGCTGGCTGCATCCTCTTCTCGAGTTCTTCAAAGTGAGCACTGATCATTGGGCCAATTCGTCCTATTACGGCGTGCACCAGTTCTTCTGTATTACATGCCATTGAGCTCGACATTGGAGGGGCCCTCTCCCTTTCATTTTCGCAGAGCCTATCCTGCTGTTGTCTTAACAGCGCTATCTCTTTGCGAAGCTCTTCTACCCCTGAACTGGCCACCGAGTTCACGAGTGTTCCTTGGCTTTGTTGCTCTTTCCTCAAGGTATCCATCTCCTTTCTCAGGTCATTAAGTTCCATCTGTAGCTTTGTATTACTCGCACGTAGCTGTTCCACCTCCTCTGATGCGGTGCGTCGTGAAAGCAGATCAACAGCACCAGCGATTGTACTTGCTGCATCCTTAAGGGCCTTTGCAAAAGTGCCTTTTAGGTTGCCCGATCTTGTGGCAACCTTCTCAATAACCTCGAGGCTGGTCTTTATTCTGTCCTGGAGGTCAGGTACAGAATCTACCTCTCCATCTGGCCTGGTTGTGGGCCCACCTGATGTTTGTGGGCTGGATCTAGCTTTGAGGGCTGCCGCCAAATCCGCTACCTCTTTTTGTGCTCTGAGCCTAAGCTCCTCCTTCTTCGCCTCATTGAGGGCACGTTGAGCTTCCGCCAGGCCAACATACTGCCATGTAGATGGCGGGCGCCCTCTCCCGCGTTGGGCAGCATTCGTTTTTGTTCCCACGTCATCCGGCGACACTGACTGAACTCGGGCTGTACTTTTGACAGGCACTCTACTTCCGCCTTTGTCCGGTCCAACTGTGACTTCGCTAGGAGATCGCTTTTCTTTAGCAGACGCAACACCGGTACCTTTGCTTGTCTCAGGTCTATCTTTTACTACGCCAGTCTCTGGCACACATTTCTCACCGCCCGTCGCAGGCCCGTCTTCAGCTCCGCCCTTCTCGGGCACTACTCCTCCGCCCTTCTCGGGCCCTACGTCTTTTGGGTTTTTTGTTTTGTGTTTTGCTTCCATACTTGAACCCACGAGTATGGGGGATATATAAGGTCCATCTGAGCGGCGCCCCCTGCACCCAGATAAGCCTATGCGTAACCCGATAGAGAGTCGGCCGGTTCTCTAACGGGGAAAGCAGTAGCGACTGACCTACCCATCAGCCATGCATCCCCTCGCGCTGCTTCGCCGCTTGGGATTTGGGGTAATTTTTTATAGAGGTTTTCTTCCTCGCGACCCGGGCGATTAAGCCAAGGCCCTCGGTCCCAGTTCCCGGCCGTTAGACATGACAACGACACCGGGTTCTGGGATTACGAGTTGAGGAGGGCGTTGCACAGGAAGTGCAGCCCAGCTGCGCAGTGAAGCGCTCGCCGAACCCGCCCCACCTCGTTGCTGATCCACAGCTTCGGCTTTGTTTACGGTGAGCTCCGCTAGGCCGTGGGGTTAACAAACCCCTAAGGCACGCCCATGCCTAGTTGGTTTTGGTCCGCGCCGGATTGCTCCGGTACCACCCGCGTTACAGTGCGAGTGGCATTCCCCTATCCGCCACCTGGGGACGCGCCCGGTAGGAGGACCAACAACTCCCTCGGGAACCTAACCTAACCTAACCTAACCTAACCTAACCTAACCTAACCTAACCTAACCTAACCTAACCTAACCTAACCTAACCTAACCTTTTTTTTTTTTTTTTTTTTTTTTTTTTTTTTTTTTTTTTTTTTTTTTTTTTTTTTTTTTTTTTTTTTTTTTTTTTTTTTTCGTCAGGAAACCCTGTTGCCGGGTACCCGCCGCCTGGGGAAGAACGACGGGTTATGTGGGGCTCCTGCCGTGCTAGAGATGGTAAACGCACGGCAGCCTACCCACTAAAACCTGACGGTGTCCACCTTGATCGCCTTGGTGCCGGGAACACGGGAACAGGAAATCATCCGCGAACCCGACGGCGATAGCCCTGCGGCTCGTCTCGGTGTCGAAGGGTGGAGGAAGCACCCTCTACGACCACAACTGGAGTGGCGCGCGGCGGACACCGCGCGCGCCTACTCGGGCCAGGTGACTAGGCGGCAGACTTCCCCAAGTCTACCGCCCTCTGGCTAGTGTTAGGGGGGGAGGCGGCGGTCTTGTGCCGCTCTCCGGCGCCCGGTCCGTCGTCGGCGGATGGCGAGATCGGAAGTCGCCTCCCTCTCTCTCTCCGCCGCCTCCTTCTGCGACATCACGACCTCGCAGAAGGTCTGGACTGCGTCCCAAGACCTTTCACTCTCGACCATGGCTTTGATCACGGCCGGGAGCGACAGGTCCGCCCCCACAACACTTTGGAGCGCCTCCCGCTCTGACGCCCAGGCTGGGCAAATCTCCAGCATATGCTGGGCGTCCTCATCGACGCAGTCGCTACAGTGGTGGCAGCGTGCGTCAGGCTCTCTTCCGGCGACGCGGCACAGGTAGCCACCGAAGCATCCGTGCCCCGTGAGGACCTGCGTCAACCGGAAGGAGAGAATGCCATACCGTCTCGTCAACCATTGTCTGATAACTGGTTGGATTGCATCGATGGTCCTGCGACCCGCTGAAGGCTGCTGAAGCCTGCCTATCCACTTTTCGATAATGGCATCTTTTTCTTCGATATCGTGCAGTACTGGGCTTAGGTCCCCGGACGCAGTGCCTCGGCGTCGTCGATAAGTCGATGCCAAGGAACCTGCGTCCAGGTCCCAGGGTGTAACTCCAGCCAGCACGCACGCTACATCGCTCGAGATGGTCCGGTAGCCCCTTACAACTCTTGTGGCCATCACTCTCTGTGATTGTCGTAGGACAGCTACATTTTCCCGGCTGAGAGCATCAGTCCATACGGGAGCACCATATAACGCGATGGATCTCAGTACTCCTAAGTATAATCGCCTACTAGCACAGCTGGGTCCGCTCACATTCGGTAGCAGTCTGCTGAGTGCACCCGCAGTTTGCATCAATTTAGGCGCAAGGTTTGTAAAATGCGCCCGAAAGTTCCACCGGCTGTCGAGCACGAGTCCCAAGTACTTCATCGTACTCGACAAGCCGATGCGAACTCCGCCCACAGTTATATGGGCATCTGTTGACGGCGCTCTACGAGGGCCGTGGAAACTCAGGGCCTTGGTTTTCTCTATGGCAACTTCTAGCCCCAGCCTCTGGATCTTTGTTATAATGTGAGCCACTCCGACAGTTGTTAATGTCATCGCCTCCTGATGGTTTTTTGCGCGAGCTAATACCAGGGTGTCGTCCGCGTAACAAACTACGCTGATTCCTCTTAGCGTGCTACTTCGTATAACCCAATCGTAGCCGATATTCCACAGGAGCGGCCCAAGAACCGAGCCCTGTGGAACACCGCACGATACTTCCCGTCTGCCCCAGCCGTCTCGCTCAGGGAAGGTTACGAATCTATTGCTTAGGTAAGCCCCAATAACGCGCTGCAGGTAGGTCGGCACCCCATGGTATTGGAGCGCCGTCCTGATGCAATCCCAAGGTAAGGAGTTGAAGGCGTTCGCGATGTCTAATGATACCGCGATAACTACCTCACCCTGGGAGACCGCATCCTGCGCGCGAGACTTGACTCTCAGGATGGCATCCACAGTGGAACGCCCACTGCGGAAACCATACTGAGCGTCGGATAGATCGGGCCCCACTTCTGTCAGGTGCTTGATTAAGCGTCCGACTATGATTCGCTCGAATAACTTGGCTATCTCATTTAGTAGCACTATCGGCCGGTAGGCAGATGGCGACTCCGCTGGACGCCCTTCCTTTCTGAGGAGGACTAATCTGCCTGTCTTCCACCTCTGTGGCATTATGGCTTGAGCCAGACAGGCAGAGAAAAGTCTCCTCACCCAAGGCTCCAAGACATCCATTATCAGTGCTAGCGCGCATCCTGGTATTCCGTCTGGTCCAGGAGAGACGGATTTCTTTCGCAGGCGTCTCACTGCAACTTCCATTTCGTTCTCAGTGACCTCTGAGGCCTCGGCTTCATATTCGTCGACTGTTATGTGCTGACTCATCATTGGAAGAACAGAGTCGTTTTGTTGCGGAAATAAAGATTCCAGTACGCCCCGGAGCGCATCAGCTCCCATTGTTTCCGTGAGTGGAGGAGCCCATGGGCGAAGTTTGTTTCTTACTAATTTATAAGGTGTGCCCCATGGGTCTCTGTTGAGCTCCTCCAACATTTTGGCCCTTCCTTCATTTATTGCCCTGGCTATTTGCATTTGAAGACGCGCCTTTGCCTCCTTATAGATAGTATATCTGTGGTCTTCCTCTACCTGGTCCCGGTGTGCCCTTCTTCGGTAGTGCGTGTATTGTCGTCGGGCGGCTATGCAGTTTTCGCGTAGGTGGGCGATTTCTACGGACCACCACCACACTTGTTTCCTCGGAGGGCGGTGTCTGGATCTAGGCATGGCAGAATCACATATGCGCCTTAGTATATCATCGAGTTTACTCGCTGTCTCCTCTAGGGATGCTATTTGTTGGGGCAGCCAAGAGGCCACAACAGACGCTTCTCTAAGCAGCTCCGGATTTAGGCGCTTGATCTGCCATCTCGGTCCGTTCTCTCTCTGTGTTCGGGAAGCGGTTGGCGGAACCGCCAGGTGTGTGGAGATCTCGTACCGGATGTAAAGATGATCCGATAGAGTCTCCACATCCTCCAGCACTCGCCAGTCGCTTACGCGGCGAGCTAGGGCAGGGCTCGCGAACGTTATGTCCACGATGGAACCGCCCTGCCGTCGCACGCACGTGTTGACTGCTCCCCTGTTCAGCACAGTCAGGCCAATGACCACAGTCCACTCTTCCAATAAGCGCCCGCGAGCGTCCGTACTTGGACAACCCCATGCACGAGCTTTAGCATTTAGGTCACCTGCTACCAACACGTGGTGGTGTCTACTTCTGGATATAGATTCCCCCAGATTGTGAAGAAAACTGTCAAACTTTTTCGAGAGTCCTGTTGGGGGAAAAGTAGACACCAACTACTAAAATTTCCCCAAGCAGGGCCATTACGAATCCGGACCCCTTTACTACATGGGTAAACAGCGGTGCGCCTGCGTCTACTTGGGAGACAAGTGCGACCAACCCGTCACGGTCACTCACCCAATTGTTCCTTGATGGGATATAGTGTGGCTCTGACAGAACCGCCAGTTGCGCCGACCACTGCACCAAGCTTTGGACAAAAAGGTCTTGGGCTCTGGCACAGTGGTTTAAGTTCGCTTGCAGAACTTTTAAGGCCATCATTTCTGTTGGTTTACTGGTTCTCCTTCCTTGGGCGGCTTGTTTGTGCCGGCTATGGGATGTTTTCCCTTCTTCTTCCGAGCCAATGCGCGAGTGCAGGCTGCGCTGCCTATGATGTGGTTGGCAGGCCTGTTCGCAGAGTTGCACACCGGGCAAAATGGCGCATTGGCGCAGCTCCCGCGCTTGTGCCCCGGTTGCCCACATCTATAGCATTGGCTACTCCTGTCGTCACCACCTGTGCACTTTGCTGCCACGTGTCCCACTTCGTGACAGCGAAAACAGCGCTGAGTTCGAGGCTGTAATAACCTGACTTGCGCTGTCACTAGTCCGACAGGTATTCTTTTGCTATCCGCGATCTTCTTAGCAGCTAGCACGGGGCATTTTACCCATGCTGACCCTAAGCCGAACCGATTGCGGCGTATTTCGCCCACCTTCACAGACTCCTTCGTACAGCCACCTAGTTGGCTGATGACTTCAGCCAGTTCCTTCGACGTGACTGAGTCATCTAGGCCCAGAAGCCTAAGCTCGGCGCATCTTATAGGCCGCGATATGTGCACCTCGCTGCCTTCTAAGATGGTGCATAGTCTTTTTGCTAAGGCCTCAGCCTTATCCTCATTGTTTGCACCAGGGAGTTCGAGCATTCTGGTCCCAGTTGCTGCAACCTTATATCTCAAATCTTGGATACCAAGCTCGCTTAGATCGATTTTTTGCTTGATCTGGGTGAAGACATCCCCATATGAGATATTTCTCTCTTCGGCACCTGGTTGTAGTTGTATGGCGACCACAGCAGAACGAGGTGGACGTATCCTAGGTTGCTTTGGCTTTTCTGGCAATACTTTTTTCTTAGACTGTTGGCTTGCCGCAGCCTTCTTCTTCTTGCTCCTCTTGGTTACCACATTCCAACCCTCCTGAGCATTGGGATTCGGTATCAGTGACTCTGTATTTGTAGGGAGGACTGTTTGTTCCGTCCTAGATGATGCTTTTTTCTTCTTTTTCCCCGCTTTGGTCTTCATCTTTGGGCCAGGGTTGGCTGGTGCCATGAGGGTTGTAGCTATGGCTTCCGTTCTAAGGGATTGACCTGCTTCCTCGTCCAATGGTAAACGAGCTTGATGTGCTGGCTGCATCCTCTTCTCGAGTTCTTCAAAGTGAGCACTGATCATTGGGCCAATTCGTCCTATTACGGCGTGCACCAGTTCTTCTGTATTACATGCCATTGAGCTCGACATTGGAGGGGCCCTCTCCCTTTCATTTTCGCAGAGCCTATCCTGCTGTTGTCTTAACAGCGCTATCTCTTTGCGAAGCTCTTCTACCCCTGAACTGGCCACCGAGTTCACGAGTGTTCCTTGGCTTTGTTGCTCTTTCCTCAAGGTATCCATCTCCTTTCTCAGGTCATTAAGTTCCATCTGTAGCTTTGTATTACTCGCACGTAGCTGTTCAACCTCCTCTGATGCGGTGCGTCGTGAAAGCAGATCAACAGCACCAGCGATTGTACTTGCTGCATCCTTAAGGGCCTTTGCAAAAGTGCCTTTTAGGTTGCCTGATCTTGTGGCAACCTTCTCAATAACCTCGAGGCTGGTCTTTATTCTGTCCTGGAGGTCAGGTACAGAATCTACCTCTCCATCTGGCCTGGTTGTGGGCCCACCTGATGTTTGTGGGCTGGATCTAGCTTTGAGGGCTGCCGCCAAATCCGCTACCTCTTTTTGTGCTCTGAGCCTAAGCTCCTCCTTCTTCGCCTCATTGAGGGCACGTTGAGCTTCCGCCAGGCCAACATACTGCCATGTAGATGGCGGGCGCCCTCTCCCGCGTTGGGCAGCATTCGTTTTTGTTCCCACGTCATCTGGCGACACTGACTGAACTCGGGCTGTACTTTTGACAGGCACTCTACTTCCGCCTTTGTCCGGTCCAACTGTGACTTCGCTAGGAGATCGCTTTTCTTTAGCAGACGCAACACCGGTATTTTTGCTTGTCTCAGGTCTATCTTTTACTACGCCAGTCTCTGGCACACATTTCTCACCGCCCGTCGCGGGCCCGTCTTCAGCTCCGCCCTTCTCGGGCACTACTCCTCCGCCCTTCTCGGGCCCTACGTCTTTTGGGTTTTTTGTTTTGTGTTTTGCTTCCATACTTGAACCCACGAGTATGGGGGATATATAAGGTCCATCTGAGCGGCGCCCCCTGCACCCAGATAAGCCTATGCGTAACCCGATAGAGAGTCGGCCGGTTCTCTAACGGGGAAAGCAGTAGCGACTGACCTACCCATCAGCCATGCATCCCCTCGCGCTGCTTCGCCGCTTGGGATTTGGGGTAATTTTTTATAGAGGTTTTCTTCCTCGCGACCCGGGCGATTAAGCCAAGGCCCTCGGTCCCAGTTCCCGGCCGTTAGACATGACAACGACACCGGGTTCTGGGATTACGAGTTGAGGAGGGCGTTGCACAGGAAGTGCAGCCCAGCTGCGCAGTGAAGCGCTCGCCGAACCCGCCCCACCTCGTTGCTGATCCACAGCTTCGGCTTTGTTTACGGTGAGCTCCGCTAGGCCGTGGGGTTAACAAACCCCTAAGGCACGCCCATGCCTAGTTGGTTTTGGTCCGCGCCGGATTGCTCCGGTACCACCCGCGTTACAGTGCGAGTGGCATTCCCCTATCCGCCACCTGGGGACGCGCCCGGTAGGAGGACCAACAACTCCCTCGGGAACCTAACCTTTTTTTTTTTTTTTTTTTTTTTTTTTTTTTTTTTTTTTTTTTTTTTTTTTTCGTCAGGAAACCCTGTTGCCGGGTACCCGCCGCCTGGGGAAGAACGACGGGTTATGTGGGGCTCCTGCCGTGCTAGAGATGGTAAACGCACGGCAGCCTACCCACTAAAACCTGACGGTGTCCACCTTGATCGCCTTGGTGCCGGGAACACGGGAACAGGAAATCATCCGCGAACCCGACGGCGATAGCCCTGCGGCTCGTCTCGGTGTCGGAGGGTGGAGGAAGCACCCTCTACGACCACAACTGGAGTGGCGCGCGGCGGACACCGCGCGCGCCTACTCGGGCCAGGTGACTAGGCGGCAGACTTCCCCAAGTCTACCGCCCTCTGGCTAGTGTTAGGGGGGGAGGCGGCGGTCTTGTGCCGCTCTCCGGCGCCCGGTCCGTCGTCGGCGGATGGCGAGATCGGAAGTCGCCTCCCTCTCTCTCTCCGCCGACTCCTTCTGCGACATCACGACCTCGCAGAAGGTCTGGACGGCGTCCCAGGACCTTTCGCTCTCGACCATGGCTTTGATCACGGCCGGGAGCGACAGGTCCGCCCCCACAACACTTTGGAGCGTCTCCCGCTCTGACCCCCATGCTGGACAGATCTCGAGAGCATGTTGGGCATCTTCGTTGCTGCAATCGCTGCAATGGTGGCAGCGTGCATCCGGCTCTCTTCCGGCGACACGGCACAGGTAGCCTCCAAAGCACCCGTGCCCCGTGAGGACCTGCGTCAGCCGGAATGAGAGGACGCCGTGACTTCTCGCCAGCCATTGCCTCAGGACAGGACAGACTGCGTCCAAAGTCCTTCGGCCAGCCGAAGCATGTTCCAATTTGGCTTGCCACTCTGCTAACGTTGCTTCTCGCTCCTCGCTATCGTTGCGTGCTGGGCTTAGGTCTCCGGTTGCAGGACCTCGACGCCGACGATAGGTCGACGCCAAGGAGACCGCGTCCAGGTCCCAGGGTAGGACTCCAGCCAGCACGCACGCCACATCGCCAGAAATGGTGCGATATCCCCTTATCACTCTCTGTGCTAGTGCTCTCTGTGCCTGTCGTAGCACAGCCACGTTTTTTCGGCATAGAGCGTCTGTCCATACAGGTGCACCGTAAAGTGCCATGGATTTCAATACGCCTAAGTAAAGACGCCTGCTGGTACAGCTTGGTCCATTCAAGTTAGGCAGCAGTCTATTGAGTGCGCCTGCTGTCTTCATTAATTTTGGCGCCAGGGCGTCAAAGTGGGCCTGAAAGTTCCACCGGCTGTCGAGCACGAGTCCCAGGTACTTCATCGTGCTCGACAAGCCTATGTGGACTCTGTCCAACGTTACATATGTTTCTGGTGTGGGTGCTCGTCGTGGGCCATGAAAACATATGGCCTTCGATTTTTCAGGAGCAACCTCCAGCCCCAACTTCCTAATTTTCCCGACTATATGGGCAACTCCCGCTGTCGTCAGGATCGCTGCTTCCCTGTGGCTATTGGCCCGCGCCATGACCAGGGTGTCGTCTGCGTAGCATATCACTCTGACTCCCCTCAGTGTGCTGCCCCTGAGCACCCAGTCATAACCAATGTTCCACAGGAGCGGCCCAAGAACCGAGCCCTGTGGAACACCGCATGACACCACTCG
Source organism: Boloria selene (assembly GCA_905231865.2). NCBI lineage: Eukaryota > Metazoa > Arthropoda > Insecta > Lepidoptera > Nymphalidae > Boloria > Boloria selene. The sequence goes on from HG993133.1 coordinate 31,436, forward strand.
CCTCTCTAAGCCTCTCCGCGAAGGGAAGATCACGGATCTGTCCGACAAGTAAGCCCCAATGGCGCGACGCAGGTAGGTTGGCACACCGTGATATCGGAGCGCCTCCCTGATGCAAGCCCAGGGTAAAGAGTTAAAGGCATTTAAGATGTCCAGGGACACCGCAAAAACTACTTCACCCTGGGAGACCGCATCCTGCGTATAGGACTTAACGCGCAAGATGGCATCCACCGTTGAGCGTCCACTGCGAAAACCGAACTGCGCATCCGACAATTCTCGCCCAACTTCTTCCATATGCCTGATCAGGCGACCAACTAAGATGCGCTCAAACATCTTGGCGAGCTCGTTGAGCAGCACGATGGGGCGGTAAGCGGAGGGAGACTCCGCTGGACGCCCTTCCTTTCTGAGCAGAACCAACCTACCTGTCTTCCACCTCTGTGGAATTATGGCGTGAGCCAGACAGGCAGTGAATAGTTCCCTCACGCAAGGCCCTAAAGCGTCCATGGTCAGAGCTAGTGCTCGGCCGGGTATACCGTCTGGCCCCGGGGTAACGACTTTTCCTCGCAGGCGCGCGATCGCATCTGACATTTCCCCCTCGTCCACCTCTGGTATATGGTCATCTTCCAATTGCTCAGTTGCTAACATAGATCCCATCTGCGGCGGCACAAATCTGTCCCGGTGTGGGAAAAGGCTATCTAGCACGCTCCGCAGCACTTCGTCGTCAAGAGTTTCGGTGATTGGAGGGGCCCATGGGCGGAGTTTGTTCATGACCATTCTATATGGTGTACCCCATGGATCTCTATCGAGCCCCTCCAGCATCTTAGCTCTACCTTCGGCTATGGCCCTTGTGATTTGCACTTGAAGATGTGTTTTGGCCTCAATATAGCCGTTATATATTCTGTCCTCTTCCGCCGGATCTCTATTAACCCTCCTTCTGTAGTGTAGGTATCGTCGTCTGGCGGCTACGCAGGCTTTGCGTATTTGCGCAATCTCTGCCGTCCACCACCATACTTGTGTTTTTAGAGGACGAAGCCTGGATCTGGGCATCGCGGCATCGCAAATACGCTGCACTATTTCCTCTAGGCGATTTGCTTCCTCCTCTGGAGATGACACTTGTTGTGGCAGCCAGGAGGCCACGATCGATGCCTCTCTTAATGCCTCTAGGTTGAGATGTTTGAGCTGCCATCTCGGACCTTCTGTCCTCGTGGTTCGGTTACGGCTCGGCGGCACCGCCGGATGAGTGGAGACCTTAAACTGGATGTATAGATGGTCCGAGAGCGTCTCCACATCATCCAGCACTCGCCAGCCGTGTACACGGCGTGCTAGGGCAGGGCTCGCAAACGTTACGTCTACGATGGAACCGCCCTGCCGTCGCACACACGTGTTGACCGTTCCTCGATTAAGGACCGTCAGGCCGGCGGAAACAGCCCACTCTTCCAGTAGTCTACCACGTGCGTCTGAAACTGGACAACCCCAAGCGCCTGACTTGGCGTTCAGATCGCCTGCTACCAGAATATAGCGGTGCCTACCTCGGGATATCAGTTCCCCTAGCCCATCAAGAAAATTTTCAAACTCGACGAGGGTCTTATTCGGGGAGAAGTAGACACCCACTACCACCATTTCGCCTAATAGTGCCATGACAAGGCCGGACCTCTTAACGACCCGGGTAAACGTCGACGTGCCCAGACTAAACTGGGCGACAAGTGCTACCACCCCGTCAATGTCGGCGACCCAGTTGTCCCTTTGCGGAACATAGTAGGGCTCTGAGATTATCGCCAGCTGTGTAGACCACTGTGCCATACTTTGTACTAGCAGATCTTGCGCCCTGGCACAGTGGTTTAGGTTCGCCTGTAGAACGTTAGTAGCCATCAGAGTTGGTCTGTTTTTCCGTCATCTGTGAGCGGCTCGGTCGTACTGGCCGCAGGACGTTTGCCCCCCTTCTTTTTCCTAGCCAAAGCCCGGGTGCAGGCCATGCTTCCTACAATATGGTTCGCCGGCCGATTGGCGGATTCGCACACCGGACAGTGTGGTGCGGCAGAGCATTGCGTACGCATGTGGCCAGGCTCTCCACATCGGAAGCACTGGTTACTGCGGTCGTCGCCGCCAGTGCACTTAGCCGCCACGTGCCCTTGCTCGTGGCAGCGGAAGCAGCGTTGTGGTCTGGGTTGCAAGAGTTTAACCTGGGCTGTAATTATCCCCACTCTTATTTTGCCCTCAGACGTAATTCTCTTGGCCGCTAGTACAGGGCATTTCACCCAGGCTTCCCCTACGCCAAATCGATTGCGACGTATGTCACCAATTTTAATGGCTTCCTTTGCGCAGCCACCTGTCCTGCTGATAGCCTCTTCCAGATCTTCCTGTTTAATTGAGTCTTCTAGACCGACAACTCGTATCTCAGCACACTTTACTGGCCGGGAGATATAAACATCTTCACTTTCTAAGAAAGTGCTTAGCTTTTGAGCTAAGGCATCGGCCTTGTCGTCGTTGTTTGCGCCAGGTAACTCCAGCATCCTAGCTCCTGTCGCAGCAACCTTGTATCGCAGGTCATTGATGCCCAGGTCGTTAAGATCTAGGTTTTGTTTGACCTGGGCAAAGACCTCTTCATATGTAAGGTTCCGCTCAATAGCAGATGGTTGGAGCCTTATCAAAACTGCAGCGGAACGCGGAGGACGAAGCTTGGGTAGCTTCTTTCGACCTTGCGCTTTTTCCTTTTTAGGTGGCTGGGCTGCCACTGTTTTCTTTTTGGCGCCTCTTTTAACAACCAAGTTCCAACCCTCCGACGTGGCTGAAGCTGGTAATGGTGCTGGAGTGACGTCGATGGGAGCCACTAGTTGCACTGCTTTAGAGGGCGCCTTCTTTTTCTTCGTCTTCTGCTTTTTCTTATTCGCCTTTACTCCAGGGTTGGCGGGAGCCATAAGAGTAGTAGTACTGGCCTCTGACTTGTTTTCACGGACTGCATCTGAGATCAACGGCACAGGGACTCGTTTTTCCCTTAGCAGTCTCGTCTCCAGTGCTTCAAAGCGGTCACTCATAATGGTGCCCACCTGTGTCACTATGTTGCGCACTAGCTCCTGCTCATTATTATGCGTTGAAGTTGTCGGTTGTTCTTCGGAAATTGTCCGCGGTATGGCATTCCGACACTTCTGTATTTCCAGCTCTGATTTCATACTTGCGACCTCTTTCCTTAGATCATCTATCTCGCTTCGCAACTTATTGTTGTCTGCCCGTAACTGTACCACTTCCTCGGACGCTGTGCGTTTGGCTAGCTGGTCCATTGCTCCTGCAATCACACTAGCAGCATCCTTGAGGGCCTTGGAGAATGTGCCTTTTAGGTTGCCAGATCTTGTGGCAACTTTTTCGATCACCTCCAGGCTGATTTTCACCTTGGTCTGGAGGTCAGACACCAAAACCGATTCTTCTTCCCCTCCGGTCGAATTAGGAGACGCGTCTATATGGCGTAGTTCGGCTCTTGCCTTCAGTGCCATTGCCATATCCGCAACTTCTTCTTGGGCTCTGAGCATTAGTTCCTCCCTCTTCGCCTCATTGAGAGCGCGTTTAGCTTCTAGGAGCCCCACGTATTGACCTGTAGTCGGTGGACGACCTCTCCCGCGATTGACCAGAGCTTTTGGCGACTCCGACTGACTAGGAGATGTTGTGGTAGTTTTGGCCGGTACACCTACGCGCTTATAAGGCCCAGCTCGGCTTGTGCCTGGTGACCGCACTCCTCCTTTACTAGGTGCCGCGCCTGTGTCTCTGCCTATCCTAGTTCTAAGTTTGACGCCACCACTTGCTGGCAAAACGTGTTCACCGCCTGTCTCAGGCCTAACATAAACTCCACCCTTCTCGGGCACTTCATCTCCCTTTTCTCTTACTCCTTCACCTTCTCCTTTCTCTACTATATCTCCGCCCTTCTCGGGCTCCGACATCACCGTGGCCATATTTGTCCCCCCCAGAATCTCGGGACAGCACGCCGTAGCGTGGAGGGATTGCCGACTATCGTCGGTACCCTCCTGGGGTAGTCCACTTGAATATGTTTTAATATTGGCCATAGTGATAAGGGTGCTGATCCACAGCTTTGTTTACAAAACGGTTGCAGAGGACAGGTATTCGGCAACGCCGACACGCCCTCTCCTCTGCAACCCCACCGCTTCCACCCTACGGGCCGGCCATGATCTGCCGGCCATCCCTCACCGGTCGCGGGACCACCGAAGCAGTCCCACTCCCGGCCGCCCCCCGTCGAGCTAGTCCCGACGGGCGGCCCCCGCGCAGTGCCTCCTACCGTTAAAACGGCAAGAGACACCGCACCGACGGCGACCGCAACGTCTCAGCCGAAGCCTCGACGAGCGGCCCCGCCAGGAAGGTGCCCGTTCACCGTGGGGGTAAGTCCACGGTGATGACACCCTCCGTTGCTGTTGGTCCGCGCCGGATATACCGGTACCACCCGCTCAACTGGTAAGGAAGAAGAGCGGGTGGCGTTCCCCTATCCGCCACCTGGGGACGCGCCCGGTAGGAGTCAGCATCTCCCCCGGGTCGGGAACCTAACCTAACCTAACCTAACCTAACCTAACCTAACCTAACCTAACCTAACCTAACCTAACCTAACCTAACCTAACCTAACCTAACCTAACCTAACCTTTTTTTTTTTTTTTTTTTTTTTTTTATAACGCTTGGAAAATGCATTTACGCACCACAACCCAGGCCTGGCCAAAGGCCTGCCCGGGTAGGGTCTGGGACTCACCCGGCCGGGGTGTGCAAGAGCCGGTCATACCCACTAAAAACCAAGCAGCCCTCATCCGCCATAGTGGGACGCCACGGGATCGCTTAAAGCACTCAACCGCGACGCCCCGGCGGCAGGCACGGCCCATCAGGTGAGGGGACTGCTGAGAAACAGCCCCCTCTGTCCACCGAAGTGAACCCCTTCAGAAAAGTGAAGCTGCTCGCAAGTCCACTCTGCTGATCAGAGAAGTACCCGGAGCAGCCCCACGTGACACCTTACGCCGCCCACCGAAGTGAGCCACCTGCAAAAAATAAGGGGTATATGCGTATATAAGTCTATACGCATATACCCAGAAGCCTCCCTCCCAAGTAAATTGGGCAACCTACATTGTGCCCGAAGGCCCAACCACAACGGCCGCAGGAGAAGAGGATGCGACAACGCCGACACTCCCCTTCCCCTGCTGCCCCCTCAAAAGGACGTCACAAAGACGGCACAAAACACAAAACACAAAAAAGCACGGCAGGAGGAGAACCCCCCACCGCGCCCCCACCCGAAGGTCTCGATGAGTTTTTACACCTCTCAACGAGACCTTAAACCCCACCCCCCCTGTGGCACTGAAGGGACGAGGACCCCCCGTAAAGAGAATCCCCATCCCAACGTGCCCCATCCCCAAGGCCGCCGGCTACGACAAGTCGCAGCCAGCGCCGCCCGTCGGCCGTCGCGGGACCTCCTGTCCCGCCGCCTTATGGCTTTTGGTCCGCGCCAGATAAACTGGTACCACCCGCTCAACTGGTTAGGAAGAGCAGGTGGCGTTCCCCCATCCGCCACCTGGGGACGCGCCCGGTAGGGGTACAGCCTCCCCCCCGGGAACCTAACCTAACCTAACCTAACCTAACCTAACCTAACCTAACCTAACCTAACCTAACCTAACCTAACCTACTGGTAAAGTTCACGGTAAAGTTCACGGTAAAGTTCACGGTAAATTTCACGGTAAAGTTCACGGTAAAGCTCACGGTAAACCTACTGGTAAAGTTCACGGTAAAGTTCACGGTTAAGTTCACGGTAAAGTTCACGGTAAAGTTCACGGTAAATTTCACGGTAAAGTTCACGGTAAAGCTCACGGTAAACCTACTGGTAAAGTTCACGGTAAAGTTCACGGTTAAGTTCACGGTAAAGTTCACGGTAAAGTTTACTGTAAATTTCACGGTAAAGTTCACGGTAAAGTTCACGGTAAAGTACACGGTTCAGTTCACGGTAAAGTTCACGGAAGTTAGGTTTGAGGAAGAGGTTACCTAATATTAGGTTAGAAAAAAAAAAAAAAAAAAAAAAAGAATTTTAGATTTCGTAAAATTAGGTTTCAAAATGTTAGGTTTGAGAAAGTCAGGTCTCAAAAAAAAAAAAAAAATGTTTATTTCAAAATGTTAGATTTGGAAAAGTAAGGTTTGAGGAAGTTACGTTTCAAAAGTTAGGTTTCGACAAGTTACGTTTGGAAAAGTTAGTTTTGAAGAAGTTAGGTTTCAAAATGTTAGGTTGCGAACAGTTAAGTTTCAAAATGTTAGGATTGGAAAAGTTACGTTTGAAAAAGTTAGGTTTGAAAATGTAAGGTTTGCGAAAGAATAATAAAAAAAAAAATCGGCGTAGAAAAGTTAGGTTTTTAGTATTGTAGGTTTTGTAAAGATAGGTTTCAAAATGGTAGGTCTCGAAAAGTTAAATTTCAATATGTTAGGTTTCAAAATGTTAGGTCTCAAAAAGTTAGGTTTTAAAATGTTTTGTTTCGAAAAGTATGGTTTGAAGAAGTTAGGTTTCAAAATGTTTGGTTTGGAAAAATAAGGTTTGAGAAAGTGAGGTTTGAAAATACTAGGTTTGCGAAAGAAAAAAAAATAAATAAAAATCGATGTAGATAAGTTAGGTTTTGTTAAGTTAGGTTTCGAAATGTTATGTCTCGAAAAGTTAGGTTTTAAAATGTTAGTTTTGAAGAAGTTAGGTTTCAAAATTTTAGGTTTGGAAAAGTTAGGTTTCAATATGTTAGGTTTCGTAAAAATAAATTAGGTTTCAATAATTTAGGTTTCGAAAAGCTAGGTTACAATATGTTAGGTTTTAAAATGTTAGGTTTCGAGAAGTAAGGTTTCAAAATGTTAGGTTACGAAAAGCTAGGTTACAAAACGTTCGGTTTGAAAATGTTAGGTTTCGAGAATTTAGGTTTCAAAATATTAGGTTTCGAAAAGCTAGGTTATAAAATGTTAGGTTTGAAAAAGTTAAGTTTGAAAATGTTAGGTTTCGAGAAGTTAGGTTTCAAAATGTTAGGTATGGAAAAGTTAGGTTTCAAAATGTTAGTTTTGGAAAAGTTAGGTTTCAAACGCTTAGGTTTCGAAAAAGTTGGGTTTGAAAAGTTAGGTCGCATAAAGTTAGGTTTCCAAATGTTAGGTTTGCGAAAGTTAGGTTTCAAAAGGTTTGGTTTCGAAAAAGTTTGTTTTGAAAAGTTAGGTCGCAATCAGTTACGTTTGTGAAAGTTAGGTTTGCGAAAAGCTAGGTTATAAAATGTTAGGTTTGAAAAAGTTAAGTTTGAAAATGTTAGGTTTCGAGAAGTTAGGTTTCAAAATGTTAGGTATGGAAAAGTTAGGTTTCAAAATGTTAGTTTTGGAAAAGTTAGGTTTCAAACGCTTAGGTTTCGAAAAAGTTGGGTTTGAAAAGTTAGGTCGCATAAAGTTAGGTTTCCAAATGTTAGGTTTGCGAAAGTTAGGTTTCAAAAGGTTTGGTTTCGAAAAAGTTTGTTTTGAAAAGTTAGGTCGCAATCAGTTACGTTTGTGAAAGTTAGGTTTGCGAAAAGCTAGGTTATAAAATGTTAGGTTTGAAAAAGTTAGGTTTGAAAATGTTAGGTTTCGAGAAGTTAGGTTTCAAAATGTTAGGTTTCAAAATGTTAGTTTTGGAAAAGTTAGGTTTCAAACGCTTAGGTTTCGAAAAAGTTGGGTTTGAAAAGTTAGGTCGCATAGAGTTAGGTTTCCAAATGTTAGGTTTGCGTAAGTTAGGTTTCAAAAGATTAGGTTTCGAAAAAGTTGGTTTGAAAACTTTGTTTTGTGAAAGTTAGGTTTCCAAATTTTAGGTTTGAGTTAGGTTTCAATAGTTATGCATCATTCATCAAAAAAATATAAATAAAAGACTACTGTTAACTCTGATAAGTTATTTACACTATCCATAAATGTAAATCCTTATTATATTAAATTATAGGTTGTTATATCAACTACTAATGCATATAAAATAAAAGGCAAATGATAAAGGTATACTTTAATAATTACGTCAATATAGGTATTCAAAATATTAATGATAAATATTTAATACTTACAGCTATTTCTTATATAGAGATATATCAAATATCTATGTATAATATATTTACAAAATAATAGTAAAGTTTACGTTATTAATTGAAGACATGAATAAAATAGCTCTCAAGTGAAAATAAATAAGTAGTAATAGTAAACTTTTATTGTATTTATATAAGAATTCATCAAACAGATCACATTTCCTTTCCCACCAATTTTACATAATATTATAATAACACAAGAATTACAGCTGACAAAAACTCAAATAAGTGTTTAAAATAGGCAACTTTTGGAAAATTTATACTTAATCATACATATAAATTATAATTTTATAATATACTAATTAACATACGATGACCTTAACCTTACTTATGCTATATACATATTATGTAGGAAATACAGATTCAGCAAACAGTGCGTGTATCATTGGGTGGAGAACAACATTTTTATCATCTGCTAGAACCTATCTCAATAGAGACAATATTCCATAGACTCCAAACTCTATAGACTTTTGACAAGACTCAAACTTGACATTTGACATTTCGTATATGACGTTAGATGTCATTGGTAAGATTCCCATTTCCCAGTGTATTTTGTTGACGAAATAAAAGACAACCGTTTATATCGTTTATTTTCATAAAATAATTGCTTACAAGTTACATATTAAGTCACTCAGTATTCATTCAAAACAGTAAAATATTATTTTAATGCTGTTGCAGCTGATGGCAAGACGTCACTGAACAGCTAAAGTACCTAAAAAAAAAAAAAAAAAGAAAAGTTGAAAAGATATTATAATTATGTACAATGTATAAAATATATTTATAGCCAGACATTCATTTTCTTGTAACTAAACCAATATTGAATCAACGACAAAATGTATGTTCAATGTTTACATTGTATCAATCCTTTGGTTAAGTTTAATTTTAAAGGGCATTCACAAAATTTGGTTTTTTATAGTAATATTTATACAATTTGCACTGATTACCCTATTGTATGTTTAAAGTTTCTACTTATTAAAATTATAAATAGAAGGTGAATGATCAGCTGCAATATTGTGTTGAGATGAATCTGAGAAATAAATAAATAATGTCAATATTTAATTTTGTATATTAAACTTATGAATAGCTTTCAAACCATCATTAAGCTTTAATAGCCTTTAATTTAGCACGAGAATATAAAAGTTTTGTGGATCTATTAAATTTAGATTAAACATAATATCTACTACACAATATTATAATGCTACATATTTATTGGTAAATAATTACAAGTAACATTTATAAAAAAGAGAAAAAAAAAAAAAAAAAGAAAATATTGTAGGTATTAATTTGTTGAATGCATGAAATGTGAAAACTATTTTATTATGGTAGCTTTCTTACTAAATGTAACTTTGTATGTAAATATTTTGCAGTCATGGTTAGATTACCTAATATTAAAAGCTTTGATTAATCAAAGATTAAAAGTATTAAAAACTACATTTTAACATATTTATGTACTAACAAATTATGACTTATATATAAATAAATGGGGATAGGCCACTATTATGGAATCATACTAATTTACCAGCAAATTTCAGTAATCTATGCACATAAGTTCGGTGGTAAGCTATGAGGCTTGTGTTTGGCTTGGTTTATACCAGATAGTTGATACACTATACATATATAAATTTTAAATACATACATATTATAAATAAATATAAGCACCCATGACTCAACAAATGAATGTCCTCAGCGGGACTCGAACCCACAACTGCTGGCGTAGAATATAGGGTCACTACCAACTGAGCCAATTTAAAATTACCAGCTTTTCACTGTTGGCTAATCTCTGAGTCCGCTGGATAGTTTTTGATGGTACTTAACTCACAGATAGCTAATGTTATAAGGAGTAAATTGGGCTATTTTTATTTTGTTAGAAATCTACAGTATTTAGTCTACAGTGTATATTGTCAGATACACTGTATTTTCACTTAAAATCTATGGGTCAACACACATAATAATAATAAAAGATTTTTTTTATTCCTTACATCAATTCTCTCACAAAATTCACACCAAGTATTTAATATTAATGGAGCCATGGGTTAAATGTCACTTCTTTTCTTTAATGGTTACTACAAGAAAATGTGTGATCTTTCCACACATGTAATAGATATGAGGATAAAAATGGATAAACTAAATCAATTATTATAACTCACCAACTCACTCATATATAAAAAAATATATAGGTATATTATAACACTCTTAGCTTTCCTTTGAATGTTGTTTAATTTACTTGTTCATTATCAACTTGAATATTATTGCCGTGTTTACATTATGAGAATGCTTTTACCTCAGAGTCAGACCATTTTTATTGGTCTGAGGCTTTTACACACAACTTCTTATTATCGTATCTAAAACTATAAAGATGCTATAAAGTAATTTTTGAGTATTGTACTTTATGAAATTAATATAATAAAATAGAAAAAGGACAAACCGACTTTTGTTTTCAAACACTATAGGTACTTATTTTTATTGTCAAATCAGCATTAAAGAATAATATTAATGTTTATTATTCATCCATATTAACAGAGAATGTAATAACTAATAAGCATTAAGCATAGATGACTAAGTATTAAAGTAATAAGTGGTAATAAGTACCTAAGTACTTCCCCTGTCTCATGTCGGCTGTCACTCGGATCACAGATAATATATTTAGGTAATAGATATTCCGATACTTTAGATAGTGATGTAATAACGGCAACATAGTGCATAGCAGACATAGTCTATGATCTTGAGAGTGGCCAGTATCTGGTTTTACGTAATTAATTCTGTTATTAACTTTATTATTTAGCTTGGCAAGTGGTTATCATGATAGAAAATATTAACACACGAAAATATACTTAATAAACCACCGGGCTACCGCTGTCTGAAATTACTAATTGTCTAATTGACGTCTGCTTACTGGTAAATTAAATATAATATATAATATAATAAAACAATTTTACCAAGATTAAAGATTTATTTGTACTGAAAATATTTAAAAATACATTGGTAATACATCCGAGAAGGGGTGTTTAAATCGAAGACTTCTCATAATAAAAATATTTGCCGACACACTTGTAAATGAAGTCTACGGACTATGTTGATAATACTTACTACGTAATCACAACAATACTTATAATAATATTATCTACGAAGGGAACGTAAAATTATGAAAATTATTGTCGGGGAGAGGGTCGTGGAAGGTTAAAAAAACTGCAGTTCCGGTGACTATCGATCAGACACGTCTTGCATTGACGTGTTGCGCCGTGTGCGGTAGCGCGGCAGCGCTGCACGCGCGGGCGCCGCCCTCAGCGCCAGGGGCTCCTCGGCCGGCGTCCCCGAGGGAGCCCCCGTGGCCGGCACCTCTGCCGCCGCCGCTGCCAGGTCGTCGCCGCGTTCCAGCGACCACTGGCGCCGCAACGTGCGTGCTCCCGTTGTACTCCAGCTTTACAAAATTAATTGAATATTTTATAACTTATTCTGAAAAGTACGATTCTTACAATTTTTATTTTTAATCAACTTATTATACCGATCCGAAAGTCTAGGCGTGTCGAGTAGGCTGGCGACGGTGGATACAGAGGAACGCAAATATCGACAACGTGGCAAGCTGCGTGGTGGAGGACTGCTTTCAACTGATGCTGCGCCCGATCGTTGCCAAGCTACAATGTGACATGAATAAAATAATTAATTAATGTATTATACTTTATTGCACTTAAGAAAAATGTAATTCAATACAATTTCTGTTTGCAAAGGTAAACTTGTCTCTAGAAGAGATCTCTTCCAGCTCACTTATGTAAATGAAAAATAGCGTTATAGACTATAATAACATAAAATTATAAGGATGATAAAAAATGTGCTTACCAAATTTATCAACCGACGGGGAGGGATCGGAGCGTTGTCTTTCAACACACTGAACAGCGGACGCAGAACGCATATCACTCATTGTCACTGTCTCGGCAGCCTCTAGGTCGTTTTCAGCTTCAGTCTCGAATAAAACCTCTTCAGATCTATTGAAATATTTTAGTTTGATTAACAAATAAATGATGTATTGTTATAAAATTCGTTTTATATTTGGAGCAAATTTAGAAGAATATAGTTTACTCGAGAGGAGGTGGTGTTGGTAGACTTTTATCGAATCCTTCTTTGCCAAGTAGCCAGTAAGTATGCATGGCACCTTTGCCCTTGATTTGAGTGAGACCTCGGGAGCGCAGGCGATACCCGCCGGCTGCCACGAGGCGGTCCGCCGTCGCTGCTGATACTTGAATTCGCCACGCTGCTCCTGCGTCCATTATACTCCTGATCAAAATTAATGATGCATTTCCAATGTAAGAATTTCAATCAAAATTAAATGACATCAAACACGTGTAATTAACTTAAAGCAATAAACCCCTTACAAAGTTTTTTACCACATTTCAAGCAAAAAAATTGTGCAGGTAAAAGTCCTACCAGTAGACTCCATACGTGAAGCAGTATTTACGGTGTCACCGAAGAGACAGTAGCGGGGCATAGTGAGACCTACGACTCCGGCGCAACAGGCGCCAGTATGCAACCCTATACGTAAATGCAGCGGAGTGGCGGGTAAATGTCGAATTCGAAAACGGCCTGCAAGATGCAAAAGATGCAAGGCCATTGTAGCGATGTTTTCCGCATGGTCACTACTTCGAATTGGTAGACCGCCTACAACCATGTAAGCGTCTCCAATTGTCTCCACCTATAGAGTGTACAATGTAAGCACAACATATTTAGAATTATATTAGTACAAATAAGAATTTGTATAATTTATTAAACTTTATGAACTTATAACTTTAAATATTCGAAGTCACCTTGTAAACACGATATTGTTCTATAGCTGCATCGAAGGTTGTGTACAAGTCGTTTAGTAGGTCGACGACCTGCACCGGTGTAGAACGGGCAGCGAGAGAAGTAAATCCGACAATATCGCTAAAGTAGATGGAAACCTCTTCAAACTCCTCAGGTTCCACGCGCAAGCCTAGCATTAAGCGTTCTGCCACTGACCTACAATTTTAGTTTATCATTAAATATCTTCGGTACATACAATGTATATGTATATGTATACAGTATATTGTTTCTATATATTAGGTCTTTATATAACATGAGAAATCGGCGTTTTGGCGAACTGGCCACTTTGGCCTGTATATTTATGTTTTGAATTTAGAAATTCAGTTTCTTTCGCGCAATTTGATTTAAAATATAGTATGTGGCTTAAAATATAGTATGTGGCCTAAAATATCGTGTTATTTACGAATACGATAAATCAAAGATAAAATAATGGATCCTGTATAATAATCGGAAACGTTCATCACAAACATTGACCCAAAGAGAACCGGCTAAATCTTGTCACCGGAGAAACTTACTGGTCATTTTCTGGATCAGTCAGTGCTGGTGTTAACAGCTACAGCTTCCTAAAATTTAGATGGACCTCCCAGTTACGGAAGACCGCATTGACAGCAGACGCAAAACATGACGTAAAGAACTGGGATTAATAATGCAAACCATGCAAAAACAATCTATCGCAAACCATAACCATTATGTACATTGTACAACCATTCATAAGCTGGCTTTTGAACCGGGATATATATATTATATGGAAAAAATGGTAAAGAAAAAACAGTTTAGAATATTTTTCAAACAATCAATAAGTAAAGTCTAATTTTGAACACGATCATTATTGACATCACATCAAAATTCCATCTCTTAGCGGACACTAGTGTGTAAATATATTAAGCATCCTCGTAGATAGTTACCTTGGTAACATACGGTTAAGCAATTGTTCGGTTTTCTTTTTCTCCATATCGAGCTGTTCAGTCCTTTCTTTAATTAATTCCTCTAAGTTATTACTATATTTCTCTAACATTTCAAACATAGAGTCGACAATATTGACTTTTCTGCAAAATAAGTTTCCATTATAATAAAATATTATAATACTGCATAAATTGTACGAACGTACGAACAAAACAATATGTACGAGTGTTATAATAAGCGAAATAATATTATTACCGTCCTCGATGCATGTGACGAAAAACATCGTAGAGGCGATTAAAGTCAGGGCGCAAATCAGGTTGTTCACTCCAACACTGTCGCATGACACTTACTGCCTCCGGTGGCGCCGCACCCATCGATACTGATGGTCTGATTAATGGGGGCGGGTGTGATAATTTGTCTAAGATTTCTGTTGAATGTTATCTGTATTAGTGACTTAGAAAGATAAATGCACAGGCTAACAGTTAAAGGCTTGGCATACCTTCGGGCGTGAGTGATAGCATGCAATAAGGTTCACCCCGTACAATAACCTCCTGCATAATTATAGCAAACGAAAACACATCACCCGGCTGGGTACCGCCGGGCACTGTGGACGAACTAGTCTCGCGAAGAATTTCTGGTGCGGTCCATAACAAATCTAGAATTATATAATATGTTATATTACTTGGTACATAGAACAGACGCAGAATCTGATTGTATAATAATTCAAAGCTTAAAGTAAATTCATCAAGTAAACGTTACTTATTAAACTGGTGTATACTAACTAACATTTTATTTACTACTTGCGAAAATAATCGCAAAGCCACTTAGACTAAATAGTGAACAAAATTTAGTGACGTAAATATTTACCGCGAGCAGCTCGAGGTGGATAAGGCAGCGTTTGAGCCGAAGCAAACGCAGGGAGGCCATAATCAGTAACGCGCAATACCCAACGGGAGTCAACAACGCAGTTTCGTGAAGACAGCCGGGCGTGCACGCGGACAGGCGACGAGTGCAAGTAGCGCATGCCGCGGACTAAGTCGGTGAGGAGGGAAAGTCGAAACGTCCAGTCGAGCCGTATGTCATCAGCTACTAGTACATCTTCCAAAGAGCCACGGCCACATGCTTCGAACACCAATGCAGGTCGAATTTCCGTTAAGCAGCCTATGTAAAGCATTTTGTACGTTGTTATCAAAAGCCATTCACGGAGAAAATGTAAACATGTTTCGTCTTTTAATTTTATTAAAGAACAGAATAGAATTCTAATTAATTACCTACGAAAGGATTTAAATTTTCATGTCGGAGACTTTGCATTACTAACAGTATATCGATCGTTTTACGACGCAACTCAAGTGTAGCGGCGGGTAAATATTTCATGTGAACAGGATCACCCTAAACGAAGTGAAAGTATATAACGTTAATATTATTGTGTTATTAAATTTTATCTAAATATTACTATAAAATCCTATTTATTTAACTATACCTTGTATCTGGTACGGTTATCAGGTGTTAGTCGGGTTACACTGCATGTGGACGATGGTGCAGATTGTCCCAGTTGTTTCGGTTCTTTTAGTAAGTCTGGACGTTCTGGTTCTGGGCCGGCAAATTCGTGTAACTGTTGAAGCAATGACAGCATTGTCTCCATTCCCTCACCAACTCGACGACGCTCATCCGCTGGAAATTGGAAATCAGCAGAGGCAAGAATAGGAAGAGCGCGCGGTCTTCTTGGTGTACGTCGGTTCACTGCACGCTTTGCAAATGCAGCACCTACCGCCAAAGCCACACATAACACGCATGCCACGCATAACAATACAATAGCTAGTTGCACCATTTCCATGCTAAACAACGCTTTAAAGTCATCCACATCTTCCGAGAAATGGGTTGCACCCCAACGTTTTAATTCTAACTCACCAGATGTATCGATTGCTACCGTTGTTGCCCATTTCTCAGGTTTGTCCAATAATCGCGTCGAAGTAGTTGTGAAAATCGCGACACGTTTCCACTTTAAAGTTGTATAATCAGTTTCACTTTTAAATAAAATAAATATATTACGAGATAACTCCATTCTTGTGCGTTCAGCTTTAAGGTACAATAATGTTGCATCTAGGAGCTCGTCGTATATAACTTGGGCAGTTGGTTTAACCTCAGGTATATCGTCACTGAGAATAATTATACGATTTATAATTGCTGTTTCAATCGTTGTCATGTCAACATTTTGATTATCTACCGTATTATGTTGTAAGTCACGTTTGCGAAGAAAATTAGCTTTCATTTCACGTCCGGTATTATTATTAATTATATCCTTGCTTGTAACTTCATCTGAAAATGCTTGTTGTTTTATCTTTTCTTGCGGTTTTTTGATAAATGGATGCGATTTGTTCCAATCCTCGTCTTTTAATGTTGTCATTTTTAAGAAGTTGTATCGAATATTAAAGAAATCTGAAATAGAATCTGACAAAACCGCTTTAGGAGTCGATTCTAAGTTTTCTTGCAAATTTGTACGTCGTGTACCTAAATTAGCTATATCTTCAGCATGAATCATATTGAATCTCTTGTTGCCTGTTACTTGCATCAATAAAATTGGAGTACTGCTGATATTCATGGTAACTTTAGTCGCAGCAATTGATAAATCGCACAATATAATAACTGAAAACAGAAAACTTTTTTTATATACCCTTAATGAGAAGATTTTTCTCAAAATCATCCATGTAAATAAACTAATTATTATAAAATAAATAAGAATGCAATAACTAAAAAATTGCAAAATATAAAAATTTAACGTTATATTAAGTATTTTTGCAATTAGCTAAGTTACGGAACGACGATGAAAAACTTAATGTCTACATGCAGGTTTGTAGGTAATAAGAAAAAGTAGTCCTGTGGCAATCGACTTCCTTGGAAATCTAAGTGAGCCGGGCTTAAATTCTGGGCCTTGTAACTCTAAAACTTTCATTTGTAAATAGTTTCCAACAAGTATCCATGTAAATAAACTAGACTTTTTTGGAAAACATCGTAGAAAATCTACGTCTCTGAGAGAACCTAGCAAGTTTTTGAAAACAAGTCAACGAAGTTTAGTCAACGAACCAGCGTGGTGGGCTACGGCCTGATTCCTCTTGCATTTAAAAGGAAGAAGCTTGTACGAAGCACTGGTACGTTAAAAGGGACTGAATACTACAAACACTACATAATTAGCAATGGTAAACATATTATTTTGTATATTTTCAAAGGTACACTGTCCATACCACCAGCCTAAATATATTTTTAACGGTTTGCCTCTAGTTCTTTGTTTAAAAAATAAAATAATTATAACTTTAATAACCTCGTAGATCTTCGTATGTATGTAGGTAATAGATTGGGGAAAAAGTCTTTTCGCATTATAGTATGTATGAACTTGTAATAAAAATTCTTTGGCTATACTATTTGTATCTGGCTGGTTTTGGTATCATTAAAAGTTAAAATTTCAAAGAAGATAATTCCAAATTCAAATTAGGAAAATCTGTGATTTTTATTTGTTTTTCGTACTGTCAAGATGAGTGAATCTAATGACATGAGGAAATTCGATACATTTTAAAATCTTACTACAAAAAAGGTAAAAATGCAACGCAAGCCGCGAAAAAAATTTGCGATGTTTATGGACCTAGTGCAGTATCTGTGAGAGTAGCACAAATTTGGTTTAAGCGTTTTCAATCCGGAAATTTTGATGTCAAAGATGCACCTCGCTCTATTCGCCCTATTACAGATAAAATGGATGGCATTTCCGAAAAAGTGGAGCAAGATCGGCATATCAGTAGTTACAACGTAGCTGAAGAACTGGGAATTGACCACAAAACAGTTTTGGCACATTTGAAATAAATGGGTACACAAAAAAACTCGATATTTGGGTACCTCACGAGCTCTCTGAAAGAAACCTAATAAACCGTGTACTCATTTGTGATTCTTTATTACGACGCAATGTAACCGAACCATTTTTGAAGAAGCTGATAACTGGTAATGAAAAGTGGATCACGTACGACAAGAACGTACGAAAAAGGTCGTGGTCAAAGGCCGGTCAGGCTTCACAGACTGAGGCGAAACCCGGGTTAACTCGTGTGTGGTGAGATTGGAAGGGCATTATTCATTATAAGCCGTTACCACCAGGCAGGACCATCGATTCTGATCTCTACTGCGAACAACTGATGAGATTAAAGCATGAAGTTGAGAGAAAGCGGCCGGAATTAATTACCAGAAGGGGTGTGGTTTTTCATCATGATAACGCTAGACCTCACACATCTTTAGCCCCTCAGCAAAAATTAAGAGAGTTTGGCTGGGAGGTGTTAATGCATCCGCCGTATAGTCCTGACCTTGCACCTGTTTCGGTCTCTTCAGAATTCTTTAGGCAGTGTCAAGTTAACATTACGAGAGGACTGCCAAAACTACTTGTCGCGGTTTTTTGATCAGAAGCCCCAAAATTTCTATAGCAATGGGATCATGTCCCTACCTACAAAATGGCAAAAAGTTATCGAACAAAATGGTACGTACCTACATACTTTAGTTAAATGTAAATAAACTATATTAAAAAATGTTTTGAATTTTCTTAGAAAATGCGTAGAAACTTTTTCCCCAACCCTTTATATACGTACAACGTAGGTATATATTATGTACGTATTCGGTACTTACCGTGTGGACGAAAAGTAGTAGTAGCAGAAGGTAAGATTAGGGACCTCACAACGATACCGGCTGCAGTTAACGCGTGCTCAGCTTCTAACATCCCCCCAGAGCACTCACTTTCATTATTTGAATATAACAACAAGACACTGCGCCACTTAAGACTTTTCGCCAACTGTACAACAACAGTGCTACGTGCGTGCTGCTCGGTGCACATCGAAGGCTGAGGAGTGTGTAGAGCTATTGCAGCCGCAGTGACGCTGTTGCACACTGTAGGGCCCGGTCTGCCGGTCGCCACTACTCCACCACCAGCTCCTAGAACGCTCAAAGCGTTACGAGCTACGCTGGTTTCCCAATTAATTCCACAGGTGTCTACAAGGATAACAATAAACAATTATTTTATTCCCCGTGATCATATTATATCGTAAATATACTTTGGTCCAATATGATAATCTACCTTCATAGTCAAGTAGACGATAGGTTCGAGATAATTTCGAAAGTTGCTTCGTAGCCGCAGCGTACTGCTCCAGGCGGCTTTCAGAATATAAGGAAGGATCTTGTGTGATACAGCCCGAGTGCACTACGAGTAAGAGAGGAGCTGCGGCGGGGTCGGGGAGGAGCGGCGCGGCGGTGGCGACGGCCAGCGTGGCCACCACCACCAGCATGGCGCGGGGTCACGTGACAGCCATGCTCCGCCGCGCTCGCGCTTCGCTCCACCGATTACTCGCTCGGTTGATCGCGTCAGATCAAACAGCTGCCTCCTGTTCCGTGAATAACCCGATCGATAGCTCACTGGTTCTCTACGGCTATACCCAAACTTCTGTAATTACTTTACACAAGCGAAAGGTGACCGAGTTAGCAATTGGAGTAAATAATTCGATAGTAAATCTATTCAATTAGTTTTTGCAAGATAGATATAATTAGTAAATTATTTATTATAAAACTAACTAAGCGAAACTGTGGACCCAAATTAGATATTTGGAACCAGATTTTTATTTTTAAATAAAGTAAAATAGAATTAAATACTAATGTTTATACTTATTATAAAATATTCTTACAAAACGTAATTTTTGTTGTGTAATAAACTGTAAACATAACTTCACCTAAACAAAATTAATGACTATTCATTAATCTATGACTGTAAAGGGTTATCACTCTACCCTTTTGAATTCTCTAGCAAGCTATACTCATACATAAAACCAGAGTTATTTACCAGTCAATAAGTTCGAATGAAAAAGTAGGTCGCGCAACACGTTGTATAAAAGCTCACACATCTAGTCTCAAAATAATAGCAGAGGCGTACTTTCACTTATTATTTATAGAGGTTTAAAAGCTAATGTGTGGTCGAACGCTGAAGGGCAGCAAAGCGAACTTTTGCATTTATGTAGGTTTAAAGATCGCTAGCGAGATTTCCGCGCGGTTTTCGTGTCAGCGGTACGGAGAGTCGCGTGAGAAGCAGCAGGAAGCGTCACGCGGTCGTCGCGTACTGCCGGCGCCGGGCGCGGGCCTCGCCGCGACTGCGCGCTACCATCCCGCGCCCGGCGACCCCCAGCTGCCTTCAAATCTAGACTATATTATTTCACCGCTGCCTCCAAAGTAGACCATATTACTAGCGATAAATAACTCTGTCTCGTAATGTGTAGATACAAACTATGCGCAATATGTGTGAAGAATTTATGGGAAGGAAAATTGTGGAACCCGCTTTCATATTATATCGTATAGAGGTAAATTTGTAATCTGCAATAAAGGACTCATGCTAAGCGTATTCTCTAAAGTAAAAACACGTTGGATTCAGTCACTTAATCATCAATCTATATCTATAGCTGCTCTACTATTTTCCTACTCATAAATAAAATGTACCTATCTACCTATAATATATATATGACTTACAAACTTTCATGTCATAAATTTTTGTGAAGGACATAATCTTGAGCAGGTGATGCGATGGAGAATCAAAGAATTAATAAGCTAAAGTACAGTGAGTCTAATGTTAAGGTATTCTTATTTGCCATAAAATGATGACTGTTAGAGTCATGTTTTTATGTTTTTAGTATAGAACTTCCTCGAGATGGCTTGAACGACGATATACGTGAAGTAGCTACTCGTAGCAGTGTTTAAATGTGTAGAGCTAATGATTGAAATCATTATGTTCCGCGTGAACGTATGTACGTGTGCTGTAAACCTATAATTTACTTGCACGTGATTTTTACTAACAAAAATATTATATAGGCTTTGCTTTGTTTAAATGAAGTTTAAAACAAATGTAAATCCAGGACTCCATATCATTTTGTTTCAATGTGGAAGAGATATGTAAATGTCGGAAATGATTTTTATTTTATTTTTTAATTTATATTATAAACTGTATTTATTATTCAGGCTATTTCAATTCTCATATACTTATTTTAAAATATTGCAGTTTATTGCCTCTAACTATAAACTAATTAATGGTACCTATTTCAAACTTAGTAGAGTCGCGCTGGAATGAAAGGTAGGTTAATTTCAAAGGATAAAGAAATGATAATAGTAAATTTTAAATATATTTTTTTATAATAATATAATACATGAATTATAACATTTAAAAAAGTAAAAATATAGAACTGTATATTGGTATATATCACAATAACTTTCGTCCCTTAGTACTATTACATAGTACCTACACGTTAGCAATATCCAACAAAACCTTATAAATAAAAAAAACTCTTTGAGTATATATTTGTAGGTATATAAGGCTGATTTTAGAGTCACGCTGAGTGCGTGCTGACCGTCGGCGCTGAGTGTCGAAATGTATGAAACTTCGGCAGCGTTTTTGAGTGACGCGTAGCTATCAGCACGCACGGTGGTCAGCGCTGATGGCTACGCGGCCGTACGCGTAGCTGTCGGCGCTGACGATCGCACGAGCGCCTCTGCTTTCAGTGAGCGTTTAGTCATAAATTAACTTAAATATATACTGGTTCTAGTGTCGAGCGGAGCGGACGTCTTCAGCGTGTACAGTCATGGCGAATGAAGTCCTGCAATGGACCAGTTTATCCTGTATCTTTGCTAGCAATTCGTCAAAAGTTCTTATTGACATTCGAAAGTAATTAAAGAATTTACTTTCGTCAGCCCTCAAAGAGCCATATAACAAGACAAAGTCTCCTGCAACGGCTATCTGCTTAATCAATGGATGAAAATGGAGTTTTCTTCGTCGCTGGTTTTTATTTTTTAGGGATAGGTAGTACAAAGCAGCAATAACTAATACACTGCGCATTTTAGTGTTTGTCTGTACAGTAAATAAATAAATAAATGCCACGCTGAGTCTCAGCGCTGCCGAACTACACGCTGAGTTATGAGCGCTGACGGTGAGCGTGACTCTAAAATGTAATAAGACCTCACAAATGACCGGTAAGTACGTGAGGTGCGGGCAGCAGGTGTCCGTCGGCGACGGCCTCGATGCGCGGGCGGTCGAGGCGCAGGGCGGTGCGGCCCTCGCTGGCGCGGAGGTCGCGCGCTCCCAGCCGCCGGTAGAAGCTGAGCGCCACCGCGTTGCTCACCAACACGTGCCAGTCCAGTCTGTGCACGTCCGCTTCTACCGCCATCTAAAAAGAATATTAACTCATGTGGAGAGGTTTGCTAATTGCTGTAAAGTTCAAACGTGACATACTTATAGATCGTGTGGGGTTTCCGCCACTTGTTATCACAGCACTTATTTAACACTCATAACTGTACAAGGTATGTGTATACCACGGAATTGATATTCATCTGCTCTGTGGTACTATAAACTACTGTAGATAGGTATTGTGAAATAAAATTCAGTACTACTTCACAATATCGCACATGTCCGCTTTCGGCGGCGGTTGGAGTCCAAGTGTCAACGCTGACACTTTTCCTCACCACCTGAGGTCGGTGTGTCTGTGTCTCAGGAAAGAAAAATATTTTGTAGATAATAAAGAATAAAAAAATATTGTTTAATTGATTCCAAGTGGAGCTTTTATGAATGAAAATCTGAAAATGATGTACCAGACACCAGTCTCTACCTTACACAGCTCCTGTACCAATTTGCGAGCAATGCCGTGACGCCGCGCCGAAGGCTGCACGTAAAGATCTTCGATATAAAAGGAGCGTCGAGTCCAGCTGGAATATGCTCGGTTGCACAACGCATAGCCGACCACCTCTCCCCCCACTTCGGCAATAAACCCAAAGAACCACGCTGGAGAGCTTTCAAAGCCATCTTCTATTAAATCTGCAAAGTATTCATAAAAACTATTATTTTTAATGTTATTCTTGTTAAATATTATATAATAAAATATTTTTGAAAAAAATATTTTTGTCATTCGATTATTTAGTGTATCTTTAATTACCAACTGCTTTATAAATAACTAGCTGACCCGTGCCCACTTCATTGGGCATAATGTTAATAATCCTTTTTTAGTACAGAGTGTTTAAATAATTTAAATAATTTTATTTATATTAAAAATTAAAAATTAAATTATCTATACTAATATTAAAAAAACTACTTTTTGTCACTAAATATAAAAGTTAGACATATTCTGTCGTTGACTTTTTTGAAGGCATTTTTAAGCTCCATATCTTTTCTCTAGAACTCAAAAATATATCTTTCATAGTTAAGGCAGCGTTCGTAAGAAACGCTTTCATTCGACCGTTTTTTCTCCGATTCACTTTGCAAAACGGACTACCACGTAAAAAATTTTTTTATTTTTCGGTTTTTTATATAACCTATGACACTCAGCAATAATGTGGCTTTCTATTGGTGAAAGAATTTTTAAAATCGGTTCAGTAGATCCCGAGATTACCTCTTACAATTTAACAAATAAACAAACTTTACCTCTTTATAATATTAGTATAGATGACACAGGTAGTAGGTAAATAATATGTACGTAGGTTTGATAATTGATATATATGTTTGAAATGAAAGTGTTTAGAGCTTAATTATATTATTTTCTGAATGCGACAAAAAAACCAACACAGTAAAGAACGAGTATTATTTTATATTTACTGGAATTTTATAAATAACTTGCTCTTGCCTTGAACACTGAGCCGCGGCCCGTCTGGCATCTCTTCAAATGCAGCTAGTTCCTGAAATTATGTTGTATATGTGATCAGTGGTAAAACAGGAAAATAATAAATATAAATAATTTATTTTTTCGAACATTGTAGATGTAAGTAAATCTTAAGTACTTTGCAAATCTTAAATTATCCGAACAGAGATAACTATAACTTCTTTTAAATTTCTTAATAAAAAAGTCTTAATTTTATTATTATATAGCGACATATTTCATCAAATTAATAAAATTGAAGTGTCTGTTTTTAATTTCAAATTAACAGTTTTTTTTAAAAATGCATATGAAAGTATGTAAGTGTCCGTTTGTTCCGGATAATCTCTCAAACGGCTGGACCGATTTTGACGGAACTTTCACTCGCAGATAGTTAATGTTATAAGGAGTAACTTAGGCTACTTTTATTTTAGAAATTCTATTTATTTTAACTAGCAATTCGCGCGGCTTCGCCCGCGCTATATCTAGGGGCGAACACGAGCGAAGAAAGGGGGAGTCGCTAGTTAGCTATTAATATGCGTAATAAGTAATAATGTACTGTAAGTTCTATGTGATTGCTGTTCGTACGATGGTTAGTTCAGTATTCACAGCACAGTACTCGTATAATGTGTCCCGCGCACGTCATGTGACACTCCACAGTCCACGCTAAACTCACGTGTATCATGCGATGCACTACAGCCGCGTCCTCGCGGCGCATGGCTCGGATTTGAACAGTTCCTGTATCAAATTTCGTCTCTGCGTCACTTGCTTTAGGAGAAGCCATGATTTTAATTAAAAATTAGCAAGTGCAAAAATTTCATAACACCTGACAACACGACTCGTAACCTTAAACTAAGTATTAAGTAGATAAAGATTAAAGACCCAGCATCAGCACAGGCGTCATCTAAATTTAGTGCAATAAGTCACTCGGTGCTGTGAGCATAGATGTCGCTGTATGTCGTTACTGTCGACTTACATATATTTAATATATGGTTACTTATATATTATTATTTCCTCACGCACAGTCTCTACTTAAAATGTATACAGAAGACAATATGTCTACTTAAATATAATTATTATTAGGATCTTTTAAAGTAAAGTGTACAACGTTAAACACATTGAGGATGAAAAAGTTGTTTCGTGTTTTAGTTCTAGCCTGGTATACGACGTAGAGAACTAACTACTACTCACCGTTTATTAATTATTTTGCCATTTCTAAAAAGGATGTAAATATCTAATAATTAATATGTTAAAATTATTATTGTAATAAAAGATTTCGAACAAATCTAACTGGACTCCCTCTATTGCAATTTACCACAACTACTTGACTTCACTTACG
Organism: Boloria selene; assembly: GCA_905231865.2. Classification (NCBI taxonomy): domain Eukaryota; kingdom Metazoa; phylum Arthropoda; class Insecta; order Lepidoptera; family Nymphalidae; genus Boloria; species Boloria selene. Next base: position 56,254 of record HG993133.1, read on the forward strand.
AAACAAGTTGCGACACGGCAACAAGAGACGGCGCTACGAGTTCAAAAGTAAGATTTTATAAAAGTAGAGGTAGTGAATTATAGTGACCTTATAAAGAGCATTCTTTAGAAAATGTTAATTAAAGATTTGTGACCAGACATTTTGTACTTGAAGCTGTTATTTGAATTAAATTTTAAAAAATAATGTTATGTTCATTTTAAATGATAGTTTATTTATTTACTTACTTTAAGCTGAAAATAATGATATTTACTATTCTAAAAACATAGCTTTCAAAAGCCTTTTTATCTTTTGGGTCTTTCTAGTTCCGAATATTCTTTAATAAAGTTTCATAATATTTCACTTTTTAATAGTTTAAGGTCATTTTAGTCCCATTAGTATTTATTTACTTCACTAACTCATTAAGGGAATACAAAAGTTTTATTAGAAAAATAAACATTCTTACAAGATAACCAGTCCAAATAAACATGTTCAGATAGATTTTTAAGCTTACATAATGAAGGAGTATAATATAGAGATATATTCATTGTGTAAGCTTAAAACATAAAGATAATATTAATACCTAAAACTTAAGTCTTATCAGTCTTCTCTAATAGTCTAAAAATAAAACTACATAATTTTTAGAGTTGTAAAAATTTAAAGGTGTTATATTAAAGACAAAAATAAACTTTAGAAATCTTACTATTTGAAAAATCGAGTTATAAACACTCTATCTTAACCTATACTATTCATTATACTTAAGTAAATATATTTTAGTTGAAGAGTTCTTCTGTTCTGTCTATTTTCATGCGTTTATTTATCACAGTGTGTAAAAACTTTGTGTAGACATGAGACATCACTTGGTATTCTGAAGTCGCATGGGAACTTGTTGCCCTTGGGCTCGACCGGAGACATTTTGAAAAGTTCTTCTATTTAATGAAGGTCGCAGTAAATAACGTCAACTCTTCTGGTTCTCCTCTTAGAATGGGTGTTCCGCAAGGATCTATCCTAGGTCCATTTTTGTTTTTAGTTTATATTAATGATCTCCCGTTTTATGCCGATAAATTGTGTAATATTTTACTCTTTGCGGATGATACCTCCTTAATTTTTAAAGTTGATAGAAAGTCAAATAATTACGACGAAGTAAACAATGCATTATCGCATATACTTCACTCGTTTAACATTAATAATCTGGCTTTAAATGCCAAGAAGACAAAATATATGCAGTTTGTATTACCTAATGTAAAAAGACAGAATTTGTTTTTTGAATTTGTATCTCAATAACGACACATTAAATACGGTAGATTCCACGGTCTTCTTGGGATTGACATTAGATTCGGGTCTGCAATGGGGTCCCCATCTCTCGTCTCTTGCGAGTAGATTGAGCTCAGCTGTTTTCGCTGTTAGGAAAGTCAAGCAGCTAACGGACATTGATACTGCCAGACTTGTTTACTTCAGTTATTTCCATAGCATTTTATCTTATGGTATTTTGTTGTGGGGTAATGCAGCGGACATTAAATCGATATTTATTCTACAAAAAAGGGCCATTCGGGCTATTTATAACATAGGCGCTCGTGATACTCTCCGCGGACTTTTTAAAGAAATAGGAATACTTACGGTTGCTTCGCAATGTATATATTATAACATTATGTTTGTTCGTCAAAATATTAATTGCTATTCAAAGCACAGCGACAGACACGGTATAAATACAAGAAATAAGGATAGTTTTCGCCTACAAAAGGTAAGTAGATCGTTTATGGGGCAAGGTCTACGCATGTATAATAAAATTCCACAGTCCATATTGAACTTGCCTTTGAGGCAATTTAAATCAAAAATTAAAAATACCTTAATGAATAAAGCTTATTACACTATAGCGGAATACCTGGTAGATGTAAATGTGTGGGATTAGTGACTGGTTGTGTCTCACGTAGGATAAATAGATAAATTGTAATACAATATTGTTACCAAATATTTTTTTGAAAAGAGCAACTGTTGAGTTTCTCGCCGGTTCTTCTCAGCAGAACAGCTTTCCGAGCCGGTAGTAGTTTACTCACAGACTTACAGACTGACTTTTAATTTTGATAATGTAAAAATGACGATTTAAAAGAGCTTGTAAAAGTCTATTTGAATAAAGAATATTTTGATTGATTTGATTGATTGAAAAAATGATGTTAAAGGAGGCAAAGACGAGGACATCCTCGTAGGCTGTAGAAAATTCTTGGTATTATTATTGTAGTCCTTGGGTGTGTTGCCGAGGTCGGCCTTAAAAACATCGACCAGTTCTGATCCATTGCAGCTCCCTTTAAAGAAAATTTAGATTTTTCCATTAAGTCCTGTTTACTGCAGGAATTTTCTGTGCGGGGAGCTTCTGTATCTCTTCCGGTTGCATGATATGTTGGCCTGGGATAGATCCTTCTGCGGTGCATGAGTGGTCCGCACGAGCAGAGCATGTGCATAGCAGATTCCTGTGACGCATAGTCTAGAGGTCGCGGGTAAACATACGTTTCTTGAGTTTGCAGTGACAAGTAAGTATTCTGGTTTCCGCACTGGTTTTATACTTGTTGAGTTAAAACTGTTTTGTAAAATTTTTGCGAAATCCCTTAATTAGCGGTTTAGAGTGAATTTTCCTTGGTAGATATTCTATCTTCTAAACTTTCTCTCCAGGGTGACTTCAGCGCATTTGTTAGGTAATGGCGAAGACTACAGCCTGAAAGATGGTGGCTCCTTGCCTAGATAGATACTCATATCAAATCCAGGTTTAATGCCATAGTTACTGCACCCTACGTCATATCTTTTCTTGGATCTATCCGTAAGTCATACCAAATTCTTGTATATTATCCGACCAAATAAAGTTGCCTAACATATTAACATCTACAACAATTGAGTTCTGCCATAGATCTGGAAGGCCAAAACAGGAATGAAGGGCTCAAAGATAACGTTGACGGAGTTCCTAAAAAATCTCGCCAGGGAACTTTAATAGTTGCACGCAAACATTCAATTTTATTCACAAGAATTATGACGCCATATTTCTTATAGAATCTTAGTTTTAAGACCAACGAATGATGAATGAATGAATGTTTGGCTGCTATGAGTTGAGAATCATAGGGTTCTTAAAATAATAAATTGGTCTAGTAATCCCGGAACGCCACTTCTGTAAAAGATTCACAGGGGTTCCAAATCTGCCCGAGATTTAAATAAAATGTAATAACTGCTATTAATTATGGTATTTTTACCTCTTAATTACGAATATCATAACGAAAATTTGCGTAAACACCATTTAGAATTTGAAAATCGCAGGAGAAAATGTTTTCATCCAGTGTGGATAACCGTGCAATCCTAAATGATTTAGTCTATTTAGCTTTCCCCAGAAAGGGTTTGTGTGTGTGTAGGTACAGCGGAGATTATGAACTGTGTCGTCACTCTCACATTTTTACCCCACAAGGGCCAAGCCGAAAGAGTAAGGGATTTGGTAGTCTATATATGTATGCTTGTGTGTATGTTCCTCCGTACTATCTAACTACTGAACCGATTTTCACATTACTAATAATGGCCAAGTAACATAGGATGTATAAATTTTATAAAAAAAATAATTTGTTCTCCGACCGATTCCAGGCAGTTTCACTGCCTCGGTGGTGTAGTGGCTAGCATGTATGGTCATACATCAAGAGGTCCTGGGTTCGAGTCCCAGGTCGGGCCAAGTTTAATTATAGAGTCTTTCTGTTTAGTAAGCCTCAGTAATAGCCCGGAGGAGTTGGCGGTGTGTCACCCCCGTGCCTCGGAGAGCACGTGAAGCTGTCGGTCCTACGCCTTAGCTCTCACTTGTCGTATCGAACAGCCGTCTCACCGAAGTACGAGAGTGATAAGAGTACTACAGTTGGGCAGTCTCATTGAGATTGGCCGCCATGGCAGAAATCGGTCGAACATTATTATAAAGAGTGATGTAAATTTTCAATAATATCAAAGAATTTAATGATCCTACACCAAAGAAGAGCTGCAAACCTTAAGGAAAGATAGAAAATGATGAAGATTATTGTATATTCTGTAAGATAAATATATGAATCACAAGATAAATACATTATAGGTTATATACTATGTTTGTGAAAATTGGACACATGAGAAATGTACAGGTCATCATCGGAGGGTTATAAATGTAAACTCTATCGTAATTAAGACATTATACATTTGTTTGTACCCCACTCGGTGCTCTTAGGTGTAACACTAAGCTTTGTTTCTGTTACAATATATTGAAAAAATATTAGTGTTGATTATTCAATTTGTTCGATGAATAACTAAACTTAATTCTAAAGCAATAAAAGAAACTTTTTATCTAAATTCCAATGTTTTATTTAAATTTTCCCTTAGGTGTTCGCGTTTCCCCCACTTTCCTCTAACTATATTTTAACGTCTAAAACCTTACACTTGCTTTGTAGTTGCTAGAGATAATAAACATTTATTAACTACACATAAGAAGTCTAAACTTAGCAATATTTAAAAAAAACTCTTGAAATGTTTATGATACGAGGTATGACTTGACCAATCGGAATTGAAAGCAAAATAAATTTATTTTGCCCATTTGAGAGTAGGTTCTTATACATAGTGGTACTGATTATTACGCTTTAATACATTTTAAAATAATTACAATTAACGGGTTTGGGTTTTCGTTATCGCTTTGACTTTCATCCATTCACATTTAAAATTAAAATAAAGAAACATGTTTTTCTTCTTGCTCTATCAAAAGCAAGTATAAGGTATTTTTCGCGAAATGGCTTTCTTTAGAGAAATTGTTTAACAATTGAGGTCACACATCGTGTGTTCGGCGAGCGAGGTGAGCGAGGGCGTCGCTGAGCGAAGGCGGCGCGCGGCAAGTAGCGCGGCGCGGAGTGCGGACTCGCGCGCGGTCCTCCGACGCGTGCACACCGCCCTCAGCACGCACCGCGCCGCGGCCCTCTCGCCGCGCTATGCCCACTCCGCTGCGACTGCGCAACACCCACACCCACACGCTTCGCGATGGCAGCCACCAAGACCGAGTACCACTTCGGTGAGTATCACCCCATTCGGGTTCTGAATGATTTCTTAAATTCCATGTTCCCGGATCTACGACAGTTCTCGTTCTAGTTATGGTTTTTCATCACATTATTACTTTAATTATATCATAAGAAACTGTAAATATATCATAAAAAGTGTTTCGTGCCATTAATTGTTATTCAATGCGAGCAAACCTTCAATTTTCAAGTCGATTTTCGTCACGTAAAACGTTTCTAGAAATAAAACTGTACGGTTATTATTTACATATTGGTATGTGCTCGTGTGGTAGTTGTAAGTCACGCCAAACACACATTAACGTATTTACTTTATTCATGACAATTTAGATTCTAGCGGGTGCCTTGAGTGTACATAGAGAGCTTATCTCATACACAGCCCGTATGGTGTCTGTAACCGTCTGTAATAGATAACTGACATAATGGGGATAATTCATACGTCACAAACCATTGAAACCATCGCGTCGGTGCGGTCGTCGCAAACGGTACGTGTTCGAGGCCGTGCCTCGTGAGCGTCTTCAGGCTGGCGTGAGGCTTCAAAGCCAGGTGGTGTGGCGCGATGGTCGGAGGGCGGGCGGTGCGCAGGCGCAGGCGGCCGGGCAGTGCGGCGCAGACACGCGGGAGTCGCAACGCTTTATCATCCTGCGATTAGATAAAGCAAAATCGCTCAAACTCAGCGACTGGCAGTAGGCAGCCGCGCGCGCTGCCCGCGAGCCGCGCGCCGTTACAAGCTTCCTTGTTATTGTTAGCGAGTGTTGACCGCGCCACGGAACCACCGCGCCTCCAAGCAACGCTGACCCGCTTTACGTTGCACCTGCGCTCACTCACGTTATCGCGCTAATGCCAATTTAATTGGCTTTTTTCTATGTGAAATCTACATCATGAGGAAAATGGACGGGATTATCGTGATGCTAGAATCAAATTTTATGAAACCGGTGAGTGAGGTTCGATCCATCAATATGTAAGTCTGAAAGCAGTAAGCAGTATAATACACAGCAGGCAGTGTAGCGCGGCGCGATGCGCGGTCCGCCGCGAGGTGCTTCCGCCCGCCGCTTGTAGCGTCACATAATATTATGTCACGTTTATTAGTTGTTCAGTATTCTAGAAGGTTCATATTCTTTCACAGTTTCTCCTTTATTATAATGATTATATTTTATATTGTTCAACATTATTTTTTACACTCTACTTTTCGTTATTACCTACGAATATTTAACTTGCATGGCATATCTTGACCTATAATAAGTTATCAGTATCATGCTATCCGGTAAACATCAACTTCTATTTATATTTTACTGTAAATGTATGATATTCAATAAAATACTGTAATCTCGTATACATACTTAGTATCTCGCAAATTAAGCAAAAACCAGACGAAAACTCATGTCATAATGTCGTCTATACCATATTAATTTTACCAAGTGTTTACTGATTCTATGAATGACGAACTCAATCAGAATTCAATTTGAATCACATTTAACTTACAAGCCGTAATAATTGTCGATCAAATCAATTAAGAAGTTCAGGTGTTATGGATGCGTACAAAACATCTTTACCTAGAGACAAGATGTGTTTGTTTGTGGATCTGCAGAGCTTAAGAGTATGCTCTTTAGTGATTTTCCTTTTTTCCTCTTGGTGGATTCCACTTGGTATCATTGGTTATATAGACTGTATGTTGTTATTCTATACTATATAGATCGTACGTAATTCTCGGTATTTTTTATACTTTTTGACACAACTACATTCAATTGAACGTTCTTCATTTTGTATTTTTTTACCGTCTCTCCGTCTTCGTAGAAACTATCACTATCAATTTGGTCCTATTTAAAGGTAAAAACAAAATACATCCCCTAAGTCTAGAAAATAAGGAATGATTGAATATTCCCCTAAAGATTTTTGAAATACTTTCTTATTACTTTGCGACATTAAAATTGTAAAAAAAATATTCGCTTCAGACGAGTTTCTCATAGGGCATAGCTATACTGTAGCTATATATAAAGGTGTAAGTTTCTGAGTATGCGACGCAGCAGCTCGGCGCAGTGCGGGCTCTCGCACGGCGCGGCTCCGGTTTCATCTCATTCATGAGTGACTTGCTTTCGATTTCGTGTTTAGATTACTATAGTTCATTCTTTCAAAACTAATTCATACCGCTATTGTAAACATTCGCGAGCACATGGCTTTAAACAAAACAGTATATTGCTCAACATATACGTGAATATTTGAAATTTACATTAAACTACATCTACTACTATCGCGAAAACGCGGATTCATTTTAATTTTCAGTTTCCAATGTTTTTTTCAGCAATCATGGTCACGGAATTGACTAAAGTTTTAGACGATCACGACAACCACTATGTTTATCTGTAAAAGTGAATGAAAATAAATGTAAGAATTAAATTATTTTTTTTTAAATTTCATAATTCATTACAGTATGACGGTATTCAACAATAGTTGGGTAATATCACTAAAGTTATTTTAAAGCTTGAATTGTTTGTACGGAGAGATCGTTTGAATGTTTTTGTAGGTTAGCGGTTAAAAACCACATAAATTTAATAATTAAATAGTTATTTCCACGGTAAAATTATAAAACATAATTTAATTAGTATGATTTTTTCAACAATAATATAGTCATTTATTATAACGTCATAAAAATGTCACAAGTAGGAAAGCTGATGTAGAGCCGTCGACCTGATTCACATTTGCGCGCTGCCGTAGAGCGGCGCGGGAGGGGGGGTGCGGCGGGCGGGGATGGTGGCGCGGGGGTGCAGGGGGGAGAGGGGGTGTACTGCGACGAGCGATAAGAGCGCCCTGTGCGCCCGCGCTGACCTGGCCCGCGCTTTTTATAATTCTTCATGATTTCATGAACGTAATCCTGAAGTTAGAGATTAATTTTTAACCCTAGGTTCGAACAGAGGCTACTTTTTATTCGATACACAGCCTTACAAAAATTTACTTTAGTTCCAATCTTATTTAAACGACTTACTCTTAAATTACCATTTTGAAATTTTGCACGCTGCTTCTGGTGGCTCTAAATACACATACAGATATGAACATACAAACAGCGGACGAACTAAAATGATAACTAAATAACCTGACGCCGCAACTTGGACTCTTCACGACGGCACTACTTAAAGCTTACTAGTAGTAGCTTAGCTTTGTTACCTTTAACTTTACGAAATTAAACGAATAGCAGCTTCATTTTAGCTGTTTTAATACAAATTAAAGATTGTTGAAGTATATCGATCAAACTAAGTTAGTTAGTGGTTTTAATTTTAGTTAAATTTAAGTTTCCAAATAGCTTTTCGCAACCACGAACGTGAACTGAAACCAAAGCTTAGGCAACTCTAAGCAAATACGTTATTCCTTAAAGCTAATTAAGCTTAATTATTATTATTTAAGTTCGAGCACATCATACTTCTCAGTGTGGCTCTTAATAAACATTATCATTTGTATATTTCAACATAATTTAGCATTATTGCAAAGTATCTACTATGTGTCTTGAACCGGATGTAGAGTACTGTGAAGTTACAAAATGCCTTTGTCACTGACAATCGGCGTTGATCCGGAGGGTCTGTGTTCCCGAGGCTTTGACCTTCCTATATGTGACAGTACAATGTATAGATATCAGTTTGCTTTATTATTCACTATATTTCACAATATTTTTGTTCTACGCTTTAGTTTGTTATTATGCCAGTGTTTATCTAAATAAGTTCAATCATTAAACCAATTTATATTCTATTGCTCAAGTTGTCTAAACGCTGTCACCTTAAATCTAAATTATTTCTTTGCTATTGAGCCCACGGAGTCAAAGTTCTAAACACTTCTTACAAGACATGACAGTTACAATCGGGTACTAAAAGAGCTGACTCCTTTATCGCTCAAAGAATCAATCACCCTCTAAATATAGATCCAAAGACCAAGTCGTTAGAGCCATTTCAAAAACACAAAGTAAATTTGTATACTTACCGGTAACTCACCTCCGTTCCGCTAGGGTTCGTTTCCTGTTTTAACGTTTTTCAGTCTGCAGTAAAAAGTACCCGATATTTTGACCTGGATTACTAGCTATTTTCATTTCATAATTAATTTCATCAAGAGCAATCCAGTAGGTTTGTAGTGATGCGGTTTCAGACCGACATAGTAAGACAGACAAACATTTTAAGATATAGATTATAGGCCTATAATGATGAATACGTATTTCATTTATTATACCTATTTCAGTAAAATTTTCCAAAAAAAACTATTTAATTTGAAGATTCAACTCAGCATTGTATTATGTGTATAGATGTACAAACAAGACAAGAATGGCCCATTTAATATGTATTAGAAGATTGGGTCTGTAAATCACTTAATGACATTATGATGGAACTATCAATTGGAAAAAAATAAAATGAATAAACTCGTGTATCGCACGAAAACGGTGGCTCGTTTCACAACACATTGCCACAGCTCGCTCTCGTACGTGCCGCCTTCGGCCGGAGACCGCGATACGTCTCTGCCTCGACGTACACGTAACGCGGCGATCATGTCGATTCGTATGAAAAACGTGCACAATACAATGTCCGGCTGCGAGCGCGCATCATCTACAGCCGCAAGCTGCTCGCAATGATAACGTGTCTTATTTTTGCCACACAATCAACTCCCAAAATATTAACTATAATAGCCAATAAAGTTTGACAAAACTAATTGGTTATTAAGATACGATTTCTATCTTTTAAATCACTAATTATAATAAAACAAAGTCGCATCCCGCTGTCTGTCTGTCCCTATGTATGCTTAGATCTTTAAAACGCAACGGATAGAGTAATTCAAGAGAAAGGCTTATATGTATAATATACTAGCGGAACCCGCGGCTTCGCTCGCGCTAATATTTGATTTACTAATTTTAGAGTAGATAATGTAGAGTAAAGAGCATGTAGATTAATGACGTCGATAATTATTTTATTTATATTGTAACTTTTTTTAATTTTAAAAGTATACACTAAGAAGATTTCGGTACCCACCCAAAGGGAATAATAAAGTTCTTATTCTAATTATAGGTACTTGTGTGTTAAGATATTAAATATTATTTAGTTATTGATAAAGTCATAAATACTTTGAGAAATCTTCAGTAACAGTTGAAAGTATCTCAAGTCGCTGTATGTACTACTACATAATTTTAAAGTAATAAGACAAATTCAAACATGTTTTAATCACGCTCATGTCACGTTCGATTTTTATGTATGAATATTATTAGAGAGAGACTAAGGTAACTTTGTTTTAATAATAAACATGACGATCAGCGACGCGAGCGTCTCTGCCTTTTGTAATGCTGATAGTATTATATTTTATTAGTGGTAGTGCCATGCTTGTTATCTTCGGGTAGCAACCGAATGGGCCGGCACGCCCCGTATAGTTCATTAGTACCACTCTCTCACAGAAGACCGGCGTGAAGTGGCAACTATGCTGTCGCGTTTCGACCGGTGAGTGAGAGTCCGGGAGGCCCACTCTCCTTCCCCCCTCCCTCTTCCCATCATCCTCCGCCTTCGTTCCCCCCTCCCTCCCACTTCCCTCCCTCCTCCATCTTTCCCTTTCCTGAAAGGCCGGCAACGCAAAAAAAAACAGGTAGAATCTCGTCGATTTCCACTGTCATTCTTTTTATTGATATTTAAATAGAGTTTCAGTTTTTTTAAAGCTACGTATGACATAAATTCAGAAAACCATAAATCTTTATAACAGTTGTAGAACGTCTAACTACAGATCTTTTGTGTATTCATTCATCTTCAGCCCTTTAAACGTCCCACTGCTGGGCACGGGCTTCCCTTAGTACGAGTGGGATCAGGCCATAGTCCACCGCGCTGGCCTAGTGCGTGTTAACGGACTCACATGTCTTCCAAAAACTTGCAAGGTTCTTCTCAGACATGAAGGTATTCTCACGATGTTTTCTTCCACCGTAAGACAAGTGGTAATCATGATAGAAAATGATTCACACATGAAAATATCAGAGGTGCGAGACCCGGATTTGAATCTTTATCTGCTTGTTTCGAGTATTAGTTGTAGTAAATTAATCATAGTATTTTGTCAAAAGATATCTCTGTTATGACTACTGGTAGAGTAGGTATGTAATACCTACTCGTAGTATCCGATATAGCTCCGCCGCAAGTCCGCGCAGTTATCGCGGGCCGCAACATGCAATTTATGCAAGAGTTATCGACATCTAGACATACTCGTAGATTAGTATTTATGAATGGTAATAATGAGCCATCTCTAATAGCATTATCTGAAGCGGGTTTCGTCGCAGAGACGGTAAAAAGTAGCAGCCAGATAAGGCGTGTTTACGTCGGGAGGTCATGAGATACGCACTTACGTAATGACACAGTCGATCTCGCAGAACTTTAGTTTTTATACTACGGGTAGAGCTAAACTATTAAAGCATCAGGGAATATTTTAAAAAGCAAACTCATAGTGGATTATGGAATATTCTTCCCTTATATAAACTAGAAATAAAAGTTTTTGAAATCTTATTTTATACGTTACGCTAGAAGGTACGCCCGGTGAATGTTATAATGGCGATAACGAGACCATAACTATCAAATTGAGTAGCGACCGCAGCTATGTTCTTTATGTTTACATAGAAAGCGATTGAAAAAAAACAACGTGCACGTTGAAAACATTTATCCAAAAAAAAACTCAGCTAACTATGTAAAGATTGACCAGGTATCTCTAACGTAGCTGAAACTTAATAGAAACTTTTGAATTCCAGACAGTTATTCCATCTTAATCAGTAATCTTGTGGTTGGCACAATTATTAATTTATTCATAAATTTTCTTTTAGCACTATCGAAAACATAACAACAGCAACAGTGTAAAATGTATATTATAGTACCTACTCGTTTGCTACTTTTTGATGATGAAAAATGCAATTTTTCTTCGAGTCACCTAACCTCAACCTTTTATAAAGCAATAGGGTTTTTAATTTATTTCAAATGTATAAGTATATTTTAAAATCCTCAAGTAACCTAGGTACATGTAAAGTTGCACATGTAAAGCACACAAGGTACGCGGGTCCCTAAGCTTAGTCTTTCATATCATATTATAACATTATAGATCGATATTATTTAAAATCGTTGAATATTGGTAACTGCGAGTGCTGTAGAGCGGCGAGGGGGCGCGGTGGTGAGGGGGAGTGGGGGGCGAGGGTCACTGATAACAGTCGAGCGCGACCTCCGGCCCTCGCTTCAAAATATTAATATCTTATTTATTTAAACTGTCGCCCCCGGTCCCTCCCGCCCGCGCCACGCTCCCCGCGGGCCCGCCTCGGTGACAACAAGCCTTCATTAAAATTGTTTTTGTCGTAAAAAACTTCACCAAAGTATAACTACTAACTAGTATTATACCTACTACGAGTATATACTGACTACAATCTGGTAGCCGTGTCGTACCATCGTTAATAATTCTCAACTAGATTATAAATTAATTATAGACTCGAGCCATTACTAGCTAGCTCAGGCTTGCTAAAAACTTTCTTCTTTATATTCTTCTAAGCATAGTTTAAAAATATTGTATTTTTCGAAATATTAATAATAATCATGAATATTTAGGAGAATTTTTATTATTGAGTAAATCGTCTTAGAATTATTTTACTTTTAACATTACACATTACACAAGCCAACTATGGGAACCGTAAGTAGAGTCGAAAGTATCTCATTTGCGGTGTAATCGTATAAGTTATTAAATACTGTATTAAATTAACAATAGAACTAGCGGTAATAGTGTTTGCTCCGACGATTATTGTTAAATAGGTGAGGAGTACTAATTATACATACCGTTATTTCGTTTAGAGTTCAGTTAATGTCAGGCAATTATTAAAAATAAACAAGTTTGCTCGCGCGTCACTGTGCGCATGTAATCACGATGATAACGGCGAAAATAAAATCGCGTAACGTGACATTTGATACCGATGAGGATCCGCATTCGCTAATACTTCTTTTTGCCTTTACTTGTGCAGGGAGCGCGTGTATAGATACGTTTGTACCAATAGGTATACCAGTAGTACAACTTATTTTATTAATTTTCCCCAATTGGAATTCTCAGATCCCTTCAACATTTAATCTCGACTATCGCAATAAGTACTTACCTTTTGTCTTTTTCAGTCAGAAGTGAAGTAGTTAGGTCTCAGCATAGGCTATGATGATATCAAACTATTTCGCAGAATGAATTACGATTCAGTTTCCATAAATAGAATGCTTTCAAATGGACAAATTTTGTATTGGACAATATTGTGTAATTCATATCGAAATTTACAGAAATAAATAGAACTTTATCAATTTAAGAGCGAGTCCGGATTTGGGACGGATGTGAGACGCCGGAAGAAGCTTCTACATAGCATGGTACATACCTACCTTGTCAGATGGAGACATAAGTTGGGGTGAATAATAGAACAACAATTCGCAGAGGGTTATGCCCTTTGTCCTATTGTTTTTGAAGCCTCGTTCCAAAGCAATTAGTCACCATCGGTAATGTCCGTACGTCGGTCTGTCCGTCCACAAGGCGCTAATTTCTAATTATAATGTATATTGTACTAGTAGACTCGCAACGAATAGTATATTATACACACATCGAGTACCGAATATTCTGCGGGTTTACAGGCGAATTAGCCGAATACGTATTAGGTGAAGATATTCATTCGGTCAGTGCGGCGGAGAAATATGTATCCACGTGTTTTCTATTTGATGCCAGAAAGTTCTATTTATTCAGAGTATCTTTTCTCTGAAGCTGAATTTATCTACGATGAGGAAAGTGTTAAGTTGGCGTGGAAAGTGTAAAAATTAGTCTTTCTGCATTATAATCTTCAATATCTAATTTGTACAGACATTTATTGGATAGTTTTTTGTTAATTTTGAAATAGAGAAGTTCCTTCTGTTACTATGACTACTTTAATTATTATAAGTAAAATACATTTTATATAATAGATCATTATCAATTCTCTGATTACAACAAAACATACTCAGCGTAATTTACTGCCCACTTACATCTTTTATCACCCTGTTTTACATTAACTACTTACATAAGAAAAAAAATAACGTTTAGACCCTCGAATTGATCTTCAAATGTTTCTTGCAAGTAGCATTACTAAGAATTAGTTGTATTTCCAGCCTTAGATACATTACCGAGATTACAATAGACTGCAGAACAAAAATAAACAATTAAAACTAATTATTAAGTACGTAGATGTTGGTATTTCGGATCCTAAATATTTGTAAATACTTAAGAGCGTAAGAATTAAAATATCAATGTTTGAACTCAGATAGAGTTGACACAATAAAATAGTATGTATCTATCGTTAGAATATGTATCAGTATTCAGTAGGCAGATATAAGAGAGCTACGAGTCTAGTCCGTCGCGTGTCGCGTCGCGTCGTTATCTAAGCTTGTAAACAAAATGTTGCTGAATTTATCTATTTATCATATGTAGTAAATAATTAATTATTGTAATTAATATTACTGTAATAAAATATTTTTAAAATATTGTGTGATTTTAGAAATTATTACATAACAAGACTTATCGATAATCATCTTTTTTCTAATTTTTGAGCTTAGGTACATAAAAATGAAAAGAAATATTTCAATTTATTTAATAAATACATAAGTATAATATATACCGACTTACAAAGTTATCGGTGTATTTTTAACTCTACATTAAAATAACAACATTACGGCAATACAATACATAATTAATATAAAGTCGGTACTAATGATCTCCAAATTTCATATTTTAATGAACTCACTCCCAAACAAACATACTGTGAACTAAAACAACAAACTAATATAGTAATGTGTTTCTAGTTTAACGACTCTTCACTTCACTTTCCGCTTCCATAAAAACTAAAGAGACATTATGAGATAAACAAATATTAGGAACAAATTAAGTTGGGAAGCTTTTTTTTATTTAGTAAAACTAATCAGTAAAAGCTATTGCTTAAAATTTATACTTTAACCAATAGCTTTCATTGATTTTTACTGTAGAACAACTTGTATTGAAGATAGAAGGTTGTCAATGCACCATTTTAATATAATGTAAAAACATTTGAGTGTTCGAAATTCAGTTAAATCGCTAAAGCTCTTCCATAGATACGAAACAAAAAACGTAGAAAATAGATTGACGGAGGGGAAGAAGCTACAACTATTTTGTTTTAGCTTATAGATAAAATTATGACTAGTTCCTACGACTCATATTTCCTTCGCACCTTGTTAGAAAATTTGAACTTTTTATTATGATTTGAATAACAAGTAGACGTCACTTTCGAACCCTTAAAACTCCACTGCAAAAAATGGCTTCGATCCACATTTTGTGAAAAAATGGACAAACCAACCAACACATTGTTATTTATATTGTAAGTATGAATGATTAAAAAATTGTTGGTAAATTAATGTCGAGATAGTTATTTTTGCACTATTCCGCACTATTTTTTATTATTATTAGTACCTACATGATTTAGTACTTATCGTTAATACAAATACATTTTACGTTTTCTTATAGCCATAGGTATATTTTTCTAACGATACACTTTTTCTAAGGAGTACCTCCTCATTTACCTACAAACTACAGTTAGACGGTCGTGTCAGTGTTCAGGTGTGAGCACTGAACGGTGAATATGCGGGCATTACCAAATTATATAATGCAGTAACTAACTTTAAATGTAAAAAGGGCCCGAAATATGTACCATAATAAATCGCAATTTTTTATATAAATAATGTTAGAACGGGACTTACTCAAAGATCGATGTTGTGTAGGTGGGTACCTACAGGATAAGAATATGAATTTTTAGAATTAACTTTTTTATGTATAAAATTATAGCTCCGTCTAACAACAAAAATGACTAAAAACAAAAATTCTTCATCTATCGATCGATCGGTTGTAACCGAATGTGTAATCCGATCATAGAACACAATACAAATTACTACTTAGGTATGTGCCATAAAATAATAAGTTACCTATCCACTAGTATTGATAACTCAACGTAGAAGAGAAAAGTTGAAACTTCAAAATCAGGTGTTTTTTTAAATAAGTAATTAATAAATTATTTGCGCTAAAACGATGCAAAAAGCAAAAGTGGCCGTAAAATAGAATAAAAGCGTCTAACGATTTTCTGCAACATCTTTATTTGGAAGACACTAAAAGTCCTTATAATATTTACTACAGGCAATAAAAGTAAAGCACGGTAGCCACTAGCAACTTATTGTGTAGCGTCATATAATTTAGTCTATATTAGGTATAAAGAATGCTTGCCTATATAATGTGCATATACCTCGCTTGCACTTGCCTGCACTTACATATGTACATATTATGTAGTAAATATAATAAACATATCTATCACATTCAAAAGCTCTGTTAACCTGCCGACTTTGTAATTACTCATACACCGAGGCAGGTACGGAGTTGAACAATAGGTATAGGTATGATGCGGCAGGTAGCCGCAGCCGTGGTTCCCACAGCCTTCCACGTATCTAATTAGCGCACTCTATTATTAGGTATTTATAACAAAAAATCCTTGCTTTACTTAAGTAAAGCTTTACTTATTGTTCTTTGCCCTACAATTGCATATTCTAGTAAATGTTAATCCAATAATGGGTCACCGGCTTAAGACATGAGAAATTACCGACAAATCTGTCATTTTAGTTATTCATCTGCTTCTAATACGCTCGAGGAATCAACAAAAACACACGAAGTACATAGAGTAAGTACTTGTAAATATTCTAATTTATTAATTATCTCCCGCGTGGCCATGATTGTCGTAAAGCATTCGAAAGCTCGGAAACCAAAAATCAGAAAATATCCGCGGCAAAATCTGAAAAAATACTTTTATATAAAACCAAATGTTCGCGTAAATATAAGGAATTATTTGAATGAAATATATATTTATGAACACCATGGCTTATTAGAATAGTTGTTACCAACTCATGTACCTACCTATTTATTTATTTAAGTGACCTCGAAAATATTCAGATAGTACCCCTGTTTAAAACTTAACAAAGAATAAAGCAGATATAAAAAACAAAATTATCTAAGTTATAATATAACGAAATATACTGTTTAAATATTTAGTTAAAATGATTTAAATTTAACTATGACTATACCTTCATAAACAGAGTTTTTTTATTAATAAAAATGCTGAAAACGTGATACAAGCAGGATTGCCAAGTTCATTGTTGTACCAAATGATATGCGCGCGATATCAGCTGCGCCCGCGCAGCCTATCTTATCGAGGCAAGGACGAACGCACACTTAGTGTAGACTAAGTTGAGACTTAGCTTCTTGAATGTGAGAAACTTAAGAAGAAAAAGAGAAGAAAGACAGGGAGTAGTCCATTCAGAACCCATTTTACAGTAAGAACTTTGCTGCAGCGTCTAACATAGTATTTGCCCATGTCATTAGACACGATAGGTTTTCTAGGTCGTTTAAAAGCTCCAATATTTTTTTAAATTACTTTTTTCGTCAAATAGATTTGGTAATTTTTGTGTAAGGCACAAAAAAAATAAAGTTTTACTTAATATGTTCAATAAGTCGTGGGAGTGTGACAATGACAATACGGTTGTCTACTTCTGGTGCCAGTTCTGATCCATGTTGCCAAAATATAGATAACATATTGTTGTACCGATAACATGTGCTAACTCTTTACTTCGTTGGGTCTCGATATATCTTATGACGCCCATTGTATGTGTGATGGACCCATCAGTGCCATTCATTTGGTTATTATTTTTGACAATCGACATTTTTTTGACGTGTTGTTGTGGCATAAATCATACTTGGTTTTAGGCAGGCCTGGTAATCCGTATCTCAAAACAAAGGCACAGAGCTCGTTAGGGATGTTTGTTGTGGGCGGCGCAGCGGGGCGCCGCGTACTGGGAAGCGAGCCTGCTCCCGCGCAGATTTACTGCGCCCTTACCGCTAATGCGATAAAATTTATTGGTTCTCGGGAGATAGCTCACGAGCCGATGATTTGTGTGGAAACGCGAGCTACGGCGGACATGTTTATAGACCGCGCTGTCTCGCTTCACGGAAACAAAATTAATTTTCAGATAGCCGATGACAGATGTTATGATTGTCCCCCGTGGCTTTATTGCCTTCGCGTCATCTCGCACATTTTTTCTTGCCTGAGAGTGATATCTGCTCAGTTCGAAGTCAGTCTATTATATTGCGTAATTTAGTAGATAGTTAACACCAATCATGTCACCTTATTTTAATCTCTTCAAGGTGTGAATGAAATGAAAACCTTCCCTACACATGGAATGAGTGAAATATGTTGTATTCAAATTGGGAACTGTTGAACCATTTGTTTGTGTCAACGTGCCTGAGTTTGTTGCGTATTATGATTCTTCATAAGACATCATAATGCTAATACTACAGCGATAGACGAACACAAAACTTACCTTGTGTTGTTATGACGGTTATAGACCCATCGGGATGTCAGTAGGGAAGACTGCAATGTAAGTGTAGGTAATACGGGTAACAAGCGCGAGGGTGAAGTGGTCGGCGTCGCGATAAGGCGAGCACGTGCTCATATAGCTTATCAGACTCTAAGCGATCAGCTGAGCACTCTCCATCTACGTACCCATAGTTTAGTGTTCTGACTACATAGTAGTACTTATACCTATGGGCCTACTTATTTAAAATTCGAATAACTTTAGTTTTTCAATTAAAAGCAATGATTTTTATAGGTTTCTGTAGGTACATCTGCAAGTCATAATATAATCTTGGTGATAAGGTGGTCTGTTTATGTTAACTAATTTTAAGTAGGTATATTCCATGAACTTAAATAATTCATACTCATAAAACCTATCAACGCGTTGTTAAGACCAATAATGCAATATTCAGTAGTACCTTATTCTAAATATTATTATTAAATTACAGAAATCCAATATAAAATTAGGCACGGATTAAAGGATGATCCGGACCTGCAGATAAATTGTGTTTATTGGACATTTGAGTATTTGAGTTTCTTGGGTTAACATTCGTAGCATGTATTTATGTGATATTGTAAACTGGTGCAGCAATTAACTAATTTATGACGTTCCATTGTTTTTATTATTATTTTATTGCTCGCATTTAAGTACTTTTAAGAAGTACTTATACTACACAACCTACACGTAGCAAACCTACTCGTACGTGCCGAATATGTAATAAATAAACTTTATTTCATGTAAGTAAATTATTAGATATTTCAATGTCATATGCCGGAGCCGCTTAATAGTTTTGCTACCTCCTGACCTGAAATCTGGTGCCACAAATGGACGCAATAGAACTACAGGGTATTTAGTGGATCAGTAAGTATTTGCTTTTGGTCAGAACCCTACGAATTTAATTGTGCCACCGTAGCGGGCACAGTAGAGGGAGTGAAGGCAGGTTCCTGCGCGTGAGTGGAAGGGTGCCAGGAGGCGGGTCGAGCGCGGCCGCCGGGCTGCCGCCGACCCGGCCTCGCCAGTCTACACGCGAGCGTCACTGCGAGTGCACGCGTTACAAGTCCACTTGAGTGACTTGTCATCTGTTCGTTAGGTTAGTAAACGTCAGTCGGAACAGTGTGGTGATGTTGCACGACGCGTGGTCCTCCGCCTGGCACCGCCCCGAGACCTTCGAGCTCGACGCCTTCATAGATGAAGTGAACAACAACTGCCTCAAAGGTTAGTAAGACAATCTACCTGCGTGTTTTGTATTCATATTCATTTGTATGTAATGAGATTTCTGTTTGTCAAATAAATTTTAGAACATGTCAGGTATCCATATATGTAGATAGATATTTGTTTTAGTGGTGTTTTTTTAAATCTAATTTTCCTTTATTTATGTAAGTTTTAACCTAAAGTGGCCATGTGCGTGAATATATAGCTCGACATTAGTTACATTAACGTTAGGTACCTAACTGACATACATTATGATACTATTATGGCCTTCAACGGTGTTAGACAGCACTCGTACGCGAGTACCGGTGGCAATAGGAAAGCTACTATTGTTTTGTTTCCACACACGTGAGCACGGGACGCGGCCCCCGGCGCTATCTACTCGCATCACAAATAAACCGCGACGGCGCAGGCCAATGGGTGACTCCGAGTAACGGTCCGTTGTGTGCGCAGAGGGCGAGGCGGAGTGCGGCGCGGAGAGCCCGCCCCCCCTGCCGTTCGGCTACGCCCCCGGCGGGCTGTCGCCGTCCCACTCGCGCAGCTACCAGGAGCTGCGGCCCGCGCACACGCCACACACGCGCGACATGCAGACCTACGCGCACATCGAGGAGTCGCTGTTCAAGGCGAGCCCGGCGCTGGCGGGCGGGGGCTCCACCGACGGCGCGTACCTGCGCGGGCGCAGCCCCGACCTGAGCCCCTCGCCCGAGCGCCGCGACGACTACCGCACGCTGCACTACGAGCCCTACACGCCGGCGCCCCCGCCGCCGCCCTACACGCACGACCACCACCACCACGTCGATGGGTAAGTTCTTATACTCTTAGCATGAGCATTGTATATTATATTATTGTTAGCCATTACAGTTGACCGTCGGACGTTATGGTAAATATGCGTTAATATAAAAAAACATTGAAGTTATGAGGTACTAGTTGTCGGCAAGATTAATTATGAAACTGGGAGTCCTCGCATTTGTAGCACAAGCTCGGCTAGCTCGCCATGAAGCGGAGTGTTCCAGCGCTAATAGACTTGCACATTAGGTGACGCGCACACCATCATTAGCTCAAGTATTGCCTGGTAGCTGCTCTTATCTTAATTGTTCCTTAAAAGAAATATCTTAGAAGTTCAAATTTTTAACTTTCCTCAGATTATTTCACTATTTTCTTCTGTAATTACCACACTTGTTTCTTGCTGCTTTTGATCGTACTTACTAAATTTCGTCGTTTTTCTGGAAAATAGAAACCATAATTTTATTAATTATTATAAAATGATTATGGTCAAAACGAAAAAAAATGTTACCAAAAATCTAAAATGCACGTTAATTCCATGACAACTAAATCTTATTTAAAACCAAGCAAGTCGCAGATGTGTCCAACTTAACGAATACTTGTTATTTTCCTTCAAGTTTATTTTTATTACTGCATTTAACGAATTATCCTCATACCTAATGCGTGTTGGAACAGCGACCGCCTCGTTTGTGGAGGCTATTAGTAAATGTCGATGTTTACTCGGTATTGTTCCACATACTACAATATCATCGAACACTTTGTTTTTGCTTCGATACAACAACTTTACTCTACTCGTGGTTATTATAAAGTCCAAAAATTAAAACAATTAAATGTACATGAAATAAGTAATTAAGATTTTGTATAAAAAGCATGTGTGCAATTCACACGTGGTAGAGATAATGGGACGAATGTGATATTTCGGGAAGAAGATAATTGTAGTAATGGTCTTCTCATTTTCTCCCACGTTAAATCTTATGAATTTATGCGACTTTCAAATCGAAACGAAACGATCCAAAGGAAGTTTTCACTTCAAAAATCTTTTTTAATAATGTTATAAAAATACAATTATATAAAATACTAGCATTTCCCGCGGCTTCGCACGCGTTCTAAAGACCGGAAACCAAATTCTTTTTGAGTCGCACGGTATGGTACCTCGCAGAACTAACGCCCGCTCTTCCCGTTTTTGCAATATTTTTCATTGATGCTCCGCTCCTTTTAGTCGTAGCGTGATATAATATAGCCTTCCTCGATTAACAGACTTTCCAACACAAAAAGTTTTTTTCAAATCGAACCAGTAGTTCCTGAGATTAGCGCGTTTAACCAAACAAACAAACAAACACTTCGTTGCGTTTACGTAAGTAACGTTCACGTAAAAAAAACAGTATCTCAAATGATATCAATTACTAAAAAGAGAATCATAATAGGTACAAATCATGTCAACGAATACTTACATGCACATTTTAATGTGAATATTTCCATTATTATACGATCTAAGATCAAACGAGACTTTCTCTCTATGAGAGTTGAACAAAATTTCCATTCAATTCATTCAACACATGCCATAGTCTAAGAAGTCCGGAATTTTGATGAACAAAAGAATCGGACTTCTAAGACTATGGTGATATTTGTATCCAGGCTTTTATAGGTTGTAGTCCAAAGTAAGGCACATATCTCATTAGGCCTAAGTCACGACGAACTGTATCAATAATAATTGCCAATTTTTGATAAATCCTATTTTAAATTCAATGAAAAAAAGTGTATTTTGTTTACATGCGAACATACATGTCGTTATATTAACGTGTGATCCACTCCGCCTCGAAGCTGATACGTACATTGCTCATATAATTACGCAGGATTA
Organism: Boloria selene; assembly: GCA_905231865.2. Taxonomy (NCBI): domain Eukaryota; kingdom Metazoa; phylum Arthropoda; class Insecta; order Lepidoptera; family Nymphalidae; genus Boloria; species Boloria selene. Next base: position 78,555 of record HG993133.1, read on the forward strand.
CGCAATGCTGATAACATTACACAGCTGTTACATCTGGAGACTTTCTTATCGCACTCTTCTTAGACCGTGGAATTCCAGTTATCAAATAAAAGCGTTAGATTTTATCAAGATTTTACACTTCAGTCCAGATATCATTTAAGTTAATCAACAAAAGTAGGGAAACCGCTGAGATATCATTATGACGTTTAACCAAAACATAAATAAAAGGCAAAATACCTATATTAATCTTTAGTAACATTATAAATATGATTAGATTTTCGTATAGATGGGAACTTTCAACTTGGTTACTTTTCATGAGAATAACATTACAAGTAGGATACTTATATCATGTATGTACTTACCTAGTTACACATGAAACAATATAATGCAGCCTCGCTTTGAACTGGCCTGAACTTCTCATCGCATGGTTAAGCTACATATTAATATTAATACTACCTGCTAGTGTATATTTTATTTTCTGTAACAACATTGTAGACAAGTTGTATACTATAGGAGAGTCGCTTATAAAATTGAAAATAAGCAAATATATTCTAAGAAGCGTCGCACTTGGAAAAGAAGCCAACATCTGCTTCGCTTGCTAGATCATACATTATTAAGTACCTTTCTAATGTAATGATTAACGAATATACACACCATACAATATCTAATAAGACGTTTAATTAGATCAATCTCATAGATTAATTATGAGAAAAGATTAGGTAGTTCAATTACAATGGATTATATCTTTACTAATATTATAAAGCTGAAGAGTTTTTTTGTTTGGTTAATCTCAGGAATTACTGGTCCGAATTGAAAAATTCTTTTTATGTTGGATAGTCTGTTTATCGAGGAGCATCAATAAAAAAGGTTGCAAAAACGGGAGAAAAATATTTCTTTTGATTTTCAGCCTTTAGAACGCGAGTGGAGCCGTGGGAAAGGCTAGTTTGTAATAAAACAAAATATTTTCGAGGAAATAAGTAGCTAATATTGAAATCATTTCTTTTATTGCTTTATTTAAAAGTGAGTCTTTAGAAATGGAACAGTAGCTAGCATCGTTTACATTATTTGTTTTGCCAAGACATAACTTAGGCACGCAACGAACACTCGCGTCTTCTCAAAAGTCTGTATGTAACATTATTACTCTCCACCAGTAATAGTTCCTTTAATATCAAGATAATATATTAGCAGAAGAGTTATTTCAAAAACAGTCAGACTCATACGTCTAAATATTTTCTCTTGAACTTCAAATTAGTTCGTTACTTAATAAAATGCTTTGTTTCATTAGTTATATTGAAGTATTTTCCTAAAAGCATCTTTATATGAACACGAGTAGTATCAGTGACAGGCGCAGGCGCTACGTGCCGCGGCCGCCGCTTGCGACACGCCGCATTCCGAGCCCTCACGTGCGGATACTGCAATACGCAGTAGTTTTCCATTTTAAACATATTATTATTTTACTCTTTATTTCGTTATATTTTTAAACTTGTCTGTTGCAAAGAAAACAGAATTTTCTCTGTGCGAGTATATTTTTTTGTATGAGCTTCAACGTTAAGAGTGAGGTGCAGTTGAAATATCAAACTATTCGGCCAAACATAAAATTGGGAAATGATTAACGAAATCAACTTAATCAAGCTGCCAACCTTGTCTCATGATCGAGCATTTTTTGCTTTTGTTTTTTCCACACCAAAACTTCAAAGCCTAGGGCTGTGAATAAGTAAAAAATATTGATATCATAACAAAAGTATTTTTTATTAAATATTATTCTTTGTTTCACGTTTTATTGCCAATTTTATTCTAAAAATTATTGCATTTTCTTCTATTAAGTGTAGTAAGTATGTATTACATTCAGCCATTTTTAACGGCCCACTGGTGGGATTGGGTCTCCCTACAATAATAAATAGGGGTTTGTGTGGGGAACCAATCATTAGGTACTTTAGTGAATACGTCTACAAAACGTTTATATCACTACGATTCTACATTTTATATATTACGTTATCCGTCGATAAAATAGTACTCACCTGCATCTAAATACAAAAGAAACAAGATGTCTTTAGTCCAGATATCTTTATATCGTAATAAAATATAAAAACTATTATATAAATAAAAATATAATAAAGAAAAATATTATTTATAAGAAAAATTTATAATCATTCAATTATAATAGTACCTACATATAGGACCAATCAATTTTTACATACTTATTACAGGAGGCTACTGAGGGATGCATAGTGATGTAGGTAGCGGGTAGAGCTGCGGTCGGCAACGGGCTGCGGTCACGAACGAGTTTTTTACTAACAGCTTTAATAAGTAATTAAAGATAGCGTTACTCTGCGGTCGCGATAAATTATATTTCGATTATTTACGTCACGATATTACTCATTTGTTTATAACGTGCGAAGATGCAGTCTCTATTAATAGGTAAACTGAATGTGGAACATGTTTTTGTTCTTTGACATTTCATTTATTTATATAATGTTTTAACAATTAGTATAGATTTCTCAGAAATAAGATATTTTCATGTTGTAAAAAGTATCGTTGATCACCAGCACTAATTTCATCCTACAAAGTTATATCAAAAATATTTAATGTCCAGAATAAACGAAATACTTTTTATTTTATAGTTAAAGTTAAACTAGGTAGTATATAAACTGTTTAACCTCACGTACATAATCGTACATACACTAAATATTAAATAGCTATAGCTTTTTCGATTTCATTAATTTTATATATCAATTAGTCTATTTCCTGTTATATAGTTATATACAGATAGATTAAATATTCATTCATAAATAACAGTTTTGTAAAGTTCAGTAAGTTTTGGTAGAGTAGCGTTGTTATCGCGCAATTAGCGCCGCACTCACGCGCGCGAGCGTGCACACACGCCGGCACGCACACACGCACGCCGCCGCGCTCTACGTAGTGTAGGCACCGAGTAGAGTATGGGTAGGTACGTTTAATTGCTCCTCGCCAGTAATAATACAGCCATTGTTTACAGAACCGACATTTATTTTTGTAATTTTATTGTCATTGGAACGGAATTATCTGCGACTGTTTCTGAACATTTTGTTCTTGTGTTGTTGCATTATGTACCTTACTAATGGCATTCTAAAGCTCGTCCATTAAAAAAATTATGTATATATATGTTCGAGCGAAAATTGGCTATGTGCTAACTTGTTCGCTACACTTTACTTATTTTATAGACCTACTACATAGTAAGTAATTAATTGTTTATTCATGAATATTAAAATAAATGCAAAACGGTGAGAATACGAAAACCAACGTACCTACTACTCAAGTAGAGCAAATTAAAAACGTTTCCATTTTTACTGACGTCGGGCTTTATATTATGTACAATGTACATACATAGTCTACATTAGTGTAGCGGTTTCGAATGCTCTACTTCTTTAACCACTAGAGTACAAGCATATAGGCAAAACAAATATTCATAAACATATACACAGGTACGTACGGTGACCTGGTGCGTTAAGACTTTGTGATAAAGGTACATTAAAGAAAGCAAAAAAAAAAAAACAAAATGACTTAATCAAATCAGTATGAGCCTTCATTGCAAAATATGGTTTACCTCTGTCATACAAGAGATGTTTTAATTTAAGATGATTACTGGATGAAGTATTTTAATTACACAAAATTCTATAAGTTACTTTTGTTGCAGTAAGTCTGACTTCCTAGAAAGATTGACCAATGAATCAGATTTGACTCACATCCACTTCCATTAGCAAATCGAATAAACCTCATACGACGCTAGCAACCGAACTCATACGTCATAAACGGATTTAAAATATAACTAACGATCCAAATCAATCAATTAAAACAACATCAATCGATAGTGTTTTTGTGTAACATAATCTATAAGTACTAGCGTGATAGGGGGCGTCTGTGCAAGTGTCGCAACGCGGAAACTTAATACTAAGTTGTTTTATATCACGAAACGAATTATATTGCTATAAATTATAATATTGCTTTAATACTTTAAAATAAAAAGGGTATTAGATTATTTTGATAAGTATCAACTTCGACGTCGATTAACGATTTTTTAGAAGACAGTACGCCTTGGGAATGATGTGATCGCCACCAGGCTATTTCAACATATAGAATGATTGTTAATTTACAATTTAATTTAAAAAAGAGGGCGATTAAGATAAAAAAAATAATAGTCCCGCTGAGTTTCTTTCGCCAGTTCTTCTCAGGTCAGAGGTTTCTTCTTTCCGAACTGGTGGTAGACTCATGACGTTCAGTAAGAAATTGTAACAATTTTTATGCTGAATAAAATATTTTGATTTGATTTGAATAAAAAACTAACTGTCTGTCTGTAACTTCAGTATTAAAATTTGAAACGATGAAGATATTTTGTTGTTTAGCTATAACGTAAAGTAAAATAATACGCATATAATTTTATGAAATCGCGCAGTCGAGAAAAAAATGCAGTAATTTTATAAGGTTTATGTACCGTAAGGATAGTAGACAACATTATTACACGAGCATAGCATTACACCATAACGTCTAACAAGTGTCTGATGTTGGAAGAACGTTGAAGATTTTCGCGAAGCTTTGCAAATTGCAAGAGTAAGCGAAATGCGAGCCGCAAGTCGGCGAGGCTCGCAAGTCGCAGCTCTCGATACGGTCATAGACCCGCTTAGTTCCATACTTGCGGTGGTAGTTGTGCCTGCTGACTGGCGGCGCCGGTGTGCGTGTTCTGCGAAACTGAAATGACTCGAACTTCCGTCCGACAGTTAACCTACTAACGTGCCTACGACGCTTTACTACTTTATTTTATTGAAAATTACTACGTACTTATTGTTCCCGTGCAAATGGAAAGTTGACGTTTTTCTGTTCCAACTAAACGATTATATCACATCTACATATATTTCTAGAGCTTCATTACCTTTGTTTTTGCGTTATTCATCTTTATATTTCTAATTTATAATTAAAATATCATTTAAAAAATGAAATTATTAAATTAATTTAATTCTTGTAAAGTTAATATATTATCTTTGGACTTTGGAATAAGCTTAGTTTCGTTTTATTTTAAACTTACAATGAAAAAGTTTATTTACGCTAGCGTTAGACGTATAGCGACCCAGTTTTTGTTGAAAGTTAAATAGAAGGTATTTGAGAATCTGGGGATTAATTTATAGCAAATGCGCTAAGTAGTAGAGCAAACACAAAGTACAGGCGTGCTGCAAATACCCACGAGCACGACGCGAGGGTCGCTATCGGGGTCTCGTTTGGAAACAACGGAAGAATATAAAAACGTATTGTTTGTTCCATTCCTTGAACGAGCCTTGTTGACTGTTAACTCTTGTTATGCTCTAATTATAAAGCAATTATTTCGACAAAATAATAATTTACAACTTTGTATTATTAGGGATAATCAAATATATATATATATTGGCAATCGATAATAATACCTAATTATAACAAATATATTTAGTTTTAGATACACTAAGTACCTATAATTTCAAGGCAATAAATAATAGAAATTAAGTGTACGTTTTTATCTTATCTGATACATATCGCATTGAGTCAATGAACTTAAGCAATGTATCATAATATCTTAACAAAACGATATTTTTGCATATTAGCACACCACACAATCTGAGTGATAGGTGGTGGTAGTATCATCACTGACAACGTACTTTATTAAATACTCCTTATTTATCCCCACGGATCATCGGATATCATTCCGCACGGATGCGACGCGACCGTAGGCGGCTAAGAGTTGGGGTTACTCCACGTTATACTCTATGATGTATAATAATAAATATGTCGGGACATTTTTTTTACAACAGCGCCATCTAGTTATGTGGTAAGCTACAAGGCTTGTATTACGGATACCGGATAGTTGATATACTACACATATAAATTTTAAATACATACATAATATAAATATTAACACCCATGACTAGAGAACAAACATTCGTGCTCAAGAAATGAATGCCCCCAGCGGGACTCGAACTCGCGACCTCTGGCGCAGAAAGTAGGATCACTACCAACTCAGTCAAACGTGTCGACAATATATTATAAGTTTCATCATAATTGATCTAATCTGAAGGGAAAACAAACATACACGTGCGAGTTACAAAAAATGTAAGATATTTATTTGTGTTTTATGAAATTTTATATCCCTTATTAGAAGTGAACTGAACTACACCGCGACTTACACGCCGAGAGATGCGCCCACGCAACGCCGCCGCGTGAGAACTAAGACTTGGCGCATTTTTATCACACGGCCTTGATCTGTTGTAAACAACTGAAATGTAATCCTGTACTCGCTCACATTAGTTAAACAGAAGTGACATGTAGTTGATTCAATGACTTTTAATATATAATTTGGTACGTTAACACTACAATAAACGTTATCTATACCTAATGGTTTGATCAAAATATATATAAAATGCCCTTTTATTGAGTAGACTAGCGACTCGCCCTCGCTTCATTCGGGCTCTTCCCGAATTTAGCACAGGCAAAGCCGCGAGATCCGTTAGTTATGCATATAAACCTTCCTCTTGAATCACTCTATCTACTTATTAAAAAAACCGCATCAAAATCCGTTGCGTAGTTTTAAAGATTTAAGCAAACATAGGGATATAGGGACAGAGAAAGCGACTTTGTTTTATATAGGTACTATGTAGTGATACTTTTAAATCTCTAAAGTAAATATTTGTTTATACAAAATATTTATTCTTATAAAGTTGTTTTGAGTTGGTACTTTATATTATGTATTTAGAATTAAAGTTTCTTTAGCCGAGAATTTGTACCTACTCGTGTACTACTCGTAATTGTCCTCTGCGCGTGTCCCGCAGTGTAGTAACTACAGCTCGCGTCGCCGGTTATTTTCCTCTCACTAATTAAAACAATAGCAACAGCGGTCTGGAACAGGAAAACTAAGTAGTAAGTATATAAACAACTTAATTACACCGCAGAGCAAACAGAATTAGGAATGAAGTAACAAACATTGACCCGCAAAGTGCAAACGAATCACATCGAAGTAGACATCGAACTGTAAACACGCACATTAGGCATAAAGCTCCTTAACATGTTAAATATGTTATTGCAATGTAGAAAAAAATACTACTCTCTTATTAGATATAGTAAAGAGTTATGGACGAGATTAATTAATTAATCTATATTAATTAATTAATTAATTAATCTATAATCAGTCACATATACCTTTGCAACATTTGTATAGATATACTAGCGACTCACTCTCGCTTCGCTCGGGTTCGTCTCTAGGTGCTCAAAAACCCCACCGTATGTAAAATAATTAAAATTTCTAAAATTAAGGTAGCTTTAGTTACGCCTAATAACATTAGCTATCTGCGAGTAAAAGTCCCGTCAATATCGGTCCAGCCGTTTCAGGGATTAGCTGGAACAAACAGACAGACACACAAAAAATTTAAAAGTTGTTTTTTATGAAAGTGCCGTATTCATATATGTATTTAGTGCAAAGCTGTTAAAAGCTGTAAAAATTAAAAACAAATACTTCAATTTTACTTATACGTATAGATTATTTTATAGCAAGGGTCTTCCCAACACTCAACACTGGCAGAACAAAATATATGTTCTTTTGGTTGTGTAGTATTTGATATTATTCGAATACAGGATTTATGAATTAAAAACTCATTTAATCGACTATATAGCTTATATAATAATGTTTTAGACCAATTATTGTACCAACCAAAAGCGTAAAAATGGCGCTCAATGAATTAGGTAATGCTGTTGGATGAACGTCCCAAAAATGTTGTAGGAAAAACGTCCCAAAAATGTTGTAAGAAGCGGAGCCGCGGCCCCGAGGCAGGTGAGGCGCTAGCTTATTTGCTTTTCTTGTCCTCACTAAGTTTTTATAAACTAACGCGCTATTTTACACGTTTTAAGAGCCCTTTGGATCGTTTCTAAATTTGTACCATTTTTTGTCAGCGTCGAGTGACGACTTAAGTGTCTCGAAATGAGTTATTTGTATAGGCTCTTAGCGTTCCGGTGCGGGACTGTGTCGATGATGCGCAAATACGGCCCGGCTTGTTGACTGCGGCTTGTGGCGACGATGGGCCATCGTTTCTTTGTTCCACTCGCGAGTTTAGATCTGCGTTCAAGTGACGTTACGGATTTCCGGCTCGGCCGATAGGATAACGAATCCCTAATGAGTCGGTTCTGCGAGCTCCGATGACAGTGTGGGTGGCGATGGTTGTTTAATGTTTTCATGGTAATGCCGTATGTGGTCGACGTCCCATAGGGCACCATGAAATCAGAATGTCAGGAAATGTAAGGGTTAATTAGTGGGCATGTTGAGGAAGTAGCGTGTGGGTCCCGGCAAGTGGGCGCGCACGTGCGAGCAGGACTCGAGCTTGTCACACGCGCTCGCACAGTCACGCTGGCTATCGACGTAACGAACCGAGGATTCGCTGTGTGATGCGGGCTTCTAATTTATTTTTAAACTAACACTTTCGCTTTCGAGACATTTTTAATTATTGCACTGACACTTCTCTTTCAGTTGGACTCGTAGATAAAAAGTTACCTAAAATATTAGTAGGTCGTATGACGCAGCTCACAACTGACAACGATGAATGACAAAGACAATCTCTTAACGACAATTTTCTGTTAGTTTTTATTTGAAATGTATCGAAAGAAAATATTTTGAAAAATTTCGTTATTCATAAAAAAATAAGCCGTAGATGTAATATTGATTTTAATTTTTAAGTAACCAACGACGCAATATTATTTAAAAATAACTAAAGATTTATTAATTGCTGTTATCGTTTAATAGGCATTAAACATAATATTTAATTTAACATGATGTAACATTCAGACAAAAGTGACATACTCCCAATAAAGGTATTTTAAACGAGCATTACTTTACCGGTACTGTTTGATAGAAGTAAGAATAAATCTCATGATCAAAAATATGTGAGAAGAGTAGGTATGTTTATAATATTTCTTTATGATATCCGGGTTCATGTTGCCGCCTTATGTGGCTCTCGAGCGTCCTCGGACTGCTTTGGTTTATCTCCCATTCAAATAGGGCTACCTCCGACTGTTGCGTGTCATTTGTTTACGTTTGATTCAGGAACTAACGCCTTTAAGAAGTTGATAATACTAATACAATTTTAATAAGATTCTATTTAAGCCTTGTATTATCACAATTTATGATTTTAATACACTGGGATCCTTACTAGGGAGATAGGTATTTACATATATATTTATTTATTACTAAGTGTAACGCTATATTTAACTTTATAACCTACCTATAGATGTGTATAATAGTGCCTATCCATTACCGCATAAAATATTGAATTTTAATGTAAAATTTCAATCCTGGAACCCTTTTAAGGGATGATTCTGAGATAAGATATCCTATATCATTCCTATGGTCCTAAACTATCTTCATACAAAATTATCGAAATCGGTTCTGCGGATTTTTATTATCCGTTATAATTATTTATCCATTATAAAATAAACAAACAAAAAAAAATCTTTTTTTTTCTATAATAATAAAATATATGTACATACTACCTATCTTATAGATAAATATTCGTATATACCTATATTAATTAATATCTTTAACAATATTGTTACTCTTTTATTCGTCAATGTTATTTTTATGCGGTCTACCAACTCAATTTCCAATAAATACATACCTATGTCTATGTTTATAATGTAGGTGTACCTACTAAATTACTTTGAATTTAGCAATTTGTTATATACAGAGGACGGCCTAGTAACACAAATAATTCGTTCTCCGTTTCTTTAGGTACGTACCTAAACATTAAACAACTTTTTACCAATTTGTACCAGTTTTTGTCAATCGCAAAACATGTAAACGGTAATGAGTGGTGTCGCCGAGTCGTTAGTGCATGTAAATGAATGCAAGCGGGCCGAGGGCGCGTCGGGAGGGCCGGGCAGAGGGGGAGGGGGAGGTCTCGATAACGCATCCACTTCCGAGACGTTCCGAGCCATTAGACGCGCTTCATTTGTGGACTATCCTAATTTAATGGTCTGTCACTAGCATAGGCTTCGCGATCTTCTAACGCAATATTTTAAAAATGTGCTCATTTTGAATCAAGACACCTTAGACTTTATTTCATGAAATATTAAATTTCTAATATGTATGTATTTAAAATTTATGTAGTAGTACATATCAACTATCTTGTATCCATAACCCAAGCCTCGTACCTTATCACGAAACTAGATGGCGCGTTGTAATAATGTCCCGAGATATTATTTATTTATTTATTTATTATTAAAGAAACTATATTCTTCAAGGAATTTCCAGAATAAATCATATATATTACGTGATCATCAATCCAAAATAAAGTCACTACTTGTTTTCATCAAATAATTTTTCTTCGAAATATTACGACTTCCTATGACGTAGGAAGTAGACTCTGATCTCTAGGCACCAATTGTGACACATCGTTTTATTGTTGTTTTTGTCACGAGACCTAACTAAACATGGTCTCCATCGGTCCAATAAGCGTTAATGAACTTTGATCTATTCGTTTCAACGCTGCTTGTTATTAATTACCTATTTATTTTCTTTTTGAAGTAAAGCTTCTTTAGAATCGTTGTGATTTAAAACTCGATGAAACGAAAAATTAAGTCCATAGTACCAGGCGCTCAGAGACTGGGAAGAGTTAGCCTTAGTTAGATCTCGCCCACCGCGAGTCAGTGACATTTCTAACTCTGTCAACTCGTGGGTGTGACCTTCGCGCCATCTCCCTCTCTCAACGAGCTTAGACGGGGTTATCTTATATGTGATCTGTTCTTATATATAAAATTCTCGTGTCACAATGTTCGTTCCCATACTCCTCCGAAACGGCTTGACCGATTCTCATGAAATTTTGTGAGCATATTGAGTAGGTCTGAGAATCGGCCAACATCTATTTTTCATACCCCTAAATGTTAAGGGTAGTCCACCCCTAAATTTTTATTTTATTTTTTAGACAAAATTTTTAGTTTTTATTTTTTTATGATACAACATACAAAAATACATACAACCCTATTTTTCTACTCTTCGATCAATCCTTATTTTTTTAGCGCGATTTTTTTAGCAATTAAAAAAATTAACGCGGGCGAAGCCGCGGGTACAGCTAGTTTAGTATAAATATATAAACGAGATTTAAAAATTAGTTTGCCAAAGAAGTTTTACTTCTGACATGTGTACTTTGTTCACACGCACTTTTTTTTCTTTGTATTTTGAGTTTCATTTAACTTCTTTAATGTTCTAATATGTCCAGGGGTGGTGGCGGCGGCAGCGCGGTGTACACGCGCGGGTCCTACCCAGCTTCAGGCTCGCCCTACTTTAGCAACGGAAATGATCTCGCACAGACACACATTTGGAATAATGCAGGTATGAATATAATTAACTATAAATAAAACTGTGTTTTCGGATTTTGTCGCGGATTTATTTTGATTTTTCCCGACGTTACGAATGCTTTACAGCAATCGTAGTCACGGAAGAGACTAAGACTAGATGTCTCAAAGGTCTACACATATTTGTTACAGACATTACCCAAATACCCACAGTTCAAAAAAAGTTTCAAAAATTACATCAAAGTAAAGTTCTTGATTTTAATTTTAGGAAGTAATAAAATTAAATATTTTTGTGTTGGATAGCCCGTTTCGAGGAAGGCTATAGGCATATTACTATTAGCTATGACAAATAGGAGAGAAGCATCAATGAAAAATATTGCAAAAACAGGAAGGGCGGTTAGTTTTGCGAGGTACAATACCACGCGATTCAGAAAAAAATTGGTTTCCGATCTTTATAACGCGCGCGAAGCTGCGGGAAATGCTAGAATCTAAAAATCTCAACCTTAGACTGAGACATGATATGAAAATTATATAAGTACAATTACAAGAGAATGTAGTGGTTCTAATATGACAAACTTAACGTGAACGTTGCTTTTGCTGGTGTGGCAGGAGGCTCGCCCACGTACGGCACAAGCAGCGCCGGGGTGCTCGGGGAGGAGTACGCGGAGGGCGAGGCGGGGGAGGGCGCGGCGGGCGGGGGGGCTCTGCCCGCCTTCAGCGCGCGCTTCGGCGGCGCCTTCGCCACCACCTCCCGACCCTCGCCCGGATACGGGGCCTCCAACCTCACCGCCAACTACACACATCCGGTAACTATCATTTACCTGCTCTCTTCTTATTTTTATAATTCTTAGTTCTATTTAAAGTTATCTGGTTCTTTTTTTGTAAAAATTTGCAATTCATTTTGCAACCACTTGTAGATATCTGATTGAGGTGACACTGAACATTTTATGTACCTACTTACTTATAGAAAATAATTTTCGTAGCTTTCATAAAGGTATTACGAAACCGTTTTAACAAAAATTAATAAAGTTTAAATAAAATTAACAATTCGTATACGTTAATTTAAATTAAAACTTATAAATAAAATTCAATAATTCAGTTCAAGCGTCATCTACTTACTTAAATATTTTCTATTTACATTTAAATGAGTGTTATCATTGTAATGGCTCCAACGATCCTATACAATTTATTGGTGAATTAGCCCATATTAGTTATATTTACGTCACCGAAGTTACATTGAACCGGGGGCAGGTTCCGTGAAGGCAAAGCCACTGATAACAGCGCCGCGCTCGGTGGCGCTTGACGATACACCTTACAAAATTCGCATGAAATTAATATTATTAAGACGTACACCTTCAAATAAATATAACTTTATAACAGTTATCCGCTCATCAACTTATTTTTTCCAAGACAATAAATACTTTACATATTAGGTTAAGAATTGCTTTCTTAAATAATTCACTGGATATTTAAAAAGAACATCTAAACAAATCTTTCTGCGAAACATTTGAGTTTCTACTTTTGTCCGGGATTCCATAGAAACATCATAGAAACTTAGATAATCCTAGTGCAAAGTAGTTTATTAGGTACTTAATGAACTTATGAATAGAAACATATTTAGCGAAATAATTACCTATATCGGAAAACGCGCGATTTTATATGTATGTATGTATACAGGTGTGCATTTTCATTATAATGCTAATGTGATAATAAAACTTGCTAACATTTTATTTAAGTAAAAATGAAGTTATTTTAAATAAAATTTTTATTTTATCCCTATATATTTTGACTTATTCAATTCTTGGAAACATTGCACAAAAATCGCAACAGCTTAGCTTTAGAAGCTTGGAGAACAGACACAATAGGACTGGGGTTGCCCCGCGATAAGCGTAAAGCGATGAGAGATAATGGCCGTAAACAATAGTAATCTCGTTCTAAGATCCTTTGAGGGTAAGGTGTTAGTCATACTGCATAGTTTGCGATGTACTCTCCAAATATTTAAACGATTTGTAAGTCCTTATTTTATCCTGACTTATTTTCAAATATCTTACACCTACCAATAGGAGCAATATTTCTGCGCGATCAGTAAGTAGCTACAGGATACTGAAACCGCAAAAGCAACATAGTTTATAAAAACATACCAACACGCTGTTCAATATTATTACTTATAAATAATTTTAATTATTCAAGCACCATAACTTGTACATTTGTTTCGGAATTATCATTCATTTTCCTCTTGTTTTTACTTCCGGTTTTAAATTTTAGAAGCTTGAATCGATTTTACTACTGATGTAATGCTACAGTATCCCAGAGAAAATTTTTAAATATTTTTATTTTGAGAAAACTTTTAATTATTGTACATATTATAATGGTTGATGCGATTGGCGTGGATCCATAACATTGCACTAAGATGTTGATCGGTCGTTAGTCTTCTAATCTAATCTGTAGTTTGTTACAGCTATGCGAATGCATCAACGACTTATTATGAATTATTTTTATGAAGTATTTAAACAATACCACGCACTAATATTAAACATAATATTATTATAATTCACTTCGGTTTCCAGGAAATGTGGAGCATGGACGGAAGCCGACGGCCGCAGTACTCTGCCGCCGCCAACCTCGCAGCCAGTGAGTGCTGTTATCAATTATACCTAAATAGACATTTTCTATTGCATCAGTACTATATGATTATATTATACATGGTTTTATTACAATGAGACAATGATAATAAGCACTACAGTATTTTTAAAATTACAAGTAAAGCTAAATTTTTACATATTTAAAGTCAAATTGTTTTTTTTATTTTGGTAGTAAAGAGAATAAAAACTTTGAGCATATACTAATGTCCGGCAAATATAATTAGAGTAAACAAGTAGGTAGGTATGTTTGTGCAGTACTGCAGCACGCGCGGTGACGGCGCGGACGCGTGATTCACCATTGTTTGCTGCAACGTCTTTGTTCAGTTCACAGCCTTTTGATACATTTAATACAACGTTAAATCACTTTCAATTGAGTTATATTATAACTTACAATTGATTGATTTGATGTATCGAACACTAAATAATTTTATACCGAGAACTGCCTTCTATTCGTATTCGTATCACTTGTGCAGGTTCTTGTAATGTAACTGAATAACTAAGCATATTTTTATGAACCAATTAAATATGTATACCAGTAAAATTATGTAAAAACTATTAGGGGCCGTAAAGTGTGACAGATTCATCTATATTTAGTAAAAGATACTCGATATACAAATAACGATTTCGATAACAAAAACGAGCGCCTGCAGTGGTGTGAGTGACGCGTGCAGACAGCGCACGCATGTGTGTGTTGCTGTAGGGGTCACGCGATAACTCGCTGTCAAAACTCATATTTTTAAGAGTATAAAAACTTGGTAGTTTTTGATAACTCGTAAACGCGCCGATAAGCCTCGCCTATTGTCTAAAGTCACACTATATTATGAGGATGCTTTTTATAACCACTTGAACCTTCGTCCGTCCTCAGAGTTTCGTTAATTTCAGTTTTGTAGCCCATTAAATAATTAATAGCTTTTCTTTGAAAGGTTACGGCACTTAAGTGCTTTAATAAACATTAGTTAGTTTTGCGAGACGAGTGTGAAAGTTATAATGCCGTTAAAGTTACCTACTGTTTTTTACCCGACTCCGGCAGAAGGATGCGAGTTGCGAGAGGGTATCTTCTTTACTTTTAGAAAAAGTTATATCAAGTTCAAGTATAGTTAAAGACAAAACAGTATCGAATATTCTAGCGCAGACTAAGGTAGGTTCGAGGTAGACGCTTAGTGTAGTGTCGAGTACAGACGAGGCGTCAGAGTGTTTGCGGTCCCGAAGTCCCGACAAAAAACGATGTCTTCTTTCAAAATAAACTCGTTCCCTTTTAAGCGCATTAAAATCGCATTCCATATACGGCCTCGGATAAGGCACGTGCCGCGCGCAAACACCACGTCCGGCGAGCGACCCCCGCCCGCCCCCGCACACCTTCCGCCCGCCAGACCCTCAACTGTCACAAAAACTCTATGTTGTCAAACATAGGCTTGTGCCTGACCCGAATGTTTTTTTGGTCATTCAAAAAGAAATGTGGACATTACAATAAATTTAAATATCTATTTACTTAGCGCTTGTTGACCGACTATCGCACCGCGCCGCGCAGCACCGTAGTTCAACCATATAATATTATCTCTGAATATGATCAAGATTGCAAATGTCATAAAAAATATTTCTAGTATAAACAATGAATACCGTATTGATAAAGATTTTAATAATTCAATAAAGAAAGATGTTTTAATTATTAAAGCAATCTAACCGATCAATATACGTACTAGATAGAGAGAGTAGAGATAGTAGGTACTAGAACGATTTTATTAAATAACGAATAATGATAAGTAACAACTATTTGGTCAAATAAATATTTCTTCCTCATAAATAAGCTCGAATTCAAGTAGCCTCAAACCATATTAATATTCACACATAATGTCACATAATATTCTATATTTTCTTATTTTACAAAAGAGAGGTTTATTTATTTATTGTGCATTTCGCACGCTAGTTAGCATTAGTAGTGCAGCGGTGCAACCGTACCCGGGCAGTGGACGCGTCAGCGCCGAGGCTCGAGCTTATCTCAGCAGAAAGCTCCGTCAGAGAACAATTAACACCATTACGACGAGCTTGCTCAGTGACGTCACTTACACTTTTAAATTACTTACGACAATTACAAAATCCATTTGCCAGATACTTAACGTATCTTTAAATGTCTTCGGCTACTGTCATACTATCTCAAGAATAAAAATTGTTATCCCCAAATTAAAAGATTTTTAGTAATAACACCACTCAAATGTGAAATAAAATTACATTTATTATATTTTTTCATGTTATCTGATCGATGTCAGCATATGGCCCTCTCGTGTGATATTAAGTTCAAATGATTCCAATGACGCAGTGCAACATTCGTAACAGGATACCCCGTGCGTTATCTCAGCAAAACTGTCATAAATTGATTTTTTATGTGAAACACATTTAGCCATATTTCCATCCATCGACTATTCAAATAAACGTAAAATATAAATACAGTTATCTTTTGTTTAAATTCTACCATGTGTGTATAGAATGCGACAATTTCTCACTGGCTTTGTTTCGAAACGCATAAAGCAGTAATAGGTTGCAAGTTATTCAAGTTATTGCCTAGTCGAGTGTAATAGTGAAACATGAAACTATGGCGCATTCTCGTATGTAGTGCATTTCTGAGAGAACGGTGTGCGCGAGTGACCCAGCGGCACAATGGCGAGCAAGTCACGAGCGCGGCGCGGAGCACGCACGGCCTTGCCGACGCAGCACTCGCCGGCCACGGCCAAGGCCAAAAGACAAAAACATTGTCCATCTTTAAATAAATCGCAATCACCAACGTGAACAAATGTAAACTTGAACCACACTCACATCACTTACGCTGCGGATGGTCGCAGGAGGTACCTACTAGGAGTTAGAGAAATGTTTAGTTAGATTTATTATGCTCAAAGGTTTTGTGTCTCTTCACTTAACACTTGTGGCCAGCATTAAGTATGGTATATATTATGAAGTGTAGTGTATGAACGACGCTCGGGCGCTGTGGGTCGTCGACTAGGGCGAGGCTGAGTTAATGGTGTGTTGTAGTCGAGATGGCGGAGTTTTTCACGGTGGGGCGCGAGTGCGTGAACTGCGGCGCGATCCACACGCCGCTGTGGCGCCGCGACGGCACCGGCCACTACCTGTGCAACGCGTGCGGGCTCTACAACAAGATGAACGGCATGAACCGGCCGCTGAAGCAGCCGCGCCGGCTGGTACGTCAGCGGCACGCGGCGCCCGCCCCCGCCCCCGACGTACGCAGCCACGCCCTCCGCTCGACTAACCCCGCCCCCCCTCGCCGCGCCCCCCTCGCCTCGCCCGCGAGCAATCCGCGCCCGAGCGTCCCCCGAGCGAGTGAGCACAGACAATGACGCTAAACTGTTGGTTGCAGTGGCAGAGGGGGCCCCGCCGGGCGCGGATTTCTACAAGGGCTTCCTGTTTAACGGCGTGCCGACGCACGGCCTGCCCGCGTCCGCGCCGCTCGCCGCCTCCACCCCCTCCGACTACAAACAGAAGAAAGGGGTACGTCGCCCCAAGCGCCCCGACCTCCCCCTTCTGCCCAGTCCGCCCGCAACCGCGATTATAATGTCGCTGCCATTTCCCTACCGCTACTTTCTTTTTTAATTCTTTTCGTATTCATTACTAAGTCTCTATTCCTCTATAAATGGTAATATATTAAACTCAACTGAATCCTTACTACTCCTTCTCCGCGATCCCAGATCCTTAATTGTCAATTCTAAATCTGTCCTACCATTAACTACCGCACGCTTCCATGCTACTGTCATTTTCATATTTAACGAATGCTTACTAATCTTATCTTTGTTTTTGGGAGGTTCTTTTTGTACCAATACTGAGGAATGCTGTTGAAAAAAAATCTTTACATTTTAAATAATATTCATTAACTTAGGTATATTATATTTACGTATTTTTAATCGGAGAAACTCCCAAAACCTCAGATTGCTTTCTTACTTGCATGTGAAATTAATATGAATTAATTTTGTTTCAATCCAATGATTTAAATTATAAAATAATTTAACTTTCCAAGCAAAGTCGTTGAAAAATGTGTCTTTGTCACAAAAATCAGGTCAAAGGCTCCACAAGGGCTAAAGATGTTCGACCTATATTCCAAAAACTTATTTATAATTCAAAAACTGCAGCACGGATTGTCTTAAGTAACCTATGTAAATTCTACTAAATTTTTGTTTATCTTCTAGTAAGATATAATTGTTAGTTATTGTTAAGCTTTCTTTATTCACAGACTTACAGACTGACATTTAATTTTAATAATGTAAAAATGATAATTCAAAAGAGTTTGTAAAAGTCTACTTGAATAAAGAATATTTGATTTGATTTGTGCTACAAATCGGATCGAGAGTGAGTAGAGAGTGAGTGTAACGGCGGTTGCAGATGGGCGCGAAGCGGCCGGGCATGGCGTGCATCAACTGCCAGACCACCACCACCTCGCTGTGGCGCCGCAACGCGCACGGCGAGACCGTCTGCAACGCCTGCGGACTCTACTACAAACTGCATAATATTAACCGCCCTATCACCATGAAGAAGGACTCTATACAGGTAAAAATATCTTATTAAATTCCTACGAATTTTTTGGGACGTAATTGAATGCTAAGAAATTACTGTTAACATTTTCGGTAAATTTATTTTCAGACGCGTAAAAGGAAACCTAAGAATAGTATAAAAACCGAGAGGACTCTAAACAAGAACATCAGCCACGCGTTGCACGCCGCCAACGCCAGCGGCTCCTCTGTGAAAATTGAAAGCCTATGTAAGTCATATATTTCATACCTTACATTTTTTGTTTGCACATTAACATAAAATTACTTAATCTGGAAATATATCATCGATTCGAGTATTTATCCCTTATCTGTTCCCATGTACATTGTACAGTGCTGAGAGACTGTCCCCTCGTACCTTGTACCATTATGCCATACCATATTGTTTAACAGGAACGCGGGTTTAAGGTTCCCGACATCTTTCGGTGAACGCAATCATGTCGTAGATTTTGTCGCCGGGCACTTGGCCTTCCGACACAACGGCTTAACTACACCGTTTTGTTTTGTATATAACCAGTGGCGTAACTATAGGATGACAGGGATGGCAAAATGCCACGGGCCCCCGATCTAAGGGGGCCCCGTCCCAAGAATAGACCCTGTAACCAACCTAACCTGTAAATAACCTAACCTACTTAAAAATTATATTTTTTTCTGGGATGCCAGAGGGCCCCATCCGAAGACTTTGCCACGGGCCTCAGATAGTATAGTTACGCCACTTAAATATATTTACATATTACGATACAGTCCACATTATTTGAAGTCCCAAATAGGCCTAATCAGATTTCATGATTTCAATTTGCTATTTCAGTAGAAAGCGGCAGCGTGACGGCGGGCTTCTACGGCGTGAAGCTGGAGGAGCCCCCGCCGGCGCACGCGCACGTGTCGCACGCGGCGCACGCGTACTGCGCGGCGGCCGACTTCCGGCGCGCGGAGCCGCAGGACCGCCTCGAGCGGCCCGCCGCCGTCTCGCTCGGCAGCTAGCTGGCCGCGGTCTCCACTACGAGAATCTCAGTCGTGTAAGCTATGTTAGGTCTATCGCTAGTTGACCAAAGACGGCGGCGTCGATTAGTACATCTGAATAATTATTTTATAGAAAATTCTATGAGTACTAGCATTTATAGAGAAATATTTAATTTACACTAAATTTTTATAGTACCAGTACTAATGTACACTAGTGGGAGTGTTAAGTTAGGAAGGAAGCGGCGACGTCGCGTCGTTCTGTTACCAAATATTATACCTATGTTTATGTACCTACCTTAAGACTGCGCGAGGCATTCCGAAGCTACGAGTTGCATTCCTACATAGATATATCGTTAGTTACGTTAGTTAGTAGTCGCCCCAGAGGCTGTTCGCGACAGACGGAAAGTGCACTCGTTTGATATTATTACGCGTTGATTTTTATTGTATTCTAAAGCTCCATGACTTCAAGATGCATTCCGAATTTATAGATTAAATATTTTAATGTTAAGACTGTATCTTAAGATATATGCATATTATATGATGACACCCGTCGAGCCACAGTTCCGTTACGAGTGGGCCATGACTTGGATTTATCAAATTTTGGTAATATTGTAATTTTTAATTATTTCGATAGCTTACGAAGTATGAACAAATAACGTATAGTTCCATCGTTACCGAGCCACTGTCTACTCGTGAAGCACTTGTCTTCACGTACGACTTGGCTAACGGAAATGTCAGCTGGTAACGGATCTGTTTTATCAAAGAAAACATAATATATTTATCATTTACATTATTTTGGGTAGAAACTGTACGTATTATAAATATGGTGCAGTCGTCAATAACTAAGTTTAGTGAACATCGATTACCGTTCAACATCTTGTCAGACGGTCGGCGGCTTTCCTGCATCAGTTGCGAGTCCTCGATAACTATCGTAGTATCAGATCCCTTAGTCAAGATAAACTAGAAACTGTGTAAGAAAATCGCTCAACTGAGTCGTGAAAACGCCGACAGCTGCGATCTCTCTGTAACCTATATAGATCTGACAGTACTATAATAATATGAATGTAATAATCTCACTACGAAATGTTGTAGTTTTTAAAGAATTTTATATAAATATATATAAATTTATAATAAATATATAATAAATAAAGTGAATATTTTGGTAGACGTTGCTCACGGGGCGCGTCCTGCGCGCGCGCTCACGTGTGTTATTTATCTAGCAGACCTTTTGTGTAAATATAATATAAGCAAAGTACACTTTAATAAATCAAATTATTAAATCATTTCTGTGTTTTATTTACTAACTAGCGACCCAGCTTCGTCCGGTTTCGGCTCTAGTATAAAAATAAAAGTAGCTTTAGAAGTAATAGCTTTAGAAGCGTCAAAATATATCCAGCCGTTGCAGAGATAAGCCGGATCAAAAAGACAAGAAATAAAATTGTGTTTTTAATATGTAAGTAAGAAGCTGTTATGTAGAAAATACACACATAGATGTCGTTTTAATCTATAAAATATGCAGTCTATGAATATATAAAATATATAAGTAATATATACAAATGAATTGACGTCGTTAGTTTCACAAAAACTCGAGATCGGCTGAATCGATTTGTCTAATTTTGGTTTTAAAATATTAGTAGAAGTCCAAGGCAGGTTTAAAAGGTAATCACATAGATTATACACTTATGTACTGGTGGTAATCGCTTCTGACACGTCTATACTAACCGCTTAGATTCGTTCACAGATATAAAGGAGGTATTCTTATATCTGTTGATTCGTTTTATCGAGTCTCCATTTTTTGATTAAAGGAAATTAATGTTTTGATTTATTTAAAATAAAATTCCCTCTGTTTGCTCTGTTCAAACACTTTAAGTTTAAATTTAAAAGTACGAATTTTTTTATTTAAGAGTACGAAAAATATTTTGGCTTTATGCAGGTACGGCTTATCATGAGCCAATGAATGATTCCTCATTTAAAGCTCCACCCTCTTTTATTAGGACTACTCTATAGAACTAGCTATTGTGTTCTCCTGAGAAAATAAAATATTTTACTGTAGTACCTACTTGTGTACTTTTTAGGTAGTCTGAATATTGATTTTACTAATTATTTATCACACAAAAATCAGTTAAAATCGGTTCAGTACTTTTTGTGTGAACGCGCACATCCATTCTCTAAGTTTCTTTACTTTAACTTAATTTTTTATACGTACTGATATTTTGTAGGGCTTTTTAATACCTTCAATTTCCTACTACATGGATTTGATATAAGTATACCTACTCGTATATCTCTTAACATCGCCAACTTTCTAGGGACGACTCAATAAAACTTATTGTTTTGTTTTCCTGTGGATATAAAATATTGTCGCGGAATATAGTGCGAACTCGTCATAATAGCACGCTTGTACCATGCCTTACAACAGCGAATGTCAATTTCTAACTTTTGACAATTAGATAACAAGAACAGTTTATTGCAAATTTTAATGAGTCAGAGAGAGACAACGCATTTTCAAGAAAGATTTGGAAGTTACTGGAAACATTTTGAATTTTCGATACTAGAATGTTCTAAATTTATGCATATAAATAGCCGGCAGTGTGTCGAGAGTTCAGTTGATGTTCGGAGTTAAGTGAAGATTACGAAGCGATACGAAATAGTGGAAAAGTGAAGAAGAGTATAGTAAATTATTAAAAGTGGTGAATTATAGTGCTCATAGACCTTAATAAGCTAGTGTTGTGTACAGAGTGCGCGTGTATATACAGAAGAAATAAAACATCTATAGTGCGAGAACGCTTTTAATTTCCGACCCCGAACCCGTAGAACGTAACAATTGGTGTCAGAAGTGGGATCGGAAATGCCGTTAGTACCGAGGCACGAGAAGGAAGGAGTCACTACACGCGCAATGGCAGAACAGCAAAGGGAAGACTCTGGCGCTAGTACATCGAGTGGAGAGTCCGTGGCTCAACAGGGCACCTCGCCAGATATGAACGCCCTTTTGCAACAAATGGCGTTCATGATGCAAGAACAGCTGCGCGCACTACAAGAAGAACAGGCTCGCCGCCAGGATGAACAGCTGCGCGCACTCCAAGAAGAGCAGGCTCGCCGCGAGGAAGATCGTGCACGCCGTCAGGAGGAACAGATGCGCGCACTCCAAGACGGCATTCACAAGGACGTAGTAGTCGCACTCCAACAAAATAAAGAACGGGTTGAAGCCGTTGAAAGAGAAGTCGAGGGAATTAAGACGACACTCGGTGAGGTCATAGAGGAGTATGACGCAAAACTATCGAAAATAGAGAAAAGGGTCGATTACATGGAAACTCACAGATTACCGCGTAGTGTTGACCTCAGTTCATCAACAGCAAAGATCTTTAAAGTCCCTTACTTCGACGGCAAATCTTCTTGGGCTGCATTCAAGATCCAGTTTGAGACGATCAAGGAGACAAGTGGATGGACAGATGATGAAGCCCGATCTGCTCTTACCGTTGCACTTAGAGAGGAGGCTCTGAATGTATTGGAGGCCCTTTGTGCTAGCGACCCTCGCAGGAAGATCACATACAGTGAGCTACTTAATACTTTGGAGTCGCGGTATGGTGATAGCCATCTAGAGCACGTGTACAGGGCTCAAATTAAAGACCGTACACAACGAGCCAATGAAACCCTGCAGCAGTGGTCCATAGAGATCGAGAGGCTCGTACGGAAGGCATATCAATCCTCGCCTTCCACCATAGAAACTATTCTTCTGCAGGCTTTTGTGGACGGGATTCGCGACTCAGAGGTACGCGCCGCTGAACGTCTAAAACACCACACGAGTCTCAAGGAAGCTGTGGCTCACGCTTTGGAGGTTGAAGCTGTGCGCCATTATACAAGAGCTTGGAAAGTGAGGGAAATAGTCACTACGGAAGGAGCATCCACCCGGAGACGTTTTTTTAATCCAAGATGCTACGAGTGCGGCGAGAGGGGCCATCTCAGAAGTAACTGCCCTAAAATATTGAACGTTCGGAGGCAGTCAGATGTGGCTGTGTCGACCACAGCCACAGGAAAACTAATTCCAGCCAGGGCTGCGGGGTGGGCGCTGGCCGGGGGATCTTCTACCCCACGAATAGTAGTAAAGCAGACAGTGGATGGAAACACCTTAGTAATACATGGCGCAATTAATGGAGTGGCATGTAAACTGACGCTGGATACCGGAGCATCACGAACCATCATTAATAACCGAAAGCTGAAACACATTGCGGACAAGAAGTTGCAAGACATAAAGCATATCACTCTCATGACAGCCACCGGCCAGCGCGTGCCTGTTTGGGGGGAAAGGAAAATTGCTATCAAAATTGGGGACAACATTTATTGGCATAAAGCAATAGTCGCAGATATCGTCGATGATTGCATCATTGGATTGGACTTTCTTCAAAATTACCAGTGTACGATTGACATGAAATATGGAGTTTTAAAGTGCAGAAATAGAGAAGTACCGATAAATGGTGGAGCTCAGGGGAAAGTTTGTTGCTTAAAAGACACCGCTCTTCCACCAAGATCACAGACTCTAGTACCTGTCGCTTTACCTCAGAACAAGTCAGGTAGTCCATGGTCATGCGTTATCATAGAGAAATTTGAAGATAAGAGCTCGTGGATCCCAGCAAGGGTTGTAATAGGTAAAACTTCGACATCCATGGTTCCAGTGCTGAATACTAGTGAAGCTACGCAAATTATTCAAAGAGGCGAAGTTGTGGGGACTTGCGAAGAGATAGGCTATCTCTTAGATAGGTTAAGCAAATGTCAACAGAATGAGAAAGTGCTTAGCAAGGATAAAGAGCAAGCAATGAAACTTTTAGAAGACTGCAAAGAACATCTCACAAGTTCACAGAAGACAAAAGCTGAAAATTTACTTTACCAATATTCAGATTTGTTCTCGAAACATGATGGCGATATTGGAAGAACCGGTTTAGTGAAGCACAAAATTAATACTGGTGATGTAGCGCCTATTCGACAACGACCAAGACGAATTCCATGGGCTAAGGAAAAAGAAGTTGACGACATGATCCAAGACATGAGAAAGAATAACATCATCGAACAATCTACTAGTCCTTGGTGTTCTCCAGTAGTACTTGTAAGGAAAAAGGATGGGTCTACGAGGTTTTGCATCGATTACCGCAGACTCAACGATGTAACCAAAAAGGACAGTTATCCCCTGCCTCGAATCGACGACACCTTAGACACTCTCAGTGGCATGAAATGGTTTTCAACTCTCGACTTAAAGAGTGGCTATTGGCAAGTGGACATGGACCCAGTGGATAAGGAGAAGACTGCGTTTTCAACTGGTAAAGGGTTGTGGCAGTTTAAGGTTATGCCGTTTGGGTTATGCAATGCACCAGCTACATTCGAGAGGTTGATGGAACGTGTACTCGCTGGATTACTAGGAGCAGCCTGCCTTGTTTACCTGGATGACATAATTATTGTGGGACGTGACTTCGAAGACCATCTTAAGAAACTCGAAGCAGTATTTGATAAACTAAGGGAAGCAAATTTAAAGTTAAGTCCAAAGAAGTGCTCGTTCTTTAGAAGACAAGTGAAACACGTAGTTTCGGAAAACGGAGTAGAAACGGATCCTGGGAAAATCACCGCTGTGAAAGATTGGCCGATTCCTAAGGACAAGACGCAAGTGAGAGCATTTCTAGGATTGTGCTCTTACTATCGACGGTTTGTAAAAGGCTTCTCTGACATCGCCAAACCACTTCATAAACTGACCGAAGAGAAGAGACCTTTCGTATGGGACAATAATTGTAAATCGGCCTTTCAAGAACTGAAGAAACATCTTTGCCAAACACCGATACTTGGGTATCCAGACACAAAGGGAGAGTTCATTGTCGACACTGATGCCAGCAATATCGGTATTGGAGGTGTATTGTCCCAGCGGAAGGGTGATCAGGAGGTGGTTATCGCATATTTCAGTAAGTCACTCTCTAAACCGGAAAAGAATTATTGCGTTACTCGACGAGAGCTACTTGCTGTAGTAAAAACCTTACAACATTTTAAGAAATACTTGCTAGGACGCAAATTTTTGGTAAGAACCGATCACGCTGCCCTGAAATGGTTATTGGAATTCAAGGACCCCGAAGGACAGGTAGCACGATGGATTGAACAACTTCAAGAATTCCAGTTTGATATAGAACATCGAGGAGGTAAAAATCACAGCAACGCCGATGCTCTATCTAGAAGACCCTGTGAAGACGACTGCAAGCACTGTCAAAGACAAGAGGCGAAGGAATTAGAATCAATTAAAATTATTAGAACAGACTCGTTAGATGAACGTTGGAGTGATGAAGCCATGAAGAGAGCTCAAGAAGAAGACCGAGATATACGACCTATCATGGAATGGCTAAGTAGTGGTAGGCCAAAACCTAAGTGGACTGACATAGCACAGTACAGTACTGCTACGAAAAGTTTGTGGGCACAATGGGACAGTTTGTTGTTACACAATGTGTGCCGGAAATGGGAGAAGACACGTGGAAATGATAGCCATCTCCAACTAGTGGTTCCTAAAATAAAAGTATCCGAGGTACTTCGAGCCTACCATGATGGTTCTTCTGGTGGACACTTAGGGGTAAGAAGAACGTTAATCAAGATCAAGGAGCGATTTTACTGGCTGCATTGTCGAGATGATGTTGAGGACTGGTGTCGGAAATGCGTGCAATGTGCCTCTGTCAAAGGCCCGCAGACCATAAGCCGAGGAGCAATGAAATTATACAGCGTTGGGGCACCTTGGGAGAGAATTGCATTAGACGTAGCAGGACCATTTCCGATTACTGACTCTGGGAACCGATATATTCTAGTTGTGATGGACTATTTTACAAAATGGCCTGAGGCATTCGCCATTCCAAATCAAGAAGCAGTAACTATCGCAAATACTTTGGTAAAAGAAGTATTTTGCAGATTTGGCGTTCCGTTAGAAATGCACAGTGATCAAGGAAGAAACTTTGAATCGCATATATTTCAGGAAGTATGTAAAATCATGGGGGTGCACAAGACTCGAACCACACCACATCATCCGCAGTCAGATGGAATGGTTGAAAGGTTTAACCAGACTTTGGAACGCCATCTAGCTAAGGTTGTGGATAAACATCAAAAGGATTGGGACGAGTATTTATCATTGTTCCTGCTATCTTACCGGACTGCTGTACACGAAAGCATTACCATAACACCTGCTTTTGCAAATTTCGGAAGAGAATTACGACTACCAGCGGATCTGTTAAGTGGTTGCCCGCCGGATACTCCCAGTTGCATAACCGAATATGCCAGTGAACTAAGAGCGAAGATGATTGGTGTTCATGAGCAGATACGAGATGCAGGGCTACAAGCAAGTGAACGCATGAAAACTCGTTATGACCGGAAGGCGACAGGAACGAACTTCGAGGAAGGCTCACTGGTATGGCTGCATAATCCGGTGAGACGAAAGGGTAAATCGCCAAAGCTACAACCCAGTTGGGAGGGGCCTTATAAGGTTATAACGAAAATTAACGACGTCACTTTCCGAATTCAACGTACATCTAGAAGCCCGGCTAAAATCGTGCATGTGGACCGATTAGCCAAGTATCACGGCAACAACGATGCTCGAGACGAGCATGTCTTAGGAGGGGATAGTGTCGCGGAATATAGTGCGAACTCGACATAATAGCACGCTTGTACCATGCCTTACAACAGCGAATGTCAATTTCTAACTTTTGACAATTAGATAACAAGAACAGTTTATTGCAAATTTTAATGAGTCAGAGAGAGACAACGCATTTTCAAGAAAGATTTGGAAGTTACTGGAAACATTTTGAATTTTCGATACTAGAATGTTCTAAATTTATGCATATGTAAGCTTTGTATACAGTACGTTGTGTGCCTAATATAAGAAATGTGTAATCTGCCTAAGAGAATGACGCAGTACATTATGATGAATCTATAATCTATGGTAGCTACGAAGCACTGTAAAATTGTAGTCGTGAAGTAATTAATTTATCTCTATTTAATTTCTAAGCAATACGTTTCTTTAATTGTTAATTAAACTAATTATATTAAAGTAGTACTGCAGTGTCGATATATTAAAAAAATATTGGAAGTAAAAAACCTTTAATTGTCGATTTTTCTATTTTTAGGTTAGTAGATCATTTTACTTAAAATAATTTAAGTTCCTATGTTATTTAATTTTATAATAACATTAAAATTTCTATTTTTAGATAAATCAAATTGTGTGTTAATTACTCCCGCAACATAAAACATATTATAAATCGACAATTGTCAGAGTTTAATTAAAAAAAAATGGCGTCCAGATTGCAATTTGAGGTTGAGTTGGCAGCAGATGAAGATCCGAAGAATAACATCATAATCATAAAATCGATTAAAAAAGATGATGGAACTTCATATCACATACCGCCATGTTTCCAAGCAGCAAAACACCACCCCCAATTGACAAAGCTACCAGAATTTTTGAAAATAAAAAAAACTTTACAGAAAAGAGGTCATAATAGAAAGGTGTGGATGGCTATGCCAAGTGATATTTTAGCATTATATGAGGATGATAATGGAAATATGGTGTTTAATGATTATATATTACAAGAAGTCACTCAAGTCCCAAGTCAATCTACTACAGATGGAAAATTGCTAGAAATTTTAAAGATATTAAGTGATAAGTTCGATATCAAAAAAGAGAAACATAATGATTTAAGCAAATTAACTGAAAAGTTTGTATTAAAAAAGTTTGATAACAAGGTTACTAATGCCAAACAATGGTTGCAGAGTTTTGAAAGTGAATGTATGAGATTTGATTTAAATTGTGATACAGGAAAAATCAGTGCGTTGAGATTATTTTTAAATGACTCAGAAAGTGACTGGTATGAGTCCATGTTAATTAAACACAGCTTAGACTCACAGTGGAAAATATGGCAAATAAGTTTTCTAGACACATTTGCAGATAAAAATTGGTCATCTGTTATCTATGCACTGACTTACAAACATTTAAATGGCTCCCTGCTGGAATATGCATTAAAAAAAGAGAGATTGTTACTAGAGTATAATAATAATATTGATAACCCAACCCTCACAGACTTAATTGTGGCAGGACTACCAAATTATATTAGAAGTAAACTAGATAGACAAGAGGTGACCAACCAAACTTTACTGTTTAGTGCCCTACGGATGCATGAAAATCTGAATAAAAATGTACAAAAAAACACTGAGAAAAGAAGCTCTACTAAACCAGAAGTTGAATGGAGAAAAAGAGCTCCATGCCTAATATGTCACAAGATTGGAAAGAAAAACAGATTTCATTCTGAAGACTTGTGTTGGTTCAAAGAAGACAAGAACAGTAATGACAGTGCAAAACACTGCAAAAATTTGATGTTGGAGGTTGATCAATTTGAGAATACAAAAAACTAAATATTCCTCCACTAATAGAAGTTGAGGTTATATTGAATGACACATTGAAATGCACAGGTATTTATGACCCTGGTTCAAATATAACCTTAATAAATTCTAAATTAATAAAAGTTAAAAATTCTAGGAAAAATTACTTTGAAAATAAATTCAACACAATTGGTGGGGGAGGAAAAACAACAGGTTTAGTAAAATTAAATGGAAAGATAATGGATATTAAAGAGGAAATAAATGCATTTATTTGCAATGATAAAAATTTTTCTCATGAATTGCTTTTGGGACTGGATACAGTTAAACGGTTTGGGTTGACCCATGATGGGAATTTAAACATCCAACTTCAAAACACCAGCCCAAGCACAAATAGATATAGCAGTCCCACTGAAGACGAAAAATATAATAAACAAGAAATTGTAACCAAAAAGCTTAAGTCAGAAACATTGAATTACAATATAAATTTCAATGAGGGCATAGTTGACAAATTTGATATAGATACTACTTACTTGGAAGACTGCCAAAGAAGAAGAATTAGTGCATTATTAGATGATTATAAACACATATTTGCAAAAGATAAATATGATATAGGCCAAGTAAAGAACTATGAAGCATTTATAGACCTACATGTGGAGAAATATTGCGCAAAAAGACCATATAGATGCTCCTTAGATGATAAAGAAGAAATTGAGAAACAAATTGGTCAATTGCTAAAAAATGAATTAATTGAAGAATCATATAGCCCTTTTGCAGCACCCGTGACATTGGCATTCAAACGTGATGAAGGGAAAAAGTCGAGGTTATGTATTGACTTTAGAGATCTTAATAAGATTATTGTTCCACAATCACAGCCATTCCCTTTAATAGAAGACCTAATGGTAAAAACGATAAACTGTAGGTATTTTACTACCCTTGACATTAATTCGGCTTTTTGGTCTATACCATTGAGGATCAGTGACAGAGAGAAAACAGGTTTTGTTACCCAAGAGGGGCATTACCAATGGACTTGCCTTCCATTTGGATTGAAAACAGCTCCGGCAATTTTTCAAAGAATCCTGACTAATATAATAAGAAAACATAACTTGTCAAATTTTGTGATGAACTATATAGATGATATTATGGTGTTTTCGAGAACTTTTAACGAACATATGGACCATTTATCGAGACTTCTGGATGCAATTGCTGAGGAAGGATTCCGTCTGAAATTAACTAAATGCAAATTTGCAACACAGTCGGTAAAGTTCTTGGGACACTTAATAAAAGGTAATACTGTCACACCTATGAAAGATAACCTTAGATCTATTGCAGAATTTCCAGCACCACAAAACAAAAAACAAATAAGACAATTTTTGGGTAAAGTAAATTTTTATAATAAATACATTCCTAATGCTGCAATAACTCTTGATCCAATACACAATTTACTTAGAAAAAACATCAATTTTGATTGGTCAGATGATTGTAAAAAGGCTTTCCAAACAATTAAAAATCATTTATGCTCGGCCCCAGTTCTGGCTATTTTCGATCGAGAGGCGCCAACTTTTATTTACACTGATGCAAGTATAAAAGGAATTGGTGCAATACTGAAACAAACACAGAAATGTGGAGAAATCAAACCAGTGGCGTACTTTTCAAAAAAGTTAAACGAATGCCAAAAAAAGAAGAAGGCCATATTTTTGGAATGCTTAGCAATAAAAGAAAGTTTGAAATTTTGGCAACATTGGTTAATAGGAAACTCATTCACAATTTATACGGACCACAAGCCGCTAGAAAATTTAAACATAAAGAACAGAACAGACGATGAACTGGGAGACATGACCCATTACCTATCACAATACAACTTTGTAATAAAATACAATCCAGGTAGAAACAATACAGAAGCGGACTGTTTAAGCAGAAATCCTGTGTATGAAAGCCACGAAAACAAAGAAGATAATTTGAGAACAGTAAATATTGTAAAAATTGAGGAAATATTAGATGACCAGAACTAAAATTCAAACATAAAAAACAAACATAGTTTTATAAGAGAAAACGGTATATATTACAAGCGGAGCAACAAGAAAAAAAATTATTTTATCCGAAGAATACAGTAAGATATTAATAAAAAAGGTGCATGAGCATTTCTGTCACATAGGAATAAATCAGATCGAGTCAAAAATAAGACCCTTCTACACAGCACCAAATCTTCTGGATAATATAAAGTTGATTTGCCGCCAATGTGAAGTTTGTATAAAAAACAAAACCCGATTAAATAGAAAGTATGGGCTAATGTCACAATTAGGACCGGCTGACAAACCTTTCCAAATAATGTCCATAGACACAATAGGAGGATTTGGTGGCAACAGGTCTTCAAAAAAGTATCTGCACTTATTAATTGATCATTTCACACGTTATGCCTATATTTTATGCTCAAAGACACAACTGGCTAAAGACTTTATTAAACTGGTAGACCAAGTGATCAAAAACAATGAAGTTGAGATATTGCTTTCAGATCAATATCCAGCACTGAATTCAAAAGAATTTAAGAAATATTTAAAGGATCACTCAGTTGATTTAATTTTTACAGCAGTGGATGCTCCTTTTTCTAATGGTCATAATGAAAGGTTGAACCAGACACTGGTCAATAGAATTAGATGTGCTTTGAATAGCAAAGAAAACAGAATGGCTTGGACAACTGTGGCAATGGATTGTGTGAAAGCCTACAACTCCACAAATCATACAGTGACAGGTTATTCGCCTCTATATCTATTAAGTGGAGAACAAACTGATTTACTACCAACGGGCCTAAAAAGAAACCAAATAGAACCTGGAGAACTGGAAAAAGACCGTCAAATAGCATTTCTAAGATCAAAAAAATCACATGAATTAAACAAGGCCATTTTTGACAAAAATAGAATAGATTACAAGTTTCAAAAAGGTGATTTGGTTTACATAATGGACTGTAATAAGATGAACAGGTCTAAGATGGATGAGATTAGAATTGGTCCTTTTCCAATAGAAGAAATAATATCAGATTCGCTATGCAGAATCAACACTGGGAAGAATAAAAAGTCCTTGGGATTTTACCATGTAACAAAGCTCGTTCCCCAATATGATTACTCAAATTAACCCCAGTTAATTTTCACTTTTAAGGGGGGGAGATGTAAGCTTTGTATACAGTACGTTGTGTGCCTAATATAAGAAATGTGTAATCTGCCTAAGAGAATGACGCAGTACATTATGATGAATCTATAATCTATGGTAGCTACGAAGCACTGTAAAATTGTAGTCGTGAAGTAATTAATTTATCTCTATTTAATTTCTAAGCAATACGTTTCTTTAATTGTTAATTAAACTAATTATATTAAAGTAGTACTGCAGTGTCGATATATTAAAAAAATATTGGAAGTAAAAAACCTTTAATTGTCGATTTTTCTATTTTTAGGTTAGTAGATCATTTTACTTAAAATAATTTAAGTTCCTATGTTATTTAATTTTATAATAACATTAAAATTTCTATTTTTAGATAAATCAAATTGTGTGTTAATTACTCCCGCAACATAAAACATATTATACATATAAAAAGGCCGGCAGTGTGTCGAGAGTTCAGTTGATGTTCGGAGTTAAGTGAAGATTACGAAGCGATACGAAATAGTGGAAAAGTGAAGAAGAGTATAGTAAATTATTAAAAGTGGTGAATTATAGTGCTCATAGACCTTAATAAGCTAGTGTTGTGTACAGAGTGCGCGTGTATATACAGAAGAAATAAAACATCTATAGTGCGAGAACGCTTTTAATTTCCGATCCCGAACCCGTAGAACGTAACAATATGTTTTATGCAATAAAAAGTATCTTAAGTCACGACCGAATAAGTAATCACAGCACAATAAATTAGGTTAAAAAAAGCCGTGCTTTTGAAGTAAGTCTCTTTTGAGTTAAACGATAACATACCAGCAGACAAACATTTTACTAACTATTGTTTTGAGGTCTATATTCAATATACTTACAATACGATAGTTATTGTTTTAAAAAATATTTCATATAGTTCAGTTTTTTTTCTAGGCTACTGCTTTAGTATATTGTACCTAAAAATAACTGAATTGTGATGTAAGGTTACATTTACGAATCAGTCTTAACAAAAATGTCGTTGCAATTCGTATTTGTATATTAAGTCATACGCAGACTTTTTAGTGATTTTTTATTGCAAATCAATAGCTGCAGCTTATTCAAGTCACTCAGGAAAAAACCAGATTATGCTCTTCAAAATACTTTCAAGAAGTTTTTTCCATGATAACTCTAATACCCAATAAAATTATTTGTATATATTATAAGTATACAAAATCTCTTTATTAATATAAATAAACTAAATTGATATCCTCTCATTTTTTCCTTAAAGTTATTTTTTTTACCCACGACGGAACGGAGACGGGATAAATGATAATATGCGTTTGGGTGAGAGAATGTTTGTTTTTTTGTTTCTTTGTACATGTTGCTATTTTACTCCAAAACTACTGGTCCGATTTTGATGCAGTTTTCAGTGATGGGTTCGGGTGAGATTGGTGCACGTTCTTAGATAGGTGTTACGGTGATAACTCACCAGGGAACGCTGCAGCAAGCATTTTTGTGCAAATCAGTACCATTTTTCTCCAAAACTACTAATTCGATTTTGATGTAGTTTTCAGCGATGGGCTTGGGTTTGATGTGCCATCGTGCGCTTAGATAGGTTTTACGATGATAAATCACCAGAGGGCGCTGCAGTAAATATTTGTTTGTTCCAAACCAAAACTACTGGTCCAGTTTTGATGCAGAATGTGGTTAATTTGTGAGGGTTCTTGTTGGCACATAATATAAACGAGTAGAAAAATATATATTTAAATATTGAACGTCAACTGTGACAACGTTTTATCAGGTTATGGGCCCAGACCGTTGTTTAAAATTAAAATAATTAAAATTTGCACATTTTAGTATAACGGTATTTGCATTTACATTATATATATAAAAGAAATTATTATATAATAATAAAAGTATTTGCAAGAAATAAAATTATGGCGTCGGCAATGTCATATAATATTCCCGTCGAAAAATTAAAGGGCTTAGAAGATTATAATCATTGGAAGTTCACGCTAAAAATGATTCTAATGCATGAAGATCTTTATGATTGCGTAACGAACGAAGATGTAAAAGACGAGAAGAAAAAACAAAAGGCGTTAGCGAAGATTTGTTTGTCCGTCGGTCCATCTGCGTTGGCTCACGTACGCAATGCAAAGAATCCTTATGAAGCCTGGCATAATCTCGAGTGTGCTTACGAGGATAAGGGACTATGCAGACGACTGGGATTGTTGAGGTCGCTATTTAGTACAAAACTGTGCGAGACGGAAGGTATGCAAAGCTACTTACTAAAAATTACGGAGCTTGGGCAACAGTTATCAGATATGGGATCCGCACTTGACGATGAATTTCTAGCTGTAATTATGCTCAGTGGTTTGACGGAGGACTTTGACCCCTTGATAATGGCTTTAGAAAATTCTAATATAAAGCTCACGAGTGAAGTGGTCAAATCAAAGTTACTGCAGGAGCAACAGAGGCGAGATGACAAGAGTCAACATGGGATTAACGCATTAGCTACTAAAAAGGAAACGAGATCAAAGGTCATGTGCTTCAAGTGTAAAAAAACTGGACATATGAAGAAGGACTGTACCAGTAAAGTGTACAAAAATAATTCTGTACAAGAATCTACTGGGAAGAAGAATCCTGAGACGTTGTTTTCATCTGCATTACGTGTGAATCTTCACAGTGATATGTGGTGTATCGACTCTGGGGCTACTCATCATATGTGTAATAATAAAGATATTATGTATGATTATGAGAATGTAAAGTCACTTGAGGTAAATGTAGCTAATGGATATAAATTAACAACAAAGGGTCACGGTAGAGTAAAGGTACAATTAAGAAATGGTATTAAAACTATAAATAATGTATATTTTATACCTGAACTTAGTGTAAATTTATTATCAGTAAGTCAGTTAGGTAGGAAAGGTTACAATGTTATTTTTAGTAATTTAGGTTGTAAGATCATGGACAATAAACAGGTTATAGCTACTGGTACTTGTAGAAATGGTGTCTATGAACTCGACATTATTAAAACTGTACATATGTATGATAGGGAATACAGTAAGAAACAAGAATCAGGGATTGCTATGAACTCAGTCCGTGAAGAGAGGGAGGTTAGGGTATTTTCAGATGAGAGCAAGGATTCTACACAGGCAATTGTGCAGAATGCAGCATCACAGGAACTGTGGCATAAGCGGCTCGGTCATCTGAATGCACGAAGTATGAATTTAATTAAAAATGGTATAGTATCAGGTATGAGTTATAAAAATACTACATTCATTCCTTGTACTGCTTGTCTTGAAGGTAAACAGACAAGACTACCTTTTCCAAAGAAAAGTAAGAGTAGGGCTAATGATATTTTAGGACTAGTACATGCGGATGTGTGTGGTCCTATGCAGTCACCTTCTTGGAGTGGAGCACGGTACTTTGTAACATTTATCGATGACTTCACTAGGAAAACATTCATTTACTTTCTTCGTAGAAAAAGTGACGTATTTGAAAAATTTAAATTATTCAAAACTTTAGTGGAAAATGAAGTAAGTAGGAAAGTGAAGGTCCTTAGAAGTGACAATGGCGGAGAATTTAGTTCTGTAAAATTTCAGGCCTATTTAAAAGAAAATGGAATTAAGCATCAAACTACAATTCCACACTGTAGTCAACAAAATGGTATTGCAGAGAGGGCAAACAGGACGATTATGGATAAGACCCGATGCATGCTCCAGGACGCCGGTTTAGAGAAACGGTACTGGGCTGAGGCTGCTAACACGGCTGTCTACCTGAAGAACCGTTCCCCTACTAAGGCAGTAAAGGGAGTAACACCGGAAGAAAAATGGACGAATAAAAAGGTGAACATTGGACATTTACGAGTTTTTGGTTGTGTAGCATATGCCATTGATGATAATGCTAGAAAATTGGATGCTAGGAGCAAAAAGTATATTTTTGTAGGATACTGTGAAGATAGCAAAGGCTATAGGCTCATAGATCCTTCTTGTCCTAAGAAATGCATTAAAGCGAGGCATGTAACATTCATTGAGAACCAATTTGTAAATAAAAATGTAACATACGAATTTAGTGATAGTTGTAAAATTAATAAAAATAAAGACACTTTAGTAGTTTTAGACTCAACTAGTTCACAGAATTTTGTAGATAGTACTCTAAGTCCAAATTCAGTACAATTACCTACAAAAACTAGTCAGTTAACTCCACAGTCAATAGTATCAGTAAATGACGAGTCTATATGTGATAATGTAGGTCAGATAAATACTCGCAGGCAAACAATGTTTGATCTAGATGAAACAGAAGATTTAGTTGCCTCAGATGATTCGGCCGACCCCACTTATGTTCCAGGTTTATCAAGCATTGACTCTGAGGACTCTAGAGAGGAGGTATCATTTGAAGAAGCTCAATCATATGAGTTCGCTGGATTAACAGAGATGCATGAGGAGGATTTACCTAATAACGTGGAGGAAGCACTGAGATGCGGTGATTCAAAACATTGGAAACAAGCGATAAAAGATGAGTATGACTCTTTTATCACAAACAAATGTTGGACTTTAGTAGATCTACCTGCAGGTCATAAGCCTGTAAAATGCAAATGGGTTTTTTGCAAGAAGAGAGGGCTTGATGGAGAGATCTTAAAGTACAAAGCTCGTTTGGTGGCCAAAGGCTTTACTCAAAAATATGGGATAGATTATCACGAAACATTTTCTCCTGTCGTCCGATACTCAACTATAAGAATTTTACTAGCACTAGCTGCTCAGTACAATATGTTGATTGAGCACTTGGACGTTAAAACTGCATTTCTAAATGGGATTTTAAAAGAAAATGTTTACATGGAACAACCCGAAGGTTTTAATATTGATAATAATAAAAATAAGGTGTATAAGCTTAACAAGGCAATTTATGGATTAAAACAATCGGCTAAGGCTTGGTATGAGAGAATTAATGATGTTTTAATTAATAAATTACACTTTAAGAGGTTTAATTCAGAGCCATGCGTGTATATATATAACGATGGTAAAGAAGTTTTGTATATAGCTATTTATGTTGATGATATATTGTTATTTTCATCTAAGACATCTCAGAAAGGAAAGCTCATCAAAGAGAAGTTGATGAAACAATTTGAGATGAAGGATTTAGGACTGGCGCATCAATTCTTAGGTATGAAAATTACTACATTACCTAACGGTGGCTATACTCTCAATCAATCCAGCTATATAAAGAAGATATTGACAAAGTTTAAAATGGCGGATTGTAAGGAAGTTAAAACTCCTATGGAAGTAGGATTAAAGTTACAAAGAGAGGGAAATGTCAGTAATTGTAACTTTGATTATAGGAGTTTGATTGGCTGCTTAATGTATTTAGCGGTATGTACCAGACCTGATGTCGCTCACAGTGTCAGCTACTTGAGCCAATTCAATGATTGCCATGGTGAGAGTCATGTCAAAGCTGCGAAAAGGGTTTTGAGGTATTTAAAAGGCACCTCAGAGTACTCGCTAATTTTTGAGAAAAGTAATCTTGAAATTCTAGGTTTTGCCGATGCTGATTGGGGCGGAGACCAATTGGATCGGAGATCCTACACAGGGTACGTATTCTGCATTGGTAAATCAATAGTATCCTGGGAAAGTCGTAAGCAGCGCACTGTCGCGCTCTCGAGCACTGAGGCTGAGTACATGGCGGTTTCTGATTCTTGTAAAGAAGCTATGTTTTTACGAGCGTTTATTAATGAGTGTACTGGTAAACTCTGTAAAATAACTTTGTATAATGACAACCAGTCTGCTCAGAAGTTATGTTCTAATGTTATATCGCATTCTAGAACAAAGCATATTGATATCAGATACCATTTTATTAGAGAATTGGTGGATAAAAAGATAGTTAAGTTAGATTATCTATGTACTGAAGATATGTTAGCTGATGTTTTTACAAAGGCTTTATGTATTGTGAAGCATAAGAAACTTGTATCTAAGTTACTTAAAACGTAAAGATATAAGTGGTATGTATGATATGAGTTGCGAATATGGTATTTTTATATTCGTTTAAGGGGTAGTGTTGGCATATAATATAAACGAGTAGAAAAATATATATTTAAATATTGAACGTCAACTGTGACAACGCTACATCTTTACCATTCTATTAAAAACCTTTGTACCGTTTTATCAGTTCTTAAATAGATGTTACATTAGTAACTCACAAGAAGGCGTTGCAGAAATATATTTTATATTAGCTACTACATATTAAAGATATTTATGTCCAAAAACTACTAGTCCCATTTTGATACTGTAGCAGAGGCGTATCTTACATAGGGTCATTCGGGCGAACACCTGGGGCGTTGCTTTAAGTAGGTACATATAATATCTACGCTCTCTAAAAACTTTTTTAAAAATACAAAGCGAAATTAAAAATAAAAAAAACCACGACGGTTAAAAAGTTAATGAAAAAGGATAAAATAATTTCAAATGATAATAGTATCCGTCGGAAGGTGCCATCACTATTTTAAATTTCACTATAAATAAAAATAGGAATCATCATCAACTTCTAAAGGAAGCTCCCTATTGTAGGGGCACGGCCTACCCATTAAGGGTGTAATTATAGCGTTAAAAAATCTCCAATTATCCACGTTACAATAAAACTGCAAAATTTTTAGTGTAGAAAGATTCTATTAGAATCGGAATAAAGAGTATTTTAATCAGTATGTAATAATTTTTACCTCATTGATCATGATCGATCATTCTCTACTATCCATACTCGGGGCACAGTTTTGATATTTAAATTATTTTTTAACAAAAATGAAAACCGACTTCAAAACGCTACAAATCGAAACTAAAAAGAAAAAAAAATAATTTTAATTACTTATTTATTGTTGGAGTCGGTGCCAGCCTCTTGGACAGTTTTATCCTGCCTTTGCAATGAACTTTCGAACGGATATTTTGATTATATTTACGAATTGATACATTAATTAAATTGTATTAAGATTATTTTGCTTTGGCTGGCACCGACTCCAACAATAACTAAGTAATTAAAATTTTTTTTTTCTTTTTAGTTTCGATTTGTAGCGTTTTGAAGTCGGTTTTCATTTTTGTTAAAAAATAATTTATTTTAATTTTTTTTGTGGAAATTTTTTTCTGGAAATTTATGTTTAAATAAAATATTGGAAGGCTAACTAAACTACTGCTCCAATAAGTCAGCGAAGTTTTGAAATGAACGACTATAGTCAATCGAGATTTGTCCACGTCTATTTTTCCACGTAACTCGTAGACGTTAATAAGATTTACCTTCTATTATCAATCCACCTAATATCCTGAAGGAATACGACTATCAGTTCATAAGTGAGTCGACTAGTATCAAAGGTGGCAATGTGACTTTAAGACAAATGTTGGTAAATTCAAAAAAACTAATTGTTTGGTTTGTATCTCGTTTGTAGTTACAAAACTCATTTAAGTAAGATCTTAGGTAAATAGCAGGATGAATTAATGCTATATTACCATAATAATCATTCTATATCAGTTTTAAATACTATTTCAATTTTGAAGATTTCCGGCTTTGATGCTTTTTTTTTTAAGAATGCCGTATTTGAAATTGAGTAAGGCACAGATAACCGTTTTTGATACTATAGATGTTATTCCAGAATTAGGGTTGTCATACAAGCATGGAACGACTCTTTATTTTTTGGCATAGTATATTGTAATTAAAAAATAATGCATTTGGCAGTTACAAAAAATCTTTATAATAAACTTATGAACTAAAAAATTAAGTAACTCTCTAAATTTAAAATTATATGCGCATGTCATGTCATGAGCCATTGTTAAAGTAGCACATTTTAGTGCTTTCGAATTATGACTGCACACTCTATCGAGTAATGATTTCGCCGAGTTTCTAAAATAAAAAAAATAATAATACTACAATATTATACCCTTTTACATGACAAGAATTGACAACCCTACGGGTAAACTTACTTCAATTCCTTATCCCTGTTTCTTGTCCAATTTTCTGGATTCCTCTTGCGTTTCCGTGTAAAACTATTTATTACTAAAGGGGGGTGGCTTTTCATAATACTACTTCCACTGCTTTATATTAGTTTAAGTCACAAAAACACGTAGAAAACATTAAAATTCACTGAACGAAATGTTCCTGCGGCCGTTACGAAACGCAAATGAACTCTAGCTTCTGATTGGTTGACAGCGTAAGATTGCCGGGTTTGATTTCAAAATTTTACAGATT
Organism: Boloria selene; assembly: GCA_905231865.2. NCBI lineage: Eukaryota > Metazoa > Arthropoda > Insecta > Lepidoptera > Nymphalidae > Boloria > Boloria selene. The sequence goes on from HG993133.1 coordinate 118,705, forward strand.
GCCGGCTTTAATGCTGATGTCAGTTTTTGACCTGTTTTTACTATGGTTTAATCCAAGTTCTGAACCGTATACTCCAAGGGAAACGTTTTTAATCAAATCAATCTGAGTCGCCATATCATTAACTACTTTTTGTCAAAATGCTCAGATTGCCGCCTTTGATACTAGTCGACTCAAGTACGTATAATATTAAAAGAATTTTCTTTCAACTCCTAACCGTTGAGGATATATACCTTACATCATCACAAATTCTTGAACAGCTTTAGAAAATATATGAAAAAAGTAATCAGTGCCGATAAAATTTAAGGGTTGCCCTCGATTTCTCTAGGATCCCGTCATCAGATGCTGACTTGGTGACAATGAGAACATCTTGAATGTATACCCTACCGAACAAAAAAGAAATTTTTAAAATCGGCCCACAATTCACGGAGAAATCGGTGAAAACACATAAAAAACAACTGTTGAGGAATTTTACCTTCTATCATCAGCTCATCCACATGAGATGATGATTTTCATACGTAAAAGCTTTATCGGGCTTAGAAAATATATCAAAAACATAATAGGTGCCTGTAAATTTTGAGAGTTGCCTTCGATTTCCCTGGGATCCCATCATCAGATCCTGACTTGGTGACAATGGGACCACCTCGGAACTATACCCTACCAATCGAAAGAAAAATTTTTGAAATCGGCCCACAGACGGCGGAGTAATCGGTGAACATACATAAAAAAAAAATACATACAACGGAACATATAACCTCCTCCTTTTTTGAAGTCGGTTAATTAAAATCGAACCAAATACCTACACTTTAAACCATAAAAATTATTCAAATTGGTTTCCAAAAGAAGAGAGAACAAACTTTAAAACTTTTTATCAAGATTTTCACATTTAAAAAAAAAATACTGCGTTCAATAATTTGGAAAGACTATTTTATTTCTGGTACTGAAGAGCTGACGAAAGAAACTCAACGGTAAAACGAATAATTTTTCTCACTTATTCAAAAGAGAACTACTTAGATAAAACGTGTCATTAAAAGTTTAGTTAACAGAAAAAAAGGCTCTTACGAGCTTTTATCTCCTGGTTTACAGAAAAAAAGATCATTTTCATCAGTATTCAGTTATATAATCATAATTGATCTCAAAAGTATAAACGACTAAAGTATAATTTTTAAAAGGTTGTTTAATCGAGTCTTTTAGAATAAACAGTTATATTTTCATTAGAATATTTCGCTGAAAGAAAAACGAACATTACTGCGCCGCCGCCGTCGGCGATTCGTACCAACGCTAGACACGTGTGGTTCGATAAAATTGTTGGCATCGAACTTATTCGTAATTTTCACTTTTTGCAAATTTTATGAAAAAAAAAGTTAATTACAGTGAAAGTCAGTCAATCACTGGTACTTAATTTTATTTTTTAATACTATTTAAATTCGAATAGTATTGCACTTTTGATACTGAAAACAATAATTATCACAATAATCAGGAACTCCGTATAAATGCCTTGCCATACATTATTTTCACGTAAGTATTTGTTTTTTTTTCATTTCCCTACATTTTGTTAGAGCTATAACCAATTTATGAATTTAAACATTATTTTAAAGTAGAAGTAGTAGGTAGTACTAGTGGTAAAGTTTTAAGTTGTAAAATGTACTCATACGTAACAAAATAAAGTTCAATTGATCTGAAATTTGTCAGGGTTCTCAGTACAGGTTTTAATGAGTAAGAAAGGTGTGTACTGCAATGAATGTTTAAGCTTATAATTATTTATACCTATGTAGGTATATTGGGAAATATGCTCAGTGAATGATACCTGTAAGTAATCGAGCACGGCGACTATACGTGATTGAAGCAGACTCGTGGGGAGGTGGGGGGGTGTGGGCGGCAGGGGGAGAGAGAGCCTGAAACAATATGGCGCCTTATCGCGTCACGTGCCGCCCCGCACCGCACCTCGTATATTAGCTTTTCACGGAAAATATTCGAAAAAAACAACTGATAAGATCGTGATGAGGTCGATCGGCCATCAATAATCCGCGGACGTACATATCAGATCGGCGTCGGGATTACGATCAGTCCTCGCGTCACGTGACCACTCCGCACCGCACTCCTGCGCACTAGCACTGCCGCACTACTCGCCACGAACACGTCCACTCCGACAGACTGTCTCGCCGCGGCGTGTCGGTTGTAATGAACGGGGTGAAGATACGCACTCTCGTAATCAAATCTGTGAGCATATCTGATAATTACTTCATATCGAGGATGGTATCGTGATATCTCAGCTACCGTAGATAGCTCGCAGGATGCCAGCTAGGACGAGAGGGCGCGGGCCGGGGAGGGTGCGAGGAGGGCGCGGGGAGGGCGGGTGTTTGCCTGACCCCGTCGCTGTTTGCTCACGTTATCACCGCACTAGCGAACACACCTAGCGAGCCCCTCGCACTAGAAATAGTCACGTACAAATTATTTAGTTTTTTAACCGTATAGTCCTTTAGAGCGCCTCAGGACATGTCGCCGGCGGACTGCGGAGAGCGCGGCGGCGTGCACTCATCAGCTGTTTGGCTAGATACTGTATCTGTTAGATACGATTATCAAAACTCTAAGATAGGCAATCTCACATTAACGCCTAGTTAAGATAAATGAGATAACGTTTTGCATATCTAAGGAGTGATAGGAGCCGCGCAACGGGGTCGATGCACCCCGGCCGCTTATCATGGGGTTCCCGGCGGGCGCAGGTGGATCCTCCAGGCTTTCCAATTCTTCTTCTTTTCTTCAATTACTACATTATATGACTATACTCAAAATATTAGTTAGTGTCGAACTTCAGACATTTAATATTTTTAAGGACGTTTCCTTAAAAAAAATTAAATGACGTGAATAATATTGATCAAAAATAGGTATATTTATTGGCATGTTATTTTCTCTTTAATATCATAATTATGATAACTACCTACCTACTTAAAATGACATTTGCGATAAGACGATTAGTAATAAATCCTTATAAATTAAACCAAGGTTTTATGAACATACGTAAATATCTTTATGCGATTATTGCATAGTAAGTACGAGTAGGTATGTATACGTCACAAAACTTACAAAAAACAAAAAATAATACTACCTACAATATCTCCTAGGAATAATAAGGTGGAACTGGGGTAAAAGTTATCTACCAATGTATGTATGTCACTATGTAATATTAATTATCTGTAAATAAATGATCACCAGGTTTAAACTTAGAATTTAACGCAGACAAATACAGTTTTCACAATCTGATATATAAATATTGCACTGTAAATATATACATATATAGAGAAAAACATCAAATCCACTTACTTCATGACAGCAGCACGTATGTACCTACTGTGTCCACTTAAGTTGTGGTTAATTGGACTTCGAACGACCATAAAAATCTTAAATGTATTTTGATTGAATGTTCATAAAATTATCCCTCATTACGCTAAAGTAGCAACTTACCAACTCGCTCTGCTCAAGTTTTTTCCTTTTTTCAGAGGTGTGATATTTTCCGGCATTAAGAAGTATCCTATGGCTATATGTTGACCAGGAACACCAGCTATCGTCGAACCAAATTTTACCAAAATCCGTCCAGCAGTTTTTTCGTTATGCCGTAAAGACAGACAGACAACATTTCTGAAAACTATACATTTTGAGATAGATTCGATATTTTCAAAATATTATATATAGGTATATAACAAGATTTTCAAAAATTCAATCTTATCATAAATAGTAAGCTGTCAATAGATAGAGTTACATTAATCAATTTGTGCATAGTATTTTTATACGAATAAGTATCAGTGATACTAAATTTAAAACACTTTCTAAAAGTTTAGCGATCCTTATAAAAGTATTAAGTGAATATATGTAAGTATTTTTAATTACTAGTAATATTGTTTATCTCTTCCATAAAATATTCCAAATAGATAATTATAGTGATACAAAATAAATCGAAATTATTAAAAGGATGGAGCTTATGCGTAATTACTTTCCCAGAAATTTGTTTTCAGAACCATACATACATACATACACACACTTGTTTGAGCTACACCACAGTCATATAATAAATCCGCTCAAAAGTCAATATATACATACTTACGTACATATTAAATTTAGGTGTGTATTGTACTTGTAAGTATTCAGACCATATTATATTTAAGCGACGCAGCAGTGCGGTTAAAGGGAGTACGAGGCTGTTTGAGTATCTGATAACAACATGACGCGCTTATTTGTGAGTTGCGTACGACGCCATTAGTAAAGTCCTTTAACTGGAAACGTAGAGTGTGGATTCTAGAAGTTGACCTTAATATTCCTGCTATAATTTCTTATGATCGTCGCGGTTCTATATCTATATACATTTAAATAAAATTGGAGTGTCCTTTTTAAATTTCAAATTAACAGCTTTTCACTAAATTCATATGAAAATATATATGACAACATAAAACCAATATATTATTTTTTTGTCTGTCTGTCTGTGAGTTTGTTTAGTCCGGGTAATCTTTGAAACGGCTAGACCGATTTTCACAGAACTTTCACTCGTAGATAGCTAATGTTATAAGGCGTAACTTAGGCTTTTTAACCGTCTTAAAAAAAGGAGGACGCGAAATTTTATTTATTTCAACTAGCGGAACCTTGCTTCGCTGACGCTAAACGTAGTTTAAAATGTAATTAGAATTTACTGTTATTTTCCGTAATGTATTCAAAGAAGTAACTTGTACTATAACATCTCAGATATAATATATGAAGTCCCATAGCTACTCTGGTTGTTTACGAAACATACTCAAAATTTCTAAAATATAGCCTTTGCTATGCCTGCTGGTAAAGTCTACTTTAATAATAAATTATACTTTACATCTCTCATGTTCGGTAAGTAGATTCTTATTACCTTCAAATGGGGCTTGTAGGTGACTAATTAGCGCTCTAGGGTAATAATGCAGCTAAAAAAGCCCTAGGGCGGTAAGTAATTAAAAAAAAAACTTCTTTCAAAAAATTCGCGTACATCTAACCATGATACTGGCAATAGACATCATGCATTCAGCCCAATGACCAAAGAGGTCGCTTTGCTATTCAGCCTTGTCTTCGTGTGAGTATGTAGCTATAACAGTCATCAATTTTAAATATCGAACGGCGAAGCTCAATTTCGATCTTGAAAAAAGTACACATGTCAGAAGTAAATCTTCTTTGGCAAACTAATTTTTAAATCTCGATGAGAGAGGGAGATGGCGCGAAGGTCACACCCACGAGTTAGACAGAGTTAGAAATGTCACTGACTCGCGGTGGGCGAGATCTAACTAAGGCTAACTCTTCCCCGTTTCTGAACGCCTGGTACTATGGACTTATTTTTTCGTTTCATCGAGTTGAAATCACAACGATTCTAAAGAAGTTTCACTTCAAAAAATTTATTCTTGTAATGCCGGTTTTTTCTACTTACCTCACAATCGAGATGTAAAGCAGAATAGTTAGCTCGGGTGTAAGCATCAATTGCACCCTCGAACTATAGGCGCCCTCGCTACGCTCGTGCGCCTAAATATCTCGGGCTGCAATTGATGCCTTACAGCCCTTGGCTACTAATCTACTATTAATTTCATTTGAAAAAATAGTATCTCTAGTCTGTGAGAGAAGAGATCTGCTTCTTTTTCTTGTCTTTAAAAATGCTTGTAATGTTACGATTGCAAGTTGTACCTCAATAGTATTTTGCTCATTAAAGAAATTTGCGTTATAAATCTTGTTTCATCTGATAAACTTTAAACTTAAAGCGTCGGTAGGCTCGCATAATACTTTCTTAGGTTCACGAAATAGGTATATGTGAAGATTCGCCATTATAAATGAAACTGCCTTTTCGGATTTTGTAGCGGATTTATTTAGATTTTTGGTTTTCGATGTTCAGAATGCTTTACAACAATCATGGTAATATTAAATGGTAAAAATCATGGTAATCAGCTATTTGAGGTTATATACATGTTGCAGACAGTGCCTACCCATAATTTACAAAGAAAATTAAAATGGCATCAGAGTACCTTATAAAAATTTTAATTTCAATTCATTTATAACGTAGATAAGCTCATTAACTTGGTTCGACCAGTTGCAATGTGCTCAACGATGCAATAACGCTTTTAAATAACTCTACGACCATGGAAATGTTCCAGTATTTGATCTGTCATTTTATTCCACTTATAAATACGTGAGCCGCAAAGTGACACGTTTCGAAATATTAAAGTGGAGTATTGACGGCTGTCAGCTCGTCAGATAACAGGGAGCCGCCCACCTGCCTCGTCTCACGACTCATTCTGAGCTATTATGTGGGTATATCACATGAAAATATTTCACAAAATATGTATATAATCTATATTAATAATTTTGTCAAGGGTTACGTTACTCGATCGAAACCTTAACTGAATAATAAAACATACAAAAATAAAGGTTTCGAGTCAACAGCATATATTCGCAAAATTCGGATTGTCGAGTATTTTGTTTAATTCTGATGATGCTGACAGACAAACCGTAGTCGCCATATTGGCCACAAAATACAAATGAAACAACGAAAGTCTATAAAATAAAATATATATTATAATTAAATAAAATATATTATATTTACTACATAAAAAAAATTTAATTCCTAAAATACTGTTAAAAAGAATAATATAATAATGTGTTCTAAACTCTTAAATCATACTTCCGTTTTCACTAATTATCAAATGATTCGTTATGATTTCTAATAGATGGCGTTATTAATATTTTTATTATTTAATTTTAGTAAGTGTTCATTGTATATCTATACTATACTATACTATCGATTTAGCGCGAGCGCAGCCGCGGGTTCCGCTAGTAATTACTATATTGTATGTGGATTATTATACAGTAGGTAAATGTAATTTAGCTGGTTATCAAAAGCGAATATCTCAAGATTAATCAAACTAAAGTACCTACATTATGAGACTTCAATGTGTTGTATGAAACAGGATTCGTGATTTGCATACTTTGTTTGCACGAGAGATTAAAGATAACAATATTTATATCATATTTAAGTACAATTAATTTGCTTGCTTTATATATTATCTAGTTACCCTATAACAAGGTGATTATTCTCACCCTCGCTCCGCTCCGTTCATCTCTAAATACTCTCCAGGCGAACCTTGCACCGCCCCGTATGTACACCATTGCAACTGTCATAACATAAAACATAACTAATTAATTTTTATTTTTTCTCTCAATATTTTAATAGTCCTTGTGCTAATCTAGACGCAGACAAATTCAACAAATCAAAAATCATGAAAATCTGTCCAGTCATTCCCAAAACTGGGAATGATGTGATCGCCGCCAGGCTATTTCAACATATAGAATTATTGTTAATTTGCAATTTAATTTGAAAAAAAGAGAAAGATTAAGATAAAAAAATAATGTAAGTCTCACTGAGTATCTTGAGGTTTCTTCTTCCGAACTGGTTGGAGACTCATGACAATCAGTAAGAAATAGTAATAATTTTTATGCTGAATAAAATATTTTGATTTAATTTGACGCAACTTGGTTTCATATAGTTATGAAATTAAAACCTATTCAGCAAGCAAAATCTAAATCCTGAGGATTTGTTAATAGACAGAGTATTCGTGATAGGCATAGGTACTAGGTATTTTGTAAAGCATTAAAAGAAGTTCAGCCGTGGGATAGAGACTTTTCCTGACTGGTATTATCGAAAGTAGGCGTATAGCAATATAAATTTCAACCCCTGAAAAGCTTTATATTCTTTGGCTGTCCGAAACAAGTTTTGAGGATTTTAAAACGAAAAGCTCGACGAAATCACTTTCTAAATCTATCGCGGGATAAATCTAATCGATATTTAACTGAGAGCTGCGGACTGATCGTGAGTCGAGGCCATACAGCCCTAGGGCTTATAAAATATGTCTACATATGTATTTAAAAATATTTTACTTCGGCTATTTATGATTTCAGATCTTATAATAACAAAGATGACAAGATAAGCTGATCTCAGTGAATCATGGTCGCACAAAACCATGTCGCTATCGAACGACTTATCAATTGGAGTACCACTATGTAGATAACCGTCACGCAATAACATAAAATGTGAGAAGGAAATATTCTGAATTTTTATAAAAAAAATTAAGAATATCTATGTACCTGTATAATTATTATATTCGTTCATTACTAATTGAAAAATTTTGTGTTTCCTGAAACCTTTTTTAGGTTAAAATCCATATTAAGTTATTTTTAACTTTACGAAAATAGGTTTTATTTATTTCTTTTCGAACTTTAAGCATGACACGGTTAAGTCGAGGAAAGTAATTTCCACGAAGAATTACTTAGTCGGTATTCTGGTGAATCCTACTGCTTATAAAACAGTCTAACTTTTCAAGTATCATATATAATATTACTGTTTTTAATAATTATCTTCACTTTTTCATAAAATATGTGATGTTCGGGCAAATAAATACCTGTGAAAATTTCTTATAAGAAAGCCTGAATAAGTAAAATACTTATATAATAAATAATAATTATGAATTCAGCGATAACTAATAAGCACGAGATATGTATCATAATCTAATTAATTATTTAATATAATAATAGGTACATTTAATTGACCGATATGTAGTCCTTAAGATAATATTTTAATATATAATTTGCTATCATGATTTAAAATTGTAAAACAAAGTAGTTCCTTAAAAATGCAAATGTATCAAATTTAATATCCTTCTATTTCTAATCTAATGCATCGTTATTTACTTTAAAGATGACAAACTAATAAATAAACTATGTTGAGTCACTCATGCACCGCAGAAGTATCTTTCTAGGGCAGCATATCATGCGACCGGGAGATATAAGAAGCTCTCCGCTCAGAAAATCTGGAAGTTCCTGGAAGCAACAAGACTAAGCGGAGAACTTTAAATTCACCTTAAGGGAGCTACAATGGACCAACACTGGTCGAAGTAGCAAGGGCCGACCTCGGCACCAATCCCAGATATAAATAAATAATAAATAACAACATTAACATTATGAAACCAAATAATTCTGAGAGTGATATGTTTATATTTCATAGATCAGATTATATTATATTATCAGATACATCTTGTCGATGTATGTGTATAAGATATGTGAAATAATGCCTCCTGGATAATTGAAAAAGTTTTCACGCTTTAGGTTGTGAAAAATTTACCGCGTGATAAATGTAACAGGACATACTCTTAATTCCTTCGCTCACTCTTTAATGTATCGCATTGTTCCCTTTTCTAGGTCAATTAGTTTTAAGGATATATTAATCATTTTATCAACAATTATTTTTTTCCATTACTTAAGCTCGAAACAGAAGCCTGTTGGGAAATAAGGAAAGGGAAGCCATTAAAACATAAGTTTCTATATAGGTTTCTATGTGAGGGTCGACCCATCATACTTATCCGGCTAGACCTGACTTCGAATTTAAAATGCAATATCTATTGATATATTGGAACTGAAGTAGATATACTGAGAAGGAGACTACGAGTAAGTATATGGAGAAATCATAATATTATCACTACCGATGGAGACTCATGACTATTTGAAACTGCGTTTGATGCCAACAGCGTAACCGTAACCGTAACCAGCCAACAAGTACCAGCGTGAAATCTTATTAATCTTTCTAGGTCTAGTAAAACTGTATGTATTCTGTTGTTTGCTTTTTGGTAAGTTAACAGAATATTTTATTCGTGTTAATATAAAAATAATAATTTAATATTTATAATTGGTTAGATGACTAGATTAAAGTTTTGGAGCAAGGTTGCACACCGGTGGGACGGTAGCGTCTCTAGCGACCCCGCGAGTCGCGACCAACAGCGGACATATCGCCGCGTCGACAATATCGAGTAATTAGAGCGATGATCGATGTCTCAAGTAAGCCGCGATAAGATATCATTCGCCGCTTATCGCTCGTTTTTATTATAACATATTATTGTTAAAATTATTGTTATATACTAAAATAATGCCACATAAACTCATATAAAGTGGATTAGTATACAGCGAGTTATAGCGTTTTACTATACTTTTAATATGTTTATTATTAAGTCAGGAATATTAAGGTGAATTAAGCACAAACATTGATGAATTTTTCGGAAAGTTTCAAAGAGATATCTTATTATATTTCTCACATTATAAATTAGTCACACTTAGCTAAGTTTACGAAATAAATGTTCAAATCATATCAGAAAATAAGGGATATTTTTAAGATGAATTAAATTGAAATGTTAGTCTAGGACCGCATCACTAGAAACCACTGGACGGTGGATCAGTTTTAATGAAACTTGGTGTAATGAAAGCTGATTATTCAGGTCATCATAATTATAGAACAGGTACTTTTTACTGCAGGAACACATCACATTTCTGAGAAATTTATACTTACCCTTAAAACTTACCAAGGAAACTTAAGCGAAGCGAAGCTAAGTCTCCAGTTTAAAATAATTATTCCTATTTACATTAAAACATTGTACCGGGACTCGCTGGCAAGGTAAAATTCAAAAACTAATACAATTTGATAAAATTTTGATATCATTATTTATAAGCTACAAATCCCTAATACTTTATTTTATTTGCCAATTCAATAAAAAGATAAAATAAGATCAATGGCTTGATCAATTTTTTTAGCAGTTATTTTGTGGATTAAGATGCTCTCTTTGACTTCTGCTAGCACAATCTTACGGTTAATAAATATATTTACGATTAGTGAGGACAAATAGTTCTTTAAGAACATTCAGTAACAGTTTGGTTACGACTTCCGCAACTTTACATTCTGTACACCGTGTTTGCCTTTACCGATATTATGACGTAAACATACCTAGTTATATACAGAATATTGATTAATTTGATTGAAAATAGATAAAATATTTAAATTTTACTCGTACGTAGTTATGGGCGGTGATCCCAGACTCAAAAATAATTAATATTGATAGTACGGGCACTAATGAGTCCTCTACATTCCAATATCATGAAAATAATGGAATAAAGAATTTCGAATCAATAAAATCTGTAGATGGAGTTCGCATCTTTTTACTATCATTAGTTGTGGGAAGGAAGGTAGAAAGAAGTACAAGCTAAGAAAAATCATCATTTGTGTACTCTAAATTATAGGATGCTGTATTATAAAAGTCCTGGGTTGGAGCTAGTTGAAGTTTTCAGACTGTGTTTATAAATTATCGTCCCATCGGATTTTGAGAGTAAAGGGAATAGAGAGTACACTTCTGTCTGCGTGCACACGCGCTGCACTATTGTATTTCCTGCGCAGATTTCCAGTCCCAACGAAATTATTTAACTTAATTCAAAATTTGTAGAGATTGTGTATGATTTGTACTTTTCACATTACAACAGCAATTTATGTGAATTTGGGCTCGCAGATAGCTTGAGTATACCTATATTGCTTTCCTATAATAATCGACGTACCATGTGAGTAGAGTGGGGAAAAAAACTTGTACATTTTTAATTTAAGTAATATAATATATAGCCTGCAAATAGGTGGGTTTTGTACAATCTGCTGCAGTCGGCTGAGTGTACAGTTTTGGTTGTTTAATGTTTGGAGTGCAAACATTAGTCAACTGATAAGGCTGGCTCCAAATTCTATGTTACTATTTGTTTGATAAGAATAAGTATAGGTATAGATTAGTGAGTGAATTAAGGTAAAAAATAACATTGTTTACGATATTTATCGAAACTTCAAATAACTAACTATTAATTATAAATAATTTGTAAGAGAAAATTATTAAGAAGGCCAATAATGCTATTAGATAAAAAAATGCAGTGCTGCCACGTCTTTTCGTGTGTACTACGGATCTCTGAAAGAGCGCGTAACACAACGCCGCAGTGAGGGCAGAAAATGGTGAAAAACAGCTCGACCAATGGGAAGCGCCGCGCACACGCACACACGCGCAAGCCCTCCCCCGCCTCCCCTGCCCCATGCCCCCCTCCGCAACACCCTCCATAGATAACATTCGATTTGACGATTCCGTGAGTGATAGTGAGCCGCAGCGATGCTCTACTCGCACCTGACCAAATTTACTTTAATATCGTAATACCGAAAATTACAGAGGTGAGTCATTTTGTTCTAACCTATTATTGATTTTTCTTACAAAGTTTTTTTTTTTAATTTAACTAAAACCAAATTGTTATCCGCATTATAAATTTATTGCAAATCACTTTATTAAAGCTTTCGTGTAATACATGGCATTTTCAGAAAAAATGCATCTAAATTTCAAGACAAGTGAATTGCGTCCATTTCTGTGTACTACGGACATAAATTACTATTTCGCTAAAATTTTGCATGTCAAGTCTTGAATTAATTTTGTCGAAAGATCAATAAGAAAAGAAGCATGTCAGGACTTTTCACAGAATTTTTCGTATATAATTTAAGTAAATATTTTTGACTGTTTTTGTATCGCCATAAAGTTTTATATTTTTTTCATTTACTGTTGTTTTAATATAATAGTATACTAATACATTAAATAAGTACCCGAACGGAATCGCAGTAAATATGAAACAAAATTAAAAAACTAATTACAACGGAAGTAAGGTAGTCCCTTTCTTTTAGTTTTAAACTTTTTATATTTATTAATGAAGATATTTTAAAATTGAAAGGTAAGGTACCTCAATCGTATATTGTTCTTCAGAATATATTATGCATTAATAATAATTAAGGTTAGAGTAAAAAGCAACTGTCCTCGCTTTTCACGCGTAGTTCTTCCAATATTAATAAAGTATTTAGTTGGTTCTCATAAAAAGGCAAAAAAAATCTGTTTCAAGTGAAATATACTAAACCATATAGCAAAGTATAATATAAAAATTTACAATTCATTGATGTTTCATAAGTATAAAACTTCTTTTTAATTATCTTATATGAAATCAAATTTTCCAAAGCCGCTTCGTTCCAGTCCTATCTTCAACTAACTCTACAATAAACTATAAAATACAATATATTGTAAATGAAACTAGCCTAACGTATTACTAGCTATATGCATGTAATTACTATATTACTAAAACCTAACACCTGGAACCATTCTTGGTATACAATTTTACTCTTAAAACGACAGTAATTTAAATTGAATAACAAATGACGTTGATATTTCATAGAATACACACAATAGAAGATATATCCGAATGCAGTTCTTAGCATTTCATTAAGGTGTTGTTGCGTTTACCTTTGTATTTATGTATGGATTCCCTTTTAATGTAGGTCTTCCTTCAATACGAGGGGTTGGGCTGATGCCTAAGTCCACTACGATGGCCATGTGCGAGTTGGTGGACTTCACATGTCTTTCGAAAGCTTTCTGTCTCAGACATGCAGGTTTCCTCGCGATGTTTTCCTTCACAGAAAGAAGATTAGAAATTATTCTTACAATACCAGACATGCGAGACCGTGACTTGAACCTGATTAGCTAACCGAGTTTCAAGTTCCACTTCTTTCAAAATTTTCTCAACAACATAAAAATATAGTAAATTTATATATTACTTACAATGAGCTTCTATAACAAAAACCAAAATACCAACTATTTGTAAAATACTGGATTATGATAAGTTGTATAAACTTACGAAAATAATTAAACTTGCTGCTGGACATCTATTTCACTCTGGCTCTTGCAGTATGTCTGTTTATTATTTATCAATTGTTTTTTTTTCTTTATGGTAAAAAGGGGGCAAACGGGCAGGAGGCTCACCTGATGGGAAGTGATCACCTCCGCCCATGGACATCTGGGACATCTGCAAGCCTGGACATCTGCAAGCCAGGCTTGCAGATGCGTTGCCGGCCTTTCAGGAAAGGGAGGGATGGAGGAGGGAGGGAAGTGGGAGGGAGGGGGAAACGTAGGCGGAGGATGATGGGAAGAGGGAGGATGATGTTTTGCAGTTAAAGTTAATTTGAAATTAAGTCAGTATATACAAAGGTCAATATATAATACAATAACCTCCTCCTTTTTGAAGTCGGTTAAAAGGTAAACACACAGGGCTGATAAAGTGTTACAGTAAAAAATAACAAAATAATATTAATTTCCATCATCACCGCCTAGAGTCCCAAAAGCTGAAAGTTGGTTCAATGACATCGCGCGGCGCAGGGACAGGCTCTGAGCTACAATAAATATTATATTAATATGCCCGTTATCAAAAGATGTAGGGCCCGGTGTGGTTATCGCGGGATCAGTGTGTCGAGCAAACAGCTCGCCATAAAGTTCCTCGAGCTCTACACCGCCGGAAACCTCCCTCGGTGTGACCTGAAATGTGCGCTACTACACCACTTTTGAGTTCAAAATTCATTATTATATCCTTGATCCTCACTAGGGAAATAAAAGTTGTCGTATTGCGAGCAGAAAAGGTACAAATTGCCATGAAAGCGCCAATATTTGTTCATGATGAGCACACAGCGCCCGGACGCGCTATGTGTTCAGAGTAACGCTGTTCAGATCCAAATACAGAATTACGCACTATAAAATACCTAATACGAATACCTAGATTTATATATAAAAATATATAAATCTAGGTATTCGATAATAAAAAGCAAAGTATATTTGAATATTTAAATTGTAATATAGTGTTCAAAAAAATGATGTTTAAATAGTCAAACACTGGTCGGTGAAGCCGGCGCCGGCGCCGCGTGGACTTGTTCCCTATTTGTATTTCCGAGCCGACGCGAGTTTTCCGGTTCAAAGCCTTTACTTTTATTTGCTCTGTGTCTGGTTAAGGAAGTTCGTCGTCGTTATTGACTTTAAAACAAAATTCGAAGTAAAAATGCCTTTTTGATCTAATTCTAAAAGTACTATAACTGGAAATATTAGTTTCTACATTTATAAACATTATTTTAGATTCAACATGGAGAATGCGCCTCCTATGGCCCACAGAAGCGAAGAACAACGAGAAGGTGATAATAATGAAGCTCTACAATTAGTTAAAAATGAAGAGCGACAAGAAATGGCAGTAAGTGACGCAAACTCAAATACCAATAATGACGGTGCGTCATCTGTAGTCACCGTCTCTGAACACAGCGCCGAGCAGCACTCGGTCATCACTTCACGCCGGGCTCTCAGAACCATAACCACTGCTGGACACATAACGGACGCGACAGATTTAAATGATGAAGGTGTGAAAGACGAGCCACCAGAACCTCCACCGATAGAGCACGATCAGATGCAGTATGCGCCCAAACTCGAGGATGTGGAAAGTCGAGCCGCTGCAAGTCATTACGACGAAGAACGATTGCGCATGGCGGAAGCAGAAACTGCACGATATTTGGCGTTTAAGCAAGAACCTTATCGATCCTTACAGTCACCGACGCTGGTTCCGCAAGACAAGCGAGCGCAGCCACAGTATGCCCGGGGGCCTCCGCCGAGGCCAGCTTATGGTCGAGGTCTAGCTTTGCGTTACGGAACCCCCCATCACGTCATAGTGTCGCAGGATGGGGAAAGTGAAGAGCATGCTCACGAAGCGTTTCTACAAAAAGAAAAAGCCGAACAATTACAGCAAGCTTACGTGGCGTCCGAAGCCAACGCCCAGGACGGACGGCAGTACGCCGCAGTGTTCGGCGAGCAAGTGGCCGTCTCCTCTGCATTAGAAATGATACAAACTACTTCCTTGAGTAATCAACAAGCGGTCGGGGTCGCTTACCAACCGGTGAAGTATTTTTTAATAATTTCTTTTCATTTACATATGTATTTGTATGTATTTTACTAGAACTCTTTTATACTTTTACAAAATATAGTAGGTTCCTGTATAAAAACAAAATTTCGTCTTTTAAATAGAAAAAATGATAGACTTTTTTTGGTCATTGATATTTTGTATTTTATAAGCTTATTTTAGGTAATTTATTTTGAAGAGAATAAAATAATACTGTCTTAGTTTTATGTAAGCTGGTGTGTAAACTATATACGTATTAATATTTAAAATATTATAAAGGTTAAATATGAGTCACGAGGGGAAGGCGAGCCGCGACCGACGACGTACGCGAGCCTGCAACCGGTCACGTCAGTGCACAGCGCGAGCGGGTACACCTACGCCGGCCAGAGCCCGCAGTACGCGGCCGCCGGCTACAGCACATACGGCGGCGGCAAAGAACTCTTAACCTTATATGGCACAGGGGCGGGTGCTCCTCGAGGAGACGACTCTCCGCCCGGTCAATTGCTCTACCGAAGCGATCCCACCCTTTCGTCATCATCCCTTAATACTCGAAGCGGCCACGTCGTGTACGGCTCGGTTGTACCACAATCACAGGCAGTCTACGAGACCCCGCCAAGTCCTAACTCTCAACAGGTAGGTACAAATACTGAATATTTACTATACGATATAATTACTTCACTATTTATTTATTTATTTATTTGACACCAACAAGACACACACTAGAAATAGCACAATATTATTTATACTAAGTGTTACAATTCAAGTGTTGTTATAGGTGATACACAAGTATATGAAGTGAAAGTATTCTTACATAAAAATATTAGAAAAATAAAATTAATATAACAATTTAAAAAGAACATGCATTCCTTTTTCGTAAGTCGGTATTATTCTAAGTAATCATATTAACAATAGATTGACTAAAATAAACACATAAACCTTATTCAATTGCAAATCTATACGTATGAAGTATTCTCATAATATAATTCTATTGTAAAAAAAAAGTGCGTGTGTACAAAGTACACATGTCAGAAGTAAAACTTCTTTGACAAACTAATTTTTAAATCTCGTTTATATTTATACTAAATAACCCCGTCTAAGCTCGTTGAGAGAGGGAGATGGCGCGAAGGTCACACCCACGAGTAAGACAGAGTTAGAAATGTCGCTGACCGCGGTGGGCGAGATCTAACTAAGGCTAACTCTTCCCCGTCTCTGAGCGCCTGGTACTATGGACTTATTTTTTTGTTTCATCGAGTTTGAAATCACAACGATTCTAAAGAAGTTTCACTTCAATAACTGAAAGAGTCTATCGTAACAGGTGAATGTGTTGTATACCCACGGCAATACAGTACAATACAAGGTTGGAGGCGAGCACTACCTCGGCCAGGGAGGAGGTGTGGAGTTCGTTCCCGTGTCAGGGTACGAGGGAGGCGTGCTGGTCGAGAGCTACGGCGGAACCGCGCAGGCATGGCCGGCACATAATCTTTTGCCTATTGACGACGGATTTGACCCGAGTAAGTTCTAAACACAAAATATATGTTCTACAGAAATATGAGTAACTAATTGTAACTTTCAACAAATGTAAGTAAATAAATAAATATGTTGGGACATTTCTAAGGTATGGCAGGAATGGGGGAAATGAAGGAGTGCGTAAATTGCGCGGCGGCGACTACACCTCTGTGGCGACGCGATGGTACAGGCCACTACTTGTGTAACGCGTGCGGGCTCTACACACGCATCAATGGTGTAAATCGACCACCACTCAAAGGTCAAAAAGCAAAACCTCAGCAGGCTCTCGTAAGCATAGTATATATCTTTAAAAACTTGTAATCATTTATTTTACGACAATCACCAGTTATTTATAGCTCCAATTTTACTTCTTAGCCTACAAATGGTAATCGGCGAGTGGGAGTAACTTGTGCAAATTGTCGCACCTCCAACACCACGCTGTGGCGACGCAACAACAACGGCGAGCCGGTCTGCAACGCCTGCGGGCTCTACTTTAAGTTACACAACGTAAGTCATATCTTTGGCGTTATATTACGGGGCTAATAATTTATAGTTTTCTGATGATTGTTTGTTTATAATTTTATCTACTAACTTAATGAATGAACGCAGATGATATAACATAGAAGCTTATATCTACTTGGTACAATATATAATAGATATCGCAGTGAATGAGTGCGAGCGCGATTGTGCATCGATTACAGCAGGTTTCGTTGATTAGATGGCAGCAGAGCACCGCAGGTATCTAATCGTAGCTCTGCAACGCGGTTATCAGGGAACTCCTCGGCAAATATTGAGCCTGTATAAAAAATCAAAACACAGGGTCTCATCTAATCTCTCGAGATAAAACGACCGGGGCTACCGACTGATAGAGAATTATCATCGCGTCCACGAATATTCATAATGAGATAAATAATCTTTTATCAATTATCTCCTCGCGAGTAGATACGCTTGTTTAAAGGATGATAGGACCGCGTGCCGGTAGATTACGAGGAGTTTCCCCGTCTGTCGGGTGCAGGAATGACTCGCGGACGGTCGGCTGCCGCGCTATGCTGCCGACCGTCGCCAAGCAGTTAGAGTTGAACAAGTGAGCAACCGTAACCGTGATGTTTGTTCAGGTGAATCGTCCCTTAAGTATGAAGAAAGATGGTATTCAAACTCGGAAGCGGAAGCCAAAAAGCATGGGTGGAGGTGCAGGAGGCGCGGGAGTCTCTAGAGGCGGCACACTATCTGGTATGTTTTGATCATGTTAAGAAACGCTTGTGTGCCGATATCTGGGTTGAACGTCCATTCAATACATATCACCATGCAACCGTAAGCAACCAACTTCATTTTGCCAAGAGCTTCCTTTACTAATTAAGATAGAATGATGGTGATAGAATAAGCTACACGGTTGTAACGTTGCGTGGTGTGTTGTGTGCCGGTGTGAGGCTAACGCTGTGTGGTTGTGCGCAGTGGAGGCACAGTCGCACAAGGTACTGCCTCCGCTGTACGCGGCGGTGGAGGGCGGGGCGCCGCCGCTACTACTGCTGCCAGCGCGGCATCACGACCTCTCGTGAGTACCTCACTCTATCTACCACCTTCGTTGCAAAGCTTGCTCACTAACCTATGCCTAAAATACAACTTTTAAATAAAAGTAAGTAATATTTCTTATTTTGTGTTATAACTTATAATATCCTTAGTAAAGATTCTGCACTCATCTTTGTTTCCAAACGATTCCACTTGGAAATTCCTTCTGTACACAAAATGTTATTTTCAACTTATGCTTGCTTGCTCTACCTCAATTTGTAGTAATCGCACGTCGTCTGTTTGCACGTGTCTCACGTTATCTTTACTTTATAACACTCACACTCTCAGCGATAGTGTGTAATATTACATGACGCAAGAATAGAATATAACGTGTTGATTTATGTTTCAGGATACCAACGCTAGAGAGACCGGGCGCGACCTCCACGCAGCACTACCGGCCGCCTTAATTTCAAATTTATTATTACATTTTATATAAACCTAAATTGGTTAAAAATATGCTACACATAGTGTAGCTCAGTGAAACTTGGCTATACTTGGCTTATCTGTAGGTACTTTTCAGCAAAGCGCCACCAAAATGGCATTTATGATTGCGATACCTGTGTTATCTACCGATCGGTGCTGATAGCTGTTATCGGTGATCTTGTAATATATTGCCTTCAAATCGACCAAAAAAATACCTGTAAATAAGTAAATTTTATTCTAAGTAATAACAGCTAAAATGTTGCGATGCCAAAGAAAATATTAACTTGACAGTAAGTAGAATTTTAAACAACGTTTGTGCGAACTTCTATCGGAATTTATAGACTAATCTTTGTCAACATGTGCAATAATAATATAAAACAATGTAAATTTTTTACATTTAAAACTGTATGTACCTATATTATGAATATTAATGTTCCGCTTGCAACAAACAATCAAGTGATAAAATTGTCTAAAATACGGTAAATATTTCTACTTACATAGTAAAATATATTCGCGGTACAGCGTAGACTGTAAAGTTTCTTCGTGTAAATAAAAATCTGCTGTCGTCGTGAGAGATAACGCTCTTTGTAAATTGTAAGATATTGCTAGTTGTTAGCTCAGAGCATATTGAGTTAGTTTAAATTAAAATTATGACGAATTTATTAATATATTTTATATGTTTTTGTATGAAGAGATGTGAATGCGTGCGTGCGAAGCTGTGTCGACTGTAGTGTACCTTGTCATACGTTGTATAGTTTTTAATTTATACTCGACAAATGACGAATAAATGTAATATATTGTGTTTTGCTGGTGAACTTTTGGTAGTAATTTTAATAAATGTCTTGCCAAAATATGTATTTATATGATTTATTTTGTTTCACCATACACCAATTACTTATATCAATTATTTTTCTTACATGAGAGTCTTGCCTTGCCTTTTTTTGAATTACATCTAATCTTCTCGAAGTCTTTACCCGCTAGAGACACTCCAGACTTTAGGTGGCACTTGCTGACAACCATTTTATAAATAACAGAAAAAAAACTATTTCTATTTACAATTCAGTAAAGATATTTAAAAAGCTTTAACCGTGTAGTAATTTATTAAAATGTATCAATTATAGTTACATCACTTGGTAATATAAAAACAAAGCAATAAAAAGATTAAATAATATAAGTAGCTACTTTAAAGCAAAATACTTAAGTTATTAAGTAGATATTTACTTTTTTTATTTCTTTATATTTTTGTCCAAGTATTACATATTTAGAAGGACACTTTTATTTAAATCTAACTTCAATTAGTCGCTATGTGCCTTTTAAAAGTTCGTATGGAATAGAATCTACAGAATTACTTATATAAGACTTGAGGTTCTAGAATATTCTACGATCTTAAATTACCCTCGTTTCAAGTTTTATATAAATCGGTAAGTTTTATATAAATGTTAGTAGTGGCAGAGTTAAGGCTCGATGCTGTCATAGCTACGTACATGTAGTACAGTTTGCTTTTGATTGATATGCCGCATCATTTGTCATACGAGAATAATAATTAAAATTTAATATAAAGTACTAGATATTTACTAAATTTTATAAATTTAAATATATATTAAGTTATTAAATAAACACGTTAATATCACGTTGTTGTTGTTCACAGCAATTATGTTTTCATAACATCTTTTTGTACATAAGAGTATCAATTCTATCTTGAATCGTGCAAGTAGGTTTGCAGTATGTGCACACAAGTAGCTTTTCATATCCTTAGTCTGAGTAAATAGAGTACTCCCGAATTACTGGACAATTTTCAGAAATAACTATAAGCAGCTAATCAGCGGATTCGTACCATGCAGTCCATCATACACAAACATTTAAACTTTTACCTCTTTATAATAGTAGTATAATAAATATTATAATCGCAGCGCCATCTATGGAACAAAAGACTACTTACTATTTTGTACACTCTTGTGTAGATGGCGACACAGAGGCACAAGGGAGCTTAAAGTTTCAACCTCAGATTTATATTTTGTTAAATACGCTTTGTTTACTGTTTGTAAAATAAATTTATTTATATATAAAATTTTATTTGATTCGAAATAAGTTAATTAAATTACAACAATTAATCATTTAGTAAAAATAGCGTGCGAATTGTGATAATTTAAGTACAAGTACGTCCTTATGAAAGCAACATAACTAAACTAACTAAATAATTACTTAATAATAAATGTAAATGTATAATAGTATAATAGAATGAAATATAGTAAATTATTTTTATGTGGAATATTATGATTGAACTTGATACTGCATGGATTGTTGCGGCGCTGCTTTTCTTAAAATCCAGTTCTCGTGATTCACCTGAAGAAGTAGAGATGGCGCTAGTAGTAGTTCATTTGCAGCAAAGCACTTAATAATTTTTGTTTGCGAAGCTGGTTTTGCGGATCGCGATGCGGATTTGCGATCTCTGTGTTTATTACTTGTAACAAGTGTCGGCTGTAGCTCGCCATGAAACGACATGAAGCTCGTTTTTTTAGTTTCAAAATTTAGAAAATTCATAGACATACTTTTACTTTTAAAAGCTTTTCCATAATTTGCTTTGTTCCTATGTTCCCGTTTCAGATTTGATTTTTTTAAGTATGTCACGCCTTAAATGTAATATAAATTTAATATTATAGATGTGAATGTGTGTTTGTTAATAATCTTTTTATGAGAATAGGATTATCCATTTATTTATTTATTTATTTAATTTTTGGGAAACAAACAGTGTATAAATACTTATAAATGATTTCAAATAACAAAAAAATTAAACAAGTCATTTTTTATCAAATTATAATAAAAAAATGACGACTTGTTTAATTGCCTTTATTTAAACTCAAGGTTGCACAAAGTTTAAGTCAGAGTCTGTAGTATAATTGTTTTTGCAGTGAAGCTGCCACTAACTAAAAATCGTTTACGTAAAATCAGATAAAAATAATATTATCCTAATTGTTTAGTGAATTTGCTAAATTCTTGAAAAATTATTTTTTTAAACACACATTTTATGAGAAGAGATAATACAATTTTATAGTGTCAATTCATTAGATTATTTAATGAATTTTATGAATAAAATATAACAAATAAACATAATATTATATATTGTGAGGCTATAACTTAAAATAATTCACAAATATAAGAGGGTCATTGAGTATCTATTTTGTTTAAATTATTTTAATTTTTATAGGTATATCATATTCCCTTATAGCTTTTTTTAAAATTTTAAGTAAATCAATGTTAGAATCAACAAGGTACGAGTAAATGCTGTGTAATTTGTTTTGATGAACACATTTCTTATATTTTGTCTCCATTAAGTGCTGTTTATTTAACTTATTGTATGATTTTGTGTAACTTATATAATTCATTAATGTAATAATATTATCGACTTTTATGAATTCACTAAAAACTACACTTACACTAAAAAGGTTGTAGCTCATTTTCTGTGAATCCTGTTGGTGAAGTTATATAATGTACTTTGACAGTACCTCAAAACTTATTTCTACACTAAAAGATGTAAAACTTAAACTTTAACTATAATTATTAATTAATTTATAGATAGGTATGTAGTAACTTTAACTTAATGTACTTGCGTTACATTGCAATTACTTTCACTCTATAATATATTTAGTTAAAATTTGTAATGCTAAACACAAACATCAATCTATAACATTCACAGTTGATGCACACTCTTG
Organism: Boloria selene; assembly: GCA_905231865.2. Taxonomy (NCBI): domain Eukaryota; kingdom Metazoa; phylum Arthropoda; class Insecta; order Lepidoptera; family Nymphalidae; genus Boloria; species Boloria selene. The sequence goes on from HG993133.1 coordinate 141,531, forward strand.
CACAACTTCTATCGCTTCGCCCAATAAGGACCTACAACTTCGCTTTTTTGTACAGAATCTTTGGTGCAAAAATTGATTTGCATACGTATTCGATATACGTCGTCATATTATGTTGTACCTACCCTAAGTCAAAATATAGGTACCTAATCGAAGACGTGAAAGGATGAATTTTCAAATATTCGCTGTTTTATACATAGATGTTGGTGTTATGGGTGTATAAAAGTTTTAAATCTTAAAACCTTTGATTATATACATGTATATAATCAAAGCTTAAAACAGTCGACTTTAACAGTCTTTAAAAGCCTGTTAAAGTTATGTTTACGCTACTTGACAGCCATTTTATATTCATGCACTTATTACATCTCACAAACTTTGAACTCGATTATCTCGAAATCAGAATTTTGCTATAGTTATGTAGGGCTAAGCTATTTATGTACACATAATATTCATATTTAAATTATTGTTTTATTACGGCTACTACCTACTACGCGGTACCAAATGGACAATAAATATTAACTATAATAATTGGACTTCAATATCTTTTATTGCCAACACACACAGTAGGTACCTAAAGATACACCTTCGTCTATTCAATTATTTTGGACCTCAGTAACTATTAAATATATTTGTTTATTAGGTATGTAAGTAAAATTTTACAACTGTTACACTACCTAAAAATACATTAATACTGGTTTTTGTAAATAATACTGGTTTTTTTTAAATAATCACTTTATCAATCACAAAATAGGAAGTGTTTTCTTTAAAGCAAAGTATTTGTAATTACAAAATTCTGTCAAATTACGAGTGCTCTAATTAAAGTCAAGGACAAATATTTCACAAGATTCGAATATTCGTATGAGAATCAATAGAAGTACACAGCCGGGAGCTCTACACTCGGCGACGGCCGGCGGCCGCTGACAGCTTATCATCCACGGCTCATATCAATATAAGGGAGCGTTAAATGATTCTCTCTTATCTCTCTAAATATGAAAAAACTAAAGGAGTCTGACTAATGACAGGCAAAAAAACGTTCTACATATCATTTTTTGTTACTTTATTAAAATAATTATTTAAAAATCTTCATTTATTTCAAAGATCTCAATTAGAATAATGAATATAGTAAATATTCGTATAATTATAAAAATAGAAAGTGAACGTGTTTTTTCCTTATTTTTACAGTTAAAGTATTAGTATAAGGTTCCTGTTATATTTTATTTGAGGTTCTTAATTTTTTGCAACATTAATCTTTATTATACAAGTATGAGGTATATGTTTACAGTACATTCTCATTTTTGAACTTATAGTGTCACATAGATTATGATTAGAATAAAATTATTATAAAAAAATAATCTATGTTGTATACAATAAGGGATTTTATTATTTATAAGTAATATAAAAGACATATCAATAGGTATGTTATTTTAAATAAGTACCTACAAAAGACTTTTGTTTTCATCTCGAAAACACTCGGTCAATGTACGTTTCTCTAATGGCTTTTTACAATAATTATACTGCTCGTAACAGTCAAAATAGGTACGTTTATTATCTATTTATCTTCATTTGAGTCAAGAAATGTAAAATTTTGCATAATGAGTACCTGCTCATTAAATAACTATAAAATCAGCATATTTCATTATAATTTAACCAAAATGCTAAATGCTCTACATTTACATAGAGTTACAATATTTGTTGTCGGCGATAACACGAAACATTTGCTTTGAGAAGTTTTAAAAGTGTTATTCGAATTCTAGACAGGTAAAGACACGGGCAAAGGTTGGTATCGGCTATAAAGATTGGTGCGGATACGATGTTCGAGCATTCTTCGCCCTACTGTCGTCATCAGCCATCAGTGTTTAGGAGATAAGCAGATGTAGCGTCGCCGACGGTCGCACCGGCGCGAGCGGGCCCGAGCGCGGACAGTTCATTAGCGAGGCGCGGGCCGCTTGATATATTATACGTACACACGTATCGACTAAATTGTCCCGTCGATAAGTGGGCGTGAGACAGACGCCAGGACACCGGCGTAAGACGAAGCTCTCGTGCGAACTAAACTCTGCCTTGTGCTGCCGTGATAGAGCTCTGTTTAATGTAAACCTAAATGTAGAGACGACGATTTACACCGAGCTACTTTGTTAGCGATTAATGATGTCTCGATTTAAGTAAACAAGGTTGTTAGGTAGTTTTATTCAATAATATGTATATCGTAGAGTTCATTATGGCCTATCAAGGTTGAGTCGGTTGTGCCGTTTCGAGGTCTTCGAGTGAAACGCGAAGGGCTAATGTGTAACCGTTGTCGAGCGAGCGCCACTAATGCGCTCGGCGCCGGCGCCCGCCTAAAACAAAAATCTACAACATTCCTGCGTTTAGGCGAGCCTTTATTCCTTTTTTATCATGAAATAATAGAATAGGCACAAAGCGACCGCCGCTTATCGAACGCTATTCAATTTATTAAAGCATGCCATTACCGCAGGCATTAGGCGGACTATTAGGTATTACGTAATACACCACAGCACTATGTCGTAGGAAACACGCGTACAGACACTCGGACAAGCCGGTACTCGTACACTACTCTACAGTACGACACTTTGCTTTGGCACAGTCCGCGAGTACCGTCGAGAGTCGAGACACGTTCAACGGCACATATACCAAGTTTTTTAAATGAAGAAATTTATGTTAATAAAATAAAATATAATCTTAATTATTACATAAGTAATTATATTACTGTTTAAAACTCCGTGAATTTGGTTATCTTTGAAATTTTCTAATATAATTCATGACTGAGGCTCTCCGTTGTCATGTCACTGATGTATTTATCATTATAGTATCTGTTTCTGTACTATTTTAATATAAATCATTTGCTATGATTTTAAACGATAATAAAAGCTTAGTATTATACTTAAAAATGCAAATTCGGAAATTATTCACTTTTTATGTAAGTACAAATTGATAAATTGCTTTTTGTTTATCTGCGGTTTTTATGTACTTTATTTTGTACTCATTTTTTAAATTAATATTAAATCATAAGATTATGAAACTTTACATAAGAATAAAATGTAAAGCGATCAATTCAGATAGCGAGTTTTTATTTGATTTTTTCCCTTTGCGATGTAAATTATCTATACTAAGATTCATAAATAAAATTCAGACGTTTTCATGACGAATTACTATTTTAATATTTTTTTATTTTACTTTGATTATTAATTTAGATTATTATTACATTAGATTAGCTCTACTTTGCGTTTGTGTGAGCGCATGGCGACAGCTCTATAACTTCTAATTAAAACGCTTTACAAATCTGTCTAGTTAGCGCTTAATAGGCTATGATTTTATTAATATCTCGGTTATTTAAAACATTTAATTCATTAAAAAAACGTAATGGTATTGGAACATTGGATACTAGGCGAATAGTCTCGAATAAAAAAAAACTATAATTGAAATATACTACGGGCTTACTTTCTTCATGAAAGCGCTTATAATTAGCAAGCATGGTTTTACAACTGAAAATTCTAAGTTTTAAATAATAGTTACTTATTGACTTAATATTTTTTTCTAAGTTGTGGCACTAAATATCAAAGTATATTTAGTGCAACAATATACTACTAAGATATTACAATCACCGCGCAGGTACGACTTGGCTAGTTACTCATTTTCAGGTCAAAAACCGAAATATATGTCATAATTTAATATGAATCGTATGCTCCATAGTGTTGTACAGATATTTAAGTTAAAGTTGTAAACTTTATGAAATAATAATTTATAGCTATTTCAATATTTACATCATCATGTTATCATACCGTGTCAAAGAAGAGTAGGTACATACTAAAAATATAATAAAGTTTTTTGGTAAATTATTTTCAACCCTCTTTTTTGTTTCTTTTTCTGTTATTATTTCATTAATAGATATTTACCACGAAATACAGGTACACAATTTATATTCGAAATATTTTTGATCATGGCATTTATTCATTCGGGCGCACGCCTCGTTATATTATAATGATACATAAATCCTTCCTATTAAATTAATAAAAGAATTTTAATGAATTTGCAAGAATTATGAAAAAAGTGAAATAAAAATTAAATATAATCTTTAATATTCAAATATAACTTATTAAATTTATCAAAATGTTTAAGATTAAAATAATCATGTTGAAGTTACGTATGTTTGCGTTATTTATCTATTCCTTTCAAAATATTCTTTATACTTATTTTTAATTTTTAAGGAATCCTTCAAAGAACAAAATAAATACAATAGATAGCATACGATATGAAATCTTAGGCAATATTTCCTCAAATTGCGCACTTGAGCCTTGAGAACCATCGTAATTGATTATTATGATAATATGTAACTCGACTTAATAATATAATCCTGTGGAGGCAAGCTTTATCATTTCAATTCGAAACTCTAACTTTAATACTCTGAATTAATTTATTTTAGGTCCCGTAATGGACTTGAGGGTCGCGTTAAAAAAGATAAGTATGAAAAGTATCCAGTCGCAGCGACTCTACCCATTTGTCTTAAAAACGCATGGGTAATAAAAATATATATAAATAGCTTTTTTAAAGCTAAATTTATTTAGTAAAATAAAATTTTACAATAAATGTGTTATTAATAATTTCTTTAAAGCTTACACAAAACATATGTGATCTGTGACACATCGTAGGTATTCTTTTACAGTTCCGTAGTCTAATTGTTAAGACGACGAGTCCATATAATTTCATTTGTCATGACCGTTTGTTCGTCGATCCATATATTACAGAATCTGTTTTTTAAACTGCTAAGGCCATATAAGTGTAAACTAGTAAATATATTTCTCGTGTGAAGTTACAATAATGTGGTGATTAATTCACAATTTAAATAGATTCTTTAAATAATATTAAATAAATTTCACCTAAAATGACAACATTGTGACTCTTCGCCTAACCTTTGAAGTATGTATGGGAACTACGAAAATACTTGACAGTAAAAATATTTTTAAAAAGATACGTTGAATAGTTTTTTTAAATATAGGACACCTTCAATTTCACGAGTTTGGCCGCAAAATAGTAATACTCGCAGTGGTAAGTTCATACTAATACCTACTATGAATTAGAAGTCATTATGTCATTAATAAAATTAATATTTTAGGTGTGTGAATATTTTAATATAAGTGTCATGTAAAGAAACGAATATATTAAGGTTTAAGGTTTAAGATCATTTATTTCTCGAGAAGAATTACCAATTTTAAAATTACTAAAGTTTAATTTAACACTATTGGTTACATCGCAAATTCACAGGCAAGACAATTTTTATAGTATGTTAATAGCGAAATATAAATTTATTTATTCATGTTACGGAACCCCCCTCATGAGAGTAGATCTCGCACTTCGACTTATTATTATAAAAACTTAAGAAATTAACTATTTTGTTGGTCGTCGAACTCACTATGCTCCGCTTTACGGTCGTGTACACTTTTGTATAAACATAAAATTTCCGCTCAAGACGAATATTATTATTGGCCATATAGTTAAACTTACATCTTTATGATAGTGTGTATGATAGCTTTTATATATTATGTAACAAGCTAACCAGGCGAACTTTGTTCTGCCATGTAAAATGAGGGATGGCGGTAGCAAGTGCTAGTAGCAGCTTCTCTTACCTACAAAATATACATAAAAAAACATATAAATCTATTAAGCCGCGTCGGAGGAGTGCGATCACAAACACAGTGACACGAGATATTTATATATTATTACAATATCTAAATCTTCTTAATGTTATTCAAAATAAGCTTTGGTTTAATTAACAAAGAAATTAAAGTTAAGCCAAATATCTTTATTTTATAATTTCATTTATTACATAAATTATTAGAAGTTCCTTCGGAATTGATAATGATAAATTATTAATTCTTACTGATATTGTAGACACAAAAGGTTAAAGTGTTTTTTGTCAATTGCTGATAACTAATATTCATTCGATATTTGTATGGAGGTATTTTTAAACATGGCACAAACAGCAAAAATATATAAAGTAACCCCCGCGAAATACATGCAAACGATAACCTGAACGAATATATTTAAGTATATAAATATGTCATCATCATCATCATCAGCCCTTTTTAACGTCCCACTGCTGGGCATGGGCCTCCCTCAGTACGAGGGGATCAGGCCTTAGTCCACCTCCCAGTGTCCTAGTGCGTGTTGGCGGACTTCACATGTCTTTCGAAAACTTGCTAGGTTTTCTCAAACATGCAGGTTTCCTCACGATGTTTTTCTTCACCGTTAGACAAGTGGTAATCATGATAGAAATGAATCGCACATGAAAATATCAGAGGTGCGAGACCCGGATTTGAAACCGTATAAATGTGTACATATACTATGTAATAGTATACTTGTGAATTATAAAAAAATATATAAGGAAAACTAAAAAAGGCTGCAAGCTAAAACTTTGTATTTTTTTCTTCCAAACACCGTTTTTTATACAACTTTATATATCTATAATAACTATATTATTGATATTCGCTAAAAATTAACAACAAATTTATCAAAATTTGTGCTGCTTAGTAATTATAATGGAATAATATCAGTAATCAGACTCACATATACATATTAAAAGCTTTAGAACATAATACTTCAAAATTCAAATATATATCGACATTATGCTTAAATAATCTCTAATAATAATAAAAATTCTTTAATGTATTTTACTTTTGATATAACTTTATTGTAAAAAACCTAACTTAAGAAATCAAATAAATAAAGGAAATAATAATAATAATCATTTAAAAAGAATTTTGAGAAAGAAGACACTGTTGAATTAAAAAATCTAGATATACTTGAAGACCTAAATCATATGCATTTTTTTAATACTATTTTGCATTAGAGCTTTCTTCTCTTTTCTTTTGTTTTTAAATGAACCTAGTTTATTATTTCGCTAGTATTTATTATATCATATATATATATATATTTTTCAACTATAAACAACAAGCAATGTAAATAAAAATAAAGTGACAGACTCACAGGAAATGCACGTTGAATTTCTAGCTCTATCTCATGTTAGTATTGGTTAGGTAATTGACGAGCTTTGAGATAACTTTACTTTAACGGTCTCTTCATTGACTAGTTTACTTTATATGAAGTGGATAATAAAATAAATTAGAAAGAAAAAATATTTTTAACCTTTACGAGTATCTTTACCGCTATTCTCTAGGTTCTTACGTAAAAATGTAACAAAAAATTGATTTTTCACGTTACAATAATTATAAGTCATTAAATGTTGTATTTTAACGGCAAATAAATAAAATAGGTTTTTTATATATTATTTAAGTAAAAAGTATCCTATATGTTGGCCTGGTCAACCAGCTCTCATGACACCAAATCACATCAAAATCTGTTGAGTGAAATTTCTTATGATGATGAAGTTAGACAGGTACATAAAAGATCAAAAAACTATTACATTTGGCCTTTGTATATTCAATAGTAACGACGATTTTAATAAGATTCCAACAATAATGTGGTAATTGGTGCTGTTTTAGATGTTTTTTTCTATATAACTATGATAAATTTTAATATCAGTCTGATAGTGTGAGTGGACACTCACTGCGACTGCACCTAAGTCAACGAAAATTATTTTTTATTTTATTTCGATATTTCATTTCTTACATTGTTTCATTCTGCGACTACATCGTTGTTAATTATTGTTTCTTTTAAAGCCAAAATTTCTTTACGGGATTCCCACAGATGAGACAAGGGATAGCTTATTTACATTCGTATATAAGACATTTTCACCCCAGAGAGCATCCATAAAGAGGGTGAAAAGGGAGATGAAAGTTTTTATGGTGAGTTGATAAATTTTAAAGAAAGGGATGCTAATATACACATTATGGTCTATAGTTTCTATTCAATACTAACACGAGTCGTCAGTCGGTAGTATTAAATAATACAAATACTCATGTAAGGTAAAAAAAATGCCCAAGGAATCGTAAGAAGTAGCTTTTCATTCTTACCTATTATCTATTCTGTGCCTATACAAATGAAATCTGACTGATCGATGTAGCACACGTAAATAAAATAAAGAATATTATGCATTTTTTTGGCTTGAAATCGATACACTAAAAAAACAATTCCTCTAGATATCTTTAATAATATGTTATCAATATTATTGAAGTCACCTGCTTCTTTAAGCTGACACATTTATAAAAACTTAAAAAAATGGAAACCACAGCAAAGGACTAAAAAGTATAAATAACTGACTGAGTGCTTTTTAATAGACAACTCGTTGGATATTTTTGATAATTCAAAAAAGAGGACTACTATCTTGGAAAATTGTTGAATATTAGTTTACGGGTAAATTACAAAACATATATTTATTGAAATCAAAATATTTTATTCAACATAAAAATTATTATAATTTCCTACTGAACTTCAGGAGTCTACTACCAGTTCGGAGAGAAGAAGCCTCTGACCTGAGAATATATAAAGTTGAAAAAGCCTGGCGGCCTCTCTTCTACAAAATAATTTATCGAATAATATCCTTTAGTACACGTTACTTCACATTTTTTTTAATTTGGCAATAGAACCTTTTTGAACGTTTTCTGGGATCCTGTCGTATAAGCGTATGCATTGTCCATAAAAAGAGTTACTGACACGGCGTAATCCAGTCACAGGCATTACAAGTTTATGTTTGCTGCTAGTATTACTGCTATGCATGTCGCAATTCTTGGGAAATTCGTGTATATTTTTATGAACATACATAACATTTTCGAACACGTACTGAGAAGCAACAGTCAATATTTTTATTCCTTTAAACTTATCTCTTAATGATACTCTAGGGCATAAACTATAAATGGCACGTATAGCTCTTATCTGCAGAACAAAAACAGTATTAACGGTAGCTGCATTTCACCATAATAAGATGTCCATAGGACATAATACTATGAAAATAACTAAAATATACTACGCGAGCTGTATCTACATCTGTAAATAAGTTGATACTCGAATTCCCAATTATTTATCAAAATAAAACTTTCACAAGCTAAAATCAAAGCTTTTAATTACATAAAGCTTTGTACGTTGTACACAAGGATTTGCTGGGAAAGCAACTTATATGTTACAAAGAATCTTAGAAGTTTACTAAATCGAGATCGTTCTTAGTTAGATCTTATATACCTAATTATATGGTCGCGGATTTGAGTCCCGCTTAAGGTAAATATTTCACTATTAGGCGCAATCTGAGTAGGTATAATATGATATTTTCTATCTACATAGGTAGTATGGCTTATAAATAATCACACATCATAAATTACGAATTAGGCAAAGCAGCGAGCAGGAGCTAGCGTAAATAAATAAGAGTTAATCCTTCGTATCGCGTTGCCTTCCTTCAGCATTTGAATATTGATGTCACGAATGACGATGGACGAACCACTTAAGCGATACCGAAACCGCCGTCTGAGTTTATTGGTGCGCCGCAAATATACAATTTATTTTAGCTGCGGAGACCTCAGCCCGGACCTGGTGATTTAATCCCGTGTAATTATTTCTATTTTATTTTCTCTTACTTTTAACGAACGATACCTACATTTTTAAATGAATACACGAACGTGAATTTGATAGTTTATACTAATATAGTAACTAGTTAATATTGGTACTAAAATATTCAATTCCGGGGTTAAAGTGCATTTACAAAGTATCGAAATTACAATTTTAATACTCAAAATTAATTGTAACGAATTTGTCTTACGTATTACTATATATTCTTATTTTTTCAGCAATCATTACATAGACTTTTGCTGCAATGGCGGAGGTTTCCACCAAATAATTAATTACCATTTAACTTGTAAAAAGGTAGAAATATTTGAAAGGTAAACATTTTATTTTTTGTATTCTATATTCAAATAAAGCGTACAAAGGCGGAGAAAGCAACTAGTATTGTGGAAAAATGGCCATTTCCCAGAATCGACACAAATTAAAAACTAAAATTTTCAGTTTATGTCAGGTACGCCGGTTACGTCTCTTAATTTGTGGGACCAGACTGAAACTTGCTGTTTCTCTTAAACATACAGGTTTCCGCAAGATGTTTTTCTTCAAAATATTAGCAAGAGACAATAGTATTAGAAATGATTCGCAGATATCGCGGAAATAGAACCCGTTCAATTGGTTTTCAGAGAGAGCGTGTTCCCACTCGACTACCACTGCTTATACTATTCAGGGATAGCGCTTCATAAAAGTTAAAGAAATCGTTTAGATGCGATTGTCGAATAGTAAGAGATACACAAACGAGGTACGATAACTTTTGACGTTATCTTATTATAAAGATTATTATATTTCCACATATATTTTAAAACAATCACATTTACATACATATCTTGAATCAATAAAAAGTTCCATTTAAAAGTTCATTTTTTATGTTTGTAGATCTATGAAAATTTTATACGTTTAATTTTATACATTAAAACGACCGATGAGAGTTTATTCCAGTAGTTTTGATATATAAAGATATCTCCAGGATTCACTTTCCTGGGTTTATACGAATATTTGACAATTTAAATAAAAGCATATTTCAAGAGACTGTCTCTTGTTTGCTGCAAAACATCCGAGAGTTTCGTTCAAAATATTAAGGATCCTACTTACTAGAAGCAACATTTGTGTCTATCTGAGACGTCTGGTTAAACCTTAACAACACCAGGGTAGGGTCTTAAATTAAAAAGTTTAAAATTTTTAAGACTTTTGAACTTTACACCCTCAAAATATCTCTTTCGCTATTATAACTGAATAGTATAATACAAGTAGGTACAAGCTTTCTAACATTTCTTATTATATCCATATACACTACATTTTTAAATCTTGAAAAACACTTGTAGCGCCTAATCCGATTAGTAATTCCTACTTAAAACGAGCAAACAAAACAAAATTGAAAGAATTCGGTCCCAAAGCGCCGTGACATCGCTTACATCTGAGGAATTGTTATCAACGTTATCAGTAGTGCGGAGAGCGCGGGACAAAGGGTCGCATGTCTCTACATAAGATACCATTGTACGTATTACCTCGAACACAATAATGGGATTAAGGTAGTTTAACCTCTTTCGCTATAGAACCTTTTGTTTCTACTAACTACTTACCCTCGTTCCCACGCCTCGAGTATACTCAAACATATTTATACTTTTAATAATAAACAAACAAAATTTGCAAAATGTTAAGCTTTTAAAAATTTTGAATTTCATTTGAAATTTAGACAATTTTTGCCAAAAAAATCTTAGAGTTATTTAATAAATTATTATCTTTCTAGAGACGATATGTGATGAATGAAAAGCTAAGTACTACTTCAATGATTTTGTACATCAATAGAAAACAGTAGCAGTCTGACTCCAATGTTAAATGTTTTTGGTTAAATCAAAATATATAATCAAAACAAAGGCTGAATATACAGACTTTAAAATTTTTGTCTGTGTATGACCGCACCACAAGAAAACCACAGGTAAGATAAGATTGTCAAATTTAAAAAAATGTGAAAGATGTTCAGTAAGAATTTTATACTATACTATAGCAGCTTATCCAAGTCATATATACCTACCTAAAATACATTTTACTGTGTGAAAATACCTCATCTCTAAGTAATTTATACAAAAAAATTAAAAGAGAGCAGAGACGAATCCCGAATCAAGGACAAGTCACACTGCTAGTACAATATAAGTACATTTTTCACTAAAAAAATTGCATTCTTGTATTATTTATTTTATTGGAATAAACAATTTATAGAATCATACAACAATTGATTGAAAACTAAATATCTCGCAACACCTACTTGTTTGTGAGAATAAAAAAATACTTTTTAAATATTTTAGTATCTCTCCTATTCTTGCAATTTAAAACGACTTGAATATTATATTATTATGTTAAAATAAAATATTGGAAGGCTAACTAAACTACTGCTCCAATAAGTCAGCGAAGTTTTGAAATGAACGACAATAGTCAATCGAGATTTGTCCACGTCTATTTTTCCACGTAACTCGTAGACGTTAATAAGATTTACCTTCTATTATCAATCCACCTAATATCCTGAAGGAGTACGACTATCAGTTCATAAGTACGTATAATATTAAAAGAATTTTCTTTCAACTCCTAACCGTTGAGGATATATACCTTACATCATCACAAATTCTTGAACAGCTTTAGAAAATATATGAAAAAGGTAATCAGTGCCGATAAAATTTAAGGTTGCCCTCGATTTCTCTAGGATCCCATCATCAGATGCTGACTTGGTGACAATGAGAACATCTTGAATGTATACCCTACCGAACAAAAAAGAAATTTTTAAAATCGGCCCACAATTCACGGAGAAATCGGTGAAAACACATAAAAAACAACTGTTGAGGAATTTTACCTTCCATCATCAGCTCATCCACATGAGATGATTATTTTCATACGTAAAAGCTTTATCGGGTTTAGAAAATATATCAAAAACATAATAGGTGCCTGTAAATTTTGAGAGTTGCCTTCGATTTCCCTGGGATCCCATCATCAGATCCTGACTTGGTGACAATGGGACCACCTCGGAACTATACCCTACCAATCAAAAAAAATTTTTGAAATCGGCCCACAGACGGCGGAGCAATCGGTGAACATACATAAAAAAAAAAAAAAAAAAATACATACAACGGAACATATAACCTCCTCCTTTTTTGAATTTTTTTTGAAGTCGGTTAAAAAATTACGAATGACGTACCGTAGTTAAGTGCACACATTAACACACGCACTCTTTTATTTTTATATGTACCTATAATACTAGCGAATCGCCCTCGCTTTGCTCGGGTTAGTCCCTAAATTAAGATAGCGAAGCCGCGGGTTCCGCTAGTAAATGTATACAAGAACTTGATGACTTATATACTAAAACCTTCCTCGAGAACCAGCATATCATCATGCCAAAACAATCCGAAAATCGGTGCAGTAATTTTTAACTTTATCGCGATCAGACAGACGCGCGAAGTGCTTTGTTTTATAATATTATGTAGTTAAGTGATATTTTCATTTTCCATAATTTTCATTCCATTTTAATGGCCTGATCCCCCTCGTACTGAGGGACGCCTGTGCCCAGCAGTGGGACGTTAAAAAGGGCCGATGATGATGATGCTGATGATGATGATAATTTTCAGATGTAACTACCCGACGTCGTGAAGCGGATGCAAATGATATAGATAGAAGTATCGCTGTCTCTTGGTATTATCACGGCGAGATACCGCCTCCCATCGCCGCTGTGGTCGCTATCGCCCCTTAATTAAGTGATTATATATATGTATCAAAAATTACCTCATTATGTTTTAACTAACTAAGTCACCGTTAATCGACATACCGATACAACCTGAACCTATGTCGTATGCATATAGAATACATGAAAAGCTTATGGCTTCACAATCTATATAAGAAAAAAGTAGGACTGTTTGTTTATAACGCTGTAAATCTATTTATTTAAAAATGAATTCCTATTTCTCTTGGTCATCACGCGTGAATGGCTGGACCGATTTCGCAAATTCTTTTTTGTTGTGCTTTTTTTGTAAGGAGAAGGTGCTTATGAAAAAAAATATGAAAATTGCGCGGAGAATTAGAAAATTCAATAATAATTAACCACCATATAATTTTAACCACTATATTATTTTAAATCTGACCTTAGCGCTTTAGACAATATAAACTTTTTTAATGTAACCTTATTACGTTTGATACGAAGCGAGGGCGTGTCTCTAGTGATTTATAAAAATGCGAGTAATTTTACTGCAGCTGATTGTTACCAATAGCACAGTTTTTGAGACGACCTTGCAGTAGCAATAGCAGATTCATACCTATACAATTTCCGATAAAAGTAGTCATTACTTTATTTAATTTATACATCAATGGGGTTAAAATAATTATACAAAATTCCTTTATGGGTCGCTATTAGGGGCGCGCCATGACTCGCCCCTGCTACTATATTTAATGAGGGCTTTCTCTAAATCTAATACTAAATCACGCCATATTTGCTTTAATATTTGAATAAATAGCTATATAATGTATATTAATGTAATAATACTTACCTAATCTGGTATGTACCTACGTAGTAGAGGCAACCGTCCATTTTTGTTATACTATTAATGCATAATTTTGGTTTTTTTCTGCATTTTGTTTTATCCTGCACAATTGACTCACCGATGTAGTAACGATTTTTGTTTAGAAATAAGTATTTCAAAATCAAAGTAAACTTTATCCAATGGATTTTTGTAGGCAGGCACACTTATTTTGTGACCTTACTCTTTTATGTACTCTATTGAAAAAAAGATTATTTAATTTTTACATATTTTGCACTTCTATAGTAGCATAGTACTAGGGACTTTTATATAATAAATAGCTATTTGAAGATTTATATTTCATCGAATGGTAAGAAACTTCTAGATGTTAGACTTAAATAACGATATTACAATTTAATTTTCAAAAACAGGCTGGCATTCAATTTTATATTAATCATCAAAATTATATTCACTGTTTGTGTACTATTAAACATAACCGTTAAAAAAAATAAAGAAAACATACAACTATTGATAGAAATAAGAACCTTTATTAATAACACTAAAGCTCATTAGTTACTAAGCAACAAAATCAGTTAACAACAGTGGAGAAAGAAGTATTGAACTGTTTTGCCTGTGCCTGTTCATGTAGTAAGTATATAATACATAATATATAGAAGAAGTTCTTTCCAGCAATAACTTACCGAATTCTTAAAAAAAACGATATTAAAGCCGGGACCAGTCACTAGTTTTACAAAGGAAAACAAATAAAAAATAATTCCTCTTACATTTTTATAGACGAGGAGTTACATTCGGTACATGCTGCAGTCTGGTTGTGACACGCTCGTTACGTTTTATGTTCAGTCGTCTACAGCTTATGCATTATGACTGACACTTTATTGCAAAATGAACTTAAAAACGTCGAATTAAATACACAAATTGCATATCATATTTGTCAAAATAAGATGTTTCATCTAAGCTTTGGTATTTTATAGATGTTATCTAATCGATGTTATCGATTCAATAGATTTAAAAATTGGATGCAAAAAGTACCTACAATCAATTTTAACGTAAATCACGGTGCGAGAGCACGTCTCGCTAATTGGCTTTCTGTAGGTTACTCTAGTAACGAATTATTTTTTGTTATTTTATAGTTTAAATGATGCCTACCCTGTTAAAAATTTCTATTGTATTTTTACAAAAAATGTGTTGGAAGTAATTACGCACCCCAATTTAGTAATTTTAAAACTCAGTTTTGTAAATTTACTATACTATTTAGTGTAATTTAATATAAGAAAATTACAACATATTTGTTGAAATTTACTAAACTTTCACTGAAAAAAAGTTTAGTAAAATTCCTAACACGTATTGTAATTTTACTAATCAAATGATATCCAAGATGTTTAGTAATTTTAGAATGAAGTATTGTGCTTATACTATGCATTTATTCCATCTATATTTAAGAATATTACAGAAAATTTGCAGTACTCATATTTACAATGTAAATAGTAGGTAAAGTAAAAGATAGGTGTATGTATCCAGCTTATTCTAGTGTGCCACATAATGTTTTTGTTTTGTGAATAAGTAATTATTTACAAAAAAATTTATGTAAGACATTTTTAAAGTAATTCAGCAAACAGTCTTGTAAAATTACCACACACATTAAAAAAATAATAATTGTTGGTGAAATTACAATTCATGATATAATTTCACAATCAAAATTTGAATATTACAAAGAAAATTATTAAATTTACAATGACCCCATTGTTATTTCTATTACAACTTTGTTTTGTGATTTTACAAAAATTTCTAGTAAACCAAATTACAAATAATGTTTGTAAATCTAAAATTTTTTTCATGAAATTCGACAAACAGTTCTGTAAAATTACAATACAAGTAGGATTTTTACATTAAGATCGTAAAATTACAACACATCCTGCTAAGTTTCCTGACATCTTTTGGAAAATTGCTAGAATTGTTTCATAATTTCGCAGTGGTAAACAAATTTAAACTAAATTTAATAAAGAACAATTTTTTAATCCACAACTTTACCATGACGATGTTGCCATTGTCCTGCTGACCAATCTGCCGTGGGGGGCACTCGCACCTAAACAGAAGTGCAGGAGATATTATAGTAAAAAGAATAAGCCCAGTCATTATTTGTGCTGATCAAAAACTGATTGAATGATAAATCGACCCAACCTGTGAGTGGTAAGGCGCAGACCGACAATTTTATGTGCTCTTTAAAGCTCGGAGACGAAACACCGCTTTCTTCCTAAATTTAGGCTGCAATTGACATTTCTTTGACATGAAGAATAAATAATTAACTAACTACTTGGTAAACGCTAACTACTATATCAAAACGATTTTGTCATACTAGTATAATATTCTGAAAGTAGTTTGGATACTGTATACCTACCCACTTCATTCGTCATTCCTTCACTTCTGACTCTCTATATGAACCGTGAGTAAGAAACCATTAGAGTAATATTACCATTATTTGTTGTAATCAGAAAGAATCAAGCCACTTAGTTTTCACCATGGAATAAAAATAATACAAAAAACTAATCATTATTTTATCTATTAGCAACCATTTTGATATCTAATTAACATAATATAATTTTATTGCTTTTAAATAGATCCTATTAAACTTCGCAAACTGAAATAAAACTGTGGACGTACCAATCGCAGTCAATATATCTGGCATTCAAGTTTTTAAACGTATAAGCCTCTTTAGCTCAGTGGCAGAGCACTGGTCTTGTAAACCAGGGGTCGTGAGTTCAATCCTCACAGGAGGCATGCTTTACTATATTCAATCAATAAGTTCGGTTATATTTTACTTTTAATGTAAAAATTATTAAGTATATTTTGTAATGAAAAAGTTTTTATAGAAAATTAATTTATATTCTTATTTATTTATTCAAGTTTTATCATAAGCTGAAGAAGATTAGATTAAATCTATTAAATAAAATGATAATTATGTAGGTACATTTACTATCTCGTGATACGAGAATATATATAAAAATAATTCTCGTATCACGAGAAATTTTGTAATATAGGTACACAATTTGAATATGTAGTTTTTCATGTAAAACTTAATTATACTTCTAGTCCAGAACTCAACTTTGGTAGGAATGGCTATTATTTGTATGATACTGACTCCAAATAATTGGTAGAGCCAATCTTTATAAAGCCTCAGCCGATTGAATATAATTATTGCAACAAAATTAACATGAGTGTAAAAGGCATTTTTACCCAAAAAATAGTATTATACTAAATTGGTCTCATTGTTTTAGATGATTCACTTGTAAACAGCTTATAACAACAACTGCAAATAAATGTATGCCTACAGGTACATACTATGTTTTTTTTAATTATGGATTTGGATTATCAAGCCAGTATATCTTTTGGTTGAATAGTGATTATTATTATTAGAATTAAGTGTGTGGGTTATTTGAATACAAACCACATAGATACCAAATATCTTCATTAAATAATATTGTAATCCTCTTTCCTTTATTAAAAATATTCACTTTATTAAAAATAATCGGTAAATATTTTTAAGTTAGGTGTTTATTTTAACAAATTTATACGGTAGGAATAGGTACGAGTTTGTTATGTTACATTCCTAGGTAATAAATCTACGATTGCGCTGATTTTTTGGTTTATAGTAATTCCTTCCTTTTTTTTCTTTTTCCTTTCCTTTCCATTCCATTCCTTTCATTCCTTCATGTTAAACAAATATACATACCTAATCTTGAAAATATTAACAAACTAAATACAATTTACTATTAAAACAAGCTTTTATGTTCGCTAGTTGGAAAGAAACGGGCAAACCCGTGTGCGACCGCTATAGTGATAGCAATATAAAAGCGCTTAATAAATAAATTCTTGTTATTTAAGCATGTGGAGAAAGAGATAAAATACACCATTATCTGTTCGATTATATTATGAGATTTAAAACGCTTCGATCAATTTACTTACTTAATTTTTATATTTTATATTCATACATAACATGTTATATGGCAAATTTTACTTATGCCCAGTTAAATATTTATTGAAGTAGGTCTGTTTTCGCTACTAACAAATTTTGAATCATACTCGTATTATACATATTGAATATTTGGATAAAATCTAAGGAATGATCTTCTCTATAACTAAGAAAAGTATATTTTAGAGGCCACTTCGAGATTATTAGAATACATTTTAAATCTCAAATCATAAGTAAGTTTTACTTTATTTGATATCTACATATTTTTTTCTTAGATTTACGCGAATATTTGACATAAAAAATGAAACTATTTTTTTCGGATTTTGTCGCGGATTTATTTTGATTTATGTTAGTTAGTTCCCTTTCCGTTACTTTCCCTGGTTTGGGAACCAAAAATCAAAATAAATCCGCGACAAAATCCGAAAATATACTTACTTTCATTAGTAATTATTATCAATTAGTAGATATGTAGTAAGTCTGGATAGAATTGTATAAATATAGTAGCTATAAGATAATTTGCTCGTTTTCTGAGATCATTTTAGAACTATAAATTACTCTCTCACAGCAAGTAGTAATTATCGTTACAAAAAACCAGCTCCACGTGCCGGAAGTTTAGTAAAATATTAAATTTCGAACAACTGACAAACTCTTAATTATAACGTGTAGTTTTTATATTGCTAATTTTACATTTTTTATAGAATTACAATATTTAAAAAAGTGCGTGTACAAAGCAGGTAGGTTGTTTGAAGTAAAGCTTCATTGGTTATTTATATTCTCTTATATCTAATCTGTAATATTAATAAATTAATAATATAGGATATATGTTAGATACAATCAGTGAGATACGAGTGTGTTGATTTAATATTCAATGAATTTATAAATGATTTTTTCGATATTTAAAGACTCTATTAATTTTCTAAACTTGCAAGAAATACTTTTCTTTTCCTATTACCTGGATTCTTACATCTATCTCAATATTTTAACCCATGGAAACGAATTTACGTATACCACCTGTAGAAAACAAGCGGTTATGTGGGGTTCACCGGCTGGCTGCCGGTACTACCCTCTAAATGAACACATCTTTCGTCTTAATGGGGCGTCGCAGGATCGCTACGTGTAGGCCGGGCAGGGCAGGTCCGCCGTAGCTGACTACAAAGATAAGGGGTTGCTCCACAGTCCTCTCTCCCACTCTACTATTAGAGAACTACCAGGAGCAACCCACATGACTCACCGAAGTGGTATATAAATAGATTAATTTGTAATGCAATAAATATCGTTATCATTTTTTTTTGAAAAGAGTAACTGTTGAGTATCTCGCCGGCTCTTCTCAGCAGATCAGCTTTCCGAGTTGATAGTAACTTACTCACAGACTTACAGACTGATATTTAATTTAAATTCAAATTTATAATGTAAAAGTGACAATTCAAAAGTGCTTATAAAAGTCTATTTGAATAAAAAATATTTTAATTTGATTTTGGCCCTCTCACTACAAGATAGATGCACGTTGGTCGTAACACCATAAGGCCTAAGCAATCCTGTGACACGTGAGTGACACAAGCGGCAAGTGTATGGAGATTTTTCGTGAGGTTTTGACGAAGTCATTGCGGAAATTTCATTAAATAATTATTACTTAAAATCGAACTAATATTAAACGCTAAGGTTCTAGTGAGTAGGTACTGTAGAGCGAGTACATTCTTGCTTCTTCCTTCCTAATGGCTCACCGGATTTAGGTGTAAATAGCTTTGATACATATTGGATGCGGACGAAAGCAAGTGCAAAAACTATTATTCAATGAATGGTTAAATATCATCACTACTCACTACATAGTATAAAACAAAGTCGCCTTTTCTGTCCCTATATCCCTATATCCCTATGTGCGCTTAAATCTTTAAAACTACGCAACGGATTTTGATGCGGTTTTTTTTAATAGATAGAGTGATTCAAGAGGAAGGTTTATATGCATAACTAGCAGATCCCGCGGCTTTGCCTGAGCTAAATCTAGGGAAGAGCCCGAGCGAAGCGAGGGCGAGTCGCTAGTTTTAAATAAATTAGTAATCACTTAGCGAATATATAGCATAAACTATAAAAATCGGCATAAGCTCTGAATATAAAAATATTTAATAAAACAAAAAATAAATATTTGAATTATTCGCTATTTTAAATTTGTTAAATAAAAGTAGGAATGAGCTTTCATTTGCTTCACTTGTAACTGATTTTAACCTACTCTCAACTGTATATATTGCTTTAAAAATATAAAAAATACAGTTAAAATACAGATGACATATAAAAATGCATACAAACATTTTTGCCATCGGATCTAACATCAAGTTACAGTTTGTTCATAGTTCTTTTATGATTTTCGCATAGTTTAAGAATTACTTATGTATCTACAAAATACTTGGCGATACAATGAAGAATAAAACTAGAGGAATGCGTGTGTAGAGAACTTAATTTTCAAAAGGTCCCCCAACCCGCAATATGCCCGCTTAGAACTATGGCATGATCCCCCTGAATTTAATTAAAGCCCGCGCCCCACAGAGGGGTGGTCATAATAACTGAACAAATACCTAATATGTTAAGTTTATTTATTGAAACTAAAATCCACAGCTACATACAGAAATTGAAAGTATATAAAAAGTACTTGCATAAGTCAATTTAAATAAAACTTAAACTTGTTTTCGCATTAGGTAGGTATGTTAAAATTTAATGTGATTCCAAGTTTTTAATAATCTCACGAATACTTATATCACATATGTGTATATGAAAGATTGTAAGTCAATATATTTGTTTTTCCTTCAAATTGTAAGTGAAACGAATTACATTAAAATCCTAACTAATATTATAAATGCGAAAGTAACTCTGTCTGTCTGTCTGTCTGTCTGTTACGCTTTCACGCCTAAACCGCTGAACCGAATTCGATGAAATTTGGTACACAGATAGAGAAGACCTTCAGAAAGGATATAGGCTACTTTTTATCCCTGTAATCCCACGGGAACGGCAACTACGTGGGTGAAACCGCGGGGCGCAGCTAGTTCACAATAAAAATTTGACTTTGACTATTCTAGAATAGATGTAGTGTAAATTACTCTTAAACTATACTTAATCCTTGTAATCGCGTACCGAGAACAAGTAAGCCGCCTCACTGATATATTTATCTACCTTTTGTCTGCGACGTTCATGCAAAAAGCTATCGTTAAGACAGTGACGTCACGAGTTCGCATATTGTTGTGCTGATGACTTCCAAGAACTCAATGAATATTTAAAACTTATTCCAAAGTAAACGCATGGGAAAATATATAAAAGAATTGGTTATTTAATTCTATGAGATAGAGTCTTTAGTTAACATCAAAAGTCTTATAATTTTTAAATTAAGCGATTTTGTCTAAAGCGAAAGGGATAATTGCTCAAATGATTTGAAAGGAAGACACAAAAATTACACCGGTATTTTATATGTATATCTTTTTAACTTAATAAAAAAGACAATGGGTTTGTATTTCTTACATGAAATACGCATCTTATTAAAATAGAATTTAAAATAGTGAATGAGAATAAGAAATATATTGAAAATATTTGTTTAACTAACTTATACTTTAAGTAAGATTCGTTACCTACGTTATAAAATATTGCTGATTCAGTGGAGAAAAGCTGGTATAAAAGAAACAATACTAAGAGGAGAGGTGTACCAAGCATATATATTAAGCTAGTATAGAAATTATAAATGAAACTATCTTTTCGGATTTATTTAGATTTTTGATTCCCGAGTTTCGAATGATCGTGACCATAATTGCTGTAAAGCATTCTGCGACAAAATCCGAAAAGATAGTTTCATTTATAATGTCAAATATTCGCGTATTAACTTATGAAAGTACTAGTATAGAAAAGTATGTATTTTACAGTGAAAAATAGTAAAATCTTTTCCCCTCTTTTCTAAGAAATACTCTATAGGACCATGTACTGTGTTTTCACGAAAGAATAACTATGGTTACAGTTATCATTCTTTTTATTTATATTTTCAGACTATTCTAAGTTACTGTTATAATAAATGTGTTATAGATTGTAATTATTTCCACAACTATTGTCTCTTAGCATCCTTTGCCAGCTCATATGTGGCTGTAAATCATAAAGCTTCGGGTAAGACTCGAGAGAATTATAGGGTGTACCTATTCGTTTATAATAAATTCTTCCTAAGGGAAGTCATCGGTCATCTGTTTATCGTATAGTGACCCCTGTGCTCCAGTAAACATATACCTATAGTCTAAACCCATCGGTTTTGCACCCATCTCTCCCCCATCGCATCAGCTTGCCGTCTTGCCCCGACAAAATAAACTACACTTTTTAAAATATGTAACGTATACATACGTATGTATAAAATTCTTGTGCCACAATTGTTGGGCCGTGATGAACTTCGAACTTATTTTATAATATATATGATGATTCTGAACATTTACTATTTTAATGGGTAAATTATTATCGATTTTCAATCAATCGATATACAAAGCTACAAATAATAAAATATTATGTTTTTCATTTGTCTTAATTACCTTTATTAAGTAGTCTAAAATGTTAACACTTATAATTTGAGTTCATATCAGAAAAAATATCGTAACGCGGGTCTCTAAAGACCCGCTAGGTTTAGTTATGGCTTGTGCAACGCGAATGCGGGTAGCTACGACACTAATTGTGTCATAACAACAGCTGTATCGCCGTTCAATTACCTACTTATTATTGTATAGGGTATCATACATAGACAGTATGAATAGTGATTATCGATCGACCTCTCTGATGTTTTATATATTGTTTTGAGATAAACGATTATTTTTATCTTTTGATAACTAAACTTATATTATTGTATTTACTTAGACCTATTTAAAACAGAAATACAACCCTTACGTACATCAAAAATAAAGCGAAACTATAGGTATATGTATATGTAAACGCAACTTAATCTAGTCACTACAGATCACGAGTAATCAGGCTGAAAAAGGCTCTACCTAAGGGTTTCCTACTTTCAGTTATCAACGTCTCTAGCGCGCTACAGCCGCCGCCGCCGAGCCTACGCACTGATACTACGCCGTAGCAATTAACGAGCCCATTGATTTAGAGCGGACCGCACCAATTAATTAGAGAGCTGGACGTGGCTATAAACAACCCGCCGATACTTGTACGGTCGCCACGCGGCGGCTTCATCGGGGACATTCTGCAATCTTACTAATGCTCTAACAAAATGTAAATAAATTCTTAAGTTAACTATAAACAATTCTTATTTAAAACACTGAAGTAATATTGAGGATACTTTAGGTTCAGTTTGAAGTGACACTGATTTCTTTGCAATCGTGAGTTCGTTATAATAATGTTAAAATAATGTTTATACTTCAGTCATAGTTTTATACATCTATGACTGAAGTATAAAATAATCGTATACATTTAATAAGTTGTATATGTGTATGGTCTTAACTGAAAAGTGGAAGGGATAAAGTTGAAAGGGATAGACAACGTCCTTTACATATTTATTATTAAACCTAGTCATACTCATCATAAAAAAAAAGACCTAGGCAGTTTATTTATTCGAACAGAATTAACTATTGCATATCTGGTATTAATCTCCGAAACACTTTAAAAGGAATCATATTTTTATAATTTAAATAAAAAAATATTTTTCGCTTTATGTATTCAGAGTAACCACAAAAAATTTTTACAGATTTTAAATTGAATTGGCGTGATTTTTATGTGTGAAAATAGTTGGAGAGCTACGCAGTGACATAGCCTCTTATAGCCACGGGAAAATACGTTATAGTACGCACCAGAGTCCATCACCATAAATAAGTAGTTACATGCATATAGTCTATCTATTCATAAGTAGGTACCCGTTAAAACTAATGGTCTAGTGATAATTTGCTTAGCTAATTCTTTTTATTTTAAAAACAAGGCCAACCAAAACTAACATAAAAAGTAAAAACATACTAAGAATAAAAGTTATCTCCAAAAATGAATTTTAAATAAATATATAAGGAAGCTAGTATACAAGAGAATAATACACTCGTTACGTTCAAAAAAGTCAGCAAAACAGTGAACAGCTGCTCTTTTTCAAAAACATGCTTGTATGAAATATTAGTTGAATTTCCAGTAAATAAGTTTAATGTTATATGATAATGAAAAAAAATGTATTTAGTTATATTCACAAAACACATATTAATACTCAAACAAAGGAGTCGTATAAACACCGAAACATAACACAATATTTGCAAAAACAACAAAACCTAAACAAAAACGAAAGAAATATCCATGTAGAGTCGAAATAACTGGCGACATTAGCTCTACCCGCGCTCAGTAATTCCATTAGGGCCCGTCTGACCCCTCGTAAATCTCCGCCCACCGCCCCGCCCTAATTTATGGAAAAGCGGGAAATGGCCCCGCCCCCTCGGCCAATGGCGGCGGCGGCGGGCCGGCCCGCCAGTCGCGGCGCGCGCCTCGCACCGGACACACGTGCAGTGAGTGTAGTGCTAGTACCGACGTGACAGTGACTGACAGTGACGTTGTTATACTTGTGCTTAATTAACACAAAGGATTTTATTTTTAAGTGTTTAGTTGTTCATATATATTACTGTAAGTATTTTGCATGGTTTTATTTATTTTTTAAGTTTTTAATTAAATGTCTCTACATATAAGTACTGCTGCAACTCTACATCCTACTGATTTTCTAAGACAAAACACGCTTGATAATTGTTTCCACTTACGCATACTCGTAACCTAAATCTGAGCAAAGTATTCTAATCTTAAAAATATTAAAGATACAATCTTAATACATTTACATATAAGACCATCTTTAGTATGGTAATAAGGCTAATCTTTGATTATCTCTTAAAGTAAATTTATTGAGCTAATACTATCTAATATCTAATGTAGTTACAGTTCCCGCATAATATATTATATTAACGATAGGAACTCGTAATAGTATCGAAAGAAAAGATCATACGGAAAAAGTTTTGTATAATATAGCAAATATAAAGTGTTTGTTTAATAAAATCACAATATTTATTTATGTAGCGTTGTGTTGCAGAGCTGTTCATTGTTTATACCACCATATAATTAACATATAAATATCAAGATATTTAATACCTATACTACAAAAAACATTTCATAAGAAATAAAGTTTTTATATGAAATAGTCGCCAAACTAAATTAATTTTCATACACAGTAGGTAATATTAATCCATTTAAATGAATTTATTTCACATTTAACATTAGACTTATTCAATATGTAGGAAACAGGATCTGAAACGAGTCTTGATATTTATGTATATATGACATATTCTAGTAAATTGCAAATGCACAACTGACGTAATAGCAATTATTTCATAGCGGCCTTGTAGAGCGATGCAAAAACTTATAAAGCTTATATTTCTTATATTATTATATTCTAATTATAATGAGGTTATCCAGAATATGTCACTGCTCAAATATATGCTCCAACAAACGCCATGTTTAATAATATTTTGGTGAACATCGGGCCGTGGCGCGGCGGCGGGCGTCGGAGCGACAAAACTACTTCATTAGTTAAACGAGCCAGAACATAACCAGTCGCCGGCTTTACACCTACCTTGCTGTGACTTTTCATAGTTTTGCTTTCTATTTAATTAATAATTCGAAGGCGTTAAATCTATAATTAATATGTGTTAACTGCCCTCCCAAGGTGCAAGCCGCAACATTCAATTCTTTCATGAAATGTTACTAGAAGCTCTAAAAATGTTCTTGTCCTAAACCTTGTAACGTTTGTTAAAACCAATGTCCTTACTTAATATCCTAAATACTCAACTTAATTGCTTATCTACTTGTAATGAGGCTTCAAAGAACTAAAATATAATAATTCTTAAACTGGTTTTCTTATTGAAACATCCGATGAAATAATTAAAAATAACAACACTACTCAAAATATAGTTTTTTAATGTATCGCACTAGCCTTTATCCGCAACTTCAATCGCATGATTACCTCCATTAATAATTTCACTCAGATCTCCTGCATTTATTTTAATTTAATTATATACCTACATAAAAATAATGCATATACATAAAAAAATCCACTTATAATCTTTTATTGAGTATTAATTAGAATACACGTTTAACGCTGTGGAAATTTCTGGAACATCGGCAACTACGCCTGCACTCTGCAGGCTGCATTACCGTCTACCTGTTGACAATTTAAACGAAATTCGGTTTCGAACACCAAAAAACATGTTAGTTTTGCTCATAAGTAATTGTGTGTTGTTGACACCGAACGTGTTGGCTGGAAGATAGAGCTTTTTAACACGCTTTTGTTAGTTTTATTTCAATGTGCGGCATGTTGCATAACATAAACTATCTTTTAATTTTGTGCATTCAATTAACAATAAGTTTATAAAACAAAGAGTTAATTCTATTTCTATTTATTTATTCTATTTATAAATTGACTATCCCTTCTCGCGGCTTTCGCGCGTTTTAAAGACTGGAAACCAAATACCTCCAGTTTTTGCAAAAAATTTTTTGATGCGACGCTCTTAATGATCGTCGCGTGTTGTAATATAGCCTATAGCCTTCCTCGATAAACGGACTATCCAACACAAAAAGTATTTTTAAATTCGGATTAGTAGTTTCTGAGATTAGCGCATTCAACCAAACATACAAATAAAACAAACTTTTCAGCTTTATAATATTAGTATAGATTATAATAATCAGTAATGCGGCTATGACACTACCGCGGGTTTACTTGGCCTTCATCTACTCAGTAGCTACGGTAAAAAATAAGTTTCTTACATCCTCTTTACTCTAATACTATTTTTTACTAGCATCAAGATGCTGCTATTTAGGTCTTGCCTACGTCACGCAATAAAATAACCTGGTATACCTATAGTATGTTTTATGATTAATAAAAATGTAAGCTTTGTTCTTAAACCCGCTTACCTACTCTAGTCGGCGACGGCGTTCGTTCATACACCGTATATGCACCTCTAGAGAACCCACGCCACGATGTTTCTGTCAACATTGCTTAAATTGTTACCACTCCATAGATTATACAAATGTATCTTAAAATCTGTTCAGATAGCGAATTCTCATCTTAAAAAATATAATATAAACCAATTCTTAAAATGCAAAATGCCAAAAAGAAAAGAAAGTCGTTGTGTTATTCATAATTCGTAATAAAAGTTGATAGATTAATTCTACAATCGATTTTCTTGAACACTGTACGTCCTTAACTCTTGAATGGCGGAGACAAGCTAGCAAGCGTAGGTACTACATTTGATTTAACCCTGTGTTGAGAGATCATTAATTATAATAATTACATTATTCGTGGAATATATCATTCCTATTATGCAATGTATCATAAACACTTCACTCATTACTGCTACTTATAGCTGTAATAAAATAAAATGATTCCGAACAAAACTACCGGCGAAGTAAAAAAGGGACGTGAAGCCGCGCGGAACCGCTGTGCACGAAAAAACATACGAGGATTTGGAAACGACTCTATAAGTCCCGATCTGCTTCAATCGACTGTAGATCTTAATACGTTGAAGTAAAGTAAAGATTTAGGCGTCGATTAAATAGATTTTATGACGTTCTAGATGTGAATAGCAATTATTTATTAAAAGTTCTCACCTCATAATCACGAGGGGTCTGTTTGTCTGTCAAGCCGCGTACGTGCCGACCTACTTTCGTGCGGGGAGTCTAGGCCGTTATAGAAAAGGAAAGTGGCCGGCCAGCTCCTGATCATTTACTCGTATGAAAAATAAATTAGCTCTACTTATCCACACTCTTAGCCTATAAATTACACTGATATGAATTAAGAACGCTATTCGAAATTTTACCATTATGTATGATTAAAAGTTTGAATAATTTATTAATCAAAATATCACCTTCAAAATCTTAAAAACTTAAAGTAATTCAATACTCATAGATATTGAAATCAACGCTTGTCTAATTAAGCTCGAAATATAGTAAAATATTAATCACAATTAGATAAAAGTAATATATGATAGCAAATTTGATGACAGGTATTCCCACGTCGACTCTATGGTGATTAGTAACTTAGAAATTATTTACGCAAAAACCGTCAAAAATGAAGCATCAACAAACACGTCTCCTAAAGTGGACTCGCCAAGTTTTTATGGTAATCGCACGACTAATATTCTATTTTAAAAAACGAGACGCTTTAGAGAAGTTAATAGAGCTTTTTATATTCAAAGATAACAGATTTAACGATAATGTGACTTTGCATTGATTAAACCTGCATACGACGTCACTCGTAGAGTCGCCTCTACCCGCCACTGTGACCTACTGTGTGTTGGGGAAGCTCGGAAACACTCAAGTAATTGCTAACTTTTGTATGAAAGTGATTAGTTAAATAATAAAATGACAGACGAAAACGAATTAAGTGAAAATCTGTTTCATATTTTTGTTTAAATATTTGTTAAAGTTTTTTTTCTATTCATTCTTTGTCATATTGCATGAAAATTTATACCTACCTATAATATTTTATGATAGGACAAGAGTGATAAAAAACCAGACATTATGTCAAATTAGCGTGTCCGGTCTTCTGTATATCTCAGATCTGTAAACGTACACAGTTTATACCTATAAAACGATTTGCGAATTTGTTTAACTTTAGTAAAAAATTAATTTTTATGTAATAATTATAAGTTGAAATGTAAATATCACAGTTATCTGGTCATAAAGCGATCAGCATCCGCCAGACAGTAGCTGAGAATATTCATATTCAGAATTACAACCATATTTCAATATATTATAGGAAAAAACGACCCGAATGTATTTCGACTATCACGCTTCTTAGTTACAGTCTTTGTGTAATTAAAACTTAGAAATAATTATTATAATATACAGTAATTCCTCGAATTTTCCGGTTTCTGAGGCCATATTCAAATTACTCTAGATCTTATCTTTTCCTAGTTGCAGACTAAGTGTTACCGAACGTTTGAAAAAATACGATTCGGAAAATAAAAAAGTATTTTACCACACTACGGATATTACTGCCATTATTTAGTACGAGGCAATTTTAGCATATTATAAATATTGATTAAGATATTATCTGGGGCTGTTGTTCATTCGATAATTACGTTGATAAAGATCTCCGCGTCGCTGCTTATTGCTCAATCAGACGATATTTAAGTAAATGTTCGTTTAATCACTTGCTAAGATTTCGCTTTTGCCGAACTTGACTTTACAAATTAATAATACGCAATCAGTTTACTTTCTGTAGCAACTAACACTACTCAATTCTACAAATTCATCATTTTCTTAGAAAAAGCCATTTGTAACATTACCTATTTAAAGTAAAAACTATTTCAAAATGCAAGTTCTACAATATTTGAAATTAAATTATAATTTTCGAATAATTTCCCGAATTTATTCTAATTTTTGGTTCAGTTGTTCATGATTGTGTTGAAGAATAAGATTTCTTCTGGTTACAAAAGCATTATCTAGTTATTGTAGAAATCCAAGTAAAACCGTAAATTTAAGAAAGTATTACAAAAAATAGTTAAAACGAAGGGTAAAACACCGCGATCATTATCACAGCATGTTTATTTTAATGTGATTTTGCTAAATGAAGTGTTACAATAAAATAATTGCATGTTCGGAATGATCGGGACTTGGCAAGATAAGATCTACTGGCCATTATCTCGCATTCTCACTCCTAATATCGTTCATAATTTTCATTCCCACAACATCTGTTGTACCCAATTAATTTAGAGTAATAATTTGAGTAATCGCTTTAAAATTGATCAATAAAGACTTAAAACTACTAATATGTGAATATACTAGCGACCTGGCTTTTTGCAATAGGTTTATAATTACTGCTTAAGACATTAGTGCTGCGTTTTTGATGCTATGGCCTAAGTTTACTGATAATCTAGACTCTTCAGGACACAGAGAGTCACATGGTGCAATCTGAATTTCAACTTCAATCACGAAAGTAGTCTTATATTTATAGAATAAAATGACTACAGAATAAGTTTTGTATCAATGAATAGGTTATTTTATTAGTGGACCGAAACTTAAATGGTTATAACACTTGCACTTAAGAAATGGGTATACCCGTGACCATGGCGCTTGTAACAGTGCAGTACCGAAATATCAGCAGCTCTCAAAATTATGAGTTAAACATGGCAAATATCCCGTTACACATTATAATAATGTTGTTAGACCATCAAAGTTCAAAGAATTATATAATTCAATTCTCTTGTTAATGGCTTCAAAGCGTGCCAGTTGAGCACAGATTATTTCGCCAGTATCACGTAGAATGGAGAAGACACGAAGGAGATTGGTCGGTAACATAGAGTCAATAAGTTTATTTAAATTATAATAGTATAAGGGAAGTAAATCAAGAATTATATATTTCGCCGATAGAAAGCGTGCATCGAGCGGGTCGGAGTGTCGCTGTGACAAACTGTCAAGTAGCGTACCTGAGGTGGCGCCGATCTGCGTGCATTCCGCACATAGCATACCCCTTACTCACTCGTTGCCAAAAATTATGACTCTGCCAGTAACTTACTCACGCCATCCATTTCAATAGATTCTTATCTCTTCTTCAAAATGGTTCAAATACAATTGCTTTGTGCTAGATTACCAATTAAGAGTTCTATTAGATAAGTATTCAACTTTGTTGTATACCACCAAAATAAATTAAAAAGAACAAACAAACTAAGGGCTTAGGCTTATATGGAATATTATAGTGCAACAGGCAGTTTTTCAATGTGTCATGAGAATTGATTTTTTAATTTGTCAAATAGAGAGTCAAAGATTTGAGTGCTAAGATATATAAAAATGAACAAGCAATGAGAGAGCAATAGAATAAATTGGTAATTATCGAATAATGTTTTCTGGAAACGCTTCTGAGCTGTTTCACTAGCGACATACCCTCGTTTCAATCAAGTGCGCTCCTAAATAAGTTTTGGTTTTCGAAATTCTACCTCTTTTCCTAAATAAAAATTAGCCTAAGTTACAGGCCTTATAATTTTGGACACAGTTATTCGATATTTTATCAAAAAAATGTACTACAAAGAGTTCTCATTATATTTCTGTAAATTATTTTTTTAGGGACATGAACTCGTTAGTATGAAATCGCACTTATCGGACACTAACTATAACTTTTAATTGTCAGTTTTGTGTTCTATATTTTAAGTTCATAATATTTCCTATTGCATAGAATTTGACATACATTTTGTTTTAAATTAATTTTCCATATTGCTAAAAACAAACAGCCATCAAATACGTTTCTTATTTCTCGATTGCCTTTATTTGTATTTAAATTTTGGTTTTCCATTTTCCGGCTATTCATTAAAGTCAGCTTTTTACAAGCTTTTATTTAACTTGCAATACATATTTATTCGGATGTAATCTTGCAAGTTAATTTTGAAGCAGATGTATAAACAATTGAGCTGAAATTCTGTATACAAGTGTATATTAAGTTTGGATGTCAATGCATGGTGTGTATGTGTTAGTGACGTCATTCTAAATCCAACATGGAGCAAACTAAAGAAGGCGGATAAGTTATTTAATGTACTTTTATAATATCAAATTGGAAAGTATTTGACTTGGACTGAGAATACGAATGCAATTTACAAAAAAGCGATAGGTAATAAAGGAATAAGGATAAAGGAAAAAAGCTAAAAATCAAGTTTAACGAACAGACAGCTTGGTAGGTTTCGCTATATGGTCCAGTCTCCAACCTTCAAGTACAAAACTTATAAAAAATCGAAAAAGAAGAGAGAACACAATCCGTTTTTAGGTACAGATCCCGTTTTTCGTATAAAACAACAATTTTGGACAAAAAATAATTTAAATATGAAACACAACCGCCGGTATTATAATTATATTTCGATATGTTTCATAATCACCTGCTGATCACATGGCATTTGTTTACATTTCTCGTAAAGATCTAGATATCTTCAATCACCGCCGTCACCTTTGATTCTACTTCATTAACGTCAAATTTATAATAATTATGTATGCACACCGCGCCCCTCCGCGACCCCGCGCTTCCCTCCGCCCCGAATGTGAAAGTGTCAAAAGTACCGTTCTTATGAACACGCAAATTAAATTTTCAAGGACACAAAAGAACTCTTAGTATTCATTTTCGATCACTAATTATTATTAGTGAAGGTAATAATATAAAATCAATAAACTATTTTAACGATCTTTCTAGCTGCTATACTCTACCCATGATAGTTGTAAAGCATTTGAAACGTCGCGTCGGGGGCCAAAAATAAATCCAAAAAGAAATCCGAATATTCAGTTTTATTTAAAACAGTACCCTCTTTTGTATAATTTTTTTACAAACTTTGAATTCTTTTTTACAGTTTAGACCTTAAGGAACATACGAAAAAAAATTGCCGAATTGGTCGAGCCATTCTTGAGTTATACTTACCAACATTCATTTTTATTTGTAGAAAAATACAAAACTGACTTAGTTCATTTGTATGTAGTATAATTTTTATGATCTTCCCTTGTTTAGTTTGATAGATTTTTTACTTTATCAATCTCTCAGTTGAGATTAATAACAAGTCTTCGTACTTAACGAATTCTATTGCATTCTTTGAATGGCATCAGTTACGCACAACCAGACATTTTTATTACTTGTGATTTCGGGTCTTATGGTATGAAGTAAAAAAAATTATCACGAAATAGTTCTCTAGTAGTAGTTCTGTCCTCAATTTTTCTATAATAAAGGTTTTTTATGTGCAATAAAGAATATAGTAATATTATGTAGAGTCAATACGGACACTATACTGTCAGTCTAGTATGTCGAAGATCATCTTTATCGAAGAAATTTTATAAGTTTGTTTTAAAATCTAATGAGAATTAAAAATTACGAGTTAAGTATAATTCGTATGTATTAATTACAATATACAGGTGTGAAAGTACGCGCAATACAGGAAGAGCAGAGTGGGCAAGTTCTCATATCATTCAAATCAATGCGTTATTCCTCGATAAGATCGGTGTGATCTGACGCTACTTGTTATGAATATATTTGAATACTCGCTCGGCTCGATCAAAACTTAATAGTTGTCTTGTGAGAAGCTTTCATTATTTGCATTTCTAAAATTTATACATTTTCGAGGCAATTTCTTAAATTTTAACTAACTTTTCATATGATATTTACCAATTTGTTTAAAATACACATTATAGTATTTAAAAGGGAAATGTGATATTAAAGTGATCAAAGTTTTCATTCACTGACCTTAAAACTCTTACATTTCTCGTATATAAAGTTGGCAAAAAATGGTATATATTTGGGTGTCTAAAAGCACTGATTAAAGACAAGCGTTGGCGCCCGCCGACTTCTTTACGACGAGCACGTCGGTGTGCGGACCTCGTCACCGGCGCCTGCTACCTGCCGCCTTCTCCACCTAACAAGCGTTGATAACGAACCCATTTCCTGCGCCCTTTAACGGCGAACTTCCCTATAAATCCGCTTTTACTCGACTGTGTCAAAAGGATGATTCATTTTTTATGGTTGTATGTGTATTGCTTCAATGCTCTATAGCCTAAATGTTCGATGGATCCTTATGAAATGTTATTAGATTGTTCGTTTTAGACGTAATTACCAAAATAATACAGGTATTTCCTAGTAAGCAGCTGTCCACGAATGAATATTAAAAATATTTTCAATTAGGATGTACGTATGTACTTAATATGTAGATATAATATGTTCTATATCGGTTATAGCTTCTACTATTTATTTCAATAATTCTTATCCCACATCAAGATCTGATCTATTCGATCAATGATAGCGTCGATACGCGTAGAACTGTAGTAAACAGTAAAACTAATTTTATATGGCCTGATTTTTAAACGAGAAGTAGCTAATAACGTATACTTGTTTTATTATTCATTGACTACAGCTACTATTATGTTTAACGTTCTAAAAAATTCTGTATTCGACTATTTTATGCTATTTTATGCGTTTAAATTCACGTCATTATTTCGCGTAACGGGATATAAAATATCAATAAAAATCGTTAGCACTTTTTTAAATGTATGATCTTATATAAATCCTTGCGACAGACAAAGGTTGTAAAAAATCACTTTGTAGTGTTTTTTGGTTAGTCATTAACGAATCGTCGCAAAATCGTTAAGTGTGTAATATATGGGGCGCTAGTTCCGGTCGGACCTCTCTCGCTTATCTCCCGATCATCGGCGCGATAGCGACCGCTGGCCGTCACATCTGGGCCGCATTCCCGGACACCTACACCGCTGACTCCATCAAAATATTGTTATGATTAATCCTAATTTTTTATATTATAAACATAAAGGTAGATTTTATTGTTTTTTTTTTAGTTTGTTTATCTTTCATATCGAAATAATGTCCAATTGGCGTGAATTTTCGTGAGGAGAAAGTTGTAGGGCTGTAAGTAACTTTTTACCACGGCGGATTATCCCATACTCATGGGAAAACTCCTTAAAAAACAATCTACAAAAACTTATCATATCTATGTAGGTATGTACTTATATAATATTTACCATGTATCATATAGTGTATAATTTAATCTATTTCATACTAACCTACTAAAAATTCGTAAACCGTTAGAACCCAAGCGATGTGAGGATGAGCCGCTAGTTCTTCTTTGTACGATGATTTATTAAATAATTAATTAATCAATTACTATTCATATATCTACTAAGTAGGTATAACTGATACTATCATGTTTAATTTTAATTTATTTTTACGTTCTAAATTATTATTAAAAATTTAAACAAGCCGGACCGGTATAATGGTGGTACCTATACGACGGTATGCTTAGGGCGTAGGTTCGATTTTACATTTATCAGCTACATAGTTTGCCTAGTGGTCGAAACTCTACGCTACACTCGACTCGTATGAATTAAATTTACCTATGTAAATAAAAACCTATTCATAACAAAACTCCTAAATATCATCAAAGAACATAAAAAAAAACAAAAACATAAGGAGATGAAAAGGTACTGAACGGTTTTATCTATTTTCTCTACTAGCCGACCTACCAGCGTAAGTTTAAATGAATTAAACGGTTGTTATAATTTCCTAATAAAATAAAAGAAACCTAAGTTACTCCTTAGAACATCAATAGCGAAAGTGAATAAATGAAAATATCAAAATAGTCCAAGCCGTTTTAGAAAGAGCCGGAAAAAACAGACAGACTGACAGACACCGTACTTATATACATTTATACGCATTTTCAATTTTATTTATATGTACCTACTGATTATGTAATTAATATTGAAAAAACGCAGGGCTGAATTGAAGTTGCGCCATCCTGCTCGTCAATAATTTAGCATAAAATAAAAATAAAATATTGCACTACATTTTTGTTTGAAAAATTCATGTTATATTTTAATCAAATATACTTTGGTAATTATAATAATATGTATGTAGATATCGTTACAAAACGATGTTAGAAATTTTACTGCTGAGTACTGATGTAAGTTATCTTGCAAATTAAGCTACTTATATATATTTTTTATATTTTTTTAAAATCAATCTGCGTTAAAATATGTGTGAAGCGAAAAAATGACTTAAAATATAATAATTCCAACTCCACTAGCGCGATGTGAGTGTCGACGCCCGCTAGTAATGAGTAACTTATGAAATATTATAATCAACAACTTATTAGCGATAATATTATGCAAAATACACATACAGACATAAATATAATTGAATAGCGTTAAAGAGGCAGGTCGTCGTCTCTTTATGCAAAATATTATATAAATCTATCAAAAAAGCATATCTAACTAAAATTGTAGGTGCTACAGCTACATATATATAGCTATATATATATATATGTATGCGTGTACGATAATGTAAAACAATACCGTTAAGTAGAGTCGAGCACGACAGCTAGTCCCACGCGCCGTCTCCCTCTGCATATCAACGTTATTTACAGCAATAAGCGAGTACAAAATGCGTAGTTAAACCCACCATGAAGAGGCTCGAGCCAAATAAACAAACAAAGGCGAACAATAAAAATAGCTGCGTAACGACGGTGTGAGAGCAGTCCGCCCCCGACGCGACGCCCCGAGCCATCGATACATCAGGAATTAGTATTTTTTACCATAATATCCTCGACTAAGCCGCACAAAAAGTATGGGGGCCATTTCGCACTCGAGCCGTGTAGTGCGACCCACCAGTCTTGGCGCTATTAAATTAACATTTGTGACGTCACTTCATAAAAAGTCTATGTTATTGCGCGCCGATTACGACTTTTCAGTGGTTTGACGATATAAAAACCTGCATATAATGAGTCCTTTGAAATTCACACACCGTTTTTTCCGTGCTCGCAATTTGCAATGCGCTTATCTGTTATGTACGTGAGTTTGACTTAACTTGAGGCCTCTTTACGTTGGTGCTAGTGCTTTTACAGATATTTATTTCTATTAATAAAACTAAGGCCAATTTGCCGTGTGCAACGACAACCGGTTAGACATTCGCACTTTTGTGTAGGAATGGTGTTTAGTAATATTATTATGCAAAAGTAATTAAATTAATTCCATTTAGTTTTAACACCTACTAATGTATTTTATAATGTAACTGACTTATTAATTTTACTTTATATAATAAAGATGTCATGTGCAGACTAGCAGCTTGTTATCTCCAAGATCCTTACATTATACATTCATGTAACGATAAAAAATGAAATGAAAATAAAAAAATGATATATTTCAGTATTGTAATTTCTTAAAATGCTTAAGATAAATATAAAACTTGTTAATTAAAATATATTTATATATTTTTCTTAAAAAAGTGATCATTTAACAACTTTTAAGTAAATATAAAAAATATAAGGTTAAAAAAACGATTATTTCCTCTTTCTATAAATCAACAATGATTAAGTAGGGGCGGTTGCGCTCCACGACGTGGCGCCTGTATTATAACCCTGATAATTTATTGTTTAAAATATCCCTTCTCATTTCTTCCGATAACAAATGTTCGTGTCTATCTCTTTCACTCGAACAATTAGTCGACAGCTCAATAACTCTAAGGGACAAAGTGTCAGTTTTTGCCGTGTTGTGACGTGTCTTACGCAAGCGTGGCTCGTGCCTCGGAGCATTCCTCTGGACCCTTTTACCATTTAAAGCCACCCCCATTATTTGCGAGATTAATGTGCTGATAGGCTTCGAGATGCATCACATAGCTGATGCCATCGATGAATTTGTCAAATAAATAGATTGTATATTCTTTGTTTTGCACGGTAGAAAGCTTTTTAACATTTCAACCGAATTGTTAATAATAAACGCACAATTGCTCATTGCTGACGACTAAGGGGGAAAATATTATCTCTACAAATCTATTTAATTTTTTTAATTTTAATGGAGTCTAATATAAAAAAATATTTATTTGTTTACAATAACGGAAGTAACAAGTAAACTCAACTATTTATACAAAGCAAATATACACTTAATTATTACTGTACAAGTCGTGTCCGAGTGGATTAAACAAGATTAAAAGATTTAATTTTAATTAAACAAGTTTTGCCAATAGTATAAGCTAAGAGAATACAATCTTGAACATTGAAGAACAAATAAAATTTTATTTTTATTCGAACCCAACTCCAGCATCCAAGACAGGCATCCACGCCGCCGCAATCTCACACCACTCGGAACCTAAAAACGGACGGCCCGTTTCGAATTTCGGAAGAAAGGCAAAACCTGTCAACATGCTTAATGATACAGCCTTAATTAGTTGAAAAAGAAATATTTATCCATTTGCAGAACCTTACTTCATTATAACATTAATTACGCTCGACCCGTATCTGGCGCAATAAAATATTATACTTACATTTTATTTAAACATCTTTATTTGGTAATTAAAAGAACTATTTAGCAATTACATGTTATTTCCGATTCTCGTTACAGTATCCATAGTCTCGTGGCTCTATTGATGCCCTAAGAGCAGAGCTAACTCAGACCATGTGGTTTGAGTTAGCTCTGTGCGTATGCTAGGTTGAACTACAGTACCTACTCAATGATTAGACAAAGAAAGTAGTAGAAAGTTCAATTAAACAATTTACGATGATGTCTTGATGAAAATGTGACAGCAAGTAGGTACTAAATTAAAAATTAATGTATTGCAACTATATACTTGACTATTCGAATTTAATAATTTGTATAATATATTCCTTTTGAAACTAATTAGACATTTTTAACGTCCTACTGCAGAACACTTTAATACGAGGTTGATCAGGCCATAGTCCTCGCTGGCCAAGTGCGGATTGCCAGACTTCACATGTCTTTCAAAAACTTGCTAGGTTATCTTAGATATGCAGGATTTCCAGGATTCACGATGTTTTCCTTCACCGTAAAACAAGTGATATTCATGATAGAAATGATTCGCACATGAAAATATCAGAGGTGCGAGACCTGGATTTGAACCCGCATCACTCGGTAATCCAAGAGAGCGCGTCACTTAGAAAATTAAACGGTAATTTTATAAAATGGTCGCCTGCAACAAAGTCAGCGAGCGCAAACAAATTTCAATGTTAATGCGCTTTGTACGTCCTTGTAATGCGAATAGTTTGTTATTTTTAATTTTTAAGGAGTTTTGGCTTTTTGTAAATTAATTTTGCTATTTATAATCTTAAATGGTTTTTACCAAATTTTATTTCTACGTCATATACTGAATGTTTCTTTATTAAGTTAGTACTACCTCATACATTAAGCATATCAATGTGTATAAAGAAGTCAAGGCTATTAGATATACAGGCTTATAGATAAAAACCTGTATCAAACATGCGAATTACGAATAACAACTAAAACATGAACTAAATGATTGTCACATGCTTTTTACAAGCTTTTATGAAACTTGCAATGTTTGTATGAATGTATATCGGATCAAATCTTGCGAATGAACTTTAGAACACCAAAATCGATTGAGCTTAAAGCACACGTATTGTAAAAGCAATATTTTAACGCTAACGCTATTTTAATATTTACGTAGATAATCTTTGCATAGAAATCAGAAAGATTACATTCTAGTTATGTACAAACTTATGTCCCTTGTAGGCTGTAGCTACTTGTACTACTACAAAGTATTTAAAAATTGTTAGTGCAGTAATGAAAACAAATAATAATTTGAACTGCTCAGTAGAGTGTTCGATATTGTAAGTAAAAATGGACTTTAAAATAGATTTTATAGCGCTCGCTGCAAAGTCGTTAAATGACGAGGTAAAGAAAATGCTACGCCTTCTAAAATTCACTTAATAATATATTCGTTTAAAAATGTTTTATTTCAACTCAGTACCTACATACAAAAATAGACGGAATGTGGCAGATTATAATATATTACTTATAGATATTTAATAAACCAGACCTCCCCTACACCTACCCACCCCCTCAACCTCCAGAGAGATGGTCATAGTATTCTAAGCTTCAAATCATTAAATCGCATCTCTCCACGCGTCTTTCTTTGTATGATGAATATATTTAATAGTACATATATTAGAAACATATTTAAATAGATTAAAATACAACTTTGATGAGTAGTTATATCCAAGCCTATACTGGTAATTTTTTAATTAAATTTAAGAATATTGAATTACAAAAGCAAGTATGATACATGACAAGTATAACTGCCGTTATTGCTTCGTTTAATGAAATGTTTTAAAAAATACACGTTGAAGTATATTATGTGTGTTTGGGGTGCTATTTTTTATTTTTACATTAGCAAGTATAAAATTAATTCTTGATGAATTTATTTTATTAAAAACATTCGCCCACATCGATAACGTTAAAAGAATGACGTTAAATCGAAACCACGCATCCATCAAAAACTTAAGTAATGCAAAAAGCCACCTGCCTGATGCCTCTCCCCCGCTCACTAGTGTGCGCCGCCACGGTCCTTACGCATTTTTTATTATTATTATTTATTATTCGGAAGACAAACAGTATTTATTTACATATAAAATATAAAAAAATGAACATACACCAATTAAGTCTTCACAATTTACAATTTCTAAAGGTATGTATAATCTATGTTAGCTTATTACAGTACATAAAAAAGAATAAGAGGATAAAATAAAAACATTACGTACAACTTCTAGTTCAAATTTTGAACTTATATTGTGAATGTGAAAATAAATCTATGTCATTAATTAATATTTCATTAAGCAATTTGCACGAGTGGTACAAAAAAGCTTTAATTATTATTAGGTACTATTGACCTATTTTGACATCTTATTGATAGTAAAAATTTTTTAACCTGTATGTAATTATATAGTATTATAAACTCGGTTGCAAGTAAGATTACGAACTTTTAAAGAAATCTATAATTTTTTTTTCAGAGATGCTTAATAAGCATTGTTCTAGATTAAACATTCATATTATTGTTATGTATTAAAATTTCATATACTTAATACATAGTATATAAGATTATATATAAATAAATAGTTAACCTCACTAGGAATATTATTGTAATCAGTGTATATATGATGTCAGAAAGCAGCAGTTTGAACGTTTTTACGCGTTACAGTAGGCGGTTAGATTTACTGAGGATAGTGACGTCTCTACATTTGAGCAGAGCTCGGGTCAGCCATCAATAACCGTCTTTAGATTACGTTTTAGTTGCTTTTAGCAATTTGTGATGCGTGGGTCGACAACAGTTTATGTTCGGAGTCTCTAATAGTGTGACCTCTCACCTCTTATCTGCCTCGAGTACAATATATTGTAGGAAAAAAAATTCTTCATGTTTCTTTCTACCATTTATTTAAGAACATCAGTGACTTTTTATGTGTTAATTAGCAATTAAAATTAAATATTTATTTTTTTAATTAAGAGTTTTTTTACACTAAGCTCTAGTCCTTTTGGTAGCTATATTATAATAAAACCTTGTGTTAGGAACATTATTAGGTTGATAATGATAATCTTATTAAGATAAATTATTCAAATAAAAACTACACAGCAAAAACAGTGTAAACAGAGAAACATAGACATTATCTAATGTTTGAGACCGAATTTTATTGTTTTTGTTACAATTTTATACGTTTGTTATTTACCAAAATTATGCATAAATAAATATAAATGTGTTCGAACGTATGTGAAGCAAAGCCAGAACACGAGACTTCCTAATTATACTTAATTAATATAACAATATTATATAATATTTAACCTCATTATTTAACTATATTATATAAATAAATCAAATTACAAATAAAAGCTTGATTAGTGACCGCTTTATATTTTATACACTGAATAAATATTATAATACCCTCGCGCCATTCGGCTCGTCCCTTGATATCTTTCCGTTAAATGACTTGGAGTCATAGTGTTCCTATGTAATACATTTAATACAAATTCGTTTAATTATATTAGCGCGAAGGAGAAACAAACATACATAAATATAAAAACTTTCGCATTAATAACAAGTAATCCGGTTAGACTTAAAAGTATAATATTACGATAAAAAACAAACCGTTCACCGGAAGTTCATTAAACACATTACTAACACATCGTATACAAAATTAGTAATTTCTAGGAAACCTGCAATTCGGGCTAGCATACTATTTTCCTTGAATTACATTTAAGTACTCAAAGTCAGTGAAGCCAGTCACACAGAACATTAAGTCACACTCCCACAGCGCTCTCCAAATAGACGGAGTCTTCAGCAAATAGTCTCTACATTAGTATGCAAGCGACTCCATCAGTCTCAATTATTACAATCGCCTCTACTTCAAAAGAACATTACGCATGAAAGATCGAAGCCCTTAAGATATCTCAGCTCGTTACTTTATAAAATCAATTCGATCAGATGATTCATGGCGTTGACAAAAAGAGGACTTCGGTCCGGTACATCGGAATACAATATAAGCGGTAGTGTCCATAAAGCCGCCGCCGCCCGCGAACACGGGGGACATCGATTAAGGTGCGCGGCGAGAGCTTACGGTGGGGTGTCTGCTATTCCAGGCTTTGTGGGAATATCCTGAGACTTAATAGACATTTGAACGTAAAATATTATGAAATATAGCTTTAAAGCTCTAAGCAATATAATGTTTTACAACTCAATTAAATAATGAATATCAATAAAATCTTTAAGACAAGAAGAACCAGCAAGGAACTTATATTTAGCTCCCATATAATAGTACTATATTATTTA
This sequence comes from Boloria selene, assembly GCA_905231865.2. Taxonomy (NCBI): domain Eukaryota; kingdom Metazoa; phylum Arthropoda; class Insecta; order Lepidoptera; family Nymphalidae; genus Boloria; species Boloria selene. The sequence continues at coordinate 183,637 of HG993133.1, forward strand.
CTACTGTCATTTTCATTTGCTAAGCTTAAATTTAAAATATATAATGTTGCATTGCAAAATATCAGAATGTAAAATTATTTCAAAAATACTGTCAATACTTTCTTAGGTTTACGCGAATATTTGACATTATAAATGATACTATCTTTTCGGATTTTGTTACGGATTTATTTTGATTTTTTGTTTTTTGGTTGCTGCAAAGAACCAAAAATAAATCCGCGACAAAATCCGAAAAGATAGTTTCATTTTAATAATAATCTAATCTTAATTCCGTTTTCTGTAAAGCTTTTATCGAGTGTGTGTTAACTTCAAAATCCTTAATCAACTCTAGAGTCCTGTAATTTACTAAATTCTGGTAAATATATTTATGAGGCAAGGCGACACGCCGCATTAGCGAGCGGCGGGCGTAATGTGGTGTGTGGCGGGGAGCGGGCGCCGGCGCCTTAGGACGGGACACACTGACTGCACACGACAGTGCCATCAAATGTATATGTATCACTTAAATAGTAGATATAAGACTTAATGCAGGACAAGATTTGGAAACATCTATCGATAATGTTGATAAATCTATACTGAGGCAACTGTAAATTTTTCATTTTGTGCTTAAACTTCGGACACAAATTTGGGATATCGAAGAACGGAAATTGAAATCGCAATTAAGGCCATAATGACAAACAATTGGCAGATTGTTTATTACAACTTAACTCACAAAGCAATCACAAAGTGCACCAACAAATCTCTTCATTCCAGTAGCCAGTGTGCCCCGAGACTAACTCTATGTAGAGCCTCTGAAACGCCGCCTCAAAAGCCTTTCCGTGTTCCGCAGCTTCGCCCCCCTCACACCCCCTCCCCGCGCCGGCTCCCTCCCCCTCCGGTCCTCAGCACAATTAAAGCGCCGATGAATTACAATCCTTCCTACTTATTGACGTTTTAGTCGGGAAAGTATGTAAATTGTGTGACGGTAGAGTCGAGTGCCGCAATAACGTAACACTAACTGAAGATGGACCGAGTTGCATGCTAAATATTATAAGAGTGGTTATTTACTGTGTTTCGTTTCCTTAATTATTATTAATGAGCCATTAAATATTTAAAGGTTGGTAATTCCAAGTAATCCTAACAGCTGTTCAAAAACTGAAAAAAATACATTACCAGTTTTTAATGTATTATAAATGAAGCTCTATACAGAGGTACAGTCCATAATATTAATGTCAGAATATAAACTAGACGAATTAAATACGATGGCCGACTAGAATTCGCATCGCTAATTAAACTTGTAACGTCAATAAAACTAATATAAAATCCATGTCTAGGGGAGAAGTGATGTAACGTTTAATGAACTCTAATGGAGAGCGCCGGCTCTTACAAGTCCTACTAATTGCGTCCGAGGATCGTTGTCACCAAATTTTTTTGACCCCAACCCGACACTCGCCGGGAATGCTTTTATACCGGCGACGGCGGACCTGTTAATGTGTTAATCCACTTCGCTTGCCTTGTTTTTCTGTTATTAATAGCTAAACAACGGCGGCGGTCATCTCGCTCGCACACGGGCGGCGGGTCGTCGGTGCGAATGGGACGGGCGAGAGATTTCACGTAATGCAGATATAATATTTAAATGATGAATCCTCAGCGAACCGTCGCGGGCGAGGCGGGGCCGGAGTGAGCCGGGACAGTAATTGCCCGCTCGCTCATCGTTATCAGCACATCTCCGGGAGTCATTTGTAGCCTTATCTTACTAACTGACGAAATCTTGACGTGACAATGCGACTGATGTTTCGGACACAATTCATTGTTTTCTACGCAATTATATGATGTTTTTATGTTCATCACTAATACTGAACAGTTTCATTTTCTAGGGTTGTGACTACACTGTTGTATTATCATAGTGTTATTTATACAATTTCGCTAAGTGCAACTAAATTAAATTCGTGAACAAATTCGCTTTTATTAATGCATATTGGTAACAAAATATATTAGAGTTATTCTATTTTGATTAGTTTTATTAAAGTTTCATAAATACCTATCTACACACATTGCGTGTTAGGATACAATAAAAATAGCTTATAATACGATGTATTTGCTCCATAACATCGCTTTACAAAGTCATGTACACGAAGATCAAAACCCAGCAATTAGGCGCGTACGACACGGAAGGACGCGAATCTATCTATCTGTTCCCAAAGGGCCCGCCCTAATTAATTACCTTCCACACATCGACTGACAAAAAAACGCGCGCCTTGTTGCGGCTAAGACCGGCGGCGCCACTCGAAGGGCCTTGAGGCAGGGGACGGGGGCCATGGGACGGGGCAGGGTGGGGCGCGAGGGGAAGGGGCCCACTAATGCAGGCACCGATAAGCCGACGCATGGGAAAGTGTCCCGGCCAATATCGTAGTCGATACTATAATTCCTGTGCTTCAACATTTTCATGTACATTGATGAGTCGCTTTTGGACACGCTTTTGAATATATGATAGCATTTTATGAGAAGTTAAGTTATCATCGCCACATAATCAGATCTGGGGGAGTTAATTAACTTTATATACCTACTTACTCTGCTATTGATATTATGTTAAGGATTCGTAAAACACTATTAAATGTTCTGTATCGTTCTGACTTTTGATACACGAATATGTGATTTGATAAGAAATGATAAAAAAATCATTAAATAGGTCCATAATGCTACAACGTATACTTTATTACCGTTAAACGTAAATTTATTAATCATTTTACTATAACTATTTTTTTAACCTTGCCGTGACTATTTTAGTTAAAATTTTTTACAGTAAAACCTTGTTAGTTTAAATTTACAATAAAATATAAAATTTAAAATGTATTGTTGAGTAAAGCTTTGTACTACTTTGTAGATGTCAATGCGTGGGAGTAATGTCGGGTCGGGTCCCACGTAGAATAAATAGACAATTATTACATTGCAATATAGTATTCAAATATTATTATAAAAAACAACAGCTATCGACTTTTTTGTCAAACGCCTCTTCTCAGCAGAACTGCATTCCGAGACGTAGTTTCTTAACAGACCTATAGTTTTAGAAAATTGTGTAAAAGGTGAAAATTCATAAATTCTTGTAAAAGCCTCATTGAAAAAAGTAGATCACCATCTAGTTCCGTGTTAAGCTACGAGGCTTGTGTTACGAATACCAGTTAGTTGACACACTATGCATATATATAACTTTAAATAAAGCAATTAGCAAAATTTATTTATTTGAATATAAAAGATTCCCTTAAGGGTAGCATATAGTTAGATTACCTTTTTAAAAGAGTACATAGCGTAGGTATTATTTTTAGTCCACTTAAAAAATACAAAAAAAAATTACGTGTGCCTACCATTTTTTATCCGCATTTAATTTTTCACTGCAAGATCTAACACAATGTTGCGGGGCTTTCAGCTTGGCCCATATTTATTGCCTATTTATGTAAATAATATATTTTCTCAATATCATGGGAAGTTTATTTACAAGTTACAGATTAAATTAAGCATTACACGAATAAAGTATATGATTTGATCACCTCCGCGGCCACATGCTTTTAAATTGTTAGTTCAGTAAATACGGTCATTAAAAAAATTATAAGTAGATAGAGATGCGTAAGACACTGCATTATGTACATACAATGTAATGAAGCAAGGTTCTTGTTGCTGACTTCTTTACTTATAAATACATTTGTTTTGTTGAAAGTAAATTATGGATTTATACTCGTGTTCCAACCTGCGTACTGTAAACCGGCTGTGTTGGCTACAACGAGATGATTTTTAGAAAATATTAGTTAGGTATAGTTATTGTGTTATGTATAATATTTTCTTAGATTTAAATAAATATTTGACAGTTTGGGCTAGTTTTACGATCTTTTAGGATTTTTTCACGATTTTATTTTAATTTTTGGTTCAAATTTTGCTCCAGACGTTTTATATGCTTTACCGAAATTATAATCACGGAAGAGCCATTATTGATACAATTAAGCTTTTGATACCTCATTTAAAATTATCATATATATACACCTCATTTATATTGTTTTGATAATTTGACATATTAAATATTGCAACTATAAATATAATACTAACTATTAAAGAGAGTGCCTCTCGATGCCAAGTATTTTGTTTGATTGTAGGGAACCCTCGAACTTCGAAGAGCAAATGCGACTAGAACTTGACTGTCATTAATCCAAAATTTTAAATAATATTTCCGAACAGAAACAGCCATAATACCGTATAATTATTGCGATAGAGCTGACGTGAGCTCAACTCTCAAGGTGGCTTGCAAGGTGCTTATAGTTAATTGTATTGCATATTTGATAAGGCGACCGCAATTTGCAAATACCTTTGTGCATAACGTGCTACTTTTGATATAACTTGTACCTACTCAAGTAAAATTTTACTAAAGTAAATTAAAATGTACTAGACCTAGTACTAAATTTTGTAACGTGTAATCTTTATAAATCATCATCAGCCCTTTTTAATGTTCCATTGCTGTCTGGCCTCCCTTAGTACGAGAGGGATCAGGCCGTAGTCCACCGCGCTTGCCTAGTGCGTGTTGGCGGACTTCACATGTTTTTTGAAAACTTGCTTGGTTTTCTCAGACGTGCAGGTTTCCTCACCATGTTTTTCTTGACCGTAAGACATGTGGTAATCATGATAGAAATGATTCGCATCACTCGGTTATCCAAGCGAGCGCGATACCGCTGGGCTACCACTGTCTTAATAAATACTCTAATTAATATATCTTAACGATGATGATGTACTTTGATTTGATTATCTTACAAAAAAATATTGTAAGATTAAGTATTTAATAAAAGCATATATTTTATCTACTCACTTCGCAGATAGTTTATCTACTCAGTACATCTGAAAATAATTTAATTTTTTGTTGTTGTTCGTTTTTACTTACAATTATGGTTCGACTCAAAACTATTTAAAGTCACTTCCTTAAAGAATCGCTTATGAATATGAAACGTTAGTATCTTCGTATTACATTTGTCTCTTCTAATATTTCATACTACCATAACTTATCATGCAACAGGTTAATAAGACATACTTGTTTTTATTCTAGAATATTATTTTTGATAGGATAATTAAAATATATTCCCTATTGAAGTATAATATTTCTCATTTGCCTACTCATATTTTAGTCCCGAATTTCTTTGTTAAGAAGCTAGCATATTTAAAATAGGTTAAAATATTTAGATTTTAAGCTTTTCTTCGATTGCACAAATCAAATCAAATCAAAATAATCTTTATTCAAATAGAATTTTACAAGCTCTTTTGAATCGCCATTTTTACATTATTAAAATTAAATGTCAGTCTGTAAGTTTGTGAGTAAGCTACCACCGGCTCGGAAATCTGTTCTGCTGAGAAGAGCCGGCGAGAAACTCAACAGTTGCTCTTTTCAAAAAAAAATATTTGATAACAATATTCCATTACAATATTGCGGAATATTACGTAATAACAATATTACGGATACGGTGTTAACTGTTTTTCCTACGTGAGACACAACCAGACATTAATCCCACACAGTATATAATCGCATATCCATATTTTGCTATTAATCAAAAGCGCCTTTCATATGCAAGTAACGATATTGGTTTGCTCTACTCCGTCTCTACATACATCACGTGTATGTCTCACTCTCAGTACGCTTGCGCGGTGTCGCGGCCGCCGGAACAAGTGTAAGATGTCGGACAAGCCTCGAACATGTCCGTGCGCATTTACATTTCATTCCATCGTATTTTCCAACTTACTCGATAATATTATGCACCGCGACAACTCAAGCCACATACACTTATTACACATTCATATAAAATCCCTCCGAAGATAAAGCAGTGTACGTATTTCCATACTCTAGTATCAGGCTTGCTCAGTTAGAGTAGCTAATTGCTTTAAAGTACCTTCATGACGCATTCGAGTTTGTTTAATGCTAAGCGATATTCTTCTTTTACGAGTAATTAATACGGAAACTTTAATGATGAAAATTTTAATATGCAGCTTTTAGTAAAATATATAGTAGAGTATCTTTTTGTGGCCTCAAATTAAATGAATTTTATGTTTTTGGTGCAAGGATTGAATAAATTTATTGTAGTTTTTATTCCTAATAAATACAACAGTAATAAAATATGTTACCAAATCCATATTACAGAAATAGAATCAACTAAATGTTTTACAAAATAATCAATACTAGTAATAAAATTCTGAGTCGAATCCTTAATACATTTTTCAATCTTTTTAAAATACTTATTATTATACAGAGATCAAATCCATAGTTTTTATATTTTTGTCTATATGTGTACTTGTCTTGGAACGCATGAAGAGAACACCACTAGATAGCTTTTGGCGTTTGATATGATGACATCTGGTAATTATATCATCTCAAATTCTTAAACAGCTTTAGAAAATATATGAAAAACGTAATAAATGCCTATAAAATTTGAGAGTTGCCCTCGATTTCCATGGGATCCCATCTTCAGATCCTGACTTGGTGACAATAGGACCCCCGCAGAGAACGAACAAAAGAAAAAAATTTGAAATCTGTCCACAGACGGCGGAGAAATTGGTGAACTTACATAAAAAAATATATATAATATACAGTGGAACATATAACCTCCTCCTTTTTTGAAGTAGGTTTTTATTGTTTATAAGTTGTTGTCATATAAATTAGTTACATTTAGATCTCTTAGAACTTACAGAGGGTAATATTACATTAGCACATAGCATGCCCTACACTATAATACAGCTTTCCAGCTGAGAGCCGAGTTTCCGAGCCGATACAATTTGCGTGCGTGGCTCCACGCTATCGGTCACTCCACGGCGCTGTCGCGACTGCCTCTACACGCCACGCCACTGTTATTTCTTTATTGTTTCACATACATCGGATTTGAATTTATTACGCGGCTAATCTTCTGTTTGTTGGTTTATAAATTAGCTGTTGAATAATGTGGGCGAAATACGTAGAAAGTAATGAACAGTGTGCGATTAGATTTGATTGTTACTAGTATGTGGTCGAAGTTCCTGCTGCCTGCATTCAGTATACTGTTAGTAGAAGGGCGACGATTCGCTTTCAATATAGAAACTAGTTAATAAATCATTATTTTTACCTTTATCGCACCTACTTTTCAACTGCATAGTGTTTTATAAATGAAACTATCTTTTCGGATTTTGTCGCGAATTTATTATGATTTTTGGTTCCCGACGTTTCGAATGCTTTACAACGCACATGGTCACGGGAGAGACTAAGGTATTAGACGTCTCACGTAAATTGTGGGTAGGCACTATCTGTAACAAGTATTGAAGTGTGTTGACATTAAAAATATGTAGGTATATTTGACGACACTTGGCTTTGTATTCCTTGTTGCTTATTTATATCTAGGTCCCGCTGAAGATTCAATTGCACCTTTAAAAATTTTAATCTTTCAATATTCAAATACATTAAAAAATGGTTTATTAATAGACTAAGAATGACTAACATATGAGTAACATATATGTAGGTATGTAGGTATAACATCTAGAAACGCACCCAAGCGAAGCGAAGGTAACTAATTCGCTACTATACTATAATTGCAAAGGTGCTTCTGAGAAAAGTTATCGACCCAGAAAATATACTACTTAAGCTTTAGATATAATTAAATATTATTTTGACTTAAAAATAAAACAAAATTAACACTATTTCTGTAACAAAAATTACAAATTATAATAATGTTTAAATTTGAAGAGCGTCACAATGAACATTCGTCTACTGCTGATATATTTAGAATGCTTTTTATGTGAAGATAAGAAGCACTTCGCATATAATACTACTTCGAGATTAATTTGTAAAGTTTTTTCATCATTTTACATTTTTTAATACATCATAAAAGCCAGAACACCGGTACAGATGTCGGCGGTAGCGGCAGCACTCGTAAAAGCGCCGACGTTACGATGTACCTACTCTCATTATCTAAACAATCATATGATATACATATATTTAATTGACTGCCTTTTCTCAGACTCAATTAATTTTAAATTTGAATGTTCACTCTGAGCATGAGTTATTAGAAGTGGTATCAAAACAATTGCATGGCTCTATTATGTTATAATATATTTTGAGGTGAATAAAACATAATTATTACAAGTGGCTAATTAAAAAAAATACTAATAAGTTGTTCATACAAAATGCATAATGTATCTTTCAGTTGTTTTAACTGAAAAGCCTTACTCTACCTGCAGATCAAAATGATTAGATTACATTCATATTTTAATTAATAACTATTTATTATTTATTTAGAGATGTGGCTATAAATAAATAAAATCAATATATGTCGGGACATTAATACACTACACTATCTAGTTTAGGAATAAAGCTTGTGTTATAAATGCCAGATACAAACTATAAAAATATTTAATTTAATTGCTTAATTACTATTAAGCATACAAATAAAAGTTAACAAGTGTCACGGTCAATGTTAAGAGATTTTTATAAGAATTGGTTAAGAAACTGAAACGAACAACATTGTAGAAAGCTACTAGACATGTCTGAATGAAATGGTCACAGAGCATGAGTCAAAATACCGGTTACGCACCACCACAGCTGTACCGCGAGCACACACGCGTACATACGAGTACATCGCTCATTTGAATACCAGGGTAACTATGATATAACATTAAATCTACTTATTTTTATTTTATTTTCATGAGAGTCTCCAACAAGGTTCATACATATACGTTACTTTTAAAAAAATATAAAAAGTTATTATAAAACACAATATGTGTTCAATTATAGGAGACTACAGCTTGCTTATTTATCTATTGTGACTAGGTAAACAAAAATTAAAATGAAAAGAAAATTAACAAAATTAAACTAATCAACTAAAGAAAAAACCTATATTTTAATTAGCAATAAGTCAAAGTTTAGGTTTCAGATGCATATATTAAGAGATAAATATGCCTTCTAAGAAGTCTATAGAAAAACGATACAAGATAGTTATTAATGGAATTTGCATAATTAACTAATATTATATAAGTAATGGACTGTGTAAAAATATGTATGTCTTTAACCTCATAATTATAATGAGAAAAACAATAAAGTGTTTTTCAATTATTTCATCTTAACTAATAGATTCACAACTGACTTACTTTTTATTGCACATCTCAATATACTAACTAATGTGTAGGCGTATGTATAATGCTAATTATTACTAAAATAATCAACTGACTGCTTGTAAAAATACTTAAATAAATGACATATCATTTCCAGCCAACGGTTTTTTTTAAAATCATTAATTGAGTTCACTGATCTCGCTTTAGCTACATTTGTAATATCACGTATAAACTATATTATAACTAAAAATATGTTCTTCTCAAAAATATTAAATGAGAAGTTGGTAATTAGACACTATCACTATTACAAAAAAAAACAAATATTGGGATTTGCTTCAAAGAGATTTTCGAAGCAAAACGTCAATTTCACGACGTGACATGTGACAATTAAAAATAAATCACACCGCCTCTTAATATTAATTAGCAATTACGACGTTTTAATTAACCACGTTCCTTTTATGCAAGTGACACAGAACGTCAAGATAGAGATAAAGTTTTCTTCTTTAGTGACCATTATCAGTGAGAATATAATATATATAATTTTGATAAAATAATCAGTACTTATGTCATTTTCACCTGATTATATAAAGTTCGCGAATAGGGAGCGTTAGTGCTCGCTCTAACAACCCTAACCCTTAATTTAAAATAATAATTATTCAAACGGTTGCATACAAAAGTAGGGTCGCGTGGTCACCCTCGTCCTACAATAACTTATGACAATAGCGGGCCTTCCATTAATCGGGAAGGCTGTAGGGGCGGGGCGAGTAGTGGGCGGGTCTAGAAGAGGCGGGGCTTCCGACTCTACGTCTACCGGGACTCTACCACGTACTTTAGAACTTATTTTATATTAAGGCTCTATTTTTATTACATACCTACATTATATTTTAGTTGTTCAAATATACAAATGGCAGATGTATGTAATTTGCTTTTGTTATAACTTATCTGATAAAGAGAGCTTTTTAAAAAGTAAAAAGTTGTAACTTTCATGGAATTAATGGTTTCATTACAAGCAAAAATGAAAGCTTACTAGCATTTGCAGGACGTTGCGTGCTTTAAGCTGTAAATAATGATAAGTTAGATAGTCTCATGAAACAAGGCGTTATTTTATTATAAAAAAACATGTTTGTTTGCACATTTTAATTAGCTGTCTGTTTTTGTTTTAGGAACGAACACCTGGATAACCAGCAGCCTTCATAAGTAAGTTGTGCAAAAAAATCTTTCTATAGTTTTAAGGAATAAATAGCAAATAAAATCTCTTTAGTCTGAGGTTTGTAAAACTGTACAAGAAAAATAATATTAAAAAAACGTTAATATTAGTATTATATCCAAATATTAGTAGACTAGTCATTCATTACTGTATAAGGATATAAGAAATAAACAAATATTATCTTATTCATAATACCTAATCGATTTACCTATATCTTCTCTAAATTTTTTTAAGTAAGTAAATGAATAGAAGGTACTATGGAAAAACAAGAATAGTTACATACGCTACTATTTTTGACTTGAAGTAATAAATAAAACATTTAAGTTAAAAACCAAGTTTTTATTACTTAACTAACTTTATATTATTACAATTATACCTTAACATTCCTTTAATTATTAAATTAACTTAACTTCACCACTTCTACAATATTTACTGAATTCATTAAAACCATAGTAAGTAAAATATAATATCTGAACTTACAAATAAATTAATTTTACCTTCAATTTCTCAAATAGTAACCGACATTAAAAAGCTAATTGTATTCATTACAACAATGTTAACATTGCTTAAACCCATCGAGTAGAACAATACGTAATATGGAAGCCGCCCAAACCGTAGAGTCTGACCGGTGCGACTCTACGACTAGATAAGTTAGCATATAGAATATACAAATAAAAACTTTAAACGATCGACTGACTTTTATGAATAGCCGCTATTTGCATACTAATTCTATTCTTATCGCGGCTGCTTTCTCTATCAGTGTAATAAAGATTATTTGTTAATTATTAATAATTTGATAGTAATGGCTCGGGAGTGTCCGCCGTAAATCAAAGCGGTGTCATAAAGAAGGCACGATTAATGGCCGCGGTTTAACGAGAGGTTCAAATTAACAGACTGAAAAATTAACTCCAATTAATCTTTAATGTAACGTTTTTTCGTTTACATAAATCATACTCTGTGTTGCGGCGGAACAATGTAACGAAGTGGGGATCTGAGTGATGATTCGTTGTTCAAATAGCAAGATAGTCAGAATATTCAAATATAAATGAACATAATTTTTACATAGTTTTGTATTTTATGTTATGTGTTTTTGCAGTTTATGATAAAATTATCATCTAATTCTAGATTGTACAATTCTTTGATATATAAAAACAAAATAATATAAAGCTACTACTCGAATCATATTAATATGTACTTATATTCCACATATAGATATAATATATATGATAAATAGGTATTTTAAAATTATTTCAACCAATTTCACCATCATAACTTTAATTAGCTTAGAGCAAAGCAAACTAAAAGCTTAGCGTTTGTACATTAATCTATATAAGATAATGCTTTTCTTAACTGTGGTATAATTTGGTAATTTTAATTAGACAGTAGCAGTCGTAAACCTTTCATCATGTGAAGTTATCAAAAATTGTAAAAATTTAAGACCAGTAGTCGGAGCGAGCGGTCTCGCCGCGTTACAGCTGTTGCTTTAAACGTATCAGCTAATACGCAATAAAGTAATAAAGGTTTTAAGCTAACTTTAATTACGTTATTATGGGTATCATATTCGTAGTGAAATCAAAGAAAATCCCGTTCATATATGTACATATTTAAAAATAATAAGACATGCAATATGTATTAAAGTCTGTCTGTATATGCTATTAAAGTTAACTCGACAGTTTTTGCTTAAAAATCAACATTTATTTTTAAAACTTACAAAGCTTTCAATCTCCAAATCAATTTTTTTTAATAAAAGTTCAAATATTTTGATACCCAGTATTTCTATATGAGGACTAGCAGAGCTTTAGATGTACTCGATATGTCATATTTTATTCATTTTGTGCGCAAGCTACTCACTTATTCTTATTAGCTTATAAAAGGTTTTATACATATCTTATTCACTTATATATTATATACTCGTATCTACCTAATAAGTAGTAAAATAGTAGTTTGTAGAACTAATCGCAACTGACTAGTTTATAGTTGGCCAATTGGTCAATCGTTTTATGATTTGATTGCGGCCCGCGTGGAGCCGCATGAGTCTAATTTGTTTTATGAGCATCTATAAATAGATAAGGTATGTGTACTGACGGTACCAACGTCTTGGGAAATAGCTCTCTTGTTGTTTTTACATTTGTTTTCAGACGAGCTTTGGCCTCGACTTGTTATAAGGTACTTAACATACTTAATTTTACTACCTTATAATTAATTATAATAATTATCATTTCTTTAAAGGAGCACAAGATTTTATTTTGATAATAATAATCAGTAGTCGCCTCAGTGTAAAAACATTTTATATATTATTAGTTATAATTAATGGATTTCTACAACTTTTACTTGTTTCGACAGGAAGCAGCTCTTCCTAACCCTAATTTTTAAATATGAAATATCGTCGACAGTTAGTTATTACCAGGTTTCATACCTTGGTGTTAACTTACGGACACAGACATGTGTCGAAATTTGTTACTATTAATATGCCCCGCGTCGCTTGCTACGAGTCTGCGCGCAAAAAGTAACACACGTGTAGAACTTGGAGGCATTTACGTCAAACGTCGCTAGTTTTAGGATTTATCAAATAAATTTATGTCATTTTATTGAAGCCATTAACAAGAAGAATTGAATTGAAATGTTTTGTGTAATTCTATCTAATATCATTGATCGAAAATATGTTTGATAATTTTAACAGTTTTAGTTCCAAATATGTCTTAGAATTAGTAGTATTATTAAGCCCCTTTTTACGACCCATTGCTGGGCCCTGATCTTCCTCAGCCTCATAAGGCCAGCACCACCAGGCCAGATCAACTACTTCTTTCGAAAATTTGTAAAGTTCTCTCAGACAATCAGATATCCTCACGATGTTTTCCTTTACCGTAAGGAAGAGTAAATCACGTTGAAAATGATCCGTACATGAAGATAACAGGTGCTAGACCCGAGATTTAAAGCCTCATCGCTTATTTTTTAAGTTAGCGGACTACTGATTTGTGTGTACACAATAGTGTGTGTATGTATTTTGTTACGTGGAAAATCAGTTCATAGTTCACGTAGGTCACCAAATGCGTGTGAATGTATGACGAAAATTATTTACGTAGGTTTTTTCAAACTTAATTAAGTATAATTTTTTTAAGTATTAATTTTAATATTCATTCTTCATCTAAATTCATATATGATTTCTATAGTGCGGGTTCCAAGTAGTGTTACCACTTCTTTTAATGATAGATCGCAATCCGCAATCACTATAGGCTCTTTTAATTTCGGTTTCAGTTGAGTACAACAGATAATTTATGGATACAATTATTATAATTGAATTTAAACTGTAGTATCGAAATAGCTTGCGATATAAATCACACAAAAACCGAAATAGAACCATATTAGTTGAAAACTGGTGTAAGCGGGGTGTTAACAAATATTTATGGGCAGTAAATCTCGCATCCAACACCATGGAATCCGCGCAACTCCGACCCTACCCCTTGCTCTGTGCTCTAATGGCATTCCGTTCCCATCCCATCAACTCACCTAGCTTACGGACTCATTATGAGTTTTAGTCATATCACACTATCAGTAGGATAAAATTGAAGTCTGTTTTAAGTTTCAAATTAACAGCTTTTCACTAAATGTATATGAAAATATATACGGTGCTTACATAAAAAAAATATTTTTTAAATGTTTGTCTGTCCGACTGTTTGTTCCAGTTAATCTCTGGAACGCATGGACCAAATTAGCTGCGAAAGTTTGAGGAAGGGCTTGTTACATTTTACACACAGATCTTTTTAACAAGTTTGAGTGAATCTTAGGCTCTTAAAATATTACGTAAATTTTATTATTATTTTTATTAAGTAATGTCACACAAAAACGAAGTCGTGGGAAGAAGTAACTAATCATTTATCTATATAAATAAAAATGAATGTTGTTAAGCGCATAATTCGAGAATGGCTCGATCAATTTTGTATGTTCCTTATATCACACTGAAGGTTTTAATTTTTTAATAATAAATATTTAAAAAAAATAAAGTTTAAAAAAACTTATACTAAAGGGGGTATCTAGACACGAAGCGATGATTAGTCGCTAGTTCTAAATAATTTAAATAACGCTTCTTAACTACTTATATTCAATTTATTGCTAGATTAATTATATAGTTTTTCTTAGAATTCAATAATTTTAGATACCTGTTTTTTTTATAATATGAAATTAAAATATATATTTATTTTAATTTAATACATATTTCGGTTTCATATTATAAAAAATATTAAGTATTCTCACATTTAATTAAATAAGAATTTTTTACATAAGACAAATTTTCGTTCATTTAAAAAATTAAATATTTTAATTTCGTCAAAATTCTATACGCGTAGAAGTTAACAAATTACTCTTAATTTGCCACGTGCTGATGACCTTTAAAAATTGTATAAATACCTACTTCATTCAACTTAGGTATATAAATTAAATATAGACTAGTAGCGAATACAGACGGTTGGTATAGAATTCTCAGCTATCATCCAAATATAAAGTTTAAAGTTTCGTGTTGGGACAGTTTAAGTCCTTGAGTTTCTCTAATAAGAAAGCCTCAGCCCAGAGCTTGTAAGTTATTGGCACTTACACCCCCGGCCTTTAGAAAGCAAGTAAGTAAATATTTTCACTGGTCTTGTCGAATTATCGTTCCACCGGAATATGAGAGTAGAGAGTGCATGATTTGTTTGCGAGACCCAAAATCGACAAAGTCAATTATTAGTATATTCATTTATTTATTTATCTATTTATTTATTGATATTATACACAAACAGCTTCAATTGCATTATTAAATACTACAGCTGCGCTAGCAAAATTGGAGTTACATACTTAAATTGTGTGACAGTATTCCTCACGTTTTACTTTTACGTACCTTGTAGTGTGGGCACTACATTAGGATGTAGTAGAGTATCTGTGTATATATGTATTTTTACATTGATTTTGACCAAGAACACTAAAAGGGCTATATTGATGGTAATATAACTAACAGGTCAACACAAACCTAATCATGCATTACCTCTCTCTCATTATACCAGTAATACTTGACAAAAAACCTCTTTTAGTAAAGATTGTATAAGGAAGCTATGAAACGAGTCTTACACGTACATACATACAGTATATAGCAGGCGTACAACAGCCCACAACCTCGCGGCAAGGCAAGTGCACACAAATCCGTCGCACTACAATTGTAGCTATAACAATAAACTCGTGTGCAGATAACAATACGCCTATGAATATGTTAGGACATTTTATTACCAATCTTGTGAGGATTGAAGTGTAATGCGATAAACAAAACTGCTGCTTTCCGCACTGCGAAATTGAATTTGTTAGAGCAAGTTACATTGTATGATATACGCTATGTACCTATGCGGTACTTTACATTACATTGAATTTTGTATGACTCGTAGCGTTCAGAGAAAAATAGGACAAGGGAGCCATACACCCAACTCGCCAGAATCTGTTAATTAAGCACTTAAAGTTCAAGTATAAGTCTTAAGCCAGAGCATTGCCATTGATATTTTTCTACTAAAGAAACAATATTGACATATTATGTATGTACGAGTATACATACTATGGTTGCTAAGTAGATTAAACATTCACATCTTCGTCTGCTTCCTCTGCAAGCACAGCCGAGAGAGACGCTTGGCATCATACTCAATGAATCTATACTATATTACTATATAATATTATAAAGAAGTAAAGTTTGTCTATTTGTTAAATTGTAAGGGGTAATCTCGGGATCTACTGAACCGATTTTAAAAATTCCATTCCAATAGAAAGCCACAATATTGCTGAGTGTCATAGGTTATGTAAAAAAACCGAAAAATAAAAAGGCTTTTACGTGGTAGTCCGTTTTGCAAAGTGAATCGGAGAAAATGCGGTCGTATGAAAGCGTTTCTTACGAACGCTGCCTTAACTATGAAAGATATATTTTTGAGTTCTAGAGAAAAGATGTGGAGCTTGAAAATGTCTACAAAAAAGTCAACGACAGCATATGTCTAACTTTTATATTTAAGTTACAAAAAGTAGTTTTTTTTAATATTAGTATAGATAATTTTATTTTTAATTTTTAATATTAATAAAATAATTTAAATTATTTAAACACTCTGTACTAAAAAAGGATTATTAACATTATGCCCAGCGAAGTGGGCACGGGTCAGCTTGTTTAACAATAAAATTGCTTATGTTCTAAAATATTACTACAATAATAATGTATTTATTCAATAACACATATTGTTAATGATAACATTATTCTCGACTATGTATTCCAGTTACTATTAAAAACATTGTATAAAGGAACAATTACGTACTATTGATAAACAGCTAGAAAATTTAAAGACAAGTAAACTACAAGCGTAAGTTCGTGGTAACAATATGTCGTTATTTAATAAAAGTAATAAAATAATACACTATTAAGTAACAAAAATAACTATAAAAATTGTAGAAGTTGATTTCGATTGCAAGTTAGCTCCCGCGGCTTCGCCTGCGTAGTTTAAAGTAGAGTATGTGCAATAGTATTTCATACACTTGCAACAGACGCAGTACAACTACATTTAATTTTTGATGTAGTAAATTTCTAAGATATGTATATATTCTATAGAATATACAATACTTCACGATCTGATATAGATTTCAAAAAATAACTGTAAAGAGAGAAGAAGGTTTTAGTTTTTGAGAATCCATCGTTTTATTTTAATTATTTATCGTTATTTTGTATAGTGCTTGACATCGGTGTGGGTCCGGCCTGACGCTGCACTCAGGCCTAGGCGGGATTTATGCGGTGCATTAGCGGCCGCCCGCGATTTATGCGATCCGAAATTATTATGCATTCGACTATATAATATAACCAAATACACCACACCGAATGGACAGTCCCACCTCTAGACACCACGTTCTGATTTCCTTTGCTTGCTCTAGAAACGTTTTGTTAAAATATTACGCTGACACGACGTACCATACATAAATAATAGTAAAAAGATAATTCAACTTTAAAGTTAAATGTACAAATATACTTATAGGTAATTTTTTCTACAGTTTTGAGAAATGTAGAGCGGGGAATATATTAAGCTCTAAATATAACCATTAGATCTGCGTCTGTGCCGAAGGTTTACAGACATAACTACAACTCTTCACCTTGGCAGACTAATACTTGCATATCCATACACCGCCTCTAACTACTTTAAAATCAATAAAAGCGATAATAAATATAATGTATACGCATAGACAGTGGTAGCCCAGCGGTAACGCGCTCGCTTGGATAACCGAGTGATACGGGTTCGAATCCGGGTCTCGCACCTCTGATACTTTTATGTGCGAATCATTCTATCATGATTACCACTTGTCTCACGGTAAAGGAAAACATCGTGAGGAAACCTGCATGTCTGGGAAAACCTAGCAAGTTCTCGAAAGACATGTGAAGTACGCACGCACTAGGCCAGCGCGGTGGACTATGGCCTGATCCCCCTCGTACTGAGGGAGGCCCGTGCTCAGCAGTGGGACGTTAAAAAGGGCTGATGATGATGATGATTTTCACATACAAGTATTTGTAACATGGCATCTGCTAGGTATATTTGTTTCCGCTGAAATGAAGCAAGCTGGTCACGTGAAAAGGGGGATTTAGTAACCATTTAGTATTCATACATAACGGATCATCGACCGACATTTACAGCTTCGTTTACATTTTTATTACTAGTGCCATATACTGCAGTGAAATGTACAATATACCAGTTTCATGCGTCTCCTGCATCATGTGAAATAACCGACTCTATATTTAAGACAAACTAACATGGTTTTGTGATAGTTCATATCAAATATTAATTCAAACACCTTACCTATGCCACTCTATATATTTAAAATTCCATATACAATATACTAAGATATTATAATGTAAGCTACAGACCCCATGACAAAGTGAGTTGCTTGATTAATATAGAGTCATAAGGAGACAACAATTATTAAATGATTTAATAAATATCTACTACATCTTACACAAGCTTCAATAAAATACTATTGAATAATAATATATTTTAACGTAACTACATATAGGTAGTAATCATTTATTCTTGATAATTCGTTTTATACGGGTAGAGCGTTAGTATACGATTTTACTCAACAAGTTTAGCAATAAAGGCTAACTTTTACTTTATTATCATCGTACAGATAACCACAGGTTACTTTCTTACATTTATACGAATATTTGATGGAAAAAAATCCGAAACGACATAAAATATCCATAATAACATAAGAAATACTTATAAGACAAATCGAAATATACTTTATTTAATTAAACTAATACAAGAACTAATGATAGCAACCAGCAAACTTACACGTATAGCACATACGTAATACAATCACGTACGTATTGTAGAGCAGCTGAAATCAATAATAATGATCATATTAACTCATTTTGTAGAGTATTAATAGAGCTAGATCAGAAGTTCCCTTTGATGAGAACCAAACGCAGGCAAGTGTCCAAGGTGTAATTGAGTCGATAAGTGGTGTATTGCTTTCGGCTACTAATAGTGTAGTCTGACCTAGGGCAAGGCACCGCTTTTAAAGCACTTGAGTCGTCTGGCGGCGGCGCCGGCGCTCCACTCAGCCGCAGGGATGGCGTTCACTTACATGGTAAAATTTATGAGCCTATAAAATATATCGAGATTAGGACAAACTTGATTCGAATCTTTAAAAACATTTTAATTTATTATCTTTTAGTGTAATTCTTATCAAATAAAACGAATATTTGAGAAATAAAGTTATCGAAAGCTAAAAAACAGTGTCTATCAGTAAATTTTGTCGTACTATTGCTTGTACATAGTTACTTAACGTGTATATTTAGTAATAATACTTTTCTTACAAAATGTATTTGCAGGAATTACAATGTTAGTTTCCAAACGGTTATTCATCATTGTGTTTTATTTAAACTAAATTTAAATAATTATGTATTTAATGTAATAACCACTAACAAAAGGGTAATTAAATAAATAAATAAAAATAAATTTTATTTATTTGTAGGTACTCCTCGAAGCAAAGAACACTAATCTGTAGTTATGCTAATGCTAAAACGTTATAATAAGTTATTAAACAAAACGCTACAAATCGAAACTAAAAAGAAAAAAAAAATAATTTTAATTACTTAGTTATTGTTGGAGTCGGTGCCAGCCAAGGAGATTGTATTAGGATTATTTTGCTTTGGCTGGCACCGACTCCAACAATAACTAAGTAATTAAAATTATTTTTTTTTTCTTTTTAGTTTCGATTTGTAGCGTTTTGAAGTCGGTTTTCATTTTTGTTAAAAAATAATTTATTTTAAATTTTTTTGTGGAAATTATTATGTTTAAATAAAATATTGGAAGGCTAACTAAACTACTGCTCCAATAAGTCAGCGAAGTTTTGAAATGAACGACAATAGTCAATCGAGATTTGTCCACGTCTATTTTTCCACGTAACTCGTAGACGTTAATAAGATTTACCTTCTATTATCAATCCACCTAATATCCTGAAGGAGTACGACTATCAGTTCATAAGTACGTATAATATTAAAAGAATTTTCTTTCAACTCCTAACCGTTGAGGATATATACCTTACATCATCACAAATTCTTAAACAGCTTTAGAAAATATATGAAAAAGGTAATCAGTGCTGATTAAATTTAAGGGTTGCCCTCGATAGGATCCCATCATCAGATGCTGACTTGGTGACAATGAGAACATCTTGAATGTATACCCTACCGAACAAAAAAGAAATTTTTAAAATCGGCCCACAATTCACGGAGAAATCGGTGAAAACACATAAAAAACAACTGTTGAGGAATTTTACCTTCCATCATCAGCTCATCCACATGAGATGATGATTTTCATACGTAAAAGCTTTATCGGGTTTAGAAAATATATCAAAAACATAATAGGTGCCTGTAAATTTTGAGAGTTGCCTTCGATTTCCCTGGGATCCCATCATCAGATCCTGACTTGGTGACAATGGGACCACCTCGGAACTATACCCTACCAATCAAAAGAAAAATTTTTGAAATCGGCCCACAGACGGCGGAGCAATCGGTGAACATACATAAAAAAAAAAAAAAAAAAAATACATACAACGGAACATATAACCTCCTCCTTTTTTGAATTTTTTTTGAAGTCGGTTAATAAGATTAGATTTGATCTTTTACGCTTAGCTGTCACAACTGACATAAGCATATTTCCTCGCTTCCATTTTTATAAAACTCATAAAGCAGAACGTATTATTATACTTAAAATTTACAATAACCGTAATAAATTTATTTAAAATATGAATTATTTAAAGCGTGTTATAATTAGACATTAGATTTGAAGTACTTATCAGTTTCTCACATTAGTTTAGCATAAAAGCTAAGATAATAACAATTATTCATGTTGTACAGTAGTAGAAGTGGCGACAGGTCGGATCGGCCAGCCCTAGCGCAGGTCACGTGATGCGGTATCTGCGTATCGGGAGATGATCAATCACGGGCACTCGCAGCATCTCTGATCTATTTGAGATCATACACCACACTGTACTACTTGCATGTGTTCTTCGCGAAGGATATTTCAAACGTATCGATCAGATTAGTAATATTATGCGTAAATTATTAATTTGAACCTAAATATAAAGATTAATGATATTCATTAATACTTTCTTAAGTGTACGCGAATACTTGACATTATAAATGAAACACTCTTTCCATAGAAAAGATAGTTTCATTTATAATGATATTTATTAATGACTATTAATACAAATACTTATACTTTAGGCATTTAAGCCGAATAATTAACAAAAACATGTTTTTCCAGCTTTCGACGCTATAGGTATTTTAAATACAGTATTTAAATGTACCTACTACCTACCTATTGAAAAAAATAATGTCATCATACTTATTATACATACAAAACCAATGAACCATGAACATATATATACAAGGCATACTAAAACCTGAAATATCGAATGTTTAAGGAGAATAACAACCTGGTAAACTATATTTCCAAGGAGATTGTATTAGGATTATTTTGCTTTGGCTGGCACCGACTCCAACAATAACTAAGTAATTAAAATTATTTTTTTTTTCTTTTTAGTTTCGATTTGTAGCGTTTTGAAGTCGGTTTTCATTTTTGTTAAAAAATAATTTATTTTAAATTTTTTTGTGGAAATTATTATGTTTAAATAAAATATTGGAAGGCTAACTAAACTACTGCTCCAATAAGTCAGCGAAGTTTTGAAATGAACGACAATAGTCAATCGAGATTTGTCCACGTCTATTTTTCCACGTAACTCGTAGACGTTAATAAGATTTACCTTCTATTATCAATCCACCTAATATCCTGAAGGAGTACGACTATCAGTTCATAAGTACGTATAATATTAAAAGAATTTTCTTTCAACTCCTAACCGTTGAGGATATATACCTTACATCATCACAAATTCTTAAACAGCTTTAGAAAATATATGAAAAAGGTAATCAGTGCTGATTAAATTTAAGGGTTGCCCTCGATAGGATCCCATCATCAGATGCTGACTTGGTGACAATGAGAACATCTTGAATGTATACCCTACCGAACAAAAAAGAAATTTTTAAAATCGGCCCACAATTCACGGAGAAATCGGTGAAAACACATAAAAAACAACTGTTGAGGAATTTTACCTTCCATCATCAGCTCATCCACATGAGATGATGATTTTCATACGTAAAAGCTTTATCGGGTTTAGAAAATATATCAAAAACATAATAGGTGCCTGTAAATTTTGAGAGTTGCCTTCGATTTCCCTGGGATCCCATCATCAGATCCTGACTTGGTGACAATGGGACCACCTCGGAACTATACCCTACCAATCAAAAGAAAAATTTTTGAAATCGGCCCACAGACGGCGGAGCAATCGGTGAACATACATAAAAAAAAAAAAAAAAAAATACATACAACGGAACATATAACCTCCTCCTTTTTTGAATTTTTTTTGAAGTCGGTTAATAAGATTAGATTTGATCTTTTACGCTTAGCTGTCACAACTGACATAAGCATATTTCCTCGCTTCCATTTTTATAAAACTCATAAAGCAGAACGTATTATTATACTTAAAATTTACAATAACCGTAATAAATTTATTTAAAATATGAATTATTTAAAGCGTGTTATAATTAGACATTAGATTTGAAGTACTTATCAGTTTCTCACATTAGTTTAGCATAAAAGCTAAGATAATAACAATTATTCATGTTGTACAGTAGTAGAAGTGGCGACAGGTCGGATCGGCCAGCCCTAGCGCAGGTCACGTGATGCGGTATCTGCGTATCGGGAGATGATCAATCACGGGCACTCGCAGCATCTCTGATCTATTTGAGATCATACACCACACTGTACTACTTGCATGTGTTCTTCGCGAAGGATATTTCAAACGTATCGATCAGATTAGTAATATTATGCGTAAATTATTAATTTGAACCTAAATATAAAGATTAATGATATTCATTAATACTTTCTTAAGTGTACGCGAATACTTGACATTATAAATGAAACACTCTTTCCATAGAAAAGATAGTTTCATTTATAATGATATTTATTAATGACTATTAATACAAATACTTATACTTTAGGCATTTAAGCCGAATAATTAACAAAAACATGTTTTTCCAGCTTTCGACGCTATAGGTATTTTAAATACAGTATTTAAATGTACCTACTACCTACCTATTGAAAAAAATAATGTCATCATACTTATTATACATACAAAACCAATGAACCATGAACATATATATACAAGGCATACTAAAACCTGAAATATCGAATGTTTAAGGAGAATAACAACCTGGTAAACTATATTTCACTTGAGTCCTAACTCCATCCAAGACTTTACATTCCACAAACATTTCGTCACACAATCTAAACCAATATTGGGTGAAGTAATAGATACGACCTAAGTCACTCATCAGCTCGAAAACTGATTTAAAAGAAATACTTCGGCCTTTGATTTTTTTTATATTAGCCATATTATATTATGTAATAAAACAAATACCAGATAGTTGATTTGCTATACATTTATAACTTTAAATACGTACATATTATAAATGGATGTTTACCCATTACGTGGAGGACGAACTGACATGTTTGGCGTGACGACACGTTTGGCGCAGTTTGTAGTGACCCTACTTTCTTGCGCCAGCGGTCGCGGGTTCGAGTCCCACTCAGGCATTAAATTGTTAAACTCGGATGTTTGTACTCCAGTCATGGTTTATATTTATAATATGTATGTATTTAAACTTACATAATATGTAGTATATCAAATATCTGGAATCCGTAACACAAGCTTCGTAGCTTACCACGGAACTAGATGGCGCTGTGTGTCATAATGTCCTAACATATGGTAAAAAAAATAAACATTCGTGCTCAACAAAAGAAATGTTTCGGCGAGACTCGAACCCGCGACAACTGGCACAGCAAGTAAAGTCACAACGAATTAGGGTCGATCTTTGGCGCTTTATTTGTCACAGCGAAGTTATTTGCTGAATGGCTTCTGCGTGACTATCTACGATGCCACGCTTCGTTTTTCAATATACATTAGCTCAATTTATTACCTATATGGGGGCAATAAACCAAATTAACTTTAAAAGTAATTCCAACTCAATTCGTAAATACATGGTCTTCTTATAAAAACAATATTTAAATATTAATGATTAAAAGTAAAAACGTATGTCGTTATAGTGAATATCTAACTCTACCTACTAGAGTAGGTATCGTGATAGTATTCACTTTCATCGCAGTATCGCGGCGAGATACTAATAAAACATACTTTTACTTTTTGATAGATATAAGATAAATATGCAACTTTAATTAATGAGCACATTTCAACTTGCAATTTTACGAGATAAGTTTAATTTAATCAAAATAAGCATAGGGCTTTATTGAAGAGCTTTTTCTTATTTATTTTCTGTTGCTTAATATACAGAAAGACAAGCATTTCGTTAATTATATTATTAGTTTTAGGTGAGTAGGTATATAAAAATATTTTTTTCTTTAGTTCGACATCACTAGGTACCTACTCAATGTAATGCTCTAAGCTGATGTCAGCTGTGTGCGCGTCTGTATATAAGTAATTTCGCTTCGTCACATCTAATCAGTCATAAGAAAATTAATATAAGAACATAACTAAGCTCATTTTAATCGATTCTATACCAAGAGTGGAGTGGCGCCCGAAAAGATGCATAGTATTTAGGTATAAAGTTTAAATTACTGATCACATGAAATACCTTTCAATAAAATGCATACTCTACAATCAGGACTAGTAGTATAACAGTATAATATGCAATTAACAAATATGCGGTTTCATTTCTTACGAAGCTACGAGTAAGTGCAAAAAGAGTCGGCACGCTAGTATAAATATACCTATTAAGCCACTTAAGCCCTTTTTAACGTCCCACTGCTGGGTACACGGGCCTTCCTCAGTACGAGGGGATCAACCACCGCGCTGGTCTAGTGCGTGTTGGCGGACTTCACATGTCTTTCGAAAACTTACTAGGTTTCTCTCAGACATGCAGGTTTCCTCACGATGTTTTCGTTCACCGTTAGACAAGTGGTAATCATGAGAGGTGCGAGACCCGGATTGGAACCCGCATCACTCGGTTATAAAAGCGAGCGCGTTACCGCTGGTCTACCACTGCCTTTAGTATAAATATTAAATATATTACGATTTAAAATCCCACAGATTTGGTTTAACGGTACATTCTCGTTTCTCACCATAAAAAGCTATTTTTTATTATTTTTTCAGCATATTCGTGTTATTTATGATTTTGAGATCCTCACATGTGGTATGAAGTGGGCACTCGCCGCCGCCGGCGCACAGGTGCACGCCCTTCACCCACGCACTCCAGTTTTTGCTCGAACTAACCTTTACACGATTGCGTTTGGAATACGAACAAGCTTTTTACATTCACACAAAATGCATTAGCATATGACATCGTCGTAAACTCATTGAAGTGACGATGTTTTATGACACCAGCGAGCAGTCTGCACTACGCACTAATGTCTAGTACTTTAATTACTCACTATTTAAGAAATAATGAAGCTATACATACTTTATCGCTTATATCAAGGTTTTAAGTAAATTAAGCAAAAAAAACTTTATTGCCATAATTGAGTACTTACCTACCAACTATGACTGACCTGGAGTAAAAAGTAGAGCCCCTACCTTTGAATTTTCTTCATAAGAGAAACTTAATACTAGAATTAAATATTAATAGACCGACGTTATCAAACAGTTACCTAGTCACCTACTTCGTGACACATCCACTATCCAGTGAGGAGTCGAAGCCGAGTCTGATGACAAATTGACACTAAGTGAGGAGTGATAAGGCGATCTTATCTGTATCTGGACGTAATGGCATCATTAGTAGATAGAGCAAAAAGGCGCGTGCAGCTGCTGATTAGATACACGCCCGCCTCCCGGACTCGCTTGCCTTCAACGCGTCAGAAGCAAACGTATGGACTCCGGGAATATATAGGGGAGTTATTTATTATATCTATACGTCTTATAATGAAGACGGGAAATAATCGATTTAATTGAAGATATAAGCTGTTTGAAAACTTGCTAAAACTTAAAATTAGCTAACAATGTGCATGATGTGTCGACCTTTATTCTGTAAGAATATTATAAATTTAATGAAAATTATTTCCAGGGTCTTACGTAAATTCGAATCAATTTCATTGTAGGTAGGTACTTATCAAGTTAATTAGTTCCTAGAATTGTATTTTTATTATTAATTTAAATATATTTTAAAGTGAATACGTCAAATTATATTTTTTGTTATTTAACTGCATATTATTCTAGAAGTTTCTATCTTAATATTGGTTTAAACAAAAAAATATATTTAAAATCTACTTATTTCAATTTTGAAGATCTACCTGAGGGAATAATAATAATCTAAACTATACTGTATTTCTTTCATTATTCATTTACCTACCGGTTTTATAAATACCTATTTTTTATTTCATTATGCTGACGGCAGTCTCCGAGAAAAATGAATAAGATATTAATGAAAAATTAATAAAAATAAATGAATAAACGTTTGCTTTTTGCCATTTGTTTACGAACCTTTGAAAAACATAATATACGTAATACAAATGCCTCGTAACGGTGTGTGCAGCGATGGAAGACTAATTACAATTTATAGCTAAATAATATGTATGTATATCCGTATTTATTGTAAAGTGACTTTACTTCAAAGGAAGAAAGTTTACAGTTTTTGTTAATCGTAAGAAATTAATTTATTTTATTTTACAACTATAACTACTGAATCTAACTCCAGAATATACTAACATCATAGATGAAGTACAGCTAAGAATAAATTATATAGATACTATGAAGGTATTACATGAATTATTATGTATTACATACGACTTTATAATATACTTGTAGGTACATAACGTAAGTAAATCTTTATGACATTTCGTGTTTTATATTGTAATTAATCAAAATGTCGGCATCGAGCACGTCTTATACGAAGGCAATACTTAGAATTAGCTTTAAGATATTAATTAGAACAATTGGTTAGTTGTTAAATATGCAAGGCACTTGTCGCAACGATACGATTTCAGTGAGGCGATATTAGGTAACTGAGTCACTGTGGCAAGAGATTCGAGCAAACGTACAAGTACGCATAAAGTTATGCACTTAAGCAATATATCTCTTAATACCACAGCATAAAGTGTATATTGATTTTGTATTAGTTATTGCATATCTACAATCGGTAGAGCCACGCGTGCTTTATCTCGGGCTGCGCATGCGCAACTATCGGTAACGTGTGATAGTTTGCATTATCTATGGTTCGTTATAATGAACTAAACACCTCACGGAAAATAATAATAGATGTTTTATGATTCAGTATAAGCTATAATCCATGACAAACATTTGCAGTATGTAAATGTATTCTATTTATTTATTAAACGGCACTAACAAGGTAAACAATCTAATCAATAACGTAAATGCTAACAGTTTTTATTCACGCACGCCACTTTGTTTTAAATTTAATTCAGTTTGCATTCGCATTAATCTCATAATCAACATAACACAGCTTCAATTACCAAACGGCTATAAGCTCGTGTAATTATTGTTTATTGTAGATAATAGCGTACTTAGTTATCTATAGACACGCTTAGGAAATGTTTTTTACATTAAGAAAAATAAAATATTCAAACTCAAATGTTATTGACAAAATAATTGGCACATATTTAGTGCAAAGCTAAAGACGTGTAAAAATTTTTTGGTCCATGTTTTGAATGCATCGCCATTAATAAATTTATTATATGAGTTTTCATTTTGGGCACTAAGTTTCTGTCTACCATCCCCCCAAAGTGCGTCCACCTTGTCGTGCTGGGGCTCATTAACGTCCGGCAATCCAGCCAGAAGCTAAACCAAGAATCGCACTGGTGGTGTGCAATGCAGATTGCTCCTAGTACTTCTCTGACAGAGTGGACAGTTGGAGCAACCCTATGGTTGCTGTGTTATAATTCGGTACGCCTACGCTTAGGGCCTGATGGTTGAATTTTTAAGTGATCCTGTCCCAATAAGACGGAGTAGGTTTTGTCGGGTTTTAGCGGATAGTATTGACTTTTCTAAGGAATTCCACTTAACCACCTGTTACTATCTTCCATACCTTCTTCGTCGGTCTTTATTATGTTATAGGGGTTTCTCAATATCAACTGTATCATGTTATGTTTTTAAAAGTCAGTAAACAAAGCAATTTTTTTCTTTACAGATATTGGCATTTGGACGGATAATGATCGCTTGAAGCAGTCCAAAGCGAGCATGTTTGGTGGCAACGGCGGGTCGTACGGCGGCGAGTGCGGGGAGGGCTACGGGCTGGGCTACGTGGCGGGCGGCGGCCGCCTGCAGCAGTACGCGCACTTCGCGCCGCATCAGTCCTGGCATCATCACGCTCACCATGACTCTTATGGTACATACTGCTATGACGTATACCATCATCATCAGCCCTTTTTAACGTCCCACTGCTGGGCACGGGCCTCCCTCAGTACGAGGGGGATCAGGCCATAGTCCACCGCGCTGGCCTAGTGCGTGTTGGCGCACTTCACATGCCTTTCGAAAACTTGTTAGGTTTCCTCAGACATGCAGGTTTCATCACGATGTTTTCCTTTACCGTAAGACAAGTGGTAATTCATGATATAAATGATTCGCACATGAAAATATCAGAGATAAGATATATATTATAACGATGATATACTTAATGATTCATCCTTTGCTTTGCTTAAATGTCTTTTAGCTATGTATTATATTGCTTTATTAAACCACTAAGGGAGCGCACCGTAGAGGAATTCAACAGCCTTATTTTACTTCATATAAAGTTATTATGATTTCTCGCAATAAACACGTTTTTATAAGTAAAAGTAATTTATAGCACTTGGTGTTGGTGTATATATTACTCGTATGTAGCTTTCTATTAGTGAAAGAATTTTCAAAATCATGTTAGTAGATTTCGAGATAACCTCAAACAAACAGACTTAAAAAGTTTACTGCATTTTACTACATATTAGAATAGGTACATATCTACGCTAGAAGAGGTAAGAACATTTGTATGAGTGTACATATGAAAATATTTTCAATAACTTATTAAATTCTTAAATAAAGGAAATAAGCTGTATTTATAGGTAACACAAAGAACAGGTAGTTATTGATATTATTTATAGTTACAGTTATTAACTGAAAACGCGAATGTACTTTAAATATATACTTTATATAAAAATATTAAAACGTTCATGAATTCAGTTGTCGAGTCACAAGACGATCGTTACATGTGACAACTATGTGTCATCTGTAATATTGAGGGCAACTCAGTCCTCATGTCTGTTTAATCGCAACGTTGTATAAAGTATTCGGTAAAGAAACAAATAATAACATTATATTATTAGATATGTAGGAGTACGTTTATTTAACTTCGTTAAAATATGCAATCAGAAGTCTCATCGACCCTAAAATAATCAGCTCATTCAGTCGTCTGTCTGAAGAATGGTTTTTATTACTTATTCATTGAGCGCGCGTCAGACGTCGACGAAAAGTTATTGAAAACAGGAAAATCCATCTGAAATATGATTCAAAGTTCAATTTACGATTAATAATAACATATATACGTATTGAGGAAGGGGAAAATATTGCAGCATAATAACAGTTCAGTAAATTTCATCAGCGGTAAGCGCTTTTTCAATTACTTCTGAAGCTTTCGTTTTAAATACGGATGAACATAAAGACATATTAATTATATATATCAATAATATCTATATATATTTGTTCTTAATTTTTGTCAGTTTTATTCAAGTTGGTTGAAGAAAATATAGGAATAATAAAGGATGCACAACTCTTTTGCAGTTGAATAAATATAAGTATGTTTAATTTTTGAATTTATTTACCAGAAGGCGTAAACAAAAGTGTGTCGCAACACTCAATTATAGAATACGACTGTACAGTTTAATATTCATGAGAAATGTATAAGTAATATTTTTTTTAATTTATAATACCTGCATTAGTCACATAAGCCAACAGAATGCTTAAAATAGTTTTAGTACCTAATTAAAAACTATTGCATCATGCTTTAAAAATAAAGCTACAGTTTCTTTATTGATCTAACTTTATCAAGCCAAGTAACAAACTGACGAAAAAATGACGACATATTATATGATATATTACATATTTAATATATTTCTATGATATTTTTTTTTTTATGGTAAAAAGGGGGCAAACGGGCAGGAGGCTCACCTGATGGAAAGTGATCACCTCCACCCATGGACATCTGCAAGCCAGGCTTGCAGATGCGTTGCCGGCCTTTCAGGAAAGGGAGGGATGGAGGAGGGAGGGAAGTGGGAGGGAGAGGGGAACGAAGGCGGAGGATGAAGGGAAGAGGGAGGGGGGAAGGAGAGTGGGCCTCCCGGACTCTCACTCACCGGACGAAACGCGACAGCATAGCTGCCACTTCACGCCGGTCTTTTGTGAGAGAGTGGTACTAATGAACTATACGGGGCGTGCCGGCCCATTCAGTTGCTACCCGAAGGTAACAAGCATGGCACTACCACTAAAGGTCTATAGGGCAATGTCTACTTATCCGGTCTGCCATTTCAGTTCCGGTTCCGGTTACAAAAAAAAAAGCAAATTGTATGAACTCTTCAATATCTTTTAAACCTAAGGTTAAATATTAGCTCGAAACTAAACTGCAAATGATTTATTATAATTAATTTGTTTTTAGTAGTGAATAAAAATTATATAAACTATTTTGAAAATTACTCATATTGTGTTGTTGTTTGTTTGTTTTCTTTTGACTAAAAAGAATAACAAAACAATTGTCACAAACCTGTGTTTTTCACAGCACTGTTAGTGGTATAAACGAGTACTTAGATGCTATTTCAACATAGTATGGTTTTTTTCTACAAAATGAAAATAGTAAATAGGTACTAAGGTTAGCTGAATACCATAGTCCGTAACATCTACACAATAGATGATTTCGAGTAATAATTAATAATTTAGAGCAATAAAAAACAGAAAATCTCTAAAATTTACCTGTCGGCTCTGATGGCTGGTAAATGCGCTACAGAACTTATTATTATAATATTCGGCCTATTTAATAAAAATTACTACTCGTATTTCAATAACATTTTCCAAAAAATAGTAATGTACTGGTTCAACTCAATGAGACTCATTTCTATTGAATGAATGTATATAATTCCTAACAAGAATTAAGAATTAACACCGTATTAAGTAATTAGTATGAACTTGCCATCTACAGGTTACGTAGGTATTATTTTGATACGAATGCTGGCTCAAACGTTTTCATTGAGTAACTATTATCTCTATGAGTTTGGAATAAAATATTTTCAATAACAGTGCTTTATCTCCGTCATAAATGCTATATGCCGAAGTGTCGTCCCTCCGTCCTCTCATACTAGAGAGTGATAAGAAATAAGAATAGAGAGTGCACTTGTGTCTGCGCGTACACGCGCTGCACTATTGAGACTTGCACTATAGAGACTTGCCGTTCTGACCAATTATTATACAAGGTCAATAAAATTATTACCTATGTGCATAATGCATATAGGTATGCATATGAACAAAAGTGAATCCTTCAAGAGTCACAAAATTATTCAAATTTAAATATTTGATATTTTCCAATATCTTATTTAATATATGGCTTAAAAGATCCTTGTAATTTAAACATTATCTTGCAAAAACAAACATCCAGATGGACAGACTTAAATTAACATTACTTAGAAGGAAAAACGCATCGAAATTGTTCCATTCGCTTGATGTCTGTGATGCCACAAACAAAATGGTAAATACACAAACACAATAAATAGAAACTAAGTCAAAATTATTACCCACTCTACATAATATGCCTAAGTTGAGTCTTAAAAAGTAGCCTGCTT
Source organism: Boloria selene (assembly GCA_905231865.2). NCBI lineage: Eukaryota > Metazoa > Arthropoda > Insecta > Lepidoptera > Nymphalidae > Boloria > Boloria selene. Next base: position 215,329 of record HG993133.1, read on the forward strand.
CGTTCTCTGGCCCTTATTATATACCAAATACCATATCCAAATGTCAAGGATATACGTTCTAATTTTCCACTAACATCGCAACCGGGGAACCAGTAGCTCCTCACCACTCCTCTGAACAGACGGGTATTCCAGTATATATATTATGACATAATTAACAACATTGTACGGGTACGAAACTTTCTGCTTCATTCACCACAGCTAGTTTATACAATAATTTTAATATTAAAAGGATAACTAAACTGTGTTTATCACAAAATAGAGCAAATTCAAAACATAACATATCGCAGACGCACGCTGCGACCGCAACGACGCCATGAATCAAATCAATCGATGGTCATTCCCAGAACGATATTAAGTTCCCCTAACACAGGATAATGCTTTGTTTTTGACAAACACGATGTACGATTTATAATTACCTGTTTGACTTTTACTTAGACTCTAGCTAGCGCCTTTAAATATAATATTTAAATAAAATACTTTTTTCGTGTTTTTAGGGTTCCGTACCTCAAAAGGAAAAAATGGAAACCCTATAGGATCACTTTGTTGTCCGTCTGTCTGTCTGTCAAGACCATTTTCTTAGAAACGCATTAAGGTATCAAGCTGAAATTCATATCAAATATCAGTCTACAGTCCTTTGGAGCTGTGCAAAAATCAAATTTCTAAGCTTAAGATTGCGTTAGCAATCAAAAGAAAAAGCATTTTAAGCCGCATATTTCGAAACTCGCAACTACTCCCAAGAATATTAAAACTTAAAGGATACTTCCAGTCGATTTAATTTTTTCACTAAACGTAGAATGAAACAAGTATATATCTGCATTATTATTATATATTACTAGTGAGCAAACGTTGTTCTGTCATATAAAATGGGTGTATGAGCGTAGAAAATACTGTGTGATCTCATCCTACCAAATATACAAAAAGAACTTAAAATTGGTAGAGCCGTTTCAGAGGTGTGCGACCACAAACACCTATATATATTTATCATAACATAATGAATATATCTAGGTAAATAAACATAAAAAAGAAACAAATTGTGCCGCGAGTAGAGTCGGGAGGCGGGCATAGTGAGCAAAAGCTCTACAGTTGCCGAAGACATGAACAGATTAGTCCCAAGCACGTCACGTAGCGGCAGGCGTCGGACGTAACAATAGTTAGTGAATCAAGCGATAAGCGAGCGAGCCGCCGTCAGTTTGCGCGCTGACCTCTGACCGCGGAGTCGTACCTTCTGTCACACTTAAGTTCTTTCGAATTTTTGTACTTTTCAAAAGTAATTACTTCGTGTACTTGTACTTTACCCCAATATGGACATCGCTTCGGCGTACTGGCTGCACAACATGCTGGGTGAGCACTGAGCGTTACATAAACATTTTGACGACACGTTTGGCGCAGTTTGTAGTGACCCTACTTTCTTGCGCCAGCGGTCGCGAGTTCGAGTCCCGCTGAGGGCACTCATTTGTTAAACTGGGACGTTTGTACTCCAGTCATGGGTGTTTATATTTATAATATGTATGTATTTAAACTTATATATGTAGTATATCAGCTATCTGGTATCTGTAACACAAGCTTCCTTCGTAGCTTACTACGGAACTAGATGGCGCTGTCTGTAATAATGTCCCAACATATTACTCTACTATTATTATTATTGATATCTCGTCGGATTGCTTCCTATCTGCCAACGTTAAACTGTTATTAGTTGCTTATCGCTAATGTGCTTATTAACAACATAACTTGGTTTCTCTCGGGTACCTACTTTGTAAAGTTCTGCTAATATATTTCATAATAAGTAAACTGTGAAGCATTCATAATACAAACTACTTGTGTGCAAAAAACGCTTGCCTTTTTATATATTTTATTCCTCTATTCTGTTTTCAGTACGTAAGTAAACTGTCTTTAAAATTGAGTGTTTTAAAAGTACTTATTATTTTAAAGAAATTGACAGCAGATGACCTTAACCCACAAATACATGCTAGAGCCATCAATCTAACTATTATCTTTGTAACAATTATTTTATCTAATATAACATTTTGACGACTCGTTAGGCTCAGTTGGTAGTGACCCTGTTTTCTGCGCCTGCGGTCGCGGGTTCGAGTCCCGCTGGGGGCATTCATTTGTTAAGCAAGAATGTTTGTTCTCCAGTCATGGGTGTTTATATTTATAATATGTATGTATTTAAAAAAAACTTATATATGTAGTATATCATCTATCTGGTATCCGTAACACAAGCATCGTAGCTTACCACGGAACTGGATGGCGCTGTTGTAAGAATGTCCTAACATATTTTATTTATTTTGATGTTGTGTTTAGCGAGTAGCAGCGGCGTGGGCGCGGTGGGCGGCGTGGGCTCGGTGGCGGGCGGCCTGTACGGACACAACATGGGCATGGGCTCGTGGTGTGCGCCCTACGACGCCCTACAGCGACCGCCTGCGTACGGTAAATATTACTCTACATAATATACTCTACATATAAACATAGAAAAACGAAAATATTTCCGTCTGTTTGTCATCTTTAATTTATGCACTTTTGTGCCATATATCCGATTATGATGAAACTATGGTGTACAGTCATCACGTGTAAAGATTAACATCAAGGTTGAAGATTAAGTGTAAATACAAAATTAAAACTATTATTATGTATATGCCCCTTTGATTATCACTTACTTAAGGGGCTTGCTGATTAAATATATATGTAAATATTATTTTAATAGGACAATCGATGGCTTATATATAACTTTACCTTATACATTGCAATAAAAGGTTTCCATACCCGGGTGATACATAAGTATGACTAAGGTTGTTGAATACTGTGGTTGAATTAAACTTACGTGTTATCTTTTTAATTTAGCATGCTTAAGATAGCATGAAGCTGTACAAAATACCACCAAAATTCACATCGCCAATGCTCTAACGTATATTTTAAAAAAATCACCAACAATGTATAGTGTACATTTTGTAAAGTAAGTTAGTGGCTTTAAAATTGCAGATATAAGTTACGTTAAAACAGGATAATAGAGAAAAAATTCTAATACCAAAAAATACGGTCGCAATTTTTACTTGCAAAACTAAACTTTCACCGATAAAACTATCGTTAAAGTGTAGCCAAAGTATCTAAACACCAAAGTAGTTAGTTCTTGTACTAACATTATCAATAACTAGCAAAAGGTTATAAAACTAGCAAAAGGTCCTCCACGTGTATTGATAATGTGTTCTGTCATGGGGGAGTTCTCGATAAATTAATAATAGGAAATTTAAGTTCAGACCACTTGGGTCAAAAAATATCAATAACTAGTAATATCGTTAACACTAAGCAAAATATAAAATGTAGACCGGTCACTCATTATAAAATTAACTTTTTTAAAGAGAAAGTTATCCAGCAATTACTTCAAGTAGGCATGGCAGTTGATAGTCCCAATTCTTATTATAATAAAGTATTTAATATACTCTTAGAGTCATTCAATGACGTATTTAAAGAGCGCACTGTAATTAAGAACCATAAAATGAAATTTAGCGACTGGGCCACAATAGGCATTTACCGAAGTAGAGATAAATTGTATGAACTATATAGCATGAAGCAGTGGAATCATGACCCAACGTTCCATACTCGAGTAAGAGCTTATTCAAAAAATTTTAAAAAAGTTTGTCAGCAGGCAAAGTCTATATATATTAGAAATAAAATTTTAAATTCTAACAATAAAATTAAAGCCACTTGGGACGTGATTACTCGTACGACTGGCAGATCTAAGCCCGCTAGTGAACCAATCAAATTGTTAATTAATAATGCTACAGTGAGTTCCAATGAAGATGTTGCAAATTCATTTGAAAGTTATTTTTCGAAAATCCCTGAAAAGGTCACATCTTCTTCAAAATCCTCTACTACAGATGCAATAATTTCTTTGAAAAGTCATACTCCTTACTGTGATCACCAATTTAAATTTTCATATGTAGATGCGAATGAAATAATTAAAATATTTAAAACTATCAATATTAAAAAAACTGGTGATGTATGAGGCATGTCTGTTAAATTACTTAATACAATCATAACATTGCACCACAATTATCTCTTATATTCAATAAATGCATAGATACTGGAATATTCCCTGATCTAATGAAAATTACTAAAATAATACCTCTTTTTAAAGATGGTGAAAAAAATGATCCTGGCAACTATAGACCTATTTCTATATTGCCATGTATGAGTAAAATTTTTGAGAAACTTATTTTAAGTCAACTTCTTACTCATTTTAACACAAAGAATATTTTCCATAGTGAACAGTATGGTTTTACTAAAGGCGGGTCTACAGCCGATGCGGGGATTGCGCTTCTTAGACATATTTATGACGCTTGGGAAAGATCACAGAATGCAATTGGAGTTTTTTGTGATTTTTCTAAAGCTTTTGATTGTGTGAAACATGAAACTCTTTTGCTTAAATTTGCTCATTACGGTGTTCGCGGTATTGCTCTTGATCTACTTGCTTCTTATCTTACTGATAGAGTTCAGAAGGTCGCGGTAAATAACGTCAATTCTTCTGGTTCTCCTCTTAGAATGGGTGTTCCGCAAGGATCTATCCTGGGGCCATTTTTGTTTTTAGTTTATATTAATGATCTCCCGTTTTATGCCGATAAATTGTGTGATATTGAACTCTTTGCGGATGATACCTCCTTAATTTTTAAAGTTGATAGGAAGACAAATAATTACGACGAAGTAAATAGTTCATTATCGCATATACTTCACTGGTTTAACATTAATAATCTGGCTTTAAATGCCAAGAAGACAAATGTATGCAGTTTTTATTACCGAATGTAAAAAGGCAGAATTTGAATTTGTATCTCAATGACGACATATTAAATACGGTAGATTCCACGGTCTTCTTGGGATTGACATTAGATTCGGGTCTACGATGGGGTCCCCATCTCTCGTCTCTTGCGAGTAGACTGAGCTCAGCTGTTTTCGCTGTTAGAAAAGTCAAGCAGCTAACGGACATTGATACTGCCAGACTTGTTTACTTCAGTTATTTCCATAGTATTTTATCTTATGGTATTTTGTTGTGGGGTAATGCAGCGGACATTAAATCGATATTTATTCTACAAAAAAGGGCCATTCGGGCTATTTATAACATAAGCGCTCGTGATACTCTCCGAGGACTTTTTAAAGAAATAGGAATACTTACGGTTGCTTCGCAATATATATATTGTAACATTATGTTTGTTCGTCAAAATATTAATTGCTATTCAAGGCACAGCGACAAACATGGTATAAATACAAGAAATAAGGATAAACTTGTAACACCCAGTTTTCGCCTGCAAAAGGTAAATAGATCGTTTATGGGGCAAGGTGTACGCATGTATAATAAAATTCCACAGTCCATATTGAACTTGCCTTTGAGTCAATTTAAATCAAAAATTAAAAATACGTTATTGAATAAGGCTTATTACACTATAGCGGAATACCTGGTAGATGTAAATGTGTGGGATTAGTGACTGGTTGTGTCTCACGTAGGATAAATAGATAAGTTGTAATACAATATTGTTACCAAATATTTTTTTGAAAAGAGCAACTGTTGAGTTTCTCGCCGGTTCTTCTCAGCAGAACAGCTTTCCGAGCCGGTGGTAGTTTACTCACAGACTTACAGACTGACTTTTAATTTTGATAATGTAAAAATGACGATTCAAAAGAGCTTGTAAAAGTCTATTTGAATAAAGAATATTTTGATTTGATTTGATTTGAAATCATATAAGGTAAAACATTACTATATTCGTGAACTATATAAATAATATAATAAGGTAAAAAATCCTATTCGTGATTTAAACGCAAACAATGAAAATGTATTCGTAAATTAATCAAAGTAGGTAAATGTTATAATAACGCATTATTTCTAAATAGAATCAATGAATGATGGTTTGGTTGACGTCAAATTTGTAGAGAACCTATATTGATCATACACTCGTACAGACACATAAAATTAATAATAATAATTGATTTTATAAACACTGCTGCAATTACCTACGAATTTATCAATATATTTTATATAAGATATTACATAAAAACGAATTATTATATTGATAACAGTTCTAGACTTTTGGTAGGTAATTAAGAAATTTTTATATACACATACTATTTCAAACATGTATATGAAGCGAAATATTAATATCTAACTGTAAGTATGAAATCATTCCATGACACACTGTATTAGTATGACAAGTGAATATTAACTTTACAAATTATAATATAAAGAAGTTTTTACATTGTTTCTGACTGATTTTCTAACGGTCAGATCTACTCTACTCTACTGGATCAAGAACATTGCATTTGCGTTTTGCAAGCATTCTTGTCATTTTATCAATAGTGCTTTAAATAAGTATAAGACATTTATTTTGACATTTCATATGGTTCGTGTCGCAACAAATTATTGATTTGTACAAATTACATCAAGTAACAAGTTGTGTAATGTCAGTTATTATAATTTCATAACTTTTATCAAATTAATACTTATAGATATATGTTGTGTAGACAAATTAATGTGCAAAATGTCAAAGTGTGTTAGATTTGATGGTTTGTTTAGATTTTGTCGTACGAGTAATAGTCCTATTAGAAACGCTATGCTTCATGTCAATCAGATCCCATTCGGCCAGATCCCAGATTACATTAGAGCGAAAGTTGCCTTTACTACCTAATAGGATTTGACTACACAAGTAGATTGTAAACATGTGGGACTCATGTTATAAAATAAAAGTTTTGTAAATGGCCGGTTTATTATATTTTCAACCCGTAAGAGCTTAAATTATTTGAGTGATATTTGCATATACGATAGATTATAATATATCTTAGATTATTTACATCGAAATACGTTTTACGTGAAAACTAGTAGAACCGAATCTTAACTAATAAACTAAACGATGGTTTAAAGCAGACAAAGTGATCAAGCACTTCTGAATATTACGACCCACTGCGCCGCTTATCTCGCGTACCCTTTATTATTTCAACTAACAGATAAGATTTTAAATTAAAATGAATCATTGTCCAAATAAGCGATGCACAGTCGTACAATGTTATCTGGATACCTACTTCGAATAATTATTGATACAATAGGCATAATCGTAGCGTTTGATAACTCCAGCTTTAGGTACCTACATAAGTTTATCTCTCCACTGTAGGTAGGTTGGTACTTGTGTAGGTTGAAACGATTATATTATTTTTATTGCACGTGTAATGTATATCTTAAAAAAATGAACTGTAAGTTGAAAATATATCGTAAATTGTTTTAGATATTCCCTGCAAGATTCATTATCATACATATGTCCTAAAACTATTCAAATATTTAGAACTATATTTATATTTAGGTATAATTGAACTGGAAAATTTTACATGCCACAACACTTGTATATGAACTGTTTAATACTACTTTAGTTGAGTAGAGTCACACCCTCGTTCCGCTCGGTTTTGACCCTATTATGTTTAAACTGCGAGTATATATTTCTCAGAAATGAGATTTTTTCTGCTGTATAGTATAACGTATGCTATAAGTTGACCCGAATAACCAGCTATCATCATATCAAATTTTATTAAAATCTATTCAATGGTCTTCTCGTGATGCATTCACAAACATATATACAGGCAAAAACTCTAACAAATATGGTATGGCCTTTGTACCGATAGTAATAATTATTTAACTAAGATTTTTCAATTTCTACTTGACACTGGCGAAATAATCTGTGCTCAACTGGCACGCTTTGAAGCCATTAAAAAGAGAATCGAATTGAAGATTTTTCAAGAAAAATCATTTTTAGATTTGACTTATAATTTTATTATATGTATAGATGAAAAGCTTATTAGTTGTACTTAATTCTAACAGCAGTAACAACATCGTATTGATTGCTCAACGTAAATCCCCAAGCGCACGGCGCGCGATAACGCCATAATCGTGGATGGTTATACCATAAACAATATCCTCAATTTTGTTTGTCTCACTTCGCTTTATCACGTATTAATGACCACAATAGATTTTTTCAAAAATAATAATTATTAAAAACACAATAATAATAAGCCGTTTCAATGACGTACAACCCTTTGTACCTATTTTATTTATGTATATCTAGCGCAATACATTAGCTGATACGATAAGGAGTTTTAATTCCGGTATCGGAGCAATATTACACAGTATTTTGTAGAGACGCATCGGTACTAGATATCTTCTGGGTACTTGGCTACAATTAATGATAGATAATTATACAATTTAATGGATTTGGGTTAGACTGTTTGAACAGATGCCTGTTATCGATAGCGATAGCGAGTACCGTTTTGTTATTGTTTCAAACCTTCTAGGAAGTGATAAAAGATCACAACATTGTAGTCTCTGCGTGTAAGCAAAATTGAATTCATGTTATACTTTTTTATACCTACATACATATATATCGACACATGTCGATTTCCTTTATTTTAAATCAAGGTGTTATAGACTTATAATAGCGAAATGATAGCTGTACCTACTAGTTTCTCTATCTATTCTTTGATTCATCTCAGTGAGTTACCAGTCATATAAAACTCTGTAATATTGTTAGAAGTTATTATAAATGGTAAAGGGTAGTATTTTAAGAGTCGCGGCGACGTGATGATGACAGATGGCGTGCTGGAGGTGTATGAGGAGGGGCGCGAGTGCGTGAACTGCGGCGCCAACAACACGCCGCTGTGGCGTCGAGACGCCACCGGCCACTACCTGTGCAACGCGTGCGGCCTCTACCACAAGATCAACGGCGTCAACCGCCCGCTCGTCAAGCCGAGCAAACGGCTGGTCAGTCTCTCCGCTATATCCTAAAGCTCTGCCTTTGCGACAGGTGCCGACGCGGAACTCCTCACGCGCTTCTATAAGGACGGCTCCGTGCAGAGGTGGATGAGTGTCGAGGGCATGGCCAGGGGCATGAAGAAGGTGAGTCGGTGGCGTGTAGACTAGTGCATGCTTAACCCTTACACCTAGCACGACTCTTTCTGTAACCCTCCGCCCCCGCGTTCGCTTCCGACTAGGGAACTACACGCTACCGCTCCCCACTTCGATCGGTTATCGAGCACTTCGCCGTCTGACTGATCTCTTGGCTATGTTCCCAGTACCGAATTAGAATCCGAGATAGTTCATCGGTCGACGCGCCTCAAAGAAGCCGCCGCTCGCAGTCGACCTACCGAGGTCGTGCGCGAGCGCGGCGGCCGCGGCAATTTGAGTCTTACCCCGGTGGCAATAAGACGCGATGAGCTATCTCGAGGACACCGAGCATGCATTATGTATCGCGGGCAGGTAGCATCGTCCAATGGAGGCGCGGCCCCACCCCCCGACCTCCCCCCGCGCGCCTCCCCGCACCCTCCCCCCGCGACCATTATCATTGGACAATGATACCGCACAGTAGAACTCAATATATATCTTTTATCGCTCTATTGATAATAGTTAACATGGTGAAGGGAAGCTGCGAGTAGATCGCATACTATAGTACGATTCCCAGATTTTATAGTATAATTCATAGTGATAGCTTGTGCTGTTTTATAGCCTCATTTGCATATTTAGTATAAGATAATGCTTTCTATAAATTTTAAAGTAAACCTTATGGATTCTGAGCTCCCTTTTTATTAACTGCCCTTTTATTTAATTTATTGTTTTATACACGATGCATGCTTTCATTATTGTTAATGTAAATACATTTAATGTAAAATTTATTATTTATTTTATTATATACCAAAAATAAATAAGGCTTGTAGTATGTAGTTTAAGTTATTCGTAGACAGACTTAGAATTATTTATTGCATAATGCATAATAAGTAATGTCACAGTATAAAAATCCATACAGTAGGAACTGAACGAAACCCATATAAGTGCTTATTTCAGAAGGATTCAGTAAATTTCCTAATTTTCCTTTGAAAAGAGTAAATTTTCTTTTTCGATCTCTTGGTGAGTTACAGTTAATACCTACCTGTCAACCCTAATGTTGTCGAATGTCATGTAAAAAAAAGGATGACAATCAAGAATAATTCATAACGCATTTACAGTTTTCGAGGCATAAGCTCAGCTTTGCATTTGTGTGAGTGCAGTGTACGGATAGGCACGACCGAAGGCGTAGCGCGTTGCGAGTTGGTTTAAACCTGTTTTAACTGCTTTTGATGCGCGGCTATTGGCTTTTAGCTATCACTCACACAAATGCAAAGCTGAGCTTACGCCTCGAGAACTGTAGATGCCTGCGTTAGTTTGTATGGATTAGTAGACTATGGCAGTGGTAGCGAGTTCTTGCTCGGTGGAGGCATGACACGTGGCTCGTTACAGTCGGCGGCGCGGCGTCACGGCCAGTGCTGCACCAACTGCGGCTCGCGCAACACCACGCTCTGGCGACGCAACAACGACGGCGAGCCCGTCTGCAACGCCTGCGGACTCTACTACAAGCTGCACGGCATTAACAGGTACTAACTGAATCACTACATAATATTTGATGATTACACTTTGACGCTACAATCGTCTACATTACAAACTTCAGTCTTGCCCGGCTACAATTACATGCTCTATAAATAAACTCTATTTTGAAATCACAGAATATTAACAGTTACAACAATTTATTTTTAGATATCTCATATTATATGATTAGATGTCACCAATTATAAAACAAAGTCCTCCGCCGTGTCTGTCTGTCGCGATACACTCAAAATTACTGCTCCAATTTTCATGTTGTTTTCACCAATGGATAGAGAGATTCTCGAGAAAGGTTTTATTATATAACTAGCGAAATCGGCTTTGCTTGCGCTAAATGTAGAAAAGGGAGAGTCGCTAGTTTATTATTAATAACTATATTTATTAAGATTATTGGCAAATTATCTGTCTAACATTTTAAATCTTGCAATCCGTTTCTTCCTGTAGACTGCTGTTGTGGTAACTAATCTAATTTTTATACGTACCTATTTGGTATTTATTGTTATTACTTAAATAAATTTAATTAAATAAATAAATAAATTACATCACAGACCTTTGGCGATGCGAAAAGACGGAATACAGACGAGAAAACGAAAACCGAAGAAGTCTTCGAATGGGGTGAAGCCTCCGCAAGAGACCCCCAAGAAAGATGGTCAAAACTCGCCTGGTATTGACGGTATGTTGTTAAGTTTTTAGTATAGTGTTATATAGTCTGTGGCAGTAAACATGTCTACTTTGAAATATCTACTTATTCAAAAGAAAAAGTTATTTCATAGAATATACTTAGGTATAAAAGAATATTAAGCTGTAATAAACCGTAGATCCTTCAATGATAAATGCTATAAATAATCTTACATTTTTGTAATAAATCAATTGTATGGTACATTTCAGACACCAAGCCTAGTATACCCGAAGTGCCTCTACCATTGACTATGTCGGGCTCAAACAAGCCGGTGCGTGAGGGTCCCACACCTTCTCCACACGCCCACACCCACGCCCACGCACACAGCCATGCCCACGCCCACGCCCACGCACAAAATTCGCAGTACCCAGCGCTGGGCATCCCCTCTGCGCCTGCCTTCCTCTCTAACCCCTCGCTATTCAACATCAAGAGCGAACCGAACTCGGCCGCAAGCTACGAGGGCTACGGGACGCACTCCAGCTCGAATGGACCCTACCACTCGCAGCAACATTATTTACACGCCTTGCAACATGTAAGTTTAAAAAATCCAACTTATATCAATTTTTAATTTGATATATTGTCAGTTATAAGCTATAAATTTAAAGGAAGCATGTAATATGTATTAACAAATAAGTGATAAATTAATCGAGTCAAATTTTAAAAAAATCACAAAAATACGTACTTATTACTTATATATCATAGGGAAAACAATATTTTCATCTATACTAATATTATAAAGAAGTAAAGTTTGTTTATTTGTTAAATTGTAAGGGGTAATCTCGGGATCTACTGAACCGATTTTAAAAATTCTTTCACCAATATAAAGCCACATTATTGCCGAGTGTCATAGGCTATATAAAACACCGAAAAATAAAAAGGCTTTTACGTCCGTTTTGCAAAGTGAATCGGAGAAAAAACGGTCGAATGAAAGCGTTTCTACGAACGCTGCCTTAACTATGAAAGATATATTTTTGAGTTCTAGAGAAAAGATGTGGAGCTTGAAAATGCCTACAAAAAAGTCAACGACAGCATATGTCTAACTTAAAAACACTATGTACTAAAAAGGATTATTAAAATTATGCGCAACGAAGTGGGCACGGGTCAGCTAGTTTTCTTATAAATGGCTAATTTGTCATGTTTTTATTTCACAGTATGGACTGAGCAATGGCGAAGAAGAAGAGGGTAGCGGGTTCCTCCACCAGCGCAACGTGACCGCGCACGCCAAGCTCATGGCCTCCACGTAGCACTACATGCAACAATACAACTATAAAACACAATATCCCAAGCAAAAATTATAAACAATTTCATATAAAACTGGGAATAAAATGTTATGATTTTCCTAAGACTCTAGCACGCTGCGAGTGGATCGAGTCCAAGTCCAAGAGTCCTTGGTTGTACATTTACATAGATAATTTAGTGTAAAAAGACTCGATGAAGACTAGTCGTTTCTCCAGACCGCTGTCAAGTCCGTGAGTCTACTGTAAATTATAGGGTAGGCGAAGTAATTAGGCGAATAGTTGTACTTAGCATGTAAATATCGTTAAGGGTTTTCGACTGAGTAGTCACATGTATTTATACGGCATACGTTATTGCCTCGTCGCGCTCTTGCCATCCGATTCGAATAAAACGAGACGTTGATTATCTTAAGCGATCTTAAGTAGAGTTCCTTTCCCTCATCGATACACGCCGACGCTAGTCCGCTGTATTTTAAAATTATAGAAATACTTTTAACTATGAATGATAATTAAAACCTTCAAGACGCCTGTATCTATTAAGATAAAACTTGTTGATAATTGTGAAGTTTTATATCTTTAAACAGGCTAAACTATCATTTAGCTGCAGCACAGTGCAGTACTTATTGTAAAACCAACATAATGTCTTTACGTCGGCTTCTCATTATCTTAAATGTCCCTATCTGTATGGAGTAGTGACATATCATAATTCATAAGTATTTTATGTACAAAATAAAATTTTAATGAACAACTAATTGACATTTGAGTTAAATAGAAGCTCAAGTTCTGCTTTGAAAATTTGATATGTCCTTAACAATATTGCATAATATTCAATGTATATAGGCAAAGCCGCAGGTATACACTAGTATTAAATATAGACAGTATTCTTAATATACATCTGCCCGTGTCCCCGCACCTCACCAACCGTGTAAGAGAGTAGATCTAAGTTAAATGGCATTTATTGTTAGCTGTAAATAGTCAATAAAATCGTAGTGCATTTCGCAAGTTTATTTTAACGACCTTCTATAATAATGGATCTCTGTAGATGTAAAGTCCATTCAATGTAAAATATACATATTAAATACTGATGCACTTGAAGTTTGGTTTTATTTAACAAATTTGTTATAAATAATAATATATTTTATGTTTACACATCCCCCTATAAAGACCTGTGCCAAGAAAGGTCTTTGAAAAGGCTGAAATATTGTATTGTATGTATGCATAAATATGTTTAACTCATATTTAAGTACATAATATGTTCATTTGTCTTTTAAGACTAATTTCAAGGATAACCTGGATAATCTAATACAAAAAAGGATCTACTTAAAAACCAATTTTGCTTTTTACTTCTATAAAACAAAGTAATTTAAAAATCAAATCTCACCACTAATATTATTTGTAAATAAATAAAAACATGATCATTAAAAAATGTGTATTACAATTTAAAAAATGATAACAAAACATTCTTAAAATTTATTGTTTGCTTTAATAAGGCACTCTTGTTAAAAATAAATCAAGAGAGAAATTATTTTAGCTCTGTTTCAAATCTCCCGCCTGCTCTGCTGCCACTTCCAAAGCCTCCCCAGTGAGACGATAATAACACCATTCCTCAGATTTAGTCAAGTTAAGAGCACCCTTGCCATCATAAAATGCCCGGGCATCATTCCATTCTAATACATGAAAGTCCAATCTGGAACTACCTGACAATTTAGCTTCCTAAAACAATTATTTATATTAATTATAATAATATTATAAATAAAATAAAGTTTTTTGTATGTGATATATAAACTAAAAATTCTGCTGAATGGATTTTGATGTAATTAAGTTTGAGATCCTGAAAAATACATAGGATAGAAATCATCTCACAGGAGGGTATAAAGAGGAACAAAGACTTGTATAAACTATCAAACATTTCTTTTTTCTTTTCTTTTTCTTTCAATTTAAATTACTAGATTTTTCATAACTATGGTAATAAGCCTTAGTAAAATAATGACATATTAATAAAAAAAAAATTATATTTCCTTACTTTTGCTACTGCATTAAATAATTTATGTCCAATCCCATGTCTTCTCTCACTCGTCCGAACATACAAATCTTCTAACATCATAGACCGGCCTTGCCAAGTAGAATATGTTGGAAAATATAGAGCATAACCCACTATACTCTTGTCCTTTGTAAGCTCTGCAACTAAGCAATTGAATGCCGGGGGCTGCGACTCAAAGCCATCACGTTGCAAATCTGAAAATTTAAAGATAAAATAGTTGAAATCTTTAAAAATGTGTTTCTCCACAAGATGACTTATCACTGTAGTAGTAATTTTAAATGTAAGGTTAGTCTATCGAAACGAAATGTTGATGATATCAACAAACCTTTTACAGATAGTTGTGGACCTTCAGGCATTTTTTCGAAATCGGCAAGTTCCTGAAATGTAGTTTTTGTTATTTATTTAATTATTATAATACGTCCCATGCCGGGTAAACACTAAACAGCTGATGAAGTCTCACTTGGATCATTTCTGCTACCGCAACCATGTCTTCTTTTTTAGCACGACGAATAATAAGCTCGCTATCGTTATATTTATTACCCATTTCAATTAGTCACTAATATTTAAAATAGTATATTAAAATAAAATAAATATGAAATTCTTTTCCAACAATAACCAATGTTACGTTATCAGAAATGTCATTCATATCTTGAAATTTGACTGTCGAAATTGCCATATCACAATAATTATCTAGGACGATGTATCATAAATTATTGATAAGTTTTGATAATTTATACTTGATTTTTAATAAATCCCGTAATTTTCTACATATTCCAAATATTTTAGTTATATTTTAAAATATTTATATATTTTAGATATTGATAATATTTTTATTTAATATTGGATAGCTCAAAACAGGTGTTATAGATTTTATTTTTAACGTTAAACCATGCATTATACTCACAAAATGTTGATTTTATAGTTCGAAGTTAGCGCTACAACTTGATGGTAGTAGAACTAGCTGCTGCCAATTGACCTTCAAATCTATGACCATTGACCATAATATCATTTCAAATATTTTTTTACCTTTGGCTCTGTTATATTTTTTTACTTATCTAACGTCTAGTTACATTATTTCACCCAATTTCTTTTTAAAGTCTAAGAAAACTACATGTACCTACAATTTAAAATAGTATTTTCATAATTTTAATTGCATACCTTTTCTTCTACTTAGCATGCCTTTGTCTGTACTCTGTACATTACTCTTTTAGACCCAAACTTTAGGATTGTTAAATGATGAACAGAGATATATTGTGATATTTTTATTTAGTACATTGTTTGTATGTTACATGCTTAGAGATATTGTCTTACAATTTACAGATCCAGTCGTTTAGCGCGTTGTTAACATTTCATGTTAAAAAATTTTTGTTCTTCATTGTTAGTACTGTGTAACTTCTCAGTATTAGACGTAGAAATTGGAAGACTCGTCTAGTTACTGCAAATATACATTTAAAATAACAAAAAACAATTCCATTGGACAATACTTTGAAACCACTTTAACTATAAATAAATAATAAAACCGATTGTTTATTATGGAAACGATTATAATAATTATTCAATATAAATTGACATGCAAAATGTTAACACAAAACGCTATAATTACTACTCAGACTAAAAAGTTTTACAGACAAGGTCCACCAAAATAAATGTCAAAGTCATAAATAGCAGCGTAAATTGCTAATAAAAAATAATATTGACTCTGGCAGAGTGTATTGCGTCTGATAACGCAAATTAAGCCATTACGAAAAAAAAAATCTTTTTTATTTTCATGAGACCTCTTCCTATTAAAAGATAGATGGCATAATATTAGTTCATTTATATAATATTTACTTTAATTAAAAAACCGTAAGCTACATTTGTTTATTAAAGGTTATTATCTTATCAAATATTATTCAAATTATCATTTGTGTAAAAAATTTAGTTCTTTGACACTCTAACATCTGCCTATATTACTTCTCAGTCTGAGAATTACTAATAGATGTTCTAGTTCTACTTGTTCTATATGTACAGGACATGGTAGAAAAATATTGCAAAAATTCTTTATAATTATCATTACTTCTGATATAAAGTCGCGTTTATCTTACATTAGACTATCACTGAATCTACTTACACATAATAATTATGTACATATAATATGTGTTTAATAATAAAATAAAGCTTGCTCATTTTGGGCATTTTCTTAATAAAAAAGGAATATAAGTTGATTAATATTTTTTAGTATAAATGATGATTTCATTAATGTACAGCACTATGAATGAGGCCGTCAGTTGAAAAAGGGTGCTAACCAAGAAATTTTAATTAAACATTTTAACATAATCCTAATGTGTATTTTTTTTTATTTTCAGGGCTTTTATTTAAAAATTAGGCAAGCCCTATCATACATCCTAATATGTATGTAAACATGTTTGTTTGATCAATATAATCATTTAATAATTTTAATAGCATAACAATATCTCTTCTACATTTCTCAATAGATAATCTTGAGATTAGTCCATATATGATAGCCTCAATGAGTGAATTGTTTAATACAGTGCAGCATCACTGTACAAACTGCGTCGATTAAAATAAATATTTGTTCTATATTTAAAACCAATAACAATATATCACGGTTTAATAATAAAATGCCTGCCTCGGTGGTGTAGTGGCTAGCATGTACGGTCATACATCGAGAGGTCCTGGGTTCGAGTCCCAGGTCGGGTCAAATTTAATTATTGAGTCTTTCTGTTTAGTAAGCCTCAGTAATAGCCTGGAGTTGGGAAGTTGGCGGTGAGTCACCCCCGTGCCTCGGAGAGCACGTAAAGCGCCTTAGCTCTCACTGGTCGTGTCTCATGTCGTCCCACCGGAGTATGAGAGTGATAGGAATAGAGAGTGCACTTGTGTGCTGCACTATAATATCTCCTGCGCAGTTGGCTAGTCTCAATGAGATTGACCGCCATGGCCGGAATCGGTTGGAGAACATTATTATTATTATTAATAAAATGTCAATTATAAACTATAGGTTGTAGTGTAGTTGTCACTTATGAAAGAGTGAGTAGGTGAATGTGTGAGTGAGTGAACGAGTGAGACAGTTGACTCAGTCTCACACAAGTGAGTGTAGCGCTCAGTGCGGGTAGTCTGCGCGGAGGCCGAACTCCGCGGCGTACACGCCCGCCCACGAGCCCGCCGCGATCACTTCGCTCGTCGCCGCTGCGGGATACAGTGACACTCAATTTAAATTACCTTTTCTGATTTTTTGATTTAAATATGAATCATTTTTTATTCATCATGTAATCAAGTATTAATGTTAGAAGAAATAAGTATAAAATATGTAAGAGATTTATCATCATCATCATCATCAGCCCTTTTCAACTTCCCATTGCTAGGCACGGGCCTCCCTCAGTACGAGGGGGATCAGGCCATAGTCCACCGCGCTGGCCTAGTGCGTGTTGGACTTCACATGTCTTTCGAAAACTTGTTAGGTTTTTCTCAGACATGCAGGTTTCCTCACGATGTTTTCCTTTACCGTAAGACAAGTGGCAATCATGATAGAAAATGATTCGCACATGAAAATATCAGAGGTGCGAGACCCGGATTCGAACCCGCATCACTCGGTTATCCAAGCGACCGCGTTACCACTGGGCTATCACTGTCTGTAAGAGATTACTGTACAGGTATTTTCACTACATATTTTCTAGGCATTTTTAAATAAATATGATGTCTTACTCAGCTGTGAGAGATGTTTGTGTGAGTGAGACGTTTGCGTGGAGGCCGAGGCGGACCTGCTCTCGGGACTGCGGCTGATCTTAACATCTCCATCTGTAAATAAAACGTTCATTACACAATAGTTGTATTTTTTTGCAATGACCATCATTAATTTTTATAAATGCCATTATTAAATAGGCTAATACATCACATCATGTTTCATGTGTTCTTTCTTTATTAATTTGACTTAAATAACTTTAAAAAGTTAAATATTTCAATTTCAAGTTAGTCGTTTTTCACCTTAATTATTAATAACTAGCCTTTCCCGCGGCGGCGTTCGCGTTCTAAAAGCTGAAAATCAAAAGAAATACTTTTCTTCCGTTTTTGCAACACTTTTCATTAATGTTTCGCTCCTATTGGTCGTAGTTTCCTCGATAAACGGACTATCGAACACAAAAATATTTTTTTAAGCGGACCAGTAGTTCTAAAGATCAGCGCGTTCAACCAACCAAATAAACAAACAAACAAACTCTTCAGCTTTATCCACAATATTAGTATAGATTAATAATTTGACACTTATGGACTGACCGTCTGCGTGCGTCTGCGCGGGCGCGTCCCGTCTCTGCGCTTGCGCTTTAAGCAGCTTGCTCATAGTGTTGCGCGGGGTGGGCGGCGGACGTTCTAGCGCGCGACCGTGCGCCGCACCCGCGTGACGCTCCAGCATCACTCTCCGCTCGAACCGCTCGGGGCAGAATGAGCAACGGAACAGCTTACGCCGCACTCCCCCTCCCGCACCCCCTCCCCCTCCATCCCCCGCCGCGTGGGCTCGAGCGTGGGCAGCTAAGTTGTAGCGCTCGGAGAAGCGCTTGCCGCAGACGGCGCACTCGTGGCGCTTCTCGCCGGAGTGCACGCGCTTGTGGCGCTTGAGGTGCGAGCGCGTCATGAGCGCGAGCCCGCACACGTCGCAGGCGTGCGGCTTCACGCCGGAGTGGGACAGCTTGTGCATCTTGAACGAGGACGTGTGGATGAACGACTTGCCGCACAGGTCGCACTGTGGCATAAACAAAAATAATGATAATTTTGTCAGTATATTAAATTTAATAATAATGATAAATTTATTTATTTTATATTTATTTTTTCTATTTTTCTTTCCCTTGAATGTGTATATGGGTTACTTGAAATGTAACTTAAACTAAAAATTTATTTAATAATTATTACCTGAATTACATTCAAAATCTAGATCAACTACATTGTACGTAATATACATGTGCTATATAATCATAGCATAGCATATAGCATGAAATGTATATTGCATAATATATTAATTACTATACATATATATTAAAAATGAATAACCTGATAATTAAGTTTCCCTGTATGTATATTATTGTGCCTCTGTAAAGCACCTTTGGACGGGAACAGCTTGTTGCACTCTTCACATTTCCAGTCACTTATACCTGCAAGGAAGAAAACTTTAAATATATACATACAATGCAAAATAAAAACAACAAAAAAATCATATTTTATTTAATTACAAAAACAAAGAAAAAAAATTCAAAACATGCAATTTGCTTGTTTATTAAGTGTGAAAGTGAGAGAGATAGAGTGTGAGAGAGAGATAGAGAGTGTGTGTGTGAGAGATAGTGTGTGTGAGAGAGAGATAGAGTGTGTGTGAGAGGGAGATAGAGAGTGTGTGAGAGATAGAGATAGAGTGTGTGTGTGAGAGAGATAGTGTCTGTGAGAGAGATATAGAGTGTGTATGAGAGAGAGATAGAGTGTGTGTGTGAGAGAGAGATAGTGTGTGTGAGAGAGAGATAGATAGTGTGTGTGAGAGAGATATAAAGTGTATGTGAGAGAGATATAGTGTGTGAGAGAGAATGTATGAGAGCGATTACCCTTGTGCATGGCGACGTGTATGTCGCAGGCGCGCTTGTGCTTGTAGTGCGCGCCGCACACCTCGCAGATGTACGGCGGCTTCGAGTCCTCGTGCTTCTGCTTGTGGTGCTCCAGCCGCACTGCGGAGTGCAGCAACACACCACATTGTTTGTTAGCTTTACTTTTACCATCATGTACTATTTAACTAGATTAATTTGTTAATATTATAGTACACACAAATAAAATTAAATCAATATGTTGGGACAGTTTTACAACAGCGCCACCTAGTTCCGTGGTAAGCTACGAGGCTTGTGTTACGGATGCCAGATAGTTGATATACTACACATATAAATTTTAAAATACATACATAATATAAATATTAACACCCAAGACTGGAGAACAAACATTTGTGCTCAACAAAATGAATGCACCCAGCGGGACTCGAACCCGCGACCGCTGGCGCAGAAGGTAGTGTTACTACCAACTGAGCCAAACGTGTCGTCATATAATCCAGAATGTCGTCATATAATCAATAATTCCAGAATGTCATGTTAAATTAATAAAATTGACTACAAAATATTTTTGACATTTGTATGGGCTTTAAAATCACTTCCAAACGATACAAGCTATACATATAATATAAGAAACTACACTTGACGATTTAATTTCTAAGATCGGAAGGAATTAACTTCACAGTAAAATATTAACATTACTTTATGAATCTACTCACCAAGTGAAGTATATTTGGCATTACATTGATCACACTGATGAATGACTTTTGGATCCTTTTTTTTCTTCACGGTGCTAGACTTACGAGATTTTCTTTCTTTTCTGCGCACCAAAAGATTACTTCTTTTATGTTTACCATTGCTCAACTCTTCAGGCATGTAATTCGAACTTTCGTCATCATCATCATCAAATCCTTCTGCTTCAACTTTGAATACATCATCACATCCATTTAAATCTACACTATCAGCTCTGTGTACAAAAAACAAATAAGTATGCATTAGAATAATCTAATATATGATTTATACTCAAACTTAAGGGTTGTATCATGTATGTATATAATTTTTTTTTATAATACTGTCATATCCAATGTCTCTGTAAAAACGATTACCAGGCAATACTTTTATTGCTTTTTTACATTGTCTATTAAAAAATAAACAACTTACAACTTTAATGTGTTTAATACTTATTTATAGTTATATTCAGAATATAGCCATAATATGTCACTGCCCTAAAATATGATTGCTTACAACTCTTCGAGTGTAGTTTTGTTAGTATCAATAATAAACCTCCCTTTGCTTTGCTGTATGCAGGTTAAAATATATAAATACCTGTCTGGTGATTCTTCTTTCTTTATATATTCAATTTGTAATGTTGTAGATAAGGCATGTGACAGGAGCATGTGATTTGTGAGTGCCTCAACCCCTCCACTCTCCCCTGTAGCATTACATTCTGCACACTCCCATCTGAATATTATGTTGTTTAAATTTAACTATAATATTCATACTAACAAAAATAACATTTTATCGTTAAATTAATTATTCATTATTAAACAAATTTTCATATATATATATATTTACATTATAGATATTTATTATAAGGAGTATATATTTTAAAATAGTTTCTTTTTAAATATAACATTGTCGTTCACAAAAACCAAAGCTAAATTTGAGAAAACATGAAAGTTACCACACACTTTTAATCTTTACCCTTATAATTTGATTTGATTTATAAATTGTTAGCTTACTTATCATTAGAATCATCCAGATGCTGTTTTTGTTTTACTTCTGTTACAGATTTCTTTTTTCTTTTATCAACTTTTCTATGTCGCTTCTTTTTAGTGATTGAAAGTGGTTCATCTTCAGAATCATCATTTGATTTATTATCACCATATAATTCTGATTTTTCATTTTTAACTGATTCAAGGGTAACAGAGTTTTGTACATTTTGTGCTTCAAATAATGGGTTCTTGCTAATCACAGACTGAAATGCCTCTTTTAATTTAAAATATTCTATTTCTGCATGCTCTAAAATATTCACTAGGTTGAGGCACGTTTTACATATAAATCTGTTACTATTTGTTGATTTAGTTAGATCAGTCTGAGTAAATTTGCAGAGATAATCATGTAATGTTGTGCCTGCAGCAGTTTGTGTAGTGCTTAGGTCAGAATGCTCAGTTGTACGACCTAAACACACAAAGCACTCCACCAATTCCTGCTTAACAATTACATCTTCCTCTTTAACACCCAACACAGACACACTATTATGAACTGGCAAACATTTATTCTCATCTGTATTGCAATTCGCTGGACATGTTTCGCTCATATTGCTGACACTTAAACAACTTCAGTAGAATCATTACACACAAGAACTATAAAGTGCAATATTATAAGACCAAATCTATTGGTAAAATAAAAGGTTCGCAGAAAGAAGAATAACAAAAATTGGCGACTTGATAACTTTGTGTGACATTACAAATTACAATTAATTGTTGTTTTTAAAATTTATCCCCGATAGGGAAAGGCAAAGGACTATAGTCCATACAGCCTAGCCTAGTCTAAATGAGTCGACTAGTATCAAAGGCGGCAATCTGAGCATTTTGAGAAAAAGTAGTTAATGATATGGCGACTCAGATTGATGTGATTAACAACGTTTCCCTTGGAGTATACGGTTCGGAACTGGCAATAAACCATAGTAAAAACAGATCAAAAACTGACATCAGCATCAAAGCCGGCAATCTGTAAAATTTTGAAATCAAACCCGGCAATCTTACGCTGTCAACCAATCAGAAGCGAGAGTTCATTTGCGTTTCGTAACGGCCGCAGGAACATTTCGTTCTGTGAATTTTAATGTTTTCTACGTGTTTTTGTGACTTAAACTAATATAAAGCAGTGGAAGTAGTATTATGGAAAGCCACCCCCCTTTAGTAATAAATAGTTTTACACGGAAACGCAAGAGGAATCCAGAAAATTGGACAAGAAACCGGGATAAGGAATTGAAGTAAGTTTACCCGTAGGGTTGTCAATTCTTGTCATGTAAAAGGGTATAATATTGTAGTATTATTATTTTTTTTTGTTTTAGAAACTCTGCGAAATCATTACTCGATAATGTGCAGTCATAAAAGCACTAAAATGTGCTACTTTAACAATGGCTCATGACATGACATGTGCATATAATTTTAAATTTAGTTTAAGAAAACTCAAAAAACTTTTTAGAGTTACTTAATTTTTTAGTTCATAAGTTTTTTTTTAACTAGATTTTATGTAACTGCCAAATGCATTATTTTTTAATTACAATATACTATGCCAAAAAATAAAGAGTCGTTCCATGCTTGTATGTCAACCCTAATTCTGGAATAACATCTATAGTATCAAAAACGGTTATCTGTGCCTTACTCAATTTCAAATACGGCATTCTTAAAAAAATAGCATCAAAGCCGGAAATCTTCAAAATTGAAATAGTATTTAAAACTGATATAGAATTATTATTAGGGTAATATAGCATTAATTTATCCTGCTTTTTAGCTAAGATCTTATTTAAATAAGTTTTGTAACTACAAACAAGATAAAAAACAAACAATCCGTTTTTTTGAATTTACCAACATTTGTCTTAAAGTCACATTGCCACCTTTGATACTAGTCGACTCAAATTTGACATTTCTTTATTTTGACGACACGTTTGGCTCAGTTGGTAGTGACCCTACTTTCTGCGCCAGCGGTCGCGGGTTCGAGTCCCGCTGGGGGCATTCATTTGTTGAGCACGAATGTTTGTATTCCAGTCATGGGCGTTTATATTTATAATATGTATGTATTTAAAATTTATATGTGTAGTATACCAACTATCTGGTATCTGTAACACAAGCCTCGTAGCTTACCACGGAACTAGATGGCGCTGTTGTAAAAATGTCCCAACATATTAAACTGTAAACAAACACGGATGACGCCTTTCTAACATGCTATAGATTATATTCCTTTACAGTTTACAGTAAAATCACACTAAATCAGAGGCATGAATATTTTTGTTCCCATTAAATAGTAAGAATTTAAGAATTAAGATTTAAGTGCAAGTGAAATAACATCTCATTTAGTGTATTTTTTAAAATATTTTTAGCTTGAACACGCACGACGCACGTACACGCTTTTCAAGTTCTCTTATCTATTTGTAAGATACATAAAAATTAAAAATCAAAAATTTATATCAAAATCTTCGAAAACGTTAGGTTTATATATAAAATGTCAATTAATGAATACAATTTACAATATCAATAAAAAAGCTTTTAATTATTATGCAAATTAAAATTAATATAGTATTGTTGATAACTTATATATTGATTGTAATTTAGGTGTAAAATATATTTAATGGGCTTAACAAAATAGTCAACATTAATAATTATGAAACTTAATTTATTTTGCGAACGTTTTACTGCCGAGTGCCGTTGCCGACTTGACTGAGTTGCCAGTTTGAATGTTGCCAGTTGCCCAATGCCCGCCGTTGCCGTTACGTTAGTGTTCGAAACGCGTGGATAGTGTACAGTGGGGTCATCGGTTGCTTGTAAATTTGTTTTGCCGCGACAATCGTAACTAAGAAATAATTCTTACAATCGAAATTTATGTACAGTGATAGTCGAATATTAAAATTTAAATTTATGTGTTCAGTCTTTACTGATTACAGTTATCTATAAAAAATATACGTTAAAGTGCTTCCATTTATACAGAAAAATTTACTTATTGGATTTTCTTTATACAATAATTTCCTACTGGTAAGTAGTTTTATTCCTTATTATTTATTTATTGTTAATTTAGATATGCTGATTATTAATACATGTAGTTACATTAGGCTCGACTTCGTTTCGCTCGTATCCATCCCTGAGTACATATTTTTTAACGGTCTCTATCCAATAATGAATGAAAATCCAATCTATAGGTACTAATATTAATAAGCTGAGTTTGTTTGTTTGGTTGAACGCGCTAATCTCAGAAACTGTATAATTCTTTATGTGTTGGATAGTCCGTTTATCGAGGAATGTTATAGGCTATAGGTATATCACGCTACGACTAATGTCTAATAGGAGCGGAACATCAATGAAAAATGTTGCAAAAACGGGAACGGCGGGCAAAAAAAACGCGTGCGAAGCCGCGTGAAATGCTAGTTTATAATATAGTATATTTATTATTATGAAATATTAGGCCTTCCTTGAACAGGCTTAAAAAATAAATATTTAAAAACGGTTTCGGTTAAATCTGAGATTAGCGTATGTAAACAAACGAACTCTGCCTCTTTGTAGTATAAGTTTAGATTTAAATTATATTTCGTTACTAGTTTGCACGACAGGCGATATCCTGTCCAAATTAATTAAAAATATATAGAACCGACCAATTACTGACCAACAGAACTTGGTCATGCGTCAATTTTATTATAGTAACCCGCTCGCTTGAATAACCGAGTGATGCGGGTTCAAATCCGGATATCGTGCCTCTGATATTTTCATGTGCTTTCATGTGCCTTTTCTATCATGATTACTACTTGTCTTGACAAAAACCTGCATGTCTAAGAAAACCTAGCAAGTTTTCGAAAGACATGTGAAGTCCGCCAACACGCACTAGGCCAGCGCGGTGGACTATGGCCTGATCCCCCTCGTGCTGAGGGAGGCCCATGCCCAAAAGTGGGACGTTAAAAACGGCTGAAGACCTATAGTTATTATCACTAGTTGCTTTATAATATTATTGTTATTATCTTTATTGTTTTTATGTGCTACAATGCGTTTCTTGACTGAATATTATAAATTAAATATCGGATATTTGATAGGCATAATTGTCACGATGTTCATGAAATTATTAAGTAGGGATTATTAACTTAAACCCGGTAATCACAGTGTGTTTACGGATCAAGGTTCAAATGCATGTCATGTATTAAATTTCATCAAAGTTGTTTGATGTTTCAGTAATTACGTACCTACCTAGTATTAGTATCATGTTTATTGCGCGAATAGGGACAGACAGATAACTTATATTTTTCCTATATTTATAGGTATACTACTATTTAAAGGTTTTGTGATGCACAGAGAGCCTCTTTACAGATTAAAAATAAGAAAGCCATATATTTTTAATATAGGTGTAGATACTAGCCACCTACTTCATAATTTATTCAAGGATTAGAACTGTATCAAAATAAAAATAATACCTTATAATAATATTATGTACATAATAAAATGTAGTATCTGAACTTTACCCATGGAATAATAGTACTTTCATATAGAATTTTGATTAAAATTTAGTGTATACAATGTTACAAAGGTAAAGAGATCTTTGTTTTCGCTCGAGTGCACTCGGCAGCGAACGCCACCATTGCAAAAGTTGTATTTTACACCTATGACTGCACATGTTACGTTGTAGCAAAAAAACAAAATTGTTATGCTTATAAACCTACGGTTTTTCATAGGACGTCATCTCCAGTAGCTTCTAATAAAAGTGTGTCTAAAAAATATTTTATTTTCTGTAACATAATCGTGAATTTTTATCAACGATCTATCTTTTATGCTAAAATTTAAAAATGGAGAGCGTAAACAATTCGCCAATTTATTTACCGATTGACTTTAAAATCGTACTGTTTTATGAAACTCCGTCGTTTTGTAAACGTGAAAACAAGCTTATGCCTAAGCTTAGTCTGGCTTTTTTATGATATTCTAGAACATACTCGTCTCCTACATTTTAGACCATATATCTTTCAATTGGTTGGAAAGATGGTCCTACTAAGAAGTATGAACTAAAAACAAATTCAATTTAAGGTTCTATAATACAGGACCTAGTAGGTACCTATTATGCAGATAAACATGCAACATTCTGTTGTTTTCAAAGTTAAAGAAATAAGTATGAAACTAATTATGTATTACTTAATCGAATTCATTTATATGTTTACAAATAAATCGTAAGTACATATTTGTGTAATTAACGCATAAATTATTTAAGTAGAGTAAAAAAGTTTCACCATGGTGCGTTATGTGTAACCGCTTCCATTATTTTCTCCGAGCATGGTGAGACTGAGTAATGTAGTGCATGGTGTGGAGCCGCCGCGCGTGACGGCAACGGACAGACCTAGTTACGCTAACATGACATATGGCTTCAAGGAAAATGCTTTTTGAAGTTCTAACAAAAAATTTGGCACTTCTTTTGTCATATTATTTATAATTTTTGTCAGTCGCGTCGTCTGTTCTAAATTCTGAAGGCCTATCCGCCGCTTAGAATCTCGTTAAAATCGATCAAGTCTATATACCTACTTAGAAAATTAGAATAATTTTTTTGGTCGCGTCGTCTGTTCTAAATTCTGAAGGCCTATCCGCCGCTAAGAATCTCGTTAAAATCGATCAAGTCTATAATACTTAGAAAATTAGAATAATTTTTTGGTCGCGTCGTCTGTTCTGGATTCTGAAGGCCTATCCGCCGCTAAGAATCTCGTTAAAATCGATCAAGTCTATAATACTAAGAAAATTAGAATAATTTTTGTCGGTCGCGTCGTCTGTTCTGAATTCTGAAGGCCTATATGCCGCTAAGAAATCTCGTTAAAATTGATCAAGTCTATATGGAAATTAACAGTTACAATCAGAGAGACACATAATTATTAATCGGTGTTTAAAATATAGTGTAACTTGCTGCGCCCCGCGGTTTCACCCACGTAGTTGCGGTTCCCGTGGGATTACAGGGATAAAAAGTAGCCTATGTCCTTTCTGAAGGTCTTCTCTATCTGTGTACCAAATTTCATCGAATTCGGTTCAGCGGTTTAGGCGTGAAAGCGTAACAGACAGACAGACAGACAGAGTTACTTTCGCATTTATAATAGGTATTAGTTAGGATGCGATTTTAAAAACTAGTTTAAATAATACAATACGAGTAGCTATTGTTATAGCTAAAGAAATAATTTTTCGCAAATAATAATTCTATTACATTGATATTTATTACGGCCGCATGAGATTTTGGAAATTGGAACATTTTGTAGTAAAAATATACGCTTGTAAAAGAACTTTATCGAGCTAAAATAATAGGTAATTATTTATTTTTTACCTATCGTTTTGTAATGGGTAAATTATATAAAAATGCCCGTAATATTTTAACGATTTTACTTTAAAATTATTAAGTGCCGAATTGTCGAAGCGTAAGAAAAACCGCATAATTTCCCTCTAAAGCAAAACGAGACGACAGTTTCAATATTTATGTTTGAAATTGTCTATTATACTGCTTTATATTATAATACATTAAAAATTCCAAGAAAATCAGAGAGTTTCTTACTTGCAAATTGTGATGTAAACGGTAGCAAAAAGTTTTTGACTATACGCGTCATGCAATTTTTAAATATTTTGTACAATGATGTTATAATCTCATTGATTTTGTAATAACTGTTGCCTGTTTCAGAATAATAATAAATATGCATATTGAAATATTAACACACACCTACAGAATAATAACCATTTTATGTATTTTCTAATATTATAAACATCCGTGCAATAATACATAAAGTTTTAAATTCATTTTATATTCCAAATAGAACCTACTCTTAATGAAAAATGCGGGAAAACCCCATTTCACTCTTTGTCTGGAAATAACTATTGATGCATATTATAGCACATATTGCATAAATGTGCTTTAAGAATCAATATTATTTTATGAATTGTAGAGAAAAAATAATTAGGAAAATTCTTAGATTTACGCAAATATCACTATGTATATTATAAAAGAAAGTCCTCTGTACCCTCTGTCTGTCTGTTCGCGATAAATTAGTAAACTTCTTCACCGATTTTCATACTGTCTTCACCAATGGATAGAGTGGTTCTCGAGGAAGATTTTAGTATATATCTAGCAGAACCCGCGGGCGAATGCTAAATCTGAGGACCAAACCGAGTGAAGCGAGCGTGAGTCACTAGTGTTATTACAAATGAAAGTACAGAATTTTAAGCTTTACAAATAATGAAAACTGTTGTTTTAGATGTCTTACATGTCATAAATTATACCTACTTATAGCCGACAGCGCCAGCCCACTTTAACCCAATTTAAAAATAATTAAGATGTTGTAGCTTACAAATAAAAAAGTATATAAGATTATTGCTAAAAATATAAGTTAATAAGACAGACAGACATTGTAATTGCAAAAATATATAGTGATAGTTGTATGAAGAACCGATAACATAAAATATACATCGATGCCCGTTAAGAGGTGACTCTCCCCAAGTCTAAAGGAAGTGGAACCTGTCGCACTCCACACATGAGTGGGCAGAGCCGGGTTTCGAGGGTCGTCACGGATGCGTGTCAGTGGTTTCACTAAAATATGTAGCTGTTACTATAAAAAGCTATTTCTTTGTAAAAGTTGCCATTAAGTAATTTTTTAAGGATGCCATTTTTTATCAAATTTTTAATTTCTTTAGATTTTAAAAAACCTAGGTACTAATGTCAGTAATTTAAAGACATTTTAAAAGACTCAATAATATATAAAGAAATAATTGTGTTCTCAACTGAATTGCCATACAAATAATACATTAACAAAAATCTTTAATTTCACTTTTAAGCGACGACGGCCCGGGACCGGCTACTGCAGCTCGGTTGCCCTTCCCCAAATCCGGCTCAGTATTAAATTAATTATTATAGATTATTTATTATTACCAACATTAGTTTCCTTTGTAAAGATTTAATGCCTCGCAAGTGAATTATGATATAGTCATATGTATAAGTACAATTTTATACATAGTTGTTATAATATGAATGTGTGATGTGATGAAATTGGCATCTGCTGAGGTAAGCGCGAGCGGTGACCGCGTTGCGCGCTCCGCCGCTGCCTCAACTGGCTCGGAACCACTTCACTGTTATTTGTGCTGCCATCTTCCTGGCTGAGCTGCTTCATGCCATTTATCACACATGCTTAATGTTTAAACAGTTAAATGTCAAATCTTAAATCTCTACATGAAGGCACATAACAAAGACACACACGTGTATTTTTATTTGTATTATGAAACGAATAAATACCATAATAAAATAGGTTTAAACTTAAGTCAATATAATGCTTTAAATATTCATAGTTAAAGACGACACGTTTGGCGCGGTTTGTAGTAACCCTACTTGCTACATCAGCGGTCGCGGGTTCGAGTCCCGCTGGAGGCATCATTTGTTTTAACTCGGATGTTTTTACTTCAGTCATGGGTGTTTATATTTATAATATATATGTATTTAAACTCATATGTATGTAGTATATTAGTTATCTAGTATTCGTAACACAACCTTCATAGCTTATTACCATGGTACTATGGTGCTGTGTGTAATAATGTCCCAACATACTATTTATTTATTATTTATTTATAGTTTAACATGAGTTATTGGTAGTAGTAGCGATGTAAAGCTCGAGTGGCGTGCAGGCTTTGTACTGCCAGTAGTGTACAGACAAGGTCGGCTCTTCAGCTGAGTTGTTCAAACAAAGCTAAATGTAAATGACTGGAAAGAAAGCGAAATTAGCAGCGTTGTGATTTTGATACTCTTTCCGCTTTCTAAATATGCGAATATTCCTCGAGATTAGGTAGTTATGAATTATGATACTATATTATAATTTATAGTTTATTAGTTACAGTGTCGCACGCTTTGTCAGTGACTATAATTCTCTTATGGAAAACCCTTCTTTGTATATATATTACTTGTCTATATACTAATATTATAAAGAAGTAAAGTTTGTTTATTTGTTAAATTGTAAGGGGTAATCTCGGGATCTATTGAACCGATTTTAAAAATTCTTTCACCAATAGAAAGCCACATTATTGCTGAGTGTCATAGGTTATATAAAAAACCGAAAAATAAAAAGGCTTTTACGTGGTAGTCCGTTTTGCAAAGTGAATCGGAGAAAAAACGGTCGAATGAAAGCGTTTTTTACGAACGCTGCCTTAACTATGAAAGATATATTTTTGAGTTCTAGAGAAAAGATGTGGAGCTTAAAAATGCCTACAAAAAAGTCAACGACAGCATATGTCTAACTTTTATATTTAAGTGACAAAAAGTAGTTTTTTTAATATTAGTATAGATAATTTAATTTTTAATATTAATAAAATAATTTAAATTATTTAACCACTCTCACTTTATGCCCAACGAAATGGGCACGGGTCAGCTAGTTAAGTTATAAAATTAATAAAATACTTGATATACCTAGTCTATATTCAACAAGTTAAAACATCCTCCATATATATTCAACATAGACATACCTTTGTCATAATAAATAAAAAAATATCCATTACCAATTATGATACTATCAGGAGGATCATCTACGATAAGCTGGTCAGTGGCCACAATATCAACTTATTTATATAAGCAATAGTATAATTTTATATTTTTAATGTAAGCAAAGAATACTTTAGCTTCAATTTATTTTATACTAGCCTTTCCCGCGGCTCCGCTCGCGTTATAAAGCCTGAAAATCAAAGGAAATATTGTTCTCTCGTTTTTGTTACATTTATCATTTATGGCCAGCGTCATGTACTATATCCTATAGCCTTCCTCGATAAACGGACTATCGAACACAAAGAAAATTTCGAATCTGACCAGTAGTTCCTGAGATTGGCGCGTTCAACCAAATAATCGAACTCTTCAGCTTTATAATATTAGTATAGATTTAGAAATCTAGCAACTTAAATATTTGGAAACTGTAGGTACTATTCAATTTTAATATCTCGTAAGTTATCGAATGTTATCTGATGTATGCACATTATTGCCAAAAGTGTTAAGTAGCGAGATTACACTTGAGATAGCTAAACATTTAACAATGCATCTCAGAACGTTTATTATGTTGTAAGAGTTGACGCTTGTGTATTACAACAACAACACACAACAGCTTTTTGTATTTGTATTTGGTACCTAGTTGCTGAAAAGTTCGTCACATACTAATAATAATTAACGACTTTAAATAATTTGATGACTATAAATAATTATATGATAATAATATCATACTGCTCGTATTAAATCTTTTTTAATGTCTCACTGTTGGTCCCGGGCCTCCCTTTTATACGATCATCCATTATCGGGTTGGCGGACTTCACATATTTTTCGAAAACTTGTTAGGTTTTCTCAGACATGCAGGTTTCCTCACGATGTTTTCCTTCACCGTAAGACAAGTGGTAATCATGATAGAAATGATTCGCACATGAAAATATCAGAGGCGCGAGATCCGGATTTGAACCCGCATCACTCGGTTAAATTGACGCATGACCAAGTTCTGTTCGTCAGTAATTGGACGATTCTATATATTTTCACGGTAAGACAAGTGGTAATCCTCACGATGACGATGACCTCACGATGTTTTCACAAAATGCTTATTCATAAAATATTTGTTGCAGTGCGTGCGGTCGTAGCGACAGTGCAGCTGGGCGGGCAGCTGGGCGGGCGGCTGGGCGGGCGGCAGGACGGGCGGCGGCATGCGCGCGCGGTAGCCAGCATGGCCGCGCCGCTGCTGTGGCTGGCGGCGCTCGCGCTCTCCGCGACGCCGGTGCTCCTGCAAGGTAACTTCTTACTGCCAACTTCTTCTTACATCACACAACTACTGGTAACTTCTTACTGCCACATCACATAACCACTGTACTAGAAATTGTCTTTACGCGACATTGGCGAAGTCAACTGTGCCCAACTGGCACTTATGGAAGCCATTGAAGGAGATAATTGAATTGAATTGAAATTGTCTTAACTAGTAATGCCATACATATGACGTGGATTTTTTAAGTATACCCACATCGAACGAAAATACGTGTTCTATTGTATCCCACATATATAGGTATGTAACTATATCGAGATCGTGTAAAATGTTGCCTGAAGTCTGAACCGACTGAATAAGTAAGATTTGGCTTTCAGCGTATTAGTATAAATATAATATGTTTATATTAACAGTCAAATATTAATCAGTAAAATATTTCTCATATGTTTGAATTTTATTATAACAACGTATATTTACGTGCCGTATGTACACTATTTTGTGTGGATTTTTAAAGCTATGTTGCGCAAGGTAAAGGGTAAGGTAAAAAATAATAAAAGTATTGATTAACTTACATTCGAAAACAATTGAAAACAACACAAAATCAGCAAAGTTTTGGAACGTTCGATATAAAAAAGCCTGGTAACTGACAGTCGGACAATGTAATGGACTATTAGCGATCCATTGTTCTAAGTGCTCCTTGCTGGTAGGAGCAAAATTTGTAGCTTATAAAGGCATGAATTTAAAATTATACCTAAAGAGCTTTTTATTTCGTTTAAGAGCTTAGGGTTGTCTTGAACTGCCAGAATGTCAGCTGATTTATATGCTTAGTTCACTCTCTGGAACCTTGCCTTGATATTGCCTCGTGTATTTGGCTATTTCTTCATCATTCATGTCTTCAGCGAATTACATAACCATGGCAAGTGTAAAAAAGGAACGTTATTTATATTCATTTATTATTATGAAAGACACTAAATTTATAGCCGTGTACCCTCTACATTAGTAATCGGAAAAAAACAAAAATCAAGCCATTAGCATATAGGTCGAAATCACGGCTATCGCCCTCACCCCCGGGGTGTCGGCCATTCACTCCGTGCAACGAGGTCAACTCGGTACATTTCAATGCCGGTACTTCTTATTGAGTTACGTTTACAAATGCATTTTATGACGGTCTTGCAAGTATTTTCTTTGTATTTCGTGTAAGATGTAATATCAGAAGGTATACCTATACAGGTGAAATCCTTTGTTTTTTATATAAAACCTGGTCAGGATTCTCGTCAAAGTACAATTATTTGAAAATGAAAGAGGTTGAACTAGTACCTAATCTATTATCTATTGATATAAAAGAATTGTAACTGAGTTGAATTCGTACATAAAATGTTTTGATGGATCAGATGATAGCTAGCTATTCGAGTAAACATATAGGATACTTTTTACTACATACCATTTAGAAGAAATTTATAGTAACTGTTAAAACGTCTCTTGGGAACGAATCCGAGCGAAGCGAGAGTGAGGAGCCACTTATTATTATTATAATTAGTAAGATATTTTCCAATCAAAAACGTTTTATTTCTTTAAGAAATACGATATAAACAATGCGTTTCTAAATGGGAATTATTACAATTAAAGTCCTTACTTTACAATTTTCTTGATAAAATCTTAGTTCCGTATGCAAACGCCCTAGACGCGGAAACGTTATACAAACATTACAAAAACATAAAAAAGCAACTCGAGTCATAATGCACGTCACTGGGTGTACTGTACAATGTACTGACTACTGAACAATCACTGTATGCGAATGTTTTACATATTATTTTATTTCCTCGACAATAATGCTCGTTTCTTTAGACAATTTTGGAAATTGCAATGAAGATATCAGAAATGAATAATTTAGATAATTTTTAGACTTTTTGACGACACGTTTGGCGCAGTTTGTAGTGACTCTACTTTCTTGCGCTAGCGGTCGCGGGTTCGAGTCCCGCTGGGAGCATTCATTTCTGAAACTCTGATGTTTGTACTCCAGTCGTGGGTGTTTATATTTATAATATTATATATGTAGTATATCAACTATCTGGTATCCGTAACACAAGCTTCCTTCGTAGCTTACCACGGAACTAGATGGCGCTGTGTGAAATAATGTTCCAACATATTTTTAGAGAGTATTCCTAAGCGTTTGATTATTGTGTAAAATAATGATATTTACCATCCAGTGTGTAATATCCATTTACGGAAATATTATTGAAATAGAAAACGTAACCTACAGACGTATCCGCTAATCATTCTACTATAAATCAAATATGCTTACGTCTTGTAGTGGAGCGGCTTCAGGCTTGGCCAATTGAACTGCTTTAAAAGGTTAACAATTATGTTACTAAGAATGTACATAATGGGATTGTCTTAATGGTGTCATGAAGGCGACTCGACCCCTGCGCTTAATGTTTCTTAACCATAAACCAATTAACATAGGGTCTATCTTATTATGGGTTATGCTATATTTTACATAGATATATTTTGTGTATTTCATTATTTTACAAGTATAATAATTGACATCTGTTCATTCTATAAATTGGAACTTATTGTAGATCTCATTCATCATCATCAACATCATCAGCCTTTTCAGTTCACTGCTAGACAAAGGTTTCTCTCAGGATGTGCCTCAGAAGTCTGATATATCAATAAAAACTGTTAATCATATTATAATAACCATTGGCTGTAGTTAGAGCTATATAAAAAATGCTAATTAAAACGAAGCAGGGATGGATTGTGTGCATTTATCGATCTCTCTAGTTATCAATAAGGCTATAGTACCATATAAAGGTAGTATATAAGGAAATGCCTATTAAGCTGATCAATAATTTCGATATTTTCATATTACGCATTATTACATAGAGGTCGCACCTTGCAGTAACATAGGACGTTGCGTCAGGCCTGATGATGTTTGTCACCGGCCCGCGGCGGCCTGCGCTATTGTTGTAACTTCCTTCACCGAACACTGCCTTCTGTTCAAGTGTATATAATCAACAAAGTTAAATTGTAATACAGTTGCGCGATACATCCCTAGCTCCCTAGCAGTTACTTATTTTGAGTGTGTTTCATGATAAATGTAACCATTTCCATTTGCTAAAATGGCCCTTTTCAACATCTTATCACTGGGTGGCTTCCCTTCATTACAAGGGGGATCAGGTTAAAGACCATCATGCTGGACAATTGCGGGTTGGCTGACTTCACATAAGTTTCGAAATCATTTCTTCTTCTTTCAGATTTCTTCATGATGTTTTCTTCCTTGTAAGATACGCCAATCATTTAGAAATGATTCGCATATAAAAATCAGAGTTGCAGGTCTCAGTATTTGATCCCGCTTCTCTCGGTTTCCCAAGAAAGCGCGTTACGACTTAGCTTCTACCACAATCACTAGCACATAGCCCATATTAGCAAAGTTGAATGAAATAAAATATTTTTAGAAACATAAATAGTAGGTACTGCATTTCCGTTTTTAAAAAACGGGGGAAGGCGCGAGTATTGCTAGTAATTTGCTAGTTTACATTTGTTTCTGTATATCTTTTTGCCACTTAAGGCACACAAAAAATTCAACACAGCGAGTTTTCCCCGACTTCAATTAAAATTATTATGATAATAATAGCCTATAGCACTCGCTTGTAATGTGGCTTTCTATAAAATAATTACCTCCTATGGAGGTACATACAAATTTATAAACTAAGCTTCTTTACAATATCGCAGATTAACAGTAGGTTATTTCTAATTATTTCCTACAATTAAGGCCGAATTTACAGTTTCTAGAATTTTTGTCTCCCTGCCTGTGTGTATCTGTCTGTGAACACGTCACTAGGAAACCACTGGAGAGATTTTGATAAAATTTGATATGAACATAGCTTTGACAAACATATACTTACTAGTACCTAAGTAGAGATCAACCTGAGTCGTTAGTCATAATATTTTTTTTCCAATGAATAATAAACATTAGATCTTCGTAAAATAACAAATTGATACGAGTATGTGTAAAATATCACCAAATTGTATATTTTTTAAGATTTCCTCGACTAGCGTTAATTACGCTAGTGATTAAACGGCGGAAATGCATTGTTCGAAGGATGTGAGCTATCAAGCATGGATATTAGCCAGCTGTACTACTGTGTGCTATGTAGCTTAGACTGTACTCTACTACCTAGTTGCCTACCCAAAGTTTCCTCTTAAAATATAAATAATCATTTCCAAGGTTTACTTGTAACAAATATCGTCTAATTTGTTTGTTGCCATAATCCACTATTGTTAGTGTTTTTATAAAGTTTTCAAACAATAGACTTTGTGCTGTAGGTTTTTTTTTTCAATCATTGATGAGGTGCACGAGGTAGAATGATAATGTTCTTGAAGAAGTATTTAGGTTACAGCATAGTTAAGATGTCGTCCTAATGCTAAAATAACATATCTTTTTTCTCTGTAAAATAATATATCGAAGACTTTACATAGGTAGGTATAATAATAAAGTAAGAAATAAAAAAAAATGTATCAAAAAGAATGACTTACGTACCTATTTAGGTTACACTTGTTAAAACAATGATTATTTTTGTTATTTAAAAAATGAGTATGTTTTATATCTGTGTGCATTTCAAAAAGTACTGAACTAAATTTTTTGTCAGTGATTGCCTTATTATTTTAGGCAACATTTAAGTCACCTTTTACTACAGGAAAATCTTTCATTTAACTAAGGGAAACTATATCTGGTAGGTACTGTCAAATGATCGTTATAGCAAATACTTAGACAGCTTAAATCTTAAGAGATATATTAAAACAATGTTTAATAGATCATTTAGGTGTTAAAAAGTCTGCTGTTCGTAAAAGCATATTTTTATATTTGCCTACATCCTATGGTAGTTTAGCAATAACGATTCTTATCTATTTAAGACGTACCTACCTAAATAGCAATGTCAGGAAAAATCGCTAGTTGATAAAATAAATATTAACATTATAGCATAGTAGAATAGTATAGTAAGTATAATAGTATAGTAAGTATAATAAGTAATAGTTATGAAATTAAGTACAGTTACGAAAATATCCAACGAAAAAGTTTCGCCATCGTAAAAAATGTTTTTAATAAGAATTTAAAAACTAATTTATTTACTTGATTCACTGTAACATAGAAATTAGTTTCATTTAGATTATGTTTTCAATTATGATTGCATCAAGCCTTGATTCTTCCGCAACTGATTCGCGAGAGAAGAGTTTCGGATTCTTCAAATTAGCCTTTTGCTTTCGTAATTTTGTTCCAACGCAATAAAACACTTTCTAATGACATCATAAAATATTTAGAAAAATACATCACGGTCTATGAATTATTTATTATGTTGTTTTAATTATTTATTTTTATTAGTGTACTTAGAGACTACAGAGTAAGTGAAATCTTACTCATAGAAATAATGTAACTATCCTCACTTTCTCAATTTCTCACAAGCAGGCATTACTTTATTACTACTTAACCTAATCCTTCGCTTTATAATTTATATTATCTAACAGAACGCCATTAATATGTTAAGTATTATAAATCATGACATAAACAATATTCCTCGCCGCTGTCTGATCAACTCAAAAACTACTGAATGTGAAAATCTCATGTAGGATTTCCATCAGATTAGGAAGATTTAGTCGTGTTGCATCAAGATTTTAGTGAATTCGCAGAAATATGAAGATGATTGTTGAAAATGTCGAAAAAATTGTGATGGAGCTTTATTGGTATGTATATGAATAATATGCTGCGTTAACTAATAAAGTTATGAACAATTTAATACAGACTATTTCCTTTTAAATAGACCTTCTTATTAAACGCTACGTGGACGTACTTAGGGACGCTCCCGAGCTAAGCGAGCATAGATTTGGTATCATATTGAAATAGAATGAAAAATAAAAATAAAACAATGGTAGTCAGAATTATTTCACTCAGTACAAAGATGGCTCCTTATTCTCATTCAAACAATTAAAGGGAGTGTAGTATTTTAAAGACAATAGTAATTTTGTTTCAATTTATATCGCTATAAGAATACATAGTAAAAGAAATCAAATCAAAATATTTTATTCAGCATAAAAATTGTTACAATTTCTTACTAAACGTAAAGGTCTACCACCAGTTCGGAACAGAGATCTGCTACCAAAACAATATCAAGGTACAGTGCCCGGTGAGTGCGGCGGAAGCACGCTCTGCGGGTTGCGACCCCGCAACGCTTTCCATGTCCTTTGGTCAACGCTGCAACCCCAACTTGCTGTCTAACGATATTCATTAAATTATCAACTCGTATCACATAATACATTAAAATAATTCTATTGGCCTTCACAATAGAATAACTAAATAAATTACTAGAAAATGTAATTTTATATTATTAAGCCATTTTAATACTTAATCGATTATTGTATCAGTATTCATTTCTTATAGAAATTGGTATTAATTACATACCATCTAGTCTATGATTTTAACACGGATGTCCATCGACGTACAAAATTATAGTTTCACGATCAAGCGATAACGAGATCGGAAGTTACATCCACCAGTAATTGGATAATAAAGAGACAAAGTGTAAAAAATCTGTCTAGAATAGCTGTCTCTATAGACAGCTCTACAATTACTTGTTGGGAATAATTAGATCTCGTTAGAGGTGACTGGTCGTTTCGATGCTTTTTGTATTATGTAATACACTAGCATTTGCCCGCGGTTTCACCCTTGTCTTTTATTTATGTACCTACTCGTATAATTACGAAAACTTTTTTTAAGTATTTGTGGTTAAAGACATTTATTCTCATAAGAACACACTGTTCACTTTTACAGAGATTAGAGTAATTATACGCATGCATTATATAAATTTAAGTATTTTTTTCTTATTTTAACTTAAATGTATTAAAATTTACAATATTGATTTTGTGTTGATTTTAGTATTGTAAAAATATTTACCTGCACCTACTCTACTATCTTTATGCCAATATACAAACTCACGTCGATGAGAATTGATCTTCACCCCCCGTACCTATGTATACACAAACTGCCTAAAACTGTATTAAAATTCATTCATTCGTCTTTTTTATCGGAAGCTTTTAACTTTTTAAAATAATATTTTTGCCATTTCCAACCCCTTCTGTCTGCCAATCCGTCCAATTTTGTTAAGTTTGTATTAAATAAATACACACTAATAAATACAGACTGTATTTATTATTTCGTGTTTAATGAACGAGGGGGTTGTATTTTATACATAAATTGAGCATATTGGGTTTATATTATTTAATAAATAGGTACTGCACGATTTTTCATAACATCATTCTGACAAGCATCAATTGGTACCGATCAATAAATATTTAAAATTTAAATCGCCTCTTGATATTTTTTATACAGTCAGCGTTAAGAAATTGCTAAAAAGTATAACATGACTAAATTAATGGGTTCAGTTCCGCTAGCACAGTTCCATAGTTCACCGTCAAGCCGTGTCTATATTGCTATAATTAATTCCACTTATACCGTAGTTTTTATTGCAGTACTTTGATTTACGTTACAATATCTAATAAGCTTGTAATACTACCTTAAATATTAACTAAATTAATGTTAGCTGAAAAAATGTATTATTTAAATCGTGAGGAAAACCTGCATGTTTGAGAGGAGAGAACCTATAGACAATTTATGTCAAAAGATATGTGCCGTCCAATCCGTTCTTCGCCGCTCATATTATATTGCGCCCCGCATTGGAGCTACATAAGTCAAATCAAAATATTCTTCATTCAAATAGACTTTTAAAATCTCTTTTGAATCGTCATTTTTAAAATTAAATGTCAGTCTGTAAGTAAACTACTACCAATCGTATTAGCCAGTTTTTAAAATGGATAAATAGTATATTTTTTTCGACAACTCTTTTAAGCTTGTAGAAACTAAAATAGTACTGAAATAGCTACTGTGAATAAACTCACTAAAAGACTCTGCATACTCCTATTAAAAGAAAAAAAAAATCCGTATTCGTTATGATACATTTTTCCATGAAAGGCGAGGGTCGTCACTCATATCCACATAGCGCATCTATTGACGGTTATATCCCATAAATTTAAACACGCCATTTTGAATTTGAAATCAGTCGGAAGTTGCGAGGGGAGTTTATTACGATATCATCGCCCGCCGTCCGGTGCCCCACTTGTCCACGCACCTGCTGTTAGATTAGGGTTACCAGATAGAAACTTATCAAATTCGGGAAAATTCTAGGACAACGGTGTTGGGACGAGATCATAGCAAAAATATCTTGGTTTTTTATTTTCAAAGGTTTTAGCCGTGTGACGTGTTATTCGTTATTAGTTTATTTTGTTACAAAACTTGTAGGTTTTTGGAATCCGGGACAATATGGTCTAATTACTGGACACGGGACAAGACGCAAAATTCCGGGATAGTCCCGGATTTCCCGGCCATCTGGCAAGCCTATTTTAGATACGTGCATTTGAATAAAGTTCTCGAAAAAAGTATAGGTAGTAATTAATAGAAATTTACAACCTAAAACTGTTAATTAGACTACTATTACTAGTCTCGTGACTGGAACGTATTTACAGCTGAAATTTAGGAGGTTCTCGGGATCCAGTCCCGGGTTGGGCCAAATGATATCATTAAGTTTTTCCATGAGATTGACAGGAATAGATAGTGCTCTCGTGGTTCGAGCTCTATAATATCTCCTGTGTAGTTGAATGATACATTGTAAGTGTTGAGAGCTGTGTGATATCCCGCTGAGTTTCTTTCGCCAGTTCTTCTCAGGTCACAGGTTCCTTCTATCCGAACTGGTTGTAGACTTATGATGTTCAGTAAGAAATTGCTACAATTTTTATCCTGAATAAAATATTTAGATTTTGATTTTTTGTGACTGGTCGCCGTAAACGAAATAGGTCAGTAAAACATTATCATCGTCATTAATTTGAATTAATTTTATCATCTACATATTTCTAACTGTTAAAACGCATATGCCTGCATATTCCATAGGATTATGTCAAGATACATCCACTTTCAAAATCATATTTAAAATAGTATTAGAAAACTTAACATAAAACACACTTGTAGCATCTATTTTTATGTAATTATAATAACATTAGTTTATTTAATGTTTATTTATTTTAATGTTAACCATAATCTAATAATTTCACTTATAATGTCCAGTTAAAATTACTGGCATCACTTATTTTGAGTTGTATAGTAATGACGATGATGTACAGGATCGAGCTCGCCCCCAGCGCTCGCAGCTATAGCACTCTCCATACGTTCTCGGGGTGAGTACTGGAGTAGCGACAGTGAGATGATCACGTCATGTGCTTGCATGATCACTAGCAACTAGAATGTATTGCTCACTCATAATGGTTTTTATCTTTATTTTATTAGCCGTGTTGTCGTAGCTGTAATTGTTTTTATAATTTATAAAAAAACGACTATATTTTTTCTAATATAATCTAATAATTTTTCATTTGAGAAGATTTCATTGGTTAAGGGACGTGGCTAGGCCGGACGTTTTATTTTACTATTTTTTGAACGGGACCCTAATTCTTTTTCATAATAAGTTACTCTTTTAATAACATTACTTTTCTGCCATTGAAAGTCCCGTTAAAAGCTGTCCAGCCGTTATCAAGATTAGCGGAAACAAACAGACAGACAAAAAATTAAAAAATCGTGTTTTTCTTATAATTAATTAAGTTTATAATTAAATACATAATATGTAGTAAATAAAACTTTTATTTATCTGCATAGATATCTGTCTGTATAGGTACTTAGATATACAAAAATAGCATAAAATAACATTATAATAACTTCCTGCATTCCTTGAGAATTTGCATAATTGAAATTATGATTTTTTGCGAATGACATTCAAAATGCCAGATTATTCTTAGCGTGTGAACAAAGCTAAAGATCACCAAATCGGCCGACGCCTCCATAGGTCACGGGAAAGTAAATTACATCTATTACGTTAATAATAGTGGTTTAACCGCGATTTACTTTCTTGTTTCGATCGTTTACCACGTAATAAGCAAATTATTTCCCAATTATCCCCTGGCTTACTGATACTTG
This sequence comes from Boloria selene, assembly GCA_905231865.2. NCBI lineage: Eukaryota > Metazoa > Arthropoda > Insecta > Lepidoptera > Nymphalidae > Boloria > Boloria selene. The sequence continues at coordinate 257,827 of HG993133.1, forward strand.
ATATTAAGTTTTTTTTAAACAATACCTTTTATTTCATGGCTTTTAAATTTATTTGTAACGGTGTACTTTGCTCTACAAACTTGTGCGTTGTTTTTGACAGAAAAATATAAAATGATTTAACGTAAAAGTCCTATTTTATATAGAAATTGCAGAACAAAGTTGAGGAAATGTTATTAAACCACAATAGAATCACGCGCGTGCGCCATTTTTTTAATTAACGCTGCGGCGCCAATGTTTCAATTAAACGCACTAGTTTTTTCCCAATTATAATTTTTTATGCTCTGAAAGCGACACGCGGGCGCATTCAATATGTCACACGAGAGATTGTGCAGTGTGCTATTGATTACCTACGAATATGTTAGTATCTATACAATAAAACAGTAACTTACAGAAATCTGTACATGAAATATTTATAAAAGTAATGACTGTAACGTCTTTTCTACAGAATATTGTTTGTGCGCTCTTCACGCATTTAAAAGCACTGATTTTAATAAAGTTAAGAGGAGTGATACCTAACTCATTACTTAGTTCAACATTAAGGATACCTTTGATTGCAGGAAAATATTTCATTTCCAACAACAATCAACAACACAATTATGTGTATGAATGACAATATTAATATTATATATATTACAGCTGTTTTCCTTTATAAAGATTTGTAGCAACCATGTAGCAACGCTATGTGCACCGCACTTAGAAATACCCGAGCGAAGCGAGGTTTAGTCACTTGTTAACACTTATATGAAAAGTTTTTTACTTACACCGCATGTTCATTTACTTATTGTTTTCGGAATTTAATATAATAGTAAAATTTTTCTAAGATCGTAGGACCATAGCGATCCATCATCATTATTATTTGTTTGTTAATCAAAAATCTTAACCACACATTTTGCATTACACAGTTGCTATTGTTGTTTTATTCGCCAGATCAAGATCTCGTCACTTATACCTTGTTAACGTCTTAAGTGTCTAACTGTCCATTATTTGAGAATTCCCATAATTATTATATACTTAATTCTAATATAACTTTAGCTTTATTATGTACTAGCTGTGCCCGCAACTTCGTTCGCGTGGATGTCGGAACTTAATTAGTATTTTTTAGTGCGAAGCGCTTATCTTCTTATCTATCGAACAATACTGCACGCAGTTGATCTCTAGTTATAGTCCCGTCTAAGTTCGAATACTCGTAGATGGCACTGTTTTAATATTTTACTTCGGAAACACTATTTTTTTTAATTAATTTACATTTTTTATAAGTGGTGAACTGATTACGATGAAACAAAAACCTTAATGTTACTTCAATTTACGCACATATTGTTGTGTATAAAAGTTACGTGAAGTTGTGAGACCAAATGCATATAACCCTAATTTTACTTCTGGAATTTCTCTACTTCTTCACTTTAAACTCAAATATCTTTTGATAGACTGAACCGATTGCAATAAAACAAAAACTAAATGTTACTTCAAGTTACGTTCAATCGTTGTGTATAAAAGTTATCTACATTGCTTTCGTACATTTTACGTGATGCCCGGATAAATAAACAGACAAACCGACAAACAGACAAACAGACAAAAATTCTAAAAATGCTGGAAATGGGTTCTTTTCTACAGTTTTATTATATGTATAGATGAACATATATGTATAGTACCTACTTACTATACATAAACCTTATATACACATATTTTTTGATGTGATTTATAACATTGAATGAACTTATAATTACCTATTATTGTTAGTATATGGAACATCAATTCGGTTCAATTAGGAAACACCATTTTCTTACATTTCAGTAACATTTTCACTATTTTACCCACTATATTATTTGGCCTGCTTTCGAAGTCATTAGATTTATTGACGGCTGTTTCTGCGTTCACATTACAATTATTATAATAGAATTGATATCGTGACTCGCCCATATATCAGTATCAATATTAATTTCTATTTTGTTCTTGCCCCAAATTTTTTGTTTTATTTTACTCTAGTTGCTTATTGACACGAACTAGGTAGTTGCCTTGATAAAGTAGGTACTAGATTTAGATAGCAATTTCACTTCATAGTGTTTCCTGTACATTTTGCACAATATTGAGTACACATACAATTAAGCGTCGCCAAATAGTAATATACCCATGCCTATAGCTTTTACTTAGAAGAAATTATTTTTTTCAGCTATCCAAGATAGTCGATGCTATTTGATGAACGGTGGAGCAGTGGAGAGCTTCTTCATAAGCGAAGATACACCAGTCGGCAGTATTATAGGTATAATTTTGTTTTTGTATTAAAGTATAAGTATTTTGTAGGCTAGGTTTTAGGGAATTGGCTAATTTTCATACGGGATTCGCGTAATGATCGTTACTGTTAGTTAATATTTTTGCCACAGCCCATTGTTGTGGTTAGGAAGAATGCTAGTTATAATTTTACGCGTTTAGAATTCATACATTTTAATAATAATACTAATTTATTCTGATATTATTTCTATATAAGAAAGAGAAATTGACGACACGTTTGGTGCAGTTTGTAGTGAACCTACCTTCTTGTGCGAGCGGTCGCGGGTTCGAGTCCTGGTGGCATTTGTTAAACTCCGATGTTTATACTCCAGTCATGGTTGTTTATATTTCTAATATCAATATGTATGTATTTAAAAACTTATAGTACCTATATGTAGTATATTAACTATTTGGTATACGTAACAATAGCTTCCACCCTTACCACGGAACTAGATGGCGCTGTGTGTAATAATGTCCTAACATATTTGCTAACACGCACTAGGCCAGCGCAGCGGATTATGGCCTGATCCGCCTCGTACTGAGGGAGGCCCGTGCCCAACAATAGGACATTAAAAAGGGCTACAAAATAATAATAATTAAAAAAAAATATATATTTATTCGTCGACGATTTTTTTCATTTTTTATCTATTTCTATAAAGTAATAATTGGTTAACTTTGATATTTCAAAACAAAGGTACACTTAGTGTAAATGGTGATCCAAACGAGGTAAGCGGGGACATATCGCTGAGCATCCAAGAGAAGAGCCCGGGCGTGGCGCTGGCGGCGGGCTCTAAGAACCTGACGCTGACGCGCGCGCTCGACCGCGAGGAGCAGAGCGGGCCCTCCAGCCTGTACGTCAACGTGCGCTGCGACCGCCGCCGCACCGCCGACCCCGTGCGTACACATCGCGTCTAAACGCCAGCCTTATTACAGTTCTCGAGGCGTAAGCTCAGCTTTGCATTTGTGTGAGTGATAGCTAAAAGCCAATAGCCGCGTATCAAAAACCAGTTAAAACAGGTTTAAACCAACTCGCAACGCCTTCGGTCGTGTCTATCCGTACACTGCACTCACATGTAAAGCTGAGCTTATGCCTCGAGAACTGTACGTATCGTGCAATCCATCCTCGATAGCGAAAATTATACAATAATTGCTGTCCAATCGCAAAATCGTTTTCGAATTTAAACATTTGTATATAAGACAATAATAATGGGCTTACTTTTTTTATTTTATACCATTCTGAAATAGTGCTTGACTACGTTCTACTTGATGGTAAGTGGTAACGCAGTCGCACTAATTCAGTAGCCACCTATTCCTTCTTACCTTGAAGACAGCCATATGGTAATCGGACGGAAACACTGATGCAGGCAGGTTGTTCCAAAATTTGAGAAACTTAGTTTAGCTAGTGCAGATGCAGTATCTCACACCTCTGATATTTTCATGTATGAATAATTTCCTACATGATTGTCACTTGTATTACGGTGAAGGAAAACATCGCGAGGAAACCTGCATGTCTGAGAAAACCTAATTTTCGAAAGACATGTGCATTCCGCCATCCGGCACTTTGCCAGCGTGGTGGACGCCCGTTTTCCCCATATCGAAGAGATCGTGTCCAGAGCATAAGTAGACAGTATTTTGAAGTATGAATCATTTCCAACATAATTGTCCCTTGTATACGGTGAAAGAAAACATCGTGAGAAAACCTGCATGTCTGAGAAAACTTAGTTTTCGAATAACATGTGCAATGCGCCTTCGAAAGACACGTGCAGTCTGCTAACCGGCACATTGCCAGCGTGGTGGTCAATGGCCCGTTTTCTCCATATCGGAGAGACCGTGTCCAGTGTAGTAGTAGACCATGAGTAGACAGATCAGTTCTGCGCAGAGCTTCGTGATCCCGGTGTCGGTTCGCGTGTGGGACGTGAACGACAACGCGCCGGAGTGGCGCGGCGCGCCTTACCACGCGCGCGTGTCCGAGCTGGCGGCGGTGGGCGCGCGCGTGGCGGTCGCCGCCGCCGCCGACCCCGACCAGCCCGGCCCGCACGCCACCGTGCACTACGAGGTGCTGCCCGGACCCGACAGCGTGCGTACTCCCTCACACTACACTCACTCTATACTCACTCACACTACACCCACTGCGTGGCCGCCGCCGCCGCCGCCGACCCCGACCAGCCCGGCCCGCACGCCACCGTGCACTACGAGGTGCTGCCCGGACCCGACAGCGTGCGTACTCCCTCACACTACACTCACTCTATACTCACTCACACTACACCCACTGCGTGGCCGCCGCCGCCGCCGCCGACCCCGACCAGCCCGGCCCGCACGCCACCGTGCACTACGAGGTGCTGCCCGGACCCGACAGCGTGCGTACTCCCTCACACTACACTCACTCTATACTCACTCACACTACACCCACTGCGTGGCCGCCGCCGCCGCCGCCGACCCCGACCAGCCCGGCCCGCACGCCACCGTGCACTACGAGGTGCTGCCCGGACCCGACAGCGTGCGTACTCCCTCACACTACACTCACTCTATACTCACTCACACTACACCCACTGCGTGGCCGCCGCCGCCGCCGCCGACCCCGACCAGCCCGGCCCGCACGCCACCGTGCACTACGAGGTGCTGCCCGGACCCGACAGCGTGCGTACTCCCTCACACTACACTCACTCTATACTCACTCACACTACACCCACTCGCACTTCACTCACTAACATAACACTCAATCACACACACTCATAATTCACTCATTACACTGACTCACATAATACTCGCTTACACATAGCTTTCTCTTCACTTACGAGTCTCGACATCTTACATAATTTTAAAAATAAATGGATTGCGCAATTATATTATAATATATTAATATTCAATATAAACAATAAACAGTAACTAAGCAAAATCCTTACATGAAATATTTTTCAAAAAATAATAACTGTAACGTATTGTGTACAGAATATAAATTCCAAAACATATTAACATTTACTTACCGTCTGTTTGTTTCTATGTCTGTTTGAACGTTTAACTTTAAAACAAAATGTACCTACTGGACCTAATTAACCAAATTTTTATAGCGATAACTTATTACCAAGTTCAATTAATTATAATCTAATGTGTTATGTTCAACGTGAACAAAGGACACTGACAGTACTGGGTATACAGGAGTACCTGCGGTTCGCGAGCGCGCTAGACAGCACGGTGGTGGTAGCGCGGCCGCTGGACTACGAGACGCGGCGCAGCCTGAGCGTGCGGCTGCGCGCGCGCGACGGCGGCCGCCCGCCGCGCCACCGCGACGCCACGCTCACCGTGGACGTGCTCGACGCGGACGACCAGAACCCGCGCTTCGACCACGAACACTACACCGCTGACGTGCCCCACGACGTGCAAGAGGTACCTTATCTAATATATATAAATCATGTGTCACGTTGTTTGTTCCCAAAGGACTCCTAAACTACTTAACCGATTTTAATCACATTTGCACACCGATTGCAGTTTGATCCAACTTGAAAGATAGGATAGCTTACATCCTAATTTATAGTCGCAATATTATTTTATTTCAAATTAAATGTTTTTTATATGGCTGAGTATGAGTGTGTATTTATCGGTTAGTTCTATAAAATCCTAATAGATGGTGGTTTGGCATCTAAGTTGCATAGATATCCGGTAGATGGCGCTGTATTTCTATTTCTAGATTATAGATGGCGCGTGACCAAAATTTAGTAAGGAGTAGAATTTTATTTTGTTAAAATATATATAAAAACCGTTTAATTTATTTTAACTTACGCCCAGCGAAGCGGGCCAGATTTGCTAGTATGTATATAAGTTTGAATACATACATATTATAAATATGAACACCCATGACTGGAGTACAGACATTCGAGATTAACAATGTATGTCCCCAGCGGGACTCGAACCGGCGACCTCTGGCGCAAAAAGTAGGGTTACTACCAACTGAGCCAAACGAGTTCGCGTCGCGGTATTAGCAATGATTATTTATTTAACACTAAATGGTTTACTTCTTACACTTCTCAGATGTCGAAGCTACGACAACCCAGCTCGCCTTTTATTTATGTTGATTCAACTTAGGATACTCTTAGTGAAAAATAGAAAATATCGTGACGCTTGCTTCGTGACAGTTGCATCTACTTGTTCTCGTCTGACACTAAGGAAGATGTGATATAAAATTTTGCCCCAATAAACAGTGGCGCAACTATACTATCTGAGGCCCGTGGCAAATTCTTCGAATGGGGCCCTCTGGCATCCCAGAAAAAATAATATTTTTATTCGGTACAAAATTTTGTTAAAATTGTTAGGTTATTTCTGGATTTCTTTTTGGGTCGGGGGCCCGTGCCATTTTGCCACCCCTGCCACCCTATAGTTACGCCACTGCCAATAAAGTAAATATTCTATGTACAGGGCACAATACTGCAGACGCAACCGGCAGCGATACACGCGCGCGACCAGGACGTGGGCATCGACGCGCCCGTCGCGTACGCGGCCAGCGGCGCCGGCGCCGGGCTGCTGCGTGTGGCCGCCACCGGGGAGCTGGCCGCCGCCGCCGCGCTGCGGGACGCCGACCTGCCCGCCACCGTCGTGCTCAAGGTACACTCAAGTTATACTTAAACTACACATATAAATAAATGTAAATAAACTTAAAATAAATTTAATTAAAGATTGAATTAAAATAATAATGTAAAAGACAAAATGAATGCTGTGTAATATATATATGTTACTGTAAAAGCCCGAACTACGGTAAATCCTAAGATTTACTAGTAAATTCTAAGATTTACCAATACTTAATGGTAAAAGTCCGAACCGTTCTACGATCATCGTTTCATCGTTTATTTCGGACTTTCACCACCATTCACTTGGTAAATCTTAGGATTTACCTCAAAGACACGGTAAATATTGAGATAAACATGTTAATACGTCTTCTGCGTATGGCCTTGTACTCGTGACAGTCTGCAGTCCCTCGCTACACGTTCCATCTCCCTCTACCGTCTACGCTCGCCTAAGTCAATCGTTTGATTCAATTCATATTTGTGTTTTCGATGTCTAAAATTAGTTTATAAACAGATAGCGAGTTTGATTTGTTTTGCGTTTTTAGTGTCTGGAAGTAATTTATGAATGAAAATGAGTGTAAAACATAGATTTTATGAATCAATTCATGAAATCGTGGCAAGCAATTAAGAAGTATGCACAATTTTATTTCCATAACCAACATTTACCAACCGTCACTGGTAAAACCTAGCATGTACTAAATTGTAACGGTAAAAGCCCGAAAAAATAGTTTCATTTTTACATATTCTTACATTTACCGACTCGTGTTGGTAAACCCTAAGATTTACTGGTACAACCTAAGATTTACCAGTATTCGGGCTTTTACAGTAACATATATATAATAAATATTAATGTATAAATACGTAAAATAATGTAAAAATATGAATAATTAGTTCTATGACCTGTAAAATTCTTGTAATTTTATCAATAAAATGTGTAAAATGTCTTTATAAATCTTTGAATACATATTACACATACGTTGCAAAATATATATACATCCACGACTGTAGTCAGTAGTAGGCAAACTTATCGCACTTATCTCAGTTCACACAGACCTCGTACCATAGCAATCGAACCCGCGACCTCTGGCACAGCAAGTAGAGACTACATACTGAGTCAAACGTGTCGTCGGCACGTCGTAATCTATACAAGTTATCTTTGAAGTTATACTTCTTTAGGCGCGTTATGAAAAATTGATGAGAGTAAATTTTACGATGCGCGCGCACAGCGAGACACAACATTCTCACGGGAGAAGTTAGCTAACAGTCAACAGTTTAGAGGACTTGCAACTATATTCACGATATTTATTGTCAACAATGACATAGGTGTCATTTTCGAGGTTTCTCGGGGTGATAATTGCGAAAATGAGTATGTATTATTTAATGATACCAAAGAAGTATAACTTCTAACTCGTGTACATAAGTACACATACACATTTTTTTTTATGGTAAAAAGGGGGCAATCGAGCAGGAGACTCACCTAATGGGAAGTGATCACCTCCGCCCATGGACATCTGCAAGCCTGGCTTGCAGATACATTGTCGGCCCTTCAGGAAAGGGAGGGAAGGGGGAGGGAAAAAGGAACGAAGACGGAGGATGAAGAGAAGAGAGAGGGAGGGAGAGGGAGGAGGGAAGGAGAGTGGGCCTCCCGGACTCTCACTCACCGGATGAAACGCGACAGCATAGCTGCCACTTCATGCCGGTCTTCTGTGAGAGAGTGGTACTATACGGGGCGTGCCGGCCCATTCGGCTGCTACCCGAAGGTAACAAGCATGGCACTACCACTTCAAAAAATCAAGACTATTATTCGATTAACGATCTTTTAGAAGACAGTACGCCTTAGGAATGATGTGATCGCCACCAGGTTATTTCAACATATTATAGCATTATTGTTAATGTACAATTTATGCTGAATAAAATATTTTGATTTGATTGTGTCCGACCTTCTTTTTGTTTTTAGGAAGTGGAATTTAAATTGTACCATATTTTAAAATTTGAAAGAAATTCTATAGTTCAGAATGGAATAATATTTATTGTTTTATATATTATAAAGCATAATTTCTCCATGGCAGGCTACACAAGTGGACAACCCGGACCGCTACGCGCTGGCCACGCTGACGCTGCGGCGTGCGGGCGGGGCGGCGGGGGGCGCGGCAGGGGGTGCGGGCGCGGGGGGAGCGGGGAGCGGTGTGAAGTTCGCGCGCCGCGCGTACAGCGCCGTCGTGGCGGAGACGGCGCCGCCCGGCACCGTGCTGCTCGCGCTGTCCGCTACCGCGCCCACAGGACAGGTACAACTTCACTGCACTTCACTTCATTACACTTAATATACACTCACTACACTTGCACTTACACTCACTGTCACATTTTTAAACCACATCATTGCTAAAGTTTCACTTCATACTTTCTTAGGTTTACGCGAATACTTGACATTATAGATGAAACTATCTTTTCGGATTTTGTAGCGGATTTATTATGATTTTTGGTTCCCGATGTTTCGAATGCTTTAAAAATTTATATTAAAATTGAAAATTTTAAATGTTTAGCATTAAAACGTATAGAATTAAAATGTATATATTTTAAGGTACATTGATGCCATCTTGAAATTTTTGTAAATTGTGAGTAGGCTTTGTCTGTAACAAGTATATAACTCCCTGAGACGTCTAATACCTTAGACTCTCCCGTGACCATGATTGCTGTAAAGCATTCGAAACATCGGGAACTAAAAATTATAATAAATCCGCGACAAACTCCAAAAAGATAGTTTCATTTATATGTTTCCCTTCAATAAGTTGGCGCAGTTTGTAGTGTCCCTACTTGCCTCGCCACCGGTCGCGGGTTCGAGTCCCGCTGGGGGCATTCATTTGTTAAACACGAATGTTTGTACTCCAGTAATGGGTATTTATATTTATAATATGTATGTATTTAAACTTATATATGTAGTATATCAAGTATCTGGTATCTGTAACACATGCCTGTCGCTTACCACGGAACTAGATGGCGCTGTGTCAAATAATGTCTCTACATTTAAACTCTTATTTTGTTAATATAAAATGACTAGTTGTATTCGCGGCTTCGCTCTCGTTCATTTTTTTAATTGCTTATCAACCTCATTGGTGATCTGTAGGAAAAAAAAATTGTCTAAAAAATAAAAATAAAAAATTTAGGGGTGGACTACCCTTAACATTTAGGGGGATGAAAAATAGATGTTGGCCGATTGTCAGACCTACTCAATATGCTCACAAAATTTCATGAGAATCGGTCAAGCCGTTTCGAAGGAGTATGGGAACGAACATTGTGACACGAGAATTTTATATATAAGAAGTAACAGTATGAGTACTGTGTGGTGACAGCCGCTGCAGTACTACGTGTCGGAGCGCGGCTTCCTGGAGCAGTTCGCCATCAGCGGCGCCGGTGACGTGGTACTGCGGCGCGCGCTGCCTCGCAACAACACTGCCGGCTACAGCTACCAGGTCATGGCCACCGACGGCATCACGGTACCCACACATCATATATTTTTCAAGTGAAACTCCTTTATCGACGTATGGGAGAAATTTTGTAGCAATGTAAAAATACAACAAGAGCAATGATATTATAATAAGAACAATGATAAAATAAATTACTCATTAATTGTATGCATGTCTTTTAATAATAAAATAGCTTTAATTTAATACGAAAAAAATTGTTTTTCTTAAGGCTTAAGCTTAGCAAATAGCAGAAAAATGATATGTCGTAAAGAATTTTCATTTCTTACCTGTGTACTCTGATACACACACATATTTTTTTATGATATAAAGGGGACAATCGGGCAGGAGGCTGTTGGGAAGTGATCACCTCCGCCCATTGACATCTGCAACACTGCAGGGCTTGCAGATGCGTTGCCAGCCTTTTAGGAAAGGGAGGGAGGGAGGAGGGAGGGAGGAGGGACTCTCACTCACCGGACGAAACGCGACAGCATAGCTGCCACTTCACGCCGGCCTTCTGTGAGAGAGTGGTACTAATGAACTATACGGGACGTGCCGGCCCATTCGGCTGCTACCCGAAGGTAACAAGTATGGCACTACCAGTATATATTATACTGCACTGGTAGCCCACAAAATGCTGTGTGGATTGTCTTAATATAAGTTATTCTTTTCTCAAATTGGTGATAGATGGCGTTAATGTGTAAATTGTTAATTTTTTTATCTATTTGAACAGTGTAACAAAATGCAAAAAGCCTACATCATTGAAAGACCTGTTCCTCACACGGTAAATTTTAATTAACGTGTTGTGTTCAGAACGACACGGCGTCCATCAACATCACGGTGCAGCGCGTCAACGAGTGGGAGCCGCGCTTCCGGCACGCGCACTACGAGTTCCTGCTGGCGCCGGGCGAGGGGGGCGCGGGGGGTGAGGAGGGGGGCGAGGCGGGGGGCGAGGCGGGGGAGGGGGGCGTGCGCGTGGGGCGCCTGCACGTGTTCGACGGCGACCCCGAGGACGAGGTCACGCTGCACCTCTCCGGGCCCGACGCAAGGTGCGCTCCCTCTCTCTCTTTCTTACTTTCCTTCTCTTTCTTTGTCTTCTCCGGAACAGTTTTTGCAACTGAGATTCTCTTTCTTACTTTCTTTCTTTTTTTCTCTGTCCGGAACTGTACGATTGTTTTTGCAACTGAGACCTGAACAGATAAAAGTCATAATATTTTCCCCGTTACCACAAATACTAGTAGAGCTTACCCTATTTTTCTGCAATTATCATATTAATTTCCATCAACATTTGCCCAGTAATTTATTTATTTATATGCTAGCGACTCACCCTCGCTTCGCTCGGATTCGTCCCCGCCACGGATTTCGCTAGTTAAAATGAATAATATTTCTAAAATTTAATCTCCTCTTCTTTGAAGTCGGTAAAAAAGTAGCCAAGTTACGCCTTATAACAATAGCTCTGCAAGTGAAAGTCCTGTCAAAATCGGTCCAACCGTTTCAGAGATTATATATTACCACAAACAAAGCGACAGACAAAAATATTAAAATTGGTTTTTGTTACTAGTTTCGTATACATTTCCAAATGCATTTAGTAAAAAGCTGTTAATTTGAAATTAAAAACAGACATTCCAATTTTATTTATATGTATAGATAAATATTGAATACTTTGAGGCTTTGAGCTTCCTAGTCCTCTAATACTTGTGGCACAAGTACCAGGCGTGAATAAATTGAGTGGAGTAAGAAATTCGTGTGTATGCTCTGGGGGGGCTTTCTTTGTTGATCTTCAATATGTTATGTAGTACATTACTCGATTAGACTAAGATCCGAACCTAAATCGACGTGAAATAAAACTTATTTTATAATATAATATATGAAAAATGGATTTGCTAAAAAAATCCTGGACAGAATATTTAAAAAAAATCATTAAATGTTGCACATCAAGATTAATTATCAGCTCGGTGAAGGTCAACTTAAGTTCAGATCTTCTACTAGATGTCTATGCTTCTGTGGTACTTGTGACAATGTGCATGAACTCACGAGTCCATGTATGAGGCAAGGGCGGATAGAGAAAGGGACTTTGTTTCTACCGGGTGTCTCACGACATTGACCGACATCTTTTATATTTCGTTTATTCATATTAAAATGTGAATAAAGTCACTATTTAATTAAATTTTATTATTATTAAAATAATCCGACTACTATATTATATTATGCATGTTGTTGAAGTCACCTATTAGGTTAGGCTTTAGTTATAAGTAATACAAGATCATGGTCATGAGCCTTTTGTAAATCCCACTGCTGGGCATGGGCCTCCCTCAGTACGAAGGGGATCAGGCCATAGTCCACCGCGCTGGCCTAGTGTGTGTTGGCGGATTTCACATGTCTTTGGAAAACTTGCTAGGTTTTCTCCGACATGCAGGTTTCCTCACGATGTTTTCCTTTACCGTAAGACAAGTGGTAATCATGTTAGAAATGTATTGCACATGAAAATATCAGAGGTGCGAGACCCGGATTTGAACTCTCATCACTTGGTTATCAAAGTGAGCGCGTTAGCCGTTACCGCTGGGCTACCACTGTCAAGATATATAGATCAAATTGTTATTTTGAATCTATACTAATATTAAAAAGCAGAAGAGTTTGTTTGTTTGTTTGTTTAGTTGAACGTGCTAATCTCAGGATCTACTGATTCGATTTGAAAAATTCTTTTTGTGTTGGATAGTCCGTTTATATCACGCTACGACGAATAGGAGCGGAGCATCAATAAAAATTTTGTAAAAACGGGAAGTATGGGCGTTAGTTCTGCGAGGTACCATACCGTGCGACTCAGAAAGAATTTGGTTTCCGGTCCTTACAACGCATGCGAAGGCTCCGGAAATCCTAGTATTCTATAAAGTTAATTTACAGTTCTCGAGGCATAGGCTCAGCTTTGCATTAGTGTGAGTGCAGTGTAGTAGGCACGACGATACGGATAAACGTTGCGAGATTGGTTTAAACCTGTTTTAACTGGTTTTTGATGCGCGGCTATTGGCATTTAGCTATCACTCACACAAATGCAAAGCTGAGCTTACGTCTCGAGAACTGTAGTATGAATTCTATGATGAAAGTGTAATGTACCGTGTGTGTGTGGGGTGTAGACTGCTGTCTGTGAACGCGGCGGGCGAGGTGTTCGTGCGGCGCGCGGCGCTGGGCGCGGCCGAGCTGCACGTGGTGGCCACCGCCGTGGACTCCGGCGACCCGCCGCGACAGGTACACACTGTGACCTATTATAGAGGTGGGGCGCAACGGCTTTTTGTAGCCTATTTTTACGGGTGCTCGTTATTCTAGATAGCTGAAAAATAACCTGCTATTTATAAATAGCATGCTATTTATAATAACCAAATCGTCTGTTATTTATTTCCAGAGGCAAGCGCTTTAGCTATTTTTGAAGTGAAACTTCTTTAGAATCGATGTGATTTCAAACTCAATGAAACGAAAAAATAAGTCCATAGTACCAGGCGCTCAGAGACGGGGAAGAGTTAGCCTTAGTTGGATCTCGTCCACCTCTGTCTAACTCGTGGGTGTGACCGTAGCGCCATCTCCCTCTCTCAACGAGCTTAGACGGGGTTATTTAGTATAAATATAAACGAGATTTAAAAATTAGTTTGCCAAAGAAGTTTTACTTCTGACATGTGTAATTTACTTTTGAAGTAATTAACTTAATTTTTGAAGTGCAACTTCTTTATAATCGTTGTCATTTCAAACTCAATGAAACGAAAAAATATGTCCATAGTACCAGGCGCTCAGAGACGGGGAAGAGTTAGCCTTATTTTAAATTCAAGTTTTACTTCTGACATGTATTTATTTGTAAATGTCCCAGACGTCAGTGCCGGTGGTGGTGCGCGTGGCGGCGGGCGCGCGGCGGGCGGCGGGCGGTCCGCTACTGGCCGCCTTCTCCGCCGCGCTGGCGCTGCTGGCGCTGCTGCTGGCCGCGCTGCTGCTATATCTCTGCCGGCTCAAGTATACACACTTATACATACACTTATTTATATATTATTATTTATATATACAAATTGAAAATTTCCAAGTTATTTTTATTTATTAATTAATTCATAATTTTAAACACAATTCCAAAAACGAACAGTGCAACAAAAACCATGTTTGATTTTACCGTGCACTGTGGATTCGTTATCGGTTAGTTGATTATTTGTACACTAAATAATATATTCATTCAGTTAACAATATATTTTTCTAGTTGGCATGCAGTCGCTCACTCGTCATTGTAATGGCATAGAATCGGTTTATGACGCCGCCCTATATAGGCTGTTTCAAGTAAAAATCTTTTACTTGAAACTTTTTTTATATGAACGATTATATTTTCGATTTCTATTGCAAAAATCATCATACTAGAAGATTTAATTCTGCAAAGCAAAACAACTTGTTTTATTTACTTCTGATATAATTTAAAACTATCTTTATTACGTACTTTAACTAATCTGAAGAAGTACATTCTTTTAATTTGTAGCGATAAAGGAATAAAAAACTACTTAAAATTATACCATTACAATTTTCTGATATGCAATAATGTATCCACGTCGCATCCTCGAACATCACTTTCAAAACTAATCAGGCGCTAACAGTATAACTTGCTTCATAGACGCAAGCGGCAGGTGAAGGACGGGGGCGGGAGCGTGGGCGTGGGCGGTGCGGGCGCGGGCGTGGGGGTGGGAGTAGGGGTGGAGAAGCCGCTCAGCAGCACGCTGTCCACGGCCACGTCCGCGTCGCTGCAGAGCGTGTCTGCCGGCGCCAGTAGCATCCTAGCCGCCTCCACCACCAGCCTCGACCGCACCCACCCCCAGCACCCCCAACACCCCCCCGCGCCGCACCACACCGCCAACGCAGCCGTCACTGTCAACGGCAACGTCAGTGAGTATATATATTATAGGAAAGTTACTAAAGCAAAGAATTACATATAGATGTAATTCATTAACCGACTTCAAAAAAGGAGGAGGTTATATGTTCCGTTGTATGTATTTTTTTTATAACATGTTTGTTTATTAAGTTATATTAAAACTAAAAGACCTATGGAAAAAAGTCAAATGGCAAAGTTGTAGGTAATAAAAAAATCTATAACAATACCTCAAAAATGTGAAAAATTCAAAAAACCAAGTTTTTGGTTTTTTATTTTTATCTTTTACAAAAATTGACATCTTTTTTTTAATTAATATCGAAAAATAAGCCTAATTTTCAATCGAAAATTCACCCGTCAAAATATCAGCTTTTTTCAAAAAGTTGGTGTGCTTCTGTACGTTGAAATCTCTACTTTCCGATGTAGAAAAAAAATATATACATATTACCTACTATAGTAAATCTCAGAAAATGTAAAATAAATAAAATAAAAGCTTTACTTATCGTTCTAAATGAACGTGCATATCCCGCCTCTGTACATAGCCGCAGTGTTTACCGACAGAGAGCGCGGGTGCGTCGGGTACTACGGGTGTGACGGGTGCTACGGGTGCGAAGGGTGCGACTGGTCCGACGGGTGTGACGGGTGCGGGTACGACGGGTGCAGGTGCGATGGGTGCGACGGGTGCGGGTGCACTGAGCGACCACCTGCAGGCTGGCGCGGGGCGTTCGGGCGTGGCGTGGCCCAGCGCCACCATCCCCGCGCGAGTCAAGCGCCTCAGCTGGGACGACGCGCAGGTATCATAAGCACACATTTTATTTATTTATTCATTCATTCATTTATTCATTTATTTATTTATTTATTTAGGAAAACAAACGGTGTTGCAAAAATATAGAATAACAAACAATTAATAGAACATAACCATTAAAAGTTTCCATTATTAAATAACACTTATTACAAAGAAATATATATTGATGCAAAATAGTACAAATGATAAATATTTAAAAAACACTTACAAATTCAAAAGAGAAAGATAAGAATCAAAAATTAAAGAAATATGTGTAACCCTAATATTTATTACAATAATTTTACATTTCGATCTGATTTGACTTAGAAATAATTGAATGGAAACATAAATTTTGCGAATGTGCTCGTCTGGTGGTGGTTTTGCACTTATGCTGACGTCACGTGACTGCTTTTGTAACCAAAAAGACGTATTGTGACGTGCAGCACTACACTTTCCCGATCAGCTCTCATTCGTCGCATGCGCCGAGCAACCTGCAATAAGGAACTTCGTTCTAAATATAAAATCAGATAGTTCCGTACCAGATAATTGATATATAAAACATATAAATTTTAAATAAATACATAATTTAAATATTAACACCCATGACTGGAGAACAAACATTCGTGCTTAACAAATGAATGCCCCCAGCGGGAATCGAACCCGCGACCGCTGGCACAGAAAATACCAACATGGTCACTACCAACTGAGCCAACGTATCGTCATAACATGGTATGTCGTAATAAAATGGTAGCAGTTTGTATTTTTAGTTTAAAATATAAGTTTTCCTAACAGCAGGGGGGCGAGGAGAGGCGCGTGGTGGAGGCGAGCAACGCCAGCGTGGGCGACCACATGAACCTCACCGTGTACTTCTGAGCGCGCCCGCTCTGTACTTTATACTGTGCCCGGACAGCTTACTCAAGACCCGCTAGTATCACATTACTTCATTAGACCTACCCAATATCTCTTGAAAACATCAATTTTACTAATATACATGTTACGGGTAAGGTTGGAAGTTGGCATAAACTTAGGTTTGCCCGGGTTTAGTTAAGTATTACCCAAGGTTTTTAAGCAATGTCCAAATAATAATGAAAATAAGTTATAAACATAAGTAAGAGAATAAACGTAATAGCTTTAATAGCACAATATATTCAATTTTGTATTGTAAATTAGTTTACAAACATACTTCTTATCATTTTAAACAAAACAGATATTATTTATTTGAGCAAGACAAGCTACTGTGATATTTTAAATTTTCCAGCAGCCTTGTAGAACTTCTTTGTGGCACATTTGGTTTTATTCGAACTTTACCCAAAACGTTTGGGTAATACTAAGTAAACCCATGTAAACCTAGGTTTACTACATCTCCTAGCATTACCCGTAACATACACAATATATTATGTACCTATATAAATATATAGTGCTGTTTTCTAACAATTTATTTGCAGATCAATCATATAAAATCATTATATTATTAAAAACATTTTTTTAATTCAATCAATGTTTACTAAAATTGTGAATATAACAATATAATGTTTATTTTATAAAATTATTAACTTTCTTTTTATATATTTGAGTTATAAAATATTTAATTTTGCTTTCCTTTCGTAATTTAGCGAGTCTCATTTCCATAAAGTAAGTTAATGTACATAATGTTAATTATTTAGATTTATAACGTAGGTCATAAGTTTTATACCTTAGTGATTAAGTTTTGTAAATTTTTAATAAATATTTGATAACTCAAGTTCAAATCGATAATGGACCATACATATTTCATTGTGATGTAGTTTGAGAAGAATTTATTTTGTTATAGATTATTCATTTAAGTGGATTTATAAAACAAAACAATTTGGTTAGTCCCATATTTATTTTTTATTTAATAAAGACGATTTTAAGTTAATTTAATCTAAATATAAGATTTTTAATAAAGTTATTATTTTTTCTACTCAATTAATTGATTGACAACAAAAACAAGTGTTAATAAAATAAAGTGAGTTTTTCTTTTATTTTGATGTGAATATTAAGTATAAACTAGTACTTAAGCTGTACATTTTGTTTGTGTACTTACGGATTATTTAATATTTAACATTTGTTATCTCGGAGTCCCGGCGCCGGCACTCAGTGTTATTAAACCTTTGTTATTAAATTGCATTTTATTTTTACCCACGACATTAACTTGTCCATCCTCCATAATTTTTTTTTATTTTTACAGCTTTTTTTTTCTTATACGTAGTCGAAACTTGGGTCGTCATTATTTATTTGAGTTTTTAAAATTTACGTAGTCATTTTAAACTAGTTTTAATGTATCAACCTGCCATTGATAAATCAACATGTTTAATAGTTACAGAATCCTCTGTGCGTCTCTCGTCTCTATTTTACACTTTCTTATTTTTATAAGATATATAATTTAAATTAAACATAACTCTTATTTTTATTTAACACGCACGATAAAACTTCAAACTTTTTAATATAATACAATACAAACAAAAAATATCTGCAACTTGGTACCACAGTTTCTCGTGTCGAACCTATTTTTTAATTTTGAATAAAAGTAAATATGGTTAAATTAAAGTATTTTGATATAGTTGTATCAAATAATAATTAATAATTTAAATAAATTCTTTCTTTGTGCTTTAAGTTATTGGCTAAAAAGTTTTTAAAACCGCAAGCTTTCTCTCGCCTCGAGAAAGCGACATGCTGACACAAACATTCACTTATTCTAGTTATATTCACACTTATTACAATCTATTACTCAATAATTATATTAAACGAAGTAGGAAATGCGTCCACATTAAATTTCACACGATATAAATACCGTCGCATTTACTTATCTGCACTGTTCCCGCCAAAAGTTTGAGTTGTATTTTTTTTAATAATGAGGCCTGAGGGGCCAGGGAAGATATGAATACGGTCTAGAAAATAAGTCCGGCAGGCTTGTTTGTGAGTTAGTGGAATATACTTACTTAGATAGCTATATTTCAAAAACTTGCTAAGCTCTCTCTAGACTGCAGCCTGCCGGTTTCTTAACAATGATTTCCTTTACAATACAGCAAGCAGAATGTATATGCAACAATTTAACAGATAAGCTAATAATTATGGAAAACATAGTGTGTTGGAAAAAGTATTTCTTAGTACATACAAAAATACATTCATAATTTAATACATTCCATACGAAAAGCAAATCTGCTATTTCTGACGAATACATTACCGCTACCACCAAATCCGCTATTACTGACGAAGAGGCTATACCTATTATTGCTACCAATTTTTCTACGTCTCTTTGAGTCAACTCGGTACATAATTATCGTTGCTATTTACTAATAGTGGTAGGGAAAATAATTTGTTTATATAATTAGGTAAGTGGAAGAACCATCGATCACAGCAGTGCCAGTGGGTGTCAAAGTTAGTGAGTGTTGTTCACGCATAGTTGTCGAGCGTGTTGAGACAGAGTGCGCCCGCGCAGGAAAAGTGCACATTATACGAGAGAGTTGCGTGCGACGCGACGCGGAGGCTACGGTTTGATACAAGGTACTTACTTTTTTATCTTTGTCTTTAATATGTTAAGTTAAAAAAATAAAAGAAAGTTGGATATTAAGAAATAAAGAATTGCTACTAGTATCACATAACTCTAAGAAAAGTAAGAAATACTTATGTCGCATG
Organism: Boloria selene; assembly: GCA_905231865.2. Lineage (NCBI taxonomy): Eukaryota > Metazoa > Arthropoda > Insecta > Lepidoptera > Nymphalidae > Boloria > Boloria selene. The sequence goes on from HG993133.1 coordinate 277,429, forward strand.
TTTTCTCCTTAAAAAAATTGCTCTTTAAAAAAATAAAATTGATATTCGATTTTAGATAATACCTACAAAAAAATTTGGGCCTTCACGTAATTAGAATAAAATATCGTAATTTTAGAAAATATATAAACAATTCAAACCCCTTTAAAATTGCATTTCGCTATTAAAAGTTATTTTCCGCTATTAAAAGTTTTATTAGTTTCCTATACCTAAATAAATAATAATTAATTTAAACTTTCATGTATAATTCTCGATCCATATATGTACAACCAAGAAGTTCTAATTTTATATTTATTTTAGAAATGTAATGTGATGTTTTCTTAGATTTTCGCGAATATTTGGCATTTTATAATTTTCACTTTACTGCAATCATAGTTCCGGGAGTCGAGAGTTCCCGATAGTTTTATTTAGAAATGAATAGTAATTCATTTAGGGATTCAAATAATAATAATCAAAATTATCAAGTTCCTAAATACAAAGTTTCACGGTGTTACGATTGATGATGACGAACATCATACATTTTCAACCCCTCCCAAGTCTTTTTTCGCGACAAAAGCTGCATCAATGTATGTCCTTTCTCAAGCTCAAATCTATTTTTGTACCAAATTTCATCAAAATCGGTTCCGTGGTATAGACGTGAAAGCATAAAAGACAGACAGTTAATTACTTTCGCAATTAAAATATTATAATAGTGATTAGAAGTGGCGTCATCGCGAACGCAGCATCCTTTAGGCGATCCCGGAGCTCCTTGCAGTAGGCGGATGTGAGAAACCGCGTTCTTGTTTACGTCCGACCACTTTCTCCGTTACGTAAGACGAGCCGTGACCGCGCGACCTGCGGCCATGCGGCCGGTTCTTTCTGAATAACAACACGACCATTATAATCTATTCTAATATTATAAAGCTGAAGAGTTTGTTTGTTTGTTTGTTTGGTTGAACGCGCTCTCAGGAAATACTGGTCCGAATCAAAAAAATCTTTTTGTGTTGTATAGTCCGTTTATCGAGGAAGGCTTTAGGCTATATTTCATCACGCTACGATCAATAGGAGCGGAGCATCAATAAAAAATGTTGAAAAAACGTGAAAGGCGGGCGTTAGTTCTGCGAGGTATACCGTGCGACTCAGAATTTGGTTTCCGGTCTTTAGAACGCGTGCGAAGCCGCGGGAAAGGCTAGTTTATAATAAAAAGATAACGTGTATAGATTACGACGTGCCGACGACACGTTTGACTCAGTATGTAGTCTCTACTTGCTGTGCCAGAAGTCGCGGGTTCGATTGCTATGGTACGAGGTCTGTGTGAACTGAGATAAGTACGAAAGTTTGCCTATTACAGTCGTGGATGTTTTAAATATATTTTGCAACGTATGTGTGACATGTATTCAAAGTTTCATATGTGTAGTATAAGTATCTGGTAAATAGCCTCGTAACTAATCATGGAACTGTAAGGTGGTGTATAATGGCCCCATATATTTATTATTATTCTATGTAAATACTTATGTGGCTATTGTTTCGCACCTCACTTCAGTGTGTCGGCTTCGATTGCAGATTGTGCATTTATAAATGTGAAATGCAGCAATTAAACTGGTAAAGGCGTTAGTCTTATCATATTGAAAAAAATATATAAGTTATCATATTGAAACAAAAAGCTCTGTTGGTTTTTTTGTAAGCGAAATTTAAGGTATTATTTAAGGGATATCCGAGTGATGTGGGTTCAAATCCAGGTCTCCCACCTCTGATATTTTCATATGCGAATCATTTCTATCATGATTACCACTTTTCTTACTTGTCTGAGGAAACCGTCTGAGGAAGTTTTCGAAAGACATGTGAAGTCCGCCAACACGCACTAGGCCAGCGTGTAGACTATGGCTTGACCCCGCCTCGTATTGAAGGGAAGTGCGTACTCAGCAGTGGGATGTAAATAAGGGCTGTCCTGAATACATAAGGTATCACAAAAATGAGTTGATTCACATAACAAAATCATAATAACAAAAAATATTTCTAAACTTCCTTCTTGTAATAATGAAACATTATTTATTCATAGACTATTATCCTATTGCAATTGCTCGTTACAGCACAGTGAGGAGACCTTACATAACGTCTAGATCCTTAAACCGTAGTCCGTATTCAGAGCGACGTGTTTCGAATGATTCATTATTATGAAACCGCCGGTTGAATGGCTGTAGTAAAGTAGTCCAAGAACAAACTATTGTTTTCGGCTTATTTTGTGTTCCCCTCTGAATTTTAATCTAATCTAATAAGTACATAATATAATACTCAAAATTGACACTGGCTTGAGGCTTCTAAATCACTAAAGACTAGATTTGGATACGTGAATTTTATTTTGAATCATACTTAATGATATTGTGACTTAACCTCGGTAGGTAGCTTTCTATAGTATTGCCACAATTTATTAAGAAGACCCTTTAAAATAAGTACCTAATTCTGTAATGCGTAAGTAGTTTTCATACTTATAACTTAATTAGTTAACACTACGCATGCCAATAAAGTTCCATGTCAGTATGATTTTTCTGGCCTACCTCATGAACTACACTCCATGATAATAATTAATCAATTCTAGTAGGTTTTGCGTTCATTTTGAGAGCAAACAGACAAACAATTCCGTTTTATAATATGTAGTGATGATATAGTAAATCTCAAATAAACTTTAAAGTAAAATTGAGCTTCACCCCATTAAACATAGGCGCCTAGTTAAATGGGGTGAATACCTCTTCCATTTTAAAGTCGGTTAATTAGGTACGAAGCTAAATGTAGCCCGTATTAGGTACATTTCACAGATAACGTTTTATTTGTGATATTGAATCAAAACTAAGCTAATGAGTTACATACTTATGTAAATACCCACTTACTCATGTCATGTAACTCGGAAAAAATCTGTATACGAGGAAAATATTTTACATCTTCACTATAAGTAGTATAAACTTAATCGCAGGCTTAGCTTAGATACACTGTTAATTATTTTTAATTTAAACGGCGCGAGTCTCTGTAAAAATTCCAATAGCAGCATTGTTTACAGGTAGTAATGTGTCTTGTCAAATTAATGTTAATGTTTATAATTTTAACTAGCGACTCGCCCTCGCTTCGCTCGGGCTCTTCCCTAGATTTAGCACAGGCAAAGCCGCGGGATCCGCTAGTTATACATATAAACCTTCCTCTTGAATCACTCTATCTATTGGAAAAAACCGCATCAAAATCCGTTGCGTAGTTTTAAAGATTTAAGCGCACATAGGGATATAGGGATATAGGGACAGAAAAGGCGACTTTGTTTTATACTATGTAGTGATGATGATTTATATCTTACTTAGCCTTATTTTTGAAGATACCCTAATTTAGACAGGGATTTTACTCAAATTATATTATTTTCCTTCATAGGACTACTTGCGCCCAGTCACCGGGCTATTCCTACATTTTTGATTTGTGGGTACAATTTAAGCACAAGCACAATACGGCGCCATAAGTTTCTATAAATTATTTTTCACAATTTCACTAATATTTTGGTCGAATAGCCAAAATAAATTGGTAAAAGCAGGAGTAAAACTTAAAGTTAATCTTGTTTAATTATTTATTGACCATTATCGCAGTTATAAAATTTATTATCTTGGCGACTATTATTATTAACAGAATCCTTAACTCTAGATGGCGCTGTGGTGTATTGGAATAATTTTGCTTCTGGGAAGTGTGAATTCAGAAAATTCCACGATATCGGAAACGGACACATGTGCGGCGCCCGGCGTCGGGCCCTGGAGCCTCGCGCTGGAGAACTGGGCGGTGTCCTCTCCATCCGGTAGACACGGTGAGCATACTATTGTTTTAAAAATTCATACACATGTTACATACAGACGAGGTTTAAATCCTCTATCTTAGTGAGTAACGGCCTGTCCGCACTGCGCAATTTCATCGCGCATTTTTTTTCCGCAATTCTGTAACACATTATTATTTATATATTTTTATTTATGTATGTACGTAAATTAATGTGTAGTTAATGTATTGTATTATTTTATTTTTTTTTTTTTTTTTTTTTATGGTAAAAAGGGGGCAAACGGGCAGGAGGCTCACCTGATGGGAAGTGATCACCTCCGCCCATGGACATCTGCAAGCCAGGCTAGCAGATGCGTTGCCGGCCTTTCAGGAAAGGGAGGGATGGAGGAGGGAGGGAAGTGGGAGGGAGGGGGGAACGCAGGCGGAGGATGAAGGGAAGAGGGAGGGGGGAAGGAAAGTGGGCCTCCCGGACTCTCACTCACCGGACGAAACGCGACAGCATAGCTGCCACTTCACGCCGGTCTTCTGTGAGAGAGTGGTACTAATGAACTATACGGGGCGTGCCGGCCCATTCGGTTGCTACCCGAAGGTAACAAGCATGGCACTACCACTTTTGGCCTGTTGGTGTATTGTGTATTTAAATATATATATATTCTTTTTTTAAGCTAATGTACTTATATTCTTTATCATTCCCCTCTGCACCTTCTCTTTCTTTCACGCTTCTTAACATTATCTCCTACGCACATGGGTTGACTGGAAGAGATCTCTTGTAGAGATAAGTCCACCCTTGTCCACGTCACTCTCAATGTATGTTTTTTCTATGTAACTTTATTGTGCAATAAAGAATATACACATTACACTACACATTATACATATACACATGGAATCTTATAGAAGTATCCGCACTAGCGGTTAAAAATTCGCGCGGAAAAAAATCTGTGATTTGATGCAAATTGAATCCAATGCGGTGCAGTAAGGGTCGAAAAGAGTCGATTTATATATCAGAAAATACATCGCGCGAATAAAATTCGCGCGGGAAAATTTCGCAGTACGGACAGGCTGTAAGAATCTGCAAAAGTACAGTCGTAAGCAATGACATGTATACGTTGACAACTTTTCAAATATATGTAAACATCCTTCGTTGCAAAAGAAAGTATACAAGCTTTGTGTCAAAATAAAGTATACGTAAGATGTTTCATAATTATGTATACATTTTTATCAATTCATAGTAAATAACATTAAACGAATATTATTGTATACACGTTTCGTGTTATAAGTATGTAGCCATTAGTCTAAGAACTAAAAATAAAACTTTAAAGAACATTTTCGTATTTAACAAAGTTTTCTAATACAAATACTATGTCTCTTTCATTAAATACGTGAATTCTTTAAACTGGTCCTTAGAAGTTTAATTTATTTTTATATGTTGAGTGATTGAATCAATTCGACGACCTGATTCTCCAGGATGCGCCTTGAATTCACTTCAGGCAGAGCTCTCCTAAACAGCTTTACCCAGGGTATATGAGATATCCTCTGCAGCCAACCGCACAGACAGGTTTTAAAGTATTGTAACACCATGATTCGCAAACTTAATAATTAGATAATTAACAGTAAAATATTTTTAAGATCTTTGGCTTATTGCATCGGAAAATGAAACAAAATTGAAAAAAAGAGAACACATAAAATACTATGCTTTTAAAAATGTATTATTATGTATTTAAATTTAAATATTATAATACATTTTTAAATCATACGTATAATACAAATATTATCGCGTAATAGAGTGTGCATATGTGTATGTGTAAGAGCACGTTTGTAACACATTCACAACATTGGATGACAGTTTTAAACTTTTGACAATTCGAAGACAAGATCAGTTTATTGAAAATTTTAATTTGTAATAAAGCATTGCCGGAAAGGATTCGAAATTATTAGAATTACAACTGACAATTCTCTAATTGCGTTGTTATGGGAAACATACTGTTTCGTAAATTCGCCTTTGATATTGATAGTTATCATAGCTCAATCGGCGTGGCTAGTATGCGTTTCATGTCTTTGCAGCGCGAGTTCAAATCCCGCGCGTGTGTGAGTTTTTTTTATTTTTGTTAATTTCATGAGTATCTTTTCATTAATTTTTGTTTTCCACATTTGTGAATGTATAAGAGTATACAATAATACGTATAATTATAATAGAGCAGTGAGTTAAAAAATCTATACATAAATATTTTTAAAAACACTGACTGTAACGTATAGTGCATTGAACTGTTTGTTATATGTTATTGTTTAACACAAAAAGTACAAAATTTTAAAAATTGATGTTCTTTCTGTTTCTTGCTATGCATTTAGTCTTCTTCTTCTTGCCGAGTCGATGGCAATTGTTAAAGTGAGAGAGCCCAAGACTCGGCCACTATAATAATTGCATAAGTTCCTTTAAGTTGCAGGTAACAGGGCAAGGTGGTCATATTAGTAAGTGTAAGAGAGGAAGAGTACCACATCTGCACTCCAGGCCACCGTTCGCAAATCCCTACCTGGTCAAGTTTTCCTTGCTTCTGCTAACCTGAGTCCTAAGTCTGTTAAGAGACTTTCAGGTCTAACAAGGCAAACAAACTATGTCCAAAGGAAAGATTCTCGATATGCATACGGAATGAGAAGCTGTTAATTTATAAAACAGACACAATTTATCAATTTTATTTAAATATTTATATATAAATATCTATGTTTTTTTTATTAGCATACTATGATTAAATCATATTTTAGTAGAACAATTAAAAAATGCATCTTTTTTTAAAATGTAAAAAACTAGCATTTCCCGCGGCTCCGCCCGCATTCTAAAGATCGGAAACTAAATACTTAGATATCGAGATTTTTAAAAATGAGATATTTTCCAGTAGTAAAAAGTATCTTATATCTTGACCCGAGTAACCAGCTATCATCATACTAAATTTCATCAAAATCCGTCCAGTGGTTTTCTCGTGATGCGGTCACAGATAGACAAAAATTCTAAAAACAATAGATTAGACTCTGTATGGATAATAATTTCTATTTCAATTAGGTAGATTTTCCAAAAAAAAATTTAATGTACAGATTTGACTCAGTCATAATTTTATTATATGTATATGTATAGATAGGTAATGAATTATTTGACTTTTCAAAATAGATTTTAAATTAACGTCTTTGTATCGACACGCAAAACGGCAACGTCGCTTACGTTGCCGTTCCGTCAAATAACATGTGGCATATATATTATTTTTATTATCTGCCAGTTACTTTATTAAGAAGTTTTATAATGAAACAGAAAAAATATATCAGCAACTATTATCGCTAATCGCCGTGCGCGTTCACACAAAAAGTATTGAACCGATTTTGTGTAGTGATAGATTACCTACTAAGGTCAATATTTAGGATGCCGTTTACAACAGGATAATCTTTTATTCTCACTGGATAATACAATTATAGCTGGTTCTATGAAGTGGTTCATATAAAAGAGTGGTGGAAATTTAAATGGGAAATGAATTGTTGGTATATTATAAGTAATAGCATCTATTAATATATAATATTGTTATAAAATATTAACTAAAATGTTAATGGAAGAGAAACAGTATATGTATTAGAAAACTTTGTTTCAAATATGAAAATATTATTTTATGCTTTTCGAAAACGAAGCTGTGCACAAAATGTGCACAGACTATATGTCTACATCCTTATAAATATTCGTTATAGTCGGCTAATATTCGTTTTATGTTATTTACTGTAAATTGATAAAAATGTATACTTAAATATGACGCAACTTACGTATACTTTATTTTGACACAAAGCTTGTATACTTTCTTTTGCAACGAAGGATGTTTACATATATTTGAAAAGTTGTAAACGTATACATGTCATTGCTTACGACTGTACAATTTTTATGAAAATTATCTGGCTTTAACAAATTTTTTTCATCTCTTACAGGTCGCATCATGGTACTGTCACCGTCCAAAGGCTACTACGTAACGGAACGCATCGACACTCCCTACCTGTCCCCTCCCCCGCCACCCCCATCACCACATTTTACCCCCTCACTGTTCTATAGCGCAAACGACCAAATCTCTAATCAAGTCCACAACACAACTAAAACAGATCAAAAGCTTTCTAGATTAGGACTTGCACCAAGTCAAGAGCAAAAACCTTCAAGCAAAGATCAGAATGAGAAGTTATCATTAAATTTGCAAGAAGTTAACTCTGTGAGCCAGGGCCGCATTTCGCAATATCCGGGGTACAGTCAGTACGGGGGCCCGCCGCCGCATGCGCCGCAGGGGTACAAGGAGTGGGAGGCGCACGCTCCCCCCGGCTTGAGCAAGATTGTGAATCGTCCCCCGAGCCCTTACAAGGACAAGTATAAGCCTAACTACGTGAGTATTTATACTTATTGTCTTTTATATAACTTATCGCAAATGGATATCAGTACGTGATATATTGTTAAATTACTAAAACTTTCATGTTGAGTACCTAATAAATAGAAACTAAATTTATTTTTGATACAATAAGCCATGTTTACTTTTCATACGAAATATTTTTTGAAAAGAGCAACTGTTGAGTTTTCCGCCGGTTCTTCTCAGCAGAACAGCTTTCCGAGCCGGTGGTAGTTTACTCACAGACTTACAGACTAACATTTAATTTTGATAATGTAAAAATGACGATTCAAAAGAGTTTGTAAAAGTCTATTTGAATAAAGAATATTTTGATTTGATGATATTCACGAAAAGTAATAAGCTATATTGCGTTTCACAGGCCACGCAGTCCCCCGGGCGGCCGGGCATTGACCGCGTTGACGAGCCGCCGCGCAAGCAGGTGTCGGAGACGGACCTGCACCTGCTCAGCGCCATCGAGAAGCTGGTGTACCGCGCCGACCTCATGGAGAAGCGCCTGCGCAAGCTGGAGGAGGGCCTGCACCGCCTCGTCGTCGGCATCGAGACGAACAAACCTGGTGAGAACTCTGCACTCGCTTTCTGTTGTGTGCTATATCTTATTCTTTCTTAGTACCTACATGTAATTTTAAATAGCCGAAATACAAACCTTTATTCATATTTTCCAATAAAGAAGAATAAGGAGACTTTAGAGTGAATTTTTTAAATGATGTCATAAGGATAAAGGAGTCATCATCATCATCGGTCCTTTTTAACTTCCCACTGCTGGGCACGGGCCTTCCTCAGTACAAGGAGGATCAAGTCATAGTCCAGCGCGCTGGCCTAGTGCGTGTTGGCGGATTCAATCTCCACATGTCTTTCGAAAACTTGCTAGGTTTTTCTCACACATGCAAGTTTCCTCAGGATGTTTTCCTTTACTATAAGACAAGTGGTAATCATCATAGAAATGATTCGCATATGAAAATATCAGAGGTGCGAGACCCGGATTTAAATCCGCATCACTCGATTATCCAAGCGAGCGCGCTACCATTACTTCGCTTGGGCTATTTCATATGTCGTCAAAGACTTAAAATAAGTACCCTAGCAAAGGAAGCGTATATCGCTAGTCTGCAAAAGTAAACTTTCTAGAATAGTTTCTAAATAGTTAACAAAGTAGTGAGGACCTAATGAATAAGCATGATACAGACCCGTGCCCGGCGAACTTCACGCGTGTGGGCGCGGCGTGCTACTGGCACTCGGCGGAGGCTCGCGACTGGAAGGGCGCGGCGACGCACTGCCGGCAGCGCGGCGCCGCCCTGCTCGAGCTGCTCGACGCCGCGCAGGCGCAAGCGCTCGCCGACGCTGGACTAAGAGGTCAGGCTTTATTTCAGCTTTTTGTTTCTAGCAGTTCAATTCTAAATTGAAATTAAATATCTAATTAAGACAAAGTTCAACCAGAGTATGGTTAAAGATACACACGTGGTAGTTTTATCTAAAACTAGCCTTTTCCGCGGCTTCGCTCGCATTCAGCTAGTCAACCTTAAAAGACATATGTTATCGCGGATTATTTTAGAACTTTTGAAGGGGAACGTTTCCGTCATACATGATTGTTGCATAACTTTAATCGTTTACGCTGCGTACGTGGCGGTAGTTCTCAAAAGAAATAGTTTTCTCCCATTTTTGCAGCAATTTTCATTGATACTTCGTTCCGATAGGTCGTAGCGTGATGTAGCCTTCCTCTATAATCGGACTATCTAACACAAAAAAAATTTCGATTTGGACTAATAGTCTCTGAGATAAGCGCGTTCAAACAAACAAACAAACTCTTTAACTTTATAATATTAGTAGGTATAGATAACGAAAGTATCCGTAAATAATCCGTAAAAAAACTTTTTAAGATATTATCGAAACCATGCACCCCACGCTTTTTTTAAAATAAAATTTTATTTTCTATTTTTTAGTTCGGTTTTCTATAAAAAGCGTGTTTTTTAGTTTTTTAAACTATTATTTATTTTCTACTTTTTCTAGCAAAAATCATATTTTGCAAATTGAAAAATGGAATAATTTTATCAAATTAGTGTATTGTCATCGGTCCTCAATAAATCTACAAAGTTTGAACGAAATCTGGCCGTTTAAAGTGGGTCAAAATCGCGCCCAAAGAAGTCGGTTACAAACAAACATACAAACATACATACAGGTGAAGCTAATAAAAAGCGTGTAATAAAATAGAAGTAATACACAGTCACATTTAATATAGAAAAAAATCTATTTTTTAAACAATTACAAAGTCAAGCTAGATCTACTTATTAAAAATTATTCCAATCCACTCAGGCAACGACGTCTGGACGGGCGGTCTGAACCCGGGTCTGCTGTGGATCTGGTCGCACTCAGCGCGGCCGGTGGAGGCCAACACCACCAGTGGCATCAGCAGTACCAGCAGTACCAGTGGTACCAGTGACATCCCCGGCGAGGGCCGCTGCCTGGCGCTGACAGCGGACGGCTTTCGAGGCCGAGACTGCTCGCAGGCACTACGTTACATCTGTCAGAAGGAAGAGGACAAGACTGTGCTGAGTAACGAGATCGAGCGCGCGTCGCGGATGCTAGTGGTGCGGCGCAAGGCTAAACTGCTATGGGATGATATTGTGTGATTTGGTGACGATGGCAGCTTAGACGAATAATTAACTCGTTAATCGCTAATCCGTTAGGGGCCATTCATTTATTACGTAAGACTATTTTCGCTAGTTTTTTTACCACCTCTCTCCCACTATTATAAGAAAAAATAAGAATAGGCCTTCCGCCATGTTTAATATTTATTACGTAAGAGTCTAAAAGAAAAAATGAATGTACACGTTTGGTTTATTTTAATGTTTATTATTCAAAGTAATAATTTTTGAAATGTTTATTTGTAATTTTAAAGGTATAGTACCTTTCGCTCAGTTGCCCGCGCTTTTTCAAAGTATAATTTTAACTCTGCGCGTTTTTTGGATCTTACGTAAGAACTATCGAGACTCCCTCCCACCCCCTTGTAAGAAAACATAAGACATGGGAGACTCCTCTCCCCCCTAAATTGTCTTACGTAATAAATGAATGGCACCTTACTTAAAAAGTTAACTTCGTTAAACGTTAGTGTTACATTTCGGAAGATTTAACGAAAGTTAACGTTAATGTAATCGTAATGAAGTTAACGATTCCGTTAACATTTTTTTAAGCTAAGTTAATCGTTAATCGAAATGTTAACTTCGTTAATTAACGAATAACGGATTAACGAGTTAATGCCCAGCTATGCCCTAAGGTGATTTGTATTTATAAGTTAAATGTATAGATATGCTATTTAAAAATATTTAAAGATTAAGAAATAAAGTCCTTTCAAAAGCAAAGAAAAATATTTATAATAAATATGTATAGATAGCGTTGTAACAAGTAAGTTCTATAACAAAAAATTAAAAGTGCGTGCGTACAAAGTATACATGTCAGATGTAAAACTTCTTTTGCAAAAGGTCTTTGGCGATCACACTCACGAGTTAGACAGAGTTAGAAATGTCACTGACTCGCGGTGGGCGAGATCTAACTAAGGCTAACTCTTCTCCGTCTCTGAGTGCCTGGTACTTGTACTCGTTTATATTTGTACTAAAGCTTTAGATTCCGACACTTGGAGGGAGGAAAAAAGGAAGATAGGAAATTAAATAAATTAAATTATATTATTCTAATTTCGTAATTAAATCAATAGAAGTATCGAAAATTAATACAAATGCCCTTTCTCGCTCTCAATCGGTCTCAAACGCTCTCTCTCTCTTCTCAAAAACGTTCTACCTCCCCTTTGATGTCGCGTTTCATTCGTAAGAATTTTACCCTCAAAGCTCAAGTTTTACTACAATAATAACTCTAAAATATTATTTTAAATTTTTATTTATTATGACTATATTCTTAGCATATGATATAAAATATAAGGCTGTATTATTTGTAATTAGGACTGATTGCTAAATAAATGATAAAATAAAAGACAAAAATGTCGTAAATTCTTATAATTCTATAATATTTACAATGTTGGGTTTAAATCACAACAAAATAACTTAAAATAAATATATGTATAAACAAACGGACCGTGTCATCCACACTATGACAGGGTCCTAACAATTTCTCACTCTATAAATAGTTTATACTCAGCCCACACTAAGTACAAGAAGTGAGTACAATTATATCTACAACGATATAAAGTGAAAAATTGTGTTAGAAATTCCAAAAACATGTTCGCATCATAACTAACCTACGAGAGCAGTCTATGAAATCGATGCAAACATGTTCGATTGAGAAAATCATTACAAAATGGCGCCTTCCAAACGAAATTATGTACAAATAAATTGGGGCACAATAGTGTCAATTTGGCTAATTTTGAATTAAATTAAAACATTTAATAAAGTTATAACAAATAGGAAATGGAAACTAACACAAAATATTATCGGAAATTTTGCTGCTTATTAGGTATGGAGTAGAATATTTAAAGATATGTATATTTCATTAACATCTGCATAAACAATAACAGGCTGAAGAACAAAAACTATTACTTTGTTAAATTTATTTATAATTTATTGTATTAAATAAATATGTTATTTAATCTGTATAAGACTAGTTACAAGTGAGACTGGCAACATTTGTAAGGCAAATAAATTACTGGCAATATATTTATTATCTTTTATATAGTATATTTATATAAATTGTGATTATTGAGTAAATATAAATGAAAACTTTAAACAAAGTTATTGATAAATAATTTCTTTGTACTTAGATAAAAGTTATTAATTAGTAAAAACAACTTTCCAAGAAAATTTTATTATGACAAATTGCCTTATACCGTGTACAAGGAGTTTGTAGTGCGGTGTTAGAGAAGCTCAACTTAACTATGTAATACATCGTACATACTTTTAATGCAAGAAGCGCAGCAAATTCAAAATAAAAAATAACATTAAAATAGATTTCATTAAAATTTCGACTAAGAGACCACGATATTGACGAAATACTGTTAAATAAAACAAATCATACAACTTTTAGTTAGTTACTTCATAATAATGAAGGCATTATAAGACAACAATAACAGCTGTAATGGCAATATGTTATTTAATGTTTAATATATTATGTATACTGTGTACCAATTATGTAAAAAAGGCTTTTATTATGTATTGCATTAGTTTCATTTGTATTACAAAATTCATTTACTTAATATAATGTCTGGAGGTTTCTATATTCACATCGTACCGGTACAGTAGAACCTCGATTATCCGAACTCATTCTTCACGGTTCTAATTACAAATAAAAAAAATGTAAGCCACGAGACATGTTACGACGAGTTTATTTCCGTATCCGACTTATTAGTAATTCCCGCTCTTATGTGAATGCACGATTGTGTTTGATATTGTTTCATTTTCTTTGATAGCGTTAAACTGATACTTGATAGGTTGTCTTTTATTTTTGTTTACGTTAAGCGAAAAAGAGTAGTGTTGTCTCTAAAAAATCATCTTTAAAACCCATTGCCTATTACAGAATAAGAATTAAATGAAATTTAAATATAGCTTGATTTGACTTTGAAATCGATTATCCGGATTTTTGATTATACAGAATATTATAATATATTATACCCTGGTTTTAATTTTTTTAATATTTAATTGATCCGGACAATCGGGGTTCTACTGTACCTTCATCTCGCACGGTCCGTGCCCAGTCCGAGCCCAGTCCGGTGGCCACTGCACTGCACTGTACACTACGCACTATACACTATGCACTGTCACTATGGGTTAGTTGAAGTGGAACTTGAACTGGAAGGGCGATCCGTGCTGGAAGTGGTGGAAGGGCGAGCCCTGGAAGGGCTGCTGGCGACCCGACTCCGGGTCTAGCGGGTCCGAGCCCGCGTCGAACTGCGCGCGCTTCTCGGGGTCTGTTAAAACCTGCGGATCACATTATAGTGTGAAATAGTATATAGATAAATAAATAGTATATATATAACAAACAATTAAAGCAGAGTATTGCGTACAATTTCTATGTGTGTCTAAAAACTATTTTTTATGGATATTGATAATTTTTATATTTAGAATTTGAAATGCAATTGAAGAAAATTACTCCTTTAACAAAAAAAGTGCGTGTGTACGAAGTACACATGTCAGAAGTAAAACTTGAATTTAAATTAAGGCTAACTCTTCCCCGTCTCTGAGCGCCTGGTACTATGGACTTATTTTTTCGTTTCATCGAGTTTGAAATCAACGATTCTAAAGAAGTTTCACTTCAAAAATTAAAAGCACAGTAGTGTGTACATGTATGTGTGTCTAAAAAAATTAAATGGTATATTATATATAGGCATTTCTTTTTCAGGACAATTTTTATGGATATTGATGATTTTCATATTTAGAATTTGACATGCAATTGAAGAAAGTTACTTCTTTTACAAAAAAATTATAATAATAATATAAAGAAATTCATTATTGTAGGAGATGTTACGTACAATGCACAAAAATACACAAAACAAATAGTTAAATATCCTTTTTGAAGTCTTTAAACCAGGAAAGACCTGATGATATTGCATATTATCTCACTACCCTATTAGTCACGCATTGCGCGAGTGTGGGTGTGCGTGCGTGTATGTATGTATGTTTGTCGGTGTGTGTGCGGGGGTGGGGGGTGGGGGAAGGGAGAGTCACCTCCTTGGCGGCGGCGACGTCGATGAATCTCTTCTCTGCGATCTTCTTCTCATCTCCGTGGAAGTTGTCGGGATGCCACTTCTGCGCCGCCTTGCGGTACGCCTTCACGATCTCCTGCTTGCTCGCCGTCCTGAGACACGCACCATATAATATAAACAATAATTACTATTGTATAGCTTGAATATGACTTGTTCAAATTTTAGAAAGACTATTTACACTCACTATCTTTGATGTCACACAATTAGATATAGCGGTTTAACCCGACTTTCTTCATTTTTTCGATAACCTTTTGTAATTTTTTATCTATCTACTAGCAAACCTGGCCCGCTTCGCTGGGCGTAAGTTAAAATAAATGAAACGGTTTTTATATATATTTCAATAAAAAAAAAATACTACTCCTTATAACGGGCTTTTTAGTTAACGCGCCATCTTATAATCTAGAAATAGAAATACGGCGCCATCTACCGGATATCTGTGCAACTAAGATGCCAATATTTATAATTTATGTAAATATGCCGACCTCTTGACACCCAGTATCTTGTAGTAGTCCCTTTGCTCGGACTGCTTTTGCAGTCTCTGAGCCCTGGCCAGCCCTTCCTGAGCGCGCTGTAGCGACTCCTCCAGCTCTAACGCCTGCTTGTACGCCTGGATCGCTGGAGTTATATATTTCGTCAATTATATTATATACATTGAAATTTATTGTAAGTCGAAAAACTTATTAGATGTATTCATGTGGTTCCTGGATCGCTGAGAAGTTACATATACTGTCAATATTATACACATTTAAATTTATTGTAAATGGGAAAACTTGTTGGATGTATTCATGTGGTTTGATAGTCTGATCTTAGTTGGTAATTCATTATATTTATTTAATGTTAAAAATAAGTTTTCTTGTGACATGTTCGTTTTTGGATAAAATATTTATTAAAGTATTTATTTATTCAATTATTTTTTTTTAAATAGATATTTATAAACATTTTTAAATATCAATGATTATATAGAATCAAATATTAATGTTAAAAAAATAATATTTTCATATTGTTTTATATGATTGCTTGCAATATTTTTATTTCATCACTGTTTACTTTTAATATGATAATTAATGTCAAAGTAGAGTGAATGAAAGTGAATGACAAGTGAGTGAGATGACGAGTGAATGTGAGTGTGTGAGATAGAGGATGAGTGAATGTGAGTGAGTGAGTGAGAGGATGAGTGAATGTGACTGTGTGAGTGAGATCATAATTGAATATGAGTGTGTGAGTGAGATGATGATTGAATATGAGTGTGTGAGTGAGATGATGAGTGAACGAGAGTGTGTGAGTAGGGTGAGCGTACCATCATCGAACATGTCGAGTCCGAGCAGCGCGTCCGCGCGGTCGCACAGCACGCGCGCGTCGCGCTGCAGCGCCAGCGCCGCGCCGCACGCACCCAGCGCCTCCGTGTACTGCTCCTCCTGCACGCACACACACACACACACAAGATAACGACATGTCTCAAGATAAATTTATGTATATACATACGCTCAAAAAACTATTACATAATATGATTTCAAAATTATATAGTATATGCAAAATTTGAACTTCTGAATTCTAAATTACAAGGCAACGTTATCAGCGCTACTCTTAAAGAAATATTTAAATGCGCATCACTGTCTTTTTTCACGATGATTTTCAGAATAGTTCATTCTCATAATCCACTCTTAACCTCGAAGGACCAGAAAAACTATCAAATCCAATCAATCAAATCAAAATATTCTTTATTCAAATAGACTTGTACAAGCTCTTTTGAATCGTCATATTTACATTATTAAAATTAAATGTCAGTCTGTAAGTCTGTGAGTAAACTACCACCGGCTTGGAAAGCTGTTCTGCTGAAAAGAACCGGCGAGAAACTCAACAGTTATATGCTGCATCACCCACTAATGTAGCCGTTTTCACTTCGAACCCGGGACCAACCTTAGCGTAGCAGCTGCATCGCCAGCGCTGTGCCTCGAACACCACCAGCGTGACTTCCTCTTCCGCCGCCAGAACCCGCTCGGCGCTGGCGACGCAGCCAAGAAAGTCCCGCGCTTCACTCTTCTCCTCACAGTTCAGGAGCCATTTGTCGATTTTCTTCACCTTCTTGTAGAACGGGAAGCACTGCTTGTGCTCAGGATCTAGTTTCAGACACTCTCTGATTTCCTGGTCATTGAAAGTATTGTATTAACCACATAATATATTAGTGACATTAATTTAGTAGTCATACTCCAAAAGAAAAAATATTTTTATATGCATGAAACTCTACTAAAAATAGACTAAAAATAGACTCTTCTAAAAATCTTGTTTGTTTATTATTTATAACATACTTTTGCTACTGCCAAAGAAAAAAAATCAATATATATTTAGATAAATGATTTAAATAAGCAAGCATGCTAACATTTCTTCAATATCTAGAAAAAATATATACTAAATGGGGAAAAAAAGTAAATTATCATTGATTACCACCCCATTAAAATCAGAAAATTGTTAAAATGACTGACCTATTTTAAAAGCATAAGTCTATCACCAGTTTACAATGAACCCGTACCTTGAGCGCGTCGCTGACGTGCCCGAGCTGGTAGAGCAGCTCCGCGAGCCGGAAGTACCCGTCCGTGGAGTCCTGCTGCAGGCGGTTCACCGCGCGGATGTCCGACACAGCAGAGAACAGGTCGTTCTGTAAAACACTTATTTATTACACACCTGTTATTTCCTACGACAGGATTATTATATTATCCCACTAAGGATTGGAACAACCTGACTGCATCAGTGTTTGCGCCCGATTACAATATGGATCAAATCAAATCAAAATATTTTATTTAGCACACAAATTGTTACAATTTCTTACT
Organism: Boloria selene; assembly: GCA_905231865.2. Lineage (NCBI taxonomy): Eukaryota > Metazoa > Arthropoda > Insecta > Lepidoptera > Nymphalidae > Boloria > Boloria selene. The sequence goes on from HG993133.1 coordinate 295,131, forward strand.
GAACGACATGAGTCTACCACCAGTTCGGAAAGAAGAAACCTCTGACCTGAGAAGAACTGGCGAAAGAAACTCAGCGGGACTAATATTTTTTTTATCTTACTCTCGCTCTTTTTTATATTAACAATAATTCTATATGTTGAAATAGCCTGGCGACGATCACATGATTACGGATGTCTTCAAGGCTAGAGTGAATAGGTGGCTACTGAATTAGTGCGACTTACCATCTATGACTGCGTTACCACTTACCATCAGGTGGAACGTAGTCAAGCACTTATTCAGAATGGATAAAAAACCTGCCGAATCTCTCTCTGAGAACCATTACCGTACTTATCAGTTTTATTGTGTTGTATGAATAAAATCATAATATACTACTATCTACGTTATCTACTTCCCAAATTCTACTTTGACTCGTACGCACATAGTAAATTTACTTCCAAGCAATATAATATATGAACTAAAGAGAAAACCGCATAATATATTTTTAGGTATGTAATGAAATTAATTTTAATATATATTTTTTTGCATTTTAGAAATTCTAGTCCAATTTAAATAGGAATTCATACTCTGTAGGCATGTGACGTCTTAAAAAACTTATTAAAATTTCAATTAACTGAGATACAGTTTGAGTTTTCCGCTCTACAAATTTCCATAATAACGTATTTCAATGCATATAAATCGCTGCACTGCCGTTGTCTAACGGCTAAAGGCTTCGTTAGATGGGTCTACTACCACAAATCAATGACAAGGGCAATATTAAGCAGATTTGTCATAGTAGTTGTTGAAAAAATAATAAGTAATTAATAATAAAACTACTAATATCAAAAGTTGCAGGTTATAACTATAAACTAATGAACATGTTTCGCGGAAGAATCGACTTCCTCCCTGTAAGTAGACTAGAATCAATCAAATCTAGAAGAAGAAGATTGCCTTCCTCGATAAACGGATTATCACAAAAAAAATTTTTCAAATCGAAATCTAGTAGTTCCTGAGATTAGCGCGTTCAACCAGACAAACAAACATACAAACTCTTCAGCTTTATAATATTAGTATATATTTAATTAAAAACTTAAATATCTGTAAGCTATGTTGGTTGTATTACACAATACATCCCATGGCTTCTAATTTCCTATGTATTTTTAAGGACTCTTTGTTTCCAAGAAATAAACCCATATCACACCCAGAACCCATACAAATTACCCATTCGTATTAGAATTTAGAATTACATTTCTTTGAAACAGACCTACTGCGATTAGATGTTGAAATTTTAATTTTTTCTGTTACTAACTGTTGTATACCTATGTACCTAGTCCATTCATAAATAACTATCTCTGTACGAAACGTTAATAACATAAATATATATAGAAAATGTAATCCGTTTTTTATATAACTCTCGAAAAGGTCTAGTTCGTATTTTTTTTAAATTAATAATAAAGAAAAATTCTCTTTCTGTTGAATAAAAAATCAATAACAGTCTTGAGTTGGGAACTTGGCTGCAATTTACACCCGTGTCTCGGAGTGTCCGTCATCTCATTGAAATTCATATTCCCAATGACAGGATTACAGGAATAATGTGGTTTTATACAGTTCAGTGAGATATGATCTGACTATTGTGACGTAGCTAGCTAGCGCAGAGTAGTATTATCGGTAAAGACGGAATTAGGGGTACATGTTTATGTAGAAGTGTATGTTTATGTACAAGTGTATGTATATGTAGAAGTGTATGTTTATGTAGAAGAGTACGTTTTATGTAGAAGTGTATGTTTATGGAAGAAGTGTTCGTTATATGTAGAAGTGTATGTTTATCTAGAAGTGTACGTTTTATGTAGAAGTGTATGTTTATGTAGAAGTGTACGTTTATGTAGAAGTGTATGTTTATGGAAGAAGTGTTCGTTATATGTAGAAGTGTATGTTTATCTAGAAGTGTACGTTTTATGTAGAAGTGTATGTTTATGTAGAAGTGTACGTTTATGTAGAAGTGTATGTTTATGCAGAAGTGTACGTTTATATTATAGAAGTGTATGTATATGTATAGGTGTATGTTTATATAGAGGTGTTCTCACCAACTCGATGTAGCAGTCGGCGCGTAGCTGCCGCAGCTGCGCGGCCCACGGCGAGACCTCCAGCAGGCGCGTGGCGAGGTCGGCGGCGGCGCGCGGGTCGGCGGCGCGCGCGGCCTGCGCGTGGCGAAGCTGCGCCGCCAGCTCGTCCATGCGCATGTACATGTTGGCCGCTTCCTCGTTGTAAGGGTCACTGTACGCCTGCGAGCATACGGTTACATAAAACACCAGGCATTTATATATCAGACTAGCGGAACCCGCGGCTTCGCTCGCGCCAAATCGCTAGTATAGTATTTTTTTTTTTTTTTTTTTTTTTTTTTTTTTTTTTTTTTTTTTTTTTTTTTTTTTTTTCCTTTCAAAATATCTGCAATCAGTGCTTATATACTATGAGCAGATGTTTTGTGTGTTATTCAGTCATGTCGAGTGTGCCCTCCAGTGAAGACATCTACTCAGGACATTACTGGGTCAGTTTGGTGTGTGAAATTGAAATATGTCCTTTCTTTTCAGTCTCTTGGTATATTTTATCTGTGTTAGTTCGGCTGCCAGTGTATTAGGGTGGTCTCTCAGCCGGGCCTCGTATCTTTTAGATGCATTTGCAATTTCTTCCTTAACGGTGTTTATTTTAAGATTTTGATGTATTTCATTGTTTGTGATTAGCCATGGTACTTGGGATATTGATCGAAGAATCATGTTCTGCATTCGTTGCAGTATTGTGATGTTCGAATTACTAGCACTACCCCAGAGCTGTATTCCATATGTCCATACTGGCTTGAGCACCGCATTGTAAATCAATAACTTATTGTCAGTTGAGAGCTTGCTGTTCCTTCCCATCAGCCAGTACAGTCCTTTATATCTTATATTAAGTTCTTCTCTTTTTGCTTTTATGTGTTGCCTCCATGTCAATCTCCGATCTAGATGTAAGCCAAGATATTTAACTGTGTCCTTGTGTGGTAGAGTAGCATTTTCCAATTTGACGGGTGGACAGTTTTCCTTCCTCAAGGTGAAAGTGACCTGTACAGATTTACTGGCACTAGCTTTTAATTTCCATCTGTGTAGCCACTTGGTTACTAAGTCCAGGCCTTTTTGCAGAGCATCTGTAGCTTTCTGTGGGTCTTTGTGGCTAGCTAGGATAGCTGTGTCATCAGCAAAGGTAGCTACAGTGACATTATCAATCCGAGGGAGGTCCGCAGTATAGAGGATGTACAGTAAGGGACCTAATACAGAACCTTGCGGAACCCCTGCCTTGATTTCATAGAATGTGGACGTTGCTCCAGCCTCCTTCACCTGAAACAGCCTCTCCCCGAGGTAGGATTGTAGCACTAGGTAGTAGCTATGTGGTAGGGTTGCCTTGATTTTGTACAGAAGTCCACGGTGCCATACCCTATCGAAAGCTTGCTGCACATCCAGAAAGACTGCAGAACAATATTCTTTGTCTTCGAGTGAGCTACGTATTTTGTTACATACTCTATGGACCTGCTCTACTGTGGAATGTTGCTCGCGAAAGCCAAATTGGTGGTCAGGTATAGTTTTGTTTTCTTTGAGGATCGGTAGCAGTCTTCTAAGCAGCAGCTTCTCAAAGAGTTTGGAAAGAATTGGTAGTAAGCTGATCGGTCTGTATGATCCAATATCATTCGGTGGTTTTCCTGGTTTACATATCATTAAGATTTGTGAAACTTTCCACAGGTAAGGAAAATATTGAACTCTCAGAACACTATTGAATAGCATTGTGAGGAATACAATAGCCTTTTTCGGTAACTGCATTAGGATCTCTTTGGTGATTAGATCAAAACCAGGCGCTTTTTTATCTTTGAGCTCTCGTATTGTTCTGCAGATTTCCCGCGGCGCAACTGGTGTAGGAGGTGGCGATAGTTGGAAGTCGTAGTTTAGGTTTTGTTCTATCTCGCTTTCTATGCTATGATCAATGATGTTGTGTATATTGAAGACTTTGACCAAGTGACTGGCAAAGGCGTCAGCTTTTTCTTGTGGTGATCGAGCCCAACCATTATTGTCATTCTTTATAGGAGGTTTTGTTTCCTGTGGTCTATTGTATGATTTTGTGACCTTCCACAATGAGTAGTTGGTAGACGGTGTTGGTGCGAGGGATTCTAGCTTAGATTCGAGGGTAGTATTATGCCATTCCTCTATTGTACGTTTTAGTTTTAAAGCAGCCGCATTCAGAGCCATTTTGTCCTCTCTGAGTCTACTAAGGTGCCACACTCTGCGTAGCCTCCGTTTTTCGAGTACTTCCTGTCTTATTTGTTTTGGATAGCTGTGAGGTATTTTTCTCGCACTTAAATTTGGTGTATTTATCCAGCAAGAGTGTTGAATGAGCGTTGTAATATACTTTGTGGCATTCTCTACGTCCTCGGGGTTTTTTAGAGGAACTTTAAGATCTATATTCTCTTCCAGAAATTCTCGGAAGCATTGCCAATCTGTTAAGCAGTTGTAAAGTTTCTCAGGCTCATCATATTCAGTCGGCAATGTGCTAATTTCAAGTAGTACAGGGGTATGATCAGAGGCGCTATCATAGCAGGATCTGGCCTTGAAGTATTCTTTGGATAGCCCTTTGACAATAAAAAAGTCGAGTAGGTCTGGTATTTTATTCCTATCCGTTGGCCAATAGGTCGGTTCTGATGTTGAGATTGTGGTAAGGCAGTTGTTTTCCAGTGCCATCTTTAGCTGTCTGCCTCTCGTCGTTGTAAGTCTGGAACCCCAAAAGTTGTGTTTGGAGTTCCAATCTCCTCCTGCCACGAAACGGTTGCCTAGTGTTCGAAGATAGCCTGTAAACATAGCTTCTGTAATTTTATGTTTAGGTGGACAGTAGACTGCTGATGCAACTATTCGTCCGCACTGTGTTTCAATCGCAATTGTAGTAGCCTGTAGATAATCAGTTTGGAAGGCATGCATAAGGTAATGTTTTATTGATTTTTTAACTATTATTGCAGTGCCAGCATGAGCAGTCCCATCTGGGTGACCAGTAAGGTATGTGGTGTATCCATGGATATTAATGTTAGTAGCAGTGGTGCAGTGCGATTCAGAAATCAAAGCAATATCCAAGTTATGCTCTTTGAGCAGGATCTCGATTTCGTGAGTATTGGGTGCTAGCCCATTAATGTTCCAGGTAGCTATGTTGAGGGTCGTCATTTAATAAGTTTGTCAACAAGTTTAGTCATGAGGCCCATAAGAACACTCATTTGTTGTAAGATGAGGTCGAATTTTTCAGACTGCCTAATTAGCATGAGTTCTAGTGTGTTATGTGTTGTGCGGTTATCTGGAGGTGCTCTAAGGGTTGCAGCATATGACTTCTTCTCTGGATCAGAGGTGTTATGAGAGGGTTGTGTAAATTCAGCTATTTTCTCTTTCTGAAATGATTCAGTGGTTGGCGTGAACTGTGGCTTTCTATGTTTTGCTGTTCTTCTAGCTAGAATCTCTTTATACACCTCACATCCTTTGTAATTGGCTGGGTGAGGGCCATGGCAAAGAGCACAGAGTGCAGGGGTGGAACGATCGATCTTAGGGCACTCCGAGGTCTTGTGCTGTTGTGAGCATTTAACACAGCGGTATGGTCTCATGCAATAGTTTTTGGAGTGTCCATACTGCTGGCACCTCTGGCATTGGACTATAGATTTTTTCTTTTTGGGGTCTTCAATCACAACTACTTGGCGGTCTATGATTTTAATGTTTTTTGCTGCTTTATTGTAGGGTCCTGGCAGCATGTTTACAAAAAATGTTGATGTTGGTTTCTTGTCTGGGCCATATTTGGCATTAATTATTTCACCAATCACTTTGTTGCCTGTATCCTCTATTGCTTCTTTTATAGCTTCAAGTGGGGTTGTTGGATGGAGGTTTCTGATGACAATTCTGAAGGGTCGCTCGTCTTTTCTGTTAAAAGTATGACCTATGAGGCCATGCTCTCTCACAGCAGCAATTAGTTTCTTGTGTACATCCATATCCACACTATTTATTCTAAGTTGGTTTCTGTTTATTATTTTGTAGGAGAACTGTACTTTATCTACTACTGTTGCCAGGAGTTCGGTTAATTTGCTCACTTCATCTATACCATAAAGGACAATGGGTGGAGGTTTATAGAGCTTTTTGCCTTTTGGTTCAGTGTCATTATCTTCAGTTAAGTCTATCGGTAGGTCACTGAATCTGTTGGATGTAGGTATTTGTTCAGGAGATGGTGTGTTAGACATTTTTCTACGTTTTGGGTTTCTCATTGTGGGAACTCGTTGCCATGGGGGAGGTCTAGTGGGAGACTCATTTGAGCATGTTGTGGTAGTCGATTGCTCGGTGATTTTTGTTTTGACTTCTTGGAGGTTAACATCACCGTGTGCAGAAATTCTCCCCAGAGACGCACTTCTGGGTCTATTAAAAAACAGGCTCGGATGGAATGTTTGCTGCATTAATTTCTTGTTACCAGTAGTATTTACTGTCACAGGAGCCTGGTCGCCCACTCCTGTGGAGTCTTCGGTAGCCAATTTCACACTCTCCGGCCCGGGTACCGGAGAGCGCCGGGGGTTAGCCGGATCGCATGACAGAACACATTCGTTTACTGACTTTTCCATATTTTTAAGGGGGTTGGGAGATATAACCATAGCACTTTCCCAAGGCACTATGTCCACATTTTTTATGGGTATTTAATTCCATATGGCCAGTGGTAGCCATAGACGGGTTACTTGACCGCCGCCCGTGGCTCGGCGTTGCTGTTCATTTGGCACCACCCAGGGGGTACGTGCAGGGTGGTGGAGCAGAGATGGTCAAGCCTGCGGACGCGAACAGCTTTATACCCCCCAAATAGCTAGTATAGTATAGATATCAAATATTGTATCAACACAATGAACACTTACTAAAATTAAATAATAAAAATATTAATAACGCCATCTATTAGAAATCATAACGCATCATTTGATACGTGAAAACAGAGTTATGATTTAAGAGTTTAGAACACATTAGTATATTATTCTTTTTTAACAGTATTTACAGGAATTAAATATTTTTTTATGTAGTAAATATATTATATTTTATTTAATTATAATATATATTTTATTTTATAGACTTTTGTTGTTTCATTTGTATTTTGTGGCCAATATGGCGACTACGGTTTGTCTGTCAGCATCATTAGAATTAAACAAAATACTTGAAAATCCGAATTTTGCGAAGATATGCTGTCGACTCGAAACCTTTATTTTTGTATGTTTTATTATTCAGTTAAGGTTTCGATCGAGTCTACCGTAACCCTTGACGAAATTATTACTATAGATAACCCTAGTGGCCATCTTAATACGCCTTATAACATTAGCTATCTGTGAATGAAAGTCGCGTCAAAATCGGTCCAGCTGTTTCAGAGATTAGCCAGAACAAGCAGACAGACAGAAATACAGACAAAAACTAAAAAAATGATTTTTTGCAAAGCTAAAAAAATAAAAAAAAAAATTAGTAACAGACACTTCAATTTTATTTATATGTACTGATAATGCGTTTACATAATTAATAACCTTGAAATATAAAAAATAAAAAGATACACATACACAATTTAACGGAATTAGGTTCAATTTAAAAGCATGAAATTTACTTCATGTTTCAATTAAATACTTGACACACTTTTAATGTCTGCTGACAACTTGTAATAAAAACATCTAATGCATACTATAAATGTCTACTAATAAAAATACATATACTAAAAAATCTTAAAAATGTTATATAGTAATGATTAAATTAATAATTAAGTTTTTATTATTAAGTATTATCATTTTTAAAGCATAATACTCAATGATGTACTTCAAATAAAATACTTAATTTTTAGAAAAGAGCATTAATGCCTTATACCTTTAAAGTCTACAATGGAAACACTCAATATTTCAAACTCTTATCTTCCCACAATAACATCAAGCCACGGTTTTTGTTCATATCTACATTATTACATCACTACTTACTCTCAATATCTATGTAGACGCTATTATTCATGTTATGAAAGTATTTAGCTGTTTCGAACAACCAACTGCTGGCAAATTTCAATACAATCAGATCACAGTTGACAGACACTGGTCAAGTGCGATTAACTTTATGAAAGAGTGTTAAAATATTATATATCCACAAATTAGGTCTTTTAGTTTATTCAGAATAAAACTAACAGAAAATAACTAAAGTAACTAGTTCATTGCAAAAACAATAAAAAAATGGCTATAATTGTAATTTATACATTATTTATAGTAATTTTTCAATTCCTTTTTCCTTCATTGACTTGTTAAATATAAAGAAAATACTTACAACTTTTAGGAAATCTTCTTTGGCTTCAGAGTACTGAGCTAGTTTGAGGTAGACATTGGCCCTGTGCAACCTTGCAGCAGTGAAGTCTGCCTTCAATTCTAGAACCTAAAAAACAAGGTTATTAGGTGAATTAGTGCTTGAAGGTTTTACAGTTAATTTATAATATATGAATTTATTATTTATAAATTTTAAGTAGATTCAGTAACAATACAACATAAAATACTCTTTCATAATCACTTAAGTATGCATATTAAGTTTTATTATGCTTTTTACAACTATTTAATAAAAAATATTAAAAAATGAATACCTTGGTAAAGTCCTGTAAAGCAAATTTTGCTTTACCCAGTGCATAGTATACAGTGCCTCTTTTAAAATAGGTTAGGTAGTTGTGTGGATCACCCTCTACAATACACAAAAAAGAAATAATTACTCTAATGTAGTTGTAAGTATCATTCACAAAACACAAATATGACATGTTGAATCTAATAATATACATAATAAACAAACATAATATGCTAATAGTAATTGTCATTGACAAATAGGTCCAAAACAGTTGCCAATTATTATAAATTTATAATGACAGTGAGCATAGATATCTAAAATTTGAATACAATATATTTTAAATTAAAACTTCATTAAATTATCAATTGAAAAATATTAAGCTAGAGTTGTTTAACAAGTTTTAACCATGAGTTTGTTTAACTTACCAACAGCCGCATGATAGTGTGTCAACGCGTCGGACAGCTGACCACGAGCGAGGAAATCACGGCCCAGTTCCAAGTGTTTATTCACATCTGCCTGCGATGCACAATCTGAAACTATTCCACAAGCCCTTACCATCTATACTTCACTGATAAAATATCATAATATCAACAGAATGTTTAAAAAGAAACCAAAGAAACTCAGTGCTCCACTTACAATCTAATAAAACTTCTAAAACTAACAAAACTAAACATGGTGTGACTTTGTTCCAGTTTATTTTCATTAGATATTCCATTGTTGTAAATTAATTTATAATAGCAGACCTAATTAAGATTAAAACACTACAGTTTCGATATAAACTAATTATTTGACAAAGCCACAATCCATCTTTCCTTCGTCTCTTTTCGTGGTCTGTTCTCATTGGTCCAAATCAGACAATTTTGAAAGATGACACAGATGTAAATAAAATTGTTGTAAATTTGCTGTCATCAATTTATAAGTTAAATTGATTCAAACCGCATTATAATAATTGAACAGTTCTATAATATTTTCCTGAACATAAAATAATAAGATACGAGTAGCGTATAATTGATAAAGTTTTATACTATTATCTTTTACAAAGGCTTTTCTGAACTGTTTTTGGTATTGCCATTATTGGTACTGATTTATCAAAAAAAGTCAAGTAATCATGAAAAATATAGTTTTAAAAATATCTTTATTAAATGTATAATGAATCTTAAATATAGCATTATATATAATATAGCAATTTATAGTTAACATCTCACAAAAACTTATGTAGAGCATAAAATATACTAGTTATAATCTAACGACTAACGAGTCTGGTATACTTATTGGGCTAGTATGGCAACACTGTCTTTCTTTCACTTCAACTAATAAAATAGTGTCCGGTTAGTTTTCTAAAATTGTTATTTTTGAGTTAAAACATGATATATAAACGAAAATAAATAATAATCTATGTATTAAGTTTTATTCAGATCAGTAAATTTTGTTTTTGAGTGTCGGATTGGTGATTTCTTTTGAGATATTTTGAGATTACTTCTACTGTACTTGTAGAGATGTCAACATAACCTCAACAACTTTTAATCTCAAGTGGTGATTTTAAGGAATGGCAGACGCTGCGCCGTCGACAGCGCCTAAGGCGAAGGCGCCTAAAACCAAGGCTCCCAAAGAAAAGGCCGCGAAGGCAGCCCCAGCGGCTCCTGCTGAACCTCCGAAGGCAGTGCGTAAAGTCTCCTCCAAGGCTCGTCATGGAAGGCTTTACGCTAAAGCAGTATTCACAGGATACAGACGCGGTCTCCGTAACCAACACGAGAACACTGCTCTTTTGAAGGTTAACAAAAAGTTTGTTTATATGTTAGGTTATATTTAAATTCTGAAAGAGATTTGTGTAGTGTTTTAATTGCAACTAACAGCATAAATAGATATCACTATCTCTAACAATCATTGTAAATTTAAAAACAACAATAAAGCTGTCTTATGACTGTCTGTTAGTCTAAGCTTATCAACTTGCTATTAAAAATACTCTCTAAATGATGCCTATGACATTTGAAACCTGAATAACCATGTGGTCAACATTTTAACTGATAATTAAAGTTATTGCTAGTAATTTTTTTCATAAATACAAGTATATAAGAAAGAAATTCATAATTTCAGATTGAAGGTGCTAAAGGCCGTGAAGACGCGATATTCTATGCTGGCAAGAAATGCGTGTATGTATACAGAGCCAAGAAAAGGACCCCAATTCCCGGAGGTCCCCGTGGTAAGAAGACCAAGTTGAGGGCAATCTGGGGCAAGGTCACCCGTCCCCATGGTAACAATGGTAGTGTGCGTGCCAGGTTCAAGTCTAACCTGCCTGCACAAGCTATGGGACACAGGATACGAGTGGTGAGTTTAGTAAAAGTTTAAATCTAAAGTTAACAATAATTATGATTCAGTAATGTCAATAGTATCTGATGTGTTAAAGACAATGTTCTTTAACTTTATGAATGGGAAAGTTTTCATGAAAACTTTTTCATTAATTATTCCATTTTTCATTCTATTATTTATTCTTATTTTTTATTGATTATTAAAAAATATGGTGCCTTATATATGTATGTCTATAATAAACTTGCTTATAATTTTTTTGTTGACTTCTGTGTTAATAATTTACATGCTCATCACACTTGTTTGTTTTTGTTTCAGATGTTGTATCCATCAAGGATCTAAGAACCTTTGTAATATAAGACTAAAATAAAACAAAACCCAAATCATTGCAGTTTTATTTCTAACAATTAAATTTAAATTAAACTGAAATTATTGTGAACTTACTGATAATTTTTACTACCTTCTCTACTTTACAATAAAGGCAGATAAATTGCTCATGTACAAATTATAGTTTTTATAGATAAAAGTTGGCCTAGAGTCAACATTAAAAAGGCAGTGGTAACCTGTTTATTTGGACAACTGAGTGATGGTTCAAATCTGGTTCCTGTGCTTCTGATGTTATCATGTGTAAATCATTTCTAACATGATTAACATTGGTTTACGGTGAAAGAAAACATTGTGAGAAAACCTGCATGTTTGTGAGAAACTAGTGAGAAGATGTGTAAAGTCCACTAACCTTGACTTAGCCAGCGAGGTGGACTATGGCCTGATTCCCCTCTTATTGAAGGGAGGCCCTTGCTTAGTAGTGGGAAGTCAAAAAGGTCAAAGTTTAGTTTCAAAAAAGTGTATATTGTATAGGCAAAATGTGATGGGAAGCATTGTGTCAAGGATAGTGTAGCTTTCTATTATTGAAACAATTTTTGGATTTTTTTATTTGATTCCAGAGATTACTCCTCCCTACATGTAATAAAACCAGTATTATCGGGAAAATCTATAGAATTAGCGATTATTATCGGAGAGGACTAAACTCCAATTATTAATATTTTTGTCTGTCTGGAATGCATCGAGATAACTGCATAAATTTTGATGAAATTTTGGTACAATCAGTTCATTTGATAATATAATCCAGTTTAGGTTGGTAGGTCGGTTTATCCGCTAGTTTCTGAATTATTACAGAAAATATTCGAGTGCCTTACATAATTATATAAGCAGAGGTGTTCGTATTCCTCGGTAAAGTAAGATTGCTAGATTTTTATAAAAGTTATAAATTACTATACATTTGCCTTTAAGTTTTAACTATATTACGCGTATTAAGTTTTCTAGTCGAAAATAATAGGTTGTAATATCTAGATCCACTCGTATGTTATTACTACTTTAAAAAAGTATATTTACTTTAAATATAAATTGCGGGAAAGTTCTCGAGGAGTTCCTGTTCTCGACTTTATACCCGATTTAGCGCGAGCGAAGCCGCGGGTTCTGCTAGTATTAAATATAGCTTATGTTCATCAGATATAATGTAGGATTATATCAAATCAAATCAAATTCTAATGGTAAAATTTTTTTTAAATCGGTCCAGTTGTTTGAGCCTATTCAATTCAAACAAACAATCAAATCTTTCCTCTTTATAATATTAGTGTAGAGTGCAGCAAACACCCAACGAGGATTACTATTTGTATGTTCGTAGATAGACTAGTAGGTAGAAATGGTTAAAAATTAAAATAGTTATTTTTTGGGCGTCATTTTGTGTCTTAAAACTAGTACGGATAACGGAGGGCAGTGTTACTTAAACATTGTTAGCTTGATTCTAAATACTTGTTTGTATTATAGTGCTGTATATTGTTACCAAGCGTTTCTATGTACTTACATAAATAAATAAATAAATAAAAATTCAATTCTTGTTAATGGCTTGAAAACGTGCCAGTAAAGCACTGATTACTTTGCCAAGTTACGTAGTATAATGGAGAAGATAAAGGAGAAAAATTTGGGTCTTAAGAAAAGTTTTTTTTCCAAATCTATCGAATGGGGCATCAAAACGATACTTTCTAATCGTCGTTCGTTCAGAGACAATCCAAAAAATATTAGTCTTATCTTCCGACCTATTCCTCTATTCATTGAGACTAGTTTAATACTCGTAGTGCACAAGTGTTGAATGTGCGACACTGAAAACACAAGTGCACTCTCTATTCCTGTCGCTCCCATTCCGGCGGATTGCTTCCGAAACGACTACGGAGAGTTAAAACGCAGCACCGTTGGCTTTATGTGCTCTCCGAGACACGGGGATAGCACCGCCAACTAAAACTCCGGGCTGTTATTGTTACTGTTATTTACTAAACACGACTCAATTACTAAACTTGGCCCGACTCGGGACTCGAACCCATCCTGCATTGTCCTCTCCGGATGTGCAGCTGTACATGCTATTGCTAGCCACTACAAACAAAAAATATGACGAAGGTATTGTAGAAAGGTTTTGGTAGATACATGTTTGTAGAGACCATTGTTAGAACCATTGTTACTTTAAATATCTTTTTATAGCTACTCATTGCTAAATCTTCCGGTTTTTATTCTCGTTTGGTCGCTATTGAGACAGTCTTCAGCTTTAATACATCTATTAGATACAATTTTAAATATTAATATTTGGTCCACAAATCACTATCCATATTCGGGTTCCGCTTAGCCTTGACCTCATATAATTATTCATACATATATGCAAGGTTGTGCGTGACAGCGTTTACAATTGAGTTCCTTGAGGATATTCGTCTTTTTCCCGCTGAAGGCGTATGTCATGTTCATGTATAAATAGAGAGAGAAATTGATAGATGTTATCATTGTCTTGTAGTAACTTTACCGCCAATCAACTGAACTGATCACCAAAATGTTTAAATACGTAAGTATAATATTTGTATTAAATAAAATATGATAGGTACAATCTACACGTTTGGCGCAGTTTGTAGTGACCCTACTTTCTTGCGCCAGCGGTCGCGGGTTCGAGTCCCGCTGGGGGCATTCATTTGTTACACTCGGATGTTTGTACTCTAGTCATGGGTATATTATAATGTGTATGTATTCACAAAAACTTAATCGTGAATTATATCAACTATCTGGTATCCGTAACACAAGCTTCCTTCGTAGCTTACCACGGAACTAGATGACGCTGTGTGTAATAATGTCCCAACATATTTTTTTTGGTTATCTTTCGCGTTGTCTTACCTTAATAATTGATCATAATTTTTATTTGATGTTCATTTCAAATTACTGGATTCATGATTGTAATTGTAAAATCCTCTAGTTTTATACCTACTCACCGAAACAAAGAAACAAAATTAAAGATTAGTTAAAATATAATTAGGTATCTGCTAAACAATATTTTACATTACAGGTGTTATTCGTCGCTCTGTTTATGTTAGCTTTCGCTGCAGCCAAGCCTCTAGTTGTGGAGTACCCAGCTACCCCCATAGCCTACTCTGCCCCAGTGGCTGTGGACTACACTGCCCCATACTACTACCCTGGTTACGCCACTGCATATGACTACGCCGCTTATTCGTACCCTTACAGCTATGAATACTTCGTACGTTGAATTGTTATAAGTAAATGACAAATATATTTATTTCTACCTATATCTGTGTCCTTTATTTTTTTTATTTTTTTTAAATGAAAATTAACAAAGAAGGCATTGATGATTAACCTACGTTGATAAAGGTCTCATTGTAGAATTTAACATTTCTAGAATAGCTTAAATTAAACATAAAAGTTTTACCGACAAATCTCCCTCAAATTCTCCAATCGACGAGACATTGGCGAATTATAATAGAAGAAAATAGTATTGTCGCGGAATAGAGTGCGAACTCGTCATAATAGCACGCTTGTACTATGCTTTACAACAGCGAATGTCAATTTCTAACTTTTGACAATTAGATAACAAGAACAGTTTATTACAAATTTTAATGTGTCAAAAAGAGATAAAGCATTTTCAGGAAAGATTTGGAAGTTACTAGAAACATTTTGAATTTTCGATACTAGAATGTTCTAAATTTATGCATATAAAAAGGCCGGCAGTGTGTCGAGAGATCAGTTGACGTTCGGAGTTAAGTGAAGCTTACGAAGAGATGCGAAATAGTGGAAAAGTGAAGAAAAGTACAGTGAATTATTAAAAGTGGTGGATAGTGCTCAGAGACTAAATTAAACTAGTGCTGTGTACAGACTGCGCGTGTAAATAAAACATCTTTAGTGCGAGAACGCTTTTAATTTCCGATCCCGAACCCGTAGTACGTAACAATTGGTGTCAGAAGTGGGATCGGAAATGCCGTTAGTACCGAGGCACGAGAAGAAAGGAGTCACTACACGCGCAATGGCAGAACAGCAAAGGGAAGATCCTGGCCCTAGTACATCGAGGGATGAGTCCGCGGCTGAACAGAGTACCACGCCAGACATGAACGCCCTCCTGCAACAAATGGCGTTCATGATGCAAGAGCAGGCTCGCCGCCAGGAGGAACAGCTGCGCACACTCCAAGAAGTGCAGGCTTGCCGCCAAGAGGAACAGGCTCGCCGCGAGGAGGAGCAGGCTCGCCGCGAGGAAGAACGTGCACGCCGCCAGGAGAAACAGCTGCGCGCACTACAAGATGAGCAGGCTCGCCGCCAGGAGGAACAGCTGCGCACACTCCAAGAGGAGCAGGCTCGCCGTGAGGAAGAACGAGCACGCCGCCAGGAGGAACAGCTGCGCGCACTCCAAGAGGAGCAGGCTCGCCGCCAAGAGGAACAGCTGCGCGCACTTCAAGAGGGCATTCACAAGAATGTCATACCCGCTCTTCAACGGCATACGGAAAGGGTGGAAGCCGTTGAAAGAGAAGTTGAGGGAATAAAGACGACACTCGCCACACACGGTGAAGCTTTAGAGGAGTACAACTCAAAACTCTCTAAGATGGAGAAGAGGATGGATTACTTGGAAACTCAGAAATTACCGCGTGGTGCTGACATTTGCTCGTCATCAGCAAAGATCTTTAAAGTCCCTTACTTCGACGGCAAATCTTCCTGGGCCGCATTCAAGATCCAGTTTGAGACGATCAAGGAGACAAGTGGATGGACAGATGATGAAGCCCGATCTGCCCTTACCGTCGCACTTAGAGAGGAGGCTCTGAATATATTGGAAGCTCTTTATGCTAGCGACCCCGTCAGAAAGATCACATACAGTGAGCTACTTAGCGCTTTAGAGTCTCGGTATGGTGATAGTCACCTGGAGCACGTGTACAGGGCTCAAATTAAAGACCGTACACAACGAGCCAATGAAACCCTGCAGCAGTGGTCCGTAGAGATTGAGAGGCTCGTACGGAAGGCATATCAATCCTCGCCATCCACCATAGAAACCATTCTTCTGCAGGCTTTTGTGGACGGGATTCGCGACTCAGAGGTACGTGCCGCTGTACGCCTAAGGCACCATATAAGTCTCAGGGAAGCTGTCGCTCATGCTCTAGAGATTGAAGCTGTGCGTCATGACTCAAGACCGCTGAGGGTGCAGCAAGCTACCACGGGAGGATTATTCAACCGGAGACGTCTTTTCAACCCAAAGTGCTACGAGTGCGGTGACCGGGGCCATCTTCGAAGTGACTGCCCTACAAGGAAAAATGATCGACTACAGTCAGATGTTGGTGTATTATTATTTAACAAGCAGCGATCAAGTCAGAGGAGAATTGATCTCGGCCAGAGTTAGGACGCTGGCTGGATCTATAACTCCACCGATAGAAGTAAAACAGGCAGTAGATGGAAACACTTTGGTTGTACATGGCGCTATTAATGGAGTGACATGTAAACTGACACTGGATACCGGAGCTTCGCGAACTGTCATTAATAACCGAAAGCTGAAACACATTGCGGAAAGTAATTTGCAAGATAGAAGGCACATCATCCTTATGACAGCCACTGGTCAGCGCATACCTGTTTGGGGGGAAAGAAAAATTGCTATAAAAATTGGGGACAACGTCTATTGGCATAACGCAATAGTTGCAGATATCGTGGATGATTGCATCATTGGATTGGACTTTCTTCAAAATTATCAGTGTACGATTGACATGAAATATGGAGTTTTAAAGTGCAGAAATAGAGAAGTACCGATAAGTGGTGGAGTTAAGGGGAAAGTTTGTTGCTTAAGAGACACCGCTCTTCCACCAAGATCACAGACTCTAGTACCTGTCGCTATACCTCAGAACAAGTCAGGTAGTCAATGGTGCTGCGCTATCATAGAAAAGTGTGAAGATGAGAGCTCGTGGATCCCAGCAAGAGTTGTAGTAGGTAAAACTTCGACATCCATGGTTCCAGTGCTTAACACCAGTGACGCTACGCAAACTATTCAGAGAGGGGAAGTTGTGGGGACTTGCGAAGAGATAGCCTGGTTAAGCAGATGTCAACAGAATGAGAAGGTGCTTAACAAGGATAAGGAGCAAGCAATAAAACTTTTAGAAGACTGCAAAGATCATCTCACAAGTTCACAGAAGACAAAAGCTGAAAATTTACTTTACCAATATTCAGATTTGTTCTCGAAACATGATGGCGATATTGGAAGAACCAGTTTGGTGAAGCACAAAATTAATACTGGTGACGTAGCGCCTATTCGACAACGACCAAAACCTAAGTGGACTGACATAGCACAGTATAGTACCGCTACGAAAAGTTTGTGGGCACAATGGGACAGTTTGTTGTTACACAATGGAGTATTGTGCCGCAAATGGGAGCAGACACGTGGAAATGATAGCCATCTCCAACTAGTGGTACCTAAAATAAAAGTATCCGAGGTACTTCGAGCATAACATGATGGTTCTTCTGGTGGACACTTAGGGGTAAGAAGAACGTTAATCAAGATCAAGGAGCGATTTTATTGGTTGCATTGTCGAGATGATGTCGAGGACTGGTGTCGGAAATGTGTACAATGTGCCTCTGTCAAAGGCCCGCAAACCAGAAGTCGAGGGGCAATGATATTATACAATGTTGGGGCACCTTGGGAGAGAATCGCAATAGACGTAGCAGGACCATTTCCGATTACTAACTCCGGGAACCGATACATTTTAGTTATAATGGACTATTTCACGAAATGGCCTGAAGCATTCGCCATACCAAATCAAGAAGCTGTTACTGTTGCAAATAAATTGGTCAAAGAGGTATTTCGCAGATTTGGTGTCCCATTAGAAATGCACAGTGATCAAGGAAGAAACTTCGAATCACAGGTGTTTCAAGAACTGTGTAAAATCATGGGGGTGCACAAAACTAGAACTACGCCTTGTCACCCACAGTCCGATGGAATGGTGGAGAGGTTTAATCAAACTTTAGAACGACATCTAGCCAAGGTTGTAGATAGTCATCAAAAGGATTGGGACGAGTACATATCACTGTTTCTACTATCTTACCGGACAGCATTACATGAAAGCATTGCAATGACACCTGCCTTTGCCAATTTCGGAAGAGAATTACGACTACCAGCGGATCTGTTAAGTGGTTGCCCGCCGGATACTCCCAGTTGCATAACCGAATATGCCAGTGAACTAAGAGCGAAGATGATTGGTGTTCATGAGCAGATACGAGATGCAGGGCTACAAGCAAGTGAACGCATGAAAACTCGTTATGACCGGAAGGCGACAGGAACGAACTTCGAGGAAGGCTCATTGGTATGGCTGCATAACTCGGTGAGATGAAAGGGTAAATCGCCAAAGTTACAACCCAGTTGGGAGGGGCCTTATAAGGTTATAACGAAAATTAACGACGTCACTTTCCGAATTCAACGTACATCTAGAAGCCCAGCTAAAATCGTGCATGTGGACCGATTAGCCAAGTATCACGGCAACAACGATGCTCGAGACGAGCATGTCTTAGGAGGGGGTAGTGTCGCGGAATAGAGTGCGAACTCGTCATAATAGCACGCTTGTACTATGCTTTACAACAGCGAATGTCAATTTCTAACTTTTGACAATTAGATAACAAGAACAGTTTATTACAAATTTTAATGTGTCAAAAAGAGATAAAGCATTTTCAGGAAAGATTTGGAAGTTACTAGAAACATTTTGAATTTTCGATACTAGAATGTTCTAAATTTATGCATATAAAAAGGCCGGCAGTGTGTCGAGAGATCAGTTGACGTTCGGAGTTAAGTGAAGCTTACGAAGAGATGCGAAATAGTGAAAAAGTGAAGAAAAGTACAGTGAATTATTAAAAGTGGTGGATAGTGCTCAGAGACTAAATTAAACTAGTGCTGTGTACAGACTGCGCGTGTAAATAAAACATCTTTAGTGCGAGAACGCTTTTAATTTCCGATCCCGAACCCGTAGTACGTAACAGTATCAAAAAATTTAAGGGTTAGTGAGACTTCCTAATCCTTAAATGCATAGTTATACTTTTTTAATTTGCATTTATATTTAAATTTATTTCTTCGTAAGTAAATAGTCCAACGATAGCAGCTATTTATTTTTTTTATTTCATTATTTGGACAGTCCGTTTATCGAGGAAGGATAGCCTATAATACATCACGCTACGACCAATAGGAGCGGAGCATCAATGAAAAATGTTGCAAAAACGGGAGAAAAATATTTCTTTTGATTTTCAGCCTTTAGAACGCAGGCGGAGCTACGGGAAAGATTAGTCTTTTAATAAAAGAGCTCGCCGGGGTCGGCCCGGAACTGCCTCGCGTTATGTTTTTCATTATCTCACCAACATAAATCAGTGGGAAGTCTTTCATTATGAAGTTAATGATTATTGTTGTTTTTTAATTAAAAGCTATGAGTCTGACGTACATATGGCGCTGGCGGCTCAATTTACTACGAAAGTCGCGATTATATTAACCATAGTATTGGAATTACGTCATTATTGATTATCTGTATGACAATGTTTAACTAGACAGTGGTAGTCCAGCGGTAACGCGCTCGCTTGGACTACCAAGTGATGCGGGTTCGAATCCGGGTCTCGCACCTCTGAGATTTTCATGTCCGAATCTTTTCTATCATGATTACCACTTGTCTTACGGTGAAGGAAAACATCGTGAGGAAACCTGCATGTCTGAGAAATTCTAGCAAGTTTTCGTAAGAGGTGTGAAGTCCACCAAGTCGCACTAGGCCAGCGCAGTGGACTATGGCCTGATGGCTGATTACAATGTTTACCTAATTAGTATATTATACTTATTGTCTTTTCTTATCATATATACATTACAGGTTAGTTATTCAACCATTTATGGGATTGACATAAAAAGTCCCTAAAAAAAAGAGAGCAAAAATTTACCTCTTTCTAGCATACCACTGCCGGGCACGGGCCACCCTTCCATACTGAGGGATTGAGGTCGGACTTCCCATGTCATTCGAAAGCTCGCTAGGTTCTCTTGGACATTAGCTTTCCTCACAATATTTTCCGTCACCGTAACAGAAGTGGTCATCATGTCGAAAATGATTCTCGCATTAAGAAATATCTGGTAAAAAACTAAGTATACTTAGTTACATTTAAGACACCCGGATTTAAGAGTTAAAAGTTAAAACAAAAAGTAAGAAACGTTTAGTATGATGCGACACGGTTAGAATTTAATTATGTGTAATAATATAAGTTTACTACAGAATATTAATTAAAAATTTTAAGTCTTAAGATTAAGGCGTGTAATTATGATTTTTAAATAAATATCTTATACAAAAAATATTAAAAAAACGTATAGGTATTATTATTTTCAGCTTAAATATTCTTATAAACGATATTATAATAATCGTACATTATAATGTAAACATTAATGTTACTAAGTATCACATTACTGAGCTAGTCGTTGAAACGATGCTTCTAGAACATATTGTCTTTGTAATTAGGCAATTTGGGAAAATCGTTCCGCCGCCCCGCGATTACTTGACCGGAGGTTACACACTACACTGAACACTAATTATAAAGTTCAAACTATTTTTTACTTAACAATACTTAAAATTGTATGCTCTGTGGGAAGTAAGAATTATCAGTAGACGTAACTACATATAAATGAAATTGAAGTGTCTGTTTTTTTAATTTTAAATAACAAGTTTTCATTACATGCATATGAAAGTACATATATACGGTAGGTACTTCCATCAAAAAAACGATTTCCAAATTTTTGGCTGTCTGTCTGTTTGTTCCGGCTAATCTCTAAAACGGCTGGATCGCTTTTGACGAAACTTTTACTCGTAAATAACCAATGTTATAATAACTAAGCTACTTTTATTTTATTAGAAAATTATAAAAACCGTTTAATTTATTTTAACTTGCACCGGGTTTGCTAGTAACTTTTAAATATGGAGTCCGCCAAAATAAATGAAAAATTCAAAAATACTAGCATGGTAAATGCTTTTGTTCTTAAGTTGTCATACAAATTGTTAACTTTTTGAAAGGATAACGTCGCTGTAGAATGAAAACCTCGTAAGTCCAGAAATTCAAACTTTACAAAAAAAATGGTTCATTTTGCCAATGTTTTTCGATTTTCGTTTTACTCCAAATATGGCACTAGTAGTTTACGGTTTACGGTTTCGCCGTAATATTAAAATACCTAATATTGATTTGATTTTTACAAAAAAAAAATGCATTTGTGATACGGTTTTCATTCTACAGCGACGATAAGGGAAATTTTATGTTTATGTTGATTATTTATACTATTATCAATTATAAAGAATAGGTCCTACGTGAATGCAAAATCAATCGATGGCCTGATAAACCATTATACTGACACAGCGGGACAGCTGTGACACGGATACCTACTTGCTGTATCGATTGAATGCACGTCCGGCGCATCCCCGCTGCACTGGAGATAGCTGCTTTTGATGTAAAGTATTAAAATATATTTTAAAACTAGAAACTTACCTTGGCTTCGCTGGGGTGCGTTATGGGTGCGAGTCTACCTTACCAGGTAGGTCTTATCGGGCAAGGACGCCTGCTGTCGCGCTTCTGTAGGCTTTCTAATCTTTCAAAGATAATTGGACGTAGTTATGCAGACCAGAACCAACCCAGAGAATGACTGTTTTGAGATATGTTTCATAAAAAACTATATACAAAGTTTGAATAAACCTCTTTCACAAAAATACTTTTATAATATTATAGAATATGTAGATAGCTTAGATCTTTTTAGCATTAATATAAAACACGCAATTTTGGACCTATCTGTACATACTTAACTCAATTTCACCCAGTTTGTGGGTTGGTTTTGTACTGCATAACTATGTCCAATTATAAATCTGTGTGACATCTTAAGATGAAATGTGTAACAAAAAACAATTGTAATTTTTAAGCATTAACTTCAAAATAGACATACTCAATAGTCAGTCTTTTTGGTGGGATCTTACGTTAATTGTATTTTATTTATTGATGAATCTGCTCTAATTTCTAGAGATTAGCGCATTAAAGCAGACACAATCTCAGCTCGGCTTTATATATTAGTATAGATTTTAATATACGATGAAATATGATATTCATAATAACTCGCAACATTTCTTACATCCATACTTACATATATTAGTTGGTACGCTGCAACGCGACGCTCTATTTCCTCGCTTTCGCAGTGAAGCATGTACATACATACATATTATATAGATAGATACCTATTTTATATAGCGTTTAGTATAGTTTTATATAGCGATTTAGCGCGAGCGTAGCCGTGGGTTCTGCTAGTACATTACATATGTAAAACTCTTGCGGTTTTGGCAGCGCAAGATTGCTCGCAGATTCGACATTTTTTACTACTTACATGTCACTTATCGTTATTTTTTTGGACAATTCACACAATATCTTTATAAATTGTAACCTATGTGTTATTCTGATGTGTAAGTTATATTATTGTAAAGTTTCTTTAAAATCCATTCAGTAGTTTTTACGTGAAAGAGTAACAAACATCCATCCATCCATACTTACAAACTTTCGTGTTTATAATATTAGTAGGATAGTTTGCCCAGTAAAAGTAGGGGTAGGATTGCCCATAGTGTTCGGTAAAATAAAAGTCGAAAAACTGAAGTCCTTGAAGTAACCTTTCCGTTTAAGAAAAAAACAATATTTTAAGAAAAACTCGCAAGAAGTAGAAGTCATTACTATAAATGTATCTTTTTATCTCAATGCAAATTCAAAACTAATGGTTTTGGCTTAAGTGAGCACAAAAACGTTGATTATTCCGATTGTAAAAAGTGCTTCTTTAATGTGAAATGTATTAAAAATATATTATTGTTTCAAAAACAAAAAGCACGCAACGTGACACTCTTATGTCAAAAAACTTAAAAGTGAATAAATTCAACGGCTTTATAAACAGCCATTAGAGACAACCTTTGTTCTATCCTATAGCTACATATTATACATATCTTCATCATCAAACTTGGAATTTAAATTTCTCTGCTGTTGCAACTGGATTATCTTCATGTGGAAGGGCGCTTACTTAAGATAATCGCCTCTGATATTTTCGTATGCGAATCATTTCTATCGTAATTACCACTTGTCTTACGGCGAAGGAAAACATCGTGAGGAAACCATGTCATGCATGTCTGAGTGAACCTAGCAAGTTTTCGAAAGCCCTGTAAAGTCTGCCAACCCGAACTTGGTCAGCGAGATAGTATATGGCCAGATCCTCTTCGTGATAAAGGCAGACCCATGCCCAGCTGTGGGCGTTAAAAAGCGGCTGAAACACTTAAAAGTGAAGCTCATAAAAGCGTGTCAATTAACACTTTTAAAATTAAAAAGCTGTTACCAACTAAGCATTTCATTTTACAGACTTTCCTTTGAAAGCACTTAAATGATTTGCTAACGAACGATTTATGATGTTTTTATGATTTCTTTTTATTTTATTCTTAATTTATATTAATTTAAGTAACAACAATATAACAATGAAATATAATACGATTATAATTTCAAATTGTAAAAAATATTGGAATTTATATAAAACTTTGTATAAAATAAACTCCGGTAATTCCCAGCGATTAACCTTTATATGTACTCTATTTTCATTATTACTATATATGTAGAATGTATACATATTTATGTAATTTGCAGTAAATATATCATTTAACCTTTGGGTGACCTGATAGAGCGCTGCTTTGTTACAATGCTATTAACAATTTTAAACCAGGTTTTTATTTTTTTTTTCATCATCATCATCATCATCATCGGCACGGGCCTCCCTCAGCACGAGGGGGATCAGGCCATTTATTTTTTTTGCGCATATACAATTTGATTTTAAGTTCTAAGTTAATATTATTTAAGCACAGCAACTGAGCCAAACGTGTCATTGAATAATAAAAGATTGAGTGTACTTTCCGAGAAGTTACTAATACTTATTCTCCTGGCTTATTGATATTCTTGCTAGAAAAACTCAATATAGGTATTTAGCAAGATTTTTTAGTAACTATAGGTCACAATGTTTACATTAAATATGTTAACTGAGTGATACTGTTATCAGTCTCGTGTGTGAAACATGAGGGGACCTCATGTTTCACACACGAGACGAGGGGACCTCATTCACTCCCCGCCGCCAGCCGGTGCATGAAGAATGTGGACAATCTAACCAATCATCCAACAAGACTACAAAAGCGGAACTGGAAGAATAATAACGGCTTCAATAACTCTCTTACATCGTAGGTAACGTAGTAAGCCAAAATATATAGATTTTTTGTATTGTCAGGGCAACACAGCTTTTATTTAGTTGGTTCCCAAAACCCTAGTACTAACTAATTGTCTTATGACAGTATGCGATGGATATTAAAATTTAAAGACAAGTATTTAATTTTGTGACTAGCAACCCACATAACCCCTGAGACGTTAAATACCTTAGTCTCTCCCGTGACCATGATTGCTGTAAAGCATTCGAAACGTCGGGAACCAAAAATTATAATAAATCCGCGAAAAAATCCGTAAAGATGTTACATTTATTAAAAAAATTTTTAAGAAATTTAATCTTTTGAAACATATTCCACTCAGTATTTTATTGTATGTATATCGTAAACATACATGTATAGATGAGGCATTTCCGAGGCAAAATGATTTTGCTCTATAATCATCTCACACCGCTGTGGGAAGTGAAGATGTCCGAAGGAAGGGCTGATTACATAATAGTGTCCCTGAAAATGTTTTTATTGCGGCAAACTCAATTTAATTGACATGAAATATGTAGAGCGCGTGTGTTATGTGTACATACAATGTATGTAAAGCTAGAAGATAATTTGTCACAGGATAGGTATTGATATAAACAGTGTTTTAAACAAGATACTGGTTAGCAAATACTAATCTATACTAATATTATAAAGCTCAAGCGATTTTTGTATGTTTGTTTGTTTGGTTGGTTGGTTGAACGCGCTAATCTCAGGAACTACTGGTCCGAACCGTAAAGTTCTTTTTGTGTTGGATAGTCCGTTTATCGAGGAAGTATAGGCTATATTACATCACGCTACGGCCAATAGGAGCGTAGCATCAATGAAAAATATTACAAAAACGGGAGGGGCGGGCCTTAGTTCTGCGAGGTACTATACCGTGCGACTCAGAAAGAGTTTGGTTTCCGGTCTTTAGAACGCGTGCGAAGCCGCGGAAAATGTTAGGAAACAATAAAGCCATAAGTTTTACCTCGAGCTCGACACCACTTTGGTCACCTTTTCCTGATTCCTAACTTTGAATTCTTATTTTGCCAAAATAGTAAATTTATCTTTTAGGATCACAATGCGGGATATGAATATTTAATTAAAGTGGTATAGAATAAGAAATACATTTTGGCATTCATATTGACACACAGCATCGAGCTCCATGGTAAGTTACGGCTTTCGTTGCGGATACCATATAGTTTATACACATATACTACACATAACTTTAAATACATACATATTATATCCATAAGTGGAGTACAATCATTCGTGCTCATCTCACAAATGCCCCAGTGGAACTCGAACGCGTGACCATTGACAAAGCAAGAATTAAAATAGAACCGAAAAATAGAAAATTCAATAGTAGTTCATAAAGCAAACACACCATTATTATATTATTTATTTATTCATTATTGTATATTATTAAAGGAATTTTATCTTGTTGTTGCACAGAATGTAAAACAGCTGGGGCATTTTTTGTGCATGATCTGCTATGCTATGCATAATATACTTATTACTTGTAATGTAAATCAGTCAAAACTTTGAAAGCAGACTAAATAGAAACACTAAATATTGTGATAGATGGTGAGTGTGTTTACGTGTTATTTGAGCGCTTACTTTAAAACAGTTAGTTTAAATCATACTAGCGATTCACCCTGGCTTCGCTCGTATATCGTATTCGTCCGTAGAAATGTATTGGTATCTAGATTTTTCAGAGATGAGATATTTTCCGCAGTACAATTTACATTATGCAGTATATAAGTGTATAATCTATGCATTATGCTAAACATTAAAATCTACGTAGTGGTTTTATAGCGCTTTCTGCGCTCCTAGATGGACGGACAGACAAAAGTTCTAAAAACTTCTGCAAAAGACTTCTATATCGAAAACAATGACCATTTCAATATGATTTTCCAAATAACATTTTAGTAATTTACATTTTTTTGTTGGGACATTCTTACAACAGCGCCATCCAGTTCCGTGGTAAGCTACGATGCTTGTGTTACGGATGCCAGATAGTTGATATACCTACTACATATATAAGTTTTAAATACATACATATTATAAATATTATAAATATTTAACTCAGAATTGTATTATATTATGGTCTAAGAGCCGGTGGAAGATCGACTTTCACCGACCTGATAACCAGATGAGACATATTTTTTATTAAATATAATTTATAAACAAATATGCCTATCATTACTTGCCTATCTGAAAGTGCTCATGGCTATTTTTAATTAAATTCACTTTAATAGATTTTTTTTTCATCACTTTCATTCTTTTGATAACCAAGTGAATTTTATTTTACTGTTAGTTTTTAACACACAGAATATGCCTCAGAAGGCTAGCCTATGATTTTTGGTTCCCGACGTTTCGAATGCTTTACAGCAATCATGGTCACGGGAGAGACTAAGGTATTAGACGTCTCAGGGGGTTATATACTTGTTACAGACAGTGCCTACCCACAATTTTTTTTACAAATATTCAAAATGATAGACTATAAAATTATACATTTCAATTCTATACTTTTAAGATTTTTAAAATTTTAAATTATATTATAAATATGGCAATATTATTAACTTATTTTTAGCTACTATATAATTATTACAATTTTCTAACATTTGTTAAAATAATATTATGTAGTGTTGCTATTATTAAAATATGTATAATGTGTTATATTAAAATATAAATTATTAAAGCAATATTAAACTTTCATATATTATAAATTAAAGATTAATAGTTTAAAACAACTTGAGTTTTGATAATTTTAAGTTAAATATTAAGCAACACCACTGCAAACTAAATCATTTTTAAATTTGATAATATAATATTAAACAAATCTAACTATGCTCAATCCACATAGACTTCTTTAAGTTCTTTTGAATTATAACTTTCAAACTATAAAAAAGAGTTAATGTCATTTAGTATGTCAGTTGGTATGTCTGTCTGAAGTTATTATAGGGATTTGAGACTATAGAGTTAAATTGTTGTCAGTCTGAAGCTACTACCGGTTCGGAATGCAACTGATACTGAGAAGAACCGGCAAGAAACTCAGCTCTTGCTTTTTTCAAAATAATGTGTTTACAATTTCAGTATTATCAATATCAGTATTATCAATATCTAAAATATATAAGTTTACTTAAGTTTACAATATTGCAATACAATAATTAATATATATAATTAATCATCACTACTATCATTGAGATCTACACAGTATGAGCTAACTACATCTGGCTGTCTGTTATGACTAATTTTATTAGATGATTTTATTATATTAATGACAGGATCCCAAGATGATGGTAGTACCCAGCCGTCCTCTCTATTAAAGTTAGGATGTTTTTTAATTCATTCGAAGCGTCGGGAACCAAAAATCATAATAAATCCGCGACAAAATCCGAAAAGATAGTTTCATTTATAATGTCAAACATTCGCGTAAACCTAAGAAAGTATTAAGGCTAGCCTACTCATTTTTGTGTATAGCTACCAAAGCCGATGTGAACAGGTAAGTCAATATAGGTGACTCCATCGTTCTGCTAACTTATCGAAAGTTATATCAAATTTTAGATTATTTTATTACAAAATCAGTCATATAGACTTGCCTGCAAAAAATCATACTTAAAGCACTGTTGCCTAGCTAAAAATAGCCATGAGCACTTTCAGATAGGCAAGTAATTATAGGCATATTTGTTTATAAATTATATACGACAAAAATATGTCTCATCTGGTTATCAGATCGGTGAAGGTCGATCTTCCACGGTCTCCTCTACTATTATGTATAGAAGATAAATTAAATGTCTAAAAATAAAACAGATAATCTGCAGTTTCTCTTTCTAAGTTTTCTCAGCATAGTTAGGTTCAAAGTATTTGCACTATACAATACAAATATAAATTATTTCATATTAATGTCTAGAAAAAATCTAGAATCTAGATATGAAGCAAACACGTGATGTATGACATGAACTGACACTACAGTCTACAACAATACAGCAGTACAATACAGGTGTTTATTATCAAGTGTAGCCAGTGAGCGATTTGCGCATATTATGATGTTATATCGCTTGCACGATCACGACCAATTTAACGGCGTGTTCACACTAAATGATTTGTTTACTTACAGTGCAATATTCTAGGTGTTATAATGCTATATTCTTAACCGACTTGAAAAATGTCATTTGTTTAAGTTTTTCGTCTTACAGAGGCCTTATCTATACTAATATTATAAAGAGGAAAGATTTGTATGTAAGTATGTTTGTAACGAATTGGCTCAAAAAGTACTGGACCGATTTTAAAAATTCTTTCACTGTTTGAATGCTACATTATCACTGATAGGCTATTTTAATTGGAAGAAAAAATAAGGATCCCTACTAAAACTACAATAACAGGAGAGGAGGAGGAGTGCACGCCGCACATAATATATGAAATAGGTAGCCGCGCGGCTCAGGAGTATATTAAAGCTGGAGTCATTTTGGAGAATTTTCAACCCAGCCAGTGATCGAATGAAGTTTAGTAGCGATTAAAAAAATAACGCTGGCCAAATGCAGTTAGGTAGATTCCTTTCAATAGTTGAGAATAGGGCGGGGCACATCGCTCGTAGAACGGATGGTTGATGGGGTCACAAAGTTCTGGAGTGGCGGCCACGTACCGGAAAGCGAAGCGTGGGCAGGCCTCCCGCAAGGTGGACCGACGACTTGGTTAAAGTCGCTGGACCCCACTGGATGCGGAGGGCGCAAGACCGGTTGTCGTGGGGATCTTTGGGGGAGGCCTATGTCCAGCAGTGGACGTGTATGGGCTGAGAGGAAGGAAGGAAGGAAGAAGTTGAGAATAAGAACTACTGTACTGTAGATGATAGGTTCAGAATTTGAATCCGTTTCATTTGAATTTTCAATCAAGTGCGTTAACCACTGGGCTATAGAGTCATTGTTATAACCTTTCTTAGGGACATTGTATTGACGAAACCAGTGACCTAGTTCATGAGTTTTATTGTACTGGGTCACCAGTTTTATTATTTATCAAGCAATATACATCCTACTTATATAGGTTTAGATGTACCTAGTGTCTTCACTCACGGATATGTGCAGCTTGCTATGAACCAATCTCATTCAAGATTGCCTAGTTTCATACTACCTATAGCTTTTAAATCAAATAAAATCAAAATATTTTATTCACAATTAAAGAATCTAAGTAGCTGTAAATGTTATTTCTGAATGATCCCTCAGGCGACTCAACTTGTCAGAATCAGAACGCTCGGATATAGTCAAGGAAGACAGATTCCAAGTTGGGTACTATTTGAGTGCGCAAACACACACGAATGAAGTGAAAACAAATAGCAAAATAAACTTGATCACAAATATGTTGGGACATTATTACATACAGTGCCATCTAGTTCCGAGGTTAGCTACGAAGCTTGTGTTACGGATACCAGGTAGTTGATATATTACATATTATATAAGTTTAAATACATACATATTATAAATATAAACACTTAGACTGGAGTACAAACTCTGATGTGTTTAACAAATGAATGCCCCCAGTGGGACTCGAACTTGCGACCGTTGGCGCAAGAACGCAGGGTCACTACAAACTGCGCCAAACGTGTCGTCATATCAATAAAACAATGTAAAATTTATCTATTAGAGGACTATTCATAACAATTTAGCAGTAAACAATAAGTCATAAAACATTTTATCTTTGTCACACAGCATATAAAAATAGTAATTTGGAATGATCTAGATCCTGAATGATCGTTGTAGCTATTTCTGTCCGCGTGGGCAGAGTCCCGGTTTGTAGGGGAGGTCAATCTTATTACTCGTTTAACGGTGAGTCGGAAACTTTTAATTTTACTTAATAACGGAATTCCGCAATCGGGTATCTACTTACTATGCAAAAACACAATGTTATAAATTAAATGTTAAAAGAATTAATGGTTAAACAATAATATATATTTATTTTATGTATGTATTTAAAAACTGCAGAAGGCGGGGAGTGCGGCTAATGAGACCGGTCCTCCCACCCCTGCAGCCCCAACGACTACAGAGGGCGGGGAGTGCGGCTCATCACCAAGTTAAGTTATTTAAGTTAACGGTGTTTCGCCCCAAGCCTCGGAGAGCACGTAAAGCCGTCGGTCCTACGCCTTAACTCTCACTGGTCGTGTCGAGTAGTCGTCCACCGGAGTATGAGAGTGATAGGAATAGAGAATGCACTTGTGTCTGCGCGTACACTTGTGCACTATAATATCAGTGCACAGTTAGCTAGTCTCAATGAGATTGGCTGCGGTGGCCGAAATCGGTCGGAGAATATTATTAAGTTTACTTTATGCTACGGAACCCTTAGTGCACGAGTCATACTTGCGCTTGTCCGATTTTATTTTTGCATGTTGAAAATTTCGAGATCATTGGACTGATTAAAAAGTAACAATATTAACTGATAAAAATAAAAGATATTTTTTATCCATCTCGTAATTTTAATAAGGGTATTCTGACAAGACTAAGGTGGTCATTACTTATTTAAAGCACAAAGGTTTACCTGTCACTGGATGAGTTATTACTAAATACGGTTTTTAAACTTCGAAACAGTATTTTTTTTTAAAGAAAAATGAATCTTTTGAACTTCACCTTGAAATTAACGAACATTGACTTCTTCATCAATGTATAGTGTATGATAAAATATGGATAACGATAAAAGCGACTGCTTAATCAAACCTCTCAGATGGCCCACGCGGGAAAACTGAGTTGCTTTAGTGAATATTTGTATTATGATATAGACACTTAAGAAAATTAAATAGGTCCTGCGGGATATGAGGAGTCGTTAGACAGTCATAAGCAAAATTGAAATGTTAGCCTTTCATTTTAAAAGCTAGTATGTATTTAATCATATGTTTTTTTACATGGCATCAATGTAGAATCTTGATTATTTTATTAATAATTGTTCTCTTTATTCTTGCTAGTAAATACTACTCAGATGGGTAAGCTTAATTGATTTTAACGGAACTTCAAATGGCAAGTAGACTATTTTCATCAATAACACGGCTTCCATAATATAGGTATTAATGAAGTCCTAAAACCCTTTAACATTAGGCACTGAAGAAACAGCATCGACCCCATGATAATAATGGGTGTAACGACCCTTGAACAAAGAAGTGCGAACAAATTACAAAATCACTTAAAAGATTCGATGTAAAAGTTTAGTTATCTTCATTATAATGGGGTTTGTTCCACGCTTCGCTAAGTTTTCCACTTCTTCCAAATAGTTTTGTCTAATTTACCTTAAACATGGTCACATTGTTAACGACTACAGGAATTTTCCGGTCAATTTATTGTCATAAGCAGTATTATGTCGTTACGATGTTTTGCTGCGTTTTACTTCAATTTGAAACTATTTCAAAATATTATCGCATTTGTTTGTGAAGAGTTTAAGTTCTATATTAGTAGAGGATTATTTCCATAGCATGGTGGTTTTTAACTGAAGGTTACTCACAAAATACTATTAGAAGGAAAATCTAAAATACTTGTGACAGTCCTAGTCGAGTTTACAACAATAATCGCAAAAAAATATATATTAAAGTCCATAGGAACAAAATAAGTAATACTTTTGATATTAAACTTATTTCACAGATTCCAACTACTATGATATCAATGTTTTGCTCTAGAACAGTATTTCAATTCATTCCCTCACTATAATGTTCTCCGACCGATTCCGGCCACGGCGGCCAATCTCATTAAGACTAGCCAACTGCGCAGGAGATATTATAGTGCACAAGTGTACGCACAAAACACAAGTGCACTCTCTATTCCTATCACTCTTATACTCCGGTGGGACAACTGTTCGACACGACCAGTGAGAGCTAAGGCGCAGGACCGACGGCTTTACGTGCTCTCCGAGGCAAGGGGGCTCTCGCCAACTTCCCAACTCCGGGCGGTTACTGAGACTTACTAAACAGAAAGACTCAATAACTAAACTTGGCCCGACCCGGGACTCGAACGAAGGACCTCTCGGTGTATGACCGTACATGCTAGGCGACATAGTCATTCTGTTACTATTTAGTATGTCATGCTTCGAGTTTATAAGTTTATATATTATTCTGAGAAAGAAAAATCGGCGCATTTATAAGTTTTTTGTTGTATAGAGAAACCTTATGAGCCTTATATTGAAAGACGTGTGAGATTTCTCGAGACGACAGCGACTAGTCGGCTCACTTGTCGACAATAATAGGATAAAACTAATATAAAAATATTGCGTATGTGTTTATTCGTATTATTAATATCATACGCAGTACAGAACAGATGGATCGATAACGATTTTTCCCATAAACATTTATGAAAAGTAGTGTTCGCTGAGGCAACATCTAACTATAATTTTATTAAGACTGGCGACTCCATAATGGAATGGATAGACTACTTCTATATTTTTCTATTGAGAGAATCCCAAGATATGTATTCCAATATAAAATAAATAATTCTGAACGTTTTGATTTTCTAGCACTCCCAACCAACTATCAACACGACTAACAAGAATTGATTTGAGTACTATGACCTAATTCGCCTCGGACATAAGGGAGGCCCGTGCCCAGCAGTGACCTAATAAAAGGGATGAATACAACGTAAATGAATTCAAATTGAATCCCATGCGAAAATCTCAGACGTTTAAACCCAATTTACAGTCGCTTTACTTAGCTTTCCAAGATAGCTTTGGCTATACGTATCCTTTACTTATACTTCCATTGCATTGATAAGATGTGAAAACTACGGAAGCTGGCCATTTCGTGTCACCTTCACTTCTCGCCCTTTGATCAAAAGAAATTCCTTCAAGCATCGACTTGTACATTTTCGCTTTATACAATAAGTTAATAAAAATTTTATGGTTGCAGTGATTTTCAAATAAAAATTTCGACTTGAACATTACGAGGTTATTACTAAAATTTACACAAGTCTCTATAGAGAAGTGTAGAAGTTAAATGTTTGTCCACTAGATGGCTGTACTTGTACATTGCATCGCGCAAGCGTTACGTTCACTTTAAATGAGATGTAGGTAGTTGCTCCAGAAGCAGTAACTTTGTAAATATTGTCGATATATTTATATTCATGATGAATTTCTGGAATGCGTACTGTTGTACGTATAATAAAGTTATATTATAAAGGTCCTTGCGCACTAGGCGTAACTGCACTGCAGCGGAGCGACGCGGCGTTGCACGGCAAAGTCGCGTAGTGCGCTCATGCGCTATGTCTCATACTATTATCAGTTATGCCTAGTGCGCGCGGACCATTAGTGGGTAGTATTGGTTTTTCCTGTACCGTGTGTACAAGTTGGTCTTTAAGTCAATACAGCAGGTTTGAGTTCCTCCCGACACAAATTTTATTTATAGTAATTGTTGACTTGGTTATTTCATTTTTTATAAAACATAAATGGGTACCAGGTACCTACATCTATGTATAATATAAAATACATCTATAGCATTATTTTTAAGGGAACATTATGTTTCATACATTGGAAAATTTCATTCGAATGTTACATGTAAAGGCACAAAGGTTCAGGTCACGTACAAATACAATGTTCGCCAAACAATAACTTTTATTTGATCGCTAATATTAAATAGGAATCCAAAAGCCGTGAAAATTTAATATCGAATACAAGAAACAAGTTACGTTAACTATTTTAACCAAATATTTTTTCTGCGCTTCATTTCATATATAAATGAAACTATCTATTCGGATTTTGTCGCAGGTTTATTTTGATTTTTGATTTCCGATGTTTCTAATGCTTTACAACAATCATGGTCACGGGAGAGTTTGGTCAAAAACCCCCAAAAAATAAAATTGAACCAGTCTTGGTATACTTATGAAAAAATTATTACGTGTAGGTACTCTGGAAAAAAACTAACGATTTAAATCAAATTTTGTATTTAAATAGGGTGGTTCTTTAATTATCTTTCATATATGGGTACCTTTACTGATAAACTAAAATCTTTATGTCTGATTTGAATAAGTGAATCAGTTATTGGAATAATAAAATTGAAAAGCCTATTTATAAATTTTTGTCATTCTCAAGTTTCAGTATTGACTAGATAATTTCATTTTATGCTATCATCTTGTCATATTAGGATTTTATAAGCATAACAAATTGATAAAAATCCAAACCGAAATGAATTATTACAATTACAATCTGCCTTTGTTATATGAAAAGCCTCGACCGTGAAGAGTTATGATACTTACTTATATGAT
The DNA here is from genome assembly GCA_905231865.2 of Boloria selene. Classification (NCBI taxonomy): domain Eukaryota; kingdom Metazoa; phylum Arthropoda; class Insecta; order Lepidoptera; family Nymphalidae; genus Boloria; species Boloria selene. The sequence goes on from HG993133.1 coordinate 329,832, forward strand.
ATTTGCTTTACAAGTAACTAGAGCGGTGTTACAGGCAGTTGGAACAAAAGCGAAGTCTTGTTGGGTTTTGTTATCGAAAACGGGTTAATTGCTTCGGCTCGTCCCTTCTGAGCCTTTGTAAGGGGCTCGAGACTTATCGCTTCTTGTAGGGTTGCTCCTTCTTTTTACTATTACGGGAGCTCTGAAAATAAAGGAACATATAAGTTTCTATGCACTTCTTCTTTGCCCTGGCCTTTTCCCGTTACGCGGGGTCGGCTTTCTTAATCATTCGGCGCCATTGACTTTTCTAATGAACTCTCAGACCTAAAAGTTCATCACAAACGAGGACCTCTACTCCGGATATGTCGAAGAAGCTCCCCGGTTGGATTTGATTACGGACTCTGTGGCCTTTTTGGTCCGCGGGAGGTATTTTATTTCCCTCCTACCCTTCAACAACTGGAGGCTGTTGACGGGTATTCCTCGATCCGCCACCAGAGGACCCGCTCTCTAGGGTTAAGGCTCCCCCGAGAGTTATAAGTTTCTATGCACTTGATATGTTAAATAGTAGCTAATGTTGTACTCCCGATTTTCGACTAAACGTCTACTAAATTTCATCCAAATACGTCCATACGTTTGCATTAAGGAGTGATAAAGACACATAAAACTTCGCAAATACATAAAAAGTAGTTCGTATAATTTTAAATATTGCCTGTAATTATCACACAACAAGATTGCCCAAAGTAAAATCGACTTCGTATCTTAAAACGGAACTGAATGTAACTTTGACACATATGTATTAAAAAGACTTTGCTTCCGACGTATTAAATGCATTGCAACTACCATAATCACAGGAGACACGAAGGTTTTTGGCTCAAAAATTACTCATTAAAAGTACAAACAAAATCAAATCACCGCAATTTGGAAAAAAATATAAAAATACATAAGTTCTAAAAGAAAATATTAAAAATTCATTTTTTTAAATTTTTGTCTGTCTGTTTGTCTGTCTGTCTGTTCTGGCTAATCTCTGAAATGTCTGGACTGATTTTGACCGGACTTTCACTTGCAAATAGCTTATGGTATAAGGCGTAACTTATGCTACTCTTTAACCGACTTTTTATTTTACATCGGTTACATTTTATAAATTTATTAATTTTAACTAGCGGAACCCGTGGCTTCGCTCACGCTAAACCTTCAAGTTATATAACTTTAATATATTTTACTTGCAGTACATTTTTACTACGGTTCCAACTAATATAATTCAACAAGTTCTTACGATTAATAGTTTAATTTTTTACCAGCACTTTCACCAACCCTGTTTTAATCAGACTGCCGCACTACTTCCTTTAAAGTATACTACTAAAAGAGATAAGAAACATATTATGTGAGTAAGTGATGTGGATTCTCACGCACTTTTACGAAAATTGTATTTTATTTTCAACCTACCTTAAAGAAGAAGGGGGTTCTCAATTCGGTTGTATTTCGGTTGTATTCGATTTCTATAGTTTCTGTTTGGTTTAATAAATTTAAAAATACCTCCCCTAAGTGTAGAAAATAGGGGAAGAAAGAATTTTCACGCACAGAATTTTTTTTGGGACATTTTTTACAACAGCGCCATCTAGTTCCGTGGTAAGCTATGAGGCTTGTTTTATGGATACCATATAGTTGATATACTACATATATAAATTTTAAATACATACATACTATAAATATTAACACCCATGACTGGAGAACAAACATTCGTGCTCAACAAATGAATTTTACCAGCGGGACTCGAACCCGCGACCGCTGGCGCGTATCATGCGATGTATACTTCAACTCTGAAAATGCTTCAATATTGGTACTATTTTGTATTTTGTGATGGTTGTATAATTTATTTATACCTACCGATTATTTTTTAGACCTCAAATATTTGCGCCTGAATACGTATCAATACATAGGAAAGTTCTTGTAACATTATTTATACAAATAAAATCGTTAAAAGTAGTCGAATAATCATACATTTTACAATAATGCTAATCTATACTAATATTATAAAGAGGAAAGGTTTGTATGTAAGTATATTTGTAACGAATTGGATCAAAAAGTACTGAACCGATTTTAAAAATTCTTTCACCATTTGAATGCTACATTATCACTGATTAATATAGGCTATTTTAATTGCAATAAAAAATAAGGATCCCTACTAAAACTACAATAACAGGAGAGAAGGAGTAGTAATTTTGGACAATTTTCAACCCAGCCAGTGATCGAATGAAGTTTAGTAGTGATTACAAAAATGAACGCGGGCGAAGCCGCGCGTATTGCTAGTATGTAATAAAATTTGAAGTAAAAATGGACATTTCAGATTATTTCAGTATTAAAATATAAACTCGCTGCGTTATCTCTTTGTACTTAATTAATATGTCCATTAATTTTTACACGACTTTGTTGTGGAAAATTGTAACGTTACTAAAAAATTCATGACAAAATATATAAAGCACAAAGAAGCTTTAAAGGCTTTTGTATAAAATGGGCTTAGTGGAGTTGCCGGAAGTCGTGGCTTCGAATACTTAATTTATCAATATAAATATTAATACAAAATAAATACTGCTCAATGTAAACATATATGAAGAGCAGCTCTACTAAGATTTTTGAATCAAAGAATAGCAAAAAAAAAGAAGATGAATGATTTTAGTCTATTACGTATACCTATAGGATAATATTTTATATAAAACTACTAGCCGTTTCCCGCCCGCTTCGCTGGGCGAATTAAAATAGGAAATAAATTACATTTTATGTTTCATTTTTACGATTTTTTTTTTCATATTTTTATTATTCTCCTTTTTTTTTATTTTTGTATGAACATAAATAGGCCCCGCGTATAGAACTGTAAGCATCGATATTGTTTAGACTTACACAAATTTCAAATTCCATCGATTTAGCCTGTATCTTTCATCTAGGTGATTTTTCTCACTAATATTCATTGTAACTTTCAATGTGCAATCATTATAACATTTCCGTGCCTTTCTTCCAAAAATTAATAATAATTGACATGAAGAAAAAAATTTGAAATGAGCATTGAAAGTTTAAGTTAAAGTCATTGCAAGTCTCATATGTGAAGTTGAAATCTGTCTAGGTTCAAGTGCGACGAATTTTCTGTTAACTAAAATTTTCTCCGTGACATCAATTTTTTGTAGAAAATTAATTGTTCATTTTTTTTATGAATTCTATTGGAATAAGTAACTAAATTTCCTTTCCACATCTCAAGTGCTTGGAAAATGCATTCATTTTAATCTGTTACATTTCCGCGATCCCGCAATAAAAGAATTCGTCGGTTATGTAGTCTGCAAAAGTAAAATGAATGTAAAATTCTTAGTCCGTTGATTGGATAGCTACATGTAAAGTTAAGTTTTGGAAGCCTCTCAATGACTTTTTCTCCGCTGCCAAAAAGACGATTGTTGTAAGGAAATACACGAATATCCCTACATACACGAAGATCCCCACCAAATTTGGAGTCTGTAGAAGTTACAGGTTGGAAATTAAAATTTTAGATTTTAACACCCACCCCCGCAATTCCTGTCGGAAGTAGACTTTATTGAAATCCATTTTGAGATGATCTTTATGTGAATAATAAAAGATTCCTACCATATTTAGAATTTTTAGAAGCTATATTTCGAAATTGAAATTTTTTATTGTTAACACCCACCCCCGCGAACCTTATTGGAGGTGATTCATTGTAAAATCCGCTCTAAGATCATTTTTATATTTCATATAGAACACTCTCACTTTTGGAGTCTATAGGAGCTATCGCTTCGAAATTAAAAATTTTCATTGTTAACGCCCCCGCAATCTTCTTTGGGGTGGGATATCGTAAAATTTGTTCATAAATCATTTTCACATCACTTATAGAAAATTCCTACAAAATTTGGAGCTTGTAGGAGCTTTAGCTGGAAAATTAAAAATATTAATTGTTAATACCCACCCCCGCAACCCCCTGCGGGGTGAGCTATCGTAAAATTCGTTCATAGCCTATTTCTACACCTCTTACAGAAGATTCCTACCAAATTTGAAGTCTATAGGAGCTATAGTTTAAAAACAGGAATTGTTCATTGTTAACGCCCCCGCAATCCCCTTTGGGGGATGGATTTCTTAAAATCTATTCATAGCTGACCTCTACATAGCAAAAGTAATATTCCTACCAAGTTTCACGTTTCTAAGTCTTATGGTTCCCGAGATTTCGTAGTGAGTGACTATATAGATGGGAATTCTTCGATTATCATCGAAATTTTTAACTTTTTATCTGACTTTTTTAAAATTTTCTTACATACAAAACTTTCTCCTGACAATTCTGACTATAAAAAATAGCCTAATTGGTCCAGCCGTTCTCCACTACCGTGAGTAGATTCTTAGCTGAATGTAAAAAACCATAATCCGTTTAATATACTCTGTTGAAATCCATGAAAACAAAAGAATCAAGAGAAAATGCTTATCTTTTGTTTTTATTAGCGGGATAAATGTTCATAAAAGTAAAACAGCAATAAAAAAATGAAGAAATGTTGGAATTCAAAAAATAGATAGCCATAAACCATCTAGGAAAAATTTCGCATCGAATGGTGGTAGTTTCATGTCGATACGATCAGTGGTTTAGGCGTGATTGTGCCTCAAACGAAGACCATTTTCATTATATATATATAGATTATCATAATATCCACATCATTACGTAATTTTGTATTTTTCCACGGTGAAGCAAAAAATTAGCTATTGTTTTTGTTATTGGTAATCTAAACGGACTTGCGGTCTTTTTACAAAGTGTCAAAACGACATTAAACAGGAAAATCCGAAAATAAATAGCAGTCTTAGGACTTCGAATAAGTTATTTAAAAGCAAATGTAATATAACATTATTAGTGACTTAGTCTCGCTTTGCTCATCTTTTTTCATGATACTTAACTTTAGTCAATCTACTACTTCCGGTTTTTTCAGTCAGTCACTTTTACGCCACAGAAAAGATTTTTTACCTATTCTGTGTTTTTAGCGTTAGAAATTAAGCTATATACACGCACAATACACAAAAATAGACATTCACTAATTCATTTATAAAAACACACTTCATTCCTAACCTCCTCCTTTTGAAGTGGGATAAAAAAATTGAGTGACTTAAGTAACAATGCCTTCTAAAAATGCGCATAACTATGATATATTAAATACTGATTTTAATCGCAGATAATGAATCGAAAATTATATTTAACTATGAAACATTATCATTTAAATTTTTTATCTTCGTAACAAAATACATAATACAAAATATAAAATCAACAATAAAATTCCACAATACAAAAATAAAAAATCTTCCTCAAGAAACCCTATAATTTCACCATCATATTACTGCGAGTGACAGAAATTCAAAAATATGAATAATGATATAAAAAAAAAAAAAAAAAAAAAAAGAAAAAATAAAGTCAATCAAAACGTAGTTACAAGCAATAATAACTTTCTGACAGATTTAGAAAAGCCAATATCATAATTTTAGGTGAACTCCAACAAAACAATTTCATCATATTTGTAATTTGTCTATAGTGTGTGAGAACTTTACGAGACTCCTCAATCCTCACGTTAAATAGCATGTGATTTTAAACGTTAGCTTCTTGTGTAATTTAAATAATTTGGTACATTAACCAGCGTGACGAGCCACGACCCGTGTTAAAACACGTGGACACACTACAACTTAGCTATATATATGACAGTCGACAAATATGTATGTACGTTGAAGATCTTTTTCAGTATTAAAAAGAAATATTACTTTTGATATTTAGGCGAATATTCGAAATATTAAGTAACGCTACATTTTATTATATATATTTTTGAGTTTCTTATTTAATATTTCATTATATTTTTTGCAAAAAACCCTTTTTTATTTGTTTGTTCCAGATGTCACTTGAAGTCGGTTTTTAGCGCAATGTTTCATTCGTAGCGTTTAATGTTCATCGTGATAACTTAAGTTTTCCAACGTCCCAACAGTTGATGTAATCTTTGACAAAAAAGTAAGTTTTTCCGCTAGAGAGATTGTTATAAATGGCACTAAGTGCAAAGCCAAAAGATATTCAACTAAACATACCAGTAATTGTACTAAATATCATAGAAAAACTAAACACATTAAAAAATCAAAGAAAAATTTTTCAGTTGCTATTTATTATCTTCACAAGTATAGAACAAATATGGATAATGGAATAATACAATAGAACCCCGATTATCCGGATCAATTAAAACAAGGGGTCCGTATAATCGAAAATCCGGATAATCCATTTCAAAGTGAAATGAAGCTATATTTAAATTTCATTCAATTTTTATTATGTAATGGGCAATAAGGTTTTACATACGTTGTTTAGATATAAAAAATTATGAGCTGTAACAATAATAAAGACCATAATATTATATATCTACATAATATGTGATTCAGATGATTTTTAAGAGACACTACTCTTTTTCGCTTAAACGTAAACTAAAATAAAAAGGCGTCGGAACCAACTCGTCGTAACATGTCTCGTTGCTTAAATTTTTTTATCTGCAATAAGAACCGTGAAGAATGGGTCCGGATAATAGGATGTTCAGATAATCGAGTTTCGGATAATCGGGGTTCTACAGCAGTTAATTTTAGAATATTCTATAAATAGGTACTCATATGAACGTGGGCGAGATGTTAACTTTGCAAAGTAAACCATATGTAATTGTTTGTATCCTGCCCTCTTTAACGTCCGTTTTCTTTGTTCAGGGAGGATCAGTTAATAGGACAGTTCCACATTGTGATGAAAAGACCAGAAATGGGAGATATGATAATGGTAACAGCAACAAAGAATACTCCACCATGCTGGTCTAGTTTGGCTGGGACTTTAGATATCTCTAAACAAAATTTCTTACATTGTCTCAAGCTGGTTTTCTCATTATTTTCTTTTAGCGTCAACAAAGTGATATTTAGGGTATGATTTGTACATGTAAACATATGATATGCGAGAATCGGGATTTGAACCCACTTGGTCAACAGGCAAGGGTGTTTAAGTATACTTGTAGTTTAATTATATGAAAAGGAAAAAATCATAGACTTGGGGTCATAATTGTAGTAACGAAAATAGACGAGCGTGAAATAACAGGCTCAAACTAGTTACCTATCATTTCTACTTTGAAACATTTACATAAAATAATTAAATTGATAATTTTAGTTATAAAAACACACATAAAACATATAAAAACATCAAGACGTTAAAAATATTAGAAATACATAATATAATAATCTACGAATACGAAAGTTTCTGTCCAGTCGTCGAAGTTTCGGCTTCTGTATCTATAATTATGACTATTTCAATGGGAATTAAAAAAAATCTTTAATGTACTGAATTGACTCAGAATTTTATTAGGTACAGTCGTAAGCAATGACATGTATACATTGACAACTTTTCAAATATATGTAAACATCAATCGTTTCAAAAGAAAGTATACAAGCTTTGTGTCAAAATAAAGTATCCGTAAGATGTTTCATAATTATGTATACATTTTTATCAATTCATAGTAAATAACATAAAACGAATATTATTGTATACGTTTCGTAATATAAGTAGTTAGCCATTAGTCTGTGCACAAAAAAGTGCACAGGTTCACGCTCGAAAAGCATAAAATAATATTTTCGTATTTGAAACAAAGTTTTCTAATGCATATAATATAGTGTGTCTCTTCCATTAACATTTTTTAGTTCATATTTTATGACAATATTAAGCTATTACTTATAATAATTCAATTCCCATTTAAATTTCCGCCACGCTTTTATGTGGGTGGTCCATAGAACCAGTTATTGTATTATCCAGTAAGAATAAACGATTATCCTGTAGTAAACGGTATCCTAAATATTGACCTTAGTAGGTAATTAGCGTTTAGTAGTCGATTAGCGATAATGGTTGCTGATATATTTTATCTGTTTCATAATAAAACTTCCCAATAAAGTAACTGGCAGATAAATTTATATGTATTTAGCCCGTTTAACTCAAACTCAGACTTGAACCCCCATCACATGGATATCGAAGCAAGCGCGTTACCACAGCGCTACTACAAATTACAATGTGTCAAGATAAATTTATATTAGGCCACATGTTATTTGACGGAACGGCAACCGTCGTAAGCGACGCGACGTTGCCGTTTTGCGCATCGATACAAAGACGTCAACTTAAAATCTATTTTGAAAAGTCAAATAATTCACTATCTATCATAAACATATATAATAAAATAATTGTAACTGAGTCAAATCTGTACATAATTTTTTTTTAAATCTAATTAAAATAGATAAAAATCTAATTAAAATAGATAGACATTATTATCCATACAATCAAATCAATCGTTTTTAAAAATTTTATCTGTCTGTCTTTCTGTGACTGCATCACGAGAAAATCTCAGGACAGATTTTGATGATGATTTTGTAAGAAATATCGACTAACCGTTACAAACCGACTATAAAACGTCACACGGCGCGGTGTGTGAAATCTAAATATTTTGTTTCCAGTCTTTAGAACGCGGGCGGGGCCGCGGGAAATACTAGTTTCTTACCTTTTTAAAAAGATACATTTTTTTAAATATTCTTCTAAATAAAATATGAATTAATCATAGTGTGATAAAAATCGTAGATAAGTATACTCAACCAGGTGGGAATTTGCGAATTGACCTGGAGTGCAGACTTGTACTCTTCCTCTCTTACCTCTCTTACACTTACTTATATGACCTTCTGGTCCTGTTACCTGCATCTTACAGGAGCTTATGCAATTACTATGGTGGCCGAGTTTTGCCCTTTCTTACTTTAACTATTACCATCGACTCGGCAAGAAGAAGAAGACTAAATGCATAGAAAGTAGGTATATACGGTACTTACCTACTTTGTGTCTGTCTGTCTGTTTGTTAGTTTCGGCTAATCCTCGAAACGGCTACACTGATTTTGACGGGACTTTTGACCTCAGATATCGTAGCTAATGTTTTAATTAGTAACTTATGCTACTTTTAATTATGAAAACTGTTTTATTTATTTTATCTTACGCCGAGCGCAGCGGTCCGGGCTCGCTAGTGGTAAATATTAATTATAAAAATTTAGGTTTACGTTCAAAAATTTGCGTAAAATAGACACAGATGAACTTACCGTTTAATCACTAGCTATCCAAGGAAAACTCAATACAACCAATTATTATTTTTTCCTGTAAATTAAAATGCTTTTATGTAATGAAAAGTATCCTAAGTCATGGTCCGAGAAATATGTTATAACTACACAATTTGGTTAAAATCGGCCAAGTACTTTTTGTATTAAACGAAAACATACAAACAGACAAAAAAATTAAAACATATTTTTTGGGATTTATATTCAATGCTCTATACGTTACAGTATTTTTTTACAAAAACAAAAAAATATTTCATGTATAGATTTTTTAACTCACTGTTCTATTATAATTTTACGTATTATTGTATATTCTTATAAATTCACAAATGTGGAAAACAAAAACTCAATGATGATGACGAGCCACGTTCATCACGGCTCACTCCTTGTCCCTAAATCGCCACCCAGTATATAATGCATAAATTAAAAGAACAAAAATTAAAAAAGTTACTCACGCGCGGGATTTGAACTCGCGCCGCAAGGATATTAAACGCATACTACAACTACGCCAATTGAGCTATGACAACTTAATATCACATGGCGAATTCATGAAAAAGTAAGTTTCTCCTAACAACGCAAACTAAACAAATAGAGAATTGTCAGTTGTAATCCTAATAATTTCGAATTCTTTTCAATGCTTTGTTACACATTAAAATTTTAAATAAACTGATCTTGTCCTCGAATTGTCAAAAGTTTAAAACTGTCATCCAATGTTGTGAATGTGTTACAAACGCTCTTACACATACACATATACAAACTCTATTACGCGATAATATATATGTATTATACGTATGATTTAAAAATGTATTATAATATTTAAATTTAAATACATAATAATACATTTTTAAAAGCAAAGTATTATGCTTCATTTTCCGATGCAAGAAGCCTAAGATCTTAAATCATATTTTACTGTTAATTATCTAATTAATAAGTTTACGAATCATGGTGTTACAATATTTTAAATCCTGTCTGTGCTGTTGGCTGCAGAAGATATCTCATATACCCTGGGTAAAGCTGTTTAGGAGAGCTCTGCCTGAACTGAATCAAGGCGCATCCTAGAGAATCAGGTCACAATTAGTCGAATTGATTAAATCACTCAACATATAAAAATAAATTAAACTTCTAACGACCAGTTTAAAGAATTCACGTATTTAATGAAAGAGACACAGTATTTGTATTAGAAAACTTTGTTAAATACGAAAATAATATTTAATGTTTTATTCTTAGTTCTTAGACTAATGGCTACATACTTATAACACGAAACATATAATAGTATATAATAGTATTCGTTTTATGTTATTTACTATGAATTGATAAAAATGTATACATAATTATGAAACATCTTACGTATACTTTATTTTGACACAAAGCTTGTATACTTTCTTTTGAAACGATTGATGTTTACATATATTTGAAAAGTTGTCAATGTATATATGTCATTGCTTACGACTGTACGAGTTGAACAGATTGAAAGGCAGTGGTAGCTCAGCGATAACGCGCTCGCTCGCATGTCAAGTGATGCGTGGTCAAATTCGGGTATGATATTTTCATATACGAATCATTTTCTATCATGATTACCACTTGTTTTACGGTGAAGGAAAACATCGTAAGGAAACCTGCATATCAGAGAAAAACCAAGCAAGTTTACGAAAGACATGTGAAGTCCGCCAACACGCACTAGGCCAGCGCGGTGGACTATGGTCTTATCCCCCTCGTACTGAAGGAAGGCCCGTGCCCAACAGTGGGACGTTAAAAAGTCTGAAGATGATGATTATTATGTTAAAGATGTTGCTCCGTCATCAACTTTTTCTAGTCGTTTTACTACTTTTTATTCACACAGTCGGTTTTTTTAATTATACAATGCATATATTTATATAAGAGAAACGAAGAATCTACTTTATATAGTTTTTTTATTATAATATAACAAAAAAGTGTAGCACATGATACAATAGAAATAAATTAGTAAATTAAATATTCAATATTCATATATTTCTAGTATTATAAATTTAATATTAATTATTATATTTAATTTTAACTGTAATTATTATGAGATCATAATGGAATCTTATTATACTAAATATATTTACTTAAGTATTTTAACTTATAAGAGGCAATCACAGAGCAGGTGAATATAGATATTTGACAATTCCGTGGAGGCAATAGTAGCCTCGGGTTGAAATCCCAATCTCGCACCTCTATATATTTTTGCAACGTTTTTGCAAAATTTTTCATTGATATGCTCGCTCCTATATGGTCGTAGCGTAATTTAATACAGCCTATAGCCTTCCTCGATAAACGCACTATCAAACACAAAAAAAATTCTATTCGGACCAGTAGTTCCTGAGATTAGTGCGTCCTCCCCGCCTCCCTTTCCTGAAAGGCCGGCAACGCATCTGCAAGCCTGGCTTGTAGATGTCCATGGACGGAGGTGATTACTTTCCATCAGGTGAGCCTCCTGCCCGTTTGCCCCCTTTTTACAATAAAAAAATGTTGAAGACCCCTGTTTATAACCTCCCTGTAAAATATAAGAAACAGTTTGTAATATGAGTTACAATATGTATGTGCGTAATGAAAAGAGTCGCATAACTAATGTGTCGATAGAAATCTAAGGTTAAGGTAATATGATCTATAAGTGAAGTGTGACGTCAGAAGCCATATTTGCATCAATATGGATACACGTGGAAAAAAATCAATAATAGTCACATCCTAAGCTTTTAAAAATAACATGTATGCAACTAAAAGTAACTAACAACTATAAAACTTGTATACGTAATATATAAGACGAATGTATACGTATGTTTAAGTCTAGGTTATTAGGAACAAGCTAATACACTAACTTTGTTGCTTAAAATATAAAAAGATGTACCTATTAAACTAGGTATAAATTAATATTTCTTTAGCTGTTCATAAAAATCTTCTTTGATCTTCTTAGATCCAGAACCCAGGATGTTATAAAGTAAATTAATGAAATCTTTCATAGTTAAATTAGTCAAATTTAAACCAAATCAGTGCATATTATAAAACAAAGTACTCCGCCGCGTCTGTCTGTCCGTGATAAACTCAAAAACTACTGAACCGATTTTCAGGTTGTTTTCATGAATGGTTAGAGAGATTCTCAAGGAAGGTTTTAGTATATAATTTGTCTAGTTTTTCTTTACATTTACTATCGGAATCCACGGCTTTGAGGCCGAATCGCTAGTGCACGTTTAATAACTCGCAGTAGTATGAAATTGCGTGACATGGTCATTTTTACTGTATTAATCAAAACTAAACAAATAACAGTATTAATACCACAATTAATGAAGAATTTATGAACTAATTTTCCTTTGGACCTTGACTCACTTCTTTAGTTTTGGAGGTCGTTTAGAATATGTTCGATATTTTAACCGTTTTCAGATTTATAACTTTCGACGTTTACGTAGAATCGGCTTTAAGTTATATATTGTATAACTACCGCAATTCCGTGCGTATACGTTATTTTAGTAAATGGTTATTCTATTAGTTATAAATATAAATAATTATTGAAAACTTATATTGTTACATAGTTTCATCAGATATTTCTGTATTTTCTGAACCTAACTTACTTCCTCGGAGAGCACGTAAAGCCGTCGGTCCTGCGCCTTAACTCTCACTGGTCGTGTCGAGCAGTTGTCCCACCGAAATATGAGAGTGATAAGGAACAGAGAGTACACTTGTGTCTGCGCATACACTTGTGCACTATAATATCTCCCGCGCAGATAGTTTCTAGGGCTAGTCTCAATGAGATTGGCCGCCGTGGCCGGAATCGGTCGGGAGGACATCATAAACGCATTGCAGTTAAATGTAAAATTTCATACTTAATATAATAAATGTGACAGTCCATTTATCCGGCCCGGACACTCAGCAAGAGAAGCAAGAAATCTAACTAATAATTTTAATAAACCTTCTACGATTAAGCCAGAGTTGCTTTATCAAATTTCTATGGGATATCATCTTGTAAAAATAACAATATAAGGAAAGAGCAGAAATACTTCAAGTTTGTATCGATATTGAAATCTACAACCGTTCATCGCGTGTTATTCATATTCAACCTTCCACCAATGCACTAGTGTATTGTGTTAATGTCAAAGTACAAGCACATTGCGTTCGTTACAAGCAGGTACGTCTAGGCGACCTCAAATTGACCTAATTTTTAGTAGAGTAGTATTGTAATAGTATATAATATTAACTATAGCTCTTTGATATATATGATTTTTTGTGAATATTTTTATACACAAATTGAGATAATATTTCCTCACTCTATCTATTTGTAAGATAGTATCTAAAGAAAAAATGAAGTGTTCATTTTTTCTTTAGATACTTTGCCTGCTGGATACATTCTAATACCATAAACCTAAAGAAGCTTTTCCCAAACATAAGAAAAAATTAAATACCAAATTAATAGGCATAAGTAAATTTACAAACAGGGGTGGAACTTATAAAGGTATTTTTAAACATATGTTGGTATTTCTACGCAGAATTTGCTTTCAAGGGGATGAAACTCCAGCCTACCAAGCAGAAGTATGACTGAAAGGAACTAGAACACCTACACTCAGAAAAATTAGGCTCCACGAGGCGACTCCCGGAAATCTTATAAGACACTGACTGCTTGCTCGACCTACAACGATTTCAAGGCAAGAGTGAATAGGTGGCTACTGAATTAGTGCGACTTACCATCTACGACTGCGTTACCACTTACCATCAGGTGGAACTTAGTCAAGCACTTATTCAGAATGGATAAAAAAGAGATGTAAAAAAATACATAATGAATAACACAAGCTCTATTTGCGAAATTGCCTTAGTGCGTAAAAGTTGAAACTTTGCAGGTGTGTGATTTATAAGTATTTATACACTGTTTCCCGAAAATAAAATAAATAAATAAATAAAGAAATATAAACACCCATGAATGCCCCCAGCAGGACTCGAACCCGTAACCACTGGCGCAAGAAGGTAGGGTCACTACAAACTGCGCCAAGCGTGTCGCCAAAAGGAATTCTTATAATCTAGACTGAATAACATAACAAAAAAAATACAACTATTTTAGATTGAATATTAGGAAATATTACTCTCTTTATTTATGCATTAGATCACGATACTACAAAAGCTATGAAAACTAAACGTAGACATCAAGTTGGAAAATTGAGGTGCAAGTCTTCTTCATACACTATCGTAAAGTCTGAGCTGTTGTGTAAATATTGCTAGAGATTTAAAAGTCGATGACCTGACGAGGACTTCATAAAAAGGTCAACGCCTGGTTGTTCATTTATTTTTCTTATACCTTATTTAAATTTGGGTCCGTTCCGTTTTAATCCTAAATATCAGTTAATGTTAAGTATAAATATTTTAGGAATTTTATTACATTAGGTTCATTTATTCCAAAAAATATTCTTTGTATTTTGTAGAGAACTTAAAAAAACTGTTTCACTCTTTGCAAATGCTATGCAAACTACTCAATGTACTTTTTACTTCGTACCCTTAACGAGGTTATTAATTTAATTTCACTTGAAATGAATAGAACTGAAAAAATTTAAATGCCGCATAATTTATCTTTACTCGCTTTATTCATCTTTTGAATAGAGTAAAATTAAATATTTGCTGGCGGCTTTGTACAAAATGTACCTTACATAATTTTAATAACGATAAAAATCTTTTATATATTTTTTAAATCCACATCAAACGAGATTGAAGTCTATCTAAGCCGTGGGTTCCGCTGGTAATATACTAAAACCTTCCTAGAGTCCACTCTATCCATTAATGAAAACAGCATGAAAATCAGTGCAGTTGTTTTTGAGTTTATCACGAACAGACAGACAGGCTGAGGACTTTGTTTTATAATTTGAGATATCTAATGATATAAATTATAATATAAGATATATAGAAATAAATTGATGTAACTATTAATATTCTGTGATTTCAAAATAGAGTTCATTTATAGAGCACGTATTGTAGCCGGAGGCAAGATCGAAGTTTGAAGTGTAGACGATTGTAGCGTCATAGTCGTAGTACTATTGAAAGTTTCCAGGCTTGGAATAGAGCAGATAAGGTCGGTTAATTGATCTTATCTGATAGGAAAGCGGAATGTGATGTATGCTACTATGTATATGTCTTCGAAAAAACTGTTGATGTCCACCAATCAACATTAGATTCATTCTAGATTTAAACGAATAAAAATTGAATGTAATGCAAGTACTAGTTTGTAATATTATAATTATAATAATAATATATTAGGAGAAATAACCTATTCAAAGTTCACTCTAAATTGCTGTCTAGAATTTTTATCATTTAGATATTTCGTATAAAAAAACAAATACCATAAAAGAATATGAAGTAATTCGACGGCGGTGTAAAGCAAATATTAGTAAAAGCTCGATTCTTTCAGCGCTGAAACAAAAGCTTAGTTTAAAAAGCTTCAGTCGCGCGAAAGCAGTCGAGGCGAGCGCACGCTGCCGAGTGGTTCAAAGTCAAGTTTGTAAAGCTTTTTGGTGAGTGAAATGCAGAAAGTAGAGCTACTTGTTTTATGAATTTTCGTATAATTAAAATCAAATTTTATATTATCATTTAATAGTTTTTTTTATGAAAATAATAAAAAAAATATGAAAATGGTTTATTTATTGTATGTATTTAAAAATGTTTTCATTTGATATTATTTTTTATATCATTATTTTTTATATTATACTTTATTCAATAAAATTAGGAATAAATACAAAATTCAAAACGAAACCTTACAATATATTATTACAGTTATTTGTTATGGACATATTTAAACAAAGTGTGTTTAATAAACTTTACGAAATATTTAGGAAATTTTAACTTAAGTTATGGAATCTCTAAGTATTTTTAGATTATCCTAGATGTCTTATATCTATTAAAACTGACTTTTTTAATGTACTTATTGAAAGATGATTTGTTAAGGTTGCTAGGTGCATGCTGCCTCACAGCTTTGGCTTTTGAGACATGAAAAACCTATCTCCCTGAACTATGTTTGATGTAAAGCATTCAAACAAGTAATTTGAAAAATATATCACGAAATCCGAAATATGTTTATTCTTTAAACTAGCTGACCCGTGCCCACTTCGTTGGGCATAATGTTAATAATCCTTTTTTAGTACAGAGTGTTTTAGTTAGACATATGCTGTCGTTGACTTTTTTGTAGGCATTTTCAAGCTCCACATCTTTTCTCTAGAATTCAAAAATATATCTTTCATAGTTAAGGCAGCGTTCGTAAGAAACAAATTAACATACTTACGTTTTTTTAGTAAGAATTAATTAATTTACATAGGTTTATCATCGCGAGGTTTTTCTATATAATAAATTCACATTATATCTTTTGTTATAAAAATAATTTGATATAAATATATCAATTGCATAAAATTGTGTATTAAAAATTACTATATTGGTATACACTTTTGTAAGTTGTAATTAACGACGAATAATTTTAGGCAACTACAGTTCGCGTCACGTAAAAAGAACGCTGGAAGAAAGTGGTGGGGGGTTTGTTTGCGCATGGGTACATTCGCATACGAAATTACTAAGCCTATTGTTTTATTTTTGAACTAGCCTTTCGCTCGCGACGTATATTGGTTATTGCCAGGTACATTGAAAAATATATTAGATAGAATGTCATTAAATAGAATTATATTAATTAAAAAAAATTGTTTGATTTAGTGTAGAATGTTTAATTTACTTACAAAAAATATAATTAATTAATTTAACATATTTTTTAAAATTATTAACTGCATTATTATAAAACTCACTCTTTATAAAAAATATAGGTCAAAAATATTTTTTCTCTATTTTTGATATAAAATCATTTCGTAATTAATAACTTTTGTGTGCGCGATAGTATTTTGAACTGACAAACCAATAGCGAGCCGGAAAGCATGCGGCGCGATCCTTGACTATAAATTAAATAGATTATAATAACCTTGCATAAAATATAATATTATTAGTTATATTTTAATTATTTAACTTATTTTACCTTATTTTACCTCAAATAGCATACAATTCTTAAGTTTTAGTTAACCAATATACAAGTATTAAGAATATGTAGGTTCATATTATTATGTACCTAGATCAAGGAAATAGTGACAATGACGACACGTTTGGCTTAGTTGGTAGTGACCCTACTTTCTGCAGAAGTCGCGGGTTCGAGTCCCGCTGGGGGCATTCATTTGTTGAGCACGAATGTTTGTACTCCAGTCATGGATGTTTGTAATTATAATATGTATGTATTTAAAATTTATATATATGTAGTATATCAACTATCTGGTATCCGTAACATAAGCCTCGTAGCTTAGCACAGTACTAGATGGTGATGTTGTAATATTGTCCCAACATATTATTATATTAATTCTCATGTGCGAAATTGTATTTCTTGGCTTTCTATTTTTTCTCAAATGTCATCTATGGGTCGTAATTAGGGAATGCAAATCTCGCGAGATTAGGGCTCAAGCGAGATCCCGCGAGTTTATGAATCCGAAATTGGCGAGATCTCGCGAGATTGGCAGTTTTGTGTGTTTTTTGCAAATTATCACAAAATTTAAATTGATTAGGAAAAAATAAAAAAATTGTGAGTATTATAAGATAACATTTATTTTCACGAATTTTTTCAATAGACTTTTATGCAACAAACATTGTTTGACATATCTGTCTATAATTTTTTAATAAACTTCTAAGTAGTAAACTTTGACGTACGTATCTATCAAATAACAAATGAAAAAAACAACTAGTCTTCTATTCTAATATCAAAAAACAAAAATCTTTTAGTAATAAAACAGTTCTTTAATAACAAACAAAACATTGACTATTAAACTGAGATATTATTATCAATTAAATAAAATAGGACGTTCAAATAGGACGTTTTTATGCTCGAGCGCAATCTCGTTAATCTCGCGAGATCTCGTCGTTTTTTCGTTCGAGATCAATCTCGCTAAAAAAGGCCGAGATCTGGCGAGAACGAGATCTCGCGAGATCGAGATTGCATTCCCTAGACTCGTAATGTGACATCATAATTATACCGCTTTCTTTCATAACATAGCTGAATCTCATGGGAAATTTGTCTTCTGTAAGAAAATATATAAAGTTGTGCCTATTTTCGTTAAAACGAATGAAACAGCTCAGAAGGGTTTCCAGAAAACATTATTCGATAATTAACAATTCCATGTATTGCTCTCTCAATGCTTGTACGATTTTATATAATATCTTAGTACTTAAATCCCTGACTGTCCATTTGACATTAAAAATCAATTCTCATGACACGTTGAAAAACTGCCAGTTACCTGTCGTCGCTGTAGAATGAATACCTCGTATGCCAAAAATGCATTTTTTTCGTAAAAATCAAATGAAAATTACGTATTTTATATAACGGCGAAACCGTAAACCCAATACATGACTACTAGTGCCATATTTAAAGTAAAACGAAAATCTCTTGTTTGAAAAACAATGACAAAATGAACCCATTTTTTCATTTCCTGTAAAGTTTGGATATCTGGACATACGAGGTTTTCTTTCTACAGCTACGCTGTGCTGTTACACGAAGTGTTTGATAAACAGTACAGTACATGTATTATGACTTAAATTATACATGGGTATGATGTGAAGGGCATTCATAGGTATTCGAACAATAAATGTGACAATCTAGCAATCAGCCTTCGACGCGGACAATGTCAAAGCGTTCGCGTGAAAAGCGGCACAATGGGAGGCACTGTGTCGGACATTTTGCGTCATTTCCCTCATTATTGTGTAGCTCTAATTATATCCCAGTCACTTATTATCTATTTAGATAGTCAGTACGTATTAATAAAATTGAATCATACACATACTATACTACTATACTACTGTTTTCAATTTCAAATTAACAGATTTTCATTAAATGTGTATGAAAGTATATATGGTATTTCAAAAATCTATTTTTAAGTGTTTCTTGTCTATTTGTCTGTTTGTTCCGGCTAATCCTTGAAACGGCTGAACCAATTTTGACTTCGTTTACATCAAACGATAAAAATGATGTCGTCATGTATGTTGCCAAATCAGTCAGTGCGTTGTGATAATCAGTATGAACACGACGTAACACACATTAATATATTTTCGCATATACAATAATTATTATTAAACTAAGAATGAAAATATATAAGAAAAAAATTAACTTATCTTAAAAAAACTGTTTCCAACTTTTTAACAACACTAAAGATCGTTAAAAGCTACTTAACGAAACAATAATCGGTTGACAAACAGAAAAAAAGGGACTTAATTGCTTTGGCTTTGACTACCCATTTATACATAAATAGAATGATTAAATACACTAGCCTTTGGCGCGGCTTCACTCGCGTTCTAAAGGCTGAAAATAAAAAAGAAATATTTTTCTGCCATTTTTGCAACATTTTCATTGATGCTCCGCTACTTAATAGCCGGAATAGCCTTCTTCGATAAACGGACTATCCTACACAAAAAGATTTTTTTTAATTCGGACCAGTAGTTCCTGAGATTAGCGCATTCAACCAAACAAACAAACAAACAAATAAACTCTTCTGCTTTATAATATTTGTATAGATAAATTTGACTTGTAATAAACTAGTACTAACTTTTTTTTTCAATATTTTCTTTATTATGTTGGTCGTAAAGCACTGTGCTTTCCGTCTATTATTATTGTGTACTAACGTAGACAACGCCGGTAAACCGAGTGAAGCGTGTTCAAATCACAGTTCTCACTACCTTTAATATTTTCGTGTGCGATTTATTTTCAACATGATTACTATTTCCGAGAGAACTAGATTCGAGAGAACCTAGCAAGTTTTCAAAAAACTTTCAAAAAGAATAAAACATGTCAAGTCTGCCAATCTAAGACCAGCTTAGTGGACTATAGCCTGATCCCCCTCGTATTGAGTGCGTGTCTACAATTGGGGCGTTAAAAAGGGCTGAATATAAACAGGGTCGATCTTCTAGAACTAGAATTCTTCTGGAACTAGTTGAGCCTTCGCTAGCTTTCTCTGTCCTAGGTTCGAATCTCGAGTACGATGTTTTAACCATAAAATAGTTATTGATTCCTTTTTATTACGAATATAACCACAAACACTTACGTGTTTATATGAATAATATCCAGTTAAAATTAATTGACTGATCTAAAAAAGGAACTTTAAGAAGTTTGTGTAATTTAATATTTTTTGCCGGTCGTTAAACTTTCACAATTCTTTTTGAAATGATCAGGATATCCCTCTCGTGAGTATCGAATACGTTACATCTCTAAGGATCGGAAAAATACTTATAACTTTATTTCGAAGTGTACGTGTATTTGTTATGAAATATATAGAAAATACATTTTAAAAACTTTCCTACTTTTATAAAAGTCGACAGTAGGATTTTTTAACTTAAATTATTTGCTTCCTGTTTCCTCAACCATCCTCACTCTTTTTCCGAAGGAATCCTATAAATAAACCAGTGACTTTTCCTTGTTACACTTAGACACTAACACACCGAATTGTTTTTCAAAATTTTAAGACTATTAAGGAATATTACCTTACAAAATTTAGTATTTCTAAGTAGGACATAATTTCAGGCCCTATCTACTAATATGCAGTCACAAATACGGATTAGTTAAATATTGTGTGAGACAGTGGTGTGTGGTGACCCAGTGGTAACGCGCTCGTATGCATAACCGAGTGATGCGGGTTCAAATCCGTGTCTCGCACCTCTGATATTTTCATGTGCGAATCATTTTCTAACATGATAATCACTTGTCTTACGAAAACATCTTGAGGAAATCTGCATGTCTGAGACAACTTTGCAAGTTTTCGAAAGAAATGTGAAGCCACCAACCTGCACTAGGCCAGCGTTTTGGACTATGGCCCCCTTTTATTGAAGGGAGACGCTTGCCCAGCAGTGGGGCGTTAAAAAGGGCCGACTACAATATATTGTACAAAATATACTCGTATATACTTAGGTAAAAAATCGGTAAACATACATGAAAATGGAGTGGGTTAAAAATAAAAAAAATGTTCATAAAATAAAAACTTCTTGGTCAAACTATGTAAAGTTTTTATGGGTCCAAATGGCAACTATTGCCCATATAAAAAAAAAGAAAAATTACGTAAATCGGATCATATATCACAGAGTAATCGGCGTACATTTATAAAAAAAATACCGATCGAATTGATAACCTCCTCCTCCTCGCGGAAGTCGGTTAATGATAAAGAATTATAAAAAGCATGTAACGATGGCTTTATTGTTCATAGTTCATAGTATACCATGAAAGACACTACAAATAGCCAAGAGGCTGAACAAGGCCAGCGGATGTAGCGACACTAAACGGTGTGTACATCACATTTCAACATGGACGATTTATAGGAATAATAACTGATTATTTTCCTTAATCAATCAATCATCTTATTATTTATATTAAATTTAATAAACCAGTTAATCTTAAAGTGTGTATTAATAATCAATACATATGATAAAAATCTAACCGAAACGAATTTGTTTAATTACTTGGTGGAAAATCTTATAGATATTGTCGTTATTAATAGTAAGCGAAGAAAATAAATGAAGAAGTATAGAGCTTTTTGAAATATCACTGTCATAGTATAAAATAAAGTTGCTTTCCGCTGTCTGTCTGTCCCTATGTATGCTTAGATCTTTAAAACTACGCAACGGATTTTGATGCGGTTTTTTTAATAGATAGAGTACATGTATAACTATAATAATCTAGAATATTACTTCATAGAAACTTCATAGTGTAGAAGAAACGTCAAATATGTTAGATTCTGAAATTATCAAAGTGCCATATATTAATTTTGTAAAATTAAACTACTAATCATTACGCAAACGCACGTTTTCATTGATCAAAGTAGTTCAGTTATGAAGAGGGAACGAATTACGTAGATTAATGTACGAATTCGTGCGAATATTCCAAACGATAGCGTTGGAAATGCAGTAAATACTGCCTCGATAGCTCTATGGATGCATCCAGCCTTAATAATTTACATAACTGGTATATTTTAATAGAAATATTCTTTGATTTGTCATCATAATGTCGATAGTTGTATAGTGCTATTTTATATTAAATACGATTGAGTGATTTTATTTACTTAAGCATACATATTATGTATATTTTGTCGTTGGCACGTGGAAGGCTCTTAAACGGATTTGCTTGATTAATTCAAATAAAACTTGGTTATGTTTTAAATTCAAAATTTTTATCTAAACAATAACAAATAAAGCTTTCTGCACTTATGTGCGTTTAATTTTAGAAAATACTTTATTACTTTTAATGTCCCATTGCTATATAGAGTCTACCAAGAATGCTAGAGGCAGTAGCCCACTACATCGGCTAAATATGAGTAGGCGTTCGCACGTCTCTCGATGAGCTTTGATGAATAGTAAGTTCTCTTAAATATGTAGGATTCCTTATCTTATTACTTGTAACCATTTAGTTAAATGCTTCACTCTTTTAATATGTGAAAAATCATTCAAATGCAGGATGTATTGCGAATTAATTTAGATATTTGGTCCCATTATATATTACGAGTATATTTGTAACGTATTATAGTCGTATATGTTTGATCATATTTGATTAATCATGATCACTGAAAACAATTTTAATTAATCCTATTAGTGACCGAGCTACCATAGAAGTAGGTACCTATCTACTCCCTCCCCCTTACCTGGGTGGGAAGGGGGAGAGAGTAGGGGAGTATGTTAAAGCACCATAGTGATATATGTACAGTATGTATTTTGTTTATTAGTTACAAATTACACTTCGTTTTCTTGCGAGTTATTGAAGCTGACCGGTTGCAGCTGCCGGCGACGGATTTACGACTTGCTAATCTATTTGGCTGTCTCAAATTTTACCGGTCGAATAAATCTTGTCTGATATGTAGCATCTTTTACGTGTAAAGTGTTTATGATATCATAACTCACTTAAAACGCATTTTTAAATACCTATAAATAGAATCAATCGAATTCTTGCATTGCACGTAACGTTATGTATTATCGCACATTCGTAAACGAATGAAACAAGTAACCGACATAATCAATAATCATGATAATAAGTATATAAGTAATGATTATAACATTTTCATTGAATCGTATATTTATCTATACTCTATACTAATATTATAAAGAAGTAAAGTTTGTTTATTTGTTAAATTGTAAGGGGGTAATCTCGGGATCTACTGAACCGATTTTAAAAATTCTTTCACCAATAGTGTAGTAGTGTATGGTTATATAATGTATGTTCACCAGTTCGACTGGGCAGAAATAAAGCGACAGTCAAGAGCACAAGACGTGTTATTTATTCCCCGAACCTCCCAACCTTATATGGCGACCCTGCCAGTTTTATCGGCGGTCTGCCTGGGAACGGTCGCGGGCCGCGTAAAGCGTTTGAAAAATATGTAGAAATTAAATTAGATTCATATATTATATTAAAAAAAATGTGTCGTTCTGAACTCAAAAAGACCAAGTGTCTATTACACAAGACACCTTAGGAGGCTCAAATTCGGCACATGTTGAGCGAATTCAAAAACATTTATCTGGGATGCACGATGGATAATCGTGCTGATCATAATATGCACACTTTTGGGCTTGGCCCTTCTGTATGGTATATACAAAGTGTATAAGAGGTGCCACACAAGCTGGATGCGGAATGAGATGGTGATGCACAATTTGCGTCGTTCTTTTATGCGGTCACCGGAGCCAGGAGTTCGTGGACCTCGTGTATGCTACGAGTGTCGCCACGAGGAACGCCGGGATACAGCGAACGCGTCGATGTAAAGTGTAGTGTAAAGTGATAAGTGAAAATGTGGACAAAAGTAAAATGTGAAAAATCAATCTAGGTATAGTTTAAGTTTAAGAAAATTAATAAAAATTGAAAATAGTTTTAAATACACTTAACACCTACTTATATTTTTTTATATAACTGTATTTTAATGTCTAGTGAATTAAGAGTAAAGCATTAAGTGATTGTGATTTAATTAAGGGTTTGTATGTAGAAATAGAAAACTTTTGCTATAAGGATTACAGTTCCCAATCAACTTCCGAGGGCACTATGAAAAGCGAAATAGTCACCATGGAAAGTTTCGACTTTAAAACTGCCGTGTCACTCCTTCCAGTGATGACGGGCGAGGAATCGGTCACCAAAAACTTAATGGACTCAATAGAGCTATATAGTTCTTCGCTCAGAGAAGAAGGTAAGAGTATGTTAATAAAATTTGTTTTAAAAACTCGTTTGAATGAAAGTGCTAAATTACGCCTATCAGATAACTATGACTGGTGCGAGGCCCTTGTAAGTGATATGCGCAACCACCTTTTAACAAAAAAAATCTAGCACTTCTATTCATATCGAATTAATGCGAATAAGGCAAAATAGTAGTTCCATGGATAATTATGGTAGTAAAATCGAACAATTATTCGTAGATTTGACGATTTCCCAAGCCGATGGCAATCAAAACGCGCATAAAATTTTACGTCCTATTAATGAAAAAATTGCTATTAAAAGTTTCACAAATGGCTTGCGAAATCGACATCTCAGCACTATTTTGTCAGCGCGTAATTATAGTACATTAAAAGATACAATTAGAGCAGCAAAGGATGAGGAGGCATCCTGTATTCGGCCTAACGAATATACCGAACCATCGATTTATTTTGGGAATCGAGGTGGTTCAGGTGCGCGTAAAAATTTACGCGGTAGGTATACACACAATAATGTACCTCGTCAAACATCATACCCTTTGCCAGCCTTAGCAAGAAATAATATGAACTGGAGGAAACCGGTACCCCAGCAGTTTTCGCGTGGAAATCAACAAACCCGCGGGAAAAACGGTAATTACGGTAAGTATTCATACCAGAATCGCGGATCTTTTCGTGGTCATACCCAGCGAATTCATTTTATGACTCCATCAAATCACGTATCGGAAAGTTCTCGAAATGTTGCAATTAACTCTAATAACCATAGTAATGAAAACAACTTAAAGTTTTTTCGAGGCCAATAGTATATTAGGTTGCGAATATAGTAATTGTGTAGAGTTAGCAATAGGTAGCATCAAATGTAGATGGCTTGTAGATACCGGAGCCTCGGTATGTGCGATTAAATATGACACGCTTAGAAAGCTTAATATGTCATTACAAAAGAAACCGATTACAATAAACGGAATTGGAGGCAAATTACGTACCGTGGGATATGTATATTTAACATTGTCTGTAAACGGATTAGAATTTAATAATAAGTTTCATGTTATAGAGCAGTTGCCATCTGAAACTTGTGGGATTTTAGGTATAGATTTCTTACGTAAGTTTAATTGTAGCATAAACTTTGAATTTAATAATATTACACTACATACTATGAATGAATTAGTGACTTTACCATTGTATATGGGAATTTTAGGAAATAATTCTTATTTGAGTATACCTCCGAGATGCGAAAGTATATTTTATATCAACTCGAGTATGAAAGAAGAGTGTGTCGTCTTTCCGAGAGAGTTATGCGAGGGAGTTTTTCTGTCTGGCGGAATTGTTAAAGTAAATAACGGGAAAATACCAATACAGATATTAAATACACGAGAGGATCAGGTCAATCTTAGTTATTTTAGGCCCGAAACCGATAGTTTATTTAATTATTCAATTTGTAAGTTTGATAAAAATCTCAATAATCCGGAACGTGTTCATAAAATGTTAAATTTACTGAATTTAGGTCATTTAAATAAAGAGGAAAAATCTTCTATTATAAATATTTGCGCGAAATTTTCCGACGTATTTTTATTGCCGGGAGATCAATTAACAACTTGTAACTTATACGAACATAATATACAATTAAAACCTAATAGTGACTCAGTGTACGTAAAACAGTATCGATTACCTTATTCTCAAAGAAATGAAATAGAAAATCAAGTCAAAAATATGTTAAAAGATGGAATTATTGAACCCGCTTGTAGTGAGTGGTCTAGTCCTGTACTCCTTGTACCCAAAAAGTCAGAAAATGATGAGAACAGGAGCTGGCGCTTAGTTATTGACTTTCGAAAATTAAATAACTGTATTGTAGATGACAAATTTCCGTTACCCAATATTACAGACATATTAGATTCTTTATCAGGAGCAATGTATTTTACCCACCTTGATCTCAATCAAGCTTTTTACCAATTAAGCCTTAACTCATCGAGTAGAAAATATACAGCTTTCACAACACCCTCCGGTCAATATCAGATGACCAGAATGCCAATGGGCTTAAAGACAAGTCCGAGTTCCTTTTCTCGTGCTATTACAATTTCTATGGCTGGTTTAAATTACGATAAAGCACTTACTTATTTAGATGACCTTATTTGTTTTGGCCGTAATTTAGATAATCATAATAAAAATTTAATAGAAATATTATCTCGCTTAAGAAAAGTAAATTTAAAGTTAAACCCGAATAAATGTGTTTTTCTAAAAAAAGAACTACTTTATCTTGGTCACGTTGTTACTTCCGAAGGTATTATGCCCGACCCAAAAAAGATATCAGTATTACAAAATTACCCAATTCCTCAAAATGCCAACGATGTAAAAAGACTAGTAGCGTTTGCGAATTACTATCGAAAATTTATACCGAATTTTTCTGAAATCACTTTACCTCTAAACAATTTATGTCGCAAAAATGTTAAATTTCATTGGGATAAAAATTGTAAAACATCTTTTTCAATGCTTAAAAAATCTTTAACTACTCCTCCCATACTTCAGTATCCGAATTTTGACGAAAATCATAAATTTATTCTAAAAACTGACGCGTCTGGTTTTGCTATAGGCTCAGTTTTATGTAATCATGACGGACGACCGGTTGCATATGCTAGTCGCACATTAAACAAAGCCGAGAAAAATTATCCTACTATCGAAAAGGAATTATTATCGATAGTATGGGCGGTAAAGTATTTTCGACCTTATTTATATGGACGTGAATTCATTATTGAAACAGATCATAAGCCTCTCGTATATTTATTCAACATGACAAATCCATCGAGTAGACTTATGAAGTTTAGGTTATTGCTTGAGGAATATAAGTTTGTTATCAAGTATGTAAGGGGAGCTGATAATGCAGCTGCAGACGCATTGTCACGCATCCAAATTTCGAGTGAAGATTTGAAAGAAATGAATGAAAGGGTCATATCAGTACTAACAAGAGCGCAAAGAAAGCGGATGGATGAAAAATTAGCGCAAGATAAGTGTGACAACCCTGCGGTGGATAAGGTTGCCAGTAACGATTGGACTGATCACCCAAGAGTTGTGGGAACACTTAAAAAACCTAAGGATTGCACAGAATTATTGTTTGTAGACGAAAAAGTATGGAAAAATATAGAAAGAGTGAAAGAAAAATTCTATTCTAATTCTAAGTTATTTTGTTTTGTCTCACCAAAATCAACTATTTATGTAAATCCTTCTTACCGATCATATCGTGCACGAGATGCCTTTGTGAGGGAGTTGGATTACTTATGTAATGAGCGAAAGATAGATCGTCTATATATAATTAAAAATAATAATAATAATATATTAATTAAAGAGTTAACTCGTATTATAAATGAGACACCAAATAGGTCCGGACCGCGATTATTAATTTTAAATGGTGTCCATAAAGTCGACGATCATGAGACAAAACGTGTAATATTGAATGACTATCATTTGTTACCAACTAGCGGCCACGCCGGTATAAGGCGAATGATAAATAACATAAAGAAAAGATTCTTTTGGCCGGGATTAGAAAAGGATGTTACGAAATATGTAAATCAATGCGATAAGTGTTTGCGACATAAACACTTAAATAAATATATTAAGGAATCAATGGTCATAACCGACACGGGATATTCCGCTTTTGATAGAGTTTATTTAGATTTAGTAGGGCCCTTATGTAAGGATAGTGATAGTAATGCTTATATACTCACACTACAGTGTGATTTAAGTAAGTATGTAGAAGCGTATCCTCTTACAAATAAGGATACTATTTCAGTGGCATCGGCTTTCATCAATAATTTTATTTTAAGGTATGGTATTCCTAGGCAAATAATATCTGATCAAGGGACCGAATTTGTTTCAACCGTGATGAAGGAGGTGTGCCGTATTCTCAACATCGAACAGGTAACGTCAACGGCATATCATCACCAATCAATAGGTTCCTTAGAAAACAGCCACAAAAATTTGATGTCATTTCTCAGAATTCAAACAGGTAATGAACCACATAACTGGAGCACTTGGTTACCGTACTGGTGTTTTGGTTATAATAACACTGTACACACGGAAACCAAGTATACTCCATATGAGCTTGTTTTTGGGAAGCTTTGCCGTTTGCCTACTAATTTAACTTTAGATATAGATCCTTTATATAACCCATATGATTATCCACAACAACTTAGATATAGACTTCAAAAATCGCAATATGATGCAAGAAATAATTTAATTTCAAGTAAACAAAGTAGGAAAACAAAATATGATTACTATACAAATTCCATTAAATACAATGCCGGTGATATGATACTCCTTAAGAATGAACAATGTGTAAATAAATTCGATCCTCTTTACATAGGTCCATTTAAAGTAATCAAAGAATGTGAACCTAATATAACAATAGATTACAAAGGTAAGCATAAATTAATACATAAAAATCGCACTAGGCCATATAAAAAAGAATGAAATTGTTATTATTAAGTATTATATTATATACAAATAAACATTACCTACAATTTAAATAATTTTCTATTTTAGTGTTTAAGATTTTTTTTTATGTTATGGGTATATTAATATATTATAAGATTTTTTATATATAGTTTATATTTTCAAATAATGTACACCTGTTCTTGATATGTTTTTTTAATTCGACACAATTTTTTTTTTTCTGTGAAATACATTTAAAAAAAATAGTATAATAATTAATTGTAAGAAAAAAAAAGCAATTATACATTACTTTTTTTTCTTTTTTCGCCAATGGGCGTGTAGTAGTGTATGGTTATATAATGTATGTTCACCAGTTCGACTGGGCAGAAATAAAGCGACAGTCAAGAGCACAAGACGTGTTATTTATTCCCCGAACCTCCCAACCTTATAATAGAAAGCCACATTATTGCTGAGTGGCTATATAAAAAACCGAAAAATAAAAAGGCTTTACGTGGTAGTCCGTTTTGCAAAGTGAATCGGAGAAAAAACGGTCGAATGAAAGCGTTTCTTACGAACGCTGCCTTAACTATGAAAGATATATTTTTGAGTTCTAGAGAAAAGATGTGGAACTTGAAAATGCCTACAAAAAAGTCAACGACAGCATATGTCTAACTTTTATATTTAAGTTACAAAAAGTAGTTTTTTTAATATTAGTATAGATAATTTAATTTTTAATTTTTAATATTATAAAAATAATTTAAATTATTTAAACACTCTGTACTAAAAAATGATTATTAACATTATGCCCAACGAAGTGGGCACGGGTCAGCTAGTATTAAATATTTTAAGAAAAATCATCATTATTTTATCGATACATAGGCCAAATATTTAGTTTTTAAAATCTTCGCCTATCTGTCTGTGTATGACTGTATTTGGACCCGAGCGGACTATTCGTGTAAGATATGTATAGTACATGAATATTATTATTTATTTTTTTTCCTAGTGACATGAAAACGGGTAAAAACCAAATAATATGTTGAGAACATGCTAAAACTATAGCAAATTATTCTAGAGCCTATAGTATTACGCATTCCTAGCTACAAACAACACATTACGAGAGGCACCTCAGCCAATTAGTCTCATAAATAGTCCGCGTTAATAAATAGCTGGTGGTTCGCTCGTAAGTCCGGTATAGGGACGGTGCGCGGACAGATTTACGTACTGTCGATATATTCATTGCTGATACTCGCCAGAGCAAGCGAGCTTATACAATGATATAGGGTTACTTGCGTTCTAACAAGATGTTCGAAGGTGTTTTTAATCCTTAATAAAAGCTCGATTTACTTTACGAAGAATATAGGCACCTATGCTTGCTATTTAATATTGCTTTGATATTTAACCCCCGACACGAAAATAGGGGTTATAAGTTTAAATTAAGTTTAATTTATTGTTAATTTATTATATTGAACATCCTAACAGCTCGACTGAGTCTAATTTAATTTGTTTTGTTAAATCAAGGAAATCCGTTCAATCATTTACAAACTGTCGGTTTTACTCTAGATAGTAAAAGAATATAAGCAACTTCCACAATTGTAATCCATTTTTGTTGTTTTGGAATCTATAAGATACTCATTTCTATACTAAAATACTGCAGCATAAGCTATCAGTGAAATTTTCCGTCAAAATTGATCCAGCCATTTCGGAAACAAACAAACAAACAAATTACAAGATTATGTTCCGCATATATTTTAGTATTTAATTCAATTCAATTCTTTGTTTTTTTGGCTTCAATGCGATTTAGTATTTAGTAATTAATGTAATTTTGACTTTATAAACAGACACTTTAATTTCATTTATCTATATAGATTAAATAAAAAGAAATATTTTCTGATGTTAATTCATTCAAAATTAAATTTTGCAAATCACTATTGATATTACATTCTAATGAGGCAATGTATAATGTATAAACTTGTACTATACATAAATTAATATGTAAAATGTTCAATGTGCATGATTCGCATAATAGCCGTTTGTATTTTAATTACTTTTTAGAGAAATCACGTAATATTACAGTGGTTTAATGTTTTTAATATATGAGTTGCCCATATTGAAGAGTGCAAGTGTATACGACTGTGCGTAATTAGATCCTAGGTTCGAGTTCCGGACGAAACATTTTTTTCTGTAAGAAATCATTTGAGACTGCCACTGTTGGCCGTGTTACATCTCTCTGCCACCATAAAGTTAGTCCACTGGATTTTTACATATTATATTATATTTTCTTAGATTTGCGCGAAAATTTGATATTTTTAAGTTGTATCTTTTACTTTTGGTATCCGACATTTCGAATGTCTCACAACAATCAAAGGATAGTGATATCTTCATATTTAGCTATACATTTACTTTTCAGAACATTGTTCTCGCTTACAATTGTACGCTAACATATTCATGAGTAAATGGCTTTTCGTGAGATTCGTTATCATGACGTACCGTCGGTCAGAACTTACCTTGAATAGAGAAAACCTCTGAGAAAGGTGGACAGAGAAGATAGTAAATATGACGAAATCACTTTGTTCTCTATGAACACTGTTATTTCCAAAGACTATTGTAATATTATGTAATATTGTGAGTTGTGACACATGTAATCGAATCACCCTAGCTTACCTCGGGTTTGCCCCTACGTACCTACGTTTTAAACGTTAGTAATTTCCACATAAAAAGTTCTTAACTTAGATTTTCCTGCTGTTTTTTTTGGTTTTCCTTAGCTTTTATATACTTGAACTATCCCCATCAAAACTATATCCAATATATTTTGTAGTACCTATTTATATATTTGATATCTAGAGCAAGATATTGTTATTAAGACTGCTCCCATTATTATGGGATTATATATTATGTAGATATTAATGTTATTATTACCTTTTCTTTTCTTTTTTATTATTATCTTATGGTATTTTGTTGTGGGGTAATGCAGCGGACATTAAATCGATATTTATTCTACAAAAAAGGGCCATTCGGGCTATTTATAACATAAGCGCTCGTGATACTCTCCGCGTACTTTTTAAAGAAATAGGAATTCTTACGGTTGCTTCGCAATATATATATTGTAACATTATGTTTGTTCGGCAAAATATTAATTGCTATTCAAAGCACAGCGACAAACACAGTATAAATACTAGAAATAAGGATAAACTTGTAACACCCAGTTTTCGCCTACAAAAGGTAAACAGATCGTGCCCCATAGGCAAGGTGTACGCATGTATAATAAAATTCCACAGTCCATATTGAACTTGCCTTTGAGGCAATTTAAATCAAAAATTAAAAATACGTTATTGAATAAAGCTTATTACACTATAGCGGAATACCTGGTAGATGTAAATGTGTGGGATTAGTGACTTGTTGTGTCTCACGTAGGATAAATAGATAAATTGTAATAAAATATTGTTACCAAATATTTTTTTGAAAAGAGCAACTGTTGAGTTTCTCGCCGGTTCTTCTCAGCAGAACAGCTTTCCGAGCCGGTGGTAGTTTACTCACAGACTTACAGACTGACTTTTAATTTTGATAATGTAAAAATGACGATTCAAAAGAGCTTGTAAAAGTCTATTTGAATAAAGAATATTTTGATTTGATTTGATTTGATTTGATTTTGTTTTAACACGCGTCCGCTTTGTTGGGCGTAAAGTAAAATAAAATAGACGGTTTTTATAATTTTCTAATACAATAAAAGTAGCGTTACTACTCCTTATAACATTAGCTATGTGCGAGCGAAAGTCACGTCAATATCGGCCCAGTCATTTCGGAGATTAGCCGGTAAAAAACAGACAAAAAATTTATGAATTAGCTTTTTCTTATACTTACCGATGAATTTGTAAGTATAAGTATTTTCATATGCATTTAGAAACTAGTTTGGATATTAACACTTCAATTTTATTTATAAGTATAGAAGATAATTATTAATGGAATAATGTGTGACCAGTAATATATGGCCTAGCATAGAAAGTGCTTTCTCTATAAACGCAGGTCACGGTAGAGGGCGCGTCACGGCCCATCTGTAGAGAGTGTGAAGATACACTCTGATGCACTAAATCTAGCTTCTAGTACTTTCTAAATGCAATCCTCCTTTTTTGAAGTCGGTTAAAAACTGGGATTAAATACGTATTCTGTTCGTCATTGGAATGTTTGAAGTATAGTGAATTTGAAAACAAAAGAAAATGAAGAAGAAATAGGATAATGAACGGCGGCTGATAAGCACACACCTACACCACATCGTACCTAATTTTATTATTGACTAGCATTTCCCGCGGCTTCGCACGCGTTCTATAAACTGGAAAACAATTTCTTTCTGAGTCGCGCACTATGATACGTCCCAGATTTAATGCCCGTCCTTCCCGTTTTTGCAACATTTTTCATTGATGTTCCGCTCCTATTGGTCGTAGCGTGATGTAATAAAGCCTATAGCCTTCCTCGATAAACGTACTATCCAACACGAAATAATTTTTCAAATTGGACCAGTAGATCCTGAGTTTAGCGCGTTCAACCAAACAAACAAACTCTTCAGCTTTATAATATTAGTATAGATGACACATTTGGCTCAGTTGGTAGTGACCCTACTTTCTGCACCAGCGGTCGCGATTTCGAGTCCCGCTGGGGGCATTAATTTGTTGAGCACGCATGTTTGTACTCTAGTCATGGATGTTTATATTTATAATGTGTATGTATTTAAAATTTATATGTGTAGTATATAAACTATCTGGTATCCGTACCACAAGCCTCGTAGCTTACCATGTAACTAGATGGCGCTGTTATAATAATGACCAAACAACATATTTTATTTTTAGTTGCTTCATTTAAGAGATTTTCGATAACTACTTAGTTTTGCTTTAATTAAGTTTTATGTACATACTTGTATGTAAGAAAACTAAATTTATTTATCATAGGGGCTTTTAATTGTTTGTTTAGGTTTTCATTCATATAAATTGATCAACTGAAAGCTATACTAATATTATGAAGCTGAAGAGTTTGTTTGTATGTTTGTTTGGTTGAACGCGCTAATCTCAGGAACTACTGGTCCGAATTGAAAATTTCTTTTTGTGTTGGATAGTCCGTTTATATAGGAAGGTTATATATAATGTAATATATCAAATATTACATTACGCCACGACCTTTAGGAGCGCAGTATCAATGAAAAATGTTGCAAAAACGGGATTGATTCCGAACTGACCTGACATGACGCGAGCGGAGCCGCGGGAAAGGCTAGTGAATTATAAATGAAAACATGTTGACAGATGGACTTAGCGAATTTATATCTGGACCCTTTACTTACAGAATCCTAAAATTAAGATTAGTTATTATGTGGGGTTTCACTCGGCGGGTTTTTTTTAAATGGGACAGGTTACTAAAGGTTAACTTGTGACATACTTGACACATACATAACAAGTGCATTATCTTTATTACGTATAAACTATATAAATATATAAATTAACTAGTCAAACCCGTGGCTTCGCTCGCGCTAAATCTACAACAATACTGTAACGTACCTACATTATTTTACAATTTTTCATTATATCTGTATTGACAGACATTCTATATTTAATGTGAGTGTGTAGTGTATAATATACATATTATGTCAAAAACTGCCTCAATGGCTCATTGGATAGCATTTCCGACTGTATCCGGAGGCTCTGGGTTCGAGTCTTGGTTCCTTGTGCACATATCTATATAATGCGCATATATCTCAGTGAGATGGCTGCCGCAGCCAAAATCGGTTCGAAGGAGTATCATCATTATAAGTAACCCTTATGTAGGTTACTTAAGAAGAAGTCAATCCAGCAATTTTAAAATTTTTAGAGCTGTGAACCCTAAAAGCATTAGTTTTCACACGTTTCAGAAAAATATTGTTCTTAGATTATTGAATGATTTATAACGATATTTATCAAACTACAAGATAAGCTATTATTAACATAGATAATGGCAAAAACTGTACACAGTCACGTAACCAGTACATACAGTTTTATGGGAATCATTAAAATGCCATACAGAGTATTATTAAATTCACCATGGAATAGGGAAGCAGTTCACGGACTCGCTTGAGGTTGAACATGTTTTCGTACTTTTCCTTTACAAAAACGTACGTGTCTAGAATTTCTGAGCAAAAATGCTTAATAGTTGGCGAGTTGATTGATAAATAGTCCTATTAAAATAATATCACCTTTAAATAGTTTCTTAATGTTTGAGGTTTTTAAAATCGTGTATCAGATATTTCTCAAATTGTGGTATACATAATACTTTTTTTAGGTTTACGCGAATATTTGACATTATAAATGAAACTAACTTTTCGGATTTGGTCGCGGATTTACTATGATTTTTGGTTCCCGACGTTTCGAATGCTTTAAAGCAATCATGGTCACGAGAGAGACTGACTGAGGTATATATCATGATAAGTTCTTAACTTCCGCCTTTTATTAAGAAGTTACTGAAAGTTTCTTTAAGAGAAAAACTCAATAACTGTAGTTACTTGATCCGAGACTCAAACTCAGGACCTCCAGATCTGCTAGCCATTAGAAAACCAAGACAGTTAAAATCACAAATAATTCTATGAGTAATAAAACGAACTTTATCGAGTAGTCCATGACCGCCTTAGAGGCGTCTCGGCGTCAATAGGGACAATTAAAATATATTTGCTTTACTTGTTCCTTCATTATGTCAAACTAACATTAACCTCGTACCTAATTTTTAATGACACATGGAATTCTTGTAATATAAATTATGATAATAGTCCTCGTAATAGTCCTGACCGAATTTCGGTGACATTATTTATATGGATACGTAACTATTTTATGTCTGTTTTTCTTTGAAAGATAGTAACCAAATTCATTGCTTATATTATTAGTATGAGTTAATATAACTAAGTAACATATATAATATTTAAACTTAAACCTTTTTATATAAAATCTGTTGATAGCAATAGCCTACTAATATTATAAACGCGATAGTTTGTAAATAGATGGATGGATGGATGGATGTTTGTTACTCTTTCACGTAAAAACTACTAAATGGATTTTAATGAAACTTTACAATAATATAGCTGATACATCAGAATAACATATAGGCTACAATTTATAAAGATATACTTGCGGAACCTGCGAATTCGCTCTCGCTAAATCTAGGGATGAACCCGAGCAAAGCGAGGGTGAGCCGCTAGTGATTTATATATCTACATTTTTGTACAAAATAATACCAACAGACAACAAAATTTCTTGCATATATAAATAATAACACGCATTATTTTTACTTCTTCTATTAAATTAAAAACGCATTTTTATTTGTATTGTATTCAGATCATTTTCACGTCCCATTGCTGGGCCGTGCCCTTCCTTCAATACGAAGGTAATCAGGCCATAGTCCACCACGCAGGCCAAGTGCGTGTTGGCGGACTTCACATGTCTTTGGAAAACTTGCTAGGTTCTCTCAGACATGCAGGTTTCACGATGTTTTCCCTTACCCTAAGACAAGTAGTAATGAAATTGTAATATTTTTATGGTGGTGGTAAAATTATTTACAAATGGAAGTGTATGTATATATATTTTAAAATAAACCGGCTGAGTAAGAGACTATAATAGTGAAAATTTATTTAGAATTTATTATAAGTATAGATTAATATTAAACACAGGGACGTGAGATCTTGCTAACCTGGAGCGGAATAAATATCTAAAAATTTATTTAAATAGGGCGCCAAGATATTACTCCGTCAAACGAATGATGTATTTAGAATTAAAACACATATAAGCAATTTTAATTATCATATATATATATTATTTTGTATTAATCATGTAGTTGTATTATACAAAAGCTGATTAAGTAAATACCAAATAAGTTACAAGTGTGACCCATCCTTGATGGTCCTAAAGTCTTATAATTTAGATTTTAAACAAATTAAGTTAAGTTTGAAACAAGAAATTTACAATGTAAAGAATACAATTTAGCTTATTATTATTTATCTAATTCACAGAGATATATTATATTTAAGGTATTAACATTTATAACAGAAATATTAGGATTTATTCTCCCATCCTTAAAGTATTATATATATATTACTAAAACTTTATATCCAGTCCTAAGAAAACTTTAGAGGTTTATAAGTGCTCTAAAAGATAAGAACCGACTTCTATGAATTCCAAGAAGGTTAAAAAATTAAAGGTTTATAATATGTTTCCATCCAAAACTAAAAAAAACCCACGGTGTAGACACGTGGGTTCAATTGAGGTTAACCATACCCTCCTTACCAGAACGGAATATATATTTTTAATAGATAAAAGCTGAGGAATGAGAAATAACTAATATTAAGAAATGAAACGATCCATTGAGTAATTGATATCGAATAACCAATGTAAATCTTACCGGATAAGATGAATATATATAATATTAAGACATCCTTCTTTATGAAGACGCCATATTGATTGGAATAAATATGGGATTTAGCCTAAAAACAAAAGAATAGAAACCAATCAAACTACAAATAACGTTTAGCACAAACGGAAGATTATTAAGATTCAACTCACCCGAACAAAAATTGATTGGACACCTTTAAATTAATTTTAACCCCTCACGTTTTGAAAGATGGTAATCCAATGATCTATGTAAGAAGATGATTTTCCCAAATCGATAGAAACGTCACAGGAAGTAGGAAGATGAATCGTTCGGAAACATAGACCTCATATCAACCCATAAATTGTACAACAATTCAAATAAAAAAAGAAAGGTTTATCACCTTTAAGAAGAAACTCCATATTTAAATATAAAAGACTTAATTTTTAAAAGAGAATTTAAGTTATCCAAATATAAATTCAAAGACAAAGAATATCCGAATACCATAGATCGACCTGTTTCATTTCACATAAAATTCCTCAACTGGTTTGCAATAAAGAATAAATAATATTAAAAATATATTTTTCTTTAAATAGTAACAAAACTAATTATGGTTGTTAAACACATAATAGCATTAAGATAAATTAATTTAATGTATTCGTAATATAAATACAGTAAATTAAAAGTGTTGAAAACCAATGACATTTAAGTTTAAGTTTGACAGCTCCAATATAATCTGCGCGTGCGACAGAACGTATTATTATGAAGTTTAATGTTTATTACTACATCAAATTATATTTTTAGAGAAAATACTAAAGTTAAATCACTGCATTGTTATACAAATAGAAAGAAACAATGATTATGTAGTGAAGTTTATATGAAACATATATTAGTTAAAGTATGAATTTGAATATAAATTAAGAGACATGACACCAAGTTAAGGGTCATGTTTTCATAATATAGTAAATAAATAAATTAGTAAGATTTAGGACCTCATGGAACACCTCAAAGTGTTACAGTGCATCTTTGGTTGGGTAAAAAAAAATATTTAAAAATTTTAATTTTTAAATATTTTTTTTTTATGGTTCCAAAACTTGGTTCCACAAAAGAAAAAAAAATTAAAATATTAGACTTTCTCCAAGTCAAAAAAAAAATAAAGAATAAACTTCAGTTGGGAAAACTACTATCAACTAAAGAAAAGAATATTCTAAAAAAAAATACCATGGGGAAAAGAATATCATGGGAAAATAATATTCTAGGAAAATAATATCCTAGGAAAATAATATTCTAGTCACAGAAAATCATAAAAAAATATCAAAAACAATATCTAAGAGAATAAAGTGCTTTTTTTTTTAAAAAAAAATTAAAGACCTATGACTTATATAAAAGATTTATCTTAAATCTAACAGCTGTACTAAATGTAATAGGTTTGGATCCAAACTTAATTAATAACTAACCTTATATTCAACACAAATAAACTACATCTTTATACAGCTTATACTATCGTTAACCTACAGACCTCACTAAAGACCAAAGTAAATCTTTATACGACTTAATCTATCTTAAAACTAGAGACCTAACTAAAGACTGCAATGAAGTCACTTTGATCGACTCATTCAGTAAATCAAGTAGAGATTGTTTTCACCAAAAGTAAAAAAAAACAACTCTTTTAAAGCTTTGTGCTAAGAACAGCAACAAAGTAGAATATGCTAATGAGGAGTTCACTCATTAGTCACAAAGAGATCCAAAGCTTTGTGCGGGAGCAGCAACAAAGTGGATATAAAAGTTATTGGACTTTAACCAATTGTGTATTAAGTAGAACTAAAGGCTATGGGGATACCACCCATAGTAAAAGAGTATACAAGTATGATGACTTGCATTGGACCAATCTGAGGAAACTAACCACCGCAGTAGGTTGTTTCACCTTTAGGACAAGATTACCCTCTAAGAGGTATTAGTAAATTAGGAAAAATCCTATTAAAATGCTAATGAGGATCCGCTCATTAGAAAACAAGAATCGAAGCTTTGTGCGACAAACAGCATCAAAGTCGAATTAAATGCTATTGGAGTACAACCAATAGAAAAAAAAACAAAGGTATACTTGTGTATCAGTCGAAACCGACGAATCCGAGGAAACCAACCTCTATAGACGGTTGTTTCACCAGGTCGACACTAGATTACAAGTATAGATCAGTTGAGTTCATCCAGTCGGGGGAAACTAACCACTGAAGTCGGTTATTTCACCAGGACGAACCAGATCCTTTATATGAAAGTCACCTAGAGGCTTTCCATCTAGGGATTTAAGAGAGTAAACTAACGGTCCAAGTTTTTTAGAGATATAACATTTTTCATACCTAGGAGCTAATTTAGCGGAAAAATGCTGAGAAGCGTTTGACAAAGGAAAACACTTTTTATAAACAATCTGACCCTCCTCTAGTTTAACCGGACGCTTCCTCAGGTTATAATATTTAGCATTACGTGCATGAGAAGTCAACAAAGATTGACGCACTTTTTGAAATATAATTTTTAACTCTTTGAGTTTATTAGAAAAACCAGAACTAGGATCTACTGTAAGAGCGTCTTTGTCAACAGGAACATCATCATTGTAGACAGAACCGTCAATGATCATCTCGCGACCATGATGAAGGAAGTATGGAGTGAACTTAGTACCTTCATGGACAGCAGTGTTCAATGCACATTGTATTTCCGAGATATTTTTGTCCCACTTTCGATGGTCTGAACGAACGTATGAAGCAATTGTCCTCACTAGTTCCCTATTCACGCGTTCCACTTGGTTCGTCTGTGGATGGTACCTGGGATTATAAAATAGATGAGGTATATTGTATTTATCTATAAGATCTCGAAAATCCTTAGAAGTGAATTGAGGGCCATTATCTACAAAGATATATTTAGGAGTACCATGAGTCAGAAATATGCCTTTCTCTAGACACTTGACTATGGCCTTAGAAGTAACCTGTTTTAGAGGAAACAGAGTAACAAATTTGCTGAAGTAGTCACAACAAACAAATATATATTGATTTCTTAAATAAGAGGGCGGAAAAGGACCCAAAATATCAATAGAAATTGCTTCAGTCGGAACAGAAATCTGACGAGGCTTCCCCATAAAACCAGGGCGAGCAAGGTTGGTAGGTTTATAAGTTTTACAAATCTCGCACGAATCAACATACTCCTTTACATCCTGGAACAGAGTGGGCCAGTAAAAGAAGTTAGCAATTTTAAGATGGGTTTTAGCAACGCCGAAATGTCCAGCAGAAGGATTGTCATGGTACTTCTTTAAAATATCCTTTCTATCCTCCCAAGGAACAACCAACTTCCAGTCAAATTGAGCTGTCAGGCGATATTTGTTCTTAGAAAGACGGAAAAGTTTACCATTTTCTATTTTAAAATTTGGAAAACGAGAAGGTTTATCCAAAACCTTTTTATAGAGATCAATATACCAAGGATCCTGTAAAGTTTCAGTATCAACCGCATCAACTCGAATACGAGACAGACAATCGGGAATCACATGTTCTTTACCCTTTCTATGTATCAACTCAAAATCAAATTGGCTAAGTCGACACGCCCATCTATTTAAACGACCCGTAGGATTTTTCAGATTTGAGAACCATTTGAGTGAAGCGTGGTCGGTAATAATATAGCATTTTCTCCCTTCAACATAAGCACGGTATTGTTCTAAAGCATAAATAACCGCCAGCAGTTCTCTTTCAGTCGCCGAGTAATGAGATTCGGCAGAAGAAAGTGTACGACTACAGTAAGCAATAGGATGATCACAGTCATCTATTCTCTGGCTTAACATTCCACCAATAGCGAAGGATGAAGCGTCAGTATGAATATAAAAAGGTTTATTGTAATCGGGGCACTTCAAAATCGGAGCTGATACTAAAGCAGATTTGAGTAAGTTAAAAGATTTATTAGCATCGTCTGTCCAAGCGAAGCTAACCTTCTTACTGGTTAGTTTAGATAAAGGTCGAGCTATGCGAGAGAAATTTTTAACAAAACGCCTGTACCACCCAGCCATTCCGAGAAAGCGTTTGACGTCTTTAGCGTCCTTAGGAACAGGAAAATTTAAAATAACATCTACCTTAGACGGATCGGTCCTAAGCCCGTAACGATCTATCACGTAACCTAGGTATTTTAGTTCGCTTCTGCAAAATAAAGACTTCTTCATATTAATAGTTAAGTTGGCTGCTTTAAGTTTTCCAAATACTGCTTTTAACAAACGTACGTGTTCATCAAAATCCGAAGTGCATATTATTATATCATCAATGTAACAAAATACTTTATTATCAAAATCTGCTGTGAATAAGTTATCCATCAATCTCTGCATAGTAGCAGAAGCTCCTACAAGACCAAAACACATTCGATTATAATGAAATAAACCTCTACCAGGTACTGTAAAAGCAGTTTTCTCTTTAGAAGAGGCTTCCAAAGGAATCTGATGGTAAGCAGCGCTCAAGTCTAAAGATGTAAGAAATTTTGCGTCTCGTAAGTTGTCTAAGATGTAATTTACATAAGGTAAAGGATAAGCATCAGCCTTAGAAACCGAATTTACTTTACGGCTGTCCAAACAAACCCTAAGAGAGCCATTAGGTTTTTCCACCATCACCACATTTGAATTCCAAGCGGAATGAGACGGTTCTACGATACCTAATTCCAACATATGGTCAAGTTCCTTTTCCAAAGCATTTTGCTTATATGGGCTGAGACGATAATACTTCTGTTTCAATGGAGGACTATCTCCAGTGTCTATGACATGTTCTATAAGGTGTGTTTTGCCAAGACCTACCTTATCGGTATCGATTTGATCGAAAAGAAGTTTAATAGACTCCAACTGAGATCTTTGTTCGTCAGACAGAGATTCAAAATCATTCAGGCCAGACTCAGTAGGGACTGTAGACAACGAGGATATATTTTCTGAAACAGGTAAATATGAAATGACATCTGGTGCAAGTTTAAAAGCTTTCCAAAAATTTAAACCCAATATTATAGGAGAATTTATTTCAGGTTGAATGTTGAAATCAATAATTTGTATATTATTTTTATAATTAATTGGTAATGACATATATTCGGTGCAGGTTAGAACCTGATCATTAGCAACTCGAAGTTTTAGAGGTATAGAATGAGAGAGAATAGGTAAGCCGGCTTTTGCAAAAATTAAGTGACTATTTTGGCCTAAAATTGAGCAGCTCGCTCCACAATCGAGTAATCCTTTAATTTTCAAATCTAAAATATCAAGAGGTATGTATATCCGGTTATCTCCCTTTGGAGGTTCAAAACACAGTGACTTTTCTTTATGCAAGGGAGTAATAGGTAAATTAGAGTAATTATTAGAAAAGCCACACCTAATTAGTTTTTTGATGTTTTGGTGCAATTTGGACATTCAGGTGTTCGAACACCTTTTTCTCCGCATTTAAAACAGACTATTTCTTTAGATTTCCTACAATGATAAGCCGTATGATTTGTCAATCCGCAACGAAAACATGGCTGCCTAGCAGAAGATTGTGTCACTGATGAAACAAAGGGTTTAGGGGTACGATCTGAACGAAAAGGTTTCGGTGGAGGTCGATTGTTATAATAAAGAGTTTTAGAAGATGTCGGTTCCCGAAACTGATCTGCTTTCACCTTGGCTAATTCAATACGCTTGCATAAAGCCTTAAGCTGACTTATAGATGTTATATCTTGCAGAGCCAGTTCCCTGCTGTACTCTGGGCGAATATTACGAATCAGGATATCTAATTTCTCCGATTCAGGTAAATCCCTATTTAAACGCTGTATCATGCCTAGTACTGTGGAAACAAAGAATACAATGGTTTCGTCTTTGGCTTGAGTTCTAGCACGAATTTCCTGAAGCAGCTTGTAATCCAAATCAGGAATATCAAAATCTTCCTTTAAAGCTGATACTACGTCTCGATATGAAGAGAAATCGGCGCGGTTGGACCGGAACCACGACAACGCAGGACCTTCTAAGATTTCGGGAAACCCGCGGAATA
The DNA here is from genome assembly GCA_905231865.2 of Boloria selene. Taxonomy (NCBI): domain Eukaryota; kingdom Metazoa; phylum Arthropoda; class Insecta; order Lepidoptera; family Nymphalidae; genus Boloria; species Boloria selene. Next base: position 372,956 of record HG993133.1, read on the forward strand.
CCCTATCCTCCGAGATCTTCCTCGCAACGCGAAGCTCTTCTAAACGTGTAAGAAAAATACGGGCACAAGAGTCACCACTATATTTTAAATTTAGTGAATTTATATTAAATGATTTTTCAGATTTATAAACAATTTCCCTAACAACCTGTGGATGTCTATCAGACTCATCCTCACCATTCGACCCCGAAGATGAATTATCAGAATTTTGTCCATCTACTAAATGTTCCAAAATAGAGTCGATCATAGACTTCAACGACTGGACCTCTTCATTTGTCGTACCTATACGAGACAGACGACAGAGTAGATACCTACAACGCGAAATGAGGCGAGCACTAGCAGCAGGGGTAAGGTCTGTGTTAACCTCGCTTTCTATTTCCTCAGCCTTACGCTGGCATATGTCAAGTTCCGTTCCCGGATCTATATCCATTAATGAAGTGAATTTAAGGCTACCCCTACGAGCAAGTTCGGCAGTTCGTTTAAGTGCTAGTTGTAAAATATCGCGTCGAGACTGAGAATCCACCGGTAATTTACGAATAGTCAGTTCATGTATAAGCTCGTCCTTATGCAGGTGAGCGATTTTACAACCCGCTTTGATGAAGTCCATGGTAAGTAATAAAACCGAGAGTGCAAGATGAAATATTAAAGTTGTAGCAGATAATGAAAAATTTTTTTTTTAACTACTTAAATTCCAAATTCCCTAAGTATAAAATATATACCAATTGTAGTTACAGCAAGTTTCAATATTCAAATTAATTTAAAGAAATATAATAATAAAGTTTGTTAAGTATTTTTGAGAATATAGCTCAAAACTATTTGACCGTTAATAGAATGTTTAACAAACGTAAAGTTACACCAAATTGTAAATAACAAAATATACTTTATAAGGTATATCTGTTTGTGAACACTAGATTATATAAGAGTTAAATTTTAAACCGTTTTAACAAGTAAAGTGCATAAATAATACACTATAATATGTAGTGTTACTCATAAGTTAGACTACTAAGTGTCTATTATGTTAAATAAAATAAGTATTAAATTCAATCTTATCCGCTTAAAAATCAATACAAGTAGTGAGGAGTAGTAGTAATATAAAACAAATTATTATACTAAGTAAATTATTTTAGAATTCCAAATACATCATTCTCCAGGCCCCACGTTGGGCGCCACTGTAATATTTTTATGGTGGTGGTAAAATTATTTACAAATGGAAGTGTATGTATATATATTTTAAAATAAACCGGCTGAGTAAGAGACTATAATAGTGAAAATTTATTTAGAATTTATTATAAGTATAGATTAATATTAAACACAGGGACGTGAGATCTTGCTAACCTGGAGCGGAATAAATATCTAAAAATTTATTTAAATAGGGCGCCAAGATATTACTCCGTCAAACGAATGATGTATTTAGAATTAAAACACATATAAGCAATTTTAATTATCATATATATATATATATATATATATATATTATTTTGTATTAATCATGTAGTTGTATTATACAAAAGCTGATTAAGTAAATACCAAATAAGTTACAAGTGTGACCCATCCTTGATGGTCCTAAAGTCTTATAATTTAGATTTTAAACAAATTAAGTTAAGTTTGAAACAAGAAATTTACAATGTAAAGAATACAATTTAGCTTATTATTATTTATCTAATTCACAGAGATATATTATATTTAAGGTATTAACATTTATAACAGAAATATTAGGATTTATTCTCCCATCCTTAAAGTATTATATATATATTACTAAAACTTTATATCCAGTCCTAAGAAAACTTTAGAGGTTTATAAGTGCTCTAAAAGATAAGAACCGACTTCTATGAATTCCAAGAAGGGTAAAAAATTAAAGGTTTATAATATGTTTCCATCCAAAACTAAAAAAAAAACCCACGGTGTAGACACGTGGGTTCAATTGAGGTTAACCATACCCTCCTTACCAGAACGGAATATATATTTTTAATAGATAAAAGCTGAGGAATGAGAAATAACTAATATTAAGAAATGAAACGATCCATTGAGTAATTGATATCGAATAACCAATGTAAATCTTACCGGATAAGATGAATATATATAATATTAAGACATCCTTCTTTATGAAGACGCCATATTGATTGGAATAAATATGGGATTTAGCCTAAAAACAAAAGAATAGAAACCAATCAAACTACAAATAACGTTTAGCACAAACGGAAGATTATTAAGATTCAACTCACCCGAACAAAAATTGATTGGACACCTTTAAATTAATTTTAACCCCTCACGTTTTGAAAGATGGTAATCCAATGATCTATGTAAGAAGATGATTTTCCCAAATCGATAGAAACGTCACAGGAAGTAGGAAGATGAATCGTTCGGAAACATAGACCTCATATCAACCCATAAATTGTACAACAATTCAAATAAAAAAAGAAAGGTTTATCACCTTTAAGAAGAAACTCCATATTTAAATATAAAAGACTTAATTTTTAAAAGAGAATTTAAGTTATCCAAATATAAATTCAAAGACAAAGAATATCCGAATACCATAGATCGACCTGTTTCATTTCACATAAAATTCCTCAACTGGTTTGCAATAAAGAATAAATAATATTAAAAATATATTTTTCTTTAAATAGTAACAAAACTAATTATGGTTGTTAAACACATAATAGCATTAAGATAAATTAATTTAATGTATTCGTAATATAAATACAGTAAATTAAAAGTGTTGAAAACCAATGACATTTAAGTTTAAGTTTGACAGCTCCAATATAATCTGCGCGTGCGACAGAACGTATTATTATGAAGTTTAATGTTTATTACTACATCAAATTATATTTTTAGAGAAAATACTAAAGTTAAATCACTGCATTGTTATACAAATAGAAAGAAACAATGATTATGTAGTGTAGTATCTTTCGACGAGTAGCGTTATTACTAGTACATAAAACCTCCGCTAGTCTCTAAAATCACTGAAGATGTCTATTGACAGTAGAACCTTAGAGAAGCTTTTGCATGATCTCAGAGTAAAAATAAAAAGTGATATTCATATTTCATCATCGGAACAAGAAGAAAGGATAACTTCGAAAATAAACGAAAACATCGATCAAAAATTTGAGTTTGTAAATAAACAGATACAAAAAATTAATCTAACGAATGAAGACCAAGAAAAAAGGCTAACATTACTAGAAAAACAAGTAAGAGAGCGCAATATAATATTTTTTGGGATAGAAGAAAGCGAAAAGTCATATACAGAGTTGGAAAACATAGTTGTCGATACCATAGGTAAAATGGGCATAGAATGTCACAGAAACGAGATACAAATAGTAAAAAGAATGGGGAAGCCTAGTAAGGATAAAGTACGTCCAATCATTCTCACTCTCACTAATTACGGGAAAAAATTAATTATCCTAAAAAACAAAAAGAAACTAGAACAAATGAAAATTTACTTAAAAGAAGATTTTCCTCCAAAAGTTTTAGAAATTAGAAAATCTCTGCAAGAAGAGCTTCTAAAAGCACGCAACGACGGAAAGACAGCATACATAAAATACGATAAGATCGTAATAAGAGAACCCATAAGGAAAAAAGAACATGCTGGATCTCAGAGTTCGAATTCCAAAAAGAGAGAGTTAGACATCACACCACCACCTGAAGCGGGAACATCGACTTCAGCTAATAATCCAGAGGGGTGGGTCAAGTACCAAACAAATAAGAAGAACAGAGTATCTGCCAGAGTGAACCAGGGCTCAATCACAACTTATATGAATAAGAAAACGGAACTGGAGAGAAGCCATGACACCATGCTTACCTTAACAAAGAATAGAAATGAGCTCCATTCACCGAAACCTTTTACCACCGATGCCCCCGACGACAGCATATCCGTCGAATAGCGATCAAAGCCTCCTCTTACAGCCGCCGCCAACTCTACCAAAACACAAGTACACCAAGAAACAACAACAGAATCTCCCCCAATATGCTTGGTCAGCACGGGGGATGTAGACCAAAACCCTCCAAATGACAAAAACAAAAATAAAAAAGTATACATAGCGACATTTAATGTCAGATCTCTAGCTAACGAGACACGATTATCCGAATTAGAATACGCCATATCAAAAATAAAATGGGATGTAATAGGCATTTGTGAGACTCGAATACAAGGGTACAAAATCGAAGAGAGGGACAACTATCGGCTCTATCTGTACGGAGAGACTAAGGGAAGAAACGGAGTAGGATTTCTTGTCAAAAATCAGAACTATATAACAGTATTAGATTTTATTGGGATTTCGGAGCGCATAGCACTCATTAAAATTAGCTTTTATGATAAAATATTTACTATATCTCAAACATACGCCCCCACATCTGGCTCGGACGGAAACGAAATCGACAAATTCTATGAGTCCACGAACAAAATTATAGAATTGAGTACGACGAGATTACTATTTCTAGGAGACATGAACGCGAAAATCGGAGTACCAAACATAGGCGAAAGTAGAGCTATGGGACAGTATGGTTATGGAACGAGAAACAAAAGAGGCGAAAGGTTTATAAACTTTTGCATTCGAAATAACCTTAAAATAGCAAACACAATGTTTAACAAAAACCCGAAACAAAGATGGACGTGGATGTCTCCTGACGGTAAGATAAAGAACGAAATAGATTTTATTGCAACGAGCACACCACAATTAATAGAAGACTGTAGTGTTCTTAGCAATCTAAAACACCCGAGCGACCACCGTCTAGTTAGAGTGACTATGAACATTGACAAGAAAAACCAAACCCGAGCTTTCTTCACTTCGAATGCACAAAAATATATAGATACTGAAAAATACAAAAGTGAACTAAAGAAATATGAATACCAATACGATAATTATATAATAGTACAAGAATTTTACAATAAACTTGAAAATAACATCCTACAAAGTAGCTCTACAAAAATTACAAATAAAACAAAACAAAACCAACAAATTTTTACAGAAGAGATAGTTGAACTAACCGAAAAAAGGCATATATTAAAAAACAAACCTAATAAAACTAAAGAAGAAAAAATCAAACTGAAAAAACTATACAAAACTATCAATAAAGTGATAAAGAAAAACACACATATTTATAGACTGAATACGATAGAAACATATTTAGAAAAGTCAGGAGCTATACGAAAAGCATATAAACATTTAAATAAATCAAAAAACTTAATGACCAAACTTGAGGACGAGACGGGAGTGACAGTTACAAACAGGAACGACCTTATGAAAATAGCAACAGACTTTTACAAGAAACTGTACTCACAAACTATATCACCTTCACAGATTCAAGATATGTCCACTACTTCATTTAACGTAGACCCTGCCCCAAAGTTCTTAAAAAGCGAAATACAATACTCTATAGATAAATTGAAAACTGAAAAAAGTCCTGGGCCAGACAAAATTACTAACGAAATGCTTATCACTGGAAGAGATAGTCTCGTGACACCACTCACATACCTTTTCAACCTTATACTCACACAAAAAGAAATACCGAAACAATGGGCAACATCACGTTTAGTTCTACTCTACAAAAAAGGCAACGCTAAACTAATTTCAAACTACAGACCAATCAGCCTCTTATCCAGTATTTATAAGCTTTTTTCAGCGACCTTATTAAGACGCTTGACAAAAATCATTGACGAAAGCCAACCAGTAGAGCAAGCAGGATTTATAAAAAATTTTTCTACTATAGACCACATACACACCCTAAAAATGGTAATAGAAAAACATAATGAATATGATAAACCTCTCTATCTTTGTTTCATCGACTACAGTAAGGCATTCGATACAATTTCACATAGCGCAATATGGCAAGCTCTATCACTACAAGGCGTAAACGTTGATTACATAACTTTGATACAAAACATCTACAAAAACAGTACCTCACAAATAGTGTTAGAGAAGCCCGGACCAAGTTTCAAAATAGAAAGAGGAGTAAAGCAAGGGGATCCGCTCTCTCCTAAGATTTTTATAGCAGTACTAGAGCAAATATTTCGTCAATTAGACTGGAGCAATAAAGGCCTTAACATAAACGGAAAATATTTATCCCACTTAAGATTCGCAGATGACATCGTATTACTCGCAGAAACCCCACATGATATACAAGATATGATAGAGTCACTCTGTAGAGAAAGCAAAAAAGCTGGCCTAGAAATGAATAAAGACAAAACTAAGCTAATGACAAATAGACAAGAGATACCATTGACAATTTTTTCTGCTAAGCTCGAATATACCCAAGAGTTCATATACCTAGGCCACTTGATATCTATTAAAGCTTGCACAGAAAAAGAAATAGAAAGGAGAATAAAAAATACATGGAACAGATACTGGGAAATGAAAGAGATCTTCAAAAGTAAGCTTCCAACTAGATTAAAAACCAAAGCTATGGAAATTTGCCTATTTCCCCGTCTCACATACGCTTCTCAGACGTGGGCCCTCACCGAGAAGTCACTCGAAAAAATAAGAATATGTCAAAGAGGAATAGAAAGAAGCTACGTGGGACATAAATTAAACGACAAAATAAAAAATAGCGCTATCAGGAAGAGTACAAAAGCTAAAGATGCAGTTAAAAGAGTACTTCACCTGAAATGGAAGTGGGCCGGACACATACAAAGAGCGTCGGATGAAAGGTGGTCCAAAACTACAACCAACTGGTACCCAATTAGCCGGAAGCGCAAACCGGGGCGACCCCACAAAAGATGGTGCGACGACTTAGTAAAACTAGTCGGTGCTACGTGGTCTAGAGAAGCTAGAGATAGAGCTAGGTGGCGTCAATTGGAGGAGGCTTTTACCGCACGAGCGGTGCTTGCAGCCAAAACAAAATAAATAGGAATATATATAAATATAATGATTAAAAAAAAATTACAATAAAAAACAAAAATAGTAAAAAACAAAAATAATAATAAAAAAAAAAAAAAAAAAAAAAAAAAAAAAAAATAGAACATATAGTCAAGTTGAACATATTATTAAGTAAACAAATATAAAACTCTGTAAACTCTGTAATTAAGGCGCAAGAAATAAAAGCTTATTTATTTATTTATTTATTACTACATCAAATTATATTTTTAGAGAAAATACTAAAGTTAAATCACTGCATTGTTATACAAATAGAAAGAAACAATGATTATGTAGTGAAGTTTATATGAAACATATATTAGTTAAAGTATGAATTTGAATATAAATTAAGAGACATGACACCAAGTTAAGGGTCATGTTTTCATAATATAGTAAATAAATAAATTAGTAAGATTTAGGACCTCATGGAACACCTCAAAGTGTTACAAAATATCATATCTTAAATGATATTCATATGAAAGTATTAGAGGTGCGAGACCCGGGACTTGAACCCGCTTCACTCGGTTTCCTAAACGATCGCGTTATCACTGGCTACTACTGCCTTAACTACTTTGCAATTAACTTCTTTATTTATAAATATTATTACATTCTTTATTATATGATATATAAACTATAAACATTACCTTGAAACTGCTCGACCATGATGAGGAAAATGATTTGTATGATATTGTCATCTTCACACGAACGTCCTCACCCACAGCTCTGTAGTCGATGTACATACATTATTGTCTTAAAATAACTTACGCTTCCTGTTTCCTTTGTTTTTAATTTTTTTTTCAAAAATCGTGTTTTGAATGAAAATAATAAAAGGCGGAAGCTATAGTTTTAATAATTTTATCTGTTCGTCTGTTGACGCCATCACGAAAACACCACGGGACAATATTCTTTATCGAGAATTATTCTAGAGATCTTTTTTTAAACAACCTAATAGTAATAAAAGATCTAAGAAGTAATAAAAAATATTCGGTTCATCCAAAAAAGGACGTAAAGACGGACGAAAATTCAAAAAAATGTTTTTTATTATTTGTACCAACTATTCTTAAAAGTCGTTGTTTTGACAAACAAACAGACACTTCAATTTCATTTGTAAGACGTTACTAGGAAAAATGATGATTGATAAATAAACAAAAATGAGAACCGTTTAATATTTTTTGCATAACAAATTCGAATTCAATCTTGAGAGTTTAGATAAGTTGTTTGTTGAAGTACAAATTATATATACATACGAGGATAACATTATTATGTTTTTATAACATAAAGCTTCAATTGCTTAATTCAATATCATAGTCTACTAGCTATTCCCGCGGCTCCGCCTTTGTTCTAATCCCGGTGGTAGAGGGGTGAACATTTAGGGTTATAAGTTTTTTTTAATGTCAAATCATAGAAAAATAAATAATAAAATAATATATAAATTAGAAAATTATATAAATTTGGTGAGGTCCACCGTTATAACCTAGTCCTAGAGGAATAAAAAATAGCACACATAAAATATACACAAAAAATCATAAAAATCGGTCAAGCCGTTTCTGCTAGGAGTACGATAATAAACACTGTGACACGAGATTTTTAATATAAGATTAGATCTATGTGGCGGACTCCTCACTCTTTTTTTCCAAGCGAAATAGTAATGACTATAGTTTTTTTTTTATTTAAAGGTAGCTCAGGCAGTTTGACAGACAAACCTGCATGTTTGAGAGAACCTATAAAGTCGAAAGAAAGTAGTTGTCCACCATAGGCTACTGTGAACTATGGCCTGATCACCATTGTATTGAACGAAGGCCCGTGCCCAGTTCTGGGACACGCCCCAGGGAGCTTATCACGAAAACTTCCTCTAACATCGTAAAATGACACCTAATCTTTAAAAATATGTTTCTAGAAATGTTGAATCGAATCAAATAATTTAAAACGAAGACGGCGAGAAGCGATTTTACAACTTGATGGCGCCGATTTGTAAATAATTTATGTTTTATATTATACCTATAGATATCTATTTTAAGAGTTCGCTCTAACATAGCGCTTTTTCCTGCTTGTGGCTCAGCTAAATAGTCGTTTAACAAGTATTAAGAGGTTAAAAAAACCATAATTTTGAACATACATTTTATAACATAACAACAATATGTAATTAAATGTATTTTAACAAAAACTTTAAATTACATAATGATTTAAAAGTAATTGTTATTTCAACCTAAACTTTAATTTAGTGATCGTTTTTTTATTTGTATGATATTAATGCAATTTACGTAAATTGATTCTAGCAATTAAAAACCCAGAAATACTGATGAAATACTTTTTCGAAGTCCATCAAAAAGTAGGTATTGTCTTTCTGTTGAGCTTAGTCTCGGAGATAATAAAATTCGCAGGTGTTTAATTAATTGGTTTGGAATCAGTTAGAACAAATTTTAATTAGATTGAAATCGATTAGGACGTCTTAATTATCTGCCACGCTTCATAATGTATAATATTTTAAACTAAATAGTACACTGACGTTATTATTCTTTTAACTATTTTAGGGGATTTATATAGCAACTATTTCAAGGTTTATAAACTCAATAGAAAAATCATGTAATCTAGTACCTACATATTAGATAGGTCAGGCTTAAGCCTACATCTATAACATGCTCATGATAACCATTCCTTTTTTGAAATAGGGCAAAACCATCCACAAAGTATAGCTCATTGTTCCCAAACACGTTAATAGGAAGTCTGGATAAGAAAGTATCCATTATAAGATGTTACGAAGCCACAGGCGAAAGCATTGAAAGTCTATACTTCCTCATAGACCTTTAACTGCGATATTTATTACTGCGTAACAAAATCTCAGCGGGCTTAACCGCACTAAATAAGTCTCACCGCCCACCGAATATAGTTAGATATAGAGATATAAATAAATACTGCGAAAAACTTTACGGACGATTTTTGTTTCTTCGGCTTGTGGAAGTCCACAGGTATTGATTTGCGCACTTTCCGGCATGTAAGTAGCCCAATACAGTTTTTTTTAGTTTTTTTTTTATTTTATTCTGAATTAGTGCTTGACTGCGTTCCACCTGATGGTAAGTGGTAACGCAGTCGGAGATGGTAAGTCGCACTAATTCAGTAGCTACCTATTCACTCTTGCCTTGAAGACACCCATATTGTAATCCGACGGAAACACTGACGTAGGCAGGCTGTTCCAATCCTTAGCCGCACGTATAATAAATGACGAAACGCTTCGTCCGGACGGGTGAAATGTCCACGACATAAGGATGGAGACCAGCCGTTCGTCGAGTCATTCGATGATGGAAAGGGGATGGGGGAATTAAGTCGTGTAATTCCTGCGCACACTCTCCGAAATGCAACCTATAGAATACACAAAGGCTGGCAACCCTACGTCGGTGATCGAGGCTTTGTAAGTTGGCTTTTACCAGGGTAGGGTAGGGTGCAGTATACACGACGCACGAGTATAGCACGACGATACGGATAAACGTTGCGAGATTGGTTTAAACCTGTTTTAACTGGTTTTTGATGCGCAGCTATTGGCTTTTAGCCATCACTCACACAAATGCAAAGCTGATCTTATGCCTCAAGAACTGTACGATGATAGTTTAAAGTTAATAAGGTAGAAGAAGTTATTAAAATATTTTTTTTAATATTTTGATTGCTCTAGACAGAGGACTAATACAGTGGAGGTAGAAGTACGATGTTGCCACCTACTGTTAATTTGCCGAACGCAAAACCAAAAATCACTCTTGGGCTACTAAATTTCTATCACACTCGTACTATTAGCAATACTAGAAAGCAATAGAAGCTTATTATAAAAAAATATTCTAAAATTTTTACATTAAAAATATAGCATTTTAAAGTATTTCTTTTTATAATCAGTATATAACACCGAAATAATTTCATTTTAACATACATCGGACGTATAACATGCTATATATAGAATACCTTAAAACACCATAATAATTACCTATTTATATCGTGATATAGCGCCTCCCACAACTGGACGCAAGGTTAAGTAAACGTAGATCACTTGATATGAGTGTGTCGTCTTCATGAGTTACGCACGCATTTTAGTCACATGCATACTTAATGAACACTTTAACATTTTAATTGTGCGTCATTCTTAAATTTAGAAGAAGATTTGCATATACAGTAGACTATTTGTCTGAGACGAACCGGTCGTTTTAAAATATTGCATTTTGAATATGTTTAGTATTTTATCTAAAATTAATAAAAAAAGCGCACTGTCTTGCTTTTTGAAGACTTACGAAAAAGAGAGATAGAAATAGATAGAGACTAGAGTTAAAGATATCTTTTTGATTACTTCTCTTTACTCATATATGGACATCACGGTGGTGAAATGGGCATGTTGGTCTGTTCCAATTCATAATCATCAGCCCTTTTTAACGTCCCACTGCTGGCCACGGGCCTCCCTCAGTACGAAAGGGATCAGGCCATAGTCCACCGCGCTGGCCTAGTGCGTGTTGGCGGACTTCACATGTCTTTCGAAAACTTGCTAGGTTTTCTCAGGCATGCAGGTTTCCTCACCATGTTTTCCTTCACCGTAAGACAAATGGTAATCATGATAGGAATGATTCGCACATGAAAATATCAGAGGTGCGAGGCCCGGATTTGAACCCGCATCACTCGGTTATCTAAGCGAGCGCGCTACCGCTGGGATGCCACTATCTTCGTTAAAAATATTTTTTATGATCATTCAAATTATAAAACTGTTTGTATCTAGAGGATCAAACATAAGAAAAGATCAACAAAATAAATCAAGTCAGAATGGCTTTTGGGTCATTTATTACATTTTAATAATGCTACAAAAAAGCAATTTGTAAATGCTTTTATCTTGGGATAATTCTGTGTTTATACACCTTCCGATGTCGGTTAATCACCTAAGCCACTATATACTATGGCCTTGATCATGACATTGCCACTTGCTTAGTCGATTTAAACATACACCAATCGGAAATCGAACTTATTATTTCCATTATTTGAATATAAGGGGTGCAATTTGTAATGTATACCTAGAGGGTGATCAGTCTCAGACCAACTAGTATCTACTCGTATGTCAACAATCCGGCTCACTTTCACTCAAATCATTACATAACCCTGAGAAGAGTTTGTGAATTAAATCGTTGTTTAGTTTTACAAAAACGAAACATCTGGAAATATTTGGTTTTAAAATTTCAACGAAACCCAAACTTTTTGTCCACACTACATTATTCAATAGTTTATTAGCATGCGAGAAGTGTACAAGATTGCCTCATGACTATGCAATTGCGTAGTACTGTTTGTGTAAAGTACTATAGAAGTTCTATGATTTATGTTGAATAGCTGGACGACATTATTTCGTCAAATTACCTATGAATCTAACATATATGTAGTACCTTGTTTTTATGTTTATATGCTAGCGACTTCCCTTGGCTTTACTTGGTTATTTTTTGCTATTTTATAACTAGATAAAGAAATTTTATCACTTCCTTCCCGTATGAGGGTGAATTTTGATAAGCTTCCGGATATGTGTTTCATCACGTTCAGTTTGAATAATAATGGTTTGAATTAGTTTTAGGAAAGTAAATGGATGTTTGAAACTCTTTAATAAAGAATCCTGTTATAATTTGTTTTTGAACTAGGTACTATTACGTAATATATTGCAAAAATGTATATTGTAGTATGTGAAGTAATATAATTTGTTAATTACTTATACGAAAAACACAATTAATTTTTAAAATTTTCAGTCTGTCTGTCTGTTTGTTACAGCTCTGAAATAGTTAAACCGGTTTTGATGGGACTTTCCTGAAGTAACTTATTTTAGATAAAAAATTGGGGTTCTGCTAAAAACATTAAACTGTACCTGGAACAAATCCGAGCGAAAAAGCTAGTGTGAGTTGCTATTAAATTTAATAATGGCATAATAACATTACATGCTGTTTATTCCGTAGAAAATGACGTTCGCGTTTGTTGGAACAGATGCTATTACTAACGATTCAAAGTAGACCGTATTACTCAAGTTTACGATTTAAATTTATCTGGCAGCGAAAACATTAGCGTTAAGATAAGGATTTAGATGGATTATCAATGGCTGTTTTACAGTTTATTCAGCGCTTGCATATTTGCAAGAGTTAGTTTCGTAATTTATGTTTGCTTCCACGAATAGAATGCAGCTTGGTGAATCTCTTCCGCTCAATTGTTGTTGGATTTACGGAAAAAACTAAGTATTATTTAATTTAACTTTCTGTTATTATGTTAAATTAATAAAAAGGTAATATGAGTGTGATCATCCTCGACATCCTTTTACAGTGACATGGCTAGCTTTGGCTAGCCATTGGGGCACCGTGGTTGAAAACGTAAGGGATCCTTCGATACACCATTGAGACGGGCAAGGTTTCGTTGGTTTTAGTGGGTACTAGCTTTCCTAGCTGGTGAGACCTCATAAGCACCTGATGGTGTTCCGCAGAAAAACATTTCCCAACGTTAAAAAAAGGTTTTTTTTTGCCAAGATTACAGCGATATTAATATAGCTTGCATCACAGGAGTGTGGATACCACAGAGAAGATGATAGATAGATGATAGAAGATGATTGTTTTTTTATCTATTCCGTGGTGGATACACACACAATGAAACATACAGATTTAAAGATTTTTTATTAATATTAGAAGTAGAATTTAAGTCCTATTTAAATAAATATCCCTAAGGAATATTCGTTTTAGTAAACACCATTACGATCTAGGCTCATAGTTGAATGGACGATACCTATTTCGACTTTATTTTATACTAGCATTTCCCGTGTCTCCGCCCGCGTTCTAAAGATCGGAAACCAAACACATACCTATTATACGGTATGATATTTATAGCCGGTTTGTAGGTGACAAACAATTTTTTAATTTTTCGTAAAAAATATTTTTTTAATAAAAAGTATTCTATGTTACTTCTAGTACCTCCAAGAATATGTGTACAAAGTTTCATGATGACCGGTTGAGTAGTTTTCGCGTGAAAGCGTAACAAACAAACTTACATTCACATTCATAATATTAGTAGGGATTGTGTAATATTTGGAACTTTTATTTTTGTTATAAACAAAAGCCAATCTGTCACACAACAACTGCACATTTTGTCGGAATGAAATTTCACTGGACTATAATCTATCTCTGTGCTAAATTTCATCCAGTTCCATTCAGTCGTTCTGACGTGATCAAGGTAGGTACGTAGAAACAAATGCGCCGCAGAGTAATGATGTATTCCGAACATTCATCATCTCAGGCAAATCGAGTCGGCCACAGCGCTTTATTGACGTGAATGCTTTCGAAAGATGAAAGTTTCGAACCACGTAGTAAACAAATGTTTGGATGAATTTACTCCCATAATCGAGTCAAAAGCGTTTTTATAGATATATTTATTTCTGGTGTTTACTCATAATGTTATTAACTTTTTTCCAAAAAAGGATGCTGATTCCAAAATAAACATGGACATTTTTTTCTACTAGAAATTTTATTAACGAATTTATAAAGTTACATACTTAATTAAAATCGATTCGTCTTCATTAGTTCTTCGAAGACGGTGGAGAAGTGTCATACGACGGCGACAAAGAAGAAATAAAAATTTCAATTAAAAGACGGAACTAGTTTTCTTCGAGAATATAAGAACATTTACTTTGAAAAGTTTTAATTGTACATTTAATTAGAACGGCTGTAGAGTTTTGCTTTAAACACACATGATCGTCTTGTTCCACATATGCTATGTATTTCGCAAATATCCCTCTATTTGTAAATACTGCCTTCTGCCACCACGTGTTTGATTACGTGATATTCTAATAATAAGATATTTCGCAAAGAAACAGGGCAAAAAGCCCATAATTTATGTTTAAATTCTTTATGTACTAAGGTTATTCGAACATTTCGGCACCATGTGGCTGATATGACGTGGACTCTGACGCTCGTCGATAAATGTTCAGGATTGCAGGAAGGAGTCTGTGAGAGATCTCTTATAATTGATTATTTTTTCCCAATTGCTTTTATAAATGCCGTATGTTTTAAACGTCGGCGAACACTTTGAAAACTTATTGTGTGGTTAAATTGTATATATTTCGACTTCAAGTCAGCAATTACATATATCATGATATTATATACTAGCAAGCCGCCTCTTCGCTGGGCGTAGGTTTAAGTTTTAGTTTGGTATTTTAAAGATTTATTTTATTTATCGTAAGTTGTTACGATTAGTGTAACCACTTAATTGATTATTTAACAAGTTCTTTAATGTGCTAACACGACATGAATATTATGTTAATTGATTAATTGAACTTAAATATTTTTTCTTATCTTACATTACGTAATGTTTGTTTTACGTTTTAACGAGTTTGGAACTCAAAGCATTTATTATCGAATATAAGTTTTTACTTGAAGACGATTAGTTTTCTAGAAACAAAAGCGTGTTTTTTGTGTTTACAAATTACCTACCAGTTTGTGACCAAACATCCTGTTCTATATGCGTCGTTAAATCTTCTAAAATATGCTTTACAAGCTGAAGTAACGAACACATAGTTACGTACTCGAACTTACTAAAAATAAGCTTGGATATTGTAGTGGCAAGCTTGTACACATCTGCAAGTTTTGGGTTCGGTAATTCCTGATGAAGTCAGGCCAAATAGTATTTGGGTGTTGGATGAAGATATTTAGCATATCTAACTGTTCTGTTTCAGAACTTTTCAGTCGTCAATTAAATTTAAAGAGCGTCAGTGTAATCAGTGCGTGTGGAAGCCACCGTTGGCTGTATTTTTATGGTAATGAGTAGTTCTGGCTCAAATACTTACAGTCGAGCCACTAAGATAAGCTAGTTGATACATTCGCTGTAGGTCGCGAAGTTTATCAGTTGAGGAATATTATTACATATGAGGAAATTTATGGCATAAACAGTAAAACAATAATAGTGTTGTGAACAAATCGTTTTACTAATTGAAATTATTTTTAACTAATTACTCACGTAGCTCCGCTCGAGTTCGTCCCTAGGAACCTTTTAATGATTAGTATCCATAATACCTTCTTTGGTTTACGCGAATATTTGACATTGTAAATGAAATTGTCTTTTCAGATTTTGTCGCGGATTTATTTTGATTTTTGGTTCCCGATGTTTCGAATGCTTTACAGCAATCATCTCCCGTGACAATGATTATTCTACTATAATAATAAATCCGCGACAAAGTACGAGTTTCCTATATATTCCCGAATAACCTGCTAGCATTATGCCTTTAGTCCAATAGTTTTCTCGTGATGCGATTGCCATAGATAGAAATGCCAAAAAAAAATAACTAAAAATATAGTTTCAGCCTCTGTATCGATAATAATTATTATTTCAATAAAAATTAAGTTAAGTTAAATCTGTACCTTGAATAGTCTTTAGAAATTCCAACTGAAATAGTTATTAATAACGACTCTATCGTTTTTAGAATTTTTGTCTGTCTGTCTGTAAACGCACGAGAAAAGCACAAACAGATTTTGATGGAATTTGATGTGGTGATAGCTGGTTCTCCGGGTCAACATATAGGATACTATTTATTGCAGGAAAATATATCATTTCTGAGAAATCAATACTAACCCTCAAAACCTATCTAGGGATGAGCTCGAGTGGAGTGAGGGCTAGTCGCTAGTAGTATATAAATATTAGATATTAAAGGCATACCTAAAACTTCGGTCACGAAGGTTCTTATTCGTCATCAAATACAAAACCTTCTAATGAATAAGAAAAAAATAATAATATACGTATTGTAAACATACATTTGTGAAACATTATATTTGAAACACACCTTAAAAACCTGCTACAATACAAATAACTTACTAAACTACTAAATAATTCTAATAACTAGTTATGGTATTGGCATCTCGATTAAAGGTTAAAGCGGAGTCTTGACAATGGACAGCAGGTGTTTTTATTTGCGACGTCGCGATCGGATGTGAGTATGACGTATTAGGCACCTTTAGGCTGTGCTTAACTAAGAGTAACTAATATTTATTTATTATATGGAAATGGAATCAATATACCGACTTCAGAATTTCTTTAAAATGATTTTATTCTAACATGTAGGGTGGTCGTAGCGTGATATAATATAGCCTATAGCCTTTCTCGATAAGCGGACTATTCAACACAAAAAGAATTTTTCAATTCGGACTAGAAGTTCCTGAGATTAGCACGTTCAACCAAACAAAGAAACAAACTCTTCAGCTTTATAATATAGAAGAAGATAAAAAAGTATAGATAAAAAGATAAAATAAGAGAGAATATCGTGTAGATATACCAGAAAAAAATAGAACGTATTGAGAACTACTTTCTTATTAAAGTTGATCAAAAATGTATGTGTGCGTATTTGTTTGTCTTACGCTGGAAACAAGTAACGGATTTTTGCATTTAGACAATTGATATGAATCGCTGAGTTATATAGGCTAACCTGTATCTTATTTTTTCAGTAAATCGAGCAGTTTCGTGGGAAATTAGTTTCGCTAAATGTAAGAAGACACTAACATTTGTGTTTACTAATAAATTTAATTTAAATTGTCTTAGTGGTGTAGTTCTTAGCTACGGCTGTATATCCGGCACTTCTGGGTTCGTATCCCGGGTCGTGCCATACTTAGTTTTAGTATTTCTTTGTAGTAACTCTTTATTAAATAGTAAGGTAGGTTTTAATTATAAACGGCTTACTAACTGCAATAAAATTCCAAATGTTTTTTTGAACCAAGTGTTGTTAGAATATTACTAAGATATATATTTTAGATATTTGTGTAATACTGATTTGAACCACCTCTACTTGCTTGTTCTATGATAGTTTGTGCGCATTTCTTTTATTTAATAACCCTCCTGGCGATATTCGGCGACTAACTCATTGTTAGGTTTAGGTCAGCCGGGCAGCTTTATTTGGAGACGTTTTGGCTAATAATGCATTATTACGTACTTCAAAGTTAGAGTATTTTCGATTTCGGTGTAAATATATCTAGTGACTATAGACTCTTCCCTCGCTTTGCTCGGTTTCATCCCCTTTGTACTTTCTAACCTTAAGTGTGGAATATCAATGTATATATTACCTCTGCTCTTTTAGACATCGACCACCTCCTGTTGTGTTTTTGTTTTTCATCCGGCTGGATTGACGGACTCTATTGAGGAAACCCCCCCCCCCCCCCCCCTTCTCCATCAGGCCTAGGTGACCTCAAGACGTCGAAGACACATCGCAAGGGACAAGAAAAGTAGATACCAGGAGCAACCAAGCTCAAGCATAAGTTACCCAAGTTAAATTAAGCCATAATATTATTTCTCGCAAAAACTTGCGATCATTACGTACTTTTACCATTACTCGTACGTAACTTAAGCTTCCTCCTTTCATCACTTCCTTAATAAGAAATTTAAGATTTCGTGCCGATTCTCGGCGCCGACAACTTTATTATATAGGCGCTAATTTGTGAAATGTCGTATAGCTTTAAATGAAGGAAGTAACATTTTGTAGTACGGAGTTAATGAAGTTTTTATAGCGAAAATGTTTACAAGTGCATTGTGCGGTTTGGAATTATTGTTTTAATTTTATAATTATTCTACTCAGGTAAATAAAATCGTAATGTCTGTTCGTAACATTATACATACATACATACATACAATACATAATATAAGAAAAAATTTTTTGTTAAAACTACAAAACGTCTGTACCAATTTTGACGAGACTTTCACTGGCAAGTAGCTTATGTTATAAGGAGAAACTTAGGTTTATTTTTATATTAATAAGAATGGAAATCACCTAAAATAGGGATGAACTGGAGCGAATCGAGGATAAGTCTCCAATTTCTAATATAAGTGAAGATGACCGTTCCCTGCGACTCCTTTCACAAAGCTGTACGTACGGAAATGTTAAAATTGTTAGAAAGTCTTCTAAAGTGGCAAAAATCTAATCTGAATGTTAGTTTTTAACATGAGAGCACACTCTAATATACAATTTAAAGAAATAATGATTATCCTACTGAAGTTATTCGTTGCTATACGATGAAAGTCGACAGTGGTATACCATCAGTTACTTCAAGCGTCAAGACGTAATTGGAAGCCGCGTGATTAGAGCCCAGAGGATGTGTAATTTTCATCATAAATATTCATGTTTCTATCTTACAAAATAAATTTTCACCTCTATCTTATCTTTAAGTGACTAACAACTTTATTGTATATATACATATAACTTGTGTATATTCTAAATCTAGTAGAACTATGTATCTTAAGCATAGTATAAAATGAATCATTCCATGTTAGATTTTTAAAGGAAACGAATGAAAAACAAGCTAATATTGTTATGTGACTATAATTCTATTGTTAAAAACCAATTCGCTTTTTGTTGCCAGTAATAAATAAGTAATTCTACTGAATTATACACCGTCCCACATAAGACTTGACTATGTATTTTCTTCAGAAAACCCATTGAAAACAATATTGTGAGGAGTTAATGAATTCTGACACTGACGGAGAACAATGGATAACTGTCATCTGAGATCTAGGCTGTGATTCTGTTCTTCCTATGCTCTAGTGATGTTGGAATATTTTGTCTGAAATCGAATGTGAAGTGTTCATTTCTGAACTTTGATATAAGGAAAATCGATTATCCTTCGCTTGGCTTTCTTCGATACCCTGTTTTAACCGTTTGTGTTGTCTCGGAAAATTCGTTTTCTTCAATAAATCCACCTATTTCCTGAATACAAACAGACAGACGTTTTTGATAGATTTTATCATTGACTTTTGTGAATTAACTTATAATGATTTAGTCATTAAGTATATAATGGTCTATTTAGTTTAAATTCAAATGCAGAAAACTGTCTTATCCATATTAGTAATATGGACTTATGGAGATATTAATTTGCTATTGTGAAGATAGAGAGTATGCGTTTGATCTGTCACTGTCGATTGACAAAATGAACGAAATAGGGACAAGTCTGACGAATACATTTATCCAAAATGCCTACATCATTAAAGCAGCGCTGATAGTTAAAGGGGAATGAGATAATAAGTGGATCGATGGAGGATCAATTGTATTAAAGAGTAAGGCATAGTGAAAGGAAATAGGAATTGGTTGGACTTCCGGTGCTATAGCGACGAGATGATATCATCATCTGTTTTCTTCTATCGAGTCAGTCGGTTCGAATTTAAAAATAGATTTTTATTTGCAAAGTCAGTTCATTTTTGATTGGTGTAAACTAAAACATAGTTTTGAGACTTGTAAAAGTCTATTGGTATAGAGTAAATTTTGATTTTAATTGCGGGATGATAGGTATTTTTAAATTTCTGCGGGCCACAAACATCTTTTCTATTAAGGAATCACATCCATTGAAAGCTTATAAACTTACTTTCCCATTTACAATATATATAGTGAAGGTATTATAATATTATTTGTTGCAAATAAGAGTAATATAAATTAATTTTAAAACTTTCTTCAAAAATTTGGGTTCATTCAAAGTCATCTCAAATCAGTTTATTTCTAGAACGATCAAGACGCAATATTCTACAGGGAGCGTCTCAATCACTATGTAGTTCACGCAGAGCTGTGTCAATACTCTGGAGATATTACTCAAACATATTTATTTATACTGCAATATGTTTTCTATTGCAATGAGCTAAAGCCTAAAATCGCCACAACTGTTTTGGGAATGCAATACTTGAAAACCCTCAAAATGGACCTTAACAGTGAATAATAGAGTTCAAAATTGATTTCTTGTTCAAAATAGGTGTTACAAAAAGGACCCATCGGATACAAAGCAAAACGTGATACGTATAAACATGATGTATGTAACAATAGTGTAAAGACGTATTATGCGGTGACAGGTCAATTGTAAATATGTCTTAAATTGTAATACTATTGAAGTACTGTTGTAGGCTAAATTTAGCACGACTCTATATTTTAGTAGTAAGGAGTCATTTATACTGATATGAGTGAGTTAAGCAAATAAATTGCAGTTAAGTTAACGCAATCTAATATCTTCTAAATTGTATTTAGTTCTTTCTAATGTCCCACTGTTGGGCACGTTGCCGTTAAATTAAATGATAATTACGTTCAAAATGGTTCACATTGTCATAGGTACGAGACCCTGGATTTGAAACTAAATTCAAAATTGTTTAATAATAATTATTATAATTCGCTTCATATAGCTTTTTGCAACAAAATAAAGTATAATGAAGATTTTCCTGTGATAAACCCAAAAAATATAAACTTGAACATACGTTACATTACTACTACTACTTCACTACTACTACACTACACTACTTATTACTACAGTCTTTGTGTGTTTTTGTATATTGGATGTGAAGGCATATTATTCATACTGATTTGCATAATCATTTACAACTCTATCGATTCAACAACGGATTTATTTTGGATGTCGCTATAGTACTTCTTTGGTTTTAATTAAGCAATTATCTACTATAACAATATGATATTTAGAAATACATGATATGATAATGTATGTATGTATGTATGTATGTATGTATGTATGTATGTATGTATGTATGTATGTATGTATGTATAAATATATGATAAATAAATATGTTGGGACATTTACACACAGCACTATCTAGTTCCACGGTAAGGTACGAGGCTTGTGTTATGGATACTAGAAGGTTGATATACTACACATATAAGCTTAAATACATACATATGTATGTATGTATGTATGTATGTATGTATGTATGTATGTATGTATGTATGTATGTATGTATGTATGTATATTGATAAACGTATTTTGTCTGTTTTGCAGCTGACGTATATTAAAATTAAAAAGCCAAGCTCGGTCGCCCGGGTACTTTTATCTTAGGTCACTTTACTACTAACAAATATGAAGTCCACAGTAAAATACCACAACAACATACTCATAATATAATTTGACAATATATTTTAACTAATTAAAATGTACTTTCCAGGTTTATTCAAAATAAAGATATTGACAAAGAGAAATTACAGTTATCTACTTTGCCTATAAAATAATTTCGCCACACTCCTCCTATTCGTACGATAACAATAACCTACATTTGCGATCTAAATTCAATAGTTGCGATACGAGATAGTGATAATCTGATGAGTCAAATTGAGGGAAATTACGTGTTCAAAGGTCATTATAATGATTTGTTTTTAAGAAATTAGTCTGTGTACAGAAAAATAGTCGTAACGAATTTCTGTCGTCAGTTTTTCTAAAGACTTTTTAACTTGACATGATGTTTCGTAATGAAAGTTATAATTTAACTCTTATATTAGAAATTCTATTGAATAGTTATTATTATTGATATAGAGGGTATATTATGTACTTAGAATTTACGTCTGTTTGTGACCGTATTACGAGAAAATTACTACACGGATTTGGATTAGATTTGGTAAGACGATAGCTGGTTATCCTGGTCGACGATATAAGATATTTTTATAACAATAAAATGCCCAATTTCTGAATAATCTATACTAACTTCTAAAATGTAAGTTATCTTTAGCTCTTAGTCCTTTTTCATTCCAACAAACCTCGTTGGCTATTAACTTTAAAAGGTTACTTATCGACGAAACGACATGTTATTAGTAATATTATGAAGCCAATTATGATACGTAATACATTAACCGTTCATTGTACTTTTATGTAAACGCTGACGTGCTATATAAATTATATGCACACGCCACAACCTACAATTCTACATTTGGATGCAAAACACTTTCTGTCATAATATGTGCGCGTGAGAGCTAAAAATTATTTTTATTTATTTATTTGTAAAAGACAACAAACAAACATATACATCATTTTCTAATTAATTATATAATAATAATATGTCTTAAAATGTCAATAAAAAGTGTAGGTACATAGCATTTCAAAATTCTAGAATTAAAAGTACAAAAAATTAAAAAAATAATCTAAATAATCTAAATAATGTCATTTTAAAAAGGAATAGTTATTATCAAAGAAAAATTACAATAATTTATAAAGAACAATAATATTAATGTTCATTAATATTATAATAATTAAATATCATATTTCTAAAAATTGGGTAAGAGTCATAAATAATTAAGCGAATACAGTAAATAAGTGATGACCAATATAATTAGTTTAAGTTGAATTTGCTAAAAGCTAACTAAGCATCGCGATACCACTTAATTGACTATGGCATAATATCAGAAGCTAGATACACGATACTAGATACCTCGCTTTACTCGGGTTCGTTCTTGGTGAAAAACAAAAAAAAATGATGGGAACCGTGCAATTTTTCAAAGTTAAAATTGACCTCTTTGCTGTACCAGACTATAATCTCTCTTTCTACAAATTTCATCCATATCCGTTCTGCTATTCTGGCGTGATTAACAAACATCCATCCAAACATCCAAATGTAAAAACTTTCATAATATTAGTTAATAAAAATAATTAGAAACTAGCTCTTACTCGCGGTTTAACACACGTAACAAAACAAGATCTAATGAAAAACGCTAAATAATTTTTAGCTTTGGTGCAAAAATTGAGATAGAGATAACATATTCTATAAAATGAAGTTCTATAAAATAATAAAGAAACCGAGTGGGTCCCTACTACTACTACTAGGGTACTAAAGTCAAGCGAGGATAAATCGCTAGTAATAATTATTATAATAAATGTTTTAAAAACAAAATGTTAAAATTAATATTGCTATGCTATAATAATATTCTTCAAGCGAGCCTGTTAAAGTAAAATTGTTTTAACACGCTGCGTATACAGGCATTTTTTCATAAAAGTAAATTAAATTTTTAAAGCTATATTTTGCAGTAAAGAGAAACATTGTTATTATATAAAGTCATACGATTACCTATATTTAAATCGATTCTTATGTGGAACATATTTCAGTATGAATATTACAGAAATAATAAGTTATTACATTAAGTCAATAATCTAAGTGTAGAGCACAAATAGTATTCAAATATAAACAAAACAACTGTTTTTTCACAATACATCAGTCCTTTTCTAACGTTCCACTGCTGGGCACGAGCTCTATAATATGAGGGAGAGCAAGCCATAGTCCATTTCGATTCGATTGGCTGGTTACTTCAGTTGTCGGACTTCATATACTGTATGTCTTTCGAAAAGTTCTTAGGTTCGAGAGAACCTAATAAGTTTGGCTGAGAAGCCATGCAGGTTACTCCCTCAAGATAATAATAGGCGCAAAATAGGCGCAAAGTTGTCGAGTTGCGGATAATAGCCCCCGTTTACCATACCATACCATACCATACTCCCTCAAGATGTTATCTCTCAGTATCAGACGATTGGTAGCGTTGGCACATGGTTGATTAAGTTGGCAAATATTTCGCACATGAAAGTAGAGTTGCGAGACCTGAAATTGAAACAAGCTTCACTCAAATTTCCAAGCGAGCTCGTTACCACTGGGTTGACACTGCCTTACTTAGGGTTGCCAGATAAAAACTTATCAAATCCGGGACAATTCTAGGACAACGGTGTCGGGTCGAGATCACAGTAAAAATATCTTGTCTTTTTTTATTTTCAAAAGTTTTAGCCATGTGACGTGTTATTCGTTGCTAGTTTATTTTGTTACAAAACTAGTAGGTTTTCGGAATCCGGGACAAATTGTCTAATTACTGGACACGGGACAAGACGCAAAATTCCAGGACAATCCTGGATTTCCCGGCCATCTGGCAAGCCTAGCCTTACTACATATATGCAATATAATATTTTCCAATAACTCTATTTTAAATGAAATAAATACAGTTATAAGTCGTAATAAAATAGGATGT
Source organism: Boloria selene (assembly GCA_905231865.2). NCBI lineage: Eukaryota > Metazoa > Arthropoda > Insecta > Lepidoptera > Nymphalidae > Boloria > Boloria selene. The sequence continues at coordinate 397,553 of HG993133.1, forward strand.
TTATCGCATGTGTAAATAGCAGGTATTAGTTTTTATAGCTTATTCATTAACCGTGACAATAGTTGAAGCGAAACAAGATGTGGCACGCGGCTTCGCTTGCTTGGTAGATAAATATATAAATAATATAAATAATATAAGATAAATAGTATAAATACTAACAAAGTTAAAATATCCGACTGAGTAAAACGAACAAAAGGATATTTAAACAATTTGGCTCAGTTGGTAGTGACCATACTTTCTGCGCCAGCGGTCGCGGGTTCGAGTCCCGCTGGGGGCATTCTGTTGAGCACGAATGTTTGTACTCTAGTCATGGGTGTTTATATTTATAATATGTATGTATTTAAAAAAAATACATGTGTAGTATATCAACTATCTGATATCCGTAACACAACCCTCGTAGCTTACCACGGAACAAGATGTCGCTGTTGTAATATTGTCCCACCATATTTATTTATTTATTTAAGTGGGCGTGCGTCTGTAATCCGCCATTTTGATTTTTCAACTATTTCTATACTATAACTTATAGCACTCGCGTTTTCAAGGGAACATACGATCGTCATACAGATCAAATACATAATCATCTTTAGACCTTCAGCAGTCGGATACCCTGTTAAAAGTACCCTGATATTGGCTAACTAGGGGGCTCAAATTAGTTGCCATTATCTAATCAATCAAGAAACAAAAAAACTAAAAAGAGACATTGCAGGAATGAAATACCTACTCGTAGTATGATTCTTGATGTAACCAGTACGTTTGATATAATTTAACTTTTAAGTTCTCAAAAGGGTAATAGGTATAAGGGTATATAAGCTGATATAAATCATATACGAAACCTTCAAAGCTAGTAAAGTACCCAGAATAATCAGTACAACAATCAAAATTAATTAAGAGTTGTAGATCAATCGCCGGCTATTTTTCTAAATACAGTAACAACTACAATTAAGAGATAAAGCGTTTTTGCTCTCGTTAGTTGAATCAGACCAGCTTTTAAATCGATAGCTGTGATTTTACGCAAGCACAATATAGTACCATTAGTAGTAGATTTTTTCGTTAAATTCTCGTATAATGTATACACTATATAATATGTATGTATTTCAATTATGTTCACGAAGCATGACGTTTTCATATTTTTTACAGGATAACGTTGAAATTATTCTGATGATTTAAATACAGATTATTACACCGAGCAGGTTTTTTACTAAACCATTTTTGTTCACAGGTCATCACTGACAGTGGATTACGAGTTGGATCATTAAAATTAAAGTCGGGTTCGACTGACCGGTTGCGCCCGCGCACTCTACGTCTCACCGCCATACCTTCTCCGCGAGTCGCGCGAGGCGCACGCGTCGTTTGATATTAAATACTGTTTTGTAACTCCTTTGCAATACTTTCAAAATCGAGTGTTTATAAAATACCAATTTACACGGTTTTCTGTGAACGTTTTGTGAATAAACCGACAAGTGTTAAGTAAGTGCATTCCTAACCGGTGTCGTTGTTAATGGTATACTACTGTGTGTGTTGGCTAACTGGTTTAAAGCTCTGCAACGTGAACTAGATAAATAAACACAAATTAATGTACAGATATGGCAGTTATTTAATTACATAATGTAAAGTTTCCATTAAAAACAAAGTTTTCATGATAAAAATGGCTCGAGGTACGCTAAGTGAAAACGAGCGCGATTGCTTAGATGCAGGCGCAAAAAGCCAGCCAGAGCGGTTGCAAGATGCGGAAAAAACATTTAGCGATTGCAAATCTAATGGACTGAGAGTTCGTTTCCTCGATGAGGAAGGGAAAACTGAACGGACCGTCAGCGCTGACGCGGTTGATTGCGCCGTATCACGAGTCAAAAAAATTCATATCCTAAAAAACAGGAGCTCAAGTGAAACTAGCATTCTCTTAAGGAATCCATCGTTGATCAAACGACGCTTGACTTCTGAACGTCGGTACAGTGATGGACAAACTGACACCCTAAACAATAATTCGCTAAGTGAAAATCTGAATGGGAAATCGCATAGCGAAAACGCGAAGACCGGAGACCAAGCCAAAGAGATTCAAAGCTTTAAAAAGAACTGCAACGTGTATAGCGTGAATCAGGCGAAGACCTTGACTCCTGAACGAAAAAAGCTACCTTTAACAATACCTAGATTGATAGCTCATAGAGAGAATGAAGGCAAGTCAATACTACCAGCTGAAGTATGCTTGGCAGATGGAGCATCCGGAAAGGACTTTACGGCTCGTGCGATCGGCAGATTGTCACGTGGAATAGGCAGGCTACTGCGACGCACTAACAGTGTACGCATCAGCGAGCCAGACCCGGTGTACAAGGTGGCATATCTCGGGAACGTGCTCACTGGATGGGCGAGAGGTAAGTTATCAATGTTTACATTCAGATAGCTAAACATTAAAAATCGACTGTATGTGACCTATGGGGCTATCTGTACGATAGTGTTTATTTCTGTAGTACTCAACTACTTCATCCGTCTATTTACTCGACAAAGTAACATGTGTATTGATTTCTTAAACATGTTAAATACAAACATTGCAGTTTTAACTTGTAATTTTTTATCTAAATAATTATCACTTAGATTCAATGTTATAAATGGCTTTGATGAAGTGGAAAAACTAATGGTAATTAGAAATACAGTGTCATTTGCACATGTATGACTATACATAGTTTTCAATAATTTGAACGAGGAATGTCTTTAGAGCGCGACATGAGTGACCTAGGCGAGGTCCCTGCGCGACACCTGTAAGTGTAATACTTGCTAGTAATTTATCATAGTGTTGCAATAAAATCACGTTCTCTACTTTAACTTCGATATTTGTAGTTTATTTCTAAAAATAACTATATCTGCATTTTTGTTTACACATAACTGATTTCTGTTCCTTGAAAAATTCTTAGTTAAAGCAATTATTCTGGTATACAGTTGGTTTTATGATCTTAGTTAATCTTATTTAATTAGTGATTCAAAGCAAATGCGATCTTTAAACTATTTAATTAACGATGCTGCAAAGATAGGTTGAGTAAACATTAAATAGAAATAGGGTAGTAAGGTTCTGTATGTGAGTTTGTATTAAGACTATAAAAATAAGCTTTACTGTGTATATTTTTCTTTGAAAATCTCGTACTCCTTAGTTTTATAATGCTAGTTCAGAGTTATAATTATTATGATCTCACTCGGAAATCGAACTTTAATACCGTGCTTATTTACATTACATATTAATAAATCTACTTTGCGTATTAAGTTGACAATTTTGACAAATTCATGAATGACTGTATAACGTACGTCGTACATATTGCGATTCATCAATACTTCAAATGTAACCATCACCAAAATCACGTATGTAGTATAAAAACTTGTATTTTTTTAAAGAAATAGGTATTTTCATTCATAATTGATAAATGTTAAATTTATTGTAATTACATGCGAGGTGAGTGTGTACGTACGTACGGACAGACGTATTTGTATTTTTTGTTTCATACATAGTTGTTTTATGTTTTCTTCATGTAAATATTCAATAATGATTACGGTAGAGTTTTTAGCACTCGGTGAATACTTGTGTAAATAATTATGTTTTAATGAATAGGGTACTTTACTAATAACTATTTTAATTTTCATCATTAGGGGTGGCTTCTTTCGGTAAAAATCAGTTTACAATTGGCTTCATAGAGCACTAGCATTTCCCGCGGCTCCGCTTGCGTTCTAAAGGCTGAAAATCAAAAGAAATATTTTTCTCCCGTTTTTGCTACATTTTTCATTGATTCTCTGCTCCTGTTGGTCGTTGCGTTATGTAATATAGCCTATAGCCTTTCTCGATAAACGGACTATCGAACACAAAAATATTTTTTCAATTCAGACCTGAGATTAGCGCGTTCAACCAAGCAAACAAACATACAAACAAAATCTTTAGCTTTATAATATTAGTCTAGATTATATGGACACAAAACATACGTTTATAAGTAATTATTAGCCTTCTTTATTTGAAGTTGGTAAAAGCATTCAAATCGGAATTTTAAGTAAATTGTAAATTTCGTGAAACCTTCACGATTTAGAGGGTTTTAAGCAGAGGCCGCTATGCGTAAGTAGTTCAAGGTGCGTTGAGATTTGGATCTTTATGTATTGTTTATAATATCGAACCAATTTAATATTGATGAGAAATATTTTGTTAGTCTGTATGTCCCTTTATCTAGCTACTGAACCAAATAACTAATGTGATGAAGTTATATAGGTATATTTATTATATAATAAGGATAAACTCAATATTTCTATATTTGATAATCTGTGACCAAGCTGTCAACTTGACTATACTTTTTATTAGACTAGGCTGTATGGACTATAGTCCTTTGCCTTTCCCTATTGGGGATATATTTTAAAAACAACAACAAAAAATATACTTTTTATCGTAATGGCGGGAACGCGATATACGAGTCGTTGAATTAATTGATAACTGAAACTAATATAAGTTTAAGAATTATTTATTAATTGTTAGATTTATGTGTGACAGTTTTTAGTATTGTTCTTTTATCCTTTTAATATAATATATCGTACATAGGTAGATATTTTAGCTAAATTATCACTACGTAGTATAAAATGAAGTCGCATCGCGCTGTCTGTCTGTCCCTATGTATGCTTAGATATTTAAAACTACGCGACGGATTTTGATGCGGTTTTTTAATAGATAGAGTGATTCAAAAGGATGGTTTATATGTATAACTAGCGGAGCCCGCGGCTACGCTTGCGCTAAATTTAGGTAAGAACCCTAGCGAAATTAGGGTGAATCGCTAGTTTCTTTATAAAATCGAACTGACTTATCTTTAATTAAACGAAGGTCTTACCTTTTTTGCATAATACCAATTTAAAAGATGCATTTTATCACAAAAAATTAAGGTTTAATTATTTGAATTCGTAACAAATGAAAATTTCGGTTTATTTCTTGATTATTAAAGTAATCTTAATTACTGTGTGTGAGAATTGAGTCATGTATTAACATGGTTCGGAGTGAAATGACAGCATTCCATTGACTTTCTTCGCATCCGTCACGCTATTATCATTAGCTTAATCGAATTCTAGAAATTTTGTGTCAACTGTTTTTATGTATTAATTAGTGGTAGAAGAAATCAAATTAATTTATAGTTATAAATTTTATATAGAGCATATAAATATTTAGTATGAAAGTTTGCTTATTAATAAAAATATATTTTATAATTTTTTCTCTTTATACTATACTAACTACCTCTCGAAATACCCTCGCTTTCCTCGGGTCCATAAAGAGTTACGTTTGAAAAACTTATAAAATATAAATAATTAGTGTCAGTGTACTTCAGGGAAAAAGTATGGTGTTGTAGTATGTACTTGGCATGTGGATCTTTTACTCTTTGATAAATAAAACTTAAATTATGCTATGGGAACTATAGATTTTACCGGGATAAAAAGTAACCTATGTGCTATTCCAGAATATAATCTATCTTAATGCTTAATTTTATCCAGATATGTTCAGTCGTTCTGGCCTGATTTAGTAACGAACATCAATTTAAACTTTCGCATTTATAATAGTAGTAATATTAAATAACATAATTTATCTCTAACCGTTTCGCTTCTAAAGGTTATAACGTATGTTAGATAGCCTTCCTCAATAAATAGTATTTCAAGAGATTAGCGCTAGCATTTAACGAACTATTAAGTAAATAATCTCTTTGAAATGTATAATATTAATATTACAATGATACATTTTTCGCGTTTTTTTGTATTTTTAGCTTCCGAGGTTTCGAATGCTTTATTCATGGTCACGGGAGAGATTAAGGTTTCAGACGACTCCAAGGCAATTAATACATTTATAACTAGCAGTAACTACCCACAAAATGTAAAATGATTTTCAAATCAAAGCACAAAGTATTTTTAAATGTCAAATAATCTGCTTAATCTAAGAAAATAATAATTATCAGCTCTCAAAAGTATAGTCTGTGGTATAGTACATAGTTAATCAAAAAGAGAAAAAATTCAAACAACGATTATTTCGATGTGTTTTGGGAACCCGCTATCTCCGACATTGTAGTCAATGACATTGTTCTATCATCTTGCAATTATTTAGACTGTACGGTAGTTCTCACGTGTCGCTTACGATTTACAAGATAACAAATAACCTACATAGTTAAAAATAAAATATTTACCGTCATTTATCTTTTGATATGAGTGTTTTATTGCTATTCTTAGATTTTATCTTACGCAACTTCTAAAAATACATTAGGGCTTTTATATTTAGGTATGTATCATACTAATATTTACGTGTATGCGTGTCTGCTAGATTGTCGTAAAAGCAATAGAGTAGTAACGCAATATACATACATATTTTTTATATTTATTTAATACTAGCATCTCCCGCAGCTTCGCACACGTTCTAAAGACCGGAAACCAAATTCTTTCTGAGTCGCGCGTACCTCGCAGACCTTACGCCCGTCCTTCCCATTTTTGCAACATTTTTCATTGATGCTTCGCTCCTATTAGTCGTAGCGTGATGTTATATAGCCTAAAGCCTTACTCGATAAACAGACTATCCGACACAAAAAGAATTTTCCAATTCAGACCAGTAGTTTCTGAGACTAGCGCTACCAAACAAACAAACAAACTCTTCAGCTTTATAATATTAGTATAGATATATAGTATATACAATATACATACAAGCGATATGTCCCAGTATCGCTTGGGTCGTGCGTCAGCAACGGTAATTGTACTAGTTAACTGCGCAGGACGTACAGTGCACAAGTGTACGCGCAGACACAAGTGTTGGTACGCTATCCCTATTCGAATTGCGATGGAATGATAAGTAGTTAACTTATAGGTAACTTACTTCATCCAAAATACTTAAAAACACATTCAAAAATGTGAATTTATAAATATACTAGGGACGCAACCTCTCTCTGCTCGAGTTAGTGTATAGATTTCTTTTTCCGCAGTAAAAAGCATACCTACCACATGTTAACCGAGATAACCAGCTAGGTAACAAGCTTCACGCACAACGGGCATTCACTGCCTAAGTGCGGAAATCAGCCGTGCATAGAAGAAGAAGAAGAAGAACCAGCTAGGTATCGTTATTACCAAATTTCATCAAAATTTCCCATATAGACAATATAAAAGGTTAAAAACTGTATTATTTTATTTAGATTCGGCCTTTGTTTGTCAATAACAATAATGACAGTAAGATTTTCCAAAAATTATTCATATACAATGTACATATTCGACTCAATCATTTTACTAACCGACTTCAATAAAGGAGGAGGTTATATGTTCCACTACTTACTATAATTACTTACTATAATTAATGTATATGTGGGCCGATTTCAAATTTTTCTTTTGTTCTGTAGGGTATAGTTCCGAGGGGGTTCCATTGTCACCAAAACAGGATGTAACTTAGAGAAGAGTTATTAATCTTGTTTCTATATAGCTATTACTTCGGAGCCACAGAAGGTTCTCGACGTTCACTAGTCATTAAATATTTAGGTTGAAGAAATAGTAAACGTAATTCTGTCACTGTTATAATATACATTTACTTTCTATCAAATGACCACAAATTGCTTTGGTTACATAAATTTAATTTTGTAGAATGGTTTTCTTGTAACTCGTATGATGTATATAAATTAATTCTAGTAAACCTAATGTCTAGAATTACTGTCACCTTAATATCTATACAGGTATTTAAAGTTGAAACTGTCTGTTTGTAATATCAAATTAACAGCTTTTTCCTTAACTTTATTTACTTGAAATTCATTATTTACTTACAATAACTTTACTGTATCAAGTTCCATATTCTAATCAAAGCTGACCTCATTAATTTTAATGGTTAGTCATTCTTGACTTATACATACACTACCTATTATGGGTTACAATCTTCATACAATGCCTACTTTAATGACATGTTTGGCTCAGTTGGTAGTGACCCAGCTTTCTGCGCCAGCGGTCGCGGGTTCGAGTCCCGCTGGGGGCATTCATTTGTTGAGCACGAATGTTTGTACTCCAGTCATGGGTGTTTATATTTATAACATGTATATATTATATGTATTTATAATTTAAATATGTGAATTATATCAACTATCTGATATCCGTAACACAAGCCTCGTAGCCTAGCACTGAACTAGATGGCGTTGTTGTAATAATGTCCCAACATATTTAATATTATTATTATTTATTTATTATTATGGCTTTTAATCTTAGATTTACATTAAATTTGTATCAAAATCAAATCTATTTTACATCTTACTAGCGATTCACCATCGGTTTGCTCGAGTACGTCCCTAGGCGATCTCTCCCAAATATAAAGTTTTTAGCACAAAAAATGAAGGATTTGCATATAAACTGGCTAGAGCCATTAGACCTCCTTAATCCGGTCCTGTCGTAAAACCCGTTCTTAACGGACGTCTACTAAATATAAACTCCCTGCCAAACAAATCTTTATACGTCGAACAATTTTCAATATTTCGTAACGAGTTTCGCTGTTATAGTAGAGGAGACCGTGGAAGATCGACCTTCACCGATCTGATAACCAGATGAGACATATTTTTTATCGAATATAATTTATAAACAAATATGCCTATAATAGCCATGAGCACTTTCAGATAGGCAAGTAATTATAGGCATATTTGTTTATAAATTATATTTGATAAAAAATATGTCTCATCTGGTTATCAGATCGGTGAAGGTCGATCTTCCACCGGCTCTTAGACCATTATATATTTAGTTTACATTTAAAATGTATGTAGATAAGTTTGTATACATCTAAGTAAGTAATAAAATATTAATGCCGGGGAAATTAATTATAATTTTTTAATACTTTATATACATAGTTTTTTTAATAATATTAGTAAGCGATCAACCTAATAGTTACTTGTTATCGAATATCGACGATGGTAATGATAATGTGGGTATAATCAGTCGATGGGTCAAGCGATAGTGAAAGCCAAATGGTGAACAAACATAAATATTACATAGTAGTTCAAGAAGATTCTCTTTAGTAATAGTTTAGTACTCTGTACTACTTATTTTTCTGTACGTTTTCTAAGTCTTCAGAGTGCTGTAAGTGTTTCGTAATAGTATGTCGGTGTCGGTCGTTGCTTAAACGTCTCTATTACTTTGTATGTATGTGTGTATTTGTTACTTCTATACACAGAAACGGCTGGACAGATTTTGAATAACATTTAGTAGGTAGACAGACAAAACCTGATTATAGCGAGTGTAAGTCCAAGTTTTTTTTACACAGTAGTAGCCCAGTGGTGACGCGCTCGCTTGGATAACCGATTGATGCGGGTTCAAATCCGGGTCTCGCGCCTCTGATATTTTCATGTGCGAATCATTTATATCATGATTAGCACTTGTCTTACTGTGAAGGAAAACATCATGAGGGAACCTGCAGGTCTGAGAAAACATTGCAAGTTTTCGAAAGACATGTGAAGTCCACCAACACGCACTAGGCCAGCGCGGTGGACTATAGCCTGATTCCCCCTCGTACTGAGGGAGGCTCGAGACCAGCTGTTGGACGTTAAAAAGGGCAGATGATGATGATGAGTAAGCTAAAGTTACATCACACTTATTAACATAATAAATAAATATACTACATATATATCATTAATTCCATACGTTTATAAATATAAACTTCGGCTGACTGCTTCGGCTTGCAAATATATGCCAAAAAACACTTGTATCTATTTCGTATTATATTTCTATATAATATATGTATTTAAAAGGTTAGAATGAGTTTCCATCAACAGTGATTGATGTTGGTAGAAAAATGTAAACAAAAGCGAAAAACATGCTTCAGAATATTAATTGGCATATAAATATGTTGTTTTGTTTTTACAAAAGCCTCAAAATTCTATTAAAGTTCCACTAAGTTTACCTTAGGGATGTACAAAGAAACTACTCCTCTGTTATTGCCCTTTTTAATTTTAAATTTACACGTATTCCAGCCCTTTTTAATTTTAATTTAATACGAGGAGTCAGGCTATCCACCATCTAGTGCGTGTTGGCGGACTTCATATGTCTTTGAAAACTTGCTAGGTTCTCTCAGACATTTCCTTCACTGTAAGATAAGTGGTATTCAAGATAGTAATAATTCGCACATTATAATAATTATGTTCTCCGACCGATTCCGGCCACGGCGGCCAATCTCATTGAGACTGGCCAACTGCGCAAGATATATTATAGTGCACAAGTGTACGCGCAGACACAAGTGCACTCTCTATTCCTATCACTCTCATACTCCGGTGGGACGACTGTTCGATGTGACCAATGAGAGCTAAGGCGTAGGACCGACGGCTTTACGTCATTATCATATCAGAGGTGCGAGACCCGGTTTAGAACCCGCATCACTCGGTTATCAAAGCGAGTGCGTTACCACTGGGCTACCACTGCCTTTACATATATTATTATTATATTATATAAATAACAATTTAAAATGACAAACCAAAAAGGTATATAAGAAATAAACTGTAACCGGTTTCGATGTAATTTTGACATTCAATCAAATATAAACGTCGACTCGAATGAGGAAATAAATCTACTAATATTAATACATGAAGTATCAAATAATTTTATTTACTAAATTCTAGTGTATTATACGTTTTTTAAGCGTGGTGGGTAAAACCCTAAATCGTAATTCCTAAAACGATTTTATCCCTAAATCTTAAATAAGGCTCTTCCATACGTGAGATAATTTTCCGCAGTAAAAACTTCTCTTTTTTTTGAACATGATAAGTAGCTAACCTAACATATTAAAATTCATTAAAATCTGACCACACGCAGACAAAAATGTATATCGATGTTAATGTCTATTTCACAAACATTTTCCAGAAAGTATTGAATGTACAGTGACAGTGGTAGCCCAGTGGTAACGCGCTCGCTTGGATAATCGAGTGATGCGGGTTCAAATCCAGGTCTCGCACCTCTGATACATTCATGTGCGAATCATTTCTATCATGATTACCACTTGTCTTGCGGTGAAGGAAAACATTGTGAGGAAACCTTCATGTCTGAGAAAACCTAGCAAGTTTTCGAAAGACATGTGAAGTCCGCCAACACGCACTAGGTCAGCGCGGTGGACTATGGCTTCATCCCCTTCGTACTGAGCGAGGCCAGTGCCCAGCAGTGGGACGTTAAAAAGGGCTGATGATCATGATTGAATGTACAGATTTTACGCGATTCAGTTTTATTATACGAGTATGTATACATAAGTACTAACAGTGGTATGCCGTATTTTTATAATGAGTAATTATTTTTATCTAGACGTCTGTGTGCAGAGATATAGTTTAATTCCGAAGATGAAGTTCAACATGCGTCACTGCCACAGCTTAGATAAGATGTTTGACCAAAATATTTGTATACTTCACAAGATTAGCCAATCTTTGCAAGTTATTAAGATACTTAACAAATAGACTTTGGTGATCGTTATCTGATAATTTAATTCGCAATTACACGTTCTGCCTTTCGGGTCTTTCTTGCACTATTTTGTAGTTCAAAGTCACTTAAAAACGAATTATTTTACGTTTTTTTATTTAAGTGTGAAATGTAAGGTAAATTCCATAATAAGAATTATGAAAAACTGAAAAAGAATTTGCGTAGACTAGTGTTGAGTGGCTTAGTTTGAATATTGGCCAAAATATAAATTGACAACTTTATAAAGGATTCTATTTATCCCTAAAATATATATACAAGTATAGAAGACACGATTTGTTTGATATAATATTGTCATTACTCATCCTTATTAAAGCCACATCATGTTTGAGGAACGTGTATTTTTAAGGTTGCGTCACCTTTTTAACCGACTTCATAGTAGGAGGTTTGAATTCGACGGAATCTTAGTTAATTGTTATAATGTATCATACATTATCCATATTATCACCGTTTACTCGAAGACGCCTGAACCTATTCGAAAAAATCTTGCTTTTGTTTCAACTCGTAAACTTCATATACTATTAAATTATTCTAAAACTATCTTTTCGGATTTTGTTTGAAAGATAGTTTCATTTCTAATATCAAATATTCGCGTAAAACTAAGAAAGTATTATTTAAGTTTCATTTAAATTTTATCGAAAGCGGTAGAGTTTTTGAAAAATCAACAAAAATATAATAGTAGACGTTTTTATTTACACTATGTTCTACCTATCTTCTTATCCAGTAAGTCCCAGCATTCCTTTTAAGATCATAAGGAAGCACAGTACGTACAGTACAATCAATTATAGCTGAGAGACGGTATTAAGTGCACCAAGGACACTTATACTAAGAGGATTGCAAGTTTGCGCGACTAATTAGTGCCTCTACGCCGGTATATTACTATAGAATAAGTGAGGCAAAATTTGAAAATAACATTACCAGTTTTTGTAACGGTTAAAATATATTGCATATGATAATATTTAGTCATTTACTTCTTGAAACATTTAAGATTGGTAAATAAGTACCTACACATAGTTCTTACGATAATTATATATAAATTTGATTATCCTATTAATTACTGTACAAAGTAATCTTATATACTAATATTATAAAGCTGAAGAGTTTGTTTGTTTGTTTGGTTGGTTGGTTGGTTGAACACGCTAATCTTAGGAACTACTGGTCCGAATTGAAAAATTCTTTTTGTGTTGGATAGTCAGTTTATCAAGGAAGGCTATAGGTTATATATCATCACGCTACGGTTAATAGGAGCGGAACATCAATAAATAATGTTGCAAAAACGGGAGAAAAATATTTCTTTTGTTTTTCAGCCTTTAGAACGCGAGCGGAGTTGCGGGAACAGCTAGTATAATATAAAATATTATAGTATAACAAAAAACATAACGTTACGGTGCTCAGATTTCGTTATAACATTGAACTATTAAATCTTTTAAAATATACAGTCACCTGTAGAGCGTACCACCTGAGTCCCCCTCGTATGACGGAAGTGCACTTAATGTACATATGTGTGAGAGAGACACTCTCACTCAATCTATCACACTCACTCTGTTTTAGGGATCCTCTATACACTTTTAATTTTCATAGCGTTCATTTAAACTGATATTATTTAAATTTTAATGTTAAACATATTAAATTTAGCAGTGATACATATGTATATATGCATATAGCTGTATAAATAAACACTGAAATATATGAAAAATAAGGAAAATGTGAACAATTACTTAATTTAGCACTTTATATAACCGATGACATACATTCAAATTTAGGCAAAAATGAATATGAGATAATAACTATACAACATTTTTTATGTATTTTTGTTTATAAATATTTTAAACAAGAATATAAGATACACCGAAGGGACTATAAAACTGAAATAAAAATAAAAATAGAACCCCCATCGATTTTCTAACTCGATCCCGACAAGTTTTTTCGTGTAACATTCCAACCGTCATTGTTACGCTCCCACGACTCGCTCTGAGGCGCGCTACTTAAATACGGTCCGATTTGCCTATAACTTTTGTGATAAAGCTCATTTTCCTCTGCATCATTACTTGTAGGTTTTTTAATCTGGTTTCATGGTATTTGACAGTTTACTATGGAACAGTGTTCTTACGTGACTAGCGCTTTAGCCTGACTCTATTCCAATGGAAGTCAAAATAACATAAGAATGACAATGAAAACATTAAATATTTTCCAATTATCGATGACTTTTTCTATTAATATAAAACATAAAAAATAACATATGTATATAAATTACATATGTTGTGAAAAAAATCTAGTAAAAAATTGTTTATGTCTAAAATTTATTATAAAATTAACACCTGTTCGTAAATATTTATTACTGATTATAATTAATTGCTTAAATAAAATTATAAAAAAAGTGAAAAAGAAATCGGTTTTGCTTCTATTTGTTAAGCATATCACATTTAAAGAACTTTATTTTGTAGAGAACAGAGATTTACGGTACTGTGGTATCTCTACATAGATTATGCGCTTGCGTAGAGTCATATGATATAACTATACTCTAAAGGGCTATAAATATGTATATAGAAATATTTTCTTGCACATTTTAGAGTATGTAATTAGTGCAAGTTGATGCGTATGTTTGCTTGTTACTCCTTAATACTACAAACAAACTGCTGTATGGATTTGAATGATCTTTTTGACATATTATATCATATAGTTTATTACCTAGAGTTCTTATAAATATGTAGTTTTGGACGGGTGTTAAACACTCGAGAGAAAAGGGATGCATTCGAATGAAGCAAGGGTAGAATCATATAGTATTAGATACATTAGTTAATCTTTAGTAAATCTTAGTGAGTGTATATAAAATATTTCGTAAGACTCGCTTGCGATTTCTCAACTTGTATAAATAAACACGTACTCAAATATTTTTTCAAGTTCACATGATATCGTACAAATCTACTTGAACCGCTTTGAGTGCGAGATTTGACATTTGAGGTTAGCGATTATATATTACTCCCACTTCTGTTCTCACAAAGACTGTCAATATTAAAAAACGGTTTTCACTTTCCCATATCACTTGAAATATTATATACTATTTTAATGCTTTATTTTCGATATCCTGAGTTCAAGTACCGGGTCAGACAATGTTTATTTTTTTTAAAGTCTTAGCTACAGCCAAGAGTAGAACAGTAGGCTGGTTTTCATTCACTTGCCTCGGAGAGCACGTAAAGTCGTCAGTCCTGCGCCTGATCTCTCACCGGGCGTGACGAATTATCATTCCATCGGAATTTTAGAGTGAAAGGATTAGAGAGTATATTGGCGTTTGCGTGTATAGTACTAGTGAGTTATAACATCTCGTACTGATGATGGTCACATGATATCAGAAGAGATTGGTTGGTGGGCTAAAATTGATCGGGACGTTATATTACCATACAAGCTAATTTGAAGGGAATTCGAAGAGTAATTTAGTGATTCAGCCCTTTTTGATATCCCACTGCTGGGCACGGGCCTCCCCTCACTCCCAATTCGAGGGCGACCAGACGAAACTGCACCATGGTGACCATGTACGGGCTAGAAGACTGCACAATACACATTGCACATGTCTTTCGAAAATTTGCTAGGTTCTCTCAAACACATCTTTTCTCACGATTGACCGCAACAAAAGTAACAATCATGTTGTTCAATGAAGTCATTTGCACGTGAAAATAAAAGAGATGCGAGGCCTAGGTTCCGAACCCACTTTGCTCAGTTATCCAAGCGAGAGTCTTACTCGGCGTAGTAACTGGTCAACTGCCCTTACAATTGCTACCCATTTCATATAAACGCTTCACATTGAAACAATACAAACTTGTTTATGAAGTGTTCACGTCGATAATACTCTGAGGTTCAAAGGCAAAATTACATCATAGGATTGCTAACATTTACAATGTTAGCTAGTATGAGATAATATTAACGTTGTTGATGCCTCTTGTTATTTTATTTTTATTATAGTGTTGTAATTTTAAATGGCTTTTAACTGTAGAATAGCTTTTGCCACAACAATAAAATTGCAATATTCCACAGGAAAATGGAAGGATAATAATAACTACTTCAATGCTGTCTCTATCCTCCAATATTATATGACAATTAGTTTAATGAATATAACAACAAGCCTATAAGCACTCGAATCAATCATTGGAAAGTGACTCGAGTAGTTTTTTCTCTACATTTTTAACCTTTTGCTTCGATTGAGACAGGTTAAGTTTTCCGCATATTTTTACCAGATCAGGGCACACGTATATGAGAGAACCTAGATTAAATAAAAGTAGTTTAATTAAGAGTTTTTTTTATATTTAAAGCTTAGTATTTCTTAACATTATATTAGTTACTAGCGACTCGCCCTCGCTTCGCTCGGGCTCTTCCCTAGATTTAGCACAGGTAAAGCCGCGGGATCTGCTAGTTATGCATATAAACCTTCCTCTTGAATCACTCTATCTATTAAAAAAAACCGCATCAAAATCCGTTGCGTAGTTTTAAAGATTTAAGCGCACATAGGGATATAGGGACAGAAAAGGCGACTTTGTTTTATACTATGTAGTGATTATATTTCTAAACCGGGTTAAGTTTTTTCTTAGCGGAAATAAAAAGCAATCAAGAGCTTTTTGGTATAGAACTAAGCAAGTTGCCTACGTGCACATGCAGCTCTACATATATTATGTATTATTCATGAGCTTACGTAGTCATTATAAGTACTTAATTATAGTTACATAAGAAGTAATGCAGGAAATTACATCATACATAATTTAAAGAAATTAACGATCGAGACCGATTTTTCGAAAAAAAAAATATACAAAAATGTTTTTTTTTTCTTTTTATTATGGTACAAAGTTACAACTTACAAAGTATTTGTCAGTGTTATTTGTTTTAAACTATAATTCATTTAATTATTATATTTTGTATATAGATAATAATTAAACAGGAAAATTTAATTATTATTTATATACAAAATTATTACTTATATATACAAACATAAATATTTAAAATTTGTATATAAGATTTGTCATCTAATGAAATTACTGTAAATAAAACTATTAAAATCGTATTTTAAATAATATTCACATATTATAGTACTTGTAAGCACATGCACGTTATAACAATTTAAGATGTTATGCGCATTATATATATTTAAACTAATCTTCAATTTTTTTTCCATGCCAAATTTATTTTAGTATATTATATTTTAGTACTTCTAGTATATTTTATTCCCTAGTATTTGTTTTGACGAAACGTATATAAATATTTATAAATAAATATTATTTTTAACTCCCGCATCCTTCCGGGACGTGGTCCTCCACGCATTATCTATACTAATATTATAAAGAGGAAAGGTTTTATGTTTGTAACGAATTGGCTCAAAAAGTACTAAACCGATTTTGAAAATTCCTTCACCATTTAAATGCTACATTGTCACTGATTAATATAGGCTATTTGAATTGCAAGAAATAAAGATCCCTACTAAGACTATAATAACAGGAGAGGAGGAGTGCTCGCCACACATAATATATGAAATAGGTAGCCGCGCGGCTCAGGAGTATATTAAAGCTGGAGTAATTTTAGAGAATTTTCTACTCAGCGAGTGATCGATTGAAGTTAAGTAGCGATTAAAAAAATGAACGCGGGCGTATTACTAGTAATATTATATAGGTACTAACAAATTTGGTTAAACTTGATGTTAGAGGTTGATGAAGTTAGTTATATTGTTCAACTACTTACTTACTTTTGAGTATAAAGCTAGTTCTACATCAACTTAAAACTGTAACCTATTTAATAATTCATACAACCTTCATATAAACTTCAACATACAGATCCTCCTTAAATTTAAGGATTTTATTTAAAACTACCGAGAGCGACTCACTCTCACTCGCGTCGTCCTATGTACGTTATATATACAAGTACTGAATATATATACTATATGTCATATCACTACTTAGTATAAAACAAAGTCGCTTTCTCTGTCCCTATAACCCTTTGTACGCTTAAATCTTTAAAACTACGCAACAGATTTTGATGCGGTTTTTTAATAGATAGAGTGATTCAAGAGGAAGGTTTATATGCATAACTAGCGGATCCCGCGGCTTTGCCTGTGCTAAATCTAGGAAAAAGCCCGAGCGAAGCGAAGGCGAGTCGCTAGTTATTATATTTACATAAACATGGGTGGTAATCAGATAATCTCCCGCGTTAAAAGATGCCTATATCACTCTCTAGCCTTTCAAATACCTCATAAATCATGCCAATCACTCTGTTTTGACGTAAAAGAAGAACAAACAAACTAACACACTTTCACACTTATAATATTAGTATGGATTCACTATACTAGTAAATCTTAAGAATAATGAAAATTTTGGTATTTAAAAGTCATAACAAATAATAAAATTTACTACAGCAAAAACAATAATTTAGTTACCAGATGGTTGGTTATGTTTGTGATTAAAATGCTACTTAATGTGAATTATTTATTTCTTATATGATATTTTGTTACGTCTTTATGGTTATTTTATTTTCAAAACACACTTTTAACAGATTTGATGTTAATATTTCTTTTTGTTTGAGTACATAATAATATTATTAAAAGTATTAATCAAAGTTATGAACTTATTTAATACTTAATATTATATATTTCTAATAGATTTCTTTGTATACATTTGTTACACACTAGCGACCCCCTTTAGGGTAAAATATTTACAAACTTATAAACCCACAGGCAATGGTAGCCCAACGGTAACGCGTCGCTTGGATAACCGAGTGAAGCGGATTCAAATCCGGGTCTCACATCTCTGATATTTTCATGTGCGAATCATTTCTATCATGATTACCACTTGTCTTACGGTGAAGGAAAACATCGTGAGGAAACCTGCATGTCTGAGAAAACCTAACAAGTTTTCGAAAGGCATGTGAAGTCCGCCAACTCGCACTAGACCAGCGCGGTGGACTATGGCCTGATCCCCCTCGTACTGAGGGAGGCCCGTGAACAGCAGTGGGACGTTAAAAAGGGCTGATGATGATGATGATGACGATGATATGTAAATTTTTTATTTTGTTATTTAAATTACGCCCCTTATACTCTTGTATTATTTTCTTCCCTGGACGAGATCACTTTTAGTGATAAGACCGCTTCTCGTATATTCGCCAATTTATTTTCATCTCATCTTTACTGGGTATACAATGAAGGATATTATCACTACATATTATAAAACAAAGTCACTTCCCGCTGTCTGTCTGTCCCTACATATGCTTAGATCTTTAAAACTACGCAATGGATTTTGATGCGGTTTTTTAATAGATATAGTGATTCAAGAGGAAGGTTTATATGTGTAACTAAAGGAACCAATATTAATTATGTTGTTACAAACATCTCCCAAGGATACGAATGGCCATGTCTTCCTTCAAGTTAAGTTATTGCAGAAGAACGATCAACATTTCTAATCTAACTTTAGCTTTGACATTCAAGAGATTTAGCATAAAAACCAGTGGTATTATAGATTGATTTCAAGTTAGCCAAGTGAATAAATTAATCAAGAATTTATGCGAATATCACATTACAACTAAAACTATCTTTTAAGATTTATTACGATTTTATTTTGATTTTTGGTTTTCGAGTTAACGAATTTTAAAAATAGTTTGAAATTAATTTTAAAAATTTTTATTAATGTGGTGATATTCTCATATTCCTGAAAATCATTGCTTTGCTTGTTTTAGGGTATAACATTTGAGATGTCTTAAACGTTAGTATTTCCCATGACTATGGTTTATGCATTAGAAACATCGGGTATTAAAAATCAAAATATTCTGCAAATATTATAAAAACTAAAAACATAGTTCTATTTAAAATCGAGAAGTTAATAATATTTTTTGTAAATAAAACTAAAATCGTA
Organism: Boloria selene; assembly: GCA_905231865.2. Taxonomy (NCBI): domain Eukaryota; kingdom Metazoa; phylum Arthropoda; class Insecta; order Lepidoptera; family Nymphalidae; genus Boloria; species Boloria selene. The sequence goes on from HG993133.1 coordinate 416,869, forward strand.
CACAACATCTAGAAAGTACTTTAGGCCCTTCGCTGTAATATTAGCAATACTCAGTAGGTAATGCGCAGCAAGTGGCAAGCTTGCAACTACCACCTTGCAACACATTGTAATTAGATTCGCTTGTGAAATTTTCATTAACGTTATCGCATTTTATATGACTGGATAAATTTCTTCAACGTTGAATACGCAGTTTTTTACATTTCTTTAGAAACTTTATTTTTATCGATCGTATACTTGTTTCTTCACACAAACTAACTCTAATGTTATTTTGAAACTACATTATTATTATATTTATAGATTTAGTGTTAGCGAAGTCACGGGTTACGCTAGTAAATGAATACAAAAACTTGACAAATTATATACTAAAACCTTCCCCGAGAACCACTCTATCCATTGGTGAAAACAGAATAAAAATCGGTGAAGAAGTTTTTGAGTTTATCACGAACAGACAGACAGACAGAAATTTTAAATTTAACACTTTTAAAGATACTTTTCCAAAAAAAATGATAAGACTTCTTTGAGGTATATCAATAGTACAAGAATGTTCTACTACTTAACTATCTGTATAAAAAATTGTATAACTGGGATTAGAATTAAAATTAACGATTACCCACTTCTCAGTTTTTCAACTCTGCTTAGTATATGCTTGTAATATGTAAATTATCTAATTATAATAATGATATATTCAAAAATGAAATATTCAAAATTCGAGATATTTACAAAAAAACACGCAAAAAATATTACAATTATTATGTTACTCGAGCATTGTATCTTGTAATTTTTATTTAAAAACGTGTGAAATATATGAAATCATTAAAATATTATAGCTTATTGAATAACTTCAAGAGAAGGACACATCCAAATAAATGTATATATAACGAATATTTTGGTGTATTTTATGTGATATTTAGGTAAGGTACGAAGGTTTATATAAGCCCTCTATATAATATATTTTAAGAAAAAAATCACTACTTCATTTAGACCTTTTCAACTTCCCATCGTTAAGCATGGGACTTTCCATTGACTTCACAGAAAACTTCATAGATTATGTTAGACATGCAGTTTTTCATATATTTTTCACATCACACACAAGGAGTAACGATGGAAATGATTCAACTAGAATTGAACCCAAGTACCAACTCAATTCGGTTTCTAAGTGAGCATTACTAGTGTGCTAAGACGAGTTTTACAAGTATATATCTTTTATTAAAAGTAATTATCGTATACATAAATGTTATAAACGAACGTGAGATCATTTCCAGTATTAATTGTTTAAAACAAAACTTGTTCTTGAACGTAACTTAATTTATTTCTAATTTTAACTCATTAGTAAACTTTTGATTTAATCTATAAAGTTATTAAAATTCTGTTCAGTTAATGATGTTTTTAAACAATAATTATTATTTAATCAAAATATAGTAATAATGGCTTAATAGAGAATATCATTAGAAATGAATTAACTGAGTTATTACAGAAATTTCCAAATTGGTTTACAAAATGGCAGTGCAAATCCAATTTTTTGACATGATGTACTCCCTCCCGGGACTCGAACCTAGGACCTCTGGGTGAGTGACCGTCCATGCTAGTCACTACATCACCGAGTCAGTTTTATGACATAACAAGTGTTAAACACATTTTTATAATGGAATCTGAATAAGAATCTTTTGTACTTAAAGTTATAAATAAATAAAAGAGTTGAACTCTTCATACTAACAAATCAAATCAAATCAAATCAAATCACACAACATACTAACAGGTTTTAAAGTCTAATAGCATTTAAATTCAATATATGGTATAACTTTTTGTTACAGACGAGTTTTATTGCTTAGATGAAGAGCTTAGCATATTTATTTTCAATATATTAAAATCAGCGAAAAGTCAATACTAAATAAAATAATGCTAATGTGAAAGTGTGTTTATTTGTTTGTCCTTGTTTCAGAGATATAGAGATATTTGGGTGTCTCGAAAGGCATAAAGCTAATTTTTGTTTACTTAAAGATGAATGAAGCAATGTTTTTCTGCCAGTATAAATACAGAATGAAGTATGTTAATGCGTTTAGAATAATTAACAAGTATGTGAAATTCTGATGTCTATAAAATTGAAAGTTAGCGATGTATTCTTCAATCAAGCCTTGTGTTTCAAGATAAATTCAGATAGACTTTACCCGTGACTCCACTTGCCTCCTTATATAATAATAAAAAATGTATACATTATAACAATATATTTTCTTTTGAAAAATAAAAAACTTAAATACATTAAACCTCTATAACGCAAGGAAGTACAAAGACGAAGTACTATTTATACTTTTATGTATGTGTTATATTATATAACAAATATGTTATATAAATATTCAAACATTTAAATTGTTTTTTCTAAAATACCTTATTTAATTAATTTCTTGAATTTTATATTATATATAGATAAAACTATTAAAATTTTATTTTCGTTCGTCTTTTTCATAGCACTTCGTTAAGCGTAAGTTCAGATACGCGTCTACATAGGTCAAGTGTAACAGAACAGGATGTATCTTATTTTATGCGAAGTAAACTGTTTTTTTATCATAACTTGGTGTTTGAATGAATATGTATGAAAGAAAGAATATATTATAATAATTAGTTATGATTAAATGCTTGATTTACATTTTAAACCGACTCTACTGTTTTTAGGTTATGTTATAGATAAATATATCGAAAGAGGACGATTTAGAATGAAAAATGTATATACAGAGTGTCTGGTTGTGATTTTATTAAAAAAAATTATTTAATATATATTAAAGTATGAATATTGTATACATATAAGAAATACAAAATTTATTATAAGACATTAGGATACCGCTCAAGAAGACTAAAACGTTCTTTAGGACACACCCTAGCAAAGCCAGGGTAAGTCGCTAGTTAAATATAAGTACTTATGTGTAAGACGTAACACAAACAAAAAGTATTAGAAGAATGATAATTTTTATTCAAATTCGTTTCCTATTTCCTTCATTTTTAGCAATTAATTTTAATCGATATTCTAAATTACCGTCAATTACTGATCTATCTCTACACGTTTTATATTATTATATAAGTATAAGGAAAAGTGTATCAACTATCTGGGCCTCAAGTCTGCAATTTTAATTCAATTACCATTAGTCAAAAATTTCGTAGTCTACTAAATTTACAATGGTCGATCAATGGTCTTGTCATTGAATTGTAAAAGCGTTCGTAAAATTTTTATTTAGGCTAAGTTCGATTATATATGTTATCAGTTTATGTTTTAAAGACTAAGCATTATGTAAAATGATCATACAAAGCCAAAACGATAGATTAACAGACTACGCAATACGTTTGATCATTGACTTGTCATTACGTACGGGACTGCCAATTATTTTCAAAGTGTCATTGAAGTGTCAGTGACACACTATCGTAAGACCATTGAATTAGTAGACTAGCAAAATTGCAAAAAGTAGCAATTACGATGTCATTGATAGACAATTGTAACACCATTGCAATAGCAGACTTGAGACCCTAGTACCTCTTACACAAGCCTCGTAGAACCATAGAACTACGTGGTTTTTTAAATAAATATAATTTCATATTTCATATTATTTTTGCAAAAAAAGAAACTTTTTCTTAGTTTTGAAGTTTCATTTAGTTTAATATTGTCAGCGCAACTAAGAGACTGGCTTTCTGATTTTAGTAGTAAGTCGAGTATAACAAAGTTCACCCAAGCAAGGTCGCATTCTAGTGTATTTTGATAAAGAACAATAGCATTACGTAAATATTGTGAATTACCAATCGATAGCATTACGCCACTCGGAACTACCGGAGCACATTTCAATAGATTTACAATACTTTTTTATTAATCAAAAATAAAAAAGACTTTAAATTAAAATTCAATCAATCAATTCAAGTTGATTGATGTAATTTTTCATTTAATCTGAACCATTTATAAAATATAATAGCAAATATACATTTAGTTCTGAATGCCTAAACTTTATCTTCATTAGTTTTCCTATCAGATACCCTAAAAATCTCGATAGCTTTAAACTATGTATACATTTTAGCCGCGCCCTTTACTTGATTTAAATGATATTCAAATGGTGTAACCATGTTAGATTTGTGTTAATTCTAGTTTTGTTATACTTGTATAGTGACGTGAAGGTATGTTTATGTTATTTTAACAAAAATATTTATTTTACTATACCTATTTATTAAAATATAAGAAAATTTCAACATTTTATCTGAAAGTATAATAATTAAATTAACAATTGAATTCACTGAAAGATAGATGAGAGAGAGAGAAAGAGAGAAAGAGAGAGAGAGAGAGAGAAAGAAAAAGAGAGAGAGATTACTGAGCTATAAACCACAATATTTTAAAGAACCAAAAAATTATAATTTAAATCAAAACCTTTGCTTTCTTTCATAGCCTCCTACAAATCTCTCGTTTCATTAAACCTCGCATTTTTCGTAAACGAGCATATTGTTCTATAGTAATATTTTTGAAAAACATGTACGAGTTTTTTCAAGAGGTCTTTGAGCTGAGCAAATTACTATGCGATGTAGGTCTCGTATTCGAAACAAAAATAAACGACATGCCTTTATGTCCTTGGAGTATGACTTCTGGGCAATGAAAACATCGCTATTGTACTTCTACAGTAACAATACTTTACTCATAATAGTTTTTAGGTCAGTCAGTATCCGTTTTTTTATAAAATAAACAAGTGAAGAACATAATAATACTTATGTTCAAAGGAATTCACGTGCATTTAATTTGTAGCAGCTTGCGGTGTAATTTTCTTATTTTTAAATGTAGAGTCGACAGAAAGAAGTAGTTTTGTCTTTTTTTAATTTTGTTTAAAGATTCACAGACACAAGATTCTCATCACTAATTCCACTAAATAAATCTTTTTAATGAAACATATTATATTCTATTCTGTTCTAAATAGTGATGTACTCTGTTAATTAATTATTATAGAGCTCGCAGTAATCCGATACTACTAACACGGTCATGCTAATTCCGCTTCATATATAAAAATAATGAGACCATGAAAGCTTAAACATATGGTGTACCATAAACTACCTCCTCGTCTCTACCCTCGCTACTGTGGGGCGTAACAGCTTTTTATAGGCTATTTTTACGGGTGCTCGTTATTCTAGATAGCTGAAAAAATAACTTGCTATTTATAAATAACATGCTATTTATAATAACCAAATCGCCTGTTATTTATTTCCAGACGCAAGCGCTATAGCTATTTTTTAATTTATTTTTATTACATATAATATGGCCACAACAAAGAGAATGTTATCGCTATGGACGACAACTGCCGCGCTTGACACTTCGTGCTAGCCGTATAATATTTTTGTCACGAGTCATGTGCGCTAAATTATGCGAAATTATATAACGTATAAATATATTATAGCGTAAAAAATAATAGGCATTTTAAAAATAGCGTATTCTTATAACTCTTTATCAATATATAGCCGTTTCGCCCACCGCTACAGTTATAACACGTTATCAACAGATAGTTTAGTATAGTATAATAATTATAGTATAGTATAGTATAGTATAGTATAGTATAGTATAGTATAGTATAGTATAGTATAGTATAGTATAGTATAGTATAGTATAGTATAGTATAGTAGCCTACTATGACCTTACATGTAAACAATAAGGCGATGCGTGCATATAATTAGATCAATGACCGAGTTATGAATGGCTCTATAAATACTCTTCTATTATTGTACTAGGCCTTTACACGCTATTATACAGATTTTACTTGCTCATTTTTTTCCTTTTATAACTATAATATAAACGTAAAGTACTTAGTGATTTACAATTAAGTCATTAAATGTGATGTGAATAAAATTGTTATATAGATTATACTATGTAATATATAATGACATTAAGATAATAAGTGTATTGTACTAGCGACTCGCCCTCTCTTCGCTCCGGCTCTTCCCTAGATTTAGCACAGGAACAGCCGCGGGATCTGCTAGTTATGCATAGAAACCTTCCTCTTGAATCACTCTATCTATTAAAAAAAACCGCATAAAAATCCGTTGCGTAGTTTCAAAGATTTAAGCGTACATAGGGATATAGGGACAGAGAAAGCGTCTTTGTTTTATACTATGTAGTGATTTAGCCTTTCTTAACATCCCACTGCTGGTCACGGCCCTCGAGGTTTTAATAAGAGAGGGTGTATGTAGGCCCTAGTACAAGACGCTAGCAAAGTGCGGGTTAGTGAACTTCACATGTCTTTCGAAAACTTGTTAGCTTCTTTAAGATATGGATAGGTTTCCTCACGACATTTTCCTTCATAGTTAAACGAGTGGTAATCATGTTGAAAATTATTCGCACGTAAAAATATTAGTTGTGCAAGACTCGGGGTTTCAATCCACTTCTCTCGGTTACCAAAACGAACGCTATACTACTGAGTAATAAATGTGTTTTATCTTCATACGAGGTAACTTGGAAAACCGATATCAAAATTCTTTCCTCGATGAAGTCGGATAAAACTCGTTATTCTTCTATTTAAAAGATTTCACAGTGTTACTGCAACATTAATGAAGGTAACGATTAAGATAAGTAAACGGGCCGGAATAAGGAGTTGCAACGGGAACCGAAGCAATTAGTTTGTTCTGCGTTCTTAGGCATACTCCAGTTATATTCAGAATGAGACCAATTACATTTTAAACTATACTTGACTCCTGATTAGGTCCAGGCCTGGATTTACACTAGGGGCAGTCGGGGCGAGTGCCCAGGGCGGCAAATTTTTTAGGGCGGCAAAACTTTGAAAGTAAAAAAAAAAATTTAGTCTTATCAAGATTGCTGAATATAATTAATTAATTCTTTTAATTAATAATTTTCTGTTTAATTGATAATTCAACTGTTAAATACATAAATTTAAAGGTGTCTCAGTATCACTTAAACAGAAAATTATTAATTAAAAGAATTAATTAATTATATTGTATTTGTATTATTATTATCTTTGCAAGCAGAACTTCATTTTTTTTTAAAAGTTCCGGCAGTATGGAATTTTTTTAGGACATTTCCTCCTCTTTTTGAATATTTTTTTATATTTAAAAAATCTCAGTTAGTTTTTGAGATATTTCCAAAAAACAAAACCCCAATTTTTTGTTTTACATAATTGTTTACAACTTTTGCAACGTTTTTTCTTTAAAAACATGCTACATGCCTTATTATGTGTGACCTTGTCCATATTTTTCTGAGACTGCAAAAAAACTTGACCAAAAAAGCACTAAATGTTTTTATTTCAGTTAAGAAGAAGGGTCCCCCACTAAATTTTGATACAGGGCAAGGGCCCTCAAGGGCAAGCTACGCCCCTGAACGAAAACGAAACATTTTCATAATTTTCATTGTTTAATATATTTTTAAATAACTAAGGACAGATTCGATGAGTTAAAAACGTTTACTGACATATTCGGCTTTTTAAACATAACTTATTTAATTACTGCGATGATGACTTGGGCGGCATAATCGGTATTGCACAAGGGCGGTCAAACAGCTAGAAGAATAGGCCGACCCCCTCCCCCCCTGTTTAATATTTATTACGTAAGAGTCTAAAAGAAAAAATATTTTATTGTTAATTTTTTAAAATAACAATTGTTTATTTGTAATTTTAAAGGTACAGTACTTTTTACTCGGTTGCCCGCGCTTTTTCAAAGTATAATTTTAGCTTTGCGCTTTTTTTTGATCTTACGGAAGAACTATGGAGACTCCCTCCCACCCCCTTGTAAGAAAACATAAGACATGGGTGCCCCCCCCCCCCCTAAATTGTCTTACGTAATAAATGTTTAAGTAAAGTTCCAATATTGGGGCGGTTTCTTTTCCGGTGCCCAGGGGCGGCATTGAGTTTAAATCCGGCCCTGATTAGGTCTAACTCTATGTATATATGTATATAAAGGTAAACAGTATACACGTTTTTTTTGTTTATAAGACGATAATCTTCCGGTTCTATTGGATTTTTTTTTTAATTTTATACATCGAGTAAGTAGAACCATGTTACGATTTAAAGCCATTAAATTGAGTTTAATTGAATTGCGTTGAACTTTAAGACTAATGTTTTACGAACACATTCACTCCTGGTTAGGACTGTAACATTGAGTTAGACGTATTTTATGTGAGTCGATATCCGGAGGAATTATCATTCTAAGACAAAGTTATTTTTATTACAGTTCCTTTGTTTTATATCCAATTATAGTTGCTATTGTTATTCTGTTGAGGAATGTTAGGAAGTTGGATAAATCGAGTTTTTTAATATCGATTGTATATTATCATAGAGTTTGTATTAATATCGATTTTAGATTTGCATAATTTAATTACTTTTAAACTTACGCATTACTAGCTACTCGTTCCATTTTTAAACAGAACTTTATTTTTTTTCTAAAATAAAATTGCCTTAGTTACTTTCTATAATATCAGCTATCTGCAAGTGAGAGTCCCATCAAAATCGGTCCATTCGTTTTGTTGATTAGGTGAGCGAAACAGACAGATATATAAAAATATAAATGAAAAAGTTGCGTTATTCTTATAAATACCGTAAACCATACACAATGTTTTGACATTACAAAAAACACTTCTAAACAAAGGCAGCTGTTAAAGTGTACACATGTAAGTAGCTTAGATATTTTAGAAATGATATCTGTAATGGCAGCTCACACTGTCCTTATCTTAATTAGTCTTATAATTATGCTGTTGTTAAACATTAAGCGTTTGTTTATATCATATTCTCACACATTTTTTTATTGTAGAGATAAAACCCCGGAAACTATAAATAGACCGTGAACTCTCACCGATATTTTATTTGATTACTTTAATTAATTCACTGTTTAACCGATTTCTAAAAAGAAGGTTATCTTGGATTTTTTGTACGTTATGTTTTTATATACAAAATGGAAACTAATATTACTATGTACTACTGTTTATATTGTAAATGTTATTAAACCTTAACTCATAATATATTGCCATATTACTTGACTCTACAACATTATTATGAAAAAGTATACATCAATATGGTTTACTCGTCTCGGTTTTGTCCCTAAGTACATTTAAACGGTTAGATTCTTCAGAGATGTGATATTTTCCTAGACGACACGTTTGGTTCAGTGGGTAGTGACCCTGCTTTCTGCGCCAGCAGTCGCGGGTTCGAGTCCCTCTGGGGGCATACATTTGTTGAGCACGAATGTTTGTACTCCAGTCATGGATGTTTATATTTATAATATGTATGTATTTAAACTTATATATGTGTAGTATATCAACCATCTAGTATCCATAACACAAGGCTCGTACCTTATCGTGGAACTAGATAGTGCTGTGTGTAAATGTCCCAACATATTTATTTATTTATTATTTATTTTATTATTTTCCTGGAGTAAAAAGTATACCGGATATCCAACTATCATCGTTGGTACGATGTGTAACTTTAGTGGTAACTTTAGTGGTTACGTTGCGGTCACCTATGTCTATAAGATTTTTCAAATAATATTTAATCTAAAAATTCGACTCAATCACAATTTTATTATATGTATAGATGGCTTTCCCAATAGATAATTTAGTATTGCGTTGATAACAAACAAACAAAGAAACATTTTTAACACAAACACATTTTTATATACGTATATAAAAATGTGGTCTATGGTTTATTCAGAAGTTATGTAATATCTGATTGTGCACTTGTAAGAAAGTAAAAATTAAACTCAACCAAAGTCAGATTGAATTTCTTAGAAACATGAGGAGGTAACTGATACTGATGGCTTCACCTGACTTAGATTGTTTTGAAAGCAGTGGGAAAGGAAACAGCCTATACAGTTACACGTGAAGAAACCATATTTCTACAACATTCATCAATCTACACTATTGACTATGTTCTTAAAATCTTAACTATTTACGTAAAGAAAGAATCGAATTGCTACCAAAAACTGTCACGTCGACGCTATTTTTGTATCTAGATAGGAAGTTTAAATAAAATAAATAAATATGTTGGGACATTATCACAACAAAGCCATCTAGTTCCGTGGTAAGCTACGAGGCTTGTGTTACGGATACGAGATAGTTGATATACTACACATATAAATTTTAAATACATACATATTATAAATATTAACCTACTAGGGTCACTACTAACTGAGCCAAACGTGTCGTCAAAATTTCTAAAAATCATATTTTTGTGACGGCTAAAATCTAAGTCTATTCTAGACCATCTTGGCTGTACACCGTTCGAAACGTTGGGGACCAAAATATAAAATAAAACTATTAATTTGATACTTGAAGTTGTTTAATCAAATTTTTAACTAAGAAAGTATAATTAATTAAATTATTTAAACTTTAGTTTTATACAAGAAATGATTTATATTATAGTTTTAGACGGTTATTCCCTACTCCTATTATATGGTTTCGTCGTTCAATTCTTAATACCCTTAATCGTATTTCATACAAATGTCAGTTTTATGACTATTCAGATTTGCGGTTGATTTGCGGTTGGTTATAATACAATTATTGTTATAATGACGAATCGCAATAATAAATCATTTAGGTATTAATTATAGTTATATGTAACTAAAATCTAGTTACTTCAAAGTAAATACTAGATTAGGTAGGTGCTGCCTGTAACAAATATACTCGTATATGACCTTTGAAACGACTAAAATCACAGTCTCTCCCGCGAATTTGATTGTTGTAAACATGAATCCGCGAAAGAGTTGTAAAAGATAGTTTCATTTAAAATGACAAATACGCGTTTATCTGAGAAGGTATTTAATATTAGGCATATTAAAACGTTACTTAGATTTTTGAAGTGAAACTTCTTTAGAATCGTAGTGATTTCAAACTCGATGAAACGAAAAAATAAGTCCATAGTACCAGGCGCTCAGAGACGGGGAAGAGTTAGCCTTAATTTAAATTCAAGTTTTACTTCTGACATGTGTACTTTGTACACACGCACTTTTTTTGTAAATGTTTTTAAAAATTTAAATAATTGTATGATATTTTTCTTGTAAGTTCAAAGTTCCGGAGCTTTTGATCACCGGTCAAGTAAATTCATATCCAAATACTTTATATTATATATTGTAAATATTATAACATTAGAGTTAGAAGTATAGGTGAGATAATATGGGCTTGGGAAAGTACTTATTCATACATATTTACTTTGTAAGAGTATGTATATGTACTACATATTTAATTCTTTCTTCATTTCTTCACGTTTTAAAAGTTTAAAATTAACTAGAACCTATGAAATTTAGTTAAAACTAAAATACATATAATGAGACTAACTGTGAAAAGTAACTTGGTTTATAGTTGGCTTAAATTCATTCAACTTTTCGCAACATTCTTTCTGAAAAACTTTTGTGAAAAAGTTCATTTGAACCAGTGATGCAGAAAATTTGGGGATCTTCGAAGTTTAGCTATTCAGAATAATGAGTATTTACTGTACTGTGACCTCATTTGTAGTAAAGAGTTTGGGAAAGAGTTTATCGTGAAAGCTTTTTGTGGGCGGAGTAATGCTTAGTATAAACTTGTATATGCCATTATATGTTTTAACTTTTAAAGTAAGATTCAATTAAATATGGAAATATTTGGATAATTTGGTTTTGGAATTATGCTGTCACTAAGAGACCCACTCCATTTCTCTCTTCTTTTCTCGTCTTATTTTGAAGCAAATACAGCTAATATAGATTTGCTATTTTAAATATTACTAGCATTTCCCGCGGCTTCGCACGCGTTCTAAAGACCGGAAACCAAATTCTTTCTGAGTCGCGCGGTATGGTACCTCGCAGAACTAACGCCCTTCCCGTTTTTGCAACATTAATCATTGATGCTCCGCTCCTATTGGTCGCTGCGTGATGTAATATAGCTTATAGCCTCGCTTGATAAACGAACTATCCAACAAAAAAATATTTTTTCAAAACGAACCAGTAGATCCTGAGATTAGCGCGTTCAACCAAACAAAAAAACTTCAGCTTTATAATATTAGTATAGATTTTGCTTATTTATCAATATAAACATAAACTATACATATGTTGGTAATGATAATTACCATATCTATAATAATTTTACTATAACGCATTTCAATTATTACTTCCCAAGGCGTGCAACTTGTCGCATCGCAGTCCATTTCTGGCGTTTCTCCACAAAAGGCCAACCTGTTGTATTACTTGGCTATAATTTATTTTGCAAAATTCAATTTTGCAACTTCATATTTTACGACATTGACATATATTGTAACTTGTCAGAACACGCCTCGACGGCTTCGTCAATATGATTTTCGTACTTACTTGTATAAATAATCAATTTTTTATATGACTATTGACTATACCGCGGCTTCGCTCGCGGTTTAAATTAATCAAATTAATCAAAAGAAATATTTTTCTTCCGTTTTTGCATCATTTTTTATTGATGCTCCGATCTATTGGTCGTAGCGTGATGTTATGTAGCTTATAGCCTTTTTCGATTAACGGACTATCCAACACAAAAAGATTTTTTAATTCAGAATAGTAGTTCCTGAGATTAGCGCGTTCAAGCAACGAAACAAACAAACAAACTCTTCAGCTTTATAATATTAATATAGATGATATAATTAATTTAAATTGATTTCTTAAGTAATGTTCTCATGTTAACTTATGGTAACTTTAACGATATATTGTATGGATATGACATGCATAAAAATAAACAACATGCTTGGCTAAGTTTGTGTGAACCTTGCCCTTCTTGGTGGGACAGCGGTCGCGGGTGCGAGACCCGTTGGGGGTATTTATTTTTTGCGATGAATACGAATATTTGTCCAGTTAGGGGTTAAATTGTGTTTATATTTAAAGTTATTGTTATCTTGATTCCAAATCACTATTACTGCCTGTTTTTTTTTTTTATTTATTTAAACCGGTCTCCTCTGACTTATGTTGGTCAGAGATCTTTTTATTATTATAATAATTTGTTACTATTTTGATTTGTATTTGAGTTCTTTAAGAACAATGTGCTTTCTTATATTTTAAACGTAACTATTTATACTTAATATGTATTTTATACTTGTATCTATAATTGTTGTAAGAGCCTGGTTTATTATTTGTAGTAATGCTATACCGATTTGCCTTATTTTTTTTATATATTTATAATTACATGTTATACAATATTAGTAAGATAAATGAAATATATATACTAAAACAATGAACCTAAAGCTAAAAACCTTAAAAAATATAATATAATAACTAATATAATAATTTAAAGTTATATGTGTAGTATAACAAAAATCTGGTATCCATAACACAATACTCGTAGCTTACCCTGGAATTAGACGGTGCTGTAAGTTAGTGTCACAAAAAAAATATTTATTGTCCCTTTATAAAATGACAGTTGTAAATTAATTCGTAAAAGGAAGTATAATCTTCAGTATGCTAAATTGTAAAACGCATTATTTTTTGTATTTAATGAAACAGTAGGTATCTGTTTTCATAATTTTGTCCCGATAATTTAAAATCAAAATACATAGTTTAGTAAGGAGTATCTTTTCACTTAAAAATTGTGGCCGCGACGTGCTTATTCTGATATTTTTATAAAAAAATAAACATTTAATTTCCGCATTATTTGAATGATAAAAATAACAAGTAGTGTCAAAATATACATTTTTTTGTGTTAATGTTTGTTTATGTGTTGGTGTTTGTTTATGTGTTGGTGTTGTGTATGTTAGTACGACGTAAGATGACATATCTCATTAATCTTCTAAGCAGACTAGAAATATGTATATTGGAGTAGTATAGACTAGCTCTTAACCCTGTATATTCTTATGTATACATTTATTAAACAATCTATACATATAGAATATATATTTACTTATTATTTCTGCTGAAAAGACATGATTAATATATTTTTAAGCAGATATTTATTTGTTGGTTTGTTCGTAAATTTCATTCCTCTTATATAATACAAGATTTTGCTCAAGTCTTTGCTGTTATTGTAAGGAGGAAGGAGATCAATTAATATAGTCTATGTCCGTTTCCAAGTAGCAATTATTATTAAAATCCGTTCACTCGTTTAAGCTCGAAACGGTAGCAGACAAAGTTACTATAAAAATAATAATAATTTAAAACAGAAGTTTACGTAACTTTCATTTGCATCAACATTCAAGTAGAGCTACTTCAACGCAGCGGATTTTTCAACTTAGTACAAGTAAGGCACTATACAATGCCTTTTATTTTCATAGAGCTGCGCTCGCCATCGTTTTTTCATTTTCATTCATTAAACAAAATATAAACAAAGGAAACAAAATTCTCAACTTAATGGAGTCTAATTTTTCAGTATTTTCACTGTAAAATATTCATTTCAGAGCTTTTTTGTTTTTAAATAATGTTTCATTGAATTTCCTTACTCCTTTTTTATTTAAATCTTAGAAATAAAATTTCGACTGTAAAGTAAGACATGTATTGGTCGTTTGATAAACGTTAAGGCGTCGAATAGTTGATAAGAAATTTACGTTCAAATCAAATCAAATCAAAATATTCTTTATTCAAATAGACTTTTACAAGCTCTTTTAAATCGTCATTTTTACATTATCAAAATTAAAAGTCAGTCTGTAAGTCTGTGAGTAAACTACCACCGGCTCGGAAAGCTGTTCTGCTGAGAAGAACCGGCGAGAAACTCAACAGTTGCTCTTTTCAAAAAAAATATTTGGTAACAATATTGTATTACAATTTATCTATTTATCCTACGTGAGACACAACCAGTCACTAATCCCACACATTTACATTTACTAGGTATTCCGCTACAGTGTAATAAGCTTTATTCATTAACGTATTTTTAAGTTTTGATTTAAATTGCCTCAAAGGCAAGTTCAATATGGACTGTGGAATTTTATTATACATGCGTACACTTTGCCCCATAAACGATATTTATACATTAACTGCGACAGTTTAAACAAGATGAGTTTAAACTTTAAACTCATCTTAATATACCTACAAAATGTTTTTAAAAGAGATACTTATAGAGATAAAAGAGAGACGCTGTCGGTTAAATAATAGGGTTTAACTGCCTCGTAGTGTAGTGTGGGTTCACATCCGAAATCGGTGAAGAACATTATTATTATTTTATAAATAGTGTTTATATAAGATTGATTATATGAAGATTATTTACAGTGCAACATTTAACATGAGAGCGTTGGAATGCGTCCTGCGTACTTTCACTCGTCGCGAGGCTGTAAAGCTACGCTTGAGTAAATAACATTACTTACATTAAAACAATCCTGAACATTACTACAGTGTGTTTCACAATTTCTTAATATTTTTTAATTGTATATTTTTAAATATAACTCTGGGTAATTAAATGTTATAATACCTTTTTTTAATACATACATAAAAATAAATAATAAAAAGAAAATAAGTAAAGCTCAAGTTTTGTTTTATTAGAAGGTACGTTCTAGTGTGTTTGGGCGTCCATGACATTTTAAATTATATTATTATTAATTCTCAAATATGTACTCAAGAGAACAATATTACTGTATTGTAGCAAGTAATAAACGAAATCAAATTTTTGCATTATTTTATTATTCGAATTTTTATTTCAATTTCGATCTAATTCTAAAATAAAAGTAGCTCAAGCAGCTGTTTCAATTAAATAGATTTAGATGCGATTAGCGAGAATATATTGACAGACATAATGTTCTATATATAATTATATATGCATTTAATATACTAGTATGGACTAAAAATTTTCGCACAAACACTATATAAAATATATACATATAAATATAAATATAAAGACAAACAAACATACACATAGTAGGTTCTAATAGCAAGGGGTAGTTATAATTAGAATCTTTAAATAGAAAGTTTTGCAGATAGGTAGTAAGTGAAAACCATACCCTTTAAACCCAAAAGGAGTTACAAGTGCTTACATTGAGAGCTTTCACTTGAACTTTGACAAGTGCTGGCTGGTACTTTCACTCGCTTTACTGCATTAACATCGCTATTACAGCTTTTTATATCTACAGCAATATCTTAATTGTTTTTGTTCTTTTAAACAAACGATTTTTTATTCTATCTGAATCTAATCATAAAAGATGAGCAATTATACATAAATAAGTTACTAAGAGAATGAATTAGATAAGAGTCGCAGTATAAAGCTAATGTATACTAATTTCTTATTTACATTAACGTTGGTAATTGAGAAGCTTAAAGATATTAAAAATGGATCTCATTGAGTTAAATACTTTTAACTAAAGTGTAATTTAAATATTAAGGCAAAAATTTATTCAATCAACTGTATTTTACACTATCACTTACTTTTTGTATTTACTTGTTTCTTTTTTAACTGAACTTTCTAGAAGGAGTGAAGAAGCGACAAATTTCTGTCAACTTTTTCAATAAAAATGATTAGAAAGTTTTCATATACGAGTACTAAAAACACTATACAAAATGGTCCTTCGCGTCGGATTAGTGACGGAAACGCTACCTATATGTTGATAAAGTTTAAAACAGCGTTTTTCTCACGCAAACATTTAATGCTGTCACCTTTTTATTATCTCTTTCACTGGGCAATGCTTTGTTTTGCATAATTGGACTCTAAGATATAACAAAAACTTCCTAAATGACATTCTTATAAGAAAGATTAGCGGGTATTCATATTTCAAAACAATATATGAATCATTGTCAACTTTTTGTTATTTGTTTAAATATTCGCTATCAAACATGCTCTTGGAAATTCCAGCCAGATTATAATAACGAAAATAAGGATAGATATGGGCGTATATAATTATAAATAGGCAGTAGATTCTTAACTTAATACCATCATATATACAAATATTATTAAAAAAATATCGAATTATTCATTTTTATGCATACAATTTTATAGAAAAAAAATAATAAACCATAAGTACATGTATAAAAGAATCGCTTATAATATCCTAGTTCTATACAAAAGCTCGCAAACGAAAGTCTAAGGCAATACAGCGCTATACAGGAATTCGTTCCCGTTACCCTAACGGGAGGCAGAACGCAGTATTAACAACTTAATCGCAAACTCTGATGTGTTGGTTGAATTTGATAAATTAAATCGAAACTAATGTGGGCAAATACTGGAAATAGTAGTGTTTTCTCACTACTTGCTTTTTTATTTTAAAATTTTATTTTAAATTAACGGTTGTATATACGAAAGTTTGTATGTATGTATGTTTATATTTGTATGTATGTATGTATATATGTATTCAGACCTTTTTTACGTCCCACTACTGGCACGGGCCTCCCTCAGTACGAGAGGGATCAGGCCGTAGTCCACCACGCTGGCCTAGGCTAGCTTCAGATGAAAAGACATGAGAGAACTAGAATGTATTTCTATGTTTAGTAAATAGAGAGATTATAATCTAGAGTAAAAATAGCGTAATGTAAGTAAAGAAAATTACGTAAAAAAATACACCTGAAGCGTGAATCGAGACTAAAATGTTAATAATAAAAGTAAACATAAAAAAATGTATCGTACAAATTACTTTGAAATATATATATAATATCTAAAGGGTATCGATAAGAAGAAAGGAAAGATTAAATTTAAATTAAAAAAATTCAAAGAAATCTTTTTCGACACACAACTAGTCTACGCCACTTCTCCACTTAATGTTCTTAGGTCTAGAACGTAGTAGGTTAATTCAAAATCTAACTTTACATAGAATGCCCGCATTTACATTTATGCGAATACTTACACTCTAACCTCGATCTAAGATTCCCAAGTCAATGAACTCGCATAATTTTCTATTGCCTATATAATATATAATATATATGTAGTAATAAACTACTAACCTTGTCTGTCTGTTTTGATTTTAAAATAGATTCTATGGATTCGCAGACTTCTGATTTCTGACCTAGGAAAAGGCTTTCTTTATTTATGTCTATTGAAAAGTGAGAAAATTGAAACATAAAAAAAATGATAATAGTTATTTTGAATGCCATTTATTGTAAACGCCTAAATCAGATAGTTCATATGGTAAAAGTTTCGTGGCCAAATAAAGAACCAGTAGATAAAAATTTAACTTAATACTATACTCTCTAGTTTTTAAAAAAATTGAGCTAGAACTTTTCAGCGTCTGGCAGAAATCGAACCAGTTATCCAAGGCTATGTAGAATGTTCTTATACATTCAAAATCATCTGTAAAGTATACATTTACTTATATTAATTATAATTAACATAAAATATTCTGTCAGATATTTGCTTTAGTCATTAAAAAAATATAATTGATTTTGCAATAATTGTACTCAAAATGTTGTACGTACATGCAATATGGCCTTGGATGTTAAGGTCATTTACGAAATATACTACATATTATTACTATTTAATGCATCTATATTTACGTCAATGCTTTATGTACATCAAATCAAGTATATAAGCTACTAATCCCGGAAAAATACACGGATTATGTGGTTTATTTTTTTTTTCATTAGAAACGAACTCAAGGGAAGTGAATTTCAGCTGCTACAATTATAAACGCAAAAGTGTGTAAGTGTTTGTTTCGTTTTCACACAAAAACTATTCATCAGATTTAAAAAAAACTTTACAAAGATTATAATTTTAAAATAATATATAATTGAACTACGCGAGTCAAGCCGCGGTATAACGTTAGTGCCATAAAAGTAATTACAAGTAGTTTGAAAGAGCATTGCTATAATGGACTTGTTGGAAACTTGTTTTATGAGTAAGAAAAGTTTACACTTGATGCTAAAACTTTACCTGCTCTTTTTCTTTATCCAATTTCTTATTGGGTATATGTCCTTCTATTACGTAGCGGTCAATCGATTGATTTTCAAATATTAATAATAATACTCAATTTATATTAGAGTAAAAAGTAGCCTATATACATTATACATAAATAATGAACTAAAATCTATAGATATATATCGAAGAATAGAATCGAAGTGTCTGTATGTGATGTCGAAATAACTGCTTTTTGATAAATGAATATTAATCTTGTCCTAATATCAAAATAAAACCCAATATATTAAATTTTTATCTCCCTGTCCGTCTACTTGTTCTGGAAAATCTCAGAGATGGTTGAACTAGGAGTAATTATGAACGGGGCTTTCACTGGCAGATGGCTTATGTCATGATTAGTAGTAACTTAAGCTGTCCTTTAATTTATAAGTCCCGCTGAGTTTCTTTCGCTAGTTCAGAGGTTTCTTCTTTCCGAACTGGTGGTAGACTCATGACGTTCAGTAAGAAATTGTAACAATTTTTATGCTGAATAATATATTTTGATTTGTTTGTTTTGATTTGATTTAATTTGCAAAAAATACTATAGTTTCTCTCAAAAAGTTTAAAATGTAGTTAACAATGCACCCGAGCGAAGAGAATTTAAGTCGCTCGTATTGCAATAAAGTTTTATTAGTCAAATTCAGCTCTTTACATATTGTATTCGTATGGAATATTGCTACTGAGTCAGTTGACAATTCTCATTTAAAGCAAACGTGTAGGGCTTTGACCCCGTGTCACTGTACGATGTTACGTAGCCTTCCATTAAGCTCACTCATTGTCTTCTCAATATGCACTGTATACGGAAGCTCTATAATTATTTTACAAATAAATACACCGGTTACTGTTTTATTATAATATTATTTTTTTATTTTATAGTTTATTCATACTTATTTGTATTAAAATTAGTTAAAAAATGATCATATTTCCGCCCATTAACTATATTTATTGACAAATATTTCGCTGGGCGTAAGTTAAAATAAATTAAACGGTTTTTATAATTTTCTAATACAATAAAAGTAGACTAAGTTTCTCCTTAAGCTCCGTCAAAATTGGTCCAGCCGTTTCATAGATTACCGTTTTATAGAAACAGCCAGGCAGACAAATTTTTAAAAAATGGATTTTTCTATGTAAGTACCGTATTACTTTTATGAGCATTTAGTAAAAAGCTGTTAATTTAAAATTAAAAGCAGACAGTTCAATGTAATATAATATATGTACATTATGATATATAGTCTATTAAATGATACCCAAACATACTCAGGAGTATAAGAATGGTAACTCACACGGTTGTTAAACCAAATCAAGCGGTTTCAAATCCATTGTCCTACATATCTGATATTCTTATGTCAATTTTGAATGTGATTACAATTTATCTTTCAAGGAAGGAAAATATTATGAGGAAACCTGTATATTTAAAAGTATTTAAAACATATGTAAATTCCCAAACGCAGTTCACTTGATTGATTTTTTTTGATTTCAAAATTCTTTATTTAACACATAAGTTACAAACTGTTTACAAATGATCTTATTCTATTTGTATACAAAACATGAATAATTATGCACATTTAGACTAACAACGTCTTTAAAACATATATTTTCTTGATTAGACCACAGTTGAATTTCTTGCATATCAAACAAATAAAATTGTGACAAACTAAACAAAGAATGTGCATGTCTTCGTATGAACTCACATTATAATTGATAGGTATAGGTAGATATTACATTGCATTGTCATAAAGTAATTGGTACAATAATGTACTTAGGTTATCGAATATGTAATTGTTAATTTAGCATAATGCTACTATATTTTATTTTGTAATACCTATTGTGGGTAGACGAATAACAAAAATCAAGCGGCTCGAACGAAGACCGCATCCTCCGGTAAGCGAGCTAACGTCATGATTCTTCGAGGAAATAGTGATGCGGTAACCGGTGTCGATATTTTGTCGAGTATGGGAGTGTACATAATCTGCTTTTGCCGATATTTGAGATTAATAAATTTTTATTTTGCGGATTTTTATATAAGTAAAATTTTTGGCTTAATTTTAATATGTATTCTTTTAGTAATGGGAATTTTATATGCCTATGAAGTTTATATAGGTTTGTACGGAGACGGGTATTATAAGATATTTTTAAAGCCTTGTTTTGGATAACCTGCAGTTTTTTATAGTTAGTATCAGATATGCTGCACCAAGCAGGTGCAGCGTAGGTTAGACATGGTCTCACGAGAGTCGAGTAAATTCGAAGTTTTGTATATGGACTGAGGGACGATTTGCGATTCATAATAGGTTTTAGCGAATTCAGGGCTTTTGTACTTTTTAATATTAGTGTATCTGTATTTTTATTCCAGTTTAATCTGTTATCTAATACAAGTCCCAGATATTTGACCGATAAACGCCATGGAATATGGAAATTATTTATTTTAACTAAATTTTTAGGGAGGGAACGTTTTGTTGTAAATAAAATAGCTTCAGTTTTTGTAGAATTTAGTTTTAGTTTCCATGTGGTGAAGTAATTATTAAGTAGTTCTAATGATAGTTTTAACCTGCCTGTAATTATATGCACATCTAGATCACTAGTATAAGTAGCGGTGTCGTCTGCGTAAATAGCGAGATGACAGTGAGGTTGTTTAGGTATATCATTTAAATATAGGATAAATAGAAAAGGACCAAGAATTGAGCCTTGCGGCACGCCGGCTGGCATGATTTTTGGTGCAGAATGGGTTTTATCAATGTAAACAGAAAAGGTGCGATTTTGCAGGTAGCTCTGTATAAGTTTTACCAAAGAAAGAGGAACATTACTAACTATTAGTTTGTGTAGGAGACCTTGATGCCAGACGGTGTCGAAGGCTTTTTCAATGTCTAAAAGTACCATACCCGTAGAGAGTCCTAGATTCAGATTGTGCGTTATGTGCTCAGCCACTCTGGCTAATTGTTGTGTAGTCGAATGGGAACTTCTAAATCCAAATTGTTCAGGAATAAGTAATGGATGAATAGTTTTAGAAAGACGGGATAAAATTACGGATTCGAGGAGCTTGCCAATACTAGGTAATAAACTTATAGGTCGATAGCTGATTGGTAAGGTTGGGTCCTTTCCGGGTTTCTTGATGGCAATGACTTTGGCATTTTTGAGAGATGTAGGAAAATAGCCAAGTCGTAAGCATCCATTGAAAATTTTAGTAATTTGAACCAACATTTTTTGGGGTAGGTTTTTAAGTAGTACGTTTCCAATTTCATCGTATCCAGGAGCTTTATTGGGTTTTAATTTGTTCAAAAGTTTCCGAATTTCCTTAGGTCTAACTAGATGCACAAAGTCTGTCGTTGAATAATTATCAAGATATTTAATTGAGTTATTTACAGCAGACTCTGTATCATCGTCACTAACCCATTGCGCTGTTAAATTCATATTCTGCAAGAAAGCTTCTGATAGCACTTCACAATTTTCAACGACTGAGGAGGTGGATTGTGTATTTGATATTTGGAGTGGGGGAATAGTAGAAGACTGCCGGTTAACAGATCTAACTACGCGCCATAAATCAGAAGTAGGGTTATCGACTTTAGATAATTTGTTGTTCCAAATACTGTCGTTAAATGCTTGAATTTCAAGCTTAATGGTCTTTTGTAAACTGCGAACTTTTAAGTACAAGACTTTTCTGTAGTTTTGTCTTTGTTCCTGAAGAGCTAAATTTTTAAGAGAGTTTTTTATTTTAATATGATTACGTATACGCCGAGGGAGTTTAGTTTTACCAACATCACTTAATTTAGGAATGGCAACATCACGTGCATGAATAATTAAGCTTACGAGATGTTCCAAAGACTGGTTAATAGTGTGAACATTATCAAAAGTTTCAGTGGTAAGACAAAGATTCATATTTATAGAGGTTCTATAAGTATTCCAGTCAGCCTTATGATGATTGAATATTACTCGTTCTTGTCTGGACACACTACCAATAATGTTAAAGGTGACCGGTAAATGATTTGAGGACAACCGAGTTAAGGTACGAAGCTCGGTTACAAATTTAACATCTTTGGAAATGACAACATCAGGTGTAGATGGTGTACTAGTACTACTATAGTGGACAAGAGTGGGGTTGATTGGAGCAAGAACTTCGTAATCATTAGCCAACATATGATCAAATAGGGTCTCACCACGACTATTTGCAGCCACGCAGTGCCAATAAGGGTGTTTTGAATTAAGGTCTCCCATTAGTAGAAGTCGCTTGTTGCTATTTATGATCAAGTCTAGATCATTTAAGACCAGGGGTAAGTTTGGGGACTGGTAGGCCGAAACAAGAGCAGTATTTCGACCAGAGATGGAAATTTCTATACCTACGCATTCTAAGTTTTTGGTTGAAGGCAATATGAGAGGACTGTGTGGGATGTCAGATTTAATAAGTATCGCAACACCTTGTCCATAATCATCAACTATTTTGTCTTGTCTGTAACAAGAATATCCAGGAGTATCTAATTTAGTTTGGGGAGATAGTTTAGTTTCAGACAAAGCAATTATGTCAATGGAAAGCTCGCTTACCAGATTCAGGAGTTCAGTAATTTTAAGACGAACGCCGTCTGCATTCCAATATAGTATATTTATGTTATTAGAATTAGACATATTGACCAAGATGCGTGAGAATGAGAATAACTTTATCCATCATACTGTGACAGTTTACAAATTGACTTTTGATGTTCTTTATAGTCATAAGGATTTCTAGCATATCTTTAGTTGTCTGGTCATGAGCGGTTGATTTTGCAGTTTTCGGTGCTTCTGAATAATCCGAGTTTGTTTTGTTGGCTGCAGCAACGGTATTCCAGGGCCGATCATCAACTAAATTGGATTTTAATATTTTGGTAGTTTTGGCAGCTCTATGCTGTTCTTGACGTTCCCTTAGGATTCCAAGATATTTTTCGCGCTCTCTGCATTGCCTGTAGTTTGCAGGCTGGTCCTCACCACAATTGCAGCATTTGGCTGGTTCATCTCGCGATTTCTTCGGACAGTCTTCGGTGCGATGCAGCTCAGTACATTTGACGCAGCGTGGTGGTAAATTGCAATTTCGAGAGGAGTGACCGAAGCCTTGGCATCGAAAGCATTGGGTGCCGTACCGATTGTTACTTCGGTATTTCCGAATTTGTACTACAGTATTACAAAGCAGTTTGATTTGCCGAAATTTAACAAAATCTGTGCCTGGCGGTAGTTGAACCAGAAATGGTGGGCAGTATGAAGGTTTATCGCTAGGTACTTTCATTTTTCGTACAGTGACGTCAGCAAACCCCAGGGAGAGAAGTTCATCTGGGATGAGGTCTTCGACGTATTCTGGGAGCCCAAATATTACAGCTTTGTATAGTTTTTCATCCTTACGTGAGAAAGTGTGAAATGGAATGTCACGTGATTTGAGCCCTTCTTTAACCACTTGATGGCTTTCTGGATTGTGGCACAGAATAGCTAATCTGTTATTACCACGATATTGTAGGTGGAAGCTCTTAGTAAAAGTTGTAATGGTGGCCTTCACAGATTCATGTGTCCATGTGGATTTTATCTCCAGGATAATTGGAATTGAAATATGCGGTAAACATAAACGTAGCGACAAGTACAACAGTCTCTAGTTACTAAAATTACATCATACTTTATTAATATTTGACAGTCATTTATAACGAGTTTGTGTACAATGTACTAGGCAGAGCTTGGCGTTTATTTGGACAAAAGTTTTTTTGGAATAACTGAGATAAAGTCAAAGTTTATCAACAAAAAAAAGTCTGACATCACTGTCTATAAAAAATTGAACAAGTATTGAAAAACATAGATAGTGTTGAAAGCAAAGAATCAAAATATTAAGATACTAGCATTTCCCGCGGCTTCGCACGCTTTCTAAAGACCATAAACCTTCTTTCTGAGTCGCGTCGCCCTTCCCGTTTTTGCGACATTTTTTATTAATGCTCCGCTCCTATTGGTTGTAGCGTGATGAAATATAGCCTATAACTTTCCTCGATAAATGGAATATCCAACACAAGAATATTTTTTTTAATTCGGACCAGTAGTTCCTGAGATTAGCGCACTCAACCAAACAAACAAACAAACTCTTCTGCTTTATAATCTTAGTATAGATAAGTCAGCAATAAAAATACTTCAAAAGCTTCTAAAAAGATAAGTGTAAGTGTATATTAAACATTGAGTACTCACATTGAAAAGTACGTAAAGATGTTTTGAATGCCAGAATAAGTTTAATCATTTACGATTGAGATTTGTTTAGTCTACAGATGAAAAACAACGTTGCTTAAACCCTTGTATCCGTTTAACCTTATCCCAGCCTTTGATTTTAAGTTAATTTTCTACTACTTTGTACTTACATTCAATATTTTATTGAAGTGAACCTTCTTTATCGACGTATGGGAGAAATTTTGTAGCAATGTAAAAATACAACAAGAGAAATGATATTATAATAAGTACAATGATAAAATAAATTACTCATTAATTGTATTCATGTCTATAATAATAAAATAGCTTTAATTTAATACGGAAGAAAATGTTTTTCTTGCCTTATCTACCCCATTTTCGTGAAGTTGCAAATAGTAGAAAAATGATATGTCGTAAAGAAGTTTCACTTCTTACCTGTGTACTCTGGTACACACACATATTTTTTTATATGTAATATAGTATTTACATATTTTTCTAATTACTTACTGGTTTCTGGTTATTTTTACAGAATTTACGTCTTATTTTGAGAAATTCAGAATTCTAATTTGTAAATTAGCTCTTACAAAAACATCTATAAGCTTTTAGCAGGATTGAAAGTAGAGAGATCATTTGAATTTTGACTTAATATAAAAAAGCTATAATGTTAAAAGCTTTGCTCAGTTACCAAAAGAATACAAATAATTATTAAAACCAGTAATCAAGCTAAAAGTTTATTATAGTTAATATTCTTTTTAACGTATCCGAAAAAATCTCAATTTAAATATTAAAACACGTTACAAAATAGAATTGTTTGTTCTAAAAATGCCAAAAAAAAACATCATACTATTACGACTTGTTAGAATACATACATAAATAAATACATACATATATACATACATACATACCAGAGAGACAAACCTTTACATAAACGAAAGTAGTTTTATTACCATAATTCTATAACGTATCTATTAAAAAAATCAAATATATATCCGTATTTTCATTCGTTTCATTGACACGATTCTAACCTTATTACTGAGTGAATCAGCGCAATAACTACACCGTGATGACCTAAATAACATAATATAGGGGCAGTGGTAGTCCAAGTGTAACATGTTCGCTTAGTAAACCTAGTGAAGCGGGTTCAAATCTTACGTGTCGCGGATGTTTTCATATGCGAGTCATTTAAAGCATGGTTACCATTTGTCTCATGGTGAAGGAAAACATCGTGAGGAAGCTACTGTTTGAGAGAACCTAGCAACTTTAACATATGAAGTCTAATATCCCGCAATTGGCGAGCTTGCTGGAAGGCCTGATGTCCTTCGTTTTGAAGGGAATACCCACCAGTGGGACTTTATAAAGGGCTGATTAACGTATTTTTTTCTAACTATGTTTCAATATAATATATAAATCATAAATAAATGACTATATTTCATGGTAAATGAAACAGTCACATAAAATGAGTCAGTGTGTAGAGCAGGTATTGAGAACAATATAACAGCTGATTACATCTTAATAATAATTAATTTGTAGGCGAAAATTTGTGTTATGATGTCATAGAACTATTAAAGACTGTAGAAGTGACTGTATTACTGGTTATCCCTTTTTATTTTATATTTACCCTTTTTTAATGCAAAAGATATTCTATACCTACTTAGTTTAGTTCAGAGACGAATCGGTATATTAAATATATTTTTTTGGAAAATCTAGAATTCTCAAAGGTAAACAGTACACTTAAATAAGAAAATTTCGATACCTCTTTATTTTTAAACTAGTGGAACCCGCGGCTGCGTTCGCGCTTTTAGTGAACCCAAGCGAAGTGAGGGTGAGTCGCTAACATTTCCGTTATATCAGGTCTCATCAGGTTTTGGCAGCGCACGCCAGAATAGCTCGCAGATGGTAGATTTTTTACTACTTACTTAACACTTATCGTCATATTTTTGACAATTCACACAATGTCTTTATAAGTTATAGCCTATGTGTTATTCTGGTGTACAAGCTATATTATTGTAAAATTTCATAAAAATCCATTCAGTAGTTTTTACATGATTGAGTAACAAACATCCATTCATCCATACTTACAAACTTTCGCGTTTATAATATTAGTAGGATTACCTAGGCAACCTGAATGCAAATGCCTGTCATATTAACTGTATTAAAGTATTAAAATAGGTCTAAGAATATCAACAATCGTCGTGGATTACGATCACGCGTCAGACCGGTAGTGGTGGCGCCTAGGCTTCCTACCATACACTTCTGTATTATTATCGTCACTTACAATTTTATTATATAACGTGACCTTTTGATTATTATGTCAAATATTGATTTGTTTAGAAGGCTTTACCGGAAGCTATGTTAGTTAGTTTAACCGACTAACAGTCTCAGTAATGTATTAGTACCTATTTTAACTAACCGAACTTAGACTATCAGTTTGTAATGACCCTAATCGCTGTGTCAGTGATTACAGGTTCGAGTCCCGCTGTAGGAATTTATTTGATGAGCACCATATTTGTATTCCACAGATTTATATTTGTAATATATTGTTATTGATTATATTTATATAGCTTACTATGGCACTAGATGGTGATGTATGTTAATGTTTAAAAATGTATATTTTAACAAATGAAAGTTACTTTAGATTATTTTAAATAAACATATTCAAACTATAAAATCTTAAAAGCAGAAAATATCTAAAAACATTTAAATATGCAGGAAGAGACCATTGTGAGATTACCCCTATACGTGATGGTTGTACATACTACAGTATTTCAATTTCCGGCCCACGTTTACACTTTCCACCAGCATTATTTGCTTGAAAGTTCGAATTTGGATTGTAGATACAGAAGCTCGTCGTGACTCAAATATAAATGAGCGCGACGAAATTGAGATGCCAAGGTTGGAAATAAGGGGTATTATGGAACGAATTGTACTCTAATGGCTTGTTCTATAATAATATCTATATACTATAATATTATAAAGCTGAAGAGTTTGTTTGTTTGTTTGGTTGAACGCGCTAACCTCAAAAACCACTGGTCTGAATTTAGAAATTATTTTTGTGTTGGATAGTCCGTATATCGAGGAAGACTATAGTACATCACGCTATGACTAATAGGCGGACTATTAATGAAAAATGTTTCAAAAATGGGAAGGACGGGCGTTAGTTCTGCGAGGTACCATAGCGCGCGACTCAGCAAAAATTTGGTTTCCAGTCGTTAGAACGCGTGCGAAGCCGCGGGAAATGCTAGTAATATATAAAACGCTAAACATATGGTATTATTGTTATAAATGCACTCATACGTGTAATTAAGTTTATATTTATTATTATGATAAATATTTTATACTACCAATTTACCCTCGCTCCGCTCTTGTTTTTGTCTCTAGGTACTTTGAACGACACGTTTGTCTTTGTAGTGACTTGCTGCGCCAGCGGTCACGGGTTCGAGTCTCGCTGGGGGCATTCATTTGTTGAGCACGAATGTTTGTACTCCAGTCATGGGTGTTAATATTTACATTATGTCTGTATTTAAAAACTTATATGTGTAGTATATCAACTATCTGGTATCCGTATTACAAGCCTCGTAGCTTAACACGGAACTAGATAGCGCTGTGTGTATTAAATGTCCCATCATATTTATTTATTATTATTAGTTTTTAATAGTTAGTATAGATTTTTCAAAGAATCTCATCTATTATTTTCCCGCAGTAAAAATTGCTATCATCAAACCAAAAATCAAAACCTGTTCAATGGTTTTTTCGTGCTGTAGTTATAGACAGACAAACAAAAATTCTAAAAAATATTTATTCTGCTTCTATATCTACTATTTTAAGTATTTTTAATAAGATTTTCCAAAAACGATTTAGTGTACAGTTACACATCGAATAAGTTAAAATTTTATTACATACTAGCTGATACCCGCGACTTCGTCCGCGTTGCTTGAAATATTAACAAAGTTTTCCGCATGCGCGCTACGCCGCTTGCCCCACTACTCCGCGAGAAGGAAACATACATCACTGAACACGCAGGGCATATACAAATCGTTGTTTCTTGAAACTTTAATAACTTTTTATTAAATGAAGATATCGCAATCACATTTTTGATAAGGGCCAAGTGTCTAAGAAATAAAACTTAGAAAGTTTCATTGAAATCTATTCAGTAGTTTTTCCGTGATGCGCGCACAACTGCAGACCTCTATCATTTTATTTATATAGATGTAGAATGTACACGTATAGAAGATGGGTAAAATGTTTACCGTATTATTTTACCTCCTCAATGTACTAACTCACATGATGTGCCTACGAGTAATGGGACTCTAATTATCACTGACCTATGCGCTCTTGGCCTTGATATAACAATTTAAAATAATTAACTAAAGTGCATGAATCATGACGCCTTCCGGAGAGACTGGTTCATTCAATTGACATATCATTCTCTTGTTATGATTTTCAATTGCAATTTAAATCCAAAATTAAAAGTACGTTGTTGAATAAGGCTTATTACACTATAACTGAATACTTAGTAGATGTTAACGTGTGGGATAAATGTCTGGTTGTGTCTCACGCAAGATAAATAGATAAATATTGTAATACAATATTGTTACCAAAATTTTTTTTTGAAAAGAGCAACTGTTGAGTTTCTCGCCGGTTCTTCTCAGCAGAGCAGCTTTCCGAGCCGGTGGTAGCTTACTCACAGACTTACAGACTGACATTTAATTTTAATAATGTAAAAATGACTATTCAAAAGAGCTTGTAAAGTCTATTTGAATAAAGAATATTTTGATTTGATTTGATTTGAATAGCCTTCAAACAGTATTGGGTGTTGCTCTAATTGTGCTTATTAGAAGAACTTCCACTGGATTGGAGTTCAATAAAAAAAAATCAGCACTAGCAACTTACCGCCGCTTCGTTCGTTCGTTCGTTCAGTTTTGCCTGTAATAGTTCCTAATACAAGTACTAATCTATCTGAGTACTAAATTCATCAATTTCCGGCCTTTTACGCTTGAAAGAGGATATTATGTTTACATGTAAACATATATTATGTTTACATTTATAAAAACTTTCGCATTCAAAATATTACTCCATTCAAATTATTTCATTATTTAGTAAACGTAAGATTCTACTAAGTGATAATAATAATACTTTCTTAGGTTTACGCGAATATTTGACATTAGGTATAAATGAAACTATCTTTTCGTATTTTTTCGCGGATTTATTATGATTTTTGGTTCACGACGTTGCGAATACTTTACAACAATCATGGTCACGGGAGAGAGTCTCTTCCAGACAAAATCCGAAAAGATAGTTTCATTTATAATGATAATAATAGATATGTGGCTTTAAATTTTATTTAACTGTACAAATTTTAATTGTACAGATAAAAACAAAACTGACCAGCATTATAATGTAAGACATTTAACACTCAGCCATCGATATTAGAACTAAAATTATTGATTTCCATATAATATGATCTAACAGAGTACACCTTCAAAACATCCAATTACCCATCTTTAGAATTTTCTTGCTTAAATAAGGAGAAAAAAGTCAAAACAGCTTCTAAAAGCATAAGTAGTCTTTTGCAGTGTAAATTGTTATTCAATAGTTGCGTAACTCTTAGGCAATACAAACAAAATAAGGCCGCGACTCCACTGACCCGGTTAGCTTTCCAAATAAGTCACTCGTAAATTACGTCTTCACTAGATGAAGTCTTGTAGGTGTCACGAAATTGATTCATTTGAATATATTTTAATAATTTTTATATATCATTCTACAATAATAATTTTTTTCATATTTCTTTATGTACAATTTTATTAAAACCTAAGTAGTCAGTAACTCGTTTTAATCAAATATTTTGTACTATCACTATACTCGTAAATTTAAATGAAAGTATTAATAATAATAAATGTGTAGAGCCATTAAAACACAGCACCATCTAGTTTCATAGTAGCTACGAGGCTTGTGTTACGGATACCAGATAGTTGATACACTAAACATATATAACTTTAAATACATATAGAGGTATTATAAATATAAATATTTAATAAATCAAAAGGATTTTTCTTATTCAATACTTTATGTACTAATTAAATTAATTTTAAACACGTTTTATCACACAGCTGCCTCTCTACAGTTCAGGCAAAAAATTCAACATAATGGTATTCCTTGAGAGTATATTACATAGGTCCATTATTTCTGTTTTTTGACACCAAGATCGAAAAATTTTTTCTTTCTATTTCTAGTGACTTATTAATTTGTTACCGACATTTTTTGTCCGGCGTTATTTTGGTTGAACAGGTTTAACTGGATAAATTACCGATTTTAGCGTAAATTGATTACGTATAAGGAAAACTAGTTATGAAGAACGCTTTTGAGTAATGTTTTATAGTTTTCTTAACTTTTATACTTCTATAGAAGTATTAATTACTGTATTTTTCTTTATTTTAATTTTTATTCATTACTGGCCACTTAAATGATTTTTTTAAGAAGACATATTTTTTACAAAAAAAACCAACGGCGTTAAAAGCAAACTAAAAAGAAAAAAAAACAAGTAACAAGAATCTCTTGATGGATTTGCACAATAAAATTAAGATACACAACTTGAAGTCGATTCGCCATTTTGATATCTTATTATTTTGACACTCGCGTTATCAATCCGAATCGAAAGACGTATAAACCATCAAAATCGGTTTAACCGGTTAGTTTTTATGAGAGACCATAACTCTATTTTTTTTGGCTTCGCCGCTGTCGGGTAAAATGTTTTATTGAGATCATTAATTGATTAAAATTTAAATAAATCTTACAGAATAATATACGTTAATGGCGTGAGCTATACCTCTAGTTAAGTTTGACCAAAAATAATACTTATCTGTAATTAACTAACTACTATATATGCGTAAAGAGTTATTTTTAAAAGAAAAAATACGATGTATGTTAGGAAAGCCCTAGATTTTAGACAGCTTTTTTTGTTAAAAATATTTTAAAACCGAAAAAAATCTTAAACAAACAAATAAAAAATAATAAGGTAAAGCCATAGTACATACCTAGTTCTTTCATATCAATTTACATAACATAGTTTACAATCGCCGTGTTGCCAAATATGAGTTATTACGAAGATTTTGAAAGGCGATCAAGTCGTTGACCTGCGCCGTGTAAACCTTGTTTATATTCACTTTGAAATATAATATATCGATCGCAGTGACATCTTTTGCACCTACGATTAAACGATTTAGTAGTGGTTTTCGAGGTATAGTTCTATATACAATGTACAAACATACATGTATTTAGAATATTTATATTTAGAAATAATAATGGAATCTGGCGAATATTTCATTAGGTAATTTAAGGTTATATACAGTAAGATATTACTTACACAGTTGGAAATAATATACTTTTGCTAAGTCGATGGACGATCGCCGCATAAAATATGATGATATGTCTACCTCAATAAACAGGCAATGTAAAAGAAATTTTTAAATCGGGTTTGTAGTTCCTTAGGTTAACGCGTTCAAACCAACAAACAAACTGCCTGTTTATAATATTACTATAAACTATACTTTTGTATCCTTGTTATTTTAGTTATGCTTTCTAGAAGTTATCTATAGAAATGTTAAATAAAATTCAGTGTTGCAATAGACTCATTTATCAGATTTAGTGTTGCTAGTGTATAATATTGTCCAAATAAATAAATACCATCGACATACAACCTTTTTATATTACAAAAACGTTAGATTTTGCATTTCTATGTAGTAAATTTAATAATAACAATAAAAATTTTATTACATATAATACAAGTAGATTTTATTGGATTCAATTTTACGATATATTTGTTTCTTCTAAGAATCATACATTTTCATTTTACAAAGTGTTTTTCCTAAGTGCTTACAATTCGAGTACCCGAGGAATGTTATTTCAAAGCAAAACTGACAGCATCTGCTTTCTAAAACATTAAACTCAGTACAAAATAGAAACATATGTGTTTTTATCGAGGCACTAAAATGTTTACAGAGCAATAACGATGTAACGCGTGGATCGCTTTTACGTTCGAAACGAACGAGGGTTATGAGCTTATCTAAATCGATCTGAATTTCCAAAGTACTTCAATTTTAAGTAACAAACATTTATAGCGGAAAAACATTTTTTTCTTAAATATTAGATAATTGGTTAATGAGCGGTCAAAAATGATCAGATACACTAGAAGTCAAGTTATTAGTTATAGTATTGTTGGTACATTAGCAAGGAAATATTGGTACACGTTCCACTTTAGACTTCCGAGGATGAATCCAATAATGGTCCCACCGGAGTATAACAGTGATAAGGAATAGAGGGTGCACTTGGGTCTGCGCGTACACTTGTGTACTATAATATCTCCCGCGCAGATGGCTAGTCTCAATGAGATTGGTCGCCGTGGCCGTAATCGGTCGGGAGGACATCATCATTATCATATATACAAAATTTAATTTATTTAATGAAATTATGTTTTATATACATTTACTACATTTTTTCTCTTACAAGGCAATTTTAATTGGTACGAAATAATTGCATAATGCGTCTTTCCGCTCGCTACTGCATTTATAGTTTTCCACTTTGATGCAATTTCTAATGTGCACTGTTTGTTCGCAGGTAAATATACGAGCCTTGAGTTGCTTCATTGAGTAACACTTCGTGTTTAAAGAACGATCTGAGGTAAAAAATGTGCATTCATTTCTGACGGCCCCGTTGTTGCACTGGATAGCAATATGGAAAATGTTGCAGATGTTAATTATTATGTGGATTTTTAAGGGGGTTTATCAACATAACACATAACACACAAAGAAAGACCAACTTACACACTCACACGAACATACACTCCCTAATACACAAAGATTACTAGCAATACGCGCGGCTTCGCCCGCGTTTATTTTTTTAATCGCTACTAAACTTCATTCGATCACCCGCTGGCTGGCTCAATTCTTCAAAATTACTCCAGCTTTAATATATTCCTGAGCCGCGCGGCTACCTATTTCATATATTATGTGCGGCGTGCACTCCTCCTCCTCTCCTGTTATTGTAGTTATAGTAGGGATCCTTATTTTTTTCTTGCAATTAAAATAGCCTATATTAATCAGTGATAATGCCCAGACTGGGCAAATAACAGATTTTTTATCTGTAAAACGACTGAACAGATTCTTATGAGACTTTCACATGCATAAAATACAAGCATCTATAATAATATGATAACGAATACTTCATTTGAAAAATATCTAGCAGATTTAGTATTAACTTTATATAAACATATTTGTTTGAATGTTTTCTATAGTTCTTGTTTGGAAAGAAGTGCAGTATTGGATTATATTTTAGATATTGCCAAGTATATAATTTACTTTGCCTTTGCGTTTATCATCTAAAAAGCTCTACGATCCAATATGAACTTAAAGCGCAACCAATATATAACCTTCAAATAATAAAGCTATAGTAAGCTTATCCTTAAACTAACCAAAGTGCACTTTTAATCAAAGCACCAAGGTCTTTATTTGCATAATTTTAATAAATTGCGTAGGCGCAGGCCTTATACGAATACCTGTTGCGGTATGCGTTTGGTGGCCATTGTCCATTCATGTTTTAAAATTCCATCTAAGGTATTCTAGCGCTTTAAATGATAATCTAGTTTATTGGAAACGTTTCGGGAACGCTTCACGATTGCACTTTGAATTTTTGCTGTTAAGGTTATCGCGCTATAATATATTATAGTAGCGCTAAAACCACATTCCGAATATTATGTACACTAGATTTATACCCTCGCTTCGCTTGGGTCCGTTTCTGTGGGCAATTACCGCTTGTCTTATAATATTTATTAATATTGGACAATTTTTATATAGTGTATCTCGAAAATGGCTTTAACAATTTTGATCAAGTTTTGAATTTAGATAAGGTTTTGCATTTTAGGTTTATCTATAGTATAGGATTTTTTTTTAAAAAAACTTAATTTTTATATCTTTTTCGAAAATAACGCCAAGTAAAGGTCAACAGCCCTTGTACTGATTTTATATATACATATGTAGGCAGCGCCACCTTTTGAATATTTTAATTACTCATACAAACTTTTGCCCATATAATAGTAGGTAGGTACTCAGTATGCAATTATGAATGCGTTATAATTTTATTACATACTAGCCTTTCCCGTGGCTTCGCTCGCGTTCTGCGAGTCAGCCTTAAAAGATAGACTTTTTTTTAAACTTTCAAAGGGAAACATTTCCGTCATACATGATTTTTGCATGACTTTAACCATTTTAACGCAGCGTACGCGATAGAAGCTCTCAAAAGAAATATTTTTGTCCCGTTTTTCCAACTTTTTTCATTGATGATCGCTCCTATGTTTCGTAGCATGATATAATATAGCCTATTATAGCCTTCTTCGATAAACGGACTATCCAACACAAACAGAAGTTTTCAATTCGGACTAGTAGTTCCTGAGATTAGCGCGTTCAACCAAACAAACAAACAAACTCTTCAGCCTTATAATATTAGTATAGATATGAACTCGCTCATTTTAATTTGCATAAGTATATATCAATTTAATACTTGGTGATATAGCTAAGAAATTTATGATCAATCGTCGTAACAAAGGGCAGTAATAAAGCAGTTAGACGCTGATGAGATTAAATCTCCGAGTCGTTGACACCGCGCCCCCGTACTATGGCATGTATTTATAACTTAACTGCATTTTGCTAACTTTGTTTTGTAATATTTATTAGATGTGTAAAATATATTGAAATAAAAAAATATTGCCCTTTCTTTCTATTTACGGCTTCACTCTTTTTTTTTTAATTTTCATTCCATAGCTTGAAATATTTACGGAGAAACCTCTATTTATTAGAAAAATGCGAAATCTTATCGTACGAAAAGGTACTTTGATTTTCAGTTAAATATCACTCTAATGATTTTTCTAACTTTCTTTGTGTGAAAATCGAAGGCGTGACTTCCATCGTGCAATATACGTACAGTGGAGCAACCTTAGTTGTGTGGTTTGCATCAGCAGGCCTGCCAGGTTCAGTTGGCATTTATTGGTATTTCTATACGGTCCGTTCTATATAATGACGTGGCAGTATGCTATAATTAAAAAAAAACTTTTTTGTTTAGCGTAAAAACTTAACATCTTTATATAAAATAATTACTGTTATTAGCTATTTAGTTGTAATTAATTTTTTTAGTGTTAAAAACCAGTGTTATTAAATGATTATAAAACAAAACTCATCAATAATGATCAAGATATCAAATATTATAATAACACGATTGTGCTCAAGTTGTTTCTACGATTTTTTACTAACAACCTGTTTCACGAAGCAAGAACGAAGACACGAAAAACTGTTAATTTATGTATATTTTGGAATTTGTATAGCTACAATACCTCCATCTGTTTCAATACACTTTAACTATTATTATAATTATTCCAAACACGTCAATAGCTTTGAATAATTAATGTAAATTCAATTATATTAAAGCAAATTTATTTTATAATACGTGGCTTTTTCCACATTTTTAAATCAATACATTTATTTTAATAAAGACAAACTAACCTTCATTTAAAGGCTTAAATAAATATTTAAAATTATAAAAACTCGACTTTGACTTGTTTAGAGTTCCGTGACCAAAGGATTAAGGCACACTATACACTAAAAAAATTATAGAAAAATTCCTCTTTTATGTGTTTTTTTAAAGATTTTTATTACTTGTTATTTAGTGAGACTTATAACCTTACTAGCTTTACCCGCGGCTTCACCCGCGTTCATTTTTTAATTGCTAATCAACTTCATCTGTAGTTTCTTCAAAATTACTCTAGCTATTTCAGAACCCATTGTTAATACAAACAATTTTTTAATTTTTCGTAATAATTTTTTTTTAATAAAAAGTATCCTATGTTACTTCTAACACCTCCAAGAATATGTGTACAAAGTTTCATGATCGGTTGAGTAGTTTTCGCGTGAAAGCGTAACAAACAAACTTACATTCACATTTATAATATTAGTAGGGATAAAACTGTAATTTATTATACTAATCAACTACGAGAGATCAGCAGAGGTTGTGTCCTAACACCCTGGTGTAGATTTTAAACTAAAGCGTTTCAGGAAATACATTGTGTCAAAAGTGGCTTTAAAAAGCAATTCTTCACGCTAACTAGATAGATTTAGACGTAATTTCGTAATATTAATAAAGTTTTACATACAACCTTATCAGTAAGACTAATAGTAATATTGCTAATATAAAAACTGAAATACATAAAAGAAAATAAAAATATATTTAAATATTTTTTGCTCGTGGAGCTTTTTATAAGTACGAGTATGTCTATAAAACATTCTATTTCCGCGAAATTGTTACAAACACGTTCGGTTATTAAATTTCTTGCTAGTATAATTAATATATTATGTAACGAAATACCTAAATATTATATTTTTTATATCTTATATATAAAATTCTCGTGTCACGGGGTTCGAACTTGAACTCCTCCGAAACGGCTTGACCGATTCTCATGAAATTTTGTGAGCATATTGAGTAGGTCTGAGAATCGGCCAACATCTATTTTTCATCCCCCTAAATGTTAAGGGTAGTCCACTCCTAAATTTTTATTTTTAATTTTTTAGACAATTTTTTTTCCTACAGATCAACCCAATGAGGTTGATTAGCAATTAAAAAAATGAACGCGAGCGAAGCCGCGGGTACAGCTATTATTTTCTATAGAAATCCGGATACCATTTTATTGATAAATATGTAAGGCAAATATATGGTGGGAAGGAACCCACAAAGCGTGAATCCGACACAGGATTGACAGTTTTTTATGCGATACGCTTTTCTTCATTCATCATTTTGCTAAATTGATTTGAGGAACGCTAAATCTATGTCCTCTATCTCGATATAAAAGTCAAATTTTCAAAGAAAACCATTAATTAATACCAAATATTTTTCATTGTTTTATTTTAATAACACAAAAACACTCAAATTATACATCTTTATTATACTTATGTGAATTTTTGCATAATTTTATACTTATATTCTAATCAAGTCACGTTTTTCAAACGCAACTCGACCTATAAATAATATCTCAAAGTAAAGCTATCAGTTTTAAGTTAATAGATTTAAGGTTCAAAATATATTGAAAATTGTGGTTAGACAGTAACATAGAATTCAATCGTAACGACATATCGCTGACGAAAGGTCGTCGCACCCATTTCTGACATTATAAATAGAGTTTAGACGTGGATATATTGACTTATTTATTATTATATTACTAAGTTAAAATATGTATTTAGCCCTTTTTAACGTCCCACTACTGGACAGAATTAGTCCATACTCCACCACGCTGTCTAACTCCAGGTTAGCGGACTTCCTTCTTTTTTCTTTCTTTCTTTCGAAAACTTCAAGGTTATCTCAGATTTGCAGAGTTTCTCACGATGTTTTCCTTCTCCGTAAGACAAGCGGAAATCATGATGTAAATGATTCGCACATGAAAATATCAGAGGTGCGAGACTCGAGCTTTGAACCCGCTTAAGTCGGTGACACAAGCGAATGCGCTACCACTGGGCTACCACAGTCTTTCTACTTCCTACTTTCTGTCTATAGGTAATCTATACTTAATATTATAAAGCTGAAGAGTTTGTTTGTTTGTTTGTTTGTTTGTTTGTTTAAACGCGCTCTCAGGAATGACCGGTCCGAATTGAAAAATTCTTTTTGTGTTAGATAGTCCGTTTATCGAGGCTATATTACATCACGCTACGACCAATAGGAGCGGAGCGTCAATGAAAAATGTTGCAAAAACGGGAGGAATTTTGTTTTCAGCCTTTAACACGCGCGCAAAGCCGCTGGAAAGGCTAGTATTCCATAGTGTGAGACTCTAATATGATTTTTCAAGACCCACCCAAGGGTAAATGTCACTATGACATATTAGAACCCATTAGCCATTCAATACATCGTATTTTGTTGACACGACATACATTATGTATGAAGGATAAACAAATATTATATTAGACTCTCCTTTATTATATAAGTGGGCCGAGCTTCGCCCTGAGTTATCAGTTATGAAAAAAGTGATTTTTTACAAAATACACCTAAACTGAAAAAGCCTAACTTTATTTAAATAAATGAAAATGTGATCAAAATCGTTAGAGCCTTTTCTGAGAAAAACAATTTTTTATACAAGAATTGCTCATCTAATATAATAAATCATTCTAACACAGACGATGGTAAATAACGACTTCGAAAAAAAAATTAATATTAAAATGTTTCTTAGTTATAAACTTTAATATAAAAAAATGTTAAAGAATTGAACCTGGCATAAAAAATTTGTCTTTACATAGTTAAGCCATTAACTCGACCTTGAGTTAGAGTGAATAAAAAAATTGATGGTTTTTTATTAATATTACTTAATACTGCTCTTCCGCATTTTATTAATAAATAGTAACGAGGTTGGCTCTTATAGGTCCGAGGGTCCTTGATTGCTGAAAAGCATTTGAAACATTGTGTAGAACCAATCAAACTACATTCAAGAATAAATAACTGAAGATTATTTTAGTTACAATGCATAGTTTTCACGTTAGCTAGTTAAAATATAAAAACTATAGGTTTGACCTTTGTATTGATAATATTTTATCGAATATAATAATAAACTGTATCATTAAGATTTTCCTTAAACGATTTATATAGTTTAGACTTATTTAGAATTTTATTACTTTATTAGATACTAGCGACTCGCCCTCGCTTCGCTCGGGCTCTTCCCTAGATTTAGCATAGCCGCGGGATCCGCTTGTTATGCATATAAACCTTCCTCTTGAATCACTCTATCTATTAAAAAAACCGCATCAAAATCCGTTGCGTAGTTTTAAAGATTTAAGCATACATAGGGACATAGGGACATAGGGACAGAGAAAGCGACTTTGTTTTATACTATGTAGTGATGAGATATGTAGGCACATGCTTACTACCTCCGTAGGGTAAAAATGCTGAACCTATTGTAGAGATGTAGACATTTTTAAAAGACGATAAGCTTCTTTTATTCCAAATTAAAAAGATTTCTTAAATATCAAAGTATCATTAACATCACTTAAGAACTGATAATTACAGCATAAGTTACGATTAAAAAATGGAGTACCTATAGTTAAAAAAGTCGGTAAATGATTCATTGTACATTCAGTTTTGATCCTTTAACAACTTTGTGACGTAGATCATTTTATAGATCTAGCCTCTTGATCTAGTTGACATCTAAACTGGGTCAAGAATGAAGACACATTCTATCGACTCGATCTTACAGTGTTAAGCTTTACACTTGAGAGGTATCTGACCTTATACAAGGACAATGTAAGAAAAAGATTAATCTTTGATTTTTCATATCACTTCTTCAGATATATTGACTCGATTCTTTTAATAAGTATCAGAAAATGTAGGTTTTATGTATGTAATACGGTAAATTTGTATTCATTTTCGTAATAATTATATAAAAACTCTGCAAAACTAACTTTCTTTAGAATTTTCTCTCAATTATGCAAGTTTTCTCACGCTTTTTTCCTGTAACGTATAACTTAAATGTTACAAGTAAGGCGAA
The DNA here is from genome assembly GCA_905231865.2 of Boloria selene. Classification (NCBI taxonomy): domain Eukaryota; kingdom Metazoa; phylum Arthropoda; class Insecta; order Lepidoptera; family Nymphalidae; genus Boloria; species Boloria selene. The sequence goes on from HG993133.1 coordinate 457,314, forward strand.
AAATTTACTTTAGGTACTTAGCTTTAAATCAAATATTTCACTTGACTTATACTCAAATATTGTACAAACTTATATACATAGGAACTTATACAAATGGACTAGCGACTCACCCTCGCTTCGCTCGGGCTCATTCCTAGTTTTAGCGCGAGTGAAGCCGTGGGTTCCGCTAGTAAACGTATATAAAATCTTGACAAATTATATACTAAAACCTTCTTCGAGAATCACTCTATCCATTGGTGAAAACAGCATGAATATCGGTGCAGTAGTTTTTGAGTTTATCGCGAACAGACAGACAGATGCGGCGGAGGACTTTGTTTTATAATCTGTTAGTGACATTCAATGTATACTTTAGTCAAATACCATTAGACTTAAAGTTGTCGAATTATGAGGTTTTAAACAATCACTCGAGGAAAACTTTCTCTGGAGGCAAATTATTGTTATGCAAAAACGAAAAATAAGAAACAAAAGCAATTGCGTAATTTTTATTCGCAGATCAAGCAGTTGCGTAACGAATGAATGGTTACGTGAGGATATTTTTATGAGTGAAATATATCAAATTCGCGTGTGACCTCCAAATGTGGTCGAGCAAAATAACTACTTAAAGCAAATTTTTTGCGGTGTTCTGCTTCGTATAGAAATGAATATCTAATGTGTATTATACGTAACATAACGATTAGATAATTATAATAATGCTTTTTATATTATTCTCCTTATACTTTATAGCGAAATAATTAAAAATCATACTAAAACTCTTAGGGTTACTTCTTTTTTTTAATTTATTATTAAGTCCATACACCATGGTGATATATCACATAGATTAGACATAATATGGCTGCGTAAGGTCACGTTGGTCAACTCGCCAGTTCTTCTCAGGTCAGAGGTTTCTTCTTTCCGAACTGGTGGAAGACTCATGACGTTCAGTAAGAAATTGTAACAATTTTTATGTTGAATAAAATATTTTGATTTGATTTGACTTGACTGATAATAGCCAATACCGTAGGAGATATTATAGTGAAGTGCGCTCCTTCTATCGTGTAGATTAGTAAGTAATATAAAATAATAAATACTCGGTTAGTAAGACTACACAACACGACCAGTGAGAGATCATAGCCATGTGGATCTCTTCGACTTTCTAGTCGACTTGGGAAGGGATTGGGTTTAATTAAACCTACGACCTCCAGATCTGCAGCCGTACATGTTAGCCGCTACACCGTGGCAGTAATAAATAATTATAATTTGTATAATAAAAAACCAAGTAATCTCCACATTTCTATAAATCAAAGTAAAACTGGTATCTTTCGCTTAATATGCCTAATTATTATTTTGATAAAGTGATAATACTGTTCGTGTTAATTTACACGAGGCCAGTTTTTGCTTCTTGCCTGCTAAGTTCTATATCATAATACATTAGAAAAAAATCCTAACTATTACTTACTACAAATGAATAACCGCATTTAAGTTTAAACAGTTTCTACGCAAAATTCATTTCGTATTTATTCTTGTTACCTGCCGTGTTGCTCGCAATTTATTGCTTTGCCTTTTAATTATTTAATTTAACGCATGATATACAAGAATAAAAAAGTAATTAAATCCCATAAACATTATTAACTAGCATTGCCCGCGGATTCGCAGCGTTGTAAAGACTGAAAACCAAATTTTTTCTGTGTCGCGCGGTATGATACCTTGCAGAACTAACGACCGTCCTTCCTGTTTTTAAAACATTTTTCATTGATGCTCCGCTCCTACTGGTCGTAGCTTGATGTTATATAGCCTATAGCCTTCCTCGATAAACGGACTATCCAACACAAAAAGAATTTTTCAAGCTCTTCAGCTTTATAATATTAGTATAGATGAGTAAGTTTGGATGGATGGATGTTACGTAATTGCGGCAGAATGGCTGAACGGATCTGGATGAAGTTTTAACATAAAGATAGAGTATAGTTTGAAGTAGCACATACTAATTTTTTTAATCTCGGAAAAATATAGTAGTCAGTCTTGTAGGTGTTTTTTCCACTTGTAAACCGAACGAAGCGAAGGTGAATAGCTAATCATACTAATATTATAAAGAGAATAGATTTAATTGTTTGTTTGTTTGTATTGAATAGGCCCCGAAACTACTGAACCTATTTGGAAAATTCTTTCACTGTTGGGAAGCTACACTTTATCCGGGTAATATAAGCTATACTATATTTTCAAAAAAAATAGAGATCCTTAATAAAACTCCAATAATGTAACCAATAATGTAACACAAGGTAGCTAAATCTAGGGATGAGCCCGAGCGAAGGGAGTGTCATTCGCTAGTATCATATAAGTACTATAGTCATTTCTTACTTTTGAACTTAAAAGATTTTTTAATATATTGAAATAATTCAAAATACACTTAAGGATGACGATTCAAGGTCGTTTTAAGGCTTATTATAGAAATTTCCTTAAAGCTATTCTATTCATCGATTAATTAATATATTAGAAATGAAAGTATTAATCTTGAAACAGCAATGACTTTACGAGTCCCATCGTATCAACTTATAATATTGAGTTTCCGCTCCTATTGTTCTTTACTTCATGACAGCTGGGAGACTAACACATTGCGAGGACGTTGCCTTGGAGAGAAAACAAAGTTAGCTAAAAAGATGTCGATTGTATACATTTTGCGTCTATTTATATACATACTTACTACATACTTCCTAACTAGTTATGAAAGTATGTTCTATCCTTCAACTACTTATACATAAAATTGAATTCTTCAAGTACCATATATTAAAAAATACATACTCATGATATATTTAATTACTTTGTTTTATTTCATACTAGCATTGCTCGCGGCTTCGCACCCGTTCTAAAGACCGGAAACGAAATTCTTTCTGAGTCGCACTGATACTTCAGAACTAACGCCAGCCCTTTCCCTTTTTTGCAACATTTTTCATTGATACTTCGCTCTTATTGGTTGTAGCGTGATATATCTTTCCTGGATAAACGAACTATCCAACACAAAAAGAATTTTTCAATTCGGACCAGTAGTTCCTGATATTAGCGCGTTCAAACAACCAACCAAACAAACAAACAAACAAACAAACAAACAAACAAACCTATTATTATCATTCTTAAGTTTTGTATTTTTTTTCTGTTTTGAATTTTTTGTAGCAGATATGCACACTGTAGGTTATTACTATTTAATTATATTAAATCAAATCAATTTCCATATTAATTGAAGTTTGCGCATCATTTGGTATTCATGTGGTTAACGACATCAAAAAGATAAAAATAGATGTTTAAATACTTATTAGGCACTACAGCAAGAAAAATATTAGTTATAATTAACTGCCACCAAATTTAAACCTACTCACACGACACGAGGTGAAGGAACTTGCAAAATTTGCATTGGGTTCCGTTTGAATTTTAAATACTTTTAACCGATTTCGATAAAACGAGATACTCAATTCATCTATATTTCTTTATTTAGGTAATTGTGAATCGATTATATAAACAACCTAAGGGTGAATAAATTATTTATTAAATTATGGTGAATATGAAGGCGCTGTGTTAGAACTTTTTTAGTAAAAATATGTGTTCGCTTCTCTTTTTTTATTTTGATTTCGTTGTTCTTGCATTTGGAAAGGACCATTCTAATCATATCATTTTGTTGGGAGTTGGGACTCACATCTGAAAATAGCAAAGTGAGTAATAATTCCAGAATTCGAACTCACTTCATTTATTCCCAACCGATCACGTTACCACTGGGCTACTTGTCCTAACTGACTACTTTGGTTTAGTTATCACGAAATACTTGAAAGCTTTCCGGAGTTGAAGTTAGCGGTGATTAAAGTTTCATACTTCCTTAGAGAGCACTTTAAGCGTTAAGTGTTGAATTGTCGTCCTATTGGTTTAAGAGAGTTAGCAGAATAGAAAAGGCATTTATGTTGCTATGAGTATAACTGAAATCGGTCAGGAGGACAGACATTGTGTATTCAGTTTTATTAAACGTCCCACTGAGGGAGGCCCTCCCTTCAAAACAAGGGGTTCAGTCCATAGTCCACCACCGCTGCCCAAGTGTAGGTTGGCGGACTTCACATGCTTTTCTAAAACTTGGTAGGCTCTCTCAGGCATGTAAGTTTCCTAACGATGTTTAACTTCATTCCTTGTTCATGTTAGAAAATAGAAAAGATTCGTACATGAAAATAATCAGAAGTGACCTGGATTTGAACCCGCATCAATCGGTTATCCAAGCGAGCGCGTTATCACTTAACTGTCCCTTTCAAACAGTTTCCCATTAGTGCAAGAGAATTAAAAGAATAAAAAATCATTTAAGTGGCAATAACTGAAATATTTTCGGAGGACATTATAAATCTAAATGTCTGATAATATGTTACACGTGTATTAAATAATATAAACCTGTTAGTAAACAAAGATCACAAAGTGGTCGTAATTAATTATAACTGATATTATAACAGGTGGTTTCCAATCAATATCTTACCAGTTTTAAAGGCTTCGCTTAGTCTCAAGTTTTGCGAATATCTATTCATCTATTTATATAAATAAAATTGGAGTGTCTGTTTTTAATTTCAATTCAACAGCTTTTTACTAAATGTATATGAAAGTCTATACGATACTAGTAACAAAAAACAAACAAAGCAGGAAAAAGCAGTTGAAACTTTTATCTTATGCCTCCTACATTATTTTTTTATGCCTCCTACATTATTTTTTTATGCAGAACAAAAAAATATTTTTATTTTTTTATATTCATCGAGTAAATAAGCCAAAATAACTGCATTTCAAATTCACATTCTTATAGTTTATTAACCTTAGTTAGTACCTACATTATGCAAACAAAAAGTGTCCCAAATACGTGCAAATGAGAAAATATGCGTCATTGAACACGGGAAATTCGCATTTCCTTATTTTTAATGTTAAAACTGTAGATAGTTCCTTATATTTTCGTATTAAAGCGTAATCGTTTCCTAGAAAGGACTTGCTTATGGAAAGACGCACAAATTAGTATGACGGATATGTATAAATTGACATAAAAATTAAAAGAAGAGATCTTTTCGTATTCTTATAATTTTGCCATGTTACTACGGGGCCATTCATTTATTACGTAAGACTATTTTCACTAGTTTTTGTCCCCCTCCCTCCTCCTTACCTCTCCTATTATAAGAAAAAATAAGAATAGGCCGACCCCCTCCCCCCTGCTTAATATTTATTACGTAAGAGTCTAAAAGAAAAAATGAATACACGTTTGATTTACTTTAATGTTTATTCAAAGTTACAATTTTTTGAACTGTTTATTTGTAATTTTAAAGGTACAGTACCTTTCGCCCGGCTGCCCGCGCTTTTTCAAAATATAATTTTGACTATGGTATTTTTTTCATTTCGCATTTTCTCTTGACTTTCGCATTTTTTGATCTTACGTAAGAACTATCGAGACTCCCTCCCACCCCCTTGTAAGAAAACAGAAAACATGGTCGACCCCCCTCCCCCCCTAAATTGTCTTACGTAATAAATGAATGGCCCCTACTGTAATCCTACGGTAGTAATTAAAAAAAAATAAGATTTTTCAATAATTCTAAAATTCATAGTGAGTTGAAATAGAAAAAAAAACGAACTTTACGAGCGTCGAATTAAATAATTTTCACGGGACGGGACGTATAGTCCCGAACTGCATAAATTTAATATATTTAGGTGTATTAAAAACTAAAAAAAGAAATACTACATGATATATCCTTTTTAATGTCGGTCAAAGACACTCTTTACTATATAAATACTATAATATAATAAATGTGTATCAAAATCTGTATCAGAAATTGTTTTACTATAATATTACATATAAATAAGTATACGATAATATTAAATAGATGTACGTTTGATTTATTCATTTATTGGGTAAATTTTAGTCTCAACTTTACTTGCCAAATGCTAAGTATTTCGACAAATGTCTTATTTATTAATTCATACTGTAAGCTACCTTCATTCTTATTACATACGAATATGATTTGCATACTTACATACATACATACATAGTACATATATACATACATACATACATATACACATACATACACATATACATACATACACACACACACATACATACATACATACATACATACATACATACATACATACATACATACATACATACATAGAAAAAACTTTAACTTATAATATTAATACGATAACTTCTTTACATACTAATCGTTTCCTGTAACGCTCAAGTAGAGCATACTTCCACTGTAATAAAATAATCGGTCATAATTCGTCTATAGCCGCGGTGAAAGCGTCACCCACTTACATACGCACCGTCGCGGTCGCGTCGTACCGCTGATATACTGCCCCTGTCGTATCATCCACTGGATAAAGTAAGATATTAAACATATATAATATTAATATTGACGACACGCTTAGCTCAGTTTGTAGTGATCCTACTTTCTGCGCCAGCGGTCGCGAGTTCGAGTCCCGCTGGGGGCATTCATTTGTTGAGCACGAATGTTTGTACTCCAGTCATGGGTGTTTATTTTTATAATATGTATTTATTTAAAGTTATATATGTAGTATATCAACTATCTGGTATCCGTAACACAAGCCTCGTAGCTTAACCACGGAAGTAGATAGTGATGTAGTAATAATTTTCCAACATATTTATTTATTAAGAGAGACGTAGGCGTAAGTAGAAGGAATCATGAGAACCATGACGAGAAAAAGAATCAAATGAAAACGAACCTTTTGAATTTTTACTAACTAATAATTATTACATGATTAGGCGACAGTCGACACCATATGTAATTAAATAATTTCACTAATATAACTCTCCAGCCCTACAAGTTATACAAAAAATCATATCATTCAATTGCTCCGTTATTACGTAAAAGAAAGACAAACAAGCCAACCATTTATAATATTAGTGTGGTAATGGATAGTATAAATAAATATTAGTGACACGTAGGACGCGTCCTTGTTCCACTCAGACGTGTCCTCCATGTTTGATACAGAGTAATATCCTACGGGAATTGTTTGACATATCGCCTTGACATTACGAGTGTAGTCTCTGATATATAAGTTATCTATGGATTCTTTATTTTAAGACTAAAGATTGCTTAAAATTATTATTTTATTGGACGACTGGCCTTTTTCACCGACCTGATGGTCTACTTATGTCATTATCCACTTGTTCTCGCAAGCGTAAACTCTCACAGCCAATGAATACAAGATAATACTACTGATCCAGGCCCCCTTAGATGAAGTCAAATTTATGACTGAAAGTGAAGAAAAAAATGGGTATAGCTATTTTGACCACGTGCCATAATGTTTAAATGTGTCATTTTCATGTATAATTTTAGGAACGGAATTGAGTTAGCGAATGTAAAAAGTCAGTTGTTTAAATTCGAAAATCCGTTTAAAATAGAAGATTATATAGAATTATATATACTTGACAGAAAAATATAAAGTGTTTGGAGGACATACACACGAGTATGTACACGTGATTAATATTTGTCATTTCAGTACATTTTTCTAGGTTCGATTAAGTCGAGAGATAAGTATAAATCTTCAAAATATCTGAGCTAATTTTCATTAAACATTGCTAGTATACTTTTTTAAGTTTACTTCGGCAATCTCGTATAGAATGGAGTAGTCACGGTAGAGATTGAGAGTTGATAGGTTTAAAAAGAGGTAATCACACTGAGACAGACCATTTATTTGATAAATGATACATTTATTGTATAATTTGGACCTACAACAAACAAACGTAACAATAAAGTACCTTCAACCCTTTTTTTAACGTCCCACTGTTGGGCACGGGCCTCCCTCAGTACGAGGGGGATCAGGCCATAGTCCACCGCGCTGGCCTAGTGCGTGTTGACGGACTTCACATATCTTTCGAAAACTTGCTAGGTTTTCTTAGACATGCAGGTGCCAATTGCTTTTAATGAATAATAATTAAATGTTTTATAATTAACTACAATTTGAAATTATTGCAGTTGGCATATTTACACAAAAATCTACGTAAGGGACAGTACACAAACATTAAAAAACAATTACCATTAGTATAAAAAAAAACACGTAAATCCGTAGGCAAAAGCTAGTATATACATCCGTGTAGATGTTATAAAGTCCAGCCGGATCATTTCCTCTAAGAACGATCATCGGACAACACTTTCACTTTCATTGTTAAGTACATTACGTTCAAAGACCTCTTACAAACTCAGTGCACATGTAATATGCCTTTATCACTTAAATAAAAAGATTCAGTGTTAATAAACTTTAGAAGATTCAGTGTTAATTACTTATGATTTGTCACAAACTGGTTAGGTTTTGTTCAACATGCATTTTACTTTACGATATTCCTCTTCAGTTTATAATTAAATCGTGTTAAATAAATAAATATGCTGGGACATTATTACACACAGCGCCATCCAGTTCCATGGCAAGCTACGAAGCTTGTGTTACGGATACCAGATAGTTGATATACTACATATATATAAGTTTAAATACATACACATTATTATAAATATAAACACCCAAGACTGGAGTACAAACATCCGAGCTTAACAAATGAATGTCCCCAGCGGGACTCGAACCCGCGACCGCTGGCGCAAGAATATAAGGTCACTACAAACAACGCCAAGCGCACCATCACAATCGTGTGAAAATGGTTTTAAAATAGACAATCTTAACAATGATTTGTTTTTCTTATGAGAGGTGTACTGATGGACTTACTGTGCTACAAATATATCGCTATCTCTGGTACTTCGGACGTAATAATACTTTTGCATTAGCGTCGTTAAAATAAAAAATATAAATACTTTTATTCGTTTATTATTTATGGCGGATACCTAAAATTATAACACTTAAATTCCATTATACTGTCTTCATCACTACATAGTATAAAACAAAGTTGCTTCCCGCTGTCTGTCTGTCCTTATGTACGCTTACATCTTTAAAACTAGGCAATGGATTTTGATGCGGTAGAGAGATTCAAGAGGACGGTTTATATGTATAATACACTACGGAACCCGCGGCTTCGCTCGCACTAGATCGCTAGTCGTTATCGCTAGTAATATTATAAAATAATATTAATGTTGGGACATATTAAATTTATAAGTGCGCTTTAGCTAGTAAATCGCTAGCAAATATATATTTTTTTCTATGTTATATCAAGAACTATTATGTAACGGAAAATTTGTAGGCAAAGTACTTCACCTATCTACGTCAAAGATATTTAAAACTTTTAATTTTGTATACGTTATGGGTAATGTCAAGGCGTTCTAGTAATGTTCCGGATTCGAAACTTCTTTACCAATTACTGGAACTAGTTTTTTTGAAAACTTCCTTCTTTATTAAAAGCTGGTAAATTGGTAAAGAGATTGAAGATTTCACTACCAGGGGAGGATTTCTCAGCCCTGAAGCTGAAATTATGATTGTTAAAAACAATTAATTGATTTGTTAGCTATTAATAACAAAACTGTTGATAATGTTATACATTTAACTTATTTATTATATTGCCTCAGTTGTGTAGTGGCTAGCATGTATGACTGCAGGTCTGAAGATCCTAGGTTCAAGTCCCAGTGAGGCCAAGTTTATTTTGTAAGTTTTCTGTTAAAATAATCCTTATAGTAGCCCAGAGTTCAGTAGTTGGTTGTAGTGGCTCACCAGTGGTATTGAAATATCGCCCTATTTAGTAGTAAAAGGAATACAAAATTGAGAGTGACATTAAAGAGTTCTAGTCTCGTTGTGTTTAAGCATACACTTGTACTCTATTATATTTACTGTGTAAGAGACTAGTCTCAGTGAGATTGGCCACCGTGGCCGAAATTGATCAGGAAGACATTATTATATATATTCAAAATATACTTAACAAGAAGAAATCAAATAACTTAGCTTTTCAAAAAATTATTGTAATTTTTAATAAGAAATGATTTTAAAAGAGCAACGTCTTTAAAAAACTTGTAAGTTGAATTCAAGTATTGAATGGGACAGAGCACTTGCACAAGCGGTCACGTCGTGATGTAACAACTTGACTTAACTAAACTCAACGAAGGCAAATATTTGTATAGTAACCACACTAATTAAAGCTTAAGACAGTCCTGATAAACTAATTCATGTTATTATTTTAAATATTATTAAATTTTGTTATAAAAACCATTTCAAAATTAGATCTGGATCATAGTTTTTGCTTTATAAAAAAAAACATTAAATATGCAATAGCAGAAAAAGCTATACAAAGATACAGTATGAAGATAAAATTAGTATAAACATGGTAGTAAAATAATAATAAAATTTATAATAAAGTTGTTATTCAATGGCTTCTTTTAGAATAAAATAAATACGAGTAATAGCGTAATACGTGAAGTGTGTCACAGACTACGCTGTAAAGACCATTCAGCACTCTAAATCCCTACTAATATTATAAATGTGAATGTAAGTTTGTTTGTTACGCTTTCACGCGAAAACTACTCAACCGATCATCATGAAACTTTGTACACATATTCTTGGAGGTATTAGAAGTAACATAGGATACTTTTTGTTAAAAAAAATATTTTTTACGAAAAATTAAAAAATTGTTTGTATTAACAATAGGTTCGGAAAAAGCTAGAGTAATTTTGAAGAAACTTTCAGGCATCCTACAGATCAACCTAATGAGGTTGATTAGCAATTAAAAAATGAACGCGGGCGAAGCCGCGGGTGCAGCTAGTAAATAATAAATAGAAAAAAAGAAAGACGACAGTCGTATGGAAACCCTAGTGTATATGCAATTTCCTTATGCAATATGAAATAAGGCCACACATGTGACGGAAGCGGGTGCTGATTACGTGTTGCTAGAAAACTTATCATTTCCACGACTTCAGATAGACTGCTATTGCTATTATGCTGATTAAGTTCAGGATGAACTAGTACGATATAATATGGTAGATTTTTTTGAAATTTTCCAGTAAATATTCTCTTTTCTTCAATGTTGTAGTTTTTACCATGACAATAGAATAGAATAAATGTATAAGAGAATTGGAAGTGAGAGTAGTGCAAATGCGAGTATTATAAATTAATTTTGGGACATCATGACACAAGGCGCCATCTACTCGTAGTTCCGTGGCAAGCTTGTGATACCAGATAGTTGATACACATATATAACTTTATATTCATACATATTATAAATATAACATTAAACATTCGTGACTGGAGTACAAATGCTTGCGCTCTACAAATGAATGCCCTAAGCGAGACTCGAACCCACAACCGTTGGCGCAGCAAGTAGGGTCACTACAAACTGTGCCAAACGTGTCGCCAAAGAGTCGTATAAACAGGCGCTTTAGAGCATCCTGTAAAACAACATCAACGTTTACATACTGTAAATTGTGTTGCTGTTAAATAAATGAAGAATAGGCTTATAATTCTCCCGTTATTTCTCCTAAATACCAAATTAAAAAGATGCAAAAAGCATATGAGATTTAAAAAAAAACGACAAGTTAAGAGTTTTTAATTCTTTTAAATATATTTTTTGTAAGTATTAAAGAAATTTACTAATAAAGTAGATTTTTGTGAGGAAAATGCCTTAAAGTTTATGTTCTCTTTAAAAACAACTGACTTTTCCTTAACACAACATTGATGCTTTTATTGATGCAATTAGCTACGACTATATAATATAATGAAATTGCCGTACTAAATACATAAATTACTAAGTCTAAACGAACATCATAAAATGTTTTCGAAATTACTTATATACAAAACTTGTAGAAGTGAAGCAAAAAGCTTTAATTGCATAAGTTTTTCTATAATTTATTTTATCCTAAAATTGGTTAATAAAAGTTAAGCATTCAATTAACTATACTTATCTCATTTTATCGAACTGAAGGAGTCAAACAAAAATACCTTGTGAAAAAATGTAATCAGCTATGATCAGGACAGACAACAAGTTATGCAAAACCATAATCGTATATTTAACCATGAAATAACACCTAAGCTATGTGTAGTAATACTATCTCTCTCATAACACAATCGGTTAACGTCATACATTGTTTGCCGCGAGCCAGAGTCAAACAATCACACAGATTGATTTAAGATATGTAACTGATAGCCATACACACGTAGGTGTTGGCCCACGTGAATACTTGGCCTAAATAGTTTATAAATATAATTTGGTATTGTTACATTACTATCTGGTTATATTAAACCATATTAATTCTCGTAACAATAAATTCTCAGTTTAGACATAATGGAGTTTTCTTTAATAGATACCTCTAAGCATCCTAATGTTTAATACATTAATAATTATAATAAAATAATGCTAATTATTGTTTTTCTTAATTTACAGGTGAAAGCTGCATCGAGAAGCCACTAGCTACGCTCTGGAGGAACTACCAACAGTCCACAAAACCAGATGTCGTGATGAAACTCTCAGTCACAAACTCTGGGCTTAAAGGATTTACCAAAGAACACGGTCTCACAGAGTACTGGTCCCACAGGATCACTTACTGTGCCAGTCCGCCGCATTACCCCAGGCTTTTCTGCTGGGTTTACCGCCACGAGGGCAAGAAGTTGAAACACGAACTTCGCTGTCACGCCGTTCTATGCACCAAAGAATCTGTATCAAAGAAAATAACTGAGGAGCTTCAAATTAAGCTGAAACAGGCTCTAGTTGAATTTAAAAAGGATAGGATCTCAAAACAGAATGCTAGGTTAAGCCTTGCTAACAGTGTTTACGAGAATCCGAGCATGCCGCGTAGAAAAATAATGCTAAGTGTAGGGGCGATGAATTACCGACCTCCCTTGGAAAGATCCAAATCTGCTCCTAAACTTGGGGCTATTGAGGAACTCTGTTCAGAAGAAGATGAAGAAGAAGCAGAACTGAACGCAAAGACAGAATTGATTGCAGATTTCACAACGTCACAAACTTTGGATAGACGGCGATTTGAGAAACCATCTCGCAAGTTGTCGTGCCCCGAAGGTGTAACAGATACATTAATAAATAAAAAAGAACAAGAATCAAGGGATAAGCTTATCGATTTACTTGTCCAAGAAAGTAAATTGAAAGCTGAAATCGAAAACGAAACTAGTCAAAATACTGAGAAAATTGAATCGATATTAAAGACATTGGTGTCTATTGAGGAGACCGTTGAAAACGGCACAATATGTGAGGAAAGAAAGGGTTTGATGCTAGCACAAAGTAACTACCTCGTCACTGACAGCGACGATGGATCTGTTTCTTCAGGATGCGAAACAGCGAGCACAGTGACTTCCTCAGACGCCGAACCCTCGTCACTACCTTCGCAATTCACAGAAGAAATGCACAAAGAGATTGACAGTGATGAAGAGAGAACAGGCTTCGAAAGAGAACGCAACTTCGAAAGTACATCAATGAGGACTTATACAAATTCTATTCACGCTTTAAACAGCGAAAGCACTATTGCTTCAGATGAAGTAATTACTGTGCCGATCGGTGAGAAGAACGCTTTTCGTCGACGTTCGACATACCCTCCTTTGAGGGCCGACAACATACTAAGTTTTGATGGCAAATTCGAGAATATAATTGATAATTTGACAGATATTGAAAGCTTAAACTCCAGTACTGAGACTGAGGTTTTTAAAAACACAGGTGACAACGACAGTGCCTGCAGTGATGAGTCAGGTTATTCAGAGCTTTTGGACGGAAAAGAGAGTATCATTGGAAACACCATTATGGTTTAATTGACAGATTTGATGCCACGCCAATGCACGGTACCTCTAACTTTTACAGCCACTTTATATTGCTATCTAAAACTTTTAGATCTGATAAAACTATCAGTTTTCAATGTACGTATACATATTTCGGAAAAGCAATGTAGAGAAGCTTTTATAAAACTTAGTAAGCTCTAGATTAAGTTGTAAATAACAGGGTACATATGTATTGTACTTTACCCAGTTTGAATATTTTATTGTATATAATGTAAAATAGGGTGTAAAATTAAATTTTACGAATAGAGATTTGTATTTAATAATTATTCTTTATATTTACACGTCGCGTATTCTCGATGTTTGCATTAAAATTTAGATAAAATTTACGATGTAACACAGTTATGTTGGTAGTACTTACACATTCCACTCTTATACACTATTCGGGTCATTCGTATTTCTGTAGTGAGGAAAATTTAGAAAGATAATAAATATTACAAAATATATTTATTGTTTTATTCGTTTTTTTTAACATCTATGTTTTTCTACTTGTAAAATTGGCTTGCTTTTAAATAAGCATTAGATGTCATTTCTGTAGCAATAATGAGCAGTACCTAAGTTTTATTTTTCTTTAGATTTTTAAAAATAATTATTTGGTTTTTAAAATATGATGCGAAATTACATTAACTTATTTAAAATCTTTTAATAAAATCAAAATAATTCATACAGAACTAGTAATAAATGTAATAAATGTTAAATTAAATATAAAAAAATGAACGACGTCAAATCAATATACCTACTTCCGTCTGTCTATGGAATAGTGTAGGAAGAGGAACTATTTAGTATTTAGATTTTAGACCTTATTATATGTGCTTTTATTTAAATTTAAATTAAATTATTTCAACTAGATATCTAAATAAAATAGCACTTAAATTAAAGAGAGATAGTACAGTCAGTTCTTGTGAAAGCTGCTACCGGCTCGGACATCAATATTAAAGAGAATCGCTACAAACTCGTATATAAAATTATTATTTCTACTATCATTGAGGCTTATTATAATAACTATTTGGCTACTATTGATCATACAATAACAAGCGAATAATAAACGTGTATGTAACGTAAAACTTCATTAAAGTTGGCCTGTTTACCATTCCACAGCTGAGCACGGGCCTCCCTTTAATAAGAGGGGATCTGGCTATACTCCACCGCCCTGGACAAGCGCGGATAGGCGAATTGCGAGAAAGAGTGGTTCTACATGTGTTCTTAACTTAACTTCGTCTATTTGGTTAAAAGCTTACGCAGGAAATAAAACTAGATAAATTAATTACCTTTACAGGAAAACTTCCTTGCAATGTTCCTTGGCAAGAGCGTTGACACCACATCAATATATTAAGCTCTATAATAAAAGTTCATTGAATCTTTAAAGCCTTTAATAAAGTGCCTATGAAATATCATAAAAAATTGAAATCGATTATCTTTAATTATATAACATGTATGAATATTAAAAGACAACGTAGAGTTTCCGAGCATTTAGAGTTATATGATTAATTGGTATACGATAGCTTTAATAAGCAAGCAATATTAATATTTGTATATAAATGTATATGTCGCAGGATAATTTGATAAACCGAGTTTTTGCAAAAACTCTAGAGATATCGCGAAAATACGGATATTTAGAAAATGTCTATTATATTTCTCAATGTTACTAGTGTTTTCGCGAAAAACCCTATTCAGTAACATTGAACTCGGTTTATCAAATTATCCTGCGACATATACAATTAAATAAAATTAAAGTATCTATGTTATGTCAAATTAACAGTTTTTTACTGTGTGTGAATACTGAATACATAATATGAAATAAATGATAGGTACGTATACAAAAAAACATTTTTAATGATTTTGTGAGTTTGTTCTTTCCGCTAATGTATGAAATGGCTGAATCGATTTTGACAGAATTTTCACTAGTAGATAGCCGATGTTTAAGTAGTAACGTAAGCTAACGAGAGTACCAACGAGACAACGACATAAGTACGTATACATTATATATAGTATATACATAATAATTTATACCCAGCGTAATAATTCAACCCTTAAATAAACAAAATGATTACCAAACAGGAGTCGTGCGAGAAGGTACTTTTATCACCCTGGCTGTATGCTGGCATGTACTTTACGTACGAGTATATACATATATAATTAGATCCTTTCAGACAGCTTTCTACACAATGGGTAAGTTGAATGATACGAAGTGGTAAGTATGTTGAAGAAGCAATTCACACAAAAAAATCTGAGTTTCAAAACTTCGCATTGAGTCCAAAATTAGTAAGTATAATAAAACACAAAGTTAGTCAAATCTGTTAATAAACACTTTATTTTGCGGGAAAATATTAGTAGAGGAGACCGTGGAAGATGGTGAAAATCAGTCATATAGACTTGCCTGCCAAAAATCATACTTAAAGGACTGTTGCCTAGCTTAAAATAGCCATGAGCACTTTCAGATAGGCAAGTAGTTATAGGCATATTTGTTTATAAATTATATTTGATAAAAAATATGTCTCATCTGGTTATCAGATCGGTGAAGGTCGATCTTCCACCGGCTCTTAGACCATATGTAATATCTGAGAAATTTGTACAAATGTACGATTGACGTTCTTCTTTAGCTGATTAGGTTTACCCCTTAGTACAAAGTCGAAGTTAGTACCGAGCGAAACGAGGGTAAATGTATGGTTATAATATAAAATTATTAAACCATTTAAAGTATGTTTCCTTTGTAAACCGAAATAACATCTGCTTGATTTGCTCATTGCGCACGCACCTGTGCGTAACTGTACGTGTACACCCTTTCGTATTAAAGCTTTGGCCATTCGATACTATCCCTTATACTTATATACTTATCCCTTATTTAGTAGTATGTATGTATGTATGTATGTATGTATGTATGTATGTATGTATGTATGTATGTATGTATGTATGTATGTATGTATGTATGTATGTATGTATGTATGTAGTATATGTACGGTATGTTGTATGTATTGTATGATATTATATATAATATTTAAGTAACGAATTATCTTTGACTATCAGCTTCGTGCACATTTTATACCTGCTTATAAACACTATTTCTAACGAACAAAGGTTGGCTGGAAGAGATCTCTTCTAGGGATAAGTCCACCTTTGCATACAAAAATTATATTAAAATGTCTGTACAACATTTTCTTAAAGTGCAATAAAGAATACTTACTATTCGTACAGTGTTTTTTTTGTTTCACATTATAAACTCGGTTCGTTTCAGGCCTAAACAGACTCGGTACCAAAAGCCTTATAGAACCTTACTACTACTGCGAGTTTTATTAATTTCACTAAAGAGAGGATATCATTGAAGTCAATTTTAACCTATTTCTAACATACCTATTAGTTTGAACTTTTAGACGTTCTACGTAGTGAGATTCAAATTGAATTTCCCTGCCTAGTGTAATTCTATTCGGATCGAAGTAACTATGGAAGTAACGGTATAGAATTAAAAGATTAATATCATGGAATATCGTAAAATGAAACAGGAATAAGAACTAGATATAAAAGAATAAATAGATTATTCAAAAAGAGTTACCTAGTAAATCCTACCGATTATCTAGGAAAAACTGCTTATTAGATTAGTTTTGAATAATTACATAAGACAGTGGTAGCCCAGTGGTAACGCGCTCGCTTGGATATCCGAGTGATGATGGTTCAAATCCGGGTCTCGCACCTTTGATATTTTCATGTGCGAATTATTTCTATCATGATTACCACTAATTGTCTTGCGGTGAAGGAAAACATCGTGAGGAAACCTGCATGTCTGAGAGAACCTAGAAAATTATCGAAAGACTGTGAAGTCCGCCAACACGCATTTGAAGGGAGGCCCGTGCCCAGCAGTGGGATGTTAAAAGGGCTGAATACAAGTGCACACAAAAATTTAAAAGCATTTATTTATAGTTTTAAAAAGTATAACTTTTACTTGAGTAGAAATATAGGAAACCAGGAAAGGAATGAATTCAGTTATATATATTTTCTGTTAACACAGTAGACCGTTGGAGCGACCCTATGCTAGTTGCGGTCGGCATCGACGACCTGCTCTCAGGGGCGTCTTGGTTGAGTGCAATCCTGTAACGTCCCATTGAAAGTTAAGGTTTCCTTTTGAATTTTATGGGGAATTCTAGCTTTTCTAGCTTTTAACATTATCACATGTTATATGGTTTACATTTGTACCAAGTGGTATTTTCATTTAAATAAAAGACTTAAGACACCCCTTTCCATAACGAAATATATTTAAAAGTATGATTTCGCTTTTATCTCGATCTTGGATTAAAATAAAAGAAATGCTGGTAAAACATGAGCTTATTTATTAATTTATTACTTTAATCTAAAATTTTAATTCACGATTTTCTTAAAATTCAATGTATACGTATATTAGTGAATTTTCGAGGATAAAGTCCTAGGAAGGTACTTTCTTAGATTCGCATTTAAAAAAAACTTTTCTAGTCCAAAGATTTAAATTTTCAATACATTTCTGTATTATATTCATCTCTCCAAAGTAGTCCAAGTTACTTACCCTTAGACGATGAACTATGTTTATGCAAAAAATAGTAAGTTCGTACGCTGCGTGAACGAGACGAACAATCTTTCGTATTCATAACATTAGTATAGACTTGCTTTTTACTATGTATTAAAATGAAAATTGGGGTGAGAAATTATTGGGTTCGAAATTCTTCAGTATTCAGTATCTTATATACATTTAAAGTAATCCCACTGGCTGTTAATGTATAGTAATAAATAACATTTTTTATCGTTTAAAGTATACCATTTAAGCATTTAAACGTATTAAGATTCACGAAACAAGCTAAGCAAGTCAAAAATACCTTCGTACTGGTTCTTAATACCTGTTTCACGATTGTTATAAATGTTTGCTATTGGAAAAAAAACTTTTTAGAACTAATGACATGCCTTTACTTTGCTTGTACTTTTCGTATTCCAACAAATATTTGCATTAACTGATATATGCACTTATAACTTTGTTGATATTAATGTAAGAAACATTCGCAATAATCTAAGGAAGGATTAAGTACTTTTATTGTAACGTTATCACTACATAGTCTAAGACAAAGTCGCTTCCCGCTGTCTGTCTGTCTCTATGTATGCTTAGATCTTTAAAACTACTACACCCGATTTTGATGCGGTTTTAATATATTATAGTGGTTCAAGAGGAAGGTTTTAGTATAGGTATAATTTGTCAAGTTTATCACTACATAGTATAAAACAAAGTCGCCTTTTCTGTCCCTATATCCCTATATCCCTATGTGCGCTTAAATCTTTAAAACTACGCAACGGATTTTGATGCGGTTTTTTCCAATAGATAGAGTGATTCAAGAGGAAGGTTTATATGCATAACTAGGCGATCCCGCGGCTTTGCCTGTGCTAAATCTAGGGAAGAGCCCGAGCGAAGCGAGGGCGAGTCGCTAGTCTTTATATATATAATTCTTCTGTGAGTGTATATGTCACTGAACTCCTCCTAAACGTCTGGACCGATTTTGATGAAATCTTTTGTGTGTGTTCGAGTGTATTCGAGAATGGTTTAGATTCACAATTCGGTCCACTACAAAATGTATGTTTTAATTTTATTAGTAATTTATACATTTGCACAATAAATGACATATTCAATTATAAATAAGTCGTTGCTAGGCAACGCTGTTTTGCGCATGCATACTAAAACATTTCACCGGGAGCAAGTTTATAAAAATAATTCTAGGTGTACAGGACAATGTCTGTCGGGTCCTCTAGTATATATATACATTTACTAACGGACCCGCGGCTTCGCTCGGGCTAAATCTAGGGACGAGCCCAAGCGAAGCCAGGGCGAGTCGCTAATAAGACTATAACTGAAACTTTCTTTTCGGATTTTGTCGCGGATTTATTTAGTTTTTTGGTTCCCGACGTTTCGAATGCTTTATACCATGATTGCTGAATTATGGTCATGGGAGAGACTAAGGTATTGAACGTCCCAAAGAATTATTTATTTACAAAAAACTGATACTGTGTATTGATCTGATGAATAATAGAACCAATTACCAAGTGTAACAGTGACAGTAGGTATAGAAGAACTTTTCAACAGCTTTAAAAGCACGCAGGACTTAAAACGGACTAAACTTCTGAATTCTCGAACGGAAGCAAAAGGTATTACAATTAAAGTTAAGCTTTTCATTTGTAACAGAGTATTATCCAATTAAGGGGTTTGAATAATTGATTAATCGTATAAATGCCAGGGACCCCGTGAGGGGTCTGATCTCCATTATCTCCGACCTCGCGTCAGTCAACGCCCCTAAGGTCGCAGCAATTTAAAATGATTAAATGCCAGTTAAATGACCATTTTGGTAGTGAAAAGTGCATAGTGCAGTGGTTTTTAGGGTTCCGGTGTGGAATTGTAGTCATCTATAACCTTGTCATTCAAATTCCTTTCATTTGTTTTACGATTTTTTGGCAAGATCCAGTGTTATCAATAAAAATTATTATCAAATCAAAATCAAATATTCTTTTTTCAAATAAACTTTTACAAGCTCTTTTGTTTCGTCATTTTTACATTATTAAAATTAAATGTCAGTCAGTAAGTCTGTGAGTAAACTACCACCGGCTCTGAAAGCTGTAGTACCTACTGCTGAGAAGAACCGGCAAGAAACTCAACAGTTGCTCTTTTAAAATAAACAATTTGGTAACAATATTGTATTACAATATTTATTTATTTATCCTACGTGAGACACAACCAGACATTAATCCCACACATTTATATCTACTAAGAATTCCGTGACGGTGTAGTAAGCATTATTCAATAACGTATTTTAGATCGAATATCGATCACTTTTATTTGTAAACTAGCTAACTCCTACCCGCTTCACTGAGCGTATGTTTAAATAAATTTAGCTGTTTTTATAATTTTCAAATAAATAAAAGTATCCTAAGTTACTCCTTATAAGATTAGCTATCTGCGAGTGAAAGTCCTGTCAAAATCGGTCTAGCCGATTCCGATATTATCTGGAACGAACAAACAAACCGACAGAAAAAAAAAATTAAAAATTGTTCTTTGTGATGTAAGTAGGTACCGTATGTACTTTCATATACATTTAGTGAAAAGCTGTTAAGTTGAAATTTAACACACACTTCAATTTTATTTATATGTATTGTTAAGGACAATTTGTCCTTAAATATACATGGCAACTTAACATCGTGTGGACTGCTCCTTATTCGTCGCGCCCCGGTGTGAAGTTCTACAATATATACTTTTTTATCTATGTACACAAGTGAAGTGAGTGACAGATCTTACTATAAAAGGCGAATTTTTGTATTGTGACCTCCTCTCTTTTTTACTCTCTTTCTGCCATCATATTTTAGCAATTATAATACTTGTTTTTGTATCCATTATCATCATGTAAATCCATCAGTATAAGATCATTGTAAGAAGTTAAAGACTAATATACGTGGTTATTCAGTTTGGTTTTATTATTCATTCGAACCAAATTGCAATCATCCCCTACGAGATGAACATGTATAGATGTACAGATGTACTGATTTCCCATTTATTTTTCTAGTTTACGTCCACGGTTGCAGTTATAGTTGATACATCGATAAGAAGTACCCTATTAACTATACCTCTATTCTGAACTTTGCTTCAATAAATTTATATACAAGATTAATATAAGAAGATACAAGAAATACATTTTCTACTTCATTAATTTTATTTTATAGCGTTTTATTTAAAATGACTTAATTTTACAACACTTAAGCTGGAATAAAGATTAACAAAGTACCTATATATGCTTTAAAATTTAGCATAATTAACTGTGTCGCCTGTCGACGTAATGAATGTATCAGCACGCGTCCATATAAATGTGTTAGATTTAATTTACACATAATAACTAATTTGAAATATCCATAATAATATTCATTTCGAAGCAGTTTCTTTACTTTATTGCATATCATTTGGCTATAACAATAATTAAAAAAAAATATATATATAAATAAATAAATAAATATAAAAAGCAGTTTAATTTTTTTTAAGTTACTCTGTATGATTAGAGCCATGAACAAATCTCATACTTAAAGGACTGTTGCCTAGCTTAAAATAGCCATGAGCACTTTCAGATAGGCAAGTAGTTATAGGCATATTTGTTTATAAATTATATTTGATAAAAAATATGTCTCATCTGGTTATCAGATCGGTGAAGGTCGATCTTCCACCGGCTCTTAGACCATATGTAATATCTGAGAAATTTGTACAAATGTACGATTGACGTTCTTCTTTAGCTGATTAGGTTTACCCCTTAGTACAAAGTCGAAGTTAGTACCGAGCGAAACGAGGGTAAATGTATGGTTATAATATAAAATTATTAAACCATTTAAAGTATGTTTCCTTTGTAAACCGAAATAACATCTGCTTGATTTGCTCATTGCGCACGCACCTGTGCGTAACTGTACGTGTACACCCTTTCGTATTAAAGCTTTGGCCATTCGATACTATCCCTTATACTTATATACTTATCCCTTATTTAGTAGTATGTATGTATGTATGTATGTATGTATGTATGTATGTATGTATGTATGTATGTATGTATGTATGTATGTATGTATGTATGTATGTATGTATGTATGTAGTATATGTACGGTATGTTGTATGTATTGTATGATATTATATATAATATTTAAGTAACGAATTATCTTTGACTATCAGCTTCGTGCACATTTTATACCTGCTTATAAACACTATTTCTAACGAACAAAGGTTGGCTGGAAGAGATCTCTTCTAGGGATAAGTCCACCTTTGCATACAAAAATTATATTAAAATGTCTGTACAACATTTTCTTAAAGTGCAATAAAGAATACTTACTATTCGTACAGTGTTTTTTTTGTTTCACATTATAAACTCGGTTCGTTTCAGGCCTAAACAGACTCGGTACCAAAAGCCTTATAGAACCTTACTACTACTGCGAGTTTTATTAATTTCACTAAAGAGAGGATATCATTGAAGTCAATTTTAACCTATTTCTAACATACCTATTAGTTTGAACTTTTAGACGTTCTACGTAGTGAGATTCAAATTGAATTTCCCTGCCTAGTGTAATTCTATTCGGATCGAAGTAACTATGGAAGTAACGGTATAGAATTAAAAGATTAATATCATGGAATATCGTAAAATGAAACAGGAATAAGAACTAGATATAAAAGAATAAATAGATTATTCAAAAAGAGTTACCTAGTAAATCCTACCGATTATCTAGGAAAAACTGCTTATTAGATTAGTTTTGAATAATTACATAAGACAGTGGTAGCCCAGTGGTAACGCGCTCGCTTGGATATCCGAGTGATGATGGTTCAAATCCGGGTCTCGCACCTTTGATATTTTCATGTGCGAATTATTTCTATCATGATTACCACTAATTGTCTTGCGGTGAAGGAAAACATCGTGAGGAAACCTGCATGTCTGAGAGAACCTAGAAAATTATCGAAAGACTGTGAAGTCCGCCAACACGCATTTGAAGGGAGGCCCGTGCCCAGCAGTGGGATGTTAAAAGGGCTGAATACAAGTGCACACAAAAATTTAAAAGCATTTATTTATAGTTTTAAAAAGTATAACTTTTACTTGAGTAGAAATATAGGAAACCAGGAAAGGAATGAATTCAGTTATATATATTTTCTGTTAACACAGTAGACCGTTGGAGCGACCCTATGCTAGTTGCGGTCGGCATCGACGACCTGCTCTCAGGGGCGTCTTGGTTGAGTGCAATCCTGTAACGTCCCATTGAAAGTTAAGGTTTCCTTTTGAATTTTATGGGGAATTCTAGCTTTTCTAGCTTTTAACATTATCACATGTTATATGGTTTACATTTGTACCAAGTGGTATTTTCATTTAAATAAAAGACTTAAGACACCCCTTTCCATAACGAAATATATTTAAAAGTATGATTTCGCTTTTATCTCGATCTTGGATTAAAATAAAAGAAATGCTGGTAAAACATGAGCTTATTTATTAATTTATTACTTTAATCTAAAATTTTAATTCACGATTTTCTTAAAATTCAATGTATACGTATATTAGTGAATTTTCGAGGATAAAGTCCTAGGAAGGTACTTTCTTAGATTCGCATTTAAAAAAAACTTTTCTAGTCCAAAGATTTAAATTTTCAATACATTTCTGTATTATATTCATCTCTCCAAAGTAGTCCAAGTTACTTACCCTTAGACGATGAACTATGTTTATGCAAAAAATAGTAAGTTCGTACGCTGCGTGAACGAGACGAACAATCTTTCGTATTCATAACATTAGTATAGACTTGCTTTTTACTATGTATTAAAATGAAAATTGGGGTGAGAAATTATTGGGTTCGAAATTCTTCAGTATTCAGTATCTTATATACATTTAAAGTAATCCCACTGGCTGTTAATGTATAGTAATAAATAACATTTTTTATCGTTTAAAGTATACCATTTAAGCATTTAAACGTATTAAGATTCACGAAACAAGCTAAGCAAGTCAAAAATACCTTCGTACTGGTTCTTAATACCTGTTTCACGATTGTTATAAATGTTTGCTATTGGAAAAAAAACTTTTTAGAACTAATGACATGCCTTTACTTTGCTTGTACTTTTCGTATTCCAACAAATATTTGCATTAACTGATATATGCACTTATAACTTTGTTGATATTAATGTAAGAAACATTCGCAATAATCTAAGGAAGGATTAAGTACTTTTATTGTAACGTTATCACTACATAGTCTAAGACAAAGTCGCTTCCCGCTGTCTGTCTGTCTCTATGTATGCTTAGATCTTTAAAACTACTACACCCGATTTTGATGCGGTTTTAATATATTATAGTGGTTCAAGAGGAAGGTTTTAGTATAGGTATAATTTGTCAAGTTTATCACTACATAGTATAAAACAAAGTCGCCTTTTCTGTCCCTATATCCCTATATCCCTATGTGCGCTTAAATCTTTAAAACTACGCAACGGATTTTGATGCGGTTTTTTCCAATAGATAGAGTGATTCAAGAGGAAGGTTTATATGCATAACTAGGCGATCCCGCGGCTTTGCCTGTGCTAAATCTAGGGAAGAGCCCGAGCGAAGCGAGGGCGAGTCGCTAGTCTTTATATATATAATTCTTCTGTGAGTGTATATGTCACTGAACTCCTCCTAAACGTCTGGACCGATTTTGATGAAATCTTTTGTGTGTGTTCGAGTGTATTCGAGAATGGTTTAGATTCACAATTCGGTCCACTACAAAATGTATGTTTTAATTTTATTAGTAATTTATACATTTGCACAATAAATGACATATTCAATTATAAATAAGTCGTTGCTAGGCAACGCTGTTTTGCGCATGCATACTAAAACATTTCACCGGGAGCAAGTTTATAAAAATAATTCTAGGTGTACAGGACAATGTCTGTCGGGTCCTCTAGTATATATATACATTTACTAACGGACCCGCGGCTTCGCTCGGGCTAAATCTAGGGACGAGCCCAAGCGAAGCCAGGGCGAGTCGCTAATAAGACTATAACTGAAACTTTCTTTTCGGATTTTGTCGCGGATTTATTTAGTTTTTTGGTTCCCGACGTTTCGAATGCTTTATACCATGATTGCTGAATTATGGTCATGGGAGAGACTAAGGTATTGAACGTCCCAAAGAATTATTTATTTACAAAAAACTGATACTGTGTATTGATCTGATGAATAATAGAACCAATTACCAAGTGTAACAGTGACAGTAGGTATAGAAGAACTTTTCAACAGCTTTAAAAGCACGCAGGACTTAAAACGGACTAAACTTCTGAATTCTCGAACGGAAGCAAAAGGTATTACAATTAAAGTTAAGCTTTTCATTTGTAACAGAGTATTATCCAATTAAGGGGTTTGAATAATTGATTAATCGTATAAATGCCAGGGACCCCGTGAGGGGTCTGATCTCCATTATCTCCGACCTCGCGTCAGTCAACGCCCCTAAGGTCGCAGCAATTTAAAATGATTAAATGCCAGTTAAATGACCATTTTGGTAGTGAAAAGTGCATAGTGCAGTGGTTTTTAGGGTTCCGGTGTGGAATTGTAGTCATCTATAACCTTGTCATTCAAATTCCTTTCATTTGTTTTACGATTTTTTGGCAAGATCCAGTGTTATCAATAAAAATTATTATCAAATCAAAATCAAATATTCTTTTTTCAAATAAACTTTTACAAGCTCTTTTGTTTCGTCATTTTTACATTATTAAAATTAAATGTCAGTCAGTAAGTCTGTGAGTAAACTACCACCGGCTCTGAAAGCTGTAGTACCTACTGCTGAGAAGAACCGGCAAGAAACTCAACAGTTGCTCTTTTAAAATAAACAATTTGGTAACAATATTGTATTACAATATTTATTTATTTATCCTACGTGAGACACAACCAGACATTAATCCCACACATTTACATCTACTAAGAATTCCGTGACGGTGTAGTAAGCCTTATTCAATAACGTATTTTAGATCGAATATCGATCACTTTTATTTGTAAACTAGCTAACTCCTACCCGCTTCACTGAGCGTATGTTTAAATAAATTTAGCTGTTTTTATAATTTTCAAATAAATAAAAGTATCCTAAGTTACTCCTTATAAGATTAGCTATCTGCGAGTGAAAGTCCTGTCAAAATCGGTCTAGTCGATTCCGATATTATCTGGAACGAACAAACAAACCGACAGAAAAAAAAATTGTTCTTTGTGATGTAAGTAGGTACCGTATATACTTTCATATACATTAAGTGAAAAGCTGTTAAGTTGAAATTTAACACATCCTTCAATTTTATTTATATGTATAGATGTACAGATGTACTGATTTCCCATTTATTTTTCTAGTTTACGTCCACGGTTTCAGTTATAGTTGATACATCGATAAGAAGTACCCTATTAACTATACCTCTATTCTGAACTTTGCTTCAATTTTATATACAAGATTGAGAAGATACAAGAAATACATTTTCTACTTCATTAATTTTATTTTATAGCGTTTTATTTAAAATGACGTAATTTTACAACACTTAAGCTGGAATAAAGATTAACAAAGTACCTATATATGCTTTAAAATTTAGCATAATTAACTGTGTCGCCTGTCGACGTAATGAATGTATCAGCACGCGTCCATATAAATGTGTTAGAGTTAATTTACACATAATAACTAATTTGAAATATCCATAATAATATTCATTTCGACGCAGTTTCTTTACTTTATTGCATATCATTTGGCTATAACAATAATTAAAAAAAATATATATATAAATAAATAAATAAATATAAAAAGCAGTTTAATTTTTTTTTAAGTTACTCTGTATGATCAGAGCCATGAACAAATCTTAATCTACCTGGCTGGCCAAGGGTTTGGTTTCGGCTAGGTGCTCCTGTACATCAAATTTTTGATGTTTCTATTGCTGAAAAATAAAAAGTAATCGTATTGATTCACATGAAAATATCAGAGATAAGGATTTGAAGCAGCTTTCTTGATTTCCTAAGTATGCAATCTGGGCTACCACTGCTGTGTTTAACTTTATATACTAGCATAGCATTCAAAGTATTACGATCAAGGGTTTTTTTATAATTTAAATGAAATCGTATTAAAGATACTCGTAAAATATACCTACAGTTTTTTTTAAATCTGCGTCTAATAGAAATATTATGAAAATAAATTAATTAATTCTGTATTTCTGTATCATTGAATTCATTTGTACTATTGTGGGAAGGTTGTCTGTAACAACTATAACAACTAAAAAGCCTTTAAGACGTCTAAAACCTAAGTTTCTTCCGTGTCTAATAACTATGTAGCCACTACCAATAACAACAAAAAACAGCTTATGTATCGAAAATCACATAAAATCTAGGTACTAGGTATTTTACATATTATAGTGAAACCCAAATAAAAATATGTTTATTTTAATAATTTTACTGTACACTCTAATTTACAAATCAAAAGTGTGTTATTCAAATTATCACTCACGTCATGTTGACACGATCTAAGAAATGAGATGAACCGTTTTGCCTGTCCTAAATATTATCTACTACTAAGATTCTAGTACATATTCAGCACTTTTCAATGTTCCACTACTGGGCACGGGCTTCCCTTCAATAAAAGGGAGATCAGGGTATAGTCCATCACGCTGGATAAGTACGGGTTGGCGGACTTCACATGTCTTTCGAAAACTTGCTAGGTTCTCTCCGATTTACAGGTATCACAATGTTTTCCTTCACCGTATAATATGTTATCATTTCTATAACATGATAGAAATGATTCACACATGATAATAACAAAGGTGCGAGTACCGGATTTGAACCCGTATCACTCTGTTATCACTGGGCTATCACTGTCGACATATATATAGTATGTTATATTTGATAAAACTTTTAGAATTACCAACTATTTCAATCAATCAAATCAATCAAAATATTTTATTCAGCATAAAAATTGTTACAATTTCTTACTGAACGTCATGAGTCTACCACCAGCTCGGAAAGGAGAAACCTCTGACATGAGAAGAACTGGCGAAAGAAACTCAGCGGGACCAATATTATTTTTTTATCTTAATCTCACTCTTTTTTAAATTAAATTGCAAATTAACAATAATTCTAAATGTGTAAACAGCCTGGCCGCGATCACATCGTTCCCAAGGCGTACTTGAATTAATGACGCATATAGCTGAAATAGGGTATTATTATGAAGAAATCCTGAAAAACTAGGAGAAACTATTATTGTACTGTGAACTTATATAAAGATAATATATAAATTATGTATTTATATAGAACTAACATCAAAGTTTTTCCCATTTCACCACAAATTACGAGTCGGTACCTATTTGTGTCGTCCGGGAAGACTTTGAAACTTCACGAGTAATAAGTTCTCTTTGATAACTTGGGACGTACAAAATGAAATAATATATATTTTAGCCAACGTTCTTTTACGCTTTCTTTATCTTATTACTGAACTTATGATGTATTTATTTCTTGTAAGAAAATAACGATTTACAATTCCGCTGTATACGATAAATATGTTGGGACATTATTACAACAGCACCATCTAGTTCCGTGATAAGCGACGAGGCTTGTGTTACGGATACCAGATAGTTGATATACTACACATATAAAATACATATAAACACCCGTGACTGGGGTACAAACATTCGTGCTCAACAAATGAATGTCCCCAGCGGGACTCGAACCCGCGACCGCTGGCGCAGAAAGTAGGGTCCCTAACCTCAATTCAATAAAATAAAACTCTAAAGCTTGTTTTACAAATATAATAGTGAAAAAACTAAATGACAAGATAAATTTTGCAATTTTTTCATTCTATAAGAAACCTTCTTTCTCTTGGCAAAAGTAAACCCTATCAGGAAAACGTAAACAAAAGCAAATTTCTTTATTAAAAGGAAAAAAATATTTTTAGAAAATTATTCGAACCATAATATATTATTATGGTTAGTAATAGACAATTTTATGGCAATTATTGATACATAAATTGTAATTCGACTTAAAGTAAAAGGCTGAAGAACTTCCTTGGCCGGGCATCGAAGCAGGTCGTCGCCATGGAGACCGCGTCACAACATTTAGTCATGGGTGAATTAGCTAAGTGAAGTATCGTATCAATCGATATTGACAATAATAGACTTGTAAAATTTTAAACAATCATATTTCTCTTCTAAGCTTATATCATTACTAGTTTTTGCATACGGCTTCGCTTGCTTAGTAACGATGGATTAAATTATAAAGATTTAAAGAAGCCTATGTCAATCCTTACGATGCAATATATTTAATTGCCTTTTATCGAAATCGGTTAAACATCTTAAACGTGAAAAGGCAACAGAGTTACTTTCATAATATTTCTAACTAATGAGTTAACTACAGTGACTTCTAATATACTCAAAAATTAATATTTCACCCTTCATAAGGATTTTTTTGCGATAAACACAAAAAACCATTGAATGGATTTTCATGTAGTTTTCATCAATAGATGGAATGATTCTTGAGGAACTTTAAATGTACAATTCATCATGTTTCTGTGTTAATTCGCTGAACTATTAAAATTATTAATGAAGGAAAAAATCATGCCGACATTGAGCTTCATTGACGTGCGCCTAGTTAACTAATAAAGTAATAATATGATAACAATATATTATAAACTAGCGACACGCCCTCGCTTCACTTGGGCTTTTTCCTAGATTTAGCACAGGCAAAACCGCGGGATCCGCTAGTTATGCATATAAACCTTCGTCTTGAATCACTCTACTTATTAAAAAAAACGCATCAAAATCCGTTCCCATCCCATCCGATCCCATCACAAATAGCTTCACCATTTTATTTATTTATATTCTACTCATATTTGCATTAAAATAAAAATTGCACATTAAAATTACAAAAAGATACAATTTCACACAAAGTGAGGAAAAGCGTAAATCCGCTACAGTTTATCTTTATTAATCCCATCGATGTACCAAATTTGGTGTGTTATGACAGTTAGAGGCTAGAGCCGACACAGTGTTGTAATAACCGTTAAGAGATTATTATCTCGAGTATGAACAAACATAATGACATTTATGCATACAAGTTATTATCGTTTGGCTCAGTTGGTAGTGACCTTACTTTCTGCGCCAGCGGTCGCGGGTTCGAGTCCCGCTGGGGGCATTCATTTGTTGAGCACGAATGTTTGTACTCCACTCACATTTACATTTATAATATGTATGTATTTAAAAGATATAATATATGTAGTATATCAACTATCAGGTATCCGTAACACAAGCATCGTAGCTTACCATGGAACTGAATGGCGCTGTTGTAAGTATGTTCCAACATACTTATTTATTTATTGGTTATTTTAAACGGTTAATCCCTAAAGGCAAAATGACCAGTTAGATTTATAAGGATATCGATTACAAATGTGACTATCAAATCGACATGAAGGAAAATAATTAGCAAAAGTTAAGGAAATAAAATTGTATGAGTGAAATCCCGGTTTAAATTTAGATTATGTATTACGAAAAACAGATAAATTAAATTCAATTAAATATGAATAAAAATTATAATCATCTATAAAATGAAACAGCAGATGCTCTTCTAGAAATACTATTTCTGCTTACTATATATTTACTATATTTACGTACATATAAATAAAATTAAACGTTTGTCTTTGATTTCAAAGTATTCATGTGTTATAGTAATTTACTAGTGTCTTGACAACGTTTTTTTAATTTTTTGTCTCTGTCTCTTCTCTGAATCTGTGAATTATTAATCTTTGGACGGCTGTACTGATTGTAATGGGACTTTCACTGAAAGATAGAGTTTGTATAGCTCTATGCATGTGTATATCTTTTAAGGTATTACCGTATTCTTAAAATCACTAGGTATTTCTATCTGTAAAAAAACTGAGAACGTCTAGGTGCGTCGGGTCTTGTAGCTAGGTAATTGTCCGACCGTGATATTTGATACCTAAGTTCACATTAACGCCATCTATGGGTGTTTAGTAAACCAATACTCATACAAAGAAATAAAATAATAATAATATGGCGAATTAGTTTAATAAATCAAACAAAATAACTTTTCGTGTTAAAAACATAAATTATTTCATTTAACTAGTGAATCGGATGTACAAAAGTGAAAATAAACAAATTTTTTAGTTTTCATTTTTACAGCGCCATCTATTATCGAATTCTTTAGGCGTTTCAATAAGTTAACACATCCTTTAACAGTTTTAATATTTCTCAATAGATGGCGCTAATTATCATTTGTTTTAAACCCGCTACTAGATGTCGCTATCTGAAATATAAATTAGTATTTAGTATTAAAAAAATATCAATGAAATTAAAAAATATAATCATAAATCTATTTCAGTAATATATGTATAGTGTAATTATTGCAACATTGCGTCGACAAGTGCAAATATGGACAGAACAATGTGAATTACACAGGGTTTTCTAGTTAAATAAATATTTCTACAATAGCTTCTCTAGGGTTCATCTCTTGCTACGTTTTACTTTTTTTTAAATGTAACCCTAATTCATTTTTATAACAAAACAGCCAAATGAACACCTTATAATATCAACTATAAGCCAGTGAAAATCACATCAAAAACAGTCCAGTCGTGTAGTAAGAATACTGGCCACTTATTTAGAAGAATGTATTAGAACATAATATCTGTCATCATATGTATTTTATAGTATTATCTAAATACATGTAACTATTATTTTTAAAGATGAATAAAGCCTAATACTTTCACGGGCAGTATTTCAATCTCCTACAATTTATTCATCTTTAAAGGAAGCAGCAAAAAAATCTATAAAATATGTATCGATATCTCAAGCCCGATAGATTCGAAGCCGATCCGTCTTCAGAGACAAATGCTTCGTCTAAGTGGATACATTGGAGAAAAATGTTCGAAAATTTTTTAGAAGAATCCAAAGTATCAACCGAAGAACAAATGTCAGATGCAGTAAAACTAAAATTGTTAGTTAACAATATATCATCAAACGTCTACAATTATATCTCATCCTGTACTACATTCGATTCTGCTATTGCTTTGTTAGAAAATATTTACGTAAAACCCAAAAATATAATTTTTGCTCGCCATAAACTCAATACACGTATCCAACAGAAGGGAGAATCCATAGATCAGTATGTACAAGCACTACAGTTACTAGCTAAGGATTGTGATTTCAAAGCTGTGTCCGCTATACAGAATGAAAATGACTCAATCAGAGAGGCATTTATTTCAGGACTTATTTCGCCACCTATACGACAAAGAATACTTGAAAATCTAGACCTAAGCCTCGAACAAGCTGTAGGTCAAGCTAGGGCTATGGAATCGGCACAGATTCAATCAGATTGCTATTCTAATTCAAATTCATCATTATCAGCAGCTATATCTAAACCGTTGAAATGTGACGTAACAAAGACAACACAAAAATTAAAAGAATGCTATTACTGTGGTAATCCTCTCCATCCAAGACGCTTGTGTCCAGCAGCAAATGTTACTTGTCTCAAGTGTGGTAAGCAAGGACATTTTGCTAAAGTCTGTAAAAGTACTTCAGCAGCTGTTACAGATGAACAGACTTCTTGTACAATATTAGCTGCTACAAGTTTACAAAAATGTTCCATAAATATATTAGTTAACAATACACCACTAAAAGCGTTAGTCGACACTGGAAGTACTGTTAGTTTTATTAATGAAAATATCGTTCGCCAAATTAATATATCAACTAAGCCCTGGAAACAGAATGTTTTTATGGCGACGACATCATTAAAATCTGAAATAAAATCTGCATGTTTAGTCACTCTTCAAATAAATGATCAGATATTTTACAATATGTTTCTAAGAGTCGTAGATAATCTATGCATGGATGTTATATTAGGTCAAGATATTTTAAAACTTTACAGCTCTCTAGAAATAAAATTTGACGGGTCCAAGCCTCCTTTAAGATTATGCGCCCTGAAGGAGGTAGCTATAGAACCAGTAGATTTATTCCCTCATTTATCTAATGAAATTAAGCCAATAGCTATTAAATCTAGAAAATTCTCATCAGAAGACGCAGACTTTATAAAATCGGAAGTAAGTAAGTTGTTATTGGATGGGATCATCGAAGAGAGTACTTCACCGTGGCGTGCTCAGGTACTTGTGACATCAGGGTCTCATCATAAAAAACGTATGTGTATAGACTACTCGCAGACTATCAACAGGTACACGTATCTAGATGCATACCCTTTACCAAACATTGAAACAATTGTATCTAAAGTATCTCAACATAATGTCTTTTCTAAAATAGATTTAAAGTCAGCTTATCATCAAATACCCATCATAAATAAAAATAAGCCCTTGACAGCTTTCGAAGCATGTGGAAATTTATACCAGTTCCGCAGAATTCCTTTTGGAGTCACGAATGGCGTATCTTGTTTTCAAAGAGCGCTCGATAATATAATTCGAAAATCAAAACTTGAAGGTGTCTATCCATATTTAGACGACATAACAATATGCGGGACCGATCAAAATGATCACGATGATAAATTGCAAAAATTTATGAAAGTTGCTCAAGATTACAACTTAACTATCAACAAAGATAAGAGCGAATATTCTTTAAAAGAAATTAATATACTGGGCTATAATATATGTAACGGAATTGTTAAACCAGATCCAGACCGTTTACAGCCACTGTTAAATATGCCAATTCCTGAGGATTCGTCATCTCTGAAACGCGCTATCGGTTTGTTCTCTCATTATTCCAAATGGATTCCAAATTTTTCAAAAAAATTACATCCACTTGTACAAATAGAAAAGTTTCCAATGAATACGTTACAAAGAACTGCATTCGAGGAACTAAAAGATATCATATCACGGTCCTCATTAGCCGCTATTGATCCTAAAGAACCATTTACTGTAGAAACTGATGCATCTGAATTCTCTATTGCAGCTTCTCTTACACAGAATGGTAGGCCAATCGCTTTCTTCTCTCGTTCTCTGAATCATTGTGAAAAGAAATATCCAGCAATAGAAAAAGAAGCCTATGCCATTATTGAAAGTCTTAAAAAATGGAGACATTATTTACTAGGCAGGCAATTTTATCTTATAACTGATCAAAAATCAGTAGCCTTTATGTTAAAAGGTCATGCGAGTAAAATTAAGAACGAAAAAATTCAAAGATGGCGATTAGAACTATCCAATTATAATTTTGATATAAAATACAGACCTGGAAGAGAAAATATTGTAGCCGACACATTGTCACGCCAAATATGTGCTTCTGTAACAATTAATAATCTGAAAGAGCTTCATCAATCTCTCTGCCATCCAGGAGTGACGCGCTTGTATCATTGGATAAAGCACAAAAATCTACCTTTTTCTCTTGATGAGATAAAGAAAGTTGTCACATCTTGTCCAGTGTGTGCAGAAATAAAACCAAAGTTTTGCAAATACAAAGGGACGCTTATTAAGGCGACATCGCCCTTTGAAAGATTAGCTTTAGATTTTAAAGGTCCCCTTCCTTCTTCAACTAATAACAAATATATTCTGACGATAATTGATGAATATTCAAGGTTCCCATTTGCATACGCATGCCCAGACACTTCCTCAGCTACAGTCATTCGCTGTCTCACTGATTTATTTTCAATCTTCGGTATGCCTGCATATGTGCATACGGATCAAGGTACGGCGTTTATGTCAACAGAAATAAGGGATTTCTTGACAAATAAAGGTATTGCCGCCAGTCGCTCAACGCCCTATAATCCAAGAGGGAATGGACAGGTTGAACGCCTCAATGCCACACTATGGCAAACTGTTCGGCTTGCTTTGAAAACAAAGGACCTACCTATATCAATGTGGGAAACAGTACTGACACAAGCATTACATAGTATCAGATCGCTATTATGCACGGCAACGAATGAAACGCCACATGAACGTATGTTCTCTCATCCAAGAAGATCATCTTGGGGCCAATCCATGCCAACATGGTTAGAGTCAGGCAAAAAAGTATTTTATAAAAAACAGTCAACGACATCAAAATACGATCCCTGTCTAGAAGAGGTAGAGATAGTAGAGCCCAACCAGGATTATAGCTTTATTAGGTTTAGAAACGGATGTGAACAAACAGTGTCAAACCGATATCTGGCGCCTCGAGGTGAAACAGAAAGCTCTGAAGAGGATTCAGACACGTACTATACAGACACGGGGTCTACTTCACCTTCATCTGAAGAAACAGAACCATCTACGGGAATAGACTTAGCACCTCGGAGGTCAGGTCGTAATAGAAGTCGGCCACAGTACTTAAGGGACTATGTTTCTTAAAGGAGGGAAGAATGTAGTAAGAATACTGGCCACTTATTTAGAAGAATGTATTAGAACATAATATCTGTCATCATATGTATTTTATAGTATTATCTAAATACATGTAACTATTATTTTTAAAGATGAATAAAGCCTAATACTTTCACGGGCAGTATTTCAATCTCCTACAAGTCGGTTCATAGATTAGAGGAAAGAAGAAAATTATCTGTGAAGTACGGTATAAAATTAAACATGAATATAGAAAAAAGCTGTTATGTTACAAATAGACACTTCAATTTTATTTATCTGTATAAATTAATAACTCAAAAGAGCTATGGAATGTCCATAAATATTAAAGTGGCTTTATCGGTCAAAAATAGTCCTGCGAAATGTCAACAAGAAATTTTATCGCTAAGTTAAAGCAATTTATAGATCTGTGCCTAGGTATAATGAAATTATCAGTCAAATCTGTACATCTATACTAATATTATAAAGCTGAAGTGTTTGTTTGTTTGTTTGGTTGATTGGTTGGTTGAACGCGCTAATCTCAGGAACGACCGGTCCGAATTGAAAAATTCTTTTTATGTTGGATAGTCCGTTTATCGAGGAAGGCTATAGGCTATATTACATCACGCTACGACCAATAGGAGCGGAGCATCAATGAAAAATGTTGCAAATACGGGAGGTATTTGGTTTCCAGCCTTAAGGACGCGCTCAAAGCCGCGGGAAAGGCTAGTTAGTAATGAAATTGAAGTGTCTGTTTTTAATTTTAATTTAGCAGTTTTTCACTAAATGCATTTGCAATTTTTATATTCAGTACTTACATCAAGCAATCAATTTGTATTTTTGTCTGTCTGTCTGTTTGTTTCGGTTAATCTCTGAAACTACTCTGACTATAGCACGCAGATAGTTAATGTTTTAAAAATAACTTAGACTATTTTTAATGTACTTATTAGAAAATTATAGAAACCGTTTAATTAATCTACACTTACGCGAAGCGGGCTTATTTGCTAGTAATAAATCAATGAACAAAACAAATAAAAAACGCTTCAAATTAAATGTATATATAGTGTTCTGTTAACGCCAAAATAAAATAAAACAAAAAGCTACCTGACACCAATTTAAAATGTCCAAACCTGAGTCCGCGTACATCCATTATTCTTAGAAACTACCGAATTGCCATTGTTTCATCTTTATATTGTGAGAGTGAACGTTAACGTAACGTGACTTACGTTTAGGTACGATATGTTGCCAGATACATTTTTTTCACTTTATTTTGCAAGTATTTATATATTACATACCCATTAATTTTACAAGTTATCGACAAACTAGCTCAAATCAATGCTCAAAGCATTTAGTTTTTTAAAAGTGTTTAATTTTTCAGCAGGTCGTATATGTATTCTCATACATGATAACAAAAACATATTGCAAACAACATAAAAATAAAATAATAAATAAATATGCCATTTATTCCAAATCTCACTTTCGATATATTATATACATTAGAATATTTGTTAGTAAGTTCTTGCTTAAATTTAAGAAAGGTAAATATTATTTGTTAGTTGATTAATTTTAGTATTATTTATGAGATTTGAACCCCAGTTTGGGTAAAGATCTCTTCCATCCTTTTCCATGACTCTCTGTCCTTGCCTGACCTTACCGTGTCGTTTCCTGCGATGTGTGTTATCATGTTATGTCATCAGCCCACCGTCTTAAATATCGACCAATATTTCTTTTCCCCACTGGTCCTTTCCATCTCGTGGTTTCAATGCTCCATATTCTGTCTAGATATCGTGAGATGTGTCCTGCCCATCTCATTTAAGTAACAGTGCGTGTCTCAGAGCATCGTTGAGTTTAGTTTTTTGACATAGGTACATGACAAATAGATACATCATCATCATCAGCCCTTATTAACGTCCCACTGCTGGGCACGGGCCTTCCTCAGTACGAGGGGATCAGGCCATAGTCCACCGCGCTGGCCTAGTGCGTGTTGGCGGACTTCACATGTCTTTCAAAAACTTGCTTGGTTTTCTCAGACATGCAGGTTTCCTCACGATGTTTTCCTTCACCGTAAGACAAGTGGTAATCATGATATAAATGATTTGCACATGAAAATATCAGAGGTGCGAGACTCGGATTTGAACCCGCATCACTCGGATATCCAAGCGACCGCTACATAGTATAATATAATATTGAATATTTTAAACTTACTGGAGTAAGCTGTTCCAAAGCATACGTAAAAAACATCATCTTAAATTGTTGTAAAATTTGATCTTCTTACAAAAAAATGTCTGTGTGTCTTCGAAACGAAATCAAAGGCACAATTAGTTCTATTTTTTTCGTGTAATAAATTCCAAATTAAACATGCCAGTAGCGACAGGTGAGACAAAAGCACAAAAGCTCATAAACACAGAAGCTTTAGAGGTAAATATTTTGGGTGACGATTGTTCAACAACTTTACCTCAGCAGGTGGTTTTTTATCATTCTTTAGATTTTGTGCAAGCGTTTTGTATACAAAAGTATGGAGATACGCCGAGGGATCTAAATTTGATGTTGTAAAAATTGTTTTTACTATAGATATGGCTTCTGTTTAGGCCACCGACATACTAACTATGACATATCAATTAAGATCTAAAACTTGAAGCTAAATCTACTTGACGACATGTTTGGCCCAGTTTGTAGTGTGTACTTTCTTCGCCAGCGGTCGTGGGTTTGAGTCCCACAGGGGACGTTCATTGACGTTCATGGACTATGGCCTGTTCCCCTTCGTACTGAGGGAGGCCCGCGCCCAGCAGTGGGACGTAAAAAGGCCTGATGATGATAGGGACTCAGGTCTTAGCTAAAATTTCCTTGTCCTTCAGCTAGTTGTTTCTCTTCAAAATGAGGACAATCTGACTCACAAAGTTATTAAATGTTATTAAAGAATAATACTTTTACCTACTTGTAACATTTTCTCGAACGCTATCTAAAACCCAAAAAAACTATCACCATTAGAACCTTCATGTGATTTCTAAGCTAATGTACAATATTAACTTAACTAAATGTTATTTAACATAGTTTTAATAAATAAATTCAAATTCCATACAAATCTCCATAATGGGTTTGTCAAATTAAAATATCCGTGTCGTTTTAAGAACTGAGTATGAATAGTCAGGTGCGCCGCCCACGTACCATTGTTACATTACGCAAAGCTTCTCGCTATAACAATGCAGTTTTTATTACAATAAATAAACTTTTGCTACCGACTTAGAACAATAAAGCTTTGACAATGAGCTTTAAGTTCTATATCACTATAAAATAATTGAAAAGGATTTTTGGTACGTTTTAACCAACTTCGAAAAAGGTGAGGCATTATCACGATTCGAAATTAACGAATATTCTGGTTAACTTAGCAATTAAAATTATAATTATTATTTAACCATCAATTAATTGATGATCATTATTTGCCTCATGGTAAATTAAACCATGAATGTCCTAAAAACTTAGCAAGTTTGTGAAGACTCAGCTCGCCCTCTTGTACTCGGTCAGTGCGATGGGTTATTGCCTTTCACCTATTGAATGGAGGCCCTTGCCCAGTAGGATATTAAAAAGGGTTCAATACATCACTACATAGTATAAAACAAAGTCGCTTTCTCTGTCCCTATATCCCTATGTACGCTTAAATCTTTAAAACTTCGCAACGAATTTTGATGCGGTATTTTTTAACAGATAGAGTGATTGAAGAGGAAAGTTTGTATGTATAACACATAGCGAAACCCGCGGTTTCGCTCGCGCTAAAAAGGGACGACACCGAGCGAAGCGAGGGCGAGTCGCTAATACAAAATATAGTA
Source organism: Boloria selene (assembly GCA_905231865.2). NCBI lineage: Eukaryota > Metazoa > Arthropoda > Insecta > Lepidoptera > Nymphalidae > Boloria > Boloria selene. Next base: position 496,610 of record HG993133.1, read on the forward strand.
ACCATAAGTCACATTTCGTGATAAGTTAAGGCCAAGCAACAGACTAAGGCCAGCCCCAGTCTATGGCGCTACGCATCAATTAGGGCGCGTAACCTGAAATTTAAGTGGAGCGCAAGGCCTAGTTCTTTTAATTCGACAACATCCGTAACACTTGTACGAAGTTAAGTGGTCGAGTCGATGAATAATGTTTATATTTATTACTTTGTGGAATATGTAATTAAATTTACGAGTAAGAGTATAATAAAATATTTGTGTTTCATTATAAATGAAACTATCTTTTCGGATTTTGTCGCGGATTTATTATGATTTTTGGTTCCCGACGTTTCGAATGCTTTACAGCGCACATGGTCACGGGAGAGACTAAGGTATTAGACGTCTCAGGGGGTTATATACTTGTTACAGACAGTGCCTACCCACAATTTACAATAATTCAAAATGGCATCAAAGTACCTTAAAATTATACATTTTAATTCTAAACATTTAAAATTTTAAATTTTGAATTATATTATAAATATGGCAATATTATTAACTTATTATAAGTATTTATTATATTATTGTGTTTCGTTTTGATTTTAATATTTTGTCAGAAAGATTATGATTAGTGTAATTAGTAATGTATTTGAGTTTCTATAGCTTTCATATGTTTATATACCAAGAAGCATTTGCATGTTATGATTTTTTAATTAGGTACTAAATCTAGGTATAAATGGAAGGACTTGATACAATGACGTAAAAAGAATCAATATAACATATTTTTTCTGTTTCAAGTGGAACTTTAAAAATATTGCGAATAAATACTATGTACTTAATAATTATTTAGTGACTGACTTAACATTTAAGTTACATCTAATTTAGTTTATAATATTTCAAAAAGACTTAATTTGCAACAAAATTGGTTATCGTGCTTTTATTTGGTGTATTTTTCATCCATAAATATCGTGTGTTGGCTTTGAGATCCACAGATCATCTTAAAAGACCGTTCATAATCGTGCTCATTAAGAAATTAATTGTAAAAATGAATACAAAAATACAGTATTTACGTTCTTTTATGTTATAATTACTGTAAAAAATCAGATATCTTAAAACAAAGGCAACTTTGTAAAAATAATCAACTTCACAACTTGCACATGTTTCACTCTTAAATAGCAAAAACTAAAAAAGCGCTTAAAAATGACGGTATAATCGAACTGTCTCTTTATAAAGAGAGTCTCATTATGGGTACTTTGTTTTAGAATTTACCAAATATTTTGACCGAAAACGGACACGCTTTAATAATAAGCACATGTCATTTACAAAAAATACAGATGTTTTTTAAAGATAACAAATGAAATTGTTAATGACTGGTTCTAAAATACTAATGTTTTAATGGTTGTATTAAATAAGTGCTTTGTAAGAACTGTTATTATGAAATAGACAAAGAATAACATAGTATTTGGCTTTTTATATGGCATCTTCTATTGGCTTGCGCGCGCGCCACTAAAGCTGCCAGAAGGCATGATTTTTCTAATATCTTCAACATTGATCGTCATATTTCAACCTACTTACACAAATATTAAATGACTTATATACCTAAAGCTTTCTCATGAATCACATTGGTTGAAATTCGTATGGAAACCCAAACTCTACCTCTAAGTCCATCCACTTATCTTTAGTCGTATTATTCCCTCGTCTCTTCACCACACTTTGCTCATCCCTCATCAAAATTAAAAAATTTTTAAATCAAAATATTTTATTCAGCATAAAAATTTCGCCATCAGTTCGGAAAGAAGAAACCTCTGACCTGAGAAGAACTGGCGAAAGAAACTCAGTGGGACTAATCTTTTTTTTTCATCTTTTTTATTTCTCTTTTTCAAATTAAATTGTAAATTAACAATAATTCTATATGTTGAAATAGCCTGGTGGCATTCACATCATTCCCAAGGAGTACTGTCTTCTAGGAAATCGTTAATCACATGTACATACCGCGATGACTTATTGCTCCTTTACTTTTCATCCACTAGTACAACTTCCAGGCTCGAAAGGAATCGTTGGGTAGTTTTTGAGTTTATCTCATTCTGACTAACAGACATAGTTACCTATTAAACTAAATATAATAGGGTCATAGCGCTACTTCTCCATAAAAAAAACCGAATCGATAAAATAAACTTCAACAATACACATTCCTTAAAGTTGGTTAATTTCCTAACAGATCATGTAAATTAGGCGAATAAGATCACATCGGTACTTGGACAAGTATACCGTGTAGTAAATGAAGCGCTTATTCATCGTCTAATCAAGTAGTTTTTTTCATCGCTGTAAATAAGCTGATAGTGTGACAAGCATTCCATAGCGCGCAGTCTCCGAAGCGCAACGTATTTGCATTCCGAGTGCAAAACTAGGCTTGGATATTGTTTATAATGAACTACATCCTATGTATTAAGATTTTAGATTAATATTACATAGATTTTACTTCTAAATTCTAATCTAAGTAAAATATTATATTTTTATAACATAATATTATGTGTGGTGTATCAACTATGAAGTATCCATAACACAAGCCTTGTAGCTTACAATGGGAATAGATGGTGCTGTGTGTTAATGTTTCAGTATATTTTTTTATTTTTATGTAGGTACTACACATACGTTTATACTATATATACCTACATATAATAATAAAAATCAGACAAATCACTATCACTACATATTATAAAACAAAGTCGCTTTCTCTGTCCCTATGTCCCTTTGTACGCTTAAATCTTTAAAACTACGCAACGGATCTTGATGCGGTTTTTTTAATAGATAGAGTGATTCAAGAGGAAGGTTTATATGCATAACTAGCGGATCCCGCCGCTTTGCCTGTGCTAAATCTAGGAAAAAGCCCAGGCAAAGCGAGGGCGAGTCGCCATTTGTGTATAAAGAATAATCTGTTTAAGAGATCTCTACAAGAAACGTGAGCGAGAGAGAAGTAAAAACTTAGTGCAGTGTTGGTATAAACTACAAACATTGACTATTATTAATAACAAATATACAAAAGTACGTAAATACACGAAACATATATACAATACAATATGTTGGGACATTTACACACAGCACTATCTAGTTCCACGGTAAGGTACGAGCCTTGTGTTATGGATACTAGATGGTTGATATACTACATATATATAAGTTTAAATACATACATATTATAAATATAAACATCCATGACTAGAGTACAAACATTCGTGCACAACAAATGTATGCCCCCAGCGGGACTGAACCCGCGACTGCTGGCGCAGCAAGTAGGGTCACTACAAACTGCGCCACGCGTGTCGTCAAAATACATACATACATTATATAAATTATATTATATGTATATATGTATTTAACTATTTATATATTATACAATACAGTATACATCATTATATATTTAACACCTATATATAAATAAAATTGAAGTGTCTGTTTTTATTTTTAAATTAACAGCTTTTCACTAAATGCATATGAAAGTATATACGGTACTAACATACAAAAAATTTTTTTTTAAATTCTTGTCTGTCTGCGTTTCTGTTTGTTACAGCTAATCTCTAAAACGGCTGAACCGATTTTGACGAGACTTTCACTCACAGATAGCTAATGTTATAAGTAGTAACTTAAGCTACTTTTATTTTAGAATATCTTTTTAATAAATCTCGTCTATCTAAATAAATCTAGGAACAAACCATAGCGAAGCTAGTGTAAGTCGCCAGTTATTTATAATCTTAAAGGGTAGGTAGACCAAGTTTCTCCTAGAATATTATGTCAGCCGCACAAGTACAATACTGTCGAAACCCCTAATAAAGTAATTGCAGCAAAAAGCTACTTTTATTTGTTTACTTTATAGCACCTGCAATTTAGGGCCGTGTCGAAAGACCAATCGACATACACCGTTAATAACTTTACTTACATAATTATTAAAAATATAGAACTTTTTAATTTCAACTCTATCCCAATGTAATAAGATACATATGAACGCTATTATTATTGTTGTATTTATTTTACTTAGGTTATTGTTCATTTAGAAATTTTGAACTCTATGTAATTGTAATAAAGTCTATTTTTATTTGTGTAATGTACCGCCAAAGAAACAAGTAGAAAAAGGTTTTTCTTTGTATCACTCATTTAACCGTAGCGACCGTAACTACAACATTTAACTTATGTCGGCTGCTAAAGCAAAAAGTGGAGTATTGTGTGAGATGCACATAAATAACTAGGCTTCTAACATTATGTTTCTCACCTGAAATCACTTGTTGACTACTTTAAAATGGCTGTAAAGGATAATACAATAAAAAATTATTTCTCTGTTATGTTAGTCACTTCGCCTCGTTCCAGTCGAGTATTAATTAAAAGTTACTATCGTTTGCATAACCGAGTGATGCAGGTTCAAATCCGGGTCTCACACGTCTGATATTTTAAAGTTCGAATCATTTCTATCATCATTGACACTTGTCTTACGGTGAAGGAAAAAATCGTGAGGACCTGAATGTCTGAAAAAACCTAGCAAATTTTCGAAAGATATGTGAAGTCCGCCAACACGCACTAGGCCAGCGCGGTGGACTATGGCCTGATGCCCTCGTACTGAGGGAGACCCGTGCCCAGCAGTGGGACGTTAAAAAGGGCTGATTATGTGCTTGCTTTCAAACGGGAATTATTGTATTTTTTGTAGTATTAATTAAATACAATAAATTATGTACTAAATGTAATAATCACTAGCAAACCTAATTAAAAAAAAGAAATAAATAAACATCAGCATAAGAAATCAAATCAAAATCGCAGTCAGAAAGACAATAGATAAATTCGAAAAACTTATAGATCCGACCTTAGTATCGATAATCATGACTTTACAGTATATAAAATTTAACGGTTAAATATACACAGTTAGTCAGTCAGTCAGTCAGTTCGATATTAGAGTTTGATTTATTAGATATATACAATTGAGCTTATATTAATATATTATGTAATGATTATTCTAAGGAGCTTCTCGTTGAAATCTTTAACAGGAACTAAGTGAATGCTGGAACTTTTCTTCCCGCTACCTTATGACGTTTTATAAATAGTACTTGAATGTGGTTTCCCTCGTATGAGTAGGGTCCTAGGTTCAAGTATTGTCTATGTCTGATGACTGATCCTAGGATCAAATCAAATCAAAATATTCATTTTTACATACATCATCAGCCCTTTTTAACGTCCATCTGCTGGGCTGGTTGGTTCGGATGATGACGATGATGTTGTCCTGTCTGATTTTGGTCAAGACGTCCAATCTTTATACAAATTGTTGGTGGCTTTAGTGCAAAAGTATATTCAGTGCTCTCTCTACTCCTGACACTCTGATGGAGTATGAGAGTGAAAAAGAGTTAAACGGCAAATTTACACGACCAGTAAGAGATACGGCGCATCGACGGTTTTAAAGTCTCTACGAAGAAATAAAAATAATACCCATGTACTGACATATGTCAGTAAAAAATATTTGTATCTACAAATATTTTTTTAATTTGATAATTATGACTCGATGATTATAAATCAACTAGTTACTAAGTTGCAGCTTCAACTTAAACTTGCCGTGCCTTGTTTGGTTTCTAGACTGCCTACTAGGTCATCTAAGATCTATTTATAATGGATGTTAAGTGATTTTACTTAACACCGTATTAAACGCCTAATGAACATCTAGCTCAGTCGTTGTATTTCAATCTAACAAGCTGAAACTGGTGTTCGATTTCGTTTTCAGGTTTACGTTTAGAATCACCTTATTTTTACTCGTATGCTATATATATGTAAAACTTAATAATAAGCAAAATAAATAAAATAAATACATATGCTGGGACATTAATACACAACACTATCTAGTTCCATGGTAAGGTACGAGGCTTGTGTTACGGATACCAGATAGTTGATACACTATACATATATGTATATAACTTTAAATACATATATGTTATAAATATATACAACCATAACTGGAGAACAAACATTCGTACTATTATAACACTGATAAATGCTACCAGCGGGACTTTAATCTTTTAATGCACGCTGGGACAGCAAGTAGGATCACTATAAACAAGCAAAATGTTGCTAAAACGGCGGATTTCAAGCTATAACTTCTGTGTTTTATGAAAACTATCACAATAAAGAATAACGGTTTTTAAGTAGCGACTGCAAGAATATATATTATACATTATAAGTTTAATAGTAATTTGCGAAAAGAAATAACGAGGTGAAACTGCAAATGTCTAAACAAAAAAATTAACAGAAAAAATACGCCAACATTAGCGTATATTTGTCACCGATTAAGAAGTATTTTAGAAAAATTCTACCAGAATTAAAAATATTAAAGAACACTTAACTTTATCTGAATAAAGTAGCTTTATCATTTTACTGTGAGGTCACATTCCGAGTTTTTGCTACAAAAATGTGCTACACCGTTACCAAGTAAAGTGGGCCGCGGTGGATCGCGGGGTCGATTTATTGCATGAATATTTAGCGTAATATATAGTCATATTCATATATACTAGCTTTTTAATGCGGATTTGCTCTCTATTATTATTTTTTCATAGTTCCAGATCACTATCACTACATAGTATAAAACAAAGTCGCTTTCTCTGTCCCTATATCCCTATGTATGCTTAAATCTTTAAAACTACGCAACGGATTTTGATGCGGTTTTTTTTACTAGATAGAGTGATTCAAGAGGAAAGTTTATATGCAGAACTAGCGGATCCCGCGGCTTTGCCTGTGCTAAATCTAGGGAAGAGCCCAAGCGAAGCGAGGGCGAGTCGCTAGTTTCATACAAAACACTGAACGCAACTACAATAGGTACCTCTTAATATAAGACTCCCATATTGACTTCAGGTGGAACATGTATATTTCCATTAGTTTTAGCGTGTTTGTTTATATCTACCAATGTATAGAATAAAGTAAAGTCACAAATTGTAGTATAGTATTGTATTTATCCCCTTTTAACGTATCACTTCTGGACCCGAGCTTTTTTCAATACAAATATATTAGATCACAACCTACTAAGGGTACCAAGTGGGCTGGGGTTAGCATACTCCACATATCTTTTGAAAACTTGCTCGGTTTCCTCAGTCATGCGGGTTTCTTTGCGAAAATATGCAATACCAGGGATTTGAACCCGCTTCACTTAATTTGCCAAGCTTTGAATGCCTTCATACATGCTATTTTAGACAGCCTAGTTATCAAAATAACCATTTATTCAATAAAATTATCGAACCTCCTATTACCTAAGTAGTACACAGTGTAAATTAAACGATGTCACAATAATGTAATTACATTTAACTGTAAATTAAAGGTATTTAAACGTATTGAACTTCATATCTAGGAAGGACGATTAATGTCAGATTGTAAGCATTAGACATCTACCGCTATTAAATGTGTCTCAGAAGACCGTTCAAAATTGCTAGATAAAGTTTATTTAAGCTAAACTATATATACGAGTACATACCATATTATATATCAATAATAAAAATTTGTATGTTTGTGCATTTAAGTTTTTAAATATTAAAAGTAATAGTATCGATTTTTATGTGTTCTTAATCTATATTAATATTATAAAGAGTTTGTTTGTTTGGTTGAACGCGCTAATCTCAGGAACTACTGGTCCGAATTGAAAAATTCTTTATGTGTTGGATAGTCCGTTTATCGAGGAAGGCTATAGGTTATATTACAACACGCTATGACCATAAGGAGCAGGGCATCAATGAAAGATGTTGCAAAAAATGTTGAAAAATATTTCTTTTGATTTTCAGCCATTAGAACGCGAGCGGAGCCGCGGGAAAGGCTAGTTTAGTATTAGATTTTAACCATGAGGTACAGAGTCTCATATTTTATATAAATAGTAAATTCATAGTATTATAACACACGGACAGACAGACAAACTTCATTCACAAGAACCTTTTAAAAAATATTATAAATGAGTATAGCTTTTCGTAAATGTGATCTCAAAAATGGACTAATAGACCCTTTATTGGACTAAAACAATTTGCAAAAAAGAAAATGAAGGCAAACCAATGGCACATGACTAGCGGGATAAATATTTATCTATTTTAATGAATATAAATGGATATTTATAACTACAATTAGTGACATGTATTCGAGTACATTTAATAGATACAAAAAACTGTTGATGTATCTACTTTTTATGCGATGTGTCATGATTTTTGATATCTGATGAAGTGGTTGGTGTGCTTCCTTTAAACCTATAGTCTTCAGCTCTATTACTGCTTAAGGCAAATCAAAAGCTCTTAGCCGACTTCAAAAAAGGAGGAGGTTATATTTTAGAAATTTTATTTATTTTAACTAGCGGAACCCGTGGCTTCGTTGACGCTAGTTACTAATAATAATAATTGTAATTCTATCGGCTAAAGATGACTTGTTACAATAATGTAGGATGTATGTGGACAGTAAAAGCAATGGATGCTCGTTAAACTGTAGTTTGCATTCAATTTTATATAAAAAAATATAAAAAAGAACTTAAGCTAATGTTATGGCGAAGAGAAGTAATTCAGTGTATGATACTCATACTATTAAGACGGGAAAAAATATTGTTTGGGTTTTGATTATAAAATAACCTAGATATTTTTTTTTTTCTCGCCGGCACTTATAACGACTGCCTTTTCCTTCACGGATCTAACACACTGAAGCTTTTTAAATTAAATCGACGATCTAAAAGTGCATTTGTAAGTCTAATTAAATAAGAAAAACAGTAATACAGATTTAGGTACTCTTTGTTCCAAAAAACCGTGAGTAGAGGTTAGTATGTTATAAATAATTCTATGACGAAATATTGTGCAATGCCTAAACTTCACGTAACGGTAAAATTTTGGACCGTTTCTTTGTAGTTATTGTGCTGAATCCTTTGTTGAATATTTTTACTAACGACTGAAAGAACTTAGCACATTAGAGCTTAATTGGTATTTTTGGTTATTTAATACTATATAGTTGGTGGGGGGCGTTAATACGTTGTACATCATATAAAATTTTCATTTCACGACACGTTTAAACAAACAAACAAAATCACACAATCTATACTTATTCATACATAACATTGAAGAGTAATTTCAAAATACTTGCAAACATGACGTTATTTCTGTTATTACTTGTGAATGTCCAGAAAAGCTATACCAATTTGGATGGGACTTTCAATGATGGACAGACTACACAATCGAAATTAAAACTTTTAAAACATAAGCAGGAAGGAAGTTAGTTTTTTTTGGACTATAATACTTGAAGATAATTACATAAATAAATCTCACACTAAAGTAGTTTAAATTAAAGACAACTTAAGATAAAGAGGCTATAACAAAGGAATAAAAGCAGAACAAAGCAAAAATCGCCGATGTGTGTCAGTGGGGCGAATCATTAGACCCCGAATTCGATGAGACACGCTGCATGGCTCATGTGATGAGCGGATGCGATTATTAAACCGTCCACAAGAAGTTTATTTATTTTTAGATTTATTATTTCTATATAGTAATAACTCTTTATTGTACACCCGAAAACAGAAGAAAATTAACAGAAACACAGTAATAGTAGGAAAAAGTACAAGAGGCGGCCTTATCGCTAAAAGAGCGATTTCTTCCAGGCAACCTTTAGGTGTAGGAAAATGATATAAGAAAGAGGGGGCGCGAAATATAAATGAAGAGAAAAATAGAATATAAGTTTATAAAATATACTTATCATGCAATTATAAATAAATAGAAATATATATAATCAACCAATAAATAAATAAAATATATATATTTGTATTTATACTTTTTATTTCTAGATTTTTCGAATAAATGTGATTCTTATTTAGTATAACGAACAAGAATTTGAACACGAATTGTAATATTTATTTTTGTGAGAAAAACGCAGTTACTTACAATATAAAACACATAAATATAGTCCAATAACCAATCAAGTTTCCACAGATCCTAACTAATATTATAAATGCGAAAGTAACTCTGTCTGTCTGTCTGTCTGTTACGCTTTCACGCCTAAACCGCTGAACCGAATTAGATGAAATTTGGTACACAGATAGAGAAGACCTTCAGAAAGTACATAGGCTTCTTTTTATCCCTGTAATCCCACGGGAACGGCAACTACGTGGGTGAAACCGCGGGGCGCAGCTAGTAACTTACATATAAACAAGCTAGCACCACAACAAATAAATTATTATATTTTTTAAATTATAGGTATATAAAGATAGAGAAAATATTTAAAACAACTGAATGATAAATTAATTATTTGTAACATTAACAACAAAACTTTAAGCACTGTTATACTATATTATAGTTAAAATAAATACAGCTTCTAGAAAATTGTTGTCAAAATATATTTTTTGAAAAGAGCAACTGTTGAGTTTCTCGCCGGCTCTTCTCAGAACAGCCTTCCGAGCTGGTGATAGCTTCCTCACAGACTTACAAAGTGACTTTTAATTTAAACTATATATTTTATAAGATTTGAAAGATTGTAAAAGTCTATTAGAATAAAGAATTATTTGATTTAGTGAAGAAATGAAAGTTTGCGAAAGGCATGTGAAGTTCGTTAATCCGTAGGTACTTAATGGTTTTCAATTAATTAAAAATAATCTTGTATATATATACTATGCATACTATACCCTGATAACTCTCGTTATCGAAGACCCGCGCCCAGGTTTATAGGTTGACGAACGACACATTCTTTCGAAAATTTTGTTACTATGTGTTCCTTCACCATAAGACAAGTGGTAATCATGTTAAATGATATGCACATGAAAATATTAGAAATATTTGACTCGCTTCACTCGGTTTTTCAACAACTAACACTGGGCTACCGCTGCCTCCTATGACTTGATGTTAACTAATCCGCTGTATAAGAAATCGATTCGCAAGCAATCGATCTCTGTAATGACGGGCCGCCGTAGTTACATATGGGGCTAATGCAACGGTGCTCGGGCCTGTGGGCTGCGTTTACACGAAGGGACAGCTAAATATAATATAATTATCATATTAATCATAATACAGTAAATGGAACCTTGTGGAACGGATGGACGATTTTGATGAAATTTAATAATACTTTCTTAGGTTTACGCGAATACTTGACATTATAAATGAAAGTAGTTTTTTTTTATTTAAATAAAGTATTTTTTTTAATTGTAATTTATGAAAGTTTAATATTGCTTCAACAATTTATATTATATGTTAATAAAACACATCAAACATATTTCAATAATAGCAACACTACTTAATATTATATTAATAAATATTATAAAATTATAATAATTATAATTATAGTAGCTAAAAATAAGTTAATAATATTGTCATATTTATAATATAATTCAAAATTTTTAAATCTTAAATGTTTAGAATTAAAATGTATAATTTTATAAGGTACTTTGATGCCATTTTGAATTTTTTGTAAATTGTCTGTCTGTAACAAGTATATAACCCCCTGAGACGTCTAATACCTTAGTCTCTCCCGTGACCATGATTGCTGTAAAGCATTCGAAACGTCGGGAACCAAAGATCATAATAAATCCGCGACAAAATCCGAAAAGATAGAAATTTAATAAGTAAATTCATATTAATACTCTGTCCTGGAATACGAGCTGTTCTGAAACGAGTGTAAAACTAAGAATGATCTATAAGTAGAGCTTAGTTTGATATTTACGTGATTTAAATTGCATTTAAAAAAAACGGTTATTGCTTTAAGTTTCTGATATTTTAGCTGTTAGTTTTACAGTCATGATTATACTCGTGGTATATCAATACAATAATAATATAAATTATTTTATCAAGGAAGTTCCTTTGAGCTTTATACCGGTTGGTGCTTTTACGGGTACAACCAAACTTTTCATTACGACAGTAATTATCGGGATTACTGTGGTAATATTTAAAATAAGCACAGTTATGTAAAGTTTGTTAGAGAATTAACATCGTTACCTTAATTTTTAAAAATAAGAATATAAATATAAATTTCGAAGCTTCGAAGCACTGATAGTGCTTATATATTTGGCACGTTTGTAATTCAAACTTTTATATTTGTTCACTGTAATTGAATTTTAAACCCAAAAGAGAAATTTAGTTTTTGCATAAATATATAACAATCTGTAATTATAATAACTATTAAAAACCCACGAGTTTTATATAATAAAAAGATGTAACTTTCAGCGATTCACAAACATATTATGTAGACCCTTCTCTTTGTGCCACTGCTGCTCCCTTTAGTAGGAGGGGGTACAATGACCGAGTGTGGCTTGGCAGCATGGAGTATATGGTTTTATGCTCCATGCTTGGAGGACTACGAATATACTTCGAAAACTTACAAAGTTCTCTTAGGCAGGTTCCTCGCGGCGTTTCACTGAATATGAGACTATTAAACAAAGCTAGAGCAAAATTTGAAAGATGTGAAAGATAAATGTGACAGAAAATCTTCAATGGTTATTTTATGCAAAATCTTGCTCTAATAAAGACAACTACAAGGCGATAATGAAAGCAATTAAACACATTAATTAAATGACACAGATATTTATTAATATTTTATGTAAATGTGATTTTGTTAGATAGATTTTTATGGTTCCGTAGTCGTAGAAAAGAACGCCCGTATTTATAAAAAAATACGTACAGTTACATTTTATGGAAAACTAGCAATACACGCGGCTTCGCCCGCGTTCATTTTTAAATCGCTACGAAACTTAATTCGATCACTCGTTGGGTTGAAAATTCTCCAAAATTACTGTAGCTTTAATACACTCCTGAGCCCCGCGGCTACCTATTTCATATATTATGTGCGGCGTGCACTCCTCTCCTATTATTGTAGTATTAGTAGGGATCCTTATTTTTTTTCTTGCAATTAAAATAGCCTATATTGATCAGTGATGTAGCATTCAAATGGTGGAAGAATTTTTAAAATCGGTCCAGTTATTTTTGAGCCATTTCGTTACAAACATACTTACATACAAACCTTTCCTCTTTATAATATTAGTATAGATTTGGCTAATATTTCTTTTATTAAGGTTAATATTTCTTATTTTAAGACTAATATTTCAGAGATAGGTGTTGAGCGTGCAAGTGTATATTTCCGAATATTATGTTCTTTGGTCAACTTCTTCTCGTCTTCATCGGTTTTTTATTGTTTTGGTAAATATTAATACAAACTTATCCAAACTTGCTGTCAAAGTGTATAATATCTACTTCGATTATAAATTTTATTGTATACTTTAATATTAGATATAGACGACATGATTCTCTCAGTTAGAAGTGACCCTACTTTCTGCGCCAGAGGTCGCGGGTTCGAGTCCCGCTGGGACATTCATTTATTGAACACGAATGTTTGTACTCCGGTCATGTTTATATTTATAACATGCATGTTTTTAAAATTTATATATTATGTAGTGTATCAACTATCTGGTATCCGTAACACAAGCCTCGTAGCTTACCACGGAACTAAATAGCGCTGTTGTAATAATGTCCCAACACATTTATTTATAATAATCTAATATCTCTACATACATAAGTTAGAAACCTTTCAAAAAAATTACCATAACCTTCTCAATTTTAATTAAAAGTGATTTATATGAAATAATGGAAAGCAAATTAAAAATTAATACCATACAGTTATGCCGTAACCGTTAAGACAAATAAATTGTTCGCCGACAATAAATCGAACCAGTCTTCATAAATTTCTTTCAATATTATTATAATATAGTCAATCTGTAGATATATTCATCATTTTCATCAAATTATTATAAGCATATTTTAGGCCCATATCTACTAATAAAACATGAATGTTAACAAGTTTACACATGCTTGTCAGTTTTTTTGTAAGATTTCCAACATAGCATTTAAGAGAAATCAATACATATAAATAAAATTAGAGTGTCTGTTTGATGTTGTTGTTAAAAATACTAGCTTTTTATAAATATATATGAAGTTATATATGCTATTTAATACTTATACGAATTTTTTTTTTTTTAATTTTGTCAAATAAAAAAAAAATTGTCCCTGAAAAATTATGGTGTATTATAAAAAGAGAGTTAAAAAAATTATTAAGAGTACCTATAGTAAGGCGTTTCTTGACCAATTGTTAGGACTTTTTTTACTGAATTTTACTAACAGATTGTCTCGTTCGACGATTTTTGATGAATATCATGAGAGAGAAAACATTTTATTTATTTTTTTTTATTTATAAATCCTTTATTACACCAAAATAATAAAAAACAAAAGATACACTACAAATATATCATAAAAATGTTTTGATGTAAAGGCGGCCTTATCACTTAGAGTAATTTCTTCCAGGCAACCTATAATACCTAACCTCTTTTACAACTTAACCCATTTTTTTAATAAAAAAAAAGAAAAATACTGCAAAATGATAAAAATATAAAGAAAGCAATACGACAATGTTAACACGTGCTAACAAGAATCGGTAAAAAAACTTGTTATATTATTTATGACTTTTCAATCAAAAAGTGAAACACGTCATTAGATATAGAATGTGACCCGTGAAATTAGGTCTATCCAGTTACTACTCGCGGTCCTCCGCTTTCCCCGCTACCCAAGTAAATAATTCTATTTGAATACATAATAATTGTTTACTTTTAAGAAATAAACACTACTTTAATATCATCTAATAAAATAAAGTACCTACCTACCTAGATGAAGTTACTCCTTATAACAATAGCTATCTGCGAGTGAAATTCTTGTCAAAATAGTTCAAGCCGTTTCAGAGTTAGCCGAAAAAACAGACAGATATACAGACATAAATTTAAAAAATTGATTTTTGATATATATATATATATATATAAATACTTTCATATGCATATAATGAAATGCTGTTAATTTGAAATTAAATATTACAGATATTTCAATTTATTTAGATATAAGTATAGTACTTATTTTATATAAAAAATAGTCTTTGTTACAAATAGGTCTAGAAAACCAATTCACAGATAATGAAGATGAAGTTAAGATGATGATGAGGATGTAAGATATAATGATGAAATGGGATTTTTATCATGAATGTGAGTGCTACATATGGTAAAAATCCCACTTTACATCAATAACTCTATCAGTCAACGTGACAACTTGAAAGCGTATCATATAAGATGCCCAATTGTGTAGAGCTCACTCATAGATTTTAAAACACCTTTTTGTTTTTAATATATAATATGTTCTATTACATATATATTTGATATATACTTATAAGTTATATGTAAATATATAAGGTGTAGCATAACTTAACTTATGGTATAAATAGTGTGGTTCCAATGGTGTTAGGCGAAAAACATATTTTTAGTTACGGTTTAAGTTGGTAGATAAGTTAGATATTACAAATTAGTTATTTCAAAAATATATGTATATATTTTTGAAATAAATAATTTATATATAATATAAATATACATAGTTACAACTCTTCTCTGTCCGTCCGTCCGCTGTCGTCTGTATGTGTCTTTATAAACACTATTGAACAGTTTAATAATACTCTAGATTCTTTTAGATATTTTGATTTCTATTTTAAATTATACATTTTATATTTTAAAATCATGTTTTTTTAAATTAACCGTTCACAATTACCAATTCAAATCGAAAATTTCAAAATATTTCAAAAAAGAAAGTCAATTTTAGATAAAAGTAAAACAAAGCTGTAAAACGCTTTCCAAAATTATACTAAAATATACAAACATTAATAAATATCGTTTCTAAATTAAATAAAGTAACATCCTACGTCTTATACAAGATTTACTCATTTAGAGCCATATATTTTTTGTTTCTACAAGAAAATATGTGTACATTTAATAGCCAGCCCTTTTAATGTCCCACTGCTGGGAACGGGCCTCCCTCAGTACGAGGGGGATCAGGACATAGTACGTATACAGGCGGGTTGGCGGACTCGACATGTCTTTCTGAACCTTGCAAGGTTTTCACAGTAATGCGTGTGTCCAAACTAAGTTTTCCTTTACCGTAAGATAAGTAGTAAATGTTAGAGTTGTTTCGCACATGACAATATTAGAGGTGCGTGGCCCGGATTTGAACCCGCTTCACTCGTTTGGGCTAGCTCTGTTTATACCTTAATTTATTTTTTGATTTCAACAATTACTGTACATACTGTTATTTATAAAACAAATGAACTATAATTGAGTGAATGACATGAAATTAAACTTCTAAATCTAGTTATTTTAGCAAATTTAAAATATATCTATTCCACTTTAAATACGGTGAAGGAAATACTATTATGTAATGTCTAAGTTATGTACTAGCTAAAACCGTAACTAAAAATATGTTTTTCATCAAACACAATTGAAACGACGCTATTTTTACCATATAATATATCGCAACGAAACCTGTACGTTGAAAGAACTTAGCAAGTTTTCGAACCACTATGACAACCATGCTGATGAATAAATATAAATATGTTTGGACATAATTACACACAGCGCCATCTAGTTCCGTGGTAAGCTACTAATAAGCTTGTGTTACGGATACCAGACAGTTGATATACTACATATATATACGTTTAAATACATACATATTATAAATATATAATAGTAATGACGCGATGGTTTCCGAAGCAGCAGTCTCATCCACGTTAGATCGGATAACGTAAGAGTTCTAATCAAATAATAATTTAAAAAAATAATAATAATAAAAATAAATAATAAAAAAAATATTATTAAAAAAAATAATAATAATATTATGATAATAGATAATTTGATATTGTTAATCTAGATAAGTACTAATAATATTTATTTTGATTTTTCATTTCTTACATTTCGAATGATTTTCAACTACGAATATACTCGTATGTTGACGTCGATGTTTATTTAATTGTCCATTTATAATAATTATAGCTTCTGTAACAAATAGAATATCTTAAATTGAACTACTTTAAAATATGGTAATTTTTAATTTTCTAGAATATACCTAAATAATCAAATTCAGTTCAACCATCGCATTTTACAGTCAGAGCTGAATCAAAAAAAAATAAAGACTTAAAGAAATTATAATGTTATTATTCAAAAATATTTACCAAATATTTCACTAAGCGAAATTCGAACCTGTGATCAATGCGGTGATACAGTTATCGGAGCTAGTTATCTAGATTAGTAGAATAAATTTTCTCTAGTATATATAGTCGGAAAAATGTATAATCTCGCGTAACCAAATTTTCCACAACGATTAATAATCATATTATAACGAATAGGACCTTGCAAGGGCCCATAAAGAAAACCGACGAGTGTCCCACTTTTGAGCCCACTTACAACTACTCTACAATCGTAGCAACCTGAAATAGACTCTATTTTAAAATGATAAAGATTATAATGGGTGAAAGTAAAGTTTTATAGGTCTGTAGGCCTGTGTGTGTTTGTGTGAGTGGCGCGTCGTGGTGTGGTGTGCGTGTACGCATCGGAGATAGTATGCCGCAGGGGATCTCAAGGAAAAGAGAAATGCGCCGCTTTTCAAAAAAATATCATTTTATAATTATTAATTACATATATTATTATGCAATCGTTTATTATAATAATTTCCTTTTCGTCCGATTAATAAAATTACGTTCAGTAATTAGCTTTGATTATACTTTTAATAACATCCTATTGTATAACTGTTTCTATATTTTAAATTGATGCCTAATTCAGTTACAAGTAAATTACTTTAATCGATTTCGTAAGACCAGCTATTATCATGTATGATTTACCATCTCATTAATAAGTTACCTCAAAGTTGTATTCCGTACACTAATTGCAAAAACAATTTGTGCTATATGTATTATACTTGAGAATTTATTTTTTAGCTTCTATCTATTTATAAGATTTAAACATGAATTAATTACGCTAGTATCATAGTAATAACATTATACAAATACAATATGTTACGCTTGAAAAGTCATGTTGTAACGGTGCGGACCTGCGTTTGATATCATCGGTGCCAGTGGTGGTAAAATTTTGGTGGGAGTGAGTGGGGTGCGCAAGCGCAGCCAGTCGGTCGACTATACGCGGCGCATGCGCCCGCCATCCCGGAGTGAAGTGAAGTGTCATTACCCACCTATCAATAGCCAACCAGACCAGTGTACGTTAACCCTTTATCGAACTGGAAGCGGAAATGTCATTGGCATAAATAAAGTGACGTGCTGTGTTAATTTAAGTGGACCTGGACTTTTATCACGAGTATTCTCTTCCCTTTACCCCTTGTAAATATTCGACACGAATATTTTTATGATCTTTTATTTTTGCCAATCACATATCTCTTTTTCTGAATAGTCTCCTTCACTAACCGCATGCTATGATTTTTCCCGTAAATCGTTGGTTTTTGGGCTGATTACTAGAAGGTAGCTCGACAGGTTTTTTTACAGTTTTAACGGCGACGCCTGCGCCTCGGTGACACGAATTACGCTCTTTTGTTGTTTTAACATTAACTATTTAACTAAATCGAGAACTTAACGTTTTCTCTAAAAAATATTTTTTTTAAATAACCTAGTTACTAAATTAAAATTTTTAATTTAGATGTTGCTATCCTTAATATCAACTGCTTTATTATTACACACCTATTAAATTAAATTGAGGCCTGCGTATGACCTATTCTATCAATTCAAACTCTAGGTGAGTATTCCTTATACGACCAACAAGTAGTTAAAGGGTATATAGTAAATCTCGTTCTCTTTCTAGTCTCCTGCCTAAACTCTCGATCCGAAGACAGTGAAGTGGATTGCAAGTGGACTGAGTGTATCATGTTATTCTGGATTTAACAAATATATACAATTGCGACGATCTTGTATAAACATCTCAGGTGAGTAAACTGTACTTTATATATTATGAATGATTTTAATTTTTTTTTAATATTATTTATAAAATATTATTAAGAAGCTATATCTTAATTAAATTAAGTATATACTATTAAAAATAATAATTAAAATGTATTGCTAAATACTACGAGTAGGAATTTATTTGCATTTTATTAGGTATATGACAAAAGCCTTATTGTTTAAACTTATAGTTTTTTTTCAATATAGATGTGAGAATAATTTATTTTAAGTATATGCTAATTTAATAGGACTTCTCAATATTGTTTGATATGAACTGTACATTATTTTTGCATAAGCCTATTCATAATTCATAGATTTAATAAGTAAATCACTAAGTATATAATATACCGTTGAGTTGGATGTTTTAGGATTTTTCGATACGGTTGTCGACCCACAGGTGACTGACCTGTTATAACAAAACCAGTCAGGATTCGAATTAATTTGATAACGCTGAATTACTAAATGATAGTCTACTTTGCCATTTAGCTATAGTCGGCGTAGTTATCGTGAACGCGTTTACGGAAATTTGTGAAGATATTTTGTTTTGGTTGTCATTTTATGTGTGTAAAAATATTTTATGATTCGATTTTATGAAACTAATCCGGATCATTTTGATCCGAATAACCAGCTACCGTCATACCAAATTTTGCAAAAATTAAAAAAAAAGTTTTCGCATAATGTCCATATACGGACAAACAGAAAAAAAACGTTAAGTTATAGATTCGGCTGATAATATTGACTATTAATACTTTCATACGTTTACGCGAATATTTGACATTATAAATGAAACTATCTTTTCGGATTTTGTCGCGGTTTTATTTGGATTTTTGGTACCCGACGTTTCGAATGCTTTACAGCAATCATGGTCACGGGATTGAGTCTTAGTTAGAATTTTAAAATATTTAGGTTTATTACTCACGACTCATAAAGTTAATTTAAAGAAAAAACTAGAAAATGAAATGAAATTAAATGACATACATAATATGTACGTATATAGTGATATCATATATATAGTGATAACATATATTGAGTGGTTACAGAATAACAACTCATTAAAGATTTTATAAAGTAACTAAACCTTATTTTAACGCAGGTGTTTTAAGTAATAAATGAGTGGGGACCTATCATTTAAATTTGCATGCGGCAAAAGATATTCAACATAATGTTTTTAATTTAATTTTAATATACACGATATTATAAGTAAAGATGAGTTATAAATTTCAATAAAATATTTCTGAAAAAAGCAAAATTTATTTAGGTATTGGTATATTTTTATTCCATTCTATGAATATTCCATACTAATATCACTACATCACTACATAGTATAAAACAAAGTCGCTTTTTCTGTCCCTATATCCCTTTGTATGCTTAAATCTTTAAAACTACGCAACGGATTTTGATGCGGTTTTTTTAATAGATAGAGTGATTCAAGAGAAAGGTTTATATGCATAACTAGCGGATCCCGCGCCTTGCCTGTGCTAAATCTAGGGAAGAGCCCGAGCGAAGCGAGGGCCAGTCGCTAGTTGTATTATAAATGCAAGAGTAACTCTGTCTGTTTGTCTGCCTGTTATCTTTTAACATTTAATCCGCTGAACCAATTTAGATGTATAGGGAATTAGTTTGAGATCATAGTCCACCGCGCTGGCCTAGTGCGAGTTGGCAGACTTCACATGCCTTTCGAAAACTTGTTAGGTTTTCTCAGACATGCAGGTTTCCTCACGATGTTTTCCTTCACCGTAGGACAAGTGGTAATCATGATATTATAAATGATATATAAGCAAGGATATATAGATTTATTATAGAAATGAAAAAATAATCACTTCTGAAAAGCGATACTAAAAATTTAAGTAAGCCAGCAAAGGTCGCGATGACACACTAGTCCTTCAGTTTTGTGACCCCATTAGTAAAATCTTAGTGAGTCAGATAAGAAGAACGTTGTGAAGCAACGCAGTAGGCGGCACACGGAAGGTGTGTACCTACCCCACTGTAAAATATTATGTAATTTTGATTATTTACATATCTCTAGTTTTCCTTGAAATTTTATTTTTTCCCTCTCCTTAGATTTTTATTTTCTATTATTTTTAATCTAGCTTCAAGTCTTAAAAGACAGGACGAAAATTTCTTTCAAAAATATCTATCCATAAGTAAAGATCACACATTCTCTAGAATTACAAAGATTTTTGAACAATTTATAATTAATTTTTATATAATCTTGTAATCCTTATCTTTAAATATACGAATTATATAAAATTTTACCAAAATAATTAAACTAAAAACGAAAACTTGTCATACATTCATCCATATGCATAACGTTTAATCTTTACAAAGTATAAAACCAAGTCGCTTTCCACCATTTGTACGCTTAGATTTTTCAAACTACGCCACGGATATTAACGCTGTTTATCAATAAACAATAATTCAAAAGGAAGGTTTATATGTACAATACATGCATAGAATACAAGAAAAAAAACCGAGAAAATATCTTATTTTTGAAAAATCTATCGGACTGTCAAAACTAGGGACTAACCGAGCGGAGCAAGAAAGAGTCGCTAGTTAAACGTAATACGTATTTTGATACCAAAAGATGCCGTATACTAACAGATAGAGTCTATTCATATAAATATAACTATCAAAATATTCTTAAGAATATACATTATACTTAGAAAAGTAGAGTGTATTTCGCAAAGCGTGACGTGGCTTGTCGGAGAGCAAGCCTGACTAATTAGAGGAAAGATAATATTCAATTTTTCCTTCCACATTTAATTACAAGTCTCTGGTCACGAACTGACCGACATTTTATGCAGTGAGATATGGCCAAGCTTCTGGGTCGTCCCAACGGATTATGATAATTTAATTAATTTGAAACGGCACTAAGATTTATGAGGCGTTATTCGAACGAGAATTCATCTCGAGAGCTTAATTATGTCTGATATACTTGAAAGCTTGCTTAAATATAATGAATGATTGAAAAGTTATGTGTATATGTATACTTCTATACTAATATTATAAAGCTGAATAGTTTGTTTGTTTGTTTGTTTTGTTAAACGCGCTAAACTGGTTCGATTTGAAAAATTCTTTTTGTGTTGGATAGTGCGTTAATCGAGGAAGGCTATAAGCTATATTAAATCACGCTATAACCAATAGGAGCGGAGTATCAATGAAAAATGTTGCAACAAATGGGAGAAAAAAAATTTCTAAAGATTTTCAGCCTTTAGAACGCGAGTGAAGCCGCGAAAAAGGCTATTTTAATAATAAAATAATGCGTCAAATCAGCACATATATTTTACGAAAACCTTATCGAAATAGTAATTATTATTGAAACAAGGACCGAAGATAGTTTTAGATTTTTTCTGTCCTTCTGTCTGTCTCAAATCGCATTACTGGATAGCCACGGGACAGATTTTGATTGGTTTAGTGACAGGTCAACCTCCCGAGTCAACATGTACCTATGCATACTAAAAACTTTACAACTTGAAAATATCTCATCTCTAAGAAATCTATACTAGCCGTTAAAAGCGTGAATGTGTCGGTTGTTTTTAATCAAATACGTTTTCGAATTAATTATAGTAATGTGATGACATTAGAAACTAGAGTTCTATAAAATTAGACCGTAATGACGTGTACAGTAGATTATGTAAATTGAAGATAAATCTACACAATTATTTTGCTATAATCTATATAAATAAAAAATTAAACTATCTGTTTGTATTATAATAACAGCTTAAACGCATATGAAACGAACGAAACACTGTATTTAGAAGCAAACAGACTGACACAATTATTTGTTTGCTTCAGCAAATTTACGAAACGGCTGGACCTATTTTGACCAGACTTTCATTGTCAGATAGCTGATATTGTTAGGAGTAATTTAGGCTAGTTTTATTTAAAAAATCAGCAAAAATACTTAAAATTTACCTAAATATCGCTAACTGACAATAAATTAATGAATAATTTTACATTACCTGCAGAACCGTAGAGAATTCTGGGTATATAAATTTATTACATTGAAAGGATTTCCTTCGCAATTTTTATTTATACTTAATTGAGAACATCCACCTTTTTGAAGTCGGTTGAAAATACCAACTCAATGCATTTGCAGTCATATGTAAAAATATATAGTAGGTATTAAAATGAATGAACTG
Organism: Boloria selene; assembly: GCA_905231865.2. NCBI lineage: Eukaryota > Metazoa > Arthropoda > Insecta > Lepidoptera > Nymphalidae > Boloria > Boloria selene. The sequence continues at coordinate 519,520 of HG993133.1, forward strand.
ACTATACGAACACGTATGAATATACGTATAGACGTAGCGATGTCGAAGAAATATCAATGTATTATAGTTAAATAATATGATAACTATTAGTAAAAAATCCTGTATATTATTATTAAACAAAAATAGCAAAAAATTAGACATAATATGTATATTAAAAAAACTTTCAGGATAACACAGTATTCTCAGATGAAAAAGTTTAAGAATATATTCCACTACTACAAGATAGCAAAAAACTGCACATGAATGCTGCAAGCCTAGTACATTAGAAACGGCTAGACCCAGTGGCTAGGTCTAAGTGACACACATAGCGTACTTTCACTTAGATGCGGCAATGACCACGCGGCGGTAATGTCAAGTGCGTGAACAGTTTTCACTTGACTGTTATTGATTTGACTAATGCGTACTTATTTATTACTACTTTATACTGTACACTATGAGTTTATTTACTTTTAAAAATAAAAAAAATATATGTTGGGACATTTTTTACAACAGCGCCATCTAGTTCCGTGGTAACCTACGAGGCTTGTGTTACGTATACCAGATAGTTGATATACTACACATAAAAATTTTAAATACTTACATAATATAAATATTAACACCCATGACTGGAGTACAAACATTCGTGCTCAACAAATGAATGCCCCCAGCGGGACTCGAACCCGCGACCGCTGGCGCAGAAAGTAGGGTCACTGCCATCTGAGCCAAATGTGTCGTCAAGTATCTATGTATAGTAAAATTTTGAGTCTTTAATAATTATATAGATACATAATAAATATTTTTATGGTATGGAAATAGTGATTATTGTCGATAAAGAGGCATCACAAGAAAGCCACTACCGATTTTGATGATTTTTGGTGTGATTATTTACAAATGATACTTTTACTGCTTGTAATATATCAACTCTGAGAAATATATACTTAAATCGCTCGCACATAAAAATGTAGAGTATCGAAAGTATTCAAAAAATACTAGGTTTTCTTTTTAATTTACAGGGTATATAATTTCATAATAATTTACAAAGAACAGACATGTTTTTAATTAAAAAACATGTTTTTCAAAAGGTGTACTAAAATGCTTTATTCAGCCTTAAATCTTAGATAGAGACTTATCTATTAACCACAGATCACATAAAAAAGAAACTATTAACAATGGTTTCTCTATATAACGGATCTGTATAAAACAGTCAAAAGTATAAGTGCCTACTTAATTTATAGTCGTAGTTAGATGCTATGATCACTTAAACGTATGTCTTTATTTATTAATCAAGTCAAAAATCGAAGAACCAATAAGTATTGAGTATACATTTGCCTTAAAACTAAAGAATTTTGTAATTATAAATAGTACAGGTATTTCCCAGTCAGCCAAGGAGACGGGTTGGTCAATCTAACTTTGATGAATCATTCAGTTTTGTAATTCTTCTAGCGTCAATACTTATCACCATCTCAAAGGTTAGAATAATTAGGATTTTTATGTAAATAAGTGAATAATAATGTCCGGTTTGATCTAGGTCAAACCTAGATTCATATATCAGTTCAAAAATAAAAAGAGAGAGAAAAAAAAATATTAGTCCCGATGAGTTTCTTTCGCCAGTTCTTCTCAGGTCAGAGGTTTCTTCTTTACGAACTGGTGGTAGACTCATGACTTTCAGTAAGAAATTGTAACAATTTAAAAGATAAATAAAATATTTTATTCCACCCTCGCTTCGACCGAGTTTGGCCCTGGTTAAATTCCAAAACAAATGTACCCCTCAGTAGCCGTACATTTTCCGAGATAAAGTAGCCTATGTTTAATAATCAATATCGGTGCCAAATTTAGTAAAGTTGCTTAGTAGAGGCATTCTGGCTTGTTCGAATAACAAACATCCATAAATCGAAACTTAGGAATTAATTATATAGTAGCAATTAAAAGTATTTATATATATAAACAAATATATTATTATAAATTCAATCTAATTTATAACTCGTTCACTTTATTTTATTAAATATTTCTTAGATATTTTATAAATTGTGTTATTTACGAATAACATAATGTTTGCTCACACTCGCTGCGTGAAAATCTGATGCCCATATTACACTCCGCTAGAGAAAGTGTACCAACGAAAAAAAGCAAATTTTAGTAAACAACTAATATTTATAATATTATATAAATATTAGTAGGTTTTAGAGAAATCTCTTAATAATTAAATATAATTGGTTAATAGTTCAATAACTCTTAGAGCAAACATTGTCAGAGCTAACGCGTACAGTAGGCGGATCACGCAAGGGGGACATTGGCCACCGCGCCGGTGAAATCGATCAGCTGGCTTACCTTACATGTACTAGTCAATGCTAATTCTTAATTTTTTATATAGAGCCTTTTCCGATCTTGTGAATAGAAAAGCTTAATAAATAATAAAGTTGCCAAAAATTAATATTAATAAACAAATATTATTTTATGTATATAATACTAGCTGTACCCGCGGCTTCGCCCGCGTTTATTTTTTTAATTGCTAATCAACCTCATTGGGTTGATCTATAGGAAAAAAAATTGTCTAAAAAATAAAAAATAAAATTTAGGGGTGGACTACTCTTAGCATTTAGGGGGATGAAAAATAGATTTTGGCCGATTCTCAGACCTACTCAATATGCTCACAGAATTTCATGAGAATCGATCAAGCCGTTTCGGAGGAGTATGGGAACGAACATTGTGACACGAGAATTTTATATATTAGATTTTGATATTAGAACATAATTTAATATATTATTTGAGATTGTAGAAAAGGTAACATTTATTGATGAATGACATAAATAAGTTTATGATAATTGTATAGGGTAATAAAATAAATACACTTCATATTCACTTTAGTGACCGACTTCAAAGAAAGGAAGGTCAGATACCTACCTGCTTTTTTGTTTATTACTCGTTGCGTTAAATCTTTAAATAAAACAAAAAATGTATTTGATAAAAAAATCTTGGAAATAATTTTAAGTTTAAGCATCGCTTCATTTCTATAATATTTTATTTTTAATATATAATTTGTTGAAAATTACTTTGAAACCTATTGCTCTATAAATAAATAATTATTATAACAAAGTATTTCATCATAACTTCAATACAAATTATATTCTTTGCTTAAGACATAAGGCTTAAATTCGAAGAGCACGTGAATAAGTTGAGAGCACGGTGTCACGCGAAGAGAAAGCCGTCGCAAGATCCGTTTCGATCTATACCTGATATACTTGTAGAGGAAAATTGTCATATATATTACTAGACTCGGTTTTTCTTATGACTTTACTTAGACTTTTCCGACATTTCCAAATTCAAATGTTTTAATTTCTAGAAATTATATTAATATTATCTTATATATAAAACTAGCTGCGCCCCGCGGTTTTACCCACGTAGTTGCCGTTCCCGTGGGATTACAGGGATAAAAAGTAGCCTATGTCCTTTCTGAAGGTCTTCTCTATCTGTGTACCAAATTTCATCGAATTCGGTTCAGCGGTTTAGGCGTGAAAGCGTAACAGACAGACAGACAGAGTTACTTTCGCATTTATAATACTAGTTAGGAATTAGTTAGGATTCTCGTGTCACAATTTTCGTTCCCACACTCCTCCGAAACGGCTTGACCGATTCTCATGAAATTTTGTAAGCATATTGAGTAGATCTGAGAATCGGCCAACATCTATTTTTCATCCCCCTAAATGTTAAGGGTAGTCCACCCCTAAATTTTTATTTTTATTTTTTAGACAATTTTTTTTCCTACAGATCAACCCAATGAGGTTGATTAGCAATTAAAAAAATGAACGCGGGCGAAGCCGCGGGTACAGCTAGTTATTCAGTAGTTACTCGCTTGTATAACCGAGTGATGCGGGTTTAAATCCGGGTCTCGCACGTCTGATATCATGTGCGAATCTTTTCTATCATGGTTACCACTTGTCTTACGGTGAAGGAAAACATCGTGAGGAAACCTGCATGTCTGAGAGAAACCTAGCAAGTTTTCGAAAGACTTGTGAAGTCCGCCAACTCGCAATAGGCCAGCGCGGTGGACTATGGCCTGATACCCCTCGTACTGAGAGAGGCCTTTGCCCAGCAGTGGAACGTTACAAAGGCTACATATACATACAATACAATAAAGTTTGTTGCTATTTTTATTACCTACAAAATGGTATGAACAATATTGTTAAATTAAAAAAAATCCTCAAACGTTCAAATGAAATAAAGATTCCCAAATACATTCTAAAACACTTTTCATACTGTCTGCGTTCTCATTAACATCGATATAAGCATATATTAAATTCAATAAACATAGTAAATTAACATTTCTTTCTTCGGGACTTGCACAATCAAGCCCGTTTAATTCTAATGTATGCTGTTGGTGACTTATTTTTTTTAAATCGTTTCCGGTGACATTTCGCGTACTTTTTGTCTGAATGAACTGGGTTTGGTTAGGTCAGTATCTTTAATGAAAGAGCTTTGTTTGACACTTAACAATTACGACTTTATTACCACGTATTGTTGAAACTTATATTAAATATTTTCAAAAAGCAAGTGTTTTCATTGAGGTTATCTTCTTATATTGTAAAGCTTATTGCCGTGATTTTTTGTTAACGAGTATAAAAATTAAATAAAAGTAAAATAGGTAATTACTTTCAAAGTGATGCTGAATGTAAATATTATGATTTTTTACAAGATATCTATATATTTCAACAGCAATTCTGGAGACGTACAAACAAACTTTGATGTATCCTAAAAATATATATAAATAAATAAAAATGTTAGAACATTTATACAACAGCGCCATCTAGTTCCGTGGTAAGCTACGAGGCTTGTGTTACGGATACCAGATAGTTGATATTCTACACATATAAATTTTTAAATACAGACATAATGTAAATATTAACACCCATGACTGGAGAACAAACATTCGTGCTCAACAAATGAATACCCCCAGTGGGATCCGAACCCGCGACTGCTAACGCAAAGGGTCACTGCCAACTGAGCCAAACACCTTTCAAAATAAAACTTAATTTTTTTAAATTCATTTACTACTAAATGAATATTTTTTCTTATAAAAGATTCTGTTTTATGATTAAATTAAAGAAAAAAATCGATAATTTATTCAAAAAATAGCTTGACACTATCACGAAAGGGTTATTACACCAAGTATAAAGGAACACATGCGGGAGTGAACAATGTGATTCTTTATATTTTCGGTAACATGTGTATTCAAAGTACAGCCTGCGACTTTCTCCGTGACAGATGTCGAACCCTTCAATCAGTCAATATTTGAATTCAATTTGGAAAAAAAGAACATGTGTTTCTTACGGTGGGAATATTTCGTGTAGGTACCTGACGCTTATAAAATAGGTTGCATTTGCGTATAGTACTACTAGTTTTGTCCATTTAATGGTGTTTTTATGGGATTTATTTTGAATATAAATATTTCTTACTCTCGCTTCGCTTGAACGCGTCCTTAAAATTGAATGGCTTAAGAACCTATAACAATACCCACGTTCATAGATATTTTGTCCAGAAACCTTCGCAATCGTATACAGAACGACTTATAAGAGTTTCATCACAATCGGATCAATGGTTTAAAAACTTAATAACGCGTAGAAGACAAACATACAAACGTTAATTTTTATTTCTATAAAAGAAGAGTGTAGATCTACTACATAGTATTAATAATATAATATAAATTTAAATAAAACTTTAAGTATTTCTTCGTTACTATAAGTTTTACCTAGCAGTAGCACCTGACACACCCTATCTATTTATCAAGTATAAAGATCGAGGCTAATCAATAATGTTACAGTCAAAATATTCTTTTCCAAACTCTTATTTATTTTGACACACAAAAGATTAATAGCGTTGATAGTAACACTCAAACTCTAATGTGAATTAACGATCCAATTTATATTCAAAGAAATATATATGAATTTACGTTTATATTATGGTTAGATACGTTTTACATTTCTTGTGCCGAACCCTTATTCTTTACCTAGAATAAAAGTAGCCAACTTTACGCCTTATAACATCAGGTATCTGCCAAGTCAAAAATCTCGTCAAAATCTGCCCAGCCGTTTCAGAAATAAGTGGGTACAAACAGACAGACATTTTTTTAAATTGTATTTTTCTAATAAACGCCGTTTTTATAAAAAACTGTAATGTTGGTGTTATTTTCAGTCACTTCAATTTCATTTATCTTTCAATAAATGACCTTTTAATCTAAATAAAAAAATATTTTCATTGTTATTTCCAATAATGTTTACCGTCGAACCGAATAATGATAGCCGTATGAGATATAAGAGTCGGAAAAAGCATATAAGCTACACTTAGTCCTGAAAAAATGTTTGATTCACGTGGTATTTGAATATTTTTGGTATTTGAAAGTATACATTGTTCTTCTTCCTCATAATGTAAGAATACATTATCTTGTTCACAAAATTATGTAGATTATCTATACTACTCGTAATATTTAAAGTTGAAGAGTTTGTTTGTTTAGTTGAACGCGCTAATCTCAGGAACTACTGGTCCGAATTCAAAAATTCTCTTTGTGTTAAATATTTCGTTTATCCAGGAAGCAGGTTTCCAGCCTTTAGAACGCGCGCAAAGCCGCGGGAAAGGTTAGTGTTAAATATGTTAGCTATCTTTTTGTATAGTGTAAAGCATAAGATTCGATAAATAGCTACTATTTATTATCCACCCTAGTAACCTATAATCGACCACGTGTTGCATCGGACCGATTTCCTTTCCGGATGTAAACAAAGGGTTGATGGGAACAAGGCAATTATAGGGTGCGTTTTTAGATGCCTCATCTGAGCTAAGGGTTTTTTCTTCTAGTTTTTTTACTCGTGGGATGTAAATTAAATTTTATTTGATGTATTCCTAAAAGGTTGATTCTATATTAAATATCTTCATTTCATAATTTCTTCTTCATTAAAATAAGTGACGTTAAACTTTTATAACAACGTGAATTGATATTTACTAAATCTCTTTCAATTTTTTCAAAAAAATCAAAATTTTAATATGTAAATAAAAATAAATTTAAGTTTGTTTGTCTCGCTAAATCGCGGCGACCGATTGAATAATTCTTTTCTAATACTTTCTTAGGTTTACGCGAATATTGCTTTATTGTTTTCTTGGAGTGTGTCAAAGGTGGTTCAAGTACATGGAAAATTGATAAGTTCAGAACTGTTTATTTTGTATATCAATTACTAGCTTTTTATGGTAATAATTAGTTTAAAATTTTAAAGTTATTAGTATATTAAAATGTATCTCGAATAAGATTTATCACTGTCAATATAAAGGAAACTTAAAAATCAATTTTTTCCTATTTATAATTACAAAATATGCCTTATCCATAACTATGATCTAATTATACAACTTTAAAAATATACTACGTATACGCTTTCTAAGAGAATAACGAAACTCAATACTTATTTATCTATACTAAAGCTGAAGAATTCGTTTGTTTGTTTGTTTAGTTGAACGCGCTAATCTCAGGAACGACTGGTCCAAATTGAAAAATTCTTTTTGTGTTGGATAGTCCGTTTATCGATAAAGACTATAGGTTATATTACATCACGCTACGACCAATAGTAGCGGAGCATCAATGAAAAATTTTGTAAAAACGGGAGAAAAATATTTCTTTTGATTAGCCTTTAGAATGCGAGCGGAACCGCGGGAGCGGCTAGTATAAAATAAAGTCACGCAGTTTTTAGTCGGTTTGTCTGTCTTATTGAATTACAGTTATTTATAATGATATATCTCCATATATAGTCTATTCAGAGTTGATCCTACTCGCGCACAACACGACGTATGTCAATGTACGTAAAAGGCCTTGTACGGTCTCCGATGATTTCCTTACGTAACGAAAGTCAAGGTCCGCATATCTATTTAATTAGTCGACAAGTTCGCATTTTTACATTAAAAATATGTTTTTGTACGTTTTTACTGCTATATGTGTAATATATTTGAAAGAATTAGAAATTATTTGCTACATAAAGATGAAAAGATGACTAAAAATATTAGTCTCTACTAGGCACAATCAATTTTATTTATATATAGTAAATATTCTAAAAATCAAATTAACTAATCGAAATCTGTATAGCCATTTGAAATTTATACTTAAACCATAAAAAATATGCTCTAAAGGCTTGAAAGAGGAGGATAGCGCTATACGAGGGAGCAGGACGAAAAGGGCAACGTCCTGATTTGTCAATAAACTTGACCCACATTTCATTGAGAGCGAGTCTCGAAGGAATCTTTGATTATGCTGCGGTCACACTTGATATTTTAAAATTAAATAGTGCCTTTTTTAATAATTATTTATTTTCCATAACTGTGAATAAATATAAAAATACTTACCATTAAATAAATAATTAAAAATACCCTTAGAAACTTAAGGGGAAAGAAATCACCTCACTGACTAACTGACTACAAATCACAACAAATTCAATAATACTCATATACATAATATATTTAATAATTTTTCTTATATTTTTATATATAATCGTTTAATACGACCTCAGCATGGTCAGAAGTCCTTGTCCAAAGTAACGGGACACGACGCGGTGTTACACGCGCGGTTACTTCGTCAAATTAGTGTTAATTGTAGACATTTTCATATGTAACTACGTTTTTTACTTCTTTTTCTATACAAAACTTTATAACTTTGATATTATAGTACTTACATATATACTACTAGCGACTCGCCCTCGCTTCGCTCGGGCTCTTCCCTAGATTTAGCATAAGCAACGCCGCGGGATCCGCTAGTTATGCATATAAACCTTCCTCTTGAATCACTCTATCTATTAAAAAAACCGCATCAAAATCCGTTGCGTAGTTTTAAAGATTTAAGCATACATAGGGATATAGGGACAGAGAAAGCGACTTTGTTTTATACTATGTAGTGATTAGAAATATGAATTATCACTTATAGGGATAAGTCCACCATTGTCCACAAATTTTTTTGTTTTTGTATTTTTCTGTTTGACCTTTTACGTGCATTAAAGAATATAAAAACTTAATGGTTTACATTTACAAAGTTGATTGTAGTCGAGTGAATCGTACATTTCATTCTAATTAATATTTAAAAAATATAAAAAGAACTACTCTTAGTTATTATCTTAAGTTACTAAATCTATTCAATTAACAATCGAAGGTTTAAAAAAAACAAAAAAACACTCTGCTTTGAAATCCATTAAAAATTAAGTCTAGGCCCAGGTCATAATAAAAAATAAGATTTTTTAATTTATTAGAGCTAATCAATTTAAAAACTTTATATTTACTTAAATACTTTAACTTAAGCTTAATATTATTGTAATACATGTGAAACTAGACGGCAGTAAAGCGGCCCTTCGAAACATCGTGTTCACAAAAGTCCTTTCATAATAACGGTACAAGAGCATGTATGATGCGCTTATATTTAGAGAGATTCATCCGTAACACTCATATTATTATAAAGCATACGTATTAAAATAAAAAAACAGGGTACAAAAATCTATAGTTTCTATTTAGTATTTTGGGAACCAATATTTTTTTTAAATTGCCAGAATTAAAAAAAATAGTAGCAAAAATATTTATTAAACCATTAAAATACATTTATTATATTTTAAAGAACTTTTCTTAATATTTTCATTTTTACGTATTTTTCCCTCATTATAGAATAATACTAATCAACATTAGTAATATTTTAATGTTATTTCCATATAAATCAAAATAAACCCCATCAGAACCCTTTACAATACCATAGTATCAAACGATTGGTTGAAAACGCGCGTTAGTTCTTATAAGGCAAAGCACGTGTCGCCTGTCGGGCATCGAACGGCCTTGCTCTGCGTCACTAACTGTACCCCGGACAATGTACGCTGATGGAAATATGATGGAAATATGCTATTTATAGGTACTTGATATGACTTTTTTGTCTTTACTCTAAATTAACGGTTTAATACAGTCTAATACTTAGAGTTTTCGAATAGTATTATTTTGTAAATAATATTTTTATCGCGACTCCACACAGTTTTTACCTTTGGAGAGTTTTCTCATTTTCATATATTGTTGTGTAAATACACTGTAATTATTCTTTAATAATAGACTATTAAAAACGAAAATAGTTTTTAATATCAGACAAGTAGATCCAGAGCTTTGTGTTCAGTTTTATATAAGGTTATTATTATTCAATATAATTAAATTTAATTGAAATTGATGGAACGTTACTCTTTGGTTTTAGAAAATAAAGTTGTAGTACAATTTGTATACTTTCATATATGTTACAGTTTTTTGGGGAAAAGATATCAATGAAAGATTTTTCTTGAAAAGGAAGGAAAGATTTTCCTTTCGCGAGAATTTTAAATGAAAGCTTGCATTACAGTGTATTTAGCTACTACTAGAATCTATACATTAGTTTTACTCGTAATTACAAAAAAGAACCCCGCTTTATATAGCAAAATATGCAGTTATTTATTATATAATTTTATTTTTTCTAATGGAATCTAATTAAAATCTGTCTATTGAACTAAACTATTAATGAGTTTGGCAGAAACAGAGTAAAATAATATTTAGAATTTTTTAACCTATATTTGAATTAACAAGTTATCTTCGTTTCACTTGAATTACTCAGAGATAATCCATTAGAATAATCTATACAAGATTTATCTAAATCATTCCAGTCATATCATGAAAGAATAACAAACATACAAACATTCAAACATTTATAATAATTCGATATACACTTTTATCTACCACTAGCCTTTCCCGCGGCTTCGCTCGCGTTCTAATGGCTGGAAACCAAATACTTCCCGTTTTTGCAACATTTCTCATTGATGCTCCGCTCCTATTGGTCGTAGCGTGACGTAATAGCCTATAGCCTTCCTCGATAAACGGACTATCCAACACAAAAAGAATTTTTCAATTCGGACCGGTCGTTCCCAGAGAAAAGATTTACTTATTCCGTGGTCGTTCCTGAGATTAGCGCGTTCAACCAACCAACCAAACAAACAAACAAACTCTTCAGCTTTATAATATTACTATAGATTACATTGTAGATACATCAACACCAAAATAGCCCGAGCGGGGCTAGGACATGGGCTTGTTAGCGCGCAGCCAACCGTGTTCTCAGTTAGCCACTACGTCACTTAACTGTACCGCACGTGGGCATGCACTCATTGTGATTATTAAAGCAATGGCTACATTCTAAGTTATGTTTCCAATACATACTGTTTCTAAATATGTTATTTAGAGCTATTATTAATCAATTAAAAATATTTTATTCAGCATAAAAATTGTTACAATTTCTTACTGAACATCATGAGTCTACCACCAGTCCGAAAAGAAGAAACCTGTGACCTCAGAAGAACTGGCGAAACAAACTCAGCGGGACAAATATTTTTTTATTACTAATATCTTAATCTCACTCTTTTTTAATTGTAATTCTATATATTTAATAGCTAGCTATTAGGTTCCAGCCACGGGTTCCGCTAATTAAAAAAATAAAACTTCGAAAATATAACCTCCTCCTTTTTTGAAGGCGGTTAAAAAGTAGCCTAAGTTACGCCTTATAACATTAGCTATCTGCAAGTGAAAGTCCCGTCAAAATCGGTCCAGCCGTAACAGACAGACAGGCAAAAATTTTAAAAATTTGGTTTTTGTTTCTAGTATAGTATATACTTTCATATGCATTTAGTGAAAAGCTGTTGATTTGAAATTAAAAACAACTCCAATCTTATTTATATGTATAGCAAAGCATCATTTTGCTTGTTTTGATTAGGGCGATATTTATAAAGTAAATAGGTATTTAACGGTATTTAAAAGAGCAACTGTTAGGTTTTTGGTGGGCTCTTCTCAGGACTTAAGGACTGAAGACACTGATGCTTCAAGTGCTCATAATAAGTTTAATTACTAGCGAGTACTACTAATTACCGGTAAGTATGTAATAGAAATTCTAGATTATCCCGCCCAGTGTAATAAGAAAATTAAAGTATCTAGATCTTAATAACACTAAATATATCCTAGAACTATCTAGTAGTATACAAATTGTATTTTTTAACGAAGATCCGACTTCATCCATTTAAAGATAGATTAAATAATGTGATCACGTATAATATATATTTCACTTTAAATTTCTATGAAATATATCTATAAATAAATACATATATAAAAATTAAATATATTGGGATTTCTGGACTAAATCCGTCTTTACATCCGTGAGCTAAATATAATAACGGTGAGGGCGTTCATACGTGAAAACAATCTGTACAGACAGACGGACGGATCTAGTTCTGCGGCGTACAGTTACCTGCTACTGTAGTTGAAGAATACTACTTAGTCTACAAGTACGTTGATGGCAAATTTTAGAGCTTCGAAAATGCGTCTTTTTCTATTAAAACTATTGCTATAAAATAAATATTTTGATTGAAATTTTAAATTTTACCAAGAATTTTTAAAATAAATTCTATTAACATATATATAAAAGCCTAATTTGCGTAGGTATAGTTTAAAATAATAATAAATATATTGGGTTATTATTACAACAGCGCCATCTAGTTCCGTGGTCAGCTACGAGGCTTGTGTTACGGATACCAGATAGTTGATATATAGAACTTTAAATAAATACATATTATAAATATAAACACCCATGACTGGAGTACAAACAAATGAATGCCACCAGCGGGACTCGAACCCGCGACCGCTGGCGAAGAAAGCAGGGTCACTACCAACTGAGCCAAACGTGTTGTCTATATACACAAAGAATTAGATTTTATTTTTTTTTATTTTTTTATAGAGAGTTATAAAATGTAAATAATTTTCCATAGTAACTTATATTGGTATTAAGTTCAACATTTTGTAATTCTAACAGGTTGTTGCGTTTAATGCTCTATTAATCGCTATTGTAGCAAATATTTTTTAAAATAAAATTGTCACGACTTTAAGTGATTTTGTTATAATTTGATTTGTTACAGTTTAACTACTAAAATAGTTTTTGCAATAGTTTCATATAAGTTGCATTATTTGTCATTGCAGCGTTTTTGACGGTTTATTTTAGAACGTTTTAAATTACACTTTTTATTTATAAAAAATGAGAAAATTACTTTTTAATATTTTATAATTATTGCATATTTAAATTTTATCCTACCAATATTTGTTTTAATCTCATAGCTCCACAAACCTTGAAAATTGCCAATATTATAGTTGCCATTTCCGGATATCGAATCGGCGACCACCCACATAGTACCGCATCACCAAAAAAGCTTTTAACTGAAATCGGTTTAAAAACTCGTAATATCGCTTATTAATGTCATGTGAACTGAATTAAATCGCTTCTTAGTAGCAATTCTTAGACATTTCACTTTTTGAGCCCCCTTTTCTCCGCGACCGCGAAACCTCCTTTCCAACTAAGGTACGTGATGCGCGGCCATTAAAATGACGCTTCGTACTCTTGACCTATTCTGCTTACCAAAAAGTGGCAAATTAGTAGCATTTACACGCACTAGTTAAGATTACAATTGTTTTAAGTCAATCTCTTGGCACGGTTCAGTAAAACGAGAGAGTGAGCTGAAGTACAGCCACTTAGGTACTCACTCATATGTAGTATCATTACATACTTAAACTGTTCCTTAAAATGATTTACAAATATAAAAACTAGCCTTTCCCGCGGCTTCACGCGCGTTCTAAAAGCTGAAAACCAAATAACTGCCGTTTTTGCAACATTTTTCATTGATGCTCCGCTCCTTGGTCGTAGCGTGATGTAATATAGCCTATAGCCTTCCTCGATAAACGGACTACCCAACACAAAAAAAATCGATTCGGACCAGTATTACCTCACAGAGAAGATGTGTTTTTTATCAATTCCGTGTATTACCTAAACTTCTATGGAAAGTTGGAAGCTTAAAAGTAGCTTAAAGCTCTTCAATCAATCGCAGTCCATATTAAGAACAGACACAAACAATATAATTATTAGTCATTTCTTTATCATTGGGCTTTCCCTTATTCTTAAAATACTAATTTAAGATAAAAAAAAACAAAAACACGCAAATCGAAAGTGTTTTCCTTGTATTTTAACCCCAAAAGCTTCGTCACTTAACTTTTACTGTTATTAATAAATAATAACTTTCCTCTTGATGCGTCACGATCATATTACAGATTCGAAACAGGATAGTGACCAAATGTGACCTAAATACGCCTCGGAATGCCAAAGAAGCCTAATAAGGTACCATTTTTGTGTATTTTATGAAATTAATATAGTGTGGTTTTTGTGTATAACGCTTTTAATCGATTAATATTATCAAATATTTAGGTTTTATATCTTGAATGATTTCCACAAGACGTAAAAATTCTATCTATGCATGTTAAATTAACTACGAGTTAAATTATAATACAAAATTTTGAGTAAATAATATTGTAATTTTCATAAATCTTTAAAATATAATTCTATATTACATACACTAGTGGAAACGCGCTTGGGAACTGAATCACATCTATCGCGTAATTTCATGTACGAATCATTTTCAATATGATTACATATTAGAAAAATATTGTATTTTCTTGTTTGGGGACAGCTAACAAGTTTTCGAAAGACACGTTTGCTGACTAGGTCAGCGTGGTAGAGACCCACTCTCAGCAGTGGGACGTTAAAAATGGCTGATTAATACTTGGCTAATTAAGGGGTGAATAATAATAATTATGCTTATTGTATATAGAAACATAAACCATTCGCATTTTATTATATACGAGTAGTAAATACAAATAATTTACATAAAAGCCCGCGGTTAAAAGCCACATATTACTTTGCAGTAACAAAAGAAGAAACAAACTACTTGTAATAAATAAAAGATTATGAAAACAATAAATTCAAAAACGAAAAACGATTTCGATGGTAGAGATAGGCAGTCCATCTGGTTTGGAAAAATGTATTGGGGTCAGTGCACCGTTAGCGGGAGTCAAACCTGTTCCTTTTCGGCAGGACTTTATTGTAGAATAGTACTTACGAATGCTTCAAAGAAAATTTTAAGATGACTTCGCCAGACATCATTTTGTAATTAAAATTGAAATTTTTATAGAGTCCATTTGAATTTATATTAATTATTATTTAACGATATATTCTTCGTAATTGTAAAATATGTCTTTTATACTACCATTGTAAATTGTATTTATACACACTACGTAGTAATTTAATAGTATATTTTAGTCACATCTTTTTAACCCACTCCTGGGCACAGGCCTCCCTAAATATGGGGAGGATAAGGCCAAAGTCCACCACGCTATCCAAGTGTGTTAGAGAACTATATGTATATTACTGATAGTAAAAACTCATTAATTAAAAAATAAGAAATTTGTCAGAAAATAGTTATAGTATGTGTAATTCGTTAGGAAATAACTTTTGTGCATTTTAAAAGGAAAAAGCTGTTTAAACTTTATTTCAAGCTTTACAACAAATTCTAGAGCTAATTTCTTGTAGTATATTCTTAAAATGACAGACATACAAAAGATGTATTATATATAGATAGAATATAACAAAAACTTACAGTTTTCTTTCCCAATCAAAACCGGGCGAGTCACTCAAATTGATTGGCAAATCATCTCACTCAATTGTATGTGATTGTACACTTGTGCCTAAACAGTTACAACTTGTGCTGAATAAAAACCATTAGTTAAGTATTGTTGTAACAATAATGCTAGATATTTAAATATAACATAAGAATAATATCTATTTTTGAGAATAAAGCTGTATTCTTAACCGACTTCTACAAAGAAGGTTCTATGTAGTACGTTTGTTTTTAAGGTGCTTGTATAGTTCTGAAATATTTTTTTAATAATATTTGAGTTTAGTTTAAAGAAACTATCTAAGTTTTGTTTATTTCAAATTTTCAAAATTTTTTTTAACCCAAAGGCAAATTCATTTTAAGATGTCGTCGTCTCACAAGCGGTCATTTTTACCAAATTAAATAATTTTAAAGTTACTCTAAATTATCTCATTAAGTTTCTTATAGTTATAACATGAACGTGCTACAGTAAATTCTTCTTTCTGATGCATACATACAAATATTTACCACAGTCGGGAATCGTAATCCCGATACCTCTACCTAATACAAGATATAGAAATTGTGGAATTCACTGTTTAAATTTTCAATACTTATCCCTCTAATTAGCATACGAGATAAATATATTATATTCTCTTTCTATATACTCTTTATTTCATAGTCTAAATACATTTTAGACCAGTTTAGTATTTTTCAGTTAGAGCAAACAGCTAATCATTTTAGTTTAGACGTTAAAAACAGTCAGTCAGTTAGTTCAAAAAAAGGTTTAAGGTTTAAAGAACTTTATTATAAACAAAGACAATATTGTCACTTATGTGATAACATAAACTATAGTAGTTACGTATAAGTGTAATGTAGGTAAACTTAAAGAATTTACAAGCAAAAACAAAATAAAAATAAAATCAATTATGTTTGATTTTGTCCCATCTCATACATTTAAATCAATTTTTGTGATGAGTAAAGTTAGTTCAGTGATTAAATGTATATAATCAACATTATAAGTAAATAACATAAATCTGAAGACGCCATCGAATTCTTTAGTCTGCCTCTGTAGGTCGCGTCACGTATGACAGGTGACATGTATAGCGGGCCGGAGCCTATCGACCGCATTTTTCACGGATTCTATATAAATAACGAATACAAAACGGAATCGTTTTGATTATTTTTAACATACTTGATAGCAAGAAGTATTAAAATGCAGATGTTTCTTGCCTCTATAGTAAATCTATTTAATTATTTCTTGCCAAATCTATAGTACAGTAGCTGTATTAAGAATTTTGGCTGTCTGTTTGTCTAAGAATGTGTCACTAAAAACGACTGGAGAGATTTTGATAAAATTTGGATATTAACCAGATTTGGTTATCAGGTCAAATACATAGAATTTTTTTACTACATGAAAATATCCAATCTCTAAGCAATCAATTCTAAACTTCAAAACAAACTAGGAATACTGAGTTTCGAAAACTGAGCGCACACTAGTTTAGTTAATTATTCATTATGGAATCAAAATGTACGTATCATTACTGTGATCGCTCTCAAATCTGTTTTAAATCCGTTTTAATTATAATTGTACGGAGAGTCAATATTTATAAGTAACAAGTATTAATAAGTAACAAGATTAATACTTGTTTGTTTATCCCTTAGTTGTGGAGATTAGTGATGTAATAACAAAAGCTTTTCTTATTCAATACTGGGAGACTGAGAGGGACTGGGAGAATTAAACCTTGATTCATATTTTTAAGTGTATTTTTCCGTCTCATGTAACTTATTGTAAATATTAGTACAGTAATTTATACCCTACATTAGAAAATTAAGAAATTAGAAATAAACTCCAATCACACTCTATAAAATAACAAAAGTCCATCAAAATCTGTCCATTCTGGAGTAAAGAAAATTATATATATACATACACACATAAAAACAAAAAAATATATACAAATGTGCACATGTATTAATAGTCCGAAGTTCATATAAAACAATTATGCAACTCAAATCGCCAGACGTGCGTAACTTGCTTTTTAAAAGCTCCCGTCGAATGCGAAGTCACAATTACTCGAAAGCCCGTTACGCTATTAAATTAAACTTATAATTTCGACTGTCTAGATGAATGCGAGCCGGCATTTTAATGAATCACTGATACCGTGTGAGAGAGATGATGTTATCTTTTTATTCACTGTCTAGTTGACGTTAAATCTTTGTTTGTTTGTCATAGCTACTGAATAAATACACTATATTTAGTTTTAAATACACATCATTCTTTTTTTTTCACTTTAAAAATGTATTTTTCATGTTAGGAAATAAACACCTTCTAATTCCATTGTAAGCTATGATTTTGTGTACTGAACTTTAAATACATATTATAAATATAGACACCAATGACTGGAATTCAAACATTCATGCTTATCACACTATTAAATGCTCCTATCGGGACTCGAACTAGCGACCGCTGGCACAGCAAGAATGTTAATTACGAACTGAGCCGAACTTATCAATTTATTGTTCGTTTAGTCTTCATTATAATTATAGCTAGAAAATAAGAAGTATTTCTACATTTCAAAATAATAATATATTAAATTACACCTTTTTTGGTTAAATAAATAGCTTTCTTTCCTACTAGTTAAGTGAAAAAATGGCATATGATTATTATTATTACGCAAAATCAGCTTGAGCCGAGCAGGTGCGATCGCGCCGAAATGTCAAGAGTCAACGCCGAAGTTTAAAAAATAACCGTAATCATTTAACCTGGAGCTAAACACATTTTGTTAAAAAATAAACACCTACTTTGAATATATTTCTTTTACTATTAATAATTAATAGTTAAAAATAGTAATAAATATCTACTTCCAATATATTTCTAAAAACTTCAAATCTATACTCTTTGAATGCGCGGAACCGCCTGCATTTACATTTCAAGAATTTTTTCTCATTCCTACAATTCAAGGGGTATCATAGTCCACCATGCTGACCAAGAGCTGGTTGACGAACTTAACATGTCGGTTAAAACTCGCTAGGTTCTTTCAGATATTTTCCTTCAACTAAGGCAATTAGTTATCGCGTTTGAAAATATCAGAGGCTAAGTGCAACCCTGTATTTGAACCCGTTTACCAAGCACGTAGTTTTAAAACTAGGCTGCCACTACCTTATGAATTAATATAAAAATTAAGCATAAATAATAACAAACTAAAAGAAATAGTATTTAGTGTGTTCCAAAATAAACATGTTAATGTACACATATTTGTGAACTGTAAATTGTATTTGTATTGAAATCCTTCTAAGTTTGACTAGATATAATATTAACTCGATTCAAGACCATCAAAAGTTGAAAATTTTCGAAAAACAAACTACATAGTAATTATTGTAAAAAAATAAGTCAATTCCAAATTCTTTTAATGTATTTTCATTCAACACCTTTTGAAGAACCTTGACATGAAGCAGCTGCTTTACTCATGAGGCCATGTCTTTATTCGATTCAAAATATCTAACAAATTCGTATTACAAGATTAAACTTAACGAGACGATAATCAAGTAGTAATAGTATACTATCTTTCTAGTATTAATATAGATATATAAATAGGCTGTCTTTGTCAACGGATTTTCCATCCATTAGCGAGCTTCAGACTTACCAATATAAAAATAAAGTCAATTACTTTTCTTATATCTTTAGTATATATTCCATTTTGTAAATGTTGTGAACTGACTGTAACAACAGCTATATAATGCCTTTGAGATATACTCTCTACCATGACTAAAATTGCTGTAAAGTAATCATAATGTTGGGAACCAAAATATCTAAACAAATCATCAAAAAATCTGAAAAAATAATATTATTTCTAAAGTACCAGTAGTGATTAATAGTTAAGGTATCTAATAACACCAAGCTTAATTTGAGCTTTTCAAAGCTGCTCAAAAATTTTATTCACTTCTTATAATTTACATGCACAGACGTTATAACATGAATTCAGACTTTTTTAACGTCCTACTTCTGGGCACGTGCCTCCCTTCAGTACGAGGGGTTCTGGCGATAGTCCACCTCGCTGGCGGGTTGGCGGACTTCACATGTTTTTCGATAACTTCCTTTCAGTCATGCAGGTTTCCTTCACCGTAATACTAGTGGTAATCATAACAAAAATGATTCGCACTTGAAAATATCAGAGCTGCGAGACCTGGATTTGAACCCGCATCACTCGGATACCACTGGGCTACCACTGTTTTAATTATAACTAATTTTTTATTGTTTCCATCAATGAAACATATAAAGCAATACTATAGAAACTGTACTTAATTACTAATTATCTTAAGTAGCTGAAAGTATCATATAACGGTGAATAGCATTTCGTACTGACCGTTAGTGATAGCTTTTATTGCCAAAGTAAATGTTCGCGAGATTTCGGCATTGTTCTCACGATTAGACACTTTGCAGTGCTGATCGTTTTATTGGATCTCGCTAACACTTTAGTTAGTTTAGTTTTGATTCTTAAAAACTCTATAGCACATATTATTACTATTTAATAAATAAATAATTATTACTTTGAAGTAAAACTGAAATGTGTATGTAAAATTCAGCAAAATCCCAAATAATAAAATACATAATATATTAATACTATTTTTTTTATTGAGAACTTATTACACACAGCGCGTAGTTCCGTGTTAAGCTACGAGGCTTGTGTTACGGATACCAAATAGTTGATATACTACATATATAAGTTAAAATAAATACATAATATAAATATATGATGACACGTATGACGCAGTTTGTAGTGACCCTACTTTCTTGAACCAGCGGTCGCGGGTTCGAGTCCCGCTGGGGGCATTCATTTGTTAAACTCGGTTGTTTGTACTCCAGGCATGGGTGTTTATATTTATAATATGTATGTATTTAAACTTATATATGTAATATATCAACTACCTGGTATCCGTAACACAAGCTTTCTTCATAGCTTACTGCGGAACTAGAAGGCGCTATGTGTTATAATGTCCCAAAAAAAAACAAAAAAAATAGTGTAAATTTCCCAAAAAATAGTGTAGTTAAAAATTTTCAACTACAAGTTTTGACATATTAGTAATTAAAAAACAAAAGATAAACATGGTAGTATCCTATTTTATTAAGCAATGAAATAGCCATGAAAAAGCCATTTAACCACATAACCCTAATAATTCTCATAGAAACTACAAACAATTTTACCGACATACAAAAAACAGGATTTTTTTATATATGTAATATGTATTCGATACATTATTCCAATTAAACTATATTGCATCTTAGTGGCTCTTATAAACACAGCACGTACATCACTACATAGTATAAAACAAAGTCGCTTTTTCTGTCCCTATATCCCTTTTCTGCTTAAATCTTTAAAACTATGCAACAGATTTTGATGCGGTTTTTTTTTATAGATACCGGATCCCGCGGCTTTGCCTGTGCTAAATCTAGGGAAGAGCCCGAGCGAAGCGAGGGCGAGTCGCTAGTGAAAATATAAATTATCGAAGGCGAGTACGGAACACTATCAACGGCCTTTCTCTCTAATATGGCTCATAAAGCAGAAAGCTCTTACACTCTTGACCTAGAAACCGTGACAGCCACTTATCCATACCGTACTTAACCAACTCCGCCAATAAACAATAGGCAAATAATGTAAGTAATGAAAAGATAATTTTGTCTGAACAAGTTTTGTTGAAACTTAGTTAATTTTATAATAAATCGAGTAAGAAATGGTATAATTGATACAATATTTGCATCTTTACTTTTATAAAAATATTAGAAATTCAATATTTTAGGTCACTTTAGTGTTTTTCTTTATTATTTCTTTAATTGTTGAAGCAATTATTTATTAAAATTATTTCTATATACGGTACTAACATCAAAAATGCAATTTTTTAAATTTTTGTTTGTCTGTGTATCTGTTTGTACTAGCTAATCTCTGAAACGGCTGGACCGATTTTGACGGGACTTTCACTCGCAGATATCTAATGCTATAGGGAGTAACTTAGACTATTTTTGTATAAGAAATTTTATTTATTTTAACTAGCAGAACCCGTGGTTTCGCTCACGTTAAATCTTATAGTATAGTAATAAAAACAGAATTAAAATTATCAAACTAATTAAAAAAAAGTTCATAATAACACAATAGAAAGGCCTACTCTAATAAAATCAGAACAATGTGAAGTCTACATTTTTTACTAGACTTGAACGCGACCTAGTAACCAAACAAGATAATTAGCGCAGTGATGAAGCCCGACAGATCACATCTCAATCACGTTCTCTTGAATCGACCCGAATCGATCGATGTTTTTATTACAACTAATGAGTGCTTAATTATTCTAGTTATTAAAAAATATGATGTACACATAAAAATATTATAGTAAATAATATTTTCTTATAATAATACTTTCTTAGGTTTACGCGAATATTTGACATTATAAATGAAACTATCTTATCGGATTTTGTCGCGGATTTATTATGATTTTTGGTTCCCGGCGTTTCGAATGCTTTACAGCAATTACCGTCACGGGACCATAGTTTTGAAAAAAGAAGAAAAGAGAAGAGACCATCTTGAAAAGATAGTTTCATTTTTAATTATAGTAAATATTGATTATAAGATAGCATTGTTTATAGAACAACTAGCTATATAGGAAAAGACTGCATTATAAAATAATGTACTCCACTGCATCTCTCTGTCTGTCTGTTCATGATAAACTCAAAAGCTACACCGATTTTCATGTTTTCACCAATCAATAGAGAAGTTCTCGAGGACGGTTTTGTGTCTAAAAATATGGTAGCTGTGGTACAGTAGTTGGTTATGATTGACCTATATAATCTATAGTTTATTCTAATAAAACTTCGCCTTGCTTTTAAAACAAATTTGGAGCAGTAAAATAAAAAGTTTTATTAAAACCCGTACAGCCGTTTTCGAACTATTGAAAAGCTATTAATTTGCTACTTTCGAATGAATTGCATACTATGAATTTCTCTAGACATTTAGCCTTTAAAAATTAAATATTCCTAACAAATTTTAAATATATTATATAAAAATATAGATAAGGGCATACAGGTACTACGTAAATAAGACATTATCCATACAAGTGAGATATCGCCGTGTAGATCGACCCAATATTATAGCTATCGCATATCATCTTTATTACATATACTGTAGATGAGATTTCCTGTTAAGAAACTAGAACTAACGTTTAAGCTACAGAGATGACCTCCTTAAGTATTGCTCGAATTCTTCGTAACGATAATAATCGTTATTCAAATGAATAACAGCAAAAACACATCTACGGAATGAAAATAAAGACTTAGAACCTTCCACAAGTTTATAAAAGCTTTATCTGTAACTAGCGACTCGCCCTCGCTTCGCTCGGGCTCTTCCCTAGATTTAGCATAAGCAAAGCCGCGGGATCCGCTTGTTATGCATATAAACCTTCCTCTTGAATCACTCTATCTATTAAAAAAAACCGCATCAAAATCCGTTGCGTACTTTTAAAGATTTAAGCATACATAGGGACATAGGGACATAGGGACAGAGAAAGCGACTTTGTTTTATACTATGTAGTGATATATAAAAAATCGTGTCACAGTGTTGTCATCGAACTCCTCTGAAACAACTTGACCGATTTTTATTATTGTTATTGAGTATATTTGGTAGATCTGAGAATAGGTTGTAGGCATTTTTTATTTCGCTAGGTGATAAGGGTGGCACTCTCCAGATTTTTATTTTTTTTAATTTTCAAGCCAAATTTTTTTTTATGATTTAGCATTAAAATACTTATAACCCTAAATTTTCAATCTTCTACCAATCCCTATCTTTAATGGTGATAAGAACGCGGGCGGAGCCGCGGGAATTGATAGTAGTATATAATATTATTTTATAATTTACTTACCCAAACAGGGATGAAAAGAAAATGTCAAAGTGATACATCTACTATATATATATTTAAAGAAAATTAATGAAACTGGTGCAGAAGGTGCGAAAGAAAGTCAGTGCATCTTATTTTACTTCTCGTATTATGCTTAAATGGAATCGAAAAGATGAAGTATTTTCAGCCAAACTTTTCGTATATATAACCAAAATAAGGACAATAAAAAAATTATAGTTAAAATTCTTTATATTAATACACAATAATTTCTTCGGCTTAAGTAAAATTGAGTGCGAGCATTACCAATAGTATGGCGTTGATGTCTTCTGTACTGAAGAAGTCAGTTATAAAGTTTGACGGCAACAGCAGACAGATTGCTTTTTTGCTTTAAGATAAAAGTGTTTTCGTATTTTTTGTGTATACAATACTTTAGAAAATTTGAAATAGTACCTATTACTAGTGAACTTTTCAAAATAAGCTGTATTATATAATAATTAAGCTTATGTTACCTTACTTTACACAACTTGTAACATACGAGATTAGAGAATCAGAGAAAAATAAACTCCAATGAAGTGGGACGTTAAATAGAGCTAACTACTTACCTATATACATAACATTTAAAGGTGGTGAATAGAAGTAAGAAGAAGTGTGTATTATACATATCCTTCTCTCCTCTTGAATCACTCCATCTATTTAAAAGAAACTGCATCAAAATCCGTTGCGTAGTTTTAAAGATCTAAGCATACATAGACGACGACTTTATTTTATACTATGTAGCGATGTACATAAATTGTAGAGTCGAGTACATCTTAAGCTATTATATAAATACTTAAAAATTTGAAAACTGCGTAAAATATCAAGCAAAAGAAAAACCGTATTAGCATCCATTTGCGAAGTGTAAAAGCTGTCAATACAATAAAGTATCTAAAATGAACTTTATTGCACGTTAATAAGAGCTTTGGGTTAAACGTTTTCTATTTGCAAAGTAAAAGTGGTAAATATTTCAATGTCATCCGTTTGCATTTCCTTCAAAACCTACATGTAAAGTAAAAGTCATCATATGTACACAAAAATTACTGATATGATATGTTATATCTATTTGCATAAAATGTAATATCATCATCATCATCATCATCAGCCCTAATTAACATTCCACTGCTGGGCACGGGCCTCCCTCAGTACGAGGGATCAGGCCATAGTCCACCGCGCTGGCCTAGTGCGTGTTGGCGGACTTAAAAACATAATAACGACACGTTTGGCGCAGTTTGTAGTGACAGTCTTGCGCCAGCGGTCGGTTCGAGTCCCGCTGAGGACATTCGTTTGTTAAACTCGGATGTTTGTACTCCAGTCATGGGTGTTTATATTTATAACATGTATGTATTTAAACTTATATATGTAGTATATCAACTATCTGGTATCCGTAACACAAGCTTTCTCCGTAACTTACCACGGATTGGTGAAAACTGCATGAAAATCGGTGCAATAGTTTTTTAGTTTATCGCGAACAGACAGACGTGGCGGAGGACTTTGTTTTATAATATGTAGTGAAATGCCTGTTAATTATTCTAGTGAAGCCTAATTTTTCTACTAGATACTAGCGATTCAACCTCGCTTCATCTGGATTCATTTATATTGTATAGTTTATATATTATGTATAATATGATGATATGTATGTAACCTATATACTGTCTCAATAAACAGCCTATCTTATGTAAAAAACAATTCACTTATGATTAGTAGATCCTAAGATTAGCTGGTTCAAACAAACAAAAATGAACAAAATAGTACGAGTATTATGTATAGATATAAGTACCTTTTTAAACAATAATTTTAATCATTAAAAACTTATAATTTAAATATACAAAAATATCTAATAATTAAAAAATAAAATAATTAAAATTTACCTATATATAAAAAATAAAGCCAAATGAGTTCTTCTACTTTTTGAAGTCGGTCAAAAATATATGAATATGCTCATATAAAAAATAGCCCTTACCGATGCATTAATAAACGACTGGTGACTTTATTCATTAAATTAAATATGCACTGTTACATTCAATTCGAATTTTTCCTTCTGATAAAATATAAATAACAGTTTGTATCGAGTTTTAATAACACGCATCTTTCAGATTGTTATCGATTCCATCGTACGTAAATTATAGCTTCACCTGGATGAACAAAGCCACGAGCTTAACTTGTATATCAGTATTTCGATCTATAGATGATTAAATATATTCAATCAATTATTTTATTTTTACTTTTGGTAATTCTTTTACTTGCTGTAAGAACAAGAAATTAAATAAACTTAATTCTTTTTGAGAAATGATCTTTAAAACAAGTCAAACCTAGTATTTAAATATAACAAAGTATATTTTAGCACAAAAAAACAACAATTTTGTGTTTTTTAGAAAATTTTATAAACCAACATTCTTACATTTCTATAGAAAATTACCTAGTCCCATCTCAAACGTCGAAGACCTTCTTACGGGAATTAGACGTGCCAAAGCTTATAAAAATATTGACGATTGTTTTGAAAATGAAAATTAAACGAATCAAATTTCTATACAAATACAACTAAAAAAATACTATTTGTTTGTAATATTAAAATAAAAGCCTTTAAACAATCACATATAGAACTATATAAAATACTCACTGGTAAAACATATTTTTAAGATTTTTTCTTTCTTTATTTTGATTAATCTCTGAAACGGGTGAACAAATTTTGATAGGACTTCACTGGCAATTAATTGATGTCATAAGAAATAAAAATGAAAGAAATGAACAAGATGATGAGACAACATATTTATTATCACACTCACTTTTATAATTATTTAATAATAAGACTTCAATCATTTTCAACGGAACCATTTTTTTTATACAATTTAAATATAATTTGAATATTAAAAATAATAAGTGGCCTTTTACACAAATAATACTACTGAAAACATAGCATCTTTACAAACTACGATAAGATTAATATGAAACTACACTTACAAATTACTACAAAACGTTAACGTTGATTTTGACCAGCAATCTGACTACAAAAAAGCAAGTTTTTTCCAACGTCAATGGTACAGTAGGATCCCCAAGGTCCCGGGGTCAACAACCCGTCCCGTTATTCCAGGGCAATCCCGTAAAAAAGGACGATGACCGCTAACACCGCTTTTTTGGTTATTATGGGAAGATTTTTTTTACTTATATTTCTATGGATGTCGGGCTCTTTCATAGAAAATTACTATAATCTTTTTCAAAAGTAATAGTTTGTTTATTTAATATGATTGTTATTAAGAATGTTAGTCTACTTTTAGAGTGCGATCAGTTTATTTTCTTTTTATCTCTTGTGAACATTTTTAAAGATGAACGATAAATAAAATATATTAATAATTTAACATTTTTTTATCAGTAGTAGGTACTACAAGTTGTTGGAATAGCACTGAACTTTTCATAAAGAATAAACCACCGACACACACTCACAAACATTTGTTTTATTGTAGATGATTGTTGTTTATGATGATGATGTTGATGATTTGAGCAAAATAGGAAAAAATAGCTGAAAAATTTGTTTATGAAAAAAATCTGAAATATGAATATTATATAACTACTTCGGATTTTTTCAATAGCGTGAACTTACCATCTACTCGTACGACAATTGTTCAAGTGTAATTTAAAAAAATAACATATATGCAGAACACATAGTCTGCCCAGGGCCGTCTTTACCCGGGGGTGCAAGGGGTGCGGTGCCTACCGAAGGTGAACGATCCTTTTCAAAATTAAAATTAATGAAAAATTATCTTTGGTCAACCATGACCAAAGACAGATTGACAAACTTAGCTATTATAAGTATAGAATCCAAAATGGATATAACAATAAATGATATAATTAAAATCAAGGGCGCAGTCTGAGCCCCGCACCCCGGCGCCGAATAGACTTAAGACAGCACTGAGTCTGCCTATTCGATAATAACTCGTTAGTGTTAAAAAGTACCTAGGGACCCCTAGCGATGTAAGAGTTGATACTAAAAATTTTAATAGATTCAAAAAATATATAGAGTCCAATATATTTAGCTTATCTATTGTCTTGCCAATAACAGTTTCCACTTTTACAATTAGTTTACAACTAATGTTATTTTTATGGTAATGGCTCGTCCAAGGCCGCACAACGGGCCCTCATTTGCATACGTATGCATGGGACGAATAAACTAAAGTTAACACCGTTCATGCAGTTACGTTTGTTTATATTGACCGTCCATTCTTACTAGTTCCTGAACTACGTAAGGTGTAAGTAATAAAATACCGTATTCTAATAATATTTGTGTAATCTCAAAAAGTACTGCTCTGATTCTGAAATTCCTTTCACGAATATTAAGCTACGTTACTGCCAAGTGCTATTTAAAAATTATATTATTTAATTGTAAATTGAATTTAAAGAAAACGTTAATTTAATTGCTTTTCAGCGTGCGCTGAAAACTGAAAAAGGTGTCACAAAAAGACTTTTAGGGGTTTACCCGCATAAACTAAATGTTTGTTACTAGTGTTTGATAAAAATAATGAATTTTTGACTATCAGTATAAAGTTTATTAAAATATTATTGTTTGAAAGCCTTTAGTTTAAAATTATTATGAGACATATAAGAGTAAAAGACAAGAATATTTATGCGTAGCTAGATCTGATTCCATCAGGCCCGATTGGAAAAATCTTCTAATCGGGCCTGGTGGAATCGAGTCTATAATTATTTTTTGAATTTTAACCTTTTCATTAAAAAAAGTTTCACTTAAAAAAATGCCGAATTAGTGCGTGTTTCTCGAGTTTTACGCTTAGCAACACATATTGAAAATCAATTTTATTTTTATGATTAACTATCGTTGAATCTACTACGAGTATATATAGGTATAACTTGTGTAAGAAACCATAATATATTTTTTCATACAATATTTTAAAACCTAATAAAGATTTTTAACTCATTTTGAGGCAAATTCGTAACGGTACCTTTATTTCAACACAGGAGCCAAGCTATTGTTCATACTTCGCTTTGACTTTATGCAAATAAGCTAATCTCTTTAAAGGGTAGTTTTCCTAACATTTTGAAGTTGCCGAAAGTCCTTTTAAATATTATATTGCTTTATTGCCGTTCTGTTACTGTTATGGTAATATTTTTGTGTCTTTTTGAAAATGCCGATAAAAGAAACCGTCCGTTTTTACTTAAGGCTGATTTACCCGATTCTATTAAAAGTTATACTTACCTAATGGTTACTTCGTTCGAATAGTACACTTATAGGACATATTATGTTAACATAGTCCATACATGTAACAATATTCTTTTTTTTTTATACATTTACACACAGCACTATCTAGTTCCACGGTAAGGTACGAGCCTTGTGTTATGGATACTAGATGGTTGATATACTACACATATATAAGTTTAAATACATACATATTATAAATATAAACACCCATGACTGGAGTACAAACATTCGTGCTCAACAAATGTATGCCCCCAGCGGGACTCGAACCCGCGACCGCTGGCGCAGAAAGTAGGGTCACTGAGCCAAACGTGTCGTCAACTTAACTTTAATTCTAACTTAGGCATATCAGTAAATTTAATACTTTTAGAATATCTAATTGAAATAGTCATTATTTTCAATAGAGACTATTCTATAGTTTTTAGAACCTATAGTTTTTAGAATTTTTGTGTGTGTTTGTTTGTCTGTGACCGCATTACGAGAAAACTGACGGAGTCTGATGTCTAGTATGATGATAGCAGGTTATTCAGGATATAAAGGATAATTTTTATTTCGAAAAAATTCCTTTGTTTTTGAGAAATATACACTTTGGTTAAAAAATATTTAGGGAAAGCATTATTTCAGTTCTTGCTAGAGCTTTCGTATCGAAGGTCGCAAATTCGGTTACCAGACGAATATAAATCACAAATTAAAAATATTATGAAATATGCGTAAAATTATAATTGTGTGAACTGTAAACTGAAACTGCCGTTATACTTTACCTACTAGTTAAATCATCTTAAATTAAAATATTTGTTCCGTTAAAATATGCGTCAATAAACCCTAGGTAGCTATATTATTTTAGCCCTAACGGTAATTTTATATTAGGCAATTAGGATCATAGACGCCGACATCTAATTTCTTATACTCTAGTTCTTACTAGTCTACCTATAAAGGTTATTTTTGCATGAATTACGGTATTTTATTAGTGATCTATTGT
Organism: Boloria selene; assembly: GCA_905231865.2. NCBI lineage: Eukaryota > Metazoa > Arthropoda > Insecta > Lepidoptera > Nymphalidae > Boloria > Boloria selene. The sequence continues at coordinate 549,113 of HG993133.1, forward strand.
TTTTGGGATAAGTTGGTAACGCAAAATAGGACTCTCCTTCAAACGGTGTTGAGTGTCTGTAGAGCTTAGTAGTGCTAGTGCTTTGGAATGAAGTTTAGTTCGAGCTTTTAACTGACAGTTATATGTGCCTTGGACTTAATTAAGGTAATTTATTTAAATTTAATTTAACCTTTACATGAAATTTAGTTTCAAATTAACTGCACATAGAAACTGTTAACTTTTTATTTGCGAAGCTTTTTCTTTATTTATATATTTTTGAAACACGTTATGGCTAATTAGTGTTTAAATTTGTATTTTAGCGGATATTTATCTAACGGTTAATGAAAACCAGACGTACCGTCACCATTCAAATGTCCTCTTATACATGAATTCTTTAAATTCTAACGTTACAACCTGATCTACTAACAACTTTATTAATAACTAGCGACTCGCCCTCGCTTCGCTCGGGCTCTTCCCTAGATTTAGCACAGGCAAAGCCGCGGGATCGCCTAGTTATGCATATAAACCTTCCTCTTGAATCACTCTATCTATTGGAAAAAACCGCATCAAAATCCGTTGCGTAGTTTTAAAGATTTAAGCGCACATAGGGATATAGGGATATAGGGACAGAAAAGGCGACTTTGTTTTATACTATGTAGTGATTTGCATAGTAAATACTTTATGTTTATTTTAAGTAGAAATGAATACTATAAATGAAACTATCTTTTCGGTGGTCATGGAACCATGATTGCTGTAAAGCATTCGAAACGTCGGGAACCAAAAATCATAATAAATCCGCGACAAAATCCGAAAAGATAGTTTCATTTATAATGTCAAGTACTCGCGTAAACCTAAGAAAGAAATTAATACTATGAAACATCGGTAATAAAAGTATAATAAAAATATACAATAAAAATATTTTATTGTAGTATGAAAAATATCAATTTAGCTCTAGTTATAACATATTTTGTATACAAACTCGATAAAACTCAACGAAAATTTGACCCAAAAACCATATAAACAACATATGAATCTTTATACCTTTTCATTATAGTGACCATTTAAAGTTAAGATCACGACAACCTGACAAAAGTTAGTCACGTGTGATCAGAAAATCAAGTAGCTTTACTACAGTAAAATGTAGAGCATGCCCAAATCATTTAGCGAGAAGCTCGCGTTAGTAGAAAATTGTTTAAAATGCAAATATTCAAATTGTCCTTCTTAAAAATAACTTGATTTTTTTTTAATAGTATTTCTTTATTTAATCTGTAATGTCACAAAAAAACAAATTTTATTATTCTAAAGAACATTCTTCGCCATCTACATACAACTCGCGTGAAACCAAATATTCTTAACGTTACCTAAAGAAATATGCCAACTGCTTTAAAAAAATCCTATCACGATTTTAATTTTTGGGCCAACCCACACTCCCGCATCGAAAATTTGTCGCCCAAAGATCGAGACAGCGAATAACATAAGCGTAAAACAAACGAGAGTGTAAGAGACAGAAAAACAGGGCCGGCTAACGGTATCCATACGGAAGTATGTCAGTAGCGTAAACTCAGCCCGGTTGTTGGAAGGTCGCAAGAGTGGCGGTATGTATGGGAAATGCAACCTTGACCGAAAGTGATAAGGTTGCAAATAGTATGTGTGTGGTAGAGTTTTCGATTTTCACGGTGCTGATTCACTATAATGGCGTAGTCAGTTTAGCTGTAACCTACCTCAAGGCTAGGATCATATATGGGACAAAAATATTGAAAAAAAATATTAATTTTTAAAAATAGTTTAAAATAAGGCAACAAACTAAGCATTTACAGGATTTAATTTCATATTTACATACGTTATTAAATATATAACCACAAACGTCGCAACAGATATGTCTTTTTAATACTTACAATTAAAACGATATCTAATTATTGTATATTCTAATTATAATAATGATTCAAATAAATAAATTTAGATATAATATGCTCTTTTACTTAATATTTATGATTCGGAGTCAGTACAATCGCATTGCTCGTTCGAGGCGTTACGATAAGATTAATAAAAGATTTCAACGGGATCGCGGCGAGTACGAGTGGCATTACGCGACAAAATTCTATACAAAACTGTAATAATAAAAAAAAACTCTTTAACTTTACGGTTACAGCTTTAACTTTATTTAAGCTTTATTTACCTTTTTCTTTTTTGTTGTAAATACGTTAGTTATTTTTATGACACCCGTATCATAAAATAAATATGTTAGAACACGCAACACCATCTAGTTCCATGGTAAGCTAGGAGGCTTGTGTTATGGATACCAGATAGTTGATAAACTACGGTTATATTACTTTTAATAGATGTATAATATAAATACTGTTTGTACGACTGGATGACAATCATTTGAGGTCATCGCACAATTGAATTCCCTCAGCGGGGTTCGAACCTGCCACCGGTGGCATAATATGTAAGGTAACATAAACTAAGTTAAACGTAAAGTCATAAAATATTAGTTTATATACTTTTTACTTTTGTACGCTTTAGTGTTAGAACAGATGACTGAAGTTCTAGAAAAGATGGATATAGATTATAGGTTTGACGACACGTTTGGCTCAGTTGGTAGTGACGCTACCTTCTGCGCCAGCGGTCGCGAGTTCGAGTCCCGCTGGGGGCATTCATTTGTTGAGCACGAATGTTTGTTCTCCAGTCATGGGTGTTAATATTAATATTATTAATGTATTTAAAAATTTATATGTGTAGTATATCAACTATCTGGTATCCGTAACTGCCTGCTTGCGACGGAACTAGATGGCGCTGTTGTAAAAATGTCCCAACATATTTATTTATTATAGGTATTTTAAATAGACCTACTACGAGAGCAAAACGGGCTTAAACTAGTAAGCATATATTATTTTTTTGTAGTAAATGAAGTAGGTTAAAACTTCTGCGACACTAGATTGTCTTGCCGAGACGCAAAAACTTTCACTTCTACCCATCGGAGCAGATAATGCGACGAAGACTTTCCCATAAATTCGGAACATCATCGATTATTGATATCGGTTCTTGAGATGAAATGCACCTTACTTTCTTTAATGTCTGTGATTTTATTAACCTATTAATATAATCATTTCATTATTATTTTGTTTTAATTATTTTATGTTTAATCGCAGTGGTAGCCCAGCGGTAACACGCTCGCTTGAATAACCGAGTGATGCGGGTTCAAATCCGGGCCTCGCTCTGATATTTTCATGTGCGTCATTTCCTATCGTGATTACCACTTGTCTTACGGTGAAGGAAAACATCGTGAAGAAACCTGTGTGTCTTAGAAAAACCTAGTAAAGTTTTCGAAAGACATGTGAAGTCCGCCAACACTCACTAGGCCAGCGCGGAGAAATAAGGCCTGATCCCCCTCGTATTGAGGGATGCCCGTGCCCAGCAGTGGGACGTTAAAGAAGGGCTGATGATGATGATTTTATATTTCAGTACTATTTTACAACAAAATTAAGGCAGATTAAAAATAAATTGATATACAATCACGTAGGTTTTAATGGTATGGAAAAAACTATAAATGTTATCGTTTGTATACTTAAACCATAAAACCCCATAAAATAAATAAATTAATAATTCAAATCGGTCCAGCCTTTTTTAAGTTTTAGCAAGACTAGAATCAGTCTTTTGAACGCCATCTAGCGGAGAGTGGCAACATTTTTAAAAAATGAATTTTCTATTTGCATTTCTAAATTCTTTTATAATTAATATAAATATTTTTTTTGTAAAAATCAATGTGTTTACTTGTACTAGTACAAGTGTATATTTTTTATAATAATGTCGTTTATTAATAATAAATAGTGTAGGAAACCCATAATATACGTATTAAATATGCATATAATATATAAAATATTATATATTAAAAAAAAAATTTACATTTATTAATAACAAGCAACTGAATCTCGCTTCGCTTGGATTCGTTTCTAGTTTTTACGGCGCACGCCAAATAATGACATGCCATTATAGGCATTTGTTACATAGTTCCCTACAAACTTTGATTTTTTGATATTGAAATATGGCCTTTGTTACTAACTAACAGTATAGATAATATATCTGTTGATAGGTGATTTTTTTATTGGTTTAACGTTATTTCATTGATCCAGGAGAAACAAATAATATTATTTTATATTAAGTATCACTAGCTACTCATCCTCGGTTCACTCTTACGTTTTAACCATTAGTATACATTATAAATGAAACTATCTTTTCGGATTTTGTCGCGGATTTATTTTGATTTTTGGTTCCCGACGTTTCGAATGCTTTACAGCAATCATGGTCACGGGAGAGACTGGGGATTAGTATACGATTCACTGAAATATTTTATCGGCTTTATTCTACTATACCATACATGTATTAAACATATAAACCTTCTTCTTGAATCGCTCTATCTTTTGATGAAAAACGCATTAATCCGTTTCATAGTTTAAAAGATCTAAGAATACAGCATATGCTTTATTTTATATTTAGTAAAGATTACTATAATTAGAAATTAACCTATATAATTGATTCCCATAAAAATTTAGAAATATAATTGTCTAAAATTAGCAAACCATTAAGAGATTTGTCACCTAAACTTTAAGTAGAGTCACGTTCCATAGAAATACTTATAGTTTTTTAAATTGCGGCAACCGCCACGGGCCAACGACCCGCGCAATATTTCATGAACTCTTTTACGAAAAACACTACAAGGCCAGTTAGCGAGACAAATCTTAATAATAATCGAGTTGATTTTTTACTAAATTCTTGCGAATTATTGCGTGCAACGATTCTAGTTTGGAAATATTGTGCGTGTTACTGCCATTATCGTACAGTGGAGAATGAGCAATATCTATTAAGTTTACAAAGAAATGGACATTACGTTACATTGAAATTAAAATGTGTTTTATACTATTTTGACAAATGTTGTTAAGTAAAAATTCGATTACTAATCTTATTACAAAGAAATATGTGATTATTTTAGGCAATGGCTATTAGATACGTAAGATAATTTATAAATAATTTATATTAATAACATTACATATTTTGTTAGTAAATAACTTATTTTATATGAAATAAGATTTAATTTCATCTTCCTTTACACATTTTTATAATATAATAATATTTAATCATTTATAATTTTCGTTTAGTCCAATAGTATATAGTCAAACTCCGTTTCGTGGTTTTGAGTGAAGAACAAACATCCTCACAAACGTTCACGTGTTAATATTATTAGTAGGATAGGACTGCCTGAAATAGTCGATCTGAAGACTCGCATTCAATTAACAAGATAAGGATAAAAGAAATAAAAATAATAACAATAAATTCATAATTATTTATCTACAATATTTTTAAGTGCATTTATTTAGTATACCACAATTTAATTTAAAACATAACGTTTCATACACCTGGTTGGTAATAAGAATTCATTGTAGTTTTGCGTTGCAAAGAACACGGTCAGGTAACTCGAATAACTCGGTTAATTGTGCATGTTTAGATATTACTTTAATCGCTGAATGCATCGCGCATACTGCTATCGCCCGTCATCGTCGGTTTCCTACTTAATTAGATCATTAGATCATTAGCCATAGATCTTGATCATTACATTTCTAATCTGAACTCTCCTTTTTTTAATACCCAAACTCTACCATTATTACCACAAGGCAACCTTTTCTCAATTCGTAGTTAAAATTATTCTATGACAAAATATGAATTTTAAAATTGTACTATTTTGCAAGTGAACGACGTAAAGCGGCTAGTTTACGAATGAAATAAAAATAGTCACTATCGTAGCAACACCGATAGCTAGTGAAGCGGAGCGGCGCGCGCCGGCAAAATGGAAACGATTATTTATCGATATTTAGATTTCGTATTCGAGTAACCTACATAAATTACAACATATTATTTCTGTTTCCAGACATCGCGGCAGGGTGGCGGCGTCTAAGTATGGCAGTGGCGGGGTGTCTCTCGGATCAGGCGTCGCGGTGAGGCGCGGGATGAAGTGCACGGGCGTGGCGGGGGGCGGTCCGGGCGGCGACGAACTCCTGCTCAGCTCCTGCTGGCTCGATCCCAAGCTGGACGGTTCCTCACCCCCTTGCCACGAGCTCCTCGACTCTCTTCTCACCCCCTCGCCCCTTGCTGAACTCAAACCTCTTCCCCCTTTCACTGGGTACACCGGACACCTCTCTATCAACGGTATCTCCGGTCATCATTTTCATGCTATTGCACAGCGTCTTCCAGAAGAAAATAATAACTACCCCACTCAAAGTGGATATGGTGCGGACCACGATGTGGTCTCTTCATCGACGTGCGCCGCTGATTCTGAGCCTCCAGACTTAGAAGATGTTAAACCTTTTCCTTTAGACGCTTTGGATACAAAATTATTTTCTGATACGTCTGTAGCGGCTGATTCATGCGCTAAGTCATGTTCGCCGCCCTCGAAACTATTCGATGATAACAACAAACAGGACTCAGTTATAAGTTCCATAGAAGACATTGCGGCGATTATCGGATCTGCAATTGCCGATACGACGGTTCCATCCCAACCTGAAGATCCTGAAAGGAATGATTCTCGAGATAGCTGGATGGATATAGATGCGTGGATAGCCGGAGCTTACAGTCAGCACGGTGACAAAATTGTGCCACAAGACTTATCAGAATTTGGTCTTCCTGGTTCTCCGCCTCCATCACAGTCGAGTCACCAGTCCAGTATAGACTTTCCTTGCAAGCCTAGCCAGGATTTTACAAAAACACAAGAATTTCTCCAAAAAAACTTAGGGCAAGCTGGGACGACATTACAATCATTGCTATCTCAGAGCTGCTACATGCCCTTACTCCAGAATAGATTACAAAACGGACCTCCTGTGAAACAAGAGGCGCCGAGTTCGACAAGTTACGGGATGGACGTTATATCTACATCATCACCCCCCGGAAACGCTGTATCGACTACAGATGGTGTCAGTGGCTTGCTCAACGGGCGATATGCACAACATTATGCTCTCGGCTTGAAGCCAGATGGTCTGTGCAGTCCAGACAGGTTGTTGGGTTACCCTCATGCTCATACAACAACGATCACTCCTTCAAATAAAAGTAAACGAAGTCGAGCCAAGGCAAAGCAAGGGAACAATGGTAGCAATCTTCATGGTAGTTCACTGGCCTTCGCGTCAGCTACTTCAGCCGAACTGAGTGGTTTGCTTGGCAAAGAAAAGCCGGTCCATCGCTGCGGCATTTGCAATAGAGGATTCCTGAACAAATCTAATATAAAGGTGCATCTCCGCACTCACACGGGGGAGAAGCCCTTCCGATGTGACGTATGCGCGAAGGCGTTTAGACAGAAGGCACATCTGATCAAGCATCAGCAGATCCACAAACGAATCGGCCGGGACTAGGACGTGATCCTGCACCGCCAGCTCAAATGAAGCATTTCTGTAGCTCGTAATATTGTGTGTGGTCGAGTGGACTCGTGGTCAAGTCGCCAAGTGGTCAGTACCGCGTGGTTCATTGTGTGGACGGTGTGTGCGCCTCTCTAGAATCTCATATAGGCTACTTTGTATATTTCCTGTATTCGTATGTATCAGCGTGTTTTAACTTAGTTAAGAGCGTTCACGTATTATAACCCTTTAGATTAACACTCCTCCTAAGGACAAGTGCAATGTTAACTAGTTTTAAGTTCTTCAGATTTAATTTCGCTGTAGATAGTGTTTATAATTTGTTAGCGATGTTTAAGTTCTTGTTCATTCCAGTAAATTAGTTTAGTTATTATTATTTCTTCTTAACTTTGTATTTGTTGATGATAGTTGTTTCCTCACGCTACTAAGCCCAGCTGTGGGCAACGAGATTTATCCCAATATTTAATATTTCTCACTTCTCGTTAGCGTGAATGCTTACTCTGATTACCTATTTATAGTCAAATATGATATTACTTAGATTTGTAATGTATATTAGGTACTTGTATAATATGATGTGACAAAGCAAATGAGGCTAACAAAGACAGCGACATGTAGCTACTTATTAACATTAAATGTCAGCAATGTCTATATAATTTAACAGCAATGCTTATTATTTTCACTTGCATCATTACATTATAAAGTCTAATAACACAGTGATTAACTGAATTAATTTGAAAACAAATCATTACTTATTTAAAATTCATCAATTGATAAATGAAATATTCGTCGCATTAGTGCTTATTGTGCTTTACAACAGAGAGCCTATTTCTTCGATTAAAAAAAAATAAGATTTTCATACATATTAAATAAATAAAATGTGTATTTGATAGCAATGAAATCAATTGATTGTCACTTATAAGCACTGAGACGATAAATAATTGTCCGATAAATATATTGTATATGTGCGTTATAATGCTTTATATATGTATATAGAGTTGTAGAGTAACTCAGAAATATTTAAATATTTACTATTTTTTGAAGTCGGTTTAAAAATATGAAAAATCCTTCGCACGCTAACGGAACTGCGGCGTCCGGGAAGCGGATGGAGAAAAACTTAGCCCGATGTTCTAATGTTCTAATTACTGCAATCCGCTCTTGCACAATATCGTTATTTAGGGCATTCTAATAAATAGCATCACGTTATATTCAATTGGGCTATCAATACGCTCTAAAAATAAGTCCCGGCCGAGAATCGAACTCCCGATCTGGAAACAGTCAATTATTATGGCATTTACTTATAATAAAGTCTAATTCAATTCAATTATTGAAAAGATATAAAAAAATCAGGGTAAAACGTATATTTTTATATAGATTTTGAAGTGCTCGGACTGTAAATGGAGTTATCGACGCGACAGTTATTTTTATGGGGTGTTTATTAATATTACATGTAATTAAATATTATCAAAGATAAAATATATGTTCCATTAGATTCGGATAGCTATTATGTGTCAAGAACAGTAATACAAATAAGTAAAATTGAACTCATTCTGCCTTAAAGTAAAAAATACGAAAAAAATAAGTTCTTCCACAAAAATCCATGACAAAAAATAAAAATTCCATCATTTTCACATCACACTATAATTTTTCTTTACATTCCTAATTTATACAGATTTATTTAAATAATACGCGTCTACAAACGTGGTATTTACGTCGCGATGGCGATGTTGCGTACTGTGGGATGAACGCGCGTTTGTGAAACGCAGTTTTAAAACGCTCATTCATTTGTTACTGTTGATTTTACTAGAGAGAGAAAGGGAGAGAGAAATTGAGATTACAGATTGGAGGAAGAGAGAGATGTGTTTCACACGCAGCGTTTCCTACAGCGTTTGTAGACGTTATAAAGTACCTTTTTAGTAATAAGTGAATTTAGCTCTAAGTATTTATTTTTAACTATAATGTTGTAAATCCTTCTGTCCACTAACTTACAGGGCACTATTGAATGAATTTAACTCTACGTTAATATTTCATTATACATCGTTTATACAATTTGTTAGTAATTTGTTTGATAGTGCACTCCTTTAACGTAATTTTTGGACAAATGTTATATTTTCGAGAGGTTTTCTTTATAATATAAGTAAATTGTAAATTAATGTAAAATAAAAGGAGATTTTTTGTTAATGATATTATAGAAGTTATTTCTCAACCTTATTCAGAAATATTAGTAAAAAAGCAGTTTCATTTCAAAGTAGGTCAGTAGATATCAGCAAACAAAGGTGCGAAGTGAGAGATCGACGGTTCTCAAAGCGTAGTTCCCGCGCGTCGTCTCGGAAGAAAGTCGGATGTGAAAATGGCCATAATGTACACAACAAATTGCCATTTCGCGACAGGTGCAGGGCACATGGAGAAAACTACGACACGCACGCTTGTAGAGTCAGCAAAAACATACTGACTAGAAAAAAGATATATTATCATTATTATTACACAGTATGTTTTATACATTTAATCAAAAACTACTGAACAAATTAGGATAAAGTTTTCAACGCAGAAGAGAATAGAGTATATGAGTAAATAGAATAACACAGGCTTTTATAAGTCACTAGTTGATATATATAGTAAATTACAAAATGAAAAAAAAACCAAAATTACAGAAAACAGTAATCATTTTCGAATTTGTAATAATACAACAGATTTTTCTTACTTTTGTATTTGATAATGATAAATTATGAAATTTCAATCAAACTCTTGCACCATTGCAAGGTAATTTGGTCGTTTGGAACTAATTGCAGATAATCTATTTATAAAATTTATTAGCAAACTTATTTATAACTGCAATCTTAATAAAATTCATAGGAAAAAATGTTTAATTTACGTCTTTATGTAATGATATTTGAAAATCAATTACTAAGTAGATACATTTTTTCTACTATTATCTATTTTAGTAAAAATAATACGATATCAATTTTTTAAATAATTATATTTACTAAAGTGATTTTTAAAAATCTTTATATACTTAGTTAATTTATTAAAAGTTCAGCAAAACCTATAAAAAATAGCACATCAATAAATAGCAATTTACAATTTTTAAACATAAATAATAATTAAAGAAATAAAATTTAATAGACATTCAACGGCTGTCGTTGCTGACGCTCCTCGTCGCGCAAGATTCTTTCTTCAACCCACTTACTGTGATTTCTCCGATGCCACACGTAGCATACACCTTGCGATACTTCGACAAAAACTTCTAACACTTAGTTTTACTTTAAACTATGTAAGTATTAGTAGAAAATATTACAAGAAATTATATTGAAATAGAAATATATAGAAAAATTAGAAAGTTGTTATGGATAAATATAAAATAAATTACTAAAGGTACTAACGAAAAGCGTACTTATAATGTCAACCTGCAATGATGATATTTCCCGAAAATGGCTGTACTGATTTTGATATAGTTACAATTTTTAACCCTAAATGAAACTAATGATACCTAAATTAACGTTATTGTGGTAATAACGTTATTGTATGTCTTTTCGCGATGTTTCACAAAAAAATTATGAGAAGGTTTGAAAATATTATGATTTTCTTTAAAATAACATATTTTCTTTATGATATCAAAACTATAAATTAAATTATGCTTAAACATCTTATAACTTAGTGGTATTATCAGCGGCATGCTTAAAAGGAGACTACGTGGCGAGTGCAGCATTGAAGTACCATGAAAATCGAAATCCAATAAAAAATCCCTTGTTTACCATCAAAAAGCTTACATAAATTGCAAATTACATTATAAATAATTTTTTGTTTGAGGACATATGTGGCTCTTTTTGTAGTGACTCTACATGCTATAATAGCGGTCGCGGGTTCGAGTCCCGCTGGGGCTAGTAATTTGTGTAATACTCACGAATATATTTTGCGCTCTAATCCTGGATGTTTATAATATTATGTACTATAATGTTTATATTTAAAAGTAATACATCAGCATCATACAATCGGTATGTAGTGTGTCCACTATTCATAAGAAAAGCCTCGTAGCTTACCATGGATCTAAATGGCAGTGTGTGTTACTGTTCCAACACATTTATTTATTTCTTTTGTACACCCTTCTTTAATATTACAAATTCAAATTTTTTTTTTCATAGAGACACTTCATGAACAAAATTGCTATTTTTATATTTTCTAAAATAAAATTAAAATGTTTACCTTTTAAAACGTTGTTTTATTTTCCTGAACTCAATAACAATGTTAAGAAAAAGCTATTTACTTCTTAAAACCATCACTTTCATGTCAAACGCCCATAAATAAACCATTAAAATATGCATTAACAAAATTGTTTCCTAAATAAGCCATTTTTAAAATAAACTATCTTAAAATGTTACAATGTTTCAATTTTTTGTACACATTAGGCTTCGCATGCGACGAGGGTAAGAAAGTACAGGTGAAATTACTTATTTGGTATTAAGTCATTAATTGACAAAAATTTAATCAGACATAAACTGATATCACTCAAACTATATTTGCTGTTAAAAATATATTACTTATTAAAATGAATGATTATTCTTCGAAGCTAACCCGTACGGGACTCCCTTCAAAACGAGGGGGATCATGACATAGTCGACCCACGTGCAGGTTGTCTTAACGTCTTCTGAAAATTAGGTTATTTCAGGCAAGCAGGTTTCCTCTCGATATTTTCCCTCACTGTAAGGTAAATGGACATAGTTATGCAGACCAGGACCAACCCACAGAATGACTGCTTTGAGATATGATCGATGAGATATGATTTCATAAAAAACTATATACAAAGTTTGAATAAACGTCTTTCCCAAAAATACCTTTATAATATTATAGAATACTAGCTGTACCCACGGCTTCGCTCGCGTTCATTTTTTCAATTGCTAATCAACCTCATTGGGTTGATCTGTAGGAAAAAAAATTGTCTAACAAATAAAACATAAAAATTTAGGGGTGGACTACCCTTAACATTTAGGGGGATGAAAAATAGATGTTGGCCGATTCTCAGACCTTCTCAATATGCTCAAAAAATTTCATGAGAATCGGTCAAGCCGTTTCGGAGGAGTTCAAGTTCGAACCCCATGACACGAGAATTTTATATATAAGAAGATGTAGAAAGCTTAGATCTTTTTAGCATAAATAAAATACGCAAACTTGGACCTGTCTGTGTACTAAACTCAATTTCACCATGATTGTGGGTTGGTTCTGGTCTGCATAACTATGTCCAAATGAAAATCTTGTTCCGAAATATTAGCAAATGATATGCTAGAATCAGGATTAGAACCCGCTTCAATCAGTTACCAAGACGAGCGTACCACGACTGGTCTATCACTTCTACTACACAGATTTTGTTAAATAAATACTTCTTATTGAAATTCATAATTAAAATTATTGCATAATAATAAACTAATGAATAGAAATTGCTATTTTGCTATTATTAAAATATAAAAAATATATAATAATATTAAGTCTTAAAAAAAATCCAAAAGATACTTAGTTTAACTTAAAATGTCAAATATTCGCATTGATCTACGAAAGTATTTTGGTTTCTTATATTTTTAACCGACTTCCGAAACGGAGGAGATTATATGTTCGTATGTATGTATGTTTTAAACAAATAAATCTAAAGTTAAAAATAGGTTTAGGTTTATAGACATTTATTCTCAAAAAAGACATATAAATAAGTCGCTTACATGAGAATACACATTAGTAGTATATAAAATATAACGTTTTCGTCGTTAACTTTACAGATGTACCCATTTAACGCAGGATATACCCATTTACCCATTTAAATTTAAAATAATCTTAATAAAAATAAAAGTTTTAAAATCATCTCAATAAGATATACGCAACAACTCTGAATCACTTTTTTTTATCTGCAATGCCTAACAGTTGGCGGAGCGCTGCGGTCGGTGCGAATCTCGTGTTGGACTATTTATCCACTAGCGTGTCTAATCACCTTGTATAAGCGACTGCCTAAATTTTCTGACACAGATGCCTAAAGCCTATAATATTAATATAATGATAAAACCTATTTAGGTCTGTATAATCTACATATAATGTACATATATCAGATAAATAATTATACATTTTGCCTTTTTGAAATAGGCCTTTCAATACGAGTGAATCAGGCCATAGTCCAACACGCGGCGTGTCGGTGCACTTCAGTGTTTTGAAAACATGGTTATGTGTTTTTGGAATATAAGTACTTTTCTTACGATGTTTTTCTTTACTATAAGAAAAATCTATAAATAAAAATTTAAACAAAAAAAAAGTGCGTGTGTACAAAGTACACATGTCAGAAGTAAAACTTCCCCGTCTCTGAGCGCCTGGTACTATGGACTTATTTTTTCGTTTCATCAAGTTTGAAATCACAACGATTCTAAAGAAGTTTCACTTCAGTAAATATACATAAATATTTTGTAACGCTTCGACACGTACGATCCAGTTTCATGGTAAGCTACGAGGCTTCGCTTTTATATAAATTATAAATACATACACCTATAACTTGAGTCATATTCGGGACTCGAACCCGCGACCGCTGACACAGGAAGCAAGTGCAAACTAAGCCAAACCAGTCTCATAATATCGATATAAATAATATCACGACACTAAGATAGTCCACTTAATTATCTCTTAAAATTCTCAAAAAAAAAACTTAAATATCTGTTTAACGAACGAAAGAAGATATTTTAATATCCTACTCATACAGTTATCATACATGCATAACCCACTTACCGAATTACAAAAAATAATGTAAATCTAGTGAAATTTAGCCTCTAACGGTGCGAATACGTCTCATAAACTATCATAATCGTATAGTTTTATCACAATGGGTAAAACAATGACAATTCAATAGAAAGAGACCTCCTTCACACGCAATTAAAGCTTACGATCGCGCTTAGACGCTATTAAGATGTTAATGGAATAAAATATCACGATTACGATTTTCACATTTGTATCTAAAGTTTAATATATTTGTCCCACATATGAATATCATCAAATTTTCGAATAAACCTAGTTTTTTTTAATTTTATGAGAAAAGAACTTCAATTTTGTATTCTACAATTCTTTTTTAGTCTGAAACAAAAGTAGCCTGAGTTATATCTTATAACATCATCTATTTGCCAACTAAAGTCCTGTCAAAATCGATTCAGTCGTTTCGGATATTAGCCTGAACAGACAGACGAACAAAATTACAAACAGACACTTCAATTTTATTTATTTATATATTAATGAATTTACTCTCCAAAGGACGATAAAATAGAAATACAGCAATTTGTCTTAAATACGATTATGAACCGTACTTTTTTATTTCATTATAAAATAAAATGTGGAGAGCAATTAAAACAGAGAAAAGCATATGAGTTGCTACTTATAAATATACCTAATAATTTCATACTCTTAACTCTTTCGAGAAATAATACATTTTTTTTTATTTTTTTTTATTTATTTATTAGGGAAAGAAACAGTTCAATATAATACATACAAACACAAAGCAAAATAATAATAATACATCGACCAATCAAGTTTCCACAAATTAAATTTTTCATACATGCAAGCAAGCAGTGTAATGTTAAGTAAGTAAATCTAAAATTGAATTAACAATTCAAATCAAATCAAATCAAAATATTCTTTATTCAAATAGACTTTTACAAGCTCTTTTGAATCGTCATTTTTACATTATCAAAATTAAAAGTCAGTCTGTAAGTCTGTGAGTAAACTACCACCGGCTCGGAAAGCTGTTCTGCTGAGAAGAACCGGCGAGAAACTCAACAGTTGCTCTTTTCAAAAAAATATTTGGTAACAATATTGTATTACAATTTATTAATATTAATTATCAAGAACAAATAATAACAAAATTTATAATAAATTTTCTTTAAGAAATAAGATAACCGTACTAAATTATAAGAACGTAGTCAGAAAATATCTTAAAATTACATACAATTGCGTTGAATTAAACATGAGAAAATCACTTGTGCTAAAATTAAATAATGCGAAATTTCATTAGCCTCAATAAATCGCATCGGTGTCGTCGACCCATTTTCACAAACTGGTATGAATGAAAGGTCAGCGCGACCTTTGCAGTGAAATGCCGCCCTTCATTCTTGAACTTGTGGCTTACGGCTTAGAGCTTACGTATAGCTGAAACCGTGTAATTAGCTTTAAACTTGTACAACTAGTGAAATACTACGGGTTTCTTTGAAAATTATGACTTTATTGAGTATAATAATAATCTATAATTAACTAGCCTTTCCCGCGGCTCCGCTCGCGTTCTAAAGGCTGAAAATCAAAAGAAATATTTTACTCCAGTTTTTGCAACATTTTTTATTGATGCTCCACTCCTATTGGTCGTAGCGTGATGTAATATAGCCTATAGCCTTCCTCGATAAACGGACTATCCAACACAAAAATAATTTTTCAATTCGGACCAGTAGTTCATGAGATTAGCGTGTTTAACCAAACAAACTAAGAAACAGCTTCATAATATTAATATAGATGTTTATGGTGGTAGTAGCCCAGTGGTGATATGCTCGCTCGGTAGCCCGAGTGCAACGAATACGAATCCGGATCTAGCATCTCTAATATTTTCATATTATGTAAAGCATTCTAACGTGATTACCACTTATTTTACGGTGAAGGAAAACATCGTGAGGAAACCTTCATGTCTGAGAAAACTTAGCAAGTCGAAAGATTTATTAAGAAACATGAAGTAAACTCTTCTTGAAGTTCATGTTTTATTGTAGTGATTAACTTGTCTTTTTTAGTTCAAATGAATATATTAAGATTTTATTTTATTTCTATAAATTTTTAGTACTTCTATAAATGTTGTTTGTATGTATGTATATGTATGTTTGTACATCTCCTGGCTGAAATGGCGTAGAGCTTAGGACCTGGATAAAATAGGATTTTTTATGAATATAATACATATTATGTTCATTGTTCATATCACTTGTGCAACACGTGGTTATGTAGATTATCTGTAACACAGACCTCTTCTCGCCCTCCTTAAATTTTCGCTTCTAAAACTTGTATTTTAGTGGTGCAACCCAGTTAAAAAGACGGAAATAAGGAATTTAGCCACTAAAATTACACGCGTTTAAGTCCCGTATGGCCATATTATATACCCAGGGCATTGTTTACATGATGCATACTATTATCAAATATAAATATAAATAAATAACAATCTGACGACACGCGTGGCGCAGTTTGTAGTGCAAGGCGCAAGCGGTCAAGGGTTCGAGTCCCGCTGGGGGCATAATTTGTTGAACACGAATGCTTGTACTCCAGTCATGGGTGTTTATATTTATAATATGTATGTATTTAAACTTATATATGTATAGTATATCAACCATCTAGTATCCATACCACAAGGCTCGTACCTTACCGTCGGACTAGATAGTGCTGTGTGTAAATGTCCCAACATATTTATTTATATTCATATTATATACCCAGGGCATTGTTTATATGATGCATACTATTATCATAGAAGCATGACTGATCAGGAGCAACCTACCGCTTTCCAGAACTTCTAATAGCTTCTACTGACTTGGCTTTTCGGATGTGAAGTGTCTTTCTTTCAAGGTTATTACATATTCGAGACCTGAATATATGAGAAGATATGAGTAGAACTCGTGCAGAAATAGACTTAATCGCTAGTGTATCATATACAATATACATAGTTGACGACACGCGTGGCGCAGTGTGTAGTGACCCTACTTGCTGCGCAAGCGGTCGCGGGTTCGAGTCCCGCTGGGGGCATACATTTGTTGAGCACGAATGTTTGTACTCCAGTCATGGGTGTTTATATTTATAATATGTATGTATTTAAACTTATATATGTGTAGTATATCAACCATCTAGTATCCATAACACAAGGCTCGTACCTTACCGTGGAACTAGATAGTGCTGTGTGTATATGTCCCAAAATATTTATTTATTTATTTATTTATAGTCAGAAAATTTTCTTATTAGTTTCAATGGTAGGTACCTACTGATTAAAAACTAAAAATAATATTCACCTAGTACATGTGTGTATTACTATTTGTTATATTATTTTAAAGGTCGCGAGTTCGAGTTTAGGTTATGGTAAATCTGCGACTGCATAGTCTTTGCAGTGCATTTATTTACACACTATTTGAATAAAAATGTTATATGGCATCTTTTATCACATATATTCAGAAGTAATTAAATAAACAGTCGCCTTGCCCTTAAACCTTACTTGCATTCACGAACTCACGTTATCGCTAAGTTATAGGCTTGTAGCGTAACAAGTAATAAGTACAATGAAATTTCCCATCGGCAATATTAAATCAAGCTAATTTATTTCAATATTGCTAATCTCCAAATGATATATATCTATTCAAAATAATTCTTTTAAACGAGAGTTTTCACAATAAATAAATAAAATATATGAATAAATATGTTAAGACATTATTACAACAGCGCCATCTCGCTCCGTGGTAAGCTGCAAGGCTTGTGTTACGGATACCAGATACTTAATATACTACATATATAAAAATTTTAAATACATACATATTATAAATAAATATAAACACCCTTGACTGGAGTACAAGCAAATGAAGTCCCGCAGTGGGGACTCGAACCAACGACCGCTGGCGCAGAAGGCAACGTCACTACCAACTGAGCCAAACGTGTCGTCACAAAATTAGGGGAGGTCAAGAGGGTATTTTTGAACTTGACTCGGACAGCTTCAATATAAATTCTAGAAATATATTTAGAGATGCTAAGAGTGATTTATGTTGGACCGATTTTAGTAATGTTTTTTAAAACTTTTACCATTGGAAAAATAATAAAAAATGTATATAACTTGAAGATCACAAACTAATAAAAATTTTGATTACCCTAAGTTATAATAAAAAATGATACATTTATAATTAAGCACGAGAACCACTCTATCTATTCGTGATAACGGCATGAAAATCGGTGCAGTAGTTCTTGAGTTTATCGCGAACAGACAGACAGACGCCGCAAAGGACTTTGTTTTGTAATATGTAGTGGTTATTACATTTTGTATAGTTAGGAATCGCTATCTCTCACAACTGGTACCAACAAAACGTGACTTTTAGGTTAGTATGATTAATTGCCCGTTTCGTCGAAGACATCGATGTGATGACGGCTGGTAGTAATGGAAACATAATTACAGCTTATATCATGAAGGAAGATTAACAAATTTTCCGTTACATTATATCCATGAACTAGAAGTACTTATGTAGGACTTGTTACTTCTAGAAGTCGACTTTCTAGTTATTTAATGTAGAACTCAACCGTAGCTTGTATATTATATAAATATTAGTTGTAAGAGTGGTATATGTACCTAATCACAAAAAAATAGAGAATATTTCGTTTGTAAGTTAATCAAAAAACGTATTTTACTTAGTTTTTTATATCAGCTCTTTTCAGGACCTATTTATATCTGAACTGACATGAAATTAGTCCAAATATTCATTATATATGTACACTTTCTATACATTTTTTTTTTATTTTTTATTTAACTAATAGTTTTATATCAAGTAAAATGTGTGGCCCATGAGACAGTCAGTCAGTCAGTACCGTCTTGGAAGCCTTCATATTTTATATAGAAGAAGTATTTGAAAACATTACATACATACATTTTCTATAACAGTTTAAATGTGAATATTAAAAAGAGTGACGCTATATGTTTAAATGCATAATTTTAATATTAACCGCTGTGACAAAATAAAAATACGATGAATTAGCAACTTTTAAACCTTACAAACCTAAATATCATCGATATGAATGTAAAAATCTTATGAAAATCACTCATCTAATAAGATATAACCTTGACCATGCAAGCGGAAGTTGTGCGCACAGCATGGCGCTAGAGCGGGACGGAGCTATGGAAAGTGGGGCAGTAGCACGCGTGCCACATCCGCCACGACGCTAAGGTTAAGGTTTAATTCTAAATGATAACACTCATATTTATCTGTCTGTACTTAAAAGCTCTTAAACCATTTATTAACGTACTAGCGACTTTACCTCGTTTTGCTCGGGTTAGTACCTTGGTGTTTAAATTGATATTTTGTATCACAAAAAAAGAACAAGGGCTTTCTTCCTCCTTAATCCGGCCCTGTCGTAGAATCCGGACGTAAGCGGACTTTTACTCACTACAATCTATCTCGAATTGCATCTGTATACGTCAAGCGGTTTTCGTGATGAGTGAGTGAGTAAGTTAAGTCCTGGTAAGCAGATTGTACTGCTTGAGACGTCATCGACAACAGCGCCTTCTACATTTAATTATAGCTATAGATGAAATTATAGTTCTGGGAGATTATAATTACTGATTCACTAGGTCTCTTTTCATCTCTCATCTTTTTAGATATTGTCAGCGAAACTACAATAATAGACTATTATTATGGTATAAGTACATCGAACAAAATTAATATAATTTAAATATGCTTATAGTTAATTTATAAGCATACATAAAACAAAACTAATACATATATTAATTTAAATATACTTATTGTAGTTAATTTTATTTATTTTTCGTTTAAAATCTTGGAGATCAATTCAAACTTACTTTAAATGTAGATTTAAATTTTTGTAATAATATAAAATCCACCATCGAGCTGATCAAAACGTAAACAATCTACAATAGAGCTTCCATGGCTACTAATACAAATTTTAGGCTTAGATATTCGATTCCTTTTGACGAGCCGAAATAACAGTTAATCAAAGAAATAGCATTAAAACTATAATTATTTATGTATAAATCATGGAATATACCATTAACCTACGATACATAAATTGTAGCTCGACGGGTATAATTTCTGAGAGCTTGTATAAAGCTGGGCGTAGGATGCTGTATAAATAATTTGGCATCATGGAAATTTAACATATTTTAGCCAACAGTTCATACATACTGTGAAATGACCATATTACATTTATTATAATATATACTCGTACTAGTGATTTTATTTAGCGTGAGCGAAGCCGCGGGTTCCGCTAGTAAATGTATACAAAGACTTGGCAAATTATATATTAAAACCTTCCGCGAAAATCACTCTAATCATTGATGAAAACAGCATGAAAATCGGTGCAGTAGTTTTTAAGTTTATTGCGGACAGACAGACAGACAGACGGACTTTGTTTTGTAATATTTAGCAATATTACATTGCTTGGTATCTATTATTTGTTATTAGTTTTATCAATCAAAAATCTTGGTAATTTCTCTTTATGGAGAAAAATTGGTAAAGACAATTGAAATTAAAGGTCAAATATTCACTTTTAAAGTATTATGAAATCTTGGATGTAAATCAATCGGTTAATATTGAAAAAAAGGAAGATTTACTAACTCTAAAATCAAGTAGATTTTCCATTTGTATTTGAGTTCAATTGCATCACCACAGCATCATCACTGGACATGTCCGAACATGTCTTTAGTCACGTCGAGTAAAGTACCGCTAGATTTGCCAAAAAGAGTATCTCATTATATTTTTTAAAATTATTGCGGACCCATTTTCCTTTTTGAGTCAAACACAATTACAATATATTATGCAAAAAATTTAGAAGTGTTAAAATAATATATTCATAATCAGAATAATCGATATTTCCTAGTTTTAACGATCAAAACGAACTATTTAATATGACGTGGCGCAGTTTGTAGTGACCCTGCTTGCTGCGCAAACGGTCGCGGGTTCGAGTCCCGCTGGGGGCATACATTTGTTGAGCACGAGTGTTTGTACTCCAGTCATGGATGTTTATATTTATAATATTATGTATGTATTTAAACTTATATATGTGTAGTATATCAACCATCTAGTATCCATAACACAAGGTTCGTACCTTACCGTGGAACTAGATAGTGCTGTGTGTAAATGTCCCAACATATTTATTTATTTATTTATATATTATTTTAAATGTAAAAATACCTAGTTCAATACATCAGTTTTATGCCCACTGTAGTGATGACGAGCTCTCTTGGAAAACCAAGTGTTACACGTGATATGAGCTACTAGCATTCCCCGCGCCTTCGCGCGCGTCTAAAGGCTGGAAACCAAATACCTCCCGTTTTTCGCAACATTTTTCATTGATGCTCCGCTCCTTTTGGTCGTAGCGTGATGTAATATAGCCTATAGAGTTTCTCGATAAACGGACTATCTAACACAAATTTTTCAATTCGGACCGGTCGTTTCTGAGATTAGCGCGTTCAACCAAACAAACAAACATACAAACTCTTCAGCTTTATGATATTAGTATGTATTAATGCTTAATTATTAAGTAAGTATAATTTTAGTATTTTATCTACTTAAAAACGTGAAACTATGGTTTATTTTATTTATAAATCACGAATCCATATTTGATCTGCATTACGAGAATGCCCAAGTCCAGCAGTGGTACATTGATAAAGCTACATAATGTATTCAATCTATACTAATATTATAAAGCTGGAGAGTTTGTTTGGTTGAACGCGCTAATCTCAGGAACTACTGGTTCGATTTGAAAAATTATTTTCGTGTTAGATACTGGATAGTCAGTTTATCGAGGAAGGCTATTAACCAACAAATATTGTAAAGGTCCGTTATATCACGCTACGACTAATAGGAGCGGAGCATCAATAAAAAATGTTGCAAAAACGGCAAGAGCGCGTTAGTTCTGTAAGGTATCATACCGTGCGAATCAGAAAGAATTTGGTTTCTGGTTTATAGAACGCGCGCGAAGCCGCGGGAAATGCTATTTAATTTTATATTATGTATCCAACGTAGATTTTATATTTTATTTCATCGATAATAAAACTTATCAGATATGAACAGTTACGAAAACAATAATTACCTACAATAATTATCATTACGGACGCAATGAACCCTCAATCATGGAGGATGATCATTATTTTACAAAAACTATACGTACAACAGTAATTAACAAATTAGTGTATGTAAATATATCGTAAATATGATTTTTTGTTACAACAATGTTTATTTCCTTTCCTATCCTTATATAGTAGTATAGTCTGTCGGTTTGTGTGTTTTTAATTTAATTGAAAGAATAGTTCAGGTTTTTCTCATATTGAAGTACTTAATCTTGGCTAGGGCATTGAGAATTCGCCAGAAAAATAATAACACTAGAGTATAGCAAGTGGTGTAGCTTGAATGAAACAACAGCTAGACGCTAGTCAGTCATTGCTATAATACTATAAAAACGCGAAAGTCTGTATGTCCGTATATATTAGTTGCAATTTCTTCTGAAACGGCTCAAGAGAATTGAGTTATATTTAGTATACCAATAGACATATGAAGTAGAGAATCATATGTAGTGAATACGAGCAAAGCAAGAGTAATTAGCTAGTACCTACTAAGAGTACTATAAGTAAGTTGAGTAAATATATGGGTTTGTTACTAGTGTAAGTTGCACAGGTTAACGAATATGCGTGTAATTCTGTACAGAGATAGGTGATATCCTGGAATTAAACGTACTTTAAAATGTATCATCATCATCATGATGATAATGATACATTTTAAAGCACGTTTAATAGTACTAGTAGTAGTAATAGTAGTAGTAGTTAATAGTACTTTAAAATGTATATCTATACTAATATTATAAAGCAGAAGAGTTTGTTTGTTTGGTTGAACGCGCTAATCTCAGGAACTACTCAGTTAGATTTGAAAAAGTCTTTTTGTGTCGGACAGTCCGTTTATCGAGGAAGGCTATAGGCTATATTATATCACGCTATAACCAATAGGAGCGGAGCATCAATGAAAAATGTTGCAAAAACGGGAAGGGCGGGCGTTAGTTCTTACCGCGCGACTTAGAAAGAATTTGGTTTTTAGAAGAAAGTCTTTAGAACGCGTGCGAAGCCGCAGGAAATGCTAGTACCGTATATAAGTACTTGTATCTTAATAAAGTAAGGAGTTTTTAATTCTAAAATATAACAAAAGAGCAGAGTCGTACTTAATTTCTTTAAGTGATATCTCTGAGACACCTCTATTTCTTGTTTTAGGCACTGCTTGCACCTTTGTATCTTTCCTATCAATAGTAATGTTTGACCTGATAACAATCCTTTTTTTGTCTTTACTATAATTTTTACACAGAGGGTCCGAAAATGATAAGAACTGATTTAAACGTGGTAAAATTATCACGCTTAATAACGTTTTCTTAAGCTTACTTACGTCTTAACACCTATCGTTGAGTGTATTCAAAAAATTATTAATGAGCGTATCTATCATTTGTAAAATTTATAAGCAAATTCTGAAATGCATGTGAAATTCATCAACCGCTCTTGACTCTCATGGTGGACTATGACCTGATCCCCTCGTATTGAAGGAAAGCCCGTACCCAGCACTGAGAAATTAAAAAGGTCTGAATACATAAAAAAAACTGAAAAATAACTTCGTTTTTTAGTCAGTTAGTAACAAACAGGCGCACAAACAGTGTATGTAGAGTAGTAAGGCGTATCCCGCGTGGTGGGGTTAGAAAAGTAAAAGTCTAACTGTACCCGCATTCGCTCTCGCCGCTGACATACTTACGGTTCGTGTTTGCTGAATTTTTGCGACTAACGGTATTACATTTAAATATATTGGACTAGTTTTTTATACGGCCCTTGTGTTCTAACGTGACTGCTTTGTAAATTATCAAGAACTTGTATTTGCAAGACGATTTACGCGAATGTTTAATATCTTTATCTATATAAAATAAAATTATGAGTTGAATCAGTCCATTGAATGTTTTTTTGAACATCTTATTGGAATAGTCATTTTGATTGGAATAGAGGCTATGAATGAATGAATTTATAGTTAATTTAAATATGTTGGGACGTTATTACAACAGCATCATCTAGTTCCGTAATAAGCTACGAGGCTTGTGTTACGGATACCAGATAGTTGATATACTACACATATATGATTTTTTAAATACATACATATTATAAATATAAACACCCATGACTGGAGTACAAATATTGGTGATCAACAAATGAATGCCCGAACCCACTACCAACTTGTCGTAGATTTTACTGCGGAAAAATACCTTATCTTTGTGTAATGCATACTAACTCAATGTATGAAGAGACGAACCCGAGCCAAGCGGTAAATTGCTAGTTTTAAAATAAAATTACCTTTTCAGATAAAATTTTTAATTCTTTGAATAACAAAGTTGTAACACACAAGACTTAACTATAAAACTTTTTTTTTTAAAACTTAACCAACAAATATTGTAAAGGTCTGTTGCAGTGCCAATTTTGTATTATGACTTTTAAAATAATGATTTTGATTTTGTAAGGATCATTTGTACATATTATATTATTAAACTAGCGACTCGCCCTCGCTTCGCTCGGGCTCTTCCCTAGATTCCCTATAGCACAGGCAAAGCCGCGGGATCTGCTAGTTATGCATATAAACCTTCCTCTTGAATCACTCTATCTATTAAAAAAACCGCATCAAAATCCGTTGCGTAGTTGTAAAGATTTAAGCGTACATAGGGATATAGGGACAGAGAAAGCGACTTTGTTTTATACTATGTAGTGATACAAAAATCCTATACAAGAAAATTATAATTATACCTAGTACATAATATTTACTAAGTTAAAAGAAGTTTCAGGCAATTGTTAGAGGTATAGCGATAATGGAAATAAATCTGTGGGACGCTATGGCGAAGAGAAGCCGTGATAGGTTACAGGGTAATTCAAACACCGCAGAAGGTCGAAGGTTCGATTACTACCCGTGTGCTCTTTACCTCATAATTCATATAAACGTATAAATATAATTTAATTCTTGTATTAATTTACATATTATATCGGGCTTTTAAAAAAACTAGAACATTAATTGGGTTAAAATTGTTTCGAGGGAACTGAAAATTCAAATATTTACCTATTAGTAGATATTATCTTAATAAAAAAAAGGTAAGGAGGTTGAAATTTTATTTGAGTTTTGATTTTATTATTTGTTTTTAGTTAAGCTAATAATGACATTTAAAATAAAATATTTATACGTCTTTTCATTTAATAACAAAAAATACTACATTTTGAACGTAGAGTTCTTATAAAAATTATATTTTGACGAAACTTACTTAACTTTTTAGTATAATTTTGCATTTTTTTGCAAGTCAATATACGAGTTGAAACTGACGGCTCTCTATTACGCTACAGGCCCATAAATTCTACCGGGAGTCTCTACATAAGCTCTACAATGAAAATAAAAATTCTTTCCAATGAAATTGCATTGAAATAAAAACAGAAATAAAATTATACAACAACCCGGTAATTGCGTAAATTTTATGTACATATTTTGGGCCTATAAATATTGTTTTGTTACTTACAATTTTTATTGGGTACATACATTATTATGTTCTTATTCAAATAAATATAACTTAAGTATAAACAACTAGTTTAGTGGTAGCCCAGCGGTAACACGTCGCTTGGATAACCGAGTGATGTGGGTTCAAATCCGGGTCTCGCACCTCTGATATTTTCATGTGCGAATCATTTATATCATGATTACCACTTGTCTTACGGTGAAGGAAAACATCGTGAGGAAACCTGCATGTCTGAGAAAACCTAACAAGTTTTCGAAAGGCATGTGAAGTCCGCCAACTCGCACTAGGCCAGCGCGGTGGACTATGGCCTGATCCCCCTCGTACTGAGGGAGGCCCGTGCCCAGCAGTGGGACGTTAATAAGGGCTGATGATGATGATGATGATGATGAAGTATAAACAAAAAAAGGTAATATGAAATTTTTTTAAAACCATTGAAGAATTCTATTTTCTGCCTTCTCTTCCTCATCATCAGGTCAGCTCGATGGTACCAAATTTTTATATTCTCATGTATATTTAAGGTGCCAAATTATAAGGATAATGTGGAATTTAAGGAAAATAACAATATTTGAGTAGGTATTTCTAAATTTCATTTCCAAATTGACAGTGGTAGCCCAGTGATGTTGAGCTGTGGAACGTTAAAAAGGGCTGACATAAAATAAGACAAATACAAAGACATCACTTAGAAATAAATAAAATAAAATAAAAAGTAAAAGAATATTTTCAAACATTTTAATTTATTGATAACACGTTTTTTTATAAGTTGTTAATAAAGTAAATCGATGGATAAACATAGAAGAAAAAGGTACTAAACAGATTTGAGCATACCGCAATTTTTACGATACGTATATCAAAAGTTTCTTTTCTAAGAATACAAGAGGCTTTTCCTACAAGTATATATACGACAGCAAACTGCTTGTCTTTCCTTTATATAGAATGGAAACTAAGTATATGTCCTACGAGTTGGACTGGAATATCTGCTTGTTGCGACGGCTAGGGTTGTCCAGTGTCAAGTTTTATTTTTTAATTAATCTCTTGAAAAAAATATAGAAATTTAAAATGATAAAAAAAATATAGTAAATAGTGATTGCAATCAATATTGGTATATTATTCATTACATTTCATAGTTATAGTACAAATATTTTGGGTACTAAAAATGCACTCATCACACTTCATTGCAACTGTTGCGAAAAGTACTTACTATGAGGTTTTTTTATTGTTGGGAAATATATTGATTCATACCACAAGTGGCACTTGGCACTCACCGATTAGAAGAGCCACTTCTACCCAGTACAGACCTCACCAGTCTTAATGGGACGTCGCACAATCGCTTATACATTGAACCACTGTGCCTTGACGGCCTGGCAGGTCTGCCGAAGCAGCTTCGGACCACATAGCGAAGGGGTTGCTCCAAAGTCCACTCTACCCTTAGAGTAGTACTAGGAGCAGTCCTCATGATACAACGTTCACCGAATTGGGTCCAGCGCAGTTCTTAACTTTCAACTTTTCACAAATACCACAGACAATAATAAGACCCATAATGTCAATAATAGTAGTACAAAATAGTGAATCGAATTTTAGATATATATTTTTGTACTGATTCAATATAATTTTAATTTGAAACGCATAGGTTCATTCGGAATACCTAACACGTGACTCACTTAATTATTAACTACTAGCTGTACCCGCGGCTTCGCCCGCGTTCATTTATTTAATTGCTAAAAAAATCGCGTTGGAAAAATAGGGGTTGATCGTAGAAGGGTGAAAATTTAGGATTGTATGTATTTTTGTATGTTGTATCATAAAAAAATAAAAACTAAAAATTTTGTCTAAAAAATTTAAAAAAAATTAGGGGTGGACTACCCTTAACATTTAGGGGGATGAAAAATAGATGTTGGCCGATTCTCAGACCTACTCAATATGCTCACAAAATTTCATGAGAATCGGTCAAGCCGTTTCGGAGGAGTTCAAGTTCGAACCCCGTGACACGAGAATTTTATATATTAGATAAATAGTTATCTTATTTAAGTTTAGGCACAACCCTACGCTCAGTATGTCGGTTAGACTTAGTAAAGTCAACAGACAACGAGATTGGCCACCGGATGATATTAAAGTAATCGCCGTATTTATTTACATTCTATACTGCGTCTGAACTGGCACGGTCTACATTTTTAAAATTTTTAATATATTTTAAACAGGTCAGTCATCTATCACAGGATACATATTATGTGTGGCAAATTTATAAAAAAAAACATTAGTTTTTGTAAAATATTATTTTCACATGATTTTTTTTTTATTTTGGAAATAAGAAGGTAAATGTATTTGGAAAAATGTATTTGGAAATAATAAGAAGCTCATTGGGGATTTTTTAGAACTGAATTCCAATTGCTTAACATCTTAAATATGCGAATCATTTCGAACATGATTGCCGCTTGTCTTACGGTGAAGAAACACTTCGCGAAAGCTACCTGTCTAAGAGAACCTAACAAGTTACAAACAGTAATGTTTAAGCCCGCTAACCCGAAATTGCATAGCGCGGTGGAGTATGACTTGCGTGTCTCGTATTGAAGGGAGGCTCGTGCTTTAAAGCTCTTATCTTAACAAGCATTTAAAGCTTTAGATAATAGTAGGTAAACTGAGTAGGTACTGGCCATTTTTATTGACTGATTTTACCGTCCACTAACTTTTTATTTATTTATTCGAAAGACATACAGTATTTAGTTACATATAAAACAAAAAATCTTAACATACAATTAAGTCTTCACAATTTACAATTTCTTACGGTAGGTATAATGTGTTAGCTTATTAAAGCACATAACAATATTACACTACATAAAAAAGTATAAGAAGACAAAATAAAAACACTACGTACAAGTTCTAGTTAAAATTTTGAACATATATAATGAAGAGTAATATCCGAGTGATGCGGGTTCATATCCGGGTCTCGCACCTCTGATATTTTCATGTGCGATTAATTTCTATCATGATTATCACTTGTCTTTTGGTGAAAGAAAACATCGTGACGAAACCTGCATGTCTGAGAAAACCTAGCAAGTTTTCGAAAGACATGTGAAGGCCGCACTAGGCCAGCGCGGCTGCGGTGGACTATGGCCTGATCCCCTCATACTGAGGGAGGCCCGTGCCCAGCAGTGGGACGTTAATAAGGGCTGCTGATGATGATGATGATAATGAAAGTGAAAATAAATCTATTCACTATATTGTTACGTTCTACGGGTTCGGGATCGGAAATTAAAAGCGTTCTCGCACTAAAGTTATTTTATTTACACTTAATATACACGCGCAGTTTGTACACAACACTAGTTTAATTTAGTCTCTGAGCACTATAAACCACCACTTTTAATAATTCACTATGTTCTTCTTCACCTTTCCACTATTTCGTATCTCTTCGCAATCTTCACTCAACTCCGAACTTCAACTGAACTCTCGACACACTGCCGGCCTTTTTATATGCGTAAATTTAGAACATTCTAGTATCGAAAATTCAAAATGTTTCTAGTAACTTCCAAATTGTTCCTGAAAATGCGTTATCTCTTTCTGTCACATTAAAATTTGTAATAAACTGTTCTTGTTATCTAATTGTCAAAAGTTAGAAATTGACGTTCGCTGTTGTAAGGCATGGTACAAGCGTGCTATTATGACGAGTTCGCACTATATTCCGCGACACTACCCCCTCCTTAGACATGCTCGTCTCGAGCATCGTTGTTACCGTGATACTTGGCTAATCGGTCCACATGCACGATTTTAGCCGGGCTTCTAGATGTACGTTGAATTCGGAAAGTGACGTCGTTAATTTTCGTTATAACTTTGTAGGGCCCCTCCCAACTGGGTTGTAGCTTAGGCGATTTACCCTTTCGTCTCACCGGGTTATGCAGCCATACCAATGAGCCTTCCTCGAAGTTCGTTCCTGTCGCCTTCCGGTCATAACGAGTTTTCATGCGTTCACTTGCTTGTAGCCCTGCATCTCGTATCTGCTCATAAACACTAGTCATTTTCGCTCTTAGTTCGCTGGCATATTCGGTGATGCAACTGGGAGTATCCGGCGGGCAACCACTTAATAGATCCGCTGGTAGCCGTAATTCTCTTCCGAAATTTGCAAAAGCAGGTGTTATGGTAATGCTTTCGTGTACAGCAGTCCGGTAAGATAGCAGGAACAGTGATAAAAACTCGACCCAATCCTTTTGATGTTTATCCACAACCTTAGCTAGATGGCGTTCCAAAGTCTGGTTAAACCTTTCAACCATTCCATCTGACTGTGGATGATGTGGTGTGGTTCGAGTCTTGTGCACCCCCATGATTTTACATACTTCCTGAAATATATGCGATTCAAAGTTTCTTCCTTGATCACTGTGCATTTCTAACGGAACGCCGAATCTGCAAAATACGTCTTTTACCAAAGTATTTGCGATAGTTACTGCTTCTTGATTTGGAATGGCGAATGCCTCTGGCCATTTTGTAAAATAGTCCATCACAACTAAAATGTATCGGTTCCCGGAGTTAGTAATTGGGAATGGTCCTGCTACGTCTAATGCGATTCTCTCCCAAGGTGCCCCAACGTTGTATAATTTCATTGCTCCTCGGCTTCTGGTCTGCGGGCCTTTGACAGAGGCACATTGCACGCATTTCCGACACCAGTCCTCAACATCATCTCGACAATGCAGCCAGTAAAATCGCTCCTTTATCTTGATTAACGTTCTCCTTACCCCTAAGTGTCCACCAGAAGAACCATCATGGTAAGCTCGAAGTACCTCGGATACTTTTATTTTAGGTACCACTAGTTGGAGATGGCTATCATTTCCACGTGTCCTCTCCCATTTGCGGCACAATACTCCGTTGTGTAACAACAAACTGTCCCATTGTGCCCACAAACTTTTCGTAGCGGTGCTGTACTGTGCTATGTCAGTCCACTTAGGTTTTGGCCTACCACTACTTAACCATTCCATGATAGGTCGTATATCTCGGTCTTCTTCTTGAGCTCTCTTCATGGCTTCATCACTCCAACGTTCATCTAACGAGTCTGTTCTAATAATTTTAATTGATTCTAATTCCTTCGCCTCTTGTCTTTGACAGTGCTTGCAGTCGTCTTCACATGGTCTTCTAGATAGAGCATCGGCGTTGCTGTGATTTTTACCCCCTCGATGTTCTATATCGAACTGGAATTCTTGAAGTTGTTCAATCCATCGTGCTACCTGTCCTTCGGGGTCCTTGAATTCCAATAACCATTTCAGGGCAGCGTGATCGGTTCTTACCAAAAATTTGCGTCCTAGCAAGTATTTCTTAAAATGTTGTAAAGTTTTCACTACAGCAAGTAGCTCTCTTCGAGTAACGCAATAATTCTTTTCCGGTTTAGAGAGTGACTTACTGAAATATGCGATTACCGCCTCCTGATCACCCTTCCGCTGGGACAATACACCTCCAATACCGATATTGCTGGCATCAGTGTCGACAATAAACTCTCCCTTAGTGTCTGGATACCCAAGGACCGGTGTTTGGCAAAGATGTTTCTTCAGTTCTTGAAAGGCCGATTCACAATTATTGTCCCATACGAAGGGTCTCTTCTCTTCGGTCAGTTTATGAAGTGGTTTGGCGATGTCAGAGAAGCCTTTTACAAATCTTCTATAGTAAGAGCACAATCCCAGAAATGCTCTCACTTGCGTTTTGTCCTTAGGGGTCGGCCAATCTTTCACAGCGGTGATTTTGCTAGGGTCCGTTTCCACTCCGTTTTCCGAGACAACATGTCCAAGGTAATTCACTTGTCTCCTAAAGAATGAGCACTTCTTTGGACTTAACTTTAAATTTGCTTCCCTTAGTTTATCAAATACTGCTTCGAGTTTCTTAAGATGGTCTTCGAAGTCACGTCCCACAATAATTATGTCATCTAGGTAAACAAGGCAGGCTGCTCCTAGTAATCCAGCGAGTACACGTTCCATCAACCTCTCGAATGTTGCTGGTGCATTGCATAACCCGAACGGCATAACCTTAAACTGCCACAACCCTTTTCCAGTTGAAAACGCAGTTTTCTCCTTATCCACGGGGTCCATGTCTACTTGCCAATAGCCACTCTTCAAATCGAGAGTTGAAAACCATTTCATACCACTGAGAGTGTCCAAGGTGTCGTCGATTCGAGGCAGGGGATAACTGTCCTTTTTTGTTACATTGTTGAGTCTGCGGTAATCGATGCAAAACCTTGTAGATCCATCCTTCTTCCTTACAAGTACTACTGGAGAACACCAAGGACTAGTAGATTGTTCGATGATGTTATTCTTTCTCATGTCTTGGATCATGTCGTCAACCTCTTTCTCCTTAGCCCATGGAATTCGTCTTGGTCGTTGTCGAATAGGCGCTATGTCACCAGTATTAATTTTGTGCTTCACCAAACCGGTTCTTCCAATATCGCCGTCATGTTTCGAGAACAAATCTGAATATTGGTAAAGTAAATTTTTAGCTTTTGTCTTCTGTGAACTTGTGAGATGTTCTTCGCAGTCTCCTAAAAGTTTCATTGCTTGCTCTTTATCCTTGTTAAGCACCTTCTTATTCTGTTGACATCTGCTTAACCAGGCTATCTCTTCGCAAGTCCCCACAACTTCCCCTCTCTGAATAGTTTGCGTATCGTCACTGGTGTTCAGCACTGGAACCATGGATGTCGAAGTTTTACCTACTACAACTCTTGCTGGGATCCACGAGCTCTCATCTTCATACTTCTCTATAATAGCGCAGCACCATTGACTACCTGACTTGTTCTGAGGTAAAGCGACAGGTACTAGAGTCTGTGATCTTGGCGGAAGAGCAGTGTCTCTTAAGCAACAAACTTTCCCCTGAACTCCACCACTTATCGGTACTTCTCTATTTCCGCACTTTAAAACTCCATATTTCATGTCAATCGTACACTGGTAATTTTGAAGAAAGTCCAATCCAATGATGCAATCATCCACGATATCTGCAACTATTGCGTTATGCCAATAGATGTGGTCCCCAATTTTTATAGCAATTTTTCTTTCCCCCCAAACAGGTATGCGCTGACCGGTGGCTGTCATAAGGGTGATGTGCTTTCTATCTTGCAAATTTTTGTCCGCAATGTGTTTCAGCTTTCGGTTATTAATGACAGTTCGTGAAGCTCCGGTATCCAGTGTCAGTTTACATGTCACTCCATTAATAGCGCCTTGTATAACCAAAGTGTTTCCATCTATTGCCTGTTTTACTTCTATCGGTGGGGTTGTAGATCCCCCGGCCAGCGCCCACCTCCTAGATCTGTCCGAGATCAATTCTCCTCTGACTTGATCGTAGGTTGCTACACCAACATCTGCCTGTAGTCGACCATTTTTCCTTGTATGGCAGTCACTTCGAAGATGGCCCTGCTCACCACACTCGTAGCACCTTGGGTTAAAAACACGTCTCCGGACGGATAATCCTCCCGTGGTAGCTTCCTGCACCCTCCAAGATCTAGAGTCATGACGCACAGCTTCAATCTCTAGAGCATGAGCGACAGCTTCCCTGAGACTTGTATGGTGTCTTAGGCGTACAGCAGCACGTACCTCCGAGTCGCGAATCCCGTCCACAAAAGCCTGCAGAAGAATGGTTTCTATGGCGGATGGCGAGGATTGATATGCCTTCCGTACGAGCGTCTCAATCTCTATGGACCACTGCTGCAGGGTTTCATTGGCTCGTTGTGTACGGTCTTTAATTTGAGCCCTGTACACGTGCTCTAGATGACTATCACCATACCGCGACTCTAAAGCGTTAAGTAGCTCACTGTATGTGGTCTTCCTGCCAGGGTCACTAGCACAAAGCGCCTCCAATACATTCAGAGCCTCCTTTCTAAGTGCGACGGTAAGGGCAGATCGAGCTTCATCATCTGTCCATCCACTCGTCTCCTTGACAGTCTCAAACTGGATCTTAAAGGCAGCCCAAGAGGATTTGCCGTCGAAGTAAGGGACTTTAAAGCTCTTTGTTGATGATGAGCTAAAGTCAGCACTACGCGGTAATTTGTGAGTTTCTAAGTAATCCATCCTTTTCTCCATTTTAGAGAATTTTGAGTCGTACTCCTCTAAAACTTCACCGTGTGTGACGAGTGTCATCTTTATTCCCTCAACTTCTCTTTCAACGGCTTCTACCCTTTCCGTATTCTGTTGAAGAACGGCTATGACATCCTTGTGAATGCCCTCTTGAAGTGCGCGCAGCTGTTCATCCTGGTGGCGTACACGTTCTTCCTCGCGGTGAGCCTGCTCTTCTTGGAGTGCGCGCATCTGTTCCTCCTGGCGGCGAGCCTGCTCTTCTTGGAGTGCGCGCATCTGTTCCTCCTGGCGGCGAGCCTGCTCTTCTTGGAGTGCGCGCATCTGTTCCTCCTGGCGGCGAGCCTGCTCTTCTTGGAGTGCGCGCATCTGTTCCTCCTGGCGGCGAGCCTGCTCTTCTTGGAGTGCGCGCAGCTGTTCCTCCTGGCGGCGTGCACGTTCTTCCTCGCGGCGCGTTTGTTCTTGCATCATGAACGCCATTTGTTGCAGAAGGGCGTTCATGTCTGGCGTGGTAATCTGTTGAGCCGCGGACTCTCCACTCGATGTACTAGGGCCAGAATCTTCCCTTTGCTGTTCCGCCATTGCGCGTGTAGTGACTCCTATCTTCTCGTGCCTCGGTACTAACGGCATTTCCGATCCCACTTCTGACACCAATTGTTACGTTCTACGGGTTCGGGATCGGAAATTAAAAGCGTTCTCGCACTAAAGTTATTTTATTTACACTTAATATACACGCGCAGTTTGTACACAACACTAGTTTAATTTAGTCTCTGAGCACTATAAACCACCACTTTTAATAATTCACTATGTTCTTCTTCACCTTTCCACTATTTCGTATCTCTTCGCAATCTTCACTCAACTCCGAACTTCAACTGAACTCTCGACACACTGCCGGCCTTTTTATATGCGTAAATTTAGAACATTCTAGTATCGAAAATTCAAAATGTTTCTAGTAACTTCCAAATTGTTCCTGAAAATGCGTTATCTCTTTCTGTCACATTAAAATTTGTAATAAACTGTTCTTGTTATCTAATTGTCAAAAGTTAGAAATTGACGTTCGCTGTTGTAAGGCATGGTACAAGCGTGCTATTATGACGAGTTCGCACTATATTCCGCGACAATATCTATATATCCTTTTTAAATTAATGTACAAGTTTTTTGAAACGTAAAACTTTTAAAAAAATAAAAAAAGGTTACAGGTAGTGTAATGAATACGTTTTATTCACGTCAAGCCAAATGCGGATGTCATAATAACTGTTGAGCTAAAATTGTTAAAATTGTCAAATCGGAGTAGGGCCTCCCACTGAGATCTTGAAGGTGACGTCACTCGCATTTCTTTTGCTTTAGTAACATTTGGTTCTTTAGTCATCGTGTTTAAGATTTTGGTAAATTTTAATAAAATGAAAATAATCTATATAAATAAAATGATAGACGTCTGCAGTTGTGCGCGCATCACGGAAAAACTAGTGGATAGATTTCAATGTAACTTTCTAAGTTTTATTTCTTAGATACTTGGCCCTTATCAAAAAAATAATGATTGCGATATCTTCATTTAATAAAAAGTTATTAAAAATTCAAGAGACAACGATTTGTATATGCACTGCGTGTTTAGTGATGTATGTTTCCTTCTCGCGGAGTAGTGGGGCAAGCGGCGTAGCGCGCATGCGGAAAACTTTGTAAATATTTCAAGCAATGCGAACGAAGTCGCGGATATCAGCTAGTTCAATAATAAAAACATATATAAATGTAAATATATATGGAAAGTGTCTTTCCTACTTTCCTTTACTTTGCTTAGGTTCGTCCCTAAATACGTTTAATAGGTCAGTATATAATTTGTAAAAGTATTCCATATGTTGATTCAGATAACCAGCTATCATCATATTATCATATTATCTGTCCAATGGGTGATGTGATCTCTGTGAATACAGACAGACAGACAAAAACTCTAAAAACTAAAGATTCGGCCTCTGTTTCGATAGTAATAACAATTTCAATAACATTTGCCAAAAAATTAATACTGTTAAGTATAATATAATGGTTATTCCTTTTTTTCATGTATAAATTAACTAATTTCACATCTGAAATGGAGTTCCGGAGAGAGAAACAGAAAAATAGCAATTCTAATCTATTTTTTTTATGGCACAAAGGGGGCAAACGGGCAGGAGGCTCACCTGATGGGAATTGATCACCCCCGCCCATGGACATCTGCAACGATGCAGGGCTTGAAGATGCGTAGCCGGTCTTTCAGGAAAGGGAGGGAGGAAAGAGGGAAGAAAGAGGTAGGGAGGAGGGAGGAAGGAGGGAGGGAGGAGGACGGGAGGAGGGATGGAGAGTGGGCCTCCCGGACTCTCACTTACCAGACGAAACGACATCATAGCTGCCACTGTGAGAGAGTGGTACTATACGGGGCTAAAGAAAAAACGCCCGGGTTAGTCCCTACGTTAACAGTCAGCGAAGTCACGGGTTCCGCTAGTTTAAATAATTAAAATTTCTAAAATATAACCTCCTCTTTTTTTTGAAGTCGGTTAAAAATTAGCCAAAGTTACGCCTTATAACATTATCTATCTGCGAGTGTAAGTCCCGTCAATATCGATCCAGCCGTTTCAGACATTAGAGAGACAGACAGGCGAAAATTTCAAAAATTGTTTTTTTTGTTGTTAGTATCGAATATACTTTCATATGCATTTAGTGAAAAGCTATTACGTTAAAATTAAAAACAGACACTTCAATTTTATTTATACTTATGTATTGAATTAAATTTTATTTGCAAAATAAACAATAATTCTTTCAGTGATTTCTGGCATTTCCGTACAAATTCCTTTTTTTATTTTCTATTATTTAGAACAAACTAATAAGAGAATACCTTTCAGGATCCAAGGCCTCCATCTAAAAACATTCAGTCCACACACAGGCTCGTGTCACAAGTCTAGATCTTAGATTAAGTGCGTCTGAACGGAATTACAATGGCAGGAGAAATTATACAAATACTATCTTTTTCCAGTTATTCTGTTGTTTATATATTATGGCCTGGAATGAAATTTTAAAGATATCAAACCTGTTTATTTTTAATTTTATATTAATAATCTATGATAAAAATATTTATGAAATACATGTGCATTGTGCAATTATGTACGATTGTACGGTACTTATAAAAAAAACTTTAAAAAAAATGTATGTCTGTTTCTACCTGCTGATCTCCGAAGTATAAAAAAAAACTTTCCTTAAAAAGTTTTGTCTGTCTCTTTTTACCTGCTGATCTCCGAAGCAGCTAGATCTTTCTTAATAAAACTTCAAAAATAGATAGCTGATGTTGTAAGGAATAACTTAAGCTTATTTGTATTATTTTCCCAAAGAAATACTAACAAAAAACCTGAGGAATATAATTTTGTCATTAAATGCTCTTTTACATTTTTACTAACTAAATTATTTCTTCAAATCAAATCAAATCAAATCAAAATATTTTATTCAGCATATAAATTGTTACAATTTCTTACTGAACGTCATGAGTCTACCACCAGTTCAGAAAGAAGAAGATTCGTTTCATAAGTTAACTTTTGTTACATATACAATAATCCCATAATCCAGGAATCAAACCTGCGACTTAAGTTAAACATACCACAACAATTACTTAATTTATATATGTGTAAATAATAATAACAGTAAACGTATGTAATGACCTTTCCCTGACATACGATTATAGCCGGAACTCAGCTGCCTACATTCCAAACCAAACAACATTAACAAAACTCAGTAACCATCCATTGGCAGTAATAGCTTAGTAAAACGTGAATTGGATACCTCTTAAATCGATATAACAAGTGCTTTTATTGACCCTCTCCAGCATTTAACTGTATGATAATTGCGGTTAGTTACACTTATTAATTACACTATTAATTGTAGTTTAAAGTTCTCAATTTATGGCTACATCGGTTGTTATTTTTTGTTCATTTGCTTAATCCGAATTGATATTTTAAGTTATCCATTGTCAATTTACTACGAAATTCATTATTTCTACTTCAACTATACAGTGGCAGTGTTCGAAAGTCACGAATATTCAGTTTTTTATTGATTACGCTAAAGCTCGTCTATAACAATTAAGGGATAGAAGACAAATGGATTGAATAAAAGAAAAGTATAGGAAGTGAACTGTTTTTTCTTTGCCTATTCATGAGTAGGTATATAATATATACGCAGGAGATATTATAGTGCACAAGTGTACGCGCAGACACAAGTGCACTCTCTATTCCCATCACTCTCATACTCCGGTGGGATGACTGTTCGACACGACCAGTGAGAGCGGCGGCGCAGGACCGACGCGACACGTGCTCTGCCTCGGCACGGGGGTGACACAACGCCAACTTCCCAACTCCGAGCTGTTACTGAGGCTTACTAAACACAAGGACTAAGTATAACTAAACTTGGCCCGAGCGGACTCGAACCCAGGACCTCCGGATATTCGACCGTACATGCTAGCTACTACACCATCGCGGCAGTAATAATATGCATAAAAATGTTAAATAAACGTCGGTCTGCCTGTTGATAAATTTGAATTGAACCCAACAGGTATATAAATAGTGAGAAATTAAGTATATATGTAGGTATGTCATTTTAAGTACCTACATCCCGGTATAGCGAGGGCGGCGCGCTTGCATACTATACAGCTAACGAGGTCAAAATATTACATGGTCAATATTTTAAGAATCCTTAAAAAAAAGATGGGAAGAAAATTAAATACTTTTTAAATTATTTTTCCTTTTTTTAATAATAATTTAAATATAAAAGCAAAAGGTCACTCACTAATCACGAAATATCAAAAACCGCTTGACGTATAAAGATGAAACATGGCAGGGAGGTAGTTTAGTGTTAGCAGACGTCTCCTCAGAAAGGATTTTGCGACAGGACCGGATTTAGGAGGTCTAAGGGCTCTCGCTTGTATGTTTTGTATGAAAGTCCTTCTTTTTTCTGCTACAAATTGCAATTTGGACCTAAGGATGTAAGTCGCTTGTATCTTATATTACATATTGAAGCAAATCTAAATAAATAAATATATTGTACCTACTTAAAAATGAACGCAAATTCGCACGCAAAAGTTAGACATCTTTATCCACTTAACACTTTCAAAGCGACTTATAGTATTGAAAGTCGAAATAATGTAAATAAAGACAGTTATATAGTTGTACCTTGTGTAGCGGTTTTTGTATAAAACAGGTCCATGGTTATAAACTTAGTGCGTGCCTCAAATTTTACTTCTGCAAGTGTAATGGCTTACATCAATTATCTTATTTATTTTATATCTTTTACGATGCACATAGCGTTTTATATGAGGGAAGAAACAGGTATTTGATGCGAAACATACTTTATTTATTCAAACTACCTTTACCGATTTTTTACTTATTTTGATTATACTTGTACTTTGATAATTTTGATTTTTGGTTTCCGATGTTAGGAATCCTTAAAAGAAACTTGTTAATGGGAGGTCAAATAAATCCGCGGAAAAAACTGTCAAGTTAAATTTATTTTAAAATAGCGAATCACCTCGTTTCGCTCGGATTCGTTCCTAGGAACCTACCTAGGTAGGTTTCATTTTTAATGCAACAGAAGCCTAATAGTTTTCTAAAATAAAATTAGCCTGACTACTTATAAAATTGGCTATCTGCCAGTGCAAGTCTCTTCAAAATCGGTTCAGCCTTTTCGTATAATATTAGAAACTAACAAACCGTCAAACAAACCTAAAAATTCTGTTTTTTTTATAACTACCATACTTATATAATTCTTTTTTTAGTAGTTGTTGGGACATTACAAACATACATTTCATTTATTTTTCGGTATAAAAGTCTAAGAAAGTATAACATTTTATTACACAATGGTTTTGGATGATCTTATCGAATATCGTTCTGATTAACTTCACTTGTAAACTACAAAATCTTGAACGTAAATATTAACCTAGTTACTTTTAACTTTGTAAGCAGGTAATTTGATGACAAGATGATAATGTGAAACCGTCGCGATTCTATATCCTCAATTGTTTCAATATTATGTAGTTTAAAGCGCATTTCTTTGAATTTAAATTCAGGTTAGGTACTAAAAATAAAAAAGTCAGAAATTATTAGAGCGTAGTTTTATTAAATAAAAAGTGCCTAAAATTGACTAAATTTTACTTTTTTTAATAATAGAAATAAGAAACAACGTGACCTTATTCCCCTCTGACTCTCATATGAAATATTTACGTATCTAGGGAGTAGGGACGGGCCCGAGCGGAGTAAGGGTGAATTGTTAGTTATATAGATAAATAAATTCGTAATTTTTTAAAAAACTGAATCACATATACTAAAAAAAACAAAATTTATTACATCGTTTTTAAAGTCGGTTAAAAAATTCATGATTTTCAAGAGGAGGATATTAAATGCACGTATTTATTTTATTCTTACTCAAGGAATAGATATTATTATTATTTTTATTCAAAAGATATTTATCTTCTCTTCTTCCTTTCAAAAGAAGGTATTTGTCTACCTCACGGGCCTTACAAGTGCTATAGGATTAAAAATGAGTGTGAGTGGAAGTACTAGAAATCGTTTATTATTATTATTATTATCTTTCATATGGAAACCTTGTTTATGTAAAAAAAAATATAAATTCATTTAAAAAAAATAGTGACATTCATAATTTCAATACTAGAAATAAGGATAGGCTTGCTTGTCATGTAAGTCGCCTACATAAAGTCACAAATTCATTCAAAGGTCTATGTGTACATTTTTACAACAAGGTCCCTGTTGACACAAAACTTGCCTTTAAACAAGTATAAATCAGTTTTAAAGAAAAAATTGTATACTAAAGGGTACTATAAAATATCTGAATATTTAGATCTAAATAACCCCTGGGACTGAGTCGCTAGATTGTTAAATGGCTGTCTCACTAAAGTTATAATTGATAAATGTAATCACTACATAGTATAAAACAAAGACGCTTTCTCTGTCCCTATATCCCTATGTATGCAGTATGCTTAAATCTTTAAAACTACTCAACGGATTTTGATGCGGTTTTTTTTAATAGATAGAGTGATTCAAGAGGAAGGTTTATATGCATAACTAGCGGATCCCGCGGCTTTGCCTGTGCTAAATCTAGAGAAGAGCCCGAGTGAAGCGAGGGCGAGTCGCTAGTTATAGATAAATAATGATTTTGTAACAAAATTACATATTTCAAATGTAATGTGATTTACCTACGACATAAAATATTTTTGATTTGATTTGATTTAATCACAAAATAATCATAATTAAACTACTATTATGGTCCCGGAATCGAACTTTATACTAGTAACTAACACTAAGGTACGTTAGTGTGTCGGTAGTCGGTACTCGGCCGCGACGTCGGCAGTGGGTCAACTAACAAGGTCAAGCCATTTCTCTTCGGTAGGATTTACTCGAAGGTGTTATGAGTTCGATCTTGTGTAGAATACGTCTATATCTACTTGGAATTACGTCAGTTTTGTTTTAGTTTTTCTAGTGAATTTAATTTTAAATTAAATTCTTTGGAAAAGGTAAATTATGGGATTTTTAATTGTATTTGATTTTAAAAATTGCGAAGCGTAAAGAAACATTTTATTAATTTATCTACTTGCCTATGTGTTACATATATAAAAAGAGTATTACTTTAGCTATTTCTATATATTGCATAATACTTGTGTTGTTATTTCTTAAGAAATTTAAGTATTCTTAAATTGCTTTGTTTTGATGCTTTAAAAGTTGATAGATTTAGTTTAATACACTAAATTCGTGTTAAGTTTAGTGCTGTGAATTTATTGAAAATACAACTGTATATATAATAATAGTATTGAGTTATTTTATTTATTTGGTGTTTTTAATAGTAAGATTTACATAATATTGATACCTTTTGCATCGGCTAACTTTGTTTAAATTCAAGTACTCAAGGGGACGTTAAAATATTTTTTTGTCACTAATATTACGAAATCGGAAAACTTAAAATATTAGATTATTTCAAATTATATAGTTTTTTTAAAATAAATGGAATATTTATTTTTCCGAATTCATAGCAAAACTTATGATTTTGATAACCTTTGAAATACCTTAGACGGAGTTAGCCGACTTGCAAAATAAGGTATGTACTTGTATATAAAATAGTAATTATTAAACGTAACATAAACGTTGACATTGTTATTAAAATATGATTTTTAATAACATCTACTAAAAATCATAACGAACTATAGGCAATTTGATTTTTACTCAAAAAAATTAGCATTCTCTACCAGTCAACTTTTAGGTCATATAGAATCCTAGTAGCGAATAAGTAAGCTTCTGTTAAAGCTTAAAAGCTAAGAATTATGATCATTTTCATCTAAATGATGTCATCACAATAAGTCCATAGTAAATCTTCTTTAACCTATGTTCCAAGAACTTAGACGTTTACGAGCTGGCTTCGAACTTTTCACATAAAACGGTAAAACGTTTAATTGCTTTTAAATTACAACTTGTTAATTCTTTCTGATTATTGATGATTTGACCTATTCATTAAATATAAATAAAATATATTTATAATATGTATGTATTTAGACTTATAGTATATGTAGACTTATATATCAACGGTCGCAGCCCGCAGGTTCAAGTCCCGCTGGGGACATTCATTTGTTAAATTCGGATGTTTGGACTCCAGTCATGGTATCCGTAACACAAGCTTCGCAACTTATCACTTAACTATAATGGTGCTGTGTGTAACAATATCCCAACTATCTTTTCGGATGTCGCAGATTTATTTTTTCGAATGCTTTACAGCAATCATGGTCACGGAAGAAACTTACCTGACGCGTAAACCTAAAAAAGTAATGCTTTAATTAATCTATATGAGTTAAGATTGGATTTTGCTAGATTTGGCGAACATATTTTAACAGTACTATCTTTTTGAAGTTTTTCGCGGATTCAATTATTTTATTAATTAGTTCATTTATTTATTTTTTATTTCTGTAGCTTACTGGAATAATAGAAAGTAACAAAAGATTCCAGTATTTAAAACTATTCATTAAAAATATTTATATAATTAAAGTACATTACTAGATTACATAACAAATTACTTTGAAAATAATAAGTAAGTAAAATTATAACCGTTACCTGATCAATGCTCTAGTTAAATAATAACTTCAAAGGTTATTATATTTCTATACATTTACACGTTAGCGTCGACAAGAATTAATGCTACGCTTGTCACTTGTCTCATTTTAAATACTAAGTAGTATTTAAATAGTTCATACTGGTACTTAATTAAAGTTTTTATGTTTATACATTATATCTATACTTCTATACTGATATTATAAACGCGAAAGTTTGTAAGTATGGATGGATGGATATTTGTTACTCTATCACGTAAAAACTACTAAATGGATTTTATTGAAACTGTACTATAATATAGCTTATATATCAGAATAACACATAGGCTACAATTTATAAAGATATACCTAGCGTTAATTGTCCAAAATATGACGATAAGTGTCAAGTAAGTAGTAAAAAATCTACCATCTGCCAGCTTTTCTGGCGTGAGCTGCCAAAACCGCTAGAGTAACACATATGTAATGTATGATGGAAATGTTTATCTTAAACAAGCGACTCACCCTCACTTCACTCGGGTTCGTCCTAGATTTAGCGCGAGCGAAGC
Organism: Boloria selene; assembly: GCA_905231865.2. NCBI lineage: Eukaryota > Metazoa > Arthropoda > Insecta > Lepidoptera > Nymphalidae > Boloria > Boloria selene. Next base: position 592,458 of record HG993133.1, read on the forward strand.
CGCGGGTTCCACTAGTGTTTTTATAGCGCGAATCATTTAATTGCCACTTGTCTTACGGTGAATCGTGAGGAAACCTGCGTGTCTGAGAAAACCTAGCAAGTTTTCGAAAACTATGTGCAGTCTGCGACCCCCCCTTTTCCATTATACTGGCCACGTGACACACTCATACCCACACTATGGCCTGATCCCTTCAATATCATATTAAGGCCGATGCCCAGCAGTGGGAAGATAACTCTTATGGGGCCATTCATTTATTACGTAAGACTGTTTTCGCTAGTTTTTGACCCTTCCCCTCCTATTATAAGAAAAAATAAGAATAGGCCAACCCCCTTCCCCCCTGTTTAATATTTATTACGTAAGAGTAAAAAAGAAAAATGAATACACTTTTGGTTTATTTTAATTTTTATTTTGCAAAGTAACAATTTTTTGAAATGTTTATTTGCAATTTTAAAAGTATAGTACCTTTCGTTCGGTTGACCGCGCTTTTTCAAAGTATAATTTTAACTTTGCGCATTTTTTTGATCTTACGTAGGTAAGAACTATCGAGACTCCCTCCCAACCCCTTGTAGGAAAACATAAGACATGGTCGACCCCCATCCCCTCCTAAATTGTCTTACGTAATAAATGAATGGCCCCTTTGACAATTTACAAAACTACTTATAAAACAAATACATATATCATTCAACAGAATTTCTCGTCCAAATCAACCAAATCTGTAAAGTATGTAGTATTATAATCATAAAGTAGTTGATATAATAATACAAGGTAAACAAAATATATCTTTGTATAACTTAAAATGTTTTTACGTATTCTTTTATATAAATACTAGCGACTCGCCCTCGCTTCGCTCGGGCTCTTCCCTAGATTTAGCACAGGTAAAGCCGCGGGATCTGCTAGTTATGTATATAAACCTTCCTCTTGAATCACTCTATCTATTAAAAAAAACCGCATCAAAATCCGTTGCGTAGTTTTAAAGATTTAAGCGCACATAGGGATATAGGGATATAGGGACAGAAAAGGCGACTTTGTTTTATACTATGTAGTGATAATATAACACATTTCATCACAAAATTCTATTCGTGCCTCTTCTAGTAACGAGCTCTTTATATCTTTGTATTTACAAATTACGAACGTAAACATTTCTAGTTGAAATACCCTTCTACCCGCAAAATTTTATAAAAATGATAAAAAATAAGTTGTAGTTATAATAAGTAGCTTATATTAGATGATTGTATTGCATAATATTGTATTTGTTTTAAGTTTGTATTAAGTTATAGTATAAGTTGTTACTTAAAAATCACGATGTAAATAATTTTCAACTACCTTTTTGTAAAATGAATGTAATTCTTTTGAGAAATAAAGAATCTTTAAACCGAAGTAGCAATCGTTTAGCCACTTTATACTAGCAAGTACTTTAAATAGGGCAATATCTGACTTATAAATAGGGAATGTATTACGGTAAAGTTTGAACTGAGTGGGCGATACCTTGTGTCTACTGATTTAAGTAAGGCTCTTTGATCATAATGCATGTTTAGCTCTTGTACTTGTGCCCTCCATTTTGTGCATAAATTCTACAAATATTTGCTGTTTAAAGAATTAAATTGAATCAATGATGATTATAATTAAACTTTTACGTTAAATCACTTATTCATAACATGGCTAACTTAACTATAAGTAAATCTGGAAATAAAGTTTTATTTTAAAGGTTTTAAGTATACGTTTACAAGTTTACAATGTTCTCTTTGTCATGAAATAACCAAGTTGAAAAAGTACATGGGATTCAAACTCCTTCTACCAACTCTCCTAAGTTATTGCGTCACCTAATATAATATTAGAACATGATATGAAATACAGAAATTAAAATCCAAATAAAATAACTAGATATATATTTTGAAGCTAAACTATGGTAGCTAGAAATGGTTGGATCGAATAGTGCTGTTATAATAAATTTACATTGTAAATAATATACAGCTACAATAAATATGAATATGTATGTACGGGTATGTTGACATTTAACTCACAGCACCATCTAGTTCTATGGTACGCTACGAGGTTTGTGTTATGGCTACGAGATATGTATTTAAATACATACACACTATAAATATAAGCAATCATCACTGGAGTACTTAAACATTTGTGTTTATCACACAAAGACAAGCCACCAGCGGGACTCGAACCCGAGACCGCTGGCACAGCTAGTAGGGTCACTCCAAACTAAGCAGCTTATACGATATATGTCTTCAGCCCGTTTTTTTAACACTTATACTGCTGGGCACGGGCCTCCCTCAGTACGAGGGGGATCAGGCCATACTCCACCGCGATGGCCTAAAGCGTGTTGGCGGACTTCATAATATTTCGAAAACTTGCTAGGTTTTCTCAGACATGCAGGTTTCCTCACGATGTTTCCTTCACCGTAAAACTAGTGGTAATCACGTTAGAAATGATTCGCACATGAAAATATCAGAGGTGCGAGACCCGGATTTGAATCCGCATCACTCGGTTATCCAAGCAAGCGCGCTATTGTATCAAAATATAAACGCTAAGTATAAAAAACTAAATGTTGCTATTAAAAGATACAGTCGCGTGACTTTTATTTATACCAGTAATTTACTCTGGTCAAAGGTGAGCTGAGAGCTTTCACTTATGGTGTTAAAAAATGTCTTCACGTTTCTGACGTTAACTTAGAGAAGGTATCAGTCATTGGTCCAAGAACATGTTTGACTCAGTTATTAATAATAATACTTGCTGCGCAAGCGGTCGCGGGTTCGAATTCCGCTTTATTTGTTAAGCACAGCTATGTTTGTACTCCAGTATTGGGTGCTTATATTCATAATACATATATTATTTTTAGGTTATATCTGTGATGTGTGTAGAAGTGTATCAAATATATGGTATCCGTAACACAAGCCTATAGCTTACCACGGAACTATATGGTGGTGTGTGTTATAATGTTTCAACCTAATAAATGTTATTTATCTAGATATTATGTATACATCTTACATACATTACTAAGTAAGTATTTTTTGGAAAATCTTATTGAAGTATTCACAATTATCGATAGAGAGCTCGAATCTACGGTTTTTAGGATATCGGTCTGTCTGTGATCGCATTACGAGAAAACCACTGAACATATTTAATGAAATATTGTATAATGGTAGCTGTTTATTTAAATATATAGGATACTTTTTACATAAAACTTAAACAAGAATCAAACGAGAGAGGAAAGAAGGTAGCTAAATACATTATAAAGATTTTTTTACTTAGACTTTATTAGTCTTCATAAAGCACCTTTTCACATATGTACTAGTAGTTAGTACCTATAGGGATTGGAACAACCTGCCTGCGTCAGTGTTTAAGTCTGATTATAAATGGTGTCAATATGGGTGTCTTCAAGGCTGTGTTCAAGTGAATAGGTGGCTACTGAATTAGTGCGACTTACCATCTCCGACTGCGTTACCACTTAACATCAGGTGGAACGTAGTCAAGCACTATTTCAGAATGGTATTAAAAAAATATTAGAGGATGAGGTGCTAGTATTTAGAAACGTCAAATTAAAAATTAAGTCCAGTATTCTGTCTTTTTATTTAGAGCTAGCATAGTACAAAGCATGCCTACACAGCGTTCTTTTAGTGCCTACTCGACTATGCAAATATCGTGTAGGCGTAGGTGTTTAATTAACTAATGACCTGGATATTAGTCGTACAGTAATTGTCAAGGATCTGCGACGTCATGAGCAGATTCAAATGTGGTATGACGAAAGCTCTGTTACAACTATAGCCGGGTTATACTTTACACTTCTTATATTAGTAATTATCTAAGCTTTAACTAATTTTTCTCTTGTTCTAACAAACTATTTTCTGGAACTTCTAGTCGAGAGCTTTTTGATATTTTGCATTTAATAATAATTAGGTATTTTTATTAGGTCATATTTTATTTCAGGGGATATATTATCAATGGTGGCAAACCTCAAAAATCAATATTATAATAATAATAAATAATAAAATCTTTTATTTTCAAGCAACATAGGCTCTCATTATCTTTGGAACTCTTTATCTTTTCGTATTGGAACTTATAAATGTTTCTTGAAACTTAAAACGAATATATCTAAATGTCCACCGAGGAGAACAGTAAATTGATACTTAGTTTAAACAACAAAGAAATTTAATTTAGTTACTTTTACTAATTTTGATTATTTCCACTTACTAATGTATGCTTTATGGTGTTTATTACGCAGTTGAAAATTTGAGGAAAACATATACCTGTATAGTTCACCTGTTGGATTTCATTTGAAACTTCTGAACATAAAATATTTTACATAATTTTTGTTCATACAATTATTTACTACCAGCAAATAACACACCAAATCAAAGGCAGAAATAATTCTCATAAGTTTTAGTCTCAGGCTACTGAGATTCGGCATAATTCGTATAAAATTAGTTTTTTATACTTAGATAGGTATTTAGAAAAACCTTAAAACAACTCTAATAATGCAAAATGATCAAAATCATTACAGCCGTTTCAAAAATAATCAAAATAACGTTTATATGCAAGAAATTTGCTTTTAATATCACAAAATTTAAGAAGCCTCATCTTATTAAGTATTACATCTGCGAGACCACCCCCCTCCCCCCCTCCCACTCGACCGCGAGGCCCACTTCGCTGTGCCACATTCCTAAATCAACCGGATTGTAACCTAGATATTTTGGTAAAAGACTTTCATTCAACTCGCGATCTCAGCGTTTAAGAAGACGACTGTACATTTTTGAATGTTAACTGTAATCAATATGATTCATACACTAACGTATGTGTTTCTTTCTTGTATGAAAGCTGATAATCGTTTACTTTAAATTGCGTCTACCGTTATTTCAATTTTTATATTTGAGAGTTGTCAATACAATTAAAATAATATATATTTGTCAAAAAATTACCACAGATAGACTATGACTTGGAACAAACATAAGGTATATAATTATCGCAACGAAATTGCAATGATTGTTTACCAAAATATGGTGAACTTTGTAAAAGATAAGCAAAGCAGGGGTAAGTCTATAGTATGTGAATATACTACATATAGTTTTTATATGAAAGACTGTTATAAATATAAATAAATAACATAACAATATGTACTGTCCCTCGGACTACAAAGAATCACACTCCCAAAATTTAATCGTAAAACACACAGTGACAAAGCAAAATGCTGTATAACTGTTCAAGTTTAAAGTCTAAAGTTGTTGTTGAATAATTCTAATTGATTTGTAATACTGAAGAAATTATAACTGATTTTGATGTGATTTTTGTATAATTGTGGATAATTTTTGAAGCGTTTTTATAAGAATATGATCTATCGTCTATACTAATATACTAATACACTAATATACTAATACTAATACTAATACTAATTACTAATTACTAATTACTAATTACTAATTACTAATTACTAATTACTAATTACTAATTACTAATTACTAATTACTAATATTACTAATAATATTATAAAGAAGTAAAGTTTGTTTATTTGTTAAATTGTAAGGGGTAATCTCGGGATCTACTGAACCGATTTTAAAAATTCTTTCACCAATAGAAAGCCACATTATTGCTGAGTGTCATAGGTTATATAAAAAACCAAAAAATAAAAAGGCATTTACGTGGTAGTCCGTTTTGCAAAGTGAATCGGAGAAAAAACGGTCGAATGAAAGCGTTTCTTACGAACGCTGCCCTAACTATGAAAGATATATTTTTGAGTTCTAGAGAAAAGATGTGGAGCTTAAAAATGCCTACAAAAAAGTCAACGACAGCATATGTCTAACTTTTATATTTAAGTGACAAAAAGTAGTTTTTTTTTAATATTAGTATAGATAATTTAATTTTTAATTTTTAATATTAATAAAATAATTTAAATTATTTAAACACTCTGTACTAAAAAAGGATTATTAACATTATGCCCAACGAAGTGGGCACGGGTCAGCTAGTCTATTATAATTATGCGGTATCCGTAACACAAGCTTTCTTCGTAGCTTACCACGGAACTAGAAGGCACTGTGTGTAATAATGTCCCAACATATTTATATTTATTTATTTTTTATTAAACATAAGGCCCCTTTTTCCTTTGTATAAAAAAATTAGCAACTATTGAATAATAATCAGTTTGAACCTTAACATTACTAATTTAAGGTTCAATATTAAAAAACTCTATCAACTAGACAAAAATCACTTTTAATAACACTCCCATTAGTATGCAATAGCTGACGTGACACACTTTTTAAACTTTTACTATCTTTGTTTTTAACTTCTAGTTAATTACTTGTTCTTCTCAAACCAGCCGTTATCAATGACTTAAAAGTTAACGTTTTGACTGATTGTGAATAAAGAAGTATTGTATTGTGATTTGATTATCCCTGATAAGGGAGCTATATCGAAACTATATCTGAGCTATAACGAATGCTAACTATATCGAAATTATACATAAGTTTTTATTTGTATATCATAATATGTGATACAGTAGTTCCACAGTTTGTACTGTATTATATTGACCCGTATTTTTAATGTTAATGCAATCTTTGTTTATTTTTTTCTATCGAGTTACTATTTTATTTTATACTAGCATAGGTTAATAGACAGCGAAGCCACGGGATGCGCTAGTTAAAATAAATAAAATGTCTACCTCCTACTTCTTTCAAGTCGGTTAAAAAATAGCCTAAGTTACGCCTTACAACATTAGTTATGTACAAATGAAAGTCGTGCGCGTACACTTGTGCACTATAATATCTCCTGCGCAGTTGGCCAGTCTCAATGAGATTGACCGCCGTGACCGGAATCGGTTGGAGTACATTATTATTTAGATACTAACTACTAAGTAATGTAAATGCGTGTCTTTGCGTTTGTCTTTTACTATTAAACGGCTAAACAGATTTGGATCAAATTAAGAACAAAGATAGATTTTGACTTGAAGTGAGATAAAGGCTACTGTTAGATTAAGTATGAAGAAGTAACTTATCAAAGCTTTGTATATGAAAATTAATATCGATCTAAAATAAGGATTCTTATTTTTTATATTGTAGGTACTATGATATACATTATTATTATGTACTATGATATTTTAAATACGTAGGTATAATTCGCGTCATGTAAAAAGAACGCTGGCTGTCAAGTTGCGCAGAGACGATTTATCGGCCAATTTGGTGGTAAGACGCGGGGCGCGGGACGGTGGTGCACGCGTCGTATGCTTTTCGGCTCGCTATTGGTCTGTCAGTTTAAAATACCATCGCGCACACAAAAGTTATTAATTACGAAATGATTTTATATAAAAAATAGTGAAAAAATATTTTTAACGTATTGTTTTATAAAGAGAGAATCTGATAATAATGCAATTAATAATTTAAAAAAATATATAAAAAGAATTAATTAATTTTTTTGTAAGTAGATTAAACATTCTACACTGATTCAAACATATTTTATTAATTGATAGAATTCTATTTAATGATATTCTATCTAATATATTTTTCAATGTACCTATACCAATAATCAATATACATCATGACCGAAAGGCTAGTTCAAAAATAAAATAATAGGCTTAGGAATTTCGTATGCGAATGTACCGATGCGCAAACACACCCCCCACCACTTTCTTCCAGCGTTCTTTTTACGTGACGCGAACTGTACTATATTATTAAGACAAAATGTTTTAAATTTTTTAACAAAACTTATTTTGCACACTTGCGTCGAATGACACCATATTGCCAAATATATCTTATTTGGTATTAAAAAATAAATAAAAACCAGGTACAGTTATTTCCCACTTTCTAGAGCATTGTATAATAGGTTTAATATTTATATTTCAAAAAAGTTTTATTATTTTATTTTTAGTGCAAAAGTTTTAATAGTGAATTTATAATATGAAAGCTGTTGTAAGTTGTAACTTATCTAATATATATTCATTTTTTACAGGTACATATAAATCAATGCACCGTATTTATGCTATTTTTTAACCGACTTTAAAGAAAAGAGGTATTAGTAGTTAAGTTAGTATTAGTATCTATTATATATATGAATTTGAAAAAGGGGATTTTATATTATACTAAATTATCCAAAAACTAGCGACTCGCCCTCGCTTCGCTCGGGCTCTTCCCTAGTTTTAGCCCAGGCAAAGCCGCGGGATCCCCTAGTTATGCATATAAACCTTCCTCTTGAATCACTAGCTATTAAAAAAACCGCATCAAAATCTATAGGGATAGGATAGGGGCGATAGGATATATCTAGGGATATAGGGACAGAGAAAGCGACTTTGTTTTATACTATGTTGTGATAATTAATAACAAAAAATAAAAAGTCAAAATATTAGTAAACAATTCTTTATTGGACCCAAAATGACACCAACACCTATAAATGTCAAAATACTTAGCAAAAAATCACACGCGATAAAATAAGAAAATAAATTGTTTCATAAGTTTTTTCTATAGAAAAATTAAAAAAAAAACTATTTTCATTACATAATTAAATACCAGCATTTAATTACAATAATGATATACGTTCATTTTTTGCAAAATTACAAAATTTTAATGTAAATTCAACGACTATTGGGTTAATTCGATAATATTTCATACTGAGTGTTACCAGCCAAAATAAATTTATGATAAAAAAATTATAGTTCAAATAAAATAATCGTAAAGGCTTTTACATATTGAAAACAATACTATCCTTCTCTTTTGTTAAGAACATATTTTAATTAATATTTATAACATTAAAAAATTCTATTTGTTAGCAGTTTACGTAAAAACACTATTAATAAGTTGTGGCAACACTCATATTCTATGTGTCACGGACACGGACATGCCAGCTTTATTTTATTACATTTTTATTAAAATATGAATTTTCACAATTTTATCAAAATATATAAAATATGTAAAAATATATTTGTCGATTTTATGATAATTATTAATACTAAATTTTAAGGGACAATTATTCAAAATTGTGCCCTAAAATAAAGTAATAGCAAATAATTCGATTTAAGCAAAATCCTGTAAACTTTAAATTGTTTGAAGTCTTAAATATAAAAAGTTTATATTAAAAAAAACACGATCTTTGATAAACAAAGTTTTCGTAATTTCGTTGAATGGAAGTAAAAAATTAATACATAATTTCGGACTTCGACAGTCACTCACGAAATGGTCAATATTAAACAATATAAATACTAAGCACTCTAAATAATATTAGTAAATAAGGTAAAAATGTAAGAAATAATAATTGAACAATCAACGCCATCTACCGCGGCACACTTACAACACGATGTCACGCCATCTATCGGCAGAATTGCGAAACTAATAAACACTTAAACCATAAAATACTCTTTAGAGAATATAACGTCATAAAATAGAAATATTGATTTCAAATCAAATAATATAAATGATAATATTTTAATTAACAGCTTGAGCATTTTAGCTCAATAATAGTAAGTGATTATCAAAATCAAATAAGGAAATTACAAAGTATGTATTGCAATTTCAAAAACGTCATTATGACTTAAAATGTAAATAATTATTTATCTGTAAGACGCACTTATTTTAACTTTATTTTTTATTCTCTAAAGAATTAGAAGTGACTAAAAATATTATATTTATAATAATAATAATAATATAATATCAGTTCAATAATAATGATTTAAATTAGCTGCATCTTAAACCTTTTTAAGTTACAATATCAATATCATATCAGATGTATACTTCAAAAATAAGATACACGGAGCGTCCTTAACATCAAATGAAGTCAAACAAACCTGTCGAATTCAAAACTATTATATATAAATATATATTTTTGAATTACTTCGTTTATGATTACAGCGTATTATAGGTAATTTATAATACCACTTCCGGCTTCAACTATTATTTAAAACACTCCGCCTAACTTATTTCTCAACCTGAAGATAAGTATATTTGATTTTATTAGGGGCCATTCATTTATTACGTAAGATAATTTAGGGGGGGAGAGGGGGTCGACCATGTCTCATGTTTTTTTACAAGGGGGTGGGAGGGAGTCTCGATAGTTCTTACGTACGATCAAAAAAATGCGCAAAGTTAAAATTATACTTTGAAAAAGCGCGGTCAACCGTGAAATATAAACATTAAAATAAACCAAAAACAGTCTTACGTAATAAACGAATGGCTCCCTATTAATAGTATATAATATATTTACAACATTAATTTCTTTTCCAGAGCCTCCCAAATGGGGTCGAGGTCGTGTTGATTGTATACAGCGCCATCTGTGATGACAGACGGGGAAGCTTCCCCGAATACTACGTAGTTGTCGGCCGCGCGGCGTCGCCCCGACGCGAGCCGCACGCTACGCATCATGGCCGCTGATTTCATGCGCTCTGTTTTGAAATATTGTAGTTATACTGTTTTAATATAATATGGAAATTAATAAAGTCTGTTTGTAATGTTGATATTAATAAGTTTTTACTTTTTAGTAAATGCGTATGAAGGTATACGCGGTAAATATATGGAAAATACTGTATGGTTTTTTCGGCTAATGTTTGAAACGACTGGAACGATTTCGATGAAACTTTCACTGATAGATAGTTCATAATATAAAGAGGAATTTATGTACATGAGTGGATAATGGATAGTAAATTTTATGAATTAGGCAGTTATTAAAAATTATTAAGAGAGATACACTGAGCATTGGCGGATGCCAGCGGGCAATACTCGACGGTTTGTATGCGTGTATGTATTAGTGCACCATAGTGTAGTGTGATGAAACCGACCGTCTGCGGAGGCGAGCGGGCAGTATTCGACGTTGTATATGCGTGTATGTATCTGACAGACTGACATTTAATTTTAATAATGTAAAACTGACGATTCAAAAGAGCTTGTAAAAGTATATTTGAATAAAGAACATTTTCATTTGATTTGTATCAGTGCACTATAGTGTAGTGTAGTGACACCGACTGTCCGTAGAGGCGATCGGGTACTACTTGATGATTTGTATATATCTATATGTACACTATAGTGTAGTGTAGTGTAATGAGGCCGACCGTCAGCAGAGGCGAGCGGGCAGTTCAAATCAAATCAAATCAAAATATTTTATTCAGCATAAAAATTGTTACAATTTCTTACTGAACATCATGAGTCTACCACCAGTTCGGAAAGAAGAAACTTCTGGCCTGAGAAGAACTGGCGAAAGAATTTGATGGTGTGTATGTATCAGTACACTATAGCGTAGTGTTGTGAGACCGACCGTTGGCGGAGGCGAGCGGGCAGTACTAGACAGTGTGTATCAGTGCACTAAAGTGTAGTGTAGTAGACCTACCGTCGTTGGAGGCGAGCAAGCAGTACTCGACAGTGTGTATCAGTGCACTATAGTGAAGTGTAGTGAGACCTACCGTCTTCGGAGGCGAGCGGGCAGTACTTGATGGTGTGCGCGGCGTCGCCGTGCGCGCCGCAGCGCCGGCAGCGGTAGGCGCGCAGCACGGGGCAGGCCACGCGGCCGCGCGCGCGCAGGCGGTGCGTGCGGTAGTACGCCGCGGTCTCGCCGTTGTTCTTGCAGAAGCGGCACTCCATCGCCTGACATGTGACTTTTTTATTTTTTGAACTGATTCTTTTGAATCGTTGTGATTTCAAACTCGATGAAACGACAAATAAGTCTATAGTTGTGACGACACGTTTGGCTCAGTGGGTAGTGACCCGTAGAGTCCCGCTGGGGGCATTCATTTGTTGAGCACGAATGTTTGTACTCCAGTCATGGGTGTCTATATTTATAATATGTATGTATTTAAACTTATATTTGTGTAGTATATCAACCATCTAGTATCCATAACACAAGGCTCGTACCTTACCGTGGAACTAGATAGTGCTGTGTGTAAATGTCCCAACATACATATTTATTATAGTTAGTTTTTTTTCAGCTTATTGCCGTCCACTGCTGAACGAAAGCCAGATCCCCCTTAGAACGCCAACCATCCCGATCTTGGGCAGCCCGCATCCATCCCGTACCTGCCACCTTTTTTCAAATCGTCGGTCCACCTTGCCGCAGGGCGTCCTACACTACGTTTACCTATTAGCGTGGTCTCCACTCTAACACGTGTCGGCTCCATCGGCCATCAATACGCCTGCCCACTTCCACTTCAGCGTGCAAATTCTACGCGCGATGTCAGTGACTTTAGTCCTCTGGCGAATGTCCTCATTTCGGATTCTATCTGCCAGAGAAACTCCAAGCATCGCGCGTTCCATTGCTCGCTGAGCGACCTTGAATTTGTGGACCAGTCCTACGGTGAGTGTCCACGTTGCGGCTCCGTAAGTCATTACAGGTAGGACGCACTGGTTAAAAAACCCTAGTTTTGAGTGATTGTGGGATCGACGATTCGAAAATATGTCGTAACTTCCCGAATGCCGCCCAGCCCAAACGTATTCTTCTATTAGCCTCCTTCTCAAAGTTGTGCCGGCCGAGTTGTATAGTTTGGCCCAGGTAGGTATATTCCTGCACAACTTCGAGTGGAGAGCCATTTACGACCACCGGTCTCGGGGATATATTATGATCGTTGATAATAATTTTGGTCTTTTCCAAATTCATCCCGAGACCTAATTGTCTTGAAGAATCGCTTAGACTGTTCAACATCTCTTCCAAATCCTGCAGAGTCTCCGCTATGATGACAATGTCGTCGGCAAATCGCAGATGTGTAATGTGTTGCCCATTGATATTAATACCGCGTCCGTTCCAATCAAGCGTATTAAAGACGTCCTCCAAAGCATTTGTAAACAGTTTCGGGGAGATAACATCCCCCTGTCTTACACCGCGATGCAGTTGGATTGATCTTGTGCTTTGATCTTGTACTTGGACGGTCATGGTTGCGGCTTCATACAAACACTTTAACACCTGGACATACCGACAATCAATTAAGCATCTCTGCAAGGATTCCAGAACAGCCCAGGTCTCAATGGTATCGAAGGCTTTTTCGTAGTCCACATACGCCAGGCATAGAGGCTGATTATATTCCTCTGTCTTCTGTATTATTTGCCTAAGTGTGTGTATGTGGTCTACGGTACTAAAGCCTTTTCGAAACCCAGCCTGCTCAACCGGTTGGAAGTCATCGAATTTTCGGCAGAGACGATTCGTGATTACCCTCGAAAACAACTTGTAAACATGACTTAAAAGTGAAATGGGTCGGTAGTTCTTCAGAATAGCTTTATCACCCTTCTTGAAAAAGAGCACCACCACACTTAGGTGTAATACCATTGTGGAAGACGGAATTAAAAAGCTGTGCCAGTTCTTTCAGCAATGGTGTTTCTACTGCTTTTAGGATGTCATCTCCTGGAGCCTTGTTGTTTCCAAGTTGCCCGAGAGCAAACCTAATATCGCCCAATTTGATATCGGGAAGCTCGTCCGATAGGTGGCGTGTCAGTCTGGCTCGTGAATCATTCGCACTGTGGGTCTCAGGTGGCGGTACTTGTGATGAATATAAATCGCTATAGTACTTTTCGACTTCGGCTAAGATCTCTGGTTTTAAGGTGACGGTTTTGCCTTGTGCGTTTCTGAGTTTCGTCAGGTGACAACAGGAAGTATATGACTTTGCAAGAACTTTTGAGCCCCTATTAAGTGCTATAGCATCTTCAATATTCCGGGTATTTGCTCGTCTTGTGTCACGCCTTATTAGTTTTTTTGACTTTCCTCTTCAGTACCTGACGCTCAGATGTAGTCACATTATGCTGTTTTCGTCTTTTCGTCATCTCATCCAGAGTTTCGCCCGAAAGCTTCGACTTACGTCCATTGCTTTTTAGTCGAAAGTGATTTTGGCCCACCTCGCGAATGACACGTACCAGACTGTTTGTGGCGTCGTAGATATCCTGCTTGGTTTCCAACATGGCAAATCGATTTTGTAGTTCCAGGTGGAAACTTTCGCAACCAGCTTCGATCTGGGGCAGGGATGGTCTAAGAATCGACTTCATTAATCGCGATCGTTCGAGTTTGATGTTATTACTCAGAGTGTCTCTAACCAGACGGTGATCACTTCCGGTGTTTATCCTGTTGATCACAGAGACATCCCTGAATATTTGGCGCTTAGTGGATAAAATGAAGTCGATCTCATTCGTAGTAAAGTTATCGGAGCTTCGCCAGGTCCACTTCCTTTGGGGCTTCTTCTGAAAAAAGGAGTTCATCAAAAATCCTAGCCTCTAGAAAGTTTACCAGCATTTGCCCTCGTTGATTCCTGCGCCCATAGCCGAATTTTCCAACTCTCGATTCGCCATCTTCTTGTACTCCCACTTTAGCATTGAAGTCACCCAAAACAACTGTATAGAAGGTACTGGTACGAGACATAGCTTTCACTATGTCTTCGTACATGGCTTCGACGTCTTCGTCTGTGTGTGTGGAAGTTGGGGCATACACTTGTATAACCTTCAAGGCATACCTCTCGGTTATCCTTAAGACAAGGTATGCCACCCTCGCTGACACACTGCCAACCTCTACGACATTGCTTTTAAGTGACCTGTGGATTAAAAAGCCGATGCCACCTTGGAATGGATGGTGTCGCTCTCGGAAGTAGAGTAAGTGACCCGCATCTAGTGTGTAGTTCTAGTTTCGAATCGAATATTAATATTCGATTCGAAACTCGAATCGAATAATTCGAAAATTTGAATTATTCGAAAGTTCCCGAATAATTCATTTATAATTGCAAAAAAAAAAAATTGCGAATAATTCGATTTTTTCCGAATTATTCGTAAACTATCATGTTATTAGCGAATTTTTGTGTAATATGAATGTAAATTAAAATATAAATTTAACAGTCAATATATATTTTATTCAAACCATGAAAAATAGTTATACAAATAGAACAATTAGTATAGTGTTTTTTTAAATTATATATTATTCGTATGTAGAATATTTTGATACACGATTTAAAGGAATTTAAATGGAAACAATTGAAAATCCAGAGGTATTTCATTAATTCGCGAATTATTCAATAATTTTTCGAATTATTCGATTCGATTCGAACGACATTCGCACACCCCTATTAATTTATTAAGATTCACCAGTGGTAATTACAATGATACAGTAATAATTATACTATGTTACAAAGTACTTATTGCTAAATGCATTACCTTTTAAGGTGAATACCGCACGCAAAAATATGTGTGAAATAGTTATGTAGGTATAAAAAACAACAATTCTATGATCTAAAGAAATTGAACAAATAAACAAACAAAATCTACTTAACAAGTCGAGATTCTCTCAACAAAACAAGAATATGAATTGTGCCATTTTTGTATTTTCACACTATTACGGCTAAGTCCAAAGAGCCATAGTAGGTATGTATTTGTATTTTATATTGATGTTGATATCAATTCATATTGAATTCAGATCCCTTCAAAACGAGGGAGATCAGGCCATAGTCCACCGCGCTGGCCTAATACGAATTAGCGGACTTCACATATCTTTCGAAAACTTGCTAGAATCTCTCAGACATGCAGGTTTCCTCACGATGTTTTCCTTCACCGTAAGACAAGTAGTAATCATGATAGAAATGATTCGCACATGAAAAAATCAGAGGTGCGAGACCCGGAAAAAAGCCATATAGCTCTCCTATATTCTCAGGTAATTACTAAACGACTTGATGAATTTTATTGTCGTTAAATTCATGTTGTTAACACGATATATATGTGCTACCAACATTAAAATAATGGACGCTATTTCTGTAAACTGTGTAAATTTGTTTTTCGTCCGAATCAATTGAATGATTATCATAATATTTTATTTGTATTAGGCTTAAAACTCATATTACTTATCCGTTAAAAAAATTGTAAGAAAAATAATTAATAAACAACATGTGTAACTCACCAAAACTAAAGAATTACTAATTAAAAAAAAAGTGCGTGTGTACAAAGTACACATGTCAGAAGTAAAACTTGAATTTAAATTAAGGCTAACTCTTCCCCGTCTCTGAGCGCCTGGTACTATGGTCTTATTTTTTCGTTTCATCGAGTTTGAAATCACATCGATTCTAAAGAAGTTTCACTTCAAAAATAATAAAAAATCTACTATTTTACTCTAAACAAGAAACGAACTGAGTGAACCTTAAATTTCCCAAAAACATTGTAATTTTATTACTAAGCTCTTACCTCTTGCTTATTACTCTTCACTTCACGGATCATTTCGAGGTCTTTCAACAGTGAATACAACACGGTATCTGGCAGCGAAGAAAGCACGCGCAGTTGTTGCTCCGTTATCATGTTGTCAGACATATATGTTTGGAAAGGAGCTGAAGTCGAAATAAAGGTTTTAGTTAGCCATTAACCCTATTTTAATCTTATATATAAAATTCTCGTGTCACAGGGGTTCGAACTAGAACTCCTCCGAAACGACTTGATCAATTCTCATGAAATTTTGTGAGCACATTGAGTAGGTCTGAGAATCGGCCAACATCTATTTTTCATCCCCCTAAATGTTAAGGGTAGTCCACCCCTAAATTTTTATTTTTTAGACAATTTTTTTTTCCTACAGATCAACCCAATGATGTTGATTAGCAATTAAAAAAATGAAATTTTTAGTATTAGTATAGAAGTATAGATAACCCACCTTGAACAGAAGGTAACATGTTAGAAGATAACATGTTGTTATGGCGAGCAGGCAGCGGGAGACGGGGCGAAGCTTCCGGCGCCGGCCACGACTTCTGACGCAGATACTGACTCGATGGACCCATGCCTATTAGAACTAGAATAAATAATAGTTTAAAAAAACTAAAAAACACGCTTTTTATAGAAAACCGAACTAAAAAAATAGAAAATAAAATTTTATTTTAAAAAAAGCGTGGGGTGCATGGTGTCATTATCATTTCGATAATATCTTAAAAAGCACCCCACGCTTTTTATAAAATAAAATTTTATTTTCTATTTTTTAGTTCGGTTTTCTATAAAAAGCGTGTTTTTTAGTTTTTTTAAACTATTATTTATTTTCTACTTTTTCTAGCAAAAATCATATTTTGCAAATTGAAAAATGGAATAATTTTATCAAATTAGTGTATTGTCATCGGTCCTCAATAAATCTACAAAGTTTGAACGAAAATATACAGGTGAAGCTAATAAAAAGCGTGTAAAAAAAGAATAAACTATACTGTAAGTACATTGTTTGGATAAATATTAATAAAATAGTAAATATTGGTATACCTTTGTATCTATCGTAATCTATACTAATATTATAAAGCTGAAGACTTTGTTTGTTTGTTTGGTTGAACGCGTTAATTTCAAAGAAGGGGGAAATGCTAGTAGGGTAAACATACCGGTTATCGACCGTTTAAGCGACTTGTTGACTTCGGAGTTGATTTTTATCATAATGTTGTACTCCAAGATTTTTCAAAAAAATATCATTGCATCCTACAATAGTCTAGTTTCATTAAACCTAGCGCCTATAGATGTATCAGTGATACATAATTTAATAAAAATATATATTCGTAAAAATAGCAAATATACCGGTTATCGGCCTTTTCACTCAGTTATCGTCCACCAGTGCACTGGTTATCGGCCACCTATTTTACGGTAGAAAAACGACTCTTGTGTAATAGCCTGTAAGGTTTATAATAGTATGATAATAATACAATTAAAAAATTCACAAAAGCTGTATAATTTTACTCTCTTTTACGACTTAAAAATAAAATTAAGTAACGGTATTAAGGTCAAGATCACAAGAACCACATTTAACACGGGCTGGAGTTTCTTCTACTTTTTTTTTAATTCTCTTCTTTGATGGTTGGTGGTGGTGAAGTAGTTGTTCTTTTCTCTTTAGCTCTTTCGAGCTTTCTTTTCTTAATTTAGTTTTCTTTGTCCTCTTTCGCTATATCTCTTTTTTCATAGTATTGTTGCCAACCTAAGACTTGTGATAATTGAATGTCACTAAATGGTGATATTGAGATGTCGATAAGAGATATATAAGAAAAACTATGGAATATTAATAGAGCTGTGCGAAATGTGAAATTTTCGCCCTAGCGTTTTCGTACGCTTGTTAGAAGGACTTTTAAATTCAAAGGAAAGTTTAGGGGCTCTTAATTTTTTTTCTTTACGGATAGGTGCCATCTGATAAAAAAACAAGCACAATTCTAACACCAAGCACAGCAACCAAAATGTATTCATTATCATTAAAACATATAAGCTTATTTACAAGCTTGAATAAGTTCGCCTTTACAAAATAAAAACAGATATATCCCAAGGGAACTATATATTTTTCCGGGATAAAAATTAGCATGTGCTATTCCAGAGTATACTCTATCTCTGTACCCAATTTTGTGCTTGAGTAACAAACATTCAAACATACATCTTAACTTTCACTTTTATAATATTAGTAAATTTATAAGGTAATTTCAAACGGCCGGGGACAGGTTTTGTTTTTACTGGTCATCGGCCGTTAAATATTCGCTATTTTGGAAGGCCATATCTTTGAAAATATAATGTATACAGGCGGTCGTAATCTAGTTGTAAATTCACAAAACTCTAGCTTTTCACAAATATAGTGCAATGTATGTTGGTGAATTTAAGGTTTCCGCAATAAAGGCAAAAAAAAAACGACGCGAATAAACCGGTTTTGCGACCACCCGGTCGGAAAGTAGATTTTGTAATTAATCGTTAACGTATTGTCCGACCAATAAAATATCATAAATTATAAAAAGTTTGATGAGTTTAGGCACTTGAATATTGAATTTAAACATGCCTAATTCCCACAAACCAAATCAATGACCAATAAAGTAAGAGTAACACTTAAAAACTTACGTTTGAAAATCAATCCACCTACTATTTTTTTCGCTAAATTTTACACGCGTTCATACACCAAATTTTGAAAGAGC
Organism: Boloria selene; assembly: GCA_905231865.2. Taxonomy (NCBI): domain Eukaryota; kingdom Metazoa; phylum Arthropoda; class Insecta; order Lepidoptera; family Nymphalidae; genus Boloria; species Boloria selene. The sequence continues at coordinate 611,272 of HG993133.1, forward strand.
GACTGAGTGCTCAATTTGAAAACTTCGAGGTCATGCCGTTAAAATATAAACTGTGAAGTTCGCCCGGATCGAATGACGCGAAATTAGAAAAGATCGGTCTATAACACTGTCTATTATTTAAAATAACATGCGAAGTGGTCGAAAAGGGGTAGTGGTCGGTAAACCGGTATGTTTACCCTACTACATATAAGAACCTACTCGTATTATAAGCCTGTCTTACCATCTTTGTTCGGGTGTATTATAGTATTTTCTTCAGGATCGTATGGAGAGTCCAAGCCGTTCAACCTAAACTCTTGCATTATAGCGTCTAGGGAATAACTTGTTGGCAACTCTGAAAGTTATTTTAAATAGAAGTAAATATATTTTTTAAGTAATTGAAATATAATTTTGAAAGACATGTAAAGTCTACTAAGTCGAACTTGGCCATTGTAATGAATACAAACTTTCACAAATTTCATCTCAAACATAATAGACGAAATATCAGATCATAGATATTTATTAAAAAGAAGAAAACACTTACTATTTGAGAAACTAGAAGACCTTCGTCGTCCTAAGACATCCGGTGTTTGTAACTGCGTCCGGAAGTCTGACCAAGTCTCTTGACTGTCCTTTGGATAGTCATTAATCAATGAACGCTAGAGAAATAAATAATATAGATAGATATAAATAATATAGATAGATATAAATAATATAGATAGATATAAATAAAAAATAAATAAATAACCTTTTACATTTTTTTTCTAAATGTACTAACGAATTCCCTCTCAGTCTGTTAGTTTCTAATAATATCTAAAACGGTTGTGACTTTCATTTGTAGATAGCTGATAGTAGAAATACCATTATTTTAGGAAGAAAATTTACACTTCCGTTCAGTTCACGTTAAAAAAATAAAACGCACCCAGAGACTAAAGAAGCGAGGGCCAGTCATCCAATAATATTGTAATTTAAGCGATATTAAAGAGTCTAGTACGAAAGGTACCAAATCTTATTTTACTAAATAGGTAGGCTATTTCACTACATAATAATATACACCTATCTATACTATACATATATTTTGTAGTTTGTACCTACAATTTAACTTAGAATAATAATATTATTCTAAGCAATTTATTATTTAAAATATAACTACCATACCTATTCAATATTCATATCATTCGCAACGTCGAAAACCAATACCCGCGACAAAATCCGCTAAGTTAGTTTTATTAAAATGTAAAATATTCGCGTAAATCTAAGGAAGTATTTATAACTTAAATCCAAATTTTAGTTTTAACCTAAACTTCTTTGTGGCGTAAGGTGGCGTCGATTCAAAACTAATTTTATAAAAGGCTTAAATTATCAAAAAACAAATGAGAAACACAACCTTATGCGCACCACACAAAGTATTTTTTTAAACGTGACTTTTTGTCATCCGAAAGCAATAAACAAAGGAATTAGAAAAAGCGCAATTCAATTTCGAATAAGCACTCATTTTTTAAAATTTTTGAGGCACTTGTTTAATTCTTCTCTTTCTCTGACAAATTATATTATAATTTCTTTAATATTTATTATAGATATCTATGCAATTAAAATATTAATATTTCAAATGTACCCTCACATTTATATTATAATTTAAAGTTGATTAAAGAACCTCGAATTTAAGCTATTAAACGACAATAATAAAGAAAATATAATGTAGATATAGCTATAGTTTATATAAATATTTTAAACTATAAACTCATTGGTTAAAATATCGAATTATATTGATCATGTACAAACATGTCAAGTGCTAAATTACTAAAAAAAACAAAAAAAAGTACTTACAGCTTCTGTAGGAATTCCAAAAACATTGTAATTATTAGTTAATCCCATAGTTGATGTCACAAATTAAAATCGATATTAAATTTTATTATAATATTATTATTTTATCAATTTATCAAATGTTAGGCGCGTGCGATCCCAGAAGGAAGGCGAAACGTTAATGTTCATTGGTGTTATTTTTTAATGGCGGGCGGCGGCTTGTTCTATTTAAGTTGAGGGTAATATAAACAAATGAATTGACAGAGTAACTTTGTTTAAATATTTATTTTATTTTTTTAATTTAGATGAAGCAAATGTATTTTTTTTAATTCCTAAGATGTTAATTTTAATAAGTAATAGGTAAATATTATTACCGATACAATGTTTTTTACGATTGATGATTAGTTTTATATTGATTTATCTTAAATTTCTTGATATAGAAAGCGATAATTAATTACTATATCCAATACAAATTATAATACCTACTAGAAATTGATTTACGAACTAATTAGGTACCAATTATAAAAAACTTAACTATTTATGTATTTTTCTTAATTTTACTCGAAGTCTAATCCTAATTTCTCGAAGAACTGCCTTACTTTATAATATCACGTGATATAGGTAGCGAATATTACGCATTATTATGCAAAAATATGTTAGATAAATTGCTACAGTCTTTTTATTACTAAGTTAGGTAAGTACCTATGTAGTTAATTAGTCTGTTCACAAATCACAAGCGATCTTTCTTTAAATGGCGGCAAACTTAAATCAAAGGTTCCGCCGCTCGCATATTCGTCAAATGGGCTCACATTTCGGTTTGCACTTGACACCGCGCCGTAATGGCTATTTTGAATGTCACTTTTATCGTTTAACCGATTGATAGGTAATAGGTATGTTATGGATAATATTTCTTCAGTTCATATCGGTGAATGTATTAAACTTACGTTAAAAAAATTATAAACATTTACAAATACATTGTTATTTAACACTACTCATTGTCGCTTTTATTCGTTTCTATGTACGCTTTAACAATTACTATAAAATTACTCTATTTAGATATTTTCCCGCGAAAAAAGTATTCTATACTAGCGAGTAGCGACCCTTCCTCGCTTCGCTCGAGTTCTTCTCTAGATTTAGTGCGAGCAAAGCCGCAGATTCCGCTAGTAACTTTATAAATAATAGCCTTCTATTCTGAATTCTGACGTGTAAGCTATATTATTGTAGTTACATCAAAATTCATTCAGTAGCTTTTGCTTGAAAGAGTAACAAACATTCATACATTCTTATAAACTTTCGCGTTTATAATATACTAGCGACTCGCCCTCGCTTCGCTTGGGCTTTTTCCTAGATTTAGTACAGGCAAAGCCGCGGGATCCGCCAGTTATGCATATAAACCTTCCTCTTGAATCACTCTATCTATTAAAAAAAGCCGCATCAAAATCCGTTGCGTAGTTTTAAAGATTTAAGCGTACAAAGGGATAGAGAAAGCGACTTTGTTTTATACTATGTATCATCATACTACAATTCATCAGAATCTATCCCGTGATTTTTTCGTGTCTGTTTGTGACCGGACAAGATTTTTATTTTTTAGTCTGTAGATTTGGCCTGTCGTAAATAATGTTCATTTGAAATATATTTTTCTATTTCAACTTCATACTAGCCTATATATTGCATAACAAAAATGAAAACCGACTTCAAAACGCTACAAATCGAAACTAAAAAGAAAAAAAAATAATTTTAATTACTTAGTTATTGTTGGAGTCGGTGCCAGCCAAGGAGATTGTATTAGGATTGTTTTGCTTTGGCTGGCACCGACTCTAACAATAACTAAGTAATTAAAATTATTTTTTTTTTCTTTTTAGTTTCGATTTGTAGCGTTTTGAAGTCGGTTTTCATTTTTGTTAAAAAATAATTTATTTAAAATTTTTTTGTGGAAATTATTATGTTTAAATAAAATATTGGAAGGCTAACTAAACTACTGCTCCAATAAGTCAGCGAAGTTTTGAAATGAACGACAATAGTCAATCGAGATTTGTCCACGTCTATTTTTCCACGTAACTCGTAGACGTTAATAAGATTTACCTTCTATTATCAATCCACCTAATATCCTGAAGGAGTACGACTATCAGTTCATAAGTACGTATAATATTAAAAGAATTTTCTTTCAACTCCTAACCGTTGAGGATATATACCTTACATTATCACAAATTCTTGAACAGCTTTAGAAAATATATGAAAAAGGTAATCAGTGCCGATAAAATTTAAGGGTTGCCCTCGATTTCTCTAGGATCCCATCATCAGATGCTGACTTGGTGACAATGAGAACATCTTGAATGTATACCCTACCGAACAAAAAAGAAATTTTTAAAATCGGCCCACAATTCACGGAGAAATCGGTGAAAACACATAAAAAACAACTGTTGAGGAATTTTACCTTCCATCATCAGCTCATCCACATGAGATGATGATTTTCATACGTAAAAGCTTTATCGGGTTTATAAAATATATCAAAAACATAATAGGTGCCTGTAAATTTTGAGAGTTGCCTTCGATTTCCCTGGGATCCCATCATCAGATCCTGACTTGGTGACAATGGGACCACCCCGGAACTATACCCTACCAATCAAAAGAAAAATTTTTGAAATCGGCCCACAGACGGCGGAGCAATCGGTGAACATACATAAAAAAAAAAAAAAAAATACATACAACGGAACATATAACCTCCTCCTTTTTTGAATTTTTTTTGAAGTCGGTTAAAAATGGCCGTGTTATATTAAAATAATACTTAATCTTAATATATTTCTATCTTCAAATTAAGGAGGATCAAAGAATATTTTAATTATGCGTAGTATTAGGTTATACCTAAAGGTTGCTGGCGCTGGGTGCACGCCATTCGAACCAAAGAGAATGTAAAACCTACGGATTCGAACTTAAGCTTGAAAACAGTCAAATTTTAGACTACACAAAAATGTACATCATCAATCATAATTATTACTATGTGTTTCATATCATTTCATCATCATCATTAGCCCTTTTTAACGTCCCACTGCTGGGCACGGGCCTCCCTCAGTACGAGGGGGATCAGGACATAGTCCACCGCGCTGGCCTAGTGCGAGTTGGCGGACTTCACATGCCTTTCGAAAACTTGTTAGGTTTTCTCAGACATGCAGGTTTCCTCACGATGTTTTCCTTCACCATAAGACAAGTGGTAATCATGATAGAAATGATTCGCACATGAAAATATCAGAGGTGCGAGACCCGGATTTGAACCCGCATCACTCGGTTATCCAAGCGACGCGTTACCGCTGGGCTACCACTGTCCGTATCATTTACCTAAATTATATACTAGCGAATCGCCCTTGCTTCGCTCGGGTTCGTGCCTAGATTAGTGCTGAGCGCTCGCAAAATTACATATCTACTAACTTTCCTCGAGAACCACTCTATAATCTATTAGTAAAAATCGGTGCAGTAATTTTTGAGTGTATCGCGAACAGACAGACGCGATGGAGGACTTTATTTAATAATATTATGTATGTATTATATCCATAATCAAAGTTTTGCTAATTTTGATAGAATTTTCGTTTTGTGCTGCTGGTAACAAATTCAATAATATACATACATACATACCTACATATTATAAATATAAAATGTATGTACCTATTTAAACTTAAATAATGTAGTATATCAACTATCTGGTATCCGTAACATAAGCTTCTTTCGTAGCTTACCACGGAACTAGATGGCGCTGTGTGTAATAATGTCCCAACATATTTATATTTATATTAATTAAAAACATTAGAAGGACCAAAGGAAGTAAGGATATAAAATAAACAAAAACATAATTTATTACGGCATTTATTATAGCCTCAATACAAAATTACTATAGGATCTCTCTCCAATACTGATGGTTACTATTGCCGACAATAACATTAAGTGATGAGAAACAAACAAATAACACTTAGAGAATATTGTCAGTTAGACCGAGAGACCACTGTAGTGTACAAGAACTATCAGTTTATAGCTAAGCTATAAACAGCTTGTATACGACAGTGGTCTCTCGGACTACAACTATCACAGGGGTAAAGGAATAAGCAAAGTGATTACATCTAGAGCGTCTCGCGCTAACATAATTAACTATTGATTTAAAACTACACTTGTGACTTCAGCATTAATAGTATTACAAAAAAAATGGATGTCTAATTCAAAATCCAATTAAGTCCAAAGACACATAATGTCACATACATAAGTTTTGATAAATATTTTCATACTAAAAAGCATTATGTAATTTTTATTAATACACAGTATTAACTAAAAAAGACAATATTTTGAAGTCGCAAGCACCCATACAATACAAACAAATTGACCGGAGTGAAGTTAGCCAGCAAACTTCAGCAACTTATCATCTGTCACCGGTACATCTGTCAAAACACAGCAACAAACATGGTATAAATACAAGAGAATTAAGAACAAAATTTTAAAACCCAGTTTTCGCCTTCAAAAAGTAAATATGCTCATGGGGAAATAAGAGACTTCAATTCATATTTAACTTTCCTTTGAAACTATTCAAATCTATAATTAAAATACATTATTGAATAAAGCTTTTTACACCATCACGGAATACTTAGTAGATGTAAATGTGTGAGATTAATGTCTGGTTGTGTCTCACGTAGGATAAATAGATAAATATTGTAATGCAATATTGTTATCAAACATTTTTTTTTAAAAAAGCAACTGTTGAGGCCCTTGCAGGCTCTTCTCAACAAAACAGCCTTCTGAGCCGGTGGTAGCTTACTCACAGACTTACAGACTGACATTCAAGTTAAATTCTATATTATAAACTAGCCTTTCCCGCGGCTTCGTGCGCGTTTTAAACGCTGGAAACCAAGTAACTCCCATTTTTGCAACATTTTTCATTGATGCTCGGCTCCTATTGGTCGTAGCGTTATGTAATATAGCCTTCCTCGATAAACGGACTATCCAACACAAAAAAAAATCAATTTGGTCCAGTAGTTCCTGAGATTAGCATGTTCAACCAAACAAACAAAGAAACTCTTCAGCTTTATATAGTATAGATGTATGTGACGATTCAAGTGCTTGGAATAGTCTATTTGAATCCCTACTAATATTATAAATGTGAATGTAAGTTTGTTTGTTACGCTTTCACGCGAAAACTACTCAACCGATCATCATGAAACTTTGTACACATATTCTTGGAGGTACTAGAAGTAACATAGAATACTTTTAATTAAAAAAAAATATTTTTTACGAAAAATTAAAAAAATGTTTGTATTAACAATGGGTTCTGAAATAGCTATAATAGTAATTTTGAAGAAACTTTCAGGCATCCTACAGATCAACCTAAAGAGGTTGATTAGCAATTAAAAGAATGAACGCGGGCGAAGCCGCGGGTAAAGCTAGTAAAGAATATTTTTGATTTAGTGCAAGTAACAGGTTGTATTGTACTGAATAGTTATTTATACCTAGTTGGCGTCTCCAAAGTACTCCTTGGCAGCCTTGGTGTCAGGCTTGATGGTCTTGGAGCCGGGGGTCCAGTTGGCCGGACACACCTCACCGTTCTTGTCTGTGAACTGGAAAGCTTGCACCAGACGGAGGGTTTCATCTACAGAGCTGTTGATTAGAAAAACGAAATCAGTTAGAATGTTATAAGTTAATATTTAGTGTTATTTTGTAATGTCGTGACACAACTATCACTCTGCTTGAGTTTTTGTTGAACAATTAGTATAGGTTTTTCAGAAATGTAATATTTTCCCGCAATAAAAATTACCATCTATTATCATATTAAATTTCATCAAAATCTCATGGTTTTCTCATGATACCGTCACAGACAAATACAATTTTGCTACCTCTATATCGATGAAAATGATGATTTCAATTGTAATTTCAAAAAATAATTAATGTTTCGAATCGATAAGTTACCATAAATTTTATTACATAAGTTACCTACATTGTGTAAGCATTAAAGATAATATTGTGTACTATCAGTAAGTATAAATACGTGGTAACCACACACCATTGATATGAATGACACAGTTTATTATCAAGCTACCTAATTAATTTGTAAATTGCTTTTTTGCATTTAAAATATTTCAAAAAATTTACATGTAGCAACAAGTAGGAGCTTTTCATTAATTATTATTAGTAGTTACACGTGTGTGTGTTACCAAATTACTGATGGAAACTGTACTTGATATAGCAAAGAGAAAGCGGTGCAAGCGGTGCAATTTAAATCCAAAATTAAAAGTACATTGTTGAATAAGGCTTATTACACTATAATGGAATACTTAGTAGATGTTAACGAGTGGGATTAATGTCTGGTTGTGTCTAGCGTAGGATAAATAGATAAATATTGTTACCAAATATTTTTTTGAAAAGAGCAACTTCTCGTCGGTTCTTCTCAGCAGAACAGCTTTCCGAGCCGGTGGAAGTTTACTCACAGACTTACGGACTGACATTTAATTTTAATAATGTAAAAATGACTATTCAAAAGAGCTTGTAAAAGTCTATTTGAATAAAGAATATTTTGATTTGATTTGGTGACTTTCACTAAGCACCTGGCTAGAATATTTGAAGCATCTCCCGCTGCTGACGAGGACTCAATAATCGGAAAACTTGATCAGGAAACGCATGCAAATTACTCAGTCATGATCAAAAAGCCTAGAGTAAAGACAGGATTCCTGAAACTTTAAGAGCACTTTGCTCCTGGATATGACGTCATCACACCTACAGTTTTGAAAGAGCTTCCAAAAAGGCAATAGTATTTATTACTGTGTCCCATGACCTGATAATTATGACCCACTATTTTTTATATTTTATATTCCCATAAGTGATATAAGAGTGACACTTTCCAGATTTTTTTTATTTATTTCTAGACCAAGTTTTAGTTTTTTTATTTTTTATGATTTCTACCATCAATACCTATTTGAAGCGTTTAAAACGCGGGCGGAGCCGCGGGAATTGCTAGTAAATTATGATATTTTTGACTTTATATAATTTTTTAGGACACGTTTGGCGCAGTTTGTAGTGACCCTACTATCTTGCGCCAGCGGTCGCGGGTTCGAGTCCCGCTGGGGGCATTCATTTGTTAAACTCTGATGTATAATGTGACAATGCAACTCCAGTCATGGGTTTATATTTATAATATGTATGTATTTAAATTTATATATGCGTATGGTATGGTATGGTATTGAAGGGCTATTTTCCGCAACTCGATGACTATGCGCCTATTATGTGTATATCAGCTATCTGGTATCCGCAACACAAGCTTCGTAGCTTACCACGGAACTAGATGGCGCTGTGTGTAGAGATGTCCCAACATATTTTAACTTTTGAAGTGAAACTTCTTTGGAATCGTTGTGATTTCAAACTCGATGAAACGAAAAAATAAGTCCATAGTACCAGGCGCTCAGAGACGGGGAAGAGTTAGCCTTAATTTAAATTCAAGTTTCACTTCTGACATGTGTACTTTGTACACACGCACTTTTTTTTATATTATAGTCTGGTATATCACTGACCGTCCCACAGGCAGGTCGTTGACGGTGATCTGGCGCAGGTTCTGCTTATCATCGATGATGAAGAGTCCACGGAAGGGGATGCCAGATTCCTCATCCAGCACGCCGTAGTCGCGCGCGATGCGGTGCGACTTGTCGCTGATGATGGGGATGTTCATGGGGCCCAGACCGCCTGCAACCATGTGGTGGCGTGTTAGTAAAACGGGAAACCGTTATCACTACATAGTATAAAACAAAGTCGCCTTTTCTGTCCCTATATCCCTATATCCCTATGTGCGCTTAAATCTTTAAAACTACGCAACGGATTTTGATGCGGTTTTTTTTAATAGATAGAGTGATTCAAGAGGAAGTTTTATATGCATAACTAGCAGATCCCGCGGCTTTACCTGTGCTAAATCTAGGGAAGAGCCCGAGCGAAGCGAGGGCGAGTCGTTAGTCATTTTATATAGTGATTAGCAAACCTGGCCTGCTTCGCTGGGCGTAAGTTAAAATAAATTAAACGGTTTTTATATATGTTTTAATAAATTTTGGCCACGTGCCATCCTATAATCTAGAAATAGAAATACGGCACCATCTACCGGATATCTGTGCAACTTAGATGCCAAACCGCCATCTATTAGGATTTTATAGAACTAACCGATAAATACACACTAAAGACGTATAATAAACATTTAATTTGAAATAAAATAATATTGCGACTGTAAATTAAGATGAAGCTATCCTATCTTTCAAGTTGGATCAAATTGCACACGGTGTGCAAAGATTACAGTTCTCGAGGCATAAGTTCAGCTTTGCATTTGTGTGAGTGATAGCTAAAAGCCAATAGCCGCGGTTCAAAAACCAGTTAAAACGGGTTTAAACCAAGCTCGCAACGCGCTACGCCTTCAGTTGTACCTATCCGTACACTCACACAAATGCAAAGCTGAGCTTATGCCTCGAGAGCTGTAAAATCGCTTAAGTATTTAAGGAGTCCATCGCAAACAAACAACGTGACACGTGAGTTATATATATTAGATATAGTTTACATTAATGTAATTCTTATTAATTATTTTATTATTATTAATTAAACTCACCCTGTTTGCGCGGAGTGTTGATCCATGCGAGGTGTGTGAAGTGCGAGTCGGTGGAGGCGGCGATGACCTCGCAACCGATCTTGCGGAAGTCGTCCGCGCTCTCCGAGAACGCGATGATCTCGGTGGGGCACACGAATGTGCTGGAAATAATTATGATAATATTTTTAAACTTTCACCCAAAAACTTTTTATCTGTTACAAAAAACAATAATTTTAAACACATGTAGGTTAGTGAGAAAATTCTTCCAGACTGATATCGATAACCCATATTTAATACGCAGACATGAAATATAACCACACTTTCCCCATAAAACTTTACACAAAAAGCCTTCCTGATGTACACACTTGGCTTAGGCTATTGTAAGAGCTCTCAGTCTCTAAAATAGTATAGACAGTCTAGTATAGCCAGAGAGCATATTTTAAGGAAAATCTTTTTGAAATAGTCATTATTATCGATGTAGAAGCTGAATATATAACTGTCCGTTTGTCGGTGACCAGATCAAGAAAAACTTGTGGATCATCATCATCAGCCCTTTTTAACGTCCCGCTGCTGGGGCACAGGCCTCCCTCAGTACGAGGGGGATCAGGCTATAATCCACCGCGCTGGCCTAGTGCGAGTTGGCGGACTTCACATGTCTTTCGAAAACTTGCAATTTTTTCTCAAACATTCAGGTTTCCTCACGATGTTTTCCTTCACCGTAAGACAAGTGGTTATCATGATATATAAATGATTTGCACATGAAAATATCAGAGGTGCGAGACACGGATTCGAACCCGCATCACTCGGTTATCCAAGCGGCGACGCGTTACCGTTGACGCGGCTAGCACTGTCAATTATTAACATCAAATGCTTTTTACTGTATATCTACGCCATATAATAAAGCTCTAAGCTCGCGACAGCATACATATTATGTTCAGAAATTAAATGATACAATATAAAAAAATATGTGTTTAAATAATTTAAAAGGCGTGCAATGTTCATTCTTAGTAGTGAACACAGCATGCAGTTTTGACATCTTCAGCTTAAACTAATTACAGAAACTACAATCTATTTAACAAATCTATAAATAATATTCTTGGCCAAGAAGCCATTGAAAATATCAAAGTTAGCATATAAAGCATCTTTGAAGATGACTCTAACTTTTTTTATGGTAATATTTGTTCTAAAACAATGCCTCATATGCCAAGATGTTTTAATAGACATTATGTCCTTTTCCTAAACCTTATTGAAATAAATATGTTACTTATCACAATAAATTATATTATTAAGAATTTGTTTTCCGATCCTTAGAACTAGGGCCAAGCTGCGGAAAAGGCTAGTATACCTGGTTTACCTAATATTTCTATTAATTAAAATGTAAAGTTTAAAATGCATTTATGTCTTTGTTAAGAAATACCGTTATTAAAATGGTTTCCATTAATGATTTTTAAGACGACTTCAAACGTTAAATTTTATATTTAATCTAGACATATCTTAAAATAAAGTTTATAAATCCAGTGTCATGAGTTCCACATGACATAGATTATTGAATAAGATAAAACACAATAACAATATTTTATCTTATGTGAATTACAGATTATAGGATTACATTATCGCATTAAAGATGTTTGTGAATGTATGACAGATATAAGGGATCTTTCACGTAAATAAATAAATAAATATTATGTTGGGACATTTACACACAGCACTATCTAGTTCCACGGTAAGGTACGAGGCTTGTGTTATGGATACTAGATGGTTTAAATACATACATATTATAAATATTAACACCCATGACTGGAGTACAAACATTCGTGCTCAACAAATGCCCCCAGCGGGACTCGAACCCGCGACCGCTTGCGCAGCAAGTAGGGTCACTACAAACCGCGCCACGCGTGTCGTCAAAGACTTTAACTTTCTTTTTGTCAATAAGTATGAAAAAGGGAGTGGTGTAATATAGAAAACATTTGAACGCGCTAATCTCAGGAACTACTGGTCCAAATTGAAAAATACTTTTTGTGTTGGATAGTCCGTTTATCGAGGAAGGCTATAAGGCTATATTACATCACGCTACGACCATCGATGAAAAATGTTGCAAAAACGGGAGAAAAATATTTCTTTTGATTTTCAGCCTTTAGAACGCGAGCGAAACCGCGGGAAAGGTTAATATAGTATATAATAAAGATGGTCAGTGTAGTTAGCCTGTGTGGAAGCTACCACTGCACTAACTCGAAAAAATTTCTGCAGAGAAAAGCCTACGAGAGCAGTGCCTACAGTGGGACGTTAAAAGCCGAATTACTGTTTTCAGTATTTTTCCCCATAAGTGACATCAACTCGCTCTTCTACGTCACTCAGCACGAGCTGCTGTTAATTTAAAATACAATTTATAAATACATGAAGCAAGAAATTAATTTAAATACAAATTAACCTTTTATTCGCACCAATGAATAGATTACGAGCGTAATTAGACTGAATTTAATTTTGCCTTGGATAATTTGTAACGCAAACAAACGAAATTGTACAAAGAAAAAAAAAACCAGTTTCAGCGATTGGCGGTGCAAAGTTCAATTTAAGGGAAGCAATTAATGTTTATGTTATATTTACGAATAAATAGAATAGATAATAAAAACGAAACTTTCGTCATAATAGGTTCAGCGGTTTGGAAAATCAGTTGGAACAATTAAACCAAATTAAAAAAAAAAAACTACGTCATTCTTTCATTATTTCCCCAAAACGATAACAACTGGTTCTATCGAGTCGTCCAGAGAAAATATGGCCAACGCTGGTTAAGCAAAGAGAAAATTGTAAGTTTTAAAAACGCCTATAGAAAAATCCGCAATACCATGGTACACTCGTAATATCTTCTTGTATTCAGCCCTTTTTAATGTCCCACTACTGGGCAAGGGCCTCTTTTCTACTTATACGAAGGAGATCAGGCCATAATCCACCACACTGCCCAAGTGCGGGTCGGTGGACTACATATACACGTCTTTCGAAAACTAACTAAGGTAACAAGCATGGCACTACCACTTATAGAACCACTTATAGAACTTACTAAAGTGTGCTGTATGTAATAATATCCAAACAAATTAATATTAATATTAATGATTAATAATAATATTAATTGTCTTGTGTTATGATAATTTTGTGAGCATAAAAACATTTAACGTCGTCCAGAGAACTAGCCACGTCATGCAAAGTTATAGTATAAGATCCGAAATGGGTTTAACCTTCACCGATCTGCTTACTGATGGAAAAATATTTAATTGCGCCATTGTTATACACAACACGTACGATATAATATTTAGTTCCATAATACTTCGAAGGCGAATGAAATTCTTATTACGTTAACGACTATTATTATATTACAGAGTCATAGATTAATTAAACATTTAAATATCAATTTTGAGCAGTTTATATATCTTCTATACTAATACTATAAAGAGGAAAGATTTGTATATAAGTATGTTTGTAACGAATTCGCACAATAAGTACTGGACCGATTTTAAAAATTCTTTCGCCATTTGAATGCTACGTTATCACTGATTAATTTCTGCTATTATTGGCTATTTTAATTGCCAGAAAAAAATAAGGATCCCTACTAAAACTACAATAACAGGAGAGGAGGACGAGTGCACGCCGCACATAATAATATAATTAAATAATAAGTATATTAAAGCTGTAGTAATTTTGGAAAATTTCAACCCAGCGAGTGTTCGAATGAAGTTTAGTAGCGATTATAAAAATGAACGAGGGCAAAGCCGCGCGTATTGCTATATTTGATACTCAATACTTTCCTCTCAGTTAACACGGCATATAGTCAACCTTAATCGGATCTTAGACTATATATGAGAGAAGCAAAAAGATCTGACGACTGACACAAGCAATGAAGATGAATGAACAACGATAAAGCAGAACAAATAAGACAATTACACGGAACCGACTTCAACATAAAAAACAACCAACTTTAAAATCACTCCACCTCCCACCACTATTGTTCCAATAAAAGTATATAAAATAAACGTTTATCGCGGTACATAATAAAGTATACACAAAACAGTTAGAAATATATTATTTTATTATCATTCCGTCCGTTTGTACAAAACCGCAGTCATCATTTTAGTGGTAGTAATTTGTTTAAAAAAAGAAGCCCCCTTATATCAGCAATGTAACCATTTAATGACATTTTGAAGTTGTGTTGCTAACGTCATTTGAAGCAAGGTAGTATACCTACATACCTAAGAGGGCGGTCACGAGTTCGATTACGACACGGGGTAATTTTTTGTATGGGCCATCCAATAATTTGAGCGAGTTTGTTTGAACCGCGCCTTTGAGGACCCAAAACGCTTTCTCTAAAACAGGCGGAAAATGTAGTAGAAAAGCTCAGGCACTCGTGCTGTAGTTTGTTTTATAACGCGCGGGAAAACGTACGTCAGTCTCCAGCTCTCCAACTATCTCCAGTCTCCACACAAAAAATACAACTCAATCCGTCACTGTGACGTGAAAGAAGGACTGATAAACTACAAACTATATGTCTAGTTATAAGCTTTATCTATATATCTACTATGGATATAGATAAAGCTTCCACAGTGACCCGTTCCCTTTATTTAGGGAAAATTTCGTCGCTGTAGAAAGATAACCTCGTATGTCCAGAAATCCAAACTTTAGAGGAAACGAAAAAAATGGTTACTTTCATCAATTTTTTTTAATCAAGAGGTTTTCGTTTTGCTCCAAATATGGCACTAGTAGTCATGTATTAAGTTTACGGTTTCGTCGTGATATAAAATACGTTTTAATTTGATTTTTACAAAAAATAATTTTTGACATACGAGGTATTCATTCTACAGCGACGATTTATGTTATACAAATACTCACAAGTCCAGAGGATAGAAGAACAACACTACATATTTGCCCTTGTAGTCGGAGAGCGCGACGTCTTTGAACTCGCCGTTCACCACCGCAGTGGTCTTGAACTGGGGGGCAGGCTTGGTCAATTGCAGGGGCATTTTGTTGAAACTGGAAAATAGAAAAATATATATAAATACTATGTACGTATGTACGTACATAAATATCTTTAGGTCTTTCAAAAATCTTAATGTACAGTTAGGTATATCTTCGATTAGTTCGTCTTTTCTTCAGAAAACAAACTTATACATAAAATGAAATTTCAAATTTTTCTTTAAGAAAAACCTTTTAGGGATTAAAAAAAGTGTTTAAATGTATAGAATTATAAATAATAAATAAATTAAATATATGTAATGCCCCATAGATACTGCCATATGGTTAGTAGCTTTTACGAGATGTCGTGACAAATAAAAATTTTTATCATTGCCAATAAAAAGATAATTAAATAAATGCTTACTTAACACTACTACGTGTATTAACTTCTAGAAATTTAAGTTTCGTCACCACACTTGCCATATTGTTTTCAGACTATCTAATATAGAAATTTGAGATTTTCATTTGTATGTATTTATTCCTTTTTTAATGTTCCACTACTGGGACCTCCCTACAAACTTTACATGTCTTTTGAAAACTTGCTAAGTTCTCTTAAATATGAAGGTGTAGTAATCATGTTGGAAATCATTCGCACTTGAAAATAACAGAAGTGCGTGACCCCGGATATGAACCCGCTATATTCCGATCTATAATGTGAGATATGTCAACTTCTATTACCCAAATACGTACTAACAATAAATTTATGTACGCACGCAAACGTCAATCGGCCAAGAACAACATTATCTTACATAATTCCCTTATCAAAGGTTACCGACGCTACACTATAATAAGTGATTAGGTACTGTTATCTAAACAATTCTAAGCTTTACTTCAAAATACTGTCATAATAATCGATAAGTTTCTAGAGCACATGTATTTTATAGCATTAAATATCACTACATATTATAAAACGTACTCCGTCGCGTCTGCCTGTTCACGATAAACTCAAAAACTGCACTGACTTTCATGCTGTTTTCACCAATGCAATGTATGAAATGGCTTTAGAAGAAAGTTTTAGTATATAATTCGTCAAGTTTTTATATACATTTACTAGCAGAACCCGCGGCTTCGCTCGCGCTAAATCTAGGGACAAAACCGAGCGAAGCGAGATTGAGTCGTTAGTACAATACTTATAATATGTATGTTGGTATTTTACATCTTTTATTTATTATATTATACATACATAAGTATAACTAATTATGAATTGTGTCTATATATAATTTCATAAGAGTTAACTTATCAGTAGATAAGCAACGCTTTTTATATTTTTGTGTCTGTTTGTCGGGATTAATCTTTGGAACAGCTTAACCGATCATAAACTTTTAACATTCACTAAAAGATAGCAGAGTTAGTGTGGGGCTAAATGTAGACTATGGAGTTTTCGGTATATTTAAGTAAAAAAATGTAGGGGTTTCAGCGCTAAAATAAAAAAAGCATATCTTCTTAGGATACCTAATAAAATAATTTTGAAATTTAAATTTTTAATACTTAGTATTTATGTAGTAATATTACAGATCACATAATACTATTATTATAAATCTGAAAGCTAATATTATGTATGGATGTATGTTTGGCACATAGGATTATCCCAGAAACATGCCTTTTTCCCGTAGGATAAAAAAATAACAGCCACGCGGGCGAAGCCGGGCTTTCGTTAGTATGATAACAATTATGACCATAAATACTTTAATCTGTGTCACAATCACAAAAATTTACGCTGTTACGTATTTTAAGACACTTATCTCACTAATCTCGCTATAATCAACGATGATCAACTGATTTTGACACTGATTTTTGTTTTATTTTTATTATTTCTATATAATATAAAAATAATACAACTTTTATTGCCATATTTTTAGTTCTCTTGATGTCAGCCGATTTATAAATATACATACTTTATACATGATTGTATCAACCCATTTTTCGTAAAAGAAAAATCTCAGTACTTGTAAATAAAAACACATACCTACTATTTAATTACTATATTTCCTACTAAAATACTTCTACCAACCTAACCTCATCCGAAACAAAGTATTTAGGGTTCACCAAATGCACTTTATGTTTATAATTTCCCGTGAATCGCCATAACTGGACAAGTAAATTCTCTCCATGGTAAAAATATTCCGTTAAAACGTCATTGTTAAGCATGTTCGTTAGAATAGCTTCTAGGTTAGTGACCCTGGGGACGAATAAATCTAATTTTCATACATTAATATAAATAAGCTATTGTTAATTCAACCTATAGGCTCTGAACTATGATTAACTTCAACATCAACTTCTTCAAATCTATAGAGATATGAGAGAATTTTCAGTAATATCCGTCTAGACTGAAAATATCTAATTACCTGATTACCAATCAGTTATTTTTGACTTATTTATTCTTTTTCTGACATCTATATAACATTTTATTTAACTTGGTAATTTATACTTCTATATGACTGGTAAAAGGACCTTAATCGATATTTTAATCAATTAACATTAACCTATTCCATAAATTTAATTTAAAAATAAGAAAAAAAAAACAGTTGATTTGGTTTCGTAATGTTTAAAAGCCCATGATCGACGGGCGAGTAAAACCGCGGTTTTATGGCTCGTCGGTAAAGCTCGCCGGTGTATCATTGCAAAACCGCGGGTTTAAATACCGACGAGCCTGGCTCGCGGCTCGTCATGTTTGTCAAGTGGTTCTGCTGTCAATTCTTTAATTAAGTGGGTGTGCGACAAAGCTTGTCTTTTTTTAATCCAACTTTTAACCCAAACATTAGGGCGTTTTCGCTTTTTTTTTCATAATTTCGCAATATGCAATGGCTAGATAACACAAGCTTTAGATTCAGACATGTTACTGTTACCCTAATTCAGGCGCGACTGTTTTGCTCGCTAGTCGATCAGCACTAACGAGCCGCGAGTAAAACCACCGCTCTTTAAAACCGCGGTCTTGGCTCGTATAGATCGCGCCAAACTTTGTGGCCGTCCCGAACTAGGCTCATTGCATTGCGCAGAACACTGCATCAGGTATTAGCGGGACGCACAAGAGCTTGGGGGCAGGGCCACACCCCGCGCGCCCGCACCGCTCACCCGCGACGCGCGCTGGCACCCACGCCTTAGTGTGAGTGCTACGTCCGTACACGAATCACGCACTTGTGAGCTCTGAGAGTACTGTAGCGTTCAAAATTCGTTCGATCGTTTCGTTAATTTGTTATTATAGTTTTTAGTTATTGTTACTTGTTGTTATTGTTACTCGTTGTTATTTGTTTATAAACATGCCTACCGGACGTTGTAATGTTTTACGACGCCAGGCTCGTAAAATGGTCTACGATGTTTATAAATTTATGAAGAAAGAAGCTGAAGAAGGCCTTAAATACGATTTGAAGGCAGTACATAAACGGACTGCAGCCGCTACAGGAGTATCAGAAAGAACTGTACGACGTATTATATCGGTAGCTAATGAACCAAGTTCCAATTTATTAGCAGTTTTTCGTACACCCGGAAAGAAGAGGCAAGGGGTAAAAAAGGTAACCGGAATCGACAATTTTGACCAAGGTGTCATCAAAAGATGTATCCACAATTTTCATTTAACACAGAAAGAGTTGCCGACAATTTCTCAACTTTTAAAAAAATTAAAAGAAGATATAAATTTTGAAGGATCCGCAACGAGTTTGAGGAGAATTTTGAACGAAATGGGATTTAAATGGAAAAAAACTGAAGACAATCGCAAATTATTAATTGAAAAAACAGATATTCGCTGTAAGCGAATTGAATATTTGCGTGAAATAACGAAATATCGCGCAGAAGGAAGACCGATAGTTTACACTGACGAATCGTATGTCGATTCATCGCATACCACTTCGAAGGCATGGAGTGATGGTAGCACTAAAGGTTTAAAAAAAAAGATATCAAAAGGTCAACGTGTCGTCATTGTACATGCTGGATCCAAATCAGGATTTGTACCCAACGGCCTTTTGATGTTTAAAGCAGGTACGAAAACCGGAGATTACCATGATAATATGAACTATAATAATTATGAAAAATGGATACGCACACAACTTTTGCCGAATCTCCCACCAAGATCGGTGATGGTGATAGATAATGCACCCTATCATAACAAATTAGAGGATGCAGCGCCGACGTCAAATAGCAAAAAGGTAGAAATGGTGGCATGGCTTACGGCAAAAAATATCCCTTGCAGTTCTGACATGCTGAAACCAGAACTGTATAAATTAATTTCAATACATAAAGAAAAATTCAAAAAATTTAATATTGATAAAATTTTAGAAGAACACAATCACACAATATTACGGCTTCCACCTTACCATCCCGACTTGAACCCCATAGAAATGGCTTGGGCATCCATAAAAGGTTACGTGGCGAAAAAAAATGTCACAAATAATATAACTAATATCATGAAATTAGTGGAGGAAAAAGTAAATAGCATGGGTGAACAGGAGTGGACTGCACTATGCGATAAAGTTATTAATATTGAGGAAGAATATAAGAAAAGTGATGTCATCATAGATGACCTAACTGAAAAAATAATAATTCACGTGAGCGATAATGAATCAGATGAAGAAGATTTGGATATTTTTTGGGAAGAGAGTGATTCGGATGCGGAACCATCCACTAGTAAGGGAGATGTTTTTATGGAAGGTGTGGCCCCATTGTGAATATAGTTTTTATTTATATTAATGTTTTTTATTTACATTTATCCTATTATTACCTAACCTATATGTTTTACAAATAACACATACATTGTATATTAAATTAAATAAAATAACCTATGAAATAAACACGAACTTTATAATCAACAAATAAAAATAAATTGACATAATATAATAAGTATTAAAAATGTTAGAAAACGAAAATTGTTTGGTTGATTACGTATTGCCCACTCGACTGTACCATGCGCAAGTTCGGACTCGCGACTATACTCAAGACGGTCACAAAGTTTGGCGCGGGCTGTACGTCGTACGTCGATCACCCGCTTTACAGAATATACTTTAAAATTATTATTACAAGCGAGACAGATACATTTTAAAGACAATTAAGTAATACCGTGCTATCTAATCAGATGTACGTACGTAATAATTACTCACAACTGTCTAGCCTAAATATTTAATTGGGTTTTTTGAGATTACAAACCTGAGGATTTATGATAAGACAAAAACGATTGCAATAAAAGTTAAGTCATAGCTACTTAAATGATTTGTTTAATATACATAATATATGTTTTTGAATAATAAAATTAAGTACATGGTTTAGAACAATACATTATCACTACATCACTACATAGTATAAAACAAAGTCGCCTTTTCTGTCCCTATATCCCTATATCCCTATGTGCGCTTAAATGTTTAAAACTACGCAACGGATTTTGATGCGGTTTTTTTTAATAGATAGAGTGATTCAAGAGGAAGGTTCATATGCAATTACTAGCAGATCCCGCGGCTTTGCCTGTGCTAAATCTAGGGAAGAACCCGAACGAAGCGAGGGCTTCGTTCGGGTTCTTCCCTAGTACTAGTACATTTATATAGTATTGTATTCGGTTCTTTTTAACGCCCTAACCTAACTTCAATACAAAAGGAATAAGGCCATAGTCAACCACGCTAGCTAAGTGTGGTTTGGTCGGACTTCACATTCTTTTGAAAACTTGCTATGTTATGTCTGTTAGACATGCAGGTTTCCACATTATGTTTTTCTTTACCGAAATTCAATATTCACGGTGAAAATTATTCAGACATGAAAATATCAAAGGTGCAAGACTTGAACTTGCATCACTCTGTTTACCAAGCACGCCCATTACCATTAGGTCTTACAAAGCAAACCGTTTAAATTAAAATATTGAATTTTATTTAAACACAGTAGAATTTTACGACTGGTAATGTCACGTTCGATTTCCGGAATGAAATTTGAGGTAAATTTAACATAACAAATACCTATACATACCTATGTATGTATGTATGTATGTATAAGGCTACATTTCAATATTTTGACATGTCAAAAGTATCGTCCAATCAGAGTTTGAAAGTGACAGGAATAGACTACTTTTCTGTAGTCAGTAGTCTGTGACCTCGGCCTTCGTGGTCGAATTAGTCAATAGGACATTAATCAAATGAAAATATTCTTTATTGAACTAGACTTTTACAAGCTCTTTTGAATCGTCATTTTTACATCATTAAAATTAAATGTCAGTCTGTATGTCTGTGAGTAAACTACCACTGGCTCGGAAAGTTGTTCTGCTAAGAACCGGGGAGAAATTCAACAGTTGCTTTTTTCAAAAAAATATTTGGTAACAATATTGCATTACAATATTTTCTATTTATCTTACGTGAGACACAACCAGACATTAATCCCACACATTTCATCTACTAAGTATTCCGTGATGGTGTAATAAGCCTTATTCAACAACATTCTTAATTTTGGATTTAATCATAATCAAATAAAACAAAAACGCGGTATAAACTACCAAACTCTAGCTGCCTGAATACTGATAAATATAATATTTTTTAACTGACTTCCATTCATATTAGACCAAAATCAAAACCAATCCAGACAACATAAAATTAACACAACCCTAACAAAAAAATTTATGAAGAGGTGGAAAAGAACTTATGTCATCAACCTGTTTTCAAGCAACATACCTGTATCGAAACAGGATGTATCCAAGTGTCACCTCCTTAACAAACAGGTAACAGTTAAAAATATTATTGACAATCTTTTGCAAAAGAATTAGGAATCTAAAAATAAAACATTTAACTCGAAAAACACAGCTGAAGACTAAGTTTAAACTTTAAAGACTATGTTCTTCTTTAAAGATGATTAAAAAGAAAATTAAATGAATTATTCAGACAGGTTAAAAAATATGGCATTGAGGCCACATGTCACAATTGACATAATATGAATTTGACCTTAATTAAATAATTTTATTGACAATCATTTGCAAAAGAATTAGGAATCCAAAAATATCACATTAAACTCGAAAAAAACATCTGAAGACCACGTTTAGAACATATTCTTTTAAGTTGGTTAAAAAGAAATGAATTATTAGGGTCGGTAATTTAAATTCATGGCATTGAAGCCATATTACACCATTCACATGTGACCTTAAAGGTTATTGAAAAATCAATGACACTTATTACATAGTATACATAAATAAAGAAGTTCCTTTGGATATTCATAAATAATTTACAAGCTATGTGTAAAAAATATTAGAAAATATGTATTTAAATAGACTGTCTGGAATTGTAGTGACAAAGTGATTAATAATTCTCAAAAAATGCAGGTTAAAATATTTAAATAAGAATAGTACTTACACAAGAATAATAATTGAATTGAATTACACAAGAATAAATAAATAATAAATATGTTGGGTCCCTAAACCTTGTGAAAAAAAATTATATGATGCAACCTAAAGCCAAACTTTTATATACTATTGCATCACTAGTAATATTAAAAAAACCATACATTTACATACTGTAATGCTTAATATGAATTTTAACTGAGTGGTACATATTACTACTCAAATTAAAATGTTATACACCTACAATCTTACACAATACTGTGTAATGAGTTTCTGCGGAATTTTTCTTGAGCAATTAAATACCATGAATATTGAATATGCATGTGTATAATGCATTATTATCTACTTCACAAGTGTTTTATAGAAAAATAGAATCCTTATTTATGCAAATACTTTTTTTTTAATTTGTTAATATGTGTAAGGTGTGCTAGGATATTATTGACTACTTATTTCCTTATTCTGATATATTTATATATGAAATTAATGAACAACAATATAAAAAGCTACTGTTATATGGAAAAATCTGTTTTTACTACTGCTTTAAAGTATAATTTTAGGATATATTCAATATTTCAATAATTACTTAAATGATCCAAATGTATTAAACAAAGCTATATAATAGTTATAATGTCAAGTCTACAATAAAAGTATGGGAAAACCTCATAGAGAAAGGTCGCATCATGGGCATTAAGTGTTCAGGTTTAATAAGATCCATGCTATCGACTTCATCACCTCTGCAATAACACTTGTGTTCCATAGACATCTTGACATTTGAGATTTCCTATCTGTTAAATTTAGGCTTTGGTTACTATTAATTAAAATTTGATATGTAATTTTATTTTAAATATTTTCTTCAGTTGAATGTAAAAAAAATTGAGTTCTAATTTAAAAATAAAATATTAAAATAGCTTCGTACACAAAAGAATGGAATTTAAATATTAGTTAGCATTTTATGCCGCATCATGCATACATTCAAGAATTCTTTTAACCTAAAATAGATAACCATGCACAAAAGTGAGCTGAGTGAAACTCAATAAACATTGAGATTACTTAATTTCAAAACTATAACCACTAGTAAATTAGAAATTTAAGTAAAGAATGTCCCGCCACCACATAATACATAAGAATTATTAGACCTCTCTACCAATTCAATTAAAGCAGTCTTTTGGAGTATAACTATTAACTATATATTTTAGCTTATTTAGCATTTATCTGGCATCACATTTCAATTATTTTTCCTGTCATGCAATCACTAACCTGTCGACTAGTATCTTTTTAGCGACATTTCCATTTATTTCATTGTCTGATTCACTGCGCTCTCTTTTCCTATTCTCTTGCATCATGATAACCTTTGACCCTACATTACAATTTACCATAAAATAACGGTAAATATAAACAAATGGAGTATCTAAATTTAACTTAATATCCAAAATATTGAAGAAATGACGGTGGATGTAACAATTATTTCGTAATACCTACCTCTTTTATTTTAGTTTCGAGGCTAGTAACGGTTTTCTACAACTATGCTGGAAATGTAATAAGTGCCACGAACCGACATCGTTTTTTCAAATCTTTCTAGATGAATCGTATTCAAATCTTACAACACAATGGGATGATCGTAACGATTATATATGTAATGCGTCTCTTCTTTATGCCGATTAAACCAATAATTGAATATGGACGCGAAGATTTAAAAATAAATTAGGAAATAAAATATTTTACTTACATGTAGAAACTGAAGCGAGAAATTTACACCAACACCACACGAACAACGGCGTGAAAATGACAAATGAAGTCGAAGACCGGTGGCGGTGTGGTGAACTGAGTGGTGACCGCCGGCCGGTTAAATCTTAAAAAAGTATTTCTCTATGGGTTAAATGTCCGATGAAAAAGTGTTGCCAGTAATCAGTATTTTACTTTTACTATGTCATCGAAGCCCGATGGTAAAAATCCTTGCGCAACGGTGGAATAAAATTTTAATCATCATAACTTGGGTAAATTTTACTCCACTAGACACTAAAATTGAAGTTTTACAATATTACTAATAAGACATTTTATAACAGTAAGTACCTATGATATAAGTCGGGCCGTCATATAGATTTTCTCAATACGATTCAAGTTTTATTAAGCTACGGTGGCTTAGATAATTTTCATAAGAGTTCCATATGCAATATAAATAAATAGTTATATAATGTATAATATCAGGTTCTATATCTTATTGACTTTTAATCTATTTACCTATTAGTTAAATTGTATTTTTACATGTCCGAATATTATAATGTAATACCGTATATTATGAGTCATTAACTCATAATATACGGTATTACATTACTCACATTTCCTTATACTGCAATTAAATATAAATTAATAAAAATATCTAAAGAAACAGATTGATTTTTTTCTAGAAATTGTGGAGTAGTTTATAACCTGATAACCCTAAATTGAAATACGGAAGAACCAACATTAAATTTCAATGATCAATAACCTTATAACTTATGAAGTACTTTGAATATTAATATATAATATATTTTATTTAAGCATAATGATAATTATTTGTAAAATATACCTACTCTGGAAAATAATTTGATTCTAAAGGTACATAATATTTTATCTATTGAGAAAGTTTTGTTTATCCTAGTTACTGTAATAAATGATAGATGGCGCTTATCAAGTTTAAACTCGTTTATTATAAATAGTTTATTATTAGTAATATATTATATTTCCTTTTTTATATTATTTAACATTAGTAATTTGTATAAAGGCAATATTCTTTCTAAAATAGAACTACTTTGAATATGTTTGGTTTGATTTTATAAAATGTGGTACTAGTAACTGGAGCTAGTGGCTTGCTTGGGAAGCTAAGTGAATCTGGTTCAAATTCCGGATTCCGATATAATTTTTATACAATACTAGCCTTTTCCGCGGCTCCACTCGCGTTCTAAAGGCTGAAAATCAAAAGAAATATTTATCTCCCGTTATTGTAACATTTTTCATTGATGCTCTGTTTCTATTGGTCGTAGCGTGATGTAAAATAGCCTATCCAACACAAAAAGTATTTTTCAATTTGGACCAGTAGTTCCTGAGATTAGCGCGTTCAACCAAACAAACTCTTCAGCTTTACAATATTAGTCTAGATAGTATATATTATTAGCTTTCAGTGCTTAATAGGGGCACTTAAACTTTTTTTAATTATTAAATAAAACAATCATAATTATACATAATAATGTTTATTATGAAACGAAAATGAAAAAAAAAAGCCACAATATTTCGCAATATTTACGAAAATTGGATATACATACTTGTAAAAACTAAAATATAATTCAAACGGCAAGATGGATGGGTGACCACTTACAATGTTTACAGCGATGACCGATGTGTTTGTTAACTTCGTAACTAATTCATCTTGAAGACAGCTATATTAATTAACTAATAGTATCATTTGCCTTTTTCTAAGGAACTGTAAAACTTTGCCAGGAATGCTAAATTTTCTTAAATAATAAATCAAATATTACTTTTTATTACTAACTGCCTGAAGAGTGATGTCTTCGACATTGCAGATTTTCCAGTAGGCCTTATTAAGATTTACAAGATACATCATGTATGTATGTTTAAGAACAACTTAATATAATCAGTTATTCTATTTTCCAGCGGAAATAAAGATTTTTCTGTAGTAAAATGTATCCTAAATGTTGACCTGAGTAGTAAGGTAATTAAAATTATAATAACACTACACAAAATTTAATTAAAATTATTTCAGTAGGTACCTTTAGTAAAATGCGCACATCAATTTTGTTAAGTTACGGTTTCACTATATACCCACTATTTATTTCACTGTTAAAAAATTGGGATCATAAAAAAAATTGGATCTTGGATCTACAAAATATGTAAAACCAAAATCTGGAGAGGGACACTCTTAACACTTATGGAAATAAAACAGACCTACGACCTATTTTCATATCAACTGACGTAACTTCAGATAATAATAATAATTTATTTATTTTCTCCCACATGTACAATTGACACTGAAGTACATTAAACTATGAGGGTAGTCTATATAAGTGGGAGACAGGAGCTCAAACTAGGTACAGTTCTCAAGGCAGAGGCTCGAGCTGAGCTTACTCAGCTTTGCATTTGTGTGAGTGAGAGCTAAGAGCCAATAGCCGCGCATCAAAAACCAGTTAAAACGGGTTTAAACCAATCTCGCAACGTCTATTCGAATCGTCGTGCCTATCCGTACACTGCACTCACACAAATGCAAAGCTGAGCTTATGCCTCGAGAACTGGAAGCCCTGTAATATGAGTCTCCTGGCTCCTTCTCTCACAAGATGAAATTTTAAAGCGATTTAATGGATATTTTCGATCCATGGAAGAAATTGATTGGGGTTAAGGTTCTTATAACTTAGAATTTTATTAGATATATTGTATAAGTTTTTAAGAAAAAAGTAGACGCGACGCGGATGCACTCTGCACGGCAAAGCCGCGTAGTGCGCTATGTCTCGTACTACATATTTCATACAAAGAATATTTTGTAGTGCAGTTACGCCTAGTGCGCAAGTACCTTTATAATATAACTTTGTTATACGTACAGCAGTACGCATTTCAATAATTCATAAGTGTCACCTCAATAACATGAAATATATTATATCTACTGGAGCAAACTATCTACATAATATTCATAGTGAACGTTACGTTTGCGCGATGCAATGTTTTTGACGACACGTTTGGCTCAGTTGGTAGTGATCCTACCTTCTGCGCCAGCGGTCGCGGGTTCGAGTCCCGCTGGGGGCATTCATTTGTTGATCACGAATGTTTGTTCTCCAGTCATGGGTGTTAATATTTATATTATGTATGTATTTAAAAATTTATATATGTAGTATATCAACTATCTGGTATCCGTAACACAAGCCTCGTAGCTTACCACGGAACTAGATGGCGCTGTTGTAAGAATGTCCCAACATATTTATTATTTATTTATTTAATGTACCAGTACAGCCATCTAGTCGACGAACATTTAACTTCTACACTTCTCTATAGTGTAAACTCTGCGACAGGCTGGTCTTCCAATTACACGTTATTACACATTAAATAATATGTATTCGTCTATTCTTGTTATAATTATATTTCCCACAGCAAATATTACCAGCAATACTTTCAACAGCAATTATATTATAAAATCTATACTGTCCGAAGTAATGAATCGAAATGTGTCACTCACCGATTAAACAGAACTTATAAAACCTTATCCCACCCATTTTACAGCGCCATCAGGTAGTCAATACAACTCCCAATAAAGTAAATTGATAATAGAATAAAAATAGTCAATACCAGTCCATATTCATTATCAATTAAATATAATAAATAGAAGTTAACAATAGTGAATTGTGTAAATATTAGTAATAACCTCGTAATATTCAAGTCGAAATTTATATTAGAAAATCATGTAACCATCAAATTTTTATTAACTATTATATAAAGCAAAAAATTTTTTTTTTAATTCAACGTGGGTGAAATGGACTCTAGTTAGAACGTAGAGACGTGAAACGGACTATGAAAGAAATCCATTCAATTCCATTGACGGAATGGCGTGACGATAGACTGGATTGCTGTGCAACTAAGATAGAATATTATTTCTGTCTCTTTTTTATTCCAGGTATTGCAAGCGTACTGAACGCTCATCACAGTACTCAAATATATTTCGTATTTCACTAATACCATTTTAATTATTTAGCACAAGTCTCTAAATTATTACTTAAAAATAATTATATATTAATTATGATTAACTATTCTACATGAAAGTTTTATTTAAACAAATAAATTATTTCAAGTCTTGTCTTACTTATTCAACTTTTAACTAGATGTCGCTTTGAAAACATAATTAAAATACTAAAATTTGTTACCAATAACAAAAACTAGGTGGCAGTTTATCCTAGTGCCCATATATTATACTAGCGATTCGCCCACGCTTCGCTCGGGCTAGTCCATATAGGGTAAACATACCGGTTATCGACTGTTTAAGCGGCTTGTTGACTTCGGAGTTGATTTTTATCATAATGTTGTACTCCAAGGTTTTTCAAAAAAATATCATTTCATCCTACAATAGTCTAGTTTCATTAAACCTAGCGCCTATAGATGTATCAGTGATACATAATTTAAAAAAAAATATATTCGTAAAAATAGCAAATATACCGGTTATCGGCCTTTTCACTCAGTTATCGTCCACTAGTGCACTGGTTATCGGCCACCTATTTCACGGTAGAAAAACGACTCTTGTTTAATAGCCTGTAAGGTTTATAATAGTATGATAATAATACAATTAATAAATTCACAAAAGCTGTATATTTGTACTCTCTTTTACGACTTAAAAATAAAATTAAGTAACGGTAATAAGGTCAAGATCACAAGAACCACATTTAACACGGGATTAAGTTTCTTCTACTTTTTTTAATTCTCTTCTTTGATGGTTGGTGGTGGTGAAATAGTTGTTCTGTTCTCTTTAGCTCTTTCGAGCTTTCTTTTCTTAATTTAGTTTTCTTTGTCCTCTTTCGCTATATCTCTTTTTTCATAGTATTGTTGCCAAGCTAAAGATTTGTTTGTGATAATTGAATGTCACTAAATGGTGATATTGAGATGTCGATAAGAGATATATAAGAAAAAACTCTGGAATCTTAATAGAGCTGTGCGAGATGTGAAATTTTCGCCCTAGCGTTTTCGTAAGCTTGTTAGAAGAACTTTTAAATTCAAAGGAAATTTTAGGGGTTAAAGCGGCAAGGCTCTTAATTTTTTTTTATCTTTTCTTTACTGATAGGTGCCATCTGATAATAAAACAAGCACAATTCTAACACCAAGCACAGCAACCAAATTGTATCTATTATCATTAAAACATAGAAGCTTATTTACAAGCTTGAATAAGTTCGCCTTTACAAAATAAAAACAGATATATCCCAAGGGAACTATATATTTTTCCGGGATAAAAATTAGCATGTGCTATTCCAGAGTATACTCTATCTCTGTACCAAATTTTGTGCTTGAGTAACAAACATTCAAACATACATCTTAACTTTCACCTTTATAATATTAGTAAGATTATAAGGGAGTTTTCAAACGGCCGGGGACAGGTTTTGTTTTTACTGGTCATCGGCCGTTAAATATTCGCTATTTTGGAAGGCCATATCTTTGAAAATATAAGGTATACAGGCGGTCGGAATCTAGTTGTAAATTCACAAAACTCTAGCTGTTCACAAATATAGTGCAATGTATGTTGGTGAATTTAAGGTTTCCGCAATAAAGGCAAAGAAAAACGACGCGAATAAACCGGTTTTGCGACCACCCGGTCGGAAAGTAGATTTTGAAATTAATCGTTAACGTATTGTCCGACCACCAAAAATATCATAAATTATAAAAAGTTTGATGAGTTTAGGCACTTGAACATTGAAATTAAACATGCTTAATACACACAAACCAAATCAATGACCAATAAAGTAAGAGTAACACTTAAAAACTTACCTTTGAAAATCAATCCACCTACTATTTTTTTCGCTAAATTTTACACGTGTTCATACACCAAATTTTGAAAGAGCGACTGAGTGCTCAATTTGAAAACTTCGAGGTCATGCCGTTAAAATATAAACTGTGAAGTTCGCCCGGATCGAATGGCGCGAAATTAGAAAAGATCGGTCTATAACATTGTCTATTATTTAAAATAACATGCGAAGTGGTCGAAAAGGGGTAGTGGTCGGTAAACCGGTATGTTTACCCTATTTAGAGCGAGCAAAGCCGTGGGTTCCGCTAGTAGTAGTATTTATTTATTTATTTATTTATTATTATTATAAACAGTAGGCACTTGACGGTGCGCTTAAACTTTTTTCTTACGTCCGTAATCATTTGGCGATTACTCCTAAGTCCTAAATATTCGTTTAAATTATATAGTGTAAAAGAGTAAAATAATCTGCATAAAATACTTGAAGCCTCTAACTTATTTAAAATGATAAGGATTGAGACCGTATTTGTGTAAATAGCTTTCCAATTATCGCTATATAGTTGCCATTTTTTGATGTATTAAAATGGATCCTTCTAACGTGACAAATTATATACTAATACCTTCCTGGAGAATCATCAATCATTCTATCCATTGGTGAAAACAACATGAAAATCGGTGCAGTAGTTTTTGAGTGTATCAAGAATAGACAGATAGACGCGGCGGACGCGGAGAACATCACTACATAGTATAAAACAAAGTCGCTTTTTCTGTCCCTATATCCCTATGTATGCTTAAATCTTTAAAACTACGCAACGGATTTTGATGCGGTTTTTTTAATAGATAGAGTGCTTCAAGAGGAAGGTTTATATGCATAACTAGCAGATCCCGCGGCTTTGCCTATGCTAAATCTAGGGAAGAGCCCAAGCGAAGCGAGGGCGAGTCGCTAGTTGTTTTATAATATGTAGTGATCTGATAATAATTGATATTAATGTGACAGAAATCTTTGTTGACTCGGAAATCGAATAAACGGAAGCGATTAAGCTGGAACCATTCCCATCCCTTTTAAAATATTTAAATATGACGTTCATCCACAGATGTCTTATTTACAATAGGTATGTAAAAAGAGTGTGTATTTCTAAGTTATTATTTCTCAGTTTTTTTAAGTTTTAAAAGCACCTGTGTCAGTGGTAACACACATCACCAACAATCAGGTGAAATGGGGTTAAGACCCGAATCTGGCACTCTTTAAATAAATATGGGCGAACCTTTTTTAACATTGTTACCGATCGCGGATCGCCTTATTGTGATTTTGTTTGAGCTACTTATTATTTGTGCAAGAATCGTTATACTTAATATTATGTTATATTAATAAGCCATATTGTATTATATGTATTAGGTACTTTAGGTTTAGTTCAATGAATCTCTGTCTATAATATACGAGTAGTTTTAACGTCAAATATCTATACTTATATAAAACATCGTAAGTGACTAGAATCATTATTATCGATACACAGGTTGAATCTATAAATTTTATAATTTTTGTCTATTTGAGACCATACCACGGAAAATCACTGTACAGATTATTATGAAATTTTGTATACAGATAGCCTATAATCCGGACCATATAAAATACTTTTAATGCGGGAAAATATCTTATTTCTGAGAGATCTATACTAGAATCCTAATGAACGAGGGTAATTCGCTAGTAACTAATAAATTATGAAGTAGGTGTATTCTCAAATTTGTTACGTAAATATTAAGTTATTACAATCTGTCATTCGCATAACATCTCTATAAAGGTCTTAGATACTTCAATGTGCTTCAATCAACAAAACACACAAAGAGCAAGCGATTTAATGCAATCCATAGTTGGGGATAGCGCTGTCATGTACCCGCCGCCCTAAAATTTGTTAAGTTGTTATAATTATTTGAAGTTTATAATATAGATAAAGGTTAATTGTTAATAAACGATTAATATAAATATGTTGGGACATTATTACACACAGCGCCATCTAGTTGCGTGCTTAGCTCTAAGCTACGATGCTTGTGTTACGGATACCAGATAGTTGATATACTACATAATATATAACTTTTAAATATATACATATTTTAAATATAAACACCTATGACTGGAGAACAAACATTAGTGCTCAACAAATGAATGCCCCTAGCGGGACTCGAACCCGCGACCGTTAGCGCAGAAATAAGGAAACCAATTGAGCCAAACGAGTCGTCGAAAGTTACAATTCTAAAACTACATTATATAGTATCTACATATAATAATGACTATTTCAATAAGATTTTATAAAACATGTTTTTGTGTTACTTTTTTACTGCCTCGGTGGTGTAGAGGATAGTATATAGGTAGGCTGCATATCTTGAGGTCCTGGGTTCAAGTCCCTAGTCCGGCAAAGTAAAGTCATTGAGTAGTATTTTATTTAGTAGTTTCCCGTTCGTGTCTTATTTGTGTATTATGCTATATATTCAATATTTGTGGACCCATTTTGCAAATTTTATTGTTTTATTGAAAATAATTAAGAGTTTCTGATCGAAATAAATTAAACAATAATTAATTTTTATTAAAACTTACCTACTTTTAATGAAACAAAGCAACAAAACTTAACAAAGCAACGTCTGTAAATTCAAACGAAAACTCGAATCTACTGAATCTAATCTAAAATGTAATTCGAGGAACGGTGAAAAATCTTAGAAATGCCAATCCGAGCGTGATATCAGATGAGAAAATAACCGAATCGTTTAGGAAAGCGCGTCAAATTAAATGAGGACCCCCCAAACTCAATATCCTTTCATTTTCCACGTAAACGCTTTGGAGGTGACGACGATAGACGATTAATAACCACTGATATACGCCTCATGGGCTGTAATGCCTCATTGAGTAACATATCCCCTGTGAATTATTTAGTTAACAAGCTGTTCAATTTGGCGGTCAGATGTAAGGAGGCTAAAGGCTTTCCGTATGATAACAATTATTCTAAGAGAATAAATACGGAAATTGTACGGAAATAATGTCTTTCCTATAAATAAATGTGGCAGTAGTTAAATTAAATGTAGATTCGACGACATTGGATGCGTTCAGAGGAATGTTTTTTTATGGTACAAAGGGGGCAAACGGGCAGGAGGCTCACCTGATGGGAAGTGATCACCTCCGCCCATGGACATCTGCAACACTGCAGGGCTTGCAGATGCGTGGCCGGCCTTTCAGGAAAGGGAGGGAGGGAAGAGGGAGGGAGGGAGGAGGGATGGAGAGTGGGCCTCCCGGACTCTCACTTACCGGACGAAACGCGACAGCATAGCTGCCACTTCACGCCGGTCTTCTGTGAGAGAGTGGTACTAATGAACTATACGGGGCGTGCCGGCCCATTCGGCTGCTATCCGAAGGTAACAAGCATGGCACTACCACTTAAAAGTAGTAGGAGAGGCTTGTAACAAAAAGAAAAAAAATCAGTGATATCGAAGATTACCTAGAGCGATATTCGAACCTAGGACTAAATACGTAAACAGTTACACAAGTGTTTCTAGATAAAAATATTTTGGATATATCCTCTTGGCAAATACCATGTGTAATCAATTGTGATCGTTCTAACTGGCCGTATTCGCACTTCGCAACCTGTGTTTTCGATGCATTCCGTAATTATTTTCAGTATGGTACTTTTTGTAATTCACTTCAAATAGCTTGCTTTTAACGCTTTGTAGGTACACTCAATGGGTTTTACGCTTTCTATTTTCTATTTTGCAGTCGTCGGCTAGTCATTAGTGTTTTATTGAATTAAACTCTTGGAATAGTATTTAGGCAGTACTTATTCAGATTAAAATGGTCTTAAAAATTGCTAAGCTAGTCCTAAATGTAAGTAGAGAGTATAAGACATTTAAATTTTAATCTAATCTAGATACATTTAAAAAATTAATTTGTAACCGAGTCTGTACATTAAATATATTGTTTTGGAAAATCTAATTGAAATAGGCATTATTACCGATATAGAGGCCAAATCTATGTTTTTGAGAATTTTTGTCTGTCTGTTCGAAAAAACTACTGGACGGATTTGGATGAAATTTGATATGATGATAGCTGGTTACTCGGGTCAATACATTGGATACTTTTTATTGCGGGAAAATATCTAATTTCTGAGAAATCTCAACTATCCCTTACAAACCGGCTATAAAACATCACACGGTATGTGAAATCTATTTTATTTCCGGTTTTTAGAACGCGGGCGGACCCGCGGGAAATGCTAGTGTAATATAAATATCTCATGATACGGTGCATGTTTGTGGTCTCTCTACGGAAACAGCGCGACCGATTTTAATGATTTTTTGTATACTTATATGAGAGAATAAATGAGAAAGGTAGTAAAGTTTTTTTTATTCACTAATTTCATTTTTTTGTTATGTTTATATTTCTTCGTAAAAATATTAAAAAAATAATAATGGTGTATTAGTGGTTAGTGATGAACTAAAATAATAATTTTAACTAATGTTTGATTAATTATTTTTGATTAAAAAATAGTAAAAATTGAAAAGAAATCGCAATTTTGTAACGAAGTCGTCAAGCGAAGCGAGTGTAGGTCGCAATATTATAAGTGCAAAATGCACTCCTCATAGCGGTGCAGCCGAGTGAAGCGACGGTAAGCCATCTAATTAAAATAATTAAAAAATGTACTTTTTTAATTATATATTTTATGCTAGGCTATGGTAGCATGTTTGTGTGAAGTTTGCTCAACCGGACACAACTGGAACTTGGCCAGCGTTCAGTTCTCGAGGCATAAGCTCAGATAGGCACGACTGAAGGCGTAGCGCGTTGCGAGCTTGGTTTAAACCCGTTTTAACTGGTTTTTGATGCGCGGCTATTGGCTTTTAGCTATCACTCACACAAATGCAAAGCTGAGCTTATGCCTCGAGAGCTGAACTGGATTATGGGCTGATCTTATCATTAATACTTGAGGCTTGAGACCAGCATTGGTGTATCAAAGTAAGAGTAAGTAAAATTGCATGACAACACGTTTGGTAAAGTTTGTAGTGACCCTACTTGCTTTGCTAGCGGTCGCGGGTTCGAGACCTGCTGGGGGCATTCATTTATTGAGTACAAATGTCTATACTCCAATCATGATTTATATTTATAATATGTATGTATATAAAGTTATATTATAAATAAGTGTAGTGTATCAACCACAGAGCAGGTGAATATTGAGTGTTATTTGTCAATTCTGTGGTATCAACTATCTGGTATCCGTTACACAAGCGTCGCGCGTAGCAATTACCAAGGAACTAGATAGAGGTGTGTGTAATAATGTCTATACATATATATTTATCATATTTTTTCGAAAAAAAAACGATAAAAATATATTTGTATCTTTCGTTACTCATTTTTTTCTTTTGTATGTTGTAAAGGTTCCCTTACTTTTTACGTTAAATATTAGGAACTTTTAGAGGAAGTTTTTGCGTTTTGTGTGAAAGCACGGTACGCTGAAAGTTCGAAAGTTCAACACGGTTTAGATATTATAGTGTGTATATCTATTTAGGTCACACTCGTAAAGAAATCCGTTTTGCACAGTAGCTTTAGTTCGCTTGAAATATGTACAAATTATACTTATTTATTCAAGAGCTTATACAGTTTTGGTTTAAAGATATGCTTTTAATGAAGGGGATTACCATATATTTTATAAAAATGAAAAATAGCCTTTCTTTATTGTTTATTAGTTACACGACTTGTATAATTACAAATTGATGTTGAGTTGAGTGATTTTAAGCAAAATTCAAAATATTATTTCCAAAAAATATTTAATGTAAGTTTAAATACGTACTTATAAACGTAACATAAACGAAAATTTAAAAATAATATTTCTAATCAAAACTAACAAGTATTATTTTTTAGTTCAACAAATATTTTTCCTGACTGGTGAAAAAAAATAGGGAATGACTGGAATCTTAAAAGGGAAGGGATAATACATAATAACTACGCGAGCGGAGCCGCAAGCATCTCTAGTCAATATAAATAAAAATGAATGTTGCTAAGCGCAAAACTCGAGAATGGCTCGACCAATTTGGCTATTTTTTTTGTTTGAGTCTTAACGCACATAGAAAGTTTTAATAAAAAAAAATAAAAAAATCTCAAAGTTTGTAAAAACCTTATATTAAAGGGCGTACCTAGGGACGAACCCGAGCGAAGCGAGAATAAGAAAAAGCGAGAGTGAGCTATTTAAATAATAACAACGTAATGTAATGTAACGTAATAATTAAAAAATAATTGTCTCAATATGCGTAATTTATCGGTGATTGAGCAGAAAATTTACTTCATTAAGATTAATTGACTGAAGTTATCGAGTTTGGGAGTTTAAGCAAAGACATTATATTTATCATTATTGTGGTAATAGATTTAGGCCAATACTTAATTTTTAATTTTAGATTTGATTTAATTATTATCCGATAATATAGTTTTATTTAAACCAATATGTGGTATCAATATTCATCAAAAGTGCACCATAAATAAATATAATACGCCCAAAACACGATTCTAGCCGAATAATAAAATTGTGCATATCAAACCACTAAGCATTTTCTTGTTCCCTTGCATATATTACGCATAACAGACTGAAATCAAATTTGCGACTTGTACAGATGATTTTCAGCTTGAAGCTTTATAACTATAATACAAGTTTCATTTATAATCCAATTCAACCCTTTAACGTCCCACGAATGTACGAGCCTCCCTTCAATATATAAAATAAATATATATAAAAAAAGTGCGTGTGTACAAAGTACACATGTCAGAAGTAAAACTTCTTTGGCAAACTAATTTTTAAATCTCGTTTATATTTATACTAAATAACCCCGCTTAAGCTCGTCGAGAGAGGAAGATGGCGCGAAGGTCACTCCCACGAGTTAGACAGAGTTAGAAATGTCACTGACTCGCGTTGGGCGAGATCTAACTAAGGCTAACTCTTCCCCGTCTCTGAGTGCCTATACTTATTTTTTCGTTTCATCGAGTTTAAAATCACAACGATTCTAAAGAAGTTTCACTTCAAAAAAATGTAAACTTATTTGCATTGTTTCTATTTTCACTCAAAAAATTGTTTCTTTTTGTTTTTTTTCTCTTCAATGTTCTTATTTTTTAGTTTGATGGTGTTTTTCTGTTACTTTGCTGGTGGAGGGTGTTAATAAACGCTACACAGTTTTTAACTTCTTTAATTATCATCGTTGTACATATATGTTTTTCTTTCATATGTACTGAAATATATAAAAATAAAAATATATATATGAATACTCCCTTCAATAGTCCACTTTGCTGGTCAAGTGTGAGTTGGCGGACTGCGAAAAAAAAGTTATGTTTTCTCAAAAATACAGGTTTCGGTGTTATCCTTCTCCATAATATAAGTAGTAATTATGATGTTAATGATTCGTACATTATAGTGCACGACCCGGATTTGAATTCGCTTTACTCGGTTACTCAAGCGAACTCGTTACTACATATCATAATGTACCTTATATTACTACTAGCATTTCCCGCGGCTTCGCACGCGTTCTTAAGTCCGGAAACCAATTTCTGTCTATTAAAAATTTTAATTAAAATTATTGAATTTTCTAGCTGTACCCGCAGCTTCACTGGTATGATCTGTAGGATCCCAGAAAGTTTCTTCAAAATTACTCTAGCTATTTCAGAAGCCATTATTAATATAAACAATTTTTAATTTTGCGTAAAAAATTTTTTTTTTTAATAAAAAGTATTCTATTTTACTTCTAAAACCTCCAAGAATACAACAAAGTTTCATGATGATTGGTTGAGTAGTTTTCGCGTGAAAGCGTAACAAACAAACTTACATTCACATTTATAATATTAGTAATTTTATAAAATTATTAATTCATATTTATTTCAAAAGGAAAGTTAAAATAACTAGATTTTATGAATCGGAAATGAAATAATTTTTGTTTAAAACTGAGTGTGGAATGATTTACGGTAACGTACAATGTTTAAGTGGAATAACAGGTCAACTGTCCAAAAACAAAAGTAATTTGTAGTTGTTTGCTGAACTAG
Organism: Boloria selene; assembly: GCA_905231865.2. Taxonomy (NCBI): domain Eukaryota; kingdom Metazoa; phylum Arthropoda; class Insecta; order Lepidoptera; family Nymphalidae; genus Boloria; species Boloria selene. The sequence goes on from HG993133.1 coordinate 649,445, forward strand.
TTATTATACTAGACTTTGTTCGCTAAACCTCAAATATCTTTATATATTTATTTCTTATAAATGATCTTTTCGGATTTTGTCGCGGATTTTTTTGGATTTTGAGTTCCCGAAGTTTCGAATGCTTTACAGCAATTATGGTCACGAAAAGATAGTTTCATTTATAATGACAAATACTCGCGTAAACCTAAGAAAGTATTAAGTTTATATATTTTAAAATAACCTTTATTTTAATTCCTTGGTAATTAATCACATGGGACTTCAATAACGTATTTATTATTAGTGACAAACAACATGATTTAATATAACTCCACTCCTGTTCGTTCCCCGATTTCTTTTACCAGTTAGTATAGATTTCTCAAAGGTATGATTTGTACTGCTATCATCGTGTATCATCATACAAAATCTTTCTAATGGTTTTTTTAAGATTCGATTACAGGCAGACAGGTAGACGAAAATTCTGATAATTATAAACTCGGTCTCTGTATCTATATAAAGGCTTTTAAATTAAAATATACCTATATTGGGACATTATTACAACAGCGCCTTCTAGCTCCGTTGTAAGCTACGAGGCTTGAGTTACGGATACCAGATAGTTGATATACTACGCATATACAAATTTTAAATACATATAATTTATATTGTAAACATTAAGATTCAATTCGATTCTCTTGTTGATGGCTTCAAAGCGTGCCAGTTGAGCACAGATTATTTCGCCAATGTCACGTAGAATGGAGAAGACACAAAGGAGATTGGTCGGTAAAACATTAAGATTTTCAAAAACATATATAGTGTATATAATATTTAGTGTATATATATGTAAATTTATTATACGTATAGATAATACAAAAGGAAATTATGATACTAATGCACACAAACAACATGATTTTATATAATGTTAGTAAAGGAAGTAAAATTGACATTAGATTGACATAAGATTACCATTAGTTCCTACAAATCATGGATTTTGGTCAGCTTGGGCAGATTTTAATAATACTTTTCCCGTCGGATAGAACTCGAACGGACTGAGTGCTACTTGTTAAGTCAATAGGTCCGCGGAATAGTTTGTAACGAATGTAATAATTTCACTTTTAAATTTCACTTCGAACCAATTCATGACAAAAAATATATAAATATCGCTTCATATTTTATAGCAAACTGTGAAACATTTATACACGAGAATACACCTGAATTGAGTACGTTCTTAATACTTACATAAATATACACGAAAATTTGATATTATATCAATTAAAAAAATCTATTAGAATTTTTTTGCGTATTTTTAATATAATACGATTCTTTTGAAGTCGTACAAATGGAATTATTAATGAACACATCTAATTTACCTTTATAAAAATCAACTGCTTTTCTCTAGAACGCAAAAACGACTGGACCGATTTTAATAATTCTTGATTTATAAATGAAACTATCTTTTCAGATTTTGTCGTGGATTTATTATGATTTTTTGGTTCCCGACGTTTCGAATGCTTTACAGCAATCATGGTCACGGGAGAGATCGCTGTGTTGCTTGCTGTTGATTTGATTCCAAATAAATCCACGACAAAATCCGAAAATAAATTTTTATTTATAATGTCAAATATTCGCGTAAACCTAAAAAAGTATTATGGCTAGTGAAAATCAAAACCTCTTATTTAACTATTTCTCTCCCTCTCTTTCCTCTAAAAGTAAAATTTTATCTCATAGAATCTTTACAGGTTCCAGGTTTAGCACTTAATACATGTAAGTGGCGCATTAGTTACAGCGACAGAACACTTTGCGACCATTACGTCTTCGTTGAATGCTTAAAGGTCTTATCTTTTAAACATTTATTTATTTATTTACTAGATTTAGCACAGACAAAGCCGCGGGATCCGTTAGTTATGCATAGAAACCTTCCTCTTGAATCACTCTATCTATTAAAAAAACCGCATCAAAATCCGTTGCGTAGTTTTAAAGATTTATTTATATAGGGACAGAGAAAGCGACTTTATTTTATACTATGTAGTGATTTATTTAATCAGGTTTGCTAGTGGTTATTACATTTAATACATCATTTAAATTAGATATTACAAAAAATACAATAATGTATGACCGTTTGAAAGCAAACACAACATACACAATATTTTGTCCGTTTAAAATTTTTTAACTAAACAAATAAAAACAAACTTAATAGAATTTAAAAATTATAATTAGGTTGAATGAATAAAATGAAATACAATAAATTATAAAAGACAATTAATTAATTAACTAAATGTATTCATTACTATAAAATATATATTTAGAAGTTTAAAATTCGAGGTGATCTTTCACTTTTTCAATTGAATTTTGCTATATTTGTCTTTGCTAGTATTAATGAGGTATGATACTAAAATTAGCATGAAGTGGAAACGTATTTAGTCTTATATTTATTGGACCGATTTTAATAAAACTCAGATATGTTTAATTTAGATGTGACCTTAACAAATATGTTGATTAGATTTCTAATTAATTTATAATTTGTATGAGAAAACGAGTGAAATATCAATCGTCCTTAGTTAAGGTTCTGTGCGCAATTTCACGGGTTTTAATTTTATTGCGAGATAATTTGCTTCATTTTATATATATCTGCATAGCTTTGGTTTGTACCAATAAAATATTTGTAATTGATTCCACGTTTTACTTTAAAAAATCGGGTAAATGCGATCAGGCATTAATACTCTTTTTTATACAGGAATTCTAAATCTTAAGCTTCTATTTTCAACATAGGTTCAATGAAACGACCAATTGAACCTCTTTAGAGATTTCTTTTTCCTTTGCCAGTGATAATAAGCCGCAGTTTTTCTTGTAAAGTACCTATTATCAAAGTGTTAACTTAGTCAAGACTACTAACTTACCCTGGCTCTGCTCGGGAGCGTATATAAACTTACCCAAACAATAATTCTGCAAAAAATCAACGAAGATACAATCAATATGTAAAATAATCGTAAAATCTATGAAGTTTTGTTTACATACAAAGTGGAAGATCTAATGATATGAATCTTGTTATTTAGAAATGAATTTTGAACATTATTCAAGGTATATAGTACGGTAAAGCTTAGAAAGCTTAATTTTGTAGGATACCCGCGCTACGCCGATAAGTCCAATTTGCTTACAACACGTACGCTGCGTGGGTGACTTTTAAAAATGTAAAACTTCATAAAAGCATTTTCTTCAAGCATAGTTTTTTTCGTAGTTTAGAATATTATAGTCAGCGTTTTGAGTTGATATACTGTTTTTAACATCAAAAATGCCTTTTTATATTAAAAAGGTTATTATTCTTAAGCTTTAGCAGAAAAAAGCGAAACTACTCGTTCACGTTGAAATTGAGCGTGTTTATTACTTTTCACGCTCTAAGAACTACGTGAAATTCTAAAAGGCGAATTTCGTGTTTATGTGTACAAGCAATGTTGCAGGATTAGTTAGTACATATAAATAAAATTGAAGTGTCTGTTAATAATTACAAATGAACAACTTTTTACTAAATGCATTATATGCAACTTACATAAAAAGTCCATTAAAAAAAATTGTCTGTCCATCTATTTCTTTGTATGTCTGTTAGTTCCAGTTAATCTCTGAAACGGCTGGACCGATTTTGACGTTACTTTCACTCGCAGATAGCTAATGTTATAAGGAGTAACTAAGGTTACTTTTATTACAATATTAACAATAGACAGAAACCGTTTAATTTATTACTTACGCCCAGCGAAGCTGTTTGCTAGTTTAGAATATAAAATTAACAGTATAAAGTATAAAGTATTTGCTTGTGAAACTTTCCTCTCTCACCATAAAGAACCCCCCGCGAAGGAACAGAAATAATCACCTTCATCTCGCTATGGGGTTCCGTGCACTCGTTATGACGGTACTTTAATATACATTGATAGAAATCTTGCGATTTATTCCATTAATAAAACTGTCAACAGATTTATTTTTATAAATTTTATTGTTTGTTTAATTTTACTAAGGAAATGACACCTCTTAAAATATTTTATATCTTATTTTAGTTATAGTGTTAGCCCTGTGGTAACGCGCTCGCTTGACCGAGTTATGCGGGTTCAAATCGGATTTTTCCACCTCTGATATTTTCATGTGGGAATCGTTTCTTTTAATCATGAACCAACTTGTCTTACAGCTAAGGAAAAAACCGTGAGGAAACCTGCACATTTGAGAGAACCTAGCGAGTTGTCTAAAAACATATGAAGTCCGCCAACACGTACTAGGCCAGCGTTGTGGACTATGGCCTGATCCCCTTCAGAGGCCCATGCTCAGCAATGGGATGTTAAAAAATGGCTTAAACACACACTAGAGACTTAAGACAAGCTCGGCTTTAATTTTTTCATACAAATCCATTCAGCATAACTATTTTTGAAAGAGCTACAGACAGGTGGTAAGTATAAACTTCGGCATTTAATAGATCAGTGAACTATTAAGTAGGTACTTAGCCTCTATTTTACAAGATACAGGCTTCGAAGTAATACGTTATATAAGCGTTGGTGGTTAACAGCTATCTTAGCGTCCAACTTTAGTATAGGTGTTACAAATTATTCAATGAGTACTTAAAAGCTTCCCCAAGCTTTGTCTTAGGAAAAGCTTAATTTGTATTATAAGCACTAAAACCTTACTTTAATGCTACAAATTAGTATAGCTTTCAAAGAGCTTTAACTTTATTTTACATCAAGAGTTTATTTTTGATCGACTTCCAAGAGGAAGATTATCAAGATTGATTCGTGTATTTTTTCGCTTTGGCTAGTACAGATTTTATTCTAGATAGACCCCTAGGAATTGAATAAAATTATGGAGCTTTCTTTACATTTTCTTTAACATTTTATGAAATAAAGTAGCATTTTTAAGGGTTTATACTTATTTGAGTGATTTCACAATGTAAGAAACAAATCACCTTCTTTTTTCTACGTCCGTTAAAAGCATTTTACGCTTTCATGTATATTTATTGCAGGTTGAAGTCAAGATGAATGTGAGCTTACACGTATGAGTAAATAGTAGGTACAATGTTCTACATAAAGTAACAAAACAATGTTAAGAATATAAAGTGGTCGTTAGGGAATAGATGAAGTGTATAATAAAAAGAGAATAACACTGTAATAGACTTAAATTTTCAGTTAATACTAACGATTTACACTGACTTCGCTTGGGTGCGTTGTAAAAAAAACCTAATTTTTAGTGAAATCCTAACAACTTTTGTAAATAAAATAAAAGTAGCTTAAGTTTTTCCTTATAGAATTATCCATTTGCCAGTGAAAGTCCCATAAAAATTGGTTTAGTCATTTTGTAGGTTATCCTGAACTAACAGACGGAATGATTGTATTTTCATTAATTTGTCCCTTCTTTTTAAATGTGTAAAGTTTTAGTTCAATGTGTAGCTTTGAGGTGTGTGGAGATCGTATTCAAAGTTTACGTTACATACTTGGAGATGGATATGTTGATAGATGGATATTTGAGAAACTTAATAAAATAATCTTAAAAATCTTCTGAATAACTCTGAAAATAAATAATTATTTAACTAGTGGAACCCGCGGCGTCACTATCGCTAAATCTAGGAACGAACCCGAGCGAAGTGAGGTTGCTTTGTTTAAGATAAACATTTCCATCATACATTACATATGTGTAACTCTAGCGGTTTAGGCAGCGCACGCCAGAGTAGCTCGCAGATGGTAGTTTTTTTACTACTTACTTGACACTTATCGTCATATTTTGGCCAAAACACACAATATATTTATGCCTATGTGTTATTGTGATGTATAAGCTATATTATTGTAAAATTTAATTAAAATCCATTCAGTAGTTTTTACATGAAAGTGTAACAAACATCCATCCATCCATACTTACAAACTTTCACGTTTATAATACGAAGTGTCTATTCATCCGATAAGCGGACGAATAAATTAAATATTATTCGTCCGACAATTGGTGTTTGATATCGCGACTGAGACTTTTTTGCTCCTTAAATGGCTCAAAGAGAAATAAATTTGTTTTTTAAGTTTTAATATACTCGTGTATGCAATTGCGGACGTTTCTATAGTACCTTTTACAAAATACCATTTTCTTGTACATTGTTTTGATGTAGGTACATACTCTCAGTGAGTGTTAGTAACGTAAATTTCATAGCCTATAGAGCTAACTCTTTTACATATAAAAACTCTTGGACTTATTAAAAGTGGGTGGGATCTTAATAATAAGTTATCAGCTCGGTAGGTGAAGGTTATTTTATTTTATTTTTGGCGTAGGTATATCCTGCACATAAAAATCGCTTATTTTATATTAGAAATCAAAGAAGTGATAGATATTCGTACAAACCGACAATTGTCGGACGAATAATATATTTTTTTATTAATACGATTATCGGATGACTAGCAACAGCCTTTAAAATAATTTAGTCATCCAACAATTGTTGGACGACTAAATTATTTTACTCGTCCAACTAGCAGACGACTAGCATCAGCCTTTATAATATTAGTAGGATATTTCATATAAGGACCAGAATAAACCGTTGTTGAAGATGAGTCATGTTAAAGAACAATCTAGATTAAAACAAAGTTCTCACGTAAATTGAATTTATTACACTAAATATAGAGCGAACAAATAAAGTTCTTGCATAAAATATCCGTTGCGTTTGCTCAAGACGCTTTGGTGTACACTCATAAGTTACTTCGAGGAAGCGAGAAACCACTTTTGTTAATATGCTTAAATATTTTAATAAAAATATTAAATATGTAGTTAGTATATACTGTTATGGTTTGATTCGTTTTAATTTTAACTATGGAAGTAGTTGTCCTGTAAAAGCTATTACTAATATTAGGTATAACTTAAGGTATTTTGCTTATATCCTAAATGTTGTTTATACCGTTTCACTGTCGTTATATTTATATGTATATATGTAAAAATTTCGTGTCACGATGTATGTTCGCGATAAACTCCGAAACTACTGAATCAATTTTTATCAAATTTTGTAAGCATCTGTAATTTGGACCAACTTGGGAGATAGGTGGTTTGACATCTAAATTGCACAGATATCCGGTAGATGGCGCGTTAGCTAAAATGTTGTATGTAAATAAAAATACTACTCCTGTATTTTAATTTTATTAAAATATATGTAAACCTTTTAATTAATTTTAACTTACACCCAGCGAAGTGGGCCTGGTTTTCTAGCAATACATTAATACTCGATGTGTGTATGTTTCCTATGAAGTCCTAACGACTGGAACGATTTTGATTAGATCTTTAGGTAATCTTCAGTTCGAACGCAGACAAAAACGCAAGTACTGCTAGTCACCTATTAATTATTAAGGATAATAAAAAAATAAAAAATATAACATTAAAATAATAAGACATATATTCCATTTAGGATTTTGATTTATTAATTATATCGTAGATGATATCATTCTTGATAGGATAGGGCTCATAAGTTGTTAACGAACTTACATATAGAGCTGCAGGCAATAACTAACTTGTAAAATAGGCCCTTGTAATTTTGTTAGGTGAAGTCGACAATAAGTTCAATTTGCATATATCACGTACAAGGGGTCTTTCGAAATATACCAAACGTCAGGTGAAATTGTACCGATAGTTTTTTTAAGAAATCGGCAATAGAAGTGAATCAGATATTCGAAATTTTTGTAAGGTAGGTATTACTTTTCATATTGAAACAACTGATGTGAGATGTTTTTGTCTGGAAATCTATCTATTAAATTATAAATAATTTGGTTTATTTAATAATAGATTTGATAAGTCTTTTAATTAATTTACTCTTTTCATACGTGGATTCCGACGGTCTTCGGTTCGACTCTTGGTTGAATGTCATGAACAAACAAATGAGCAACTGTTGAGTTTCTCGCCAGATCTCGTTCTTCTCAGCAAAACAGCTTTTCGAGCCAGTGGTAGTTTACTCACAGACTTACAGACTGACATTTAATTTTAATAACGTAAAAATTCAAAAGAACTTGTAAAAGTCTATTTGAATAAAGAATATTTTGATTCTGATTATGAACCTCATCTCACACATGAACACGGGAACACACACTAAGTCAAACGTGTCGTCAATGATAAAATATAGCCTGAGCACTGTTAGCCATCTAGGGATACCATCAAGCTATATATTACAATATTATTTATTTATCACTTTGTTTACAAAATCCCCTAAATCCACCATAAAAAAACATTTCAACCAACTGTGTTATTGAAACTAAACACTCTACACAAGCCGCTCGTAATTTAAAACTTGTATGAATCAAGAATGCTGAAAGATTTATGGGGTAGAGCACGTTTAAGCCCCGACACACAATTTCGTGTAAATTTTAGAACAACAAATCGCTATTTCAGGACAAAGCAAAATTCATTTCGTTGTGATGGATAGCGTCAGTTGACAGGTGAAGCGTGGTTCCACTGTTATAACTTCGGTCGGGAAAAAATATGTTTGGAAGAACCCTTTGCTTGTTAAACGTAGGGGCTGTGAATGAGGGAGGGCTTAAAGACGAATATTTATTACTGTTGAGTACTATATTGCTAAGCGGATTCGCTTGAGGAATTCGTTTATTGTTTTTGGTTTAAATTTTCTGTATTAACATAAAATATTATTAATAAAATTATAATAATTCGAATTAATTACTTTAAAATTTTAATTATTATTTACTTCAGTAACCATTTTTCTTTTGAACAATAACAAAACTCATAAAAATAATTTTAGTTCAAAAATATTGTGTTTAACTTATTTAAATACACTTGTGACTCACATCACTTTGATCGAATTCGTCCCTAGAAATAGTGTGAGTTCCGCTTAATGTATACAAAACTTATATATATATAACATAAATTATGCACTAAAACCTTCCTCGAGAACTACTCTATCCGCTGGTGAAAACAGCATGGAAATCGGTGCAGTAGTTTTTGAGTTTTTGAGACAGACGCGGCGAAGGACTTTGTTTTATAATAGGTAATGATGAGATATTCTCATCTTATATACCTAGTTCTATTTTAAAATTTCAAATATTCTCGCAAATCTGACAAAGTATCTAATTTCCCTAAAACACGAATAAAGAGGTGAAGGATCGTTCAAAGCTGTCGAATGACAAATGTTTATTTAGGCAGCACGATAGTAGGATTTAAAGAAGTCATCTAGCCTGTCGCATACACTCTTGCCAAATGGATTTTCCGTGTTGCACGTCTCTATAACTGAAGTAATCCCACTATGTGGTTACCAACAAACTATGGAAATTATTTAAATTTTATGTATTTGTGTGCATTTTATTTTGCTGCGCGCCTTTTTCCTGTCTTTGACTGTTCCTTATCTATTGCTTTGTACTAAAGCTGCAGAACTCTTAGTGAGCTTCTAACCGGCTTTAAGGAAAGTGAGTAATGACTTGTAAAGCTTAAATAATAATAGTAATAAATAATAAATATATCGGGGCTAAACGAACGAATCTTAAAGTCAGCTAAGAGGTTTTTGTTACGGATACCAGATAGTTGATACATATAAATAACTTTAAATACATATCTATACTAGAATATTATAAAGCTGAAGAGTTTGTTTGTTTGAGTGTTTGTTTGGTTGAACGCGTGAATCTCAGGAACTACTAGTTCGATTTGAAAAATTCTTTTTGTATTGAATAGTTCGTTTATCGAGGAAGGTTATAGGCTATATTACATCACGCTACGATCCAATAGGAGCGGAGCATCAATGAAAAATGTTGCAAAAACGTGAAGAGCGGGACTTAGTTCTGCGAGGTATCATACCACGTGACTCAGAAAGAAATTGGTTTCCGGTCTTTAGAACGCGTGCGAAGCCGCGGGAAATGCTATTATTATTATAAGTACCAGTAGTCTATGTACGTGGAAAATCGTCGACATGTGAAACAGTCACGACGCGACACCTCACATATTGCGTCAAGAATAGTTATGTTTCATTGAACAAACGCCTTATGATCCGGTTTAACCGACTTCAAGGGGAGTTAACAGATTTTCGATTTGGCTGAGTCGATTTTCCTTTGATGGTATAATTAAAGCTTTCACTATTAGATGGAGCTTTACTCCTACTTACGTAATTAGATCACGATGTTTGACAATGCTAGTGTATAGTGTATAGTATTTATATTATAAGCGTGTCGCTTTGAAACACGCTTAAATGGCTGCGTAATTATTAGTATGTAGTATGACTATGGTAGCCCAGCGGTAACGCTCTCGCTTGAATAACCGAGTGATGCGAGTTCAAATCAGGGCCTCGCACCTCTGAAATTTTCATGTGCTAATCATTTCTATCATGATTACCTCTTTTCTTACGGTGAAGGAAAACATCGTGAGGAAACCTGCATGTCTGAGAAAACCTAGCAAGTTTTCGAAAGACATGTGAAGTCCGCCAACACGCACTAGAACAGCGCCGTGGAGTATGACCTGATACCCCTCATAATCGGGAGGCCCGTGCCCAGCAGTGGGACGAAAGAAAGGGGCTTAAAACATGACTATGGTAACTATGTACCTACTATTCGTTTATAAAAGAGCTTTATAGATTTTATAGTTATTTTTAATACAACTCGATCTTAAATAAGACGAATTCAGTTCGACGAATAAGATTTGATTAAACTTCAGTGATAACGTTTGTCTTTGGAATTTCACTCTAACTCGTTATATAATAGTGTAGAATCGGCTTATCGAGGGCGAACCAGAGCTTTGACTCTAAATCGGAGGCCTTTCATTCCGTCGCTCGAACAAATACTTGTAGTTTTCAAACAGATTGAGGTTTCTGAGTGTACTCTAAATATTCTCGTGGCCAAGTTTAGTTTAAACTTTAAAGAAAAGTAATCGATAGTGTAATAATAGTAACATTTTAATGACCAGTCAATACTGATAAGTATTTGCTGTTCAGTGGGTTCGAGTTCCGCTGGGGGCATTAATTTGTGTAAATAATCGGAATGTTTGTAGTCTATGCTGTTATATGTATGTATTTAAAGTTATATAATATATATGTAATGTATCAACCAACACATTCAGATTTATGTTATGTATTAAATAGAAATCAGTCTTTTTTTATTATTTTACCCATTTCCTGTTTTACACTTGTTGCCAACATTACAAAGTCTAAACGTATATATGGAGCAATTAAAATCCAAAAGCCATTTGCATTTGATAGTTAGTAAGTTTGCAGTACAGGATGTAAATATACAAAGTTGGTGCATAACTACCGTTCAAACAGGTGTCCTCGAATAACTCTGAGGGAAGTTAGATGGAGTTAGCGCTAACGTTGCATCGCATGCAGAGGAGATAATTTAAAAACTTCTATCACGGCATCTTGGTTTATATCTTTAGATCGTTAAGGACGTTATGAGTATACTTACCTGTATATATTAAAAGATTTAACTCAATAAAAATAGAATATTTTATATTTTTGACTAAAACTAAAATTAAACAGTTTTTTAATATACTAATAAAATGAATGTAGCCTAAATTACTCCTTATAAAATTAGCTATCTGTGAATGAAATTTCCATCGAAATCGATTCAGCCGTTTCAGAGGTTAGCCGGAAGAAACAGACAGACAGACAAAAAATTTTAAAGATAGACTTTTTGATGTCATTACCTTATATACTTTCATATGCATTTAGTTAAAAACTGTTAATTTTAAATTTTCATAACTGTTAAAAAGAGACAATTTTATTTATATGTATAGATATCGTATATTTCAATATAAATAAGTGAACAAAAAGCAAAACGATAAAACTAACTAATATTAAATAAAATATTATTTTCAAAACTACCCTATTTTATATACATCATTGTAATAATATACAATAAATAATGTACGTGTACATTACAAAAATCTCAAAGATTCTCAATGTTTTATTTATTTGAATACCAAAAACTTTTAATCTAACAAAGGAAGAAGAAGAAGTTATAACGAATTTAATAAGATTTAATTTTAACATAGGATTTTACGAATGTTTACCTTGTACTTACTTGCTTTCTAATGATACTAGAGTGGCAATTTATTCAATTTTCCCAGACACAATCTCTTGTCTCGTTTAGAATCACAAAGCAAATTCTAAAAGCCTCCCTCCACTGTTTAAGTCGTTAATTAAGACCGATGGCTCTTGGACTACTTCTGTTTAAACTTTCTTCAGTGAAAGCAATTTGAATCGTAGTTCTTAGATTTTCATAGCTAAATGGCCAAAAGGGAATGTGATGATATTCTTAGATACTCATAGATTATAAAAACGGCAAAAAATCATGTCTTTTTTATGGGATACCCCTTAAGTATTTACTTTATTCTATTTTTTAGTATTTGTTATTATAGCGGCAACAGAAATACATCGTAGGTGAAAATTTCAACTAACTATAACGGTTCATTCATAAGATATAGCCTGGTGACAGACTCACATACAAACAGACAGACAGACTGACAGCGGAGGCCTAGCAATAGGGTCATTTTTTACCCTTTGTTACCCTTAAAAAAGTAATTATTTTTTTAGTTTTACTAGTTTTTTTGCTAGGTTTTAATAGCCTATGCGTCACTCCAAGTCATATTTATGCACTAAGTTTTTACCAAATCCGAACTTTCATAGTAATAGTTCTTCGATTTATATCAACACTTGGTATTTATAACTTTTTAAAGTCATAAATGGTAATACTTTCTTAGGTTTACGCGAATACTTGACATTATAAATGAAACTATCTTTTCGGATTTTGTCGCGGATTTATTATGATTTTTGGTTCACGACGTTTCGAATGCTTTACAGCAATCATGGTCACGGGAGAGATCATCAGTCTTATAATAAATCCGCGACAAAATCCGAAAAGATAGTTTCATTTATAAATCGTAAATGGTATTGAAGTCGTTAATAATTCACACAGATATAACATTTTCTTTTGTATCAGACGAAACCGTTGCATGACCTTTTACAGTTTGGTTTATCTATTTCAACGTATATCTGTTTAAATATATTTTCATATGATAATTTGATACTTTATTTCTTTAAGATAATCAGTTAGCATAACTGAGAGAAAGAGAAAAAAACATGAAATATGACGTTATTTCAAACATCCGCAAGGTTTCGTCTCTTCTTTAATCCCTTTACATGAATAGATTGTATGTTATATAATACACATTTACACACAAACATACATACTAGAATTTTTAAAGTATATCTACTAAATACTTAATATACTTAATACTTAATCTATACTAATATTATAAAGAAGTACCGAAAAATAAAAATGCTTTTACGTGGTAGTCCGTTTTGCAAAGTGAATCGGAGAAAAAACGGTCGAATGAAAGCGTTTCTTACGAACGCTGCCTTAACTATGAAAGATATATTTTTGAGTTCTAGAGAAAAGATGTGGAGCTTAAAAATGCCTACAAAAAGTCAACGACAGCATATGTCTAACTTTTATATTTAAGTGACAAAAAGTAGTTTTTTTAATATTAGTATAGATAATTTAATGTTTAATATTAATAAAATAATTTAAATTATTTAAACACTCTGTACTAAAAAAGGATTATTAACATTATGCCCAACGAAGTGGGCACGGGTCAGCTAGTAATCTTATAAAGAGGAAAGATTTGTTTGTAAGTATGTTTGTAACGAATTGGCTCAAAAAGTACTGGACTGATTTTAAAAATTCTTTTACCATTTGAATGCTACATTATCACTGATTAATATAGCCTATTTTAATTGTAAGAAAAAAAAATAAGGATTCCTACTAAAACTACAATAATGTTACCCAAGGTGTAAAAAAATGTCTATTAAATATCTTTCATCGCATACGCTGCGAAAACTATTGATGATAGAATAAAAAAAATGTTCCACCATATTAAAGAACATATCAATATCGATTTTGACGGAACTTTCTGAGTAACTTAGGTTACTCAGGCTACGGCGACTCGTTTGGCGCAGTTTGTTGTGACCCTACTTTCTTGCGCCAGCGGTCGCGGGTTCGAGTCCCGCTGGGGGCATTCATTTGTTAAACTCGGATGTTTGTACTCCAGTCATGGGTATTAATATTTATAATATGTATTTATTTAAACTTATATATGTAGTATATCGACTATCTGGAATCCGTAACACAAGCTTCCTTCGTAGCTTACCATGGAACTAGATGGCGCTGTGTGTAATAATGTTCAAACATATTTATTACAAAAAAACTTTTTTATAAAACTTACTTTATTTTAGCTTACCAGGTTTGCTATCTACAATAATTTTGTAATCAGTATGAAACATTTAACGTAAATGCAGCCATCACCAAAATATTAATGACAATAAGGCCTCCATTACGAGATATTAACACCAAATTACATAAACACTTACAGTTCCACTGCCGTTGTTTAAAGCAAGAAACCACGGGACAAATCCACATAAACGAACCCATTAGTCAGTGCAGACTTGCGACGAGACTAAAGCTACGTTAAGTATTTAAAATTGTTTCTTTGTTTGAATGCTGTTTCTCAAAAAAAATCTGGTTTTATTTGAAACTAACGACGTATCTTCGCTTCGGGTGCATCCCTTACATTTACTTACTAACTAGCTGCGCCCCGCGGTTTCACCCACGTAGTTGCCGTTTCCGTGGGATTACAGGGATAAAAAGTAGCCTATGTCCTTTCTGAAGATCTTCTCTATCTGTGTACCAAATTTCATCGAATTCGGTTCAGCGGTTTAGGCGTGAAAGCGTAACAGACAGACAGACAGACAGAGTTACTTTCGCTTTTATAATATTAGTTAGGATTACTTTACAATTTCATGTTTTTTTACATGGAACGAGTCTTGCACCTCTCATTTTCATGTGCGAATAATTTCCAACATTATTACTACGTCATGTCTTACAGTAAAGGAAAACATCGAGAAGAAAATATTTAAAGTAGTTTTCGAGAGATACGAGTATGTAAAGTCCGCTACCCCGTACTTGGGCAACGTGATGAACTATGGTCTATTCCCCTTGTTTTGGGACGGTGGTATAGTGGCTAGCATGTACGGTTATACATCGATAGGTCCTGGATTCGAGTTCCTGGTCAGGCCAAGTTTAGTTATTGAGTCTTTCTGTTTAGTAAGACTTAGTAACCGCCCGGAGTTGAGAAGTTGGCGGTGTGCCACGTGCCTCGGAGAGCACGTATTATTTTTGGTACGCCTGTGCCTGGCAGTACGTTGAAGAGGGATGAATACGTACATATGTGTATGAACCTTGTGAAGTGTTGGTTATTAATAAACATCAATATAATATACTAGCATTTCTCTTCGCACGCGTTCTAAGGACCGGAAACCAAATCCTTTCTGTCTTGCACGGTATCGTCTCGTCACAGAATTAACGCCCACCCTTCCCGTTTTTGTAACATTTTTCATTGATGCTCCGTTCCTATTTGTCACAGCGTGATGTAATATAATCTATAGCCTTCCTTAATAAACAGACTATCCAACACAAAAAGAATTTTTCAATTCGGACTAGTAGTTCCTAAGATTAGCGCGTTCAACCAAACAAACAAACTCTTCAGCTTTATAATATTAGTATTAATAATTGTATCGTGTGCGTACTATCCAAGAAAACCAACCGATATTCACCCCGAACGAAGTCTGTGTTAATTGTGCCAACTGAACCGTAATAAGCAGTAATTCCCCCATACACTTATGTTAGTAAATTGTAATATTTCGGTTAAAATTTAACTAGTGGAGCCGATGTGTTTGTTACTCTATACTAAGGTCTCAGACGAAATAAACGTGAAGTTAAACAACGTTTTTAACCAGTATACAAATTATTATCATTATTTATTTATGTATCGAGTTATAAGTTAACACAAAATTCTATATATAAACTTGTCTGTCTTTGACCGCACCTTGAGAAAACCACTAAACCGATTTTAGTGAAATTTTATATGATGATAGCAGGTTATCTGAATCAATATATAGTACACCTTTTACTATGGGAAAATTTCCCATCTATGAGAAAAATATAGTTACGGTTCAAACGTACCTAGAAAACCCGAACGGAGCATGGGCGAGTTACTAGTACAAATAAAATATCCTTAAAAATCGAGAATAGTAGTAGCATACTGCAAATTACGCATTATTTTTAACTTTGACATTTATTTTGACAGCCTCCGTCTATATAATACTTGAGTCTGAGACTTATAAAGGTGTAGCTATTTAAGACTAATTTAAAGTCAGTTTGAATAAGTATAGAGATCGCTTGCTTTACATTGAATGGTCGAGAATTTGATATTCTTTCGTCGATTGTACAAATTACAGTTTTGACTTAAAAAAAAAGCAGTTAAATTAGAATATGTTTTTGGAGTTTTTTGCAAAATATGAACCTATTTTTTAATAATTAGAAGAATAATTTCACTTTTAAGTCGGAATAAGTACATTTAAAGTACTTTTAAAATGGATAAATTTTATGTAAAACAAGAATATAAAACAACAGGTATACAAAAAACATATTCAATTCCATTCGACAGATCACACTCACAAAAACTTGTAAAGCCAGATTTATATACTGAATGAAGTTCAAACCGCAGTACATGTATCATTCCAGTAACTACTAGAATGTTTGTTAATATTTATATATATGGTTTTTCAGTTAAAAAAATATGCCTTAGTGGATAATATACCCTATTTAATTATAATTATAGGTCTAAACTTAAATTACGAGTAAATAGCATTCTAAGCTATTGTGTATATATACATAAAAGCATACATATGTAATTATTTTATGAATTTGATGACACGTTTGGCTCAGTTGGTAGTGACTCTACTTTCTGCGCCAGCGGTCGCGGTTTGAGTCCAACTGGGTTCATTTGTTGAGCACAAATGTTTGTACTCCAGTCATGGATGTTTATATTTATAATATGTATGTATTTAAAATGTTTTTCTGTGAAATATATCAACTATCTGATGTTCGTAACACAAGCCTCGTAGCTTACCACGGAACTAGATGGTGTAATAATGTCCCAACAAAAAATTATTGTTTATTTATTTATTAATTTACGCGAATATTGGAAATTTTTACTGTTTCCCAGACAATGCTATCTAAAACAACTATTTAATAACTTTTACGACAACAAACACTTAGTTTTCCAAAGCCATAGCTATAAAATATTCGAAACATCAGAAATTAAAATTCAAAATAGATCCAAGAAAAATACGAAAACATGATTTAATTTCAAATGTACACATACTTCTATGTAATGACTACTAAAATCAAATTAATACAATTTATTTAATTATTCCCTTGTGTTAACAAAGTATCTAATTCACTTAAGCAAAGATATAAATATGCAAAGCAACACTCTAAACCCGTGAAAAACAAAACAATTCCACTTTTTCTTTAACATTGTTCAGCGTAAAAAGTTTAGGATAAACAAATCATAGGACACATTCAATTTGCCTAATGACTGTTGGGACATCTCACCAGCGAAAGCTGACCCGCGTATTTCCTTTAGTAAGAGCTTTTTGTGAAGCTTTTTTAGCAAGCTTTTATATAATAAATAAATAAATATGTTGGGACATTATTACACACATCGCCATCTAGTTCCGTGGTAAGCTACGAAGCTTGTGTTACGGATACCAGATAGTTGATATACTACATATATAAGGTTAAATACATACATATTATAAATATAAACACCCATGACTGAAGTACAAATAATCGAGTTTAACAAATGAATGCCCCCAGCGGGACTCGAACCCGCGACCGCTGGCGCAAGAAAGTAGGGTCACTACCAACTGCGCCAAACGTGTCGTCAAATATTGCGAGGTCTTCTTCTTTGGTTAAAGAAATAGATGGAGATTGTGTAACCTATACACAGTGCTTCGTTATCGCCTTTCATTCTAAATCTCTTTTGGGTTTACTGATTTAGTTAATGGATTTAATATATAAATATTATGTCTTAGCTTTCTAACTGATGTTAATAATAGAAAAGAAATTTCTTTAGACGTATTATTTTAATAGTGTTTGTTCCCGTCGTACGGTTAAACGGTTACTATAGATTCTTCAGTCATATGATATTTTTATGCAGTAAAAAGTATCCCAAATATATTGACTCTGGTAACCAGCTATCATACAAATTTTCATTAAAATGTGTCAAGTGGTATTTTAGTGATGTGCACAGATAGACGCATAAATTCTAAAATATATAGATTCCACCTCGGTATCGATAATAATGACTACTTCAATAAGCTTTTCCAAAGAATATTTTATGTACAGATGCGACTGTAGAAATTTATTGTATGTAAAGATTTTACATCAAAAAAGTTTTCTTTGTCTATACCCTAACTTTGCCAGTGGTGACACGCTCGCTTGGATATCTGAGTGATGCGGGTTCATATCCGGGTCGCGCACCTCTGATATTTTCACGTGCGAATCTTTACTAGCATGATTAACACTTGTCTTACGGTGAAGGAAAACATCGTGAGGAAACCTGCATGTCTGAGAGCACTTAGCAAGTTTCCGAAAGGCAACAACGCACTAGGCCAGCGCGGTGGACTGTGGCCTTATATTGAAGATTCCCCCTTATATTGAAGGGAGGAAAAAAGGGTTGATTAAATATATATATATATATATATATATATATATATATATATATATATATATATATATATATATATATAAATACCCTAAATTTGAAGTGCTGAGCCAAATTTTATCCATTTTACGATTCACGCACGAAAAAACATATATACGAGTACAATTCACTGATTCATTTATTGACAATATTCGAATTTATTACAATAATATAGTAATTGATAAAGACACATAGCATACATTAACAACAGCCTTATTGAGAACTTTAAAAGCACAAGCTACCGAAGACTCTTAGTTTTCTTCACTTTTATTACATATTTATGTGCGATTGATTCTAGCTGGCTCTACCATACGAGGTCGTAAATCGGATTTCGATTACACTCATTTCGCAGAGCCTTCTATAGTTCTTTAGGAACATAGCTTCAGAACAGTCTTATCATTTTGGGTCATTTTGTAATATATTTTTTTACTTTTATTAATTATTTATTCTACTTTGCTTTTTATCCGTATATGTAATGACATATGTATTAACGGGTTGTGTTACAATAAAGAGTTAGAAGGAGCTAGAGTGGACTGGTTTGGTCTCTCTACATGTATTAGAAAAAGTTACTATTATACGAGTAGTTATCCACCCGAGCTAAAGTAGCAGTAGGTCAAGTGTTCAAACAGTCATGGTAAAATACTAACAGTCATGTTTAAATGTTTGCTGCTTGATTGTTGTTTCTTTATAAATGCCTAGTTCCTACCTATTCAAGTTCCTGCCTAGTTTAAATATACAAGTAGACGAACTCCTTTTTGGAAATCGGTTAAAACGCCATAATTTCCGATGGTGATTAAAAGTAATATTGTACTCAATATTTTACATGAGATTATATACAACGAACTTGTTCCTATAAGCATTATAGTCATTAGAAAAGATCTAGATAATTTAGGAATTTTCATATTTATAACTTTAGTTATTAACCCTATTCGAAAAATTATAAAAGTGACAATGCTGATATTAATCTATGACAGATGTATGCCGTCACAGCGTAGATGACGTCATAGCGTGTTATTGGGGCTCGTCGGTTACTTCGTGTCGTCGAGCGACACTGGTTTTACGCCGCGCCGTCTGCTATTGAATATCTTGCTTTATATAGAGTACTTTTGATTGTAAAGGGTAATTTAGATGAGTGATATTCTTATTACAAAGGGGTTTTTTTGATAGAAATAGTTTTAATGGCTGGGGAATATAATGTTTATTATGATTATGTAGAAAGACTTATTTTTTATATTATGTTCATTTATTTTTACGGTTTTCTGTAGGATTGAGCTTTGTGGGGTTTCAACGTCAGATATTGTTGCATGGGTTGATATCTACCATGTTGATTTAAGTTTGAGATAAGTTCAGTTTGATATACACCAGCTAGATCCATGGTACACTACACTACATATTATAAAATATAAACACCCATGACTGGAGTCCAAACATTCGTGTTCATCACACAAATGAATGAAGCGAGAATCGAACCCACGAAAAAATACTGAGATAAAACATCGTCAGGTTACAGTTAACTGACGAAAATATTACATAGCATACATTAAACCATACAACAAACTGAAAGTTAGTTAAAAAGACCCTTCACACTAATCCTCTTCATACAACTAAGTACTCAGACTTACAGTAGCTTTGCTTTATGAGGATAGGCTTCCTAAACAAACACCTAGATGTACTTAAGCGCGCAAGTTGACACAGTATCGAGACCTACGACGGTTGAACATTGTTCTAAACAGTGGATAGTAGTGTTATGGCTTATTGTTGAGTTACAATAGCATCCATTAGAAAGGGATTAACACAGGACTTTGGGTAAATGCCTCCTTGACCCGAACTGACCGGGCGTTGACAGTATAATTATTCGTAGGCTTACACAGATCTTTAGGTGGACAGCTTTTGGTATTAATGTCCTATTTAATAGTAAAGCAGTGCAACATAAGATGGATTTTTTATTATAATTAATCGCTTATAGAGCTTAAAAGTATATAACTAGTGACTCGCCCTCGCTAAGCTTTATATTCAAATCACCCCTGATACACTCCCAACAATAGAAAAAATATTTTTTCAAATCGAATCAGCTGTTTATAAGTTTTAGTTAGACTAACGAACAGCAATTTATTATTATAATATTATTATGTATAGACTAGCACTTCCCACGGCTTCGCACGCGTTCTAAAGACCGGAAACCAAATTATTACCGAGTCGCGCTATATGGTATCTCGCAGAACTCCCGCCATTCCCGTTTTGACTTTAATCATCTCTTAATAATAAGTAAAAAATATCACTCCCTTTCATTAAAGTATTTCCTTTCTTTAATGCTTTGTAATTAATTAGTTTAGATATTATTTGAAAAAACAAGTAAAAATCAGTAATACATATTAACTTTTTTAATCACAGTGCAAGTAAAAGCTTTAACAATTTAGTTACAAGTTACCAAAATGCTGTAGAACTGTAAGCACAACGGTGTAAAGCGCACTTCCGAAAAGTCGAAAAGCTTCTCACAGCTGGCGAAGTATCCATAGAAACTCGAGAGTTCCCAAACTAGTTGAGAATTTGCTACGAACGAAAAAACTATTCAGAAAGGTTGCCTTTATTGGTAGAAGTTTAAACAAAAGTTCTTGAGAGTTTTATTGCTGTTAATTAATTGATCCTAAACAAAAAGGGCCGCTTCTAGACTTTCTACTGGTACTTGTAGTTGAAGATACAAAGCTTTGGTTTATTATTCACTTTAAATAAAAGTTTATGGTTTTCCCTATGGGAATATTTATTTAATAGCTTACGTAAATTTTCATTAGTCATAATGAGACGTAAATAATAACATGTAGAACAGATGTTTTAGATAGTAAAATTGTTATAAATAGAAAATTTTCTTATCGACGATAGCTATTCCATTCTAGAACAAGCGAAAGCTTAAAATATGGCTTCTCCCTTTTGTTCTCTAAAATAAATAATTATTGGAGCGTTGCTTTATGTGTCTTTCAAGTGGTACAATAGATTGTGTCCTCGTTATTCTATTAATATTACAATTGTTAAGATAGATTTAGTTATTCGTGTATAAATATTAATACTATATTACACGAATCTAATTCAATTTTGATAATAGATAAACTATATTCTAGTAAATACTCTATAAATCTGGACAATAGAGTAATAATTCATATTTGACGTTATTTTAAGAGTTTATTACTTTTAAATTAATTTCGGTGTTAATAAAAACAATATTACTTAATTTATTTAATATTTCCTTTCTTTAGCTGTTCACAAAACTCCAATCGACCATGGATTTTGTTTTTATTCCCTAAAATGTAAAAGGCGTATAAACCATAGAAACTAACTTCCGTCATATCCAGTAAAAGTCTAATTGAAGAACAATAGCTGAGTGGAGTAGTGAAAAACTATAGAAATAAAATCGTAAAAAATAACAAAGAATTTTGTCTATCGAGCACTTTCGATATAAAAATAATTAAGCCCTCTCGAAACGATTGCACGTGCGTCATACACCTTGCAAGTTTCTACACGTTTTTGTTTAACAACCATAAATGTATCGATTTCTGCAGCTCTAATGAGAATCTCTATTGTTATTGCTGTTGTATCTCACGTTTACTTTCGACAGTTCATTAAAATGAAGTTTCGTAGAATCCCTGACTCACTGCCCTGGAGGACGGTTGCGGGCTTTCGTGATAATTAGAGCTTTTGTTTGGCTTTTATTATTTTTGATATCTGCTTGTTACGTTTGCGAGCTTTTTCACTTATCAGTTTTTTGGTATCTGTTACCGTTTTCGATTGGCTTCAAAAATAAAGTTTTATGCTAAGCTTAATACGCTCTCGTCTTTGACTAAATAATATACGTATCAGCCCTTAATAACGTCCCACTGCTGGGCACGAGCCTTCCTTCAATACGAGGGGGAAGAGGCCATAGTCCGCCACGCTTGCCTAATGCGGATTAACGGACTTCACATGACTTTCGAAAACTTGCTAGGTTCTCTCAGACATGCAGGTTTCCTTACGATGTTTTTCTTTCGTAAGACAAGTGGTAATCATGTTAGAAATGATTTGCGTGCGAAAATATCAGAATTGCGAGACCCGGATTTAAACCCGCATCACTCGGATAGCAAGCGTGTACCACTGTCACACTAAATAATATATCACAATGTAAATGCCATATAAGTGGATTCACTTATTTCTTTATCATACAGTCTATTCCAATATCCATCATAAGTTTGACACCGCGACGTGAAAACACTTCTAGCTGAAGTTTTGCTTCATTTATTATCCTAAGCGATTGAACGTCACTTTTATAGTAGAAACAGTTCAAAACTAAAATCATATTTTACTTGTATGGACTTCGGATGAAAAAGCTTGAAGTTATAAGTTTCTGGTAGCAATTGTGTATATTTTTCTATTACACTTTCAATATGACTTAAAGGAGCTTTTCAACCGACCATAAACAGAGAAATTCACTTGGTTCGTTAATTTTATAGAACAACGTTGTGTTATCATTAATTTTTTTTCAGACCTTAGTCAGGAACTGCAGTATTATTTAGCCATTTGAACGACAGGCCAATGTATTTATGATATGTTATTTGAACGATTAGTGCAATATTTGGTTTTCTAAGTAGTTTTAAATACAAAAACGAGAGAGCTTACACGAAAGCTAAGGTACGAACACATTAGATGGATATATATTTTATATACAGTTAAGTATTTAATAAGTAAACATGGTCTAAAGTCAGTCTATACGTAACGTGTCTTCATTCTACATGACATTGGGCCCAACTGGTACTTCTAGAAGCCATCAAACTAAATTATTAAAAATTGTCTGCTTTTCTACTTTGAAAGTATTATGCTAATATTTTATGTTAAGAAAGTAAGTAATATATAAAACAAGCGATTTACCTTCGCTATGCTCGGGCTCATTCCTAGGGACGCACTTCTTTGGCACTAAGCACCTAGGTGTAGATTGTAGCGCAAAAAAGTGAGAGGCTATAGAAGAGAGAGTGAGAGAGTAACAGAGAGAGTTAACGAGAGAGTGAGAGGGTTAGCGAGAGACTGAGAGAGTTAGCGAGAGACTGCGAAAGTTAGCATGAGAGTGAGAGAGTTAGCGAGAGAGTGAGAGAGTTAACGAGAGACTGAGAGAGTTAGCGAGAGACTGATATAGTTAGCGAGAGACTGAGAGAGTTAGGGAGAGACTGAGAGAGTTAGCGAGAGACTGAGAAAGTTAGCGAGAGAGAGAGAGAGAGTTAGCGAGAGAGTGAGAAAGTTAGCGAGAAAATGAGTGAGTGAACTTTCGCTTTTATATGTTTAAATTAATAATGTACATATACATATTATATACTAAGATATAAGATAATTAGATAACTATGAATATTTATACGAAGCGTCTCCCAGAGCATATTAACAGTGAATTACATTAACGCGGACGAGTGTCCTTTACCCGGAGCAAGAAACCACGAAGCAAATCCAAATATACAAGTCCATTAGTAAGTTCAGGCTCGCGACATGTATTGAAGAGTCTTCATAAGTAGCTTTAAATTATATTTTTAATACTTTTATCTGCAAATGATTTGGATCTGCATATTATTTACTAGCGACTCGCCCTCGCTTCGCTCGGGCTCTTCCCTAGATTTAGCACAGGCAAAGTCGCGGGATCCGCTAGTTATGCATATAAACCTTCCTCTTTAATCACTCTATCTATTTAAAAAAACCGCATCAAAATCCGTTGCGTAGTTTTAAAGATTTAAGCATACAAAAGGATATAGGGACAGAGAAAGCGACTTTGTTTTATACTATGTAGTGATATAGTTTTTTTTAATTTTTTGTCTATCTGTCTGTCTGTATGTAACCAATCCAACATCAATACTATACCATTGGATAGATTTTGATAAAATTTGGTATGATGATAGCTATTTATTCAAGTTATATATACCTAGTCTTTCGTTTCGATAAACGTTAAAATATATCGGAGCGAAGCGAGGGTGGTTCTAGTCACTACATAGTATAAAACAAAGTCGCTTTCTCTGTCCCTATATCCCTATGTATGCTTAAATCTTTAAAACTACGCAACGGATTTTGATGCGGTTTTTTTTAATAGATAGAGTGATTCAAGAGGAAGGTTTATATGCATAACTAGCGGATCCCGCGGCTTTGCCTGTGCTAAATCTAGGGAAGAGCCCGAGCGAAGCGAGGGCAAGTCGCTAGTTTTTCATATAACAATATACTTAGGATTTCAAAAGAAGATGGTCGAAATGCATTTATTTAATCGAAGCCTATGACAGTTTTAATGGACAATATGACATTTGGAGGTTAATTTTGAGAGCAATTGAAATAGTTTATTTGGTTAAGGTACAGTTAAGGTGAGGGGATTCCTATTATACATATTGTGTGTTAACTGCCTCGGTGGTGTAGGGGCTAGCATGTTCCGGGTCGGGCCAAGTTTAATTATTGAGTCTTTCTGTTTAGTAAGCCTCAGTAGAAGCCCGGAGTTGGGAAGTTGGCGGTGAGTCACCCCCGTGCCTCGGAGAGCACGTAAAGCCGTCGGTCCTGCGCCTTAGCTTTCACTGGGAGTATGAGAGTGATAGGAATAGAGAGTGCACTTGTGTCTGCGCGTACACTTCTACATTATAGTATCTCCTGCGCAGTTGGCTAGTCTCAATGAGATTAGATGAGACAGTTGTTGTTGTTGTTGAGAAATTATTGTTCAAGCACGTCATTCTTATAATAAATATATTGTTTTATATTGCAAAAGTCGGCACTGTGTTTCGGAAATAATTAAGAGATAAGTAGGTGAAAGTATGGTACTATGAATATAAATTCAGGGTCGCAATTTTAAGTCATACATTATGTCGTCTGTCTACACTACTCCACAATAGCACAATCTGATGTAGTTTGGAGAAAATCAAGTTTGCGCTAATTGTGCCCGGGGCGAGTCCCAATAAGCAGTCATTTCGACCAAGCTATAAATGTAAGTAAATATCTGTTATTTCATTTGGCCTGGTTATATTTTGTTTATGTTTTTGCTTCGCAAGGCTCATACTTATTATATTTAGTACTGGTTCAAATTAAAATCTATGTAGTATAACTTTAAGCTATAATCTTATCATGATTCTGAGTAATTCTTAGATTAATTCAAGCCTTAAAGTTCTACCCTTTGGCTTCTTCATTGAATCGGCTCATTGTAATCAGAATTATTTTTATCTTATCTCAATTATTACGTACTTGTAAAGGGTTAAATCGATGCGACTTATAAAAGTAGTATACAATCGAATAGAATCGAGTCGACTAGACTAGATTTGAGATTTGGTAACAACTAACATCTAAAAACCTAATGTTAGTTACACTAAGTTACTTGTAAAATTAATAAAAAAGTGTAAAAACATCATAAACGATGGAAATCTCTGTAAAAACTACATTGATTTATAATTTGAGTCGAAGAATTTAAATCATGACACTTATTTTTCACTCAAGGAAAAACATAAAATATAAGTTTAATATATGTAGATATATAAGGCAGGAAGTTAAAATATATAGTTAATTATATGTAGATTGTAGGTATGTACGTTCGTTTCCGGTCGAATGCAACATGTTGAGAATCCAGACATTTCAAGCGACCACTACGAAGCATTGAAGCAACGCGTCATCGTAATAGCATTCTATTAATATTCAATGACAGCTATTTGACGTAATTGTTTTACAATGGCCATAATATGTGATCAGTATGTATTTAATTAGAGTCGACTGATTTGACAGTTTATCCACTACGGTAGTTTATAGCGTATGTAATATGCAACTTTGCTTCGAGAAGTATAAGTTTTAACAACATTATAAATAGGATATATTTGCCACAGTAAAAAGTATCGTATATGTTGACCCAAATAGCTATCTATCATCATAGCAAAGTTCATAAAAATCTGTGCAGTGGTTTGGACCATATTAGTTAAACGGCCGTTTACGATTTATGGTGCATTTAATGAACTATTTTTTCTGTCTCAGCCGATAACTCTCAAAACATTGAATTAATCAATAAAATACATGTTCAATAAATCGTTTAAAAGTTTTGCAAAAAAGTTTTTAGGAAAAGAAGATGCGAACTTTTATTCTCTACCATAATGGTTTCAATAACTTTTGCTCTAAAGTGCATAGTTTCCGAGATATAAGCCAAAAAATTTGTTTCAAGATTGCGTTTGAAGCTCTACCTGGATTTGTCAGCATTTTGTGATTTAATGCTCAGTAGGTGACCCTAAATCTTATAAAAAAATATTTAATCAGAAATTTAGTGCGAGGTTGATCAAAAAAAAACGTATATTTTTACTGTAGTAATTGCTTGTGAATACAATCGTTATAGTCAGTTTAATTTTTGTTACTTGATATCTTCTATGCATAATATACATTTAATATTATTTGGTTGAACAGATTTTAATGGGATTTTTAGTGGCAAATAGCTGATGTTGATGATGGAGTAACTTTTATTTCAAAAATAATTTATATCCGTAACACAAGCCTCGTAGCTTACTATGGAACTAGATGGCGCTGTTGTAAAAATGTCCCAACATATATATCAACATGAAAAAATAAGACGGGTCGAACGAAAGAATCTTAAGCAAATCGAGGGTGAATCGCCAGTTTAATTCAATAAAATAAACAATTTAACTCTAACAAATAAAATATTGCCCTTGAATTTGCATAATTAACTTAATTCGAACATTTCATTGTACATTTGAAGTGCATTTTCATTTGCATCGGTAATTGCAGAGTTGCGTGGGCTTTATTGGATACGCATGAACAACTGACCGTTAAGCGTTTTTAATACCCACGAGAAAAATCTATCGTTTTAAATAAAATTAAAAAAACAACTATATTATCTATACTAATATTATAAAGAAGTAAAGTTTGTTTATTTGTTAAATTGTAAGGGGTAATCTCGGGATCTACTGAACCGATTTTAAAAATTCTTTCACCAATAGAAAGCCCCATTATTGCTGAGTGTCATAGGTTATAAAAAAAAACCGAAAAATAAAAAGGCTTTTACGTGGTAGTCCGTTTTGCAAAGTGAATCGGAGAAAAAACGGTCGAATGAAAGCGTTTCTTACGAACGCTGCCTTAACTATGAAAGATATTTTTTTGAGTTCTAGAGAAAATATGTGGAGCTTAAAAATGCCTACAAAAAAGTCAACGAGAGTATATGTCTAACTTTCATATTTAATTGACAAAAAGTAGTTTTTTTAATATTAGTATAGATAATTTAATTTTTAATTTTTAATATTAATAAAATAATTTAAATTATTTAAACACTCTGTACTAAAAAAGGATTATTAACATTATGCCCAACGAAGTGGGCACGGGTCAGCTAGTAATATAAATAAAATTGGAGAGTCTGTTTTTAATTTTCAGTTTTTAAGTTCAATGTTTTATGCAATATAAAATATAATTTTAAACAATATTATTACCTTTAAACAGAAACAAGCAGTTCCGGGTTACATATAGTAGTTTAACATTCTAGTAAGTAAACTGCACTGTAGAAAATATTACCGTGTTACAGCACTGTCACGTCGCTGTGACGGTCTCCGGTACTTTTTATATGAAATTTGCACGGTGCTAAATATGTCGGTGTTGCCGTGTTCCATAGGTTTTTTGTTAGTTATGTAATGTGCATGTTAACAGAATTGTGAGAGTTATTCTAACAAAAGGGCAGTGGGTTCGAGGTTTTGTTAAAGCATTCAAGTGAAGTTTGATAGCCATCAGAAGTTTTAATGTGAGTGTGAGCGTTGCTAAAGTTACATACTATAATGGTATACAATTATTATTAATTCCTTACACAGTATATGTCCGCCAAAATGGAAGATTTAATTAACTAATATTGTAATAAGCGTATATAGCATATAGCCTTCCTTGATAAACGGACTATCCAACACAAAAATAATTTTTCAATTCGGACCTGTTGTTCCTGAGATTAGCGCGTTCAACCAAACAAACAAACTATTACAGCTTATTACAGTTACAGCAATATAAAATATCAAAAGAAAACCAAATAATAGCAAAAATCGTATCCAAATTCCAAATTCTCCAAATTAGCGTATATTTACTGACGGACAGACGTTATTTTTGTATAATAAGTAAGGGGACAAAATATACGTTAAAGGCATACTCCCTGTAAAGGTTTTACGAGTTTACATATTAGCATATTAATGAAGCGTCTGAAAATTCAGGAGTCGTATACAAAGTCAATTACGCACGATACGTAGGATGATATGCTTGAGAGCTGAGTCCCGAAACTTTGCGGAATTTAATAAGGAAGACAAGAAGTTTGAGATTAATTTTGTTATCGGACTCGTGTGACTGACGAAAAAACAAGCTGTTTCTAGAAATGTAATTATTATTATTCTTAGATTTAATTGATTGTTATACGATTTACTACTATAGTAATGTGTTTTATAGTAGACGACTACTCTCATTTTGCTTGGATTCGTCCCTAGATATATTTTATCCGTTCCTATAGATTTTTCTAAGATGAGATAGGTAATTGGTCGGAGAAAAAAGTATCATTTATGACCCGAACTACCATCTATCATCATACCAAATTTTTATCAAAATCTGTTCATTGGTTTCCTCGTGACGCCTTCCCAGATATCCAGATAATAATTCTACAAACTATACATTAAAACTACTATCAATAATATTTTCCAAAAATTATTTTGTCTACAGATTGGCTTTCATAAATAAATAAATAATAATAATAAATAAGTAAATAAATATGGATATTATTACAACAGCGCCATCTAGCTCCGTGGTAAGCTACGAGGCTTGTGTTATGGATACCAGATAGTTGATATACATATTACATATATAAATTTAAAAAACATACATTAATATAAACAGTATGTATTGTAAAGTTGAGTACAAAAATTCGTCTTTAACAAATGAAATCCCCCAGCGGGACTCGAACTCGCGAGTGTTGGCGCAGAAAGTAGGGTCACTACCAACTGAGCCAAACGTGTTGTCAAATCATCAGAAAATTATTCCTATAGAATACTTTATAATATATGTACCGTAAGTTAACTTTATGTTGTTAGAACACGCTTTTATTACCGATCATACAATTGCAATTATTAGTAAATGGCAGTTATGGTGAAACGTGGTTTATGAGGTTTTAAGTAGCAATGTGTCAATAAATTCTTGTTAATTTGTATTTAATTATTATAATTATTTTTAACCAATTTAGCGGTATTGTTAAGGAACATATTATGGACAAACATACAGAAAATCATTTCTATTTAATAATGAATCCTATTCATTATATAAAAAAATATCACCTCTAAGGGTGAAGTCTTTAAAAATTTCCGCAACATTTATAAGGGAATATGTTTAGTGATTAGTATAAAACAACTATGATGTTGTAGAAAATGATATTTTTAGTACAAGTAACGCTACATTTTTCAGTATAAAAGCTTCCCGTCTGTCTGTCTCTATGTATGCTTAGATCTTTAAAACCACGCAACGGATTCTGATGCGGTTTTTTAATAGATAGAGTGATTCAAGAGGAAGGTTTATATGTATAATACACTAGTGGAATCCACAGCTTCGCTCGCGTTAAACCTAGGGACGAAGTAAGGGCGAGTCGCGAGTTTTAATATATAAAAAAGTAAATGATATAGTCTTGTCTATTTATATCCAGCAATTAAAAGGTTAAGATATTTTTATCCGGTTGTGACGCATAAAAGAAGAAATAGAACTCGGAAAATTTTATTTATGTTCGTATGAAAAGTGGACGAAATTAGACGAAATATGGACAAAATTAAGTTTACTGCAAAGAGTTTTTTTTTGAGAATTTAATTTGATCATAGACGTATTATAATATGTCTAAAAATATATTTTATGAAAAAGTCAACACTATTTTCAGATTCTTTGAATTACCGAATTCTATCACTCGAATTTTGGTAAAAATCGAGGGACAATTTCCGCCCCTGTCACTCTTAGCTTTTAAGATTTTTAACATTTGCCTTAGAGGTGAATGCCGAGGCGTTAGCGTTTCCGGGCTTTAGGCTAATACTAACCACTCAGCTTCACTTAGCTCGTTTTAATTTTTTGAGCGAAACCCTAATTCTTAAAAATGAAGTCAATGAAGCCCTATTTATTCTTAATAAAATCAACTATCTTTCAGTAAACATCTTGTCATAATAATTGGTCCAGCTGTTTTAGAGACCAGCCGTAATGAATTGACGGTATAGCCAGACAAACATTTAAAAACATTGCTTTATTATTAGTACCGAATAGAATTTAATATGCATTTAGCAAAAAGCTGTTATTTTGATATTACAAAAAGACACTTCAATTTTTATTTTTCTGTATTGAATGATGTGTAGATAATGTATAGTTAAATTAATCACAGAATACATTTAGAACAAAATTCATAAAAGAAGCCTAAGTCTAGAATATGTTTCGAGGTTTATTTAATTATTTATCACAAGAAAGTTAAGCAAGGAGAAGAAAATTTTAACATACTATACTTAATGGCGTACGACTTAGTATGTGCTTAATTAATTAAGTTATTTCTTAATGCTCCATTTACCTGGAATACATTATTTAAACACGATCTAGCTTTTATACAAACACTAGTGCTTTCGCTGCGCTGGCTTCAGTAAAGACTTAAGACTTTAGCACTATGAGTAAAGGGCTGATATATAATACTTTCTTAGGTTTACGCGAATGTTTGACATTATAAATGAAACTATATTTTCGGATTTTGTCGCGGATTTATTATGATTTTTGGTTCCCGACGTTTCGAATGCTTTACAGCAATCATGGTCACGGGAGAGACTAAGGTATTAGACGTCTCAGGGGGTTATATACTTGTTACAGACAGTGCCTACCCACAATTTTTTACAAATATTCAAAATGATAGACTATAAAATTATACATTTCAATTCTATACTTTTAAGATTTTAAAATTTTAAAATTATATTATAAATACGGCAATATTATTAACTTATTTTTAGCTACTATAATTATAATTATTATAATTTTCTAATATTTGTTAAAATAATATTAAGTAGTGTTGCTATTATTAAAATATGTATAATGTGTTATATTAAAATATAAATTATTAAAGCAATATTAAACTTTCATATATTATAAATTAAAGATTAATAGTTAAAAACAACTTGAGTTTTGATAATTATTTTAAGTTAAATATTAAGCAACACCACTGCAAACTAAATCATTTTTAAATTTGATAATATAATATTAAACAAATCTAACTATGCTCAACCCACATAGACCTCTTTAAGTTCTTTTGAATTATAACTTTTAAACTATAAAATGAGTTAATGTCATTTAGTATGTCAGTTGGTATGTCCGTCTGAAGTTATTATAGGGATTTGAGACTATATTAAAGAGTTAAAAAAGCAAGAGCTGAGTTTCTTGCCGGTTCTTCTCAGTATCAGTTGCATTCCGAACCGGTAGTAGCTTCAGACTGACAACAATTTAACTCTTTAATATAGTCTCAAATCCCTATAATAACTTCAGACGGACATACCAACTGACATACTAAATGACATTAACTCATTTTATAGTTTAAAAGTTATAATTCAAAAGAACTTAAAGAGGTCTATGTGGGTTGAGCATAGTTAGATTTGTTTAATATTATATTATCAAATTTAAAAATGATTTAGTTTGCAGTGGTGTTGCTTAATATTTAACTTAAAATAATTATCAAAACTCAAGTTGTTTTTAACTATTAATCTTTAATTTATAATATATGAAAGTTTAATATTGCTTTAATAATTTATATTTTAATATAACACATTATACATATTTTAATAATAGCAACACTACTTAATATTATTTTAACAAATATTAGAAAATTATAATAATTATAATTATAGTAGCTAAAAATAAGTTAATAATATTGCCATATTTATAATATAATTTTAAAATTTTAAAATCTTAAAAGTATAGAATTGAAATGTATAATTTTATAGTCTATCATTTTGAATATTTGTAAAAAATTGTGGGTAGGCACTGTCTGTAACAAGTATATAACCCCCTGAGACGTCTAATACCTTAGTCTCTCCCGTGACCATGATTGCTGTAAAGCATTCGAAACGTCGGGAACCAAAAATCATAATAAATCCGCGACAAAATCCGAAAATATAGTTTCATTTATAAGGGCTGATATATTTTATTTTATTTATTGGTTTGAGTCTCGAGTTGGACTAAGTGAAGTCATTTAATGTTTATTAGTTTCTTAGGTTTACGCGAATACTTGACATTATAAATGAAACTATCTCTCCCGTGACCGTGATTGCTGTAAAGCATTCGAAACGTCGCGAACCAAAAATCATAATAAATCCGCGACAAAATCCGAAAAGATAGTTTCATTTATAATGTCATTTAATGTTTTTTAAGAAAGTTTTATTTTAATTTATTTTTTCAGTTGTAACCGGGAACCTTGACTCGAAATCTCGTACAGTACTTGGAATATCTTTTGCGCAGTTGGCTCAGTGAGAATGGTCACCACATCAAATTTCATGCAAATCTGCCAAGTATAAGCTATATACCCGTGATGATGTTACAGAGAGATGTTACAAAAATTCTAAAAATTCAAATAGATTCGGCTTCTATATAGATAATGTTGAATATCTCAATCATGATTTTCTAGAAATATTCAATCTACACATTCGATTCAGTTACAATTTTATTATGTAATAAGGATAAACTCATTATTTCTATATTTGATAATCTGTTACCGAGCTGTCAACTTGACTATACTTTTTATTAGACTAGGCTGTATGGACTATAGTCCTTTGCCTTTCCCTATTGGGGATAAATTTTAAAAACAACAACAACAACTATACTTTTTATAATAATGGCGCGAACGCGATATACGATTCATTGAATTAATTGATAACTGAAACTAATATAAGTTTAAGAATTCTTTATTAATTGTTAGATTTATGTGTGACAGTTTTTAGTATTGTTCTTTTATGCTTACAATATGTATAGAAAAATGTTATTTTTATATTCTATTTTAAGAAAGGTCGCGTTCACATACTAATTCAGTTATTTTCGGCTCCACGGTAATCCGGTAACGGTTCTGACGTAATGCTGACGAAATGCTTCATACGTAACCATTAATTTCCATTTATTCGCGCTGACAGCGGATCGGTTGCGTGTGAGCCGTATTTAGGGACCCTGAAAATTTTACTTCATTGTACTTTGTTATATACAGTGGGAAATGACAATGTTGTGAATTGGTATATGGGTATTTTTACGTTTACGTTATGGTATTTTCATGGCCCACAGTTAGTTATGGGCCTATGTTTAATACATATTATTATACATACATAATATTTATATTATGTATGTATTTAAAAAATTATAAGTGTAGTATATCAACTATCTGGTATCCGTAACACAAGCCTCGTAGCTTACCACGGAACTAGATAGCGCTGTTGTAAAAATGTCCCGACATATTTATTTATATTATTATTATATTATAATCCTTTAGGGACCTGGCCATACTTCCTCTTGGTGTTCAAATACGAGTAGAACTTACATATTTTTGGAAAACTAGTTAGGTTCTCTCAGATATGCACATTTCCTACCTAAGTATTCCTTTACTAGGTTCGAAGCTGCGTCATATGGTTTTCCAAAAAAGCTCGTTACCATTATGCTACTATCTTTGTTTGTTTTAAAAAAATAAAAGCAATGTAATGATCTAAGTGGAAGATTCATCACTGACAGAACGCCTGTAATGGAGTGTTTTTAATTTACTAAATTATGAAATAGGAAAATATATTTAGTAACAATTTACTTAATACTAACAAACCCGGACCGCTTTGTTGGGCGAAAGTTAAAATAAATTAAACAGTTTTAATAATATTCTAATAAAATAAAACTAAGCCTTAGTTCGCCTTTTTCTCCTTCGTATTCGCTATCTGCGAGTGAAAGTCCCGTTAAAATCGGTTCAGTCGTTTCGGAGATTAGTCGTAAAGAACAGACGGACAATAATTTTTAAAATTGATTTTTTGATGTAATTATGTGCATTTAGTGAATAGCTGTTAATTTGAAAATAAAAACTGACACTTCAATTATATTTATGTGTACTGATATACTTACATTATAAAACTAACTAGAAATAATTTATAACTATCACATTTTTATTTTTTGCTTGTTAGTTTGTTTGTTCGTTCATTCGATAATAAGTTTAAATATATACATATAATATATTTTAATACTTTATTATGTGGTAGCCCAGTGTTAAAGCACTCGTTTGGGAAATCGAGTGACCTGGTTTCAAATCCTGAATCTCACACCACTAATATTAACCTAGCAAGATTTAAAAGACATGTGACCGCCCATACATTGCCTGTACCCAGCAGTGGGACTGGGATGAATAAAAATGCTGAATATAGTATGAAATGCCAATTTTCATGAGTCGTAGTATATACAAATCGTAGCATATGGACGAAGTTTGGGGTCTGCTGAAATGTTACATCCAATATGAAGGCCGAATTAACCTATGCGCCCACAGTTCTGTTTATACTAATCTATACACATGTAGATATCTATATAATACAATGGTTACTTAGTATATTAGCGTACTATATCAAATCAAATCAAAATATTTTATTCAGCATAAATTGTTACAATTTCTTACTGAACGTCATGAGTCTACCACCAGTTCGGAAAGAAGAAACCTCTGACCTGAGAAGAACTGGCGAAAGAAACTCAACGGGATTAATATTTTTTTTTAAATTTTAATCTCATTCTTTTTTAAATTTTTTATATTTTGTTTATGTTTTATTAATTGTATAAATTTAAATTTGGTTTTCACTTAACTTTTTTGAATTGTCCGAATTGTTGCGTCATTATTACGCATAGCGCCATCCAGTTTCAAGAAAAGTTACGAAGCTTGTGTTACGGATACCAGATAGTTGATATACTAGATATATAAGTTTAAATACATAAATATTATAAATATAAACACCCATGACAGGATTACAAACATCCGAGTTCAACAAACGAATGCCCCAAGCGGGACTCGAATCCGAGAGCGTTGTCGCAAGAAAGTAGGGTCACTACAAACTGCACCTAACGTGTCGTCAAAAACAGTTAAGGGCTAGAAAAAAGGTTACATCTTCTTATCCTTCTAAAGAAGTGCAGCAGAATCTAATTATTAAAAACATTCAGTATATTACAAGTGTAGAGCTTAGAACTCAACAAGCGATTACAGTGATCATTTATCATACATTATTGCAGCAGCAAAGAAAAAAATGATGATAAAAAACAGAATTGCTCAGCTACTTAGTACTGCTACACTACAAATATATTTTTTTAATGTAAGACATCCTTATCGTAACTCAAAACAAGTGTATACTATAACATGGTCACGAGTTCAATTTCTTATGGTGAAGAGTGAAATCTTGGAAAAAACACAAACTTATATAACGGAAATTAATTTTAGACATGCGATTGTTTTTTCGCCAGTTTTTTTCAGGAACGAGGCTTTATCATCACTACATAGTATAAAACAAAGTCGCTTTCTCTGTCCCTATATCCCTATTAGTCCGGTCAATTTAGACATTCGAAGTTACATAAAGTCCCAACAAGCTGAATTTCTGTGAAGTTGTTCAAAACATAATTATAAAACAAGGTCTAGAAGTTCCCCATCATTCCCCTGTAAGGAAAAAATTTAATTCAAGGTCAAAGGTCAAAAAAATGAGTTTTTCGTGATTTTCAGCAAAACGGTAAGTTTTATCATAAAAGTACTTCAGACAAAAATTGTAGATCATAAAATTATCTATAAAAAATGTATCAATACTTTTTTTCTTACGAGCCACCGTTTCTGAGATATAACGATTCAAAAAGTTATAAAAGTTGTTATCGTCATAATATGCATGAGTACGCCACGTCCATCCAAGAGCTATCTAGAGTTGTAATATTTTATTTATATATGCTGTGATACGACATCTGCATTTTACAGGAGGGGTAAAACAGCAGTTTTCAAAATGTTTTTAACAAGATTTAATTCTGAAGTTTTTAAAAAGAGTAATTCAACTCAACAAGAAGTTATTACCAACGGCATCCGCTTTCTTCTTTCTATGTACGGAGCTATGTATGATCTACAAGTTTTGTCTCAAGTACTTTTATGATAAAACTTACCGTTTTGCTGAAAATCGCGAAAAACTCATTTTTCGACCTTTGACCTTTAATTAAATTTTTTCCTTACAGGGGAATGATGGGGAACTTCTAGACATTGTTTATAATTATATTTTGAACAATTTCACTGAAATTCAGCTTGTTGGGACTTTATGTAACTTCACTCTCATTTTTTGGTCTAAATTGACCGGACTATATGTATGCTTAAATCTTTAAAACTACGCAACGGATTTTGATGCGGTTTTTTTAATAGATAGAGTGATTCAAGAGGAAGGTTTATATGCATAACTAGCGGATCCCGCGGCTTTGCCTGTGCTAAATCTAGGGAAGAGCCCGAGCGAAGCGAGGGCGAGTCGCTAGTTACTGTATAATAAAAGAAAAGTATGATTTAATGATCAATAAAATTTGAATTTTAGCAATGAATATCGAATACTATGGGAAATAGATATTAATTTCGATTGACAGTTTTATTACTTATTTTTATTTAAATACTGTGAAATAGTCGACCTTTTTGTTGAGTAAGGTTTGACATTTGAGAAACGTAGGAGCGCGAACAATACAATCCCGTAAAAGAAATGGATGAGGGAAGCTTCGCTTTAAATGCTTGTAACGTACAAAACATATTTGGATATTTCTTATTTGAAAATCTACGCTTTTAATATTGTTAAGAGTAGGTTTGTAAGCTATTGAATGTAATCTCTAAAACAAAATGGATTCTGAAAAACGAATATTCATTCTATTTTTACCGACTATAGTAAAAGAGCCAAGTTAAAATCAAAGTCTGTAGAAAAAAAAGACATACGTAAGTAATTTCTTAATAAGTATAAAGTAATGTATAATTATTATTGACGACACGTTTGGTGCAGTTTGTAGTCACCCTACTTAATTGCGCCAGCGGTCGCGGGTTCGAATCCCGTTGGGGGCATTAAATTGTTAAACTTGGATGTTTGTATTTAAACTTATATATGTAGTATATCAATTATTTGGTATCCGTAACACAAGCTTCCTTCGTAGCTCGTAGATGGCGCTGTGTGTAATTGTGTCCCAACATATATATTTATTTATTATTCATTACCCCTAAATATTTCTTCCACACATAATACAGGAAAGAGAGGGATGGAGGAGGGAGGGAAGTGGGAGGGAGGGGGGAACGAAGGCGGAGGATGAAGGGAAGAGGGAGAGGGAAGGAGAGTGGGCCTCCCGGACTCTCACTCACCGGACGAAACGCGACAGCATAGCTGCCACTTCTTTTTACAGTGAAAAGTAAAATAAAGCATTATTTCTTTCCGGTTTTATTCGCAGATTTATAAAAAATTTCTTCCCGAAATTTTGAGTCATTTAGAGCAATCATAGCCATAAGAGAAACTTTGAAAACATTATTAAAATACCTCTCGTAAATCTAAGCAAATAAAAGCTCCGCGAGCTTATGAGACAGTTAAGGAAACTATCATATTCAATAGCATAACAAATGTAAATCCCAATACAAAAAGCTCTTTTAGTCCATAGTATATCCTATTTGCAGCAAAAGCCTTATTATAGCATTAGGTTTTACTACCCCGTCAATGGACCAACCAGTTATTGTTTAGTTACCAACATCGTAAACGAAAACAACCTGCGAACTGAGCCGAGCCAAATTGCCGTATTCGAGCCACATTTTTGCCAAAAATATATGAAATATACACCCTATTCTATTATATTAGAGTTGAAATTTCATCAAAATGACTTCAGTCAAACCATTGCGTTCTGTAACTGCCGGGTACGTTTCCGTTAGCGATTACACGTTTGCTTGGATTTAGTTGAAATAAAAGTTAATTCGGGCGGTAATTATTTTATAATTTAGAGACTCACATTCTTAAAGCTTCATTTTAGTTTAAGTGAATTAAATGGAACGCTTGTAGCTACTAGGGTAAGTGCACACTTTTGCTCCTGTGCATTCTAGGCAAAAAACAGTTTCAGCATAAATTAATGACAAGAACAGACACACATACCAATTTATTTATTTATTTATTATAAAGTCACACATATTCAAAAGTTTATAAAAGAGCTAACTACTTGCTAATTATTACCATCCTATATCTAACTAAAATTCGGGCAGCCTGGGATCAATATCCAAGTGAACCTACTTTTCTATAAAGATAAATAAAATTGATGTGTGTCGTCGAAATAACAACTTTTTACTAAATGTATATAAATTTATACTTATGAGAAAAATACAATTTTTGTATGTCTATCCGTTTTTTCCGGATAACCTTCAAAATACTGAACAGATTTTAATGGAACTTTCACTGACAATAGCTAATTTAATAATGAGTAATTCGGACTACTGTTTTTTAGAAAAATAATTGAAAACAAGCAAAATGAAGGTGAGTAATAAAAACTATTATATATACATACTTTTAAAATTTAATAAGGTTACCTTATAATAAATCACAAAGCTCTTTTACCATAACTCCCTCACAGAGCTACGGAATATAGTTAATCTCCTAACAAATGGTCAGGAAATACGGTGTGCAGACGTCGAAGTGCAAATTTAATTTTTAAGTCGCAGGCTAGAGGTTACGAGATGAAATTTTAAATAAAAATAAAGTTCTATCAGACGATTGGCTTGGAGCAGAGCCAGAACTGCTCGTGGATGAAAATTAATAATTAAGAAAACTATAGTTTAAAATTACTTATTAACTTTTGTATCTATTTCTATTGAACTACTTATTATTGAAATGTGTTAGTTACTGTTTTCTGTAAAATGGATGGACGGATTTCGATAAGATTTTGTAAACAAATAGGATAGTAATATAGCATATTAGTTTATTAGTAAGTAGTTTGCATTTGCTTGTTGTTAGATTGTATTAAAACGTTAGTTTGTTAGATTGTATTAAAAATGGCGACGTTTTTTATAAAAATGCAAAATGGAAAATTCTTTTAAACGTTTACTGAAAAATCGAAACATCCATACATACTATATCATTGTCACAGGTTAATATCAGATATTGTCCTGCAGACCGATTTCGGCCTCTAAATAGATTAGCTATCTGCGTAGTATTATACCTAGTAAAAAAGTAAACATGTAAAAACTAGTGCACTTTCTATCCCTTTCACAGTCAAATTCCGATAAAACGATGCTTTGACACGAACGTTGAAAGTTCAGAAAGACCCAATAACTAAACTTTACCACACCTGGGACTAGACTTCAGGACTTCCGATCTGCTGCACTATAGGCAAACGTTTTTCAGCACTTTCCAAAATATCTTTCATATTTAGTATATACTAGCCCCATCTATTAAGACCTAACAATTTTGTATTGCTTTGGCATCTAACCAAATAAACGAAATTGTTAATAACGTACTACTTTTTTTCACAATCAGTAAAGTTTCAAGTCATTTTTCTATTATTATTTAAAAAAAAATATATAAAAATTACATAACATAAAAACCAGACTACATAACGGAAAAGACTCCTCCTTTTTGAAGTTGGTTCAAAAGTACTCACTTTTTAATTCATTTTCTTTGAACAGCTATGAAAAAAAAGAATTCCTTTGTGCGGTTGCGAGCACGTAAGGATTTATAGGCTAGACTTAGTAAGCTTCTGAGCTTACTAGTTCAGCTGCAGATTAATCTTGTGGATACGTCGTCCTTGTATAGGTTTTTAGGAAGCTAGAGATCGAAGTCCAGATTGTAGGACAATGTGAAAAGTTAGAATGAAGCACTTGTTTTTGACCGCGGCAGTGCTTGCGTTAAAAATACAAGTTATTTTTATTTACTACTAGCGACTCGCCCTCGCTTCGCTTGGGCTTTTTCTTAGATTTAGCACAGACAACGCCGCGGGATCCGCTAGTTATCATATAAACCTTCCTCTTGAATCACTCTATCTATTAAAAAACCGCATCAAAATCCGTTGAGTAGTTTTAAAGATTTAAGCGGACAAAGGGATATAGTTACAGAGAAAGCGACTTTCTTTTATACTATGTAGTGATATAAATTTTGCGCAATAAATAATTTATTATATACCTATAAGGTATATAATAGGTTTTATTTTATTGTTAGATATAGGTTTTATATAATGTTAGTTCGCGATAAGATTTATTTGTTTGAGAATATCTACCCGAATTTAACGGCTTATGCATTGTTATGTCCTAAAAATACCTTAACACTTTTAAGGTTATTGAAAATAAAAAAAAGGGTTGAAAACGAACCTGAGTGAGCTCAGGATGAGTCACTAATTATAAACAGAAACAACCATATTGACTAGAGTACAAACATTGGTGTTCATCACACTAATAAATGCCCCTAACGGGATTTGAACCCGCGACCGCTGGCAGAGCAAGTAGGAACACTACAAACTGAACCAAACGTGTCAAGACGACATTACTACATAGTATAAAACAAAGTCGCTTTCTCTGTCCCTATATCCCTATGTATGCTTAAATCTTTAAAACTATGTAACGGATTTTGATGCAGTTTTTTTAATAGATAGAGTGATTAAAGAGGAAGGTTTATATGCATAACTAGCAGATCCCGCGGCTTTGCCTGTGCTTAATCTAGGTAAGAGCCCGAGCGAAGCGAGGGCGAGTCGCTAGTATATAGATAAGACCTATTCTTGTATATTTTCCATTATTCATAATATATTTAATTTCTATCTTCTATACAAAATGTACAATAAAGGATATTTTTATTATTAACAATACTCACTACAATACCTTCTTTGTGAGTGCGGAAGTAAAACAAATGTACTTTAAAGCCTTTTTCAGTAATTAGGTTGAAACAAAGTTAACACAGACGTTAAAAACTTGTGAAACGTATTTTTACGAACTCATTTCCCGCTTACTATTAAAGACATTGTATGGTGTTTATTTCTGTGTGGATAACAATCTGTCATCGTAATTTTCAAAAAAATCAGTCCTGTAGCTAATAATAAATAATTAATAAGTTAGGACATTATTACACACAGCGCCATCTAGTTCCGTGGTAAGCTACAAAGCTTGTGTTACGGATACCAGATAGTTGATATACTACATTTTATATAGCTTTAAATAAATACTTATTATTAATATAAACACCCATGACTGGTGTACAAACATCCGAGTTTTACAAATGAATGCCCCCAGCGGGACTCGAACTCGCGACCGCTGGCGCAAGAAAGTAGGGTCACTACAAACTGTGCCAAACGTGTCGTTTAAACTGGTACCCGTAATGCGATAATAGACAGATAGAAAAACAAAAACTATGAAAGCATATTATGTAGATTCTAAAATTCTAAGTAAAAATCAGTGTAGTAAGTAATAAACAGTGATGCAATCTTAACAGCCTCTTTAACATATCATAGGTTTCTCAGCTAAAAAGAATACACATACATAATATCCCTTTTAAGCCAAAAATTTGTCTCAAACGGGAATCGAATCTCTTCCTACCCCTTTATTTAAGCCAAAAATTTGTCACAAGCGAGAATCGAACCTCTCCCTTTGACTGTGACAGTCTTCGTACATCATCATCATCAGCCCTTTTTTAACGTCCCACTAATGGGCACGGGCCTCCCTGAGTACGAGGGGGATCAGGCCACAGTCCACCGCGCTGGCCTAGTGCGAGTTGGCGGACTTCACATGCCTTTCGAAAACTTGTTAGGTTTTCTCAGACATGCAGGTT
Source organism: Boloria selene (assembly GCA_905231865.2). Taxonomy (NCBI): domain Eukaryota; kingdom Metazoa; phylum Arthropoda; class Insecta; order Lepidoptera; family Nymphalidae; genus Boloria; species Boloria selene. Next base: position 691,789 of record HG993133.1, read on the forward strand.
TCCTCACGATGTTTTCCTTCACCGTAAGACAAGTGGTAATCATGATATAAATGATTCGCACATGAAAATATCAGAGGTGCGAGACCTGGATTTGAACCCGCATCACTCGGTTAGCCAAGCGACGCGTTACCGCTGGGCTACCACTGTCTCTTCGTACATAATAATATGTATTTCATATGAATTGAATCCTTTGACATGTTCAATTCTCATATTTCTAAACAAGCAGGAAAATATTAAAATAAATATGTTGATTTATTATGAGAGAGTTTGAAACTGATCGTGTATTTGGGTCACTGGTATACAAATCCAATCAAAAGGCAATAAACGAAAATTCGGCGTAACGCGACCGTTGTTTTATGAATGTATGGTTTTATTTAATTTGTGATTTATTTATTTTTTTGATATCTGAAATATACATATATGTTTACTTATACCCATATATCTAGTGCGGGCGAAGCCGCAGGTTCCACTAGTTATACATATAATGATATAAACCTTCCTCTTGAATCACTCTATCTTTTTAAAAAACCGCATCAAAATTCGTTGCGTAGTTTTAAAGATCTAAGCATACATAAGGACAGACAGACAGAGAGACTTTGTTATATACTATGTAGTGATGCTATGTATACTATAATTAAATTATAGGCTTAATGATAAAGTTTTAAATATGATTATCTTCTCGGATTTTTTGCAGACTTAAATAGCAGAAAATATTATAATTTTTTTATTGTTCTTTTTCTCTTGAATTTACTGACTGTTGAAGATAAAATAATATATTCAATTTGCCGTGGCAGCCTAGTGGTAATGCACTCGATTGGGAACCAAATAGAGCGGGCTCAGATACCGAACTAGTAGTTCTGATATTTTAATGAGCTAATTATTTCCAACATGATCACCACTTGTCTAACGGTGAAGGAAAATATCGTGAGGAAATCTGCATGTGTGAGAGGACCTAGCAAGTCACATGACGACACGTTTGGCTCAGTTGGTAGTGACCCTACTTTCTGAGCCAGCGGTCGCGGGTTCGAGTCCCGCTGGGGGCATTCATTTGTTGATAACGAATGTGTGTACCCCAGTCATGGGTGTTTATATTTATAATATGTATGTATTTGAAATTTATATATGTGTAGTATATCAACTATCTGGTATAGAACAGATATAGATAGATAGGATAGGAACTAGATGGTGCTGTAGTAATAATGTCTCAACATATTCATTTAAGTTTTCGAATGACATATAAACTCCACCAACACGCACTTGGCCAGCGTGAAGGCTTTCCACTTCATGTCAGGTTCGTCTCCAGAAAGGGAACCTTTAATACAGGCTTTATTTAGGCCAAAAAATAAAACTCTCAAATTTCCGTAATAAAAATATTAATTAGACTGTATTTCGATGTCGAAATTTCAAGTTTTATTAGGTCAAGGGTAATTGGCTTAAAATTAACCAACTTTACACTTTAGTGATTCAAAGTTATGAATTGAAAAGTTAATAATTGCTCGAATGTAAGAGATAAACCTGCCTTGTTAGCCTCACGTTTATGACAAAAGCATTATTGTAATAATTCTTTTTTTTTTTTTTTAATCTGATTTTTATAAGGAACTTTTTAGTTACATAACTAAATGTCAGTCCCATCGTTCCCTAAGTACACTTATATCAACACTTGTAATAATTCTTATAGTGGCTTAGTCCAACTTAATGTGATGTGATTTGAAACACATATATTTTATAAAGTAGGTAAAAGGGGTAGGGTCTTTATTTTTATTTTTTATTTTTTAAATGCTTAACCTATATAAAATGTCCACTTACTATGTAATATTTATGCTCAGTAATAAAAGGATATTTTATTTTATTTATTTATTTTAAAAGGGGTCTTTGAAATTCGTTTCTGATATTAAAACTACTAGATGTGCATTAAAAAGTTATTTACTTGTGTATTATAAATAAAAAACTTGCGTATTATATATCGGGAACCTAAGCCTAATTCGCTATTTTTAACCTACTTACAAAAGGAGGAGGTTCTCAATTCATCTGTATTTTTTTAAGTAGATAAAATGCAGCATCTTTGTTGGTTTGACGTAGTCATTATTAAGACAGTTTTATAGATTTTGTATTAGAGAGATAAATTAAAGAAAGAAAATATTTTATTTGGAACACTATATATTTTAATGCCTATCATAATTAATAAGGTTTATCATAATTGGCACAGATATTTAAAAAGAATGGATACCTTATTTAATTAAAGCAAGCAATCTTATATATACTATAGCGTTTCCCGCGGCTTCGCACGCGTTATAAAGACCGGTGACCAAATTACTTCTGAGTCACGCGGTATGTACTTCGCAGAGCTAACACCCGCCCTTCCAGTTTTTGCAACATTTTTCATTGATGCTTCCCTTCTATTGGTCGTAGCGTGATTTAATATAGCCTATAGCCTTCCTCGATAAACGGACTATCCAACTCACAAAGATAGTCCAATTCGGACCTGTACTTTCTGAGATTAGCGCGTTCAACCAAACAAACAAACTCTTCAGCTTTATAATATTAGTATAGATTATACATTTATCGATGAGGATAAAATTTTGCATTTGAATAAAGTTTTGAGTTTCAAATTTGTGAATATAAGTAGGTCTCATTTTTAAAAAAAAAATCTATTATAATGAGCGAAACTCGGCTTAGGCCATCATAATATATTCTAAAACGCTCGTATACATTTCATAATCGTTGTTTTACAAACAAATAGTATTTTAAGCACACGAATTCTATTATTCAGAATTCTTCGCAATTCCTAAGAGCACGGCTATAAAAGTAAGTTATGTGCGTAGTTACGTCGTACCTCTGTCTACTTACTATTAAATTATAAAATATACAGCTTTATGTATATAATTTTTTTCTTATATTTCAGAATAACGCCCTGAACTCAATTTTCTAAGCAGTTAAATTTTCAGTGGTCACAAATTTGAATCTCGTGTTGTGAAGATCAGTACACTTTTAATCTGTATTTAAATAGTTTGACGTCACGTTTGACACCCTACTTTCTGCGCCAGCGGTCGCGGGTTCGAGTCCCGCTGGGGGCATTCATTTTTTAAGCACGAATGTTTGTACTCCAGTAATGGGTGCTTATATTTATAATATGTATATATTTACAAAATTAATATGTGTAGTATATCAACTATCTGGTATCCGTCACCCTCTTCTTTCGTTACTTACCACGGAACTAGATGGCGCTGTTGTAATAATTTCCTAACATATTTTATTTATTTATTTAAACTTGAAAGCCTATAGCAAAAAAGTTTCAGCAGATAACTTATGCTACTATTGGCAATGAATGAATTTCAGCTCTTTAGATTCAATACATATTCATAGTTTGAGTGTCAGTAAGTCAGAAGAAAGATAAGTTAACTATTACAAACAAACAATTAAAGAACAATACCCACCATACCGCTAAATTGATTTGTGGGTAAAGTAGGTCATTACGTCTCATACAATGTGTGTTATTTGTGCCCGTGTTGACTTCAGACCTATCGAAGCTTATTACGTCGGGGCCATAAAAGTGAATAATGCGAGCATGTCTCAAAGTATACTTTGTTGACTAGATTTATAACAACATTAGCGGAGAGATAAAAATTTTCTTTTGGCTACAATTATTTTTGCTTACTTTGTTTATTTTGTAATGAAACTCTGTGTGTATAGAAAAGTTTTAATGGTGTTAAAGTTATATCAATTCATTCATTCCTTTATCAGTTATTTTTCAAAGTATAATATTAGGTACCAGTAATGTATAAATTTCTCAGTGATACAATATTATTTTGACATAAAAAGAGTTTTATCTGAGTCAAAAAACATAATTTTCTTATTATATTTTGTATATTAAGACAGTGGTAGCCCAGCGGTAACGCGGTCACTTGGATATCCGAGTGATGCGGGTTCGAATCCGGGTCTCGCACCTCTGATATTTTCATGTGCGAATCATTTATATCATGATTATCACTTGTCTTACGGTGAAGGAAAACATCGTGAGGAAACCTGCATGACTGAGAAAACCTAACAAGTTTTCGAAAGGCATGTGAAGTCCGCCAACTCGCACTAGGCCAGCGCGGTGGACTATGGCCTGATCCCCCTCGTACTGAGGGAGGCCCGTGCCCAGCAGTGGGACGTTAAAAAGGGCTGATGATGATTTTGTATATTATGTAAGTTTGTTTGTTTGTATATATGTTATATGTATGTATATATGTATGCATGTATGCATGTATATATGTATGTATATATGTATAATATTATATTCTTACTAAATCGTATATAGTATTATAATATGTACAAATTTTAGTTATAAATTAAATGAGTTCGATAGTCTTTATAAAAAAATATTTCAAAAGAGCATCAAAGATATTAACAAATGCAATACTATTTGTGGAAATATAAAGTAACAAAGGGGTATTGTAGACATTGACTCAGTGTTGCGAGTTTCATTAAATATTTGTTTTTATCTTAAACTAAATATCTTCTGTGACTTTTTTCATTTTTATTTTACCCATGGATTTTGATCGTTGCTTGCTTTGTATTAACGCTTTAAATTGGAAAGTGGGTCACTAAATTATATAATACTTAGTTATTATTCATACTAAGAGCAGTGGTAGCCCAGTGGTAATGCGCTTGCTTGTATAACCAAGTGAAGCGGGTTCAAATCTGGGTCTCGCACTTCTGTTATTTTCAGGTGCGAATCATTTCTAATATAATTACTGTTGTTTATGTTGAAGGAAGTCAACGTGAGAAAACCTGCATGTCTGAGAGAACCTTTCGAGTTTTTGGAATACATGCAACCCGCATTTGTAGTAAAAGCACTTGCCTAACAGTGGGCAGTCAGTTTAAAAAAAACTGGATATATTTTTTTAATAACTGGATATATTTAAAAGTAAATAATAAATGCGCAATTTACGTAATCTATGAAGAACATTCGATAATTAAATAAACGTTAAGCCAAGCTGCGCGTAACCATTGAGTGTAGTGAAAATAATTTTCCATTCGGAATGATGAATGCTACAAGGGTTGAAAATTAAACACAAATAATTGCCTACAATGGACGCTTCGGATATTTTTCAAATAAACTACTATGTATTTGTATTTTTGAATTTAAAATTCAACAGAAAATTTATTGCCCTGGTTTAACGCGAATATTTTACTTATATACAACTATGTTTCTTCTCAGCACCTTATACTTTGTAAGCTTTAAGCTTTCCTGCAAGTTAACACAAGTGCTTTTCTATTTAATTAGTCGTTGACTGAGATAGATAAAAAGAGGTTGTGTGTGCGTTTATCGCTGTATTTATATTATTTTTCTAGATTATAGCGTTTTAAAGCTAGCTAAGTGTATTTTGACTTTTGAGGTAAGTAAGTCTTGAGATAAGGGTCGCTAGTTCGAGTCCTACTGGGATTTACGTATTGTCTCTAGTCATGGATATTTATAATTATAATTTTGTGTTGTTGTCCCAACATGTTTATTTATTTATATAAAAATGCTTTAACTTGGTACATACTACAATTACATTCTTTTCCTTTATATATCTTAGTCGACTATTTTTATTATATAATAGCATTTCCCGCGGCTTCGCACGCGTTCTAAAGATCAAAAACATTTTTTTTTCTGAGTTGCGCGGTATGGTACCTCGCAGAACTAACGTCCGTCCTTCCCGTTTTTGCAACATTTTTCATTGATGCTCCGCTCTTATTAGTCGTAGCGTGATGTAATATAGTCTATAGCCTTCCTCGATAAACGGACTATCTAACACAAAAAATATTTTTCAATTCGGACCAGTAGTTCTTGAGATTAGCGCGCTGAACCAAACAAACAAACTCTTAAGATTTATAATATTGGTATAGAAGTATATACGAGTATGTATTGGGAATCGATTTTTTTAGTTCTTTTTTTAAATAGACATTTTATAACATATTATCGATAAATCTGTTAAAAGCGCCACAGATTATACATTCAAATAAATTTTCCACCATTTTGAATCCGTTTCATTGTATTCAAGGAAACTTTGATTAAAGGGATTAGGCCGATTTACCTGCCTCCTTCTTTCACTCGATAAAAGCTCGAAATGTGTCCATTATATCCATAATCTTAATAAATTTATAATATATAGAAGACACATTATATATGTAAATGTGATGTCCGCTTAGAACGGATTTTGTGACAGGGCTGGATTAAGGAGGTCAAAGGGCTCTCGCAAGTTGATGTGAGAGTCTTCTATTTTTTGGGCTATAAACTTAAATTTGGCATTTGAATTAAGTAACGAACCCGAACAAATTAGTTTAATAGTAATATAAAATTAGGTAAAAGTACATAATATGTATGTGAATACTTTTATTTGGCTGGTTATATTTTAATTGTGAAAGAAGGGCCTTAGAAATGTAAGCAACTCATCTGTGCTTATAATAAAAAAGTAACAATAACGTTTTTTCTTCTTTCCCTTCCACTTAGGAACCCTAATAGCAATTTCCTTAGACATTACAATAGTCACTTATGTTCTATGGTTACATTTAATGTAATTAATTATGTTTTATACCTTCAATGATAACATTCTTTTGAAATATTAATAGGCGTCTTACTTCAAAGAAAGGAAAGCTTATAGAATTTGGAATATTTTTTCTCTGCATGTTCAAATTCAGTACTATGATAAGTTTTCTTCTAAAATTGATTTTCAATACATACAATATACCTACATATATATATCTAAGCTAAGCTAAGCTGTTAACTCTATTTTTAGCTAAACTGATTGATATCAAATTAAAGATAAAAAAATATGGTGTGATAAGTACCAGTACAGTATCTATCAACTGAAATTGCAGTCGTTTAGTATTTATAATTTTAAATAATTTTACATAATATTTAATTCTTATCTGCCAAGTAGTTAAATGGGAGCTTAAACAAAGAATTATAAGCGTTTCACCATTATCACGATAAATATATTAAAAAGGAAAACTCTTATTGGAGAAGAAGTTTAGATTTTAATAAATTCGTTCAAACGAGTTTAATGGAAACACACCATTATTTGTTAGATTTAAATCTGTGCCCAGTTGTAAGAGCATTCATTAGCGAAATCCAAGACATCCCAACTTGTTACATATAATGGAGGAATGAGGATCAGAATAGATGGCTTCTAACACTGGGGTATTCAATGGGTTTCTATAGAAAGTGTAATGAGTAGAGGTTCTTTTATTCTTAAGCTCCATCTCAAAGCGTACTTAATTTCATTAGAATTATACATTGTATTACAAATAAAACGCGAATTTTATTCGAAAGCGTATTTATTGTCTAGAAAGACTGGATATTTTTTAGTGTATTTGTCTAAATACGGCTTTAAGAGTAAAATTATGGGAAAAGTCACCTGGAAAAGTGGCAAACTCAGATTATTATATTTACTAATTTAAATAAATATAAGTTTGTAGTGACCCTACTTTCTTGCGCCAGCGGTCGCGGGTTCGAGTCCCGCTGGGGGCATTCGTTTGTTAAACTCGGATGTTTGTACTCCAGTCACGGGTGTTTATATTTATAATATGTATGTATTAACGCCTGTGGATGTGTTCAGAAAAAAACTTATATTTATTACGTAGCTAAGTTAAGTATTAATATTTAATTTAGAGAAAAGAAGCAAAAACCGTCTAGGAATGATTGTCTTATATCGCAAGATACTTTAAGACAGCTTAATCGCATGACGCGATAACTCAAGTTCGTTTGTCTTGGCGCAAAGAAGTGTGGAAACCCCATCTTAAATAAAGAGTTCATAGATGAAGGTTATTTAATTTTAAGATTATCTATACTGATATTATAAAGCTGAAAAGTTTATTTGTTTGTTTGTTTGTTTGTTTGTTTGAACGCGCTAATCTCATAAACTGCTGGTCCGAATTGAAAAATTCTTTTCCGGCTCCCGGTGAAATGTTTTAGTATACATGCGCAAAAAAACGTTGCCTAGCAACGACTTATTTATAATTAAAGTCATTTATTGTGCAAATTTATAAATAATTAATATAAAAAATACATTTTGTAGTGGACCGAATTGTGAATCTAAACCATTCTCGAATCCATCTGAACACACACAAAACATTTCATCAAAATCGGTCCAGCCGTTTAGGAGGAGTTCAGTGACATACACACGTACAGTAGAATTATATATATAAAGATAAAGATTTACTAGTACTGTACTATGTATATTTTTTTTATTGTTTCACTCCACAACTATACCTTTCTACTTCACAAGTTTCTTCTCAGATCGCTTTATTGAGAGATTAGCGCAATCAACCAAAATTAGTAGGGATTCCTTAGTTAAATGTACCTATAAATGTCTTGGAAATTTAGAAATTCTATTAGAACGTACCGATTTAACTGAATCTCTTAAGCATTCATTATTTCGAACGCGTCCATTGTATTTATATTTATTCATAGTTACGATTTAAGACGAAGAAGTTTAATTATAATTGTAAGGATTTCTTCGACTTAATAATCTTTTGTTATATACCTAATCATCGTTATAAATAAGAAAATTGAAGTGTCTGTTTGTAACCTTAAAATGTACTTATAAAAAACAATTTACTTTTTTGTATGTCTATCTAATTGTCACTGCAGCAAATCTCTGAAACTGCTGTACAGGTTTTGACGCTACTTTAACCAGCAAGTAACTAATTTTATAGATAGTATCTAAGGAGAAGCGACTTTCTAGTGTTATATAAATTGAACACTTTCTTAGGTTTACGCGATTATTTGATATCTTTTCGGATTTTGTCGCGGATTTATTTGGATTTTTGGTTCCCGACGTATAAATTTATTAAGTTGCCTTCTTCATATCTTATTGTATCTTACTATGCCTTATTTCTAAGAGACATCGCTGTTACAAGAAATGTTTCTAAGAATAATATTTAAGGTTGATTCAATTATTCAATTTAACCAAACTACATAACCGACATAATTAGTAGATGATCATACATATACTATTTTAAGGGTTTAAGTACGCAAGAATTTAATTTTAAAACTTTTCGACTCATAGAATAATATGTTATTTTTTATTGACCAAACACGAACAAAACCGCCAGCACAGGCAAGTATACAAAAAATTGATAAACTGAAAAGAATTTTTCTCCACTCACTTATTTCAAATCAACTGTAACAGTCCATTAAGTAAGAAAAGAAATAAGCCTTAGAGGGAAAAATAAGAAATTATTCAAACTTCGCACGAGGATTAATAATCGACTTTAGAGGACAAAGCGCTGACATAAATCTCTTTACCTGGTCCTTCTAACATTTTTTACCACAATCTTTTATATGATTTCCGGAGACCAAGCCTTTGTTCTTACTTTACGATGTATTCAGCAAGAATTATCAGCCACATGATAGAAAAAGTGCGTTGAAATTCTACGAAAAAAACGGAGATTGGTAAAATTTTCTGAAGGATATTCTCTAGTCTGTGTAAATTTAAGAAGCTTATCGTTAGCTCCTTTTCTTCGTTAAGCCCGAGGCCATTCTGTTTAATGAAAGATGAGGGTTTTATGTCAACAGCGATTAATGCTACTAACTCGAGAGGCATACGTGACTTATATGGCTTAGTTATGATCGAATTTAACGTTAAATTGCTTTAATAAATACCCTTATTCTGAATCTGGCTGAAGTTTTTTGATTGACTTTGTCTAAGGTTGTTTTTTTATATATAATAAACATATTAATATATAAACATAAAAATATAAATAAAAATAAATAATATATTGTTATTAAAATATGAATAAATTCAATGAAATTGTATAATACAAATTAATACTTATTAATAAATCTATTAAAAAATATATACATATTTATAATAATAATAATGTCAATGAAATACAAATATGGTGAGAAATATGTACCTATCTATAAATATTGTTTAAAAAATGCATGTAAGAAAAATGGGAAATAATAAAAGGCTTATTTATTGACTAAGGTTCATCATCATCATCACCATCAGCTCTTTTTAACGTCCCACTGCTGGGGGTGAATCTCCCTTCCATACGAGGGGGATCAGGCCATAGTCCAATAGTACCTATTCAATTAGGGTGTATTTTTTAAATTTGTTATAACTCACTGCTTTGTTGGTGTAGTGGCTAAGATGCACTCTATAGCAGCGAAGGTCGTAGGTTCGCTGCCCAGTCTATACAATTAGTTTCTCTGCCAAAAAACATTTTGATTTTTTACTCTCGCGACGTTTCGAATATTTTACAGCAGTCATAGTCACGGTAGGTTATTGCCGCATAATGACCCCGTAATGGATTATGCATTAGAGGTCGCATATTTGAGGTTTTTAGTTCACTATGAATTTTGTTTTAAGCATACATTAACTTGTGGTAGAGGAGACGTGGAAGATCGACCTTCACCGATCTGATAACCAGATGAGACATATTTTTTATCGAATATAATTTATAAACAAATATGCCTATAATTACTTGCCTATCTGAAAGTGCTCATGGCTATTTTTAGCTGGGCAACAGTGCTTTAAGTATGATTTTTTGCAGGCAATTCTATATGACTGATTTTGTAATAAAATGATCTTAAATTTGATATAACTTTCGATAAGTTAGCAGAACGATGGAGTCACCTATATTGACTTACCTGTTCACATCGGCTTGCCAGGTAGCTACACACAAAAATGAGTAGGAAGCCTACTGAGGCATATTCTGTGTGTTAAAAACTAACAGTGAAATAAAATTCATTTGGTTATCAAAAGAATGAAAGTGATGAAAAAAAATCGATTAAAGTTAATTTAATTAAAAATAGCCATGAGCACTTTCAGATAGGCAAGTAATTATAAGTATATTTGTTTATAAATTATATTTGATAAAAAATATGTCTCATCTGGTTATCAGATCGGTGAAGGTCGATCTTCCACCGGCTCTTAGACCATTGTAAATCACCTAAAATTAATTATCATACATTAATAAATTTTATTGAAATTCACAAGGTAGGTGTAAATAATAAATTATAATAATTAATTCTGAACATAATCTCGTATGAAGTAATTAGTATCGAATATCGCAGCCACTCGTCTCGTTAGGCGTTACCTTTCTTGTCATATATACATATACATTACTAGCACACTCCCTTGACTTTTCTTTTCTTTTATTAACCGAATTCAAAAATAAAGCTACTCAGTGGTAGCCCACTTGTGACATAAGAAAAGTGTGTTTAAAACCTGGATATCAAACTTTTAATATTTCCATATAAAAGTCATTTCCAACATGATTAAGACTTATCTTACGGTAACGGAAAACAAAGTAAGTTTCTATGTAATGAATATCAACTCGCGCTTGAACAATGTTGTTAATTATGGTCCTTCTCATGTAGTATAGTCTGTGTGACCCAACAGGCAACTATAAAAGGCTGTATACTACTCACTTATCCATATTTTTTCATAATAGTAATTTTAAATGATGTTAAAATGAAGGATATTGACTGAAATAATTACTACTTTTACGTGAATTTAAGCCGGCGTACCTTTTTGTAAAAAGGAAACCTTTTTAAAGTGATATAAGAAAATGTTTCAAACGTTTTTCTGGCATCCCAGGTTTTCCTCGAGGGCAAAATTGTGTGCTTCAAAGAATTCTCTCCCAGAGGTTACCTTAGTTTAGAAATGTCAGCATTATTCCAATAAAGTTAATATCTTTTCTATGGAGATCAAGCCTATTATTTCTTGTGCTTGTAATGAATCAAATTCATTTAATTTTAACGACACTTTGGGCTCAGTTTGTACTGCTATTTGATTTTCCAGCGGTCAAAGATTCGAATCCCGCTGGGGGTATTACTTTGCGTGATGCACGAATACTTGTACTCCAATTATTATTATGAAGATTAAAATTTTAATACTTTACTGTACGGCAGTAACTATACGAGTATTTTAGTATCGTAACGTGATAATTTATAAATTTTCAATCAAAATAGGCAATAAAAATACTGTTAAGTCAGTGTATTGTAAGCTTAAATCGATTAAAGATTTTAAATTCGGAAAAAAACGGAAAATTTATTTTACTACTAGATTTCACACACTACTTCGTTTGCATTTAAAAAAAAACATCTTTATGTTTGGACATAGGATGTGAAAATATTCATTCAATAAATAGGGAGATAAAACTAAGTTATATTTATAATATTATCTAGCCAAAAAGCGACCTAAAATCTTTCGACAGACGTACGGAAAATGACTTCTTTATTTAAATTAAAGATAAAGATATTTAATAGAATACACTGACATTAATTCTTATTTCTCATGAAAATATGAAAATTTTATTTAGAGTACATGGATATTAGAGTATAAGGATAATCATTATAGTAAGACGAATATTGTTAACAGATGTCAGTCAGGAAACCAGGATTGCCCCAGTTGATGTGGGTGACAAAGGACAGTGGCGTGCGAAATTGAAGACGGTATCTACTATTTAATTTACATTGAAATTATTAATGAGTTTATATACAAACTAGCGATTCACCCTCCCTTAGGTATATCTCTTATTAAAAAAGTTATTTTAATGAAACCGCATGTTCTTTTGGGATAAAAAGTAACGTATATTCTAAAGCTTTCTTCTTCTTTCTTCTTTTCTATTTGTATGCTTTTCAGCCAGTTTGTGCCATTTTAGCGGCCAAATGGATGAACCGATTTTAACTCAAAGGTGACATAGAGTAGCAACACACTCTTAATTGATATTCTTGATACATTCAAGAAAATTTGTTTCACTCTCTGCTAATTGTAATAGGTTATGCTTTTTTGTTAGACTGTATGCATAGTTTCCTTTGTGTTAAAACTATCTTTTTGGATTTTCTCACGAATTTATTTTAACTTTTTACAGCAATCATGTTTTCGGGTGAGGCAAAGTAATAATAATAACAATGTAATAGGCATCTCAAATGTCCTTCATTTTTATTAGTGACATATTTTATGTTCTATTTTTGTTTTTCGTTTCGTTTTGTTTGATATTCTATTTTCTATTAGCGACAACGTTTACGAAAAGGGGTAGCTTGTTAAGAAGTTATCGAAAATTTTAACTAACATTTAAATGTTTTAATTAAAAGGGTTAAGAGATTACCAATTTACAGGTCAATTGTCAGAGCATGAATTAATTGGATATATACTAATTGATTTTAGACAAAGGCGGGGTTCGTAAGATGAACACTGATTCGGTATATTTAGTTACGAACGAATTTATTAATGAAGTTAGTAGTAAATCAAGTACTGTATACATTGTTCGTAGTTTCAACTTGTGAAGTGAATTGAAATATCCTTAGTAATATTGCTATTGTTTTCAATCACTACATAGTATAAAACAAAGTCGCTTTCTCTGTCCCTATATCCCTTTGTACGCTTAAATCTTTAAAACTACGCAACGGATTTTGATGCGGTTTTTTTAAATAGATAGAGTGATTCAAGAGGAAGGTTTATATGCATAACTAGCGGATCCCGCGGCTTTGCCTGTGCTAAATTTAGGAAAAAGCCCAAGCGAAGCGAGGGCAAGTCGCTAGTATTTTACTATAACTATTTTATATACGTAAAACTTTTCAAGAGATGTGTCCTTTGTGGCCATGATTATTGCAAGCATTTGAAAAGTCGGGGACCAAATAATAATTGAAAAAATATGTTTTGTTGGATAGTCCGTTTATCGAGGAAGGCTATAGACTATATTACATCACGCTACGACTAATACGAATGGAGCATCAATGAAAAATGTTGCAAAAATGGGAAGAGTGGGCGTTAGTTCTGCAAGGTATCATACCGCGTGACTCGGAAAAAATTTGGTTTTATGTCTTTAGAACGCGTGCGAAGCCGCGGAAAATGCTAGTTGTAGATAATGTACGAAAGACTGCAGTCTTGCACTTACGCAGACTCACTAACGACTCGAGCCCATCGTAATTTATCAGATAGCAATCGTCTTCACGTTACGCCCTTTCTATGTAACCAGGTATACGAGATTAGACCGTAAACCGCATGTGGACCAAATCCAAACATATGTATGTATATAAATAACATATATGTTAGTTGAGACAGCTATAGGTGCCTTTGTTAGCATTATTTACTAAGAAAATGTTAGAAATAAAGTTTAACTACTTGTTTCTCACATTTTTGTGAATTTTTAACCCTACAATTATGTTTTTGGGATTTTTTCACGGATTTATTTTGATTTTTGGTTCCAGATGTTTTGAATGCCTATCAGAAATTATGGTTACAGGAGGAAGTAATATTTAAGATGTCTTAAAAGTATATAATACGAAATTTAGATGAAAATTCCATATGATTTCAAGTGGTTTCTAAAAAGTAGAATATGATTATAATAAAATAATGCAAATAGGAACGCGCTTGGGATTTTCAAAGCTTAATACTTATAAATTACATATTTTTTTCATTTTAAGAGTAAAGCTCTTATATTGTTTCTTGTAAGATAAACAGTTAAGTTACTTAAATTAAAATCACATAAATATCTACACTTTAAGAAGAAAGGAGTACAGCAGTCCAAAGACATCTCCTATAATATAGATTTCAAGGACTAACTTTATGTATCAATAATTTATATGGGATAGACCATCACTACATATTATTATAAAACGAAGTCCTCCGCCGCGACTGTCTCTCTGTTCGCGATAACTCAAAAACTACTGCACCGATTTTCATTCGTTTTTTTTTTCACCAATGGATAGAATAGTTCTTGAGGAAGGTTTTATTAAATAAGTTGTCAAGTTTTTTTTCTAGCAATCGCGGTAAATCTATTTTTTGATAATTTAACTATAAAATCGATACCTTACCTTGAAGAATATACCTACTTATTTTTGTATACGATCAATCTAGATCTCTGACTAATTGTGTTAGTCACTATTTCTATTTCAGAACAACTAAATAGAAAAGCTCCAGTATAAATTTTAGAACCACGAGTAATGGAATTCAGATAGTTTTAGCCAATGACAAGAGCTTTTGAATGTCACAGACATGGACGTACCCGAATTATACAAGATGCAAATTGCAATTCGCTTTCTCTAAATTCATTGTTATTTTTATATACAACGTACCATTTTACACTATTTTGAGATGTAATATTTTTCTTAATATTTTTTATATTAGTAAAGAAATAGCGACTCTGCTTTTGTATTATGTTAATAATAATGGAACCTTAGGCAATAACTACAAGTAACCTCAGACTCCCATAATCTGTTAGTTATATATTTCTATGAAAATAAGCTATTTTCTGAAAAGTAGCCTTAGTATTTACGCACTTTGAAAATCACTCATCTGTCATACTTTTTAGTAAAACATAAATTTGACCGCAAAACACGAGAAAATGGATTTACATTTCAATTTAATATTAAAATTTATGACAGCTGCGGAAAAAATCTGGAAGTAGGTGATTGGATGGAACATCTCGAGGGAAGGGGCTCGGTTTCGTTTGCTACTGATTAATGTATCTTACTAATTGAAATACTGCTAAGGCAATATGATAGTAAAATACATATAATGGGCCTATCTAAATATATGAGAAAGTCGGGTTAGTTACTCTATTTAGACCTCAAGAAAGTCTGAACCGGTTTTTATAATTGTTGGCTGATTAAATGGTCTTCGCGAAAAAAAGCAGAATAAATAATTTACGAACGTCTCAGCACTGATTAGTTTTTTTTATGGTACAAAGGGGGCAAACGGGCAGGAGGCTCACCTGATAGGAAGTGATCATCTCCGCCCATGGACATCTGCAACACTGCAGGGCTTGCAGATGAGTTGCCGGCCTTTCAGGAAAGGGAGGGATAGAGGAGGGAAGTAAGAGGGAGGTAGGAGGGAGACAAGAGGGAGGAAGGAGGAAGGGAGGAGGGATGTGCTTCCCGGATTCTGGATCCCGGATTAGTAAATATTATATTTATTTAAATGAATAAATATTGAATTTCAAAGCATAGTTAGAGATGTACCCAAACAAAAGCTCGTTTATTATGCAAACATGGGTAATAAACATATTTTTCATTAAGAAGAATGTATTCGTGAAAACAATCTGAAAGATAGTCTAAACTAGAAAGATCTTCTAAAAGCCTTTTTACAAACAAGTGTTTTACAAATAATTAAGTAATTACAAGCAGGTGAATTTGAAATTTATTTTATTCGAAAAAATCCATTTTGCTGTGAAATTTTTAAAAAAACAATTTTTTTCGTTCATTAAAATGTATAGCTTCAAATTTAATTTCACAAATACCATTATTAAACTAATCACCATTTCAAAAGCGCCTCTAGGCATATATGGCGTTAGAATTAAAAAAAGCAGAGTAGGAACAAACACTATTTATGTAAATTCTACCAATATCTAGTAAATATGTAAAGAAAGGAAAACCCTTGTAAGATTTACGAATTCATATTATTTCTATGTTTCAACAATAAAGGCGTCATGAATAGAAAGAAGGCCAAGCTTTCTTGTTTCACACATGCTTTATCTTTGTGACAGATATCCTGAAGAGAATGTATTCAGAAGGAAAAGGGTCTCTATATTTATTTATTGTATTTTTCTAGTTCCTTTATACGACTACTTTGAAATGCGACGTATTTTATAATGTAATATTATGTAATGGTACCTACTAATTACGGCTGACTTAAAGAAAAAAATGTTGTAGGTTAGGCATATTCGCAAGTCATAATTTAGTTTAATCATAAATTATAAGTGTCTTAATTTCATATAAACAAGAAAAGGACGAGATTGCTTATGATAAAATTAATATATACATTTTATGTTCATTTTAATGTAGAGCTTCTTACCTATATTCATTAAAATTAATAAGATATCATTGGTAAAAATTTCGCAATTCTCACAAAGATAACACTTACACTTTTTTATAGTAAAGTTAGTCAAAGTAAACATGTATTTATACACCAGTACCAGGCTTATAATCCGGCAATCCAGCTGGCCGTGAAGCCAAGAGATACCTTGGAGAGGGGCCCCCTTCTGCCATCAGCTAGATTTTGTCGGTAGTTCTATCTGTTTATATATAATATGCAGATTGTATGCGAAAATCACTTAATTAAAATACAAATAAATATGTTGGGATATTATCACACAGAGTGACCTAGTTCCGTGGTAAGCTTCGAGGCTTTTATTACGGACAATATATAGTTGATATACATTATATAAATATAAACACCCATGACTGGAGTGAACATTCGTGCTTAACAAATGAAAGCCCCCCAGTGGGAGTCGAACCCGCGACCGCTGGCGCAGAAAGTAGGGTCACTGCCAACTGAGCGAAACGTGTCGTCAAACAACTTTTCTCACATATTAGATAGAGAACGCTAAAAGGCAGTCTGAAATATGAATATAATATAAGTGGAATAATAACGAACCCTGGACGTTCCCTTAGAAACTACTTTGTAATCGCTAAGAATATTCTTAGAGCAAGTTTCTTCACAATCGCACAAATGAGCGCTTGAGAATATTTTTACTCCCATTTACAACACGTAACTTGCAACTGTTGACTGCTAGGTTGTTTTCATACCGCGTAATCCCCCACTGAGGGTGCTTGGATGTAAACTTTTTGCAATAATTACTTATTTTTCAAGATCAAAGATTAAAGTTATACAAAATATTTTCCTGTCTTTGCTCGGAAATAAATAAATATTTCAGAATTTATTACACACAAAGGCAATCTAGTTTTGTGGTGAGCTATGAGGCTTGTGTTATGGATACCAGATAGTTGATACACTACACATAATATTATATAAGTTTAAATACCCATGACTGGAGTACAAACATTCGTGCTCAACAAATGAATGCCTCTAGCGGGACTCGAACCCGCGACCGCTGGCGCAGAGACTAGAAACTGAACCGAACAGGTTGTCAGGCTCCAAGTGTAAGTTGTGAATACCAAAATATAAATAAGTACGAAGGTAAGTTATAAACTAATCACCTTGCGTCTCCCGATTGTTATTAGTTTTTGACAAATTTTATTTCTATCATAAATGTCCTATTTCAGGTATAATGTATACTAAATTGCATCGAAATCTGTCCAGTCATTTGAATGAGAAGAACAAACATACATACCTACTATATGTATCTATACTACCTATATTTTATATCTATACTAATATTATAAGGCTGAAGAGTTTGTTTGTTTGTGTGTTTGTTTGTTTGTTTGTTTGGTTGATCGCGCTAATCTCAGGAACTACTGGGTCGATTTGAAAAATACTTTTGTGTTGGATAGGCCGTTTATCGAGGAAGGCTATAGGCTATATAACATCACGTTACGACCAATAGGAGCGGAGCATCAATAAAACATGTTGCAAAAAGGAGGAAGCCGCGAGAAAAGCTAGTATTTGATAAAGACAGATTCGTGGCTGACCGAAATGTACGATTCCGTGATAATGTCATCGCCATGATGTGACACGTTGATAGATGTTCCTGTTAATTAGTTACAAATGCATCTATTACATTCGCAGATAAATCTAAATTTTACTGTTATCAATCATATTGTGCTTTTGACTTTGTTTCGACACTGAAAGTGTCTTTATTTGTACAGTTTCTGTTCTATTTTAAACGATATTAAAGAAGTAAAATGTGCTCAAATGGCACTTTTATAAGTCTCAGAACCAAGCATTTTTAATTTATTTGGTTTTGTTTTAAAGGGTAAAAACCATTTTCTTTTGAATATGCTTTTTGTTTTGTATCTGTTTAAGTTTATGGAATCATAGATATTGAAGAATTTTTATTCGAATTTATCGAGTTTACCTACTGGTCGAAATTCAACCGTAATCATTAAATATTATCTATATAAATAAACTGATTAAAAAATGTATTGATAACAGTAAAGCTCAAAGAAGCTATTAAAAATTAAAGCAAATCAGTTGACAAAATGGCGAAAAAGGTACTGAACTAGTTTTCCCTATGTATTGTATACTAGATATATTTAATACTGAAATTTTATAACCATAATAATTAATATTGACACAATATTACGTGAAAAAAAAGTGGTAGTGCCATGCTTGTTACCTTCGGGTAGCAGCCGAATGGGCCGGCACGCCCCGTATAGTTCATTAGTACCACTCTCTCACAGAAGACCGGCGTGAAGTGGCAGCTATGCTGTCGTGTTTCGTCCGGTGAGTGAGAGTCCGTGAGGCCCACTCTGCTTCCCCCCTCCCTCTTCCCTTTATCCTCCGCCTTCGTTCCCCCCTCCCTCCCACTTCTCTCCTCCTCCCTCCCTCCTCCATCCCTCCCTTTCCTGAAAGGCCGGCAACGCATCTGCAAGCCTGGCTTGCAGATGTCCATGGGCGGAGGTGATCACTTCCCATCAGGTGAGCCTCCTGCCCGTTTGTCTCCTTTTTACCATAAAAAAAATAATAATAAAGTTTAGAAAAATAAAGTGTTAGTGAAACACAATTAAGCTTAATGAGCACTTCCATACATTTACTACAGAGCTTGGTTTACTTAGCTCTTTCATTTTGCAAGTTCTTAATGAAAATTATTAAACGTTTTCGCTTGAAATGACTTCATCCCTTAGTTTGTATGATATATTTGTGGGAAAGAAAAAGATTTACAAATATTTTTGTAGATAGCCGAAGGATTTACTCAAAGTCATATTACTCAATCATCATTTAAAGTAAAGTGTTTCATCTTTAGGTCGTAAAATAGGTTGAAATTTTTACTGGACAATAACGTCTTATGAGAAGCTTACGTATACCCTAAATTTAAGTTTTAAGGTGCTTAAGAAACACCAAGTGCTTTTCTTCCAGTGATTAAAGCTCATTGAATTTACAATCATTAGATGAATAATACAATATTATCACGAATTTACATTTACACACAAAACTGTTGCAAATTATTATCTCTAGGGTAACCAATCTCAATGACCTAAGCAGCTGACTTATAATATAATATTGTTAAAAGTTTGTAAAACAATGAGAAAAAAATGCCATTTTTACCCGACTGTGGCGAAGTTGAAACAACGGTTATTTGTTGCGTCTTAATAAATAGGCAATACGATTCTTTATCAACATGTTCTTATATTTTAAGTTCGGTTTTTAAGCAAGTATACTTATTGAAGTGAAACTTCTTTAGAATCGTTGTGATTTCAAACTCGATGAAACGAAAAAATAAGTCCATAGTACCAGGCGCTCAGAGACGGGGAAGAATTAGCCTTAGTTAGATCTCGCCCACCGCGAGTCAGTGACATTTCTAACTCTGTCTAACTCGTGTAACCTTCGCGCCATCTCCCTCTCTCAACGAGCTTAGTTATCTATATATATATAATGAAAATGGTCTTCGTTTGAGGCACAATCACGCCTAAACCACTGATCGTATCGACATGAAACTACCACCATTCGATGCGAAATTTTTCCTAGATGGTTTATGGCTATCTATTTTTTGAATTCCAACATTCCTTCATTTTTTTATTGCTGTTTTACTTTTATGAACATTTATTCCGCTAATAAAAACAAAAGATAAGCATTTTCTCTTGATTCTTTTGTTTTCATGGATTTCAACAGAGTATATTAAACGGATTATGGTTTTTTACATTCAGCTAAGAATCTACTCACGGTAGTGGAGAACGGCTGGACCAATTAGGCTTTTTTTTTATAGTCAGAATTGTCAGGAGAAAGTTTTGTATGTAAGAAAATTTTAAAAAAGTCAAAAGTTTCGATGATAATCGAAGAATTCCCATCTATATAGTCACTCACTACGAAATCTCGGGAACCATAAGACTTAGAAACGTGAAACTTGGTAGGAATATTACTTTTGCTATGTAGAGGTCAGCTATGAATAGATTTTAAGAAATCCATCCCCCAAAGGGGATTGCGGGGGCGTTAACAATGAACAATTCCTGTTTTTAAACTATAGCTCCTATAGACTTCAAATTTGGTAGGAATCTTCTGTAAGAGGTGTAGAAATAGGCTATGAACGAATTTTACGATAGCTCACCCCGCAGGGGGTTGCGGGGGTATTAACAATTAATATTTTTAATTTTCCAGCTAAAGCTCCTACAAGCTCCAAATTTTGTAGGAATTTTCTATAAGCGAAATATAGCTTCTAAAAATTCTAAATATGGTAGGAATCTTTTATTATTCACATAAAGATCATCTCAAAATGGATTTCAATATAGTCTACTTCCGACAGGAATTGCGGGGGTGGGTGTTAAAATCTAAAATTTTAATTTCCAACCTGTAACTTCTACAGACTCCAAATGTGGTGGGGATCTTCGTGTATGTAGGGATATTTGTGTATTTCCTTACAACAATCGTCTTTTTGGCAGCGGAGAAAAAGTCATTGAGAGGTTTCCAAAACTTAACTTTACATGTAGCTATCCAATCAACGGACTAAGAATTTTACATTCATTTTACTTTTGCAGACTACATATCCGACGAATTCTTTTATTGCGTGATCGCGGAAATGTACCAGATTATAATGAATGCATTTTCTAAGCACTTGAGATGTGGAAAAGAAATTTAGTTACTTATTCCAATAGAATTCATAAAAAACATGAACAATTAATTTTCTATAAAAAATTGATGTCACGGAGAAAATTTTAGTTAACAGAAAATTCGTCGCACTTGAACCTAGACAAATTTCAACTTCACATATGAGACTTGCAATGACTTTAACTTAAACGATTTTAACGACTTTAACATTAACTTAAATGATTGCACATTGAAAGTAACAATGAATATTAGTGAGAAAAATCACCTGGATGGAAGATACAGGCTAAATCGATGGAATTTGGAATTTGTGTAAGTCTAAACAATATCGATGCTTACAGTTCTATCCGCGGGGCCTATTTATGTTCATACAAAAATAAAAAAAAGGAGAATAATAAAAATATGGAAAAAAAATGAAACATAAAATGTAATTTATTTCCTTTTTCAATTCGCCCAGCGAAGCGGGCGGGAAACGGCTAGTCTACACTAATATTATAAAGAGGAAAACTTTGTTTGTTTGTTTGTTTGTTTGTTTGTTTGTAATGAATAGGCTCAAAAACTACTGGACCAATTTTAAAAATTCTTTCACCATTCGAAAGCTACATTATCCACGAGTAACATAGGCTATATTTTATTTTGGAAAAAAATAGGGTTCCGTAAGATATTTGGGTTTTTCGGACACAAGGTGTAATCTATATCTATATTAATAATTTCGTCAAGGGGTACGGTAGACTCGATCGAAACCTTACCTGATTAATAAAACATAAAAAAATAAAGATTTCGAGTCGACAACATATATCCGCAAAATTCGGATTGTCGAGTATTTTGTTAAATTCTAATGATGCTGAAAGACAAATCGATTATCGAAATCGCCATATTGGCCACTCTAGCGAAGCGATACTGACACGTCAATATTGAAGCAAAGGAACTCATTCATACAGCCATAAAGATTTACCTCTGTATTAGTGTAAATAAATAAAATAAAAAATAAATAAAATAAATCCTTTCATTTATAGCGTTTACAAAAAAATAATATCCTATTAACAATAAATCACAACAATTTTAAAAGTATGTTTTAATAAAATCATCTCACATCCAGTTAAAACAAAAATATAAATTCTAATGTTATACGTATTAAAATATAAGAATTTATAATTCATATAAAATAAAATATATAGTATAATTAAATAAAATATAATATATTTACTACATAAAAAAAGAATATTTAATTCCTAAAATACTGCTAAGAAAGAATAAAATAATAATAATATGTTCTAAGTTTTAACTTATCAAATGATGCGTAATGATTTCTCATAGATGGCGTTATTAATCTATATATGTAATATATAAATGCGAAAAACACTCATCACGAAATCTCAAAAACTGCTGGACGTATAAAGATGAAAATTTGCAGGGAGGTACTTTATAAATAGTATAGGTGCACTAAGAACGGATTTTGCGATTGGGCCGGATTAAGGTGGTCTAAGAGCTCTCGCAAGTTTGTATGAAAGTCCTTCATCTTTTGTGCTACAGACTTTAAATTTGGCAGGGAGGTAGTTAATATTTAGTATGGGTCTGCTAAGAACGAATTTGGCGACAGGGTCGCATTAAGGAGGTCTAAGGACTCTCACAAGTTTTTTTTTAATTTCTTCATTTTTTGTCCTAGAAACTTTAAATTTCCCAGGGAGGTAGTTTAAAGTTATTAGATGTTTGTTTAAGAAAGGATTTTGCGATTGGGCCGGATTGAGGTGGTCTAAGGGCTATGGAAAGTTTGTATGAAAATCCTTCATTTTTTGTGCTAAAAACTTTAAATTTGATAGGGAGGTAATTAATAGTTTGTAATCGTTCACTACGCGTATAAACATATTTTGCATCAGGGCCGGATTAAGGAGGTCTAAGGGCTCTCGCAAGTTTGTATGAAAGTCTTTAATTTTTTTATGCCACAAACTTAAAATTTAGCTGGAAGGTATTTAATAATCAGTAGACATCCGCAAAGAACGATTTTGCGACAGGGCCAGATTGAAAAGTGCAAGGGCTGTCGCAAGTTAGTATGAATGAAAGTCCTTCACCTTATGTACAACAAACTTAAAATTTTGTAGAGACGTAGTTATTGTCAGTAGAAGACTTTTAAGAATGGGTTTTGAACAGGGCCTGATTAAGGTGGTTTAGGGACTCTCACAAGTTTGTATGCTGTTCCTCTATCTTTTCTGCTACAAACTTTAAAATTGGCAGGGAGGTAGTTAATTGTTAGTAAACGTCCGCTTAGAACAAATTTTGCGACAGGGCCGAATTAAGAAGGTCCAAGGGCTCTCGCAAGTTTGTATGAAATTTATTAATTTTTTTGCGCTACAAACTTTTTGGCAGGAAAGTAGTTTTTGTAGTTAAGTAGAAGTCCGCTAATAACGGATTTTGCTACAAGGCCGGATTAATGAGGTCTAAGAGCTGTAGCAAGTTTCTATGTAAGTCCTTTATCTTTTGTGCGACAAACTTTATATCTGGCGGGAAGATAATGTGTGGTCAGTGAACATCTACTAAGAACGAATTTTGCGACAGGGTAGGATTAAGATGATATTATGAAGGCTCTCATTATTTTGTATAACAGTTATTCACTTTTTGTCTTACAAACTTTAAATTTAGCATTGAGGTAGTTAATAGTTAGTTGACATCCGCAAAGAACAAATTTTGCGACGGGTCGAATCGAGGAGGTCTTAGGGCCATAGCAAGTTTGTGTGAAAGTCTTCATCTTTTGTGCTATGAACTTTAAATTTGGTACGAAGGTGGTTAATTGTTGATAAAAGTACGCTAAAAACGTTTTTTTTTCTATAGGGCCGGTTTAAGGTGGTGTAAGGGTCTCATAAGTTTTTCGAAATACCTTCATTTTTTGTGCTAAAAGTTTCAAATTTCGCACTGAGTTAGATAACTTTTACGATACTACAAATCGGACACTCCATTCAAAGGATATTACGAATTTAAAAATAATAATAATAAAATAACGCGCAGCACAGCGGGCAATGGGGAGAGGGAGTGGGAGCCAAGAGCGGGGAGAGGTAGCCGCGCCGCTCAGGAGTATATCAACGATGGGTTCTGAAATAGCTGGAGTAATTTTTGTAAATTTTCAGGCAATCTACAGATCAACCGATTGCCAGTGATCGAATAAAGATTAGTAGCGATTAAAAAAATTAGCGCGGGCGAAGCCGCGGGTACTGCTAGTTTAGTATAAATATAAACGAGATTTAAAAATTAGTGTACCAAATAATGTTTTACTTCTGACTTTTGTACTTTGTACACACGCACTTTAAATTTTTTAAAATATTTTAGTCGATTTTGATGGATTTGGTATTTTACACTAAATCTTTGTAACGATGTTGGATCACTCTCATAAATTATGCTTCAATGTTAGTAAATGCCTAGAACATTGCAACACAACGGCATCTATGGAACAGCAATTACGTCGTATAAATTGTCACATCCGCCTATCAACGTGCCATCCATAACTCAACTGCGATCTACAACCACTTCGAAATTATCATACGATGGGAGGGTCTCTATATTAAAAGTTAGGTGACAGCTTATAACTGGACGACCAGTACCAGGACGATTATGAGTGACCCTGAAAATAAATATATTTATTCACATTTATTCTGAATTTGTAACAGGCACAATAATTTATGTCCTATAAAGATTATAGAAATACAAAATATAGTCTGTAAGGTGGATGTATGTTGAAACGTATTATTTTACCACTTATTAGAAGTTTTATTTTGTATAATAGTAGTGTGATCTATACTTATATTATAAAGCTGAAGAGTTTGTTTGTTTGTTTGTTTGCTTGTTTGTTTGGTTGGTTAGTTGAAGGCGCTTATCACAGGAACTACTGGTCTGAATTTGAAAATTCTTTTTGTGTTGGATAGTCCGTTTATCGAGAAAGACTATAGGTTATATTACCTCACGCTACGACCAATATCAGCGGAGCATCAATGTTGTGAAAATGTTGCGGAAACGGGAGAAAAATATTTCTTTTGATTTTCAGCCTTTAGAACGCGAGCGGAGCCGCGGGAAAGGCTAGTACACAATAGTGTCTCAGAATAATTTACCATTTTGTTCCATAAAATATATCGCTTTTAGCGTTTACTTATTTAATTTGTATGTACATCAAAACCCGTGTAAGGCCCAAATCTAAAATTAGCAAGGAAAGTCCTAAATAAAATTCCACACAGTTTGTTTGTCGGAACAAATAGAAAAGCTTATTTACACTCCATCTAACAACTGTACACAAAGAACAGGTAGTGGCCGATGGCTCGAGAATGAATGACTATACTTGTGATATACGATCGGTTTATTTGACTAGATTGCCTGCATTTAGCAGTAACTTTTGTTTGCGGTTTGTAATCTTACTTTAATTGTAAAATGGACGATTCATTTACTTATTTTTTTGGTATATGGTTTACTTCTTAACATTACTTTAAGCTGTTTTTAATCGATTTTAAAAGGTTTCCAATTCAGTTATATTTTCTTTACGTTTGCTACTTTATAATACCAAGTATATTAACCCACTAGCACACCGGCCCGCTTCACTGGGCGTAAGATAAAATAAATTAAACGGTTTTTATATTTTCTAATAAAATAAAAGTGAAAGTTCAGTCAAAATAAGTCCAGCCGTTCCAGAGATTAGCCGGAACAAACAGACAGACAGACAAAAAAAAATATATTTTTTGAAAAGCTGTTAATTTAAAATTAAAAAACAGACTTAAATTTTATTTATATGTACTGATTAGTAACCTCACAGTAAAACATATTATTCAATATGTTAACCCACATAACCGACTAACATGATACTAAGTTTAATCAAAATCGGTCCAGCAATTAATTCGTGGTGTTTTTTTACTAACAGCCAAGCAAAATTTCTAAATAATATACACTCAGCTATCTATAATAATGGCCACATCAAAAAAATTCTTTAGAGATTCAACTAAAGATATTTTTATTATATGTACAGATTATTAACAAGGCCAGAGATAAATCTGTACAAGAGTAGATTGGTGGTAGCAGAACCATAAATTAATTTAGCTTAGATTTTGGACTATTTGCATATTGGAATTCCTGTGACAGTATTTATACCGATAGCGATAAGAAAGCGGCTTACCCATGATTTATGTATTTGTGTCAGGTCTTCATTCTTATCGAGGAGCCATCAGTGAGCTTTTCATGCATAGACCTTATAAGTTAATCTATACTAACATAATAAAGCTGAAGTATTTGTTTGCTTGTTGGTTTGGTTCAACGCGCTAATCTCAGGAACTACTGGTCCGAGTTGAAAAAATATGTTTGTGTTGGATAGTCCGTTTATCGAGGAAGGCTATAGGCTATATTGCATCACGCTACAACCAATAGGAGCGGAGCATCAATTAAAAATGTTGCAGAAACGAGAGAAAAATATTTCTTTTGATTTTCAGCCTTTAGAACGCGAGCGGAGCCGCGGGAAAGGCTAGTTTTATATAAATTTTAAGATAATAAATAATCTAATTATTACTTTTAAGTCTAGGATATAAGGAAGTTCAAAGATAAAATTTTCACATATATATTGTGGTTTGTTTAGTGCTTAAAGCACAAGTAAACACGTAAGGAAAACTACAAGCTACAAGCACTAAGTACTTGGTAATAAAAGCTTAATAAGCATTATATACACGTATACTAAAAATTTTAACTCCACAAGTAGTAGGTATTTAAGCTCGTCAAAAAGCCCGTTAGCGTAAATTATCTCCATACCAATGTTCTATGAAGCTTTCCAGTTGTTCAATTAGGTAAGACAGTTTGAGCGAAGCTAAAGTTCGAAACTAAATTAGTTAGTGAAATGGCCTGAGTATTGATTGCTATTCAGTTCTAGAGCTTGCATATTTGATGTTTGGGAATATTTGTTAGATATACAAGGTGAGTAGAAGTGGAGTTAATAGGAACTTCGTAGAACTTTTGCTCACGTAGAGTCTTAAGACGAACTTGAGATCACGGAGCGAGTAACCATGTGCCAAAAAAAGATTTTTTTGGACATATTATGCGATCTCCAAGCATAGTTAAGAGAAACTAATTATCAAAGTGAAGGTAAACGCGCACGAGGAAGGGCACTTATGAGATGGTCGGACGCGATAAATAATAATAATAAATACCTTTATTAGCACAAATTACATTTTTCATTACAGTATCGTTGTTTCCAATAAGCTAATTAAAAAACTGTATCACGTTGTTCCTTCCTCCATGACATAAAATAATAAGAAGTACTTAACAATAACATCATTTAAAACTTATATTTAAATAGGAAGTAATAAAGAAGTCTGTGGGTGTAACTCGCCAAGTCGCAGTCCTGAAATCGCTGAACCATGCAAACTTGAAAAAAATTATTAGTGGTCGCGATCCTCATCAGTAAGTGAACGAGGAAGAAGAAGAAGATTTTTAAAAACATTATAAATATATTGGAACATTATTACACACACCGTCATCTAGTTCCGCGGGAAGCTACGAGGCTTGTGTTACGGATACCAGATAGTTGATACACTACACATATAACTTTAAAAACATACATGTTTATAAATATAATAATAATAAGTGTAGATGAATAAAATAAAATTTGATTTGATTAAGTAATTTAAAACTCTAATGACAACGTAAATAGAAAATAGGTTAAAGATAATGTAAGAACAGTAACTGTACATGGTTGGGTAAAACCACTTATCTTGTTGTCTTTATACAAGATAAGTACCCTAAAGATAGCTAATTTCCGTATTACTTTCTGTAATTAACATGCTAGGTAGGTATATGACGAATAAACTGGAACTCCTGCCAAGCAAAGTGCTGCCTTTTAATTAGTAAAAAATTAAAAAAATCTTATACGTAATACTTGCATAGTTTTTCGCATTAAAATCCACCATATTCGCAACGATAGCAACCACATACCTGTTTACATTGAAAGGGCGGTTTAGCAAGAAATCAATTTATAGTTTCCTCTTTAGATACCGATCGAGTTAAGTTTTGCTAAGTTGTTAGTGACTTCGCGAATGCAACGCTCGTTAGTATATCTTTCACGTATCTTATGTAGCTAAGTTTAGAAATGAAGTAATTTAGATTAAAATAAAATATCCATACTATTAAATGTAATATTTTGAATTGAAAATTTATGTTAGTTCAGGCATCTTGTACAGTATAACGGGATAATGTTATTAATATTATAGTAACTCAGTAGTAACTCGCTTGCTTAAAGATAGAGAGAAGCGGCGTCAAATCCGGGTCTTGCACTTTTTATGTATAATTTATTTTTTTAATATTTTTCACTATTGTTCAATACATGAACATGTTATTTTTAATCTGTGGATAATTTTCTAAATTGCTCTGTGTTCTGTACTCTCTCTGTTGTTGTCTATAGTCTATATACTGAAAAAATGTGATTAAATTGCATTTATTGAAAATTATTAATTCTTTTAATTTTCCTGTTGGCTCTATAAGTTAACAACTATAATTACCACTTGTTTAACGGTGAAGGAGAACATCGCGAGGAAATCCGCATATAGTCCGCCAACCCACAATTGCTCAGCATGGTGGACTATGGTCTGATCCCCCTCGTATTGAAGGAAGGCCCACCCCCAGCAGTGGGACGTTAAAAACACTAAATACATTATAAATTTAATTACCGATATCGCACGTAGAATTATCACGCTGAAGTGAAAGTGGTCTGTTCATGTCTCTAGACATATTGACTGATGGGGTCGAAACGTGTTAGAGTGAAGGCTACGGTAAGGCAAACGTAGTGTAGGACGCCCTGCGGCATAGTGGTTTAATGATTTCAAATAGCTACGATATGGGATGGATGAAGTATAAGGTTTTTTTAAAAAGTTTTTTTTTCATTTTTACCCTGAGAATTCTTAAGCGCATAAAACAACATAATATACGTATTATAAATTTAAGAATAACTCTATATTTTTATTTTTTTATTAAAGTTTAATGTTATTTGGTCACTAGAGCATTTCTTATTACTACTAGCATCTTTAGGCACCGTAGCTTAATATTTATACTACTAAACTAATATTTTAGCTTACTCGACTAGAAAAATGCCAATTGCAATATTATTATATTATAATGTTCTACGACCAATTATGGTCACGGCGGCCAATGTCATTGAGACGAGCCTAACAAAGGCTAAATAACTAAATTTGACCCGACCCGCGACTCGAACCCACGACCTCTCGATGTGAGTCCGTACATGCTAGTAATACAGCTGACTTAAGACCAACTTTTCATAAAATTCATAACAACGTAAACCTTAACATCATTAAAACATTAAGCTGTATTAACAATATTTACTTCGAGTTGGGATTGACCTTTATAAATATTAATAATAACAAGTTTTTGATTATAAAATGTACATTAACCTCCAAATTAGTTTAAAGTTTTCTAAATCTCTTCAAATAATATGAAAACTTATCCAAAGTTGGCGATTACATCACTACATTTGAGTACATACATTCTTTTTAAAACTTATATATATATATTCTTTATTGCACAAAAAAATACATAAGAAAAAAAAATACATAGAAAGTTACGTGGACAAAGGTGGACTTATCTCTAGAAGAGATCTCTTCCAGTCAACCCATGAGCGTGGGAGATAGTGTTACATAGCGGGACAGAAAGAGAAAGTGCAGAGACAATAAAAAAAAAAAAATTATACTACCAAAAAAAAATATAACTTAAATGTATACATAAATATATATAAATATACAATACATACACTTACATAGTATATGAATTACATACATACATATATAAATATATATATATATATATATATATATATATATATAAATCTTGCGAATCATATTGTACCAAGTATGGGGAAATTTGGCTGCGCTCTTGTATCCACCGGTCTATTGTATCCGTATTCCGGATACAATATTAACCAACCCTGATTTTTTGTCCAAAGGTTTGTTTAGATGTTTGAAATGACTGGGCGAAAAATTGGCTTGGAGACAAATTTCTTCGTAGGGTGATTTTTGGCGAATATCGTAGTTCAGCCATCGGCCGCGCGAAATTTGGAGGGTGCTCGCGAGCCGCGTATATTTTGCCCCGTATATTTCGCTTTTAATTTATCGATTTTATTGTGTCCCACTTACGAATTATGGGGCCGCACTGGGTTGACGGGTAAAGGCGGAGCGGGGTGGTGCGGGGGTGCGTTTCCGTGTTTATAATATTTGTAAACTACGTATATTTCAATTTTAATTTGTCGATTTTATTGTGTCTCACTGACTACTGAGGGGGCCACTCTGGGTGCACGGGCGGAAACTTGGCTCGGACACAAATTTATTCCTAGGGTGATTTTTGGCGAATATCATAGTTCAGCCATCGGCCGCGCGAAATTTGGAGGGTGCTCGCGAGCCGCGTATATTTTGTTTTTAATTTATCGATTTTATTGTGTCCCACTTACGAATTATGGGGCCGCACTGGGTTGACGGGTAAAGGCGGAGCAGGGTGGTGCGGGGGTGCGTTTCCGTGTTTATAATATTTGTAAACTACGTATATTTCGCATTTACTTTGTCGATTTTATTGTGTCTCACTGACTACTGAGGGGGCCACTCTGGGTGCACGGGTAAAGGCGGAGCGGCATGCGCGTTTTGTGTTTAATATATTTGTTAGCTCATATTTCACAATTAGTGTACAGACAATACTTTTAACCGACTTCAAAAAAGATGAAATTATATGTTCTTATTACGTTTCTGACATTATATTTAATAAAGCTTTTCATAAAATATTTTAATTTAAACTATTATTACGTCAATATTTTAAAACATCAATAATATGATTTTTATATTAAAAGGCCTAAAAATATCAATAATAATATTAAAGTAGCAATTAAGTAAAGCAATACAATTACCGCCGCAACTACGGTAGTCACACTTGCTATGTCCTTGACCCCTATGTCGGCATTTCTTTGGCGAACGCGGTTTATGTTTTTTAAGGAGTGTTCTTTATATTGATAAACAATTCAAGCGAGTAAACCGCACTAATATTATTTTAAAAACAATCTAACGTAACGTATAATACAAACAAATATTATATTAGGAACAAAATAACCAAATATGTACATAAATTATATATTTATTTCAAGTTAGTATAGTTAGTATAGTTTTAAACGCTTTTGTATTAAAGTATAATTTGGCGCACAGAACTCGTGACAAAAATATTACACGGTTAGTACGACATTTATTTCATTTCAATATAGTTTTAAATGCTATTGCCTTAGAGCATAATTTGGCGCACACAACTCGTGACGAAAATATTACACGGTTAGCACGACATTTATTTCATTTCAATATAGTTTTAAAAATGAATGTTTTAGAGCATAATTTGGCGGACAAATATCTTAAAAAGAAAAAAAATACCTATAATTTAATACGTAATATATTTATTTCATTCCAACATAGTATTAAATGCTATTGTCTTAGAGCATAATTTGACTCGTAACAACAATACTATACGGCTAGCACAAAGTGTCAAGCGCGGTAGTTGTGGTCCATATTGATTACATTCTCTTTGTTGTGGTCGTATTATATGTAATAAAAATTATGTTAAAATATAAAGAACATCCTTAAAAATGTTTTTCTAATTTCTATTTCTTTTCTTCAGTTGACTTAAAAGTTTTGAAGTGCTTGCACGCACATAAGAATATGTAAAAGGGCTAATTTTAATAAATCGATGAATTACAATCCAAAGACATGAATGATACACAAAAACGGTAAGCCACAATTATACCTACTACGTCTTATCGCGGCATTTCTATGAAGAAGGATTTAAGCAAGAAATACATTTTTATTGATTTTGACTTCTTGTAGGCGTTGTTATTTTAAAAAAAGATTATTACAATAAATTATTATTTTATTTACTAATCATGTTAATTTAAAAAATAAATATGTAGAAGAGAAAGAATAGCTTGTGTAAAATCGTGATTGTGAGACACGAGGCAGAAAAATTTACGCGCTTATAGGGTGGCCCACAGAGCCATTAGAGGTCGTGGGTTCGAATCCCGGTTGAATTACATTTTTCTAATTTACTGTTGCTGTTAATTTAGTTAAATTTATGTTAAGTTTAATATCACCAACGGAACCGTATAACATAATACCTCACAAGCAATTCATTTTCTTTTCTCGAAAAATGGATTCCCGCCAAAACCAACCGTTTCATAAAAAGTGGAAAAAGTGACGATTTTAAAACTTTAAAGTGACTATATAGGTGTAAAAAGTGACAGTGAATAGCACAGACTATTTTAAATCTTCAAAATCGAACAATTTGAACCTAATTTGGCATAAAAACTGTAATTTTGTGAGTGACCGATTTTGTTTTTCGTGGACGCTGCTCGATTAAGATCTACGACATATGCTTCTAAATAGTGCATTCTAAAGTGCTCATTGACCTCCACCTATGACCAAAAAACTGAATTTTTTGGACTCCACTAAGTGCGCTAAAAAGGCAAAAAAACAATTCCAGCAAAATTGCTCTTTTCGCCGTCGGTAAACTTAGACGGTCACGACAGACATCAGAGGAAAACCCATAACAATAGGATCACAAAAAGCGAAATCCCATCAAAATAGCTCCAGTAGTTTCGGAGTTATCTAACATACAAAATTTTGAAAATTGAAACCTAACTTTGGACCTAAATAACTAAGAATCTAGATCGATGCCCCACCCTGGAACTTATTAGACCCAACGGAGCAACTCTTCTTCTTTCCAGAGAAGAAAACAGCACTCAAATCCGTTCAGTGGAGCCGGAGATATCGGACTAGATATAAGTTAAGGTACTAAAATGACATGTAAAATTATAGTTTAAAAATTGTTTACGTAAATATTTTACAGATATCGACATACATATTAGATTCTTTGGATATCCTTGTAACTTTTATATTAAATAAAGTCAATTTTGTTAAAAAATTAAAATTAAAAAAAGTAGTAGTAGAATAAGTAATTAATTAAACTAAATCAGTAAAATTAGTATAATTAATTTTTTTTTATAAAACCGAGATTTTGTATAGAAAAATAATATGAATAATAAAATTCAACGAACAAAATTTGTACAATATTTTTCATATTAGTTGATGGGAGGAGCTAAAAGTGCCAAGACATAGGATTATTATCCTATTTATTTTACTTGAAAAATTAAGACTTGAGAAGTTTTCAGTTTTAAATATTAAGTTTAGATATAAGAATTATTATTTCATATTTTGTGTATAGGTATAATCTGGAACGGGAATCGAACCCGTTACCTGTTTTTAAAAAAAATATGTTTCTTTTAATTCATATCTTTCAATCGTGATCGTAGAGTATACCCTTACCAATACCCCCCCCCCCCTACCTTTACTTCAAAAATTTTAAATTCAGCACGTGCACCCCCACTCCAATTCTAACACCTTCCCAAAACTCGACCCCGCCAATCTTCCCACGAAAACCGACCCCCCCCCCCCAATTTTACCTCACCCCCTTGGACAAAATCGTGTATTACTCCTAAACTACTCAACGGATTTTTATAATATTGGTGTCAGGTAAAAGGGCTTTAGGAGCCGCACCCAATTTTTTAACTTGTCTTCTATTTTTAGCTATTACTTCGTAATCCATTGTCCGATTTTGATGTAAGTTTTTGTTTGGAAGGTGACAAAGTCCTCTTTGATGATAAAAGAGCTGCAGCGCTGTTATTTTTAAGTTAAGTGCTAGTTATTTAGTTGCGGTGAAATTTGTTAAAAATGCAAGCGCTGTAAGCGCTTAAAGCGCTGCAGCGCTGTTATTATTTTCTTTAAATTAAAATTGTTAAAAATGCAAGCGCTTTTCATTCGAAATTGAGTCACAATATTCCATCCCAACAAACACACATTGCAATTTGCAAGTTAGATAAAAGATTGTAATTTAACTTTGATTTTTATTAAAATAAAATTCCGTGCGCAAATCAAATACCTAGAATATTTCTTTACGGTGCCTTCCTACAATTATTATCGATTCAAAGATCTAAAAAGAGAGAAGAGAATATAAGAGATTTAAAAAATAATACGATATAATGATTAAATGTAACCATGCTTATAGAACAAAACGAAATCACATTCGTTTTTCGAAAATATTTTAATTGTTGCAATTAAATATCCATACAGAGTAATGAAATTGATGGCATACCAAACCTTTATCCTCATTACTTTTCTTTTGATTATAATTAAAGAATAAATATATCTTATAAAAATAGTTTTGCCGTTTGTTATATTTTCACCTACTAGTCCTTGTTTCGCTATAGACTACGTCGACACACCAACACGTCCCGCGCCGCGCCGCGCTTGTTCCCGCGCAAATCGCAATACTTGATGAGAAAGCATGACTAGCCGTTTAACATTTGCGAATATGTAGTTAGAATGTGTATTGCGTGCCGTCATTAGGAGTGTTCGTTATATTAGATAACTGAAAAAATACCCTATTATTAATTAATAATCAAATCGCCTATTATATATAATACCTCAGGCAAGCGTTAATTTTTAAAATTATTTTTATTACCTATAATACGACCACAACTGCCGCGCTCGACATTTCGTGCTAGCCGTATAATATTTTTGTCACGAGTCGTGTGCGCCAAATTATGCTCTAAGACAATAGCATTTAAAACTATATTGAAATGAAATAAATGTATAACTTCATAAATATGTAATTGGTTATTTTATGACGTGTCATACCATAGATACGACTCGAGCCATTCGAGTGAACTACTTACTACTTAGTACTTACATTCCTTACAACTCGAGTCAGAATTTATCACTCGAGCTGATTTTCGATTAGTTTATATTATATAAAATTTTTAAATAGGTAGGTATATGAAATAAAATGTAAGTATTACGACTAATTAAGTTTCCATGTAAAGGTACAATTTAATTTCAAATAAGAAATTATCAGTTTTTATAGTTCAAAATGAACTTCACTTATTTAAAAATTCAATTTGTTTTTGATTAAGTATCAGTAATTAGATAATAATTAGACTTTTGCTGTAAACTTACAACTAAATATTTCTTATAATAACTAATTTTAGCGTTTAACTGATCTATTCGGCCCGCTGAGTTCCCTCGACAACTCGAGTGCAAACGAACTCGAGTCAAACTTGTTTTCACTCGTATTAATGAGTTTAACAAATTCACTCGAATAAGAATAAACAAAAATGATGAATTAAATTATTTAAAACTCAATGCTTTTACAATAGTTTTAGTTAGTTTATATTGTATTATTTAACAATATAGTAAGCCATGTTTAAAACAAACGATATTAAAAATATCAACTTTTTTAATATAGAACATATGAGATTATAACATCGTATTTATACTGTAAAAATGTGAGAAATTCAATTACTTTACAAATCGTTATAAATTAGTATTTTGCAATTAAAAAATATTTGAAACCTAGATTAATACTATCCGAATAACAGCATAACAAGGTGAAAATATGCTTAACTTGAAAATGATTTTCGTACCTATTACCTACGTTTTTATTAGCAATTTGTCGATCGCCGGCCCCTTAAGGAAAATAATAATATTTATAAAATATTTAGGTATTTGAACTATTATTACTTCAATTTTTTTTAATATTAAAAGGCCTAAAATTACCAAAAATAAAATTAAAGTTGCAATTAATATGTCGATTGTCGGCATTCCTTTGACAAAGGCGGCTCTGCTTATGACTTACCTATGTTTTTGTCTTTACTACTTTAGTTGACTTTAAAGCGTTGAAGTTGGAGCACGTACATGAGACAAAGGACTGATTTTAATGAATCTGTGTAATAGTTGTGAAAGTGTCATACTGTATTAGTCTTTAATGCTTACTATGGTATTTGCATTTGGTACCTAGACAGTCTTCAATAAACCAAGCGGTTCGTTAATATCCATCCTGGCCGCTAGTGGTTGCCATTGCCAAGGTTCGAAGACATATTTCAACAGTGACCACCGTTTAATTAACGGGAGATGATATAAAACGAAGCTACAGCATCAGGAGCTCTGCGTACGTAAAATAAAATGTGTGCAGGCGGTATCAACGGCTATGTACCGCTTCGCGTACCTACTACTAGGATTTGAGGAACTTATTGATAGAGGAAGGCCAATGCCCAGTCCCTTCGCCTACTCGTACCCCTAACAAGACTTGCTTTGATTGTTCAGTGTGTGTAGTTACGAGATACAGTTTGCTGTATTTAATTGATATTTGAAATCAAAACTCTAGTGCGTATGTACCTACTTAGTTTTAAATTTTATGTATGGATATTGGATTGTGGTCTGTGTCATACATACAATAATTTTGTTTTATGCTCGTAGGTATCGTAAATGTCCTTGTAATTTTAACTTATATATTATAAAGAGGAAAGATTTTATTGTTGTTTGTTTGAATAGAATAGGCTCTGAAACTACTGGACCGATTAAAAAAAATTACCATTAGAATTACTTATGTATTAGGTGGATCACCGATATTCGTGTAGAATTAAAAACTTGTGAGTACATTCTAGGTACATAACAGTTTGAATGTATTTTATTACTAGCGACTCGCCCTCGCTTCGCTCGGGCTCTTCCCTAGATTTAGCACAGGTAAAGCCGCGGGATCTGCTAGTTATGCATATAAACCTTCCTCTTGAATCACTCTATCTATTAAAAAAAACCGCATCAAAATCCGTTGCGTAGTTTTAAAGATTTAAGCGCACATAGGGATATAGGGATATAGGGACAGAAAAGGCGACTTTGTTTTATACTATGTAGTGATGATAATTAGGTATTATGGTTGATAGGTATCTATCTACACTATCTACATTCTACACCAATATTATGAACAGGAAAGATTTTATTGTTGTTTGTTTGAATAGAATAGGCTCCGAAACTACTGGACCGATTAAAAAAAATTTTACCATTAGAATCCTACATTATCCCTGATGAACATAGGCTATATTTAATACTAGCCTTTCCCGCGGCTTCGCTCGCGTTCTAAAGACGAATCAAAATACCTCGCAGAGATACCGGTGCCCCTCCCCCCTCACGACCGCCCGCCTTGCACGCGGTAATCATTATTTTGTTGCGAAGTTATGTTAAATCTATACTTATATTATAAAGAGGAAAGGTTTGTATGTAAGTATGTTTGTAACGAATTGGCTTAAAAATACTGGACCGATTTAAAAATTCTTTCACTATTTGAATGCTACATTATCACTGATATCACAGCGAGTGATCGAATGAAGTTTAGTAGCGATTAAAAAAATGAACGACGCCGCGCGTAATTATTGTTATTTATAAGAATGTTTGCGAAAATAAATTAAACATTGTTTTGTTTAAAGTATGTAACAAGATATTGTGATAGATTGTAATTTCTAGTGAATGTTATTCAATATTGCATCATTCAATTAAATCATTTTATAATATAACTTTGTGTATTATTTTAATGACTGTTTGTGTGAATTGATGGAGGTTTAAAAATATTTTATTTTATCTTGTAATTTGTAATAAAGTTGTAACTAAAAATATTATTTAGATTAACTTATGCTATCGCTTAGAGATACATACCTACATTATATAAACAAGTTTGTACATACCTATTTTGATAAATTGTTATTTATCTAGACTTTGGATGGGTGAATTTGCCGCCCTTATTAACAATAGGGTTATTGGCCCACAGAGCCATTAGAGGTCGTGGGTTCGAATCCCGGTTGAATTACATTTTTCTAATTTAATGTTGCTGTTAATTTAGTTAAATTAATGTTAAATATTAATATCACGAACAGAACCGTTTAACTTATTTTCTTTTCTCGTAAAATGTATTCCTGTCAAAATCGGTCCAACCGGTTCAGAGATTAGCAGGAACAAACAGACAGACACAAAAATCTTAAAAATGGTTTTTTTTTATTTAGGTAAGTATTTAACTTTCGTATGAATTTAGTAAAAAGTTATTGTTTTGAAATCAGAAAAAGAGACAATTCAATTTTATTTATATATACTGATGTACTCATGTACTGGTACGTAAATTGCGCTATCCTACTAATATTATAAAAGTTGAGCGACAGTTTTTAAGAATACGCAAAAACTACTGAATGGATGGATTTTAATGAAACTTTACAATAATATAGCTTACACATCAGCATATCACATAGGCTATAAATTATAAACATACGAGCGGATCCCGCGGCTTCGCTCGCCCTAATTCTAGTGACGTTATAAGGTAATAGAAAAAGTTTTAAAGGAATAGTTTTAGGAAAGGAATATTCTAGCTTTTTAACACATTTAAATAAAAGCTTGAGTTTAATTTATTTTTTACTTTTACTGTTGTTTTTTTAACCCGCATTCGTATTCTCTACAAATCCTTTCATTTGATAAACATGTTGTAGGAGTGTGTTAAGAATAGCTAGTCCATCGTGGCTGGTCTGCCATCATGCAATAGTCGTGTGATGTGATTTCAAATAACAAATCTAGGACTTCTTATATTTTAATTTGCATATTTAAAAATTACATAAATAAAATAAATTATTGTATAGATAAGCCTACTTGTAAATTCTTTTATTGTAAATAAATATTTTGAATAAAAGTTTAGTAAGGTAAATTACAATAAAACAAATATGCTCGCTCGCGGTTGCAACGGCGGGGCGGCGGGGACGCGCGGCAGGGCCGGCGCTCGCGGCTGTAGCTAGCACAGGTAGGGCTGACGTCACGGCGGGGCGGCGGGGAGGCGGGCCGCTCAGTTATGTTCGAGTCGGGTATGGCCCGGCGGTGCTGATGCTAAGTCCCGGATTCGATCGGGCCATTATAGGCCTTATCAAAAATGTTAATATAATTATTATTAATTTAATTTAAATTGCGCAAGCCGCTCTTACTTGGCATATAATTAGCTTCTATTAGTATCATACGATGTTTTTAGCTCCTAGCTATCTATACAATTTTTTGGTCGGACAGATTTTGTTCGTTGAACAAATTTATAATATTTAGAATCTATTTATAAAGTTTAAGTTTTTACTTGTCGTCGATCTTATTTGCGATATAAAAGTGGGCAAAGTTGGGCAAACCCCAAAAGGGCTTTTGCGTTTAAACATTTATTGCTTCAATTTAGAATGACAAAATAAAAAATAAGATTAAATTCAAACAAATTAATATGGCGACTCTGTTTGCACTTCTGCATTATTTATGTTTTTTTGTTTTATTGTCTTTTTAGTTGATTTTAGCGTAAAATAGACATTTTTTGTTGTGTTTGTTTCACAAATTTTATAATTACGGTGTGTTCTATAAGACATTATTAATTTGCGTATCTTAATGTATATTTAAGTGAAAATATGTTTTTAGTTATTTTAAACGTGTTACTTTAACAAAATAATTTTACGTGTAATTAGCTTTAAACAGGTTGTCACCTTATTTCATAATTTTAATTTAACTTCGTTTGATAAATAAATAAAAAATCAATATCTTCAGTAAGATAGATGAATAGTTCAAAAACATGTCAGTAGATGGCATTATTTATATTCGAAATGATGCGTTATATTTTCTCATAGATGGCGTCATTAAAATGTTTATATTTATTCAATAGTAAATGTTTAATTTACTCAATATTAAATGTATTGACTATTTTGCTATAACACTTCATATGAATTTAAAAAAAATAAACTTTCTAAAAAAATAAAGTCTTCTTAAGATTTTTTTCTGTTTTAATAATTAAGAAATAAATATAAGCTCTTTAATTCCTAAGAAATAATTACAGCTCGAGGGACAGTGTTAAAATTGTATCGTTTTTACAATTCTACTACTATTTCTTGCGGCTTCGCCCGTGTTTTAATTATTGGAATTCAAATTCTTTCTCGCGCGTGGTAAAGTAACTCGCGGAGCTAACGGTGACCCTCCCCCCTCATGATCTTCGTCGCCCCGCGCCCGTCTTGCACGCGGTCATCATTATTTTGTTGCGAAGTTATGTTAAAACTATAATATATCTTGAGACATTTATTGAAATCAAATAATAAATGATGAAAATTAAATGTAATCAAATATAAATATAATAATGTTCCAAATTAAATACTTGTGATGAGTTTCTATTTATTAAGGTTAGAAATAAAATTCTCGTGTCACGGTGTTCGAACTTGAACTCCTCCGAAACGGCTTGACCGATTCTCATCAAATTTTGTGAGCATATTGAGTAGGTCTGAGAATCGGCCAACATTTATTTTTCATCCCCCTAAATGTTAAGGGTAGTCCACCCCTAAATTTTTATTTTTATTTTTTAGGCAAAATTTTTTGTTTTTATTTTTTTATGACACAGCATACAAAAATACATAAAACCCTAAATTTTCACCCCTCTACGATCAACCCTTATATTTTATTTGTTAATTAAAATGTCACGGGGTTCGAACTTGAACTCCTCCGAAACGGCTCGACCGATTTTTGTGATCCTTAGTGTGATTGTCGGCCAGGGTGGAGAATCGGCCAACATCTATTTTTCATCCCCCTAAATGTTAAGGGTAGTCCACCCCTAAATTTTATTTTTTATTTTTTAGACAATTCTTTTTCCTACAGATCAACCCAATGAGGTTGTTGTACAGCTAGTTATTTTATAAAAACGCCTTCGCTAGTAATGCAATCTTTAAACCGAATTTGAGTTTATCTTAAAAGATAGACACATTTATTAATGTAACATTATATTTGTTTATGTATTTGGTAACAAGTATAAGTAGAATTCTGCTTAAAAAAATTATTGCTATAGTTAAGTAAAACTCAAATTAAATACAAAATCAAAATAGTATCATAATTCGATCGACGGAGGGACCGATTTAAACTTATTCAGTGTAGATACCGCATGATTCGGTTAATGACCGGATTCGTTAAGTCAACAATGTTAAATAGAGAAGATACGTTTATATTCAGGAGACAATATGATTGATATAATCCATCGGATGTACTAAAGCTTCAACAATCTCATGAAGGATACGTTATATATTCAGTGTGCTGGTATGATTTCGGTAATAGCTTGGATCCGCTAACCGAAGCGGGAAATATGAAAAATGAATATCAACATTTTTCATTTAATTGAAATTTCGTGTTGATTCATGATATCGTAAGGATAAAAACTGCACATATATGCATTAAAAACATTAAAAATGTTGTCGCATTCAGTGGTACCAACAGGGTGGTACAATGAAGCGGCGCATAATGTCTAAGAAGATTTATTTATATATATATATATATATATATATATATATATATATATATATATAAATACATATATACCTTCGAATATATAAATACATAAATATACATATTATGATGCAAACAGAAAAGTGTCTTGTTCAACTTTGGGCTAGAAAATAATTTTTTATGTTGGCTTTAAACGCAGCTGTAGACGGGCTCTCTTGTAGGGTTTTAGGGAGTTTGTTCCATAGCACTGCAGCACGTACCGAGAAAGAGTTTTGTAAAAATTTGGTGTTACTTCTCGGTATCTCAAGCATCGATGTGATGCAGGGCCGCCTGGAACGTGTAGGAGTTGGAAGTAGGTTAAACCGGGAACGAAGGTATGAAGGAAAGTTGTGATTATGAAGGATATTAAACAAAAAAGTAAGGATGTGCATATCACGGCGAAGGCGGATAGGGAGCCATTTTAATTGAGCTCGGAAATCGGAGACATGATCATACTTACGCAGACCATAGATAAAGCGTA
The DNA here is from genome assembly GCA_905231865.2 of Boloria selene. Classification (NCBI taxonomy): domain Eukaryota; kingdom Metazoa; phylum Arthropoda; class Insecta; order Lepidoptera; family Nymphalidae; genus Boloria; species Boloria selene. Next base: position 733,911 of record HG993133.1, read on the forward strand.
TAGCGAGATTCTGGAGACGCTCAAGTTTATTAAGTAGCTCCTCAGTCACATCCAAATAGCATACATCGGCGTAGTCGAGAATGGGCAGTAGCAGAGAATGAGCAAGCATAATTTTGGTTTTGAAGGGTAGGAAATATTGGAGACGCTTCAGAGAATGGAAAGTGAAGTGCATACGCCTACTAACTTCATTAATATGAGATGTCCAAGACATTGTGCAATCCATAATGAGGCCCAAGTTCCTTACCTTATCGCAGTAAGGAATTGGAACTCCAGAGTAGATAATAGCAGGTACTGATTCCCAATCCAATCTGCATCTTAACCTGTTGCTGCCAATAATTATCGCTTGGGATTTGTTTGGATTAACTAAGAGGCCGAAAGATTCAGCCCAAGTTTGAATAGCGACTAGATCTTTATTTAAAGTGTCAATAGCATCAGGCAAATCGTTTAACGTACAATGTCGATAGAGTTGTAAATCATCTGCATACAGGTGGTAGGGAGAAGAAATGGCGCGAGAAATGTTGTTAATAAAAACAGAGAAGAGTAGTGGTGAAAGAACGCCGCCTTGGGGGACACCAGCCGTAAGATCCAACCACACCGAAGAAGTGTCATTGGCTCTCACACACTGGCGGCGCCCGAAGAGATATGAGCGAAACCAGTCTATAGTGCCAGGGGAAATGTTGACTGTGCGAAGTGTGCCCAGAAGAATATCGAAGTCTACAGAGTTAAATGCGCTACTAAAATCAAGAAGTACCATTACAGTAAACTCGGTTTTATCCATAGCAGATCGAATGTCCTCCGTGATGTTCAGCAGCGCACCAACAGTGCTGTGGAAGGGACGAAAACCGGATTGATAGGGACATAGTAGACTATAAGAGGTAAAGTGTGAATAAAGTTGATAATGGACGATAGATTCAAGGACCTTTGATAGAATTGGCAGGATAGATATAGGACGATACTCATTGAGACTGGATGGATTTGGGGTTTTGGGTAAGGGTACGACGAGAGCACTCTTCCATTGTGTTGGAAAAACATTGCAGGTCAGTGAGAAATTTATGATGTGGGTGAAAACTGGTGCAATGTTGTCCAACACAGGAAGAATCATCTCGAGACTGAGGTTATCACTACCGATGGCTTTAGTGGTGATAGATCGAATACATTTCTTGATGACATCTTCTGAGACTGGTTTGAAAGAGAGTGAGGACGAGTCTGGTGGGACAATACTAGATAAGTAATTAAGAGTAGTGGATTTAATTTGAGAGTTAAGTAATAAAGGAGGGGTGGCGAAATGGCAATTTAGTTTATTGATGTCAACAGACACTTTGCCTGAATTAGATTTCTTGCCCACACCTAGTGACTCAAGGAATCTCCAAACTTGCGCTTGGGAGAGATCCTGAATAGTGGAGTGAATATAGCGGCGTTTGGCATCCCTGCACATTCTGTTGCAGATGTTACGGAGCTTTTTATATGCAGAGAGATTGTCTTCTGATGGAAATTTTTTGTTTTTAGTTTTAGCCCTATCACGTTTTGCCATAGTTCTTTTGATCAGAGGTGTTAACCATGGGGCTGGGGTATGCTTCATGCGAACTGGTCTTACCGGGGCATGTATATCATAAAGTCTAATCAGTTCAGAAGTTAATGAGTCAACCATGCTATCGATGTCATTTGACGAAAATACATGTGACCAGTCGCATTTTTCCACATCCTCTCTTAAGCGTTCCAGATCAATATGCTTAAAATTGCGCTGAAAAAAAATCTTGCCTCTAGCCTTAGGTAAGCGGAGTTTGTATACCAGGAAGATCAAGTCATGATAGGAGAAAGGGGCCGTCATCTGGCCATGAGAGATAACAAGGTTAGGCTTAGAGACGGAAATAATATCAATAAGAGAAGGCTTACAATTAGGGAAATAGTGAGTGGGGGACGACAAAGGAAGAATCTGCAAATTAAAAGATTCATTTAAAGATGTTAAAGTTTGGGATCTTGTGTCATTTTTCAATAAGCAAGTGTTTAAGTCACCCATGCATATTACCTCGTCGTATTGAGTTAAAAGATTTTCAAATAAACATTCCAAATCTGCAAAGTAATTTATTTTGTCATTAGGACAGTAAAGGACGCCGAGTAAAATTTTTTTGTGGTGTAACATAATTTCTAGAAAAAGGTACTCGAGAGCTCCTGTGGCATGTTGAGGAGATATAGACACAACACTGGCAGGTATGCTGCAGCGCAGATAAATTCCTACACCACCTCCACCTCGACCAGTGCGGTCATTACGGAATAAATTGTAACCTGGGATAGAACAACTAGTAGAAGGTAAAGTCGGCTTAAGCCAGGTTTCAGACACGAGTATACAATCAACTATGCCGGTACTAAAGGATGTGAGAAGATCGGTGTAATGAGCAAGTATACTCTGCGCGTTGATATGCACTAAGGAAAGAGAAGCCAATCTACAATCTAAAGCATTACTGAGCTTATCTGCAAGCGGAGCACAGTCAGATAGTGATGTATTGTTGCTGTCAGCACTTTCATATTCATCGGAAGAACATGAGTAAAAATTATCATCCATAATATTTGCCAGAAAAATAAAAGATAAAAAATAAAATATTAATAAATAATTAAAAATAAATATATATAAAATACGTATATAAAATAACTATTATATAGTAATGAAATCTATATAAAATGCAATTAACACTATCTACGTTCATAAGTTAACTGTAAGAATTATATTAAAAAAAAACGAAAACACAACATTGACAACACAAAGAAAATAAAAGTTCTAACTTAAAAGACAAAAAGAGCTGGACACAAAATAAAGCATGAATGAGTATTAAAACTAATTAGAAGTCTGTGACAAATACCACAGACACCATATTATTATTAATTAAGCAAAAACTAAACGCAAAATGTTTACAATTCATACTTCACAGCACTAAGACAGGTACTTAAGTAATGATATTTGTTTGACAGATGACAGGCTGTATGGACTATGGTCCTTTGCCTGTCCCTATTGGGGATAAATTTTTAAAACAAAAAAAATGACAGATGACATATTTCATATTTGACAATTGACATGGATGTTAATGTAACTGAATGTTATTGTTATTTTTTAATTTTAAATGAGTAAGTAAGTTAGAATCAAACGATAAAATATTTTTAAGTACCCTGCAGTATTAAAACAATGATATGCTAATAAGTAAAAGTGAAGTGAGTATAACCCGAACGAATTTAAAAAGTGTAAACAAAATACAATATACCTATACGCTTAGCCTATACGTCGTTCGATGTAGATTTTTGGGGATGCTGACTAATAATTATTTTTAGTGATAAGTCCGCCTCTTTTACATTTTCCAAACAATTTGTATTTTATTTTTCTATCTTCTTTAATGGATGTACAATAAAGGATTTTATTTTTAATATTATGTAGAATAACAAAAATGCTAGACTCTTTTGCAAGACATAAAAATAAATAAATATGTTGGGACATTATTACACACAGCGCTAACTAGTTCCGTGTTAAGCTACGAGGCTTGTGTTACGGATATTAGATAGTAAATATAATAATTAATAATTAAGTCTTTTTTATTTCCTTAATAAAAAATACAATGTATTTTTATAGAGCATGCAATTAATATACTTCCAACAATTTTTATAAACATAAAAAAAACTAAATCTCTTTATTTCTCATATAACTAAAGTTTACCTAATTTATTTATTTTTTAATTTATTTTTTTACCTATTTTTTTTTATTTATTAAAACTAAGTTCACCTATAATTATATATTTGTTTTATTTCTTTTCTTTATTTATTAAGGACCTCTCCATAGAGTAAAGGCCTCCTCCATTTGCCTCCACATACATCTATCACTGGCTTTATCTGTCTACTCTTTTCCTGCTACTCTCAAAATTTCATCGAGCCACTACGGTGGACTAGAATATGTCCAAGAGATAGTAAATATACTACATATATTATAACTTTAAATAAATATATATTATAAATATAAGCACCCATGACTGGAGTACAAACAGACAACAGTCGTGCTCAACAAATGAATGCGCCCAACGGAAGTTGAACCCGCGAACTCTGGCGCAGTAAGAAAAGTCACTACAAACTGAGCCAAACGTGGCTTATAATATAATTTCAGCATTTAAAAAAATACATTTTTCTATATCTTCTATTTTTCCAAAGTATTACTACTTAAGAGTCTCTTAGTAATTGCAAAATACCACTAGCTCGGCTTAAATGAATATTACTGAAGCGAGAATGGCTTCCTCAGATCTGTTAATACACTTATTTTACACAAATACCAGATGTAAGCTTGCCATGAAACTATTGTAATGTCTTAGTACTTACTACTTAATATTATGACTGTGAAAGCTTACAACTTTATTTTAAAGCTTACATTTTATGTAAAAGCCATAAAAAGACCTTTTTTTACTGTTTGGGAAATACGTTTAAGTATAACACGAAGAAAGAAGCCTGAATTTTAATCCAAAATCAATTTTAAATCAATCTTCTAAGTATACAACAAGTTGGGTGTATGCGAGTTTAACTTGTTCATCAAAGAAACAATGTTTTAGAATGTAGTATAACTCTGTAAGTATTGTTTTAAATAATGAGTTCATGATAATGACATGTTAGGCTCAGTTTTTAGTGACCCTACTTGCTGTAGTCTCTGCCAGAGGTCTTAGGTTTTAGTCCCGCTGGGGGCATTTACTTGTTGAACACAAATGAAAACAGTAGTTTGTAAAATTCTTATATATTAAAACATCAATATTATGTGTATTGTATCAACTATCAGGTCCGTAACACAAGCCTCGTAACTTATCATGGAACTAATATACTAATATATACACGCACACACGGAAACCTTTTTTTATTTCATCACTTAGTTGTATACATTTAATATTTTTTTATTTTTATTAACAAGTCCATGATCCATGGCTATACGTGCTTTATGTCAAATAAAGAGTAAAGCGACTGAGAAATAATAATATATACTAACATACATACAAACGGACAGACAGAAATTATAGGGATCATTTTTGTCTTTACGTTACGGAACTCTAAAAATAGTATAAATAAAAACATTCGTGTACCAATAGATGGTGTATCAATTGGAACAATACTTTGTATGGTACTACATGATAGAACCTAATAAAACTGCGGTTTTAAATCTATTGTGAAGGTGTTAACTAACAAAACAGCAGTGCCGATATAACTGGCATTCGGTTTGTACAGTTTCCTTTGTACATGTAAATATTATTTGATGCACTACTTTTATATTCGAATATTCGATAGAACGAATACCTATAGTGAAAACGAAACTTGTAAATGTTACTAAATACAGTTCTCCAGAGGATTTTTTATAAATAAGAAAATGAGCTTATTTTTGCAATTTTTTTCTATTTAAAAAAAACGAAAATCACGAAAATGGACTTATATCATCATATTTTCATTCATTTGGTACGTGTTCGCGGCTTTACACGTCTTTTGGAAAGCTAATATATCCCAGACATGTAGGTTTCCTCACGATGTTTACCTTCACCATCAGGCAAATGGTAGTGGATCCTCCTTGTTTAAAAGAAGCCCGTGATCAGCACTGAGAGGTAAAAAGACTGAGTATAGTAAAATAGTTAAGTGTACTTTATTAATTTTAATTAATTTTGTACAAACAATATCAGATTTACACAAAAAATAATATTAGTCTCGATGAGCTTCTTTTGCCAGTTCTTCTCAAGTCAGCTGCTTCATTTTTCCGCACTGGTAGAGGACTCATGATGTTCAGTAAGAAAAGGTGATAATTTTATGCTGAATAAAATATTTTAATTTTGGTAATAAATATTTGTAATTTATAAAGTTTCCAAACTTTAACTATTTTATTTTTAAAAAGTTTAGTATAATTTTTATTTATAGTATGTATGTATTAAAACTTATATATGTAGTATATCAACTATCTGGTATCCGCGGCACAAGCCTCGTAGCTTACCACGGAACTAGATGGCGCTGTGTTTAATAATGTGAAAAAAAATTACCCTAAACAATATAAACCCGATTTGAACACCTTGAGTTATTGGCCATATAGAATAACCGTTCATGAGAATAACTTTTGAAATGTCTTAGACTCGTAGAAAGATCGAGTAACGAAAGAATGGTTAAACTTGTATATAGTGGAACAGTCACAGCGACCTTTGAATACCAAGTGTCTACTTAAGAAAGTTATACTTCCTTAGGCTTATAGATTGTATAGTCTTAAGTGGAAGGATTCTAAGAGAGTGTATAGAATAGTAATAGAAGCGAAAGAGACTGTAGAAAGAATCTACACTAAATGTAAAAATATATCAAACTCGAGCGAAGCCTGGGTGAATCTCTAGTAGGTATATTATAAACGTGTATGTATTGAATAACAATTATAAAGAGATATAAAAAATAATTTTGTTTAAAAGGAAAACACTCACAATGTAACGAGAAGTTCGTTTTTTAAGATTTCTAAGAGAATCCGTACATAATGTTTATACAAATACACTCAATGATCCTCTGAAATATAATTTATTATTCCGTTCATTTCTTAAACAAATTCAAAGGGAAATTATGTTACAAGATATTATCGACATATAGCTAGTACAAATCAAATATTCACAAGATTACGTCTCGCTCGCTGAAGTCAGTTGAACTCAATATTTGTATAACGTTAGGAAGCACGTGAAGAGCATGGTAAGGCCACGCAATAAAAACTTTGTATTAAAACTTTTCTGACTTTAATAAAATTCAGTGGTTCTCAGCAAGCAGCTAGATGAGAGATTTCCGGCAGAAAGTTGGCCACTTTCGCCTCCGTAAATACATCGAGTTTATATAGAAAGTAATTATACAAAAATAAACAGTAATAGTATGAATAGCATGAAAAAGACTAAGTATAAAATATATTTGTGAGTTTTGTTTACTACTAGTAGAGCTAGCTGGCTTCGCTGGGCTTACTGTTATACGGGAACCTCTTTTTTAAAAAAGAAAAACTTCTTTTCACTAAATAGTTTATTGAATTAGTACAGGTAAAGAAATGGTATTAAAAACTTGAACTAGAATTTAGAGTAAAAATAGTACTTAGTACTAGTGAGTAGGATTAATGTTGGTATAGAACTTAACTAATGTAATAAAAGATACAATACTAAATCTAAAGGGGGTCAGTACCTTTGCTAACCATAAGTTCATACAATGGGCTACATATAACAGTAGATACGTTAAAGTAAATTAAACGTTTTTATATTTTTTTATTAAAATTAAAGTAGTAGCGTAAGATCCTCCTTATAAAATTAGCTATCTGCGATTGTAAGTCCCGTCAAAATCGTTCCAGCCTTTTCTCAGATTAGCCGGAACAAAGAGGCAAGCAGACAGACAAATATTAAAAAAAATTGATATAATTCAGGCTACTCTTAGGTATCATCCTAGAAAGGCCAAATTAATTCGTTAGTTATAATATGTATAGGTTCTATTACTAATAGTACCGAGGGACCTGAATCTAGCTAAATCAATTATTGACAAACATCAAGCGATGGCCTCTTCGCATGACAGATATGTTAGTGGTAATTGATTTACTACTAACAATAAATTTAATTAATACATGTTACTAGAAGTGGAAATTATATCGAACTAGTGACCCCGGGCTTTACTCAGACAATTACCACCAAACTTAAGGTGGGTTCGTAGATTATTTTAATATTTCCAAAGAAATACATTGTCGCCGGATTACGAATCATTTATGTCATTTGTGAATATAGACAGTCTAAAAATACATATTTCTTAAACAAAAAGCTAGGTACATAATGTTTTAACGTCAATAGTTAATGTAGTTTATTTTTATTGTGACCTTTTTAGTATAACTTAGATGTTTAAAGAAAAATTATACAGCAAAAGTCGAGGAAATCTGGAAATATTCGAAAAACTATTATTTTTTCAATTCAGTTTCTTTTTTTTCAAGTCTGTCAAGTAAACCTTATCTATTTACTACTTTTTTATACATATAAATTGATTGGTTTAGTCCTATATTCGAACACTATCTTAGATTCAAGAGCCAGTTTTTACAAAATTTTCATTGGCTAAATTGAAAATTTTTATTAATTCTCAGCCACTAAGTCAGGCCTTGGAGACGGCATTTGTATGAGTTTATCTCAATATATCCTAAATATGGTTTACTGTCTTAAGATATTCTATTTATTTACTTAAATTTTGATTTTCATTTTGTATCCATATCTTATATATCGTTTCTGTAATCATAAATTACGAGAAAACCGCTAACAGATTTTGACAAAATTTTGTATCATGACTGAAGAAAAATACCTAGTTCCTGAGATATTTGCACTAACAGTTAAAAAGTATCTAGCTATGAACTAGAGCGGAGCTAGTGTGAGTCATTACTAGTCATACTAAAAAATTCACTTATAAAATTATCCCTGATATAAAGAATATATAATAGATTCTTAGATAAGTAATTTTATATTTAGTAAGCTTAAAAGAACACTGTAAGATGATAATAATATACATTAAAACACTTTTTAAATTTAAAGGTCTAAAGGTCCGCAAATATGCACAGTCGTAGCGTTTTCATTGAAGTCGTCTTTGACTCAAGATGAATCCTTAAGAGCTTTCTAAAAAGCTCGCATCTCACTGCGGGAAGAAGCGCTCTGGGAAGTTATTAGAAACTGCGAGAGAACAATTGTATTTTTTCGTCTTTTACAGTATTTTTAAATTTTGAACCTAATTTACAGTTGTCTGGTTTTACTTCGTGTGTTCAATTTACACGATAACTATAAAAAATATAAGATTGATGTTTGTTCGTAACTCGGTATTTCATCTATTTTGAATATCTCATAAGAACTCATATATGCTGATAAATGTTATATACATCAAAAACCAGTTGTTTTTAGGGCGCCGTACCTAAGGGGTAAAATGGGAATCTATTACTAAGACTTCGCTGTCCCCCTGTCTATCTGTCACCAGGCTGTATCTCATGAACCGTGATAGTTAGACAGTTGGATTTTTTACAGATGATTTATTTCAGTTGCCGCTATAACAGCAAATACTAAAAAAACATAGTTAATTCATTCAAAAGACATGATTTTTTGCCGTTTTTATAGATAATTGTACAGAACCATTCTTGCGCGAGTCCGACTCGAACTTGGCCGGTTTTATCAAAATTAGTACAGCCGTTGAGAAATGCCGAAGTTTTAAACAATCTCAATTTTATTAGAGCTTTATTTAACAAGAAACTGATTTCAGTGCTATTTTATAAGATAGAAGCCATTTTTTTTCATTTTAATTTCAACTTGATATATTTAGAAAGCACAGCGCTGGAATATTTTCACAACATATTTCAGTACGGAATGACTTACGCAGGTGACTGCAATGAATGTTAATGGAAATGTTTCAAAAATGTTATTCGTACCGCGAGCGCGACAGGGCGGGCGGATTTAAAGCCCGCCCTAACATAAAATATTATTTTTAAGCAATTATTTCATAAAAGATCAGATGATTAGTATTTTTTGTTAAAAGAATCTAATATTATAAACAGGTATGTCATGAAGTAACAAAGTTAAAGTTTCAGTTAAAAGGCTGACTACTCGGTACTTTACCCTATGCACTTATTTTTTGTACAGACGTTTTCGTTTTAATAACATATTTACCACCTTTAAAGGAATAATGTATGGAAACAACAACAATCTGAGTTCAGTGAGGCAACAGAGTACTGCTAAAATAATTCTAAAACGGTACAAAATAAATTATTATCATGTGATAAAAGTTTGGTAAATGAATAAAACACTCTTACAAGTATGTACATTCAACTCGCACATGACTAATTCTTGTAATATATTTTGCATTTTCCGGCAATTCCACTCACGCAGTTCAATTATGTGTTACTTATATAACCTGTTTATATACCAGGTAATATATATAATAAGCTATATTACTGCAAAGTGGTAGCCCAGCGGTAACACGCTCGCTTGGATAACCGAGTGATGCGGGTTCAAATCCGGATCTCGCAACTCTGATATTTTCATGTGCAAATAATTTTCTATCATGATTACCATTTGTTTTACGGTGAAGGGATACATCGTGAGGAAACTGCGAATCTTAGAAAAACCTAGCAAGTTTTTCGAAAGAGCGGACTAGCGGATTTCACATAGTCTGCTAACATGCACTGGGCTAGTGCGGTGTACTAAGGCCTGATCCTCCTCGTACAGAGGGAGGCCCGTGCTCTGCACTGGTACGTTATAAAAGGGCTGATGATGATGACTGCAAAGTTTCTTCAAAATCCGTTCTATAGTTTTTGCGTGAAAGCATATCAAACATAAATTTAGTTCAGTATTTAGAGTAATAATTGTAAAGCAATCCATGCAGTTGATATACGAGTAAATACTAACATTTGTAGAATAACATTCCGTTTAAAACTATATACATTTAAAATTATAATTGGCCTTCACGGAAAATACTGCGAATTTATTCAGAGCTGGTAAAAATTTAACGTAAACTATTTATGCAAGTTTTTACAATGTTTTAAATCTTTCATGAAATACAGTGAATAGATTTAATCACTTAAGCATTACTCTCAAGGAAATTAACAGCCGTAGATTAAACAGTCAGTAGTACAGTTTCCGGTTCATTTGATGCACGCTCTGATTAACGGTTTATATACATTAATTTTATTTTAATTTCATTCGACATTGCGTGCTGTGGTACTGCCATTTTATTGGTTATCGTGGCTTCGAGGCTTGTGCAGGGCACATTGGGTTAGAATGTATATGTAACGAAGAGTTTAATATTGTTAGTTAGTTTTTAATTGATATCTCAGCTAGTATACAAATTTATAGCGTAAAATTATGGCATTGAGGCCAAAACACTATTCTCTTTCTACCCTTTATTATGTATAATGGCTAAACATGGATCCTTATAATACAAGTTGAATCAGGCCATAGACCACACTGGTCTGGTGCGGCTTCATATGCCTTTCATAATTTAGTTAGGTGAGACACGCAAGTTAATGTGGTAATCACATTAAAAATAAAAAGCTCTTAAGCTTTTTAATAAAGAAGCTTTTAGTAGCAGTTGAGGTAGGAAGTACGGAAATGAACAGGAGAATTGAGAGCAAGGCAAGGTTACAGCTTGGTGAGAATTGCTCTGTAGACGAAGTACATATTATGAATCGTAGTCATAACTATATTAGTTCAACAATAATTCAAGATAATATATTTTAAAATAGCAGTATGCTTTTTTAGAAAAACAATCGATTATAGTTAAAATTTTTGAAGAAAGGTTTATTCTCCTGTGACCATATTTGTTGTATTCAAAACTTCGGAAATTTAAAATCAAAATAAATCCGCGGAATTGTTTTAATTAAAATAATAAATTTAAAATATTTATATAGGCGGTTCATGATGCTATATTAGTTAAATTACAACTAGAATGGAAAGCATTTTTATATTTTTTCAACAAGTCATCAAAAGCTCGCTCTAAAACCAGCAACTCAAGGAAAGTAAATACTCAATTTCCTCATATTTTCAGTAAGCTTCACCCAAATAAGGAATGATTCAGATTTCAGGACGTCACAACTCACAACCCAAGTTTTTACAGCGCATTATGTATGGGATAAAAACTTAAATATTTTATGTCTGGACAAGAGAAAGGTGTGGAATATTTTTAGTGGGTCGCTTTGACCTATTTTTATTTGTTTATTAAGTTGTGTATAAGGTATTTTTGTTTGTTTTCGAGATAAAGTGCAGGAAATGTAAGCCTAAGTGGTTCACTTGCTACGTAATTTGATGATAGTCTTATATAAAATATATCTATTATGTGTATAAAAATGAAATAAGAACAAAACCTCTGTAACAGCTATAAAATGCCATGTAGTTTCGTAGTAAGCTACGAGGCTTGTATTAATAATAATAATAATAATAATAAGCCTTTTATTTCATGCAAAAAGTAAGATACATTCAAGTTTTATAGAATAAAAGACAAAAGAGAGAGTACAAAAATTGATGTAGTTTACAAGTATTTCATGTTTGTTTTTTTTTTTAATATAAGCTTTAATTAATAACAAATAATAAATTAATATTAATATTTTAGTTTTAAGTCTGGATAATATATAAGTTTATTTGCATGAACCCCTCCTCAAGTGAAGGTGAAGGCCTCCTCTAAAGAATACCAAGTGTCTCTGTCTTGAGCTATTTGCGACCAGCAGGTACCAGCTATTTTTATCAGTTCATCTTCCCATCTCGTGTGGGGTCTGCCTTTGAGACGTTTGCCAATTGGACCCTTCCACGTTGTTACCCTGTTGGTCCATCTCTCGTCCTTTAGCCTCGCTACGTGTCCAGCCCACTTCCATTTTAGTTTTTTTGCGTAGGTAAGAGCATCCGTCGCTTTGGTGGTTTCTCTAATTTTCGTGTGACGAATTTTTTGTATCTTTTTAATGTTTAGCATACTTCGTTCTATTCCACGTTGGCAGTTGTTCGTGCACGTTGGCACGTGGTTCGTTCTATTCTCTTTGGGAAAAGTACAAAAAAAAATTAAAAGGTTTACCTATATAATATTAAATATCGTCTAAATAACAATTATTGTGCTCAGGAGTGCATTGTTACATGAAATTGTTACTTTATACAATAAAGATACAAAAAAAATTAACAAGTCTGGCTTTAACAGAATAGAAGTTGAATTGAAATAATAATTTTCGAAGCACAAATATTCAAAATTGATTTTACTACTTACATAATAAAGTTGAATTTCCTTCAACACTACAATTAATTTTGGCGACTGGAAACCAAAGACAATAGTCGCACGGACGAATGAATCGGTTCTGAATATTGTGCGGAAGGGAGTACTCTAGGTTAGACAAATTCTCTATTAAATTACACTATCGAATAGTTATAGGAAATATCGTCCAATAGTTAAGGTTATGGTGTGCAATTGCAGGCTAGCGTGTTTATGATTTCGTCATGAAATTTTAATTACTAATTATAATTTTAATATATTAAAAAATGTGCATTTATGTATTTGAGTTGCATTGTAATGCTTAAATTGCTGAACATATTCCGGTGAAATTCAGTACGCAGATATTTTTTTACAATGGGGAACTAATTTTTTCATACTCTCAGCTTTTTTTATATCGTTCTGAATTAGTGCTTGACTACGTTCCACCTGATGGTAAGTGGTAACGCAGTCGTAGATAAGTTGCACTAATTCAGTAGCCACCTATTCACTCTTGCCTTCAAGATACCTATATTGTAAGTAGCCTTGGCTAGAAAAGCCAGTACTAACAACTAAAATTCAACGAAACCTTAGCCTCTGCAGGATCGCTTACGTACTTAAACACAACGCTTCGAAAACCTGACAAAACTGCCAAAAGCACAATAACCATAGGGTTGCTCTATCGACTCTGTTACTTGGTAGTATTTAGAGCAACCTGATTCCCCATCCATTTTCCAGTGTGCTAACAAATAACACCCACCATGACTAAGTGAACTCACATCAACAAAAATTATTCATAATAAATCCGCGACAAAATCCGAAAAGATAGTTTCATTTATAATTTCAAATATTCGCTAAAAAAATAAACCTCAGAAAGTATTATAGACTCTTAGAGTTACATCAAAAAATGGCTCTGACTATAATTTTAAACGGTTAAAAGATATCCGAGCAAACCAAGGTCATTAATACATGTTCGGTTTACTTTTTAGGGTCTTCTACCTAAAGGATTAATCCTCCGCTGTCTATCCATCTTCAAAGGGATGTAAGTCAGTATAAAGTAAGTATAAGCTATAAGTAGTTTTATCTTTCATACAGTATATATAGATAGGTTTTTCACAGAACATTTAGGTAATAAAAAATGTATTAAATTTTAAAAAGCAAATTTTTTGGCAAATATAATATTGTTTTTGAGCGTTAAGGAAATATTTAGTAATTTAACGTTAGATCTTTCGTTTGGCTAAGTTTCTAGTAGCCCTACTTCACTTGCCAGCGGTCGTGTGTTCGAGCCCCGCTTAGGACATTCATTAGCTGAGCACAAATGTTTGTACTCCAGTCATGTGTGTCATGTCATTTAAAATTATATTACATGTGTAGTCTACCAACTCTGGTATCTTTCACACAAGCCTCTAAGCTTACCATGGCTAGATGGTATATTATTTTCCCAATTCCCAACTATATTTTAAATTCATCAATTAAAGAGTCTGAGAAAACATTAAGATGTGCAATTGCGTAAAATGTTCTTAGTTCAAAGAGCCTTCAGCGTTGTATTACGAGGTATGAAAATAAAGTAAAACGACAGTAGCAAGTTACGTGTTGAAAATAAAGTAAAAAGCGTGTAAAATTCTAGAGTACTTGCTTGAATAATTATTTTATTTTATTATATATACGTTTTTTTTTATGGTAAAAAGGGGGCAAACGGGCAGGAGGCTCACCTGATGGGAAGTGATCACCTCCGCCCATGGACATCTGCAAGCCAGGCTTGCAGATGCGTTGCCAGCCTTTCAGGAAAGGGAGGGATGGAGGAGGGAGGGAAGTGAGAGGGAGGGGGTAACGAAGGCGGAGGATGAAGGGAAGAGGGAGGGGGGAAGGAGAGTGGGCCTCCCGGACTCTCACTCACGGAGAGAGTGGTACTAATGAACTATACGGGGCGTGCCGGCCCATTCGGTTGCTACCCGAAGGTAACAAGCATGGCACTACCACTAAAAGTTTTATATTTTTACATACATAATACATTATACAAATATTACTTGTACATATGACGTATGTATATATATGTATACATATACATGTATATACACACTGTGTTGAAGAAAAGTTGAAAAAATGTTATTATTATAAGAATAATTATGCATACGTTACAAAAGTGCTAGTAAAAGTCGTAAAAAAAATAATAAAGAATATTTTGATTGATTGATATATGTAGTAAATTATCTGTTTTTACTCCATTTTTCTGTCTGTCTGTTACTTTACAATAAATTGTAGAAGGGCTTAATTATTTTATTAGATTTTTTATGGACAAATAGATGGTACGACTAAAAATATATTTTATTATATTAGTATTAGAAAAAATATCCTTGGACGAAACAGAACATACTCGTATGTACGAGTATAAAGAAAAGCTTAGTTTAAAAGGTGAGTGGTGAGAGATTGGTGTCATCATCGTGTCTAGATGAAAGCTACTCAAAGTTGGTTACGTGAAAATCATTTTATAGTTTGGGTTGTTCTATAAGTTATATATTTTCCTACTCTATTACCTAGAGTAGTTTGCTCAAGCTTAAGCATAGTTTCTTGGAAACTCACTTATTGAGATATTTCTATAACGTTTTTTATCTAAAAATTATTAATAAATTATTATTCAATGTTAGAAAAATCTAAAAAGACCTAACAATTTTGACAAACTACTCTAACCGTACTGAAAAGTTCCAAAATGAATTTTTGGCTGTAAAATTTTCTGATCGGATGCTAAATTTTTAATTTGAACCTCACATATTATTTTACGTCCCCAAGTTATGAGTTAAAAGGGCCGTTTTACGGTCTCGTTATACGAAAATCCAGGTCATTACGTATTCGAGACCCGATCGCTCCAGTGTTATGTGCGAAAAATTTACAGTATACCTATAAAACATACATCGCTGATGCGGGCTTCAAATTTATTAAGGGTTCACCGATTCTATTCGAAAGAAATATCCTGATCGAAATGTTAAATTTAGGCTTTATCCTTATTTTATATATTTTGGTCAGTTTTTGGTTTGATTTTACACTAGATAAAATATTATTGTTATCACTACATTGTATAAAACAACGTCGCTTTCTCTGTCCCTATATCCCTTTGTACGCTTAAATCTTTAAAACTACGCAACGAATTTTGATGCGGTTATTTTTAATAGATAGAGTGATTCAAGAGGAAGATTTATATGCATAACTAGCGGATCCCGCGGTTTTGCCTGTGCTAAATCTAGGAAAAAGCCCAAGCGAAGCGAGGGCGAGTCGCTAGTTGATAATATTGTAGATGTAATACTAGCAACCCCTCCTCCTTGTTGTGCTTGAGTTCGTCAGACAGACCAGAATTAAAAGTAGTATCGCTATAATGACTATTTTAACAAGATTTTTCTAAAAAAGAAATACAAATTTGATTCAAATTATTAGGTTCAGATAGAGATAAGATTTTTTTATAAGTGTAAAGGTGAAAAATATATATAATACAATGTCATACGAGAAGCATTTCATGCAACCATATAAATTACAGAAGCTATCCGATCAGAAGTTCTGGATGTACCTGGAATCAACAAGACTAAGTAAAAAACTCATTTTTATTACATACAAAGGATCAATATTGATCAAAGTAGCTGGTCGATTTTCGCACCACGCCCATCTGTCAAAAAAATAACGGTACAAGAATATTATTATATCTAGCCCTTTTTGCCCCACTGCTGGGCACGGGCCTCCCTTCCAACAAGGCACAACAGGCCATAGCTCATCACGCTGGCGCACTTGGCCAGCCACTTGTTTGGCGGACCTGACATGTCTTTCGAAAACTTGTTAGATTCTCTCAGACATGCAGGTTTCCTCACGATGTTTTCCTTCACCGTAAGACAAGTGGTAATCATTTTAGAAATTGTTCGCATATAAAAATGCCAGAGGTGCAAGACTCAAATATGAATCCGCATCACTCGGTTATCCAAGCGAGCGTATTACCACTGGGCTACCACTGCCTTAAATATTATACAATTTTAAAATAAACGCCAAACAAACTTTTTCTGTATACGAAGAGCATGTGATGCGAGCAATATTTAAGAGCCTTAGCTCGGGAGTTTTTTTTTAAATCAACCAGCCATATTTCTATTATTTCTGTTTACACCCTCCCTCGTTACCATAGAGTTTAAATTTGAAAAATAATGAAAAAAGTTTTGCGCGATCCGTTTTTTACGTAAATAAATATTTTTATAACGAATAGAAGGGACCGTTTAAGCATGTTTTAGCAATTTTATTTGCATCGTGTCTCTTGGGATCGAGTTTATCTATTATCTATTTTTGGTGTAATAATTAAAACTTCAGATATTGTCCGTTATACTTTTAAGTAGTATAATATTTTTTGTTTATAACTAGTAAATACTGCGGTTTCACTCTTCTAAATTTTAAGTCATGGAGCTATCACTTTAGTAAGCTTAGAATAAAGTCATTTGTGCAAAATATGTTTTAATACTATGAAGATGATTAAAGAAAGGAAGACGTTGATATAATTCTTAAACATTTTAGAATACACAAACAATTGTACGTATATGTATAATATACATACGTATACAACTTTTTAACAACCAATCAATACGAAGGCGGTAGTTAGGCGTAGGAGTAAGCCACGCTAGATAAGTGCGGGTTGGAGGACTTCAAATGTTTTTCAACAAATTGCTAAGTTCTCTCAGATACGAGTATCCATGTTACCTACCAATTTTAAGTAAGATAAGTGGTAATCATGTTGGAAATGATTTGACATGGTGCAAGCCTCTTTAACCAGTTTTACTCGATATTCCAAGCAAGTATGTTATTACAACACTACCACTACCTTGCTGAATGAAATTTCATAAGAAATTCAGTACGTTATGCTCTGCATTGTTCTGAAAATGAAAACTTGAAAAATACATTACACTAGAACAGGACTGCAGATATTCATAAAACTGTTGATTTTTTACATACCCCTCATAGTAGAGTAATTTTTATTTACTTGGATAAATTTTATCCCGGTTCATCCCTGATTTATAGTCCGTAAGGGATTATATTGTAGAAAAATTCGAATGTAAGCTATGTGCATGAAGTTTTTTAATGCGACGAGGTCAGATAGTTAACTCATGTACCATATCCAGGCTGACCATAAATATCATTTTTTCAGTCAGTTTAACGTAATTTGGGAATTTTGTTAATCTTTAAATTAATTATTAACTAAATCAAAATAAACGTGTTTCAAATAGGTTTTTACTAAAGCATAAAATAATTTGTTAGGTTTACGAGAATATTTGACATTATAAATAAAACTATGTTTTCGGATTATGTCACAGATTTATTTTGATATTTGGTTCCTTGCGTTTCGAATGCTGTAAAGCATCATGGTCTTGGTAGAGACTCTTCCTAACCAAATCGACCCGACAATATCGGAAGATAGTTTCATTTATACAGCATAAGTTTCGACAATTTTTACTTTTTCCTATCTTAATTTGAGGAACAAAGCAAAAATTCTAGCTGAACTTATATTTTTGCGTACGTTGCGTAGCATACTTACATTTTTTAACATCCAAGGATATCGAAACCGCAGCTTTAATATATAACATGCAAAAGCCTTTCAATTTGACAGAACATTCATTATAAACAACCGAAAAAGCTTCTAACATTTAATTGACGATTTCAACCAAACCGATTAATCGAGTGAAGGATCTAAGTAGAATAATTACTATCCCTTACTACCTTTGTAATGGCTTTTGAAGCTGTCATTCTAAAACGGAATTAAAAGGTAATCTGTAGTTGTCTCTCGATAATTACAAGGGCCAACCCTTTCAGTTGTATTTTGGAAAACCATTTTGTTAATTTTAATGAATAATTTCTAAAATAAATAGATTATTTTTAAGTCATTGTAAAATATTATTTTTAAACTTAGCTCTGAACATGTTACAAAATCAAATGAACGTGGTACTCGGTTGTGGAAACACTCGCATTAGCAAAGTTTGTTTAGTCGTACATATTTTTTCGTATGTACACACATTGTTTATGTTATTTTTTTTTATTTCACACTTTTAGTTTTGTTTTTGTATAAGTGCATAGTTTTAATGCCTTTTCTTAAATAAATTTAAACTTAGTCTGCCTATCTATATTGCCTAAATAATATAAATCCGAATTTGGCTTATGTAAGGTTTTATTTTTGTTCTTACTTTTTTTTGTATGTAGCTGTGGATTTTGACTAAATAAATAAATAAATTTTGTACTTATATCTCTAATAAGTGAGCACCGAATTTATTTCATAAATCTAAAAATATGTCTAATGAATAATATATAATATAGCGACAGTTTTTATTTGGGATTAATTACGAAGTAAGGATAGGGCATTAGCTAGGAGATCAAGGCAATAACTCCCACGTCGGCAAAGCACATAGAAAATAACATAAATTGTGTTATTTTCTTTCAAATTCAAATTTATTTGAATATTACAGTACAAAAATTTAAAGTTGATGTTTTTTCTGTAAAAAATTCCAAAAATATATGTAATCATTGTTATGTAGGAATTCCACTTTTAAGCTCTGTTTCTTTAGAAAATTAAATTAATATTTTTATAAGTCAAAAGTTGAGTTTTCTTTTCGTCAAACAAAGAAAATGTTTGGGCGAACTTAAAATATCAATCTAACGATGTTTTCAATGTAGAACGTCATTACTACGGCAGAGGTAGTCAATATTAGATGCCAGCTTTTATTGAATATACATATAACAATGAATGTAGCGTTATCAGTTTGATGGGAAGATTTATTAGTGATAACGTTTGCCATCAGTACGCATATGATATACGTATGAAATTCCTAAACACAATATATACTGTAGTATTCTATACAGATAAATAAAGTAGAAGTACCTGTTTTAAATATCAAAATAAGAGCTTTTTATTTAATTCATAAAAATATGTGGTACTTATAAGAAATTACTGTTTTTTACAGCTAGTCTCCGAAGCGACTGGATTTAGTTCAACAGGCAAAAGTTCATTGTTGATGTTATAAGGCTTACTTTAGGCTAGCTTAATTTTTAAAGTATAAGGGTTCTGCTAATGTCTAAGTTTTGAAACCGTATATAAAGTCGCTTATTTAACTAACGACATTAAAACAAATAATGACACGTTTGTTTCTGTTTGTAATGACCCTACTTTCTTGCTCCAGCGATCGCGGGTTCGAGTCCCGCTGGGGGCATTCATTTGTTTAACTCGGATGTTTTTACTCCAGTCATGGGCGTTTATATTTATAATATGTTTGTATTTAACCTTATATATGTAGTATATCAACTATCTGGTATCCGTAACACAAGACTCCTTCGTCGCTTACCACGGAACTAGATGGCGCTGTGTTGATACTTAATATGAATAATTGTAGGTCAATGATAAGTCTGAAAGTTAACAATAAAAAGTCAAATAGCATACTCCTAGCTTATTATTATTGTACAGACAACAAGTACAAAATTAATATATGTAAATGTTTTTTTTTAATTTCATAAAATATTTGTTACGGAGAATATTTGTAATTACATTTCATTCCTCTGAGAATCTCAATTCGTAATTAAATTTATAATTCCGTAGGAAAAGTTTCGATCCATCCAGATTATTGGAACTGAGGTTTCCTGAACGGTTGTTCGTTTATTTTGTTTATTTAATTTGGAGTTGCTCACAGTTGTGTTTAAATAATTTTGATTGTTACTTTAATCGCAATATTTATTCAGTTATGTGATACACTTGAAATTAAAATAAAGTTAAGGTTTAACGCCACGTGGGCTCAGTTTGTAGTGACTTTACTTGCTGTGCTAGCGGTAGTGGGTTCGAGTCCTGCGGCATTCTTTTATGATCGGTGCGACGTTTAGTTTCAAGTCATGGATTAATTTTAAATTTATATTTATAATATGTATGTATTATAATTAAATTTTACTATAATTTGTACTTTAATGATTTTAATTTGAAACATCGAAAACTAAAAATCAAAATAAATCCGCGAAAAATCCAGAAATATAGTATTTAAACAAAAAATAATTTTGATTTTCTTTTAAATATCACTACATAGTATAAAACAAAGTCGCTTTCTCTGTCCCTATGTCCCTTTGTACCCTTAAATCTTTAAAACTACGCAACGGATTTTGACGGTTTTTTTAATAGATAGAGTGTGCATGTGCTTAATCTATGGAAGAGCCCGAGTGAAGCGAGGGCGAGTCGCTAGTTGTATATAATTTCACACGCATTTAGTAAATATCTGCTTTTAACATTACAAACAGACAGTTCAATTTTATATATCTATATAGATGTCATCGACATACGTACAATAGTATACTTTTAGCTGAATAACTTTTCCATTCTGAAAGTTTAGCAGTTCTCTGACTTATGAATGTCGATTTGGAGTTTTAGGCATTTTTTCTCCTTGGAATATGAATAGTTTGAATTTTGTTTGTAAGCATCTGATTTTCCTCTAGTGAAATACGCGTGAAATATCTTTTTATTCGTATAAGCTTTGTTACTGTCGCGTTACGATATTTTCTTTTGTTAAACATATTTAAGATATATAACCAATAAATATTGTTTTGGGGTTTCATTCAATAAAATTTATGATTCTAAGGTTTTTTTTTGTCTTCGTTTTATGTTTATTTTCATATATCTTTCTTTTACAATTAGAAGTTAAAAAAATGAATAACAATATTTGGTAAGTCTAAACATAACGATAATAATATTTTAACTTGGTCAAATCTGTACATAAATTAATATTGTTTAGGCTGAAATTATAGTTTTAGAATTTTTGTTTGTCTGTCTGTCTATGAACACATCACTAGAAAACCACTGGAGAGATTTCGATGAACTTTAGTATGACGATAGCTGGTTATGATTGTCAACATAGCTACGTGCTCTTACTATAGGACCTTTTATCAATTAAAAAAAAGTGCGTGTGTACAAAGTACACATGTAAGAAGTCAAACTTCTTTGGCAAACTAATTTTTAAATCTCGTATATATTTATACTAAATAACCCCGTCTAAGCTCGTTGAGAGAGGGAGATGGCGCGAAGGTCACACCCACGAGTTAGACAGAGTTAGAAATGTCACTGACTCGCCGTGAGCGAGATCTAACTAAGGCTAACTCTTCCCCGTCTCCGAGTGCCTGGTACTATGGACTAATTTTTCGTTTCATCGATTTTGAAATCACAACGATTCTAAAGAAGTTTCACTTCAAAAAAAATTAAAAGCCACTTTACAAAATATGTTGCTATTTATCATTATTATTATTTCATATTCCATGTAATTTTTAGTTTTCTATTAGCGATATCGATGTCAAGGGGGTTGAATCAAAGTAATATAGCAATTTTCAGAGAGCATTCGCTTAATAAAGAACATCAAGCTTAATGTCCCAGCTACAGTTTTTACGACACATAAAATTTTGTCTCACTGCCTCTATTCCTACGTCAATATTTTACTAAAACTTGGGGTAAAAAGTTTCATTGTTGTTATATTATAGGCTTTTGGGGGGTTCTTTTGTATTTCTAGGGTTCCGTACGGTCTTACTGGCTTAGTGGTCAAAATTCAATCATAAATATTATTAAAATCGAATGCTTGAAAATATTTATCTATTTATATGAGTCTTCATATTTTTTACGTTTTACGTTTAATATTTTTTAATTACACTAAAGCTTGTCAATATCTATTAGAAATGGTAAAGAAAAATGACTTTAAAAATTCATTTTTATTTCATTTTACATTTACACTTATTCCTTTCACTGTTATTTCGATGGGACAGCAAACAGACACGAAGCTAGCACCATGAGTAAAAATTAGTTAAACATAAATAATAAATTTGAATAACAATACGAATGACAAGATCAAAATCAAAGTACCGGTAATGGACCCGTCCGAAGATAAAAATGTTTTTAGGACCGTGTGCAGAGGAATTAATAGTCCATTAAAATTTGCATACCACTTTATTATCCGCTATTTCACGAAATAACGCTCAAATTCATTATAATACGAAAAAAGACTTTTTGAAGTGCGGATATTTAGTATGAAGAATTAAACACATTTGTTTAATGACACAGTTGCTTTATCATTTTGAGTTAATATACATATATAGGACTAGCGCTTCATAATTCCACTTGTATTTTAGGCAAATCTTATTAAAATATTCAGAAATCTTATAGTGAACAGGAAAGTTAGAGTTTTTGCAACATTTTTCATTGAGCATAGCCTATAGCTTTCCTCGATAAACAGACTATCCAACACAAAAATAATTTTTCAATTCGGACCAGTAGTTTCTGAGATTAGCGCGTTCAACCAAACAAACAAACAAACTTCTGCTTTATAATATTAGTATAGATAGTTTTTAGAATTTATGTCTTTATGTCTGTCTATGGTTTTAATAACTGGTTATCCAGTTCAATATATACGATATTTTTTACTCTGGGAAAATATCGCATTTCTGAAATGTCTATACTAACTTCTCAAACGTACCTAGATAACGAAGCCGAAAAGAGTGATGGCAAGTCAACAGCACTATTAAAAAAACCATTAAATTACATTATTCAACGAAGATTTTATCTCAATAATTGTATAATGAAGAGGATACAAAACGAAGATTAGATTTCCTTCATTTATAACAAGATATATTTAATAAGAAATTAACAAAAACAAACAAACACACAAAACAATAGATCCCATTTTTCTTTTCCTAGAACAATGGGAGTAAAAAATTCGCCTCTTGTCATGGATGTGGCAGAGATTAAGTGGTTTGGGACTTCGCGCTCACTGTTTAATGCTAGATTTAAGATTTTTCGAGGTTGATTCTTTGATCCATTGCTTAAATTACTCTTTAAACCTAAGTAAGTATAAAAGTGTTATTTATGGAACGTCTTCTAAAAACTAAAATAATAATACATATATGTATCTATTCTATACTAATATTATAAAGAGGGAAGGTTTCTATCTAAGTATGTTTGTAATGAATTGGCTCCAAAAGTAGCCCTTTTTAAAATTCTTTCACCATTTGAAACACATTATCACTGATTAATATCATCATCATCATCATCAGCCCTTTTTAACGTCCCACTGCTGGGCACGGGCCTCCCTCAGTACGAGGGGGATCAGGCCATAGTCCACCGCGCTGGCCTAGTGCGAGTTGGCGGACTTCACATGCCTTTCAAAAACTTGTTAGGTTCTCTCAGACATGCAGGTTTCCTCACGATGTTTTCCTTCACCGTAAGACAAGTGGTAATCATGATAGAAATGATTCGCACATGAAAATATCAGAGGTGCGAGACCCGGATTTGAACCCGCATCACTCGGTTATCCAAGCGACGCGTTACCGCTGGGCTACCACTGTCTTTACTGATTAATATAGGCTATTTTAATTGTACGAAAAAAGGATCTCTACTAAAACTACAATAACAGGAGAGGAGGAGTGTAAGCCGCACATAATATAAGAAATAGCTAGTCGGCGCGGCTCAGGAGTATATTAAAGCTGGATTAATTTTGGAGAAAAAACCCAGCGAGTGATCGAATAAAGTTTAGTAGCGATTATAAAAATTAACGCGGGCAAAGCCGCGCGTATTGCTAGTTCTAAGATAAATTAAAATGATTTGTCCGGTGTATTTGTCTGGAGTCCGCTGTTACTTTTACCAGTTTTTATATAAAAAAAAACATTTTTTTTTATTTCTTGTTTGTCAATTCGTTTGATTGTTTCGATTAATTTGCGATACAGTGGTACAGTGGTACTAGCATGACAGTGGTAGCCCAGTGTTAACGCGTTGCTTGGATAACCGAGTGATGCGGGTTCAAATCCGGGTCTCGCACCTCTGATATTTTCATGTGCGAATCATTTATATCATGATTACCACTTGTCTTACGGTGAAGGAAAACATCGTGAGGAAACCTGCATGTCTGAGAAAACCTAACAAGTTTTCGAAAGACATGTGAAGTCCGCCAACACGCACTAGGCCAGCGCGGTGGACTATGGCCTGATCCCCCTCGTACTGAGGGAGGCCCGTGCCCAGCAGTGGGACATTAAAAAGGGCTGATGATGATGACAGTGGTACTAATTTTGATGAGACTGTCGCTGGCCGATAATTTGACAAAGTTTAAAACGTATTTAGCGACGCAACCACGCATATGTAGATAACTAAACCTGTCATATAAATAAGTAAATAAATATTTTGGGATATTTTTTACAACAGCGCCATCTAGTTTCGTGGTAAGCTACGAGGCTCGTGTTACGGATACCAGATAGTTTATATACTACATATAAATTTTAAATACATACATAATATAAATATTAACATCCACGACTGGAGAACAAACATTCGTGCTCAACAAATGAATGCCCCCAGCGGGACTCGAACCCGCGACCGCTGGCACAGAGTCACTGCCAAATGAGAAAAACGTGTCGTCAATATGTAAAACATTTTATTAAACCCCAAAGAGATTCTTTAAAATTCATAAGTTTCTTTTATTTATACAAATCATGATTGACCTTTTGATCTTTAAACAAAATAATATTTAAAATTAATATTTCCACAGCAATATTGTATAAAACACATCGCTATAGAAGTTAGTACTTTAGACTTTCATATATCTGATTTGATTTCTTTCAAAATTATATATGAATCTTATAGAAAATATATTTTTAGAACAGATTGTACAAACATCAAATGATCAAAGGAACGTGAATAATATAATATTTCTTTGAAAGCAATTCTCATTCAAAATATATTATGTTAGAATATTTTACAGAACATGTTACAAATGAAACATTCTAGACGTAATGAAACAAGTTATCATTCGTTTAGACATAACATCTCCAACTATTACTTGACTTTAACTTAGTTACTGTACGTACACATTCATATCTATGGAATGTTTATATTTTATTACTATTATTAAGAGAATAAAATGTATTTTGTTTGTTTTATTGTATAAGTAAATTGAAATTTACTGGCACTGACTCAAAAATTCTGACTATAAACGTACTGGGTAATTTTTTACTATTTTTTTTGTTTGACAGTAGGTTTAGAAATTATTCTTTAATTATATCGATCGGTAAAATATTATCATCCCTCTCTATATCAAACTTCATAAAAATTGTTTCATCAATTTAAGCGAGAAAACGTAACAGACATACAGATTTACTTTCGCATTCATAATATTATTATATATATTAAGAGTACGTAAAAATTTAAAGCTATGGAAAACCATTAAAAGCAGATATTTTATACATTTTATCGACACCTCATCAATCACCGCGTCACCATTGTACTCCAAAACGCGTGAAATTCAAATATGTATAATTAAAAGCTGAACGGTCAGTCCTTTGTCGTTCCAATGAGGTCGAACCCAAAAAATCTTGTGGTAAGCATGGGGTTATACTAATTGGATTTACGTAATCACTACATAGTATAAAACAAAGTCGCTTTCTTTGTCCGTATATCCCTATGTATGCTTAAATCTTTAAAACTACGCAACGGATTTTGATGCGGTTTTTTTAATAGATAGATAATTCAAGAGGAACGTTTATATGCATAACTAGCGGATCCCACGGCTTTGCCTGTGCTAAATCTAGGGAAGAACCCGAGTGAAGCGAGGGCGAGTCGCTAGTTCAATATAAATATAAAATTTTCTCCTATTTTAGTATTTAACGTACATCGAATTTAATAATTGACTAAGTTTCATCCCCCTGAAGTACGTTTTATGGGTATTAACCCTAGTTAGACAACTAGTTATTATTATACCAAATTTCATCCAAATCTGTCCAGTAATGCGTAAAGCATTTACAGACAAACAAACAGGCAGACGTTTATATTGTATTTTTTCAATTTTATATAATCATTTTAGTATGTCTTAATTATTATTGTTAGAAGTTTCGAACAAACGGGTTAGGTACTCCTGCTCTCTGGAGGTGTTTTTGTTTCCCAATAAATTAAAATACACGTATTAATTAACAATTATCTCCAGTTTTGAGATTTGAACAAACAAATTTGGATAAAAAAGTAAATTGAATGATAATTTTCAGTTACTACTTTTTTTTATTTATGCTTACTTCGGAGATAAAAATAACCGCCAATTGTTAAGGTTTCGATAAGATGTCATTCAGTTGACGACACGTTTGGTTCAGTTTATAGTAACCCGACTCTGCTTCAGCGGTGGTGGGTTCGAGTCCAGCTTGGGGCAATCATTTGATGAGCGCGAATGTTTGTTCTCTAGTATCTAGGACCTATCTGATATCCGTAACACTAGCCTCGTAGCTAACCATAAACTAGATTGCTCTATGTGTAAAAAAAATGATTGTGCATGTTTAGTCGGAAAATAGAAACCTAAAATCTTGACTTACTTTTAGTACATGTTTCTATTTATTATTCTCTTTCATGTTTCTTATTGAATTTTTACTTCTTATTTAAGTCCTTAAATATGGTAAAATTAACTCTTTACAGTTTAAAAAAATCGCTTTAAACCCATGTTAGCCAATACAAAGTGATGACCCAAAACCAAATTTCTGTTCAGTTTTGATAAAGAATATTTAGAAATCTACGTTCTCTATTCCTAGGTTTTTCTCTGCAATGCTTATATAAAGAGGTGTCGATTTGTCGAGCAGGCAACACTAGTTTGTAGTGGTCATTTGTAAAAGCAAAGATAAAGTGTAGTAAATAACTTTTAAAGTATTTATACTTTATTTATGCTTAGTAACTAAAAGACCTATTTATTAAAAGTTACTCATGATATAATATCGATAAAAGCATTTATGTTGAAAGTTATAAGCTCTACGCCAATCTTTCTAATTTTATAACAATTAAGATACCTTTAGACACTTTTAAGTTTAGAGCTTTTCCGTATATAAATATAAAATAAATTCGAATCTACAACCTCTGTTACATAACCCTATACCAATCATATGAAACAGCCAACAAAAAATGTATAATTCTGAAACTCACTGAAATATTCATTTCTTATTCAAAATCAGACAGTGAATATGAAAAAAGCGCAGCAATTTGAACAAAATGACAGCATTCAATACCACAGTACAAAGAATTACAAGTTTTAAAGAGTCAATTTGGGAAGCGGCACCGGGTTTTAATTAAGACCGAATGCTCTTGGGGAAAAAGCCTTCAAACGAAATCGCCTCTCATTTGAAAAGAAAATAAAGTACGATCGGAAAGACTGGGTCGCTAATGGGCGTTAGCTATAATGCCCCTTTCTATGTTACTAAGTCAGTTCTGATACTGGAGGTAGATAAAAAACATAATTATCGTTACCTTTTAAGGGCTAAAATGTCTTAAATATGTTTAATAATACTTTTGGTAGTTTACTTTTGGTAGTTTACTCACAGACTTACAGACTGACTTTTAATTTTGATAATGTAAAAATGACGATTCAAAAGAGCTTGTAAAAGTCTATTTGAATAAAGAATATTTTGATTTGATTTGATTTGATTTTCTTGGGTTTACGCGAATATTTGACATTATAAATGAAACTACCTTTTCGGATATTGTGGGAGAGACTCTGACCATTATGGCTGTAAAGCATTCGAAACGTTGCGAACCAAAAATCCAAATAAATCCGCGACAAAATCCGAAAATCAGTCCGCCATGTTTCAGAGTCTGCCATATTAGATTTACAATGATGACTGACGGTAATTAACGTACAATGAGTACGTAAAATGAGTGCGAGATAAATAGATCTTTTAATCTATTTTTTAGAATTTAAAGGTGCTATTTATTGAACTAAATAGAACAAATATTAAAAAATAATTCGGAATTGTTCTTGATACTATGATATTATATATAATTTATTCATGAAATTATGTTTATGAATATCATTATTCACATAGAATGTAAACATCAACAATGAAACGTTATATAGAAAATATTTTAAATAATAAAATTAAACTCAAAGCCTCAACATGATTAAAATTAATTAATCGGTTGAACGCTCATATTTTAAATTAATGTTATAAATTAATGTAGGTTTAAATTTTGAATAAAACTACATTTTTGGATTTTTAGTGGATTTTCATTTATTTCTTGCAACCTGGCACGTGTACAATAATCATGGTCACAGAATAGTCTAAGGTTTCAGACGTGTCAAAGATCTATTATTTAATTAGCCTGATTTAAAAGAAGAATTTGTCAGAATTTCGTCAACAAAATAAATTAAATTTATTTTATTATGAAAAAGCTTTTGAAGCACTAAATTCCTAATCAAATATACTTATGTTCGAAGTAAGTTTCTTAGAATTAATATATTAGCATATTTAAACATAATATTTATTATTATAAACTCTATTATTATAGGTATTATCAAAATATAAGCAAAAAGATGCTCCAAATAAATAAATAATAAATAAATATACGGGAACATTATTACAACAGTACCCTCTAGTTCCGTAGTAAGCTACGAGGCTTGTGTTACGAATTCCAGATAGTTGATATAATACACATAATATATACATTTTTAAATAATATACATATTATAAATATAAACACACATGGCTGGAGTACAAAACTCAACACACGAATGCCCCTAGCGGGACTCGAACCCGTGAACACTTGCGAAGAAAGAACCAACTGAGCCAAACGTGTCCTAAATAGTCTCATCTTTATACTGGATGTCATATTTTAAACTCCTAGTATATTTATGGTGCTGTAGTTAATTAAAAACATATGCCTCTCGGGACCACCGTTTATATTTCAAGAGAAATATTCAGTCCGTACTAATTACTTCTAATATTCAGACCTTAAAGTCACAACCTTTTATCATAAAAATGGGCAAAGCCAAAATTCAGTACTTTTTACTTCTTTCTTTTTCAACTGTTTTTTGTAGCTATCGACAAGCTTTAATTTTGATGTTTTGAATACAAATTTTTGGACATGAGCTTTTTAGTACAAATTATAGTCAAAATTTGATACTAGACCAACAATTGTGTTATCGATATTTTTTTTGAAATGTCGTAGCAGGCCTATTAAAAATATTGCAATCATGGCCGAGCAATATGTGGCTGGTCTATGTGTTGCAATTATATAATATATAGATAATATTATTAATAAAAATTATTTTTTTAGTTAAAAAGCTAAAATTTATTTAAAAGACGAGAAGACCCTATAGAGTTTTATAATAATAATAATTAGAATTATTTATATAATTAATAAATTTTAATTATTATTATTATTTTAAAAAAACTTGTCCATTTAGAAGTATCTTATACTAAATCTTAATACGTACCCAGGGATGAACCCGAGTGGAGGGTGAATCCCTAGTATACGATATATTATTTGGGAAATCCAGTTGTTATTATCTAATACGCTCCAAAAGCCCACAAAATCACAAGAAATGACTTAAAGCATAAATTATAAACATTATGTATTAAATTACCATATTTTACCATCAATGTAGGAACCCTTCCAAAATTGCAACCAAGTATGATTTAACAATTTTTTTTATTTTTTATTTTATTCTGAATTAGTGCTTGACTGCGTTCCACCTGATGGTAAGTGGTAGCCACCTATTCACTCTTGCCTTGAAGACACCCATATTGTAATCGGACGGAAACACTGACGTAGGCAGGTTGTTCCAATCCTCAGCCGCACGTATAATAAATGACGAAGCGAAACGCTTCGTCCGGACGGGTGGAATGTCCACGACATAAGAATGGAGACCAGCCGTTCGTCGAGTCGTCCGATGATGGAAAGGGGATGGGGGAATTAAGTCGTGTAATTCCTGCGCACACTCTCCGAAATGCAACCTATAGAATACACAAAGGCTGGCAACCCTACGTCGGTGATCGAAATATACATCGGGTCTAGTGATCTTTCTGACCCTCGTTCAGAATTACATTAGACGAGATGTTATTGTTTAAGCCATTGTATTAATATTATGTTTTCATATTCAAATGATTTTAAATATATTAGTAGAGTAACTTCCTTGTTAGTAGAGTGGCAGTGTACATAGATGTGGATGGTCGTCGGTTCGATTTTTTTATGTGTAACAAAGAGGTATTGCTCATATAGGCTATATCAAATATAAAAAAAAATACTACGGCCATTTATAATATTATTTCCTTTGAATATCTTTTTAATCCTAATTAAAATTATCCTTATTTTTAATCAAACTATGTAGGTATTCTTGTTGCTTATTTATTTTTCACTATACGTTTAAAGTGTATGCATTAAAGTTTGGCAGAATTTGTAGTGACCCTACTTTCTTGCGCCAGCGGTCGCGGGTTCGAGTCCCGCTGGGGGTATTCATTTGTTAAACTCGAATGTTTGTACTCCAGTCATAGGTGTTTATTTCCGCATGAATAACCGACTTCGCTTCATTTGTTTGTATTAGATTTTAATATTGAGGCAGATGAAACTAAGTGCAGACCTTAGTTTTAAGAATAGATGCTTCATAATATGATAGAGTACCTTCAGAGTAGTTGAAATACAGTTGCATTAAAGAAATATTACAAAAGAAAATTACAATTGTAATATTCTTTCATGAGAAACCTTATTCAAGATATAGTTTCTTTGTGTTCTAAGAAAACTAAATGCTATGCAAGTTCTTACAGAAATGAACCGTCGGACATTTCGAAAAAATATCGGTGTTATGAAATAAAGCACAGATATTTTATTAGATACTAGTGTATTAAAATATTATTTCGATATATATATATATATATATATATATATATATATATATATATATATATATATATATATATATATATATATATATATATATATATATATATATTATAGAATTTTTCTGAGCTTGTCTGTCATACTGCTAATTTTTGTGATTGTCTTTGTGTTACAATCTATTTTTCTTCGCCCAATTTTATCAGAGTATGTTTAGTAGATTAAAACGTAATGCAGGGATTAAGTTAATGCTGTTATTATATAATGAATATAATTTATGTAAGCGTTATCGAAGAACATAACGTTTAATACATAAAGCTGCGACAGAATGGTCTTCCAATTACACGCTATTACACATTAAATAATATGTATTCGTCTATTCTTATTATAATTATATCCGCAGCAAATATTTCTACCAATACTTTAAGCAGTTATATATTATAAAATTTATACTATCCGAAGTAATGAATCGAAATGTGTCACTCACCGATTAAACAGAACTTATAAAACTTTATCCCGCCTATTTAACAGCGCCGTCAGGTAGTCAAACAACTTCCAATAAAGTAAATCACTACATAGTATAAAACAAAGTCGCTTTCTCTGTCCCTATATCCCTATGTATGCTTAAATCTTTAAAACTACGCAACGGATTTTGATGCGGTTTTTTAATAGATAGAGTGATTCAAGAGGAAGGTTTATATGTATAACTAGCAGATCCCGCGGCTTTGCCTGTGCTAAAACTAGGGAAGATCCCGAGCGAAGCGAGGGCGAGTCGCTAGTTAATCATAGAATAAAAATAGTCAATAGTCAATAGATATATTCATTATCCATTAAATATATAGAAAATAACAATACATATTAGCGTATATTTTCTTTTTAGTGCCTATCAGTAACTTCTAACCGCATGCTTTTGGATTAATAAAACTTATGCCAAAAATATCTGTAATATTACTATCAAAATCAGACTTTTGTTTCAAAGCTACGCCAAAACAAAGTTTATGTATCTATCTATAACGACACGTTTGGCTCAGTTTGTAGTGACCGTATTTGCTGCGCCAGCGGTCGCGGGTTCGAGTCCCGCTGGGGACATACATTTGTTGAGCACGAATGTTTGTACTCCAGTCATGGCTGTTTATATTTATATTATGTATTTATTTAAAGTTATATATATGTAGTATACCAACTATCTGGTATCCGTAACACAAGCCTCGTAGCTTACCATGGAACTAGATAGCACTGTGTGTAATATTGTCCCAACATATCTAATATTTAATATCTCGTTCACGATCACGATGTTATGGTCGCACTTCGAAACTGCTCGACTGATTTTAACGACTTTTTAATATTTGATAGATATGTAAATAGTTCGTAAAGTATTTGTCACCTTCCTAACCCCATCTCCCATTATATATGTCACAATAACGCTTGCCGGGTCAACTAGTTTCGTAATATTAATAAATACGATATTCACACTTCCATGGATATTTGGAGTTTACAAGTGATTGGAATATGTATATTCATATTTCAGAGACACGCCGAATAACTAAAAGGTTGATACTGTGTTCAGTGAATTTTGTATCAAAGGAGGCGAGACAATCATTTTATGGTGTTGGATTTCATAGTTTCTATATAACTTTTATATAGAATTCCATATTAAAGCTAGCTAACTACGTCTCTACTTCAACTGATAACTTATTTTCATTAAAAAAATAATAAAAGTCATCGAAACACATTTACAGCCGTTTGCTGTTAACATTTTTATTTACTCACTAGCATTTCCCGCGGCTTCGCACGCGTTCTAAGGATCGGAAACTAAATTCTTTCTGAGTCACACGGTATGATACCTCGCAGAAGTAACGCCCGCCCTTCCCGTTTTTGTAACATATTTTAATAATGCTCCGCTCCTATTGGTCGTATCAAAATGTAATATAGCCTATAGCCTTTCTCGATAAACGGAATATCCAACACAAAAAGAATTTTTTAATTCGGACCAGTAGTTCCTGAGATAAGCGCGTTCAACCAACCAAACAAACAAACTCTTCAGCTTTATAATATTAGTATAAATTAGGTTTCTGAATCGTTAATTTGACGAAAATTGTACTAGGCCTTACATTTTCAATCTCTACATTTTTTTACTATTTACGAAAAAACTATGAAAACATTATATTTCAGAAAAACAATTTACCAAATAATATATTGAAGTACGTAAATATATTTTCATAAGTTGTTACGAAAAATTTCAAAAAGCTGCGACTAAGCTTAATTTTAAACTTATATTCTAAGGTAGTGCTGCACTAATGTTTTGATTTCGTAGCAATTTGCTTCGTAAATTAGATCAGGCTTCATGCAGACGGGAGCTGTTCACTGGCATCACGTACTAGAATTTTGGCAAAATATATTACTTTCTAGGCGATCTCTAATACGTGTTAGTTTAAAAAAAATTGTTATATGCAAATTTTCCAAACACAAAAATGGTTGAACAGATTTTCATGAAATGGTGATTAAAAATGGAATATAAATAAATAATAAATATGTTGAAACTTTTTTACAACAGCGCTATCTAGCTCCGTGGTAAGCTACGAGGCTTGTGTTACGGATACCAGATAGTTGATATACTACATATTAAAATTTTAAATACATACATAATATAAATAGTAACACCCATGACTGGACAATAAGCATTCGTGCTCAACAAACCCGCGACCGCTGGCGCAGAAAGTAGGGTCACTGCCAACTGTGCCAAGCTCTTAATTACTTAGAAACGCAAACGAAGCAAGGTAAATCACTAGTGCCTTAATATTTCTTCTAACTATTCACTGCGCTTGCTTTAATTAATTCAACTGTTCAAGCTAACAGCTGACAATACAGTGTAATGATTTTTATTCGAGGAAGGAAACTAATAAGTAAAGTTTGAGGTTACGAGGAGTCTGCGAGACCAAAGTTTAGAACTTAGTGCGACTTGAAACTGAACGCCTTATCGGCTCTTGTGATAACGATTAGTTCGTACATTTTAGTTATACATCGGGTACTATAATATAATAATTTAATATTATTATTCGTTATATATATTTTTGTCTAAGACAGTGGTAGCCCAGCGGTATCGCGCTCGCTTGGATAACAGAGTGGTGCGAGTTCAAATCCGAGTCTCGCTCTGATATTTTAAAATTAGCGAGTCATTTCTTTCATGATTACCACTTGTCTTACGGTGAAAACATCGCGAGGAAACCTGCATGTCTGAGAAAACCTAGCAAGTTTTCGAAAGATATGTAAAACCCGCCAACACGCACTAGGCCAGCGCGGTGGACTATGGACTGATACCCCTCGTACTAAGGGAGGCCTGTACCCAGCAGTGGGACGTTGAAAAGGGCTGATGATGATGATGATGATATTTTTGTCTATTTATTACTAGGATTTTATACAATAAATACTGTTGTAATATTAATAGTCATAAATATTCTGAATAAAACTGATAGCACTATCAGAGATGTCAGATGTAAAGTAGAAATAATGTCTAAAATTATTTGAAAATAAAAATCTCAGTGCTTGACACGGGCATGAACCCGCTTTACTTGGCATATTACCACTGAACTTCTACTGCGCTGTAAGACATACATTTAAATGCTTATCTCATATTATAAAAATCAATTCTTTCGAAAAATATACATTTTAAAATACTACATTGTTAATCGTTAACTTTATAAAGTTGAATCAAAATTAATACAGTCTGTTCAATGTTCATTAAAATAATATTAAGAGCTAGAGAGCAGAGTAACATAGCTTAAAAGATTTTCGTAACATATACTCAAGAAGTACACTTAATTTAAGGTGTAGAATTGAGTTTGTGTATAAAATGCTTACTTAGAGCTGGCTTTATTATAATTTAAAGACCCTTTGCGTTTTTTGTGCGTTTCGAGAAGGTACTTAGAATTAATGACTTGGTGTATCTTACGGTAAACGAGATTTTCTATTATACTAACATTATAAATGCAAAAAATGTTTTTATCCTCATTTAATTATCTTTACTTCAAACGGCAGTAGAAAAATATTTTTACGTTGTAATTTTGACATTAGCGTTTGTTCGTTTGATGTTAGAAGCTTTAACTGACTCTTGGGTCTAAAGGATAAGATTGCAGATTTCTAAATAAGCTTAGTAAATTTCTAGTATTATTCACGTTTTCTGTGAAGTGGTCTTATAAGCAGCATAGATTTGAAAAGTTAGCTATTTCCTAGAAAAGCAAGTAAACCTGTCGAATCATTGATCCATTAGCACTAGCGACTCACGCTTGCTTTGCTCGGGTTCATACTTAGATTTAGCTACCTTGGGTTACATTAATGGAGTTTCAGTAAGGAGCTTTTTTTTTGAAAATATAATTTTGTGAAAGATTTTTTTAATTTCTTTATTTATTTATTTATTTTCTTATAGGCACACTTACAATATACATATACAACATTAATACACTAAATTATATTAAAAAAACAAAAACTCGTTCACTGATATGTATATCTATAACAAGTGCACACAATTTTTTAAATTGGTTCAGTAGTTTCGAAGCTTATTCAATGCAAACAAACAAATCTTTCCTCTTTATAATATTAGTATAGATAAGGGTTTGAGAGTAAAGTCTTAGAGTGTATCTAGTATATAATAGCAAGGGATGTATATATGTATTCAACCCCTATCAGATTTGAAATTTGTAGTCAAACTAAGAAGATAATAATTTTATAATCAAACACGGGGGTTAGTTATGTCACCCCTTCACTCAATCTTTTTAGACCAACCTCTTAAAATACACAAACATACATTTTCATACAACTTCATTTACAAAATTAAAATTTTATTCAATTCTATACAACAGTGTAGTTCTAAAGCGGTGGAATTAATTAAAATTTTCATGCTTTAGTGAAATATTTGTTGTACTACACGTAATATAGTACTTTGAACGTTTCAAGACATTGTAAGGACCTCAATAAATCATTCCAGGGGCTAGATTTAGTTAGGATTTAGGATCTAGTTTCAGCCTTGGTCATGGAGAAATTGGATTTCGTTAATGACATTGAAGAATGTCACTCGGGTCGCCTCACGTATAAAAGAAACGTGATATGATATACGTTGCTCTTAAGGTCTAAGAAAGGAACAAATTTTAGCCTCTTCTAAAAATATTATCCTTTCCACGGAAAATATTTCAGAAAAGCCTGTGATGAAAAATTATACAATATGTACGTATCAATATTTTTAATTTAACGACAGGATTTTGCTTTTATTTGGGAATAAACGTTTATTAAAATGTAGAAAATTTTAAGTTATAAAATCTATTTAACAAATGAATGCCCCCAGCGGGACTCAAACCCGCGACCGCTGGCACAAGAAAGTACCAAACGTGTCGTCCAAAAATGTCCCACATTCACGTTAATCGAATAAAGTATGTTAGCTTAGTTATTTTTTAAGTGTAGTGATTGATTTATGTTAAACTCTTTCGTATAAGTATTGCTATTGATTTTAAAAAGAAATTGACATTTGAGTTACTGTTTTGACATTAATTATTATAAAAGCCGTGATACCATCACGGTGGGGGCACTTCCCGTTTGGATTTTCAGAAATACAATACGACTATTAGACTGAATACTTATGTAATGCTTATATGTAACTACATGGTTGTAATTGAACACCAATAAACAATTATTAGTACCAGATGTTTTATTTGAAGGAAGTATTTACTTTTAAGTATTAGATAGTTTAAAATTCATCGTAGCAGCCTATTAATGAAGAACCAGGAGCAACTGACATGGTTCCATCTACCAAATAACTTCGGAACGTCTGCATTGCAAAATGTTAATGAAACGTGCGTCGACATGCCTATGATATTTAACTATAATTACTTGTAAAAAATAACGATAATTGCTATGAAATAGCTAAAATTTACATGCTGATTCAAAACTTGAGTAATCACTCTAAAATTAATTATACCATTCTTCTATGCAGACTTAATCATTAAAATTTATATTCAATATAACAAATCAAACATTATACATCTTTTAAATTAAATCTCTCTTTGAATATTTGTATAAGAGAATATTTAAGGTAGAGAAGTCAAATGTAAAGTCTTTGCTATAACGCTGTACTGCAGTGGCTCGTTGAATCACGTGACAGTATTTATTTTTGCTTTCATTTTAGGTTGGTGAAAACTTGGCCGATTTTGTGGCTTTCTCTTGCTGTTTAACGCTGAGCTTCCCTGAAAAGTTTAAATTTTTAGAGTATATTTAAATTTTATCAATGCGTTGTACATATTGGACTAATACTTTTAATGTACTGC
The DNA here is from genome assembly GCA_905231865.2 of Boloria selene. Taxonomy (NCBI): domain Eukaryota; kingdom Metazoa; phylum Arthropoda; class Insecta; order Lepidoptera; family Nymphalidae; genus Boloria; species Boloria selene. The sequence goes on from HG993133.1 coordinate 771,588, forward strand.
GAATTAAGTACGAATGTATGTACGCGTAACGTGTAATCGAATATAAGAAATATTAACATTTTTAATAAAACCGTATAACCGTAAGCGTAATATTACAGAAAAATTTATATTATAATATGGTTTAAAAATTATTTTTTTCTTATATTATTGTCTTTCCAATCTGTTTATTTAAGTGTATTTTATTTTACTAAATTATAGAATCTACAATTTCTTTACTAAATTATGTTATATTATCCTACACACATACTACGTAAGTAAGCAATATGTAAATTTATTCTGAATATCTCGGAAATAAAACTTTTTATTTAGATAAGGTTTAAGCTTTAAGCTTATTTCTATACGTAAATTTTCTGAAAATACTTAATTCTTATATCTTCTCCTAAAATAATCAAATTAACAAATTAAAGCTCCAATAAAAAGCTTCAAGCACAAAAAATAAATAGATTAGCGAACAATATTCAGAATTATTCCAATTAATATTATTATATGTAATATTTAGTAACATGAGACGCCAAGAAAAAGCACTACAAAACAAATGTTCTGTTATTAATAGCGGAATGAGCTAATGATTTATCCTAAGAAAGGAAGGAAGTTGGAGTCACGCCAAACGATTGCTGTCTGAATATGGATACTGATAGAGAATTTCTCGTATTTTGGAATCGTTGTAATTTTCAATCGATTGTATGTATTATTTAGTATTTATTTAATATATTAGCTTATTTTAGAGTTTGAACTGACGTAAAATACAACTTTATTGATTATATCGTCGTAATATAATTAAAAAAATTAAAAATTAAAAAAAATTAAGGGGATTTAAAGTTATGATTTTTAGTTTAGAAAAGGATTTTTCTAGTACTAACGACCCAATGGACTACTTAATAATTATAAAATCTATATTTAACTAGACAAACAAAAATAGATCAGTACTTTCTTTTTTGTTTCTCAGCTTTTCTTTTTTGTTTAGTAACAAAGAACGAGGTTTAATGTTATCAATAAAAAAAGTTTTGAAAACAGTGTTTGTTTTGTTATCCTGAAATCTTCAGAGATTATTAATTGGTGGGTGAATACTTTTTATTGTTAACAGTATCATATGTACCACCGAATCAATGTACTCCTTTTGTACGTTGGTTAAAAGGAAAATGTCCGCGTAGAACAAATCACTCTATCACAAGAAATACTGCAAGTAGGCACTATAACCAAGTTATAAGATTTAGGTTTTAGGAGATAGACTATTTTTATTCTTTTTTTTTTTTTTTAAATGTAAATGTGTCATCCACAGGCGTTAAGCGCCCGTGCCTTTTGTTTTTTAATTATTTTTTTTTGGCGTTTTACATTTTTGGACTTAAAACTAGCGATACATGCTAATCATGTAACGTGGGCCGACACTGACTTTTTTTTTTTTTCAGTCGACTTTTAGGACTCTAGAACCCCGCCCCATCCCGCAGTTGGGCAAGCACAGCCTCTGTGATTTTTTTGTCGCGTTTAAGAATGGACATTTTGAGGCTGTGCTCTAGGATGGTCTTCGCTGAGGCTCCCTCCGCTCGACGAATAAATTTGCCAATTGCGTCGTCGCCATCGTATGAGTAATAGACACAGGTCTTGGTGTGCCTTGTCACAGCGACGACAGCATGTGACACACTATCGTGAATGCGGAGCCTTTTGGTCTTCGTCCGCACGATGATGACCTCTTTGTAGGTTTGGCCCTGTGCCTCGTGGATGGTCATGACGCGCGACCCTTCGCCGGATCCGTATCCCTGGTCTATCAGGAGCTTCTTTTCCTCCTGGGTGTGGACCAAGTATAGGGTTCCTTCTTTGGTTGTTGACTATTTTGATTCAGGCTTCTGCCCCAACGTGTCGTCATAATATATAATTTTAAATACATCAAACAATCTTCAATCTAAATATGCATTCAATGGTTTAATCCGTTACAAACATACATGCATTTTTTCTCTTTATGATATTACTATAGATGTAGCTCAAAATGAATGTCGACTCTATGAGATAGAGCTGATGTAGAGTATGATTTCGTAGCAATTTGCTTCCCAAATTGGATCAGTCGAGCTGCTGCCCTCGTAGGCGATGAAAATCTGACTTTCGGTAAAACGGATTAAACCGTAATATGTGGATGCTAAATGGGTTGTATTATAACATAAACTACGTTTAAAAAACCGACTTTGAAAACTAAAAAAATTAAAATAACTTAATATAGGTTTAATATAATACACCCCTTATGAAAACCTAATACCTTTGATATTAATAAATTATTTGTATGTGCTACCTATTGATAGGTTTTTTTTAATTTATTTTTTTAAATTTATTTGGGTCAGCAAACAGTGATCACAATAAAACATTACTTATTAACTAATATAATTTACACATTTCTAATTATGACACCATCCACCATCGTTGACCACAAGTTAAAAAATGGTGTTGAGAAGTGGTAGCATATATATACATCTATATACGTATTAATGAAATTGAAGTGATTTTAATTTCAAATTAACAGCTTTTTGCTAAATCTATATTATAATATATAAGGTGCTCACATAAAAGAAAAAAAAAACAATTTTTAAATGTTTGAATTTTTGTCTGTCTGTCTGTTTGTTCCGGCCAATTTTTGAAACGGCTGGACGGATTTTCACGGGACTTTCACTCGCACTCACTCACTTTCGCGCGACTTCGCTCGATTGTTTGATTTGAAGTCGAACTTATGGGACCAAATGACAGCTATTGCCTATCAAACAAAAGAACAATCACGTAAATCGGATCATAAGTCACGGAGTAATCGGTGTACATACATAAAAAAATATACCGATCGAATTGATAACCTCCTCCTCCTGCGGAAGTCGGTTAAAAATAGCCTTAAAAGCTTTGAAGTTATACAACATTATTTGACTTCTACGAATGAAGTTATATCAAATGCTATATCCTACTAGTATATAATTGCGTAAGTTTGTGATGATAGAGGATGTTTGTTTCTCTTTGACGCAACAACTACTGAATATATTTTGATGAAACTTTACACTATTATAGCTGGTACATTTAAGTAACACAGGTTATTATTTTCATTCTACTATAATGCTGAATTTATACTAATATTATAAAGCTAAAGAGTTTGTTTGTTCCTTTGTTTGAATGCGCTAATCTTAGGAACTATTGGTTCGATTTGAAATATTATTTTTGTGTTGGATAGTCCGTTTGTCGAGGAAGGCTATAAAGCTATATTAGATCACGCTACGGCCAATAAGAGTGTACCATCAATGAAAAATGTTGCAAAAATGGGAAGGGCGTTAGTTCTGCGAGGTACCATACCGCGCGATTCAGAAAGAATTTGGTTTCCGGTCTTTAAAACGCGTGCGGAGCGACGGAAAAGGCTAGTATTTGATATACATACAGTGTATGTGCTTAGTACTTTCTTAGGTTTACGCGAATACTTGACATAATAAATGAAGCTATCTTTTGGGATTTTGTCGCGGATTTATTATGATTTTTGGTTCCCGACGTTTCGAATGCTTTACAACAATCATGGTCACAGGAGAGACTTAGGTATTAGACGTCTCAGGTGGTTATATACTTGTTACAGACAGTTGAATTTTGAATATTGTGGGTAGGCACTGGGTGGGTTTCATTTATAGTGTATGTGCTTGTTACTTCTAATAGCTGTAAGGCTTAAAGGGTAGTTTGTGTGAAATTCGTTATTAATAAAGCTTATATCATATATTAGTTCATAGGCTCTTTACCGATGTGTAAAAATCACTACATATTATAAAACCAAGTCCTCCGCCGCGTCTGTCTGTTCGCGATGAACTTAAAAACTACTGCACCGATTTTCATGCTATTTTCTCCAATGGATGGAATGGTTCTCGAGGAAGGCTTTAGTATATAACTTGTCTAGTTTTTGTATATATTTACTAGTGAAACCCGTCGCTTCGCTCGCGCGAAATCTAGGGACTAGCTCGAGCGGAGCGAAGTCGAGTCGTTAATGATATATAAATAAAAGTTTATGAAAAGATATGTATGCTACATAAAGATTTGGTTCAACAATCACAGTTTGGAAACAGCAAATAAAACATTTTATATCTAGTTTTATACTACCGTAAAATGCTCGAAACATCGCAATGGAAATTTTAAAAGTTTCTAGATATTGCAAGAGTTTTGAAGCTTTAATTTTTAAGTATTAGCGTTAGTTTGTTTATTGTTTAAGTTAAGACTGCGAAGTACACTTTGGTACATTTTATAGCTTTTGCAGATTGCGCTGTATCTACACCAATATGCAGTGTTATAAATATTTTCATTTTCTTACTTATTTTACTAAGTTATTCATTTGAAATGTATATTTATTTTTCTTTATAAAACATTCCTTCTAGTTAAATTCTTAATGGCCTTTACGAGATAATTTGAAATGCTTCGTATATTTCAGTTTATTCTATATTTAGAACTTAAGTTAATAGAGTGATATAGTATTCATAAAAATATACACTATATTGATCTATGATTAGAATAAATAAGATAATTTAAACTTTTTGTACTTTAAATACTAACAAATCTATTTTAAAATCTGCAAAAAGTAACTTGATAGGTACCTATATTATATCGAAGTGTCTAGTCATCCGCTAAGCGGACGAATAAATTAAATATTATCCGTCCGACTATTGGTGTTTTATATATAGCGACTGACACTTTTGCTTCTTAAATGGCTCAAAGAGAAATCAATTTGTTTTTTATATTTTAACATACTCGTGTATGCAATTGCGGATGTTTCTACAGTACTTTTTACAAAATACCATTTTCTAGTACATTGATTTGATGTAGGTACATACTCTTAGTGAGTGTTAGTGATGTAAATTTCATAGGACGACTCTATAAAACCAGCTTTTTTACATATAAAAACATTTGGACTTAAAAGTGGATGGGATCTTAATAATAAATTTTCAGCTCGGTAGGTTAGGTTTATTTTTTATTTTATTTTTGGCATAGGTATATCCTGCACATAAAAATCGCTTACTTTATATTAGAAATCAAACAAGTGATAGATATTCGTACAAACCGACAATAGTCGGACGAATAATATATTTTTATTCATACGATTACCGGATGACTAGCAACAGCCATATTATTTTTTGTGAAATGAGTGAACTCAAAGATATCGCTAACATTACATAATCAGAAAATATTAGTTAGTCATTGCCATTTGCCATAGAATAATGAATTATACAATCTGCTGTATACAATATACATATGCCTTTTTACCGTCGCACTTAAATAAGGCTGCGCTTCGCTGACTAAGTGCTAGTTGGTGGACTTGACATGGCTTTTGAAGACTTGCTAGTTTCTTTAAACATTACAGGTTTACATAATACTTTCTTAGGTTTACGCGAATATTTGACATTATAAATGAAACTATCTTTTCGACAGCAATCGGTTTTACAGCAATGATGGTCTCTCCCGTAACCATGATTGTTGTAAGGCATTCGAAACGTCGGGAACCAAAAATCATAATAAATCCGCGACAAAATCCGAAAAATAGTTTGGTTAAAGCCATTTTATTTATCATTTTTATCCCCATATTCTTTCATTTATAATAATGTCTTTCATAATTTCTTCGTAAAGATAGGTTTTAACAATGTTAGAAATGATTCGCAAATGAAAATAACATAGGTGCAAGACCTGAGATATCAATCCGGTTTACTCGCTTTTCTCGATTTCCCAAGCGATCGCGTTACCACTCGACTGGTGTTTTACTTATACTTCATACATATTATATAAATAAATATAAATATGTTGGGACATTATTACATACAGCACCATCTAATTCCGTGGTAAGCTACGAGGCTTGTGTTACGGATACCAGATAGTTGATATAATATATATAAAACTTTATATACATACATATTATAAATAGAAACACCCATGACTGGAGTACAAACATCCGAGTTAAGCAAATGAATGCCCCCAGCGGGACTCGAACCCGCGACAGCTGGCGCAAGAAACTACCAACTGCGCCAAACGTGTCGTCAATACATATTATATGTAAAGCTTCATGTCCTAACATTCATTAACACCGGCCCTAACGGCTGATGCTAGTTAAAAGTTTGATTGTGTATACATATTAAGAATAAATAAGTAGGGTTTATTTTGAATTTCTCTACGGAGACAAGGAAGGGTCAGAAATAGCTTGATTTACATGAATAATGACTATTATCAACCACACCTCTAGATCTAACATTATTATCATTAATATTTAAGCTTTTTCCATTGACTTCGCTTGCTTAATATATTTTTGTACTTTGACTTGACAAATTTTTTTTTTAATCCCTTTCTCGAGAACCACTCTCTATCCATTGATGGAGAGAACATGAAAATCGGTGTAGTAGTTTTGGAGTTTGTCACCAAAACCGTTGATTTGACGAACGATTTAACGTTAACGTTAGATGATGCAACTCACTCTTAATAAATATTGTGCATTATATTAGTGCAAAATAAACTAAAATACTTGTTAAGTTATATACTTAAACCTTCCTTTAGAACCACTCTATTAATTGGTGGAAACAACATAAAAATCGGAGCAGTAGTTTTTCAGTTTATCGACAGACAGACAGACGGACAGACGTGGTAGAGGACTTTGAGTTACATATCGGTGAAGAACCTATGAACTAATCTATGATATAAGCTTTATTAATTACGTTTTATAATATGAAGTGATAGTGATTTTACTACTAACAACTCAAACTCGCTTCGCTCGGGTTTGTCCCAGAAAAATCAAAAACAATTCTAGCCTACGGGAACTGTACATTTTTCTGGAATTTTTTTCATAAATATCATTGGAAATTTCTAATAAAATAGACATATTAAAACACACAAAACTTGGGTTACTTCTTAGTTGATAACAGTATTGAATATAATATAAGTTATAAGTTAACAATAGCAACCCTTAAGTACTGTAAATCCCTGGAAATATCACCTGTATTAGGTAAGTTATCGCACCTAATTAATGTAAGATGTTACGAAAGTGGACAGTTTCCCCAAGAGTGAGATAAATTAGTCACGTGTGTCCTCTTGTTGCGAATTTAGTTTGATAATAACAAGTGAATATTGTATTTAGTTATTAAAAATATGGTGGGTTGTAACTCAGTGGTTCGATTTTAGTAAACGAAATAAAGCAGGTACTAATCCTGAGCCAATACACTAATATTTTCAACAAGATTTGACTGTCTTATAATAAAGCAGCGAGTTTTCGGTAAATATATAAAGTGACGCATGACAGCTTTAACCCCCTGGTATGAAGAAAAATCCGTGTTAGCAGTGATTTTAACTAAATGCTTAACAATTTTTACAACCCAAGAGACTAAATCTTTTGACTTAACCAAAATCTGAAAGAAATAGATCATATCTCAGTTAAACCTGTATAAGAGTTAACTTGGGACCATAGTAGAAGCCTAGTTACATAAAATGAATAATTTTAAGCAAAATGTATATTGTTTCGGATGATATTGCAATTTTTTTAGATTTTTACTTCCCGACCCGTTTCGGATGCTTTCCAGCAATCATGGACATGGGAGAAACGTACGAAACGTCGTATAAAATTGTTATAAAACATACAAAAAGTAAGAAACACATAAAATATTCGCATAAATCTAAGAGAGTACTAAAGAAAGCGTTAATTTTGCAAAATCCACATTAAGTAAGGTCAAATAAAATTCTTTACATTGTAACCAATAACAGAATTGGTTGAAAGAGATTGCGCAATAACATATTCTCAGCCAATAAACATTAGAATTTATATAGGAAACAAATATGGTTTGTACGGAAGACAATAAATAGTTGAATGCACATTATGGTACAAGTATGGGAAATACTGTGTTTATCAAAAGCTTATGGTGTTTTAAGATGTAAGATAAAGCGTATACTTACGAGAAAAAATAAAAAATATTATGTACGCCCCACCATTGCTAAAATTTGGTTATTAAAATTATTTTCATTGAAGAAAATCCTATAAGACTTTCATCCTTTATCCCAAGGAAATCCATTTTTCCGATTGAACTTAAATTCTATATTAAACTATCAATTCTATCATTCTGAAGTTTTTTATTAAAATCGAACTAGCCTTATTTCTCATCGTTATCCAGCGGTAAGACTGTTTTAGTCAATAATAGCTAAGCAGCCCATTTTCCTTGCCCCTTAATTTTCCCCTGTACATAATAATGTTCCAATAAAATCAATTTAGCCGTTTTGGATTTACAGATAGATATATAAATGAATCATTAATAAATTTGTAGCCAAAGAATCACTTTAATAACTAAGATTTTATAAATCTAGTTAATTAAATATATAAATAACAAGTAATTATAAATTATAAACAAATAACTATGTTAGGACATTATTACAACAGCACAATCTAGTTCCGTGGTAAGCTACGAGGCTTGTGTTACGGATACCAGATAGTTGATATATTACACATAAATAAATTTTAAATAGGTACATACAGTTTTCGAGGCATAAGCTCAGCTTTGCATTTGTGTGAGTGTAGTGTACGGATAGGCACGACCGAAGGCGTAGCGCGTTGCGAGTTGGTTTAAACCTGTTTTAACTGGTTTTTGATGCGCGGCTATTGGCTTTTAGCTATCACTCACATAAATGCAAAGCTGAGCTTACGCATCGAGAACTGTACATATTATAAATATTTATATTTATATATTTATAATTAACTAGTAATTATTAATATTTAATTGAGTTCTCGTTATTCTTACACCATTTCAATATAACTGAAACAGAGGTTCAAACGTTGGATTGCAGTGTACATGTTCGTGGTTGGCCTTCCGCCAGTAGACTTATAGCGGGAATAAATCGTTCATCCATTATTGATATACTTGGCTCTTACCCTCTTCCATAGATTCAAAAATATTCTACATTTATTCCTGTATATTTTAAGTTTGTTTTCGATTTCGGAAACAAAAATTTATTATCGTTTAATAACTAAGGAATTGTATTTGTATCGCTATTTCTACTTTTCTTCCAATATTATTCGAAATTTGTTTGAAAGTAACATTTTTATATCGTTGAAATAGAAACATGGTATCTTGTATTAGCCGTTTAGAAGCCTTATATCTCCTAGCCATTTTATGTATGAGAAATAAATAGGCATTCTACTGCTTATAAAGTATTGCTATATAAAGGTAACTGATGTATGAAAAAAATAATAAATAGAACATATATTTTTACATAATATTATTTGGCGTGACTTTATAACTACTACTTAAGTACCTACTATGAGTTTATTCAGGATTTATTTTATTAAATATCCAAACTTTTCCTAATTTTCAAAAGAACATAATGTTCTGAACGCATCTTCCTTAATCGAAGAAGTCTTAAGAAGACCCTTCTAATAGTTTACTCTGGTTTTGCTTCAGGGGCTTTTGTATAGACTTTTCAGGATTCAATCACAAATTTAAGCATATATTTAAATTTGGCAAATATTTTTGCAAAATTATCCAAAATGAATAAGAATTATGGCTTATTATTTTCCTTGACAATCCCTTTAACTGTTCGTGACAGACGTAAGTTAACTTTATACAGTAGTTTCAGAAATAAGATGGATTTATTTTATAATACTTTCTAAGCAAAAGAAAAAACGATTTACGCAAATATTTGCCATCACGATTTATTTAGATTTTTGGTTTCCGATATTTCGAGTACAATCATGATACTATTATTTTAGACGACACGTATTGCGCAATTTGTTGTGACCCTACTTTCTTGCGCCAACGGTCGCGGGTTCGAATCCCGCTGGGGGCGTTCATTTGTTAAACTCGGATATTGTCTCCAGTCATGTAACTTATATATGTAGTATATCAACTATCTGCTATCCGTAACAAGTCTCGCTTACCACGGAACTAGATGGCGCTGTGTGTAATAATGTCCCAACATATTAAAAAAATAAATAATAGTAAATGATGTTTAAATAGCGTGTTAGAAACCCGCACACTTCTTTAGCTTCAACCAACCCTTTTAAGGCTCGTCGGATTCTTGAAGCCGGTGTATCTATGTTTGGTATCGTTTGGCCCCTCGCCAATGCTACAGATTCCCCGCGGGAATAAATCAACAGTTCGTTCCATTAATATTGAGACAATCGGTTTTGTGCCTTTTTCTTTGTCACGGAGCCGTATTGCAGGTTATTTATCATTGAAAGAATCGAAGTGAAACTTTCCAGTCATTGGTAGGAGGTTTTAAGCTATGGTATCTGTGAAATTTCTGGGTAAACTTTTATGGTGATATTTTGTACTGTTATTTAAGAATCTTCGTGTAAAGAAAATTAGTATAATTTATGCAACGAACAAATAATATTTTTAATGAATTCCCATATAAAAAACAAATTTTTAAATATTTGTGTTTTATATTTTTACTAAGTGCAGCTAATGATCTGAGAATTTTAATAGAAATACTCAATAACTTGGCTCAACCATTGGGAATCGAACCCACGACCCTCAATGCGCAGCCATACGTATAAATGATCAATTATAAATAAATATATAGATTTAGTTATATACGCTACTACTGTTCTTAGTTTTATTTTTACTACAAAGCTGGAACTAAGTGCAAATACAATTGTCGTAGCTTGTTAGATGATTTTGTTAACTGGCGTCTGGGAATGAGTCTCGTTACCGTATTTAGGTCGTTTTTATGTGTTAATGAAATAATTAGACGAAATTATTTTAAAAGGTCTTTTATGGGAAGAGTTATGGAAGCTACTCCTTGGTCACAGGTATTTTCTAGTCTAGTTTATACTTATAATAAAATTCTGAATTGAATCCATACTATCATCGCAACAATCAATCAAACAATATATATTAAGTTCCTAGATCAATAATATATAGGATACTTTTACTGCGAAAAAATGTCTGATTTCTGAGAAGTCTTCACCTAAACCTTAAAACTTGCTAGGGGAAAACCCGAGTGGAGCGAGGATGAAGGTAGTATACTTAGATATAGAGACTTATATTACGATGGAAACAAATGAAATCAAAGCAAAATATTCTTTGTTCAAATAGACTTTTACAAGCTCTTTTAAATCGTCATTTTTACATTATCAAAATTAAAAGTCAGTCTGTAAGTCTGTGAGTAAACTACCACCGGCTCGGAAAGATGTTCTGCTGAGAAGAACCGGCGAGGAACTCAACAGTTGCTCTTTTCAAAAAAAAAATTTGATAACAATATTGCATTACAATATTTATCTATTTATCCTACGTGAGACACAACCAGACATTAATCTCACACATTTAAATCTACTCAGTATTCCGTGATGGTTTAATAAGCCTTATTGAACACTCCTTTATTATGACTTTAGTAAAATTTAAGTACACCTATCATATAATTTCATTTAAAATACTTTTAATTCAAATCATGTTGCTCAACCATAAACAAAGTAAGCGGTCATCGAATGTTAAGCATAAATATAATAAAGTTTGTTTCTTGCGCAAACTTTCCGAAGGGCGAGCGCACAATTGTGGCTAAGTTGGGAAACTTGTGGAACTTTCCAAGTAAAGTCAACAAGCGTTAGTTTAGGATTTCTGCAATGTTGCTACTAAGTGTAGTAGCCAATTGTGGTTGTAAGAGGCTTTAACTTTGTACGGCACAAACAAATGTTTGGTACTCGTGAAAATGAAAGTACATCTGTTCTAATTGCACGATGTATACTGATTGCATTATTATAATTATACTGCCATTATTAACACACTATTCCAAAATAAATATTCTGTATTCACCCCTTCTTAACTGTGCACGGGCCACGGTTCAATACGAGGGGAATCAGGCCATAGTCCACCACGCTGGCCTATTCATATGTCTTTCGAAAACTTAATAGAGAACCTATTAAGTGACTCAGAGTGAAGTGCTGAAAATTTAAGCTCTAATCTTATAGCAGTCTTATATGTATGGATTGAAGCTCTAAGATAGCGTATAGCAGTCTTATTTATGGATAGTAAAAAGAAAATCTTATTCCGGAGAATTTTTCTAATGATGCTTAGAAAAATGGAAGCTACAGGTAAAAAGAGTTGCCTTAACGATTATTATTAGTGCTTTGTACTCGTATGGGTACATGTTGACGCGAAGGAAGGAGTAAATGAGGCGCGCATTTCTTCACCCTAACGACTTTCCATAGAAGGTAAAAATAGGAAAAGCATGTTGGGTTTTAAATTCTACTTTAAGATTTTTCAATTATTATGAACTTAGCCATGGTTTTTTCTGCATTTTCCTCTTTTTTTAATAGTATTGTTCTTTTAATTAAAGATTTCATGATTTCACGAAAATAATTTCTTAGTAATTTTTGACACTTTAATTTCAATTCAATTCTGTTGTTGATGGCTTCAAAGCAACACTTTAATTTACGATTTACGTCAGGTTAGGTCGAATTTAAAAATTTTCGAGTGAGATAGCTCATTTATCGCGGAATGATATAGGCTATATGAAGTCACAGTAATAATAATAATATGAAAAATCTAAGACTTTCTTTTCTCTTTAGAACATAGACAAAGTTGCGTGAAATGCTAGTTTTAAATTGAAATTAATTTTTTTTTTCAAACTGTATTATAACATTGGTATGTACTATGTATTATAACGGGAAACAAAAACCAAGTAAACACACAAAAAATAATATGTATGTGTGTATGTGTGATTGTGTGTAGTGATGATCATGCTAAATGGCTAAACCGAAATAGATGAACTTTAGAAACGCAGAATATAAAAAAGTTTCTACTAGTAATAATATTTGTCAAAACTTGCGTAATAATCAAAATATACTCGTAACTACTGGCGTTGACAGAAATGCACCAAATCCTATTCTGAATAAGCTGAACTGTACAATACGTGTGCATCAAAATGTCATAGAAATCCGGTATTATTATAAAATGAAGTATAATTCCTACGGTATATAAGGATTTTGCCGAGTAATTCTCTAATACCCAGCTACTAAGAAGCTTGAGCAGATGCGATCCTGTATATAGACTGAGAGCTCGTATTTAAAATATATGAAGGAATTTTACTACGTACTATTAACTTAACATCCTTAAGATACTCATAATATGTACTCGTACATACAGCTTGGTAGAGACTTCACTAACAGTAAACTACTTATGTTACTGTAGGTTATAATCTATCTCTCTACTATCTGTATACCGAATTTCATCTAAAGATGTTCAGCAGTTTAAAGGAGTATGAAATATACAACTTTTTTAAGACTTTACTGTATTGCAATGCGAGAAAAACAACTTCTTGCGATCCCTATTAGAAAATACAAAAGTATTTCATTAGTTACCAAGATATATATTTTTTTATGGTAAAAAGGGGGGCAAACGGGCAGAAGGCTCACCTGATAGGAAGTGATCACCTCCGCCCATGGACATCTGCAAGCCATTGCAGATGCGTTGCCGGCCTTTCAGGACAGGGAGGGAGGGAGGAGGGAGGGAAGAGGGAGAGGGGAGAGGGAGGAATGAGGGAGAGGGAGGGAGTGAGAGGGAGGAGGGAAGGAGAGTGGGCCTCCCGGACTCTCACTCACCGAACGAAACGCGACAGCATAGCTGCCACTTGACGCCGATCTTCTGTGAGACTACCATATAGTATAATATAGTGGTACTATACGGAGCGTGCCAGCCCATTCGGCTGCTACCCGAAGGTAACAAGCATGGCACTACCACTTAAAACTTTAAAAATATCCTTCGAATATGCATTGCTTATAAATAAGCACGAGCGAAGTCGCGGGTTCCACTAGTTATACAAATAAACATCCCTCTAGATTCACCCTATCTATTAAAAAAACACATCAAAATCCGTTGCGTAGTTTTAAAGATCTAAGTATACATAGGGACAGACAGACAGACAGACAGCAGGAAGCGACTTTGTTTTATACTATATTATGTAGTTATGTTAATAAAATTGGTTATTAATATTACATTTTATACTGTGTAATAATATAAATAAACTATGGTAAAAAGGAATTTAATAGAAATAGATTTATTGAAATCTATGGTCTTTTATACCTTATAAAATAATACATTTACATCAGATTATAGCCTGTATACCAACATTATTTTCATCTAAATCATATACAACCGTACAAACTTCCGCAATACTATAAATAACATCATTTAAACGATTTTTTATTATTAAAATTTTCATATACTAACTTGAATTCATGAATATGTGTATCAAATATTTAAAAGGCAAAAAGTACAGTACAGTAAAAATTTTAATTAAAACCTGAAAAAAGTTCTTAATAGGCCAAACTTCGATCCGACAGCTAAAGGGATTACGCAAACAACAATGTATATTCCGCCTAGAGAACGGATTATTTGAAATTGTTAAAACTTATAGATATTGATTATTATAAATTCATATATAAGTATATATTAAAAATATAAGTGAATACTACTACTACTACTACTACTACTACTAGAATCTGTACAATAAATTCTGTCAGTCTGTCTGTGACACAAGTTCATGAAAAAACTACTAGACTCATTTTGATAAAGTTTGGAATGCTGATAGTTGGTAATCCGAGAAATTGCGTGTTAAAATTTAAATTGGCTATTTATATTAGGACATAGTTATGCAAGCCAGAACCAACCCACAATGGTGGTTAAATTGAGTTAAGTACACAAATAAGTTTAAAATTGCGTTATTTATATATGCTAAAAAGATCAAAGCTATCTACGTATTCTATAATATTATAAAGGTATTTTTGGGAAAGAGGTTTATACAAACTTTGTATACAGTTTTTATGAAAATCGATCATGTCAGATCATAGAATGACTTTTTTCATTCTGTGGGTTGGTTCTGGTTTGCATAACTATGTCCAATTTTGTAGATGTATATTATTATAATGATAACCAGCTCTTAGACTATAAACAAAAAGGGATGTGCTAAGAAATATTCTTATCTAGTCGGTAAGAGCTTGACGAACATACATATGTACATATTATGTGTAATAGGTAGTTTGCTACTATCGTAGTTCGTTTATTTAGACTATATAATAGATATTGCATATAAGACCTTTTTAATCGACCTCCGTAAGAAGGAGGAGGTTATCAATTAAAAGTAAAGTATAATTAAGTTATTTTAAACTTTTTAGTTTTGGAAGTCGGTTTTTTTAAACGTAGTTTACTTATTTTTTTCTTACATAGATTTACGCAAATGTCAAAAACATTTTTGGTGATTTATTTGGATTTTTCTACCCTAACATTACAAATGCTTTACAGCAATTATGGTCACGAGAGAGACTAAGGTTTTAGAGATCTCGGAGGTTATATAGTTGTTTGTTTATTTTATAAATATAAGTTAGTCAATTTATAAATAATCAATACAACAAAGTTTAGTTAGACAGTTGTTAAAACATAGAAAGAAAATCCCTACAACTTTCAGTATAACTTATGCTAACTTTTATAAACTAATTGATCAATCTTATTATAATAAAATATAATACTCTAGAGTCGGACGATAAAAATAATATTTAATGCAATAACGAACTGTCTGAATAGTTTCACAGATCCTTCAAAGTTAATGAATATTTGAATATCATTTTTTAACACTTTAACGAGCATTATATTTTCTACATATTATAAAAACACTTCATTATATTAATGCTTTATTAGAAAAAATATACGACATTAGCCAATAACTCTTCAAAAATAAAAAAATACACCAACTAAACTTCCCCGTTTCAAAGTCGGTTAAAAATAACGACAGTCACAATCCAGCAGACAAAAATAATAAAACTTAAATGTTAAAAAGACAAGTCTAATATAAAACCTTTAGAAGTTAAAGTGCTGGCTTCTCTTTTACATTTCTTTAAGATGTTATGGATTCAAAATTTATTCAAGCAGTTCGTCGGCGTTTTTCCATATCGGCACTTGTAAATTATATAAAGTTATCGCTTTTGACAGTATTCTTAATATCAATATACATTGCCTATTTACTTAAAAGATTAATATGAAAAGACCAACAAAAAATGCAGTGGATATTACTCTGTTTATACATTTAATTCATAGTTAAAGTGAATATTTCTAGGAGCGCTTAAAGAAGGCATTAAATTCTTGAACCTAACAGGCTAACTTGCTGAGGAGCTTCCTGCAGAGGATTCCAAAAACTTTAACATTTTTCTTGAAACTATGAAAATTGTTTACGATGGTTCGGGAATTCGAACACATAAAATTGCGAATTTTATGCGTTCACGGTATCCTTCTGCAAACTTCCCAGCGATGCTTTGGCAATATTTTCTAATAGAAACTGCTTTAATAGACTATGTCTATTAGTGGTAGCCCAGCGGCAACACGATTGCTTGGCTATCTGAGTAATGCGGGTTCAAATCCGGGTCTCGCATTTTCATGTGCGAATCATTTATATCATGATTACCACTTGTCTTACGGTGAAGGAAAACATCGTGACGAAACCTAAATGTCTGAGGAAACCTAGCAAGGTTTTCGAAAGACATGTGAATTCCGCCAACACGCACTAGGCCAGCGCGACGGACTAATGCCTGATCTCCTTCGTACTGAGGGAGGCCCGTGCCCAGCTTTGCGACGTTAAAAAAGGGCTGATGAAGATAAATATCTATCTCCGATATCTATACACCAGCGACTCACCCTTGCTTCGCTCCTATTTGTACCCAACTATCTTTTAACGGTTCTTTTAGATTTCTAAGAAATGTTATATTTTTCTGGAATAAAAAGTATCCTATATATTGATTAAGATAATCGGCTATCATTATAACTAAATTTCATTAAAATCTGTAAAGTCGTTATCCCGCGATACGGTCACAGATATACAGAGAGTTTCGAAAATTCAGAACACTATACGTTTGCTAATTTTAAACAATCTTAATTGAAAAGTAAAGAATATTTAGTTTCTTTATAAGAAAAATAATTACTTGTAAAGCAATTTTGAACTTAGCGTTCTTAAGTTAAAAATTAATTATTCTATACAATATTGTTCTCTATTTCTTGTTAATTTATTTCTATTGAAAACTAACACTTGGAGTCTTAATAACGACTAAAAGTACTGTTTTAATTAACGTTCTTACAAGCGATACAGCGACTGCTTGACACGGCTCTGTTTAAGACTTCGCAACGCAAAAATAACATGGTAGCTTTGAAAAAGGGCAAACACATGTTACTTGTTCCTTTGTAAGACGGTGTATGGTTTAATAAATTCTATTATACATATGGCTTTAAAATATTATTTTATAATTTTAATTCTTCATCAATATTTTATTTTATTTTCATAAGAGTCTCAAAGAATACACACGTTACTTTAAAAATTATATATAAAGTTATTATAAAACACAATATGTGTGCTCCTTCAATTCTAGGAGACTACAGCTTGCTTATTTATCTATTATGACTAAGTAAATAGAAATTAAAATGAAGACAAAATTAACTAAATTAAACTAATAAACGAAAAAAAAAACTAAGTAGAACTAATATAACAATTTATTGGTTATACTAAGGTTGACAATTTATAAATTTGGTAATACTTCTTTTAAATAGAAAAAAGTTTTTAGAAAATATAACCAGTTCTTCTTCTCGTTCTTTAGAAAGTGTATTGAACTGTCAATTTATTATTATTATATTTATATATTATAATGTATTATAATATTATATCATATATTTTTTTTTTATTATTATTATTTTTTTTAATTTAAATTATATTTTTATATTAGTACCTACTATGTATTATAAGCTACACTAGCACTACTCCTCCGTTACTTTTGATGTTTTTCTTACGTTAAAGGTTGCCTGTAAAAGATCACTAATAGTGATAAGGCCGCCTTAACATAGCAATGATATCTCATATTTTTGTCTAGTAATGTAATCTATTTTTTTACTTTGTGTGCAATAAAGTATTTTCATTCATTCATTCATCCTTGGTATAGCGGCGTGATAACCTAATTCGTTATACAGGAGTATAAAACAAATTATATGTACCTTTGAGGGCATGCGAGAGGGTGTGTTAAAATAATGTTACAAATCACTTGTCTTAAGGTGCAAGAAACACCTTCCTGTGCGAGAGAACATAGCAAGTTTTGGAAGAACATGTGACATCCACCAGTCCACTTCACCAGCGTGGTAGACTATGGCTTATTGTTGTAGGGACGACTGTGACCAGGAGTGAGATGTTATAAAGATTTGTATAGGCTAGAGCGCGATATCAGTTTTTAACCGACTTCCGCAAGGAGGAGGAGGTTATCAATTCGATCGGTATTTTTTTATGTATGTAGGTACATCGATTACTCTGTGATATATGATCCGATTTACGTGATTCTTCTTTTGTTTGATGCGGAATAGTTGCCATTTGGTACCATAAAAATTTAACATAGTTTAACCCAGTAGTTTTTATTTAAGACACAATATAATATGTATATGAAAAAAAACATTAACTATATTTTATATTAATTTTTAAAACTAAATTATATGTTTTAAATTGAGAGATTGAGATTGAGATATTTTATTGATAAAATTAAAAGAATTTTACAGGTCATACAACTAATTCATATTTTTACATTATTTTACGTAATTATAAATTAATATTTATTATATATTACACAGCCTTTTGTCTTTTACATTATTATACTTATTTTAATTCAATCTTTAATTAAATTTATTTTAAGTTTATTTACATTTTATTTGTTACAGTAACAAATGTCCAAGCATACAAAAATCATTACAATTTTCCTTCTATAATATATAAAACCATTGTGTGCTATTATTATAAAAGATTTTTTATAGTTGTAACAGCGTATCCAGCTGATTAATGTTTGCTAATAACCATCTCAGCTTGACTAAGGGATCTAATAGATCGTCAAAGACAAGCAACACTCCCAGTAGCTAAAACTTGGATGGATGAGCGCTTCTATACTACAAAGGGATCATTAAGCTATCTTTGCAGGTATTTATCTATTAATAACAAACTTCGAACTAGTTCAGATATTCTAAGGCGGAGAATATACTGTGACTAAACTTGTCACTTTCATACATGTTTAAATTGAATGTATACTCGTAATGAACTAGTCGCTTGCCCTTGTTTCGTTTGAGTGCACTCTTAGGTCTCTTTTTATTATACTTTCTTAGGTTTACGCGAATATTTGACATTATAAAAGAAATTATCTTTTCGGATTTTGTCGCGGATTTATTATGATTTTTGATTCCCGATGTTTCGAATGCTTAACAGCAATCAGGGGGTTATATACTTGTTACAGACAGTGCCTACCCACTATTTACAAAAAAATTCAAAATGGCATCAAAGTACCTTATAAAATTATACATTTTAGTTCTAAACATTTAAAATTTTACAATTTTTAGTTATATTATAAATATGGTTTTATAGTTTCATTTATAAGCTCTTTTTATTATCTTAGATTATATTAAGTCAAACAAGGAAAGTCACGTTATTAGTTATTAACGGTATGTTATTCCAGATCATAATTGATCTATATACAAATTTTCATCAAAATTTGTCGAGTGTGAAGTGTGACAAACATACAACTGTAAAAATAATTAAATAACACAGAAATATTTTAATATAGCTCTTCTTAAGACAAAAGCTTTGCTTGATTTCCAGCTTTTTAAAATAAAACAACCTGTGATATTTTATTCTTGAGAAATAAATCATGATGAAATCGGCAAATTCATATATACTCACTAGTGACATATTTTCTCCACTTCAAATATCTTAGTCTCTCCCATGACCATGTTTGCTGTAAAGCATTCGAAACGTCTTAAAATAATCTTATTGATACCGTATATCATCATCATCAGCCCTTATTAAAGTCCCACTGCTGGGCACGGGCCTCCCTCAGTACGAGGGGGATCAGGCCTTAGTCCACCGCGCTGGCTTAGTGCGAGTTGGCGGACTTCACATGTCTTTCGAAAACTTGTTAGGTTTTCTCAGACGTGCAGGTTTCCTCACGATGTTTTCCTTCACCGTAAGACAAGTGGTAATCATGATATATAAATGATTCGCACATGAAAATATCAGAGGTGCGAGACCCGGATTCGAACCCGCATCACTCGGATAACCAAGCGACGGCGTTACCGCTGGGCTACCACTGTCTCAATATACTATAATATAAATAACTTATTTGTTTGAAAGATAATATAAGGTTTAGAATATATATAAATTCAGTACAAAAGTAGTATAATTTTATTTGAAAATGTATACGGGAGGATATTAGAAAAGTTTGCGGTATTGCCGCGGGTGAGTCAAGTTGCATTCGGTGCATCCTTAATGCGTTTGGGATGCTCGCTCCTGCTTTTATATAGCTTTGTCATAAAATTTTATTTCATCCTTTGTATATACGTATTTTTGGAATAAAAGATTATCTAATATTCGGAACGATTACTTTCATAAAAATCTATAAAAAAATAGAAGTCATTTTTTTAAATTGTAATAAGATAGAAACTGCCAGTTTAACTGTCTGAATTTGACACATTTTACATCTATATCTTATTAGCATTTCCCGCGGCTTGGCACGCGTTCTAAAGACCGGAAACCAAATTCCTTCTGAGTCGCGCGGTAAAAACTAACGACCGTCCTTCCCGTTTTCGCAACATTTTTCTTTGATGCCCCGCTCCTATTGGTCGTAGCGTGTTGTAATATACCCTATAGCCTCGATAAACGGACTATCCAATACAAAAAGATTTTTTAATTCGGACCAGTAGTTCCTGAGATTAACGCGTTCAACAAAACAAACTTGTCTGCTTTATAATATTAGTACAGATTAGATTACTATATCAAATTAAGAGCTTTTCACTAAATGCATATGAAAGTATAACATCAAAAAATCTAATTTTAAAATTTTTGTCTGTCTGTCTGTTTGTTCCGGCTAATTTCTGGAACGGCTGGACCGTTTTTGACGGGACTTTCACTGGTAGATAGCTAGTGTTATAAGAAGTAACTAAAGCTATTTTTTATCAGTAAATTATAAAAATCGTTTAATTTATTTAAACTTACGCCCAGCGAAGCGTTATATAATAATAAAACTAGAGAATGTCACTACACGGTTTAATACGTAACACTAATTCAAGAGGCGACGAGTTACAATGTACGGTACACCTGCTCTACTTGCACTGTTTACAGGATTTATGTGTCATGTATGCTTAAATGAATTATTTTGCATTTCATCCTACCTTATAATATAAGTTGCATGAGTTTTGCTGAAATTAAACAAAGTTGTTTATTTTTGCTCTCACATAAATTGTACAAATAAATAACATTTAGGTGTGATGTGTAAGGAAAATGATGTTTTTTTCTAATTTTATTTAGCGACTTTTAAACATAATGCGAAAATGTCAGTGCTATCGTTCCCTAAAGAAAATAAGTTTATTTAAATAAAAAAAATAGATTGTTGCAACCCCATTAGAGTAGACTTTCGTCAAATATTCAATAAGACATTCTATAATTTAGAGACTTTTAAACATCAGCGAAAATGTCAGTTCCATCGTTCCCTATAGAAAATGAATGTATTTAAAAAAAATATTAGATTGTTTCGACTCCATTAAAGTTTTTGGTCAAATATTCAATAACACATTCTTTTTTAAGCTGAAAAAAAACAGCTTCCATTAAAAAGGAAAAGATTAGTGAACTGGAGCTTTTACTATATACACCTAACCAGATATTTTTGAACTCGGTCCCAGTCGGTGAGAACTAGCTGCAAAGGTAAAAATAAATTAATTTAGGTCCATTAGGTACAGTTGATAATATGAATATTCTTTTAAAAATATAGGTTGCTTTTCATACATAAATATTACGCAGAGATTTATTTGCTCTATAGCATTTAGACAGTGGTAGCCCAGTGGTAACGCACTTGCTTGGATAACCAAGTGAAGCGGGTTCCTAGGTCTCGAACCTGTGATATTTTCATATGTTAATCAATTCCAACATGATTAATACTCGTCTTATGGTTAAGGAAATATCACGATGAAACCTGTATTTTGAGATACATTAGAAATATTATATTTATTAAGGCTTAAAGTAATAAGAAGCAATAACATTTTGAGACTATTTTAAAAGTAAAATATTAAGAAAACATCTAAAATACTTAGAAAATGAAAAATAATCAGTATGATATTACATCAAAAGCTAAAGAGCTATCTTCAGAAGTAAAGCTTACACAAAAGGGGCAGTAAATTACAGAACATGTACCTAATATATGAAGTCGGCGCAAGAATTATGTGCGACATTTATAATTGCGATGGCCCTTTATGTGAACTCTATCTTGCTTTAGTAATGTTGGGTTTTACTGAGATTACTTTATTTGTACTAAAAAGACTTAGTTTTTTCAAAAAAGGGTATATCAGTATGACAATCATTTATAATA
The DNA here is from genome assembly GCA_905231865.2 of Boloria selene. NCBI lineage: Eukaryota > Metazoa > Arthropoda > Insecta > Lepidoptera > Nymphalidae > Boloria > Boloria selene. The sequence goes on from HG993133.1 coordinate 793,948, forward strand.
TTTAGGGTGACCGAGCTTTGCTTTAGGGAATATGCGATTTTACAAAAAAAAAATGTTAGCCTTTTTTTAATAATATATTTTTTAATAATAATTCCAACAATATATCAATAATAAAATTGAAGTGTCTGGTTATAATTTTAAATGAAAAGCTTTTTAATAAATGCATGTGCAAGTATATACGTTACTTACATGAAACAATCATTTTTTTTTAATTTTTGTCTGTCTGTTTGACTGTTTGTTCCGAATAATCTCTAAAACGGTTGGACCTATTTTGACTTTCACTCGCTGAAAGCTTATGTAATAAGAAGTCACTTTAATTTTATTTTGTTATAAAAATATAAAAATCGTTTCTTTTTTTAAGATACGCCCAGTGAAGCGGGCTGGTTTTCCAGTATATAATATATAGAAAGTAATAATATAGAAAACTTCTAAAGCGAAACTAAATATAAAATTGAATGCAAATCGTTAGAGCCGTTTTCCTTTACTTATATAATAATAGTGTTATTTTATGACTATTTAATATTCAATAGTTCTCGAGATTAGGTCGTACATACATACTGCCCTGTCGACTTTCTTTTATATACGTAAGGTAAATACACGAATAACTTCTATACAAGTTATGTCCGCATGGGATATTGTCAAGAATGCGAGCTGCATTCTCTAGCTGAATTGCAATTCCGTGTCTTTAGGGGAGAAACGAGCCAGCCCTCTTTAACTCGTGTAGACGATAAAATGAGGTGTTTTGTATATAAAATACTAAACTATATTTTATTTATTTACTTTTTGATGGAAACACACAGTAGGTACAATCAATACTTACAATCTAAAACATATGGATATAGTCCAACAACCAATCAAGTTTCCACAGATAACTTACACATAAAAAACACCACAACAAATTATACGAAAATTTAAAATTATAAAAATTAAAATAAAATATTTAAAACAACTGATAATAATAATAATAATCTTTATTTATAAAGGTTCAAACCCAAATAATTTTTGTCTGTCTGTCTGTTTGTCTGCCTGCCTTTTTTATTGGTATGAGAAATTAATGTGAATTTGTAAGAAAGTGATAAAAGTAAAGGATTTCTATTTCACTTGTTCACGTATAACACGAAATCCAATATTTTTAAACAAGAGTCCATGTAGTAAAGTGGTTATAGCATAGATTATACACTTATATACTGGTATATAGTGTTTTAATAAGCAATTCTACTTCAGAACAGGACGCATCCCTCAAAGCCCCCTTGATAGTAAACCTTTTCCATGACTTTCCTTTTCAGTATTTTATCTACAGAGAATTTGTGTCAAAAAATGTTCAATATGCAAATATATCGGCTATGACTTAACTGTATACACAACCAGGTATACTGTACACAAGCGTCCATATAAAAATGCCGAACGAAAAATGCTAGCAAAATTGAATGTAACTAGGTTATGTTTGATAAAATGTTTTTAGTTTCAGTAAAGAATTCATCTGGCTGTTTTAGTCTATCTGAAGTGAGTGTGTGTGAGAGAGAGAGAGAGAGTGAGGAAAAACCTATTAAAGTTCGGTTCAGTTTCTTATTCTTTACGAAAGCCTTTGATACTGTTATGTTTCGTAAAATCAAGATGACGATTCAAAAATGCTTGCAATTAAATAGAAAACTTTTGATTTGTATTCTTTTAAATAACCTGTAAGTTATGAAGCACTCTATCACACTACTAAGACGCGAAAAAAGCTTAAATTTCTGATCCTTTCTTTATTCAACTCTAAAAATTCTGTATTAAGCAGAAGAAAACTATGTACTGGACTATAAATCCAGTGGTAACTTGCACGCTTAGAAAACCAATCGAAGCGACCACGCACATTCACATGAAGACTATGGCCTACTTACATAATATGTATAATACTATTAGTATTGAAGAACCTTAAGATGAGAATTTGTGTCTATCAGAATCCAACCCATTCAGAAGAGTACGTTTAAAAGGAAATGAATACATGAACGAATGTATCGGTTACGATGTAAATAATTATTTTATTTATAAGAGCTAGCGTTCGCTTGTGGTCGGATTCAACCGTAATCTGTTTTAGTATGGAAAACACTTAAACCAGTATAACTATCGCTAAACAAAATAATATATTTTTAACGAGCAAAAGAAAAATAGCTACTTAACCGTTTAGCTCTTGCTAATATATATAAAGACTAGCGACTCACCCTCGCTTCGCTCGGGTTCATCCCTAGAACTAGCGTAAGCGAAGCCGCAAGTTCCTCTAGTAATAAATACGAGTAAAGCCTATCGATACCTTAATTCGCAAATCGGCTAACTCCGTTAACGTGAACTTTTTAAGGGGCCACTAAAATCGTTATTATTTCAATAATGAGTGTTACAAACTCGTACAACATGATATTTTTAGATTAATTAAAAAATATTACGTTAATTATTAACAAAATATTGTTCCGAATCTATAATAAATATTATTGTCTTCTTGATTTTGGTAGCCTTTGAAACAAAATATTGAAAAGGAGTTAACCGATTTGCGAACTAAGGTATCGCTATGTTACTCAGTGATAATGGCAAAAAGGTTTCTTATGGCAAATGAATTTTTGAAATTGGTCCAGTAGTTTTTCAGTTTATTCGTTACATACAAAAATACAAATCATTCCTTTTTATAATATTAGTGTAGATATAGAATGTAAGTTACATTTTAACATCTAAAAATAATAAAGGAAATGAGATTCGCAGGAATCAACGCCATTATCAGGGTGATAATTAAAAATGCAATTATAGGAGGCCATTAAATGTTATTTTATTAGGCTTAGGCTAATGTTAGCGGAACCTCTTAAATGCGTAATTACGTTTGAACGCACAAAGTAAATAATGAGGATTTTTATACAAACACTAGCATTTTCCGCGGCTTCGTACGCGTTCTAAAGAACATTTTTAATTGATCCTCCGCTCCTATTGGTCGTAGTGTGATGTTATATAGACTATAGCCTACCTCAATAAACGGACTATCTAACACAAAAAGTAAGTGCAATAGGTAATAATATATTAAAAATGAATCTAACTTGCGCCCGATTACAATATGGGCGTCTTCAAGGCAAGAGTGAATAGGTGGCTACTGAATTAGTGCGACTTACCATCTACGACTGCGTTACCACTTACCATCAGGTGGAACACAGTCAAGCACTTATTCAGAATAAAATAAAAAAAAATACAAAATCGCTTATAGCTAAAATATTTGTGTATTCGACTACGACTGCTTGGGCTCTTTCCTACTGCTTGCATAACCATCCCTTAAGTACGACAAGTTCAGGCCACGCTGGAAAAATGCTGACTTTTCTCAAACAATCGAGATTTATATTCACGATATTTTTATTCACTTTTCATATTTAGTTATATATGATATAATAATTATATAAATGTCTAAAAATATTTTTATTCACTTTTCACATTTAATTATAAATGATATTAAAATTATATGTCTAAAATTAACATTAACATGTATTGAGAGGTACTTTGGTGCCATTTTTGTATTTTTTTTAAATCATTTTCCAATTTTGTAGGAAGACACTGGCTGTAAAGACTATATTAAACGTCTAGTATTTATAAGAAGTACCTTTATAAAAATGATCTAACTGCCTTGGTGGTGTAGTGGCTAGCATGAACGGTCATACATCAAGAGGGCCTGGGTTCAAGTCCCGGGTTGGGCCAAGTTTAGTTATTGATCTGTTTAGTAAGACTCAGTAACAGCCCGGAGTTGGGAAGTTGGCGATATTTCACCCCTGTGCCTCGGAGAGCACGTAAAGTCGTCGGTCCTGCGCCTTAGCTCTCACTGGTCGTGTCGAGGAGTAGTCCCATCAGAATATGAGAGTAACAGGAACAGAGAGAGCACTTGTGTCTGCGCATATACTTGTGCACTATAATATCTCCCTCGTAGTAGGCTAGTCACAATGAGATTGGCCGCCATGGTCGGAATCGGTCGGAGAACATTATTATTATTATATAACAATGAGACATGAAAAATCTTAATCTCTTACGTGATCATGAATGCTAAAGCATTAATTTAAAACAGGAGTCGAGAACCAAAAATCCAAAATGAATCCGCGAAAAAATCCGAAAATATAGTTTTAATATTAAATACTCGAATTTCGAGCATTTGAGATAATATCTCTAAAACTGATTTACATTTTATCTGCTTAAATAACAATTCGTATGACATCAAAGAGGCGTTTCAGAATCTGCCGCGAACGTTTTAAATAATGAATTTCAATTTTCTAACCGAAATTTCTGTGACAATGTCGCTTCTCTATAGATGTATACATACGTATATATTATATAGTCTAAGATCCCGATCTATGTGGCGGACCCTTCATTCGTTTTTAGGCAATTCATACTTTGGAAAACGTAAGTTTGACGACACGTTTCGTTTGGCGCAGTTTGTAGTGACGTGGGTTCGAGTCCCGCTGGAGGCATTCATTTGTTAAACTCAGATATTTGTACTCCAGTCATGGGTTTTTCATACTATTTTATTTATTAAACTTCCATTTGTCATGCTTGTTAATGTAATTATATGTATAAGAAAATATTTATGTTGTAAAAGAGTGAGAGGGCCATTAATAGATTGAGATCTCCTACTAATAGAATTACAAATTCGTTGTAACTAGTGTTAGAAAGACATTTGAAACTTGTCTTGCCTTATATTCTGACGAGGGTCCTACAATTACTCGCTCGACAATTGTTGTACTGGTGAAATAGAATGTATTGTAATTATTTTATATAAAGACTAGTGGCTTACCCTCGCCTATTCATCTCTATACCAAAATCCATCAAAATTGATTCAGCGGTTTAGTCGTGATAACGTAAAGGATAGACAAACAAACGGAATTACTTTCACATTTTGTCGGTTTATACGTTTTATAAGCATCTAAAAACACAGGCGATTAAATAGAGTTTTTTTATTAGTTTTAATGTGGTAATAGATATACGTAACGTACATCACATAGTCTGTTAATAACCTGAACACAGAATACGAATATTATTTTATCCATATTATCATCATCATCATCATCATCCCTTTTTTAACATCCCACTGCTGGGCACGGGCCTCCCTCAGTACGAGGGGGATCAGGCCATAGTCCACCGCGCTGGCCTAGTGCGTGTTGGCGGACTTCACATATTATACATATTGTAAACATAAAAGAACTGTCATACACAAATCTAACAATTAATAAATAATTCTTAAACTTATATTAGTTTCAGTTATCCATTGATTCAACGAATCGTACATCGCGTTCCCGCCATTACGATAAAAAGTAAAGTCAACTTGACAGCTCGGTCACAGATTATCAAATATAAAAATAATGAGTTTATCCCTATTATATATTATTTATTTGATATATTTCCATTCTACAAACTTCAAAATCAATTAAAAGTGTTTCGCTTCAGCTTAGATTTTTTTATTTGTATGAGACTACTGTTATTATAATGGCTGATGCTAGTCATCCGATAATCGTATTAATAAAAAAAATATTATTCATCCGACTATTGTCGGTTTGTACGAATATCTATCACTTTTTTGATTTCTAATATAAAATAAGCGATTTTTATGTGTAGGATATACATACCTATGCCAAAAATAAAAATACATAACCTTAACCTACCGAGCTGATAATTTATTATTAAGATCCCACCCACTTTTAAGTCCAAGAGTTTTTATATGTAGAAGAGCTGGCTCTATAGAGTCGTCGTATGAAATTTATGTTACTAACACTCCCTGAGAGTATGTAACCTACATCAAAACAATGTACAAGTAAATGGTATTTTGTAAAAAGTACCATAGAAACGTCCGCAATTGCATTCACGAGTATATTAAAACTTAAAAAACAAATTGATTTCTCTTTGAGCCATTTAAGGAGCAAAAAAGTCTCAGTCGTGATATATCAAACACCAATTGTCGGACGAATAATATTTAATTTATTCGTCCGCTTATCGGATGAATAGACACTTCGTATTATAATAGCAAGAGTGTTATTAAATAAGTTTCATAATATATAATACTACTTTCAAAAGTCAACAGTTGGCACTCTTGGCCTGTTGTCTAAAACGTGTGGTGAAACTACAAGTTGTTAATTTATGTTCTAACATACTCATGTATAAAGGTTCGGAATAATTAATGTCTTTATTATTATGTTATAATTAATATCTTACTTATTATATAGTATTGTCTGTAATAACTTTATTATAATCGTTGGAGACGTCTCCAATCTCAGTCTCTCTCGTGACCATGATTGCTGTAAAGTATTCTAAGCGTCAGGAAACAAATATAAAAAGAAATTCTCGAAAAAAATCAGAAAAATTTATTTTTTAAAGATTTTTTTATCTACTTTTTATGTATACTTTTAGGTCTTTAGCGTAAAATATTGTTAGATTTTAATAAGTAGAATACGAATAGATAACTAAGCAATAAATTGACGGTGAAAAAAACATTTTTAAAAATAAACTTTTTTATTTAAGTCTCTACAATATTATAAGCTTTAAATTAAATGAAACTGATCAACTTATTACGTTATCCAATTTCTACATAAAGTAGGGGTAAAGTAGTATACCAGATTGCCTTCACAAGCAAAAACAACGACAAAATATATAGGCTTTTTTAAAGACCCACTACTGGGCAATAGACTCGCTTCAATACGAGGGGGTTACGGCCATAGTCCACCACGCTGGCAATTGCAGGTTGGTGGTCAATTATATGTATAACAGAAAATATATTTTCACTTAAAACATCTAATATTTACGTAAATCTGAGAAAGATATGAACAAACATAATACAATCTTATGTATATTATATATTATTTCAGTAGTCCAGTTGGCTGGTGGTCCAGGACGCTGTGGCAACGGTCAACAAGTTGCAAATTTATAGCCGTACAGCTTGCGGGCGTGCGTTACATGCTTCGTGGTATTCATAGATTAGATAAGCGAATACATAGGAAATAATAAATTCCGATTTAAATCTATACAGATAAATAAAATTAAAGTTTTTATTTGTAATGTAAAAATTGCAACTTTTATACATTATAATATATGAAAAACTGAAATATAATAATTTTTGTCTGTCTGTCTCTTTGTTTCATTCGGTTTATTTCCAAGCTTTCCAAGAAATCTGATGGTATAAGGAGGAAATTAGGCTTAGGCTTACTTTTATTTCAGTTTGTTATTGATTTTAAAAATCTTTATACAAGATTAAATCTTTTTTTAACTAAAAGCCGTTTTGCTTTCAGTCAAAGTTATCTAGTTCATGTCTTCATCACAACATATTGGCATTCTAAATATTGATGTTTTAAGTACTTTACAGCCTTGGCATGGTCGTGTAGAGAATGAATCTAAATCTATGAAAGTAATACATTATATTGTTTTAGTATATCACCAATACCTATATCTACTATTAAAACTACGTTTTGTTTGTTTGAACGCTCTATTTCAGAAACGTTTAACCAAATTTTAAGATTTTCTTTCAAGTTTTATTATTAAGAATTTATTAAAAGAGTATAAGTTAACTTAAATGCTTACAAAATTTGTACGCATATTTTAAACAAAAATTTATATAAACCTATTAATGTCGATAAATATGCGGTTTTAACTACAGTACTTATATTTTAAAGATCATTCAGTTAAATGAACCAGTCTTTAGACTAGCCCTTAAAGCCGACAAAATAGAAAAAAGTCCGTCCATAACAAAGGCTTTATTCAACCCATTTTTGTTAGAGGCAGAAACCCGATCTTTGATGCCAACGTCAGGAGTCTCAAACAATGCATACTAAGAGGATGAAATTACTTACGATAGCTTGTATTGTTTATATAAACTTTCGTAAAGAAATTTTACTTTTTCTATAAATTTATTTATTTACACTTTCTTTTGGCGTTTGAAAGGATATTAAATATAAAAAATAGTATTTCGATAGTAATTTTTGATGATTTTAAAGATAGCGATCAAGTTTCATTTAAGTTTTAATGTCATGATACAAAATGATCTAGTACAAAAGTGCACTCTACACTTTTATAGTAACATACTCGTATATGCTATATGTATAACTTGCTCGCTATATTTATAACTTGCATTTTTATTGTTTGAAATAAATTGCTAATTAAATCTTACACAGTTTTTTTGTGTTTTAGATATTTTGTTTTCCTATATTTGTCGACGACACGTATGGCGTAGTTTGTAGTGACTCTACTTGCTGCGCCAACGATCGCGGGTTCGATTCCCGCTGGGGGCATTCATTTGTTGAGCGCGAATGTTTGTACTCCAGCATGGATGTTTATATTTATAATATGTATATATTTAAAGTGATATATTTGAAGTATGTCAACCATCTGATATTTATAACACAAGGCTCGTACCTTACCATGGAACTAGATAGTGCTGTGTGTACATGACCCAACATATTTATTTATATTTAAGTCATCACTATGTATATTTACTTGTACTATTAATACGTAAAATAAATAAAATTTACATACAAGAACGCTCTCAGACAAAGCCGTTATAAATCACTAGTTAAGTCTAAAATTAAAGTAAACAGTCTTAGCGTTTCACTAAAATTACACGAAATGTTATTTATAAAAGTTAACAGTAATGAAAGTCAACTTGTACAAGAGTAGAGGCGTCGCGAAATTGCCGCTCTATGTGCTCTTAAAGTGCATTACTTGAAAACTACATCCCATACACTTCCTCACCTTTGTCTAGATTACACAATAGTAAGTGTTAAAGTTGTGTTGTTCGTGTATTACAAACACGTGATATTTTATCCATATATATTGAAATAGAAATGTAATTATAAATGTGATTTTGGCTTTTATTTTAATCATTGAAATTGAAATATAATTTTAATCGTGATTACGACTCTTATTTTAATTAAAAGATTATTATTATAAAATAGGCCATTATGAGGATTGTAGCGAAATTTATTAGGTTTTTGGTAACTGGCGACGATCAAAGATATTTCATGAAATACTTCATCTTTTAGTGAATATCGCATGAAAATTCGTTCAGTAGTTTTAGAGGTTATCGCGGTTAAACAGACAGAAGCTGCATTAGATTTTAATATGTAGTGATGTGAATATTATTGGGACATTATTACACACAGCGCCATCTAGTTCCGTGGTAAGCTACGAGGTTTGTGTTACGGATACCAGATAGTTGATATACTACATATATAAGTTTAAATACATACATATTATAAATATTAACACCCATGACTGGAATACAAACATCTGAGCTTAACAAATGAATGCCCCCAGCGGGACTCGAACCCGCGACCACTGGCGCAAGAAAGTAGAGTCACTACAAATTGCGCCTAACGTGTTATATACGTTTTGCTGTTTTCACATTAGGATGCAAATAAATTAAACGTCAAAAATCTGTTTCTCATGTTATCGACTGAATTATGTAAATCATCATCTAGGGTGGCCTATTATTAATAAAAACACCTACGAGTTACTGCACTTAAGTTATTTTGATATCGGATACCTCTTTTGTTACAGTAATAAATAGCACGCCTTACTCAAAGGATCCTCGTATATTAAAATTCCTTACATTTAGTAAACTAGTGATTCACCCTTGCCCTTCTCGGGTTCATTCTTTATTTCTTCCTAAAAAAATATCTTATATGGTGTTTTTAGAGATGATTTTTACCAAATTTCAGCAAAATCGTAGTAGTTTTCATGATTCGGTTACATTTTTTTTCATTATTTTTTTGTTCTTTATTTTTGACTGTCTGTCTATCTGTTTATATTATTATAAAGTTTCATCAAAATGTGAAGGATAGATTTTTATAGTTAAATCCGTTCTCAAACATTTTCCTTGTATATATAGGAATAGTATTTGTAGTATAAATTAAATCAAATCAAAATATTTTATTCAGCATAAAAATTGTCAAAATTTCTTACTGAACGTCATGAGTCTACCACCAGTTCGGAAAGAAGAAACCTCTGACCTGAGATATATACAAGTACAAGTATAGAAATATATACAACGGGCTCTTCCCTAGATTTAGCACAGGCAAAGCCGCGGGATCAGCTAGTATGCATATAAACCTTCCTTTTGAATCACTCTATCTAATAAAAAAAATCGCATCAAAATCCGTTGCGTAGTTTTAAAGATTTAAGCATACATAGGGATATAGGGACCGAGAAAGCGACTTTGTTTTATACTATGTAGTGAAGAATCACACACATATTTTATACAAATAAGCCCAAAAATTACTTAACTCAATAATTAAAGCTTTTAATTATGAAAGCAATGATGAATGTATTATGTTTTCGTAGATCCCAAGCGAGCTGATAGAAACCATGTAAGTGCTATAATTGAATATTAATAATTAATATTGTATTAGGTTTCGTTAATATATAATAATCTTAAGGGGTTCAGGTTTATATACCCTATATATGACTTAGCAGTCAGGTTCGATTCTTGTAAGATGCAAATATTTAAAACGTAAATAGTGAATACATTCACAATTGTTTTGCTAAATAAGAAAGGCTCATTTCGATTTTTTGTTTTAGTGCACATTATTTATCGTTTTTGCCTTTAAATTGATTTTCATTTTATTGAATTAAATTGAACATGTATGTTATATTTGAAAATTTCAGATACAAAATCAACCAATTGTAATGATGATTTCCACAAGAAATAGCTTTAAATCGCAGACTTGAATTTTATGAATTTCAAACATGAATAACATGAATTTTTAACGTACGTTAATATTTTTGAGTGGATCTTTTTTTTCTGAAATAAAATATTTAAAGTTGCTTCTGATAATGTAGAGTGTCTGCTAGTAATAGTCATTTTAAAATTTAGTCCAGCCGTTTCAGATATTAGAAGAATAAATAAATAGACATATAAAAAAACATGCTTTATAATGATTTTCTACGCCGATTCCGGCCAAGGCGGCCAATCTCATTAAGACTAGCCAACTGCGCAGGAGATATTATAGTGCACAAGTGTACGCGAAGACACAATTGCACTCTTTTTTCCTATCACTCTCATGCTCCGGTGGGACGACTACTCGACACGATCAGTGAAAATTAAGGCGGATAACCAACGGCTTTACGTGCTCTCCGAGGCACGGGGGTGACTCACGGCCAACTTCCCAACTCCGGGCTATTACTGGGACTTACTAAACAGAAAGACTTAACAATTAAACTCGGTACTCAAACCCAGGACCTCTCAATATGTGACCGTACAAGCTAGCCGCTACACCACCGAGGCAGTTGTACAGACAGCTCAAACAGATACTTCAATTTTATTTATATACGAGTATTATAGTATACGAAGTACAATTTTAGGAATTGTATCAAAATTTTTTTGGTAATAAAAAGCAATCACACAAAGGAGACATTTTAAATAAAGGCAAAGATAAGGTTTATAATTTTGTATTTTAGGTACCCTTTCTTTGTACAAAGTAGAAATACTTAGAAAGAAATTGTTCTGAACTTAATTGAAATCAACAAAAACAGCGTGGATTGTTCACGGTGTTGGAGTTGGAGTCTAGACAGATAAATTTTTTCAGACGAAGCAGATTTATCGTGCATGTATTATAATAGAAATAGAGAGGTAGAGAAAAACGGAGACTAGGTATATTTAGTATTTACCTAAAAGTCTACATAATAATATTAAATTCCACTGATATATATATTTATAATATTGCTGTAACTTTCTACTCCAATCTAATAACCCTTCAGACCTTAATTGTTCTAACACCACTTTGACAAGTTTTGTGTTAGTTAACGAATCAAACGAATACCAGTTTACTTAGATATCAAGATTTCTTCATGATTTTTTCTTCGAACGTGAATCCTGTCAAAAATTGTCACATGCACATCTTAGTGTTGGAGAACAGACGACAGAAGTTTGAACTCCCTTTACTTTTTTTTTAATGAGTTAACCAATGTACTACTAATGTCTAACAAAATTTATAAATATCAAAAGAAAACAACAAAATGAAATAAAAATAATAGGACGGCTATTTTATTGAAAAGGAAATATCTTGGAACAAATAAATAATAACCCGTATAATGTTAAATATTGGTTGAGCGTAAACAAAGGGCTTTTCAATACCGTCCCTTTGTTTCTATAATTTTTAACTTAATAATGTAAAAGCTCTGTGTACGACATCTTTGAATGTATCTCATGTGAGACTATGAGGATAACTGAAAAAATAATTAATTGGTGTTCGATCCAATATAACGTATTGATTTTAGATTGAACATGCTGGACTGATAAATCCTGAAGAGTTGAAGATTTAACCATAATCTACTGCCATAAATCAAATTATTTTATTCAGCATTAAATTATTACCATTTTTTACTAAACGTCATATGTCTACTACCACTATAGAAAAAGAAGCTTCTGATTTGAGAAGGTAGAAACTCAGCGCGACTAATCATAATTGCTATATCATGTATCACCAAACTCTAGTGAAGTTATAAGTATTAATAAAAACAAACAAATCCAGAGAAATAGCTAGTATATTTGTAAATAGAATAAGTATAAAGAACATAAAAGTATCTTTCTAATATTACAAGATTTACACTGAAAATTAACAACCTGGTACAGAATCATTCAGCTGAGTGAACACTTATCTGATACTGTGACGTCTTCATTGTACAAATATGCCGCCTATTGTCGAATGATTGATGCTTTGTAATTCCCACGTTGATTTTGATGAATGGAGCAAACTTTGTGATTTTAATATTTGTGTGATAATATTTATCGGAATAAAATAATAAATATAAGTTTGTATAGGTTTTATAATTTAAAATTTGATGCTTTTCATATTTTTTCGGACTTTTATAGAACTAATAAGAGATATACTGAGGAGGTACAGGAAATATATAATTGTATAAGAAAATCAAATACAAAATTTGATCAAAACCTTATGTATCACTACATAGTATAAAACAAAGTTGCTTTCTCTGTCCCCATATCCCTATGTACGCTTAAATCTTTAAACTACGCAACGGATTTTGATGCGGTTTTTTTAATAGATAGAGTGATTCAAGAGGAAGGTTTATATGCATAATTACCAGATCCCGCGGCTTTGCCTGTGCTAAATCTAGGGAAGAACCCGAGCGAAGCGAGGGCGAGTCGCTAGTTTATTATAAATAAAAAAATATGTTGGAACATTCTTACAACAGCGCCATCCAGTTCCGTGGTAAGCTACGATGCTCGTGTTACGGATACCAGATAGTTGATATATTACATACATAAGTTTTAAATACATACATATTATAAATATAAACACCCATGACTGAATTACAAACATTTATGCTCAACAAATGAATGCCCGCAGCGGGACTCGAACCCGCGACTCCTAGCGCATAAAGTAGGGTCACTACCAACTGAGCCAATCGAGTCGTCGAAACGACTTATGTATATACAAGAATAACTGAAATAATAATATAACAGATACGAAAGTTTTTTTTGCTATATAAAATATTCTCTTTAAGGATTCCTTGGATGTTGAGATAATATTGTACTTTTATGGGCATTAAAATTAACCTATTTTGGATAAAAGCAAAAATGCTATGTTTAAATGCTACAATTGCTTAAAACATGCAAAAAAAGCACTTGGGTCTAAAATTTCTGCCTATATTTATTTGTCTCGAATCAAAAACAAAATCCAAAAAGGTAGTTTCATTTACAGTGTCAAATATTCGCGTAAACCTAAAAAAGTATTAAGCTTAGTGATTTTATAGTAATAAAGAAATAAATTTACATAGAAAAACAGTTATTTTATGAGCTTTAAACATCTAAATCTTTGTCAGTCGTAAAGCTTAATCCGAATATAAGCTTCATTTAGAAATAAATAGTTCTCAATCCCCTAGCATGAACAATACAGCTGTCGCGAGCAGAATCGCGGGTCCGCGTCCGCTCAGAAAATGTTCTAATTATACACACAGGCTGTCGCACACTAAATGATGATTGCTATGTTATTTTTATATCTAGACATATAAAAAATACTTAGTCGAATAATATAATTATTTTTTGGAATATCTTATAGAAATAGTCATTATTATTAACATAGTTTAGTATTTTTGTCGGTCTGTCTGCGAGCGTATCACGAGTAAATCACTATACTAATTTTAATGAAGTTTTGTAAGATGATAGCTGGTTATTTAGATCAATACATGGGTTACTTTTTACTGTGAGTAAAATTTCACATCTATGAGAAATCTGTACTTAACTAACTTTAGTTAATAATAATTATTAGTTCTGTTTTATGACTACTCTAATCATTATCATCTACTGTTGCATATTTAAATTGTTATCAAAATATGTTTATTATTAGAAAGAAGAAGAAAAGCTTTTTCAATCTAGGCGTGAGTTAAGAATTTTTTTTATCTATTATTTCCAACGTTTCTAGTGTACAAGCGGTATAAAACTATTTCAATGGTTTTAATTAACGTCCATTGCGGTATTACAGAAGGGTTTCTTGTAAGAACGTTGAAAGCGCAGATATAAAACAAATCAGTATTGGGAATAGGAATTCGCAATTAAAATATACATTTTGTACTGTTTTGTGACAAAAATAAGAAAGTAATTAATTACATTTTTGTTGTGATTTAAAATATTTTGTTTTAATTTCATTGGAGTCCTTGTATTCATAAAATTCAAAGTTACACTAGAGCGAGACAAATATATGATGCATTATACGTACTAGCGCTTCTTCCTTGCTTTGCTCGGAATCTTCTTTAGGTTCTGATAAATTAAAAAAATTAAGGACTTTCATACTCCTTGCCAAATTAGATCTTTATACGACAAGCAGTTTTTGTTATTGCGTTATGAGTAAATACGAGTGGCCTTTTGCTTTTCTATAAATATATAATATGTGCGTTGTATATAATCTAGCAATTGTATAGAGTAGTAGTTAAGTATACTTCGTAGGTCATGAGTTCGACTCCTGGTGAAGATAAATAATAACATAAGTATACTACTATGAATGAACACTGTAATGTAGTAGTATCTAATTCTAGCGACTGACTTTGCTTTGCTTGACAATGTCCAATGTGCCTTACAACACACATAACAGTAGTCCAAAAATCAAAAAATTGGTTGAAAATTATAAAAGTATTCATGAAACAAAACTAGCAATATAAATGTATTGTACAATATTGAAATAGACAAGAAACTTATAAGAAACATTCCCATTTCTTTAACGACTGACTTCATTTGACAGGTGAATGAGTTCGACTTTATTCAAACGGAAATAGCCAGCTATCGTATTATGTACTCTCCTCTTATATCCCAAATTGCTTACTAATAAAAAAATCTTTGACTATCCACTAGCGACTTGCCCTTACTTTACTCGAGTACCTACGTCTTTAAAGAAAAAAAAATAGTCCGAGAGTACTTTCGAATATATTAATTACGGTTAAGTAGGCCTTTTTAAGACCTACAATTTTCTAGCACATTGTTTTGATGTATCTAAGGCCACATAAAACTGATGTTTAGGTAAACTAAGGACTCGACAGAACAAGTTTATACGTTTTCCCATGGGAATAAAAGATTTTCTGTAGTAAAAGTCATAGTGTATATAGAATTGAGTAATAAATAATTACTACAAAGCTTGTTTAAAATCGGTTCAATATTTTTGAAGTGAAACTTCTTTAGAATCGTTGTGATTTCAAACTCGATGAAACGAAAAAATAAGTCCATAGTACCAGGCGCTCAGAGACGGGGAAGAGTTAGTCTTAATTTAAATTCAAGTTTTACTTCTGACATGTGTACATTGTTCACACGCACTTTTTTTTGTATGACACTTCATACAGATATACAGACAAACAAACTAATATTTAAGTCTAATTACCTACAAACTTGTTACACCTTTATTATAGTTTTAAAAAGACATAAAGTACTATAAAATATGATTCATACTAAAACAAGAAAATCTTAAAATAAATGAATTTAACCCTTAATATAAGCAATCAGTAAAATTTTAACCCCTAACGAGAACCCTTTATCTCCAATGCCGATGTATAAAGTACTCCCCTAGCCTCTAATTACAGAACGCGGTTGAAAACGGAAGTTAAAATCGTATCTTTGGAATTATGTACTCGATCAATTAAAATGATATTTAAATGATTTTGCTTTATACTAACATCTGTAGTAATTAAACTGACAATTGTAAATTCTTATATATATTAATTTAGAATCTATGGAAGACATTAATTATAGAATGAAATATTTTCTTATTAAAACATTTTCTTATGTTGAAGATGCCCCGTGTATAATTACTAAAAAATTACTGGCAATGTCTGCCTCAAGTTAAAAAAAAATATTTTTATTGTTTGTACTAATATCATATTCAGCCTTTTTAGATGTCGCACGGCTAGGCACAAGCATTCCCTGACTGTGAAAAGGAACAGGCCATAAACATGACGGGCAAGTGAACTGATTTTACATATCTTTCAAAAACGTACCAGGTTCTCTTATACATGTTATTTCCTGATTGTTTCACTTTACAGTAACACAAGTGGTAATTACGTCGAAAATAATTCGCACATGAGAATATCAAAGGTACGAGATCCGAGATTCATACTCCCTTCACTCAGTTTTCCTAGCAATCGCGTTTCTACTGGACTACCACTGCTTATAATCATGATATTCTATGCCTCTACAAATATTATTAATAATAATAATACTTTCGCTTTATTCTTTAAAGTAATAAACTCTTTGTTATTATATAAAATACTATTTTATTCAAAGGCTATATTTACAGTAGATATAAAATAATGTTTGGTGTGACATTCACCTGGCATTTATGCTTGAACTCGTTACACAGTTCAATGGGCGTCATATGCGACTCGATATGGATATAGCCTTAAACAGTTTTACCTAGCAACTTTAAAGTATTTCAAATAAAAAAAATTATATCTGTCTGCTTAGATCAAATTATGTATCATATAAACTATTATACACCTGATATTAAATTAATTGATCTAGGGGCTCTCGTGGTTGTGATTAGTCTGAGTTCGAGACCTGGGTCGGGCAAAATAAAGTCATTAGGTTTTTATGGTTTCCTTGGCTATCATTGGTCAATTAGTTAAAATTTTGAGTTACTACCCGAAAAATATAAAGATTCAAGCACAACCTGTAACTCATTCTTTCCTTTTTTCTCAACATTTTTTCCTTCATAGACAAGTGGCAATAATGTTAAAAAATATTTACTCATAAAAATATCAACGGTGCGAGTCTAGGCGCTATACTCCTGTCTTAAAATACTGTTTTCTTTATCATAATTTAGTCCTAAATACCAAAAAAGGTGTTAGTGAATACTGTACCTATCTTATTCAAGTATAGCATTCAAGTTAAATAAATAAATAAATATGTTGGGACATTATTACACACAGCGCCATCTGGTTCCGTGGTAAGCTACGAAGCTTGTGTTACGGATACCAGATAGTTGATATACTACATATATAAGCTTAAATACATACATATTATAAATATAAACACCCATGACTGGAGTACAAACATCCGAGTTTAACAAACGTATGCCCCCAGCGGGACTCGAACCCGCGACCGCTGGCGCAAGAAAGTAGGGTCACTACAAACTGCGCCAAACGTGACTCTCACAAGCATTTTTCAACTGTCAATTTGACTTAAAGAATTTTGAAAAGCTTCTATTCCACAGGAAAGTTGCCATGAACTCAGAATGCAATTAAAATAAATAATAATTTCCTTTTAACTTCAACGTTTATATCTAGACTATAAAAGTTAAAACAAAATAGTTTTTCTTTCTGTTTGTATATGAGTTTAAATTAAAACCCCGCAACTTTACGTATATTTTATTCAAATATTATATTTCAAAATATGTGCGTTTAAGGCTTTATAAAAATCTCATACTAAAGAATTATCTAATTCAAATATTTTGTTTAGTAGTTATAGAAGATATTATGTAGACGAAGTCAAAATCAAAATTGGTTTGCTGTTTATGCAACTGATATTAATTTTGCGTGCACTTTCTTTATAAAATAAGTGACTTTTTATGTATTTGTAACTAAAACTATAAAAACTATATAAATTTAAAAATAATACTATCTTTAGTACCTTTAAACATTAGTTCTCTTCCCTTTGATAGAGCCATTATTTTTAGTATAAAGTAACCGCTTAGTTGTTTATACTTATTAATTATGACTCAGTATACATTTTTTCTGTGTCTTTTTTTTTATTTTGTTTGGCTTCGTGTTTTGTTCAATGACTCTCTCTCTATAATATAATTGCTTAGATTGAGAATATAACATATTCATATTACAGCTTTATAAGACAATACAAAAGTCTGGATGTATTGTAGTGAAGTCGTAAAACATGCTTTACGACTTACGCTTACTAAACATAAGAGATTTATCAAATTAATGTAATAAAGACTAGTAACTCTTGGAAAGATCTGCAATAAATTTACTATATACTATATATACGTCGACGACACGCGTGGCGCAGTTTGTAGTGACCCTACTTGCTGCGCAAGCGGTCGCGGGTTCGAGTCCCGCTGGGGGCATACATTTGTTGAGCACGAATGTTTGTACTCCAGTCATGGATGTTTATATTTATAATAAGTATGTACGTATGTATGGACTTTCCCACAAACTTGCGATAGCCCTTAGACCTCCCTAATCCGGCCCTGTCGCAAAATCCATTCTTAGCAGACGTCTACTAACTATAAGCTACCGCCAAATTCCATTTCTATACGTCAAGCATTTTTTGATATTTCATGATCAGTGAGTGACCTTTTGTATATATATTTAGATTATAAATGTGAAATTGTGTTTGTATGTTAAGATTGATTGAGTGATTTTTTTATGTGGTGATAAATGAAAGACTGTAGCATGACATAGGGTCCTTTTTAACGCGAAAGATAATCTCATTGTCTAGGTAATTTATACGTTGTAATACTGTCTACTACAACTCATCATATTTATGTATAATTATTATATAAATAGTCTATTTACTTATGGAGTATGCATACGTTGAAACATACTTAGGGATTAACCCGAGTGAAGCGTGGATTCGCTTCGATACTACACATATGTAGATCTATGAAAATAATCTACTGCATCACAGTTTGCCGAAAGTGCTTTTAATATTGAGTACAAAAATCCGAGTTTAACAAATGAAGTGAGTGCCCCGCTTTTTTCTTGAATCTAAAGTTTAGTTAAAACACTAAAAACTTAAGATTTTTATGGTCTCGGAAACTTATAATTACATTTATGCCTGTTTAGTTAAAAAAAAGAATTTGACTGACTTAAAATATAAGTTTAATAGAAGGTTTTTATTGATAAATTATTTTATCATTAACTTAGGACGATAAGATAATTATATTATTTAAAAAATATCGTTTTAATGATATAACGTTAATAGAAATCGGCAACGATTTTTAACCCCGACCGAGGATTCGAATCTTGAACATTATCATTTCAATTTTATTACAACTAAACCACAATAATAATAAAATATAGTACCTACATACATTTTAGGATAAAATAATCCCTACACGTACTCGAGTTGCATTCATAAGTTCAATCGTTTGCGACTTCGTTAAGTTCGTAGAGCTTGTACAAATAAGCTTCGTCAGCCGTAGAAAGCGATCTTAGTCTCAAGAGTCACTGTGATTTACGATAGTACCATCGCTAAGTAAAGTTTTGATATCGAATATATTCGTTACAATATGTAAAACAATTGATTATTTTTCTGATGGTTTGTATTGTGCTTTTCTACGTAAACTATTTACCTATACTAATATTATAAAGAGGAAAGATTTGTATGTATGTTTGTAACGAATTGGCTCAAAAAGTACTGGACCGATTTTATAAATTATTTCACCATTTGAATGCTACATTATCACTGATCAATATAGGCTATTTTAATTGCAAGAAAAAATAAGGATCCCTACTAAACTACAATAACAGGAGAGGAGGAAGAGTGCACGCCGCACATAATATATGAAGGAGGTAGGTACTAGAATTTCAACCCAGCGAGTGATTGAAGTTTAGTAGCGATTAAATTCGCGGGCGAAGCGCGCGTATAGCTAGTATTTTATAAAATAATAAGTGATTTGTTTTCTAATTTGAGCTTTTATATACATATTTAAGTCCTGGTAATATAAAAAATAGTCCTTCAAATAGTAATTTTGTATAGAATTCATATTAAAACGTATTCAAAGTCGAGCTACAAACATATACACACAATTTTGATTGCTTTTTTCGAGTATTAGTATAACAAGTTGGATTTATTAAAAAAGGCTAAACGTAATCAAATATTTTATTATAACTCCAAAGAGCAGAGTATGTATTGGTCTGCTTATTGGGATTATTTTGCGGATAATCGCTTATTTCGTATAGAAAAAATGAATATTTGTCTCGGACCTCAAAACAGAGGTTAAGGTATTTTAGCTCATATTTTATGATACTACTGCTAGTGTACTACTAGTAGGCAATGAGGCAATAACTTTATTCACTTTATTAGATTGTCCCTTAATTGAAACCATTAAAATAAAACAGTACACTCATGATATTGCTCAAAAAGATAAACATGTCATTTACTATATTTGTAGAAAGTATTCTTATAAGAATATCTTACATAAGAAATTTTCCTCTAAGATATTTTTTTCCTGAAACCCTTTTTACGTGGCAAAGATCGGATTTCAGGCTTCTTCAAACAGAAATGGGTTGAGTAAAGTCTTTGTTATATCCGTGACTTGGTTTTTTAACTTTTCAGCATATTTTAAGAATATTAAAATAACGGTTCATTTGATGGTGCTAACTTTTAATGATTGTTATATTTAACTCTTCAAAATATCTATTTATATTATCTGTAGGTAGGTATTATTAGTTGGTTATATTTTAATTAATTTTAAAAAAAGGAGAAGGTATTATTTAATTTATTTATTTTGATATATTTTTTAATACTATTTTACGGAGTTTCCAAAAGTTAATAATCTTTTTTAACTCTGGTAATACCAAAACTCGATGGGAAATCAATCAATTTTAATAGGAAATCAGTTTAATGACGTTCAGGGGAGAAAAAGGAACTCGTGACCGTTTGTACAGCATGTAGGTTCACTATAAATGGAGCCAAACGTTTCATCTAATGAATGGTGTGAATGAACTTCAAAAGTCAAATGTCCATATAAAGATCCTTCCACTGGTATATTACTTGCTATAAATTGTACTACATATATGTATTCAGACCTTTTTAACGTCCCACTGCTGGGCACGGGTCTCCCTTCAACAAGAGGGGGATCAGGCCATAGTCCACCGCGCTGGCCTAGTGCGAGTTGGCGGACTTCACATGTCTTTCGAAAACTTGTTTCCTCGCCATATTTTCCTTCACCGTAAGACAAGTGGTAATCATGATAGAAAAGAAAAGATTTGCACATGAAAATATCAGAGGTGTGAGACTCGGATACGAACCCGCATCACTCGGTCATCCAAGTGAGCGCGTTACCACTGAGCTACCATTGCTTATATATATATAGTCAATTTATTATTAAATCTTTACACAAATCGAAGGACCATGACTTTTTTTTTAAAAAGACCTCTTTTCACTGTGCCTTAAGTACTATACACTTATGTAAATACAAAAATTCCTTTCAAAGCGACACATGTAACAAAATTAATTGACACTTTAGAAAGCTGTGCCAATGTTTTCGTATGATCTTCAGAAATTCGTACGACGAAGCAAAATAATATGAATCACTTCAATCAAATAAATTCAATTATTCAAGCTCTTACCTCGCGGGAGTTTGTATATTTAATGGTTCCTTTAACTTTGTAATGAATATTTTATTTCCTATTTTTAGAATGTAAATGTTAAAAACTGGTAAAGTGCGAGTCGGACTTGAGACAAAGAGTTCCGTGGCTTTTTTAATTAACTTGGCGGTCATTTTGAAATTCTCAATATTTGTTTTTTTAATATTTATTGTTATAGTAGCAAAAGAAATAAACAATTTATTAAAATTTAAAACTCTTTACTTATTACATTTCATATGAATACAGCCCGTTAACAGACAAATGGGTGGGCAGCAGGTAGAAATTAATAAATTGGATCTTTGGACATGCTTCAAGTACGGAACCTTTAAAAATATTAGCTTGTAGCTTTTGTAGTAAGCATTTAGCTCTCTTACCTAAGCCAAGTGCTTTCTATTATCTCTTCGAATACTTTAATGTAGTATGAGAAAAGCTTCATATTAATAACAAAGCTCTCTTGCACACAAGAGTAAAGTACATAAGATGAAAAGCAAAAAAGCATTATTAACTAACAAACCCCAGCAAAGCGGCGGGCGTAAGTTGAAATAAATTAAACGGTTTTTATAATTTTCTAATAAAATATAAGCACAATATAAGTAAACCTAAATTACTGAATATAATATTAATATTAGCTATCTCCGGGTAAAGTCCCGTCAAAATAGGTCTAACCGTTTCAGAGATTAGCCGGAAGAAACAGACAGACAGACAAAAATTTGAAAAATTGATTTTTTTATGTAAGTACCGTATATACTACTATATACTACTATAGTCATATTATGCATTTAGTGAAAAGCTGTTGATTTGAAATTAAAAACAGACACTTCAATTTTATTAATATGCAGTGGTTCCCCAAAAAAACAGTGGTTGGTGGGTTATAAAACTTTAAAGTTAAACTAAAGTATTATCAAAATTTGTCAAATTATTTTAAAATTAGTCAACATTAATCTATAGACCAAAATTGAACGTTTTTGTTAAAAACGTTTAAGAGCACAATTCACTGAATAAATTATATTTCTTTTGAAACAATTCGCAAAAAGTTACAACATTTAATACCTGCCATTACACCGCAGATATTTTTCATCCAAGAAAGAGATGAGTCTAAATGAATATTCCAAATTAATTCAAGTGCCCGATGTTGAAAGTAGTTTGGGAAAATTTCTTTTTCGCTTTTTCTTCGAGTAATTTATCTAATTCTGAGATTTTGATGTCAGTGACTTGAAATTTCTGTCGTAGCGCCAAAAAACTTAATCTCGTTATCCAAAGTCATGAAGCCTTAAATTATAGGAAAGTCTACTTAGAATAGTGGCTTTTATTGAATACGAGGAATATCTGTTTTGTGTTTGAGTCAACTTCACAATACATTCTACGAATTAAAGCTGTTCTTTCTTATACTATCGTATAAAATAGTACGTGATAAAGTTATGGTTTTTGATTATTGGTTTTAGTTTTTGGTAAACCTACTGTAACCATCATAGTTTTGCACGACACATCAGGAAAATATTCCACCACCAGCCCCGTAATAACCATTTTCTTATATAAAAACTTAAAAACTATACTTTACTGTACCCGGGAATCGAACTTAGGAGCTTAGCTTAACATGATAGTCAAATTTTTAACCATCATGTGATCACCTTTTTGCAAGTCATCATTAGCCAATATCGATTGACGGTCTATATATAGACTTTTTCAATAAAAATCCTTTGTTCGCTATTCAATAGTCACTTATATTTCAAAACGAACATTGCAAATTTTTAACTACGCCGAATTGGAAAGTTTCCTTAAAACATTTTAAAGTTTCGATTTATTCCGCAATAAAAGCCTTCAAAAGTGAGATAAGACTCGTCCATAAAGTCTGAATATTGAAAACCGATGTATAGAATTATCAGAATGGGAATGGAAAGATAAAATCCTTTGTATTTATACATAAACATAGTTAATATTAAAATGTATGTCTGTGATTTGAAAATTACTATGTTTTCTGAAGTAAATTATTAGAAGAGTAGGAGTAAGAGTTGTGTCTCTATGTGTGTCTTTCTATTTGTC
This sequence comes from Boloria selene, assembly GCA_905231865.2. Classification (NCBI taxonomy): domain Eukaryota; kingdom Metazoa; phylum Arthropoda; class Insecta; order Lepidoptera; family Nymphalidae; genus Boloria; species Boloria selene. Next base: position 817,786 of record HG993133.1, read on the forward strand.
GAAGCATTTGAAACATCGGTACATCGTTGTGGTAGTGCCATGCTTATTACCTTCGGGTAGCAGCTGAATGGGCTGGCACGCCCCGTATAGTTCATTAGTACCACTCTCTCACAGAAGACCGGCGTGAAGTGGCAGCTATGCTGTCGCGTTTCGTCCGGTGAGTGAGAGTCCGGGAGGCCCACTCTCCTTCCCCCTCCCTCTTCCCTTCATCCTCCGCTTCGTTCACCCCTCCCTCCCACTTCCCTCCCTCCTCCATCCCTCCCTTTCCTGAAAGGCCGGCAACGCATCTGCAAGCCAGGCTTGCAGATGTCCATGGGCGGAGGTGATCACTTCCCATCAGGTGAGCCTCCTACCCGTTTGCCCCCTTTTTACCATAAAAAAAAGAAACATTAAAAATATCCGCGAAAAAATCCAACAAGTTTTATTTAAAATTTTAAATATTTCCCTAAAAGTTTTTTTATTGGTAAAATTAAAGCTCGACAAAAGCTACTTACAATAAAATTAAAGAGTAAAAAAGTACTGAACTGGTTTATTCTATATATAGATGCTACCGTCATAGACCTATGTCGATAATTTCTGAGACAAAAAAATATAGTAAGATGAAACTCATTGGAAAAGGAAAATAATTTAACAAAAATGAAAGGAAAAATAATTTAAGTGAAATGAGAAGTGGGTAGGTTTCATCTTACTTCAATTTTTTTTAACTTTTTACCATTTTCAAAGGATAAAGTCTGGTCTCTCAGAATAGTTTTTCAAATTAGATTTGGATCTCTTGGATTATTTCGGTCTAAAATAAAATTCTGATATAAACGTACAGGTATTTAAATAACTTATAGCTTATTCCCAAAAGTACATTTCACTATAATTTTATTTCACCGGCAATTGAACAAATAAAGCGGTAATAACATAATTTTATCGAACTTTATGCTACTCCAGATAGCGTATTATGAAATTTTAATATAATTTAATACGAAATGTATGTAGTAATTGTGTATTCAGAGCTTTCATGGATTTATTAGTTTTCATGATCATATACATATTTTTTTGTAAAGATATTCTTACAACAGCGCCATCTAGTTCCGTGGTAAGCTACGATGCTTGTGTTACGGATACCAGATAGTTGATATACTACATATTAATACATATATATAACTTTTTTTAAATACATACATATTAAACACCCATGACTGGAGAACAAACATTCGTGCTTAACAAATGAATGGGGAATCGAACCCGCGACCGCAGGCGCAGAAAACAAGGTCACTACCAACTGAGCCATACGAGTCAGTTGCATTGTGCGACCTGCAACAGGATATTTAAAACAAAGTTTGGGTTCGCCAGCCACATTCGCTCTCATATCCGGAGCTAACAAGGTTCGCCGTTGACGGATACGTCAAGGAGGACATCATCATCATACGAGTCGTCAATATATAATATAATATTCAATATTATCATTTTACGTACGAATATTTTTTAAAGTAACTCGTAGTGTTGTATAATAAAAAAGGAACATAATATAAACGTTTAATAGAACTAAAATATAAAAAGTAAAAAATCATTTTTAATGAAAAAATCAAGTGATTGACAAGAAAATTAATGTTATTGTAAAAAGTGTACTTTGCACACTTTTTTATACTAGTTCTACTTTTACGTCCTATGTAAACTTTTTTTATACTAGTTTAACTTTTACAAATGGTATAAATAAAATATTTCTTACTACATCTAATATGAAACACCCATGAACGATGTATATAGCAATTATTATTGCATAGATAGATGGAACTAATAGCTATGAGGTTCCATATGAAGCATGGGTCACATTAATTTTTTGCAAACTTTGTGGGTAGACTAGCTATTTGAAAGAACTAAATAATCGTTTTGAGACCTTCAAAATCTTACTCTCTGGTGACCATGATTGCTGTAAAAAGCATTTGAAACGTCTAAAACTATCAAGCAAAATAACTCTGAAAAAAAAAACGAAAAGATAGTTTTTTTATTTCAAATATTCGCGTATATTCAAGAAAGTATTACGATGACCGAAAACTGTCAGGTGTATAATATTTTAACTGTTTATCCTTCTAATATTATAAACGTGAACGTTTGTAAATATGGATGGATGGATGTTTGTTACTCTTTCACGTAAGAACTACTGAATGGATTTTAATGAAACTTTACAATAATATAGCTTACACATCAGAATAGGCTATAATTTATAAAGATATACTACCGGAACTAAAGCTTAAGAGCTTCGCTCGAGCTAAGCCTAGGGACGAAACCAAGCGAAGCGAGGGCAAGTCGCTAGTTACTATTATTTTGTAAACAATCTCTCTCTCTCTCTCCCTCGATGCAGTCATTTAGTCTTGACACAGTGGTAGTAATTGACGATGATACATTTTCTCTGACTAATTCCCCTGTGATGCGCCACCATTTGTTGCGGTTTTCAGTGTCTCGGGAACACTGGACTATTGAGATTTGTGTTGCAGCTCTTATAAGGATTGGCTAACTCGACAACGTTCAATGGACTATTCATTTCGAACAATGTATTCAGCAGTATTTATCTTAGGAAAGTATTTGTACTAAATCTATACATCTATATTTAATATATTATATACATATAAATAAAATTGAAGTGTCTCTTTTTAATTTCAAATTAACACCTTTTCAATAAATGCATATGAAAATATATACTATACTAACATCAATTTTTTATTTTATTTTTGTCTGTCTGTCTTTCTGTTTGTTCCAGATTATCTTTGAAACGGCTGAGTTGATTTTGACGGGACTTTCACTTTCAGATAGCTGATGTTATAAGGCGTAACTTAGGCTTCTTTTAACCGACTTCAAAAAGGAGAAAGGTGATATTTTAGAAATTTTATTTATTTTAATTAGTGGAACCCATGACGATAGTAAATAGTGTTACGGATACCAGATAGTTGATATACTACACAATAAACATATATAACTTTTAAATACATACATATTATAAATATAAACATACTTATACAAACAAAAGCAAACCCCTGGAGTACGAACATTCATGCTTAACAAAATATGAATGCCCCCAGCGGGATTCGAACCCGCAACCGCTAGCACAGTAGACAGGGTCACTACGAACTGAGCCAAACGTCTCTTTGTAATATATTAATGTACATTTTTTCTTGTTTAGAATATTATATTGAAATTATATTATTTTTTCATTATTTTCTGATGTCAGTATTAATTTTAAAAATATTAATTTTGTGTTTATTCATAAGAGGTGACTATAGAAAAAGGAAGGGACATTAATAGGGATTCCGAAGCTTTGATGTTTGACTTATTGTTATTACAATAACAATGAAGTAATTTCCGAGCTTTGCAATCGGTGGAATATCAGACAGTGCCGGAACTTTGGAGCTTATCTTTTATGTTTCGAGCTTTAGGCAAATTGCTTTTGGGTCAAATTGTAGAATAGAAAAAGTTGTGAGACTATTAAGAAGACTATACATTTTCTATTATTACTTTTTAACTGAAAAGATATATTGTCATTAAAAATTAATAAATTTACGAAAAAAAATTAATTTCTTTGCTTTATCTGTATGATATGTGAAAACCGGTTAACACTTTCTTTCAAAATATTTATAACAATCTATGAAAATAGTGATAATAAATGTTTATTTTTGTTATGTTTTTTAGTGATTTTTGTAGGTACAACTTGGTATATATGTATAATATACATAACATGTTAAGTTTGTTATATTTGCTTTGTATATACAGTTAAGTTTACTTGTAATTTCTTTTATTGTAAATATATTTTTCAAAATCACATTAATGTAAACACATAGATTAAAAAAATATGTTTAAGTTTCAAGTATAAGTTTAATGTATAAGTTTAAGTTTCATAAATTAGTTATACACTGGATTTGGATTTTAAACCACTCTGCTTATGACCATGCTGGTCATAGAGCAAAACGTCTATAGGGCAATGGAAATGCAATAATGTAACTGTCTAATGCCATCGTAAATTGTTTTCTGAATACAATTTTATACATATATGGCAGCAGTATAATAAAAAAATAAAAAAAAGAATTTTCTTTAGTCAGGGATGAAAAATTAAATTTGAAATATTTCGAAAATCAATGTACATTTAAAACATATTTTATTTAAGAAGAGTTTTGCAAGGGCTTCTGAACGGTCAATTTAATCTCAAAGGAGTGAGGGCTATCTAACACTAGCTTATAAATGTAAATAAAAATTCAAAGTACCAATGTTATGTAACAAGCTGTTCTATACGTCGCGTCGATAAAATATAATATGTTTTTATATTTACGTTCAATTTGTGACTTATAAATCAAGTATCCTATGCATTTGAGTATTATTGATTATTATTGAGTAGTAAGGAATTATCACTTTTTGAGTAGATTTGAGATGAAAATAAATCATCATAAATGGTAGTAGTTGATGGCAAGAAACCTGACGATCTATCGCTGGTTCCTACATTTAGCTGGTTTCTTCGGAAACAGGAAATTTTCTCGCGGTAATGACTTGTACTGTAATAACTAACTCTACAATTACTTTCCATATTATATAATTAAGTTTCTTTATAATTTCCTTCATTATAAATAGCCATTTTAGATATTTTTTCTATAGCACTAACAAAGAAAACATACTTACACAAATTGAGATAAACACCTCAACTTTTACAAGCCAGATCTCAAGCAAACCACACCTGAATCGCAAATCCCATCGATCCTACGTATATATCACCCGGTCCGTCGGTAGGCAATGTGACATCTCATCCATTCGTTCCGTAAAATATGCCCGAGGTCTCCGCAGAACGCTATGAAATCGTCATAAAAAATAATATATTGTTATTACAAGACATAAATCCGATTATCGGACCGCGGTACGGACTCGTGTTTTAGCGCTATCGAGTTATGTCAGCGATTAATTGCAAATGAAGTTATCAAATATGTTGGGACATTATTACACAGCGACATCTAGTTCCGTGGTAAGCTACGAAGCAAGCTTGTGTTACGGATACCAGACAGTTGATATACTACATATATAAGTTTAAATACATACATATTATAAATATAGACATCCATGACTGGAGTACAGACATTCGTGTTTAACAAATGAATGCCTCTAGCGGAACTCGAACCCGCGACCGCTGGCGCAAGAAATTAGGGTCATTACAAACTGCGCCAAACTTTTCGTCTATCAAACGCTGTAATGTGGAATATATTGAAATTAGAATTGTGCCAGTTTTATATTATAGACAATAGAACGTTTACGTTTGCATAAATTCTTCTTTTTTAGATAGACAGACAGACGGTTAACAAAATTATCCTATAAGGGTTCCGTTTTTACTTTTAACGTACGTAACCATCAAAATTAAGACTTATACTTAAATAATGAAAGACGCTACTATAACGTCCTAAATTGAACTGTACGTATGTATTTGACGACTCGTTCGGCGCAGTTTGTAGTGAACTACTTCTTGCGCCAGCGGTCGCGGGTTCGAGTCCCGCTGGGGGCATTCATTTGTTTACTCGGATGTTTGTACTCTAGTCATGGGTGTTAATATTCATAATATGTATGTATTTAAACTTATATATGTAGTATATCAACTATCTGGTATCCGTTACACAAGCTTCGTAGCTTACCATGGAACTAGATGGCGCTGTGTGTAATAATGTCCCAACATATACCTACGTATGTATATAAAGCATATACACACCTACATTCAGAATAAATAATGAAATACTTATTCGGGCAATATAAATATTTTCCTCGTGCGTGACTCAAACCCGCATTATCTGTAGAGACACGTCACGTCATACACGTACTCAAACCATTTGATCGATAAAACTCAATACATATTATGTACTATCTTAGATAGATGATTGGTTTAGTAATAAGTGGGGCAAGGGATCTTATATTGTAAGTAAAAGCTACCCGTTATGTTCTTCCAAAAATTATAATTATACAATCATCATCATCATCATCATCAGCCCTTTTTAACATCCCACTGCTGGGCACGGGCCTCCCTCAGTACGAGGGGGATCAGACCATAGTCCACCGCGCTGGCCTAGTGCGTGTTGGCGGACTTCAGATGCCTTTCGAAAACTTGTTAGGTTTTCTCAGACGTACAGGTTTCCTCACGATCTTTTCCTTCACCGTAAGACAAATGGTAATCATGATATAAATGATTCGCACATGAAAATATCAGAGGTGCGAGACACGGATTTGAACCCGCATCACTCGGTTATCCAAGAGACGCGTTACCGCTGGGCTACCACTGTCAGTCAATTTTAAAATATAAATAGTTATATTGTATTCAGCCCTTTTAACGTCCCACTGGGAAGTTCCTTGAATAAGAGGGAGATCAGACCATAGTCCACCGGTGGCTAAGCATGGGTTGGCGGACTTCACACATCTGTCAAATTTTTGCTAGGTTCTCTCAGGTATGCAGGTTTCCTCACGATGTTTTCTTTCACCATAGAACAAGTAGTAATCATATTTAAAATGATTCGCATGTGAACACAACAATATAATTTAACCAATGCAGTGGCTCAATCGACATTTTCAACTCCTCTATTTCCGCATACAAAAGAAATGTTTTAGATCAACTTTTACTTATAGCAAGTAAGCAAATGTAGATTATACTTATGTCCTTTTTTGTCATTCTTCTATTCTATCTAGTTTATCTGATGCATGTTGTGTTTACCTTTAAATAGTTTTACAATTTACAATTGTTAGTAGTGATTTTTGAAGTGATTGAATGTATTAATTGTTAAACTGCTGGTAAACCATAAATAAATAAATAAATAAAATAAATAAAGATGATATCTGAGATTTGAACCCGCTTCACTTATTTTCCCTATCGAGCGCTGTATCACTAGGTTACCAGTGGACTGCCTTAAATAGTTATGTATACCAATTAAATTAAATTTGAATGCCGTTTGTTCGAAAACCCAAAAGTTGATTATAGCTAGACCAATTTAGATTTGGTCCGAAATGTTCATTTATAATTAAAGTAAAATATGTAGGGGGAAGGACTAGTTTCGGTTAGTAATTATGCATAATATAGTTGTTTTTCGTATACGACTTTTGTATGAATATATATATATATATATACATTTTATAGCTAAGCGTCTGTCGGTTTAGTTATTAAAAAGTAGTAATGGGAAATATTTCAAGAAGTTTCTTAATCACATTTCTCTTTAAAATTAAAATTTTACGAAAATTTTAACTCAAACTTTATTAAAACCTGCTTAGCATTGTTTTGTTTTAGTACTTTTTTCAGATTTCGCTATTAAACCTTACGACGAAAGTAGTCTTTACTTTAAAATATGAAAATAAATACCTCATAAAGCCCAAATATCTTAAAGAAATAAATATTTTTTGCTTCAAAATCTTAGAACGTATCTCTACACCCTTATATTTCAAAGATATGTCGAGGGCCACTCGATACCGACCTCTTTGTTCCAACAAAGATATATTCTGACCTTGGAAATAAAATTGATCAAATGTTTTTCGAAGACGTTTCTCGATTTTTATATCTATGAATTATTCAAATCTTGAAAGGCCTATATTAACCATACTAATACTATGAATACGACCGTGATTGGTTCGACTTCTTTACATATCGGAAATTTTAAGCAATATTTTATTAGCTTCCCTTGTCTGTCTACCTCAATATCTGTTTGTACCGGCTAATCTCTAAAACAACTAAACTGATTTTGATGGTATTTTACTGAGAGATAGCTAGTATTATAAGGAGTTACTTACTAGCTCTTTTTTCGATATTTTGTTATGAGTGAATGACCTTTCGCTTTTATATATTAAGATTATATTATTTATATCTAACTAGCGACTCAGTCAAGTCAAGGGTTCCGCTAGTTAAAATAAATAAAATTTCTACCTCCTCTTTTTTGAAGTCGGTTAAAAAGTAGCTTAAGTTACGCCTTATAACATTAGCTATCTTCGAGTGAAACTACCGTCAAAATCGGTCCAGCCATTTTAGAGATTAGCTGGAACAAACAGACAGACAGACAAAAATTTTAACAATTGGTTTTTAGTTGCTAGTATCGTATATAGGTACTGTTAATTAATATATTATGTTTAATAATAATAAGACTTCTTTATAAGGATTAGTAATAAGGATTCTATATACGGAACCCTATAATATCAAGTAGACTCTTGTTTCAGATTTAAATCAGGACAATACGTGTACATCTGAATAGTCATAAAAGGAGAAGCTTTTACGATTTTCGTATCTTTCTGAATCTTAAAGGCTTCTAAGTCTAGCTGAGCTTTAACAGCTCGGTGCTAAAGCTCATGAAAGCATCAAGGTTAGCAGCACTATGAAATATTGCTATACTATATCCTAATTAATTTTACAATTAATGTGAAAATAATTCTGTAACTAACATTTAAATAGCTGAATAAATTTTGTTAAAATTTGGCAAAGACGTAGATGTATTATGGGGATAGAAATAGGCCACTTAGCAGTCAAGCAATGCCACGGGCGAAAACTAGTGGTATTTATATAATACAATAGTGATATTATGAACTGATTGATTATGGATATAACATTTTAACCATTAAGGCAAGGGCAATAATATTTTAATTATTTAGAATTCTATTAATAAGTAAGCGTTCAGCGTAATTCGCCATTTAGTCCATAGCTGTTTAATTTGCGCAACGAACTTCGGTTTAGCTTTTTGTATAATGAGGTAAAGTCATAAATATATTATTATGTAGGTAATTATTATTACCATTTTTCATTTATTAACATTATAAAGCGTTTGCTTGTTAGAACGCGCTAATCTCCGGAACTGGTTTGATTTGAAAAATTCCTTATTCATAAATCCACATAAAGTATGGATTATATAACTGTTTCATACTGAAACTTACTTAGGGATAATTGCAAGCATAGTAAGGGTGAGTCGCTTGTATTTTATATTAAAAAATAAACACAACACTTTTCAGTATTACAGAAACGCAACGCTAGATAGTTGGACTATTAGTATTAATGGTTATTTTAAACAAATGCCCAATATTCAAATCGAATCTTCAATAGCCTAACACTCTAGATAACTTTAGAAGCTTTTACATTTCAATGTCATTATTACAACAATAACAATAAATCAAATATCAAAAGCTCCTCTTATCAAAGTCCTTCGTCCCTCGAGGCATTGTCACCTTCATAATACATTTAATAGCTACTGAAAAATGTATAAGCTCATCTTTGAAAGTTCTTTGTTAGAACAAATTAAATTTACATTAAAAAGCTTGGTTGGATAAATTAATTTAGTGGCTGTTTAGTTATTAATGGAAATGCTGTGATAGAAACATTAAGTAAAGTTCAAATTCTGCGAGCTTAATTCAACATTCAAAATTTTAATTCAAGCGTTTTCGCTGCTCTGCTTCTTATTTATTCACTTACTAGCGACTCGCCCTCGCTTCGCTCGGGCTCTTCCCTAGATTTAGCTCAGGCAAAGCCGCGGGATCCGCTAGTTATGCATAATATAAACCTTCCTCTTGAATCACTCTATCTATTAAAAAAAACGCATCAAAATCCGTTGCGTAGTTTTAAAGATTTAAGCGTACAAAGTGATATAGGGACAGAGAATGCGACTTTGTTTTATACTATGTAATGATTATAGGTACATAGTTTCTCATATGAGTGAGTAATGCTAGAAAGCTCTCAATAAAGATATAAGATATCCAAGCGAGCGCGTTACCGCTAGGTAACTATTTAAAGGGTTAAATATTTTCATAATTTCAATAGAATATATAATAATTTACATACTAAATATAAATGTTATTTAGTATGTAAATTATTATATATTCTATTGAGAATTTTTATTAAGAATTTTCACAATTTCAATAGAATAAAACAATTTCAAGCTGAAAGAGTTTTAAATAACACTTCGATACAAAAAACTTTCCATATATAACTTCTTTCTAACCAACATACGGCCCACATAGGTTATTTAAAAGGCTTTTGTTAAAACTAGGACGTGACCTGTGACAGAGCACAAGGGAATGAGTAAATTAAACCCACTAATTGGTTATGAGTTGTTAACAAGGGACTTCTAATGTAAATTTTTAATGATGGACGAAAATTCACTAAGTTACTATAATTAAAAGTAATAACTAAGTGATAAGAGATTGTTGTTTTGGCTCTTTTATTTACTTATTTATTTATTACCGCTAGTAAATTTATATAAGAACATGACTAATTATATACTAAAAAGCGAGAAACAATTTATTCATTGGTGAAAACAGCATGAAAATCAGTGCAGTAGTTTTTAAGTTTATCGCAAACAGACATACAGACAGACAGACACAGTGAAGGATTTTATTTTATAATATGTAGTGATTCTTTTTACTTAACATTTTAGTGGGTTCGATGTCTACGTGTTGTAATTTGAACAATTAGTAGACTTTAACTTCTATAGAAAAGTCTGCGCCGATCATCATATATACAATAGTGATAAGGAATATTTATATCATAGCTATGAAATATAGACAAACATAGAAATATTTTTTCTAATCTATTTATATCTATATCTATATCTATATCTATATCTAAATCTATATATATATATATATATATAAAATATATTATAAAAATGAATCCCTATTTCCCTTGGTCACATCATCACGCGTGAACGGTTGGACCGATTTCGCTAATTCTTTTTTTGTTCTGTTTGTTATTGTCAGGAAAAGGTTCTTATGAAAGAAACAATTAAGAAAATTACGCGGAAAATTAGAAAATTTAAAAAACTTAATAAAATTAACGACTTTTGATTATGTTCATGACAATTATTATGAATTAAACCGACAAATAGATGGTCGGTGCAAGGTAAATATACGAAACTCACAACAGGTGAGTGGCTAGTATGTAATATTAAAATGGTTTAATAATAACATTACACTCAAGTATACCTGTAAAGTAGCATGAAAATGAATCTCTTTTAGGAAACATAAAAAATTTATGCGATCGTAAACTGAAGGCGGAGGTGCAATCACGGCGAGGAGTGTAAAAATATTACTCTAATGATAATTATATGAAATTTTCAGGAATTACCGACGAATTTTTCTTAATTTTTAGTGTAAGTACAAGGGTTTTATGAAATATCATATGAAATCACTGTTTCTAAGTTTTTGACGACTTATTTGGCTTAGTTTGTAGTGTACTTGCTGTGCCAACTGTCGCGGGTTCGAGTCCCGAGTCATAAAATTATGTATTTAAAGTAACATATGTGTACTGTGTACTGTATTAACTAAATCATCATAAAAATCATTTAAATCAGCTGGTCTATGCATTGTAAACCATTTCTGTTCGTTATTCTCGTCGTGTAAAACTCAAAAACGATCTGACCGATTTCAATCATTCTTTTTGTGTTTAGTTTGTCGTATTCCGAGGGTGGTTTAATAAAAAATAGGGAAACCCATAACAATTGCAAATTGAAAAGTTCTAAAATACTAACCCTTAAAATTCCTACACGAACGAACCCGAGCATAGTGAGGGTAGTCATTAGTACAAATTAAATATCTCCACCTTATTAATGCCAAAACACTCGTTTACTATTTAGAGCAAACTCAATCATTCCCAATTAAAAATAATGAAGTTATCGAACAAAGAATATTTCGTATACCTTGTGATTGTCAAAAAACAATTCGTACTTGAAATGTATTAACTTTTGAAAGAATACAAGAATTTTACACTTTTATTTTACATACTAAGTGAAAAGCATTCGTATCAGATTTATTAATCTTACATATTTTTAATTTTTGATACAATATTTTTGCTTTAAATTATGAAGACACGTTTGGCTGATTTTGTAGCGACCTTACTTTCTGCGCCAGCGGTCACAGGTTCGATTCCCGCTGTGGACATCCATTCGTTGAGCACGAATGTTTGTACTCCAGTCATGGGTGTTTATATTTTATAATATGAATGTATTTAAAATTTATAAAATGTGTAGTATATAAACTGTCTAGTACCCGTAACACAAGCATCGTAGCTTATCACGGAACTGGATGTTGTTGTAATAATGTCCCAAAATATTTATTATTTATTTATTTATAATTCTTTAATAAGCTATGATCCATTGGCCACAATGCGAGTATCACAAAAATTTTTTTTTTTCAATATTAAATATAGATTAAATTAAAATATTATAATGAAAACTTGAGCTGGTAACACGTTTGGCTCACTACTGTCTGTGTCGCGGGTTCAAATCCCACTGAAGGCATTCATTTGAGTTATAAGCACGAGTGTTAGCACTCTAGTCATAAATGTGTTATCACATCATAATATTGTTAGTTTCATAGTTTTCGTAATAAATAATTGCTACGAAACAATTAAATGTAACAAAGAAAATATGACAAAAGCCAGTGTAAATTTTCCATCTATCTATAAATCCGCCAGCTATTTACAAACTAAGTTGCTTGAAACGTACACAATTTCGCAAGAATACTTAAACTTGGTGCTTGGGCAAAAACTTTCTTATTTAAATATTTTCGGTGAAGCTTTTGAAATATGCAGCTTCAAAAGTTCATTGCGGATTCAAAGATTGTGCTTTAGTAAAAATGCTTGTTATTCTCTTTTAGGATCAAAGTTCATATCCTGGTCTCGCTTTTGGAAAATTTGTATTTGGGAATTATTTCTAACATCATTATCACTTATTAATACTTTCTTAGGTTTACGCGAATGTTTGACATTATAAATGAAACTATCTTTTCGGATTTTGTCGCGGATTTATTATGATTTTTGGTTCCCGACGTTTCGAAGTCCCTTGACCATGATTGCTGTAAAGCATTCGAAGCGTCGGGAACCAAAAATCATAATAAATACGCGACAAAATCCGAAAAGATAGTTTCATTTATAATATCATTATCACTTGTCTTACGGTAATGAAAAACATTGCGAAGAAAGCTGCATTTCTGAGAGAATAAGGTTTCAAAAGACATAAAGTCGTCTAGTCCATCCCCACTTAAGCAGTGTGATGAACTATGGCATGATCCCCCTCGTGTTTACGGAAAAGTCCGTGCTCAGTGGAACTAGTCTTTTCTAAAGACTAAAATAAATTTTAAAATACTAGTTTCACTCATTACCAAATTCAGACTCAAAATTATATTTTTGCTCTATTATAATAACACAAAAATTACTACATTTTATAATACAAAAAAAATAGCAAATTATTATTCTTCACATAAATATATTTTTGCGCGTAGTTTTGTTTGCTTACAATTCTGCTTTGGATATTTATGTATCTTGATATTGAAATGAAATGAAAATTTCATTTCATGTTGATATTAACCTGTACTATTACATAGCTGTGTAGTTTTTTGCAAAGCAATTAGTAAGGTAAAAATAAGTAAAGCTGCTATTTTTATAAATTGGATACGATATAATGTTATTGTAACGTTTATTTTATTTTTATTTTTCTCATATTATTAAAAGCAAAATTTATAATTGATTTACAAGAATTTGTTGAAGATATCTTGTAACAAACATACAAAAGTCGTACTCTCACTTGAGTGAATCCTTCTTTTTTATTTTCACTGTGCCAATAAATATCTTGTACCATTCTAAAACTTAAACAAATTAAATTCTATACTATTATTACTGTAATAGTCCACTAAATCAACAAAGTGTAATATTTATGAATTATAATTTAGATTTCGCAGCCATTGAATACCATAGAGGCTTTTGTTAGAATTAGGGTATTATTATGATGACATTTTCTTTTTGTTCGTGGCGCAATAAATTACGTTTTGTTAAAGTACTTTAAACGAAAACTTTAAATTAAAATGTTTCGACTACCATTTTTAAATGGATTTTCTTCTTTTATAGAATTGTTTATCAACTCGAATAATGATTAAAATATTTGCTTCTATTGAGAATCGAAACTATATGATCTATGAATAATTATAGTCAAAAATATAAGTGGGTATATAAAAGAGCCATTTATTGCTAGGCCTTTCTTTAATACAATAGAGATAAAGCCTATAGCCCGTGAAGTTGCGGGTTGGTGCGCCATTCCACACTAACCGTCACGTTTGGCTCAGTTGGTAGTGGCCCTACTTTCTCCGCCAGCGGTCGCGGGTTCGAGTCCCGCTGGGGGCATTCATTTGTTAAGCGCGAATGTTTGTACTCTAGTCATGGGTGTTTATATTTATAATATGTATGTATTTAAAATTTATAATATGTATGTATTTAAAATTTATATATGTGTAGTATATCAACTATCTGGTATCCGTAACACAAGCCTCGTAGCTTAGAATTAGATGGCGCTGTTGTAATAATGTCCCAACATCGTATATACCTAGGATCGACCTCGAGTAAAGCTAGGTTGAGTCGCCTGTATATAGGTAAAAACAAACCAATTCAGTGCCTTTGTTAGTAAACTGATTTACTCCTTGTTTCGCTTTAGTAGCTATTATCGAGCTTTTGATCAAATAAAAATTACTACTTCTCGAATTATCAATTATTAAAGTGGTCGAATTTTGATAACTAAGCGAACACTTCAAGCTTAAAGCACCAAATAATATATAATATTACGTGAAGGCAAAGTATAGAAACAGTTTAAACACGCTCTACTTAGTAACTCTTTACCGGAAATCCTCCCCAACTGTTGAACGTTTTCATTTCTTGTTCAGTTACAGGTGCTTTAATATCATTAAACGGAGAAAATTATATGAAATTCTTTTAAACTTCCCATCTCAGTTATGAAAGTGTAAAGATATTAAAAATTAATTAAAAGTTCTACCATTAGGTTTAGGTTAGGTTATAGGTCATTACTATATAGTATAATATAAACTCGCCTCGCTGTCTGTCTGTTCCTATGTATGCTTAGATCTTTAAAACTACGCAATGGATTTTGATGTTTTTTTAATAGATAGAGTGATTCAAGAGGAAGGTTTATATGTATAATACACTAGTGAAACCCGCAGTTTCGCTCGTTCTAGATCTAGGGACTAATTCGAGCTAAGTGAGAGCGAGTCGTTAGTATGACGTATATAATATTGATTCACACTCGCTGAGACTTCGCATCGCTCCACTCTAGACTTCTTATAGATGTAATATTTTGCTGGAGTAAAAACTATTATATATGTTGACCCAGAAAAGCAACTATCATCGTACCAAGCAAACAAAAATTCGATAATTATGTTTATTTCAATAGAAATTTCAAAAAAATATTATTAGGGATAATATTTTTATATGGATATATTATAGGGATTATATTTATATGGATTATATTTATAGGGATAATATTTTATTAGGGATTAGACTAAGAATTTTATTATATTTATGAATTATTATATGTACAGATAAATAATGCATAAGTATGCATTATTTATCTGTACATATAATAATTCTCTCCTTCACGCTGTACTAATTTGGATGAATGACAGGTGTTGATTATCTCTATGTGCTATAACAAACAAAGCCAGGGCAAGTTACTTGTGGTTACAAAAATATACTGCCACAAAGCTTTTAAGCTTACATCTTTTATACACTTTCAATAATATTTTATGTCACAGTTCAAGGACGTAATATAAGACTAGATCCAATAATCTCATATCAATAGACGCGATTTGAATGAAATAAAAAATGCCGCTTAAAGAAGCTTAAAGCTAGTACGTGAGATGAAGTGTGAAGATCCACAGGAAATCTCGAGGAGGAATTTTATATTAAACTTTTTGCTGACGTCTAATAAAAGCAATTTTAATATTTCAATACGAAATTATGCCAGCATTTTCATACGTATGGGGAGGAGGGGGGGACTTACGTTTTTCCCTATAATGCAACCCATGCCCTTGCCAAAATCAAAATCTGTTTTTTAAATAATAATTATATTAGTATGAATTTAAGTTAGTAAGAAAGTTATTTTTTATCTTAATTATTTATACATTAACGTCGTACAAACGTTTAATCGTAATTTTATCTAAGTATTTCTTTGTTTAAGTTTTTTTTGTTAAAATATCTATAATTTAATAGATTTCTTATAATATAATATTAGTGAATCTATATATGTAATATACAAAAAAACTATAGCCTCTTTTCGTAACATCAATAAAACGTTTTCCGACCGATTCCGGCCACAGTGGCCAAACTCATCGAGATTGGCTAACTGTGAGACGACAAGAGAAAACGGGACTTTCACTGGCAGATCTGATATTATAAGGAGTAACTAAGGCTAAAATATAAACTATTTTGAATAATAACTTTAGAAAAATCTATGTATAAATACCTATTAGTGAAACAAAAACTTATAGTTCTATCAAATCAAAGTAAACAGTAAAGTACGACTTATTTGCAACAATTTATTTTGAAACCCGCATTATTCCAGCTATAAAACTCCCTTCCCAATTCCTTTGATTGTGAATTGTAAATAATCAATTTACATAATTGTCCTTTGAAAAACAAAATCTATAAAAGCTTTCTAGTCGAACGAAAAGGGAGTGAGAAATTATAGATGGTTTAATAAAATATTTTCATTTTAGAGAGCTTTTTTTGAATACACAAAAACTTTTGTTAAAATATTCCTCTTCAGCCATTTTTTAACGTCCTACTGCTGGGCCTCCCTCAGTACAAGGGGAATCAGGACATAGAACACCGCGCTGACCTAGTGCGTGTTTGCGGACTTCACATGTCTTTCGAAAACTTTTTAGGTTTTCTCAGACATGCAGGTTTCCTCACGATTTTCCTTCACCGTAAGACAAGTGGTAATCATGATAGAAATGATTCACACATGAAAATATCAGAGGTGCGAGACCCAGATTTGAACCCGCATCACTCGGTTATTCAAGCGAGTGCGTTATCACTGGGCTACCGCTGCATTGCCTGAAAATTACTAAAGTAAAATAAAAATAAAATAAAACCGCAAATATATTACAACAAATATTAAGTAAATGTAAAATAAGTATTTTCTGATATGTATGTAATAACTACCTACATTCGAGTACAATACAAGTTATTATACAAGTTTAAAACCGAAGTAAGAGTAACTAAGACACGTAACGAAGTAAAAATCCAGATAATCCCACGAAAAAATATACAAAGTAAATCTTATCATGCTTTAACATCCATATAATATTCGAATTGATATTATCTCACTACTGTTTTAAAAATACTACGAATAATATATAATTGTGTACGTAGTTATTACATTTTCATGCTTAACAAATTTTGATGAAATTTAATGCACTATGTAGACTATAAACTCGAATACCTTATACCCTACAACAAAATTGGCCAAAAAATGGTGCTGCCAGACTATAATACTCAATTTTAAGCCAAAAACAAACACAAAATTTAAACTAATTTTAAGAATTGCCAGAATACAAACTAAATAATAGAAGCTTTTAGTGCAATACTCCTTACAATTTCTTCCGAGCTTTTAAGAATAGCTTAATTAGACTGAGTGGACTAACATTGAAAGTAACCTACACTTCATTCGTAATATACGGCTCTGCGAGTCGTCGCCAAACGAGCGAACTGTGCCAACTATTTAATATGGTCGAATTAAGAAACTTTTTACGGCCTCAAAAACGCAATTTGCACTTATAATTTTCTTCTTTGTGTTCTTAAGGAGTAATGTAGCTTGATTATATTTTGTAGTAAATAGCAGTCATGTACATATGTATTTACCATTCTTTATAAATAATGTCGTCAACTATAGATTGAGTTTTTGTATCGACAGATTCTGCCAAGTTAGAAATATGTAATAATATTAGTAAAGTTGAAAAGTTTGTTTGTTTGTTTAGTTGACCGTGCTAATCTCGGGAACTACTGGTTCAATTTGAAAAATTCTCATTTTAATTTTGTGTAAGAATTTCCGTTTATTGAGGAAGGCTATAGACTATATTTCATCGTGCTACGACTAATAGGAGAGGAGCATCAATGAAAAATGGTGCGAAAAATTTGGTTTCCCGTCATTAGAACGCGTGTAAAGCCGCGGGAAATGCTAGTTATATTATAAAATAAATTGTAAAGATTAATATTGCAAAGTCGATACTACCTAATGTTATAAAAACTCCTTTGGCTGCGAAATTTAAACGCGAATATTATTAAACGTTATTTAGAGAGATTATAACATGGGTATTAAAATAAATCCGTAAGTCTCTAGTAATAAAATAAAATTATTAGTTTCATTCGCTTTGATAACAATTTATTATTTAATATTTAGTATTATTTTAAAATTATAAAATATTACTTTTAAAAGAAAAAACAACGAAACTACAGGTTTTATTATTTTTTATAAAATGACTAGAAATTACAAAGTCCAAAATAAATTTATATAAAGTCGTGTCCAAATTTTTATCTTTTTAAGATAATAACTTTACCATTTTAGGTTCTACGACGAAAAGCTACATAAAAAGTCGCACATAATTTAATTTGCAACAAAAAATGTTTTACAAATTTTCTGTGCAATGAATAGTTTGTTTGATATAGTGTAAAAACAATTCGCACCCATTTTTACAAGATGGCGGCTACAGGACAAGGGTTGCGTTGCCACAAACATAGATTTAACTATACACTAACCCCATTTTGATGAACTAAATAAAATGTATGCTCTAACTTTTCGACCTTGTCCCCCCTTCACCCTTTTACCACCGCACTGCAAGACATCGGGAGGGCTTCCATCCCTATATCGTTGATTGAAATAAAGTCTTCTTTCCTGATTCGCACGGCTAGGGACTGGAATGCTCTTCCGAGATCTGTGTTTCCTGACACGTACAATTTGGGTAGCTTTAAAGCTAAAGTGAATAGGCACCTTCTAGGCATGCGCGTCCCACCTTAGACCGCATCATCACCTTCCATCAGGTGTGATAGTGGACAAGCGTGTGCCTATAATACATAAAAAAAAAAAAAAAAACCCAAAAAATGTAACATTTCAAATGACTTGGTATAAATCGCAGATCTAGCTTCATACGAGAATATCCTTCACCGAAATATAAAATACATTTATTTTGTCCATACAATTTATAGAATTATCGCCATATGAAATAGAAATAATTTCATAGTTACCTTATAAATGAAACTATCTTTTCGGATTTTGTCAATTTTTTTTATAAATGAAATGAGACCATGATCAGTCTCTCCCGTGACTATGATTGCTATAAAGCATTCGAAACGCCGAGAACCAAAAAAAATAATAAATCCGCGACAAAATCCGAAAAGATAGTTTTATTGATATTGTCAAATATTCGCGTAAACTTAAGAAAGTATTAATAGTGTAGTACCTTCCTAGTAAAAGGTAGTTTAAATGGCCATAATATCGTATTTAAGCAAACAAAAAGTCCATAATCGTCCACTTTCTTTCAATGATATTAGAGAGGTCATGAAGGTAATCTAAAAAGTAGTTAACATATTTCATCATTACCTCCAACAAAAATAAAGGCAACGTAAGAAAATAACATTTTGTTTTTATTGCTACTACGTCCTAAAGATAAAAAGCTTCAGTCATCTATCATATTTTTATTTGAGGAAAGTTTCGAGTAACTTTTGTAAAACGTGAAAATCGTATCGAATTGTACTTGCGTAACAAAATAACTTTTTAATATATATTAGCAACTTTTGATGATCGATCATTTTTAATAACACTTTCCGGTACAAATAAAACTATTTTTCTGTAAAAGTTTCTTCTTTATGCAAACGACTACCTACTTCTAATTACCATAAAATAAAATAGGCCATTATATAAAATATGAATATGATAGGAAACACACAGCAAAATCTAGTTCCATATTATTATCTGTAGGAAAGGTAGGCAGGTCTGCCAAGGTAGACCATAGAGCCAAGAGTGATGCTCTATAGTCCACTCTACTCTCGTGCGAAGAATGTGAAATTAGGTCGTCCTGCGCGTTTCTTACCTTTGCACCGGCCGGTTGCCGAATGCTACTAAGCCTCCCCACCACGACAAAGTGAACGCACGTTAAGGAGATCACACTAATGATACCTCAACTGGGATCAAACCTGCGACCGCTCACATAGCAAGTTCGGCTATTTCAAACAGAGCCAAACGTGTCATCAAATAAAATGAAGTCACAGCTAAAAGTAATACGCTAATACTGTTAGTAAAACGTACCTTTTACTTCAAACGTCTTATTTAGGCTTAACTACGAATTTTAGACACCAAAGTAGACATTTTAATGTGGAATTTACATTACAACTTGATTGTTCATTTGAATACTAAGGTGCTGTAGAAAGCTAAAGAAGCTACTAAGCGAATGAGCCGTGAAATAAACTTAGCTTTAATGCAATTTTAAATTTATTCAGTTATGTTAATATTGTTAAAGCTTGTCTAAAAATAGACAACTAATTAGTTTCCTTATAAGATTTCACGGTTCAAGAAGCTTTGAGCTTTTCTATGAGCTTTTACTATTAAATTAACACTTTATTTAATTATTTATATATTTGTATATAGAAATATACGTAAAAATAAATCATTAAAGTATAATATTAAAATAATAGCTTATTAGTAAATGCTTATGAAAGTATAGTACTACTGAGATGGTAGTAATAGTATTTTGGTCTTCATCGTATACCAAATCATCTAAACATGTTATAAAATACTAACTAAGTTGAATCTGTATATTGAATATTTGAGGAAAATTTTATATGAAGTTAGTTAGTTACTGGATCAGCCGCCTTAATAGACTACAGGCCCGTGTTGAAAAAATTATGGGTCATTTGAACCACCAGGTGACCTATCTAGAACGATATAAGAGCATAAAATAATAAGATTCAGCACTATGCCGTCACTTGTAAGCTGTCCAACTGAGTGCAGGTGAGAATTCAAAAGTACAGGTAGAGTGAGTACATTTTGGTCATATATTTTTGTACGGCATTCTTACCATCGATAGATCCATGTAAAATAATAAGAAAACGCGTAGTGCCGTACAAGGGAAGCTAATTGCCAAGTTAAAAGTCTAAGTTTAAATTGTGTTGTGTTAACACATGATTATTGCCGATATAGAGGCGGAATATGTATATAATTATTAGAATATTTGTCTGTCTATCAGTTTGTTTGTCTATCTGTTTTGTAGAAAAAGATTCGACAACTTTTGATGAAATTTAGTATGGAGAAGGCTGGTTATCCGAGTCAAAACATATATGATCCTTTTTTGCAGGAAAATATCTAATATCTGAGAAAACTATACTAACAGTTACAAAGAATCTTAGTTATAAATAAATGGTTAGTAATACTTCAAAAGCACACTTATTTAAGTTTTATTGAATATGACTATCCTATATTTTTTATCTGGTTCTTATTTTTCATACCTACATTACAGTTTACGATGTTACTATAAGTGAGGCGCTCGAGGAAATTTAGTACATTTATGCTATTTTATCTTGTGAATTACTTGTACTGCTTTAATGAATTCTGTTATATAAATAAAATAAACACATGAATTTTAATTTTCATTAAACAAAAAGTTTATTTTTATAATGTAGATGGAGAAGTCAGGGGTTACGGGTTCAAGTCCGGCTGGGTTCATACATTTGTTAAACTCGGACGTTTGTACGACAGTCATGGGTGATTATATTTATAATATGTATGTATTTAAACTAACATATATAATATATGGTATATCAACTATGTGGTATCCGTAACATAAGCTTCCTTCGTAGTTTACTATAGAACTATGATGGCGCTGTGTGTAATAATGTCCCAACATATTTATTTATTTATTTCTTTAGTAAAAGTCCTCGGGTCGAAACAATCTGAATTAAAATATTTTCACTACTTGATTCGTTAGCTTCATCTGAATTTATTCAATGGATTCACTAATTTTGATGGTTTTGTTTGATTTTTTTTCAAATTATTATGAGGCTGCATTGACAGCTTTGTGTGTTTTTCAATGTACGGGGAAGAAATATATAAATTCTCAGTTTACCTAAATTATTAATATTATCGATTTTAAACCGCTAAAAGCCTTAAAATATAACCTCTAAAAAAATACTTCACCTTTTAGTGAAAACCCATTGCAATCAGTTAAGCCATTCCAAAAGGTTATCCCGATATTAGAAAAAGATTGGTTGGGTATATAATATAAATGTTACTATCTACTTGAGAAAACATAGCTATATAGAAAAAGTACGTGTGTACAAAGTACACATGTCAGAAGTAAAATTTCTTTGGCAAAATAATTTTTAAATCTCGTTTATATTTATATTAAATAACCCCGTCTTAGCTCGTTGAGAGAGTGAGATAGTGAGAAAGGTCACACCCACGAGTTAGACAGAGTTAGAAATCTGACTCGCGGTGAGCGAGATCTATCTCTGAGTGCCTGGTTCTATGGACTTATTTTTTCGTTTCATCGAGTTTGAAATCACAACGATTCTAAAGAAGTTTCACTTCAAAAATTGTTTTCTAATACTTTTTAGTAAAATATTTAAAATGGGGTGAAGATTATTCATGTGTGGTTCACCATATTTCATGCGAATCGGGTTAAATGGAGCGCACGAACCTCGTGGTCGACGTATGACACCTTACATAAAAATATAATATAATCTTATGGAAATGTTGAAATAAACCATGTATTTTTTACAGAATAATATATTTTATATATAGTTAAATCATATTTATACTCACGACGGAACTTGGACGATATTATATGCATTTGGACTGAGAGTTTGTTTGTTTGTGCAAATACGTGTTGCCATTTTTCTCTAAAACTACTGGTCCGATTTTATAGTAAGGAAAGTGCATTGAAGCATAAAACTTAATAATATACAAAAAAGTGTACAGATAAAAAAAAAGACAGTGGTAGCCCAGTGGTAACGCGCTCGCTTGGCTATCCGAGTGATTCGGGTTCGAATGCGGGTCTCGCACCTCTGATATTTTCATGTGCGAATCATTTATATCATGGTTACCACTTGTCTTACGGTGAAGGAAAACATCGTGAAACCTGCGTGTCTGAAAAAAAAAACCCTAGCAAGTTTTCGAAAAACACGTAAAGTCCACCAACATGCACTAGGCCAGCGCGGTGGACTATGGCCTGATCCCCCTCGTACTGAGGGAGGCCCGTGCCCAGCAGTGGGACGTTAAAAAGGGCAAGAAGAAGAAGAAGAATAAAGAATAGAAATTTATCTTAATTTATCAATGTATTAAAAATAATAAAATACTAAGTCAAATCTGTACATGAAACTTTTTTTTGGAAAATCTTATTCAAGGAGTTATTATTAACGATGCAGAGGCTAATCTAGCTCTTATATTTTTTTATCAATCTGTTTGTCTGTTCGCATAATCAAAAGGCAAAATTTCTAAAAACCAGGCAAATCTGAAGCTATTTAGTATATAACTTATATCAAACATGCCCATGTCTATATACTACGTATTTAGAAGCGCACACAGGTTTCGATAAAGCAAGTGTATAGGTCATAAATATGCACTCTCGGGTCGCATCGCACGTCGGGCCTTGAATAAAATCTCAAAGCTTTTCACGCTCCATGAAATTTCACTTATGCGTTGCATTTTATGAGAGCTGTAAGGAATATCGAAATATCTGCTCTCGTAAAACAAAGATGTATATTGTTTTTTAAAATTGTAAAGTATATATTGTATTTGATGACACTCAGTCAGTTAGTAGTGCCTCTACACTAATTGCTGTGTGAGCGGGTTCGAGTCCCGCTAGAGCATTTATTTGTTCGATGAGCACGTATCATAGGGGGTTATATTTAAAATATGTATCTGAAATCCATTTATTAGTAAGAAGAAGTTATTAGTTATTAATAGAGTTATACCCACTAAAACCCAACAAAACCTTCCTTCGTCTTAATTGGACGTCTCAGGACCACTACCTGCATGTTTGGCTTTTCGCCCGGCCGGATTGCCGGACGCGACTAAGTCCACGATAAGGTGAACTCACGTTGCAGGGGTCGATTATCTAGTATATATAGAATAAGCCTCGTAGCTTACCGTAGAGCTAGGTGTTTATGTCCAGTAAAACACTTTTTAATACGTACATTATGTAAGTATTTGTTAAATAAATTTTATTTATATAAAAAAATGTTCCAAATTTAATTACTGTAGTAGTTATAAACGAAACTATCTTTTCGGATTTTGTCGCGGATTTATTATGATTTTTGGTTCCCGTTTCGAATGTTGTACAGCAATCATGGTCACGGGAGAGATTCATTTTTAATGTCAAGTATTCGCGTAAACCTTAGAAAGTATTAGTGTAGTAGTCTTTGAAATAATAGCAGAGTAGAATATAAATCTCTTGGTAAAGCGCGATATAAAGAGGCTTAATAAATCCTCCCCTTGTCACAAACTGGGATGTGACAAACTATATGACGATTAATAATAATAATCTTATAATATTAAATGTGAATTTCATGTATATAATATGTATGTAAATGAATTTATATCGGTATTGGAAACAACTAACGATTTGGTTGAAATTTGTATTACCAATTTGAAACAATGAAGAATACAGTCTATATGTAATACATCTATAGAGATAAATAAAATCGAAATATATCTTATAATGTCAAAATAACATTTTTTTCTTAAATATATATTATGGAATTTTAAACAGTACTTATAAAAATTTTATCTGTCTGTCCGTTTGTTCCGGGTGATCATCGAAAAGGTTGGGCTGAATTTATTGAGACTTTCACTGACATCTGATGGTATAAAGAATAACTTAGGATATAGATATCTTTTTAAAAGAAGAATTAGAGTTATAATAGTATATAGTTATAATAATAATAAAATAACTACGAAACATTGCACGATGACTAAGAAACAACACAAAAGTCCATAATTGTGGCTAAAACAAGACCATTCAAGAGCAAAATCAAGTTTACAAAGAATTTAAACTTCATAGTTGCAAACTCAATTATTGTCGCAAGCAAGAAACTTTTGCATACAATAACAGAAACGTGAAAGAACGAAGTATGTCCAAAACGAAGCTGTTCAAAGAAACTGTATTCATATAAATTAAATGAAAGCTTGTTTAATTTTTGTTTGGATTCGTACAAACAGTTTTAGTAATTTTTGAAATTATTCTACTATATAATATTTGAAATTTGAAATTGTAACTATCTTCTCCGAATGGTGGTGATGATGTAAGACGGAGAAGATAGGTTAATGGTAGCATGTGATGAAAATAAAGATGGCATCGGACGTGAGTCGAAGCATTTAAGTTATTTTTAAGTATGATCCTAATTCTCGAAGCTTTAGCATCCGTCAGGCAATTATTCGTAAAACTAGGTAATAGTAATGACCTGATGACCGATTCATGCCAAGGATTTATTAAAGTGTGCACTGACACAAGTGCTATTTGTTCTTTCCTGCCAATGTCAAACTCTGGTAGGACAAGATGTAAGGCGTAGAACCGATAGCTTCACGTATTCTTCAAGGCATGGAGTACCATCACCGCCAACTTCCCAATCCCAGGTAGTTTATAAAAATAAAAAACAACTAAACTGGACCCAAACTGGGCCTCGAACCCAGGACTGACGCGCAAATAACTCGGCACATCTAAATGAGAAATCCAACGTAATTTTAAGAAAATATATTAAAATCAGATATTGATTGTAAATTATGTTGGCAGTTTCATTACGTATAACAAGGAAGTGGGGGTACTATTTATCACGAACTCGACTGAGACTGTCGAAGGTCGACGGGTAAGTCCCCTATAATAAATTAGGGCCCATTTGTAGGCGAAGTAGCCTTAGGGGAGTTATCCGATATTTTTGATATAAAGTCGAAAATCGTTGAATATATTACTTTAAGCAATTTTATGACTTCTTGGAGTTTCTTATGATATGGTCACTTTAATTTGTTACTGGAATATTTCTATAGTATTGCTTAATAACGATGTAACATGTTACAGAGTAGATTTTAATGTATATTATATATGTATAGACTAAAAGAGAAAAAATAATAATGGCTCTTTATTATATCACCATTAACTGTTTGTATCGACACTGGTTATATATTTTAACTAAGAAGGCTGTATTTACAGAGTGCATTATTTTTTTAATTCTTACTAATATTATTATTACGAAAGTAATTCAGTGTGTTTGTGTGTTACTCAATCACGCCTAAACTACTAAACCGATTTAAATGATATTTGGTACAAAGATAGTCAATAGCCTGAGAAAGGACATAGGCTACTTTTCAGTGCAAAAAATGGCTGAAAAAGGTTGAAATAGGGGATGAAAATTTGTATGGAATTTAAGTCATTATTAAAGGTAGAAGCCTGAAACCATGGACGTATTAACTAATGGACCAGTCATAAAATACAAATGCATGAAAACACGTTCAACCATTTGAAGTATAACGCACACAAAGAATTGACACAATACATCAAAATTCACTCTAATGCTAGTGCTTGAACGTAGTCGATAAAATACATATATCAATGACATTTTAAATATTAATAATAAATATTGTTTGATTTTTCGCCGACAATCAAACCCAGAACGTTCGAATGGGAAAGAAAAGGCGTATCATAAGTAAGCTGTAAGGCAAAGAAAATAAAGGGAGAATAAAGGTGGGGTAAGCTTCCGGTATTTATATTTTATATATATTTGTAGGATGAGTAAGATATAGAGGTTGTGTGAGTGAGATGAGTGTATGAACGTGAGCGAGTAAGCGAGAGAGTGTGACATTACGATGCGAGAACGACGACAGATAGGACGGTTTAAAGATTTTAATTAAAATTCAGTGAGATTACAAATAAAGTTAAACTTATTACAACCAAAGCGTGCACTAATTTCCATCCCCGGACCCTACATATTTTGGGGGCTCGTCCGGGATCGGGGGTTTGGATAAATTAGTACAAAAAGGACGAAAGAAGGAAAAGCACGTGGTAAGTGGTAACTAGAAAGGACGCCAGACGTATACGACGTAAGTGACGAAGTTTAAGACGAAAATTTGTTCACGGAGAAGAGGAAAGAAGAAAACGAGAAAATATGATGGAGGAGAGGGCAATAAAAACTGATCAAGGAGAAAAACACGTGGAACGCGCCGCCATGACTATAGCTTCGCCGCCATCAATGTTTTACGCTGAAGAATCTATACAAAAGTTTTCTGGGAATGATAGAACCTATTCGTCTGTGCAGTGGGCGACAGTAATAGAGGAAAATGCCGAGATATTCGGATGGAATCCCCTGCAAAAACTAATAGTGGCAAGGCGTTCATTGATATCGACGGCTGCCCTATGGTTAAAGTCTGAGAAACCATTTACTACATATGAAAGCTTAAGGGACGCGCTGATAAAGGAATTTCCGGATAAATTATCATCTAAAGAGATACATGAAATTATGTCAAAGCGAAAGAAGCATAAAAGTGAAACTTGTTACGAATATTATTTATGTATGAAGGAGCTTGCACGAAGGGGTAAACTAGCCGATTACGTTGCCATTCAATATATAGTAGAAGGTATACCAGATAACCCGTCAAATAAAATCATGCTTTACGGAGTGTCTACATATGCTGATTTAAAACTAAAATTAAAAATTTATGAAGATATAAAAAGAAGTAAAAATCATCAGTTTGCTACAACGCCGCACGCGCACAATACGGTGGTACGGCGTGGAAGTGGTAATCATATACGGTGTTACAGCTGTGGAGAATGTGATCATATATCGAGTGCATGTCCTCATCGTGAAAAAGGTGTAAAGTGCTTTCGATGTAACATGTTCGGCCATATTGGTACGATGTGTCCTACGAGGAAGAACGAGACGGCAACATTTCAAAGTCGAGCGACAGCGAGTTCGGGCACATTCGGAAAGAAGCATTGGTCACCTCGGGCAAGTTCGGATAATCATCTTACAAGAGTGCCAACCGAAAAACTGCAATCGTTTACAGATAAGAAAGTGGATTTATTAAATGACCAGCGTGAAGCTAGTGACGTTTCCCACCCGATGTTGGTAGCTTTACAAGATGAAAGCAGTAACATATTGTCAACAAAGAATTCTGATACACAAAATTTTGTAAGTTTGAGAAATAAAAAACCAATTAAAGAGATTATAGTGGAAAATAACAAATTCGACGCTTTAACTGATACGGGAAGTGAGGCGAATTTGATCAAGGCGGAGGGTTTTGCAAAGATTAAATCCAGGGTGAATATTGAGCAATGTGATATAACCTTTTCCGGTTTGGGACTATCCAAAGTTAAAGCTGTGGAGTGTTTTAATACAAATATTATAATTGATGGACAATGTTTTACGAACATTAAGTTTTATGTAGTGCCTACTATGGCTATGCCTTATACTATAATACTTGGACTGCAGTTCTTACAAAGCGCTGTTATGATAATGGACAACAACAACTTAACTTTGTTACCTTCTAATGACGATTGGCTAGGTTGTATTTCTTGTTTCGTGTCCCATTTCGATTTTTTAGGTTCCGGTCTCGACCCATGTTTACAGAATAAGGTAATTGATTTAGTACAACAGTACCAGCCCAATAAAACGAAAGAAGCCCCAATACAATTGCGTATAATATTAAAAGATGATGTGCCAGTAGCGCAGCGACCCCGACGTTTAGCACCTAGAGAGCTCATTGAAGTAGAGAACCAGATACAACAGTGGCTAAGGGATGAAATAATTAGAGTTAGTTACTCAGAATATGCAAGTCCATTGGTGTTAGTACGTAAGAAGGATGGAAGCTTACGGGTATGTATAGACTATCGTATATTAAATAAAAAGATAATCAAGGATGAGTATCCTTTGCCTTTGATTGAGGATCAACTGGATAAATTAGTGGG
The DNA here is from genome assembly GCA_905231865.2 of Boloria selene. NCBI lineage: Eukaryota > Metazoa > Arthropoda > Insecta > Lepidoptera > Nymphalidae > Boloria > Boloria selene. The sequence continues at coordinate 846,529 of HG993133.1, forward strand.
AATGAAAATCTTTAGTGCCTTAGATTTGAAAAATGGGTATTTTCATCTTAAAGTCCATGAAGACTCAATTAAATATACAGCCTTTGTCACACCATCAGGGCAATATGAATTTTTAAGGGCTCCATTTGGCTTAGCAATATGTCCTAAAGTATTCACACGATTTATAAATATCATTTTCAGAGACCTGATAGTAAAAGGAGTTTTGATCACATTTATTGATGACTTATTAATTCTAGGACGGCATGAGGATGAAGCTATAGATCACCTGAGGCAAGTGTTGGAAGTAGCGAGTGCATATGGACTTGAGATAAACTGGAAGAAAACACAGATTTTGGTGAGGAAAGTTGATTACCTAGGTCATACTATTGAGGATGGAACAATTCGGCCAGCACAAGCTAAAGTTGAAGCTGTTATGAAGTTTCCTGAGCCTACCACAACCAAGCAGCTACAAAGTTTTCTAGGTTTGAGTTCATATTTCCGTAAATTTATACCATGTTTTGCTGCAATTGCTCGACCTCTTACAGATTTATTAAAACAAGATGTTAATTTTATTTTCAATGATGAGTGTAAGTTAGCCTTTAACCTGTTAAAAGAGAAACTGACAAGTAATCCTGTTCTTAAAATTTATAATCCTAAATTGTATACTGAATTGCACACAGATGCCTCAAGTATAGCTATATCAGCTATTTTAATGCAAAAGTGTAGTGAAGACGGGGAACTACATCCAGTTCACTACATGAGCCGTAAGACTAGTACTGCAGAGAGTAGATACACAAGCTATGAGCTTGAAGCCTTAGCTATTGTGGAAGGAGTACGTAAGTTTCGCCATTATTTATTTGGAATTAATTTCAGGATTGTAACAGATTGTAAAGCTTTTGAAATGACATTAAACAAAAAAGATCTTGCTATGTCCACAAAGGTAGCACGTTGGATTTTATTTTTAGAGGATTTCACTTTTACTATAGAGCACAGAGAGGGTACCAAAATGAAACATACTGACGCTCTTAGCCGTAACCCATACATAGCAGTAATCACAATGCAAGGGAGTATAAGGGAGGCCCAGCAAACGGATAAAAAATTAAAGGTAATAACAGATATATTAAAAGATCATACATTCGAAGACTATTATTTAGACAATGGGATATTGTACAAAAGTTTGGACAGAAAATTAGTGATTCCTTCAAAGATGGAAAATGAAATTATAAGTAAAGCTCATAATGTTGGACATTTTGCAAAGAAAAAGACAATGGAACTTATAAGTAAAGATTATTACATAGAAGGTTTAGAAAAGAAGGTTGAAGATTTTATCTCAGTATGTATTCCTTGTTTGTTAGCTAGTAGAAAGAGTGGTAAACAGGAAGGATTTTTGAATCCAATTCAGAAGGAAAGCAGTCCTCTTCATACTTTACATCTCGATCACATTGGACCCATGATGGATACAAAGAAACTATACAATCACATTTTAACGATTATTGACGCATTTACAAAGTTTGTATGGTTATTCCCTACAAAGAGTACAACAACTAAAGAGACTATAGATAAGTTACGCATTCACCAACAAACTTTTGGAAATCCAGTTCGTGTTATAACAGATCGTGGAACTGCATTTACAAGCACTGAATTTAGTAGCTATTGTGAGGAAGAAAACATTCAGCATATCAAGATTACAACAGGTGTACCAAGGGGAAATGGACAAGTAGAGCGGGTACATAGGACAATTATATCTGTACTTACTAAATTGTGTATTGAGACCCCAGCATTATGGTATCGTCATGTAAGCAGGTTGCAAAGGGCACTAAATAACACTTTACAAAGAAGTATCACCATGACTCCTTATGAACTATTAATAGGTATCAAGATGAGAACAAAGGAAGACTGTGAGATTTACCAGCTGTTACAAGAGGAAGAGAGGGACAGTTTTATGTATGACAGGGACATGTTAAGAGAAAAGGCACATCAAGGAATATTGCGAGTACAAGAGGAAAACAGGAAGGGCTATGACAAGAAAAGAAAACAGAGTACAATATATAAGGAAGGTGATTTGGTTGCTATAAAAAGGACGCAATATGGGAGTGGGTTAAAAATCAAACCAAAGTATTTTGGGCCTTACAAGGTACGGAAGGTGAAAGGTAAAGATAGGTATGAGGTGGAGAAAATGGATGATGCAGCAGAAGGTCCTAGGTTGACTTTTAGTTCCGCTGATTTAATGAAAAGATGGTCTACTTCTAATGAGGATTAATATTCTATATATTTCTTTATAAAATTATTATTTTTTGCTATATATTATTTACTAATGTTAATGTTAAGTTTATTGTATAAGATTTTAAATCTAAAGTTGTTGTTGAAGCCATTGCATAATAGTGTCATAAAACTATAGATGTTATTGAAAATTCTTAACTCAGGATAATTAAAATCATTAGTTTTAATTTTCTTTTTCCTTTTCTTTCATGTGATTTAATCTAAAATAGAAATAAAGTTTATAGTGTTAAATGTAGTAAATGTAGAATTTATACTTAATTATATTTACATCTAAGTGGTGGTGTTGTATGTTTTTATATGTTTTGTGATTAGAGGAATTCATTTGTTTTTTTTTGTTTTTGTTATATTTTGTCACTTTGATTTAGAGATTTAGAGAATTTAAGTGATTTAAAGATGAGAAATGTTGATTTTGTTTTTTTTTTTTAGAAGTCTAATGCTAATTGATTTTGTTTTTGTCAAACTTAACAGAGGTAATTGTTTTTTTTTTTTTTGTTTAAGAGTACAAATGTTTATAAGTGGTGTAATTTTTGTTTCAAGATTTAGTGTATGTTAAAAAAAAAATGGATTATTTTTTTTTTCTTCTTTTTAAGGAATGTTATTTTGGTTTATATAAAAGCATTTTTTTTGTTGTAAAATTTTGTTTTGTGTTAAGTTGTTTATATAAAGAAGTTGTTTGTAAGTTGTAAGTGGATTGTTTAGGCATGTTAAATTTTAAGTTTGTACGAGTTGTTGATTGCATATAATAGGTGGTAATACTGGGGTAGTGTTGTGTACTGAGGACAGCCTGGGGTCAGGCTAGTGTGTAGGATGGCCGAATGTAGGATGAGTAAGATATAGAGGTTGTGTGAGTGAGATGAGTGTGACATTACGATGCGAGAACGACGACAGATAGGACGGTTTAAAGATTTTAATAGGTACTAAAGGTTTAAATATTTAAATTTTATAGTTATTATAGACTTCAAATTTTTTTTCTCTTTCGAGAAGGATCCCTAGGAAATCTAAAATTTTGTGTAATTTATGTGTTAAAATAAAATAAAAATTAAGTACACATACTAATTATAATTTTTGCATTTATAATGTTTTTATTTAATTATAAAAATATTATTATAAATTTATTGTCATCAGATTGTAGGATACTGCGATAAAAGTATTTTATGTTATTGTACTGTACAAATAACATCCATTATTCGCTTAGTTATTTCGTCAAATATCGATATATTTTTCGTCATTGTCAAGCAATAGTCGATGTCAAATGGACTTACTCGACAGTTCTGTCATTTGTTTTGAACGGTATAATCCAGCCATTTTATGATGGTTGTCAGATGTCAACAATACATAGATATATCGACTATATTTAACATAGTTGAATAATACGAAATTTTATTTTACATTTACTTAAATTTTGTGATAAATCCTCCCTCTTAACAGGTTCGCTTGAATACCTTTTTTTAGAATTAGTCATAAACCACAAAAAAGTTCTTCTTGGAGTTTTGTACTGTCCTAGCGACAAAATTAACTATTTTAATGAATTAGGAAATATCCTCGAGGACTTTGCTCCTAATTATGATCACATCATATTCATGGGTGACCTTAATACGTGCTTATTAAAACATGACTCCAGAGCACAAGCCTTAAACGACTTGATATCTTCGATTAATTTGAAAATTCTTCCCCTGAATTTCCCTACACATTACTTTCCCAATAGTCGGCCATCTCTTATAGATATAATCTCTGTCTCACAGCCTACTCTTACAGTTTCACATGGTCAAATGACTGCACCCTTCTCACATCATGACTTAATTTATCTCGCATATAAAGTGCGCCCTCCAAAGGCTAGAGGCAAGGTTATACTTCAGCGCAATTTTCAGCATATGAACCTTGAACGTTTGAGAGAGGATGTTAAGAACATTAACTGGTCAGCTATAATGGCTGCAAATGACATTGATAACATGGTTGACTCTTTAACTGCTGAGCTGATTAGATTGTACGACAAGCATGCTCCGGTAAGACCGGTGCGGATAAAACACGCTCCCGCTCCTTGGTTATCACCTGTTATTAAAAGAACTATGGCCAAGCGTGATAAGGCCAAATCCTTAAACAAAAAGCACCCGTCTGCCGAAAACCTTAGCGCATACAAAAAATTACGTAACATCTGCAACAGAATGTGTAGGGATGCTAAACGTCGCTATATTCACTCCACAATTCAGGATCTTTGTCAAACGCAAGTTTGGAGATTCCTTAGGTCACTGGGTGTGGGTAAGGCCACAGAAACTTCGCAAAGTCCTGTGGATCTCAATGCCTTAAATCAGCAGTTTATCACTCCACCTATAACTTTAGACCCTCATAAAAAAAAATCTACTCTCTCTTTCTTATCGAATCTTGCTCCCCCTGACCTACCTCCGTTCGTCTTTGAACCAGTCTCAGTTGAAGCTATAAAGAAGTGTGTCTGTGCCATTTCCACAAAGTCTATTGGTAGTGACAACCTCAGCCTTCACATGATACTCCCCATACTGGAGGATATTGCGCCTGTGATCACTCACATTATAAACTTCTCACTCACACGCAATGTCTTCCCGTCATCGTGGAAAAAAGCATTTGTCATCCCATTACCAAAAACCTCTAATCCTACCTGTCTCTCACAATTCCGTCCCATATCGATCCTTCCTATCCTATCCAAAGTCATAGAATCATTAGTCCACAACCAACTTTACTCCTATCTGACTCACAATAAACTTTTATGCCGATATCAGTCCGGTTTCCGCTCCTCCCACAGCACGGTTGGTGCACTGCTGAATATCACTGAGGATATCCGCGGTGCGATGGATAAAACCCAGCTCACCGCGATGGTCCTGCTTGATTTTAGCAGTGCTTTCAACTCTGTTGACCTTGATATCCTGGTTGGTGCTCTCCGTGCGGTTAACATTTCTCCTACTGTCATAGACTGGTTTCACTCTTACCTCTTCGGACGTCAGCAGTGCGTGAAAACCAACGATGCGTCATCGGATTGGTTAGATCTAACTGCTGGTGTACCTCAAGGCGGCGTACTTTCCCCTTTACTATTTTCTATCTTTATCAATAACATATCAAAAGTCATTTCTTCTCCCTTCCATCTGTATGCAGATGACTTACAGATATATCGGCATTTCGAGCTGGCCGAGTTGCATGAGGCTATTGGGGCATTAAACTCGGATCTGGTTGATGTCCAGTCGTGGGCTGAGTCTTTCGGCCTTGTAGTGAATCCCTGCAAATCACAATGTATTATATTTGGTAGTAGTAGACTAAGGTGCAAAATCGACTGGAACTCAATACCTCAGATCCAGTTTTCTGGCGTTGCAATCCCTTATTGTGATAGGGTGAAAAACTTAGGCCTTATAATGGATTGCAACATGACCTGGGCTGCCCATGTCAATGAGGTCAGCAAACGTATGCATTACACTTTACACTCTCTCAAGCGTCTCCAATTTTTCCTCCCTTTTTCAACCAAAATTATGCTTGCGCAATCGCTCCTTCTCCCCATACTTGACTACGCTGATGTGTGCTATTTGGATGTGACTGAGGAGCTACTCAACAAACTAGAGCGTCTTCAAAATCTCGCCATTCGTTTTATTTTTGGCTTGCGAAAGCATGACCATATATCTAACTTTCGTGCTCAACTTAAATGGCTCCCAATCCGCCTTCGCCGTGATATGCACATCCTCTCGTTCCTTTACAACATTCTCAATGATCCTAATTCTCCATCATACCTCCGTTCTCGTATCCAAACTCTCCCTACCCCCTCTCGTTCCAGGCGCCCTGGCATATCTACAATGCTGGACATTCCTAAGTGCAACACAAAGTTCCTTCTGAACTCTTTTACAGTCTATGGCACAAAGCTCTGGAACAATCTTCCTAAGGACATACAACTTTCTCCATCTATTAATACATTTAAGAAGAAATTAAGACACCACTTTCTGACTCTATCTTAACCAATCTCAATTACTATTATTATGTATTCTATTATATGGGTATGTATATGTATAAATGTTTGTATGTATGTATGTATGTATGTATGTATGTATGTATGTATGTATGTATGTAAGTATGTATAGTATGGTATGTAGCTTATATAATATTTAAGTAGTGTTTTTTTTTTTAATTACTTGTATACCATAATATTATATAATCGTAGCACTCAAACTGCACTATTTTAGCCTGCTTCATAACACTATTTCTCACTAACACAGGTTGGCTGGAAGAAATCTCTTATAGAGATAAGTCCACCGTTGCAAACTAAATTTGTACTTGTATTACTGTTTATATTATGTGCAATAAAGAGTATAATAAATAACATTAAATGTAATAAAATATATTACTTACAAGTGAAAAGAAATAGTGCTGCTTCCGCTGCTATAGTTTTTACACCATCTAATAGAACATTTAGTCATTTTGGGAGATGTTTTGTTGACAAGTAAGTGCTTGAGACTGACGTAAAAACAAACGGCCAGGCCTTAAATATCCTGATTACTGTCAAGGCCGGTAAAGGTACGTCCGCTTATGTGTCTCGTCCATTAGTTTATTCGTCCATGCCTGAAACTAATTTTTTAGGCTTTTGATTAGATATAAATAAATAAAACATTCAAAGTTTAAAAAAAAATAAATTTGAAACCAAAAAACCGAGTGAAGCAAGGGTGAACTAGTGTTATAATATCAGAATCAGAATGGATGTAAAACATCTACTATCCCAGATTAACGGTAAAGCCCACTAAATACAGAGGTAACTCGCATTGTGGTCTTAAATATTTGTTGATTATTGGAAGTTTGGCTGTTTAGATAACAAGTAGCGAATCGGGACGCTTTGTTCTTCAAAGTTGCTTTTCAAAGTAATTAAGCACCCTAATCTGTGAAGTGTTATTTCAGTAAATTAAAACTTATTTGTTTACCGCAACCACTCGAATAAACTATTTAAACGATTTAATCTCTTGATGTTTCGTAGATATTATACCTGCATTTTACGAACATGATGATGCCTAGAAGTGGAACGGTGGGAAGCTAAATTAAATTAATCTTAATTCTTAATAACTTGCCTCTACGAGTATGTTTATAAAAAAATACTTGAGTTTGTGTATTATTTTTAAATCTTTATTGAAGTAGTTATTATTATCGATACAGGAGCCGATCTATAATTTTTATAATTTACTAGCATTCTAAGAACCGGAAACCAAATTCTTTCTGAGTCGCACGTTATGGTAGCAGCAGCCGCCTAATTAACGCCGTTTCCGTTTTTGTTACATTTTTCATTGATGCTCCTCTCCTGTTGGTCACAGCGTGACTGACTGAACGTGTAATATAGCCTATAGCCTTACTCAATAAACGGACTATACATCACAAAAAGGATTTGCGCGTTTAACCAAACAAACAAACAAACAAAACAACAAACAAACAAAATCACAAACTAACAAACAAACAAACAAACAAACAAACAAACAAACAAACACACAAAAACACAAACAAACAAACAAACAAACAAACAAACAAACAAACAAACAAACACACAAACAAACAAACAAACAAACAAACACACAAACAAACAAACAAACAAACAAACAAACAAACAAATAAACAAACAAATAAAATCTTTAGCTTTATAATATTAGTATAGATGTTCGTCTGTCTGGGATCGCATCGCGAGAAAACCATTGAACGTTTTTGGTGCAAATTAGTTCATGTTCATGTTCTTTATTCTGTGGCTTCTAGGCGTGCCATTTAGGCACAAATTGTGCAAATTAGTAATGATACCAAGTCAAAATTTAGAATAATTTTAAATTTTTTCAGTAAAATATTTCATCTCTGAAAAATCTATAAATTGTTAAAACCAAAACTAATAGATTTTAAATTCTTATGTTTCAAAGAAAAACAAAACAAAAACTTTTTAGAAATCCTTAAAATAAATCACTCATTAGTCATAACTATATTATCTGAGTTGTCAAACGATACATATACATTACACAAGTTAACTATACTCATAGACGTTGCGTTAACTGTTTCGTATTCCGGACACACGTGCACGAGTAAGAGTTTCCGGTCCCACTTCACTACTTCCTTGTATGAAATAAGCAATTATCGTATAAATACCGATAGAATTTGTTTACTCACATCCGGTACAGCGTCTACACAAACTAACGAATGGAAGATAAACGTAATATAGTAATTAAAATCTGTAAATTCGCACCTATGCTTAACAATCAAAAAGTGAAATTATCATAATAACGAGAAATCATGTAATTGACATCTGACGACACGTTTGGCGCAGTTTGTAGCGACCTTAAATTCTTGCGCCAGCGGTCGCGGGTTCGAGTCCCGCTGGGGGCAATCATTTGTTAAGCTCGGATGTTTGTACTCCAGTCGTGGGTGTTTATATTTATAATATGTATGTATTTAAGCTTTATATGTAGTATATCAACTATCTGGTATCCGTAACACAAGCTTCCTTCGTAGCTTACCACGAAACTAGATGGCACTGTGCGTAATAATGTCCCAACATATTTAAATGGTACAGATTTCTCAGAGGTGTGATATTTTTCCGAGGTTAAAACTATATAATCATACCAAATTTCATCGAAATCTGACCAATAGTTTTCTCTATTTCCAATTCAGTTAGAAATATATAATAATAATAATATTTTAAATTACTCTTAATTAAAAGGCGAGCAATAAAGCAAAGACCTAATTGCTTTTTTATAGCAAAAGAAAACAACATTTAAAGTCTTTATTTCCTTGAAATTATTAAAAATTTAATAACTTATCCTTTAACATTAAATTACAATTCTTGACATTTTATAGTAAAATCTTTTATAGTATTTTTATGCCAACTTTGACATCCGTTATTATCTAAAACATAATATATAAACTTTTTAATAAAGAAATACATTTCTTTACAAATATATAAAATTACTTCTCAATACATTATGTACGTACATAATTTTGGTTTACCGACTTCAAGAAAGAAGAGCAATTCAATTATGTTTTATTACTCGATAATTATGACATCTTTGTTTCCTTTTTTAGTAGTATAACGTCTCATACTAACTATACCTATAAATTTAAATGTATTTATTCCGAAAATACCAAGATATCCTCCAGATTCCCTTCGCCTACGAAAACAGTAAAATATTTTTACTTGAAGCTCCTGAATCCTGATCTCATCTCGTTCTCTAATCATAATTAACCATCAAATTATAAATTCATACGGTGAAAAACAAAAGCTATTACCCACAACGGAGTTAAGTTTTAATTAGTTCTACCCTCAATTTCGACTAAATAAATATTTTCACTGGCCTTGTTTAGAACATTTCTCTTGAAATTTTGTAGTTGCACTTTTCTTTACTGTGCAAAGTCTCAAGTCTGTTGTATTTATTGTTTAAACAATAATTCATATAAACTACGTTTAAGGTTTGGTAGTTGTGTAAATAATACATTTTATTACTAAATAACTAAATAAGTTACATTTTTTAACTAATATATTTCGGCATTGGTACTAAGCAGTGGTATTCCAGTGGTAACGCAATCGCTCGATTAATCTAGTAAAGCGGGTTCAAATCCGGGTCTTGCACCTCTAATATTTTCATGTGCGAATTCATTTCTAACATGATTACCACCCGTCTTACGGTGAAGGAAAATATCATGAGGAAACCTGCATGACTGAAAAAACCTAGCAAGTTTTCGAAAGACATGTGAAGTCCGCAAACACGCATTAGGCCAGCGCGGTGGACTATGGCCTGATCTCCCTCGTAATGTAGTGTCGCTCGTGCCCAGCAGGCTTGATTAAAAGGGCTTAATATATACATACACATTTCGGCATTTAAGACAAATTTCGGGAACCAAAAATCAAAAAGTATCCGAAAGGATAGTTTTTTAAGTATCTAATAGTCTAAATCTAACACAAACCTTAGTAAAACCTTTGAAAAGTAAATAAAGCAAAAATAATAAAGTACTCTTTCATACAACTTATAATATACCCCATACAGCGTAAACCAATTTATTTATACAAAACCATATTAAACTTAAATTATCTTCACACGAAACCCTACTAGTAGACATTTAGCCACTCGACTACGCTTCATTTTGTGGTACCAAGAATGAATTGCCCTAACGTTTCCTCTAACCCCAAGAGAGCGAGCTATTACTTAGTATTTTGATTCATATTTATGTAGATCTACCCGCAAACCTTCCATAGTTACGATCAGTGCAAGCAAGACATTGACAAATGCCCGTCCATAATTTCTATCTCACCCGAAGCAACTAATTCTAGAAGACCTCAATCACCCCTCTCGCTTTCAATTAAATTGGGCCCTTAAAGGGTATTTGAGAGGGAAATAACAGGTCTATCTATAATGGTTCTACAGGTTCGGTTGCGGATATTATCGAGCAGTAAATGTGCTAAGTCAGAAGCGACTTGTCGGAACAATTACTCTTTGACAAGCGAAAGGAGTTCACGTTTCAGCCTTTACGTCTCTTTTAAAATATCATTTGTGGGAATGTCTTACATATTTTTATCGTATTTTATTGTTAACTAGTACTTGACCGTTGCTCTTCCTGCGTTTATTTATGTATGCACAACTATGTAAGTAATTCATGTACATTATACAGTCATTTACAGGCTACAGGCTATTTACAAAAAGTAAATTTTTGTTATTAGTACGTTAACACATTGAATAAGCAAGTAGAAATAAAATAAACGTTAAACGATCTTTTGCTTTATTGTAGTAATACAACACCTAAGCATAATTTACGGTATAGACATAAATTTTAGTACAAAAAGAATACTTATATAATATAATCAACTGAAACCGCACTAACTACGTAAATTGACCTATCACTATATATTATAAAACGAAGTCCTCCGCCGCGTCTCTCTGTAATTTTTATGGTGTTTTCATCAATGAATGGAGTAGTTCTCAAATAAATTGCTAATATTATAAGAACAGTGAAAATTATTAAATAGGAAAAAAATTCTCATTCAAAATGCAGTCATAACGGTGTCAGAATTGTATAAATTACAATACTACACTTAAAGCATTACTAATTATAAGTACAATGTAAGTTTAGTTTATGTAACAGTTTTGTATAAAGTAATAGTAAATCAGTTCTCTGAGAAGCTTAACAACTCAATCAAATTCGACAAATACAACCACCTTGTTAATTGGCGGCTTCCGGATAAACAATCCATTTGTAGATTATTATTTACCATCTTTGTTATAATCTATAGGACCAGAATCTAAGGATTTTGCTTACGATTAATTTACTCTTAACAATATAATAGTACTAGCATTTCCCGCGGCTACGCACGCGTTCTGAAGACCAAAACCAAATTCTTTCTGAGTCTGAGATGTTCCGCTCCTATTGATCGTAGCATGATGTAATGTAGCCTATAGCATTTCTCGATAAATGTACTATCCAACACAAAAATAATTTTTCAATTCGGACCAGTACTTTCTGAGATCAACGCGTTCAACCAAACAAACAGACAAACTCTTCAGCTTTATAATATTAGTATAGATAATAATAGTGTTTTGTATATTATGTACTAGCGTTTCGCCCTCGCTACGTTCGGAAATATAAAACATATACAGTAAAAATGTATACAAAAACTTGACAAATTATATACTAAAACCTCGATAACCACTCTATCCATTGGTGACAGCATTAAAATTGGTGCAGTAGTTTTAAATTCGAACAGACAGACAAGACTTTGTTATATATGTAGTGATGTCTAAGAAAAGGCTTCTTCAAAAAAATCTTTATAACCAGAAATAGAAAATATTCACTTTCTTATATTTGCTTAAATATATTTGAGTATAGATCATTTCGTTTAATTCCGAACTAGATACTTACCTTGGATCTGTCCTTGGATACTTTGTAACTCAACGTTAGTACAGTTATCTGAGTTATTTTCCCGCAGTAAAAATATCCTATATCTTGACCCGAATTACCAGCTATCATTATAATAAATTTCATCAAAATTCGTTTCATCGTTACTCAAGACATCTCTAACTAACATCTCTTAATTGAGCCGAGTGACTTTTCACTAGAACTAGTAATAGAACTAACTTTTCCTCACCTCAGACTCGATCGCAGGATTTCTGGATCTCTAGTCCAACATACTAGTCACTAGACCATGAGGCAGTAGAAGGTTAACGAATGCTATATAGTACTTTCTTAGATTTACGCGAATACTAGACATTATAAATGAAACTATCTTTTCGGATTTTGTCGTGGTTTTATTATGATTTTTGGTAACTAGCTAACTAGCATTTATATTCGTTTTGTTACATATATGGGTTATTTGATATATTGTATTTACAATACTACCCATTCAAACACATTTTTAAATTTGTTACCGAGCTGATAACGTATCGCTTCGTCAGATATGTCCCAAGGGTACCGAAAAAGGGTCAGCAATTGACAAATTGGCTTCAGCACATCTCCATGTTATCGAGTGACCAAAATGTATGTTATATGAAATGTATCTTTTTTTATAATCACGTGCCATGTATACTACAAAATATACAAACGAATACAATTACTTATATGATCTAATCTAATCTCCTTATCTTATAGGATTTTTTTCTTTAATTTTTATTTTATTTTCATATATTTTTATAAGTATCTAACGTCTGTCTGTGCATCATAATTCCCATATATATTTTATGTTTTTTTTATGGTAAAAAGGGGGCAAACGGGCAGGAGGCTCACCTGATGGGAAGTGATCACCTCCGCCCATGGACATCTGCAACACTGCAGGGCTTGCAGATGCGTTGCCGGCCTTTCAGGAAAAGGGGGGAGGGAGGAAAGAGGGAAGAGGGAGGATTGAGAGAGGAAGGAGGGATGGGGAGTGTTTGAAGATTTGTTGCTTAGATGTATCTCTGAGGTTACGTCCGCACAAAAATCACAGAATGCAATTGGAGTTTTCTGTGATTTGTCTAAAGCCTTTGATTGTGTGAAACATGAAACTCTTTTGCTTAAATTTGCTCATTACGGTGTTCGTGGTATTGCTCTCGATCTACTTGCTTCTTATCTTACTGATAGAGTTCAGAAGGTCGCAGTAAATAACGTCAACTCTTCTGGTTCTCCTCTTAGAATGGGTGTTCCGCAAGGATCTATCCTAGGTCCATTTTTGTTTTTAGTTTATATTAATGATCTCCCGTTTTATGCCGATAAGTTGTGTGATATTGTACTCTTTGCGGATGATACCTCCTTAATTTTTAAAGTTGATAGAAAGTCAAATAATTACGACGAAGTAAACAGTGCATTATCGCATATACTTCACTGGTTTAACATTAATAATCTGGCTTTAAATCCTAAGAAGACAAAATATATGCAGTTTTTATTACCTAATGTAAAAAGACAGAATTTGAATTTGTATCTCAATAACGACACATTAAATGCGGTAGATTCCACGGTCTTCTTGGGATTGACATTAGATTCGGGTCTGCAATGGGGTCCCCATCTCTCATCTCTTGCGAGTAGACTGAGCTCAGCTGTTTTCGCTGTTAGAAAAGTCAAGCAGCTAACGAACATTGATACTGCCAGACTTGTTTACTTCAGTTATTTCCATAGCATTTTATCTTATGGTATTTTGTTGTGGGGTAATGCAGCGGACATTAAATCGATATTTATTCTACAAAAAAGGGCCATTCGGGCTATTTATAACATAAGCGCTCGTGATACTCTCCGCGGACTTTTTAAAGAAATAGGAATTCTTAGGCTACGTCCGCACAGACATGCGGCTTGCTTAGCGCCTAAAACCTAGTGGATTGCGCTCTGGCAACATGTTAGGATACACAGTGGCCGCACTGCAGGAGGTTTGCGTGGTTACTTGTCGGATTTCACTTTGAAAAATAGCTGTAAAACTGCTACTTACAGAAAATTCACATTTAAAATATACCATTTCAAGGTCCTATCCATCATGTTGGGTTCATGACATAAATAAACAACTTTTTAGTACTTATTATGTTTTTTTGCTTCGACTGATATCTCTTCCCATAGTTTTTTTAAAATAATTTCATTTTTATTTAGTTCATTTGCCGGTTTCCACAAAGGTTCACTCTTAAAAATTTATGCAATTAATATTTCATATATTATTTCTTGAATAAAATGCCTCGCGACTAGTGTCAAAAAACCAACATGTTTGTTTACTTAGATACGCGCTTAGCAACTAGCTAGGAGCTAAGCGTGCAGTGCGGTCGGTCACAAACATTTTAGGACGTTCGTTTTAGTAAGCTACTAGCTATGTGACTTGTTAGGCTCTAGGCGCTAAGAAAGCCGCCGGTCTGTGCGGACGTAGCCTTACGGTTGCTTCGCAATATATATATTGTAACATTATGTTTGTTCGGCAAAATATTAATTGCTATTCAAAGCACAGCGACAAACACAGTATAAATACTAGAAATAAGGATAAACTTGTAACACCCAGTTTTCGCCTACAAAAGGTAAACAGATCGTTTATGGGGCAAGGTGTACGCATGTATAATAAAATTCCACAGTCCATATTGAACTTGCCTTTGAGGCAATTTAAATCAAAAATTAAAAATACGTTATTGAATAAAGCTTATTACACTATAGTGGAATACCTGGTAGATGTAAATGTGTGGGATTAGTGACTTGTTGTGTCTCACGTAGGATAAATAGATAAATTGTAATACAATATTGTTACCAAATATTTTTTTGAAAAGAGCAACTGTTGAGTTTCTCGCCGGTTCTTCTCAGCAGAACAGCTTTCCGAGCCGGTGGTAGTTTACTCACAGACTTACAGACTGACTTTTAATTTTGATAATGTAAAAATGACGATTCAAAAGAGCTTGTACAAGTCTATTTGAATAAAGAATATTTTGATTTGATTTGATTTGACAGACAGGCGGCTTGCTTAGCGCCTAGAGCCTAGTGGATTACGTTCTGGCAACATGGTAGGATACACAGTGGCCGCACTGCAGGAGGTTTGCGTGGGTGCTTGTCGGCACGTTGACGAGATGTCACTTTCAAAAATACCTGTAAAACTGCTACTTAAAGAAAATTCACATTTAAAATATACCATTTGATTGATGAAATAAATAAACTACTTTTTAGTACTAACGATATTTTTTTTACTTCGACTCTCTTCTATCTCTTCCCATTTTTTTTTAAATAATTGCATTTTTCGTAGTTCATTTGCCGGATTCCATAAAGGTTCTCTCTTAAAAATTGATGCAACTAATATTTCATCCATTATTTCTTGAATAAAATGCCTCGCGCCTAGTGTCAAAAAACCAACATGTTTGTTTACTTAGATACACGCTTAGCGACTAGCTAGGCATAAAGCGCGCAGTGCGGCAGATCGCGAACATTTTAGGACGTTCGTTTTAGTAAGCTACTAGCTAGGTGACTCGCTAGACTCTAGGCACTAAGCAAGCCGCCTGTATGTGCGGACGTGGCCTAAAGGTTTTTTTGAAAAAGCATCACCCATTTTGTTCATAATTCAATCCGTTCAATACGTCAAGTGGTTTAGAACAAGTAAGTGGAGTAACAGACAGACGTAGACAGTGACTTTTTTATACTAAGTATATACTGTGATAAAAAGTATTAAATATTTCAATTACACTCCCTTAACCCTTTCCATTTTATCTATTACTACTTAATTCTTAAGTACGGTAACAGAATTTCAACGAGACCTTTAAGACAACTAAGCCATCAAAATAACTTAAGTAGGTTTAAGAACTCACCGGTAATAATGTGGCCTCGGTTGGAAACGACTCTCGTGTTGCCAACAACTAGCGTTAAATGATTAAAGTAGCTCTTAATTTGGGTCAGATTTGACGACATGTTTGGCGCAGTTTGTAGTGACCCTACTTTCTTGCGCCAGCGGTCGCGGGTTCGAGTCCCGCTGGAGCCATTTATTAGTTAAACTCTGATGTTTGTACTCCAGTTATGGGTGTTAATATTTATAATATGTATGTATTTAAACTTATATATGTATATCAAATATCTGGTATCCGTAACACAAGCTTCCTTCGTAGCTTACCACGGAATTTGATGGCGCTGTGCGTAATGATGTATAAGTTACATATTGTATAGATAAGTAGAAAAATGTCCATTAGTTAATGCAGAATTAAGGGGACTATAAATTAAAGATCTATGTCTATATATTAATGGGACTATAATAAAATTTATGGAAAGTTATTTTGTAATTTATTCTTGAAGAACATATATTACATGTTCTACAAGAAGAAATTACAAGTTTTATTATAATTAAATATGCTCGTTTTATCAAGCATAATGATTTTCTTATATTTCCGTGAAATTTTAAATAAAACCTATTCGTAAGATTTTTTCACAGGTTTGATTTTTGATTTTCGTCATTTCGTATTATTTTCTATAAAACATAATAAACTTACTGAAAATTCATTATGTAAAAAAATACAGAATTGATTAGCAATGAAATCAAACAAGCACAAACTAAAAATTATTGTTATCCTGTTTTCACATACATAATATTATGTACATTGTACGCATACATACATACATGCGTGAAGATTATACAGTGCAACCTCAATATAACAAATCGGAAGGAACCAAGTAAATATTCGTTATATCAAGAAATTCGTTAAACTGAGGCTTAAAAAGTTGTAAAAAAAAGTTTTATTCGCCTAAACATAACGTACTCATCTTTTCATAGCGAACAACTTCTGCCAATAATAAATAAATGACACTCTACGTTTCTGAGCCATTGCAACTAGAATCTATAATAATAGACAAGTTTCCATCAAACAACAATGATTGGATTACGAAAAAAAACGTGTCGAAACGTTATATAAAGGTTTTGGGTTGACAAAATTCGTTTATTAGATGTATTTGCACTTTTTTTGATAGTTAAAAATTCGTTATGAAGAGGTTGTTCGCAAAAAAAAATCGCAATGTAAAGGTATATTTTATATTGACTCTTATGGACAATTCAAGGGGATTACGAAGAGTTTGTTAAATCAAGGAATTCTTTATATTGAGATACGTTACATTAAGGTTACACTGTATTATTAAACGATGATATAGATAAAATATTTTTATATTTTAAAAATATTCAAAATAAATACCGTGGTTATAACAGACAAAACCGTAGTATAAAATAGTATGATGATCGTTACATTTCATTTTCAATTATGATTAATGACCCCCAAAGTTACGACGTAAGGAAGTCGCGAGCGTTTCCTCGACGCTAATATCTTATCAACTTTAGGACATTTATTTGATTAAATATGCAAAATTATCAAGATTCGTGCTAAATATTTATTACTTTTAACTTATATCAGCAATTTATTAAAAATTCTAATCTTTATAAATAGGTAAAAAACAGTTCAATACTTTTTAATTTTTAGTGGTACGAGTACCCACCTAGATTCGTCACTGGATATGTTTTAACAGTTACTATAGTTTTCACGGAAATTAGATATTTTCTCGCAGTAAAAAAGTTTCTATTACGTTTACCGGGATAGCTAGCTATCCTCATACAATCGAATTCTGTTCAGTGGATTTCTCGTACTATTATTGTGACCGACAGACAGAAAAAAATCTCAAAAAATATACATTTGGACTCTGTTTCAGTACCAATAACTGTTTCATAAGTAAAAAAATAGAGAAGACCCAAATAAACACTTGCAACACTATTTTATATGGGAATCACTAAAGCTAAATTAGATTGAGACGCTATATCCTATACACTAAAGTACTCTCACTTTTTTCGTAAAAAAATCTGTTTTTCTTTATATACAAATAAACGCTGAAAAAAATCACTTTGACGTTTTTCTTTTGACTTCTGTCTAAATATACGTTTCACACCAAGGAACTTATCAGGATACAGTTCAACCAAACCAAACAAAACCTTAATTTTTATAAATATCAAATACTTTTAAAGCAATTTTATAAATAATATATTATTAAGAGAGATCCAAATGCATATTCGAATGTAAAACCGAAAATTATCTCAAAATAGAACTGGGGTCAGTACATAATTATGTCGGGGTCGAAATTCTATTATTTTAATGAACATGTGAGAGGTCATTAAAACTAATGAGTAGGGATGGACGTGTGTATCGGCTTTGGCGACAATGAGGGCATGTCGATCATTTCTAAACACCATTTACAGCTAATGTGAAATTAAATTGTCATGTTCGAGTGATTTGTAAACGCTATTCGTTAAAATTATATTATACAAAACATCTATACTAGTATTTACTACAATATTACAATTATTCTTTTATTATTATGAATAGAATTAGGACAAGCGAAGCCGCGGGTTCTGCTAGCTATACATACAAACCTTTCTCTTAAATCACTCTATCGATTAAAAAAACTGCATCAAAATCCGTTGCATAGTTTTAAAGGACATAAGGACAGACAGCGGGAATCGATTTTGTTTTATACAATGAAAAAAAAAAACAATTGTATAGTGATTAGTTTAGTATAATTCGCGTCATGTAAAAAGAACGCTGGCTGTCAAGTTGCGCAGAGACGATTTATCGGCCAATTTGGTGGTAAGACGCGGGGTGTGGGACGTAGAGGCACGCGCCGCATGCTTTCCGGCTCGGTATTGGTCCGTCAGTTCAAAATACCATCGCGCACACATAAGTTATTAATTACGAAATGGTTTTATACATATATAAAAATATAGAAAAAATATTTTTGAACTATTTATAAAGAGAGAGTTCGATAATAATGCAGTTTATAATTTTAAAAAATATATTAAATGAATTAATTAAGTTTTTTCTAAGTAGAGTAAACATTCTACACTGAATGAAACATATTTTATTAATTAATAGAATTCAATGTAATACATTCTATCTAATATATTTTACAATGTAGGTACATTGGCAGGTGCCAATAACCAATATACGTCGCGAGCGAAAGGCTAGTTTAAAAATAAAAGAATAGACTTAGTAATTACGTGTGCGAATGTACCCATGCGCAAACACACCCCCCACCACTTTCTTCCAGCGTTCTTTTTACGTGACGCGAACTGTAGTTATTTATTTTACGATTAGTGTATAGAATATTACCTTATACATCTATACTTAATTATATATGATTTATGTAACTTGAACCATACCTGGGCAACTGACTTGTGAGTGGCATTTTTTATAAAATTGTGTTTTACAGAAAAAAGACCGGACAGATTTTTTTAAAGATTTTACTAAAAAGATAGACAATAAGCAAACATCTATACACTAGTGCGAAGCAAAGTGAAATCACTAGTATTATGTTTTAAAGTAAATTAGCTAAACTTATTAAACGTTATATAATTTCTATCATGATTACCACTTCTCTAACGGTGAAGAAAAACATCGTGAGGAAACCTGCATGTCTGAGAGAACCTAGCAAGTTTTCGAAAGACATGTGAAGTCCACCAACCCACGCTAGGCCAGCTTGATTCATATTGAAGGGAAGCCCACCCAGCAGTGGGACTTTAAATAGGGCTGACTACAATATACATAACATATTGAATCAGTGACCTGATTAAAAATTATAAGCGATCTTACACGCTCTTCAAATTGCGATTTAATTTTATGACGCAAGAATTTCATTTCTCCAGGGATAAAGTGCTTTAACGCCAGGAGTACGTCATCGTGACCTAATTTAGTTTGTAGGCTAGCGCCGTTTTTCTCTCGAAAAATTTTGACCTATCAATTTTTATATCACTTATGAATATTAAGTATCAATAACTTGCAATATTTTAAAGCTATTTTTACTAGCAGTATGTCGTCTAGTCTATTTTGTTTCAATTTAACCGACTGAAAAAGGAGGTATTAATTTTAAGTGTATCGTTGCTGTTAGTGATTCGACACAAACATACACGCGCGGGTACATGAACCAGTTTTATGCAAAATTAAAAAAAAAAGTTTTTAGTATGGTTTTCATAAGTACGAGAGTAAATTTGTAAAAAGTAAGTGATATTTAGTTAATAAATTATCGTACCTATTTTTTTTAGTTTACGGCATTTATATTATTCTACCTAATACTAATAATTATTTCCATACAATTAAGAAAAAAATACTTTGTGATATATTTAAACAATAGATTTTTCATAATAAATAATTTAAGATATTAAACTTAACATTAAAACCCATAAATAATATACAGAACCCATAAAAGAATAGTCAAAGTCATTACCCAAGCATGAAAAGGCAGTAACAATTCTTCAAAGTAATATGCCTGAAAACAATGAGTTCTGAAGACCAATGTAATAACTGTTATCCTAATGCCGATCTCTTCATGGCTATCCCTACTATTAATATTATAAATGTGAATGTACGTTTGTTTGTTACGCTTTCACGCGAAAACTATTCAACCGATCAACATGAAACTTTGTACACATATTCTTGGAGAGCGTTGTGAGAGCTAAGGCGCAGTACTGACGCTCTTCGAGGCACGGGGGTGCCATACCGTAGACTTCCCAATTCCGGGCGTTTACTGAGGCTTACTAAACAGAAAGACTCAATAACTAAACTTGGCTCGACCCGTAACTCGAACCCAGGACCTCTCGATGTACGCCACCGAGGCAGAATACATATACCTATATACAGCATACTAGAAAAGGAAAAGAAAGAAGTTTACTTCTCAGAGATGTAATATTTTCCACAGTAAGTAGGATCATTATAAAGACTCGGCTATCAACATTTTTTTCTCCTAATGACAAAAATTTAAAAGCTGTTAACTTTTATAAGCTTTTTACTTTTTCAATAAGATTTAACAAAAAATATTTAATGTAATCTCATATGTAATACAAACGGTATTATATATAATATGTACATACAGAAAATTTTTAATTCCTCTCATTTCGTATTTCATCATATTTTGGAAGTAACAAAGCATACTCTTATTATTATTGTTTATTTTTCCTGTCTGATTTATTTTTGTTTCTATTCTCGTAATAATAATTGCTTTTTCGTTCTCCCTAGCTGTAGGGTTGACCCTATTACTGAATTATTGTACAACAAACATCTATATCTTAAAAGTAGGCCACTATAGCAATGTATGTATTTTTTGTACCTCTTAAACCAAAACTGGTAGCAAAGTATAAAAAAGTTATACCTGAGTATTAATAAGCATTAATAATAATGAGGGAAAGTAATATATTAATTATACGATTTTTTGAAGTGAAACTTCTTTAGAATCGTTGTGATTTCGAACTCGATGAAACGAAAAAATAAGTCCATAGTACCAGGCGCTCAGAGACGGGGAAGAGTTAGCCTTAGTTAGATCTCGCCCACCGCGAGTCAGTGACATTTCTAACTCTGTCTAACTCGTGAGTGTGACCTTCGCGCCATCTCCCTATCTCAACGAGCTTAGACGGGGTTATTTAGTATAAATATAAACGAGATTTAAAAATTAGTTTACCAAAGAAGTTTTACTTCTGACATGTGTACTTTGTACACGCGCACTTTTATTTTAATTAAACATCAAACTTAATGAACCTTGCTTCAAAATAGTACAAACTCTAAAAAAGCAAAATCAGCACACTTCACATTTTAGCATCTTTCAATATAAATTATAGAACTTTATGACATTTTTAGGGTTCCGTAGCTAAAAGTCAAAAATAGTATAATTGAAAATTTCTTCATACCCGTAATTCAGAGTCAGTTTAATATAATATAATACGAAGGAACAGTAGAAGAGCTAACCAGTACACAGCTAGACGATTTTATTGTCAAATACGTTAAACCAATATTAACATTGTTAGGTATATACCTACTTCTAATGTTTAGTCGTGTGGACTTGAATATTGATTTAATAATTTTTCACGTTTCGCAAAAAGTTTTGACTTTGTTCTGAGTTTTCAGATGATATTGTATTATATTTTAACTTTTTAGAATAAACAATATTGCTTTTATTAATATTTTATTCAAATTTGTCTGTTCTTAAAATTGACTGCTAAGAAGAAAGCCAAATTGAGGAGGATGGCTCATCTTTAGACGAAAACCGTTTCACACTAGAGTACTTTGTTTCAAAGACGGATATAGCGTAAAATTGTCCCTGAATCAGTTAAGAGATTTTTAGCCGAAAATCCACACTCGCTTTTCCCACAAGATAAGCGAAGATAAATGAAATTTGTAGACGGAAGCTTCGTCACAACCATTACTCAAGTATACGTTACCTCCCCAAACTTTTAAGTTACAAAATCGTTACTCAATTCATTTGATTTATCATATCAAAGACTATTAATTATGAGTTATCGCCTAACTTTAATTTTCAACCACAGTATATTTTGTAGGTTATCTGTAATCATTTCTTAGATTTATGCGAATATTTGACAGTTAGAATAGAACTGTCTTTCGGATTTATTTGCAATTTTTTGTTTTTTTTTCGGTTACCACTGTTTTATATTATGATTTACAGCAATTTTCCCTTCCTGTCTTTAGGACTTTTTTTCATAATTTCTTAGCCAGTTCTACGATGTATGTACTAGTTCATACGAGTAGTACGTTATCAATTTTACGTTAATCAATTCCATCACTTTTTCACATTTAAATGGCTGGATGGATTTTGATTAAATTTGGTAAACAGATAGACTATGTCCTGGATAGTACAAGGCTTATTAGTAATAAGGTGGTGGTGTGATGATGCATTAAATATATAATATTGTAAATACAGAATGTATTATAAATGAAACCATCTTTTCAAATATATTCGCGTAAACCTAAGAAAGTATTATACAGAAGTACTTTATACACATATATGCATATTACAAATTCTATGTGAATTAAATACAAAAATAATAATTTACTAGCGACTCGCCCTCGCTTCGCTTGGGCTCTTCCCTAGATTTAGCACAGGCAAAGCCGCGTGATCCGCTAGTTATGCATATAAACCTTCCTCTTGAATCGCTCTATCTATCTGTTGCGTACTTTTAAAGATTTAAGCATACATAGGGATATAGGGACAGAGAAAGCGACTTTGTTTTATACTATGTAGTGATGAAAAATCTTATTGAATAGTCGATATTATTGAAACAATGGCCTTTATAGTTTTTTGAATGAAGTGAATCTGTCAGTTTGAGAACGTATTACGAAAAAACGACTGAACATATTTTTGATATGAAATTTGCTATAGTAAAAGGTTATTCGGGCCAATATAGGAAACTTTTAACTGCTGGAAAATCTAACCGTTAAAATGTACGAGTAAGTAGGGACGAACTCACGACTTAGCTTACAGCGAAAGATACCACATAAAGTTACATCGATCAAATGCAAGTAATTGATAGTGATTCACTTAAAATAATCATATTTCATGATTTTTAAAGCAAGAATAGTTTACGAAAAATCTTACTTTATTCATTGTAAATAAAACTATAGAGTGTTCTGAGAATTGTTTCTGAACCAAACTCCTTTTAACCCAGCTTTACAGAAAAGTATTTAATTTAAATGTTAAATTCGTGTCTTCAAAAGCTTCTACGAAGATTCTTGAGAATTTCTTTGAATCTAAAGACTTTAGAACATGACTTGCAAATGCAATTGTAGCAGTTACTTATAACGTCTACTAAAATAGAATACCAATGAAAATGTCGCTGTCTGGTCAGTTGTATTAAAATCTGTTTAGTTATTTATTTAACGGAATACAACAAGTTCAATAATAATTATTTCATTAACCTATAATTCAAAACTTTTAAGTTTTTGTTCATAGGATTATTACGAAACAATACAATCATTTCAATTTAATCGCTTCGATCGGGTTTATTACGAAGCTTCCGCTTATTAAAAAAATAAAATTTATAAAATATAACCTCCTCCTTTTTTGAAGTCGTTTATAAAGTAGTGTAAGTTACGCCTCATAATATTAGCTATCTATAAGTGAAAGTCTAAATCGGACCAGCCGTTTTAGAGATTAGCTGGAACAAACTTGCAGACAGACAACAATTTTAAAAATTGTTTTTTTGTTCTTATTAGTATATATCGTATGTATTTAGTGAAAAGCTGTTAATTTGAAATTAAAAATAGACACTTCAATTTAATTTATATGTATGCATAGATGTATACATTCATTTAGTTAGTTTTTTATTTTAATTTTTTTTTTTAAATAAATTTCATAATAAGTAAACGCAAAAACTCATAATATTCTAGTACTGTAATAAATAAATGGGATTCCTCTAAGCATCTAGTGTTAAAACCTATGAAAAACAAATTGTCAATCGAAGGGGAAAAACCTTTTCAAACAAAACTTCGCTTTGTAGCTTTGAAATGCAATCGAACACTATCATTGCTCTGCAGCCGTTAAATATCTCTCGAAAAACTTTGTATACTTTGTATTAAATTTAAACTTTCAATCGAGTTACACAATTTATAGAATTTATAGTTTACGGTGTTTTCGCTTCGCTTTTAATTTTAGATTTTGTAAATTATTATGTCATCATATTTATAAGATAGACATTTTTTTAAATGGCAATATGCACCAAACACTTTAAAAATTAAAAAAATATAAAAATGAAAATATTTTAATATTAAATTTATTTAAAATATAAGATTATTATTAAAAATCATTATTGATATTCCTATTTAGTATTAGTTTATCTTAATAAGAGACATACTATTTTAATGAATTTAAAGTTAATCAAAAGCTGGTCTCTTTTCCTTAGTATGAAAATTACACTTAAAGCTCTTAAACAAAAGCTAAGTATGACAATAATAAACAGTTTCATACAGTGAAAAATAGCTTAATTTGTTAATGAGTAAAATAATGATACGAAAAGTATTGCATCTATTTAAATTATTCTCATTATTGTGCCCAGTGATAATACGCTCGCTTTCAAAAACAAGGGATCAGGGTTCAAATCCCGGGCCTCGCACCTCTGCTATTCTCATCCGCAAATCATTTACAACTTGTCTTACGGTAAAGGAAACAATCGTAGAGAAACTGCAGGTATCTTCTGTTTGAGAGAACCTAGCAAGTTTTTAAAAGAGATATGCAATCCGCCAACCAGTTTTCCAGCGTGGTATTCCCTCCAAGCCTGTGCCCAGCAGTGGGACGTTAAAAACTGATTACACATAATATATTCTTCAGTTTTTCAATAAGAGATGGAGCATGTTTTGTTCTTTTCCTAGATTGGAACCCATTTTCCTCATCATCACACCACTACCTTATTACTAATAAGCCTTGTACTATCCAGGACATAGTCTATATCTGTTTACCAAATTGAAACAAAATGATTCCAGCCATTTAATTGTGATAAGTGATTGTATTGATTAACGTAAAATTGATGATGTATGAACTAGTCCATACATCGTAGAACTGACTAAGAAATTATGGTGTATGATTTGGACATTTTTCACAATTTTCCAAGCGAGCGCGTTACCACTTGGTTACCACTGGCTGTTTACTTGCATATTATTAATATATAATATAATTAAAGTATATAATGTACCTCTGCAAACAAAAATTATTTCATTTATACATACTTTGGGTCTATTTACTAGATAGTTGCCTTAACTCACTAATAAATGACACAAAGACGCCAATTCGTCTCAAATTTCGTTAGTAACTTCAAAATGAAAGATAATTCGATAACAAAATGTTCGTTAAAGGCGAGTAATCGCAAGTTAGTAATGAATTTAAAACTGTGGTAATACCACGATCGCTTTTCCCATTTATATATTTTAACTACAGCTATTATAGTAAGTTCAAGAAATAAATAAAAATAGTAAAACTTAATGTGATTATAGGTATATGACAACTTATTTTTAACAGTTTTTTTGATATAAAAATAAAATGTAAATTGGTTTTTCTCTATCAAATCTCCTCTATGAGTAGGATTTTAACTTTACTTCTCCGGTAATCCCAAATTATTTCTTACTATAATATTTTATGTAAAAGTTAAGCTGTTGAGATGGATGTTTGTCACTCAATTACGCATTGCAGAACGACTAAACGCATAAAGATGAAATTTGGCACAAAGATAGGCATAGCCTGAAATAGCAATATAAACATGTTATTCAAGAAATATTTAGGTACCACGATAAACTTTATGCGGTCGTTAGCGAGTATCGAATAAATTAACAAGGTAGTTCAACAAGGTCAATATTAAAGTTCACCGTCAGTTTAATGTTCTAGTAGAAATTCTATTATTACATTATATCGTTTAACGGCATTAGAGAAAGCCTGGCATAAAGGAAAAAATATAATAAATAAAGGCCCTTTCATAATGTTACTACAAAATTTTAATATTTAAGGAAATAAAATATACTGCTGTTTACCATCTTGTTAAGAACGGTGAAGGTACTCGTAAATGGTCTATGACTATTTCTAATCTATATTCTTGCTAAATTTCATAAAAATCAGCCCAGTCATTTAGGCGTGAAAAAGTAACGAATTTTATCTACGAGTAGATCCATTTAGCCGTTCTGGCTTAAATGTATGGAAAATTTTCTATATTAAATTAATTAATTTATCCATAATTTTTTCTATTTATACTTCTTAATACTAAAAATGATGTAGAAAATATTTTTTCAAGATTTATTTAGTACGTTATATTTCTAACCAGCCATTGTAATCACAACTTAGCGGTCTGCAAGGCTTCGTATATTTTCATGTTGAGTATGCAGCTTATTAGATTACGCCCGCATCTTCCCATCGATCTTGCTCTTAATGACTACCTGATAGGTCTTCCAACTTAGTTCTTTTAATACCCCATTAAATTTAATACTGAACTAATTGGAGGACGAAAAATTATCTAGTGTTAAAGTTAATTTGTTTTTATCTAATGGAAATTTTAGCTTTCGTTTTTACATTAATATACATTAAATACATATTTTTTTAAATATATATTTTATTGCGTTATTTTTTTTAATCGCTACTAAACTTCATTCGATCACTCGCTGGGTTGCAAATTCTACAAAATTACTCCAGCTTTTATATACTTTTGAGCCGCGCTACCTATTTCATATATTATGTGCGGCGTGCACTCCTCCTCCTCTCCTGTTATTGTAGTTTTAGTAGGCATCCTTATTATTTTCTTGCAATTAAAATAGCCTTTATTTATCAGTTATAATGTAGCATTCAAATGGTGTAAGAATTTTTAAAATCGGTCCAGTACTTTTTAAGCCAATTCATTACAAACATACTTACATACAAATCTTTCCTCTTTATAATATTAGTATAGAAGTATAGATAGACGAAAATTCGTCTACTTTATTTCCTTGAATGTTGGAAGATATAGCTAGTACTATAATTACTGGTTATTTCTTATTATTACTGGTGACTTATGATTAATTTGAAGTGTTAATGAATGTGTGTGAATTGACTTTTACCTGGTGTCATGAAACTAAAATTATTAATAAGACTTTTAGTATGTATTTTTAGGTTTGGTTTTATTTATACTTAAAAAGATTAAGTAGAAAACAAAAAATATAATATTCAACGAATAAAATGATTACAAAAAATATAAATTATAATATTTATATGCTTTTTTGGACCTTTTATGCTCGAAAATGATCTGCAGTAAAATAGAGTTTTTTACATTTAATTTCATAAAATAATTACCTACTGTACGGTTAGTTGTGAAAAAAATTTCTATTTACATATTATTTCTTTAGGTAGTGAATGGAAATTTAACATGAAAAAAAATATTAAAATGTAAACTGATGAAGTCCTTACCAGCACTAATTAAAACCATTTTTTGTAAACTTACTTCAAAATCGCTTTAATATAATTCTTATCCTTAGGGTTGAGACTTTTTAATTCTCCTTCTTGCTTTTTTTTTCCTTCTTCTTAAATAAATTAGAAAAAAGGGATAAGAAAATTGTGCTGAATATAGTTTTTGCCTATTTTAAACACATTAATAAAAACAAAGCATATAAATATAAAGAAAATACTAAATTGGGCTTTTTCGATGTAAAATGCGTACGTGTATACAATTTTAACGTTTAATTTTAAACTGTAAACTCACATTTATTAAAATTCATGGCATCAGAAGAAAATATTGTCTTTTCTAATGAAACCTTGCATTTTACAACCCTTATTAGCATTTAAATAACATACACACGTCACTGTGTCAGGGGCGTTCATTTTGTAAGTGTCACTGATAACAATTCAGTTTAGTTGGAAAACATCGCGTGTGTTGTGAGTTATGTTAGCCGTCTAAGTGTTTAAACGAGACCACTTTATTAAAAAATAGACGAAACTAGGTATCTTTTCGGATTTTCCCGTCACCATGATTGCTGTAAAGCATTCAAAACGTTGGGAACATAAATCCAAATAAATCCGCGACAAAATCCTAAAAGAAATAATAAATATTCGCGTTAACCTAAGAAAGTATTAAGAAATAAATTTAAAACGTTTTTTTGGCATTTGATAACACTAGATTTAATGTTTGGTTTGGATTTTTGTGTTTGAGATATATAGGAATTGTTATATTTAAAAAATATGCTGAACAACTTTGGGAACCTCGGAAATCAAAAATCAGACTAAGTCAACAAAAAATCCACAAAGTCTGTTTGACCGCGATAAATTCAAAAATGACTGAATGGATATTCATACTGGTCTAAGAGCCGGTGGAAGATCGACCTTCACCGATCTGATAACCAGATGAGACATATTTTTTATCAAATATAACTTATAAACAAAAATGCCTATAATTACTTGCCTATCTGAAAGTACTCATGGCCACCTGGCAAGCCGATGTGAACCGGTAAGTCAATATAGGTGACTCCATCGTTCTGCTAACTTATCGAAAGTTATATCAAATTTTAGATGATTTTATTACAAAATCAGTCATATAGAATTGCCTGCAAAAAATCATACTTAAAGCTTAGCTAAAAATAGCCATGAGCACTTTCAGATAGGCAAGTAATTATAGGCATATTTGTTTATAAATTATATTCGATAAAAAATATGTCTCATCTGGTTATCAGATCGGTGAAGGTCGATCTTCCACGGTCTCCTCTACTAGTATTCTTCACTACACAGGACGAGGTTTTGGGTGTAAAATTAATTGCTTAAATATAAGAAGTTAATTATTGAAACTATCGAAAAACAGGGACTGATCAAAAGATTAAATATAATAATCCTAAAGTAAATGTTTTTAAAAGATATGAGACTTAAAATTTCTAAAACGCTGAGAAACGATTTACATTCACGTGCCTTGTAAGTAAAATAAAGCTCAAGCAGCATAAATATATACATTATATACATACTAACATCATCACCAGTTATTACCAAATTTCATCGAAATCTATCCAGTGGTTTTCTCATGAGGCAGCTGCAGGCAAACAAAAAAATTGTAAAAACTATAGATTTGAACTCTGTATAATAATAACTACTTGAATATTACTTTCCCAAAAAATATTAAATATATAGATTTGACTCAGTTAGGATTTTATTATAAACTAGCGGACCCTACAGACGTTGTCCTGTACATATAGAAAATTTTTATAAACTTTTGCTCCCGGTGAAATGTTTTAGTATGCATGCGCAAAACAGCGTTGCCTAGCAACGACTTATTTATAATTGAATATGTCATTTATTGTGCAAATGTATAAATAACTAAATAATATAAAAAATACATTATCTAGTGGACCGAATTGTGAATCTAAACCATTCTCGAATACACTCGAACACACACAAAACATTTCATCAAAATTGGTCCAGCCGTTTAGGAGGAGTTCAGTGACATACACACTTACAGAAGAATTATATATATAAAGATATACAAATTATAAATTTAATCCCTCACATTTCATGTTTCCTCAAAACGACTCAATGAAAGTAGTTGAACAACCATCACATACTGGATGATTTTGTAGGGTCTGAAACGTCGTATAATATACTTATACACTTTAAATAATGAAGGAGGCTGTTATAAATTAGGTTGATTAGCGCAAAGTACTCCGCTTTAATCGGAGTTAAGAATCTTTTCTAGGTCAAACGTAATTACTTTTTACAAGCTTTATTTTAACCGGCAATGTTTGTTTGTTTGGGTCGAATCTTGCAAGTGAATTTTAAAACAGTAACCCTTTTTCATTTACCTGTGTAGATAAACAAGAAACGAAACGTTGTGAAATAATATGCTTTTATGACAAGCTTTTATATATTTCTAGGTGACTCAGCAAACGTTGTTCTACCATAATAAAAAGGGGTACGGGTGGTGTTTGCAAAGTGAAAAATATATTACAGCCTATTCTGATGCCTACCGAATATACAAAAAAAACATTAGAATCGGTCGAGCCGTTTCGGAAAAGTGCGACCACAAACACAGGAACTTGAGATTTTTATACATTATTAGACTAGCGAATCACACTAGCTTTGCTTGGGTTCGTCCCTAGGTACGTGTTGTGAGTTTTGTATATTTTCTTAAATTTCCAATTTTCAGTGCAATTTTCTTAATTTTTCCTTTCATAAGAACCTTCTCCTGACAATAACAAACACAACAAAAAAAAGAATTAGCGAAATCGGTCCAACCGTTCACGCGTGATGACGTGACCAAGGGAAATAGGGATTCATTATTATATATATAGACTAGCAAATCACACTAGCTTTGCTTGGGTTCGTTCCGATATTCGTATATAGTTCTAAGAGATAACCCCAATAACAAGCTATCATCGTATAAAACATCAACACTTGTCAAGTCGTTGTCTAGTGATGCGCTCATAAAAACATAGACTGACAGAAAGAATATTAATTCGGTCGATAAAAATGATTATTTCAATTCGATTTTTCAAAAAATATTTAATGTCCAAATTTGAGTACGTACGAGTATCACATGTCATGGGGTCGCTGTTGTGCCACGGTTAACATCAACTCCGTTAAAAAAGTAAAAAGAAAACATTAAAAGTGTATTTCGATCAATATAAAAACAGTGGTGAAAGTAGACAGAGTGTTTATTGAACTCGTGGATTAAGAACATCAACCAATAAATACTCTAATACGTATAATCTGGAAATTAAAAAGTGCTAACCGCCAAGAAACAATACGTTCCTGTGGATTTTTTCATACCTTTCAAATCAAAGGAACTGAAGCTGGCCTGTTTTTGTGCAGTGAAGAAGCGAAAAATAAATGGTTACACAGTGCAAATAAAGTGACAAGAAGTTTTTTAGAACATAAATAACCTAATTTTGATGATTTGCATTTTCGAGACTCGACACAGAAAAACATCGTGAAGCGCCATCTGCCGAACGGCATACTACAGTATCGACATAATATCGAAGCCCACGTAAAACAATATTACCTCAAGACATTAAGTAATACCAACGTATACTAATAGATGTCGCCTCCCGTACACAAAAATCATTGACCCAGTCTCACACCATTTCAACGAACTGACCTAATAATACAAGAGCTTACCACCAGAGGGCATTATTAGTACAAAAACAAACTATTCGAACTACAAAGTATGGAGGAAGTACTAAAAGCGCTAAACAAAATTACAAATGACCTGGACATACAGAGACGGGAAATTCGCGATACAGGAAAAAATGTTACGGAACAAGTTACACAAAATATTAATAAAATGCTGGAGGAACGGTTTTTAGCATGGGAAGAAAAACATGAAAAAATGAAAGAAATTGTGGAAAATCAGGAAAAAAGGATTTACTTTTTAGAAAAGCAGGCTAGAAAACGAAACTTGGTGTTATTTGGTATAGAGGAGACTGAAACATCATATGAAAATCTGGAAAGGAACGTTATTAAATGGGTAGAGCAATATTTCTCTATCAGGCTAACCTACAGTGACATACAAGAAGTAAATAGAATAGGACAGAAAGGGGAAAGACCACGCCCAATAATAGTTACTTTCTCCACTCTCGGCATAAAAATCAAAATTTTGAAGCAAAAAAGAGCACTGAAAGATACTGATTACTACGTGAAAGAGGACTATCCAAAATATGTATTGGAAAAGAGAAAGGAACTACAACAACAACTACAGTTGGAAAGAGAGAAGGGTAACAATGCCTTTATCAAATACGATAAACTAATTATATCTAAAAACTTCACAAAACGAAAACTACCTATTTCACCAGAAACTATTACAGCATCAAATGTAAAGAGAAGCACACAAACAAATAAAAAGAATAAATTACAACAATCGCACACATCGGTCATAAGGTCAAACAGCATCTCAGAGGGAGTCGTAAAACCGGGCTTGTTAAATTTTTTAATTAATAAAGATACAGCAAACTCAACTAGAAATCAAGACAAGACATCGTAGCAACTAAACCCCTCCTCCTATATAGATATCAGAAACAAACAATGTAAAGCAAGAAACATAAATTATCCTCCAACCCGACTGGCCTTCGTGGAGGATTATGGCCAAAACCCTTCAAAGAAAAGCACAATAGCAGGGAACATAAACAAGATAAAAAATCATCAATTAAATATTGCAACATACAATGTCAGGACTCTATCGTCATATGAGCGCTTATTACAACTGGAAGATTCAATTAAAACAATTAAATACGACATTATAGGAATTTCGGAAACGAGACGGCATGGTACAAAAATTGAAGAATACGAAAACTTTATATTATGCTACGTGGGTCATACACCAGGCAAATACGGAGTAGGCTTCATAATAAAAAAGTCACATAAAAACAACATAGAGAGTTTTGCTGGATTAACGGAACGTGTCGCAATACTAAACATGAACTTTCAAGGCTTTAAGATCACCATTATACAAGTATATGCACCGACGGAGGCAGCTAGCGAAAATGATATAGAGGAATTTTATATGACGGTAGACAAAGCATTGGAAGATACGCACAAAACCATTATAATAATCGGCGATTTCAATGCGAAGATCGGAATGCCCAAAAAAGAAGAACACTTGATTATGAAACAACACGGATATGGCAAAAGAAACGATAGAGGGCAAAAACTTGTGGACTTTGCACTCGAACACAATTTAACAATTATAAATACATGTTTTCAAAAGAATAAAAACCGAAGGTGGACATGGCAGTCTCCAAATGGAGAATACAAAAACGAGATCGACTTTATACTGTCCAATCAACCGATAATATTTCAGAACATCGGCACTATGAATCTTAATTATCCGTCGGATCATAGACTAATCAGAGCAACCGTAAAATTAACCAAACAAAAGAAAAGTAGAGCCAAGTACGTGAATAAGCAAATCATTAAACTAAATAGCGAGGAGGAAATATCGAGCTACAAGGATAACCTATCAAAATTGCTTTCTAATACATCTGACCACCAGGAACACACTTCAGTACAAACCTACTACGACAACATTACAAACGCCATTACTAACAGTTTAAAGATAGCTAGAAGAGATAGAGACAAACACAAACATCATAAAATACTATCAGTTCGAACAACAACCATATTACAAAGAAGGAGAGAGCTACAGAAAACAAAAAACAAAACAAGATCGATGAAAAACGAACTCTCCGCACTCTACAAATTAGTCAATAAAAATATAATACAGGATTATGCAAAGCACAGGCAAAATATCATAAAAAAACACTTATATTCCACCGGTAGTACGAAAAAGGCTTATAAGGAACTCAAAACTAATAAAACGTGGATAGAGAGGTTGAAAAACTCAAACAAGGACACTAACAAACGAACAGACATCATTGATACAGCAACCATATTTTACAAAACATTATATAGCGACAAGAATACGGAAACCAACAGTACCAAACAGGGCATAATTGAAAATGTTAAAGAAATAGACGAAATAGAGATTATAAAAGCAATAAAGAGATTAAAAACAGAAAAATCACCTGGATCCGACAACATAACAAACGAAGCATTGAAGTTAGCATATGCAATATTGGCTACACCCCTAACTGAGCTATTCAACCGGATATTAGAAAAATCGGAAACTCCTACACAATGGTCTGAATCAAACATTATTTTAATATATAAGAAAGGTGACCCCAAAGATATAGGCAACTATAGACCGATAAGCTTGCTACCAACTCTATACAAGCTGTTCTCTACGATTATAAACTCTAGAATCAGCCCCACAATAGATGCCAAACAACCGGTAGAGCAGGCAGGATTCAGGAGAGGCTTCTCTACAATCGACCACATACATACTCTAGAGTTAATCATAGAGAAATACCAAGAACAGCAGAGACCCCTATATCTTGCATTTATTGATTACTTACTTACGTTCGACACGGTAACACGCGCAAGCATTTGGGAAAGCTTGAATGAACAAGGTGTCAGCCAAAAATACATAGAGGTCATAAAAAGTATTTACAAGAACAATTTGGGTAGAATAAAGTTAGAAAACGTAGGCCCGAGTTTTCCCATAGAGAGGGGTTTAAGACAGGGCGACCCGCTCTCACCTACAATTTTCATAGCCATTCTTGAAACCATTATAAGCAAGATAGACTGGAAGAAACTCGGAATCTATATAAAAGACTCTTACTTAAGTCACCTGAGATTCGCAGATGACATAGTGGTATTATCTGAATCAAGTTCACAGTTACAACGCATGATCAAGTCATTACAGGCAGCCAGTGCAGATGTAGGTCTGGAAATAAATCTTTCAAAGACTATGACGATGACAAATAGTTATAAAACACCTATATATGTAAACGGAAGTCCACTAGAGTATACAGAAAATTATATATACTTACTTGGGGAAGAATATCAGTTTTGACCGTAAAAATAACGATACAGAAATAGAAAGAAGAGTGCAAAAAACGTGGAACAAATATTGTAGCCTTAAAGAAATTTTTAAAAGTAATATGCCCATAAAAATAAAAACAAAAATCATGAACACTAGCCTCTTACCGTGCCTGACATACGGATGTCAGACGTGGAAATTTACGGCCAAGGCAAAACAAAAAATCACCACCTGCCAGAGAGGGATTGAAAGAAGTATGCTTAAAATAAAGAGAATAGATAAAATACGCCATTCAAAAATAAAGTCCATAATAAAAGTAAATAATGCCCTAACATATGCCAAAAAGTCAAAGTGGAGATGGGCAGGGCACGTGGCCAGACTCAAAGACCAAAGGTGGACAGTAAAGGTGACTCTCTGGAGTGGCCCACAAGGCAAAAGAGGAAGAGGAAGACCAATAACTCGATGGGAGGACGAGATAAAAAAGGTAGCCGGCCCAAATTGGACTCGAACAGCAAATGATAGGGACAAATGGATATCTTTGGAGGAGGCCTTCACCCAATCAGGGGTTCTTGCATAGAAAATAAGAAACTAACATGACTAACAATAGTTTTAAGTAAATAATGTTGTAAAATTAACCAACTAACCATTAAAATAAGATAATATCTGTGTAAATATGCAAGAAATAAAAGGCTTTTTTATTTTTTTATTTTTTTTTTATTTTTATTTTTTTTATTTTATTTTATAACTTTATTATATGTACAGATAAATTATTGTTTGATTTAATTTTAAGTTTGTTTTCTTCTTTATGGAGCATGTAAATAAAATCCTATTTATAAAATAACAAATAATTTTAATTCTACATCTATACTTTGAGTTTGATGGCTGTTATATAATTAAAAGTTTGGATTACTTTTGGTAATAAATAAGAATTAAACCTGAAATATTTTAGTATTTCTTTCTTTAGGCACAAAATTATTTTATTTTATATTATTTTAATTTATTTTTTTTATTTCAGCACATCTAGACATCCCTAGAGAACAATTATATCAAAAAGTCTTACAAAACTTGATATTGTACGGAACCTAATGTGTATAATTAAACTCGAGCTTAGTTTAATTTTTGCTCATATTTTTTAAAATTATTTTTAATGACATACGTAAAATTATTATTAAAATAAGATATGACTCTCAACATAAAAGTCCTAGAATGAAATGAAATTATGATTAAAATGAAAAAATACCGTGTAGAAGCAAAAAAAAAATTTTGAAGCATTTTCATATAAATTATAACTCTTCACAAGCTTGCATCAGCCTAGTTTTGTTTTACCATTTTTTATATTTAAAGTGACTTTAGTATGTAATTGCGAGCTTTAATATTTTTATAGCTATTTATCACAATGACTATGGAAAGAGATATTTTTAAGGGATAAAAGCTTAATATGAGTATGTAGTTTGTAGTTTGTTTTTTTAGAAAAAGCTTAAGAAATATTCGGATTTTTGAAAGGTGTATTTATATAAATGTATATTGCATATCGCCAAAATTTTAATAATCTTAACATTTTCTACATAATGATTGTCTATGTCGCTGAATCTATTTGGAAGTTTTAATTTATCAATCTCAGTCAATCTTTTTAAAAACTGGTCTTTTTGTACCACCGTGAACGAAATTGGTCGAAATCGGACACGGTCTATAAAAAAATACGAATATCTATATCTATTAAATATTTCATCAAAATGAATCTTTTCGGATTTATTTTGATATTTGGTTCCCAACTTTTCGAATGCTTTACAGCAATCATGGTCACGGGAGAGTCAAAGCTTTTATACTTGTTACAAAAACCATAGTTATGTAAACCCTGGAAGACGTACTAATGCTAATTAATTCGTATAGAATCGATACTGTTTATATTATAAATGTAAAAATGTTTGTTTATGTGACCTTTTACGTCGAAATACAGTGATGAATGGGCGTGTTTTTTTGCTGGGTTGGAACATGACATAGGCTATGTTATAATGTGGGGGCTTATCTTATTCTTACTGATCAATATATGTTTATATTCTACGCGACAATGGCGAAGTAAATAGTGCCCAATTGATACTTCTAGAAGCAACTGAACAAAGAATTTAATTGAATTCGTTTAAATTCTGCTGTTAAAGTAGCTCAGTAACGCGCTTGTGATATAGGGTTTGTGATATTTTGATCTAAACTCTAAAAAAACAATGCAATATTAATATACTATATCTAAATATAAATGACATAGACAGTATCATAGATAGTGGTAGCCCAGCGGTAATGCGCACACTTGGATTCTAGGGGTTCAAATCAGGGTCTCTTGACATTTTCATGAGGAAACATGCATGTCTGAGAGAACCAAGCAAGTTTTCGAAAGGCATGTGAAGTCCAATATAAATATAAATGCTAAATGATTATTGAAAAACAATATACTAATGTTGAAGGGTTGGTTTGCCTGTAATTGTTTTCCGATGATCCTTTCCTCGTATAGTAACGACCACTGCATAGGCTATTTAGTTAGTGAACTATCATAATACTAGAATCATCGATACTTAGTCGTAACACAATATGTATATTGTATATATTATAGAGACTGCGTAATCCTTTAAAAATAATTCATTTAAAATGCTTTAACTGAATTATAAATTTCACACACGTTGACCAAGCTATCTAGAAGACCAAAACGCTCAATTATTTTTTTAAAAATTTATGAGCCTGGAAACATGCGTTGGGGTGTCCGACACCCCATGCGACCAATTAAGGGTTAACAACTTAATTACAGAACCTAATAATTGTACCTGGTTTGATCCAAGACTCGAACCTAGGTCCTTCAGATCTATAGACATGCCTATGCTAACAACGAGGCGGTTAGTGAGAAACAATCATTGCAGTAAAACAACAAGCTCGAGTTTACATTCTATTTAATTTTATAATTAAATAATTCATTTCAGTATTGTATTCATAAAAACAACACTGTGCCAAAAACAAAATTGTCACAAAATAAGAGACGCGGCGGAAACGTTGCAGGGGAGTGAAATAAAAACCTGCCAAGTGGGAGTTCGAAGTGAGCGTGTTATTCCGTACATTTGATTGTTTGAAAATTAATAAGAAAAAGCTTAAGTTTATTTTATTAGTGATTAACCTTTCTTCGCTTGAATTCGTTCGTTATGAACGTTATAACGTTTTCCCGCAATAAATGTATTTAACATGTCGACCATGTTAACACCAACACATCATAGAATATACTATTATCATACCAAATGTCATCAAAATCTGGTTTCTACTGATTTTCTTATAATGCTGACAAAGACAAATTGATAGGCAAAAAAATTTAAAAGCCATAGATTAGGCTGCTATATCGATAATAATTACTATTTCAATAATATTTACCAAAAAATTTTTAATGTACTGAATATCTAACGTAACGAACCCTTTCAGTTTTAAGTCCCTTTAATAATTTATTGTGGTGAT
Source organism: Boloria selene (assembly GCA_905231865.2). Taxonomy (NCBI): domain Eukaryota; kingdom Metazoa; phylum Arthropoda; class Insecta; order Lepidoptera; family Nymphalidae; genus Boloria; species Boloria selene. Next base: position 884,855 of record HG993133.1, read on the forward strand.
AATTAATTCAGTAGTCGACAATAAGAGCAACTTTTACGAGAGGAAATTCCCTTTTTCCACGAGGAAACATAATAACTAGTTGGACATCCTTCATATAAAAACTTAAGTAGAAAAAATATATGTTTTAGGAGATAAAGATTAATATTAAACACAATCTTCAAAATTCTATTATTACACGATTCATTTTCATCGCTGATACAAATTGACTAGATAGACATTTAATGTGAACAAGAATCAAACTCTGAACCCCAAAACCTTAGAGTGAAACATAATGTGATAACCTATTTAATCATTAAATGGTTTCATTGTAATTATACGGAATCCCAAAAGTATATCAACGCTTGTAAACTTTTTTAACTTCAACATTTCTCATACTTTAAATGCTAACTTTAGTTAATGTTCTACTTATTTTTCATACTCTGTTTGCTTTATATTTCTACACAAATATTCTACGTAACGTTTAAAGTAAATTACAATACATATAAAGTATATTTATTTAACCAACTTTAAAAAGGAGAAATGCTCTAATTTTGTATGTAAGTTTCGGCAATTGAGATAAATGAAATAGAATCATAACATTTTTGATTTTGTTTTTTTTTATTTTAAAGTGTCTGTTTCGGTAATAATAAATAAATTATCTCCTAAATCTAACAAAACCGCTCCACATTTTAAACAATTTATATCCAATAGAATTCATATAGTGTAGATACTATGAGTGTAGTGTACCTTCTTCGTACTAAAGCCTAATATATCAACCGATTTTATTTTCTACAGATAACATATTTCTTACAGAATAAGGATAAACTCGTTATTTTTATATTTGATAATCTGTGACCGAGCTGTCAAGTTGACTTTACTTTTTATCGTAATGGCGCGAACGCGATATACGATTCGATGTATCAATAGATAACTGAAACTAATGTAAGCTTTATAATTATTTATTAATTGTTAGATTTATATGCCACAGTTTTTAGTGTTGTTCTTTTATGCTTACAGTTACTATAACTGCACCACTTATTTTTAAGTTACAATACCATTATACAATATACTCTCCACTATAATAATTTTATCCCACATTTAAACCAAAAATGGCATTATATTTACGTTTATCCTATACCTTAACGCGATGCAATACGAACATTAAAACCGTAATAACAGTGTGGAAAGAGCCAAATAAATAAAATCAAATGACTTTTACTCACTAGTTGGCTCGCTCTCGACCCGCAAATCCTTCCACTGCTCGAAAGCTTTAAATCTGTAACTCAACTATTGTAGTTAAATATTTATTTAAGTTACGCTAGCGGATAATTTACGCGAATTTGGTAAATGTTGCGTTTAAAATGTTAGTTTTTAACTTGCATAAGCGCATGGCGTTGCTTAGTTTTTGGTTCACAATGAAATTATAGTGTGACAGTTCACATCATATCTTATAATAGCATTTTTTGCGGCGCCGTTCGCACTCTAAAACAGAAAACCAAATTTTTCAATTTTCCATATTAATATCTTATAATGTTTGATTATATCTTATATACCTAATATAGCATTTCTCAATAAATGGGTTTTTCACGCTAAAACATTTTTTTTAAGTTCAAACCAATAGTTCCAGAGATAAGGGCGTTCAACCAAAGAAACAAACTCTTAAACATTATAGTATTAGCAAATAGAGCAAGATTAAGAAAACAATTTTTTTGTTATAACATAATCTTAATTTTATCTTATCTAAGTGATATAACTTGTTTAACCGGCATGCTTTGAAGCCATTACAGAGAAAATTGAATTGAATAATTTATCAAAACAAAAGTATGTTTTATGTTTGATAATTTTGTACGAGACTACAATTCTGTAAAATAACAAATACATATTTTTTAGACCAATTTACTACTAAAATTCTGTAAAATATTTTTTGTTAATATCATTGCTCTAAATACCTTACATTTCAAACCAGAAATCGAATGCGTTGACTTCGTTAGAAAAAAATCGTAAAGATGCATAAGTGAATGTTTCAAATAAATAATCCGAATACCACTGAGCCTTATAGTTTTTTCAGGAACTTTTCAGAAACTGAATACGTGATTCAAGCACCTTACACTGCTTAACTTTCTATGAAATTTAACAGATACACTCCTTTTACAGAAATACAGTACGGTGTATTTTTTGTAGAAATTTCGAATTATGCCATAAAAACCCTTTTTTCTGTTTTAAAGACATAAATCGCGTTTGATTACGAAGTTATAAGCCATGGCAATTTTTATTATAACTTTTCATATATTTTCTTTTGTATTCCACATCGTTACTTCAGGGAGTTGGATTAAACTAACACCAACACTATTCACCAAACGTGCAATAAGACACTGTTGAGAAGAAGATTTTTTTTAATCTCTACTAATATTATAAAGCTGAAGAGTTTGTTTGTTTGATTGTTTGGTTGGTTGGTTGGTTGAACACGCTAATCTCAGAAACTACAGGTGCGAATTGAAAAATTCTTTTGGTGTTGGATAATTCGTTTATCGAAAAGGGCTTTAGGCTATATTTCATAACGCTACGACCAATAGGAGCAGAGCATCAATGTATAATGTTGCAAAAACGGGAAATAAATATTTCATATACATATAATATGTATAAAGTATATTATATTATGTCTTTGGATTTCTAAATATACCATAATAATATATTAATAAATAAATCGGAATCTGTTTTTTCATACAACACCGAAGTAACACGAAGTAATTTTTGAAGTTACACACAACTTAATATATTTCGCAGACTGATATAAGCTTCTTTTTTATATCTGAAATTACTCCTGTGGAATATTTACTGTTATATAATTTTACCAAGGAGCGTGTTTGAGCTGGTACCTACTGCATAACTTATTATATTAAATACGATAGCTGGTTTAATAATATTATACATTAGAAAGGATGTTGTCATGCTCGTAGTTTGTAAGTCACTGTTTTCTCTATTTAGGAGCTTTTAGATCGTGGGGTTTAAGATTCTCAAAATCTGATAGAAAATTTTTGAATCAGTTTAAATCTATACTAATATTACAAAGCAGAAGAGTTTGTTTGTTTGTTTGGTTTAACGTTGAACGCGTTAATCTCAGGAACTACTGGTCCGAATTGAAAAACTCTTTTTGTGTTGGATAGTCCGTTTATTGAGGAAAGCTATAGGCTATATCACGTCATGTTACAACCAATAAGAGCGAATCATCAATAAAAAATGTTGCAAAGAGGGAAGAAAAATATTTCTTTTGATTTCAGCCTTTAGAACGCGAGGGAAGTCGCGAGAAAGGCTAGTAGTATAAGTTGAGTACCTCTTTCTTATTAAAGTAGGTTAATAGTACAATCCCTACTAAATCTTATAAAGTTTTTATCGATTTCTTTGGTTCTATAAATTAGGGTAATATTTCACCTCCCTCTCTAACAAAAACAATAATTTCAAAGCCAACCCATAGCGTAAAAACATTACGAATAACCAAAAAAAGCAAAAGAATAACTTTTCGAACAAGAAACATTTGTACATAGTAAAGTTTGATATAACACAAATTGCAACTCGCGCTTGTCATTCGTAAACCGGGGCCGGATAAACCGATTTATTAGACGTAGCGTAACGGCCATTCCATGTGGGATTGTGTCAGTTTTTGTGGGCAATTGGTTAGTGCATTTAAAATTGTAAGGTAATAAAAAAGAGTATGAAGTCTAGCTGTTGTTTCTATAACGCCTATTTTTTAATATCACTTTAATTAAGACTTAGAAGTAATCATTATTATCTTTTTTTTTAAATCATTTCATTTTTCAATTCATTTATTATATTTGCATAGTATAAAAGAAAGTCGCTTCCCGCTGTCTCTCCCCTTAGATCTTTTAAACTATATGACGGATTTTAATGTGGTTCTTGTGAACAGACATTGTGATTCAGAAGGAAGGTTTAAAAGTGTAACACAAGCATACTATAGCAGAAAAAAGACGAAACTTTCAAAAAATTTTAGTGTTATATCATAAAGACTGTAGTCAGTTATGCACTAACTATGTATACTAAAGAGCTAATTTCCTATTCGAAACGAACGATTGAATTAACTTAAACCAAAGAACTAAAACTGAAGGTTAGTCTAAGAATTGAAATGATTCTGCGATAAAATCCAAAAATATGATTTTATTTAAAATAATTTATGTAAAAGTTTCTGATTAGAATATTAATGTAATAACGCACGTGGCATAGTTTCAGTACGGGAGTGAAGCGAAAGGTCGAAGAGCAAGCTATTATAACTTCGGTTACCATCGTTTAGTAGACCTTTGAAATTACCATATTATACAAAACTTTTAAATCATATTATTTTTAACTTTTTCTATAAAAATATCATGCTACTTATAAAAAAAACTTTCTTGACGAACTTTAAAAATATAAACAGTATTTTGTTCAGTACAAAACTTTTAATATAATCCTAAAAAAAAACTATTAAATAAAAAAGTATTACAAAAACATTTAACTAAAGTTACTTAAATAACTTATTTTGCCTATGAGTTAATTTGATTACCATTTGAGGTAAAAAAGAAGTTTCGCACTATTGAAACGCTCATATAAAACGACAATTCCTTCAAAATGAAGCCGTATATCACATAGATGACCCTCCAAAACTGCAAAAATTTAAAAATCTCTATTATAACAATTATTCTAAGATTTTGTTATAATAAATAACCAATAAAATAACAAATAATTCAAATAATATTAAAAATAAATCACTATTTAAAATATTTTCAACAAATAAGGAAGCAAAGTAGGTTTTTTGTTGAAACGCAATCATAGTCAAATGGACCTCGAATCAATTTATCTTTCAATTTTCTAACGGCGCCTATAATCTAATCTGCTTTCAACTTTCAATCAGTACAAATATCGTTTTGATCGAATTTACTACTTCAATTAAAAAACGAAAAATGCTACATTCAAATTATAGATATTAAAAAAGGAAAGCTATTATAATAACTAATAATATTTCATTAATTTTGGTAACTTACATTTTAGAGACAGTTTTTATTTAACTGTATTTATTTAACTACGTCATTTTTAAGTAATAATATTAACTAACTTAAAGAAACACTAAAAAGTAAAAATAAATGATTTCTTTATGGTATTAAATGCTTCAAATCGAAACAGTAGCAGTCAATAACTCAAAAATGAATTCAACAACTTTAGACACTATAGATCCGTCTACGTAATACGGAATTAGCTATCAAACTCGATTGGCGCAGTTTGTAGTGACCCTACTTTCTTGCGCCAGCGGTCGCGGGTTCGAGTCCCGCTGGGAGCGTTCATTTGTTAAACTCGAATGTTGGTACTCCAGTCATCAGTATTTATATTTATAATATGTATGTATTTAAACTTATATATGTAGTATATTAACTATCTGGTATCCGTAACACAAGCCTCGTAGCTTACCACTGAACTAGATGGCGCTGTGTGTAATAATGTCTCAACATATTTATTTTATTTTTTATAAACAATGCTGATCAATCAAACCAATATATTTTTCCACCTACTACACCAGTCTGTTCACCATCCCGAGGGATGCTCGCAATTTTGATACAACCTTCTAATGGTGACGAGTACTTACCATAATGAGGTCCTGTACGCGATTAGGTTTTAACGATAATGACGCTCTTGAAATGTGATTTTGAAAGCTCAAAGAAATACTGACTTTATCTCCACTAATTTTAAGATGAAATCGCTTTATCCAACGTCGACAGGTTGTTTTTTCTAATTTGTATGCCTCATGCCTCTATAGGCGTCACGCCTGGAAAAGAGAGTAATATATTCCGCGTAGACGCTACGTTAAAAATAAGCCAAGTTTCACGCAACCGAGATTCGTTTGGTTTTCTTGGATAACTCAGTTTATTTGAGGATTTACGATGTCAATCAAGTTGGGAGAGTAGTAATGACTTGTGTGGGGATTGTTTGGAATAAGACATCTATATATGTGATCATTTATGTGCCTTTTTATACTGTGACTAGATTATATGTTTACGAATTTGAGTTTTCTAATTATAACCTTTTTGTGTTTACTGCTGCTTTTCTTGGATTTTTAGATTTGGCTTTAGATAGTTACATAAAGACAGAAGATAATTTTATCTCTTAATTCTTCAAGAAAAATGTTAACAAAACCATAGAAAAATGGAATTGCTTACTTTCATTTGAAATTTTAAGTACTTGTGAAATTTCAGGAAGAATTCATTAGAGGTTATTAATTTAAATAGCGATTTAGGCAAAAAATTGTAGTGTCATTTCTGTCAAGAAGTTTTTAGTAGTAGCTCCATGATAGAAAGTTGGTGACACCTTAGAAATGTCAAATCATGTAGAATCAAATTTTCTCCGGTCCTATCGGATTGCTATCTCATGAATGACATCGCGTAGTTTAGTAATTTCAGGTAGACCACCATATCCAAAGATAGGTTATTTTAAAGATTAGAGCCGTGGAGACGCTCTTAGAGACGAGGAGATAGAGAAGATTTTTCAATGTGTTTTAATCGTTTATGCGGAATCCTACTTCTTTTTTATAATCAAATGTTAATTCTTTTAATACCAGGAATCTTCCAGTGAAAGTCCTCTTTAAATTGGCCTAATGTTATTATAAATACATACTATAAAGTATATTTTAGTGGTAGTGCCATGCTTGTTACCTTCGGGTAGCAGCCGAATGGGCCGCCACGCCCCGTATAGTTCATTAATACCACTCTCTCACAGAAGACCGGCGTGAAGTGGCAGCTATGCTGTCGCGTTTCGTCCGGTGAGTGAGGCCCACTCTCCTTCCCACCTCCCTCTCCCTCCCTCCCTCTTTCCTTCATCCTCAGCCTTCGTTCCCCCCACCCTCCCACTTCCCTCCCTCCTCCATCCCTCCCTTTCCTGAAAGGCCGGCAACGCATCTGCAAGCCAGGCGTGCAGATGTCCATGGGCGGAGGTGATCACTTCCCATCAGGTGAGCCTCCTGCCCGTTTGCCCCCTTTTTACCATAAAAAAAAATATATATACTTGGGTAAATGAATATTGTATAGGAGTGTCTGTTTGTCTTTTAAATTAAAAATATTTGAATCAAATTTACTATACAAATACATATGACATTTCATAGACTTAAATTACTAATAGGTTAAGCCTTTAGTAAGTCTCTAGAATGACTTAACCTGTGTGTACTCTTCATTTTTGAAGTCAGTTCTATACAATTTCGAAAAATGTTTTTGAATTAAACAGTTTTGTATATCACTACAAAAACTTATAAATTTCACGGCAACTTTCTTTTTAGAAAGCTATAAGGTATTTAAGACTTAATATTTGTTACAGTTCATCATTTAAGAGCTAGAAATAGAATGGTTTAAGCGTAATTGTTTTAGTTAAAGCTAAAGTGGTTTCAGCAAAGAACCGCCTTAATTAGAGCAAAAAGTTGTACGTATGACTGAACTCGGTTCGCGTGAAAAAGTGCTTTTCCTCACGTTTTATTGTTTTTACTTTAAATTGCAACTTCATGAAATATGTGTTAATGTAATTATGTAATATTTTTAAATATATAATATTATTTTTACTTGTATATAAAAAAAGTTCAATGCTGTTAGTCGCTAAAACTTAGAAATGGCTGGACCGATTTTAATAATTCTTTTGTTGTATTGTTAAAAGTGTGTTAGGGGTGGTTTAAGTATAAAAAGATAACATATATATAACTTATGGGCTATCTATTCCATATTGACCGTGAAAAGGTAACAATAAAACAGTTTATGAGTATAATTTCAATTGTTCCGAATGAGTGTACATCAGACATAAGTGTCTATATTTTTAATACTAATGGAACTCGCAGCTTCACTCGCGCTAAATCTAGGGACGAACCCGAGCAAAGTGAGGGTGAGTCGCTTGTTTAAGATAAACATTTCCATCATACATTACATAGCTCGTAGATGGTAGATTTTTTTTTACTTACTTGCACTTATCATCATATTTTAGACAATTCACACAATATCTACATAAATTGTAGCCTATGTGTTATTCCGATGTATAAGCTATATTATTGTAAAGTTTCTTTAAATAACATTTAGTAGTTTTTACGTGAAAGAGTAACAAACATCCATCCATCGAGTATGAGTGAGTATAGTGTATGTATTTAAAGTTAAAATATCACGGAAATAGATAGTGCGGTGTAATGTCCAAACATATTTATTATTATTAGTAATACTTAAAAATAATATTTAATAATAATACCTTATTAAAGCCAAAACCACGACTAAACACTTTATTGACGAAATATACTAATAGTATTTAAGTACGGTTCTCACAGTTATTTTAAAACTAAACTTATTATGGGGTAATAAAACTTATTTCTATATAAAGTTATGTTTAATAAATCTTTCGAAGTAATACGTAGCGTCTGCTCACTCCAGTCACAAGTTCAGATGTGCACTGCAGACGTAATAAAAACTTAGTTTTCAAAGACGTTGTCGCCGTCTTTTTGCTGTATTAAAAGAACCCTTTCTTTGAAATAATTGCTGCCATACAACTTTTTAATACTTAATAAAAATTTAAAACAAGTTATTTTCTGTATTTCTGAGCTTAGAATATCTAAACATATGAGTAGTTTACGATTATGAAGTTTTATTTATTTATTATAATTGAATTTTGCATTTTTAAATTGAATATCTCGAATATAAAAATAAAGTACACACATAATTTCAACCAGTAGAATCGAACTTTGGATTAACAAAGAAGATTGAAATTCACACAACTAGATATATAAAACTGGATATATACAAAATAAAATTGTAGGTATATACTTACAAATAGCTTCAAAATATAATTATTTTCCAAGCAGTATCATCGACTGTAATATTATTCCCGCGTCTATAATAAATCTGCTCATTCGACTCTCTCAGTTTATTGCCAGTGACAAGACTTCGATTTATGTTTCATATTAAATCTGATAAATAATCCGTATGGAATTCTAGTATTTTTTAGATTATATAAATTTATTTATTAAGATTATTTTAGATTATATAAAAGTTTTTAAATTATATATAACTAAATATATAAAAGAGAAAGGTCACTCACTGACTCACTCAAAAAGAAATATCAAAAATCGCTTGAATATGAAGATGAAAGGCAAAGGCAAAGGCAGGGAGGTAGTTTATAATTAGTAGACGTAGACAGAGCTGGATTAAGGAGGTCTAAGGGCTCTCGCAAGTTTGTATGAAAGTCCTTCATTTTTTGCGCTACAAACTTTAAAGGCAGGGATGAACCCGAGCGAAACGAGGGTGAGTCGCATATATATAACACAATTATAAAAACTATTATTACGTTTTTACACCCTATTCGTATCGAGGGGAACGAAACACCATTTTCTTCTTCCACATACAAGATAATAATTTTTGATAAGTATTTTTCGTAAGAAGTTATGATTTTTGGTAAGTAGGAAAATACTGATTAATTTATGACTTTTAAGATTTCGCTAGTAGACATCAGCTTTAACTTAAAGCAAGGGTGATAATGCTAGACTCAATCACATTGGCCAAATGCGAGTTGACTTTACAAGTCTTTAGAAACCTAATTAAGGTCACCGAAGGACAAGTATTGTTCATATTGAAGATTGAATCGCAATTAGAAATTCTGAGAAACAAGACTAAGATTTCTAACGTCTTGACTACGTAATAGGTTAAGACTACAATAAATATAATTTTTATTTTATTAGCTTGTAGTCATTAACTTTAATCTTGTATTTCTTATATATAAAAACTCCTCCGAAACGGCTTGACCGATTCTCATGAAATTTTGTGAGCATATTAAGTAGGTCTGAGAATCGGCCAACATCTATTTTTCATCCCCCTAAATGTTAAGGGTAGTCCACCCCTATTTTTTTTTTATTTTTTAGACAAAATTTTTAGTTTTTATTTTTTTATGATACAACATACAAAAATACATACAATCCTACTTTTCTACTTTTCGATCAACACTTATTTTTTTAGCGCGATTCTTTTAGCATTTAAAAAAATTAACGCGGGCGAAGCCGCGGGTACAGCTAGTTATTATATAAAAACTTAATATATACAAAGCAAATGTACAAAGTGAATTTATTTGTATATTACTTATTATAATAAAAAAATGTATGTCTATATGTATGTATATTGTATATAATGTATGTATGTATATATGACTAGCACTTAAGGACACGCTACTTAACGCTTCAATCTTTCACATCCATGGGTTGACTCGAAGAAACCTCTTTATAGGGATAAATTCACCTTTGCCTATACTTTTTTATGTTTTATGTCTATGTAACATTTTATAAGAGCAACTACTGACTCACCCTCGCTTTGCTCAGGTTTGTCCCTCGATTTTGCATGGGGGAAACGGCGGGCTCCTCTACTTCACTACATAGTATAAAACAAAGTCGCTTTCTCTGTCCCTATATCCCTATGTATGCTTAAATCTTTAAAACTACGCAACGGATTTTGATGCGGTTTTTTTTTAATAGATAGAGTGATTCAAGAGGAAGGTTTATATGCATAGCTAGCAGATCCCGCGGCTTTGCCTGTGCTAAACCTAGGAAAGAGCCCGAGCGAAGCGAGGGCCAGTCGCTAGTATATACTAAAACCTTTCTCGAGAATCACTATATCCATTTGTAAAAACAATATGAAAATCGGTGCAATAATTTTTGAGTTAACCGCGAACAGACAGACCGACTTTGTATTATAATAATATGTATTTATAAAGAACATATAAAACTTAAGAGCAGAGAAAACATAATATAGAATAGATTTAGATATCGCAAATCTATTATTTTCGTTGACGTGAAAGGAGAAAACTATAATATAGTTCTTTTTTAACCAACTTCAAAAAGGAGATCAATCAATTCGATCGGTATTGTTTTTCTATAGCGCATATCAAATCAAATCAAATCAAAATATTTTATTCAGCATAAAAATTGTTACAATTTCTTACTGAACGTCATGAGTCTACCACCAGTTCGGAAAGAAACCTCTGACCTGAGAAGAACTGGCGAAAGAAACTCAGCGGGACTAATATTATTTTTTTATCTTAATCTCACTATTTTTTAAATTAAATTGCAAATTAACAATAATTCTATAATTGAAATAGCCTGGCGGCGATCACAACATTCTCAAGGCGTACTCTGTCTTCTAAAAAATCGTTAATAAGATTTTACATGATATCTATATATTTTAGTAAAAGCTGCAATATTTCGGATATTTACAGAGTTTATGAAGCTATCACAAATGATATATTTTTGAAATAAGCTCAATTCGATAAAAGCAATCCCAATACAACCTAACCGACCCCACAGTTTATGGCGAAACAACTTTAAGAGGGTTAGATTTATGGGAGGAAACCCCACCTGAAAAAGAAATTTTGATATAAAAATACGCATGCTTCGTTACTGCGTGACTATAGCTAAAATGTTTTTTTATGTGTTCACATTTATTGTTTTATATTACCTTTTATTATTGGGAAAGCATTATCTTTACTAATATTATAAAGCTGAAGCGTTTGTTTGTTTGTTTAGTTGAATTTAAAAATTATTTTTTTGTTGGATAGTCCGTTTATCAAGGAAGGCTATATTAGATCACGCTACGATCAATAGGAGCGGGCCATCAATGAATAATGTTACTCGAAAAACCGCCGCGATCTACGCAATAAATTTGAATAGATAGTTTCATTGATAATGTCATTATTTTTTGCTAAAACTAAATTACGACTGAATTACGACCTGTTTGACTCAGTTGATAGTGACCCTGCTTTCTGCGCCAGCGCGAGCGGTCGCGGGTTCGAGTCCCGCTGGGGGCATTCATTTGTTGAGCACGAATGTATGTTCTCCAGTCATGGGTGTTTATATTTATAATATGTATATATTTAAAAATTATATGTAGGTATGTAGTATATCAACTATCTGGTATTCGTAACGCAAGCCTCGAAGCATATCAAGGAACTAGATGGTGCTGTTTTAATAATGTCCTAACATATTTAATATTTAATTTAATACACAAAACCGTGATGTTTATAATTTTGCATCTCATTAGGAAAATGATAGATATTGATCGTAAATGCTTTATATTTGTTAACAACTGTCATATTACTCGTAGCATATTCTATACAAGCCAGGCAATAAAGTACAATAGGCTCGATTATGCGTTGAGAGCTTCATTTAGGCAACAAGCCAACTTGGTTAAGAGTATTCATAAAAAAATATTTATGTTCACTTTTCGACACAATTATTATTAACTAGCAACACAACCTAGCTTTGTTCGAGTTTGTCCCTAGATATGTTTTAACAGTACGTAAGTATGGAATAAATAGTTTTTCCATGGAAATGAAATAAAATTCCGCGATAAACGGGAAAGATGGGCAAAAAACAAAAAAAATACTTTTACCTATTGATAATACTAGTATGAATTAAGAGACAAGCCAGATTAGAATTCTTTGGCGCAACCGTACAAGGAGACCCGACCCCAGCTAAACTGGGAAGAGGGTTGGACAAAGAAGAGAAGAATACTAGTATGAATTAACTTTTACACTTCTCCGTTACCTTTTTTTTTATGGTAAAAAGGGGGCAAACGGGCAGGAGGCTCACCTGATGGGAAGTGATCACCTCCGCCCATGGACATCTGCAAGCCAGGCTTGCAGATGCGTTGCCTGCCTTTCAGGAAAGGGAGGGATGGAGGAGGGAGGGAAGTGGGAGGGAGGGGGGAACGAAGGCGGAGGATGAAGGGAAGAGGGAGGGGGGAAGGAGAGTGGGACCTCCCGGACTCTCACTCACCGGACGCAACGCGACAGCATAGCTGCCACTTCACGCCGGTCTTCTGTGAGAGAGTGGTACTAATGAACTATACGGGGCGTGCCGGCCCATTCGGTTGCTACCCGAAGGTAGCAAGCATGGCACTACCACTTTAACCTATAATACCTATAATAGCTCTTATTCCTATATTTCTTGTAATCTGTTTTAGCATAGAATCAAATCAAATCAAAATATTTGATTCAGCATAAAAATTGTTACAATTTCTTACTGAACGTCATGAGTCTACCACCTTATCATCTACCAGAAACTTTTTATCTTGGTAAAATGTATACTCACCGGCTTCTCTTTTTTCATATATTTTGTGTCATTGTTGATTTTTACTCTTAAAAATGTACCAAAGAACACGGTATCAAAGGAGAGAGATTAACTTTAACTGCTCCGAACTAAGTATTAAATTAAAGTCCAGAATATCAGTTAAAGTCATATTATCAATCAATCAATCAATCAAAATATTCTTTATTCAAATAGACTTTTACAAGCTCTTTTGAATCGTCATTTTTACATTATTAAAATTAAAAGTCAGTCTGTAAGTCTGTGAGTAAACTACCACCGGCTCGGAAAGCTGTTAAATGTATGATTACCGGCTTTTCTTTTTTTATTATGTGTAATCTACACACAAAAATATAATATAATCCAAAATTCAAAAGCTTATATAATTGTTTTGAAAGCTTGAGAACTGTTGTTATTAAGGATATATTTTCCCCAAGGACAAGTATATTTTAGTACCGTAAGCTTAGTGCGCGAGTTCAACTTACAATCACTAATCGTGAGCTTTTTTCTAATACCAGATTGCGTGAACTAAAGCACTTTATAGATATTATGGGTGCGAAAACAGAAGTTCGTGCATGGAAAAGATATTTATGCGAATATTGCATTCGCTTTAGCTGTTTAATTAACATGTGATTTGTAACTTTGTATGAATATTTAACACCTAATTAATTTATTTATAGTGTAATTTATATTTATGTCACAGTTCAAAGTGTTTAGATCGTTCCATTTTAGTTACCGTTTAATATCTATATATTATAAAACAAGATTGGGTTTAGTTTTTGAGGTTATTTGAAAAAAGTGTAAGTACAAAACTTGTAAATTATTTATTACATACAACTTGGCCATTTAACTCTTCTCCATAGGACTAGTTTTACCGGAAATAGAGATAAACCGGTTTAAACCCTTAAAACCTACCCCTTACCTTACCCTTCAACTTCCCGAGCTCAGATCACCCATAAATTATTTTCCTTTCATTTTGTCATATTCTTAACCTACTCCTATAGGTTTGATCCTACTATTATTATTTTTTTCACTTTTTACCATTTTCAAAGACTTCAAGCACTGGTCTATATTGACATCATTTCTCACTACTCAAAAACAGTTGGAACAATTTCTCGATCTCTGATTTCTAAGATTTGTCTCCAGTCTGAATAGCAGAATCACTACATAGTATAAAACAAAGTCGCTTTCTCTGTCCCTATGTCCCTATGTCCCTATGTATGCTTAAATCTTTAAAACTACGCAACGGATTTTGATGCGGTTTTTTTAATAGATAGAGTGATTCAAGAGGAAGGTTTATATGCATAACAAGCGGATCCCGCGGCTTTGCTTATGCTAAATCTAGTGAAGAGCCCGAGCGAAGCGAGGGCGAGTCGCTAGTAAATCCTAAAACAAAGAAAAGTAAATAAAACTATCTTTTCGGATGTTGTCGCAGATTTACTTTGATTTTTGGTTCCCGACGTTTCGAATGCTTTACAGAAATAGTCACGGAGAAACCAAAGTATTTGACGTCTCAGAGGTTCATATACAGGTTATACAGGTTGTTACAGATAGTGCCTACCCACAATTTACAAAAATTTTCCAAATGGCACCAGATAGTACTTCATATAGCTATTTATTTTAATTCTACGCATTTTAATTTAAATTTAAAAGTATATAACAATTCGACTAAACCTAAGAAAGTATTATAAAGAAAAGTGTTTCATGCAGATAACATTGTTGATCATGTTTGATCCAAATTTAGAGCTTGTGATTTATTTTTCTATTAGTTCCTCTAGATGGAAGTAACATTATTACAGTGTACTAACCAATAGAAACGCGTCTAGGAACGAATGCCACTACTGAGTCGCTAGTGTGGCCCAATTAAGGGTTAAGTAAGATATTTTGCAAGTAAAACAAATTTATGACTGTAATAATATGACGAAAATTTGAACGGAAGCCTGCAAGTGACAAATTCCCACTTCAACTTTAAGTACTGGGGAGCGCAATCTTTCAAGTTTCTTAAGTCCAATACGTATAAACAATTACTGCGAAAAACTTGTTAAAAGGTCGCCCTTCCATAATTTATTCTTTTGGAAGAAGCTTAAAAAAGGACACTTGTAAAGTTTTCAAGTTACTTCAAAAGTCTTTCTCGAGCTTTTCAAGGTGAGAATTCTTTTAAATGTTTCGCTTTACATATAATGGCGTAAAATTAATTTTCACAAACTTTAAAAGTTTATAT
Organism: Boloria selene; assembly: GCA_905231865.2. NCBI lineage: Eukaryota > Metazoa > Arthropoda > Insecta > Lepidoptera > Nymphalidae > Boloria > Boloria selene. The sequence continues at coordinate 900,175 of HG993133.1, forward strand.
TCTTTTTTATTTTTACCCTTAAATGGTTTATATTTTTCGCGAAATTATTTAGACTTCTAGTTCCTCATATTTCGAAAAGCTTTACATTAATCATGGTCACGGAAGATACTAAAGAAAATATTGTTTTGTGTAATAAGTCAAATATTGGCGTAAATCTAAGAAAGTATCAGGAGAACCTCCTTCTTTTTTGAAATCGGATAAAAATAAATAAAAAAATATTCATTTATTTTATAGGTCAGGTACAGAAAAGAATGTTAATATAAAAGAAATCTAAAATAGCATCAAAGGCCAACTTTTCCCGTTTTAACTGGATTTCTGCGTATAATTGCTACTTTTGTAAGGTTTTAATTAGCATAATTAGAAGAAATCGCCGACAATGCATGAAATTTGAAAATGGAAAGGTAAGAGTGTTGTAGTACAGTTCTATATTATTATCTAGTAATACAAAAATGGAAGTATTTCTTATTCATTCTATGTAGACCCATTTAATGTCCAACTTCTACGCCTCTTTTGAATACGAGAGCTATCAGGCGGAATGTACATGCCTTACGCACCAAAACTTGCTAGGTTCAAAATTAGCTAGGTTTAAAATTAGCTATTACTTATAATATTATGATGGTTTTTGCCACATTAAAGCCTCAATAATGAAAAGAATATTGTGTGTTTTCAAAATATCATTTCTTCTTTTTGTCTTTATTTATAATAAATAAATAAATAAAATGTCTTGAACTTGACCTTTTTTAAAGAAATCTTATAATTATTTGTTCGTTATCATAATATTGTGTTACTTTCCATACTTTTAAATTTCCACTCGCGAAGATGTAGTATTCAGAATTCTCTTTCAGAGTTTTCAATGTCACAATATTATTAAGTTAAAATAAAATATACATTTCAAATAAGTATGGTTGTTTAACACTTATAAAAATGCATGTACATATTTTGTATTTTGTACAAAAATATTACGCCGAAATTTTAGCAATAACACTACACTATTTTAGAATTTTATTATAAGTATAGATAAACCTATTCTGATTACTTCTATCACAAACGTGATACTTCTTATAATGATATATTATACACCTAATGACTAGGCTTTTCTTAACCGCTTTCTCACGCGATTACCGCAAGATATAGCGCTTTTGCAAATATGATCTAAAAAGCTTCAGTTATCTGTTTCTAATTGATGAAAACATAAATATTGTTAGAATTATTATCAAAACAATATAAAACATTTAAGCGATAACTAGCGCCATCCCTTTCGCACTTTATTTTGTTGTTTCCAGGGTACATTTGCCTACCTACCTTTCGTGTGTTTTAATATTATAATATAAAATAAATCACTAAACCAATCCCATATTATAAAACAAAGTCCTTTGCCGCATCTGTCAATCTGTCTGTCTGTTAGCGATAAACTCAAAAACTACTGAACTGATTTTCATCATCGATGATGATTTCAACATCGATTTTCATCTCGATCATGATAGAGTGGTTCTCAAGGAAGGTTTTAGTATATATAACTACAGAAAAGAAACCCGCGGTTTCGCTCGCGCTTAATCTAGTGCCTTATAAATAATTATAATTCGAAATATAGACAATTTTATTTTAATGTAATAATATATTATTTATTTTTCATATCTAGTTCATAGTGTACGTGTCCATTCCAGTAATTCTATAGTAGTAAACTGATCTTAAGTTTGGACCGTTGGTTAACTCGATTCAAGCACAATCTCAGCGAGATGCTACAAACTTTCCTAAAGTTAACAACATTTTAATTTGGGTTATTTATCTCTATATTTTAATATAATCTATGAATGATATAAAAATACTCATAAGTTTGATGATGAATGATGATGAAATAATACTTTCTTAGGTTTACGCGAATATTTGACATTATAAAGATTATGATTTTATTTTAGTATAATATAAGCCTTAGTTTCACCCGTGACCATGATTACTGTAAAGCATTCGAAACATCCTAAAACAAAAATGTAAATAAATCCGCGACAAAATCCGAAAAGATAGTTTCATTTTGATTAAATATTTAATAGATATAGAGACTCGTAGTTATTTTATAGACTGGTGTCCGACTTCGACCAATTTCGTTCACGGCGGTACAGACAAACCAGTTTTTAAAAATATTGACTGAGATTGATCAATTAAAACTTTCAATTAGATTCAGTGACATAGACAATCATTATATAGATAATGTTAAGATTATTAAAATTTAGACGATATTGTCGCAGATAAGCAAATAATAATAGAAATACATAGTGACTTACTCTTCTCTTGGCGTACCACTAGGACCGAAACTTTTATTCAAATCAAATCTAAGCAAAACATTTATGTTATATTGTTAGCTTCCCCCATAACCAATATGGCTTGATGAAAAGAGTCTACAATTTTAAAATTTTGTATGAATAGTAACAAGTCTAGTATAAACTTTTGCATGGCTTTAAATTAATAATAGTGAAGTAATGAAAGCTAGTGACAACTTTCAGCTGGCGATCTTTACTAAAGCGTTAAAAGGACAAGTATCAAAAAGAAGGTCGGACGGAGGTTAAGCTTGCGGCGAAAAAGTTTTTATTGCTTTTCTGCAGAAAACTAAAAAGTTTCGAGCGAGTTTGTACGACTGTAGGACAAACAGATGCTTACAATGGAATTGTAGATTCGTAATTTACTTCGTCCTAAATTACGTTATACGAGTATGGTCAGACTCATGTCAATAAATTTCTAGTAAGTAGTGTTCTACCAAAAGTATTGTCGTTTGATAGAATTTTATGCGTCGTATTGGAAGGAATGGAAGAAAACATCTAATATTTTCGTTCAAATCTATACTTATATTATAAAGCTGAAGAGTTTGTTTGGTTGAACTCGCTAATCTCTGGAACTACTGGTCTGAATTGAAAAATTCTTTTTGTGTTGAATAGTCCGTCTATCGAGAAAGGCTAAGGGCTATATTTCATCACGCTATGACTAATAGAAGCGGGCATCAATGAAAAATGTTACAAAAACGGAAAGGGTGTGCGTTAGTTCTGCGAGGTACCATACCGTGCGACTCAGAAAGAATTTGGTTTCCGGCCCTTAGAACGTGCGAAGCCGCAGGAAATGCTAGTTGATTATATTTAAAGTATGAAAGAATACAAAAAGTCTAATAAATTATTATTTAATTAAATTAAGTACGATACAGATACCGAATATTTTTTATAATATATCGAATCTCAAGAAAACTGACAAATTTTGATGAAATTTGATCCATATGGGTCAACATATAGGGTTTTTTATCTTTGAGAAATCTGTGCTCCTACTTAAAGTCAACAAGTTACCAGTACAAAGGACAAAAACGGTTTAATTACCTATGCTTTTCTGTTCGCGAATAATCACTACATACACATAGTATAAAACAAAGTCGCTTTTTCTGTCCCTATATCCCTTTGTATGCTTAAATCTATAAAACTACGCAACGGATTTTGATGCGGTTTTTTTAATAGATAGAGTGATTCAAGAGGAAAGTTTATATGCATAACTACCGGATCCCTCGGCTTTGCCTGTGCTAAATCTAGGGAAGAGCCCGAGCGAAGCGAGGGCGAGTCGCTAGTTGACATTATAAATGAAACTATCTTTGAAGGCGCCTTGGCGACTATGAAGGCGCCTAAGAGCGCCACTAACTACCTTATCTTGTAAGCACTCTAATACTTTTGACCCCTATTCCCATTTTATTGTAAGTTTTAACTTTACATCAATAATGACTAAACAGTTAATTTCTTATTTGGATAATTTTTCTGTGTCTGTCAGTAAAATATGTAACGTTGAAGAATGTAAAATGTTTTTGCCAAACAAAGACAGGGCCTCAACTATACTTACACAAAATATTCGTAGTATTAATCGAAATTTTAATGCATTAGAAGTTCTGTTACATAATCTCGACATGAATTGCGATATTATTGTTTTAACGGAATGTTGGCTCTCAAGTCACATAAACCACATACCATCTCTTGATAATTATTTCGTACACAAATCTGAAATAAATATCAATCAAAATGATGGTTTAGTAATCTACACAAAAAATAACCTGACAGTAAAAATTGAAGAACCTACATTTCAACATGCAAACTGTTTAATTATAAAAATTAACTCCGACATAGTGATATTGGCTATTTACAGACCTCCCTCTCAAAGCATCGAAAAATTCCTAGAGTCGCTTGATAAATATTTGAACTTGTTGTCAACATTTAAAACTATAATACTAACAGGTGACATTAATATTAACATTGTTTCAGGAAAAACAGATGCTCATGCACATAACTATCTCAATATATGTTCCTATCATGGCCTACTACCTGCTCATAACTACCCAACGCACCAAAGTGGGTCATGCCTAGATCACTTTATGATTAAAACAAAAATACCTACCACAACATTAATAACTAACTCCGCTGTTACCGATCATCAAGCTATTTTACTTACACTGCAATTAACCATACACAAAAACAACTACATGCGAAGTTATAATAAAATAAACATAGCAAAACTTGAAAACGACATTAACAGCACTAATTTTGACCTAGTTTACGCCTCAAATGATCCAAACACCTCTTTTTATTGTTTTATCGAATTATTACAATCAACTATTTTGAAAAATACATTAAAAATAAACATGCCAAATAGGTATAAATGCCTTAAGCCCTGGATTACACCAGGTCTAGTTAGATGCATAAGACATAGAGACAAACTACATTTGAAGTCTAAACTCGAGCCTGAAAATGAAACACTCTCTGTAACGTATAAAAGATACAGAAATTTCTGTAATAACCTATTGAAAAAGTTAAAAATTCAGCACGACAAAATAGAGTTACAAAAAGCTAGCAATAACAGTAGACAGCTGTGGAAATTTATAAAAAACAACACATTTAAACCAAACATTTCGGAACCCCCTTTCGTATTATTGACAACGGAGACGTGCCCTTTAGAAGCATTAAACAAAGTTAACTCATTTTTTTCCAATATTGGTAAAACCTTAGCAGAAAAATCGTTACAGGAGAGGAACTCTACTTTAGAAAACGTACGGATAACGTCGTATACCAGCCTTAATTCTTTTGTACTATTAGATACCGATGTTGACGAAGTATTGAGAATAATAACAGGGTTGAAAGATATATGCGCTGTTGGATGGGATAACATTTCGAATAACATATTAAAAAAATTCAAACACCAACTAGCTCCCCCGATAACCTATATTTTTAATTTGTGTTTATCTAATGGAGTCTTCCCTACATTGCTGAAAAAAGCAGTGATCACTCCTATATACAAAAACGGTGACAAAGCATGTTTAATAAATTATAGGCCTATTTCAGTATTGACAGGACTCTCTAAAATTCTAGAAAAAATCATAAATAACCGTTTGATTAAATATCTCGAAGATAACAAGTTACTATCGGATAGGCAATTTGGGTTTAGACCAAAAAGATCTACTAATCAAGCAGTGCACCAACTAACGGAGAAGATAACATCTAACCTAGATAACGGTTTTCACACTATTGGTATCTTTCTAGACCTCGCTAAAGCTTTCGACACTATCTCCTTTTCCATACTCTTGCGCAAACTTGAGGCAATTGGGATAAGAGGCACACAGCTTCAACTTTTTTCTGATTATCTAAGTGACCGAACTCAATATGTAAAAATAGGTCACTACGTAAGCTCGGACCTCAAAAACAATCACTACGGTTTGCCTCAAGGCAGTATTTTAGGGCCTACTCTATTTTTAATCTATATAAATGACCTCTGTAATCTGACCCTAAATAATGGTGTTATTACATCATATGCAGACGATACAGTGCTATTATTCTCAGCAAAATCCCGTCAGGAGGCCTACGCGGAAGCACAAAGTGGTTTTGATGTAGTATCAAAATGGCTTCGTAATAATCTTCTCACTTTAAATACGGACAAAACTAAATATTTATTATTTACGATGAAAAATACCAACACTCTACTTACTAATCAAAACATTTACGCGCATGTTTGTGCAACGTCAGCTAACACTGCATGTAATTGTCCTACATTAACAAAAACTGACTTTATCAAATATCTAGGCATTACACTTGATTCTAACCTGAATTTTCGACACCACACTGAAGTATTATGCAATAGAGTTCGAAAGTTGACATATATTTTTAAATTTCTACGTAACATAGCGGACTATAAATTAATCAAACTAGTATATCAATCTTTGTGTGAATCCATCCTAACTTACTGTATAACCGCCTGGGGTGGTGCTGCGAAAACTATTCTACTACCACTTGAGCGTGCCCAAAGGGCGATCCTTAAAGTGGCCACCAACCGCCCATACACTTTTCCCACAAACAGGCTTTACTTGGAATGCAAGGTACTAACAGTCAGACAATTATTTATACTGCATGCTTTACTACAACAGCACACTGAACTTCCTTTTAACCCAATTCCTTCAGACAAAAGAAGAAAAGATTTAGTTTGTTCTAAGCCTAGAACGATACATGCTTTTGCTTATAGATTTTATATATTTTTAGGTCCATATTTGTATAACAAACTCAATAGGATTTTGGAGATACACTGTATGAGTCACAAAAAATGTAAAATAGTAATATCGGAATTTCTCCAAAAGTTGAACTATACAGACACAGAAAGCCTGCTTGTTATATTAAAATAATGTATATTTAGCTTATATACCTACATAATATAGGTTAAGTCTAGTTATGTAAGTAGCCTACTTGTACTTAATGTTAAATCTATGAAAATTGTAATATATCAAAACTACTTTTTTACAAATATTTAAACGGTAAGAAATGCATGTTTAAAACCAAAACCTGAAACACAGGATGTTATCCTAGTTCAGGTAGGTTCCAAACACATTCTATTGTAATTTAAGCTCTTTCATTGTACTTTATGGATTTTTGTAGAAGTATATAAATAAAAGTTATTTTTTTATTTTTTTATTTTTGCGGATTTTACAGCAATCATGGTCACAAGAGACTACTCTCATTAAGCATTCGAAACGTCAACGTCAAAAATCAAAATAAATCCGCGACAAAATACGATAAGAAGTTTCTTTTATAATATTTATTTTATATCAGTATAAAAATCGGGAATTTTTTTTAAATTTTCCATACTTGCTAAAAAGGGAATTAGAAAATCTCAAAGACTAATAAGATCCAAAGCTTACGAGTATATAGCATCTTCAGTCACGAAGCAGTTTCGAAGAAAAATAACTTGAAAGTTAAATATAAAGCGAGAAGTTATTTTTAGAGCAAACACTAAAATTAAAAGTTATTTCGAAATTAACGACTTTCGAACTATAAGAAAGTTTTGTTGAAACGATACTTAAGATAAATCTAATAAAGTTACTATTAAATCGTGACTCATAGTGTATTTCTTACATTTTACTATATAAAAGATCTCCATCACACTTTTAAAGTTAACTATATAGTAAATACATTTTATCGATAAAAAATTTAACGATGTTTAATTTTAGAAATCATAACGCTATCGTTCCGCCAGTTATATGTCATTTGGAATTTTAATTAACAATTTGTAACATTAAATTATATAGTATTTCTTGTCATCACCTCTTAAAATTATTAATTTTGATAATTCTTTGAAGAGGTTTGGAAGAAAAAATATTCCAAAGATAAATTTCCATCTTAAGTACGCCATTCCATATGCCTGTATTATACTCGTGTTTTTAAGCTCAATTTGAATTCTTATACATGATTAAAATTGATTTAGCCGTTTAGTAATTACGATGGAACGGACATACATACATATATACATTCTACATTATAAGTAATTATATATTATTATATCTATGATCATCGGTAAAAATATTTAATATGTATCTATTTAAATTTATGTATGTAGTATATCAACTATCTGGTATCCGTAACACAAGCTTCCTTTGTAGCTTGCCACGGAATTAAATGGCGCTGTGTGTAATAATGTCCCAACATATTTATTTATTTAAATAATATCGGTCATATAATCATTAGACGTTTAGAACTCGCGAATAAACTAGTTTCGTAAATAAATATCCTGAAGTGATATATCACATTAAATGTAGATGAATGTAAGCGCTATTTGCGCAAAGCGCAAACTAGATGAAACTTTAAATTGATACTGTAGAAATAAATTTAAAGTTTTATTGGCTACAAATGACTGATTCATTGATTTTAACGTTAAGTATAATAGAATAGATAGTAATAATATACATGTATTTATGACGTTTTTTTATATGTCCCACATTATTACACACAGCGCCATCTAGTTCTGTAGTAAGCTAGGAAGGAAGCTTGTGTTACAGATACCAGATATTTGATATACGACATATATAAGTTTAAATACATACATATCATAACTATAATCACCCATGACTGAAGTACAAACATCCGAGTTTAACAAATAAATGCCCCCAGCGGGACTCAAACCCGCGAGCGCTGGCTGGCTGGGTCATTACTAACTGCGCTAACCGTGTTGTCAAATAATTAATTTAAAACTTTAATATCTTTGAAAATATAGGAGTACTTGAGAAATTATATTTAGCCCTTTTTAACATCCCACTGCTGGGCACGGGCCTTTCTTCAATACGAGGGGGATCAGGCCATAGTTCACCGCGCTGGCCTAGCTCGTATTGGCGAATTGCCTAGTCTACACATGCCTTTCGAAAACTTGCTAGTTTCCCTCAGATAAGCAGGTTTCCAAACGAAGTTTCTCTTCACCGTACGACAAGTAGTAGTCATGTTGTTAATGATTTGCACATGAAAATATCAGAGATGCCACACTCAGATTTGAACCCGCTTGACTCGGTTACCTAAGCGTGCGCGTTACCACTAGGCTATCTCTAGGAAGAAAATATATATGCCCAATATATAATATTTAAAGACCAATGACAACTACTAAAGCATTTTTTAAGAATCAACAATTTAATATACATAAAATTAAATTATTTCATAGGTACCTGTAGCGTATCTAACTCGAAATACCAATTTCCTCTAAAAGCGAATATCTTACAATTAGACCGTTCCAGAGTAGTTAAGGGTAGTAAAATATTTCCACCCTCATATACTCGGTTAATTGGCAGCGAGGCTTGATAACATCGATGCTTCGGGTTCCGTAGATATGTAATAAATGTTCTGAGATATGCAGGTTTGGTTAGGATCAAGAATAAACATAAATCTTGAATACCTCTATACTACATCCATTCCAATATAATATACTAGCCGTTCCCGCGGCTCCGCTCGCGTTGTAATGGCTGAAAATGAAAAGAAATATTTTTCTTCCGCTATTGCAACATTTTTCATTGATGCTCCGCTCCTATAAGTCGTAGCGTTATGTTATATAGCCTATAGCCTTCCTCGATAAACGGATTATCCAACACAAAAAAAAATCAATTTGGACCAGTAGTTCCTGAGATTAGCGCGTTCAACCAAAAAAACGAACAAACAAACTCTTCAGCTTTATAATATTAGTATAGATGTTAAAGGAAATCTAACATATACACCTTGCACCTCTTATGTTTAAAATACTGAATGAATTTCGATAAAATTTAGCAAAAATATAGATTGTATTCTAGGTGAAGACATAACTCCCACTTATCACATTAGCGGTAGCATTAGTTAAAATCTAGTGCTAATATAATGAAGGACCTGTGTCGGTATATTTTATTACTAGGTACTTATATGTGTTTTTAAAAAAATTGTGTATAAGAAAATATAAAGTTTAGATTATTAATTTAATATGAAAATCGAAACCAATCGCTGGCTAAATATAACTTAGAAAGAACACTTACATTATAAATGAAACTATCTTTTCGGATTTTGTCGCGGATTTATTATGATTTTTGGTTCCCGACGTTTCGAATGCTTTACAGCAATCATGGTCACGGGAGAGACTAAGGTATTAGACGTCTCAGGGAACCAAAAATCATAATAAATCCGCGACAAAATCCGAAAGGATAGTTTCATTTCTAATGTCAAACATTCGCGTAAACCTAAGAAAGTATTATAAGAACACTTACAAACAATAACTTAATATAACAGTAACTAATATAGAATTTATACCCATTTTAATCAAATTATTAAACTTTAACTAAGAATCTCTTAAGGGAAGAGGTACTCTTTAACAAATATTATAAATAAAAATTATATTCTACTCAGTAAATACATTCACTTGTATATTGGAACTATTTTTTATGTTGGGGTTATTTTTTATATAACCATCTGTATGTAATATTCTACTTATATTATGTCTTATATAGGTGGTTATATAACTCACTTTACACATTGAGATAAAAAATAATATTAGTCCCGCTGAGTTTCTTTCGCCAGTTCTTCTCAGGTCAGAGGTTTTTTTCCGAACTGGTGGTAGACTCATGACGTTCAGTAATAAATTTACAATATTTATACTGAATAAAAAATTTTCATTTTGATTTTTGATTTCACATGCTAGAAAATCTATTTGTACATACTAAATTTAACATAATCTTCTAGATTCCCTATTCTTTGGGCATCGCTTACGCATTCAGCCATGAAAGCAGGCGTTCGTATTGAAGCAAACCACGCAACACTTCCCCTCGGTCCACCCTAATGTCAGAGATGTTAATAAATAAATAAACAAATATATTGGGACAATATTACAACAGCACCACCTAGTACCGTGCTAAGCTACGAGGCTTGTGTTACGGACTAGATAGTTGATATACTACATATATGTATATAAAATTTAAATACGTTCATATTATAAATATAAACATCCATGACTGGAGTACAAACATTCGTGCTCAACAAATGAATGCCCCTAGCGGGACTCGAACCCGCGAATTAATAAATTATTTTTACCCTTACAATGCAAACGCTGGCTGAACGCTTCGAGATAGATCGCTAGTTTTGTATATTTTCATGGGAAATGCTAAAGACCTAATGAAAGCCAGATCTAAGAGACATAATTTACATATTTTAATCATCAAAGTCAACATTCTGAGTATAGAAATTTCAATTTTTTATATTAAAAAACAGTTACAATTTAATACTCACCTACCGGATACATAAATCAATGTAACGTTATAGAAAATTTGACGACCATTCTTCAAAATATAAGAGGAAAGATATTTTTGTTATTTACTTTGAACTTGTTTATATTTCTAATTTGATATAACCAATAGATAGAAATAGAACCCTCATTATATTTTTACGCTCGTCTGTCTGTATAATATAATAAATAAATAATTATTTTAAAACATTAACACACATCACTTGTGTTTTGAAAAGCATAATATAACTTTACAATATATGTATATAAGTTTAAATACACACATATTATAAATATAAACACTTAACTGGAGTAGAAACCTTATGCTTATCACATAGATGAATGACCGCAGCGGGACTCGAACTCGTGATGTCTCAACAAGTCATACCAATCGTCTCGTCTGTAGGTTCTTTTATTTCTAAGATTATGAAGATACTTTGCCTTAATTTGGTTTGGCTCTGCACATTTCACTGAAGTTATTCATATATACGAGTAGTAATTAACTACATCTATGCTGTCAATAACAATAACAAAGATTTCCAATGATTAAATTTTATTTTATTTCTAACCTAATAAGTCATATTACAAAAATGTGTTATATTTTTTTTAATTATCATTATTTATGTACTCTAACACATAAAATTTATTATTCTCAAGAAAACCATGGTAAGAGAAAAATATTTTAATTTTTCATTATGAAGGGCGAGCATTATTATTTTTATAGACAGAAGCGGAGCCACGGCACTATACTAGTTATGGAAAGGTTTAAAGCATTATCGTTAAGACAAAATGCAATCTTACGAAAATTTCGCACAACACTGCAGATTCATACGGTCATAATAGTTAGGGTCATAGCACTATAATCACCTTGAAGGACAGGGGCCAAAAGGTGCTGAAAACGCGTTTCCCATCTCTCGAAGAACCTCTTACAACCTGACAAAATCCACATCGGATAAGTATGCTCTTATATTAATAGAAAAAGCGGTAAGCAATCTGTATCATCATCACTACATCATCACTATCACTACATAGTATAAAACAAAGTCGCCTTTTCTGTCCCTATATCCCTATATCCCTATGTGCGCTTAAATCTTTAAAACTACGCAACGGATTTTGATGCGGTTTTTTTTAATAGATAGAGTGATTCAAGAGGAAGGTTTATATGCATAACTAGCAGATCCCGCGGCTTTACCTGTGCTAAATCTAGGGAAGAGCCCGAGCGAAGCGAGGGCGAGTCGCTAGTAGATAAATAAAATTAAAGCGTTTGTAATGTTCGAAAGCAATCTGTATAGATAAATAAAATTAAAGCGTTTGTAAAGTTATAACAACTTTTGAAATAGTTGTCTATCTTTTTGTTTATTTCAGCTAATTTTTGAAAAACAGTTTTGCAGATTTTCACGATTTGTGGTGGACATAGCAAGATGTTATGAGAATTAACTAAAGTTACTTTTATTTAAAGCAACAAAAATGGCACCCCAGCGGGGGTAAGTACCTAGTTATTAAAAGAAAATCTTTGTGTTAAAAACTTGAAATAAGGCTTTGGAACTTAAATAATTTTAATCAGACTACCTATTTGCAGTATTTACTTTTTTTGTTTGTAAGTTTCTATTCCTCAATTAAATGTAATATTGTAAACCTGAAATCTTTAAGATTTACCACTTGACTAATATACTATAGACATAAATTGTGCACAATGAAATGGTCCCAAAACATCAACGAATTGGGTTTTTTAAATTTTATTTTAATATCACTACATAGTATAAAACAAAGTCGCTTTCTTTGTCCCTATATCCCTATGTACGCTTAGATCTTTAAAATTACGCAACGGATGATGATGCGGTTTTTTGTAATAGATAGAGTGATTCAAGAGGAAAGTTTATATGTATAACTAGCGGATCCCGCGGCTTTGCCTGTGCTAAATCTAGATAAGAGCCCGAGCGAAGTGAGGTCGAGTCGCTAGTATAAAATAAATCGCTTTACGCTTCATAACGTGTCGTTGTTCTTATACCTCTAATGACCTATAACCGAGTTTATGTAGGTTTGTGCTTGTTTGGTTTAGCGTTGACACATTGTCTAATAGTTGTTTAATAACTTAAAACTTAACTTTAAGGATAATATTCGTTGTTAATTAAAACTAAGTTTAAATGATATAGTTATAACAATGTATATTTTATCTCTGATTATTAGTTTAAATATTGCTTATACCCGATTTTTTTTATGGTAAAAAGGGGGCAAACGGGCAGGAGGCTCACCTGATGGAAAGTGATCACCTCCGCCCATGGACATCTGCAAGCCAGGCTTGCAGATGCGTTGCCGGCCTTTCAGGAAAGGGAGGGATGGAGGAGGGAGGAAAGTGGGAGGGAGGAGACCGAAAGCGGAGGATGAAGGGAAGAAGGAGGGGGGAAGGAGAGTGGGCCTCCCGAACTCTCACTCACCGGACGAAACGCGACAGCATAGCTGCCACTTCACGCCGGTCTTCTGTGAGAGAGTGGTACTAATGAACTATACGGGGCGTGCCGGCCCATTCGGTTGTTTTGTTACCGTCTGTAATTACTATATAATAACTTTTTATATGTATATTTCTCTCAGTGTAATCCAAGAACATGATTGTGTTATTTGTCATGAAACACCGGGAACCAAAAATAAACAAAATAGCATCGTTTTTTTATTTTATAAACAGGTAATATTATATACATTTAATATTCGATATATTATTATCTTATATATAAAATTCTCGTGTCACGGGGTTCGAACTTGAACTCCTCCGAAACGGCTTGACCGATTCTCATGAAATTTTGTGAGCATATTGAGTAGGTCTGAGAATCGGCCCACATCTATTTTTCATCCCCCTAAATGTTAAGGGTAGCCCACCCCTAAATTTTTATTTTTTATTTTTTAGACAATTTTTTTTCCTACAGATCAACCCAATGAGGTTGATTAGCAATAAAAAAAGGAACGCGAGCGAAGCCGCGGGTACAGCTAGTAATTATATATTATCTAAATAATACAGTACATACATACTAATAGCTAATAGATTAAAATTTTAACAACAATTTTTGGTGGCTCTATTATATAATACAATTCTCTAAACATATTGTTTTTAATAATTTATTAAATGCTTATATTATTATTAATCGATTCTTTATTTTTTCTCCTCAATAAATTTCTCCTCTCATAAAGTTCAGAAGTAAGGGAACTCTATTTGAATAACCCCATAGCTATATTCAACCCTATCGTAACTCCCCATCCAAACATTTGCTTTCCGGTGGCAGGAAAATAGATAATGTACCTACCTACTGTGTTATCAGTTGAGATTATAAAAACATCGTGTAAAATCTTGGAAAAATAAACTAAACGTATTCCCTAAATCTAAAGTAATAAGGTTTAAATTCATAGTAGAACGTAAGAAAAGACGTTTTTTATTTCAATAGTCGTAATGTTGGTATCTAATTCCCTTTTAGGTTGTCCTTTGTGCGTGTAATGGTGTGTGCATGGGTTTGTAGGATGGATGGGAGGAACTCAATGGTTTGGCACCATAAAGACTCCTTTAAATTTAAAATGGTTTTTAATTTCATAAACGTAAATGTAACTTAACTTTTGACGATACGTTTGTCTCAGTTCAGACCGTAATTAATGCGCCAGCGGTCGCGGGTTCGAGTTCCGCTAAAGGCATTCAGTCGTTGAACATGAATGTTGATGAGTACAACGTACTTATTACTTAAAAACACACTTTTTGTTGTGTTTTATAAGCTTTAGAATTATTTTTACTGCTCAGTCTGTAGTGAACCTACTTGCTGTGTAAGCGGTCGCGGGTTCGATTCTCACTTATTTTTATGATGAATTTAAAGTTATATATGTTTAGACTATCAACTATCTGGTATCCATAACACAAGCCTCGTAGCATACCCTAGAACTAGATGGTGCTGTGATAATGGCCCAAAATATATATTTATCACAATACCTTCCAAACAAAACAATTCAGCGAAGTCTATAAATTCATATTGGGTACTCAGTCAATAATAAAATATCTTACCGGGCCTTCTCTCCTAATAAAACCATTCCATTTCCATAACAAAGAGATATTACTGCTTGATAATATTGTTAGTTTTATGTCGATTCTATCCGCAATGGCTTACGTATGTATTAACTAGCTTTCAGAACCTGCTTTGTTCGAAAATTATTATAAATAAATATGTTGGGATGTTACACACATCGTATTCACAATCTAGTTCCGTAGTAAGCTACGAAGGAAGCTTGTGTTACGGATACCAGATAGGTAAACTGCATATATAAGTTTAAATACTAATATTATAAATTATATTTTTAATAAAATTCAAAAATTACGGAATTCGATTACGTAGGGGTTTTAGTATGTATGCTGTATGATCAATTTTAATAATTATTTTTCAAAAATGATCCAATATAAAATTCTATAATAATATTTTTATTGTATAATGTATTCAACCATATTTTTTAAGATCCCACTACTGGGCACGGAACTCACTTCAATGAAATGGTGATCTGGTTATAGTCCACCGCGCTGGCCTAGTGCGAGTTGGCGGACTTCACATGTCTTTCGAAAACCTGCTAGGTTCACTCAGACATGCAGGTTTCCTGACAATGTTTTCCTTCACTGCAAGACAAGCGATAATCACGTGTGAATTATTCGCATATGAAAATATCAGAGGTGCGAGTCAGGATGCGATCGATCGATGAGCTACTAGGTGCTTTAATTGTATTTATATTATTTACTCAATTAAATCGTAATATGAACATATTTACACAAAATAAATAAAAAAATAGTTTTCTAGTTGGAATTTTAATCTGAACTCTAATCGAAAAGGCTGACTAGCTTATTCAAATTACTTCATGTCTGATGTAAATCTGGAAATACATTTTTTTTATCAATATTTAAAATATTTTTTTTATTTAAATAAAATTTCTGTTAAACAAAATAAACTTTATTCGAATCGTCTTATTATAAGCATTCAAAGTACAGTTCGCGTCACGTAAAAAGAACGCTGGAAGAAAGTGGTGGGGGGTGTGTTTGCGCATGGGTACATTCGCACACGTAATTACTAAGTCTATTCTTTTATTTTTAAACTAGCCTTTCGCTCGCGACGTATATTGGTTATTGGCACCTGCCAATGTACCTACATTGTAAAATATATTAGATAGAATGTATTACATTGAATTCTATTAATTAATAAAATATGTTTCATTCAGTGTAGAATGTTTACTCTACTTAGAAAAAACTTAATTAATTCATTTAATATATTTTTTAAAATTATAAACTGCATTATTATCGAACTCTCTCTTTATAAATAGTTCAAAAATATTTTTTCTATATTTTTATATATGTATAAAACCATTTCGTAATTAATAACTTATGTGTGCGCGATGGTATTTTGAACTGACGGACCAATACCGAGCCGGAAAGCATGCGGCGCGTGCCTCTACGTCCCACACCCCGCGTCTTACCACCAAATTGGCCGATAAATCGTCTCTGCGCAACTTGACAGCCAGCGTTCTTTTTACATGACGCGAATTATACTGTTGTATCGTCAATGTAATTTATCTTTCAATTATGAGTAAAGTCAGTCCGTAAGGAAGCTATCATCGGCTTCAATAGCAGATTTGCTTGGAAAAGTCGGCGAGAAATTCAACAGTTGATCTTTTAAATATCGAAGTTATATTTATTTTTATTATTCACTCTACAATATGTATACTGGACATGGACAACCCCTTATCTGCCACGGCCAGTATCGGAATACTTGGGGTTTATATTCGAACAACGTCCAGTTCCATAGTCATTTGGAAGGTAAGGCCAAAATGGCTTCAAAGAGGTCCGACAGCTTTACGTACTCTTTAGTCTTAACAGAAAACGCATTTACTGAACTAACCTGAGACTTATACCCGAGTCTTGCAGTATAAAGACGTATGTACATGTACAAATTCACACAGGCAGTCCACAGTACAATATGTAAAAAAATCTTACATAATATAAAAAATAAGAATATATTTACCCTCGGGGATTCAAACTTACTACTATATGCCACACAGAGCTATTAGAGCGTATAGTATAAGTACTTAGTTCTAGCTACATTTTGTGGCGTATCATTAGTACATAAATCATGTACCTAATTGTCCTATTTAATGTACTGAAATTAGTAGCTTTCACCTGAATGCAGTCGGAACGTGGCTTTGTTTAAAATGAAGCGCTTGTTTCAATGAAATGGTATTATCGATATAGGATAATTTGTGTTTGTGGAACTTCAATATAAGATAATTAAATATTTGCTTGTGTATAGAGGTATACACTCATTCTTAAATTTAAAAAATCATAACATATTTAGTTATTGGTTGTTTAGAACAGGTGTTATTGGATGTAGTGGTGGTGTAGTGGCTAGCATGTACGGTCATACATCGAGAGGTCCTGGGTGCGAGTCCCAGGTCGGGTCAAGTTTAATTATTGAGTCTTTCTGTTTAGTAAGCCTCAGTAATAGCCCGGAGTTGGGAAGTTGGCGGTGAGTCACCCCCGTGCCTCGGAGAGCACGTAAAGCCGTCGGTCCTGCGCCTTAGCTCTCACTGGTCGTGTCGAGTAGTCGTCCCACCGGAGTATGAGAGTGATAGGAATAGAGAGTGCACTTGTCTCTGCGCATACACTTGTGCACTATAATATCTCCTGCGCAGTTGGCCAGTCTCAATGAGAGTGGCCGCCATGGCCGGCATCGGTCGGAGAACATTATTATTGGATCCCAACGTACGCTGATCTTCGTAAAGCGTGGTAGGGGGCTCCGTAATTCAAGCCAAGCGCAGGGAGCCCTCATTTTGGTGGGGAGTGTGTCATGCGGTATATTCTTCGTAATTATCTGATAGCAGAGTGAATAGCACAGATAAGGGGTTGTTCAACAGTGAGCAACCCTTGTATGTAAGGTTGTTTCGGCAGATCTGTCGGGCCGTCAAGACGTTGTGGTTGAATGCGTAAGCTATCCTGCGTCATCCCCATTTAGATAGAGAGGTTTTTTTGGGTTTGAGCGCGTAGTGCTGGCTTATTTTTAGCTAGTGAGTCCCACATTACCATCAATATTTCAGAATAATATATATATATGTAAATATTTTTATAATATACTGAAACAATAATTGCTAAGCCTAAGGCAAGCATCGATCTACAAACCCATTAACCGGCGTCAGATACAAAAAAAAATCCCAAATACACAAGAGTTAATCAACGTTTGAATACAGCGGAAACATTTAAAAGTGCTTAATAAAAACGTGATAAAAATTGCGGAAAAGGCCCAACAAACGTTTCCCATGACAATCTCCGTGCAAACGTCGTGTAATATTTCAGTACGCGTGTATCGTACTCAAATGAGCAACCATTTTCGTTTATGTTAGTAATTTGCTCCTTTTGTCGAGTGAAATTATTATTTACGTACCGTAATTTTACGTTTTGCGTAAAGACGTAATGCGCTAAAATAATTATTTTTGGATAATTTCTGGGTGCTCACATGTATAATTTAATTGAACGAGTTTGTATGGAATTAGAATTTGAATAGCGAAATGTTTAACTAACCGTTTTTATGTTAATATATTATATAAATTTTTATTAATACATAGAATTAATACATGAATCACTACATAGTATAAAACAAAGTTGCTTCCCGCTGTCTGTCTGTCTCTATGTATGCTTAGATCTTTGAAACTACGCAATGAAATTTGATGCGGTTCTGTCAATAGATAGAGTGGAAGTTTAATAGATTGGTGGTATTCCACGGTAGATTTCGCGAGTGGTAGTTTAATAGATTCTAGAGGAAGGTTTATAAATGTAACTAGCGGAACCCACAGCTACAAGCCATTGTCTACCACGCCAAGTACAGCAAGTTCAAATCTTAGGTCTAACACCTCTCATAATTTTAAGCGCATATTATTTATAACATTACCACTTGTTTTAGGGTCTAGGAAAACTTAACAGGATGTAGGAAAACTTCGTCCCTGACAGTTGATCGGCAGTACCCCATACAGGGTTTCCACAGCGTCATAAAAAACGGTATACGAAAATATCGTAAGCAAGCCTACATGTAGCTATGCAAATTTCTGAAAAACATGTGAATTCGCCGATTATGACCTGATCCTCCTCGTAGTGAAGGTAGGACCGGGCCTAACAGTGGCACGAAAGAAAGAACAAAATAAGTCACTTGTCTCCCTTTATATCCTAAACAAACATCCTAAACAGCAATCAATATTATATTCTACCTTCAAGGTAAAAGCAGGTAAAGATAAAGCAAAGAAAATTTAAAATCAAAACGTATCCAAAAATTTCAAAATCAAAATACATCTAAGTTCGATAACATTACTTTCCTCTAGCGAGCTTTTATATAGTTACTTCGGTGTTTACATGTAGTTCACGTCTTGGGTGTTTGTTGGAACGCGACGCGACGACAAATTGTGTATTTTTCGTCACTGACTCCAAATAGACGATTGAATCTTTATATTATGCTGATCTAGATATCACTTGATTTTTCTTTGTTTTCTTTTCTTCTTCCAATAATAATTTAAGTTTAGGAAGTAATTCTTATGGACTATGATAAGAATACTTTTTCTTATCTCTAGAACTACCCAACTAATATTATCATCATCATCATCAGCCCTTTTTTAACGTTCAACTGCTGGGCACGGGCCTCCCTCAGTACGAGGGGATCAGGCCATAGCCCACCGCGCTGGCCCAGTGCGTGTTGCCGGACTTCACAAGTCTTTCGAAAAACTTGCTAGGTTTTTTCGAAGACACGCAGATTTCCTCACGATGTTTTCCTGCACCGTAAGACAAGTGGTAATCATGATATAAATGATTCGCACATGAAAATATCAGAGTTGCGAGACCCGGATTTGAACCCGCATCACCCGGTTATTCACGTGAGCGCGTTACCGCTGGGCTACCACGGCCTTATTTACTAATAATATTGTCTATTTGTCAGAATTTACATACGTAATTAAATAAATATTATAAAAGGAAACCAGCTTTTCAAAATCAGTTCGACTTTGGCACGAGTTCTAAATAATTTCTAAACCCAGTCATTTAGTTAATGGATGAAAGGAAAATGTTCACAAGTAATAAAGTATATTCCACACGAAATACTGAAAACTCTTTATTAATTTTATTAGTAACACAAGATTTATTCCTGTCTCAAGTAGAGATAATTAAACGTGTCTTTTAAGTAGCCAAATTGCTAAAATTTTCTGCTGCAAACTTGGTATGAAGGAATAATTTTGAGTAAGGAAAGTGTATTTACGCAACTTGAGTACTTCAACCCTTTCCGCCGCAGCTCCCACTTTACACACTGTTTCTCTGACATGGAAAAATACCTCTGCCTGGGCGTATTAAATAAATACCTATGTATAATGTATTAAATGGGATTTCATTTGTATCGGAAGAAACTAATATGTTAATATTTTGGTGAAAACTATAATAGGAGTGAATGCCATTGTAAATCAAATCAAAATCAATCAAATCAAAATATTCTTCATTCAAATAGACTTTTACAAGCTCTTTTGAATCGTCATTTTTACATTATCAAAATTAAAAGTCAGTCTGTAAGTCTGTGAGTAAACTACCACCGGCTCGGAAAGCTATTCTGCTGAGAAGAACCGGCGTCCTCGCCGGTTCTTCTCTTGTCAACAGTTCTCTTCTCAACAGTTGCTCTTTTCAAAAAAATATTTGGTAACAATATTGTATTACAATTTATCTATTTATCCTACGTGAGACACAAAGTAAAGAAAGCATAATGGAAATATATATTAAATACCTGTTTTACATATGTATTTAATTAATAATCTAATTAAAAACAATAGATCGACTCTAAAAAATGAGGCAATCAACCCATAAGTGTCACATAATATGATGTGTCTTATCTTCGAACCGATTGAATCCGTGAAGACAAAATTAGCTTCGAATTGAGCATTTTTATCTACCTATAACTTTCTATAAATAAATAAATAATAAATATGTTAGGACATTATTACACAGCGCCATCTAGTTCCGCGGTCAGCTACGAAGGAAGCTTGTGTTACGGATACCGGACAGTTGATATACTACATATATAAGTTTTAAATACATACATATTATAATAAATAACTTTGTTCATATAAATCCCGGATATAGAGGTACATTTTAAGATTCAAGGTATAATACATGTGAAATGCGACATCCGATAAAAAATTTTACGGCCCACCACACCCTTCGCGAATACGAAGATAAATGGAAGAAACATTATGATTCAGGAACACAGCTTTTTTCTGTTATAGAATCCGTAATGTTTGTAAAATAAAAGAAATCTGTCTATACGCGTGCGATTATCTCGTAAAATATCTAGTTAAGATCTGCATTTTTTCTAATTTTTAGTGAAAAGCACTTATAAGACACATGAACGATACGTTTGGCTTAGTTTGTAGTGACCCTACTTTCTGCGCCAGCGGTCGCGGGTTCGAGTCCCGCTGGGGGCATTCATTTGTTGAGTACGAATGTCTGTACTCCAGTCATGTGTGTTTATATTTATAATATGTATGTATTTACAATTTATATATGTATATATTAACTATCTGGTATCCATACACAAGCCTCGTTGCTTACCACGGAACTAGATGGTGCTGTTGTAATAATGTCCCCATATATTTATTCAAAGAAAAAGCTCGTTGACAAGTTGATGCTTTTTGATGTGTGTTGCATATATTTTTTTAATCTTATACTATATAATTATATTATGTATGTACAGTTAAGATTATGCTTAAAAATATTTTTTATATATACTCATAATAAGACTTAAAGGCAGACCCTGGGCGGTGCCAATGTCCAATTACATTGAAGCGAAATTTAAAAAATAATAATTGAATTGTATTATTCTAAAATGGTATCGAAACAATTCAGAATAGCCATAGCAATTTAACGTTAATTAATCACAGACGAAGCTTTGACGACATAATTAGTATCGCAATAATTACTGAGTCTATGCGAGTGCATGCGTATAGTATTTCTGTATGAATAATTAATTCTATATATAACACTAATGTGACAGTGGTAGCCCAGCGGTAACGCGTCGCTTGGGTAACCGAGTGATGCGGGTTCAAATCCGGGTCTCGCACCTCTGATATTTTCATGTGCTAATCAATTATATCGTGATTACCACTTGTCTTACGGTGAAGGAAAACATCGTGAGGAAACCTGCATGTCTGAGAAAACCTAACAAGTTTTCGAAAGGCATGTGAAGTCCGCCAACTCGCACTAGGCCAGCGCGGTGGATTATGGCCTGATCCCCCTCGTACTGAGGGAGGCCCGTGCCCAGCAGTGGGACGTTAAAAAGGGCTGATGATGATGATGATGATAACACTAATAACCTACCCCGTCAAATAATATGTATTAGTAGATAACTATAAAGTTTTTAGTAAGTATAGTTACGTATTTCAATGAAAATATTTTATTACACTAACTTAGTCCCGCTGAGTTTCTTTCGCCAGTTCTTCTCAAGTCAGAGGATTCTTCTTTCCGAACTGGTGGTAGACTCATGACGTTCAGTAAGAAATTGTAACAATTTTTATGCTGAATAAAATATTTTGATTGGATTTAATATCATAAATATGAAAATTTACTATGAATAAGTAAGTTACTGAAATTCTCAACTGATTTAATTAAATAGAGCTTTTATTCTAAATCACAACTTAAGCTACTTTTGACACCTATAAGTACCTATTATAAACAATATTATATGGGTAAATACCATAATAATTAAGTATATTTATCAATTATTACGGATTGTTCGATAATAATTACATTTTAATGTTAATGTTATGTGTAACTGATATAATATTCTAATGAAATAACTAAGGATCAAAAAATCGAACTGATTGAGAGTGTTATATGAAACACTAGCTTTTCCTGTGGTTCTTCTTGCGCAGTACAGCAGATATAAATAATTAATCTATTAGGACACAACCAACACCATCTAGTTCTATAGTAAGCTTTAAGCCATATTTATGGGTATAATATAATTGATACACTACATATTATTATATGATGATGATGATGATATTATATACGACATATAAAACTTGTAATATATCAAATCAAATCAAAATATTCTTTATTCAAATAGACTTTTACAATCTCTTTTGAATCGTTACTTTTACATTATTAAAATTAAATGTCAGTCTGTAAGTCTGTGAGTAAACTACCACCGGCTCGGAAAGCTGTTCTGCTGAGAAGAACCGGCGAGAAACTCAACAGTTGCTCTTTTCAAAAAAATATTTGATAACAATATTGCATTACAATATTTATCTATTTATCCTACGTGCGACACAACCAGACATTAATTCCAAACATTTATTAATAATCAAAAAACATATTAATAATATAGTATGTATACACCTATGACTGGAGTTCAGACATTCATGTTCATAAAAGTCCCAAGCGGGAATTGAACTCGTGACCGCAGGCACAAAAGTCGTGAAAAGCTAAAATTGATATAAATTCTAGTGTACTAAAAAAGCTCCAGACACAGACTCCTATTATTAATATCTTACGAAAAAGAGCCTAAATATAAATGAGCTTACGTCTCTAGACTAGGCATTAATTAACATACGATTATGTTTTGTATCGAATAACTTAAAATAAACAAATCCTTTGTATTTAATTTAATGTTATATTTAACTTAAATAGCAATCTTGCCTACTTTACTCTAGTTCAAAGTAAACAACATCATATATATTTCAATTAGCTTTTGCTTTTATAATAAAATTCTGATTCGAAACTCCACATTAAATATTTTTTATCTTAATAAATATCTCTTAAACTTAATTAATAAAAATCTATACTAATTACATAAAGCTAAAGAGTTTGTTTGTTTGGTTGAACGCGCTAATCTAATGGAAATACTGGTCCGAATTGAAAAAATCTTTTTGTGTTGAATAGTCCGTTTATCGAGGAAGAACATAGGTTATATTACATCACGTCATCAGCTACGACTAATGGGAGTGGAGCATGAAAAAAAAGTGTTGCAAAAACGGAAAGGGCGGCATCACAAAAAGAATTTTTCAATTCGGACCAGTAGTTCCTGTGATTAGCGCGTTCAACCAAACAAACAAACAAACTCTTCAGCTTTATAATATTAGAATAGATACAACAATAAAAACATATAATCTTAAACAAAAAAAATGAATTGTAATAAATATCTTTTTAACTGATTCCCTGATTTTAACAATGACCATTTATACTTAAATATAAAATATAGCTTATAATTCGGTTATGATTTTTATAGCCATTGAATTAATTTAACAAAGCGAAGGCAGTGATAGAGTTTAATGAGACAAAACCGCAATTAATTTCGACTTTTGTTCAAATATACCCGGTTAATTAGCTACCGGAGAAGTTTATATTGTAGCGAGCTTAAAGCTCAGACAACTGTAAATACAAAACTCGCTTTATATGTTTGAATTTGTCTTTTTAATTGAATTTTTAATATAATAAATTTTTACTTAATGCATTTTAAATTATAATATATGGTAGATGCTTATAAAAGAAAGATAATATTTAATGGCTGAATCATTTTACGGAACTTTCAGTGGTAGATAGTAACGGATGTTATAAGGAACAATCTAAGCTCCTTTTATTTTTAAAAAAGACTTAGGCTTTCACAGAACATAAAACTTCAAATATTCACGTTAAACTAAGAAAGCAAGAAAGAGTTAAAAATTAAGGTAATTTAAACAATATATTTGTACCTATATGTCTTAAGTTTGTGCTCCCTCTTTAGGTTTCATTTCAGATGTAGCTTGTTAATTGGGTGCATAATTAATTAACATCAACCCTACTTTGCTTCGTGTCGTCTAGTCGCAAAGTATTGAAATTTTAATAGTACTGTAATTAAAATCATATCTTTACACAGAACGTCGTAATGGCTGTTATGAAAAATAACCGTGAAACTATCTTACTGAGAAAAGCCGTCTCTTAACCGTATCTTAGCTTTTTTAAATTTAACTTATATTTTTGATATAATATAACTATATTAGCGACTCGCACTCGCTTCGCTTGGACTTTTTCCTAGATTTAGCACAGGCAAAGCCGCGGGATCCGCTAGTTATACATATAAACTTTCCTCTTGAATCACTCAATCTATTAAAAAAACCGCATCAAAATCCGTTGCGTAGTTTTAAAGATTTAAGCGTACAAAGGGATAATATAGGGACAGAGAAAGCGACTTTGTTTTATACTATGTATTGATTTCGACAACACGTTGGCTCAATTTCTAGTGATCCTACTTGCTGTGCTAGCAGTCGCAGGTTCGAGTCTCACTGGGAAGATTCATGTGTTGAGTACTAATGTTTATACTCCAGTAATGGTTTTTCATATTTATAATATGTATTTATTTAAAGTTATAAATTTATATCAACGATCTGGTATCTGTAACACAAGCTTCGTAGCTTACCACAGAACTAGATGGCACTGTGTGTAGTAATGTCCCAACATATTTATATCCACTATTACTTAAATATTACGATTTTATAGGCTCTAACGAATAACAGACAGACTTCAATTAATGTCTTATGAAGAATTGTAATTTCGTATCCACATGATGTTTTTCTTAACTTTACGATAAATGTTAATTATGTCTGAAGTGATTCACACATAAAATACTACGAGGTCGGCGATTTGAACATGCTTCACTCGCTTTTTCAAGCAATCAAGCTACCACTGCTCTACTACTGTACGTTAATTTGTTTAAAAATTTTTATTTAAATAAATAACCGACTTCAAAAAAGAACTATATAATATACGAACCAACTTTATTATATATATTAGGTATAAGGTATTGAATATACTTTCATCTCACATTTACATATCAATACATATAATGTTCGGTCCGCAACGGTAAGTAAGGGATGAGGGTAATGGCATCAGATCGATGGCTCCTACGTACATGGGCGAAACTGCCGCTTAAGCCTTTTTCCAATTTTTAGTGCAATGAGTTCCTTGTGTCCTATTCTATGACATCAAAAAGGAAAAAAAATTTTTTTGTAATAGATCAAAAATAAAAAAATATCCATATAGGCGTATGTACACTATTCGACCGTGTACAAAGCCCGATCGGACGTTTGGTTCATTTACTGCGCCGAGTGAAGGCGTCTGGCGCGCGGTGATGGGGCGGAGGTACCATTTCAGTCCTTATACTTGGTATTTGTCGAGTATTTATTATCTCTATATATATTACACTACTGAAGTAATAATTATTTAGTTATTGTAAAATTATTTTGTTATCAATGTTAGTTTATCCAAAACCTTGTATAAAGGCGAAATATCACATCTGGCTTTTTACGTGATTCGGTTTTTCGTAAATCGTGTTCGCCTAATTTTAAGATACGTTATTTTTTGTACCTGATCAGAACTAATTAAGATTTTCTTTATCATAACGGCTAGAACTATAGATTTGTATATTATGACAGTTCTTTTATTAGTACATTGTTACTATTGACTTAATAACCTACTATGGCGTAAGTGCAGACGGCGTTTTGTAAGGGAACAGTTTTTTAATGGCGTGCATTGTAAACACTTCTTTCATATCTTAATTGGGTTATTTTGTGAGGGTTTCTCAGATCAGATAATGTGCACTTTTTTCTGTTCATAGTGGCATTTTCAGACAGCGGTAACACGTGACGAGAGATCTGGTATGTAGGACCCATATCTTTATATATTTTGAAGTGTCTCTTCTTCCTCATGTGGTGGCTTCCTCTTCTTCATCTGGTGCGGAATATGCACACGAAAATTTATTTTTTGATATTTTTGCAAATACACATTTACAGCAAACAAGGACCATTAAAAATGACACCAATTCCGTCACCAGAGCTAACCGAACCTATAATTGATGGTAAACTATATAAAAATCTGGATACTATCGTATCTAGCGACCCATTCCATCGGTTATTGAACCAGCCATGTATTCATCAAGCGACGTTTTATCACCTTCTTTAAAAAACAGAACCAAGATTTATTAAAAGAAAGGACATTAGAAGAATAAGACTGAGATAATATAAAACGTAAACGCTTGAAAAACTTATGCAAAATCACTTGGCGCAATCACACAATTTTGGCCTATTGGTGACCATTTAGAGCACACAATACCCTACGGTATTTTAACGAGATATATTCAGAAAACTAACAAACGTACAACAGTTACTCCCACTCTCATCGCATGTTCATTTACTTATATTTATTATTTACCCGTACTAGACAGCTACAATAGCACTGCATATGAAATACATAACGAAAAGAAGACTCGAGTTTGTTAAACAATATTTTATGGCATCCACTAATCATAGAGGTCATCACAAAAACGCTATAATCGAGAGCGTGCTGGATGTGAACTTATGTCCCAGTAGAATGTCACTACTGTCGAAAGGATTCCAGCAAAGTGTATTTGAATGGATCGTTTACATTTAGATGCCGATACGATGATGATACGATATTTATAAAGAATGTTTTGATCCAAATAAGTATCCACCAAGGCGTGGATCGATGTGACAATATCGAGACATTGTCAATGAAATTGAACTTAGATCGCTATAAACAAATTTGAAAAAAAGATTTATGTGACGCATGCCATGTTTTTAAAAATTTACCTGAACCGATTTAAGATATGACATTGGCGTATACGACATACATATAAGCAATAAACATTATTTCGTTCATAGACTGAAGATAAAAATATTCGACTGAAGATAAAAAACGAGCTGCACTTAGCCGTACCAAGATTTTTTGAGCTTGTTACGATATGCAATATCATAACCGGTCCTAAATCTTATATTGTCTCCAAGGAGATTGAACTTATTTAATTACTTAATAAAATTATTTAAATTGTACAATTTTGCAGCTTTTGACTTTGATGAAGTTACAAGGATTAAAAGACGAGACATTACCGTTACTCCATTGGATTGTTGATTGTGATATTATCAAAATAGCTTTTCATACTTAATAAAACATTTTTATTTCAAATTTAAGTCTATTTCCTATTTTGTTAATACTGAAACATAATGTGTTTAAATTATACCATGTTTCAAATAATAATCACAATAATTATTTATTTTAAAATTAAAAATAAATGTTATATATACGCACATATTTTTTGAAAACATTGATAATTGTGATACTACATTTACCAAATTCACATAAAACTATTGGTTTTTCTTATATTTTATTTTTGACATTGATAGACGGTAAAAAGACCTAACAATTACTTGCACGCTGTATATAGACGTACAAGCTTTAAAATGAAATCACGTCAAGTTAGATATAATTTTCATACTGACCGTTAATGTTTATAGCTTGAAATATTTTTAGAATTCGATATATATTTAAAATAAAAGCAATACTTTATTGAAAAATTAGTTAGGGTTGATACTTGTAAAAAGGCTGAACGTCACTTGAGCCTGTTTACGATGAACAATAAAATCGAAAACGTAAGAAACCAACGAAGTAAAAAGACGAATATGCAAATTCTTAAAATATATAAGAAATACACAAAAACTAATTATATACATATAAACTACACCATTCGTTAACACTTGCTGCGAAATTACATAAAAATCGGTTTAGTAGTTAAAAAGATATGACCCAAAATGTAGTTCTGGCAGCTTTAAACTCTCTTCCTGTAAAGTTTAGTTTTTTCACTTAGGCCTCTGTACGTAGGAGCCATCGAGATAGGGTTATTCACTTTCCCAGCTATTGTTAGGTATCTTTGAGGAAATTAGTTTTGTTTGCTTAAAAATTGGGCCTTTTATAAGGCTTTTTAGCTGAAATAGAAAACTTAAAGAACAAGAAACCGATATGTCTAATAGTACTTAATTTGTTCTCAAATGTTCTACTTAATTTAAAGAATTAGTCGCGTAAAAGAGGAATGATTTTATACGAAAAATTATTATCACTGAAATCTGAAACACGCTTTGTATAACTAAAGACAGATGTCAACATAATATGACAATTAACACATTCAACAGTCAGACATTAGGAAACTTGCGGATGGGAGAGTAAGAAAGGAATAAGTAATGTTCAAAAAGAGTTGAAATTACTAGAAGCTTCAAATTTTTGAATATTTTTATGTATACAAAAATTATTTTTAACAAAAATAAAAACTGACTTTAAAACGTTGCAAATCGAAATTAAAAAGAAAAAATAATAATTTAAATTAATTAGTTATTGTTGGAGTCGGTGACAGACAAGGACAGTCTTATCCTGCCTTTGCAATGAACTTTCGAAAGGGTATTTTGATTATATTTACAAATCGATACATTAATCAAACAGGAGTTTATTAAGATTTCTTTTTTTGGCTGGCACTGACATATAACTTCCTCCTTTTTTGAAGTCGCTTAAAAATAGTGTGCGTCGAGAGTTCAGTCGAATTTTAGAGTCAAGAGAAGTCTAGGAATAATAATTGACTATAGAAAGGTGATACTATGTGTCCTGTTATGAGAAAATTATACATAAAAGTAATAAGAAAGGCTATAAAATTCGATAGAATAAGTAAACTGCCTTAATTTCCGATCCGAGAACCCTAGATTGTAGCAACATGTAGGCTAATTTATACTTTAATGTAAACGTAATAGCACACTACACTTTAATTATAGGAAATCATATCATTCACTAACAACCGAGAATCTAATTCACCATGTAATTATACTCTAATAATGTACAGCCTCCTAGACTATATACTTAAAGGATTATAGTACAGGAGTCAATATGTAATAATCTCCACCTGATTCAATAGACCGTAGTGGACAATTCCAATCCATTAGGTGGAAACATACGAACCCTTTCAAGTTAAGGCCCAATGAATTGATTGAATTTCTCAAGGAAGTTATAACACTATGTGACCACGAATCTTTATTAGGCTTATAATTCTTGGAAATATTTAAAGCATCAGTAGTCCAAAATGGTAGAAATATTAAAGTACCTAATAAAATAAACCGTATACCTTTTCTCAACTGATTCCCAGAAATGGTTCAAAATATACTATTGTTAAACAACACTGTGATATTACAATAAAAAAAAAGCTAAAAAAATAACGTGACTTGTGCCATTTTTTTTAATCTTTTGCTCAGCTATTTTTCCGAATTGACAGTTGACACGGTTAGTTAGTAATTCAGTTAATTCGATAAGTTTTAAAATCCCATTAAATTGCTCTCTATCGCAAACCTTTAATCACATTAATTAATAATGTGGCCAATCTCATTTAACCAGCCATTTGCACCATCCATTCATTTCACTCTCGAATACCAGCGGAGAATAATTTGATAAACCATTTAGAAGTTTAGATATACAAATTCTATCATTATTTTTGGTTTAACCTGGGGATCGAACACGTCTTATTCTTTCTTCGGCTTTTGGGTTGGATGTGCACTAAATAATATTCGTATATACTACTTAAAATTGTGATATGATACGATTTATACTTACAATGTAAATAAATAAGGTGACTAAAACTAGAACATGAAAGTACAACCTTGTTTAAAAATATGAAAATATTATAGTCTCAATTAGTTATCTAAAGTATACTCTAAATTTTTCCACACTGAAATATTTAGAGTAACAAGCATTTTGAACAATCACGTTTTGAGTCAATTTTAATCGCACCTACTTATACTTGTAATATATAAAATACTTCTGTGTATAAATCAAATAATTGCTCTAAAAGGCAAAAATACAGCAAATTATCTAATAAAATCTTGAATAAAACGTGTTTAATTGCAAATTTTGCTTTAAAGAAGGAATTTAAATGTGATATTTCCACTTAAACTCCACGCAAGCGTCGCGATATACAATGAGGGTATTAGTCTCTTCCTCAAAATTCCGGGACACCATTTTCATTTCACGTTGCTACATAAATGTAAGTTTATGTAACCAACACTGATAAGGCTTTTACATACTAACGATTTTCTAAATTAAAAATTATATAAAAATGAAAATGCTTTAAATTTTACGATCTTTTGATAATTTTACGGTTAATTAATTATTGAATCAAATTTTAGTAAGCCGAATGTTTATACAATGTCACTATATAATATTTTCTTCGCCGCTTGCTGTTGTAAAATCCCTACTATCCCTACTAATATTATAAACGTGAATGTAAGTTTGTTTATTACGCTTTCACGCAAAAACTACTCAACCGATCATCATGAAACTTTGTACACATATTTTTGGAGGTATTAGAAGTAACATAGGATACTTTTTATTAAAAAAAAATTTTTTACGAAAAATTAAAATATTGTTTGTATTAACAATGGGTTCTGAAATAGCTAGAGTAATTTTGAAGAAACTTTCAGGCATCCTACAGATCAACCCAATGAGGTTGATTAGCAATTAAAAAAATGAACACAGGCGAAGCCGCGGGTAAAGCTAGTTAAATATAAAATGCAAAAAACTATTAATTTTTTTTATATAATTTATGTACAAAATTGCAGTTTTGGTCAATTTCTCCAAAAAAATAATGTAAAACCAACATATTCATTTAATTGGAAGAATGGTTATAGAAGTAAGGTCCTAATAATTTTAGTATATTATTAAAATATACTTTATATAAAACAAAACAAAGCAAGCAACTGTTATAATATTCAAATAGTTAATTTCAATAATACCCTCTAGGCATATAAGGCTTTAGAGATACGTAAGAGTAAATAAACTTTGTTGTTTATAAATTAGGTAATGGAGTATGAAGGCATTAACTAATATCCCATACCCATTCTAGTGTGATTTTGATATAAAACTAGTTAAGTCAAGTTTAAGCCTTATTTTAAGCCAATCAAAAATGTAGGTACTAGAAATGTAAGCCAATTTCAAAGTTGTTATAATTTTTTATCTCATTTTCTACTAGTTATTTATAACACGTATATATGAACTATCTGGTATCCGTAACACAAGCCTGGTAACTTACCATGGAACTAGATGGTGCTGTGTGTTAATTTCTTGATAATTTTACTGGTATTAAATATATAATGTGCGACTACTTAGTTATAAGGTATGATTAGATAGCCTATAATTTTTTCTTTGATAAGTAGGCTACACGAATAAATAAATGCAAAAAATAATTTATAAAACCGACCTTGTAGTTCTAGAAATAAGCGCACTCAAACAAACTTTTCAGCTTTATAACATAAACTACTATATTGCTTTAATATAACCTGTTTTAAAAATAAGAAGTTCACGATATGAAATTAAAAAGAACCGTCTTTCGTTTAGAAACGGCTTTAGTTATCTTACGTCAAATATGTACAGAATATACTGCTTCTAACTTTTCTTTAATAAAGTAAGCTGAAAGAGATAAAAACTTTAAAAGATTCAAATAAAAATATACTTTATCAAACAACTGCCTTTAAAAAAATATACTTCAAAATATGTTATATGTATATTATATATAAATGAAAATAATTCATTGATAGACCTTTTATGCTAATTCATACATAAACAAAAATAAATAAGTAACACATTAACACACAGCATTATCTGGTTCCATGGTAAACCACGATTATGTTATGAATATCAGAACCACTACATAAATAAATTTAAATACGTACATATATAAATATAAACACCCATGACTGGTCGAGGCCACATCAAACGTATCGTAAAATAATAAATAATAAATAAATATGTTGGGACATTATAACACACAGCGCTATCTAGTTCCGTGGTAAGCTGCGAAGCTTGTGTTACGGATACCAGATAGTTGATATACTACTAAACATTACTTATTTGTCATTTACATACCTACCTATATATTTATTTGCTAACTAAAAATGGGTTAAAACCGCAGTATTTTTTTAAATTTAACTGTTTTTCGTTTAATAAATTCCTCTCACAGTAATTTAATACATGATATTTTAATACCTATCCTGTAAATATCAGCTAACAGCTTACAAAAAGTTAACAGTGACGCAAATCCTCTATTAATGAATGACTCTTTACAAATGACTCTTTACAAATATACCAATTTTTCAACTTTCACCCAAACCGTATTCCGTAATACCATTTTAACGAACAAACTTCACTTTAATAATTGAGTAAAATATTATGTCCAATTATTTTGCTCTGAATGACAGACAAAGTCAAAATTTTATTTGAGGTGAAGAGAGTATGCGAGTTATTTTAAATCCGACATGAATTTAACTAATGTGTACTGATAATACTATCATTATTGCTGGATTTAAGATGTTTTCTTGTGTGATTTATTTAGATAAATAATACTCGTAAAATAAAAGGCAGCGGTAGCCCAGTAGTAGCGCGCTCGCTTGTATAACCTAGTGATGCGGGATCAAATCCGTGTCTTGCACCTCTGACATCATGTGCGAATTATTTCTATCATGATTACCACTTGTTTTACGGTGAAGAAAAACATCGTTAGGAAACCTGCATGTCTGAGAAAAACCTAGCAAGTTTTCTGAAGAGATGTGAAGTCCGCCATCACGCACTAGGCCAGCGCGGTGGACTATGGCCTGATCCCCCTCATACTAAGGGAGGCCCGTGCCCAGCAGTAGGACGTTAAAAAAGGGCTGAAGTAATACTCGTAAGCAATTGAAAACCTAACAACACGATTCAAGAGGAGCCACAAATTATTTGCTTCTTAACACTGAAAAATGATAAAGATGGATGAAAAAAACAATGGATGAAGAAAATAATAGGGTATGTGTTCGGCATGGTCACTCTAGAACCCGTAGGATTCATTGTCAGTCCCATACCCATATTAGATGCCATGATAGGTTTTCTCCATAAAAAAACCAAATCCAAACAAAATCACTTGTGAGTTTTTATTTTCATCTTATAAAAATGTATCCATTGACAAAATAAATACAACAATTTTAATTAGAAATACTTAAGGTAGGAATTATTTTGCTTTAAACTACCTCGAGTGCAATATGTAAGAGGAGTAATTGAAACCACCGAACATTTTCTCTCGAACTCCTGATTGGACGATACCTGTCTTATATTTAACAAAAGTACATTTTATATAGACTTGCTACTCACCCTTGCTTCACTCGGATTCATCCCTAGGTAAAATGGAATTATTCATATCGTTTTTATTTTTAACGCCCACCGCTGTTTTACCGCCATTTTTGCGAGTAGAATTTCATAAAAATCTTTCTTAGAAATTTTCAACATGCCAAAAATAACATTTTGGCCAAGTTTTAAACAAATAAGAAACAAATTAAAAATTTGATTTTTTTATTAATGCCTTATATATTATTAATTTTTATTAAAATAAAAAACTATCTAAATAATATTTTTTTCCTCCAAAAATATAGAAAATGTCTATTATTCCAATCTTTCAATATCCTACACGTTGTAGAGGGACTATTCCGCCAGACCCACAAAGGCTAGTAGTTTATAGCTAATTCCCGAAACCCAATAAGCGTTTTACTTTAGCACTTTCGCTGCACCTTTTCTCACCGCAATAGATATAAATTCTAGTGATATGTATTGTGTTCTGTTACATTGTACGAGACGGTTGAAATAAATAAGAAAATGTAATTGTAGGACTTGTTTAATAGTTTTAAAGAATTTAAGCGTTTGTTTTATCGCTTATTTTGATCATCACCCTTAATTTTACCAACTAAAAAAGGACATACATCACATTTTATTTGATCATCATCATCATCATCATCAGCCCTTTTTGACGTCTCACTGCTGGGCACCTTCCTCGGTATGAAGGGGGATCAGGACATAGTCAACCGCGCTGGCCTAGTGCATGTTGGCGGACTTCACATGTCTTTCGAAAACTTGCTAAGTTTTCTCAGACATGCAGGTTTCCTTACGATGTTTTCCTTCACCGTAAGACTAGAGTGGTAATCATGATAGAAATGATTCGCACATTTTATTTCATATATATAAAAAAAAAATATTTATTCGGTTTCGGTTTAAAGATATTTATTTCCATAAACAAAGACAAATGTCACTTACATGGAAACATAAATGAAGTTTAACAATGTGTCGTTCGTAAAGCTAAGTATTAACATTAACATTTGTTGTTTACTCATTTAATGCATTCAAGGTGGGTAATTTTGAAAAATATATTCCGATAGCTTGGTCTTAAAAACATTAAATGAGCTTACATTTTTTAAAGTAAATGGTAATTATTATAATACTGTGCACCCTCGTACGTAAGCATTTTTTTTCCGAAATTTGTTCTAATTTTAGGTAAAACCAATAAACTTGCACGACGCAAGCGCATGGAACGTTTAGCTGTTTCTTTTAATTTAATGAAGGATAAGTTAGTATGGAGTGAGCTCTTTAATATTTTTCGAACCAAAATGCACGTATTGTATATGTATAATTGTTTAACCGTCATTAATTTAGTTTCTTCAAATATTTGTGAAGTTGGGGTCAAAAAGTTATAATTAAATAATATTTTAATAATTTTATTTTGTAATATTTGAAGCGAGTTTGCTTTTGGTCGCGTTGCCCCATACTTCTATCATATAAAGTAAATGCGGTTTTATAAGAGAATTATAGATGGTATAGCGTATCTGGCGTGGGATACACCGAATAATTCGTCGAAGAGAGCCGGTGAGGGATGATAATTTATTTCGTATGGATTCGATCTGATCATTCCATGTCAAACAGCTATCCATTCTTAGTCCTAGATATATATATAATATTTATTTCGACCGTTCAAATCTTGAACAGTTCAGTTACTTAGGGCTATTTCCGACTTTCTTTCTAGACCGGTTCAACCGTTCTGACGCGAGTAACAAACATCCATCCATTTTTTATTATAATATTTTGTTAATAAAACGTGAGCATAGGATTTTGTCAGACGCAAATCCTAGGTAACAATAAGCTTGCCGAGACCTGAGACCAAATATCATAATATATAATTAGAATCCAACACCCATTTCACACAAGTTACGTCACCCAAAATGTTTGAATGCGAGAATATTAATATTCCAGAGCGTCTAAGGCTTTGTGTCGATAAGACCATATTTGCATACCGTACATAGTCTTGCAACGGTACCCTTGTACCGACTGAATTTAAAGTAGAATTTTGATTATTAACAGAATTAGTAGTGACAAGTTTGTTAATAACAGCCTGATGCCTACTAAATATTCTTGGGGACACTGTCCAGGGACTCTGATCTTGTATGCGTAGACCTACTTTATGATCTAAGAGAAAACTTTATCAATTTTCTGATCCAAACTTTAAATGAAGTTTGTATTTAATACATATCAAATAGCATGTTATATACTTCATTATATATGGTAAAACAGTAATAGAAAATGACATATGTTAGCTATATTCATGTAATGTCATTAATATCGCACTTTCTAAATTGTAAAACGACTCTACAGTTTTTGATAAACCTTTTGTATTCTTGTATATTAAAATCAACAGTTGTACGTTAGTCTCGTTGAAACTCAAAAGTTGCTGGACCGATTTATAATTGAATTTCAATCATCCTTGTTTGTTTAGTTTAGTTGGTAAAAACGGAAAATAAAAAAAAATCCGAATTATTTTTTTGTATAGAATCA
Organism: Boloria selene; assembly: GCA_905231865.2. NCBI lineage: Eukaryota > Metazoa > Arthropoda > Insecta > Lepidoptera > Nymphalidae > Boloria > Boloria selene. Next base: position 936,776 of record HG993133.1, read on the forward strand.
CTTACCGTTAAATGCCTATACAGGTTGAACCCAAGCAAAATAAGGGTGTGTCGCTAGCTATTACTTGATTGTAAAACGTCGTTTATTTCCAATTTAAATGACATGCCCCTCTTTATTTAGAAAATTAACCCCTAAATTTTATCGTTGTTAGAAACTTAATTATAACCCTTACGCAAAACAGCCGCAGTAGCAATATGTGTATTAATTATAAAGTCTATTAGTTTGGTTCCATACCCTTATTCGTTGTTTCTTTAGGAGTGGTCGACGTGATTTTTTGCATTATACGTCTAGTGGGTAACAATTACGGATGCAGATAGTACATATTTAGGTTCGAGTCCCGTTTGTCAAATATAAGAAACAAGACATGAAATTTTCAATGTTTGAAAAAAGTTGGGCAATTCGACATTGACCCATCAAAGAGTTTCCCGAAGAGCGAGAACGGCCATCCGGCCCATGCCTGGTTTTACTAGTCAAATCAAATTATCATTTTATTAGATTTTAAGATAGATCGAAATAAACAGTAGTTGATTTGTTAACTAGTAGACTACTACTTACTACTTGATATTTTCTTAGTTTTACGCGAATATTTGACATTATAAATGAAACTATCTTTTCGGATTTTGTCGCGGATTTATTTTTATTTTTAGTTCCCGATGTTTCAAATGTTTTAAAGCAATCATGGTCACGGGAGAGACTGACACTATAATATCTCTTACGTTATACTTAAATGATAATTTTATTAACTACTTCGCTTTGCTTCGGCTTCGCTCGCGCTAAATCTAGGGCCGAACCCGAGCGAAACAATGTTAAGTCGCTAGTTAATAATTAATTGTACTGAATATAGAATAGTATTATAGAACTGCTATACTACATATTAATATACATAACTATATGTATACACTTTTGCGTACCTAATATCTGAAGGACTATCGATTGTACTATATTGGTTATCTGGTCAGTGGGTCTCACGGCGCGCTGGGTATTAGGCCACAGCTTTCTATGAGAGTATTTAAAGTTTGACCTGTTTTGAATATACAATTTCAGTTTCAACTACAACAACAATACAATAAGTAGTTTATATTCTACATTCAATTATCAATACAAGGGATTTCATGTAAAGGGACTTCTACACTATTCTTTTTTCGACTTTTACATTGATAAATAAGTCACAGTTTTTAATCTGTGATGGATTATAAGCCTATTTTAAATTAACTTTAGATCAAACTAACTTTTTGCCAGTTGTGTTTTAATATTCTACAAACTATTTTTAAAATTTATTAAAATAATTTAGTTAAAGTAATAATAATGACATGTTTAATACGAATTTTTATAATGGATTGCAATGACCATTGTAGTGAAAACGGTTCGCTAGTGTTCGACATCGGCATATTATCATCAGCCCTTTTTAACGTCCCACTGCTGGATACGGGCCTCAATAGGAGGGATTCAATACGAGGGGGATCTGGCCATAGTCCACCGTGCTAGGCTAGTGCGTGGTGGCGGAATTTACATGTCTTTCGAAAACTTGCTAGGTTTTCTCAGACATGCAGGTTTCCTCACAATGTTTTGCTTCACCGCAAGACAAGTGGTAATCATAATAGAAAATGATTTGCACATAAAATATCAGAGGTGCGAGATTCGGATTTGAACCCGCATCACTCGGTTATCGAGCGCGTTACCGCTGGGCTACCACGGCATATGTAACTATATTAATAAATATATGTATTTATACATTTGTCGTGCATTACATTATGTATATTTTGTTCATTATAGAACTGAGTTCGTTTGGCAGAAGTCGCCGCAATAGCTATGTTATAATGTCTGTATTGGCTTCGTGATATGAAATTAATATTGCAGTTACATTATGTATTATAGTCGATATCCATACTTAATTATAATGAATATGACAGTACGTTTATTTGTTTTTCCTTTCTCACGTTGAAATTGATGGATTGGCGTGACTTTTCTTGTTGTGGAGAAGACAGTTGGAGAAGTTAAGAGTGCTGGCTTTTAATTATTACGAGTAATTACGAGGTATATTGGTTAAAGAATGAAATTAATATAATTATTAGTAAGCCTGTATCGGCCAAAAATGTCAAACATGTGTAATGAAAATGTAAAATATATCCCACAAATTAATTTTATTGTAAACAAAAATGTTTATAACTTCTAGTCTTATATTACTAAAAAATTTGTGCAAAAAATACTCTTCTAAATAAATATCGTACTACCAAAACTGTTAGATTTTCATATATTTAAAGATCTTAAATATTGTCTATTCATCGGATACGTTTGAAATTCCTCGTTCTGCATATTCAGTTGAATTCATAAACTTCTTCTTTTTGAAGTCGATTAAAAATAAACGATGCTGTTCTTAATCCTGCACATTCATACCCAAAAGTTGTGTTATTTGTCTACGTATAAATTCCGAATTCTCTACTGACGTGACGGGCTTTATAGAGATTATTCAATTAAACTTTTATTTGAATTTAAGAATTGTTCTTAAATTGCTTAAATCTTCTTTATACAAAAATATTTCTTTAGAAAGTTTTATTATTAGTATTAGACTTAAATCTATTTAAAGTCTTTGTTTGTCTTAAAGTTAAGCTGATGTTTCAGACATAGTCCATTTTGAATTTTTTATTTATAAGCTACTATCACGAGGCTAAGTAACTTAGGTACCCTAGTTGGCTGACACTATAAATTACTCTAGGTCATAATCGAACACCTTAAATATACTACATACAGTCGTGTTTCATGAGGCTACTTCTTTGAATGCAAACTAGAGAGTATTAGCAACCCCTAAGTTGTGTGACCTTTCTTAGCAGGCTTAGGAATAAACACAAGCTTTATTCTTCCTAACGTTTCTATTGGTAGTGCAATTTATAATTATTACAATTCACGTAGAGCGCCCGAGCAAAGCCAGGCATAGTCACTAGCTGTACACATTTTGTAGTCAAACCCAATATTCAAAAGCCAAATACCACATTTTTCAATTACTTTTGATCGTCTACAAAAGAAACTTCATTTTAGTCTGCATAAGTTTATAACAACTTCTAACAAACTTCAAAATACGTACAAGTATTGAGAAGAAAAAATCTAAAGTAACGAGACTTTGCGTTGGTTTGAGTTTCCAACAGAATTACGGTAAATCCATAATAGCCAGTTTGAAGAGTAAAGTAAGAGAGAGTTACTTATTAGTTATTTGCTTTTTAATATTTGCTACACTTAAAGTTTTTACTTGTTATAGTGGTAAATTGAATAGGTAGAATTGGTTTGGGTCATACATGGAGTAAATATCGTATATGTATCACAATATTTTAAGATTGAAGAAGAAAGTGTATAAAATTGAAAATTACTTTACAATGAGCATCTATTAGCAAATCTTTACGTCTGACATCATGACATTTCTGTAAGCAGAAACAGGTGTTACAAAATATAATTTTGTTGTTTATTTTTACATTTTCTAGCTAGAAGACTGAATGTTAAAGAACTACCATCTAAATATTATATTACTTACTAGCATTTCCCGCGGCTTCGCACGCGTTATAAGGACCGGAAACCAAATTCTTTCTGAGTCGCGCGGTATGGTACCTCGCAAAACCAATGCCCGCCCTTCCCGTTTTTGGAACATTTTTCATTAATGATCCGTTCCTACTGGTCGTAGCGTGATGTAATAGCCTAATTATCCTTTCTCGATAACGGACTATCCAACACAAAAAGAATTTTACAAATCGAACCAGTAGTTTCTGAGATTAGCACGTTCATCCAAACAAACACTCTTCAGCTTCATAATATTAGTATAGATAACAAGTAATAGAATAAAACATTTATTTCTGGTTAGAATAGGAAAAGAAAATAATCTGTTGTCAATAAAAATGTTAATTTATTTTTAAGTTTACTATACATTGATATTACATGGACTGTATATAAAAACTTTAAATTCGAAATGTCTTCTGAAATATGGTGAATATTTCACATGTAGACGCGACACGCTCGTTTTGATATCTATAGTACAAAGCAACCGCAGCACATATTACAGGGTGTTCTCATAATGTAAGTGAATTAATACTCACATCAATATTAATATAGTGTCGTAATATAAATTTGATCGTCTTTATAGGTAACTATAAATACGCGCGGCTTCGCCCGCGTTCATTTTTTTTTAATTGCTACAAAACTTCATTCGATCTCTTGCTGGATTAAAAATTCTCCAAAATTACTCTAGCTTTAATATACTCCTGAGCCGCGCGGCTACATATTTCATATATTATGTGCGACCTGCACTCCTCTCCTGGTATTTTAGTTTTAGTAGGGATCATTATTTTTATCTTGCAATTAAAATAGCCTATATTAATCAGTGATAATGTAGCATTCAAATGGTAAAGTATTCTTATAATCGATCCAGTACTTTTTGAGCCAATTCGTTACAAATTACTTACATACAAACCTTTCCTCTTTATAATAATAATATAGATTGCTGAAATATCTCAGGCGAAAATTTGTTTCAATTTCTATTAAACGTTAACGAGAAGACGTAAATAACTAGATTTATAACAAGGAAATTTGAAGTCGTTATAACGTAACTTGTTATTGATTGTAAAGTCTGAGATGGTCCGCATATGGCCTATAATTCATTTTTTTTTCTTTTCGCTTTCGATGAACACTTAAATAAATTCCAAGCATAATGTAACTTTTACAACTAAAGAAATTCGTAAAATAAACATTGGAACGCATAAATTTGCCCAACTAGACAAGAAAACGACTCCACTGCAGATGTGGAACCATTAAGTTGAAGTAAAACAAAGAACACAAAAAAACCCGGCAACACTTTAAAAGTAATAAACTATAGAATTCAGGCTAAATACAAGTGGACAAGGTCCGATAAGAGGTTAGCTTAGGAAACGCGTCATAAATTGAGTTTTTGCTGCATTCGCGAACGTGGGAAGTGAACGGACGCAATACCAGATGTTTGACAAGATGAAACAAAAGGAGAAATTTAACCAATGTGAATGATTGTACAGTTGATTTTGGGTTAAACTATTTTACAGATTGGAAGGGGAAGACTATGGGAAGGGGTAGCGTGTATATCCCAACGATCGGACGGCGAGGCAGGGCAGGGCAGAGACCAGAGAGAGAGCAGTTCGGGAGTCCGAGGTTGTTGTGCGGGAAGCTAACGAGTGTAGTCTTAGAATTATAAAGTTTAAAGTAAAATAAATCGAGAGTAGAAATAAATAAATTAATTGAGAAAAGTAAGCGTAATAAAGTGCGACGGACGAGGTGACGCAGTATTTCGGTAATGTACTCCAATCCATTTGTAATTTAATAGATTGTTATAGATTCACAGATATATTGCAATTTATATAATTAAATTGAGAGGCTTAACCCTTAGAGACTAACAAACATGAATCCAGAGACCGGACTAGAGATATTGAGCGAGCTTATGAGGAGAGACGGGAGTCGAGTATTGCCTATCTGAGATTGGGGAATTATGTCCTTATTTGTGGTTTATATCGCGTATTTACTTTTAATATCATGTAGACTAGTTTGGCGAGGCTGAAATGAAGTAAGGGATAAAGTAAATCGCCAATAGTCGAGTCCAACGGCAGATTGCCCCGATCAAGGTCTGAAGTAAATCACTTTAAGGAATGAAATAGATAAATTAACCATCTGTGAATCTAGCACAACACTATGTAAATATATGTTATCAAATTTATCGTAACATTAAGATGTGTGTGTCTTCTCCTTCGACAGCAATGTTAACTTGTATATAATTACCTATACATTAATATTTAGTGAAGCATGTGTGTATTTTAAATGTTAAGATGTACTTAGATTTAAATAGCCCAAGGGTTTTTTTTGTTTGAATATGCCGTTTTTCCCTTGCTTAGTATGGCTTTAGGAACGTGAAATATTCGTTCGTGCTTTAAAATATAACCTAATATTATAAAGTACGATCTAAATAATCCAACAGTTTCTTTTGATATCGCTCAAGTTGTTTTGAGTAAAGAACAGATAGTAATTTTGAGAATAAACAGATTTTGAACCATAATCTTTATTTTATTAATATAGTTTTAGTACTCCTCAGGGTGTTTAATAATGGAGGATTCACTCGAAATTTGAACCTTTTCTATTTTCATTAATCAATCCAAACGGGTCATTATTAATACAGCACATGTGTTGAACTAAATCGAGCCATCTTCAATAATAAATTCCCTCATATTACCTAGATAGAATCACGATTCGCATTCCAGAGAGTTAGGTTTAGTTAGCTGTAGATATACATATATATGTGGGTTCGAATCCTACTGGCCACGAGATGTTGATTTGTGTTTAATAAGTTTATACCGGAACCACGACAATTACTCTTCATTCATCTCATCACCATTTATAATTAATTAAATTAGTTAGATTCGATAGAACTATGAGACTACGTTATATTTTGTTATGTGGGTTCGAATCCCGCTGGCTACGAGATGTTGATTGTGTTTAATAAGTTTATTCCGAAACTTTGGCAGTTACCTTTTATTACATTGATCTAAGCCGATCATTCACTTATCATAATATAAATTAAATTAGCTAAGTTCAATAGAACTATGAGACTACTTCAGAGTTGAATTTAAGAGCATAAAAAAGGCTAATACTGTGCAATCTATGATGATTTGATTTTATTTAGCTTTGCAAAATAGACCGATTGCATTTAGTTACTAAGTGAAGTACTAAGGTCTGAGAACATTAGCTACGCTAATGTAAATATCTAGTAAATTAGCAGAGACTCCGAGAGCCTACGAGTGCAACGAGAGAGACGACAGACAGGTACGAACCCGAGCCTTTTGTTTTGTTTGTTTGTTAGGAATTTATATAATGCTAGGGTGACCATGATAATTGTGTGGAAAAGGAGACTAGGCAAGGCAAAAGTAGGGTGACAATGATATTGCGGAATGAAGGACACTAAGGTTGATTGGGCTTTTAAAATATATTGACATATTGACTAAAATAGTCAAAGAACAGTACACGGTTCCAGCGTGGCGTTCCGGCGGCGATATCCCGGCACACCAATACACGCCATGTCTTACAGATCAACTCCCGACCTCGGTTTGGCCAAATCATATAACTAATAATAAATATACATAATCATAAACCATGGTTATGGGGCGAGCTACGGCTCACAAATAGCCTGTCTTTCGAGACAAGGCAATAATGCGCTTCTCAGCGATAAAAGGGAGTTGACTGTGCCCCAATAACAATGATTAAAGGCCCCTGTGCTGGGCGTAGGGTTCCCCGTGCTAGAGGGAAATCGGTCGGTTACGATGGCCCAAAGAAGGCAAATACATACACCAGCTAATCATGCATTCTAACCTGTCCGTAAGCTTATAATTCTAATTAGTCTTATTCGGACTTCCGAGTGTTGAAGTAACGCTATTACATAATTTTATTGAGGTAGGGCTCATACATTACAATGAGCCTCGCGTAGACAGGTAGAATGGGATGATAGCCTGTATAGTCCACCCAACGTATTGTACTGCCCAGGTGAGCGATGCGTCTCCGTTTACCTTGGGAATCCGCGTAATTATAGATAACATGCCAGATACCCAAGTGTCTTTTACCCTGAAGTATTATTTTCAAGAATTTTCCTCAAATATATTTAATCACAAATTAACAAGCTTAGACGATCACACCGTACCATCACAGAATTTTGATGCCGAGTGACCAGGGATCTATGTACGTATTCGAAATAACGGTATGACTAGATCTATAATAGCATAAAAATAGAACACAACGTAGGAATCGTGATTAGGTATGTGAGGAGGAAATAAAAAAAAAATAAAAAAAAAAAAATAGAATGAAAAGGAGCTAAGACACACACTGTGCATGATATTATTATGTTTAACATTTATTCCATGTATAGGAGAAGCAGAAATAACATTGTGCATGTTATTATTATGTTGTACATTTATTTCGTGTATAGGGGGAGCAGAAATAAGCAGTATGTCTAATAAATGTACAATTTACAGGATTTCAAGGACGAGATTGCAGTATTGGAGATAATATTCTTGCTTATTTCTTAGATTTATTTATCTTTTATTTCTAAAAAAAAAATCATTTCAGACCTAGAGAATTCACATAAATCGGGACACATCCCGAGTGTTGTCAAACATCTGGTATCGGTATTGTGCTATTATCTAAGATTTTGTTCGACGATTCGTGAAAGCGGCACGGCAATAAGTAAATACTTTAACATCTGGCGAAGTTAGGCGGTAAAAGTAAAAGGGTTTAAGGCGACTAGAAATATGTCGACAGGTAGATAAGGACGTAAGTCAAAGCAGGTAGCAACGGACCTATCCAATGTTAGTTCGGTAACGGAGAGCGAGCGAACGGAAACCGTAGGTAACTCGACTTTAGAGTTGATTTTGAAAAAAATCAGTTAATTCGAAGGGAAATTACAGCAAATTAGTTTGAAAGTGAATTCAGTACCAAATGAAAACGCGAGTGTTACGTCACACGCGCCGGTTGGGGTGGCGAGTAGCGAAAGTGATAGGGATGTTAGACAAGGAACTGAAACCGAACGAGCCAGACCGGCTATCGCTTTTGTGAGAGAGGGAGAAGGCTCTACTTCATCGGAAAATGTGGGGGAGGGAACGTAAAAAACTAGGTTTCCCCACACAAGCGAGGTCTGATAAATTAAATTTGTCTAAATCGGGGAGTATAGAGATCTCGGAATGCGAACGGGCAGGTGTAGCTTATAATATCTTAATTAAGAACGGATGTAAACCAGGACAGGGCTTAGGAGTCGGCGGAAAGGGTCTAAAACGAGCACTGAAAGGCAGCGTAAATGACGTCGATTACAGTTGTCAGTCGGAAATAAGGGGTATAGGAATCTTATTGGAAAACCAATTTAGTAACGTAATAGAATGTAGCGAGAGGGGCATTACATGTAATTATTGCGCTAGGAGAGGGGCGAGCTTAAAATACGATGTTCCACGAACTCGATGAGTCAATTGACGAAGAGGTTGATTATTCTTTACCTAAGTTACCTAAAGTATGTGTGTCGTTGTATGGGAGAAGTATGAATGCACTTATCGATACGGGAAGTCAGATTAGCGGAATAACTAGAGAATTGCACGACTCTATTCTCAGTGAAAGCGGGTCTTTACCTGAGATCGCTATTCCGGCTATTCGGATACAGGGGGCATTTGGTTCACGAAGCGAGAGCGCGAATCGATTGGTGTTAATAGAGTTCCGATTAGGTAGTACCTTAGTTGAAGCACCTGTGTTAATCATGCGGCGCTTACCTAGGTCACTGATACTAGGATATGATTGGTTAGAACGGGTGAAGGGAGTAGTGAACTGCGGTAGTGAACGAACGTTGACGATTGAACACCTGGGAGTTAAATGTTGCGTCAAGCTAAACTCAGATTGTAAGGTTGAAAGGTTAGGGGGAGAGTCGAATGCAGCCACGATTAATTCTATATTGAACCAAAGTACTAGACCGGCAGGGCATTGCTTGCAAATTAAAGAAGCGGACGGTAAAACCAATAGGGAATACCATTAGGACGATTCAGGCTTAAATAAAGTACAAAGGGAGCTGTTATTACCTATACTAGACAAGCATTGTAAGGTATTTACGGACAAATTAGGGTTGACTAGTAGGTACGAGCACGTTATCGAGTTAGTCGACGAAGTCCCTTTTGTGAAGCACAGTTATCCGGTACCTTTAGCATATAGGGAACAGGTTAAAGAGGAATTAGAAAAATTGGAGAGATTAGGCGTGATCAAACAGGAGGCAACTCCGTACTGTAGCCCTCTCACATTCACTAAGAAACGAGATGGGTCTATAAGACTCTTATTAGACGCACGCGAACTTAATAAGAAAATGGTGGGGGATGCGGGATCACCACCACTCACATCTGAGATTTTACAATCCTTTCATGGAGTGAATTACATTAGTTTGATTGATTTGAATAATGCATATTTTCAAATACCTTTGCACCGGAATTCTAGGAAGTATACAGGTTTCTCTTTTATGGGGAGAACCTATACTTATTGTGTCTTGCCTCAGGGATTAAAAACATCTGTGGCAGGGTTTTCTAGAACAATGGATTCGATATTAAAAGAAGAGCGTGAGTTTTGCGTGAACTATTTAGATGACATTGTCATATTTACTACAGGGGATATAAATTTACACTTAGAGCACTTAGACCGAGCACTAGACAAGCTAGAAACCGCAGGCTTAACGGGCAGACTAGAGAAGTGTCGCTTCTTATGCGTAGAGGTGAAGCTATTAGGTCACATAGTAAATACTAACGGAGTGCGTATGGATCCTGAACGAATAGAAGCCATACAAGAGTTCCCCATACCTCGAACAATAAAACAATTACGAGGGTTTTTAGGATTAATAAACTATTTCAGGAGGTTTATCGCGAAGTATAGTGAGGAAGTTAGGCCACTTTGCGATTTGTTAAAACAAAACACCAGATGGTCTTGGACACAGGTAGCAAACGATTGTTTCGAAAGGGTTAAGAAACTATTTTTAGACACAATACTTCTTGTACACCCTAACCCGAAGGAAACTTATTACCTGCAAACCGATAGTAGTAATTTGGAGGTTTCCGGATATGTTTATCAGGTAGACGATGTAGGCGAGGAACGGATAATAGGATTTTGTAGTAAGGCGTTAACGGAAACGGAACGGAAATGGACAGTCACAGAACAAGAACTGTGGGCGATCATTTTTAGTCTATCAAAGTTTGAAACGTATTTAAGGGGAGCACGTTTAGTGATTAGGACTGATAATATTGATAAGAGCTTGATATTTCTACAAACATGTAAGTTATTAAGCGCACGGATGATACGATGGGTACCTTACATAGGACGGTTCGATTATACAGTTGAGCACGTGAAAGGTAAACTAAACACGGTAGCGGATGTATTATCCCGCCATATAAAGGGAACCACGGACGTATTAATTAATAAGGCTACGGGGCCGGAGATGTATCTATTTAGAACGTCATTAGGACGGGTAGTACAGGCGAAATGGAAAGAAATAGGTAGTTATCAAGAACGTGACAAGGTCGCTATTGAGATAATTAGACGTATGAAAGTAGCGGGCACGTCTGAATCTAGGTATTATACGCTCAAGGAGGGTGTTCTTTACAGGATCGACGGGAAGACGGATACCTTGAGGTTATATATTCCCGAGGACTTACAGAGAGATTTGGTTGTTAGTATACATGAAGAAATAAGTCATTTCGGACGGTATAAAGTTTATGCGCTGATGAAGCACCGTTATTATTTCTCGAATATGTCTTGTATAATAGGTCGGATTGTGAGAGCTTGTGAGGTATGTCAGAGGTCAAAACACGCGTTAGAAGCACACACAGGGCCGATTAAGACTGTGATAGCGAAAGAGATCGGAGAACGCGTCTTTTGCGATATTTATGGACCTTTTCCAGCGGGTCGTTTCGGATACAAATACATATTCGTAATGCAGAACGTTTATAGCAAACTAATCAGGCTATACCCACTACGTGCGGCAAGTGGAAAAGCTACTTTAACATGTGTGAAAAAGTTCCATAAACAAGTTGAAATTAGGACATTATGTTCAGATAGAGGCGCGAATTTCACCTCAAAGATTTTCGAGACGGGCGTTCGCCAGTTAGGTGCGGAACTAACGCACACATCTGTCAGGAACCCGCGACCAAACTCGACAGAGAGAGTTAATAAAGAATTAGGAAGGTTGTTTAGAACATATTGCGAGAAGGCTCATCAATCTTGGGTAGATTTATTACCTAGTATAGAAAATTGCTACAATCAGGTAGTGCACACTACGACAGGCTATACACCAAACGAGGTGGTATGGGGAAAACGGACTCTATTATCGACTGATTTTGACAAGGGCGTAGTGAAGGAAAACGAATTGCGGCGGGAAATGCTAGAACAAATTAGGCAGCATGTGCGGCAAAACATAGTTAAAGCGGTAGAAAGTAGAGAGTCCTACTATAATAAAACGCATAAACTAGTTCATTTCGAAATAGGAGACTTAGTGAAACTTAAGGTCTTTGCGAAGTCAGATGCCGACAAAAAGTTAACAAAGAAATTCATGCGTCTATATGAGGGGCCCTACATAATAGGAGCAGTCCCATATAATAACGTATACACCTTGATTGACGTTCGTACTAATAAGACAAAAGGAAATTATAATGCTATCCATCTGTTTCGTTATTATAAAAGCACGTAAATAATAGGTTTCTACTAGGGACTAGTGAGCGAATACAGGGGAGAAATAGATTTTCAAACGACTAGTGCAAATGCTGAGACATTAGGAAGACTAGGTGTATTAAAAATCTATTTGGGGGAGTGTGAGATGGTCCGCATATGGCCTATAATTCATTTTTTTTTCTTTTCGCTTTCGATGAACACTTAAATAAATTCCAAGCATAATGTAACTTTTACAACTAAAGAAATTCGTAAAATAAACATTGGAACGCATAAATTTGCCCAACTAGACAAGAAAACGACTCCACTGCAGATGTGGAACCATTAAGTTGAAGTAAAACAAAGAACACAAAAAAACCCGGCAACACTTTAAAAGTAATAAACTATAGAATTCAGGCTAAATACAAGTGGACAAGGTCCGATAAGAGGTTAGCTTAGGAAACGCGTCATAAATTGAGTTTTTGCTGCATTCGCGAACGTGGGAAGTGAACGGACGCAATACCAGATGTTTGACAAGATGAAACAAAAGGAGAAATTTAACCAATGTGAATGATTGTACAGTTGATTTTGGGTTAAACTATTTTACAGATTGGAAGGGGAAGACTATGGGAAGGGGTAGCGTGTATATCCCAACGATCGGACGGCGAGGCAGGGCAGGGCAGAGACCAGAGAGAGAGCAGTTCGGGAGTCCGAGGTTGTTGTGCGGGAAGCTAACGAGTGTAGTCTTAGAATTATAAAGTTTAAAGTAAAATAAATCGAGAGTAGAAATAAATAAATTAATTGAGAAAAGTAAGCGTAATAAAGTGCGACGGACGAGGTGACGCAGTATTTCGGTAATGTACTCCAATCCATTTGTAATTTAATAGATTGTTATAGATTCACAGATATATTGCAATTTATATAATTAAATTGAGAGGCTTAACCCTTAGAGACTAACAAACATGAATCCAGAGACCGGACTAGAGATATTGAGCGAGCTTATGAGGAGAGACGGGAGTCGAGTATTGCCTATCTGAGATTGGGGAATTATGTCCTTATTTGTGGTTTATATCGCGTATTTACTTTTAATATCATGTAGACTAGTTTGGCGAGGCTGAAATGAAGTAAGGGATAAAGTAAATCGCCAATAGTCGAGTCCAACGGCAGATTGCCCCGATCAAGGTCTGAAGTAAATCACTTTAAGGAATGAAATAGATAAATTAACCATCTGTGAATCTAGCACAACACTATGTAAATATATGTTATCAAATTTATCGTAACATTAAGATGTGTGTGTCTTCTCCTTCGACAGCAATGTTAACTTGTATATAATTACCTATACATTAATATTTAGTGAAGCATGTGTGTATTTTAAATGTTAAGATGTACTTAGATTTAAATAGCCCAAGGGTTTTTTTTGTTTGAATATGCCGTTTTTCCCTTGCTTAGTATGGCTTTAGGAACGTGAAATATTCGTTCGTGCTTTAAAATATAACCTAATATTATAAAGTACGATCTAAATAATCCAACAGTTTCTTTTGATATCGCTCAAGTTGTTTTGAGTAAAGAACAGATAGTAATTTTGAGAATAAACAGATTTTGAACCATAATCTTTATTTTATTAATATAGTTTTAGTACTCCTCAGGGTGTTTAATAATGGAGGATTCACTCGAAATTTGAACCTTTTCTATTTTCATTAATCAATCCAAACGGGTCATTATTAATACAGCACATGTGTTGAACTAAATCGAGCCATCTTCAATAATAAATTCCCTCATATTACCTAGATAGAATCACGATTCGCATTCCAGAGAGTTAGGTTTAGTTAGCTGTAGATATACATATATATGTGGGTTCGAATCCTACTGGCCACGAGATGTTGATTTGTGTTTAATAAGTTTATACCGGAACCACGACAATTACTCTTCATTCATCTCATCACCATTTATAATTAATTAAATTAGTTAGATTCGATAGAACTATGAGACTACGTTATATTTTGTTATGTGGGTTCGAATCCCGCTGGCTACGAGATGTTGATTGTGTTTAATAAGTTTATTCCGAAACTTTGGCAGTTACCTTTTATTACATTGATCTAAGCCGATCATTCACTTATCATAATATAAATTAAATTAGCTAAGTTCAATAGAACTATGAGACTACTTCAGAGTTGAATTTAAGAGCATAAAAAAGGCTAATACTGTGCAATCTATGATGATTTGATTTTATTTAGCTTTGCAAAATAGACCGATTGCATTTAGTTACTAAGTGAAGTACTAAGGTCTGAGAACATTAGCTACGCTAATGTAAATATCTAGTAAATTAGCAGAGACTCCGAGAGCCTACGAGTGCAACGAGAGAGACGACAGACAGGTACGAACCCGAGCCTTTTGTTTTGTTTGTTTGTTAGGAATTTATATAATGCTAGGGTGACCATGATAATTGTGTGGAAAAGGAGACTAGGCAAGGCAAAAGTAGGGTGACAATGATATTGCGGAATGAAGGACACTAAGGTTGATTGGGCTTTTAAAATATATTGACATATTGACTAAAATAGTCAAAGAACAGTACACGGTTCCAGCGTGGCGTTCCGGCGGCGATATCCCGGCACACCAATACACGCCATGTCTTACAGATCAACTCCCGACCTCGGTTTGGCCAAATCATATAACTAATAATAAATATACATAATCATAAACCATGGTTATGGGGCGAGCTACGGCTCACAAATAGCCTGTCTTTCGAGACAAGGCAATAATGCGCTTCTCAGCGATAAAAGGGAGTTGACTGTGCCCCAATAACAATGATTAAAGGCCCCTGTGCTGGGCGTAGGGTTCCCCGTGCTAGAGGGAAATCGGTCGGTTACGATGGCCCAAAGAAGGCAAATACATACACCAGCTAATCATGCATTCTAACCTGTCCGTAAGCTTATAATTCTAATTAGTCTTATTCGGACTTCCGAGTGTTGAAGTAACGCTATTACATAATTTTATTGAGGTAGGGCTCATACATTACAATGAGCCTCGCGTAGACAGGTAGAATGGGATGATAGCCTGTATAGTCCACCCAACGTATTGTACTGCCCAGGTGAGCGATGCGTCTCCGTTTACCTTGGGAATCCGCGTAATTATAGATAACATGCCAGATACCCAAGTGTCTTTTACCCTGAAGTATTATTTTCAAGAATTTTCCTCAAATATATTTAATCACAAATTAACAAGCTTAGACGATCACACCGTACCATCACAAGTCGTTTAAATTCTTATATTAAATATCTTAATTATTATTTAGTTGCGAATATTTAGATGACTATTTATTACGACTGATATTACTCACAATTGTTTTATGTTATGAATAAACTAAAATCTGCTTAACCGATTTAGATGGAATTTCGGGTAAAAAGAGGGTTGAAAGTTGTATGTAGAAATCTCATTCCTTAAGTAATGGAAATAACTCATCTATACTGAACTCATGTTTTAGTAAACATACCTAGGGACAAACGCAAGCGAAACGAGAGTGAGTCGCTAGTATATTATATAATAGTAGACAAAAAATAGATGACATAATAAATTAATAAATACGTTGGTACATTATTACACACAGCGCTGTCTAGTTCCGTGTTAAGCTACGAGGCTTGTGTTACGGATACCAGATAGTTGATACGCTACACATTATATCACTTTTAAATATATACATAATATAAATCACCCATGACTGGAGTACAAACATTCGTGCTCAAGAAATGTATGCCCCCAGCGGGATTCGAACCCGCGACCGCTGGCGCAGCAAGTAGGGTCACTAGATACAGCCAAACATGTCGTCAAATACATTTTAAAGAACACTCTATATAGCAAAGCTGAAGATCGTTTAATATTCACGAGAGGAAAGCCATCGGTTCAATCGGAGACATCTAACGTCGGTTTTATTGGGTATCTACAGCGTACCACTTTTTGTGCCAGAGCCGCTGGTCTCGCAAGTTATCTATTAAATTTATTCCGGCATGGCACCCGACTAAATGGTATTAGTTGATGCAAATTATAATGATTTAAGGATTTATTAGGTTAAATTTGAAACGTCTAATGAATATTCAGGATTCATGAAATAGCTTGCACCTGTAGGTCTGAATATGATGAGGTTTACACCAACTTTTAGTTTTGATGACATTTATTTATCTAATCAAATTTGGACTTAAAATTTTCTTCTCATTTAAGTAAGAGATAGGATCTAAGTAAACGTTCTAAATTACTGTTGCGAGATAGGGTTCTGCGAACGGAAATTAAAACTGGTCACTTGCCTTAGAAATGTTTTATTGCTTTTACGTTGTACACGAGTGGCTTTTGTCAGATCTGAGAGAAAGATTCAATACGTCACTACGTGCAATAACAGTTAAGTTTAATCACGGATCACTATTTTCCTAGTACTTCTACTATTACTTTACTTCTTAGAAACTTTGCTCAAACTGTATTTTACAACACTTTGTGCTTTTCAGAAATACACATTTCAAAAGTTTTCGTGCTATACTGATTACAGTATATGAATATATATATCTAGATCCCAACCATAGCAACTTCCAATATTATTCCTATATATTTTTTAAAGTATGTGTAATACTTTACAAAATACCGTTTATGTTAGTTTCCTCTTAAAATGATATAAAACTGACAAATAATTACTAAGTTAAAGGGACAGAGCATATTTACTTTTAATTATCTACACTATATTATGACTCCTTGCATAAGATCATAAAATCGTCTTAAGTAGGCAAAACGCATTCCAGCTTTTCTGTTATAAATTTTATCAGCCCATTGAAATTAAGAGGCTTGTTAACATACTCTACTCTGCATTTGGTAATGAAAGGACTCTTATGCGCATGTTTTGGCTTTAAGTACCTATAAGTATTTATAAAATCAGTTCTCAGTACATTGACTGTTTGGGAACTTACTATAAACTTATAAAAATCGATAGCGTTAAAACGCTTCATTTAACTTACGAGTATGCTAAAGTTGATGAAAGTTAGAAAATTAAATCGTGCAGTATCTTGATCTTATTTCAATCTTTTCTATAAGACGGTTTCCATTAAAACTCCAGTACTGTTGATTTAAACTTTTCCTTTGATCGCGTCCTCACGAGAATCTTTTTGTGCATATGAGATGGTCGTTAACAATTTTATACATCCGATTTGTATTTGGTCATTTGCTTTTGCTTAAAAATTTAGATTTGTAGATTTTATCATTCTCTTTGCATATTGTCGCGGAATAGAGTGCGAACCCGTCATTATAGCACGCTTGTACTATGCTTTACAACAGCGAATGTCAATTTCTAACTTTTGACAATTCGATAACAAGAACAGTTTATTGCAAATTTTATTGTGTCAGAGAGAGAAAAAGCATTTTCAGGAAAGTTACTAGAAACATTTTGAATTTTCGATACTAGAATGCTCTAAATTTACGCATATAAAAAGGCCGGCAGTGTGTCGAGAGATCAGTTGATGTTTGAAGTCTAGTGAAGATTGCGAAGAGATACGAAATAGTGGATAAGTGAAGAAGAGTAAAGTAAATTATTAAAAGTGGCGGATTATAGTGCTCAGAGACTTAACTTAACTAGTGCTGCGTACAAACTATGCGTGTATATAAAGTGTAAATAAAATAAAACATCTTAAGTGCGAGAACGCTTTTAATTTCCGATCACGAACCCGTAGTTCGTAACAATATATTACTTCTTACTACGTATCAATTATATTTCAAGTCAGCATAAATATTATGGACCTTAGCTTTGATACATATTTGTGACTGTAAAGTTTTATGAGAATGTACATACATACTAGTACAACATTTTAGTTTTTATGAATCCTCGAAAGTTTATGTGGGCAGGTAAAAGAGCACATTTATTTTTATGTTACAAGAAAAAGCTTACAAAATAATTAATTATTAGTGAGAAAAAAAGCTTTTATTACTATAAGTGAAACATATTTTTTTATATATATATACATAAGTTTTAGTACGTTATATATATATAACGTACTAATTATATGTATATAATATAATTTTGTCAAGTGGTAGTGCCATGCTTGTTACCTTCGTGTAGCAACCGAATGGGCCGGCACGCCCCGTATAGTTCATTAGTACCACTCTCTCACAGAAGACCGGCGTGAAGTGGCAGCTATGCTGTCGCGTTTCGTCCGGTGAGTGAAAGTCCGGGAGGCCCACTCTCGTTCCCCCCTCCCTCTTCCCTTCATCCTCCGCCTTCGTTCCCTCCTCCCTCCCACTTCCCTCCCTCCTCCATCCCTCCCTTTCCTGAAAGGCCGGCAACGCATCTGCAAGCCTGGCTTCAGGCTTGCAGATGTCCATGGGCGGAGGTGTTCACTTCCCATCAGGTGAGCCTCCTGCCCGATTGCCCCCTTTTTACCATAAAAAAAAATATATATATATATATTCATTTTCACGATGATTATTGTTAAAATTCAATCACTGATGAAGAGTAGTCTATATAATAATATTTATATAATAAACTATTTAGTTTCGATAAGAAGACTTCAACAAAATGATGTCTTGCAATAACTGCAATGTCACATAGAGCCCGTCTTGGCCACGAGACAACGTTATCAGGAAATCTATTTCCAACGAGAAATTGCGAAATAAAATAAGTTAATGGCATCTGTTTCATTTAATTCTTATATAGAATTTTCTTTTATTACCTATTAACTGTCTGTGTACTAGTTTTTGCTAAGTTGTTAAACATTTGGTTTAAGTGCAGAGTAAATACGAGTATTATGAACGTAGAAAACATTATCTTTACTATTATTATAAAGCTGAAGAGTTTGTTTGTTTGTTTGGTTGAACGCACTAATCTCAGGAACTAATGGTCCGAATTGAAAAATTCTTTCTGTGTTGGATAGTCCGTTTATCAAAGAAGACTATAAGCTATATTACATCACGCTACGATCAATAGGAGTGGAATATCAATGAACAATGTTGCAAAACGAGAGTAAAATATTTACTTTGATTTTTAAGCCTTTAGAATGCGAGCGAAGCCGCGGGAAAGGCTAGTGGTTAATAAAGCTAAACGATTGTGCTTGTATTGATTAAGAAACTCCTCAGTAAAACATAAGAATGTGAAACAAAGAATAAAAACTTTATTTTTATGTAACATAATATTTATTAAGTTTGCTTATTTCATAGTGTGAAAATTTATATTTCAATAAAAATCTAGTAAATCACTACATAGCATAAAACAAAGTCGCGTTCCGCTTGCTGTCTGTCCCTATGTATGCTTAGATCATTTAAACTACGCAACGGATTTTGATGCGGTTTTTTTTAAGAGATAGAGTGATTCAAGAAGAAGGTTTATATATGTAATAGCGAAACCCGCGGCTTCACTCGCGCTAAATCTAGGGACGAAGCCGAGCAAAGCGAGGGTGAGTCTCTACTATAT
Organism: Boloria selene; assembly: GCA_905231865.2. Lineage (NCBI taxonomy): Eukaryota > Metazoa > Arthropoda > Insecta > Lepidoptera > Nymphalidae > Boloria > Boloria selene. The sequence goes on from HG993133.1 coordinate 956,403, forward strand.
TAATATATAACAAGTAATAAAGTATTATTTTTATGTTCCACTTATTTTACGGTGAAGGCAATCTTGTATACCTGAGAGTTGTCCAAAGGGATGTTAAGAAGGGCTAAACACATACATATATATATGAACTAATTTACACTAAAACAATAATTTTACTTACAAAATCAAAAAAAATATATAAGAGAAATTATAACACATGTATATTTTACAAGAACACTCTCTCTTTCTAAGTCGGTTAAAATAAACATGCTTTGATAATAATCTACATAGAGGCAAGTTCCCTGAGACTACACGGAGATAGGTAAAGTTACCGCTCAGCTTCCAGTTTACAGTACACGAGGCATTTAAAATTAAATGTCTTTATTAAAATAGCTAGCTATAAAAGAATGGCTTTGTGATATAAAAATTAATATAAGTTTATAATATCTTAGAAGTAATTAATTTTATTATTAAGAATGGTATATTTTTTAACTAAAACACCAAATTCCCTTTAGTTGAACCCAATATGTATGTATGTAATAACCTATATATTACATATAGATAAAATATAACTATAAAAAATTATAGTGTGAAGTTCGGAAAGCAACTTCATGAATGTGCCCGAATGTATTGTATGTAACTTCAACTAACTAGGTAGACAACTAAAAAAAGAAAAGTCTTTATTGAACATAGGCTGCCTGCCTAGACGATATAGGCAGTGGTGGCACAGTGGTAACGCGCTCGCTTGGATAACCGAGTGATGCGGGTTCAAACCTGGGTCTCGCATCTCTGATATTTTAGACCGTAAGACCACTTGTCTTACGGTGAAGTAAAACATCGTGAGGAAACCTGCATGTCTGAGAAAAACCTAGCAAGTTTTCGAAAGATATGTGAAGTCCGCCAACATGCACTAGGCCAGCGCGGAGGACTATGGCCCAATCCCCCTCATAGTGAGGGAAGGCCCGTGTCCAGCAGTGTGACGTTAAAAAGGACTGAAGATGAAGATGATATCGAACATAGGTAGATTTTTTATTTTTGTATTTTATAGATTGAACCTACAAACTTTATCTCAATCAGACCATGCGAGGTTCAAATTAACAAAGTAGGCTGTAATAGTCCACATACCTCCTTACAATAAGGCCAATACCCCCACACATGTCAAGCTACACCAAATTCAAGGTATAATTAATTAATTTTAACCCCATATTACTACCATGTCGTAAGTCAAAGTGACACTGTAGTATAATTTAGTTTGTGTCGCAGCAAGATGCCGGCGTGTGGCTTGGTAATGTATTTCAAGAAGTTCCTTTCAACTAACTTTCATCTTCCACTTTATTTGTACATAATTTTCATTAATTTCACTAGCGACTTTTAACCTATCTGTTATTCATACTGTGTATTGAATTACATTAAAATCTGATCAGCCGTTTCAGCGTGAAAGGACAAACGTACATACATAACTATTGCATTTTTAATATTAGTTCTATAACATAATTAATTTAGTTTTGTTCAGTAGCAAGCATTTGCTATTTATACGTATTCTTGATTTTACCATACAGATTGGTACTTTCTTTAAAGAATAAGGGAAATTTAGATGTACTCGTAGGTCGTTAATTTTTAACTTTTGATAAAGAAACATGAATAATAAATCTAATACTAGGTACTTACAATCTTTTATATTTTTTAACATTAGTCTTCCTCTTGATAGAAAGATTGTATTATATTGATAGGAGTAAATTTTTTACTTTACTGTAATAAGATCTGCGAGATTTTATTTATTAACATACTAGCGATACGCCCTTGCTTTGCTCGGGCTCATCCCTCAATCAAGCGCGAGCGAAACCGTGGGTTCCGCTAGTGTATTATACATGTAAACCTTTCCGTCAATTCTGTATCAAACGTCATAAGGTTACATTAAAAAAGTTTATATTTTCTAAATCACTAAGGTTAGATTTACAATAATTTTATATGGTGGTTAATTATTGTTAAATTTTCTAACTCTCCGCGTAATTTTCTTAACTTTTTCTGTCATAAGAAACTTCTCCTGAAAATAACAAACACAACAAAAAAAGAATTATAGCGAAATCGGTCCAACCGTTCACGCGTGATGACGTGATCAAGGGAAATAGGGATTCATTTTTATATATAATATGGATATTTATTTATCACTCAGTGTATATATTACCTTACGTATGCTATTTTTAAACATTCTTATTTCGAAAACACTGTTTATATTATTTCTCAGTCTGTCAAAGTCCTAGAACGACACATTGACATGTGCATGTTACTTCACCAGGTAATAGCTTAATGGATATAAATGAGGTTCGCGAGTGAGATCGCTCAGTACAAATATTGTATTAGAATACTTCGCACGTGGATCCATGGGATAAAATTAGTTTAATAAAAATATAATATATTTTTGCTTATTTATTCAAACTACCTATACCTGGTGTACTTTACAGTAAAGAAGTTTTTTTTTGTTTATTTGGAAAATTAACGTTTACGTTTGTACGGTTTTTCTTAGATATATAAACATTTCTCAGAGACTAGATACCTATTGTCCTGCAGTAAAAAGTAACCTGTCATCTGAAAGCTGTCATCAACCAAATTACATCTAAATCTGTTCAGTATTCTCGTCACAGATAGAAAAGAATTCTTAAAACTAAAATAAATAAATCCAATCTTTGTTATCGACAATAAATTGTGTATTTGATACTTTATAATTCAATATTAAAACTAATATTATTAGAACATAAATTAAATAAAGTAGTATGCTGGGAAAATATTACAACAGCACATATAAATAAAATTTAAATACATACATATTATAAATATAAATCCATAACTCCATCCATAACTGGAGTACAAACATTCGTGCTCAAGAAATGAATACCCCCAGCGGGACTCGAACCCGCGACCGCTGGCGCAGAAAGTAGGGTCACTACGTCCAACTGAGTCAAACGTGTCGTCATACAAAATACATACATACATACAGCTAACAGTAAATTCGGTGTCTTCAGCCCCTTTTAACGTCCCATTGCTGGGCACGGGCCTCCCTCAGTACAAGGGGAATTAGGCCTGATAGTCCACCGCGCTGGCCTAGTGCGTGTCTTCACATTCTTTTCGAAAACTTGCTAGGTTTTTCTCAGACATGCAGGTTTCCTCACGATGTTTTCCTTCACCGTAAGACAAGTGGTAATCATAGTAGAAATGATTCGACATGAAAATATTAGAATTGCGAGACCCGGATTCGAACCCGCATCACTCGGTTATCCAAGCGAGCGCCTCGCCACTGCCATTGCCTTAAATTCGGTATACATAATTATTATTTTCTTCCAACATTACTCTATTTAATGTATAGACTACTAAATATGTCACTTGCACATAAGCGGAACATCGTAAAGAATCTTTCAGTTCATTGGTTAACTGAAAATAAAAATACTTGTGGTCAAGCTCCATTAAATCACTGTAAATATACCGGATGCTATGATGAAGTAGTCCAAGCCTGGCTGGTATAGCTTACAAAGCTAGAGGTAGTGGGTTCTTTTTTTGTAAAAGTAAATTTGCCTTTTACCTTAAAAAAACATGATTACACATATTTTTACCCGTAAGGGGTAATTTACAAGGTAATTTACCAATTTTTAATTACTTTTAGTAGTTTCTTTAATCACTATCTGAATTCGTTATCATTTCAACGTCATAGAATCCCGTTATCAACAAAATGTCAAATTTCAACTCAATCAGCTGATGCTAGCAAGAAAAATGGCAAATTTTGAACTAGACGAAAACCTGCGAATGAAGCAACTCGAATTAAAGTTTGTAAAATAATATTCTTCGTACAAACCTGCATAGTTCATTTTACTTAATTTTCTCTTATACATCAAAATAAAGGAATACTTATTTAGTTATTCGGCTCAGATTGTAGTGACCCTACTTTCAGCGTCAGCGGTCGCGGGTTCTACTCCCGCCGGGGGCATTCATTTGTTGAGCATGAATATTTGTTCTTAATTAGGTTTATAATATTTACTATATGTATAATATGGATGAACTTAAATGTTTTATATGGGTAGTGTATCAACTTGGTTATCCGTAACACAAGCCTCGTAGCTTACCACGGAACTAGATGACGCTGTGTATAATAGTGTACCAACATATTTATTTATATCGTACGAAGATATTAAGTAAAATTACTAAGAGCATTACTACAGGATTTTCCTTCCGTAGAAGAGTAAAAAATCATAAAATCAAATAGAAACGTATTTAAATTGAGTTTAATTTTATTGCGCTGTAACTTGCGCAAAGTATTCACCTGTTGGGGCAATTGTTCATTCACTGTAATACGTACCTTCAATGTACTAAATGTAAGCAAAATTATTGTGAAATGCTCGCTTTTATTTTCTAGGAATTGGCTTACGTTTGTGACAAAGTTGAACGTTTTATTCGAAATATTAATTGCATTATGAGAACACACGTAACGTTTGACTTAGTTTGTAGTGACCCAATTTGCTGTATTGCGGGTTTGAGTCCCGCTGAGGGCATTTATTAGTTGAGCATGAATATTAATAATACAGTCATGCGTGTTTTTATTTATAATATGTATGTATTTAAACTAAAATAAGCATGTGTAGTGTATCAATTACCGCAATACCACGGAAATAGATGGCGATGTGTTAATGTCCCAAAATTTTTATTTATTTACTTATTTATATAATAATAATAAATAAATAAAATAAATATATTGGTATATTATTACACACAGTATCTATTTCGACGAAGGAAGCTTGTGTTACGGATACCAGATTTTTGATATACTAGATATATTACTTTGTGTAAAAGCTGAAACAGTTGGCCGTTATGAATGAATTGTAGTAAAAAGATAAAAGACTATGACTTTTTAATTACACGTAAGCTACTTTTAGGTTTAAGGCACCCAAATGAACTTACCTTGCTTACCTTTGAACGTAAGCTTGTAATAAATGCCTTAAATTATAAGGGGTTAATATTATTTATCGTACATATTGACACCCACCTTCACATTAAAAGTGCTATATCAGCTTAAACGCCATAAGAACGCTCATTATCGTAACCGACAGAGTCAGATTGATGCTGTGACGTTGCATATACATTACTAATGTATTATATATCCTTATATTAGGGTTCCTTAGATAATTGGTTCGGAATGACATCGACTATTTATGGTCTATTGCCATCGTATGAACCCTGTAATTTTAAGAATTCATTCATATAGATGTTATTATTAGGGGATATACGTATAATTCATTTAGATTTTCTTGTTCACGCGAATATTTGACTTATTAAATAAACTATATTTTCGGTTTTTTTGCGGTTTAATTTTTTTTTGATCCCGACATTTAAAATGCTTTAGTGTAATCATGGTCTCAGGAAAGAGATGAGAGAGTTTAGGTGAATAATTTATCAAGATTTTGCATAAATCAACTAAAATGGTTGCTTATATATCAAAAAAATCATGTCAACTCGGTGTTTTAGTAGTACCTACGTGCTACGTAAAACAATAGAGTTACAATGAAAATACTATTATAAGGTTCTATTTCATCATATCTCCTGCGCCGTTCGTTAGTCGCAGTAAGATCAAAATTAAAGGCCGAAATTATTCCTCTTAAGAACATCTATTACACATCTCAGGATTAACCCAAGTAAAGGAAAAGACGCCAGAAAAAAGCTAAAGAATAAAGCTACGTGATATTAAAAAAGGCATTCTGTTAAAAATATATACACAGAGTATATTATATTTAATTTCAACATATTCACAAAAACGGTACTATACAATAAAGAAAAAGTAAGTTACTCTTGAATATCTTCAAATGTAGAAAGAAATGTAATATACGGAATCGTTCACCGTTTTCTTCACTACTGGTTTTATTTTAATAACGCCGCCACCATGATTTATGAGCTGAAGCTACTTTACTTTTACGAATATTTCATAAAATACAAGCTACTCATCCTCGCTATGCTCGAGTTCGTTACTAAGTACTTTTTGTAACGGTTAGTACAGAGTTTTAGAGATTTACAGTAAACGGTATCGTATATCTTGCCTATAATATTATAAAAAATAATAAATTTCTATGTATTACCTATGTATCATTACATATTATAAAACAAAGTCGCTTTCTCTGTCCCTATATCCCTTTGTACGCTTATATCTTTAAAACTACACAACGGATTTTGATGCGGTTTTTTTAATAGATAGAGTGATTCAAGAGGAAGGTTAATATGTATAACTAGCGGATCCCGCGGCTTTGCTTGTGCTAAATCTAGGAAAGCCCAAGCGAAGCGAGGGCGAGTCGCTAGTAAATTATAAAAAATAATTCATTATTGTCGGAACATATCACGAAAAATCCACAGGATCGATTTTGACGAAATTTTATTGTTATGACAGCTGTTAATACTGCGGTAAAATAACTCACTTCTGAGATATTCAATTAAAAAAAATATTTTATTCAGCATAAAATTATTACAATTCTTACTAAACGTCATGAGTCTATAACTACCAGTTTTGAAAGAAGAAGACTCTGACCTGAGAAGAAACTCAGAAATCTATAAAATGACTAATATACGAAGTTACTGTAATACTAACTGGTAACTCAAGCAGAACGAGGGTACGTCACTAGTATCTTTATAAATTATATCATTTTACAAAGAATGGTAACTTCAGATTTCCTTAAGCTATATATAATATTTTTTCTTTATCTATACATTGTATTAATTCATATTATATGCGGGATAAAAATTATATTCATCGAAACAAATCACCTACATTTTTTACAAATATCTTACAAAGTTTATACACCACAATGTGAAATGTCGCCCAACCAATGTTTACAAACTGGCCTGATTTAGATATCGATGTCCGAAATGACTTACCTTTGTAATATAGGTTTTCGAATGAATACATCAGTATAAATTACTAGTAGACGCGAGTACTTTTGTTTTATTGCAGGAATAAAATAATGTTTTTTGGAGAAAATGACAACTATCAAAGTAAAATGCCAGCATCTGTAATGTTGTTATTTAATAATGTGTAATTTAATAAAGTATATATATTCTATATATAATATTATAATAACATCCTAATTCTTATGATAGTACAGTAAGTACATAAGTGAAAGACCACAATGTTGTTCTGGCTGGTGTATAGACCGATGATAATTAAAAAAAAACTGGCTACTTTTATCTTAAAAAAGGAATAGAATTCCGCTCAAAATAATTTTTTGAGTGAATTTTTATTATTAATATTAAATATAACTATTAAAGAAATTTTTAATTTATTAAGGTAAGTAAGCAATGTTTATTGTTTTTGATACAAATTTTTGAATTTGTAAATGGTTTGTTTTTCATTTATTTATTAAATTGCAAGTCTTTTAATATTTTACTTTGTTTCCATGAATATACTGGCGAAAGCCCAAATCGCTGTCATGATATAAATTAGCGTTGTTCGAAAGTAAATAACAAGTATTGAATACAATAATAAACGAAGCAAAGTTCCTTTATATTTATATATTATATTTAAGAAATTTTATTTAAAATTATCAGTAATCAATTTTTTAACTTTGTCCTTTCTTCTAAGGTACTGTACTGAGTGACAGTTCTTATACAACTAAGAGCTTTTTTTATATCTCTAAAGTTGATAAGCACAGTGTTTTATTACTATGCAAATTATTACATGGCAAGAGAAGTCTTCTTATTTATTCATTTAACGTTTCAACAAACGATTTTTACATGAAAATTATAAGTTTATATATGAACTACGTAATTGGAGTTGGAGAAAAAATAAGCCAACGAGCTTTAATACTGTTAATTATTTTTCTATCGGCCACATATTATATCATCTAAGCATATTTAGTAACCCAGTTAGCCAATAATCATTTTTTCAAGTCAAATCAAATAAAAATATTTTATTCAGCATAAAAATTATTACAATTTCTTATTGAACGTCATGAGTCTACCACCAGTTCGGAAAGAAGAAACCTCTGACCTGAAAAGAACTGAAAAAGAAACTCAGGTAATTTAAGCATTTAAGCACTAATATTTATCTTGATATCAAAATTCAAGCCATTACCCTAGCCAGGACTTACATAGAAAACATCTACATTCATTAATATTCAAAGCTTCAAACTTAATCAAAATTGTTTTACCGTCTCAAAGGAAAAACTTTGAAAGATTTATTATTTATAAGCGAGCTTTTTTACTTGTTCTAATTTAATGTTACTCTCTGAACTATCAATGTCACATTGAAGAAATTTTATTACCTTGAAATGCAAAACGTCTCTTACATATTAAATAACTTGAGTGAATTTTACTTAATAATTAAGTAACTGTCTCAAAACTTGAAAGAGCTTTAAGTACGAGAGTAATACCATTTGACATCTCTAATATTTTCATGTACACATCATTTCCAATGTTTACAAAGTTCCAACGTACAAAATTTGCCAAACCCATTTGGTTACTTGGTGTAGTGGTAGAGTATGAACTGATTATACTAGGATTTGACGACACGTTTGGCGCAGTTTTTAGTGACCCTACTTTCTTGCGGGGCGTTCATTTGTTAAACTCGGATGTATGTACTCCAGTCATGGGTGTTCATATTTTGTAATATGTACGTATTTAAACTTATATATGTAGTATATCACCTATCTGGTATCCGTAGCACAATCTTCCTTCGTAGCTTACCACGGAACTAGATGGCGCTGTGTGTAATTATGTCCCAACATAGCTATACTAGTGATATTAAAGATACGCAAAGGCTTGCCATATCACTACATAGTATAAAACAAAGTCGCTTTCTCTGTCCCTATATCCCTATGTATGCTTAAATCTTTAAAACGACGCAACGGATTTTAATGCGGTTTTTTTAATAAATAGAGTGATTCAAGAGGAAGGTTTATATGCATAACTAGCGGATCCCGCGGCTTTGCCTGTGCTAAATCTAGGGAAGAGCCCGAGAGAAGCGAGGGCGAGTCGCTAGTTCTTAAATAAAACGAAAGTATATTTTATAAGGTCACCATAAAACCCCATATAAAACTGTTATCTATAAAACGTAACACGTTATCAAAACATTTGTTTGCCGAAAGGAAAATCCATTGCTCCTGTATAGACTCTTATTTAAAGTCAATGGGATAAGAACATGTCGACTTCTATTTACGTAGCCATTAAAGGGATTGAGAACGCTTTTAAATTCAGCCTTACGCATACTATATTTGCATGTTTTTATAGGATTCCGAACTTGGGAATCGTATGGAAAACATTGTTATATAACATGTAGGTGTGTTATGGAGAGATCTCTTTCTCTTTCTCTCTCTCTCTCTCAATATATCTTCTAATGTAAATAGTCCAAATAAAACAGTTCAGTGCATTTAGGATAGTGTGTTATCTCTTTCTCTCTCTCATATTTATATATCTTCTAATGTAAATAGTCCAAAATAAAACAGTTCAGTGCATTTTCTCTTTTTTCTCTTTTTTCATTTTATTTCTTTTGCTATTGATAGCTCGCCAGAATCGTGTTATCAATAAAAATTTAGTGTTATAAAAAACAAATGTTATTTCTTTCTTGTTTAAAAATTTAAATCTGATTGAACTCATGATCATCGCTTTAGTTATAGTTAGGTTATCTATATTTATGCTAGAAAATAATATCAAACAGTATTATTAACTAGATGAAAAGTATAACATATTGCTTCTTAGCTTATTGCAATAAAACTCCAAGTATCATTTTTAACTAGAATATTCTTAAAGCTTTTTTCAGTCTTCAAAATATACAAATCAAATCAAATCAAATCAAAATATTTTATTCAGCATAAAAATTGCTACAATTTCTTACTGAACGTCATGAGTCTACCACCAGTTCGGAAAGAAGAAATCTCTGACCTGAGAAGAACTGGCGAAAGAAACTCAGCGGGACTAATATTTTTTTTTATCTTATTCTCACTCTTTTTTTAAATTGAATTGTAAATTAACAATAATTCTATATGTTGAAATAGCCTGGCGGCGATCACATCATTCCCAAGGCGTACTGTCTTCTAAAAAATCGTTAATCGAATAATAGCCTTTAGTACACAAACGTTCCTTCACAAATTTTTAATATAATAAATAATAAAAATACATTTTATATAATCAATTTAAATAATTATTACTTCGTACGGAAATTAATTTTGTGACATGAGCTATATTGACAGTATCAGACTAACCTATTAAGATTTACAACGTTATAAAAATTCAAAATAAAATCAAGAAAGTATTATAAAAAATTCACAAACTTTTGGCTCAGTTTTGTCGTGATCGTACTTGCTGTGCCAGTGGTTGCGGGTTCGAGTCCTGCAGCGGTCATTTTTTACGTGATGATCCCGTATGTTTGTACTCCAGTCATGGGTGTTTTTATTTATAATATTTATATATTTACTAGTTATATAGCTTGTAGTGTAAAATCTCGGTGGTGTAGTGGCTAGCATGTACGGTCATACATCGAGAGGTCCTGGGTTCGAGTCCCAGGTCGGGTCAAGTTTAATTATTGAGTCTTTCTGTTTAGTAAGCCTCAGTAATAGCCCGGAGTTGGGAAGTTGGCGGTGAGTCACCCCCGTGCCTCGGAGAGCACGTAAAGCCGTCGGTCCTGCGCCTTAGCTCTCACTGGTCGTGTCGAACAGTCGTCCCACCGGAGTATGAGAGTGATAGGAAAAGAGAGTGCACTTGTGTCTGCGCGTACACGCGCTTCACTATAATATCTCCTGCGCAGTTGGCCAGTCTCAATGAGCCGCCGTGGCCGGAATCGGTTGGAGAACATTATTATTATAGTTTAAAACATACCTAATTCCCATAACACAAGCCTCGTAGCTTACCATGAGACTAGATAACGCTAGGCTAAGACCCTATAATATGTTTACTTATATATTTATTTATATTATATACTCGTATTTAATGAAAATGCGGTTAAATGCATTTCATGTGTAAAAGGGAAAGGAAAGACGTTAAATTAACCGAACATTTTCCCATTGTAACAAAATAAACATGTTTGTTTTTCGCAAAATCTATATTTATTCGGAAAGCTAATTATTACGTTGGTTCTTAACTACTGGTTTTCAGCAGTTTTGCGTATTTATATATTTTAATGAGGAAATTTTATATATGGGGGCATTAAGAATGAACCATTTCTTCCGTGGTAAGCTACGAGGCTTGTGTTACGGATTCCAGATATTTGATATACTACAAATACATAACTTTATATAGGTACATACTATAAATATAAAAAAAACTACTGGACTAAACTATTTTAAATTTTTGTGGGACCAAATGGCAACTATTCCGCATCAAACAAAAGAAGAATCACGTAAATCTGATCATAACTCACAGAGTAATTGGTGTACATACATAAAAAATACCGAGCAAATTGATAACCTCCTCCTTTACGAAGTCGGTTAAAAATATGTATGACTGGCTTACAAATACTCGTATTCATTACGTAGTAAGTCAGTCTGTTTCTAAATTTCATCTAAATCTATCCAGTTTTCTCTTGAAGCCGCCACAAATAGACGGATAAATTTCTAAAAACAACACATTCTGAATCTTATTATATATCGATAGTACATATACAAAATGTTTAAATAATAATATGTAAATAAAAAAAATTGCTTTCCGGTCTTTATTGACGACACGTTTGGCGCAGTTTGTAGTGACCCTACTTTCTTGCGCTAGCGGTTGCGGATTCGAATCCCGCTGGGGGCATTCATTTGCTAAACTCGGATGTTTGTTCTTGAGGGATGGATGTTTATATTTATAATATGTATGTATTTAAACTTATAAATGTAGTATATCAACTATCTGCTAACCGTAACACAAGCTTCCTTCGTAGCTTACCACGGAACTAGATGGCGCTGTGTGTAATAATGTCCCAACATATTTATTTGTTTATTTATATTTTAGAACACGGTTGAAGATGCGAAAAATGCTTATGTATGTCTTAATTAAGATGGAATATCTCCAATTAAATAAATAACAAAACATTAATCATCGTCGTAATACAAATTTATTATACTCTTTATTGCACATAATATAAACAGTAATACAAGTACAAATTTAGTTTGCAACGGTGGACTTATCTCTATAAGAGATTTCTTCCAGCCAACCTGTGTTAGTGAGAAATAGTGTTATGAAGCAGGCTAAAATAGTGCAGTTTGAGTGCTACGATTATATAATATTATGGTATACAAGTAATTAAAAAAAAAAAACACTACTTAAATATTATATAAGCTACATACCATACTATACATACTTACATACATACATACATACATACATACATACATACATACATACATACATACATACATACATACAAACATTTATACATATACATACCCATATAATAGAATACATAATATTAGTAATTGAGATTGGTTAAGATAGAGTCAGAAAGTGGTGTCTTAATTTCTTCTTAAATGTATTAATAGATGGAGAAAGTTGTATGTCCTTAGGAAGATTGTTCCAGAGCTTTGTGCCATAGACTGTAAAAGAGTTCAGACGGAACTTTGTGTTGCACTTAGGAATGTCCAGCATTGTAGATATGCCAGGGCGCCTGGAACGAGAGGGGGTAGGGAGAGTTTGGATACGAGAACGGAGGTATGATGGAGAATTAGGATCATTGAGAATGTTGTAAAGGAACGAGAGGATGTGCATATCACGGCGAAGGCGGATTCGGAGCCATTTAAGTTGAGCACGAAAGTTAGATATATGGTCATGCTTTCGCAAGCCAAAAATAAAACGAATGGCGAGATTTTGAAGACGCTCTAGTTTGTTGAGTAGCTCCTCAGTCACATCCAAATAGCACACATCAGCGTAGTCAAGTATGGGGAGAAGGAGCGATTGCGCAAGCATAATTTTGGTTGAAAAAGGGAGGAAAAATTGGAGACGCTTGAGAGAGTGTAAAGTGTAATGCATACGTTTGCTGACCTCATTGACATGGGCAGCCCAGGTCATGTTGCAATCCATTATAAGGCCTAAGTTTTTCACCCTATCACAATAAGGGATTGCAACGCCAGAAAACTGGATCTGAGGTATTGAGTTCCAGTCGATTTTGCACCTTAGTCTACTACTACCAAATATAATACATTGTGATTTGCAGGGATTCACTACAAGGCCGAAAGACTCAGCCCACGACTGGACATCAACCAGATCCGAGTTTAATGCCCCAATAGCCTCATGCAACTCGGCCAGCTCGAAATGCCGATATATCTGTAAGTCATCTGCATACAGATGGAAGGGAGAAGAAATGACTTTTGATATGTTATTGATAAAGATAGAAAATAGTAAAGGGGAAAGTACGCCGCCTTGAGGTACACCAGCAGTTAGATCTAACCAATCCGATGACGCATCGTTGGTTTTCACGCACTGCTGACGTCCGAAGAGGTAAGAGTGAAACCAGTCTATGACAGTAGGAGAAATGTTAACCGCACGGAGAGCACCAACCAGGATATCAAGGTCAACAGAGTTGAAAGCACTGCTAAAATCAAGCAGGACCATCGCGGTGAGCTGGGTTTTATCCATCGCACCGCGGATATCCTCAGTGATATTCAGCAGTGCACCAACCGTGCTGTGGGAGGAGCGGAAACCGGACTGATATCGGCATAAAAGTTTATTGTGAGTCAGATAGGAGTAAAGTTGGTTGTGGACTAATGATTCTATGACTTTGGATAGGATAGGAAGGATCGATATGGGACGGAATTGTGAGAGACAGGTAGGATTAGAGGTTTTTGGTAGTGGGATGACAAATGCTTTTTTCCACGATGACGGGAAGACATTGCGTGTGAGTGAGAAGTTTATAATGTGAGTGATCACAGGCGCAATATCCTCCAGTATGGGGAGTATCATGTGAAGGCTGAGGTTGTCACTACCAATAGACTTTGTGGAAATGGCACAGACACACTTCTTTATAGCTTCAACTGAGACTGGTTCAAAGACGAACGGAGGTAGGTCAGGGGGAGCAAGATTCGATAAGAAAGAGAGAGTAGATTTTTTTTTATGAGGGTCTAAAGTTATAGGTGGAGTGATAAACTGCTGATTTAAGGCATTGAGATCCACAGGACTTTGCGAAGTTTCTGTGGCCTTACCCACACCCAGTGACCTAAGGAATCTCCAAACTTGCGTTTGACAAAGATCCTGAATTGTGGAGTAATTATTGTGACTGATAGGTATCTATCAGCTCGTGCGTTAATGCACATGCCATTTCGTTGGTATTTCATACAATTTGCTTTACTCTGTAAAATGCTGAAGCTATTTAACCGAGTTAAATACAAATGTTTATATGAAGTAGTATAAAAAGATTATATAAATTTGGAAAATGTTAATGTATGAGAGCTTGTAATATCTACCAAATGTGCTGATTCAAACTATATTATTGAAAAGAATCGAAATATGTGTATAGTTTTCATAATCTATATACTAATATTATAAATCTGAAGAGTTTGATTGCGTGTTTGTTTGTTTGTTTGGTTGAATGCGCTTATCTCAGGAACTACTGGTCCGAATTGAAAAATTCTTTATGTATTGTATAGTCCGTTTATCGAGGAAGGCTATAGGCTATATTATATCACGATACGACCTATAGAAACGGAGCATCAATGAAGAATATTGCAAAAACGGTAGAAAAATATTTCTTTTGAGAGCTTCCGTCGCGCACGCTGCGTAAACTATGCAAAAATAACCGAAAACGGTTAAAGTTATGCAAAAATCATGTAGTATGACGGAAATGTTCCCCTTCAAAAGTTCTAAAAAAAGTCCGCGATTGCATATGTCCATATTTTAAGGTTGACTCGCTGAACGCGAGCGAAGCCGCGGGAAAGGCTAGTAAATGATAGTGTTTCTCGTAACCATCAGTGTTGTATACATTCGGAATGTTGAAAGCATATAAATCTATGTATAACCTCGAAAAATCCAAAAGTGCATTTACATATAAATAGTACTTGATTCTTCAAATATACGAAAATTAATTTAAAATCTCTATTTAATACCAAAAATAGTTAGGTAACTTATACCTATTTTCATTATTATTTAATTTTCGAATATATTTTGCTGTCTTTTTAATATTTTTTAAGCTCAATTTGTCGTGTAAAATTTAAAGGCAGTTTTAAATTGTGTCGCGAACATATTGTACGATACGATTGAAATGTCTTTCGCAATGAAAGGAAGCGAAGCGGTGCTTTCCATAGATATGAGGGAATCAAAAATTTAATAAAACGTGATAATCGACTTTATTGGATTGAAATTTTTGCATATTTCAATTAACACAATACGTACAATTTATTTATTGCATTCTTTTAAATATGTTCGTTAAATTGTTTATGAATATGGTATAAATAAAAGTTGTATACTAGCGACTCACCCTCGCTTCGCTCGAGTTCGTCCCGAGGTTTAGGTCGAGCGAAGCCGCGGGTTCCGGTAGTATGTCTTTATAAATTATAGCCTATTTGATGTTGTGATGTGTTTAAGCTATATTATTGTAACGTTTCATTGAAATCCATTTAGTAGTTTTTACGTGAAATAGTAACAAACATCCATACATCCATGGATACTTACAAACTTTCGCGTTTATAATATATGACCAAAATGTACTCACACTACCTGTACTTTTGAATTCTCACCTGAACTCAGTTGGACAGCTTACAAGTGACGGCATAGTGCTGAATCTTATTATTTTATGCTCTTATATCGTTCTAGATAGGTCACCTGGTGGTTCAAATGACCCATAATTTTTTCAACACGGGCCTGTAGTCTATAATATTAGTAGGATAAAAATTTTAGTAACATCTAATAATTTAGTAAATACGAAAAATACTACACCTAAGTATACTATCTTTTTTAAATATAAGCTCATGTTCCCACATTTGCATGATTTCGGTTTTGTTTCGACGCCATTGTTCACCGGATATTAAAAGGCCAGGCTTTGTGACCGAAATGATTTAATTTTGTATGTGAAATGTATATTGAAAGGTATGAAATACTATGTTCTAATTTAAAATAATAGAATAAAGCTTTATTTTTGCAGACAATATAAACAAAATGAATATAAATGGATATAAGTAAAACAAGATATCTGAAAGAAGGTGAAGCAAATATGTATGAAATAAATGATAAAAATGTTGCCTGTTCAGTCAAGTTCTGCAATATTTGCTACAATGCAAGGCTTCAGGTTCGAGTCTCAGGTGGGGTAAAGTTGAATTATTGGGTTTAAGATAGGTAATTGGCAGTGGTAATGCTCTTTGCTTTAAAAAGTAAGATAATGGGTTATGTGCCGTATAAAGGAATACACAGTACACGCACATACTACTCGTGCATTAGAATATCCTTTGAACAGTTAAAGGTCTCAGTAAGATTGGCAGTTTTATTAAATTTATTATTTTAAAACTATTTCTTAGAAGACTGTACTTAAAAAATTACTTACTACTTGATAAAAAGTTTTTATAAAATTATCCATAGACGAAGAGACAGCGTAGGTTAATGGTATTAGCTTAGATATTAAGATCATGTCTACAGAACTCTTAAAAGCTATCGAGGTACGAAAGTTAATAGTTCGTCCTCATTTACGCTTAATACGTACAAGTAGACGAGAGTAACTGAACATCGTAAAATAGTATAAGACATCTAATAGGGGCTTATTAGGGACTAATGTAATTTACTTGGAAGAAATTACATGTGAAAAAAAACATTAATATGGTCTTTGATGTATTAAAACGAAATCAGGATCATAGTTCGTGGTATAGAATGATTTTTGCAATGTGTGCTTTTTCTTTCTGCTAGTGAATATTTGAAGAAGCTTTTATTTCTCGTTGTAAGCGATGATTAATACATGAGTTAATAAATCTAGTTCAGCGCTATCCAGTTCCGTGTTAAGCTACGAGGCTTGTGTTACAGATCCTAGATAGTTTATACACATATATGACTTTAATTATTATTTAATAATTATTAAATATATTTATTTAATTTATTTAATAAATAATAAATAATAATTAAAGTTATATTTATTACTAACTAGCGACTCGCCCTCGCTCCGCTCGGGCTCTTTCCTAGATATAGCACAGGCAAAGCCGCGGGATCCGCTAGTTATGCATATAAACCTTCCTCTTGAATCACTCTATCTATTAAAAAAAACCGCATCAAAATCCGTTGCGTAGTTTTAAAGATTTTAGCGTACAAAGGGATATAAGGACACAGAAAGCGACTTTGTTTTATACTATGTAGTGACATTATATTATAGTTATATTTATTACTAACTAAACCAAATTGAACCAAACGTGTCATCAAAATCTTAGATTATATAAATTCATATAAATATATGAATCGATAGTAATATTTACAATTTCAATAAGATTTTCAAACAATTGACTTAGAATATGTATAGATTTGTAAAAGAAATCCTTCAGGATATACTATACATTATACGAAGTATGTATAAATGAGTCCTAGACGAAGTTAGGGAAAATCATTATTCTATACCAATATTATAAAGCTGAAGAGTTTGTTTGTTTGTTTGGTTGAACGCGTTTTTTGCAGAAACTACTGGTCCGAATTGAAAATTCATTTTGAGTTGGATGACCCGCTTATCGAGGAAGGCTATAGGCTATATTACATCACGCTACGACCAATAGGAGTGGAGCATCAATGAAAAATGTTGCAAAAACGAGAAACGTTGCGAACGCAACTCGACGACAACGACTCAGAAAAATTTGGTTTCCGGTCTTTAGAACGCGTGCGAAGCCGCGGGAAATGCTAGTAGTACATAACTGATTAAGCCACCATTTCATATGGTATGAAACATCGAAGATTACGTACTTTAGTAGTAAGTCTGACTTGATCGTGAAATTTCACCCTCGTCAATGTCAGGTAGATTAGTGCCACGATTGATTTCATAAGGTTTTACGTCCGGAGAGTAATGGGTTTCTACCATTTTATGGCTTGTTTAACCAATGTAGGGAATTAGCATTATCTAGTTTGCTTTACGATTGAATCACTTTTATTTCTTATTTGTTTTTGTAAGAAAATGTCATGTTATTGTTACTTATATATAACATATTTTATGAATAGATATTTCCTTGGAATAATATTGATATTAAATATATGTACAGTATGTTTTTCTTAGAAACATGCTTGGAACGATATGATTCAAATATAATAAAAAAAGAGATGAAAATGAAAATTTAACTTGTATTAAATCAAAATATTATAGACGCTAGCGTTAAGGTAAATAGTAACTTACAAAAAAGATCTAAGAAGAAAGTATTTTAAACAAAATTAAATAATAAAAAATCTTGCGAATGTTGAATATGTGGAATTGTGAAATAATCTACTTGCGTCTCAGTAGGACAAATAGTGGTGTTAGCTTCTTTGGCCAAGGGGCCAATACAAACATTTAGTTTAAATTTAAAATATGTCAAAAAGGATTCAAAGGCTTGATTTTACAAGTCTAAATTAATAAAATATATTTTAATTTTATTTGAAATATACATGTCTTCCGACTGTTTATAACATTTTTTTTAACTAAACTGCTTTGAGTAATTACACAGTAGATAGATGTTCTCAGATGCACATCTACGTACACTTATTATCTAAATTAAACAAAGTTTACGAGTTTAGCGCGCTGTAAACAAATGTTGTATCGTTAACTCTAACGATGTAATTTCTATTAGCGAGCCGCTTTGTTGTGTGGCACAAGACATTCAAAAAGTTCAAAAAAAAATATTCTCTTCTTCATTCTTCACTCTCACTTCATCAGCCTCGGTCTTATGGCCTCAGTTCCAGAGAATCTGGGTTTGACTCCCGGGTTGATCTAAGATCAGTTATTGGGTACTACAGTTTGTTTTACTACACTTTCAATCAAAGAAATTAAAACGTCAATCTTCTCAAAGTAGGTTGATTCCCTTTTTACTCTGAAATTATACTTTATCTACCAGCCTTTTCAAAATAACTTAAGTTTTTCAGTGCTTTGGAAATAAACTACTGAACAACTAAAGTACCATTTGGTACCACCACATGTGGTACCACCACATGTGGTACCCAAGGATAAAAAAGGTGGTCTGAAAGAAATGGATGTTAATAAACTTAATTTTTTTATTGAAAATATCTTTTCGGATTTTGTCGCAGAGTTATTTGGATTTTTGGTTCCCGACGTTTCGAAAGCTTTATATCAATCATGGTCACGGCAGAGACTAAGGTATTTGACGTCTCAGGGCTTTATATACTTGTTACATATATTGTAATTCTGAACATTTAAAATATTTAAAATTTTGAATTATATTATAATTTTATTAAAACAAGTATAATATAAAATATAATTTAAGAATCAAATTTCACTTATAATCCAATAAATTAATACTTATAATCTTATCGCTTAGACCACACACTACTTGGTGTACCGACGCCTTACAACAGTTTGGACGAGTACGGATATTGTTAGGCGTCGAGCATTAAATTCTGTTTGTAATAACTGCTTGAAGAAATGGAAAATTAAACGAGTATTTAATGTAACACTTTAATTGGCTCTACAGTTGAGTTTCGCTTTGAATTTAGCTCGTCACTAATGAGGGGTTATAATTGCACCGTTCATTGTGCCATTTTTCTAAGAGCCTATAAAGAATTAAGTTTAAAAAGAAAGTGTTAACTTTTTTGTATGGGAGAGTGGTTATTTCACGCACAAATTACGTGAAAAGTGATGAATTGAATAGCTATAATGGTTAAGGTCGTAATGTTTAAAGTTCTAGTGATTTTACTTAAAGTAAATGCTTTATAGAAATGCAACAAGTTTGATAATTACAAGAAATAGTTTTTTTTATATTTCTAGGGTAATTCTATTTACATATTATGTGTTAATCAATTTTAGCGTTTCTATCCTAGTATTAAATATGTTGCCGTAAGACACCGTAGTCCGGTGTAAGGATACCTAAAATTAAATTAAGTTAAATTAATTAATTAATTAATATGTTGGGACATTATTACACACAGCGCCATATAGTTCCGTGATAAGCTACGAAGGAAGCTTGTGTTACGGATACCAGATAATTGATATACTACATATATAAGGTTAAATACATACATATTATAAATATAATCACCCATGGCTGGAGTACAAACATCCAATTTTAGCAAATGAATGCCCCCAGCGGGACTCGAACCCGCGGCCTCTGGCGCTAGAAAGTATATATAAACTGCGCCAAACGTGTCATCAAAAGAATAAGGACGAAGTTAGAGATACAACTTTGCTCTGATTGAGATAAATCGTGACATTAGGTACCATTACTCAGCGTACGTCTCATTTAAAAAAAAACGTGTGAAAGAAAGATGGCTTATATTGTCTTGACAATAAATGTTTTAAATTAATAAATAATTTTAACTGACTGGTGTTGCCTTATTTTTATTGTAATTATTATTTTCTATTTGATTAAATGTATTTTACAGATTTATTTTATTTTATTTATATTTTTAATTATATTAAAAAACATTATATTGTTGTTAAATACAAATGTTTTTTTTTTAATATGTGTTGTTAGTGTACTTTCCTTGATACATTAAGAGAAAAAAGAATTTAGAAAATAGTAATATAATTAAAACGAAGCTAAAAATAAATCAAAGCATAAATAAAGCAAATTCATGAATAATTATTGAAGTAATATTTATTAATTTAACCATAAATTTTTAAATATGCTAAATTAATCCTGAACGATGAAAAATGTACGTTTTGATTCAACGTCCTCGTAATGAATGCTTCATTTTAATCTCGCCTTCGTTTTTAAAAAAGCATCCCTATAATATTCTGTGGGTAATTTTATCTTTATCTTTTTTCTATTATACATTCACTTTTTCTTTTGTATTTTCATTTCCAGTTCCCGTTCCAGTGTTTTGCTATCTTGATTCATGGTAAAAGGTATTGAAATAAAACTTTAGAATACTTTTATTATTTTTATTAAAATTGTTAGTTTGCTTTAACTTATAAGTTCCATAAATCTGTACAGATTGTTTATTTATATAACAAAATGGTCGCTAGCGAAACAATAGATGAAATTTTTAATTAATCTATTTGTATACTTGCATTTAAAATACTAAAAAATTATAAACATTGTAATATAAAGAGGAAAACTTTACTGTTCATACTTCTTCTTTTTTTAAAGTAATAGCTAAGAACTTGTTAGCTTTCTGACATACTATAAGAGTCTGGTATTTTGTGTATAACGTGGACGCTTCATTTAATTATCTACAGGCTTCGACCAACTTAATATGACCCAACGTTAATCCAATTTGCCAGCTCTTATTTGGGTAAGAAGAGATTTTACATTATAAATTATATAAACATGGAATGCTAATTAAAATTAATGAAAATAAATAATATATATAGTAAAATTTGCTTTTAATAATTAATTACTATTAATAATTAATTAAGTACGAAAAAATGATTTTAGAAGTTGACGTTATATTTGGAATATTTAAAAAAAATCTATTAGAGTTTTAGCTAAGAAATTAATGTATGTAAGTATTTATAATCATTTACATAGATTCTATTCAGTATTTAGGCAATGACGTCGTCATTGAGAACAAGGATTAATCATTACAACCTGTTATACCGTTAGCTAACTATTTACATATTTACAAAACTATTGGTCCTTCTATTTTAAAAAATTAATAAAAACTTAAATATGATAAAGTATGTAAAAGTTTCAGAAATCATATAAGTTAAGATTATTGGTTTGAAATTTGACGTTATTAATAATAATAATTAATTGATGTTAAGATCTACTGTTTCTCGTACAATAAAAGAATATTATTTCGAATAAATCAACAGAAAATACAAAAACAAAGTTGTTTCTGAAATTAAACATTCATTAGGATGGATACGGGGCTGAGCCCCTATATTTACACAATCTATCATATAATATATACACTGTCATTTACATCGAATCAACGTCCCATTTAAGACAAGTGGATATGGCAATATTAAACACTGTTCTAATGTATTTTCACTAACACCTTTTTAACGCCTTCTTTTATAGCGCGTAAAGTCATATATAATCTGTAACGCACTTGAGAAGGTCCGGCGTGAGTCACACAATTTCGTCTTGATGAGCCATATCACTGCAACTGCCAGCCCGTTGCAGTCAGGCACGCTGACGTCACACTCGCAACTCCTCCATCGTAACATTAGACTTCGCGTTCAATTGAGTATTCTTCTTCGTTAACGTACTAGTATTCATCAGTTGCATCTGATGAGATAGCAAAGGCTGGTTCTCTTGGAGCTGACCACTTGCTAAGGTATTTATATTGGTTTTTCCAATTTTGGGGGGTGGTGGTGCTCGAGGCAACGTCGCCATACCAGCTACGTTATTACTTGGCAAATCAGCAAATTCTGGTGGAGGAAGCTGATGATGTGAATGTGTGTGGTGGTGACTTAAAATAGTCGCTGGATCGTTTTTTAAACTGGTCGTAAATGTTAAACCGCTTTCAAGATCACCACAAATATTGTTCGGCATCTGGCCGTTTTCTACACGTTTTTTTAAATGTGACCCATTCGCGTGGCCATCTTGACCATTCATCCTTGTTTTGTCTCGTTGATAGTAAACACCGGCAAATATTAGCACGTTTAAAATTAGTAATGAACAACCTATAGCTATAGTTACACTAAGAGCAGTGGAATACGCAGCAAAACCGTCTTCTGGAGGAGCTGACGTAGATCCATCTGATTTGTGAACGTCAGAAACACCAATAGTGCTTTGGGTTACCGCACTTAATCCTATAATATTAAAATTTAATGGAGAAGTTACATTTAACACTGATAGTACGGGAATTTTTGTGGCTATACCAGTGTCTGTGAGCACCATTTCAGTTGCCTTCTTAAACGGAGGCGTAAAAGTTTTTAGCGTTGGTTGCAACGATGACTCTTCGTTTTCTAACTGGTGATGAGATGGAGGAACATCCTCCCCACCCGGCCGGTGGAGATCTGGTACTAGGTTTAACCAGAATGACAGTCTGTGGACAAGAAAGAACTTTAAAACTGCAAAACTAAAATTATTTTCGTCGTTTTATGTTAGAGACCCATTCCATTTGATCTCCAAATATTAATTATTTAAACAAACAACGGCTTATTTTTTGGAGTCATTTTATTATCGGTAGATCAATAAATATCAAAGCAGTTGTGTCATGTTAATAAAAAGGATCAGTTATTGACGTATACCTAATTTGAATTCATTCAATCGCATGCATATGAAACGATTTGCATTTGCTCTGTTAATAATGTTTATTTACTGTGTGATAAAACTGTAACTGCGAGCATATTGCACTTCTAATTTGCAAAAAGAAAAAAATTGAAATTGTATATTATGATCGACATATTATAATAATTTTGCTAAATACTATTCGAAGTTTTATTTTGTACTGAAAAAAATAACGCAAGGCTGGTTTTATAGTTAACTTTACAGTGATTTCAAATTAAATATTTTTTTTTTTAATTTTCAATACAGACAAAATAAATTTTAAGTTCAAGAATTTAAAGTTATAAATATGTAAAAAAAAAGTATTAATTATGTTATCTAAGATTAGCATTACTATTAAGTGCTAATTACTTACCTATGTGCTCTGTAATGATTTTTCAATTTTGATTTGATGTCAATATTCAGATATTTCTTGTGGACTGCTTCATACGCTGTCCACTCAATATTCTTCATTCTTACCCTCTCTTGTCTTCCAGCTCTAATTGGGTCACTCTCTTGGGCTTCATTAGGATTCCTATAAATATTTAAAATATAAAAAAGAAATTCGAATTCATGCAAATTGAAATTTTCCTAACTTAACTTTGTACGTTAAATTGACTAATTAACTTAATTAATATAATAAGTTTATTTTATTTCTGAGTTTGAAATTTTATAAACGTCTATTCTATTAATTCGTTAAGCAATCAACAAATATATACCAGAATTAATTTTAAAATATCTATTGTTATAGTATTTCGAAATGCTTAAACATAGCTCCAGTAAATAAATAGGTTACCCAGTTTTAGCGAAGTTGCCCCAATAAAGCATAACGGATTCAGATAGTGCTACTTCTGATTTAGTATAGTTTCGGGGAAAATGCGTCAGACCGCCGACTAGTGGTGCTCCAAATATGTATGGCAGCTCCTCTCCATGAATGCAGCCTTGGCGCTGTTGGAAATAGCAATGTGAAAATATATTATATAAAAACACAGTCAGTAAAAATAAAAAAAATGTTCATACAATAAAAACTACTGGGCCAAACTATTTTAATTTTTTATGGGACTAAATGACAGCTATTGCCCATCAAACAAAAGAAGAATCAAGTAAATCGGATCATAAATCACTGTAAAATCGGTGTACATACCTACATAAAAAAAAATATCGAGCGAATTGATAATCTCCTCCTCCTTGCGGAAGTCGGTTAAAAATAAATATTATTAACTTATTTTTAGCTACTATAATTATAATTATAACAATTTTTAATAATATTTGTTATTATTAAAATATGTATAATGTGTTACAATAAAATATAAATTGTTGTAGCAATATTAAACTTTCATATATTGTAATTTAATTAAGTAATATTTTGAATATATGTTTTAAGAAAATTAAAAAGTTAAAACAACTTGTATTTTGATTATTTTTAAGTAACTACTGAAAACTTCTGTTTTTTGTTTTTCGCGTAAACTTAAGAAATTATTATATTATAAAAGTTATTGTTTTAAACTACCTATAATGTATAAAAAATGATGTGTTTTTTTTTTTTTTATGGTAAAAAGGGGGCAAACGGGCAGGAGGCTCACCTGATGGGAAGTGATCACCTCTGCGTTGCCGGCCTTTCAGGAAAGGGAGGGATGGAGGAGGGAGGGAAGTGGGAGGGAGGGGGGAACGAAGGCGGAGGATGATGGGAAGAGGGAGGGGGGAAGGAGAGTGGGCCTCCCGGACTCTCACTCACCGGTCGAAACGCGACAGCATAGCTGCCACTTCACGCCGGTCTTCTGTGAGAGAGTGGTGCTAATGAACTATAGTGTGTCAGGCGCGTGCATTCGTCTGCGTTGCACGTGCGCTTTTACGTTCAATTGTGCAAAATGTCGTCAAGTACAGTTAAATGTAACTTGTGTCACATCGTAATTGATGAGCTATTAGCTTATATACAAAATAAAATTTCGGTGGCGGATGAAGATACGTTAGTGAGAATATGTGCTTCTACATTTTCTACCGACGAAATAGAAAAATCAAGTAAGCTGTTGCTCGAGTCGTTGCCTTCTGATATGCAAAAAACGAACAGGAAAGGAAAAGGCAAAGAAAATCGCATCCTGTTAGATATAATAAGCACCTTTAAAGGATCCGAACCGGAGGTACTGCCGGTTTTCGTGGCACGCGATTTGTATAAGCTACCACCTATTGATGTCGAGCACCTGGATGTGAGTAGACTATTAAAAGATTTAGCGGCCGTACAGGCAGAAATTCGTAGCTTCAAATCATTGTACGTAAAAGTGGATCAATTTGAGAGCTTTAAGAAAGAGTGTCTGTATAATATACCGGTATCACCACCTTTTTCTGCCGCTAAAATAAACACTAAAAGAGGTGCATACTTAGACAGCGGGCCGGTAGGATTAACGAACATATGCGATACTTCGGCAGACCAACTAAGCCACATTTCGTCTATATGTAAATATCAAAATTATAATCTCAATAAGAACATGAATTTTTCTGAGGGCAGGAGCGAATTTATACCTATTCATAATAACGAAGACCGTTGTGACATCAGTAGAAACGAGTTACACCGAGATTGTGCGAATGCAGCCGAGCGCAGTGCAGAGGGAGGGGCAAGTACGTCGTCGGGACATACGACTGATCGCCTACAGAGTGAACAGCTGACAAATGCGCAACAACATTCTTACGTCGACATAGTAAAAATGCCTAAAGAACAAGGAGATGACGCATGGGTAAACGTTGTGCGTAAGAAAAAGAAAGTACCTAATTATCGTCTTAATGGTAAAATGGGAAGAGCCGTGACTGAGACGGACGAGAAGTTTAAAGCGGCTGAGAAGAAAGTACCAGTATTTATTACGAAAAAATTACAATTAGATAAGATTTGGAGAGAGAGCGAAGAGCGCTGTCGGTAAGAGCGAATATGCTGGCTCGCAGGTTTGCACGGTATACGAACGAAGTAAAAATCACTCTCTTTAGAGCATACTGCACTGCATTTTACACGTGCAATCTGTGGGCCAGATATACTCAAAAATCCTATAACGCTCTTCGTATCCAGTATAATAATGCATTTAGAATGCTGTTGGGACTGCCCCGTTTCTGTAGTGCATCAACTATGTTTGCCGAGGCTAGGATGGACTGTTTTTACACAACAATGCGTAAGCGGTGTGCGTCGCTGGTGCGCAGGGTTCGGGCGAGCTCCAACAGCATTCTAAACATGATTGCGAAGAGATTTGACTGTTTGTACATGAATCACTGTTGCGCCATTTCTCACGGGAAGCCCTTAGTGAGTCATGTACACAGTCAATCCTATAAATGTTAACCATAATATATTGTTTTACTAATATTAGAATAAGCATTTTTCTATGTATACTAACAAATTAATGAGTCAATGATACTTGAAATAAATGAATTTATTATTATTATTATTATATACGGGGCGTGCCGGCCCATTCGGTTGCTACCCGAAGGTAACAATCATGGCACTACCACTTTTGTGTGTATGTATGTTACATATGGACTTCAAAACGGCTGATTTACGGCGCAGCAGGGATCCGGAAATGTGAACTATGGTTATTATCAGAAGTTGGAATGCAGATGAAGTCGCAGGTACTCCTAGTTATCACTACATAGTATAAAACAAAGTCGCTTTCTCTGTCCCTATATCCTTATGTATGCTTAAATCTTTAAAACTACGGAACGGATTTTGATTCGGTTTTTTTAATAGATAGAGTGATTCAAGAGGAAGGTTTATACGCATAACTAGCGGATCCCGCGGCTTTGCCTGTGCTAAATCTAGGAAAAACCCCAAGCGAAGCGAGGGCGAGTCGCTAGTACATAATATAACAAAAGTTTTCTTGATTTTATTTTACGGTTTGGTCCCCAGAGCATCTAAAGATGTACAGTTAATGTTAAAATAATCATGTCCCATAGTATTTTTTTCTGTAAGACATCCAAAAATTAAGGAACAATGGTGATAATAAAAACTAGACTAATTAAAAAAAACACATGTTATCATCGACAAAATATGTACATACTCGTAGTATTATAATTTACATCAGCCATGTAACAGACTCATGGCGTAGAGTTAATTAAATATTAAAATTGCTTTAATAATTAGTCTTATTCATTACAAAACGTGGTCTTAAAGGTATAATTAAAGCATACGTAATATATATTATCTATACTAATATTATAAAGAGGAAAGGTTTGTTGTAAATATGTTTGTAACGAATTGGCTCAAAAAGTACTGGACAGATTTTAAAAATTCTTTCACCATTTGAATGCTACATTATCACTGATTAATATAGGCTATTTTAATTACAAGAAAAAATAAGGATCCCTACTAAAACTACAATAATAGAAGAGGAGGAGAAGTGCACGCCGCACATAAAAGTCCATGAAATAGGTAGCCGCGTGGCTCAGGAGTATATTAAAGCTGGAGTAATTTTGTAGAATTTTCAACCCAGCGAGTGATCGAATGTAGTTTAGTACCGATTAAAAAAATGAACGCGGGCGAAGCCGTATAAGCTAGTATATAACGCGTATTGCTAGAGGATAAATATATTGGTTTTCCAATAGTAAAATAATAATAAATATAATATCTTAACTATAAGAAAATACGAGATATAAAAAGATCAAAATAAAAGAAGGTGCTTGGATCTTATCGAAAAAAACATAAAATAAATACCCTTACGTTACTTTAATTTTTCTATTTCTAATACTAAAAGAAAAGTCGCAAAAACACCTAGTATTAAAGGTCTTAAAAATTATGAATAAATGAAAAATATAAAAAGAAGGCAGAGTTATACAAGATTCAATATTTGACGTCGGCGACGCTACGATCTTCAAAGGCAATATTTAATATGAGGTAACATTTTCATTTCATACACTGTACAAATACAAGCGGGGCGTTTTACAAGAAATGATTCTTTTTTAAAGTTTCTACAATTTTTGTTCATAAATGCTTTCATGTTCGAATCTTGTGTATTGAAAGCGAAATATTTTTAATACAACTTTTCTATAGATTTTTCTTTACCATACGATCTGTTTTCGACTGATTTAAAAAAAGAGGAGCTTTTTTTATGTTTATTCTTAGAACTCCGTAATTTAAGAACCGATTTGGAAAATTCTTTCCTAGTTTGATAATTTGTATTCTTCTAGTTTCATCACAATTAAGTCAGAAAATTCAAATCCAAAGTAAAGAAAATAGGGGATTTAACTTTGTTACTCAGACATACATAGTTAATGTTTGTTTTTTAATTATTAATGTTAATGTTAATGTATGTTTAAAGAAACATACTTAAAAACTCTTATTGGTGAAAATGACTGGTTAGTTTTCACTTACTTACTCGTAGTATAGATAGATCGGCTTAAGTTAGGTTAATTGACATTTATTCTCAAAAAAGACATATACATAAGTCGCTTACATGAGCATACACATAAGTAGTATATAAAATATAACGTATTCGTCGTTAACTACACGGATGTATCCATTTAACGCATAACCAAAACAAATTGATGTGTAAACTGTAAACTATAGTATCGCCTCTGACAATATCTAATTAGGCATGACGATTTTTTTAATTTTATTATATAGTAATGCTACAAAAATGCATCAAAGTATGTTACTGTTCTTTAAAAATATTTGAACTAAGTATTTTATGAAAAAAAAAAATACAAAAAGTGCCATACTTTCACAAAATTTGACGACACGCGTGGCGCAGTTTGTAGTGACCCTACTTGCTGTGCAAGCGGTCGCGGGTTCGAGTCCCGCTGGGGGCATACATTTGTTGAGCACGAATGTTTGTACTCCAGTCATGGGTGTTTATATTTATAATATGTATGTATTTAAACTTATATATGTGTAGTATATCAACCATCTAGTATCCATAACACAAGGCCCGTACCTTACCGTGGAACTAGATAGTGCTGTGTGTAAAATGTCCCAACATATTTATTTATATATTTATTATATCTTCTCGGGTTTTTCATGGATTTATTTTTGCTTCTAACGTTTTGAATGTTTACAGCATCGTCTCAAGATCACGGTATAGAACAAATGATTGGAACCAAAAATCAATAAATTCGCGAAAAATTCCAAAAAAAAAACGTATCTAGTGTTCAATATTCGCTTATACCAAATAAGGTTTTAAGTGAAAAATATTTTCAAAATTACTTCTCGTCTTATTTAAATCATTTAAAATTTGATCGAAAATATATATCATAGCTAAGTAGAAGCTGTTTCAATACATCGATCGTATTGACATTACAAGCTCTTTGAAATACACGAGAAATCGTAAGTCTGTTCATTGAAGATTTATGTCCTGTTGCTAATGTCACGATCGTTTTAGAAGATATGTGGAAAAACATTTCAATGAAATATTGATGTAAATTTCAACATATGAATAAAATTTTTTTTTTATGGTAAAAAGGGGGCAAACGGGCAGGAGGCTCACCTGATGGGAAGTGATCACCTCCGCCCATGGACATCTGCAAGCCAGGCTTGCAGATGCGTTGCCGGCCTTTCAGGAAAGGGAGGGATGGAGGAGGGAGGGAAGTGAGAGGGAGGGGGGAACGAAGGCGGAGGATTATGGGAAGAGGGAGGGGGGAAGGAGAGCGGGCCTCCCGGACTCTCACTCACCGGACGAAACGCGACAGCACAGCTGCCACTTCACGCCGGTCTTCTGTGAGAGAGTGGTACTAATGAACTATACGGGGCGTGCCGGCCCATTCGGTTGCTACCCGAAGGTAACAAGCATGGCATTACCACTTGATTATTTTGTGAAACGTGAAACTTATTTCGAACTTTAAAATATATAATGCCATAAACAGAATATTTTTATTGTTTTTTGTTAAATTAAATTGAAAAAAAAAAATTACTTAACCCTTTTTTTAACGATATTATATGCAGAGTAAGAAAAAAATTGAAGAAAAAAGAAGCAAATAATTGTAATTTAGGTATAACATAATTTATATTTTGTGAATTTGTTTGTTTTTAACTATTTATAGGCTCTAAAATGCAATTTAGGAAGGAACTGGCCTATAAATTTGAATATTTGTGTAGGCTTATATATATTGGCAGAGCTTCCACATGAATGTTGCTGTGGATAAAGACTTATTTGATAGTTTATATAAGATGGCATTCGACAGTTTGTGAAACATAAATGTATAAAAATATGGAATTCTCATGTAAGCCTTGATATCATAAAATACAATTACTGAAAAATTATTAATTTGACGACACGTTTGACTCAGATGGCAGTGACTCTACTTTCTGCGCCAGCGGTCGCGGGTTCGAGTCCCGCTGGGGGCATTCATTTGTTGAGCACGAATGTTTGTTCTCCAGTCATGGCATATTTATATTATGTATGTATTTAAAACATTTCTATCTGGTATCCGTAATACAAGCCTCGTAGCTTACCACGGAACTAGATGTCGCTGTTGTAAATATGTCCCACCATATTTATTTATTTATTCATTAAATAATATTGCAATTTTTTTGGTAAAACAAGAGGTTACACTAACATCACTTATGTTTATAAAAAATCATACTTTCTATTTCTTTTATAAATTTAGTATATATTAAAATTACTTATTATTATTAAATTATTCTTCATAATACTTAATATTATGATTTTTTATAAACTTAGCGTTATAAGTGTATATTAAAACCGGAGTTTAAGCTTACGCGGTAACAGCACAATACAAGCAAAGCCCAAGTTGAACGCTAATAGAGACTTAAGAACTTATACCCACAAAACACGATTAACTCTATTATTAAAATTTACTAAGTTACCCATACTTTTGAAATTAATATGAAACTCGCATGTGAGTAGTTTACGTGGATCAATTCAGAAAAAGTTTATCTTTGTATTTTACGTTAATATGTAGGCAAAGTGATATTAACAAGTACTCTTAAACAGTCTAGGTAATTAATTAATTAAGATGATCTTTTTCAATAATGATTTCCAATTAGTCCTGATAAAAAATACTTATTGGATATCAAAGAAAACATATTATACATTATGTATAATGTATATGTAATTTAGGTTTCTATAGCTATAAAACTCTAGAGCTCGAGACTCGAAAGCTCGTCAATAACTACTAAACAAAAGCATTTCTGTTCACAAACAGGATTAAAAGGCATTAAAATATTTTGTCTTTGTCTAATTTTTAAATTTTTAATATATTTTAGTAACGATTTTTATAAGTTATATTAATAACTAGCCTATCCAGCGGCTCCGCTGGCGTTTTAAGGGCTGAAAATAAATATAAATATTTTTCTACCGTTTTTCAACATTTTTCACTGACGAATATAGTCTATAGTCTTCCTCTACAAACGGACTATCCAACACAAAAAAAAAATTCGGACCAGTAGTAACTGAGGTTAGCGCGTTCAACCAAACAAACAAACAAACTCTTCAGCTTTATAATATTAGTATAGATTACACAATACATCTCAATAAAAACAAAAATGACTAAGGAGGGCTTTTTCAGATATAAAATATAACAGAAAGCCACGGTACATTGCTAGTAATATAACATAACAAATCAATGCGTTCAATATTCTAGTGAATATCTAAACTTTTATCGTGCTTCTTATGAATCAGCAAGCAGTCGATTATACTACTTGGCAGAGTCTACAAAATAGCCTTAACGTTCCAAGTTCTCTTTAGAAGCATCTTATGTATGCCACGTTGAACTTTCATGATGAACTTGGCAAGTTTTCATTTTTCTATAGAATTCCCTAATGCATTTAATGAGAGTTCGAAACTTGGTACAGACATTTGGCGGACATTTCTTTCTTGTGGAGATTGTAGGATATAAGTTTTCTAGTTATTTCTAAAGGCATCTGCAGAAATTCTATTTTATAACCGACTAGCCTTTCCCGTGGCTCCGCTCGCGTTCTAAAGGCTACAAATCAAAAGAATTGTTTTTCTCCTATTTTTGCAACATTGATGCTCCGCTCCTATTGATCGTAGCGTGATGTAATATAGCCTATATCCTTCCTCGATAAACGGACTATCCAACACAAAGAATTTTTATATTCGGACCAGTACTGCCACGTTCACGCACGTTCAACCAAAGAAACAAACAAACAAACAAACAAACTTCAGCCTTATAATATTAGTATAGATGATCCTTTTAGACCAAATTAAGTTTTATTTTTTATTAACTTCCATTATTAAATTTTATGAATCTTTGATAATAAGTAATTAATACACTAAGTAATAAATATTAATTAATTAGAGAAATATCTAAAGTAATTTTTATCTGGAGTCAATTACAAGATCAAAAACGATTTAAGTATTTTATTTAATTTTATCGTGTTATTCGAAGATTCAGTTAAAAGGAATATGGTCTTGAGAGTTCAATTTTTATAACGGATATCATCCTCGAGAGAAGCGTGATTGAGTTTTTGGTATGGCCATGATAGTGTAGGTGAAGTATGGATGATGTATTACTTTATAAATCCTCAAATGAATCATTTCTTTAATTAGAAAAATGTAACTGACAGAAAAAGGACCACCAACATTATTTATATTACGAATAATTTTTGCTATTTGTGAATATCAAATTTACATTCCCTAATAAAATGACAACTTAAGAAGGTTTAAGACTATTATAATGACCGAGAATGAAAAAAGAATTAAAAAAGCATTCATTGTTTTAAAGGGTATTCTATATACATATAACTACACAAAGATAAACTAGTTTAATACAATTTTATACTCTATCAATAATTTTTTGTATAGTAACTAATAAAGCTTTTAACGAGCTTTAGTATTATCAACATAAGAAAGTTCATTTCAAACTGGTTTGATTTCAAATCTTTAACAACTTAAAACTTACTTTTTTATACATAGGTATATTTTTTTTAATCTTTATTTTTAAGGGGTTTGGTCACAAAGTGATCATGCCACCCCCATTGGGATAACTAAATATAGATAATACAAATCAAGTAATCACCGTTATAACTAACAAAAATTAAGAATATCTACGTTTTAATCCAACTAATACTACTTTATACAACATTCTTGACTGATCCGACAAAGGATAGGCCAGAATGCTGTTAAAAGCATCACATAGGTATATTCTAATTAAATTTTCCATAACGATTTATGTTGGGGCATTACAACAGCGCCATCTAGTTTCGTGGTATGCTACGAGGCCTGAGGTACAGATACCAGATGATTGATACACTACATATATATAAATTTTAAACACATATATATTATAAATATAAACACCCACGACTGGTATACATTCGAGCTTCACAAATGATTGCCCTCAGCGGGACTCAAACCGCAACCCGCAGAAAGTAGGGTCACTACCAACTGAGCCAAACGTGTCGTCAATTTACGATTATAATGGAACTGGTATATTATTAGAAAATATATCAAAAACATAATAGGTGTCTGTAAATTTTGAGAGTTGCCTTAGATTTCCCTGGGACCCCATCATCAGATCCTGACTTGGTGACAATGGGACCACCTCGGAACTATACCCTACCAATCAAAAGAAAAATTTTTGAAATCGGCCCACAGACGGCGGAGAAATCGGTGAACATACATAAAAAAAAAATACATACAACGGAACATATAACCTCCTCCTTTTTTGAAGTCGGTTAAAAAGAAAAACACACTTATAATTATGAATATACTTACTTGGGGATAGTCTCCATATTTAGTTTGATAATCGAAGACATAGAGGTAGGAATTTCGTCGTAACGCTGAATGAGTGTCAGCTGTGAGTACTGTGGGGGCGACAACTTGCGCGTCACTCAACGCTTCAAGAGTCTCGTCTCTGTTGAAATTATAATTAGTTAGTATACATACATGTGTAATAAATTATATCTTTCAATATAAAAAAATATAAAAAAAAACATCAACCTAATATCTTTTATTTAAAAAAAAATTTACAAAAAAATTAAGTCTATATATAAAAAAAACAAGATAAACAATTAGCAATTTAAAAGTTCTAAAAGGGGGTGATTTTAAAGTGAATTGCGTTTTTTATAAATCACTTTTAGTGGGTTTTTCGCATTATCATTAAAGCGTATGTTGTTACGATAAAAAATTACTTTATATGGTGTGCGTTAGTTTAAATTTAGATATTTAGGCTTTTGATTATTGATTTTTACTATTTTGTGTGACTTTACAATGTGGAAGAGGTGCTTAAAATGTATATTTTATCATACATAGAAAAAAAGTCTCTACGAGATGCATGTTAGTACCTGCTTCATCTATCTACCAATAATGTAATACCAATAATAATCTAGCATTGTTACACAAACATTTTCAATAGTAAATTTACCTTATATTAATGGGATGCTGGACCGGCCTCTCCCAATCAGTGTACTCGTTAATAATTGTAGCTAGGATTTCTGATAAATGATAACTGTATGTATTTCGGACAAATGATTTTAAGATCTTCGATCTTCTGTCTGCTTCTATTCCATATTGAACATCATCCCCACTGAAGGCGAAGTACGCTTCAGCTTTTGTTACTCCTAACATTAAATCGTACCTGTTAAAATAATATTTCCTATTTAGTATATAAATTATTAATTATATTAATCCCTACTAATATTATAAATGTGAATGTAAGTTTCTTTGTTACACTTTCACGCGAAAACTACTCAACCGATCATCATGAAACTTTGTACACATATTCTTGGAGGTATTAGAAGTAACATAGGATACTTTTTATTAAAAAAAATATTTTTTACGAAAAATAAAAAAATTGTTTGTATTAACAATGGGTTCTGAAATAGCTAGAGTAATTTTGAAGAAACTTTCAGGCATCCTACAGATTAACCCAATGAGGTTGGTTAGCAATTAAAAAATGAACGCGGACGAAGCCGCGGGTAAAGCTAGTATTATATAATATTAAAATAATATGAGTTTGTACTAATTAGGGCGAGCAAAGCTAGTCCTAACGCTATCCCACAACTTCAGCATTTTGTGGTACACTTTACTGAAAAACTATCACACCTATCCATTTCGGCTTTAACATAGTAATTTAACTTCACATCTACATGTGTTATCTATCAAAAAATATAATTTTATAACCATTAGAAAAATGAACATTAACAAGTGTCTTAAAAATTATTACCCTTTATAAAAACCACGCAAGCCCTCACAAAGCTCAGAAAGAGTTTGTTTGTTTTGTTGATTACGCTTATCTCAAGAACTGGTTAGAATTGAAAAATTGTTTTAGTGTTAGATAGCCTATATTTTAACGAGGAAGGCTATATTGTATAATAATAGATAAAATAAAAGATATTTATTCCCTTTTTAAGGTGGCATACTCGTTTATAAAAATGAAGTTATTTGAAGAAGTAACGTAGCCAAAGCATTTTTTTTAGTTTAGAATAATTATAACCATTAACCATTTCGGTTACTTCAAAGTACTATGTTACTATTTTGGGAAATGTACACATACAGGCATATATTTGCTCCAGTCTCAGTATACATCTTCAAATAAATCCCTTCACATTTAGGGTACGATTACTTATTTATAGAGACTCTTTTTTGCCAAATCAAATAACTCCTTCGACAAGGCGATAGATATTATTTTTTATGTATACTTTTAATTTGCAAACGATGGAGTGGTAAAATAATAAATACTGGTGAAACAAATTTCGTTTGTTTGTCTGTCATTCACAGTTCAAAAATATCTATACAAAATTTTATCATAAAATATTGAATTCAAACTTTTAAGACATAGAAAATGATTTTTATAATAAATGTAGATAATATAAATACTAGAAATTTTTAAATATAACCCTTAACCATTTACATTTTAACCGGGATCGCGGTCGAACGGGATAAAAAGTGTCCTATAATGTAAGTAATCCTCAGTCGTCTCCTGGTTCTAAGCTACCTCCCAACTAATTTTCAGCCAAATTGGTCCAGCCGTTCTTGAGTTATAAATAGTGTAACTAACAAGACTTTCTTTTTTATATATATATTAAAAGGTCGTTAAAAATCAAATTTCTTGCGGCACCCCCTAAAAAGCTTCCTTTTGATGAAAAAGCACTGGGAATTTTTTTTATAATTATTTTAAGTCAAGACAAGACGTGCCTCAAGATGATTTAAGTTATTTTTAGGTATAATCATGTTTTTTGAAGATTTTAAATTATAAATACAATTTCATACAAAATATAAACAACCACAGAACCAAAATTCATAAGAATACAATAGTTAATCAAAATAACAATAGATTTTCTAAATAATATGGTCTGTAAATTAAAACAAACGTATAAAAAACTAAAAATATATGAAAAATAAAAAAAGATAAGCTTGAATCACGAAGAATATTTGAATATCACTCCATACTTAATAAGAAGTTTCCTGAAAAAACATGATATTACCCAAAAATAAACTTTAATCGTCCCGGAAATTTTTTTATAATTTTTTTAAGTCAAGTCAACACTTGACTTAAAAAATTATAAAAAAAATTCCCAGTGTTTTTTCATCAAAATGAAACTTTTTAGGGGGCGCCGCAAGAAATTTAATTTTTAACGACCACCCTAATATATATAGATTAGAATTACGGTAATAAAGCGAATTTAAAAAATCCATAACTAGGTCTTAGAATGTAGTACTTACTTAGTAAGTTGAGCGATAGCACTTTTCCGCATTAGGACTGCATTGATAATATTCACGGCGGTGGCCCCCTTGCCAAGCGGGGCACGCGCCATCTGCCATTCATACCCCGGTTCGGGGTTCATAAGCATGTCACCTGTGTCTAAAAACAATTTAGTTAGTAAATACTTTCTTAGCTTTACGCGAATATTTGACATTATAAATGAAACTATCTTTTTGAATTTTGTCGCGGATTTATTATGATTATTATGATTTATTATGATTTTTTGGTTACCGACGTTTCAAATGCTTTATTTATAGGCATTGTCTGTAACAAGTATGTAACCCCCTGAGACGTCTAATACCTTAGTCTCTCCTGTGACCATGATTGCTGTAAAGCATTCGAAACGTCGGGAACCAAAAATCAAAATAAATCCGCGACAAAATCCGAAAAGATAGTTTCATTTATTTTAGGTAAAAAAAATCATAACATATATTATTTTTTATATTATGAATACTTAGTAGATGTAAATGTGTGGGATTAATGTCTGGTTGTGTCTCACGTAGGATAAATAGATGAATATTGTAATACAATATTGTTACAAAATATTTGTTTGAAAAGAGCAACTGTTGAGTTTCTCGCCGGTTCTTCTCAGCAGAACAGTTTTCCGAGCCGGTGGCAGTTTACTTACAGACTTACAAACTGACATTTAATTTTAATAATGTAAAAATGACGATTCAAAAGAGCTTGTAAAAGTTTATTTGAATAAAGAATATTTTGATTTCATTTGATTTGATACAAAGTTTTATTTTCATAAAGATGTTTAGTTAATAGCTATGTTATAATTCGCGAAGTTTTCATGTCTTTCGAAAACTTTAGAGGTTCTCTCAGATATACAGGTCTCCTCACGATTTGTTCCTTCACCGTAAGATATTAAAAAAGTGCGACACCCAGGATTTGAACCTGCTTCCCTTGGTCTTGCAAGGCAAACATTTTACCACTGGACTATCATGACTGCCTACTTCAATATATAAAGTTGATATTTAGTTTACGCGAATATTTGACATTTTTCCATTTTTATTTCACAGTTTCGTTGAAATTATGCTTTAAAGCATTCAAAAAGTCGGGAACTAAAAATCAAAATAAATCCGCGACAAAATCCGAAAAGATAGTTTCATTTATTTATAGAGTTGCATAATTCGTTTAATTAAAAATTGTTTTTGTAAATATTTTACGAACGCTTTATTTTGACATTACTCATTTGAATGAACAACAAAGTTTAAAAACTATGTGTTCTAAATATAGCTCAATCAGTAACATTCCATTTCACAGAAATTAAGCCAAAATTCCACTAAAAGTTATAAAATAATGGTCCTCAAACACAAAACCCGTATAAAATCAAAAGAATTTCTTGTCGAACCAATTGAGATAACTGAAAACACCGACACAAGGGAGCGAGATGAGAAAAGTTTGTGGGACAATTTAATAACGAAGCTCGGACGCTCGACTTGTCAACAGATACGCTGGTATCACAATTTGCGAATCGATGAAACTATCAGTTTCAAAGATAAAAAGCCCTTAAATAGATTTATACAAGTCATTCATAAAGTTGTCTATACTAATATTATAAAGAGGAAAGATTTGTATGTAAGTATGTTTGTAACGAATTGGCTCAAAAAGTACTGGACCAATTTTAAAAATTCTTTCACCATTTGAATGCTACATTGATGAGGCTATTTTAATTGAAAGAAAAATAAAAACGATCCCTTCTAAAACATAAAAAAAATTAACGCGGGCGAAGCCGCGCATATTGCTTATATGAATAGAAAAGTTTAGTTTCGTTGAAATTATGAAATGAAATGTAATAATACTTTTTTCGCAAAATTATTTGTGTATTTGACATTTTATATTAAAAGTAAATGGAGTATTTCTGTCGATCATGATTGCTGTAAAGCTTCAAACGTCGGAAAAGACTATGAAAAATCAGAGAAATATATGTTGGTAAGATAGTTTTATTTTAAACACGACGAATGACGACACGTTTGGCGCAGTTTGTAGCGCCAGCGGTCGCCAGTTCGAGTCCCGTTGGGGAAATTCATTTGTTAAACTCAGATATTTGTACTCCAGTCATGGGTGTTTATATTTATAATATGTATGTATTTAAACCTATATATGTAGTATATCAACTATCTGTTATCCGTAACACAAGCTTCCTTCTTCATAGCTTATCACGGAACTAGATGGCGATGTGTGTAATAATGTCAAAAAAACTTCGTTCAGGTCTCTACATAAGTCAGTATATTTTTTTTATTTCAACAGAGTGGAAAAAATAATAATGAATTAATATTTGAAGTGGGTCGAAGAAAAAACATGACTATCAGAGGGTTAGAAGAATATGACAGTAGTAAAGGGTTCTCAAAGCGGGCATGTAAAATGTAAATCCCAGTTTAAGACGGGTAGAGCTATTAGTTTGAGCAACCCTGTCATATAAATTAATGCAAAAAGTGTCGTAAACGTAAAAATGTGAATTTTTCCTTACTTCTGCCAAGTTTCGAATGACAATACATGAAACATTTTTTTGAATTTTTTATATGTTTTAAAGAATTTATAAATATCTTTATAGTACCTATAATACCATTCTAACTAATTCATATATGTACAATAAGTACCTATTCTTTAGAAAATATTATTAAAATATATTATACTAATTCTATATTTAGAAGTGGAATCTAAATCTTTTTAGATTGATTGTAAGGATATTTAATACTACTGGCCATAATCATATCTCTTAAAAATTTATAGTAACTAACCGTTAAAACGCACCTTGGTAACGAACCCGAACCGACTAGTATAGTACATATATACATATAGTATATTGAACTACTAGACTCTCACCCTGACTTCGCTCGGGTCATTCAATAGGTACATAAGTTAGCAATCATTATAAATTATATTTTATCTCTGTACTAAAGTTGCTGATGTATTCAGCCGTTCTGATTTTACTTCTTAATGCCAGTTCTATTCAGGTCAGAGGTTCCTTCTTTCTGAACTGGTGGTAGACTCATGACGTTCAATAAGAAATTGTAACAATTTTGATGCTGAATAAAATATTTTGATTTGATTTAACTAACATTAATCCAACCTTTCATACATACAAAATATTTATTAGATATACTAAATATTTTATTGAAAATAAGAACAGTATATGAATCTATTCATACAAGTTTTAAAAAACTTACTACATATTATAAAAAAAAGTCCTCCACTGCGTATCTGTCTGTTCGCAATAAAATCAAAAACTACTGCACCGATTTTTATACTGTTTTCACCAATGTGTAGTGGTTCTCGAATAAGGTCTTAGTATATAATTTGTTAAGTTTTATATACATTTACTAGCTGAACCCGCGGCTTCACTCGCGCTAAATCTAGGGATGAACCTGAGCTATGCGAGGGTGAGTCGCTTGTCACTACATAGTATATAAAAATAAAGTCGCCCCGCTGTCTGTCTGTCCCTATGTACGCTTAGATCTTTAAAACTACGCAACGGATTTTGATGCGTTTTTTTAAAAGAGTAATTCAAGAGGAAGGTTTATATGTATAACTAGCGGAACCCGCGGCTACGCTTGCGTTAATCTAGAGACGAAAGCAAACAAAGCGAGGATGAATCGCTAGTATGTAATAAAGTTTTAATTAATAGATTTACTTTTGTGGACTTCTA
The DNA here is from genome assembly GCA_905231865.2 of Boloria selene. NCBI lineage: Eukaryota > Metazoa > Arthropoda > Insecta > Lepidoptera > Nymphalidae > Boloria > Boloria selene. Next base: position 996,939 of record HG993133.1, read on the forward strand.
TCACAGTTTCCTAATAACAAAATACCATCTAACTAAACGTAGCGTAATCCTTTCAAACTAACTTCTTAGTTGTTTGAATTATCTCATACGTACGTGGCATTCACATCACGCTCTCACATTGGTTACTTGAGAGACCCCAAGTTATTTCAATGTTTGTCCTCTTCTACAGTTTACTGGACATCGCCATAGTTAACTGCTTTAATATATTTATTTGTAAAGTTAGAAAACTTCGATGTCTTATTTATTGGCTGATTTTGTTAATGCTTTGGTAAATCTGCGTAGCTTTGCATTTTTATACATGTGGGCTAATAAATCTATTGACTTTCAAGGTTTTCTTAACAAAGTGTATCTATTTTACGGGTTTTATTATAATATGTATTTATTTAAACCTATATAATATTATGTAGTATATCAACTATCTGGTATCCATAACATAAGCTTCGTAGCTTACCATGAAACTAGATGGCGCTGTGTGTAATAATGTCCGAACATATTTCTACTCCTTTTCCAATGGCCTTGTTAGAAATTTCACGGAAAAAGTCAACCTCTAAGGATAATGATTTTTAGATGAAGAAAATATTTTTAAATTCTTATAAAGTACTTTTCTTCTTGTAATTTTAAATAAAATTGTAATTATACTTCCTTATAGGATCAATTTTCAATCACACGAAACACTCTTTTTAATATTAACCAGATAGATTAAACGTAAATAATGAAAGTGTGCTTAAATTAATTAAAAGTTATATATAAATGGAAAACAGTCATTTGATTAATAATATTTAACTTAATACTTTCTTAGGTTTACGCGAATATTTGACATTATAAATGAAACTATCTTTTCGGATTTTGTTGCGGATTTATTAACCAAACCAAAAACATAATAAATTCGCGCGAAATCCGAAAAGATAATTTCATTTATAATATTTAACTTAGAAGTGCAATAATAAGTTATCTATAACAAATAGGTCAAGTCAACATTTAGTACTTTTATCTTCTCTCTTTGTTTACCCATAGTTTTTCTTTATTTTATTTTTTTATTTTTTTTATGGTAAAAAGGGGGCAAACGGACAGGAGGCTCACCTGATGGGAAGTGATCACCTCCGCCCATGTGCATCTGCAAGCCAGGCTTGCAGATGCGTTGCCGGCCTTTCAGGAAAGGGAGGGATGGAGGAGGGAGGGAGGAGGGAGGGAAGCGGGAGGGAGGGGGGAACGAAGGCGGAGGATGAAGGGAAGAGGGAGGGGGGAAGGAGAGTGGGCCTCCCGGACTCTCACTCACCAGACGAAACGCGACAGCATAGCTGCCATTTCACGCCGGTCTTCTGTGAGAGAGTGGTACTAATGAACTATACGGGACGTACCGGCCCATTCGGCTGCTACCCGAAGGTAACCTGCATGGCACTACCACTTTCAAAGTTTAGTAGCTATTGCTAAGCTTTAGTGGTATCCATAAAATATTTGGTACAGTACTTTCTATACATATAATAAAATTCCCATTCGAATTTGTATGTTATTTTTTTATATAAATAAATATAAATATATGTTGGGACATTATTACACACAGCGCCATCTATTTCCGTGGTAAGCTACAAAGCTTGTGTTACGAATACCAGATAGTTGATACACTACATATATAAGTTTAAATACATACATATCATAAATATAAACACTCATGACTGGAGTACAAACATCCGAGTTTAACAAATGAATGCCAGCGGGACTTGAACCCGCGACCGCTGGCGTAAGAAAGTAGGGTCACTACAAACTGCGCCAAACGTGTCGTCAAAACTGTCTTTGAAACAGTTATTATTTATAGCTCTAGAATTCTGTATTTCTGTACGTCTGCCAGAAACTGCATCACGAAAGAACTACTGGTTGCACTGGCACTGGTTGCACTGGCACTGGTTTAATATAAATAATAAGTAAATTCATTTCACAATATGTTATGTAATACTCAAATTTTCTACAATTATTATGGTTGAATTTCGATCTTAGTTTTTTCTAAAGGTATACATAATTAAGATATTTTAAACTACATAATATTATTCATATATAATAATAGACTGAATACGGGATACATAGCCTGAAGTCTATCCCGTGATTGCTGTAAAGCATTCGAAACTTAGGGAACCAAAAATCATAATAAATCCGCGACAAAATCCGAAAAAATATTTTCATTTATAATGTCAAATATTCACAAAATATTAATAATAACAAAATATATATTAAAAGTTAATTTAAACACATACCTATCACAACCCCATCCACACTCGGTCCAAAAGCGTAAGAGAAGTCCGGAGCACGAACAGGTGCAGATAACAACGCTTCCAACGGACGTTCTCGTAAACATCGTAGTAATGCAGGCGGAGTGAGTTCTGTTGGAAAAACAGATCGATATAAAAGTTTGGCTACTACTACTAATATTATGAAACACCTTTGTATTTTGCTTTCATTCCTTCCAATTTCTCTTGATTTTATATTTTTAATAAATTTTACCTAAAATTTTTGACATTGAGATTATAAAAAAATAATTTAAGACCCGTAAAGAAAAGCAAATTTTTTTTTAATTATACGAGTACATAATAATTCTCAAAATAAAGAAAATATCTTCAATATAATTAATTAATAATTTTAATATTTTGAGTGAGGTAAGCATAGTAATTCCTATGTATACTCCAAGTCACATCTAACAACAAAATTTCATCCAAATCTATCCAGCAAGTAAAAAAGTTTTAATTAAAAACACGCAGATTTAAAAACTTTCGCTTTAAATAAGTAATGAAAACGATTTAGCTTACGAAATAACAGTTTAAGTACCCTACTAATATTATAAACGCGAAAGTTTGTAAGAATGCATGGATGGATGGATGTTTGTTACTCTTTCACGTAAAAACTACTAAATGGATTGTAATAAAACTTTACAATAATATAGCTTATACATCAGAATAACACATAGGTTACAATTTATAAAGATACAATGTGAATTGTCCTAAATATGACGATAAGTGTCAAGTAAGTAGTAAAAAATCTACCATCTGCGAGCTATTCTGGGCTGCGCTGCAGAAACAGCTAGAGTTACACATATGTAATGTATGATGGAAATGTTTATCTTAAACAAGCGACTCACCCTCACTTTGCTCTGGTTCGTCCCTAGATTTAACGCAAGCGAAGCCGCGGGTTCCACTAGTATATAATAATTATATAACAAAAGCTGTACACAACTTCTATATATGTAAGTACCTGGAGAACAATTCGCGTGGTTTGCAACTATTTCCGCATATTTGTTAGGATCAGCCACAAGCGACCACGGGCTCAGGCCTGACCCCGACATCAATATCGCTCGGTGGAAGAGAAGTCCTGAAACAAATTTAATGTATAGTAATATTTTATTAACACATAGTTTATTTAATGAAAAATACTTGTTTATATTGTGGGGACTAAATTATTATTCTATAATGTATTTTATATGGATAGGTATTAGGAATATTTTATTTTCACATAGTTTATAATGAAAAATATTTGTTTATATTGTGAGGGCTGCTGAGAATGCTAAGAAAAATGATTACTCATAACACATAACTAATTTTGAAATTAAAATTTGGGAAATATAGTATCAAAAATAATTCGCACTTCTTATATTTTTTTTGTATTGCAGATTTTTAGTTTTCGCTAAAATAATAAACTTATCAAAGAAATATACGTAAAGCCAAAAATCTATATAAATTATTGGACATCTAGTTTTATTTCAAATTTCTTATATTTAAGTAAACCTAAAAATGTTACATTTCGTGCGGGTTTTTTATGTGTATGCAATTTCTTTAGAAATAATGTATTTAAGATTACTTTTTTGTTAAAGAAATTGTCTGTTATTCGGGAAATAAAGTATTAACATTTAGTTATTTCCATATAATTATTATAAATAGATATAATAATAAGATATTTTCAATTAATTATTATTATTAACAAGAAGTCAAAACAAAATATGATTTTCGAAATAAAGACCCTTCTCAGGGTCTTAAATTATTTTCATACTAAATTTAATCAAAATCAGTTCTGCGAACTTTTAGCTCGTCCATTACAAACAAACATTAAACATAAGCATTCTTTACAATAGTAATTAGTATTAAAGAAAAATTACACCATTTATTTTAAAATTCAAATTGACTTTCAATTCTAAGAAGCATAAACAAATTAGAAGTCCAACGATAAAATATAACATAACATGAATTTGATTAAATGTTAAAATATAAAATTACTAGCTGTACCAGCTGTGTTCATTTTTTTAATTGCTAATCAACCTCATTGGGTTGATATGTAGGAAAAAAAATTAACATTTAGAGGGATGAAAAATAGATGTTGGCGGATTCTCAGACCTACTCAATATGCTCACAAAATTTCATGAGAATCGGTCAAGCCGTTTCGGAGGAGTTCAAGTTCGAACCCCGTGACACGAGAATTTTATATATAAGATTTAGTGACTCACCCTCGCTTCGCTCGAGTTTGTCCCTAGATTTAGCTACCTTGGGTTGCATTATTGGAGTTTTAGTAAAGATCCCTAATTTTTTTGAAAATATAATATAGGCTATATTAATGAAATAGGCTATATTATATAGCCTATGTCATTCGGGGTTATTGTAGCTTCTCAACAGTGAAAGAATTTTTTAAATCGGTTTTTTAAAAATTTCGGAGCCTATTCAGTACAAACAAACAAACGATCAAATCTTTCCTCTTAGTAATAATATACTATAAATGCTGTAGATTACTTTGTTAACGTAACGTTTTTACCTTTAATAAATAATACATACATACATTTTAGTTTAAAAAGTCAAAATGTATTTTATTTATACGTAAGTTTATGAATCTTATTTTATTTGGGAAAGAAACAATATAAATATAAATGGAAATAAAGCTATATTCTTAACATAGATGCAAAAACTACCTCAAAGTACAACAAGTATGGGTAATTTGTTACGTGAATGTCAAACTATTAATAACAACAACTGTGTTTATGTCATCTTTGTCTTATCCCTGACACGTCCACTGCTATATGTATAGACTTTCCCCAAATATTACTACGACCTTATTTTGTATTATAATAATCTTATACTATGAAAAAAAAATCATTAAAAAATTTTAACACTAAATAGTACGACTTTAATAAAACAACCAGGCCTATACTTATATTATTCATCACTCATATTACGTTTAGAAAACGAAAACTATTCAAATGTTTCATACAATATTTCGTTTACTTACTCTTCATTCTTTGTAATATTAATAAATTTATCAATAAATATTATTATTATTATAATTTTAATAATTATTAATGTTACTATTACTAAAAACTAGTTAAAAAACCAAATGACATTCTTTTTCACTTTAATTTAAAACAATTTTGTTTCAAGCAAAAATGAAGTCGTCTCAATTGAAAGCACAACTCCTTGACCATTAGACCTCAAACTAAATTTGAAAGGCGAGAACGAATTCATAAAAAGAAAAATAAGAATGTCTGTCACTGACATAATTCGCGACGACAAACGTATACATTTATTTGCAGACAAAGCAAAAATGAAATTTCACTGCGAAATCCACAGGAAGCTATCTTCAGGCTACCTTTTATTTGAGTCAAAGCTACCCCACTGTAGTTTTAAACTTAACTCCAAAGATTCTTACGGATTTCTTAAGAAAATAATCTCGAATGTTACGTTTGTTGGAATTAACGTGAAAAAATATTATTTTTTGTATTTATACTTCAAAGCCTCTTTCTTAAGAATCGTTTGGAATCTCATAAAATTGATTATTATTCGACTTACAATGACAGCTTGATCGATTAAATTCATTCCGTAATTTCCTTTAATCTCATCTGCATCGTTAAATATAAATAGCACCAATGATATAATTTTTTTATTATGATATCATTGAGTAGTATTGAGGAATTTAAGTTCTTGCAAACATACGTCATATATTCCTTTGTCATATAATAAGCTAGCAATACGCGCGGCTTCGCCCACGTTCATTTTTTAATCGCTACTAAACTTCATTCCATCACGCTGGGTCGCAAATTTTAATATACTCCTGAGCCGCGCGGCTACTTATTTCATATATTATGTGCGGCGTGCACTCCTCCTCCTCTCCTGTTATTGTAGTTTTAGTAGGGATCCTTATTTTTTTCTTGCAATTAAAATTGCCTTTATTAATCAGTGATAATGTAGCATTCAAATGGTGAAAGAATTTTTAAAATCGGTCCAGTACTTTTTGAGCCAATTCGTTACAAACATACTTACATACAAATATTTCCTCTTTATAATATTAGTATAGATGATTATGCCAGAAATTACTCATACATAAAATTATTAGTAGTATAAAACCCGGGATTCGAACCCGTTGCACTAAAAGTGAGTTTACACAAAGATTTTATTCGCACTACTAGATATACCACAATTTGCCACTTATGGTCGTATCGGAATAACCAAAAATCGCAGAATAAAATTAACTATTCGATTGGCTCTACATAGAGTTACGTGACTGTAGATATTAATAAAAGAGCTCGTTAAGGTTTACTTAAATAAATGACATTGGTTTAACTTTAAACCACATGGAATGGACGAATGAAATTCATGATATTTTAACCAATTGCATTGGCTTTTAAATCAGGGCGATAATATTAAGAATGAAATTGTAATGTGTATTTAATTCCTAGCATTTTTTTAACTCCGGCTAATGTGGACTTTACAAATAAATCAAATTAAATCAAATCAAAATATTTTATTCAGCATAAAAGTTCTTACAATTTCTTACTGAACGTCAAGAGTCTACCACCAGTTCGGAAAGAAGAAACCTCTGACCTGAGAAGAACTGGCGAAAGAAACTCAGCGGGACTAATATTTTTTTTTTAATCTTAATCTCACTATTACTGTTTCAATATATTTGTACATACATGTACGCTTCTTACACGGTAAATGATTAAATTTACTGCATATTGTTATTGTATTGTGCAAATTAAATTTATTCATTTCATATATAAGTTAATATCGTTAATTATATACGTCTTGAATATCGAGTCCGTCTTTAGGTGGTTACAAAAACTTGCGAGAGCTCTTCGACCTCCTTAATCCGGCCCTGTCGCAAAATCAAGTTTATTTCTAAAGTGGTTTTCGTTATTCGTGATGAGTTAGTAAGTGAGTAGATGAGTGAGTTTTCGCTTTTATAGTATAAAATTGAAAGTGTTTACTCATATCTATCCATATCTTACTAACCGTTAAAATGTATTGAACAACCTATAATATAAGGAACTTTTAGGTAAACTCAGCGCAATACATGTTTTCAACTCTACATCACAGTTAAGACTCTATTATAGAGTCACGAGACTAAACTAACTTTTAATTAAAATGTGTCACGCTTGTTTTCAGTTGCAAAGTCTATGAACATTCGTACAAAGTAGCACAAATTGCGACGAACCAAATTGAACTGAGTGTTGCTACTTCTTGAAAGGCTTAACCAACCGTTTCTGATATTTGTAACTGAATTGGGAGCTTAAAACTCCAATACTTTTCTTTTTAAGCATAAAATATACGTAAAATAAAAATATTAAGAAAAAAGGAACTTTGGTGCTGCTTAAATTTCATAAGCTATGTAAGAGACACGTCTGGCTCAGTTTGTAGCGATACTGGCTGTGCCACAATTTTAATATGTATGTATTTAAACTTATATAATATGTAGTATATCAACTATCTGGTATCCGTAACACAAGCTTCCTTCGGAGCTTATCATGGAACTTTTTTTTTATGGTAAAAAGGGGGCAAACGGGCAGGAGGCTTACCTGATGGGAAGTGATCACCTCCGCCCATGGACATCTGCAAGCCAGGCTTGCAGATGCGTTGCCGGCCTTTCAGGAAAGGGAGGGATGGAGGAGGGAGGGGGGAACGAAGGCGGAGGATGAAGGGAAGAGGGAGGGGGAAGGAGAGTGGGCCTCCCGGACTCTCACTCACCGGACGAAACGCGACAGCATAGCTGCCACTTCACGCCGGTCTTCTGTGAGAGAGTGGTACTAATGAACGAATGATGGCGATGTGTGTAACAATGTCCCAACATATTATATTTATATGACAATCATAGTGACGAGGCTAAATAATAAGTTTATAAGTTGTATCTTCACTTTCCATGTATATACGAGTAAATCTTGAATCGCATAATTATGTATAAAAACAAGGTTATAAATATCAGGATATGAATAAGCTTTATTCGTGCTAAGTGCAACTTGCATTCGTGACCTCCTTAGTAAACAAGTGTGCATACTGCATATCTTTATTAATATAATAAATATAATACTTTCTTAGATATACATTGTATGAAATTCTAATTAAGATATCTTTTCATTATAAGAACATCGGTTGACATATGTGCCTTTCTTTACAGATGAAAGAAACTGAAGTGGATGTATATAATTAAATATAACATTTTTAGCATATCAGAAAACCTCAATTTTGAAAATTTTGTCTGTCTGTCTGTTTGTCCCAATTATTTTGCAACGGCTAAGCTCATATTGATGGGACTTTCACTGGCAGATAGCTGACATTATAAGGAGGATCCTAGAAACGTTAGAAAAAGGATTGAGGTTCAATTAAAAACGAAAATGAACGAAGTGATGTTATGTTGCTTATTGCATAATTTAAAAGAAAATTACAAAAATATTTTATACTAGCTACTCGCCCTCACTTCTCTCGGGCTCGTCCATAGATTAAGTGCGAGCGAAGACGCGGGTTCCGCTTGTAATACATATAAACTTTCCTCTTGAATCACTCTATCTATTAAAAAAACCGCATCAAAATCCGTTACGTAGTTATAAAGATCTAGGCATATATGTGGATAGACATACAGCTGGACGACTTTGTTTTATACAATGTAGTGATTAAATTATTAGACAAAGCCTCAAAACCGTAAACTAAAGTTAGTATAGACAAATTACGAATCACAAATGATTTTCCTTCTAGACGTTATTATTATCGTTTAATTTACCAATCTCTATTATTGACAATTATTATGTGTGGTATTAATTAATTGATACTACTAAGGCTTTCCTACAAATAGGTTGGAAAATGGGTCATATTTTCTTGTAAGTATTAGTGTTTTCAATGTTCTTTTTTAAGAAATTTGTCCTATATTATATTGTTTTATAACAAGTTATGTAGATATGTTAAGGAAATAAAAAGGCTTTATTATTATTATTATTAGGTTTTCAGTAAGTTTTAACGTCCCAATGCTGAGAGACGGACCTCGTTTCAATAAGAAGGGCCACCGCGCTGGCCTAGTGCGGGTGTGCGGACTTCACATGTCTTTCGATAACTTGCTAGGTCTCTCTCAGACGACTAATGACGATTACTTTGTTAGTAGTGACCCATAGTGTACTCGCTGTGCTAGCGGTTGCGGGATCGAGTCCCGTCAGAGGCATTCATGTTTATAATATAACTAGCATTTCCCGCGGCTTTGCACGCGTTCTAAAGACCGGAAACCATATTCTTTCTGAATCGCGCGGTATGATACCTTGAAGAACTAACGCCTACCCTTCCCGTTTTTGCAACATTTTTCATTGATGCTATTGGATTGGTCGCAGCGTGATGTAATAATATAGCCTATAGCCTTCCTCGATAGATTGACTATCCAACACAAAAATATTTTTTCAAATCGATCTAGTAGTTCCTGAGATTAGCGCGTTTAACCTAACAAATAAACTCTTCAGCTTTATAATATTAATCTATATATATATAATGAAAATGGTCTTCGTTTGAGGCACAATCACGCCTAAACCACTAATCGTATCGACATGAAACTACCACCATTCGATGCGAAATTTTTCCTAGATGGTTTATGGCTATCTATTTTTTGAATTCCAACATTCCTTCATTTTTTTATTGCTGTTTTACTTTTATGAACATTTATCCCGCTCATAAAAACAAAAGATAAGCATTTTCTCTTGATTCTTTTGTTTTCATGGATTTCAACAGAGTATATTAAACGGATTATGGTTTTTTACATTCAGCTAAGAATCTACTCACGGTAGTGGAGAACGGCTGGACCAATTAGGCTTTTTTTTATAGTCAGAATTGTCAGGAGAAAGTTTTGTATGTAAGAAAATTTTAAAAAAGTCCGATAAAAAGTTAAAAATTTTGATGATAATCGAAGAATTCCCATCTATATAGTCACTCACCACGAAATCTCGGGAACCATAAGACTTAGAAACGTGAAACTTGGTAGGAATATTACTTTTGCTATGTAGAGGTCAGCTATGAATAGATTTTAAAAAATCCATCCCCCAAAGGGGATTGCGGGGCCGTTAACAATGAACAATTCCTGTTTTTAAACTATAGCTCCTATAGACTTCAAATTTGGTAGGAATCTTCTGTAAGAGGTGTAGAAATAGGCTATGAACGAATTTTACGATAGCTCACCCCGCAGGGGGTTGCGGGGGTGGGTATTAACAATTAATATTTTTAATTTTCCAGCTAAAGCTCCTACAAGCTCCAAATTTAGTGAGAGTGTTCTATATGTAATATAAAAATGATCTTAGAGCTGATTTTACAATGAATCACCTCCAATAATGTTCGCGGGGGTGGGTGTTAACAAAAAAAAATTTCAATTTCGAAATATAGCTTCTAAAAATTCTAAATATGGTAGGAATCTTTTATTATTCACATAAAGATCATCTCAAAATGGATTTCAATATAGTCTACTTCCGATAGGAATTGCGGGGGTGGGTGTTAAAATCTAAAATTTTAATTTCCTAACTGTAACTTCTACAGACTCCAAATTTGGTGGGGATCTTCGTGTATGTAGGGATATTTGTGTATTTCCTTACAACAATCGTCTTTTTGGCAGCGGAGAAAAAGTCATTGAGAGGTTTCCAAAACTTAACTTTACATGTAGCTATCCAATCAACGGACTAAGAATTTTACATTCATTTTACTTTTGCAGACTACATATCCGACGAATTCTTTTATTGCGGGATCGCGGAAATGTAACAGATTATAATGAATGCATTTTCTAAGCACTTGAGATGTGGAAAAAAAATTTAGTTACTTATTCCAATAGAATTCATAAAAAACATGAACAATTAATTTTCTATAAAAAATTGATGTCACGGAGAAAATTTTAGTTAACAGAAAATTCGTCGCACTTGAACCTAGACAGATTTCAACTTCACATATGAGACTTGCAATGACTTTAACTTAAACGATTTTAACGACTTTAACTTTAACTTAAATGATTGCACATTGAAAGTTACAATGAATATTAGTGAGAAAAATCACCTGGATGGAAGATACAGGCTAAATCGATGGAATTTGGAATTTGTGTAAGTCTAAACAATATCGATGTTTACAGTTCTATCCGCGGGGCCTATTTATGTTCATACGAAAATAAAAAAAAAGGAGAATAATAAAAATATGAAAAAAATAAATAAAAATGAAACATAAAATGTAATTTATTTCCTTTGTCAATTCGCCCAGCGAAGCGGGCGGGAAACGGCTAGTTATAGATAAATTTATTTAGTTACTAATTAGTAATTTTAAACTAAATCACTAGATGAAATGTAGGAAATGCATTTTTCATACTTATGTCAGATTTATATTCATTGATTAAAAAATTGCGATTGGTTAGTTCCAGTTTCCGATTCATTCACTATGCATTATGCACTATGATACTCAGTTTTTACATTTACATGAACGATGGTTTCAAGCAATTGCTTTAATCGGAATAAAGTAACTAACTTACCATCGAGAAAACTAAACTAGGGCCTAGGCTATCTATTCCGTAATATTAGACCTAGGTTGGTTTTTTGCAATTTGAGCTAGGATGTTCTAGGATAAAAAATGCAAAAGCAAAACAAATTTTTCAAACTAACAACTACCAAACTTTCATCCCCTTTATATTCCCTAAAGGGATAATTTAGATTAGACGGAACAAACACTATCCTATGTCCTTCTCAGGCTTTCTATCTTTATATAAAATTTCATTTAAAACAATACTTTTGTTAATCCATAGCAAACAAACATACAAAAATACAATATTTTTCGCTTTGTAATACATAGAAATAGAAATTAAAAAAGAAAATGGATAGAAGAAAATACAAAAAGCACTACAGATTTTTTTTTATAAACTAGTTCATTACATTTTTGTATAAAATTTTTAAACAAAAACAGTACAATACTTATTTCATGCACCTTGACTCACTTTCCACTTATTTAATAACGAAATCTACTTAGTCTGAATACCGTTTACATAACGACATGGAAGTTGATGCTATGCAAAGCATTTTCAAACACAACGCGGCTTTTCACTAAGACATCAGAGGCTTTAAATAATATTATAATATATGAAGAGCTGTAGGATGTACTACGAAAGAACGATTGTTAACTTAGCTTAGTGACAGTGGTAGCCCAGCGGTAACGCGCTCGCTTGGATAACCGAGTGACGCGGGTTCAAATCCGGGTCTCGCACCTCTGATATTTTCATGTACGAATCATTTCTATCATGATTACCACTTGTCTTACGGTGAAGGAAAACATCACACAGAATTACGGTGAAAGAAAGACATGTAAAGTCCGCCAAGCCGTCACGCACTAGGCCAGCGCGGTGGACTATGGCCTGATCCCCTTCGTACTGAGGGAGGCCCGTGCCCAGCAGTGGGACGTTGAAAAGGGCTGGTGAATTAAAGCTTAGTTGAAATTAAACTTAATTTAATTGGACTTATTACAAGATCATTTGAATTGCAAATTCGACCATAATTATTATTATCCAACATTTTTTATAATCTTCCATACATTTTTATACATCTTAAAGCTCGACAATAGCTTTTAAGAAAAGAAAGAGAAAATCGATTCACGAACAGACGAGACAATAGTACTAAATTTTTATATTCACGCTTCGTCAATACATTAATTTATTTAAATGAAACTACCTTTTCGGATTTTGTCGTGGATTTATTTGGATTTTTGGTTCCGAATTTTCCGATTTTTCGTTTCGAATGCTTTACAGCGCACATGGTCACGGGAGAGACTCTCCCGTGAGCATTCGAAACGTCGGGAACCAAAAATCCAAATAAATCCGCGACAAAATCCGAAAAGGTAGTTTCATTTATAATGTCAAATATTTGCGTAAACCTAAGAAAGTATTATTAATGTATTTTTTATTATTATATCTACAAAAATCTTTCAAATAAGTAATTTTAATGCTACTAGCATTCAGTATTGTCTCCAAGCACGTCTTATTTGGACTGTCAGTATATTTTGTACTGCACGAAGCGAAAAATCACTACCTTTTAATTCTTCACAATAAGCGGCAATGATTTTGGTTTCAAAGAGTAAACAAGCTGTTAAAATACTCGTCAGCTCTTCTTAAAAGACAATTTAAAAATTATCAGTAAGAACATGTATTATGTTTAACATATTTTAAAAGGTTCATGTTCTTCTTCTTTCTCGTAGTTGAAAATTGACATAACTTTTTCAATAATCCCGTTTCCTAGTACTAAATCTAGTATAGTATTTCATTAACTTTACCACAAGTATAAAGTCTGTTAACTCTATACTAAATATGAATTTTAATCAGATTTAACATATATTATTATATTCAATGACCTATATACCGTAAAAAACCTAAGCAACTATAAACTAAAAGGAATTTTAAAAGAATGGCTAATTAATCTAACGTGCGAAGAAACTGTAAACCTTATAGTAATGAATAAATAATACACACTCACACACGCACGCACGCACAAACGCTCGCACACACATACACACACACACCCATACACACACACATACACACACACACACACATACACACACACACACAACCTTTTTTATATATTTTTTTCTCTTTCTCTTTTTTTGTTTCGCGAATTCTTTGATATGGGAATCCTGAAACACAGGTTTCTTGTTCAGCAGTTCTAGTACTATATCAGTGCACTAGATAGCTATTTTATAATCACAGACAGTCACTTCTGTTTTATGTATGAGCGCAATCATTTGGTACAAAATCGAACTGAATCTATAAAGTAACGAATAAAATTTTTAACGATTCATCAAATTTGTTTCATCAGAAACTTAAGCTCACATAACATTCATTTTATGACGGTTTCTAGTTATTGTGTGGAATTTATTGTAGCTTCGGAAATGGCTCTTAAAATAAGACTATGCCCTTTTGCTGTTCTTTCTCATCAAAATCTACATAAATATGCAGTATTACAGCAGAATACATTATAACAGTCGGTTTAACCTTAATTTATGGTACTTTGAAAAAATAGTCTTAATATTTTTATGGTTGTATACATAAGGAATTATTATCATTAAACACTTAATTAAAGCTTTCTTATTAAAACCAGTTCTTAATAGGCTTTTATTGAGAATGTCTTGTCAAAAAAAAACGTAACGAACAAAAAATTAAATTTGATAATGTAAAATTTAGAACTTTGAAAGATTTTGAACATAATATGATGTAGGAGTTCTTTTTTAAAGAGTAGATGATAACGTTTATTTCTAGAACATCGTTATTCTTTTATCGTTAATTGTCTCAAGTCATTATAACACACATTATAACATTATTATTATATTTTACGTATGTGTAAAATATCCCAAAACACAGCCACCTAAGCTGTGTGTAACAGTGGGTTGGGTTCATAATATAAATAATATTTTTAAAAACTATTACTGGAGTAAAAACATTCGTTGTCAACAAATTAATGTCCCCAGCGCGACTCGAACCCGTGACCGCTGGCACATCAAGTCACTATAAACTGAGCCACACCAAACCTCAACTATAACCTGATACAATATCATATTTTTGCTAAGTCAAATACTCTTCACAATAACAACGCAAAAAATAATACTGCAAGAGACAAAAGAAACCAATAACTTTTTGTTTCTGTATAAACATCTTAGGCAAAGATTGCTCAAGGATGCCAAATAAAGGATCATATCTGTAAGTATTTAAGTGAAATTGCGTTATTTACACGGACTTGAATAAGCTAATATCGTGAAGTCAGTTTACATAGGACGGTTAGTTTATGTGCAGATGATAAAAGTGGAGTGTTGGTTACAGTACTTTGAAAATGGCCGAGTCGACTAAATGTTGGGAGCAGTATTAAATGCCTAAATCTTTGTTTACTATGTGCCTTTAGAGGCTGCTTCGCTTATCTCTAATATTCAAATACGTTTAATCTCAAAATAAACAGTGGTTAAGAATTTCGGTTTTTACATCATTTTAAAGCTTTAACGAGGTTTTTGATTAGGTAAGTGCTTTTCCTTTCCAAGGTTTTAGGTTATTTACTATTATAATATAAAGAATAAGTTAACTGAATTATACCTACTGAAGTGTACTGAAAGTCAGTATAGTTCTCGTTTTCCTTCAACTTTGAGCGGAACCCTAATTCTATCCCCAAAATTAATATAGTCTAAGTTACTTATGACATGAGCTATCTGTCAGGTAAAGTTACGACATAATCGATCCAGACGTTTCAAGGATTAGTCGGAACAAACAGAAAGATATACAAAAAAAATAGTGTTTTACTATTATGTACCACATATTTTTACCGTTAAGTAAAAGGTATTATTTTAAAACTACTAACTACTACAATTTTATTTATATGTAAAGATGAACCAAATCAAAACACGTATAACAAGTAGTAATTACATAGAAATATTTACTAAATGTACTCTCTACTACTCATATATAGTAATTTACATAATAATTCTGAGGATGACGTGGGACCGGATTAACTAGGTATAAACTGTAACCCCTGAGGGAAGATTAGACTATACCAACTAATACCATATCGATTGTCTTATAAAGCACATAATATATCAAACGCTCTTAGAATGTAATACAGTGTGATATGATACTCTAAATTGAAATTTTATGAGGCTTATTAGCTGTATAATTAATTTGTTTAGTTTATTGTATCTGTTGATCTATAATATTTGTAGAATAATCAATACTTATTATACTATACTGTAGAACTTGTTTTCTTATAGTAAAATAACGCTTTATAAGATCTGAATACATAAAATTATATACATAACTGATGATGTTGGGACATTTTTACAACAGCGCCATCTAGTTCCGTGGTAAGCTACGAGGCTTGTGGTATGGATACCAGATAGTTGATATACTACACATATAAATTTTTATATACATGCATAATATACATATTAACACCCATGACTGGAGAACAAACATTCGTGCTCAACAAATGAACCAGCGGGACTCGAACCCGCAACCGCTGGCGCAGAAAGTATTGTCATTACCAACTGAGCCAAACGTGTCGTCAGTTCGTATATTTGGTTTTATTAAAGTGAAATAATAAAATACACAATTTTGTATTTACATATAATGAATATCAGTACTCTTAAGATTTAATGATTGAGTTGACAAATATTATGAATATAAGAATTTGGCTTACCTTCTGGAACAGCAAGGGATGTGAGAAGAAAATGAACACACGCAGCCCCAGTCCCGTGACCCATGAGGGTCACATTCGTGGGGTCTCCACCGAAGACCGCTACATTTTCTTTTATCCAGTGCAAGGCCGCTATCTGATCCATCAACCCATAGTTCGCGGGAGACCGAGGGAAGTCGTCAGATCGGGGATTCAGAAAACCTGCCAAAAAATTATTTTTATACTATTATATAATTCAATTGAAAACCATTAGAATTCTATTTCGTTTGAAATATTATTTTCTTAGGGGTGTATAAGGTGTAGCTTTTTATTTTTATTTTTTTATTTATGTAAATAATTTTTTGATGGAAACACACAGTACAATCAATATTTACAATATAAAACATATAAATATTACATTTTGACGACACTTTTAGCGCAGTTTGTAGTGACCCTACTTTCTGCGCCAGCGGTCGCGGGTACGAGTCCCGCTGGGGGTCTTCATTTGCTAAGCACGAATGTTTGTACTCCAGTCATGGGTGTTTATATTTATAATATGTATGTACTTAAAAGTTATAATATAATATGTGTATTATACCAGCTATCTAGTATCCGTAACACAAGTCTTGTAGCTTACTACGGAACTAGATGATTCAGTGTGTAATAATGTCGCAATTTATTTATTTATTTATATAGTCCAATAACCAATCAAATTTCCACTGATAACTTACACATAAAAATAAGCTAGCACCACACCAAATTATATATATTATTTAGCATATAAAGATAGAGAAAAATATTTAAAACAACTGAATGATAATTCTATTTGTAACATTAAAACATTTAGCACTGTTATAGTAAGGATAAACTCATTATTTTTATATTTAATAATCTGTGACCGAGCTGTCACGTTGACTATACTTTTTAGTAGGCTGTATGGATCATAGTCCTTTGCCTTTCCCTATTGGGGATAAATTTTAGAAACAACAACAACTATACTTTTTATCGTAATGGCGCGAACGCGATATACTACTCATTGAATTAATTAATAAATGAAACTAATATAAGTTTAAGAATTCTTTATTAATTATTAGGTTTATGTGTGACGGCTTTTAGTATTGTTCTTTTATCCTAATAATAGTTATAGTTAAAGTTAAAAATAACTTAAAAAATAGAAAACACCCAAAAAATGCTGGAAAAACTTGAAATAATATTTTGTTAGGTGTAGTTTAAGTACAAAATAAGAAACACATAAAATACTATTGGTAAATCGTTCTTAAGTGGAATTAGTAATTAACCGTGAAAACAAAAAGAAAACCTAGAGGTAATTCCGTGCATAGTGAGGCTATTTCATTAGTATAATAAATTAATCTCAATCAAGCTTTTAACGTTTAAAAAGTTTCTGTTTGTGTACTAAAGGCTATTATTCGACTAACGATTTTTTAGAAGACAGTACGCCTTAGGAATGATTTTCAACATATTGAATTATTGTTATTTTGCAATTTAATTTGAAAAAGTGAGATAAAAATAATAATAGTCCCGCTGAGTTTCTTTTGCCAGTTCTTCTTAGGTTTCTTCTTTCCGAACTGGTGGTAGACTCATGACGTTCAGTAAGAAATTGTAACAATTTTTATGCTGAATAAAATATTTTGATTTGATTTGAATCAAGGTTCGTATATTTTATATAACGCTTAGTTATATTATATAACGTTCAAGCATTCATAACGTTAATAATATTTTGGATCTCATTAATAAATATTGGAAGCGTAATTGAAAGAGATTCTCTGATTTCTTTTAGATACAAAGACGTACTTAGCTGATACTTAATTATATCTTTCATCACAGCGCATTTACTATTAATTGAAAGTCCTGTTTTTATTTATTAAAGTTAACGTCATATTGGAATAAGATAGTGATTTTTGATAATTAAAGTTTGGGTACAAATACATATGTAAATAGGTACTTATAACGAAGTGTCTATTCATCCGATAAGCGGACGAATAATTTAAATATTATTCGTCCGACAATTGGTGTTTGGTATATTGCGACTGAGACTTTTTTGCTTCTTAAATGGCTCAAAGAGAAATCAATTTGTTTTTTAAGTTTTAACATACTCGTGAATGCAATTGCGGACGTTTCTGTAGTACTTTTTACAAAATACCATTTTCTTGTACATTGTTTTGATGTAGGTACATACTCTCAGGGAGTGTTAGTAACGTAAATTTCATAGGACGACTCTATAGAGCCAGCTCTTTTACATATAAAAATTCTTGGACTTATTAAAAGTGGGTGGGATCTAAATAATAAATTATCGGCTCGGTAGGTTAGGGTTATTTTTTTTATTTTTGGCATAGGTATATCCTGCACATAAAAATCGCTTATTTTATATTAGAAATCAAAGAAGTGATAGATATTCGTACAAACCGACAATAGCCGGACGAATAATATATTTTTTATTAATACGATTATCGGATGACTAGCAACAGCCTTTAAAATAATTTAGTCATCCAACAATTGTTGGACGACTAAATTATTTTACTCGTCCAACTAGCTGACGACTAGCATCATCCTACTTATAAGTTATACTTTACAATAATTATAATAAAGTAGCAAAAAGCTAAGCTTTGTGAGGGCTCGCGTAGGTTTTCTAACGGGTAATCATTTTTAAGTCAGTCTTATTTTTATATAGGATTATTGATATGTTTGGTTTTCTAACAGATAGCGTTAGTAGTACAATAACATTCTATCCAAAGACCATAAAATTGTTCATTTTTTGATGGTTATAAAATATATTTTTTTGACAGATAACACATCGAGATATAAAATTAAATTACTATGCTAAAGCACAAATCTTTAGGCATGAGAGTTTTTCAGTAAAGTGTACCACAAAATGCTCAGGTCGTGGGATAGTGGATAGCTTCGCTTGCCTTAATTATTCTAAAATAAATATGTTGGGACAATATTTCAACAGCACCATCTAGTACCGTGCTAAGCTAAGAGGCTTGTGTTACGGATAGTTAGACAGTTTATATAATTGATACATAAATTTAAATACATACATGACTAGAGTACAAACATTCGTGCTCAACAAATGAATGCCCCCGGCGGGACTCGAACCCGCGACCGCTGGTGCAGAAAGTAGGGTCATTACTAACTGAGCCAAACGTGTCGTCGATAGCTTTGCTTGCCATAATTATTATTCTATGATTAAAATTCTATACTACTGCAACTATTAGAAACAACAAAAAAGAATACTACTGTGCGTGAACACTTGTTCGCTGTTATTATATTTCCTGAACACATCCTCTCTGCGATTTACCACCGTAGTCACAATCGGATACAAGGGCATTTCAATTCAACCCCGAAATTCTCTACCTAATAAAAGTGACTAGTAAAACCTCACGTTAGAATTAACTTGCAATGTAAAGGGTCCCCCACGGAATTGCCGGGTTAACGATAATCGGAAAGTTTCCTACAATTTTGGCTACCGTAATTCGTTTCGTTCAAGCTTCGTAGCATGTTTTGACTAAAACTAATACTATGTAACGTAAACGTTATCCAGATTGTTTAAAACTATTTTAATTTCATAAAATTTTGTTAATGCATCCCTGTATTGTTCTTTGTTTGGGATTATTAAAGCTGGAAATCAGGAAAAAATACACTTACTTATATTATACTACTAGACGACACGATTGGCGCAGTTTGTCTTTGTAGTGACTTTGTAGAGTACTGTGTATGTACAGTAATGCCCCCAGCGGGACTCGAATCCACGACCGCTGGCGCAGAAAGTAGGGTCACTACCAACTGAATGTATATATGTAATGTATATTAAACAAATACAGTTTCCGAATTTTTATTTGACGTAATTTCATTTTTCTAGACGTTAGCCCTTAGTCCTCCTTAGTTTATGTTGCGGACGTCTACTAACTATAATAAACTACTCGTACTTCGCTGCTAAATTTTATTATACTAAGTTAATAATTTTTCGATATTTCTTGATAACTGACTGACTAACCTTTCGCTTTCATATATTTAGATTAGCAAGGTTTATTATCTCTATTAAAATCCCATTAGACAGATTTTTCATTCACTCATATTATGAAACCCGTATTAAGTTAAAACGAATTTATCTAAAACAACTTTTACCCAAATATATAGTAGGTAGGTAAATATTTTACCATAATACATATTCTATACACATATTAGACAAATATTTTGATGGAATGTAAGGTATTTTATAAAATAGCGACCCTCGGTTGTAAACAATTCAATTCTTTCTTGGCATCCTTTTGACATAAAGGGAAAACTTGTATCAAAATTTCAACTAACTCATGCACATTATGAGACGCTTTACAATGCCAAGTATTTCTAGCAACTTTTAATGTTAAAATAATGTTTGAAGGCAGTAGTAGTAGTTAATTGAAAAATGTATTGTTTGTACTAGAATATTAGTTTAAAGAATATTAAAGTAAAACTATGTATATAAGTGTTCCATAATTAGAATAAGCTGCTAATTATAGTGTATGTTTGTATGTAAAAAATTACTCTACAACGACACAGAATGACAATTCTTTCTGTCATTTTAAATTAAAAAAATCTCTAGAACTACTTAATTAATCAACGTTTCTTTTTATTTATTATGTATTCTTAGATTTTTTATTCCTTCTGAATACTTTATGTTTACAGCAATCATGGTCACGGGAGAGACTAAGGTATTTGACGTCTCAGAAGCAAAAGCTGCTGTAAAGCATTCGACACGTCGTGAAAATCAAAATAAATCCATGACAAAATCCAAGAAGATAGTTTCATTTTTAATGTCTCTTACAAAAATTTAAAATAAGTGGAAGTCATCGACGAAATAAACGGTATTATTATGGTAATGTAATTTGGCGCCTTAACTTCAACAAAATTGGTATAAATTGTAAAAGGTTTATTCACTCGTATATGAAATATAATACAGATAATAATCAAGTCAAAGTCAAGTTTGAAATCATTGAAAATAAATATATTAGTAGTATAAGAAAGTTTGTTAGTAATACTATATTCTGTGATAGTATAAAACAAAGTCGCTTTCTCTGTCCCTATATCCCTATGTATGCTTAGATCTTTAAAACTACGCAACCGATTTTGATGCGGTTTTTTTAATAGATAGAGTGATTCAAGAGGAAGGTATGCATAACAAGCGGATCCCGCGGCTTTGCCTGTGCTAAATCTAGGCAAAACCCCAAGCGAAGCGAGGGCGAGTCGCTAGTTCTGTGATAATACGTTTATCAACCATGGATAAATCTAGTAAACATTACATTATATTTAACAAGATAAGCAACTATTTTGACAGTAGGTATATATTTCCCAAACACAAGATTTTTTCTGTAGTAAAAAGTATACCCAGACTACCATACTATCATCATACCAAGTGTGATTAAAATATGTACAGAGGTTTTCTCGTGATGCAGTCACAAACAGATAGACAAACCGACATACATACAAAAAATCTAAAAATTATGGAATGTCTTCTCTTCATCGAAAATAATAACTATGTAAAAAAGAAAAAGACCGAATAATTGGAAAATGTACAAGGGGTATTTTATTCCTAAAACAGAAAAAAACTATAAGACGCAAGGGGATTAAGAGAAAAAAATGCTAATTTTTATTTTGATATAAATAAAAAAATTATAAAATAAAATACAATATTATGTATTCATTGATATGAACCAATAAATTATTATGAAACATAATGAAACTTTCCAAGAAAGGCTTAAGATGTAAGATTCAATTAAGTTCAAAGAATAAATACAAAATTTGCACGAAAATTACTCTGGTAACTTTAGGCAAATTATAACCAAATGTAGTTAATATTAATTGCTTCAATGAAAACATTTCTTGGATAGAAAGCCAATTTGAAACTTGACGCGTTATTGGCGTTTAGTATTTCTCTTGTAGCTGTAAAAGTAAACCAATAACTAGTAAGTACATCAAATTATAAATATTCATATACCCAAGTTATCATTATTTCTTGAAGTATTGTTTTAAAATTGATGAACATTTTTAATGAAAAGTTTTTTTTAATATAATTTTTTACCCTCCCACTAAATGTATAAAAATGTAGTCGTTCCACCGGAGTATGAGAGTGAAAGGAACAGAGAGTGCCCTATAACATCTCCTGCGCAGTTGGCTAGTCTCAATGAGATTGGTAGTCGTAGCCGGAAACGGTTGGTAGGCCATTATTCTTATTGTTAGCACATGTTCGAAATACCATTTTTGGAAGATTTTTTTGGGAAAGTAACATTCAATTTTATATATAACTTATATACACATAATAAAATTCTAACCCATCTGTACTTTATATATTTTTTTGAAAAATCTAATTGAAATAGACATTATTATCGATATAAAGGCCAAATATATTGTTTTTAGAATTTTTGTCTGTCTGTCTGTCTATGATCGCATTACGAGAAAACCAGTAAGCGGATTTGGATGAAATTTGGTGTGATGATAGCTGGTTACTCGGGTCAATACATAGAATACTTTTTATTGCGGGAAAATATCTAATTTCTGAGAAATCTCAACTAACCGTTACAAACCGGCTATAAAACATCACACGGTATGTGAAATCTATTTTGTTTCCGGTCTTCAGAACGTGGGCGGAGCTGCGGGAAATGCTAGTGTGATATCACTACATAGTATAAAACAAAGTCGCTTTCTCTGTCCCTATATCCCTATGTATGCTTAAATCTTTAAAACTACGCAACGGATTTTGATGCGGTTTTTTTAATAGATAGAGTGATTCAAGAGGAAGGTTTATATGCATAACTAGCGGATCCCGCGGCTTTGCCTGTGCTAAATATAGGGAAGAGCCCAAGCGAAGCGAGGGCGAGTCGCTAGTAAATTATATGAACGTATAAACGGCAATGTTTGAACTAACGTAAAGTTTTTGACATAATATGTAAATTTGTTCAACGATCCACATGATTGGGTATCATGTTATGGAATTATTATAATTTAAGCAAAGTTTTTGACGTTAAAACAATTAAGATAGTGAGAGTAGTTAACAAACTAAATGATCTGCTTCGTGTATCAGAAAGTTTCACGAGAGCTTAATATACGAATATTTTGATATACGTATCTATATATATATATATAAATGAAACCCGTTTTCTGTTGTCACGACATAGCACAAAAACGGCTTGACCGATTTGGCTGATTTTTTTTGTAGTTTTCTAATACTCTGTACAAGGTTCTTACGGAAAAAAATATTAAGAAAATCTCTCAGAAAGATTGAAAAATATACATTTAATTTTGCATATTTTAAAAAAAAGGCGTTACGAATGTCAACGTCATTCAATTTAAAACAAAAAACTCTGTGGTGATCTATGACACCACAGACATAACCGCGCTAACAAAAGTCAACGTCATTTGAATAGGTACGCATACATAAGATAGGTCAGCTATACAAAATAAAGTAGTGCATCAAATTTACGCTAAGGCGGTACGAAGTTCGCCGGGTCAGCTAGTAAGTACATAATATATCAGCAAACAATTATAACATTTAATATAATATTAACAAGGTTAAAGAACTACTACACCATCGCTTTGTTAAGGTTTGTCCCTATATAAAATTAAAAAAAAAACAAAATTATCCTACGGGGGATTTAAAGAAAAAAGGAACCTTTGGGCTATTCCAAACTATAATCTATGGCGGTGCCAAATGATTCACACATGGAAATTTAGAAGTGTTATTTGGTTTAATTCGGTTTCTGGTTTTATTAAAATCAAAATATGTCGTTTAAAAAAAGGCCAAAAGAAAAAAAACGTTTGTACCTAGACTGTATGTTTTAACGGTTAGATATAAATTAAGACATTTATATATGTATATTAGTATCTCATACTTGAGAAATGATTGATTACCCATACAAATTTTATCACCCTTTTCATCCCTTTAAGAGATCACTTACGGGATGAAAATTTCTTATATCATTCCCTGAGTCTGAAACTATTTTAATACTATAAAAATGGTTTAGAAGATTTACAGTTTATCCATCAAAACAAACATACAAAAATACAATTTTTATTATTTACTATAGTAGCATATATAAATTTCAAGGTCTATTCACTATTATATAAATAGTTTATATCAAATTACATTGAAAGAATACATTCTATTAAGTATTCCTTATCAGATTGGGGAAAATATAAAAACAGTGGTTTTATTAGAGCGTTTCTTTAACTCTATTTACTCTGACTATATCCCTGAAATGTGGTGGAACGTTTCATACGTTTATTTGGCACAATAAACAAAACACCAATGTTGGCACCAAGTTCAGACTACACTCGAATATCAAGTAAGTTGAAAATTGTTTAAAAAATAAGAAAGTGACTATATAAAAAGATACTTCTTTATTTGAAATAGCAAAATAAAGCTTGTGTTAAATTTAAAATAATGAGCACAAAATTTTTAAATCTATACTAATATTATAAAGAGGAAAGATTTGTATGTAAGTATGTTTGTAACGAATTGGCTCAAAAAGTACTAGACCGATTTAAAACAATTCTTTCACCATTTGAATTTTACTTTATCACTGATTAATATAGGTTATTTTAATTGCAAGAAAAAAATAAGGATCCCTACTCAAACTACAATAATGTTACCCAAGGTGTAAAAAATGCCTATAAAATATCTTTCATCGCATAAGCTGCGAAAACTATTGATGATACGGGAAGGACGGGCGTTATTTCTGCGAGGTATCATACCGCGCGACTCAGAAAAAATTTGGTTCCCAGTCTTTAGAACGCGTGCGAAGCCGCGGGAAATGCTAGTATTATAATAAAATAGGTTAATTTAGCAGCTGCTATTAAGTTATGTTCTTCTATTTATTTATTATGTAGGGTCAAAACGACTGGATTTCGTTGAATTTTTTTTGAAAATTTATCTAAATGATAAAAATTAACCCCATTATAAGATTACCCCAGCAGGTAATCTTGTGAAGTTTGGTAGCGATCGAAAGATTAAGCTTGGGTGAAGCCGCGGGTACTGCTAGTTATAAATAAAAAACTTATGTAAGTAAATAAAAATGTAGATAATTTCAATGGTAAATGTCCATAATTTTCTATACTTCAGAAGAAAAAAAGCTGCCTAATTGAAAGTGAAGTTAGAAAATTCGGTGAAAAGTGTCTATAGATCATGCTTAATGTATAAACATATAGAAATTCAAACAACACTTCTTTTTCAATCAGTTGGATAAAATAACTTTAATTTTACCAATCCAAGCCAATCCCGACTATTGGCCCAAATATCATTTAGCTAAAGTAACATGACATTGATAGTTTCATAAATAAAGGTATATTTCCGAAATAGTCTTATAGATCGCTCGAGAACTTAGTGTCTTTCTTTGGCAACGTTATACAAATAAATTCAGGGATGTGAAGTAATAAACCAATTGTTATATACCATATTGTTTTCAAATGAATAGACTGCAGTGTAGTACCTCTAATACTATTATTAGTAATAGTACTAATACTAATGAAAGTAACTTGGAAATTCACCTTTGATTTGGTTTAAAAATAGAAAAATCATTATTTAACTCTTGAATTGGCTCAAAATATTGTTGCTCTAAGAAAACGAATAACTTCTCAAACTTCTCAAAATGCTTTAAAATAATTGCTACTAAATTTTGGCTTACAAAGCGTTTCTATAAATATAAAGTTCAAATCGCAAATATATAAAGCTATAGGTACACTAGCGAAACCAGTGTATGATATAACAATATTTTTTTACATTATTTAAGTAGGTACCTGACGTATATCCGTCACTTTCTAGCTTATAAGGATATAATAGGTAGGAGAAGGTAAAATAACGCTAATATCGTAAAAAACTTTAAGAAAGAATATATAAGTAAGCAGCGAAGTGAAATTGGCCAAGCTTAACACAATATTAGCCTTTGATAAGAAATTTTGAAATAAACTTTTTATAAGAGCCCAACTTAGCAAGTTAAGGACTTCGCAACTCCTGTCGTTACAAAAATATGAAAATGCTTAATTTATCTTTATTGTTGTTATGAAAAACGTTGCCATAACTGCTAATTTATTATTTTTGGGGTTTATTTTCATATTTTTTGCTGCTAAAAATGTATTAAGTATGGGCAAAGATTTGACGGTTTTGGGAGTACCATTACATAGAAGATGGAAACACAGTATCAACCCTAGATGATATTTTAGGTTATTCGTATTCTTATACTAATTATATAATAGAACTAACCTAACTACTAGATTTAGTGATTTTCTTCGCCTTTTTTTATTTCACTTTGGACACTTGTCATTCACTTGCAATATGAAAATAAATTAAACTACGAATTATCGAGTCCTAACAGAGACGTCACAGGAATACCTTTACCATCGGTATCCCACCGTTGCCACCAAAATGTTATAACACCTTTTACTAAGCGATTTTTAACAAAGAAAAAAAACTTTGAAAAGAACTGTTATTTAAAATATAGGACTTTCTTTTATTAGGGTAAGTACACGCGCGGATGTTGGCATCGAACTGCCCTATAATTAACACTAGTGGAACCCGCGGCTTCGCTCGCGCTAAATCTAGGGACGATCCCGAGCGAAGTGAGGGTGAGTCGCTTGTTAAGATAAACATTTCCATCATACATTACATATGTATAACTCTAGCGGTTTTGGCAGCGCACGCCAGAATAGCTCGCAGATGGTAGATTTTTTACTACTTACTTGATACTTATCGTTATATTTTGGACAATTCACACAATATCTTTATAAATTGTAGCCTATGTGATATTCTGATGTATAAGCTATATTATTGTAAAGTTTCATTAAAATCCATTCAGTAGTTATTACGTGAAAGAGTAACAAACATCCATACATCCATACATCCATACATCCATACATCCATACTTACAAACTTTCGCGTTTATAATATTAGTATAGATTAAATAATAATTATGAACCATCAAAAGTGCTGACCAAGGAAAAGGAATAGGCACTATTACTACATTAGAAATATATAACTGAGCGAAGCCAGGGGTCTCGCTACTGTATTATATATATAAACCTTCCTCTTGAATTACTCTATCTATTAAAAACTGCATCAAAATCCGTTTCACTGTTTTAAAGATCTAAGCATACACAGACTGCAGGAAGCGACTTTGTTTTATACTATGTAGTGAAAATTATAATCTTAAATCATACTATTAGTAGTCTCATACTGTGGGCTAAAAGATGAGTGATCCCAGTAACAGTAGCAGTAGTAGCAATAATAAGCACTGTATTAAATGTTTCATAATAATGATTTTATCATTTTTTTTGATTATTTTTTTATCTTATATATAAAATTCTCGTGTCACAATTTTCGTTCCCATACTCCTCCGAAACGGATTGATCGATTCTCATGAAATTTTGTGAGCATATTGAGTAGGTCTGAGAATCGGCCAACATCTATTTTTCATCCCCCTAAATGTTAAGGGTAGTCCACCCCTAAATTTTATTTTTATTTTTTAGACAATTTTTTTTTCCTACAGATCAACCCAATGAGGTTGATTAGCAATAAAAAAAATGAACGCGAGTGAAGCCGCGGCTACAGCTAGTATAATATCAATGTAATATATTTAATAATAAGAATAAAATTTATATATTATGATGAATTATGTACGTAATATTACAATATTACTTTTAATAAAAAAACAGTATGTTAACTTTTATAATAATAAATAAATACCTAAACCGAAGTTTTACTAAGACTTACAAAAGAAATACATTTTGTGTATACTCGTACAAACCATAAAAATTCTTTACCAGAAATCTTTTATCTCAATAATAACGTAGTTTTTCATATTACAATACTCGATAGTATTATGAATTGTCAAGATTTATTTTTATAGGTTAGTGGGACATGTGATTTCAATTATTGATTTTATTGAAGTCTATTTTAAGATTGGAAAAATTACTAAGATTAGTAGTATTTTAACGATTTTAATGTACACTTTGTTTTATAAATAAATGATTTGATCTAGTTTTAAAACGGTGATATGCTTGGTCATTGACATGCATTGTGTTCTTTATTCTTTTTACTGTGCTTTTACTTTTATGTCATTTCGAAAATGTCTTAAAAGTTTAATAATGACGACACTAAGTATGTTGGAACATGCAACGCTATCTAGTTCCGTAGTAAGCTACGAGGCTTATGTTACGATTACCAGATAGTTAATACAACACCTATGACTTGAGTACGAACATTCGCGCTCAACAAATGAATAACCAAAGCGGGACTCTAACCCAGCGACCAGTACAGTACAGATATTTAAATAAATAATTAAATAAATTAAGGGTGTAATCTATACTAATATTATAAAGAGTTTGTTTGTTTGGTTGAACGCGCTAATTTCAGAAACTACTGGTCCGAATTGATTTTTTTTTTTGTGTTGGATAGTCCGTTTATCGAGGAAGGTTATAGGCTATATTACGTCACGCTACGACCAATAGGAGCGGAGCATCAATGAAAAATGTTGCAAAAACGGGAAGGACGAACGTTGCGTTGGTTCTGCGAGGTACCATACCGCGCGACTCAGAAAAATTTGTCTTTGAACGCGTGTGAAACCGAGGGAAATGCTAGTTCGATTATAAACTAGAACCAAACATAGGCTAGAGTGGATATTTATTTAATTAACCATATATATGAAATAAGCTCGATGTTGATAACGCTCGTAAAAGTCAATGAAATGTGACCACAGTTGGCAGTAAACGTCTTTTGATATGCATAATATAATAGCTTATACAAACGTTTGCTCGTTTGAGCGACATTAGAGATATCATATTGCTATTTGATTTTTGTTATTACTGTATCGTATCTACAAATATTTTTGTTCTAAGTAGTTATCGGAAGTAGTCTTAATTTGACCGAAATGGCTATTGTTGAATGAATAGCATTAATAACACTAAAGTTCATCAAAAGCTACTAAAAAGGGAAGTCAATTGGTATTGGATGACTAACTAAATACTGCTAAATGGTATTAAAGGGTTTTGTTTTTACCAATTTATTTATTTATATTACCTTTTATTCGTAGTCCTGTTTCTATATGTTTTAAATTAGTATATATTATTTTATGTAGTTAATACAAGGGTTGTGTGGTATTTTAGACAACTTGTTATGTTTCAGCCAAACAAATAAAACGATCGTTATTGGAAACTTTCCCTTTAAATTTAATCAAAATCTGACTTATTACATCTTGATTTTGTATGTATTTTTTAGAGTTTCTAATCTCTATATCCACATGTACTCAAATTTTTTTCGTTTCCTTATACTTACTAGGTACACTAAACCCAGGACATTACTACTACGAACAAAATATTGTTAGTTCTTAGATTTAGCGCGAGCGAAGCCGCGGATAGTAAATATTTACAAAAAACATAACACATTATATACTTATACCTTCGAGAACCACTCTATCTATTAGTAAAAACAGAATGAAGATCGGTGTAGTTTTGGATTTTTCGTGAACGGACAGACAGACAAACGCGGTGGAGGACTTTGTTTTATTATATTTAGTGATATTGATATACATACCTAATATGCCCAATCTATAGTTGATAGTGACCACCACGAGTCCTGCATGGGATGATAAGACGGTTCCATCATATGGGTTTCCAGAACTCCACTCATAGCTTTCACCATGAACGAAGACTAGCACTGGGTATCTCGCCACTGCGTCACGTACACCTGCTATATAAAATTGAACTTTAATACACAGTTGATAGATTTGTGTTTCACATTATTATTGGTATAGTTTATGTGTCTATTAGAAATATTGTTTAACTTTAATAAACACTATATAAAAGAGAAGAAAATCATAACCTCCTCCTTTTGGAAGTCGGTTAAAAATCATAAAAACATTATAAAGGTATTTGTTGTCTCAGAGCTTTTTATACTTGTTGCAGACAGTGCCTACCCACAATTTACAAACCTTAGTCTCTGCCGTAACCGTGATTGCTGTAAAGCATTCGAAACGTCCGTCGGGAACTAAAAATCAAAATAAATCCGCGGCAAAATCCGAAAAGATAGCTTCATTTATAATGTCAAATATTCGCGTAAACCTAAGAAAGTATCATTAGAACATTTTTATTTCCTCTACGTGAATTAACTTCTTTATAACTAACAGCATACTGAATTTATAAATATACATAATTACATATTATATTTATATTAAAGATATTTAAATTATTTTACATCATGATATTATGCTAAAATATTCATTAAGTTGCTTAGTTAGGACTTTTTCAACAAAGTCAAGACGGATGAGAGACGTCAAGAAAGAACAACGTTTGGAAATTCATTATTGTACTTATTATTATTATACTTTATTTATAAGTCAGTGGTAGCCCAGCGGTACGCGCTAACTTGGTAACCGAGTGCGGGTTCGAATCTGAGTCTCGCATTTCTTCCATGATTACCACTTGTCTTACGGTGAAGGAAAACATCGTGAGGAAACCTGCATGTCTGAAAAAACTTAGCAAGTTTTCGAAATACATGTAAAGTTCGCCAACACGCACTAGGCTAGCGCGGTGGACTATAGCCTGATCCCCCTCGTACTGAGGGAGGCCCGTGCCCAGTAGTGGAACGTTAAAAAGGGCTGAAGACTTATTATAATATTTTGGGAGTGACACAAGCTACTACTAATTTAATAATTCAAAAATGAAAAACTTTACACGAGCTCTTTAATACCGGGGATAAGGCTGTAATCCACTACGCTGGTCTAATGTAGGTCAGCGGACTCCATGTGTCCTTTCAGATATGTTATCTCATGATGTTTTCCTTCACCGTAAGACACGTGATAATCAAGTTGAAAATGATTCGTACATAAAAATATCAGAGGCGAAACTTTGAAAAACCTGATTCTTTATTATTTTATCTTTTCCGACGTATCTAATTTTTGTTTTAAAACATAAATAAAATGTTCAGAATAAGGGGTTAGTTAGTTAGTTTAAAAATAATTATATTGGAAAAGCTATTTTTTGGGTAGTTTTATCGACTTTTAAAGAGAAATTTGGAAAGAACGTACTTTATTTAACTCATAATATAATTTATTCTAGACCATACAAAGTCTGACAGGTAAGGTATGTATATAAATAATAAATAATGTATTATAAATGCTAATTTATATTAATATTCATTTACTTAGTTATAAATTTTCTCATTAAGTGAATGTTATTCTTTTGAGAAATAAAGCATCTTAAACCGAATTAGAGTGGTTTCTAGAAGTTGTGATGCTCGAGAATCTTTCCAAGAACTAATTTAATACTAGATGGTGTTAAATATGTTTCTTTGTTATTTCCATAGGTTATAATAAAGTGCAAAATAACTTCTAAAACTGAAAAATCTTCTAAAATGGACGTTCTTACAAAGTAATATAGCTAAATCACTGCGTCAATGACCAACAATATAAAAAGAGAATGGCGAGCGTATGATCCCATTTCGGTAAATGGGGACTTTAATAAAACGGTCTCCTGCCGTCACTACGTACATTTTTTACATTTAACGCGTTATATCCGCTTTTATATTCAAGTAAATTATTATACTGCCTTATATGGTACTGAACGATGAAATATTATCCTAGAACCCACTCTCCTAGAAAGTAGTACATCTCATTCTGTTTAGTTTCGAAGTTGTGCAGGTATTTTTAACTAAATTTGTATCATGTTTGAATCATTTATTAGTATCGGTTTCAGGTTATTGCACTCAAAGTACGTACAAATTAATATAAGGGTGCTTTAAAACGGGCAATATTTTCTGCAATATGTGGCTGCAATACAGTGGCCGGCAACATTGCAAGCAATACCAGCACTATGCAATATTGCAGTACTGTTCCTGTCATATCGGCAATCATGTTTGATATGGCCGCGTATGGCCGATATTACCGGAGGATCGCTGAGCGATCGATTTTCTGCGATATTGCCCGGCCAGTAGTATTCTTTCCCATAGGTTTTATTGTTATACAACTTGCATAGTGTGTCCTTTTCTACGCGACTGAAGGTTGTTGTGAGTGACGCCGTGATTAATTGCTATATTCTGTGATATTGTTGTTTTATCAATTGCTACGTTACCTTGACAATAATATAATTGCAACACATTGGCCGGCCACATATTGCTCGGCCATTATCGCTTTTTTTGATGGCCTTGCAATTAGTTGCTGATATTGCAGCCACACAATGCAGAAAAATATGGCACATTTATTATTTTACATTTTGTAAATGAATTTATACTTCTTATAAAATAATGATTATGTTAATTTATAACTTTACTAGACAGATGGATAGCTTTTACAGTGTACACCACACAAGAACTAAGGCTACTTTAATTTTAGAAAAAGAATTCGATCGAATCGGTTTAAATTTAAATTTAAGTGTTTAAATCTTCACTACGTATTCTAAAACAAAGTCCTCCTTTGCGTCCATCTATCTTTTCACGATAAACTCAAAAACGACTGCACCGATTTTTATGCTGTTTTCACCAATGGATAGTGTTTCTCAAGGAAGCCTGAGCAAAACGAGGGCAATTCGCTAGTAATTAAATAAAAGTAGATTCCTAATAATGAATTACACGTTTCACGTTTGATCAATCAACCAAAATAAATCACATAATAAAACAAGTCTCAGACAATAACTAACACCACTATAGTTCTGAACAATCAAAGTCAATTTTTGTATACGTCAAAAGCAATAAACGATAACCAATAAAACTAACTAGACAACAATTTATGAAACTTCTACTGTAACTAATATTGGACATTTATTGGAAAACTCATATGTTTGGAGAGGGAATGACATTGTTTTAATATGAAGCTATCTGCACATTGTAGTGGCAAAACATGTTTCATAACACTCGTACGCTACAGTTATTACTTTTGATTTGTAAACTAATCATATTTTGGTGCGCTTTGGTTTGAAAGACTTCGTGGATATATCCGGATGATTTAAAATTGGCACTTCTCTTGGATTTCCAAAATAAGATTTATTTTTTTATTTTTTATTATTTATTTTTTACACGCTTTTTATTAGCTTCACCTGTATGTATGTTTGTTTGTAACCGACTTCTTTGGGCGCGATTTTGACCCACTTTAAACGGCCAGATTTCGTTCAAACTTTGTAGATTTATTGAGGACCGATGACAATACACTAATTTGATAAAATTATTCCATTTTTCAATTTGCAAAATATGATTTTTGCTAGAAAAAGTAGAAAATAAATAATAGTTTAAAAAAACTAAAAAACACGCTTTTTATAGAAAACCGAACTAAAAAATAGAAAATAAAATTTTATTTTAAAAAAAGCGTGGGGTGCATGGTGTAATTATCATTTCGATAATATCTTAAAAAGCACCCCACGCTTTTTTTAAAATAAAATTTTATTTTCTATTTTTTAGTTCGGTTTTCTATAGAAAGCGTGTTTTTTAGTTTTTTTTAATTATTTTATTTATTGATATACCAACAAAAGTTACAATAATTATAATACTTAAAAAGAGGTTCATCATGCTAGTTGCACCTTTAATAACAGGTTGTTACGACTTGTACTACATACAATAATTCCAATTTTGACTTAATTTTTTTTAATTATTAATTTATTACAGTTGAAAATATATAATTTTATAACAAAGAGTATTAATAATAAATAATTAAACAATTTAATAAAATAAGAAAAACGGTATGTGCAATCTGATTAGGATAATATTTAAAAAAAGAAAAAGATATGTGACAAAATATATAAAGTTATTGTAAATACATTTAAATTACATAATCATTTCTTACACAAGTCTGAGAAACTTAAAAAAATACTATTTTTTTGTTTTATTTTATTTAACTTAACGTCAAAGTAAATCAAAGAAAGTAGTTTATCTCAATCATCGTTTTCTTTTTAAACATATTCTTTATATAATTTAGTTAGTTTCTCTTCCATTAATATAAATGTCTTTGTTTCATCCTATTTCATTAATCAGATAAGCCTCTTAGAGACACGTCGAATAAGTATTTGACTTTGTTATTGGTTACCAAAAGCTCATAAAAATAATATATTAAATATTTCTTGGCAGCAACAAAGTTAGGGAACAACAAAAAAAATACGTAACTAGCGATTTACTCTTAGGTAAAGCTTAGGTACATCCATATCTACGTGTACGTAACTTGGGCGGAGCCACGGGAATTGCTAGTATCTTTATAAATTATAGCCTACTAGCGACTCGCCCTCGCTTCGCAAGATTTAGCACAGGCAAAGCCGCGGGATCCGCTAGTTATGCATATAAACCTTCCTCTTGAATCACTCTATCTATTAAAAAAAACCGCATCAAAATCCGTTGCGTAGTTTTAAAGATTTAAGCATACATAGGGATATAGGGACAGAGAAAGCGACTTTGTTTTATACTATGTAGTGATGATGTGTTTTTTTGATAATTTTGATGTTCGTGAAAGAGAAACAAACGTACTCGTACATTACAGTTCACATATAATATTAGTAGTATAATATAATATACACCTATTTGTTAATTTTAATAATAAAGTTTGGATTGTTTTTCATGGATTTTAACTAATAAGCTGTATTTTATTTTATTTTATTTGCAAGTGACACGATATTTTCGTAATAATTCTTATACAATACAATATGTATTCAGAAGCATGTATTAGTCTAGCTGTGAACTAAATTACATCCAAATCGGTTTAGCGGATGTTAGAATAAAGAAAGAATTAAGACAATCTTGAAATAAAATATATCGGAGCTACATCCCTTAATAGTGGTTATAAATAAGTTAGAGTCATGTCAATATTAGAAAATTTATTGTAACATGCATTTTGACCACTGTCCCTAAGAATTTGTAAGTTAAGTTACTTTTGGCGTTAATTGTGGCTTAAGTTTTTTTTCTCCAAATCTGTTAGCTGTAATCTTTATTTTTAGTAAATGTTTGTTTGTTTGGTTGAACGCGCTTATCTCAGTAACTAATGGTCTGAATAGAAAAAAATTTTTGTGTTGGATAGTCCGTTTATCGAGGAAGGTTATAAACTATATTACTATGTTACAAGACGCTACGATCAATAGAAGCTGAGTATCAATGAAAAATGTTGCAAAAACGGGAAGGGTGGGTGTTAGTTCTGCGAGGTATCATACCGTGCGACTCAGAAAGTAATTGGTTTCCGGTCTTTAGAACGCGTGCGAAGCCGCGGGAAATGCTAGTTCATAATAAAAAGCCTCAACAGTAAGTATAACCGATGTTTATTTAACTGATATATGATATATGATATGATTGAATTTAAGTTAGAAGACGCAATACAAATTATTAAAATATTTCAGCCATATAACAAATCAAACATTAATTTACTTGTTAAATATTTGTTAAGAAATTTGAAGTACATTTCCAATTAAAACAAATTCTCGTTACCTATTTAAACATTAAAGAAATAATATCGTTATTTCATTTTCATATTCTATTTTGTTACTAAGAAATTTATTATTTATTATCCAATAATTGTGATTTACCTTTAAAAGTACAATATTGGTAGAGTGAAAGCAAAAATGCTTATCGTTATTAAAATTATCATCGTAAATACGTAATCATAAAAGAAAGGTACTTAGCGCTTATAAACGTCTTAAAACTTGGAATGGGCCTTCTTTTAATGCGATCAAGCCATTGTTCTTTACATTGACGACTCATTTGGCTCAGTTGGTACTTGGTAGTGATCCTGCTTTTTGCGCCAGCGGTCGCGGGTTCGAGTCCCGCTGGGGGCATTCATTTGTTAAGCATTAATGTTTGTTCTCCAGTCATGGGTGCTTATATTTATAATATGTGTGTATGTATTTAAAAGATATATAATATGTAGTATATCAACTATCTGGTATCCGTAACACAAGCATCGTAGCTTACTACGGAACTGGATGGCGCTGTTGTAAGAATGTCCTAACATATATTATTATTGACTAAGTTAAAAGTGTACTTCTCATGTCTTTCAAAAATACCAAGTTCTCCAGTTTCCCAGTTTATTCCTCACCGCGAGACACTGATAATAATATTGCAATGATTTGCATATGAAAATATCAGCGAGGCAAATCCTGAAATCTTAACTCACTTTACTCAAAAAAAAAATTTTTCACGACTTAAAACATAGATTTTTCATTTTTGTATTTCTTGACAATATCTTTTTGGCCAGTATGGACTAATATAACTTATAAAATATACAAAAAATCGACCAAATAAACAATAGAGTAATGGACTTGAACAAAACGTTTAAATTTTCTAGTTAAAAATCTTTTGAAACAAAAATGAAACAAAACTATGTCACACTCTCATTCCAAATAAGTAAATTTTTGAATAATACGTACTCGAGAATCTAGTAGGAATGTTACTTATTTCCATTTGAAATCGTGTAACAATTTTGCTAACTAACTAGATTGAAAGGCAAAATTCTTTCATATAAGTATGTTATTCAATAAGTTTCCTAATAACATTAAAACTCATAGTAAAAACTTATTACATTTAGCGAAGCCACGGGTTCCACTAGTTAAAAAAAATCTAAAATAAAAGTGACCTAAGTTACTTCTATAACATTAGCTATCTGCGAGTGAAAATCCCGTCAAAATAGGTTCAGCCGTTTTAGAACTTAGCCGAAACAAACAGACAGACAGACAAAAAATTTAACTATTGATTTTTTGATGTTAGTATTGTACTTTCATATGCATTTAGTGAAAAGCTGTTAATTTGAAATTAAAAACTTTTATTAATTTTACTATAGTAATATTAATAAAAACCTACATGCACAAAAAATCGAGAATAGAAAACCGGTATTCATATATTTGAATCGGAATATCCGAAACTAAATATTATCACAGCATTTTCTATGCATTCAAAATCAAATTCAATTTCCAACGAACAATTCTTTTTATTTCAACTGAAAAATATAGCAGTGAATCCGGATAACTTCGTATCTTCGATTCAAATGCGTAACAAAAAGCGTATCTTACGGTTCGCATTGGCAAGGTTTATCGCGAGGATAGATCGGACGAAAGGATAAATCAAGTTTTTGCAACATTTTAAAGGGAAATCGGTAACCATTTTTTTGTAAACTTTACAAATCTTGGCACGAACGCTGGTATAAGATAAAACTGGCGAGATCTTTGTGCGAAGTTTGTTCGGAACTGAGTAACGAAGGCTTTAGATATTATTTAATGCCATATATGTTTTTATATTTATTTAAAAAATTATAATATGTATAGTATATCAATTATCTGGTATCCGTAACACAAGCCTCGTAGCTTACCACGGAACTAGATGGTGCTGTTGTAAAAATGTCCGAACATATTTATACTTATTTATTTATTTATTTATTTAAGGCAGTGATATTAATTCATATTATATTCTATAGTTTTTTACATCCCACTGCTGGGCACAGTTAACCTCTTTCAATACATGGGGTATAGGGCCATACTTGTCCATCCAGACCAAGTGTGGTTTAGCTGATTTACATATACACCGTGGTCCAAAATAACGTTGACAAAATTACAAAAGTAATATTTCAAAATTGGAATGCTTTGCGTTCTATTTTGTTTTTCTTTATTCTTTCTTCATTCTTTGGCACCATTTTAATATAGTTTGTTGGCTAAAAAGTATTAAAATATTTTTATTACGTTATGTCAGAGCAGCATGGAGCCATAATTTCTTTGTATGAGAGTAGAAAACGGCAGTTTGAGATAGTAAACATTCTTGGTGTTACTCGTCAGCTACTTTCTTCAGTAATTAAACGCTATGTTGAGCTCGGCAACATCGGAGACCGTCCTGGGAGAGAACCTAAAGGACTGTTCGAACTGCTAGGAACCAACACATTGTCAAACAAAGATTAGTACGAAATCCACATACCGAAGTGAGAAAAATGTCGTGGGACTTGGGGATAAGTCGTTCCACCATGCAGCATATAGTGAAATATGATCTCCTATTGATACCATACAAACTCAGAAAAGCGCAATTGCTTACGGAGAAAGACAAAAAAGTTCGCCTCGAGAGATGTCGTTTGCTTAAACAACGCTCCGCTGCTTCGAATTGGAAAAATATCTCATTTTCCGCCGAAAAATTGTTATCGATAGAACAAGCCCATAATCACCAAAATTACAGGATCTGGTCTTTCACTCGTCCTGGAGCTGCTGCAGTCATTCCACGTCGCCAAAATGCAAAATCAATTATGGTTTGGGGTGCAATTTGCGCCACTGGCAAAACTCCCCTCGTTTTTGTAGAAAATGGTATACAAATTAACAAAGTAAATTACCGACGAGACATCCTTGAAGCTGTGGTTCTTCCTTGGAGTCAACAGCACTTTGGTAACCATCCATGGATATTTCAAACAGACTCTGCTCCTGCTTACTGGGCTTTAAGCGATCAACAGTAGTGCAAAAGCAATTTCCCTGATTTCATAAGCTCAAAAGAATGGCCACCCTACTCGCTTAGCTGAATCCAATGGATTATAGTTTATGGTCAATCTTAGAGGCAAGGACCTGTTCTAAGCCTTATAGAATTGTTGATGACCTGAAGGCTACTCTTACACGGGAGTGGGACAAAATATCTATTAAGGAAGTGCGGAAAATTGAGGAAAATTTTACCATGCGTTTGACTCTATGTATTCGCGCTAAAGGAGGTTATTTTGAAGTCAAATAGGGATTCTTGTAAAAAATAAGTTGTATTTTTATAATTTATAGCATAATTTCATTTAAGTTTAAAATTAATAAAATTATTTGAAAAATCACTTGTCAACGTTATTTTGGGCCACCCTGTATATCAAAAACTGACTGGGTTTTAGTAGACGTCCAGGTTTCTTACTATCTTTTCATTTACCACACAGCAAGTAATCAATTAAAATAAGGAAAGACGTTGTCTCTAAAGCCATCTAGTTGTAATTTTTTTTTCATTTTCCGGATAACTAATTAACATCGAAACAGTTACATTTAAAACATCATAAATGAAAGCTAAACTGATTGCCATCAATTACAAATTGCCAAATATGTACGATGCGTTTGGCGTTGGCATTAATCAAACAAGGGTCGGGCCAAGTAGGTCAGTAAGCAAGTCAATACGTTTACAGAACAAAAACCTCAAAGGTAATGCTTTATACCGCGAAACATATATGTAATAAAGGGGAAAGATTTGTATGTAAGTATGTTTGTAACGAATTGGCTCAAAAAGTACAAGACCGATTTAAAAATTATTTCACCATTTGAATGCTACATTATCATTGATTAATATAGGCTAATTTATAGAAAAACTAGCTGGCTGCCGCTCCCGCTGTTTCACCCACGTAGTTGCCGTTCCCGTTGGATTACAGGGATAAAAAGTAGCCTATGTCCTTTCTGAAGGTCTTCTCTATCTGTGTACCAAATTTCATCGAATTCGGTTCAGCGGTTTAGGCGTGAAAGCGTAACAGACAGACAGACAGAGTTACTTTCGCATTTATAATATTAAGTTAGGATAAAGCGCAACACAGCGGGAAATGAGGACAGGGAGAGGATTCTAAGAGCGGGAGAGGGGCGTGCACATATGTGAAATAGGTAACCGCGCGGCTCAGGAGTATATTAACGATGGTTTCTAAAATAGTTGGAGTAATGTTAGAGAATTTTCAGGCAATCTACAGATTAACCGGTTGCGAGTGATCGAATGAAGTTTAGTAGCGATATAAAAAACAAACGCGCGCAAAGCCGCGGGTATTGCTAGTTATAATATATTACGAATTTCTTGAAAAATGTTACCGACTGATTTGTAATGTTCTGATTCTCGCAATATATAATTTAGCTCTTTGTTGGGGAAAATTTTGATTAACAGGATATTGTGAATGTGTTATATGAAAAAAGGTTATGAGATTGTGTCTGTATATTTCAACCAAATTCAAAATGGAAGGTTGGAAAAAGGTTCTCAACTATTAACCGATTTGGTAAATAATTCATTTAAAAGTGTAATGTTGGAAAAATATATTTAATTTTTACCTAATGATTTTTTAAATAATTTTGTCTTACTATTCCACTACTAAAATATTTTTACTAAGTGTAAAAATATAATTTTAAAGAATTAAAAAACAAAAAAAAAACAATTTTAAAAAACCATAATATAAAGTTCGAAAATATCACTGATTATATCTAT
The DNA here is from genome assembly GCA_905231865.2 of Boloria selene. NCBI lineage: Eukaryota > Metazoa > Arthropoda > Insecta > Lepidoptera > Nymphalidae > Boloria > Boloria selene. The sequence continues at coordinate 1,037,522 of HG993133.1, forward strand.
AGTAACATTAGTAAGTAAAACACTGCTCATCTCTAATTTATTACCTTTTAGTGCTTTTTTTTTTATTTTTTAAAAATACACGAAGTCGCGTAACAAAGCCTATATACAGAAATAAATCTCAATCTTCGAATCCCCTATAACATTGTACTCTGACGTTACCAAAAATATATGTAAATACGTAATTGATTGGTAGATACGAACCGACGGAATAAATTACCGCTCTGTTTTGTTTGTGGAACTCATTTATTTGGATTTATGCTGCGACGTGACTAATGCACGCCAGCGTTTATTCTCTCTAACGAGGTATTACATTATGAAATTAGGCATGAATTTGGTATTTTATTTGATAGATTATATTCATATTTTCAGCTTCAAAGCAGTTATGGCTAGCCTTATGTGGAGAAAATGTGTTAGAACGTTTCATGATTAATACGAAGCTTATTTTCGCATTTATGTATACTTGTGTTTGCGTATTACTTTTTTTAGTGATGAAACTAAACCTCAGATATATAAAAGGTAGCCTGTGCTATTCCAAATTAAAATCTATGTTGCAAATTTAGTCCATTTTCGATAAGCCATTCTGGTGCTAATGAGTAATAAGCATCTTTCCAAACATCCAAATATCTCAACTTTCTATATCATCACTACATACTAAAAAACAAAGTTCTCCACCGCATCTGTCTGTCTGTCTGTTCGTGATAGACTTAAAAACTACTGCACCGATTTTAATGTTGTTTTCACCAATGGATAGAGTGGTTCTCGGGGAAGGTTTTAGTATATAATTTGACTAGTTTTTGTATACATTTATTAGTGGAACTCGCGGCTTCCTTCGCACTAAATGTAGTAGTTTATAATAAAAGTGTACGATTACTAAGAAAAACCAAGAAGCTGTGGAAGCGAGAGTCCCATTGTTATCGATTTTAAAGTATATCTGAAACAAAGCATGGTAGTTGTCTAGACGCTTTTCAATTTTTTCCCTAAAAGCTTTCTAAAATTATCTCTACTTTAAACTTTAAGTCAAAAACTTAAAGCGAGTGACATTTCTTGAGTAAAATAAAGTTTTTATTCCTTTTACTCAGTTTGTTTACTTTTACTTTAGCTGAGAAACATCTTATTGACAGTTAATTCTGTTTTTAGTTTCCTGGCAACTTAATATAATATACTATGGATGGGTTAATATTAAAATTTTAATTATCTTGGTTGATGATGACAGCATGAGAGAATTTTCAAAATTTTCTACTATTTTTCACAAAATATAACATATTACAAAAAATGTAAATGGTTACTTAGTTACGTGCTCCCTTAAAAATCCGATTGAAGTAGGTTCAAATCCCGAGTCCCACATCCATCGTATGTTTATTATTTTATGTTACGACATTGTTACAACAGCACTCTACATCTAGTTCCGTGGTAAGCTACGAGGCTTGTACTACGGACATCAGGTAGTTGATATACTACACATATATACATTTTAAATACATACATCTTACAAATATAAACATCCATGACTGGAGTACAAACATTCGTGCCCAACAAATGAATGCCGCGAACCCGCGTTCGATTGTATACAATGTCCTAGTATTAGGCAAACAATTCTTGTATTTATAGCTATTTCGTGAATCTCGGAAAAAGTAATTTAGATCAAATTTTGTTTATATAAGATTTAGTTTTTTACGTCAAATATTGTTATTTTATCTGAAGAAAATTCAGCTTCTTCAACAAAAAAAAACTATCGCCTAAATAATTAATATCAAAAAAACTATTTTTGTAACTCTTTTGGTTATTTCATAACCTATTTTATTACGTACGTAACGTTGTTTGATTTACTATTTTATTGGAACCCTAGCATTGGCTGACTGACATCCAATTTTAGCCGATGGCTCAAGAAGCATAAATTTTGCTCAAGAGGTCCTTTATATAACCATGGAAACTCTGACAGGATTTCTAAATATTCCTTCCTTAAGCGACTACTTAAGTAGGAGATAAAAGATTATGGAATTTCATCATAGTTTGTAATATGGAAGCTTAGGATTAAGCTTCTGTTTATATTACCGAAGAGTTTGATCGTAATTACGTACTCCTATAACTCCTAATCAATTTGCATCTTAAGGTAGATATTGGAGATTTGCAAAATACTATAATTTTTATAAATAACTAGGTCAAGCGCGAGCGAAGCCGTGGGTTCCGCTAGTGTATTATACATATAAATTTTTCCGTCATGCTTGTTACCTTCGGGTAGCAACCGAATGGGCCGGCACGCCCCGTATAGTTCATTAGTACCACTCTCTCACAGAAGACCGGCGTGAAGTGGCAGCTATGCTGTCGCGTTTCGTCCGGTGAGTGAGAGTCCGGGAGGCCCACTCTCCTTTCCCCCTCCCTCTTCCCTTCATCCTCCGCCTTCGTTCCCCCCTCCCTCCCACTTCCCTCCCTCCTCCATCCCTCCCTTTCCTGAAAGGCCGGCAACGCATCTGCAAGCCTGGCTTGCAGATGTCCATGGGCGGAGGTGATCACTTCCCATCAGGTGAGCCTCCTGCCCGTTTGCCCCCTTTTTACCATTAAAAAAAAAATCAAACGTCATAAGGTTACATTAAAAAGTTTATATTGTCTAAAGCGCTAATGTTAGATTTAAAATAATTTTATATGGTGGTTAATTATTATTGTTGAATTTTCTAATTCTCCGCGCAATTTTCGTAATTTTTTCTTTCATAAGAACCTTCTTCTGACAATAACAAACACAACAAAAAAGAATTAGCGAAATCGGTCCAGCCGTTCACGCGTGATGACGTGACCAATGGAAATAGGGACTCATTTTTATACATATACTCGTAACTAGCCTTTACTGCGGCTTTGCGCGCGTTCTAAAAGCTAGAAACCAAATAACTCCCGTTTTTGCAATATTTTTATTGATGCTCCGTTTCTATTGGTCGTAGCGTGATGTAATATAGCCTATAGCCTTCCTTGATAAACGGACTATCCAACACAATAACAATTTTTCAATTCGGACCGGTCGTACTTGAGATTAGCGCGTTCAAACAAACAAACAAACAAACTCTTCAGCTTTATAATATTAGTATAGATTTATATACATATGTATCATTGAAATTTTATTATGTTCAAAATATTCCACATATTCCTCTGATTCACCGAACAAAGCGTTCTTTCGTGCCAATCGAAAAAGTTACAAAAAACAAGCGAAGCCCGAACGTATTCGTTTCAACGTAATATTGAAGAACGTGGTGTCTTTTTTGGAGCTAGCTCGCCTTTATGACGATACGGTGCTTAGCATTGTTGCATTTAGGATCGATGCTTAGGATTTGGAGGATTAAAAGTTGAAAGGGATGAATGGTAAATGATAGTCTCTAGTACCCGTGATTTTAGATCCTGATTGTGGGAGATTTTTGGACATGTTCTGTTATTAAACTCTTATGTTTAGATATGAGTATTACTTATGATGCTGGTATTTTAATTATAATTACGTCATTGTTTTTATTATTGCTTTAAATACTTTTTGATATTACATTTCATGTAGATACCTTTTTTGTTCTTTTGAAAAATTTACTTTGTAATTAATAAAAAAATCTATCATATAAATCTCAAAAATATTTGTCTCTAAAGTCTAATAGTCTGCTTTGGTTAAGGAAAATCAAAGTATTATTATTATTTTTTAGCTAAAACCTAACATTGAAACAAATTTAATAAAAAAAATGAAAAGAAAAAATATAATATTGTCTAAAATCGTAAAAAGTTTTTTTTGAGAATGCTCAACACTCAAAGTTATTATTTTACCTTTAATTATTTGCTTTTAAATAATAATACATAAGAAAAATTCTAATTTATTACTACTTAAATATATATCCAAAAATTAGCCAATGGAAAAAACATAACCCAATCTATCAAATTTCGTTTTCAACTGTATATTTCTCTTATTTATAACTCTATAATTATAATCAATCTATACTTATAATCAACTTCACTAACATTACACCAATTAGTGTTTTTTTTATTTTACTACCTGTTTTCTTAATTTGTTTAAATTAGAATACTCGACTAAAAACTAAATTGCTAAATTTAATTCATTAAAACGCTAATGCATCTTTATTTGTTTGCCTAATTACGTGTCCACGAATTGTGAAACACACCCGTTCGCTTTTAATTCAACCAAATTCCCGACCAGTTTCCGATTCACTTGAAATGCTATTTCCTCCTAAGGGTTAAATTACTTTCCGAATTATTTCTGCTAAATGTTCTGCCTTTTTCAATTATAAATTAGATTCAAATTATACTTTTATCATATTAATATCGAAAATATTAATATCGAATATGATATTTTTATCAAAATGTAAATTATAATGAGAAATAATAACATTTTAACGCGATTGCTTTGGTTCTTAATATATTATGAAATATTTAAGAATAATTATATTATAACTACCGACTCACCGCTCGGGTTCGTCTCTAGATTTAACGTGAGGGAAAGCGCGGGTTCCACTAGTAAATGTATAGAAACCTTCCTCGAGAATCACTCTGTCCAATGGTCCTTCCTCGATAAACGGTCTATCCAACACAAAAATAATTTTTCAATTCGGACCGATCGTTCCTGAGATTAGCGGGTTCAACCAAACAAACAAACAAAATCTTCAGCTTTATAATATTAGTATAGATATATAGATATGTTGCATTGAAAGTTTATTTAAACAGCAGTATAAATCGGTACAGTAGTTTTTGAGTTTATCGCGAACAGACAGACAGACATGGCGGAGGACTTTGTGTTAAAATAAGTTGTGTTGTATAAAATTATTAAGTATATAGTTACCTTGAGCTGGAGCGTAGATATTCAAATACAGGCAATCTTCAGACTGATTAGTCAAAAACGGTAATATTCTCTTCAAATATTCGAGCCTTCCTTTGGAAATTCTTTTTAGAACTGCTGTTTCATTTCTTATATCTGGCAGGACTTGAGGACAGACTGGACCAAATTCTTCAGCAATTTTAACGCCAGACCACTGAGCTCCTGAGACTGGAGGCATGAACCTTAGAGAACCCACAGGAGGAGAAGCATATGGTACTCCTCGAAACACTTCAACTGGTTCAAGAAACCTCGATTCAGGGGTAATTATAAAACCTCGTATATCACCATATTTAGTCCGAACTACACGTGAACTTATCAAAGGTATATTCTTGTCGTCCATTGTAGATTCTCCTCTGACTGTTTTGTATGTCAGTGCGGGTAGAGAGATGAATTGAACTATTATAAGCATTAACATTTTTCTGCTGTAAGCAGTCCGTAGACGTTAGGTATCAGGTGGTGCTATAAGTCGACCATCTTGTGATTTGGATCTTCTACGCCAAAACATTTATCGATTTATCTGTAACAAAATGAAAATGATTTACAAATTGAACAAATATGTTGGGATATGTTAGGACATTATAACACACAGCGCCATCTAGTTCCGTGATAAGCTACGAAGGAAGCTTGTGTTACGTATACCACATAGTTGATTTACTACATATATAAGTTTAAATACATACATATTATAAATATAAACACCCATGACTGAAGTACAAACATTCAAGTTTAACAAATAAATGCTCCCAGCGGTACTTGAACCCGCGACCGCTGGCGCAAGAAAGCAGGTTTACTACAAACTTCGCCAAACAAACGTATAATTATTTTTGGATAGTTCTATTGATTTTCTCAGTATAAATTACATTTATTTAATGTTGCTGTTAGCTGAATTTATTTTGAACCATGGTCCATGCTTAAATTTTTATGTAGTTAATTTTTTTGCTACTCCATAGCTGACAATAACAGTAAAATGGATGTCACTACAATATAATTGGGAACGAAAAAAGCCATATTTAATTTTTAACGAATGCTGCCTGAAAATAGGATAATTAAAGCGGACGTTAGGACATGTTATGCGAGTTAAATATTTTAAAAACATTTTGGGCTTCAAAAGAATATTCAGCTCTTTGCCAGCATTTCTGAAACAGTCAACCATCATGTTGTGACCCACTTTCATGTCAAATTGCTTTCGAAATCCATCGCATGTAGGTCTTGTTTCCGCGTAGCGACCTCAAAACGTAAATGTACAATTTGAAATAACATAAAGCTGTCAAGAGGGGATCGAGTCAAGTCAAATGAACGCTTAAAATATTTATTTGATGTTTTATTTAAGACTTCTTTTTGCAAATGAGAAAAAATTATGTTTGCTTTTTAAAGATAATTTAAAGCACATTTTTCAAAGGTATCGTAAGGAGTATAAGGTGACATCAATCTAAGTTAACTCATGTACATCAGAATTTGTGAAAGTGAAAGAACACGTGTAAGATATAGAAATATTAGTTTTTACATTCATATATATTAACAGATTGAATATTTTTTCTATTTATATTTACTATTTATTTTTACGGATTACTTCTATAATTATTTTTGAACGACTTAATAAAGGAGAAGGTATTCGAATCGATTATATAATATACATTTAATAAAATGTATCGCGTAACTTGAACGACAGTTCCATACCGATTTTCATAATTTGATAGTGCTAAATAATTTGAATATGGTAAACCAAAAAATAAATAATCGAAAAACACGTTAAGTACACCGCGTTGTGGACTATGGCATAGACACTATACCCTTATAAACTCCCTTCTTATTGAAGTCCCCCATACCTATCAATGAGACATTAAAAAGGGACGAATATATATAAATTAAAAAAAATGTTACCCCCTATTTTACCCCTATTTTAAGGGAACCGAAGTCAGTATAAAAAAGTTAAAATAAAAAATTTAAGTCTAAAAGTTATTATTACATAGTATAAAATTACAATACTATCCATTACCTTTTAATGCTCAATCAATTCGCTACATCCAATTTTGAAATTTGAAGTTTCTTCAGAAAGCCTGGCCACGTACGTAATACGTATATATATTTTTTATTTTTAAAGTCCAATCTGATTTTAATACCTATGTATATTTAACCTATTCTGTAGTAAGCATCAAATCGCATGTAAGCAAAGCCACGGTGAGTAACTAGTTAATAAGATATAAAAATTATCGAAAAAAAATACAACATAAAAAGGCGTTTAAAGCTTAACTTTGCACATTATCTGGGTCACATCTATCTATGTATTATTCACACTCGGTTGACACCTTGTAACCGTAAATATATGCACTATTTATCATCGAATATACCATGAAAGATGACTAAGCGGTTCTGGCAAGAATATTGAAGTTAAAACTTGGAAATTTTAAACTTTAACTTGAATTCTGGAGAATGTTTAACGATAAACGGCTTATGTTTGGTGACATAAGTATTTTGCTCTTGCTATGATATGTGGAAAATATTCTTATTTGGGTATTTTTATATAAATAAGATGGGAATTTGAAAATGTTATATGCTATTTATTGGCTGTTAAGGCTAACTTATTCGATTCTGAATAAAACAAATCAGTAGCTTAGTATATTTTTTATTAATATCCAATTATATGATATACAGTTACATATAAAAGACGAGCTTCACACTAAGACACGTATTTTTATTAAATAGTGAAGAATTTGACGAACTTCTGTTTAAAATCTTTTTGCTTTGTATGGTGAATCTTTTATCTGGATATATTTTCAAAATATCCCCATATAATTATTACTAATATGCGCTTATATTGAAATAATTAGTCAAATATAATCTTCTATAATCTATCAAAAGCGAGGTAAATTAATTGCCTTTAGGTCGTTTAAACCACATATTTAGTTAATTTAGTACTTACATGTCTGAAACCTAGAACATATGGTCTCATAGATAAGAAAGAATCACATCGACATGTCGAGTTATTGGCGCAATAAATTTACTAGAGATAAATATACACCGTCGTAAAACCCTGCAAGGGAACCATTTGAATGTGGACATAAAACTCAAGATACGGTTTCTGAATATTTATTGTGTGGACGAACAAACAACGTTGATTCGATAACTGGATTATTCCTTAATAATACGTATTCTTGTTTTATTCATATTTTTGATTTTGGATACAAGAAAAAAAAGCAGGGGCTAAAAATGTTTTTTGTAGGGGAAAAAATATTTTTTAGGACAAAAGCTTGAGTTTTTAAGGAAAAATATGGCTTTAAGAAACAGTATTATAAGATTTAATGTTTAAAATGTATAAAAAATAATATTATTTTTTATTTTATTAAAATATATTATTTCGGATTCCGATTCTCTTTTTCAATACATTTAATATAAGGCAGTTGGGACACTCCCTTTCTTCTCTTGGGTTTTCCTCTACGGACAGAAATTTAAGTTTATTTCTGCGGAGCCCTATTACTTTTTCTAAAGACCTATACTAAAAGTAGCCTAATAAGTTACTCCAAATCAAATCAGATTAGTCGAGATAAACAGACAAAAATGTAAAAAAATTCGTGTTTTTATTATAATCGCAATATATAATTTTATGCGAATTAAGTAAAAAGATATTATTAAGAAATGACCAGTTTTTTATCCGTATAGATAAAAGTTTCATGTATAAGTTCTTATCTCCTCCAAAATATGATAAAATAATAAATATCGATAGGAAATACGTTACTAAGGAATAATAGTACAAAAACTACGATTTCGAGACAAATTGTATCATCGCTGTACGCACGAATGGGTGCTACGTGAGATATTCTGATACATATGCGTAAAGATCGTGTGAACAGATCTACGCATATTCGTAGCAATCGACTTAACACTTCAAAGATTCTTATTTTATTATAAACTAGCGACTCGCCCTCGCTTCGTTTGGGCTCTTCCCTAGATTTAGCACAGGCAAAGCCGCGGGATCCGCTAGTTATGCATATGAACCTTCCTCTTGAATCACTCTATCTATTAAAAAAAACCACATCAAAATCCGTTGCGTAGTTTTAAAGATTTAAGCATACATAGGGATATAGGGACACAGAAAGCGACTTTGTTTTATACTATGTACTGATATTATATCTTACTAGCATTTCCCGCAGCTCCGCCTGCGTTCTAAAGACCGATAACAAAATAGATTTCACATACCTTGTGATGTTCTATAGTCGGTTTGTAACGGTTAGTTGAGATTTCTTAGAAATGAGATATTTTTCCGCAATAAAAAGTATCCCATGTATTGACCCGAGTAACCAGCTATCATCATACCAAATTTAATCCAAATCCGTTTAATGGTTTTCTCATGATGCGGTCACAGACAGACAGAAAAAAAAAGTGCGTGTGTACAAAGTAGTATGTCAGAAGTAAAACTTGAATTTAAATTAAAGCTAACTCTTCCCCGACTCTGAGCGCCTGGTACTATGGACTTATTTTTTCATTTCATCGAGTTTGAAAATCACACCGATTCTAAAGAAGTTTCACTTCTAAATTCTAAAAACAATAGATTTGGCCTCTTTATCGATAATAAAGTCTATTTCACTTAAATTTTCCAAAAAATATTTAATGTACCGATTTGACTCGGTTAGAATATATTTTACTCGTGTAATCACTACATAGCATAAAATAAAGTCATATACCGCCATCTTTTAAACTACGCTACGGATTTTAATGGGGTTTTCATCAATAGATAGAGGAAGGTTTTTTTTAAATATGTTGGGACATTTACACACAGCACTATCTAGTTCCACGGTAAGGTACGAGTCTTGTGTAATGGATACTAGATGGTTGATATACTACACATATATAAGTTTTAAATACATTCATATTATAAATATATATATTTACGTATAATGTCTAGATACATGAATTTCGCTTTGAATTAAAGATAATATTGGTTCGAATCCCACACACACACACACCTCTACTCTCATGAGCTTTTTATTATTTCTTATATGTCCACTTGTCTTATAAATTTTTAAATGACCATAAAAATTTAAAGACAATTTCAAATCAATTGCAAAAGAACTATTGCAAATAACAGATGCAACTAGAGCAGTAATTTGTCAGTCACATTGAAAGCCACAACGTAAAGGAAAACTACGTCTGTGGGAAATTGTAGGTGCTATTCTGTTCTGCCAATTGTTCGCTTTTTGTAACAAGTGGTGTATTTTATATGGTTCTCTGTTTACTTCACTAACCATATCTGTCATTGTCATCAGCCCTTCTCAACGTCTCACTACGGTATACCTCCCTTCAATATGAGGGGGATCAGACCATAGTCCACCGCGCTGGCCTTGTGTGTGTTGGCGGACTTCACATAACTTTCGAAAACTTGCTAGGTTTTCTCAGACATGCAGGTTTCCTCATAATTTTTTCCTTCACCGTAAGGCAAGTGGTAATCATGATAGAAATGATTCGCACATGAAAATATCAGAAGTGCGAGACCCGGATTTGAACCCGCGTCACTCGGTTATCCAAGCGAGCGCGTTACCGCTGGGCTACCACTGTCTTCAACTATATCTATACAATTCAATAAAATTCTAACATAAGCCACTGTAGAGTCTAGTTTAAGTTCGCTGAATATGATATTACGTATCACGCGAACATACTCCAGTTCGAGATTCTATTATATAACGGATTTATCTAGAGATTAAAATGGATTATTTTAAACTATCCAAGAGATTTTAGTAATTTTGTAGTGGAAAAAGCTATGAATGTAGTAAATTAAATGTTAAATAGTAAAATTTATTTCCAAGATTAGAAATAAATTGGTACAAAATGATTGAAAATGATATAGATAGGGTAGTCTAAAGATATTATGAAAATAATGGAGGTCGAATTTAATGTTTTTAAAATTTTGCTGCTTGTCTTGAAACGCATAACGTGAAAACTACTGGACTGATTTTACTAAAATTTAGCATTATGATAACTAGTTATTGGATTCAATATACGACACTTTTTACAGCAAAAAAATATCTAATATCTGAGAAATCTAACCTAACTGCTATAATGTATCTAGGGAATAGGGATTCGAGCGTAACGGTAAAGTATTAATCCTTACCTACCTCAAAATCGCTAAAAATGCTATGAATAAACTCAATAACTAAACTTGTCTTATCCAGGACTCGAACCGTTCGCTATATTTATTACTAGCGAGTCGCCCTCGCTTCGCTCGGGCTCGTCCCTAGTTTTAGCGCAACCGAAGCCGCGGGCTTCCGCTAGTTACACATATAAACCTTCCTCTAGAATCACTCTATCTATTAAAATAACCGCATCAAAATCCGTTGCGTAGTTTTAAAGATTTAAGCATACATAGGGATATGGGGACAGACAAAGCGACTTTGTTTTATACTATGTAGTGATGTAACCGTTAAGTTATATAATAATTATATTGTATGTATGTATGTAAATATACTGTGAGTCATATTTGAAGTTGCTTGAAAATAAAGTTGCGAGTAAAGGATAATATTAAGGTATAAAATATACACCCTTTATATGAACATTCTCTCCCAACCATAATATTTTAGCGTAGAATTTAATAATTACTAAGCAATTAACTATGGAATTTTCGTAGCGGCTTATTATAAACTCAGCTAGGCGTAAGAGAAAATAAATGGAAAATAAAATTAATAATTTATAAGTACTGATTACCTTCTATACATCAGTTTTCTAATACATATATTAATAAATTAGAAAACTGATGTATAGAAGGAAGGTTTTTTGGAAATAGATATTGAAAAAGTCCTTATTAATTTTTTTATACAGATGTTGAAGCATTAATCCGTTGTTTTTTTTTAAATTTTTGTTTTTCTGTCTATGACCGTATCACTAGATAACTGGTCAGATTTTCATGAAATTTGGATTCCGGATCTACTTTTTGCTGTAAACGTAAGTAAGAAAATAAAAAGAACTAAGAAATCTATATTGAAATAAACATGATTCGTCTCAGTTAGAAATTTATTATAATATTATATTTATAGATTTACTTTTAACTTATGATTCGATTGATCGAACTTTATCAAGTTTCAGTTTATTTGTGTACGCTTTACTAACTTTCTTTAAATATTAACCAAGTTTCATTGATACGTTTAAAGAAATAACTGTAGTTTCTTAGACTAAAATAATAATTTAACATATTAAATAAATCTATCTTTTCGGATTTTTTCGCGGATTTATTTTGATTTTAGTTCCCAAAGTTTCGAATGATTTCAGTTATCTGGTTCTCTGATTAGTTGGAATAGGTAATAAAAATCTAAAACATATTATTATTTGCAATATTAGTGTCTAATTTATTCAACTGTTAGTAAACTTCTATTTTAAAATAATAGTTTTTTAAATGAATTAGTTTTTAATTTGTATTCACACTCTTAGAATATTCTCAAGTTCATGATTGTTGAGCGAGAAGTTATTAATTTATAGGCAATTTTGTAACACCAGATTACACCCTACTAAGTTTTATAATGATATCTATATATCATAAAACGTTCCAACTATTAATACGATATGGTTCTAACATCGAAACGGATATAAAAAGAAATAGGATTGTGTGAAATTTTCCTCCATTACAGCCCGCACATTTCTAAACTCCCCTATCGTAACCCAAAACCTTTGTTTCACTCTTATCAGTTTTGGAACTACTCAAGCTGTCCCTAAGGTGCAGAAGCCTTTACGTTAGTATATAAAATAATGTACAAGAAAAAAGAAATTTCGATATTATGATTCTGAATAAAAGTGAACATTTACTTGGTTGCTTAAAGATTCACTGGCTCTATTGAATTCAATACAAAAAAGCTTTATGATTTTGAATGTCATTTGAGGTTATAAATATTCTTTCCTTTTAATAAATCTTATACAGTTAATCCGATTCAATTCATAGAATCTATCTATTAATAATCTAGTGACTCACCCTCGCTTCGCTCAGGTTCTTCTCTAGGTAACCGCGTTAGTACCTATAGGTTTTTTACAAACTTTGATTTTTTTTAGTATAAAAACATTCCGTGGGCAACAAAACAAAATATCCAAATTGGTCCATTGTCGAGTTATGCGCTTACCAACATTCATTTTTATTTATGTAGATATAAAGTAGAAATAATTATGTTGGGATATTATATCACACACCATCATTCTGGTTCCTTAGTAAGCTACGAAGCTTGTTACGAATACCATATAGTTTATGCACAATATATACATAACTTTAAACACATACATATTATTAATATAAACACCCATAAATACAAACTTTCGTGCTCAACAAATGAATGCCCCCAGCGGGACTAGAACCCGCGACCGCTAAGAAGGTAGGGTCACTATAAACTGAACCAGACATGTCGTCACATATCAATCGATATTATTACGAAGTTAGTGAGCTTTCCCTAGCAACTTTTGGGCAGAGAGTAAAAAAAATGATTAAGGGATGTAGTTAAAATTTTTTTTACAAAATATGAAGAAACTTTCAATATGAAATTATATACGGTGGTATGGTAAAACGTGATGATGAAATCAGTACATCTAAGAAAATTTTACTAGTTTTAGAAAGGCGTGTATGTTCTGCCAACTCGTATTTGGCCTGGTTGCCAAAGCGGTGATTTATAGTCTTAATTCCCTTCATATTGAGAAGACCCACAGCAGTAGTAGGTTAGGAAATCTTAATTATGTTATTATAACATGCTTGACAGTAGTCAGATTATAATTTATACAAACACCATAATAACTTGGACTATCTTTACTTAAGCTCTATGCTTTCTCATAAAAAGCTACTTCAGTGTTTTTAACGAAGTAAACTTATATTTTGTTTATATTAGGTAGGTATACTACTCACGTCGTGATAAGCAATGGGGTTGCTCTTGCTTACCACTCTACTATGCATAATATACCCTTCCATTCAAACAGGGGGGCTGCATTAGGTACATATAGATTTCACAGTTTCATAGTTCAAACATGGCTGGATTGCAAATCATTTTGGATGCCTTTTATCCCCACATCGCAATTCATTGTTGTGACAAAATATATGTTGAGACATTATTACTCACAGCGCTATCTAGTTCCGTGTTAAACTACGAGGCTTATGTTATGGATACCAGATAGTTGATATACTACATATATAACTTTAAATAAATACATAATATAAACACCCATGACTCGAGTACAGACATTCGTGCGCCACAAATAATTCTCCAGAGACTCGAACCTGCGACCGCTGGCGCAGCAAGTACTACAAACTACTCAAAGAAAAACAGCTAAACGTTTTGTCATTTGCATCTTTCCATCCTCTGCATACAACTTTTAACTGATAAGCTTAACACACAAGTGGAACCGCGAACTAAAATTAGTACACTGAGCAAAGTTATATGAGTATCATGTGTTTTCTTTAGCGGAGGCAATCTTTCACTTTGACTAGTGAATGTTCCTGCACTTAAGTCGAAAAGTTTTTCAGCATTACTCTAATAAACAGCCAAGCTATTCCATTAACCCACACTAAGCTGGGGAAAACGTCTAAAATGCTTTATTCGTGCCAATTATGGCCTGAAGGATTTGTACAGTTTTTCCTTGACTACTATAATTATAGATATCCGTATTTTTAGAAGAATTTTAAAACTTATCTCTGTCTGAAAATCTTTTATAAAAATATTTAAAAAAGATGATTTTTTGATAAACAGCTGGTTGATACTTCAAAAGAAGGCCGGGATTTTATCTTGTTTATATGAGACCTGTTTTATGGTAAACGTTATTCAAAAACAAAAGAATTAATTATAATCGTCTTAAAATCGAAAGAAAAAGTATTATGTAACAAATAAATTGATGATTTTCGTTTCTTTAAGATTAATAAACCTAGTGACTTGCTTTGACTTCGTCTATAGTTAAGACATTAACGAATAACCGTACCTTTAGAACGAACATATTATAATAGTTGATATGAATCTAGCGTATTCTATACTTCTACTACTACTTATTATTGTGGTTTTGTTCGCGCAAATATTTGCATATTGAACATTACTTGAGTATGAGTGTATACTAAAGTTCCCACGTATAATGTGTATGTTTGTTAGTTTTTTAACCTGAAATGTCTTGACAGATGAAAAAGAAACTATAAGGGTAGTCTATAGACTAAAGTAACAGATAGATGCTTTTAAACTATTAGTATTTTCACGTCTTTATTATGTATATTATTTTCCAATTTCTCGAATGCTTTACCTACATAACCAATTGTCCTAGTGTGAAGAAAGACATCGCGAAGAAACCTGCATTACTGGCAGAATACAGCAAGTTTTTGTAAGTCGTATCAATGTCCCCAACTAGCTAGCTAGCGTGATGGACTGATGGTCTGATTAATCGAAGAGTGCTTATTTGTCAGTGGGAGGTCAAAAATGGCTGTATTCACTACATACATACATACTTACATTTTTCTCTATCTAATTTGTTGTGGTGCTAGCTTGTTTTTATGTGTAATTTATCAGTGAAACTTAATTGGTTATTGGACTATATTTAGTGATTTATATTGTAAGTATTGATTGTATTGTGTGTTTCCCTCAAAAAGTTAATAAATAAATAAATAATATTAGGTTATACGTAAACTATAAACCTACTCGTAAATAAGCGAGAAGCGAGACAAAGTTGCTAACATACTTCTGATAATTCTAAATAAATAACGTTTTTGATGACGTCTGAAAAGGGCTTTTTTACATTTTGAACCGCCTATTCTAAAACTAGAATATCTTCAAGCATAATACTATTTTATTGCTAACCTTTTTTACAGTTGGTTTAAAATTAAAATGCAACGCATTGTCCATTCGCCCTGTAACGGGATTTCTCAGGAAATTGCAACTACGGCAAGAGTACACTCATGCGCGCAAGTTCATTTGAAAATGTGATATAATATCTAATATTTATCATAATATTATTTATCATAGTTTTTATCTATATTGTTACGTTCTACGGGTTCGGGATCGGAAATTAAAAGCGTTCTCGCACTAAAGTTGTTTTATTTACACTTAATACACACGCGCTGTTTGTACACAACACTAGTTTAATTTAGTCTCTGAGCACTATAAACCACCACTTTTAATAATTCACGATGTTCTTCTTCACCTTTCCACTATTTCGTATCTCTTCGCAATCTTCACTCAACTCCGAACTTGAACTGCACTCTCGACACACTGCCGGCCTTTTTATATGCGTAAATTTAGAACATTCTAGTATCGAAAATTCAAAATGTTTCTAGTAACTTCCAAATTGTTCCTGAAAATGCGTTATCTCTTTCTGTCACATTAAAATTTGTAATAAACTGTTCTTGTTATCTAATTGTCAAAAGTTAGAAACTGACATTCGCTGTTGTAAGGCATGGTACAAGCGTGCTATTATGACGAGTTCGCACTATATTCCGCGACAATATTTTTATGATCACTGTACAAAATATTTTCTAACTTTGTTATAATACAATATTTTTAGCTTTGAGCTTATATTTGGACATATATTAATATTTATGTAGCAATTATGTCATCATGCTATGTAATAGATACCTATTTTTAAAAAGATAAAGTGCATAAGGATTTAAAATAGTTGAGAACGTGAAAAGATTTTCCGCATCGCATTACTATTAAGGCAATAATAGTGAATTTTTCAGACAGATGTCTTGTCCATCCAAAAAATGGAAATTATTATTATGGTACTATCACTTTAATTATAATATACTAGCGACTCGCCCTCGCTTCGCTCGGTCTCTTCCCTGGATTTAGCACAGGCAAAGCCGCGGATTCCGCTAGTTATGCATATAAACCTTCCTCTTGAATCACTCTATCTATTAAAATAAACCGTATCAAAATCCGTTGCGTAGTTTTAAAGATTTAAGCATACATAGGGATATAGGGACAGAGAAAGCGACTTTGTTTTATACTATGTAGTGATTAGACTACCCTTAGACTTGCCCTTGCTTGGTTCGTTCGCATCCCTAAGTTTGTATGGTTTAGGTACAGTAACCTATTAAAGTCAAACATTCAAATAAATTTTTTTTCAGCAAGAAACTATTGCAACCACATGAAAAATAACCCAATGAAATTTCATTATAATCGAATCAATACTTTTAGAATTTATTGACGACAAACTTACTAACAAATATTTTTATTTATATGTATATAGTCAGAAGTTTACAATACAACACAGCTTTCTATTTTGCTGCATAATATTATACTATTGACAGCTTTATAACGTACAATATACAGGTCTTATCCGAAATAATATATAAGGCATGCAAAGGTAGTCTTATTGCCAGAAGCAATCTGTACTGTACAACCTTTGGTGAAAGGATTTATTGAGGTGGAAACGGGACGGTGCAATCGTAATATAGGTTAATATAAAAATGTATTACAACTGACTATTTCTTAATAAAATACGTATGTACATACAATATATGTATAATAATGTATATATGTATACATAAATATTTTTTTTATAATCTCATTACTCATATATTACGTTATGTAAAAATAAAAACACGTTAAAGGTGGTATATATACCTTTGAGAGTACAAATTTTTAAAAATCAAATATTCGTGGTCGAAGCCTTTCACATATATTTAATAAATCAAAATAGATTGGTATAATAATAATAAGCGAAGATATTGTGTACCAAACGTTCATACAAATACAAAAAATAGACAAATTTATACCTACACCAATTACTTATTTTCAAGGTCGGTCAGAATATACGCATCTAATCACTATAAATGCCTTAATAGTGATGCGATGCGGAAAATCTCTTCGCCTTCATAACGTTTTTAACCAAAGTAAATTGCTTAAGCAGAAGAAAATACCGGTAAATGTATATATTTAATACTTAAACAGTTAAATAAAATAAAACAGTACCTTTTAGGGATACTCTATTTAAATAACATTTTCATATAAAATACTAGCGACTCGCCCTCGCTTCGCTCGGGCTCTTCCCTAGATTTAGCACAGGTAAAGCCGCGGGATCTGCTAGTTATGCATATAAACCTTCCTCTTGAATCACTCTATCTATTAAAAAAACCGCATCAAAATCCGTTGCGTAGTTTTAAAGATTTAAGCGCACATAGGGATATAGGGATATAGGGACAGAAAAGGCGACTTTGTTTTATACTATGTAGTGATGATACCATGAAAGTGTTCCTTTAGAAACTGAGTGGAGAACTGTATTTTTAAAACGAACTAATTTAACGTACGAACTCGCTTTCTGTTTGTGGTTTCGCGAATGTTCATGAAGACTATATCAGCTGAGATAACTTTTCAAACTAGATAGAGTTGTTTTAAAATTACATTTGGTTTTGTAACCCTCTTACATTACTATGGTAATTTATTTATACCAAGATTACTGTTGAAAGGGATATCAATTTTATAGTACTTAAAAAGTGATAGATTTTCTTCGTACTTTGCTTAAGCTTTCTGTTATCTATGTATGTAATCTATTTATTTCCCTAAAATATAATCAAAATCTATGCAGCGGTTCATACAACTGTCATGTGTGATTTAAAATTACATTTTTAATATTAGTACAGATTATATTCATACGGTTCTATATTTTGGTTAACTTGAAAAATAATTAAATTGAACTTCGAAATACTAAAAATTTACATAATCGTGAGATTTTATTTACTATGGAAATATAATAAAACAATTCTAAGCTTTAATTTAATTAATATGGAGTAAACTCTATGCGAAGATGTTATG
The DNA here is from genome assembly GCA_905231865.2 of Boloria selene. Taxonomy (NCBI): domain Eukaryota; kingdom Metazoa; phylum Arthropoda; class Insecta; order Lepidoptera; family Nymphalidae; genus Boloria; species Boloria selene. The sequence goes on from HG993133.1 coordinate 1,056,110, forward strand.
GGAAACGTCCTATTTTGGGAAGTCGGGTAAAAATAAAATTTATTACTAGACGATAGGTACAAAGTACTTTCTAGCTTTTCAGGGTGAAAAAAAAACACAGCTCAAGTGATTTTGTCTTTTAAACTCTCACTAGACCCTTACTTACTACTCCTATTATTAAATCTCTTTCATAATTTTACCCATCATTTTAACTAAGAAAACTTTAAAAAGGTTAAGTAATAGTTAAAATATTAACATACTCCAGATTGTAGTTGCTAATTACTATGAATATTTAGGTCTTCAGCGGATGTTGGAACAATCTCAGGAAATTGCAACCTTAGCTAAGCAGCGGTATAACACTATCGGGACTTTGCTCTAAATATTGCGTGATGTAATAACTAGGTTATAACTAACTAGCTATTGTTTTAGGCTTTACGCTTATATATGGAATTTTTAGTGGAAATTGTGAAATAAAAAGAACAAAGATAAAAATGAAGTAAATATATATTTGAAAATAAATAATTATAAAAATCAAGATGAAGATATCATGTAATGAACACACAGCTAAAGAAAGAGCATGTAAATATTTTAACTAATTTCGGTTAACTAAATTTAGTTTATTTACTACCATTTCTAGTATTTATTTTATTTTATTGTATAATATATTTTTAAATTAAATAAATTTGACTCTCACTTTCGAAATACTCATTTTTAAAAATATGTTGACTTCAAAAAAATATCCTACCTCACGAGTCAAAGAATTTTTAATCGAAACCAGTTGAGTCGTTTTCCCGTTAACACCGAGTCGATAGAAGCAAAGTAATTTTGATATTTGAAGATCAGAGAGATCAACGTCAGTGAGAACAGTAAATTAGAATTCTAAGAAATATTATTAAAATACAAAAACTTGAAGTTGTATACAAAGCTGATACAAAAGTATGGGCACGTTCATCTGTCAAAATATACTCTATTTTGTTTTTTTTTAATTTACATCTATTAGTTGATCTCAAATGTCATAATATTATGAACAGTATAATTTAGAATACAGTAGAATTGTTTAAGATATATTATTTTTATCGCTAAGAAATAAGCGTTTAATCTATTTCTAAAATAAAAAAGAAAAAATAATAATTGAACACAGAGGATGGCTTAGTAAGTTTATTTGAACCCAAGTCGTAGGTAGGCCATAACTTTAATTTTGTATAATTTTTAACTACCCTCACTTTATCGTCTCAGTAAGAAACCAAAACAAATGTCCCATAGAATACGTAATTTTTCCTGGATAAAAAGTAACCTATCCCAGGATATCTATCTCTGTTAACAGATTCGTTTAGCTATTCTGTTGTGATTGAGGTTGATTTTTGTATTTTTTTGAGTTTTTGAAAATTCATACGAAAAACTATTTGAAGGATGTTAAAGTCAAAATCTTAGTATTATTAGATTTTGTTTATGGCAATGAACCTATTATAATAATAATAGCCTTTATTTAACAATCTTACAGTAAATTTTACTAAATCTAGTACAAATGTTTCTATTCATTATTTGACACTGGTAACTGAAGATTATCTTGCTTTTCAGCATAGGCCTCCCCAAGACCTTCCCACTCTGTGCGGTTCTGTGCTTGTCTTATCCAAGTAGCTCCCGCTGTTTTTATAATATCATCCTCCCATCTACAGCACTGCCTTCCTTTCCTTCTTTTGTATTGCCTTGAGCACCACTCTGTTACGTGCTTAGACCATTTATCCTTTTTACTCCGGGCCATATGGCCTGCCCACCTCCATTTAAGTTTTTGTATATAGTAAGTTATATCTGTAATTTTAGTTTTTTTTTCTTATAGCATTTAGTTTTATCTTGTCTTTTATTTTAATGTTAAGTATGCTCCGTTCCATGTTGTGTTGGCAGGTTTCTAATTTACGTATATTAACTTTAGTTAAGCTCCATGTTTGGCATCCATATGTCAACACGGTAGAATACACGAATCCATTATTTTCTGCTTAGCATTCAGAGGTACGAGATGGTTTTTCATAATCTCCTTAAGGGACCAATATCTTTTCCATGCTAAATTTATTCTGTTATTTATTTCTTTACTTGTTAGGTCTTTTGGAGATATGATCTGTCCGAGATACGTGTATTCTTCCAAATATTCTATCGTGGTTTCGTTCAAAATTATTGGGAATTTTTCGTAATTTGTCATTAATTTTGTTTTTGTGGTATTCATTGATAATCCAACGCATTTCTTGTAAGCTTCTTGGATCTTCAGAGATTAGTATTAGATCATCGGCAAATCTTAAGTGGTTGAGAGAAATCCCGTTTATATTCAAACCACGTTTATCCCAATCAAGCCGTCTAAATATATACTCCAGGAAATGAACCTATTACTTATAATCAAATATGCTATTATAACACCACTTCACCTAACAAATGGAATACAAAAATAAAATCCAACAGTTACAACCTGTTAAAATTTCATCGCTCACGAAGGCTACAGTCAGTCTTACATTAATAATGAACAGCATGAGAAAATCGTAAAAACATTTCGACATTTGTATACCTAAATAATAAATTTGGTTACCTTATTTTTAGATTAACCTTTACTACGGACGAGCTGATACTTCTATTATATCCAAAAATATAGAAAGAAAAATTCTAAAAGCATTTCAGATTCTCCTTAAATAAAAAAATTATAAAGGAAATCAAGATAAGTTTGTACAAGTGCTTTATATTAGTTAACTATTAAAACCTTATCATTTCTATATAAAAAAATATATGTAAATATTTTTGTTTAATTTAACCCAAATACCTAAGGCTATGGTAGCCAAGTAGTAATGAGATCGCCTTTGAAACCGAGTATTGTGGGTTCGATTCTCGATTGGGTCGTCGGATCTCGCACCTCTGATAATATTTCTACAATATTATGCGAATATTTCCAAAATAATTATCACTAACGTATTGTAAAGGAATACACCGTGAGAAAACCTGCATGTCTGAGATAATCTAGCAAGTTTTCGAAAGACGTGTACTGTGCAGTCCGCCACCCCGCACATGGACCATCGCCTGATCCCGAAAATTGAAGTCCCAAGAAAATCTCCTATAGAAGGGAAGCCCATGCCCAGCAGTGAGATGTTAAAAAAACACAGTGCAACTAAAACCATTTAACATCTATACTTCTATACAAATATTATAAAGAGGAAAGATTAAAAGTGTGTTTGTAACGAATTGGCTCAAAAAGTACTGGACCGATTTTAAAAATTATTTCACCATTTGAATGAACATTTACATTATTACTGATTTTAATTGCAAAAAAATAAGAATAGAAAAAAATAATACGGAAGAAAATTACAATATACTACCCAAGGTGTAAAAAAATCCTATAAAATATCTTTCATCGCATGCGCTGCGAAAACTATTGATGATAGAACAAAAAAAATTTTACACAATATTAAAGAACATATCAATATCTACGGGAAGGGCGGGCGTTATTTCTTCGAGGTAAAATACCGCGTGACTCAGAAAAAATTTGGTAACCGGTCTTTAGAACGCGTGCGAAGCCGCGGGAAACGCTAGTTGTAACATAAACTATAGTTTCAGCGTTTTTAGAGTAATACTACTTGTAACAAAAACCATTTTTAGAGTAATACTTGTAACAAAAACGAGTCAACGTGTTAATCCTCTATTTATATTACAAAAAAAAAAACATCCGTTGTATGTGGGTTAATGACACTTAAAATTTGAATACAGCGTGTTTCATACGAAAAAATGTGAATTAAAATGTTGTATTCCTCGCATGTAGGTCGCTCTTTCAATTACAATGTACAGTGTCAATGCTATACAAGTTGAGGCGTGTTATATATTTTTAATCATTTTAATAAAATATATTCACTAGCTTTTACTTCGGTTTCGTCTGCACGAAAATTTTAGATATAAATAACAAGTGAAAAGTTCACATAATACTTTCTTAGGTTTACGCGAATATTTGATATTATAAATGAAACTATCTTTTCAGATTTTGTCGTGGATTTCTGTGACAAAATCCGAATAGTTTCATTAATAAAGTGAAGAGTTGCTTAAATAATCGGTCACCGGAAAAATATGATTAAGTTAAAAATATTTCAATGTTTTATATATAAAAAAAATCATATTCATAGTAATAATTTAAATGTTGTAGTTATTATTAGCTTTTCACGTGCACCCATTGAACAGATTTCGATATGATTCAATAGAAACATAGATTGAATCTTGGAATAAAACGTGGGATAATCTTAAATCTTGTCTCGCTTATTATGAGAGCGAACTAACAATTTTATTTGTTCTCATATACATGAATATGACGTTTGACAGTAAAATATTTAACATTAGTTTATAGTTATAAAATACACTTAGATTTTTAACACCTATACTGCCCATAGTTCCGCTTGCTTACTTTATTTATGTAAAATTGCTCCATAGCTAAGGGTCCTATAAAAGTTTATAGCCTGCCTCAATAAACTGACTGTAAAAAAGCAAAAATAATGATTCAAATATGAATGGTAGTTCTAGAGATAAGCTCAAACAAACCAACAAATTCTTTAATATTATTATTGATTATTTCAATAAGATTAAAAAAAATTGATGCACAGAATCTACTCAACGAACTCGCGCGGAGCATCGATGATTCGCTAGATTAATAATATAGATAACTTAACTAAGATTTAGCTCGAGTGAAGCCACGGGTTCCACTAGTTCATTATCCATTTAAACCTTCCTATTAAAAAAAAAAAGTTCGTGTGTACAAAGTACACATGTCAGAAGTAAAACATCTTTGGCAAACTAATTTTTAAATCTCGTTTATATTTATACTAAATAACCCCGTCTAAGCTCGTTGAGAGAGGGAGATGGTGCAAAGGTCACATCCACGAGTTAGACAGAGTTAGAAATGTCACTAACTCGCGGTGGGCGAGATCTAACTAAGGCTAACTCTTCCCCGTCTCTGAGCGCCTGGTACTATGGACTTATTTTTTCGTTTCATCGAGTTTGAAATCACAACGATTCTAAAGAAGTTTCACTTCAAAAACCGCATGAAAATTCGTTGGGTAGTTTTAAAGATCGATGCATACATAGAGACAGATAGCGAGGTGACTTTATTTTATACTATGTAGTGAAGATAACATAAAATGGCAAAATAGTTCAGTTCAGATTGGATAGAAGACATAGACTATAAGCGTACGTAGTCTATGGCTACTATTTACCATCAAGCGGTCCGTATGATTGTCTGTGGCCTTTGCAGATTAAAAAGCACACTGTGAATAATCGCTGTTTTTTGTATGACTAAAAAAGCGAAGCTTATTCATTTATTACTAGTTGAAAATGTATTACAAAATACATATCTAATGTACATTCATTAGAAGTTAATATTATGACATGACATTTTTAGTAGTGAAAATTTTGGTAGTGTTTCTGAACTTACTCCATTAGTATGCGGGTAGTAGCACGCAAGTGGCAACAAATTACTTGAGATAATTAGTACTAATAAAATAGCTATATAATGTCAGTAATTTAGGTGTATACCTACTACACAAATAACCTTAAAATCTACGTTAAACTAGATCCGGTAGTTAGTATATACATATATAAAAATCTATGTGTACGTATGTTACCTATACGACTGCAAACGTACTGGAACGATTTTGATTGAATTTACACACGATCTTCATATTTACTCAGTGAAGTCTGCTAGCGATCAGATATTAAATGCATTAATCAAATTTTGATGAAGTTTTAATTAATCAATCTGCACACGCCTACAATGATATATAGCCTAAAACATTTTTTCATATTCTAAATGACGTGTTTGTCCTTTAGGTATATTTATGTAGGGTCATACCTAAGCGAAGCAAGGATAAGCCACTAGTATTTTACAAAAACATAAAAACTTTCGTTACATTCATTTATCCGTAATGACGCTTGTATCGATTGTGAATCGGATTCATTTTGATTAACGATGGATTCGTTAATCGAGACTCCGTTAATGACTCGATACGGAGTAATGGATGGGATCAAATCGCGTGCGAAGGGCGAGTGATAAGGATACAATATTGGAAAGTAAGTGTTATTGTTATTCGTTTGTATCAGAATTAATGTCATTTTTTACATTTTAATTTATCAGGCTATTAATAAGTATCCTATTTATTAACCCTCCAAATTTATCCCAATTTATTTTATGATTTTACAGATATTACCCTTTTTGAACGGTAGCTAATCTATATATATAAAAATTAATTGCTGTTTGTTAGTCTCGCTAAAACTCGAGAACGGCTGTACGATTTGACTAATTTTGGTCTTGAATTATTTGTGGAAGTCCAGAGAAGGTTTACAAGATGAATAAATATATTAATTTATACTCGAAATTTAATGATTACTTAACCACCATATAAAATTATTTTTAATCTAAATTTAGCGCTTTAGACTGTATAAACTTTTTTAATGTGACTTTATGGTGTTTGACATAGAATTGACAGAAAGATTTATATGTATAATACACTAGCGGAACTCACGGCTTCGCTCGCGCTAGATCGAGGCAAGGGCGAGTCGCTAGTTATAAAAATAAAAATACATAAAATATGTTGGGACATTATTACACACAGCGCCATCTGGTTCCGTGGTAAGCTACGAGGTTTGTGTTACGGATACCAGACAGTTGATACACTACATAATATGTGTAACTTTAAATACATACAAATTATAAATGTAAACACCTATGATTGAAGTCCAAAAAAAGTGTTCTCAACTAATGAATTTCCCCAGCCGGACTCGAATCCGCGACTGCTGGTAAAGCAAGTAGGGTCACTAAAAATAGGGCCAAACGTTTCGTCAATAATAATAATAGTGATTTACTGGTATTTTTATAACAAAGAATCAATCATTAAGGAGAAAAAAATATATAATTATTTATAAATAAATTATACCCATATTATTATAAATAAATTTTTCCCTCAATAAAACTGAAAATAACACGTTAAATTTTATTTACGTGTAGGTATTAAGTAAGTAAAATAATAATAATAATAATAATAAATTCTTTATTGTACACCCAATAAAAAGATAAACAATAAACAATAAAAAGATTGGAATGCACAAGAGGCGGCCTTATCGCTAAAAGAGCGATTTCTTCCAGGCAACCTTAAGGTGTAGGAAATAGTAGTAAGATAGAAGGGGCGCAATTTTAATAAAGAGATAATACATATTATACATATTACGAATACTAATATAATTTTCATGTATATATAAATAAGAAATATATATAATACTTATATTATAAAATATTAATATATATATATCTAAATAATGAACGTATACAAAATATATATTAATAATAAGTTTATAAACTAAATCAATACCAATAACTATATATAACGACATAAAAGGCAAGACTTACGAAATATACTAATCATGATCAAAAGTTAAGAAGATAAAAGGTAGAACTAGCCAAGAAAATAATTATAGAGTAAAAAAGTAGTCCTTTAAAAGTTTTTTAAAAGTCAATAGCGATTTCGCATTCCTAATATTTTGGGGAAGAGAGTTCCATAGGCGAGGAGCTGTGACAGAAAAGGAGTTACTATAGAAGGAAGAAGAGTGAGAAGGGATTTTTAGGATAAAGTTATGATTGGAGCGAAGTAAGCGAGAATGTGAGTAGCCGAGGAATGAAAAGCGGTCCTTAAGGTAAGGTGGGGTACATGGATCGAACAAAATACAGTAAAGAAGGTGAAGAATATGAGTATTTCTGCGAAGTCGGATAGGGAGCCAATTGAGCTTTTTACGAAAATCAGAAACATAGTCATATTTGCGTAACCCAAATATAAACCGAATACAAAGGTTTTGAAGCCGCTCAAGTTTATTTAATTGCTCCTCAGTAATATCAAGGTAGCAGATATCAGCAAAGTCAAGAATTGGTAAAAGGAGTGATTGTGCCAGCAAAATTTTGGTGGATATAGGTAAAAAGTTACGTAAACGCCGAAGGGATGCAACCGATGAAAACATCTTCCTACTCACCTCACTCACCTGCGGAACCCATGACATATTTTCATCCATAATAATATTAAATAAAATATTAAATAAAAAATTGTATAAAGGTGTAATATTATAATTCTTTTGAGTCATTTTTTTTATTCAAGAAAAAACTGCTGGTATACAAATATACCAAAGGAAAATATCTGGTATCCATCCATGTATTTTTAGCAGCTAAAGATGACCCTCGCATAGAAAAGAAGTGCGCATAATGGGAAGCTCTAGAGTACAAGTACTTATCTTTGAATTCACTCGGCTAACTTCAAAAAGCTTAGCTACGTTCTAACTTAAGCTAGTATCTTTCTTAGATTTACGCACGTTTTGGTTCTTTAAAAAAAGTATTTTTAAGGATCTTTTGCGAGGTTTTATTTTTGTTTATGAAACCTTCTTTGGTTTTTTTGTTGGAACTAAATTTAAATTTAACCGTGAAGAAAGTTATAAAATTGTTTTGTATTTAAAAAATCTAAATGAAATGTTTCCCAAAATTGATGATTTTATTTCAATTATGTCCCAAAAACTTTAGATATACTTTAAATTCTTTTCTAGTTTTCATCGTATTCTTCATAAACTCGTAATTTTAACGAGTGTGTAGGCAATAAGTAGCCCCCAAATACATTGATATACTTCAAACATTTTTATTTTCAAATATATTCAACATTTTCAAGCCAAATAATTGACCAAAGCGTAAAAAATTAAACAAAATTTATAATAATTTTAACTTTTCAATGAAAAACTTATTACTTAGACCATACAAATCTTTATCCACTTCAAATACAAAAAAAATTACATCATACACTATCCGTGTCAAACAGTTCGTCTGTACATCAATTAACTCACGCATATTCAAACAGATTCAGTTAGAACCAGTGGTTTAATTACGTAAACGTAGTTTAGAAGTGTATTGACAGTATTGTTCCCTCTAATTAGGTGGAAACTAGATTGTATACACTGAATAATGTACTTGAATCAATAGTTTGTTGGATGTTGGAGAGGACTTGCAAAGTAAAAGCAGTATAAAGTGTACTTATATTTAGGGAATAAAAATTTATTTTAGTGGCGTACGTAAATTGAAAATACTAAAATGTATTTCATTAAAAACTTATATATTCTTTATTGCACAAAAAGGCACATAGAATTTTTTAGGTTGTAGTGCCATGCTTGTTACCTTCGGGTAGCAACCGAATGGGCCGGCACGCCCCGTATAGTTCATTAGTACCCCTCTCTCACAGAAGACCGGCGTGAAGTGGCAGCTATGCTGTCGCGTTTCGTCAGGTGAGTGAGAGTCTGGGAGGCCCACTCTAATTCCCCCCTCCTTCTTCCCTTCATCCTCCGCCTTCGTTCCCCCCTCCCTCCCACTTCCCTCCCTCCTCCATCCCTCCCTTTCCTAAAAGGCCGGCAACGCATCTGCAAACCTGGCTTGCAGATGTCCATGGGCGGAGGTGATCACTTCCCATCAGGTGAGCCTCCTGCGCGTTTGCCCCCTTTTTACCATAAAAAAACAAGAATGTTCCCGTATAGCCCAGAGTTAGGAGGTTGACATTTAATTTATTGTCATTAAGATCAAATTGCTTTACCTGATTTAAAGACATAATTTACATAAATACTAATTCTTAGAACCTTTTTAATTAACTTTAATTTAAATCTAAGTAAGACTTCTAAGTACATGTATTTATTTGTATGTATATTTTTATTTATATACTAGCGGACCCTACAGACGTTGTCCTGTACATATAGAAAATTTTTATAAACTTTTGCATGGACATCTGCAAGCCAGGCTTGCAGATGCGTTGCCGGCCTTTCAGGAAAGGGAGGGATGGAGGAGAGAAGTGGGAGGGAGGGGGGAAGGAGAGTGGGCCTCCCGGACTCTCACTCACCGGACGAAACGCGACAGCATAGCTGCCACTTCACGCCGGTCTTCTGTGAGAGAGTGGTACTAATGAACTATACGGGGCGTGCCGGCCCATTCGGCTGCCTCAACCGAGACTCAAACCTAATACTAGCCGTATATTTAAATATGTAGCCGTATATTATGCTAGCAACTACCCTATCGAGGCAGTGAGGAAATGATAGACTACTACACGATATATTATATCGTTATATAAGATCAATTCGTACTGTACCGTGTTTCAATTAATTGGTTTAACTATATAACTAATTTATATTCAAAATATCAAATTTAAAGCTTTAATTGCTTTGTTTGAGTTATGAGGAATTCGAACTAGTTAATGTTAGGCAATATAATAATTAAATCATGTAATTTATGAAGGGTTTCTAACCGACATCATAATATTATTTTTGAATGTATGCGTGCGTGTGTGTTTTGTTTGTTTATATGTTTCTTGTAAATCAAGATTATTAAAAAGTATCTTATTTTCGCTAATAAAAACGCTGACTTGATTAAAAAAGTATTCAACAGTAATCTGATTATTCCTAAATTATTCTTGAAATTTCAATGAAACAATTCTCAAACACCAACAAACACAAGTGAACTCTCATACTACAGTAAGACGATACGTCACGACGACTATTGGATACGACCGCTTAGATCTTACGAAGGACCAATGGCTTTACGATCTCTCTACGCGGCATGAAAAACTGATAATAAATCCGTACACAATCTCCGAAGAAATAAAATTTTCGAGAATAAACATGTATAAAAACGTAACGTTTACTATACTAATATTATAAAGAGGAAAGGTTTGTATGTAAGTATGTTTGTAACGAATTGGCTCAAAAAGTACTGGACCGACTTTAAAATTTCTTTCACCATTTGAATGCTACATTATCGCTGATTAATATAGGCTATTTTAATTGCAAGAAAAAAAATAAGGATCTTTACTAAAACTACAATAACAGGAGAGGAGGAGGAGTGCACGTCGCACATAATATATGAAGTAGGTAGCCGCGCGGCTCAGGAGTATGTTAAAGCTGGAGGAATTTTGGAAAATTTTCAACCCAGTGAGTGATCGAATGAAGTTTAGTAGCGCATAAAAAAAATGAACGCGGGCGAATCCGCGCGTATTGCTAGTACGTTATATAAGTATACTAGTCACTTCCTTTTGCCTTATTTCCGCTCAATGTAGAAAGCTTAGTGTTAAGGCTGAGAATGCTGTTCGAGATTTTGATAATAGCAACATCAGTTATGTTACTACACTTTGCCAAAAATAGATAAAGATAGTTTAAGACTTGTGCTACTTTTTAATGCCTTTAGAGAAATATATATTTTTTCATTTATTTTTCCATTTTATTCAATAAGTTTTTTCGATATATTACATTTTAAAATGAAATTGAAACAAAATGGATTATTTCTACTAGCTTTCAGTACAGTTGGCAGAAACATTAAATTATGAAAGTTAGCGCATAATATTCATAGAATGTATTTATAATACGAATTATGAGAAATCTAACAATGCGTCATTTGTTCAAATTGCTTCTGTTGAGTCCCCATTGTTTGGGCGACGGTAAATATGAATGTAGATTAATTAAACGAGAAAAATCATATCATTTTATAAAGTGGTTTTGTAACAGTTGATAGTTTTATAAAAATGAGCTTTAATTATTAAACTTGGTTTAATACTGTGCCTTTTGTTCTATATGAAAACGCGCATATTTTTTTGTTCTAACCGTCGTCACAAGTAGAAGATTTTTATTTAGTAAGTATTGAACTATATTATCCTGTATTTCAACTCATTTTAAACCACTAAACTTACAAGTATTTTCAAACTGCACAATGCACAACCGATTCAAACTTAGATAAGTTTCTGTTAAATATTTCGCTCACAAGCAACATTTTATTAAAGGATTTCATATTTTCGTTATTATAATATACATACATACGTTCAAACGTACATACATACATAATATATAACTATAAAATAACAACACGTTGTATAAAAAAAACTATCTTTTCCTTACTATCTTAAACTATCTAAGAATGACACAGAAAGTGTGGAAAATATGAATAAAATTTATAAATTTATAATTTCTTACTTGTACTTAGTACTTAGGTATTCTTCTAATAAAGAAAAATATCTCAATCAGTATGGTTCTGAGACGGTTATTAACGTTCACTTGTGAAGCATTCCGTTTTTCCCATAACGAAGATCATGAGATAGATGAGGGTCGTTAGATATACGCTGACTAGGGCTCTATATTGAAAAGGAGATTAACCGTCATGCAGTCAAGTTGGAATTTTTGTAGTAGACCCTTGTGGAACAGTAGTCATGTTGGAAAGCGTTATTTTGGACCAGAGGTAGGGGTTGCTACCCCCAAAGTGCATTCAGTTTTTCATGGTGGGGAGGCTTATTGGTATAATCAGTAAGACGTGACAAGAAACGGTAGGGAGATAGTCTACTTTGGTGGACTGTAGAGCAACTCATTGGCTATGATTTTTAATGGGTAATACTAGTTTTTTTAGCACTGGTGAATCACAACTGCATGTATACAGTTGATAGTTTTAAAAAGGGAGTGTATATGCTATGTAAATGCATTTTCCAACAACACAACAAAAAAACAAGGATGCTTAGAGTTTAGCACATAAAAATAGTTTTCTCCTCTATCAGTCAATCGATTTTTCAGACAATTATTTCTTTTACTTTAGAAGCTTTAGTGTAATCAGTATAAAGAAATCAATAATGATCATGGTATAATGTCTGTGGGCGATAACTTATTACCATATATGGCGATGATATATTTCTATGCTTTTTTCTGGATCATTTTTCACTACTTTAATATTATATTAAGAATATAATGTATAATGTATATAAATAAATATGAAATTTAATTTATAAATATAAAATAAATTGGTATTTTTTGCAATATTTCTATAAAATATGGTAAAGTTAGTTTAAAATTTCTCACTAAATTTCCCAAGAGAGGACACACAGCGTTCCCTAGACAGAGAGATAGTTATTTAGCGCTCTGATTTTCAGTTTCGTATTATTTTACATAACCATGAATATTTAAATATTTTCGTAATTGTCTCCTTTAATGAATTCGAAATGGGAATTGGGTAAGCTTGTTCGAATATCTAACATTATGACTATCTTTCTTGCGTTGAAGGAAAACATCCTGAGAATATCTGCATAACTGAGAAAACCTATCAAGTTTTCGTAAGACATAATATTTAGTTCATCAACACGGACTTAGCTAGCGTGGTGGACTATGGCCTGATCCTTCTCGTATTAAGGGGAAGTTCGTGATCAACAGTGGGACGATAAAATGGCGCATACGATGTAACGATTCTTTTCAGGGCCAATACAGTTAAATCTCCTTATTTTCTATTAATAATATCGTTTATAGAAAGCCAATATGGATAAGCGGATAGATGAGATGTGTGTGATCATATTCTTTCTATTAAATAAATATTTCCAATGGAATTTGTTAGAAAATAGAAAGAAATATCTTAAAGATCCCGTTAGTACAATAGCATTGTGCTCCCTGTTTCCTACATTTTCTACGTTTTTTATGTACAAGCAATTGTAGTATTGTTGAGTCTAGCCAAAGCGACGCCATTGAAATCATATTACACGTATTTGACGGTATTTTCAATACAAAAATATTTTTTTCTTTCTATTTATTCTTTTGTGAATTTTTGGAAGGAATAGGGAAATGTTAATTTCTATTTTGGTAAGTAATTAGATTTCATACATATTATCCTGTTCTATAATTTGTAAAGAAATTAATTCTAAAAAATAGTTTTTCGTATCAGTACCGTATATAATTTTTATATGAATTTAGTAAAAAGCTATTATTTTAACAATACAAATGGAAATAAACGATCACTGACTTTAAAATTTTCTGTTCAAAATGAACATAATTGCTAGAAATAATTTCAATCTTTATAACAGATTCCCATTTTGTTCCAAGTTGGTTTTAAGGACGTGTCTTGAATACATTTTCGTTTTATTCCAATGTCTTGGCATGACAACTTAAACGAATTTTAATTTTTACTGTTAAGCTTTGATTCGTGACTAAAATATATACGGTTTTATATTACGGCTGTCACTTTTGCCATGTATTATATAATATTCTTTATTGCACTTTAAGAAACATACAGTAATTTGAAAACAATTAAGAGTTTGCAAAGGTGGACTTATCTCTAGAAGAGATCTCTTCCAGCCAACCCATGGAAGTAAGAGATAGTGGTTAAGAGAACGGGCCAAACACGTGCAAATGTGATAGAATATATTTAAATAATTATCAATACCATACATATACTAAACAGATAAACAAACATACATACATATTATGTTTATAGATATAATAAACAATATACTTATATAATACATACAATATATCATACACATATAAGTATGTTTATATATACATATATACACACATACATAATATATATACTGTATAAGAATTAAGGTGCGATTTGCGTCAAAAGGTACTGTTTAAGATTCTTTTTAAAGGCAGTTATTGGTACTATTTAATAATTTCGATGATGTTCACTAGTTTGTTTCCCAGCTAAGGTAACTCGGTTTTGATCATATAAATAACCTAAGAACTTCTATTCATTATCAATTTTAATTACGCAATGAGAATGTTATAATGGCATAAGCAGAAAAAATGTGGAATTAAAAAAATACTTTTGAAAAAATTTTTTCTATACATCCACACCACCCTCTAAAACTACCCTCTTTAGAAATAAACACATAAGGTGTGCAGATGACACTCAACATTTATATGAAAAAAAAAATATAACGACTACACTATGTGTTTCTTTTATTGTTTTTTAATTCTTATAATGTTATTTACTTCAAATATTTAGATGCTTTTTTACCTTATCTTGTGGTAAAGTTTTAGTTAGAGCATTAAAAGCTCATGTTAATTTGCTTTTGATAATTACATTGATTGGTAATTTTAAAGTATGTGAAAATCATTGATACTATATTGAGATGAAATAAATTAACCTTTCTCTTTCTATTTTTATCTTTCTTTCTTAGTTTATTGCACTTTATAGTACAATAAGATATGCCATAGTAACAGATAAATAAAATTAGAGTCTGTTTTAATAGTTTCTACTAATTTTGTATGTTATATATACAAAACACAATTTTTAACATTGGTCTCTCTGTCTGTTGCAGCGAGTTTCCAAAACCATAAACCAATTTTGTAGGAATTTTCACTAACGTGATATTAGAAGGCGGAACTTAAATTTTTGAAAAAAAGGGTTCAACTCAAAAACGTCTCTGAGGGACAAGCTAGCAAGGTGAGGATTTACGAGTACATCATATCAATAGCAAGATATTTAGTTTTTTCTCCTATAACATTTTAATTTTACCATGAAAATATTTCACAGTCTATATATAGAAGTAAAAAGGCTATTTATAAATAAAGAGATTTATAATAACTATAATAAATCATTATATGATTTACATTAAACAATGTCACGTTACTTCAGGCACAATGTGATGCACTGACCTAGATGTGTACTGACAGATTCAAATTTGATTGACAATTGTTTCGTATAATTAATTTTAGTTCAATGAAAATATATATTTAATTATAAATTTCTCTACTACGAACTATTATTTACGCTTTGATTTATGATATTTGGTTTTTTACATAAGAAAATTTAACCTAATTTATATGTAGACTCGCTTCGCGTCGCTCGGGTTCGTCCGTAGCCACGTTTTAATAATTAGTACAGATTTCATTTAAATGAGATATTTTATCGGTTTTTTTCTACTATAATATTTATGTATTATTCATTTAAACCTTCCTCTTGATTCACTCTATTTATGAAAACTGCATTAAAATTCGATGATTAGTTTTAAAAGATCTAAACATACAAAAGCAGGAAGCACCTTTATTTTATACTATGTAATGATTTCTTAAAAGTGTTATTCTAACTTCGAATACCTACATATATGTGATATCGTAGAAAGTTTGGAAGACTTTTTAAATCTAAAAACTCGGTGTTTCGGGGCGGTTCATGTCTAGTTGTGGGACGTACACGATTATTAAATACGTAACCGTTACAAGCGTTACGAGCGTTTACATTCAATTAACAGCAAATATCCAGAATAATTCTATAGCATTCCAGAGATCTAGAACCAAAAATAAAATAAATCCGTGAAAAAATCCGAAAAGATAAAAAAATTATAGCCTTTCTGACCCGTAAAGAAAATGGCTTAAACGTTGCAAAGAAAAGATGTATAGATATAAAAACTAAAAATATCTATTGTGTAAGAAACTCATCTAACTCAAGTCCACGACTAGAGGCATGAGATTATTTCATATTGATTTTAATACTGCCCGCAGAGCCCATTCACTTTAACCTTCACTCAGTCACGGTCTGAGGTCACCTCTTTGTTAGCAATATGAAACATTTGCAATATGCATTTTATTTTTGTTTCAAATATCTAGTTTGAATGGGAATTGTTAAAAAATATTATTTTAATATATTATGATCTTCATAAATTTATTTAAGACAAGGTTTCAAAGTTTAGAAATTGTATGCTAATGTTATAAAGCTGAAGAGTTTGTTTGTTTGTTTGGTTGATCATCTCAGAAACTACTGGTCCAAATAGAAAAATTATTTTTGTGTTGGATAGTCCGTTTATCGAGGAAGGCTATAAGCTATAATACATCACGCTACAATCAATAGGAGCGGAGCATTTATAAAAAATATTGCAAAAACGGGAGAAAAATATTTCTTTTGATTTTCAGCCTTTAGAACGTAAGCGGAGCCGCGGGAAAAGTTAGTTCTATACAAAACTTTAAATTGTTCAACCGAAACTTACGTCGAAATAAATTTTGTAATCATAATATAACCATATTTGAATTAAACACCCAAATAATCCACATTATTACTAGCTATGTTCTTTTTAATAATTCTTCACGAAGATCGTGGAATTAATTTTTAATATCTATCGCTAAGCTTTAGCTCTTATAAAATATCCATAATTCGGCCCTTTTGAGAATATTTTATGTGGGGAAAGCCATCTGTTCGTCGTCTGGTGTTACTTAGAAGGGTTTAAGAAACATTTCCTAAAGGTGGATAATTAGTCACTTTGAAATAAGCGAAACAAGACGGAATTGTTAATTAAATTTTCATAATTTTCCTAATTATATTATGATTTGGCTTATGAATTTAAGGCAGCTTTATTTTGAATGTTAAACTTGTAAACAAGATTTTCTTTAGTGGAAAAGTTACGTCGATTATCGAATTTGGTTTTAAGACAGTAAATGCTTAAATAGATATTTTATGGAGATTGATGTAGTGTATCTTTTGTACATATAGTTGGTTGTTATGTTTGATAATTTAGATGCTGACATTCTATACCGACTTTAATATCTATACTAATATTATAAAGCTAAAGAGTTTGTTTGTTTATTTGGTTGAACGCGCTAATCTCAGAAACTAGTAATCTGAATTGATTTTTTTTGTGTTGGTTAGTCCGTTTATCGAGGCAGGCTATAGGCTACATAAAATCACGCTACGACTAATAGTAGCGGAGCATCAATGAAAAATGTTGCAAAAATAGGAAGGGCGCGTGTTAGTTCTGCGAGGTACCATACCGCGCGACTCAGAAAGAATTTGGTTTCCGTTCTTCAGAGCGCGTGCGAAGCCACGGTTAATGTTAGTATTCAATAAACTAATTATTTCACTCGTTGGTTTAAATTGTTTTAGACTTCTAGTAAAACAAATAATTTACGCGTATTTTACCAACGAATAATTACGAACTTCCATTAAAATTAAGGAAAATCATTAGCAATATTACAAATATTGCTAATAAATGAGAGTGGAATTGACTTTCTAAGCCCATAAAATAAAATTTTCTTTTCATCAATAATGTTTTTAATACATCAAAGACGTTCTTATTAAATAAAGCGTAAAACTAAATATTATGTGTAAAGAACGTATTTTTGTAAATTTTATTCTTCATTTAAAGACATTAAAGATGGTAAATATTTAAGATGGTTAAGTATCACATGCTTTAAGAAATACCGCGTTCATTTGAAATATTTCTTCAAAATGTATTATGCAAAGCATAAAAAACTCGGTGTAGAAAGAAAATAACATCATTGAAAAAATTATTCTTATATAAAAACTGGAAATATTGTGTTACTTGAAGAAAAAATCTCACATGGCTCATAAAACACGAGTGCTTCCCAAGGTCGCGTTGCTACGTAATTTTGCAAGTGCTAGATTGATAGACGACGGTAACGAGCATGGACTGATTTATGTTTCAATTTTTAGGCTTATATATAAACACATAATTTTTCCTTTCAACAAATATTTTAGGGTGTTTTTACATGTATTAGTATAATAAACGCCTAGTGACCCTACTTGCTGCGTCAGTGGTCGCGGGTTCGAGTCCCGCTGGGGGCATACATTTGTTGAGCACGAATGTTTGTACTCCAGTCATGGATGTTTATATTTATAATATGTATGTATTTAAGCTTAAATATGTAGTATATCAACTATCTGATATCCATAACACAAGGCTCGTAGCTTACCGTGGAACTAGATAATGTTGTGCGTAAATTTCCCAACATATTTATTTATTATGTATGTCGCATATATTGAAGTTAATGCTGTCTACAATATCAGTCTCAGTTTATGTATTCTAAAAAGCTTTATTTAAGCTATTCACAGTATCTATAAATAATCATTATCTATACATCTCACTCTTTCGTCTCTCTTTCTCTCTCTCTCTCTTTCTTTCTCTTTGTAGCTATATATTATCTCACATGGTGATAAAGTCAACCTTTCTTATTTTTCTTCTCCACTTCGCTCTACTGAAAATATCATCTTTGGTACGCCCGCACTTCCCCAACTTCAACTTAATAAGTTAGAATTGCAATTTTCCAATAAATAAAATTGAAGTGTGTAAATGCTAGCGCAACGCAATTGCGTTTACTTTTAATTCAAAATTACCTAAGGATCAGGTAAAGGTAAGGTCTCAGCTCTATCGATGTCCCTAGTGCAAATCATATTTTACACATGATTACATCTTAAAATTGGGAATGTCGTGAAGAAACCTGCATGTTTGAGGTAAACTAACGAGTATTCGAAATGTCAAAGATATTTGTCAATTTTTACTGTGGTCTAAACGATTGAATTTTGATAGGAATAAAAATATCGATTTGATTCTATAGCTATGATTTCCAGAACAGCTACTGATTTTAATGCAACTTTTTATATCGAATAGAAGAAAAAACACCTTTAGAACGCGTGATCGTCTAAATTCTATTGAAATAATTGTTTTAGAGTATTCATAGAAATATTTTGTTCTAAGTATTCGTAATAACCATAAAAATAAAGTCAAGCTTCTTGTAAAGAAATTAAAAGGGTTCATTTTCATATGAATAATGCAAGATATGGAAAATATATCTTAAAAAATACAATACCGACATCAGGTAAGTTATTGAAATAAATTTGGAGTAAAATTCTTTGTACACTTATTTTTTGCGCCCATAATACAAAATCAACATCCTTTTGAAATTTATCCACGCGAATAATCCGCCATCAAGGGGTTAACACAAGCTTTTCTCATTGATTTTACACCTTTTATTATTTCTTATTCATAAGTTAAGTAAAAGTTTCGAATTTATTATAATTAAATGAATATATATTTTTTAATTTCATTGAAGTATTCATCAATATAGAAGATGTCACTACATAGTATAAAACAAAGTCGCTTTCTCTGTCCCTATATCCCTTTGTACGCTTAAATCTTTAAAACTACGCAACGGATTTTGATGCGGTTTTTTTAATAGATAGAGTGATTCAAGAGGAAGGTTTATATGCATAACTAGCGGATCCCGCGGCTTTGCCTGTGCTAAATCTAGGAAAAAGCCCAAGCGAAGCGAGGGCGAGTCGCTAGTAAAAGATATTTTAACGACATGTTTCACTCAGTTTGCTAAACCCTACTCGCTGTGCCAGCAATTGCAGGTTCTAGTACTGCTGTGTGATAAGTACGAATGTTTGTACGTCAAGACGTTTTAAATAACGATTTCATGAAATTGCTTAATATAATGGAAGAACTTTAAATACATTAATAAAGATAAAAATAAATGTATTATGCACTAGACTATATTATTGAAAAAAAATTTAATATAATATTATAATTGTAAGTTATATTTCGATATCGTCTAAACAATGACTTTAAATAGTTTAACTTCAATAAGAAAGTATAAAAAATGAAAATAACTAAGCTTAAACTCGGAAAGTTTACTTACTATAAGCCATACATTTTAAAAAAAATCTTAATTTTCTATCTGCATCATTAGATCAGCTCTGTAGTATCAAAATTTTACCTTATAAAATAGAAATTGCTTCAATCAAACGACGGTTCACAAATAGCAAGTAAATCTGTTTATTTTAGAAACTCGTTACATCGTAGACCTTATCTATGCCTACGAGCTAAGGTAAAGGTCAAGAGTAAACCCATCTATAATAAAAAAAATGAATTATGCTTAATTTATAATCATTTTCTAATCATAGAAGAAAGTTAATAAAAGTACGTAATATTGCGTATATCATTCACTTGTAGCCATGATTGTAGCTTTATGTACGAATAAATGTAAATAAAGTATTTTTCTCGAAAACCCGAGGCTATTAGACTCCGTCTAAGACACTTTAGGAGGCGAGCTTTGGAATATTTCATGAGAATATCGACCGAGACTCGAGTGTTACACATTTTTTCTACTACATTCTTTAACCTTTGACAGGTAAAGATTCGAGCTTACTTTTTCATGCCTGACAAAACTTTAGGCGCCATTTGTAGTGTCTACTGCCTACTTGTTGTTCCAACGTTCGAGTCTCGCTGGAGGCATACATTTGTTGAGTATTAGTATGAATTAAAGTTATATTTATTGTGCTCAAATATCTGGTATCCGTAACACAAGCCTCGTAGCTTACCACGTATCTACTCGTAGATGGCGCTGTGTGTAATAATGTCCCAACATATTTATTATTTATTCATCTCTCAGTTAATATTATAATTAACGATAGTGCATACTCTGTTGTTGCTAATGTAAAATAAAAAATTAAGCTTAATATTGAAAGAATACTTCTCTTTGTAACGTACTAGCAATATTATTGAAACATAAATACTAAATAAATATCTAAAATGTTTTTTATAAAGCACTTTTATAAGCTTATAAATATATTAGGTGTAAGTCTTAAAACAAATTATAGAATATTAGATACATATGCGTTTATCTATATAGGGGTAAACTTGTCAAATGCATTTATGTTACCTTATTTACTGTTAAGTTTTATCAAACATTTGTACCAACTTTAAAAAAATACATAAACATAAATCTTTACAATGACTTTGTTACAAAAATCGATGTTGCTCCAGCTTAATTGTTACCGCCCTAGAAACTTTAACCATAGAGCATAAAACACAATACATAGGAAAGAAACAAACTAAGTTAAGTGTTGTATTCATTTAATCCGTTTACTGTTTGGTTTGCCTGAAGTCTCCCTAGGGAGTCTACTTTTAGAAGTCTTGAAACAAAGATTTAATTTGCTTGTACAAGGAACCAGCTAAATGAATAGAATCTTCAGAGAATAAATAAATAAATAAATAAATATGTTGGGAAATTATTACGCACAGCGCCATCTAGTTCCGTGGTAAGCTACGAAGGAAGCTTGTGTTACGGATACTAGATAGTTGATGTACTACATATATAAGATTATAATACATACATATTATAAATATTAACACCCATGACTGGAGTACAAACATCTGAGTTTAACAAATGAATGCCCCCAGCGGGACTCGAACCCGCGACCTCTGGTGCAAGAAAGTAGGGTCACTACCAACTGCGCCAAACATGTCGTCAAGGACAAACGCTCCTTTATATATTTTCCTCCCCATGGTCATGGATTTGTATGATAGCAAGTTCTCTTCAGACAAATACACGCTATAATACCGATTTAGGTTCGTGTAAGATATTTATATTTTTACACAAGAAAAAATCTTTAAAAAAAAATCAAAATTAAAAAATAGTTAAAAAAATCAAAAAAATTAAAGCGTTCACATTATGAGTAAGGGTCAATTATTAGTCAGTCAGTCAGATTTTCAATCAGTCAATTGAGTTACGTTCGAATCATACTGGGAACGGACTGTGATTGACAATATAGCTTGGAATGGTCCTTAAAGTCCAATAATCTGATAAGATTAAAGAGACCAACCTTTGCTATGTAGTTTGCAGAAATCCATGTAGCATCATAGTCTACTTATCTTTTAAAACTACGCAACGGATTTTGATGCGGTTTTTTTAATAGATAGAGTGATTCAAGAGGAAGGTTTATATGTCTTTGAACTCGAGATTTCGCTTGCCCTAAATCTAGGGACAAGCCCGAGCGAAGCGAAGACGAGTCGCTAGTACAATCTAATGAGAAATGAGAAACAAAGTGATAAAGGGGTGTCGGGGACGATTCAGGTAAGCTTGACTACTACTGTAATATTATTCCCGAATATCACATGTAATCGGGAAACGAACAGGTATAACCGTTACTTGCCACGGGATTTTAAAACTGCTCGAAAATATGGGCATTTTTGAACAACCTCCATTTGACAACTTTTCGTATTTGACAGCATTACATATTAATTAAATTTGCAATTCCTTAGTGTGATATTTCCTTGTACCTTGAAAACCTTGTTTAGTAGATAAGTAGGTCTTCGTCAAATTGGTGTCCCATGAGACTATGGGAGTGCGAAGACAGAGGGTCCACTTAGTTGTAAACTTCGCTGTGTGCTACGACATCTACACTACTATAAATGACTACAAATCAAATTGATAGTGGTTCCAAATAAGTTAAAATAAATTAAGGAATAAAATAATATAAATATAACACTATATAATTCGAATAAATTTCACTTAAAGATGATTCAACAATTATTCTTTTCATATTCATGACCTATCCTTCTATATTTTAAGTGATCAAAACCAACACACAATTATAGATGTTTAATAAAATATTCTTTACAAGTCGTAAAATAAATGTATACTAAAATTCACGATCTTTTCCATCAAGAATGGTCAAAGGTTATAAAACTTGTCATTTTATTTCTTATGTTTACGCGAATATTTGACATTATAAATGAGACTATCTATTCGGACTTTGTCGTGGATTTACTTTGATTTTTGGTTCCTAACGTTTCGGACGCTTTACAGCAATCATGGTCACGTTTAAATTTTAAAATTTTAAAATTATATTTCAAACATAGCAATATTATTAATTTATTTTTAGCTACTACAAATATAATTATTACTTTTTTTTTTGCTTTATTTAAAATAATGTGTTATAACAAAGAATTTAAAATATAAAATAGCTACAGCATTCTAAAACTTCCCATTGAATCGTAAAGCCTAATACAGAACCATTTTTTCCACTAGTGGGAAGTGACTGATCTATTAGTCACTTCCCAAGTAGAAACTCACAGTAATATTATGTAGAAATAGCAGTAAAATGAAACATGAAACAGTTAGTAATGCAACGTTTGCGTTTATCACGTTTATATTAGAGACCTGGTGTGGAAATTATACATCACTGAGTACTAGCCTGCTTGGCTTCGAAGTGCACTAAGTTACGCGTAGTAGGTACAGATTCTGTTATTACGTATTGTATTATCTTTGAAACATAATGGTTTAGCTTTTATTTAGAATAGTTAGTTATCTAACCCTTTTGTTATTCGAAATATATGAATTTCTTAAAAATACTGTTGTTTTCTAACTATTCATGGGTGTATGGAAAATTTTGTGTGTATATTTTTAAGTATATGTACTAATATTTCACTCCTTACTGCTTCAACTGCTGATTGTTTTTGAAGTGAAACTTCTTTGGAATCGTTGTAATTGAATTTCAAACTCGATGAAACGAAAAAATAAGTCCATAGTACCAGGCGCTCGAAGACGGGGAAGAGTTAGCCTTAGTTAGATCTCGCCCACCGCGAGTCAGTGACATTTCTAACTATGTCTAACTCGTGGGTGTGACCTTCTCGCCATCTTCGCTCAGACGGGGTTATTTAGTATAAATATAAACGAGATTTAAAAATTAGTTTGCCAAAGAAGTTTTACTTCTGACATGTGTACTTTGTACACACGCACTTTTAATTTTGTTTTTAATCTAGTACATAGAATATACCTAAAATTGGTCAATCAATCGGGAAAGGCTAGTAACTTATAAGATTATTCGTAATCCAGAATGCTATAAGATTTTTTAATTCGTCTTTACTTACACAATGTCCTTAAATTTAATTAGTCTAATAATTGAAAACAAAATGTTAGATACGGTATATATATAATATAATACTGCCATTTGCAGGTAGTTTTAGAGATTAGTGTAAACTTCTAATTTTATTACGTTAAATAAAAAAATACAAAACAGAAAAGCTTCAATAATATATTTATTTATAAATATACGTTACTTCTATCTGTACTCTATTATATCTTCTATCAGTGGAGTAAAGTGCCAAAACATAAAATCTGCTTGCAAATTGCAAATAACTGCAAATCTTAAGCCAAATTGAGATCATCAAAAATGATGGTTGATATGAGCGGCAGATGTTCCTTACGACTTAGATTTAAAATTTTTAAACTCTCCCCCTAATTTAGGGTACGAATAATAATCTATAGAAAGGAACCATCAACTCTGAACCAGAGAGTTACTAATGAGCTCTATCTCTGTCAATAGCACTTCATTTGAATAATTACGTATTAAGGGTTACAATATTATTAGAGTCTCCATCGCTCTTTCAAAGTAATGTATACATATAAGAAAACTCTGTATCGAATCTCTAGATTAAATACTAGCATTTCCCGCGGCTTTGCACGAGTTCTAAAGACTAGAAACCAATTTTTTTTTGAGGCGCGCGGTATGGTACCTCACAGAACTAACGCCCGATTTTGCAACATTTTTCATTGATGCTCCGCTCCTATTGGTCGTAGCGTGATGTTATATAGCCTATAGCCTTCCTGAATAAACGAACTATCTCAATATTCGAGTCCCGCGGATTTTTGTACTCCAGTCATGGTTTTTCGTTTATATTTATAATATTTGGTATCCGTCTTCTCAATGGTATCAAGCTTTCTTCGTAGCTTACCACGGAACTAGATGGCGCTGTGTGTTATAATGTCCTAACATATATATTTTAAATAACGCGGATGGAACCGCAGGCAAAGCTAGTCTAAAATAAAACCTTAATATAGAATCACAAAACCTCCATAAACATTGGCATTTAGATTTGAGATGCTTTTGAATGAAATAAAGATAAGCTCTCTATTGTTGTATTTCACGTGAATTCACTTGGCCCTATGAAAATTCTATTATATTATGTGGAATGAAGCTCGTAGATGGGAACTATAAAGTATTTTTTCCTCCTATACCTAAGGAAATTGCCCTTAATAATAGAGACAGTGGTAGCACAATAGCAACGCTTTTAGATAACCGAGTGATGCGGGTTCAAATCTGGGTATTTCTAACTTTTAATCGTGGGAAAATCTGCATATCTGAGAGAACCTAGCAAGTTTTCGAAAGACATGTGAAGTCTGCCAACACAACAAAGTGGTGATGGCCTCCTCCCCCTCTTATTAAACGGAGGCCCCTTGATCCGCAAAGGGATTTTAAAAAAGGCTGATTAGCTTCTATAACTTGCTTTAGTAATAATTGTAAATATATTGGAAACTAACTCGGGACTCGAACTGGCGACAGCTGACACAAGTAGTGACGCTGTCGTGGAAAATCAACCAAGTATTATATTAATTACTTAATTGAATATGGTATAAGGTACCTTTTAAGTGATATTATAAATTTTTGAATTTTATTAATAGTTATTTATAATAATAAAATTAGTATAATGGTCTAAGAGCCGGTGGGAGATCGACCTTCACCGACCTGATAACCAGATGAGACATATTTTTTATTAATTATTTCACTGTTAGTTTTTAACACACAGAATATGCCTCAGTAGGCTTGCCTACTCATTTTTGTGTATAGCTACCAATGCCGATGTAAACAGGTAAGTCAATATAGGTGACTCCATCGTTCTGCTAACTTATCGAAAGTTATATCAAATTTTAGATTATTTTATTACAAAATCAGTCATATTAGACTTGCCTGCAAAAAATCATTCTTAAAGCACTGTTGCCCAGCTAAAAATAGCCATGAGCACTTTCAGATAGGCAAGTAATTATAGGCATATTTGTTTATAAATTATATTCGATAAAAAATATGTCTCATCTGGTTATCAGATCGGTGAAGGTCGATCTTCCACGGTCTCCTCTACCATAATATTATTAACTAGTTCACTATAAATCGTATCAGTATGTTCATGTATTCTAATAAAAGCTAACTTCTATCTGAAAGTTCTTTAACTTTACGAGACTCAGGTGAGCATTTTAAACTTTATTTTTTAGGAGCGCTAACAGCTTTGGAGAACTAAAGTTCAGGCTTAATTACTCGTATCTACAACTTTCAAGGGAATCTTCACTTGTGCAACAGTTTAAGATTTTAGTTTTTGTACAGGAATATATTTCTTTATTTGTGTACTATATTACTTTATATTAAGAGTAATAATTTACTAGCAAAACGCCCTGGTTTTGTCTACTGAAAAATGGCGAATATTCACAAAGTACATATAGTTACTTATATCAATACATATTTTTAGTTCATAGTCTATCTAAATCAAAATCTGTTTAGACGTTTCAACGTGAAAAAAATTAAAAACTACTGGGTTAAACTATGTTAAATTTTTATGGGACCAAATGGCAGCTATTCCGCATCAAACAAAAGAAGAATCATGTTTAAATCGGTGTACATACATATAAAAAATACAGATCGAATTTATAACCTTCTTTCGGAAGTCGGTTAAGGAGTAAAAAAACACATATTATTCAAACACGTATATTAGCATTTTAAATATAATCAGAAAAATAAGTTTCAACATGTCAAAAAATCACAAAAACAAATTGAGTACCTCGCCTTTGTGAAATCGGTAAAAAGATTGTCTTTTCGAGTTTCGCTAACATTTTCTATATATTTTCAGGATTTACTTCAAATTTAGTCTGAAATTGGATATTGTTAGTGAAAGAAAAACTGAGCGTTTCATCGATCCAGGAAAGAAGACACTTAAAGTCGCTAATGGACTAACGGATGTATCGCGTTTACGCAAATAACGGCTTAGGTTTATTGCAAAAAACGTTATGTGTTTGTTTTGGTTCACTTTATAACACTTACCAAAGACAGAAAATGTAAAATGAAACTAAATTTCATGGTTATTGCTAATTATTTTTATGTTTAACGGAATATTTTCCGTGTAAAATGAAACAAAATCTAATGTTCATTGCTATTTTTTTATGTTAAACGGAATATTTACCAGTTTTTTAATTTTAATGTGTTATTTACAAGCTTACACTATGGCTTTTTAGAATTAGTAGCGAATAATACCCTTTAATAACGGGTATTTGTTTGTTTAGTATATCCCTATTTTATTGATCTTTGACGCATAAGACGGGTGTTACAAAAACGTGTGTGGTGTCGAATCGCCTAAATAGATGAACCAATTTTAATTATGTTTGATTTCCTTCATAGATAAGTTAACCGAGAATTTTGTTAGATAAGTTAAAAATATTGTTTTTACATCAAAAAAGTCCAAATGCATACTCATCCATTTTAATCTTAGTATCTCGTCACTTAAATGATAACTCAACGTTATGGTAAGCTTAGAATTTGCAAGAAACTTTATTAAATACTTTAAAGACAGGTGCTTAGGCTGATAGAAATTAGCTGGCCTCTATGAGATTGTTGTCTTAGAGGTTTTCATATTTACTATATACTTTCTTGTTTATCAATGGATCTATTGTATGAGAATCGTTAAATTTTTAAAGAAACCATTTTTTAGAGCCTTAAATTTTGTTTAAACTTAATATTTTGCCTAAAACACATGAGATTATAACAGTGTACGTACCCATTTATTAAAAAAAGTTACCTATTCTAGTTTCCACACAATCAGTATCTCTTTTTAAAGTGGTCAAAGCTATATTCCATAAAGTAAACTTTCTTTTATACTTTTGCCCAATTTTGTAACAAACTTGTAAATTCTTTGTATAATAATACCTTCCAAATCGTATCCGCTGTAACATTTTTCTTTAGTTTACTTTTTGAATACACTACTTTGTTATTGCGACGGTCAGCCTTGAACGCCCTACAAAACTTGGATCGATGGATTGTCACTTAACTCAGTTTCTTAAAAACTTACAAACCCGTATATTATCGTAGTCAAAACGCTTTATATTCTACATCTGAAATGTTTCACAATTTTCAACTTTCTTTCATATAAAGAATATTGTTTTAAAAGAAATTTTCATTTTAATTATTTTAATTACTCGTACATATTGATATTTTTTTATATTTTTCTGTAATAATCTAGGACTTGTTTATGGCTTTGCTTGGTTTTATACGAATTATTTTCAACAATTAACGTATATGAGCTATACTACCATAACTGAGCTTAATAAAAGATAACAAGTTTAAGAAACTTCCGAATGTGTTGAAAATGTTAGGAATAAACTTAATACTAGCTTATCAGTAACTTATTTAGTTCGAGGAATCTCAATACAACGATATTACCAATATAGTTATTTAATATTGTACCTATTCATAATGATAATGTTTTTACATACAGTTGCTAAATTCATTTCTTTTATAAATGAAAAAATACATTAAATGTTGTATTTAGATATCGTCGCTGTAGCATGAATACCTCGTATGTCAAAAATGCATTTTTTTTTGTAAAAATCAAATGCATTAAATAATTAATGCAGAAAATTACGTATTTTATATTACGGCGAAACGGTGCCATATTTGGAGTAAAACGAAAACCTCTTGTTTGAAAAACATTGACAAAATGAATCATTTTTTTCGTTTCGTAAAGTTTGGATCTCTGGACATACGAGATTTTCATTCTACAGCGACGATAAGCTAACTTGTATTAATGAAACTTGGTCGTCGTACTATTTTCGACCTTAATCGAAAATGAAAATGACAAATATAAGAAAAAAAGGGAAAGCCAAATATAAATGCTTGTTTAAAATAATATTCTGCGAAGATACTATTAACCCAGTTGAAATAAAAAGTCAACGCTTTCGGTCTTTATGTCAGATCCGGGAAAGGGGACACTTAAAAGTCGCTAATGGACTAGCGGATGTATCGCTTTTACGCAAATACTTCGTTTCATTGCTAGAAAGTGCTGTATGAGCTTTCGAAGCTTTTATTATAGTTATTATACGAGCTTTCCTGGTAATTTCTTTATGTAAATAGCAAATACGCATTAGAGTTTACACTTCTTATAAAAACTAATATCTCTAAGAAATACAGGTTTATTGACAAAATTTTCTGTCTTCGTATTAACAAACGGTAATCATGTTAGAAATAAGATTTAGATAGTATAAAAAAATAACCCAAATTATTCATAGCAATCTCTTTTAACATTGTTACTTTACTTTACTCTTTTGACAAATTCATTGTCGATTACCTTTTCCATACACAGAGGCGATTATGTAGAGCTTCAATAGTTAGAAAAACCAGTACTACCTACTCAAAACTTACCAACAAACTGGATCTTAATGGGGCATTGGTTTGTGACTTACGTATGAAAATATTATGCCTCACTGGTTGTTCTACCAAAATATACTAAAACACCAAAGGATTGCTCCTACCGTCCTTGCTTGAGACGAAAAGTACCAGTAATAACCAAATCTTAGGCCAATTTACCGAGATGGAACTTTCACCTTGGTAACCGGACACTTATAAGCACAAAGTTGCAAGAAGCAGCCATTTGCCATTCTATTTGTATAAAATGACAGAAAGTATTTTTAAAAGTTAAACAGATTATGAATATTAATTTTACAAATTATAAGAGAGAGCTTAATATATTTTTTAAACGTAGCAGTTTGTCCTTTTACAAGATTATAATATACAGGGCTTTAGATGAACCTGTTAAATAAAGTGTTATACGATCTGATGTAATCGTCAACTTAGAAAATGTACCCAAGTGCTACGTAGTTGCATAATATAAAATTAAATGAGAAGAATGAGAATGAACATTCATTACAATACTAGCAATAACCTCACTTGTTCGGATGCGAGCTTTTTAAAATAATTCTTTGCCTAAAATTAAATTAGCAACTCCATATAACATTAGCTATCTTCCTGTGAAAATCCCATGAAAGTTAGTTTAACGATTTTGGAAATTAGCCGGAACAAACAGTACACAAATATTTTAAGTATGTATATTTTTATAAGCACAGTATGGACCGTATAATTTACATAATATGCATTTAGTAAAAATTTTAGGTATTTTGATAATACGTTTTAATAGTCAAGTCGGTAACGACTTCAAAATAATAACCAAAACCAGCCAAGACTGTAATGACTAAGAATTGAAATAGGTTTTTTGTTGGGACATTTACACAGCACTATCTAGTTCCACGGTAAGGTTGATATACTACACATATATATTTAAATACATACATATTATAAATATAAACACCCATGACTGGAGTACAAACATTCGAGCTCAACAAATGTATGCCCCCAGCGGGACTCGAACCCGCGACCGCTGGCGCAGCAAGTAGGGTCACTACAAACTGCGCCACTCGTGTCGTCAAACCAAGAAATCATAGATAGAACCCTTAACAGATACAACAGATGAAAAATAACTACCTTATTTCGTTTTCGTGATTAAATTAAACAGCTAAGCAGTACTAAGTAGCACTTTTAATCAATCCACCAGAACAAGTTTATATAACGCTTTGTTTGACATAATGCCTAGATGCGGACAAAAGGACCTATACCGAAACGAGCATTGTCGAAATATACGAAGAGATGTTGAATCTGGGACATCACCTGTGCTACTTTAATGTCTAATACTCGAGCTTTTTCTTGTATGGAATTCGTGGGCTTTATATGTTAACTAGAAATACGCGCGGCTTTACCCACGTTCATTTTTTTTAATCGCTACTAAACTTCATTCGATCACTCGCTGGGCTGAAAATTCTTCAAAATTACTCCAGCTCTAATATACTCCTGAGCCGCGCGGCTACTTATTTCATATATTAATATGTGCGGCGTGCACTCCTCCTCCTCTCCTGTTATTGTAGTCTTAGTAGGGATCCTTATTATTTTTCTTGCAATAAAAATAGCCTTTATTAATTAGCAATAATGTAACATTCAAATGGTGAAAGAATTTTTAAAATCGGTCCAGTACTTTTTGAGCCAATTCGTTACATACATATTTACATACAAACCTTTCCTCTTTATAATATTAGTATAGATGAGTAAATCATAATAAGCCTGTTTTCAGAATTCATTTACGTATTATTTCTCATACATATTCCTGGAGTGATGAGAATAATCACTAAAATCACGCTTATATTAGCTTCATTTGGAAGTATAATAACCAGCATAGGTATCTATTGTTTCATCATCAGCCCTATTTAACGTCCCACTGCTGGGCACGGGCCTCCCTCAGTGGCAGGGGGATCAGGCCATAGTCCACCGCGCTGGCCTAGTGTGTGTTGGCGGACTTCACATGTCTTTCGAAAACTTGTTAGGTTTTCTCAGACATGCAGGTTTCCTTCACCGTAAGACAAGTGGTAATCATGATATAAATGATTCGCACATGAAAATATCAGAGGTGCGAGACCCGGATTTGAACCCGCATGACTCGGTTATCCAAGCGCCGCGTTACCGCTGGGCTACTACTGTCCCTATCTATTGTTTATCTTTGTATAATTAGCTAATTCTGCTTTTTTGTGAAGAAACTAATCTTTACCGATAAATTAAATTAAAATCCTAGTTATGATATCAACATATGGCTTTTACTAAATACATACTCGTATAAAAATATACATAATATAAAAGTATATACGGTTTTTATAAGAAAAAAGTCTTTCTGTCTGTTAGTTCCGGCTAATCTTCGGCTATACTAATCTTGATCGTGCTTTCACTGGCGGAGAGAAAAGGAATAGCTTACTCGTAAGCTATAGTAGCTTTTTTTATAACTGGAATAAAGGTTCGTGGAATTTTTAAATCCGTGAAATCGTAAACAATTTTTTTCTAGGAACATAAGGCGAGGTAGGAGGTTAAGGCTAGTTGCTACTAATTATTATTACATGCTTTTATTTTCCAAAACAAAATACATAAATGTAGCAGAAAAAAGAAGTAGTTTCATAAATAGATATTTGATTCACTGAATCACGCACATTTCTTCCACAACACTCGGATTAGAGAATACATTAGGAGCGTGAATCGAATGCGATGCGAATATCTCGAGGGATAGTGTAGTAGATTTATTATTAACGACAACCCAATACTATAAATAAAATATTTTTATCTTCGAGATTCGATGCAAGTTGATGATGTAATCTGTACATATAGTAATAATCTCAATGATTCCAATCTGTACATTTTATATATTTTTTTGAATTTTGTTAAAATGGAAAAACCAATGTACTCATTTTGATGAAATTTGGTTGTTAAGATCAACATATATGATAATTTTTACTGCTAAAAAGTATCTTTTCTAAATACTAACAGTTATAATGTAACTAGGGAGTAAGGACTTGGGTTCGTCCTTCGAGGGCGAGTTACAAATGTCCCAATAAAATTATTCTTTTTAGAGTACCATTATTGTACATAATATAGACATTATTAACAATAGAAAATCTACTTTAGGCTTTATTGTTAGACTAGCGACTCGCCCTCGCTTCTCTCGGGCTCTTCCCTAGATTTAGCACAGGCAAAGCCGCGGGATCCGCTAGTTATGTATATAAACCTTCCTCTTGAATCACTCTATCTATTAAAAAAAACCGCATCAAAATCCGTTGCGTAGTTTTAAAGATTTAAGCATACATAGGGATATAGGGACAGAGAAAGCGACTTTGTTTTATACTATGTAGTGATAATGATCCTATATGCAACTTTAGCTAAGGGAAAAAGATGACGCAAATCACTCCCGCGGGACATAATTTCTATGAGCATTCGAAAAGTCGGGAAAAAAACATCAAAATAGATAAGAAAAAAATGTAAAATATTCGCATACATCTAAGAATGTACACTAAAATAATCTATACATCTATATCTATATAAATATAAATAAAATTGGAGTGTCTGTTTTAAATTTCGAATTGAGAGCTTTTCACTAAATGCATATGAAAGTATATACGGTACTATCAACAAAAAACCAATTTCAGATCAAACCATTTTAAATTGTTTGTCTGTCTGTCTGTTTGTTCCGGGTAATCTTTGAAATGGCTGGACCGATTTTAACAAAACTTTCACTCGCAGATAGATAATGTTATAAGGCGTAACTAAGGCTACTTTTAACCAACTTCAAAAAAGGAGGAGATAGAAATTTACTTATTTTAACTAGCGGAACCCGTAGCTTCGCTAACACCAAACTTAGGGACGAGTCGCTAGTATATAGTATATGTACCTATGATAATATTACATCTTTGAATCTATATAAGTTATAAATGAGCATTCGTATGTTTGTCCGCTATAGGTTCCTAAACCATCCAATACAATGTTCCTGATATGATAAAAAAAAGATTTCTTTAGACGTTTATTACTTAATCCTAAACCATTAAAGTTAAGGGATTCGAGCAAAGCAAGGGTAAGTCGCTAGAGAAACTTTGATGTCATATCATAAAGTTTTATATCTATTACGTAATAAATAAAAGTTATTAATATCTTTAAGTTATATCATCCGCCATTTTCGTAGTAAAATATTTATAGTATAAAAATGTGCGTATTACATTTTAATTACTAGAAGAGCTGCGGAAATGAAAATCAGACTTTTGAAGCAACGCCTGATTCATTTATTATTCAATTTCTTCGATTGCTTAGTAATTGTTTATTCAATAATATCTTGTATAGCCAATATAATAATATTCATGTGTAATATTTCTAGTTATTCTTTTTCACTAGTAATTTACCCTAACTTTGTTCTTAGCGTTGCTACAGTTTATGCGGAAGACCTTTTTAAAAGGGATAATACATTGCTTTCATATAACTTAATTAATTAACGCGTACGCCTATAAAGCTTCAGTAGGTATGATTTTTTCCGACAGTTTCAACAATCATCTTCATATTGATAACTAGCGACTCGCCCTCGCTTCGCTCGGGCTCTTCCCTAGGTTTAGCACAGACAAAACCGCGGGATCTGCTAGTTATTAATATAAACCTTCCTCTTGAATCACTCTATCTATTAAAAAAAATCGCATCATAATCCGTTGCGTAGTTTTAAAGATTTAAGCATCATACATAGGGATATAGGGACAGAGAAAGCGACTTTGTTTTATACTATGTAGTGATGAATCACACATCTTAACCTTTCTCATGAATAACTCCATCTATTGGTCAAAACTGCATCAAAATTTGTTCAGTAGTTTTAAGGTTCTCGTGGACAGACAGAAAGACTGTGGGACCTAGTTTAATAAAATGTAGTAATAGTTATGTAAAATGTTGTTCAAGATAGGCAAATTATGTATATCATATATTTTATTCGAAAATATATAATATATATTTTATAAACGAATTAAGGTTACAAAATTAACTGATACAGTAAGAGATATGCTTTTAAAAATACCGTACAAATAGAATTAATAAAATAAATAAAATAAGCCTTTATTGCTGTTTACAGAGTTGACTAAATATCTAACCATAACCATTTAAACCTAAAATATAACTATATTACTAATTCTATATTACAAATAGAGTTAAATATATCTTAATAATCTTACTTATAAGTAAAAGTTTTGATGTTTGAATGGATGTTTGTTCCTTAATCCTACCAGAATGGCTAAACTGCATTTATAAATAACTTAGTAATAGCTGTTATTCTAGAATAGAATATAGGCTGTTTTTTATCCGAAAAAAATGGGTTCTGAACACACACGATTCACGCATAAAATAATAGCAGTCTACGCGAGCGAAACCGTGGGCTATCACTAGTAAAATGTAATATAGTCCGATTTAAAGGCTTTTTTCAAAATATTGGTATTTTCTATGAAGATATAAATAAAAATAGGTGAAAGCGACTCTTCTGGTCTTGTGTGACAACTTCCATGAGTAATATATGTATTGATGCTGAAGTATTCAAAATTAGTTAGAGCAATTAAAATGTACTATGAAACAGACTTCAAAAACTTTTTTTAATAAAAAATGACATACTAAAGCAAACTTTTAAGTACTTTCCACATACATTTTATGCTCTGTGATAAATACGCAAAATTACTTATTATTATCCATTACTTTTGACAGTAATTCATTTATTCTTATTTAAGATACATTATACACATGTATATAACCAGAAATATATAATAATAACTATACATTATATACATACCATATCGAAACTCCGTTTAGAAATACATATCCATAGCACAGCACACACATCACAATCACTCACATACTATAGTGGGGGTTCGAATCCCGATTAAGGTTATATTATATCGGTATTTTCGCGGGCGCGGTCTTTAGGTGCGGCAAGTCGGTTCGCCCAACTGATAGCGTATGACCGTAGGCTTCTACTGCGCATGTGTTAACGCGCAGATTGCCGACACTATACGAATTTTACCGACCCTCGCCGAATAAATACTCGCCTAGTTAACTGTTACGCTGTAAATCGCTGTTAATTCTTATATTGTCACATCAAAAGACTTAAACTGAAGTCAAATGTCATGTAACACAAGTTGTTTTGGTTGCTTTCTCATATAAATTGTTATTTTAGACAGTATTTAGGTACTAGACTAGCTAGATATACTTTCGTACTATATCCCTTGCAGTAAAACCAAAGAGTACATATTGGCAGCACTAGGATCGCTTTACAGATCGCCTCTACTGTTGATATCGTTTCAACCTTGTCACCTTATTCAGTACTAGCATTTCCCGCGGCTTTGCACGCGTTCTAAAGACCGGAAACAAAATTTTTTCTTACACGCGCGGTGTTACCTCGCAGAACTTGCTACATTTTTCATTGATGCTTCGCACTTATTGCTCGTAGCGTGATGTAATAATTTAGCTATAGCTTTCCTCGATAAACGGACTATCCAAAACATAAAGAATTTATCAATTCAGACCAGTAGTTTATTAGATTAGCGCGTTCAACCAAACAAACAAACTCTTCAGCTTTATAATATTAATATAGACAACGACTTAATCTACGATAATGTTATACGTTCTATAAGTATAAGAATATTGTAGTCAGTTTTTAACATCCCACCGCTAGGCATGGTCCTGCATTCAATACAGTAGGGATTATGATATAATCCAACACGCTGAATAAATTTGGGTTAGAAATGC
Source organism: Boloria selene (assembly GCA_905231865.2). Taxonomy (NCBI): domain Eukaryota; kingdom Metazoa; phylum Arthropoda; class Insecta; order Lepidoptera; family Nymphalidae; genus Boloria; species Boloria selene. The sequence continues at coordinate 1,092,468 of HG993133.1, forward strand.
ATATTATAATATTATCTTGCGAAAATCTATTTCTCTCAGACATGTAGTTAACTTCACTATGTTCTATTTTACTGTAAGACAAATGGTAATCATGTTATAAATAATTTTCAAAAGAAATATCATAATATATATAATTGAACCCACTTCACTTAATTTCCCAAACAAACTCGTTACCACTGAACTTCCGCTTCCTTTAATAAGAAGATTACTATCAGCCCATTTACCTTGTAAATATATTTTCCAACCATATCAATTAATCTGAATAAAAACCTTTTAAGATGAAAATCTATTTCGTTCTGCCAGAAAAATAACAAACAGGTAAGTTAGATTATTTATTTATAGAAAAGTTGTTGCTTCAGGGGAAAAATGTTTGCAACTAACAAGACGAATTCCCATCGCTCATGTATTAAATCCATGTAGCTAAAATAAGAAATGTACGATTGTAGTGACCTTTCTATACGAGTTTTGTTAATCTTAAAGTTCCTATACCTTTGATGTATTATTTATATATGGGGAGGTAAATACCATTTGTCTTTTTTTTTTTTATGGTAAAAAGGGGGCAAACGGGCAGGAGGCTCACCTGATGGGAAGTGATCACCTCCGCCCATGGACATCTGCAAGCCTGGCTTGCAGATTCGTTGCCAGCCTTTCAGGAAAGGGAGGGATGGAGGAGGGAGGGAAGTGGGAGGCAGGGGGGAACGAAGGCGGAGGATGAAGGGAAGAGGGAGGGGGGAAGGAGAGTGGGCCTCCCGGACTCTCACTCACCGGACGAAGCGCGACAGCATAGCTGCCACTTCACGCCGGTCTTCTGTGAGAGAGTGGTACTAATGATATATACGGGGCGTGCCGGCCCATTCGGTTGCTACCCGAAGGTAACAAGCATGGCACTACCACTTTAAAAGCGTAGTGTGTTTAAAAAGTTTTATTACTTATTTGGTTAAATTCTTACTAAGTCAATTCTCAAATGGAATTTTTGTCTATCTTTCTTTCTGTCTATTAGCGCTTTAGGGCAGATTTTGATGACAACTTGTTATCTAGGTCAGCATATAAAATACTTTATTCTAAAGGCAAATGTCACATCTCTGAGAAATATATAATAACCGTTAAAACGTATCTAGTGAACGAACCCAAATTGAGCGAGGGTGAGTTATAAATAAATATGAAGATTTATCTTTTACAAGGTTTAAATAGTATTCTGTTTTAATTTAAGACCACTATCACGCTTTCCTCCTTTTCAGAATGACGTTTTCGTTGTATTGGCTGTCATCTGCATTACTTTGAAACTTAGCATCTTACAGACCACTTGATAAATTGGACGAAATAATCTCCAGGACTGCTTTCTTAGTGCTAAAGAGCGTTAAAATATTAGTAACTTAACTTATAAATATTATTAACACAGAATTTCTTTCCGCGAGTTTATTCATTCTTAAAATATATTAGAGCATTATTTATTTTAAATAATTATATTTTACTACAGCAAATACCTTGTTCCTGTACTACTTGTTGTGTGTGTACCATCCTTTTACCTCATCATCATCATCATCATCATCAACATCATCAGCCCTTTTTAACTTCCCACTGCTGGGTATGGGCCTCCCTCAGTACGAAGGGGATCAGGCCATAGTCCACCGCGCTGACCTAGTGCGTGTTGGCGGACTTCACATGTCTTTCGAAAACATGCTAGGTTTTCTCAAACATGCAGGTTTCCTCACGATGTTTTCCTTCACCGTAAGACAAGTGGTAATCATGATAGAAATGATTCGTACATGAAAATATCAGAGGTGCGAGTCCCAGATTTGAACCCGCATCACTAGGTTATCCAAGCAAGCGCAGTACCGCTGGGCTACAACTATTAGTGTCTGAGAACTATGGTAACTGTTAAATCATATAGTAAATGTTGATTATTGAGATACAATCTTTATTATTTATTATAATCTATATATCATGCCAAGGCTGATCAAAAAAGGATATTGAAGTCTATAAAACACTTCACCTCTGATCTACATGTGTTAGCATTCTAAGAAGGTCAGAGATTATTCGCCTACGGATATATTCGTACGAATTCGTCCAACTTCAGACATCATCGTGACAACAAACCAAGCCCTATTTTTACGATTACTCAGTTTCATACCCTTAAACAAATCTGAATTATCCACTTTCTACCCTATTTACCTAAAATTAAGGTATGATTTCATGTAAGTCATAGCTTAAATTATGTGTTTGCGAAGAATCGTCCTCTGATAGCCTTTTCGACATTTTTTCCAGTCGTCTTTCTTCGAGTAAAGAAATAAACATGTGTATACATTTTTCTTTAAATAAAACATAATATGGTTGGTTTAGGGCATTTCAATGAATTTATATGGAAATTATTCGACTATAAGGGAGGTAAAGTTCTCAAGTATGTATCATTTATGCTTGTAGATTATTTATTTGGCACGTCGTGTAATCTTAGATTGAAAAATTTTAGCATAATATTATAAGAAATTTCAATATCTAAGTATGTTACGAAAAAATTGGGAAGATTAATGTTTAATCTATAATTCAATATAGAAATATGTTATTTTTTTTATTTTACTAATTATTATATTCTTCACTTCTTCACTTCACTGTCCAGTGTTCTCTCTCCAGAGTACTCTCGTTTAATTAAACTTTTGTATACACCTTATTAAAATTTTGTTCTCACGGGAATTCTCTTTTAAAAAAATCTTATAATTTGTTTCACCGAAGTTTTAGAAATTTATTTTCCACTCTTTAAAATACATGCAAATATTATTTCTGGTTTCCATATCATGCAAAAATAGTGACTTTTTATTTACAGCATATACTATATAGCGAAATCCCACTAGACAAATGCAATTTCACCATTTAATTTTGTATATTATTCGCCTTTAAAGCTGAAATTTTGCATTGAAATAAATGTAAAGAGTGAAAAATAAGTCCTTAGAGCTACTGTCAATTACATAATCTCCCGTCCGATAACCAAGCGGGGCGATGCGACGTTTCACGGAAGTTTGTTCCGATAGAAAACTTAGTAATCTATAACTCAAAGAAAATTAATTATTACTTTGAGAAAAACACTTTAAATTTCTATGTCCTATTTACTTTGAACGATGACACTATCAGTGGGAAAATATATTATATTTAAAATGTTTTTTTAGAGTAAAAGTAAAAACGTAGTAATTTCTTACTATAGATTAAAATAAACAAATATTTTGGGACATTATTACACAGCGCCATCTAGTTCCGTGGTAAGCTACGAAGGAAGCTTGTGTTACGGATACCAGATAGTTGATATACTACCTATTATATAAGTTTAAGTACATACATATTATAAATATAAACACCCATGACTAATATGAATGAATAACATAACAAATGAATGCCCCTAGCGGGACTTGAACCCGCGACCGCTGGCGCAAGAAAGTGTCGTCGATCGTTGATAATATAATTGATATTTGACATAACTGTCAAATAAATAAATATTTTAACAGACATCCAACTTTGAAAGTTCACTATTAGATATGATATATCTGTAGTAAGTAAAACCACGGTAATTAACTAGTTCTTTGTTTGTAAGCAAATCAGGTTTAATACAATCAGATACTTTTGGACTCATGAAGTATATGTTACAATTTTTTTCTCATAAAACTAAATTTGTTTTTTACGTAACTCCCGAGAATTATAGTAAAAGTAATGTGCCAAGATGCTGCCAACACAATCATTCAAATCAAAATAATTTGTAATTCCTAATTTACCTCTCCTAGCAGCATGTAGCTAAGAGTTACGATGTACGAGCGCGTAGACGCGCGTAGAACATAGCTATATGAACATTAAAATATTAATCTAAAGCTACGAAGAAATTTAAAATAGCTGCAAAAAATATTTTTTTAAACGAAACTATTTAGACAGCTTCCACTTCTGAGGAAACTGATTCGAAAATAGCATTTTATTTAAATAAATAATTATATAACAGTTACCCATATCCTCCTTGTAAAATATACGCGTATATTTAAAAATAATGTTATTTTAACAGACACAAATTTGAAATTTATAATTATTATGTATGAGGTTGGTTTCTTTCGCCAGGTCAGGTCAGGTTTCTTCTTTCCGAACTGGTGGTAGACTCATTAGACGTTCAGTAAGAAATTGTAACAATTTTTATGCTGAATAAAATATTATGATTTGATTTAAGAGAAATAAGTAATAAAATAAATACACAATTGTATACAAAAATTAACATTTTGAAGTATATACAATTTAAACCAGTTAAGTGTAGCTCTTGCTACGTCACAAAACAACATTGTAGAGCTACACGACGAAGCGACCTCGCTGACCCGATAGTTTGCAATGGATCTGATTATACTAGCGATCTTCACTAGAAGTGGTTAGGATACTATTGAAAAAGTGTAGGAACATGAATTTTAATTACTTGAATTTAAAAGTGCTTCTTAAGTAAAAGTCTTAACCTACTTTTCGAGGGGTACAATAGAGTTGTTTACAGAAGTCATCAATTCGATTCTAGTTTGAAGCATTTTTTATAAGCTGACTGACTGCTGTTAATTGATTTATGTATATACAATAATAGCCTTTCCCGCGACTCCGCTCGCGTTCTCAAGGCTGAAAATCAAAAGAAATATTTTTCACCCGTTTTTGCAACATTTTTCATTGATGCTCCGCTTCTTTTGGCTCCTCGTAGCGTGGTGTAATATAGTGATAGATTCCTCGATAAACAAACTATCCAACACAAAAAGAATTTTTAACTCGGACCAGCAATTCCTGAGATTAGCGCGATCAACCAACCAAACAAACAAACTCTTCAGCTTTATAATATTAGTATAGATATACTATAGAGCTGCGAGTTGCAAAACATTACAGTTATCCAAAAAAGTTTTGCATTTTAGCATAAATTAGATAGAAACATACACACAAACATACAAATGTCACATTTAATTACCGAATAAATACTGTCTCCATTATCCTTTACAAATTTGTCATGCAGCATTCAGAGCGTTCATGCAACGGTTGAACTAAATCGTTAATTCTGAGCCCTCAACCTAATTCCAGTGTAGCTCAATTTTCATGCACTGTCGGTCCTCTGATTTTCCCCAATATCTCCTGTTATTGTTTAGTACAGATAACGCCTACATTTGAAGTAGGATGTTTACTGTATTAGGAAAATATCGCTATTGCGTGTCCGCTTTCTCAAAATTGTTCCTTTCACTTGTCTCAAATTACTGGTAATAATTTTGGTCATCAGAGGTGCGAGACCCAAGATTTAACCTAATTTACTCAGCTTTCCAAGCTAGCGCGTTATCGTTGACCTACTACTGTCGATTTGAGCTTGTAATTATATAATACTACTTTAGTTCGTGGCTTTGCTCGATTTAAAAGTGAGGTGGAATTCATGGATATACGATCCCAGTATACAAACTATGTCTATTACAAACTTTATTGAAATATGTTCAATAGTTAAAGCGACAGAAGTTAAACTAATAAGTTACTTTCATATTTACAATATTAATATGGATTCACCATACTATACACCTTTAACCTGGAGCTCCTTGTTATGAACACTCTCATGTTAATGACATAAGTGAAACCCACTTAGAATTTGTATTCTTTAGTTTTCTTTCAAACTATTTTTCTTTAAACTCTTTCTCTAAAGAGGTAATGAGGATATGGGAATAAAATATTATTGTTGAAGTAAGAAAAAAGAGATTCACGAAGTGCAATCCAGCCAGGCCCGAAGCTCAGAAACCTTGTCTTTGCGGATTGCTCCAGGTACTTTTCTGATATTTCTCTGATCTAAGAATTATACTGTGGAGAAATCTCTTGGCTCTGGAGTCTGCTTCAGCAGACCTGCCGTTAGTGATCCTTCGATGACCCATCAAGACGGGGGAAATTTTGTTTGGTTTTAGTGGATAGTAGAGTGGATTTTCTATTCAGTGAGACCCACACTTGTCTATATAGTAAATGCATTTCCTAATATTAAAAAAGGCTGCTAGCGTCCTATAAATTATTAAGATCAATATAAAGATATATGGAATAATAAAACAGAAATCTCTCTACAATCTAATAAAGTTTGGTCCGCCATTGCATATTCCTAAGGGAATTCCGCATACCGTTTCCCTGAAATATGCTCTTTTTCAAGGCTTTACAAAACATGGATTGTGTAACTGGGTCATTCATACTAACTTTGTTATTGTTATATATTGAGGTAAGAAATTCGACGTTATCCGATCTTAAACTCAAACTAAATTCGGTGATATATTATATTATTATCCTTAATAAATTGAGTGTACTTCTAAAGATTAGCAAATGCGAGAGACTCATGATAATGTAACCAGAACCAAAAGTCATAATAAATCCGCGACAAAATCTGAAAAGATAGTTTTATTTAGTTAGTTTACTTAACATTTTTTAGTGAAAATTACTTTCTTACTAATTCTGTTTAATGGCACAGTACACCCTCTATTCTTTTAATTCAGAACTAGTTCAGGGACAATTTTACACTACTGACAAGACATACATACAAACAAACATTTGACGCAGGACCACAGATTTAAAATTAATTCTACAAGTCATCTCATGGGCACGGGTTGCTACAAACTACTTTGCTAAGGTCTCGTCGTTACTGAAAATATCTTAACAATGAATGTACGTGGCCCGGAACAAACTCGAACCCAGGACATTCAAGTTTGCATTCGTAGTCACTCATGCCGAAAACGTGTGAAGCATGCAAAGCCATAAACAAAAACTAGTGGTATAATATATACACTAGAAATCTTCCAACGAAAATTGAACAAGTAAACAAAGTGGCGAGATTGAAGTATTTCATAACAAATATTTAGTGAGGAGTTATACTATGTAAATAGCTCAAACACAAAATCTCTTCAGACTCGGTATCAACAGAGAGTATATAAAATTTAATAAAATATTTATTTTAAAGACAAGCCTATGTACATTGTACATCCAATTACTTATATTTTTGCATAAATTTGTATATCACGCATATCTGTTACTCCTGAACACTTAAACTAAATAAACTTTGAAATGAATATGTATATAAGTATAGATTATGACTCAAAATCAAACAGGCAAGGAATATCATGCAGCAAGGGAAGCCAAAAGACACGTACAAGCTTTTGAATTTACTAGTATTATTACTAGAGTTTTATCTTCGCCTAATTCGATTTAAATCGAATCGATTCGGATCGGTAAATCAGTTCGATCGAAAGTAATAAACTATGTTAATTTTAATATGTTTTTCGTGATTTTTAGCGATGTTTTAATAGTTATTCTGTTATTCGGATCGGAGATACAACAGCTTAAACAAAATAAAAATCGATCTTTCTTGCCATTATTTGATGTATTTTAAATCCCATAAAATCTTCGATCTGAAGAGTCCATAATCACCTTTTGATTCAAAACAAAGTAAATGACAAAACCAAACCTTAGATCCTTAGTATAAAGCATTTCAGTTCAAAGATGTTCCAAGGGCAATTAATAGATCGAGTCCTACGAGAGCACTTGAGTGCTAAGCTCGGGAGGGTTGTAATTCTGCTGAGAAGCTATAAAGAAATTAGAAAGCTATGATTCTTGATTAAGTAAGCTTTTAATTTAATATTTTGGTTTTAATAGTTTCGTTAATTCACTTCTTCTAAAATTTCGGCTATAAATCATATTCTTAATATTTTTAAACGTTTCACTTTTTTTTACTTTTTATATTGAATACTAGTAATAATAACAATATCCTCCCGACTGATTTATTATCACGGTGACCAATATCACTAAGTCTTGTACGTGCAGGAGATATTATAGTGAATCGCGTATGCGTCACAAGTGCACTCTCTATTCCTATCACTGTCATACTCCGGTGGTACTACACTCGATATGACTAGTGAAAGTTAAGGTGCAGGACCGACGGCTTTACCGGTTTTCTAAAGCACGGGGGTGTTATACTGCTAGTTTCCTAACTTCAGATTGTTATTGAGGCTTAGTTAACATATTCATTAACTACATTGGACTGGAATCAAACTCAGGACCTTCAGATGAGACTACCGAGGCATTAGCATCAAAGGCGACATTTATTTTAAATATTGCGACTTGTGTTATATGTCAATCTACAGTGGGTAACGAATGAAAAAAAAATATAGGACAATATTATATTTAAAGATACGACGTAGACATGTAGTTTGACGACACGTTTTGTAGTGATCGCGGGTTCGAGTCCCGCTGGGGGCATTCATTTGTTAAACTCGGTTGCTTGTACTCCCGTCATGGGTGTTTATATTCATAATATGTAGGTATGTATTTAAAAACTTAAATATGTAGTATATCGGAAACCAAATTCTTTCTGAGTCGTACGGTATGAACTAACGCCCGCCCTTCCCGTTTTTGAAACATTTTTCATTGATGCTCCGCTCCTATTAGTCGTAGCGTGAAATAATATAGCCTTCCTCGATAAACGGACTATCCAACACAAAAAGATTTTTTCAAATCGAACCAGTAGTTCCTGAGATTAGCGCATTCAACCAAACAAACAAACACTAAAGTTTAATAAATATGTAAAAAAAACATAAGAAGCAAAAAATCAAAATTTTTCACACAAAATCTGAAAAATTTGTATAACTATACCCGTAGTTTTGGAATAACGTGAAGCTATTCATTCAACCTGTTTATAAAATGTAGTGCGGACTCATTAAGGAAGGGCAGCTTGTAAAATGTTTATGTTTTAACTTAGTAAGAGATTAGATAGCGACCTAAATTAGCCCTTAACGTGTGCATAATTACGTAGGGACGGTATGAATAAAGGTAGTTTCTGTAGAAATATGGTAAAAAGGAAGTATGTTAGGCCGACTTCAAAAATGCGTAAAGTATACCGTATAATTAAGCACTGACTTTTTTGTCTTAGAACTCTCTAGTTGCTTTGTTGTAAAAATATGTAGTGAATATTTATAATTCTTGTTTTTCGGGTGGCTAAAACAGACTTTTATTAAATACTAGCTGACCCGTGCCCACTTCGTTGGGCATAATGTTAATAATCCTTTTTTAGTACAGAGTGTTTAAGTTAGACATATGCTGTCGTTGACTTTTTTGTAGGCATTTTCAAGCTCCACATCTTTTCTCTAGAACTCAAAAATATATATTTCATAGTTAAGGCAGCGTTCGTAAGAAACGCTTTCATTCGACCGTTTTTTCTCCGATTCACTTTGCAAAACGGACTACCACGTAAAAGCCTTTTTATTTTTCGGTTTTTATATAACCTATGACACTCAGCAATAATGTGGCTTTCTATTGGTGAAAGAATTTTAAAAATCGGTTCAGTAGATCCCGAGATTACCCCTTACAATTTAACAAATAAACAAACTTTACTTCTTTATAATATTAGTATAGATTTTGAATTTCTTACTTGATCTTTTGGGTACAATTTATATCTCACTCGTACGTATCGTACCCAGGTTTTTTTGGAATAATCTATATTTTTTTCTATTAAAAAAAGAAATAATCGGGATAAAAGCTGCCCTGTTTTTAAATTTTGTTAAATCACACATTTAAAAAACGTCTATATCGGATAAGAAATTTCAGAGTTGAATAATATGACGAAGTAATAAATTACCTACGAGCTTTCAATTGCTTTATATTTCTGTATTACTTTTAGGTGATCTTAAGATTTTAACAATCACTAAAGTAAAGATAAGGCAATAATAGTAATTACTAGTTATTATCATTCAAATTTATATCTAATATGATCTGAAACGGCTAAAAAAAAGAAATATCGGTCCTCTTCGAACTCTTAAAATACCGTAAATGGTTAACTTTTTATTTATTCCGAACTACAACACAAAAACTATAATTTTGTTTAAGGTGCAATTATGTTCCTTATTTTCTAATGACTAAGGATGAAAATCAAGTCAATAACTACGTAGTGCAATTTTCAAATTGCTTCAACGGCAATAAAAACGAATGGGGGTAGAAATTAATCTAACACACAGCTTTTGGAAGTTTTGATTTGTTTATTCGAGTTGTTTGATTATACATTTAGTTTTGATGAGTTTACGTAAACATTGGTAGGTTTAATAAAGTATTAGATTGGTACGAATATTTAAGTTTTCTAGACTGTTTTAAGTTATCTATTTGTTTTAAAGTATATTTCTTAGACGTCTATGTTGATATGAACTTTCTATGATTAGAATTATTTTATGAATAAAATTTTCGTTTCAGACATTAACATATTATTTTACTTATAGCAAACTAGCTTTACCCGCGGCTTCGCCCGCGTTCATTTTTTTAATTGCTAATCAACCTCATTGGGTTGATCTGTAGGATGCCTGAAAGTTTCTTCAAACATTATTGCTTGTTACACAAAATAAATATATATTCTTTATTGCACAAATAAGTAAAAAAAATAAAAATACAGAAGGGGTGTGATGCACGCGGAACTGATTGCTATTACAGAAGCTTTGTCATATATTAGTACGATTAATGCAAATTATTTTGTGATCTTGACGGACTCAAAAAGTGCTCTCCAACACTTAATAAAATGTACTAACCCTAGATACAGGGGACTACATATCGCCTATAGCATTTTAAAAGATATTTACAAATTTACCTCATGTAATAAAAAAGTTTCTTTACAATGGATACCTTCTCATATTGGTATAGAAGGCAATGAAATAGTTGATGGTTTGGCCAAGGAAGCTTCAGTTGATGGTGTTCCGATGGAATGGTTTTGTAATTATACAGAGGTCTTTAGTGTTGTCAAACAAAATTGTCGCAAGCAGTGGAAAGAATACTTTGATGAGAGATCTGCTACAAAAGGGATATGGTACAAGACAATACAGCCCAATTTATGTCATAAGCCCTGGTTTATCGATACCAATATGAGTAGGTCTGAAATTATAACAGCTTTGAGGCTTCGCTCCGGTCACATTCCACTGAATAGCTTTGCCTTTTTAATACGTAAGGCGGTATCATCTGTATGTGAAGATTGTAACATAATTGAAGATGTACATCATATATTAGCGGAATGTGCCCGGAATGAAGCTGAAAGAACTCAGTTTCTGTTTAGATTTAATTTAAATTTATTAGACATAGGAGCTTTTAACAGCATTCTGGCCTATCCTTTGTCGGATCAGTCAAGAATGTTGTATAAAGTAGCACAAGTCGGATTAAAGCGTAGACATTCTTAATTTTTGTTAGTTATAACGGTGATTACTTGATTTGTATTATCTATATTTAGTTATCCCAATGGGGGTGGCATGATCACTTTGTGACCAAACCCCTTAAAAATAAAGATTAAAAAAAAAAAAAAAAAAAGGGGTGTGAATAAATGTAGAGAGCCTATGTGCTATATGTGTATCGTATATACTGTATTTAGTAATAAATTTTAACTCTTAAATAAAGAACTCATTTTCACCAAATTGCTAGTTCATATCGTCCATATTTGAAACTACAATTAGGTGGGAAAATAAGGGCTCTATAGATAACTTATGTAGTGCATATGAACTTGCGAAGCTAATAATAATAATTTGACGCGTGTAGCGTCAGATACGTGACTATGCAAAATGTTTGCAATAATATCATAAGCTACTATTCTTAGTATGTTTAGGAAACTTTATTTATTATACTGGTGTCGCGAATACCGTAGGGTAGTCGCGAAATAGTGATAAAATATTTAAATATTATTTCTTATAAACTTGAGGGTAGAACGAAGACTGTCAAATAGAATAGATTGCGATTTGAGTCAGTCGTGTGCGGAGCGCGACCGTGGCAGGTCGGGTACGAGCTCCTGAGTAAAGTGTTGTGTAAACGTGCGAGGCAGATCAGGCGCAACACCGTGTTTGCCAAGTAAGTGAATTCAGTTTACCAATGTGTTAAATGTTCAATTTACCAATATTCAAAGATTCAGTATAATTCAGTGGTGTTGCGCGGGAGCCGTTTGTTGCTCATAAATTAGATTCAGAGATTCAGTATAGACATGTGGCAAGAGAGATTCAGAGATTCGGTATAATTCATAGTAATAGATTCAGTATTCAGAAGCGTGAGTTCAGTCATTCGTAAATCAGTTAAATCAGACTAGTTACAAGTTTAGCGAGGCTCGGGGTGGCTATAGGGGAGGTTGGAGCGAGGGATCAAACCCTCGTATGATCAATCAGATCACATTCATTATCAGTAAATCATATTTGTGTATTTATCAGTTACATTATAATTACGATACGTCGTTATATTCGTTATATTCGACAAATACCAACGAACTGGGTACCCGGCGCCCAGGGTATTTGGCGACAACTGGTAATATCAAATCAAATCAAGATATATACTTTATTCAAATAGACTTTTACAAGCACTTTTGAATCGTCACTTTTACATTACAATATAGAATTTCAATTAAATTAAATGTAAGTCTGTGTGGAAGCTCCTACCGATTCGAAAGGCAGTCCTGATGAGAAGAACCGGCAAGAAACTCAACAGTTGCTCTTCACTACATAGTATAAAACAAAGTCGCTTTTTCTGTACCTATATCCCTATGTACGCTTAAATATTTAAAACTACGCAACGGATTTTGATGCGGTTTTTTTAATAGAAAGCGTAATTCAAGAGGAAGGTTTATATGCATAACTAGCGGATCCCGCGGCTTTGCCTGTGCTAAATCTAGGGAAGTGTCAGGTGGCAACACTGGGGATGGGCGAGCAGCCATCTTGTAATATGTGATAGAATAAGACAACTGTTGTGAACTGAGTAGATATATAATAAAAGCATTTTGAGAGTAATAATGTGGTTTCACTACAAATATAAATAAATATATTACATGGCGCTGAGGACAGCTTATAATAAGTAAGAAACTATTGGGAAAAGAAAACCTCGAGGTTCCGGTAAGGGACGCCGACCGCCATTCGACCGCCATTAAAGTTAAAATTGCATTTTATCTTAAAAATGGATTTGTTAAAGCCGCCTCCACCGCTTAAAATAGCGGCAGCGAGTAATCTAAAACAGGCTTTCCATGATTGGAAACAAAAATTTGAGTTATATTATGTAGCGAGTGGGGCTGAGAAAAAACTAAGTCCGGAACAAAAGAAGGCACTATTGCTTCATATTATTGGGGATGATGGATTGAATGTGTATAATTCATTAGAGTGTAAAGAGAGCTTAACATTTGAAAAGTTACTAAATAAAATAGAATTACATTGCAGTCCGCCGAGCAATGAGTCTTTTAACAGACATGTGTTCTTCTCTAGAAAACAAAGAGATGGTGAGACTTATGATGACTTTATAACTGATTTGAGGAAGTTAAGTTTAGATTGTAACTTTGAAACACTGAAAGATAGCTTAATTAGAGACCAGATTATCATTGGTATACAAGATACAAAATTGAAAGAAAGTTTATTAAAAATTACTGATCTGACATTAGAAAAGTGTATATCAGCATGTAAGGTTGCAGAAACAGCAAAAAAGCAGGTTGAGGAACTGAAAAAAGACAACACTGATGTGGTTGCAAAGATAAATAAGTCATTCAGTAACAAGTTTGAACCAAAGCCTAGGTATTGGGGTGGATCACAGACTAATGGGAGTAAGTCAAGGATACAGCAAAAACCTAGTGAACCTAGCACAAAGAACACATCGAAACAGAGGATATGTGGGAAATGTGGTAGACAGCATATGTATGGGAAATGTCCGGCTTTCAATAAAAAGTGTTTAAAGTGCCAAAAATATAACCATTTCGCAGCACAGTGTTATAATAAGTGTGGACTAGTGAAACTAAATAGTGATGAGAGTGTGGACTCATTTAAAATAAGTACTGTGAACTCCAAGTCTATTGGTAAAATTAATAGAGACTGGTTAATAAAAATTAAAATTAAAGATAAATATATAAATTTTAAAATAGATACAGGGTCGCATGTTGACATAATTAGTTTAGAGTTGTGCAAAAAGTTAAGATTAAACATGTATAAGGATCACAATGTCAAACTTACTAATTTTGATGGTTCACAGATAAAAGTTATCGGAGCATGTAATGAATATATAACTTTAGGGGAAAATAGTTATAAAACAATTTTGTATATTGTTGACTGTTGTAAAGATGGTATATTAAGTTATAACACAGCTCTTAAATTAGGAATAATTAATAATATAAATAAAATTGAGGTTAAGGGTTCTCAAATGTTAACTGATAAGTATAGTGATTTATTTACAGGTTTAGGAATGGTAAAAAACTATGAGTATAATATTAAATTAACAGAAAATGCAATACCAGTAGCTGAGAGGCCTAGGAAAATACCTTTTCAACTACAAGGTAAAGTCAAGCAAGAACTTAATAGGATGGAAAAGGCAGGTATTATAAGGAAGGTTGTAGAGCCTACGGAATGGGTAAGTTCAATGGTAGTAACGAAAAAACCTTTGAATAAAATTAGGATTTGTTTAGACCCTCAAAATTTGAATAAATTTATAGTTAGAGAGAGACATAAAATGAGCACATTTGAGGAATTAGTAGCTAAAATGCCTCGAGCTAAATATTTTAGTGTGTTAGATGCTTCTAAAGGATTTTATATGATAAAGTTGTCTGAGAATAGTCAATTATATACTACATTTAATGCAGGAGATTTTGGTAGATACTGTTACAAAAGATTACCTTTTGGTTTAAATTCAGCTCCGGAAGTTTTTAGTAAATGTTTTTCAGATATATTTAGAAATATAGTAGGTGTTGAGCAATACATTGATGAGTTAATAGTATGGGGTGAGACTTTAGAAGAGCACAACCAACGGTTAAAGAATGTTCTAGAGAGTGCAAAAGAGGCAGGAGTTAAATTTAATAAAGAAAAATGTAAGTTTGGGGTCACAGAAGTAAAATATGTAGGGCATATTTTAAGTGCAGACGGGATAAAACCGGATCCAGAGAAAATTAGAGCTATAATTGAAATGAGTGAGCCAAACAGTAAAAAACAATTACAAACAATATTAGGTATAGTTACTTATGTCTCAAAATTTATACCTAACCTGTCAGATGTAACATATTCTTTTAGAGAGTTATTAAAAATAAACTCAGCTTTTGTATGGGGTGAGAAACAGAGAAAGGATTTTATTAAATTAAAAGAGTTATTGTCATCTACACCTGTTCTCAAATATTTTGATATACATAAACCTATAACATTATCTGTAGATAGCAGTAGTACAGGGCTAGGTGCAGTATTATTGCAGGATAATGCACCAATTGCATATGCATCTAAAGCACTCACAGATAGTCAAAAGTCATGGGCTCAAATTGAAAAAGAGTTATTAGCTATTGTTTATGCATGTGAGAAATTTCACCAATATATTTATGGTAAACATGTAGTTGTTGAGACTGATCATAAACCATTAGAGCATATTGTTAAAAAATCTATAAATGAAACTCCCTTAAGATTACAGCGGTTGAGATTGAGATTGCAAGGTTATGATTTAAAGATTAAGTATAGACCAGGTAAAGAACTTTTAGTGGCAGATGCTTTATCTAGGGCTTATGTAAAGGATAATATATGTAACAAAGAGTTAGATGAAGCAGTAGAATTGCATGTGTGTATGATAAAAGAAAATCTTAATATTAGCAAAGAAAAATTACATTTATTTAAAGAAGAAACGGCTAAAGATAGTGATTTGAATCAATTAATTATTTATTTACAAAATTCATGGCCTTCTGCCAAAGAAATTCCTTACAACTTAAGATATTATCATTCTATAAAAGATGAGTTATTTGTGTCAGATGGTTTAATTTTCAAAAATACTGCTGTTGTAGTTCCTAAAGCATTGAGAAAAGAAATGTTAAATAAAATTCATTATAATCATCAGGGTATTGAGAAATGTAAGAATAGAATAAGAGGTTTGTTATTTTGGCCTTTTATGTATAAAGAATTAGAAGATTTAATACAGAATTGTGAGATGTGTTTAAAATTTAGAAAAAATTATTCACATGAACCTCTAGTATTAAGGAAATTGTGTAATAAGCCTTGGGCGAGTGTAGGCGCTGACATGTTTTTTTTAAAAAATCATATTTTTTTATTAATTGTTGATTATTTAACTAAGTATATTGAAATAGTAGAAATGAAAGATCAATCGGCTGAAAGTCATATTACAGCATTAAAAACAGTGTTCAGTAGATGGGGAATTCCTGAAAATTTGTATACAGATGACGGAGCTCAATATAAAAGCCAATTATTTAGAGATTTTTGTAAATTGTGGAACTTTAAACATTGTTACTCTACACCTTATTATCCAAGATCAAATGGGATGGTAGAAAGGCATATTCAAACAATTAAAAGAATGTTTAAAAAATGTTTTATTGAGAAAAAGGATATATATTTAGCTCTGTTAGAATACAGGAATACACCTATTGATTGTGAATTAATGTCACCTAATGAACTTATGTTAGGCAGACAAATAGTATCATATTTACCAACAAAAAATAAATATAATAAAATAAATTATAATAAGGTTAAGCAAACTGTAGAGAAAAAGAGAAATATGTATAAATATTACCATGATAGGAAAAATAAAGGTAAAATAGATAGTTTTCATAAGGGTCAAAATGTATATGTACATGATAAGAATACTAAAGAGAAAATAGAAGGTAAAATTATAAAGAAAGAAAGAAATAGAGGTTACAGAATTTTGTTAACTAATGGGGAAGAAGTTTTAAGAAATAAGTATCATATATTCAAAGGGACACCACATAAAAAGTTTAATGTGTTAAATGATAATGATGATGAATGGCTTAAAGATTTAAAGGTTAATAAAGATAGTAGTACAGATGTTAATAATGAAAACTTAATTGGTAATAGTGAAAATGTTAATAATAAGAATGTGAAAGTATCCAGGTTTGGCAGACCATTAAGACAGCCTTCTCATTTAAAAGATTATGTTGTTTAAAACTTTGATTTATATAAAATAAGAAAAAAAAGGGGGATGTCAGGTGGCAACACTGGGGATGGGCGAGCAGCCATCTTGTAATATGTGATAGAATAAGACAACTGTTGTGAACTGAGTAGATATATAATAAAAGCATTTTGAGAGTAATAATGTGGTTTCACTACAAATATAAATAAATATATTACAGGAAGAGACCGAGCGAAGCGAGGGCGAGTCGCTAGTTTAAAATAAAATTGGATACAATATTGCAATACAATAATCATCTATTTATCCTACGTGAGACCTAACCAGACATTTATCCCATACATTTATACCTTCAAAGTATTTTGCTATTGTTTAATAAATAAACTTTAACCAATAACTGGGTGGAACCTCATTCATTTCTCGAAAAAATTTTTTTTTACATGGAACCTGCTTTATCACTTAAATCAATAAAAATAAATGTTAAAAAAGTATAAAAGGAAAAACATTTGGTTACAACTAGGAAAATTTTGTAGAATTCATAAATTTAGCTTTTAACAAAGGAAAATGCATAATATTATTACAAGATAAGAAATTGCGTGTAAAAACGTGACTACGCAAAATGGAGGCCACATTAGCTTCTTGTAATGAGAACACTAGAACTCTTGGATCTTTTTGCTTACACGCTCTTTTATTTTGTTAAATATATGAAAATAGAATTTTAACTTTCTCGCACAAAGTCATTTGCTTGGTACTTTGTTTTTTTAAATAAATTTAGTAGAGGAAAAATTTCTTGATAAATAATTATTATTTTATTACTTTTAATATAGTTTTTTTGTATGTAACAACAATATTTTACAATTACCTCTTATTTTTGGCGCACACACGTTTGGCGCAGTTTTTAGTGACCCTTCTGCGCCAGTGGTCGCGGGTTCGAGTACCGGTGGGACATTCGTTTGTGTGTCAATGTTTGACACACATTTGAGCACGAATATTTGTACTCCAGGCAACATGTTTAATGTTTATATTTATAATAATATGTATGTATTTAAATTATGACAACTAAAGAACTATCTGGTATACGTAACACAAGCCTCATGGCTTATTACGGAAGTAGATGGCGCTGTGTGTAATAATATCTCAACATATTTATTTTTTTAGTATTTTCTTATTTATTACTACATAGGGTAAATAAAATAATATTTAGACGAATATTTCTCTTAAAAAGTATATTTATAAGTTCTTATAGATAAAGATTTTTAACAAGTTTATATATAACTTGTAGATACTCATATTTATATATAAAAATTAGTGTCTTGATGTATGTACGTGTATATAATATCTTGATATAGTGAAATTGTCGTACACGTGTTTTACTACCATTGTAATTTACTACACCATGTTTAAGGTACAGTGGGGCACTCTCAGTTGAAAGCATTGGTATGAAACTGAATTGAGAGGCATGAATTTTAGAAGCTTTATGTAGCTGTACTTCAAGCAAACTGTCAAGCACTTTAACTAAAACATTAACGATTTTGGTCTATGGCTTGTCTACTATATCACTTATCTAAATTTTAACCGACTTCAAAAAAAGAGGAATAGTATTGTATTTATGTATAATTTTATAATGCAACCTACTGTTCTGCTGAAAATCTTGAAAATCTCTGACCTTTTCCCCGAGTAGTTATTTTTCCAGGTGAATAATAAGAAGGTTTGAAATGTCTTCAAAATTATCTTTTGAATAATTTACTCAATTTCAGCTTGTTATATATTTATATAACTTAATTATTATATTTTGGTCGTATTTGACCAGACTATCTGCAATGCTTTTTCAAATATCAATAATATTTTTTTGTGACTGAAGCAAACAATACGTTGGCTGGAGTTTCTGACAAAATCTAAAGATGACAGTAATGACAAGCCTTTAAGTTAACTGGATTTACATTCCACCCCCGTTACAAAGTCTTGTTTATCTCGTTGAGTACTTACATATTACTAGATATACCTGCATTTCAAAGTTGCTTTGTAAATAAATTTTATAAATTATGTGACAGCGTGGTAGACTATGGCATGAACCCCTCGTACTAAGGGAGGCCCGTGCCCAGCAGTGGGACTTTAAAAAGGACTAAAGATTGAAGATAATATGACAATCAACTTTTTTACTATGAAGGGTTTAGGGCATAAAAAGAAACTAATGAATTAATCGGATAAGAGTCGGAGACGGTCAGCTTAGTGCAGAGTACAAGAAGCGAAGAAATAGAGAGAATCATTGACAACTCATGACAAGTGTTTACAGAGCTAGTTATATTTTTACTGTGTCTACGAAGACTATTTCTAACATACAATTTTTATAAAGAGAAATCTTTTTTATATTTTACTAGCGACTCGCCCTCGCTTCGCTTGGGCTTTTTCCTAGATTTAGCACAGACGCATACAAACCATACATACAACATATGCATACAAACCTTCCTCTTGAATCACTCTATCTATTGAAAAAACCGCATCAAAATCCGTTGCGTAGTTTTAAAGATTTAAGCATACATAGGGATATAGGGACAGAGAAAGCGACTTTGTCTTATACTATGTAGTGAAGATTGTAGCATATTTTAAGTTACTTCATTTTTACTATAGAAATTTTATTGTAGTCTCAAGAACCGGTTTCATTCCATTTTATGTTTTTGTAACAATGTTACGAACAAAGGAAATGGGTTGAATATACACATGTATTATATATATTTTTTATTATAAATTGATTTACTGGAAAAGGATTTTACGATCATCTAGAGAATTTTCCAAAAGAAGATGATGTAAAGGCAACTATAATCCATACAAAATATGAAGAAAGGCGGCAGTGCTAGTAGTGGTATCTTAAGTTAAAATGATTTACTTTAATACTTTCTTAGGTTTAAATGAATATTTGTGACGTTATAAATGAAACTATATTTTCGAATAGGTTTATATACTAAGACGTCAAATACCTTAGTCTCTCCCGTGATCATGATTGCTGTAAAGCACTCGAAACGTCAAAAAAAATAGTTTCATTTATAATGATTTAATTTAATGAATATGTTAGGACATAAATACAGAAGGTCTTCTCTCTCTCTATCTTGTTCCATGGTAATCTACAAGGCTTGTGCTATGGATTCCAGATAGTTTATACACTACACATATTATATAACTTTAAATTCCTACATATTATAAATATAAACCTGCATGAATGTAAACTTTGGGAATTAAAACAACAACAACATCTGGGAAGAACTGGCGAAAGACTCAGCGGGACTAATAATACATATATTTCTTTCTATATCAATTGCCCCTAACATTTTAAACGCTGTTATTATATTGGTATAAATTATTGACACGTACATTTTTTAAGGTTAGCCTTAGTTAAAAATATTATAAACACATTGACAAGTAGGTAAGGTTACCTTCTTTAATCATCAAAACAGAACAATAATGTTGAATAATGGCATCGAATAAATGGTATATTTATAATATCAAGAAAAATTATGAAGGAAACAATGAATCCTATTAAGAGATAAGAACGCGATATGGATGCTAAGTATACACTTAGAAGCTATCATAGGAAAGAATAACGTAAGTATTTCAAACAGTAATCGATTTCCAGAAGATGGTCATCGAAGCAAATTAATTGGGTGGAAAAGTTGGTTGATTTTATCCAGAGATCGAATCCAAAGAAAGCGGAAATAGAGGCGTAGGCAGGAAGTAGGTCTTTAGGACATCAAGGGTCATTCGTTCTTAATCGATTGCTCAGCATTATTAAAGTAATATATTATATTAACTAGCTTACCCACAAACTTCGTACTGCCTCAATCGATAAATAAAAGACCTAAAGTTTTGTATAAAATAAACTTAAAACAAACAAAAGGAATCCGTAATTAATAATATATAAAAATTCTAATTAGTTATTCATTTTAAACTATTCTTTCTATTTGATTTCTGAAACACATCAAAGGAAAAACAAAATTGTTGTTTTTATTTAATTCCGAGCATTTTCATATTTATTCACCTTTTAAACCTTCTCTGGACTTCCACAAATAATTCAAGACCAAAATTAGCCAAATCAGTCTAGCCGTTCTCAAGTTTTAGCGAGACTAACGAACAGCAACTCATTTATATATATATATATATATATATATATATATATATATATATATATATATATATATATATATATATATATATATATATATATATATATATATATATATATATATATATATATATATATATATATATATATATATATATATATATAGATTAGTATAATGTAAGGACCAGAAAAAAAAATTTTCTTGTGCTATAAATAAGCCATGATAAACTAGTCTGTTTATTTTTCTATCTATCGTAAGCCACAGAGGTATGAAATGAAAAGATAATATGCAGGAATGATGAAAAATGTGTAAGAAAATGTCTGTGGAAAGATACGATATGTGTTATAATGAATGGTATACTGACTTTGGAGACAAAAAAGTAAGTTATGATTTAGATATTTAATTTAATTCTGTCCTATAACTTTAACTTGGTAATTAAAACTAAAACTAAAAATTTTAAAATAACTTTTTAAAGATTTAATTTAATACACCTCTTATGCAAGCCTAATACCTTTAATATTAAGTTACTATTATTTGTATGTGCTACCTGTTGATAGGTTTGAAGTCGGTGCCAAGCCCTAAACAAAATAAAACTTAATATTCGATTAAAAATAAAAAAAGTTTATAAAATAAAAACTATAAAGCCAAACAATGTAAAATTTTTTGGGACCAAAAGGCAGCTATTGCCCATCAAACAAAAGATCACGTAAATTGGATCATATATCACAGAGTAATCGGTGTACATACATAAAAAAAGTACCGATCGAATTGATAACTTCCTCCTTTTTGAAGTCGGTTAATGAGGAAAACATAACATTGTACAAAGTCACAGTATAATAAGTCGAAGCAGGAAAGGATACAGATAACCTAATAATGAATCGACTGATATCACATAACGATATAAAGCCTTCCTGACTATATTAAGTTATTAGCGGTCAGTCTCCCTTGAAACAGCAAACTGAGTAGGGAATATTATAATACATTGCAAGTGTATACCAACTCAAATAAACCACTCCACAGGGTTAAATATTAACTTCAGTATTGACTGGAATGTAGTCTGTAATCTTTATTAATTATAATTCCAAGCTCAATTATATTTATAATATGTACATGTATTTAAAATTTATATGTGTAGTATATTAACGATTTGGTATCCGTAACACAAGCCTCGTAACTTACCACGGAACTAGATGGTGCTGTTGTAATAATGTCTCACCATTTTTTTTACTTATTTAATCGCTGACTCGAACCTTGGACCTAAGTATCTATAGCCAACAAACTAAAGCCAAAAAAAACGCGACCACCAAGTAATATACGCATACAAGAAATATAACGGAAAAGAGTAATTGCTTTTTAAAAATCAACCAAAAATTCAGAGCATTCAAGTTAATCTGTTGTCGGAAAATATTTACAAATTCAATGGAAAAATGAAATTAGATGCCATAAACATTCCGTCAAAACTCGCAAAATAAAAGGATTCACGGTCAAAAAGTATAAAATGAACCGTCAAAGCCTGTTATACTGCTTCATACATTTTTGAATTTGTACAGTTCACCGTGTTAACTGACATGCTGAGTGCTTTCCAAATATCGCAATTTGAATATCGTGAAGATACGCATACGAGTTTGAAGTACTAGAGAAGACGTTTAACGTAAACACTTTTGTAAATATTATAAAAAAATTTCCCGTTATATTGTATATATAATAGACATGTACAGTATATATGAAAAGGCAGTGGTAGCATAGCGGTAAAGCGCTAGTTTGTCTAACCGAGTGATGCGGGTTCAAATCCGGGTCTCGTTCCTGTGAAATTTTAATTACTAATCATGATTATCACTTATCTTACGGTCAAGGAAAACATCGTGACAACAACCTGCGTGTCTGAGAAAACCTCGCAAGTTTTCGTAAGACATGTGAAGTCCTCCAACACGCACTAGGCCAGCGCGGTGGACTATGGCCTGATCCCGTTCGTACTGAGGGAGGCCCTTGCCCAGCAGATGAAAAAAAAAGTTAAAAAGGGCTGAAAACAGTATATTATATATAGTATTATTTTAATTAGTAACTATCAAAATAGTCCCACTGAAATCGGATAAGTAGATCTACTGCCAGTTTCTATAACCTATCTACCGATAGACCGGTAGATACTTTCATACGATTTTGACAGGTTGTAACTTTTACCAGTCTATCGGTAGATAGGTTATAGAAACTGGCAGCTAATCGATACTTAGTAACCAAAAGATTTGATTCAAATTGATAATATTTTACCTGAATACACACCAATTATTTCAAACAAACTATAAGAAAAATAGAACCTGGGCTCATTTATTTAAGCCACCACCATACAGACTTTTACAAAAACTTCTCGCCGAGTCATTTACTAGTTTTTCCTGAACATCCAAGACAATGACGGATTACTCGTATCGGGTCGAGTAAACTCTGAAAGTTTTTATTAACAGTTAAATGTATGTATTATATTCATATAATATTAGTAATTTGCTCTCGCTTTTCCAAAAAAATAAAGATTAGGTAAATCTTGATTTTTTAAGAAATAAATAAAAGTCTTACGGTGAAGGAAAACATCGTGATGAAACCTGCATGTCTGAGAAAACCTAGCAAGTTTTCGAATGACATGTGAAGTCCGCCAACACTCACTAGGCCAGCGCGGTGGACTATGGCCTGATCCCCCTCGTACTGAGGGAGGCCCGTGCCCAGCAGTGGGACATTAATAAGGGCTGATGATGATATTATAAAAGTCAATCGTTCAAGGAAAGAATCCTTGCCAGGTTCCTTCACAGCCGTATAGAAAATAAACCACCAAAGTTTTAGAAGAATCGGATATATGGCTTAGGAACGCTAGATATAGTTTTGAACTTTATTATAATTTTTCTAGTTCTATTCTGTACTTAGTATTTAATTACTCCGATCTTGACCATAAATTTTCAACAATATTATAATGAACTAGAAACGATATTATACGATATCTACAAATAATCTTAAGTAAGGAATGAGGCAGTGAGGGCTAAGGGAGTGCTACCACTCCTCTTCATACTCAGTTGTAAGAATCTATTTTCCTTACTTAATTCATGTGTTATATGTATGAACTTAAAAAAATATGCCAAAACCAATTAATAAATTAGCCTAAAATGCTCAAAAAAGTTCTAAACTTAGAGTACTAAAAAAATTAGTCAGAGAAATATAAGGTAAATATTTTTAAATGTGTGAAAGAGAATCTATTTATCATAATGATCAGCAGAATACACGGCTATTCCATTTGAACTTTGTTTCAACATCTTTTCATTAGGTTGAAAGCTGTAGATTTCACTCGGGCAAGTTTTGTACTGACGCCCAATTCTCCTTGTATCGATAAACGCATTTAGCATACGGAAATATTGGTATCACTACATAGTATAAAACAAAGTCGCTTTCTCTGTCCCTATATCCCTATGTACACTTAATTTTTTAAAACTACGCAACGGATTTTAATGCGGTTTTTTTTAATAGATAGAGTGATTCAAGAGGAAGGTTTATATGCATAACTAGCGGATCCCGCGGCTTTGCCTGTGCTAAATCTAGGGAAGAGCCCGAGCAAAGCGAGGGCGAGTCGCTAGTAATGGAATAAAATCTTGAATTGTCAATTTCATAGCTGACATTAAGCAGTACTTTGACTTTTATAATATTTAAAAATCATAGAAGGATTTTAAGTACATGTTGATATACAACGACTGTATTACAAATGGGACGTTTTAATATTATTGCAGTGTTAAAATATCACATTTACGAACTAAAAAAGATCAATTTTATAATAAATGGTTTTTCATTAGCTAACTTTACCATCTTAATTTTAATTACTTATTTCATATTAAACTTGAACACAAAGTAAAAAATCTCCAAAGCTATGTATTATGCTATACGAGTATTATATCCTTGGAGTTAAAAAAATACATAACTTTATTTTGGGACATTTTTGCAGATTCATTTTGATTTTAGTTCCCGTCCTGACAATAATTTTATTAATACTAGCCTTTTCCGCGGTTCCGTATGCGTTCTAAAGGTTGAAAATCAAAAGAAATATTTTTTTCCCGTTTTTGCAATATTTTTCATTGACGTTCCGCTCCTACTGGTCGTAGCATGATATTATATACTTTATAGATTTTCTTAAAAAACGGACTATCCAACACAAAAAGAATTTTTCAGTTCGGACCAGTAGTTCTTAAGATTAGCGTGTTCAACCAAACAAACAAAAAAACTCTTCAGCTTTATAATTTTGTATATATATCCAATATTCGCTTGAAGTATTATGATAAAGAAAGAAAGTATTAGGTATATAAAGCACTTTTAATATAATTGCAGTTTATTGAAACTACTAAGAAAATGACGAAATTATTTTTGACTTAGAAAATGTATTCAATAATAATTGTTTCTAGCATAAACTAAGTTTCGGTTTAGTTAACCGAAATATATATTAACAAAAGTACCGCCATAAGTAAAGTGAGATTTATTAGAACGACTTGGCTTAAGGAAGCTAAGTTACGGACTTAGAAATAAAGAGTTATCCAATCATTTTTAACTAATATAAGTACTTATAAACGATTCTAGTTTAAATTAATAGTTAAAAATAGAACTATTATGATAAAAACCAGATAGATTATGATCTTTTTGGAAGTTGGGACATACATAAATGCATACCGCCTGCATACTTACTCGAAAATGTGATTTTACAATCCATAACAAAAGACGACACGTTTGGCGCAGTTTGTAGTGACCCTACTTTCTTACGGTCGCGGGTTCGAGTCCCGCTGGGTGCATTCATTTGTTGAGCATGTTTGTACTCCAGTCATGGGTGTTTAAATTAATAATATGTATGTATTTAAACTTATATAATTAAAAAAGGCGACATGTTTAAAGTAATAGTTTAAATTTAACCATCTTTTCCGATTTTTCGCAAAATTATTTTGATTTTTTGCTTCCGATGTTACGATGTTTAGCTCAAAAGCTCCTCTGTATTTGAGCCACTTATCATCGATTTTTGATTTTTATTATAATTTCTACGTTCATGACTATAAAAGTTCTACAATTGTAGGTCTAGGTAATTTAAGATTAAGAAATCTGTATTAGGACAGTAAAAAAGTAGTATTAAGACAGCACTCAGAAACGTGAGTCGATTAGTCACCCTTAATCTCGTTTGCAAATAGCTGAATTCAAGGGAGAGAACGTTTTTTTGTGTAAAAAATGCCGATTTTCAACCTTGGCCACTTTCCTCAGTAATAAAACTTCTGTTCGGGACGTGGTCCCGCCCATCTCTCATTTTGTAAAATGCTTAAGCTAACCGCACACTCCTCTCATATATTATTTAAACCGAACCCTAAATTAAGAAATAGTGATCTTGAAAGTTTTAGTTTAATTTACATTTTAGCATACAATTTAGTTTAATTTAAAACATAATATCTCCATACAAAATCTGAGGGAAGTAACAGGAAAAATGTTAAATGTTATTTTGTTACGTAATTTCCGCTTATTTACGTTTACACGTGTAAAGTAAGATTTCATTTATAGCTATTGTTTACAACAATGTTTGTTTGTAAAACAAACTCGTGAACGTTCACATTAGGTAGTCATATTTAAATCCTAAAATAACACGTCATGTTCATATTGAAAACTTGGCTCAGTTGGTAGTGACCCTACCTTCTGCGCCAGTGGTCGCGGTTTCGAGTCCCGCTGGGATTTTCAGATTGCTTTTTATATATTTCTAAAACACAGTATTCACTGCATGTACGAATCAAACTTGAATAATTCAACTGCAGAGTATATCGCGTGCACTCAATAGGTAAATCAGCTTCTCTATTTATATTCGAGACTTAATATTCAGAAAAATATGCTTGATCCAGACCATCCCTTCCCTAAGGGGTGAAAGAGGGGTTGAAGTTTGTATAGGGTATTAATTATTCACAAGTAAGGTACACTTTTAAATACTTATCTATTTTTCTATATGTATGTACTATTTACATAGTATATTCTATACAAACAGTTAAAGAGTACATAAATTTAGTTTTTGCGTGTACAAATCCTTTTTTTTTTGACACAAATTTGTCATAATTCAGGTCTAGTTAACAACGCTGCGTTACAAATGTTATATTGTCACGACTTTGACTTGTATAATCATTTTGTTTTAATTAATTTAACCTATTTTATGTTTATAATGACCAGTGTAGATTGTTTTGAGTAATCAAAACAAACAATATATAACTTGTGAGGTTTTATATGTTACACTAATCAAAGTTTTAAAAAGCTTCTTAATTTTCGTATTAGTAATTAAAAGTAAAATAAAATTGTTATAATCTATGTAGATTAAATAATGAATGGAATATATTGTACAATATATTATCATCATCATCATCAGCCCTTTTTAATGTCCCACTGCTGGGCACGGGCCTCCCTCAGTACGATGGGGATCAGGCCATAGTCCACCGCGCTGGCCTGGTGCGTGTTGGCGGACTTCACATGTCTTTCGAAAACTTGTTAGGTTTTCTCAGACATGCAGGTTTCCTCACGATGTTTTCCTTCACCGTAAGACAAGTGGTAATCATGATAGAAATGATTCGCACATGAAAATATCAGAGGTGCGAGACTCGGATTTGAACCCGCATCACTCGGTTATCCAAGCGACGCGTTACCGCTGGGCTACCACTGTACAATACAATACAGTACAGTACGTACAGTACAGTACAATATATTATGTATATATTATATTAAAAAATAATAAGTGCCTTTACCTTTAACTTATAATATAACGAATTAAAACAAAAAATGAAAATTTTTTGTGTATTTTTTCTTCCTTCAAAATTGAATCAAGAGTTAAAAGTTATTACTTTATCAGTACATATAAATAAAATTGAAGTGTCTGTTTTTAATTACTAATTAACAGATTATCACTAAATGAATATAAAAGTATATTATACGGTACCTACATCAAAAAAACTATTTTTAAAATGTTTGTCTGTCTGTCTGTCTCTTTGTTCCAGCTTATCTCTGAAATAGCTGGACCGATTTTGACGGGACTTTCACTCGCAGATAGCCAATGATTTAGCTAGCGTTTGCTAGTGATAATTAAACTTAACTCCAGGCAAAACTGTTTTTTGTTAATTTAGCACAAAACAGCATAATCTTGAGACAGTCAAATTTCTAACTAAAATATTCAGATTTCAATTAGGCTTTTAGAAGCTCCTTTGGAACGTCAGTTTTCAAAGGATTTAACAATGTTGTTATAATATCTGCATAATGAGAGTATTTTGCTTGAAGTGTTGTAAATGTTCAGGAGTACATTTTATTAGAAGCTACACAGCCAAGAAGGACAGTTTTATCCTGCCTTTGCAATGAACTTTCGAACGGATATTTTGATTATATTTACAAATTGATACATTAATTAACTTGTATTAAGATTATTTTGCTTTAGCTGGCACCGACTCTAACAATAACTATGTAATTAAAATTATTTTTTTTCTTTTTACTTTCGATTTGTAACGTTTTGAAGTCGGTTTTAATTTTTATAAAAAAATAATTTATTTTTGATTTTTTTGTGGAAATTAGATATTTTGGAGTGAACGACAATAGTCAATTGAGATTTGTCCACGTCTATTTTTCCACGTAACTCCTAGACGTTAATAAGATTTCTATTACAGATCAACCTAATATTCTGAAGGAATACGACTATCGGTTCATAAGTACATATAATAATAAAATAATTTTCTTTCAACTCCTAACCGTTGAGGAGATATACCTTACATCATCACAAATTCTTGAAAAGCTTTAGAAAATATATGAAAAACTGACTTGGTGATAATGTGAATATTTTGGAAGTATACCAAATTAAAAAAAATGTAATCGGCCAACATTTAACGCAGAAATTAATGACAAACATAAAAAGAACCGTTAAGGAATTGTACCTTCCATCATCAGCTCATTCACATGAGATGAAGGTTTTCAGAGGCAAATGCTTGAACATCTTTAGAAAATATTAAAAAACATAATAAGTGCGTATAAAATATGAGAGTTGCCCTCGATTTCCCTGAGATCCCATCATCAAATCCTGACTTGTTTACAATGGAACTCCCTCGGAGCTATACGTTACCGAACAAAAGAAAATTTTTTGAAATCAGCCCACGGACGGCGGAGAATCGGTGAACATACTTAAAATATATATTATATATGTGTATAATGGAACATATAACCTCCTCCATTTTTGAAGTCGGTTAAAAATATGTTCACGCAAAAACAAATATATCAAATTTTTAACACATACATTACAAAGAAATAAATTTTCCAAATCTAAAATGCTTGACAAAAGTAAAATGCTTGAACAAAAATCTTAACCATTTTCCCACGTCGCACATACCTTTACGACGTGAGTACTTATGAGTTGAACGTGAAAGTATTATTACTTGTGTTATTTGATTATAACGCTTATTGCTATATATATAAAGTTGTTTATCATGATTGATAGTAGGCTAAAATTTTAGTACTAACCGATATTGCTAAACGCTAGCGAACGTATGTTTTACCCCTACGGGGGGTAAAAAGAGGGGTAGTATTACAAAAATAATACTTTTTGGTTGTCATATCAAAATAGTAACTGGTAGGTAATAGGTAGATATAGGAGGTATTCTATATGACAGGAGTAATGACGCGTAACGTGACCGCGGTCAGCGTGACTGAGATGTCACAGAGTAGTGTATATCACCAGTAACTTAGCTTCTTTAGATGCGATTTTAGAAACAAATAGTTTTTTTACATAGAAAAGTAAATACCAGACACTTTAGTTTGTTTTTTTCGTCTGATTTCCCTTTTTTTTTTTATTTGTAGCTATTGAAGAGTTTTAATACAAGTTAAAATGGTTAAAGTTGAATGCGTATTTTGCAAGACTACACAAATGGTTTCCTACTATCACCTAGTTAATATCAAATAACATAGAATAAGGACTGATAGAAAAAAATGTAAGAAATATAAAAGAAATAATAACATTGAGTGAACAAATTTTATTTTATCATTTTTTCAAAGTTAAATTTACCATATAAATAAGTTGAATATTAATAATCCCACTACAGGTACTATTATATCGACATGACAAAATAGAAATATGAATATAATATCAGTTCGAGTGCAAAAATGTTGTAACGATAAAAATATATGAAAATCAGTATGTCATATAACTTACAGCAACATAAACATAATGTGTTAAACCTAAGGTTGAGTGATAACAAAACTGAAGAAAAATTATGGAGGGAGATGAAAAAATCTTCTAGGAGTGTGTGGATTTCTTATACACAAAAGCAGTTATCACTACTGGAAATACTTTCAAGGGTCTGGGTTGGCACGCCCCGTATAGTACCACTCTCTCACAGAAGACCGGCGTGGAGTGGCAGCTATGCTGTCGTGTTTCGTCCGGTAAGTGAGAGTCCGGGAGGCCCACTCCCCATCCCTACTCCCTTCCTCTTCCCTCACTCCTCCGTGTTCCTTCCCTCCTCCGTCTTCCCTCTCTACTCCATTCCTCTTCCCTTACTCCTCAGTCTTCCCTCCCTCCTCCCTCCCTCCCTTTCCTGAAAGACCGGCAACGCATCTGCAAGCCTGGCTTGTACGGAGGTGATCACTTTCCATCAGGTGAGCCTTCTGCCCGTTTGCCCCCTTTTTACCATAAAAAAAAAACTTCAAAATGTTTTATTCAGCATTAAATTGAATTTTTTTGAACAATTGATATTTTTTGAACAATATGTGTCTACTAGCTATTAGGAAAATAAAGCCTCGGACCCTGCGAGAAAACTCAGTATGTCTATCAAAACATACTATTTAAAGTATAGAATTTGGGTTATTCCATTTTAGCTCTGTGCACGTGATATGACGTATTTATTAACTACCTCACTCACGTTGTGAATTTTCAAAGTATTTCATTACGAGTTCTAAATACTTCAAATAGGAATGTAATAAAGTCGCGACATATCAGCCAGTTGGTGCCTAGCCAAACGATACAAGCTTTATAGAATTCATCTAATATCATGAATGTGTTACTGAAGCATATTGAATTTTATATATCTTAAAACATGATTTTAGGTTCAATTCTGCTTGATGCAAGATTTATATTATATTTGTTAAAAAGTACCTTTAAAACCTCAACATATATATATAAACTATATTTGATAGTATAGATACAGTAGTATCGGGGCAATTGCAAATGTAATTTTGCGAGGTTTATACATTTTTGTATTTTCCGCAATAACTTGACATTATTTTATAAATAAAACTCAATCAGTAGTTGCAGATTTTTTAAAAAAAATTTTAATAAAACTTTGTACAGATTCAATTATATAAATCTCCTTAGATGCATAAACTGCCTTAAATATAAACATGATGAATAGGAATGTTATAACATACTAAAAATCACCAAAGACTATCAAAAATATTTATTTTAAGTGATCAAAGAAATTATTCTTTCATTAAAAACATAATAACATATGTTTGGCTCAGTTTGTTATGACCCACCCTACTTGCGGGGCCGGATCGCGGGTTCGAGTCCCGCTGGAGGCATTCATTTATTGATCACGAATGCTTGTATCCCAGTCATGGGTGTTTGTATTTATAATATGTATGTATTTAAAATTATATATTATATGTAGTGTATTAACTATCTGGTATCCGTAACACAAGCCTCGTAGCTTACCAAGGAATTAGATTGCGCTGTGTGTAATAATGTCCAAAAATAATTTAGTAAAAATATTCATTAATTATCACTTATAATGTAGCCACAAAGTAATTAAAGCGTGATAATTTAGATTTTAACCTAATAATATATTTGCGGACTTTGTGAGCGCAAAATTCTAGCAACGATTAAAACTTTTGCAGGGCCAAATAACATTTTCTATCCATCGTCCTCATCACATTCTAGTTTTCGCTAGAACTAATAACATTTGCCTTCTAGATATTACAGGCTGTAGTGTTTTAGCTTAACTTAGTTTTTATTCCACTAGCAAATTATCCTTGTTTTGCTCGGATGCTTGACTGAGCTTAAAATAAAAGTTTAGACAAGCATTCAGGACTAACTTGTACGTATACAAATAGATACATATTTTTATATATAAATTAATTATCATCATTACAAGTCATTTTAGGGTTCCGTACCCAAAGGGTAAAACGAGACCCTATTATTATTAAAACTCCGCTGTCTGTATGTAGGTATCTCATGAACCGTGATAGTTAGACAGTTGAAATTTTTACATAATATTATAGATTTCTGTTGCCGCTAATAAGGAATACTAAAAAACAATAAAATAAATATTCAAGAGGGCTCCCATATACCTAATAAACGAGATTTTTTGCCGTTTATATAGATATTTCTATAGAATAATACGGAACCCTTCGTGCGCGACTCCAACTCGCACTTGGCCGGTGTTTGTTTTTTGAAATTAAGAACAATAATCCCTGTAATAAAATTCCAGTACCAAAAATATCGTTTAAATTGCACACACTATAGAGGATATTCAATAAATACTGACCCAACCTTCTTCGAGATAGGAATTTAGCCTTCAAAAATTGTTCGAAGCTATCGTCCATTTGTTTAACCATTTCTTTAGATTTTCGTCGTAGAATGAACCTCTATCTTGAGTTAATCTGTGAAACCGATGAATAAGCAGGATAGGTTGCTTCAGGCAACTCATTTCTTGGCAGCGTGTGTAAGGACACAAAGAAAGGCATTCTTGATCTTACGGCAACCGTATTCAATAGCATCGTTCATGTTTCAAGACTACATGGAATGAATTGAAGCAATATTTGTTGGGTTCAACTTTAAAATAATATCTGAATTCTGCGGTTAACTTTTTGAAATGAAGCTGTTTTATCGATGATTCTTCTTTTAGTTTCTATCTATACTCCTATACTAATATTAATACTATACAGAGGAAAGATTTGTATGTAAGTATGTTTGTAACGAATTGTCTCAAAAAGTACTGAACCGATTTTAAAAATTCTTTCACCATTTGAATCACTGATTAATATAGGCAGGCTATTTTAATTACTAGCAAAAAATGAGGATCTCTACTTAAACTACAATAACGTTGGCCCAACCCAAGGTGTTAAAAATGCCTATAAAGTATCTTTTATCGCATGCGCTGCGAATACTATTGATGATAGAACAAAAAATGTCCCACAATATTAAAGAACATATCAATATCTACGGGAAGGGTGGGAGTTAGTTCTGCGAGGTACCGTACCGCGCGACTCAGAAAGAATTTGGTTCCCGGTCTTTAGAACGCGTGCGAAGCCGTGGGAAATGCTAGTGCATAATAGAGGATAAATACCACATATTTAATAGAATTATGGTTAAGTATTTACCTATTCTTTGATGAAAAAAGTAATTAAAATTTAGCCAAAAAAAGCAACTAAAATTTAGCTAATTTAAAGTTGATAATTATGTTTTTTAACTCCAAAACTGTTATATCCATGGTCTTCATAATAATATGATCATATTATTTAATTTATATGGAATTGAGTTCAAAATATAGAGTAATAACTTAATTTGATATAATATGTAGTATAATTCTTTAAGGAAAAATATTCTCTATGGGAAAAAATGGTTGAGTAATTTAGTAATTGATCTGAAATTTTTAAAAGCGAATGAATCTCTGTTAGTTAATTAATTACCTTCAATCTAATAATTATTTTTACCAGCATTCATACAGTGATTTCAATTTGACTCTAAATTAGTAATTTAAGTAAAAATATAATACATGCAAATTTTTTCCTTATATTATTTTAATTCAATAGTAAGAGTTAATAAAAAATAAACGGTTGACAAACATTGGATATATTATAATTGTTATAAGCAGTTTTGTGTTTGCATATTTATATTTAAACTAGTGAATTATTCTTACTTTGCTTGGGTTCGTACCTACTATATTATTAATTTTAATGAAAGTCGTGTGAAAGTTGGTCCAGTTTCGGAGCTTAGCCAGAATACACATAGACTGACAGATTAAGGACGTACGGAAGAACTTACAAAAGTTCAATTTCATTTATCTGTAAAAAACTGTATGTCTAAACTGTGTATCTGGAAATAGAAAACATTTTCAAACAATTTTTGACTTATGAATTTTTCTTAAAATCAATGTAGTATGAATTAATTCATATGAATTATTATATGTACCTCGGTTTAGGTATTTTAATAATTTTTCGATTTCCCGCCTGAAATCGTGGAAAATGACTATGGGGGGTTATAATATGTACAAATACGGTATGTTTGAGCAAAAAATTTCGAATGGTTTATTTGAAATTTTTTATAAATATTTTGAAAAATGTCGTTTTTTAAGTAAATAATCTGTTTTTTGTTACAGGTGGTGAAAATTTCGTAGAAAACTACGTGAAAGGATGGCAACTAATTAGTTCCAGTCAACGGAAGCGAAAAAGAAACCATTTTGAAACAATTTCTGAATATAAATTTTTCTTAAGATACATATATATATTTCCAAAATTGTAAAACACAAAAGAAGATCTTTTTGTACTAAGAACTTCATAATACCTTAGAACAAGCGAACAACGAACCACTACTCCGAGTAAAATAAGTAAAAAACTGTCAGGCGCAAAGAACACCTACTTACGAAGAAGACGTAGACAAATTATGGGTTAATTCTCTTGAAAGCTGCACGAATTTAGTGGTTTCCTGTGAAATTTAAATTGTTGAACGAGAATTCGTTTTATCTCCATTTAATTAAAGACGTGTCTTATTTATATTTTCTTTAGAGGTAGTTGGGGGTTTGATTTTCGGTATCAGTTTTACTCAATTACCTTGGAATAACGATAACGTTTTTTTTATTTTCATTTTTGATAAATTTTATTTTTTCATTATGATAAAATTTAATTCACTGATAGACTACGACATGGAGATTTTGATTACTGTTTATACTCGTATGTACATTCCTACTAATATTATAAATGTGAATGTAAGTTTGTTTATTACGCTTTCATGCGAAAACTACTCAACCGATCATCATGAAACTTTGTACACATATTCTTGGAGGTATTAAAAGTAACATAGATACTTTTTATTAAAAAAAAAATTTTTTACGAAAAATTAATAAATTGTTTGTATTGACAATGGTTTCTGAAATAGCTAGAGTTATTTTGAAGAAACTTTCAGGCATCCTACAGATCAACCCAATGAGGTTGATTGGCAATTAAAATATGAAGCCGCGGGTAAAGCTGGTAACATATAATTTTATTTTCATACATTTTATTCGAAATAAACTTACTTCATTACACAATATTATTAAATGTTATATAAAAATAGCCAGGCTTGAGAACTATGGTAATAAAAACATAACAAAATAAATATGAACAAAGCAGTTTTAATATATATACTGTAAAAATGTTACAATTTTATACCTAGTTCCAACATTCCAAAAGACTCTATTATACAAAGTTGTAACATAAAACTGTGTTCGTGATTTCCTCACCCATCCATCATTTTCATACGACAGTAGTATTATTTTTCACCCTCAAAAATGAATATAGAATAAAGAACAACGCTCCTTACTATGTAACATAATTATTTTTACTAATATTTTTTTCGTTTACTGGGTCGAGTTTCTTACCAGGCATATTTCGCTGGGCGTACTCGGCCCAATTCGCTGGGCGTAAATTAAATTAATAAAGTAAATAAGGTAATAAATTAAATGAATTTTATAATTTTCTAATAAAGTAAAAGTAGCCTAAGTTACTCTTTATAACATGATCTGTCTGCGAGTGAAAGTCCCGTCAAAATCGGTCCAGCGTCTTCAGAGATTAGCTGGAACAAACAGACAAAAATGTTATAAATTGACTTTCTGATGTAAGTATCATATTTACTTTCATATGCATTTAGTGAAATATAGTAGTTTATATATACCACTCTCTCACAGAAGACCGACGTGAAGTGGCAGCTACGCTGTCGCGTTTCGTCCGGTAAGTGAGAGTCCGGGTGGCCCACTCCCCATCCCTCCCTCCTCCCTCCCTCTTCCCTTCATCCTCCCTCTCTCCTCTCTCCATCTCTTCTCCGTCCCTCCTCCCTCTCTCCTACCTCCCTCACTTTCCTGAAAGGCCGGCAACGCATATGCAAGCTCTGCGGTATTGCAGATGTTCATGGGCGGCGGTGATCACTTTCCATCAGGTGATTTGTCCCATAAAAAAAATATATCCTTGACAAAGTTTATCAAAATCTTCTGAGCTGCAGACAGACAGTTATTTTGTAATGTATACTCTTATGTACATAATATTATTATAATATATTATATTAGCATTTCCCGCGGCTTCGCATGCGTTCTAAAGACCGAAAACCAAATTCTTACTGAGCGCGGTATGATATCTCGCAGAACTAACGCCCGCCCTTCCCGTTTTTGCAACATTTTTCATTGATGCTCCGCTCCTATTAGTCCTAGCGTGATTCAATATAGCCTATAGCCTTTCTAGATAAATGGACTATCCAACACAAAAAGAACAATTCAATTCGGACTGGTAGTTCCTGAGATTAGCGCGTTCAACCAAACAAACAAACAAACTCTTAAGCTTTATAATATTAGTATAGATGCATAATATGAGATATCTTGTAAACTCAATTTTAAGATTCCTATTTAAAGAAAAGGTTGTCAAGAAGATGTCTCTTGAACGAGAAAAACTTCCTCTAAACGTGAAATTATAAGTACGGATATTACTACAGTCCTTTGATATTCTTTGAGAGTATCACGTCATGATACTCGACATATGATAACATTTCATAGGAACTAAGTCAATTTGTACGCTAGACTATATAGACATGTGTTATTAATTCTATTTAGAGCTTATCACAAGACTTGGTATGCGGGCGCATTGTTTATACTAGTATTTCGTCTCTTATGTACAGTGCTAGTGTTGGCGGTTTAGTTATTAAGCGAACAGTATATAAGGTATGTACTGAAAATAGAATATTTTGAGTTTCTATTTTATCGCTATTAGGTATATTTTAATATTATATCATAACCATAATTAAGACAGAATTGCTTAAGGGTCCATAATGGGATGAGAAACCCTGTTGACTATTGAGTTGTGACAATGCGGGTCGAAAAAGTTGAAATAATATGTATGTAAATAAATAAATATGTTGGGGCATTACACACAGCGCCATCTAGTTCTGCGGTAAGCTACGGAGCAAAATTGTGTTACGGATACCAGATAGTTGATATACTACATATATAAGTTTAAATACATACATATTATTATGTATATAAACACCCATGAATGGAGTACAAACATTCGCGTTTAACAAATGAATGCCGCCAGCGGGACTCGAACCCGCGACCGCTTGCTCAAGAAAGTAGGGTCACTACAAACTGCGCCAAATGTTTCGTCTTATGTCTTATATTATGTAAATGCACACATAGACTTTCTTACTTTGTAGATAACTTTTACATTAGGATACTAACAAATAATTTTCTTTTTATCAAGGTTTCACTCGAGCGGAGCTGCGGATGATGTACCTTATAACAATAAATAAGCCATTTTCATTATTTCGTCTATCTTTAAAATGGCTGTATCGATTAAAAGCAATGATTCTTTATACGTTATATACGTTTAATCATCAGTTTTTGAACTTTCCGAATAAGTATAAGAATAATTAGGTATGTTTCTTTTTTGCCAAATTATAGCATTAAAGTTTTGCGAAATTAATTATACCAGATTTTTATATATGAAATGTCTATCTTTAAACCTTTAAAAGCAAATAATAACATTAAAACAATAGCAAATAAAATATTTATTGTGAATCTAAACTTGTAACATTCTAAGAGCATTCGCTGTTATTAGAACCGTATACTAAAGTTTATCTAAAGGCTTTGAAATGCCGTTTCGTTGCGCAGATTTGAAAACTTATGTCTGCATATGGAATATTTGTTCTAACTTCTAGCTAAATACAGCTGCTTCATGTAGAACTTTTAAAATTTATAATATTGTCTCTTTCTTTTACAAGATTTAAAAAGGGAGAGGGCTACTTTGGGATAGATTAGAGATTAAGTATATTATTATAATCACGTCAAGTTATGTGGTTTGCTATAGTTACTTCACTGAAAATGAAGTATGGAAAATCGATTGATGACAGTTACATACAAAAAATATATTTTAATACGTATTAGTCGGTTATTATCCTGATCTATTTCGATTACCATGTTTATTCAAAAACATTGCATAACTAAGGATTTCTAAAGATAATGCTACATACTGTGTGTATTTAGTAGTAAATGCATTTACTTTTATTACAAGGCTATAACAAAATATTATTTCAATATAGGTTAACTAAAATTTGGATGATTAAACTACTTCTGCTACATCCCCAAAATATCAAAAAAAAAATCATTCAAATAGGTCCAGCCGTTTTTGAGTTGCAAGACTTACGAGCATCAATTGGTTTTTATATAATTAACTAGCGACTCGCCCTCGCTTCGCTCGGGCTCTTTTAGCACAGGTAAAGCCGCGGGATCTGCTAGTTATGCATATAAACCTTCCTCTTGAATCACTCTATCTATTAAAAAAAACCGCATTAAAATCCGTTGCGTAGTTTTAAAGATTTAAGCGCACATAGGGATATAGGGATATAGGGACAGAAAAGGCGACTTTGTTTTATACTATGTAGTGATAGTGATATTGTTAGGTTTAAGATAAATCTCTGGATCTAGTCTAAGGAAAGTTGTAGATCTCAAGAGAGTTAAGGTTCTTTTATAAAAAATATGTCAAAGAGAACTAAGCGTTATTGAAAAAGATATAAATTTTATATTTTGTAATTTTGTTATTTTATTTAATTACACTGATAATAATAATAAATAAAATTAAAGTGTCTCTTTTTAATGACAAAGCTTTTTACTAAATCCATGTAAAAAAAGATCTCTCTGTCTGTTAGTCTGTTTGTTCCTGTTAATCTTTAAAACAGCTGGTCTGATTTTGACGGGATTTTGCTTAGTACTAGATGTTATAAGGAGTAACTTAGGGTACTTATATTTTAAGAAGAATTATTAAGGTTTAGCTTAAAAACAATTAAAACTTATCTCAGGATGTACCTGGGCGAAGCGAATGTAAGTTGCTAGTAATATTAAACTATTAGGATAATGTGTAAAATATGTATTTTATAGATATTCTTAATTAATCTCATATTCGAGAAATAACATAACAAGTTATTTTAGTTGATTTAAAATGTAAACCAGTCCACTGTAACAGAATAGTAAAATACGAACAATAACTTGCTTCATACAAAGCTACTCGTTTCTGAACATAGTACTATGAAAATAGACGGAGATTGCATCTTTATCTTAAACTAGCTGACCCGTGCCCACTTCGTTGGGCATAATTTTAATAATCCTTTTTTAGTACAGAGTGTTTAAGTTAGACATATGCTGTCGTTGACTTTTTTGTAGGCATTTTCAAGCTCCACATCTTTTCTCTAGAACTCAAAAATATATCTTTCATAGTTAAGGCAGCGTTCGTAGAAACGCTTTCATTCGACCGTTTTTTCTCCGATTCACTTTGCAAAACGGACTACCACGAAGCCTTTTTATTTTTCGGTTTTTTATATAACCTATGACACTCAGCAATAATGTGGCTTTCTATTGGTGAAAGAATTTTTAAAATCGGTTCAGTAGATCCCGAGATTACCCCTTACAATTATTTAACAAATAAACAAACTTTACTTCTTTATAATATTATCTTAAATAAGTATATGGGTATTGTGTTTCATACTTTGTATTTAATGTGCACTGAAAATGACTATTCTATACGTTATAATATTTATTAGCATTGCAATATAAATATTTTATTTTTGTCTTTCGGTTATTTTTTTCAAAAAACATCTTTTTTTAACATGAAACTCTTATATGACTAGTTTGTGCCTGCGTCTTTGCTCGCATGTTGAGTTGGTCAGGGATCAAAAACAGCTTATACCCGTTTTCAGGATGTAATCAAAATTTAATGTTGAGTTAAAGTTTGAAAACTGATTTACTTTACAAATTAATAATATTATGGATTTATATGAAATATTCATCGTGCTTAAAGGAAAACTAATATTAAATGTTTATTTTAATACAAAATAAATTCTATTTCAAATTAGCTGTTGTTAAATTTGGTATATCTTGCAAGAGACAACGTTATTTCTTTCATAATTTTATTATTACAATATATATTTTATGGTATACATGTGTGTGAATTCGCGGGCAAAAAATCAATCTTAAATAATTAAAATCACCGCTATTTGTACTAAAAATGATCAAAAAAAACATCTTAATAATATTAGTCGTACTAACTCAAAGCTTTTTTAATTTTTACCTCTAATAAAAATGTCTGAGACACAAAGGCGTGCTTTTGACATTTTTGACACATACTTTAGAAACTTTCTTGAAAGCTATTTGGAATTAAGGTTTTATACATTTCAAATTTTCATGAATATGTAACATAAATTAGTGTGGTAATGTTGAAATGGCAAAAGTAATTTAATTACGGTTGGAATTTTATACCTACACTAGCCTTTCCCGTAGCTCCGCTCACGTCCTAAAGGCTGTAAATCTAAAATATTTTTCTCCCGATTTCGCAATATTTTTCATTGATACTCCGCTCCTATTGGTCGTAGCGTGATGTATTATAGCCTATAGCCTTCCTCGATAAACTGACTATCCAACACAAAAAGATTTTATCTATTCGGATTACTAGTTTCTGAGATAAGCGCGTTCAACCAAACAAGTTTATGTTAGTTTATGGACATGAAAAAATCGTATGGGCTTACCATATAATATGGTCATCTCCTACAGTTGAAACCGGAAAAAGTAAGTAACAATATTTATCTCTAAACAAGAATTAGAAGAAAGCAGAAATTTCACCCGACTTACGACCCGAACCTAGGACTTTTAGTTATGCAGTCGTGCTATTATGTATATATGTTATTTTTTTTCTAATTTACAAGATAGGCAAAGCAATTTGTTTTTTACCATCCAAATGCTTAATAATATAATCTATTGCTAAAACAAATTTAAAACTATGAATATCCTTTTTATACATAGTTTTTACACCTAAGCTATTTATGTGGAAATATTTTTTATCTACTCAACGCATACCTGTATCTACGCCGCCCTCCTCTTAGCATCCCACTTGACGTAGTACAATCGAACCACTACTGTATTGAACTTAAACCTTAACAAGCGAACAGTCCCGGCTTCACCTGGGTTAATTTTAAGGCAACACAAAAATGATTGAATAATATAATTTCCTAGATTTCGGCGAAAATTAATATGTATACATTTGAAATTAATCTTACATTTCGGATTTTTTGCTTTTGATTTTTGTTTCTTTTTATCGCCAATAGAAAACAGATTTTCCAACGACTTGGTTCTGTGTACAGCACGTTCAATGTAAGGGGGATCAGTATGGATTGGCGGACTATCGGACGATTATACGGACTAAATATAAAAGACATGTTATTTTTTGAAATTATTTAGAACTTCGCAGACAAGGATTTCTAGGTTTAATTGTGAAATTTACTATTTAACATTAAAATACATAAAGACAGACAAAAACATGGGAAACTTAAGAATTATATCATAATATTGTATATTCTTATAGCATACTGTATGACGGATATGTAATATTATATTCAATCCGTACTTGTAACATTCTTCAAAGGGAACTGAGCAATTTACTGCTTAAAGAAAAATATCTTCTAACTATGAATACAACATTCTTATATTTCACCTTAGAAAATTGAAATATGAAACTATGAACAATTTTATGAAGCGTTGGTCTATATTAAACTAAACATTTTTTGTATTGCTTTGAGGATTTTTGTAGATTTTTAGGTCTTCATGTTTAGACTAATGTTTGTTATTATAAGAAAAAAAAACGACTTACCCTCGCTTCGCTCGAGTTTGTCTCTAGGTCGGTGAAGCTACAGGTTTCACTAGTTAAAAGAAATAAAAATTCTACCTCCCTCTTTTTTGAAGTCGGTTAAAAAGTAGCCTAAGTTATGCCTTATAACATTAGCTATCTATGAGTAAAAACTCCGTCAAAATCGGTTCAGCCGTTTGAGAGACTAACCGGAACAAACAGACAGACAGACAGACAAAAGTTTTAAAAATTGCATTTGTTGTTGCTAGTATCATATAAACTTTCATAATAATATGCATTTATTGAAAAGCTGTTAATTTGTAATTTAAAACAGATACTCCAATTTTATTAATATGTATAGATGTATAGAGTAATACATTGACATTATATAACAATTTAAAATATAAAAATAAACTTATCACATATAATCAAGAAGTTCAATTAAATACATAATATATTAGCTTGGATATCTTAAATTTATAATAAATATTAAAAATTAATATATTAATCTTTCCATATAATAATAATAATAATGTTCTCCGACCGATTCCGGCCATGGCGGCCAATCTCATTGAGACTGGCCAACTGCGCAGGAGATATTATAGTGCACAAGTGTACGCGCAGACACAAGTGCACTCTCTATTCCTATCACTCTCATACTCCGGTGGGACGACTACTCGACACGACCAATGAGAGCTAAGGCGCAGGACCGGTGGCTTTACGGCCCAACTCCGGGCGATTACTGAGGCTTACTAAACTGAAAGACTCATTAATTAAACTTGGCCCGACCTGGGAATCGAACCCAGGACCTCTCGATGTATGACCGTACATGCTAGCCACTACACCACCGAGGCATTCCATATATTTCAATCATGACAGGAGATAATGGAATAACAATTATTGCTGACACTTTAAAAGGTAGAATTGATTGTCCCATGGGCATGGGATAACCCCGGCGTAATCCCGTAGATTCGCCACAAGCCTGTTCAAATCCCTACGAGAGCATCAGTATAAGTACATACAAATAAAGTGTCATTGAAAGTTAATCGCTATTCCTATAAAAATAAGAGTGGTGGGTTCAACACTCCTAACTTTTGTGTTTCAAAATTATCTTTGCAATAAACTATAGGCATCGGGAATTCATTCTGGAAGAGATAACATTTTCAGTATCTTTAATCACTGTTATTTTAAGGTTTAGAGGTCAATATTGGCCCTAAATAGTATTGATTAGGGTATCAGTTTTGGTAACATTTAATTATTATTGGAACTTTTTTATCAGTAGAGATAAATAAAATTGAAGAGTCTATTTTTAATTTATTTACAGCTTTTCACTAAATGCTTATTATGTAAGTACCACATACAGCCCTTATATCAAAAAATCAATTTTCAAAATTTTTGTCTGTCTGTTTAGATCGTATATTCTCTGATACGGTTGGACCGATTTTGATGAAACTTTCACTCGTAGATAGCTAATGCTATGAGGAGTAACAAAGGCCACTTTTATTTTATTAGATTTTTTTATATAATTAGATATCTAAGGTTCAGAGGCCGAACCTTTATTTTTTTAAACTTTTGTGCTTCAGTATGTCTGTCTTGATAGTTTTTTTTTAATTCAGCAATCATCAATATTGTGGCTTATCTAAGTTTCTATGCAGAAGTAGGAAGCCTTGCCCAGTACTAGGGTGATTTGGGGTAACTGCAACTACACATTCTTATGTTTTACAATACAATAAAAATATAACTGAAATATTTATTGCAGTTATAAGTAAATAAATGTTACAAAATAAAAATAATGTTTAATAGTAATAAAGAAAGAATAGGTAAGCAATAATACCTATTTAAAATTATCCTTAATTTTTGATATAAATAAACGATATGTAATGCTAAATTGCCATTAGTTGTATAAACACATAGCATTTTGGATTGTGATATATATAGTGCACTTTACATTTCTTCAGTCGAAACGCTAGAATGTCATAGAAATACAAAATGTCAAATCAAACCAAATCAAATCAACATATTCTTTAATCAATTTTTTTTTTTGAATTTGTCAAAGACTTTTACAAGCTTTTTTGAATCGTAACTTACATTACTAGAATTAAATGTCAGTCTGTAAGTCTGTGAGTAAGCTACCACCGGCTCGGAACGCTGTTCTGCTGAGAATAACCGGCGAGAAACTCAACAGAAAAAAATATTTGGTAAGAGTATTGTATTACAATATTTATCTATTTATCCTTCGTGAGACACAACCAGACACTAATAAATACTTAGTAGATGTAAATGTCCCACACATTTACATCTACTAAGTATAG
The DNA here is from genome assembly GCA_905231865.2 of Boloria selene. Classification (NCBI taxonomy): domain Eukaryota; kingdom Metazoa; phylum Arthropoda; class Insecta; order Lepidoptera; family Nymphalidae; genus Boloria; species Boloria selene. The sequence continues at coordinate 1,136,656 of HG993133.1, forward strand.
TGTAATAAGCCTTATTCAACAACGTATTTTTAACTTTAGATTTGAATTGCTTTAAAGGCAAGTTCAATATTGACAGTGGAATTTTATTATACATGCGTACACCTTGCCCCATAAATGATCTATTTACTTTTTATAGGCGAAAACTGGGTGTTACAAGTTTATCCTTATTTCTTGTATTTATACCGTGTTTGTCACTGTCACTGACGACACGCGTGGCGCAGTTTGTAATGACCCTACTTGCTGCGCCAGCGGTCGCGGGTTCGAGTCCCGCTGGGGGCATACATTTGTTGAGCACGAATGTTTGTACTCCACATATTTATAATATGTATGTATTTAAACTTATATATGTGTAGTATATCAACTATCTAGTATCCATAACACAAGGCTCGTACCTTACCGTTGAACTAGATAGTGCTGTGTGTAAATGTCTCAACATATTTATTATTTATATTTATTAACGACATACTAAAGCTAATCTACTACGATTATAAATATCGTGGAAAAGTTTGTTTGTGAACAAGTAATTCCATTTGAAACTTTAGAACGCGTGCATTTGCACTAGACCAAATGTTGTAAAATAAAATGAGAATTTAATGTGTACTCTTCACACTGTTTACTTTATAAGAGACAGAAAACATGGATGCAGTGAATTTTTCATACGGATAGTGAAAAGCTCTTAAATAAGTTTAAAAAAACCAAAGCTTATCTAAATTAAGCTCTGCTCTTGTGGAAGATACGATAAAAATAGACTATATTTTGGTAAATTTGAAGCGCTCTCATATTACGATGTTACAATAATATACACAAGAAAATAGCTTTCATTTATAATTCGGGATTCATTTTTTAAATAAATTAATATACCTATTGATAATATTCCAAAGTGAAAAAATAAACACAAAAAACTAATTCTTCCATTTCATATTAGCAGTGAATTATCTGGGATATATTTTTGTGAAAGTCAAAATAATTTTTTATGGAAAAATTGAGAAAATTGTAAAGCTCGAATTAAAGAATTATAACCAAAATTGAAGTTTGAATGTCAAAACCTCATTTACAACATCTATTTAAATATATCAAAGCCACATATTAATAATAATAATAATAATATTATAATATAATAAATAATAAAATATTATAAATGCGAAAGTAACTCTGTCTGTCTGTCTGTCTGTCTGTCTGTCTGTCTGTTACGCTTTCACACCTAAACCGCTGAACCGAATTCGATGAAATTTGGTACGCAGATAGAGAAGACATTCAGAAAGGACATAGACTACTTTTTATCCCTGTAATCCCACGGGAACGGCAACTACGTGGGTGAAACCGCGGGGCGCAGCTAGTTACTAATAAAAGTGAAACTTGATAGTAAAAAGTAACTTCAAACATAATAACACATTTATAAGTAATAAAAGAAAAGAAAATATACTTTAAAAATTCGATACAGTACTGCTTCATCAGTGAGAGAAAAATAAAAATTAAAAGCTACATCCCAGCATATATCACAATGCTGACAGAAACGAGTCGAAGGCTTTATACCACTTGAAATTTATCGTTTCACTTCCGCATGATGCTTGTGGCGTATCTACAGCGTGTAATGAAAGGTTGTAATTTTGAAATTTATATCTGTAGAAATATGTCGAAACGCATTATTATAAGGTTTTTTTTTAATTTTAAAATAAAATTGAATGATAGACAGAATATTAAATTAATTGTGACAGAAGCTTTAAAATTGAATTAGATTTTTTACCAACTGTCGTGCTTGATTTCGTCAAAATCAAATAAAATTAGCTCAATTTCTATATTATAATTTTATTATATTATTATCATAATGTTTACATTTCACTCATATTTAGTTTGATTTAATTTTAACTTATAGAGCAAAAAGAGCTTTTAGCCATATATTAGTTAAAACTTATGTTATAATCTCTATACAAATCGGTAAAGACAAGACAATTCAGTACCTTCGCCTCTGTTTGTTTTTCGTGTTATCAAAAAAATATTGGAATATTTTATTTTTTTATAGCAAAATAATATAATTTTCTTTTTTTTTTATTCAAGCTTTTAAAAATTATTATGGTCATAATCACTGCAATCTAATATTCTTAATAATAGAGAATTTGGCGACAATTTGGCGCAGTTTGGAGTGACCCTACTTTCTTGCGCCAGCGGTCGCGGGTTCGAGTCCCGCTGGGGGCATTCATTTGTTAAACTCAGATGGTCGTACTCCAGTCATGATTTTTTATATTTGTAATATGTATGTATTTAAACTTATACATGTAGTATATCAACTATCTGGTATCCGTAACACAAGCTTCCTTCGTAGCTTACCACGGAACTAGATGGCGCTATGTGTAATAATGTACCAACATATTTAATTTATCTAACGAATGCTAATATATTTAAAATTATGGTACTTATGGATTAATACGTATGTATGTACTCGTATATCAAATTAAAATGATCTTTGCTTGAGGATTTGTTGACTGAAATTGATCGAAATCCAAAGTCATGTTAGACGTCGCCTATCAATCAGTTTACTACTAGATTGTGTGAATAATTTCTACGTCAATAACCAGTGCATTGATACAGGCGTATGGTGTTTCAAAGAAAATCCAATATGCTTTCCAAAGCCTCGCTAAGCTTAAATAATTCGCTTTGAAGTAAAATTTTTAATTTAGACCTTTTACAGATAAAATATGGATAAATTCATATCGTAATATTAATTAAGAATATGTTTCTTAATATATGTAAATATAAACGTGGATATATGTAATTTTTTTATATTATTATATTTAAAAAATTTAAAGTGCATATGTAACCTCGAAAACCTGTAGAAAGTTAACCTCGTACGTCCAGAAATCCAAAGTTTACAGGAAACGAAAAAAAAATTTTGATTTTGTCAATGTTTTTCAAACAAGAGGTTTTCGTTTTACTCCAAATATTACTAGTAGGTACACTAGTAGTCATGTATTGGGTTTACGGTTTCGTCGTCGTAATTTTGATTTGATTTTTACAAAAAAATTATGCATTTTTGACATACGAGGTATTCATTCTACAGCGACGATATGCAAATTACCTTTATTCCACTCTGGGAGGTTTCAGGAGGCTAAGGGTAGCTTTTTGTAAAATAAAGTTCAAGTTCGTGCAGCTCACACATACAAACATACCCACGCACATAAAAATATTCACACGCCTACGCCCACGCCCACTCCCAATCCCACGACTACACATTTGCGCGTATTCTCACATAAAAGCTTACACATTAACTTCGTTTTAAACAAATACGATACATATTGATAAGCAAAACCGCAGTCATAGCTATATTAGTAGTAATTTCAACTATAGTAACTTTTTAATACAATTTAACATCTTGCCTCATAAAACCCAAATTAGCTTCGTCACCCAATTTGAGCCAAAACCAAAGACTAATGAAGCTTGATAGGAAATTATTGAAAAAACGAGACTTGTCAGTCAAATTGATGCCGATTAATTAATTGTTAATTACCTATCAAAGGGATTTTAAAAGGGATTGAATATATCTACGAGAATTTATTATTTCGTCAACATTCAATCATTTCTGCGGCAAAAATATATGAATAAAAATAATTAATGTTAAGTCAATAAAGCTTGTATAACGTTTTATGTAGTAATACACATCACTATACTTATGACTGGAGTACAAACATTCCTGCTCATCACAAAAGTGTCCTCTATGAGACTCGAACCCGCGACCGTCGATAATAAGGTAACTAGATTCCCCCTTGCTTCATTCGGTATCTTTCTTAGCTATTTTTTATACGTATACAGTATATATATGATGTAAATGTGTATCTATACAAGAATAATTGGTAACTTAATATTACAAAATAAGCTTAAAGCTTTAAGCTTAAATGTGAATTCTACAGTAAAATACCAGAAAATATATCATAATTGAAATTTATTAACAATTTAAATGCTAACCGACATGTTATTCCCAGATGCAGTAAAAAATCCAGTCATCAATAATAGCTTTCAATTTAAAACGGGATAGAATCTGTCTGCAACGGCATTTATTACGTTGTAAAGAAATGGCGCCCGGAATATATCGCGGTTTCAAGCTCTAAGCACATTTACATAACTAGTGGGAAGTATCAATAAGCCAATTTGCTTAACTTTAATAAACTTTTTATATTCATTTGAAAATATAAGTTTAAATTATTGTTGAATAACTTTATAGTTAATTAGTTAACTAGCTGCTGGGATGAAATTTGTTTTTAAACTAGATGGTGACCTCGGGTTTTCTTGCTTCGTGTTGAGCAACTAATAAAATATAGTTTTGGTATTACAAAGATTGGAAAGAGAAAGTATAGAAACTTCAACACTAAATTGAATTTTCTTTTAGTAATTTCCTTGGGGACGAAGATTTGTCTTTAAATCTATGTTTTTATTTATCAAGCCTAGCGTTAACGCGCTCGCTTGAATAACCGAGTGATGCGGGTTCAAGTTCGGGTCTCGCACCTCTGACATTTTCATGTGCGAATCATTTCTATCATGATCACCACTCGTCTTACAGCGAAGGAAAAAAAACGTGAGGAAACTTGCAAGTCTGAGAAAACCTAGCAAGTTTTCGAAAGACATGTGAAGTCCACCAATACGCACTGGGCCGGCGCGGTGTACTATGGCCTAATTCCCCTCGTACTAAGGGAGACCCGTGCCCGGCAGTGGGACGTTAAAAATACATAATAAAAATATTTTAAAATCAAAAATAAAATTTGAATGATCTTTGCATAGCGAGTTTTCTCTCAACAAGTATCGTTAAAATCCTACGAGCCATTATCGACCTATGCTGTATAATGTTTGTTACAGGTAACAGTATGAATTATTTTGATCATAGTGTATACAAAAACCAAAGACTAATGAAGCTTGATAGAAAATGATTGAAAAAACGAAACTTGTCAGTTAAATTGATGCCGATTACAAATTAAATGAAGTAAAAATAAATCCAAACAAGCATATGAAAAAAATAGAAAATAAATGAAGATTAAGTAAAACCAAAATATATACGTAGTTTATTGCTATTCTGTGGACTTAATATAGGTCTACAAATATATCAAGATAGGCCAGAAGGTCGAGCTCTAGACATGTAAAGACAGACTCAAGTTGTCGGTTACCAACCCTGAATATGTAAATCCATCTTAAATTTTTAGCTATTGTTAAAACCTCTCTAAATTTTATTCATCAAACATATAATAAAATTATTTTTGCTATAATTAAAATTCTTTGTGAGATTCTGCGAAATGAGAATTACTTTAGTTAAGGCTTCATTTTTCATATATAAATACAAGTTCGCTTTAAGGTCAAGGGTAGTTTTAATAATATTTGCTGTTTATGTTTGCTATAGTATTTTTTTTTCATATTTTAAGAATTTATTCACAAGAGTCATCAAAAAGTTTAAAATGTATATATATAACAAAATTTTAAGACAAGCTTTACATTAAATATTTTTAGGAAAATCTTATTAAATATTTATTATAATTAACATTTATAGTTTTCTGTTTTTTTGGTTGTCTGTTTAATAATGCACTACGAGACACTGATAGATTTAGATAGTACTAGCGACTCGCCCTCGCTTCGCTTGGGCTTTTTCCTAGATTTAGCACAGGCAAAACCGTGGGATCCGCTAGTTATGCATATAAACCTTCCTCATGAATCACTCTATCTATTAAAAAAAACCGCATCAAAATCCGTTGCGTAGTTTTAAAGATTTAAGCGTACAAAGGGATATAGGGACAGAGAAAGCGACTTTGTTTTATACTATGTAGTGATTTGGTATGATATTTGGTGGTAATCTAAGTCAAAATATAGGACTTATCTTTGAGAAATCTAAATTTTATACGTAATTAGCTTTTCCCGTGGCTCCGCTCGCGTTCTAAAATCAGAAAATCAAAATATATTTTTCTCCCGGTTTTGCAACATTTCATTCATTAATGCTCCACTCCTATTGATCGTAGCGCGATGTAATATAGTCTATAGCCTTCCTCGATAAACGGACTATCCAACACAAAAAAATTCAAATCGGACCAGTAGTTCCTGAGATTAGCGCGTTCAAACAAACAAACTTTTCAGCTTTATAATATTAGTATAGATTAACGACGCACCCGAGAGAAGCGAGAGTGAGTCTCTAGTATACAAATATTTTTTACATTCTATAAATTCCACTTAAAATATTTTTTATATTTCCGTAAAGCTGAAAGAATTCAGCTTTTATCTCTATAGAAATTGTGTGAAAACATGAAAAGTATTTATAATACCAAGATATTGCTTCAAAAATGTATTTAAAATATCTTTCACTCACAACTATTATTAATGTAGGAATCTCAGAAGAGGAGCTTGGTGCATCGTGAGCGGATTAAGTAAAGCCGGATTGGTATAATACAGGCAAGAAAATTTCCGATGAGATTTACCGTACGGTGTTAAATCTCTTATAAAACTGATAATAATTTTACGAAGTGCATATTTTTTATAATAACATTATCTTTTTAAAATTGGTTATGCGGATAATAAATAAAGTGCTTTATTAATAAGATACTACTTTTTTAGATTTACGCGAATATTTGATATTATAAATGAAATTTTCTTTTCGGACCCATGACAATGATTGCTGTAAAGCATTCGAAACGTCGCGAACCAAAAATCATAATAAATCCGCGACAAAATCCGAAAAGATAGTATCATTTATAATAAGTTATTATTAATTAGGAGGTAGAGAATAGGGAGGTAGAGGATAGGGATGCGCAGTGGTAACACGCACACTCAAGAACCTTCTTGCACTTCTGATCTTTTTTTTTTTTTTTTTTTTTTTTTTTTTTTTTTTTTTTTTTTTATTAGGTTCACAAAACTGAATGATACATTATAAAAAGAAACTTTGTGTGTAAACAATTTAAACGTTGTACAATGTTCATCCTTACTACAGTGAACACAGCATGCAGTTTTGACATGTTCAACTTAAACTAATTACAGAAACTAAAATCTATTTGACAAGTCTATGAATAATATTCTTGGCCATAGCCAAGGAGCCATTGAAAATATCAAAATTAGGACATAAAGCATTATAGGATGACAGAATTCTATATAGAACTGAGTGATGTCCAATATTAGTACGACAATGTGGTAATTGAAAACTATAAATATTCGAAAGACGACTACCAGAACGTGGGATTTTAAAACAAATTTTATTTAAAAAATCTGGACAGATCATTAATCCATTTATAATTTTGTATAAAGTCAAAATATCCGCTATTTTCCGACGAGTACTTAAGGGATTGAGATTATAATATTTTAGTCTAGAGTCATAAGTGTCTAAATGTTTGCATTTATTGTCAATGTAAGTTAAATGATAAATAAATCTTTTTTGGACCCGCTCAATTCTTTTAATGTGCACGGCATACCCAGGTGACCATATTGGGCTATTATATTCTAATATGCTCCTTACTAAGCAGTTGTATATAGGGATAAGAACTTTAGGGTCTTTGAAAATTTTTGTTTGTCTTGATATAAACCCAGAAAGTCTAGAGGCTTTTTTAACAATGCTATCTACGTGACTTATAAAGCTTAAACGACTGTCGACTATAACTCCTAAATCTCGGATTTCGTTAACTTCCTTTAGATGGGCTCTCTTTAATGTGTATATAGCTGTAATGGGATTTTTTTTACGCGTGAATTTTATGTGATAACACTTTTCAATATTAAGTTTCATTTTATTGTTTTCACTCCATATCTGTACCCTGTCTAAATCTTTTTGTAGTATTTTTACATCATTTTCAGTCTTGATACGTTTATATATCTTTAGATCATCGGCATACATCTTAAACGGGCACTTTAAATGCTGAGCCAAGTCATTTATATATATCACGAAAAACAAAGGACCCATATGCGAGCCCTGCGGGACGCCAGTTGGTATAATTTTACTTCTTGAAGAATAGCCACGTATCATTACTAATTGTGACCTTGTTCGTAGGTAGGACTCACACCACCTTAACAATGAGCCATGAATACCAAGTGCCGAAATTTTTTGAAGTAACATAGCATGGTCTATTAAATCAAATGCCTTGCTAAAATCTGTATATACAGCATGCACTTCATCCCCATCATCTAGAGCCTCAGCGATGTCACTAATAAAACCTATCAAGTTAGATGCTGTTGATTTTTTGGGCATAAAACCATGTTGTTCCGAGTGAATAATTTCCTTAACGTGCCAGTAAATTTTTTTCTGAACTAATCCCTCAAAGACTTTTCCAATTGCAGGGAGAATCGATACCGGCCTATAATTACATATCGCTGCTTCAAAACAAAAGGGCCACAAATCAAAAATATTCAAAATCCTTTTTATTGTAAAAATTCAAATTTTGTCGGTTATATTTTCATAATTTAAAAAGATCCCCATGAATTTCACATTTTAAGCAACAAAAATACTACTGACGTCTTTTTTGTATTTTTGAATTTACGCTGCAATATCTGTGCAAAGCCGCCATTTTTTTAGTTGCGACCCGAACGTCGACGAGAGCGCACCTTTGTTTGGTGCTAAAGGGCCATAACGCAAAAATATCTCTTGATTAAGCTTTTATTATTTAAACAAAAGTGCCATATTTTGATAAACGTCCGTTTTGCATATAATATTTATGTAAGGATCACATATTTTACTTAATCAAAAGGGCCATATTACAAAAAAGCCTGTTTTGTTTATAACACTTTATAGGAGTGTTAATAACAATTTAAAAACAAAAGTACCATTTTTTGAAATAAGTATGTTTTGCATAGAAGATGCATTTAGGAGATAATAATTACGTTGTTTCAAAAGGGACATGTTAGGAATACGTCCGTTTTGCTGGTAATTTTTTCTAGGTTATTAAAGAATAAAAGTTCTTATTTTGATATACGTCATTTTTGTATTGTATATTTTTAAAAGTAAAATTATATTATTTGATAAATTAAATGGACTGTTTTTGCTTGTTATTTTTATTGTATGTTTTTTTATTAAGGTAAAAGTTTATTTTATGCATTTTTGTAAAACAAATGTATTTGTTTTAATTATTTTTTATAGAATAAACAACAGAGCACAAGGATACTCAACATGGTAAATTATTATAAAAATACATACATACATAATAAAAATGGGCTGATTATTAAGATTATAAGAATTGATAAAGAGAATATTGAATCACTTTTAAAGTGCTAGTATAATGTCAATTATGACTCTTGAGCGATTATATCAATAATGAATTGTGAGCGAAACGGGGAGGCGATCGCCGTCTCCCTTGACGTCTCGAAGGCCTTTGACAGGGTCTGGCACGCTAGCCTTGTAAGAAAGCTTTCAGCCTATGGTATATCTCCTGGCCTGATCAACTGGATTAAAGACTTCCTGACCTAAGCGACCGATCACTCAGAGTTGTGGTTGAGGGTTGTTCATCACAACCCTTAAAGACTAACTCAGGGGTTCCTCAGAGGTCTGTTCTCTCTGCAACCTTGTTCCTGCTTCATATCAACGACCTGCTTATACCCGGTATCTATGGGTACGCAGACGACAGCACTGTTGTAGAGAGATACCTGCCAAATCCTCGAGCCAGTAGAGATCAAATTCAGTCTGAAAGAGAGGCCATGGTAGAGCGTTTGAATCTAACACTCAAGACAGTCTCCACTTGGGGCGATGCCAATCTTGTGAGTTTCAATGCCACCAAAACACAGGCGTGTCTGTCCACCACAAAAAGGAGTCCTTTTACCTTGACTCCTACTTTCAGAAATGTACCCCTAGAATACACTGACCGTCTGAAGTTGTTGGGAATGGACAGCTCCAACATGAACTACGGGCGGTTCATCGAGTCTAAGGCTAATATAACAGCGAGGAAAGTTGGCATCCTCATAAAGATCCGACAGTATTTCACACCAGGACAGCTTCTTGATTCATATAAAGCTCAAGTCCGGTCGTGTGTGGAATACTGTAGTCACATATGGGCTGGTGCTGCGAAATGCCATCTGTCTGCTTTGGACTCGATTGAGAGGCGTGCGCAGAGGATTATTGGTGACCTACAAGCCTCGATCACCGACGTAAAGTTGCCAGCCTCTGTGTATTCTATAGGTTACATTTTGGAGAGTGTGCGCAGGAATTACATGATTTAATTCTGCTGGTCTCCATCCTTATGTCGTGGACATTCCATCCGTCCGAACGAAGCGTTTCGCTTCGCCATTTATTATACGTGCGGCTAAGGATTGGAACAACCTGCCTACGTCAGTGTTTCCGTCCGATTACAATATGGGTTTCTTCAAGGTAAGAGTGAATAGGTGGCTACTTAATTAGTGCGACTTACTATCTACGACTGCGTTACCACTTTCCATCAGGTGGAACGTAGTCAAGCACTAATTCAGAACGATATAAAAAAACTGTGATAATTATATTTGAGTTCCTAATTACACTTTGATACTTACATTTAAATGCTACGATTCCTAATAATTTTGTTTCTGTGATTATGATTATGTTATTACTCTATTTTGTAAGGTTAATTATTTTTCATTGATTTTTTGAGATTGGTTTTATACTTAGCTAAAGTCTAGTTTTCATAATATTATTATTTTGAAGTTGAACTCAAGTTTACACTTCAGTTACATAGGTAATAGCATTACTTACTTTTGTATTTTTAATTATTTTTCAGTAAGTACAATTTGATTTTGAGATTAATTTTATAACTTTTTTTTTGAAGTTACCTAATAAGTTAAAACTTCAACTACTACTACTTAGTAGTTGTTTTTTGTTTTTTTTTTGTAGCATTTCTTTATATTTTACAGAAGCAAAAGTTATTTTAGTAATTATTTTTATGTGACATGGTCACTTTCTTTGGTTTATAATATATTTTTTCTAATTTGTGTAAGCTAATGTCACAAAAAGAACCTTGAATACATATTATTTTTACAAATTGTGACTGTTTTGTTAAATTTTCCCCTTAATTCAAACAATATCTTTATATACAAAAGAGGCTTATCTGCTCATAACTTTTTTTTTAGAAAAAATTACACATAACCGAATTAACCATTAAAAGCAGATTAAAAATATCTTTCTAACAGTGTATAACACCTATTTATCAGTTTTAAAATTACAGAGCAATTATACAAAAACTCATTTTGAAAACTTTAAATGGCTCTCCTGTAAAATTAGGTCTTTTCGCGTTGTGGCCCTTTTGTTTTGAAGCAGCGATATGTTAGACACATCGCCTTTCTTGTGTATTGGTGTCAACCGAGCCTGCTTCCATATTGTTGGGAAGATACCCTCTGTTAGGGACTTATTATATAAGATATGCAATGGCGTAGTTAGAGTTTCAGCACATTGTTTTAAAAACTTATTTGGTAATCCATCTAATCCTGGTCCCTTATTTGGGTCTAATCTTCCAAGAGCAGTTAGTATTTCAGTTTCAGTTAGTGTACATTTACTGAAGGATGACGAACTCACTTCAAGCACAGGGTCACAATTTCCAGCACTGTAGTTATTATGTGACGTATAGACCGATTGAAAATATTCTGAAAAAAAATCGGCTATTTCCTGACCACCCGCAGCGACTCTATCACCCAATACCATTTGATTAGGTATAGAACGGCTATTACTTTTTTGACTGTTTACGAATGACCAAATTCTTTTAGGTTGAAATCTAACTGTATTTGCAGCATTTTCTTTATAGATTTTGTAACATTCTTTTAACATGTCATCATATCTATTTCTAAGAAGGTTGAAAGTGTCTTTGTCCCTGGGGTTACCATATTTTTTATATTTTTTATGGAACTTTAATTTCTCTCGTGTACACTTTATTAGTGGAATGCTGAACCAGTTAGGGTATTTTTCATTGTGAGGCCTAGTGTATGGAGTGTACTTTTCTATGATTAAATTTAAGATAGTGTAGAAATCACCTACCATTTCCTCTACATCCATATCCTTCCATCTATCCCACCAATCTACATTTCCTAATTCCCTGTTGATTTTTTGGTAATCCGCTTTGTTAAAGTTTAATCTTGGTATCCTGTTACTCCTAAGTGATCGTCCTACTTGTATCATATTAAAATTAATTTCCAGAGCTGGGTGATGAACGTCTAAATTTATCAAGGGAAACAAACATTCTGAAATTTTAAGTCTTGTCGGTGAGTCAGTTAAGATCAAGTCAAGGATTCGATTATTATTATTTCTAATATGATTACATTGATATAAATTATTAAATTGCATTTCATCCATAAAAATATTATCTGTTGTGTTATTACACGGTAAAGGAATGTAAGCGGATAACTGTTCGTTATACTCCCAGATTATATTTGTCAGATTAAAATCTCCAAATATGATTGTTGTTGATGTGTTGGTCATACTACTAATGGCTTTAGTTACGCTTGAGAGAAAAGTTTTTAAATAGTCCTGATTTATCGGTGGGGGTATATACACTGCACAGATGTTTAAGAATGAGTCGGTACCGTCGACATCGCCTAAACTAAGGCTAAGCCAAACATCCTCACACTCTGATTCCCATTTGACCTTTCTAGTTACTTCTATGTTCTTGTTCACTGCTATACAAACACCACCTCCTTCTTTTTTATATAGAGAGGATGAGGTAGAACTTCGGTCTCGCCTAAAAATGTTGTATCTCGCGTCTAAAAATTCACGATCAAAAATACTATCGTTCAACCACGTTTCTACTAGAATTAATATATCGTAATCATATTTTAGTACATTCAAATAAAACTCTTCACACTTCGTTCTCAAACCCCTCACGTTCTGGTAGTAGATAGATAAATTATTATTACTTGTTACAATCAATTTTACATTTTACAATATTAAATTTTAAAGTCTTTTAATAGCATCTATGGTGCTGATAACCAACGATCGCGATGTAGTATTCTTCCGCACAAATATCTTGCCGTTTCGCACCCATATAAACTGATATTGCTTTTCTTTGACCGCGGCCCTTACCGCTGCGTGCAGATTTTTATTGGCCGGTGATAAATGCTCAGTTATATAAACAGGTTGCTTCTTGTCCGCATAACCAAGATGCCCAGAGTGCAATTTTTCACTTTCGTGTGCCCGATTAAATTGCTTAACAGCAGCGAGAACTTCATCCCTAACGCGAGGGCTCACAAATTTTGCCACAATCGCACGGGGTCTCTCTGAGGCCTTGTTGATTTTAGGCACCCTATGGATATTCATGATCTCGTTGTTATCTAAAGGTCTCGATATAACATTTCCTAATTGCTTGATGACTGTCAGCAAGTTCTCATTCTTGTTCTCCGGAACACACTGTATTTCAACATTGCAAGCTCTGGACTGTTGCTCCATTGTATTGATCTGGCTGTTAATGGCATCAAGTTGTAACTGGAGAGTCCTATTTTCAGTTTTTAAGTTGTCAATCATTTGTGAATTTTCGCTAAGTGAATTTTTCAATTCCTCGTACTGATTACATACAGTACTGACATTTGACTTGAGCTCTTCGATAACACTGTAGATAGCTTTGTTTTCCAGGGCTATCTGCTGCTTCACCTGAAACAGAATGGTAGCGGTTGCTTCCTTTAATCTTTTGTCAAAGTATGATTTGAGATCTTCGATTGCTGCATCATCAGTTCGAGGAGATGAACTTGCTTGCTTGTTTACAGGTGTATGATCCCCACGTTTTACATTGTCCTTGCAGTCCGGACATTTCCAATTTATTTTCGCTTGTTTCGACTCCTTATGAAAATTCTCAGCCGTTATTCCCAGGCATTGATAGTGATAACTGCCGGTGCACAGGGAGCACACCTTAGTATCCTGATTTCCTTTAATCCCTTTAGTGCAAACCTTACATTTTAAGTTGGAGTTTGATGCAGACATATTGGAGGTGTCTTATTTCTTGACAAACAATAAGTAGAAATTAAACTCCTATTAATAGTAGGTTGGCAATATTATGCAGTCGTAAGTATTGCTATTATTTTTCTGCAGGAGCAAAATATATGATATGAAGTTGATACTCTAAATTTTGTGAGGGTAGAACCACAGCACTTAAATAATACGGTGTTGTTATTATCGTATTTTTCTAGTAAAAACGCTAGATTCAGCACATGAAACACTTTTTTTTTCAGGACAAAACACGAACCACAACAAACCAACACTATTCACTACCAAACAAGTGCTTTAGTACCACTTTTTTTAAATTTATTTTACCAGCTAAGTGAAACACGTCTTTTGTTTTTGATATAATATATAAAATTTTCTTGTATAAATAATGTTTAATATGATTACCAATTGTTTTATGGTTAATGAAATAATTGTGTTGAAACGTGTCTGGAGATTTATGCGCGCGCTTATTCCGCGCTACTCAGTAACAATTTGGTATTCGGTCCTTAGTACGTGTACGAGCCGCAGGAAATACTAGTTTTATTATATGTATTGACAGATTGTTAGGTAGTGAAGTTATCGACAAGTGTTTTGTGGCTCGTGATGGTTAACAGTTAGAAAACTGTCACAACGCCCCGCCCTAGTCTACTAAGCGGTGTTATGGCTAGATCAAAGTATGAAAGTGGGTCATTGAAATATTAAGTTTCGGTCGATCTTGCTTGCACTCAAGTAAATTGGCGTCCTAATGATGTTATTAGTGTAGAAATATCGAATATCGTTTGCTTTTAAACTAGGTCCGACTACCAGCTCTACATGGATTTTATTAGAATTAAAAAAATCTTTTTGGGGTTAGATATGAGAAGTCCCAAAACAGAAAAATGGAAATCCTATTAGATAAGAAAATAAAGGATAAACTTAGAAAAAGTTAGATTTCCATGGGGTTAAAAATAAAAAAATGAGTTCAAAAAAATAAAAAAATTAACAAAATATTCTTAAACCTACTTAACAAAAACCATCGAAATAAAAAAAACAACTGTGTTTATAAATCCCATATGACCCGACCAAAAGCCTGCGATCAATCGTGAAGGACCTCGGGCCAATATCAATAAAAACAAAAAGGTTGGTGGGCGTTATATAAGGATTAGTTATTAAAAGTAAACCTACTCAGTTTTATACAATATTATTGTAACAGAAAAGCAAGCATCAGTGCTAAATGAAGCTTAATATAGAAAAAAAAGAATGTATGGTATATATAAATATGTGCTATGCTTATGTAACCAGATGGTTGATACCCTACACATATATAACTTTAAATACATACTTAATAATAGTAATAATAATATTCTCCGACCGATTCCGGCGATCAATCTCATTGAGACTGGCCAACTGCGCAGGAGATATTATAGTGCACAAGTGTACGCGCAGACACAAGTGCACTCGCTATTCCTATCACTCTCATACTCCGGTGGGACGACTGTTCGACACGGCCAGTAAGAGTTAAGGCGCAGGACCGACGGCTTTACATGTTCTCCGAGGCATGGGTGACAAACTTCTCAATTTCGGGCGTTTACTGAGGCTTACTAAACAGAAATATTAAACTTGGCCCGACCCGGGACTCGAACCCAGAACCTCTCGATGTATGACCGTATATGTTAGCCAAACAGTAAGTGCTTATCACGCAAATGCCCCCAGAGGGACTCGAACCCGCGACCGCAAGCACAGCAAGTAGAAACACTACAAACTGAACTAAGCGGGTTATCTAGAGTATATCAAAATATGTATGAAAGTAACTAAAAAATAAAACTTATTTTTTATAACAGTATTAAAAGTCTTATGAAAATTACTGCAAAACAAGTTACAACGTTAACGTCGCAGATGTCGAGACTAATTATAATTTGTTTATAAAAATTAACAGCGTAAACGACGTTTACACGTTTTCATTATAATTTACTTAGAGACAAATATTTTTAAGCCCAAAAATACATAATATTAAAAGATAAATACAAATGTATGTATATATTAAGTTTTTTTTTAGTTTAAAACAGTGGTAGCCCAGCGGTAACGCGCATGCTTGGCCGAGCTTAACCGAGTGATGCGGGTTCAAATCTGCGTCTTGCACCTCTGATATTTTCATGTGCGAATCATTTCTATCATGATTACCACTTGTCTTACGGCAAGAAAAACATCGTGAAGAAATTTGCATGTTTGAGAAAACCTAGCAAGTTTTCGAAAGACATGTGAAGTCCGCCAACACGCACTAGGCCAGCGCGGAGGACTATGGCCTGATCCCCCCTCTTGTTTTAGCAGTGGGACGTTAAAAAGTGCTGATGATGTAATTTTTCAGTAAAACTGAAGTATAATATAATAAATAAAGATTTACATAATTGTTTTACTTTCATAAACAATCAGACAGACAAAAATTCTAAAACTATAAATTCGGTATCTAAATCGATAATAATGGCTATTTCAATGATTTTTTCCTAATACTATTCGTATATAATCTCACTGTACTTCTAAATCCCGTTAAATTGCAAGGAAACGAAGTAAACGAACCAATAAACCTTTACAATCGAATATCCAGCGAGTACAAAATAAACAATACCGATACTGATTACTAAAGAACTGTCGGCTCTAACGTTGTAGTGAAGCCAATCATGACTCACATTCTCAACGACCGAGCCTTGCAAATAGACGTGAAGTTGTGGCGTGATGGGGAGGAACGATATTTACTTTTATATTTGTTAGTACAGTACCATCTGTACGTTAGTATGTATTTTTCAAAGATAAGTTTTTTTTTTGATTCTGCTAGTAAATTGTAAAATATAAAGGAAATTTTTAACTAGTACAAGTATCTATACAGTAGTAATTATTAGTTAGTACACTTATGTAATGGAAGAGCGGTTTATCCTAACACAATACAAGTGCTTATGCGCTTAAAAGGAGGTCCCAATCACTTATCAGCTATTGTAAATTTTTGAGATACCGAATAAAGATTTTATTTTATATTTTTTATTTTTTTTCGTAATAAAAAGTACCCTATATATTGAACCGAATATCCAGCTATTATTATACCAAATTTCATCAAAATCTGTAAAGTTGATTTCTTGTGATGCGGTAACAAACAGACAGACAGACCAACAATCTAAATACTATAGATTTTACCTATATATCGATAATAGTGGCTATTTCCACAAGATTTTCGATAAAATATTCAATGTACAAATTCTATTCAGAAATAATCGATTATTGTATATATTTTAAATAAAACTATCTTTTAGAATTTCCTTTTGAATGCTCACTCCCGTAACCATGATTGCTGTAAAGCAATCGAAACTTCGAAAAACAAAAATTAATAAAGCAGCGAAAAAACCGACAAGTTTCATTTAAATGACAAATATTAAATCTAACAAAATATTTTGTTTTCCATTACTGTCCTTTTTTAGAATATCTTTGATTTGTATTTGATATTTAAGAAGGCTTATTAAAATGTTCAAATTGAACCGATGTTCGATTACAATTATATGAGTTTACGCTACTAAGACCCACAAGAATTTTTTTTAGTTAGTATCTATACTAATATTACTAAGCTGAAGAGTTTGTTTGTTTGGTTGAACGCGCTAATCTCAGGAACGGAAAAGGAAATTATTTTTGTGTTGGATAGTCCGTTTGTCGAAGGAGGCTATATATACATCACGTTGTAATCAATAGGAAAATCATCAACGAAAAATGTTCCAAAACCATGTACCATACCGTGCGAGAGAAAGAATTTAGTTTCCGGTCCTTAGAACGCGTGCGAAGCCGCGGAAAATTCTAGTACGTAATATTTCTAAACAAGCGACTCGCCCTCGCTTGGCTTGGGCTTTTTCCTAGATTTAGCACAGGCAAAGCTGCGGGATCCGCTAGTTATGCATATAAAACCTTCCTCTTGAATCACTCTATCTATTAAAAAAACCCGCATCAAAATCCGTTGCGTACTTTTAAAGATTTAAGCGTACATAGGGATATAGGGACAGAGAAAGCGAGTTTGTTTTATACTATGTAGTGATGATATCTAAGTCAATACTAAGTCTATGTTTTACATTTTACAAAAATAATATAAACTCGATGAATTTCCAGTCAGTATCGTTTGCTTCTCGATTATTAGAATTGCAACGTACGGGTCTGTGCAAATTGCAAAAAGGAATACGATATTGGACTGAGTGCTGTTCATAATAGAAGCTAGGTTTTTTTGGTCGATACAAATACAGTTTGAATCGATGCGGTTTTATAAGAGGTAGGCATTGAGATGCAACGTTGGATACTTGCAATTTAATTTTTTTCCAGGTTAAGTCGAGGACTTAATTAAAAGTTAAGTGGACTCTTAAAGTCTTAACCACTCAAAGTACAAGGGTAATTGCGATGCAAACGGTTGTAATCTATCATTTGTTTTACTTGTATTTCCTGTGGCTCCGCCCGCTTTCCTAGAACAGAGCCTTAGATTTTATATATTACTAGCCTTTCCCGCGGCTCTGCTCGTGTTCTAAACGCTGAAAATCAAAAGAAATATTTTCTGCCGTTTTTGCAACATTATTCATTGATGCTCCACTCCTATTATTCGTAACGTGATGTAATGTAGCCTATAGTCATCCTCGATAAACGGACTATCCAACGCAAAAAGAATTTTTCAATTTGGATCAGTAGTTCCTGAGATTAGCGCGTTCAACTAAACAAACAAACTCTTCAGCTTTATAATATTAGTATAGATTATACCATCGGGCTCGTCCGTAGATTTAGCACAAGCGAAGCCGCGGACTCCTTTCGGGTTTCTGGTAAATATATACAAAAACTTTAAAAATTGTATTTTAAAACCTTCCTCGAGAACCACTCTATACATTGGTGAAAACAGCACGAAAATCGGTGCAGTATTTTTTGAGTTTATCGCAAACAGACAGACAGACGCGGCGGAGTACTTTGTTTTATAATATGTAGTGAAGTATAAATTACAATTAATCGTAATAGAAGCACTAGTTTCTATTTAAAATAAGCTTAACATAATATCATGATAATCACTGGTGCTCGCGAAACATAATAAACATATTATGCCAAATGCTTAATATGAAATCTATGTATAAATAAAATTGAATTGTCTGCTTGTGATTCAAAGTAACATATTTTTTTTACAAAATATAATAATGTTATTAATCTTAGCATTTAGTGTTTACATGATTTTACATATCCTGTGCAAAATCCCTGGTTAAGGCAATAAATAAAAAAAAATAAGGAAACTGGGCAGTTTTGACGTTAAGAATAGCGAGTATCGAGAGTATAATTCATAGTAGGGGTTCAGGTTAATGAACAGTGACTGATATAGTTAATTACAACCAAATTAGGGTTAGCGTTCGAAATATAAATCTTAGCTTAAATTTTGAAACATAAATGATTAATGAAGAATCTTGTTACAATTTTTGTTTGTAATATTCAAAACTTTGTTTATTTAATCAAACCCTTTTAATTTATTAAGCTTCGATTTTATGTATAATTCAGGAAGCTATTATGTAAGCTTAAAGCTTTTCTTATGCGCAATGAATGTCAGTAAGCATAATTTGACGTGGTTAAAATTATTTAGATAGGGAAGCCCAGGAAAGATCCCGGGTTCGGGTCCCATCTGGTGTAATTGGGATAGGCTTTAGCATATTTATTTAGCCATATTTATGGGATTTTATGTGTTTAGTATTTTAAGAGTAGGATTAGAAAAATCGTAATAATGTCTTTTACAATATCGAAATGTGTGAAAATAAAATAAGGTTTATGAGTGATCATATTTTACTAAAGAAAATAATAAAGGGATTCACTTACGCAATATTACTCGAGCAACGCTTCACAGAAGTGCTCCAGTGGCAGTGATTGATATAGCATAAAATTTAATGGATTTTTCTGTTTGGTTAACCTTAAACCTTCTAAATTGAAAAAAAATGCTTTAAGTACCTACACCTAATTTTGCTAATCTTTTACCTAATACCATTTATAATCTTAAAGATATAAAATATGAGATCGACTGATGCTGTGAAGCTTAGATATAACTGTAAGTCGTTAACTAAAGTTTAATAATTATAAATAAAACTACCTTTTCGGATTTTGTCACGGATTTATATAGATTTTTGGTTCCCGACGTTTCGAATGCTTTACAGCAATCATGGTCACGGGAGATAAGATATTTAATAAGGTATTTTTAAATTGTGGGTAGGCACTGTCTGTAACAAGTATATAAACCCCTGAGACGTCAAATACTTTAATGTCTCCCGTGATCATCATTGGTGTAAAGCATTCGAAACGTTAGAAACTAAAAATCAAAATAAATTATAATGCCAAATATTCGCGTAAACCTAAGAATATATTAAAGTTTATAACATAATTGTTTAAACATAATTTAAAGTACATAACATAATTGTTTAAACCGGGATAGTTAAAATATAAACCCAGTTAGTAATAGCCCAGTGGTATCACGGTCACCAGTATGCGCCTAAAGACTAGTTGAATCATGTAATCTCCTAGAAATACTATTAAAATGATAGATTGTTACTAAAACCTAAGCAAATACCACTAGTTATAGCTTTTACTATTGGACTTTCATCATCAATCACAGTACTTTATTTGCGAAAAATTTCTCAGTTATCGAAATATCTGTGTAATTGTGTTGTAAGTCACGCAATACGATAATAAAGTCGGTTTTGTTCAGTTTGATTCGCAGACGCATAATAGATTTGCGTAGACTGTAATTTGGTTTTTATTCACTTCAATTGTATTTCTATAAATCTATTTATACATATAACTAATAAAATTCTAACTGAGTCCAATAAACTTAAGTAAAAAGGCTCACGTAGTTTTTCTAACGGGTAATAATTTTTAAGACAGTTGTTAATGTTCATTTTTAATGGTTATAAAATTATTATTTTTTCACAGATAACACATCTAGATATGAAGTTAAATTACTATGCTTTGAATGCATAAATCTATAGGCGTGATAGTTTTTCAGTAAAGTGAACCACAAATGCTCAAGTTGCGGGATAGTGTTAGTTATTAGGATTTTTGTCTATCTGTTAGTATTTGACGGCGTCACGAGAAAGCCACTGGGCAATAGATCTACCCATTTTAATGAAATTTAGTACATTAATGGCTGGGTATCGGAGTCAATTATATTTATAATATTTAATACTTTCTTAGGTTTACGCGAATATTTGTATGGTAACGGGAGAGTTTCTCCCGTGACCATGATTGCTGTAAAGCTTTCGAAACGTCAAATTCGAAATAAGTCTGCGACAAAATCCGAACAGATGGTTTCATTTATTATTCTTTTTAATGCGGTTAAATATCTCACTTTGAAATGCAAAGTTACATTTGCTGTTGTAAAAACACACATAATTGTGTGTTTTTTATTTAGTAAATTGAGCGAAAAAAACGTTGAGCACGAATGTTTGTACTCCAGTCATAGGTGTTAATATTTATAATATGTATGTATTAAAAAAATATATATGTATAGTGTATCGACTATCTCGTATCCGCTACATAAGCCTCGTAGCTTACCACGGTAACAGATGGCGCTGTTGTAATATTGTCCCAAAAAATTAAAAAAAATATTTACTAAAACTTTAATGTCAAAATAGTTATACAATTACGCATTTAAAGTACATAAAGTACACTTTAAAACTTTGTACCTATAACTCAATGGGAAGATGAATAAGGAAAGAATCTTAAAACTCCTTTTAACATATAAAGTGTACATAATATATCATAAGTTCTCGTATTTATTAAAGCTTCTTGTTCGTTCTTCTTTCGTGCTCATGGCTATTTTTAATTAAATTAACTTTAATTGATTTTTTTTTCATCACTTTTATTCTTTTGATAACCAAATGAATTTTATTTTACTGTTAGTTTTTAACACACAGAATATGCCTCAGTAGGCTTGCCTACTCATTTTTGTGTATAGCTACCAAAGCCGATGTAAACAGGTAAGTCAATATAGGTGACTCCATCGTTCTGCTAACTTATCGAAAGTTATATCAAATTTTAGATTATTTTTTTACAAAATCAGTCATATAGACTTGCCTGCAAAAAATCATACTTAAAGCACTGTTGCCCAGCTAAAAATAGCCATGAGCACTTTCAGATAGGTAAGTAATTATAGGCATATTTGTTTATAAATTATATTCGATAAAAAATATGTCTCATCTGGTTATCAGATCGGTGAAGGTCGATCTTCCACGGTCTCCTCTACTATCTGCAGCTACCTCAAGGCACGTTTCTAAGAAATAAAATTGCTACTTTAATAAAATATGTAACTCAATTAAATGCAAGCAGAGTGACGTTTAAAAGCTTTTGAAAAGTTGTTACATCAGTTTCGCCGCACATCCTTATATACTACTTACTAAATACTCTGGCTTTGTCTGTTATTATTATTTAGAGATTTTAGGTCCTAAAAAATTAAAACATTTTTAATATCTATATATGTATTTTAGTAATATTCTAGATATGTATTGTAGTTTTTTCTTCATTCAAAATCATTCCCAATATTTTACGAAAGAGAGTTATCTAAAGTATGACTCGAAGTGTTAGTTAGTTAGTACTAATGTTTTACTACTTCATGGTGAAATAAGTGAACCGATTTGGATAAAATTTAGTATAATATATACATAGTGTAGGATCCAGAGTAACACAGATTCCTATATACTCTTTCCTAGACACAAACCCTACCTAAGGCAAACTTGCTATTCTATACTAATATTATAAAGAGGAAAGGTTTGTATGTAAGTATGATGTATGTTTCTTAACGAAATGGCTCAAAAAGTACTGGACCGATTTTAAAATTCTTTTACCATTGGAATGCTATATTATCATTGATTAATATAGGCTTTTTTAATTGCAATAAAAAAATAAAAATCCTTACTAAAACTATAACAACAGGAGAGGAGGATGAGTGCACGCCGCACATAATATATGAAATAGGTAGCCGCGCGGCTCAGGCGTATATTAAAGCTGGAGTAATTTTGAAGAATTTTTACCCAGCGAGTGATCGAATGAAGTTTAGTAGCGATTAAAAAAATGAACGCGGGCAAAGCCGTATTGCTAGTAAGAAATAAAGGCTTGATACTAAATTGAGCTTTGAAACAGGATGTGTCACCACATTTCAATACCCCATAACTCTCTCACTTCGTTCTTCAATTCGTTTTTCAAGTTCGTCCAGCAACTACATTTGCGAGATCATTGCAATAAATCATTTTTATTACGGCTTTTTTACTGCCGTTGTGTCATTGCAGTCGATAGCGTTCATTATTCTCACACTAATAGGTACGTTGTTTTTATGATATAGTACTTTCGAATAATATTTATTGTACTAGTAATGGTTGTACATGTACATATAAAGCTGATTGAAGTACCCCTTTTTTATCTGACTGCGATGAAGCACGAAAGGAGGGTAATGTGTTTATCTTGCCTGTGTAGATGTGCACATGTCTGATTTTATTCGTAACTAAACGGCTTTGCATAATCATTTCAACATTTACGTGAATTAATGACGTTTTAAAATAAAACCATCTCTTTGCGGATTATTTTTATGTTTCTGACGTTTCTAATGATTGCTTGCCCAAAATAAATCCGTGAAAATATCCTAAAAAGGTTTTATTTTATACGCCTTGAGTTGTAGTTTCACCTTAATAGCCTTGTAAGGTACATTGATAATTATGAGAAACTACGGGCCCTATACAAAAATGTATCAAAAATAAAAAGTCTCCTTTATACTACGTTCCTTTGTCATCTGCTTTCAATATTTTTTTTAAATTAAGACTATTTTTAAACTTTTTCAAGCAATAAAATCTATACAATTTAAGCGTTTCTGTTCACTTTAGTGGAACAATTTTGTTTTTTCTCAATCAAATCGTGCAAAAGATTAGACTTCTTCTAGCTATCAATTCGAAACTTAATAATTATTCACAAACCAATACAATAATTTGATGTAATCGCTACTCGATTTCGATTTGACAATGGGTGAATAATAATAAAATATAACAATATCTTCTCACATAGGTTCAATTCATTTCTTTTAACCGTGTACTCGTAATTTTTTGAAACTGTTGTCTATCTTTAAACTTTATCACTACATATTATAAAACAAACTCCTCCACCTCGTCTGTCTGTCTGATCACGATAAACTTAAAAAGTACTGCACCGATTTTCATTATGTTTTCACCAATGGATAGAGTTGTTTTCGAGGAAGATTTAACTATATAATGTCATGATTTTGTATATACATTATACATATTTACTAGCGGCTATATAACCCCCTAAATCTAGGGACCAACCCGAGCAAAGTGAGGGTGTATCGCTAGTTAAAGAATATAATACGATAAGTTTTACTAGGGACTTTTATAAAGGCTATTTTAACCATTTATACATACATACTGTAAACCATAGAAAATCAAACACCCCTATTTTTAAATATATAATGATGTTATCTCAACAAAGCCTTCGATATCGTGACTGATACCAATCAATTAGGACCGTGATAAATTATGCATTCTAGCCTCCAACTAATCCCCAAATTATCTAATGAATAGCTAAGTCTTGTTTATTTTATCTATTGTTTGATGTTCAGAATTAAAATAGGTATATAATTTTATAAGATACTTTGATGTAATTTTAGATTTTTTGTAATTTGTAGTTTAGTTTAGGTTTGGCACTGTCTATAACAAGTATATAAGCCCCTGAGACGTCAAATACCTTAGTCTCTCCCGTGACCATGATTGCTGTAAAGCATTCGAAACGTCGGGAACCAAAAATAAAAAAAAAGATCTGCGACAAAATCCGAAAGATAGGTAGTTTAATTTATAATCTCAAACACTTTCTCGTTTAGATTTTGTAATACTAGAAATAATTGTATAGTATGTAAAATTTTCAAAACATATCATTTTCTATGTCACAATGCTGGACATCTCTTTCAATATGAGTTAAATAACACCATAGTCGATAGTTTTAGGGGTTTTACATGTCTTTCGGTCACTTGCTAGACCCTCTCAGATATGCAGGTTTCCTCGCGGTGTTTTCCTTCACCGTCAGACAAGTGCTAATTATGAAAATATTAGAAGATTCAAATTCGGTATTTGATATCCTCACTTGGTTTTAAAATAAGGGCGTTACCACTAGATTAGTACTTAGCTTTGTAACGTTATTACAAAATTTTCGCATTATGTCTAAAAGATACTGTAGTACATACAATTTAATTAAAACTGCCTTAAATAATATAACCCTTAGCGAGACACAAACCTAAATTAATAAAATGAGATGACATAATATGACAGTTACTTTGCAATCAAAACAAATGTAAATAATTGTAAAACTTTTCTCATAAATTACGAAGTTCAAATTAATTTTATAAGCTCAAAAGTATAATATAATGGAATTAACGCTGTACATTCGTTCGCTATTGTAATTATTTATTTTATCTCCCTGTTTACTGACAAAACCCGTATGAAGTCGACAGAACAAATGACATCCGATATTAATTGTTTCAATACACGTTCCCAGAAACAGTAAAATTGATAATGCATTTAATTTTCATGTGTATGTTCGAAACAGATGTCTGATTTATATGGTGTTTGTTTACGACGGCTTATTACTTGTGGTTACGCTTGGTTTTTATTATCGCGCTACTAAATTATTTATAAATGAACAAGTTTGTATGTTTGTCATTGCTTCACGCTCAACTTATACAAAGAGTATTAGTTTAGTAGTATTTAGTTTAGTGTAGTATGAGTTACGCTATAATACAAATAGTATTAGTTTTTGAAAGGGCCAAGAGATCTCCATCAGATATAAGATGAGAGAACATTAAAAATCTGATTAAGTCCTAAGGTCAAAATAGCAGAGTATAATATGTTACTTCATGGTCTATCAACGCACTAAATTTTATAAATATCGGTCCAGTCGTTTCATCATGAAAAAGTAACGCGTTCATTCACACAAACAATTTTCGTTTAATATGTACCTAAATACAGAAGCAAACAAAGCAATCGTAAATCGCTAGTATCCAATAGTCGTGATTCTTTTCGTGGAATAATTGTAAGTATTTTTATATCTAGGTACTTCACCAATTGAAATCATTCATCGTGAAAATTAACTTTATTCATGGGTCTGTACTAAAAAGTTTTATTAAAAAGCCCTTTCAATCTCTATTGAGTTGAAAGCGATTAAATGTAAACTGTGTACAGTTATATAGGTGTATACGTAATTCCAAACCACTCGGAGAAATAGAGTTTTAGAAAATATTAAGTTGATATGTTAATGAGAGTGAAAACACTTACCTTCAGAACACTGACTTATGCCCTATATCTCCTGTACCGATGGCTAATCTCAATCATTTTCCCCTCCAAATTACCGTTTTTGTAAAATTTAAAATATGAAACAATTTTTATTTTATGTATGTATGTATTCAGCCCTTTTAACGTCCCACTCCCTCGTCTTTCGAAAACTTGCTAGGCTCTCTCAGACATGCAGGTTTCCTCACGATGTTTTTCTTCCCGTAAGACAAGTCTAAATCATATTGGAAATAATTCGCACAAGAAAAAATCAGTAGTGTGAGTCTCGGATTTGAACCAACATTACTCGCGTATCCAAGCAAGCGCTTTACCTACCATACCACATGTTTAATATTCTTAATTTCTATAGGAAAATCTTGACAATTTTGACAATTTTATAGTAGAACCTATTGAACCAAATCAAATTCATCATCATCATCAGCCCTTTTTAAATCAAATTCATAATAAATTGTAAATATTGGTCCTTCGTGCCGAATATTTCTGTTGACTATTTATGACTTATACACGAAATCGATTGTATACTTTTTAGAATTATTAGCATGCTCAGCGTAAATGTAGTTCAACCATAGGTTCATGCTCTGGCCCCGTTCCAAAACCATTATAAAAGTTTCTGCGCAGCTAAGTAGGATAGTAATAAAATATTAAAGCGAGCGAAATGAAAATGCGTTGCTCCGTATCGTGGCCAGACTTATGAT
This sequence comes from Boloria selene, assembly GCA_905231865.2. Lineage (NCBI taxonomy): Eukaryota > Metazoa > Arthropoda > Insecta > Lepidoptera > Nymphalidae > Boloria > Boloria selene. The sequence goes on from HG993133.1 coordinate 1,163,556, forward strand.
TGATTAAATTCGTATGTTTTAAATGTATTTTTATTAAACTCGTATAGCAAAATCGAAATCTCTGTATCTGATTATGAATTTATTATATTACTAGTAGAACCCGAGCGAAGTAAGGGTAAGTCGCTTGTTTAAGATAAACATTTCCATCATACATTACATATGTGTAACTCTATTATAGATTTTTACTAGTAAGTTTTTTACTCCTTACTCGACACTTCTCGTCATATTTTGGACAATTCACACATTATCTTTATAAATTGTAGCCTATGTGTTATTCTGATGTATAAGCTTTATTATTGTAAAGTTTCATTAAATCCAATTTGTAGTTTTTACGTGAAAGAATAACAAATACATACAAACTTTCGCGTTTATAATATTGAGTATATTATATATAGAAGTTTGACTCTTTAAGGAGCGAACCTACCATTAAATACGTCAATGTGTGGTTAAAATTATAGTGTATATACATGTATTTTAAATAAATCATGGGAAATATTAGTAAGCCAGTTAGTGCCAAACGCAATGGGCTAGCTATTATTCTGATGTATGAGCTATATCATTGTAAAGTTTCATTAAAATCCATTTAGTAGTTTTTACGTGAAAAAGTAACAAACATCCATCCATACTTACAAACTTTCGCGTTTATAATATTAGTATAGATATAGAAGTTTGACTCTTTAAGGAGCGAACCTACCATTAAATATCTCAATGTGTGGTTAAAATGATGATCTTTAGTAAGATTTAGTTTAAATAAATCATGGGCAATATATATATAATAGAGCCATGTGGGTTAAGGCGACAAACACATGAGTGACCTGATCGATACCTATCAGGCTGAATGTTCCAGTTGATTCGAATAACGGAATCGTGACTTCTAATGGTTAGGCTTAGAATAAAATGGTATTGGGCTATATAGCTAGTTTTTGTACATACCGTAGGTTTTTGTATATATAAATAGAAAAAAATTCCGACATCTGTCACTAAAATATTCTTTACCAGAATAGCTCGCAGATGGTAGATTTTTTACCACTTACTACTTGACACTTATCGTCATATTTTAGACAATTTATACAATATCTTTATAAATTATAGCCTGTTTGTTAATCTTATGTATAAGATATATTATTGTAAAGTTTCATTAAAATGCATTCAATAGTTTTTACGTAAAAGACTAACAAACATCCATCTATCCATACTTACAAGCTTTCGCGTTAATACGTAATATTAGTATAGATTTCTTCAAAAAACTTTGATACAAAACATGAATTTAATATCTTTAACTTGCCAAATGATTCGTATTAGGTTTAAGTCGTTAACTTTCAACCCTTATATCAATAATTACATGAGTTCAATTTTATTTTTGCGATATTAGCCTTCATGTATTTTGCGAAAATCTAAACTATTTTTATATATTAATCATAATCTAGTAGCTTAAGTGTAAAAACGCTACAAACAAGCCATAAAACAGATGTAATGAGTAACATGCGCTTTTATAATTTTACTACAGACGTAATGTAAAAAGTTACAATTGCGCTTTTATAATTTTAATAATTTTTTTTGTTAGAAGTATTACCTAAGTTAGTTATTGTTTTTTGTATTGCTTTGTGAATCCCTTACAAAAAATAAAAATATATTAACAAAATGAAATAAAAATTCTAAAGTCGCAAATATAAAAATTAAAGTGCACCACAAAATAAGTTGGAAGTTTGTTGTGCCAACTTAGAGAACTAGTTTATTGAATCAGATTTTTCCCGAAGGAAATCATTGTTATAGGTCCGTATACAGCCACAGTGTTGAGTTAGTAACTTCGAAAATATTGACAGATGCATTGCATTTATTCTAGATTTAACTGAAAATTGCATTTGCTTAAGAAACCTGTACAGAAATAAACACCTTCTACAAATGTTGGGACAAATAATAATATGTTGGGACATTATTACACACATCGCCATCTAGTTCCGTGGTAAACTACGAAGGAAGCTTGTGTTACGGATACCGGATAGTTGGTATACTACATATATAAGTTTAAATATATACATATTATAAATATAAACACCCATGACTGGAGTACAAACATTCATGCTCAACAAATGAATGCCCCCAGCGGGACTCGAACCCGCGACCGTTAGCGCAGAAAGCCGGGTCACTACCAACTGAGCCAAACGTGTCGTCTACACGTACAAAAATACCTTAAAAATAAAAAATTTGCCAATCGCTTGTTTTGATTAAGTTACTATAGATACCTAATATATTTTCAGAGTCGATGCCAGCTGACAATTTGTGATAAAAGCTTTGCTTTGGATCGTCTGACACTGACTAAACGATCATTTATTTTTCACTTTTTAGTATTATTTTAGAAACTTTTTTTAAGCTATATTATAGTGGAAATCCCGTCGGACTCATTGTTGGTTAGTATAATAGAAAATCTAATAATAAAAATATATTTGAACGTCGAAAACAACGACTACAGGAAGTAATATGTAAGGTCGAAATGTCAACTGAATAAGTTGAGTACAATTTACGTGACGTTAATTTCCGGAAAATCGAGATACGATTGTACAAACGAAAGTTCTAATAAAGCTTATAATCATACAAGAGGGATCAAACCATAGTGTACAAGCCAAATGCGAGTTGGTGGACTTTACATGTCTTGTGAAAACTAGTTATGCTTTTCAGACTTGAGGACATCTTTCTACACCGTAAAATAGATGGTTGTCATAAAATATGACATAAAATACCTATAAAATTTCTATAATTTTAACTTAAGTTAGACAAAAGAAATTTTTTTCAACGTTTTATTACATTTGATTCGAACGTAAATCGAAGACACTTAAGATTACAGTCATCATAGAAAGTTAACGCCGGAAACTAAAGCTTAAAATAGATGGTTATATTAAAAAAACAAATATCTACATAAATATAAGAATATATTATGTATACATACATTACATATGATATCTGTAAATCGAAAAAACAGAATCGAACTTGCGACCATTCCAAAACATCAATTCTAACCACTTCGCTATTCTAGCTAACAGTAATTATAACAAGTTTCAGTAATTATATCAAAATTATACAAATAATGTGTCTACTTCTGATTTACGTTTAATTATTATTCACCCTAAAAAATTTTAACATAGTTGTGTCACGCGAGTTTTTTAACTAACACTGACATAATATTATGTAGTCATGCGATACCGTCGATGGTGTAGTGCATCATGGTTCAACCTCTTTGTACGAACCATTTACTAAGAAATAATATATAATCTCATAGAAATAAACATGAAGTATGCAATGATGTTTTAAAATAGTATAACTATGACTTATTTTATTCTGAAACATAACTATATAAATAAATAAAATAGCTAACTATTCCTTATTACTTTACTTTGAAGTAGAAATAAATATCTTATTGAAAAATAATTAAGAATAAATCTATATTTTATCATTGATCTAATAATAATGAATTATTTAACTTTTTTATTTTTTTCTAGTGCAAAAGACTTCATGAAACGATGGAAAAATGCTTCATCATCATCATCAGCCCTTAATAACGTCCCACTGCTGGGCACGGGCCTCCCTCAGTACGAGGGGGATCAGGCCATAGTCGCCCGCGCTAGCCTAGTGCGAGTTGGCGGACTTCACATGCTTTTCTAAAACTTGCTAGGTTTTCTCAGACATGCAGGTGTCCTCACGATGTTTTCCTTCACCGTAAGACAAGTGGTAATCATGATAGAAATGATTCGCACATGAAAATGTCAGAGGTGCGAGACCCGGATTTGAATCCGCATCACTCGGTTATCCAAGCGACGCGTTACCGTTGGGCTACAACTGTCTTAAAATGCTTAAAGTATTTTATTTAATTAGCCATAAAAGTATGAATTCTCAAAAAAGAAATAGAAATATTTGGAAACTAACACAAAGTACGCCAAGAAGTTCACTGGCCATGGCATGATAAGCTACGAGCCTTGTGCTATGGAGACCCTATACATATTTTATAATACATATTATAATATGACTGGAGTACAATCATTCGATCTTATCACATAAATTAACCCTGCAACGGAAAAAATAAATAGAGAATAAATTAAAACTCTACATTATCGTAAGAATTATCTTCCCCAATTGAAACAAAGTTTAATTGAACGTTTGTCTACAACACCTTCCTTTCTTTATGGTGAGTTTGCATCCGTACTAATCCTGCAATCGACAGGTCATCAATCCATCTCAACGTCTAACCCTGTTTTACAGTCGAATGGGTTCGGATAAGACAGCTTACTATACTATAGTTATTTCTAAAGTATAATAAAGGCCTAATGACATATTTAATTTAATACAATCTAAATTCAGTGGCTTTGTCTGATATACAACTACTTTTCTTCGTCAACTTCTTCTTACATCTCGAAAGAAAAGAAGGTTAAACTGTGTTTTTATAAATACTGTAAGAAATTTAGGTATAATTTGACACATTTGGCGCAGTTTGTAGTGATCTTACTTGCTGCGCCGACGGTCGCGGGTTCGAGTCCCGCTGGGGGCATTCCTTTGTTGAGCGCGAATGTTTGTACTCTAGTTATGGGTGTTTATATTTATAATATGTATGTATTTAAAATTATATATATTATGTAGTATATCAAATATCTGGTATCCGTAACACAAGCCTCGTAGCTTACCACGGAACTAGATAGCGCTGTGTGTAATAATGTCCCAACATAGTTATATTTATATAAAATTAACCTGTAAAATGAATATTAAAGCACAAATGGTGGTTTTTCTAATTAGTGAAAAAAATGATCAACTAAAACTTTTTTATTTATATTTATTCGTAATATTCAAAAGCTTTCCAGTTGAGAGGTAACTTAATAAAATATTTGCTGCATGATTTAAACTTCACCGCATCTAATTTATTCGATAAAGAAATTAGACGGGATTGAATACTTTGTGCGCAATTTGCAAAAATTATTATATTCTTTATTGCACAATAAGGTCAAACAGAGAAATATAAAAACAAAAAATTTAGTTGATAAAGGTGGACTTATCCCTATAAGAGATCTCTTCCAGTCAACCTGTGGATGTGGAAGAAGATGTGAGCGGGCGCTATAGTGCATTATATGTTTTTAATATAGTTTTACATACTTTAGGATTATTAATTTTAATTCTTTTTAAAATATCTGTTTGTGTCATAGTATAGAAATATGTGAAATATTAAACTCTGTAAGTTTAAGCTAATTTCAATGGTTTCAATGATTTCGATCTATGATAGTCGTATTTTGGATTTTTTTTTATTTTAGCTATCCATACTAATATTATAAAGCTGAAGAGTTTGTTTTTGTTTGCTTGTTTGGTTGAACGCGCTAATCTCAAAAACGACCTGTCCGAATTGAAAAATTCTTTTTGCGTTTGATAGTCCGTTTATCGAAGAAGGCTCTAGTCTTATATGTTACATCACGCTGTGACCAATAGGAGCGTATATATGACCAATAGAAATGTTACAAGAGTGGGAAAGACGGGCGTTAGTTGACTAACTGTGAGGTACCATACCGTTCGACTCAGAAAGAAGAAAGGTTGGTTACCATTTAGAACACGTGCGAAGCCGAGGGAAATGCTTGTAATAATTAATATAAATATTTATTTATAGAAAGGAAAATCTGTATAAATCTGCTCTCTTTCTAGTAGTAAAAGTGCTAAAATATCAGTAAATTTGGAAAACACAATATGTAACCATTAGTGCTATTTATTATCATTATCATTGATAATAACATCGATATAAATGGGTGTATTCTAAGAAATATTAATAATTTTGATTATTAGATATTAGAGTCGGAATATTATGTACAAAATAATCCTAGGGGGCCGAGAAAACCAATTTTCTGCGAAACTATGACAAATTTTAGATTTCGAAACATTTATTTACTTTTCATATAATGCAAGTCTAAACAGCTTATTTTAGAAATTCATGTAAGAGTTATCTCATCGTATAATTGCATGTCATACAAAAACGCTCGGTTGGATTATAATAAAAATGTTGACTGCATAAATGTAATATGCAGTTAGAATATAAAATGTAGTTAAAACTTTATTGCAACTATGTTTATATTCATATTAATATTCCATACAATGTGTATTCACCATAGGAATAAGATAATTTACAGTTAGTATTTTAGTCATTGTCTTCATTGTACAGAAAAGTATTGAGTATCTTGAGTACAAACACCGATTAATTTTTCTTTAATTTGACGACACGTTTGGCTCAGTGGGTAGTGACTCTGCTTTCTGCGCCAGCGGTCGCGGGTTCGAGTCCCGCTGGGGGCATACATTTGTTGAGCACGAATGTTTGTACTCCAGTCATGGGTGTTTATATTTATAATATGTATGTATTTAAACTTATATATGTGTAGTATATCAACCATCTAGTATCCATAACACAAGGCTCGTACCTTATCTTGGAACTAGATAGTGCTGTGTGTAAATGTCCCAACACATATAAAAAAAAATATTATTATTATTTAATGACAGTGGTATTCCAGCAGTAGAACGCTCGCTTGGATAACCGAGTGATGCGGGTTCAAATCCGGGTCTTGCACCTCTGATATTTTCATGTGTGAATCATTTCTATTATGATTATCACTTATCTTTCGGTGAAGGAAAACATCGTGAGGAAACCTGCATGTCAGAGAAAGCCTAGCAAGTTTTCGAAAAACATGTGAAGTCCGCCAACACGCACTAGGCCAGCGCGGTGGACTATGGCCTGATCCTCTTCGTACTGAGGGAGGCCCGTGCCCAGCAGTGCGTTAAAAAAGGGCTGATGATGATTAAATACTAAATATAATATTTCACATTCACAAAAATAAGAAATCTAAAAGCAATCTCAATTCAAAAATGCAAGCGTCCTCTAAACGGCATCACAGTTTACTTCCGTTCATCGTTACGTTATTGGATCCCGGAAAATGGGATAAATAGATCCATTTCCCTTCACTAGCCCTTTTATCTCATTGCTTTTGAATCAAATGGTCTCTGTTTTCTTTTATGCAAAAATTAATGGAGTATAACGTGTTAAACAGTGGTAGCCCAGTGGTAACGCGCTAGTTTGCATAACCGAGTGATGCGGGTTCAAATCCGAGTGTCGTACCGCTGACATTTTCATGAGTGAATATTTTCTAACATAAATATCATTTTTCTGCGGGTAAAGGAAACAATCATGTTGATAAAACCTTTCTGAGAGAACCTAGCACGTTTTCTAGGCGCAGCGCGACAGACTATGGCTTAATCATCATCAGCAGTGGGACGTTAAAAAGGGGTGAATACAACGTGTGAAATGTTTAATCAATACTGTATAATTGTAAATGTGATATTTTATATATGTAAAGCAATTTACTCACAATCAGCTCGGGTCCGTTCTTAGGTATGTTTTAGTGGTAGTACAGATTTCTCAAAGATAAGATATTTTCTATTATAATATAGTTATGCAAAAAGTATCTTATATGTTGACTCTGATAACCAGTTAACATGATACCAAATTTCATCTAATTCTATCCAGTGGTTTCTCGTGATGCCGTCCTAGAAGAGTAAAAATTCTAAAAACTATAGAATCGACCTGTATCGATAAGATAATATTGATTATTTCAAGATATTTAAAAAAATATTCAATGACAAACACATTAGACTAGATTATAATCTATACTAATATTATAAAGCTGAAGAGTTTGTTTGTTTTGTTAAACGCGCTAATCTCAGGAACTACTATTTCGATTTGAAAAATTCTAAGTGTTGGGTAGTCCGTTTATCAAGGAAGGCTATGGACTATATTATATCATGCTACGACCAATAGGAGCGGAGCATTAATGAAAAATTTTGCAAAAACGAGAAGGGCGGGCGTTAGTTCTGCGAGGTATCATACCGCGTGACTCAGAAGGAATTTGGTTTCCAGTCTTTAGAAAGCGTGCGAAGCCGCGGGAAATGCTAGTTTTATTATAATATTATGTAGATGACAATATCTGCAGACGGTAGTTGCATATTAAAGTCATTAACTTTTAACTGCACAAGCACTTAGGACTATTTACTGCGATAATGGATTTTAATTAAGATATTCATGGCATTTTATTTACATGCCTTTATACTCTTGAAGGTATTAAATGAATAATACCTATTAATTGTTTAGTTATCCATCTTTAGTTTACAATTGAAAATTAATTAAAATTTTAAAAATACTGGTTTATTACTGTTAGCTTATAAAACATGAATATACGAAGTTTAAAGTTTTCACTTAATTATATACTATAAATTATTTTTTTTTTTTACATTTACACACAGCACTTCCACAGTAAGGTACGAGCCTTGTGTTATGGATACTAGATGGTTGATATACTACACATATATAAGTTTAAATACATACATATTATACATATAAACACCCATGACTGGAGTACAAACATTCGTGCTCAACAAATGTATGCCCCCAGCGGGACTCGAACCCGCGACCGCTGGCGCAGCAAGTAGGGTCACTACAAACTGCGCCACGCGTGTCGTCAATTAATATAAGTAAATAATTATTCCAAACTTGCTTTTATAAATATTTATTAAATTATTAAGTTGTAAGATTTGTTGGCTGTTTATGTCGCGGTTTTGTTCGTGTGTTTTATCAAATTGATATCAAATATTTAGGTGTTAAGTTAAGATTATACTTCATTTATTTGGGATATTGATGGATACAAATAGACACACACATTTTTAATGGTTTTTAAATGTTTGGTTTTTGACAAAAATAACGTGAGCTTAATATGAATTTATCCGCGCTCCGTTCAGAGTCGCCTTACGCCTTATAGATCTCTCAGAGATGAGATATTTTTTTGAATAAAAGTTATCTTATATGTTATATGTAGCCTTATATGTAGCCAGATAACCAGCTATCACTATACCAATTCTAATCAAAATATATTTAGTGGTATTTCGGTGAAGCGGTCACAGACAGACAAACAAAAATTCCTTAAACTGTAGATACGTACCTGTATTAATAGTAATGATTATTACCTACAATAAGATTTCCCAAAAGTATTTAATGTACATTTGACTCACTTAGTATTTTACTATATGTATAGATTTTTTTCAAATAAATAAACATTATTACTATAAACATATATACAGTGTTTGATATCACAATAATAAAAACGGTTAAAATTCGTACAAAATAAAATACGAAAAATTAAGGTTAATATGGAATGACGGTCATAAGTAGATTATGGTGTAGTATTTATTGGTGAATGAGATAATTACCGTCTGCGTGCAATAAAATCCGATTTAAGCTTCGTTCTTCTGATATTTTCATGTGCGAATCATTTAGAACATGATTAACACTTGTCTTATAGTGAAAGATACATTTCTTAGGAAATCTGTACCTCTGAGAGAATCTAGCAAATTGTCGAATGCCCCCAGCGGGATTCGAACCCACGACTGCTTACACAGCAAGTAGCGTCACTGAAAACTAAACGTGTCGTCGAATAAATCATTGTACGTTTTATAGCTTACTATACATATTTAAAATTATTTATCCATACAAAGTGAGAGACTACGTAGATTGGCATATTCCAAATTTATCTAAGAGTACTCCAAGCTTAAAAGGAGCTTTCATCTATAAACTTAATAATAAAGCGTAGTAAATATATTATTTGGCTTCTGTTCTTTACTATCGTGAATATTTTGCCTGTTAAAATAATCCTCTCTTGAGATCACATATCGCGGAGCTTTTATGATGTGACACAACACTTTGAAATTTTTTTCTTATTATTTCACATTGAACTAACACATGAAGCAATCTTCTATGTGATAATTGTCAATACATACATAATTTATAATTGAATTTTGAAAAATTTATTTGGTAAATTGAAAACAAAACATTTTATCGGGATTTTCGGGATAATTAAGGGATTATTTCCCCATACAAATTTTTTCTTCGTCCCTTTAAAGGTTGCTCTCAGCTATATAACGATCCAATGTCCTATATACATGTGTCCACCGTAAATTGGCTTAAGGGATTAAGCATTTAAATGTAACAGACAGACAAACAGCTAGATAGGAAGATATACCAGAGTTACTTTTGCATTTATAACATTAGTAGGGATCAATTAACGAAACAGCACTTATAGTCACGGTAGAAACTACGATTTGACAACACGTTTGGCGCAGTTTGTAGTGACCCTACTTTCTTACACCAGCGGTCGCGGTTTCGAGTCACGTTGGAGGCATTAATTTGTTAAACCCGGATATTTGTACTCCAGTTATGGTTATTTATATTTGTAATATGTATGTATTTAAACTTATATATATGTATATAAGCTATCTGGTATCCGTAACACAAGCTTCCTTCGAAGTTTACCACGGAACTAGATGGTGCTGTGTGTAATAATGCCCCAACATATTAAAAAAAAACTTAATGCTCTCGACTGGTATATACATATTACATAGTTGTAAAACTTCCCATCAAGTTGAAATGAACGTAAACTATGAGGTTCGTACTACTCTATTATGCGAGAACTTCGCACCGTAAATAGAATCTTATAAAATTGATTTACGCAGCGAAAGTTACTAAAATTGACTTATCCTTACGTACGTGATGCTTTATTTATTTATTATTGCTTTTTACCCTATTTGTGTAATAGAAATACGTAACTAGGTATTTATTAGCTATGTAAAATGAAGAGAATAAAAAAATTGTTCCTATCAATACTTTTTGAAGAATAATAATACTTTTATATATATATAATAACTACATAGTATAAAACAAAGTCGCTTTCTCTGTCCCTATATCCCTATGTATGCTTAAATCTTTAAAACTACGCAACGGATTTTGATGCGGTTTTTTTAATAGATAGAGTGATTCAAGAGGAAGGTTTATATGTATAATAACATCCATTAAATAGTAGAGAAATACTATTATTTTTGAAAATTTATCGCGTGCGGGCCAGAGCAGTAATGAATAAATCAAAACTACTGGATCGATTTTAATCATTTTTTCAGTGAATGACATAGGCTATATATTTTATACCCGTGCGAAGCCGGAGCGGGTCGCTAGTACATAATATTATATAACTAATTATTGACTCAGTTGCTGTGCCAATGGTCGCGGATTCGAGTCCCGCTGAGGGCATTCATTTGTTAAGCACGAATGTTAGTACTCTAGGGTTTATACTTATAATAGTGTTTAAAGTTATACCTACGTGTAGTGTATATAGACCTATATGTAACATAAGCCTTGTTGCTTACCAGTTACCACGGAAATAGTTGTGTTTTTTTTTTAATTAACGTTTTTCTACGTTTTAAACGTTTTTCTACGTCTTAAAATTCCAAGTAAAGACACCAAACAAATGCTAGTACATAATGGCGCGGTAGTATCTGTCATAATTTAAGCTTATTGCCCTCTTAAGAAGCAATTGTTACCTCTTAAAGCTGTATAGATAAGGTCCATTTTTCAACAAGAACAGCTTGTTAGCAGTATTTGTCCAAAGAATTGTTACCGCGAATGTTTGCAGTATACTTTTGTGTTCTTTTGCTTCACAGTGAATATGACGATTCTGTTATATGGCGGTACCAAATTGAAAATATAAAATATTTAACTGTATATAGTGTAAAAGTCGCTTCCCGCCGTCTGTACGCTTAGATCTTTTAAACTACGCAACGGATTTTATGCGGTTTTCATCAATAGACGGAGTAATTCTGAGTCGATAGTCTATACTAATATTATAAAGCTGAAGAGTGTTTCTTTGGTTCTTTTTGAGTTGGATAGTCCGTTTATAGAGGGAGGCTATAGGATATATTATATCACTGTACGACCAATAGGAGCGGAGCATCAATTAAAAATGTTGCAAAAACGGGAAGGACTGGCGTTAGTTCAGCAAGATACCATACCGCGCGACTCAGAAAAAAATTGGTTTCCGGTCTTTAGAACGCGTGTGAAGCCGCGGGAAATGCTAGTAATAAATAATTTTATAGACGGATAACACCATAAAAAAGTTAAAGTTAAGGATGACTCAAACCAGTTACAAAATTATTTAATTATATTCTGTACACAATACGATGCATGATTGTTTTTAAAAATATTTAAAGGTCTACAAAATAAATAAGAATATTTACTTTAATAGAATATTATTATAATGTATAGAATGAATTTAAGGGAACTTTCATTCCCTATATTTAAACCCCTTCATGCCTTTTTTCGCGATAAAATGTAGTCTTTGTCCTTTCCAAGGACTAATCTATCTCTGTACCATATTTCATTAAAATCAGTTCAGTAGTTTAGGCGTGAAAGCGTAACAGACAGACATAGTTACTTTCGCAATTATATATTAGTAGGGATTACATATTTCAAAGTAAACGCTCATATTTGGTAAAATTTACTTCTGTTTTCTCTACACAAATATTGTCGCTAAGCAACGTGAGTAAAAACGCTGCGCTCGTTTTACAACTCGGTAGCAAAGTCGCTGACTGCCTTTGAATTTCAATTTGGGAGAATCTAACCGCAACGTGCGGTTTAGGTTATGTTTTCTAGAGTACCCAATAAATTGTTGAAACTTAAGCTGAGTATATACTAAGTAAGGTTCTGTATTATCTTTACTAATCTTCTATCTTCTTTATATATAAAAGAAAGTCGTGTTAGTTACACTATTTATAACTCAAGAACGGCTGAACTGATTTGGCTGAAATTGGTGGGGAGGTAGCTTAGAACCGAAGCCGAATGGGTCGGCACGCCCCGTATATAGTAGTTTATATATACCACTCTCTCACAGAAGACCGACGTGAAGTGGCAGCTACGCTGTCGCGTTTCGTCCGGTAAGTGAGAGTCCGGGTGGCCCACTCCCCATCCCTCCCTCCTCCCTCCCTATTCCCTCCATTCTCCCTCTCTCCTCTCTCCATCTCTTCTCCGTCCTTCCTCCCTCGCTCCTACCTCCCTCACTTTCCCGAAAGGCCGGCAACGCATATGCAAGCCCTGCGGTATTGCAGATGTCCATGGGCGGCGGTGATCACTTTCCATCAGGTGACCCTCCTGCTCATTTGCCCCCTTTGTCCCATAAAAAAAAACAGGAGACGGACATAGGATACTTTTTATCCCGTTCCACCACGTTCCCGTGTGACGTGACATAAAAATCAAAGAAAATACAAGTCACTATAAAACGTGGTATAATAAAAACGCATCTGATATGGAATAACAAAATGCAAATGGCAGTTTAACGTTGTATGGTTGAAAATTTGAAAATTATAAATTTTGTCAGAAATCAGTAATCAGTAATTTGTATTCTGGCGGAACAGAGTTCACCGGGTAAGCTAATATTATAAAGAGGAAAGGATCCTGTGGATGAGTCGCTAGTGATACATAAATATTAAATAGTGTTTATCTTTCTGCCTGTCTAGTTAAAATTAAACAGCACAAGCTCGCACTTGGCCAGTTGTTTGAAATGATAAAGCTCTATATACATACTACAATATACAAGTAAGGACTATAATAGGAGATCATTTGAAATCTAGGAAGTACAGGACATGATAGAATAGGATAGCATCTAAAGTTTTAAGAAGTTAAGAATTGTTGATCTCTTTCTGTTTTCTTTAGCATTCAAACAACTATTATTTTAATCTTAAATAGTTAATTACAATGAAAGATTGGTAATTTAGTTACAATTTGATAGATATATAGAAAGACATTATAACTTAGTTTTAATAATACTTGAAAAAAAAAACAAGAATATTATGTAGGTACCTAGTGTTATAAAAATAATATAACAAAGCAAAATTCTCTTCTTAAAAATTTCTTCTCTTCTTAACGCGTAATATAATTTTGAAAGTTGCGGCGTTAAATATTTTCCTAATATTGCTGTTAACTATCAAATTGAACTTTCTACATAGTTTTATGTTGCATAAATTAGTAAAAATAATATTTTTTCTAGAAATTAGTCGATATATGTCATAGATTCCCCACAGATTCGAACTAATAACTAAAATTATAATTTTCATACTTCGAAATATTTGAAATTCAATTGAAAATTTTATGATTCAAATACGAAAAAACTGTAATATATCTAAACTTCAGTGAAATTGCTTTATACGGTTTTATATATTACAGGTAATATAGGGAGAGGACACATTCAAGGTATAAGCGTTTTAACTTTTAACCAACACTTTTTAACAATTGGGTCTGATGCGTCTCTAACTAGTTAACTACCTGAGAACAAAATGGCTATATTATCCGACTACAATTAAAATTATTTTATTTTTTGACAGTATGTATATTATTTTTACCAAAATAAAAATAGCTGATAACGGTCAGTGTTAGTACTAGGTTTCTACTAGTGAAAGAATTTTCAGAATCAGATTAGTAGTTTCGGAGATTAACTCCTACATAAATACGGTCGTTATTATAAAGGTTAAATACTTCCAGTATTTTTTTAGATTTATGCATGTATTTGACATTTTCAATAAAACTTTTACCTGCCTTTTTTGCCATCCGTTTCGAATATTTTATTATTTATTAATAAAGAAGAGCACAAGTTTTACAGCAATTATGGTCACAAATGAGACTAAGTTTTAGACTTTTTACCTCTTTTTAATGTTATTTTCAATGATTTTTTGATAGTTGATATGAAGATATTGACAAACTTTATTAATAATAATTAATGTACCTACCACCTTCAATATATTCCGTTTAAGTATTAAAAATTAATGGAACTGGTACATACATTATACATACAAATTTTCAAACAATAGTAGTAATATTATATTAAACCCAAACCGCTTTTCTCCGGCCTATGTTCACACCACAATCTAGATTCCCCCGTAGACGCGTACATTATAAATGCTTTGCGGATATCGCAATTCACAAAGCTACGAATTCAACTGAATTTTATTTCCCAATACGAATACTTATGGCCTATATCTTTATTCTATACTAGCGATTTACCCGCATCTTGCTCGAGTGCTTTACTAAGTACTTACATAGTTTTGAGAAAACTAATTCTCTTTTTAAACTAATAATCTTAGATACTCCTTATACTCGTAACATCAGCTATCAGCCAGTTAAATTCCATTAAAATAAGTCTCTTACTTTTGGAGATTAGCCCGAGTATAAAAACATACTGAAAAAAGCTTTTTTTGTAATAACGGTATATAATGGCATAAGCACTTAGTAAACAGCTATCATACATAATATTGCGTATCATATATTAGTACATAAATCGATGATAATAAAAACACATTTAATAACGATTTAGATTTTAGACTTTAGATCTTAAAGTCTACATTCTAGAATTGAACACTTATGTCCAAATTACTCTAACAATAAATGGTAGGTTACTCACAGACTTACAGACTGACATTTAATTTTAATATTGTAAAAATGACGATTCAAAAGAGTTTGTAAAAGTCTATTTGAATAAAGAATATTTTGATTTGATTTGATTATTTGTGCCACATACATATACTACATTCACTACATAGTATAAAACAAAGTCGTTTTCTCTGTCCCTATATCCCTATGTATGCTTAAATCTTTAAAACTACGCAACGGATTTTGATGCGGTTTTTTTAATAGATAGAGTGATTCAGGAGGAAGATTTATATGCATAACTAGCGGATCCCGCGGCTTTGCCTGTGCTAAATCTAGGAAAAAGCCCAAGCGAAGCGAGGGCGAGTCGCTAGTAAAAGATATTTTCATTACTCGATCACCAAACCTGTAATCACCGATGCAGTGGTCACGTTTCTCTACTGCACCAAACCATACAAAGCTATCTCCTTAATAATTAAACGAGCCTATATGTATGACATGACGATAGCATTACAAAGTGCGTTCTGTATTGCATATACCTGCTCTACGTAACATTCAATTAACTAAGCTGCCTACATTCTAGGACTTGGCTATCGATATTAGTCATGTTAATTGATTCTGTATGTTGGTACATGGCTTTAGAGGAAATTGTTGGAAATATATTGACATCATCATCATCTTCATCATTATCATCATCATCATCATCATTATAAGTGATATTATAAACATTGTATACGTATCTTATGGTATTTCTCTCATAGTAGTAGTAGTAGTAGTAGTAGTAGTAGTAGTAGTAGTAGTAGTAGTAGTAGTAGTAGTAGTAGTAGTAGTAGTAGTAGTAGTAGTAGTAGTAGTAGTAGTAGTAGTAGTAGTAGTAGTAGTAGTAGTAGTAGTAGTAGTAGTAGTAGTAGTAGTAGTAGTAGTAGTAGTAGTAGTAGTAGTAGTAGTAGTAGTAGTAGTAGTAGTAGTAGTAGTAGTAGTAGTAGTAGTAGTAGTAGTAGTAGTAGTAGTAGTAGTAGTAGTAGTAGTAGTAGTAGTAGTAGTAGTAGTAGTAGTAGTAGTAGTAGTAGTAGTAGTAGTAGTAGTAGTAGTAGTAGTAGTAGTAGTAGTAGTAGTAGTAGTAGTAGTAGTAGTAGTAGTAGTAGTAGTAGTAGTAGTAGTAGTGCTCTCACGAGCAATCTTTTTTTGATTATTTGCCTACGTGGGCCAGCCTTCGTGGTAAAATACGTGACTCCTCACTCTGCGCTATCTTTTTAAGACAGGATAAATTTTAGTGGGTTTTAAAGCAACAGCTAGTTCACAAGTAACCACATAACTATCCGTTGTATAAGCCCAAATGCAAGTTATAATCTTAAAAAAGTTAAAACTCTTCTTCTAACACGTAAATTAATAGAAACTTCATAAATATACAATGGCGTACCTACGCCTTATGATGATTATAACTATAAGTTCAAATGCATTGTATTAGAGCATTGAGTATTAAAAGTATCTTCGAAATGCAAACATCTTTATTATGTGGTCCCGTCCTTAAATCATAGATGATAGATATCAACATTCATGAACGCCTGTTCATTATCAAATTTCATAAATTATTGTTATTATGTAAACAACAATTTCAAATTTTATTGTAAACTTATTAAAATTTTAAGTACATATATATTAAATGTGCATCATCAGGCCTTTTTAACGTCCCACTGCTGGGCACGGGCCTCCCTCAGTACGAGAGGGATCAGGCCATAGTCCACCGCGCTGGCCTAGTGCGTGTTGGCGGACTTCACATGTCTTTTGAAAATTTGTTAGGTTTTCTCAGACATGCAGGTTTCCTCACGATATTTTCCTTCACCGTAAGTCAAGTGGTAATCATGATATAAATGATTCACACATGAAAATATATCCTCATCACTCACAATAATAATAATTAATGTCCTAAATTATTTTGTTATAAAATATACATAGATATCCGAACGAGGAAGTAGTAGTAGTAGTAGTAGTAGTAGTAGTAGTAGTAGTAGTAGTAGTAGTAGTAGTAGTAGTAGTAGTAGTAGTAGTAGTAGTAGTAGTAGTAGTAGTAGTAGTAGTAGTAGTAGTAGTAGTAGTAGTAGTAGTAGTAGTAGTAGTAGTAGTAGTAGTAGTAGTAGTAGTAGTAGTAGTGCTCTCACGAGCAATCTTTTTTTTATTATTTGCCTACGTGGGCCAGCCTTCGTGGTAAAATACGTGACTCCTCACTCTGCGCTATCTTTTTAAGACAGGATAAATTTTAGTGGGTTTTAAAGCAACAGCTAGTTCACAAGTAACCACATAACTATCCGTTGTATAAGCCCAAATGCAAGTTATAATCTTAAAAAAGTTAAAACTCTTCTTCTAACACGTAAATTAATAGAAACTTCATAAATATACAATGGCGTACCTACGCCTTATGATGATTATAACTATAAGTTCAAATGCATTGTATTAGAGCATTGAGTATTAAAAGTATCTTCGAAATGCAAACATCTTTATTATGTAGTCCCGTCCTTAAATCATAGATGATAGATATCAACATTCATGAACGCCTGTTCATTATCAAATTTCATAAATTATTGTTATTATGTAAACAACAATTTCAAATTTTATTGTAAACTTATTAAAATTTTAAGTACATATATATTAAATGTGCATCATCAGGCCTTTTTAACGTCCCACTGCTGGGCACGGGCCTCCCTCAGTACGAGAGGGATCAGGCCATAGTCCACCGCGCTGGCCTAGTGCGTGTTGGCGGACTTCACATGTCTTTTGAAAATTTGTTAGGTTTTCTCAGACATGCAGGTTTCCTCACGATATTTTCCTTCACCGTAAGACAAGTGGTAATCATGATATAAATGATTCACACATGAAAATATATCCTCATCACTCACAATAATAATAATTAATGTCCTAAATTATTTTGTTATAAAATATACATAGATATCCGAACGAGGAAATGTTGAAAATTCAGCAAATTTGTATAACAGATTAAACTTCTATTGGATGGTAATTATTTTATGAAACCATCGTAATATAATATTAATTATGTTTATTATGGTTTCAAATATGATGTTTCTGATACTTATATTAAAATAAATCTAAACATCCTTTATTTATGACATACTAAATAATTTTTCTTAACATAAAAATTTAATTTAATATATTATACACTTTTTGTAAAAACATAGCTATTCATATTAACTGTATAAAGTACACAATAGTTAAATCTTTTCTTTTGTTCATGTTTTTTGAAAAACTGGAAATGGCTTTTTTATTTTTATTTTTATTTTATTTTATTTATAAACTGCTTTTGAATAAACTTTAATCACGTATACACAATTTTAATCTACCCATTTACCGTCCCATTCCTAGGACTTTCAATATGATTAGGGACAAGCCATAGTCCACCACTTCACCTGTCTTCACAAAACTTGTTTCTCTCGGACATGCAGGTTTAATATGATGTTTTCTTCAGCGAAAGGCAAGGATAAGAAAATATGATTCGCACAAAAAAAAAGGAGGTGCGAGACCCGGGATTCGAACCCACATCTCTTAATTTACCAAACCGGCAAGCTACTCATGAGCCAAACAAATAGCGATGACATAAATCAATCACTCTATCTATTAAAAAAACCAAATCAAAATCCGTTACGTAGTTTTATTTAAGCATACATAGGGATATACGGACAGTGAAAGCGACTTTGTTTTATACTATGTAGTGATTGTAATAATGTCAGATAAAAAAATAGTACACATCTCTTAATTTACCAAACGAAAGCGTTACTTATGCCTAGATACACAATTGCAGCAATAAAACATGCTTCTTTATATCCTAAGATAAAAAAGGTTCTTATCTAACTTGGGATGGGGAATAGAATTATTAGATGCTTGGTAAAGTAAAGGCGATATAAGTTGCTAGTTTCATGTAAATTACACGATCGCGTAAACGACGATCGAAGAGATCAACTAATAATTAAGTCAGACCTATTTAAATAAAATCAGAAATAAATTTGACCCACCAGTTTTAATCAAAACGTAATAAGTGTTATAATTAAATACTGACAGCGAAATTCTCATACAATTTTCATTGAAAACGTTCAAATTGAATTGTAAATGTAAATTTTATAACTAAAATCACTAAATTAAATATTCTGATAAATACAAAATGAAATGTCATGTACGAATTAACATGAGAACATTATTATTTCATTAAAAGTATAAATAAATAATAAATATGTTGGGACATTCCTACAACAGCGCCATCCAGTTCCGTGGTAAGCTACGATGCTTGTGTTACGGATACTAGATAGTTGATATACTACATATATAAGTTTTAAATACATACATATTATAAATATAAACACCCGTGACCTGAAGTACAAACAGTCATGCTCAACAAATGAATGCTCCCAGCGGGACTTGTCGGGACTCGAACCCGCGAACCCTGGCGCAGAATATATATAGGATCACTACCAACTGAGCCAAACGAGTCGTCAACACACAAAAAGCTGTGATTTTCAGCACTTTGAATAAATGGGTGAATTTCGAAGTTTAATCATTAATCGACGGAAGTCTGAACGAATTTCGTCTGTAAATAATTTTCAGGTGACGGACATTTGACTCTCCCTCGCTCCATTCGGTTTCACTACGGGCACGTTTTGACGGTTGGTAGAAACTCAGAGAATTATCGCAGTAAAATGTATGCTATATGATGTGATGAATAACCAAAAATATATAGACAGTTAGATAAAAATAAATAAATAAATAAAAATATTTTTATTTTATTTTATTTATTTATATTATTATATTTTAAACTTCCTTTTTGGACTAGTGACTAACAATTTCCACTACAGGGCCATCTTGAGTTTAGCTCCAAGGTCTAGTGCTCCAAGTGTTGCTCTGTAAAAAAATTACCTACGCTGTCCAAAGTTAGGAAATTGAAATAGGCGTTATTATCCCCAATACTTGTCTAGAATGAGGGTGAGTCTTTAGTATTAGATAAAAGATAACACTGCATGCATTTAGAATTATGACAGGAACCAATCGCTTAATTTTCTTATTATAAAATGAATCTAAATATCTTAAAACGAAACATGAACTCGAAAAGTCCAATTCTTGTTCCATGTTCCAACAAAGCATTTCCCTTCTTTGTAATGTACTTAATCTACCAGTAATATTATCATTAGAACCAACAAGCTTCTAAGGAAACACAACTCTTCCATTCAAATCTAATTTTAATCTGATTTCAATCAGTACTTGCTTTGTTGATTTACTTTAAAGGGTTTATGGGTAGAAATTCTTTATTTGTTAGACCAAATCTTTATAAAAGTAAAAATGTAATAGCTATTGTTTGTGGGTTTGTGTGTGTTTCTATTTCCTGATATAAATTTTATATACATGATAAGAAAAAAGGGGATATAGGGAAATGGGGTATTGTATGTAAAAATACATTCATGAACGAATGCTTTTTTAAATGAATTAGTTTTTAATGTATTTTTTTATTTCTACATGTATTAGTTAATATAAAAGATGGAAAATACTGTTTTCTTTAAGACTATTGACTCATGCTCGCTTCGCTCGGGTTCGGTTCTCTAGGTAGGTTAGTATTAGTCTTTTACAATATTTTTTTTGTATTAAAACCTTTCTGTGGGCCTTAAGGAACATACAAAAAAAAACTGAATTGATCGAGCCATTCTCTAGTTATACGCTTAGCAACATTAATTTGTATTTTTAAAGATGATAAATATAATGAATTATTTATTACATTTACGAGACGTTTGGCGCAGTTTGTAGTGTCCCTACTTTCTTGCGCCAGCGGTCACGGGTTCGAGTCCCGCTTGAGGCATTCATTTGTTAAACTCGAATGTTTGTACTCCAATCATGGGTGTTTCATATTTATAATACGTATTTAAACTTATATATGTTTATCGACTATCTGGTATCCGTAACACAAGTCTCGTAGCTTACCACGGAACTAGATGGTATTGTGTGAAATATACTTAGTCCCATCATATTTATTTATTTATTATGTAATTAATAACATATTAACCTAATAAATAAAATAATCCACAAATTTACCAATTTTACTTATATAGTTTGGTATTTTATAACATCTAACTTGATCTCAAAACAAATCTGAAATACAATACGTCTAATATCGCCTTTGTCTTAGACGAGAAGGAATGTTCAAAATATTTATATAACCGCATTGTCAACACTTGTTTACAAGATATATGGCGGGTCTAATTTTATTATTCCAAAGCATATTTTACTGGCACGTCGCATTTGTTGGGCTTACGATGCCATCTGAAAGGACAATAGTGATGTGTTACACAGTCTTTTATGTTCTGGACGTTATCATATTATTTTACTGTGTAATTTAAACTTGTAAATACGTAGTTAATACGCTTTTTGACCTAATTATATAACTTATGATACTAGATTTTACAAAAACTTTACAAATTATATACTAAAACTTTCCTCGAGAATCACTCTATCTATTGGTGAAAACTGCATGCAAGTCGGTGCTGTAGCTTTTGACTTTATTGCGAACAGACCGACAGACGCGGTGAAAGACTTTGTTTTATATATGAAGTGATTTAGAATATTTTATTAAGTACATTTTATTTTAAATAGTTCTACTGCAGCGGTTGTCAGCAAAAGTTAATTATTCCTTTAATTTTCACATACACAGTACGCTATATCTTACAGTCGTTAGTCCAGAATTTACAAGCTATTCGAGTACGTTCTAGGATATATACAACCGATATAAGGGTAATTAGTATACTAATGAGGCAGTATATTCAAGGAAAATATTTCGGGAATGTGGTCTGATGCAGGCGGGTTTTCGGACGTACGAATGATGGAAGGCTTTCTATAGTTTATCTGATGCTAATAATTATAATATTACTTGTAATTTTTGTTTGTTTTTATTTGATTTTTCTAGTGATTATTTTAGGTGTCGCATTATTTTATTTATTTTATTTATTTTATTTTATTTTATTTAAGGGATATTTTTTAGATTAAAATTCATCTGTTTGGTGATAGTGTTAAACTATTATTAAATAGTATTTACTTTGAAAAAAAACACATAATATAATAATGGTTATTGAGAAACCTAATTTTGATAATAGGTTTATGTTATGTTTCAGTTCCAAACATGAAAAAAATGTTAACTCCAAGTTAAAAAACGTCTTAGTTGCAATGAATTAAAATTTATTCCTTGATTTTAAATACATTTTTGAGACTATCTAAAACAGAGTTATTGTGTTTTCCGTAAGAATGAGAGACTTTCTCGATTATTACATTATAAATGAAACTACCTTTTCGGATTTTGTCGCGGATTTATTTTGATTTTTGGTTCCCGACGTTTCGAATGCTTTACAGCAATCATGGTTACGGGAGAGACTGAAACAGGTATTCAGTCTACCAATTTCAACTATTATATTTTTTGGTCTATATTCTGTACACGAACGTAAACGATTTTGTTTGTATAAACCTTGTATAAGTGCCGCTTTTTATTGTACGTCTATACCATTTATTAGATTACTCTAATAGGAAAACTTAAAATTAAAAAATTGAAGCCAAACATACATAGTTATTGTGTTATTATCATAAACAGTAATTAAAATATTAACAAATATATAAGGTCAAATTTGTACTGATGAAGTGGTTAGCGGTTTCGGATTCGCGGTTAACTGATTTTAAATTAAAGCTTCCACTAAGCTTCATAATGTAGTGCTTGAATTTTACGTATCTATTATTTGTTTTTAATATTACCATTAAAAAATAATATTTATGTCTTGTAGTTAGTCATTGTTGATTGAAATAGTCGTAGTTTCAGTTCGATTCTGGCAAGAAATATTTAGTTTTTTTGGTCGTATGTATTTAGTGAAAATTCTAGTGAATAGCTAGAACATTGAAAGTCTTGAATTTGAGTTCTAAGCTCAGTTTAGTAATTAAGTTTTTGAGTTAATAATTACTCAGAAACAACCTGGAATAAGATGATGGTGTTTCACCCCCATACCACGAACAGTACGCAAAACACATACGCAAAAATTATAGACCGATCATTTATGCATTAAAGTTTGTTTAATACGATGATGAACATATTGTTTTATAACTATTTAAATTTAATTAGCGCTTTTGTGTGTTATAATTAATATATAACTATAATTCCTTAGCGCATAAAGAAAAAAGTTATAATTATGTATGTATAATATTGAATAACTCTAAAACATTGCTATTTTGTCGAAAGAAACAACGAAAGAAGAAAGAATTAATATAAGAAAATAGAGATATTTTTTTCAATCTGTAAGTAAAATAACAAGTTAATATAGAAATATTCTTCTAATGAATATGGTAATAAATCTTTAGTATTCATTTATGAACACACATGAAAGTGCTAATTTTGTCCTTTCATGCGCCTTGCAATAATAAATTTCGCGTATCATTGAATTCAAATGCGCTACTTAACTTGGCCAAATGAACAGAATTCTGCCAAACGTGCTGAAATATTCTAAGCCTTATTTTGATTTCATCTATGCTATTCGTAAAATATAGATAAGAATTATTTATTTATTTATTTATAATTTGGAAGACAAACAGTATTTAGTTTCAATTTTTTTTTTGTTATGGTATAAAGGGGGCAAACGGGCAAGAGGCTCACCTGATGGGAAGTGATCACCTCCACCCATGGACATCTGCAAGCCAGGCTTGTAGATGCGTTACCGACCTTTCAGGAAATGAAGGAATGGAGGAGGGAGGGAAGTGGGAGGGCGGGGGGAACGAAGGCGGAGGATGAAGGGAAGAGGGAGGGAGGAAGGAGAGTGGGCCTCCCGGACTCTCACTCACCGGACGAAACGCGACAGCATAGCTGCCACTTCACGCCGGTCTTCTGTGAGAGAGTGGTACTAATGAACTATACGGGGCGTACCGGCCCATTCGGTTGCTACCCGAAGGTAACAAGCATGGCACTACCACTTTAAATTTAAAACTTATATATAAAACGAAAAAAAATATTAACATACACCAATTAAGTCTTCACATTTTACAATTTCTAAAGGTAGGTATAATCTATGTTAGCTTATTAAAGCACATAATAATATTACAATACATAAAAAAGAATAAGAGGATAAAATAAAAACATTAAGTACAACTTCTTGAAAATTTTGAACTTACATAGTGAGTGTGAAAATAAATCTATATCTATATAAATGATGAATTATAAAAGTTAAAAAATAATAAAATAATACATAAGAGTTTCATGTTATTTTTCTATTCATAAAAAATCCTTTTTCTAATAAAAGGATTTCAGTTATTCGTTAAAACATCAGCTATCTGAAATTGAAAGTCCAGTCAAAATCTGTTCAGCCGTTTCAGAGATTAGCAGGAACAGACAGATGTATAAAATTGAAATATTTTGCTTTTAACATTTTTATGTTAAAAACAAAATATTTCAATTTCAAAACGTAACAAGCTTTTAAGTAAATGCATTATACACCTAATCATATTTGGTACGTATGAGAAAAACATAATTTGTTATTTTTTATTGGTAGCTTTTTTAATAAAGATTTGACTAAGAATGGAATGTTTTGTTTTGTAGTGAACCAATTTGATGCTCCAGCGGTCGTGGGTTCGAGTGCCGCTAGAGGCATTCATTTGTCAAACACGGATGTTTGTACTCCAGTCATGGGTGTTTATATTTATAACTTACATTTCCAGCGGCTTCGCACGCGTTCTGAAGACCGAAACCAAATTTTTTCTGAGTCGCGCGGTATGGTACCTCGCAGAACTAACGCCCTTCTCGTTTTTGCTACATTTTTCATTGATGTTCCGCTCCTATTGGTAGTAGCATGATGTATATAGCTTACAGCCTTTCTCTATAAAAGTACTATCCAACACGAATTTTTCAATTCGGACCAGCAGTTTCTGAGATTAGCGCGTTCAACCAAACAAACAAACTCTTCAGCTTTATAATATTAGTATATATATGTATTTATTTAAAAAGTTATATATGTAGTATATCAACAATCTGTTATCAGCAACACAAGCTTCATAGCTTAACACAGAACTAGATACCGTTGTGTGTAATAATGTCCCAACATATTTATTTATATTATGCAATATTACCCAAACTTCTTGACTAACTTTCAAAATGCAATAATTTCTCTTTATAATGTAGTGATTCGGCGAAACAATTCTGCAGTATCAGCTTTGCATTCAAAAGACTCGGCAAGCCAAATAAATGGGTATTTCGTTTCCAAATTTCAAACTAACGAAAACAACAAGTTATTCCTCTTTGTGAATTTGTATCTCGCAATTGTCACAGAAATAGTGATGATTTTACTTGAATAGAATATAAACCAAGTAGAAGATCTAGAACTTTCAGATATCTTTTTTTTGGTAACTGTTTTTTTTCTATAGATATAAAATTCTGAGTCAAATCTATACGAACGAATATGAAATAGTTTAGATTTTTGACTGTCTGCCTGTCAGTGATCACGAGAAAACCACTTCACGGATTTTTATGAAATTTGGTATGATGATAGCTGGTTGTCTGAGTCAAGATATACTATAATAGGAGATAGAGGGAGAGAGAGATAGATATATAGAGAGAGAGAAAGAGAGAGAGAACTCTCAACTAACTTTTACAAACCGGCTATAAAAATCTCACGGTATGTGAAATCTAAGATTGTTATTTTTTATTGAAACAACTGGATTTTTGTAAAGATGTTCAGTGTCGTGTATACTTGGAACATTATTATCTTGGGACATTGTTACACACAGCGCTATCTAGTTCCGTGTTAAGCTACGAGGCTTTTGTTACGGATACCAGAAATAGTTGATATAATACATATATAACTTTAAATAAATACATATTATTATAAATATAAACACCCATGTCAGGAGTTCAAACATTCGTGCTCAACAAATGTATGCCCACGCGGGACTGGAATCCTTGACCGCTGGCGGATGAAGTAGGGTCACTACAAACCGAGCCAAACGTGTCGTAGAAATATTATAACTAAATTATTAATTAAATTTGATTTGTAAAACGCTATACTATTCATCTAAGAAATAATTTGTAGACGTACTCGTACATTATATATACCCACGTCCCACACCTTTAAGCTTTGATCCATACATCTTTCTCTATAAGTATAAACGGACAGTTACATCATAAATCAAGTCTATATAAGCGCTGTTCCAAAGAACTTCCCTTTCAAAAACTTCGAGGGTACTCAACTTTCATGAACGATGAAATTTATAAGTAAGCTTTTTTCTCATAAACGGTATTAATTAAATTATACTTGACATGATAATATTTGGTGAAGATTGCCAAATATAGTTATAGTATTCAAATGAAGTTTTCTATACTGGAATTATAAAGAGAAGAAGAGCTCCTCCTGACTTTGTATCATTCCAAATTTTATAAATACTGTCTTAGTCACGCAGACATACTGACAAAAGTTATTCTAAAAATGTCATGAATTCAGATACTGTGGGTAACTTATCACAGTCCCTATCCAACTGGTAAGCCCTATGTGTGTATAAATCAAGCTTTCTGCTTAAGATTGGTATTAGGATCGTGTTCTACAGGTTGTTCTAAATTTTTTAGAGCATATAACTGCTGCTGTATTTGTGAAATAAATGACCTAATAGATGCAGCTGTACCCTTTTGTAGCTGAGGCAAGTCGAGGAGCAACCCTACATGGTTGGTAATTAGGCGTGACTTATTGTCAAACCTTTTGTTGAGCAACTCAAGAGCCTTTTCATATGAGTCATTTATAATTGGTAAATTTATAATTAAGTTAAGTGCTTCTTCAACTAAGTATTTTCTAAGATAAAACAATTTTTGAACATTTGATACTCTAAATACTGTAGATTCTGTATCGAAAACAATGTGTATTTCAATAAGACTTTCCAAAATATATTTAATGTAGAGATTCAACTTAGTTAGAATATTATTATAAACATATATTTTATGTATAGAAAAAAGATTTATTGTATTTGAATGTTATAAATAAACTTAATAACTACAGGAAATTTTAAAATGCTCTCGAAAATTGAAATAAGGAGAGTCAAAAAATTTGCCATTAATAGTCATTTTTGGCACAGACATTACCATAAATCTTATCAAATGTAATAAAATATTTTATGTATTCACCTCAAACCTAAAGAACTTTGGTAGATAGTGGAAAATCAGTTTCTCGTATGCGTTAAAAACTTTGAAAGCGCCAGACGTATGCATGTTGAATCGAGTGCCACTACACTACATAAGAGTCTGTTCCTACAACTCATTTGTCTATGCAAATTAGATATTGAAGTTGAAGAAACATGTTATGTATCAAGAAATGTATATATAAAAATGTATGTTTGTTTTTATGTTCTCTTTGGGCTCTAAAAGGGCTGGAGCTATTTGGATTAAATTTTATTTATTTATTTATCTTTCTATCTATCTATCTATCTATCTTTCTATCTATCTATCTATCTATCTATCTATCTATCTATCTATCTATCTATCTATCTATATATTATCTATATCTATTTATCTATTTATTTATTTATTTATCGTCAACAGAAAATACATTATTACTTGGCATAATATACAAATTCTACGAATACAATAATTAAATGTTTTTCCAATTACAGACAATCACAGCGTGCATAATAATACAAAAGAAAAGTTAAAATTAAATACACGATTTAAGTTAGTTAACAGTTAACAAAAATTAAGATAATTGTAGTAAATTGTATTATTTTAAATTAATAAATAAATTTCAAGCAATAATCACGTTAGATCAGCGGTGATCCTGTGAAAGGTTTAGAAGATTGTGAACGAAGCCTACGCCTAAGCCTGGCATAAAAGGTATAAGTGATATTGAAAAAGAATTATTAAGCTACAGAATGAGTGATTCATTTTCATTGTATATGCGTGGGTTACTTTATAGGTTTTATTTTTAAATTTAATATCAAAATATTTCTGAAGGTTAAATAATACTGTTAATGATTAATATTTTATTCCTAAACACATATTTTATAAGATTTACCGTATTTTTTTAAAAAAATATACGATCTGTATGGCAAAATGAACAATAGCACATAATATAGCATAAAAAGTTTACACTATTATTTTTGCCTTTGCCATATATTTTGGCGGACTCTAAAATACTCCATCTTTAGTTTGAGTATTAAATATACGTGATATATTTAATAGATTATCCACAGCAGTTGTCTAAGTACTTTGTAGTAACAACATGAAGTAGTGGCCATTATTTTCACATTTCCTAAGGTATCCGTAGACCGTTAGTCACGGGGGGAATGTAGATGATGCGAGCGTAAAATTCGCCTCACGTGCATCGAACGAACTCTGCTTACACCTAATTACACGTATGCACTTTAGACTGATTACAGACTCAGCGATTTAAACGACACGTTTGGCGCATTTTGTAGTGACTCTACTTTCTTGCGCCAGCGGTCGCGGGTTCGAGTCCCGCTTGAGGCATTCATTTGTTAAACTCAGATGTTTGTACTCCAGTCATGGGTATTTATATTTACAATATGTATGTATTTAAACTTATATATGTAGTTATCAACTATCTGGTATCCGTAACACAAGCCTTATAGCCTACCACGGAACAAGATAAAACCATCAATCACTGTATAATATTGTGCTTGTACCGTAAATAATAATTGAAGAGAAAATAGACTATATTATTAATAGAGTGAAAAATAATGAATAAAAAAATTAATTTAATTTAATTCAGTAGTATAAAAAATTTTTTTTTTCGTATACATTAAAAAACATATTCAAATAGCAAAAGAACGTTACGCGAATGTTTGACATTATAAATGAAACTATCTTTTCGGATTTTGTCTCACGATGATTAATGGTACCCGACGTTTCGAATGCTTTACAGCAATCATGGTCACGGGTCTCCCGTGTATAGTTTCATTTAAAATTATCATTCTTTATATATAATAATAGAAGAAAATGTAGCAACTAAATAAACTGTTATACCATTTTTAGTTCGATAGTGAGGTTATGTGAAATCGTAGTAAATTTCACATAGGTTCTATATATATAGATATAAATATATTATTAAGTAAAACTAGAATAGAGGGAAGAAAGAATATTATACATAAATAAAATAGTGTCGCACTAAAATGTCACAAGAGGCGGAATTAATAGATCCTATTACAAAAGGGAAATTGTCGATTTGTCACAAATAACAATGGTACCCTTGCGTCTCGTAACATTAGCGCTCCCATACTGTGCACCCACCAAGTACATATATAGAAGTGGTCATTTAGATACTTACTATCTGTCGGTAGTTTCATGATGTAATCATTTCATCACTTACTAGCGACTCGCCCTCGCTTCGCTCGGGCTCTTCCCTGCATTTAGCAAAGGTAAAGCCGCGGGATCCGTTAGATATACATATAAACGATCCTCTTGAATCACTCTATCTATTAAAAATACCGCATCAAAATCCGTTGCGTAGTTTTAAAGATTTAAGCATACAAAGGGATATAGGGACAGAAAAAGCGACTTTGTTTTATACTATGTAGTGATTAGTTTAATTAAAAAAAATCATTTAGTATTAAACAAGTCGGAAGTACAAAGAAAACTAAATATTTTAATAAGGATGGCCAATCTTACTATGACTAATAACTGCGAGAAGCGTAATTTAGTTCACAAGCACTGATTAAGGGACTATTCGTACATTTATACCAATATTCTTATAGAAAGACATTATGATACGATCTTTGAAATGCAATGTTCAGGTTAAAGCTTAGGAGAAGAACGGAAGCACTAGACGTTTATTTTTTTATATTTTAATAGAAGAACTAAATCCACGATACGTTTGGCTCAGTTGGTAGTGACCCTTCTTTCTGCGCCAGCGGTCGCGGGTTCGAGTCCCGCTGGGGGCATTCATTTGTTGATCATTAATGTTTGTTCTCCAGTCATGGGTGTTAATATTTATATTATGTATCTATGTAAAAAAAATTCGTAACACAAGCACAAGCAGCTTACCACCGAAATAGATGGCGCTGTTGTAAAAATGTGCCAACATACAAAAAAAACCCGGAACTCAAACCTAATATAAAAGAAGTCTAAACGCTTAAAGCTAATAAAAAAATCTTCACTGAAAAGATTTTTTGTTATCATATTTATACCATGTTCATAATATAATATGAAACCACACGACCTCACGTATTAGAGACCGACATCTACAAGTAACTGTGCCTTCGCCACGTGAACGCTTTGCTAAAGAATATATATAGACTAAACAGAGAAAATGTGGTCGTACTTGAAACAAAATTTGAATGCTCGACATTTCTGAGGCTAAGAGTCAAATTTGATTAAAATTGTTTGAAATTTGATTAATTTAGACAGTATTTAAATATAAAAGGATAAAATTTTTGTTTAAACTGTGTATTGAATATGGATTAAAATCATTCAATCGTTCATTTTAATTAACATTCTTTAAACTTTTATTTTTGTTTCAGTTTTTGATTCGCGAATCTGATTAGATAGTTTTGTTTAAAATGTTAACTTTTCAGTTTTCTTTATACACGTCAGTTAAACAAACATGTTAATAGCTATTTATCGCTTTAAAAAGCAAAGTTTGTATGCAGCCTTAAAGTATCGAGTGCATCTAGAGAGTGGATCCTTTACGACCGCCTTCAGACAATTTGGGCTAATTGCTCGGATACAGAGACAAGTTTTACAACTGAATAATTTAGTTCGCTTTACATTCGTTGAAAATACCGTAGAGTTTTGTTTTCTGAAAGATACAATCTTTGAATAAAGTTCTTAACTCTCGGTTATACTGGAATTTAATTTATGTACAAGTGCGTTTGCATCGCTACAAAGTTGCTTTCTGAACTGAAATTTTGTTTAGCAAGTATTTCGAAATATTTTAAGCTAAATAATAAATAATAACAGTTTTAACGATTCATTTAAACGATTCTAACTTTCACAAGATGATTAAACTGATGAAGATTATTCTTCAACAGCTTCGCGTAATTACTTAATGTATATTTCCTTTTTATTGATATTTTCTATTATTATTTTACTACTATTATTAAAAAGAAACATAGTACATATGTGTATGATTTTAGCTAATAAACTTATTTATTGCTGAACAAAGTGAACGAGATTGTAAGATTTACAGGTTATACGAGTATATATAACTTGGAGAATAAAAAGAAATTATTGCTTTTCACTAGTTAAAACATCTCAGCTATAATTAGAAATTGTTTATAACAATTAATAAGTTTTAATAATTAGCAACTCATAATAAAAATCTTAATAAATAACGACTTACACACATTAAAACAAATAAAAACGGTTTTTTAGATACGTAAACATATATGTATTTTCGAAGTTAGTCATTGCAAAGTGTCTAGTAAATATTGTCAACTAAAAATTAGTATGTACAACAAAATTGCTTAATCCGTTTTCGAAAATAAAAAGTAAAGATTGGTTAAGAAATCCGTGAAAATACATAAAAATAAAACCTCTTTTTGTAAGATGGTTAAAATAATAGCTTTCGAGCTTTCGCTTAATCGAAAAGAGATCCATTGCAGGCATTTTCTACTTCGTATTTTAGATGGGATATCAACAAAGGTAGGTCAATTTTTACAAAGCGCTCTTAGCAGTCGATCACTGCGGCCCGTGACCGCGTTACGGACAGTTGGTCTTGAGTAACTGCGAACGGATGCATCGGTAGGGGCTGTTTACTGCTCTTAGCCTGAATAACGGCTCTCAGCTATTGTGAAAATTCTTTTTGTTCCCAACTAAAATTGAAAATAGATTTGTTTGTAATATATAAGAATGGAAATAGGTTTGTTTATAATACAGAATAACTAGCGATTCAACCTGGTTTTGCTCAGATTCGTCTTTAACTGCTCCCTGCTTTAGTTTGTAGCACAAAAATTTAAGGATTTTCATACAAACTTGTGAGAGCCCTTAGACCTCCTTAATCCGGCCCTGTCTCAAAAGTCCTTTCTTATCCGTTGTCTACTAACTATAAAGTACTTCCTTGTCAAATTTACTTTATACATCAAGTGGTTTTTGATATTTCGTGATGAGTGAGTTATATATTTGGATCAACGAAAAATCTGGTTCACATTTTAACTATGACCTGAAGAACTACAAACTGTTTGTTACTAATATTGCAATACGATAGTACCAAAATTATAATACTTAATGGAAAAGCGCTCTCGTATACTACTTATATTTTATATTAAGCTTCCTCTACTAATAACCATCAATCAGAGCTTTTGGTCCTTTTTCAAGCTTTTCCTAGTGTAAGGAACAGCTTGCATAGTTCTAAATCATTTTAAACCTTCGACGAACTGCGAATATATAAATTTAATGCCTTTATAACCTGTGGCTTTCGACTAAAAAGATCGATTTTAATATCGGCCCCACTAGATTTTAGAAGAAATATTCTTATCAAATATAGTTATTATTATAGAATTATAGTTTCTATCTATAAACAATGTAAAGCTTTAATTAATCTTATTTTAAGCAAAATAGCTTTTAAAGATGAAGTAAAGCTCACGTAGTTGAGAGTGACAAAGCCATTACAAAACTTAATAAAGTTTTTATCACCAACAAAGAAGTTGACTCTGTTTTCTGTTTAATTTTCTTTTGAAAATATTTCGTGCGACGTTTTAGTGCAACATTTCATCACGAATGTTTTTTAAAACTCAATTTGATTTAACTTTTAAAACCATTTTATAACGCTGGGCAAAATACTATATAGGGCAAAAGAATAATAACCCAATTGACACTTGTCGTTGTTTAAATGTAAATATGCCTAAGAATTCATAATTTTTTTCATTTTTATAAGGATCAGTTTTAATAGTAGATATTATTTAGAATATAAAAATTATATCATTAACAAAAAAGGACAAATAATATAATTTTGACGACTCGTTTGGCTCAGTTGGTAGTGAACTTGCTTTCTGCGCCAGTGTTCGCGGGTTCGTGTCCCGCTGGGGGCATTCATTTGTTAAGCACGAATGTTTGTTCTCAAGTCATGGGTGTTTATATTTATAATTTGTATGTATATGTAGTATACCAACTATCTCGTATCCGTAACACAAGCTTCCTTCGTAGCTTACAACGGAACTAGATGACACTGTTGTTAGAATATCCCAACATATTTATTTATATAATACTAAACAAACATAAATGACAAAATAAAACCTAACAGCCAATAAAGCTGTATTCGTTCTAAGAGGCTTTTACACTTTTACTGAAACAATATTAGAAAGCTCGATAGGGATATTCACGGGTGAAGCCTGAATACCGTTTTCAAGCCGCATATATCTAAATAACTGCTCAAGTGCTACGTGTAAGGAATTCCGATGGACGTTTTGCGAGGCATTTATCAGTTATTATACTTCAGTTCGGGATAATGTGGGTAGTTTATTATACATGCATATTGGTTGAACCGCTCAATAGATACGTAAAAATTTGGAATTTTTAAAAGCATTAAACTTGTGTTTTTGACAATTATTTAGCGTTTTTTTACTAAATACAAATTTCTTATGTAATGAAGTTTAATTTATTATTGTTCTTTTAAAAATATGTACAAATCTATACTAATTTGTAAGGCTGAAGAATTCGTTTGTTTGTTTGGTTGAACGCGCTAATCTCAGGAACTACTGGTCCGAATTTAAATAATCTTTTTATGATGGATATTCCGAATCGAAGAGGAAGGCTATAGGCTATATTAGATCACGCTATGACCAATGGGAGCGGAGCATGAATGAAGTGTTGCAAAAACGGGAAGAGCGGGCGTTAGATCTGCGAGGTATCATACCGCGCGACTCAGAGAGAATGTTTTTCCGGTCTTTAGAACGCGTGCGAAGCTGCGGGAAATGCTAGTGAAATGAAATGCACAGCGCACTGTATATAGTATCAAGAGGTAATAGTTGGTTAAGATTATTTCCACTATTTCGTTGTTGTTTAGTGCCTGCAATCTTGCGACGCACTATTAAGACGGATGAGGTTCTTTTGCAAGTGGTCCCATATAACCATCTGTATACATGCTGGAGGTTTGAAATGCATTACCCAAAGTTAAAAAATATGGCTAATTGCTTGCCTGCAATTGTTCAATACAATATACTATAATTTTAATATAAATT
Organism: Boloria selene; assembly: GCA_905231865.2. Classification (NCBI taxonomy): domain Eukaryota; kingdom Metazoa; phylum Arthropoda; class Insecta; order Lepidoptera; family Nymphalidae; genus Boloria; species Boloria selene. Next base: position 1,198,030 of record HG993133.1, read on the forward strand.
AAATACGTATTGTTTAGTGATAATAAAATTTTAATGTCTATATTAGTTCCGCAATAACATTCAAATTAGACACCTAATTCTATTTAGGCAGTGATTTGTGATCACGAACAAAAGCGGTATAACTACAGGCATATTGTTAGTAGGTTCATAAATGGATATAAATGTGCTGATAAAATAGGTTTTATAGTAAAATATACTAGAAATTATGTAACAAAGTGCTGCTGTAAACCAGAAATTGTAGGTTTGAATCCCGTTTTGGGAACGTTCGTTCCCAATGCGGGATATTTTTTTAGGTTTACGCGAATATTTGACATTATAAATGAAACTATCTTTTCGGATTTTTTCACGGATTTATTTAGATTTTTAGTTTCCAACATCTCGAATGCTTTACAGCAATCATGGTCACGGGAGAGACTAAGTTATTTGACATCTCAGGGGTTTATATACTTGTCACAGACAGTGCCTACCCACAATTTAAATGTACTTTGGTGCCATTTTGGAGATTTGTGTAAATTTGAAAATTTTAAATGCAAAACAAAAATAAATATATCTCAAAATAGTATAGTATGAAATATTTTCATCCGAAAAATTAAACGATGCATGCGATAGAACCGCTAAAACATCGGTAATTGTAAATTCACTATTTAGCGACGGTATTTACTGAAAACCGGATATAGTGCATAATTTATGCCATTGATTCTCTAAGCTAATATTCTGATATTGAATTACCTTTTGAGAGGAAACTGATTTAAATTTTATGGCGATAGTGGCTCGGTATCTTGTTATATATGTTTTGTATGAGTCATACATCTATACTAATATTATAAAGCTGAAGAGTTTGTTTGTTTGTTTGGTTGAACGCGCTAATCTAGGATAGTCGCGCTTGTGTTGGATAGTCCTTTTGTAATGGATATTCCGTTTATCGAGGAAGGCTATAGGCTATATTTTATCATGCTACGACCAATAGGAGCGGAGCATCTATGAAAAAAGTTGCAGAAACGGAAAGACCAGGCGCTAGTTCTGCGAGGTATCATGTAAAACGCGTGCGAAGCCGCGGGAAATGCTAGTAATACATATAATTATATGTATTTTCTTGAAAAAAATGTGATTTATAACTATACATTTGTTAAAAGACGTGACTTAGTTTAGAATAAAAATGTTAACTATTCGTACTGGTAAATGATAGAAGATAGAAAGTGTTAATAGGTAAAAAATGAAATTTTGGATATACTAGTTCCAATGGATGTAATTTTGAGTGTAGTAGTTTATTTCTCCGGCTTCACTCGCATGATAAGTGGGTAAAGGTTATGTTCATACCAAATATTAAAATTTGTTGCGAGAGTTTTTTCATATTTATAATATTAATAATGATTTACATACATATTCTTTATTTATAATTAAACAAATTACAAATATACTAAATTATATATATAATATAAAATAATAAAGCCATATACGTGTGGAACACCAAGAAAGTTAGAAACATCCCCCCCTGAATGGCAATGTTGATTCTTTGGGCGAAAATTAAGCCTGTTCTCCTTAAACTAGTAGAGGTGATAAGACGAGGTGTTATGTCTTTTAAGGAGTGCTTAGCAATTTAACACTTTGAACCGAGGACTGCTATTTGTATAAGGGTTTATAACCTTAATAAATCCGTTTGTCAAATTAGACAAACTTCTCAACTGTGATTAATGTTTCAAAGATCAAACTACTGTCACGGAGCGTTACTTTCAAAGAATATATTATTATACACAAATTTTAGAAATCACTACATAGTATAAAACAAAGTCGCTTTCTCTGTCTCTATATCCCTATGTATGCTTAATCTTTAAAACTACGCAACGGATTTTGATGCGGTTTTTTAATAGATTATTATAGAGTGATTCAAGAAGAAGGTTTATATGCATAACTAGCGGAACCCGCGGATTTGCCTGCGCTAAATCTAGGGAAGAGCCCGAGCGAAGCGAGGGCGAGTCGCTAGTATACAATAATGAAATGAAATTTCTTCAACACGTAGGTACACGTAAAAAGGACGCCGTAAAGGAAAAGAGCTCATGCATCACCCAAAGAGGTTCTATATAAAATGTATCTGGTACATCGAGCATGATTGAAGGTCATCGATTTTCCTTCTGTAAGGTGTGAAAATGTAATATTACTGACTAGTAATATCGTGATTTGGAAAAGTTTAGAGTTAGTTACAAAATAAAGAAATAGAAAGCGAATGGTTAAATAATTATTTGTTTATCTAACAAGTATATTATAATAAAATACTTATTTATAAAAAGTAAACCCCATGGAAAATGATGCTTAGTAACTTTAAAATCAAGAAATGACGCCATTTAAAGTTCACATTACTAACAACTACAGTATAAATTAAAAAAAAATTAGTATCATTCAGTGTCATACCTATAAAACTCAAACTTTATAACTTTAAACGAAAAAGCGAATTTAAAATACCTTCCCACGTTCATTTACATCTGCGTAATAAATACTCTATGACCGTAAAACTAGCACGTAAAATCAATCGCGCATGCAAATCTCTAAACACCAGTTCGAATACTAAGCTCTATGAATTGTTTAATGTTCGGATACAAGTTATTTGTTATACATAGTTTGTTCATATATACTAATAAAGTTGTCCATGTGTACATAACCATTGAGACAGTAGTATATAATGGTAAATGGAGATTTGAACCTACTTCAAAAAGGAAAGACTTAATTATGTAAACTTTTTGTATTTATTTTACGTAATGTACTTATTTTCCTCTTTAGCTTTTTCGGATATCTTAGGTTTAGTCAAAAAGTTAAAAGTTCCCATGTATAATAACATTTTTTTAAAAGCCTATTCTAAAAATGACTTGTAATTTGAAGAGGATTCATTTGCTTCGAATCTTCAGAGGTCGAAGGACCGAATACGGTGTCAAATTAAAAATACGTTAATTTAATCTATAAATAAAGATTGCCCAACGAAAAAATTTAAACTACCTATTTAATTTAAATAGTAAAACAAAAAATTGGTGACAAGTGGTACAAAGTACTTAGAATTTTTGCCTACCGTTCTTAAGAACCTAAAAAAGGGTAAATTACAACTCCTCAAATGTTGCAAGATTTCGCTTTTTTGGGGCACGTTTTGGTGTTCTTTGTTTTTCGGGAAGTATTCCTTCTCACCTACTTAAAAATGTAACTACACTAGTTCCAGAATACGGGTCTGTTTACTTAAAAATCTTTCTTTTTCCTAGTCAAGTTCATAATATCTTTTTTTATATTTATATTTATTATATATTTTTATAGATTATATACTGTAAAATATTAAATCGATGACTAGACGTTAATAAAATATTCAAAATGTTAAACGGTTTACATTAACATTAACGAAGTGTCTATTCATACGATAAGCGAACGAATAAATTAAATATTATTCGTCCGACAATTGGTGTTTGATATATTATTGCGACTGAGACTTTTTTGCTTCTTTAATGGCTCAAAGAAAAATCAATTTGTTTTTTAAGTTTAAACATACTCGTAAATGCAATTGCGGACGTTTCTATAGTACTTTTTAACCGACTTCAAAAAAGGAGGAGGTTATATGTTCCGTTGTATGTATTTTTTTACGTATGTTCACCGATTACTCCGCCGTCTGTGGGCCGATTTCAAAAATTTTTCTTTTGATTGGTAGGGTATAGTTCCGAGGTGGTCCCAGGGAAATCGAAGGCAACTCTCAAAATTTACAGGCACCTATTATGTTATTGATATATTTTCTAAACCCGATAAAGCTTTTACGTATGGAAATCATCATCTCATGTGGATGAGCTGATGATGGAAGGTAAAATTCCTCAACAGTTGTTTTTTATGTGTTTACACCGATTTCTCCGTGAATTGTGGGCCGATTTTAAAAATTTTTTTTTGTTCGGTAGGGTATACATTCAAGATGTTCTCATTGTCACCAAGTCAGCATCTGATGATGGAATCCTAGAGAAATCGAGGGCAACCCTTGAATTTTATTGGCACTGATTACCTTTTTCATATATTTTCTAAAGCTGTTCAAGAATTTGTGATGATGTAAGGTATATATCCTCAACGGTTAGGAGTTGAAAGAAAATTATTTTAATATTATACGTACTTATGAACTGATAGTCGTATTCCTTCAGGATATTAGGTGGATTGATAATAGAAGGTAAATCTTATTAACGTCTACGAGTTACGTGGAAAAATAGACGTGGACAAATCTTGATTGACTATTGTCGTTCATTTCAAAACTTCGCTGACTTATAGTCAGTCAGTCTGGAGCAGTAGTTAAGTTAGCCTTCCAATATTTTATTTAAACATAATAATTTCCACAAAAAAAATTAAAATAAATTATATTTAACAAAAATGAAAACCGACTTCAAAACGCTACAAATCAAAACTAAAAAGAAAAAAAAAAATGTAATTACTTAGTTATTGTTGGAGTCGGTGCCAGCCAAAGCAAAATAATCTTAATACAATTTAATTAATGTATCAATTTGTAAATATAATCAAAATATCCGTTCGAAAGTTCATTGCAAAGGCAGGATAAAACTGTCCTTCTTGGCTAAAAAATAATTACAAAATACCATTTTCTTGTACATTGTTTTGATGTAGGTACATACTCTCAGGGAGTGTTAGTAACGTAAATTTCATAGGACGACTCTATAGAGCCAGCTCGTTTACATATAAAAACTCTTGGACTTATTAAAAGTTGGTGAGATTTTAATAATAAATATTTAAATAAAGCTCGGTAGGTTAAGGTTATTTTTTTTTATTTTTGGCATAGGTATATTCCTGCACATAAAAATAGCTTATTTTATATTAGAAATCATAAAAGTGATAGATATTCGTACAAACCGACAACAGTCGGACGAATAATATATTTTTTATTAATACGATTATCGGATGACTAGCAACAGACTTTAAAATAATTTAGTCGTCAAACAATTATTGGACGACTAAATTTTTAATTAAAATTACTCGTCCAACTAGCAGACGACTAGCATCAGCCTTACATTAAATTCACGTTCAAGTTGTTCTCAACGTTTGACAGTTAACGGCAATAATATTTAGCTATAGCAAAATACCAAGTGAGAGAACGACGAATTACTTCACAGACAGAAATTTAGCTTCTTAGATCTTTCCGAGTATTGGAGTACCAAAACATAACAAAGTTAAGCGGATAATTAAAGCGTAGAATTAGTACAGATTTTAAGAGTGAAAAAACTCTTACTACCAGAAATAGATCAGACGTAGACTTGAAGGCTTCAATAAATCTAAACAAGGAGATAAAAAGTGTAAAAGCTAATTTTCAACGCTAGTTATTTTTTTGCACAAGCCAGGAATCAAACCTGTTGTGTCATACAAATACAGTCTATACATTTAGAACCAGATCCACCCTTTAATAGTATAATGGGTTATTACCGCATTACAGCAATAGAGCTTATCGCACTAACAACGTATACATATTAACTCCATGTTTGTTGACGATTAATATTAACGATCTTGTACATTTCAAATATTAGGAAAATATGTTTAGTGATAATGATACATTATCAGATAATTACGTAATTTCGTAACTTAACCGTTTTAATATTAATTTTGTTTATCGACTTTAGAAATAAGGGATTTGCTCTCTCGTATATATATTTTTTTCATAACTTAATACTAGCCTTTTCCGCGGCTTCACTCGCGTTCTAAAGGCTGAACATAAAAAAATAATCCTGTTTTTGCAACATTTTTCACAAATTCTCCGCTCCTATTGGTCGTAGCGTGATGTAATATAGCCTATAGCCTTTCTCGATAAACGGACTATCCAACACAAAAAGAATTTTTCAACTCTGACATGTAGTTCCTGAGATTAGCGCGTTCAACCAGACAAACAAACAAACAAACAAAGAAACAAACTCTTCAGCTTTATAATATTAGTATAGATGTACGGTTCTTTTGTCCGTAATTCACAATCTACAATCCTCTGTGGTAAAACGATTTTTCTGATAAATTCATGAATTACGCATAATTATACTTTTACGCAAAATGGTTTTATTACTTTTAATATACCTGAGAGATGATGAGTCTATCATTGAATTTTATGACTTTTAAAGAAATCCTTTTAATTTCACACATTCATCGACAGGAAAAACTGGAAAGAGAAACAAAAACCTGCCTATCCAAATTTTTTATTAGCATTATACCTTTTATTCAGACTTATAAAATTTCCTTTAAAATATATATAATTATATTTAGTACTTGCTTGGAACTTTGAAGATTTACATTTGAAGTTCAATTAGGTGTAAAAGCGTAAGTTGAAAGTAAAACACAAAGGAGCTTAAAGGAATGCGCACTTACATGAAAAGTCAGAACATACGTGAATCAAAAGTTAAAATTAATGGTTATCTTAATCAAAATAACTGCTTCCCTACTTAATATATATATAAATGAGAAAGTAACTCTGCCTGTCTGTCTCTTACCACGGAACTGATATTAATTTGGTACATAGATAGACTAAATCTTGGAAAAGGATATAACCTACCTTTTGTAACGGTCATTAAGGGACTGAAACGTACTTAGCGATGAACCCGAGTGAAGCAAGAGTGAGTTACTAGTCACATAGTATAAAACCCCTGTCCCTACCCACGTAGACGGGCTTTAAAAGCCTTTTGAAAGCTAGTTCTTTTTTTTAAATAAGATAGTTTCCTCGAAATGTTTTCTTTATATAACACTAGCGAGTAGCGCGAGTGAAGCCGCAGGTTCCACTAGTTATACATCTAAACCTTCCTTTTGAACCACTCTATCTATTAAAAAAAACCGCATCAAAATCCGTTGCGAAGTTTTAAAGATTGCAGCATACATCGGGACAGACAGACAGCGGGATGAATTTGTTTTATACTATGTAGTGATGATAAACCCATCAATTTTACAATCTTTTGACAAGATTTAGAACAAAAAGACCTTTATCACCTATTTAGATACGAAATCTAGTTATACGACTATTAGAAAATTAAATTGAAAACTACCAAAACTACTGGCTTTGTTGACAAACAAAACTTCAGACGAATTTCAAGAACCCCACGAATGAATAAGAAAGTACCCAAAGTAATTAAAGTTCCCAACATTTCAAAACTTTCTCAACATCAAAACGAAGATAAGTTAAGAGTAAAGATAATTTTCTGATGAATATTCTCTCTGTCTGTGATAGCTGTATGTTATATGGCATTCAATGCTTACATAATTTATATATACATATAAATAAAATTGAAGTGTCTGTTTTTAATTTAAAATTAACAGCTTTTCACTAAATGCATATGAAAGTATATACGATACTAGCAACAAAAAAACAATATTTTAAAATTTTTGTTTGTCTATCTGTTTGTTTGTTCCGGGGAATCTCTGAAATGACTGGGCCGATTTTAACGGGAATTTCACTTGTAGATAGCTAATGTTATAAGGCATAATTTAGGCTACGTTTTTAACCGACTTTAAATAAAGAGGAGGTTATATTTTAGATATTTTATTTTTTTAACTAGAGGAACCCGTGGCTTTACCCGCGCTAAGCCTAGGGACGAGCTAGAGCGAAGCGAGAATGAGTCGCCATTTTTTAATAAAAAAGTTATGTTGACTTTGAAATTAATTCTAAACGTAACGTAAAAGTAAATTGTATTTAATCATATGAGGCCACAGAAGTATAAAAAAGTCAAGACCGAGTTTGACTTTTTGTGGTAGATGTAAGCTTTGCTTTGTTTTGTTTTTGTTAGTGGTAAAATATGCAAGAAATTATATGAAATTTCTATAAATTTCTATCTTCAAATAGGAGTATTTTCTACACTTTAAGGGATGTTATTTGTTCTCGAGGAAGGTTTTAGTGCACAAACAAATAGAAATAAATCTAGGTACGGACCCAAGTGAAGCGCTAGTATAATATATAATAATTCAAAGATATATCTATCATGTTTTATAATATTAAACAAAAGTTTTTTTAATTATTTTTTTAGAATTTCTTTATAAGTCCTTTTAAGCATTTTAAAGCTTTGTTTTTAAGCGAATGTTGTGTTTTCCTTTAATGAGTATACATTAAAATAATATGTCAGATTTCAGCATTGTTATGTATGACGTACTCGTATACTGTTGGACATCCGTATTAATAAATAAATATAATAAATAAATAATGCACATAGATGCCAGTGTGTCTGTGTGCATTCTAGATATGTCAAGCTAAAATTAAAGCTATAGCCTGTATTTAAATACAAGTTGCCTTGAGATGTTTTCGAATGAAATCAAGTTATTAGTGATAATAAACATAGATGCCAGTTTGTATGTGTCCATTCTAAATAATATGTCAAGCTTTAATTACAGCTATAATATGGCTATTTAGAAATAAGGTATCTTCGAACTGTTATATCCTACTTTCTCACATAAAACATAACTAATCAGCACATTTATAGTCATAAGAGAACCTTTTGTTATTTTCCATTTTCTTTATAAAAATGATCAGCAATTTTAAATATTCACGCGGGAAGGCTCTACTTATGAAATTTAGCTGTTATTGCAAATGCCTTCTTTTATAATTCTAATATAGTTAGACTCGGAAAATATTTGGGGAAAAGCTTAAATATACACCGGTAGTGTAGTTTTTATTGAATAAAGTCAGTGTGGTGAAAAAGTAGTTTTTTTAAAAAAAAGTCACAAGGGGTGCGCTGTCTAACAGAACGAAGTCCAGTTGTAATTCATCTAATATACAAAATATGAAAATTTAATATAACCTTATTAACTCACCAAGCTAAAAACATACGCCATATAAACCTTTAATGAGCACATAAAATAATACGCTGAAGACATCTTTTGTCCACCTTCACTACCACGGTTTCTGCACGTCGACCATAATTAATTAGAAAGAAACTGAAAAGAACAAGCGAAACTAATGATATGAAAAAATTAATTAAAACATGAGTCCAAAATTGAATATAGAAAAAAAATTGTTCTGAAGATATACTCGAAATTTATTTATTTTAATTTTTATTTACGATTATAATATTAAGTAAAAATTCATTATAATACGACTCGAAGACACGTTTGGCACAGTCCCTATTTTCTTGCGCCAGCGGTCGCGGGTTCGAGTCCCGCTGGGGGCATTTATTTGTTAAACTCGGATGTTTGTACTCCAGTCATGGGTGTTTATATTTATAATGTGTATGTATTTAAACTTATATATGTAGTACAAGTTTACTTCGTAGCTTACCACGGAACTAGATGGCGCTGTGTGAAATAATGTCCCAACATATTTATTTATTTATTTGCTTTGTATATAATAGTTAAGTTTACTTGTAATTTCCTTTATTGTAAATAAATATGCCTCTTTTTTTATATTTACTAGCAAAAAAAAAAATTATAATAAGTAAATACCAACGAGTAATGTCTGTTATATATTTATCTATAAGGTAGAAAAATAGCTAAAATATAAATAACTAAATTTCAAATAAATATTTTGTAATATGTAATTATATATCTACGGTTTAAGACCTGGCTTATTTCTGAGACGGCTGCACTAATTTTGGTGTGACTTGTGAGTAAATAAAGCTAATTATAGTTTGATAAAAGAATTAGGGTTCCACTCAATATAATTTAAACGTACCAAGTGACGCACCTAAGCAAAGCGGGGGTAGTTCGCTAGTTAGTAATAACAATGCCCTGTTATCTGATTTTAGGTCATAGAAGCCAATTCCACTGACTATCTAAGCCTATATTATTATGCGAGTTTCATGTCCAGACAAAGCAAGGCTTAGAACCATACCTTATTTATGTTATTATCATTGTATATACACTAGTGACTTACCTACGATCTACTCGGATGCCTAGATAAGTTTAAAATTTATAAAATTGTCATTGATAGTGAACTTTAGAAGATATTTGCTATTTAGATTTTATAGGTAGGCCTCTATAAGATCTAAATTTTTTATTGTACCTACGTACGAGACGTATCTCTTGAGTCTAAGCTAATGATTGCCATGCTAATTTCTAAGGAAGACTAGACGTAACCAAATATAGTGTTTTCTTGTAAAAATTAAAGATTTCCTTCTAAATGTTGAGTAATTAGTTATTACAACATAAAGTATGGTTAAAATCGTGTTATAAATTTTTGACAAACAGCCAAAAAATCCACAAATATTATTTTGGTTCTTTATCGATATATATCTAGCTAATTTATTATATTTTAAAGAATTCCATACACATATATATTTATTACATCGTATAATAATAACTTATAACAAATAAAGTTAAAATTATTATTTAAATAAAGTTTTAGTAACTCGCTAAAATTATGCAAAATATTTAAACGATTCATTTACTTACGTATTAAACAGCAAAGTCTTTGAAATTCGAGCACAAAGGACTTATATCGGTCTAACGGCTTTGTTAGTTCATTAATTAAATTTTAAAATAATGGTTAGCGTAAATAGCTTGGAAGACCATGTTTTAAATAGATTTCTCAGAATCATATCTATACTAGTTAACCGTTTTGGTTTTGTCCGTGTTCTTCGCATTATAATGGCTGAACAGATTTGAGTGATATTCGAGATAAATATAGCTTATAAGCTTATAGATTCTTACTATAATTATGTATCAACAAGAAAGCTTAAATATAATAACATACACTTTAGCGTCAGCAAAGCCACGGATTGCGCTAGTTAAAATAAATAACATTAAGTTATTTTTTTACCTTCTAAGAATAAATATGTAGTTAGAAAGATATAAAAATTCTAATTAGTTATTAATTTTAAACTAATCTTTCAATTTGATTTCTGAACGACGGGGGACTCATCAAAGGAAAAACTCAATTGTTGTTTTATTTAATTCATAACACCTTTTAAACTTCCACAAATAATTCAAGATCAAGAGCCAAATCATTCCAGCCGTTCTCGAGTTTTAGCGAGACCAACGAACAGCAATTCATTTTTATATATAACACATATTATATATAACATATATTATATATTTACACATTAGCTATGTTTCAGAAAATGTAATAATTTAAAGCTGAATAGATCAATGTTTTGAAATACGAGGAGCAAACATTGATCTATTTGTTGTTAATGTTAGTATGGAATAGATCAATGTTATAACATTGATCTAACATTTTAACACGTTCACTGCGTTACGAGACCTAATGGTTCTCGTATGAGTATTCTATTCAGTGCGGAAGTGAAATTGTATGTATATCCCGTTCGGGCCATTGAATTTCCTTAGGTACTTTTTGAGTTAGAGTGAGATGCCTTAGTCCATCATTTATAAATATCCTAAACATAGTATTTTTATCAATAAAAACGTACGAGATCTTATAGGTCTCGTAGCGACCAGGTAGTAAAAAATTGTATTTAGTGCGACACGAGACTCATTAGTTCTCGTAAATATCTCGTACGAAGCCAGTTTATAAATTAATTAGTGTTGTGCCAACTTTTGAAGAGTGCTTTGACTTGCTATCATGGATAAAAATACCCATAAAAGGTCGCAATTTTCGGTACCACTTTAGTAAATGCATGGGTATTTTTTAATAAGATAAATGAGAAATATATGCCATAAAAAGCATTTGTTCAAGCTAATAGAGAAATTTGCCGGAGTTCCTTTTGAAAACAAAAAAAAATACTACTGGAGTCATCTCTGAACACAAATATATAATAAGTGATAAGAAAAGTCGCTGTACTGGATGCTATGAAAAAGCAAGACGAAAAATGACAAGTAGAGAAGCGGATAAAAAAGTAAAACAAATGAAAGGGTATTGTATTGGATGCAAAAAAAATGGTGTTTAACGTGTTTTAACGAAAAATATTGATTTGTTTGATATTTTGTATGTAAATCAGCAATAAATGTATCATTTATTCATCCTCGACAATTTATTTTTGGTCCAATCCCATCACTATTGTTTTAACGATTTTTTAGACACATGTGCGTTACGCGATCTAAAACGTCTCGTAATGTTCTAACTTTCAATGTATTACGAGATCCTTAAGATCTCGTGATTTTGTTTTTGTAATTTTGTTCAATTGTTTTCATTGATCATCGGGCGAGCACACATACATAAGAACATATGTATCAACTACCGATACATACAAAAAAAAACTGATTTTGAGCTATTTTCATAAAAATATTTAGATTTTAAGAGACCAGTCCGTACGATATCTAAAGAATCTCGTCCCGTCATTATGAGAAGACAATAACGAGTTCTTTTAGACCTCGTAACGGAACAGTAGAAGGTAGCATAAATCTGGATACGCAGTGAACGTGTTAAACGAATCTAGGGAAGAACTTGAGCGAAGCAGGTTGTGTTTGTTTAAAATTATAAGGAAAATCAATATCTATAACAATAGTCATAACCTTTCTGAAACTAATTAAAAAATCGTTTAAAGCAAGTAATTGAACACTTCTAAAAACACTTTTCGTTAATCGAACCCGCTATTTCTGAAATAAGATAATACGTGTAGGATATACAGTGTTATAATTTTCATATCTCCATCTTATAAGTTAACGACATAATAAAATAGTAATTTCGGTATGAAAGTCTAATTCCCACTAAACTCGTTACCAAAGGCCAAGTATCGCATAAAATTTCATTACAGATTGTCGCACGTGTACTACTTTATAAGTTTAATTAAACGTCACCTTTATTGAATTGTACAGATAGCAAAAAATGATATTTTTGTAATATATTTTTGTTTATTAGACTAGCATTTCCCGCGGCTTCGCACACTTTCTAAGGCCCGGAAACGAAATTCTTACTGAGTCGCCCGCCCTTTCGTTTGCTGCATCATTTTTCATTGATGCTCCGCTCCTATTAGTCGTAGCGTGATGTAATTTAACCTGTAGCCTTCCTCGATAAACGGACTATCCAACACATAAAGATTTTTTCAAATCGAACCAGTAGTTCCTGAGATTAGCGCGTTCAAACAAACAAACAAACTTTTCAGCTTTATAATATTAGTATAGATTTGCCCTACTTGGCTGGTAAGTGAAGTTTATCGGTAGTAAAATATCGATTGCATTAATTATTCACTTTCGACACTTTTTCGAATTTTCGGGAATTTAAGAGGAAAATTAAAAAAAAGTTAAGTTTTTATATTTTTTTAAATGTACCTCACAAATAAGAACGTCGTTCTAGATTTTTCAAATTGTTAAACTTAATGAGACTAACTAAAGTGAATTGCTTGCAAATCACCGCCTCGAGGAGAAATCGACGAGACATTTCAATAGTTTCATGTTACGATTTCATTATTATACAAATGTTCTTAGGAGAGAAAGAATTTAGTAGATCATATTATCTTATAGCTACTTTTATGACGTTGTTCTAAAATTATTTTAGTACGTGGTTAGATTTTGTCAATTTTGAAGGAAATAAAACTTCAATAATTTAATTCTCTTAAAATATTGTTTTAACTGAATCTAAAATTTATAAGACTAAAATTTATAAGCACCCATGGAGTAAAAAAATTGTGCTCAAATCAAAACAAAATATTGTATACAGCATAAAAATTGTTACAGAGTCTACCACCAGTTCGGAAAGAAGAAACCTCTGACCTGAGAAGAACTGGCGAAAGAAACTCAGCGAGACAACAAATGAATGCCCACATTGGGACTCGAACTTAGGCACAGAAAGTGAAAGCGCAGTGTAGCTACAAACTGAGCCTAACGTTTTGTCTATTATTATTATTTAAATTTTTCATCAAATTCTATAAAATCTTTAATTCCTTCTATTCGAGTGTATGTCTTTCTGTTTGTTACATGGTATATTAGTCAATTCTAAAACGCTTTTCAACTCACCTTAAGACAAGAGTCACTAAGTGTGCTTTTCAAGTAATTTTGGCTCAATGTAACTATTCTGTTTAATTTAATATTTATTTAATGTAAATTATTTTATTGTAAACTAACATTTTCTTGCTTGGTTTAGTTTGTATGATATAGCTGTCGAGTCCACCATGAAGTATCTGGGATTGGTGCTCGACAGCCGGTGGGAATTCGGGCCCCACTTTCGGCGGCTGGCGCCCAAGCTGATGGGCACAGTGGGCGCGCTTTCAACGTTGCTTCCCAACTTGGGGGGCCCAAGCGCCGCCTGTAGGCAGTTGTACGTGGGAATCGTGCGGTCCATGGCCCTATATGGGGCCCCTGTGTGGGCGTTGGACATGACGGCCAGCACTCTTGACGTTCTGCGCAAACCGCAGAGGGCGATGGCCGTCAGAGTCATTCGCGGGTATCGCACGATTTCCTACGAGGCGGCTTGTGTCCTGGCCGGATCCCCGCCCTGGGACCTAGAGGCGAAAGTACTCGCGTCATTATATCGATGGCGCTAGGAAGAGCGGACGCGGGGCTCGAGGCCGGTGCAGCGGCAGATCGCGCTGCGCCGAGAGAAGCTCCGTCAGGTCTCGGTTGCGGAATGGCGGAAAAGGCTTCTGCGCCCTACCGCCGGCCTCACTACCATCGAGGCGATCCGGCCAGTACTCGACGACTGGCTCGGGAGAAGGCACGGCTCCCTGTCGTTTAGGGTGACGCAGGTGCTGTCGGAGCACGGCTGCTTCGGCAAGTACCTGTGCCGCATAGATAGGGAGCCGGACGCTCGGTGCCGCCACTGCGTCCATTGCGGGGAGGACACAGCGCAACACACGCTCGCCGAGTGTGAAGCTTGGGAGGAGCAGCGCCGTGTCCTCACAAATAAAGTAGGAGGCGATCTGTCGCTGCCGGCCATAGTGCGGAGGATGGTCAGCAGTGCAGAGTCGGGGGACGCGGTGGTGTCCTTCTGCGAGGACGTGATGTCGCACAAGGAAACCGCGGAACGGGAGAGGGAGATCTCGACTCCCTTCCCCGGCCGCAGGAGGCGCACCGGGCGCAGGAGAAGAGCGGACAACGCCCTTTTCCGGCCCCCATGAATGGGTCCAGGGGCGAGGGACTTGGGGAAATCCTCGCCCCCTATTCGATGGACCCGAGTCGTAGGTGCGCGCGAGTGTTGGCGCGCACCTCTGAGACGATGCGCGGGGTAGTTCAACACCTCACTACCTGCCCTAGTGTGGGGCTGCGGAAGAATGTGGATTCCCGCGGCCTCACGCGCACGTGCGAGGAGACACCGGGGTGGTTTTAGCCGGTAAGAGTCCGGCACTCCCCTCCGCCTTTCCCCAGGCGGAGGTAGTCCATGAGGATTTCACCCCGATAAAAAAAAAAAAGTTTGTATGATATAGTATAGAGTATTGTATAGAGATAATTGGAATGTTAGAGAGTGACATATGCTTTAGAGTATTTACAGCAGGAGATGATATTTTCAACCCCACAGTAAAACACGTTTGTAATACAACTTGTAACAACTCTTCATACTTATAATTTAATATTATATAGTTTATCTATTCCATACTGACCGTTAAAATATACCAAGGGACGAAACTAAGCTAGGAAACTATAAATAAGAAAAAGAAGTATCTAAATACTATCTAATAGTCCCGCTGAGCTTCTTTCACCAGTTCTTCTCAGGTTTCTTCTTTCCGAACTGGTGGTAGAAGACTCATGACGTTCAGTAAGAAATTGTAACAATTTTTATGCTCTATAAAATATTTTGGTTTGATTTGATTTATAAATTTACTTTTTGTTCAAAAGCTACTCCACAATAATAATCTTCATTTTAAATTGGTCATAATTTGTGTAGACAAACTTATGTATCAAAGATAGTCTAAAAGTAATATTATCCAAAGTTCGTAAAGAAACACCAAAACAAATTGTTTTTGTAACTACTTGTGCTGAACAAAAGCCATCAACTACTTTTATTCGTGTCTGGATTTTAGATAACCGTTATTTTTTACAGTAGGTAATAATGTTATGACGAAGTTATACTATTCTTTGTCTTTATAGTTTAAGTTACATTTACGACCCGAATGTGACTTAAACTAAAAGATACTACATAATTTGTTCAGCATAGTTAGTCAGTTAGTTAATTATTAGTAATAAGTAATTTTAAAAATGAAACTATCTTTTCAAATTTTGTCGCGAATTTATTTTCATTTTTGGTTCTCGACGTTTCGAATGCTTTGCAGCAATTATGGCGTGACAAAATCCGAAAAGATAGTTTCATTTATAATGTCAAATTCGCGTTACCCTCGGAAAGTAATTTTATCATGAAATATAATATAAAACATATAGAGCTAAATTTAAATTAATCAAAGGTTAGTAGTAAAACTAATAAGATATGAAAATAAAACTTTAAACATAACTAAAATGTTTATTTTTGTAACTACTAAAATATGATACAGAAAAGGGAAAAAATAGGTTTATAAGCACTGTTAGCCATTAACCCGATGTCCACTGAATATGATATGTGATACAAATTAATAATAAATATTATCATTTCATTTTGAAACTAAACTTAATTAGTCACCAAAGTGATACGAATAACTTATGAATTGAATTGAACTAATAAGTCCACTAATATTTAAGTTAAAACACTTTATGTAGATGCATATCAAAGTAAATGGAAAAATTGTTATACTTGTATAAAAACCGTTTAAAAAGTATAACATTATTTGTCTGTCTGCGTGTCCGTTTGTTTCAGGTAATCTCCAAAAAGCATGGACCAATTTTGATGGGTCTTTAACTGGCAGATGATGTTATAATGAGTATTTTTAGATAAATTTTAGGGTTCCGCTCAAAGAAAATAAAACGTTCTCAGGGACAAACCCGAGAGAAGTTAGGGTGAATCACTAGTCTATAATATAACATAATACTTTTTCATTACCCATGTAAGGCCATGCTCCATTACTATTTGACGTAGCACTCTCAAGGGAAATTTACGGCTGGAGCCGAAAATTGAATTCTAAAACAGCCTTTATCATAATCTTCATCACCTGGTTATTTTTATCGCTTTTACTACGACGCTGATGTGTTTGTGGTAGATAAATTGATGTGTCAATTTTGATGAGAAATAATGAATGTCGTAAAATTTTTGACAACTTCAAATTATGAAGGTAATAATGGATCCAAGAACATTAAGAATGAAAATGATTTTTATCACAATTTTAACCTCTCTTTTGGCATCATCTTTGATTATTTTACAGGCATATTATTAGAAATAAAAGTACGTAATATGTAATATTATAAGTATAAAATTAATATACCGATTTGTTCAAGGTAAGTCGCTTGTTAATTATTGTTATACAACATTTCTGTGAAAAATATTGCAGTATAAATTCACAAAAAAGTTGAAGAAATCCAACATTCTCTAAGAACTTTAGTCTAAGTTACATCGTCATCATCAGCCCTTTTTAACATCCCACTGCTGGGCTCGGGCCTCCTTCAGTACGAGAGAGATTAGGCCATAGTCCACCGCGCTAGCCTAGTGCATGTTAGCCGACTTCACATGCCTTTCGAAAACTTGCTAGGTTTTCTCCGAGATGCAGGTTTCCTCACGATGGTTTCCTTTACCGTAAGACAAGTGGTAATCATGATATAAATAATTCGCAAATGAAAATATCAGAGGTGCGAGACCCGGATTTGAACCCGCATCACTCGGTTATCCAAGCGAGCGCGTTACCGCTGGACTACCATTGTCTTTTGAGTCTAAGTTACGCAATAACAAAATATATTACAACAAAACGTCTATCCCGTACGCCACAAATCCACCAATTTCCATTTTATTTCGGCAATGGATCAGTGCGTATCGACCGTAACGAAGTAAATACAAATATTTACAACTTGTTAGCGAGCGCTGGTATAATAAATTAATATTCTAAGCATTTTGCAACAAATGATAGGCAATGTTTGGATAAATTATTTGAAATGTTATTGGAAAGCTAATGATAGAGTATGCAATACGTTTGTTTATTTCACTGCCTCATTAGTCTTGTTTAGTTATTTGTTCAGGTATTAGTGTCTAATGTTCACATCCCAGGTCATGGTAAAAAAGTTATCAGGTTATTGTTATCAATTTTAGTACCTACTTTTTATTTGAAGTTTTATGGTATTTTACGCTTGTTATCTAGTCAGGGAGACAAGTTATTTACTGTTTTATATTCACGATCAGGTTAATCTTTTGGCCTGATATGAACAAGAAGGAAAACTGGTTTTTGGCATAGATTGATTTAATAGTAATGTAGAAGTTTTATTTTACGTTCGTGATCTGGTCAGGAGGACAAGTTATTTACTATTTTATAACAATTTATCAACAATTTTATATTCACGATTCAAAAAAATCTTTTTTAGTATAGGTTGCCTTAATGCCGTAACGTATTGTTCATTAATTTTCTTGATAGCGTCTGGTATTTTTTGTAGCTAGATAGCTGTTTCCCATTATTTAGTGGGAATCTGTAACTGGCAGTTAATTTTAACTACACAGTTATTTTAACGTGTAGGTTATTAGTACACTTCTAATTAATCCCTGGTTAGGTCTATTCGCTCTTATTCTAATTTATCCAAAAGTAACTGATTTGATAGAAGAACCTTTTTCAACATCACTACATAGATCGTCGTCGATAGATCTTTAAAACTAGGCAACGGATTTTGATGCGGTTTTTTAATAGATAGAGTAATTCAAGAAGGTTTATATGTAGTATATGTTTATATCTATCAAAACTCGCGGCTTCGCACGCGTTAAATCTAAGGATGAGTCCGAGCGAATCGCTAGTAATATATAAAATATACTTTAATACTTTACAGAAGGTAAGCCTAAGCAAATATAATAAAAAAATATCGACATCTTGTTTAGTATGAGTTTAAACATCACTTATTACTGACTATAAAGCAATCTCGAACAAATAAAAACATGCTACCAAAACAGCTTGTTTGAAATATTAAAATTTAATTTCCATCCACCTACGGCCGGGTTGTCCCTGAATAATTTCAAACAGGGCACAATGCTAATACGTAAACATTTCTAACTTTACACCCTTGTAATAAGGTTCAATATTGCTTGTTATTTCTACGTCCATACGAAACAGGAATAAATTATAACCGTGGTCAAAGGTACCCTTAAATTCTGATAATTAATCTTTTAAGTAATATATTGTGGTGCAAAGCACTTACATATTTCTCATATTATTCATTTCAGATGAATAAAGTGTCTTAACACTTGCTTTATGTGTTGGTACATTTCACTTAAATCTGATAGAAAATTTCAGGATTTTACTAATTGGTTTTTAGACATGTTCTCAATAATATGAAATGAAATCTCAGATACGTATTTTATAAATTGAGTTCTTAGTATGATTCTATGTATGTTAAAGTCTAGACTACTGTTTAATTAATACGCCCTAATTTTTGGGTGCTTCACTTGATTTAATGATATATTTAGTGAGATACTTATAAATGAAACTATCTTTGCGAAATTTGTCGCGGATTTATTTAGATTTTTAGTTCCCGACGTTTCGAATGCTTTACAGCAATCATGGTCAGAGGAGAGAAAACATTATAGTGAAAAGGAAAACTAAAATTATAGTAAAGTAAATGAATTAGGTGAGAGAAATGTAATGTGCTCACTAGTTACTAAGTTTGATGCAAACTTAGCTAGCCTATAAAATTAAACCACTCACCTTATTATTGTTCAAATTGAAATGCAGAAATTCTGGAAGCCCTACAAATAGCCTTGCAAAGAATAGATTTCATGCTAAATTTATTGCACTTTGTTCAGTGACCCTTACTATTTTTCTTTTACTATGCTATTTGAATATGCATGATGATTTACTACAGTTACTAAAGTATTAACGTGATACCGTACTTCGCTCGGGTTTGTGCCTAGATGTAGCGTAAGCAAAGCTAGTAATAAATATAGGCTATGTTTCTCAGTGGTAATATAGGTTTCAAATGGCAAAAGATTTTTTGAAATCGGTTCAGTAGTTTTGAGTTTATTTTTTACATACAAAAATATGAATCTTTTGTGAAAATATGAAATTCAGTACCTTAAACATGTATTTATAGATATGTTGAGAAAAAATTTGTTTGTATATAATTTCTCTTGAATTGACTATAGAATAAAAAAATACTATTCTACTACTACGATCTAGCTAATTTGTTATAATATTATAATAAAATATGAATATCTAGCTTACATATACATTGAGTTTATTATGACAAAATGATATAACTTTGATAAATCAAAATGAGCAATAGATAGATATAAGATTCACGCTCTCGCTATCGTTTCGGTAACTTATAACGCCCATACTTGTAGTAGAAGATAACATTAAATAGCTACGTATTCTGAACATATTGCTTTATATCATATTTTGGGATTGGCCAATTTCTGCCGTTTACGACATGAAAAGTTTTATATTGCTCGGCGAAACTTCATACATTTTGTAAGCAATATTTGGGTGACTTTAAAATTTTATTCATTGTTTAAATAGTTTGTTTTGTCTTGTGTCTTCTATTACTTTATAGAGCATAAAACTTAGAATCACTGTTCGATATTGATGTTAGCTATAAAATTTAATCAAGTTATGATTTACGTGGGTTATGTTATAAAATTATTTTGAACTTAAGATTCACCCTTGTCTATTCAGATTCGCCCCTACATACGTTTTAACGGTTAGTAATATTCTTCGAGTTGAGATACTTTCCCGCAGTATAAAGAGTCATGAAATAACCATGGGGCAGATTTCAATGAAGTTTGGTTATAGGATAGGTCAGCTTATAGGATACTCTTTATAATATATAAATAAATATTATTACACACAGCGCCATCTAGTTCCGTGGTAAGCTACGAAAGAAGCTTGTGCTACGGATACCAGAAAGTTGATATTATACTACATAATATATAAGTTTAAATACATATGTACATATTATAAATATAAACAGTCATGACTGGAGTACAAACATCCGAGTTTAACAAATGAATGCCTCCAGCGGAACTCAAAGCCGCGACCGCTGGCGCATGAAAGTAGGGTCAGTACAAACTGCGCCAAACGTGTCGTCAAACTGCTGAAAAGTGTGTCATCTCTAAGAAATCTACCGACTGACTGGAGTTAACTTTTTATATTGATTGGAAATGAATTTAAAATTTATTTATTTTACGGACTTATTACTGTTACTTGTATACTTTTCATTATGTAATTTCATATAGATATATAATTTAAAGAGAAACTTATGTACATCTGTAAAGATATACATATTTGAACACGTGTTATGTTTAAACTAACCTAAAATGTTATAATATGTGTGTTGTTGATGTACTTTTAAATAAATGAATACTAATATTATAAAGAGGAAAGATTTGAATGTAAGTATGTTTGTAACGAATTGGCTCAAGAAGTACTGGACCGATTTTAAAAATTCTTTCACCATTTGAATGCTACATTATCACTGATTAATATAGGCTATTTTAATTGCAAGAAAAAATAAGGATCGTTACTAAAAATATAATAACCGCACATAATATATTATAAAATAGGTAGCTGCGCGGCTCGGGAGTATATTAAAGCTGGAGTAATTTTGGAAAATTTTCAACCCAGCGAGTGATCGAATGAAGTTTAGTAGCGATTAAAAAAATTAACGCGGGGGAAGCCGCGCGTATTGCTAGTGAATAAATAAAATCTATACTATCATTTATAACACACAAAAACAAAATTAAGCGGGACGAGGGCGAATCACTAGTATTATAACAATTATTATTTAGTTAAAACGTAACTACACGATATCATATTTCAAATACAACTGTCTAGTTTTAAGAGCACCAATTAATAACATTTAAGTTCCTTCAATAAATTGAACTTACAATTTATTTCACAAATGAACGAATGAAGTTTTTAAATTAATTATGAATATTGGTTTCTCGGTGTACTCGATTTGATTGCGAAAGTTGTAGCAAACGCCACGACTTTTAGAAGTGTGATTTGAACTTTCAATAACTCTTCTTTGATAAACGTTAAAATTTATCTATTTGTATAGTTTACATACAATAACTATTGTGTGACTTCGCCCGCTTAATTTACGAATAAAATTCTAAATATAACGTTACAATTACATTAAATATTTTTGGAAAACCTTATAGAAATAGTGATTATTATTACAGACTAGCCTTTCCCACGGCTTCTCTCGCGTTCTAAAGGATAAAAATTAAAAGAAATATTTTTCTCCCGTTTTTGCAACATTTTTCATTGATGCTCCGCTCCTATTGGTCGTAGCGTAATGTAATATAGCCTATGGCCTTCCTCGATAAACGGACTATCCAACACAAAAAGAATTTTTCAAATCGGACGTTCCTGAGATTAGCGCATTCAACCAAACAAACAAACAAACAAACTCTTCTGCTTTATAATATTAGTATAAATATAGTATAGATATAGAGACCAAATCTATATGTCTTTGAATTGTTGCCTTATGTCTATCACTCTGGTATCGCATCATGAAAATCCCACTAGACTGATTTCGATGATTTGGTATGATAAGACCTAGTTATTCAGGTCCAGATATTGAACTTTTTACTTACTGCGGAAAAAATCTTATCAAAATCAATACTAATCGTTAAAATGTACCTAGGGAGTAGGGATGAACCTGAGAGGAGTGAAGGAGAGCTGCTGCTAGTTTGACTACAAACTAATTTTTAAGAAAAGTTCAAAAGTAAAAAAAAATTTTATAAACTATTATGAACTATTACAATTGATTCAAAAAATATATCTTAAAAGTTCAAAACAAAAATAAAAATTATATTAGCGTAATTTAAAATACTTCCTTAGCTCGAATTAAGTTCGTTTAAAAGTTTAATATTTCTACTGAAACTCATTCTTCTGTAAATACTTTGCTTAATTTAATCTTATCTTTGAATCCACTTGAATATTAATAAAAAATAAATGAATACTACACTTGTTTCATTAATGAATAGCTAAAATTTGCTTAATTAATTAAGTAGATATCTATTATAAGTATCTTATATCTAAGTATAGACAAAAAGGTAGGTATATTTTTATTGAGTAGATATTGCCTTAAATTTCATTAAATTACCGCATTAAATTCATTAAATTATTTTTTATTTATTTTAATATGATTAAAAAAGTAAACAGTTACACTCTCGTTGTAGAGAATTGGTTAAGATTTTATCTTTCTTTTCTTAGGGTGCCACTTCCCTACGAAGGTTGGCGACCATCATGGCTATCTTTATCTCTAAAGCTGCAGCATGAAGCAGCAAGAGAGAGCGAGTGCTAAGATTAAACCATTCACGAAGGTTCTTCATCCAGGATGTCTTTCTGCTGCCAAGAAGGCGTTTTTCCTCAATTTTCCTCTGAATTACAAGCTGAAGAATACGATATACGAATAAGATTCTATACTATTTCGTTTTTTCAGTTGCGAGTCTCACAAAGCCACCTGAATGTTTGCAAGTGGCATGCGTAGTGCATGCCCCTAGTCCATAGCGCCGACTTCTTGACTTGATCTTGATGACCGATTGATTCAAGTAGTTATACCTATTTAATAAAACATAAGCTCTATTATGTTATAATTTGTCTTAAATAGACACAAGTAGTTAATATTAATAATAAGCTTTGAATTGAATTAGCCAAAGCATTCAGGTAACAAATATATTATAAATGAAACTATCTTTTCAGATTCTGTTGCGGATTTATTTGGATTTTTGGAATCAAAAATCTAAAAAGATAGTTTCATTTATAACGTCAAATATTCGCGTAAACCTAAGAAAGTATTAAATATTATATTTATACAGAAACATTTATCACTCCATGCCATTCCCCTGTAAAGGTAAAGCTCAAATACTTATTTATACGACACATAGTACACATGACGTAGGAGAAAATATTGGAAAGCAATGTGAAAGCTTTCTCGCTCAAAGCCGCTGGAAAACACTGCTGCTAAAGTACTACATACCGTTTTTATTAACTTTGAATAAGCTTAAAAAGTATAGTTATTTTCATGGTAGTTTATTTTTACAATGAAGAAAAATATTATGAGATAGCCGTGTGGCGACGGCGTCTAGAATACAAATGTCGCCACCCCATATCATCCCGTGGGTGTCGTACGAGGCGACAAAGGGAACTCACTACTACATCATCTTTGTAGTTAAGCTTTCCTTTCGGGGTTGGGAGGTCAGACGGCAGTCGCTCCCGTAATTAGCACACACCGCCACAAAACATGGGAAGTCAGAATAGGAATTTGCGCAGGGATAGGGCGCCGCCGCAAAACGGCGCGCAGGAGCCCCGCCCGACTCCTGCGACAAATGGGCAAGGGCTACCGTGCCAGGGGCGGGCGCGGCTAACGACGCGAGCCCAAACCCGCAAGATACGCTTCGGCACGTGGAACATTGGCACGCTAACCGGACGTGGAAGAGAGTTGGCCGATGTACTCGCCAGGCGGAGGGTGGCCGTGGCGTTCCTGCAGGAGACTCGGTGGAAAGGCAGCAGATCCCGGTTCATTGGGAATGGATACAAACTGATCTATACCGGTGCACCTAGTGGGCAGGGCGGGGTGGCAGTAGTGCTCTCTGAGGAGATGCAAGACGGCGTCCTGGAGGTTAACCGCATCAGCGACCGGCTTATGGTGGTAAGGACTCTTATCGAGGGGGTGGTAACTCACCTCGTAAGTGCCTATGCGCCACAGGCTGGTTGTAGCGACACTGAAAAGGCGTCGTTTTGGAATCGACTCGGAGATGTGCTACGCGACATACCGTTGTCCCAGGGAGTTGTACTGGGTGGTGATCTAAACGGTCACGTGGGCGAGGTAAGCGGGGGCTTTGAGCGTGTTCACGGTGGTTTTGGGTACGGGAGCAGCAACGCGGAAGGGAATGAAATCCTGACGACGTGTGCGGCCAGCGACCTGGCTGTCGTGAACACGTTTTTCAAAAAGAAACCCGAGCACCTCATCACCTACAAGAGCGGGAGGCACGCCACTCAGATCGACTTCCTGTTAACTAGGAGGCACCACATCAGCAGAGTAGCCAACTGCAAGGTCATACCCGGTGAGAGTCTCTCTGCACAGCACCGCCTCCTTGTCATGGACCTCTGCGTGAAGCCCGTGGAGAAATGTGCCGAGCGCTGCCGACGCCAGACTCGGTGGTGGCGGCTTGAATCAAGGGCCCAGGAGTTCGCCTCAGCCGTTGGTGACAAGTGCACCGCGGTTGATGGCGAATCGACCCAGCAACACTGGGATAGGATTCAGGCGGCAATCACGGAGGCGGCGAAGGCGGTGCTTGGCACGTCCAAGGGCGGGCGCAAGTGTGACAAGGAGACGTGGTGGTGGAACGACACAGTCCAGGGGGAGGTCAGAGTGAAAAAGACGCTCTTCAAAAAGTGGCAAGCGTCCAGATCCCCTGAAGACCGCGACGCATACAGGACCGCGAAAAGGGCCGCCAAGAGAGCTGTAGCCAGAGCCAGACAGGACGACTTGCAACCGTTATACGACAAGTTGGAATCGTCTGAGGGGCAGAAGCTCGTCTACAAATTGGCACGGTCCCGAGTCAAAGCGGCACTGGATATTTCCAAGTGCCGCTGTGTAAAAGACTCTAGCGGTGACCTGTTATGCGAGGACCTCGCGGTGAAGGAGAGATGGCGCTCGTACTTCCACGAGCTGCTTAACCAGCAGCACGAAGTAGTGAGCCCACCTGATCTCCCTCCGAACCAAGGACTCGTGCCCCCGATAACGCCTGAAGAAGTGCAGCTAGCTCTTCACTACATGAAGAATCGGAAAGCTGTCGGTGCCGACGGAGTCCCAATTGAGGCCTGGAAGACCTTAGGCCCGCGTGGTGTGGGCGCCCTTACTGACCTCTTTAACCGCGCACTCCTGACCGGTAAAATCCCGAACCAATGGAGGCTGAGTATTATTACTCCAGTCTACAAAGGCAAGGGATCGGTGCAGGAGTGTAGCGGTTATCGGGGCATTAAGGTCATGTCCCACACCATGAAGCTCTTTGAGCGGATTGTGGACTCCCGGATCCGGCAGGAGTGCACGGTCTCGGATTGCCAATATGGATTTCGCACTGGGTGCGGCACCATGGACCCTGTTTTTGCCATAAGGACCGTCATGGAGAAATACAGATCGAAGAATACGCCTCTGCACCTCCTCTTTTTAAATATGCAGAAGGCCTTCGACTGTGTTCCTCGCATGATGATCTGGTGGGCACTGAGGTCCAAAGGGGTACCAGAAATTTATATTGATATAGTCCGAGACATGTACCTGAATTCCGAGTCTGTGGTCAGGACGGCCGTTGGCGATACGACTCCCTTTCCCATCACCGTCGGAGTACATCAAGGCTCGGTTCTCAGTCCGTTTCTGTTCGGTGTGATACTGGACGAACTATCCGCCAGCATCAGAGATGCACATGAGCAACCCCCGTGGTTGCTTGAAGGGTTGGGAGAGCTCGCTTAAGAACGGTGGTCTTAGACTGAATGTGGCGAAGACCAAGTACCTGGCCTGCAACTCCAACGACCCCTTGTCCGTTCGCATAGGCGAAAACAAGGTCGAGCGCACGGACCAGTTTAAATACTTAGGGTCCATACTTCATGCGTCAGGTGACATCGATTGCGACGTCAAGGCACGCATTTCAGCGGCTTGGGCAAAATGGCGTGAGGTGAGTGGTGTCATCTGCGACCCCAAAATGCCGGTCAAACTGAAGGGACAGGTCTATAAAACCATCATTAGACCTGTCCTTTTATATGGCTGCGAAGCGTGGCCCGTGCTTGAGCGACACAAGCAAGAACTGCGTGTCACGGAGATAAAGATGCTGCGATGGATGTGTGGGGTCACGCGGAAAGACCGCGTGCGTAATTCCCGCATCCGTGGTAGCCTTCATGTCCGTGACATAACAGACAAATTGCAGGAATGTCGCTTACGTTGGTACGGCCACGTGACGCGTAGACCGGCAAGCTACGTGGGTAACAGATGTCTAGCCATGGCACCCCCGCCGGGACTTCGAAAGAGGGGCAGGCCCAAGAAGTGCTGGCTTGACGTCGTAATGGCTGACATGCGTGCCAATGGACTAACCCACATGGATGCGCAAGATTGGCCGAAGTGGAGGCGGGCTCTGATGGTGAAAGCCACGGCAGCAACCGGGACAAACGCTCGGATGATGATGAGTCTAGTAGTTCGCAGTTCTTAGATTTAGCGCGAGCGAAGCCGCGGGTATACAAAAACTTAATTAATCATATACTTAAACCTTCCTCGAGAATCCCTCTATCCATTGGTAAAAGCGTCATGAAAGTCGTTGCAGTAGTTTTTGAGTATATCGCGAACAGAGAGACAGACAGAAACGAAGCTTAGGACTATGTTTTATAATGTGTAGTGATTTTGAAAGATATTGAAATCCACCAAGCTATATTTGAACAGGATTGTGGGCTAATGACCCTTCACATTACTCATCCCCAGCAGCGTAATCCTAAAGAGCTAAATCAAAAACATAATATTTAAAATAAACTAGAAACTCTCCGAGCTTTTTAAATAAGTACTTACTTACTTCGTACTTTTTGATAAGTTTGCCAAAAACAACATATTATAATATTACCTCTTTTTATCAATTGATAAAAAAAACTTTTGTGAGATGCCAGGGGACTCATATTACAGGGCTTATCTAGTTTGAGCTCCTGTCTCCCACTTATATAGAATATCTACATAGTTAAGTGTACAAGTAGGAGAAAATAAATAAATTATTATTATAATACCTGTGGAGATTCATTTTTAAATCAATAAGTACATAAATAAATTCTAGAATATCAGTAATGATATAAAACTACAATTATTCGTGTAAATTATATAAAGTTTCACGTTTTAGAGTACAGTGAGTACGAAGTTTGAAAGCAAGTGGCAGCTCTCGAACCTTTCTTGAACTGTTTAGTTACATTTTAGATTGCATTCTCTCGCCGTACACTCAACGTGTATTATTCAATGGTAATATTTTGCTATGAATTTACTTAAATTTCAAATAAATAGTGCATGAATAACACTTTTCAACTGCTTTCGGATAAATAAGCTTTACATGATGACTGCCAAATACTATACTTATAGCCTAGAAAAAATATTTTTAAGTTACTATAGTTATTTATTAATACGATTAGTAATATTATTATTAATACGATTAGTAATACGAATAATTATAATTATACTTTTTATACTAGTGTGATTTATCATTCTCATAATATATTATAAATTATATTTATATATATACGCACATCGAAAGGCTCGACTTTTTCTTTTTTTTTGAAAATTTTGTAGGTATGATAATAATAGGTCTAAAATAGAGTATTTTTCACCCTACTACCCTATTATATGTCCAGAATAGCGTTTACCAGGTCAGGTAGTAATAAATCTTAAATGAATATTAAAAAAAACTATATACCATAACCATTGGGGCTCTTTGGCGGTTGAAGAGGATATTGCTCAAATACATTTTGAAGCTGTAGTACAAGCTTAATTTAATATTAGAAGAAAAATGAAATGTAATTATGTGATCGCCGCCAGGCTATTTCAATATATAGAATTCTTGTTAATTTACAATTTAATTAAAAAAAGAGTGAGATTAAAATTAAAAAAAATATTAGTCCCACTGAGTTTCTTTCGCCAGTTCTTCTCAGGTCAGAGGTTTCTTCTTTCCGAACTGGTGGTACACTCATGACGTTCAGTAAGAAATTGTAACTATTTTAATGCTGAATAAATTTAATTTGATTTGAAAAAAATTATTGAAAAAACTTTAAAGCCCTATACAAAACGGTATTTTGTTTAACCTCAGTCATTTTAGTTCTCTCGTAAAGCACTAAAATAAACTAGCTTCGTATCTAATACAGAGTATTCTAATTTAAACTTCATATTCTCAAACATCCTACGTGAATAGTATTAGAGATAATAGAGCGTTTTCGAGAAATAAATGTTATTTTTCGCGTCAGTAAAGAGTTCTTATTCAGTTTTAGCCAAATTATTTATTTTATCTATTATAATTGTTTAAACTTACTTAGATTTTTGGCTGTCTCTCTATCGATCCGTCTGTTCGTCTGTTTGGGAACGCATCATGAGAAACTCACCGTGGTATAGTAGCTAGTTATCTGGACCGAAATAAAATATATTTCTTACTTCGAAAAAAATTTTATATATTTAATTTTAAAGAAATGAAAGATAGAACGTACATACAGATCAAATACAAAACCCGCCTTTGGACTTTGCCACAGTTGTACAGAGTAGTATTGTATTTACCATTCCATTCCTTCTCTTACAAGATATTTAATATTTATTTTAGATCCATATGTTTCTATGTACTGCATTTTGCAACAAATTGATCATAAACCTGTCTTTCTAACTTTACGAGTCCTCTCAGACTTAAACCTCGTATGTACATATTTTCTAAGTTCACGTTTCACTGCACTATATCAACGTAGTACTGTAGTTAGTAGGAAAATATAAGTTATTTTCTATGCGTTTGTTCATAGTTCTATGGAAATTTGGAAAAGCTTCTAGAATACATATTACAAATAGCATCTTAATATTTTTTTTATAAATTAGGTTGTCGCGGCTAACCCCATCTAGTTTGTTCATGACGCAGCTGCCTATGGACTTTTAAGTGGTTGCCGCCGTTGTCCGTTGTGTGGCGCTGCGGCGATCGACCCGACGTCTATATATTTTTCTCATTTTTGTTAATCGTTCGTTTGTGCTTCGAGCCTAGCAGTTTCTTTTTTTAATACACATAAGAACATTGTAGAAACGAAAATTAAACGTAATTCGTAGTAGACTACGTTTTATTTGAAGACCTACGTAGTTTTGGCTGAACGTTGCTGCCCCATAATTTGGTCCTTCGAGCCGGATTTACCAAGAAATTGGACTTCGCGCCGACTGGTCTTCGTTAAGGAAAATCGACGCAGCTACTTCTTCAGTCAACGGTCAGGTCTTATTTCCTTTCTACTCCTTTCCCTTAAACGTTTGAATTAAAAATCGTATCATTTATATTTCAGGCTAGTGACGTTTCTTTGCGCAGGTCCAAAGTCTTCATATATAACCGTGAGTACCTTACATTATTCTTACACGTAGACCTCTAAGATGTCCACTGACGATAAATTATCAGTGCTTTCGGCAGCTTCCCCCTTGGGAAAACGACTAAAAGATATTTCTGAACTCAAAAAACAGCGAGGTAATTTAAAAGGTCGGTTAACGCAATTTAAAAAATATTTAGATTCGTTGCCTTGTAATTCTATATCTCAAGTTCAAGTTAAAGAAGTTAAATTTAGAATGCAAACAGCTCAAGATCATTTTAATACTTTTAACAATATTCAAAATCAAATTGAGCTCGTTTTACCCGAGTCGGAATATACAGCAAACCTTGAGTATGTAGAATCTTTCGAATCATTATATTTTAACGTTTTAGCTACAGCTGAAAGTATAGTCGAAAATACCGTCGAAAGTCTAAAATGTAACAGTAAATCGTCAGTGCAATCGAATGTTAAGCTGCCGGACATAAAACTACCCTCCTTTGATGGTTCATTTGATCAGTGGTTAGAATATAGGAATTCGTATATTACTATGATACACAATCGTTCAGACTTAGACGAAATCCAGAAATTTCATTATTTAAAGGCTTCACTGAGCGGTTGTGCGTTACAAGTTATAAGCGCTTTAGAATTTACAGCGAGTAATTACGTGCATGCCTGGGATCTACTTCATAGTAGATTTCATAATACGCGACTTCTTATACAGAACCACTTGAAATCATTATTTTCTATCACTCCGCTTAAACGGGAATCCCACTTGCAGATTCGTAGGTTAATAGATACTACACTCAGAAACCTTCGTGCTTTAAAATCATTAAACGAACCTACTGAACACTGGGATACAATAATTATATACTTAGTTGTATCTAAATTAGACGCATCTACTGAGCGGGAATGGGAGAATTTTAAGGGATCAATTTTAACTGATTCGAATAAACGACTAAAATTAGATGATTTACTGTCATTCTTAAGAAACAAATCGAATACTCTGGAGATGATTAGTTCTAGTCAAAATAAGTTGCCTCAATGTAAGCCTCACGTTATAAGCGAAAATAAGCATTACCAACCAAAGGGCCATGTCACAGGACATACCTACACGACTACTAATTCTAATAAAAATAATAATTCTAAGAAGTCATTTAGTTCTAATAAACGCATTTCTCCAGACAATAATAGTTGTGTTTTATGCAATGGTAATCATCTACTTTATACGTGCTATAAATTTTTAAATTTATCTATTAAAGATAGGCTAAAATTCGTTGAAGATAACAAACTATGCAGTAATTGTTTACGTTGTTCAGGTCATTCTGCAACGGAATGTATGTTCGGACCGTGTAAGCAATGTCGGAACAAACATAATACGTTATTACATGTTAATAATAATTTAAATAAATTCGAATATACGCAAAGCGGGCGATCAGCTGATTTCGGCGAGACTCGTGAAGCGGCCGGCCCGTCGACCGCGCTTCACAGTTTATCTACTAGCCACGCGCTGCCGCGAAATGCATTACAACCGGTTTTGCTATGCACTGCGTTGATAGATATAATAGATCGGAATAATGAAATGTTTACAGCTCGCGCGCTATTAGATAACGGCAGTCAACATAGTTTTATTTCAGAAAAACTATTTAAACGTTTGAATACGAAACCTATACAGTCCACTATACGTATATCGGGCGTTGGTATGTCTACAACGCAATCGAATAAATCGTGCGAAATAATTATACGTTCTAAGATAAACGATTATAGTACAAAGCTTCGGTGCTACATTTTGCAGCACATTACGTCTAGTTTGCCTACGACAAACATTGATAATAAATTTATACGTATTCCTAATAATATTCGTCTTGCGGATCCATCATTTAATATTTCCTCGGCTATCGATTTACTAATCGGTGCTGATTTATTCTGGGAATTATTATTAAACGATAATAGAATTCGATTAGAAAGGGGACCTTACCTCCAAAATTCTAAATTAGGATGGTTATTGTGTGGCCCGCTTTATACGTCGCAATTAAAAGACAGTGAAAACGATCAAGTTTATTGTAATTTTAATCAAACTTTAGACGACAATTTAAAACGTTTCTGGGAGTTAGAAAACGTATCTCAGTCCCGTAATATTCTTACTGCTGATGAGCGTATATGCGAGGATCTATTTAAAAATACGACTAAACGAGACATTGATGGTAGGTTTACAGTACGCATTCCTTTAAAACAATCACCAGATGTTTTAGGTGATTCGTATAATTTAGCAAAAAATAGGTTTTTTGCATTAGAACGTAAACTTGAGCGCACACCGGAATATAAACGTCTGTATCGTGACTTTATAAACGAATATGAGTCGTTAGGCCATATGACACGTGTTGATAAGGTTGAATATCCTAATTTTTTCTTGCCGCATCACGGTGTTTTTAAAGAGCACAGTTCAACCACTAAACTTCGTGTGGTCTTTGACGCAAGTGCTAAAACTACTTCTTCTAAGTCACTTAACGACATTCAGTACCCGGGACCTGCTCTTCAAAATGACATTTTTTCTATACTTTTACGATTTAGACGTTATAAATACGTAGCCTGTGCGGACGTAGAAAAAATGTTTCGTCAGGTCTTTGTTCAGCAGGGTCAAAGGTCACTGCAGTATATCGTTTGGCGTGACAATCCTACAGATCCGTTAGGTATATATCAACTTAACACCGTAGCTTATGGTACGGCGTCAGCGCCGTATTTAAGTATGCGTTGTATACGTCAGCTCGCATACGATTGTGATGACGTCGTCACAGCTCGGGTAATAACCGAAGATTTATTCGTTGACGATTTGGTTACTGGCAGTGATGATCGTCATGAGCTAATATCCATCTGTGAAAAAGTTTCAGCGGTTTTACGTTCGGGATGTTTTGTACTACGTAAATGGATATTTAACTCGGAGCTCGCTCATACTCAGGCAACACAGCAGTTTAACAGTGAACACACGCAAAATAAAACCTTAGGTATTGGTTGGTATAGCGAGAGTGACTACCTACATTACACTACACAAATAGGCGAGTATGCCGATATACCTAGGTTGACTAAACGAGTAATGTTATCAATAATATCACAGATCTACGATCCGTTGGGTTTATTATCGCCTACCGTTATTATATCTAAAATTTTACTTCAAAAATTATGGCTGAGTAAGCTCAATTGGGATACGCCAGTACCTCGCGATATCGAACTTATTTGGAATAAATTTATGTTAGTTTTAAAACGATTAAATGAATTAAAAATTCCTCGATACGTAATGAGCGGCTACACGCAATACCAAGAACTGCACATATTTACCGACGCGTCACAAAGTGCATACGGCGCTTGTGCCTATGTACGTACCTATAACCATGATTCCGAAATCGTCGTTAAATTATTATGCGCAAAAAGTAAAGTTGCCCCCTTAAAGTCCATATCTATACCGAGGTTAGAACTTTGTGGTGCTTTAATAGGCGCAAGACTTTATAAAAAAATAATCGACGTCATTCGTTTAACATTCTCAAGGGTCATCTTTTGGACTGACTCGACTATCGTCATCGGTTGGGTTAAGATGTCGCCACATCTCTTAAAGCCGTTCGTACAAAATCGCGTAACCGAGTTAAACGAGCTGACAGGTGATTCCGAGTGGTTACATGTATCGAGCGAAAACAACCCAGCTGATATATTGTCTAGAGGATTAGCCTTTGATTCGTTGATTAACTGTGAGCTTTGGTGGAACGGTCCGTCTTACTTGCAGCGTCATAATAATTTTGATTCGTTAAATAATAATAATATAATTAATTTAGAAAATTTGCCTGACTTAAAATCTAATGTAGTACATAATTTTAGCAGTCTATACAATTTAGATCTTATTCAATTTAATAAATACTCGTCTTTCACAAAACTTAAACGCGTATGGGCCTACGTTCTTCGATTCATAAACAACGTACGAAGTCGCGGAGCTAATAGACGCAAAACAAAGCAAACCGGTTTGTTATCGGTCTCCGAACTAGAACAAGCGCAGTATACGTTGATTCGTTTTGCACAAATGCAATCCTTTCCGACGATTTATGATAATTTGCTGAATGAAGGAAGTTACACAGGCAATAATAAAGAATTAAATCGTGTATCTGGATTAAACGTGTTTTTAGACGATAAAAAATTAATTCGAGTTGGTGGTCGACTTCGAAACGCGTCTAATTTCGATTTTAATAAAAAGCATCCGTTTTTAATGTGCAGTCGACACTGGATGTCTAATTTGTTAGTGAGTCATGAACACAAGAGGCTACTTCATGCAGGACCTCAACTTATTTTATATACCCTGCGCGAGACATGGTGGATATTAAGTGCAAGAAGTCTTGTGAGAAAAATCGTGCGTCAATGTGTTACATGTTCTCGTTTTAACAATAGGATACCTAAACCTATAATGGGAAATTTACCATCTGAACGTCTGGATGCGGGATTTCCGTTTGAGCGGACCGGCGTTGATTATGCTGGACCTATTATGATTATGAACCGTAAAGGGAGAGGTGCTAGGCAAATTAAATCGTATATTTGTTTATTTGTCTGTTTCATAACTAAAGCTGTTCATATCGAACTGGTCACGAGCCTTTCGACGGACGACTATATTTTAGCTTTAAAACGTTTCATTGGTAGACGCGGAAAACCAGTTGCTCTTTATTCTGACAACGGTAGAAATTTTGTTGGTGCTGAAAAAGAAATTCGAAATTTAATTCATGATAATTTCCAACAAATAAACGATTACGCCTCTTGTGAGGGTATTGATTTTAATTTTATTCCACCGTATGCGCCGCATTTTGGAGGTCTGTGGGAGAGTGGTGTAAGGTCTTGTAAACATCATCTTAAACGTATTGTTGGTAACGCCAAATTAACATACGAAGAAATGAATACGGTTTTAATTCAAATCGAAGCCGTTTTAAACTCTCGTCCACTGTCCCCCTTATCCACCGATCCTAACGACTTCACTCCCCTCACTCCTGGTCACTTCCTCATAGGCCGACCGTTAACTTCGCTGCCATGCGAGACCATTTCTGATGCTACAGGTCTGGCGACAAACCGGTACCGCCGCGTGGAGCAGCTGCGGCAGCAGTTCTGGCGGAGGTGGTCCAGAGAATACATTGGAGAACTTCAACAGAGAACTAAGTGGAAAACTCATCATGACAATATAGCCCTTGATCGTCTCGTCCTTATCAAAGATGAAAATTTACCACCGCTTAAATGGCGTTTGGGACGCATAACCCGCATTTACCCGGGGACTGATGGTGTCACACGTGTTGCTGACATCCGTACCGCAACCGGAACGACGAGGAGGGCGTTTTCTAAAATTTGCCCTTTGCCCCTGCAGCCATCCAACGATGAAGCCTGATGTTGGAAGCCGGTGTTTCCAAGGCGGGGGGTATGTCGCGGCTAACCCCATCTAGTTTGTTCATGACGCAGCTGCCTATGGACTTTTAAGTGGTTGCCGCCGTTGTCCGTTGTGTGGCGCTGCGGCGATCGACCCGACGTCTATATATTTTTCTCATTTTTGTTAATCGTTCGTTTGTGCTTCGAGCCTAGCAGTTTCTTTTTTTAATACACATAAGAACATTGTAGAAACGAAAATTAAACGTAATTCGTAGTAGACTACGTTTTATTTGAAGACCTACGTAGTTTTGGCTGAACGTTGCTGCCCCATAGGTAATTCCTAATTCAACGTTATAAGCAAAAAGTTTCTTAACTGACTTAATAACTAAATTTATCGCAATTGACTTAGTCAATCAAAATCAGCTTTTAAATCCTCGTCCGTTTACCATGCGAGCAAATCCACGGCGAAAAACTTGTTTTAAATACAATACAGGAAAAATAATTTTAAAAACACGATTAAAAGACAAGTGGCAAAATCCCGAACAAGCGAATCTCACTTATTTTACCTCCTCACAATATTATTTTATTTTAAAAAAGCTTTCTTGTAGATGAAATTCACAATTTGTAAACTCTAGTGAAATAATGAACTGACTCGCTAAGAAATTGGGGTGTCCCAGTTTTATCTATGTCAAGTGTACGGTTCGCTTTTGTGAGTTCACATGGACTTTAAACGCTTTGCAAGTGCATTTAATTTTGTTATTTCACTTAGAAATCTCGAAAATTTCAGTTTTAGGGTAAAAACGGTTTTTCATAATAAATTGTGAGATAACTTTAAATCTAGCTTTATGTACTTCAATATATATATAATAAATAAAATTTTCCTTACTTTTTAGTTATGTGATTTTGACATTTTCATTGATTTTCAATACTTTGACTTTTACTCTAGTATTGATGCTAATGAATAACCTCCAAAACACAAGCCTTGTTCATATATTTCTTCATTTCGTAAAAAAGCCCTAGAATTAAAATAAATATCTTTCCTAGGAAGCAGAAATTCCAAAATAAATTAATGCATATAACAATGTCTTACTATCAAAATAATCATGACTTTATAATACAAGCCATGTTGTAACCACAGTATAATACTAGTCACATCACAACGAACCGCAAAAACATGTGAAAATGAAACATTCCACCAAAATGAGTTTATTTAACAAGCGAAAACACACCAAAGGGTTTTTATAATGTAAAAACTAATTTTGCTATTTGTAACCACAGTAATCAAGGCAATATACGGGAACTAAAATGTCGACAGAAATTTCAAGTGACAACGTAAAAATGTATGAAAATCGCATCTACTACACCCAATTTATGTTCAAAGTTTACGTTTAACTACGTCACTGCTAGCTTTTGCAAGTTAAAATAAGGATTTTGAAACTATGTTTTTAGAATATTAGATGAGCAATAATTTTTCTGGCGGATAAGCTCAAAATGTGTGTAAAAAATGTAATTCCTTACTGTCTGTACGCTTAGATTAGCTTTTAAGCTACTAAATGGATTTTAATGCGGTTTTCGTTATTAGATAGAGTGATTCAAGAGCAAGGTTTATATATACGATGAAAGGACTAATATAATATTATACTAGAGAAAAAAGTCCATGATTGACTTATTCTTTTAGTCATAAAAATGAAAATATCGCAAAAAATAATATTTACGGTTTTAAATTTTATTTACATGTCTATATAAATTTAACCATCTATTGACAACATTTTATAGTACCTGTCAAATCCTGATGGACACAAGTTAAGTCTTTTTTAAGCGTTACCTGTTGCGTGTTAGGATTTTATAGCTACACGGTATTCCCTTGCGAGGTTTAGGGATAAAACTGGCAATACGCTTCGTTTCTTTTTTCAAATGTTTGTATGTCTGTTTGTGGCTGCATTACGATAAAACCGTTGAAAATATTTTGATGAAATTTGGTATGGTCATAGCCGATTATTCGGGTCGACGCATAAGATATTTTTACTGCGGGGAAATATGACATCTTTGAGATTAATATTACTATTACTAGTACTAGAATGAGTTTCTTTCGCCAGTTCTTCTTAGGTCAGAGGTTACTTCTTTCCGAAGTGGTGGTAGACTCATGACATTCAGTAAGAAATTGTAACAATTTTTATGCTGAATAAAATATTTTAATTAATAAAATCTATTTAAATAAATAAAATCTATTTAATTAAATATTTTAATTAATAAAATCTATTTGAGACTATGGTGATATCTCAAATCCCATACAGTGTGTATACTAGTTAGGCCCGTGACTATATCCACGTTGATACAACTGAACGTGAGTAAGTGGTACTCATAGACAAAGTCAGTACTACCCTTGTCCTACCGGGGTTTGCACGATCGCTTATGCACTCAACGTCTATGCCTAGATCGTAGGAATTCTGCAGAAGATCAAAGTCTCCACGATGTTTCTTCAACAGTCCACTTTCCTATCAGAAAATTACCAGGAGTAAGCCGTATGATACATCGTGCAACAAGGTAGGCTACCTATTAATACATTTCTTGGCTTTGCACTCGGCTAGATTGCCGAATGCTAAAACATAAAAAAGTCAGTCAATATTGCACTAACTTTTGTGAAATGTATGCAAACGCCTTATGAGATGGGCTACCTACTAATTTCTTGGCTTCGCGCACGGCTGGATTGCCAAATACTAAAACATGAAAAAGTCAGTCAATATTGCCCTAACGTTTGTGAAATTTATGCAAACGTCTTATAATATAATGAAGCAATGGTGTCTGTATAACAAATAATAATCAAAATATTTTATTACTAAAGAAAATTAAATAGTAACTGTGGGCTTAAACGTGATGAAATAATATAGATCACTAATTATTTTTATTTAAAAAATAACTTATCAATTAAAATCATTTTACAAGTGTATACAGATATTGCTAAACTACTTCAAAAGCTCTATTAAGAACTAAACTTTTAATATAACTTTAATAATCTAGTTTCATGCGAATAGAAACACTTGTTGTACTTAAATAGTTCTAAGTTGTAATAAGGAAGTAAAATCCATTACATTCAGTTAGTTTTCATTTATTCTAAGCACGTTATGATTGATACTAGTTGTAGTTGTTCTAGAAACTAAGTCAAAATCTACAAGCCCTATAATAGAATGTGCTAGTCTACAGTAGAATACTAAATCTAGTGCATTCAAACGACAAGTATGACTTACGTAGTTGCTGTTTCCTTTGAAATAAATGTCATTTCCATACATATATGTATACCTATGCTTCATAGTTCGTAGATATTGTGTACGTTTGACGCAGTTTTAGTGACCCTACTTTCTTGCGCCAGCGGTTCGAGTCCCGCTGGGGGCATTCATTTGTTAAACTCGAATGTTTATACTCCAGTCATGGGTGTTTATATTTACAATATGTAAATGTATTTAAACTTATATATGTAGTATATATATATTTTTTTTTCCGGTTCCGGTTGTTCAAACAATAACAGTGTGATAATATGTCTTGTTACTTAAAATAGAATTACCAGTGAAAAACAGCAAATACATACTTAAAGTGGCATAAAATCAGCGCAACTAAACCAAAAGAACGTGAATTTGTACACATCAATCCACAGAAAAGCGTATTAAATTGCAAAATATCACAAACGTTACCGACGACAATTTAGAGGTTAGACATACCATAAGGATTTATAATTGACAAGTGACAACTGACATAAATAATTAATAAATCATACGTGACTCCATTGTCACGAGCTGTCATTGTCATTGTTACGGTCACAGTCATACCAACTCTACGTTCCGTTTCACGCGTACTAACAGATTTTAGTTACCGCATCATGGACACCAGTGATATGTCAGAGGATATATTGAAACTTTTCCAAATGATGAAATTGGAATTAGAGAAACAAACAAGAACAATTACACAGAATATAACTGACACTTTAATGCATACCATAGAAAATAAAATACAACCAATAATAGAAGGAAATAAAAAACTAAAATTTGAAGTAGAAACATTAAACAAAAAGGTAAAATATCTGGAGGACACCAACAGGAAAAATAATATTATACTTCATGGGGTTAAGGAAAATGAGAAAAGTTACGAAGAATTATTCAACATAATATATGATATCTTTCAGAGTATTGGTGTTAAGATAGAAAAGTTTGAAATAAATAAATATCATCGATTAGGCAAAAAACAGACTGGAGGGAAAACCAGACCCGTACTGGTCTCATTTATATCATACCTAAAAAAAGCGGAAGTAATGAAAAACAAAAAGAAAATGACAAAGGAAATTTATATTAGTGAAGACTTCTCGAAAGAAACATTGGAACTGCGTAAAAACCTGCAAAATCAACTAAAAGAAGAAAGGGAGAAGGGAAATGAAGCATTCATTAAAAATAATACTCTTATTGTAAAAGGTAAACCAGAAGCAGAAAAACGTAAAAGAGAAAATTCTTTGCCACCTAAGAACATACAAACACCACTCCATCCAACAGAACGGCAAAATATAATAGCTCCATCTAAGATGCACAAACCAGATGCATTTGCATACATGAGAGCCAGATCTCTTTCATTGTCAGAGAAATGCACACAACAAAATAATGCATAGGAATTATTAGACACCGGTAACCTGAAGAAATCAAACATTACAAAAATTACAGTTGAGAAAAAAAACAAACAAATCCCCAACACGGCTGGTCACCGCGGGGAGTTAGACCAAATCCCCCAAGACCTCATAGCAAATAGGTCCAAGGATTCACTTGTCAATCAAGAATACTCTGATAATAATAAACATAGTCACAGGACTAGAATAAATATAGCTACACTTAACACAAGATCACTAAAATCTCAAGAATCTCTATTAGATTTAGAAACTGCATTAGAAACTGTCAATTGGGATATAATAGGCTTAAGTGAAGTACGGAGAACGGGAAAAAAAATTATAGAATATGATAACTACATACTTTATTACAAAAATATATCAGCAGGCCTTTACGGAGTAGGTTTTATGGTTAAAAAATATCTTAAAAACGAAATAATTGAGTTTCAAGGAGTGTCAGACAGGATTGCAATTTTAAACATTAAACTTCCCGGCCAGAGACACCCTGCCTCAATAGTTCAAATATATGCTCCAACAGAGGTCGCAAAGGAGGAAATAAAAAACGATTTTTATATTAAACTTAGTAAAATTATACCAAACTTAAATAAAACAGTAATAATAATGGGGGACTTCAATGGCCAAATAGGAACGAGGGCAAATAATGAAGACAAAATACTTGGACCATACACAACTGGGAAAAGAAACAACAATGGCCAAAGATTAATAAGTTTTGCTATGGAAAATAACCTACACGTTATGAACAGTTATTACAACAAAAAACCAAATAGAAAATGGACATGGGAGTCACCTAATGGCAAGGTAAGAAACGAAATAGATTACATTCTAACAAACAAAACTAAACTTTTTTCAAATATAGATATTGTGAACCAACTGAATTACAACACTGATCATAGAATGCTTCGTGGACAGCTATACGCAAAAGAACCAAACAGAACAAGAAAAATTATTCAAAATTTGAAACAACCAGTACCTATACCACTACCAGAAAATATTCTAATGACTTTGCAAAAAAACTTAGAAAGAATAAAAAATCTAAATGGAGTCCAAGAAAAATACGATGTCCTGGAAAAAACAGTAAAAGAATTTGATAGTAAAACTAGAATAAATAAAGACAGGAAAGACAAAATAGGACCATATGCACGACAGTTAATCATGCAAAGAAAAACATTGTTCGAAGACAGGAAAAACAACAAAAATACTATCACAAGCCTAAGTAAAGAAATAAACTTACATATAAGGAAACACAGGCAGAAAACAAAGACACAATTAACCACTTTTTAGAAAAATCTGGCGGAGTCAAGAAAGCATATGTTGAACTACAAGAGAACCTAAGCTGGATCGATGCTATGAAACACCCTAAAAGTAAGAAAAATAAGACAAATAGAATAGAAATATTAGAAATAGCAACGGAATACTACAGGGAGTTATATAACGATGAGGAAGCAATAATAGACCATACGCAGCTTATCCCCTGTGACAAAAGTAACGAAGAAGATGTCCCATGCATACTTAGAGAGGAAGTCATTAAGGCAACAAAATCACAAAAGAAAGGAAAAGCTCCAGGAGAAGATAGCATATCTAACGAACTATTAATTGGATCATCCGAAATAATATGTAACACCCTAACAGAATTGTTTAACGAAATATTACGCACAGAATATATACCTCACCAGTGGTCTTCCTCAACTATAATATTACTTCACAAAAAAGGTAAAAAAGAAGATATCGCCAACTACAGACCCATTAGCCTTATGTCCAATGTTTACAAAATTTTTGCAAAAATCCTACTAGACCGTTTAACAAAAATACTAGATGAAAACCAACCCAAAGAACAAGCTGGGTTTCGAAGTGACTTCTCAACCATAGATCACATCCACACTATAAAACAGGTAGTACAGAAATGTAATGAGTACGGCATAAATATCTATTTAGCCTTCGTAGATTATAACAAGGCATTTGACTCATTAAAACACTCAAAAATATGGGAAGCTTTAGAAACACAAGGTATAGACAAAAAATATATACGCCTGATTACCAACATATATAAGAATATGAGAGCAAAAATAAGAACGGAAAGAGAAGGCCAATATTTTCCGATAAAAAGAGGAGTTAGGCAAGGTGATCCTATGTCACCCAAAATATTTTCAGCAGTCCTGGAGTATATACTTAGACGGCTTGATTGGGATAAACGTGGTTTGAATATAAACGGGATGTCTCTCAACCACTTAAGATTTGCCGATGATCTAATACTAATTTCTGAAGATCCAAGAAGCTTACAAGAAATGCTAGAACAGCTTGAGCACGAAAGCGACAGAATTGGATTATCAATGAATACCACAAAAACAAAATTAATGACAAATTACGAAAAATTCCCAATAATTTTGAACGAAACCACGATAGAATATTTGGAAGAATACACGTATCTCGGACAGATCATATCTCCAAAAGACCTAACAAGTAAAGAAATAAATAACAGAATAAATTTAGCATGGAAAAGATATTGGTCCCTTAAGGAGATTATGAAAAACCATCTCGTACCTCTGAATGCTAAGCAGAAAATAATGGATTCGTGTATTCTACCGGTTTTGACATATGGATGCCAAACATGGAGCTTAACTAAAGTTAATATACGTAAATTAGAAACCTGCCAACACAACATGGAACGGAGCATACTTAACATTAAAATAAAAGACAAGATAAAACTAAATACTATAAGAAAAAAAACAAAAATTACAGATATAACTTACTATATAAAAAAACTAAAATGGAGGTGGGCAGGCCATATGGCCCGGAGCAAAAAGGATAAATGGTCTAAGCACGTAACAGAGTGGTGCCCAAGGCAATACAAAAGAAGGAAAGGAAGGCAGTGCTGTAGATGGGAGGATGATATTATAAAAACAGCGGGAGCTACTTGGATAAGACAAGCACAGAACCGCACAGAGTGGGAAGCTCTTGGGGAGGCCTATGCTGAAAAGCAAGATAATCTTCAGTTACCAGTGTCAAATAATGAATAGAAACATTTGTACTAGATTTAGTAAAATTTACTGTAAGATTGTTAAATAAAGGCTATTATTATTATTATTATTATTATGTAGTATATCAATTATCTGGTATCCGTAACACAAGCTTCATAAGCTTACCACGAAACTAGATGGCGCTGTGTGTAATAATGTCCCAACATATTTATTTATTTATAATACACATATTACGAGTATATATTACATAGAGCAGTGTTAGCCCGCGGCTACTTATTTATACGAAATTATTCTACCTATAAAGTCCGTCCGTCCGTCTGTCTCTCTGTCATCGTATATCGAGAACCCCATTGATCAATATTGATGAAATTTGGTATGGCGATAGCTAGTTATCCAATAATATAGAATACTACTTACTTACATTTAGGGAAAAACCGGGTGAACTAAGGGTGATTTACTAGTGTATGAATAAAATTCAATTACAAAAATAACAACTTATATTATTAACTAATAAAACATAATAATATTAACATAAGCTTCATAAGAGGATATACTCAATTTTAGTATTTCGTATAACGTTTCCAGGTTCCGTGACCAAAAATAGTAGAGCAAGTGTACGTTAAGGAGTGCGAGTGAAATTCAGATCACGAGTTCACCTCCACTAGATAAGAAGTTTAGTTGAGGAGGCTTTCATGAAACGGTACCGCATACCTTTACTATGGAGAAATATTATTATTTTTATATATACTTCCTTTCAAATACAAATGTTTATTTTAAAGTAATTTTATTAATATTATAATAAAATTTAATAAATGCTATACAATATAATACTTTCTTAGGTATACGCGAATACTTGACATTATAAATGAAACTATCTTTTCGGATTTTGTCGCGGATTTATTATGATTTTTGATTCCCGACGTTTCGAATGCTTTACAGCAGTCATGGTCACCTGTGACAATAATCCCGTCATAATAAATCCGCGACAAAATCCGAAAAGATAGTTTCATTTATAAATGCTATGCTATTTATTACTTATAAGAAATACATAAATATGTAGGGACATTAACATATACCATCTTTATCTATCATACCAGATTTTACATCCCATTATTCATCATTCAAATATGAAAACTCATGACTAGACTACAAACATTTTTGCTCAGCAAATGAATACCACCGGGACTCGATCCC
Organism: Boloria selene; assembly: GCA_905231865.2. Classification (NCBI taxonomy): domain Eukaryota; kingdom Metazoa; phylum Arthropoda; class Insecta; order Lepidoptera; family Nymphalidae; genus Boloria; species Boloria selene. The sequence goes on from HG993133.1 coordinate 1,242,138, forward strand.
GTGACCGCTGAGACAGCAAGTACCCCAAGCCGCCAAATATGACAAGTAGTAGTTTATTAACCAAATGAGAAACTTTGTATTCTTTAGAAAAGTGACAAGGAGACTCTATTCGAGTTCCACTAGTAGTATCTCATTCTGATAGCTGCTCATCTCAGAATATGTTTCAAGTTTCTTACTCTATAATAGACTACGATATCAAGTATAAAGTGAAGCTAAACGGTACGGAGTCAAGTCTTTGCTTATAAAATTACTGTTGAAGCTTTCAAATTCTTATGATGAAAAAATGTAATTAGTATTAAGAAACTGTAATATTAAATTAAAATTTATAAGGTAGAAATATCATATTTAATCATATAGTTTTCGACCATGACAACTTTTCTCAATAAGGGAAAGGAAGAAAGGAGAAGTAGTTAGAAGAGATATTATTATAGTGACTACGATGACTTAATGTCCAAATAATACTTTCTTAGGTTTACGCGAATATTTGACAGCAAAAGTGAATTTTGCTGTAAAGCATTCGAAACGTCGGGAACCAAAAATCAAAATAAATCCGCGACAAAATCCGAAAAGATAGTTTAAAGATAGTAAAAATACATTCTCAAAGTCCAATTGAAAAAGTTGAAGGATGAAACGATCAGAATTCAAACTTAGGACACTTTTACGTGCTCTTCGAGGAAAGATGGTGTAAACAACTTAACGATAATTTTATATTTTTTTCTCTCCAGGACGCAACAGAAATCAATGTTAGTAAACAATATTTCTTTTCCTTTTTAAAACTATAAGTCTGTGTCATTTGAAAATTATTATAGGTAAGAAAATTTTCATTTTAGAAATCCTTTTTTCAATTTTTTTGGTTGTCTGGAACCCTACTAATCAGTTTTTTTTGTTTTATCTTGAAGGCGGTCTTTCAAACATAAAATATGATATTCATGCAGTTCTAAGCTATTCCGAAACGCAAATAATATATTTGCATAATCTAATATGTCGAAACTCTTGAGATTTGAGTCTAGAAACAAATACGCGATGTCATACAGAATGGACGCCATCCCTCAGGAAATCGCAGTAAGTGTCCTCTTATATTATCCACTCGATACGAGATTTTCCTGTTCTCATCCGTGACGTGTTTTCATTTGAAATGTTATGACTTAATGATTCAATCTCTTGTGTATACCAACCAAAGATACAAGGTTCAGAAGCTTTTAAGCTTTAAGCTTATAAGCTCCTTTGATGAGACTAAGTTTGACTTATTTGTGTGGGAATTATGTATTTGGGTTTCAATTAAAAATTATTGTTGTAATAATTTTTTTTTTAAATTACAAGATTTGTTGGATTTTTAATGAGGCAGTCTATATCACAAAACTACTTGACCAATTTTGATAAAAATTTTACTATTTCCTAACTTAAATTAAATCTATACTAATATTATAAAGCTGAAGAGTTAGTTTGTTTGTTTGTGTGTTTGGTTGAACGCGCTAATCTCAGGAACTACTGGTTCTATTTGAAAAAATCTTTTTGTGTTGACTAGACCGTTTATTGAAGAAGGCTATATAACATCACGCTACGACTAATAGGAGCGGAGCATCAATGAAAAATGTTATTCGGTCTTTAGAACGTATGCGAAGCCGCGGGAAATGCTAGTATAAATAAATTATATCCCAATCTGATTACCAATTTAGAAGACATGGATAAACAAACATACATACATTCAAAACTTAAAATAGATAAATAGTAAAAAAAATCTATTTACCTATTTGAAACAAATCAGTCCAAAAGTAAAACGTCGAACCTCCCAAGAGAAATATGTTTGAAAGCTCAAATACTTCACTGTAAGGCTGGTTACACACATCAAGGTCAACCTTGGCATGTTTCTACTTATTTTAAAGTAAATACAAGAGACCTTTGCTTCCTTATATGTGTCCCTAGACGCCTTTTTTTATAGTTTTTTTTTCAAGGGATTTATTTAAGCAAAAAAGCATTTTAATGGAAAAATTTTAAAGATTAATGTAGGTTATATGTACATTTTAATATTTATGCGAAATATTTGATAATTTATTTAAAACTTTGTTTTTTTAGATTTTTTCGCGTATTTATTATGGTTATGGTATGGTTCCTAAGGTTTCCAAGCGTCAATTATAGTTGCGGGACTGACAAAAAAACATCCACAATGTGCTCAATAAAATTTCAATGAATTTTATTTAGTTTTACGATATAATATAACATAGAGCTTGATAATTTTGTTTCGTAAAACCGTAAAGTATACGTAAAAATCACATCAATCGATTACCTACTCCATAGAAAAAAGAGGAGAGAAGTAGCATTAGTAGAAATTTACGAGTATAACAATAATTAGGATTTAAGATGTTTGATACGTTCTAGACAAATATTAAAGAGATTACTCTATCAAAAAAGTATTCCATTCGAATAAATAAAAATTAAAAATTACTTAGACTATATCTTTACTGAAGTCAGTTCACTTAAGTTTTTAACTCGCATAGTTGGGTTAACTTTAACTACTCATTAAGATTACTAAGTTAAATATCGCGAGGAGGTCTAGGCTATTTTGGATAATTGGTTTCATTTAAGAACAAAAAATTTGTAGTTTAACCTCAGCTGTGATTGATATATCTCAATAACATCTATTTATTATGCATATAATGTATTTTTAATAATTGCCTGAATAAGCCATATTATAATATCAATAAATTCTTTACTAACACAAAAGACAATCTGGTTTCGACAAGGTACTTTATGCAACATCCTCGACACTATAATATTGTTATAATATAATTTTAGTTATCTCTTAGCTATATATATTGTAGATAAGTATGCAAAGCATTCCAAAACTCAATATAACTTCAAAAGTAGACATTTTAGTGCAAAATAGTAGAATTCGGTTGGCAGATGCTTACAGTCTATTTTCAGGTTTCTAGATTTAGCTGAAAGCTATGTGCGACATCTTGGAAAACGGTGTCCGTAATGAACAAGTGCTAACTGAACTAACTGAATTACCTTTATTCAACACCATTAACCGTACTGTAGTCCAGGACCTAACGAGAGGACAATAAGTGAAATAAATAATTATATTAAATAAAAATATTGCAATTATAAATCTTAACCAAACATTATACTGACATTATATATTTACCTTTCCTTTATATACTACCCTATTATTAGTAGGCATGAGACTGTCTTTTTGTCAACCAATTTCAAAAAGGAAGGTTCTCAATTCATCTGTATTTTTTTTTGACACTAACTTCAAAAATAACAATAATTGTAAATATATTTCATTTTACTTAGGAGTACTCTAAATATAATAAAAAAGTAAGTTGATTATTAAATTGTAGAAAAATACAAAATAATTTTTTAATTTTTAGTGCATTTTTTAATTTTTAGTGCATATTAATTTTGTTTTGGAATAGTATTTTTTTGAAAGCGGATTTTTTCTGACTAAAGCTGCCAGTAAAAATCATTGTCGCGAACGTAGGATGTAGGATCGCCTATACTTATATATACTATATTTATATTGATAGAAAAGAAAAGATTCATACATGAAAATTTCAGAGGTGCGAGACCCGGATTCGAACCCGCATCACTCAGTTATCCAAGTGAGCGTGTTACCACTGGGCTACCATTGGTAAAATTATATATTAGTAATTATATTATCATTATAAATACTAAGAACAGTTTAAAAAGTTTCAAGGTAATTCATGATTTTTTAAGAAAAATTGTCTTATTCTTCACTCAGCTCTTAGTTTTCTCATTTTAAGTTACAAGTCACGAGCAATCGCAAAGTTAAAAAGTTCTTATACTACTTCAAGCGTTGTAATTTATATCATGATCTAGTTGTTGATAACTTCTTTATGTTCATAACTAGCTACTCGCCCTCGCTTCGTTCGGGTTTGTACCTAGAATTAACGCGAACGAAGCCGCGGGTTCCGCTAGTATTAAATATAGCCTATGTTCATTAGGGATAATGTAGGATTTTAATGGTAAAAGAATTTTTGAAATCGGTCCAGTAGTTTCGGAGCCTATTTAATTCAAACAAACAAGCAATCAAATCTTTCCTCTTTATAATATTAATGTAGATAAAACATAAAATTAAAAGTGCGTGTGTACAAAGTACACATGTCAGAAGTAAAACTTCTTTGGCAAACTAATTTTTAAATCTCGTTTATATTTATACTAAATAACCCCGTCTAAGCTCGTTGAGAAGGTCACACCCACGAGTCAGACAGAGTTAGAAATGTCACTGACTCGCGGTGGGCGAGATCTAACTAAGGCTAACACTTCCCCGTCTCTGAGTGCCTGTTACTATGGTTTTATTTTTTCGTTTCGTCGAATTTGAAACCACAACGATGTTAAAGTTTCACTTCAAAAATGTTTTACAAGTACTTGTAATTACTTCTATTCTATTAAATAGTGTTAATAATTGCTTCTTGGCGTATGGCTCGTTTTGTAGCAACCCCACACTCAATGTGCTAATGGTCGCGGTTTTGTGCCCCTTTTGGGGAATTCAACTAGGTAATGAGAGCAAATGTTTGACTTCAGTCATGGGTGTATCAACTACCTAATATCTTTAACATAAGTCTTAATATGATACAAGCCATCTTGTCAAGCCATCAAGCCATCATCTAAGTATGTTATTGCGAGACATGAATGCGAGATCTGTCGGGAAAGATTTATATATTTAACACTAGCCTTTCCCGCGGATTCGCTCGCATTCTAAGAGATACGTTTTTTAGAACCTTTAAAGGGGAATAAATCCGTCATACATAATTTTTGCGTAACTTTAACCGTTCACGCAGCGTACGCGACGGAACCTTTCAAAAGAAATATATTTCTCCCGTTTTTGCAACATTTTTCGTCGATTCTCCGCTCTTATTGGTCGTAGAAAGAAGTAATATAGCGTATATCCTTCCTCGATAAACGGACTATCCAACACAGAAATAATTTTTCAATTCGAACCGGTAGTTCCTGAGATTAGCGTTCAACCAAACAAACAAACAAACAAACAAACAAACTCTTCAGCTTTATAATATTAGTATAGATTAATAGTGTATCCTTTACTTATGATATTATGTACACTAATTTTTTGTTTTACTTCAAGTTCCATATAAAATGTGTAACTTTAATCGTAAAGTTAGTAGTAGGATATCGACCATATACCCTATTTTCATATTATTTCCCTAATTCCTTAATTGCAATTTTGTTTCAAGATTCACATCACTACATAGTATAAAACTAAGTCTTCCCGCTGTCTGTCTGTCCCTATGTATGCTTTACAACTACGCAATGGATTTTGCTGCTGTTTTTTTAAAGATAAAGTGATTCAAGAGGAAGATTTATATGTATAACTAGCAGAACCCGCGGCTTCGTTCGTGCTAAATAGCTAGTATTACGCTAAATAACGTTAACAGTCTTTAAATAAAATTGTGACTTTCGGTCATACAAAAAACAGACACAGACTAACAGACTGTCAAAATTATAAGTCTTCTATTTGTCTCTACAAAACCCAAAAAACACACGCCCAAATTAATTTAATGAAGAAAAAGCTTTTCCTTATTACGTAGATGATGAAGAAACACATTATTAATTTAAATATTTACAAAGCTACTTTTTATAGCAGAGTCAAAGTAATGAGTATTACGAAATAATACATTAAGCTTTTAGAGTGCTCCATTACTTTTTGTTAATATGAAACTCGAAGTCTATAATTTTTTAAACAAAGCTTGTAATAATGTGCGCTTGTAATTTGTATAAACAAACGTTAAACCGCAATGTTATGTTTATAATATGGGCCAAAGCATAAACTGAAGCTTTTTTAATCTCCAGATGGTACGTATTCATGACTAGCCTTACGCGAGTATACCTTACGCGAGTACTTATAGAGAACTAAAGGCTGAAAATGAAAAGAAATATTTTTCTCCTGTTTTTGCAACATTTTTAATTGATGCTCCGCCTCTAGCGTGATGTTATATAGCCTATAACCATCCTCGATTAACGAACTATCTAACACAAAAATAATTTTTAAATTCGGACCAGTAGTTTCTTAGATCAGCGCGCTTTTTTAATTACTTTTTAACCGTCGTGGGTTTTTTCAAAATTTTTATTTGAAACTTTTTAGAGAGCATAGATATTATGTACATAACGCGCCGCCCCGGGTATTCGCCCGAATGACCCTATGGAAGATTATGTATTCATATATATTCATATCCATATTCAATCGTATAGTTTTCGACCATGACAACTTTTCCCACTGAGGGAAAGGAAGAAAGAAGTAGTTAGAAGAGATAATATTATTATAGACTACGATGACTTGATGTCCATATAACACTTTCTTAGGTTTACGCGAATATTTGACAGCAATCATGGTCATGAGTGAGGCTTCCGTGACCATAATTGCTGTAAAGCATTCGAAACGTCGGGAACCAAAAATCAAAATAAATCCGCGACAAAATCCGAAAAGATAGTTCTATTTATAGATGTCCATATGTTAAAAATACATTCTCGAAGTCTAATTGAAAACGTTAAAGGATGAAACGATCAGAATTAAAACCTACTCTCCAAAGAAGGATGATGTAAACTGCTTATACTCATAATATTTTTTTCTCCCTGAGCCTCAACAGAAATCAATGTTAGTAAACAATATTTCTTTTCCTTTTTAAAAGTATAAGTCTGTGTCATTTGAAAATTATTATAGGTAAGAAAATGACCCTATGGAGGATACGCCTCTGCTACAGTAGTATGTACATTAGATAAGTATTTACAAATAAAGTTTTCCTGGGGCTTTGTTGTAACTCAACTCGATATCATTAAGTTAAAGGCACCTAACTCCGAGGGGTTCTAAAAATAGCACCATATTCCGAGGTATTTAAACAAACAGTGATTTCAAGTGATTTACAAGTTCTTTTTGTGTGTAAGATACCATATTGAATTCATAATTTATCTGTTCGTGTTTATATGAGTAAAAGAGAGTGTTAATGTGTGTACATTTTAAAATAATGCGTAAACTTTGCGCTAGCAGCTGACTTGAACGCACGCTCCATACATTTTGGACCTTACGCACGTAAGTACTATGTTTTACTAAATAGTGTTTTAGATGATATTTTAATGCTATATGAGTACATGTTTAGATTAAAATAGTAGAAGAGTTATATTTTTTATTTAAAACACGTAACATTTGTGTATTTTTCTTAACAATTTAAGAGTAAATAAAGTTTAAAAATACCACGGCATTAGGTGCCAAATATTTTAGTTGGTTCCTAATGCCGATGTATACCACGGAATTGCGATTTCATAGACGTTTTCTTTTCCTTAAGTTTTTATGGTAATTTTATAATTATAAAATTTACTGTTTTGGTTTTGATTAATTAAATGGCCAATAAATATAAAAATCTATTTCCGATGTATGTTTTGGCGTCAAACTCACTAATTATACATGATCAAAGATTATCTATTTAGGTACTTTATTAATTTATTATATGGAAAGACTAATAACATTAAACTGTATTATTAATGTATTTGATATATTTATGTTTGTGTTCTATGTATTTTTTCGAAGATATTGCAATTAAAGATTCATTTATTTATAAAATATTAAAAAATCTCTTGGTTTTTAATAATCGGAGTTAAAAAATGTGATATGGTATTATAAAACGCTATTCCGATATATGTAAGTCGGAATAAGGTTCTATGAGCACCTAATTTCGTGGTATTGACACAAGTAAAATACAGAGTGTTAATTATTAAGAAGTTCAGAAGAGTTTCCAGAAAACAATATTCAACAGTTAACAATCTCATTTATTGCTCTCTCAAATGTTTGTATTATAGTTCTTAGTACTCGAATCGCTGCCTACTTAACAAATTAAAAATCAATTATCATGACACATTGAAAAACTGCCTGTTACATTATCTTACGCAGCTTTTATAGAAATTCATAAGGTATGGGCTCATAGTATTTTAAATATTGATATTTTTTTTTTTGTTGTTGTAGGATAATGAAGCCAAAAGAACACACGGAAGAAGATCTCCGAAATGCTATTACAGCAATCAATGAGGGTAGTAGTTTATCTATTTGTCATATTATGAAGAAAACAAAAAATACTGTTAACGAATTAATTATATATAGTTACTAGTTACTCCTATGTTGTTTACATCTTTACTTAGAATAATATTATTAATCTAAATAAATTACATGTTGTGGTGTCATTTTACCATAAAAGACTGAAGACTGATTTAAAGACCAGAGTAAATAAATAGACTTGATTTTTGAACACCATGTATTATTCTCCCCACCTCCATTTCTTTGTATTTTGAACACTCGGAATTAGGAACCAAATACATCGGAATTAGGATTTTTACATCGCAATTAGGTGCTCTCGACTTCTTCACATTTTTAATTAATTAAAGATAATATAAAATTTTCTATTGCTAAACTGTAAGTGTATTTCAAGAGTTAGATAAATAATACTTCTGATAAAAATAGCGAATTCTGCAGAAAGATATAGTAAATGCTTAATATATAAAGTTCTTTCTAGTTTAGGTTAAAATACCGCGGAATTAGGTGCCTTTACCTTACGTAGAATGAAAATAAAGCAAGAAGAAAAATGACAATACGTTAATCTGCGATGGGTCTATTCATGAATGATTTCTGAATTCAATAATAACACCTATAAACATAAGCTAGAAGTACCACCGAGTGGTGAAGGCGGAAACAGTTCCAAACTCGAACCCATAACTGAATGAAAACTGCATTAAAATTAGACTAGTAGTTTTGGGGAAAAGTTTCAACATGGGTTTAAACAAACAATACTTGCTTCAGCGCCCCCTGGTGAGTTATCACCGTAAAACCTTATTTAATTAAAATTTAAGAACATGTACCAATCAAACCCGAACACATAACTGAAAATTGCATCAAAATCGGGCCAGTAGTTTTAGAGAAAAATGGCAATATGAATTTGCACAAACAAACAAACAAACACTTTTCTTCTCACCCCAAACGCATCTACCGTCTCCGTTCCGTCGTGGGTAAAAAGAGAGGAACTTTATATACTAAGTAGAAATGAGAATAAATCGTTTTCGCTTATAACTTAATGGTATAAGCAAATAAACCCGACACTGGCTGACAAATTAACTACCAAAGTTTATTATCAAATAACGTTTTATAATCTCCTGCTATGAAGTTACCAAATTTTTGTACTATTCCAGTAAACAGTCGTGGCTTTAGAATGTACGAGTAAAATGGCTTAAAACGTATTTATTACAAACATAATTTTACTTTACATTGTATTTTAGTTATATAATTCTATGAATCGAATTTTATTATCTATACTAATATTATAAAGCTGAAGAGTTTGTTTATTTGGTTGAACGCGCTAATCGCAGGAACTACTGGTCTGAATTGAAACATTCTTTTTGTGTTGGATTGTCCGTCTATCGAGGTAGGATATAGGCTATATTACATTACGCTACGGCTAGTAATAGAAGCGGAGCATCAATGAAAAATGTTGCAAAAACGGGATGGGCGGGCGTTAGTTCTGCGAAGTATCATACCAACTCAAAAATAATTTCGTTTCCGGTCTTAAAAACGCGTGCCAAGCCGCGGGAAATGCTAGTGTAAATATAATAAAATGTTGACTGTAATATTGATAAATAAGAAATACATGCCGATGCCAATTCTGTATAATTCTAAACTAATACTAAAACATGAAGAGTTTTTGTGTTTCTGTTTAATTTCTTAAATTTATACCTATCATTCGTAGAGAAGTTCATACAAGATTTCTGATACGAGTCGAACCAACCTATCATTTCATCATCAAAATACTTCATTATTTTTGTTAAAAAAATATTTATTTTCCAATTTTTCGTGGAAAGTAGATATTATTATGTGTTTTGTTTAAATATAATATGGGTAGGCCAACTAAAGTACTGCTCCAATGACTCAGCGAGGTTTCGGAGTGAACAACAATAGGCTATCGAGACGTCCTTTTTTCTTTTTTTCATCCTTGTCCACGTCCATTTTTCCACCTAACTCCTAAAGAGACCTTCTATTATTATTTATCGATCTTGATCATTGCCCATCAAACAAAAGAAGAATCACGTAAATCGGATTATAAATCACAGAGTAATCAGTGTACATAGGTACATAAAAAATATCGACCGAATTGATAAAATAGACAGCAAGCTACTCGTATATCACATTTCATTTAAATAATAGGTTCTATTTACAAAAGTTATGTATATGTTAGCTATAGGTGTAACAAGGCCAGTGAATAAACATTATTAGACTGTTTGGCTCAAATTGAGCGCGGTTTAACGCATTGATTAGCGCGATAATTATGACCGAATACAGTATTTACATGTTATATGGAGTTGACAAATATTTGTCTCTTGTATATTTAGAAATATATATTTAGAAAGTAAGCTTTTTGATAATGGGCTTATGTAAAAATCAGTTGCAGAAATCTATTTATTTACTGAAGTTCATTTAAACCTGTCTAGTCGTTTCTCTATTTTTTTTTCAATGGTTCAGAAACTAACATAATGAATGTGCTTTCAATATAATAATAATTTCAAATTCAACCAATTAAATAATTCCTTATTTTTACGCAAAATTTGACATTTCAAACAAAAAAAAAAAAAAATTCGCAGTTTTTTTTGTGGTTCCTGTTTCGAATACTTTACAGCAATAATATAAACAAACTTATAAAAAGATTATAATAATAATAATTTGGTTTTAGTAAGAGCTTTACATACATAAAATTAAATGGGTTCAACCTAAATCTCGCACCTCTGAGATTTGACTTGTACATGCGAATCTTATGTTCTACATGAATACCTTTGTAGATGGACTACGTGTTGGTATTCTGAATAAAATCATCTCAAGAAATCTGTAGGTATTAGATAATTAATTAAACTATACTTAATATTATAAAGCTGAAGAGTTTGTTTGTTTGTTTTTAATTTTGAATAAAATTGCTCTTCGCATCATTTGATTTCAATGAATATCTTACGAGATATCGCTCCTCCCAACGTATATTATCGTATTAATAACAAGAAAATGTAACATAAATAAGTTTACTTAAAATAATTCTATGAAAAATTAGCTTTCATTTGATGTATAAATCATCCTCTTAGGCTGGACAATATTTAAAATATTAGTAAAAACCACTATTTTGTTTCTCCTGTAAAATTTAAATTTATTGATAACAATATTATTCGGGGGGGAGCGATATCATAGTTTTACCATAACTCCGCAACAAAATAACGATCACCGCGTGCTGAACGGTCGTGTGTAAGGAGGGGTTCCGGTAGCTCTGCGAGGTACGTGGTTTCTAGCCTTTAGAACGCGAGCGAAGTCGCGGGAAAGGCTAATTTATTATATTCTGAAATATTTGAAGTAGTTGTCCCGATCCCTATTGTATTGAAGAGACACTTAAGTACTTAAAAAGGCACGTTAATGGGCTGAAATATTTATTTGTCATTTAATAAAATGATTTCGATTGAGATATAATAATCCCTCGCTTGTGTATAAAAAAAGAATTTTCTAAGTTGGTTCATAATTTTTTATTATAAAATCTTCATTATTCATAGACATTATTTCGTACAATAAAGTACATATATATAATTATATAAACATAAATACATACCGGTCAAACACAGAATACTCCTTTGGATTTCGTCGTAATTGGGTAATTTTCACATAACATTCATTCTAAACACAACTAAAATGATATCTATATGCCTATGTTATATAGCAGTCTAACAAATGAATGTCACTAGAGTACGAATATACACAAAACAAAGTTTTTAAATATAAAAACTCCAAAAATATTGTCTTTTTTATCATTTTTAAAAACAGGCCTTTCAGTAAAAATTTAAAGAGGAAAGTCCTAAATAAACGTTAGAAAATTATGCAGGCGGATAATAATTAATTTATTCTATAAATGCTTCGGCGTTGTTGCCTTACTTTCTCATTTTTCAGAGAAATTAGTAAAAACCCAAGCTTCTAAAGTCAGAATCCTAATTTAAAACTATGTTATCTATTTTAATATATTTCAAGGTAGGTCCACTGCATTTTGTAGGTGAGAGGTCTTTATACAAAGAAAGCCTTAAACATTTTGAGTAAATAAACGCCTGAACCATATTATGTATAGTTTGTAGGCACGTTTGGCTCAGTTGCTAATGTCCCTACTTTCTGCACCAGCGGTCGCAGGTTTGAGTCCCGCTGGGGGCATTCATTTGTTGAACACGAATGTTTGTTCTCCAGTCATGGGTGTTTATGTTGTTTATCCGTAACACAAGCCTCGTAGCAACACAAGCCTCGGACACTTACCAAGGAACTAGATGGCACTGTTGTAATAATGACAACCCAACATATTTATATATGTTTACTTATCATCAAGCCTTACTCTAACACGCTGACAAAGTTAGGTTCTCTCAGATATGCTGGTATCCTTAGATATTTTCCTTTGCCTATAGGCGAATAATAATTAAGTAGAAAATTGCTCTCAAGAGTTGAGATATAATAGGGAGTAGCCACCTGGGATTTGAACCCGCTTCACTTAGTTACCTAAGCAAGCACGTTGCTACTGATCTACTACTAGGTACTTTCCTCCCTTTATAAATTATAATTATTACTATATTACATAATTTTCCATTTTTAACTGTGTAAATAAAACAACTTGTAGCTATTTTAAGATAAACCCTGTTGTTTCATCGCAATAATTAACTTTTAAATGAAATTATGCAAATTATAAAATTCAAAGGAAGACGCTTATTTAAAGGAGCACTCCTTTATTTTTGTATATTAACTGGTTTTTGTTAAAGACTTCAGTAATTTATAATCACTGAAAATAAATTAGACGTGATCATGAAGTTGGGAGATAAGAAATGGAGTTTACAGTTCAACTTTTAGGGATCTTAACTTGTACTTATTATTTCTTTTTTGTTTTTTGTTGTGGTAAAGACAATGGGAAAACCCTTTTGGGAAATAGTTTATTTCGTTAAAACCGGGATAAACGAAGCGAGCGAATTCTTAGTTATTTTATACTAGCTTTTCCAGCGGCTCCAAAATGACTGAAATTCTACCTCTCCTGAGTGTTGTATATCTTCTTCGAACTATAAATTAATTGCTAGGTTCTAGTATCTCACTGTAACATCGTGATAGCCGCCAGCGGTACTCGAACCCGCGACTGCTGTACATTATACATGTGAAATCCGTCAACCTGCGGTCCTTGCTCAGCTGTGGGACTTTAAAAATGAATATAAAACTGCTTTGGTATTTACAATAACAGTAAAAGATGTAATCAAAGCTAATTACAGTGTAAATAGAGTGTAAATAAGAAACGATACTCTTTGCCATACAATTTTATTATCTTTTTCTCAAGCTACGATAAAAGAAAACGGGCGAAAGAATCTTCCAAAAGCTATCCATTTCGAACCAACGAATCCACTTCTGCCAATTAAAGTGTAGGGTTGAAATGCAAAACAAAAAATAACAGACGCGAATATTTTTATATATCAAATGAATGATTCAACTTAGTTTTTGTTTCAAAAATATTTTATTTACAGTATTAACATGGTATGCCTTTGAAATCTAATCTAATAACCTACATAATTATGTTTTAGCAAATACATTTCTTTAAAACTTATCTATCTATATTCTAAATTTCATCACATTCAGTTCAATCTTTCCAAGGTACATATTAGAATTTAAGAAATAGAATTAATTCATATAACAAAGTCCAAAGATATTATTGTTTTCATAAGAAACATGCAAAAAAAATCTAATTTCGAGCGTCTTTGCCATAAATTTATAAAATCATCTTAACAAAAGTTTTCTTTTTACAAATCCGTGACAGCTGAGAGGGAAAAAGTGGTCGGGAAACGCACTTTCCTTCTTTATACTAAACCATTGGAGTTTGAGCATTTTAATTATTCTAATCCTCAGACAAAACTTTGAAAGACATTCTTAGAAGTGGATTACCTTAGATACGTTGAAGGTACCGTTTAATATTAAATTGTTATGTAAATTGATAATAAATGGTAGTTACAATAAGTATTTTAGTTGTTTGATTTTTTCTAACAATTTCGTAATATAAATCGATTCATTTGTAACTTTATTTAATTTTTTTTTTTAATCTTCTTCTCTTCATTGCCGACCACTTCTTATTGCTTGGGTTTTAAAGAATTAATAGTTTTTTTTAAATTGCCAGAATTCACTTCACGCATATACACGATTATTATAAGTATACAGACTACGTCAAACAATCAAATTTTATTTACTTAATTCAAATCGACCTTAGAACGTAATTTTCCTAAGGTGCCCGTTCTTTGCAAAAGAGTTTAAATGTGGATTCTATTACAATTGTCAAAATAAAAATCACTGTTGTGTTTCTCGCAGACTCTTAAGTTATATTCCTTATTTTAAAAATGTGAAAAATTCAAAAATGATTCAAAAGAGCTTGTAAAAGTCTATTTAAGTAAAGTATATTTTGATTTGAGAAATAAGCTTGATAGACAGGACGTACGTACGGTCAGACACACATACAAAGGGGCAGTCAGGCAACGAAATAACCCTACAAATGTTATTTTTAATTTTGTAGTACGGAACCCTGTAAGTAAATCGGTTATTAAACGGAGAAGAAAAAGATACAAACTGTTTTATCTTTCCCTATTTATAAATTACTAGCTGACCCGTGCCCACTTCGTTGGGCATATTGTTAATAATCCTTTTTTAGTACAGAGTGTTTAAATAATTTAAATTATTTTATTAATATTAAAAATTAAATTTTCTATACTAATATTAAAAAAACTACTTTTTGTCACTTAAATATAAAAGTTAGACATATGCTGTCGTTGACTTTTTTGTAGGCATTTTTAAGCTCCACATCTATTCTCTAGAACTCAAAAATATATCTTTTATAGTTAAGGCAGCGTTCGTAAGAAACGCTTTCATTCGACCGTTTTTTCTCCGATTCACTTTGCAAAACGGACTACCACGTAAAAGCCTTTTTATTTTTCAGTTTTTTATATAAGTAACCTATGACACTCAGCAATAATGTGGCTTTCTATTGGTGTAAGAATTTTTAAAATCGGTTCAGTAGATCCCGAGATTACCCCTTACAATTTAACAAATAAACAAACTTTACTTCTTTATAATATTAGTATAGACTAGTATAGATAAGTAAATTTAAAAAAGTTATCATTCATCACTCGATGGAATAATCAATTATAAAGTACTCTTTAAAGTCGGTGTAATGCCAAATGCGATTGTCAATTCGTGACAACTGAATGGAGAATCTTTGAAGCCAAATTATGTTCCGACCACTGATTTTATAGCCAGATACATAATAAATACTTAAATAATAAAATAATTTCGAGCTTTTTTACTTATAGCTCTTTTATTATTGTTGGAACATTATAACACACAACGCCATCTAGTTCCCTGTTAAGCTACAAGGCTTGTGTTACGGAAATCAGATAGTTGATATACTACATATAATATATAACTTTAAATACATGCAAATTACATACTATACTATATACTATATTTTAAACATCCATAACTGGAAACATGAACTCAACAAATGAATGTCCCCAGCGGGACTCGAACTCGCGATCGCAAGCGCAGAAAGCATGTCCGTTACAAACGTAGCTAAAAGTCATCGTATTTAGTTTTTTTTTATTTATAAAAAACCAAACAGTTTCTTGTATTTATTTCATTTTCATTCACTTAAGTGACACACTCAAAAAATACATTTCAGAAGCTGAAGATAAAACTTGAGTAATTCAATTAGTCTTGTTACCACGTTTGTTGTAAAGACTCCAAATCAACGTTGGATAAAAAAGATATCTTGTTTCAAATTTTATTTCATCTTCACGCATTTTCCCTTTTTTACAACAGGAAACTTTTTATTTGCCCAAATGTTTATACTGGATTAAAAAATATTTGGAAAATCTTGCCTTTTGTATTTTATGCACAACTAATCTTAGAAATGTCTACACCCATTTTGATGACATTACCATAAAACAGTATGTAAATTTGTCCGCTCTATTATGAATTATTTGAAAGCAAGATAAAATGAGCGTACCTCATAACTATATTGATATTAATTATCTCATTTTATTGTTGTCTTGTTGTATCTACAAAGATTGCTACTTAAAAACGGTCATTCATTTAATTTTACTCTAACATTCTTCTTCGCTTCGACACAATGTTCTACGTGTACTATACCAATTCTAAGCCATTAACAGAAAAGCTATCTGTAACTATAGATACTTATTACAAAAGTAGTATATCTGACGCTTTAAAATTTAATCGCTGTAATATTCACATTTTTTATAATTTTGCTAAAAAGATTTATTACAATACGTTCATGGACTCGAGAACCATCAGTAAGTAATACAAATCAAATCAAATCAAATCAAATCAAAATATTTTATTCAGCATAAAAATTGTTACAATTTCTTACTGAACATCATGAGTCTACCACCAGTTCGGAAAGAAGAAACCTCTGACCTGAGAAGAACTGGCGAAAGAAACTCAGCGGGACTAATTTTTTTTTTATCGTATTCTCACTCTTTTTTTTAAATTAAATTGTAGATTAACAATAATTCTATATGTTGAAATAGCCTGGCGGCGATCACATCATTCCCAAGGCGTACTGTCTTCTAAAAAGTCGTTAATCGAATAATAGCCTTTAGTACACAAACGTTCCTTCACAATTTTTTTAAATTTGGCAATAGAAGCTTTTTGAACGTTTTCTGGGATCCTGTTGTATAGACGTATACATTGTCCATAAAAAGAGTTACTGACTCGGCGTAAGCGAGTCACAGGCATTACAAGTTTATGTTTGCTCCTAGTATTAATGCTATGCATGTCGCAATTCTTGGGAAATTCGTGTATATTTTTATGAACATACATAACATTTTCGTACACGTATTGGGAAGCAACAGTCAATATTTTTATTTCTTTAAACTTTTCTCTTAATGATACTCTAGGTCCTAAACTATATATGGCACGAATAGCTCTTTTCTGCAGGACAAAAATGGTATTAACGGTAGCTGCATTACCCCATAATAGGATTCCATACGACATAATACTATGAAAATAACTAAAATATACTACGCGAGCTGTATCTACGTCTGTAATAAGTCTAATTTTTTTTACCGCAAACGCTGCAGAGCTGAGTCTTTTCGCTAGCCCCTCAATATGGAGATTCCACTGTAATTTCGAATCTATGATGATACCTAGGAATTTAGTTGATTCTATCGGCCTTAACATCTCTCCACCCAATACTACACCATTATCAGCAATTTTAACATTAGGTGTTGTAAATTTTATTAATTTTGTTTTTTTGTTATTTAATAATAAATTATTCGAATCGAACCAATAGACAACCTTTGAGAGAGCATCGTTTACATCGTCGTACATAAGTAAATTACGTTTTACCTTAAAAATAAGTGATGTGTCATCTGCGAACAATACTATCTCATGTTTGTCCTGTACAAAGAATGGCAAATCATTTATGTAAATTAGGAAGAGAAATGGATCAAGAATAGAACCTTGTGGAACCCCCATAGCAAACGGAGCTCCAGGAGATCTCTTACCATTTACATCAACCCTCTGAATTCTATTACTGAGATAGGAATTCAGGAGGTTGAGTGCCTTATATCTAATCCCATAATGATGCAGTTTCCTGATCAACGTCTCGTGATGCACACAATCAAACAGGAATTTTATACTAATTATTGGAATATGGAAATGCTTAGGATTATTCTTTTTCCTTAATTCCTAATAATATCGACTATTTTATCTTTTTTGTACTTTTGATATTCTAACATAAGCTTTATTTTCTAAAACTAAAACGGCTGCACTGTTTTATATTAAATAACTTAGTAGTACAAAAGGTGATAAGTGCAATTATTAATGATATATTGTTCGTAATTTCCACTTGTGTAAAGTCCCATAAAAATTCAAGGTATATATATTATACTCGTAGGTACAGATTCAGATCATTTAAATAGAAAACCAAGGAAAACTACACGCAGAGGCTAGTGTTTCTAAAAATAGTAGTGACCCTACTTTCTTGCGCCAGCGGTCGCGGGATCGAGTCCCGCTGGTTTCATTTATTAAACTCAGATGTTTGTTCTCTCGTCATGGGTGTTTATATTTGTGATATGTATGTATTTAACCTTATATATGTAGTATATCAACTATCTGGTATCCGTAACATAAGCTTCGTAGCTTACCACGGAACTAGATGGCGACGTGTGTAATAATGTCCCAACATATAACTAAACTTGAACCCAGGACCTTTCAGTGTGCATATTAGCCACACCACCGTTGGAGTTAAGTTCATATACAGATCATTTAAATAGAAAACCAAACTAATCTATAAGCTGAGGCTAGTGTTGTTAAAAATATAAACACAGTTTATGTCGAGATTTCGTTAGTAAGGCTTATTCTGTCGTGTAATCCCAGCTTAGCCATGTTAGGACCGACCGTCCGTTGGTAAATACGTCACTAGAGGATCTCATTCCGCCTTTGATTCAGCACTCAAAGTTAATTTGCGGGTAGCACTTTAAACTTTAAAGGGTATTTTAACTATATAACATCGACACCTGTTTTTTACTTTCTTGCTGCAATGGCTGGACTGATTTTTATGAAATTTACTACAAAGATTTTTTATCTTCTTATAAGTATTTTTGTTATATTATGAAACGTGATCACCAAAAACCGAAATGCACAATAAAATATACCTTACTATTTATGGATAACCAAACCATCAAAATTATTTTTTAATTTGGGTATTGTCATTATAAATGCAACTATCTTGTCGGATTTTGTCCCGGATGTACTATGATTTTTGTTGTGCCTACCCACAATTTAAATTGTGGGTAGGTACTGTCTGTAACAAGTATATAACCCCCTGAGACGCCTAATACCTTAGTCTCTCCCGTGACCATGATTGCTGTAAAGCATTTGAAACGTCGGGAACCAAAAATCACAATAAATCCGCGACAAAATCCGAAGAAATAATGTCAAGTATTCGCGTAAACCTAAGAAAGTATTTGATAATGTCGTAATATTATTGAAATAGCCTAGAAATAAATCGAACTCAGTACGTCCGTAGTCTTTTATTATTCTACTAGCGACTCGCCCTCGCTTCGCTCGGGCTCTTCCCTAGATTTAGCACAGGTAAAGCCGCGGGATCTGCTAGTTATGCATATAAACCTTCCTCTTGAATCACTCTATCTATTAAAAAAAACCGCATCAAAATCCGTTGCGTAGTTTTAAAGATTTAAGCGCACATAGGGATATAGGGATATAGGGACAGAAAAGGCGACTTTGTTTTATACTATGTAGTGATGATGATGATGATGATACAGAACATTAGTAATTCAGAAATGAGGACAAATGTATGAAAATATGTCAGATTTACTATTAATTATTAATTTATGCGATAACAACGAAATGTATCATTAAATTTAGTTGCACTAAAATTAGATACATATTGTAATTGGGCAATTATATGTGATTGAGTATTACCGATTGGTATACGAAATAGCTAAAGCTCTGTTGAACTGATTGAGTCAATCATAGCTAGATCAAGTGTAATAATTAAATATTAAGGTAGCATCTTAGTTTATGTCTTGAAAGCTTTGTTAGCTTTTCATGATTTTTTTTATATAAGCTTTTCATCTCTTTAGGGGATGAACTTCAACTTCAAAGAATTTGTATAGAGTCAAAGTTATGATAATTTACACAAATGATAAATCAATCAAATATTAATCCTGAAAAACTTTAAAAATAATGATTTATATTTTCTTTAAATATAATAACTTTTTTACATATCTAAGATACATTGTACCTTTATTGTAGAGTATATTTATATACAAACTGTCACAGTTAAAAAAAATATACATTCTAATTCCTTAATATAAATAGGCAGTGGTAGCCCAGCGGTAACGCGCTCGCTTGTATAACCGAGTGATGCGGGTTCGAAGCCGGTTCTCGCACCTCTAATATTTTCGAATCAATTTTCTATCATGATTTACACTTGTTTTACGGTGAAGGAAAACATCGTGAGGAAACCTGCGTGTCTTAGAAAAACCTAGCAAGTTTTTCGAAAGACATGTGAAATCCGCCAACACGCTCTAGGCTAGCGCGGTGGACTAAGGCCTGATCCCCCTTGTACTGAGGGAGGCCCGTGCCCAGCAGTGGGACGTTAAAAAAATGCTAATGATAATGATGATGAATATAACTCTCCTCCCTAGACACAATTTCTCAGAAATAAATTTATTTTTTATTCTATGTAGAGATATATTTAAAAACAGAGCTAACAATATTGTATCAAAGGCATATTATAAAAAGCTGTAGGTTCTGTCACTGACAAAGGTTATTTGACGAGGGTTCATCGAGGTACTATCCCACTAGGAGTATATCGGCATGAATCTGGCAGTTTAGTTAAAAATTCATGTTATTTATCAAAGGATTTAATTTTATATTTTAATTTATAACAATTTGCTGAGGATTTATATACACATTTTAATAATTTTAATCTCAGAATAATAATATACTAGAGTAGTCGCCTAAACTATAAGTTAAATTCGAAAATAGTAGCTCGATTTGTTTTCGCTATTATTCTGGATTGCCAAATCCAGAATAATAGCGAAATAAAATCAAGAATAAAATAAATTGTATACTAGTTATAATTCTATGTACTAATATGATACAATTTTCTAGAATAATTTGAATATTAAAAATAATAATAATATACTTATATTATAAATGAAACTATCTTTTCAGATTTTGTCACGCATTTATTATGATTTTTGGTTCCCGACGTTTCGAATGCTTTACAGCAATCATGGTCATGGGAGAGACTAAGGTATTAGACGTCTCAGGGGGTTATAAACTTGTTACAGACAGTGCCTACCCACAATTTACAAAAATTTTTGTAAATTTTTTTGTTCTCGAAAATGTCTTGAAACTAACAGAAAGAGAGTCAGACAAAAATGTAAAAAATTGCGTTTTCGTGTCATATATATAAAAGTGTTCAAGGTTATATTTTATATTATATTATATACTAGCATGCCTCAACTACCTATTTTCATCTTCGTGGCTTAGAACGTATTATGTGATCTGTGCTTAGAAGTAACACGTGGACGAAAAAACTTTTATGTATGTAAGGAGTAATAAGTTATCTTTGTCCCTCATTTTATCTAACACTAATAAAATCATTCTCAACTCTGTCACAGAAGCAAGGGAACATTTCACTAACTTTGTTTCTTCGAAGATAAAGGTTCGAGTTAATTACTTAGCGCTAATTCAGTCTTTTGCTTAGATATAGACTTTTCGGATACGTCAATTGGAAAACTATAGTCATCTATAGGTACATCATCATCAGCCCTTTTTTTACGTCCCACTGCTGGGCACGGGCTTTCCTCAGTACGAGGGGTATCAGGCCATAGTCCACCGCGCTGGCCTAGTGCGTGTTGGCGGACTTCACACTTTCGAAAACTTGCTAGGTTTTCTCAGACATGCAGGTTTCCTCATGATATTTTCCTTCACCGTAAGACAAGTGGTAATTATGATAGAAATGATTCGCACATGAAAATATCAGAGGTGCGAGACCCGGATTTGAACCCGCATCACTCGGTTATCCAAGCGAGCGCGTTACCGCTGGGCTACCACTGTCAATATAGGTACATACACATAATAAAATTCTAACTTAGTCGAATATGTACATAGATTATATTTTGTTGTAGTCTTATTGGAATTATCATTATTATCGTTTTAGGTCGAATCTATGCTCAGTTGGTAGTAACCCTACTTTCTGCGCCGGCGGTCGCGGGTTTGAGTCCCGCTGGGGGCATTAATTTATTGAGCACGAATGTTTGTACTCCAGACATGGGTGTTAATATCTATAATATGTATGTATTTAAACTTATATATGTAGTATATCAACTATCTGGTATCAGTAACACAAGCCTCGTAGCTTACCACAGAACTACATGGCGCTGTGTGTAATAATATCCTACCATATTTATTTATTATTGTTTATTATTATTATAGGATACTTTTTTCTTCGGGAAAATATCTAATTTCTGAGAAATCTAGACTAACCGTTAATAGTTATAGTGATAGATAAAATTATTGTTTAATGGCTATGAGCTAATTCATAATATGTCTGACTATTACGTCAGTAGTCACAGATTTGATTCTGTATACATCAATTATTCTAATCAGGATTTTCGTCACGGGCCAGATCATTTATCTAAACATCTTGACTTGCTTGGGTTGTTGAATGACTTTTTAGAGAGTAAAAAACATATACCGCTAAAGACGTGAAAGGATTTGTGAATTTTCTGCTAGTTTTTCATACATTATTACATATAAATGAAATAACTTATATTCCTTTTAGGGGTTTATTTTAAATTTGCGGATACCTCTCTAAAGTTTATTTTTTTCCGGACCCTTCAACATTTTTTGTTTATAAGGCTACAGCTCGTTCCACAAAAAATTACTAATTAAAAATAAAAAGGATTTTGATTAACGAATTCAATATTGCTTAAATACATCTGATTAATGCGTGGCTATACATGTAAAATATATGTAAAAAGGGCTGGTAATAAATAATTGCAACTACAGTACAATGTACAGTAGGTACTTACTACAAAAAAATCATTTTTTTTATTTTTGTTTGTATGTCTGTTTGTTCCGGCTAATCTCTTAAACGGTTGAACCGATTTTAGCAGGACTTTTACTCACAGATAGCTAACGATATAAGGAGTAACTTCGGTTACTTTTATTCTATTAGAAAATTATAAAAACCGTTCAATTTATTTTAACTTAGACGCAGCGAATCTGGCCGGGTTTGCTAGTCTGTACTAAAAATTATAACTCTAAAGACTGTTTTTGGTGAACGCGCTTATCTCAGGAACTACTGATTCGAATTGAAATATTGCTTTTGTTTGATATGATGGATGGAGTCGCGGGTAATGCTAGCTTGTAAATATCTAACAGCGTGATTCCACTTATTTTTATCCATTATCATAATCATTTTGAATTGAAACCAATCTGTATCACGTACAACAAAAATTAACTGGGCACCGTATTTAACTCGACTCTCATCACTGCGTATCTACGATCCTCAGTAAACAAGTTCTGTTAATGAAGATTCGACATTGGTTATATTGGTCTAATTTATAAACTTTAAGCGTTAATTTAATAAAACAAAAAATGTTAAATTAATAGATATTTCTTGTCTTGTCTGTTTGTCCACCTTATTTTGACTTTGCTTAGTAGCAATTGAAGCTTTATAATTTGATAATTATTTAGATTTACACGATTTTATTACATTTTAATTTAAAAAATATCTTTTATTTTATCGCGAATTTCTTTAGATTTTTTCCGAAGTGTTTACTGCAAACATGGTTATGGAAGAACCGTCACGTGATATACCTGTTCATAAGTATGTCTGTAATAAAACGAGCGGGGTGAATCACTAGTAACAAAATAACTAATTATTTAAAAGAATATCATAATAAATCGCTCAAGCTCTTTAATTAGAACATATTTAAAGCAGCTATTTAATTTTATACGTGAAATGTTTACCCTTAATGGTAGAAAGGCCATTTAGCGTGCGGCACGCGTAAAAATTTGAAAACCAGGTAAATCTACGCCGCGAGGGGAAAAATCAGTGATTTAATCCTGTTTTATGGCTTGCTGTAATCAACTCGATCGAGTTTTGTTA
This sequence comes from Boloria selene, assembly GCA_905231865.2. NCBI lineage: Eukaryota > Metazoa > Arthropoda > Insecta > Lepidoptera > Nymphalidae > Boloria > Boloria selene. Next base: position 1,265,903 of record HG993133.1, read on the forward strand.
GCTTTCTACGTTTAGTTGCTAAAATGTGTGTTTTCATGTAGGATTTGTAAAAGGAGTATGCATGTAAGAATAAAAGGCAATGAATGGAAGGATTTTAAGAATAGAATGCATGAGAAGTATAAAAGGAAGGAGGATGTCTTGTCATTATGGAGATACGATATAACGCGTAAATGTTATATCTTATACTAGCGACTCGCCCTCGCTTTGCTTGGGCTTTTTCCTAGATTAAGCACAGGCAAAGCCGCGGGATCCGCTAGTTATGCATATAAACCTTCCTATTGAATCACTATATCTATTTAAAAAACCGCATCAAAATCCGTTGCGTAGTTTTAAAGATTTAAGCATACATAGGGATATAGGGACAGAGAAAGCGACTTTGTTTTATACTATGTAGTGATTTTAAAATATAAATAGTCTGTGAGTTCTAACAAAGTGATTTTATTTATCATTTTAACGATCCTACATTCATTTGGAAAAACATCCACATTTCACAAGTGCGTTTTAGATATTATTACTAGGTTATTTGTTTTAAATAAATATTTAAGATTGTAAAAGATATTACGTCTATTCGTTATCTTAAAATGATTTTATAATAATAATAATAATAAATACTCTTTATTGTACACACAAGGAAAAACAAGTATAAGAAAAATGTATACAAGGAATGTGTACACGAGGCGGCCTTATCGCTAAACAGCGATCTCTTCCAGGCAACCTTAAGGCTACGTCCGCACAGACAGGCGGCTTGCTTAGCGCCTAGAGCCTAACAAGTCACATAGCTAGTAGCTTACTAAAACGAACGTTCTAAAATGTTCGCGACCGGCCGCACTGCGCGCTTAGCTCCTACCTAGTTGCTAAGCGTGTATCTAAGTAAACAAACATGTTGGTTTTTTGACACTAGACGCGAGGCATTTTAATCAAGAAATAATTTTGAAAGCTATTTTTGAAAGTGACATCTCGTCAACGTGCCGACAAGCAACCACCCAAACCTTCTTCAGTGCGGCCACTGTGTAACTTAGCATGTTGCGAGAGCGCAATTCACTAGGTTTTAGGCGCTAAGCAAGCCGCCTGTCTGTGCGGACGTAGCCTAAGGTGTTGGAACTTGCAAACTATAATGGAAGGGGTGTGAATAATATAAATCACAAATTAATAATAATAAAATAATAGTTATGATTTAAAGATTAATAAATATACATAAACTAGAACAATATAAAAACGATTATATTTATATACATACATAACACGAATATATTATAGAATAAATAAATAAATAATATAAATTAGTATATAAATAAATAAAATATATACTAATAGATGTCAAGAAGATTAAGTTAAGTATATAACTATAGTACATAGTTCAAAAAAATACAAAATATATCTGATTACTGTAATAAATGCAAAAGTTGATATGTGTGTATGTTTTTTACCCTATAACACAAAAATAACTAAACGGCTTAAGATAAAATTTAGTGCACATATATAGACTAAGAATTAGGTCATAAAATAATAAATAGACCCTTGTTAGGTACTCAGGGACCTAAAAGAAGCGAAGCCAAGCCACTACTATAAACTTCATAATCTATACTAATATTATAAATCTGAAGAGTTTGTTTGTTTGGTTGAACGCGCTAATCTCAGGAACTACTGGTCCGAATTGAAAAATTATTTTTGTGTTGGATAGTCCGTATATCAAGGAAGGCTAGGCTATATTACATCACGCTATGACCAATAGGAGCGGAGCATCAATGAAAAATGTTGCAAAAACGGAAGAAAAATATTTCTTTTGATTTACAGACTTTAGAAAGCGAGCAGATCCGCGGAAAAGGCTAGTATAATATTTAAGGTAAAACTTTGTATATTTTTAATTCAATTAATAAATTAAACTTTCAATTGAATTCGAATGTCTCTTTTAATCAGTGCATATAAATTTTAAATGGCCCATCGTTACAATTCATTTAATGTGGAAATTAAATAAACTTTTTTGCAATAGGTAATAAAGTCTTTGTTTACATTATTTGTCTTTTCCTACTAAATAAAACTTTAATTCACTAAAAAGTTAAAAATAACTGATTGGTTAAGAAAATGAAAACTTAATTTTTTTAGACTTAGAGTAGATCTTTATTTCCAAACTTTAAATGGGATCAAGTTAGAAGTTTACGCTTTCAAACGAAAATTTTTCCAAAATCGATTGATAAATGACGGCATTCTGAGTTAAAAACATAAAAAATACTATTAAAAGCTACAACTAGCTATCATATTATAACAACAAGTAGAGTATTTACGTGTCTGGATCCCAAATAAAGTTTGTCAAAATTGAATCAGTTTCTCGTAGAGACTTTTTATTTCGTCACAATATTTCTCCTTTGCTTTTGGTTCTCTCTTCATTCTCGGGGAGTTCGTGTATAATCAGGATACATCAAAGAACCGCCCATTAATAACTTAACTTAGAAGATTAGTGTAAGATTTTTATAGAATTTTGCGAAAATCAGATAAAACGAACTTTTAGGATTTTTCGCGAAATTATTTAGATTTAAAATTACCCACTCTGCGGATAATTTTCACAGCAAGATCACGGGAGCTTTTAATAGTTTTTACTTTTTTGAACTTATTTATTTCTTTAATTTATACGAACTCTTTACTTCCATTTAAATGGAGCTTAATGTATGTAACTAACTGTGTATAGTATGTACGTCACCTATAATGTTATGTATACCTTTAAGTTAGAGCTATTTACAAAAATGATTATTTTTTCAATGTTTTAGTTATTAAGTTTGTGTATATTTCTCTAGTCGGTAAGCCTTATTCAATAAATAAATTAAAAAATGTCAAATACACACTATAATGGCATAACTGGCTAAATTAAATACCCTCAAAAGCAGATCATATACTCTAGAGTATAAGACTACTAAAATCTAGATTCATGTCACTTACAGGTGATTAGACTTAGCAAAAATTTAATACATTAGAATATAATGACGGCACATTTGGCTCAGTTGGTAGTGACCGTACTTTCTGCGCCAGCGGTCGCGGGTTCGAGTCCCGCTGGGGACATTCATTTGTTGAGCACGAATGTTTGTACTCCAGTCATGGTGTTTATATTCATAATAATATGTATGTATTTAAAATTTATATGTGTGTAGTATATCAACTATCTGATATCCGTAACACAAGCCTCGTAGCTTATCACGGAACTAGATGGTGCTGTGTATTATAATGTCCCAACATATTTAATTTAATAAAATATAGTATAACTGGTGAATTCATAAACATTACAATAATAATATCAATATATTTCAAGCAGACGCCATTTCCCGCTGTCTTACTAACAAAGTAAAACAATTTAACGACCGAACAAAATATCCGGATATAAAATAAGCTTCTCATTTATGTAAGTGATAATAAATGCTAGTAATAATAAATGCTAGTAATAAATAACTTGCTTTTGTCCACAATGACTCAGTGGTAAATTTAATGTCTATAGGTACTCTAAGATATGATTTAGGCCTTATGTATAAATAAAAATATGTTGGGACATTATTACACACAGCGCCATCTAATTCCGTGGTAAGCTACGAATGAAGCTTGTGTTATGGATGCCAGATAGTTAAAATACTACATATATAAGTTTAAATACATACATATTATAAATAAAAACACCCATGACTGGAGAACAAACATTCATGCTCAACAAATGAATGCCCCCAGCCGGACTCGAACCCGCGACCGCTGGCGCAGAAGATAGGGTCATTACCAACTGAGCCGAACTTGTCGTCATAATTAATTTTTCTAGTAAATAGAATGATTTGGCTATCGCAAATTGCAAATAACATAATGTATAGCATAATTTATTGCCTTTTCATAAATTTCACCCGCTATTGCTTTATCTACTTAAAATAGTAAATTGTACTAATGTCATTGCGGTTCCATCGCGGTCGTCTGTACGGAAATGCACTTTCTATTCCTTACATTTCACACCCACTTCAACTAATTTTTTTTTTATTTATTTATTTTAGGTCGCTTTTTAACATCTAAGGTCATTAGCGACCACATTTGACATACATAGTTATCACATACAGTTTATATAAGTTTGTACATATTTATCATTTTCAAAAACTTTAGTACGCTATGACAACCATTTAGATTTAAACAATCTTTTATATCATTGGGAACATTACATAATCGTTTCTCATTATTAAACGCTAGACATTCTACCAAAATATGGAATATTGTTAAATCTAGACCACACTTGCATTTGTTTCTGTTAGTCTTAGTTATAAGGTGAATATGTGTAATGTTGGTATGACCAATACGCAATCTTGTAATAACTACTTGATCTTTCCTACACTTAAATGATAGGGGTGATTTGTCAAAGATTGAATTTCTAACTTTAAGTTATTTCAACTAAATTGTATTTGAAGCATACAATAAAAATTATATTGACGACACGTTTTGCGTAGTTTGTAGTGACCCTACGTACTTGTGCCAGCGGTCGCGGGTTCGAGTCCCACTGGGAGCATTCATTTGTTAAGCTGTGGTGTTTGTATTTCAGTCATGGGTGTTGATATTTATAATATGTATGTATTTAAACTTATATATGTAGTATATCAACTATCTGGTATCCGTAACACAAGCTTCGTAGCGTACCACGGAACTAGATGGCACTGTGTATAATAATGTCCCAAAAAAAACATAGAATATTATTGAATGATTAAATTACGCATAAAATGCTATAAATAAAATATTTTTTGCCAAATCACAATGCAAGAAATATTTATAGAAACATAAAAAATATATATGAAATCAGCAGGTGTTTCTACTTACGCAGATTTCTTTAAAAGATACGAGTGTACACAATTACAGTGAAAAAAACGCGTAAATCCAGGAAATGTGACAAGTTATTCACCAAAGTCGTCATAATTTGAGAATTTTTAGAACACTCAATAAATCTACTGGTATAATCAAAAGTGGACCTCGTCACGGCCATAAAAAAGCGATTAATTTGAATAAAATCGAGGAAAAAATAACTTTAACTGTAATATGACATTTGAAATTCTGTCGTTTTATCGCTTCCATCGTAATGACTTCTTAATATCTCGTTGGCACTTCACTGCTTTATATTTTGTAAAAATTTGAATACCAAATCATGTTCAAAGTTTACGCTTCGCTTTAACTTTTTATAATATGTAGATATGTGTAGCATACGTTGAATTAAACATTGTTTATAAACTTTTATATTTTATCATTCAGAATCTTATCTTTAAATAAATAATGCTAAACCTAAAATGCCCTACATGTCTTTATGTAAATTAACTTTCATCAAATTCATTGGATTAATTGACGAAAGATACGAATGAATAAATAAATATTTATCTCGGTCTAGATTCGAACCTACGATCTTTGACATAGTTCCTTAAGCGAAGTCGACAAATATATGACAAATTCGTCATGTATTTGTAAACATGAAATAATTGTTTGGTCATTTAGATTTTCCATATGACGTTTCTAATCCATACTTTAAATTTTAGATTGACTTCCAATATGAGTACAAATATCATTACAAATTAGCGTTTTAGTTTCAAATCCTTTTCAAAGAACCCCAAAAGTATTATCGGTCGTACAAAACAAAAGCGTTGTATGACGTCATATAAGATTTACGATGTTATCCTTCGGATTTCTTTTTATGATCTCATTAACTGACTCTATAGTAACATCTGTTTAGCTTTTTGCTAACTTGATTTAGTCATTCGCAATTTATATATTTTGTAGATGTGTCATATTTTATTTGGTTTGCAAATAATATGATTTACTAAAAATATTAACATATTGAACAAAGTTGTCCTTTTTTGAAGTCGGTAAAAATTACAATTACGTGTATTAATTACTTGGTAAATTCTAAAAGACATTTATAAAAATAGACCTTATCGAAATATATAAAAGCGAAAGTAGGGAGACCGAGGGGATTTGAAACAATTTTGACATTTTGTTTCATACATCAATAACTATAGACAGAAATCGTATGATATTAGAACCAATCGATAGATCATTCCTTACATTTTCAAATAACTAACATAAAGAAATTGTAATCATTAAATATTGTGGTGAAAAATCGATATAACTGTAACAAGTCAACTTGTTTCAACTCCCCTCATACCGAGGTAAGATGAAACAGGGGTCGAGGAGAGTTGAAACATTTGATTTTTAAAAAGTATTAAAGGATATAAAATAAAAATGATGATATTATTTATAGGTATTTATTAAAATAAAATTTTTCAAGTACGAAACAAACATTTTTAATACTTTTTTGTACTGATATATGAGTTAAGTAGGTAACTACAGGCATGATACAATTAATCAACTCTTAAATTAGTTAAAAGTACCATAAAGTTCTAGTCGTAGCATTATTTTAAATGACTATCACATAAACAAAATTTCTCTTCTTGTTCTTCTTCAGTGTCTAACTGGTTTCCTCTTTGTTTCTTGACAAGCTGTCTTCTGCCCTCGTCGGGCAATGATGCAGTCTGGTTTCTGTATAGTTGTGATGCCAGATACGTCAACGTTCCATATATCCTTCCCCTGCAACTTGTGTTTGTCGACTACTGCAGTCTAATTTTGAAAGAAAAATGTATGTCTCTTCTATTAAAACTTGTAGCTCAAGCGATAGTTGTAGGTTGAAGTAGCCTCAGACAAAAAATAGGATGACGTTTCATAAAAGATCGAAGACGAATCTCCAGTTTTTTCATGCTCAGTCCAAGAAGAAGGATTTATTTTATTATATTTTACAGCCAACCTATAGGCAAAAGTTCTGGCTTCCTTAGTTCTCAGTTCAAAGTTAGCAACAGCACAGTTTAAAAGATATTCATAGACTTTCTCTTCTGAAGCAGTAAAAACTGTCTTTTCGGGATATCCAACCGTTGGAGCAGTCGCTGTTTCCTTCGCTTCATAAGCTGTTTTTATTTTTAATATATCTGTAGGTGTGGTTCAGGTTGTACCTCTATGCCGCGTCTTGGAGACTTTTCTGCCACAAAGTTGCTTCTTCTGTTGCGATATCATATATTTCGTGACTCGCCATATCCCTGTTAGTCTTTCTTTTATAATCAGTAGGCATGCTGATACAAAATAAACAAATTAAATCAACAAAAATAGAACACTTAAATAGAAAACAGAAAACGAGGAGAGTTGAAACAGTCTGTTTCAAATCTCCTCAGTAAGAAAAAACCTCCCCATTCTTATTAAATCGACAATCAAGAAGCAAATACACAGAAATCAATTGAAACAAATATATATAATAAATCTCTAGTTAATGACCTTTCGAAACATATATAACTTAAACCAAAATACAAAATCATTATAAAAATATAGAAATCGTAAAAAAACGTTAAAAACTTACTTTTGTCGATTTTTGACACATGGCACTCAGAACTCCATAACCGCGCAATTTACGCCACCGACGAAATCTTACACGTCAGCGGGGAGGGAAACGGTTGAAAAACGACATTGCCCTCACTCACTAACGGTTTTAAATTTCAAGAAATCTGCACTGTTTCAAATCACCTTTGTTTCAAATACCCTCGGTCTCCCTACACTTACTCACTGACTCACTCACCACGACCGCTGTTTGATGTATAAAATGAAATTTGGCAGGGAGGTAGTTTATAGTCAGTAGACTTCTGCTAAGAACGGATGTTGCGAAAGGATTAAGAAGAATGTAAACGCTTTCGCGAGTTTGTATGAAAATCCTTAATTTTTTGTGCTCCAAACAATATTTTGGCAAGACGAATCCTAGCGAAGTGAAGGTAATTCACTTGTATTCTTATCATTGTAATTAAACTCTATTTATTTATGAAATACGAATTATACTTACATCCCTTAGTGCTTATGAAATTTCCAAAATAAAGTTTATTTTACGGATCCTTTTGAATAATGTAGATATAAATATATTTATTAAACTAAATTTCGCAATTTGGAGGTGACATTATATATTTTATCAAGTGGTAGTGCCATGCTTGTTGCCTTCGGGTAGCAACCGAATGGGCCGGCACGCCCCGTATAGTTCATTAGTACCACTCTTTCACAGAAGACCGGCGTGAAGTGGCAGCTATGCTGTCGCGTTTCGTCCGGTGAGTGAGAGTCCGGGAGGCCCACTCTCCTTCCTCCCTCCCTCTTCCCTTCTACCTCCGCCTTCGTTCCCCCCTCCCTCCTCCACCCCTCCCTTTCCTGAAAGGCCGGCAACGCATCTGCAAGCCTGGGCTTGCAGATGTCCATGGGCGGAGGTGATCACTTCCCATCAGGTGAGCCTCCTGCCCGTTTGCCCCCTTTTTACCATAAAAAAAAAATTATGCAAAAAAATAATCTATGAAAGCTATTATATTACAAACATTCTTCGAAGAGTTTTAGTAAAAGAAATCATTGACATTTTGTATGACAGACAACTTGTCTGATTGGTTACAGTAGTTTCCTATGGGAATGAGAGATTTTCCTGTAGTAAAAGGAATCCTCAATGTTGACCCTTGTTGAGTAATAAATTATTTACACGTAATTTTTGTTTAAATCCGTTTCGTGCTTTTTTCATCGAAGGAAATAGAAATACATATAAAAAGAAAAAAAATCTGTGGGTTATAGTTTTGGGATTTCTATCAATACGTAAGAGTCATTGTAAGAAGAAAATTATTTAATGTACTGATAGATTTTTTACTATTTTGTCTTAATATTATTTTTACGAAGACTTTATTATTTTGTTTGGAGATGAAATCATTAAAACATTTTTATTATGTAAAAATTTTGTTTTGAATTATAGGTTACTAGCTTTACCCGCGGCTTCGCTCGCGTTAATTTTTTTAATTGCTAACCAACCTCATTGGGTTGATCTGTAGGATGCCTGAAAGTTTCTTCAAAATTACTCTAGCTATTTCAGAACCCATTTTATTACAAACATTTTTTAATTTTTCATAAAAAAAAATTTTTTAATAAAAAAGTATCTATGTTACTTTTAATACCTTCAAGAATATGTGTACAAAGTTTCATGATGATCGGTTGAGTAGTTTTCGCGTGAAAGCGTAACAAACAAACTTACATTAACATTTATAAAATTAGTAGGGATTACCGATTTCAATAAGGCTAAGAAATAAGTAAAAAACCATCACTACATGTTATAAAACAAAGTCCTCCACCGCGTCTGTCTGTCTGTTCGCGATAAATATAAAAACTACTGCGCTAATTTTCATGCTGTTTTTACCAATAGATAGAGTGTTTTGAGGAAGGTTTTAGCATATAAACTAGTGAAACCCGCGGCTTTGCTTGCGCTAGTTCTAGAGACGAACTCGAACGAAGCGAAGCTTAGTAAAGGATATGCAATACAGAACTTAAAGGAAGTAGAGTTGTCTCGTTCATTTATATTTAGCTACCTAATAAACTATTATAAATTATTTCTTCGAATCTGATCTGTACTTTCTTCAACGACTGTTTCTTGCGAAAGGAACTCCCACGACGTTAGAATCTGAGATCAAATATTTAACTTGATGAGTTATATGGGTTTTATTTGTGACATTTAAAATGTATAGACAGTCTAAAGTGTTTCCTATGGTATATTTAATTTAAATGAGTACGTATGATTAAAATAATGAACCTACTGCATATTCTAGCGACTTAGTTACGATCTACGTTAACTACAAAATTTCATCCAAATCTATAAGTTTTTTAGTGTGAAAGAAGTAGGTAACAATATGATTATTACTTGTAGAAACACGCTTTCGTATTTATGATAAAAACCCCTTTTTTATCCAGTCTGTCCGTCTATCTTACCTTTCCTCTAAAAAAGCTGCTGAAACGATTTGAATGAAATTTAGTAACGAGATAGTTAAGGAGTCTATAATATTTTTTTTATTTTTTAAAGCATATATACACGTATATAATATATTATGTATGTTTACATATACTGTATACTCTACCGAACCGTTACTAGGAGTGAGTGCAAGCGAAGCAAGAGTAATTCGCTAGTATTTTACAAATTCTCATACACGAATAAATCTAAACCGCGGTATGTCCATACTAGTGGTTAGTTCTCTATAAAAGGACGACGATTCTCGGTAATAATGTAATAAAAAGATGTGTGCGACGCATCTGTTTCTATCTGAAGCAACTATCTAATTCTAGACGACGAATACTTGTGATATAAAGGTTCAAACGATTGCAATTATTTAAATTATTGCGCTATCCTTTATTTTATTTAGCGTAAAAATTAAGCTTTTTGGATTAACTGCCTTTAGTGGCTGACATGTACGGCTGTACTTGAAGGTCTCGTATTCGAATCCCGGGTTGGATAACATTAAAAAACTGAACTGAAAGGAAAACTGGCGGTGTTTTTACCAAAAGCACAATAAGCTTCCAGTACTGCGCCTGTGTTGAATTATAATAATATAATAATTTAAAAAAATAAAAATTTGAAGTATAAACAAAGTATTTTGAAAACTCTTTCATCTTAATTTTATTAATATTTTTTCCCTAAATGAAACCCCATTTTCTCTACAAAGGAGAACTTTTGATGTAAAAGAGAGGGTCCCCGTTATCAGGAGGATAACACATCTTTAGGAGCTATTACTTTGCACTATATCATTATCCCTAAAAAAAGCACAAAAACACTAATTTTAATGGTTCTGAAGTATTATTTAGCTAGTGAACCCTTTTTAAGTTTTAAACTTAACAGATAGGTTGTTTTCATTAGATACGTAATCAAATATTTTTGAAGTCATGGAAAACTTACTGAAAAACTATATTACTAAACTATTAAGTATGTATATTTGACGACACGTTTGACTCAATTGGTAGCGACCTTACTGATTGCGCCAGCGGTCGCAGGTTCGAGTCCCGCTGGGGGCATTTTTAAGCTCTGATGTTTGTACTCCAGTCATGGATGTTTATATTTATAATATGTATGTAATTAAACTTATATATGTAGTATACCAACTATCTGGTTCTCTATCTACTTCGTAGATAATGAAACTAGATGGTGATATGTTTTAATATATCGTATTTATTTATTATTAATTAAATACAATATACACTACATCTATTTATATATAAAGACCGTACGTAACTCAACGCTGAGTAAATCGTCTGTTTGTTTGTACTCTTTGTAAGCGATATCTTTGGAACCGAGCAGCTGCAAGAAACCTTTTTGCTCTTCACTGTGACGGATTATTTTAGGCCGCTCTCATCTTGCAATTCCTTTTAACATTCTCGTTTTCAACTTTAACTTGACTATTAAATATTTTAAGTCTCATTTTAAATTGATTTATTTGAGTTGAGTTTACTCTTAAGAATTCTGTTAATGTTTATATTATATGAAAATCATTGTATTTTTATATTCATATACTGTAATTATAAAATATTATTAAAACAAACAAAAGTGAAAACGAAACGAAAAGAAGAAAGAAAATACGAAAAGCGTACAAAAGTGTAATAACAGTTTAAAATGTTTTTGGTTTTTGGCTTTACCAATTTTAATGAGACTTTCGCTTCAAATTCAAAAGATTTATTTAAGTATTTGGTATGGTTGACTGTTAGATTGAATCCTTTTACTAATATATATTATTGCAATGAATTAAAAAAACAAGAAAAGATATTACATACAATAATATTAAACATAACCGCTAACTAATTTCGTTCATTGTTGAACTTTAAATTAACTAGTAATAAATAATAATTTAAGGAATATTTTTTCAGTTAAATCTCCAAAATTGTAACAGTTATTTTAAAGACAGTGTTTTTCTTGAAGTTAAATAATAACAATACAATTTACAACCAAAATACTTGTAGATCAGACCCAATTTTGCGCCAGAAAGCTGTGTTGCTCCGTCCCTTATTAATCTACGGTCAGGTCGAAAGTGACAGCTTGTCAACTAACTAGCTACGTCACGTTAATTACCAAAGATAAATAAATTATAGACGTGTCTTCAACATTCTATGTGATTAACTGGTTCCTAAATAGCACTCTTAGAAGCCGAACAAAAGAATTAAATTTAATTGAGATGTGGTATAAATAATATTGTCGCGGAATATAGTGCGAACTCGTCATAATAGCACGCTTGTACTATGCCTTACAACAGCGAATGTCAATTTCTAACTTTTGACAATTAGATAACCAGAACAGTTTATTACAAATTTTAATGTGACAAAAAGAGATAAAGCATTTTCAGGAAAGATTTGGAAGTTACTAGAATTATTTTGAATTTTCGATACTAGAATGTTCTAAATTTACGCATATAAAAAAGCCGGCAGTGTGTCGAGAGGGCAGTTGACGTTCGAAGTCGAGTGAAGATTGCGAAGAGATACGAAATAGTGGAAAATGAAGAAGAACATAGTGAATTATTAAAAGTGGTGGATTATAGTGCTCAAAGACTAAATTAAACTAGTGCTGTGTACAGACTGCGCGTGTACGTAAAGTGTAAATAAAACATCTTAAGTGCGAGAACGCTTTTAATTTCCGATCCCGAACCCGTAGTACGTAACAACTGGTGTCAGAAGTGGGATCGGAAATGCCGTTAGTACCGAGGCACGAGAAGGAAGGAGTCACTACACGCGCAATGGCAGAACAGCAAAGGGAAGATTCTGGCCCTAGCACATCGAGTGATGAGTCCGCGGCTCAACAGAGCACCACGCCAGACATGAGCGCCCTCCTGCAACAAATGGCGTTCATGATGCAAGAGCAGGCTCGCCGCCAGGAGGAACAGCTGCGCGCACTACAAGATGAGCAGGCTCGCCGCCAGGAGGAACAGCTGCGCGCACTCCAAGAAGAGCAGGCTCGCCGCCAAGAGGAACAGGCTCGCCGCGAGGAGGAGCAGGCTCGCCGCGAGGAAGAACGTGCACGCCGCCAGGAAGAACAGCTGCGCGCACTCCAAGAGGAGCACGCTCGCCGCCAGGAGGAACATCTGCGCGCACTACAAGAAGAGCAGGCTCGCCGTGAGGAAGAACGTGCACGCCGCCAGGAGAAACAGCTGCGCGCACTCCAAGAGGGCATTCACAAGGATGTCATAGCCGCTCTTCAACAGAATACGGAAAGGGTGGAATTCGTTGAAAGAGAAGTTGAGGAACTAAAGACGACACTCGTCACATACGGTGAAGCTTTAGACGAGCACGACTCAAAACTCTCTAAAATGGAGAAGAGGATGGATTACTTTGAAACTCAGAAATTACCGCGTGGTGCCGACATTAGCTCATCATTAGCAAAGATTTTCAAAGTCCCCTACTTCGACGGCAAATCTTCTTGGGCCGCATTCAAGATCCAGTTTGAGACGATCAAGGAGACGAGTGGTTGGACGGATGACGAAGCCCGATCTGCCCTTACCGTCGCACTTAGAGAGGAGGCTCTGAATGTATTGGAGGCGCTTTGTGCTAGCGACCCTGGCAGGAAGACCACATACAGTGAGCTCCTTAACGCATTGGAGTCGCGGTATGGTGATAGTCATCTAGAGCACGTTTATAGGGCTCAAATTAAAGACCGTACACAAAAAGCCAATGAAACCCTGCAGCAGTGGTCCGTAGAGATTGAGAGGCTCGTACGGAAGGCATATCAATCCTCGCCAGCTACCATAGAAACCATTCTTCTGCAGGCTTTTGTGGACGGGATTCGCGACTCGGAGGTACGTGCCGCTGTACGCCTAAGACACCATACAAGTCTCAGGGAAGCTGTCGCTCATGCTCTAGAGATTGAAGCTGTGCGTTATGACTCTAGACCTTGGAGGGTGCAGGAAGCTACCACGGGAGGATTAACCACCCGGAGACGTCTTTTCAACCCAAGGTGCTACGAGTGTGGTGAGCGGGGCCATCTTCGAAGTAACTGCCCTAAAAGGAAGAATGGTCGACTATACTCAGATTTTGGTGTACCAACCTGCGATCAAGTAAGAGTAGAATTGATCTCAGCCAGAGCTAGGAGGTGGGCGCTGGCCGGGGAATCTACAACCCCACCCATAGAAGTAAAACAGGCAATAGATGGAAACACTTTGGTTATACATGGCGCTATTAATGGAGTGACATGTAAACTGACACTGAATACCGGAGCTTCGCGAACTGTCATTAATAACCGAAAGCTGAAACATATTGCGGACAATAATTTGCAAGATAGGAGGCACATCAACCTTATGACAGCCACTGGTCAGCGCATACCTGTTTGGGGGGAAAGAAAAATTGCTATAAAAATTGGGGACAACGTCTATTGGCATAACGCAATAGTCGCAGATATCGTGGATGATTGCATCATTGGATTGGACTTTCTTCAAAATTACCAGTGTACGATAGACATGAAATATAGAGTTTTAAAGTGCAGAAATAGAGAAGTACCGATAAGTGGTGGAGTACAGGGGAAAGTTTGTTGCTTAAGAGACACCGCTCTTCCACCAAGATCACAGACTCTAGTACCTATCGCTTTACCTCAGAACAAGTCAGGTAGTCAATGGTGCTGCGCTATCATAGAGAAGTATGAAGATGAGAGCTCGTGGATCCCAGCAAGAGTTGTAGTAGGTAAAACTTCGACATCCATGGTACCAGTGCTGAACACCAGTGACGCTACGCAAACTATTCAGAGAGGGGAAGTTGTGGGGACTTGCGAAGAGATAGCCTGGTTAAGTAGATGCCAACAGAATGAGAAGGTGCTTAACAAGGATAAAGAGCAAGCAATGAAACTTTTAGAAGACTGCAAAGAGCATCTCACAAGTTCACAGAAGACGAAAGCTGAAAATTTACTTTACGAATATTCAGATTTGTTCTCGAAACATGACGGCGATATTGGAAGAACCGGTTTGGTGAAGCACAAAATTAATACTGGTGACATAGCGCCTATTCGACAACGACCAAGACGAATTCCATGGGCTAAGGTTGACGACATGATCCAAGACATGAGAAAGAATAACATCATCGAACAATCTACTAGTCCTTGGTGTTCTCCAGTAGTACTTGTAAGGAAGAAGGATGGATCTACAAGGTTTTGCATCGATTACCGCAGACTCAACGATGTAACCAAAAAGGACAGTTATCCCCTGCCTCGAATCGACGACACCTTGGACACTCTCAGTGGTATGAAATGGTTTTCAACTCTCGATTTGAAGAGTGGCTATTGGCAAGTAGACATGGACCCCGTGGATAAAGAGAAAACTGCGTTTTCAACTGGAAAAGGGTTGTGGCAGTTTAAGGTTATGCCGTTCGGGTTATGCAATGCACCAGCAACATTCGAGAGGTTGATGGAACGTGTACTCGCTGGATTACTAGGAGCAGCCTGCCTTGTTTACCTAGATGACATCATTATTGTGGGACGTGACTTCAAAGACCATCTTAAGAAACTCGAAGCAGTATTTGATAAACTAAGGGAAGCAAATTTAAAGTTAAGTCCAAAGAAGTGCTCGTTCTTTAGGAGACAAGTGAATTACCTTGGACATGTAGTCTCGGAAAACGGAGTGGAAACGGACCCTAGCAAAATCACCGCTGTGAAAGATTGGCCGACCCCTAAGGACAAAACGCAAGTGAGAGCATTTCTGGGATTGTGCTCTTACTATAGAAGATTTGTAAAAGGCTTCTCTGACATCGCCAAACCACTTCATAAATTGACCGAAGAGAAAAGACCCTTCGTATGGGACAATAATTGTGAATCGGCCTTTCAAGAACTGAAGAAACATCTTTGCCAAACACCGGTCCTTGGGTATCCAGACACAAAGGGAGAGTTTATTGTCGACACTGATGCCAGCAATATCGGTATTGGAGGTGTATTGTCCCAGCGGAAGGGTGATCAGGAGCTTGTAATCGCATATTTCAGTAAGTCACTCTCTAAACCGGAAAAGAATTATTGCGTTACTCGAAGAGAGCTACTTGCTGTAGTGAAAACTTTACAACATTTTAAGAAATACTTGCTAGGACGCAAATTTTTGGTAAGAACCGATCACGCTGCCCTGAAATGGTTATTGGAATTCAAGGACCCCGAAGGACAGGTAGCACGATGGATTGAACAACTTCAAGAATTCCAGTTTGATATAGAACATCGAGGGGGTAAAAATCACAGCAACGCCGATGCTCTATCTAGAAGACCCTGTGAAGATGACTGCAAGCACTGTCAAAGACAAGAGGCGAAGGAATTAGAATCAATTAAAATTATTAGAACAGACTCGTTAGATGAACGTTGGAGTGATGAAGCCATGAAGAGAGCTCAAGAAGAAGACCGAGATATACAACCTATCATGGAATGGTTAAGTAGTGGTAGGCCAAAACCTAAGTGGACTGACATAGCACAGTACAGTACCGCTACGAAAAGTTTGTGGGCACAATGGGACAGTTTGTTATTACACAACGGAGTATTGTGCCGCAAATGGGAGAGGACACGCGGAAATGATAGCTATCTCCAACTAGTGGTACCTAAAATAAAAGTATCCGAGGTACTTCGAGCCTACCATGATGGTTCTTCTGGTGGACACTTAGGGGTAAGGAGAACGTTAATCAAGGTAAAGGAGCGATTTTACTGGCTGCATTGTCGAGATGATGTTGAGGACTGGTGTCGGAAATGCGTGCAATGTGCCTCTGTCAAAGGCCCGCAGACCAGAAGCCGAGGAGCAATGAAATTATACAACGTTGGGGCACCTTGGGAGAGAATTGCATTAGACGTAGCAGGACCATTCCCGATTACTAACTCCGGGAACCGATACATTTTAGTTGTGATGGACTATTTTACAAAATGGCCTGAGGCATTCGCCATTCCAAATCAAGAAGCAGTAACTATCGCAAATACTTTGGTAAAAGATGTATTTTGCAGATTCGGCGTTCCGTTAGAAATGCACAGTGATCAAGGAAGGAACTTTGAATCGCATATATTTCAGGAAGTATGTAAAATCATGGGGGTGCACAAGACCCGAACCACGCCACATCATCCGCAGTCAGATGGAATGGTTGAAAGGTTTAACCAGACTTTGGAACGCCATCTAGCTAAGGTTGTGGATAAACATCAAAAGGATTGGGACGAGTTTTTACCACTGTTCCTGCTATCTTACCGGACTGCTGTACACGAAAGCATTACCATAACACCTGCTTTTGCAAATTTCGGAAGAGAATTACGGCTACCAGCGGATCTATTAAGTGGTTGTCCGCCGGATACTCCCAGTTGCATCACCGAATATGCTAGCGAACTAAGAGCAAAAATGACTAGTGTTTATGAGCAGATACAAGATGCAGGGCTACAAGCAAGTGAACGCATGAAAACTCGTTATGACCGGAAGGCGACAGGAACGAACTTCGAGGAAGGCTCATTGGTATGGCTGCATAACCCGGTGAGACGAAAGGGTAAATCGCCAAAGCTACAACCCAGTTGGGAGGGGCCTTACAAGGTTATAACGAAAATTAACGACGTCACTTTCCGAATTCAACGTACATCTAGAAGCCCGGCTAAAATCGTGCATGTGGATCGATTAGCCAAATATCATGGCAACAACGATGCTCGAGACGAGCATGTCTTAGGAGGGGGTAGTGTCGCGGAATATAGTGCGAACTCGTCATAATAGCACGCTTGTACTATGCCTTACAACAGCGAATGTCAATTTCTAACTTTTGACAATTAGATAACCAGAACAGTTTATTACAAATTTTAATGTGACAAAAAGAGATAAAGCATTTTCAGGAAAGATTTGGAAGTTACTAGAATTATTTTGAATTTTCGATACTAGAATGTTCTAAATTTACGCATATAAAAAGGCCGGCAGTGTGTCGAGAGGGCAGTTGACGTTCGAAGTCGAGTGAAGATTGTGAAGAGATACGAAATAGTGGAAAATGAAGAAGAACATAGTGAATTTTTAAAAGTGGTGGATTATAGTGCTCAAAGACTAAATTAAACTAGTGCTGTGTACAGACTGCGCGTGTACGTAAAGTGTAAATAAAACATCTTAAGTGCGAGAACGCTTTTAATTTCCGATCCCGAACCCGTAGTACGTAACAATATGTTAATAATTATTTTTAAAACTATCTATTTCTACTTTTGACTTGTGAATTTTATTAAATCATATTTGTATGTGTGTACTCGTATATTATAAACTAGCATTTCCCGCGGCTTCGCACGCGTTATAAAGACCAAATTGTTACTGAGTCGCGCGGTATCTCGCAGAACTAACGCTGGCCCTTCCCGTTTTCACAACATTTTTAATTGATGCTCCGCTCCTATTAGTCGTAGCGTGATATAATATAGCCTTTCTCGATAAACGGACTATTCAACACAAAAATATTTTTTCAAATCGAACCAGTAGTTTCTGAGATTAAACAAACAAACAAACAAACAAACTCTTCAGCTTTATAATATTAGTATATAGATGAAATGTACATGTTATTGAGGTAGAGTATGTTATAAACGACTAGTTTTCTGTGTTTGTTGTGCAGCGGTCGTGGGTTTGAGTTTCGCTGAGGGCATTAATTTTTATGATGAACACGGAAGTTTATACTTCTGACATAAAGGTTTATTGTTTATATTTATTTTATATTAGCATTAATAAAAGTTATAAATAGTGTATAAACTATCTGGTATTCATAACAGAAGCCTCGTAGCTTACTATGGAATTAGACGGTCCTGTGTGTCCTAAAAATGTCTCAACACATTTATTTATGTATATAAAAAAAATGGTACTGACAGAAATAGCTATTATTTTGTTTATTCTTAATCGAAATAAAATATAATATTTTGTTAACGATTATAGTTTCTCATAGCACTTCTATAATTTCACTAATCGTTTTAATTTACGTAATAAAGTACATTTACCAATAAGCTGGTTGATTTAGCTCTAGAACCAAATAAATATTGTGTTTAAATTTTTAAATTGAAATATCATTATTATTGATAGCTCTACGTAAATCACTACATAGTATAAAACAAAGTCGCTTTCTCTTTCCCTATATCCCTATGTATGCTTAAATCTTTAAAACTACGCAACGGATTTTGAAGCGGTTTTTTTTAATAGATAGAGTGATTTAAGAGGAAGGTTTACATGCATCACTAGCAGATACCGCGGCTTTGTCTATGCTAAATCTAGGCGAGTCGCTAGTGATGTATAAAATAAATTATATTCGTTAATATTTAAAATTTTTAAGCATCTAAGTATAACGTAGTAACCCTGAAGGGTATATATTTTTACAAAGTCCACCATGATGACAACAACATTATATAAAAATGTACCTAAAAAGGTCTCAGACCTATTATAGGTTTCCTTAAAAAAAATCCTTCGCTGTAAAATAAGTGGTAATTATGCTGAAATTGAATCACATAATGAAAATATCATATGGGATTCGAACCCGCTTCAGTGGGTTTTTCAGGCGAGTGCATTTCAACAAGGTCTTGCACTACATGCATACGCTAATTAAATTCATTAAAAATACAATTTCATTCATGTCAATATTTATTGGACACATGTAGTTAATTACGTTGCGTGTTGATGGAAAATAAATACACATTATATTGTTAAAGTCATACTAGTAATACAATAAAATCCATATCTATAAAATTAATTATATTGTACTTTTGAATGCAATTTTCTTATCTGTTATAATTTTATACATATAAAAATGGTGAATTGGTTGGAAACCACTGAAAATTTTAACTTTACAAGTTTTTCTCTCTTAAATTAATTATTTTATGCCTACTCTATACTATTTAAAGTGAGATACCACCCAAGTGAAGCTGTCGGCAAAAATTAGTTCACAAATATTTGTAATTCGCACTCATTTAAGCAAAAAGGTTTTAATTGTTGTTTGGAATATAAACAACTGCTGTAATTAGAATGAGCGAAGCTAAAACCTGAGCATTTTGTGGTACACTTTACCGAAAAACTATCACGCCTATAGATTTGTGAGATATTTAGATATGTTATCTGCCAAAAAAATTATAACCATTAAAAAATGAACATTAACATCTATCTTAAAAATTATTACCCGTTAGAAAAACTACGTGATCCCTTACAAAGCTCAGATTTTTGCTAGTAATGTTAGTTAGTAGTTAAATTATAAACTCTTTTTTTTATTAGTAATTAGCTAAGTTGTACCAAAAACGAGTGATAATATCCTTCCTACGGTCCGGATGTTTACCCCCCGGCACGTGGTCGCGGAGCCAAAAATACCCCGCAACGAAGCGTTCAATGACTGCGACACATGAGATTAGAAATTTAATGCCCATCGTGAGATACATTTTAGTTTCAGGTATAAATTACGTATAGAAATTACTATGATTTCTGTACAAAATTACGAATTAAGTCATGGGTGGGGACGACACGTTTGGCGCAGTTTGTAGTGACTCTACTTTCTTGCACCAGCGGTCGCGGGTTCGAGTCCCGCTGGGGGCATTCATTTGTTTAACTCGAATGTTTATACTCCAGTCATATTTATAATATGTATGTATTTAAACTCATATATGTAGTATATCAACTGTCTGGTATTCGTAACACAAGCTTTCTTCGTAGCTTACCACGGAACTACTTGTAATTAATAGTATATGACAAAATACTATTTGTAATTAATAGTATTTTGTCATATATTGAAAGATATCAATAATTATTTGAATCATTATATCTCATGTAATGAAGGAAAAGTACATAATTTAGTACAAAAAAACAGAAATTTCATATCAGTTTTTTTAAAATAAGTTATTTACTTTGCTAATATACGGTTTTGGATACTTTTTGTGTTTGACACAAGAATTTTTTATACAATTCAAACAAAATTTTTTACCTCGTTAGTTATACTTAGAATAATAAAATACAAGAATCTCATATTTCAATCACTTTAAAATATACATTTTACTTCATAATATTTACCTTTGAATAATATCATATTTAATACACAATATGATTTCCAAAAAAAAGGGTATATTTTAGTAGGTAAATTCTGCGATACAACAAAATACATATAAAATATTATGTTACTAAATTAAATCAATTACCCACATTGACGACACATTTGGCGCAGTTGGTAGTGGCCCTACTTTCTTGCGCCAGAGGTCGCGGGTTCGAGTCCCGCTGGGGGCATTCATTTGTTAAACTCGGATGTTTGTACTCCAGTCATGGGTGTATATATTTATAATATGTATGTATTTAAACTTATATATGTAGTATATCATTTATCTGGTATCCGTAACACAAGCTTCCTTCGTAGCTTACCACGGATCTCGATGGCGATGTGTGCAATAATGTCCTAACATATATTTTATTATATTTTATATTTTTATTTTACTATATTTTACTATAAAACTAACAACACGCTATGATAGTAATTAACAGAATTGACTATATTACGAGAACAACAACATTAAAATCTTTGTTAATATGTGGTCAAAGAGCTTTGTAAACATCAAAACCCACAAATGGTTCGTCAGTTCAACAGCGGTAAAGCAATTTACAATTAAAACCATGTGAATGTGTCTAACTTTAAAAATTTATCACAGTAACGTTCGCCCCTCTGACGCGCATTCCGTAGTATTTTGGTATTCGACTCGAGCAGGGACAGCTTGGATGAGATCCAGTTGAGCGCGAGCGCACTACCGAATTGATCGTGAAACACTATAAATTTAAACTAAACTTCATTTAACAAATATTTTGAATAAATTAAATATTTTATATGGGATATTTTCGTCACATACAAAATTTAAGGGTTGGTTTAATTGAAAGTGTGTTTTTTCCCGTTCCACATCCTCGCGTCTGTGTGTGATTGTGATGAAACGTTGTGATTGTTTTTGAAATTGAATTTTAGATACTGGTATTGATATTTGGGAAGCATATTGGATATATATTTATTTTGAAAATATTTGAAATAACAGAAAGTGTGAATATTAAAAGGAGTATGGTCGGACACAGTGTTATTAATGCCTTGATAATCCTTCATAAATGTACGAGAAACTCTCTGAAGTAAATTTATCGAGAGAAAAGTAATTAACTCTAAATAAACATATTTAAAAAGACATTTCAAACAAAACTAAACAACTGTAGTATTTGCTTCAGTTCAAAAGTGACTCACAGTAATAAAACCGAAGTACCAAACTATAAACCTAGAGTATTTTAGGATTGAGAAATGAGAGCGATGTATAAACAAAATGGCTGAAACTATTATAAGTCACAATTTGTTTATTTATATTGCTGTCTCGCTCTTAATCCCGATGGCGGACGAGGGTTTAGCGAAGATCTACGAAGATCCTCGGAGCTTCTCGAGGGATCAAAAACGCTTGACAAGGGAATACCACTTAAGGCAGGGTGCGTTGCGGGGGTTGATTGTAAAGCCAGGCAAGAATTATGATTTGCAACCAGTTGAAATGTTTTTGGGTATACCATACGCAGCTCCTCCAGTTGGTACCCTAAGGTTCATGCCACCTGGTAAGTATAGTAAAGTTCAATCTAACTTATTACTCTCACTTAATTATTTGGATTAATTTTTTCGAGGATTAAGATAAAGAAACGCGTAAAATAATCGTCCAAAAACATAAGTCTTTTTGCGACTTCAAAACTTCGTAATTCATATAATTCATAAGTTTTCTTGCGAAAACTTCAAAGGGGTATATAAAAAGCCCTAGACTAGTTTCACCAAAATCGGGTAAATGGATAAGGAACGCATAGAGGACAAACATTCGTTTTATTTTTATGTATTAAATATATAGGCGACAAAACGTCAATTATTAAAGCAGGTTCAAATCCAGATCTTAGATTTTCATGTGCGAAACCTATTCAATACGAACACCACTCTCACATGATACAAAAAATCATTAAGCCATATCAGAGAACGCTTTACTAGGTTTAAAAACACATTTCGACCAACTCCCATTGAGTCCCTATCCTTTACCCCTTCAAATTAATACAAAACAAAGCCCAGTAGTGGGAAAATAATAATGAATATTATAACTATTATTTTGAATATCTAACCCAACAGTGAAATTCGCAAAGATACTACAAAGCATCCTGCAATAAATGACCTCTTGTAATAAACTTGCAATACTTATTGTTAGAAAATATACACAATGAAAAGCAAAGTTTCTCATATAGTTTATTGCAAAGTTTTCTTTTCATTTGAATAATCCGAGCTTTAGAATGCGAATAGAATTATGAATGGGTTTCATTTTTCTTCGTTTATACAATATTATGTTAAACTGTAGTTTCAGTTGCTTTACAATTCTAATACTCTTTCATTAAATGGTAACTTTCATGTATATTTCCTTAGACATTAGCGACTTTGTCTCACACCACTATCCTTACGTATCACTACATAGTATAAAACAAAGTCGCTTTCTCTGTCCATATATCCCTATGTATGCTTAAATCTTTAAAACTACGCAACGGATTTTGATGCGGTTTTTTTTAATAGATAGAGTGATTCAAGAGGAAGGTTTATATGCATAACTAGCAGATCCCGCGGCGTTGCCTGTGCTAAATCTAGGGAAGTGCCCAAGCGAAGCGAGGGCTAGTCGCTAGTTTTAGTATAATACATTTTTAGATATTTTTGCGTGGTAGTAAGTATGTTAACATGGATAACCAGCTACCAGATACCGACTTTCATCAAAATCTGTTTTGTAGTTTTCTCTTGATACGGCCACAGACAGACAGGCAAATATCTTAAATCTGAAAATTCGATCGCGGTATCGATAATAATGACCGTTTCAAAAGGATTTAAAATTCTACAATATTAGCTATATCCCCAATTTTATTATACGTATAGATAACTAGTGACTTCTTATCTCTTATAAAAATAAATAAATTAAAATAGTTTCTTATTTCTCTTTAATCAATTAATAAGCTCATTTATATAAATTTAATAATTAATATAAATATACATTTAATTTAATAATTAATATAAATATAAATAAAATATAAATTTTTCATTTTTTCATTTACGAGTACATAAGCTTAAGCATTATACCAAATCATAGCCTATTAGCTGTATGTATACCAAATTCCTTCAAAAACCATCCAGCTATATTTGTTTCTGACATATACATAACACAGACGCATATTTTTGTAATATTTTACATTTTTTGAAGTGAAACTTCTTTAGAATCGATGTGATTTCAAACTCGATGAAACGAAAAAATAAGTCCATAGTACCAGACTCTCAGAGACGGGGAAGAGTTAGCCTTATTTTAAATTCAAGTTTTACATCTAACATGTGTACTTTGTACACACGCTTTTTTCTTATAATATTATCAGATTCATTGTTATATAAACATTTTGTCTAAAATAAATTGAATGTATATCATTATTTTTCGCTAAAGTGCCCACTTCAAAAAAATAAGAAAAGAATAATGAAAAATTCGGTACATAATTGGTGTATATATTGCGTAAGATAGACTAAAACAAACACTTGAATTAAGTACTATATCTTAACTGAGTATCGAGTTCAATATTATTTTGACGATACATTTGGCGTAATTTGTGCTCATGGACGTATTAACTAACGGACCAGTCATAAAATACAAATGCATGAAAACACTTTCAACCATTTGAAGTATAACGCACACAAAGAATTGACACAATACATCAAAATTCACTCTAATGCTAGTGCTTGAACGTACTCGATAAAATACATACATCAATGACATTTTAAATATTAATAATAAATATTGTTTGATTTTTCGCCGACAATCAAACCCAGAACGTTCGAATGGGAAAGAAAAGGCGTATCATAAATAAGCTGTAAGGCAAAGAAAATAAAGGGAGAATAAAGGTGGGGTAAGCTTCCGGTATTTATATTTTAATTATACTAAAATAAGCAGGACATTGTTATGAACTTTTTACTCAATTATAGTTATTATAGACTTCAAATTTTTTGTTAAGAATTTCTTTTCTCTTTCGAGAAGGATCCCTAGGAAACCTAAAATTTTGTGTAATTTATGTGTTAAAATAAAATAAAAATTAAGTACACATACTAATTATAATTTTTGCATTTATAATGTTTTTATTTAATTATAAAAATATTATTATAAATTTATTGTCATCAGATTGTAGGATACTGCGATAAAAGTATTTTATGTTATTGTACTGTACAAATAACATCCATTATTCGCTTAGTTATTTCGTCAAATATCGATATATTTTTCGACATTGTCAAGCACTAGTCGATGTCAAATGGACTTACTCGACAGTTCTGTCATTTGTTTTGAACGGTATAATCCAGCCATTTTATGATGGTTGTCAGATGTCAACAATACATAGATATATCGACTATATTTAACATAGTTGAATAATACGAAATTTTATTTTACATTTACTTAAATTTTGTGATAAATAACATTAAATGTAATAAAATATATTACTTACAAGTGAAAAGAAATAGTGCTGCTTCCGCTGCTATAGTTTTTACACCATCTAATAGAACATTTAGTCATTTTTGGGAGATGTTTTGTTGACAAGTAAGTGCTTGAGACTGACGTAAAATCAAACGGCCAGGCCTAAAATATCCTGATTACTGTCAAGGCCGGTAAAGGTACGTCCGCTTATATGTCTCGTCCATTAGTTAATACGTCCATGTTTGTGCTTATTGCGATCGCGGGTTCGAGTCCTGCAGGGGCCTTTATTTGGTGAGCACGAATGTGTGTACTGCAGTCATAGGCGTTTATATTTATAATAGTGTAGTGTTTCAATTATCTGGTGTCAGCGCGATGGACTGTGGCCTGATACCCCTTCGTAGGTACTGAGGGAGGCCAGTGCCCAGCAGTGGGACGTTGAAAAAGGCTGAAGATGATGAAATAGAATCAGAACTGATATTGATTAAAGCAATATATTTTTCACTTGTTAATCACTACATAGTATAAAACCACAGAGCAGATGAAAACTATTTCGTGTATAAAACAAAGTCGCTTTCTCTGTCCCTATATCCCTATGTATGCTTAAATCTTTAAAACTACGCAACGGATTTTGATGCGGTTTTTTTTAATAGATAGAGTGATTCAAGAGAAAGGTTTATATGCATAACTAGCGCAACCCGCGGCTTTGCCTGTGGTTAATCTGAGAAGAGCCCGAGCGAAGCGAGGGCGAGTCGCTAGTATGAGTATATATGAGTATAATTCTCTCAATGAATCTCAGTAGAAATGTTGAAGTACTCCAGCATACAGCCTCTTTCATATATTTAAATATGTTGGGACATTATTACACGCTGCGCCATCTAGTTCTGTAATAAGCTACGAAGGAAGCTTATATTACTGATTAAATACATACATATTATAAATTAAACACCCATGACTGGAGTACAAACATCTGAGTTTAACAAATGAATGTCCTCAGCGAGACTCGAACCCGCGACCACTGGCGTAAGAAAGTGGGGTCACTACAAACTGCGCCAATAATAATAATGAAATTTGGCTTATAACTTTCAATGATAACGACTTATTAATGTAACGTACATTATAACACACTCCAAACACAGTACCTTCATTTTAACAAAGCCGGCTTCAATATGGGCTAGGGAATATAATTTTAATATTATGAATATACCGTAACAGAGAATATAATTTTATCTTTTCATTAAGTTGAATGAAAACAGAAACGAAAATAGACGACCTAGTCCCACTAAAATGTTAATATCACACATTTCAAAGTCTAAAGTTTTTACGAATGTTAAATGTTACGCTTATTTGAATTACGACAGTTGAATTCCCTTTATACTTTGAACAAAGCCATCGCTAAGTGTACTTGTTAACGGACTTCAAAGAATGAAATAAAACGAATGTATGTGCAATTCTCACTTTTTAATAGTATTTATATTAGACTAGTGACTCACCATCGCTTAGCTTTATATAGCTTAGCTAAGATTTAGTGCGAGTGAAGTCGCGGGTTCCTCTCGTAAATGTAAACAAAATCTTGATAAATTATATACTACAACGATCCTAAAGAACCACTCTATCTATTGGTAAAGACGGCATGAAAATCGGTTTAGTTTTTAAATTTATCGCGAACAGACAGACAGACGCGGTGGAGGACTTTATTTTATAATATTATGTAGTGATATTGTATATAACATAAATAAAAAAATAAAACATAGATAAGCAGAATTAGTAATAGCCAAGGAATATTTTCTCTAGCACTCGTTAAAGTTGACATACTGACACGTCATTTCCTTCAACACTTCCCGCCAATAAAGTTAATTAATTATGATCTTATTTTACCAACCAATCACTCTTCTCCTTTACGTAGACTTGACGAAGTAATTTGAACTGCCTAATAGCTTACAACAGTATATAATTAGCTAATTAGAAACCCTATTCTGTGGTTTCACATATCGAAGGAGAGATAACGTATGGTCGAGGCCTTATTACGGTAATTATTCTGGGATTAGGTAGGAATATATTTTTTTCTAATTATAACCCTTATTTTGTATTTTCTAAACAGTAAAATATGTATGAAACAGTAAAGTAAAAATTTCAAGTCTTGTAAATATTAGTTACCTATATTCGCTTTGTTCGTCCTCTATAATTATGTCTTGTTCACTCTCTATTTTCAACGTCTTTTGCGTCTTAATAAAAATCATAATTATTACTTTGTTTTGATTTCTTATCTATTTTTTGTAATTTCTATTTCTGTTCTTAATTTCATCAAAATAGGTGAAGTTTACATTACAGGAGGTCGCTAACATTCTTGTGCCAACGATCGCGGGTTCGACTCCCGCTGGGGCTTTTGTTTGTGTGATAAGCACGTACGTACTTGACGTAACTTGTATCCTTAACTCACGCCTTGTAACCGTAGAACTAGGCGATGCTATATATTAATGTCCCAACATATTTATTTATTAAATAAGATAAAGCAAATTGTTGGCCATTGATAAACAACTATAAGTGACTAACATTCTAGAACTTAGTTATTATGTATGTTTTTTTATAATGTATTATATGTTATATTGTTGGTGTTTTTAATAAATAAAAAGAAGACAAGTTCTTACTGAATTCTTTCAGTACCTTTAGAATCCTAAAAATAGCGTTATATTAAAAAAACTGTATTTTTAGAATACACTAAACGGAAAACATCCCCCTATCGAAAACCTAATAGGACGACGCTTTTGTAATCCCTAAATCCAAAGCTAGGGGTTTCAAGCTTCAAAAGCTATAAGTTAGGTCTCATAATAATCAGCTTTATTCAGTCTATTGTACATAGGTCTCTCTCTGTGTCAAGGTACATCCTTGAGAACGTTTTGAGTTTTGTGCATCTAGTCCATACACGATATGTAAGGTGTAATTCAGTTGGGGTCCAACTTTCGAAGAGAGAATATTCTTGATGATTTCTACCATTAAATTACATTTTTCAGTCAGCGCTCCACCTTGGTCAACAACGAAAATGGCGACTCACTTCGCACCAGTCTGCCCTCAATCACTGCCGATTATAAAGAAAGGAAACCCGCCATCAATGGGAAGACAGCACTACTTAAGTCGTTTAAAACCATTCCTGACGCACGAATCTGAAGATTGCTTATATTTAAATATATATGTGCCATATCGGGGTAAGTAAATGCATTAATTACGACAAAATTTGTGAATTAAAAGAAAGTAGATATAGTTGTAATTTTACATTATTTGTAGATAAAATAATGTGTGAAAGTTACGTATTAAGGAGTCATGTCACGTGGAACTGCAAGAATAATTATTTTTTTAATTCTACGCCATGGCTCAGTGGGTAATGACCCTGCTTTCTGCGTCAATGGTCGCGGGTTCGATTCCCGCTGGGGGCATTCATTTGTAAACCTCGGATGTTTTCCATTCATTGGTGTCTATATTTATAATATGTATGTATTTAAACTTATATATGTAGTATATCAACTATCTGGTATCCGTAACAGAAGCTCCGTAGCTTTAAACGGAACTAGATGGTGCTGTGTGTAATAATGTCCCAACATATTTATTTTATTTATATTATAGTGTAGAAACCAATGGTCAAAAGGGACTAGTTTTAACCAATAAACGTATTGTATAAATTACTTTACAAAATTGTTTTTACTCAGAAATCAAACCCAAGAAACCTACGAATGGCAAAGAAACATACTACAGCGTTGTACGCCATGATCTATTCATTTTAATACCAATAAAATCAGTTTATAGGTTCCGAGCTATTAACACATAAACACACGCGAGCTTATCAAAATATTGACATTACAGTCTAAACACTCGCATTAACCGAAATTAACTGGTAATGTATGTGAGATAAACATTTTTAACTAATATTTACTTTACTGAAATTCTTCCAAAAAACCGATAGAATTGGCATGCTGATATTATATACTTTTTAATTAATATTTATTAAATTTTTTCCAAATAACCGATATACAATTATTCACATACTGATATTATTATATATGTACAATTTTTTCTCGCAGCTCCTCTCGCGCTGATGATATTAAGAAAAATATGCTAAGTCCATTTCGGATTTCACTCTTTATTACTTAGTTACAGCGTTAAGAAACAACAAGCTTATTGCTTTTTTAGATATACGCGAATATTTGACATTTCAAAAGTGGTCACGAGAGAGATAGGCAAATGAAATTCGGGAACCAAAAATCATAATGAGTGAAGTATAGTTTTATTTACGTCACATTTACCTTATTCTTACCTACCTTATAACATGAGATATCCGCCAGTGAAACTCCTGTTAAAGTCTATCCAGCCGTTTCAGAGTTTTTTTTCTCACTCTTTACCTTATTTTTTATAACAGCACGTGTACACTGTTTCCGTTTCCGTTTATAATATACTATAAGCAAAATTCTGATTTCAAAAAAATGAGTACCCAATTTTTGAAATTGGTAAAAAATTGAATGTAGCTTTAACTCATTTAAAATGGGGTCAGCTCCATTCATTTACTCAGTACTATTTGAAGAATTTAACTAAAACTAGTGCGGACATTGATTGACGTCGCTTTTGCTAGTCGGCGCTGAAATGTTCGGTCAATATATTTATTCTCCAAAATAAATTAGGCGCACCTTTTTTACATTCTGTTCTTATTTATTATTTTGTATTAATTTATTCATTACCTGAGATACGTTTTAGCAATTAGTTTAGATTTCTTAGAAATTAGATATTTTCCCACAATAAACAATATATCTCTCTCTCGCTCTCTCTCTCTCGCTCTCTCTCTCTCTCTCAAAATCAAAATATTTTATTCAGCATAAAAATTGTTACAATTTCTTACTGGACGTCATGAGTCTACCACCAGTTCGGAAAGAAGAAACTTCTGACCTGAGAAGAACTGGCGAAAGAAACTCAGCGGGACTAATATTTTTTTTTTATATTTTTTATCTCTCTTTTTCAAATTAGATTGCGAATTAACAATAATTATATATGTTGAAATAGCCTGGTGGCAATCACATCATTCCCAAGTCTGTCTTCTAAAAAATGTTAATCGAATAATAGCCTTTAGTACACAAATGTTCCTTCACAACTATAAATTCAGCATCTGTATCGATAATAATGATTAATTCAGTAAGATTTTCCTTAAATATTTGATGTATAAATTATTTTTGGTTAGAATTCTATTATAAGTAGTATAGATCATTATTGGATTTCTTTGAAAATTAAATAATATAAATATTTAAACACCCATGACTGGAGTACAAACATTCATGCTCAACAAATGGATGCCCCCAGCGGGACTCGAACATGCGACCGCTGACGCAGAAAGAAGGGCACTACCAACTGAGCCAAACGGGTTGAAAAAACCTATTTCATCAACATACAATCCCATACTACGTTATTTTCTCCACAGCATTTTTACAAATCTCTGACAGTCGAATTACTGAAGTTTTCAATTCGTTTCAACCATAAAAAGACAATCAAAGTTTAGTAACATCCATTAAAATAACGCCAAGTTTCTTAAATTTCAAACTTTTTTGCCATTCTTACTTTATGTAGAAATCGATAGTAAAGTATTAAATCTTTTGTCTAAAATTATGCTATATGCTATTATTTTTAAAGGCATATCAGATAGGCGTAGAGAAAA
This sequence comes from Boloria selene, assembly GCA_905231865.2. Lineage (NCBI taxonomy): Eukaryota > Metazoa > Arthropoda > Insecta > Lepidoptera > Nymphalidae > Boloria > Boloria selene. Next base: position 1,296,847 of record HG993133.1, read on the forward strand.
AGCAAAAACCCGTTCTAACTAATTTTCCAGAAATATAATTACATAATAAGAACTAAGAAATAATTATTTAAAAAAATATTTTGTCTCCAAAAATCTTAAAAAACTTTTCAAATTAAAACATAAAGCCATCTATATAGTAACTAGCAGTTCTAGAGATCGAAAACTAAATTCTTGGATTTCACATATTATTTAGGTCAATAATTGAAATAAAAACTTTTTATCTCTTAACATAGAACAAATTACAGACAGTAAATAAATTAAATCAAATTCAACTCAGTAGTTTCGAAGTTTTTTCGAACATGAATCGTGATTTGATACGAGGTTTTATAACTATACTCTATTATTTGTCCTTGTCAGGAGAAGGTCCTTATGAAAGAAAAAATAAGAAAATTGCGCATAATAAGAAAATTTTACAGTTGCTATGGTGCGCGCACTGAGGTACCGCTAGTAATTAATATTATACTAATACTAGCTTTACCCGCGGCTTCGCCCGCGTTCATTTTTTTAATTGCTTATCAACCTTATCGGGTTGATCTGTAGGATGCCTGAAAGTTTCTTCAAAATTACTCTAACTATTCAGAACCCATTGTCAATACAAACATTTTTTTAATTTTTCGTAAAAAATATATTTTTTTAAATAAAAGGTATCCTATGTTACTTCTAATACCTCCAAGAATATGTGTACAAAGTTTCATGATGATCAGTTCTTCAGAGTAGTTTTCGCGTGAAAGCGTAACAAACAAACTTACATTCACATTTATAATATTAGTAGGGATATTTTATAATAAATATTCTTGAATCACAGATACCTATCTCTTTCAATTCATCAATTGTATGACAGTATGATAACCTAATTCAAAAGTTTCACTACATTCCAAATCCCGCCCAAAGTAGTTCAAAATAAATTTATTTTTAGACCATAGAATTTGGACACTTCGTGGACGGAAGTTCTATGAATAGCTTCAAAATGAGTTCACACGATTGAGGCGCCATTGTTGCTAACTTTATACGCTTGATACCTACTTTATGTTAGTGTTTGGTTAAAAACATAATCAGTACGAGGCCTAAAACTCGATTATTTACTATATTATGATATACTCGACTATTTTACGACTTTATCACAAGAATTCACCCATTAGGTAGGTATTTGTAGAGAGTAGGTACATTAAATTCTACCAAAATCATTACTGAAAATTCAAGGAAAACATTTATGAATAAAATTTACGTATCTATATAAAATTACAAATATATTAACTAGTATTTAAACACAGATATTATAACATTTACTAAATATCTCTCTCATAAATATACTCATATAGAGTCGTTTGATAATCTAAGTTTGAAAATCTGCGTGTCTAAGCACTTTGCCAGCGGCACCGACTCCAACAATAACTAAGTAATTAAAATTATTGTTTTTCTTTTTAGTTTCGATTTGTAACGTTTTGAAGTCAAACAAATAACGTAAGTAAATACGAGTAGTAATAAATTTTTCGCTTGTGTTCTTAATAAAGCAAAAAGCTTCTAGAATTACTTTGACCTCAAGTGAAACAACAAAATAAATCAAAATTTGTGAAGTTTGAGCTAAGTAGAATCAGTACTTTAAATTAATGTTTGTATTCACTAACTAGGCATTTCATTTTAGTATTTGCGATAATTCCTAGAAACTTATAAAGATGAATTCTTAGCATTTCCTGTAACATATGGCTAGCCTATAATTGCCAAAGCATTGATACCAAGAAAACTACAAAACATTATGAATGACATATTTGCGATAGCGTGGCATTTGGGTTAACAGGTTCGATTACCTCTTAGAATCTAAACTTGTATATTCTTGTAATATCTATAGTAATATATAATATAAAACTGAAATATTAGTTACTTAGAACGCGAACTGCTGGTTCGATTGTTGGAAAAACTTTCGGATTTTATAGTCCACCACGCAAAGTTTTTCAAATATATCACTTTTGATTATCTAGAGAGATTTATACTATGCGTTTTCGTATTTTAAAATAGGCAGTCAGTTGAACGCCATACAGAGCCTGAAAACGATACCGGCCCTATTGTTCACCCTTTCTTTGTTCCAAGTCTTTGTTTATGGGAAATTAAGCGAAATTTCCCTAGCGATTAAAAGTTGCGTCCAAACAATGTGTATGTTTGCACTATCATTCTGTTTTAGTATGAAATATCATTGTAGTGATTTGAAATTTAAATTTTGGTATTAAAATACATTAAAAATATTTGTAAGTTATTACATATGTTAACGGTTAGTATCTGTATGGAATAGAAACTATAGACTTTTCGTATATTAGTATTCCTTACTTGAGAAAATATTTATTCTAAGTACATACATACTGTCACCCTCATTTTCACCCCTTTGCGGAATCATTTCCTATTTCGTATACGATTAAAAACTACCCTTTTTCTCAGGGTGTCATACTACTTCTTCCAAATTTCATGTAAATCGGTACCTAAAAGTTCCATTAAAATTTAGATTTATCTCTTTTTCTACTTTTTATTCTGCAGGAACCTCTTCCTTCCGGAAAAGAGTAAAATAGAAAATTTATTGAATATTTGTGTTAAAAATATTGTAAGATTTAAGATAAGATTTCTACTTAAATATTAATATAAAGCTAATATAAAAGCTTCATCTCCTTAGACTCTTGTAAGCTTTTTGTTCAAGAAGCTGAACCCCATCTTGTATAATCACATTTAATGCAAGACTTAAGAACAGCTGACGTAAGCGAAAAGTAGCCATTATTTGCAGGAAACTAAGCTCGGTGATGCAAAAATTCTCAACTAAAATGCCATATAAAACTTAAAAGTGTGTTTTACGTACTATGTAAATTTTACGAGCGTCTATGAAATAACTGTGAATATAACTTTGTTGTGTACCAAATTTTAATATTTTTGAACTCTTATAAGATTTTGGAAAATAATAATTATATTTTATTGTATCAAAAATTTTATTCTTTTAAAAGTATTAGAAGTAAATTTCATTCCATTCATTTCTTTTATTTGATTACACTTTGGTTTTTGTATTTGGTATAATATTATAACAAAAAATTATGACAAAAGGATTTGATATAATAATATTATTATGTATAATATTTTCTGAAGAAAGTAATACGTTATGTTTTGGATGCTTGCCTTCTTTATTGGCAAATGTCCATAAATTTTATCTGTATGAATGTCATTCATGTTGTTTAAGTTTTTCTATCATCTTCCGCCTTAAAAATAAAAATAAATTCATAGTATAATAAATACAAGTACTTTTTAAACTTTAAAGTCAATAAGATTTTTATGAAATAATAGCCATAGGTACAAAACTCAATTAAAATTAACGCTGACTTCTAATAACCTGCTTTTTAACTACAGAAAAGGTCTTTGGATAGTTTTTTCTTAATCTTATGTCAAATTTCTATTTCGAGTACGAGTGCTTATCATCCAAATTGATGCTCGCAGCATGAATCGAACCCGTGACCGTTAGCACAGCAAGTACGTACTGTACGGTCTAAACCTGTCGTCAAAATTGTTTACAAATGAAATTTAAAAATAAACTGTTTTTTTATGGATTTTGTCGCGGAGTTATCTTGATTTTTGGTTTCCGAAGTTTTGAATGCTATACAGCAATCATGGTAACGGAAGAAACTTTATTTATAATTCCAAATATACTCGTGTAAACCTAAAGCGGTATTAAATGAAATTTCAACAAAGTTGCAGGAATTTAAAAATCGTTTAAAATGTGAAGTACTTACTTTACTTATTTTTTATTGAATTTATATCGAAAATAACATTAAGTACTCTTTGAATACAAAAATTATGAATGTCGTTTCAAGAACAAAAAATATACAGCTGAAACAAATTAAGTTAAATTATTAATGAATTTCAATTTGGTTAACAAAACGATATGAAATCAATGGCAGTAATCACACTACAGTGTCTTTAAGGAAATTTTAGTTTTTTAGTTAGAAATAAAAAAAAGTATTCAAAATAATTATTATAAACATTGAGTTATTATTATATTAAATAACTATGAATAATATTACGTTATTTAATAATACGTTACTAGATCAAAAATATTTTTATAATGTATTTTTATAATATATTTATAATATAATATTGTATAAAAATATTATTTTATTAATTATAAAAATATTTTTAGACTAGCGCCATCTGTACATCTATATACAATTCTTTATAGCATTTCATTCGTTGAGTAAAGTTGAGAGAGTGTAGTTTATACATATATCAACAGGTGGCGTTGTCTTATAAAAAAGCAAAATATTTGATTTATAAAATGTAATATTGTAATGTTTACAAACTATTCTCCCTTTAATATTAATTAGGTAATTCATATTGATAAAACTATTAATACTTTAGTATTACAAGAAACTAAATTAAAATTAGAAAGCGACCTTGCTATTAAAGAAATTTAATAGGTATAAAAAATGTAGAGCCTACAAAACCTAAATTTACTAAAAACTGTGAATCTCTCTTCAAACAGTATACCTACTACTTAGAATCTAAGTCTTAGATTATCATTTATAACTCTTATTTTAAGGAATTAGTTAAAAAATACACTATTAACATACCTATTATTTTTTTTAAATTACGTACAAAGTCATAAAAACCAAAAATATTAATATTATTATAGACGTATTAAGACCTATTTCTGTATAATATATGCTTCAAAAATTTACTAACAGATGGCGCTACTTTCTATCAAAGTAATAAAGCAAAATTAAGTTGTTATTTCATGTTTCGAGACAATTTACGACAGTTTCAAAGTTTCCGATATTAAAAAAATGTTATATTACACTTTTATCACTTTTCCGAATATAAAATGAATATTTATTACCAACTATGGAAATTATTCTCATATTAACCGAGTTTCTAAAGGAAAGAAGGTTCAAAAAGGTATTTGTTCTAATAATTCATTTTTTGATGAAATAAATTTCTCGGTTAAAGACGTTTTATGTAATTTAGTTGTTAATTGTTATCCAAAGTATTATATAATTAAATCAATGTAGATTATTATCTATGTACGTTATTACGTTGATAACATTTTTCTAATCTAGAACACTTACGCACAAGATTTGTTGTTGTTAGATTTACGAGAATAATTAGCATAAGTAAAACCAACATTTCGGATTTTCTCGGATTTATGTTAATTTACGGTTCACGATCTTCAATCATACCAACTAAAGAGACGAAGACATGATTGCTGTACATCTTTCGCAAAATCATTTTTTTTAACTAAAACTAATTTATGCACGAGGCTTCGCTCGTTTTACACTAATAAAAAATAGCTTATTTTTGAATCGAACAGAACGAAATATCTTCAGAATAAACTGTTAACATTACAGTGTAAAGAAGAATGGTAATCTTGGTTTGGTTTCGCAACTCGACGAATCGCGCCTATTTTGCGTGTAAAGAAGCAAAAAAATAGACTACGTTTTTTCAAGTATATATAAATTAATGTTATTTTTGTTTCAGAGCAAAAATCTAAGAAATTTCCGGTAGTAGTGTTCATCCATGGTGACTCATTTGAATGGAGTTCTGGAAACCCATACGATGGGAGGATCCTGGCGTCCTATGGAAATGTTATGGTTATAACAGTTAACTTTAGACTGGGTATTTTAGGTTAGTACAAAAAATATATTATATATTCACACACTAAGTAAAAAAATGTATTTCTCATACGTCATTTACTAAGTTTCTACTTTGAAATATAAAATGTTCTATGTCTTATATTATATGTGTAAATTTTACCCAAATTATCCCCGTTTTCACTATATTTCAGAGTATGATACCTATTAATAAACGTGCCAGTGATCGCGGGTTCGAGTCCCGCTAGAGGCTTTTATATGTATAATGGGCAAGAATGTTTGTTATCCAGATATGTAAGATTTAATATGTTAACTTAATAAGGCTTGCACCTTAGCATGGAAATAGATGGTGTTGTGTGTTATTGTCCCAACATATTTAGTTATTCATCACAACATAGTATAAAACAAAGTCGCTTTCTCTCTTATGCTTAAATCTTTAAAACTACGCAACGGATTTTGATGCGGTTTTTTTTTAATAGATAGAGTGATTCAAGAGGAAGGTTTATATGCATAACTAAAGAAACCCGCGGCCTGTGCTAAATCTAGGGAAGAGCCCGAGCGAAGCGAGGGCGAGTCGCTAGTAATTTCTAAAATAGATTCTTGAAATATCATTCCAAAAATCTTATATCTAACTTTTAGGTTTTATGAAGCCAAGTATAACAGAGCACGTGTACGGAAACAACGGTCTTCTCGACCAGCTGGCAGCTTTACAATGGATAAAAGATAACATTGAAGACCTAAACGGGGACCCTAATTCTGTTACTTTAATGGGTCATGGGACTGGCGCAGCCTGCGTCAACTATTTAATGCTCTCCCCTATTTCTAATGGTAAGTGCTTGTGAATGTTAGACATTGTCATAATAATATATTTTATCACTTCAGAACTCAAAGTGTTTTTGAAGTTATACTTCTTTTGGTACGTTAGGGAAAAATTATGAGAGTAAATTTTGACCGTCACCGTCACGAAAAACCGACACCCTGAAGTTAGCTTAGTACAGTAAATAAAGCCGTTTTCTTGGTGAACCTCACACTGAATTTTCGATCCAATTTAAATTTTTTTGTTAACTGCTTTATTTACTGGCCTAATAGTCAACACTTTAGTTTTTTTTGTGATTTTTAAACAAACTTTATTTAACTAGATAATGCGTTATAATAAAATTTTCAACGCATTAAATACCTTTTTTCTATTGTTAGTGTCGTTTTTTCTACAAACGTAAATATAAAATTTTTAAAAAGATTTTTATCTTGTTACCAAAGCCAAAGAAGTTTAACTTCGAACGCGTGTATTTTTTATTACTTTCTTTTAAATCGTTTTCTAAACAGTAGAAGCGAGCGCATTACCACAAACCTTTTCATAGTTTTCATATTTATATTTAATAATATATGTATAATAATAAATAAATATGTTGGGTCATTATTCCACACAGTGCCATCTAGCTACGTGGTAAGCGACAGGCTTGGACATCTATTTCCGTGGTAACCTACAAAGCTTGAGTTACAGATACCAGATAGTTGATATACTACATATATAAGGTTAAATACATACGTATAATGAATATAAACACCCATGATTTTAGTACAAGCATCCGAGCTTAAATGAATGCCCCCAGCGGGACGCGAACCTGCGACCGCCAGCGCAAGAATATAGGGTCACTACAAACTGCGCCAAACGTGTCATTTGGACACCCACGAGTATGTCAAAATGTTTATACAAAAGCCTCTGTTATTGAATTTACACCGAGTGGAAATCAAAGCCGCTATTTGATTTTTATTAATACTGTATAAAATATAATATTGTTATGAAAATTCAAGAACGTTCCTTTAAAGATTAAGTCTCAACATAATGAGACGTTTACAAAGAACAAAAGAAAACTGTCCCATTATCATCTCACGTTTTTTGTTTGATGGTTTTACAAAATTTTCCTAATTAAAACCCTAGTATCTTCGTGTATTGCAGAGGTTCTTAACATTTTTGATATGTTGGTTATTTTTTAAGTTAATTCGTTTAATCAATTTTTGATGTCTTATTTATAAATCATGGGTTTGATTCCTGCGAAAGAGTCGTTTGCTAAGACAATTTTTTTAATATTATTTTTTATCTTATGACTTATGATAACATTGTTATGTTGACATATGTTTTCAGTCCTGCAATTCTAAATGGCTAATTAAAAAACATAAATGTACGATAGTATTTTCATACTTTCGGTCGCAAAATGGCTCAAAAATTATTATTTAAATTTAATAAGAAATAGAACAATTTGGTTTACATTTAGTTGTATTCTTTATGAATCTCACAATACAGAAAACTTCTATGCGTACATTGATTTTGTTTCTTTCACTTTTTCGCTATTTTTAGTTAATTCTTTTAACAACCAGCCACTATGTCTATGGTTATATGAATCAGAAATGCATAGCAGTATAAAACTGAATATACCGCCCCAAGTTTGAGAAGCACTGGCATATTTTTTGAACCTTATTATCTTTTATAAAGAACACAGCTAACGAAAGTAAACAACGTTTTGACTAATGATGCTTCATTTTCAAAAGAGAAATTGGGTGGCAACTGACCCATTGAATTGAGTATAATTAATGTAGAAAAGTCTGTGTCTGCACTGTTATTGTTCATTGTTGTTTATAAAAATACTCTGAAAAGCTTAATTATAGCCTAAAATATCATAGTAATGTTATTTCCAGCCGCAATTTTCAGCAGCAAAAAAGAGAAGGTTCTCAATTTGGTCGTATTTTTGTTTGTTACTTTCATCTTCAGAACTCTATTGATTTTTAAACGATTCGGTTTTGTTTTTCAAACGAATTATACTTTCAATTTACTTCACATTTAAATTCGTAAATATAAATACATTCCTAAGTATATAGAATAGGGGATGATTGATTTCTTACATACTTTTACAGTGCGATACGATTTCGATTATTTTTATTAAATTCGATGATGAATACTTAAAAGCTAATCCCATTTGAAAAAAATTATAATAAATGACAACTACCAATTTGGTACAAATGACAACATATTTTGTGTATCACTTTTTACTTTTTTTTAATTTGAAATCGTTTTTTATTTCTATTCTATATCTAATTCTCCATAAGCAATATAATCTTTTTATTATAATATTTTCACATAATTTATGTGTTTTCCAGGATTATTTCACCGAGCTATATTGATGTCAGGATCTGCTTTATCAGACTCAGCCATGACGAAAGACCCCACGCAGTACACATTGCAAGTTGCACAGAGTTTAGGATGTAACTTGCATTCTAAGAATATGATGACCTGCTTACAAAATAAGCCGTGAGTTACTCAAAAACTGTTGTTTAGTTCAAAAATGACTGCCAAAGTGCCAAAAGTGTATTTGATTTAACTAAAGCCAAGGGCAAGCCAATTTGACAAGTAAAACATGAAAAGGGTCACTATAAACGGCTTTTTAGTTTTAAATATTTTATAAATGAAAAATATTTTTATAAGTAAAGCATAAATTACTCTGTTCAAGAGTTGTTGTTGAAAATATGTGGAATAGATGTATTGATTCGTTTATAAAAAAAATAAGTTGGAAGATATTTCAAAAGAACTTAAGTTCTTCTTTGGGAGCTTCTTCGTTAAATAGGGTCACTTATTTAACGATCATAAGTGCTTATATAAGTCTAATTAGATAACATTATTACATTTTATTTTAGGTTTAGAAAAAAATAATAGCTAAAACGGCTTTTTTCATATTTTCAGGTTATCAGAAATAAAAAAAGTGCAAATATTGTCTCGTGAATTCGAAACTCCTCTAGGTCCAGTGGTGGCAGGGTCGTTTATTCCAAGCGAGCCAGCAAAAACTATGGAATCCTTCCCAAATCTGCTTAGCAAGTACGATAGCTTTATATTTATAATATTAAATAAAAAAAATATATATTGTAATACGGGGTTGTAGTTATTAGTTAGTGGTGGAGACCCTCGATGGGAATAATAACTCTTGAAAGTCCACGAATACTACTTTATTAGGTACTGAAGTATGTTACAATGGGTAACAACTAACAAATGAAGTTGCGCTTCTAAAGGCGACGCCAGCAAACTATCCCACCAGGTGGAAGTAGCAGTCGGCAATCGTCGGTAGGAGCGTATCAAGTACTTAGGAAGCTTTCAAATAATGTCCCAGCAGGTGTGGAAGCACTACTTTACCGCCTCTAAGGTCCCTAAGAATCGATACAGAAATAGGTGCATTACAGTCATATATACATTCCAAGAGAACGTAACGCTAGCGCGTTTTAATCTACTACTAACGCCATCTTGTATCAAGTTAAGGAACTATGAACAAAGTATGGTAATCCTGATCGGTGTTACAGTCTCCCCCTCTGTCTACGAAGACGACTCGGCGAGGAAGACAGGAGTAGATTCTAGGCTTTCTCTTGCTTTGGGGGCCTTCCCCGTGGCTTTACTTTACAGACCAAGGGAGATTCAGCGCTATCTATGTGCTTTCTTGGTTTCTAATTGGTTGAGAAGGTGCCGGTAGTGCTGTATTCCTTGTGTTTTCGTAGCGACGCAGAGCCGAACCGTGGTATATTCCAGCTATAACTTTGGTTTGAGGATTGGAAACTTGAAATGAACTAGGTCCGTGTCGTCGCGTAATGACGTAGGGCCCGTCACGTCTTGGTGCTAATTTTGAGCTATATCCCTGACTGGATTTGCTAAGGGTGTGAGTGTCAACTAACACCAAATCTCCTTCTTTATAGTCTGGGCAACTCTTTCTATTCTTGTCTACGTATTTCTTTCTTTCCTCTTCTTTCATTTCTCGGATTTCCTTTGCTCGTTTAAATGTATCGGCTATCATCAGTAATCTTGGGGTGATTTCCGTGAGGAAATTCTCATTTTGTACTATATCTCTTAAATCATGTTCCACGTCGTCAAGAGTTCTCAATTCACGTCCAAAGGTTAAGTAGGCAGGTGAATATCCTGTGGAACAGGACTTCGCCGTATTCATGGCGAAGCGGATGCTTGGTAACTTTTCAGACCATGTCGCGTGATCATCTTGTACCTGGATTGCGAGTTGTGTTTTTAGATCGCGGTTTCGTCTCTCTACTGGGTTTGTCTCCGGGTGGTACACAGGAGTAAATCCGTGACGTATGCCTAGGCAAAATGTCAATTGTTGTATAACACTACTAACAAATTGAGAGCCATTATCGCTAATAAATCTTCGGGGAGTACCATATCTTAGTATGATTTCATTTAAGAGTATCTTTGCACATTCCTCTGAGGTCGCATGCTGTAAGGCAAACAGTTCAACCCAACAGGTACTCACATCTTCCACAATGAATATCCAATGATGATTTTCACGTGTTTTAGGTAGTGGACCAAATAAGTCAAAAGCAACTACTTCAAATCTTTGATTACTAGCTGTGGTTTGCATCAATCCAGCCGGCTTCTGGTTCGAGGGCTTATATTTTTGGCATTCTAAGCAATTACGGATGTAAGCTTCTATTTGACCTCTCATACCTTTCCAGAAGTAGCGCTGAGACACACGCTCAATTGTTTTCTCGGCTCCATAGTGACCAGCCATTTTATCGTCATGGTAAACTGCGATAACATTTGATTGTTCTTGCTTGGGTACAACCAACTGACTATTATCGGTTTTAGAATCGGTGTAGTAGCGATACAGTAGTCCATCATTCATTAAGTAACCCTTTTTACTCCAATACAGAGCTCTTTCTTCATTTGTGCCTTCTAAATCTGTGACTATCGTTACTATATCTTTGTCCTTAAATTGCGTTTCTCTTATTTCCTGTTTACTCTTTCTTGGCATATCAATGATTACCGTACATATTCCACAGTTTTCCTCCGTTTCAGGCACACACGCAGGACGAGAAAGGGAGTCGGCTACAACATTCGTTTTTCCACTAATATATTTGATCGTTATATCGTAGGATTGTAATTGTAGAGCCCATCGAGCTAGGCGGCCTGTTGGTGACTTTAATGACATAAGCCATCTGAGCGCCTGGTGATCTGTCATGATTGTTATCTTTGTTCCCTCTATGTAACCTCTGAATTTATTAACGGCCCACACTACGGCGAGCGCTTCCCGCTCGGTCGTTGAATAATTCCGTTCGAGAGCCGATAGAAGTCTGCTTGCGTACTCTACTGGGGTTCTGTATCACCCTCCCCCTGTACCAAAACTGCTCCGATAGCGTAATTACTCGCGTCAGTTTTGATTACATACGGCTTCGTTTCGTCGGCTTGAGCGAGGACGGGGCTATCCGACATGAGTTTACGTAGAGTATCAAATGCAACCTTTTGTTTATCACCCCATTTCCACTCTGCATTCTTCTTTGTAAGGCTTGTAAGCGGTTCAGCAATCATTGCGAAATTGGGTATAAATCTTCGATACCAAGAACACATCTGAATAAATGAAGTTAGGTGCTTCAAATTGCGGGGAACAGGCATGTGCGTTATAGCACTAACCTTCTCTGGATCCATTACCAATCCATCAGGTACTATATAGTGTCCCAAATACTTGACCTTGGAAACACAAAAGTTACACTTATCTTTGTTAGCTGTCAGATTATACTCTTTAAGCCTGTCAAAGACCTGCTGAAGGTCATTCAAATGTCTCTCAAATGTAGGTGACATTATGATAAGGTCGTCGAGATAAACCAAGAGTTTAATGTGACTAAGTGATATACGAAACTTGTCCATCATCCTCTGGAATGTAGCGGGCGCATTACGCAAGCCAAAGGGCATCCTTTTGAACTTGAACATTCCAAAAGGAACAACAAAAGCTGTCTTGTTCTGGTCTTCTTCTTTGACTTTTATTTGCCAGTATCCTGAACGGAGATCAATCGTGCTCATGAAAGGTGTAGGTTTGGCATTATGCAGTAAATCATCTACTCTGGGTAACGGGTATCTGTCAGGGGTGGTAATTGAGTTCAGTTGGCGATAGTCAATGCAAACTCGAGTACCGCCATCCTTCTTTGCAACCATCACTACAGGAGCAGACCAGGGCGATGAACATGGTTCTATAATTTTCTTATCTAGCATATCCTTGATCTCTTTCTTTAGGATTTCAGTTTTTGCAGAGGACAATCTATAGGGTGCGACTGAGGTAGGTTCATGATTACCAGTATCTATGGAATGCTCTATTCCTATTGCGGGTTGTCCGTTGGGTAGGAACACTTCTTTGTAAGTATCCAGAAAGTTCTCTAATTGGTGCACGTCTACGGACGCTATATCTAAGGCCGGAAACAATGTAGTATCTACATCGGAGACATCGTATCCTTCAATATTATCTATGGCGTCTTTGTAAAGGGCATCCATGATAGGTGAATAACCATCAAAAAGCTCATTACGTTGCTTCTTCCTTGGAGGAGTGAAGTTTATCGGTATCAAAGGTCCGTAGTGTCCCGTAAATCCGCCTTCTGTGGAACTGGCTTCTGGGTATGAGGGTGACAGCGTGATTTCATTTCTGATAGAAGCCAAGTCTACGCTACTGTTGAATTTTATGAAGCTCTCTTCGTATAATTCAAAAGATTCTTCGGGATTCTCCATAAAATGCCAAGTGCATTGAGGCAGATTTAAAATGATATGTGCATCTTGTATAAAACCAACTCCAAGTAATGTTCTATTATCTCGGGATTCAGGCAGTACCAAAAATGTTGTGAGTACGGTGCGTTTATTTATGTTGACTGGCACTTTAGTTATGAGCACATCTTGATTTTTATATACCCCATCCGCCAATGTAAGACCAACTGTTACTTTTTGGAAATGGTATCCTTTGGTTTTTAGTTGGCAGTATAAATCATAAGATGCTATGCTGCTCTTAGCACAACTGTCAATGAATGCTGTCCCAGTAATACCATCGATCTCAATGAATATTACGGGCCTATCTCTAGCATCTGTAGTTATATTCACCGCGCAAAATCCTACATGATGTTCAGGTCTTGTCTTGGTCTGATGACAGTTCGTGCAATTGCTTCTGACGACACCTGGCGCACCGCATCCATAGCAGCTAAACTTGGGAGTAGATGGTGAAGGGACTTGAGTAGTCATGTTCGCTTCAGTAATGTCATGCGTTTCAGCGTCATTAGTTGGTCTACTCTCAAGGTTTTTCTTCTTCCTACAATTCTCAATAGAATGTCCCAAATTTCTACAGAACTTACACCTTTTCTTATTGGCACTGGCTTCACGCTTGGGAGTTATCTCAGTTGAGGTATTCGCTACACCTATTTTCTCATTATCTTTCTCGTAAAGTACCTGCTCAGCGGCACGCGCAGCTTTTAACAATTGCTCGAAGTTGTACACATTAGCACGTGGTACCTTTTCACGAAGTTGTAAACGAAGCAATCCGTAAATCATATCTAACTGTTGCACTTCGCTATGCATGGGAGGAGGGAGCTGAGAAAATAGCAGGCGCTTGTGCCTAATAAAGGATTCTGTAGAATCGTTTGGACCTTGCTTAACTTGAGTTATCTCCGTATATATCAAGTAAGCCTCTCTTTTGGGTGCAAAACTGTCACGAAGTCCTTTCTGGAATTCCGCCCAAGTGGACACATCATTCTTCACCCCGTGCCACCAGATTCCTGCTTCATCTTTGAGGATTAATGGCAATTCTTCTAAGGCGTTCTTGTCAGAAATATTCTCCGCACGTTTGAAAATATTGACAGCAGCGAGAAATGCTTCAACCGTCTCGGCACTTTTACGTCCATCGTAGGTATAATTGCATGTCGTAAATGATCCGGAACGAGAACCTTTGCCCGATGAGGATAATGTAGATAAAAGTCGTTCAAATTGTTCCTCTGAAAATGTAGCCATCTTATCTACTTTCCTCTTCACACGAACAGTTGTGACACGTCCGCTTTTGGTGGTGACGAACGTCGGCTTCCCCGAATTGCGTCGTCCTATGGTATTACGTGGAGATTCAAAAAGCTCTTCTTCACTCATCAAACCGGTCTCGGTAATGGGTCCCTCGCTGGTTCCTGTTGCGATGATCAAGGCCACTAAGTTGGAGCGCCAATGTAATACGGGGTTGTAGTTATTAGTTAGTGGTGGAGACCCTCGATGGGAATAATAACTCTTGAAAGTCCACGAATACTACTTTATTAGGTACTGAAGTATGTTACAATGGGTAACAACTAACAAATGAAGTTGCGCTTCTAAAGGCGACGCCAGCAAACTATCCCACCAGGTGGAAGTAGCAGTCGGCAATCGTCGGTAGGAGCGTATCAAGTACTTAGGAAGCTTTCAAATAATGTCCCAGCAGGTGTGGAAGCACTACTTTACCGCCTCTAAGGTCCCTAAGAATCGATACAGAAATAGGTGCATTACAGTCATATATACATTCCAAGAGAACGTAACGCTAGCGCGTTTTAATCTACTACTAACGCCATCTTGTATCAAGTTAAGGAACTATGAACAAAGTATGGTAATCCTGATCGGTGTTACAATATATAAAAAAATAATAATTATAGTCTTAAAAACTAACAAAGTGCTTTTGATGAATTAGGTTTTTGGGACTCTATACCTACATCTGTATTATATTATGTCCTGGCTGCATCATCAGATCAATGCCTAGATACCAAATTATAATACTGTCGTTGGAAATACGTGTACAATAATATCGGCAATTCGTAATTCGTTAAGTTTAAGTTCGAAGAATGTTTATGAATACGACACTTTGAAGAAGATTAAAATTGACTTTTAAGATTTTATTACATAGTTATTTTCAAGCTGCAGTTAGTTGTAAAAAGCTATAAAAACATGAGATATGAGAGATATGTAATTAGTGATATATAATATTCTCCATATATAAAATGCTACGAATATTTATGTACAGTAAATTTGTTTATAACGACTTTTAAACCAAAATGGTAAAATTTTAGAAATAAATCATTTCATCTTTATCTGCACATTTAAAAAAAATAAATAAATTGCTATATTGGTTAGATCTTTAGATTTCAAGCTGTATCAGAACCACTCCACTCTACACTTCTTTGATTTTTGATTCTATAAGTTTGGATGGTTTATTGTTTGTTACTACAATCATAATATTTAGTACAATCACGTCAGAATGGCTGAACAATTGAAATTTGGTAAAAGCATAGATTATTGTACTACTTTCTTAGGTTTACGCGAATATTTGACGTTATAAATGAAACTTCTTTTCGGATTTTGTCGTGGATTTATTTGAAGTCTCTCCCGTGACCATGATTGTTGTAAAGCATTCGAAACGTCGGAAACCAAAAATCATAATAAATCCGCGACGAAATCCGAAAAGGTAGTTTCATTTATAATAGATTACTGTCTTGAATAGCACATAGTTTATTTTTTCCGGGAAAATGTATGGTTCCCGTGGGAAAGATTTATTTTAGTTTTTCAAGGACGGTGATTTCGGAAGGTGCCAAGTGAAGGATAGTCGCCAGTCTTATACATTATGTAAGCACTCAGTGAAAATATAATTTATGGAACTAAAACGTTTTTCTTACAGATATCAACTACTAAGTGGCGTAACGGAATTAGAAAGCTATCACGATTTTGGTGTGATTGAATTAGATCACGGTATTTTAGAGAACCAACGAGACGAATTCATAACAAAATTAGCTAAACTTGCTTTCGAAGGAGCTGAAAAAGTTGCTCTGAAGGAGATATTAAAACAGTAAGTTTATAGAAGTTATTTTATAATCTAATTTTATAACAGACTAGCTGACCCGTGCCCACATCGTTGGGCATAATGTTAATAATCCTTTTTTAGTCCAGAGTGTTTAAATAATTTAAATTATTTTATTAATATTAAAAATTAAATTATCTATACTAATATTAAAAAAAACTACTTTTTGTAACTTAAATATAAAAGTTAGACATATGCTGTCGTTGACTTTTTTGTAGGCATTTTCAAGCTCCACACCTTTTCTCTAGAACTCAAAATTATATCTTTCATAGTTAAGGCAGCGTTCGTAAGAAACGCTTTCATTCGACCGTATTTTCTCCAATTCATTTTGCAAAACGGACTACCACGTAAAAGCCTTTTTATTTTTCGGGTTTTTATATAACCTATGACACTCAGCAATAATGTGGCTTTCTATTGGTGAAAGAATTTTTAAAATCGGTTCAGTAGATCCCGAGATTACCCCTTACAATTTAACAAATAAACAAACTTTACTTCTTTATAATATTAAGTATAGATTAAGTATAGATTGATGTAAATTAAGAGTTCTTGAATCTTTTTCCGTTAAATATTTTTATTGTTTAATGTATTATATGAATGAGACAATGAGAATCATATACAGAGAAATAATGTATCGTTATTATGTCACCAACTTTCTAATGAATACATCATCAAATTAGCATTCAAACTTAAAA
The DNA here is from genome assembly GCA_905231865.2 of Boloria selene. Lineage (NCBI taxonomy): Eukaryota > Metazoa > Arthropoda > Insecta > Lepidoptera > Nymphalidae > Boloria > Boloria selene. The sequence continues at coordinate 1,313,797 of HG993133.1, forward strand.
AAGCAAATCAAAAAAACAATGTACTTTACGCGAATATTTGACACTATAAATGAAACTATCTTTTCGAATTTTGTCGCGGAATTATTATGATTTTTGGTTCTCGACGTTTGGAATGCTTTACAGCGTACATGGTCACGGGAGAGACTAAGTTGCTTGACGTCCCCCGTTTACTTGTTACAGACAGTGCCTACGCACAATTTACAAAAAATCCAAAATGGCACCAAAGTACCGTTTGAAATTATATATTTTACTCGTAATTTTGTATATTTTAAATCTTAAAATTTTAAATTATACTATAAATATGGCTTGCTTATTTTAACTTTATTTAAATTTGCATTCAAAACTTTTATTTGACTTGAATTCATAACAGTATTTTCACAATATAAACAACCACGTATCTAGCTAAGGAATCTTTCAGTAGAGATATATTTTAAGAGAATTATTCGTTTTACCCCACTTTGTCAGACTTTGTAGATTAAGATAAGATACACCCTCTTGAATTTCAACTCTCTGTATACATTTACATTATGCATTATGTATGACAGAAATGATTTTAAAAATCCGAGGAAATGTCTTTTTGCGAGTAAAAAGCTGCTTTAGTTATTCATATAATTACATAAAAATACTTGCCTTTTTATTTGTAAAGAAATACGTATAAAATATGATGTATTTAATTTGTCACGATATGTGTGTCTGTAATCACTCAATCTCTCCTTCTTTCCCTCTCTTTCTCTATCTCAATTTCCCAACACAATAACAATTTTGTAGATACTTTAGTTAACTTTTATCTATATTTTCAGATATGCTCCATCAAAATTGGATCCGCAACGTTGGAATGTTGAAACCAACCGTGATGTGATCTTGAATCTATTCAGCGATGCTCGAACGTTAGCCCCGATGATAAGTTTCGCTAATTACCAGTCGAAGGCTAATATCCAATCTTACTTTTACGTATTTGGGCATAATTCTGTCAGTACCGAATACGCTCCGGTAAGTTCAACATTTCAGTTCAGTACATATACAGACAGTAAAAATATCCTACGGAGAGATGGGTGGATGTTTGTTACTCTTTCACATAAAAACTACTGAATGGATATTAATGAAACTTTACAATAATATAGCTTATACATCAGCATACAATTTATAAAGAAAGCAGGCAAATACAGGGGTCTAGGCTCCGAATATGATTTTGTTCCATTCGGTGTCGAGACCCTTGGTCCGTGGGGTCCTAGTGCCATAAGACTTTTTAAGGAAATAGTTAAAAGGTTAGTCGACATCACAGGAGACCGAAGAGCTGGCAGCTACCTCGGACAAAGAATTAGTCTAGCTATCCAAAGGGGGAACGCTGCCAGTATCTTCGGAACCTTGCCTAAAGGGACTTCTTTTAATAATATATTTTAATTATTATATTATATTTTTTATAATTTGTTTTAAATATATTATATTTACATTTATAGAAAGCTACGTTCAATAACTTATAATGGTAATACTAATACTATTCTATAGTATATAGTGTTGTATATAGTGTATATGAGATTGCTTGTTCACTCTAATTTTGAAGACAATTACAAGAAGACAATTTATGAAGATATTGTGTGAATTGTCCAAAATATGATGATGATAATGATGATAAGTGTCAAGTAGTAAAAAATCTACCATCTGCGAGTAATTCTGGCGTGCGCTGTGTACACATAATATATAATGTATGATGGAAATGTTTATCTTAAATAAGCGACTCACCCTCACTTCGCTCGGGTTCGTCCCTAGATTTAGCGAGAGCGAAGCCGCGGGTGCCACTAGTATGTAATATACACGGACATGTTATATTGCTATAAAAACAATAAATAAATAAATAATTAAATGTGTTGGGACATTTACACACAGCACTATCTAGTTCCACGATAATGTACGAGCCTTGTGTTATGGATACTAGATGGTTGATATACTACACATATATAAGTTTAAATACATACATATTATTATAAATATAAACATCCATGACTGGAGTACAAACATTCGTGCTCAACAAATGTATGCCCCCAGCGGGACTCGAACCCGCGACCGCTGGCGCAGAAAGCAGGGCCAAACACTGACAACCCACTGAGCCAAACGTGTCGATATTCTCCGAACGATCCCGGCCATGGCGGGCAATGTCATTGAGACTGGCCAACTGCGCCGGAGATATTATAGTGCAGCACGTGTACGCGCAGACACAAGTGCACTCTCTATTCCTATCACTCTCATGCTCTGATGAGACGACAACTCGGCACGACCAGTGTAAGAGCTAAGACGTAGGATCGACGGCTTTACGTGCTCTCCCAGGCACAGGGTTGACATACCGCCAATTTCCCAACTCCATGCTGTTACTGAGGCTTACTAAATAGAAAATTCAATAACTAAATTTATCCCGATCCGGGACTTAAGCCAGGACCTCTTGATACGACCGTACATGCTAGCCTCTATACCACCGAGGCGAACTCCTATAAGTACTAATATAAAAAATACACTAAACATCATTTTCATAAGTAGGACTTGAACCCTTGACCAAATGTTTATTTTAAACAAGCCTTTCCTGCGGCATCGCGCGCGTTCTAAATTCTGGAAACCAAATACCTCCCGTTTTTGCAATATTTTTCATTAATGCTCCACTCCTATTGGTCGTAGCATGATGTAATATAGCCTATAAACTTTCTGGATAAACGGACTATGCAACACAAAAAGAATTTTTCAATTCGGACATGTCGTTCCTGAGATTAGCACGTTCAACCAAACAAACAAACAAAGAAACAAACTCTTCAGCTTTATAATATTAGTATAGAATACACTTAAATACTTCACCCTAATATCATATTTAAACAAGATCTAAAGCACTTACAAGTAAAATTATTCCCATATGAGACTCTAATCTCAAGTTTATTTACTTTAATTAATCTGGAACAATAAATCTAAGACGTAATCCCAAAAATTGCCTCTTGAAATACAAGTCATAGCCCGCATACAGTTTGATTTGACTTGGTACATTGAACGACAAAGGAATCTTTGGCTTTTGAGATTCGAGGATTAAAATTTATCATGACATTTTCCAGATAGGGCTCTCTGTGTCAATTCACTTTATGTTTAAACCGTGCATAAAGGATTGAACTTCTGTTATCAATGTGTACTTAGGTAATAAAATAGTCTTGTAAGTAAGGTTAATTTTGATCTTCGTACTTAAGATACAGTAAGGTTAAGAGGCTGTGTCGGACCCCTTGTGTCTTTAAAAAAAATTCATTTTTACAAAACTAATTTTATTTAATAGAAACTACAATACCGATGTATATTTAAGGTTTTCCCAAACATACTTGTGTTGCTGCGACCGCGTTCTGATTCTAACTGATTTTAAGTTATATTAAAATTATTAAGGAAGGCATTTGCAATATCAGCTAAATTCCATAACTAGAGCATTTCCATGTGAATAACTAAAACTGCTGATTGTTTTTATAAGGAAAATGGAAAACAACAAAAAGGTTCTCATATGACCATTAATGTGCTGATTAATTATACTTTACGTGGGAATTTTTGTGTCTGTACGTGTACATTTGTGTATGAAGTATTGGACCACAGCCTACCAACTACAATCTTAAACTTATAGGCTACAGTTAAGCATCTTAGTAGTTATAAGTGTCACATTTATTTACATTTTTTATACTGTGTTTTAGTAGAAAAAAAAGTTTTATGGCTATTTTTTGATAAGCCCCCAGAAAGGTGAAGTCACTGAATTTGAGTGTATCGATTATTTTTTTGAAGTAATTTTGTAGTTTGGTTCCTTATGTTATATCTTTATCATTATGAGCGGATATTCAGAATTCTCAATGTACTGTATAAGTTACATTTTAAGAAGAATGAGTAGTTTATATCTTATGAGATCACATGCAAGAAAATTTAATCGAGCGAAGAGCAATTAATTTCGAAGTGATATTACAATCAAATGTAACTGTTTGGTTTAAAAGTTAAGTTTAAACTTTAAAGTAAAACATTTTGTGTTAAACGTTAAACCAAAGTTACAATTTTAACTTTTCGTTTTACACGCTAAGCACGCAGGTCGCGACCCCGGTTAGAGTGATTGCAGATATAATATAATTATATAGAAGCATTGAGATAACTACAAATAAGTGTATTATAAGGAATTTTAGTCAACTTTCTATTCTTGTACATGGTATTTTAAAAGCTCTTTAAAGCTCTTTAAAGGTAAAGCTCTTTTATATATAACCCTTTGAAAACCTTGATAGTTTGTCTTTTATCACATTCCTTTGCATAATGATGCTTAAAACAAAATCTCTCAAACGAAAACTTTAGAGGTGAGACTCGGAATTTCAACTTGATTTAACTAGTTTTTCCAAGAGCACGTTACTTTTGCAATCAAAAGTTTTAAATGAATTGGATTTACCCCTTTTTAACGTACCACCAAACACGGACATCCCATCAATGTGTCCACTGGCTCGGCATATCTTTCGAAAAATTGCTATATTTTATAAATTGCTATAGAAAATATCACAGGTGCTACATTCGGGTTTTGAACCCGCTACACTCCGAACAAAACTCCGTTGAACTTAACTCCGTTACAAAGGCAAGAAAAAATTGCTTAATCTTATGTTTATACAATCGGTCTAAGAATATACGATTACTTATAGAAGCCAACCTAATTTGGATCTCTAGTAAAATCTCTTAATACGTAATTATTATTTATTGCAGTTAAATAAAAGTGTCCATGGGGAAGAAATGCCGTACGTACTGGGAATCCCATTAGGGGGAGCTAACACACACTTTCATTCAGAATATACACAACAGGAAAAGCTACTTAGCGAAGTCATTATGCGACTTTGGACGAATTTCGTGAAAAATGGGTAAGTAGTATGTACATAAGAAAGTAATCCAGTCGTAATTTTTTATTTATTTTTTTATAAAAGTACACAAACAACATACATATTAATTCATTCATGAACATTAATTATTAGTCTTTAAAAGTGTACATAACATTCACTTGTCATAATCAAAGGTATACATTTAGATCAATAATTCCATAAGATGAGTATAATTAATTAATAAATAGAATTTAAATAATTAGCATAAGTCAACAGTCGTCTAGGTAGTTTATGGTTGTCAAAAACATTGAAATGTATAGTCAAATTAAAAAGCAAATATCACTTATTATCTATACTTTGTCCATTTTGTTAATGGTTTTTTGATAGCTCACGCCCACGAAGTTTGCTATTTAATGGTTAGCCATTAAAGTTAAAATGTCATACTCATTAATATTGTACTTCATGGACGGGCAACTTCCCCTTATTGCTGTGCCACACATAACGATTACTACGATTGTGCCACAGATTACAAATAATCGATAGAAATCAATGCTAATATGTAAATAAGGTGTAATGTTATTTAATAAGGAAGGCAAAAAAATTTTAAGATTTAAACCAATAAATTAAAATATTAAAGTTAATAGTAAAGTTTTACAAAATTCAAGCAGAAATGCTTAGTATAAGGCATACAAATAAAACAACTAAAATAGTTTAATTCCTTTTATTTACATGATTCGTCAGAATCATCATTTATATTAGATTTGTCCGATGAGGAGTCTTCAGTTATATTAATTATTAACTCTTGTGTGTATAAATTATCAAAAAATGCAATGTCACGGCCCGAATCACATTATGATTCTCTTAGTTCTCTCCACCACACTTGATTTTTACGATAATAATATTTATTTTCATATTAATAAATATAAAAATAATAGTATACAAAAACTTAAAAAAATAAGAGAAATCGATTATTACTTCCTTTTGTCATCACTATAGCTTGTCAGTCGGCGAGCTGTCAAAAAACCATTAACAAAATGGACAAACTATAAACGGTACTTTAACATGTCAAAAGTACAAGTTAATAAAATAGTAGTAATGTCAAAATTAAATATAAGTACAGAAATTGTCATAATTAAGTACTAAATCACATTATAATTTAAATATTAATGATAACATAATCGAATAGAATATTTATGATATAATTTTTAAAATTTCAGTAATATCGGTTGTATGTTTGTTGAAAATTTGTTAGGAAAGACTGATTTCATTTGATATTTCACATATAAAGCATATTCATAATGTGTGCTTTATATATTTAAATCTTGACTATTGATTTTTTGAATATAAGTTCATGTCTAAATCAACTCCACCCTTTGTCTAAGTCGGCGTCCGAGACGAATTTTAATATCCACCTAATGATTTTTAATAAGTAGTATTTGTACTTAAGTTAACTTTTTAAAGAAAGAAAGAAGTCCCTAAAAAAGTAATCACATACCCAAAAAAAAATCTCTCTTTTATTCCTATTAAATGTAATTTCAAAACTTTTTCTATGTACCTTTAAACACCACTAAGTATTACCTGACGAAATCTCTAATATAGTGAGATTTCTGACATTTCTCGATTAATCAGTTAGTGAATTTACAGTTGGCGTATTATAATTTTATGTATTATTATTACATATTTCACAGACAGACACTTTTATTTTGTTTAAGTATATACATAATTCTAACTCATTGAAAATCCTTTTTGCTACTTAATTATTCTACTGAGGAAAGACATGGGTGAAGTGTAATGTAATGAACAAAGGGACAAATTAAAGTCTGCGTATTTTGAGTTGAAAAACAAAAGCTTTTTGTTAGTGCTTCATATCTTATTACAATTATCATAGGTTAAAATAGTAAACTATAAAAAATAGCATATTTTAGCCTAATAATTTAATACAGGTATGTAATATTGCATTAAGAAAAAAAATGCCATAATAACATGGCTATCGTACAAAAACCAAACCTGTCTTGTCACATTTTCCTTAAGATTTATCATTTGTAACAATAATAATTTTTGCTATCGCTCATAAATCACTACTAATATATTATGGAAAAGCAGTAAAAGACCACGTAGTCTTAATATTTCATACCAATTTCATATTTTTAACGTCCCACTGCTGGGCACGGACCTCCCTTCGATACGAGGGGATCAGGCCATAGTCCACAATGCTTACCAAGTGGGTGATGGGAAATTTCACCAAAACTATTCACTACTCGCAGACGTGCATGTTTTTTCGCTGCGTTTGTCTTTAAAAACTGTAAACAAACAAAAATAAAATTTCGAAACCATTAATTTCTAAAGCTATTTTTATTTCCGATAGATCACCAAATACTCAGAGTGTGAACGAATACTTTACTTTTGATAAGAGGCATTGGAATCAATACAACGTCGAATGGCCGGAATATAACGTCGTTCATCAACCTTACTTGAGGATAGGTAAGATATTTTTTGTTTTAATGATTGATAATACTTGTTACAATAGTAATTAGTACATTATTAGATTTACAAGTTTTTCACAATTATAATACGACTTTTTCGGAGTTTTGCATGTAAATAATATATTTTTAATTATATAAAAAAAAATCGTTCCTTTGTTGTCATTTTTTTAACTTTTACTGAGTAATTGAATTATATAAGACATTTGAAACGTAAAGCAAGCATTAAAATAGTATTTAATTTTAATTTTATTCTTTTTAATATACGTTAGTAAGCTAATTACTGAAAATAATAATTAAGGTAATATTTTTAATTTTTCAGATCTACCCCCGTCAATAAATAGTCTTTACAGATCAAATTATACAAATTTTTGGATAGAGACTTTGCCTAACAAAATGAAAGGTTTCATTGTTGATCCTTTATCTGAATTCACGCCTACTTTAGCCCCTTCGACCTCGAAACCGAAGCCTAGTAACAAGATAACTGGTAAGTAAAGCAAATTTATTTTAGATTGCTATTTACTTGTGGCTTAAATTAAATAGATTGGATTTTCTCTTTATTTAGGTTTTTTTTAAAATAATATTAAAAAGTTGACAGGGATAGTAATTGAACATTATTAGGTTTAATTATAAAACTTAAAAAAAATTTTACTCGTACAGACTCGTAGGTTATCTAAATATTTTTTGATTAAAAACATGTCGAAATAAAAATAACACAATTTCAAGACCGTAAATGATAATATTATATTTAAGGAGCGAGAAATTATTTAATTTAATATCTAATACATTAATACTAACCGTCAAAAACTAAAGGGTGAGGTTCTACTTATTTAAAATTAACTAGTTATTTAAAGTTAAGATAATAATCTATTTATCAAAAAAAATAATCGCTAGTAAAATATAATTTAAAAAATAAAATGTATATTGCAGATCCAGTTCGAAAAATATGGGCGCCACCAGTATATACACCTAATCACTATAGCTCTTCATTTGGTAAATTCCGACCATATCCTCAACCGGAACCTAGATTTGATAGAGATTCAATATATCGGGAAATACAATCTATAAAAACGCCGCCAAGATTTAACCCTACGTTAGTAGAAAAAGCTCGCACAAATGCACCAACAACAGATAAACCAAGTAATAATATGCCTATAAAGACTACAAGTGCCACAGTTACGCTAGTAATTACACTTGGTATATTATTTCTAGCTATAAATATAAGTATTTGTGGAGTAGTTTATTACAAAAAACGAAAATCTAGAGGTGATAGAGAGCTTGAAAATAATCATTCTCGTGCTGAAATAGGTGAAGTAGACGTTATAGGCCAAAAAAGTTCAAAAGATGATAAAAGTGCAATGAAAACATTAAAAAATGGTTGTAGCGTGATTAAATCAATGAGTATTAACAAGATGAGAAACAACAGCAAAAAAGTCAAAAAGAGAGAGAAAGAGTGTAAAACTCCTAAGTCTGACGACTCCGGTGGATTCAGAGAGCGTTTTCAATTACGACGTCATTTATCAACAAGCACTTTAGATGCCCATACTAAAGTAAGAGACTGGATAGCGAATGAAGTTATGCATCGATGCTCTCCAAATATTTTAAGGAAATCTAATTCTGAATTAAACGAAAAGTATATTAGTCCGAAACCTTTTACACGGTCTGAAGAAATTCTAGCCGACAGAAGAGCAAAGGCGGCATTAAAAGTAGATGAATCGTTATATCCAAAAAATCTCTTAGGAAAAAGCTGTAAAAACAAAACATCAGAAAAAACTACATCCACATCGGCGTTAGATTCTCATTCATCTTTAATTAGCAACAAGCAATCGATTGACCGACGGACAAATAAGTCTAGTGACTCGATCAAAAGTAAATCGGACAGTCTTAAATCAAAGAAAGTGTCAGTAGCTATTGACGCTACACCCGCAGCAAGAACTAATTCTATATTAAAACAAGAACCTATTGAATTTTCAAAATCATTTGAATACAGTGAACAAAAACATTCCAATTCAGATAATAAGTTGCAAAGATCAAAAACTGATGGTGATATAATGTCTGAAAATGAGTCCTTGTATAAGTCCGAAGAGACAAAGACATATACAAATGAAATTACTTTATCGCTAGGACAAAGTAGTGGTATTAAAATATCACATAAGCATTCTATATCTGATCCAGTGACTGATGTTAACTATGAATTATTAAAGGATAAACTTCGTGAAGCTGAAGTCGACATACTACCTCCAGTAACATTTAGAAACGAAATAAATGTAACATCCCGAGATAGTGATATAATTCAGCCTTTGAGCGCTGAAGAAGCGTTACTTACAATTAAAAGACGAAACTTTCCTAAAGTTTTGCCAGATTTACCCAAAAATCAAAAAAGGTTATCATTACAACCCAATTTTCAAAGCTTTCGTAGTTTTACTGGAAATGAAAACCCGTTGGATAGACCAAGAATTCCACCACAGCCACCTCCACGTACTACAACTTTGGAAAGACGATTGGCGTACAAAAGTTCAAAGCCCTTATCTTCATTTGATGTTTCAAATATTAAAAAAATCAATGAAGGAGAAACTTCCATAAGAAATTATGAAAATATTGACACTTTGTCTCCTTCTACAAATATAAATAGATCGTGTAATAAATCATTTGAATCCGTCACAACATCAGGGCATAACAGAGAATATCCTAAAGTTATAATTGCATCTAGTGATACACCTTGCACTCCAGAACCAACAATTATTATCAAACCTTCACCTAGCCAAATAGAAATACCATCAAATGTACCAAGGGTGAGACTACCTGATGATTTTCATTCACACACTGGATCAGTAACTTCCTTCTCATCATTTTGCTCTGATATTGATGATGAAATTGACGATGAATTCATTGACGATCTCGCTGAAGATAAATTGTTACAAGAATTGGTTGGAGGCGTAGAATCTCCAACAGAAATGGACGTGTTAGATTCTAAAGGACCAGAGACGGTATACGAAAAAAAGGTTGAAATTGTACCTGTTAAACTCAATACGGTACAGGTTTCGCCTAAAAGTACGGAAGATTACGTGTGTATTTCAAATTTACTTCTACCTGATTTGAGTGCATTAGAGCAAACTGCCCAAATAAAGCCTAATTTTAGTTTAAATAAGTTGAAAAATAGAAGTGAAAGTATTAATAGTCCACCAGAAAAAGCCGTGAAGCTCAGGCCGAAAAAATCTATAAAACCAACCATTTTGAATAGATCAACAAAAAGTAGCAGTGGTGGGAGTTTTAAGGGTAAAATTGATAGTAAGCTAGAGCATTCAAATTCCGGTTCTTCGAATGACACTGAAACCAGTACTGGTACAGTAAGGAAAGTTGACTTAAAATGAATGATTTGTATATTGATAAATCGCATAAAGGTGATAAATATTTTTAAGTCTGAAATATTTAGCTAGAAATAATGTTTATTGAAAAATGTAAGTCATTACTGTTCTTTGATTTACTATTAGAACGTAGATAAGTTTTTGAAATAGAAAACATATGTGTATATTATATATACAAAGTCTCATTTGTAATTTAAGTTTGCAGTGAAGCATTTATAATGAAGCAAAAATGCAATAGAAAATGTATTTGATACGTATATTTGTAAATATGTGAGCTTTAATTTTAACTTTAGTTTTAGGATTAGCATATGCTTTATAAAACTTCGACCAAATTGAGTGCTAAAAATTATTAATGCATTTAGAAAATAAACCATTTTTATACATAATTTATATCGTTTTCTTGATCTCCCTTAAATAATAGCAATGGCAGCATAAAAGGAATCTTAATAGATCGGTCCATTCTTGGAACTACGATACAAGTTCTACACCAATTTTATACCAAATATGTTTAAGAAAAAAAATATAAGTCTTTTTTATACGGCCCTTATATAATATGAAGTTTTTTTCTAAAAGTTAAGTCCAGTTTATCTAGCATATATATTTCACTATATTACTTTCAAAGATTGATAAAATTTTAATCTTAACAAAAATAATTTTCCTACTAAATATTAAACTTAAAATACTCAGGTTTCATAAAAGCTAATAAATTATACAGTAATTGGTACTTCGTATCTGTATTATATCGTTGTATTGGTTCTCATAAATAAACTAACAATTTAATCCATTCGAGTAGAATTTTCTCATATAATTAGATCATCTAACATAATAAATATTATTTAATATCGCAATTAATTTGTCGCCCTATAATCTTATTGACCCTAGTCGTAACTAACTTGTAGACCGTTGCAAGATACGACTCGTGATTAGAGGTTTAGATACATTACATTTTCTGTGGTTTAATTTATAAGCGTGGAGTGAATTTTAAAAGAACCTTTTGAACATAAAAAATATATATAAGTATATTAGATTACTAGTGGCATGATATCACTATGTCTAGACCCTCAATTCGGTAAATTCTCACTTCACCATTAAATTCTGTATGTGAAAACATGAGAGAGGTACAGAGGAAGAGAGAGATATAGGGAGAGAGGGATATAGGGAGAGAGGGATATAGGGAGGGAGGGATATAGGGAGAGGGATAGAGGGAGAAGAGAGAGAGACAGAAAAAATGAATCGTGCTAGATTCTCTGAGGCAGGTTTCCTTCACCATTTTTATATCTGGTATTAAAACAAAATTATTTTTTTTAAATAATCTACATGATATAAATAAATAGTCAAAAACAAATTAGTTTATTACCTTTGTTTTTTTTTCTTTTGTATGCTATCGGCAACTTCTATAATGATTATTATATATACATAATACGAGTATAATAAAAATAAAAATATTAATTTTACAACTTGTACCAACCAGTTCAAGCTTTTGCAAAGTCGCATCAAAGAATGTAAGAGATTAGGGATGTTAAGAAAGACCGTTTAAGTCAAATTTAGCTAAATACTCTTGTTGAATTGCTACAAAGTGACTTTGGACTAATTTAATAGTACCGTTTATCTCGAATGCTCTTTTAAAGCTCTCATGAAGTATTTCAAATTAGAGATATGGTTAATTCTTTCTAAGTTCTATTTAAGATTTAATTTAGACACTTTTGAAGATATATCAAACTTTTAATGAAAGCTTCTAACTTTTTACTTTCTTAAGTTTCATTTTAAAAAATCAAACAAAGCTATTTAATTTTGAGTATAAATCAAACTTTGGACTACTAGCGCACGGAAAATACATGAAGTGCAGATTATCTGATTATTCTTTAGAAATCGCTATGAAATATCTCCTATTTTCCCCGCTGAAAACCCAAGTTATACTTGTCCTTTTCACATGCCACATACAAACTGGAATTTGTGTATTCAAATGTACCAGAATTTATACTAATCGCATCATATTTTCTGCAAACAACGGCCGTATTGCTCCCACGGTGCAGAAAGAAATTCGAGGCTAAGATACGAATTTTGATAATACGATCCTAGTTATGAATCTTTTAGATGTATTCGTATTTAAATAAAAATTTCTAACATTTATTTATAGGAGAAAATAAGATTTCTTAATAGTATGAACGAAAAAGAAATTGAATCGTATTAATTAAAGCTGTTTCTAAATATTTTTGATCAGCAAAATTATAAAAAATTAAAAAAAGTAAGTAAATGTTACACACAAACATTACAGGAGTCAAACGAGAGAAGAGTCATGTCTATAAAATAGATCCCAATATATTTCCAATACAGCAAACGTATCCAAAATGCTTTATATATCAGTAAATATACTAAAGTACACATTATAGTAATAAATTTACAGAGAAAGTTGAAAATCGTGTACTGTAAATTGCCTTTAAGTAAAGCATTATCCACATTTTCACGAAATTTATCGTTTTAGGATATTGTGCACCGACCGACGCTACGAATAAACTTGCTTCGAAACTATTCCTATTCATTTTAAACAATTTATATGCATTTCTGAATCATTTAAACGTAGATTGAAGTAAGAGTTGAAAACTACTGAAGATAGTATTTATGTCTGGAGTTTTTGATTATAAATCAAATCAAAATATTTTATTCAGCATAAAAATTGTTACAATTTCTTACTGAACGACATAAGTCTACCAGTTCGGAAAGAAGAAACCTATGACCTGAGTAGAACTGGCGAATGGAACTTCACTCTCTCTTTTAACACAACTCTTTTTCAAATATAATTGCAAATTAACAATAATTCTATATGTTGAAATGGCCTGACGGCGATCATTCCCAAGGCGAACTGTTCCATCACAACTTTTACAATATAAAACACAAAAACATGTTTTAGAGAACTAAGTGGATTAAAAATGACTTAAAATTTACAGAATCAACGGGCTTTTTCACACAAGAGTTATGCGATTTTCGTGTAAAAAATTATATAATTAAAATTAAATTTTAAGTCTAAATAAGTTACTAAAATAAACTCAAAAGTTTTTAAATTTTAAAATTACCATTCCTTGACACTCAGCTCTTTCGCTATAATTTCTGGTAAACTCAAAAAGGCCTTTCTAAATAAAAACATAAAAATATTCTTTGCCTATCATTTTAATTTCTAAGATAAGAGTAATTTTGTATTAATTGCTATATTTTTTTACGTACACGTAAAAACCCTAGTTACAACTTGTACGAAATTCTGACCAAAAAAATTAATTCAAATGAATTTTTATCTTCAATGGGAATGAGTGAAATATATAAGTTAAGATAAAAACGTTAATTTTAGTAACAAGCAACATTTTTAGGGAGTCAAACGAGAAATTACTATTTTGTACGGCTTGCGTTTATACTACTTGACCGAAGTAGAATAATTAGGTTGCTGTGACGATAGACTTGATTAGGACGCGGCGTGGTTACAGACTGACAAAATTCTATTTTAATATGAAAAACATCTATCATAATACTTTCTTAGGTTTACGCAAAATTTTAACATTATTGAAACTAATATCTTTTCGAATTTTGTCACGGATTTCATCGGACAAAGCATTTGAAACGTCGGGAACCAAAAATCATAATAAATTCGCGACAAAATCCGAAAAGATAGTTTCATTTATAACATTTATCATATTAAATGTGTTTTGTATTTCTGTTACGCTACTAAGTTCAATATAATAGAAGCGATATAATACACATTAGCTATGTCAATCGACATTTCACAAAGGGGTTTGGAAGAAAAATTAGATTCTTATGTACGAGTATTGCCTATGAGAAGTAGGTGTTGATTTTAAAGTTTGTCTACGTATAAATCATTTACGAGTAGGTACGTGTCGTTTCAGAAAAAAAACGCAATTTCTCAAAAGTAAAAACAAATTCAAATTAATTTTCAATCTGCGCTCATGCTGATAATGTCATATAACGTCGTAAATCTTTTTTGGTACTCGTAATGCTGCCCTCGTAATTGGGCACCTATACTACATATCTAATATAACACTAGGCTTTCCCGCGGCTTCGCTCGCGTTCTAAAGGCTGACAATCAAAAGAAATATTTTTCTCCCGTTTTTGCAACATTTTTCATTGATACTCCGATCCTATTAGTTGTAGCGTGATGTTATATAGCCTATCCTTCCTCCAACCAACCAACCAACCAACCAACCAACCAACCAAACAAACTCTTCAGCTTTATAATAATAGTATAGATTTCTCTTAAAAATGTCAATGAAATCTCAATATCTACAACTAAATCATACTTACATAATACGAAGCTATATACGTATGTATACATCGAATTGTAACCGAGAATCTGACATTAATTTATATCGCACTCTCACAAAAGCTTCGACGTACTCTTGCTAACAATGTATAACCTTGCTTTCATCCCCTTTTAATTGTCGCTCGTTTCGCTGACGCGGATTTATTTGAAGATACGCAAATATAAATGTGGTAGGAATATTGTATAAGTAATCCTTTTTATTCTACTTGTCAAGTTTTGGGAGAGTTTATTTGTAAAATTTCCCTTTGGATCGACTTTCGAAAATGAGGTTTTTGTTTCGAGAGTTTTGGGGCTGAGCTTTTTGTTTTAAATACGATTGGATTGTAAATTTTGAGATAAAGTTCATAGTTATCGCCACGTGGTCGTCGATATTTAATTAATTTATATCATTAATATATAAGAGATTATTTGTCACCTTCTACTTTTAGTTGTATTTTACAGCCTATTTACATTTCTGAATAGACTGTAAAATAAAAAAAATATTCTCTAAGTCCTCCTCTCTAAAGGTCCTGGTACATGCGTCATTATTAAAACTAGAAACTAAAATAATTCAATTATCATATCTTCAATTACGGCTGTGAGGTGGAAATGGGCCTTTTTCACACTTAGGTACATTAAAATCTACGCAGTTTTCCTCGTTCGATTAATTTAGATAAGTTCCTTAAATTTTTTATTAAAATTATACTAAGAACTTACTAGAAGTTAATTAAATTACATCTTTTCAAAATATTATCGTCAGAAATTTTTTTAACGAAAGATTCCTATAATTTGTATTCCTGAAAAAGATAAAGATAACTTTATTATTTCCTCAAAAGTTAACAAATTTTAAATACGTACATAATTATAAGCCAATTGCTATTACAACATTAATAAATTTCATTTATTTAACAGTATTTATAATTATTATATGAGTTTTATTAAAAGGGTCTTAGCATTAAAGTTCGTTTTATATTCTATACACTAGTGGCCTACAAGGGATCCAGAAAACCTTTGAAAGCGCGTTGAACTCCCCATAAAATAGACGCCTAGCCTATTCAACCACGGTTATTCACTTCTGAAATGTAGGTTCACGTGCACTAGTGATCCTAATGGAAATACGTATACATTATAGTATAAAATATACTACTTGTCCGTATATTTATGTTTATTTGTATAAATATATTATGAAAGTAATCAATTATAATTAGACTCTCTTATAAGAAGAAGAAAATCTTACAAGATTTTTTATTAAATATTGTAATTATTGTTGAATACCGGTTTTAATTATTTCATATTTATGACATCTTGGAAATACATATAGGTATATTTGTTTTTATATTTGAAAATACGAACGAACGAACGAACGTTATAAATATTTTCAGCTTCCTAAAGTAATGAATTTGGTAGCAGTATCGATAAAAAAATATAAATTTTCATCTATAAATATGGAATAATAACTCATTTTAAAACAGTATTTTAAACTGATAGGAATGTGTTTGAATTACTGTTTCCTTGCATAACCCATTTACTTTTAAAAAGCATAATGTAAAATTTAAAATGGCAAGTTTAAGATAGTATGTAGGTCACATACAAAAAAAACATATAAAAAAACTTAATCGAAAGCGGTTAGATTGCTACAATGCCACATATAGGTACATACAAACAGATATTCATATAATCGTTTATACGTAA
The DNA here is from genome assembly GCA_905231865.2 of Boloria selene. Lineage (NCBI taxonomy): Eukaryota > Metazoa > Arthropoda > Insecta > Lepidoptera > Nymphalidae > Boloria > Boloria selene. The sequence continues at coordinate 1,330,478 of HG993133.1, forward strand.
AACCACCCTTATTAGCGTCAGGGTTTAATAAAACAATTAGACTAGCCCTATTTAACGTCCCACTACTGGGCACGGGCTTCCATTCGATACGAGGGGGATCAGGCCATAGTCTACTAGCCTAGTGCGTGTAGGCAGACTTCACAAGTCTTTCGAAAACTTGCTAGGTTTTCTCAGAGATGCAGCTTTCCTCAAGATGTTCTCCTTCACCGTAGGACAAGTGATAATCATGTAAGTAAAGATTCGCACATGAAAATATCACAGACCCGGATTTGAAACTTTAACACTCGGATATCCAACGAGGGCGTAACCACTGGGCCACCACACTCTAATAAAACAATACACATACATAAATAAATAAATAAATAAAAATTTTTGTTGGAACATTATTACACACAGCACCATCTAGTTCCGTGGTAAGCTACGAAGGAAGCTTGTGTTACGGATAGTTGATATACTACATATATAATTTTAAATACATACATATTAAACACCCATGACTGGAGTACAAACATCCGTGTTTAACAAATGAATGCCTCGAGCGGGACTCGAACCCGCGACCTCTGACGCAGCAAGTAGGGTCACTACAAACTGCGCCAAACGTGTCGTCAAATAAATCCGTACCCATTTTTACTAAACATAATTATGTTAGAGCAGGACCATTTTCTATTTATCTTGAATATATTTTGAAACCAATGTAATTTTAATGAGTATCAGATATGTACGGATTATGGAAGCTGTATTTTAATCACAGAAACGATCGATACATTGTACGTACACCTATGGGAAATCAAGAGATGGTATTTATGCAGTATGTATGATAACATATAATTTTTTATTTATAGTACACAGTATAAAAAGTAGTATAAAATTATGCTTGGAAAATATTTAAAGATTAATTATTAGTTTTCTGAATAATGTTTTTGATAATTTATAAAATGTGTTAAATTATTATTTTAGTTTAGGACTCTTTTCTTAATGATAAGTTTAGTAAAATTTTATACATTTTTATCAATAATAAATTATATATAAAACTTAGTTTTTATCTTAACTAACAACAGCTGAATTTAAAATTAAGGAAGAATCACTACATAGTATAAAACAAAGTCGCTTTTTCTGTCCCTATATCCCTATGTATGCTTAAATCTTTAAAACTAAGCAACGGATTTTGATGCGGTTTTTTTTAATAGATAGAGTGATTCAAGAGGAAGGTTTATATGTATAGCTAGCGGATCCCGCGGCTTTGCCTGTGCTAAATCTAGGGAAGAGCCCAAGCGAAGCGAGGGCGAGTCGCTAGTAGATTATAAAATCTTGCCCCATTATAAGTAATATAAGTAAAAAAATATAAGTCCTTTAATATACGAAATCTACGAACGAAATTTCGTAAAGTTGGAATATTATAATTCAAATAACGTTCCTTAAATCCCAAACTTTACCCAAATTCGTTATCTCTCGCACTACACGTGTTTAGGCTTGCTTTAAACTACATAAAGTTTCAAATAGATTATATTAAGCTCCTACGTCAGTAAAAACTGGCATATTTATAAATAATAAATAAATAAATATGTTGGGACATTTTACACACACTATCCAGTTCCACGGTAAGGTACGAGCCTTGTGTTATGGATACTAGATGGTTGATATACTACACATAATATATAAGTTTAAATACATACATATTATAAATATAAACACCCATGACTGGAGTACAAACATTCGTGCTCAACAAATGTATGCCCCCAGCGGGACTCGAACCCGCAACCGCTTGCGCAGCAAGTAGGGTCACTACAAACTGCGCCACGCGCGTCGTCAAATTTATAATATGTGTGTATTTAAACTTATAACACCCCCCAAATATGTGCGTTTACCTTTTTGTGGTTGGGCTAATTACCGTCCAGTACAACAGGGCGCAACCAAAAAACGCACTGGTAGGCGTTTCAACTCAGTGGTTTGTGTGCATCAGTCGGCCTTCCGTGCATCGGTAAACCTGCCTAATCCTGCGATTCCCCATTAAGACGGTTATGTAAGGCTAAGTGCGTATTATTAACTTTTCTAGCTAGTGACTTCCACCATTTCTGTATACCATTTAATTTCACACATATTAAAATTTGTGTGAAATTTAAGAGATTAATAATAACAAATTATATGAAACCAATATGTAATAAAAATGGACCCCATAACTTTTACCATTCCTTTTCTTCACATCCAACACTTCTGTTATTATAGCATTAGACATAATATAAGATTGAAAAAAATATAAAAAAAGAATTACTTGTCACGATATGGACATTTTTGGGACATAGGTTTTCTTTTCGTACCTACTGAGGTGTCAGTTGCTATGCTAATAAGGGTGAAACCTACCCTACATGAAATAGAATTCGTCTAACTAAATGAGTTGACGTCAACCCTCCAGATCGCTAAAGCACTTCGTGACAAGGGTCGCCTATATGATTACATTAGATGACAGTGGTAAGGGCTTTTCCATGTACTATACAGGGATGAAATGGGGTTATTAGAAATTATATCATATATAAAAAAATATTCATATTTACCCAGATATATGTAGAATTATTAAAACTGCCGTATCGTAACCTGATTAGAAAGAGAGTTTTTTCGCGCTATTAGTATAATAATTATTTTCTCCGCTCAATTGCCATGTTGGCCAATCGCATTGAGAACAATTATAGTGAACAAGTGTACACCCAGACACAACTGCACTTTCTGTTCCTGTACCTCATACTTCGGTGAGATGACTACTCGACAAGACCTACGAGAACTAAGGCACAGGACCGAGGGCTTTACGTGCTTCCTGAGGCACAGGGGTGACACACTGCCAACTATCTAACTACGGGCTACTTACTGAGGCTTACTAAACAGAAATACTAAACTAAACGTGGCCCGACCCAGGTCTCGATCCCAAATCCTCCGAACGTGCGTTCGTACATGCTAACCACTACACCACATGGGCAGCTAGATTTAGTAAATTGGACATAGTTATGCAGACCAGAACCAACCCACAGAATGACTGTTTTGAGATATGATCGATTTTCATAAAAACTGTATACAAAGTTTGAATAAACATCTTTCCCAAAAATACCTTTATAATATTATAGAATATGTAGATGGCTTAGATCTTTTCAGCATATATAAAATACGCAATTTTGGACCTATCTGTGTACTTAACTCAATTTCACCACGATTGTGGGTTGGTTTTGGTCTGCATAAGTATGTCCAATTGAAGACTAAAATCGTTTTTCAGAAAAGATAATACAAATTATATAATTTAACAAGAATCGCTCGTACTATAAGGTTATAAAGAAATAATGTTAAATTTCAATGTTTCAAGTGATAAATTTCGATCCTACAATAATATTATAAATAATTTCTTTTAATGACTTTCAGTTTAATTAAAAATATTTAACACTAGCATTTTCCGCGGCTTTACACGCGTTCTAAAGACCGTAAACCAAATTCTTTCTGAGTCACGCGGTATGATAGATACCTCGCAGAACTAACCCTTCCCGTTTTTTGCAATATGTTTCATTGATGCTCCGCTCCTATTGGTCGTAGCGTGATATAGTATAGTCTATAGCCTTCCTCGATAAACGGACTATCCAACACAAAAATAATTTTTCGATCAAACCAGTGGTTCTTGAGATTAGCGAGTTCAACCAAACAAACAAACTCTTCAGCTTTATAATATTAATATAGATAAATAGAATTTAATTTAGTATGGAATTCTATATCGGTTACGCAACAAGTATTCTTGTGAGAGAATTATATCTATAGCATTAAAATCTATGTGTGGGAGTCAAAGGTATGCCAACATGCTATCAGTAAGCCTTAGCAATATATCAGGCTTGATAAACTACATCCCACCAAAGGCTTATCGATTTATATCAAACTATGTATGTGGGTAGTAAAATTAATGAACACTCAATACAAATTAATATGGAAATTGGCAAGAAATTTTGTACTATATAGTGTGTTCAACTCTAACATACCAATTTGCCATAAATTTGCTACAGCCCTATTTAACGGGACTGCTGGGCACGGACCTACCTTAGTACGAGGGGGATCAGGCCATAGTCCACCGCACTGGCCTAGTGCGTGTTGGCGGACTTCACATGTCTTTCGAAATTTGATAGGTTCTCAGACATGCAGGTTTCCTCACGAAGTTTTCCTTCACCGTAGGGCAATGGAAACCAAGATAGAAATAATTGACACATAAATATCAAATAAACGAGACCCGGATTTGAACCCACGTCACTCGGTTATTCAAGCGAGCGCGTTACCGCTTGGCTACCACTGCCTTCAATTTAGCGTAAATACAGTTAGTAGCTAATATTTCAACATTCTAGTTCAGAACGCAATCACGAAACTTCAGCCACTAATTGACAAAAACACGTATTGACAAACAAATGAACTTTTAGTACAGTAGTACGCCAAATGTCAGATTTCAGATTCAAAAAGCACAAATCAAAAAACGTGGTTAAAAATTTAAAAAATAATAAATCTGTGCGTATCTATTTTTCGAAAATCATATGATAGAAAACTAGAAATTAAAAAATTGAAAAAGCTACAAACTCTTCAGCTTTATAATATTAGTATAGATTAACCGTACAAACTCTCCTTTTTCAAAATAGGTCAAAATTAATAATCTAAACCCTATTTAATATCAAATCGGTTTGCTATTTGTCAACAAGAATTCATTTAACTCAATTGCCGGTGATCCATCACGTCTGAATGGGGTCTTTTCTATGATATTGATTTCCTAATACTTACGCTTTAGGATGATTTGTCATCTTAAATTCTTTTGAATGTTTTGCCTTTGATCTTATCTATATAGAATCTTATTATAAGGACTATTGTATTGAAGTATATAATGGACTAGTTACTTAGTCTTGCTCTGCTCGGAATCGTGCGTCCTAGGTATGTTTTAACGTTTAGTACAAATTTCTCAAAGATGTGTTATTTTCTCACAGTAAAATAAATAAATAAATATGTTAGGACATTATTACACACAGCGCCATCTAGTTCCGTGGTAAGCTACGAAGGAAGCTTGTGTTACGGATACCAGACAGTTGATATACTACATATATAAGTTTAAATACATACATATTATAAATATAATATTAATAGTAGTGTGTTAAAATATTCGTGTCTTCGCTAGAATAAAATGGGTATTTGGAATCAAGCTATTTCATTTCCATATGCAATAAGAATAATATTAGAAGGCACTATCAAAAACGACGTTTTACTTTAGTAATTTAATTTTGTTGAAAGGAGACATATAAAAGTAAAAATTGACCGTAAAAATAAATGGGTGAAATAGCGCTCGGTGCAAGAAGATATTCTTAAATGGTTTGACGACATGTTAGACTCAGTTTGTTGTGACCCTACTTGCTAAGTCAACAGTCGCTTGTTTTGTGTTTCGTTGGGGACATTAATTTGAGTGATAAGCGAGGCGTGAAGGTAAGATACGCAATGGGAGGGCCTACTTCAGTAGGGTTTGTGTAATGCAGGTTGCTTCTTTTACTTTTCTGATAGTAGAGTGGACTGTGGAGCAACCCCTTGGTTATGAGGTATGCTTGGGCAGACCTACCGGGCCGTCGAGTAGTCATTGTAAACTTAATGTAATTTTCTCGAGATGCGACCAAAGACAGACAAACATTCTAAAAATATATGTTTGGCATCTATATCTATAATAATGACTTTTGAACCAGATTTTCCAAAAAATTTTTAGTAACAGATTCGATTTAGAATTTTATTTTACGAGTAAGTATACATTTCTCCGCTTCGAACGATCTTAAGGTAAACTTTGATAGCCTATTACATAATATTATAGTATTTAAAAGTCCCGTATATAGTAGTTTATATATACCACTCTCTCACAGAAGACCGACGTGAAGTGGCAGCTACGCTGTCGCGTTTCGTCCGGTAAGTGAGAGTCCGGGTGGCCCACTCCCCATCCCTCCCTCCTCCCACCCTCTGCCCTCCATCCTCCCTCTCTCCTCTCTCCATCTCTTCTCCGTCCCTCCTCCATCCCTCCTACCTCCCTCACTTTACTGAAAGGCCGGCAACGCATATGGCAAGCCCTGCGGTATTGCGGAGTCCATGGGCGGTGGTGATCGCTTTCCATCAGGTGACCATCATGCTCGTTTGCCCCCTTTGCCCCATAAAAAAAAAAGTTCAAAAAATTATAAGCTTTCTATATTATGTCATTATAACATAAGTGACGATATAAAGCAAAAGTTATAATATATTCTTGTTTCTCATAAAAAAGGACGTTAAGACTAATAACAGTAAAAACCGCTTAAGCTTATCAAATATACCAAAAGTTTGTAGAATCTTTATTACATCCGATGTCATAGTTCCCACATTTGTGTGAAGGTTATATCAGTTCTCGAGTAAATTGTTTTAGATTAAATATTTTACTTTGAAATATATTTTTCTTCATTTACATATCACTAATATAATAAATTTTAAAACAGGCTGCATACGGTACTATGTTAGACACTACACAGATTTTCTTGGGTGGAAAGGCTCTCGAGGAAGTGTCATCATTTCGCTACCTAGGCAGCTACATCCGTAATGATAATCGCCTGGATACCGAAATCTCCTCACGAATTGCAAACGCTGCAGCGGCTATTGGTAAACTTCGGGGTCGTGTTTGGATTCACACGATATTATGCGCCTTCACACTAAGATCTCTGTGTATAAGGCTATTATATTGCCTACTGAAACTTGGTGTATTTATAGAGATTTTAAACACTTACACTTGTTTCACATGAAATGCCTGCGCTCAATTCTTCGTGTGCGTTGGCAGTACCGAATTTCTAACACGGAAACATTAAGACGCACTGGGCTGAGTGGCATAGAGGCAATGCTTATTAGGGGCCAATTAAGATGGTGTGGACATATTGTGCGGATGAATGACTCTAGATTGCCTAAAGCTGTGGTTTACTCACAGTTAAATGAGGGTAAGCGCAAACGTGGGGGCCAGTTTTTGTGATACAGAGATGTCCTTAAGCGACATCTTAATGCGTGTCACATCGCACCAGAAAGGTGGGAAGAACTAGCGCAACAGAGGGCATTTTGGCGCAACTCTATCAACAAGGCTGATACTATCTTTGAAGAAAAATGCTTAACACACTTGGATGCGGAACGCCATCATAGAAATACCCAACCCAAGCCTTCCTATGTCTACACTTACAACTCTGCAGGTCAGTTGCATTGTGCGACCTGCAACAGGATATTTCAATCAAAGTTTGGGTTCGCCAGCCACATTCGCTCTTATATCCGGAGCTAACAAGGTTCGCCGTTGACGGATACGTCAAGGAGGACATCATTATAGATATCAGATAGTTACATTACAGTACACTGATATAGCTTTAAATACATACATATTATAAATATATAAACATCCATGACTAGAGTACAAACATTAGTGCTGAACAAATGAATGCCCCCAGCGATATAAACAATATTTATAATATGTATATATTTAAAAAAGTTATATATGTGTAGTATATCAACTATCTGGTATACGTAACACAAGCCTTGAAGCTTACCACGGAACTAGATGGCGCTGTTATAATAATGTTTGTAAGATATTATACCAAAAGATGGCGCTGCCAGTATTCTATACATAATAATATAACAGTAACTTAGCGTAATCGATGGACGCGTTTCACGCATAAACTTGTGAACCGAATTTGTCAAAATTTTCAGAAGTAATAACTTATTACTTGGGTCATAATTTAGCAGACCTTTTTATACATCATAATATAATGAGAAAACACAATGAGTAGCACTATCGAATTATCTTTAGAAAATATATGCGAACGTTTAAATGAAGAATCAATATTTCTCATGTGAGGAATGTTTTTTTTTATTACTTTCCTACTTTTTATGTATATTGTACAATGTACATGTACGTTATATATAATCTATAAATAAAAATAAAAAATAAAAAAACCTTTTATTTCTCAAATAAGTACATTGCTAAACATTTCTAAATGCTATAATTGATACTCATATCTATTTGAGAACCCCTGAGGTAAAGGTCTCATCCAGAGGCATATAATCTATACTGATCAGTGAAACGTTCATAGAAATGAACTCGAGCAAAGCAGGGGTAAGACGTTAGTAATATTAAAATACAAAAAACGCATCCGAGAAAAGCAAGGGTGCAAGAGTAAACTAATAATTAATGTCTTGTATGCTTGCATATAAAAACTAAAAAGTTATCCTATTAAGTAGAAGTTAGTGATACAATTTTATTTTTAAATGGAAATGGGACTACTCTCCGGATTAAAACGTGTTCACTATTTTTAATAGGATTATAACTGGCTCGTTCGTATCGTAATATAAGCACAAATATACAACCTTTGAGAGCTTTTTTTGCAACGATGTGCTTTTATTGTTGGTGAGATCCGAGTTAAAAAATAAACTTAGTAGACCTACAACCTAGGGACATTTTTTTCTATATGTTTAAAACATTATTGCAGATGACGAAAAAATGAGCATGTGGAAACGGTAACTCTTCCTTATTATATTTTATATTAAATATCAAGAGTAATTTTGTTTGCAATTTTCTCATTTAATTAGTGAGTTAGTCAATATTATCTATTCAATCCTATTACTGCATAGATTTTCTTAGATTTTGTCACGGATTTATGTCTCTCTCGTGACCATGATTGCTGTAAAGCATTCGAAACGTCGGGAACCAAAAATCATCATAAATCCGTGACAAAATTCGAAAAGATAGTTTCATTTATAATGCATATAAATAAATAATAAATAAATATTCGGTACATTATTACAACAGCGCCATCTAGTTCCGTGGTAAGCTACGAGGCTTGTGTTACGGTTACCAGATAGTTGATATACTACACATATATAAATTTTAAATACATACATATTATAAATATAAACAGCCATGACTGGAGTAAAAACATTCGTGCTCAACAAATGAATGCCCCCAGTGGGACTCGAACCCGCGACCGCTGGCGCAGAAAGTAGCTCACTACCAACTGAGCCAAATTATTAATTTTATATAGACGTTGACCCTTTGGGACTTTAGGCTACGCTGGCTAATCTAACTGACACCATTGTCCACCCATCTACGTGGAAGAAATTACAACGCATGACTGCGTGCACAAACAGAAACGCTTCGCTTCCGTAAGCAAAGACAGCAGTTTTTATATATCACTACATAGTATAAAACAAAGTCGCTTTCTCTGTCCCTATATCCCTATGTATGCTTAAATCTTTAAAACTACGCAACGGATTTTGATGCGGTTTTTTTAATAGATAGAGTGATTCAAGAGAAAGGTTTATATGCATAACTAGCAGATCCCACGGCTTTGCCTATGCTAAATCTAGGGAAGAGCCCAAGCGAAGCGAGGGCGAGTCGCTAGTTTTTTATATATACCTAAAGCTTTATAGTAAGCTTCATAAGCTATTTTTATATTTAAGCTTATTTGCATTCAGCTAGTTAAAACTCGTGTGGCTCAGTTTGAAGTGTTTGTTATGCTTGCGGTCACGGGTTCGAGTCCTGGGGGTATTAATTTGTTGAGCACGAATATTTGTACTCCAGTCACGGGTGTTTAAATTTATAATAATACGCAATTTATAAAATATATGCGCAAAACAACGTTGCCTAGCAACGAATTATTTATAACTAGCCTTTCCTGCGGCTTCGCGCGTATTCTAAAGGCTGGAAACCTCGGACCTGTTTTGCGACATTTTTCATTGATGCTCCACTTCTATTGGTAGTAGCGTGATGTAATAATATAGTCTTTCTCGATAAACGGACTATCCAACACAAAAAGAATTTTTCAATTCGGACCTGTAGTTCCTGAGATTAGCGTGTTCAACCAAATAAACAAACAAACTCTTCAGCTTTATAATATTAGTATAGATTGAATATGTCATTTATTGTTTAAATGTATTAATAACTAATTAATTCAAAAAATACATTTTGTAGCGGACCGAATTTTGCATCTAAACCATTCTCGAATCCACTCGAGCTCACACAAAACATTTCATCGAAATCGGTCCAGCCGTTTAGGAGGAGTTCAATTACATGCACACACGCAGACTTTTTTTTATATATATAAATATTACTTGAGATTTTTTCCAAAATTAATAGTGTTATAGCGACAATCTGGGTTGCTTTATTAGTCGAATTTCCTTACCAATCCATCCCTTAATAAAGTGAGCGAGACGACAGAAAAGTTCCACTTCTACTCGTTTATTGGAAATCTTGTAATTGAAGCATCTTACAAGACAGTTGCATTTTGAACTTTATCCCTAAAAATTAAAGTCTATATTCCCTTAACATTTTAATTAAAGCAACTAAAACTTCGTATTATGATTTATTCGCCTGTCAAACGCTGACAATCCAAAGGAAATCGTCACAAATTGTTCTACAGTAATGACTTTTAGATTAATTTGATTAGTTTCGAAGTTGAAACTTTATATATAGGCATAATGGCTGCGATTTCTAAATATAAACTATACAGTAGGTAGTATTATTATATAAACCTAAAAATAATTATAAAGCTTAAGAAAACAAAAATACAGTTGTAGGGTGGCTCCTTAGCGTTTGACAATCCAGCCGGCTGCAAAACCATCATAAAAAATGGCACCGGAAGTTCGCTATTTATTTTTATTAATGAATATATCCTTTGATTCTCATGTTCCCTAGACGAATTGAATAAAGTATTATCACAATGGGTTAAGCACTTTAGTAATTATAACGAAAGAACTAATACTATATTAGAATCGGGCAAGTATATATTACATACTTACAGTTCTAGATATAGACTTATAAGTTTCGCAGATAGATTATGGAACTTTAATTTGATTTCTTTTGAAATTTTTCATGACTCAAAGAGTGCTAAAATTTCTGGAAAATTGAGTCTTTTTATATGATAACATTATATACCAAAGAAGTTTTGAAGTTATAATTTGATTAATAAATAATATTTTTGTTTAGCAGTCAATATATATATAAAAAACGCTGAAAAAGCTTTATGTATGGGAAATATTCGCAATTGGAGCTTTTAGAGATAATATAAGGAATATTATGCAAACTCAAGACTCAGGGTGTGATATTTTCGACCCAACCTTTTTCCATACTTGTTACTGTCTTCAATGCTAATCGCAAGGGTACGCAATAAGAAACGTGCGTAATCATAAAAAGAAAATAAAGCAACTTTTCATACTCTTGTTATTTCCATGTAACAGATAAATATATATATATCTTAGGAATGACCTTAAATTATTTTAAAATAGGCTTTAATATAAAAATTCATAAATTAAATTCATTTCCAAAAATTTTTAATCTTAATGAAATTTTTATTTTAGAGAACAATGAAATATCTTTTTTCGCGGATTTATTATGATTTTTTATTCCCGATAATACGAATGATTTAAAACAATCATAGTTAAGAGAAGGCTTTGGTTAGAAAAGTCCATTCTTCTTACAGACAGTGCATTATTCGTTTTAAAGCTGAGAAACTGAAAATTAAAATTACGAAAACATGCTTTTATTAATATAATATTTTAAAGTAACTAAATATTGCAATGGAGTAGATATTTTGGTATTTTAGTTGAAGTAACCTGAATACTGCAGTGTACCTCGTAAATAGTAGTTAAAGCGACACACTTGTCACATGCATTCTTTAAAAGAATTTATGGAGATACGTTCGTTTAGTTAGAATTTAAATTTTAGTTTTGAATTTCATTTGTATTATACTATAATTTTGTTTAGGCACAGTTTTGTAGGGCTTTATAATTTTGTTGTAAATAATCTCGTCTCTAAAATACGTGTAGAGTTAGTTACGATTGTGAAAAAATATTATAAAGTAAAAAGTGTACTTAGTAATGACAAGTAATGAAACAAGTAGTAATCGCAGTATTTCAACTTTACGTGAGTCACTATAAGTTACTTCTGTAAGTAAGAAAACATCTTTTTACAAGTCCATCTTTAATTTTTAAGTCAATACTTTGTTCATAGGAATTTTGAATAGAAATTAATATATATTAAAATGCTAAATGCTATACCGATAAATGTCAAATATCTTGTTGAGAAAAACCTCTTAGCTCGACTAGAGTTCGTAATGAGGACCCAAGACATAGCATTCCATCGAATATTGGTATTTTTATTTTTCCATACCCTCATTCGAATCTTCTATTTGAATATAAGCCATTAAGAAAATCTAAATATTTTTCGTTATTCAATCATTCATGTAATTTAAAACATATTCCTCATTTTATTTCATGTTTAAGATTTATAGATCATTATCAAAAGCCAAAGGTAAGTAAATATACGCTTTCACGACCTCAAAACAGACCCGCCTGTTCAATCAAGTTATTCAAAGTACTAATAGGAATATTAATCGTAAATGGTTCTCGAATCCACTTACTGGTTTTATAAATAATAAAATATTACCGTTAGTTTATTATTTAAAATATTTTGCCTTTGATTATGTTTTTGTATGAGATTAAACCCCAATTTTAAGCAGAGTATATTGATTTTAGATAGCCGTTTTTTTGGTCAACCTCGCACTAAATTTCCGATCAATTTTAATTTTTTTTAGGTTAAGGGTCACTTATTGACCATAAAAACACAAAATACTGACAGATCCAGGTGGAGCTTCTATCGCAATCTGAAGAAAAGTTTTTGGCCGATATCTCAGAAACTATGCACTTTAGAGCAAAAGTTAAAATTTCGCATCTTTTATTTCCTGTAAACTTTTATGTAAAACTTACCGTTTATAATTTATTGAACATGCATTTTATTGATTAATCCAATATTTTGAGAGTTGTCTACCGAGACAGGAAAACCGGTTCATTAAATGGTCTGTAAATCGTAAACGGTATTTTTTACAAAAAAGTTTACAAGAAATAAAAGATGCGAAATGTTATTTTCTACAATGGATCAAATAACTTTTGCCTTGAAGTGCATAGTTTCCCAGATATCGGCCAAAAACTTTTCGTCAAGATTGCGATCGAAGCACCACCTGGATCTGTCAGCATTTTTGTGATTTTGTGATCAGTAAGTGACCCCTAACCTAAAAAAAACTTAAAATTGGATCGGAAATTTAGTGCGAGGTTAAATGCTTTATTTACTGTCCCGAATGCTACATCAAGTATTTCCGTAGAAAACGAAACGTAGACGAAAAAATAATAATTTACACCTTGTATTTTAATTACGATCTCAAGAAAATTTCGTCACTTTCATTACACTTTCGTTATTTACGTAAAATATTTAGTTTTTTACTATTTAGTTCTAATGTTACACTAATAAGTATAAGTGCAATTTTTTTGTCGTAATTTCTACTCAACTTAATGTCTTAGCACATTTGGATAAAATTCGAAATAAAGATAGTTTCTGTCCTGGATAAAAAAATTATAGACTATTTTACAATTTTGTACTTGCAAATAAACTAATAAAAAACAAAAAAATGTAAATTTAGATTAAATTAGACAATTAATTTTTTAATGAATATATTATACTACTTAATAGCTGAACTTGTCAACAGTTTTCCATTATAAAATATGAACTGTCGATTATAAATGTGCTGGCATTTTTTTTCTATTCATCTTCGTTTGGGATTTGACTGAAATTTCCTGCCCATTGATGGCAATATGACAGTTTCCCCAGGAAATTAAAAAAGATATACAAAATAATTGTATATAATATTTAAGATATATATTTTTAACGTCTGTCTGTCTGTTTGTTCCTGCTCCGAATCGGCAGAACCGATTTTAACAAGACTTTCATCGCTAGATACCTGATGTTACATGATGTGATCGCCGCCAGGCTATTTCAACATATAGAATTATTGTTAATATGCAATTTAGTTTAGAAAAAAGAATGAGATTAAGATAAAAAAAATATATTAGTCCCGCTGAGTTTCTTTCGCCAGTTTTTCTCAGGGCAGAGGTTTCTTCTTTCCGAACTAGTGGTAGACTCATGACGTTCAGTAAGAAATTGTAACAATTTTTATGCTGAATAAAATATTTTGATTTGATTTGATTTGATTTAGAATAAAGAAATAAATAAACCGATAAATAGAAAAAAAAATGTTAATATTATATAACATTAATCACAATCGGAAATCAAACTTGCGAAATTTCCTCCGCAATAAAACAAAGACTACAAGTACATAAATCGTCTCTGAAAAAATAAAATTGGTAGAAACTTTCAATTTGGAATAAAAACGAATTTTCCATTTCAAAGAAGATTATACAAAGTGTTTAATTTGTGTTTCCAATTCAAACCGTGCTCTGAATTTTGTTATTGGTCTCTTCGATATGCACTAAAGTTGCAGCTTTCGGATCATCTCGAAATCTAATAATGTTATTTACGTCGAGTACAAATTTCTAAATGCCAAAATAATACTACTTGGCTTATAATTGCTAGTACTGTATATATTATACATACATATATTATGAGTATATGTAAGTTAACCACTCTGTATTCAATTAATTACTGGGGAAAGGGGATTGGGGTGGTTTTTTTGCTATAAAAGCACTCCTCCTGGAGGAGGAGGTCCTCTTATTCTTTTTCTCTCAATAATTCTCCTTTACTATTAAATAAATAAATAAATAAATAAATAAATAAATATGATGGGACATTATTAGACACAATGCTATCTAGTTCCGTGTTAAGCGACGAGGCTTGTGTTACGGATACCAGATAGTTGATTTACTACGAGTAAATACATAATTTTAAATAAATACATAATATAAATATACAAACGTATGCCCCCAGCGGGACTCGAATCCGCGACCGCTAGCGCAGCAAGTAGGGTCACTACAAACTGAGCCATGTGTCGTCGTTATACTACTGAATACTTCTAAATCTTTATTTAAATAAAATATTTGCTAAATTAATTCTTTTTTATCCCTCTGTTACATACGTTATTATATTTCGTTTTTTAATAACTTTGTTGAACAAAGCTTTGAAGAAGATACCGAATAAAAAAATATTTTAGCTTTTAAGTTTGGTTTAGTTTTAGGTTTAGTTTTTTTAAGTTTGGATACACGATACTGTAAAATAAAAAAAGGCCTTAGCTTGTTTAAATTTAAGCTACGAAGCTCTAAAGCTCTATAAAGCTTAAATATATCTTATTATTCACTTAATGTACTTGCAATTCAAATTCCCTTCCATATAAATGAGTTTTGTTGAAAATATATCTAAAATGTAAAGAGCTGAAAGAGAAAAATCAACCAATTTCCATTCACCTTAAACCGTAAACACTTAGAGGGCTATAAAACTGCACAGATGTTCCAGATTTATGCCTCTAGTACATCGCCCATTTCACTTGTTTTATGTTCTGAGTTACACGAGTGTACATAAGTTGAAAACATATTTTATTTAGTTTCAGGTTGTTATGGAATAATCTCTTGGTAACGTTTTTTTACCTACTGAAAAAAATGAGGATTTAGAATTTGGTAAAACTATGCCTTTAGTGTAATAGTTTTGTTTATGGACTAGCGACTCAGCCTCGCTTTGCTCGGTTTCGTTCGTAAAAGAGCTTGTGCTCGTGCTTGTGTGAAGAGGTTGTGCTAGTAAATGTATACAAAAACTTGACTAATTATATACGAAAACCTTCCTTGAGAGTTAATCTATCCATTTATAAAAACAACATGAAAATCGGTTCAGTAGTTTTTGAGTTTATCGCGAACAGACAGACAGACGCGGTAGAGGACTTTGTTATATCAAATTTAGTGATAGATAAATTAATAAAATACCGCCCATATCTGTCCCAAGCAGTCCATCCTGTCCAAAATATATAATAAATTTTAAGTGTGGAGGGTTTATAAGGCAAGCTACATTTTTGTCGCTTAGTTTATGTCCTTTACTCAAATATACTCTTCAACGTTCATGCAACGCGCTCATTAGCGTTTGACAGTCCATTCAGGTGCGAAGCCGAGAGACGCACTAGAGATAGCCAACCTCTATGGGCGATACCTCTGATAATAAAGTGAACTGTGGAACAAACCTTTTCTTACATACCCACTAATATGAAATGCAGGCTAATCAAATAAAGTACTTTCCTAGCTACTTTACAGTGTAGTTACATACAGTTAGACGCAGAAACATTTAATATTAATCATGATTGAAAATGTTTTAACGAATTTAAGTCATTCATATTATAATATTATATTTTCCATCTCTTTGAACATATTTAAAGGGTGGTTACAAAAATACTGAGCCATCGTAATTAATTGGTGTGTAAGAATTATACTCGTGTTTCTCCGAAAATGTGACGATATACGAATTTTCCCACGCAATACGCTTATTACAAAGCTTATAGCTGCTGTTAAAAGAAATTTTGCGGGTAGACTGTCTTTTACAATGTTAAAATGACTCAGAGGCGTCTTACACCTTAGTCTCTCTTGTAACTATTATTGATGTGCATCATTTAAACGATAGTAACCATAAAAAAAATAGTGAAAAAATTTAAAAATATATTTAATTTAAAAAATCTAGTTTTATCTACATAATATAGGTAAAAATATGTTAGGGCATTATTACAAACAGCGCCATCTAGTTCCATAGTAAGCTACGAGGCTTGTGTTACGTTACCAGATAGTTGATACACTACATAAAACAAACACACAGGCTCAACAAATGAATGCCGAACGTGTCACCATTTTGTACTATCCTAATGCAATTTAGTATTGCTTTTCAAAAAATACATACTATAAAGGAAATTAAGGTTAATAATTTGTATGTATCATTTTTAGGGTACCGTAGTATCTACGAAACGACTGGACTTATTATGACTGGACTTTCACTGGAAGATAACTAATTTTTTTCGATTACTTACGTGTTTTAGAAAAAAACTATTCAGGGTTACGCTCAAAATTATAACTAGCATAAAAGCAAAGCGAGGATAAGTCGATAGTTCTATGTAAAAACTAGTTTATATAAAAGCTAACTTCAATGTACAATACACATATTAAGTTCTGAATGGAATTGTCAAAATACAGATACATTGGAAAGGCTGCGAGATCGGCAATGATGGAATAGCACTCTCGACTCACGCATTTGTCAAATTGCGAGCAATTGATTGGCAGAGAGTGCTTTGTACCATTTTTGTTTCAATTTCATATTGGCTTTGTATATTAGGATATTGTAATATTAGAATAATCATATACCAATGATCTTCTTATCTAATACTTTCTTTGGTTTATGCGAATATTTGACATTATGAATGAAACTATCTTTTTGGATTTTGTCGCGGATTTATTTTGATTTTTGGTTCCCGACGTTTCGAATGCTTTACAGCAATCATGGTCACGGGAGAGACCATGATTCTTCTTATCTGGTAATATTAACGTAGTGGTAGCTAGCTTGCAAATTGAGTGATACAGGTTCAAATCTTGAATCTCGCACCAATTGTCTTGCAGTTAACGGAAATAAATTGGGGAAATCTCGGGCATATAAGATGCCTTTAAGTATCGAAAGACTCGTATCCGCCAGTCTGTCAGTCTATGGCCTTATCGCGAGAAAACCACTGGACCGATTTAGATGAAAATTAGTATGATGATAGCTGTCTATACGGGTTAACATTTATATGTTATTTATATACATATATAATTTTCTTTGACGAAAATATCTTATCTCAGAGAAATATAACTAACTGTTAAAATATATGTAGAAGCGGACATGAGTGGAGCGCGAGTCTGTTGCTAATATAATATAATAGAACAAGAGCCTAGTGCATATTTTGTAAAAACTATTAAATTTATGAATATAAATAAACATAATATGTTGGACAATATTACACAGCGCCATCTAGCTCCGTAGTAAGCTACAAAGGAAGTTTGTGTTACGGATACCAGATTATTGATATACTACATATATGAGGTTAAATACAGATTACAAATATATACACCCATGACTGGAGTACAAACATTCGAGTTTTACAAATGAATGCCCCCAGCGGGACTCAAACCTGCAACTGCTGGCGCAAGAAAGTAGGGTCTCTACAAACTGCGTCAAACGTACCGTCGAGCATAGAAAGTAGAATACATAATAAACTTTATTACATTTAGTTATAGACTTATAGTCATGGTAATTAAGCATGTACGATAAGTTATCTGTATTAGCATATTAATTGGACGCTCAATTTGATTACTAATCAGATAGTAACTTTATAAGTTATTGTCTTTCATTTTCCAAGATTTATAGTCAGCCATATAATGAATTATTATACTATTATTTTTATTTTATTTAAAATCATAATCTATACTAATATTATATAGCTGAAGAGTTTGTTTGTTTGTTTGTTTGTTTGGTTAAACGCTCTAATGTCAGAAACTACTGGTCCGAATTGTAAAATTATTTTTGTGTTGGATAGTCCGTTTATCAAAGAAGGCCATAGGATATTATATTTCATCACGCTACGATTAATAGAAGCGGAGCATCAATGAAAAATGTTGCAAAAACGGGAAGGGCGGGTTTTAGTTCTGCGAGGTAAAGAATTTGGTTTCCGGTCTTTAGAACGCGTGCGAAGCCGCAGGAAATGCTAGTAATAGTTATATGTTTATATGCTAATCGTTTCCAAAAAAAAACATAGTACTTAGACATTCAAAGACGTACGAGTACACGTAGCTATCGCTACCTGTAATAATTATTCACGTATATCACCAGTTCCATAGTACTATTTTTGTCTGAATTGGTCTTTAAACTTAGTTTAAGATTTTTTTCACTCTGTTTTTTTATTTGAAATCATTCTCATTTACAACATCGTCATAACGTAATTTTTTCGTAAAAATTCAATATTGTAAGTCTTATTAAAGTTGATTAAATATAAAACGATAACTTTAATCGATAACATTCCATAAGATATTACCTCAACACGTACTCGAAGTAAAAAAATCTTCTTATTTAATATAGGCTCAAAAAGCAAATAATATGTATGGTAACCGCGTGTACATCTCCAGTTCACACGGTACAGTTAGCTTGAATTCACGCGTAAAAAGCTTATAACATTCATATTATATTATATATTCCGAGAAACTTCAAATATTATGAATCTACTTTTTTATATTATTAGTATTACATTTACGCCTACCATGTCCATAATATTATGTGACTCAATCGTTAGAGAAATTAGTACTGCCCACTAAACCCTAAAGAAAATATCGCCTTTTCAATAGAGATAAGCGATGGTCTACCCATTTAGACCACACAAATTATAATACGCTAGCCTTTCACGCGACTCCGCTCGCGTTCTAAGGGCTGAAAATCAAAAGAAATATTTTTCTCCCGTTTTTGCTACATTTTTCATTGATGTTCCGCTACTATTAGTCGTAGCGTGATGTAAAATAGCCTATTGCTTTCCTCGATAAACGGACTATTCAACACAAAAAGAATTTTTCAATTCGGACAAGTGAGATGAGTTCCTTAGATTAGCGCGTTCAAACAAACAAACTTTTCAGCTTTATAATATTAGTATACATTTTTGAGGCTAATAGCATTAGCCTAACTTACTGTTTATAATATTAGCAATCTGCTCAAGTCCTGCCAAAATCGGTCTATCTGTTATTAGTTAAGCCGAAACAAAGATCAGACATTTTAAAATTTTAATTTTTCTCATTAGTACCGTATTTAATTCTATATACATTTAATAAAAAGCCATTATTTTTAAATTACATATAGATCAATAAATTTTATTTATTTATGTGTATAGATTATTTAAAAGTAAAATTTTGTACTAATTTATAGTTTTTGAATAACAAAACTAACTTATTTAGAACGCTATAAGATAAATAGATGCGGCGTAGTGACAAACTGTGTCTGTTAGAGAGGATTAGAGAGCTTATTAACGGCTCTAACAGAGTAAGCTTTCATTTCGTACTTTATAATAAGTATTATCCTGTGTTGTGTAATATTAATATCTAAATAAATTACTAGACTCAATAAGTATCACACGGCGAAGTCCCCATTTTTTTAGGTAATAAGTAGCCTATGCCACTTTTCAGTATGTAACGTCTCTCAATTTTATAACAAAACGTCCTATTCAAAGAATCTATCTTTATTAGTTAGAGACTATTAATACTTATATTACTTTTAATCTTTTAATATTTAATGCCTTATCCTTTAAACCGAATTCCCACCCATCAATGGTGACCATACTAGCTTATTCTTGCTTTACTTTTGCGATAAAAAAAATTCAAAAAATTGATAAGGTGAAAAGTTTTTACACTTTGGCTTTTGGCAAAAAAAGCGCAAGCCATAAATAAATTAATCAGCTCTGTGGTAACAAACATAAAATAACCTAACAAGCAATAGAAAAAAAAATTGAAATCGGCCTTTAGTTGGCGGAGAAATTGATAAACATACATAAAAAATATATACAATGAAACATATAACCTCCTCCTTTATCGAAGTTGGTTAAAAATAACCAAAATGAGAACCTCCTTAATTTTAAAGTCGGTTGAAAATAGAACAAAATATTACACTGGATCATTAAAATTTGAATTTGAATAGATATTAAAGTGCTTTATTATTCACACTGTCATTGTATCAGATATCAAAGATTATTATCAAAGCCATAAATATAATTCGCTGTAGAATATTCTCGAAGGAAAGATAAGACTCGCTTTTCAAATAAATCATTGGCTGGATCTTTGTCCATGCTTAAGCCCGTCTACACCCCGTCTTAAGCGCTAGTGCCAAGTCGTACATCTCAAGTAGACCTAGATTAGTTCTATTAGATATCTGTATATATTACTTGCTATATCACTACATAGTATAAAACAAAGTCGCTTTTTCTGTCCCTATATCCCTTTGTATGCTTAAATCTTTAAAACTACGCAACGGATTTTGATGCGGTTTTTTTAATAGATAGAGTGATTCAAGAGGAAGGTTTATATGCATAACTACCGGATACTGCGGCTTTGCCTGGGCTAAATCTAGGGAAGAGCCCGAGCGAAGCGAGGGCGAGTCGCTAGTATATAAATAAAATTGAAGTGTTTGTTTGTAATTTGAAATAAACAGCTTTTCACTAAATTCATATAAATGTATATTATGGTACTTATAGTAAAAAGAACATTTTTTTTCTATCTGTTCTCATTAATCTCTGAAACGGCTAGACCGATTTTGACGGGATTTTTACTAGAATGGCTAATAAAAATTAGAGTAATTCTAATTTCATAAAAGAATTAGGGTTCCAAAAGCTTTATTTTCTGTATAGATATGGTCGTTTGGATAAATGAACTAAAAGGACGCTTAAATAGTTTAGGAGTTATGCTTTTTAACCCTTCACGATGAAGCAAAACATATACCTGATTTATTAATTGACGACTCGTTTGGCGCAGTTTGTAGTGACCCTAGTTTCTTAGGCCAGCGGTCGCGGGTTCGAGTCCCGCTGGGGGCATTCATTTGTTAAACTCGGATGTTTGTACTCCAGTCATGGGTGTACGCATATTTTAACCTTATATATGAAGTATATTAACTATCTGGTATCCGTAACACAAGCCTCGTAGCTTACCATGGAACTAGATGGTGCTGAGTGTAATAATGTCCCAACATATTTATATAGTTACAAATTTTCCCTTAACAAATACGAGTGTCAATACTAAGAACTTAAGATATTTTTTATATAAAAATGTAATTACACTCTTACATTTAATCTATTCAATTGATCAATCTATTTAAGCCTTAGATGTTTTCAACTACTCAACTAATTTTGATTTAGTTTTCAACAATAGACAGAGTGGTTCAATGTGTATATTACATTAAAATTTGTGGCTAGTTTATAAATAACATAAGTTCAAACAAACTTACGTTATATAAATAATATATGTAGCTTATGTACAATTTTCAGTACAAAGTAAATCACAAACTAATCTACTCACTGAAAATGCCATGAAATCTCGTAAACATTTCACATGAGTCGAAAACGTAACTTCGGGGATTTCCACAAATAAGTGAAACGAGCTATGTGTAATAAATCCAAGACCATGCAGTTTTACGTCCCCTCTAAGTGTTTACTGTTTCCGGTAAAATATGGACCTTTTTGACCAACTTCGAAAAAGAAGGATTAATTCCGCCTTTTTTGTCATGTCATGTGATATTTTTGGTACTAACTAAAAGATTTTAATATTTTGTAAGCAATTGTAAGGGAATTTTTTTTAAACAGTATCGGTTTCTAAAGGGTGGAATAATTAACATTTTTACTTTAACCAAAGTTTTAAGGGTTTTATATTATGCAAAACATAATATTGTTTAACATAATATATTGAATTTTTAATCAAGCCATATTTAATATTATAAGATTTATTTTTTTGTTATAAAAAAAATCTCATGAATTCTGGCTGTTTTATTAAAGTAACACAAACTATAAAATATTATGTACTTCATGTTTGAAAACAAAAAAATGAAAATACCTTATAAAAAATTATCTCTTTAATATTTTATACATCGACGTATATTCTTACAATTAATTGTACTTCAGCTTTGATGAAAAGGTCTAAATCCTTCAACTTAAATATTTCTCGAGAGGGTCCAACAGCTCTCAAACCCAACATAAAATTTCCTTAAGATTGCAATTACGATATCAGGTGAAAATTACAAATCGCTTTCTCATTTTTACGAGAAATATCGCTGTAACCTTACGTTTAAGCAATTTATTCAATTAAAATTGTGGCTTCACCGGGTATTTTATGATAAACCAAATCTTGGCTAGGTGGAATAAAAATATAAAAAATGTATTGAATTTAAACATTATTCTTACTAAATTAGCATTCTATTTTAGTTCCTATTTCTAGTGGTATCGCGCTCGCTTAGAAAACTGAGTGAAGTGGGTTCAAATCTTGAGTCACGCTCCTATGCTATATTCTTTTTTAATATCGTGAGGAAACCTGCACTGTACTGTGACCAAGGTGGTGGACTATGGCCTGATCTCCCTCGAATTGAATTAATTGGCATAGGCCAGCTTATCTTAATTTCCAAGCAAACGCGTTGCCACTGGGAAGGTTTTATATACATTAATATTTTAAATGTCATATATTCTTTTAAAACTTGGAAAGATTTTAGCATAAAATGTTATTTGAGATTTAAAATCTCGTTAAAAGGGACGGTATTCTTTTCATCACTTTTCATCCACCATTTATCTCGGTTTGTTCAGGACAGAAACGTTGCGGATTTCAAAAAGCTTTCTAACCTAAATCTCACTTCTGACTTTCTATTTCGTATTCAAATAAATTATTGTTAAAAATTCAAATATAAAGAAACAAAGTTGATTGTTATGACTTTAGACAAACTCTTCAAACGCTTTTGTACAAATTATTAACTTGTCCTTTGATACTAAATGTCTGATTTTTTCTGGTAAAGAGCTCTTGTCTTATATATTTAACGATAATATTAGTAGATAATATAGTATTTAGGACACTCAGCTTACAAAGTTGTACTCCAGTCATGGATGTCTATATTTATAATATGTACGTATTTAAACTTATATAATACTAGCGACTCGCCCTCGCTTCGCTCGGGCTCTTCCCTAGATTTAGCACAGGTAAAGCCGCGGGATCTGCTAGTTATGCATATAAACCTTCCTCTTGAATCACTCTATCTATTAAAAAAAACCGCATCAAAATCCGTTGCGTAGTTTTAAAGATTTAAGCGCACATAGGGATATAGGGATATAGGGACAGAAAAGGCGACTTTGTTTTATACTATTTAACGATAACGATAACGATAATATAATGTATTTAGGACACTCAGCTTACAAAGTTGTACTCCAGTCATGGATGTCTATATTTATAATATGTACGTATTTAAACTTATATAATATGTAGTATATCAGCTATCTGGTATCTGTATCACAAGCTTCATAGCTTTCTACGGAACTAGATGGCGCTGTGTGTAATAATGTCCCAACATATTTATTTTTTTAATATTTCATCTCTTAGATACGTTCATGTTTTATTGTCATTTTCATGTAATTTAATTGCAGAATTGTCTATCCGTACATAATATCTAAATAATAAAGCCAAATAGCTCCAATGAAAATGACGTGAATAATTATAAATGATTTTGGGTATTCCTTTTTTCTTTGGCAACGAAACCCTTTACAGAATTGATTAAAGGCCTCATTTAAAAATATTTGAAATATTTCTTTTGTTTCGTAGCTTTATTTATGACATAAATATTTCAAATTCATTATTGTATTATTCAAGATGTTATCAACAAAACATTAAATTTACTATGTTAATGTTACAGAATTATCGCTCCACTTCGGTTGAAGTGATAAATTTTCCACGTGACACTCTTGTAATGAAAGTTGGAAACTAGATCTATTGGTATTTTACAAAGCTGAAAATTATGATTGTCAACTAAACTTAGCTATATTTTATTAAAGACCCGGCGCGCTTCGCTGGACTTTAGTTAAAATAAATTCAACGGGTTTTATAATTTTATGATAAAACTAGCGACTCGCCCTCGCTTCGCTCGGGCTCTTCCCTAGATTTAGCACAGCCAAAGCCGCGGGTTTCGCTAGTTATGCATATAAACCTTCATCTTGAATCACTCTATCTATTAAAAAAAACCGCATCAAAATCCGTTGAGTAGTTTTAAAGATTTAAGTATACAAAGGGATATAGGGACAGAGAAAGCGAATTTGTCTTATACTATGTAGTGATAGTGATAAAAGCAGCATAAGTCCTTATAACATTAGCTATCTGCTAGTGAAAGTCCCATCAAAATCGGTCCAGTCGTTTTAGAGATTAGCGGGAATAAACAGACAGACAGACAAACAATTAAAAATTGATTCCTTGATGTAAGTACCGTATCTACTTTTATATGCATTTAGTGAAAAGCTGTTAATTTGAAATTAAAAACAGACACTTCAATTTTATTTATATGTGTACTGATTCAAATAATACGAATTATTGGTAATTTTTCTTTAAAAAGTTATACATATGTACGAGTTTATCATTGTTCTAAGACAAAACCAGGGCGGACCACTAGCTAATACCGATCCTCAGTATTGTTATGAAAGCAAAATTATATTTTAATTTTATTAGCTTTAATTGTAACAAACTTATAATGGAATAAAACCTTGAGCTTAACCAAATAGAAACTGTCGTATCAATTTGAAACTTTTCAAGTATGGGAAACCCTGAATGACGATACTAATCTAATAATGAAGTATGAAGATGTATATAACTATTCATTGGCTTCTAGTAAAACTTAGTTCAATTGGCTAACTTTATTGGTTTTGACGAGACCTATATAATTATAGGTCTGGTTAAGACTATTTAGGATATTATAGTTAACACTTGGGGACTCGCTAATGGGTCTAACGGACCCAGTCCTCCATATTTTTATTAATAACTACTTAAATTTGAGGAATGCGACATTGCCGCTCTTAGTACCTTTTAAGGATAATGTAGTACAGCAAATGATGATATCGGTAGATAATTAGCGCGCTGCAAGTGAGTGCTATGGATGAAAAAGGTGTGTGTGGGTCCGCGGGACCCGGTAGCGACTAATTACGTACGTCATTTTTGCATATTGTTATAACTTTTTATTTACCTATTTTTTATTTTATTTCATATAAAATGGCAACCAATAGGGGTTTTAAGCTTAGAGATATAGATAAATATCTTAATGAAGAAATAGAAAACCGAGAATGCTCTGAAACTGAAGACTGCTTAGATATAAGTGAACATGAATGGGATTCCGAACAAGAAAGTGAGTTGAGGCCTATGTTATTGGAAAAACGATAGAAAAACCATACCTTTTTGTACAACAATTAAAGAACACATGAACTATAGTTGTACAAAGTGTTATTACTAAATTTTATGTATAAAGTACCTAAAGAATCTTGACAAGTGTGTTTATACTCCAAAGAAGATAATATTATTTTTATGTTGTTTTTTTATTCTTCTGTGATGATTGTTCTCTCTTTACTATTCCGTATAAATAAGTACATTATAGTTGTGTAATAAAATATAGAAAATTTTGTTTAAAATATGTGATTATAGAAATTACAATGATTAGCCTAAACATTGTCACAAAAGTATGGAGAAATTTAGTATATTTTTAAAATAGATTTTTTAAAAGTAAATACAATAAATATTAATATTTAATTTAATACTATCTTTTATTATACATACAAAATCCTTATTAGAAAGTAAGCATTTACGTTTATAATGCAGTTTAAAAAAAATTATGACATTATCCTGGGTCCAGCGGACCCGGCAGCGAGTATTTGTGTTACAAACAAGGACGCGACTCCCCAAGTGTTAAGGTTTTTTAACTATAGACATATAATAACTACTAGCAATTCCCGCGGCTTCGTCCATGTTCTAACCACTATTAAACATATGTATATGGTGGTAGAAAGTTGGAAATTAAGACTTATAAGTTTTTTTGTGACAAATAAAAAAAAATAAAACTTGGTCTAAAAATAAAAAAAATAAAAAATCTAGAGAGGACCACCCTTATCACCTAGGCCCTAGGGGAATAAAAAATAGCCTACGACTTATTCTCAGACCTACCAACTATACAAAAAGAAATCATGAAAATCAGTCAGACTGTTTTGGAGGAGTTCGATAATAAACACTGGGACCTGAGATTTTTATATATTTATTATTACTATGTGGATGACGTTTTAGTTCATTTAATATTGAAAAAGTAGTGATTTCCGATCGAAAAAAGAAAAGTAACTTGTTTCTCAAAAAATCTTACGCTCAAACATTATTTTAATCATATAGTCAGGTCAAAGAAAACGGGAAAGCAATAAAAAAAGATGAACCAAGGAAAACACTATGAACATTTTAATTACCATAAAACTTTTGAGATGGAACGAAATGAGATAAAAAGTTATACTAAAATCTAGAACAAAGTGCATGAAATATGTGCAAAGTTTCTTTATAACTGGTGCTGAAGTGCAACTAATATAGTTGTATAGTATAGTCTTCGCTAAGTCTTAAGCTTATATAGTGTACGGGAATATATTATTAACTTTAGTAACATTACGTGTTATTGAGACCACTGGTCTAATGGTTAGCATATTATGCGGTATTAACATAATAGTATTTTTTCTCTTAAAAAATTCTTAGTAAAAAGTAGATAAGAGATGAAACTGCTGTTCTTCACTATGTATATAATAATCATCATTTTATTTGTTAAAGAACATACAAAACGCATATTATTGTATATAAATAACATAATCTATACTAATATTATAAAACTGAAGAGTTTGTTTGTTTGGTTGAACGCGCTAAACTCAGGAATTACTGGTTCGATTTGAAAAAATCTTTTTGTGTTGGATAGTCCGTTTATCGAGGAAGGCTATGGGCTATATGTTATCACGCTACAATCAATTGGAGCGGAGCATCAATGAAAAATATTGCAAAAACGGGAGAAAAATATTTCTTTTGATTTTGAGCCTTTAACGCGAGCGAAGCCGCGGGAAAAGTTAGTATGAATTTAAACATATGTGTGTTGTCCTATAGAACAATAATAAGCAATAGTTTAGTAGGCTGACCTTTATTTCCATCTCTCTATCAGACCAGAGTCATGACGAAACAACTAGTTTTTACTAACATCCTAATTATTTCTACATTAGAACTAATAAAACCTAGAATATTCGTATTCAACGATTTACACTATTCAAATGTAACTAATGTAACACAAATTGTTACTTTGTAAATATGAAATTATGTTATTATTCGAAAATCATCTTTATGCCAATGCGATAAGATTTAAAATATCTCCACTTTCCATATAGCGGTTCCATACTAATTTATAGGAAGTGGTGAAATTCTAAACACCAAACTAATGGATGCTTATACATAATATGTACATAAATTATACATATAGTAAACTTAGGTAAATATAGTTGTAATTATTGTAGTATATAACGTTTTAAATTCCTTTTTGATAAAGTTAGTGCTTCAACCATCTGTTCGGACTTTTTTGCGGATTTACTTTGATTTTTGGTTTTGACGAAAGCTTTACAACAATCATGATCATGTAACAGATGAAAGTGAGGTCTTAAAGGCCTTGGCCTTGAGTAGTTGTTACAAACGTCGTGTAAACTGAATGTTATCAAAATCTGTTATGTAGTTTAGAATTAACAATTACACACTTGTATGTATGTGTATAGGCCTTTTTAACGTCCCACTGCTGAAACCGGACCTCCTTTCAATATGAGGGGAATCAGGCCATAGTCCACAGCGCTGGTATAGTACGGATTGGTGAGTTTACATGTCTTTCGAAAACTTGCTAGATTCTCTTAGACATGCAGGTTTTCTCACGATGTTCTCCTTCACGGTAAGACAATTAGTGGTAATCTTGTTAGAAAAAATTCGCACATGAAAATATCAGAGGTGCGAGACCGGATTTGAACTCGCATCACTCGGTTATCCAAGCGAGCTAGTTACTGGGCTACCACTGTCGCTAATTACACAATTATTTACAAACATACAAACGGTCTAAACAGAAACATCTTATACATACTTGAGCACACCTTACATTTGTTAACAAGTTTAATTACCCATTTTCCTTCCCAATCTAGTTAAGAAATAAATAACTTTATATTAATTTTGACGTTGTTTGCGAAGTACTTTACTTTGAATTAATTAATTTTGCTTAAAATGTAACACGACATGTTTCTTACAATACAAGTTCACAAAGTTAAATGGAGATAAATGAGGTAGGATATATTATTATGTATTAAAAGCAAAACGTGTGAAGTTAAATTAAATTATGCAACTTGTTTTATTACTGTTCAAAAATCTTTACAGTACTTGTAGGAGGTTTTCGGGTAAAATGTGTACAAATTTATTTATTTATTTATTTATTTATTTATTAGGATTACCAACAGAAATGACAACAGTAATACATAGTAATAATTTACATAATAAATTGAGAGTATAATTGTATTTCTTTTTAAAGGTAATCACAACATGCATTGATTTTTTATAAATAGAGGTATAATAGATTAAAAAATTGAATTGAATTACATATTATTATTAGACAATTGATATTAATAATTTAAAAGAAATATAATTATTTAACATTATTATAAATATTTTAATTATTATATATGCATTAAATTACATTTTAAACACATTATAGATAGAAATATAATTTAAAGAGATATAATTTAAATGTTATAAATATATTACAATTTATTTATTATTTTTAAAATAAGCACATACATACAAACACATACAAGCACACACACACACACACACACACACACACACACACACACACACACACACACACACACACACACACACACACACACACACACAGGAAATCATTTAAATCTTATCAATATATTGTATTAATTTACTAGTAAATTATCAAGCTTCACTCGACTTTTTATCTTACAGCACCATTAAACATAATATTATATATATTATAATTATTATTTTACGACTGAAGATTTTAAATTCCCCAACAGAAGCGCTACGAATAATTGCTTAATCAATTCACAAACATTTATTGGGCTCCAATTTTCTATTTAAAACTGATATTGAATTCACAGTATAAATTTTTCTGGACACCTTAATTACAGTAAAGGAAATGACCTCATTTCTCTTTATAGGTCGTATGTTTAAAGCGTAAATTCCTGTTTCCTATATAGATTTTATCTTGTTGATATTGTCGTAGTAACTGCCAATGGCTTCGCTGAGATATATCATTTGACTTTATAACCTGAACTTCGATTTAACTTAACTAGCTTTAGTACTTGTAGTTTAAGCATTGCTAATTTAATAGGAAGGTATTTAGAGTAGTATATCTAAATACCTTCCTATTAAATTAAAAAACTATCCAATTATTACAGAAACTTTAATTTAAATAAAAGTCAAAAACACACAAAGGCCCATGTTTTGAATCATAACGAAATTTCTGGTATAATCTATACTAATATTATAAAGCTGAAGAGTTTGTTTGTTTGTTTGGTTGAACGCGCTAATCTCAGCAACTACTGGTTCGATTTGAAAAATTATTTTTGTGTTGGATAGTCCATTTATCGAGGAAGACTATAGGCTATATTATATCGCGCTACGAGCATCAATGAAAAATGTTGCAAAAACGGGAAAGGCGGGCGTTATTTCATACTGCGCGACTCAGAAAGAATTTGGTTTCTGGTCTTTAAAACGCGTGCGAATCCGCGGGTAATGCTTGTCTAAAATAATTGAAGATAAGCCATG
This sequence comes from Boloria selene, assembly GCA_905231865.2. Classification (NCBI taxonomy): domain Eukaryota; kingdom Metazoa; phylum Arthropoda; class Insecta; order Lepidoptera; family Nymphalidae; genus Boloria; species Boloria selene. The sequence goes on from HG993133.1 coordinate 1,360,697, forward strand.
ATCGCGCTCCAAAAATATATATATGGCTAATACAAATATTTATTTCAGATATAAATTAAATTTACGAAGGGCGACCCCAATATTTGCTTTATTTGATAAATATTTTGGTAGGTATAACAAGTTCACAAATAAACGTGTTCTACGTATACAAGTCTCTGACTTGATCTGACCTGTTCGATGGCTTCGATGGTGTTTGTTAGCATAAATCTGGTCCTGGGTTCAAGTCCCGCGTCGGGTGAAGCTTAGTTATTGAGTCTTTCTGTTAAGTTATCTTCAGCCTGTAGTTGAAAAGTTGGGGGTGGTTCACCACTATGCTTCGGAGACATTCCCACTGCGTAATACTATGTTCCTTTATTTATTAAGTCCTTTTAGTTAGATTTTTAACTTTTAAAATTTAAATTAATTATCTTAATTAGGCTAGTAATAACATTAACACCTTACAATTTACATTATATATTATGATTTATGATTATGATTCCAATGGGGTAAAAATACACATATTACTTCTTGAATGCAAATAATTTTGACGTGATAGCAACCTTAAATTCCCTTTTTTTAACTACTAAAGATCTTACAAATTACGTTAATTCTAAAAAGTAATAATTAAATAAGTAAACAAATAGTAAAATTATTATTATTTTATTATTAATAAAGTTCTTGTTCGGAATTGGCACGATCTTGTGAAGCGCCTAACGTATTTTCATCACGTCCACATCACTTTTGTATCGAGAAAAAATGTTTTCATATGTAATCCAATCACAGTGTTATTGTACCCTCGAAAATAACAAATATCGCTGGCTATTACGAGCGGATATATATAGGTGTGATAACTTGTATCATACTTTGTTATGATAGAATTCAACGGTTAAATTAATATTGATTTTGGGCTTAGTGGCAGTAGATTGGCTTACGAAGTTTCCCAGATTTGATTCCCTTTAATTAAGTTTTTTATGTGTTTTTACTCGAATTGCGCGCTGCGATTCACTCGAGTTCGTCTCTAGGTATGGTGGTTAAATTGCCATAAAAATAAACAGTTCTGAATTTTACAGCTAATGTAGTAAAAATTACCCAAGTTTTTACACTGTTATAGCTAAATCAACGAAAGAAGTCGAGTCAAAGCTTATACCTAATTTACGCTATTCTCCTTTCAATATTTCCAGTAGTCATTTTCCTTTGTATTATAGTCGGAATGACGGTCTTGTCCCTTTTCCGTTATTCCGTTATTTTACAGATGGAAGAGTTTAAGATGAAAGTCGTATATAAAATGTTATTTTATACTCGTACATATTCTTATAGATACATAGATTGTGTATATATTACCCAAAGTATATACGAAGGGTTTTGCTAATAAATGTTAAATGGGTTACCTTCTAAGGATCTCTTTATTTATTTTTAAAATAGAATCAATATCATCATCATCATCATCATCAGCCCTTTTTTAACGTCCCACTGCTGGGCACGGGCCTCCCTCAGTACGAAGAGGATCAGGCCATAGTCCACCGCTGGCCTAGTGCGTATTAGCGGACTTCACATGTCTTTCGAAAACTTGCTAGGTTGTCTCAGACATGCAGGTTTTCTTACGATCTTTTCCTTCACCTTAAGAAAAGTGGTAATCATGATAGAAATGATTCGCATATGAAAATATCAAAGGTGCGAGACCCGGATTTGAACCCGAATCACTCAGATATCCAAGCGAGCTCGTTACCGCTGCGTTACCACAATATTTGAAACAATAAATATGTAATATTTTTTGTTTCAAATATAGAAACTATTGTATTATTTTTGTGGTGATCTTAGATTTTACCTTTCCTCTTCCTACCTACTTCTTTTTTGTCATCGAAAAGTTTCATACGGTCATAATCATAATTATAACTAAGCAAATTCTTCAAAATTTCAATCTCAAATTCTCATTAAATTATTCAATAGTTAAACATATTTTATCGTGTATTGCAATAAATGGTCCGCAAACTTTCTAATTAGTCTGTATATGAATTATATAGAAACCCGAGATACAAGCATGCATTAGCAAAGTGCTTAGTTCATTAACCACATAATGACCGCATAAACTACTGTATTCATAAAATTTCACGTATCTATTTGAACTCTCTGATTTGAGATTCTATTGGATTTAGACAAAATATGTTTCATTTGTATTATTAGTGCAGTTATGTCCTTGGGCTATAGGTTTGCTTTTGGAAAAGAGTGAAAAGGGTTCTAACCCCGCGCTTCTAACTAAGGGTTTGGACCCCTTTCATTAGAGTAAATTTTAATGTAATATTTTTATTACTATTATCAATTGTAAATTAATTAAGGAGAAACAGCGAAACATCGCTAACTCTCTCTGTAACATCTGAACTCCTCTTTCAAAAGATGTGCGTATGATGTCCAGTCCGTATTAGACTGTTAGTCTTGTGTGATGTGATAATCTCATCTTCCTCTAAATAAAGGAAGGTACACGTCCAATTGTGGGATATTACAGTTCATTACCGTTACGACGTAAGTATAACTTTATTTCACTAGTGTATCGATCAATTTAATGTTTCTGTTTAAAAGAGCTGTACAAACACTTCTTATGACCCATATATTGGAAGCGCCGAGCAGTGTTTATTGATCCACTTAATCGATTAACATTGAACGAACAATGAAACTTGTTACTATTTTTTTTTGCCGTTTTTATGCGTGAATTTATGAATATGTATTTGCGCATAAAGCTTTGCTTCACTCTTAAGCTAATAAGCTTTCTTATTAAATCTTAGATTGTACTTTAATTTATTACTTAAATTTTAGCAGTATTGTATTATTGATATGATGAAAGCTAAGGAGTTCCTTTAGATTTTTCATGTATACATAAAACTGTAATAATCACCCAAGTAATGAACTTTTCTGCTTTCATAAAATCCCATTTTATTTTGAAATTTTCAGTACTAAATTACATTATATTGTAGCGAGATAGTAAGAGAAGATAAATCACGATATGAGGTGATTACTGTCGCAGGATATTACAGAAAATGATCTATTGCTCAAACGTGCAGTTCTTTGCTGACATCATTATTATATTTTTTGCACTTGCCATTATTATTTAGAAACGATTCTTATATTTAACCTACAACAAAAAAGGAGTAGTTCATTTTGTTACACGATATTTTAACTACTATTGTAAAAGCAAGAACGTTAATTTGCGGGTTGGTTCCTACTTTATGCTGAAACTGCTTTACGGATTTGAATATGATATCATTGATATGGCAAGACATAGTAAAAAGGCTATTAGTAATAAAATTTGCCAAACGTTGGTGCTATCTGTATAAAAATATAAATATTTTGGGACATTATTACAATAGCACCATCTAGTTCCGTGCTAAACTACGAGGCTTGTGTTACGGATATTGGATAGTAGATACACAGCACATGTATAAATTTTAAATACATACATATTATGAATATAAACACCTATCATTGCAGTACAAACATTCGTGCTGAAGAAACGGATGCCTCCAGCGGAACTCGAACCCTCGACCGCTGGCGCATAAAGTAGGGTCTCTACTAAATGACCGAAACCTAACATTACATATATAAAAGACATATAGGGATGAGCAAAACTGTGAAAAGTAGATAGTATTCATTATATTCTATTATCTATATTATAATATTAAAAATGTATTCCAAAAAGGTGTTAGCTTTCCAGTTATATAATAAATCTCATAACTCATTAGGGAATATTAAAAATAAGATCTCAAAGTACGATGACTGAATCATCAATCTAATGCCCTTTGTTTATAAATTAACCAACTCGTCCTTTAGACGTGCGGAAAACAATTAATTACTTTTCTTTGAATTAAGATTTATGTTTTCCCTGTGGGCTATGGTTGGATGAGAGGTTCTTTGACTTTATATTAGGTGCTTTATAACTGCATCGGTGGTTTGTCCTATGTTCGAATCCCAGGTCGGGCCAAGTTTAGTTATTGAGTCATTCTGTTTAGTAAGCCTCAGTGACAACGCGGAGTTGTTTAGTTGGCGGTATATTGGAGATTTGGAGACTACGACAAAAAACCAAAACCTACGAACTGTTATTTCTAGGGCTTTACCTCTCACTGGTAGTGTCAATTAGTCGTCCCTCTAGTGTCTGAGAGTGATAGAATAGAGAGTGCACTTGTGTCTGGGCGTACCCTTAGGTACAATAATATCTCCTGCGTAGTTGGCTAGTCTCAATAACACTGGCCGTCATGGTCAAAATCGATCAGGGAAAAAGAACATTATTATAATATTAGGTGCTTTTACATGATTCATAGCTCATAATCTGAAAAAATATTATAGGCAGGGGTAGCTCAGTAGTGAATCGCTTGCTTGAGAAACCGAGTACAGTTAGTTTTAATCTCTATTTTTCTCTTGCGAATCATTTCCACATAATAACCAACTATCTTAGAGTGTACCGAAACATCTTGAGGAAACCTGCATGTCTAGTATGTAGTAGACTATTTTCTGACTCTTCTCAAATAGTTAACTCTCAATATTTATCAATATATTCTAGTATAAAGAAACAAAATATTATAAATCTTTTAATATTTAAATATTCATACAAATTCTCTCTCAAAAAGTAATTTATTTCTACCTGACCTTTTCGATAAATTTTATTTAAAACGAATGAATTTACATTTTAAGTACAATTGACGTGTTAAAGCTATTTTATTCACATGTCGCTTGCTACAGTGTCACCGTGATGGATATATCGGAATCTGATGAACCGAATTCCTTTTAACTGGCGTCAATTAACCCATTTGGAAAGGTTTTTTTGATATATTTATGTAACTAGATATTCCCGGGTCGTTTACTTGGTTATAAATATACAAAAAAAGCATTAAATTTCGTAATGTGTAGTTAAATAATGATAGTGATAGCCCAGCGGTAACGCGGTCGTTTGAATAACTGAGTGATGCGGGTTCAAATCCGGGTCTCGCACCTCTGATATTTTCATGTGCGAATCATTTATATCATGATTGCCACTTGTCTTACGGTGAAGGAAAACATCGTCAAGAAACCTGCATATCTGAGAAAACCTTGCAAGTTTTCGAAAGATATGTGAAGTCCGCCAACACGCATTAGGCGAGCGCGGTGGACTATGGCCTGATCCCCCTGCCACTGAGGGAGGCCCGTGCCCAGCAGTGGGACGTTAAAAAGGGTTGATGATGTTGATTATGATGATAGTTAAATACTATGAAAATCTGTTCATCCGATTTGGCGTGAGTAACTAACACACTTACACACATATTTTACATTTGACAACACGTTTGGCGCAGTTTGTAGTGACCCTACTTTCTTGCGCCAGCGGTCGCGGGTTCGAGTCCCGCTAGAGGCATTCATTTGTTAAACTCTAATGTCTGTACTCCAGTTATGGGTGTTTATATTTATAATATATATGTATTTAAACTTATATATGTAGTATATCAACTATCTGGTGATATACTACAAGTTAAGTTAGTAACACAAGCTTCCTTCGTAGATTACCACAGAACTAGATGGTGCTGTGTGTAATAATGTCCCAACATATTTATTTATATTGTTGTTAGGATCCTCTATATAATAAAGCGTGTCGCGGAACGTACGTTCGCAGCGCCTCTAATTGTCATTAATAATCTGTGCTCTCTTACCAAAAATGTCTACGAATATAAATTTGTATCTCTGTACTACAAGATTAATAATTAATAATAAATAACATAAAAATATACTCAAGCATTTATCATTCATATAATATCAACAAATACATAATAATTGTGTTTCGTATTTTTATTTTTATTGTTATAGTTATAAATATATTACGACTAAATTATATCGTGTAAGCTATTAGACTGTAACTTAACATACTCGTATTATCACTACATAGTATAAAACAAAGTCGCTTTCTCTGTCCCTATATCCCTATGTATGCTTAAATCTTTAAAACTACGCAACGGATTTTGATACGGTTTTTTTTATTAGATAAAGTGATTCAAGAGGAAGGTTTATATGCATAACTTGCGGATCCTGCGGCTTTGCCTGTCCTAAATCTAGGGAAGAGCCCGAGCGAAGTGAGGGCGAGTCGCTAGTTTATTTATAAAGGAGAAAAACAAAGCTTCTTCCGGATTTTTGTACAGGAAACACATTCAGAAAGGACAGACCCAAAGTGAACATTAATCTTCATTCTAAGATAATGTATTGCATTGTGTTATGACATTTTTGTTAATTACTGTCATGGACTCGTATCCTATCTATAACAATAATTATTTTGTATGTTATTACGAGCTGAATTAGAACTTTATATTATTCTATAAAATTTAAATCTGTACATATAAATAAAATTGAAGTGTCTGTTTTAAATTTAAAATTACTAGTAATACTGTATTTTTCACTGAATGTATATGGAAGTATATACGGCACTTACATCAACTTTTTTGGCAATCTGTCTGTCTGTTTGTTCTGGCTAATCTTTGAAACGCCTGGACCAATTTTGATGGGACTTTCACTCGCAGATAGATAAAAGCTTGTCATGTCTTGAATTTATCTTTATATACAACTCTAAGTACATTATCCATAATTATTATCTCTATCTCTACGTATTTGTTATAATTTTATTAGTCCGGTCAATTTAGACATCCTAAGGGTATATAAATTTACAACAAGCTGAAATTAAGTAAAATTGTTTTAAACAATTAATTATAAATGACATTTCAAAAGGTCAAGTTCAAGATCACAAAAACGGGTTTTTCACGATTTTCAGAAAAACGGTGGGGTTTATCATAAAATTAGTTAAGACAAAAATTGTAGATCAGATAATTATCTATAAAAAATATATGAATACTTTTTTTCTAAGAGCAACCGTTTCTGAGATATAACGATTCAAAAAGTTGGAACAGTTGTAAATATGTCCAAAATTGATTTCATTGTAAAATTAAAACTTCAAACTGAGTGCAGAAAATAATCGAAATAAATGCAAAAACTTTGAAACGAACAGGAAAATGTCGTTGGGTATAATTTTTGTATAACGTTCCTACAATCTAACTTTGCTGACAAAACTTTTTACACACGGTTTCAAATGATCAGTGGAATTAAAGTGAGAACATTGAAAGTTAATATTACGTTTTAATTTTTTTCAGTATACGAATGCAGTCTTATTTGTTTTTCGTCCTTTCTAACGTCCCACTGCAGTACGCAGATCTACCTTTAATACGAAGGGGATAAGAGCATAGTCTACACCGGTCTTGTGCGGGTTACAGACTACACATGTTTTTCGAAAACTTCCTCGGTTCTCTCAGAAATGCAGGTTTCCTCACAATATTTTCATTCACCGTTCGACAAGTGACATTTACGTTATTTTTCGCATATGAAAGTCTCGAAGGTTTCCTAAGCGAGCGTGTTACCATTGGGCTACTATTGACTTAAAAGAGGTCTTAATTTTTCCGTCTATATAATTTCGGTCAAATAAAACCGATTGCTTAAAACTATCACTGCAGGTCAAAAAGCTTGCTATTTCAAACGGAAATATTTTTTGTAATTTTGTCGCAGGTTTATTTTATATTTTTGATCTCGACGTTTCGAATGCTTTACTATAAACTTGGTCACAGGAGAGATTTTCTATAAAGCATTGAAATACAAGGATTTTCTTTCAAATTTCTGTAAGTAAAAAGTTGGCTAAAATTCGTTTTTGAAATATAACACTGTATGATATAGTTGTAATATTTATAATATTGCAGATTTTAACTTGTGATCTCCTTTCATAATTTTAACTTATTAGAAAGAGAAGATTACAAACAACAGCTATCGTCATACCAAAATTCATCAAATTTCGAATTTTGGATCCGCAACAAAATTTGAAAGGATAGTTTCATTTATAATGTCAGATATTCGCGTAAACCTAAGAAAATATTTTGCAATTTTTAAAGAAATCTGATAACTTATTTTAAGCCCAACCCAGGATTTAAATCCAGGATCGTTAAATCTAGGCATTTTTGAACTGAGGAATGAGGTATTCAAGCATTTACATAGTAAGTACATTTTTACATTTATACACTAAGTCTTGATAATACGAAAAGAGAACGATATGATATACCTCATGGGAAATTATGCCGACTAATTTAATTGATTACATTTTTATAAGCTCTAGAGAAAAAGCTTTTGTTGCGAATTATATTGTAAATGATTTTAAAATGATATTTAACTTAGCTTGCCTTAATTTTTAAATATTGCTTCAAAATATAAAGGATGAAAATTGGTGTCAAAATTATCTTCAAATGCTTTACGTGAAGAATTAAAAGGTATAAATTCTTGTGTATATAAATTATTATGAAAAGAAATTTTGCTTTTGTATCGTTTAAGCGATCAAATATTTAAAGAATGAAAGAATACCTACAATAGAAATTTTAAGGTGTTTAAAACATTTAATAATAGATTATAAAAAAAAAACAATTTATCTCTCTCTAAATATTCGAAAAAAAATCACAATATATATATTATGTAGCTCTACAATATTTTCTGAACAGAGTCGGATCAATTTATCTATACACATATAAATAAAATTAAAGTGCCTGTCTGTGATTTTAAAATAACAACATATACTAATACCAGTACCGAATCTTAAAATCTCTTTCTGCTTGTCTTAACCGACTTAGATAGAAAATACGAGTTAGTCTTAAACTTAGACTGAATGATAGAAAATAAATAAAATATTAAATAATAATATGTTAGGACATCACGCACAGCGGCTTCTAATTTCGTGGTACGCTACGAGGCTTGTGTTACGGATACCAGATAGTTTATTATACTACACATATCCCATGACTAGAGTATAAACTTCCATGCTCAACAAATGAATGCCTCCAGCGGGACTCGAACCTTCTTCAATAAGCACAAATCAATCAAACAAATCAATCTAAATATTTTTTTTTAATTGGACTAGTAATTCCTGAGATAAGCTCGTTCAAACAAACACCACCTCTTTATAATATTACAAAAAAATGTACGTATGAATTTTTCGAGTTTCCTTCAAATTTTTCAGTTATAGAAAGCAAACTAATAATAATAATATATGAAGCCATATATTACCTTCGTCAAAAGAAGTTAATGTTATATTCGTTTACGAATTAACATCGACTGAAGTTACATTTGCTGGAAATTTCAAACCAAATTACTTAATCTCTCACAACGAAATGAAGTCGATTCATGGCAATGTCGTCATTATCCTTAAATAAAGTTGCTTTTTTATTTGAAATATATTTTTTACTGTTTGGTTTGATCTATAACATCTTCTTGCCAACTCTTATATAAATAAATATGTTGGGACATTATTACACAGCGCCATCTAGCTCCGCGGTAAGCTACGAAGGAAGCTTGTGTTACGGATACCAGATAGTTGTTATACTACATTTATAAGATTAAATACATACATATTATAAATATAAACACCCATGACTGGAGTACAAGCATCATATTTTAACAAATGAATGCCGGGACTCGAACCCGCGACCACTGGCGCAAGAAAGCTCTCACTACAAACTGCTCCAAACGTGTCGCCATAAATTATACAAAATGAGACAAATGCGAATCTAATTTATGCACTGAATGTTCCGTACTATTAATATTAAATTTACTTAAATAATTTTAATAATATCTATTCACGCATGCACATTATTTTTATATTTCATAATTCCATAACAGCCATGAATAAAGAGTTCACATAAAACTAATATATTCGAAATTTCTGCTAGTAACAATCAATATAGGCAGACAGACAAACAGACAAGCAATCATTTATAAAGGTTCTGCTATTTTTTCGCTAGGGTAAGCAAATCGCAAAAGCCCTACTCAGAAAATATATTATATTACTAAACTTTTTCATTTTAAATTAAACATTTATAATATTTGAAGCTAGACCTCATGGCGTGAAGTTAGACATGAGAGAGAGACAACGGACTTACCCAGGATGATATAAAAGATCGTACAAGGTGGAGTAGCCTAAGTCGGAAGCCAGACCCTGGCAAAAACCGGGATTAATGCCGGAATGAAAAAGATTATGTATAAATATGATTTAGTAACTTCCCCTTGGACCATACTTCCGTGTTGGTATTATAGGGTTTCGCATTTTAACATTTTCATGGGGAGAATTTCGTTTTTGTTGTTTTCAATTTTATTTATGACTAGCGTCTCGCCCTCGCTTCGCTCGGGTTCTTCCCTAGATTTAGCACAGGCAAAGCCGCAGGATATGCTAGTTATGCATATAAACCTTCCTCTTGAATCACTCTATCTTTTAAAAAAAAACGCATCAAAATCTGTTGCGTAGTTTTAAAGATTTAAGCATACATAGGGATATAGGGACAGAGAAAGCGACTTTGTTTTATACTATGTAGTGATAACACTAACTCAATTATTAGGCAGTTAATGGGTGGTGCGTTTGCTTGGAAAATCGAATATGGCGGGTTCAAATCCCAGGTCTCCCACCTGTGATATTCTCATGTGAACCTTTTATGATAAGAAAAACACTTGTCTTACGGTGAAGGAACATATATATTGTGAGGTAACCTACATGTCTAAGGAAACCTAGCATTTTTTTGAAATACATGTGTAATCCGCTTACCCGCATTTGACCTTTATATAGGTTCGGAGCCAGTAGGACGGTCAAAAGGGTTGACGTTGAATACATACATACATTAAATACTAATTTTCGTCAATAGCTATTAAAAACTATTAAAATTATGGGTTAAATAGAAAAAGTACTGAGCCGTTTTATATATGCATATTAATTATATTTAGATATACTAACTATATAGTTAGGAAGCCTAAGAAAATATAACCTAATTGAAGGCAAGTCGTATACAAAATTACCTTTGCAGTCATTTAGATGATATTTGTGATGTATTCCATCACTAACGACACTCATCTCACACGAAGGAAAAATGGGGTCATTATTTAAGAAACATCGTCATAAAAAAAGTAATTTAAAATATACATAGTAATCATGTTTATTTTTATATACTTTTACGAACCTACTTGAAATTACGCGTAACGTACATCGGTTAGACTCTAGATTTTAACTTTATATTGCTTTTACATGTTGTATGAAAATGCAACAATTTGGTACTATTAAGTTAATCAGATGATGTAATTGAAATGTAATTAGTGCAACTTCCAATAAAACTTGAAAGACACATTAATTGAACTAATGAATTCATTCGTACAGTAAGTAAATTTTATACCTAGCTGTACTTATGGTTAAGATTAAGCAAGTTTTATTATTAGTACTTAGTTACTGTTCGCGATGAACAAAAGAAAAACTCGAAATATCTTCTAAAAGATTTAATTTTGTCTGTCTCAACAGAAGTACAATAGGTAGGTCCTTGTGTAGTGTCGCTTACTAGGAGTGGAGTCAGAATGTAATGTGAAGAAGTGAATGTGCTGTATTTGACCGTTGGAGGATATGTGTTGACGTAGTGTGTGACGAAGTGGTATCTGAGCTGTTTTATTGGTTCAGTGTATGGCTCGATATAATAGTAAAAATAGAAGTCTTATGCTTAAAGTAATAAGGTCGACGAAAGGGAATCTGGCGTCGACATCCTCCCGGCCGTTGAAAGCTTATTAAGCTTTTAACACGTAGGTAAAAGACAAATTTTGTTAAGGGCTCTTCTTACTGTTCCTTTGATGGTAGAAATATCTGCAACTCGAGGAATGCCGTCGTTTCCCGGAAATAATTTGACTATGCGGCCTAAGCGCCAGCATAAAGGGGGCAGATTGTCCTCTTTAATCAAAACTAAATCATTTTGTTTTAGGTCCCTACTCTTAGTGCGCCACTTAGCGCGCTGCTGTAGCTCGGCAACATATTCTTTGGTCCAACGCTGCCAGAAGTGTTGTCTAGCTTGTTCCAGACGCTGGTAGCGGTCGAGGCGATTAATATTGCAATCCACGAAGTCTGGTGATGGTAGCGCTGTAAGTGGCCTGCCGATTAAAAAGTGAGATGGGGTGAGAGGCTGTAGGTCATTAGGTGACGGACTGAGAGGACAAAGGGGTCGGCTGTTGAGGATGGCCTCAATTTGTGCAAACAGTGACGACAGTCCTTCAAAAGTTAGATGCGAATTGCCTAGGACACGTTTAATATGAAATTTGGCCGACTTTATCCCAGCCTCAGCTAGCCCATTAAAGTGAGGAGCGTACACGGGAGAGAACTTAAATTCTATACCATGATGAGTTGCAAAGTCACAAATAGAGTCGCGTTGCGACAGTAAAAAATTTGACAATTCCTTGGCAGAGGCTGAAAAATTACGACCATTATCGCAATAGATTATTTTAGGAACGCCTCTGCGAGAGATAAATCTTTTTAATGTTAAAATAAAGGCGTCCTTGGACAACTCACTTACCGCTTCAAGGTGAATACACTTGTAGCGAAAACATATAAATATGCACAAATAGCATTTTGTAATTTTGCATCCTCTACCTTTACGGTCTGTAATTAAAAATGGTCCAGCAAAATCAGTAGACACAGTAGCAAAGGGGAAATTAGTCTCTACACGATCATTAGGCAGATTGCCCATAATATTTGTTAGAGTTTGACCACCAAATCTTCGGCAAGTAAAGCAATTGCGTACGGTCTTTCTAGCTAGTTGTCGGCATTAAATAGGCCAGTAGCGGTCCCTAAGAGATGCAAGTAATTGCTGAGGTCCAGCATGCAGGAGACGCTCATGTTCTGCTAAAAATATAAGTTTGGTTAGTGGGTGGTCTGACTTGAGCAGAATGGGATGCCTTTTGTCGTAAGAGTAGCTCGAATTAGGTATACGACCTCCCACTCTAAGCAAACCTTCTGAGTCTATAAATGGATTAAGCGAATTTAAAGCTGCTTTTGCTGGTAAGCTTTTCTTGTTTTGCAAACGATCTAATTCGTCAGGAAAAGATTCCTTTTGTGCAAATTTGGCAAGTAATTTAGTTGAGCGTTCGAGCTCTTCAGCTTGGAAAGCTCCAGTAACCTTAGTGCGGTGAGAACAATTGTGTATAAATCTTAGGACTGTTGCATAAAGCCTTTGAAGTTTATGAAATTTTGAAAATTTTGTAAAATCGATAAAGGGTGCAGAAGGCACAATCTCCGCCGCCAAAACGGAGCTCGTTTTTAGTTCAGGTAGATTGGAAAAATCAGGCGTGGTCATTGAAGGCCATGACGATTCAGGCTTTAGAAGGAAAGGCGGTCCATGCCACCATAAGGATGGTTGCGTAGAGGACAAATCCTTTAAATCTGCGCCTCGTGAAGCGAGGTCTGCTGGGTTTAGAGCAGTGGGTACGTATCGCCATGATTTGGACTCTGTGAGATCACCTATTGCCACAATGCGATTGGCCACAAAGGTTTTGGTTTTGTTGGGCGTGTGAATCCATCCTAGAACTACACGCGAATCGGTCCAATAAATATGACGATTGATAGGTCGGCGTAGAGCTTTAGTTACAGCAGAGCTTAATTGTGCGCCTAATACACAGGCGCATAGCTCGAGCCTTGGTATTGTAGTGGACTTCAAAGGGGTACACGTGCCTTAGCACATAATAAGTGAACTTGAATCGATCCATTTGAATCAATAGACCTTAGGTAAATGCAAGTTCCGTAAGCTTGCTGGGAAGCATCACAAAAACAATGCATTTCAATGAGGACATTATTATTAATTAGGGTTAGTCTAGGTATTCTTAAATGTGAAAAAATATTTATATTATTAGAAAAAGATTTCCAAAGTTTGTAGATATCCTTAGGTACTGGTTCGTCCCAGCCTAATTTTAGAATCCATAATCTTTGTAAAATTATTTTAAGTTTTATAACATATAGTGACAATAGTCCTAGAGGATCAAAAATTTTACTAATACAGGAGAGAATAGATCTTTTAGTAGGAATTGTATCTGTAGGTGATTGAAACGGAAAATGTAGCTCATCTGAAGTGGAACACCAACCAATACCTAAAGTGCTAGAGGAATCGCTGATGATTAGATTGCCCTCTTCAGAACTATTGGTATGTGGCAAAAGATCAGGTAGATTAGACCTATATTTTCTTAAATTAAAACAACCTTTAGCTAACTCATCAGATAGTGAGCGTTGAATATAGCGTAATTCTTGTGGTGAATCACATCCCGTTAGAATGTCATCACAGTATGTGTCATTTTGAATAATTAATTTTATTTTAGGGTCAGCACATTCTTCACCGAGTTGAAAAATGCACCTAGTGGTAAGGAAAGTAGCAGAAGAAAATCCATAAGTTACTGTATTGAGACGTAGAGTACGGAGAGGCTCGTTTTCATTGTCGCGCCACAAAATTAGCTGCAGATCGCGATCTGCGTCTCTCATCGTTACTTGTCGAAACATCTTCTCTACGTCACCTGAAACTATGTATTTATGGAGACGAAATCTAAGCAATATATTAAATAAAGAATCTTGTAAAGTAGGCCCTACCATCTGGAGATCATTGACGGATATTCCAGAAGTAGTGCGAGCTGACGCATCAAATACGACCCGTAATTTAGTCGACTCGCTTTTGTCCCTAATCACAGGATGATGCGGTAGAAAATAGGCGTTGGTAGGCCTCTGGATGGGCGCTTCTGATAGATGTCCGAGAGCGGCATATTCATTAATAAATTCGGTGTAGGCTAATTTTAGGTTAGGTTGTTTTTTAAAACGAGATTCTAGGTTTAAGAACCTTTTTTTTGCTAGTTGATATGAGTCGCCTAAGCATTCTCTATCATCACGAAGAGGGAGGCCCACACAAAAACGACCATTATCTAGGCGAGTAGTAGTGGTAAGAAAATGCTTTTTACAAAGCTTTTCCTCTTCACTGTAGGGTATAGATTGAGGGAAACCTTCCAGTTCCCAAAATTGGGCTACCTGATGCTCTAGGTTAGGAAATTCATATTCCTTTAGGTGAACATGTTAGGAGCAAATAGATTTTTGAGGTAATTTTTTTTGTTTCGATTGGACGAGCATAGAGCCTCCCACGAGCCATCCAAATTTAGAGCTGCGCAAGATAGGACCCTTATCACTCAGTAAGTGCTGTTGAGAACCTATCACTTCCCAAAATAGGTCGCTGCCGATGAGCATATCGATAGGGGATGATTCATAGAAGTTAGGATCAGCTAGAGTAAAATTAGATAAATCTAGGCTTTTTATATCAAAGGTTGATTTAGGAACATTATCAGAAATTTTAGGTAGTATTAGGCAAAACATTGTGATACTAAATAGGCAATCACTAGACTGTAGGCGTATCATGCAACGTTTTGTATTTAGGTTAAGTTGAGTATTACCAATAGCGTAAATATCAACATTAGATGGATGGGTAGATAGGTTGAGTCGCCTTTTCAGTGACTCACTGATAAAAGAACACTGACTCCCACTATCGAGTAAAGCGCGAACTTTTATAGTTTCATTGGTTGTTGGGTTTGATACAAGGACACTAGCGGTACACAGCAGTACTTGAGATGAGCCAGCCAAAGCGGACATAACGATAGGTGAATGTTCAGTGGACGAAGTAGATTCGGGTTTTGTATGTATCAATGCATTATGTCGTTTTTTACAAGAACGACAATGCCCTGGAAGACTACATTTATCAACATCGTGCCCGGGTCTCAAACAATTGACGCACAAACCTAATGATGTTACAGTACGCTGCCTTTCTTCAGGTGACTTAGCTTTAAACGTAGCACACTCATATAAGCGATGATTTTCTTTACAGACCAGGCATTCGTATTTACGTTTAGAATCGCTATTTGACATTGACAAAAATGATTTGGTTTGAGCCTTGTTCGAACCACTACTAGAGGCGAAGTGTTTTTTCGTATCGTTAGAATTAAATGTTTTATCTTGCTTACTACGGCTAACCGTCTCTAAAACATCCGCTCGATTTTTTAAAAATGTAAAAAATTCGTCAAGAGTAGGAATTTCAGATAAAATATTCCTATGCTCTTCCCATTTGTAAATAGTGCTCTTGTCTAATTTTGCTGTGACCATGTAAATAATTAAAACGTCCCATTTGTCAGTAGGTAATCCAAGCGTGTCGAGGGCCCGTAAGTTTTTAGTGACATGATCTATTATATAGCGCAATGACTTATCGGTCTCTCGTACGCCTTCAAAATTAAATAAAGCAGTTAGGTGATTATTGATTAGTTGACGCTTATTATCATAGCGTTCGCACAAGAGTTTCCAGGCTTGAATATAGTTTTTGACTGTAACTTCTAAATTACTAATAACGCGAGCAGCTTCCCCCTCTAGGTAAGAATTAAGATAATGAAATTTGTAAATATTTTTTATTTTATTATTACCATGAATAAGCGAATTAAAAGTTTCTTTAACTCAAGCCATTTATAGTAGGTACCATTAAAGTTTGGTATTTTAATAACAGGTAACTTAAATCCCATAAAGCTCTGACCATCACCGCAACAAGAACTGTTGTCAGTTGAATTAGACTCGTTAAGATTGGATGGTGAATGATTCGCTAATATAGTTTTTGCTAGGGCTATATAGTGGTCAAAATCCTGTTCAATAGCTTCACATAACGCTAACTCGGATTCTATGGAGGGGACTTGCAACGACTCGATTTGTGCCTGCAACTCGTCGAACTCTTTGAATAATTCCTCAGATCTAGATAATTTCATCTCAATTTTGCGTATATCTAAGTCAGTTATACTATTTTGGGCTTGTACTTCATCGATATAATTTTTAAACCTAGTTAAACGACCTTTAATATTACTACGTTTAGTAATTAAGTCCTTTAAAATTCTAAAGTTATCGTTTTTAGACTCCATTGGATGAAAATATCTAGTCTAATAGATTTAAATTAGTTAAATAAATAAACAAATAATTAATTAATAAACAAAAGATCAATACGGTACGCTCCTCGCTTATCTTGATAAACCGCTGGCGGTCGATGAACCGGTTGGGATCAGCTGATCGGCGCACGAGCAACGGCCGGCCGCGCGGAGCTCAGGTAGCCGCGTAGACAAAGGGTGACGTCAAAAAAGGTCGCCTCGGGCTTGCGCCGGTGCACTGGAATGGATTATTAACGATGCTATGTAAATATCTAATTTACAACAGTTGATAATTAGCAGCGAGAGGCGATTAGCGTATAGAAAAAGATTGAAAATAATTTGTAGTTTAGAATAGAAATAGGTATAATAGCGTACAAAGACAAATTAAATGTTAAAAAATGATTAATTTATTCGTTAAATGAATAAAAGCGCAGTGATTTTAATGAATTATGAATTTATAGTGCTAGCTATTTAGTGAACATAATCTAATAGCGTATGAGGTGACGTAGTGCAAAGTATGACTTGCAAAAAATGGATGTAACTTTATATGTTCTAACTGTAAGTACACTTCGTATAGCTTAATGTTAGCTCTTATAAAGGTTCTAATGGGCAATTTACTAAGGGATAAGCGAAAATAAGCTCTTCGTAAATGAAATTAGGCAATAGTTGCACAACTTTGGAAAATCTAGCGACACTATTTGCACAAATTGAGTTTAAATAATAGGATATAATAGGAACGGGCTCACAGTTAGGTAGGCAGGCAAGCGTTGCTGAGCAGGAGATGTAATGTAGCTCCGACCGCTAGGTGCTGTCTGCTTGAATAGGCGTGAGGCTCCGAATTGTTGGAAAAGCATCGGCGTGGCTCGGCGAAAGACGATCTGGCTGCACGGTGAGCAGTGTAGACCTAGCTTGCTGCTGGTAGTAGCCCAGGCAATCCAGGCACTGCGATGCACGTGGCGTTGACCTTCTAGTGTCCTTCCTCCGTTGACCCACGTAATCGCGATAATTCCCTTTAGTAGCAGGGTCCTGTCACGGTCGCCACTTTTTGTTCGCGATGAACAAAAGAAAAACTCGAAATATCTTCTAAAAGATTTAATTTTGTCTGTCTCAACAGAAGTACAATAGGTAGGTCCTTGTGTAGTGTCGCTTACTAGGAGTGGAGTCAGAATGTAATGTGAAGAAGTGAATGTGCTGTATTTGACCGTTGGAGGATATGTGTTGACGTAGTATGTGACGAAGTGGTATCTGAGCTGTTTTATTGGTTCAGTGTATGGCTCGATATAATAGTAAAAATAGAAGTCTTATGCTTAAAGTAATAAGGTCGACGAAAGGGAATCTGGCGTCGACAGTTACTACACTATATGCATGCGATGTTCACTTCTTAGAAGACATCATTTGTCCATTTGTATACCTTAAAATAAGTTAAATTAAGCGCTTTTATTACATTTGTATATCAGTTTTGTGAACTTATAAATAAAAAAAAATAAAAGAAAAGACGGACTGTTGTCCGCAACTCGACGGCTAGCGTCTATTTTAGCTGTACTTAATAAAAAAAAATCCAGAACAAAGAAAAAGTGCATAATGTGGCTCGCAGTATATTTAAAGAGATTCAGAGTAAAGATCTATGTATGTACCTATATATAATACTAGCTGATACCCGCGACTTCGTCCGCGTTGCTAAATATTAACAAAGTTTTCCGCATGCGCGCTACGCCGCTTGCCCCACTACTCCGCGAGAAGGAAACATCCATCACTGAACACGCAGTGCATATACAAATCGTTGTTTCTTAAAACTTTAATAACTTTTTATTAAATGAAGATATCGCAATTTTTGTGATAAGGGCCAAGTATCTAAGAAATAAAACTTAGAAAGTTTCATTGAAATCTATCCAGTAGTTTTTCCGTGATGCGCGTGATAGAATAAGTAGTAAATATGTAATGAATTATAGTAAAATAGATAGTTATTTATTAATAGCAAATCAATATGAATTACTTCCTTTATTTTATAATTATTATCATATCAATTTTAACAGTAAAATGTTCTATAAAGGAAGTTGTGTTGACTGTTGTTGATTGTATTTTATTCTTTTGAATGAATTATTGTTGGTAGTCAAACTTTACGAAATTATTAATGAATAATATTAAAAAAACTATTTATTTATTATAACGAATTTAAGAAATATAATTAACAAATTATAGTTAATGTCATTATACTAGAATCTCCTTTGATTTACTATTAGAATGATATAAAAAGGATTGTTGAGTTGTGAAACAGTTAGTCGTATACGGACTACAGCCCAGAGCACTTCACTGAGCAAGTTAAGAGCCCTATTACAAATCTGCACTCTGCGAGTTTAGGTATAATGAAGCGTCCGGACACCTGCACAAGAAACTATGACCAAGCGATTTTAATACTTTTCCCTAATATCCATTATTTCCTATTATCCTAATATTCATATCCCTATATTTTTTAGAATTTCTATAGAGTAATTCGTTATCGGCAAACCCGCAAATTTTACATACAGTGCCATGGATCTAGTATGGGAATAAACAGATTATATGAAGATGAAACCTTGATGATAAATAAGGCAGAAAATATCAAATCAAATCAAAATATTTTATTCGGCATAAAAATTGTTACAAATTGTGAATTTTTACGATGCCAAGATCCAAGATGGCGGACATCCGGTTTTTTTCAATAATGACATGGGTATCATTTTCGAGGTTTCTCGGGGTGCTTATTACGAAAATAAGGTCCAGTTTTAAATTCAAGATGGCGGACATCCGGTTTTTTTTCAACAATGACATGGGTGTCATTTTCGAGGTTTCTCGGGATGCTGATTGTGAAAATGAGGTCTATTTTCAAATCCAAGATGGCAGACATCCGGTTTTTTTCAACAATGAAATGGGTGTCATTTTCGAGTGTTCTAAGGATTCCGATTTCGAAAATGATGTTCATTTTCAAATCGAAGATGGCGGAGCGGAATTGAATATTTTGATAAATATTATTTACTATTCGTAAATAAGAACTTGTACTAAAATAAACTTTTTCAAGTGCTCCAATATACTTAATTGAGGTTAACCATTAGTATGTATTATTTAATGATGCCAAAGAAGTACACTACTTCTAACGCGTGTTCATAAGTACACACACGCTTTTTTTATCTTAATCTCACTCTTTTTTAAATTAAATATGTTGAAATAGCCTGGCGGCGATCACATCTTTCCTAAGTGTCATTGTTGAAAATAAACCGGATGTCCGCCATCTTGGATTTGAAAATGGACGTCATTTTCGTAATCGGCATCCCAAGAACACTCGAAAATGACACCCATGTCATTGTTGAAAATGAACCGGATGTCCGCCATCTTGTATTTGAAAATGTACCTCATTTTCACAATCAGCACCCCGAGAAACCTCGAAAATGACACACATGTCATTGTTGAAAAAAAAACGGATGTCCGCCATCTTGGATTTGAAAATGGACCTCATTTTCGTGATCAGCACCCCGAGAAACCTCGAAAATGATACCCATGTCATTGTCGAAAAAAAAACCGGATGTCCGCCATCTTGGGTTTGAAAATGGACGTCATTTTCGCAATCAGCACCCCGAGAAACCTCGAAAATGATACCTATGTCATTGTTTAAAAAAACAGTGAAGTCAATTTTTCATAACGCGCCTAAAGAAGTATAACTTCAATAATTCATTTAGAAAAAAAATCAAACTACTATATTTACATATGTATAATATGTGTGTTTTCAATAATATATTCACTTTCGAATATCATAGGAAAATACATTCAATACAATTTATATTTACATTACAATCAGATCATAACTAAATAAAAAACAATAGTTACTTGTATCAGGAAGGGTTAGTTGCGGTATATTCTTGGCGAATTGGTAAGATTACGTGGCGCACTATGGAACAACAGCGAGCGATACGTCCTCTCTCTGTAAGCGCTTGGCGCGGTCTGAAGCTACGCACCGCCGGTTCCGAGATTTATATTGATTTTTATCATTGCACAAAACAATTGAAAACTAAAATAATATTTAACTTTTTGGACTAATTATTTTTTTGGAGCAAGGTAAGATAGTAACCTTAGTTATTAAATACTTTTTGTTTGAATTTGGATTATAGATTCGTAAATAAAAAATAAAATTTCAGACGAAGAATTGTCAGTATCTCTCTATTTTAATGAATTATTTTTGGTGCATTATTGTATGAAACATAAAAAATTAAATTAAGCATTCCATAGTACAACATTCAGTTGTACCATGGACATTTTTATATATTATTATATTATTATATCTTCTATGTAACCAAGCATCTAAATATGCCCAAAAGTAGAATTTTACGAAACATCCTTTGCAGAAACAAGGTTTTTACTCATGTATGTAAACAAATTGAAATATTTATTCACAACACTCCATAGAAAAATAATTGAACTTACTCGAGCATGTTTTTTTTTTCATTTTGTGGGAATATCTTAACCATAATCAGAATTCTAAACTCGCGTGAAACACTCAAATACAAGTAAAAGTGTGATAGGCCTCTTAAGTACTCTAACTTTGTTATTGATACTATTTTATATTTTATTTTTAAATATATGAATACTTTTTTTCTAAGAGCAACCGTTTCTGAGATATAACGATTCAAAAAGTTGGAACAGTTGTAAATATGTCCAAAATTGATTTCATTGTAAAATTAAAACTTCAAACTGAGTGCAGAAAATAATCGAAATAAATGCAAAAACTTTGAAACGAACAGGAAAATGTCGTTGGGTATAATTTTTGTATAACGTTCCTACAATCTAATCTAAATCTGCTGACAAAACTTTTTACACACGCTTTCAAATGATCAGTGAAATTAAAGTGAGAACATTGAAAGTTAATATTACGTTTTAATTTTTTTCAGTATACGAATGCAGTCTTATTTGTTTTTAGTCCTTTCTAACGTCCCACTGCAGTACGCAGATCTACCTTTAATACGAAGGGGATAAGAGCATAGTCTACACCGGTCTTGTGCGGGTTACAGACTACACATGTTTTTCGAAAACTTCCTCGGTTCTCTCAGAAATGCAGGTTTCCTCACAATATTTTCATTCACCGTTCGACAAGTGACATTTACGTTATTTTTCGCATATGAAAGTCTCGAAGGTGCCAGACTGGGGTGTGAACGAGCTTCCCTTAGTTTCCTAAGAGAGCGTGTTACCATTGGGCTACTATTGTCTTAAAAGAGGTCTTAATTTTTCCGTCTATATAATTTAGGTCAAATAAAACCGATTGTTTAAAACTATCACTGCAGGTCAAAAAGCTTGCTATTTCAAACGGAAGTATTTTTTCGAATTTTGTCGCAGGTTTATTTTATATTTTTGATCTCGACGTTTCGAATGCTTTAACAAAACTTGGTCACAGGAGAAATTTTCTATAAAGCATTGAAATACAAGGATTTTCTTTCAAATTTCTATAAGTAAAAAGTTGGCTAAAATTCGTTTTTGAAATATAACACTGTATGATATAGTTGTAATATTTATAATATTGAAGTTTTAAACTTGTGATCTCCTTACATAATCTTAACTTATTAGAAAGAGAAGATTACAAACAACAGCTATCGTCATACCATAATTCATCAAATTTCGAATTTTGGATCCGCAACAAAATTTAAAAGGATAGTTTCATTTATAATGTCAGATATTCGCGTAAACCTAAGAAAATATTTTGCAATTTTTAAAAGAAATCTGATAACTTATTTTAAGCTCAACCCAGGATTTAAATCCAGGATCGTTAAATCTAGGCATTTTTGAACTGAGGAATGAGGTATTCAAGCATTCACATAGTAAGTGCATTTTTACATTTTTACACTAAGTCTTGATAATACGAAAAGAAAACGATATGATACACCTCATGGGAAATTATGCCGACTAATTTAATTGATTACATTTTAATAAGCTCTAGAGAAAAAGCTTTTGTTGCGAATTACATTATAAATGATTTTAAAATGATATTTAACTTAGCTTGCCTTAATTTTTAAATGTTGCTTCAAAATATAAAGGATGAAAATTGGTGTCAAAATTATCTTAAATGCTTTACGTGAAGAATTAAAAGGTATAAATTCTTGTGTATATAAATTATTATGAAAAGAAATTTTGCTTTTGTATCGTTTAAGCGATTAAATATTTGAAGAATGAAAGAATACAATAGAAATTTTAAGGTGCAGTTTAAAAATATTTAATAATAGATTATAAAAAAAAAACAATTTATCTCTCTCTCAATATTCGAAACAAAATCACAATATATATATTATGTAGCTCTACAATCTTTTCTGAACAGAGTCGGATCAATTTATCTATACACATATAAATAAAATTAAAGTGCCTGTCTGTGATTTTAAAATAACAACATATACTAATACCAGTACCGAATCTTAAAATCTCTTTCTGCTTGTCTTAACCGACTTAGATAGAAAATACGAGTTAGTCTTAAACTTAGACTGAAAGATAGAAAACAAAAAAAATATTAAATAATATGTTAGGTTAGGTTAGGTTATACAACGCACAGCGGCTTCTAATTTCGTGGTAAGCTACGAGGCTTGTGTTACGGATACCAGATACTACACATATAACTATATTAAGTATCCCATGACTAGAGTATAAACATCCATGCTCAACAAATGAATGCCTCCAGCGGGATTCGAACCTTCTTCAATAAGCACAAATCAATCAAACAAATCAATCTAAATATTTTTTTTTAATTGGACTAGTAATTCCTGAGATAAGCTCGTTCAAACAAACACAGGTAGTGTTTATAATATTACAAAAAATGTACGTATGAATTTTTCGAGTTTCCTTCAAATTTTTCAGTTATAGAAAGCAAACTAATAATAATAATATATGAAGCCATATATTACCTTCGTCAAAAGAAGTTAATGTTATATTCGTTTACGAATTAACATCGACTGAAGTTACATTTGCTGGAAATTTCAAACCAAATTACTTAATCTCTCACAACGAAATGAAGTCGATTCATGGCAATGTCGTCATTATCCTTAAATAAAGTTGCTTTTTTATTTGAAATATATTCTTTCTTACTGTTTGCTTTAATCTATAACATGTTCTTGCTAACTCTTATATAAATAAAAATGTTGGGACATTTATTAAATACATACATATTATAAATATAAACACCCATGACTGGAGTACAAGCATCAGATTTTAACAAATGAATGCCGGGACTCGAACCCGCGACCACTGGCGCAAGAAAGCTCTCACTACAAACTGCTCCAAACGTGTCGCCATAAATTATACAAAATGAGACAAATGCGAATCTAATTTATGCACTGAATGTTCCGTACTATTAATATAAAATTTACTTAAATAATTTTAATAATATCTATTCACGCATGCGCATTATTTTTATATTTCATAATTCCATAACAGCCATGAATAAAGAGTTCACATAAAACTAATATCTTCGAAATTTCTGCTAGTAACAATCAATATAGGCAGACAGACAAACAGACAAGCAATCATTTATAAAGGTTCTGCTATTTTTTCGCTAGGGTAAGCAAATCGCAAAAGCCCTACTCATCAAATATATTATATTACTAAACTTTTTCATTTTAAATTAAACATTTATAATATTTGAAGCTAGACCTCATGGCGTGAAGTTAGACATGAGAGAGAGACAACGGACTTACCCAGGATGATATAAAAGATCGTACAAGGTGGAGTAGCCTAAGTCGGAAGCCAGACCCTGGCAAAAGCCGGGATTAATGCCGGAATGAAAAAGATTATGTATAAATATGATTTAGTAACTTCCCCTTGGATCATACTTCCGTGTTGGTATTATAGGGTTTCGCATTTTAACATTTTCATGGGAGAATTTCGTTTTTACTGTTTTTAATATTATTTATGATAACACTAACTCAATTATTAGGCAGTTTACGGGTAGTGCTTAGTAAACCGAATATAGCGGGTTCAAATCCCACTTTGATATTTTCATGTGAACCCTTTATGATAAGAATAACACTTGTCTTACTGTGAAGGAACATATTGTGAAGTAAGCTACATGTCTAAGGAAACCTAGCATTTTTTTGAAATACATGTGTAATCCGCTTACCCGCATTTGACCTTTATAAAGGTTCGGAGCCAGTAGGACGGTCAAAAGGGTTGATGTTGAATACATACAT
The DNA here is from genome assembly GCA_905231865.2 of Boloria selene. Taxonomy (NCBI): domain Eukaryota; kingdom Metazoa; phylum Arthropoda; class Insecta; order Lepidoptera; family Nymphalidae; genus Boloria; species Boloria selene. The sequence continues at coordinate 1,385,659 of HG993133.1, forward strand.
ACATTAAATACTAATTTTCGTCAATAGCTATTAAAAACTAATAAAATTATTGGTTAAATAGAAAAAGTACTGAGCCGTTTTATATATGCATATTAATTATATTTAGATATACTAACTATATAGTTAGGAAGCCTAAGAAAATATAACCTAATTGAAGACAAGTCGTATACAAAATTACCTTTGCAGTCATTTAGATGATATTTGTGATGTATTCCATCACTAACGACACTCATCTCCTTTCAGGAGGAAAAATGGAGTCATTATTTAAGAAACATCGTCATAAAAAATGTTATTTAAAATATACATAGTAATCATGTTTATTTTTATATACTTTTTTTTTAAATTACGCGTAACCTCTCTAACTAACTCTAGATTTAACTTTATATTGTTGTATAGATTTAAAATTTTGTATGAAAATGCAACAATTTGGTACTATTAAGTTAATCAGATGATGTAATTGAAATGTAATTAGTGCAACTTCCAATAAAATTTGAAAGACACATTAATTGAACTAATGAAGTAATTCGTACTGTAGTAAGTAAATTTTATACCTAGCTGTACTTAATAAAAAAACATCTAGAACAAATAAAAAGTGCATAATGTGGCTATCAGTATATTTTAAGAGATTCAGAGAGAAGATCAAATCAAATCAAATTAAAATATATTATGCAGCATAAAAATTGTAACAATTTCTTACTGAACGTCATGAGTCTACCACCAGTTCGAAAAGAAGAAATCTCTGACCTGAGAAAAACTGGCGAAAGAAACTCAGCGGGACTATTTTTTTTTCTCTCTCTTTTTCAAATTAAATTGCGAATTAACAATAAAACAATAAATTCTAAATGTTAAAATAGCCTGGTGGCGATCACATCATTCCCAAGGCGTACAGTCTTATAACATTCTATCTATGTAGTGATCTATATATGTTTATATATATGTTCATAATCCTTCTATATACAAAAGTATATACGTATCAGTGATATGAGAATACGTGTATTTAATACTAGAAAGTTTTATACTTTCTATAATTAATATAATTTCTGATGCGGTAGAAGTGAAGTTAACAAATATTGTCCATTTGACCGGAAAGTAGATGACCCGTTTTACGACCTTGTTTGTGATAAAACTCCACGGATATGGATTCTAAGTAATTGACAATTTTTGTATTGAAACTACCCTTGCTCTGCTCGGTTTATTTCTAGGGGCGTTTTATAGGTAGCATAATTAATACTAATATTATAAAGCTGATGAGTTTGTTTGTTTGTTTGGTTAATCTCAGGAACTTTGTTTTTAGTGGGAACTTTGCTGGCTTAATTTTTTATTTTACTTTAAGTGTTAATCTATGTTTACTAAAATAACGCTGTGTGTTTCCCAAAGATAAATAAAATAAAAAATAAAACTACGAATCATCAGGGTCCGAATTAAAAAAATCTTTTTGTGTTGGATAGTCCATTTATCGAGTAAGGCTAGAGAGTATAGGCTATATTACATCACGCTACGACATAGCGGAACGATAGGAGCGGAGCATTAATGAAAAATGTTACAAAAACGGGAAGGGCGGGCGTTACTTCTGCGAGGTACCAAACCGTGCGACTCAGAAATAATATGGTTTCCGGTCCTTAGAACGCGTGCGAAGCCGCAGGAAATACTAGTGTATTATATGTTGGACTACATAAATAGCTAGGCATACCAAATTTCATCGAAATCTGAGTTTTCTCGTGATACTTTTAGTTTTCAGTGAGTGTGAAAAATTATAAAAATAAATGTATAAAATAGCATTTTCAGAAAAGAAAAGTCGGTACACAATTATATTATTATTTAAACATTATATTCAAATCAATTTTAGTAATATCAAAAATTACCGCAGACGTTACACTGAACTGTTAAATACTCTTATAATAAATCTAGCCATTCATTCATTCAAAAATGAAAGTTTGAACGTCTCTTTTAAAACTCTTAATTAAAATTCAAACATGACTATACATAATTTTTCGAAATGACAAATTGTTTTAAAGAAGACAATCTAATGTCTTTGAATGTATAAAATATTAACATTATAATAATATTTTTTTTTTTTATGGTAAAAAGGGGGCAAACGGGCAGGAGGCTCACCTGATGGGAAGTGATCACCTCCGCCCATGGACATCTGCAAGCTGCGTTGCCGGCCCTTCAGGAAAGGGAGGGATGGAGGAGGGAGGGAAGTGGGAGGGAGGGGGGAACGAAGGCGGAGGATGAAGGGAAGAGGGAGGGGGGAAGGAGAGTGGGCCTCCCGGACTCTCACTCACCGGACGAAACGCGACAGCATAGCTGCCACTTCACGCCGGTCAAGTATGCTATTTAAATTATAGTGGTAGGCCAGTAATAACGTTCATTTTCATTAATTCAATGTAAATAAATTACTTTAATTTTATGCAAAATTATAAATTAAGCAAAATTGAATAATATTTACTTGCAAGCGAATATATTCATTTGTTTCCAGTTCCATCGACGAATTTTATAATAATTGAATTGATTAATCGCATGAAACAATTAATGTATTTTATATTTTGTCTCAGAATATCAACACCATTTAGTCTTGTCGCAGTTTTTTTAGCTAGCAATAGGAAGCTGGTTCGATTTCCAAGTTGAGCAAAAATTATTAAGTCTAAAGTTTTGTGTCGCCATACAATGTTTCATATATCATTGCATCATGTCAAACGATTTCTTATTTTAGTCTAAGTATTGACAATATTTTTAGGAACCAGAAGTGAAATTTAGAAAAAATAAAAAGACTTTCCAAACGGACAAGGTTTCTCCTTACACTAGTTTACAGTACGTGAAATTCGTCTCGAATGAAGCGCGCACAGGCTTATATAAGCTCGCCGTTACCACCACTACGTGATATCCCTTCCACGATGACGTTTTCTTACTATTCTTCCAGTTCCAACAATATATTATATCACTACATAGTATAAAACAAAGTCGCCTTTTCTGTCCCTATATCCCTATATCCCTATGTGCGCTTAAATCGGTTTTTTCCAATAGATAGAGTGATTCAAGAGGAAGGTTTATATGTATAACTAGCGGATCCCGCGGCTTTGCCTGTGCTAAATCTAGGGAAGAGCCCGAGCGAAGCGAGGGCGAGTCGCTAGTTTTAGTAATATATCAACAAAAATCACATTCTTCAATCTTGGCTGCGCTTTGTTATGTTCTAAGGTTTAGCCTAAATTAATCGCAAATAAGGTATTTCAACGTAGTAAAAAGTATACAATGAAGACCAGTACAACCAAGTCAGACCAAATTTCATTCAAATCTGTCAAATGGTTTTCTTGTGATGCACGTCTAGATAGACAGAGAGAACGATAGAAGACTGACAAAAAATCTAAGAACTGTACTATATTCAGTCGTAAATCAAATCAAAATATTTTATTCAGCATAAAAATTGTTACAATTTCTTACTGAACGTCATGAGTCTACCACCAGTTCGGAAAGAAGAAACCTCTGACCTGAGAAGAAATGGCGAAAGTCTCAGCGGCAGCGACAGTAATAACTATTTTTAATAAGATTTTCAATAATTATTTATAGATTTCGAAACAGAATTCTATTTTACTTACAAACATTAATATAAGCGAATATAGTTATTTTTAATATATAATCCTCTTTGATCGTAAATAAATAGTCGTATATAGTTTAATAAATTTCTTATTTCTATAAATAAATAAGAATATAACATTAAGTAATGTTGGGTATATTATTAATTACAATGAAAAAGCTAGGAGAAGTTATTAATCGTTCTGGCTAGGGTTGTCAAAATTGTGAGGTGTAAATGTAATACATATTTTTATTTGTTTTTTATTTGTTAAGATATTAACGCACTGTACCATCTAGTTCCATGGTAAGATACGAGCCTCGTGTTACGGATACCAGATAGTTGTTACCCTACACCTTTATATTTTTAATACATGAATACATATTATCGACATAAATAAAAATGAATGTTACTAAACGCAAAACTCGAAAATGGCTCGATCAATTCGGCTAATTTCTTTTTTGTATTTGCCTTAAGGCACGCGGAAGGTTTAAATAATAAAAAAAAACAAAGCTTGTAAACTAAAGGGGTACCTAGGGACGAACCCGAGCGAAACGAGGGTGAGTCACCGGTTATAAATAAACTATAGAATGGACAACAAACATTAGTTCTCATCATTCACATCATTGCCCCCAGCGGGAGTCGAACTTGCAACCACTGGCGCAGGGACACTGGGCTTACTACAAACTGTAGTGAAAAAGTATCATAAATAAATTACGTTGTTAGTCTATTTACAAGCTACATAGATCTCCTTTCTCAAAGGGATCCTCTACCGTAGATTTCAATAATCTAAGAATATCTAGTTTGGTTTAAGCAAACGCTATCAATCAATTGGTGAAAATCGATAGTTCAATATATCTTCCAATTATTCACGGTAACCAAATTGTAACCCTTCTAAAGTATATACCCACAGTCCTTACCAAAGCCCATGTTACTTTACTATCCCGTAAAGCAAGTGCTATTAAGGTTTTTGATGCAATGTTAATTAACACTTTCTTAGGTTTACGAGAATATTTGACATCGTCGGGAAACAAAAATCATAATAAATCCACGACAAAATCCGAAAAGATAGTTTCATTTACAATGTTAATTAATTACGTAATTTACCATTTAATAAAAGTCTAATAAGTAGAATCTGGATTTTAAATATTTTTGAAGAATCTTATTTAAATAATTATTTTTATCGATACAAAGGTAAAATTTATGGTTTTTAGAATACAAGTATCTATTGAGGAAATAGCAATATATTTTGATGAACTTTAGTATTATGATAGCTGGTAGTACGTCCCAATATAATATACGTAGGATACTTTTTATTGCGAAAAAGTATTTCATCTCTTAATCTATACTGCCCATTAAACTGAACGTAGCGTTTACATTAGTTTATTTTTATAAAAATGCAATATTGGCAACCCTATTTAACATAGGGGAATATATACGTTACATTAACCTCGAAGTAGTCAGTTATGAGTGCTATGACATATTAGTAGCGTCCATCTTGAGGGTTAATGACGGTCATTTTTGTTCCGAACGGACAGAATGATGATGTCCCTTAATAAAATCGTACATCAGTATACTATACTGCACATAATGTGTTCATAGGTGATATTCACTAAATATCTCTTTGAAGTATTATATATGAAAAAGCAATAAAAAGTTTAGTAATTTTTTTCTCATCAGTTTGTCAGTAGTTCTCTTGTTATTGTATTGTTAAGATTTTTGGAAAAAATAGTTTTTTTTAGATTAACATAGTTTCCTCACAATGTTTTCCTTCATACGATGAACAAGACAAGATGACAAGTAAAATATTAGAGGTGCGAATACTAGCATTTGAAACCATATCCCTAGGTTTTCCAACGATTTTTTTTAGTTCCGTTTGTAGTGAGTCTACCTGCTATGTGGGTTGCAGGTTCGAGTCCCGCATTTATTTGCTGGACACGAATGTTTGTACTCCTATTATGGTAATTAGGTAATTATATTTAAATAAAATAATAAATATGTTGGGAAATTTACACACAGCACTATCTAGTTCCACGGTAAGGTACGAGCCTTGTGTTATGGATATTGTTGATATACTACACATATATAAGTTTAAATAAATACATATTATAAATATAAACACCCATGACTGGAGTACAAACATTCGTGCTCAACCAATGAATGCCCCCAGCGGGCTCGAACCCGCGACTGCTGGCGCAACAAGTAGGGTCACTACAAACTGCGCCACGCGTGTCGTCGACATATTATTTATACTATATATGTATTTAAAGTTATATATTGTGTGTAGTATATCAACTATCTGGTATCCATTACACAAGCCTCGTACTACCGGAACGTAGTACGTAAAAATGTCCCAGCATATTCATTATTTCAATTTATTATTTTCCCTACATTTTACATAAATGGTAATTAACAAATATAAATAACTCTCAAACCATTCTTTGTTTAATTCATAAAGAGCTACAGGCTTTATATTAACCATTGAAATGAGATATAGTTTTCAATTCCATTATTATTGGCCCAATAATAGTACGTATAGATTTATTTGATTTATTTTCTCTTATATCATATTTATTTATTACATGATTTATATATAACTTCCCCTTAAATAACGTTTATACAATACATATATAAAATTTAAGTGTCTGTTAGTGAAAGAGTAGTATAATTTTAAATAAATAAATATGTTGGGACATTTTTACGACAGCGCCATCTAGCTCCGCGGTAAGCTACAAGGCTTGTATTATGGATACCAGATAGTTGATATACTACTCATACAAATTAAATACATACTACATAAGATAAATATGAACACTCATGACTGGCGAACAAACATTCGTGTTCAATAAATGAATGCCCCCAGCGGGACTCGAACCCGCGACCGCTGGCGCAGAAAGTAGAGTCACTAACAACCAATTATAAAAATGTTAGGACAGTTTAGGATTTTGTTAAAATGGGTCCACCTTCTTTTTAACGGGATTTTAAAATAAAATCCCTTTAATACGAGGGGGATTAGGCCATAGTCCACAAAACTCATCAAGAGGTTAGCTTTACATATCTTCTAAAGTGTTTTACTTCTTTCATCATACTACAAATAATTCACTGACAAGTAGTAATCATGATACAAATAATTGGCACATATAAATATCAGAAGTGCAAGGCCTCAGATTCGAACCCACTCAACTCTGTTTAACAAGCGAGTATTATTCATGGTACTACAACATTTGAAATTCTGGTTTGTATTTTCATATAAATTCACTACAACCGTACATTTTCTTGTGTGAATATAATTTGCCTAAATCTATAAGTTCTGCCGTATTTACAAAGGATACCGTACTATTGATAATAAACTGTGTGTACTGTTGATTTAGGATGTCCTCTACTTAAATGGTTTTGGCAATCTAGTTCAAATAGAGCTAGAATATTCTTTAGATAAAACGGTTTATTATTTAAAACAATATCTGGTATTAAAATATGTATATATCTTTATTCCTTAGTAGCATTTTCGCGCTTCGCACGCGTTCTAAAGATCGGAAACCAAAGTCTTTCTGAGTCGCGCGGTATGGTACTTTGCAGAACTAACGCCCTTCCCGTTTTTGCAACATTTTTCATTGATGCTCTGCTCATATTATTTGTAGCGTAATATAATATAGCCTTTAGCCTTCCTCGATGAACGGACTATCTAACAGAAAAAAAATCAAATCGAACCAGTAGTTCTTGAGATTAGCGCGTTCAACCAAACAAACAAACAAACAAATAAACAAACAAACAAACAAATATAGTTCATTAGTACCACTCTCTCACACAAGACCGGCGTGAAGTGGCAGCTATGCTGTCGCGTTTCGTCCGGTGAGTGAGAGTCCGGGAGGCTCACTCTCATTCCCCCCTCCCTCTTCCCTTCATTCTCCGCCTTCGTTCCCCCCTCCCTCCCACTTCCCTCCCACCTCCATCCCTCCCTTTCCTGAAAGGCCGGCAACGCATCTGCAAGCCAGGCTTGCAGATGTCCATGGGCGGAGGTGATCACTTCCCATCAGGTGAGCCTCCTGCCCGTTTGCTCCCTTTTTGCCAAAATAAAAAAACAAACAAACAAACTCTTCAGCTTTGTAATATTAGTGTAGATATGGTACGTATGCGATGTCTAAGTATTTCTTAATTTATTGATTATTTTGTTAACAACAGATGTAAATTCTTCAAGTGGTTTTTAGTAATAATAATATAGCATAATTATAATATCGTACTACAGCTAAATTTTGTAAGAAATAGGGGGGGGGCTCATTTTCCTTCTTGAAAATAATTGTTCTACTTTAAAATGTGAAGTTATGTTTGTGACTTACAATTTGTGAAGATATCGAGTACAATATAACACACCCACACACGAATACAAAAATAGCTGAATTGAGTACTTCCTCTCTTTGAAGTCGGTTTATAATTTAATCGGCACTTTATTACAAGTCAGCTTAACAACCGTCATTAAACTCTTTATCCTCTTTAATGTTATCTTTGTCATCTTTATGCCTTCATCTCTTTAAATATTAAGTTATAAAATTGTACTCGAATATTCTTTATATTTTTTAAAGTAAGCTTAAAAAACAAAATCTTATAAATTATATAAAAAATACAATATAATTTTAAAATCAATTTCATTGACTTGTAATTTTTCACTATTAGGTAATGTATATATTTGTAATAGTAGGAACAAAACACAAAGCCTTTTTAATTATACGATATATAATGGTTTATAAAACTTAATGCCTTAAGCATTCTTGATTTTGTTTTTTTTTAATTTGATTGATTTTAAGTACAAACTATATAATGTATTTATTTCGTTATTCATTTATATTAACTTATTACTTATTTACTTATTTTATTATTTATTTAGTTAGATTTTTTTATTATATAAGTTAGCCCGTTTATTGAGGAAGACTATAAGGGAGTACATTCATCATAAATGTTTACATCGGACAGATTTCTAGTTATTATTATTAAATCATTTATGTTGTTAACTATTAAAAAATCTTAGCGAAGTGAGGATAAAAGTTAGTGCCTAGGTAAAGTTTCAACAAGAAACTAGTTTCATCATGAAATATTTAGAGAATTCTTCGTCAAGATCCATAATATTTCTTCCGTCAAATTACAAAAAAACAAACAAATTAGATCAACTTTACCTACAGTGGTGTAACAAAGAGCGTCAATTTATTTCGCAAACACCAATAAATTATGGTACTAAAATATTTACACAGTAGATGTTGAAAAAAGAAAATAAGTTACAAGGTCGATACAGTGTAAGTGATAAGATGTAGCGTTTTTCAAATTAATATGCCTTTTTGTTTCTATCTTAAAAATCGCAAAGCTCGTTCTTAGTTATGAAGCCAACAAATCTATACTTATATTATAAAGCTGAAGAGTTTGTTCGTTTGGTTGAACGCGCTAATCTCAGGAACTACTGGTCCGAATTGAAAAGTTCTTTTTGTGGTGGATAGTCCATTTATAGAAGAAAGCTATAGGCTATATTACATCACGCTGTGATCAATAGGAGCGAAGCATCAATGAAAAATGTTACAAAAACGGAAAGGGCGGGCGTTAGTTCTGCGAGGTACCATACCGTGCGACTCAGAAAAAAATTAGTTGCCGGTCTCTAGAAAGCATGCGAAGCTGTCTATCTGTTTATCAAGACCGTTTTCTCAGGAACGCGTCATCAAGCTGAAATTATATTTAATACTCAGGTCTGCTGCTCTCTTGTTAAAAGTATTTAAGACTGTCTGTATTTAACTTCAGAAAATATTACAATTTTGTGGATTGGAAAAGCTAGACGGTGTAAACCAAGTAAGAAATGTACTTGCATCAAAAATTTTGCTTACAAAATTTTAAATATTCGGGTAAAACTAAGAGAATATTGTATATTATTAAAATGCATACATATTTAGGCCTTTAAATGTCTACTGTTGGGCACAGGTCGTTCAATATGACTTGGATAAAGGCTTCCCATTTCTAAGAAAACTTGCTAAATTATCAAACATGCAGTTTTCGTTACAATATTTTCACGGCTAGACAAGTGTAAGTATGTAAGAAACGATTGAAACATGAAAATATTAGAGGTGTCAGTTCCGAAACTCAAGCTCGTTACCCCAGGACTAACACTGCCTACATCTACAGTATTACAATATTGTTATTATGTTAATTTAATAATAAAAAGCCTATAATTTGGGAAGCAAAACCATTTTTCGTACTAAATTTGATTGATTGTTCTGTCCCGGTAACGCAATGTCGATAGTTTCCTCCATTATAGAGCGTCAACAAGTTTATTAAATAATTTTTATTATAAGTATATAATTTATTTTGTTTATATGTTTTTTGACTTATAACAGAACAAAATACAATTACTAAATAATAAAATAATATTTTTAGTTAACTATTACACATGAAACTCTATTTCATTATCAGTCAGGCTTCTAGTATTAGTCCTCCATGCTAGCCAAGACTTCCAATGGAAACAAAAACTTGATAGTTTATTTATATTATATTATATCTCAGATACGCCTTTTTTGGCCAGATTTTCTCATGATATTTTCCTTTGAAACTGAAGAGCATGGTGGATCTGATTATATCAAAGTTACATGACCCGGTGCTTGAACCCGCTCCACTTAAATTCTTTCTTAGGTATACGCGAATACTGGACATTATAAATGAAACTATGTTTTCGGATTTTGTCGTGGATTTATTATGATTTTTGGTTCCCGACGTTTCGAATGCTTTACAACAATCATCCGCTTTTTGTATTGTGTGTTATTGCTGTAAAGCATTCGAAACGTCTAGAACCAAAAATCCTAATAAATCCGCAACAAAATCCGAAAAGATAGTCCCGCTTCACTTAGTTTGTCGAGCGAGCTCATTACTACTGTGCTTCTACTGCTTTACACAAAAAAGATTAAACAACATCTAGCTGCAATCTCTTTTGCTTAAGCCAATAAAGTATCTTAATGAACTCACGTATACTTTTGGGAATATTCTAAGAATATTATACTCGCCACTTTCGTCATATTACACGAACAAGATTAAGATGTACGGGTAGCGTTAGCTTCATAATGCTGTGGATTACTCGTTCTTGTATAACGTATACTTGAAGTAACGTAATACTATCAGCTTGACCCGACTTTGCTTAGCTATTATACACAGAACGACATGTTGAGGTTAAGTATTTTACTAGTAATTCATACTAACCTTTCCCGCGGCTCCGCTCGCTTTCTAAAGGCTGAAAATTAATAGATATATTTTTTCCCGTTTTTGCAACATTTTTCATTGACGCTCCGCTCCTATTGGTCGTAGCGTGATGTTATATAATACTTAGATTTTTGTTATGTTTCCTTACTTTAGTTTAATATGTGTAAGAAATTTTGTTGTCATACATGACGCTTGCGAGGTGGGCGTTAATAACTGCGACACAGTTTTATACTAATGCAGTTGTTATCGTTATGTTGTTTCTGTCATACATGTATTAAATATTAAATTAATAAATAAATAAAAAAAAATAATAAATATAGCCTATAGCCTTGCTCGATAAACGGACTATTCAACAAAAAAAACAAATCGGATCAGTAGGTCGTGAGATTACACGTTCAACCAAACAAAAAAATTAACTAACAAACAAACTCTTCAGCTTTATAATATTAGTATAGATAATAATTAAATAAATAAAATAATGTTCAGACATTAACACAAAGTGCTTTCAATTTCCATGGTCATCGATTAGGCTTGTGTTATAGATACTGGATGGTTGATATACTATACATAATTAATTTTGAACCCTTAAAAATTATAAATATAAACACCTATAACTGGAGTATAAACATTAGTGCTCATGACATACGTGAAACTTTCCAGCGGGATTCGAACTCTGGCAACCTAAGCATATAATATATAATTATAGGGTTATTTTTGTCCCTAGTTAGAACTAGTTTTTACTAAATGCCTTTGTTAAAACTACAATTTACTAGTCAAAACTAGAATTTACCACTGATATATTTGATTTTCAGATAAAACTAGTTGCTTTGGTTAAAACTAGCACTAGAGAAACTAATTTGTGATTGAAAACAAGATAATATAGTTTTAAAAATATTTATAAATAATAATGTTCTAAGACTGAACTGGTGCTCCGGAACTGGAACTCTAGGCTATTACTGGGGCTTACTAAACAGAAATACTCAATAACTATGTATGACCGTACATAGAGACGAGGCAGGTTATATAATATGGATTTTGTATGAAATATTATTAATTTTTCAGCGCTTTTGAAATACTTTGATTTAATTATAATATTTTATGCTTACTTATTCGAAACTTTAAGATTTTGTAATTGAATCGCATAAATGACCAATAGTAAGCGAATACTTAACATTTTCAAACGATTTCAAATAGGCAATTTATCGTTGAATGAAAATAACAATAGGCCAGAAATATTGCAATGAATGGCTTTTAACACAAAAGCTCGGACGATTGCTTCGTACGATAAAGCTTTAGTAGCTAGCTACATTTATCTGTTCTATTTTCAAGTATAACTATACAAAATACATATCATATTGCGTTTCCTTGATTTCCTTGATCTGGAGACTAGTATAAATAACATAGTCATGAGTTTGAATCTCGAGTCAGGCTAAATATACATATTGTGCGGTTAATCTTAAAAAAACAATAGTAGCTAAAAGTTTGTAAGAGAGCAGAAAGAAGTCGCGGGTTCGTGTCCCGCTGGGGGCATTCATTTGTTGACCGCCAATGTTTGTATTCCAGTCATGGGTGTTTATATTTATAATATGTATGTATTTAAAATTTATATATGTGAAGTATATCAACTATCTGGTATCCGTAACACAAGACTCATAGCTTACCCAGATGGTGCTGTTGTAATAATGTCCTAACATATATAAAAAAAATATTAAAAGTCTGTCCTGTCCCTGATCCTATTGATAATAGTATAAAATTATTGTCCCATCACTATCTGTGAAATAAAATGAGTAATCAGTAATATCTAACGTACATCTCTAATCCCAGTGAGAATAGACGGTAGCACCAAAATTGATCAGAAGTAAAATATCATGATATCCGTCCCTAGATAAATTAGACATAAGTTGCGATATATTTAACTTAATGGTACTTTCACACAGCTGTTAAAAATGTAATATTAGACAGTAATGTAACATTACATAACGTTTTAACATGAAAACTTTTTTATCTTTCATAATATCCACTCTGATAAAACATGCTGTAGAACATTTCCTGACATTAACTTGTCGTTACTTATATCTATATATATTGGTCTCATTTAAATTTTTGTATGTATTTAAAATTTATATATGTGTAGTGTATCAATTATCGGGTATCCGTAACACAAGCCACACAACTTACCACGGAACTAGATGACGCTTTTGTAATAATTTCCCAACATATAAAAATTATAAACTCTGTGTGGAAGTACCTTTAAAATATAAGCAAATCATAGCTGTCCGTCAAATTTTATCTTTAAAAGTCAATACTTGTAATCCATGATACAATTCCTTTATAAATATTAGTAGTTCAAATACGATCTTCGCTATAGCGAGTCAAGATTTACTATTTATCTATCTAAGAGTATAAGAGCTCTCAGATATTTTTTTAGTTCAAATTCAGATTTTTTATGTGTAGTGGTTATTTTATTTTAATAGTAACTATTTATTAGCTAAATATCACTACATAGCATAAAACAACGTCGCTTCCGACTGTCTGTCTGTTTCAATGTATGTATATACTATATATATCTTTACAACTACGCATCGGATTTTGATGCGGTTTTTTTAAATAGATAGAGTGATTTAACAGGAAGGTTTATATATGTATAACACGTGTAATCCACGGATCCGCTTACGCTAAATTGAATATATGACGGGTATGTCGAATAGCACGATAAATCTATACTAATATTATAAAGCTGAAGAGTTTGTTTGTTTGTTTGGTTGGTTAAACGAGCTAATCTCAGGAACTACTGGTCCGAATTGAAAAAATCTTTTTGTGTTGGATATTTTATTTATCGAGGAAGGCTATAGGCTATATTACATCACGCTACGACCAATAAGAATGAAATAATCAATAAAAAACATTGCAAAAGGCAGGCGTTAGTTCTGCAATAACCCATACCGCGCGACTCAGAAAAAAATTGGTTTCCGGTCTTTAGAACGCGTGCAAATCCGCGGGAAATGGTAATATAAAATAAAAATTCAATTTTTGTGTATAACAGAACCTTATCAAGAAATAAGTTTATAATTTGGAAAGATGGAACCATACATTTTCTAGTAAATTCTTTAAAAGAACGAATGTGACAAGTGTGTCGGTCTAACAAGTATTTACGAGGGTTGCACTGCGGTGAATACAGCAAATATGAAATATGACTTTTAATATTTTCTTACTTATGTTATAATTATGGAGCAAAATTATAGTATTATTTCGTACGGTAAATAATATATATGTTTGTTTTAGAAGATTGTAGGTTTGATTCTCGCTTGGGTTAAACAATGCAAAGTTATAAAGCGTAAAAAATAGATAATGTAATATGATTTTTCTTTGATTTTATTATGTCTTAAACTTATATTATAAGCTTCTAACAGAAAGTAAATAAAATTTACCAATGTTCAATAATTTTATATGATATCTTGTGTCACAGAGTTTGTAGTCGCATTCCTCTGAAACGACTCGACGGATTTTAATGATTTTTTTCTATATTTGATAAGTATGAGAATAAGTCGTATTTCTTTCCTACGTTTACCACCCAATTTAAATAGGAGAAAAACGTTTGTTGTGTGAATTTGTGGAGGTTTTTGCGTGCAGTATTCGTTTCGTGTATTCTTTGTAGTGAGAAATAAATTAGAAGTCTATATACGAATCAGTCTTTAATACACAATTTACACCCACAGAAAGATAGAAGGAGAAAGAGCAAAGCACATAAATAGTTCAGATAGTTTACACGACAGAAAGAACGAAAGCACAAGGATAGTAGAAGTAATACGAAGTATGTAATTAGATACTAAATGAACAGATACTCACATTCTGATATCAATACAATTTCACCCTAAATATATCAAACAGAAATATTTCAATTAATTAGGTATAATTGACTATCAAAGCGCGCGGCGTCACCTGCATTCATTTTTTTAATCGCTACTAAACTTAATTCGATAACTCGCTGGGTTGAAAATTACTCCAGCTTTAATATACTCCTGAGCCGCGGCTACCTTTTTCATATATTATGTGCGGCGTGCACTCCTCCTCCTCTCCTGTTATTGTACTTTTAGTAGGGATCCTTAGTTTTTTTCTTGCAATTAAAATAGCCTATATTAATCAGTGATAATGTAGCATTCAAATATTGAAAGAATTTTTAAAATCGGTCCAGTACTTTTTGAGCCAATTCGTTACAAACTTACTTACATACAAATCTTTCCTCTTTACAATATAAGTATAGATATTATTGATTATTAATTAGCATAAATCTATGTTATTGGTACCCAAATCATTATTGGAAACAAATTAGAAACTCCAGTACAAATTTTGAACTAGGTAATTAATTTTTGATCTAGTTTAGAATGAAATTACTTTGCAGCTCTCATTAATAACTCGTCGTAATCCAGTCTATAGCGAAGAACATTTGTCACGGCCTTTGTAGCTATTTATCTTGAACCCTACGTATACGAAATCCTTCAAATTATTGTATATATCAAAAAGTTTGGTAATAAATGTATGTTTAACATTAGGTTTTTGTCGCAGTTTCGCTAATTAGGTGGTAGAATAAGATGTTATTGATTTCCAGTTTTAGCTTAGGCTTAATTGGGAAAATATAATTCTGAATTCTTTAAATTTTCTCCCCTGTTTTTTATATCAGCTCTATATAAATAAATATAAATATGTTGGGATATTATTACACACAGCGTCATCTAGTTCCGTGGTAAGCTACGAAGCTTGTATTACGGATACTACCAGACATTTGATATACTATATATATATAAGTTTGAATACATACATATTATAAATACATACATATTATAAATATAAACACCCATGACTGGAGTACAAACATCCGAGTTTAACAAAGAATGCCCCCAGCGGGACTCGAACACACGACCGCTAGCACAAGAAAGTACTACACTACAAACTGCGCCAAACGTTCTTTTAATTTTCTGTATTAGTGCAATATAGCAAAATTCAGACACTAGAAATGGTACTTTATACATAAGAGTTATTTTTAATACGTATTTTTACACACGTTTAGTTCAGTTGTTAGTGACCCTACTCTCTGCGCCAGCGGTCGCGGGTTCGAGTCCCGCGGGGGGCGTTCATTTGTTAAGCACTTATATTTGTACTCCAGTCATGGGTGTTTAATGATTATATTTATATTATGTATTTATTTCAAGTTTTATATTATGTGTAATGTATAAACTATCTGGTATCCGTAACACAAGCTCAGTGTATATTATAATGTTCCAATATGTATAATATGTATTTATGTGTATGTATATTAAAACTTGTGTAGTATCTTTAAGCTGTCTTTGAATACAACGAAATAATGTTTCTGAAATCATAAGCAGTCCACCAACACACTAATTTTAGGGTCTGGTAAGAGTCAATTTCCACGTAGATTTACTCTCCCATTCTCTATATAGTACTCCATGATAGACAGTGACCAATACCGTTCAGTTCAATCTGTAACAAAGACTACTTAGTGCCTATATTTATTGCTAGCCTAACCTATACCGTTTTTCCAAAATTTTTCATTGATGCTCCGCTCCTATTAGTCATAGCGAGGTGTTATATAGCCTATAGCCTTCCTCGATAAACGGACTATCTAACACAAAAAGAATTTTTCAATTCGGACCGGTCGTTCCTGAGATTAGCGCGTTCAACCAAACAAACAAACAAATAAAGAAACAAACAAGTTAACTTTCTTGTTTCTTCAGCTTTATAATATTAGTATAGATTATTGTGAATTTATCACACCGGATATACATATTAAATACATTAACTAATAAAAATATTAATTGAAATAGAAAATCAATCATATAAGATATTTAATTATCAATATCTGATAAAATTTCCCACTACTGCTTTCCTTTCCTATTACTGCTTTAGATTCATATGAATATTCATAAGCTTATATGAATCTGAAAAGTCAATTAGCGTTACTGCGAATTAACTTTTAATAAATTTAAATCATATCAAAAAGTTGGAGATTTACTAAACCAAAAGGGATTTTCTAGTTAATTATAATTAATTTACTTGAATTTATTTGTAGAACCCTTAGTCTCTCCCGTGACCATCATTGCTGTTACGCATTCGAAACATCGGGAACCAAAAATCATAATAAATCCGCGACAAAATCCGAAAAGATAGCTTCATTTATAATGTTATTTTTTTGGATTTTTATATAGATCGGACGGTTTTAGAGGTCCTCATAATTTCTTGCTAAAAGGTAAGTCCGGGACTTCCTGCTATTGTGAGGGCGATCAGGCCAAGTTCACAACGTAACCAAGCGCGGAGTTGGCGGACTTTACATGACTTTCGGAAACTTATTAATTTCACTCAAGCAAGCAAGTTTCCTCACGATACTTTCCTTTAGCTTACAAGGAATTATTCATACATGATGATATCAGAAGTGCGAGTTTAGAAATTCGAACCTTCTTCATTTAGTTTTCAAAGCGAAAGCTAAGCCTACCTGTAAGTGGTAAGTAGATTTTCTTTTAAATTAGCAGATTAAAAAGAAAATTAAACTAACATAAGGCCCTAACTTAAGGCGTTTTTGTTTTTATAAACATGGGAATAATCTAATTATGAATTATTTACTATTAATTATTTTTTTTTAATTTCTCTTATTATGAATATCCTATTATGAATTATTAACAATTTTTAACCGACTTCAAAAAAGGAGGAGGTTATATGTTCCGTTGTATGTATTTTTTTTTATGTATGTTCACCGATTTCTCCGCCGTCTGTGGGCCGATTTCAAAAATTTTTTCTTTTGATTGGTAGGGTATAGTTCCGAGGTGGTCCCATTGTCACCAAGTCAGGATCTGATGATGGGATCCCAGGGAAATCGAAGGCAACTCTCAAAATTTACAGGCACCTATTATGTTTTTGATATATTTTCTAAACCCGATAAAGCTTTTACGTATGAAAATCATCATCTCATGTGGATGAGCTGATGATGGAAGGTAAAATTTCTCAACAGTTGTTTTTTATGTGTTTTCACCGATTTCTTTGTGAATTGTGGGCCGATTTTAAAAATTTTTTTTGTTCGGTAGGGTATACATTCAAGATGTTCTCATTGTCACCAAGTCAGCATCTGATGATGGGATCCTAGAGAAATCGAGGGCAACCCTTAAATTTTATCGGCACTGATTACCTTTTTCATATATTTTCTAAAGCTGTTCAAGAATTTGTGATGATGTAAGGTATATCTCCTCAACGGTTAGGAGTTGAAAGAAAATTCTTTTAATATTATACGTACTTATGAACTGATAGTCGTATTCCTTCAGGATATTAGGTGGATTGATAATAGAAGGTAAATCTTATTAACGTCTACGAGTTACGTGGAAAAATAGACGTGGACAAATCTGGATTGACTATTGTCGTTCATTTCATAACTTCGCTGACTTATTGGAGCAGTAGTTTAGTTAGCATTGCAATATTATATTTAAACATAATATCTAATTTCCACAAAAAAAATTAAAAAAAAATTATTTTTTAACAAAAATGAAAACCGACTTCAAAACCTTACAAATTGAAACTAAAAAGAAAAAAAAATAATTTTAATTACTTAGTTATTGTTGGAGTCGGTGCCAGCCAAAGCAAAATAATCTTAATACAATTTAATTAATGTATCAATTTATAAATATAATCAAAATATCCGTTCGAAAGTTCATTGCAAAGGCAGGATAAAACTGTCCTTCTTGGCTGGCACCGACTCCAACAATAACTAAGTAATTAAAATTATTTTTTTTTCTTTTTAGTTTCGATTTGTAGCGTTTTGAAGTCGGTTTTCATTTTTGTTATCTATTATGATTTTCTATCTTTATTTTTACAATTTATTGTTTTGTATTTATTAATATAATGTTATTTAGCTGTTTTAATTTTAATTCATATATATTACTAAATACTGTTTATATTTTTTAGTAGATACACATGATGTTTTTTTATATTATTGCATGATGTGGTAACCTGTAAAAAAGTGCATTCATCTATGTATTTGTAAATGCAAGTAATGTATGAATTTAATATAACTTTTGTTAGTTGTCTTAATAAATAAATAATCCAATTATGCAAAAAACAATTCTAAGAAAAAGTAAACAAATGCCAAATTTTTGCCCTTTCCTGATGTCGGTCAAAAAGGGCTTGAAATATTTTAATCATTCGAGCAAAGTTATCAATTCCAACTTCGGATTTTTGGATCTCATCAATCAAATAAAAAGGCAGATGCCGTTAGCTTGTAATTTAATTAATCAAAGAAATCATGATCTTACTTTTCTGAAATATGATTCTTAAAGAAATTCTAAAGTTAATTAAATTACACTACCAGTATATTGTGAAAATGTATATACATCTTTGTGAGACAGACTCCTTAACGCTGAAATGGTTGAACGGATTTGGATGATATTTAGTACAATGATAGATTATAACCTAGACTAATAAATTGGCTACTGCTGGACGTCTAAGTATGGATGAAATACTCATCTTTATATATATAATTCTTCTGTGAGTGTGTATGTCACTGAACTCCTCCTAAACGGCTGGACCAATTTTGATGAAATGTTTTGTGTGTGTTCGAGTGTATTCGAGAATGGTTTAGATTCACAGTTCGGTCCACTAGATAATGTATTTTTTATATTATTTAGTTATTTATACATTTGCACAATAAATGACATATTCAATTATAAATAAGTCGTTGCTAGGCAACGCTGTTTCGCGCATGCATACTAAAACATTTCACCGGGAGCAAAAGTTTATAAAATTCTCCTATGTGTACAGGACAACGTCTGTAGGGTCCGCTAGTAGATATGTAAAAAAATAAAAAAAATATAAAAAACTTACTTTAGGTGTGCAGTTATTTTGCTATCTAGTTTACATTTATATTAATATTCTGTAAACTTAAAAAACATCTTCATCATTGTTAGTAGTAAAATTAGTGAGAAATAAAGAATAATAAAATGTAACTTACAGTTTTTAATTAATTAATGATTTTTTAAGATAAACACAATTTTTATGCAAAATGGATTTTAATTAATCAAAATAAGTTTTGTTGTTGTTAACTTATAATTTCCGTCAAAACTTATCAACATTAAGAAATAATAATTAATTAAGTTTATAAAGTTAATATAAAGATTACTAAGAAAATTAAGGGTTATATTTGTTTTTGAGATAAACTGTTATTTTATATGATTTTACTTATGATATCTTAACTAAGACTTAAATGTGAATTATATCGATGTTGTATTAATAAATATTAGCGACTCACCCTCGCTGTCGCGGGTTCCACTAGTGTATTATACATATAAACGTTCCTCTTAAATCACTCTAGCTATTAAAAAACCGCATCAAAATCCGTTGCGTAGTTTTAAAGATCTAAGACAGACAGACAGTGAGAAGCGACTTTGTTTTATACTATGTAGTGAGGTTTATTGTCAGTATTCATTGGCTCAGTTGGCAATGACCCTACTTTCTGCGCCAGCGGTCGCGGGTTCAAGTCCCGCTGGGGGCATTAATTTGTTGAGCACGAATGTTAGTACTCCAGTCATGGGTGTTAATATTTATATTATGTATATATTTAAAAGTTATATATGTAGTATATCAACTATCTGGTATCCGTAACACAAGCCTCGTAGCTTACATGACTATGGATCTAGATGGCACTGTTGTAAAAAAATTTCCCAACATATATATTATTTTCGATTTTTAGTTCTATTTGGTGAGATCTAGGTAAGTCATCTAAGAGATTTTTAGGTCACAGTAGCGAAGCGATGGAAAGTTGTATTAAGCCATTCCTACAAATACCTTCGATGTCCAAACAATGGGAAAACTCTTAATTGTTTCAACGTTCCAAAGCGAGTTGAGAACCGCAAACTGGACGCAACATGCTCTGCAAAGCTTTGTGGTCAAAATTGGATACGAATGTTTATCTCAATATTGGTAACTGTCGATTGTTGCCTTAAATTTTAAATAAAATGGGCGTACGGAATAGAAAAGTAACTATTGCTGTTTGAAGGTAATTTTATTAAGAAAAATAATTCTTTGAAATCTTACCTACAATAACTAACAAATGAATAAACTTGAATTGTATCATTTTAGTACGCCCAGTGGATAACCGAGAG
Source organism: Boloria selene (assembly GCA_905231865.2). Taxonomy (NCBI): domain Eukaryota; kingdom Metazoa; phylum Arthropoda; class Insecta; order Lepidoptera; family Nymphalidae; genus Boloria; species Boloria selene. Next base: position 1,406,599 of record HG993133.1, read on the forward strand.
ATGCAGGTTCAAATCTGGATGTCGTACCTCTGATATTTTCATATGCGAATCATTTCTATCATGATTACCACTTGTCTTACGGTGAAGGAAAACATCGTGAGGAAACCTGCATGTCTGAGAAAACCTAGCAAGTTTTCGTAAGACATGTGAAGTCCGACAACACGCACTAGGCCAGCGCGGTGGACTATGGCCTGATTCCTCTCGTACTGAGAGAGGCCCTTGCCCAGCAGTGGAACGTTTAATAGGGCTAAAGACAAGTAAGATCACTTCGGAAAACTACAATTTTTGTTTTGTATCGTGTTTTTTAGAGAGATGATTCGGTAATGAATCCTAAAAAAACTCTATAGATATTTATTAATAGTTTAAGCCTCATTAAGGTATCGGAAGTAGTAAAATAAATCAATTTAATGTTAGGGGTCATCACCCCCATTATTCCCTTAAGGGAGTTATAAAGTAGGGTGGTAGTAACCGGAAATTATGTTACAAGGTGTTTTAGTTTAAGGAACATTAAATCCTTAGGCACCTCATAAGACACTGATGTAGTGTTCATATTATACTTATTCTGCTATAAAATATAAAACTAAAGATTATAAGTATATATATATGTATGTACGTATGTATGTATGTATGTATAAATGTATGTATGTAAAGTTGCGAAACAAAGACTGTGATAATAATAAATACATAAACCAAGTATGTAGATTTTACATCATTTGTATTTTAGTGAACGACTGTGAAAACACTTAAAGTGTAATTAATTTGGATTTCATTTGCAGGACGTGCAGTGGCTCTCAAACATTAATGTTTACGTTTTATTCCTTTGTTTAATTAAATACTTATTATATATTTCGCTTGCGTAGTAAGCAGTGTGGAGATCAAGAGTAGCCAATGTCCGCTCCGAGGATGTAATTTGAGTTATAATTTTCAAACTTTATCGAAATATGTTCAGCGGCCAAGGCATGAAAAGGTTACAGTCAAAGTTACTTCAACATTTATAACGTTATAGAATCACTACATAGTATAAACCAAAGTCGCTGTCTGCCCCTATGTATGCTCAGATCCTTAAAAGTACGCAACGGATAGATATCGTGATTCAAGAGGAAGGTTGGCCCATGGCTTTGCTCGCGCTTAATCTAACATCTATAGTAATAATATAAGAAGAATAATGCATTTAAGTTACGAATAGATCTAATATTCATAAAAAATATTAAGTAACATTGATAAATAATAGGTAGGAAATATTATATAATTGATATTTCTGAAATAAAAAAAGTTATACCATCAAAAATCCACGATGATCACAGCGATCACTACTTTTTAAATAGGCATGATAGAGTCGATTATAAGGTGATAGCGAGGCAAACTTTGAGAAGAGTTGACATTGGTACAACGATGTGCTACATTTTAATTTATTTACTTTCTGAATATAGTGTTTAAACAAGAATTAAGGTGATTTTTTTTATTTGAATAAACAGTGTTGTGTTTCATCATAATTAATTTAGTTCGTTAAAGATAAGACTTACACTTACGTTCAAAAGGATTCTTGTAATTTAATTAAATTCTCAAATGTAACAGTAATAGTTTATTGATTATTGTAATTTATTTAATTTCTCAAGAGTAACAGTTTATTGAACGAATATCTTGTTAGTTCAACAAGATATTAAATTAAATTAGCATCTGCCAATACTAAGCCTGCATATTCGTAGTTTGGTAATATTATGTACGGGCAGTGTGCATTGTTCAAACATAGCAAAAATTCTTTATTTTAGGTTTAAGTTCTTATTAAAAAAATCATAACGAATAAAGTTTACTAAATATTAAACAAAACCATTAAAAATAGTAGTAGCTGTTACTAAATATATTTGAGGTTTTTTTTGTATGTCTGTTTCATATCTGTGAGTTTGTTCCAACTGATCTTTAAAACGTCGGTGTCGGTTATTTAAACTAACTTTGAATACTTTTTTTTAGAAGAAGACTATATAGCCTTTCCTTATGGACTATAAATAATTATTTTCATTAGATAGTTTTTATAGAATTACGTACATAAGGAATAAAGAAGAAAGTACACATATGCTTCAAAATATAAAATAAAATAAACGTACACTTAATAATTACTGTACAAGTGATGTCCGCAAGCGATAATGGTAGGAACGCTAGCAGCATTCCTATTGAATCACGATGCTGTTTCTTTAGCGAATAACGAGCCAGGCATCTTATTACCGGTGAATTTGATAAAACATATATGTTATGTTTCTTTTTTTCGCTGAGTTTCTTTCGCCAGTTCTTCTCAGGTCAGGGGTTTCTTCTTTCCAAACTGGTGGTAGACTCATGACGTTTAGTGAGAAATTGTTACAATTTTATGCTGAATAAAATATTTTAATTTGATTTGATTTGATGTATAGCTTCATAATATCTTTTATATAAAAATCTTGTGCCACGTTGTATATTCAGAACAAACTCCGAAGTTATTGAAGGATTATAATCGGTCCAGTATTTTTTATGTAAGTTTGTGGTCTTTATTAAATACTCAATGATTTACAGTCATTGTTTTTAAAAATAAATTATTAAATATATTAGGACTTTACACACAGCATCCAAATTAACACCATCTAATTTCGTGGTAAGCCTAGTAAGGCTTGTGTTACGAATACCAGATAGTTGATACACTACTCATATAATATATGTAATTTTAAATATATACATATTATAAATATAAACACCCATGATTGGAGTACAAACATTTATGCTCAACAAATAAATGCTCCCAGTGGGACTCGAATCCGCAACCCCTGGCGCAGCAAGGGTCAAAGATATTTTATGTACAGATTTTTATAATTTACTGTTTTATTTTTTGTGGTTTTTAACAAACACTTCTTATTGTTTTTTTAGGCTTATCTCATCAATCCCATGTCATGGATCTACCTATTTATATAATGATATAGATCAAACCAATCGATTTTCACATAAAAATAGAAAGGTTTCTTGGGGTTCATTATAAAACATCCCCTAGTGACTGTCTTTCTTTACTCGACCTGTATCAAATGTCAGCTTAGAGGCGTTTTTGTAAATAATAGTCAAGGGGTTAAGAATGTTAAATCCTCCTTGTAAAGAATTTATTTGGTTCAGATAATACTCTTAAAATTTTTTGTTTGAAGACATTCTTTATAAATAAATAACATTTCCCGCGGCTTCGCACGCGTTCTAAAGACCGGAAACCAAATTCGCAACGAAAAGATATCGCAGAACTAACGCCCGCTCTTCCCGTTTTCGCAAAATTTTTCATTGAAGCTCTGCTCCTATTGGTCGTAGCGTGATGTAATATAGCCTATAACCTTCCTCGATAAACGTACTATCCAACTCAAAAGAATTTTTCAATTCGGTCCAGTATTTTCTGAGATTAGCGCGTTCAATCGAACAAACAAACAAACAAGCAAACAAACAAACAGACAAACAAACAAACAAACAAACTTCAGCTTTATAATATTAGGTATAGATTAACTGAGTTTAAAACTTATAATCTTACGAGCGACTCGCCCTCACTGCGCTCGGGCTCTTCTCTAGTTTTAGCACAGGCAAAGCCGCGGGTTTCACTAGCTATGCATATAAACCTTCCTCTTGAATCACTCTATCTATTAAAAAAACCGCATCAAAATCCGTTGCGTAGTTCTAAAGATTTAAGCATACATAGGGATATAGAGACAGAGAAAGCGACTTTGTTTTATAATAGTGATGTTATCGAAATTTGTCCTAATTTTTTTTTTTAGTTACAAAAATGTGAGAAGCGAGCCTCTATAGGGTATTTTTTGGTGTTTCATGTACAATATAAATAATATGGATATATTTGTCAATTATTGTAAGCACATTTTGGTATTTTTTACGTAATATTCACTGATAGTTTAATATATAATAACAAATATCAACACAGATAAATAACTGACTATCTAACTAACTGACTAACTGAGTTTAACTGGCAGTGGCTGATGTTATAAGGAGTAACTTTGGCTAAGAATGAAACAATTTTTTTAGTTTTAATTTGTCTATTTAAAATAAAAAAAAGACCCAAAAACGTCTGTTGCCAGTAAATTGAATATAAAAACTCTCGTAAATAAAATATTGTTTAACCAAATGATTGTCAATTTAATAAAAACATTTTATATTAAGAAGGTTAAAAATTCTCTACACACATCTCATTTAAGATTTTGAAAAGAAAATCTTATTTAAGATATCCAGATATTTTTTCACATACTTTTATCATATTGTATCGAAAATATTTTCGTACGTAATCCAATCACAGTGCTATTGCTCGAAAAATGTATGCCCGTATATATATATTGCATATACCCTGTCGATCGTTTCTTTGTATGGAGTGATACAAAGAACAAGATATGAAAAAGAGGTAGGAAATTTATTTGTTCATGTAAATCACTACATAGTATAAAAAGACGCTTCCCGCTGTCTGTCCCTATGTAAGCTTAGCTTTAAAACTACGCAACGGATTTTGATGTGGTTTTTTTAATAGATAGAGTTATTTAAGAGGAAGGTTTATATCTATAAATAGCAGAACCCGCGGCTTCGCTCGCGCTAATTCTAGAGACGAAGCGAGAAGTTTCTAGTGAATCATAATAAAATTCCTGAAATATATTGTTAACAAAAGACAGTGGTAGCCCAGCGGTAACGCGGTCGCTTGAATAACCGAGTGATGCGGTTTCAAAGCCGGGTCTCGCGCCTCTGATATTTTCATGCGCGAATCATTTATATCATGATTAACACTTGTCTTACGGTGAAATCGTGAGGAAACCTGCATGTCTGAGAAAACCTAACAAGTTTTCTAAAGACATGTGAAGTCCGCCAACGCGCATTAGGCCAGCGCGGTGGACTATGGCCTGATCCCCCTCGTACTGAGGGAGGCCCGTGCCCAGCAGTGGGATGTTAAAAAAGACTGATTATTTATTATTATTAATATATTGTTAGCATTATGACGACATGTTTGGCGCAGTTTGTAGTTACCCTTCTTTCTTGCGCCAGCGGTCGCGGGTTCGAGTCCCGCTGGAGGCATTCATTTGTTAAACTCGGATGTTTGTACTCCAGTCATGGGTGTTAATATTTATTATATGTATGTATTTAAACTTATATATGTAGTATATCAACTATCTGGTATCCGTAACACAAGCATCGTAGCTAACTACGTAACTAGATGGTGCTGTGTGTAATAATGTCCCAACATATTTATTATTATTTATTTATTTACTAAGTGTGATGTGGTCACTGTCACCGCCACGTAATTCATTGCCCTGTTTCGAAGCGTCGGATGTAAGTTCAGAACAGTTATTGTGTACGTGATTGGAAAACGTTGGAAAATCCCAACCGTTTATGTTACTTTAGAAATATCTAGTTCGAAAACGTATACTTCGAAAAGTTAAGGGTGAGTTTGTTGTTTGACTTCGACTCATCTATAACTGTTAATAGATATGAGAATATAAATCTAATAATATAATATGTGTTTATATGGAAATCGCTGGAGAGATGAAGCGCAGGACCGATAGATTTCGAGTTTTTAAAGGCAGGGGTTAAAATAGTGAAAACTGCTAAACTTCTAGGCTGTTTCATAACAGAAAGACTTAATATTTTAATTTTGCCCGACTCGGGACACGAACACCCTACAGATCTGCAGTCGCAAGCCTTATCACCTGAGGTATTTTATTTTATTAACATAATAATATTAGTGAGAAACAAAACACATTCTGTGGTAACTGGAAATTAAAACCTTATATTTACATTTACTACTAAGCTCTCTTACAATTTACTGGGTAAAATGGTAGGAATTTATGTAAAAAATATTTAAAAGGCGAAGTAAGGGAAAAGCCTTCCTAACCTACTACGGACATTCTCACTGTACATTAAAGTTTATGGTTTTCTCTCAGGAAACCCTTTTAAATTCAATAGACAAAATGTAAATAAAATAGTTTCTAGTAGAATAGCTCTGCGGTCTCTTAACTGACGTTTTTATGGTAATATTTATGTTTCCCATAGTTTTATATGAAGGTATTCATGATATAACTTTCGAGATACTAATATATGTGTTTTAGTATCAAATATTTGAATGCAAATATGATCGCTGTTTTGACAATAAGGTTGTTTTTTATACATTATTTTCTAGTATCGATCTTATCTTATATTTTCTTGGTTTACAAAAAGAATTAATATTATAACTATTATTAATTATAAGTAATTATTAACGTCGCAATAAATATTAAATAAAGCTATCTTTATAATCAATCTTTGCAATCATGGTCTATCCCGTGACCATGATTGCTGTAAAGCATTCGAAACGTTAGAAACCAAAAATCTAAATTAATCTGCGATAAAATCAGACAAAATAGTTTCATTTATAATGTCAAATATTCGCGTAAATCTAAGAAAGTCTTAAATAAATAATAATTTTATGTCATATTATCATTTTAAAAAAACCATAGTACCTACCAAATCTTACATACATCTATATCCTCACTAAAAGCTACGTATGTTAACTCTAGATTTAGAGTACTTTTCAGGAGCATGACTTTTTAGTGTTATATCCTGTTTATATTTCGATTTAGACTCTTCATTACCCTCTGAGGGCCAATTAAGATATTTTGTCCTAATTTTGCTCCTGGGAAGCTGTTTATTCCTATCGATATTGAGTTGAAAACGATACCGTAATACTATGTCACAGTTAACGTTCAATATTCCTATAGTAGATTCATTTAAACTTTGATTAGAAAACTTAGTTTTTTGTAAATTTTTGTTTAAGCATGATTAAAAAATATTATTATAATAAATATTCCACGTGTCTTTATGTACTTTCCTATTATATAGAAGTAAATTTGACGACATGTTTGGCTCTGTTTAATGCGGCAACGATCGCGGGTTCGAGTCCCGCTGGGGACATTGATATATCACAAACCAAAACTGTCGAGTAGTAAATCTGTTTTTTTTATCGAAACTTTAACTGAAGAAATCTAACTATTATAAAAAATAGTATCGAACCGCCCTCGCTGATAATTGTGATGAATTTAAATTAAGGGACCTCTTAGCACCAACAATCATTCTTTCCGAAAATCAGCTTTCCCACTAACTGATTTATCTTCAATATCTTTCTAAGATTGAACACTAAGCCTCTACTGTTCAAAGGATAGACGTTCAAAATATGCATAGTTACCGCACAATTTCTATTTTTTAGGATGGCATATTTCATATTCACCTCTGCGCGAACCGATATTGCTCCTGAGATTTAAGACTAATTTGTTAGTCGTCCATCTAGTAGTAGATAAGTAAAGAAAATCGTATGAAACTAGTTTTGTCCCATAATTCAGTTTTAGCTTACCCAATTCACAGTTTATTTGGAAATCTATGTTTTCCACAATTTCTACGCACCGTTAGAGACCATTTCAGGATACACAAGAGAATAATTCAAGCCAATGCTACATAAAACAAATTTTAGCCTCCTCGTTTAGTTCCACCTTGGTCCCACCAAAGTTGCTCAAATATTTCCAAGCTGATCAAATATTTGAAACAACGATTTACATATTCGTAGTATGATATATTCTGTAATAACTTCTTAGATTAACGCGAAATTAAATTAATAATATTGCCATATTTAAGACTTGAAATTAAATTGTTTAAAGTATTTAGAATAAAAATTAATAACTTTGTACCTTACAACTTATTTTGGTGCCATATTGAAAATTATTGAAAAAAAAGTGGGTAGGCACTGTCTGTAACATATATTATAATGTCTTTACTTCTGGCACATATAAAAATTAAACTGTATAGTGACCATGATTGAAGTTTGCTTTAGTATTATCGTCGAAAACTAAAAATTAAAATAAATCAGTGATATAATCCAAAAAGATAGCTTCATTTACAGATATACTGTATACTGTCCCTAAAAGAAATAACCTTAACTAAAATTAATAATTAATTAAATATTATCCATCTACTTAGTGTCTCACGATGTTTCATTTTCGTACGATTTAATCTAATTTATAGTAAGTTCGATTCCAGCTTTGACGTTGTAATCCCACACGCTTCATTAGAACAAATGTATGGCGGAACAGTCATTCGAGCATAGGCTATCTGTCCAATGACTTATCTGTCAACCGCAGCTATATCGGAGCTACCCTCCAGTGATAAATCTAAACAGCGTACTGAGATGTTGCTTTCTAATGTTCTGATACAAGTTAAAACGAATTTTGGTTATTAGATCAGTACATTTTTGCTTTAGTTTAATTTTTTCCTAAAATATGTATATGACAACTTTTAAAAGATGTAAGCTTAAAAATTAATAAAATTTCATAAAAAAGTCACATAAATTTGAATTTTTTTTTCTTTTAATTAAAAATAAATAAGAAGCGATTGTCGGCACATCTTAAAATTGGCGCGAATTTTTGCATAATTGGTTGAAGTTGTTTTTGAGTTGACTTCGAGAAAATGACGTTTTTTTCGAAAAAATTTAAATATTTCTTGTATCTGGGCCTCTGAAAATTCTTTTATACTTATATTTTTTTAAAACTACATTTAAAAACATTTTTTTAAAAAAGGTCCCAAACGGTTAATTTTGAAAAAGTTCTAGCATTTTCAAAAAAGAGCGGTTTTTTTTCAAAAGCTCTTAACTTTTTTTGAGTCGTGAAAAAAAATTGAAAAAATTCTGAACAATGTCTTTCGGGGGGGTAGAAAACATAGAAAATTTTTAGCAAAATCGCAAGGGGTCGGGTAAAAAATTTGTCGATTTGGCATGGAATTGCCCACATGGTAGCCCAGTAGTAACGCGCTTACATGGATAACCGTGTGATGCGAGTTCAAATCCGGGTCTCGCATTACTAATATTTTCATGTGCGAATCATTTCCAAAATGATTACCATTTGTCTCAAGTTTTCAAAAGACATGTGAAGTCCGTCAACCCGCACTAGGCCAACGTGGTGGACAATGGCCCGATCCCTCGCATGATGAAGGGAGTGTCCCAACAATGGGACTTGTACTACTTAAAAAGTACTGATTACATTTTATAAAACGTATTTATGTTTAAAAATAACTTTGGAACGACAAAAATATAAAAAAAATAATAATTTTAAAAATCAAAATATTTTTCTTGAAATAAAAAACAAATTCCTTGAGTCACTCACCGGAAAAGAACTGTCACAGTAAGAGGATTTTACGAGTATCTACAATGACTTATACTAGTTTCGAGGAACAGTGGAAAGACGGTATAAAAGTTTTGTGGAAAGAGTTGAAATGAAAGGAAGGCAGGTTGGTAGTACTCGTATTTGTTATAGGTCTTATAAATTTGTTATGTAATACTGTTCCTTTAATGTATCGCTACTTGAGACTTTTAAACTATTTCATTTTGTTAAGAATTTCATAACTAGCTTGAGTTTTGTGGGCACTCATTATATTGTAAATATCCCTTTCGATAATAAGCGAGTACTAAGAAGGGATAGAGAGAGTAAGAAGCAATTTTTGTAATTGTTTCTTACTGTTGAGTATAATGAAAAAACATGAATGTTATAAATGAAACTATATTTTCGGATTTTGTCGCGGATTTATTATGATTTTTGGTTCCCGACGTTTCGAATGCTTTACAGCAATCATGGTCACGGGAGAGACTAAGGTATTAGACGTCTCAGGGGGTTATATACTTGTTACAGACAGTGCCTACCCACAATTTTTTACAAATATTCAAAATGATAGACTATAAAATTATACATTTCAATTCTATACTTTTAAGATTTTAAAATTTTAAATTATATTACAAATATGGCAATATTATTAACTTATTTTTAGCTACTATAATTATAATTATTATAATTTTCTAATATTTGTTAAAATAATATTAAGTAGTGTTGCTATTATTAAAATATGTATAATGTGTTATATTAAAATATAAATTATTAAAGCAATATTAAACTTTCATATATTATAAATTAAAGATTAATAGTTAAAAACAACTTGAGTTTTGATAATTATTTTAAGTTAAATATTAAGCAACACCACTGCAAACTAAATCATTTTTAAATTTGATAATATAATATTAAACAAATCTAACTATGCTCAATCCACATAGACCTCTTTAAGTTCTTTTGAATTATAACTTTTAAACTATAAAATGAGTTAATGTCATTTAGTATGTCAGTTGGTATGTCCGTCTGAAGTTATTATAGGGATTAGAGACTATATTAAAGAGTTAAATTGTTGTCAGTCTGAAGCTACTACCGGTTCGGAATGCAACTGATACTGAGAAGAACCGGCAAGAAACTCAGCTCTTGCTTTTTTCAAAATAATATGTTTACAATTTCAATATTATCAATTTCAATATTTGATAATATTGAAATTGTAAACATATTATTTTGAAAAAAGCAAGAGCTGAGTTTCTTGCCGGTTCTTCTCAGTATCAGTTGCATTCCGAACCGGTAGTAGCTTCAGACTGACAACAATTTAACTCTTTAATATAGTCTCAAATCCCTATAATAACTTCAGACGGACATACCAACTGACATACTAAATGACATTAACTCATTTTATAGTTTAAAAGTTATAATTCAAAAGAACTTAAAGAGGTCTATGTGGATTGAGCATAGTTAGATTTGTTTAATATTATATTATCAAATTTAAAAATGATTTAGTTTGCAGTGGTGTTGCTTAATATTTAACTTAAAATAATTATCAAAACTCAAGTTGTTTTTAACTATTAATCTTTAATTTATAATATATGAAAGTTTAATATTGCTTTAATAATTTATATTTTAATATAACACATTATACATATTTTAATAATAGCAACACTACTTAATATTATTTTAACAAATATTAGAAAATTATAATAATTATAATTATAGTAGCTAAAAATAAGTTAATAATATTGCCATATTTGTAATATAATTTAAAATTTTAAAATCTTAAAAGTATAGAATTGAAATGTATAATTTTATAGTCTATCATTTTGAATATTTGTAAAAAATTGTGGGTAGGCACTGTCTGTAACAAGTATATAACCCCCTGAGACGTCTAATACCTTAGTCTCTCCCGTGACCATGATTGCTGTAAAGCATTCGAAACGTCGGGAACCAAAAATCATAATAAATCCGCGACAAAATCCGAAAATATAGTTTCATTTATAATGTCAAACATTCGCGTAAACCTAAGAAAGTAATAACATGAATGTTATTATAGAAAATAAAATAAAATAATATAAAATTAAGGACAAATTGCTCAATGAAGCTAAGTCAATGTCTAACTAAAAAAAAGTTACAGTAAAAAAAAACACTGACTGCGAAAAAGCAAAACAAAAAGAAGAATATAGAAAAAAACAGAACTTTACCCACCACGTATTTCCCCTTATTACCCACCAGGTAATCAAGCAATGAATATTTATTACTCGTACTTTATTTAGGACTAGCCTTTCCCGCGGCTCCGCTCGCTCGATCGTAGCGTGATATAATATAGCCTCTAGCCTATAGCCTTCCTCAACAAATGGACTATCCAACACAAAAAAAAATTTTCAATTCGGACTAGTAGTTCCTGATATTAACGCGTTCAATCAAACAAACAAACTCTTCAGCTTTATAATATTACTATAGATAACCTAAATAATGGTAAGACTGTTTATGTGACAAATATTCAGTTTCATGGTAGCTGCATTTTAGAATGGTTTTATAGGCCATTATCTTGAGGGATCACCGGGTATTATGCCACGTTTATTAATTCTATGCGCTCGAAATCCTTTTACCGAGCAAATAAACAGCTGGGTTTAACCAAATTTACTACATTGTATAAAAATATGTGAATTTTTATACTGTATCGCCTTATTTAGGTTTTTGCTATTTTAACTCCTTAGTGATTTTAATTTCAGTTTTTTTTGTAAAAGAGATTCTTCTCTTTTATATATTTTTTTTATTTAAATAATGATTTTATTAAAAAATATTAATGCCTACACAAAGGAATTGAAGGGAGACCCCCTTCAATATATGGCAGTAGCATAGTCCACCAAGATTCACATGAATTGTTTATAAAAAAACGTTTCTAGGTTCTTTCAGACATGCACGTTTTCTTACAATTTGTTCCATCATTGTAAATAGAAATCATTTTAGGATATAATTCGCATATGAATACATTAAAGGTCCGCGATGCGAGATTTGAACCTGCTTCATTCAATGTCCCAAACGAACTCGTCACTACTGGGCTATCACTGCTTTCGCTGCCTGTCTGAATTATTATGAATACAAACGACTCTTAAACTCCCGAGCAAAGAAACGATAAGTTGCTATTGTAAGGTAGTTGAAAAATTTTGTTAATGTTAGTTCTTCATATTTTTCAAAAGTAAGTGATTACTATGCCCGAATTGTGATAGAATATTATATATTAAAATTATAATAAATAATTTGTGTTAAAAAGTGTTTCTTTCTGAGCCGTTTCCTTTTATTAATCCCTACTAATTATAAATGTGAATGTAAGTTTGCTTGTTACGCTTTCACGCGAAAACTACTCAACCGATCATCATGAAACTTTGTACACATTAGAAGTAACATAGGATACTTTTTATTAAAAAAATTTTTTTTACAAAAATTAAAAATTGTTTGTTGTTAAATAATGGGTTCATAGCTAGAGTAATTTTGAAGACACTTTCAGGCATCCCACAGATCAACCCAATGAGGTTGATTAGCAATTAAAAAATGAACGCGGGCGAAGCCGCGGGTAAAGCTGGTACTATATAGAATAGAACTATTCTAGTTTGACATAACATGATTATTCATGTACACTAGCTGTAAAGTGGGTCGTGATTGGGCGCACGTCGCGGTTTCATTTGCATTCTTTATTGAGTTCATTGAATATTAAAGAGGGAGTTACTTAGAATTCCTAAATAAATTTAATAAATTTAATTCAATTACTTGTAAAGTTTCTGACGATCGTGATAATTTGATTATTGATAATAAGAACTTAAAGCTTAAAGCGAAACGAAACTGAAATGATTCTAGTTGACGTCTCGTAGTATTTATTTTATTAGTTAACTAGTAACTTAACCACAGTTTGCTCAGTTTTGACTCGAGGTAGATTCAGATTTTTTACTACTTACTTGACACTTATAGTCTTATTTTGGACAGTTCACACAATATCTTTATAAATTGTAGACTATGTATTATTTTGATGTATAAGCTATATTATTGTAAAGTTTCATTAAAATCCATTCAGTACTTTTTACGTGGAAGGGTAACAAACATCCATCCATCCTATTTACTTATACTTACGAACTTTCGCGTTTATAATATTAGTAGGATTCAACCATTCCTAACGAAAAAACAAAAAAAATTTCAAATCGGTCGAATTCTTTTTGGGTTTTAGCGATACTAACGAATAGCAATTGGTTTTTATAAAAATATTGTAATTATATAAGGTTATTAAAAGTTGAGTCATTATTACACACAGCGCCACTAGTACTGTGATAAGCCACGAGGCTTGTGTTACGGATACAAGATAGTTGATACACTACACATAACATATAACTTTAAATATATAAATTATACATATTATTATTATAAATATAAACTCCCATGACGGTTTTCTTCAAACAACCATTCTTGTTCAACAAATGAATTATTCAGCGGGACTGAAACCAGCGACCGCTGGAACAACAGAGTCACTACTAAGCCAATCGGGACGTCAAAGAGTAAAAATATTATAATATCGCAGACTTTCCACATATTCAAATAAACAAACACAAAACAATATCGTAAATTTTATAATATTATCTACTTGTACTATGAATTACGCGTCGACTGTAGATAGTTTCAGTCAGAGGGTGGCTCGTTAGTTCTAAATAAATACCCCAAAGTAACAGACATAACAGAAATCAAAGTAAATTGAATTTTGAAACCTAATTTATATAATACAGATTTCATTTCTAGTTTCAACAATTTCGTATTCTATCCGAATTGACACGTTGGCGGTGTTCCAGGGATAGTTTATGGCTTCAATGCTTCTACTAAGGTTTAAGTACTCGATACTTGCTTGCGAACGTTTGTGTTGTTCATTATTCCTCCTTCACGCTTAATCGGATGGGCTGATTTTGATAAAGTTTATTGTTCAGATAGACAACGATTTGGAACCGTACTACTAGTTATTAGATATTATTTTATATTTATCCAAAGTTTCTATCTAGTCATGTCAGCCCAAACCTAAAAATAATATATTACGTGTATAATATTATTGATGCAAAAGGTACTTCGAGAAACATATCGACTCATCCGAAGAACAAAGTCCGATCTGTAGAATTGGTAGTTTTCAGTAGAGGTAAAAGAAGTTTGAAAAGTTGAAAAACTTGTATAACTTTTAAATGGTGAGACTTGCCACTTACATTTTTTGGTATGTTGTAACAGCTACCCAGCCAATTTAAATGCTATGTAGTGTATCTTTGTAATCCTTTTATTTTACGAGATAGTGAGTTCCATATCAACATAGGACATTTTATCGTGGAAGAGCGGGGGTCCGTAGTGAACATTGTACGTTGTTTTACGGAGACGTTTGAATTAAGTAACGCTCTATATTAACATAGGTCATTTTTGTTTGCAATTACTGATCCCATATAAGTCCTATGTGAATGGCTACGTTAAAATATTTAAACGTAACTTTAGTCATATTGTGACTACCTTCCCATATAACTAAATAAGAAAATGAAATTATTATTTAAAATCGTTTATTAATTTAAAAAATCTCACAATAGACAAAAAACCATAAGATGGCATCATTTTAAATAGTAATCACATCACAGTCATGTACGGATGTAACATTAGAAGCCTAAAACATACAGATCTATATTATACTATTAGAATAAAGTCGGAGACGCTCATGAAGAGATCTAAACTTCGCATTAGTTATAAAATAATGAAATCAACAATAACATATTTTTTCAAAATAACATTCAGTCTTTTATAGTTTTACCAATCCGAAGCATCTTGATGTAGGCGGTGTTCTCTCTCTAAAGTATAGAAAAACTTAACAAGAATTATAATTAACGTTTACTTAAAACTGCCATTGTGGCGTAATAGTTAAAACTTAAAATAGTAATAAAATGGCACAACGTATCACAGCATGGTAACTATGTAACCTACACGACTACGCAACGAACTACATAAGTATTCTAAACTTCTAAATATACGTAAATATTTACCATAACAAATACGTATATGAAGAAATTTATTCTTAGCACTAGTTACTTAAATCAAAATAAATCATAATTTGTAACAACCAGTCTTCAATTAAAATTATTTTTATCAATCAGTCTTACATCGTGGCCTAGACGTGAGTGCACATACTTAATAACAATTAAATTATAAGTAGGCAAACATTCAAATCAAAATATTCTTTATTCAAATAGACTTTTACAAGCTCTTTTGAATCGTCATTTTTACATTATTCAAATCAAATCAAAATCAAATCAAAATATTCTTTATTCAAATAGACTTTTACAAGCTCTTTTGAATCGTCATTTTTACATTATCAAAATTAAAAGTCAGTCTGTAAGTCTGTGAGTAAACTACCACCGGCTCGGAAAGCTGTTCTGCTGAGAAGAACCGGCGAGAAACTCAACAGTTGCTCTTTTCAAAAAAATATTTGGTAACAATATTGTATTACAATTTATCTATTTATCCTACGTGAGACACAACCAGACACTAATCCCACACATTTACATCTACTAAGTATTCCGTTATAGTGTAATAAGCCTTATTCAACAACGTGCTTATAATTTTGGATTTAAAGTGCCTCAAAGGCAAGTTGAATATGGACTGTAGAATTTTGTTATACATGCGTACACCTTGCCCCATAAACGATCTGTTTACTTTTTGTAGGCGAAAACTGGATGTTACAAGTTTATCCTTATTTCTTTTATTTATATACCGTGTTTGTCGCTGTGTCTTGAGTAGCAACTAATATTCTAACGAATAAGCATAATGTTACAAAATATATATTGCGAAGCAACCGTAAGTATTCCTATTTTTTTTAAAAGTCCGCGGAGAGTATTATGAGCGCTTATGTTATAAATAGCCCGAGTGGCCCTTTTTTGTATAATAAATATCGATTTAATGTCCGCTGCATTACTCCACAACAAAATACCATAAGATAAAATGCTATGGAAATAGCTGAAGTAAATTAAAATACTTAGTTGATTACTTATTATAATTACAATTACTTCGTTAGATCTGTAGGAAGAATGCAATTATAATTCAGAAACATCAACAGTGGCAAAGCGTTAAATTACGGGTGATACTCTAAGTCAATTACTTCTGAGCGGCACATATCAATTAAGTCTTTATATTTAGCAGTAAATAGGCTTCGAATATGTAGGTTTTAGTTTAGTTTGTACTGAGTTTCTTGTGTCTTGGCGAATCAATTTAAAGAAAAAAATATTGGGATCACTACAATCTGCATGAATTTCTCGAATGTTATTCCAGTTAGTCTTCTTGCCCTTAATGTCCAATCCAAATCTTATTATTAACAAGACATTTAAAGTTAAACTCGTCATTCTTTGATCCCTTGGTCATCCTTAGCCTGAACAAATTCTAAAAGGCAACTGCTAACCTTATTTGCCCCACGTTTTGCTACAAATTCATCCCATATAGCAAACGGTCTTCCTTTTACCCATAACCAAGGCAGAATGTACTGTTGTAGTATGATTAGACATTAGCAGGAAATGGCATTGGAGTTAGCACTGACAGTTCCAAGTTAACCGGGGTAAATGAATTGTGGGAAACTTCTAACAGCTCTTTACGTTGTATTCATGGTGAATTTTCGAAACTAGAAGGCACTTCCAAAGACAATGTACTAGGTTGATTGCTGTAAACATCCTCGGCAAATAGATCAGGCATGAAATTCGTTATTGAACTGCCGCAGGTAACTTCTTTAGTCCCACCATCTTCATCCAGAACTTCTTTCCATAATATATCAGCTAGTTTCTGACTGATTTCTTCTGCACCGGGAGGCAAAGGTAAAGTTTGTTGTGTCATGCCTTTTTCATCAACATACATAACTAAAATAAAAAAAACCGTATAATTATTATCATCGGTATTCATAAAATACTATTTATAATATGAATATTAATAATTTAATTAAATAATTTAATAATTTAACGATATTTTTAAATGAACAACGTCCTAAATGATTTCATTATCCCAATAACAACGTCTCATCTTAATATCGAACCAACAAATCGTATCACAGATTTCGTAGACAAACGTCCTATATTCACATGAAACGCTTAGAAGTTCAGTAATGTTCGTGTAAAATCATCCTAATATTTCATAAGACATTAACTTTTTACTGTTTATTATTACAGTAAGAATGATTACCCTGTGAATATACATTACACCAATTCTATTTTTTCATTAAATATGTTATTAAATACCTCTCCGTCAAAAAACGTCTTATGTAAAAATCAATCGCCAACAACTGTTTACTGAGACAAAAAAGCAATAATAACATGATTTTTATTAATTTAAGAACTAATTAGTATGTATCACGAAATAGCACAACTGAAATCATTAACTTACCAGAATTTACTTTTTTTTTCATATAAATGGCAGGAAAATTAGAAAATGGTACAAAAGCCCAGGCCTTTCTGCGTCTTCTTTTAACATTTTCAACATTTTCCGTGATCGTGACTCTCTAATATATGTTTTTCATGAAAAAAACTTGAGTAAAATAATTTTTTCATCAAAGCAAACAAAAGCTAAGCGCATGACACAAAATCGTCCTCCCTCCAACAAACAGCGGCCGAAATGACGAACGGACCTGGCGCCCGCGCCGCCCACGAGCCCTGCGCGTCGTCACATGTTCACTCCGTACGTTTATGTGCGGAGCTAATGTCAAATTGAACGTTATTCGACACTATTATTTCCGAAACTAAACAAGATACGAAAATTCTAAAAACTGTAGTCTGTAGAGTTTGTATTCCTTATCTCGTCTAGCTATTAATCTCGTTTTTGCTCTATGATCACATCGGATTTTGTTCTTCGGATAGGACGATATAGGAAGAGATATATTGATATATTATTTTTTTAATTAAATTACCTTTACTGCTTTATTTAATATACATTACAAATAGTTGAGAATGTCCCTAGATGTAAACTATTACTGTGATACCTCGTTCATTCATCACTGTAATATTTGATAGATTAATTAAGAATTATGTGTGTGTGTGTGTGTGTGTGTGTGTGTGTGTGTGTGTGTGTGTGTGTGTGTGTGTGTGTGTGTGTGTGTGTGTGTGTGCGCGCGCGCGTGTGTGTGTGTGTGTATGTATGCGCGCGCGTGTGTGTACTGAATGTTTTATTAAATAATAATTTTATTATTTTACTATCTACATGATATTTTCACTCAGAAAGGACACAAGTTATCAAAACACACGTGTACTTTCTGTATCTCTTATAGTTTATTAATTTAAGATTTGACATCTCACACGACTAGTGAGATATTACGCTTTTACTGACAAATCAAAGCAAAGATTAAAACCCAACGTCCAAGGAATATGATTATATTTACCTTTTACCTAATATCATTCATTATGTTATAGTCATTTTAACCTAATATTATTGTAATTCATTTATTTACGACAGTAGTCGCAAATTCGATTTCCGATTTTAGCAAACGTACATGTAACATACCTACACGTTTAATTTTATTCTCTCTTTGATACTGTAAAAGATGTTAAATACATAGAAAGTTTACGACTTAAGATAATTGTGACAGTGCTCCAGATAGCGTCTTTCCTATAAATTGTTACACGACAGCACTTTTATTTAAATAACTTTGCGAAAATTTTGTACTGAAAATTTACAAGGTCCTGAGATAAATTTAAAATCACAAGGGATATTTTACAAGCTACGATTCAAAGTTGCTGAATAAGAAATATTGTTTTTGAATCTATCATGAAACTTTTACATTTAAGTTATAAATGTTAGTTGGTTTTTCTTAAGTTTGGAAAGAAACGAAAAACTTGATTTATAAAGAAAATTTGTTCTATATCTTGAAATATATAAGAAATTACATAAAAAATCACTTTAAATTAATATCTTAAGAAAAGATAGCTTGACGCATATTTTTTAACGTTATCCTTAAGATATTACATTCTAGTATATAAGGTATTATTTCCTATTTCTTCTATTGTAATTGAGGAAAAGCTTTCACGTAGCTTTTAGCATACTGCAGGTGATCTAACTATGTGGGTGCCGGAGTGGACAGTTAGTGATTTATAACAAAGAAATACTGAAAGTACCGGAACTGAATTTAAGTAAAATGCCCAGCGGTCACGGTCGGTTGGATAACTGAGTGATGCGGGTTCAAATCCGGGTCTCGCACCTCTGATATTTTCATGTACGAATCATTTCTATCATGATTACTACTTGTCTTACGGTGAAGGAAAACATCGTGAGGAAACCTGCATGTCTGAGAAAACCTATATAAAAATCTATATACTTAAACGATTAATGTATTCGAAGGTTCAACTATAAATGGACGATGTAAACACAGATCAATCTTTCTGACAGGTTATAATTCCTGTCACATCCACGCCATGACATCGCTCTCGCGGGAAATCAGCCCTTGTAATTTATCAGCGAGCAATGCTCACAATTGCGACGCAGGAGACCTGAATACATTATGTATTTATACATTTATGAATAAAATATTACAAGTATTTATAGATTTAAGTTGTGACACTCTTATTTCTTATGCTTTCAAGGGCAATGTATAGGTTGAACTGCCTCGGTGTTATCATTCGGAGGTCCAAGGTTGGAGTCCCGGGTCGAGCTCAAGTTTAAATGAGTCTTTTTGTTCACAAAACTCAGTACAAACCCGGAGTTGGGAAGTTTGCGGTGAGTTGACCCCTTGCCTTAGAGAGATTGTAAAGCTTGTAAGTCCTGCACTTTAACTTTCAGTGAACGTGTCGTGTAGTATTTCTACCAATTGCGAGATTGTCAGGTATAAAAAGTGGCCTTGTGTCTGCGCGTATACATGTGCTCCTACGCAATGAGAGTGACTGCCGTGGCTGGAATCAGTCGGTAAGAGGGCATTATTATATCGTCATATAATCTATACTAATTTATAAAGCTGAAGAGTTTGTTTGTTTGGTTGAACGCGCTAATCTCAGGAACTACTGGTTCGATTTGAAAAATTATTTTTGTGTTGGATAGTCCGTTTATCGAAGAAGGCTATATGCTATTTTACATACTAATAGGAGCGGAGTCTCTATGAAAAATGATTCAAAAACGGGAAGGGATGGCGTTAGTTCTGCGAGGTATCATATTGTGCGACTCCGAAAGAATTTTGTTTCCGGTCTTTCGAACGCGTGCGAAGCCATGGGAAATGCTAGTAATTTATATATCATTTCCTAATACATATTATCATTTTTTAGAAACAGTTTGTTCTTATGTAAATGTACTGTATATTGTACTGAAAATTCTATTTATATATACCCTCAAAGTTTGAATCGGTGAATGCTTGTGTTCGAATTTCGAACACTTGACGAACACTAGTGTAATGTAAATTATCTTAATAGGTACCTGTAAAGTAGGACTCTACTCCAAAGGCATTCTGAAGCCAAGTTCGATAATAATCTTATGCTTTTGCCCAGTTTCTGCTTAAAAGGGAGACGTTTGAAAATATATATATCTACCAGTATATGTGGTTAATAAAATCAAAGACCACCGCTGCTCTGTCTATCTGTCTGTCTGTTCGCGATAAACTCTAAAACTACTGCACCTATTTACATGCTGTTTTCACCAATAGTCAGTCTTTTCGAAGATAATAATTTGTCAAGTTTTTGTATATACATTTACTAGCGAAACCCGCGGCTTCACACGTGCTAAATCTACGAACGAAGTCGAGAAAAGCGAGGGTGAGTCGCTAGTTATTAATAAAAATAATATAAATAAAATAACATGTTTGGCTCAGTTGGCAGTGATCCTACTTTCTGCGGTCGCGGGTTCGAGTCCCGCTGGGGGCATTCATTTGTTGAGCACGAATGTTTGTTCTCCAGTCATGGGTGTTAATACTTATATTATGTATGTATTTAAATTTTATATGTGTAGCATATCAACGATCTGGTATCCGTAACACAATCCTCGTAGCTTACCACGGAACTAGATGGCGCTGTTGTAAAAAATGTCCCAACATTTCGACCACATATCGAAAACTAGTGTACACTAAAATAAATTTATTGCCAACTGTAACTAACAGATGTTGTCAAATAGTTATAATATAGATAAATTATTTGTACATACTTTAAATTCATACGGCTGACATCACGGGTAATCCCACTGACTAACGACCCATTAAATCTCTCCAAACGCACGAATAGCAATGAAAGTGCGAAACGTTGAATTTACGAGAATCAAACTGCTATTAAAAATTGTAATTTGTGTAACTAATGGAGCACATTATATATTTTAATGTTTAAAGGAGAAACTTTTTGGAATACTAGTTTTAGTCTGTAGCTTTGTTCATGAGAGATTTGGATTTTTAAAGAGTCTTTATAATTCATTGTTTCTTTACATAAAAGAAAATCAATGAAAATCATTAAGTATACATTTAATAATATATACTAAATATTACAAATAAATAAAATAGAATGGGCAGTATGTAATGTCAATATAACAGCTTTTTACTAAATGCTAATGGAATTATATTATATAAGAAAAACATGTAATTTTTAAAATTTTTGTCTGTCTGTCTATCCTTTTGGTTTTGTTTCGGCTAATCTCTAATACTGCTGGGTAAATTTTCACAGAACGTTCACTTGCAGATAGCTGATGATATAAGGAGTATCTAACTAAGAGAACAACTGACTACTAAACTGCAGGCTTCGATTACAAAAAATAAAAAAGTGCGTGTGTACAAAGTACACATTTCAGAAGTAAAACTTCTTTGGCAAACTAATTTTTAAATCTCGTTTATATTTATACTAAATAACCCCGTCTAAGCTCGACGAGAGAGGGAGACGGCGTGGCACATCACACCCACGAATTAGACAGAGTTAGAAATGTCACTGACTCGCGGTGGGCGAGATCTAACTAAGGCTAACTCATCCCCGTTTCTGAGTGCCTGGTATTATGGACTTATTTTTTCGTTTCATCGAGTTTGAAATCACAACGATTATAAAGAAGTTTCACTTCAAAAAGGACTGAGCGGAGCAAGGATGACTCTGTTGTTATATATAAAATGTGTTATATAATCAAAAAATTGTTTGTTTGTTAGTGCGTCCTTCATACTTGATACTTACGCGACAACTTAATCTTTTAAAATAATACGACAGAGAATTATTACAAGAATGTTATACTGAAATGTATTTCTTTTAAAGGAAAAGATTCTTAGATTGCTTCAGCAGATTGAGCTGAAACTTGTTATGTAAGTTTCAAATTGAATTTGATTAAGTTAAAAATATCATTTATTCGTCCCGCCCTTTCTATCAAAAGACGAAAAAATAAAGTAAAAACTTCCATCATTTCTTGTACATACAACTTTATAACTTTAATACTTTTTACCTACTTATTTTTAAAAATAATATAGTAAATCTATAATTATTATTAAAAATAAAGAGAGAAACATGTATGCTTATGTGTTTGTTTGTAAAAAGAACACTAAACCGGTATTGAAAAATTTGGTATGATAAAGGTTGAGAACTTCGGAAAGAAACAGTAACGTTATTCAAGAAATCATCCTTTATGACTAAAAAAAGGTGACGAAATTTTTCAATTAAATTAATCGTAGCGTAATGTTATAAAATAACCTTTAGCCTTTCTCAGTAAACAGGCTATCCAACACAAAAATATTTTTTAAATCGAACCAGTAGTTTCTGAGATTACCGCTTTCAACCAAACAAACAAACTCTTCAGCTTTATAATATTAGTATAGATTTTTATTTAAATCCACACAATTACAAAGCTAGAGATAGGGATAAGCTTTACCCTTAATTAATTGTAGACAAATTTTAATTGTGGCGTTGTTGAGCTTTAGTTAGTAAATACCGGAGCGTCGTTGAGTGCGTAAGCGATCCTGCAATGTCCCATTAAGACGATGGAGGTTTCGTTTTATTTTAGTGGGTACTACTGGCTTTACTGGTGATTCCTGTATAAAATCTCGTATGTATACAAATAATATTAATAAACATATAAGTATATATAATATATACTTACTATATGTTAAATGTCAAATTAACAGCAACGAGTATATACGGTACTTGCATAAAAAAATAATTTTATTTTTTTGTCTGTCTGCCTGTTTGTTCCCTCTTATCTCTGAAACGGCTGGGCCGATTTTGATGGGACTTTCACTCGCAGATAGCAAATGTTATAAGAAGTAACTTAGGCTACTTTTATTTTTTTGTACTACAAACTTTAAATTTGAACCCTCGCTGGTACTTAATATGTTTAATAATGGCTTTAATCTGTGTTTTTCAATTTTAAAGTAATATTTCCTAGATAAAAAATCTGTATTCTTCTATACTGTATCTTATAAATATAAAAAGTTAAGTGAAGTCGTAAAAGGTAGCTAGTATAGTAATAAAGATCTTAATTTTCATTTATCCTTTTATTTAACCGTATAAACTAACTGCCTCGACGTGCGACTGCTAATAAAAACAGAGAGCTGTAGAATTTCTAATTAAGCATTCAGTAGATTACAGGTACTCCTCAATATAAACAGCATGAAAATGTTTATTATACCCTATATTCTTGCCTGCAGCCAGATAGAAAACTTTGAAGTAAAATGGAGGAAGCCTTTACTCGAAAAGAGGTCCTTAATAAAGAACAAATAACTACATGATTTACTAAAAAATAATTGATTCATTGTATATTAAGGATAAATAAATGGCTTATTATTATTTATTATTATTATATTCTTGCCTAAATATAGCCCCTCTTTTGAAGACTAAAAGTAATAGATCTAAAAATGTATTTCAATTTAACGCGTTTTTACTGGATAGGTAATATATTTTTTATAAAAAACAATATTTTGTTTCTTTTTTATAAAGCAGTTTTATAAATTTAGTAAAAATGTTAGTCCCATAGTATTTTAACCTTTATTATGGAGACATAGGGCGAGTCGCCTTCGCTTGCCTCGGGCTTGTCCGTAGGTTAAGCGCAAGCGAAGCGAAGCTATACTATAACAGCTTTTTTAATAGAGATTATATAATCTCTATTAAAAAAACCGCATAGCAATTCATTGCGTAGTTTTGAAGATCTAAGCGCCCTCTCATATATACCCTAACATTTTCTTTTATGAACACATACAATGATAAAAAAAAACAACAAACTTCATTTTCTCTCTCTCTTTCTCTCTCTCTCTCTCTCTCTCTCTTGCTATTTCGGTAGATTTTCGCCTCGACAGACTTGTCAGCAATATTCCTTTAATATATGTATTTAAAACGAATCATATAAAGCAGTGCATAGCTTAGGAACATATAGATTCACCAAACTAAGCTGTTTTGAAGTTGACTAAAAAAACCGTTTCTAACTGAAGTCCATTAGAACATTTGCATAATTTAACTTTATATAGCTTGAACCACAAAACTTTAGAATGCCAAAGTTTCAGATAGTTAACGATACATGTAGATTATATTCATAATACATTAATATATTCCTTATCTATACTAATATTATAAAGCTGAAGAGTTTGTTTGTTTGTTTGTTTGTTTGTTTGTTTGTTTGTTTGTTTGTTTGTTTGTTTGTTTGTTTGTTTGTTTGTTTGTTTGGTTGAACGCGCTTATCTCAGAAACTACTCGTCCGAATTAAAAAATTCTTTTTGTGTTGGATAGTCCGTTTATGGAGTTTAGGAGAGAGTGGATTGAGAGAAAATGAATGCCCTTAGTAATACTCGAACCTGCGACCGATGGCAGAGCAATTTTGGTTACTATAATGTTTCTAATTAGTAAATATACTTCGAAAATCTCAGATTTTTTAAGCAACTATCTTGAAATTCTGATCCATAGATCATTTATTATTAAAATATAATAAAAAATATACAACTATAAATCAAACCCCAACTACACTAAATAATAGTGCAATACAAGCACCAGTGGAACGAATCAAAGCACGTATGTAATTATGTTCTATTGTCTGTAATACAGCAACAATTTTGCACTAAGCTTTTTAATTATATTAGAAAATTATTTTAATTTTTATTTTGCTTAAGCTTTCATTTTCAACATTTTAACTGATTTTTGATTAAATTTGTTGCTAAATAAAATTTGCCATTACTTTGTTACTAGCTTACAAAATTTATTTTACGTCTTCAAACAGTAAATTAAAAATAGGAGCTAGATCGTTTTTTTCTAATTGGAATTCTGCCTATTAAATAGTAGCTTAAAAATTATAAATAAATAACCATTATAGTAATATCGACTTATTAGATATTCCACGGCTGATCTTATAATAGAACCGATTAAGAAAAATCTTTAAAATTGAATTCATATTTTCTTATTTATTTCTTACTAACGACTCATCCTCGCTACGCCCGTGTTCACCCCTATGTACTTTAGAGTACATGTCTCAGAAATAAGATATTTTACAGCAAAAAAAGTATCTTATACCTATATTCACGCGGATATTTATCTATCATACTAAATTTCATCAAAATCAATATAGCGGTTTTCTTGTGATGATGAGACAAACAGACAAAAATTTTAAAAGTTGTAGATTCGGCCTCTGTATCGATAATAATGACTACCTATTTCAATAAGATTTAACAAATAATATATTAAATGTACAGATTCCATTTAAAATTTTATTTTAGATACGTATAGAAGAAGAGGTAAAAATTCAATGCAGTATATCTTGACAAAAACATTTATTTCACAATCTTCTTCAGTCCTTTTTAACGTCCTACTGCTGGGCACGGGCCTCCCTCAGTACGAGGAGGATCAGGCCATAGTCCACCGCGCTGGCCTAGTGCGAGATGGCGGACTTTACATGTCTTTCCAAAACTTGCTAGGTTTTCTCAGACATGCAGGTTTCCTCACGATGTTTTCCTTCACCGTAAGACAAGTGGTAATCTTTATAGAAATGATTCGCACATGAAAATATCAGAGGTGCGAGACCCGGATTGGAACCCGCATCACCGCTGGGCTACCACTTCCATATTTCAAAATAATATAAATGTAATACTTGGCATTTTATATAAGTGTTGGCTCTTTGAGGATTCAATATCCATAGTGTATTTTACAGTATTTGAACGGTATATTTTTCTAAGTTCATCACGTACACGAGTCAGACTACAGCTTTGTAAGTGGTTGGTTTTATTATATTTACACAGCGAAGTATTATATTGGATGATATGACTCTGTGGTAGGTATGTAAGATACATACTTAATGCATTCTGAGTTCAATATTTGGTTTAAGTAAAAACTATTAAGTTTTTGTTAGCTAGAGTTTTATTAATTTTAAGAAACAGTACCTCCTATTTATTTATTTTTAATAATTTTACTATATAGTACGTATATTCATAATCTAAATAACCGCTAAGGTGTGGTCATAAGTTCGCGTGTGACCCCTGTATGGCCGCTGAATTATTTTTACCGCTGTACCTGTGCTTGGGCGTTGGTGCACCCTGACCATTGGAGATACCAGGCGCCTGGAACGCGAGGGAGAAGAAGACACACAACTCACAAGTTAGTGCCTTCATCTTTTGCGTCTGGGCTTTTGTCGATCGTGTGTGGTCGGGGAGAGTGGCCTTTATTTGAACTGCGTACCGAGGGCACGTGAACCACCCTTATTTTTCTAGAAACTGCTTACGAGGGAGGTCTATGCGATTGGCGTGTACAGAGAGATATTCTATTATATTATATCTTAAACTAAAAAAGCTGTTCTAGTATTTATACTGAATAGTTTTAATAATATTTGTATTCTATAATACATATTTTCATAAGTTAGAGGTATTTTATTTCAAAGATCTAGAAAAAAATATCCTAGTACATATTATATTCAAAAAGTTATTACCTACGGGCATACGTTATCGTAGACGAGTCACAAGCTGTAAAATTTGTACCACATGATATTACACTAGATATAAATAGAAATGAAGAAACGTTTGGCGCAGTTTGTAGTGACCCTACTTTCTTGCGCCAGCTGTCACGGGTTCGAGTCCCGCTGGGGGCATTCATTTGTTAAACTCGGATGTTTGTACTCCATTCATGGGTGTTTATATTTATAATATGTATGTATTTCGACTTATATTTCAACTATCTGTTAACCGTAACACAAGCTTTCTTCGTAGCTTACCACGGAACTAGATGGCGCTGTGTGTTATAATGTCCCAACATATTTATTTATATTTTATTTACGATACTATGTAAGAGTGCTTTTGAGACAAATTTTATTTGGAAGATCGCAATTTATACGAACGAGCTCACGTACTGCTGACATCGCTTCTGATGTAGAAATATGAATAACTGATGTACGTATTGTGTAATGTGCGGTGTGGGTATAACCAGAGCTTATAAGCTTTGCTGACAATGACGTCACTCTCTTTTAAAATTTTATTTAGATGGAACTGATATACCTTGACGCTATAATATAGAGAATTTAATAGGAGAAACCGCTTTAACCTTTTGATAAATGATAAATATGTTGAGTCATTATTACACAAAGCAATCTAGTTCAGTGGTAAGTTACGAAGGATGCTTGTGTTACGGATACCAGATAGTTGATATACTACATATATAAGATTAAATACATCAAATTATAAATATTTAGTAACCAAATTAAATTGAAATCCTTAGTTTTTATGTTCAATTTCACAAATAGGTTTCAATTCAATTAAACAAATAGGTTTTAAACTTAAAAAAATCATAAAAAAACAGCACATACACTAACAAACTGTCTAGTAATATACATTTTAGTTGACAAAGCAGTCTAACAAAAGGAAAAGAACAGTAAAAAACTTACTTACTTTCATACAAAAAGAAATTAAATTACCTAAAAGAATTTATATTTTAAGGTTTCAGTCAGAATAAAGTAGTAGTTATAATACTTTCCATAATTTCCATGGTTTCACTCAAAATTATCCATGAGTTGCTTAGAGATGAATTCAGGCTAATGCCTCATCACACAAATTGTAATCTCTAAAGGGGTCGCCATATGTGTGATACATGTCCTTTGAGCTTGTGGCGTCCAACGAAATAAATAGAATAATAAAAAGGTTCCATTGATATCCATCAAAAGATTTTCGAGCTGTGATTTTTTGATTATAAGCAATTTTATTTAAGTGGTAAAAATTCAGTCAAAATCTAAATTATGAATATAAATTTACAGGTGGTCTTGCTTAAAATCAAAAAGGGCTGGTCCGACTTGATTTTTTTTGGCGATTGGCAAGGGCGGTTAAGTATTAAAGAGAGAATGGAAACTAAAAATAAAAAGCTTACCGAATTTATAGTTATTATATTTTTTGTCTATCTGCAGTTCGTTACAGCATTAATGGGATTATCTACTGCGTTTTTTCTTGCTTTTTACTTCAATTAAAACTATAACATAATCTACGACTTGGCCATAAGACTGAACAATTTAAAGTATTAAAAATGTATATATTATAGATGTATCAACAATACTCAGTCAACCCTATGTGTAGTAGTTAATCAGTCTCAAGATATAGATCTAATTTCCATCAAGTTGTAGGTCAATCTAATTACTTTGCGAGTTAAGAGGGTTGACGACGTTCATTTAATTTTCACAGGACTTGTGATTAAATATTAAGTAATAAATTATTATAGGATTTCTCTTATATTTAATAATAGAGTTGTAGCCAAAAACATAATAAAATATTGCGAGAAATTAAAAGCCAATATAGATATAGGTATACTACAAAAACAAGCCGCTATCCACTCTTCGACAATAGTAAACAAAGTGTTAGTAAATAATATTTACCTTGAAGAGTCATAAATAATACCACATTTGTATACAAATTACATAAAAATAGGTAGAATAGGCATTGAGTAATTAAGAATAGGATAAGAAATATCTTCTTTCCGAGCTGAGCTGGGACGGGATATTTATTTTAAAACCGATAGTATTTTACACAGTCGAGACAGGAAAGATAATAATAATAATCAGACATTGGATTAGGGATGCTTCAAAATCGTATTTGTTGAAGAAAGGTCTTGTAGAAAAATTGAAGTAAAATATACCTATACTGCAAAAATTTATATCGGTACTTATTTGTCAAACAAGTAGTGGCAGTTGTATTATTGCGGATTTTAAATCTGAAACTCGTTTCTTAGAGTCCGTGAATCCGCACTTCTGAAAATTTCATTTTTCACAATGAATGTTATAAAGAATGGGATTCGACATGCAGGTTTCCTGCATTCCTAGAAATGGTTTTTCTAGTTTGCTATGTGAAGTGCATTTGGTTTACACCATTAAGCCCACGCCCAGCTGTGGAACCTTAAAAGAGCTGAATTATTATTTTAATTAAATGAAAGCATGTAAATGTAAGAAATATTCATGCTTGAGCTATTTGTCAATTTTCATTTTCCATAAAAAATTATCGTCACTTCATTTCTTTAGAGATTGAATACTATAAATACCTATTTTAGTATTATCACAAAATGACATTAAAATCAATCAAAACTAAAACTAAATTGACGATACAGGAATCGAACTTATGACTTTCCACATACTTACTTTCCAAATGAAAGCACAAATCCATTTCACCAAAGGCGACATTATTAGTAAGCAAGTGACCGAGAGGAGTGATAATAAATTTAATTAGCGATAGGTAATTGCTATGCAAAGCTTTGCACAGTGTGCCGAAGCCAAATTAATTACGTGTAAGAATAACTAGATTTATTGGAGTAATAAGAAGAATTTTCACATAATCGAGGGTCAGGTCTTAATTAACTTAAGTGTCTGATCAGTTATTATTAAAAGAATTTTCTTGTACAGGTAAAATATGGTTTTTGTTATGCTTAACAGAGTATACGAGTGCCTAAATATTGCTTTATGTTAAAAAAAAGCTATTTAAAGCTTATGGTGAGATACAAAACTTTTTGAGACGTACAAAATCACAACTTATAAATTCATATATTTAGTTAAAAGTTTCATCATATTTTTATAAGTATGTTTAAACATCTACAATTATATAAGTTTCTATATCATATTACATAATCTAGTGAACTAATCATCAAACAGTTGCAATAAAAATATTGGGAGTCTTTGTAGTTAATTACTTTAAAAGCAAGAACACTTCTTGTTTATACTCTTAAGTTTACATACCGCTAGCTTATATAGGTATAGATTACACTTAGGTACTTATAGGCGTTATATTATGGGAATCACATAATTTTAGGTAGAAACTAGCGACTCGCCCTCGCTTCGCTCGAGCTCGAGCTCGATTTAGCACAGGCAAAGCCGCGGAATCCGCTAGTTGTGCATATAAACCTTCCTTTTGAATCGCTCTATCTATTAAAAAAACCGCATCAAAATCCGTTGTGTAGTTTTAAAGATTTAAGCTTTCTCTGTCCCTATGTATATAGGGACATAGGGACAGAGAAAGCGACTTTGTTTTATACTATGTAGTGAAGCTAATACTATGTCCAAAAAACTTGGATTGGATCACTTATGCACTTATCTAAGATATCTTGACTACTGCCTGCCTAAGCAAGCTAAAACAACCAAAGGGTTATCCCCAGAGTTCACCATACTATTACAGAAGAACCTGCATGTACAAGTAAGAGAAAACTTAATACCACACACCGTACCTCCCCATAGGCCCACCGAAAGTTCTTGCTTATACCTTAGACATAGGTTATCTTTAACCAACAGATGATGCAAAGAAAACCTCGGCTCGTAACTAATCATTCATATTTTAACCAAGTAGTCTCTTAGACTATAATATAAAGTATAAAACAAAGTCGCTTTCTCTGTCCCTTTATCCCTATGTATGCTTAAATCTTTAAAACTACGCAACGGATTTTGATGCGGTTTTTTTTAATAGATACAGTGATTCAAGAGGAAGGTTTATATGCATAACTAGCGGATCCCGCAGCTTTGCCTGTGCTAAATCTAGGAAAAAGCCCAAGCGAAGCGAGGGCGAGTCGCTAGTCATTCATATTTTAACCAAGTAGTCTCTTAGACTATAAAAACAAAAGCTCCAGTAAAATAACATTAACTATCGAGATATTTATGGACGTTAGTACAGATTCCTCGCGTAAAGATAGGTGACGTGTTGGCAGAGGTCCAACCGCAGTTGTGCTTTCTGCTTCAGATAACTGAAACAGTTCCCACAAACAACCTCGCGACAATGTACAATATTTACGGAAATACAATTTCGGTACTTGTACTTTATTACCAACTAGTGGAACCCGCGGCTTCGCTCGCGCTAAATCTAGGGACGATCCCGAGCGAAGTGAGGGTGAGTCGCTTGTTAAGATAAACATTTCCATCATACATTACATATGTATAACTCTAGCGGTTTTGGCAGCGCACGCCAGAATAGCTCGCAGATGGTAGATTTTTTACTACTTACTTCATATTTTGGACAATTCACACAATATCTTTATAAATTGTAGCCTATGTGATATTCTGATGTATAAGCTATATTATTGTAAAGTTTCATTAAAATCCATTCAGTAGTTATTACGTGAAAGAGTAACGAACATCCATACATCCATACATCCATACATCCATACTTACAAACTTTCGCGTTTATAATATTAGTATAGATAAATAATATGAACGTCTTATAATAGTTTAGATTGGAAATTAAGAATAAAGTTTTGTTTTTCTATAAAATATTATTTGGATTTGGAGAAAGATAAATAAGAGCTCCATTTGTGTGATTTTTTTGTATGCGAAATATTTAATAATTAATGTAAAACCTTCATCATCTCTTCTTCAGCCCTTTTTAACGTCCCACTGTTGGGCACGGGCCTCCCTCAGTACGAAGAGGATCAGACCATAGTCCAACGCGCTGGCGTAGTGCGTGTTGGCGGACTTCACATGTCTTTCGAAAACTTCTTCTCAGACATGCAGGTTTCCTCACGATGTTTTTATTCACCGTAAAAATAGTGGTTATCATAGTACAAAATGATTCGCACTTGAAAATATTATCAGAGGTGCGAGACCCGGATTTGAACCCGCATCACTCGGTTATCCAAGTGAGCGCGTTACCGCTGGGCTACCTCTGCCTTTTTTATGTAAAATACATCTTATGATATTTTTGGTCGAGAATCGCATTTACGTATATTACCTAAATATAAGTGATTCTAAGTGGAAGTAGCGAGATAATTTTAGTATGAGTGAAAAGAAAACAACTCAAACGAGCTCTTATGACATAATTATTAGAATAATTATGTCCTCCCGACAGATTACGGCCACGGCGACCAATCTCATTGAGACTAGCTATCTGCGCAGGAGATATTATAGTGCACAAGTGCACTCTCTATTCCTTATCACTCTCATACTCCGGTCGGACGACTGTTCGACACGACCAGTGAGAATTAAGGCGCAGGACCGACGGCTTTACGTGTTCTCCGAGGCACGGGGGTGACACACCGCCAACTTCCCAACTCCGAGCTGTTACTGAGGCTTACTAAACAAAGACTCGATTACTGAACTTGCCCCGAATCGGTTCTCGAACCCAGGACCTCACGGTGTGCGACCGTACATGCTAGCCACTGCACCACCGAGGCAGTTATTTAGAATATCGTAGAGTAAATTATTTTCTTAGAATAACATTATTTAAAACAGAAATAAAAGAATACAATAAAGAAAGAGAATGATTGCTATAACGGCGGTACGACGACGTGTAAACATTGTTTTCTGTTATTTTGATAGAATAAATAGCCGGAGTGATATTAAGTGCTTTTATTTGCATTCTCGAATCCTACATAACAATTTGTACAAGGAGAGAAAATCTTTGGAAAGTATGACAGGAGAAACAAACATTAGTTATTATAATGTATAGTAAGTTTCTGTTTTTAATGACTAATTATATATAATAATGCTTAAAATAATAATAAAAAAATTATGTCTATTTGTTCAGACTTCTCTCCGTTTGCTTAGACAAAATTTGACAGAACTTTCACTGGTACATAGTCAATATTTTAAGAGTCATACAAGGTACTTTTATTTAAGAAAAAGAAAAAGTTTTTGGCAAAAACATTAAAAACATTAAAAGTAATTGTAAACTAATTTATACTAAGGCATAATACTTACTTTAAAACGTCAAATAATATATTTCAGAAGAACAAATCAGTTGTTCTTTTTTCTTATAATCTAAATTCTAAGACGAAACACAGTTTTAATTGCAAACGAGACGTCATGCCCATGAAAGCTACAAAGGCCTTGAGGAAACAGTAATTAGCTCTTTCTAAGAACATTCTTTGCATAAGGGTCCTGTGACCAAGGAAGTGTACCTTGAATGGTTGAAGCTAAAAGAAATATTTATATTTTAGTATATGCTGGAAATTATTCTAAACAAAGGCTTTGTTTATTATTTACTGACTTTTGTAAAGCTTAGAAATGATCTTTAGATGTGTATAAAAGCTCACTCACGAATTGATTGAAAAAGCTCAAAATTACAATAGATAATGAAATTTGATGATATAAATATACGAATGATAAAAATACTTATTATAATAAGACGATGATGTCCTTCCGACCGATTCCGGCCACGGCGCGGCGGCCAATCTTATTGAGACTAGCCATCTACACGGGAGGTATTATAGTGCACAAGTGTATGCGCAAACACAAGTGCACTCTCTATTCCTCATAACTCTCATATTCTGGTGGGATGACTGCTTGACACGAATAGTGAGAGTTAAAGCGCAGGACCGACGGCTTTACGTGCTCTTCGAGGCATGGGGGTGAAACATCGCCAACTTCCCAACTCTGGGCTGTTACTAAGGCTTACTAAATGGACTCAACAACTAAACTTGGCCCTACCCGGGACTCGAACTCAGGACTTCTCGGTGTGCGACTGTACATACTAGCCTCTATACAACCGAGGCAGTCAATATAATAATATGTATATGGCGGCAATCTAAGGTATTCTATAACCGTTTCCAAGATGCAATTACGTAATTTGCCAAATTTGATCGAAATCTGTTTAGTGGCTTATGCGTGACAAGGTAACGAAGTAGGTACTTTCACAATTATAATATTATAAGCATAGGCAGGCTCTGGCTTTGCACGGTGCACTAGTTGTACGCTGCTAGTAGTTTAACCTAGACTTTTGTATAATTTATAATTTGTGCAAACGAATTAATTATTATTCTTATACTAGAATTAGCGAGTAATTATAAATTATCTGTGCTGTTACTCTGATGTGATTTTAATAGAAAAAACCGAATTATAAAAACTTATTATATCAACCTACCCGCACCTCTTATTACTATGTCTTACCCACTTTCTACAAGTATTTTGATTTAATTGTTTATTCTTTTCATACCAATCTCTCTACACTTAGATTATTTTAATGTAATATTTATAATTAACATTATATATAAACTAACACATAAGAAGTGTATTAGTGCATTATCGACTACTGATAATAAGGATAGTGATGCTGTGTTCACTGTAGTAAGGATGAACATTGTACAACGTTTAAATTGTTTACACACAAAGTTTCTTTTTATAATGTATCATTCAGTTTTGTGAACCTAATAAAAAAAAAAAAAAAAAAAAAAAAAAAAAAAAAAAAAAAAAAAAAAAAAAAAAAAAAAAAAAATATTGATGGAAAGGTAGACATTGACATATTTTCCTCTAGTCTTCAAAAATTTAAACGAGATTTAATTCACTTTTATTCAGGTATAAATCGTAATTTGCAATAGCTGCCTACTATGTTTTTCTCTTACAACTTGAAAAAAAAGAAAACTAAAACTTACCACGATTTTTGAATGATTGAACAATTGATTAATTTATGTTTATTTTAATTAAATTAAGTTAATATGATTACTTACAATAATACCTACTCACGAAAAAGGAATGCATGTTTTTTTTAAATTGTTATGTTGATTAATTTTATTATTCTAATGATTTTTATGTTTGAATTTTTTTCACTTCATATACTGTGTGTCTATGTTTTGTGAATTGCGTGTAACACCTATAATTAAGGCAACACTTAAATTGTAACACTTGATATAAATAATGTTGTGCTATTGTTAGTGTATGTCTTGTTGGTGTTAAATAAATAAATAAATATTATTATTAAACTTTAATTCGCAGGTTCAATTTCTACTAGAAACTTGTATAATAGTATGCAGATTGCCGTCTTTGTATGAGCGGCATTGTGTTAAGGACAAGTTTAGTTCTGGATTGTGATTCAATAATAAATTAATTAAGTTGTATGGAAATCAGTTAATTTAGCTATATTTCAAAATTGCACAGTTTGTATAATTAATAAGAGATGTATTTTAGCTTTCATTTTTTGGGCGAAACTCTATTGATATTCTATCAACTAATAAAATTCATATTAAATCTACCATTTCAGTGATTAGCCAAGATAAACAATAATGTTAAGAAATAAGTTTTCCTGCGTTATATACGTAAATATTTATATTAATGCTACAAATAGACACTTCAATTTAATTTGTCCGTATATAATATATATAAAAAATATATGTAGGGTCCGGGGATGGAAATTAGTGCACGCTTTGGTTGTAATAAGTTTAACTTTATTTGTAATTTCACTGAATTTTAATTAAAATCTTTAAACCGTCCTCTCTGTCGTCGTTCTCGCATCGTAAACTCACACTCTCTCGCTTACTCGCTCACGTTCATACACTCATCTCACTCACACAACCTCTATATCTTACTCATCCTACATTCGGCCATCCTACACACTAGCCTGACCCCAGGCTGTCCTCAGTACACAACACTACCCCGGTATTACCACCTATTATATGCAATCAACAACTTGTACAAACTTAAAATTTAACATGCCTAAACAATCCACTTACAACTTACAAACAACTTCTTTATATAAACAACTTAACACAAAACAAAATTTTACAACAAAAAAAATGCTTTTATATAAACCAAAATAACATTCCTTAAAAAGAAGAAAAAAAAATAATCCATTTTTTTTAACATACACTAAATCTTGAAACAAAAATTACACCACTTATAAACATTTGTACTCTTAAACAAAAAAAAAAAACAATTACCTCTGTTAAGTTTGACAAAAACAAAATCAATTAGCATTAGACTTCTAAAAAAAAACAAAATCAACATTTCTCATCTTTAAATCACTTAAATTCTCTAAATCTCTAAATCAAAGTGACAAAATATAACAAAAACAAAAAAAACAAATGAATGAATTCCTCTAATCACAAAACATATAAAAACATACAACACCACCACTTAGATGTAAATATAATTAAGTATAAATTCTACATTTAACACTATAAACTTTATTTCTATTTTAGATTAAACCACATGAAAGAAAAGGAAAAAGAAAATTAAAACTAATGATTTTAATTATCCTGAGTTAAGAATTTTCAATAACATCTATAGTTTTATGACACTATTATGCAATGGCTTCAACAACAACTTTAGATTTAAAATCTTATACAATAAACTTAACATTAACATTAGTAAATAATATATAGCAAGAAATAATAATTTTATAAAGAAATATATAGAATATTAATCCTCATTAGAAGTAGACCATCTTTTCATTAAATCAGCGGAACTAAAAGTCAACCTAGGACCTTCTGCTGCATCATCCATTTTCTCCACCTCATACCTATCTTTACCTTTCACCTTCCGTACCTTGTAAGGCCCAAAATACTTTGGTTTGATTTTTAACCCACTCCCATATTGCGTCCTTTTTATAGCAACCAAATCACCTTCCTTATATATTGTACTCTGTTTTCTTTTCTTGTCATAGCCCTTCCTGTTTTCCTCTTGTACTCGCAATATTCCTTGATGTGCCTTTTCTCTTAACATGTCCCTGTCATACATAAAACTGTCCCTCTCTTCCTCTTGTAACAGCTGGTAAATCTCACAGTCTTCCTTTGTTCTCATCTTGATACCTATCAATAGTTCATAAGGAGTCATGGTGATACTTCTTTGTAAAGTGTTATTTAGTGCCCTTTGCAACCTGCTTACATGACGATACCATAATGCTGGGGTCTCAATACACAGTTTAGTAAGTACAGATATAATTGTCCTATGTACCCGCTCTACTTGTCCATTTCCCCTTGGTACACCTGTTGTAATCTTGATATGCTGAATGTTTTCTTCCTCACAATAGCTACTAAATTCAGTGCTTGTAAATGCAGTTCCACGATCTGTTATAACACGAACTGGATTTCCAAAAGTTTGTTGGTGAATGCGTAACTTATCTATAGTCTCTTTAGTTGTTGTACTCTTTGTAGGGAATAACCATACAAACTTTGTAAATGCGTCAATAATCGTTAAAATGTGATTGTATAGTTTCTTTGTATCCATCATGGGTCCAATGTGATCGAGATGTAAAGTATGAAGAGGACTGCTTTCCTTCTGAATTGGATTCAAAAATCCTTCCTGTTTACCACTCTTTCTACTAGCTAACAAACAAGGAATACATACTGAGATAAAATCTTCAACCTTCTTTTCTAAACCATCTATGTAATAATCTTTACTTATAAGTTCCATTGTCTTTTTCTTTGCAAAATGTCCAACATTATGAGCTTTACTTATAATTTCATTTTCCATCTTTGAAGGAATCACTAATTTTCTGTCCAAACTTTTGTACAATATCCCATTGTCTAAATAATAGTCTTCGAATGTATGATCTTTTAATATATCTGTTATTACCTTTAATTTTTTATCCGTTTGCTGGGCCTCCCTTATACTCCCTTGCATTGTGATTACTGCTATGTATGGGTTACGGCTAAGAGCGTCAGTATGTTTCATTTTGGTACCCTCTCTGTGCTCTATAGTAAAAGTGAAATCCTCTAAAAATAAAATCCAACGTGCTACCTTTGTGGACATAGCAAGATCTTTTTTGTTTAATGTCATTTCAAAAGCTTTACAATCTGTTACAATCCTGAAATTAATTCCAAATAAATAATGGCGAAACTTACGTACTCCTTCCACAATAGCTAAGGCTTCAAGCTCATAGCTTGTGTATCTACTCTCTGCAGTACTAGTCTTACGGCTCATGTAGTGAACTGGATGTAGTTCCCCGTCTTCACTACACTTTTGCATTAAAATAGCTGATATAGCTATAC
Organism: Boloria selene; assembly: GCA_905231865.2. NCBI lineage: Eukaryota > Metazoa > Arthropoda > Insecta > Lepidoptera > Nymphalidae > Boloria > Boloria selene. Next base: position 1,444,823 of record HG993133.1, read on the forward strand.
TTGAGGCATCTGTGTGCAATTCAGTATACAATTTAGGATTATAAATTTTAAGAACAGGATTACTTGTCAGTTTCTCTTTTAACAGGTTAAAGGCTAACTTACACTCATCATTGAAAATAAAATTAACATCTTGTTTTAATAAATCTGTAAGAGGTCGAGCAATTGCAGCAAAACATGGTATAAATTTACGGAAATATGAACTCAAACCTAGAAAACTTTGTAGCTGCTTGGTTGTGGTAGGCTCAGGAAACTTCATAACAGCTTCAACTTTAGCTTGTGCTGGCCGAATTGTTCCATCCTCAATAGTATGACCTAGGTAATCAACTTTCCTCACCAAAATCTGTGTTTTCTTCCAGTTTATCTCAAGTCCATATGCACTCGCTACTTCCAACACTTGCCTCAGGTGATCTATAGCTTCATCCTCATGCCGTCCTAGAATTAATAAGTCATCAATAAATGTGATCAAAACTCCTTTTACTATCAGGTCTCTGAAAATGATATTTATAAATCGTGTGAATACTTTAGGACATATTGCTAAGCCAAATGGAGCCCTTAAAAATTCATATTGCCCTGATGGTGTGACAAAGGCTGTATATTTAATTGAGTCTTCATGGACTTTAAGATGAAAATACCCATTTTTCAAATCTAAGGCACTAAAGATTTTCATTCCCACTAATTTATCCAGTTGATCCTCAATCAAAGGCAAAGGATACTCATCCTTGATTATCTTTTTATTTAATATACGATAGTCTATACATACCCGTAAGCTTCCATCCTTCTTACGTACTAACACCAATGGACTTGCATATTCTGAGTAACTAACTCTAATTATTTCATCCCTTAGCCACTGTTGTATCTGGTTCTCTACTTCAATGAGCTCTCTAGGTGCTAAACGTCGGGGTCGCTGCGCTACTGGCACATCATCTTTTAATATTATACGCAATTGTATTGGGGCTTCTTTCGTTTTATTGGGCTGGTACTGTTGTACTAAATCAATTACCTTATTCTGTAAACATGGGTCGAGACCGGAACCTAAAAAATCGAAATGGGACACGAAACAAGAAATACAACCTAGCCAATCGTCATTAGAAGGTAACAAAGTTAAGTTGTTGTTGTCCATTATCATAACAGCGCTTTGTAAGAACTGCTGTCCAAGTATTATAGTATAAGGCATAGCCATAGTAGGCACTACATAAAACTTAATGTTCGTAAAACATTGTCCATCAATTATAATATTTGTATTAAAACACTCCACAGCTTTAACTTTGGATAGTCCCAAACCGGAAAAGGTTATATCACATTGCTCAATATTCACCCTGGATTTAATCTTTGCAAAACCCTCCGCCTTGATCAAATTCGCCTCACTTCCCGTATCAGTTAAAGCGTCGAATTTGTTATTTTCCACTATAATCTCTTTAATTGGTTTTTTATTTCTCAAACTTACAAAATTTTGTGTATCAGAATTCTTTGTTGACAATATGTTACTGCTTTCATCTTGTAAAGCTACCAACATCGGATGGGAAACGTCACTAGCTTCACGCTGGTCATTTAATAAATCCACTTTCTTATCTGTAAACGATTGCAGTTTTTCGGTTGGCACTCTTGTAAGATGATTATCCGAACTTGCCCGAGGTGACCAATGCTTCTTTCCGAACGTGCCCGAACTCGCTGTCGCTCGACTTCGAAATGTTGCCGTCTCGTTCTTCCTCGTAGGACACATCGTACCAATATGGCCGAACATGTTACATCGAAAGCACTTTACACCTTTTTCACGATGAGGACATGCACTCGATATATGATCACATTCTCCACAGCTGTAACACCGTATATGATTACCACTTCCACGCCGTACCACCGTATTGTGCGCGTGCGGCGTTGTAGCAAACTGATGATTTTTACTTCTTTTTATATCTTCATACATTTTTAATTTTAGTTTTAAATCAGCATATGTAGACACTCCGTAAAGCATGATCTTATTTGACGGGTTATCTGGTATACCTTCTACTATATATTGAATGGCAACGTAATCGGCTAGTTTACCTCTTCGTGCAAGCTCCTTCATACATAAATAATATTCGTAACAAGTTTCACTTTTATGCTTCTTTCGCTTTGACATAATTTCATGTATCTCTTTAGATGATAATTTATCCGGAAATTCCTTTATCAGCGCGTCCCTTAAGCTTTCATATGTAGTAAATGGTTTCTCAGACTTTAACCATAGGGCAGCCGTCGATATCAATGAACGCCTTGCCACTATTAGTTTTTGCAGGGGATTCCATCCGAATATCTCGGCATTTTCCTCTATTACTGTCGCCCACTGCACAGACGAATAGGTTCTATCATTCCCAGAAAACTTTTGTATAGATTCTTCAGCGTAAAACATTGATGGCGGCGAAGCTATAGTCATGGCGGCGCGTTCCACGTGTTTTTCTCCTTGATCAGTTTTTATTGCCCTCTCCTCCATCATATTTTCTCGTTTTCTTCTTTCCTCTTCTCCGTGAACAAATTTTCGTCTTAAACTTCGTCACTTACGTCGTATACGTCTGGCGTCCTTTCTAGTTACCACTTACCACGTGCTTTTCCTTCTTTCGTCCTTTTTGTAATAATTTATCCAAACCCCCGATCCCGGACGAGCCCCCAAAATATGTAGGGTCCGGGGATGGAAATTAGTGCACGCTTTGGTTGTAATAAGTTTAACTTTATTTGTAATTTCACTGAATTTTAATTAAAATCTTTAAACCGTCCTCTCTGTCGTCGTTCTCGCATCGTAAACTCACACTCTCTCGCTTACTCGCTCACGTTCATACACTCATCTCACTCACACAACCTCTATATCTTACTCATCCTACATATATGTTAGGACATTATTGCACACATCGCCATCTAGTTCCGTGGTAAGCTACGAAGGAAGCTTGTGTTACGGATACCAGATAGTTGATATACTACATATATATGTTTAAATACATACATATTATAAATATAAACACCCATGACTGGAGTACAAACATCCGAGTTTAACAAATGAATGCCCCCAGCGGGACTCGAACCCGCGACCTCTGGCGCAAGAAAGTAGGGCCACTACCAACTGCGTCAAATGTGTCGTCAAATATGAAAGTCTAATTGTCTATCTAACTATTAAATAGGTTGTGCCTTAACAGTTAAATATAGAAATATGATAGTTTATACTAAAACTTATTATATATATACCAGTTATTATCTCAAATAGATATTTAGGAAAGAAAAATTAATGTTAGCATAAAAGTTCCAACAGATTTTTTGGGAACGGACCCTGAAAATTATATGAAAACAGCCTTATAGCTGTATAAAGTTAGTTCAGGGATATGATATAACTGAAATTTATGTTTGGACAGAAAATTATATGTATATTACCCAAAAACACGATATGCAGTGAATCTTGAGTTCCCTAATAACTTGCCTAAACTTATAACAGGGACTAAAAACTTTTTCGGAATTATCGTTTGAGAAACTTATTTCGGAACGTTTTTCGAAGACGTAAAAGTTAGATAGTACTTTAATTTGGAAGTATTTATACAAATTTTTTCTTAAAATATATTGCGAGTAATAAATTTTGAATAACAGTTTTATTTTTTTGTATTTTGATAGTGCCTTGAAAAGTTCTTCAGCTAAAATTGGGTTTATCTAAATAGGTACAAGAGCAGCTTATGCATAATAATTCTCTTTTTCTTGTCATAATAATATTTCTGTATTTCAATTTGATTGATTCCAGTATCTTATTGAAAGAATACTAGTTTTAGAACGTGATTTCACTCGCCTAATTTGTATATTATAATATTATTAGGTTTAGCCGGTTTTAGGTTTAACCAGTAAAATTTTTAGAAGTTACAAAAAATTATGTACAGGAAGTACTCTTACTAATAATTTTTTTTATTGTATTGTATGAAAATTATTAAAAAATATACTGAAAAGGAGGCTGAGACAAGACATCATTCTACAATCGTTCGTGATTAGGGGTTTAAAATTGGATTATAAATGAAAAATTAAATGAAGCAAACAATCTAATGATAATATTATCATTAACATTTTTTTTAATACATTATATATTTTTAAATAATTGTAGGCTGGCAGTATTTTACTGTATAATATGTTTATAAATAATTCAGCATGAAATTGCTAGACAGATTTTAATGTAATTTAGTTCATAAATAGACTATGCTTTAGAATAAGAATAAGGTATTTTACACACGAGCGAAGCAAGGGTAAATCACTAGTTTTATATTTATAAACGCGTAATTTTGTTAACATTGCTTCCACTTTGAAAGCATTCATACAGTCTACTAGTTAGTTGATATTTATATTTTTATATGATGCGAGAAGCTCTGGCTGTAGCAGGCTTAATGATCGTGCCGTTCGTTATAATTAAGAACACTTTAAAACTCTCAATAAATGCTATTTTCACATATAAGTGAATTAAATATTATAGAGCTTATTTATAAGAGCTTACTCTATTCCTTATAAAAAGGACTTACATAGCTTGTTACTTTTATTCTGCAAGTGTTAGGACACGTATTGAATCATCATTGAAAGCTTCATCTCTCTTATAAATTTTCAGTAAAAATTTATAGGTTCTACGTAAAATCAAGCTAATCAAGACCGATGGATTAGAACCCACTTCACTCGGTTACCCAAGCGCTACCACTAGGATTTCACTATCTGGTACATATTTAATCTATATTTTTCACTTAGATCCATTAAAATATAATTTAAGTGAAGGGGAATATTAAATATGCAAGTAACAAAATTGATTGCACATCCCTTCAATACGTCAACTTCAGGCTTTCATCGCTTACTTAAGTTAGGAATTTTCTCATTTTACAGAACATTTAATCTCAACTCGCATGCAATGGGACGTTTTAAAATAATTTCTAACATCTTTTGTTTATAGCTAGTCATTTTGAATCGAATACTATATACGTTTCTATATAAGATTTACATATACATATGTACCCAACAGTGGATGGTTAAAAAGGGCTAAACACATATTTCATGCCTTCATCGCATTATTTTCTAATCGAAGACGGTTATACTGTTTACCGTAATTGCTGTTTTAGCTAAACCGGTATTTTCTACAGTGGTTTTTATAGCGACCATTGATTTCAACTTTTCTTCTAAGCTAACACTATAAGCACATTTATAACATTACATCGTGGTCATAAATATCGTATAATGAGAATAAAAGGTGATTAAATATTGGATAAGTTACTCATTAATAGCTCTCTGCAACAAAGTAATAATCTAAAGGACTCTTTAAATGTTATTCTCTGCCCTACAAACTGTCTTCAAGCTGAAATTGAATTGGTTGCTTATTTTTAAGTCTTTAACAATGAAAAGCAATGAATGCCCAGTTATAATGTCCTTGCTTCGAAAATTAAGGGAAACTAGTTCAAAACTCAAACTCATGTCTCACCCGTAGATTATTTGTACAAATAATTTTAAGCTTAATAATAATAATCATTCTCGTTAGGGCTTAGTCAGTAGTTACTCACATTTAACAAGTGAGATGGCCTATGGCTTAATTCTCATCCTATTATTAAAAAACCTTAGATATCAGATAAACCGTGAAATTTTTCGTCAATAATTTATTTTCTTCAATAAAAGGCTCAAATCAATAAACTCGCTTATTCTATAAAAATAATAATCCTGTTAAAATCTGTCAATTCAAGTGCCATAAAGTTCAACAAACCGTAAATACTTGTATTTGTATTTTTCAGGAGTTTCGCATCGTTTTTCAGGAGCGTTTCAAAAGCCGAAGGCAATGGTAATTAGTTACTTGCCATTTGTTCGCTTATTGCTTGAGTTTGTCTTATTTGTTTGATATTTTTACGATAAGTTTGTAATAAATATTTAGCTTATGCGTGTTTTTTTTTAATAAAAATTATTAACTTATTTAAGTTTTAACTTTGTGAATTTTTGAAATGTTATAACTTATTTTATATAACTACTGAAAAACTAAGTTATTTACATTTATATAAAATAGATATTTGATAATATACTATAAAACACCTAATTATTATATGCACACAAAAACACAACACACTCACACACACACACACACACATACACACACACACACGCGCGCGCGTTATGCGTTATGTTAGCTATTAAAGGTCAATTGAAAATAAAAAAATGCTGGCACTAAAGTTAGAAATACCTCATAAAAACATCCTTCATTGCTATTTTGACAAATGTGTTATTTATAGAAAGTGCAAATGGCGATCATAAATCATTGGCTTGCTTTTGGCAAACATTTTTCTTCATAGTTTTCACCTCATGGGAACTTAATAATGGATGAATTTGAAATTTTTTAAATGTCCCATATATCTTCCAATTATATATACCTTCTTTTCTTACAATCTATTTATAACTTTTTTATTTAACATCTAGATATTCTTTTCTTTGTAAAAGGTGTAAGCAAAAACGCTTACTATCTTTGCTTTAAATTTAGTTAATTTAAGAAATTTTTCATTTGTTTGTATGTCTTTGAAACTAAGTCTTTAATATATTTTTATTCTTACGACATATAATAATAATGTCCTCCCGAATGATTACGACCACGGCAGCCAATCTCGTTGAGACTAGCCATTTGCGTGGGAGATATTATAGTGCACAAGTGTACGCGCAGACACAAGTGCACTCTCTGTTCCTTATCACTCTCATAATCCGGTGACATGCTCGACAAGACCAGTAAGAGTTAAACCGTAGGACCGAAGGCTTTATGTACTCACCGAGGCACGGGGGTGAAACACCGCCAACTTCCCAACTCCGGGCTGTTACTGAGGCTTACGAAATAGAAAGACTTAATTACTAGACTTAGCCCGACCCGGGACTCGAATCCAAGACTTCCCGGTGTGCGACCGTACATGCTATCCACTACGCCGAGGCAGTCTTAAAACATAACTAGTGTATTAATACTTTCTTAGGTTTACGCGAATATTTGACACTAGCGACTCGCCCTCGCTTCGCTCGGGCTCTTCCCGAGATTTAGCACAGGCAAAGCCGCGGGATCTGCTAGTTATGCATATAAACCTTCCTCTTGAATCATTCTATCTATTAAACAAAACCGCATCAAAATCCGTTGCGTAGTTTTAAAGATTTAAGCATACATAGGGATATAGGGACAGAGAAAGCGACTTTGTTTTATACTATGTAGTGATTATAAATGATCATTCGAATTATAAGCATTCGATTATAAGCATTCGAAACGTCGGGAAACAAAAATCATAATAAATCCGCGACAAAATCCGAAAAGATAGTTTCATTTATAATAACTAGTGTATACTCAAATTCTATAGAAACACTTAAGTCATATTCCTATGTATATCTTTGCTCTCGAAACAGAAATGAAATTTGTCGATTCATCCACATATTAAGGTAAACTCCTACAAGTTATACCTAAGAGGATGTACTTGTCAAATTAGTTAATGTTATTACAGGAGTGACTTGACGGTGTGTCATGTTATGGTTGAACCAACACGCGTGTTATTAGAATGGGTTTGTTTTAGGTATAAAATAACTAAAATTATAATAATATTTTCAAATATACAGCCATAATTTATGAGTAATAGTTGAAATACTATAACTTTGAAAGTCATTAATAATAATATAATATACAGTAAGTATTCAGACCCTTTTTTTTAAATAAATATGTTAGGTCATTATTACACACAGCGCCATCTAGTTCTGTGGTAAGCTATGAAGGAAGCTTGTGTTACGGATACCAGATAGTTGATATACTACATATATAAGTTTAAATACATACATATTATAAATATAAACACATAACTGGAGTACAAACATCCGAGTTTAACAAATGAATGCACCCAGCGGAACTCGAACCCGCGACCGCTAGCGCAAGAAAGTAGAGTCACTATAAACTGCGCTAAACGTATCGTCAATTCTCTCGATCTGGTGATTTCCTTCAGTCGAGGCGATCAGAAAACCAACCATCTTGGTCAAGTTAACTTGCTAAGTTCTATAAGTTATATTAACTTTCTAACATGTGTTTTCCTTCACTGTAAGACAAGAGTGGTAGTCATGGTGAAAATCATTCCCCGGAATTGAACCCACTTCACCTAGATTTTAAATATTAATTTTATATGTACATAAACGTTAATTAATATGGTTTAACGATATCAATAGCACATACTTGTAAAAATAGGAAAATATTTAGGGACGATTTTTTTATAATAAGCTAACCTTTCCCGCGGCTTCGCGCGCGTTCTAAAAGACGGAAATCAAATATCTCCCGTTTTCCAACATTTTTTATTAATGCTCCGCTCTTACTGGTCGTATAGCGTGATGTAATGTAGCCTATAGCTGTCCTCGATAAACGGACTATCCAACACAAAAATATTTTTTCAATTCAGATCAGTATTTCCTGAGATTAGCGCGTTCAACCAAACAAACAAACCAACTCTCCAGCTTTATAATATTGGTATAGATAAATGTTAATTAATATGGTCCAACGATATCAATATCACATACTTGTAAAAGTAGGAAAATATTTAAGGATGATTTTTTTATAATAAATATATATTCTAGTTCATTAAAATTTAATTAATCACTATTGAGGGAAAATATTATTTTGTCCACCTTTCATCCAAAAGAGCAGATCTGAACGGCGTTAACTTCCACACATAATTTTACCATAAGTTGCAAACATTTAACTTCAATATAAAACCTTCATAACTTTAGTGGAAAAAAATAGTTAAAATTTAAACAAAATATTTAAAAAAAATACATTATACAAAAAATTTTCTCAGAGTATCTAATGTGTCGAAGTCAATTCAAAAAATAACAATGATTTTAACAATGTAGTCTAATCATCATCCAAGAAGAAGAAAAAAAACTTATAATCTTATTCATTCCCCATTAAAAAATCCCATAGAAATATTGTTACTTTTAACAACATTATTAAGATGAGATTATTCACAATAATTAAATTTATCAAACCGTAAAAGGCTATTTACATAATTTATGGCTTATTAAAGGACCAATATACATAGAATTAAGGCATTTTCCTGAACCCCAAGGCAGAATATTTTGTACCTCAACGGTAATCAAACCCCTAATCAAAATATATTTAAGTTAAAATTTAATTATGTTAATTACATAACAGATCGGTTCTTTATCACGATTACTGCCTAAAATATGTAGAAACTGATTAACACAGCCTTGAATATCAATGAGAGCTTAATAGTATTAAATATTTGTTTGCTGATTCCTTAGCGCTTTAATGTAGAACGTGCTTATTTTAAATTAATTACGTTATTACATCTATTGCTTGATTGACTTAAAACAGAGTAAAAGGAAATTTTTTTTATTTTATATTTTATTAGGCTCACCGTGGCTTCCTCACGAATAACGTATTTTATTCACACTAGAAAAATAAAAGCTTCTTTTTTAAATATTTTGAATAACTTAAGTTAATATTAAAAACAAATACAAAACAAAATGTAATTGTTCGTAACTTACATTTAAGGTATATTAAGGCAAGGCTTTGTGATAAAGGAATATTTCAAACATCTATTCTGCCCTGGGGAGTTTTCGGGACTGTATACGAGGTAATCATAAACAGAGGTGTGCTATCTCGGATTTTGTTCAACGTGTAATGGAGTAGGGATTTTCTTATGATTTTATTAAACACTAGCAATACGCGCGGCTTCGCCCGTGTTCATTTTTTAATAGCTTCTAAACTTCATTCGATTACTCGCTGGGTTGAAAATTCTTCAAAATTACTCCAGCTTTAATATACTTCTGAGCCGTGCGGCTACCTATTTCATATATTATGTGCGGCGTGCACTCCTCCTCCTCTCTTATGATTGGAGTTTTAGTAGAGATCCTTATTTTTGTCTTGCAATTAAAATAGCCTATATTAATAAGTGATAATGTAGCATTCAAATGGAAAAAGAATTTTTAAAATCGATCCAGTTCACTTTGAGCCAATTCGTTACAAACATACTTATATACAAACCTTTCCTCTTTATAATATTAGTATATACAAGCGACTCACTATTTCTTTGCTTGAGTTTTTCCCTCGGTACATTTTAATTTTGTTAAACCGAACCCTAATTACTTTTCCGAAATAAAAGCAGCCCAAGTTATTCCTTATAATATGAGCTAACATCTGCTAATAGAAGTCTTGTCAAAATCGATTAAGCCTTAAGGGACCATAGCCGCAATAAAGATATAGCACAACATACTTACAGGTAAACAAAAAATTCAAAAATTACCGTATTTAATTTTATATTCATTTAGTAAGAAAATATTATTTGACAATACAAACAGACACTCAATTTTATTTATCCGTATAGATTTGGATAAATTAATATATATACTATATAAAGTTTAAAAGCTTTAAAATTCAATATCATTAAAAAATTAGATAAGATTTTCTACCATATTTTATGAACTGAATGAGGAAGAAAAAAGATTAAGCAGATTATGCTCCTATGAGGGCTGATAGAAAGTATTGCATTAGCACTAAGCCAGCTTTCATAATAATATTATTATGTTGATAAAGCTCTATCAAAAGTATTAAAAAATAAATTAAACCTTTTTGTATGTAAGTTATTGAAATATTTCTACACTAGCATTTTCCGCAGCTCCGCCCACGTTTTAAAGACCGGAAACAAAATAGATTTCACTTACCGTATGATGTTTTATAGCCTGTTTGTAACGGTTAGTTGAGATTTCTCAGAAATGAGATATTTTCCCGCACTAAAAAGCATTCAATGTATTGATCTGGCTATTATCATATCAAATTTCATCCAAATTCGCTAAGTGGTTTTCTAGTGATGTGGTGAAAGACAGACAGACACAAAAAGTGCGTGTGTACAAAGTACACATGTCAGAAGTAAAACTTGAATTTAAAATAAGGCTAACTCTTCTCCGTCTCTGAGCGCCTGGTACTATGGACTTATTTTTTCGTTTCATCGAGTTTGAAATCACAACGATTCTAAAGAAGTTTCACTTCGAAAATTCTGAAAACAATAGATTTGGTCTCTATTTCAAAAAAAATTTAATGTAGAGACTTGAATCTATTAAAATTTTATTATATGTATAAATAAGATTATAATTACAGGTATAATTTTTAATTACATCATTATTTTAGTTAGAAATGATAGATATAATTAAGACAATTTTCATGTTGCTTATATTTACAAGTACCTGTAATGAACAAGACGCTTAATTATAAATTCTACGGTTCTCTGGTTTCATTAGACATTGCACGTCGAGGCAGTTAGTTTCTGAGGAGTGAAATAAAACGATAAAAGTTAAACGAAAATCAAGATATAGCTGTGTTTCTTCTTCATGATATTATAAATGTAATAGATTAGATGTTTGGATTGATGGTTGTTACTCTTTAAATCCAGAACGCCTAAACAGATCCAGATAAAATTTTGCCTAGAGATTGTCTGGAAATAGAACATAGGTTACTTTTTTCAGTTTAGTTGATTACACTACACGTTATATTGGGACATTTGTTGAGACATTTTTTACAATAGCGCCATTTAGTTCTGTGGTAAGCTACGTGGCTTGTTTTACGGATATAAGATAGTTGATATACTGCACAAATAAGTTTTAAACACATAGGTACCTAATATAAATATTAACACCCATGACTGGATAATACGGGATTCGAACCCGCAACCGCTGGCGCAGAAAGTAGGGTCATTGCCAACTGAGCCAAACGTGTCCTCTTTATAATAATTGTCAAAGTTATAGTCGTATATACTTTAAATACATTCATATTCTTAATATAGACACCTAACTGACTGAAATACAAAGATTAAAGTACGTGTTCATTACAAAAATAAATACCTCCAGTGGGTATCGAATCCACGACCTGACACAGCAAGCAGGTCACTGCCAACGAACCAAACATGTCGTCAAACAAACAAAATAAGAAACGTAAAACTTAGTATTACTTAGGTAATAAGAAACTGAAATTTTAATTAAAATGAAATCTCTGAATGTTTTTCAAAGTGCAGGACCTGATGGCTTACCTCCTCTTTTCATAAAACGCTATGCATCTGTTCTGGCTTTACCGTTCATGTTAATAATTAATTTATCATTAAAGACTGGTCATTTTCCAAATGAATGGAAGAAGGCTAGAATAACACCAGTTTTTAAAAAAGGAGATAAAAGTGATGTCACCAACTATCGACCTATATCGATTTTGTCCTGCTTTTCCAAATTATTTGAGTCCCTTGTTAGTCCTGTATTATCATCACATGCTGAAATTAATCTTTCAAATGAGCAACATGGCTTCAGACATGGTCGCTCCACTGAGACTAACCTTTTATCCTTTAATTCAGATGTTATTAATGATGTTGATAAAGGTAAACAGGTGGACACTGTGTATACAGATTTCAGATCTGCTTTTGATAAAGTCAATCATGAAATTCTTATTCAGAAGCTTGAATCAATTGGTATACATGGCTCCTTGCTACGATGGCTTACTTCGTACCTTGATAAAAGATCTCAAATTGTATCTGTAGATGGTTATGAATCACAATCCTATTATGCAGAGTCTGGCGTTCCTCAGGGCTCACATTTAGGTCCAATACTCTTTTTAATCTTTATTAATGATATTTCTCAGGTCATTCATAATTGTAAGTTTTCTCTATTTGCAGACGACTTAAAAATATATCGAACTATCAATTCCATTCATGATATGTCCCTCATACAAAATGATATAGACAATATAATTACTTGGTGTAATTCCAATCTAATGTTTCTAAATGTAGACAAATGTTCCTATATTACTTATACGAGAAAAAATATCCCATAATAACATCTTATAATATAAATGGTAGTCCTCTAAAGTGCGTTAATGAAATTTGTGACTTAGGAGTGATAATTGATAAAAAACTTTCCTTTGTCTCCCACATTGACAACATTGTCACTAAATCTATGCAGATGTTAGGATTTTTGAAACGAAACACAAAGAAATTTAAGAATACACATACTAAAATTATATTGTTTAACGCGTTAGTACGTAGTCAACTTGAATATGCTTCTTCCGTTTGGAGCCCAATATATAGCAATCACTCTCAGCGTATTGAGCGAATACAACGAACATTTACTCGTTATTTAGCTTTTAATTCCCGTGACATATCCTACAGGTGTCCGTATGACCAGCGTTTGATACATTTTAACATGAATCATCTGCGAACTAGACGCATATCTCATGATTTGACAATATTGTTTAAAATTGTTAAAGGTACCATAAACTGCAACCATCTACTGTCACAAATTTCTATCTCTGTACCAATTAAATTCCCTAGGCAACCAATACATCGAATTTTAAATTATCCTCATGTACGCACCAATCTTGGAGCCAATTCACCCATAATAAGAATGTGTAATTTATATAATATGTTAAGCAAAATTATAGACATAGATATATTTGGCGATACTCTATCTAAATTCAAAAAAAAGTCCCGCTGAGGGCATTCATTTGTTAAACTCGAATGTTTGTACTCCAGTCAAGTGTGTTTATATTTATAATACATATGTATTTAAACTTATATATGTATTATATCAACTGTTTGGTGCCGTAACACAAGCTTCGTAGCTTACCTCGGAACTAGATGGCGCTGTATGTAACAATGGCCCAATATATTTATTTATTACTTATTTATTTATTAACATATTGTAGTACATATTCCAGTACTTTTTGTTAATTAATATAAAATTCTAAACTTATAAGTATCGACTTAATCGATGATCTTGGCAAACTTTCATAAAGTTTTAACGAAGGGAAAGCTTCTATCATATTCGTTTTGGCTATAATAGCAGCAGATATAAGAGGTCCTGAGTTTGAATTCCAGGTTAGGTAAAATGTGAAACTTGCACAAACGTTCGACTACTCTATTATTAGAATATTTTCAACTAGCGACCCGCCCTCGCTTCGCTAGTGCTCTTCCCTAGATTTAGCGCAGGCAAACCCGTGGGATCTGCTAGTTATGCATATAAACCTTCCTCTTGAATTACTCTATCTATTAAGAAAAACCGCATCAAAATCCGTTGCGTAGTTTTAAAGATTTAAGCGTACATAGGGATATAGGGACAGAGAAAGCGACTTTGTTTTATACTATGTAGTAATGATACAATACCGCAAATATAGTAGAAGCTAAAATATAGAATAGTTTTTCTTTTTTGTCGATCGATCTTTGATACATCACGTGATATCACAACGAGTTATATTTCTGTATGAATAAAACATAACAATACAATTGTTTGTGAACAGATTGACGGACATGTCAATTATTCTAAAACCAATAATTTTTCCATTCTGAAAAGAGAAGTTTAAAACATGTTCTGTGATTTATTATTTATTATGTTATAATTGAGTACCTTATTACTAATACTTCTTTCAAAGTAACCCATTTTGCTGTTAGAACAAGGTGAACTAACGTTGGTAGGGATTGATCTTGCGTAGCATAAGTATGTCATAATGATTATTTTATTGAAATATTCTAAGCAATATTATTTACAAAACAGCATTTGTTGAAATATAAAATGTATAAACTAAACTAACAAAAATTTTTCATACTGACTTAGACATAAATGAAGGCTTTGTAATACTTTATTTTAAAAAAATACACATATTAATTTAATTAAATAATTCTATTTCAATAATATACATTGTTTAGGCAAGAGCCGTTAAAAAAACGGTTTTACATGGGTAATGGTAAAAGCCGAAATCGAATTCGAGAGGCTTATTAACTCTAAAGGCATTTTATCCAAAACACAATATGTCGTCCAACAAGCTGCGGACGAAGAGATAAATTGGGTCTACTTTACCACGGGCTTATTATTTTCCATCTGTTTTCATTTATATGTTATACAATACAGTTAACGTTTCGCTCAGTTGGTAGTGACCCTACTTTCTGCGCAAACGGTCGCGGGTTCGAGTCCCGCTGGGGACTTCATTTGTTTAACACGAATGTTTGTACTCCATTCATGGGTGTTTATATTTACAATGTGTATGTATTTAAAAGTTATATATATGTAGTATATCAACTATCTGGTATCCGTAACACAAGCAGCGTAGCTTACCACGGAACTAGATGGTGCTGTTGTAAGAATGTCCTAACAAATAGCCATCTGTTTTTTAAATTTATACTGATATTAAAATGCATTGTGTGTTTGTTGTTATACATACTAAAAAGTAAAAAATAACGCGTGTTTTTTTTAATAATAGATACATAATAAAATATATTATAATTTCTTATTTTAAAAGTATAAAGTTATGTTATTTCTATAATATAGATTCAATATAAATACATCACCAAACTTTATAATATTGAATATCATATATTTCGTATTAAACACCTGATTCTTGACGAGTTGGCAAACTTCCAGCCACAGTTGTACTTTTAACTTTAAATGAAAGAAACTGATTTTTTGTTCCCAACGTTTCGTTCGACAGTAAAAATTGTGATGGTAGAGACCGTTTTTAACATCAGAAAAGTCATAGTTATTATATAGTATTTACCCATACAGTTGAATCAATATTTGAAAGAAAATAGAAATCGTTTTTTTTTTAAATAAAATAATAATGTTCTCCGACCGATTTCGGCCACGGCGGCCAATCTTATTAAGACTAACCAACTGCGCAGGAGATATTATAGTGCACAAGTATACGCGCAGACATAAGTGCACTCTCTGTTCCTATCAGGCTTACTAAACAGAAAGACTCAATAATTAAACTTGGCCTGACCCGGGACTCGATCCCAGGACCTCTCGATGTATGACCGTACATGCTAGGGATGTTGCGAATGCAGATTTTTTCACATCCGCGGATGCGGATGCGGATGCAGATTTTTTAGCGCTCACATCTGCGGATGCGGATGCGAATGCGGATTTTGATTTTTTATAAGAAATTATATGGGGGCAGAAATAAAATAGCAAGAATAGTATTGTTATTAATAGTTTCAGCGCTGGCCAAACCGGACGGCTCTAGTCCTAGTTGTTCCAATGTTTAATTTACGGTAAACAAATGATACACAAAAACAAACGTGCTGAAACTTGTCATCGAACGAAATCTTCGTTCCTATTGGTCACCTAATTTATTTCTTGTAGCAACTCGTGCGACATCCGCATCCCTATGCAACTCCGCATCGATTATTGCGGATGCGTAAACGGATGCGGATGTCCAAATTGATGCGGAAGTTCCGCAATCGCGGATGCAGATGCGAATATTCGCAACATCCCTGGTACATGCTAGCCACTACACCACCGAGGCAGTCTCAAATAAAATTAAGTTTTATAACAATATATTATTTTAAATTAGCAATTATATTTAGCTTTCTCTATTATAAAGCATCGACGTCTGTGAGCTTAAAGCTTATTTCTTCCTTCTATCGATATCGAACTGGCTGTTGGCCAAACTTCTACTATACGATGATTTATCGAGCTGTCGATAAGACTTACTATTTTACACTGTCTTTAGCTAATTGGTCAGAGCTTTGAAAGCTTTCTGTTGATTGCCAAAAAAGTTAAAAGTTTAGATCAAAACATAATTTGTTTAATATAAATGATAGTAATATAATATTTTAAAGCGTCTCAAACTTTATCACAATGATGGATGGCAGTTAAAACTGTATTATTATCTATACTAATATTATAAAGCTGAAGAGTTTGTTTGTTTGTTTTGTTGAACGCGCTAATCTCAGGAACTACTAGCCTGAATTGAAAAATTCTTTTTGTGATGAATAGTCAGTAATTTAGTGAGGAAGACTAAATAGGCCAATAGGAGCGGAGCATCAATGAAAAATGTTGCGAAAACGGGAGAGAAATATTTCTTTTGATTTTCAGTCTTTAGAACGCGAGCGGAGCCGCGGGAAAGGCTAGTCGGCTTGATAATATTCTGAGGCTTACTGACTAATGTTTTGTATTAAAAATCCTTACAGAGCAAAACTCAGCACGAAATAGGATTTCTGGATTTACTTATCCTAAATATTTTAAATAGAGAGCAAAAGCTTGTATAAAAATTGGTCATATTTGGAGTGAAGTAAATGAAATTGATGTTTAAACAAAAATGCCTACAATCGCGTAATGTGCTTACTGCTCGTTAGTCTACGTGAAGATAGAAAGGTCCTGGGTTCCAGTCTGGGTTAGAGCAAATTATAGTTATATGGCTTCTTAATTTAAAGAACTTCTCAGTTATAATTTGGAGTGAATAAAATTAGCGATGTTATACATTTCAGCAAAAGGAATAGACTTGTAAACTACATTACATTGACACTAAAATTTTAATTTTGTTCAGAATGTATTTTTTAATGTATTTTTTAGTATCAAATATTAGCTTTTTATGACTATTTTATTAATTTGATTTAATAACAAAGTCGCTTACGACGTTTGTACGCTAAGATCTTTTAAACTACGTAACGAAGTTTAATGCTTTCATCAAGAAATAGGATGATTTAAAGGTTTACGCGTAGATTTTATGTATATTGCAATAGAAAAAATCCAAAAAATATATCACAGTGAAATCTAAACTAATCATTAAAACGTATCTATGGACGAACCCGAGTGAAACAAGGGTTAATTGCTAGTTCAAAATAAAGACCATATTACAAAATATTAATTTATACAAAAACGTTATTATGCGTTATTATTCACAAAAGATAAAATTAATTATCAAACATAATATCAATTTACACGTGAAGGGGTGGATATAATGAAAGGGTGTGTAAAGTTTGCCCCTATTTTCTCAGCTAAGCGAACTCTACAAGCTTCTACAACTTACTTCACCACAAAGTTATATTAGAAATATCAAGCGACAGTATTATCGTGATGCTCTACTTGTTAACTCGATACCGGTCTAGATATTGTTATAACTTGGAAACTAATACTAACTAATAAGTGAGTCAGGTATTTTGATTTTTATCATTTCATACTATAAAAAGTCTCTTCCCGCTGTCTGTCTGTCCTTATGAATGCTTAGATATTTAAAACTACGCAACGGATTTTGATACGCTTTTTTAATAGATAGAGGAATTCAAGAGGAAGGCTTATATGTATAACTAGTGGAACCCGCGGCTTCACTCGCGCTTTTCTAATGTATCATTAAATTCCTTTTAACAAAATGAATTTATCATTTTACAATTATTTGTAACATTTTAAGTCAGAATTGTCCCTCTTGGTCTACATTACTCTGCAAATTCTTGCAATATAAAAGCTGTTAGGCTTTCGAAACATACCCCCTACGATATGCGCCAAATAAAATACATGTTTAGGCTTTCAAAGGTGAATATTTTTTGTGTAAAAATAGGAATTTTGATGAAAAACTTAATAACTATTGTTTATTGTACTTGATAATAGACACAGTAATTACATATTTAAGTACATATGTACATATAATTTCGTGTCTTTACATAGTAGCTTAGGTTAGCGTTTCCCATTTGCCGGGTCGCGACCCGCCCCGACCGGGTCATCAAAATAAAATTCCGGGTCGCAACGATCCCGCCTTGTATTAAAAAAAATACGTACTATCGATGTACGCATCGCAGTGTATTAATTAACCATTATTAGTATTAATAAATGTGTATTAGCTAGGGTTTAATGTACTAACTGGGCCACGAAGGGGCAGTATGAAAAATATCGGGCCATGGCAAAACAATATTTGGAAAACACTGGCTTTTTAACACTTTAATTCTAAACTTAGAACTTCAGTTTTCATTTGTTAAAGGCGGAAAATAAAGAAGCATTCTAAATGAACTCATCTATCTCCTTGTATTTTCTTCTTAGAAACCAATTTAAGGATCGATAGTGTTAAATATAGCTTAAGATCTAGGTCTTACCGACATGTTTCAGGCCAATGTAATTACCTTCAGACAGCTAGCAGTCGACCTCGTTCAATTAAGCTCATTTCTAAGTTTCTTGGGATTAACTCAATACAAAAACACATTACTATCTATACATATAAATAAAATTAAAGTTTCTGTTTTTAATATCTATTTAACAATATTTTTCTAAATGCATATGAAAGTATATATACGGTACTTACTTAAAAAAAAATTTTTGCTTGTCTGTCTGTTTGTTCCGGCTAATCTTTGAAACGGATGGACCGATTTTGACGGGACTTTTACTTGCAGATAATGTAAAGGAGTGACTTAGGCTACTTTTGTTTTATATTTTTTATTTATTTTAACAAGCGAAACCTGTGGCTTTGCTTGGATTCATCCCTAGATTTAGCGGGTATCCCTATGTATGCTTAGATAAGCAACAGATTTTGATGCGGTTTTCTTAAGGTTTATATGTATAATACACTAGCAGAACTCGCGGCTTCGCTCGCCCTAAAGCTACGGAAAAGCCCAAGCAAAGCAATGGCGAATAGCTAGTATATAATATAATAAACATAAAAACCAAGGTATGGCACAACTATATTCAAATAACTCTAGCATATAATAATTGAATGGGAACGACTTATTGCGTTAGCCGCAAATTAGTATGAAACTTTAACAGCGCAGCTATTATATGACACGGTGGTTCGTAATATCATTATGTATATGAATTACCAGCTTGCTAATTCATTTAATTTGTTTCATGAATGTAGCTTGAAATTGAATTTAATATATCTTTTGTGTTAAACAGAAATTTAAATGGATTTACTTACGAATATTACTATAAAGAAAAAAATAGTTTTAACATTATGTAGATATATGTTTTACTTTAAAACTTTTTAAAATATTAACCGATTTCATTTAATTACATGCGTTTGACGACACGCTTGGCTCAGTTGGTAGTGACCCTTCTGCGCCAGCGGTCGCGGGTTCGAGTCCCGCTGGGGGCATCCATTTGTTGAGCACGAATGTTTGTACTCCAGTCATGGGTGTTAATATTTATAATAATGTATTTATTTAAACTTATACACTTCATATACTACATAGTATATCAACTATCTGGTATCCGTAACACAAGCTTCTTTCGTAGCTTATCACGGAACTAGATAGCGCTGTGTGTAATAATGTCCCAACATATTTATTTATATTTAGTCATGCTCGTATAACATATTAATTCTATTCAATGCTGTGTTCTTTAAAATAACCTAACACTTTTAAAACTTTGCAGGTACACTACTCTGCACTATATTCTTATAAAAATGAATAATGGACTTTAAAGTTTCATATAAGGATGTTATTAAAACGTAATACTACAAGTTTGCTCCTAGAATAATGTTAGAACCGTGTACAGTGTTTATGTTAATAAATAATTACGTATGAAACTATCTCGTGTAAAGAGCAAAGTTTAGTTTTCATAATATATTATATTAGATCTATTAGATCTATTATATATATATTATAAGATGTAAGGCAGTGGTAGCCTAGTAGTTACGCGCTCGCTTGGATAACCGAGTGATGCGGGTTCAAATCCGGGTCCAAAAGCGGGACTCGAACCCGCGATCTCTTCAACTCTTTTAAACGTCTCCAAGTTAGACACGGTCCTATCTTCAATACGCAAGGGTGCTCGCTCTACTACCATTGCCTTAATCACCTTTTTATAAAAAAAATTGGATTTATATACTTCCCTGAAAAGAACTGCTTGTTAGTCTCATACACATTACTGTTTTTTTTATAATATATTTTACTTTTACAGATAACTCTCAACAATTGTAGCTCTGACTCAATATTAAAAATTACATGTAAAAAAATAATAATAAAAAGACTTAGTATTTTAAATAACTCACAAAATTCAGCAACTATACTACACAGAGAATATTTTACTAAAAAATGGAATTATTTTACGGGATTGAAGGTTCTATTTCACACGAGTTGCGTCAACTTCTCGCCTCGTTTAATTCAATGCATCAAAAATGCTATTTTTCATTTGTGTAGCATTTTAATATTTCAGTTTAGAATATCTGTTATTTTATTTAATACTAGCATTACCCGTGACTCCGCCCGCGTACTAAAGACTGGAAACCACTTAGATTTAACATACCGTGTGATGTTTTATAGCCGGTTTGTAACGGTTAGTTTAGATTTTTCAGAAATTAGATATTTTCTTGCAGTAAAAAGGGTCTTATATCATGAACAGGGTAACCAGCTATCATCATATTAAATTTAAAAAAAATCAATCCAGTAGTTTTTGCGTGATGCGGTGACAGACAGACAGATAGACAAACAGACAGACAGAAAGAGGGACAAAAATTCTAAAAACTATAGATTTGGCCTCTATAAGATTTTTTGAAGTGAAACTTCTTTAGAATCGATGTGATTTCGAACTCGATGAAACGAAAAAATAAGTCCATAGTACCAGGCGAACAGAGACGGGGAAGAGTTAGCTTATTTTAAATTCAAGTTTTACTTCTGACATGTGTACTTTGTACACACGCACTTTTTTTAAATATATTCAATATACAGATTCGACTAAGTTAGAATATTATTATATACTAGCTGACCCGTGCCCACTTCGTTGGGCATAATGTTAATAATCCTTTTTTAGTACAGAGTGTTTAAATAATTTAAATTATTTTATTAATATTAAAAATTAAATTATCTATACTAATATTAAAAAAAACTACTTTTTGTCACTTAAATATAAAAGTTAAACATATGCTGTCGTTGACTTTTTTGTAGGCATTTTTAAGCTCCACATCTTTTCTCTAGAACTCAAAAATATATCTTTCATAGTTAAGGCAGCGTTCGTAAGAAACGCTTTCATTCGACCGTTTTTTCTCCGATTCACTTTGCAAAACGGACTACCATGTAAAAGCCTTTTTATTTTTCGGTTTTTTATATAACCTATGACACTCAGCAATAATGTGGCTTTCTATTGGTGAAATAATTTTTAAAATCGGTTCAGTAGATCCCGAGATTATCCCTTACAATTTAACAAATAAACAAACTTTACTTCTTTATAATATTAGTATAGATATTAGTATAGATAACATATGCATATTTTATTATAGCGAAGAAGAAGAAGAAAGATGTGTTCGTATTGTACTTTTGCTTATACTTATTAAATTCTTATATAAGTATTGTACCAAATTCAAGTGACACTGACAAAATAATTTAAGTTTTTAACCAAAAAATTGAATTCATAATATCATATTTTTAGTTATTTGAAAAAAACCGCCTTTATCCATAATTCAATCCATAAAATGTTCATCATATACCGCTGTCTCAATACCCATAGAAAATTCTCTTTATTTCTACAATTTCTAACTCGATATTTTCTTTTTACAAGACTTTTTGCCCCAAAACTGAATGATTAACATGTCAAAAGTGAAAGCAATTTATCTCGAGCCGTAAGCGTTTGAGGGAACAGTGTTTTGTCTTCTAGTGGATTTATTATGGATGCAGCTTGTCGGAGGAAGACGTTAACGGGAACGTGAAGCCATAATATAATAGCTTGAAGATACGTTTGGCGCAGTTTCCTAGAGACCCTACATTCTTGTTAGTTCGAGTTTAGGGGTTCGAGTCCCGCTGGGGGCATTTATTTGTTAAACTCGGATGATTGTAGTCCAGTCATGGGTGTTTATATTTATAATATGTATGAATTTAAACTTATATCAGCCCCGGATCTAAGGGGGGGCCAACCGGGGCACTTGCCCCGGGCGGCAGTTTCATGGGGGCGCCAAATCCTTGAGACAAGAATTCGAAATATCGAACAAATGAAGCCTCAAGGATGTGCAAAAATGTCGTTAGGTCAAAGAATGCAATATGGCCGCCATATACAAATCCAGAGTTATGCAAATGAACGAGCTCGCACAGATTGTACCGTGTGTAGCGCACTCTTTAAATCTTGTGCATGCAGCTTCAACATGCCCATAAGCACAAGTGCACAAAAACAAACTTAAAAGGAAGTAGTCAAACCAGATGGTCGGCTAAACATCAAGTGTACTGCTCTATTAATTTTTTTTTATGGGACAAAGGGTGCAAATGGGCAGGAGGCTCACCTGGAGTTGGACCATGGAAAGTTATCACCACCGCCCATGGATCTGCAACGCCGCAGGGCTTGCAAATGCGTTACCGGTCTTTCAGGAAAGAGTACCTCTCTTCTTGAATGATGCCAGGTCGTAACAACGCCGCAGGGCTTGCAAATGCGTTACCGGTCTTTCAGGAAAGAGTACCTCTCTTCTTGAAGGATGCCAGGTCGTAACGGTTTGGAATACCGGCGACAGCTGGTTCCACAGAGTGATAGTACGGGACAGAAAATGTCTCAAAAATCGCACTGTCGTGTAACGCTGTAACGTGTAGCTGGTACTGGAGAGCTCCCGCCCAGAGATGAGAACAGTACTCCATGTGGGGCTGAATATGCGCCTTATAGAGATTAAGACGCTGACCCGACGTGACGTACTTTCTCGCCACTCTCAGCACACCAAGCTTCTTTGAGGCTAATTTAGCCTTACCTTCCAATTGACCACGGAACTGGACGTTGCTCTAAATGTCGACGTCAAGTATTCCGATACTGGCTGTGGCAGAGAGGGGAGTGTCCTGTTACGAAAAATGACGATTTTTAACGGTTAACGCGCAGACTTGTGTCTTTTTGGGGCTTTACTTTGGTTAGCAAGGATTCGATTTCAGACACAAGTTAGTTCCGGCACTTGTCGACGTACTCCTGAGAAATGTTCGCGGCCAGTGTACAGGGCATCCACATTGCTATCGTCTGCATAGCAATGAATGTTGCTGATTTGCAACATGTCTTTGATATGGAGGAGGAACAAAGTAAGAGGCAGTACGCAGCCTTGTGGAAGCACCGTCAACAACTACCTTCACGTTCCGATCTGAAAAAAACTGGTGATCCAGTTGCATAATTTCTCGGGGAGCCCATAGGAAGGTACCTTCGAAAGAAGCACTTTGTGCCATCCTCGATCAAAGGCCTTCGCTATGTTCAGACTGGCTGCAAGCGCCTCCCCCTTAACTGCTCCTGCCCATCTATGTAAATTAAATCTATGTAATTTTTGATTCCCGACGTTTCCAATGCTTTACAGTGACCATGACTATGATTGCTGTAAAGCATTGGATCGTCGAAAACCAAAAATTATAATAAATTCAGTTCAGACAATAGTATAGAGTGCAAAGCGTCTACATGAAAAAATCACCTTCCTCAGTGGCCAGCCTTTTTAAATATGTCGATAGATCTGCAAAAAAATGGAGCCGATGTAGCTTTTAAATATTCAAAAGACTTGAATGCATTTGGTTTTTGCCAGGAACTTGACGTATTAAAAGAGCTAGTAAATGAAATGAATGAAAAATCAAGTGCCTTCGACCTGTGTTACAACATCTGTAAAAGTATGACTTGCAAGAAGTTTCCCAAATCCCAATGTTAGTATATAGATTCTATTAGTATCTACGTTCAACAATGAGTCAGGTGCGTGTATCTGGCCTCGCGATACTAGCCATTGAAAACAAAACTGCCTTTGCGACGGACTTTGAGGAGCTAATACATTATTTTACAGAAAAGAAAGCACACCGTGTAAAGTTGTAGTCTTTTTTGATTATATTATTTTTTCTTTTTCTGTTTTATGTCACAAATGAATGTTATTAGTTATTATATAGTAAAAAGTTTAAATTTATTAAAGGAATATTATTTTCACATATGGTCACAAAAAATGCTACTTATTGGCAATTCTAACAGTTTTTCTCAAACACTGAAAGGAGGGGGCGCCACTTTCAAGGTTTTGCCCCTGTTCGAAAAAATCGTAGATCCGGCGCTGACTTATATAATATGTAGTATGTCAACTATCTGGTATCCGTAACAAAAGCTTCCTTCGTAGCTTACCACGGAATTAGATGGCGCTGTGTGTAATAATGTCCTAATATAATAGTTATATTTAATGTGTAAGGAGATTTAAGCCTGTTATCCTACTGCTGTTTTTACTTCGAAGTCATAGATTTGGTGTCAGTTTGTTTCAAACTTTATAAAATGATAATCTATACTAATATTATAAAGAAGTAAAGTTTGTTGATTTGTTAAATTGTAAGGGGTAATCTCGGGATCTACTGAACCGATTTTAAAAATTCTTTCACCATTAGAAAGCCACATTATTGCTGAGTGTCATAGGTTATATAAAAAACCGAAAAATAAAAAGGCTTTTACGTGGTAGTCCGTTTTGCAAATTGAATCGGAGAAAAAACGGTCGAATGAAAGCGTTTTTACGAACGCTGCCTTAACTATGAAAGATATATTTTTGAGAGCTTAAAAATGCCTACAAAAAATTCAACGACAGCATATGTCTAACTTTTATATTTAAGTGACAAAAAGTAGGTTTTTTAATATTAGTATAGATAATTTAATTTTTAATTTTTAATATTAATAAAATAATTTAAATTATTTAAACACTCTGTACTAAAAAAGGATTATTAACATTATGCCCAACGAAGTGGGCACGGGTCAGCTAGTAATTGATGAGATAGAAACCTATGTAAATTGTAAGGTAGTTTGTGCACCGGTACTTCGAAGGGTGGGGCCTGTAAAAATGATATTTAAAACGGTGTCGTTGTCTATTGTTAGTCAGTTCTTCATATTTTTCAAAAGTACGTGGTTACTATGCCCGAATTGTGATATAATAATATATATTAAAATTATAATAAATAATTTGTGTTAAAAAGTGTTTATTTCTGAGCCATTTCCTTCTAAAATGTATGTTTTGTTATTTTTTATGTTTTTCTAATAAAAAAATCATAGCTACTATTATATACAGCTTTTAAAGACTTAATTGATCTTATTTAACCAAAAAATAGCAACAATGCCTTAGTTTTATGGGCATTGTGGCCTGTAGGTCTGATATATTCTAAGCCTAAGTCTAAAATGGAACAAATGTTGTAAATAACATTTTACCGAGAAGACACTACTGACTGCTTAGAAGTATTCTGTGACAATACGTTATTGTCTAGGTTTTCTAATAAGCGTGTATAATCAAAATAATTACGAAGCAAAAACAATAAGGAAAGGTGACAATAATAACTTACTTAAAAGTTTATTCGCATCAAAGATTTTCCCAAACAAACAAATACAAATCCCTACAAGTCATGAATTTTCATTCAAAGTATAAGTATCTATTGATAATATTCTAATCTCCAGTACCTTTTATTTTGTTTCCGTCAATCCCATCTTCGGATCAATCAAGAATCAAAAGCCAATTGTTAAGCTTCACCGAATTATTATTCATTGAAGCTCCTTGATTTATTGGATTTGCTTTATAATGATAAATAAATTTTGTAATGTTAATTTCAAATAATACGAGTTTCAACGAGTTAAAAATATAAACTACCCTCTGTTTGATTATGGGTAACTCGTTTAAGAAATTAAAAATTAAAACTAAATGGATTATTTCGATAATACAATATAAAATGTGTACACTTTTTTTGATATATTATGCTAAATAATATATCATTTAAATAAAGTTTGGATCAGACCACAATACATTTTAAATTTTTAAGACTCTCTTATCCTATAATTAGAAAAACTTCAGTGTTAAAAATCACTTAAAAGTAAGTAAAAGTAAGCCACCCCGAAACCCTTTGATCTGGTACAATTCTCCCCTACGTTTTATGCATTAAATAATTATGTAAAGTTGTTATAAGTTATAGAAGGCATCGGGTTACGTAGTAAAATACAAAAATAAAAGGCTTCGTTACAACAAATTTTAAAGATCATAACAAGCTGATGAAGGTATACAGTATGACACAGAGTTAGAGTAGCAAATATGTGGAACAGAAGCCTTGCTAAGTGTGTAGTACTAAGTCTATATCTCTGACTGCATGTCCTTACATACATACATACATACATACATACCCTTTCTATCGCCGGGTTTGTTTTGGGTACGTTTTAATTTAGTTTTAGGCGATATATTTTTTTAAACCGGATATTCAGCTTTAATATATAGATTGACTCAGATTTTTATTATATTTTGAATATTTATTTTTTACATTAAAATACCTACTATATTAGAATTGAACTCGCATACTTTTACACGATAAAATAATTCACCTGTCAGTAAACTGAGAGGCTTAATAAAGAAAGATTTATGAGAGAGGAAACGTCAGAACTGTCTTACAAGCTTCGTGCGTGCAATGATCTTGTGATTTTTAATTCAAAAGAATCAATATTTCGTTTGATCTTAAAACATATTTCATTAAATATGTTATTATAAATCATACTGATAGTAAAAACATGTTATCATTTCTCATTCTGAAGGAATTTTATTTACAATACAATATATTATGTATAATTCTCGTACAGTACCAAATCGAATTTATTCACCATTTTGTTAAATTATTTGTATTGTAGATGTATGAGTATATATAAATAAAAGACAAACCAAACAAATGTTTTTAACGAAAATAAACTTTTTCGCAAGCTCGATATTATATTGTTATAAATATTCCCTTTGAACGTTTTTTAAAAGTAGTGTTTGTATAAAAAATTCAAAAATGCTTTTTTCACACGAAGTTAACTGTTAAGTTACTCAATAATCACGTTATTCTTAATTTTTTTAATTCAGTCCTTCATTACAGTTTTTAATGTATTTATAGTGCATATTGACAAGATATAGTAAAAAAATATACATACATTACTCTCATTGATGCCATGAGTCTTCTCTACAACCGATTATATTCAGCCGTTTATAACGTCCCACTGTTGGGAACGGCCCTCTCTTCAATAGGAGTGGGATCAGACCATAGTCCAAGTTCGCCAAATATAGGTTGGTGGACTTCACGTGTCTTGCGAAAGCTTGCTAGGTTCTCTCAGACATGCAGGTTTTTCACGATGTTTTCCTTCACCATAAGATAAGCGATAACCATATCGTAAATGATTGGCTTATGAAAATAGAGTTGCGAGACCGAGGATTCGAACCCGCTTCACTCGATTCTCAAAGTAAGCGTTTTATAAATGGGCTAACACTACCGAACACTTAGTCTTCATTAACTGTTACTAATCAGTCTGTTGTTAGTGTTACATACTAAGCTTTTCTCCGAAAATACCTCACACTACATTTACATATACATTAGAACGGTTTAGTTACAATAATCTAAATAACATTAATTATATTATTGAATAAATTAATATAATTTGATTTATTACTATATAGCTACGTAATATAAATTGAAATACTGTATAGGATAATAATTATTAAGTACAAATTCAAGGTACATTTTAAAGCTAATATTCGTCGCTATTAAATATTTTCTTAGAATATGCTTATTAAAGGTAAGGTAATATATGAAAGCTGGTTTGAGAAATAGACACTGAACCCCTTCCTATTTAAAATGCATAAAAATATTCATTTTTTATTCATATTATTACGTTCAAATAAAGTTATTATTTAAATCAGATTATTATGAATATATAAAAAGATATCCTAAACATTAGAATCAAAGAAAGGAAAAACACTACTTTTTGCGCGTGGCAATACTCACGTGTTAAAGTTGGCGGGGATCAAAAGCAGTATAATATGTCCAACTTCATAATCTATACCTTTTTCATTCATCTAAATCTGTTCAACAGCATAAACCTGAAAACTTAACTTTCAGAGTTATAATATTAGTACGGATGTAAGTATACAGCATAGGTTTTTCCAACCCGTTTGGCTCAGTTGGTAGTGACCCTACTTTCTGCGCCAGTGCAGTCGCGGGTTCAAATCCCGACATTTGTTTGCTGAATTATCAATAGTTTAAAACCAACCAACACCAAATTCATACAGTAACGATGACATTTTCTTTCCACTCTAATTTCCCAAGGAATTCAATTACCTAGAGAATGTAGAATTAAACTTCTACTGTAAGCGAACTAAGTCGCGGCGTAAGATAATTGGATGCAAAAGTGCAATTAAGTGGGCTTGATTAGAACGTCCACGCAATGTGTGTTTGGGGTTATATAATTGCGAGCTGTTTACTTTGCTTTGTACATTTAACTGTCTTATAGGTCGAAAATAAATACTACGCATTAATCAGTACATATAAATAAAATTTAAATTTCTGTTATTAATTTCAAATTATACAGTGGTAGTCCAGTGATAACGCGGTCGCTTGGATAACAGAGTGATGCGGGTTCAAATCCGGGTCTCGCACCTCGGATATTTTCATGTGCGAATCATTTATATCATGATTACCACTTGTCTTACGGTGAAGGAAAACATCGTGAAGAAACCTGCATGTCTGTGAAAACCTAACAAGTATTCGAAAGGCATGTGAAGTCCGCCAACACGCACTAGGCCAGCGCGGTGGACTATGGCCTGATCCACCTCGTACTGAGGGAGGCCCGTGCCCAGCAGTGGGACGTTAAAAAGATCTGATGATGATGAGGTCAAAAATTTTTATCAGAATTAGGAACTTGTTAACGACTTATACTTATATATCTATGAGAGTGTAAGAATATATAGAGCACTAATGTTACCATATGTTTTGGATAGGATATGACGATATAATCGTTTATAGGTCCACGTATGATAGCCAAGATGTTAAAGGAGGCACATGATAAAAGCTTACAACTATATACTTCATTACAATAATTATTACATAATATTTAGCATTAAAAACTTTGAGAGTATTTCAACTAGAGCCTAACAATTCAAGCTTAGCCACATTTTGGAAACTGTTTTTATATTTTAAGACTTTTATTTCGCTAGAAAGAAAATAATTTATCTTTTACTTGTACGTCTTCTCAATCTTTCCATTATAGTTCCCAAGATTCTAACAATAAGACCAATCTATAAAACAATGTTAGGGTAAATTTATGCAGCCATAAAATTTGAACGTAAAAGTGTCTCGAGGTGTTGATTTACAATCTGAATATATCTTTTATCAAATTGCTTTTCTATAGCAGCACCACTAATATTACTTGTTAGTGTGTAAAAACAACAAATTCTTACTTACTGTACAAATTCTTATCGTATTTTTGAGAGTAATTTTCTAGTTACATATTTGATTCCTAGTAACGAAAAATTTTGAGGTATAATTATTATATTAAGTTTTATGACTTGTAAGCATATCAGGAGATAATGGGTTGATTCCCTGTTAGGGCCGAGTTCTGTTATTTAGTATTTCAATTAAGAATAACACTTTCTTATAATACTTTCTTAGGTTTACGCGAATATTGGACATTATAAATGAAACTATCTTTTCGGATTTTGTCGCGGATGGTTTACAGCGATCATTTGAAAAAAAAAGTTTTGATTCCTGTAAAGCATTCGAAACGTTCCCGACGACCAAAAATCACAAAAATCCGCGACAAAATCCGAAAAGATAGTTTCATTTGTAATGTTCAGTTAAGAATTCAAATGAATTTAAATTACTATATTGACAATTCAAAAGTGCCTCTTCTAAAAACACCGCCAAAAATAGCTTTCGAGACAATTGGATAAAAACAAGATAAGAATACATATTATTGAAAGGAAAATGTAAATAACGCTTTTATTTTAACAAAACTAAGATAAACACTCGAGTAGATAAATAAAAATACAGTATCAAAGTGAGAGATGATATCTGAAAATGTTTCCTCCAATAAATGGAACATGTAAAGTGATAGCATTAATCGTATTCAATTTGTTCGTTTTGACAAATGCGACGAAAGGAAGGAACCTAATCGTAAATGATCGATTATAATTCACATTTTACCGTTTTGTTTGAAGTGTGTTCGCTTGGAAAATATAAATTACTTTCATATAAATTACTACTGGCTTACCCTCGATTCAGATAAATGTACTAAATACGTAGATATTGACTTCAAATTCATGGTCTTTTTTGCGTAGTACTTCAAAAAATTTTTAAAACTGAGTTCAAACTTTGTTTATAACTTTTCAAATACAAGCCATCGGCCAATATAATAGTTCCGTGGTAAGCTACGAAGGCAGCTTGTGTTACGGATACCAGATAGTTGATATACTTCATATTATATAAGTTTAAATACATACATATTATAAATATAAACACCCATGACTGGAGTACAAACATCCGAGTTTAACAAATGAATGCCCCCAGCAGGACTCGCACCCGCGACCGCTGGCGCAAGAAAGTATTATCAGGGCTCACTACAAACTGCGCCAAAAAGAAATTTATTCAGCTGTTTTTGATTCAATTTAAAATCAAACTACCTAGGTAATATAGTAAAATAGTTTAAAATATTTGTTTTGTTTTACACATTTAATCCTTATTTTATATATTTGGTATCTGTGTTGATAATAGTGACAATTTTTATAATATTTTTCAAACAATTGACTGTTTTTGTGGTAGTGCCATGCTTGTTACCTTCGGGTAGCAACCGAATAGGCCAACACGCCCCGTATAGTTCATTAGTACCACTCTCTCACAGAATACCGGCGTGAAGTGGCAGCTATGCTGTCGCGTTTCGTCCGGTGAGTGAGAGTCCGAGAGGCCCACTTTCCTTCCCCCCTTCCTCTTCCCTTCATCCTCCGCCTTCGTTACCCCTACCTCCCACTTCCCTCCCTCCTCCATCCCTCCCTTTCCTGAAAGGCCGGCAACGCATCTGCAAGCCTGGCTTGCAGATGTCCATGGGCGGAGGTGATCACTTCCCATTAGGTGAGCCTCCTGCCCGTTTGCCCCCTTTTTACCATAAAAAAAAATATCTGTACACATCTTAATGTTTTACTTAGCTTCCTCTTATCAACCCCCAATTACACTAGATGAACTCATTATCACAATTTACATGTAGAAGTACCCACTGTGACCATTTTGTTGAATAAAATATTATATTAAAGTGAAGGAGAAAATGCTGTCTCAAGAGGTCTAAATTTCTAATGAACTTGTAATATGAAGCGACTTAAGACTTTTACAGAATACTTGCAGTAATTTTTAGAAATATTTGTATAATCTTTTGTTTCATTATTGATTATATTTTTATTGAACATAATTTAGCAGTTAAATACATAGTAAGCTTAAACTTTACTTAATTTTGGTACAAACTTATAAATTTATAATATCAAATAGTATTTAAACCCTATAAAACTACCTCAAAACACGATTAAGTGAAACGAACAAAACAATAAATTTTACTATGAAACGCACAGAATTAAGTTTATAAAGAAACTAGCATTTCCCGCGGCTTCGCACACTTTCTAAAGACCGGAAAACATTTATTTTCTGAGTCAAGCGGTATAAGAACTAACGGCCGACCTTCCCGTTATTGCAACATTTTTCGTTGATGCTCCTCTCCTATTGGTCGTAGCGAAAAGACTTATATGTAGCCTATAGCCTTCCTCGATAAACGGACTATCCAACACAAAAAGATTTTTTTAAATCGAACCAGTAGTTCCTGAGATTATCGCGTTCAACCAAACAAACAAACTCTTCAGCTTTATAATATTAGTATAGATAAAAAAATAAGTTGAAGGAAATTAAATATCAAGAAATGGTAAATAACATATCCTTTTCTCAAGAATTAATGTGTAATTGAATAAAATGCTCTACGAATAATCCTACGAACATTTTTTTGGTATCGGTATATAAAATATCTCGTCATCTGTCAGTCTATTCTTGTTACAAGTTAGATTATATTATGCTTTTTCTCTAAAACATTTAGTATTTCATATCAAAAACGGTTGATACTTTATCACTACACAGTTTAAAAAGGCACTTCCCGCTGTCTGTCTGTCCCTATGTATGCTTAGATCTTTAAAACTACGCAACGGATTTTGATGCGGTTTTTCTAATAGATAGAGTGATTCAAGAGGAAGGTTTATATGTATAATATACTAGCGGAACCCGCGGCTTCGCTCGCGCTAAATCTAGGGACGAACCTGAGCGAAGCGACGATGAGTCGCTGGTTTCTATAAATTCAAACGTTTTTTTCGTTTGACTGCCATTGATGAAGTGATTTTATCCAAAAAATAAATCTATGCACAGCAAATTTCTCTTTACAGGTTTCTTTTTTGAACGATATTCTTGAAGACAGTTTTACTGTCTTGTTTGTAAGCAATGTTATCATCTTTAGCTTTACCATCTACTTTAGATATTTTAAGCTGTGTTTGCTTTATAAATTTTAGTTGGTGACTGCGCAATCCAATAGAGGAGTAGCAAGATCTACGGCAATCACAGCAAGTATGGACTAGATATATGGTTGTTGACTGTTGTATCGTGAAAGGGTGCTTAACTACGATCTACCATGGAACTTGATAACCTTATATTCATAAATTCCTTCCTTCATTAATTTCATGGTCTGATCTCTATCCCTATCTTGTCTACTGGTGCTCTATCAGGCCCTATTTTTCGCAAGCTTTTCTCATTCACCTCATTTGATATTATATATAAGATCAATAATTAGGGTAACTAGGTTACAACCAGAAGTAGGTATTAAAATCTTGGAGTACACGTTATACTATAAATAAGAGTAATGGTCTAAGTAGAAAGAATCTGCCAAGAAAATCTCAATTGTACATAATAAATGAATTTTAAATGAACTACATGCAAATTTATTGACATTAATAAAGTATATCGTAAAATATAACGAGTTGTATAGCTGTATCGATTTGTAGGGAATGGTTATTGTGCGTCTTATTGAGCTTTGCTTTTATTGTTACGTCAAAAATATTTCAACGATACAAATTTTTCGTGTATTTTTTACTTGTCTCTTTTATATAGTGAAGTTCAGGGTCATTTACCATGTGAATATGGCCTTGAAGGTACCTATACTTCTTACTCATATTTCTTAGCTTTCATAGGCTCTTACATCGTATTTGTGAATATCCTTCAACTAAAAACTGCTATAGTTCTCTATGTATTTTAGATGTAAATATATTATTATTAAGTGAAATATATAGTAATATAGTATAATAAAGAATAAAATCACGATTAAGACTTGAATTAACTTGAAACTTGAAAGAAGCCACCTCTTTACTATTCAATTATTTACTTAACTACTTAGGTATTACTGAGACTAGTGGATACGAATAGATTACTGAAATATTATTGTATAAATTATTGAAAATATCATAATATTTTTATAATATTGTTATATATTTTTTAAAGTTTTATAAATACATCACAGTTTTTACAAAATATTCCTCCACAAATAGAAAAAATATTAGCCACATTTCCTTGTGCTTAATTTCCTCTTCCTTTATTACCTATTTAGGATTTACTTCTATTATACGATGATTACAGACAATAATATGTAAGCCAATTCTTTCTCCTTTTCTTGCCTTTATTAAGACAGTTATTGGACCTGGAACATAATATGTTTATTGGTCATTAACCTGATAGGTACTGATGGCCATCTTTTAGCTATATGTCAGTAGGTTATGGGGTAATCAATGACAAGATAAAATGATATTTGGTGGGAACCAGTTGATAAGTTGTTTAATATTTTAGGCCCTATCAAAATTATTTTTCTACTAAAACCCAATTATTTTTAATGAAAGAGACACTTTAAAATAAGTAAAACAATATTTTTGTTTTTTTTCTTATCCTTACAATAATTACTTTAAAATGTTGTAAATTGAATTCTAATTAATTATTTAATTATTTAATTAAATTTTAATTAATAAAAAGTTAATTGAATGTATACAAAGTTATACTGAATCCATATCGATTATAACAACAAATGAGTAGAAATCAAATTTTATAATAAATTACTATGGGTAATTAATTAGATGTAGTGATGTAGTTTTTATGGCTTATTAGGGGCTTACCTTTTCGTTGCTTGGGTACATCCCTAGGGGACTTATGTGGTTATAATATATTTAGGGACGAACCCGAGCAAAGCGAGGTCGAGTCGCTAGTAAAACAATATAAAAACTAAGATTACTACTTCCATTTCTATTAACACAAGCATGAATACTATTATTTGTATATTGTATAATATTACGATTGCTGCAATAACTTAAGTGATAAATTCACCATAGCGCCTGAATGATATAAAGAAATAATATATTAATAATATTAGGGACGAAGGGTTTGTCCCTAGGTACGTTTAAACGGTATCTACAAAAAATAAAATGTATTAAACTTTTTCATTTACCGACTGTTTTTGCGACTTAACTTTTTTATATTTACACACATACTTCCAGAACTATCCAGCCGTTTAATAAAAAAATAAATTATATCACTAGACCTGAGATAATTTTCAATATTTTTAATGTAAATCTTCAATTTAACAGACTACTGTGTTATCAAATCAAAATATTCTTTATTCAAATAGACTTTTACAAGCTCTTTTGGATCGTCATTTTTACATTATCAAAATTAAATGTCAGTCTGTAAGTCTGTGAGTAAGCTACCACCGGCTCGGAAAGCTGTTCTGCTGAGAAGTTAAGTTAAGGGTTTTGTATTGTTATATGTTATAATATTTTTTTACTTTAGGAAATGCACAAACGAATGCCACATGAGCACATGTAGATTGAATTGCTATGAGACCTCACCGACTAGAGAGATAGTACTACCTATTATAATATCTCCCATTTTAATGGGACGTTGCAGTATCGCTTACGCTATCAAAAAGGACGTTCCAATGATATAGGCTTACTGGATGTGAGAGCTTTGTTTTATAAATACCTAGCGATTTACCGTCACTCGACTCGTGTTCGACTCTAGGTACATTACTGCTATGATAAGATAAATAAATATGTCGGGACATTATTACAACAGCACCATCTAGTTCCGTGGTAAGCCAACATTCATTAAAATCTATCTAACAGCATAAACCTGAAAAGTTAACTTTTAGAGTTATAATATTAGTACGGATGTAAGTATACGACATTGGTTTTTTTGACCCGTTTGGCTCAGTTGGTACTTGGTAGTAATAATATATTGGGACAATATTACAACAGCTCCACCTAGTACCGTGCTAGGCTACGAGGCTTGTATTACGGATACCAGACAGTTGATATACTACAAATATATAAATTGTAAATACAAATATATAAATTATAATATGTATATTATAAATATACACATCCATGACTGGAGTACAAACATTCCTGCTCAATAAATGACTGCCCCTAGCAGGACTCGAACCCGCGACCGCTGGCGCAGAAAGTAGGGTCACTACCAACAGAGCCAAACGTGTCGGCAAATCTTAGTCGATATTCTTATCATAACGGTAATGATATTTTTAACGTTATATATTCCCGCAGTGAAAATTATCCTATATACCCAGGTTACCAGCTATCGTTATATCAATCATCATCATACGATGCCCAGAGGATTTCTCCATCAAAAATGAAAAATAAAATTGTTATAGATTTGATCTCTGTACGGGTAATAATTATTTTCCAATACATATTTAATGTACAAGTTCAACTTTAAGACTTTATCATATTATATTGTATACATACTTTAAATAACGCGTTAAAATAGGACATTGCTCTAGTTTAAATATAAAATTGCCATTCTAAGCTTATTTCAAAATATCATACAAAATTTTTATATATGCACTAGAATTTAAGCACACAAATCTAACCACTAGAGATGTAGCAAAAGAGCCCGATGACGTCAAAGTATAATAAAAATAAAATATATCTCAGTTACTTCAGTATACGATAGTACTCGTATCTATAACGAGCAGAATGTCTTGTATACAAAATAAAATGTACATTCTAAGCTGAATAGCTCTTGAAAAACCTCGTCATCCAATTCCATACTGAAAATGTATAATATATTTTTACAGATATTGCCACAACCTTACTTGAGTCTAGTGTCGTATTATTAGTAACTAGAGACACACCCTTGCTTCGCTTGACTTTATTCTTAAGAACATTTTTAGTGAAATTCGATTTCTTTTTCTGAAATATAAATTATCTTAGTTACTCTTTATAACAGCAGTTATTTGCCAGAAAAATTTACGTAAAAATCGGTATAGCTGCTTTGAAAATTAGCACATAGACAAAATCTGACCAAAATGTGTGAATATCAAGGGCGAAGCAGAAGTATAATACAAAATATGTGCGCTGGAAATACGAAAAATTAAATTTAACAACCCTAAAAACTATAATAATGAGCGACCTTTCAAAAATTAAATTTTGAACTGAAACTTTCAGAAACTTATTTTTTTTGTACATATATATAACGTTATACAGTAACGTGAAAAAAATTAAAAAATCGTTTTTTGACGATTCGACGACGATTATTCTTAATTTTTTTTTGAACTGTCCTTTACGGCTCATAAAACATCAAAAAGTAACATTTTTTTCACTCGAGACTCAAAATAAAAATAGGTAAAAAAACTTTTTAAGTTAAACGGTTTTATGATAAACATCGATCGTCGATTCTTCTACCGCACATTAAGTCGATAATTTGTAGACAATTGACGTGCCCCACGGTTTTATTTTAGTCTAGTCTATGCATATGTTTATAATTCCCACGACTGTATCTATTTTATTATTTTTTGGTTTTTAGTACATTTATCTTAAACATTGCAATGTATGTTTAACATAAAACCGTTTAACTTAAAAAGTTTTTTTACCTATTTTTATTTTCTAGTTTTTAGTTTTTATTTCGCATTCTGTTTAATTCATTTAGTGCTAAAAACCTACGTTATCCGCCATTTTGTAGCGGCCACCATCTTGGATTTCAATTTTTAAAGTTTTTTTACCTATTTTTATTTTCTAGTTTTTAGTTTTTATTTCGCATTCTGTTTAATTCATTTAGTGCTAAAAAACCTACGTTATCCGCCATTTTGTAGCGGCCGCCATCTTGGATTTCAATTTTTTATAGTATATTGTATTCTGCTTGTTGAGCCCTTTCATTTGATACCCATATTGATGGGATTAATAAAACATAAATTATCCGCCATTTTGTAGCGGCCGCCATCTTGAATTTATAATGATAATGAATAAACATAATTGTATTGTCACCAAAATCCAAAGTGTATACAAAATTTCAGATTAATCGGTTGACAGGAAGAGGGCGAAATTTGAATTACTAAATTTGACCCAAGAATAAATAATAAATAAATAATAAAACAAACGGGGTGAGCTAAATAAAACCGTTTAAAAAAGTAGTCGGTTTTTTTGCGCCACCCTTGTACAGATTCAACTAAGTTACACTTTCATTACACGTATGTAACATCAAAATCAGCGTAAAGTCTGGTGCGATAACGTGTTTATGTAAGTATGGCTTCAAACGAATACCCTCTCAGCGTTTGGCGTGAGAGCAATAAATCTACACGCAATTTCAGACAACCTCGGTAATGGAAATAGGAAACCCGATCTATTGTCATTTAATATATACTTACTTACCCTCACTTTGCTCGGGTGTGTTCTGGACGTCTTTTGTTTTATATACAAGTCATAGCAAATTTTATAACTAATAGTAGTTAGCGTAACTATTGAAATGAAATCAAAATATTTTGTTCAGCATAAAAATTGTTACAATTTCTTACTGAACGTCATGAGTCTACCACCAGTTTGGAAAGAAGAAACCTCTGACCTGAGAAGAACTGGCGAAAGAAACTCAGAGGGACTAATATATTTTTTATCTCTCTTTATCAAATTAAATTTCAAATTAACAATAATTCTATATGTTGAAATAACCTGGCGGCAATCGCATCATTCTAAAAAATCGTTAATCGAATAAAAGCCTTTAGTTCACAAAAGGTTCTTCACATTTTTTTTATTTGCCAATAGAAGCTTTTTGAACGTTTTCTGGGATCCTGTTGATTATAACTAAAATCATTTTAAACAGAACTCTGTTTTTATTGTTAATATTGAACTTGCCTTTGAGGCAATTTAAATCAAAAATTAAAAATACGTTATTGAATAAAGCTTATTACACTATAGTGGAATACCTGGTAGATGTAAATGTGTGGGATTAGTGACTGGTTGTGTCTCACGTAGGATAAATAGATAAATTGTAATACAATATTGTTACCAAATATTTTTTGAAAAGAGCAACTGTTGAGTTTCTCGCCGGTTCCTTTCAGCAGAACAGCTTTCCGAGCCGGTGGTAGTTTACTCACAGACTTACAGACTGACTTTTAATTTTGATAATGTAAAAATGACGATTCAAAAGAGCTTGTAAAAGTCTATTTGAATAAAGAATATTTTGATTTGATTTGATTTGATTTGATTTCAAAAAAATACTTTAGAGAACAAATTAATAAAGAAAAATATAAATACTTTATAACAATATTTATTGTGCCAAAATTAATCTAACATAACTACTTATTGTGATGAATTAAACTTTTTCATATATTTATTTTAACAACGTTTGCTAGAAGATTCTTTGCTTTTTTAGGACCGCATTTATATAATAAATTAAATAAAATATTAGACATTTATCACCTTAATAAAATTGAATGTAAGAAAACCCTTTTTACTTACCTACAAAAACTATCTTATATAGAAACTGAAAACCTTCTTAGTGTTCAGACATAATAATTAAAAATAATCTCATAAAAGTTATGTAGTAAGCAATATTGCCCATGTACAATGAAATTGACATAATACGTAAACGTTTTTACACACAGACAAACACACACACACACACACACACACACACACAACACACACGCACTCCTCTCCCTTAATACTCACACACATTACACACATTACACCAACGCATCTTACAGTCATGCATTACACATGTTATGAGAGAGGAACAACAATATTATTCTTAAGTTGTGTTTCTAGAAGTAGCCTTATTATTTTAATTTAATTGGCATTTTTTTTTTGGTTGCACTTATTTGTTTAACTGTGGGGATATGGCGCTGACAGCTGATGCACAGGGTCTCCTAGTTCGGCTGCAGATGCTATTTATAAGATATACGCAACAAATTCATGTACTAAGTCTTTTTTAGCATATAACTTTTGTTGTATTTTATGGAAAATAAAGAATTATTATTATTATTATTTGTTTTCTTTTTTAAATATTTTTATTTTATGTAAATCATTAACGCGGGCTTTAGGCCAAACGTAACATGATGTAAGTAAAAAGATGTGTATGTAGTTACGTAGACAGTATCATGTGGAAATGGATAAAAATTTGCGAACTATTCTACAGGTGTTAAGTATGGCAGCTTTCTGCATGAGGATGTACGTGAGTGGGTGAATTTGTAAAGTTTTAAGGCTACTGTGTAAAGATTTAGGTATGACTCCTGTAGTTGATAGCACTATCGGTACTGTTTTGACTATATTGACACGCCATTGCGCTTTAACCTCCACTTCCAACTCCTTATATTTTGCTAATTTTTCAGTGTATGTTGTTTGCAGGTTATGAGTATTTGGTACGGCTATGTCTATAAGGTAGACAGTTTTAGCATGTTTATCGTGTAATGTTATGTCAGGTCTATTGCAATAGATGGTCTTGTCTGTTATTATGGTTCGGTCCCAATATATTTTATACCTGTCTGAATCTAAAATAATTTGAGGGGTATATTTGTAATATGGCACTTTTTCCTTTACAAAACCATATTTATGAGAAAGATACTGATGAACTATTGCGGCAATCTGGTCATGTCGGTGTTTATAGTCGGTTTGTGCAATAGCTTTACATGCTCCCGTGATATGTTGTATTGTTTCAGAGGCGTGGTGGCAGTGTCTACAAAGATCTGATGTGGTATTGTGTAGTATATATTTTCTGTAATTTTTTGTATCTATTGTCTGATCCTGAATGGCTACCATAAAACCCTCAGTTTCAGGGAACAGATCGCCACGTTTAAGCCATGCGTTAGAAGCAACCTTATCGATAAATGGGTTCATAAGATCATGACGATGTCTTCCATGAAGGGCTTTCTGTAACCATTCCTCAATTTTCTGCTCTGGTAGTTTAACTGTCTGATTTGTTTGGTTCAATCTATTTTGCAGGTTGAGGGGAGTGAGTTTTCTATCTGATTCTACTACAGCCATATGTAAAGTGGAAACTAATGATTTACTATGAAAAAAATCTCTTAATCCGGTTATAAGTTTACTATGTAAATATTGGATATCAATAAGACCTCTTCCACCTTCGTGTCTTGGTAGCGTCAGTCTTTGTATGCAAGCTTTCGGGTGATGTTTCCTATAAAGTGTTAAGTGAGTGTTAATAATGCGTTGTAAGGCTACTAATTCTGTTTGCGACCACTTTATGACTCCAAAAGAATAAGTCAATATTGGGATGGCAAAGGAATTAATAGCTTTTATAGTATTACGGGAATTTAAATGGCTTTTCAGTATTTTATGTAGTCTTAATTTAAATTTCTGTTTCAACGTTGTTTTTATTTCTTTGTGATGAATTTGTCTGCTTTGTGTATAACCTAAATACTTATAGCCAATAGTATTATCTAGAGGTTCTATTACTTCACCGTTATTCATTAAATATGTATTCTCTTCTACTGTGTCTCTATGAACTGAAAGAATCCTGCATTTCTCAATTCCAAAATTCATTTTAATATCCAATGAGATATTTTGAGTTATATCAGCTAATCTTTGTATTTCGTTTAAACTGCTACCATAAAGTTTAATGTCATCCATGTAAAGGAGATGATTAATTATGTACTGCTTTTTATTGTATTTAAGTTTAAAACCTATATTTTCATTATTCAAAGCACTTGACAATGGATTTATAGCGAGGCAAAACCATAACGGACTGAGACTATCACCTTGAAAGATGCCTCTGCGAATCTGAATTGGTTGTGTTTCTATAATTTCTGTTTTGGTATGCAATTTTAACTTAGTTGACCAGTTACCCATATTTTTATTTAAAAATTCTATTATTTTTGGATGTATTTTGTAATGTTGAAGTACACACGATAACCATGAGTGAGGAATTGAATCAAACGCTTTTTTATAATCTATGTACATTGTATAAATATCTTTTTTTTTACTAACTGCCTGTTTCGATGTTATTGCATCTATTATCAATTGTTCTTTACAGCCCTGACTATATTTTCGAGCCCCTTTCTGTTGTTCAGCTAATATATTATTTTGATCAATGTGTGTGTAAATTATTTGACTAATGCATGCGGTGATAATTTTGTATATACTTTGTAGACAGGTAATTGGTCTGTATTTAGCCGGGTTTTTAGTATCATTCGGGTCTTTAGGGATCATGTAAGTTATTCCTTGTGTTATGTATAGTGGCAAAGTTTCAGGATTATTTATAAACCGATTAATATGTTTATGTAATAGAGGGTGTAAGTATGTAAATTTTTTGTACCAGTAGTTATGTAATTTATCTGATCCAGTAGCTTTCCAGTTATGTGTTTTTGTAATCGCTGTTTTTAATTGATCTAAACTAATGCTTTCAAATTTCATACTAGTCACGTTTGTTAGTTTTTTCTTGTCTATATCTAACCAAGTACCCTCATTGTGCTGTTCAGGCTTTGACCAAATGTTTGTCCAGAACTCATATAACTCTTGTGATGTAGGAGATGGTGTCATTGAATCGTTTGTAGTGTCTGTTATTGATCTATAAAATAATTTTTCAGATGTATTAAATTGCTTGTTTTGAACCTTTCGTAATGCTGTTGTTTTATATCGTCGCATCCTATTTGAGAGCGCGCTAAGCTTTTGTTTTAAGGTGTCTAGAAAGTGTGATAATTCACTATTCTCGTTTTCATGTATCGTGTGTACTCTATATTGTATTTTTATTAACTCAATTTGTTTCTTTAATTTGATGCTATTATTTCCTCTTATAAATTCAGTAATTTTACCTATTTTTGCCCTTAAATTCTCTATTCTATTTTGGAGGCGTCTTTGCCATGGGGGTATACTAAAGTTATTTACCGGCCTAGCTAATGTCTGCGAGTGGATTTTCATTCCGTTAAGTACCGCTGACGTGTATGCTCCACAATATAATATACATTGCATTGTTTGGAAGTCGGAGTCAAGTGTGAGGTATTTGGGAAGTATTTCACTATTAATGTGTTGGACTATTGAAGCTAATTTTTTGGTCGATCTTTGTTTCGGAATGTTTGGTCTATCAGTAGCCTCACTATTTTTAAATTTTACGTACGCTTCGTAAAATATTTCTTTATATTTTTTTGTATTCAGTAGTGGCAAGTTATGATTATTGCATTGCAATGTGTCAGTGGAGTGGTTATGAGTGTGTTCTGACTGTAAATCATCTGTCAAATTGCGAGTGTCAGAGACTGATTCTGTTGGATTTAGTGAAATCTGTAAGACTGTAGGTTCTTGTGTCATGTGTTCCGATTGTTTATTATTATTTACATTCTTATGGAGTTTAAACAGTTCTCTACTAGCCTCTTCTCGTATTTCTTGTAATCGGTTGTCTTTGATCATTTTATTGCGTATGATTACTCTAAGTTGGTCTGAAATTCGTTGTTCGGATACTTGATTTAACTCTGGATGTTTTGCTATTACTGCCTGATGTAAGGATTGCCTATAGCCTGTTTTATTACTTTCTAATTCCGTTATAATGTAGTATTGTTTTATTATTGTCTCGTTCATGCTGTTTGTCCATTTCATTCTTTTATTTGTGTCCTGTGTTAAGTTATCATAATTTACAGTTTGTGAATTGAGTGTTAGATTTTCCGTGTCTTTTAAGTGTTGTTCTGCCTGTTTCCTGATTTCATTGATTTCTTTGCTGCTTAAAAGTTGTTTACGTAAAATTGCTCGGCGCTGATCCCCTATTCTTTGCTTTGTAGCTGCCATGTTCGGATATTGACTTGTAAATAAGGAATGTAATGCAGTGAGGTAATTGTTAATGTTATCTGTTTCGAGTTTAGTTATGATGAAATACGTACGTAAAATAAATATGTTCATATCTTTAGACCATTTTTTACGCGTACGCATTTCTCTGGTGTCATACGCGGATACAGAACTAGTAGCTTGCGCTTCCTGTACAA
Organism: Boloria selene; assembly: GCA_905231865.2. Taxonomy (NCBI): domain Eukaryota; kingdom Metazoa; phylum Arthropoda; class Insecta; order Lepidoptera; family Nymphalidae; genus Boloria; species Boloria selene. The sequence goes on from HG993133.1 coordinate 1,488,563, forward strand.
CGTCGCATGACATTGGTGTAATGGAAGATGAACGGGATGGATTGTCTTCTGGATGAAAAGATGAGCTGGATGATTGAAATACACTATTGATTGATGATGTTGGTGATGACGGATTTGTAATGATAATTTCGGCTGTCATATCTTCGGACTTTTGCCCAACGGAGGCCCGCCTGATCAACTCTCCGTCACCAACGGCTCGCATGCTGCTACACTCAGCGTTGGCTCCAAGTGTACCCCGGCGCCCCCCGGGCAGCGGCCGCAAATTATATCTTCGTAATTGTCCGTTCATGAAAAAAAGGTTTTTGGGTTTTGGGATCGTTGGTTAAGAAGGGTAACCTAGATGTTATTGGTATTTCTGTGTCGCCCATTACAAATGGGGTCTCTATTTGTAGTGTATGGTCTAGTTCTTATTGACCATTTACCAGTACTAGCCTTCTTTTAAGCCCCCCCACCGCGGCAAGGTGATCCCTTGGGGGGGTTATTATTATTATTATTATTATTATTTATAATAGCACCAAATTAAGCTTTACATTAAACGTTTTTTTTAGCTCTTGGACGGAGTTTGAACCCCTGTGACTTTCACTTTCACGAAACCTTAGAGTTCTACAGACCACAATTTCGGAATTTAGAAAAATCACAAAAAATGACAAAATATGATATAATACTTTCTTAAGTTTACGCGAATATTTGACATTATGAATGAAACTATCTTTTCGGATTTTTTCGCGGATTTATTTGGAAATAAAACAAATAAATCCGCGAAAAAAATCCAAAAAGATAGTTTCATTTATAAAAAAATGATAAAAAATATCATGGCTAAAGCTGTCTAAAAACTATGCATGTCTATCAAAAGCCTCACCAGTTAATAAGATACTTAATATCCCAAGAAAAATATAAACAACGTAATAACAACGCAAATATCTTAAGATATTAAATAGGGTGTAGTTCGTACTTGAGTGAAGTGACGGTGAATCACAACTGACAAATCTATCGTCCAAGCTTGGAGTATTCTGACAACTGTCAACTTTGATTTGGGTTCCGGTAAGGAAACTATTAATATAAATGTTTGAATTTTGCGGCTATTCATTAAATTCAATTCACTTAAAATGATTAGTGGTTCTGTTTACATTTCTTTGAATAAGATGTAAATTAGAAGCCAATATGGATCAATAATTCTTGCTAAATTTTATTATACTTCAGTTCAGAGTTTTAAGGTAGTAATAAACTTAGATATGATTCGTACATGAAAATATCACTCGAGATTTGAACTCGCTTCACTGGGTTTTTCAAGCAATCGCGTTATATATACTGCTTACAGGTATTGAATAATATCCATTTTACTGCCTATACTAATATTCTGAAGTAGAAGAGTTTGTTTGTTTTTTGTTTGTTTGGTTGAACGCGCTAATCTCAGGAACTACTGGTCCGAATTAAAAAAAAATTGTGTTGCATACTCCGTTTATTGAGGAAGGCTATTGAAAAATGTTGCAAAAACGGGATGGGCGGGCGTTAGTTCTGAGAGGTACCATACCGCGCGAGTCAGTAAGAATTTGGTTTCCGGTCTTTAGAACGCGTGCGAAGCCGCGGGAAATGCTAGTATTATATAAAACGTATAGTAAATATGTGTGCTATTAACTTAATATAATAATCTTTGTGAGATCGACATCTTTTTTATAATTTACATGGGAATACGAATATATCTCGTAACATACATATAAAAATACAACTAAATTGAGTGCCTCCTTTTTAAAGTCAACAAATAAGAATTAAATGCAAATTTTTGAATAGTAATAAACTACTCTAAATAAGAAACTTATCATTTCTTTTATTCAATAAATAGTTAAATGTTAATAATTAGTTAAAGTTAAATGAATAATAATTTAATTAAAACTTAACGAAACAAAACAAACCGTTCAAATGTCTAGATTTAAGAACGAAAGCTTCAAAACCCTGTCTAAATTACAAGCTCAACAGGTAATGACAACTACGGACGGTGGAACATTTTCAATTAGGTTCACTTGTTTCAATTACAGAATGACCGAAATACTAAAATTTTAATGAAAACTATCGTAACATAACAATATCAAAAAAAAATGTAATATCTTTGCTTAATCATAATTTAATGAAAGATTTTGTCTTTACATACATATTATAGTGTACATTTTAATTTAAAAACGTAAAACTATACCTAAAAAATATTTTTAAAACTACAAAATTTAAATTTATTTTTGTATAAAATATACATGTACTGAAAAAATGGAAATAATTTTTATTCTACTTTTTTACGAATCACTATCAATCGCCATTACGCCAATTTACGTATAATTAAATTGTAAGTGAAGCACAGAAGTGTTTCCTAACGTACAAAAGATAAAATTCAATTATTATTTGAAAGTTAAAATTAAAAAAAAAAATAAACAATATTTAACACATAATACGACCGAATATACAAATAGTTGTCAGAGTTGAGACAGTGGTAGCCCAGCGGTAACGCGTCGCTCGGATAACCGAGTGATGCGGGTTCAAATCCGGGTCTCACACCTCTGATATTTTCACGTGCGAATCATTTCTATCATGATTACCACTTGTCTTACGGTGAAGGAAAACATCGTGAGGAAACCTGCATGTCTGAGAGAACCTAGCAAGTTTTCGAAAGACATGTGAAATCCGCCAACACGCACTAGGCCAGCGCGGTGGACTATGGCCTGATACCCCTCGTACTGAGGGAGGCCCGTGCCCAGCAGTGGGACGTTAAAAAAGGGCTTATGATGATGATGATGATACAAATAGTGACTTCAATGAGATTTTCCAAAAAAAATCGACTAAATGTATAAAAGTTACTAAAGTTGACAAGGCACGAAAAAATAATACTTTTTTAGGTTTACGCTAGTATTTGACATTATAAATGAAACTATCTTTAAGGATTTTGTCGCGGATTTATATTGATTTTTGGTTCCCGACGTTTCAAATGCTTAACATCAATCATAGTCACGGGAGAGAATTCAGTTTAATTCAACTAAAAGTTACACTTAAAGTCAAATAAATATGTAACATATTCTATAAACTTAACTTTTTTACGCGGAACACTAAAAAGCTTACCTCTACTCGCTGTTTATTCAGTACTTATGCATGCTGTATAGTATAAATGGTTTATTTATTCAATCCACGTCATTTTTACGTCTAGACAAATTCTTACTAATATCACTTTTGACACGTAAAAAATGTACGAAAATATTTTTCTGACAACGCGAAGCTTATTTCAGTGACAGTTGTTTTGTTGTGCGTTTTTGTTATGGTCCATCCTCGCTGAGCTTTTTTGTATTTTCATGAACTAAGTGGATCCTTTTGAACTTTTTATAGTCTAACAATGGTGCTATAGAAATTTTGGGAGAACAAAAATTTCTAAGATTATTTTTTCATAGCATAGTCATATATTTGCTTTTTATTCCTTTGGTTATGCATAATTTATTATTTTTTAATAAAAATATATAGTACTTTTGTTTCGGAAATTGTAATACTAAGTTTAATTTCAATTACATTTTGTATTACATGGCCGTTTTAGCTTAATGGGACAAGAGAATGTTTCGTACGTGCACGTTTATACAATATTTCTAGTATTACTTGTATATAAGGTAAATAAAAGCGACGCTCTCTCGACCTTCCTTAGTCGGGATTCGAACCCATAACCTTCGAATTTAAAACCAGGTATGCCACCTACTATAGTCTCTACGAATAGATTTTTTTTTGATCTATTTCAATTTATTTCGCTGCAAAATTAATTGACAATTAAAAGTTGTAGTTTGACAGTTCAATGACAGATACTAAAAAGCAATAAATATATTTTTACTTTATTGATACTTTGTTTAACGATTGTGCAGTTTGTTCTTTAGCGATTGTTTTTACTTAAAAATATAATACTTTCTTAGAACTACAGGAATATTTAACATTTTAAATTAATTTAGATTTTCGGATTTTGGCCTTTACAGTACTGATGTTTACAGGCCACCCCTGCTCGCAAATAAATATCGTACTCACCAGGGAGTTGTTAAAAAGGGTCGAATACATACCTCAAAGTAGAGCTTATATTTATATTTAAACATACTTATTACAAACATTATCTACCCTATTTATAAAGGCCCAAAAACCATTATCAATGTATAAAGAAATCAAATAGTTTTTGATGAACACGAATGTTTGTACTCCAGTCATGGGTGTTTATATTTATAATATGTATGTATTTAATCTTATATATGTAGTATATCAACTATTTGGCTATCCGTAACACAAGCTTCGTAGCTTACCACGGAACTAGATGGCGCTGTGTGTAATAATGTCCCAACACATTTATTATTATTATTTTTATTATTATTTATATCTATTCTATGTATAAATCCCCAAAAACCATTATCAATGTATAAAGAAATCAAATAGTTTCAAGAGAAAAATATATAGCTTTTAATATCAATGGAGCGTGCCTTATCGTCTCGCCGACATGTCTATGTCAAAGCGCTATCGCCCCATCAGTTCCTTCTTCCTCTGTAATAAATCTGAAGTATCTTAGACACTTATATTTGGAATAAAATATTTTACTAACAATTTTTTTTTGTATTATTATTTCTTTTTAGATGTAAATAGTGAATTACTTTATAATATATTAGCTGACCCGTGCCCACTTCGTTGGGCATAATGTTAATAATCCTTTTTTAGTACAGAGTGTTTAAATAATTTAAATTATTTTATTAATATTAAAAATTAAAAATTAAATTATCTATACTAATATTAAAAAAACTACTTTTTGTCACTTAAATATAAAAGTTATGCTGACATATGCTGTCGTTGACTTTTTTGTAGGCATTTTTAAGCTCCACATCTTTTCTCTAGAACTCAAAAATATATCTTTCATAGTTAAGGCAGCGTTCGTAAGAAACGCTTTCATTCGACCGTTTTTTCTCTGATTCACATTGCAAAACGGGCTACCACGTAAAAGCCTTTTTATTTTTCGATTTTTTATATAACCTATGACACTCAGTAATAATGTGGCTTTTTATTGGTGAAAGAATTTTTAAAATCGGTTCAGTAGATCCCGAGATTACCCCTTACAATTTAACAAATAGACAAACTTTACTTCTTTATAATATTAGTATAGATAGATATAGACTAACAATAAGCGCGGCTTCGCCCGCGTTCATTTTTTAATCTCTTTAAACTTCATTCGATCACTCGCTTAGTTGAAAATTCTCCAAAATTACTCCAGCTTTAATATACTTCTGAGCCGCGCGGCTACCTATTTCATATATTATGTGCGGCGTGCACTCCTCCTCCTCTCCTGTTATTGTAGTTTTAGTAGGGATCCTTATTTTTTTCTTGAAATTAAAATAGCCTTTATTAATCAGTGATAATGTAGCATTCAAATGGTGAAAAAAATTTTGAAAATCGGTCCAGTACTTTTTAAGCCAATTCGTTACAAACATACTTACATACAAACCTTTCCTCTTTATAATGTTAGTATAGATAGAATTTGTTTTGACTTAAAAATTATATCTGTGTCTAAGTGTAAAAACATTATTAAAATGTAGCTTAGAAAGGATTTATTACTGCCAATTTAAAGTTATAAATATGCTGTTTAACTTCAGGTTCTATGTAACATTGTACTAGTCATTAGTGAAGTGGTGAAGCTCGAAGTTCTCTCCTTTGAGTAAACCAGCAAGTTCAGTATCGTTAACAGCGGATTATAAACGGTAAAGTTGTAGACTTGCATCGTGGTATATTATAACTAATAATAAGATAGTATCTTATTACCTAAGTAATTATCTTATCTTGTATGTTTGACATGTTTGATTAATGATTCATATTGAAGTGACCTGGTTGCTGTGCCAGGTCGTGGGTTCGATACCCACTGGAGGTAGGTTTATTTTCGTAATGAACTCATATTTCATTCATTTATTTATTTAGTATAGATACCTACTCATATTAATTGTTCCGCAAGTAACTAGCTAACGTCTCTAAATAACATCTCGTCCAAGCAAATTATGTTATAATGGGAATAAGTGTTATACCAAATGAAAATCATATCTAATATGATTAATACTTGTCCTACAGTGAAGGAAACTTTATGGTGAAACCTACAGATCTGAGAAAACATAGCAGGTCTTCGAAGGACATTTAAATCTGCCAGACTTCTCTTCTTCTTTCTTCAAACTTGCAAATGATCAGCGTTATGGAATGTAAATAAATATGTTGGTACATTATTACACACAGCACCATCTAGTTCCGTGGTAAGCTACGAGGCTTGTGTTACGGATACCTGACACCCCTCGTATTGAAGGAAAGTCCAGTATTGGGACGTTAATAAGTGCTAAATACAAAACTATTGTCATTTACGATAAAATAACTAAAATAATAAAGTATCAAAACTGACTACAGCCGATGCGCTAAATATCGTTTATTGAATAATGAACGAAAATGCTTTATTAGAAATAATCCTGAAGCGGTAGGATTCTCATCAATATGCAAAGCTGATCGATCGATGTCGACGAATAATTATTTAGTGATTAAGTATCGAATTTGTTTTACAAGCTTAGAACCCTTATCTAAAAGTTTTAATTAAATATTTTATGTTTTTGAATAATACAGTAGTTTAATCGTGATTCGTTAGAAAATCCGATATACTTTATTGGAAATTTTCAAAGTAACCAGATTTTTGAATATGTATCCAACTCTTTTTAACGTTCAATTGCTAGGCAAATTGACATGTTTATCGAAAATTTTTAATTTTTCTTAGACATGGTTTGGTCACGATTTTCAACCGACTTCAAAAAGGAGGAGGTTCTCAATTCTCAACAACAACACCGACTCCAAAAATAACAATAATAATTTCATTTCGTTTTACTTTGGATAAATCTAAATAAAATAAAAATGTAAGTTGATTATTAAGTTGTAGAACAATACGCAATATTTTTTAATTTTTAGTGCATATTAATTTGTTTTGAAATAGTATTTTTTTGAAGTCGGTTTTTTCCTTCGCCGTAAGACAAGTGGTAATCATATTGGAAATGATTTGCAAATGAAAATGTGAGAGGTTCGAGACCTGAAATTTTATTGAACCCGTTTAATTGGTTTCCCAACCGAATGCGTTACCAATATACTACCACTATTTTTTTCTTGTATAGATAATATATTTTCATGATGTATTCCTAGAAAGCAATAAATAAAATGAAATCTAGTTTGCTAGAAGGGTTAGAAGCAGGTAGGATATAAAAATATTTTATAGAACTAAAGAGTGGAGTGGCATCAAGCAAGTGGAGTAAGTTCAATATTTTTTATTTCGAATGATTTTCAATATGATATTTACTTCGCTTTCAGTGAAGGAAAATTTCAAACTAATTTTTCTAATAATTTATGAAATCGGTCAAAATACACTAAAGCAGCGTAATAAAATATGGCCCTTGCCTATTAGTAGGACGATAAAGTTAAATTATTAATTTTATCAGATACATTGGACTTTATACTATTAGAATATAATATTGTAAACATAAATGATTTAAATTTCTAGTTTACCAGTGCATAAGTTGACTATTTATTCCCTCACACACTAACTTTCTTCACTATAAAATGGACACTCCTGTTGATCAAATTATTAAGAGCATGGAAGAGCTCTCCTCTTTGTTCGCCACCAGAATGGGGGAGTTTGAGAAGAACCTGCAGCAACCCGGTCCCTCTGCTTCCAATCCCACTGTGAAGGCCTTGTCTAGTGATTTTTATACATTCAAGACCTTTGTATGGAAATCTCTCGGCATTCTCAAGTCCCAAGTTGAGCTTGTAGCTCAAGGCATAGACCGATTAGAGACACATTCACGGAGGAAAATTCTTCTATTCCATGGCATCAAGGAGGATAAGGACGAAGATGTGACGAAAAAGATCTTGTCCGTATTAACTAACCATTTAAAATTTCCTGACGCAAAACCTGATATGTTCGAATCTTGTCACAGATTAGGTACCAAAAGGAACTCATGCAGGCCTGTTCTAGTACGATTTGTTAATCTAAAGACACGGTCAACTGCTTGGAGGGCTAAAACTTCGTTGAAAGGCACAAAAATAACTATGTCAGAATTTTTAACGAAGTCACGAAAGCAAGTGTTTGTTTCTGCACGGAACTACTTCGGGATAAAGAAGTGCTGGACTGCAGATGGTATGGTAATCGTTCTTCTTCCAGACAAGACCCGAGTGAAGTTAAGCACCTCAGCTGAATTTAAAAATCTTATTGCGCAACATAGTAAAAGCGACTGATTCACGGGTATTTCTATTCCTTGTTTACATCTTCTTAATTTGGCTGGGTTATAGCTCATATTGTAAAATATTTATAGCGGGGTATACATATTTATTTTGTTTTCTGGGTAACGTTTTTTATTTATATAAAATTAAATGTAAATGTTAATCATTATTGTCACTTCACATTTGTTTACCTTGTGACTTGTCATAACTTCAAATGTCATATGTCAGTGTCACAGATAAATAATACTTCCAGCTTTGTTTATGTTTCGTTTAAAAATACTTAAAACATCTACTTACAGTCAACTTATGCCTGAGCATAGTGGTATTTAATATTTATATAATATTTTGTTTTTGTGTTGCTAATTATTTAATATTTATATAGGTATATTTATTTATAATATATATTTTTATATTATTATTGCTCTTCATATATAATATATAATATCTTCCCTAAATCTTAAAGATGTTTGATAATGAGGAATACTTCTCGTGTTCTTCCGACACCTTTGAAAGTGCCGAGAATAGTACTAATAGCTCTCTTACAGATGCTGAACCACTCGAAATAAAAGTTTCGAACGTTTTTGCTAACCATACAACTTCCCTTACCATGGTGCATATCAATGCGCAGAGCATACTTGCTCATTACTCCGATCTTCTCACATCCTTTGGTACTCCCGTAGTCGACTGTATTCTTATTTCTGAAACTTGGTTGAAGCCATCACTCCCTTCTACTAGCTGCTCTCTTCCAGGCTACCAACTTTTTCGTAATGATCGTACTGATCAAGGAGGTGGTGGTGTAGGGATTTATCTTCGTAGCACTATATCCGCTCGTGTGGTTGCTCAATCTACCTCACTTACTACAGGTCATCTTGAGTATCTCTTTTTAGAATTATCTGTACACCATACAAAGATTCTTCTGGGTGTCTTGTACTGTCCAAGTGATAAAATTAATTATTTTGATGACCTAGAAGATCTTTTAGATAGTCTGGTACCGTGTTATGATCATATTATTTACATGGGTGACCTGAATACTTGTTTAATAAAAAATGATGCCAGAACGCGAGCATTGAATGACCTTACATCATCATTTAATTTGCATTTACTTCCCATGGCTAACCCAACCCACTACTTTCCAAACTGTCGTCCATCTCTTATAGATATAATATCTGTCTCTAAACCTACTCTTGCTATTTCGCATGGTCAAATGACTGCACCTTTCTCACACCATGACTTAATTTTCCTCGCTTACAAAGTGCGCCCTCCAAAGGTTAGAGGCAAGGTCATACTTCAGCGCAATTTTAAGCATATGGATCTAGAACGCTTGAGAGAGGATGTTAAAAACATTAATTGGACAGCATTATTGTCAGCGAACAACATCGACACCATGGTAGACTCTTTAACTGCGGAACTGATTAAACTATACGACAAGCATGCGCCGGTCAGGCCAGTTAGGGTGAAGCATGCTCCTGCACCATGGTTATCGCCTCTGATCAAAAGAACCATGGCCAAGCGTGATAGGGCCAAAGCTAGGAACAAAAAGTACCCATCAACTGAAAATCTTGACACCTATAAAAAATTACGTAACATCTGCAACAGAATGTGTAGGAATGCCAAACGTCGCTATATTCACTCCACAATTCAGAATCTCTGTCAAGCGCAAGTTTGGAGATTCTTATCGTCACTGGGTGTGGGCAAGGCCACAGAAACTTGTCAAAGTTCTGTGGATCTTAATGCTTTAAATAAACATTTCACCACTCCACCCATAACTTTAGACAAAGACATAAAAACTGCTACACTCTCATTTTTATCCAGACTTGCTCCCCCTGACGTACCTCCATTCGTCTTCAAATCAGTCTCGGTAGATGATATAAAGAAGTGTGTTCGCTCTATATCCACGAAAGCTATTGGTAGTGATAATCTCAGCCTTGAAATGGTTCTTCCCGTGCTGGAGGATATTGCGCCTGTAATCTCCCACATTATTAATTTTTCACTCTCACGCAATGTCTTCCCGTCATTGTGGAAGAAAGCCATCGTCATCCCACTGCCTAAGACATCGAATCCTACCTGTCTCTCTCAATACCGTCCCATATCTATTCTCCCCATCCTATCCAAAGTAGTCGAATCATTAGTCCACACCCAACTTTATTCATACCTGTCTAACTGTAACCTTCTATGTCCCTATCAGTCCGGTTTTCGCTCCTCTCACAGCACGGTTGGAGCGCTGCTAAATGTCACGGAGGATATTCGTAGTGCAATGGGTAACACCAAACTCACTGCGATGGTCTTACTTGATTTTAGCAGTGCCTTCAACTCTGTTGACCTTGACGTCCTCATTGGAACGCTTCGTGCAGTCAACATTTCTCCTACTGTCTTAGACTGGTTTTACTCTTATCTCTTCGGACGTCAGCAGTGCGTGAAAATCAACGATACATTATCGGATTGGTTAGATCTTACTGCTGGTGTACCTCAAGGCGGCGTACTTTCTCATTTGCTGTTTTCTATTTTTATTAATAACATATCAAAAGTAATTTCTTCTCCCTTCCACCTGTATGCAGATGACTTACAATTGTATCGACATTTTGAGCTGACTGAGTTGAATGAAGGTATTGGTGCTTTAAACTCGGACCTTGCTGAAGTCCAGTCGTGGGCTGAGTCTTTTGGCCTTCTTGTAAATCCAAAAAAATCACAATGCATAATATTCGGCAGTAGTAGACTGAGATGTAAAATCGACTGGACTTCAATACCTCAAGTTCAATTTTCTGGTATTTCAATCCCCTATTGTAACAGTGTGAAAAACTTGGGCTTAATAATGGATTGTAATATGACCTGGGTAGCTCATGTCAACGAAGTCAGCAAAAAAATGCATCACTCTTTCCACTCTCTCAAGCGTCTCCAATATTTTCTACCCTTTAATACCAAGATTATGCTTGCTCAAACTCTACTTCTCCCTATACTTGACTACGCAGATGTGTGCTATTTGGATGTGACTGAGGAGCAACTTAACAAATTAGAGCGACTTCAGAATTTAGCGATTCGCTTTATTTTTGGCTTGCGTAAGCATGATCATATATCTCAATTTCGTGCTCAACTAAAATGGCACCCAATCCGACTTCGCCGTGATATGCACATCCTTTCGTTCCTTTTTAACATCCTTAATGACCCTAAATCTCCTTCCTATCTCCGTTCTCGAATCCAAATTCTCCCACCCCCCTCACGTTCTAGGCGATCTGGCGTCACGCCAATGCTAGACATACCAAAGAGCAAGACGAAGTTTTTATCACATTCTTTTTCAGTGTATGCCACATCGCTTTGGAACAAACTACCTAAGCAAATTCAACGAAGCCCCTCAATAACTGCCTTTAAAAAGAATCTTAAACAGTACCTTTTGACGCAAATCGCACCTTAATTGTTATACAGTATATATATATTATGTATGTGTGTATATATATATATATAAACATAAGTATATGTGTATGATATATTGTATGTATTATATAAGTATATTGTTTATTATATCTATAAACATAATATGTATGTATGTTTATTTATCTGTTTAGTATATGTATGGTATTGATAATTATTTAAATATATTCTATCACATTTGCACGTGTTTGGCCCGTTCTCTTAACCACTATCTCTTACTTCCATGGGTTGGCTGGAAGAGATCTCTTCTAGAGATAAGTCCACCTTTGCAAACTCTTAATTGTTTTTAAAATTACTGTATGTTTCTTAAAGTGCAATAAAGAATATTATATTATATATTTATAACTGGGATTGGTGCCGAGGTCGGCCCTTGCTACGTCGACCAGTGTTGGTCCATTGTAGCTCCCTTAAGGTGAATTTAAAGTTCTCCGCTTAGTCGTGTTGCTTCCAGGAACTTCCAGATTTTCTGAGCGGAGAGCTTCTGTATCTCTTCCGGTTGCATAATATGCTGCCCTAGAAAGATACTTCTGCGGTGCATGAGTGGTCCGCAAGAGCAGAGGATGTGCATAGCAGATTCCTCTGACTCATGGCATAGTCTGCACATTGCGGACTGATACCTATACTTACAGAATATGCTTTTGCCTGTCCTTATTCTACCTAACAGATTAAAATGTAAAAAAACCTGAACTAGAAAGATATAAATTTCCTATACAGTCAAAGCTGTTATACTATGGAATGCTCTACCATATGATATCCGTCAGTCGGAATCAGTACAAGTCTTTAAATAACGTCTCAAAAACTACTACTTATTGCTATAAGTTGTTATATATTTATGTAACTGTTCAAGTAAGTTTATTTTAGACTGTAATTATGTATGTGTATGTATAATATGTATGTATTTATTGTATATATAATACATATACATCTTCATTATATATGTAGTATGTAATTTTGTATATTATTTATAGTATGAAACTTTTAAGTATTGTTGATTTTTATTTTTTACGCCAACCTTCATCCGTGCAACCCCACGAGTTCCTTTATGGTATAGGTTGCCTGGAAGAAATCACTCTAAGTGATAAGGCCGCTTTTACATCAAATCGTGTTTTTTTCTGTATGATATACACATTTACTGTATCTTTTGTTTTTTTTTGGTGTAATAAAGGATTTATAAATAAATAAAATAAATTTCCATAATTAGACATACATACAGGTGTGAAAATCGAAAACAAATGTAACCTACGGGAATCTTAAAATCAGGGATAAAATGTAACCTAAACCTTTCTGACGTGATTGAGTGACAAACATCCATACATCCACACTCTTGTATTTGTAACATTCATATAATGGGATGGGAAAGGAACTTAAAATCTAGTATAAAATAAATCTATAATAATATATGACGAGATGTTTATTTGTTCGCTCCAACTATAAAATGTATTGGTACTTATTACATACCCGACATGTTTGGCTCAGTTGGTAGTGACACTACTTTCCGCGCCAGCGGTCGCGGGTTCGAGCCCCGCTGGGGGCATTCATTTGTTAAGCACGAATGTTTGTTCTCTAGTCATGGGTGTTAATATTTATATTATGTATGAATTTAAAATTTATATATCAACTATCTGGTATCTGTAATACAAGCCTCGTAGCTTACCACGGAACTAGATGGCGCTGTTGTAAAAATGTCCGAACATATAGGGTGCTGCGTGTTTTGGTAAAGGTTTTAGAATGTAAATACAAGAACTTTGTTTCCGGTCTTTAGAGCACGGACGAAACCGCGCCAAAAAGTGAGTATAAAATATGCTGGAAGTCGATTCAATAGAAACGAATTATAATTTTATGCGTTATATTTTTTGGCTACAATATAAAACCTTACATTTGTTTCAGGTCGCTATGTTACGTCGAATAAAATCAAATTAAGATCAGAAGCAACGCTTTGAGCGGGGTTGAGGCGCCATCTTGACATTCGTTGATGATACAAGTATCATGTGGCTTGATTGAAAATATTGAGTGTAAGTGTAATATACGATTGGTATTGTAAGTCAGCTCGGTGTTGAAAATCCACTGCGCAATTAAACTATTAGAATTATCGTTTAAAGTTTATAACATTAAGATTTCTTTATTTGAGCATTGGGTAGGTAGGTACTCTATTTTGTACCGGTATTAAGCCTATAAGATTCGTAACAATTGAATTGAATGATATTGAATTAATCCAGTCATTATAAGAACTACTAACGTAGATTCAATTTAATAAAAATGCCGTACATATCTAGGGTAATGATAAACAAACTTATATATGTGTGTTTATGTAAAAGCTTTTGAGAACATCCACAGTACGAGCTTGCGTTATAAATCAGAATAAGCCCTATAAATCATTATGTAGAACTTTGAAGTGAAATATTTCAACCACTTCAATGTTATATTCACATATTTTATACTTTTAAACCGACTTTTTAAAGTTATTATTTATTTAAAAGCCTGTTTTTTTTGCACTATATCACTAAGATGAAAGTGTTTAAAAAAATCAGTACCTACGTGAAAATTAAATATTTTGTCCACTTAATATATTATAAAATATTCATTGGTAAGTAAATAACAACTACGAATCAGTTTTTTTTTACTTTTTACTTCGCTTTATTAACCTATTTATTTGAAGTCGGTGATTATTTTAATTTTATTTATTTCTTCTAGTGTTAGCTTCTTAGTCGAGAAACCAAAAGATTTACCAAACATTATTCATTACTTCTCTTTGGAGTGTACTCCAGAAGCTTTCAAGTCTATAAAAATGTATAGCAATCCTTCTAGATTATCTAGCTTTCAACGCTAGTGGGTCTCCAACAAGCTTTGGCTCCATTTATCAAGTAGCACTTTTCCTTATAGTAAATGTACCAGTATGTTTAAAATCAATTTTAAAAATTAAACTGAATATTTATCTATTCTTGACGAAATGTTTGATTCAGTTTGTAGTGATTCTGCTTTCTGCGTTAGCGATTGCGGGTTTATATTTACAATATGTATGTATATAAAAATTATGTATGTGTAGTATATCAACTATCTGGTATCCGTAACACAAGCTTCGTAGATTACTACGGAGCTAAATGGAATTTGTAGAAGTTTCTCGCCATCTCTTTACGAAATCCCTCTCAAAATATGAAAATAAAATAAAATAAAAATAAAAATATGTTGGGACATTTTACACACAGCACTATCTAGTTCCACGGTAAGGTACGAGCCTTGTGTTATGGATACTAGATGGTTGATATACTACACATATATAAGTTTAAATACATACATATTATAAATAGAAACACCCATGACTGGAGTACAAACATTCGTGCTCAACAAGTGTATGCCCCCAGCGGGACTCGAACCCGCGACCGCTGGCGCAGCAAGTAGGGTCACTACAAACTGCGCCACGCTCGTCGTCAATCAAAACATTTTTCAAAAAAAATCAAAACATTTTTCATTGAAAGTTAAATAACCTGGATAAAAAAACCTATCTTTTAATAAGGTTAAATCACACTAATAAAATTATCTGATAAGAGTTTCGGACTTCATCCCGGACAAACAACGTGACGTGGCAATTTTGTATATTAAGATTAAACTGTTTGTTTTCCATGAAATAAATAAGCAAAGATAGTGAAAATAGAGAAGCTAGTTCCTCATAAGTTTAGTAATGAAGTTTTTTATAGTTATACGAGTTTGAAGATTGACTTTAAAAATATTTTATTTCTCGTCTGCTAAATTTATATGTAATATAAACACGCTTTTCTCGCTTTAAAATAATTTTTAAATTATTTATAAATGGTGAAAGTAAAGCTATATTCAGATTTTATATTAAGAAGATTATTTTTGACGGCTAGGAATGTACAAACAGAAAAAAACAAATCACCTAATGACGAGAAGTTACAAATGTTGTGTTCATTGAACAAACAATTTGGTAGTAGTTAATTTCAATTATTTTATATCTTAGTAAAATAGAATAGAGCGTATTATAAATGTAACTATATTTTAGGATTTTGTCGGGAACCAAAAATCAAAATAAATCCGCGACAAAATCCGAAGAGATAGTTTCATTTATAATATAAAATATTCGCGTACACCTAACAAAGTATTAGAGTGTATTATTTATTGCCTTGTTGAATTATTCGTATTTGCCGAATAAAAGGTTCGACATTTGTATTCGTAATCGTATTCGTTAATGCAGTATTTGCTGCATCACTATTTTAAAGTAAAGTATGAAAATAATAGTTTTATTTTAAAAGAATATTATTGTGACTGTATAATTCTTTACTGGCCAGAAAAAGACCCACGTATATAAAAAAAAAATTGCCATTTGTTAGTCTGGTTAAAGCTCAAAAACCTCTAAAATTGACCCGATCCGGGATTCGAATTCATGGCCTACGTGGCTATCGGTCTATGCTAGCCACTGTACTACCGAGGCAGACATAGTATAGATATGAGATACGTTAAAAACAAATATACATTTTATATTTCTATTTGAAGAAACACGTAAAAATACAATTTACTTAAACGTCGTAAGGAATGGTTCACTATTACGATCGCCAGACTATTTGAAATTACTGCTAGCCCTAGTTCATTTACCGGATGATAATCATTACCATTTGTTACATAAACTATGTATGTACAAAAGCAGATATTCGGATCCTTTCTTGATGACCAACAAAATGTAGGTGCTTAATTCGAGGGTATATTTTTTTATTAGTTAAGCAACTAAATCTATTATTTCGGTTAGAAGAAACAGTTTTTTGTTTAATAGATAAATAAATATATTGGGACATTCTTACAACAGCGCCATCCAGTTCCGTGGTAAGCTACGATGCTTGTGTTACGGATACCAGGTACCTGATATACTACATATATAAGTTTTAAATACATACATATTATAAATAAATATAAACACCCATGACTGAAGTACAAACATTCGTGCTTAACAAATTAATGCCCCCAGTGGGACTCGAACCCGCGACCGCTGGTGCAGAAAGTAGGGTCACTACCAATTGAACCAAACGAGTCGTCCAAGGGTATTTCAAGGGTTGTTTATGTATAATAAAATATAAAATATAAATTTGACCGTTAGTCGCTAGTCTCAATACAAAAATGACGTGACTGATAGTCTCTGGTAGTTAATCTATCAAGAAGTATTATAAGTAACTGATTACAACGAGTTATATGTAAATAAATTAAATTTATCCTCGCCTTTTATGCGTTTCTAAATGCCTTATGCATTTATTAGATTGGTAGTCGAAGTTTGTCAGAAGAGGTCCGAAAATTATGATTTTTTTCAGAAAAGTTACCCTTATAGATAAACTATAACCTCCTCCTCCTGCGGAAGTCGGTTAAAAAAGCAAAACCTTATCTAAATATAATAATTGAACCAGATTTATTTGGAATATATTAAATAAATTATATACATAATATCCTTATACAAGAATTGCTTTAATATAACATAATTAAATATAACAGAAAATAAGCAGTCAAGGCCTCATTGGTGAATTTTTGGCTAAAGTCTTGTTACCAGATCTATCTATGAACTAATTTTCATCCAAATCCGTCCAGTCGTTTTAGAGTAAAGGAATAACAAACATACACTCACAAACTTTCACTTTAACGTAAATAGCGCGATAATATTGGCCATAACTTATTCATATGACCATATTCGAACATCGTTACTGATGCGATAAACTGCGAGAACATGATACAAATGGGTCGCCATTAAAACTTCTCCTGTATTCCATACATTAGCGAAAGTGAACAACACATTGTAACAAATTACTGAGAATTGGATGTTCTATAAAAGTTGCACTAACTTTGTTATAGTAATTTACTGCTCTCAATTCTTGATTTATTAACGTAAATGTAAAAGTTTACTAAACGCTTACAAAATGTCGTAAATTATACATAATAAAGACTATATTTTAATTTATTGTTATAATAATAAAAAAAGAAAACCATTTAAAAAAAACACAAAAAGTAAAAACAATGAGTTAATTAAATAAAATAAAAATAAAAAAGTTTTCACTTGCATTTATGTACTTTTTTTATTTATTTAATTAATGACTTTAATTTCAGCGTGCCAGTGATAGATTAATAATATGTGATACATACTCGTATATAAGTTTTGCTTTGATTTGATTTGTATAGCTTTTTATCCTCATCCCTTACTTACTTCACAGAAGGGTATATTTTTGTTTCAAATTTAAATGGAAACGACTTTGAGATATGCCTTTATCAATAAATAAAATTATCCTAATCAGATTGCACTGTTAATGCGTAAATAAGTGTATATAAAAGTTCAATAGAACTAGAACTAGTTTTACGATTTAATCCATGTAAGCGAAGCCACAGGCCTAACTTAAATTATAAAACAAAATAAAAGCTTAGACATACCCACATAATACTGAAAGAGCAACTTGAAAGCACAAATGCACTTTAAACTTGCAAAATCTTAGTACGTACTTATACTCTCGGTCGGCACTGTGTTAAGCTTATGTTACTTTGAAGGATTATACCTTTGTTCTATACTTAAGATGTCAACATTCTGTTAAATATGCTGCTTGTAAGACGCTTAGCCTCAAACATTGTCTTAAGAGCCTATTACACTACGCAGTATCAAGACAGTCTTACTAAGATTTAGCGTAGTGTAATAAGAGTAAGCTAGAGTAAGCTTCGAAAGTCTTCCCATGACACCACGACAGCCGGTACGCCTTGCAAATGAGCTTGCATACGGTATTTCGGGCGGTGTAATAGCGAGCTTGTCTTGTAACTTACTAGCATTTCCCGCGGCTTCGCACGCGTTCTACAGACCGGAAGCCAAATTATTTCTTAATCGCGCGATATGGTACCTTGCAGAACTAACGCCCGCTCTTCCCGTTTTCGCAACATTTATAATAGATGCTCTGCTCCTATTGGTCGTAGCGTGATATAATATAGTCTATAGCTTTTTTCGATAAACGGACTATCGAACATAAACAGAATTTTTCAATTCGTGCCAGTAGTTTCTGAGATTAGCGCGTTCAACCAAACAAACTCTTCAGCTTTATAATATTAGCATAGATGTATGACAGTTCTAATAAGACTGTCTTGATACTGCGTAGTGTAATAGGCTCGTTAGTCTATACACGTAGAGTATATGAGCCTGTAGAAGTTTTCTCATTAAGTAGGGATTGTCATCTAAGGTATTCGAAACAAATAATAATTTCATTTGCTATAGTATTGAATTTAGTTAATATTTAGCTTAGAATAGATGGAATATTATTAAGATTTCATTATAATGAATACTGGTACTAACTGGTGGTAATGATACTTTATTTGTTATATGTTTATAAACTTATATTATAATTAGCTTAGCTTATATTAGGTAGCTTTAGTGTTAATTTTTTATTAATACTAGAGCTCTTTATTTAAGACATTACTTACACAAAAAATATCTCGACAAAAATAATAATATAAAACTTTACCTCCTAATTTTTGAAATAGGTTTAATAGATAATTAGATATTGAAATTATTTATATCATCTCGCTGTAATTATTAAAAAGAAGATTTAAACATAAATAATATAACACGGAGTCGTAGGAAAAAGTTAGTGTAAAAAATTAATATATATTTATATATATATTCTATTGAATACCTACAATCTTTTTCATGATTGAGAAAGTTAATTAGACCATTAAATCTTATTTGATCAGACGTTTTAAATATTCTTCTTTGACTCCTAAAAGTTTTGAAGACGTCTAGACGTTAGTGATCGATAAAATAATGAAAAACGCCTCTTTATTTCATTGCTTTAGTACGAAAATTTGCGCTTTCAATAAGTAGTTACTATTCAGAGTTTTCTTCCACTACCTTAACGATTTTTTTACTATTAACTAACACTCCGCTCCGGTGCGACTCCATGTTTCAACGATTCCTTAGAAATGACAAATCAATACTAATAATTAAAACATCATCGTCGTTGTTCTTATCTTTATTTCTACAATAATATGTATAAATCTCTAAACCTCCTGAATCTTGATTTGCTGAAAACAGCATTAAAATCCGTTGCGTAGTTCAAAAGGTAGCACACGGTAACACATTCGCTTGAATAACCGAGTAATGCGGGTTCAAATCCGGGTCTCGCACTGATTGTATGATTTAACGCATGATTACCACTTGTCTTACGGCGAAGAAAATCATCATGAGGAAATCATGTCTGAGAGAACCTAGCAAGCCAAACCTAGCGAAAGACATGTGAAGTCTGCCAACACTCACTTGGCAAGTATAACTGACTATAGCCTGATCTTTCTCCTATGAAATTTGACCCAGCAGTGGGATTTTAAAGAGGTCTGAATAAAAAAAATATACTCGCATATTCTCATAACAATTCTACTATAGGTTAAATATTATATACTATTCATTCAAACCTCATAATAAGTATCAATAATATACATTCAAAGTAATAAGTTGCCAACAATATATTTACTAGAATTTTGCTGTCATAGTTTCCAACTTATTTTAGCAAAGTGAAGATGTCCCGGAAACCATTTAAATTTTTTGCTTCCCAGGCAAAGTTTTCCGCAAGCAACTTTTAAAACTTTTCGTTTCGCCCATTAAACATATTTTTAAAATGTTTTACTGATTGTGGAGTTTTAATGCTTGGATCTTATTTTAAAATATAGACTAGCGACTCGCCCTCGCTTCGCTCGGGGTCGTCCCTATTTGATTCGATTAAGCGCGAGCGAAGCCACGATTTCCGCTAGTGAATTATACATTCTTCCCCTTGAATGACTCCATCTATTAAAATCCGTTACGTAGTTTTAAAGATCTAAGCATGCATAGGAACAGACAGACAGCGGAAACGACCGCAATTTCTTAATTTTTTCTTTCATAAAAACCTTCGATTGACAATAACAAACTTAACAAAAAAAGAATTAGCGAAATCGGTGCAGTCGTTCACGCGTGATGACGTGACCAAGTGAAATAGGGATTTATTTTTAAATTTTTTTTTTATAGGACAAAGGGGGCAAACGGGCAGGAGGCTCACCTGATGGAAAGTGATCACCACCGCCCATGGACATCTGCAACACCGCAGGGCTTGCAAATGCGTTGCCGGCCTTTCAGGAAGGAATACGCTCTCTTCTTAAAGGTTGCCAGGTCGTAACGGTTTGGAAAGACCGCCGGCGGCAGCTGGTTCCACAGAGTGGTTGTGCGTGGCAGAAAATGTCTTAAGAGGTGGTGTGGATGGAAGTTGCGGTTTTGCCGCGATGTCCGATGGTGAAACTCTGCGGCCGGGATCAGTCCAAACAATTCATATATTTATATATTTGGATCTTACATTTTATATATTTGGATTAGTGAGGTTAGAGTACAATTATTTTATGATTTATTTTAATTTTAATTAGTAATGTGTATTTTGCAGTAATAAATTACTACCAATTCACTCTTGATTCGTTTTGGTTCCCTACGTTTGTGTTACAGTATGTCATGTCACAGTGACAGTTTGTGAGATCAAAATCAGTCCAGCAGTTTTAATATTAAAAAGTAAGAAACATACATACATACATACACATAAACATAACTAACATAATAAATAAAAATAACATTTAACATTTATAAAATTGTCAAATATTATACAGGTATAAAAATAGGTAATATAAAATTTACTCGTATCAGTTTTTTTGACAATATTACTACGTTTTCTTACAAATCAATCGATAGATTTAAGAAAGCTGAATAAATAATAAATAATAAATATGTTGGGACATTATTACACACAGCGCCATCTAGTTCCGTGGTAAGCTACGAAGCTTGTGTTACAGATACCAGATAGTTGATATACTACATATATAAGTTTAAATACACACATATTATAAATATAAACAGTAAACATCCATGACTGGAGAACAAACATCCAAGTTTAACAAATGAATGCCTCCAGCGGGACTCGAACCCGCGACCGCTGGCGCAAGAAAGTAGGGTCACTACAAAGTGCGCCAAACGTATAAAAATAGCCACCTATCCTGTGGTATAGATATAGATAGACGATAATAGGTGATCCATTATCATTAAGTAAATAAAAGTTCTCGCATTTCTTTCGTTACGTGTAATAATGGCCTTCCTTTTTCTTATTTGACCGAATTTGTATTTCAATTTACAGGTATTCTACAGAAGGTTTCGTAATCGCCGTGAGGTGTCATGTTTTGCAGCGTTTTAATTTTTTATCTACATACAATGTATTACTTGCTCTTGTTATTTTTATACGCCGTTATCGTTTAAATAAAACGAACTTTGCAAGCACGTTTGGTTCAGTTTGTATTGTGATAGTCAGTTTGAATCCCGCTTGAGGCTTCCATTTGTGTAATGAGTACGAATGTTTGTATTTCTCTTTTGCGCTCTTTGCTGTATGTTTAGGGTCATTATCGTGTTGGAAAATCCAAGATACTGGGAAATTCTCGTCGGCATAAGGAATCATTGTTTCTTTTAAGATGTCTTTGTATTGATATTGATACATTTGCCCTTGAATCTTCCTCACTGGACCAACCCCGTATATTTTAATGTGGTAAATTAATTATATATCAAAATCAAATTTATTTGCTTACACCCATAAGTAACGCTGTTTCTAATTATCTGACCATCACTGTATGTGTAGTGTATCAACTATCAGGTATCCATAATACAGGCCTCATAGCTTACCATGGAACTAGATAGTGCTGTGCGTAAATGTCCCAACATAATATTGAATTGTCTATACTAATATTATAAAGCTGAAGAGTTTGGTTTGTTTGGTTGAACGCGCTAATCTCAGGATCTACTGGTCCGAATAGAAAAATTATTTTTGTGTTAAAGCGGGAAGGGCGGGCCTTAGTTCTGCGAGGTACCATAGTGTGCGACTCAGAAAGAATTTGGTTTCCGGTCCTTAGAACGCGTGCGAAGCCGCGGGAAATGCTTGTAATATATAAAAAAATAACTTACGATTGTGTTCATTCTACTTAAAGTTTATTATTAGAAGGGTCTAATAAAATATTAATGTGCATAATTGTTTCTGCTCAATTCGTTCATAATTCGTTTGTTAGCAATGGCGTCGGCAGGCCACTTCAATTAGCTCAGACGTGTACCATCCATCAAATATAATCGACATGTCTTACACAACTCTCCCCCATTTGTAACCACTTTCTTTTTCAATATGAAGCGGATATTTTATGTAAGCTTTATCGTATTTGACGCAAAGGTAGCCCAGAGGTAGCACTTAGATAACGTAGTGAAACGGGTTCGAATCCCGGGTCTTGCACCTCTGACATTTTTATGAATGTATCATTTTCAACACGATTAGCACTTGCCTTGAACGTTGAAGAAAAACATCGTGAAGAAACCAGCATGTTTGAGGAAACTCAATAAGTTTTCGAAATACAAGATGTGCAATTCGCCAATCCACTCTTGGGTAGTGTGGTGGACTATAGCCAGATCCCCTTCTTGGTGAAGGAAGTCCCATGACCAGTAATTGGTTAAAAAGTTCTGAATTTATAATAACACATTAAGACAATAACAATGAGTCTAAGTGCGTTATGTACGCTGCAGTATTTTTGTAAGGCCATATCTTTTCAACTGTTTTGGAATTGTCTTTACAGAGCTGATGGCCTGCAAATGAAGGAATAAATTTTCTTGATTTATAATTAAAAAAAAACCTTTCGAAAAACATTATATAAAACTCGATTCATATGTTTAAGCTATACAATGCCACATACAAGCACACAATAAACTTATAAACAACTCCTCTTTTATGCGTCGGCAGTTAATAAAAATAAGTATATAACAACGAAGTAGACTTTTTCTTCTTTGTAGTTTAAGGAACAATAATTTACGAAGTTCTTTATCAAACGAATGTCTGATATAATCGGATGAATAAAAACGTTATTATTTTTCCAACTATTGTCAGTTTGTGATATATAACTGTGGCTTTTGCTGATTCTACAAGAGAGAACTATAGTAAATTGGGTTGTTTAGATTTTTAGAATACGAATAGTTGAAATATAAAAATCTGAATAAAGTAAAGGACTCTTCGGAAAGTGAACGCCTAGCGAATTTTTACTTTTTAATAAGTCATTAGTTGTCAATACAAATTTAGAAATAATAATATACTAATAAATAGCTTTCGTTCACTAAAAAACGTTCGTTCACTTTAACTGCTAACACTACAAATCTTAAACGTTTCGGTAAAAGTTTTGGTATGATACAATATTTCCTGTTTTTCTAACACAGGTGAAAGTACGCCAATTTCTAGTATTTTATACTTAAGCCAAGTTATAATAAGGTCACAATTTCACTGTGAAACAAAGCGATTTAAATTAAGACGCATACGTAAATTTTGTACGTGATCCGGTCTTTAGTTGAAAATATTCACGTCTGAAATATTTAACTGAAGTTCTGTTTTATAAATAAATAATTAATTATAATAATAAACAGTTTTGAAAAACCTAAATATTTTAGATTTGTAGTAAAGGTTCAAATTTTAGGAAAATTTCCTTTATTTCGATGATTTCGAAATTAAACATAATATTATCCTTAAAGATAAAATTTAATCGGAAAAAGTATTGTTTTATAAAATAAACTCAGTACCCTCTTAACTTAAATTCGGTATAATCTTTAACGGTTTATTTCTCGTTTGAATTCCTTTAACGTTATATTGTTCGTTGGGATACTACTATTGTAAATGCGAATACGTTTGTAGATTTGCCCTTTCACGTATCAAAGGGAGAAAGGGTCGAAGTGATTATTTGATCGATAGTTCTAGGGCCGTAGTGAACAATATGGATACTTTTATATTGTAATTTCCATAAAGCGTTCAACAAAATTACTCTTACTTATTCACTCAGTCGTATGTCAAAAGGTAACAGAAAAAAAAAGAAAATCGGTTAACAAACAAAGTTGTAAAAGGTACTGAGTTTCCTCAAATGTATCTATATAATATGTAGATACTAAAAGGCAATGAGTAATCTGTGGAAAGAATTACTAAAGCTTTATCGTTCCCATAATACTTTCTTAGGTTTACGCAAATATTTGACATTATAAATGAAACCATATTTTAAGATTTTGTCGCGGATTTATTTTGATTTTTGATTCCCGACGTTTCGAATGCTTTATAGCAATCATGGTCACGGGAGATAATAAGGTATTTGACGTCTAAGAGGCTTATATACTTGGTACAGACAGTGCCTCACAATTTACAAAACATACATATAAACTGTTTGAGTAGTAAGTACTACAAAGGTTATGCTTAACATAACGACATTGGATCTCCATCAAAATATGTTATTCTTATATACGAGTAAAAATACTTTATTAAAAAAACTGTTAAGGCTTTCGCAAGAAACTTCAATGAAAATAATTTTGTACGAAGCAGTAAAACAAGTACGCCGTTAAGCATAATTGAGTGTAAAAGTTCAGTATAGTGGCACTTGATTACTGTATTCAGTGGTTTTCCTACACGTACGTCTGCGAGACGAGTTTACGATTTAATATAGTGCTGAATTAGGTTAAGCATAGTAAGTAAATGAGTCAAAAATGCATTTCAGAGTAAGTCATAGAAAAAAGATATTATATTTAAAAAAAAGTTTACTCAAATGTGAAAAATAGCTAAATTAGTAGTTTTCATCGGCCTAAGACGTCCAATGTCAGTAAAAATTATTATAGATTAAAATATGATATTTTTATTTATTTAAGATTTGCTTTGATTTGTATTGGTTCTAGTTAATTTGCATTGGTTTAATTAATAACGGAGTTCAGACTTAATACGCAAAAAATACAACTGAATTAAGAACCTCTCTCTTTTATAAATCGGTTGAAAGATACCTACTTATTTTGTCGTGATGTTTGTTTCAGTAGGAAGGAAGCAATGTGCTAGAATCAACAGAAAGAGAAAAAATACTGAGTACGTGGTTAACGTGGACTTGATTGTTTGTTCTATATGCATGATAGGTCACTTTTGCCAATCCAGTACATTGAATAGAATCTATACATTAAATTATATATATATATATATATATATATATATATATATATATATATATAATTTTATGAAAATTTATATAAAAATATATAATCAAAATCTAAAATATATTATAAAAAGTCTGTATATGAAACACAATATCCATCCAATCCATATAAAATACTTAAAACATATAAAATAATTTTTACGGCGAAAAATATGTGATCTCTGATAAGGCATACTAACGTAAGTAGGGATAGTTATTTACTGAATACAAAAAATGATGTGTGTACGTGTGTGTGTGTATGTGCGTTTGTACAATTTGACTCAAGTTTTGCTCAGTTGGTAGTGACCCTACTTTCTGCGCCAGCGATCGCGGGTTCGAGTCCCGCTGGGGGAGTCATGGGTGTTTATATTTATAATATGTATGTATTGAAACTTACATATGTAGTAATCAACTATCTGGTATCCGTAACACAAGCCTCTTAGCTTAGAACTAGCAACAAAATAGTACATAAATATTCTAATTATTAGTGGTCATAATATAATAAATACTAAAATAGATACTAAACCATATTCAACTCTAAACAAGTTCTATAATAAGTGTCGCACCGTAAAATAACACGAAAGTTCCAAACAGTAGCAGGTGTCATACATAGAAACCGCAAAATAAGCTTTTACACATTTCATGCCAACTGCTAGGTGAAATTCAGTTCCGTTTCATTAGCAACTTAATCTTTAGTTTAGTTTATTTTATACTAAAACTAGCTGATACCCGCGACTTCGTCCGCGTTGCTTGAAATATTAACAAAGTTTTCCGCATGCGCGCTACGCCGCTTGCCCACTACTCCGCGAGAAGGAAACATACATCACTGAACACGCAGTGCATAAAATCATCACAAATCGTTGTTTCTTGAAACTTTAATAACTTTTTATTAAATGAAGATATCGCAATCATTTTTTTAAGATGAACAGTCCAAGTACAATCTACAATCAAGTACATCACAATGGGAGAAGGAGGAAAGGAAGAAGAAAACGAATGGTAGAAGAATGCTTACTCTGAATAAACAAAAATTCTTCTATTTTTTGTGGTAATCTAGACCTCCTGATCTAGTCTATCTACTAACTATGTTAGTCTAACATTAGGGTTGTACGAAAATCGAATGCATGAGAGAAAATATTTGAAGCATCTACATAGTGTAATTTAGAAACAGACTTCATTACCAGTGGCTTGATGTTTGAACTCGCTCCAACATTCCTCTAATGCCCGAGCGGGTGAATGCAGAGTACGTTGCTCGTCATAATTAATTGTAGTAATAGAATTTACATATGTAACTTGCTAATGCACGCGGCTTCACCCGCTTGGAATGCTGATCTTCATTATGTATGCTAATACGTTCAAGCTGCAAGTATAAATTGCTTTTTCATGCCTTTTACATCTTTTCTGTTTCTTTTAATACACTTTATTTTTATTTAAATAAGTAATAATTTTATTAGGATATAAAAACACAACAGCATCTAGTTCCATGGTAAGCTTCAAGGCTTGTGTTATGGAAACCAGATATTCGACGACACGTTTGGTGCAGTTTGTAGTGACCCTAATTTTTTGCGCCTGCGTTCGCGGGTTCGAGTCCCGCTGGGGGCATTCATTTGTACTCTGATGTTTGTACTCCAGTCATGGGTATTTATATTTATAATATTTATATATTTAAACTTACATATTATGTAGTATATCAACTATCTGCTAACACAAGCTTCGTAGCTTACCACAGACCTAGATGGCGCTGTGTGTAATAATGTCCCAACATATTTATTTATTTGATATACTGAAATTATTTTAATTATATTCTTAAATACATACATATTATAACCTTGAAAATACATAGATTTGTGTGGTAAGGTCCGAAAATATTATTTTTTTATATAATTAATTATAATATTATATAAAAATATGAATTAGCAATATGTACACGTTATCACGTGCAAAAGGCTCGGAGAGTGATTTACGGTCGGATAACATAAAACATGATGTTTAAACAAAATTACAATTTTACAAAGGATTACGCTTATCAACGCTGCAATTAATCGTTCGTAGTTTCCAATAGACTATTTTTATTATAAAATCGTGCGAATTATACTTTAGTGAGCAACATTAAAATATTGAATAAATAAATAAGAGAATATAAAAAAATAAGTGCCTAGCTTCTTTCCAGGAATCCTACACTCCTACACATATTAGGAAAAAAAAGTAAAATTTTCTGTGGGATAAAAAAGGTTGTTAGGGATTTACGAGTAGCAATTATAATGTAACCATACTAAGATCACAATGGCTACATATTTTAAATAAATCTATCGTTCAAAGGTTTTTGCTGTTAAATTTTGATTTTAAATGAAATGCGTTGCAAAAACATACATTTCGACCTTTGACATGTTTAAAACTAAGGGATTTTCAATGATCATTACGGTAAACGATTAGTAATGTTAGAAATTAAAAATAAATAATAAAAATTAACAAATAATTATGTTGGGACATTTTTTACAACAGCTAGTTCCGTGGTTAGCTACGAGGCTTGTGTTACGGATACTAGATAGTTGATATACTACACATATAAATTTTTAAATACATACATAATATAAATATTAACACCGATGACTGGAGAACAAACATTTGTGTTCAACAAATGTATACCAGCGGGATTCAAACCCGCGACTGCTGGCACAGAAAGTAGGGTCACTGCCAAATGAGCCAAACGTGTCATCAAAAATCAAAATGAATCAATGAAAAACACGAAAAAGATGGTCTAATTTAAAGTATCAAATATTCGCGTAAATCTAGGAATGTATGACTTATAAGCTTTGTATTGGATTACTATTTCGAAACTTTTCTATCATTATTTATTTAACTGTATAGGTACATGTTTGCTTCGGTCTTAAAAGCTCAAGCGTAGTATTAGCAGTATGAGAAAAGTTATTTCGATTGAAGTTCAATCGGGCTGTATCGTTAGAAATATAAAATATAATGTAGTTAAAACTTATTACATTTCACTTATTAAAAACAAGACACATCCTAAGCCGATTGGAGTGAAAGCAAACCATTTTTCACATTTATTATGAATATTTAAAAGCAATTAAATATAAATCTTTTTTTTTTATGGTAAAAAGGGGGCAAACGGGCAGGAAGCTCACCTGATGGGAAGTGATCACCTCCGCCCATGGACATCTGCAAGCCTGTGCGTTGCCGGCCTTTCAGGAAAGGGAGGGATGGAGGAGGGAGGGAAGTGGGAGGGAGGGGGGAACGAAGGCGGAGGATGAAGGGAAGAGGGAGGGGGGAAGGAGAGTGGGCCTCCCGGACACTCACTCACCGGACGAAACGCGACAGCATAGCTGCCACTTCACGCCGGTCTTCTGTGAGAGAGTGGTACTAATGAACTATACGGGGCGTGCCGGCCCATTCGGCTGCTACCCGAAGGTAACAAGCATGGCACTACCACTTGAAAGCATGTCACTACCACTTGAAATACAAATCTATACTAATATTATAAAGCTAAAGAGTTTGTTTGTTTATTTGTTTGGTTGAACGCGCTTATCTCAGGAACTAATGGTTCGATTAAAAATATCTTTTTGTGTTGGATGGTCTGTTTATCGAAGAAGGCTTTAGGCTATATTAAATCACGCTGCGACCAATAGGAGCGGAGCATCAACGAAAAATGTTGTAAGAATGGGAAGAGCGTTAGTTCTGCGAGGTACTATACCGCGCGACTCAGAAAGAATTTGGTTTCCGATCTTCAGAACTCGTGCGAAGCCGCAGGAAATGCTAATAAATATAAAATGTTACGAGTTATATTACGTAAATTCACTTAATTTATTGCTTTTATTTCAGCAT
Source organism: Boloria selene (assembly GCA_905231865.2). Classification (NCBI taxonomy): domain Eukaryota; kingdom Metazoa; phylum Arthropoda; class Insecta; order Lepidoptera; family Nymphalidae; genus Boloria; species Boloria selene. The sequence continues at coordinate 1,518,122 of HG993133.1, forward strand.
ATTGTATTTTTTAAAAGTATATATAAATTTAGCTTATTACTTAAGAGATAGCTTAGGTTGCTTAGGTTGGAGAGTGGACTTTAGATAGAAGAAAAGTTAATACAGTATCTTCGAAGTATCTCTATACAAATTTAAAATATTATTATTAGCAGACTGTTGGAAAGGTCCCATGGTACAGGAACCTTTTACAAAAATTAACAAAAAAATTGAGTAAAAATTTTAAATATACCTATTGTGTTTTTCATAATTTAATATACCAAAATTAATTCATGAATGTTTCATTTCATGAAATTGTTACGTAGCAATTTCCAACGTAGAATGCGAGAACAATTCTTAATTTTCACCTCTTATCGTAATTGCGATCTCAAGGAAATAATTTTCAAGTCGGGCCTAAGTGCTGTCGGACCCACTTGCGAGATGTTTAAGATTTTGTAAGAGGCTGTATTCTAATAATACTAGTTATATATCCTTTCTTTACTTAGGTTAATCTTATGTATATACAAAAACCCCGAATTTTGGTACCCTATTGCTAGAATACTGTACATTATATCGGGTACTTGCTCCACCTATTTATCTACCATTTAAATCCGTCTTGTCGTTTTAGCGTAATGGAGTAACAAACATACAAACATAATATATATAGTTTTGTATATACACGCTGATTCTTATAGGTATCACTTAGTAACAATTCGGAAGCCTAAGGATATTTGATTGTAAAATTAATAGTTTTTTATTAAATAGATATTTTAATAAAAATGCCACACCCACTTATTTCTTGACTTTCTCAAAACTTTTGGTAATTCCATATTTAAATAAAATTTGTATTTAGATAAGGTATGCGTTTTTTTATCTATGAAGGTGTCGTATAAGTACTGTAATTTCCTTACATGAAATTAAATATAAATAAAACTAATCTTTTCGGATTCCTGTAAATCAGTTGAAACGTGAAATTAAAAGCAAATATCAAAAAAATCCGCAAACAGTTTCATTTATAAAGTAATGTTTATGATGCGTAAAAATCAAAAAATCCATTATCCCAAAATATTCATATTTTATTATAATAATTTTTATATCTCAAAAAGGTTTTTTTACGAATCGTATTTCAACGTTATCGCCAGATTTGATCTATCTAGTTCCTTTCATAATGCGACGCCATATTGCGATTTGGCAACGTGACTTCCGCCATATCGTTTATCTGCAATCGTTCAAGATTTGCCTCGCTACGTGTAGGCACAACGATTCAGTAGGGGTCCTAATGGGTTCTAGATTTAAAATAATGTCCTAAATATGTATTTAATTTATAAGACTTTACTTTAGATGGATTTAATGTAAAATATGTTAAATTCAACTACTTGTTACCTAACCATATTAAAAATATGGCAAAATATTTACTTGCACGTTGTTCTTATTATTTAAGGTACTTCTAAACTAGCAATATTTTTCTGCAATATGTTGCAACATTGCAAGCAATACCAGTAAGACTATGCAATATTGCAGTACTGTCTCGGCCAAATCGGCAGTCATGTTTGGTATGGCCGCGTTTGGCCGATATTACCGGACCGGATTTTCTGCAATACTTCCCGGCTTGTAATATCGTTGTTTCGGTCGCTCTCTATTGTTATGGCATAGAGTCCTTTTCTACTCGACTGAAGTTTGCTGTGAGTGACGCCGTGATTAATTACTATATACTGTGCTATCTTGGTTTTGTCAGTTATTATGTTACCTTGACAATAATATAATTGCAATATTTTTGTGATGGCCTGCAATTAGTCGCCAATATTGTAGCCAAAAATTGCAGAAAAATATTGTCAGTTTAGGAGCATCCTTAGTGTAATGCGTGGAAATGTAATCAGCTGAATCGGCTAACATGACTAATATAAATCGTGATCCAGCGAATACAAAAATCTGAATTTGGATCATGTAATCGAGAATGGAATCTTCAATAAATAGCATTAAACTACTGAAAATTCTATCGTAAATAAACCAAATAGTAGCAATAGTGACTGGTTTATGGGTAAATAAGGGATAGAAACTCCAAATGCAACTTTAACGTTTCAAATACAACTGTATCTGTTATCAAAACCCATACGCAAATGTATTCACGTCGGGCTTCACTTCCAATATCGCTTCGTAGCTTGCAGATAGCAAAATGACTATAAAGCAACATTATCGTTGAGTTTACTAGTGGTATAAACGTTTAAGATATATTCCTATAAAATATAGTATGAAATGCTCTAATATTTTCTGGGATGCCTTTTCGATTCGTGAAGTACTTCAACCCGACTATTAATAAGGAAGGTAATGTTATTCAGTACCATGCATATCTATACTAATATTATAAAGCTGAAAAGTTTGTTTATTTGTTTGTTTGGTTGAACGCGCTAATCTCAGAAACGACCGGTCCGAATTGAAAAAATCTGTATGTGTTGGTCCGTTTATGGAGAAAGGCTATACGCTATATCCATCACGCTACGACCAATAGGAGCGGACCATCAATGAAAAATGTTGCAAAATCGGGAGATATTTAGTTTCCCGCCTTTAGAACGCGCCCGGAGCCGCGGGAAAGGCTAGTAATATTATAAAGTTACACGAATCCATTGAAATATACATATTATTACGTATGTAAGTATTTTTAAGAAAATTTTGATAAATATTTGCTTATTTTTAAGTTTTTTGTGTTTGGGCTTTCACAGTCAGTTCACAGCTTGAATTAGGAAGCTTGGTAAACGAGATAGCATGTTGAAGTGACTAACTTAAAAATTTTAAAGTTAAAATATACAGTGAAAATAACCTTAAATTAACGAATTGGTACAAATGTATGAAGCAGATAATTTAAAGAAAATAACCAACGAAAGAAGTAAATGTATTGTTCATTAAGTTGCATCTAACCGCAACTAACAGTGCTTTTGAAACTCGTGACTGAGTCGTACTCGTACGTGAGCAACGCTTCGACTTTAACAATATTATCCTACTAAATAAAGATTTAGAAATGGTTTGCTCCAGAAAGTTTATTCCTTTCCTTTAATCTATACTAATATTATAAAGAAGTAAAGTTTGTTTATATTTTGTTAAATTGTAAGGGGTAATCTCGGGATCTACTGAACCGATTTTAAAAATTCTTTCACCAATAGAAAGCCACATTATTGCTGAGTGTCATAGGTTATATAAAAAACCGAAAAATAAAAAGGCTTTTACGTGGTAGTCCGTTTAGCAAAGTGAATCGGAGAAAAAACGGTCGCATGAAAGCGTTTCTTACGAACGCTGCCTTAACTATGAAAGATATATTTTTGAGTTCTAGAGAAAATATGTGGAGCTTGAAAATGCCTACAAAAAAGTCAACGACAGCATATGTCTAACTTTTATATTTAAGTTACAAAAAGTAGTTTTTTAAATATTAGTATAGATAATTTAATTTTTAATTTTTAATATTAATAAAATAATTAAAATTATGTAAACACTCTGTACTAAAAAAGAATTATTAACATTATGCCCAACGAAGTGGGCACGGGTCAGCTAGTTACCCATATTTTCTGACATAATTTGTGATTTTCCTCCGAGAAATACTAAAAACCAGTGTTATTATACCAGTTAAAATATTAATTTAGAGACTAAAATTAAACTTGTGGTAACCGAAATATTACGTTGTAATTATATAAGGACTTAGATAAGATAAGATCAAAGGAAGAATGAAATACAACACTTCACTAATAAGGGTGTTTACCCATTTTAAATATTCATAGTCAGATGGTTCGTAGCGTAATTCTAGGGTGTTATCTTGTAATGTATGTGCAATGAGATGTTTGAATTATAGAGAACGAGAATTAAGAGAGATAAGCCATCGAGAATTTAACCCATCCATTTATTTTCATCCCGAAATTCATCCCTTAAATGGGTGAAAAGAAGAGTGGGAATATATGGGAAATCACTCAGTTCTGCCGTAAAAAATTAAAGTCACTTATCTACTTTTCTATACCTATGTGTGTGTTTTTTTTAAGTCTTTATTTCAGAAAAATGTTCCATATTATGTCTAGTTAAAATAATTAATAAAATTAAATATTAAAATAAGTACAAAATATGATTGATTGCATTTAGAAAACTGATTGCTGACTGATATTTGGGAGGTTCATTTTATGGCGTGAACCACCGCCCAAGTATCGGGGAGTCCCAATGGTCAGCTAATGCACTTAGGATGCCATTGGTACTGTCACGCATGCGCTGCATCATGCCGGCACATGGCTTTCGCATGATTGTGCTGAAGCTGTCAGTACATGCTTCAGCGAACATACCTGATGCACTACAATACCGTGGCAGCCCCATTAGTACCCTAAATGCATTGTTGTATTGTACGCGCAGGTCGTTGTATATTCTTTGTGTATAGTTAGCCCATAGGCCCTTATTGACACGATTGGCTCAGTTTCTAGTGACCCTACTTTCTATGCCGGCGGTCGCGGGTTCAACTCCCGCTATCACCTTCATTTGTGTGATCAGCATGACTTGTTGTATATGTAATTTGCTAAAGGTTGGCACTGCCTTGTGAAAAACGCGTAGTAGTAAAAATATTATTGAAAGTAAATAAAGTGCAAGGATACAAAATTTTTGTATAGAAAATTCAAGTAAACTTAAGTAAACTTACCACTCAGATTTTAATCTCAGACTTTAATAAATAAACCATACTTATTTAGTTTCAGTTACCGACAATCCCACGACAATAATAATCTAGCATCGAACTAACTTTCAACCAAATCGAAATACCAAGACTTCGTTCGATTTTGCATAGGATTCATCAACTTGAAACGCGCTTCGTCACTGTAATCACCACAGAAATGGGTAAATCTCCCTATTTGCGAACTGTGTTAACATTCTATGTTTAGTGCATATAAAGCAGAACTGTTAAAGTAATAATAAAATGGGTGTAATAGTTTTGAATTACATTTAAATTTTAAATTTAAATACAGTGTAGTTTTTTTTTTAACATAAAAAAATAGTATTGTGCTAGCCTTTGCTTGAGAATCCGAATGAAGCAGGTTTTGAATTTAATCCTTGCAAATGTGATATTCTAATTTCCAATACAGTGAAGGAAACTTATTAATTTTTCAAAGATATATGATATTTGCCCACTTTTGGCATACCTGGTAGATACGGCCTGATCGGGGTCAGTTAAATAAATAATAATGTTACGACAATATTACAACAACACCATCTAGTACTGTGCTAAGCTACGAGGCTTGTGTTACGGATACCAGATAGTTGATATACTACATATATATATAAATTTTATATACATGCATATTATAAATGCAAACATTCATGACTGAAGTACAAACATTCGTGCTCAACAAATAAATGCCCCCAGCGGGACTCGAACCCGCGACCGCTGGCGCAGAAAGTAGGGTCACTACCAACTGAGCCAAACGTGTCGTCAAACTGTTGTTGAGTAGTAGTAGTAGTATTGTGACTGTTATAAAGGTCTGAATACACACTAACACACATACATACATACATGTACAGACATGCAGAAGTAAAAAAAATATTTTTAAATAAACTTAAACCACGGTTTATCTTAAATTTTTAATCCATAAAAGTCTGGCAAAAATAAAGAAATAACCAATACACATATCACAAAAAATACTCAACCAAAAATCGAACCTAATACCTCCTATTTTAACCACTACTCTTCCTATCTCTTAATATCAATATCGTATTCTTTTAAACAACATTACACGTATAAGTATTCCCATGATGCTACCCTTTTCCCATTGAAAAGAAAATTCCAAATGTAATAGTGTAGAATGGAGCCGTAACCTAAAAAGGGGAAGCGTGATAATATCTTTAAGGCTTTCCGCTGAGAACTTTTCAATAAACACAATATCAACAAGTATACAGGGTATTTAAAAGTTAATGTCCCATAGCTTAAATAAACCTCTCTATATTTTTGCATGTGTTAGGGTTCAACTAAGAAGTTATCGTTTCAGATGGGGCGGCCTTTTTGTAGTTTTTTTTCTTAATAATTTTTTGGTCTATTTATACTAGTCTATCTATTTATCGTACTTCTACAGGTAATTATTAGAATGTACAAAAAATAAGTAAAGATAAAAAATTTCTATGCATTCTTCTTATAAAAAGTTTGTCGATTGATTTGGTATGGTTAAGTAGTTATTGGTGAAATTTTGTAATTAAAAAAAAATTGGAGTTATTTTTATATAGATCGCTAAATTCTATTCTTTAAATTTTCTATAATGATTATGGTTTTACTTCAACCATTAGTCGTGAGAGTATTTATTATTATGGCAGGTCTTTTAAAGAAAAACGTATAAAGAGGTTCTTATTACATGCGAAATATTTTTTTCAGTTTTCACTGCTGAAATAAATAAAAAAGAGAAATCACAATAGTGAAAACTTTGAAATGAATCACAAAGTATTTAAAATGGTCAATTGCGAACACGATTTCAAGTGAAAGAAGTAAACAAAAGGTTGTTTCGTTTATTATTTTATATAATATAGCAATACAAAATAAATTTTCTATGCATTAGCTTGCTAAAATTTTTACAGATATTTTAATTTTCTGATAAAACGTTATAACTTCAAATGCAGTGTTATTATACGTAGTATTAGAATAGTTGTGTACTGTTTGATTAAATTTGACCAAACTTTTCTCAGTTTAAAGTTTAACGTTCAAATTCTCTACTTAGCTGTATAATTTTAACATTTAACGGTTATTTAAATCCCGCAAATTAGAGCATTTTCGAGCTTTATGGCTCTTTGTTATTTTATGGGCCATTTAATCTAAAGCACTTACCATATTATGTATATATCATTATGGCATATATGGTAAATCTATACTAATATTATAAAGCTGAAAAGTTTGTTTGTTTGTTTGGTTGAACGCGCTAATCTCAGGATCTACTGGGTCTATTTGAAATTTTTGATTTGGCTAATAGGAGCGGAACATCAGTGAATAATGTTGCAAAAACGGGAAGGGCGTTAGTTCTGCGAGGTTATACCGCGCGACTCAGAAATATTTTGGTTTTCCGGTCTTTATAACGCGTAAGAAGCCGCGGGAAATGCTAGTATTTGATATAACAGTGGTTGCCCCAATGGTTATACGCTCCTTGAGAAACCATGTAAAGCGTTTTCAAATCCTCTCTCACCTCTGATATTTGCATGTACAGATCATTTTCAATATGATTACCAATTGATTCATGGTGAAGGAAAACATCGTGAGGTTTCACTACTTGTCTGAAATAACCTAGCAGGTTTTCGATAGACATGTAAAGTCCGTAAACTTGACCACCTTGGTAGACTATGGCCGGGTCTTCTTTGTACGTAGAGGTAGACCCTAGACCAGTGTTTAAAAGTTAAGTACCCAACATTAGGACGTTAAAAAAGGATGACAATATAATCACTTAATACCATAAAGGTAATCTGAAGATGGAGCCAGGAAGCGGATAGTGAAGCTCTATACCTTCTGTTTTTTAAAGGCACATTTATTACACACAGCGCCATCTAGTTCCGCGGTAAGCTACGAAGGAAGCTCGTGTTACGGATACCAGATAGTTGATATACTACATTTATATGTTTAAAATACATACATATTATAAATATAAACACCTGACTGGAGTACAAACATCCGAGTTTAACAAATGAATGCCCCCAGCGGGACTCGAACCCGCGACCGCTGGCACAAGAAAGTAGGATCACTACAAATTGCGCCACACGTGTTGTCAAAAGCGTTAAAGCGAAGCTTGTAAATTTAAGTTTTTTTAATGGTTTTTATATCCATAAAGATAATGTGATAAGAATAGTAAAATATGTACAGCCAATATTTATTATATCGATAGCAAAAATAAATTTTAGGTTACGGGAATAACAAAATGGTTTGGTGAATAATTTCTTTCGTCACTACGTAATATAAAATAAAGTCGCCTCGCTGTCTGTCTGTCCCTATGTATGCTTAGATCTTTAAAAATACGCAACGGATTTTGATACGGTTTTTTTAATAAATAGAGTGATTCAAGAGGAAAGTTTATGTGTATAACTAGCGGTATATCTTCCATTTAAAATGGATTTAAAGATAGGATATTATAATATCTATGACAGTTAAGTATAATAATAATAATTAAATATTTAAAAAGTTTAAGAAATTACTAACGTAATTTAATTATCTTTAGAAATGAATCTTAAGAGAAAGATAGTCTTAAAGAAAGAACTATTTAAAAATACTTGTATTTTTCTCAAAGAAAACCTTTACAATGGGTGTCTTGACAAAAAGTCAATTAACGAAGCGTATCTTAACTTGTCTTTGTCAGCTTCAATGTGTCTTTATCCACGTATTTTCTTAAACTAACAACGTTCTGTTACTTTACGTGCTTCATTTAAAAATGAAAGAATTGTATAATAGCTTATTTATCTTGCGTTTATCTTGCGAAGTTAAGTCTGTTAGTCTAGTCCTAAATTTGTTTCAGTGAATTTAATATATTTAGTGTATTTATATATTCATATTTTAGTGTGGAGGGTGGTGTGTGGTGATGATGATGGTGCGGCAGGAAAATAATACGCAACACTCCACACTGATATTGAGTTTATTCACTATCCACACCACGTAATGAATACTACAGAATATACAAAAATAGCTCGTAACAATAAGCGTATTAGGTACAATTTCGTATGGCAGAGAGTTCTCAGAGATGTGATACGTAAGATGCGAACGCAAGGTGTTGGTGCGAGAGACCGACTGGCGCCGGAGCCGCGGAGCTGTGAATACATCGCGGGTCGCGGCGCGCGGGCGCGGGCGCGGGGTCTATACCTGCGCTGGAGTTTGCATGACGCATAGCAACTACTTGATATTTGAATTATTGTAATGTTAGTATGAACGTTTGTTTGATGATTGCGTGTAAAATATGTAAATGAAAGAAATGTGTGGACTTTAATAGATATTATATAATATGTATATATATGTATGTAAATGTATATATGTATGTATGTATGTGTGTGTATGTATGTATGTATGTGTGTGTGTTCCCACATCACTCCCCCCCAGAGACCTGGTTAGGGGCGAAAATAGTCTGGAAATCTGACACGTCTACCGGAGCGGGTTGTCTTCGGTAACGCAGGTGCACTCTGTGATTCTACAGGTTGTGTCTTCGTGGGAACCGTCGCTCGAGGTGTTGAACTGACCGTGTCCTGTGCGTCATTCAGCTCGTATGCAGGCTTTAACCGATTAACGGTGACAGTGACTGGTTTACCTTTTATAAGGAGCTTAAAAACTTTGTCACCTCGCTCCAGTACTTTGTAAGGGCCTGTATAGGCTGCCTGGAATGGAGCGCGCGAAGCGTCTTCACGAAGGAAGACGTTTTCGGTTGTTGCAAGATCTTTAAAAACAAAAATGCTGCGTTTTCCATGGTCAGAAGTAGGAACTGGCTTCAGTCTCTCCGCGAAGGAGTGTAAACGCCCTGTAAAATCGGACAAATCTGAAGTGCAGGGTGTGCCAGGGTTGAAAAATTCCCCGGGGAGTCTGAGTGGTTCTCCATACAAAAGTTCAGCTGACGATGACTGTAAGTCCTTCTTGAAAGAACTTCGTATGCCAAGAAGTACGAAGGGCAAGACTTCTGTCCATGACGCGTCGGCATGGCACGTTATAGAGGCTTTGAGCTGCCTATGAAAACGTTCCACGAGACCGTTGCATGCTGGATGGTATGCAGTGGTGCGTTTATGCTGGAATCCAGTTGTTTTTGATAGGTATTGAAACAGCGCGGACTCAAATTGCCGACCGCGGTCTGTTACGATATCTGTGGGGATACCGAATCTGGAGAACCAGCCAGAAATTAGCGCCTTGGCCACTGTTTCTGCAGTGATGTCAGGTATCGGTATGACTTCAGGCCATCGAGTGAAGCGATCTATGGCAGTCAAACAATACCTGAACCCCTGCGAAACAGGAAGGGGACCAATAAGGTCAATGTGAATGTGCCTAAAACGTTCGCGTGGTAGGTCGAAAGTTCCCAAAGGCGTGGAAACATGTCGACTGACCTTTGCACGTTGACAAGGCAAACAGGTTCTGGCCCACTCTCTGCAGTCCTTTCTAACTCCTGGCCACACAAAACGTTCTGCTACCAACTTAGCAGTTGCGGCTGCGCCAGGGTGACTTAGAGAGTGTAGGCTTTGGAAAACTTGCCTTCGAAAGTTCTTCGTAACAAAGGGCCTGGGAGTCGGTGTACTCATATCGCAGTACAATGGTAGTCGACTTCCAGGATGATTCATCTTCACGAGGCGAAGAGATGAGCTGTCGCTCAGGTAAAGAGCTAGCTCAGTGTCACCATCCTGTGCTTTAGCAAGATCAGTCAGGCATATTGGAGTCTCAAGTTCTTCGACGCGAGATAAGGTATCGGCCACGACATTGTTTTTGCCAGAAATATGCCTTATGTCGGTCGTGAACTGTGAGATGTAATCCAAATGCCTGAATTGCCTGGGCGAACAGTTACGCTTACGTTCCTGAAAGGCATAACAAATTGGTTTGTGGTCCGTATAGACCGTGAAATGTCTTGCTTCGAGCATATGCCGGAAGTATTTAATCGATTCATAAATCGCAAGAAGCTCCCGGTCATATGGTGAGTACTTCTGTTGAGAAGGACTTAATTTCCGAGAAAAGTATGCTAGTGGCTGCCATTCTCCTTTATGAAGCTGCTGTAACACCGATCCTATTCCGGAATCTGATGCGTCTGTAACCAAGGCAAACTTAGCATGGCAATCTGGGTGTGCCAGAAGAGCTGCATTGGAGAGGCTTTCCTTGGTCTTGGAGAAAGCCTCCAGAGCATCGCCGGTTAGGTTGACTGGTGCTGAGCCTTTAACTGCTCCCGTAAGAAGAGTATTGAGAGGTGTTTGGATGTGGGCGGCATTGGGCAGGAAACGCCTATAAAAATTTGCCATCCCTAAAAATCTCCTAAGCTCTCTGACTGTTTTGGGAGGAGGAAAATCACGAATGGCCTTTACCTTCTCGTCCAGTGGCTCGGTTCCGCTCTCCGAAATACGGTAACCCAAGAAGGTTACCTCGGGAGCCCCGAAGATGCACTTGGACGGGTTGATTACCATGCCATAGTCGCGGAGTCTGGTAAAAACTTGTTTGAGATGACTTTCGTGCTCAGCTACATTTTTACTGAAAACAAGAAAATCATCCAAATAACAAAAGACAAAGTCTAGCCCACGCATCATCTCGTCGACAAACCTTTGGAATGTTTGACCGGCGTTACGAAGTCCAAATGACATGAACGGGAATTCAAACATTCCAAATGGTGTCGTTATAGCTGTCTTGCTTATATCCTCAGCACAGACGGGTATTTGGTTGTACGCCTTTACAAGGTCAATAGTGCTGAAGACGCTGCAACCAAAAATGCTATGTGTGAAGTCATGTATATGACGAATAGGATACCTGTCTGGGATTGTTCGAGCGTTCAGCTGCCTGTAATCGCCGCAAGGGCGCCAACCATTGTCCTTCTTCGGCGCCAAGTGTAGTGGAGATGACCATGAGCTCTCCGATGGCCTTGCTGTGCCATTCGCGAGCATGGTCTCGAACTCTTGCCTTGCGATCTTCAGCTTGTCTGGAGCTAAACGCCTAGGGGAGGATGTGACAGGGGGACCAGGTGTAGTTCGTATATGGTGTAATGTGTTGTGAGTAATGTTACGATGTGTACCGGCTGGTCGTGTGATATCAACAAATTCGCGCATGAGCATGCTATGGTACCGTGTATCGCCAGTCGGAATCTTTACAGAAAGCACATTGTACCTGTCATTATAAAATACAGCGTTTACAGAAAGTGTTGTAGTGTTATCTATTAATTTTTTATTTTTACAATCAACAACAAGGTTATAGTGACACAAGAAATCTACTCCTATGATAGGTTTAGTTACGTCAGCAACAATAAACTGCCATGAAAATGTACGGCGCAAACCTAGGTCCACGACGAGGTGTGCATAGCCGTAGGTGGCTATGGTTGTCCCGTTGGCTGCTGTTAACTGGTAGCTCGTGGATGCTCGGCGCTCCTGAAGCTGGGACCGGGGGAAAACACAGAGGTCGCTACCGGTGTCGACCAAAAACTGCGTTTTAGTGGTGCGGTCCGTCACGAAGAGGCGACCAGGGGTGGCAGGGCAATCGGTTGTCGCCATTATCGACTGCCGGCTGCGTTTCCCGACTTCTGGTAGTCACAGGGTTTTTGACACTTGTGCGCCTTCGAACCAAATTTCATATGGAACCAACAAATGGGGTACCTGCGGTATGATGAGGTCGATCGGGATCTACTTCGCGAAGAAAAATGTCTTCGAGATCTAGAACGTTCTGATGATCGCGCTGGTCGCGTACGTTCGTCAATTTTCAGCGCGAGGTGCTCAACCATCTTCCTTAATTCTGCAATCTCGCTGGGAGCATGACTGGACATTCCAGATGAAGAGGCTGCCATAATGTTGACTGGCGCAGAGATCTCCTGGATACGGTCTGCTAAGTCGGCCAGCTGTTCCAGGGAATGAGTCGGTTGGGATGCTAGTACCGTTTGGATACCTTGGGGTAGGCGATTGCTCCAGATCGTACGTATGAACTCCTCGGGAACATTCGGTCCTGCCAGGTCTTGCAAATGTCGGAGAAAATGCGAGGGTTTCCGCTCACCAAGCTGTTCGTGTGTCAGTAGCTGCCTGACCTTCTTCTCGTGAGATGCTGTGAGACGCTTAATTAACTCGCTCTTAATTTTGTCGTAGCGGTTCCTGCTAGGCGGGCACACAATCACATCCTTAACTACCTTGGCGTGAGAAATGTCAAGGTTAGTGATGACGTTGTTAAATTTTATAGCGTCCTCTGTGATGCCAAAATTGTCAAATTGACCCTCTAGCAAAGCGAACCATATCTCTGGGTCCTCCGGTGAAAATGTAGGCACTTTCAAATTAAATTTGCGTAAATCCGCGGACTCTCCACGTTCATGCTGGGTGGAAACACGCATCTTTTTTGTCCGCAAGGTTACGCCGCCATTACGTGATCCAGCGGTTTTTGCGGATTCGCTACTATCACTCATCGTTATGCGTTATGCGTACCTTTTTTATTGATATCCGTGTCCTCCGGGGTCACCAATTTAGTGTGGAGGGTGGTGTGTGGTGATGATGATGGTGCGGCAGGAAAATAATACGCAACACTCCACACTGATATTGAGTTTATTCACTATCCACACCACGTAATGAATACTACAGAATATACAAAAATAGCTCGTAACAATAAGCGTATTAGGTACAATTTCGTATGGCAGAGAGTTCTCAGAGATGTGATACGTAAGATGCGAACGCAAGGTGTTGGTGCGAGAGACCGACTGGCGCCGGAGCCGCGGAGCTGTGAATACATCGCGGGTCGCGGCGCGCGGGCGCGGGCGCGGGGTCTATACCTGCGCTGGAGTTTGCATGACGCATAGCAACTACTTGATATTTGAATTATTGTAATGTTAGTATGAACGTTTGTTTGATGATTGCGTGTAAAATATGTAAATGAAAGAAATGTGTGGACTTTAATAGATATTATATAATATGTATATATATGTATGTAAATGTATATATGTATGTATGTATGTGTGTGTATGTATGTATGTATGTGTGTGTGTTCCCACAATATAAATATTTGAATCTTGTATTTCCAATAAGTCGAACCAATAAAGCGAGTCGAACCTACGAACTCTAAATGTATAGTTTAATATTAAGCAATTAAGGTAATCTCGCCACCCAACGAAATTAAAAGAATCGGTGACAAAAAAAAGTACACTAACTAGTGCCGTTAGGTCACTTTTTGGTCTTTGACTATTTATGTTTAGAATTTTTCACTAGCGTACCTAAGATAATTTCGTAAGTTCAGTACTCATAAGTGGGACGTTAAAAGGGCTGAATTGTTATTACTAGTATGTAATCAATTATCGATTTAAACCTATCTTATCAGATTATGTTAACGACTGTACATATAAGGTATACAAAATGATTAATTTAACAAATAGCTTAGTCCATGTAACGATATCTTGTGATTGATTCACACATGTATCAATCATTGTTCAATCACTGGAATGTAAATGAGATAAAGGATTACTGTACGAAAATTAAATTATATTGGTATTAGGATAAGCTTATTTATCCAATCCTACTTTGCGAATCTATTGCGACATTGTCGAATTGATATATTTGATGTGTACCAATTGAAATAATAAGTGTTATTTATATCGTTTCGCAAAGATTTTTTTGTGAAACACCATAAAACTTCTCTCAATCTCTCTCGTAACTTCATAAGCATTCGAATCTTTAGACATAAAAAATGCTAGTATGTCCACATAGAAAAAAGAACTGGTACTAATAATATGGTATTTGGTAATCTGTTTAAAACTCAATTTATAATGCGATAAATGTAATCGGAATTAAGAACTTAAAATATTAATATCTCAAAACCAGGAGTTTACTCCCAGAAATCTTCTATGGTCGATTACTGAAATGCATGCTGGGATGATAACGTGGAAGGGGTATGCAAAAAATTATATTAACTCAAGCTGAAAAGGAAAAGGACATAAAGAAAAAAGAAAAAAAGAACGATGGAACTCTTAAAGACATCATTTTTTTATTTAAATCGAAGCCCACATCTGCATCACAAAAAAAGGTGTCCAGGAAATACAAGTATGCAATAAAAATAAATACTATGTAATTTCTATTACTATTCTCACAGAACTAACCATCTAAAAATCATAATATTAATAATAATTATACAGTGTCTAGATTAATGATAAGTAAAATAAATGTAAATGGCTTGGCAGTTGGTTTGAAAAGCGTTATAAAATAACAATAAACAATAAGCATTTATGAAACATTTATAGCTAGCTAAGCCTTTCCTTTTATTTTATTGGGGTAAAGCAGGCGTGAAGTTATGTTTTACCTTATTATGGGGTGGAAGGGAGGTTTTCGTGCTTCATTCGCAACAAGAACATGGTGTACCATGCATGTTGCTACTGGGACTTCTTTGGTAGCAAAATAGATCGCAATATCAACCCCATGCTTATTGTTAGCATCGGCATGCCGAAGGTCAGGACTTCGTAGTAGAGTGCATGAGATACGCGTTCGTTAATGCGTAGGTCGTTCCAATGAGTTTTAATTGGTAGTAGTGGCTTTTCTAAAATAAACATATTTGGCAACAATTAAAAAGGAGCGAAATAATATAAAAAAACAGTTTTATTTACCTATATAAATTTACTAACCTTTCCTGCGGCTCAAAATAATTTTTCTTCCGTTTTTGCAAGTTTTTTTATTGATGCTCCGCTCCTATTGGTCGTAGCGTGATGTAATATAGCATATACCTTCCTCGATAAACGGACCATCCAACACAAAAAGATTTTTTAATTTGGACCATTTCCTACATTACATAATGGGAACAAAGTAGTTGAGTTGCATCGTGTATAAGCATAACATTTTCAGAGGTGATCTCATTTATGTGATAGCATCATCTTTCTCTTGTACAGCGGAAACGAGTGGTCGTTAGGTAGCGATATCTTGCGGTGAAGTACCTGACTGTTAATAAAAAGTTGCTTCGTTTAAATATTTTGAAATGCATGTGTAGTACACTGTTATAAGATTAAATGTAAATCTCGGTTAAAACATCTGTTTTTAACCGAGATTAGAGATAAAGATTGGTCATAGTAGCCTTTGAATTACTAATTCGAACTGTTTTTTCATCCAAATATGTTAGCCGTTCTAGAGTACTGTCAAATCAAATCAAAATATTTTATTCAGCTTAAAATTTGTTACAATTTCTTACTGAACGTCATGAGTCTACCACCAGTTCGGAAAGAAGAAACCTCTAACCTGAGAAGAACTGGCGAAAGAAACTCTGGAAATCAATCCTTTGGATTTTGTAGTCAGCTTCAGTAGACCAGCCGTCGGGGCATTCTTGTCAAATGCGTAAGCGATTTACCGTTGAGTTTTCGTAGTATTGGCGTCTCTTAAATCAAATCAAATCAAAATATTTTATTCAGCATAAAAATTGTTACAATTTCTTACTGAACGTCATGAGTCTACCACCAGTTCGGAAAGAAGAAACCTCTGACCTGAGAAGAACTGGCGAAAGAAACTCAGCGGGACTAATGTTTTTTTTATCTTAATCTCATTCTTTTTTTTTAAAATTAAATTGCATATTAACAATAATTCTATATGTTGAAATAGCCTGGCGGCGATCACATCATTCCCAAGGCGTACTGTCTTCTAAAAAATCGTTAATCGTATAATAACCCTTAGTACACAAACGTTCCTTCACAATTTTTTTAAATTTGGCAATAGAAGCTTTTTGAACGTTTTCTGGGATCCTGTTGTATAGGCGTATACATTGTCCATAAAAAGAATTACTAACTCGGCGTAAGCGAGTTACAGGCATTACAAGTTTATGTTTGCTCCTAGTATTAATGCTATGCATGTCGCAATTCTTGGGAAATTCGTGTATATTTTTATGAACATACATAACATTTTCGTACACGTATTGAGAAGCAACAGTCAATATTTTAATTTCTTTAAACTTTTCTCTTAATGATATTCTAGGGCCTAAACTATAAATAGCACGAATAGCTCTTTTCTGCAGGACAAAAATAGTATTAACAGTAGAAGCATTTCCCCATAATAAGATTCCATAGGACATAACACTATGAAAATAACTAAAATATACTATACGAGCTGTATCTACGTCTGTAATAAGTCTAATTTTTTTTACCGCGAACGCTGCAGAGCTGAGCCTTTTTGCTAGCCCCTCAATATGGAGATTCCACTGCAATTTCGAATCTATGATAATGCCTAGGAATTTAGTTGATGTTATTGGTTTTAACATTTCCCCTCCCAATACTACACCATTATCAACAAGTTTAACATTAGGTGTTGTAAATTTAAATAATTTAGTTTTTTGGTTATTTAATAATAAATTTTTCGAATCAAACCAATAGACAACCTTTGAGAGAGCATCGTTTACATCGTCGTACATTAGTAAATTACGTTTCACCTTAAAAATAAGTGAAGTGTCATCTGCAAACAATACTATCTCATGTTTGTCCTGTACAAAGAATGGCAAATCATTTATGTAAATTAGGGAGAGAAATGGACCAAGAATAGAGCCTTGTGGAACACCCATATCTAACGGAGCCCCAGGAGATCTCTTACCATTTACATCAACCCTCTGAATTCTATTACTCAAATAGGAATTCAGGAGGCTGAGTGCCTTATTTCTAATTCCATAGTGATGTAGTTTCCTGATCAATGTCTCATGATGCACACAATCGAAGGCCTTGGATAAGTCACAGAATATCCCAAGAGCATCCTGTGACCGGTATCATCTTAAACCGGTAAGTCACAAATAACCACCTAAAAATGTGGTGGTGTAGTAGAATGCTTAAATATGCTTAATAACAGTAAAAGCGGTACTTGAAGTATTAATTAAGAAAACACAGTACAATTATATTTATCTCGAAAGATATAGTCCATAATTATAGTAATTTCAAATGAAATTAGCTTGTAAGAATTTTATTATCATTTTACAAAATGACTAAAAACATAATAAAGTTCGCAACATTAGTATTATCTAACTTAACGCTCAAATTATAATTAGTCGCCGTTGTTTCATCAAAATTTACTTTTAATAAGCGTTTGGTTTACTAAAGATGAAATCCCGCGAAACAATATCTTAAAGACAAACGATGCAAATAATATTCTATTGTTATATCTTTACTTTACTCGCTTTCGTATTATTTAGACGTCAATGTATTTATACTTTTCGCGATTTAACTGGTTTTAATTAATTCATGCATCGCTACGCACTGACACAGATAATGATAAGAAAATAAAGGATTAAAAAAATCAAAACAAAATGAAAATATTTTATTCTGCATAAAAATTGTATAAATTTCTTACTGAATGTCATGAGTCTACTACCAGCTCGGAAAGAAGAAACCTAAGAAGAATTGGCGAAAGAAACTCAGCGGGACTAATATTATTTTTTTATCTTTATCTCAATCTTTTTCAAATGAAATTGCAATTAACAATGTCTATATGTTGAAATAGGCTGGCGGCGATCACATACTAATCAAGGCGTAATGACTTCTAAAGCGAAAAGGTATTAGTCCGGGAGGTAGTGTCAAATTTGACTGGAGCATTTTGGCATGGCTTTTGTTTTTTGTATAGTCAGTTGTTCCAACGCTTATTAATAAATAAATTGTCAGTTGGCCTAAAACCGGGGCATAAGATGAGAAAATGCCAGGAAACTTGATAGTAAAAAAATGTTCTTGGACTATTTTGGCAAAGATGAAAAAGTATAAATAATTAGTTTATGAATTGTAGATCTCAAAAAAAAGTGTCAGCTGTATCATCTGTATCTGTATGTATAATAACCAAACTTTGAAAGTCAAGCTAACAGGTTGTGCCTCGTTAAAATTCCAGCTGACATAAATTATAATGATTATTGAATTATAATCTTTAATATATACAATTTTCAGCTTTGCCAAAATGCTACAAGGTTTTCTGATTTTTTGTCACTTACATGATACAGCTGACACTTTTTTTTAAGATCTACAATTCATAAACTAAATTATTTATACTTTTTCATCATTGCCAAAATAGTCCAAGAATATTTTTTTTTTCATCTACGTTAACATTTTCTCTAGCCCAAAAGCCCTGGAGTCGCGCCAGCTGACATATATTTTAGTTCTCATACAAGTTCTAACTATCAAAATAAGTTCATAGAGTCCATGCCAAAATCACCGTAAAAATTTGACACTACCTCCCGGACTATATCTTAAATACAAGCACTACACTACTTGCGAAGTTGATCGAATAGGAGAGTGTAGAGGGGTTCGCTTCGTAGGAACTCTGCGGTAGTGTGGCGTGTTGTAATAAGCCCTTTAAATATAATAAATAAAATAATTAATTATTATAATATATTTTTACTGTATACTTGACACTCGAAATATTAGTGCAAACTCCTCTGGTGTCAGTTCTTTCTAACTCATAATCACGTAAAAAATATTACTTTTATGTAAGTAGCTTACTACTCTTTGTTTTAGTGAATCAACACGATCTGGCATCTATATCGATAATATGGACTTTTCAAATAAGATTTTCGAAACAATACAGAATGTTCAAATTAAATTCGGCATTAGCTTAATTTTATGCATTTTATTATAACTATATATACGTTACACAAAATTACACAACTCAAAAGTTTGGATTTAAATATAAAATACATTTCTCTTTCACTCTCCTTTTTTTTATTTTACATTCAAAGTGAACATAACGCTTCCGCGATGCAATGTACTACTACAGGCATCTAGTTGACGAAGTTTTAACTTCTACACTTCTCTATAGTGACTTGTATAAATGTTTGTAATAAACTCGTAATATTCAAGTCGAAATTTTTATTTGAAAATTACAGCAACCATCTAATTGTAATTAACTTATTATATAAAGCAAAAAAAATCTTTTTAATTTCAAACCGGATGAAATGGACTCTCGTTAGAAGAGACGTTTCACGTGAAGCGGACTATAAAAAAAAGTTCACCTCTGAAATTCGTTCATACTACACTTATTTATACTTCTACACGATATTAATAAGTACACACCATAATATTTTTTTCATTTTTGCTTAGTAGATTCATTTTTTTATTTTAAATGATAAGGATTGAGACTGCATTTGTGTAAATATCTCTCCAAATATCACTTCATAATTGCCAATTTTTTGAAGTAGTAATTTATATAGTAGGTATGTTATGTTTAAGAGATCGACATATTATTATGCCATCATGGAATATTCTGTACACCTACGAAGGTACATAATTTTACCATACATCATTTTGTTATATGTCAAAGGGTTTAGGCAGCGTTTTCGCTAAAAGCTCCCAGATGGCTTACAGACACAAAAAATATTAATATATTTTAGCCAATGCATTCAAAAACTTGACAAATTATATACTAAAATATTTCTGGAGAACCGTTCTATTAATTGGTGAAAACAACATTAAAATCGGTGTAGTAGTTTTAGAGAGTATCCCGACAGGCAAAAAGAAATGACTGAGGAGAATTTAGATTTTTTGTAACTAAATTATGTTTATTCTTAAATGGGAAAATATCTGATGTAAGTTGTAAAATTTAACTGAACAGAAAATTCTAATCACAAGTCCTTTTTTATTTATTTAAACATTTTACTAATAAATCCAGTAGAGTTGGACTCTAACAATCCTAATTAGACTTATAAGAGGCAATATTTAATAGTGTAATATTATACAGCCCTTAAGATAAGACAAAGGACCGAGTGTGAAATTATTATTTCGATACTAAAGCAACTTGTTAACTCAGGTTTGGTTAATGCCGATAACTACTTTGAAACTAATATTCGTAACTTGAATACACGAGTATGTTTAACTAAATTACGTGTAGTTATGCTTACTCATACTTTGCCCGTTTTGTGTTGTGGTTAAACAGTGGTAGCCCATCGGTAACGCGCTCGCTTGGGTAACCGAGTGATGCGGGTTCATTTCCGGGTCTCGCACCTCTGAAATTTTAATGTGCGAATCTTTTCTATCATGATTACCACTTGTCTCACGGTGATGGAAAACATCGTGAGGAAACCTGCATGTCTTAGAAAACCTAGCAAGTTTTCGAAAGACGTGTGAAGTCCGCCAACTCGCACTAAGCCAGCGTGGTGGACTATGGCCTGATCCCACTTGTTGAAGGGAGGCCTGTGCCCAGCAGTGGGACGTTAAAAAGGGCTGAATATAATACAATATCTCTGATTGCATTGGTGGTCTAGTGGCTATCTTTTACGGCTCTTTTAAGGTCCTGGGTTACTTCAAGTTTTGTCAACGATTCTTTCTGTCAAGAAAGTCGCATCAGAAAGATGGTAATGCTATCACTAGTAAATATAAACGCATTAGTTAATGCTTTAAATCGTAGTAATAATTTTAAAACTTAAACCTAACTACAAGCTTCATAAATAAGTTTATTTTATAAGTTATAAATGAAATATAGCCAAGTATAACCGAGACGCAATCACGGTCCGGGTCAATCCAATTACCTACAGGTCCGCAGTTGGCGTCAGGGTCCTAATCCACCTGAAGTAGATTTTTTCAGGTTTTAAATTAGAATCCCTTAATATTTACCTTATGGGTGATAAAATATGTATTTTACAATTATTTGTTTATTTATTTATTGAACTACCAACAAAAGTTACAATATTACAATACTTAAAACTAGGTTACATAATAATATGATTTACTTTTAATTATAGGTAGTTACAACTTGCTACTTTTACAGGCTAACACTATATTATTAATAGTATAAAATCTATAGATCTTTATTAATAATAATGACTATTTCAAAAATTAACCAAAAAATATTTGGATCATTCAGATTCACAGTTGTATTTTACAATAGTAATGTTAAAGGGACATTTAAATTATAAATAAATTTACACGATATTGAAATTACGAAAAAATCACGAGAAAACTACCCGATCAGAGTTACATACTACCGTATACCGTAATATATATATTATATATACTAAAATATTATAATATATATATTATAATATATGATAGTATACCATTATAACTATATACATATAAATAAAATTGAAGTGTCTGTTTTTAATTTCAAATTAAAAGCTTTTCGCTAAATACATATAAAAGTGTATACGGTACTTACATTAAAAAGTTATTTTTTAAAATTTTTGTCTGTCTGTTTGTTCTGGCTAATCTCCGAATTAACTTGACGGATTTTAGCAAGACTTTCACTAGCAGATAATGAATGCTATGAGAAGTAACATAGGGTACTTTTATTTCATAGAAAGATATAAAGACTGTTTTATTTGTTTTTACGCCATATATAAGTTGTTTGTGTATGTGCCTGATACTCTTTCACTCTGCTAGAAAACTTGTGCAGAGAAAGAGAGAGATAGAGAGAGAGAAAGAGAGAGAGAGAAAGTAGTGTAAGTTTATAAGCATTAATATTATATGAATTCGCTAGGTTGTATGTGTTTATAAGTTCTTTCCATTTCAATGTATAGAAACACAGAGAACGTCTTATTATATTCTCCATTTTTGTTAATATAAAAAAATATTAAATATGTGATGATTTTAAATGGCTTTGTTTGTATAAAACTCTTTTATTAGTTTTCACTTCTGTGCACGAAACTCCCTTCAATACGAGATCAGAGAAAAGTGCACTACGCTTTGATGTTGGCGGACGTTGGTGGACCTCACGATGTTTTTCACTATAAGAGAAGTGGTAAGTGTGATAGAAATATTTCGCTAATGAAAATTTTTGAGATGCGATATCCAGGATTTGAACCCGCTTCTTCGTTTTATAGTCCAATTACCTTATAGTCAAACTTGTAGTACTGGGCGAATACTAATTAAAATAAATAATAATCATCATCATCATTAAAATAAATAATAATATAAATAATAAATTAATGCATAATAAATATGTTGTGACATTGTTTCACACAGCGCCATCTAGTTCCATGGTAAGCTACGAAGCTAGTGTTACGTCTACCAAATGGTTGATATACAACATATTATATAAGTTTAAATACATACATATTATAAATATAACCCAAGACTGGAGTACAAGCATCCGAGTTTAACAAATGACTGCCCATCGAACTTGAACCCGCGAAAGCTGGCGCAAGAAAGTAGGGTCACTACAAACTGCGCCAAACGTGTCGTCAAATACGCCTATAATACTGTAAATATATTTTTATTAAAAATTCGATATAGCCATTTAAGATATCACTTTCACGATAAGTAAATAGACCCCAAATATAGAACACACGTATTCGGTTACGTATGAGAGACCTTTCAAATTGGATTATGTGGCACACATTTATCCTCGATAAAAATATGTCAAGAAAAAATGTTTTAATATAGAAAATGTTTTTGTCAAAGACGGGCATGTGTGCAATTTTGTTAAGTGAGTTCCAACCTATACCTGTTATATAGATAAATAACGATTTTTATAACAGTCTAGTAGTAAGTTTAGGGAGAATTTTGTGTTGTAAGGTATTTTAGTTCTTACTAATTCAAATCTAATCAAAATGTTGTACAAGCATTTTTAAATCTTCAGTTTTTATATTATGAATATATCTATACTAATATTATAAAGAGGAAAGGTTTGTATGTAAGTATGTTTGTAACGAATTGGCTCAAATAGTACTGGAACGATTTTAAAAATTCTTTCACCATTTGAATGCTACATTATCACTGATTAATATAGGCTATTTTAATTGCAAGAAAAAAAAGATGCCTATTAAAACTACAATAACAGGAGAGGAGGAGGATATGTAACAGGTAGCCACGCGGCTCAGGAGTATATTAATGCTAGAGTAGTTTTGGAGAATTTTCAACCCAGCGAGTGATCGAATGAAGTTTAGTAGCGATTAAATAAAATGAACGCGGGCGAATACCCGCGTATTGCTTGTAGAATATATTTTAAATGTCAGTACATAATATGTCCCATCTGCCTTGTCTTCTTTGACAACGATTGAATTCATAATTCCAATACAATATGTATTTTAAGCTGTATTTAAATGTTATTTTAAGTCTAAGTCCTCTGGTATGAATGTGACAAATTTTCCAACTTTATCAACCCTTAACGTGAACGCTAAGACTACACGTGTAAGTATTACGTGAAAATTATGGAACTTACGAAGTTTGATCTTGGAACTGAAAGCGTTATCTTACACGAAAACTGTGATCGTGTTTCAAAAGTCATAATCCTTTGCAAAAAGAAGCAAACGACTTCTTTAAGCAGCTTTATTCTTAAGTTATTCGTTATTTTTGTTTTTATAATTAAAATACAATAATGTATTTAGTTAAGCTTAAATACAAATTAGTTTAATAATAATGCCATGTAATAATATTTAAAAAAATACAAGTTTTAAAGTGGTAGTGCCATGCTTGTTACCTTCGGGTAGCAACCGAATGGGCCGGCACGCCCCGTATAGTTCATTAGTACCACTCTCTCACAGAAGACCGGCGTGAAGTGGCAGCTATGCTGTCGCGTTTCGTCCGGTGAGTGAGAGTCCGGGAGGCCAACTCTCCTTCCCCCCTCCCTCTTCCCTTCATCCTCCGCCTTCGTTTCTCCCTCCCTCCTCCATCCCTCCCTTTCCTGAAAGCGGCAACGCATCTACAAGCCTGGCTTGCAGATGTCCATGGGCGGAGGTGATCACTTCCCATCAGGTGAGCCTCCTGCCCGTTTGCCCTCTTTTTACCATAAAAAAAAATACATTAAGGTGAATTTAGCTGTTAAAAGTTGATGATGATGATGAAACTTTCTTAGGTTTGCCGGTTAACAAAATTCTACTCGTTGTATATATTTTAGACACGCTGAGAATTATGAATGAAGCAATTTCAAAGACGAAATTTTAATAAATCATATTATACATGCTGAACCCGCGGCATCACTCGCGCTAAATCTAGTTCTTTATACATGTTAATAACAGTCCTGCGATTAGTTTGTCATAGAAGCAAACATGAAAATTGAAATTTATAGTCAAATTGACATTTCGAGTCTACCTAACCATTACGTAAGCTAAATTATTGTTTTAGTTTATATGTTTTTATGGATAAATATTATATATTATTACTTATATCTTATTCCAGACTAAGAGAAATCAAAAAAAAAACAAATATCATAAAAATTGGTTCAGCCGTTCTCGAGTTATAAATAGTGTAACTAACACGACTTTTTTATATATATAGATTAGTAAGCTTTTGATATCTCAATACATTGGGATTTTATTTTTCATTCATAATTTTATAAAAATCTTTTACTTTATATGTATCAGATACGCTTCATAACATTCCTATGTAGTTATATAACAGACATTCATATGATAGAAGTTCTTAGTGTTGAATCCTTTCACAATGGAAGGATCATTCTAAATCGGTATTGAATTTATTGAAAGTACAGACGAATAGAAAACACCCAAAGCCCAAACAATCAGCTTAACGCATACAAAAATCCTAAAGGATTTAAGCCGGCAATCTATTACTGAATAGCAACCGAAGCTCTGAAAAGGTCGCACAATATATTATACAGACTAATAAAGCGCTACAATATACACTAAATGTATATTTAATATATTAAAAATGTTTAAATATGATAAATTTAGTAATGTGTTATTTTAATTTAGAATGAATTTAAGCATTGGTATAATAATATTAATAATTTCTTTTTAGAAAAAATAAGATTGTGATTATAATCGCCCATATTTACAGTCTTAAGAAAATGAAAAAAAAAATATTGAAAACAAGTGTATATCTTTATATTATAAAGCTGAAGAGTTTGTTTGTTTGGTTAAACGCGCTAATATCAGGAACTACTAGTTCGAATTGCAAAAACGGGAGAATAATATTTCTTTTGAGAGGTTCCGTCGCGTACGTTAAAGTTAAAGTAAACGGTTAATGTTATGTAAAAATAATGTATGACTGAATTGTTCCCCTTTAAACGTTATAAAAAAAGTCAGCGATAGCATATTATGTCCATTTCTTAAGGTTGTCTCTCTATAACCTTTTTTATGGTAATTAAATTTGTTTTAGGATAATGCGTTATAGGTGAAGGTACTTTATAAGCATTGTATTAATCCTAACCTAAATAAATAAGTTACTCATCACAAGTATTTAATTTTGAACAAAATGAAAAAATATAACTGAAACGAGAACTTTACCTTTTTTGAAGTCGGTTATAAAACGGAAGTACAATATTCGACGCCAATAACAGGATGTTCACAAAGAAGTTATTTTATATATAGGTTTGCTCTGGATTCCACTAACAATCTTTGATTTATTACGCGAGTACTACTGTGTGAGGCAGATATTTAATAACAATGTGTTAGAAGACAGAAGAAAACTAAAAGCTTTCATAATACAGAGACAAATAAAAATTCGTTAAACGATTTCTTTCATAACATCATTTATTGAATTTTTGGAATGATTGCTATGTTTGTAATAAACTAAATATAGTATTTTTATTCCTATAGTTCATAAAAGCAGTGATAGGCCAGCGAGTGTAAATAAACGAGTGATGCGGGTTCAAATCCGGATCTCGCATCTCTGATATTTTCATGTGCGAATCATTTATATCACGATTACCACGTGTCTTACGGTGAAGGAAAACATCGTGAGGAAACCTGCATGTCCGAGAAAACCTAGCAAGTTTTCGAAAGACATGTGAAGTCCGCCAACACGCACTAGGCCAGCGCGGTGGACTATGGCCTGGTCCCCCTCGTACTGAGGAAGACCCGTGCCCAGCAGTAGGATGTTAAAAAGGGCTAAACAGACTATAGTTTGTAAAATATAGCAAAGCAAGAATTATTGGAATTTCTCCACGAACTTCTCCATTGGTAATGATATAGTCGCGTCGCGGAGAGTGTGTAACGTCTTTACATCAAAAGTAATGTCTTAAAGTGGCACATCTGAGACATGCTTTACCTATAAATCCTAAGACAGCTGTTGTCAACGTATGAGCATTAACGACAAGAACAGATAATCGTAAATTATCGTACGTGAGAGAGGAACAAAACATTTACCAGAAGATATAACTCGAAAATGTAAAAAAAAATCGAATACTACAATAGGTATAGTACGTATGTTCTTGCATAATACACTAATACTTTGTATTTTATTGTCAGTATGGCAGCCCTAAACCTTATTTCCTTCTGTTATAATGTTCTTAAAAGAAATGTGGATAAGCCTGTGCAATCATTAAGAAAAAATAACTTTTAATTTTAATTAATTAACTTTTTCATTCTTCTACTTATTTATAGTACCTCTTTAATAACAAAAACCTCTCATCTGTGTACTTAATTTCATTGAAATACTTTTGATATTTAAGAATTTGTCTAAAGATATTTTACAAAACTAATAAAATCCATTTATTTAAGCTGAAATTAAAGGAATTTCTATTAGATAAGACCATATTTAATACGAGTTACTTATGCCCGCTTTGGTTCTGACCGTCCCTAGGTATTATGTTATTCACAATTTTATTCGTTTAAATACTCTGAGAAAAACCGTAAATCTTTTTCGAAAGTATAAATAGACCTGGTTTAGGTGTGTATACTAAAAAATGGCTAATGTCCCAAAATATTTATATTTACTTAAAACATCAGCTATCTTCTAGTAGAAGCCGCATTACAATCGGTCACATATTTTGAAGATGTTTTTTATGTATAGTTTATTAAGGAGTTATAAGCATTTATATAAGTTTTTGATTTATTATGGTGGTCTGATTTCTTTTTAACAAAGAGTGTTTCGACTTCAAAGTCAGTTTAAATGTAATTATCCCACCCTTACTATTGTAATGTTACCACGCCAAATGGAGGAGGCACTCAAGACTCTTGGGTAAGAGTCGAGTAAAACGTCCTTTTTTCGTCGTTCCAAGACGAATTGTTCTTGCAAAATATTTAAAGATCTAGCGAAAGTTAACGTAAGTAGTTAACTTTAACATTCTATAATATTTATGGTTTAACTTTAGAACTTCAATAAGCACACTAAGTTTAAGACTCCAGGGCTTCTAAGTTTTTACAATACTGAACTAAATGAATTGAATTATACGTTTTTATATATTACTAGCGACTCACCCACGCTCGCAAGGGTTCATCCCTAAGTTTAGCGCGAACGAAGCCTCGGGTTCCGCTAGTTAAATAAAATTTCTAAAATATAACCTCCCCCTTTTTTCAATTCTGTTAAAGAGTAGCCTAAGTTACACCTTGTAACATTAGCTATCTGCGAGTGAAATCTCTGTCAAAGTCGGTCCAGTCGTTTTAGAGATTAGCCAGAACAAACAGACAGACAGACAAAAAAAAGCTTGAAAAATTGGTTTTTGTTGCTAGTATCGTATATATGTAGTTTAATAAAATAAGTTTTTGTATGGCGCAGATTTATAAACGTAAAAAAGCTATGTGCAGTCTATGTTTTCTTTTTACGTTTATATTCTTAATAGTAATTTTCACTTGATTCGCTCATGTTCTTTCCTAGGTAAATTGTAACGTATATTATAAATAACCAACTGTATCCTTACATTTCTCACTATAAAAGTCACTTTTGTGTTATTTAAGACCACCTAATAGGCTGAGCCAAATTTAGTACAATCAATTAAGCCGTTCTTGAGTTTAAACACCCAAAATCAACCTAAAGGGAAGTGAAGGAAATTCGTTACTAACAAATATTTTTATAACCGAGAATAATGTAATTTGTAAGTTTCTACGACAGCAATATCTCTTTGCAGACGACGTGTTAATTCGACCGTTTAGGGAAAAATTCGGGGTTGTGACAACACAAAGCTCAGTGAGCTTATAATATGAATTATTCTATCTTTCTATAAATAATAACGATTTATCTTAGCTTTGGTCACTATTGTTTTTTCTAATATTAAAAAAAATGTTTAGATTTATACTTTTACTGATTGCGTTGATAAGTATTACAATTTTTAGAAAATTCCTCTTCTTATTCGTGAAAACAACATCAACATCTATGCAGTAGTTTCTCAGATTAGCTCAAGTTTTCAGACGCAGACGAAGGCTAGTTAAATACTAGATTCTAGACTAGATTGATGCTGATTTTATTTTTTTTATTATTCAATTGATTACTTATAGATAGACTGACTGAATGTAAAAATTTAAAATTTTGTGAAAAATCTTCACAAATTTTAAGCCTAATAAAGAACATTTTACATAATAATATAAATATACAAGTAGTATACCGTATAAAGATTCTGTAAGGGATAAATAATAAAGTTCCCTGGGTTAGTTAAGACTAACCGTGTATCAAGTTCAGTCACTAAAAGCCTTATCTCTATAGGTATAGACATTCACCCATTTATGCCCAAAAGTTAACCAGATCTAATCAACAGGCATTGATGAATAGGAAACATCTTTCTGATACAAACTAACATAACGTAAATAGAAGCTTTGAAACGTGATGTGAGGCAAATTTCGGCGATGACTTTTTACTGTATTTCGAATCAGACGTATTCCGGTTTTCTTTTAGTTTCGAAATACACTATTCATTTTATCTGTGCAAAGATTAAAACTACGATATCGGGTTTTACAGTTTCTGGACGTATGACGTATGAATGGTGGATTCGAATTCTGGTGTAAGTTCTTTTTGAAATTATTGAAATACTAGTGGAACCCGCGGCTTTGCTCGCGCTAAATCATGTGAGGGTGAGTCGCTTGTTTAAGGTAAACATTTCCATCATACATTACATATATCTAGCGGTTTAGGAAGCGCACGCCAGAATAGCTCGCAGATGGTAGATTTTTTACTACTTATTTGACACTTATCGTCATATTTTGGACAATTCACACAATATCTTTATAAATTGTAGCCTAGGTGCTATTCTGAGCTTATCTATATTATTGTAAAGTTTCATTAAGATCCATTTTGTAGTTTTTACGTGAAAGAGTAACAAACGTCCATCCATCCATCCATACTTACAAACTTTCGC
Organism: Boloria selene; assembly: GCA_905231865.2. Taxonomy (NCBI): domain Eukaryota; kingdom Metazoa; phylum Arthropoda; class Insecta; order Lepidoptera; family Nymphalidae; genus Boloria; species Boloria selene. The sequence goes on from HG993133.1 coordinate 1,547,642, forward strand.
GTTCATAATATTAGTATAGATATCGGCATAACTTAAAAGATTTTGCTGAGAATTATAGAAAAATTTCAAGCTGGTAGCTTCCAACCAAAACTGACATTTTCTACATATTAAAAAATATGTTTGTCAGTGTGTAGTGACCATGCTTGCTGTGTCAGCGGGAGCGGGTTCGAGTCCCGTTGGAGCGTACAGTTGTATGAAGAGCATGAATGTTTGTATTCCAGTCATGGTTGTTGATATTTATAATATGTATGTGTCTTAAGTTATATATAATGTTTAGTATTTTAACTAAAAGTATATTAACTAGACACTACAAGGCACTATAAGTTCCATGGTAAAGTAAACATACTTTACCATGGAACTGGTACTTTGTGTTAATGTACCAACATATTTATTTAAAAGTGCATTGTCACTCACTTATTGGGTTGAAACACGATACAACTAGTAAACGTTAAGACTCAGGACCGACAGCTTAACATTCCCAACTCTGGGATGTTGCTTAGGCTTACTGAACAGAAAATCTCAATAAATAACCATGGTTCTACCCAGGAATTGAACCCAAGACCTCCAGATATACAGTCGTAGATACTAACAACCACCGAGGAATTTAAAATGGAATTTAAATAATATGTTCATACATAAGACTCAATATAAATAGATATTTCAATCATAATTATAAATCAAACTAGCAATTTCTAAAAGACACAGCAAGTTATAAAAGAAAAACCATTCTCGCTTCATATAATCCATGTAATTTTTAGTTCCAATTTAATTTAGCTAAGTGCCGCTCAGACGGTATCAGACAACGGGTTCAAAATACTGCGTGATGAAGATAAAGGAGAGAGCTAATTACATTAGTCGGTTACGTTAAGTCTATGTATTGAATGTTTAATATCTATAGAAAATATAAATAAAATTGAATTTTCTATTTGTAATGTTAAAATAATAACTTTTTTTAAATATTGTGTATGAGAGTATGGATGATAATTATGAGAAAATATTTTTTTTTTTAATTTTTTGTCAGTCTGCAATATTTACAACGGCTGGACTGATTATGGTAGGACTTTTATCGGCTAGCCGATGTTTTAAGAAGTAACGTAATTAAGGCATTATTTTGTAAATATAGGGACCGGCGCAAAAAATCAAAACCAATGAAAATGCGACCGCGTATTTAGTGACAACTTGATTCAGACATGCAGGTTTCTTCACGATGTTTTCCTTCACCATAAGACAAATGGTAATCATGATAGAAATGATTCGCACATGAAAATATCAGAGGTGCGAGAAATACTCGGATTTGAACCCGCTTAATTCAGTTCGAGCGAGCGCGTCATCACTGGGCTTAAATAAAGAAAATAACACTTAATACTTATAAAATAACACTTATAATATCTATAATTTCTAATTTTTATAATCAATTTTGTTTTCAAATCATAGGAGTAGGATTTAAATGCATGTTAACTAGGACGCTATAACAAACGACACACACCATATTACAAATTTAATATCTCAATGTTACTAAAAGAACGCACAAACAAAGCAAAAGCAAGAGAGTCGCAAGCATTTTCCAAAAGTATTTAGTTTTGCCATTTTAATGGCAAAGGAAATGCTTTACAAAGATGAAGGAATGGAAATAGTTTTTTTTATTTTTACTTCACATTTATTTATATTTATGTATGTCTTATTAAAACTGAAGAATAAATTTATTTATTTATTTTATACATTATAACACACAGCTCCATCTAGTTCCGTGATAAGCTACGAAGCTTGTGTTACGGATACCAGATAGTTGATATACTAGATATATATGTTTAAATACATACATAATATAAATATAAAGTTTCATGACTAGAGTACAAACATCTGAGTTTAACAAATGAATACCCCCAGCGGGACTCGAACCCGCGACCGCTGGCGCAATAAAGTAGGGCAACTGCGCCAAGAAAGAAGAAATAAAATATTAAATTATAAGATGTATATATTATGTTCTGTATCCTTATACTATTTTTTTGGTGTAATAAAGGATTTATAAATAAAAAATAAATAAATTCAGTATGGGTAAGTATTGTAACTCACTAGCCCTTAGTTACCCTCGTTTTGCTTCTAGTTCGCCTCTAGTGAAAAATTGGATTGGATTTGTCAAAGTATTAATTATTTTAACACGATAATAAAATAATAATAATAATTTTTATTTTTAAACATTCCAAAGTACTACCTATCCATGATAAATATAAATATACAATTCTAAAAGAAAAATTTTTCAACCGAAAAATTAAGAAAAAAATAGAACATGCTGTGTATACCAGAGCGGTGGCGCAAGATCGCTTGTGTACTGAGAGGGCAATGAATACATACGGAGAAAGAACAACTATGTACATTACTCCACGGCTTATAAATAGTTTGCCCCCAAACTTAATTAATGAAATTAACAATAAAAATATTAAGGCAAAACTAAAACATTATTTCTTATCTATAATTAATTAGATTTATTATTTAATATTTAATATTAAATAAAATATTTAGTTCTAAATTATAACAATATTGTATATAATAATATAATATATTTTATATTAATAATTGTAATATAATGAATTATGTAAGTAACATTATACAAATCTAAGTGATTTACAATGTTACATTTAATTTAAAAAAATATGTTAACTTTAATAATAATAATAAATAAATAATAAATAAATAAATAAGTATTTTTAGGGTTCCGTACCTCAAAAGGTAAAAACGGAACCCTTATAGGATCACTTTGTTGTCCGTCTGTCTGTCTGTCTGTCTGTCTGTCTGTCAAGACCTTTTTTCTCAGGAACGCGTGGAGGTATCAAGCTGAAATTCATATCAAATACTCAAGTCTATGGTCTCTTGGAGCTGTGAAAAAATCAAACTTCTAAGTCAACGCGATCAAAAGATACTCCCGTTTATGCCGCAAATTTTCGACACTCGCAAGGGAATCAAAACCTACAGGGTACTTCCCGTGAACTCAGAATCTTGAAATTTGGTACGAAGCAACGTCTTATAACACAGATAAAGGAAAAATTGCGAAAAGCATAAATTTTTAGTTACATCATATAATAAAAATATTTTTAATAATTTTAAACTTATTACCCCTTTACTCATACACCGTTCCGTACAGGTTTGTACGGAACCCTCGGTGCGCGAGTCTGACTCGCACTTGGCCGAATTTTTCGGTTTTATCACATTATTTGTTTTCTTTTTTTCCTCATTTTTATTTGCCCTTGTTGTTTATTTTTAATTTAATTTTTTCCCAATGGATGATCGTAATTGACCTTCATAATTTGTATAAAACTTTTTTATAACTTTCTTTTGTGCTGTCATGTAAATAAATAAATAAATAGATCAGTTGCTGAATTTATATAAAACATCAAATTTTGTTTTTTTTTCTATTGGTAATGGGATGTCGAGATGAAAAAAGGAAAGTTACATTATCGAAACATTTTGGATTTAATACAATACATATTACATCATATGTAAATAAAAAAAACATAAAATATACAAGATATATACTTTCACAGCCTTTTCAAAAATCGTTTAGCCTAAAGAATCGGTATTGCGATTCAGCTAGAAATGCAGGAAGCATTTGTGCCATCTTTGCATTTCTACTCGTAAGGACATGAGTTATACGGATGAAGTCAGTTGAGTTATGAATTCTATATGCTACCATATTTAAGTCTTAAAATGGTAAATTGTAGAATGTGTTAGAGAATTTTATTCATAATATTAATCGACATAGTAGTCTAGGAAAAGGATTGACATCAATTCAAATAGATAAAATATATTATGGAAATAAGTCCAGTGATCTTTGGTTTAGTATTTACGAGTACATTCTACTATACTTAAGAACAAATAGAAATCAATGGTCACAATGACATTACAAAACAATAAAAAGTTATTTTAAATTAGTAAATAGTACATTTAAACCAACATTCTTATTAACATTTGAATAAATACATTTATTAAGCAATTTTAGTCTCATAATTTGAATCAAATATTCTAAACACAATATTATTTTAACAAGTCATTGGGGTCATTTACAGGCATGCTTGGAATTCGGTCGCCTCAACCCATCATATAATCAATAATAATTATTACGTATGTTTACATGGTATAAAACAAATACCCTCCCACCGTCTATGCTTCTACTTGCTCTATCTATGCTCACCGTCTATGCCGATTTAACGGATTTTAATGCGTTTTCTATAGTATTTTCATGGGATGGTAAAGGAAAATATTGTTATTTTATAACATGTCTAAGACAACCCAGATAGCGTCTAAGAAACAAGTAAGGCCCACTTTCGATTAATGAGGACTACCATCTATTTTTTTTTTATTAGAAAAAACCGGACTCCTCTGACTTATGTTGGTCAGAGATCTTTTTATTATTATAATAATTTGTTACTATTTTGATTTGTATTTGAGTTCTTTAAGAACAATGTGCTTTCTTATATTTTAAACGTAACTATTTATACTTAATATGTATTTTATACTTATGTCTATAATTGTTGTAAGAGCTATTTAACATAAGGACATTTTAATAATTACTGTATATAATAATGCTATTTATAATATTACTAAACTTTAGTAGTACAAAATATATATTTTATACAAAATATTATATGCACTATTTCCTTACTTAATTGCTTAAAAAACTAGGGTATTCGTATGGCACAGTATATACATAAATACATACACACACACATACACACATATATATATATATATATATACATGTAATGAAATGACATTTCATTCGAATTGTTATTGGTTATCTGTGAAATCAGAGAGTACGCATCGGGGTGACGCACAATGGCGGATGAAGATGCTCAGATTATTTTGCATATAATTGTAAACTTGTAGAGGGATAAAGTAAAGATATAAAGTAAAGATATAATTGAGCGGTATTAGTAAACTTTCAATGTCGTTTCTTTGCTTTTCAGAGAAACAAATCGTGGTTTATTTTGAAAATCCTCAATAATTATATCTTATAATACACACATATACACATTTTTTGCGAATGTCTTTTGTTGGCTATTTTTACTATCATCTATTTAAACTTACTGGGAGATATTTTTTCGAACTAAAAAGTATCCTATAGGTTGATCTAGAAAGCCAGCTATTCCATCAAAATTTGTCGTTTTCTCGTGAAGCGGTTACAAATAGACAAACTAATGATCATTCCACTAAGAATTTCCAAATATTCGTACATATGAGATTTAGTTAAAATTTTATTATATGTATAGATCTTTTGTAGTTTCACTAAATGGGTCTCAATTAGCGCCCACTGAAATACCTAGTGTAGGCATATTTGAGCGAAATCGAAATCATAACACGTTCAGATCGATTCATTATTGCCGATATTGCGTCTTGCATGAGTAATCAATTGCTTTGACAGCTTAATTTACAGCTTATACGACCTTATAAGCTCGTTTGAAATGGCTAATCGCTATATAACCAAAGTTAGTGTAGTACTTGAGTGTAATGTTCAGGTGAAATTTAACTTTGCTGAAATCAAAGGTATTTTGCATACGAGTATTTAAATCGATAAGTAATTATAGAAATTAAAATAATTATCGGGAAATAAATATTTCCAAGAGATGAGATATTTCCCCGCAATAATAAGTATCCTGAATCGAATACTATAGGTACTACAATTATACTTAATTTCAACAAAACTTATTTAGTAGTTTTCTTTTATGACTATTTTAATAAGAATTTCCCAAAAATATTCAGCTTACAGATTCGACTTAGTTAAAATTTTATTATGTGTATAATTAATCAGGTACTACAAAAGTAATTTTAAGTCTACTTATTAGTACAAAACATTTTCATTCATTCATACTAGATACAAAAGATAAAAAATAAGCTCTTACATTTACATCTTTTATGTAAGATAATAGAAACAGCAATATTTCGGTCACGGCGGCCAATCTCTAACTACGCATGAAATACACTTACACAGTCCTATGGGATGTCAAACCTACATGACCGAAATGTACGGTTTAAAGCTTAATTTACTGTGATGTCTAAAAAGTTGTAATTATATAGTTTTTAACTTAGCTTCACTTAATATGCTTGATTTATTTTGTTAATTTAAATACTATTAATAACAATTCTTTCTTAGGATTACGCGAATATTTGACATTATAAATGAAACTATCTTTTCGGATTTTGTCGCGGATTTATTTTGATTTTTTTATGACCATGATTGCTATAAAGCATTCGAAACTTCGGGAACCAAAAATTCAAATAAATCCGCGACGAAATCCGAAAACATAGTTTCATTTATAATACTATTAATAACAATTTACTAGATCTTTACATATAATTGAATCTATACTTATACTATAAAGTTGGAAAGTTTGTTTGTTTGGTTAAACATTCTAATCTCAGGAACTACTGTTTAAATTTAAAAAATGCTTTTAGTATTGGATATTATAGCTCATTTATCAAAGAAGGCTATATAAGACTATATATCATCTACATATACTTGGTATTATTGTAAGCTCTAAGAATACGGTTTCCGGCTTCCGGTCTTAAAAACGCGGGAAATGCTAGTGTTGAATTTTATTATTAATTTAATTTTGATATTAGTGTTATTTTTCAATTAATAATACACCTAAGCATCAAGTAGTTCGAAAATTGTGTCATTCTCAAAATATTTTTGCTTAAATATTGGCTAATTTAACACAATAGGTGGATAAAGATAGGGATGATAATAGGGATAAGGATAACAACTTTGTACAACGATAGAAATATTGAAGCCATAGCTTATAAATTTTAAAGCTTTTATTTTAGAGTCTAGCTCTAGGTAAATAGGAAGTTTTGGAATAGAAATACTGCTTTGGTAGAGCGGGGCCAGAGCTGAGGTTCAATTTCCTGTTCGACCAAATATTAGTTTAGGTCATATTATATGTAGAAACCTCTCCCGGTTTATTCCATGGATATTCCGTCTAAATAAGCTTGCGACTTCAAATTTGATATTACGTATAAATATTTATATTTCTTAATACGATGGAAAATAGTGCAAGGAAAATTGTTTTAATTTTTTTTTAATATTAGGCAAATATCTATACATACTTATGATATTATATACAAACTTAAACTAAAAAGTGGATTTTAGGAAGCAGTACGTGTATTTTTTTTTGTTGCTTGGTGATTTTCTCAAAAAGCAAGATTTGAATGAATTTTGATAACATTTATAAGAGAACACTTAAATTAATAGAAAATAAAAAAAAACATCAAAATTACTTCATGGATCGGATAGATTCATGGATATTTTATGATGAGTGAAAGAACTCTTTGGACCTGTTTGAAACTCATATATGTCCATAGTAGTGTTTCAGTCCTACTGCTTAACTACGTCATATTTAAATAAAACAAAAGTGCGTGTGTACAAAGTACACATGTCAGAAGTAAAACTTGAATTTAAATTAAGGCTAACTCTTCCCCGTCTCTGAGCGCCTGGTACTATGGACTTATTTTTTCGTTTCATCGAGTTTGAAATCACAACGATGCTACAGAAGTTTCACTTCAATAAGCTTATTATAAAAAAGGATTATAAAATCTCAGCAATACTTCAATTTGATTTTAAATACGTATATATTATATGAAAAGTAATATAACAAACTAGCAATGTTTGTAAAGCACCAACGGCTTGAGAACGTGGACTGAACTTCAAGTAGAATAATATTTTAGCTGTTTTCAACAGAACGCTCAGTTCCGAGCCGAGATTGTTTTATGTTCTATAAGAAAATATGATGTACTTGACCTTTATCTTTAAGGTTTCAAAAATGCATTGTATACTAAACTTTATTTTTTATATATTCACCTATTTTTAGCGTAAGTGTATGTTTGTACTAATATTTTTAGTGTTGTACCGATTTTAATAAAACTGTCAAATCAAAACAAAATATTTTATTCAGCATAAAAATTGTTACAATTTCTTACTGAACGTCATGAGTGTACCACCAGTTCGGAAAGAAGAAACCTCTGTCCTGAGAAGAACTGGCGAAAGAAACTCAGCGGGACTATATTTTTTTCTCTCTCTTTTTCAAATTGAATTGAGTATTAACAATAATTGTATATGTTGAAATAGCCTGGCGGCGATCACATTATTCCCAAGACGTACTGTCTTCTAAAAAATCGTTAATCGAACACAAACGTTCCTTCACAATTTTTTTAAAATTGGCAATAGAAGCTTTTTGAACGTTTTCTGGGATTCTGTTGTATAGGCGTATACATTGTCCATAAAAAGAGTTACTGACTCGGCGTAAGCGAGTCACAGGCATTTCAAGTTTATGTTTGCTCGTATTAATGCTATGCATGTCGCAATTCTTTGGAAATTCGTGTATATTTTTATGAACATACATAACATTTTCGAACACGTATTGAGAAGCAACAGTCAGTATTTTTATTTCTTTAAACTTTTCTCTTAATGATACTCTAGGGCCTAAACTATAAATAGCACGAATAGCTCTTTTCTGCAGGACTTTATAAGTAGATTAAGAAGAAACTTAATTTTTTCTCAGAATTACCTGAAAAATGAAATCTTTCTTGTATTACATCTAATAATTCTCATACAGGTAACAAAAAGAAACATTTTTTTAAATAAAGTTTCAGTAACAGGTGGAGTTGGAAAGTTAACGATGTTTCACCCCTTCGGAGAGCACGTAGCTGTCGGTCTTGCACTTTAACTCACACCGGCAGGCTGATTACGCATCGAGCAATCCATCCGCGATAGCGAAAATTGTACAATAATTGCTGTCCAATCGCAAAATCATGTTAAACTTAATAAATTCATTACCAGTTTTTCATAAATTCGTTGGTTTTTGCATTAAATTATTTAGTAATTGTTTGTATATTATTAATATATTTACACTGAATTTACATATGCTTATTTGTATGTATTTATGTGTGTATGTATGTATGTATGTATTTATGTATGTATGTATGTATGTATGTATGTATGTATGTATGTATGTATGTATGTATCTATGTATTTATTTTCTATATTTATTATCTTTAATAAGTAAACTTGTATAAAAGTATTTACATAATATATTTATATTGTGTCTAAACGTGTACACTGCCTACTGATTTTTAATAACTTACTCCTCCACCTTAAGGTTGCCTGGAAGAGATCGCTTCCAGCGATAAGGCCGCCTGATGTGCATATTTTCTTTGTGTGTGTTTTTATATGTATTTTATGCTTCTTTGTGGTGTGCAATAAAGTATATTATTATTATTATTATTATATTCTATTAATGGTCAGTTAAACATAAGCAAGCTAACATTTCATTAAAAACGGCTCTTTTTGATTTTATTATCGTACGATATATTGTATTACTGTACGATTTTTGCTATCTCGGGTAGATTTCTCAATACGGAATCAGCCTGCAGTCTTGCCAAAGTAACGTCCCATCGAACTTTGATAATGCGAATAATAAGATAATGAACTTGTGTATGCGCCTACATTTGTGCACTATAATCCAGCGCAATTAGATTGGCTTTTGTGATCGAAGTATGTTAGTACGATGTTATTACCAAGAGTTACTTATACTCGTAGTATAAATACTTTATGCACACAATACAAACAAAGAACATACAATACAATCATCATCAGCCCTTTTTAACGTCCCACTGCTGGGCAAGGGCTTGCCTCAGTACGAAAGGGTTCAGGCCATAGCCCACCGCGCTGGCCTAATGCGTGTTGGCGGACTTCACATGTCTTTCGAAAATTTGCTAGGTTTTCTCAGATATGCAGGTTTCCCCGCGAGTTTTTCCTTCACCGTAAGACAAGTGGTAATCATGATAGAAATGATTCCCACATGAAAATATCAGAGGTGCGAGACCCGGATTTGAACGTGCATTACTCGGTTATCCAAGCGAGTGCGTTACCGCCGGGCTACCACTGTCTACAATACAATACAAAAATACAAATACTTCAGAAAGAGCTAAACTCAGTGAACTGTTGAAAGAAATAAATATTTTCTCTATTTACTTTGAAAATCATTGAAAAATGATTTAAAATAGCTACTACCAAGAAAATTTATTAAATCTTAGTTAAGCGACGAAGCTAGTTCTCGAAGACAATAACTAAATTAACGCCGAAGACGTTCAAAATAATGAACTTAATTGGAGAGAGAAAATTTCTTAACTTTTGCTGTTCTATAATATTTAATTTTGATCTTCGATTTTGTTTATAAGAATGGATTCATCTAAAACTTCTACACTAAATAAATAACCCGAATATTTTTGTTTCAATTATATGCCATATCTTTTGTATATGTTAATTACTATTTTTTTTAATCTAAAATCAGTTCTTAAATCAAATAATATTTTTATAGCAATAATACCAAGGCATTGGAAAAAAAAATATTAATTTACCTGACTAGTTATAATTTTGTTAAGCTTTTTTTAATTATAGGTTATAACCTTATTGCAGAAAAGAGAAATTGGGATAAACTATGTAAAAAAAGTAAGCATTTCAAATTATTTTTGTTCGCATATAAGCCTAAGTAGTAAGCAATTGTAGTTAGGCTGATGCTAGTCGTCTGCTAGTTGGACGAGTAAAATAATTTAGTCGTCCAACAATTGTTGGATGACTAAATTATTTTAAAGGCTGTTGCTAGTCGTCCGATAATCGTATTAATAAAAAATATATTAATCGTCCGACTATTGTCGGTTTGTACGAATATCTATCACTTCTTTGATTTCTAATATAAAATAAGCGATTTTTATGTACAGGATATACCTATGCCAAAAATAAAAAAAAAATAACCTTAACCTACCGAGCTGATAATTTATTATTTATATCCCACCCACTTTTAATAAGTCCAAGATTTTTCATATTTAAAAGGGCTGGCTCTATAGAGTCGTCCTATGAAATTTACGTTACTAACACTCCCTGAGAGTAGGTATGTACCTACATCAAAACAATGTACAAGAAAATGGTATTTTGTAAAAAGTACTATAGAAACGTCCGCAATTGCATTTACGAGTATGTTAAAACTTAAAAAACTAATTGATTTCTCTTTGAGCTATTTAAGAAGCAAAAAAGTCTCAGTCGCGATATATCAAACACCAATTGTCGGACGAATAATATTTAATTTATTCGTCCGCTTATCGGATGAATAGACACTTCGTTGTAGTTAAGTCTCTTCAATGTTACTAAGAATGATATCTAAAAAAAAATAAAAAAATAAATAAAAATAGCCTTTATTTACTCTGACCTTTGCACAATTGTAATATAATAAAAATAAAGCAAAACTATACTAACTATACTTCTAACAACTAACTATACTATACTATCTTATTTATATTTTTTATTTTCGTATATAACCTAATTACATTTAAACTTAATTACATTAACATTTAAATATCAGTTACCAGGTCAGGCTGTCTCGCGACATAGGCCTCCTCAAGTTCCCTCCACTTTTGCCTGTCCATTGCTGTCCTTCTCCAACCTTTGGGCAGATCGTCAACCCATCTTTTTTTCTGCCTTCCTCTACGTCTTTTTCCGTCCCGCGGGTACCATTCTGTAACTAGAATGATATCTACTCCTGTATAAATAAATAAATAAAATAATCAGAGGTAAAATTTTATGTATATACTTGTATCTATTATTTATTTACAATGTATATATGAAGGGGTACTTTTAAACAGTATATTGAACAGATTCGTTAAAGTTGTGAAAGCATTATGGTCTGTTATTAAAAATCAAGATACAGTACTAAGCAAAGTAAAGTAAAACCGATAGTTATAGATGAATACATCTACAAATTGTCCAAACGAATTATACAACAAAAATAACTATTTTCCCCTTTTTTTCCGAAACTCGATTCGCACTTGATAATTTTCCGGTCCATTCGGCCTCGGCCTTTTCCGCATAAAATTAATTACTGTGACGTGCTCAACAGGTAATGAAAATTGAGAGCGTTGAGGAATTTTCAATTAAGGCCCTCGCCTAAACTTGTTTTGATGTAAACTAAAATTTATTTCTAAAGTTGACCGCTTTTAATTTCTTTAATTGACGAAAGGGTATTGATTTTAGTTCTTAAATGATATACCTACTATAAAAATTAGAGGAACATGTTTTCCTTATAACTTGGTTGCTAAAACGAAAGTTTTAGATTTTTCTAAGAAAAGATTTACATAGACATAATATATTATGGTCATAGCTCTTATATTGTTAACTTTCATTGGTTATAAAAAGATCTAGCGAGATCTGAATATTGCTTTCTGAAATAGAGATGGACTCAATTTCTCTTTAAAGTTAGTAAAAAATTCACTGTCCTATCTGAACCTACGTTCAAACCTAGACGATATTTTATCTTTGTAACATTTTATAAACAAAACTATCTTTTCGGATTTTATCGCGGATTTAAATTTAAACATTCAAAACGTCGGGAACCAAAAATCACAATAAATCCGCGACAAAATCCGAAAAGATAGTTTCATTTATAATGTCAAATATTCGCGTAAACCTAAGAAAGTATTTCGTAACATTTTTAAACAACACATACGATGTACATATAAAAAAATGCACTCTCCTTTCTTCAATAACTATACAAAAGTAGCTTAGTTAAATAAACCTATTAAATTTATATACCATATAGCTATGATTAAGAAAGCAAAAGGCAATTTTCCAACACCTATTCAAAGCACGTATACCAGTAATGGAACTAAGCGCCTATTGTCCAAGTCTCATGTCAGGGTAATAAATTGCGTGCGGTAGACAGCAGCCCGCTTTCCTCGACTAGATAAGACACTCGGCTTTGTCTGAATAAAATATTGCTATATTAGTTTTTGGGGTAGATGACAGACAGACAGAGATTTTTTTGTTACATTTATGTATAGACTAGCCTTGTCCGCGGCTCCGTTCGCGTTCTAAAGGTTGAGAATCAAAATAAATATTTTTCTCCCGTTTCTTGCAACATTTTTCATTGATGCTCCGCTCCTATTGGTCGTAGCGTGATGTAATATAACATATAGCCATCCTCGATAAATGAATTATCCAATACAAAAAGAATTTTTCAATTCGGATCAGTAGTTCCTGAGATTAGCGCGTTCAACCAAACAAACAAACTCTTCAGCTTTATAATATTAGTATAGATGGATGTATGATGTTTTGTCCGAATTGCTTGCAAATATGGTAGCAGATTATGGGTTACAGATCGGATTGAAAGAGTGGATTTTACTGCCAAAATTCTCAGTAGTAGGCTGCAGTTGGGAAGTTGGCGGTGTTTCAATGACACGCATCCAAGAGCGAATAAAACCGTCGATCGTACGCCTGATCTCTCTCGGATAGTAGCAGATTGCAGATATATTGGTATATATTATAAATAACTAATCAATTGCATTTGGAGTTGTGTATTTACTTGTGAATTACTTATATATGTACCACAGATTGACAGTATATTATAATAATTATATTAGTCTTACTTACTTACTTAGTCTAATAGCCGCCGTGACCGAAAAATAATTACTGGACCAAAATTAAAGCGCGGCATCAAGTGACGATGCTACGATATGAAAGTCTTTCTACCTATATCTTTATAAATTTAATTTCTAAACACACCTACATGCACGTAATGCATTATGTGTGTGTGTGTGTGTGTGTGTGTGTGTGTGTGTGTGTGTGTGTGTGTGTGTGTGTGTGTGTGTGTATTTGTGCACACATTCAGGAAAAGGTTTAATTTATTTAATATTATTATATTACCGTAATATAATACATTACCGTAATATATTTTGTAAAAAAGTGATGTTTTCACTAGCACAATGATCGCTTGACTGGCAATCTAGTGAAAGAAAGCCACAGAAATTATTTCTGTATGATAAAGAAAAATAATATTTACTCAAACACTAACTTGTACTTGTATCTTTCAAGTCTTTATAAGAATTCCGTTTTCAATAAAACAAGCGAATGCAAATACGATAGAGTGGAATAACCCGCAATAAAAATGGACGTTTTATTCATAATGTTTCATTTCATTTCGCATTGTTATCCTCTAAGAGGGTCCATGCGATATAATTTTATGTGAAGCTATTGAATTTAATTCCTTCCTTTTTACCCAACGGCTATAATAGTTTTATTATGATAAACGAATTATTAATATTAGATAGTAGCAACTATGTTTTATTAAAGGACAATAAAAAATATCTTCTATTTTTGTATGTTCTTTTAGGTTAGTTTTACAAAATAAACAGTCCTGAACTTTTCGTTTTTTTACATATATATTTTTTTGGGATTTATTCCCATTTTTTAAACCCATACACTACAAGAAAATAAAAGTGAATTATTTCAGAAAGCAAAGTAGCAATTGATTTTAATATAAATATATAGAGAAGTTCTTATAACTGTTTTTATAATTATTTGTACATGTACTTGTACTGCCATTGATAATAATTTATTGAGATAAATATTTATCTTAGTGTACAGCAACACAATATCATTTTATAAGTTCAAGTATAATAACTATTTATTAATTAACAGAACTTTTTATTTTTTTTATTTTATAGCCAACTAGCATTTCCCGCGTCTTCGCACGCTTTCTAAAAACCGGAAACCAAATTCGCAGAACTAACGCCCATCCTTCCCGTTTTTGCAACACTTTCCATTCATGCTCCGCTCCCATTGGTCGTAGCGTGATGTAATATAGCCTATAGCCTACATCGATGAACGGACTATCCATCACAAAAAGAACTTTGTAATTCGAACCAGTAATTCCTGAGATTACCGCGTTCAACCAAATAAACAAGCCTACAAACAAACAAACTCTTCAGCTTTATAATATTAGTATAGATAAGAGGCAACCTGCAACATAAGAGGAGTTAAGGAACCTACAGACACGACTCTTAAAACAAACTTTAAACTGATGTAAATTAAAAACATTATCATAATTAGTTCAGGTAAATGTCATAAGACATAAAATGTTATATATTATGCTTATTCCTGCTATCTGCTATGATACTGAAACCTAACTGAGATTGGCGCGAAGCCAACACTTCGAGAGAATTAGGACACCAATTAGTTAAACTGCAAATAAAGTCTCTGACCTTAAATATTTCAATTAGTGTGGCTTATAATTAAATAACCTACTTTAAGTTAGTAAAAAATCAGTGATTAAGTTTTTATTTTTACTTTATTAACTAACGAAAATATAATTTAATCTAAATATATAAAAGCGTAAGGTAATTACCTAACTAACTTACTATCTCACTCATGACCAAACATCAAGAAATTAGCAGGGAGATATCTTACTAAATATCAAGATTAAATTAGTAGAGGTAGCTTAGTAGACATCCGTTAAGGACGGATCTTGCAACAGGGCCAGATTAAGGAGGTCTTAGGCCTTTTGCAAGTTTATAAGCATGTTTATGTCCTTAATTTTTGGCAAGCAGCACCTAAATTTAATTATTGATTAAATATTTTTATTTTTTTCCATACATTAAATAACCATAATCGTGTTAATTCAGGTATGTTATAATATAGACACCAGATATGTCGTATCCTAGCCGGGCTTGACGCCAAAACAAGCACTGAGACCGAAGCACTGAGAAGGTTGAGGTTTGCTTTGTCAGGTCTGCTGTCGGGGCATCATGATTAAATAATAAATAAATAAATAAAGTTCCGTGGTAAGCTACGAAGCTTGTGTTACAGATACCAGATAGTTGATATACTACATATTATACAAGTTTAAATACATACATAATATTATAAATATAAACACCAACCAATCGTAAACTTTCGAACTTAACAAATGACTGCCCCCAGCGGGACTCGAACACGCGACCAACGCAAAAAAGTAGGATCACTACCAACTGCGCCAATTAACGTGTCAAATTTACCATAGAAATAAAATTCATACCAAAATATCTAGATACTATTTATATCAGAAAATAAATGAAGGCCCTCAGCTGGAAAAAATATATTACGTTCGATAATTAACGTGGCGATTCGTTGTATTTCTTTGAATTAAGACTAATGTGCTCCCTTGAGGAAAGATTCACCTTCGCAGGAAAAATCCGTTTTTATTACAAATTGGTTTATATATGTGAAACGTTTATGTTAGGGGTACTATTTTTATTAGATCTATACTTACTATTTCACCTAGATTTGCCTCGGTGGCGTAGGAGGTTCTGGGTTCGAGTCCCAGGTCGGGCCAAGTTAGTTATTGAGTCTTTTTGTTTCGTAAGTTTCAGTAAGTAAGTTGGAAAGTTAGCGGTGTTTCACCCCCCCTGCCTCGGAGAGCACGTAAAGCCATCGGTACTGCGCCTTAACTTTCACTGGTCATGTCGAGCAGTGGTCCCATCGGAATATGAGAGTGTGTCTGCGCATACACTTAATGAGATTGGCCGCCATGGCCGGAGTCGGTCGGGAGGACATCATCAGTTCACCTAGTGGTCGATATTCAACCATAATCATTATTGAAAATTTGTGACAGGCTTACATATTATGTACTAGCAAACCCGGCCCGCCTCGCTGGGCGTAACTTAAAATAAATTAAACAGTTTCTATAATTTTGTAATAAAATAAGGGAAGCCGAAGTTACTCCTTTTAATATTAGCTATCTAAGAGCAAAAGAGATTAGCCAGAGAAGATTAGCCAGAACGGTAAAAATTGATTTTTTTATGTAGTACCGTATAATATACTTCCATATGCATATAGTTCATTTTAAATTAAATTTAAATTGAGTCTTCCTGCTTAGTAAGTCTTAATAAAATTCTGGAGTAGTGAAGGGTTGATTAATATTATAAACTTTTAATAAAACTAATAGCTTCTTAGAAAACCATTAAATTTTCTTGCCGATAGTAGAGTAAAAGTTGCTAAAATGTTTATCTTTCCTAATTATATATAGAAATATAACATTATTATTGCAAATATTGGCTTTGTATACTTCAACCTTTTTATTAAAACAGACGAAACCTATTTATCACTTTCATATCTGTAAACAAAGTAAAGTTATAAGCTAGAATATTTTGAGGTCCTCTGCAACCTGACGCAACCTACATGACGTGATTCCTTCATACATATTCAACATGTCTTGTATTCCCGAGTTTGATCTTCATATGTATGGTAAGTAAGTTAAGCATTGTGCTCCTATATCATAGGCACTATACGAGCTTAAATTGCCAATGTATAATATAAAGTTCATTGACTCGAAAGCTCTATCGACTGATATTAGTTAAAATGTAGCTAGCAAAAGCTTTAAATTGAATCTTTTTCTAAGTAATCTTCAATGTATACCTAATCATTGAGTAATATTTTGGCAGCTCTTAAAATTTTTCGATATTTTGATCTAGACTGGACCTACTGATTCACTTAAGCCACCTAGTTCTTATTTGTTGAAACGACCAATAGATAAATGTTATACTTTACAGTAGAGTTTATTCTTCTTTTTTAAATAGTAATCTTAAAGTTTAAGATTGTAAATAAAATAAAAAAGAATCCTATTATGCCGATATATATTTTTTCGCCTTTATAAAATAAAGTGTGTATCAAAATACAAAAAATGTTATTAACAAATACCTAAAAAAGAATAAATTGGTTGTAACCTTTCGCACGGATGATGTAAAACGTTTTTGGCGCTGCGGCAGATATCGCAATAAATTAAAACCAAACATGAAACAAATTGTATAATATGTATGTTATTATGTATGTATGTATGTAAATGATAAAAAGTATTTTTTTTATAAAAGTATTTTTACTTATTATAAAATAAGTAGGTAATATTAAACATAATATTTGTATAAAAATATAACCAACAATTTAAAAATGTATAGATACATAGTTTTTTTTTAATTATTATTATTAAGTTAGAAAATTAAAATAAGGGTTCTACTACTCACTCAAAAAAACATACCAAAGACGAAGCAAGAATAAGTCGGTAGTATAATAACAAGTTATACTGTAGAGGCTTATTTCAGGTAACAACTGTTCTTGTCAGTTCAAGATTGATTCATTTCATTTACAATTTCCCACGTGTTCCAAATAAAAGAGCATTTTGCTAATATATTATCCCATTTATATTACTTTTCTTGAGTAAACTTTTTCTAAGATAATTGCGTAAGAGATATACCGCAATTGTTGTGTAAATGTTACCTCTTAGGTCGTGAAGAAAAATATTGTGAGTACATTTTTATAAGGGTTAAACATTTTCATTGAGGCACGTGAAATGAAAATTGATGGGGGCTTAGGCCTTAGATATTTTGATGTACAAATTAATTTGAAAGATGAGTTTTTACCACTTTTGTTATAGTCAAGGAAAATGTTAAGAGGAAATCTTAAATAATTTAGAAAGTTATCAAACACATGTGGTAGACTATAATAGGCTCCTAAGTTTGAGAGACCTGTGCCCAGCCGTGGGATGGTAAAAGGTATGAATACAACTAGGCCTAACCCAAAATGAAATAGCCATACCCAAGTAAAATTACTTATCTATTAAGTTATATAGAAAATAGTATCATATTTTATTATAAATAAAATCCTGACTTCAATACAACTTAATACTTCCGTAAGTAAGCTGTGAAATATGAAATTATTCAGAAGTAAATGACTGTTAAACATTCTAGAAACTTCGACTTGTAAAATGTTTCGGATTAATCCTTGAGTTCGAGAGGAACTTTCAAATGCTCTACAAAGCTTTGTCG
Source organism: Boloria selene (assembly GCA_905231865.2). NCBI lineage: Eukaryota > Metazoa > Arthropoda > Insecta > Lepidoptera > Nymphalidae > Boloria > Boloria selene. Next base: position 1,566,317 of record HG993133.1, read on the forward strand.
AAACGCTACAAATCAAGATTTCTTTATATTTTAAAACTAAAATGCTCATAACTTTGAATAATATTACTTTCTTATGTTTACGCGAATATTTGATATTATAAATGAAACTATCTCTTCGGATTTTGTCGCCGATTATTTTGATTTTTGGTTCTCGACGTTTCGAATGCTTTACAGCAATCATGGTGCACGCTTTGTCTTCAGATCTAAATCTGAAAAGATAGTTTGGATAATAATTTAAGACTTTAAATTATATTTTATATTTTTATGTTACTCCAGGTCATAGCCTATTTCTATAGGTACTAGATTTATAGTTATTTAATAATGAAAATGTTAGACCTCTCTCAATTTTTTTTAAGTGGTAGTGCCATGCTTGTTACCTTCGGGTAGCAACCGAATGGGCCGGCACGCCCCGTATAGTTCATTAGTACCACTCTCTCACAGAAGACCGGCGTGAAGTGGCAGCTATGCTGTCGCGTTTCGTCCGGTGAGTGAGAGTCCGGGAGGCCCACTCTCCTTCCCCCCTCCCTCTTCCCTTCATCCTCCGCCTTCGTTCCCCCCTCCCTCCCACTTCCCTCCCTCCTCCATCCCTCCCTTTCCTGAAAGGCCGGCAACGCATCTGCAAACCTGGCTTGCAGATGTCCATGGGCGGAGGTGATCACTTCCCATCAGGTGAGCCTCCTGCCCGTTTGCCCCCTTTTTACCATAAAAAAAAAAAATTACATCAATACACAACACTCAAACACATACGATATACATACTTTTATGTCAGAATTTAGAATTATATTAGTACTTCAATTATAATGAAATTATATTTCAAAGTTTTAATGGCATTTTTTTTCTAAGAATCAAAATAGGTTACATATATGTTATAATGAAAATTTTTATTAACCTGAATAACCAGTCGGTTAGTGCAAAAATAATTTATGAAATATATTTATAAAATTCAACTAGATAAGATTTAAAAAGACTGAATTATTAAGTCAACTCTGACATTCCGTGTTCAGTAATTAGATGTTCCAGCAACAAGCCTAATTAGCTAGGACTTGGCACAAAATAAGAACATGCAGTTCAAAGGAGCGCTACTTTAATTTTTAGTTAAAATATTTAAGTACGACACGTTTGGCTCAGTTGGTAGTAACCCTACTTTCTGCGCCAGCGGTCGCGGGTTCGAGTCCCGCTGTGGGCATTCATTTGTTGAGCACGAATGTTTGTACTCCAGTCATGGGGTATATCAATTATCTTGTCCGTATCCGTAACACAAGTCTCGTAGCTTACCAAGGAACTAGATTATTATTTATTAAATGAAAATTAATGTTTAAAGCTATTATTATTATTAATTTTGTTTATAATTCCGGCCACGGCGGCTAGTTTCATTGAGACTAGCCAACTGCGCAGGAGATATTATAGTGCACAAGTGTACGCGCAGACACAAGTGCACTCTCTATTCCTATCACTCTCATATTCCAGTGGGACGAATTTCGGCACGATCAGTAAGAAATAAGGCGCAGAACCGACGGCGTTAAGTGCTCAAAATAAACAGTAAGTATATAAATATAAAAAAATGACATTTTGGAAAAAAGATTCTCAAATTACTCTACTTTTTGTGTACATAAGTTATGACCTACATAATATCATTAAGTCACTGACCAAGCGATTGCCTTGCCACTTAGCTTCCACTGCTCTTTTTATTTTTTATAGTTAAATAAAAATTATTTAATGAGAAATCCTCAATAAAAAGCTCTTTTAATTCAACGGTACAGAAAAAAGCTCTAAAGCACACCACATAAGTTATTTAAATTAAGCTTACATAAAGCTTCACAGCAATAATCTAAAAAATCTCATCCTATATCGCTGAATTAATGTTTTCATAACCTCGCACTCTCCATATCTCAATGAACACGAGATTATTGCATTACGATCGTATTTCATTTCTTCATAATGTTAACCACTTCGGTATAATAAACACCATTCATACCCTACATATTCATGCCTTAATTCGTTTTTGACTGACTTCGAATAAACGAAGTACTTGATTTGTGTGTATTTTTGTGTTATACGCTATACTTTAATTTGACTTATTTTCGTTATTTTTTGTGTTTTAACGAATAGTTTATACCTATGTTATTACTTTTATAGATAGTCGCGATCAGTTTTCCGCGGCTTCACACGCGTTCTAAAGACCGGAAACCAATTTGATATTGTAGTCGCGCGGTATGGTATCTCGCAGAACTAACGCCCGCTTTTCTCGTTTTTGCAACATTTTTCTCGATTCATGCTCCTATATAGACTATAGCCTTCCTCGATAAACGGACTATCCAACACAAAAATAATTTTTCAAATCTAATCAGTAGTTCCTGAGATTAGCGCGTTCAACCATACAATCAAACAAACTCTTCAGCTTTATAATATTAAGTATAGATATATATCGCACCTTCGGTAGTACAAGGGCACAATTGTTGGGTTCCCAACTTTACAGGAGAGCCATTTAAAGATTTTTTTTGCATTCAAAATGGTTTTACTCTGTTTTATATTGCTCTAAAGTTATTATCTTTTTTATAAAATAAAGTACATATTATAGGTGTTCTTGGCATCATGTTAGCAAGAATTAAAAACGTTTAGTTTTTTTTTTATTAATATAGTTTTCAAGAAGGGGGTACAAAGTCGTTTTGGCCAATTTTGACAATTGTGCCCTTGTACTACCGAAGGTACGATATATAAAACATACTTGAAGTGAAATGGTTTCATTTTATATTTTAAAAAATGTCTAAACGCTCATGCTGACATATCATAATATCGTGTTTTTCTGTGGTAATTTTACGTTGTAGTCAATGGACAGGCTTACACCGAACGAAGCTAGGTTAACCAGGTCCTCTTAAAAATAAGGTTGCTCAAAGCGATTAATCAGTAGTGTTATTTAAGTTGGTGTAAATTTTTAATTATTAACCCATTTTTGGACAGATTATTTCTTTGTCTATAAGTTTCAATTAGAACTAGAATACAAATTAATAATAATTTATATTCATATTATATTTATAACTCACTTACTTTTACACTGTACCTTATATTTGAAATAAATGACCTTAATCCATATCAGCTTATATTAGAAATGAACTAAAGATATCTTACGATGTAGAGTCATAATTTTTTCATTAAGCCTAATGGCGTGTTATCGTGATGTATGAAACAACACGTGAACGCTATAATATGGATAGCTACAAAAAACGTAATTATTCTACTTAAATATTTTTCATAAAAAATATATTTACTTATAAGATACCAGAGATTCCTTCGATTGTGTTCTTATACACCGCACACACACGAACACATGTATTTATATGTGTATACACACACACACACACATACACATACACAGACACATATACGACATATGCATATTACATTACATATATGACACATATGACACGACGCACGTACATACCAAAGAATCTATTTGAATGAAACCGAGTCATACATATTATATGTTAGATAGATGTTAAAATTTATCGACGCGTAAAGTATCTCTCACGTAAAAGCTACAGCTAATTGATTAATATTTTATTAATTAAAATATGAGTTCATTTTCATTAAACTTCAATTGAATTTAGTGCCAATAGACTTAGCAATAGATTTAGCCTGAAAAGCTTTTAAGGTCTTTCTTATTAAGGAATCTCCTTTATATTGAGGAATATCTTCCTTTCACAGTCCGTCCTTTCATCTAAACAAAACTAACCATGTGTACCGATACAAAATACCTTATACCTTAAAATACTGGAAAATCGGTCAAGGCGGTCGACAGCTGTAGGTCCGGTCTTAGTTTCCCATCCAAGATCAACCCAAATAATATAGTACTGTCTGGGTATATCAATAAATTTTCATTTACAAATGAAGAAAGTTGACAGAGTCACAAAAACGTGCTTTAAAGAACACGTACTGCTGTTTTTCCTGTATTTAAAAGCACTCGTAGGTCCCAAGTGCACTATAATATTTTCTTTTGTATATTTCATGTGAATTTGCATTGATGAGCAAAATGAATCAAAAGAATATTTATTCACAAGTTGCTTAATTAATTTAGTCGTCTAAAAATTACTGATACGTAAATTTAACTTATCTTTTAATTAATAGCATATAGCACTAAGAGCTTTTAAGCTTTCGATAACATTTATTTCTAATCCCTAGCGCTTACTGAGACCAATCTGAAAAATTAAATGGCAAAATCACAGATGATTTTTTCATATTTTGTTGTTCTTTCCAAGATTAAAACCAATAAGTCTTTGGTTTAAAACCCAGAATATAGAAAATGCATCGGTCTGAAATGTTTTAAAGAATTTATTAGGGGTTTGTTTATACAGAACCTTTATATTCTCTTTTAACTCAAATTCTTTACAGCAAGCTTTGGTCACGGTGGAGACTAAAGTATTTCACCTCATCTATTTAAAATGGTTAACATTTATAAATAAGATTCTATTTGTATTCATTGACGTTTCATTGTGTAGTGGTGGTGGTAGTGGCTAGCACGTACGGTAATATATCGAGAGGTCCTGGGTTCAAGTGCCGGGTCGGGCCAACTTTAGTTATTAAGACTTTTTGCTTAGTAAGCCTCAGTGACAGTCCGGTGTTGGGAAGTTGGCGGTGTGTCACTCCCGTGCCGAGGCAGAGCTCGTAAAGTCGGTCCTGTGCCTTAGCTCTCACTGGTCGTGTCGAGTATTTGTCCCATCAGAATATGAGAGTGATAGGAATAGAGAGTGCACTTGTGTCTGCGCGTACACTTGTGCACTATAATATCTCCTGCGCAGTTGGCCAGTCTCCATGAGAGTGGCCGCCGTGGAAGAATCGGTCGGGGACATTATTATTATTTATTATTATCATAAGAAAATCTTTCTAAATATCAAATATTAACTGTAAATGTATGATAAAGCAGAGTTACATTCACTCCATCAAATATGTAATTTAGTAGGCTATTTATAATAAAAATAGAGTCACTATGTCTGTCTTATACACAACTATACTACAATATTGCAATCCAGTTCTCCAAGAATTATTCTCACAAAATATGTTTTCTGCATCTAAATCAGTTTCACCGACACCTGCTTCACTGCAGTTCTAAAGTTCGTTCGAAACAACCGTATCGCAGTGTGGTTGATGCATAATTTATTACGTATATAAATAACTTGTTAAAAAGCCAGTGAAGGGTGCACTTAGGCAGTAAACAATTTGCTACCATTAATCCAACCAAATCAAATATTCTTTATTCAAATTGATTTTTAAAAGCTTTTTTAATCGTCATTTTTACATTATTAAAATTAAATGTAAGTCTGTGAGTTAGCTACCACCGGCTCGGAAAGCTGCTCTAATGACAAGAACCGGCGAGAAACTCAACAGTTGCTCTTTTCAAAAAAAATATTTGGTAACAATATTGTATTACAATATTTATCTATTTATCCTACGTGAGACACAACCAGACATTAATCCCACACATTTACATCTACTAAGTATTCCGTTATGAATGTAGTAAGCCTTATTTAATAACGTATTTTTCATTTTTTATTTAAATTGCTGCAAAAGCAAGCTGAATATAGACTGTGGAATTTTATTAATATAAGTAAAGTAATAAATAAATAAGTGGGGACATTCGACATATTATAAGTTTTTTTTTATAATTTATGTAGTATAAAGAAGATATTAACCACATAAAGTTCTACAAAGTCATGCGAGTTTTATGAGAAATTTAATTGAATTCCATAAATAAAATACGAAGCGGTATAAAAAAGACCAATAAACTCCCAAGATACGTTTAATCTTCTACACTTTTACGAATGCTTTTTTTACATTTTTCTTTATTCCCTTTTAACCGACATAAAACAAAAGGCGGAATAACATTTTTTTTATATAAAACACAATTATTATGCAAATAATATACGTATAGGTAAGTATAATTGACATGTTCCATTGAAAATTGCTTCGAAATTGGCTCATTTCGTATTAGTTTATTGTATTCGACCAAAGAGATGGAGCAATTTAATTTGTGATTTCTACTTATAGGCCCCTATTAGTTGAAACAAGATTCGTATAGAGTATTAAAAGTTAAATGATACAATGAAAAATATTTTAAAAACTTATATGAAAATTATAAACGTAATATAAACAGTTGAATAAAGTGCTGGTTTGTAATTGTAACATGAATATCTCTTGTATCTGTTTCTTTCGGTAAATCTTTGAGATGTCTGAATAGATTTTGACGGGACCTTGACTACCAGATAGTTGATGTTATAAGAAGTAACTTAAAACTCAACCTAACGTCTCACCAACAAAACGTATTCTGGTTTATTTTAAGTCTTTTTCTAAAATATAATAAGTAACATAAATAACTCCTCCATTTTGAAAATTAGTTGGAACAAACAAAAAGACATAAAAATGTAGAAACCAAAACGAAAAACTGTTATATTAATGTTAAATGCAGATAATTCTATTTTATTTGTATAGATGTCAAAAACTCGCATAAATCTAAGAAAGTATTAAGTAAGAAAGCATTAACAAGAAAATTGAATGGAAAGAAAAATTGAAAGCAATATATTCGTAAAAGCTTAAGCCCTGCGATTTTCTATCAAGTATATCATAACCACGTAACACAGGCATTTATCCACATATTAATTTAAAATTTAAAGAGGTTCAGGATTTTATAAAGGATAAAGTATTACAGTACGATAAAGAGCTCGCTTCGCCGGTATTCAATTATATGTAGCTGCCTTTTCTAAGCTTCGGTTCAAGATTGAAATTCTTTGTAGAAATTAGAATAGCTTTTGTAAGAAGTAAAAGTTTCACGAAAGTTATGTCTTTACAAATATAAAATTAGGTGGCGTCCTCTAATATAACATTTCTGTAGAAGTGCATTATACTAAAACTCCTACCTTTAAAGTTGATAGCACAAAAAATGGAGGACATTCATACGAATTTGAAAGTCTTAAACCATCTTAATTCCGCCCTTCTTTAAAATCTGCGGATATCTACTAACTATAAACTACCTGCAAAATTCCATCTTTAGACGCCAAGCATAACCGGAATTAGAATCCACTTCCCTCGGTTTCCTAATCAATTTTTGGTACCTTTAAGCTTTATTTTGGTAGTGGTAGTATATATATGGTAGTATATATACACAGACAGTGGTAGCCCAGCGGTAACGCGCTCGCTTAGATAACCGAGTGATGCGGGTTCAAATCCGGGTCTCGCACCTCTGATATTTTCATGTGCGAATCATTTATATCGTGATTACCACTTGTTTTACGGTGAAGGAAAACATCATGAGGAAACCTGCATGTCTGAGCAAAACCTAGCAAGTTTTCGAATGACATGTGAAGTCCGCCAACACGCACTATACCAGCGCGGTGCACTATGGCCTGAACCCTTTCGTACTGAGGCAGGCCCGTGCCCAGCAGTGGGACGTTAAAAAGGGCTGATGATGAAGCTTTATTTTATGCAGGTACGTCTTTGTTAACACATTTCTCGTAGACGAGTTCATCGATCTTGCTTGAATTATATTCTATTAAGTTAGAGCCCGAGGGGATGTCTTATAATTTTCTTTGACATCATTTTAATATTCTTTTGCCCCAAGACCCAAGATATATTAAATATAGTATGACGATTAAGCTAGTACTTATTATCTTTTACGTGTACGCAATGTATATTTAATTATATTATTTATTATTATAGTTATTTAATTTAATTTATTTTATTAATTAGGATATTTTGTTTTGTTTTATTTTATGTCATACCAATGTTGTGTTTACCTTTAATTGGTGCATAAAAGATGCCCCTTAATTTTTTAACTACTATTTTTTAAACATTATTACTACTACTAATAACACTGTTGGTAATCCTATCTAAATAAATAAATAAATAAATAAATAATGTAATAAATACACTGTCATCTTATGTGTGTTTGTGTATGTGCGTGTGTACATGTGTAATATATAACGTTAATATTATGATAATGTCTTTCATAAGATCTTTTTATCACTACATAGTATTAAAGAAAGTCGCTTCCCGCTGTCTGTCTGTCCCTACGAGTATGTATGCTTAGATCTTTAAAACTACGCAACGTATTTCGTTTTTTTTAATAGATAGAGTGATTCAAGAAGGATTATATGTATAATACACTAGGGATCCCGCGGCTTTGCCCGCGCTAAATATAGAGAAGAATCCGAGCAAAGCGAGGGCGAGTCGCTAGTAAGTTTATAAAACGAGAATATATGAAAAAATACTAATTATTGTAATATATTTCTGCGCAGATCTCCAAATTTTGACAATAAAATGAACATAGTTTAGTTAGGCCTCTAAATGTCAGCAAGAGAAGCTGTCAAGCAATACTGTAAAATAGCCTGTCTCCGAGAACAATTCGTGGTATACGCTAACATGTAGGAGTATAATATTATGTGGGAAATGAAGCAGTTCATTAATTATTAGTTTGCGCTTTATCCTTTCTAATTCAAATGGGTATTTTAGTTACAAAATTTTCTTTGTAATTTATTATGTCGTGTGAAATTAAAATCTTTTTTTCTGCATAGAAAAAATCTGTCAGTGTTTTAATGGTAGCTTTATTGTTATTTTTATAGTAGTTAATTTCCGAATAAGATTTTTTTCAAATCCTATTTATTTTTTTTATTTCATCTTTTAATCTGCTTATTTATGGGCTTTAGATTTCACGTTCACGAGTTTTCGATCTTTTCACTCCATGTCATAGCCTATTATATGTGGACTAAACTTCACCTACTCGTATATCTGATTAGATTTTTAGTATAAAGAAGTAACAGAAACATACATCACATACATATCTTACATCTCGAATAGCAGTCCGATTATTATTAATTAAAATATTGTGCGATCCATCATCTGTACATGAAAGTATGGTAGTATTAACGCGTTTGTTGACCTTCTTAACTATTCTAGACAATGTGTACGCTACAGGACCGCAGAAAACGTTCCAAAAGCTTCTATTGCAAAAGTTTTAAAAAATGTGAAGGAACGTTTGTGTACAGACATAAAGAATTATTGTTAATTTTCAATTTAATTTTGAAAAAAGAAACAGAAAAATAATATTAGTTCCACTGTGTTTCACCAGTTCTTCTCAGGTCCGAGGTTTTTTCTTTCCGAACTGGTAGTAGAACTCATGACGTTCAGTAGGAAATTGTAAAAATTTTAATGCTGAATAAAATATTTTAATTTAATTTGATATTACAAAAATAAATCCTAAATTCAAAACCGAAATCTGGTTTGGTTTGAATCAAAAATTTCAGCTTAAATCGTCATTTCTAACTTGATTAACAGTTTATATAGAATGTCTTCTAAGTAACTATCGTCTCCAATGTTAGATTAGCATTGTGTATTTAATAAGTGTCAATTTTAATTATCCTTGGTTTTCCTTTGAGGATAAATAGTAGATTTAGTTAAGCTTTCTAAAGATAAATTATTTGCTTCATGATATTCTAACGGGTATCTTCCAATATCTATAATTTCTACTTCATTGGTTTATTAAATTTATTCAACAAATTAAGATTTATATAAAATACTATACATACTATTGTTAACTTCTATGTATTTAATGGATAATGAATATGGACTGGTATTGACTATTTTTATTCTATTATCAATTTACATTATTGGGAGTTGTATTGACTACCTGATGGCGCTGTAAAATGGGTGGGATAAGGTTTTATAAGTTCTGTTTAATCGGCGAGTGACACATTTCGATTAATTACTTCGGACAGTATAGATTGTATAAAATAATTGCTGTTGAAAGTATTGCTGGTAATATTTGCAGTGGGATATATAATTATAATAAGAATAGAAGAATACATATTATTTAATGTGTAATAACGTGTAATTGGAAGACCATCCTGTCGCAGAGTTTACACTATTATTATAAAAAAGGCCTAAATAGCATATTATGATATATTCACTATGAATTCAAGATAAATAAAAAAAGATGATAGGGTTAAGATTACGATGCAACAAAAGCAATTTCATTAAAATATTAGTATCTTTTAACCACTAACTATCCCGAATTATTTTTATCTTTACAAGTTATATTTTTGTAACTTAATCCTTCTTTGTAGTCGTATAAAAAGATCAAGATCAAGTTATAATCTATATGAAAAACTGTGTAGTGGGTACTTTATTTTAAGATTAAAGTATGAAAAAGTTTAACAATTTACGCTTTAAAGAATTGTATTTGAGGAGACTCTACTGTCTTATATTAATAATAATAATATCTTTATTCAAGAAATTGTAGTAACAATTATTTATGCTGAGACTTCCCAGTAAGTTATCAAAGATACTTGTAATGGGAATGACTCGCAACTTCCCCAAATGGGTTACATAATTTCTAGATGAACAAATAGCTTTTAAGTAAGCAAAGGAAAATAATTAAAGTATGTTAGTCGTGTACGTGTGTGTTTGCATGTGTGTGTGTGTGTGTGGTGTGCGTGGTGTGTGTGTGTGTGTGTGTGTGTGTGTGTGTGTGTGTGTGTGTGTGTGTGTGTGTGTGTGTGTGTGTGTGAGTGTATGCGCGCATATGTAGGTTTTACGACTATGTGGTTACGTTATTCTAACTAATAGATTTTCGACATCATCAATTGTAGACTTTTTCAACCACTCAATCAAAACCTTTTTACAATTATACAGTGTCATAGGGTATAATTTAAGGACATAATTTAATTTATTATATACATATGAGGATTGGCTAGCATATTGACGTCTGGCAAAAACAGTTTTAGTTGCGCATGATGTTATAACTGTGCCATACCTACGCTTTTTCTGGTTAAGATGATCATATGGCAAGCTTTTGTGACGCTTTAGGACAAGGCTGAGTATGTAAAGCTTTCTGACTGGCAGTAGCCCACAAATGTCATATAGCGTGCATGTAGGAAACCTGAGGGGTTTCGAATACATAACCTTTATGAGAGATCTTTGAGCTTTTTCAATACTCAGGAAGCTTGTCCTGTTAGCGCCGCCCCAGACTGTGATACAATAGTTAATAATAGATTGTGCCATGGCAACGTAGATTTTATTCAAAAGCTCAGACGACATGACGTACTTTAGAGATTTAAACATCCAAGTAAGTTTCCTGATTCTGTTTGCAGTTGTTTCAATGTGTGAATGCCAACTCAGTCTTTGATCTACCATAACACCTAGGTATTTTGTAGAGGTCACTTTTGCAATACATGGACAGTTGCAGGTAGTACGTGTTTCATGAACATTGAAACAACTGTGAATTCTAACACTAAAGCTCGGACCCGGCTGTGAAGCATTATATGGGGTAAAGCATATATAATTGGTTTTTAATATGTTTAGTGTCAGAAGATTATCATCTAGCCATTTAGATACAGTAGTTAACCCTTTCTCCGTCTTGGCTGAGACGTCCTCCCAAGACTTGCCAGTAAAAACGATAGCAGTGTCGTCGGCATAGGAAAAGATCCTTCCTCCAACGCTCTGTAAATTGCAGAGGTCATTTATATAGACTAGAAAAAGCGTTGGACCAAGGACACTCCCTTGTGGAACCCCGTATAAGACCTGCTTTTCGGTGCTTCTAAAATTATCAATTTTAACTACCTGAGTTCTATCACTTAGGTAACTTTTAAAAAGACTCAAGGCAATTCCTCGAACACCAATGTTCTCGAGCCGCTGAATAAGGATGGGGACAGATACAGTATCAAAGGCCTTTTTTAAATCTAGAAACACTGCAAGGCATTTGTTACCTTTGTCTACTTCTTTGACAATCATGGTCGTAAGGTCCAAAATAGCATCCTGTGTGGAAAGATGTTTCCTAAATCCATACTGGGCATCGGATAAAATTTTAAAATTGTTTAGGTAACTTAATAATCTCACATTTAACAATTTTTCTATTATTTTGGATATAGCGCTCAAAACAGAAATCGGTCTATAATTGTTAACGTCGGATCTGTCTCCACCCTTATACACAGGTGTAACGATAGCTCGTTTAAGTATTTTAGGAAAGACACCTGTTTGAAAACACATATTGGCCAATGTCGTTAAGTGAGGGACAAGAAAATCTTTAGCTTTTTGTATAAATTTTGTAGTAATGCCGTCCCATCCAGGAGCACTGTTCGAATCCAAACTCATAAGGGTACGGGAAACTTCTTCGGGGTCGGTGTCAAATATAAAGAAAGAAGACGAGAACGTTATCAGCGAAGTTTGTGTGTAAACGATGGAAGTGTTAGTGCCCGTCCGCTTATTTATTGTTTCAGCCAGATCTGCACCAATACTCGTAAAGTAGTTATTAACGTAATTGATCGAAGTCTGGGGTGATGGTGTGATATTTAATAATTCTCGACTTGATGCTTTGTGAGGTTTGTAATGAACAATTTCATTTACAGTAGACCATAGCTTTTTAGTGTTTTTTATATTTTTATTTATTTGACTTTTATTATAATTACGTTTAAGTTTTTTGATAAGGTTAGTACAGAATGTGCGATATCGTTTGTAAGTAATTTTCAGAATAATGTTATGAGGGTTTAGCCTTAATTTAATTTGTAACTTGTTTCTCAATGTAATGCAACGTATAGCTCCCTGCGTAATCCACGGCTTTAATTTTTTAAATTTATTTGTAATGGTTTTGGAATTTTCTGCTATAGCAGTCCTCACTATTTCAATGAGTCGCATCGAGAATAAATCAGGATCCCTGTAAATGTTGAGCATTGTGACATCGGAAGTCATAAGACTTTTATAAGCTTTATTGTAGTTAATAACTGTTTTATGTTTTATTGGTGAATAATTTATATTACACTTCCACTTTTGAGAGCAAAGTAATCGGACTATAGCTAACTTAAGCAGTTTGTAGTTATATACAGTATACATAATATAACACCCATATACCCTGTTTTTATGCTATATTTATTGAAACTTTATGAAGTAAAGTATATATCAGTCAAATATTACTTAGGTATATAAAAATGTAAGTGAGTGAGTGATATACACTTGACACATTTACCAGTCAACATTTATGTGTTCTCACGTCAATCACCTGTCGTATTTACTAGGTAGACTTACGCATCTACTTCGCTAGTTACATTTATTAAAAAACTAAAGTACTATTACTCAAACAAAAATTCTTATTTTATCGTTTCTGAAATATTGGACGGAATTGGAGTATTTTTTCCTCAAATAAGCTTCGATAATAATTAGCAGGTGCTTTCCTTATTCGACTTATTTCATGTTTTTACTTGTATTGGTAGATTAGGCAGTAATAATCTAAAGATGATTTTTATGAATAAAACAAATTCCTCTTTTAGTTCTGGAGAGAAAGCGAGAGAGAAAGAGAGAGAGAGAGGAAGAGTTTCATGGTGATGATTTCATATGGTGACTTTTTATAATTCTATAATCTTATAAAATAAATAAAATATAACTTGATAATGTATTTATAATAAGAGATCTATGTATGTATGTATGTATGTATGAGTGTATGACTATTTACTTGAGTATACATTATTTTTATTTATACAAATATACTCTATAAAACTTTGTATTGCACCCCTCTCCTATATTTTTTTATTCTTTCTCTCTACTGAAAGATGCCTGGAAGAGATCGCTCTCTTAGCGATAAGGCCGCCTTTTGTGCTATTTCTACTTAAGTTAATAAATATTTTATGTAAATTTGTGGTGTGCAATAAAGAATATATTTTGATTTGATTTGATTTGTTTTTTTAGGTTTTCCCTACAGAACAGCTTTCTAAACCACTTGTGTTTCCTCACGGACTGATTATTCTGACCCTCTTTTTTTTAATATAAAAAAATACTTTATTATTTATTTACAATAAAGGAAATTACAAGTAAACTTAACTATATGTACAAAGCAAATATACACTTAATTATTACTGTACAAGTCGTGTCCGCGCGGAATAGTGGCAAGAATGCCGGCCGCATTCCCTCGCTGAATGGCAATGCCGATTCTTTGGGCGAAAAATGAGCCAGCTCTCCTGTCATCAGTAGAGGTGATAAGACGAGGTGTTATGTCTTTTAAAAAATGCTTAGCACTTTGACTCCATGGCCCAAGGGTTTCTACAGCAAAAGGTATAAAAATATAATTTTGACTAAGGGAGGCATATTTACGTAACTTGAGAAGCTAGGCCTTCTCCGCCGCGGCCCCCACTTTAGACGCCGTCTCCCTGACGTGAGACGGGGCCAATGTGTCAACGCATGTAGCGTCCCACAATAACGCCCGTCCCCTTTCCCAGGGAACCAGCAACAGACCATCAGGTCTCTTGCCATCATCTCGACATATTCCAGAAGGCTCAATGAGAGCAGGAATGCCAATGGTGGCAAGAGCCCTTTTGATAGTATCATTTAGGGAACCATGACGAAAAAGTCTTCCTGAACTTCTACGGCAAGAGAGTCCATGTAGTCCATTACAGTCGACCTCCTTTCCACACGGGCACCTGTGCTGTGTGCACAGCGGTGTTCCCAGCCAGAGACCTAGAGCGATACGAAAACTATCGTTATCCAAAAGTGTACCGAGATTGGTTGAGGGTAGGGCGTGGAGCCAGTGCCCCGAATCTTTGGACGTTGACGCTAAAAGTCTTGCACGGTGAACGTCACTTGTAAGATTTTGAGCCAAATTTTGGAATGTAGAATGAACCAGTGGTGCATCCCAAAGTTTTTGAATGGAAACTTCCTTTGGGATGTCAACACTGGGACATTTCGACTTCCAGTGTTCTACGGCCTCTACAGCACAAGCAATGTTTTGGTTCGAATTTAAAATTTGAGAACAGAGTTCTCGAACACTGTGCTCAGAAGCGAGAAAAGCTGGAAGGGCTATACTTGAAATTTGCCTCACGCCGATGCCACCGTTTCTAATTGGAAGAAATTTTCTAAACATTGTTTTAAGGTGACATCCATTGTGTCGGTTAGGCCAGGAAATTTCCAAATTGGGCTTGAATGAAGAATATATGTTAATTTTGGAACGAAAAGGCAATATTTAAGGATAGTAAAGGCAATGTGAGAATTAAGGTAGCCCAATTTGTGAGAATTGGCTCTAAAAGTTTTAATTTTTTCCTCTAATACCAATGGAATACTTTCGTCAAGTAATGGAGCACCAAGGAGGCAAAGGGAATTCTTATCGACTATTTTAATGTTAGGGGCAATTTTTTGGAAATTAACTTTTGCCAAAGAAACATTTTCTATGAAAATGTTATCAGTAAAAAAAATTTCACATTTGGATAAATTTAGTTCCAAACCAATTTCTTTAAAATTTTCTTTCAAAAGAAGAAAATCTTTAAGGACATCATTCGCTTTGCCGCCTAAAGTTCCATCATCTAGGTACCAAATGTTTAATTTAGACTGCAGATTTAAAATGTATTTATGGATACCTAGACTAAAGAGAGCAGAGCCTAGAGGGTCCCCCTGCTGAACGCCAACATTCGAAAAAATAGTTTTATCGCCAAATAATAATTTAGAAGGTGAATTGTAACATTGCCAAATGTATGGGTAAATTTCAGGCAAGTTCGAATAAGCCTCATTCAGCAGAGCTGCTCGATCTAAAGAATTAACAGTATTCTTCACGTCAACTTTAAGCAGTACCTCCACGTCACCCTTTGCGAGAAAGGTACGAGTGGCATGTACTGCTGCTTCGCAACCTCCTTTGCTACCAAACCCAAGTTGAATTGGTTGAAATTTGGCCTTTAAGTTGCGTACTATGCGCCTACATGCTAATTTAGAAACCAAACGGCGAAAAGTAGACCCAACAGCTATAGGACGGATTCCTCCGTCCTTTTTATTGAAGGCACATAGTCTTGCACCATAAAGATATTGAGTGAATAATGGAATTACCTTTCCAGAAAACATAAAATTACATAAATTGGTAATGTCACCCAAGAGTACCCTGCCGGCGTCACCCGCTGACGTACTCACAAGATCTTTAAGATGTTGTGGTGTAATTCCGTCAATGCCACCAGCAGAGCCACTTGTAAATGACATAATAGCTGCAGAGGTATCTTCATCTTTAATCTGTAAAGATTGGGAAAAATCAGGAAGAGGGATCGGAAGCAAAGGATTCAAATTAGGTGAAGGATGCTTATCATGCAAGACTTGTAGCGTATCATTATCAAAGGGAGCAAGAGTATCGCTAGAAAAGAGTATGCGAGCTGCATTTTTAAGATCTCCATCCATGGCCTTATTTTCAACAATTTTTTTAAGATCTTAAATTAAAATAAACCCTCTTTAAATTAAAATAACCATTTAAAATGCTTGTATAAGTCTGCTTCAATGAAGTTTCATTTTACTCCATAGAGTAAAAAATAAAGTTGAATATATAATTAACTTTATATAATTATTAAAATTGTACATAAATATTATCTATATAAATCATCAGATAACCTGGTAGATAATTTTGGATGATAAAAGCATTTAAACGTGTATTCTCCAACCACACTCATTACGATGTCAATCAGCCGCATACTATTGTACTACAATGCAAAATTTTACTTAGTAACATTGTACTATTGAAAACTAGTATATAAACCTTGATTTGCTCGTCTTTTTTATATTTATAATACTCTTTCTAATATAATGTATAAGTTGAGATGTTTGGATGTTTCGATGGATGTTTGCTCCTCAATCACGTTAGAATTTCTGAACAGATCTGAATGAAATTTGACACAGAGATAGTGTACAATAGTCGGGAATAGAACCCAAGTTCCTTATTATCTCAAAAAACTAAAAATAAAAAAAGTGCGTGTGTACAAAGTACACATGTCAGAAGTAAAACTTGAATTTAAATTAAGGCTAACTCTTCCCCGTCTCTGAGCGCCTGGTACTATGGACTTATTTTTTCGTTTCATCGAGTTTGAAATCACAACGATTCTAAAGAAGTTTCACTTCAAAAAAAAACCCACGGCGGGTATTCGATTCGTGGCATAGATTTGTTATTGTTTTTCAATATGGCTGAACCCGAAACGAAGCGAGAATAAGTTGCACTATCCCATAACCTAAACATTTTGTGGTACAGTTTACTGAAAACTATTATGACTATAGATTTGTGCTTTAACATAGTAATTTAACTAAAAATCTAGATGTTAATAAAAATATAATTTTAGAACCATTAAAATATTAATATTAACAATTTTGTGTTCATTACATAGAATGTTATTGTAATACTAAAGCCATCTGTTAGAAAACCAAAGATTACTGTAACATTATTACCCGTTAGAAAATCTCCGCAAGCTCTCACAACGCTCAGCTTTTAGTTAATTATTCTATAAATCAGAAAATATGAAAATGATGGTAAAAATTGGTTGCCATTTTCATCACAACGGAACCCTTATAAAACCACTGTGTTTAATTCACGCGTGTCTATCAATCTGTCCAGCTTTTAAAGTCTATTGTTTCATCAACCCATTATTTTAAAGCTTAAAATATAAAATTTCATGTTGAACTTACAGCTTTTGCGGAGTAAATTTCATTTGTTTGATTGTCAAGTTATTGCTTCATAATAAGTTTATTATGTAGGTAGTTAAGGCAACTATACTTTGTGTTTAAAAATACCAACGTTTTATTTTATAGAATGACTTCGGTCCTTCTCTTCTCGTATAGATTGTAAATTACAATATGTTTTTTCCAATCGGATAAATAACTATAGAATATCAATCACACGGATTTATATTTTGTCACTATTAATCTATAATAGCCGATTTAGTCGATTCTTTCATTTTTATTTATACAGCCGCCTGCCCGCGGCTCCGCTCGCGTTCGAAAGGCTCAAAATCCAAAGAATTTTTTTTAGCCCGTTTTTGCTACATTTTTCATTGATACTCCGCTCCTTTTGGTCGTAGCGTGATGTAATATAGCCTATAGCCTTTCTCTATAAACTGACTACCCAACACAAAAAAAAAATTCATTTCGGAACAGTAGTACTTCCTGAGAGTAGCGCGTTAACAAATAAACGAACAAACTGTTCAGCTTTATAACATTAGTATAGATAACAAGCTTGCAAGATACTTAAATTAATATGATCGAAATGCATTTTACTACAAAAATAACTAAACTACGTAAAGCGCTATCGAAATACAATAAATTATACAGTAAATACACCATTCGTATACAGTTCGAGTACAAAGCTTTGTGTTAAAAATGTATTCCCGCATGTTCTTTGACATTTAAATTCAAATAAATATGCGTTGTAATTGATAGGAGTTTGGAAAATATTGTTATTTATTACTATAACGAAACTACTTCTAGAGTTTTAGTTTGAAATAATATAAAAATAATACTGCCTTAGATTTATGCGAATATTTGTCTCGAGACTGTCTGTTCCCTGACCATGATTGCTGTAAAGCATTCGAAACGTCGGGAACCAAAAATCAAAATAAATCCGTGACAAAATAGGAAAAGCTACGTTTATGTAAAGCATAGAAATACTTTTCCTTTAAAGTTCTAAATTTATTCAGTACCATAATTTGGAGACAAAATATTGCACTTCAATTCAATTCTTTTGTTTTATATATTGTAGGCCTGCCATTTTGTCATAAGTTACTTAACAATGTCGCATAGAAGCGAGAAAATACGTTATGTACAGTAAAAACTGCCAAGTTTTAGGATTTGACAGCTTCTTCTACAGGTAAAGTCTTAAAATTCCAAAAGCGTCGCAAACTTTCATAAAACTCTGAACTTAGATCAGAAAGTATGGCAATTGGACTAAAAGTAATAAAAGAGCTTCCATATTCTGCTTATTGTTACATTTTTTTATCTTAAGTTTTCTAATTAAAACTTATAAACAGTTAAAATAAACTTCTTTTCCACTGTTATATGAAACATTAGTCAGATGCATAATGCTCTCGTGACCATTTAAGTTAAGAGGATATTTACCAATAACTTACTGCATCGGGTTTTAATCGATGATGCTCTCCACAGTAGTTAATGTAAATATAAATAAATATGTTGGAACATTATTACAACAGCGCCATCTAGTTCCATGGTAAGTTACGAGGCTTGTGTTACGGATACAAGATAGGTACTACACACATACTACAGATATATAAATTTCAAATAAATATATATTTTAAATATGTATATATCTAAAATTTATAAATGTGTCCAATAATTCTCCCAATAGTAGAGTAGAAGTAGAGTCGATGTTGGCAACATTATAAGTGTTTTATCAATAAGGTCAAAAAAATGTTACAGAAGAGCTTGGGTACATCTGATGTAATGATTAAGAAGATTTTACAAATTAGTTTCTACTTATTTACTATCCGATTCGATATTACAGATTATTATTTGTAGCTAACAGATATTTCAGAAATGACAGCGTCTTAACGAATTCTTTTTAAAATTTATAATATTGTACTAATATTAAATTTACAATAATATCGTAAATACACAAAAATATATATATAAAAAGTTAAGTTTCATTAATCAAAAACTACTAGGTACGTTTATTCTAATTTGTAGTGAAATTTGATGCTTCTATGTAGACCGTTAATACAATATTGCATTATAATACTTAATGTGCAGCAAACGTAGTGACTAGTGTTCGCTTATAGGCAGAAATAATTTAAAAAAAATTGAAAAGCAGAAAATCAAAAATCAAAATATGTATGTAATATAATAATAAAATCAAATAATATTATATACATACATAAATATTAATATTATAATATACGTAAAAGAACTAACAGCAGTCCAAACATTTTTATTAATACACTACTAGTTTCGTTTGTTCTTTAAATAAAAGATTTAAAAAGGTTACTAAACTGACTCGAATTTGCCTATTTATATATAACTACTACACGACTAGTCTTGCAGAGGACTTAATTATTTACACATTTTGAGAGGATTAAGGACCTAAGTTGAGTGTTCCATTTGCATTAGTATTTGGAACGCTAATGCAGTGCTATTCAAACTTTGGTAGTGCGTTTGCATTCCTGTATTTCTATTAAAATTAGGCTTAAAATTATGATTAAAATTAGGCTGCTAAAGTAAAAGCATTAAGTTTCAATAAAATAAAATAATGTTTAAAACTACATAATATTTAAAATCATAATTTTTAATATAATATAATAAGATGTAGTAAGATCACTCGATCGAATCGAACCATAATTCGCATATCAATTACCTTAGTCTTCCTTTTTTAAAGGCTACCAAAGTAATTCAATGATATTTATTATGAATTCGAAACAATACATTGTTAGGACTTTTCTCTTTGTGACTTACACTAGTCAATATCTTAATTCAGGCCATAGCCTATGTCCCAAAATCATCCAAACCCGACCAGTTTTGACATTATGGGTCAACGACCAAACGCACATATAAATTTAGGCACATAATATTTAATTTTTAAACTATTTTAAATAATAGTGTAGCATAAGGGGTTTATTTTTAAAAGAAATGAAAATATTTTACTATGACTGAGTCCTGAAAATTTTAATTTTGTTAGAGTTATTACTTTACTCTTTTAACTTCAATTGGTTGTAATTATTATATAGTGAATACTATGGAATAAAGCAATAAAGATTAAGCTTTGTTTGTAGACAATAGGCTATATTCCGAATTCCTCATGAACAATTGCTAAAAGTTAACTGTTAGAATATTAAAATTTATGCATTTGCAACTGAAAGTCTCTTTTATTTGTTTGTTAAGTTTTCTTTAAAAGAAGTTAAATTGACTTCAATTCAATTCTATTCAAAATTGTGGCCCACTTTAGACTGAATAATATTAGGACTGTATAGGATCTCACCTAGCTGGGCTAATCCCCAAAATAAATAAGACCCAGATAGGACCCTCCTAGCGACGCGCCCATAGTCGTGGGCGGCGGAAGATCCCACGGTCAGGGGGCTATGCCCCGAAACCGTTTCCCCGCTCCCGTTACGGGGTATGTGTAATGATCATGGACTAGAATATTCGGAGTTTCTTTCTTCTCTCTCTCTCCCTTTCTCTCTCCTTTTCGCTCTCTCTCCTCTTCTCTTTCTCTCCCATTCTCTCCTTTTCTCTTTTTTTCTATCAAAAGGAGATAAAGGTTACGAGTTTTATTAACTTTTTAGTGGTAAAAATAAAAATAGTATTACTAAATAGATATTAAAGTTTTATTAAAACTTATTCATTTTTACATATTCTTCCTATATATGCAAAATTATTTTTATGCTAACACAGAGCGTATACAAATTCTAATTTATAATGACTCGAATGTACAAGTGTACTACCAATTAGAGGTCGTCCAGTATTCACTACAAAATTTTTTCAAGTCTGATCTCTTGACATTTTGTACCACAAAGCTTATAAACCAGCATTGTGGAAAATACTCTCATATTTAATAAATGTTAGCGTGAAGGTATTTTTTTTTGAAAAACGGTGAAAAAATTATATAGCATTATAAACTATTTATAGACGTAGACAAATTATCAATGTTTTATCCCACTAATATAAAAAAATAATTTGTATTGTAAAAGTGCATGATGATATTAGGAATAATAATACTCCTTAATGGTTATTCAGATAGATTACTGCATGATGTATTAAAAATGGATTAGGATGGTTCATTCAATTAATAAGCAAATATGACACTACTAATGATACCAATTACAATTCTTATGATAATAACTTTTTGTCTAAAGACAAAACTTGAAATAATCTTTGTGTACATATTCATTCGTAAAGGTTTAGAAATAAATTATTACGTCTATGTAACGAAAACTGCCTCTTTTATCGATATCGATATAAATCAGTATTATTGTGGTTTCCATCACTATATAAAATGGACAAACAAAAACAAATACTATTCCGCATATGCATTGTTCAAGCAATGGGATCCCATAAAATGAAATATTGATATCGATAAAGATCGCCATATAAACCTATATATAGAGAACCTTTTGAAAAAAACTATAAACTACTAAATTTCTTTTCCCGCTTTTACTGCAGATAGTGGTCCATTCGACTCTATTCCATTTACATTCTGTTAAATGGGAAAAGGGTTTTTGTTATGGAAATCCTCAGAAAATATAATGTTCTTTGTGAAAGGAGTATTGAATTGAAAGGTTACTATAAAAATGCTTGCCATAACATTTTTAGAAATGCTGAAGAATGGATATGCGTACAGTAAAATTGTTAGTGCTTTATGTTTCAATAGACATCACTAAAAATATTAAGTAATTTATGAAAAATATAATTATAGATACCTATGTAAGATATATTTTCTCAATATATATATAATATATTTTATATGTAGAGTTATTAATATTATTATTTTAAATATGCAGCATATATGTAGGGTATAATATATTAATACTAGCTGACCCGGCGAACTCTGTTCCGCCAGAATACAAATAACTGATTATTGATTTCTGTCAAAATTTATAAAAATCATACTTAACCATAGACAAATTAACGTTTAGCTGTCATTTTCGTTATTCCATGTCAGATGCTGACGTTTAATGTCACGTCACATGGGAACGCAGTTGAACGGGATAAAAAGTATCCTATGTCCTTCTCCTGGCTCTAAGCTACCTCCCCACCAATTTTCAGCTAAATCGGTTTAGCCGTTCTTGAGTTATAAATGGTGTAACTAACACGACTTTCCTTTATATATATAGATATATAATATTTGTATGTGTTTATAATAATTATTATTTCTAGAACTAATAATGCACTATATCGCCCGCTGACATCTTCTTCCACATTCCACATTATATCTCTTACTAGCGACTCGCCCTCGCTTTGCTTGGGCTTTTTCCTAGATTTAGCACAGGCACAGCCGCGGGATCCGCTAATTATACATATAAACCTTCCTCTTGAATCACTCTATCTATTAAAAAAAACCGCATCAAAATCCGTTGCGTAGTTTTAAAGATTTAAGCGTACAAAGGGATATAGGGACAGAGAGAGCGACTTTGTTTTATACTATGTAGTGATAGGGGTCCACCTTTGTCAACTAAGTTTTTTGTTTTTATATTTTTCTGTTTGACTTTTTAAGTGCAATAAAGAATATAAAAAATATAAAAAAATAAAAATTATTGGAGGAGGATATTAAAAACCCGGCTGAAGGGAAGAAGAGTAGAGTGTGGATCTTCCCAGGACACAGTCTACTACTTCAGTCAAATGCGAGTTGGCGAACTTCACACGCCACTTCTTAATTCCTATTAGAGTTACTGGTTTTTTACAATATTTTTATTTACTGTATCGTGAAGCGGTGATTCTGTTTAAAATCTGTGTAATTAAATATTGTAGAGGTGTTAAACTCTGACTTGAACCGATTACACTTGGCTGGGTAAGCGAGCTGTACATTAATGATCAATAACTTCATATATTACCTATAGGTACCACAAGTTACATAGTTTTAGGTATGTTTTGAACGACACTTTATTTATTTGACTAATAATTTTAGTACCTACAAGTTACTTTTTATATCATTACTTATTTGCCAGTAAATATCCCGTCATAATCAGTCAAGCCGTTTTAGAAATTAGTTGGAACAAACAGAAGGCATTAAGATTTTTTTAATTGTGTTTTTCTATTAAGCACAGTATATACCTAATTTTAAATTATGCATTTAGTAAGAAAAAACTATTATTTGACAATAGACACTAAAATTTTATTTATCTTTATAGATTTTAAAAATTACGGCAGTTAGCATTTAATTTTTAACACGTTTGGCGCAGTTTGTCGTGACCCTACTTTCTTGCGCTAGCGGTCGCGGGTTCGAGTCCCGCTGGGGGCATTCATTTGTTAAACTCGAATGTCTGTACTTCATACATGGGTGTTTATATTTTTAATATGTATGTATTTAAACTTGTAGTAACTATATCAACTGTCTGGTATCTGTAACACAAGCTTCATTCTTAGTTTACCACGGACCTAGTAACACTGTGTAATAATCTTCCAACTTATATATGTAAAAAAACTCTTATCACACTAGAACTACTTACGAGTATATGCATACATATTATATATAAACGTGAATGTAAGTAATGTTAATTCAAAGTTGTTTAACCGCAAATAGAACTAGAAGTTAACGGTATCTTGAATCTTGAACTTGGACACTAACTTTGTGTACGAGTCAAGTAATTAAATGTATTGCTTTATTTTGAAATACGAAGTAAGGTATTTGAGGTAAATATCAAAAAGTCTATATAGGTACTTAAACTTAAATATTTTAGTCAGAAATTTGTTCTTGAGATATAATAATAAATTTATTTATAACTAGCGACTCACCCTTGCTTCACTCGGTTTCGTCCCATATGTTTAGCATCAGCGAAGCCACGGGTCAAGTTAAAAGAAATAAAATTTATACCTCCTTTTTTGAAGTTGGTTAAAAGGTAACCAAGTTATGCCTTATAACATTAGCTATCTGCAAATGAAAGTCTCGTCAAAATCGGTATAGCAGTTTCAGAGATAATCCGGGACAAACAGATAGACACAAAAATTTTAAAAAATGTTTGTACTCGTATGTACGTATGTACAGGTATTCATAAATTCATATACTATTATGCTAATGTTACAAACAAACACTCGAATTTTATTTATGCATATATGTATATTCTAATTCATATATGTATATTCTAATGATTGTATTTAAAATATACAAGCGAATGGCCCTCGCTTCGCTCGGGCTCTTCCCTAGCTTTAGCACAAGCGAAGCCGCGGGTTCCGCTAGTTATGCATATAAACCTTCCTCTTGAATCGCTCTATCTATTAAAAAACCCCTTCAAAATCCGTTGCGTAGTTTTAAAGATTTAAGCATACATAGGGATATAGGGACAGAGAAAGTGACTTTGCTTTATACTATGTAGTGATAGTATAAAGGTACTTGATCTTAAAATACTTTGAGCAGGAAGAACCAATTGTAGGCAATAATTGGTTTTAGCACTCATTAAGAGCTTGTTTCCTACGTCTATTGGCTTTACACCCAGGAAGATTGCTTGACACAAGTGGACCTTTTACCACGACTGGTTAGACATATATTCAGGCGGGAGTAATAGGATGCCAGCCCAACCCTTCGGGTACAGAACCTTCTTAGTAATTATACCAAATCAAGCCAAAATCAGACAAGGGCTTCTAACTACTTAAGTAAGTTTATCTAAAATTGGGATAGGAACTGATTTGATGGTCATTTGAAATCGTAAGACAAATTACACTAATTCCAATCATTATCACATCCCTACTAATATTATAAATGTGAATGTAAGTTTGTTTGTTACGCTTTCACGCGAAAACTACTCAACCGATCATCATGAAACTTTGTACATATATTCTTGGAGGTATTTGAAGTAACATAGGATAATTTTTATTAAAAAAATATATTTTTTACTAAAAATTAAAAAATTGTTTGTATTAAGGCATCCTACAGATCAACCCAACGAGGTTGACTAGCAATTAAAAAAATGAACGCGGGTGAAGCTGTGGGTAAAGCTAGTAATATTATAAAACAAAGTACTCTGCCGCATCTGTCTGTCTGTCTGTTTGCGATAAATTTAAAAACTACTGCACCGGTTTTCATGCTGTTTTCACTAATGTATAGGTGGTTCTCGAAGGAGGTCTTGATATATAATTTGTATAGTTTTTCTATACAATTACTATTTAAATGTAAATATTAAATTACGAACTAACGACGACTTAAGAATTACAAATTATTCTGTTTTCTTTCTGTTTATCTTGAAAATTTATAAGACCCCTAAGAATTCAAAAACAATTTCTTATAGAAAAAGTAGCTTAGTAAAAGCTAAGTTAGCTAAGTAAAATTTTTAAAGTAGATGAAAAATTAAAAAAAATACCTTTTAAACTTATTTACAGTCAAATGTATCAATACAAAGGACAAGTCAATAAACAAACATTTAAGTCTCCTTTTATCTTTTAAACTGAAAAATTTCATACAAATATCCAACTCATAAGTAGGTATTAAACCGAAATTATGGAAGTTTCAAACTTCTGAGCCGCGATTCCATTTCACTTTACAACTGTTGTGTGAAATGTTACAATGTAGACGAGAGAAAAATTATATCTTCCGTATTATTACTTCAATTTTCTTTTTGATACCATTTAATTTTGGCGTTTAGTATTTTTACTATAAATAAATGTATGGTGAAGTTTTCATGATTTTTTATGAATACTAAGATATATTGACCGTGGTATAGATTGAAGAGTTTCAGAGTTTCAAATCACACAGAAATATTATAAATCTTTTCATAATTGTGTACTTTACTAGTACTACTCTGCTATTTTATATATTTCAAGCTACTGCACTTACTGCTTCAGTAGTGTAGTGGCTAGCATGTACGGTCATACATCGAGAGGTCCTGGGTTCGAGTCCCAGGTCGGATTTCTTTGAAATCAAAGTAAGTTAAAGTTAGTCACTATACCATATTATCATTTTAATATTTTGATGGCTGTTTTTATAGAATATTAAAAAGCGAGCATTTTTTAAAATAATAATTTTTACATTGTTATTTTAAATCAAACTGTTTGACACTGACATAACCTAAACTTATGGAGAAAGACGCCATAGGTAATTACCATACATTCAAACGCAAATGTTTAAGACATCCTTTTACTTAGCCTTATTGAAAATAACAGTTAAGTTGAAAATAATTCCCATATCATTAAACCTCAGTAAGACGCAAATTTGAAACAAAGATTACTCAAGTTAAAATTAAGCGTTATTAACGAGTATTACAAAGCTATTCCCTAAAACTGTCGCTGTTTATTTCGGTTGAGTAGATATGAAGATAAAGTTTCAGCTCGCGGTACTGTGGTTTCATATGAGCGGGATTACATCTTGTTTTTGTGAACTAAGTTTACTCATGAACTTCTAATGTAAAATAAGAAGTAAATCCTTATGTAATTGACAAAAAACGGTATTTAGTAGTAGTAGTAGTAGTAGTACAGTAGTAGTAGTAGTTAGAGGTTTGTTTTAAGGTTTCATATACATGAGTAGTCACAGTAAAACCTATATTTTGCTGCAGTGCCCCTGGTGAGTTGTCACCGTAACACATATCTAAGAACATGCCTCAATCTAACCCGAACCCATCACTGAAAATTGCATCAAAATCAGATCAGTAGTTTTGGAGAAAAATGGCAACATTTCCATAAATAAACGAACATCCTCTCACCTCAAATGTACCCTCTCCGTTTCGTCGTCGTTAAAAATAAATAAGTTGATTACTTATAATAAACGGTATAGCTATGTAGATAAGACTCCGCGAGGATATAAGGAGATTATATTCTTAAGCTTGAAACTTTTACAGTATGTTATAGTATAAGGGCCGACTGTGTATTATGAAATGACAGAATAATATTTTTTTGCGAACTTTATACCTCATACGAGTACATTGTAACTTATTTATATACACATTATTAACAGTAAACTTTAAAATGAAAAATAGTATCTAAATTAAAGAGCATGCATTAAGAGTTTATCGCTTATGAGCGATCACTTCCAGGCAACATTTGGCTTAAGAAATATAGAACATTATACAGCGCGGGTAATTTAAATTTAGTAAATAAAACAACCTAATCTATAGACGTTATGGTACGTTTATCTATTGATACAAATAGAATATACATTTGTAACACATACTTATTCATATTAAAGTAAGTCTGGGCTTTTCTTAATGCGAGGGGTAATAATCTACCACGCTGTCAAGTGCAGGTTGGTGGAAATCTCACGTCTTTCAAAAAATAGTTCAACACTTTAGACGTTCCGTCGACCTTCAGTTCCTTTACCGTAAATAATGATATAATCGTTGTATAAAACCTTCATATAGAAATACATTGTACAAATACTTTTCAATTTTGAAGTTAATCTCTTAGACTATATCAGTATGAGTAAGATAAAGATGTTGTAAATGACGTCAATATGAGTCTTAATGCGGATTAAGCGGAATAGGTTATATAAACTTTGTTGTCTTTTACACTGGAGGGTTTCAATGTTGTGTATAGAATTTTGCATTAATACCTATATTCAAAAATAATAAGTAAAATCATACATTTCTAATAAAAACATCTTTCTATTCTAAATACTCCTAGTTATAATATAGGTTTCATGAGAAAAATATTATGCACTTGTTATGCAAAATAAATTAATTTGCAACCATTCATTTGTATACCTTTTGTGTAATTATTTAATAAAAAGCTTAATTCATAGAAAATTATTTTTTTTTCGTATTTTTTACTTACATTCAATATGAAGAACGAAAAGAGACATTTTAATTAATTATTTAGTAGTTACTTATGGATTTGAAAAAAAATATTACAAATCGTACAGAATAACCTAGAAAAGTGAGTGAGTGAAGCTGCAAAAATTATTAGTACACTAGCATTTTCCGCGGCTTCGCACGCGTTTCGAAAGACCGGAAACCAAATTCTTTCTGAGCGCGGTATGGTACCTCGCAAAACTAACGCCCGTCCTTCCCGTTTTTGCAACATTTTTCATTGATGCTCCGCTCTTATTGATCGTAGTGTGATGTTATATAGCTTATAGCTTTTCTCGATAAACGAACTATCCAACAAAAAAAGAATTTTTCAAATCGGACCAGTAGTTCCTGAGATTAGCGCGTTTAACCAAACAAACAATAATTTTTCAAATCGGACTAGTAGTTCCTGAGATTAGTGCGTTCAACCAACCAACCAACCAACCAACCAACCAACCAAACAAACAAACAAACAAACTCTTCAGCTGTGTAATATTAGTATAGATTAGTTAGAAAATATCAACATAAACAGCTTAGCTAGTAATATGGTAGAGATCGACAGAAAAACAGGAAGATATAAATACAGTTTGTTACCGGAAAGTATAAGCATAACGTCAACTTGCGTTAGCATCGAAATCATAACTTATTTTTATTTTCTTTGTACTTTAAGTCTTAAACGAAAATATAGTTTATGGTACCTAAAGATGAAACGATACTCGTAAATAAATGGGACATTAGGACATTATGACACACAGCGCCATCTAGTTCCGTGGTTAGCTACGAAGAAAGCTTGTGTTACGGATATCAGAAATTTGATATACTAACCAATTTTTCGCCTGCAAATTGAATAAAATAGATCTTAGCGTAAATCTACTTATTGTATATATATACAACTAAGCGAATCCAGAATTAAGAGATAAAATATAATAAAAATGCTAGTGAACAAAAATTAAACGTGAACTCAAGTGTAAATAGTCATCTGACATATTTGCTTACCTCTACAAAGAGTCAGGTCAGTTATATGCGACGTTTCGTGTAAAATTTACCTCTAAATTAAAACTATCCTTTATGGTTAATACTTTCTTAGGTTTACGCGAATATTTGACATTATAAATGAAACTATCTTTTCGGATTCTTCGGTTGGGAGACTAACTCTTCCGTGACCATGAATCCTGTAAAGCATTTGAAACGTCGGGAACCAAAAATCCAAATAAATCCGCGACAAAATCCGAAAATATTTTCATTTATAATATCCTTTATGGTATTTAGGCAAATTTATTATGATTTTTGATTCCCTTTTCGTATACACACAGTAACTATCTATTTATCCCTTTCACTCTCATATTCCAATAGGATTAGACTTGTCACGTGAAAGATTAAGAGCGCGACTGACAACTTTACGTGTTCTACAAGACATGAGTATTTCGCTTGAACCCATGGCCTTAATATCTTTAGCTGATGACGATAAAAAATAATAAATAAATATGTTGGGACATTATTACACAGCGCTATCTAGCTTCGTGGTAAGCTACGAGGCTTGTGTTACGGATACCAGATAGTTAATATACTACATATATAAGTTTAAATACAAAAATGTTATAAATATAAAAACCCATGACTGGAGTAGAAACATCCGAGTTTAACAAATGAATGCCCACAGCGAGACTCGAACCCGCGACCGCTGGCGCAAGAAAGTAGGGTCACTATAAACTATAATGTACATACAATATTCGTATTTAGATAAGTTTCATCTTAAACTTCATGCACTTATGAATATTGGAAGTCTAAAACTTTTGAATATCCTATATAAAGCTTTTCGGATAAAGCACAAGATTCTATCAGAATTAAAGGTATCTTTTTGGCAGCTTTAGTAGTATACAATCAGCTGGACTTCACTTGGTTCTAAGCCAAAACATTACAACGAGTACGGAAATAACACTAATGGCTTGAAACAAACTCCTGCCTGTGGTTTTATAGCAAAAACTCAAAAGTTTCTACGTTTTAAATTTTACAAACTTTCGTCAACTATCACATTTTTACATATGTATAAATAAATAAAAACGAAATGCTATTTCTAAAAATGTAAAGTATCAGTTAAATGTGAAGAGCGTAACTTGAGAACCGCGGTTGGATCGATTTGATTATTTTTGTAGAGTTGCGTGGCTAAATGGGAAAACTCTTATAATTTTAGTATGTACGTCTGTCTATATAATAGTCATTTTACTCCGAAGATAGTAGAGCTACATAATTATATTTTTGAAAAGTCAAAAATTGTTTTATGTCCTAAAGCACTTCGTCGTCGCGGGTTCGGGTCCCGCTCGAGACACAAATGTTTATAGTCCAGTCATGGACTATTTATAAACAATAATTTGTAACTCCGTCAACCGTATGGTATCAGTAACACAAGCTTGTTGGTTACCACAGAACTAGGTGGCGC
The DNA here is from genome assembly GCA_905231865.2 of Boloria selene. NCBI lineage: Eukaryota > Metazoa > Arthropoda > Insecta > Lepidoptera > Nymphalidae > Boloria > Boloria selene. The sequence continues at coordinate 1,596,935 of HG993133.1, forward strand.
TGTGTTATTATAATGTCCCAACATATTTAATATTTATTTATTACTCAGTGCGTAGCGTTAAGCGTGTCTTAAAAATTTATAGCTATTATTTATGATTTAACGCATACCAATTTTAATGGATTATATGAAAAAATTACGCGCGGGACCTTTGAAAATCAAGTCTCTTGTGTGACTTTTTTTAAATGTTCTGAATATTTCGAGAGCAGTCTCTAGTTGACATATTGCCTGAAAAATAAAAAAATAGGTAAAAGCAGAAAGTGCTTTCTATAGGTTTTTTATTTAAACTCAAAAATCACAATCAAGTTTATTGAAATTTATACTAAACACCGCCAGGAAAGTATAAATGAAAGGTCATGTATAGTGCGAGCAGAGCCGCGGGAAACTACTATAAGTTCAGCTTTAGTTAGTTCGTTTTTTTGCTCTTTATAAAATATTTTATATAATTTAACTATCAAGTACTACGCACAACTTATTACAGGAAAAAAAAAATATTGTTAAAAACTCGTGAATTTTGAAATAGAAACTTTCATTTAAAACCTCTCTACAATTTTTACATCGCTTGTGAGCGTATACAGTTTTTTTACCATTTCTAAACTATTATTTCAATAGGTATCGTTTTGAAATGACTGTTCTGACTAAGTGGTTAACGAGTTTTTTTAACGAATAACTACACTCTACGTTGGAGGTTACAAGTTCGATTTCCGTGTGTTTTATTTATTGTAGTGTACGCAATTTTAAATAAAACAACCTACACTATAAGTGTAATGTTCGGTGGTCAGGAGGGGTCTTGAAGACAAACAGCAGCGTGACGTTGGTAGATGTTTATTTATATTATAATTGTTCCTACTTGCTATACTATAGCTGACTCGGAGGTACGAAGGGACTCAAGGAACTCAAAGAACTGACTAAAATTATGGGTGGAGGACATTATATACTAATACAACTGTGGGAAAGTAAACAAACAGTTCCTGGACTCTACACTCATAACAATTACTAGTTATTCGATAGTTCTAAATATTGTTTAAGTACAATTACTCTAAGGGCCGCTTGCATAAGGAGCCGTTATTAATTTTGTTTAGTTAAATACGTTTAACTGCCTAAACACGTTTAGGACTAAACCTGATTACAATTGCTTGCATAACGTCTTCCGCCCTCCTATTTAACAAAACGTATTTAGCGAGACTGTCAAACGGTCCGTTCGACGCGTGTTTCAACTTTTTGTCAATCGTGTTCAATTCCTTTGAAAGTTCGAATAAAATTTTGCGTAAATAGGATTTTTTTGTGCCAAAGACGACGTTATTAAGACGTTTGAAAGTGGTGTTTAAATTTTGGTTTCGTTTACCTAATTCACAAATCGTTGTATATTTTTGTTTGTGGTCAAATTTGTGTATAAATATGAAATCGTATCGTTATCAATTATTTTTAGTGAATCTAAACATGGCTGAAAAGAAAATAAGAACCCGTGCACCTAATTTTTCAAAACAAGACCAAGCGTTGCTCTTCCAAGTGATGAAGCCTTTTAATAAAATTATTTATTTTATTATTTTCTGAGAGATCGTTGAATAAATTTGATATCGGAAAAAGTTGTCTGGGTGCAATGGGTCTATTTAAATATAATTATGCAATGGGTCTGTTTGAATATAATTATTTCTTTGTCGTCATCAGAGAATTCCCACAAATCTATCGCAATTGGTAAAACAAAAACTGAAAAAAAAACGTCCTAAATCCACAACATCTGTTGCATTCAAATCAACAAAAAAATGTACCTAGCTAATAGCCATTACGATCAGCTGGCTATACAAGATGGCGCTAAACATATTTATGCATCGCTAAACGTCTATTTTCGAGCGTTTAATTTTGACAGTTCGTTAAATGCGTTTAGGGGCAAATTTTACATTGTGCAAGACGTTAATCTTATTTAGTCCGCTAAATGCATTTAGCATTTCACTAAATGTGTTTAAGAATCCTTATGCAAGCGGCCCTAAGTGTTGTTTATCTTTGATATAATATTAAAGGTACCATTGTTTGAAATTATATAAATATTTCAGCAGTATAAAGAAATCTATTATTGGCATCATTGTTTACTTTTATACTTCACCTTCAAGTAGAAATGTACGTCAACAAACACTCATTGAACTCAATGACGAGTTTATATTATTTTTTAAAATATGTAAACATTACATAAGCAAAAGATAAAAATTGTACTTGTAAGAGATCTCTTCGAGAAAATTTATTAAAATAAGGATTTCTTATGCATATATAGTTATTATTTTTTTATATAATAAAATAACTTAGCTATTTATTTAATAAGTTTATATATTATAGCTTCAAGAAACAATCCAATAGAGGACTGGACTTAATGAAAAATATAACAAAAAATAGAAAACTTTCGATATTTTATTTGCTTTTCTCGAGATAACTAGACTTTCCTAGTTCGAACACTGCTTTGAAAGTCCCAGTTCAGCAAACACATCGGATATATGTTTATGCCGCACGTTATTGGCGTAGTGGAAAGTCTTCTTAAATTAAAAAGAAATTACTTTTTATAAATAAACTTTTGTTTTCTTGTGGCTTCTAATACGTGGATAATTATTTAGAACTAAATATAATTATGAAATGAATATGAAATAATATTTTGTATATATAAATATATAACATAAAACATATATATAAGAATTATAAATTATTATTGTATAAATTGTATAATATAAGTGAATAAATATGTACTTTTAATTGTGTGTAGATTATTGGTTATTTTAATTGTTATTATTATTATTTATATATTTTTTTTATTTATATTATAACTTATTGTAATGTTGTGTGTTGTGTTATTATTATAAATTTATAACTGTACTCAAATGAATATTACTAGCGCAAGCGACTCATTTTTGCTTCGTTCGAGTTCGTCCCTAGGTTTTGAGCGAAACCACGGGTTCCACTAGTTAAAATAAATAAAATGACAAAAATATAACCTCCTCCTTTTTTTAAGTTGGTTAAAAAGTAGCCTAAGTTACGCCTTAGAACATTTACTATCTGCAAGTGAAAGTCCCGTCAAAATAGGTCTAGCCGTTTCAGAGATTAGCCAGAACAAACAGACAGACACACAAACATTTTAAAATTTAATTTATTACTTTTTTAGGTTTACGCGAATAATTGACATTATAAATGTAGCTATCCTTTCGGATTTTCAGCAATCATAGTCTCGGGAGAGACTCTCCCGTTTCTTTCCAAACGTCGGTAAACAAAAATCATAATAAATCCGCGACAAAATCCGAAAGGATAGTTTCATTTATAATTTAATTTATTGATGCTACTACTGTAAACACTTTCATATGCATTAAGTGAAAAGCTAATTATTTGAAATTAAAAATAGACTTAAATTTTATATGTATAGCAGAATGTATAGAATAATTAAAATCCCTTCATTAGTTTTTGACACACATTTTACAATACATAGACTTATCCTTCAGTTACGTTTAAAAAAATACTTAAAATTAAGCTATAGGCGATGATTTATAAATATTTTCTAGGTTACGACAACGAATTTCATCAAAACTGATTTAGTCATAGTCTTTGCTGATATAAGTATAAAGAACTATTTTATTATATCAAATCATAACTATGATAATAATCTGGAAACTTGAAACAAGATCATTTAGTAACACATTAGTGACGGATATAACGCTGTTATTGCAACATTAGGGTCGATTTGCTTTAAGCGATACTATTATGCATTGTCTTGAATTGTTCAACATGTTATTATAACGAGGTATTATAAACAATGGTTTATGTATTTAAGCTTGTTGTTTTATAAGTTACTTAGACGTTAAGTTTATTTAAGCTACAGTTCTTTTTATTGTTCCACAGTTGGGCTTGCCTTCAGTAAAAAGAGTCCACCGAGGCTAGTTAAGTGCAGGTTGAAGGACTTGTCTTATGAAAATTTACTAGGTTCTTTAAGACGCGCAGGTTTTTCACGATGTTTAACTACTATAAAACAAGTAATACTGTTGAAAAATAATTTCGCATGAAAATGTCAGGGGAGAGATCCATTTAGTCTATATTAGTGAGATTAGCCATGTGCGAAAATTTTATATATTTAGCTGATCCGGTAAATATTGTTCCGCAATTTAATGTTTTACTAAGTATGCGACAAAAAATGGGGGGTAGAAATAGGAGGGTGAAAAATACTTTACAAACTACTCTCAGAATTACCAATATACAACAAAAAATATTTAAATATTTAGCTGTTTTGGAAAAGTGCGGTCACAACTATCGTAACACGATATATCTTTATATTAAATAAATAAAAATATAATAGTTTATACTGAAATAAAATCCATATTCTCTTCAATCTCAAACTCAGATAAGAAGAACATTCGATCCAACCGATGAGGACCAGACTCAGGGCTGACAGTTTTAGTGGCGATCCACACTATAGTGCCAATCAAAGTTCATTCTTTTTCTAGTATCGGTAAAGTATTTTGATACACAAAACGTTTGAGTTTGATTCGACTAGAAATTGTTTTGTACTGTAAGTAAATGTATTGTTTTTTGTATAAAATATTTTCTAGACTAATATAAAACAAAGAACAAATCATGATTTACACTATAGTTTGGGTATCCAAACTATAGTGTAAATCATGAACTGACTTGACTTGAAGAGCACGTATGTGCTCTTCAAGTTACTGTGGTATAACTTTACTTACTTCCCAATTGTGGAACGTTACTCAAAAACCTAATAACTAATCTCAGCTTGACTCGGTAATGGAACCAGAACCTCTGGATCTGCGGTTGGACTTGTTAGCTACTAGACTAAAGAGACGACTACTAGATATGAATACATCGACAGTAATTCAATGGTTTTATTTAAAATTTCAACAACATTTATAAATTTAAACATACATTGACTTCAAAAACCCTAAATCCTACAATATATTACAAAATCCAAGATATTTTTCCAAGCATCTAATCTACCTATTGATGCTCGATCAGTATTCTGAGTGCTGTTTTTGATAACCACGACAAAAGGGCTAAATCATACCCATAGTTCATTCGATTTCTCGTTTCAGGTCACGTTCGTAACGGCCACTCTGTTGCAGCTGTAATGATAGCTTATATCATGCGAGATAGATACGATTATAGCCAACTTCTATAATAAATACTTTAGAATGGGCTGTATTTTTGGTTTGACATGAAATTATTATAATATTTTTGAAAAAAGGTTAGAGGCTTAGAAAAACTAACTTACTATGTAATCAGAAATGTTTTTTAACTTCCCATTCAACTTTTAACGAGGGGGATCATGCCATACTCCACCACGCTGACAAGTGCGGTTTTGCAGATCTTACATGTCTTTCGAAAACTTGATATGTTCTCTTAGAGATGCTTGTTTCGTCAAAATATTTTCTTTCACCATAAGACAAGTAGTAATCATGTTAGAAATAATTCGCACATAAAAATATCATAGGTCTGAGACCCGGATTTGAACTTGCTTCAGTTGGTTATCCAAACGAGTAAGTAACCACTGAGCTACCACTGTCTTAACTAACTAACTACTATATTAAAAATTACAAATCACACATATTTGTATTTTAAAATAAAAAACTTTTACACTAATTTCCAAAGTTAAGACTAAAGCCCGAGCTTTTTAATAAAGTCTGCTGTTTATCAGAAAGAACATGAAACAGAAATTGCAGAAGGTTTTCAACATATTAATATTCTAAGATTAACTGCCTCGATGGTATAGTGACTATCATGTACATTCGATGGTTCTGGGTTCGAGTCTCGGTTTGGGCCAAGTTTAGTAATTGAGTATTTCTGTTCAGTAGTAGTGAGAGTGACAGAAACAGAGAGTGTACATGTACACTATAGTGCACTATAATATTTCTTACGCAATCCGATATTCTCTATAAGATTTTCCGGAATCGGTCGGAGAACATTATACATATTATTCTAAAATCGGATCGTAATCGGTCGATACTAAGCGAGCTTTCAATCTAAGGAGGATGTGGACACTGATGTATTGAGATGTATTCGAACAACGGAGAATGGAATTTCGTGTTTGGAGTGTATTCTGTGTGTCATAAATATTTTATGATAATCTTTTGAATTTAATAACTGAGATAAATATTATTTTAATGTAAATATAAATAATACAAGTAATATTTGGTTTTAATGTAATTGATATACATCTACACATTTAAACTATGCGTATTTGTAAGTAACTTTTTGTCATTTTAAAAGCCATTTGTATCATAAAATTAGTATACCAGTGGTTAGCACTTGTATATACACACTACAGAGATCATGGGTTCGAATACAATGTCGGGCTATCATAGCAGAACCGGTTTTTGGTTTATATCAAGAAATTTTCCGTTCTAAGTTGAAAACTTGTCGATTTACTCACATATGTCGTAGTGCATGATAGACCGGTAAATCTTTTGCCTACTCTGTATCTCGTCAAGTCGAGCTATCCTTCCATCGGATTTTGAGAGCGAAATGTTTTAACATGCACTTATGTATACTATTGATTGTATAATCCAGGACACGTTTAGTTCAGTTTGTAGTGATCCTACTGGCTGTGCCCACGGTCGCGGGTTCGAGTCCAGTTGTGGTCATTGTGTGATGAATATTGTTTTCATAGGGCTGAGATATGGCCTTTATCGTATTAATAATATTATGTATGTATAAAGAACGTTTTTATAAGTAGTGTATTAAGTATATGGTACATTTAATACAAGACTGGTGTTGAGTGTTAATGTCTAAATATATTTATATTTTTGTCATTATTTATCTTTTGTGTGAATTTTATGTCTCAATAGGATTTCCCATTGAGTGTATCATAAATAATAATAATAATAATAATAATTGTTTTTATTTCGGAACTACATTGGAACCATATTTTGTTAGTAAACCTTACATACTATAACTTATACACTAGGGTTAGTAATAAATACAAACAGAACATAACAAAAACAAAACAAAAATAATTTAGTGCGTCATGTACTTACGAGGCATTTCATGCGGACAGTGATTCCGCCTGAGATGCCTCAGCACAGGCGCTCTCGGGTCCTCAGCCACAATTTTCAGGATGCTGTTTCTACTCCTAATGTATAATCGCTAATAAAGCTTACTACTAAATAATTAAAATATAACCTTGTTAGTACTTTCCTTTCGCATACTAGTATTTTTTGTTATAAATCCTGTGTCAAAAGTAATCCACGTTAGTTTTTGGTCCATAACGTATTTCTTTGAAAAACTTTACTGATCTGTTGGTGAACACTTAGTATTAAATATTAGGAAAGATGTTTAAAAGTTAAGTATCTTACAAACTAAGTTGCAAAATGTGCTAATGCACTGGCTCGTATCCACTCCTGAAGTAGGCAGAGTGGGCTTCTCGCCAAGAACTAAGAGTTATGCCTTACTTTTCTAATATCATCATTTTCAAGAAAGGTGATATCTAATTCGCATTTTCCGGTTTGCTTCAAGCTCTTCTTCTTTCTACTTTGAAGGTCTAAGAAGACGTGCCCATAATTGTGCCCATCGTTGGGCATAATGTTAATAATCCTTTTTTAGTACAGAGTGTTTAAATAATTTAAATTATTTTATTAATATTATAAATTAAAAATTAAATTATCTATACTAATATTTAAAATACTACTTTTTGTAACTTAAATATAAAAGTTAGACATATGCTGTCGTTGACTTTTTTGTAGGCATTTTCAAGGTCCACATCTTTTCTCTAGAACTCAAAAATATATCTTTCATAGTTAAGGCAGCGTTCGTAAGAAACGCTTTCATTCGACCGTTGTTTCTCCGATTCACTTTGCAAAACGGGCTACCACGTAAAAACCTTTTTATTTTTCGGTTTTTTATATAACCTTGACACTCAGCAATAATGTGGCTTTCTATTGGTGAAAAAATTTTTAAAATCGGTTCAGTAGATCCCGAGATTACCCCTTACAATTTAACAAATATACAAACACACAAACTTTACTTCTTTATAATATTAGTATAGAAGTATAGATGGTTATCCTTTAATAACACATGCAGTGTGTTTTTTCGCTTCGTACCTGGCTAAATGAGCTCTCCTTCCACTACGACATGGTAAACGCACGTAGTAATAATGTTTTTGTTAACACGTACATACGAACTTTCTATTTATTATTATAATGTAATTATTAAGTTCCATACGTTATAGTGAATATAAAAAATACTCACGACTTACCTTACTTCGCTCGAATTCGCCCCTAGATACTTCCTACTTAATTTAAAATTGTAACACTATAATTGAAGGATTTTTTAATACAAAATTGCTAGAGCGTTTAGCCCCCCTTAATCCAGTCCTATCGCAAAATCCGAACGAACTTAACGAATGTTTATTAACTATTTATTAACTACCTCCCTGCCAAATTTTATCTTTATACATCAAATGGTTATCGATATTTCGTGTTGAGTGAGTGAGTGAATAAGTTATTTCGCTTTACCTTTCGCTTGTATATATAAATCTAACTAAAATTCATTCATCACTCGCTGGGTTGAAAATTCTCCAAAATTGCTCCAGCTTTAATATACTCCTGAGCCGCTACCTATTTCATATATTATGTGCGGCGTGCACTCCTCCTCCTCTCCTGTTATTGTAAATTTAGTAGGGATCCTTTTATTCTTGTATTTTAAATAGCCTTTATTAATCAGTGATAACGTAGCATTCAAATGGTGAAAGAATTTTTAAAATCGGTCCAGTACTTTTTGAGTCAATTCATTACAAACATACATACCTTTCCTCTTTATAATATTAGTATAGATTTAGTAGTAATAAAGCAGTAGTGTTAGCAAAAATAAATTGAGCAAATAAAACAAAGTTGTGGAGCTTATATACACGTAGCAATTAAAGGAGAACACAAAAAGCTTCCTTTGTATACGTTTTTCTTTTGTTCTTGAATACTTTTAATTGTAGTATTGTCTTCCGACTGGGAAAATGGCGAAAAGGTATGAATTCATAATTCTAATAATCTTATAAGTTTGTAAGTTCTAGTTAAATGATGTTGTAACAATAATTTTATGTGATTATTGCTTAAAAAGGGCTTATGTATAGAAAGTTCATAAGATTTATGTCTAACTAGCCTTGCTTCGCATGGGTTTAACTTTAGTCTCGCTTTACTAGTTAGTGACTTCCATACAAAACTACAATTTTATATTTTACTTGTTTTTGAGGTTCCTCTATTTTTTTATATTAAATCCACTCCTAATATGTGGCCCAACATAATAAAAAAATTCAAATCTTGCCCTCTTTGAATTTTAGTGAGACATACAGCAATTAATTTTCGTATATCCTATGCACTAGCAATTTACCATAGCTTCGCTCGAATGCTTTCACAGGTTCCTTACTTATGAGTTTGTATGTAGGTACCAAATTGTATCAAAAATCCAGCCATATTGTGAAGGAGTAATAAACTTACATTCTTACATATATGTATATACAAACTTCCTCATTATCTTTAACGAACAAATAAAGTTAAATTTCAAACAACATAGGTAAAACATGAAATCCTTCCAGAATCCCTTCAAATGTGAGAAAATTAATTAAACCAGTTCACGCTTTCTACAGAATATTAACAGTATTATTTGCCATGAACGTTATACACTTATATATAGATAAATAAAAAGTGTCTGTTTGTAATATAAATAAAATCTTTTTATTAAATCCATATCGAATTAAATATATTAATCTGTCAGGGAACCTATAAAAAACTTTTACCTGTGTGTCTATTTGTACCGACTTATCTTCAAAATGGCTCCATTGGTTTTGATAGGATTTTCACTGGCATATATCAGCTTTCTTACTATAGAAGTAAATTACTTTTATTTAAGAATGAACACTTACTATGTCCTACATCATACATACAAACACACACACATACACACACACACATACACACACACATATATACACACACACACATACATAAATACACACATAAATACAATTGAAATAGATCAGTAAACACGTTTAAAACTAACCATATTTTCTCAGTTGAAAATCTATGTAATAGCATTTCTGAGCGTTAACTTCAAGAAACACAAAAATATAGCTATAACAGATAAAGTATGTTGCATGTTTTTGATTTATACAAAATACAGCCCCTAAGTTCCGTGTAGAACATAACTCTCCCGAGGCAATATTCCGAAGTAACGAAAAATGATTCCATATTTCCCTACAGAAGTATTGATTTCGTATAAAACTTTCGATCAATTCTTCCTTTGATGTTCATTAGACACCTTTTGGGATTACTTTGTGAAATTAGTTTGTTTGTATTGTTATATTTGGTAACTAGACATACTATAACGACACTAACAATAGAAATAAGGTATTTAATACATTGAAAGTTTTATTAAATAAAGTTTATTTAAATATCACAAAAAACTAAAATGTTGACTATAGCTAACTTCGCGGTGTCGGTTTTTCATGACGGTGTGCGCGCGCATCGTAAAAATTTACTCTCATCATTTTTCCCTAACGCGCCAAAAGAAGTATAACTTCAAAAACTTCATTAACAAAAAGGACTTGCATCGGCCGGGAATCGAACCCGGGCCGCCCGCGTGGCAAGCGAGCATTCTATAAAGAAAAAGTCAACGCTTTTACTTGTTATTTACCTAGTATTAGCCGGTCTCAGGTGAGATACGTACAGAATAACAAATTAAAAATAATAATTCTTCTATCATAATTATTATAAATGAAACTACCTTTCGGATTTTGACTAGATTAGATATTAATGTAGTCCTTAGTCCCTCGCGTGACCATGATTGCTGTTAAGCATTCGAAACGTCGGGAACCAAAAATCAAAATAAATTTCGACAAAAACCGAAAAGGTAGTTTCATTAATAACGTCAAATATTCGCGTAAATCATAATTAGTGTTAGTTAGTAATAATGCTTGTAAAAATATTTTACTTGTATATAAATTATGTTTTATGTTATAGATGTATTTATATTGATGACACGTTTGGTTCAGTTTAGTGACTCCTACTTGTTGTGATAGTAGTCGTGGGTTCGAGTCCCGCTGGAAGCATTCCTTTGTTGAGCACGAATGCTAGTAATCCAGTCATGGATGTTTATATTTATAATATGTATGGTATCGACTGTTTGGTAGCCGTAACACAAGCCTCGTAGCTTACCACAAAAATAGATGGCGCTGTGTGTTAACGTCCCAAAATATATACTTTATTTAAAATAACTGCCAGTGTTTTAATACAAGGCTTATAACGCCATAAGTTACCAAGCTGTCTTAGTGCAGGTAGGTAGACTTCATATATCTTAATAAATTATGTTAGCGTCTCTCCGATACGGGTATCCTCCCATCTTTGCCCTTCAGCGTAAAGCAAGAGGTAGTCTTAAATTTAGCTTAGCTTCCACATGAGGTGCAAGATACGTAATTCGATAATGTAGAGGCTACTATATATTATACATGAGTTTTCTGTCACGTATAAGTTATCGTATAGAAATCGTATATTTAGAGTTCCGTACATAAAGCTTTTTTTAATTTATTTCTTTATTTATTTTACATGACAGCTTGAGTCATGATATTGACTATATCACCCCCATACAGCATTTAACTTAATACTCTAAAATAACTAAATACAATTTTAATCGTGCAGCAACTTAGCTAGCATAATTGCATTGCTTGATAGTGGCCCGGCCATACTGTTACATATACCTACATTATATGATTTTACCGAAAGGGGCCAAAGATCTTTATTTCGCACACATTTCATTACATAAAAGTTTAAGACAGAAGTTTTTTTATCATAATATAATCTATACTTATATTAAAATGTTGAAGAGTTTGTTTGTTTGTTTGGTTGAAAACGCTAATCTCAGGAACTACTGGTCCGAATTGATTTTTTTTTGTGTTACATAGTCAATTTATCGAGAAAGGAAATAGGCTATATTACACCACGCTACGACCAATAGCGTCATCAATGAAAAATGTTGCAAAAACGGGAGGTATTAAGATACTAGCTTTTAGAACGCGCGCGAAGCCGCGGTAAATAACATATAAAACTTAAAAATATAATTTTGTTATAGGTAACTTATACACATTTTAAAATATACATACAAAATTAAAATCCAGATAGTTCTTACCATTTCAGCTCCAAACCCTTTAAATATACACGCCTTGTCATTTTATTCTCGCAACCAACAGCCCATGATATTAAAAAGTGCAGAATGAAAGTAATTTTCATCTCCACAGCATCTAGTTGATAATCACAGTTTAACGTAACATAAAAAATAACGATTGCGTTCAACAAACCTATTCTGGCCGGTCGCCAGCGCGACCTCATATTAACCCCTGCGTAATAATAGCTCGATTTTTCCTTTTGCATACGCGAAATATAAAAACTTTCTATGTAGCTATTGAAAAAATGTTTGCAATAAATCTGTATCAAAATCAAAATCAAAATATTCTTTATTCAAATAGACTTTTACAAGCTCTTTTGAATCGTCATTTTTACATTATCAAAATTAAAAGTCAGTCTGTAAGTCTGTGAGTAAACTACCACCGGCTCGGAAAGCTGTTCTGCTGAGAAGAACCGGCGAGAAACTCAACAGTTGCTCTTTTCAAAAAAATATTTGGTAACAATAAAATTCAAAAGTATATAATAAAATTCTAATAAATCTGTATATATATAAACTCAGTCGAATCTGTAACAATTTTTTTGGAACTCTTATTGAAATAGTGATTATTAAAGATATGGAGGATTCTATAGTATTCAGGATTATTTGTCTTGTACTGCATAACGAAAAGACACTGGAAAGATATTGATACAATTTACAAAATATTCTTTATTCAAATAGACTTTTACAAGCTCTTTTAAATCGTCATTTTTACATTATTAAAATTAAATGTCTGTTTGTAAGTCTGTGAGTAAACTACCACCGGCTCGGAAAGCTGTTCTGTTTATAATAACTGATTATCCGGCTTAAAGCATATAGGATAATTTTTACTGAGGAAAAATGTCACATATTTGTGAAATCTATACTAACTCTTGACAGGACCTCATTAAAACACATCAAATTTTGATTTTTTTATTCCTAACGGTTCTAATGATTTATCCTCAATATGTTGAAACAAATTTTTTTGACACCAAAAGTTTTTTAGTTACTTATTTTAATGGTATCCTATCATTGCAGTCAACTTTTTAATTACTACACTTAAGAAGGATTAGGGCGAGAAAGACAGAGGTAGAGAGCTTACTACTTATAACGTTATGTAAACATATATGCTCAACAAAGATTCATCACAATTGAAAGGACATAGAAAAACATACGTTGTACTTACCTAGAGAAACAGTCAAGCCCTTTGCTAATCCTTCGGGTATGAAAGTCTAAAAAGACACACGAAGCGATGTTTCATCGCAGACAAATACCAAGGTAGTGGAGAATTGTGTATTTCTATTTATCTTTTCACTACGTGTTTAGAGTAGACTAAGACGAAGTCGTAAAATCAGGTATTCCTTGGAGTGTTCAAAAACTTTCAGTAGTTGTAAAATAAGTTCTAAAAATAGTACCTAGAACTAACTTATAACAACATTGGTTTAGTCCTTAGTTTAATGTCTAAGAAAAAATCTTCATCTAGTTCCGTGGTAAGCTACGAAGGAAGCTTGTGTTACGGATACCAGATAGTTGGTATACTACATATTATTCAAGTTTAAATATATACATATTATAAATATCAACACCCATGACTGGAGTACAAACATCCGAGTTCAAAAAATGAATGTCCCCAGCAGGACTCGAACCCGCGACAACTGGCAGAAAGTAAGTCACTACAAACTACATCAAGCGTGACGTGATTTAAATAAATATAATCTATAAGTAAATAAGAGATAAAAGCGAATAGCTAATTCCTTTTTTATACTATATATTTTCTTTTTGTTTTCCTTCCTATTATTTCGAAAGTAATTGAGAATGTTATCATTGATCAGATTAAGTCATTAGCGTCCCTAGGCGTCTTAAGTGCTACTCCATGTCGTTCTAAATCTATTTATGACTAAATTTCTTCTCAATCCGTCAAGCCATTTGTACATAATACAAACACATCTATACTAATATTATAAAGAGGAAAGATTTGTATGTAAGTATGTTTGTAACGAATTGGCTCAAAAAGTACTGGACCGATTTTACAAATTCTTTCACCATTTGAATGCTACATTATCATTGATTAATATAGGTTATTTTAATTGCAATAAAAAAATAAGAATCCCTACTAAAACTACAATAACAGTAGAGGAGGAGGAGTGCACGCCGCACATAATATATGAAATAGGTAGGGCCGCGCGGCTCAGGAGTATATTAAAGCTGGAGTAATTTTGGAGAATTTTCAACCCAGCGAGTGATCGAATGAAGTTTAGTAGCGATTTAAAAAATGAACGCGGGCGAAGCCGCGCGTATTGCTAGTTATCATATAAAAATGCAATAAAAGCAACGATCTGTTCTACTTCTGGGGATTAAATAACGTATTTTATTAAGATAAGATATCTTATCAAGCAAAAAAGTAATCAAGTTTATTTTAATGAAAGAAAAATCTTTTTATTCCTACAATAATTGTCTACTGTGCCATTATCACTCAAAACGAAATGAGAAGACAGCGTTCTGACACAAAAGGCTTTTCATAACAGACGGGTCCATAGCTACTTAAACATTTAACCCGTCGCCGTCTGTATGTAGAAGAAAGACCCCTTTGGAACGAGGAAAGTGAATGGATGAATATGTAATAGAACAGTTCAATGCAGTGATTATTAAAACTAGACTTCTAGAATATAGCGTAAGGTAGCGTATATTTGGTTTTACGAGTATAGTAGTGGGGTAAAATCGGATTTATGATTTTCTATTAAAATTGTTCTATTTTTTTGACATTATTACATACAGCGCCATCTAGTTCCGTGTTAAGCTACGAAGCTTGTGTTACGGATACCAGACAGTTGATATACTACATGTATAAGTTTTTAAATACAAACACATACATATTATAAATATAAACACCCATGACTGGAGTACAAACATCCGAGTTTTTAAGAAATGAATGCCTCCAGCGGGACTCGAACCCGCGACCGCTGGCGCAAGAAAGTAGGGTCACTACACACTGCACCAAAACGTGTCGTTCTATTTAGTAGTTATTAAGATTGATCTCAAATATTTTCTAGCCAAAGTTATGCCAAAGGTATATTTAATCATTTATGATATTGATCTCAATAAATGACATAGTTATTTATTTATTGTGTCTTTACCTTAACTGTCCGGTGTCCCCACCTTCCTATATATTATTCTGGCGAAACGTTTTAACTGTTTTTAAAAATATATCTGTGATGATATATTTTTAATCAGCAAAAAGTATATTTTATGTTGACTCGGAAAACCAGCTATCAGTTACAAATTCATAGACAAACTGACAAAAATTAAAAATAAAACTATGAATTCAATCTCTATATTGGTAACCATGAAGCTATTTAAATAAAATGTTACAAGAAAAGCATATGTTTTAATATAAATCGATTGAAAGAACTTAAAAATAATATATTTATTCCTGTGAATCAAACTGAGTTTCAGTTAACAAAAATCATCTTTCTATTGCATCATAGTTTTAAACTCTTACATACTCGTATATACGAAATACAAAAGCTGAAAATCAAATATAATATAAAATTCAGGCATTAAAATTGACAAAAGGCCGGTTTCCAGCTTTTCGAGAGAAGCGCTTCTATAACTGTTCAAAAATTTAACTTGACGACGTCTATATGAGAAACTTCCTTAAACTAAATACGAATGAAATTTATTAAATGCAACTGACTGTTCTATTTTCATTAAATTATGTAGGATGTTACTATTAATGAAGTTAATCTATGCTAATATTATAAAGCTAAAGAGTTTGTTTGTTTATTTGTTTGTTTGTTTCTTTAAATAAATAAATAAATAAAATCTTTATTGGAAACATTGGTTACAATAAGTAAATTATGTACGATAGTGGCTACATTAGTTATAAACTGTGTCGTAGCCATTAACGCCCACTTCCGGATTATGTATACATTTTTCCAAATACAAAGGTTTTAAAACATAAACATATTAACATAACTTAAAATAATGTGTGTGTGTGTGTGTGTGTGTGTGTGTGTGTGTGTGTGTGTGTGTGTGTGTGTGTGTGTGTGTGCGTGTATGTGTGGTGTATGTGTGTGTGATGTATGTGTGTGTGGTGTATGTGTGTGTATCAGCCATATAATATTATAATTATTATGTATTTTATTTTAATAAGCTTTCTGTTTCATCATATGTCAAATCTAACAGCCTAGCTATAACTTTCTTTTTGCATACATGTAATGTTAGAGGATATATATTAAGAACTTTGTTTATTTTATTATATAAATGTGGGGAAATAAAACCATAGTGTTGTTTTGCCAAAGCCAATCTGACACGTATTGTTGTGCAGACTATGTCCGATCTACGCTTAGAAATTAAATGGTCATTATAAGGTGTTTGCGAGTGTTTACGTAGTATAATTTGGAGTAAGAATAATTTTCTAACAGAAAGTATTTTAGACATATTATATAAATCCACCGTAGGAAAATATAAAGGTTTATAGTTCATAGTTTTAAGTATAGTTCTTTGGGCCCTTTCTATGCGCAACAATTTAGTTTTTCCTATGCCTCGCTTTGTTTGGTTGGTTGGTTGAACTCGCTAATCTCAGTATAATTAAAAAATATATTTCATTTATTGTGTGTGTTTTCGGTGTGTGCATTTAATATTTCTATTACGCCAAAACTAGAAATGATACACATTATACAAAAAAATAGAAAATTTATTCTAGATAACATATATTGCTTCAAGAAGTTGGTCGAAACGTATCATTAATCATATCATTAAATATAAACTAGGTATAGGTAATATATTTAATATAGCGACTTACTCTATCACCTGAGAGTATATTCGGGCCTTTCCGACCGATATATACGGTGACAGGTTAAGCCAGGGTTTAGGTAAATAAAGCAAGTCTGAACTGTAGTTCAGTCTTAGAGGAGCCATGACATCAGAATGGGTCAAGTTACAAGCAGGTGTAGATTTTGTTAATTATTTTTAACCTATTTTTAAAGGATGTTAGGAGGTGGTTTATTTCAACTATTATTAATTAGTATTTAGTTTTTTGAGCCTTTAAAAGAAACTCTATTTTTAAAAAAATGCATTTATTGTATATACTTAATAATTTATGATGCTAAAAGATTTAGTAGGATATTCTTAATAAAAACTACTAAGCCAAACTATGTTAAATTTTTATGTGACCAAATGGCAAGTATTCCGCATGAAAGAAAAGAAGAAACACGTAGGTAAATCGGATCATATATCAAAGAGTAATCGGTGTACATACATAAAAAATACCGATCGAATTGATAATTTTTGTCCTCTTGGAAGTCGGTTAATAAAAGAAATAAAATAATACAAATATTTGGACATTTTTGCATTAAACTTTTAAATACCTTAAATATTTTTTCAAAATATCACTAAATATTTGCGAAACCAACACATTTATTTTTAATTAGTGACTCTCTTTCGGTTTGTTCTAGTTCTTTTCCGAAATACGGAACGTTTATTCTATAACCAGCTCATCATAGCATATCTCGTGATGCGGTCTCCGATAGACAGGTTAAAATTATTAAAAATAAATAGTATTCGGCCTATTTTTCTAAAATAATATATTATATGACTATATGACTATTTCAAGAAGATTTTCTATTAAATGTTCAGATCGTATATGGGAAGATTTTATTATATTATGAAATTTAGTTGATTATTTCCGCTTACATTTAGGCCACAAGATTGCTCCTTATACTCTTTTGTCAGAAAAGGCTCTCCTAGCATCTGCTTCTAAACAATTCACCATACAATCTGTTAATATTATATCGTAAGTGTTAATGTATAGTAAATATTAATGTTATATATAAAGCCTTAATAAAAATAAATTGGTGAAATTAAATTAGTTTTTTAGTAATATAAATAAATAAATAAATAAATAAATTGAATAATAAGAAAATACTTTCTTATTAATTATCCACCTTACGATTGAAGTGAAGAATTTTGTGACATATATTGTATTTTATTATTTATAAATATCCCACTGCTGGGCAGGGAGGTGGGCTTCCAATATGAAGGTACCAAGTGTGGGATAGCAGACTTCATGTCCTATTAAAACAAGCTAGGTTCTCCCAGATATTCTTCACTATAATTACTTCACTAAGACGAGTTATAAAATGATTAACACATAAAAACATTAGAGGTGCAAGATCCAGAATTTAAACTTAGCTTCAACAGCTTGGTGAAATAACTGATGTGTTATGACGTAGTTGTACGAAGTCCTCTCAAGATCGTCTCGTTTCGTCTTGCTAAATCAAGTTTGATCTCACGCTAACAAGCTCAAAAGTCAATAGTTGTATGAAAGTTGTTACTAATATTATTTACAATATAGAATCATAAAATATACCTTTTAAAAGGCAATGAAAGTCGCTATTATATAACATGATATTAAATTTTTAGTACATTTATCATGTTAATATTAAATCCTTGTAAAACCTGTGTTAGTTTCGGAGAATTTAAAGACTTTTCAGAATTAAGTGTACATAACTAGCCATCAACAAACTTTAGACTAAGCATTACAAGCAGTAGCCCAATACCGCGCCGCTCGCTTATCTATCTTTTGATAATCGATCTATCGATATTATATAGATATGTAGATTGTAGATATTAAAAAATGATGTATGTTTGATTAACTATTTTTTTACACATAGCGCCATCTAGTTCCATGATAAGCTACGAGGCTTGTGTTACGGATACCAGATAGTTGACACACTACGCATGACATATACTTTTAAATATATGAATTATGTACATATAATACTCATGACTGGAGTACAAACCTTCGTGCTCACAAAATGAATGCCCCCAGCGGGACTCGAACCCGCGACCGTTGGCGCAGCAAGTACGGCAAGCATCGTCAAAATTGTTTAACTACACAGCTTAAATATAGGTCAGGTACTGACTGATTCAAAATGATTATGAAATAGGCTTTCATTTTCAGTACATTGCAAGTTGTAACATATTTTTTACTAATTACATAGGGCTTTATACTTTTAAAAGCTTACTGCATTACAAAACAATTTGTGCGTGCAAATAAGCTTCAATTCTTTAAGCAAATTCTATTTATTTTCAAGAGCTTCAATATATACAATCGTTAGTACTCGTATTTATCTTGTAAAATATTGTAATGCGATCTGACGTCCAATTTTACAGGAACGAAATATAGTAGCGATAAAATGTTCCATGTTCTTGAATTATTGTCTTTTGTATGAACACTTTAAAAATATTATAAATGGCAAAGATTTTTTAAGATAGTATATATTTATGTTGATTGCAACATAATGTTTACGTTTGCATAAAGAACCGCTCTCGGTAGCCCAGTGGTAACGCGATCGGAGATACTTGGGGAAATGAGAGATATGGGTACAAAACAGATTAATTGGCAAAGATATCAGATAATGAATATAAGAAAAAAAATTATTACCCAAAATTGACCCTTGATATATTGAGATGGTCCGCATATGGCCTATAATTCATTTTTTTTCTTTTCGCTTTCGATGAACACTTAAATAAATTCCAAGCATAATGTAACTTTTAAAACTAAAGAAATTCGTAAAATAAACATTGGAACGCATAAATTTGCCCAACTAGACAAGAAAACGACTCCACTGCAGATGTGGAACCATTAAGTCGAAGTAAAACAAAGAACACAAAAAAACCCGGCAACACTTTAAAAGTAATAAACTATAGAATTCAGGCTAAATACAAGTAGACAAGGTCCGATAAGAGGTTAGTTTAGGAAACGCGTCATAAATTGAGTTTTTGCTGCATTCGCGAACGTGGGAAGTGAACGGACGCAATACCAGATGTTTGACAAGATGCAGCAAAAGGAGAAATTTAACCAATGTGAATGATTGTACAGTTTATTTTGCGTAAAACTATTTTTACAGATTGGAAGGGGAAGGCTATGGGAAGGGGTAGCGTGTATATCCCGGCGATCGGACAGCGAAGCAGGATCAACCAGAGAGAGAGAGCAGTTCGGGAGTCTGAGGTTGTTGTGCGGAAAGCTAACGAGTGTAGTCTTAGAATTATAAAGTTTAATTAAAATAAATCGAGAGTAGAAATAAATAAAGTAATTAAGAAAAGTAATCGTAATAAAGTGCGACGGACGAGGTGACGCAGTATTTTGGTAATGTACTCCAATCCATTTGTAATTTAATAGATTGTTATAGATTCACAGATATATTGCAATTTATATAATTAAATTGAGAGGCTTAACCTTTAGAGACTAACAAACATGAATCCAGAGACCGGACTGGAGATATTGAGCGAGCTTATGAGGAGAGACGGGAGTCGAGTATTGCCTATCTGAGATTGGGGAATTATGTCCTTATTTGTGGTTTATATCGCGTATTTACTTTTAATATCATGTAGACTAGTTTGGCGAGGCTAGAATGAAGTAAGGGATAAAGTAAATCGCCAATAGTCGAGTCCAACGACAGATTGCCCCGATCAAGGTCTGAAGTTAATCACTTTAAAGAATGAAATAGATAAATTAACCATCTGTGAATCTAGCACAACACTATGTAAATATATGTAATCAAGTTTATCGTAACATTAAGATGTGTGTGTCTTCTCCTTCGACAGCAATGTTAACTTGTATATAATTACCTAAACATTAATATTTAGTGAAGCATGTGTGTATTTTAAATGTTAAGATGTACTTAGATTTAAATAGCCCAAGGGTTTTTTTGTTTGAATATGCCGTTTTTCCCTTGCTTAGTATGGCTTTAGGAACGTGAAATATTCGTTCGTGCTTTAAGATATAACCTAATATTTTAAAGTACGATCTAAATAATCTAATAGTTTCTTTTGATATCACTCAAGTTGTTTTGAGTAAAGAACAGATAGTAATTTTGAGAATAAACGGATTTTTGAACCATAATCTTTATTTTATTAATATAATTTTAGTACTCCTCAGGGTGTTTAATAATGGAGGATTCACTCGAAATTCGAAGCTTTTCTATTTTTATTAATCAATCCAAACGGGTCATTATTAATACAGCACATGTGTTGAACTAAATCGAGCCATCTCCAATAATAAATTCCCTCATATTACCTAGATAGAATCACGATTCGCATTCCAGAAAGTTAGGTTTAGATAGCTGTAGATATACATATATATATATATATATATACCTGTTATGTGGGTTCGAATCCTACTGGCTACGAGATGTTGATTTGTGTTTAATAAGTTTATTCCGAAACCACGACAATTACTCTTCATTCATCTCATCACCTTTTATAATAAATTAAATTAGTTACGTTCGATAGAACTATGAGACTACGTCATATTTTGTTATGTGGGTTCGAATCCCGCTGGCTACGAGATGTTGATTGTGTTTAATAAGTTTATTCCGAAACTTTGGCAGTTACCTTTTATTACATTGATCTAAGCCGATCAATCACTTATCATAATATAAATTAAATTAGCTAAGTTCAATAGAACTATGAGACTACTTCAGAGCTGAATTTAAGAGCATAAAAGGCCTAATACTGTGCAATCTATGATGATTTGATTTTATTTAGCTTTGCAAAATAGACCGATTGCATTTAGTTACTAAGTGAAGTACTAAGGTCTGAAAACATTAGCTACGCTAATGTAAATATCTAGTAAATTAGCAGAGACCCCGAGAGTCTACGAGTGCAGCGAGAGAGACGACAGACAGGTAGGAACCCGAGCCTTTTGTTTTGTGTGTTTGTTAGGAATTTATATAATGCTAGGGTGACCATGATAATTGTGTGGAAAAGGAAACTAGGCAAGGCAAAAGTAGGGTGACAATGATATTGCGGAATGAAGGACACTAAGGTTGATTGGGCTTTTAAAATATATTGACATATTGACTTAAATAGTCAAGAACAGTACACGGTTCCAGCGTGGCGTTCCGGCGGCGATATCCCGGCACACCAATACACGCCATGTCTTACAGATCAACTCCCGACCTCGGTTTGGCCAAATCATATAACAATATAATAATAATAAATATACATAATCAAAAACCATGGTTATGGGGCGAGCTACGGCTCACAAATAGCCTGTCTTTCGAGACAAGGCAATAATGCGCTTCTTAGCGATAAAAGGGAGTTGACTGTGCCTCAATAACAATGATTAAAGGCCCCTGTGCTGGGCGTAGGGTTCCCCGTGCTAGAGGGAAATCGGTCGGTTACGATGGCCCAAAGAAGGCAAATACATACACCAGCTAATCATGCATTCTAATCTGTCCGTTAGCTTATAATTCTAATTAGTCTTATTCGGACTTCCGAGTGTTGAAGTAACGCTATTACATAATTTTATTGAGGTAGGGCTCATACAATACAATGAGCCTCGCGTAGACAGGTAGAATGGGATGATAGCCTGTATAGTCCACCCAACGTATTGTACTGCCCAGGTGAGCGATGCGTCTCCGTTTACCTTGGGAATCCGCGTAATTATAGATAACACGCCAGATACCCAAGTGTCTTTTATCCTGAAGTATTATTTTCAAGAATTTTCCTCAAATATATTTAATCACAAATTAACAAGCTTAGACGATCACACCGTACCATCACAGAATTTTGATGCCGAGTGACCAGGGATCTATGTACGTATTCGAAATAACGGTATGACTAGATCTATAATAGCATAAAAATAGAACACAACGTAGGAATCGTGATTAGGTATGTGAGGAGGAAATTAAATAAATAAAAAATTAAAATAAAAGAAAAAGGAGTTAAGACACACACTGTGCATGCTATTATTATGTTTTACATTTATTCCATGTATAGGGGAAGCAGAAATAACATTGTGCATGTTATTATTATGTTGTACATTTATTTCGTGTATAGGGGGAGCAGAAATAAGCAGTATGTCTAATAAATGTACAATTTACAGGATTTCAAGGACGAGATTGCAGTATTGGAGATAATATTCTTGCTTATTTTTTAGATTTATTTATCTTTTATTTCTAAAAAAATCATTTTAGACCTAGAGAATTCACATAAATCGGGACACATCCCGAGTGTTGTCAAACATCTGGTATCGGTATTGTGCTATTATCTAAGATTTTGTTCGACGATTCGTGAAAGCGGCACGGCAATAAGTAAATACTTTAACATCTGGCGAAGTTAGGCGGTAAAAGTAAAAGGGTTTAAGGCGACTAGAAATATGTCGACAGGTAGATAAGGACGTAAGTCAAAGCAGGTAGCAACGGACCTATCCAATGTTAGTTCGGTAACGGAGAGCGAGCGAACGGAAACCGTAGGTAACTCGACTTTAGAGTTGATTTTGAAAAAAATCAGTGAATTCGAAGGGAAATTACAGCAAATTAGTTTGAAAGTGAATTCAGTACCAAATGAAAACGCGAGTGTTACGTCACACGCGCCGGTTGGGGTGGCGAGTAGCGAAAGTGATAGGGATGTTAGACAAGGAACTGAAACCGAACGAGCCAGACCGGCTATCGCTTTTGTGAGAGAGGGAGAAGGCTCTACTTCATCGGAAAATGTGGGGGAGGGAACGTAAAAAACTAGGTTTCCCCACACAAGCGAGGTCTGATAAATTAAATTTGTGTAAATCGGGGAGTATAGAGATCTCGGAATGCGAACGGGCAGGTGTAGCTTATAATATCTTAATTAAGAACGGATGTAAACCAGGACAGGGCTTAGGAGTCGGCGGAAAGGGTCTAAAACGAGCACTGAAAGGCAGCGTAAATGACGTCGATTACAGTTGTCAGTCGGAAATAAGGGGTATAGGAATCTTATTGGAAAACCAATTTAGTAACGTAATAGAATGTAGCGAGAGGGGCATTACATGTAATTATTGCGCTAGGAGAGGGGCGAGCTTAAAATACGATGTTCCACGAACTCGATGAGTCAATTGACGAAGAGGTTGATTATTCTTTACCTAAGTTACCTAAAGTATGTATGTCGTTGTATGGGAGAAGTATGAATGCACTTATCGATACGGGAAGTCAGATTAGCGGAATAACTAGAGAATTGCACGACTCTATTCTCAGTGAAAGCGGGTCTTTACCTGAGATCGCTATTCCGGCAATTCGGATACAGGGGGCATTTGGTTCACGAAGCGAGAGCGCGAATCGATTGGTGTTAATAGAGTTCCGATTAGGTAATACCTTAGTTGAAGCACCTGTATTAATCATGCGGCGCTTACCTAGGTCACTGATACTCGGATATGATTGGTTAGAACGGGTGAAGGGAGTAGTGAACTGCGGTAGTGAACGAACGTTGACGATTGAACACCTGGGAGTTAAGTGTTGCGTTAAACTAAACTCAGATTGTAAGGTTGAAAGGTTAGGGGGAGAGTCGAATGCAGCCACGATTAATTCTATATTGAACCAAAGTACTAGACCGGCAGGGCATTGCTTGCAAATTAAAGAAGCGGACGTTAAAACCAATAGGGAATACCATTTGGACGATTCAGGCTTAAATAAAGTACAAAGGGAGCTGTTATTACCTATATTAGACGAGCATTGTAAGGTATTTACGGACAAATTAGGGTTGACTAGTAGGTACGAGCACGTTATCGAGTTAGTCGACGAAGTCCCTTTTGTGAAGCACAGTTATCCGGTACCTTTAGCATATAGGGAACAGGTTAAAGAGGAATTAGAAAAATTGGAGAGATTAGGCGTCATCAAACAGGAGGCAACTCCGTACTGTAGCCCTCTTACATTCACTAAGAAACGAGATGGGTATATAAGACTCTTATTAGACGCACGCGAACTTAATAAGAAAATGGTGGGGGATGCGGGATCACCACCACTCACATCTGAGATTTTACAATCCTTTCATGGAGTGAATTATATTAGTTTAATTGATTTGAATAATGCATATTTTCAAATACCTTTCCACCGGAATTCTAGGAAGTATACAGGTTTCTCTTTTATGGGGAGAACCTATACCTATTGTGTCTTGCCTCAGGGATTAAAAACATCTTTGGCAGGATTTTCTAGAACAATGGATTCGATATTAAAAGAAGTGCGTGAGTTTTGCGTGAACTATTTAGATGACATTGTCATATTTACTACAGGGGATATAAATTTACACTTAGAGCACTTAGACCGAGTACTAGACAAGCTAGAAACCGCAGGTTTAACGGGCAGACTAGAGAAGTATCGCTTCTTATGCGTAGAGGTGAAGCTATTAGGTCACATATTAAATACTAACGGAGTGCGTATGGATCCTGAACGAGTAGAAGCCATACAAGAGTTCCCCATACCTCGAACAATAAAACAATTACGAGGGTTTTTAGGATTAATAAACTATTTCAGGAGGTTTATCGCGAAGTATAGTGAGGAAGTTAGGCCACTTTGCGATTTGTTAAAACTAAACACCAGATGGTCTTGGACACAGGTAGCAAACGATTGTTTCGAAAGGGTTAAGAAACTGTTTTTAGACACAATACTTCTTGTACACCCTAACCCGAAGGAAACTTATTACCTGCAAACCGATAGTAGTAATTTGGGGGTTTCCGGATATGTTTATTAGATAGACGATGTAGGCGAGGAACGGATAATAGGATTTTGTAGTAAGGCGTTAAAGGAAACGGAACGGAAATGGACAGTCACAGAACAAGAACTGTGGGCGATCATTTTTAGTCCATCAAAGTTTGAAACGTATTTAAGGGGAGCACGTTTAGTGATTAGGACTGATCATAAGAGCTTGATATTTCTACAAACATGTAAGTTATTAAGCGCACTGATGATACGATGGGTACATTACATAGGACGCTTCGATTATACAGTTGAGCACGTGAAAGGTAAACTAAACACGGTAGCGGATGTATTATCCCGCCATATAAAGGGGACCACGGACGTATTAACTAATAAAGCTACGGGGCCGGAGATGTATCTATTTAGAACGTCATTAGGACGGGTAGTACAGGCGAAATGGAAAGAAATAGGTAGTTATCAAGAACGTGACAAGGTCGCTATTGAGATAATTAGACGTATGAAAGTAGCGGGCACGTCTGAATCTAGGTATTATACGCTCAATGAGGGTGTTCTTTACAGGATCGACGGGAAGACGGATACCTTGAGGTTATATATTCCCGAGGACTTACAGAGAGATTTGGTTGTTAGTATACATGAAGAAATAGGTCATTTCGGACGGTATAAAGTTTATGCTCTGATGAAGCACCGTTATTATTTCTTGAATATGTCTCGGATTGTGAGAGCTTGTGAGGTATGTCAGAGGTCAAAACACGCGTTAGAAGCACACACAGGGCCGATTAAGACTGTGATAGCGAAAGAGATAGGAGAACGCGTCTTTTGCGATATTTATGGACCTTTGCCAGCGGGTCGTTTCGGATACAAATACATATTCGTAATGCAGGACGTTTATAGCAAACTAATCAGGCTATACCCACTACGTGCGGCGAGTGGAAAAGCTACTTTAACATGTGTGAAAAAGTTCCATAAACAAGTTGAAATTAGGACATTATGTTCAGATAGAGGTGCGAATTTCACCTCAAAGATTTTCGAGACGGGCGTTCGCTAGTTAGGTGCGGAACTAACGCACACATTTGTCAGGAACCCGCGACCAAACTCGACAGAGAGAGTTAATAAAGAATTAGGAAGGTTGTTTAGAACATATTGCGAGAACGCTCATCAATCTTGGGTAGATTTATTACCTAGTATAGAAGATTGTTACAATCAGGTAGTGCACACTACGACAGGCTATACACCAAACGAGGTGGTATGGGGAAAACAGACTCTATTATCGACTGATTTTGACAAGGGCGTAGTGAAGGAAAACGAATTACGGCGGGAAATGCTAGAACAAATTAGGCAGCATGTGCGGCAAAACATAGTTAAAGCGGCAGAAAGTAGAGAGTCCTACTATAATAAAACGCACAAACTAGTTCATTTCGAAATAGGAGACTTAGTGAAACTTAAGGTCTTTGCGAAGTCAGATGCCGACAAAAAGTTAACAAAGAAATTCATGCGTCTATATGAGGGGCCCTACATAATAGGAGCAGTCCCATATAATAACGTATACACCTTGATTGACGTTCGTACTAATAAGACAAAAGGAAATTATAATGCTATCCATCTGTTTCGTTATTATAAAAGCACGTAAATAATAGGTTTCTACTAGGGACTAGTGAGCGAATACAGGGGAGAAATAGATTTTCAAACTACTAGTGCAAATGCTGAGACATTAGGAAGACTAGGTGTATTAAAAATCTATTTGGGGGAGTGTGAGATGGTCCGCATATGGCCTATAATTCATTTTTTTTCTTTTCGCTTTCGATGAACACTTAAATAAATTCCAAGCATAATGTAACTTTTAAAACTAAAGAAATTCGTAAAATAAACATTGGAACGCATAAATTTGCCCAACTAGACAAGAAAACGACTCCACTGCAGATGTGGAACCATTAAGTCGAAGTAAAACAAAGAACACAAAAAAACCCGGCAACACTTTAAAAGTAATAAACTATAGAATTCAGGCTAAATACAAGTAGACAAGGTCCGATAAGAGGTTAGTTTAGGAAACGCGTCATAAATTGAGTTTTTGCTGCATTCGCGAACGTGGGAAGTGAACGGACGCAATACCAGATGTTTGACAAGATGCAGCAAAAGGAGAAATTTAACCAATGTGAATGATTGTACAGTTTATTTTTCGTAAAACTATTTTTACAGATTGGAAGGGGAAGGCTATGGGAAGGGGTAGCGTGTATATCCCGGCGATCGGACAGCGAAGCAGGATCAACCAGAGAGAGAGAGCAGTTCGGGAGTCTGAGGTTGTTGTGCGGAAAGCTAACGAGTGTAGTCTTAGAATTATAAAGTTTAATTAAAATAAATCGAGAGTAGAAATAAATAAAGTAATTAAGAAAAGTAATCGTAATAAAGTGCGACGGACGAGGTGACGCAGTATTTTGGTAATGTACTCCAATCCATTTGTAATTTAATAGATTGTTATAGATTCACAGATATATTGCAATTTATATAATTAAATTGAGAGGCTTAACCTTTAGAGACTAACAAACATGAATCCAGAGACCGGACTGGAGATATTGAGCGAGCTTATGAGGAGAGACGGGAGTCGAGTATTGCCTATCTGAGATTGGGGAATTATGTCCTTATTTGTGGTTTATATCGCGTATTTACTTTTAATATCATGTAGACTAGTTTGGCGAGGCTAGAATGAAGTAAGGGATAAAGTAAATCGCCAATAGTCGAGTCCAACGACAGATTGCCCCGATCAAGGTCTGAAGTTAATCACTTTAAAGAATGAAATAGATAAATTAACCATCTGTGAATCTAGCACAACACTATGTAAATATATGTAATCAAGTTTATCGTAACATTAAGATGTGTGTGTCTTCTCCTTCGACAGCAATGTTAACTTGTATATAATTACCTAAACATTAATATTTAGTGAAGCATGTGTGTATTTTAAATGTTAAGATGTACTTAGATTTAAATAGCCCAAGGGTTTTTTTGTTTGAATATGCCGTTTTTCCCTTGCTTAGTATGGCTTTAGGAACGTGAAATATTCGTTCGTGCTTTAAGATATAACCTAATATTTTAAAGTACGATCTAAATAATCTAATAGTTTCTTTTGATATCACTCAAGTTGTTTTGAGTAAAGAACAGATAGTAATTTTGAGAATAAACGGATTTTTGAACCATAATCTTTATTTTATTAATATAATTTTAGTACTCCTCAGGGTGTTTAATAATGGAGGATTCACTCGAAATTCGAAGCTTTTCTATTTTTATTAATCAATCCAAACGGGTCATTATTAATACAGCACATGTGTTGAACTAAATCGAGCCATCTCCAATAATAAATTCCCTCATATTACCTAGATAGAATCACGATTCGCATTCCAGAAAGTTAGGTTTAGATAGCTGTAGATATACATATATATATATATATATATATATACCTGTTATGTGGGTTCGAATCCTACTGGCTACGAGATGTTGATTTGTGTTTAATAAGTTTATTCCGAAACCACGACAATTACTCTTCATTCATCTCATCACCTTTTATAATAAATTAAATTAGTTACGTTCGATAGAACTATGAGACTACGTCATATTTTGTTATGTGGGTTCGAATCCCGCTGGCTACGAGATGTTGATTGTGTTTAATAAGTTTATTCCGAAACTTTGGCAGTTACCTTTTATTACATTGATCTAAGCCGATCAATCACTTATCATAATATAAATTAAATTAGCTAAGTTCAATAGAACTATGAGACTACTTCAGAGCTGAATTTAAGAGCATAAAAGGCCTAATACTG
The DNA here is from genome assembly GCA_905231865.2 of Boloria selene. Lineage (NCBI taxonomy): Eukaryota > Metazoa > Arthropoda > Insecta > Lepidoptera > Nymphalidae > Boloria > Boloria selene. The sequence goes on from HG993133.1 coordinate 1,626,363, forward strand.
TGCAATCTATGATGATTTGATTTTATTTAGCTTTGCAAAATAGACCGATTGCATTTAGTTACTAAGGCCCAATTTCACCAATGATGTCGTTATCCAAGAATAACTATGCCAGGTATAAAATTATTCGCTGCATTTACTCTCAGAATAACTCGTAGTACGTTTCACCGCTTTGTAAAGACAAAATGTTAATCCTAGTATAACTATTCTTAGATTAATGTTTTTTTTTACCTGTGGCACACCTGTATGAGAATTGAATGTAAATGCAGTCAAATTAAATAGACTTGTCATTATCTCAGTACAGTATAGCATAACAGGACATTTTTAATTTAGTCGTCACTTTGAACTATGTCAATGTGTCAGTGCTATTTTTCAAGTTAATTTCGTTTAGTTTGCTATGTGTTTTTTTAAAAAATATAAAAATTTAAATAATAATTAATTTAATTAATAATTAATTTAATTTAATAATAAATTGTATGCTGTTGCTTTAGATAAACGAAATCTAATGCAAAAATGCTAATTTCTTTCTTTAAACCACCTTGGACGTCTCAAAATAAAATAGTTATCTTCACTATCGCTTTCACTGTCCGATAAAATTCTTCTCAAACGCTGCATTTTAATAATATTTTCTCCTAATTACAATTCAATGTGCAAAAATATGAATCAACAGTTTACTGACATAAAATTTGACACCATTTTGATTTTATCTGAGGAATAAGCCGGTTATTCTTTCAAAATTGGCGGTATAAGAGTTACTCTCGTATAGCTTTGTTATACTCAGGATAAGTAGTTGGTGAAATGAAAGTATGGTTATCTTAGAGTAAATAACAGCTTTATCCTAGGAATAATAGTTATTCTACTTTGGTGAAATCGGGCCTAAGTGAAGTACTAAGGTCTGAAAACATTAGCTACGCTAATGTAAATATCTAGTAAATTAGCAGAGACCCCGAGAGTCTACGAGTGCAGCGAGAGAAACGACAGACAGGTAGGAACCCGAGCCTTTTGTTTTGTGTGTTTGTTAGGAATTTATATAATGCTAGGGTGACCATGATAATTGTGTGGAAAAGGAAACTAGGCAAGGCAAAAGTAGGGTGACAATGATATTGCGGAATGAAGGACACTAAGGTTGATTGGGCTTTTAAAATATATTGACATATTGACTTAAATAGTCAAGAACAGTACACGGTTCCAGCGTGGCGTTCCGGCGGCGATATCCCGGCACACCAATACACGCCATGTCTTACAGATCAACTCCCGACCTCGGTTTGGCCAAATCATATAACAATATAATAATAATAAATATACATAATCAAAAACCATGGTTATGGGGCGAGCTACGGCTCACAAATAGCCTGTCTTTCGAGACAAGGCAATAATGCGCTTCTTAGCGATAAAAGGGAGTTGACTGTGCCTCAATAACAATGATTAAAGGCCCCTGTGCTGGGCGTAGGGTTCCCCGTGCTAGAGGGAAATCGGTCGGTTACGATGGCCCAAAGAAGGCAAATACATACACCAGCTAATCATGCATTCTAATCTGTCCGTTAGCTTATAATTCTAATTAGTCTTATTCGGACTTCCGAGTGTTGAAGTAACGCTATTACATAATTTTATTGAGGTAGGGCTCATACAATACAATGAGCCTCGCGTAGACAGGTAGAATGGGATGATAGCCTGTATAGTCCACCCAACGTATTGTACTGCCCAGGTGAGCGATGCGTCTCCGTTTACCTTGGGAATCCGCGTAATTATAGATAACACGCCAGATACCCAAGTGTCTTTTATCCTGAAGTATTATTTTCAAGAATTTTCCTCAAATATATTTAATCACAAATTAACAAGCTTAGACGATCACACCGTACCATCACAATATTCATCACGACCCTTTCTAATCTTCTTATAATATATAAAAATGAATTGCTGTTCGTTAGTCTCGCTAAAACTCGAGAACTGCTGGATCAATTTGGCTAATTTTGATCTTGAATTATTTGTAGAAGTTCAGAAATTTTTTAAAAGGTGAATCAATATAGAAATGCTCGGAATTAAATAATTACTTAACCACCATATAAAATTATTTTTGATCTAACCTTATAGCGCTTTAGACAATATAAACTTTTTTAATGTAACCTTATGTTCGCGCCACTCGGGCGCGACGATTGAAGCTATGATTCGCTTTCTCTCTCTCTCTCATCGATTCGGCGCGAACGCAGTGTCGTGCCGCCCGGAAGAGTCCCTTGTCGCCTTTGGTCCGAGAAAGGTCGATATAGTGTTAAGAAAAGGTGTGTCCGGAAGCGCGCCCGCGACCTTCATCCCGTCTGCTCGTATAAATTATAATTAAGTATAAAGCATATAGAATATACTGCCGGCCGGCATCTAAGAAAACATTAAAGTGAAAAAGTGTGTATCAAACTTTCGGTGCATGCGTATACGTGTGTAGGTATAATCAGCTCAGGAGCGTGCCTTCCGCTCCACGTCATCCACCCCTCTTAACGTTCTGCCCAAAATTGCATTGCCGAAGTTCAGCTCGAAAATTGAAGACTGGCCTTCCTTTATAGCCATCTTTAGAAGCCTCACTGATGACATGACCACCATATCAGATTCGGTGAAGTTACATTACCTGCTCTCGTGCCTGTCAGGTGAGGCACGCAGTATGGTGTCTCACCTTCAGCTCACTAATGAGAATTTCGCCGTGGCTATGGATATCCTCACCCGGCGATATGAAAACCGTCGCGTCCTCATCGACCGGTTTGTGGACATAATATTAGGCCTACCACACATCCATACACGCTCGGATATCCGCACACTCTTCTTGACTCCGCTCATTTCTGCGCAATGCGCACTCAATAACCTCGATCTGCCCATGAAAGATAGTGACTATGTTTTCGTATCTATAGTAGTACGAAAGCTTAAGGGTGAGCTTAGGACCCTCTTTGAGCGTAAATATGGTTCACGTCAGACTCTGCCAACTCTCAAGAATTTAATTACTTTCTTGGAGGAGCACGCGCGTTGTGTGGAGAACGAGCAGTCCAGCCCACCCTCTTCACAAGTCAGTCGGCACTCCCCACAGACTAGCCAGTATCGCAGGCGGCCCCCTCCGACTCCTCCACGAGTTTCGCCTCGTCAACCTGCTCATCAACAATTTCGACCCATTGACCCAGCTAGAAGTCGGCACGACTATAGCACCTCGCAGACGGCTCCGCTCAGGCCAGTTTACTCAGCTCAACCATCAGCTACTGTCGCTCCCATTGCAGATAATATGCCCTGCCCATACTGCAGACATAGAGGGCACAAGCTCATCGCCTGCCCGCGGTACAACGACCAACCGATCCAAGGACGATGGGACTTCATCAACGCGCGCAACCGCTGTCGACGCTGCTTAGGCCCTCATTATGAAAATGAGTGCAAGTCCACGAGGGCTTGCAAAGAGTGTGGAAATATAAGACATCACACATCACTGCATCGGCCCAATGCTTCTTCTCCAACTCAATCGAACGCTCATCTTCTACCTCCGCACCTAAGAGAGCAACCCAGACAGCGCTCAGCTCACGAGCATCAACATTTTTCGGCGCACGCTGCACAAGTGAACCCCAGGCCGCATCACAATCAACCTAATCATTCGCGCTCGCCTAGTAGGTCTCGTGTAGGTGGTCAACAATGACTATCTACAATAAATGAACAACAAGAAAATAATCAGCACACTCAACTCAGCAACTCAGCTCACACACAGACATTACAAGCTCACTCTGCGATATCAGCTCCAACCATGAATAATTATTTTTGTAATTCCGCTCAACGTGAAGAGCACGTTACCAATTTACCAATTTTATTACCCACCGTCTCGCTAAAAATAGCAGACGTACATGGCCAGTTTCACACAGCTCGAGCTTTGTTAGATTGTGGTAGCATGATAACACTTATAACTCAGCGTATGGCTCGAATTTTGAATTTACCGCTAAATCAAACATCACTGAAGATCGCAGGAGTGGGCAACCACCACACACAGGACTCAAAGGCATCAATCACAATAGTATGTAGACCTACACACCATGACACACCTACGATTACGGCTACAGCGCATATTTTAAAAAATGTTACAGGTTATTTACCATTACGAAAAGTTCCGCGCATAGCAGACACAGAGCCTACGATTCCTTTGGCAGATCAAGATTACCATACACCAGCTCCGATAGATCTCTTGTTGGGTTCTGACGTTCTCGGCCAAGTCTTGGACGGGACTAAGGTTTCCTTAGGCCGGGGGAAGCCCATAGCCTTCGGCACGATTTTCGATTATGCATTGATAGGACCTATTGAGGATTTATATGCAACGTCAGCGAACCAGTTCATCTCGGCTCACGTTATCAGCTCAAAACCAGAATCCCACGTATGTACACGCGAAATTTGCAAGCGCCTTGAAAGGTTCTGGGAGTCAGAAGAACCCCAACCTCATATAGCAACCAATCCTTTGCAGGAACAATGCGAAGAGATTTACCGCACCACAACAACTCGATTACAATCAGGCAAATATATGGTAATGTTGCCTTTTCTATCAAATGCGCCGACCTTAGGCAACACTCATGCTATTGCGCTACGTAGATTTCTGAATCTCGAAAAGAAGCTTCAAGCAAATCCGCCCCTCCGCTCTCAATACGTTGACTTTACGAATGAGTATCTGAACTTGGGACATATGTCACCCTGTCACCCGAGTACCTTTGCAGGTAGACCGCACTTCTATATTCCGCATCATGGCATCTTCAAGACGGGATCAGATAAGTTGCGCACTGTATTTGATGGTAGCAGTAAAAGCTCAAATGGCATAAGTCTAAATGAATGCTTGCACACAGGTCCAGCTCTCCAACAGGATATTGTAGATATTATTATGTCATTTAGAACACACCCTGTAGTCTTCAGTACCGACATCAGAAAGATGTTCAGAAACATTCTCATCCATCCAGATCACAGGCAGTATCAACTTATTCTCTGGCGGTCGTCACCAGACCAGCCTCTGCTCACATATGCGCTAAATACAGTCACGTATGGTTTACGGTCCAGCCCGTACCATGCCATCCGCACACTGCTCCAATTAGCTGATGACGAAGGTCATCGTTACCCACAAGCTGCACAGATCCTACGCAACTCGATCTTTGTTGACGATATACTCTGTGGCCATGACTCTGTGGAGTCTGCACAGGCACTACAAACCGAGTTGATTGATTTGCTTGGTCTAGGTGGATTTCAGCTCAGTAAATGGACTTCAAACTGTTCCCAGCTCCTGGAACGTTTTCCAGACGACCAATGTGACATGCCTAAGGACTTTGACACCAGCCCAGAATCGAACACCATTAAAGTGCTTGGGATACGATGGATTCCTCAATCGGATGAGTTCACTTATCGCATATCTCTCCCTCCAATAATTCAAATCACAAAGCGCTCCATTCTCAGCACAGTAGCATCACTCTACGACCCCAATGGTTGGGTCACACCAGTTATTTTCCGCGCAAAGCTTCTTTTGCAGAAGTTGTGGCTCCTGAAACTAGGATGGGACGAACCCCCTAGCAATGAAACTTGCACAGAGTGGCAGCACATTTCACAAGATCTCCCTCAACTCTCGAATCTTCGCTTACCTCGTCACATTTGCAAATATAAGCCGACATCCACTTACTCACTCCACGGGTTCGCGGATGCATCAGAAGCTGGATATGCGTCTGTCATTTACCTTCATGAGCTTAATGCCGATGGACAGGTCAATGTACACCTGGTCGTTGCCAAGTCAAAGGTTGCACCTATTAAGAATCGCCTCTCAATCCCTAAATTAGAATTATCAGCTGCAGCTCTTTTGTCACAACTCATGAATCGTGTGTCCACTAAATTATCAGCTCATATTACTATAGACCAGCATATCTGTTGGTCAGATAGCACAATAGTTATAGCTTGGCTGAACACGCCTCCTCATCGGCTCCAGACATTCGAGGCCAACCGAGTGGCAAAAATAACGTCTAGCCCGACTAGAACTATATGGAGACATGTTCCCACGAATCTCAACCCTGCAGACTGTGCAAGCAGGGGCATGTCAGCACAATCGCTTTCAGCTCATGATCTCTGGTGGTCTCCCAGTTGGCTCAAAGAGCCCCCTAGCACCTGGCCCAAGATGCCAGTTGCCTTAGGCCATCATGCTTTACCAGGCCTTAAATCTAAAAAAGTGCCAGCGCATATAGCCGTTCCGGATGTTGACCATGATCTGCTTACTCGCTTCAGCTCACTTGACAAGCTAGTCGGGGTGACGGCTTGTATGAGGCGTTTCATTTTCAACTGCAAGCGCGGTCCAGAGGCACGTCGCGTTGGTCCGTTGACAGTTAGTGAACGTAGGGACGCTCTGTTATTCTGGGTCCACACCGTTCAACAAAATGAGTTTGCAGAGGACTTTCACCGTCTTCAAACAGATAAACTTTGTACCGATCGACTGCAGCGTCGCTCGCCATTCATGAAAGACGGTCTCTTGAGAGTCGGTGGTCGTCTTTCTCATGCTTCGATTAGGTACGATGCTCAACATCCACTCATTCTTCCCAGCTCTAGCCCACTCGTAGATCTCATCATTGATCACTACCACAAAGTACACTGCCATCCTGGCTCTGACACTCTACACGCCATTTTACGCCAGCAATTCTGGATACTATCCGCTCGTCGCGTGATCAGACGCCGGGTGTTTAAATGTATAAGATGCTTCCGATGTCGCGCTCAACCCAAAGCCCCGTTCATGGGTGATCTTCCCGCGGATAGGGTTAACCCTCAACCTGTATTTAGTCAAGTCACGACTGACTTTGCCGGCCCGTTTCTCATTAAATCTAGTACATTACGGAACGCTAAGCTCTTAAAGGCGTACTTTTGCATATTCGTGTGTCTCTCAACGAAGGCGGTTCATTTGGAGGCCGTCTCTGCTCTTACCACTGAAGCCTTTCTAGCGGCATTACAAAGATTTATCTCACGGCGCGGTACGCCGGTACTAATTAGATCAGATTGCGGCACCAATTATGTAGGCTCCAGAAATCATCTTATAGAAGTTCAAAACTTTCTCACTGCTAATAACGATGCAATCACACACAAACTAGCCAACCAGCACGTAACCTGGTTGTTGAACCCCCCAAAGGGGCCCTGGTTCGGCGCGTTACATGAAATTAACATTAAATCTACAAAACAACTCCTTTATCGGGTAATTGGTGAACAACACCTTACGTTTGAGGAATTTTCCACACTTCTGACACGAATTGAGGCTGTACTTAACTCCAGACCTCTCTGCCCACTCTCATCCGACCCATCGGACTTTCAGCCCTTAACCGCTGGCCATTTTATTATAGGCCGTCCGCTCACAGCTCTGCCCGAGCCGTCCTTTGATGACAGGCCATTATCTGCTCTTAAACGTTTTCAACTCATACAAGCTCTTTCTCAACGCTTTTGGACACTGTGGACCAAATCTTACCTCCATACCCTTCAGACCCGCTCCAAATGGCTTTCCCCTTCCTCACCTCCTCAAGTTGGCGAGCTTGTACTCATCAAAGAAGATAACCTGCCCCCGCTCCAATGGAAACTAGGAAGAATTACCCGCACTATACCTGGAAAGGATGGAGTTATCCGTGTTGTGGATCTTGACACGGCCCAAGGATATCTGCGCAGACCTGTACTCAAGATAGCAAGGCTGCCGTTGGATTCAGCTCAGGAAGAAGTGCTCTCTCGGGCCCCCCAGGATGTTCGCGCCACTCGGGCGCGACGATTGAAGCTATGATTCGCTTTCTCTCTCTCTCTCATCGATTCGGCGCGAACGCAGTGTCGTGCCGCCCGGAAGAGTCCCTTGTCGCCTTTGGTCCGAGAAAGGTCGATATAGTGTTAAGAAAAGGTGTGTCCGGAAGCGCGCCCGCGACCTTCATCCCGTCTGCTCGTATAAATTATAATTAAGTATAAAGCATATAGAATATACTTCCGGCCGGCATCTAAGAAAACATTAAAGTGAAAAAGTGTGTATCAAACTTTCGGTGCATGCGTATACGTGTGTAGGTATAATCAGCTCAGGAGCGTGCCTTCCGCCCCGCGCCATCCATCTATCATCAGCTCATCTACATTCCAAGTAAGTCCAAACATATTCCCTATCCAACTCAACCCTCACTTCAGCCCATCGCCGAATGTGAAGGGCGCAAGCCCCCACACCTTATGACGTTTGACATAGAATTGACAGAGGGATTTTATATGTATAACTAGCGACTCGCGCTCGCTTCGTTCGGGCTCTTCCCTGGATTTAGCATAGGCAAAGCCGCGGGATCTGCTAATTATGCATATAAACCTTTCCCTTGAATCACTCTATCTATTAAAAAAACCGCATCAAAATCCGTTGCGTAGTTTTTAAGATTTAAGCATACATAGGGATATAGGGACAGAGAAAGGGACTTTGTTTTATATACTATGTAGTTGATATACTAGCGGAACCCACGGCTTCGCTCACGCTCGCTAGTTTAATTATAAAACCGTCAACATATCATATTTTATCATAAAATGTGACATTTTGCTATACATCAGGTAGATTCAAGGGTGTCACTGACCCAATTGCCGTTTTCAAGCAAAAGCGAACGAGTATATGACTGCTGGTGTTAGTACGACCTACTTCTCGAGAGTGTTCTGTAACATTCGCGTTGTATAATAGATTCAAAAGCAAATCAATATACCAATTAGTTAGCATAATTACAGTTTTTCAGCTTTGTATAAATTTTAGTATAACTTTACTTAATTTTAACTTAACTTAATTATAGATGTTTATTTTGTTAATTAAATGTATTTTATAATTTGTTGTATTTAATTTTATTCACATAACTTAATTGTAGATTTAAAATTCTATTCATCACTATCATCAGCTCTTTTTAACTGTTGGGCACAAGCCTCCATCAGTACGAAGGGGATCGGGCCATAGTCCACCGCGCTGGCTTAGAGACTTCACATGTCTTTCGAAAATTTGCTACGTTTTCTCAGACATGTAGGTTTCCTAACGATGTTTTCCTTAGCCGTAAGATAAGCGGTTATCATGATATAAATGATTCGCACATGAAAACATTAGTGGTGCGAGACCCGGATTCGAATCCGCATCACTCAGTTATCCAAGCGAGTACGTTGCATCATTGTATTTTTTAATATTTAATTTAAATTATGTATATACTAATAAATAAAAAATAAACTAAGTGTGAAAGTGCGTTGTTTTTTCTTTGATGCTACAAAATTTGGAATAATGTAAAAAGGTTCTTTCCTGGATACATTTATTCAATCTCTCATGTTAAAAAGTCACTTTCATGCCCTCGATCTATCTCAAAACACAAATTACGCCAATCTATCACTCTGTTTCTACGTGAAAGAAGGACAAACAAACACTTTTACATTTATAATGTTTATAATCAATAATTTATAGATGTAATACTTAATTACTTACATTTTTGCTATGACTTTAAAAGGTTTATTGAAGTATGTACATAAAACTTTTTTTTTTTATGGTAAAAAGGGGGCAAACGGGCAGGAGGCTCACCTGATGGAAAGTAATCACCTCCGCCCATGGACATCTGCAAGCCAGGCTTGCAGATGCGTTGCCGGCCTTTCAGGAAAGGGAGGGATGGAGGAGGGAGGGAAGTGGGAGGGAGGGGGGAACGAAGGCGGAGGATGATGGGAAGAGGGAGGGGGGAAGGAGAGTGGGCCTCCCGGACTCTCACTCACCGGACGAAACGCGACAGCATAGCTGCCACTTCACGCCGGTCTTCTGTGAGAGAGTGGTACTAATGAACTATACGGGGCGTGCCAGCCCATTCAGTTGCTACCCGAAGGTAACAAGCATGGCACTACCACTAAACTTATGTTTCTCTAGTTGTCGAAAGATTTGACGACACGTTTTGCGCAATTTGTGACCTTACTATCTTGCGCCAGCGGTCGCAGGTTCGAGTCCCGCTGTGAGCATTAATTTGTTAAACTTAGATGTTTGTACTCCAATCATGTGTATTTATATTTATGATATGTATGTATTTAAACTTATATAATATGTTGTATATTAACTATCTGGTACCCGTAACACAAGCTTCCCAAGTATGTCCCAACATATTTATTTATTTATTTATTTATTATACTCAATATATATATAAAAAACTGTCTTTGATTCGAAGGTATATATTATATACTAAAAATATTATTGAATTTCTAAATTCTATGTTACTATAATATTATTATTACATTAATACTTTCTTTGTTCTCTTTACAATTTATTTATATTCAGTGAAAGCCATAATCTTTATGGTCTAAATATTTAATTCATTATTTTAAAACATATAACTCTAACAAGTTATTATTTTCTTTCATCAATATTTTTACTTTGCAAAACTTACGATTTATTTAGAGTTCTAAAACATTTTTACTAGAAAATAAAGTAGAAGTTTTACAATATTAAATATACCAGCAAAAGTCCATTTCACATAAAGGAAGCTTGTTAGTATAATTAGTTTTATTGTTGAAAATCCGCTCGCAAATACGTTTTAAATGAGAACTGACCGATAATGCGATTGTAAGAGCTTTATATGGCATTATTTCAACGACTTTTATAAAAAATCAAGTATATAACACAATGTTATTAATGTTTAATATTGATTGCCTTTTATGACTTTACTCGTGTGTATTTTCGACTGACCTCAAATCGAAATTTGATTCGGACCCAAAAAAAATTTGTTGGCTTGTTTTGTATTTTTTATATTAAAAAAAACACGAAAAATATAGCATAGTCGTCATAAATAGCTACTTTTTGCTATGGAAAAATTTATAATCGCTGAAAAATCTAATAACCGTTAACCATGCTTAGATACGACAACGAACTGCTATTTAAAAAAAAACTTATTATTTTAATCGTTAAATTTAGTTTAATAGAGACTACATATAAATTAATAGTTTAAAAACGATTTTCACAATCTACTTTTAAATTTCAGTGTATCAGAGCGTACATGTGTACATAATGAAGACTTTTCAGTGAACAGAATCGTGAGTAAGCCGCGGTGTTATACGGTTTCATGCGATAAAACCAATTTCGATTTATACTAGCGTAAAATTTCTTTTCATTTAAACCTATATATTATACACGCAATATTGATTGATGATATTTTATCCAAGTGTTCCTTTAATTTCGTTCACACGTATTGAAAGTATAGAAGATATGTATGACCTAAGCTTAATTTACAAGAAGAACATAGAATGGACAGTTTAATGGTATTTAATATATGATGATGATTATAATGTCCTCCCGACCCATGACGGCCATGGCGACCAATCTCATTGAGAATAGCTATCTCCGCGGGAGATATTATAGTGCATAAGTGTATGCGCAGACACAAGTGCACTCTCTATTCCTTATCACTCTCATATTCCGGTGGGACCACTGCTCGACACGACCAGTGAGAGATAAGGTGAAGGACCGACGGCTTTACGTGCTCTCCAAAGCACGGGGTTGAAACACCGCAAACTTCCCAACTCCGGGCTGTTACTGAGGCTTACGAAACAAAGACTCAATAATTAAACTTGGCCTGACCCGGCACTCGAACCCAGGACCTTCCAGTACGCCACTGTACTTGCTAGCCACTACACTGAGGAAGTTTAATATATGAAGATTAAATGATGTATTTTATAGTATAACTAAAAGTATGTATGGACTCAGCCCTTTTATAACGTCACCTTTACAACAATAATAAGCTAACTAGATTAGACATACGAAAGATTTCCTGTTTTCAATAAAAATAATAAATTGATACATACCTACTTACGTTTCTGCAATGACATATAAAAACTGTTATTATTTCTTATTAAACATATTAAAATTATTTCATTACTTTTAGCACCATGCAATATACCGTTGACTAGAATCAAACCTGTAACCTATAACTTCGATTTTTGTCGTCAATTTCACTATCTATGAGACTAATTGATTGATCCAATATATTAAACAATTCACAAATATTGTTTAAATTCACATATTAATTAATTGCACGAGCACGAAAATTCATTAAGAATTAATAACATTATCGTATTTAACATTTAATTATACATAACAATAAGTACAATTATAAATAGCCTTATATACGTCTTTAGAATAATATTTTAATTAATTTATTTATTTATAGCCTTTATTCAGATACATTTTTACAAAGTACACTTATTAAACTAGTTAAACTATTGAAAATTAATATCGACAACCGTATCTGTTTGCCTTTGTTTGGCAAAGGCCTCCCCCAACATCCTCCACTCCTCTCTGTCCCATGCTCTCCGGCTCCAAGTACTCCCGGCTGTTTCCTTAACCTCATCTTTCCATCTTTGATTCTGTCGTCCCCTACTTTTTTCATATATGTAGGGTACCAATACATGGCTCTTTTGCTCCACTTGTCTGTTCCTCGAATGACATGGCCTATCCATCTCCATTTCAATTTTTTGACGCACAGTGTTACATCTTTAATTTTGGTCCGGTTTCTCAATGTTTTATTATTAATTCGGTCAATTCTTTTCTTGTTGTATATTTATGTTTAATATTTTGATTATTATTATACAAATAAAATATGTAGATACTTATCATTTCTTAGTAGTTTAAGGCACTTCTTAACTCCATTATCAAGAATTATCTGAAGATCCAAAATAGAATCCAAGAAATATATGAGAAGCTTTGGGAGGACATGAATGTCTAAAAAACTGAGTAACTTTTATTTATTTACTTATTTGTAAAAGCACACTTACAACAAACATATACAGCATTTTCTAATCACTACATAGTATAAAACAAAGTCGCTTTCTCTGTCCCTATATCCCTATGTACGCTTAAATCATCAAAACTACGCAACGGATTTTGATGCGGTTTTTTTAATAGATAGAGTGATTCAAGAGGAAGGTTTACATGCATAACTAGCGGATTCCGCAGATTTACCTGTGCTTAATCTAGGGAAGAGACCGAGCGAAGCGAGGGCGAGGCGCTAGTTAATTATACAATAATAATATGTCATATATGCATATCAATAAAAGAGTACATAGCATTTCAAAATTCAACAATTAAAAGTACAAAAAATTAAAAAAAATGAATCTAAATAATGTCATTTTACAAAGGAATAGGACTTCATTTCTAAATAAATTTAAGTCGCTTTGCGGACTGTAGCTTGACTCTCCTTGTATTGAAGGGTGGCCCGCGCACAGCAGTAGGACGTTAATAAATTATTTATTAAGTAAATAAAATAAAAAAATATAAATTAAGATCCCGAGAAGTCTCCATCCTCGGAACTATATCTTACCGAACAAAAGAAAATGTGAAAAATTGACTTTGTGTTATTATCCTTATTTATTTATAATTATTTATTTATTTATAACTAATAGTACCCCATTTGTAAGTTTATTAATAGTTTATTTTGCATAATTTTGTTTTTCTTAATGTTATAAGTAGTCCATACAACATTTTCATTCATTCATCTTACTTAAGTCTAAAAAAGGAAGCATCTGATAGAAACATCTTAAGTAGTTAAATTAAGCTCTTACTTTTCTTAATGCTAGTTCTCAGCTCTAAATGTTGTTTGTGGTCATTTAGCTTTCCATAGCAAAGCTTTAGCCAGTAGAACAACACATTACTCGCTGTGATAGTACTTAAATATCAACGTCTGAATGGCTTAATGACTATAGTTTCTCACTGTCCAAATCGAAGTTAAGAGCATTATACGAATATATTTCGACTCGTACCGACTATAATAGTATAGTGAATTTATTTACGGAAGATGCCTTTCGGAATTAATTACTAAATGACTTGAAAAAGAAATGATTTTTAAATATTGTGTAATTTTGAATCACCCCTATGTTTAGGAAATAGGGGATGATTGATTCAAAAAACCTTCAGGTTAATGTTCTTCTACTATGCACTTAACAATATTTTAATCTAAAATAAAAACCATTCCTATAAACGTCTTAAAGACACTAAACAGAAAATATGTATTACATTTACTATAACAACTATAATACGTTTTCTAAATGGATTTCTTGAACCCTGTTTTTGTTTAACTTTTATAATAATAAAATCTATATTTAAAAATATTAAATTATTCGGAGATATTTTTATTGATAACAAACAATAAAGTTCGTAAATAGCTACTAAAAAAATCAGCTAACAAATAGAAAAGGAAACGATATTGACCTGTATTGTAGTTCTCTATTTAAATAATAACAGCTCAAAATGCACTCAAGTCTGAGAACAAATCGCAGCTTCTTGTATAATGTGAACTTCTTTTAAAATAAGTTGTATAAATGTAAAGTATTTAGCTAAATACCAGCTTAAATCTCGACAGATTACTAGTTAAAATTTGGTAAAGCAAAAATATTTTTTTGTAATTCTTACATTTTTTTTCACTTTATTACAGTAGAAATAAAAAAGAACATGCGCTAGATACAGCGTATATTATACTAAATATACTAATTTTATACAGCTGAAGAGTTTGTTTGTCTGTTCGGTTGAACACTCTTATCTCAGGAACTACTGGTCCGAATTGAAAAATTACTTTTGTATCGGATAGTCCGCTTATCAAGGAAGGCTATAGGCTACATTACATCACGCTAGGACTAATGGAAGCGGAGCATTAATTAAAAATGTTGCAAAAACGGGGGAAAAATATCACTTTTGGTTTTCAGCCTTTAGAACGCGTGTGGAGCCGCAGGAAAGGCTAGTATAATATATACCCTTTTTAAACTCACTAAAATAGCCCTATCACTTATAATTTCTTAGTAGCTTAATGATTTGGCTTTTTAGTACTTGCTAAATTACAAAACCTTTCTCCACCAAAATCTATTCAAAGAGACCAGTCTAAAGATTATATTATGAGCTTCAATATCAACGGTGAAAGCTAGATAAGCGGTTAGGCGAAATGCCAAGTTTTACAATTCAGGTAACCGTATAGTTGTAATGGTTCTATCAAATTTTCAGGCCAACCTGGTTTAAAAAGCTTTGCCAAAAATTTACAGTGGAAATTCTGTAAAAATCTTTACTAGAAAATTATCTTTAACTTCAGTCATTTTAACATAGATTTCATTTTTTCTAATTAACTTTTGCCTATACTACAGTACTACAGATAAATAAATAAATAAATGATAAATAAATATGTTGGGACATTTACACACGGCACTATCTAGTTCCACGGTAAGGTACGAGCCTTGTGTTATGGATACTAGATGGTTGATATACTACACATTATATATCTGTCTGTATCATCAATCTGTATCTTTTTTGTCTGTCTGTCTGTCAGTTTCAGATAATCTATGAAACAGCTTAACCTATTTTGACAGGATTTTACCGACAGATAGCCTGATAATAAGATAAAACTTAATCTACATAATTTTTAAGTTCGTCAGAAAATTACGAAAAATATATCGCCATACATTAACTTAATAATGTGTGGCGATTGACATTGCTCATTGTAGGGTAGGTCACGTGTACGAACTTCAATGGGAAAATAATAAATAATTAGGCAAAGCAAGCGTTATAGATAATTTACGTTAAACCAGAATAAGTCATCTTTTTGTCTCTTTCAGCAAAATTGTGAGACTCTCATAGTAACTAAATAGTTGGTAGTAGATACTATTAGAAGCCCTTAACTCGACCCAGTCGCGCAAATCGGTTAAGCTGTCGTCACTCGCCTATAAACTATCACCTGCCGAAATTCAGATTTATAGGTCAAGTATTTTCGAGCATTGTTGTTTATTCAGCAAGTGAAAGAGATTTCCCTTTTATATAAATAGATTTAGCCGAGGCTTTATTCACAAAGTGTCGAAAGGCTGTTTGAATCGTTCTTTACTTGTGCAGAAAAGTCTATTAATACGTAATAAGGTACGATGGGACTGATACTTACGTGTGTGGAAAGTGCCTTACATTAAATTTTAATGCTACAGATAAGTGTTTAATTTGTTTGCTTATTTGTATTCGTGCACTTCACTACATAGTACAAAACAAAGTCGCTTTCTCTGTCCCTTTATCCCTATGTATGCTTAAATCTTTAAAACTACGCATCGGATATTGATGCGGTTTTTTTGAATAGATAGAGTGATTCAAGAGGAAGGTTTATATGCATAACTAGCGGATCCCGCGGCTTTGCCTGTGCTAAATCTAGGGAAGAGCTCGAGCGAAGCGAGGGCGAGTCGCTAGTTAGAGATATAATGGAAATTTACTTATAATTAAAATTTACAAAAATAATTCATTAAAAAAAAATACTTGAGTAAACTTTAAATATTTAATTACATCTCCTATATGAATGATATTCTGGTGAAATTGAAAGTATTTGGAAATAATACTTGAGTATTGCAAAGATTTTGAGTATTCATGTCGAACTTTGTTTGTTTGATTGAACGTATTAATCTCAGGAACTACTAGTTAGAATTAAAAAAAAATCTTTTCGTGTTAGATAGTCAGTTTATCGAGGAAGTTTATAGCCTATATTACATCACGCTTCGGCCAATAGGAGCGGAGCATCAATTTGTTAATTTTTTATTAAGCATAAGAGCTATTCATTCATCATTTTACCTATATTGTCAATATTTTTCATTTAAGCAGTAATACAACAGATCTGAATAAAAAAGCGTATAATTTCGTACAGAAATACATCAAATGGAAACACAAAGAAGACTAATTAAGCATTCATTTGTTAGACTCTACAATAAACTAGTTCATACGTACATTACAAAGCTTTCAAAAACTCAAAAAATCCAAATTATAAGTATTATAATGGTATAACAAATTGCTATTCAACCTTGTTAGAATTAAGTCTGTTATATTCTAATAGAATGTTGAACGTAAATTACTCGTAGTTAGGTTTATTGTTTCCTGTAAACGCATTTGTAAATGTGGCTTTGAATAATAAATTGTAATAAGAGTTTGTTTGTTTTCTTAATTAAAATTTTCTTTGTGATAAAGCGATTATCAAGCAACTTATTATATAAAGTGTAATCTATACTAATATTAAAAAGCTGAAGAGTTTGTTTGTTTGGTTGAACGCGCTAATCTCAGGAACTAATGGTTCGATTTGAAAAATTCTTTTTGTATTGGATAGTCAGTTTATCGAGGAAGGCTATAGGCTATATATTACATCACGCTACGACCAATAGTAGCGGAGCATCAATGAAAAATGTTGCAAAAACGGGAAGGGCTAGGCGTTAGTTCTGCGAGGTCTCATACCGTGCGACGGGAAATGCTAATGATCAATAATATACAGAAGTGTAATATATATTACATATATTATGTATACTATGCTTAATACATTAGGTAACTTTAGGTAACAGTTTGTTGTTTTGTAGTTACCCTACTTGCTATGCCAGCGGTCGCGGGTTCTGGTTCCATTGGTATTTATTGGTTCGCTGAGTACGATTAAATAAATAAATAAATAAATATGTTGGGGCATTATTACACACAGCGCCATCAAGTTCCGAGGTAAATTACGAAGGAAGCTTATGTTACAGATACCAGACAGTTGATATATTACATATATAAGCTTAAATACATACATATTATAAATATAAACACCCATGACTGGAGTACAAACATCCGAGTTCAACAAATGAATACCCCCAGCGGGACTCGAACCCGCGACCGCTGGCGCATGAAAGTAGGGTCACTACAAACTGCGCCAAACGTGTCGTCGTGTGTACTTTAGTTATAGGCGTGTACTGTATATGTTTATAATATGAATTAAAATTATATATGTGTAGTGTGTTATTTATCTGGTACTAGCGACTCGCCCTCGCTTCGCTCGGGCTCTTCCCTAGTTTTACCACGGGCAAAGCCGCGGGATCCGCTAGTTATGCATATAAACGTTCCTCTTGAATCACTCTATCTATTAAAAAAACCACATCAAAATCCGTTGCGTAGTTTTAAAGATTTAAGCATACAAAGGGATATAGGGACAGCGAAAACGACTTTGTTTTATACTATGTAGTGATTCGTAGCGTATGATGGAACTAGATGGTGCTATGTGTTAATGACCAACATACAAAAAATAATATTTTTTTTTATTTATGTAATTTTCAATATCAAAAAAATAATATGAAGAAGATACGTTCATAATCCACCATCTTGACTGAGTGCGTAATTTGTGGGCTTCACATAATATGTTTGAAAACTTGCTACGCTCTATCAAACCTAAAGTATTTCCCACTATGTCCTAATGTCGAAATGGTTTGTATCTAAAAATATCAGAATTGCAAGACACGGGACATGAACCCGCTTCATTTAGATTCTCATATGCATTAACTGAATTCATAATGATAAAAATTCAAATATTACTAAGCGCAATCTTTATTATTATATCTCTTTTAGTATTTATGGCTCTTGGAAGCAAATTGTGTATAGAATACGGATTATTCACGCTCTGATTTTACTTTGAACGTTGGTAGCAAATTTATTTCGATGCTTTTGATATTTTGAGTTTTAGTGCTGACTTAATAACTTATTATAATAAAACTATTAGTGTGAATAAAATAAATATACCTAGGGTCACTGCATAATATATTAATTATTATTAGCGAGGTCTTAGATCTAGCGCGAGCGAAGCCGCGGGTTCCACTAGTGTATTATACTTATAATACAAAATCCGTTGCGCAGTTTTAAATATCTAAGCATACAAGTTAACGATTTTTTAGAAGACAGTACGCCTTGGGAATAATGATATCGCCGCCAGACTATTAATTTGCAATTAAATTTGAAGAGAGATGAAAAAAAAAATTAGTCCCGCTGAGTTTCTTTCTCCAGTTCTTCTCAGGTCAGATATTTCTTCTTTCCGAACTGGTGGTAGACTCATGACGTTCAGTAAGAAATTGAAACAATTTTTATGCTGAATAAAATATTTTGATTTGATAGAAACAGACAGCGGGAAGCGAATTTGTTTTATTTATGTAGTGAAATATTTGATGTCGTTTTGGCCTAGTGGCTAGAATGAATGGTATCATATTCGGAAGTCCCGGTTTTACTATTAAAGAATCATCTGTAGCAAACAGCTATCCAACTACCCGTTTTAAATAAAATTTATTATCTTTTCGGATTTTGTCGCGGAATATTCGTGTAAATGTAAAGTATTCACTTCTAGTTTTGTCATTACAACAATGTGGCAGCATAATATAGCCACTATCAGCTATGAAGGCCAAAAATAATGAATCTAATCAATCAATTAATATTCAGTTTCAAGTAGCATATTACTTTCTAATATACATAACGAATATCTTAAATAATAATTTATGTCTCTAGGTCAAAGTTTAACATCACTATTCTTGGTGAAATTATTCCAGTTTGTCGCGTCTCCAATCCTTTAGCCTTTTATATGTTGGGAAATAATTTATGACGCCCCCGCATAACGTATATGAAATGTTTCGCGCGGTTTCCTTGTGGAAGACGATTGAGTTATGATCGTAGAGCGATATGGATTACTGTACGAGAGATAACATTGTAAATAAATGTTATAACTTTTCACAAGTGTGTAAGCTACTTTGCTTACTTTGCTTTTCACTTTCACAAGTTGGTACTTTGCTTAATATTAAAAAAGAGCAATAAATTTATATTTTTTTGTGTTTTTGAGGTGGACGAAAATATTGTTAAGAAACCTGCATGTCTAAGAGAACCTATAAATTTTTTGAAAAACTTGTGAAGAACGCCAATCCGCATATTATGAATATCGTGGTGGCCTGATCTCCCTCGTATCGAAGGAAGGCCCATGCCCAGCAGTGAGATTTATGAATATTTATCAATAAAACTGATCGTCTGTTAGGAGAACATATTTTCAGCTGATAAGGTTACTACATACATGGCTAAAGTCCATCCCTTTTGTGCCTTATAACATAAATTAAACAAATTTTAAACATTATCTTTTCTTACGTTTACGCGAATATTTGACATTATAAATGAAACTATCTGAATTAATCTGAAAATCCGTAAAGACTAAAGATAGTTTCATTTATAAAACTCTAAACATTGTTGAAGGCTTCACTTTAAATTATCACACATCTAGTACTTTGTACAATGAGAATAGGATACCAAATCACAGTATTAGTGGCAAAAATTTAAGTTTTAACTATCTACACCAATATTATAAAGCTGAAGAGTTTGTTTGTTTGTTTGGTTGAACGCGCTAATCTCAGGATCTACTGGTCCGAATCGAAAAATTCTTTTTGTGTTGGATAGTATGTTTATCGAGGAAGGCTATAGGCTATGTTACAACACGACCAATAGGAGCAGAGCATCAATGAAAAGTGTTGAAAAAAGCCTTTAGAACGCGAGCGGAGCCGCGGGAAAGGCTAGTATATTAGATATTTGTGGTAAATTTCACACAGCAGTATGTTACGTCAAATAGGCCATATATAATTTTACAAACATAAGCGAACTAGCAAGCTCAGTGCAATTTCGAACCACAATGCTAATTTTCAGTGACATTTATATTTACGATTTCCATTCTCGCATTTGGCAAATATTGGTTTATTCGTATTTAACTCGATGCAACACAATCAGTGTAAGGTTATCATTAAATAACTTAATTTAGCGGAATCGAATAATCGATTTTGCTGAAGGCATGTTCGCTTAAATCCAATGAGAGTTGTGTCTAACTTGTTGGTATGGAGAAGGTAACTGCTCTTAAGTATTTTTTTACTTATAACTTAGTCGTATCTGTAATTTAATTATTATTCTTTGTAAATCTATTTTTTTAAGTGAATTTAACTTTTAAGTGCGAACTACTACTCGTTGAAACATACCTATGGACTGACTTGAAGTTTAGTTACTAATCTAACTGTAAAAAAGCAGTGTCTTACGAACCTTATATTTTTAAACAAAAATATTTTATCATTGACGTCCACTTATTAAAGATGGAAGAGGGCGCTGACTCCTGACGGTTTAATCTAGTTTGGGAGTCAGAGGCTTCAACAGGCTTATGTAACAACAAACAAATAAGTAAATAAAGAAATATTTATTATTATATATTAAAAGTTACATAAACAGAAATACACGAAGTAATGGTTAGTACTGAAATTATGTTGTAATTCAACTTTGCAAGAACGTTTTTCATGAGTATATTTTGAGAATGTCTCATGACTGCATTAAAAAAACATTATAAAAGTGGAACTGAGTGAGGTATACTCGCCCTAAAAGCAACAATTATACGAAAACGGAGTACGACAGGATTCCAGGCTTACATAGTACGGGGTATAAGTGTACATTATGATTTTATGTGTGATGTTTTAAAAGAAACGTAAATTATAATATTTATAGTAATTTTGTTTTTATATATTTTTATGTTATTGTATAAAGGATAAGTAAAAAATAATATTTATATAATAAGTTTGGACAATATTACACACAGCGCCATCTAGTTCCGTAGTAAGCTACGAAGCTTGTGTTACGAATACCAGATAGTTGATATTAGATACATATATAAGTTTAAATATATACATATTATAAATATAAACACCCATGACTGGAGTACAAATATCTGAGTTTAACAAATGAATGCCCCCAGCGGGACTCGAACTCGCGACCGCTGGCGCAAGAAAGCATGGTCACTACTGCGCCAAACGTATCGTCAATGAACATTAAAAATTAGTAATAAGTTTCTACATATATTTCACCCATTACTCTTTGTAAATAATCCAAAGCCATGCCATTGTCGTATTATGTTTTACATCCGCTTTTTGCATACTTTTATAATTGTTTTATTTACTACTATATTTTTAGATATTTATTCTTGATCTAATGCGTCCCTAGGACATCTCACTGTAAATACAGTTTCATGATTTTATTCTTAATTGCTTTATTCTCTTGAATAATAGTAGCATTTAAACTGATTTTGTTTTTTTATTTCATTTGATTTATAAAATCGATGTACTTCTAAAGTTACAAAAATATTTATGTAGTAATAATTATTAAAGAATACCAATTTATTATCATTTAATTTTATTAAAAATTCATAGGTACATAAAGTGCCTTAAATACTAAAAATAGTATAAATAAACATAATATTCTCTCTCTTTCTTTTAAATCTCTTCCCATAAGATCTCTTTTTCCTTCTCTCTTCCGAAGAAAAAAATATTTAATAGAAAATACAGTTTTAACTATATCACTTGGACCAATCGTGACGTAAATGGTTTGGCACGGGGTAAGAAAATTTGTATGCCGAGACGAGAGGGGACATGATACAAGAAAGAGAAAGCAAACATTAATAAACGTGGTTTACGTAACATAGAGACGCTTAGTGGTGAAACAAAAACC
The DNA here is from genome assembly GCA_905231865.2 of Boloria selene. Lineage (NCBI taxonomy): Eukaryota > Metazoa > Arthropoda > Insecta > Lepidoptera > Nymphalidae > Boloria > Boloria selene. The sequence continues at coordinate 1,648,654 of HG993133.1, forward strand.
GTAATAAACGATTATTTGCACTTGAAAGTCATTGGATGAATATTATAATAGAAGTAATGCACGCGGATTCACTTACATTGCGTTTTAAGTACTTAGGAAAATTAATTTTAGGGGAAGATATTACATATTTCAGTCATGGATGTTAATATTTATAATATGTATGTATTTAAAATTTATATATGTAGTATATCAACTATCTGGTATCCGTAACACAAGCTTCCTTCGTAGCTTACCACGGAACTAGATGGCGCTATTGTAAAAATGTCCCAAGATATAGATATATTTTGATTAATAGAAGTCTATTCTACATTTTAAATATGTATATGATTTTTGAAATTCAATAATAGTGATGAAATTTTGAATTAAAATATACATAAAGATGGTATTTTTTCTTATAGTTTGAATGGTTTTTATGAATTATTGAACCATCTTTTGTTCTTTTAATATATCTTATTCCTTTATTATCATCAAAAGCTTAATATAAAGCTTCACTTTAAGAAAGTTTGATGAAAATGATTCATCCTAAATAGTTAAATTATTTTAAGACTTTAATTCGAGTATATCGAAATAGGAAATTACATTTTCTTTCAGTTCTGATTTCAATTCATTCTACTCACATCCATTCAACTTTCATAGAAAAACACATGTTCACTTGTTCTTAAACTTTCACATTTTTTATATCAGTGTGGTTAAAATATGACTTTTGACTTTGACAAGATGTCATTGTCAACATTCGTTATTCGTTACGTTACGAATACTATAATTATGTATAATTATTTTTAAAGGCTTATTTACCTGAACATATTTTACTCGTAGTGGGCATTGATTTATCGATATTTTAATGGCGTTATATTATTTATCCTTATAAATGAAACTATTTTTTCGGATTTTGTCGCGGATTTATTATGATTTTTGGTTCCCGACGTTTCGAATGCTTTACAGCAATCATGGTCACGGGAGAGACTAAGGTATTAGACTTCTCAGGGGGTTATATACTTGTTACATACAGTGCCTATTATTTATCCTTATTAATTTAAGTTTCACTTTCTAAAAAATTTATAAAAAATTAATATTAAATTACAAGAATTACAGAAAAAAGCATGACTAAACAAACATATTTCCAATGAAAAAATAAATAAATATTTTTTTATAGTTATTTTTCAAATATGTAGTAAGTTTATTTCTTTTTGTTTCATCTTGATTACATTAAAAAGGCGCTCAATCAATTTCTAATTTCTATGTGTATGATAACACTTCTGAAGTATGACCTATCATATAAAAATTAAAAAAAAACAACATACGAATAGATTTGATATACCTCCTTTTTAAAGTTGGTAAAAATATAACCTTTGAGGCCTAGACTAATACTATTGTGTTCAAACCGTCGTCTGAGAAGAAAAATTGCCACAAAATAGGGCATATAATAGGGTAATTTACTAGATTCCAGCCCCAACTAGAGCTTACTACGTAAATAAATGATTTATAAAAGCGTCAGGCGCAAAAAATGATAGAGGTTAGGATATTTATAATTCACATTTTTTAAGAAAAGAGCATTTTATTGCTTTTTGAGAATTTTAGAAGTCTCTATGAATTTCTTTTTACAAGTGTTGCAAAAATTAAGAAATATTCGTCAGAACTAAATGAAGTTAATCTATTAAAAGATAAGGTTCGATCGTTTCCATAATATTTTTTTTTATTTTCTAAAGGTCTAAAAACAAAGGCAGGCGAAGCGAGGATAATTCTAATTTGTAATGAAAATTAAAAAACTCGAAATTTTGATTAAAATCTCTGCAAATGAAGGTCTTTTGATAGTACAATAGCATATTACATAATGTTTTCGACTCAAGGCAAGGCTAAGGTCCGACCCTACGAAATTGGCAGATTCTTTGTGAACTAAGCGAGAACGTATTTAGGTTAGCTTTGTCTGGGTTTTTATATATAATGAAAGGAAATTGAGAGAGTCGAGTATTTGTTCTAAAATAACTCTTTCAGTTACATTTAAGACTGAGATTTTCTTTGGTATGTTAAGTTTTTACAATATATTTTATTATGATTTAATAACTATGTCTCCATTTGGTAAATCGAGAAATAAATAAATCTATACATATATAAATAAAACTAAAGTGTCTGTTTTAATTTCAAATTAACAGTTTTTACTAAATGCATATGAAAGTATATACGGTACATCAGACATCAATTTTTATTTTTGTCTTTATGTCTGTCTGAATCAATCGCCCGATCTGAATCGCTTGTAAATAATAAAAGCATGGCCATTCAGCGGGTGAATGTAGTTAGCATTCTTGCCACTATTGCACGTGGGAATGACTTGTACAGCGGTAATGAGGTACATTTGCTTTGTATATTATTGAACTAGCAAATCCCGCGGCTTCACACGCGTTCTAAAGACCGGAAAGCACATTATTTCTGAGTCACGCGATATGGTACCTCGCAAAACTAACGCCCTTCCCGTTTTAGCAATATTTTTCATTGATGCTCCGCTCCTATTGGTCGTGGTGATGTAATATAGCCTTATAGTCTTCCTCGATAAACGGATTATTTTAATTTTAAAATCGAACCAATAGTTCCTGAGATTAGCGCATTAAACTAAACAAACAAACAAACAAACTCTTCAGCTTAATAATAAAAGTATTGATTATATTTTTAATATCCTTAAAGATTATTTCAAAAGTAGTGATTATAAAATAATATATTTTTATATTATTTCTAAATTATGAACTATTAACCTAATAAAAATAAATCAAAATACGCAAAAAATAATATTATGACTATAAATTTTGCGACTGTAATAGATTTATCTGTCTTTGTTATAAAATTCACTTCAATTTTTAAAAATTTGTGAGAAAAGTATAAATTAAATAAAAAGCAAAAAGTGGCAAAAAAGTGGAGTGCGATTCCCCATTCAAAGTTTTCCGGAATTTCCCAAAGGTTTTACGTACATCGCTTTTGGCTAAAGGCAAGTTCCATTTAAAATCCACAAACAATTGAGTACATAAAATAAATAATAATGGCAGAAAAATATTATATTTATGGTAATAATAACGTACATTTAATTTTAGTTTTAATTTTATTTTTCTTTCATTTTAGAGCTATATTATATACATAATGGATTTTATTAAGACATGTATCGATGGCTCCTACGTACATAGGCCTAAGTGAAAAAACTAAACTTTACAGGAGGAGAGTTTAAAGCTGCCAGAACTACATTTTGGGTCACATCTTTTTAACTACTAAACCGATTTTTATGTAATTTCGCAGCAAGTGGTAACGAATGGTGTAGTTTATATGTATATAATTATTTTTTGTGTATTTCTTATATATTTTAAGAATTTGCATATTCGTCTTTTTACTTCGTTGGTTTCTTACGTTTTCGATTTTATTGTTCAACGTAAACAGGCTCAAGTGACTTTCAGCCTTTTTACAAGTATCAACCCTAACTAATGTTTCAATACAATATTGCTTTTATTTTAAATATATATCAAATTCTAAAAATATTTCAAGCTATAAACATTAACGGTCAGTCTGAAAATTATATCTAACTTGGCGTGATTTCATTTTAAAGCTTGTACGTCTATATACAGCGTGCAAGTAACTGTTAGGTCTTTTTATCGTCTATCAATGTCAAAAATAAAATATTTTAGAAAAACCAATTTGGTAATTTGGTAATTGGTTCTATGTGAATTTGGTAAATCTAGTATCACAATCATCAATGTTTTCAAAAAATATGTGCGTATATAACATTTATTTTTAATTTTAAAATAAATAATTATTTTGATTATTATTTGAAACATGGTATAATTTAAACACATTATGTTTCAGTATTACCAAAATAGGGAATAGATTTTAAATTTGAAATAAAAATATTTTATGAAGTATGAACAGCTATTTTGATAATATCACAATCAACAATCCAATGGAGTGACAGTAATGTCTCGTCTTTTAATCCTTGTATAATTCGCGTCATGTAAAAAGAACGCTGGCTGTCAAGTTGCGCAGAGGCGATTTATCGGCCAATTTGGTGGTAAGACGCGGGGTGCGGGACGTCGAGGCACGCGTCGCATGCTATCCGGCTCGCTATTGGTTTGTCAGTTTAAAATACCATCGCGAACACAAAAGTTATTAATTACGAAATGATTTTATATAAAAAATAGTGAAAAAATATTTTTGACGTATATTGTTTTATAAAGAGAGAGTCTGATAATAATGCAGTTAATAATTAAAAAATATATATTAAACGAATTAATTTAATTTTTTGTAAGTAGATTAAACATTCTACACTGAATCAAACATATTTTATTAAATAATAGAATTCTATTAAATGACATTCTATCTAATATATTTTTGAATGTACCTACCAATAATCAATATACATCGTGAGCGAAAGGCTAGTTCAAAAATAAAAGAATAGGCTTAGGAATTTCGTATGCGAATGTACCGATGCGCAAACACACCCCCCACCACTTTCTTTCAGCGTTCTTTTTACGTGACGCGAACTGTAATTTCATCAAAGTCAAAAGCTGCCAAATTGTACACTTTAAATTATTTCATTAAGTAATAAATAAGTAGTAGTATAATTAAATAAGTTCAATCTCCTTGGAGACAATATAAGATTTAGGGCCGGTTATGATTTTGCATATCGTAAAGCTAAAAAAAACTTGGTACGGCTAAGTGCAGCTCGTTTTTCATCTTTAGTCTTCAATGAACGAGCTTAATTTTTATTGCTTATATGTATGTCGTATATGCCAATTTCATATCTTAAATCGGTTCAGGTAAATTTTTAAAAACATGGCATGTGTCACATATATCTTTTTTTCAAATTTGCTTATAGCGATCTAAGTTCAATTTCATTGACAATGTCTCGATATTGTCGCATCGATCCACGCCTTGTTGGATACTTATTTGGATTAAAACATTCTTTATAAATATCGTATACAAGCATCTAAATGTGAACAATCCATCCAAATACACTTTGCTGGAATCCTTTCGACAGTAGTGAAATTCTACTGGGACATAACTTCACATCCATCACGCTCTCGATTATAGCGCCAATAGTAACTAGTACAGGCAGATTTTTGTGATGACCTTTATGAGTAGTGGATGCCAAAAAAATATTGTTTTACAAACTCGAGTTTTCTTCTCGTTATGTATTTCATATGCAGTGTTATTGTAGCTGTCTAGTACAGGTAAATAATAAATATAAGTAAATGAACATGCGATGAGAGTGGGAGTAACTGTTGTACGTTTGTTAGTTTTCTGAATCTATCTCGTTAAAATACCGTGGGGTATTGTGTGTAGTGCTTTAAATGGTCACCAATAGGCCGAAAATTGTGTGATTGCGCCGAATGATTTTGCATAAGTTTTTCAAGCGTTTACGTTTTATATTATCTCAGTCTTATTCTTCCAATGTCCTTTCTTTTAATAAATCTTGGTTCAAACATGGCTGGTTCAATAACTGATGGAATAGATCGCTAGATACGATAGTATCCAGATTTTTATATAGATTACCATCAATAGGTTCGGTTAGCTCTGGTTACGGAATTGGTGTAATTTTTAATGGTCCTTGTTTGCTGTAAATGTGTAATTGCAAAAATATCAAAAAATAAATTTTCGTGTGCATATTCCGCACCAGATGGAAGAAGAGACACTTCAAAATATATAAAGCTATGGGTCCTACATACCAGACTTCTCGTCACGTGTTACCGCTGTCTGAAAATGCCACTATGAACAGAAAAAAGTGCACATTATCTGATCTAAGAAACCCTCACAAAATAACCCAATTAAGACATGAAAGAAGTGTTTACAATGCAAGTCATTAAAAAACTGTTCCCTTACAAAACGCCTGTCTGCACTTACGCCATAGTAGGTTATTAAGTCAATAGTAAAAATGAACTAATAAAAGAACTGTCATAATATACAAATCTATATTTCTAGCCGTTATGGATAAAAAAAATCTTAATTAGTTCTCATCAGATACAAAAAATAACATATCTTAAAATTAGGCGAACATGATTTACGAAAAACCGAATCACGTAAAAAGCCATATGTGATATTTCGCCTTTATACAAGGTTTTGGGTAAACTAACATTGATAAGAAAATAATTTTACAATAACTAAATAATTATTACTTCAGTAGTGCAATATATATAGAGATAATAAATACTCGACAAATACCGAGTATAAGGACTGAAGTGGTACCTCCGCCCCATCACCGCGCGCCAGACGCCATCACTCGACGCAGTAAATGAACCAAACGTCCGATCGGGCTTTGTACACGGTCGTTCAGTGTACATACGCCTATTTGGAAAAAATTTTATTTTTGATCTATTACAAAAAAAAATTTTTTTCCTTTTTGATGTCATAGAATAGGACACAAGGAACTCATTGCACTAATAATTGGAAAAAGGCTTAAGCGGCAGTTTCGCCCATGTACGTAGGAGCCATCGGTATATCTGTTAATAAAATCCATTATGAAATTATTCCTCTTTTAGGTAGTATACAAGCTGTTTTTTTGTGAAAGTTACGAATCATCAATGCCCCAAATGTACACAAAATTATTTATTGATTTCCATATCAGTCAATATTTAGCTTTTAATTTCAATTCAATTACATGCAATTCAAATAATATTATATTTATAGCTAATTAAGCTATTGTATAGCTTTTATCGCGGGCTTTGAGCGCGGCGACCGAGTCATGAAATTCCGTAACGAAAATAAAACCTAAAACCACATTTTTTTTATTTAAAAAATCTAAGTGTCTTAACTTCACTTGTTTGTAAAATATAGATAGAGCTTATTGTTGTAGCTAAGACCTTGATGAAAAAAGTAAACAAAAAGGTATCCTAGATAAAGGAAAACTTTTATAACTTCATATAAATTCAAGTGATACTATAAACGAAAGGGCAAATGAACATTACGAAAGAAAGAAACACTTAAAACTTTCTCACTTCAGTCTGTCTGTAACTGATCTTGAATTTGAGAAGTTTGGAGAGACTTTGAGATAAAAGTGGTAAATTCAAAATATTACGTAAATTAGATCTTATATTGACTTGGTTTTATTAACTTTACTTTGATTATTGCCACGGGTCTAGTGGCTAGCATGTACAGTAGATCCGAAGGACTTGGATTCGAGTCCTGAGACGGACACATTTAATTACGGTATTTTTCCATTACGATATTCTCATTAGAAGTCCGCGCTGTAATATATTTCCTTCGCATTTGGCTAGTCTTAAGTTGTCATGGCTCGATCAAGAGAAAATTTAACTAATAATGTAAAGGAAACTCGTAAGAACTATTAAAATTGGTCTTCATTTCATACACAAAATGGTCCAAATGTTAATACAATATAATTATATTATTGTGAATATTTAATTATAGACTCAAGATTTGGGTAAGTGGTTTGTAAACAAATTAAATCAAATAAAACTGTGTTATAAAAAGTAAAGTCAATTTGTTTGTATGAGATGACCTCTAGACGTACATAAACAATTCTTAAAGTTATAGAACCTTAAAAATAATAACGGTAAAAGAAAAATGAATTACAAACTTAATATTTTTTATTTCTTTATGGAGGCAACAGGAAAAACTTAAATAATAACTTAAATATGAATATATTCATAAAAAAAATAAAAATGGTGGAACGTGCATTCTGAGTTTTCAATAGCATTTTATAAAGCGATTATCAATTTGAACGTATTCAAGTCGCACAATTTTCGTAATTTACCTTTGAACTAAATATTTGTGTACACATATTTCAGTACACTTCTACAAATATTTTGTATTGTTAAATTACACATCAGACACAGATTTTAATCTATGATTTTAGCTAATTTTGTAAGAAATCTTGAATTAACTCAATACAAATAAAGAAATAACCGACCAATATACAAATTTAATAAAATGGATTTCTCCAAATTTCTCATCACAACTTTATTACAATACTAGTTACTCACCCCCGCTCCACTCGAGTTTTGTCACTGTATACGTTTTAACGTTGACTGTAGATATTAAATAATAAGTATAATCTTGTAAAAATTTCCCAACATATTTATTTATTATTTATTATTTGTAGATTTATCGATTTACTTTAGAATCATAAATGCACCATATATTCACTGAAATCTAAGAAATTATTACGGCGTATTTTCAATAGTTACATTAGGTGCTTCTAAGCAGTATTAGATTCATGCTACCTTTGAAAATGGAGTCATCTCCGAGACTTTCATGGACAAATATCATATCAATACTAGCATTTCCCGTGGCTGCACCCGCGTTATAATCACTGTTAAAAATAAGGTTTGGTGAGGCATAAAAAAATTATCTAAAAATAAAAAATAAAAAATAGCCTACGAGTTACGATCGATTCTCAGACCTACATACACGACAAAAAATCATAAAAATCGGTGAAGTCGTTTCGGAGAAGTTCGATAACAAGCACTGTGACACGAGATTTTTATAATTTAAAGAAGATAAACTCGGATGTTTGTACTCCAGTCATGTGTGTTAATAGTTATTATTATGTATTTAAACTTAAATTGTGATAAAGTGAAAAGGACAGTGGTAGCCCAGCGGTAACGCGTCGCTTGCATAACCGAGTGATGCGGGTTCAAATCCGGGTCTCGCACCTCTGATATTTTCATGTGCGAATCATTTATATCATGATTACCACTTGTCTTACGGTGAAGGAAAACATCGTGAGGAAACCTGCATGTCTGACAAAACCTAACAAGTTTTCGAAAGGCATGTGAAGTCCGCCAACACGCACTAGGCCAGCGCTGTGGACTATGACCTGATCCCCCTCGTACTGAGGGAGGCCCGTGCCCAGCAGTGGGACGTTTAAAAGGGCTGATGATGATGATGATGATGATGATGATTATGATGATGATGATGATGATGATGATGTTCAGTATAATACCAACTATCTCGTATCCGTAACACAAGCTTCCTTCGTAGCTTACCACGGAACTAGATGGCGCTGTGTGTAATAATGTCCCAACATAATAATTAATTCCTACTAATGTATCAGATAATTTCATGAGGAATTGTCCACATCTGAAGTTACTGGTTCCAATTAATTATGTTATGTTAAGTAGTGAATACAGAAATATATTAATACCTGTGTTGAGTGGAATTAGAATACATTACCTCCGGCATATTATGTTTCTTACGTCCTCGTCTCAAATAAAATTGTTTTTATTTTTTATTTTTTCAAAAATAAAACAAAATGAAATCTGTTAACTCTAAAGAAAATTTCAGATCTTGATTAAAAAACGAAATTTTAAAATTCGTAACTGAATCAGCCTCAATTTATATAACTGTATTAAAATTAAAAATTGCGACAGCTGTATATTTTTTGTCAACGCTTTTTTATTGAATTATAAGCAAAGGTATGGTAATTTGGAAGGCAGATGAAACGTTTCCTTCAAGTTTTTATTTGAATTAACCAAAATAATTTTACGAAGAAAATGTAAAAACATCTGTTTGTACAGATATTTTAGTATACGAGATGAACTTAAAATTTATCATATTAATTACAAGTTTTACCCCTTGTAACATCAGGGCCTCAAGTCTGCTATTTTACATGAATTGTCATTATAGAACAATGCAATTTTAATTCAATTACCATTAGTCAAAAATTTCGTAGTCTACTAAATTTACAATGGTCGATCAATGGTCTTGTCATTTTGACAATTTTGTCAATTGTAAAAGCGTTCGTAAAACGTTTATGTAGGCTAAGTTTGATTATATATTATGTTATCAATTTATGTTTTAAAGACAAAGCATTATGTAAAATGATCATACAAAGCCAAAAAGATAGATTAACAGACTACGCAATACGTTTGATCATTGACTTGTCATTACGTACGGGACTACCAATTATTTGCAAAGTGTCATTGAAGTGTCAGTGATACACCATCGGAAGACCATTGAATTAGTAGACTACCAAAATTGCAAAAAGTAGCAATTACGATGTCATTGATAGACAATTGTAACACCATTGCAATAGCAGACTTGAGGCCCTGCTCTTTAGCAGTCAAATTCCTGTCAAAATCAATCCAGCCGTTACGAAGATTATCATTAACAAACAGGCAGTCAGACAAAAATAAATAAATAAATAACTCGCACTAAATTTCTGATCCAATTTTAATTTATAAGGTTTAGGATCACTTGCTGAGTATAAAATCATAAAATGCTTACAGATCCAGGTGGAGCTTCAAGCGCCATCTTGAAAAGAAGTTTTTGGTCGATATCTTGGAAACCATGCACCTTAGCGCAAAAGTTATTGTAACTATTATTGTAGAGGATAAAATTTTGCATCTTTTATTTCCTGTAAGCTTTTTTGTAAAACTTACCGTTTACCATTTATGGTTTATCTAATGAACCGGTTTTTCTTTCTCGGCCGAAAACTCTTAAAATAGTGAATTAATCAATAAAATGCATGTTCGACAAATCGTAAACTTAACATGTATTTATCTCTAAAGATGATATATAAAATATTTACATTGTCCATAACATATACAATAATAATTTAAAATCTATAAAATGTTTAAAAAAACTTGAACAAACATGACAGTATATTATTTTTTAACAAAAATGAAAACCGACGGACAGTTTTATCCTGCCTTTGCAATGAACTTTCGAACGGATATTTTGATTATATTTACAAATCGATACATTAATTAAATTGTATTAAGATTATTTTGCTTTGGCTGGCACCGACTCCAACAATAACTAAGTAATTAAAATTATTTTTTTTTCTTTTTAGTTTAGATTTGTAGCGTTTTGAAGTCGGTTTTTCATTTTTGTTAAAAAATAATTTATTTTAATTTTTTTTGTGGAAATTATTATGTTTAAATAAAATATTGGAAGGCTAACTAAACTACTGCTCCAATAAGTCAGCGAAGTTTTGAAATGAACGACAATAGTCAATCGAGATTTTTCCACGTCTATTTTTCCACGTAACTCGTAGACGTTAATAAGATTTACCTTCTGTTATCAATCCACCTAATATCCTGAAGGAATACGACTATCAGTTCATAAGTACGTATAATATTAAAATAATTTTCTTTCAACTCCTAACCGTTGAGGATATATACCATACATCATCACAAATTCTTGAACAGCTTTAGAAAATATATGAAAAAGGTAATCAGTGCCGATAAAATTTAAGGGTTGCCCTCGATTTCTCTAGGATCCCATCATCAGATGCTGACTTGGTGACAATGAGAACATCTTGAATGTATACCCTACCGAACAAAAAAGAAATTTTTAAAATCGGCCCACAATTCACGGAGAAATCGGTGAAAACACAGAAAAAACAACTGTTGAGGAATTTTACCTTCCATCATCAGCTCATCCACATGAGATGATGATTTTCATACGTAAAAGCTTTATCGGGTTTAAAAAATATATCAAAAACTTAATAGGTGCCTGTAAATTTTGAGAGTTGCCTTCGATTTCCCTGGGATCCCATCATCAGATCCTGACTTGGTGACAATGGGACCACCTCGGAACTATACCCTACCAATCAAAAGAAAAATTTTTGAAATCGGCCCACAGACGGCGGAGTAATCGGTGAACATACATAAAAAAAAAAAAAAACATACAACGGAACATATAACCTCCTCCTTTTTTGAAGTCGGTTAGAAATACACGTTTGACCTTACCTTCTGCGCCAGCGGTCACGGGTTCGAGTCCCGCTGGGGGCATTCATTTGTTGAGCACGAATGTTTGTTCTCCAGTCATGGGTGTTAATATTTATATTATGTATGTATTTAAAAATTTATATGTGTAGTATATCAACTATCCTGGTATCCGTAATACAAGCCTCGTAGCTTACCACGGAACTAGATAGCGCTGTGTGTAATAATGTCCCAACATATTATATTATATTATTATATTCTTATAAATCAATTACCATTAAGCCAGAGAGATAGATTTGAGAGGTATACCAACTAATCGCTTTCCAATACCAATTTGCAGATCGTTCTAAGCCGCTACCATCACTATGATTGCTTCCTCTATTTCGAATCTTACTATACTCACGTATTAAAATTAAAATACAGTAACAATATAGGTTATATCTAACAATTAAGATATTTTTGTGTATTTAGAAATGGGCGTTTTGATAAAATAATGAAAATTATAACTCCACTTGGATTTTTCAGCATTATAAATAAAACAAATTGACGGAAATTAATAGTCGTTATAACTACTCTATTTCAACTTCAACTAATTATATTACAATACTGATTATATTTTATAGAACACACACAATGATATCTTAAATTAATATTATTTCATGATAATGGTAACCTACAAAAATAGTGCACTCAGCTCTATATTTATAAATGTAAGTAATAATGTATCATTAAATATATTTTTTTTATGTATTAAATACCCAATAAAAATAATAATAAATAAATAAAAATTTCTTGGAATATACATTTGAAATATTATGTCATGAGTATGGCATATTATTATGCTTCATAACCCTATCCCAAATTGTCATATATATTTTTCGTATATTTAAAATGAGGCATAAGATTTAAATCAATAATGGCAGCAATACTGTGAATATTTTAGCTTAGTATATTAGCGGAAGAAGTTTATCAATTTATTTATCAGATCTGTGCAAGACAACTTAAAGATTAATACCGTACATATTAGTAAAAAGGCGAATTATGGAACGATCATTTTGTCAAAGTACAGGAAACTCAAGTGACATTCAATCTATTTTCAAATTAAATGAAAAGCTCTTAATACAGACCTTATAATATTTTTTTTATTTAATAATATGTTGGGACATTATTACACAAAGTGCCATCTACTTCCGTGATAATCTACGAAGCTTGTGTTACAGATACCATATAGTTTATATACTACATATATAAGTTCAAATACATACATATTATAAATATAAATGAATGCCCCGAGCCGGACTCGAACCCGCAACCGCTGGCGTAAGAATGTGGGGTCACTACAAATTGGCCATACGTGTCGTCAAATATGGTCAAATATTTGGTCAGTGGTATCTCAGTGGTAAGGCGCTCACTTGGAAAACCGATTGAAGCGTATTTTAAATCCCGCTTGATTTTCAATCAAGTCATTTAATATTCACGACATTTATAACTTGAAAAATATAAATAATTATTTAGCATAAAGCACCTATTCTAATTTTAATGTTAAAGCAATATTATATGAGAATCTCTACAGTTTCTATTAATGAAGAGTTCTTAGTAATGTATTACACGCTTGACGGAACAAACAGGCAGTCCTCAACGTAATATTAATAGTTGTTTATCTTCAAGTCATTGTTATTGTATACGTATAATATTGTATACAACTTAGTAAGTTATATAATAGATTAAGATATTTCCTTTCTTTTAATATAATCAGTATTCTTGGGACATTATTACACAGAGCGCCATCTAGTTCCGTGGTAAGCTACGAGGCTTGTGTTACGGATACGAAGTAGTTGATACACTATACAAATATAACTTTAAATACAAACATATCATAAATATGTAACACCAATGACTGGAGTACAAACATTCTTGCTTAACAAATAAATGCTCCCATGTTTTAACATTAATTTGATGAAATATTAAAACCTAAAATCATTAAATTATCCGGATCATTAGAGCTCGAAAAAACCGAGTACATAGTAAATTACTAAAACCAACACTTATCGATTTACCTTAGAACTTTAATTTAACTCAAATCAAGTCTATAGCAAGAAAAATTCAGTACACTCGTGGACACAAAAGATTTCCAACTGCTTTAGCTGACGCTACAAATTACTTGGTAGTAAGGGAAAAGCGCCAGGCACTCGCTTTTTAGCTTACTCCGCAGTTCTTTATTACTTAAAAGATATATTGCTTCAATTAAATTAATTACTCTTATTATCCGGAAAGAAATTGATAGCCCAGTGAAGTGCTCGCTTGTAAAACTGAGTGAAGCGGGTTCAAATCCCGAGTCGCACATCGTTGATCGTTTTATATGCTAATCATATCCAACCATTTGTTATATCATCATCATCATCATCAGCCCTTTTTAACTTCCCACTGCTGGGCATGGGCCTCCCTCAGTACGAGGCGGATTAGGCCATAGTCTACCGCGCTGGCCCAGTGCGTGTTGGCGGACTGCACGTGTCTTTGGATAAACTTGCTAGGTTTTTCTAAGACACACAGGTTGTTATAATATATAGTAAAAAGAAAATCGTAGGAAACCTGCTTGTCTGAGAGAACACAGCTTTTCGAAAGACAAGCCCACCAAAAAACCTTGGTACCGTGGCACCAAATACCTAAATTTGTTGAATTAACCTAAAAAAATTAGATTTTCAATAAAATGTAAATAATTATTTTCATCCCATTTCATATGTGCTTGCAAATATGTACTCGTACCAAAACTAACTTTGGACGTCAGCTTTAACCGTCTTTAATTGTCCTATCAATTTGAAACTTTGTATATGGGTTCTGAATGATAGAACCAGAGGGTTAGTGGAACTTTTTAATAGCTTCTACTTAAATCAGTAAGTAAGACTCATGTCAAAGTTTTAACCAGTCTCATGCAGTTGCTTTTTAACAAGATATACTAATCTTATATTAAACTACTAGAGTACACTTTAACGGTTAGTATGGATTCTTAGAGATAAAATGTTTTCTTTGTAATAAAAAGTATCTTATATGTCGATCAAGGCAACCAGCTATAACCATGCAAAGTTGTATTTAAATCTGTGAAGTGATTTTTGAAGTGAAACGTCTTGAGAATCGTAGTGATTTCAAACTCGATGAAACGAAAAAATAAGTCCATAGTACCAGGCGCTCAGAGACGGGGAAGAGTTAGCCTTAATTTAAATTCAAGTTTTACTTCTGACATGTGTACTTTGTACACACGCAATTTTTTATTTTATATGTGTAGATTTTTTACTTTTTAGCCATTACAGGATAACATAAGTAATCTCTGAATGAGAAGCCACATTGGTGATTTATTGAAACATTATAAACTACTTTAACCCATTATGAGATGTAAACAATATATTATGTAGTACATATTTCAAATTCCAACCCCTATCAGGAATACAAGGACATAACATATTTGTTGCCCAGAAGTCACTCAAACTCGAAACTATGACATTATGAAGATATTATGAAACATAGTTTAGTGATGTCGTAATTAAAATTTGTAACATCGATATTTCTAAAATCATTTTCTTTTTAAATTCTTAAATAATTTAGGCTAAGGTATGTGAACTAAGATTAAATAAATACCGTTACAAAAAAAAGTGTCTTTGTTGTAACAAAACACTCAGTCTATCACATAATTAAAAGAGCATAAAGTGTTGTGTTACTCACTTCAGTCTGAATCCCCACGTCACTCAGACAACTTGAGACCACTATGGAGATATGACAGAACATTAGATGTGCACAATATAGGTAGTGTTGTGATGACGCAAATATCGATGTCGATGTAAATTTTAAAGTTTGTCATGAAATAGTATAATAATGTAAAAATATTATTAATAATGTATAATATGCATAATATAAAATCATTTTCATTACAATGTTAATATCTTATACATATAAAATTTTCTAAAGTATATCTAATATAATGACACGATATTATACTGTTAGATCTTGAAATATTTTAAATAAAAAAGTTATCTTTAAAAAAATAGGTTTTTATTTACCCTTTGCTTATTAAAATAGTTGAGATTTTTATAACAAATGATGTAAGTGTTTTATGCATGATACTACTATTTATAAAGAAGTGTTTGATGTATAACGCTAAGAAGTTTTAAGTTGATAAAATGTTATTACAACCACATTAGAAGTAATGGTATCATAAAACATTTATGGGTACTTAAAACGATCTACAAATTACAAAACTTCTTTCGACGTTCTACATAAAAAAGAAGCCGAAGTTCGTGCCGTAAAGTTCATATCGACAATGTTTATTATATTATGGTAAAAGTATCTCTCATAAATACTTTTATCGCGAACATAAAACCGACATCGATCGCAGTCTACGGCATCTATCGAATCGATAAATCGATAGACTTACCTCGATAGTTCACTTTGACATCACTATTTTATGTATGCTTGAACCGAACAAAGGGTCTTTATAGCCTTGTTTATCGCCGACCGCAAGCGTTTCAAGCGAAATGTTCGTTTAAGTCTCGTCCCTATGGTCCTTGAGATTTGCGTAAATTATATGACCACGATACATCCAATAACATTTTTGAAATACAATATTGTTACAGTAATTAGTGATGTTTAAGAATTGACTGCTAAAGATTTATGAACTCTATGTATATATTAATATATTAGGAGATTTTATCATTATAATATTATAACTTGAATTTCCCTCGGCTCCGTCCACGTTCTGGATACTGGACGTTCTTCCTCTATAAAGGCTACCCTATACAAAAAAAAATATTTCAACCCGTACTTGCCGTTCAATCAAATAAATAATTTCTATCTTTATAATATAAGTATAGATTTTTTATATCCACAGAAGAAAAATATTAAGGATTTAAAACGGCTTCACTTGGTTTCTGAGCGAGCGTGTCAATGCAAAATTAATCTATTAATTTTAATATATTAAGTATAATATTAATATTTTATGTGTATACTACAAATTTACGCTTGCAATTATGATAAATTGAAAATTGTACGCAATTATCCAAATAAAAATAATTTTACTTCTAATTCTATAAGTTATGTTCAAAATCAGTCTAAGTATTATGGAAAATAATAAAACAATGCACATTTTAATTCTTTAATCGATAATCTTTACAATTGAATCGATAACGTCCTTCCCTAAAAAACATTGTCATATAACATACACTTTACAAATCACCAAAAGTCACATCACACCCTCATTTCATCGATCGCGGCTTGGGGCAAAGTAGTTGAATGTATCGACTTGCCTCTTCTAAGAGTAGCATGAGGAAGTCTTGGTTCATCAAAATCAGTAGATCCATTTGGATTTCGCATATCTTGGACATTACTGAACTGATTCAAATTCTTCGGTAACGTTCCATATTCGGGGTAAGTATTTGGAAGTCTAAAACCGCTATTCAATTTACTCGGCATATCGATACTTAGTGTGGGGCTCGGTGTTTTAGGACCTTTAAAATTCACATTTGACATATCAATTTTCTTTCGATTCTGTCGTTCGATATCCACAACTAAACTAGGCGCAATGTTTGGATCTATATGATAATGTGAGTGCTTCCCGGAAATAGTTTCGAAGTGTTTCTCATTAAACCGCTGTTTACTTCGGGACCTCGATTTATCCCTTTGGTAATATACCCCTGCGAAGATTAATACATTTAAAATCAGGAGTGAACATCCAATAGCAATCGTAACACTCAATGCTGTTGAATAGGCAGCATATCCTGCAGCTTCCAAATTAGCCAGAGCATTATCAGTCGTTGTAAAATTCGTGTCCCTATTTGGGACAATTGTGACACAAGTCGCCAATATAGTGTCAACGGTAGTTAAAGCAGTGTCGAATGAAATATTTTTTCTTATCTGGTCATTTTCGGTCCTTGATAATGGATCAGGTCTAATAATACCCTCATATAAATCTTGTTCGTTATAATTTTTGAACAGATTGTGTCTAGCAGAAACGTCTTCCATGCCGGTTCTGTGGAGTTCAGGGACCAAGCGTAGCCATACTGACAGTTGATGAGCTCGGTAGTGATTTTTCATTCGAGGCTTCATACCTGTTGAAGTGAAATAAAATAAAGTTAAATATATATTGACATTTAACTTGTTTTCGACATTTTTAAATATTCCTTAAAGTTAGTATTATTTTACATTTAACCGCGTTTTTCCTTTACTAGTTGACATTAATTTATGGAGCAAAATATGAGAATAAACAAAAAATCGATGTTATAAACAAAATATTTTTGTTATGCATTTGACTGCTTAAAATAAATTTACATTTTAATAGCGAGGCTTTGGTCTGAAATAACTTTGCATAGAAATTAGTGGAGTTACGGAAAAGTTGGGCTGACTAAAATGTAATTTACATATGAAAGATATTTTTTGTTGTAATGTAATTAAAGGATTATTCAAAAACTGAAAGTTACAAGACACTTTTTAGTTAATCCTGCTCTTAATATGAAATGAAACATATAACACACCGTTAGCAACCTCCATCGAGTGTAATATCTTGAATAAGTAAATGTACGTATACGTCTAAATCCTCTCTAAAGTAATTATTTTTAGGGATGGATTTTTTTTATAAAATTATATGAAACCTACCCTTATAAAAACAATATATACATTTTGTTGGGACATTGAAAACATCTTATTTTTGAAGTCGGTAAGTAATTAATTTTTTAAACCTTCATAAAATTCAGCTCGATCAGTATATCGTCTAGTGAGCTATCTCAGCTACTGAAAGCTTCATACATTAAATATGAGGAATATACGTAGTCGAATACCGCATCCGGAATTTTTATATAAAATTTACTTTGAGAAAATATTTTACCCTCATAATAATCTCATATCCCAAACGAAGGCCCCAATTTCGTGATTTTTGCAATTTTCTTTGAAAGTACATATTTCTTATGAACCTCATACAAACACCGGACCTGATTAAATATTTTGAAGCCTTCATTATCATATTAGTTAAATAACATTTTAAATTTTCATTTTACAAACCTAATGTAGACGACTTAATGTAGCTAATATTAGTTATTTGAAAAATGACTTTTGAACAACATACTTATAAGGTTGATTCTCTTTTTAATTTATCAACCATAATATTATTGTAAAGCTATTAAAGGATTTAAATTTTTTGTTTATTTTAACATTGAGAGTATTTTAATTTTGTGTATGGAGCGAAAATACTGCCAGTAGATGAATAATAGAACCCTTCAGGGCTCACCAATAAGCTTTATAAGCTTTATTTAATACTAGCTGATACCCGCGACTTCATCCGCGTTGCTTGAAATATTAACAAAGTTTTCCGCATGCGCGCTACGCCGCTTGCCCCACTACTCCGCGAGAAGGAAACATACATCACTGAACACGCAGTGCATATACAAATCGTTGTTTCTTGAAACTTTAATAACTTTTTATTAAATGAAGATATCGCAATCATTTTTTGCTTGATAAGGGCCAAGTGTCTAAGAAATAAAACTTAGAAAGTTTCATTGAAATCTATCCAGTAGTTTTTCCGTGATTCGAGCACAACTGCAGACCTCTATCATTTTATTTATATAGATTATGATTCGTTTTCATGAATCCAAAACCATTATTATAATTAAGTTTATAGCCAGACTCTAAAATAGACAGAAACTAAGAGATTATGGGAGCGTATATATAATATACGTAAGTGAAGTCGCCTCCTAATGCTAGTTCTATTTGCAAACTTAAAATTAATCAGTTAAGTTATAAAATATACTGACCTATTTCAAGGTACTTTTGATGTGTGGAGTCGTACTCTTCCCAATTAACGCCTCGAAACTTGTTTCTTTCCCTTGAAGCCGGCAGAAAAGCCTCTTGACGAGCGTTGTCGTTTGGATTCCTAGATATTAAAATCAACGACTTTATTTTGCTTTTGCATACAATATTTTATGAAAATCTGTTCATTTTATAATCTATTTAATATGAATATAAATAAAGCTTGGTTTCTAGTTTTAATATATATTTTTATTAATGTATATAGTTCTTTTAAATAGTTAAGAAGTTCGCTTGATTCGTTAGATAGGTATGCTTTAAGTTTTCGGAGTGTAGTCTCACTTCTTTTTATGAATAGAAAGACTAAGTAACTACTAATAACATCAGGTATTGCCAGTGAAATCCACGTCAAATTGCATTCAGCCGTTTCAGAGATTAGCGGCAATAAACAAACATACGACATAAATGTTATAAACTGTTATTTAAATATATACTTGATTACTTATCATGCTTCTAGTAAAAATCTATTATTTTAAAGTTACAAACATACTTTAATTTTATCCATTTTTGATAAAATTGCTTTTGTGTCTAAAGGACTTAGATGACCCAGTCAAATTGAAGAACCTATTACGTTAAAATTCACCTCTTTTCCTTGTTATAGACAGGGAAATATAAATCTAGTAAATAATGTCATATCAGACCACTAAAACATAAAAAAATAATATAAGATCAGAAGAAAAAGTTCTAATAATAAAAATGATGTTACATAAAGCTTATTTACCCAGTTCTAGCGAAGTTCGACACAAACAGCATAATGGATTCTGATAAAGATATTTCTGATTTGGTGTAGTTCTCTAAAAAATGGCCGAAACCTTCGACGAGTGGTGCCCCAAAAACGTATGGTAACTCTTCGCCGTGGACTGCCCCCATTCTCTGTAATATAATCTATCATTAGAATAGTTTATATAAATTATTGAACAATGGTAGGAAATATATATAAATACTACCGAACCGTTGTCCTGTACACATAGAAAATTGTTATAAGCTTTTACTCCCGGTGAAACGTTTTAGTACGCATACGCAAAACAACGTTGCCTAGTAACGACTTATTTAAAACTAGCGACTCGCCCTCGCTTCGCTTGGGCTTTTTCCTAGATTTAGCACAGGCAAAGCCGCGGGATCCGCTAGTTATGCTTTTAAATCTTCCTCTTAAGTCACTCTATTTATTAAAAAACCGCATCAAAATCCGTTGCGTAGTTTTAAAGATTTAAGCGAACATAGGGATATAGGGACAGAGAAAGCGACTTTGTTTTATACTATGTAGTGATTGACCCTAATATTTTGTAGTGGACCGAATTGTGAATCTTAGTCATTCTCAAAACCACTCGAACACACACAAAATGTTTCATCAAAATCGGTTCTGCCGTTTAGGAGGATTTTTATATTATATAAATATTATGGGTCCTTCATACAGTATTATCTAGTTCCATGGTAAGCTACGAGGCTTGTGTTATGAAATAAGTGTAACTATACTTAAAAGAACATAAGAAACTCTATGGGGAAAATGTTAATTTATATAATATGTTTTCCTGACATTTCCTAATATTTATAGTCAAAATAAACCATATAGAAAAAACCGCAGGCAGATCATGTTAATAAATTTTATCTTTCCGTAATCTATCTCCATAAAAACTTTAACGCCAAAGCTTACACTCCCCACACGCAATATGCTTCAAAAGGGATTCAAACTTTTCTTTCGTATTAGTATAAAGATGAATAATACAACTTACGAATAATAATTTCTAAGATATGTTAGAAAAATTATTTGATGTAATTGGTATTCGCATTCACTTAGATATTGTTAGGCATTTGCCCAAGTCTAGGTTACGTTATGCTTAGATATGTTAAATATTATGCTGGCAAATAGTAAACAACTGAATGAAATCGCTTTTTACATAAGAGGAACAAAATTAAATAAAAATGTTTATAATGCAATTGACGACTCGCTTGGCGCAGTTGTACTTTCTTGCGCCAGCGGTCGCGGGTTCGAGTCCCGCTGGGGGCATTCATTTGTTGAACTCGGATGTTTGTACTCCAGTCATGGGTGTTTATATAATATTATGTATGTATTTAAACTTATAATTATGTAGTATATCAACTATCTGGTATCCGTAACACAAGCTTCCTTCGTAGCTTAACACGGAATTAGAAGGCGCTGTGCGTAATAATGTCCCAAAATATTAATATTAATTATTTATTAACTTTATAAAACGTAATTTTTGCATTCGGTATAATTTATACCTTTTCCAACTACTAACTACCAATTTTTAAAATTATTATCTCTTATTAATAAAGCTCTAAAATTTAATGCAGTTTCCTCTATTCATTTTATATATCCTATTTTGAATCATAAGATCCACGATATCCTGAGATTACTTCTGACAGTAAAACCAATCTTTATACCATTGATATATCTAATACATTAATGAGTAAAATTATAATATTAATATACGTTTTAAGACTTAAATAGAATTAATTGTTTTCAATAATCTCCTCGATAACTTAGACTTTAGAGAATTGTGTAATTTGTACCACTGATTTAGATAGTAACAAATGTAATAACTTTACTTACAAAACTTGCTAACAAAATTTTTGTATAAACTAAATATCCACTATTTAGATAATTATGTAAAATATTACGAAGAAAACATAACAAATCATTTACAATTTTAAACACGTATAGCTAAATTACTAAAGTGTTCAACAAGCACGTATCTCTGTGAAACGTTAAGCCCAAATGAGGACGTAATTATCTTATCACGATTCTATATACCAACGATGTAATCACATAATATAAGGTATTGTTAGTACGCGTCTATTACACTTACCTAATATAACTTACCTTAACTTACCTATCAAGATTAAATATACTTATCTATCTATTATATAATATTAGTTATCTATGTACACTTAGGTAATTATTATTTTAATCAATTATAATGAAAAGCAGACAGTGGTAGCCCAGCGATAACGCGCATGCTTGGATAACCGAGTGATACGGGTTCAAATCCGGTTCTCATACCTTTGATATTTTCATGTGTGAATTATTTCTAACATGATTACCACTGGAAAACATCGTGAGGAAACCTGCATGTCTGAGAGAACCTAGCAAAGACATGTGAAGTCCACCAACACGCACTAGGCGCGGTGGACTATGACCTGATTCCCGTCGTACTGAGTGAGGCCCGTGCCCACCAGTAGGACGTTAAAAAAAGGCTGATGATAATTATGTTAATGAAAAGCTCATATAACAGCATGAAAGTTCATTAGTTTAAGCTCCCACAGTGAAAAATTCAGATACAGTACTTTGTCTCGTGAAAATATAAGAATAATCCTATATCTTATACGTTTTGCTTCCAATATATAATAATATGTCTTGAGAAATGAAAGCAATTAACTTTTATGACATTTTAACTGATACCGGATTAACTCTACAGGATACGTTTAATCCCGGTAAATGGAAGGTTTCCCGAGGGATAAGAGACAGCGGTTTTATGGTTTCCACACTGAATGTAATGAGAGCCAAGGTGAAAGATGATTGTTAGTTTATTATTAACTTAGATTTATTTATTAAAGCACGAGCGAAGCCGCGGGTTCCGCTAGTAAATATATACAAAAACTTGACAAATTATACACTAAAACCTTCATCGAGAACCACTCTATCCATTGGTGAAAGCAGCATGAAAATCTGTGCAGTAGTATTTGAGTTTATTTCGAACAGACAGATGCGGCGAAGGACTTTGTTTTATAATATATAGTGACTACTATCACACTTACCTGTGGATAAAAACTATCCTTAGTTTGGTAATCGAAGACGTAAAAGAACGTCTTAGTCTGTCGTGATGGCTGGTCTTCATCATTCACAACCTTCGATCCGCTGAGCAAGTCCCCACTTTGCATTAAAGGTGCAACGTACTGTGCATCAGACAACGCTGACACTGTTGCGTCTCTTGTGTTTATTGGATTCTGAAAATATGAACATTTATTTAAATACAAACTTTCAATACTAGTTTTGCCTGCTACTTTACTCGCCACGCAAGTCTGTAAAATCTTCTTAATGTGACACATTCAATGACAGTCTTTCATTACAAGCATTAAGTACTTTTTTAAAACTTCCAATACTGAACAGAAGCCTCCTTTTGATACGAAATGTATCAGAATGGCTAACAATCACTACATAGTATAAAACAAAGTCGCTTTCTCTGTCCCTATATCCCTATGTATGCTTTAATCTTTATAACAACGCAACGGATTTTGATGCGGTTTTTTTAATAGATAGAGTGATTCAAGAGGAAGATTTATATGCATAACTAGCAGATTCCGCGGCTTTGCCTGTGCTAAATCTAGGGAAGAGCCCGAGCGAAGCGAGGGCGAGTCGTAATAAATATAAACCATTCTCCCAAAGTGCGGGTAGGCGAACATGACATGTCTTTCGAAAACTACCTATTTTCTCTCAGATATGTAGTATGTAGTATTCTGAAAATGACAAGTGTTAATTATTTTGGACATGATTCGCTAATGAAATTAAAATATGAGGAGCGAGACTCGGGATTTGAACCCGCTTCACTCTTTCGCGATCGCGTTACCACTAGGTTACCTCCCACTCTTTCGTTAAATTCTTTATAATTGCGTAATAAATTCAGGTATAAAAGGTAAATCTAATATTGAAAGATCCATTACAAGTTACAAGGTCGCTTTATTCAAATATCGCAGTTAAGTTAATTTAATAAGCCCTTTAGGCTATCAATTAAATATAATATAATAATAAATTTTATTTTATTATTTTTTAACGTCCCGCTGCTTAGCAAAGGCCTCCCTTCAATAGCATAACAACAACATAACATATTAATTATCTTTCGATGACTGATATTCGAATGCTTGTTAACTTTTCTCAGAAATACAGGTTACCTCATGATGTATATTTTTTTACAATATTATCACATATAATATTGAACAGAAATATTAATTAAATAATGAATGAGCGTTTCTTGGAAATATATCAATTTATTTCTTTTCCCTTGGAAAAAGCTCTTAACGATTTGAACCAATTTTTAAATTCAATTTAATTTTTGAATATAAATAATTTCTAAGCTCTGTCTTGTCGGTACTAATTAATAATGTAATACACATTATACATACATATACTTAGTAAAAATATTATTTAGTGTTTAAAACAATATGGTATACACCCTTTTAAACACCCAACTGCTCGGCATGTATCGAGTAAAAATCCATTAAAAACAATTCACGATCAATTAAAATTGTATACTTTTAGAAATAGTACCATAAAAAGAATATTAAATAAAAATATAGCGAAAAACCGCGTGCGAGAACTAGTGACATAACAAATAAAATATTTTCGCAAAAGTATATTTATAAAAGAAAGCACTTTTTTCATCACAAACTCTAAGAAATCGTTATCATTTGTTATCAGAAGTTTATATTGGATCGGAGCTTTATCAGCCGTCAGGTGCTGAATTACGGTTATTTATTGTAGCTATCAACATTTATCCTTCTATTCGGACGTAACTTGAGAAGCTTTCTCGGAGATAGATTTAGGAGATTTAATTTAGTGAGGTAATGATTGTGTTGGACGGAACGGTTTAATTGCACTAGAAATAGACTTATACTTAACTATAGAAAATTTACGTTATTTAGGTAAGTATGTTTAAGCGCGGGACTCGAACTCGCTATCATCTACAATGAACTTATAAAAATACCAACATCAAATATAAAAATTTACACTTATTAAATTTTGTGTAAAAAAATTCTAATAGAGCTTTCAATTAGAACAAAATATAATGAGTCCTTGATATAGAAAATTTACGTTATTTAGGTGTTACGTTAGTTAGGTATGTATTTTAAACGCGGGATTCGAACCCGCTATCATCTACAAAGAACTTACAAAAAAATCCCAAACTTAAATATTAATAATTTACAGTATAATATAAAATTACAAAACAAAATTCTAATAGAGCTTTCATTTAGAACAAAATATAATGAGTCCTTTAAATTAAGAGTATTAAATAATGTGGCCCCAAATAAGATTTAAACCTAATAAGCTCGTCAAAGCTTAAGCGTAACAGTTCATTACAACTTACTTTTAGTAATTACGAAAATGCAAAAGGAGGGTATTGAGATGTAGATAATTAAACTGACAGGACCAAAGTAAAAGTTGGAGAGCTTTTCAAGAAATGCTAAAATTGTAATTATAAGTTATTTTTTGAAAATTTTTTGAAAATTTTTATATAAAAAGAATGGAATTTAAGCAAGATACTTTCAAATTTTTAATGTCGCACATTAATGGCCTATAAATATATCAAGATTAATATTATTTAAATAAATATTAATACTTATTATAGTTTTAGCAACTATTGAAAATAAAACGCGTGCTAATTTACAAACAAACACTGTTTCATATACATAGTTAGTTCTATTTAAAAAAAAAAGAAAAAATCAACTATGTCTGCAATATTTAGTGGATTTCCATTAAGTTAAAATCTTATCTTTGTAATTAAAATATACCCAGAGGCTAAATCGATAGTAAAAGCTTGTAAATAAATACGATGCATCTCTCAATGCCAGATAAGTATGTGTCGAGAACTAGCATTAAAATTTTTATTGCTATATAACAAAAACTAAGCAAGAAATAAGCTCATATTTCACACTCTTAGCTTTCCGTTTAATAAAAACAAACCTCTACCGTTCTTTCCCAATCGGTGTATTCGTTGACGATGGTGTAGAAAATTTCGCTCAGATGATACGTATAAGAATTCCTGACGTAAGTCCTAAAACAAAAATTTCTATTACTTATAATGATAAACGCTTATATTTTTTGCTTTATCTTTAATTATTGTGAAATTGATAACAAAATAACGTAAATTTCTTACTTATATACCTACGAGGATATTAAATAAATATAGATGTATGCATGAATAAAATTGAAGTGTCTGTTTTTAATTTCAAATTAACAGCTATTCACTAAATCTATATAAATAAAATGATAGAGGTCTGCAGTTGTGCGCGCATCACGGAAAACTACTGGATAGATTTCAATGAAACTTTCTAAGTGTTATTTCTTAAATACTTGGCCCTTATCAAAAAAAAAAGATTGCGATATCTTAATTTAATAAAAAGTTATTAAAGTTTCAAGAAACAACGTTTGTATATGCACTGCGTGTTCAGTGATGTATGTTTCCTTCTCGCGGAGTAGTGGGGCAAGCGACGTAGCGTGCGTGCGGAAAACTTTGTTAATATTTCAAGCAACGCGGACGAAGTCGCGGGTATCAGCTAGTATATAATATGAAAGTATATACGGTACTAACATAAAAAAAACAGTTTTGTATGTCTGTCTGTTTGTTCCGATTTCGACGGGACTTTCACTTGCAAATAGCTATTATAAGGCGTAACTTAGGCTACTTTTTAACCGATATCAAAAAAAGGAGGAAGTTATATTTTAGAAATTTTATTTATTAAACTAGAAAACCAGTGGCATAAAAATAAATACAATTTTTCCATTATATTCCAAAAACACCTAAAATAAAATACAAGTGAAGTATTCATATAATAGTTCAACTAGTAATTATATTTCACACGACAGCACGAATACTTGCTATCGCCCTCCCATTGTTTTATTATCTCCTATGTTTATGATGTAATAAACATTGAGTTATGCGAAAGAAACAACCTTAAACACGACATGACTCTCATAATAACAACATGAGGAAAAACGTCTTAAAAATCTCATCTAGTAGACGTATTTTTATAAAATTAAATATAAAATACTAGAAGTACGCGCAGCTCTGCCTTCGTTCATGTTTTTAATCGCTACTAAACCTCACACAATCATTATATATCTAATTAAAAGCCTAAAAATAAATTTCAAGCTTTTTGCCTTAAAAATGATGTAATTTTTATATAAACTTTCATCCCCTATTTGAACCCTTACAGCCCGTTTTTCGCATTAAAAAGTTACCTTTATCCTTTTACAGACTCTAGACTATACTAAATTTCATTAAAATCGGTTCAATAGTTCAGGCGTGATTGCGCAACACAGACAGAGTCACTTTCGCTAATTACTTTATTTATAATATTAGTAAGCATTAGACTTTTAAGTGACTAAGGGAAGAAGGGAATATTTTTGAATTTTTAAAGGATGTTAAAATAAGGGTTGGTAAAAGAATTGTGAAAAATAATCTTTTTATTCTAACCTCAGCATGCGATCCCTTTTTTCCGGTTCGATGCCATTCTGTATATCATGCGCGGAAAATTTCCATAGCGCTTCACACGTCACCACGCCAAATAACAGGTCATATTTGTTTTGAAACAATCGTCTCCCACTATCACCTCTTTTCATGTGAAAGTTATTTTGATTCATATTATTCAATGGACCAAAACTTGGAAAATCTGCTGTTGAATGCATAGTTAAAAAATCTTTTGCGAAGTCATTTTTTATTACAACCCCATCTACTGAAGGGCCGAAAGCAGTCAGAAAATTAGGTGGTGATATGTCAAATGAGAGTAACTCCTCAATAGATGCGTCTCGGAGACAGTCCACAATAACTTCGTGGTCCCTTGCGAGGTCTTCTGGTATACTGCAGTTCATATGCTTTGCCAATTTTAGTGAATAATACACAGGATCGTCGACTATTGCCCATGAACTAAGTGCTGAACCTGATAGAAGTATTGCTCTATGGAAAAGACCTGTAAAAATTTATCTATATAAATTACTATAATATAAAACATTATATTTGTATTAAAAATGAAACTATCTTTTCGGATTTTGTCGCCTTATAAGGTGCTTTGGTGCCATTTTGGATTTTTTGTAAATTGTGCGTAGATATTATGTAACAAGTATTTATATTATACTTGTGACCTCTGAGAAGTCAAATACATTAGTCTCTCCCATGACCATGATTGCTGTAAAGCATTCGAAAAATACCCAAAAATCAAAATTAATCCGCGACAAAATCCGAAAAGTTAGTTTCAATTATAATTTGAGAAATTCGCGTAAATCTATGAAAGTATACATCATATTTTTATTTACATTGTAATAATTTTCAGTATGAAAATTCCTATTATATTTCCTGAAAATTCTCTTTTTAAATGTTTATGTAACGGTTAACGTACAAATGATTGATAAATTATATTATAATAATAGACGCTTATGTAAAATAATAAGCAAAGTAAACTAATAAAGTATTCCCAAGAATCTAACGCTTAAGAAACCTAATTATTTTAAATGAAGTAGATTGACTAAATTTAATTATATTAAACAATCGTAGGTCTTATAGACGTCTAGTTCTTCATCAACTTGAGCATAAATTATATGTACTTGTTAATTAATTAATTATAAGAGAACAATGTACTACATTTATGGCATGAAATGTGCTTTCTCAGAGTATTATGTTAGTGATGTATTGTTAGAATAACCGTATGTTAACTGAATTTATCTAACATTCACTAGTTTACAGAAGGTCGAGGGTTGAATACTGTGTAAATGAATTTTAGTTTAAATGCTTAAGGGTTTATTTTATAAAAACCAATATTTTTAGTGCTTATAATAGTTAAAGTTGAGAAGCTATAGTCCAAATTATTGTTTTATATCGTAATATGTTGAAATTTTGATAAATTATACATAAACAAACATGAACTTTAAAATAAAGGCACTACTATAGAATTAAAGTATAAGGAAAGCTTATCAAAATCATCATTTCAAGACGTTTAATAATGAAACTTCAATGAAGTTATAGGTAGTGTTGCAAAGCAATTGCTTACAGCTTCTGTGGTAATTATAATTCAAATAAAAAAACAGAAACAAAAATATATTTAATATGAATGAAAAGACCTACGTAAATGCAATTTTCCTCAATTATATTGCACGCATCATTTTATTAATTTTTATACGTAATTTATTATTCATAGGCAAGTAAAGTATTTTTTTACTCTTATAATAAAATCTAGTAATTACATAAAATTGTATGAGTTATACAATATGATGCGGGTTCAAATCCGGGTCTTGCTCCTCTGATATTTTCATGTGCGAATCTTTACTAACATGATTACCACTTGTCTTACGGTGAAGGAAAACATCGTATGAAAAACCTGAATGTCTGAGAGAACCCAGCAAGTTTTCGAAAGACATGTGAAGTCCACCAACACGCACCAGTCCAGCGCGGTGGACTATGGCTTAATCCCCCTCGTACTGAGAGAGGCCCGTGCCCAGCAGTGGGACGTTAAAGTGATTGCACATATACAATATATTTTGAAAAGAAGTCAATATTTTTTAATAAAAAGCGAAGTAAATATAACTCGTTAGTGAACTTAAAAAACAAACCTGGCATAACTGTGGGTGAGATCATTAGGAAATTAATACAGGCTGCCCCCGATCCGTGGCCCATTAGAGTAATATTCGTTGGGTCTCCTCCAAATAAAGCGATGTTTTGTTGCACCCAATGCAACGCGGCTATTTGGTCCATTAACCCGTAGTTAGCTACTCGAGCTTTCAAATGTGGCTTTGGGTTTGCGTTTAGAAAGCCTGAAAGAAAATTATTTATAAAATAGGTACATCTATACTCATCTATACTCATAATATAAAGCAGAAGAGTTTGTTTGTTTGTTTGTTTGTTTGAACGCGCTAATCTCAGGAACTACTTGTCCGATTGGAAAAAATCTTTTTGTGTTGGATAGTCCGTTTATCGAGGAAGGCTATAGGCTATGTTACATCGCGCTACGATCAATAGGAGCGGAGCATCAAGGAAAAAAAATAGAGTAATATTCGTTGGGTCGCCTCCAAACAAAACGATGTTTTGTTGCACCCAATGTAACGCGGCTATTTTGTCCATTAACCCGTAGTTAGCTACTCGAGCTTTTAAATGTGGCTTTGGTTTTGCGTTTAGAAAGCCTGAAAGAAAATTAGTTTTAAGAAAGGTACATTTAAATGTATATAGAGAATATATGTTTAAACATAATAATTCTAATTGTAATTGGTGACATTTGTATAGTCTTGCTGGCTGTCTTCATAACTAAGTGACTTTGACTTATTTTAGTTATTACTTGGTCAACTCTTTTTTCATTCCCAAGACAAATCATAATAACTGATTGTTGAATGTTTCTTCACACAAAAAATTCAATAGTTAATTATTATAATTAAAGTTTAGTTAGGAAGGTTATTATTGACGTATCAGGTATTAAGTGCGTTATAATCTTTCATTTTTAACCCCCGACGTTCGCGTCGGGGGTTAAACAAGAGAGGGGTGTTGCAAATTTAACGTGTATGTGTATCTGTCACATGTATCGTAGCCCCCGAACGGATGAGCCGATTTTCGTTTAGTTTTTTTGTGTTATAGATAATTTTTAAGGTTTAGTTCAAACAAGCAAGTTTCGATAGATAGTATAAAACAGAGTTGCTGTTTATGTTGGGACATTATTACACACAACGCCATCTAGTTCCGTAGAAAGCTACGAAGCTTGTGTAACGGATACCAGATAGTTGATATACTACATATATAACTTGAAATACATACTATATATTATAAATATAGACACCCATGACTGGAGTAAAAACATCCGAGTTTAACAAATGAATGCCCCCAGCGGGAGTCGAACCTGCGACCGCTGGCGTAGAAAGCAGGGTCACTACCCACTGAGCCAAATATGTTTATCTCTGTTAGCTATTACAACTTCTAAAATATGCTAACGCTTTCACTTATAGAACCAGCCATAAAAAAGCGGTTTGTGTTCATAAATTATAAATATTTTATTAAGATAGCTAAACTCCGACGGAATTTTTTTCCAATAAACTGTTTTTAAGCTATATTCATTATACATTCACAATCATTACTTATTTATAACGTACTTAGGGACGCACCGAATAAAGCAAGAGTAAATCCTTAGTCTTATTTAGCTCTAGCACTAACCAATCAATACTTCTCTTAGAAAAGGACATAAATAAAATTAAAGTGCTAAAACATTTCTATTAAAATTATAATTTTAAATGAGAACTCGATCCTCTAATTTCAAACATTGGAATATTTCGATAATGGAAGTAAACAATTGAAAAGCTTTTGTAAGCTTAAATAGCTTTATAATCAAGCTTCTATGAAGAGTTTGTATAATATAATTGATTTTCAAATCAATTAGGTTTAGAACTTGAGTTATAAAATTTACTGGGCACTAAATTAAATTTTGTTAGGAAAATGTATATCTATACTAATATTATAAAGAAGTAAAGTTTGTTTATTTGTTAAATTGTAAGGGGTAATCTCGGGATCTACTGAACCGATTTTAAAAATTCTTTCACCAATAGAAAGCCACATTATTGCTGAGTGTCATAGGCTATATAAAAAACCGAAAAATAAAAAGGCTTTTACGTGGTAGTCCGTTTTGCAAAGTGAATCGGAGAAAATACGGTCGAATGAAAGCGTTTTTTACGAACGCTGCCTTAACTATGAAAGATATATTTTTGAGTTCTAGAGAAAAGATGTGGAGCTTAAAAATGCCTACAAAAAAGTCAACGACAGCGTATGCATATAACTTTTATATTTAAGTGACAAAAAGTAGTTTTTTTAATATTAGTATAGATAATTTAATTTTTAATTTTTAATATTAATAAAATAATTTAAATTATTTAAACACTCTCACTTTATGCCCAACGACGTGGGCACGGGTCAGCTAGTAATGTATAAAGAAAATGTTCATACGAATTATGAACTTCTGATTTTGGAAAGGCAAAGGTATACGTATCTTCTTGGAGTTCGAACTTTTGAACTTGTTTGTAACAAAGTTTGAGAAGAAAATTTGTAAGGTATTTTTGTAGAATGTAGACCGTATGAAGATGTTAGAAAGTGATGTATAGAATTTATACTATCTTCTCAACCTCGCGTTCGAATTTTATCCCTAGAATTGATTTATTTATTTTGATTAATTAATTATTTTTTTTAAATTAAAGTAGCCTAATATACTATTTACAGCATCAGTACATTTTCTAGTAAAAGTTCGATCCATATAATATGTCCAATGGGCCAAAACAAACAAGCAGACAATGAAATAATGTTCTACCATTTGATATCAAATTCTACTTAGATTAATAATAAATACAATGATTACTAAAAAAATCTCTCATCTTTTAACAAAATATTAACAAAAATATGTTTAAATTTATACTTATTGGATTCCAAAAACTTTAACAGTATTTTGTTTAAAGTTTGCTTTCTGAAATGTGCAAAACATATCAAGTCAAGTATGGGTACTTGCTTATGAGTCTATTACCCTCAAGATGGTAATAAACCTAGAAGCTCTAAAGCTACGACTTTAAAAACACGCTTTCGAAGCTTTCGTTTTTTCAGTTCCTCAGCGGATACAACTAGCTCTTAGCTTTCGCGAAGTTTTCCAAAAAGACATTCAATACTCGTCTATTTCTCTTCACTCAGAACTAATCCTCTTCTAGTAGAATAAAATAATGTTACCATTTTATTATTACTAAATTATATACTAAGAACTTTTATTTTTCTTCATAATCGCTGTTATTAACTTTCAAAAGACTACATTAAATTTGAAACACGCGGTAAAAATAAAAATAAAAAATATAGTATAAAAACAATTTAAAAAATATAAATAAGTAAGATAAACACAGTATTTTTCAATCGAAACTAAGATTTTGAATTAAAATGTTTTATCGAAACGTAAGCAACATTGAATTCACTACAACATTCAATAACCATCTCATTCCACGGATAAAAGACAAAGTAATCATAGTTTAGAATCCTTTCAATACTCGTTTACTTTCCAATTTGACGACACGTTTGGCGCAGTTTGTAGTGACCCTACTTTCTTACGCCAGCGGTCGCGGGTTCGAGTCCCGCTGGGGGCTTTTATTTGTTAAACTAGGATGTTTGTACTCTAGTCTTGGGTGTTTATATTTATAATATGTATGTATTTAAACTTATATATGTAGTTTATCAACTATATATCCGTAACACACGGTATCCGTAACACAAGCTTCGTAGCTTACCACGGAACTAGATGGCGCTGTGTGTAATAATGTCCCAACATATTTTATTTTTATAGTTTTTATTTCATTTCCATAAATAATGTAGATTTAAAATCATTCAGAATGTTCAGAAATACGAGATAAAACAGAAACAATAAATTAAATTGTACGTTTAATTTTATTATGTTAAGTACTGTATAAACAGCTGCGTTTTATGGACGTTTTAATTATGTTCCGAATGATGTAAATAAAGCTCCAAACATATTTTTGAGTTTGGATGAATATGGGCTTTTGTTTTCAACTTTTGAGTTTTATTTTACACTAGTTTTATTTAACTATATTTAATAAATATGTTCGGACATTTTTACAACAGAGCCATCTAGTTCTGTGGTAAGCTGTGAGGCTTATGTTACGGATACCATATAGTTGATTTACTACACATATAAATTTTAAATACAACCATAATATAAAAAAAATATTTTTAAAATTAACACTTATGACTGGAGAACAAATATTCGTGCTTAACAAATGAATGCCCCCAGCGCTACTCGAAGCCGCGACCGCTGGTGCAGTAAGTAGGTTCACTGACAATGAGCCAAACACACACAATGAGCCAAACGTGTCAGTGCGTATGTAACTATACATAATATAATAAATTTTTAAGTCAATTTCGTATGTTAAATATTTTTTGGAAAATTTTATTGTTGTAGTCATTGTTACCGATACGAGGCTACATCTTAGTTTTTAGAATTTTGTCTATCCGTCTTTTACATATTTTGATAATTGTTAATATTAATATTGTATTATAACCGTTAACATGCACCGTGTAATATATTATTCACTCGTCTCTTACACTTTATTTTATTTATCGCCAAAAATGGCGCTATGTCGTAGAAAAGATGGCTTTAGTAGTATTTATTATATATAATTATCGATTTAACATTATCTTCTTTTATTTTAATACTGAAAACTATTTTTATTTTCGAAATAAATCATATATTTTTCTTATATTTTAATTATTCGGACTATTTTAGTGAAAATCAGTACGAATTTTGTAGTATGTGATATTAAATTCATAATTTTTATTGTACATCTTTGGTGGAATTATATGAATTTTGAGACTGTTATTATATTTATGTGAAATTGTATTATGGTACTGTCATGTTTCTTATCACATGACCGACTTGGTAGGGCTGCTATTAAGCACCTAAAGTCGAACGAGGAAAAAGTTCTTATATACGAATATTTATTTCTTAAACCAATTTATATTGTCTTGTTTTCTATATTTATGAAGAGCATTTATGAAATAAATAAGAAACTATAATAAAAAAAATAAACTGTATTTTTTTGTAAGAAAGCAAATGTACTTAAAATTGGAGCTCACTACTTTTCCTTAATCAAGGGTCGCTTTATACATATTATATATATTCTTTATCTACCATTAGAAAATTTCTATTGCAAGTTGATAGGAGACAGACTTCCCTTAAATACAAGGGGATCAGACCACGCTGGCTAAGTGCGAATTAGCGGACTACACACGCCATTCAAAAAACACAATATATTCACAGTAAGGCAAGTGATATTCACGTCGTAATTGATTCACATACGAAAATATCAGAAAAGATCAATCCATCCGCGATAGCGAAAATTGTACAATAATTGCTGTCCAATCAAATCAAATCAAAATATTTTATTCAGCATAAAAATTGTTACAATTTCTTACTGAACGTCATGAGTCTACCACCAGTTCGGAAAGAAGAAACCTCTGACCTGAGAAGAACTGGCGAAAGAAACTCAGCGGGACTAATTTTTTTTTTATCGTATTCTCACTCTTTTTTTTAAATTAAATTGTAAATTAACAATAATTCTATATGTTGAAATAGCCTGGCGGCGATCACATCATTCCCAAGGCGTACTGTCTTCTAAAAAAACGTTAATCGAATAATAGCCTTTAGTACACAAACGTTCCTTCACAATTTTTTTAAATTTGGCAATAGAAGCTTTTTGAACGTTTTCTGGGATCCTGTTGTATAGACGTATACATTGTCCATAAAAAGAGTTACTGACTCGGCGTAAGCGAGTCACAGGCATTACAAGTTTATGTTTGCTCCTAGTATTAATGCTATGCATGTCGCAATTCTTGGGAAATTCGTGTATATTTTTATGAACATACATAACATTTTCGTACACGTATTGGGAAGCAACAGTCAATATTTTTATTTCTTTAAACTTTTCTCTTAATGATACTCTAGGTCCTAAACTATATATGGCACGAATAGCTCTTTTCTGCAGGACACAAATGGTATTAACGGTAGCTGCATTACCCCATAATAGGATTCCATACGACATAATACTATGAAAATAACTAAAATATACTACGCGAGCTGTATCTACGTCTGTAATAAGTCTAATTTTTTTTACCGCAAACGCTGCAGAGCTGAGCCGAATGAATCGTAAAATCGTATGAAACTTAATAAATTCAGTCGTTGTTATTGGCTTTTGCATTAATTGATTTAGTAATTGTTTGTATATTATAATATTAATGTTCTGTTAAACAAAAGAACAATAATCACTACATAGTATAAAACAAAGTCGCTTTCTCTGCCCCTATATCCCTATGTATGCTTAATCTTTTAAACTACGCAACGGATTTTGATGCGGTTTTTTTAATAGATAGAGTGATTGAAGAGGAAGGTTTATATGTATAATAACAGTAGGCTATATATTTAAAACCCGTGCGAAGCCGGAGCGGGCCGCTAGTCTATACTAGTCTATACTAATATTATAAAGAAGTAAAGTTTGTTTATTTGTTAAATTGTTAGGGGTAATCTCGGGATCTACTGAACCGATTTTAAAAATTATTTCACCAATAGAAAGCCACATTATTGCTGAGTGTCAAAGGTTATATAAAAAACCGAAAAATAAAAAACCTTTTACGTGGTAGTCCGTTTTGCAAAGTGAATCGGAGAAAAAACGGTCGAATGAAAGCGTTTCTTACGAACGCTGCCTTAACTATGAAAGATATATTTTTGAGTTCTAGAGAAAAGATGTGGAGCTTAAAAATGCCTACAAAAAAGTCAACGACAGCACATGTCTAACTGTTATATTTAAGTGACAAAAAGTAGTTTTTTTTAATATTAGTATAGATAATTTAATTTTTAATTTTTAATATTAATAAAATAATTTAAATTATTTAAACACTCTGTACTAAAAAAGGATTATTAACACTATGCCCAACGAAGTGGGCACGGGTCAACTATTTTATAAAAAAGGGCTCTTTTTGATTTTATAATACTTTAATATTAAGCATTCTTTAGAACGTCTAGTTACTTGACCCGCAGTTTCAAGTTAAATACGATTAAGTTAAGTTAAATACTATTAATTTTAATACGATTTTTCGATTGGGCAGCAATTATAGTACAATTATCGCTATCGCGGTTGGATTGCTCGATACGTAACCAGCCTTCCGGTACCCATTCGAACCCATTCCACTTCGTTTCCTACGTGCAATACTAGCCCAGAGACTACGACTGTATTGCGTAGGTAACTAAAACTTTCAAACAAAAATATTCAAACGAATATGAGAAATTTAGATATGGATAAAATAAAAACAAAACTAAAGCCCATCTCGTCCCATTCCGCTCATCAAAATTGATTGAAGCGGTGGTTCTCAAAATATTAGTAGCGCGAGGGAATCAATTCAACAGCAAAAATCCGTTTTTTGCTGAGAGTTAACCAATACAGAAATATCGTATCCGATGTGCATCATGATTAGTAATTATATTAACTTACTACTACTATTTAAGATACGGCGATTTGAAGTTAGTTTGTTGTATGGACGAAAAATACCTTAAATTACTATTATTGTGTAAGTGTATTTAAATAAATTAAAAAAGCTAAGTTGATTACAAAATATTATCTAATATCGTGTGATATCTATTGCTTATGCGTAAGGTACAATATTAGTGATTTTATGATTAATATTCCCTATCGATTAGTTTGCATTTTTATTTGAAAGCCGTTATTTCATCTCTTATGTAAAGATTTCAAAACAAGGTAGGTCTTGACTACATTACTCTTCACTACGAAAGAGTTTTTGAGTTCATTATCAACTTAAATAAATTAAATCAAGTTAATAACATTAAATGGCAACAGTTAGTAAATATAGGCTTAATGTCATCTAAAAGTATAAAATAAACAAATTAATTTTCTGTTATAAGAATACTTAACACAGTATACATACATACAGACGTATATAAATATTATAAGATATATCCAAAAATAAACTGATCGGTCTAGTGTGAATTAAGTTATAACGCTTACATACTTTTACTTTATAAATTGTACTGTAACTACGAGTACTAATAGCAATTTAACAAAGCGAATGGTATTATTAAGACACGGCCATGCCTAGAATAAAATCTGTCGTCTTCCACCAATATTTTGCAATGTGTTCCAAGTCACGAATAATGATCCTACGTTGCCAGGAAATTATTTTAATTAGGCTAATTTAGAATATTGTTGGTTCCAAAAACAATTTATGTTTTTACAAGTTATATACTAATAATAAAATTTGTAGGACGTTTTTGGTTTAATATTTTTATCATAAATATTTAAGCGACTCAACCTCGCTTCAGTCGGATTTAACTATTCCCTCCGTCCCTAGGCTTGTTTTAGCCATTAGCATGGAAAAGTTATATACTATACATGTACACATTCTTCATGATTTTATACATTTTGACATGATTTGGTTACTCATACAGACTTTCATCCGGTCAAACGACTGACAGTTATTGTCAAACGTCGTAGGTTACTTTAAAAAAGTTATAAGAAAAATGTTTCCATTTTCTCTGTCTAAAAACCTTCCTCGTTCCTACCAAAAATGTTAAAATAAGCTAAATTGATCGAGCCGTTCATTTTTATTTATATTTATTTTTAAAATAGTTTTAGGTCGGCTGAAAATAAAATCGAAAATTTTATAATTAGTTAATTATCTTACCCAACACGCCAAGTCTGAAGTTTAGGGTAACTACAATCAGGTCAGTATAGCTTGCGAGAACTGCGCCATCATAAGGACTTCCAGAACTTAGTGAATAACCATCTCCATGTATGTAAACTAATACTGGCAGTGCTAATTTTGTTTCATCCACTAAAATAAATATAAAATTATATAAATAAGGGTTTTGACTTAATCATCACATAGAAATCTATTATAAGTTACGAAAGTTCCTTATTATTGATAATATCACTTACTTTGTAAAGGTGCAAATATGTTTAAATAAAGACAATCTTCGCTTTGATTCTTAAGA
Source organism: Boloria selene (assembly GCA_905231865.2). Classification (NCBI taxonomy): domain Eukaryota; kingdom Metazoa; phylum Arthropoda; class Insecta; order Lepidoptera; family Nymphalidae; genus Boloria; species Boloria selene. The sequence goes on from HG993133.1 coordinate 1,687,449, forward strand.
TAAGGTATCAGTCTTTTAATATAATCTAGTCTGCCTTTAGGCATTTTTTCTAAGAGGAGTCGCTCGTCATTCAAGTCCGGTAACTTTTGAGGACAAGCAGGACCTGGACGATCAGATACTCTGACCCCATCCCACGGAGAAGGAGTTCTTGTAGGGCTAAATCTAGAAGGATGAAAAAGTCTATTCAAAATACTTTATTTGTCACACTCTTAGCAAAGTTTGCCACAAATCGTTTGAAGAATAAGTTCATAATAATCAATAAAAATAAATTTATCTTTGATAATGATTTACTTACCTATTGGAACCAACAGGAGGTGTCGCATAAGGAACACCTAAAAAAACTTCCAATGGACTCAAGTACCTTTGCTCATCCATCGCCAATACTATCCCCTGTAATTTTCCATATTTTGTCTGGACTATCCTACTACTTATTTTAAACTTAACACTAGACTTAGGTATTGGATTTGATGGATTTAGATAATATCTTTTATAGTCCCCATAATCGCTGTACCCATTCCTCTCATGTTCATAGAAGTTGTGAGGAAATTCTTCACTATTATAGAACGGATTCTTATCGAAATTGACTTTTGCATATTTCCCCTCATCTTCGTAGTCTTCATTCGGATGATCATTCTGAGCTTTTATATTATATTTGTTAGCTTTGTCACTTTTTCGGTTCATATTTGTTGTGTTAGAATTGGCTGTTTGTAGAGATAGAAAAAATACGAATAAAAATGAATATAAATTGAAATACACTAGTTTTTTAGCAAATGCTTTGCTATTCCCACTATCAGTTGTACGATCGTCATATTGACACATCGCCTTGTTTTTAGTCCGCGCTTCATGAAACTGTCCAACTGGAAACATATTTCGTCATGTTATCATTTTTATGTTAGATTTATGACTATGTTTGTGTGTCGGTCTCAGAATTTTCGTGCGACATCTGTAACAAAAGAAATGAAATAATTAACACCAAATTAGTATAAAATGAAATAATATAATAGTTAATAAGAATAATAATATTACGGTACTTTGAATAATACAAGTACACCTATTATTAGTAGTACGTGTAATTTATATACATATCATTGGTTTTACACTTAGAAGGTTCGATAGCTAGGCATTTACGCATACAATTAAGCTGTTGTAATACAATACTTAAATTTTGACAAACGCAAGTACGCTCAGTTAACTTTTAATAGCAAAACGGTTAACTTTAAAATATTTGAAACAATTAACTTATACGAAACAAAACAAAACTACTTAAAAAGTCATAAGTTCCACGAACTCCAAACTTAGTTTTCAACAGACAAATTGAAATAAACGAATTGAGATATATTTTATTCAAAACAAACTACAGAAGAGATAAAAGTTAAAAATGTTGAAATTATATTACACGAGTTATATTTAACTAGAACAGTTGCAAAATGAATAGGGCTCGCGTTTTATTTGAATAATCAAAATTTTATTTTACGTTGAAGCGGCACTTAAAATTTTTTATAGGCTTTTAATATTGAAAATATTTACGAAGTAGCTTTTATTTACGCAAGAATATTATGTTTAAAGTACTTGATAAAATATAAGAGTAAAATTGTTTGTAAACAAAATTTTCTTTGTTTATATTTATATATAACTAGCGATTTCGACATGCTTTACTTGGGTGCGTAATTTTTTACGCCTTGGCGTAAACCGAATAGCTCGCTAGACCATCATTACAATCGGATCAATGGTTTAGAAACGCATAATGGCTAAATCTATATTCAGCCCTTTTAACTCCCCACAGCAGGACCTTTATTACGAAATACATAAGCCATAGTGTCTTATGCTTTCGTAGTGCATACATTTCGTAGTACATGTCTTCCCAAAACTTACTAGGTCATCTCAGACATGCAGTTTTCCTTACAATGTTTTCCTTCACCATGGTAAAATTAATCATTAATTATGTTGAAAATGATTCGTACATGAAAATATCAGAGCTGCTAGGGCTGGGATTTGAACTTGCTTCACTCAGTTTTCCAAGCGAACGTTGCTACTGGGCTACCACTATCTTTTTACACATACGAGTATAGACATATAACATACGGACAGCAATTTCTATTTCGATAGATAATTGCTATTATAGGCCTATAATATTGTTATAAGCAGGACCAATGTCTAAAATGCCATCAAGCAATTGATTATATTTCTATTGATCAAGGGATTTGTCAAAGGGATACACGATTCGCTTTATAATTGTATCTTAAGGATGAGATGGAGAAGGGTTGAACTTTTATTAATATTTTTTTCTGAGAAGTAAAAGATGTAAATGACACTCCCTTTATCTTTTATCTTGTTTTCATAATTATAATACACAAGCTAATAGTAGGAAAAAATTCTATTTTTATTATTCGTATATAAGTTGTTTTATTTAAACTACAATCAGATAACTAAATGACAAACAATAATAGCTAAAAATGACTACTTGAATAAGAAACGAAATTATTAAGAATTCACCAGTAATTTACTAGGTTAAATGAAATGAATAGAACATTTTACTTTAATTAAATTTATAATAACTCAAAAGTCGATGTTTTCGTATCAAGAGGCAAAAACAACACATCTGATCGAAGAAAAAATAAGTTACTCGCTCTATATTAAGAACTAGCATCAAAAAAAACAATTTTTATAATGTTCGTCTGTTTGTTCCGGCAAACCTCTGAAACGTCTGGACCGATTTTGTCGGGACTTTCACTCGCAGTTGGTTAATGTTAAAAGGAGTAACTTAGGCTACTTTTTAACTAACTTTACAAAAGGAGAAGGTAATATTTAAGAAATTTTATTTATTTTAACTAATGGAACCCGTGGCTTCGTTAACGCTAGTATTATATATTATGAAATAATTAGTTAAAATATATATTGTAGAAATTGAATACCATTACAAAACAAAACCAAAGGTTAAACAATTAAATGCCCAATCAACTATATATATGGCCGCAAACAAATGACGCTCATAGCCCTAAATAGCCGCATATTGGTAGCAACATGTGGCAATAAAATATATAAAAACCGCAGCAATTTGTAATTAAGCAACAAATTCAAAATAGTAATTGGCGTTTATATGATAACTAATTATCTTTTTATGGTTTCATACTGGAAAGCTCGGATTTGGGAGCTTTTCATTATAAGCTGTGTGTATATAACAGGAAATAGACTTTCGATATTTTTTTTAAATATTCAATGTAATAATTTCTTAGGTTTACGCAAATATTTGACATTATAAATGAAACTATCTTTTCGGGTTTTGTCGCGGATTTATTTTTATTTTGGTTCTCGACATTTTAAATGCTTTACAGCAATCATGGTCACGGGAGAGACTAATGTATTCGACGGTTCAGAAGTGTACATACTTGTTACAGACAGTGCCTACAATTCACATTTCAAGATGGCATCATCGTACCTTATAAAATTATACATTTTAAGTCTAAACATTTTTATTTAAATTAAAAAATATATATTATAAATATGACAATAATGTTACTAAGAGATTCAAACAAACTAGAAAAAAGGAGAACTCAATTCGAATATTTATTATATGTGTATTACGTAATAACTTCCTCAAGTGATCAATCAATCAAACTGCTGAGAATTGCTTGAATTCTCAGCATTCATATTAGATAAAGATAAAGAAAAGCCTTTAAAAGCTTCGCATTGAAACAAATACTACGCCGTGTGTTGTTTACTTCAATTGTTAGAGATTTAATTAATATCTGAAAACTTTTTTTGGTGAACATTACGACACGTTTGTAGTGACCCTACTTTCTTCCGCCAGCAGTCGCGGGTTCGAGTCCCGCTGGGGGCATTCATTTGTTAAACACGAATGTTTGTACTCCAGTCATGGGTGTTTATATTTATTATATGTATGTATTTAAACTTATATATGTAGTATATCAACTATCTGGTAACACAAGCTTCCTTCGTAGCTTACCACGGAACTAGATGGAGCTGTGTGAAATAATGCCCCAACATATGTCCCAACATATATAATATTATATACTTGTGTTTCATAATTTTCTAAGTACAATAGCAAACCAAAAAAAATATTCTATGTATTTTTCTAGGCCATAGTAAATTAATGTCTAAGCTCTATATAAAAAATCAAATCTTATCAGGGTTAAAAGACACCCATTTCACTCCTTTTTAACGTAAAATTTACGAAACAATATTTCAAATATTTAGCAAAATTCAAAAACTTAGCAGACATAGCCATACGTTTTCGCTAGTATCCCAAAATACGTTATTATAATACACCTGTTACTAATCCGCAAGATCCATTTATTCTAACGTATAACCCTAATTGGATATCAGTTCTTCAATACGCCCGATATTATGAAGTGGTGACAGTAATACCACCAAATTAAGGCATTAACTAAATTGCCCATGAATAAAAGGGATATCTAAAATATTAGAAACCTCAGTCGAATAGTTTCATTTGTAACACCCCTCGTAACTTTTACGTTTCATTTAACATGATTGACGTCGCAGATTGAATTCACCGCAGAACTTTTTTTATGTAGAACATAAATTTTATATGATATCTTTTTAGTCAGTACTGACTCTGCAAATGTGGAAAAGCTATAGAATATTATTTTTGTCATTTTTTCCATATTTCAATAACTAATCGAAATATGAATAATTGATGTTTAATAGACGCTGTCGTAAAAGATTTGACATGTGTTTAGAATTTTTGTTAGTCAAAATTTAAAAAGAAAATGTTGCATTACTAGAAGAAGTTGAATTGAATTACATAATAACATACTTGAATGTTAGGTTATTTTATTTTTTCATTAGAATATATTAAATTTTGAAGCAAAAATATTTTTGAGAGAGATTTTGTAATATGGAGTAGGTATATTACACATCTGATATCTAATAATAATGTACTATTTTTGACTTCTATTTCTAAGAACGTATTCCATCTACGGTAATCATCGTAAGTTATTGTAAACTTATATATATGCTTCACTATCATCAGTATATATTATATTATTTTAACAAAAAAACCTACTTCAAAAAAAAATACTATTCCAAAACAAATTAATAAGTAAAAAATAATTGCGTATTGTTCTACAAGTTTATAATCAACTTCCTTTTTTATTTTATTTAGATTTCTCCTAAGTAAAATAAAATGAAATTTCAATTACTGTTACTTTTGGAGTCGGTGTTAGCCAAGGTAGGCTATAACAAACCCATAGACATACTTTTACACCAACTGTGTTTCAAAGATAAGCCAAAAAAACTAACAAACAAGAAAACTCAGCGTCAGATGTATAAATGAAATGATTTAAAATTCAAAAGTAGTATAATATAGTAATTTATGCATTCATGCTTTCAAAGCAAATATGTAAAATAGATAAACTCCATTTGTCTAACTCAATGAATATGAAACGTGATTCTGCATAGCGTATGGACTTATCAATAATATGGTGCTGGATAAATTGCAAGTGAATGCAAAAGTTATTTTTAACTTTTATATATGAATTTTAAATGATTTAGTGCAGGAATTATTATAATATTTTGTATTTTATAAGATATTCTATAAGATAGTTTTAGTTTTAGTAGGGATCCTTATTTTTTCTTGCAATATAAATGTGAAAGATTACATCTTCATTTCGATGATTGTTACTCAATCGTACTGAATATGTCTGGATGAAATTTTTCACAGAGATAGATTATAGTCACAAACAGCCCATAGGCTACTTTTTAACAGGAAAAAATAACTATTCTTGTATTGTAAATTTGTTTTTATTTTTCACGTTAGTGATTAGTAATATAGTAGTAAAATGCTCTTGCGTAATTTCTTTTTTATTCCTAGTTATTTATACTTTTATGGGTGTATAATGTACATCGTCGTTTATATCTATGACTTTTGTGGCAAAAATCCACCTATCTATGTTTGGTTTAAAAAGTTTAAAAAAGCGAAAAAGTTCATTTTTTCATTTCACACATTTTAGTTATAATTGCTTCTGTTTTATTGTAATTTTACTCTGTTTTGTTTACATATGAGTGGAACTTTATTGATTTATTATATACTAATTTTGATTTATTTTCCAACATTAAAAAAAATTATCCAGGAAATAATAAAATATTAATAGGAATATTATCGAAACTAGACTACAGTGGTAGCCCAGCGGTAACGCACTCGCATGGTTAACCGAGTGATACGGGTTTAAATCCGGGTCTCGCACCTCTGATATTTTCATGTGCGAATCAATTCTATCATGATTAACACTTGTCTTATGGTGAAGGAAAACATCGTGAGGAAACATGCATGTCTGAGAAAACCTAGCAAGTTTTCGAAAGACATGTAAACCCCGCCAACACGCACTAGGCCAGCGCGGTGGACTATGGTCTGATCCCCTTCGTACTGAGGGAGGCTCGTGCCCAGCAGTGGGACGTTAAAAAGGGCTGATGATATTATCGAAACTCATTCCTTTAAGCATATAAAAGATAGTGTTCTCAATAAAATACCCAGGTATTTTATTTACACAAAACTATTACAAAAAGTTATTTGTAGACGTAAGAAAAGACCATAGTATCAAAGAAGGGAACAAACTACATAAAAATGAAAACGGAACACGTCAAAGAAAAGTTCCATACAAAGTGCGATAAAATGGAGTATGTCAAGTAATCTGTTCGTCTAATCGCTTTGTATCACCTTCTTGAGTGACAACAGAGGCTTTATATAGCGAAGTTCTTTGTAAATGCATTAAAGAAATAATCTTTACTAATTATTTTTTTATTTCTATGGATTAATCGTATAGATTATGGTCATTTTAGATTAATTGTAATATATAATGGGATTTTTAATGTATAGAAAAAAATTAAGATTAATATTTTAGAGACAGAGTTTATATTTTTTTTTTGTTTGTTTGTTTGTTTGTTTGTTTGTTTGTTTGTTTGGGAGTGCTTATCGATGGAACTAGTAATCTGTTTCGAAAAATTTCTTGTTGCATTATATAATCCGTTTATTGAACAAGGCTTTGTGTTATCACACTTATATATTCACATATTATATTATTGTATAGTCTGTCTGTACTATTCTAAGCGTTAAAACTTATGTAGGGGCAAACCCGAGTGAAGCGTGGGTCAGTTGCTAGTTTACCATACAATATCATTTCACACTTAGTCAGCAGACTATAACTTAGTCTTTTAGTATTGAAGGGAGACTTGTATCCAGCAATAATTAAAAAGCTCATAAACAAAAGCTATTATTTTTTAACAAAACCGACTTCAAAACGTTAAAAATCGAAACTAAAAAGAAAAAAAAATATTTCAATTACTTAGTTATTGTTGGAGTCGGTCGCCCCACAGACGACGGAGAAATCGGTGAACATAAATAAAAAAATATATACAATGGAACATATATAAACTCCTCCTTTTTTGAAGTCGGTTAAAAATACAATAGGTAGGTATATAAATTCGCGTAAAATACGAGTACATAAAAGTAACTTAATAACGAATTACGTACAAGAGGAAGATAAGTTTTTTTGTGCATTACTATGAACATTTTAAAGCTCACTATCTTCTTGTTCATATGCTTCATCTCATTATAATGCATTATTCATAGTCGTAGCTATTACTTTAAGACCCACTATGTAGCTAATAAAGCGTAATATGTACTAGAGGAAAACTTATTTCTTGAAACATTTTTGCCGTAACTCTAGAAAGGATAAAAAGTATTATAAAAATATTATTACTTTTAAAACATTTTTCACGAAACTATTTTAGATTTATTTTATTTATTTAGATTTCATAAACCGTATTTGTAGTTTATACTATACTACAACTGAATGACTTCGATATTGAGATAATTTATATGGCGTATAGAAGTATAAGATGGAAAAGTAGCGAATACCTGGGTGAATATTTCATTTGGTGCATATTACAGTTCTGGCCATAAAGAATGTATAAAACGTTAAAATATTTTGAAGATGATAATATTTATTTTTAATAAGCTACGGGTTCTAATGGACGCAACTCGTTGAATATGTATATTATTATTATGTATGTGTAAAAAAAATTAACAAAGTCGTAAAATCTAATTACCATTTGTGTCCTTTTTCCAGATTTGACCTAATCAAAATATTTTACTAAAAAACTGTCCTTAAAGAATAAGTTATCATATATATTTCTGATAAAAGACTAAATAATCTATGTTTTATTTTTTTATTTTTAATGAAAGAACAGTTTTAAGCAACTTTTTACTATTTTAAAAAATGTCCTTACACTTCTTCATAATTACCATTCAGCGACATGTTTGTGTCGATATTTTAATACTTTCGCATCACTATGTACCTTCATTCTCACAAAACGTTCGGCATCAGTCGACACTCTGTAATAGAGCAGGATACACGCATGAAAGACTGTTACCGGCAAAGTGAAATAAGTTTCTCCGGTTAAAATTTGGTGTGGTTTGGAATATTTCTACATACCGTTTCGATTATAAAAGGTAATATATTGGTTATTTTTTATTTAATTTTAGCTAGATGTAACTAACAATAGGATATCTTTTAAACAATAGACTGCATAAATCCATGACTCTTTAAAAAAACTATATTTAACCGCATATATTGATAAATCTAATTACCAAACTTCTAATTACCATTATTTACCATTCGTTTACAGTCGAATGGTGATTAGAAGAAAGTAACGGTAATGATTTTAATGTTAAGATTTGATGAAACCTTAACCATATAAATTAACAATTATACTTACAATTAATGTTAAGTGACGCATTTTCGGAAATTAGATTAGTAAGCTTTTATTTTGGTTCTATTTGTCTGTTTGACCCCCACATACTTTAATTGTTTTTAAAAAAACCAAAAAAAAACCAGATTAAGGGCTGAAATAACACACAGAAAAAGATATTAAATTGAACCCAGTCTTACATGCTCTAGAAAAAGAAAAAGAAGTCCAAAAATATATGTATAAGATGAAAGGCGTTCCTTTCTGTCAATTGGTGATATGACTCCAAGAAGCAAAAGACAGCAAAGAAAAAGTGGTGAGAGACCATTTTTTTTAACAGTAAGGGGAAAACGAGTTAACAATCCGCGTTAGCTGGTGATGGTAAGTTTTTTGCTCAGTTCGCCAGAACATTCCATTATACAGAGGAAAGAATACACATAGAGAGCAACATCTATCCGAAAGCTTAAGGGTTCTAAGTCGTATGTTAGTATGGGATCATCGACAATATGAACGGCTTGTCAAATGGAAGAAGCTGGTATTGAGGAGTGCCAGCCCAGAGATCATAACAGTATTCCATGAGAGGGTGAACCCGTGATTTATAAAGAACAGGAACTGAAATACTGTTTCGCTCCGTTAAGCACTACTATTATTTTGGAAGCCAATTTGGCTTTCTGTTCCAGATTACGTGTAAACTGGACATGGCATTAAATCTCCGAGGATCACAACTTCCACGCAGGGATATAGCTGGAATAGGAAATCTGACCCTTCTTGGATGTCCGAAGGGTCGGTCTATTTCGGCGTTTCCACTATGAGATACACGTCTATCGGCAGGACAATATCTGTCTCCATTAAAAAAAGTAAGACCGGCTTATCTGTTTCAAAATAGTGATGGACTGCATTGAGGTTGGAATGGAGTGCCTTTTTGTTGCAAAAGTCCACATTAAACGCGGAAGGAGTGGCCGCTGTGCAAATTTTTCTTACATTTGTTGCAACCAACTGGGGGAGGGGGGGGGATATGGAAAGGAATTCTGGGATTTCGGCGGACTCGGGTTAAATAAAAATATTCAGTATGTGTATATCTGCACTACTCAAACTGTGTATTTTGCTGGCATGGGGGATAGATCTGGGTACAAACCAACGAGCGGCAAGCGGTAGAGCGTTTCATCAGATGGACTCCATGCCAACACGACACACTTAAACAGAAGCGATGGACTTCACTGAAATACCGATCCCGAGGTCGCCGAGATCATTGTAATTGAGGAAAGGGGCTGGCTTTGAACATATCTGCGACTGGGACATTTAGCGATCAAGTTCGATATGAAACTGGTCGCGAGCCACAGCCAGTAGAGAGCAATACTGGCAAGTTTTAGTGGTAGAGGGCATTGGAGAGTTACTCACATTTTAAGAGCAGCTTTCACAGTGGTAGGGGAGAAATGTATTCTAAACATGTCACAGGAACAGTAATGAATATTACCAAAGAAAACTTTTGCTCTGTCTTGACGTAACGGTTAGTAAAAGTGCTAACACACCAAGTTTCAGTGGTACGTGAAAATTATAAATCGATTAGTGTTTATTGTTACAAATAAAAATTGACAATTACTATTATTTACTTTGAGTTGAAATTCCTTTTTTATGATTGTTTATATTATACGCGTTTGATTATTTATACTAATTATGTTTCCTCTTTGTTACTTATTACACATCATATTTAATTGTTAACGAATAAAATGCTGATTAAAGTACTCTGATGTTATACTTTTTAATATATTTCTAATCACCATTTGAATAAATCTCATTACCATTAGCTAAATATCAATTACCGTTCGTGCTAATCTCATTACCGTTTATTAAAAAAAACAAAGCCCTATATCTTCAATACTAAACGTCACATTACTGTACCTCCTTCATATTTAGTTTTTTTTCATTATATATTGTACAAAAAAATAATAAACAACACCATCAGGCTTAATATTTGATTCGTCAAAAAAAAATGTAAAATATGCATGAAATGAAATATTCACCCACCTGCTAGTTAAGCAAATCAAGGGTATTGGGTTCAAATCCCGGGTCGCTCACTTCTGATAATTTCAAAAGCGAATTCTTGCCAACATTATTACCGATTAATGGTGAAGGAAACATAGCTACTTTATGTTTCAGTGGACTATGGCCTGATCCTTTTTATATTGAAGTACCAGCCCAGCAGTAGAACGTTAATAAGGGCTGAGTACGATTTTCATATCTACCAAAAAAGTGGAATTACGGACTAAAACATAACAAACATCCCTTCGTTGCAGTGAATAATAAATCGTGCATCATTTACTAATGAGAGAAACAAACAAAATAACACGTAAAATTCCACGTCAGTTACAGTAATGAGGAATGAAATACGAAATATTCGTCAATTTTTGCAATTGATTAACAGATTTCGAACAGTGTAGTTTGATAACTACATTACGCTTAAATATGATGCTGGACATTCGATTAACGGTATAATGGATTTACACTCGGTTTTAAACATTGGTGTATAATGCTTATACGCTACATTACATCAATACTGTAATGAATTTGCGATGTACCCAATAGTGTTAGTTAACTTTAGTAGTTGTAAATTTCTCATATAAGTGAATTGTAATATTCTTCTTGAGAAATAAATGATCTTAAACCTGAATTACTTTGTTACTCGCAACTAGTTATTTTTTTGATAAAAATAGTAATGCCCAAGGAGTTTAATAGTTTATATGTTTAGTCTTGTTGCATGGCTTACTAAATCTAACTAAAACTATTTTTCTTCGCTAGATTTTTGGTCTTTTTAGTTTACTTTTTACGTAGACGGGTTTTCGATTTTTATAAAAATAATGTATGAGTCATTCAAATCGATTTAACCATTAGAGATTACGATTACGAGGAAAAATAAGAATACATACTAGCCTTTTACAGGAACATTGTATAATAATAACTATTTGGGTACATATTGATATACAATAATTTTACTGCAGTAAATTAATATTCCAAAAGAAACCTATACTTAGGGAAAGGACCTAATACTTAGAAAAGATAGGAAGAGATTTAAAAGTTTATTTTGGTTATTTTTATACAAACTTTCGCTTGCTTTCCTATGGAATTATTCTTTTGGTAACTAAAATATTTTTTATATTACATAGTAGTGTTTCTTATATTTACGCAGATCTGTAATATTCGGAGTTGAAGCTGTTTTTTTTTGTTCGGTTTTAATTTGCTTTTTTGTATTTGATGTGTTGATTCTGTCCAGCAAAAATGTTTACGGGAGAGACGAGCATTGTTCGATGTGTCAAAAATTGAGTTATGAATCCTGTATGATTAATTTTTAATAGTAGCATACTCGTATATATACGACGCGCATTTATTACGCATGCTGTCAGTACTGTCTAAAACTTAATTTATTTAAACTAATTTAATGGTTTTAATGTGAATATATAACAAACAGTCAAATCTACAACATTTAACTATATCTACGAGGATATAGAGTTACAAATATTAGGTTTTTTATTCTTACCAACTTACTCGTAGCAGAAAGTACTAGAAGTAAGACACTTTGTTTTCAGATTTAAGAAAATCTTAATAGATTAGTCTAAAATATAATAGAAATATATGTAATAAGTTATATACACTATAAAATATTATTTTACTTCAAATTAGACAGATGTCGCATTTTGGGGGCAACTACGGAAAAGTTATCATCAAATTTTCTCCGAGAAGTTAGTTGCTTTAGAATAAAATAAATAAGATTTATTCACACTACAATATCAATTGCAACTCGTTCCCGGTCCGATATTGGTCTGATAAAGTTTATATTATATAAAGAAACGTTACTAAATAAATGCAGTTATTAGTATTCTTGTAATATTTTACGAGAACAATGTTAGACTGAGAACATTGTGTTTAAGCAAAGCCGCGGGTTCCGCTAATTTATTTATATCGAATCAACAGCCTAAAAAATAAGTTTTAAAGCAAGAGCTTGAAGCTCTAAAAATGACGATTATTCCATACAACTCTTTATCCTCCCCCCTTTCAACCTCTTAAAACTCTTTTTTCACATTAAAAAGTAGCCATTGTCCATTGTCCATGTCATTTTTCAGGCTCTAGACTATCTGTGTAACAAACTTCATTTAAATCGGTACAGTAGTTTTGGGGTGAAAGCGTGACAGATAGACAGAGTTACTTTCGCATTTAAGAAATAACATTAGTAAGGAAGTAAGGAGAATCATAACTTTTTCGAAAAAAAATATTTAATATATATAGCTATTATAAAAGTAATTTTCTATTAACAATCTTAATATAAACGCTTATACATATTATTGTATCAATAGCATACAGCTATCACTTTAGATTAGTTTGGTTCGAAGTTAACATTATCCCAAATAAGCGAGGAACAAATTAACCGATGGAATCCGATCGATCGTAGTATTGATGCCACACCCTATACAACGAGAAATGTTATACTATAAAATATTTTAAATTTATTCATCTACAAAATGTGTTAATTCATTTAATAATAATAAATGTGTTGGGACACACACACAGCGCTATCTAGTTCCACGGTAAGCTACGAAGCTTGTGTTACGGATACCAGATAGTTGATATACTACATATTATATAAGTTAAAATTATAGACATATTATAATTAATATAAACACCCATGACTGGGTTCAAACATCCGAGTTTAACAAATGGATGCCCCAGCGGGACTCGAACCCGCGACCGCTTGCGGCAGAAAGTAGGGTACAAACGCCAAACGTGCGTTAAAAATTTATAATGATTACTGTTTCTCATCCACATCTAAATTAATTTAAAAAATATTCTGCTCAGCTATAATAATATACATTTGGAAGTATTAAAAAAACAAAAAAAATATCAAAAATTTGTCAAAAAAAGTTCAGGCGACTTTTAGTAATCGGTGAACAAACACAAAAAAAGATTAAGACAATTGAGACCCTTTTTAAATTTGGTTCTAAACTACACTTTAAAAACCTAGATTAATATTTTTTATATGAAAATATAGTATTGAAGAAAAACTGTTTATTTTATAACATAAAAAAGTGATAGAGCTGTCATAAGTCTGTGTCATTGTGGTATTCGAAGGCCGGGATTACATGACCTCAACATAAAAGTTCGCCATTTATATTCAAGGCTCTTCCAAAACTCAATAGCAGAAATAACTTTATATAAATAAATAACTTTTTCCTGTCATTCTAATTTATATTATTTAAAGCTCTATTTTTGTCTTTATTTTTGTGTGTTTTTGTTACGCTACATGCTATATTTAACGATTTATTTAGAAAATATGCTTTTGTTTTCATAATGAAAGCACTTATATACTAGCAGCAGACGGCGCTTAGTACGTGATATTGTTCACAACTTTATGGGCTTAAACTATTTATGGGGATTCCTTCATATCAATCAATCAAAATAACTTAAGATACTTGCTTTAATATAAGTTAACTGTCAATAATAGTCCCATCAATATAGGTCCAACCGTTAAGGCAGACAAAAAAATACGAGTTTTTCCTATAAATACGTATCGTATATACGAGTATTATGCAAGAAATAAATAACTCTTGTATTGACATTCCAAACAAACACTCTCATTTTATCTATTCTTAAGACTAGTGTCATAACCTGGCTTCGCTCGAGTCTGAATATATAACCTATGTGTTACTCCAGGGCAAATCTGCGAATTTCATTCAAATCTGCCCCGTCGTTTCAGGATTAAGCTAGTCACTCACTCGTTTTGATTACGACTGCCATACACGTTTTCAGTAAGGTTTGAAATAAAATATTTTCTGCTGAAACTCGTACTGTATTTCTCGGGATTAAAAGTGGTCAATGGCATTGCTCCGATGCAAGATGGAAGCTGGATAAATAAAAACAGATGTTTGTATTTATTCAAGCAGTGGGCGTGATAGGATTTTCCATTGGCAATATTTTCAGAAGATCAAACATCATTTTTCATATTTCTCTTTATGAACAACATACTTCCATACAATCTTTCGTTTCTCGTTTATTTTGGGGGTGAATTACATCCAGAGTTAGAGTTCCATAATTTCGGGGGTGAATTTCAAAAAATCTTTCCGAAGTACCAATCTTTCAGAAGGCTTAAACATCCTTGTCAGTCGGGGAATAGGGAAATCTCGTGTATATAAATACATTTTAGTTAAAAGCTATTAACGATTAGTATAACATTTTTTTAAAACATAAGTAGATTTCAATTTTTTATACTTATTATAGTCGAGGTTCGAATCTAATGCGAACACGATAGAAATATTAATGTGGTATTTACTTTTAAACTAAATAACACGTTGGAAATAACTTGTGGTCTGAGGAAAACTCAAAGAAAGTTTACTAGTTTTAGTTTGTCGTGAACGAATGTCCCGACCTCTTTCGACTGGAAAAGCGGCTATGTTTTTTTCATTGTTTATTTATTTGTTATTATTTAAATATTTTATTATAATATTTATTATTATTTAGAAGCAAAGCGGTGAAATGTATGAGTCTGAAGTCATTTCAGTACACAAGCCTAATAGGCACTTTACCACAGCACCCCGAAGTGTGAGAGCACGATAATACGATGAAATGTATAGCAGAATGTGATCAAATTGCAGGCAGGCATATTTGACACGAGAACAATTATTAGTACCTAGGTCTAGGAAATACCTAGGAAATTACTTACAACCTTAAGGTTTTCTTGGAGAAAAACAGTCATCATTTTCACTGAATAATAATATAATGTATACTAATATTATAAAGAAGTAAAGTTTGTTTATTTGTTAAATTGTAAGGGGTAATCTCGGGATCTACAAAACCGATTTTAAAAATTCTTTCACTAATAGAAAGCCACATTATTGCTGAGTGTCATAGGATATATAAATCACCGAAAAATAAAAAGGCTTTTATGTCCGTTATGAAAGTGAATCGGAGAAAAAACGGTCGAATGAAAGCGTTTCTACGAACGCTGCCTTAACTATGAAAGATATATTTTTGAGTTCTAGAGAAAAGATGTGGAGCTTAAAAATGCCTACAAAAAAGTTAACGACAGCATATGTCTAACTTAAAAACACTATGTACTAAAAAGGATTATTAAAATTATGCCCAACGAAGTGAGCACGGGTCAGCTAGTAATCTATATAAATAAAAATGAATGTTGATAAGCGTGAGAAGGCTAATTTATTTTTTTGTATGGAAAAAAAATGCGAAAAAAGATTTGTAATTTGAAAAAAAATTATACAAACAAGGGTACCGTTACTAGTAATAGTAGTAATTTTGATTAAATAATCGGTAAATCAATAATGATTTGAATCATCGTATGATTTTTTTATGTTGTCAGAGAGATGTCTCCATATAATATTAACTTAATAATTTATAAAGTCTCAGATCAATCATTTAGCCATAAAAGGCAAAAATATAAAATATTAAGCGCTTATTATTTTAAAAGATTGTTTAAAAAGAAAAACGAAGTTGATATGGCGAAAATTTATATTTCTAAGGAAGCGTGTTAGTATCAATAATTTCTCTTCCACATACTATTTTAAGTAAATAGTGGCCAGCGAGGCGTGTTGGACTATTGCCTGTCGTACTGAAGGCGTTTTATTTGATATTAGTGAATAAACCGAAATAAGCTTCTTAGCAATAGCTTATAATTTTTTTTTCAGCTAGCTATCTCTCAGCAAGCTGTAAAGTAAAAGTGAATAGATTGTAATCCACCACGCTTGCGGAATGCGGCTTGGCGGACTTTCTTCGAAATTTTGCTAGGTTATTTCAGAAATGCTTTACTCACAATGTTTTTTTCTTCACTGAAAGGCAGTGACAGACAGTCATCAGATCATCATAAATGGTTACTACATGTAAATATCAAAGGTGCAGGATTTGAACCCGCTTCACTTGGTATGCCAAGCAAGCGCCTTAGCACTGGACTACCCATTAAAATATAACTCACATAAAAATCGAACATGTAACCTACTTTTCGCGTTTAAAATAGCTATATTCAACCATCTAACTCAGAGCTAAGCATATTATCAGCGGTAAAATCACAAAGGGTATTTAATTGTTATGTACATACAGAATACTCCACTGATGAAGTTTAACTGTTGGAAACAATAGATCCGTCTTTGTCGCTTGTTACTTCTATGTACTTTGATAGTTCAAAACTTTAATTACATAATATAATGTATATAGTACGTTGTTAGAAGGCGAATATATACAACTGTCACATAGCGCTCATTATAAATTAGGTTGTAGTATCCAAGATTTAACATGTTCAAGCAAATATGGTAAAGTAAAATATGATTTGGAAACTTGGCACAACCAAATTTGAGTGAAGTTTTAAAAGAAGTCTAAAGTCCAACAACCAATATTTGGCCATCGCACCAAACTGTGCCTTTATCTTTTGCATTCATAGAACTAAGCTAAGAACTAATATTAAAGTGTGACTATTTTATTTTAAGATTAAAATTGACTGACATGTTCATATTTAGGTACGGTATCAATGTATAAGCAACCGCTGAAATATATAATAATAATGTTCTCCGACCGATTCCTACCATAGCGGCCAATCTCGTTGAGACTAGCCTATAGGAGATATTATAGTGCACAAGTGTACACGCAGACATAAGTGCACTCTCTTTTCCTATCACTCTCATACTCCGGTGGGACGACTACTCGACACGACCAGTGAGAGCTAAGGCGCAGGACCGACGGCTTTACGTGCTCTTCGAGGCACGGGGGTGACTCACCACCAACTTCCCAACTCCAGGCTATTACTGAGGCTTACTAAACAAAAAGACTCAATAATTAAACTTGGACCAACCTGGGACTCGAACCCAGGACCTCTCGATGTATGACTGTACATGCTAGCCACTACACCACCGAGGCAGTACCTCACTGATAGTAAGGCTACGTCCGCACAGACATGCGGCTTGCTTAGCGCCTAAAACCTAGTGGATTGCGCTCTGGCAACATGGTAGGATACACAGTGGCCGCACTGCAAAGGTTTGCGTGGTTACTTGTCGGATTTCACTTTGAAAAATAGCTGTAAAACTGCTACTTACAGAAAATTCACATTTAAAATATACCATTTCAAGGTCCTATCCATCATGTTGGGTTCATGACATAAATAAACAACTTTTTAGTACTTATTATCTTTTTTTGCTTCGACTGATATCTCTTCCCATAGTTTTTTTAAAATAATTTCATTTTTATTTAGTTCATTTGCCGGTTTCCACAAAGGTTCACTCTTAAAAATTTATGCAATTAATATTTCATATATTATTTCTTGAATAAAATGCCTCGCGACTAGTGTCAAAAAACCAACATGTTTGTTTACTTAGATACGCGCTTAGCAACTAGCTAGGAGCTAAGCGTGCAGTGCGGTCGGTCACAAACATTTTAGGACGTTCGTTTTAGTAAGCTACTAGCTATGTGACTTGTTAGGCTCTAGGCGCTAAGAAAGCCGCCGGTCTGTGCGGACGTAGCCTAAGTGAATTATTACGGGGGCGATTGATATGGGTTTTTTATTTTGAATCTTATAATATTTTATATTTATTATATTAGATGAACAATGTATGTATTTATGTTTGTAGCTAGTTTGAAAGCAACGGAAGCATTGTTAGAGGCTCGGATATCCTGTGACAAATGGATGGTTCCGGTTATCACCACGGACCACTGAGCCGATTAGGCATGCTTGTTTAAACAAATGTGTTTCACATAATTTAATGTAATGTTCTATTTTTAGATTAGGTCCGAACTAGAAAGCTTTATTTTATTTTTGTGCTTTATAAGTTAAGAGTTTTTTCTTAAAGTTAGTCATGAAATGCTTAATGTTTTTAGTAATAACGATTCGATTTAATTTTCTCACTTAATATTTCACAATTCTTGATGTTTTCTAACAAACAATTACCTAAATTTAATCTTGACAAAGTTGTGTATGATGAAGAATTTATAATAAAATTACTCTTATCACTGTTATTCTATTAGCTAACATACGTAGTATGAAAAGTAACAATATATCACTACATATTATAAAACAAAGTTGCTTTCTCTGTCCCTATATCCCCTTGTAAGCTTAAATCTTTAAAACTACGCGACGGATTTTGATGCGGTTTTTTTAATAAATAGAGTGATTCAAGAGGAAGGTTTATATGCATAACTAGCGGATCCCGAAGCGAGGGCGAGTCGCTAGTACTTTATAAAGTAAGACGTAATATTTTTCAAAAAGTTTCAGAACTCATTATACTTGTATCTGTTGAAGGTATTAAATATTAGTCATCATTTATATAGGTGTACGCGAAGATTGTAAACGATATGGCAACGAAAAGAAAGTTATAATCATGTTCCAAAGTTTGATTACTCACTTTACAACAGCGTTACAAGTAAATCAAATTGTAATTTTCCTCAAATGATAAACGTGAAGATAGTACGAATAAGTGTGGTGATCAACATGTGTGGCTGAACATATATGGAGGTCTACGGTTCAAGTCCCGATCGGGTCAAATTTAGTTCTTGAATTATTTTCAGTGAGAAGCCCTTATGCCTGAAATCAGGCGGGAGAATATTCAATTATTTTAAGTTCTTCTTACTTCTTCATATTGAAACAGCTTGAAGGATTTCGATAGAATTTAAAACACAAATAAAAATAAAATGTTACGTGTATGCTACTCATTACGTGATTAATTTTGGTATAGAGATTGATTATAGTCTTATAATCAATCTCTATACCAAAATTAATCTAAATCCGTAGATCGTTCTGGCATATCTAAGTAACTGGGATTAACCACTTCGTTCAGTCGGGCAGGTTTATCGCTTTTACCGTCTTACTGCTAGGCACAGGCCTCTTTTTCCTAAGAGTTTCAGAACATAGGCTGGAGGACAGTACACCATCATCATCATCATCATCCACCCTTTTTAACGCCCCACTGCTAGGCACGGGCCTCCCTCAGTACGAAGGGGATTAGGCCATATTCCACCGCGCTGGCCTAGTACGTGTTGGCGAACTTCACATGGTGAAACTTGCTGGGTTTTCTCAGAATTGCAGGTTTCTTCACGATGTTTTTCTTCAGCGTAGGACAAGTGGTAATCATGATAGAAATTAAAATGAAAATATCAGAAGTGCGAGACTCGGATTTGAACCCGCATTACTCTGTTCCAAGCGAGCGCTACTGCTTAGACCACTGTCACTATACATATTTTTCGAAAAATTGCTATGTTTTATTTTTCCTCACTAAATTACCCTTCACCGTAAGACAAGTGGTGATCATGTTTGAAAATGACTAGTCAGAGAATAATTGATTAGATATCAGTTATAACTCACTTATAACATAGATGATACGAGATTTCATAAAACTGTTCTTGATACTGGCAGTAAGCCAGATACACTTGGGTTGAGTCCAACACAACAAATTGCTGACATCAAATATCATGATTAACATTCTAGAC
The DNA here is from genome assembly GCA_905231865.2 of Boloria selene. NCBI lineage: Eukaryota > Metazoa > Arthropoda > Insecta > Lepidoptera > Nymphalidae > Boloria > Boloria selene. Next base: position 1,707,636 of record HG993133.1, read on the forward strand.
TTCCTGTTTCACTCACTATACGTAGCTATGAGTACTTGTAACAATACGTAGGTTCGATAAAACTTACTTTTAATATAGAATGCAATGAAATGAAGTAATCAATTTTATATTTGAAACTTAAAAGATTTTTACTCAAATTAAACGTTTTTGAGACATAGGTTTTTAGAATCAGTTATAATAAATGGGTGAGTGTAGTTTCAAATTAATTGTAAAACTACATAAATAGTAAAAAAACTACTGTAAGAGTAAAAAAACACACAATTATTTTTAAGGTTTTTATGATATTACGAATAAACTTTAAACTCGCAAAAGCTTTTCGTATGTACGTAAGTGCGTATAGAGTATGTCATTGAGTGTGCTATAAATATATTAGTATTGGAATTCTTAAAGGAAAACTCTTTGTAACAATATTAAAATAATACTACATCGTCACTATTACTTTTATTTAGCTTAAAAAGTACACTGATTTTGAGATTACTTACACTTTATAGCGTTATAATCTTAGATTCGATATAATCTTTACATTTATACGTGAAGCAAAAACCCCTTTTTACGAAAATTGCGTGGTCGGAGAAGATGGAGGAGGAAATTTCGCACACTTATATTTTATATAGAGAATGAGTGCAGCTAACACAATTTTTAAGCATAAAAATAGAATAAATCAATACAAAAAAACATTACACAAACTACCATGTATTTGACATACAACCATATAATATACTCTTTTGTTAATTTTTAACTAGCGATTTAGCGCGAGCGTAGCCGCGGGTTCCGCTATTGTATTATGCATATAAACCTTCCTCTTGAATCACTCTATCTTTTAAAAAAACCGCGTCATTGCGTAGTTTTGAAGATCTAAGCATACATAGGGACAGACAGACAGCGGGAAGCGACTTTGTTTTATACTGTGTAGTGATCAAATTGAGAATAGATTAATATTATTTGTCTATATTCTTACTGAATTTGCCGTAGAATTTCGACCACTGGGCTATCATTAGTATTAAGAAAAGTACATTATTTTTGGATTTCTATGTAAATCTATACTAGATACAGCAAAAAACCGTAAATGCACTTAAGTTTTCAAAAGAAAATGAGCAATGTTCCACCCTATTTGAAATAAATAAATAAAATCAGATCAAATGTATATTCTTTGGCCAAAGTATATGCTAATGATATTAAAATCAGTACGACGTCGCAATTGGCAAATGAAATAGACATTTTTAAATCTACAGTTTTATGTTAAAACTGATCGAAGATGTTTTCCATTAAAGGAATTTGAAATTCTTTATCAGAAGGAGTTTTATTGAAAACTTTATGTAAATCTCTTTTATAGAACCAATATCGAAATTAAATTTTTAGATACTTTAAATTTTTTGTCGTCATTTTTATAATGTTTTTGCAATAAAATGAAATGCGAAATATGTAAAAGAATTCATAATTTACTTAAATTTTAACAACAACGACACGTTTGGCTCAGTTGGCAGTGACCATACTTTCTGCGCTAGCGGTCGCGGGTTCGAGTCCCGTTGGGGGCAGTCATTTGTTGAGCAAGAATGTTTGTACTCCAGTCTGGGTGTTTAAATTTATAATATTATGTATGTATTTAAACTTATATATGTAGTATATCAACTATCTCGTGTTCGTCGCACAAGCCTTGTAGCTTACCACAGAACTAGATGGAGCTGTGCGTAATAATGTCCCAACATATTTATATTTAATTTCATTTATACAAAATTATTACAACGTTATTGTAAGTTTCTAATAAATTCTAGAATAAAAGCTTCGAAAAATTATATCTCAGCAAAAAGCTCGAAAGCACTTACCCTATTGGGTTTGACATTATACTCTTTTCAAACAAGGGATCTATAAAAAGTAATTTAATGCTTCAAGTTGCATCCAGCCTTTTATGAAACGTAGAAAGGACGTATAAAGTGACAGACCCATTATCAGGATTGAAAATATTATATAGAATTGAAAGGAAACTTAGAAAAATTACTTTGTAACTTATAAAATATTTTCTTTTATATAAAAATATTGAAGATTGATATAAGATTTGAAAGCGTGAAGATATTTAAAAGACCGTTTATTTTAGACATAGCGCGGTAACATTCTGCTAAGTACTTTAAAATAAAAACAAAAATATATTTTACAAGAAAATCCCAACAAGTCACATCCATGACTTTTACTACACCACTATAGAGAAAACTGCATTTTTCAGAATATTCATTAAAAAAATCTGAAAAGAAATAGAATATCTAATTTTTCGCTAACGAAAAAAGCGTTAAGAGAAGTTCAGTTACTTGAATTTTAAAATTAACTGTGAAGTACATTGTAATATCACTGACGGTTAACTTCTCCAGGTCAACAGTGAAATCAGTACAAAGGCTAAAAACACTTAAAGGAAAACTGACTTAAAAAAAAGTAAATAAATACCCGTTTGCTCTCGGCTGTGAAATAGTAACAAAATTTTAAACGCCTAGTAAAGGATTGGGAAAGCTGTCCAAATCGTTTACGGTCTAACGCGTTTAATACTTCAGTTAGTTTCCATTTCATGCTCAACAACGGCTTCTGATATTCTATTTGGTATGAAATCCTTTAATCGATCGGCTTATTGGCGGATGTTTTATTGGCGAAATGGTCAGAGTTCGCTTTCTGACTGATGTAATTTTATCGAATGTTATAAATACAATGTGGTATTATATCGCCATTTATTTTTCAGTTACTTATATTATTGTATTACTACTATTATTTTGAACCAACTCTAACAACCTTTTAATCTTTAATACGAAAATAAAGACAATTGCAAAGTAAAACATTGTAACACAGCACTGCAACAAATTTGAATTTACACTTGAAGATATATTAAGAAAATTTATTTATATTTTTATACTATCTCAATACCAAGTTACAATATTGTTCCTTACACGTGTCGAAATGCAAAATTGATTTTGTTTGTTACCTCTTGACACGATAAAGTGTCAACCAATCGTGATGAAATTCGGGTCGCATGTACTTTATAGAATACACACAAATAGAATAAATTGGATTATTGATTATATGCTAGGGTGTACAGGCAGCAATGGTTTTTATATAATGCATTTTTTATATAAAAAAATACGTATTTGAAAAGACAGTGGTTGCCCAGCGGTAACGCGGTCGCTTGGATAACCGAGTGATGCGGGTTCAAATCCGGGTCTCGCACCTCTTATATTTTCATGTGCAAATCATTTCTATCATGATTACCACTTGTCTTACGGTGAAGGAAAACATCGTGAGGAAACCTGCATGTCTGAGAAAACCTAACAAGTTTTCGAAAGGCATGTGAAGTCCGCCAACTCGCATATGGCCTGATCCCCCTCGTACTGAGGGAGGCCCGTGCCCAGCAATGAGACGTTGAAAAGGGCTGATGATGAATATGTACTTAGCTTTATGTATCAAATTTTATATATTGCATACCTAAGTCTTGACGTTACCTATTATTTTTATATATTAGTGAATTACCCGCGTTTCGCTCGTGTCTTTAATGTACTATTTTGTTCCGTTTCATATACTAATATTATAAAGCTGAAGAGTTTGTTTATTTGGTTGTTTGGTTCAATGCGCATTTCCCGCGGCTTCGCGGAACCAGAAACCAAATTCTTTCTGAATCGCGCGGTAATAGTACCTCGTAGAACTAACGCCCGCCCCTCCCCTTTTCCCAAAATTTTCCTTGATGCTCTGCTCCTTTTGGTCGTAGCGTGATATAATATAGCATAGAGCTTTCCTCGATAAACGGACTATCCAACGAAAAAGAATTTTTCAATTCGGGTCGGTAGTTTCTGAGATTAGCGCGGTCTACCAAACAAACAAACAAACTCTTCAGCTTTATAATATTAGTATAGATTAACTTGTGACAACTTTAAAGCAAGATAAGATATAGAAAAAGCTTGAGGAATCTCATTTAAAAGTAAAACCCAAAGAATAAATACGGTAATAGATTTTTCCCGCAGTAGCGATGTCAAAACAATCTGTCCCCAGAGAGTTTATTTATTCCACCGTAAATATTTGCAATGCAATATCGATCGGGTCGAAGTTTCCACCTCGCCAGTTAACTCGTTAACAGTTATGTTACTCAAAGGATTAATCAGTATAAAAAGTACCTTGCCCATTTTTTTGTGTTCAATTTTATATATTTTACTACTAGTTTGATGTTTTAGTTTTAAAATTACAATAAAAGCGAACAAATAATTGATTATTTACAAGAAAGGATTTTTTCATTCATTCAAATGAAAGTACGTACATGAAGCTTAAGTTAGTGCAATTTTAATCCTTTCGATGTAATTACGAGTAGAAATTTATGGTTTTATGATTTTCCACCATACTTCTACAATACTAAATTACTTCTTACCGAGTTTCATGGTTCTAGATCAATGGTGAATTTCTATTAATTTTCATTTCCTTCGAGTGTCAAAAAATGCGTCATAAGCAGCCATATGTTTTGATTGCATTGACTTTGGTGTTTGATTTTTTTATTGATATTACTTATGATGAGATACGTTATACGTTCCTAAGAAAAAAAGGGGACAGACAGACATACAAGTCATGAGGGTTCCTTTTTCCTTATGAACCTTGGAACCCTTAAAAAGGGAAATGAACTATCTACCAATTGAAAATAATTAGATAGAATGCAATTAAGGAAAACGATTATCATAACTCATAATAATTATTATTTTCTCTAGCACTCAGTAGATTAGGTATCTAATGTCATAATGGACACTTTGGAATAATTTAATAAATAACGCAAAGTACAGTCATTATGTCGTTAGCCGTAATATTAAACTTTATGTGATACTTGAGGCTTGACCAATATTGTGAGAGTTTTTATATCTTTTTGTAGGTAATGAGTTGATCATAGGGCACAGTGGTTGCAAAATTGATTAGTAGATTGGCTGTGTAGATTCGATTATATTATGGTGAATTTATCAATATAATATATAATTGATTCTACCCTAAGCATTAATTAACAAACTGTATTTTATTAATCTACCAAAAGAAACAAAGTAGCTACCCACTCTCTGTCTGACCCTACATATGCTTAGATCTTTGAAACTACGCATCAGATTTTGATGCGGGTTTTTTTAATTGATAGAGACATTCAAGAGGAAGATTTTTATGTATAATACACTAACGGAACGTGCTAAATCTAGAGACAAGCCCGAGCGAAGTGTGGGCGAGTCGCTAGTCTTTACTAATATTAGTTAGGATGATGATAAATATGTTTAGACTGATGTTTGGATGGATGTTTGTTACTCAAGCACGTGGAACGGCTGAGCTTTATAAAGACAACTTTTTGACACAGATATAGGTATAGGGCATTCTGGGAACAGGTATGGATTGTAAATGAAACTATCTTTTCGGATTTTTTCGCGTATTTATTTTGATTATTGGTTCCCGACATCTCTCCCAACAAAGTACGAAAACATAGTTTCATTTATAATGTCAAATATTCGCATAAACCTACGAAAGTATTAAAGTATGGATTAGGTGGAATATTATTGTTTTTGTTTTTCAAATCCACTCAAATCAAATCAAATCTTTTCAGATTTGATTTGATTTGATTTGATTTGATTTGATTCAAATCCACTCGGAACGACAGCAACTCACTCTCGCGCCGCTGGAATTCGTCTCTAGTGCATAGTAAATTTATACAAATTTTTATCTGTTATAAATAAAATTCTTTTTAGTTTTATGGTCTTGAGAATATTATGATGATTTAAGTTGGAACATTTACTACTACTTGCCATAACTATTTAGAGTTCTCAATATTTCGGCACTTTTAGGCAATAGAAAAATTAAAAGAAGTGATAAATAGGACAATTATTCCGTTTTACAGTACAATGATAGAAATAAAATTATAATTTTAAATCTGTTATAAAATCAATTACCTGCTTGTTTTTGTAGCATTATGTAAGTTAAAAGGTCACGTAAAGGAAAGTAGTCACGTAAGATTAATTGAATCTTTTCCGAGTGGAGTTGAATTTTAAAAATAATGTTAACGGAATTATATTCATGAATAAATATTTTAATTCTGCCTTATGGTCAAAATAAGTTTGCAGTTTGTTTGTGTGTCTATGTATATCACTCTAAATACGTATAATTGCTTAACATACTATACTATGTAAGGTTGCAAATTGAGAGGCCACTTATTGCTATCAATGAAAGATAAAGGGACACAGTTAGTATGAGACACTGATTTTTTCACTCATAAATATATACGAATATAATCTCCAACACAGTTGGTTGGTCTCGGTGAGATTGGCCGCTGTATCAAAATAACTTTTCACTTTAATTTTCAGCTTGGTCAATTTGTTCAACCATTTAAAGAAAAAAAATGTTTTGTTTAATGATTAAAATTTAAAAAATGTTTTATGATTTTAAATAGATATAAGAAGGAATTCTGAAATCACCATATTCTAGTTATTCAGTATACTGAAAAGGTTAATTTTAAATATTTCCAAACAACAGTAAATCACATATTTTACATTACAAAAGCCATTTCGAATTAAACTTGAACAGTGAGCTTGGAACTAAAATCGCCAAAACCGCTGAAAACGTGAAAAAATGAGGCCGAGAGGGTGATGTGTAGAATGAGAAATTTATTCATCGTTAGGTCCCTAACGTAGCGCTATCTCGTACAAATGGGAGGGACCTTGGGATAGAAAGTGCAGACAGCGATAGAATTGAAACTGATGCTCGCATTGAAAGTTATAATCAGAAAGTTTCATTTATATAAAATTTACTTACAAAAATTAATGACTTTTTGTAAGTAAATTTTATATAAATGAAACCATTTCGGATTTTATCACGAATTTATTTTCGAATTTTTTATTAAAATAAATCCGCAACTAATCCGTTAAGATTAAAAATCAAAATAAATCCGTGACAAAATCCGAAAAGATAGTTTCATTTATAATTTCAAATATTCGCGTAAACCTTAGAATTGCATCGGCTGGCACTAATTTGCCGTAAGATATCTATAGCAAGTAAATGAAAGTAATTAATAAATTATTTTACTTTAGTTGTAATTCAAAGAGCAGATATAATTTTATTTCTTTCTATATTTTTATGGAAAATCTGTTAAGTTTCGCTTACACGGGCTTCCTATTATAGTTAAAAAGAACCCTTTAAAGTACAAGAAACCTTTTAAAGGAGGTCAGACGGACAGACCAGCGGGCATCGTCGAACTAATAATAAGGGTCTTTACAAAACTTTTGGGAGCACAAACTTTAAATGTTACTTGTGGGACATTTATCCATCTCATATTACTAAGTGATACTATTATAATTGAAAACTGAATGAGAAATTGAATAAACTGTTTTTTAACATATATAGATAAATAAATAAATATGTTGGGACATTATTACAAACAGCGCCATCTAGTTTCGTGGTAAGCTACGTTGGAAACTTGTGTTACGGATACCAGATAGTTGATATACTACATATATGATTTAAATACATACATAATATAAATATAAATACCCATGACTGGAGTACAAAGTACAAGCATTCGTGTTTAACAAATGAATGCCCCAGCGGAACTCGAACCCGCGACCGCTGGCGCAAGAAAGTAGGGTCACTACAAACTGCGCCAAACGTGTCGTCAATTAACTATGTCTTTAATCTTTTTATACTAGTACAGAGAAACCAAGAAGATAATTATATAAAAAAGAGATATTTATATTTAAAATTTGCATAGATTTTTTTTTCTTAACTACGACTAAGCTAATAGAAGGGTTATGTGTTTGACTGCAACTTTTTGAACTGATGCGTTACAAAAATATCTTAGTGACAAAAATTAAAAAAAATATATTTTTTCTTTTCACACAATTTATTTTTCTTTACTGTATACGATATTCTCCCCAGTTTTAAAATTACATTCTTATTTTCTTATAAGTAAATATTAAAAAAACTTTGAAAGGTTTAATATTCACTCAAGTGCTTTTTAAGTCTAGATGTAATTTAGTTAAAAATGGTACTTTATAAGCTACATATTATGTAAGTTACATGTACTTAAACTTAACTTCAATGAAATACTTCTTTATATAAAGGCATCAACAGTAAAACCCTTAGAACTTATAAAACGCGACACTTAAGTATACTACTTAATAGGTGTTTTACGAGAAAAAATATAAAAATATGTAGGTACAAAATAACAAAAAAACTTAAAAGAAAAGTATTAGGATTGATAGACCCAAATCGATCGACCATTATAAAGGCCCCTCTTTGAAGTTACGAAAAATAAAATATTATACTTAGTTTGTTATTTTCATCCCCGAACCTGAATTCTGTATAAATTATAAGGATATACCTACACGTTTCATTTTAAAATATTTTCACAAGGAAGAAAAATTATGAATTGCATGATTTATTTAATAATATCTACCCCTTTTGTGAGTAAAATTCACTATTACCCCTATAATTTTTTTGCACTGGAGTTCTTTAGTTCACGGGTGTAAGAGAAAGTTTTTTTTGAAATTCATATCTCAAAAGGTATCTCAACAAATAGAGAGTTAAAGTTTATTTAAATGTGTAAGAAAATGGTAAAATTTCTTATGTCTATATTACTTCCTTAGATTTACGCGAATATTTGATATTCTAAATAAAACGATATTTTTAGATTTTGTCTCGGAAATATCTTGATTTTTGGTTTACGTTGTTTCGAAGGTCACAAGTCTTTAAAAACTTGCTGGGTTTTTCAGACATGGAGGTGAACTCACGATGTTTTCCTTCACCGTAAGTGGTAATCATGATAGAAATGACTCGCACATGAAAATGGCGAGACCCGGATTTGAACCCGACACACTCGGTCTCCAAGCGAGCGCGTTACCGACTGTAAATAAATGGATACTTTGTATAAATGTGTTCATATTTTAAAATTTTCAGTCATTAAAATTTACACTGTTAATTTATCATTTGGAAAGAGCGAAAGGTATATAACGAATAAATAATCGGAATTCATTTATGCGGAACCTCCAATTGGTTGACAAATGTAATTAACTTTTGCAATGATTAATGCTAACTATAGTTTTTATTGTACTAGACTAGCCTCTCTCCCTGGCTTTGCACCGATAAAATACTATTTATATTACTGATTTTGTATTAAGATTAATTTATTTCAAATCTATAAATTACTAGCTGACTCGGCATATATAATGAGGGGTGGTGGTAGGAGGGTGAAAATGCTTAAAGACCTATTTTCATACCTATTAAAATATATTAAAAAAAACATTAATTTTTCGGCCGTTTTGGAGGAGAGCGAACAACACCGTGACAAGATAATATTAGATATATAAAAAACAACTGCTGTTCGTTAAACTCGCAAAAACTCAAAAACGATTTGAATAATTATTTTTTGTTTTGTTTAAGAAAAAAAATTTAATAATTTAAATCCAAAAAAAACTGCTCTACCTCTTGTGAGTTGTTAGTATTTTCTATACATTTTGTATAGAAAACACTAACCGTTAATAGTTAAAGCCCGAGCGGAACGAGGGTAAGTACTAGTTATCTAAATAAAAATAGGCAAAGAAAAATGGTTCACTACCTTTTTCTACTCTGTTTGTCAACCAATTTTCGTTTTTTTGTTTCGGTAGATCGGGTCTAGGATCGCTCATGAATTAATTATTTCACCCTTAGAGATAGAACCATGTTTAAAAATATGTTACTATCAGTGAAGTTCAACCTAATCATTGAAAAGAAACTTCACTCACAACAAAAATATAATACTAGCTACTCAACCTCAGGTTCGTTGCTAGGTACATTTTTTTTCTGAAGCGAAAGTAGCCTGAGTCGTGTCATATTAAAACTATGTACCATATAAAGTTTCGTTAAAATCGGTCTAGTTGTTCTTGATGTTAGCTGGAACAATCAGACACACAGACGGTTATAAATATTTTAAATATCTCATAATTTTTCAAACGGTTTGAAGCATTCGAAAATATAAGCAAAATCATGTGCCAAACCTAGTTTTATATCTAAAGAAACTTTATCTCATCGAATAGCTCGTTAAAATTGCAAATACACTTAACTCTTTGTCGCTATCAAGCTACGAAACTAGTAGTTCAAAGTTTAAAAACTAATAAGGGATGCAGTAAAATTGTGTTTGAATGTTCTTAATTTATTTCGCCTCTCAAACAGACGACAAATAAGATGTTAATTGCGAAGAAGGAAGGCCAAATAGCAGAAATATTGCTTGAAAAAAACTTGTGTAAAAATTTAAGCTTTCACAGGTTCGATTTTTAAACGACTTCCGAAAGGAGGAGGATGTTATCAATTCGATCGGTATTTTTTATGTATGTACACCGATTACTCTGCCATATTTGATCCGATTCACCTGATTTTTCCTATGTTTGATGCGGAATAGTTGCCATTTGGTCCCATAAAAGTTTAATATACTTAGTTTGACCCAGTAGTTTTTATTTTATGAACATTTTTTTATTATTAACCCATTTCATTATGATATAAGACAAATATGATCATGACTTATTAGTAGGCACGGTCTTAAGGTGCGAGTTGATCATCACAGCGTAACATGCATGCCATTGGCGTGTTAGAAAACTTCAAGTCTTTTGAAAAATTATTAGGCTCTAATAAGTTACAGAAGGTTATTAGTAGTCCAATAAGTAAGTAAGGAAATACAGGTTCCCTCAAATAGTGTTCCTTTCCCGTATGACAAGTGGTATTAATGTCTAAAATGATTTGCATATATAAACACTAGCGACTCGCCCTCGCTTCGCTCGGGCTCTTCCCTAGACTTAGCACAGGCAAAGCCGCGGGGTCCGCTAGTTATGCATATAAACCTTCCTCTTGAATCACTCTATCTATTAAAAAAAACCACATCAAAATCCGTTACGTAGTTTTAAAGATTTAAGCATACATAGGGACATAGGGACAGAGAAAGCGACTTTGTTTTATACTATGTAGTGATAATGGATTGCATCTATATATGAATTGGGTTACTGCCTCCTTAAAAATTTTGCATCTTTTCACTAATATTATTCTCATGTAAGCCTTGATAACCAACAAAATGTTAATAAAGTCACGAAAACAGGTAACGAAACAACGGGTAACGAAAGTTCATAATAATACAATACTACTTTCAGTAAGAAGTTGCAGTTAGGCTGATGTGATTAGTTCGTTTTAAATTTTTTTTATTTTTTTATTACTACTAAAATTAAAAAAGCACAAGAACACCGATAATAATTTAAAAAAATGTTTATTTTATATACAAAAATCAGTTTTTATATCTTTATTTAGAAATCTATACAAATAAATAATTGGAAAATTGGAGTGACTGTTTTTAATTTCATATTAACACCTTTTCACTAAATGTATATGAAAGTATATACGCTACTAGCAACAAAAAACTTTTTTTCTGTCCGTCTGTCTGTCTAGCTGTCGTTTGTTCCAGGTAATCTCTGAAACGGCAGGACCAATTTTGACGGGACTTTCACTCGCAGATGGCTAATGTTATACGGCATAACTTAGGCTACTTTTTAACTGACTTCAAAAAAGGAGGATGTAGAAATTTTATTTATTTTATCTTACGGAACCCGTGGCTTCGCTGACTCTAAACGTAGGGACGAACCCAAGCGAAGCAAGGGTGAGTCACTAGTCCTAACTTCCTAACTAATATTATAAATGCGAAAGTAACTCTGTCTGTCTGTCTGTCTGTCTGTCTGTCTGTCTGTTACGCTTTCACGCCTAAACCGCTGAACCGAATTCGATGAAATTTGGTACACAGATAGAGAAGACCTTCAGAAAGGACATAGGCTAATTTTTATCCCTGTATTCCCACGGGAACGGCAACTACGTGGGTGAAACCGCGGGGCGCAGCTAGTTAGAAATAAAATAATTGACGTACAGCAAATTCTTGTTGATGTTAATAAAAGTTTTGGATGCAATTATGATGTAAAGTTTTGCGCTTATAAGTTATCTATTCATTTAGATTACCTACAAAAAATCAATTTAAAATAAAATTGTAACGTATTTTGTATTTATTGGTAAGAAAATAGAAGAAGGAAATTAAGAAAATGATGAAGTGAGTATGAAGTTCAAGAAATAAATTGCCTAAAACTATCTACAGATCCCGCGTTGATTGGTCAAAGTTCCTTTACGGATACGTTCCGTAGATTTACGTGATGGTGTCATAAAGGAAAAATTATATTTCTTTTTGAATGTTACGCGATATGTTTTCAAATTGTGGATCAATTTTCGTTATAACCACTTATTGATTGTTATGAATCACTACTTACTAAAAAAATATTAGGGATTCACCCTGACTCTGCTTGGACTTTTAGAATTTTGGACAGATTGTCTGACAAAAATTCTAAAACTTCTGCTTCATAATAATAACTATTGTAATAAGATATTTAAAAAAAAAAGTATTGTACAGATATCGTCTCAGATATAGTTTTATGGAATAAGGGTGTCTCATATAAATAATTATAAGGTTAATACTTTTATTTCCCAACAAAGAGGTATTTTTACTTACATACATGTGAAAATTCAAATTCGGTTCAATCTTAGATCTCGAAATTTCAACCCACCATTAAAATTCCCAAGCGAGTTCATTTCCACTGGGCTACAACTACTTTCATAACCTCCTACTTTTTATATTTGCATATTTTGTACCGTCACTATCACTACATAGTATAAAACAAAGTCGCTTTCTCTGTCCCTATATCCCTTTGTACGCTTAAATCTTTAAAACTACGCAACGGATTTTGATGCGGTTTTTTTTAATCGATAGAGTGATTCAAGAGGAAGGTTTATATGCATAACTAGCGGATCCCGCGGCTTTGCCTGTGCCAAATCTAGGGAAGAGCCCGAGCGAAGCGAGGGCGAGTCGCTAGTGTTTATAATATTTTCAACACGTTCAATATAAAGACTGATCTAGTAAATCTTTTTTTATTATTTTATTTTTTACATGCTTTACCTTATCTTTATGTATTTATTCCCTTCAATCTGATATCGCCATACTTTTTAATTAAAAAAAAATAGAATAAACGTACCTACTCAATTTGGATCGCTACAAAATATATCATGTGCAAAATAATGTGTAATGAATTTAATATTTTTGCATTAAATTTTGACGACACGTTTGGCGCAGTTTGTAGTGACCCTACTTACTTGTGCCAGCGGTCGCGGGTTCGAGTCCCGCTGGGGGCATTCATTTGTTAAACTCGAATGTCTGTACTTCAGTCATGGGTGTTTATAATTATAATATGTATGTATTTAAACTTATATATGTACTATATCAATCTATCTGGTATCCGTAACACAAGCTTCCTTCGTAGCTTACCACGGAACTAGATGGCGATGTTGTAAGAATGTCCTAACATATCTATATCTATCTATTCTACTAAAAAGTTGACAGTATACGGTACATATATTTTATAAGCCATTTCATTTGTTTTTGTAGGTAAGAATATGCTTGTAACCCCTTGATTCTTAAATAACTATTAATCTATTCGGATTTAGACCATATTCGTCATAAAGATAAACTATTATCTGGACTAACCTTTAGTAACTCGGCTATCGCTAAGTCGTTAAGTTTGTATTACAATTACTAAAATACTCGCACTATAATAAATTCAATGCATCCAATACTTTCTGATACAAAAGAGGTATTATATCTTGAAAAATAACTTCTAAGTAATAGAATCTGCTCATTTATTAATTGGCTTTATCCACAACTTCGTTTTTGCCAACAATAGCGTATTAGAAAGGTAAAACTTTCATACAAAGTTTAAGTTCAGTTAAGGGGTTCATGAGATATAATATGCATTACACGAACTAACCAAACATGATGCAGCTTTATTAGTTTATGAGAATCCGCTTTTCGCTCGGTGTATATAGGGAGACGTAAATATAGCGTTTTTTATTATTTACATACATTATATAAATATAGATAAAAAAGACTGTTGTAGTGTTTTAGTGTCAAAAAGGAGTGTGTAGGACACGACAATTATTAATTAATGAGGTGTAATTATTCTACCTTCACGAATTTTTCTTTTTGTAATCTCAAGCTTTTCATAATTTTTGTATGATAAATAAATTTTGTAAGATAGCTTTTCTATTAGACAAAACCAAAAATTGTGTGTACATTTGTACGCATGTAAGAATATATAAATAGGTACTTTGTTTTTAGAGTATTTAAATGAAAGTTATTATTTCGGAATCTTCTTAGCATACATTTTCATTTAATATAAATTGATGTAAAATGCATTAAAATCCGTTGCGAAGTCTCAAAGATAAGTTGGCAAGTTTAAGCGTACGAAAACGCAACGTGAGTGATTGAGTTATGAAATATATGAGAAAGTTGTTAAATACTCAATTCAATTTTCTTCAACTAAATTGCAACAATAAAGAAAAATTCAATGGCTTCGAAATAAACCAGTTGACCGCTGCTTTCTTTTTTATCTGATTAGTATAGTCAAATAAAATCATGAGCGTTGAGATTCTGAGAAGAGAAAATAATATACTTAAATAACAATCTACGTATACATATTACATATAAATAAAATTGAAGTGTCTGTTTTTAATTTTAAATGAACAGCTTTTCACAAAAAACATATGAGAGTATATAAGGTACTAATAACGAAAAACCTTATTTTAAAATTTTTGGCTGTCTGTCTGTTTGTTCCGGGTAATCTCTAAAACGGCTGGACTGATTATGACGGGACTCTCACTCGTAAATAGCTAATGTTATAAGGCGTAACTTAGGCTACTTTTTAACCGACTTCAAAAAAGGAGGATGCAATATTTTATAAATTTTAAACCTAAAACAATATAGAAATAAAAAATTAACGTTTTAATCATTAAACCAGAATTTCACGTATAATTAAATTGCATATTTAATGCAGCTTGCTCTAATAGCGACCAAATGGCTCCCCGCTCCAATCACGACAAATAACCGTAATTCTGTGTTTGCATGAATAAAATTATTTAACAAATGGTTATGACTAAATGTAACGTATTAAAATTATCGTAAAGCAAAATTTTATATCGTTAACTCGAACTTAATATGAGAAAACGATCGTGGACTAAATAAATACAATAAACTGTATAACTCTTATACTATACAGTAAGTTACATACGAGTAAATACTAAAAATTATTTCTTACTAACTAATCTCCCTCACTTTGCTTGGGTTCAACCTTAGTGGATAACAAAAACATATATCCCATAGGAACTGTAAGTTTTTCCGGGATAAAATATAACCTATGTGAATTTCAAGACTATAATCTATCTATTTACTAAATTTAATCTAAATCCGCTCAGCTGTTCTGACGTAAGTGAGTAAGAAGCATGCAAACTTTCGCATTAATAATAAATAGAATAAAACTTATTTCGTTATAAAACTTAGTCTATGAAATCAAAGTCAAACTTCTAAAAGAACCTACCACCTTATCGTGATGAAAATCACAAATAGCATTGCCACGAATGAACGAATAAAACATTGTAACTAGCTTTCTTTTCTTAATTCGACGCAAATATTACCTTTAATTAATTTAAATCCTTATTTTATTTATTACTAGCGTTTCCCGCGGCTTCGCACGCGTTCTAAAGACCGGCAACCAACTTCTTACTGAGTCGCGCGTTATAACATCTCGTAGAACTAACGCCCGCCCTTCCCGTTTTTGCAACATTTTTCATTGATGATCCGCTCCTAATGGTCGTAGCTTGATTTAATATAGCCTATATATAGCCTTACTCGATAAACGGACTATCCAACACAAAAAGCATTTTTCAAATCGAACCAATAGTTTCTGAGATTAGCGCGTTCAACCAAACAAACAAACAAACTCTTCAGCTTTATAATATTATAATACAGTATAGATTATTATCTTATATTTTACAAATCCTATTATAATTAATGCGAAGCTATATAATGTAAAAGCTTGTAAGAGTGTCCTGTTTGTTACACTTACACACTAAAATGGCTAGACCAATTAAGATAATATGTAGATAGATTATGTTGTCAAATAAATAAATGAATTAATATGTTGGGACATTTTTTACAACAGCGCCATCTAGTTCCATGGTAAGCTACGAGGCTTGTATTACGAATACCAGATAGTTGATATACTATACATATAAATTTTAAATACATACATAATATAAATATTAACACTTATGACTGGAGTACAAACATTCATGCTCAACAAATGAATGCCCCCAGCGGGACTCGAACCTGCGGCCGCTGGCGCATAAAGTAGAGTCACTGACAACTGTAGAAATATTTCAACTTTGATTTTGATTTCTACCAGGCTTGTACGCCAAATGGTTTCCGGTGCACCATATGGCCGATAAAATTTCAAAATACTTAGCATTGACTTTCCTAATTAAAACATCACGCTGCCGCGTTTCACTCTAATTAGGATTTTAAATGAAACACTTCGTTACACCGATTTTATGCTAAATTCAGAAATCAGTTTACTATGAAAATTTTGTATTGATATTCGTTAAAATTAAATCCATACTCATGTTATAAACAATCTGTTCTGAGTTATTATTTTTGGAACGCGTTAATCTCAGGAACTACTGGTACGATTCGAAAAATTATTTTTGTGTTGGATAGTCTGTTTATCGAGGAAGGCTACAGGCTTTATAACATCACGCTACGACCAATAGCAGCGGAGCATCAATGAAAAATGTTGAAAAACGGGAAGAAATCAGAAATAAATTGGTTTCCGATCTTTAGAACGCGAAGCCGCGGGAAATGCTAGTCTAATATAAGCCTGAATAAAAAAAAGAAAAGTAAAAACTTAGAAAAAGGTTTTTTGTTTACCTATAGTTTAAGTCATGAGAAAATAATATTAATCTTAATCAATTGTTATTACATTTTAGATCACACATATTTTTTATTAATAATTATTTATGTGCTATGTAGGTTATAAAACATTTTTTTTAAATATTTAACAGGAAAAAATTATATAACTGAAAAAATCAAATAGTTAAACTGATAACCTTTTGATTGATAAAAAACAGCCTTGGAGCAACCCCATGGTTGCTCTATGGTCTGCTGGCTGTTGGGCCATGGTGAACAGCATGTTAGCACCCCATTAAAACGGGGTAGGTTCCGTTAAATTTTTGTAGATATTCTAATAGGGTAAGCCCCATTCACAACCACTCTATATAATAATAAGACTATATAATAATAAATATTTAAGTAGGCAAAGGACAAAGTAACTTAAAGTAGGCTCATTTATTTTTTCTGTCTATCTATTTAATTAAATGCATAATGAAATATATGTATATAATAAATACATAACACGTACAAAGCAAAATATATATAACCATATACTTTTTTCAGTCACGTGAGTAAGATTATTCTAAGAAACAATATGATATCATAGTAACAGTTGCGGAAGTGACAAACTTTTCCAATTTTCTTTAAGACTTGGAATGTGGAAATACCTAAGGAATTGAAATAGCTCGCCAACTTTGTAAAGGGATCGAGTCGTCACACTTTGTGTATGTGTTTAAATATTTTGTGCTATGAATAGAATTATAGAATAGAATTGTTATTCTATTCTACTAGTACTTTTTTAAATAAAAGTTAAGTTTTTGTATATAATTGTGTTCGTTGCTTTAATATCTCTTTTTGTGGTTTTTTTAAACTGCTATAAAAAAGTAATTCATACCAATAAATTTTTAGGTTATTTTTTTAAGTTCATTATACAAGGTGCCTTTTTGTAAATTTTTATGAAAACACTGTATGTGACGAGTATATGAACCTGTGAGACATCAAATACCTTAGTCTCTCCCGTGACCATGATTGCTGTAAAGCATTCGATACGTCGAGAACCAAAAATCAATATAAATCCGCGACGAAATCCAAAAAGATAGTTTCATTTATAATAACAATGTAGTTACTTTCATTTTTCGTACTATTTATTCAAGACTAAGATTTTAAAGAGTCCCTAAAAAGCGGAACCTCATACGCTTGCAACGATCATTTAAAATGGACGAACTAAATATATTGTGAGTTCGATAAACAATAGAAAATTGCTTCCTTCCATGCAGAGTTGAAAACTCATTCCGTATGTATAATAGTGGGTAGCGTAGAACAAACATTTGTATGTAAACTACGTAACACAAGATACACCAGATGTTTCAGTGGCTATTGAAAATGCGAATTTAACTTGAAACCAATGTACGGGGAATTAAATTGCGCTATTTTAAAGGATTACTGTAGAATAAACTTATGATATGATAATCACATTATTTTTACTAAAGCTTAGTACATATATTCCTTTCGAAGTTACGATGAAAATGCTGAATTGGAAATTTAGTTACAGATAGAAATGATTTAAATTATATATAGGTTTTAGTACTATAAGTAGATAAATATTGTAATACAATATTATTACTAAATATTTTTTTGGAAAGAGCAACTGTTGAGTTTCTCGCCGGTTCTAGTCAGCAGAACAGCTTTCCGAATCGGTGGTAGTTTACTCACAGACTTACAGACTGATGCTTAATTTTTAATAATGTAAAAATGACGATTCAAAAGAACTTATTTGATTTGATAAGTATTATTTTATTAGTGGTAGTTTCAGAAAAAAGGGCGTATTGTTAAACGATTTCTTTATGTATAAGTAAATATTATTATTTAAATCCTGATTGTAAATAATAAAAAAACTCACACAAAGTCTAAATATACGAGAATAGTTTACTTTAAAATTATTTTGACGTCTAAAAAGAATTTTACTATTTTTCGAAAGAAGTTATTATAATATGAATTATGCCAGTGAGCTGGACTAGTGCCTGTTTGCATGACAGAGAATCCCTAGATCCCTATTTTTCGCTAAAATCTTCACTAACAAAATAATTAGATTATAAGAACTTATACCTTATAACTTATAAAAAGCACATGAAACTTTTAAATAAAATATATCATTTAACGTAAAAGGAACCTGTATTTTAAAGGAACTACAGACTATATAAATATATGGAAAATTATAACGTCTAAAGAAATTTCTGTCATGTAATACATATACAAAAACTTTTTCCATACATTGCGTCAAAGCGACGTAGATTGATGAAAACGTGAATAAAGTAAGCATCAACAGTGTCTTTAGGGGCTTGTTGAATATGAAATATGAAAAAATACTGAGATTTTTGAAGCATTACATCAGTCATGCTATATTAAAGAAAAATAGATTAAATAGAGCTGTAACGAAAATTAATTTCTAAAAATATTTTCAATTCAATTGAGTATATGACTGTAGCCATCCCATTTGGAAAGATTGCTTAAACTATCCATTAAATATGTATTAGTGTTGTGAAACTTTTTGTAACCAGGGCTTAGCATTAATTTTCTATGTGTTTGTGTAGTACTTACGTTAAGATACGAAGGGACTATGTCCTGAAAGATTAAAAGCTCTTGACTAAAAATAGAATAGCCTAAAAGTTTCTATTGACAGAAAGTAAATCGTCGTGTTTCTAAACGTTCTAAAGTAAAACGAATGATGGAGAGTTCTCATTAAAGATATTTATTTATTTATTTATTTATAACAGCTTTATTTTTAACTAGCTGACCCGTGCCCACTTCGTTGGGCATAATGTTAATAATCCTTTTTTAGTACAGAGTGTTTAAGTTAGACATATGCTGTCGTTGACTTTTTTGTTGGCATTTTCAAGCTTCACATCTTTTCTCTAGAACTCAAAAATATATCTTTCATAGTTAAGGCAGCGTTCGTAAGAAACGCTTTCATTCGACCGTTTTTTCTCCGATTCACTTTGCAAAACGGACTACCACGTAAAAGCCTTTGTTATTTTTCGGTTTTTTATATAATTTATGACACTCAGCAATAATGTGGCTTTCTATTGGTGAAAAAAATTTTTAAATCGGTTTAGTAGATCCCGAGATTACCCCTTACAATTTAACAAATAAACAAACTTTACTTCTTTATAATATTAGTATAGAAGTATAGATTATTTAAATTATTGTAATATAAAAAAAGATTCAAGTTATTTTTATTATTTTGTGTGTAAAATCCCTTGTGGGTAAAAACCTCCTCCATCTGTTTCATTTACATTTGTCTATGGCTATATTGATCCAATTCCTTCCTTCAGTCTCTATAATATCATCGGTCCATCTTTACTATAGATATTTAAATAATAATTCCATTGCATTTTAACAGTTATTTTTAAGGCTATTTCTATATTTAATTTCTCGGTCAAAGTTCTTAGTTTCATATTTTTAGATATTAAACTTGTTTCGCTCAGAATTTACCCATTTACTGACATGTCACAACATGAAGCACGGCAAAGCTCGAAAAAGCTTTTAGCTTGACACGTCTGGTCTGTGGATTTACTGTATGTATGATATGTAGTTGTGATAGACCAACATACATAGAAAAAAGGCTTCATATTAACCTTTTATAAGCCCAAAATTTCTTAAAATTTCTTTTAATAAATATTATATAATATAAATATACTGAATTAGTGCGACATAACATCTTCGACTGCGTTACCACTTACCATCAGGTGGAACGCAGTCAAGCACTAATTCAGAATAAAATGAAATAAAAAATATTATTATATATAAATACTTATATAATAATATTTGTTATTATTATATACTTATATAATAATATTTATTAAAATATTTGTATTCAATAATATTTTTTAAAATCTATCCAATATGAGAGTTTCGGTAATGTTGAGAGGCATTAGAAACAGCATGTTATAACAGTCCTTACGAATGGCATTTCCTTACAATTTCACATACGCATTCGATATTTGATTCGAAGTTAAAGTAGAAATATTGGTAGAGGAGACCGTGGAAGATCGACCTTCACCGATCTGATAACCAGATGAGACATATTTTTATCGTATATAATTTATAAACAAATATGCCTATAATTACTTGCCTATCTGAAAGTGCTCATGGCTAGTTTTAGCTTGGCCACAGTGCTTTAAGTATGATTTTTTGCAGGCAAGTCTATATGACTGATTTTGTAATAAAATAATCTAAAATTTGATATAACTTTCGATAAGTTAGCAGAACGATGGAGTCACCTATATTGACTTACCTGTTCACATCGGCTTTGGTAGCTATACACAAAAATGAGTAGGTTAGCCTACTGAGGCATATTTTGTGTGTTAAAAACTAACAGTTAAATAAAATTCATTTGGTTATTAAAAGAATGAAAGTGATGAAAAGCAAAAATCGATTAAAGTTAATTTAATTAAAAATAGCCATGAGCACTTTCAGATAGGCAAGTAATTATAGGCATATTTGTTTATAAATTATATTTAATAAAAAATATGTCTCATCTGGTTATAAGGTCGGTGAAGGTCGATCTTCCACCGGCTCTTAGACCAATTCTACTTTCAAAAGCGCTTTTGAAACCAAATTATAGTATGGACCGAATTTCTATGAAGAAATCGCTTTGCCTTATACAGAATAGTATGAAGGTTTTAAAAATTTATTAAAATAATACTTCTTCGTTCATGTAGATATATCGTATTTGTCATCTACTAGAATACAGGTAATTAAAATTAAATTTTCTTATTTTTTTGTATGCGGTACATATAAAAAAACACAACTTAGCTTTTTTGTATGACTGTCTGTTTGTTCCGGTATATCTTTAAGCGACTTGGCCACTTTTGAGATGACTATCACTGGCAGAAAACTGATGTTTTTAAGAGTAAATGCAGCTCTTTAGCTCAAACCAATAATAAGGATTCGGCACATTTTCGATGTTATCAACAAAAAAGTAAAAGAAACCTCAAACATTTTTATGTATCACTATAAAAAGCAATTAAATTCAGCTCATAGTAGCCCTTACAAACAAACACAAACTCTTCTACTGTATATATTAGTATATTCTTATATGGTAAGAGATAGGCAATAAATAAAGCCTCAAAGATTCCAAACTTCAATACTAAAGGAACTTTATAAGCTTATATAATACGATTAAATTAATGTAAGCTATCATAGTGAAGTTCTGGTAAGGCTCAACCGTTGGGTCAATTTGTGAGGCAGCCCCGGGGGTGCAATAAGATACTATCTCGAGTTCAGTGCAACCGAAATAGAGGAAGGAATTTCTTTAATGTTTCTTCTTAATTAAGTTTTCTTTGTTGAGAAAATTGACCTTACAACCTTTAATGTAATTACTAGCGATCTGTCTGCCTAATTATTATGGTACAATAATACCATAAACATAATCAAAAACTTATATGAATAGATTTAACTAATGTATGTTTGTAGAAGAAAGTATAAAATAAAAAAAAGGAAAAATGTTTTCATATTTTATTATTAATAGCACTAAAGCTCGTCAAAAGCTTCTTAACAAAAAGACGAGAAGGTACTCTTTTGTATTTTCCTCCACGTGTTTGTACGTTTCAACAGTTAGTACGGATATCCCAAAGGTATCGTTCATTCTTCTGACATGTCTCGGTGGTGTAGTGGCTAGCATGTACGGTCATACATCAAGAGGTACTGGGTTCGAGTCCCGAGTTGGGCTAAGTTTAATTATTGAGTCTTTCTGTTTAGTTAGCCTCAGTAATAGCCCGGAGTTGGGAAGTTGGCGGTAGTCACCCCCATGCCTCGGAGAGCACGTAAAGCCGTCGGTCCTGCGCCTTAGTCTCACTCGTAGTGTCGAACAGTCGTCCCACCAGAGTATGAGAGTGATAGAAATAGAGAGTGCACTTGTGTAATATAATATCTCGTGCGTAGTTGGCCAGTCTCAACGAATCGGTCGGAGAACATTATTAATATCATAACATTCTTGCGATATAATGGTAACATATACGCTATTCCAGTCTTAAATCTATTCTTTAAATAAATTTCAACCATATTTGTTCAGCTGTTCAGTCGTGATAGAGCAATAAGCATCCATTCAAACTTGCATTTATATATTTAGAGGATTATTGAAATCCGTCTCGCTAGACGATTTAAAGTGTTTGCAGTATGGCTCTGGTACGTTAGATACCTTTGCTGTTTGTGTTTGTTAAACATATTCCCAAAATAATGAAGATTATTAAAAAAGTTTTATACATTTTCAGTATGAAGGTTGTTTACGTAAATAAAACAGTAAATTACTAGAAAGATGTAATTTTTTTTATATTTCACACGAATATTATATTACTTTTACATTAGAATGGATAAATTTTGATGAAAATTGATTAATATAGATAAGTACGGATACTCATTATACTGTTCATTGTATTAAGTATAAAATGCACAGAGTAATATTACACGTACTCATAAAATTATTTAATAATCTCCTCTGTGCCTTTTCTGAAAGTGTAATAACGTACAAAAACTTGTCACATAAAATTATAATAAAAATGTAATAATTAATACACTAAAGGTTACGAAAATTCTCAGTAAAGAAAAAGAACATATTTTGCATCATTCTAATAGTTTATTTTCATGCATGTAGAAATACTTTTATTTGAAAACGAGGCTAAAAGCTCAGCATCGCTGTTTTTCCGCTGACAAAAAATGTATAACAAGTAAATGTGAGAGAGCTTTAATCGTTTGTAGCCGGATATAAGTTGAAGCTTACCATGAAATATTAACGTTTTTACTGATACTACTGTCATATTCGACTACATTGTATTATTATTTATTGATTTCACATATTATAACATAGTCTCCCTTTCCCTTCATGTCTATCTATTTGACCGCGATAAACTTAAAAACAAGTATTCGGATTTTCATGTATTTTATATGAAAAAAATGTTATATGTATAAATTATCAAAGTTGAATTATCTGACTTGGAGTAAATTGACTGAAAAATGTCTGTAGAAGATGTTAGAAATTATCATGCCGACAGGAAGCTTTAATGGCGTACACTGTATTAGTAAATTAAGTTATATGGAAACAATTTATTACATAATTATTGTTAACTAGAAACGCATTCGAACGAAGCAAGGTTAGGTTGCTAGTATGTTTGATGTATTTTGTGCGTCTTGAGTAGCTTTCATTTGATTTTTTCATTTAACATTGTATGCAAAGTTAACTTAGTTGTCTCAAAAATATGGCAACATCCCATTAAAAAAAACATATGTTTGGACATTTTTAGAACACCGCCATCTAGTTCCGTGGTAAGCTGCGAGGCTTGTGTTACGGATTCCAGATAGATGATATACTACACATATAAATATATAAATACATATATAATATAAATATTAACACCCATGACTGGAGAACAAACATTTGTGCTTATGGATAATGCCCCCAGCGGGACTCGAACCCGCGACCGCTGGCGCAGCAAGTAGGGTCACTACCAACTGAGCCAAACGTGTCGTCATCATTGAACAAGAATCCGCCTTAATATATAACTTTCGTAATAGCAATATAATCTTGTGGTATTTAGTTATGTATATTTTATTATCCCAATTATGTACAAATAAGCTTTAAAAAGCTCATTTTACTTCTACAACAATAGATTCTATTTTTATTTATTATTCGAAAATATATAGCCATTAAGAGGTATAAAGTTTCAGGAAGTAAAAGGCTCTGTAGAACACAATACCCCAAAAATAATTGCCTTATCTACCATTTTGTAATGTTATTATTTATTAAATACCACGGATTACATCGTTAATTAGTTAGAAAGCTTGTACTTTCACTATTATATACAAAGAAGCTTTTAAAGCTTAATTTATTTTTATGAAAGTAAAACATTATTTCATTTATATATTATAAATGAAATAGAACCTTATTTTATTTATTTTATTAAAGATATAAAGCTCTTCTTATAATTCATTATTAGTATAACTAACTATAGCTTCAGGAAATAAAAAGCTCGTTAGAATATAGTACCCTAAATAAACCAAATAATTATCTTAAATATAATTAGGTAGTACACTAATTTTATTTATAAGTCCCATGGGTTCAAGCGTTATCTTTACCTCATATAATTAGTATGAATCTACTCAGCGTTTTCTGTTGGTTAAAATTCCCGAACAAACTGAAACCTCTATCTGGAGGCGGTTTTCTTATTATCTGATCAAAAGCAAAATATATAATATTTTATAAATAATTAAAAACCTTAGTTTTATGAAAAAAAATATTTTGTTTAATTTCGTATTTTGGTATCTAGACTTTTTACAGAAGTACGGTTTTTGATTTTTTTTTTTTGAAAAAGAGTTTCTTTGTTTGTTTTTTTGGTTGGTTGAACGCACTAATCTCAGGAACTACTGGTCCGAATTGAAAAATTCTTTTTGTGTTGGATATTTGTATGTAGATTTTTGTATTGTCCGTTTATCGCGAAAGGCTAAAAACTATATTACATAACGCTACGACCAAAAGAAGCGGAGCATCAATAAAAAATGTTGCAAAAAAGGGTAGAAATATATTTCTTTTGCTTTTCAGCCTTTAGAACGCGAGCAG
Source organism: Boloria selene (assembly GCA_905231865.2). Lineage (NCBI taxonomy): Eukaryota > Metazoa > Arthropoda > Insecta > Lepidoptera > Nymphalidae > Boloria > Boloria selene. The sequence continues at coordinate 1,733,039 of HG993133.1, forward strand.
AGCCGCGGTAAAGGCTAGTTATAAATAACATAATATTAGCTATGCACTTGTAAAACTTATAAAAATCAGTCCATCCACTTCAAAGATAAAAGATCCAGAGATTTTTTTATTTTCAGCACTCATTTCCTTGAAAATATTTTTTAGTTCAGAAAAATGAGAGAAAATGTTACGACAATACTTTGAACGTATTTTAGTTACATTTTTTATATATTTTTCTCAATTTTAAGCTTAAACCGTGAGTTATAAAAGTCACTTTAAAATTTCAAATAAAAAAAATATTATAAAACTAATTCCTCCGCCATGTCTCTGTGTCTGTATTTTCGCGATAAACTTAAAAACTACTACACCGATTTGCATGCTATTACCACTAATGGATAGAGTGGTTCTCGAGGATGGTTTAAGTATATAATTTATCAAGTTGTTGTATACATTTCTCGTAGTTTTTTCACTAGCGGAACCCACGGCTTTGCTCGCGCTAAATAAGATGAGTCGTTAGTATGATTATATTTAAAGACAGATACATAAAACTAAAGTTATTTTACATCAAACTTTTTAAAAGAAATCATTTCCTTTTATGGTCTAAGAGCCGGTGGTAGATCGACCTTCACCGATCTGATAACCATAATTAGATTTTTAATCATTATATGGGTCAGTTGAATACTATATTGATAATATTTATTAAAATAATGAAAATTGATTGCAATCTAAGAAAATCTTGTTACTAGCTGAAAAATATATCTTTCCTTTGGAAAATCGATAAAATATATTATTAACATGTATAAATACTGTAAAACTAGAAATAAATTTTGGGTTTCATAGTAAATTTGGGGCGAAAAACAGAAGTGTTTTTACGACACTGTAAAGCAGTAATTTATTGTGACAAATGTACACCTGTTTGCACTTCTACTTGGTAGATTATTTAGTTCAGAAACATTTTATAGGTGAATGTCTTTATATAGAAAATGGTGTCAAGTATGTAGTCGAAAGTGCGTACGTATGTTTGTTTGTTATTTCTTCGCTTTACAAAAGATATTGTAAAAGCTATAGATGGAATCAAAAGTTTTCAACTAGTCTATTTATTAGAACAAATGCAAAATGCTTAATGCTTTGGTTTCTTAATATTATATAAATAAATAAATATGTTGGGACATTATTACACACAGCGTCATCTAGTTCCATGGTAAGTGTTGGTGGTGGATTGTTGTTTGTTGTGTCGAGAGCTTAGTCGCGGAGGGTAGCGGGATCCGAAGCACGGCTTGCCGCTGGCCGACCGCAGATAGTTGGGGGCCCAACTAGTGGGCTAGCCACCCATGAAAGGCTGCCCCGCCATCTGTGTAAAATCCCAGGGTGGCTCCATCGTGCTGGTTGGCGACCAGAGGAGGGGGCCCGATGGCGATCCTTGGGGGGGTTCGGGCGTCCCCGCAGTCTCCAGACTAAGCCCTCAACGACATGACAACACCAATATCACTGCCTGGCTCGTGCAACACCTCGTTCAACTACCATTCTCCATCCTATTCACTCTTCTATTACAAATTTTTATGGTTAAAAAGAAAAAGAGTAATGTTTTTAAGCGGATGCACTCCCCCTCACTTAATGTGCACCTCACAAATATCCGAGGATTGCACACAAACCTCTCATCAGTCCACTCCCATCTCGAGACTGCGCAGCCCCACATGCTCTTTTTGACGGAGACGCAGATTCAATGTCCATTAAGCGCTGCGTACCTGGACTATCCCGGCTACTCTTTGGAGCATAATTTCAGCTCGCGGGCCGGAGTCTGTTTGTACGTGCGAAATGACCTTTGTTTCCAACGTCTCCGCCACCTTGAAGACCCCACATTTTCTACGATTTGGGTTATCGTAGATACAGGAATCGAAAAGATCCTGTATTCCTGTATCTACCGATCGCACACAGGTGACCAGGAGACAACTCGATTATTTGAACATATCAGAGAGGCCTCTGATGTGGCTATCCAACGGTACCCCACCGCGCAGCTTGTCTTTCTGGGAGACTTTAACGCCCACCATGAAGATTGGCTGTTCCCATACCAGAAGACGGACCATGCTGGGAGAGAAGCGTGGAAGTTTGCGGTGTCACTTGGACTCTCCCAGTTGGTTGACCAAGCGACGAGGGTACCCGATGTGGACGGCCACACAGCTAATTGTCTGGACCTTCTGCTGACAACTGATCCGGACAGATATAACATCCAGGTTTCATCCCCATTGGGTAGCTCTGACCACTGTCTGGTAAAAACTGTATCGTCTTACTCTCCACCTGAAAACAACTCTATTGGTGTTAGACGAGTATGGCAATACAAGTCAGCAGATTGGGATGAGATGCGACACTTTTTTGCATCCTTTCCTTGGCGGCAGTTCTGCTTCTCTTCTTCCGATCCGTCGAGCTGTGCGAATGCTATAACTGATATGGTGCATCAAGCGATGGAATATTTCATCCCATTCTCCGATGTATCTGTTGGTGGCAAAGTTCGCCCATGGTTTAATACCGATTGCATCTTTGCTGAAAAGCGTAAGCATTCGGCTTACCTTACCTGGGCTGATGCTCGAGACCGCAAAGCTCCGGATGTAAGATCCAAGAAGAGAGCCTTTAACTTAGCCGCCAAGTCCTACAAAAAGACATTAAAGAAGGCTCGTCTTGACCGAATTTCACATATTGGCGCAAAGCTCTCTGCTCAACCATCTGGCAGCAGAGCTTTTTGGTCCCTTGCCAAAGCGGTCGAGTCGAATTTCTGTCGGCCCTCACTCCCACCGCTGGTAAAACCTGACGGATCCCTCGCTCATACGGCAATGGAGAAGGCGAATCTGCTTGCCCCTCTTTTTGCCCAAAATTCATGTCTAGACTCTGGCAATGCTACTCCACCACATCTACCTCACTGCGGGATTTCAATGCCTGAAATTCCCATCACTAATAAGGAAGTAAAGAGAGTATTGTGTCGTCTACATGTGAATAAAGCTTGTGGTCCTGATGGTATACCAGCGATAGTACTTAAAACATGTGCTCCCGAGTTGTCTCCGATACTGACACGTCTGTACCGCCTTTCTCTTAAGACTGGAATAGTGCCTAAATCCTGGAAGCTTGCCAACGTGCAACCAGTGCCCAAAAAAGGAAGCCGTGCTGACCCTGCCAATTATCGTCCGATCTCGATCACCTCCATACTCTGCAAGATTATGGAGCGTGTATTGAACAATCGTCTAATGGCATACCTAGAACAAAACGATCTCCTCAGTGATCGACAATATGGGTTTCGCCAGAATCGGTCTACTGGGGACCTTCTAGTGTATGCCAACCACACTATTGGAGAAGCTCTTGAGCGAAGTGGGGAGGCGATCGCTGTCTCCCTCGACGTCTCAAAGGCATTTGACAGGGTTTGGCACGCGAGCCTTATAAGCAAGCTTTCAGCCTATGGTATATCTCCTGGCCTGATCGGCTGGATTAAAGATTTCCTGAGTGACCGATCACTCAGAGTTGTGGTTGAGGGTTATTCATCTCACCCGTTAATGACCAACTCAGGAGTTCCTCAGGGGTCTGTTCTCTCTGCAACCTTGTTCCTGCTGCATATTAACGATCTGCTTGTACCCGGTATATATGGGTACGCAGACGACAGCACTGTTGTAGAGAGATACCTGCCGAATGCTCGGGCCAGTAGAGATCAAATTCAGTCCGAAAGAGAAGCCATGGTAGAGCGGTTGAATCTCACACTCAGGACTGTCTCCAATTGGGGCGATGCCAATCTTGTGAGTTTCAACACCACCAATACACAAGCGTGCCTCTTCACCACAAAAAGGAGTCCTTTCATCTTGACTCCTACTTTCCGAAATGTGCCTCTGGAATACACTGACCGTCTGCAGTTGTTGGGAATGGAAATTAGCCCCAACATGAACTACGGACGGTTCATCGAGTCTAAGGCTAAGGTAGCAGCGAGGAAAGTCGGCATCCTCGCAAAGGTCCGACAGTATTTCACGCCGGGACAGCTTCTTAATCTATATAAAGCTCAAGTCCGGTCGTGCGTGGAATACTGTAGTCACATATGGGCTGGTGCTGCGAAATGCCATCTTTCAGCCTTGGACTCGATTGAGAGGCGTGCGCTGAGGCTTATTGGTGATCCTACCCTGGTAAAAACTAACTTACAAAGTCTCGATCACCGACGTAGGGTTGCCAGCCTTTGTGTATTCTATAGGTTGCATTTCGGAGAGTGTGCGCAGGAATTACATGATTTAATTCCCCCATCCCCATTTCCTCATCGGACGACGCGACGAACGGCTGGTCTCCATCCTTATGTCGTGGACATCACACCTGTCCGGACGAAGCGTTTCGCTTCGTCATTTATTATACGTACGGCTAAGGATTGGAACAACCTGCCTGCATCAGTGTTTCCGTCCGATTACAATATGGGTGTCTTCAAGGCAAGAGTGAATAGGTGGCTACTGAATTAGTGCGACTTACCATCTACGACTACGTTACCACTTACCATCAGGTGGAACGTAGTCAAGCACTTATTCAGAATGAATAAAAAAAAAAGTTACGAAGGAAGCTTGTTTTACGGATACCAGATAGTTGATATACTACATATATAAGTTTAAATATATAGTATAAATATAAAATATTATAAATATAAACACCCATCACTGGAGTACAAATATCTGAGTTTAACAAATGAATGCCCCCAGCGGGACTCGAACCCGCGACCACTGGCGCAAGAAAGTGGGGTCACTACAAACTACGCCAAAGAAAATATTGACCTTATTACAATTAAATCTTTACTCGAATATTTATTTAGCTACTTGTGAGTTGCAACCGCCTTCAATATTAAACTTGAAATAACCAAAATAAATTTGTACCCTGAATAAAACTTTTTACGACGCACAATACATTTTTAATCCTACAATTACGTACTTACGCCCTGAAACATCGTTGAAATACGTGTTTTATTCTTAAACAAAAAGCCTAAATTAAACTTTGAAAAAAGCCCTGCCAAAGCTTTTGATACGATGTAAACGGCTTTATTATTAATATAAAAATTCAGTTTGCAAAATATCTAAAACCTTAAGGGAATACTTTTATAATATAAAAGCTACTTCATAAAAAACGAGTAATCATAATTAAAAATTGCTTTTTAACTTAATAAATACACGGATTTTAGAATAGCTCTAAAAGTAATAATTTCAAATTATTATTAATATTGTAGGGCACTTTTGCATGCCAAAACATTATTTTACTTTCTATTTCTATTATTTCAATTTGACACGACCAATAATAGATTAAGAACAGGACCTTTACGTACTTTCTGAGATGTGGGGCTGAAAAACCGCCAACTTTCTAGGCTGTTACTGGGACTTTAATACATTTTTTGTGCACGAATATTCTAACTCCAGTCATTGGTGTTTATATTTATAATATATATTTTTCAGCTTATTGCCGCCCACTGCTGGACGAAAGCCTCTCCCATGGAACGCCAACCATCCCGATCTTGGGCGGCCGCATCCATCCCGTACCTGCTAACTTTTTCAAATCGTTGGACGTTTATTTAAGCGTGGTCTCCACTCTAACACGTGTCGGCTCCATCGGCCATCAGCCTGGAGACTCGATAACTAAACTTGGCTCGACTCGAGACTCGAACCACGGATTTCTCTACCACTACACCACCGAGGCAAATAGTAAGTTTTTCCCGAATAAAAACTTTTGCACACTGCTGCTATTCCACACTTTAAACCATATACGTTTCAAATTTCATCTAGGTAGACCGCTATTTTGGCGTGATTGATTAGAAAACATCCAACCATCCAATCTTTCTCATTTATAGTATTTTTGCAGGATTCTATTTATCCTATGAATCCTAGGTCTTAGTAAATAAATCCTGATACGAACTTTTCAAAATTAATATTTGCACTAAGTAAAACCATACGATTTCTACCATATATAGTTCATAGTAAAGTAAACATTTGTATGCAAACTGCAAAACAGAGGTAGAGCAGATGTTGTACTCGAAATGCGTATTTGGATTTCATTCGCTAACCAATATATGTTCAAAGTTTGAGATGGTTTTTATTATTACTATACGTGAAGGATTTTTCCTTTAATAATTTTTGTAATTATAATATTATAATGATAATATTTTAGTATTATAAAATTAGGTCATTTAGTCAAATAAGTAGTAAAGTAGACTTACCCTTGGTTCGCTTTGTTGCCTTCCTAAGCACCTTTCGCAACTAGAAATAAAAATATAATATGTTAAATTTTGTATACATATAATATAATCTTATAGTTATTTACTTCTCTATTAACAAGTTAATGATAAAAAAACTTATATTTATAATAGTATAGTATGGTAAGGTCAGCAATAGTGAGATAAAGAATATATTTTGTATAAATTTGCTAAGAACTAATACGTTGAAAATAGTTTATTTAAAAATAGAAAATATTAATTTAATCAAATTTTTTACCCTTATGTGGGTACTGTCTGTAAATAGTATATAGAAAATGTAAAGCATTCGATATATCATAAATCATAAACCAAAATCGAATGGCGGCGACATCTAAAAAGTAATTTTTATTTAAACACTCATTTATATGAGATAGCTAACGTTATTTATCTTTACTTGCCTTCAAATATACTTAAATTCAAGAATAGCACGCTTTATATAGGGTGAGTTTATCCAGAAAGTAATAACATTAGGAGATATTGGCGTGAAGCAATGGTCTATTCTAGTGATACGAAAATAAATTTCGATCAATTCGAACGAATGCTTTCTTTGATAAATATCATACTACTAGCTAGATAAACTAGCGATCCTCCCTAGTTTTGCTTTAAAAATATTTATATTTTTGTATTTATAAACTGATTACTATCATAAATACGAAATTGTGTAACATTCTGTGCATATGTTATCTGCGCAAGCGTTAATATAAAGTAAAAAAAAATGGAAGTGTGTGTGCAGGTACGTGTTTGCATTAGTTATCTCTTTCTCTTCTCTCTCATCCCACTCTCTTTCTTTCTTCTCTATTTTTCTCCCTCTCTCTCTTTCTCATTCTTTATGTGTTTGTTTTATTATAAGGACGGATAGGTAGACTACATTACTAACGTGAAAGCGGGAGTTTAGTCAAATATTAGTACTCTATAAACAACTTGTTTGATGAATGTTCAGTATATCAAAACGTTATACAAATAAGTATAAGTAACTTTTGTACTCCACGATGCAAATGTTACAGGTTAATCGTATAGCTCGAGTTAGTTTAATAACCGGATTATTAATTGAATAATACCTTTAGTTATCACATTTCAGTTTGTTGAAGCGTTCCATCGACTTTAGGTATAAATATTATTTAATAATTGATCTCATAATATTATTGATATTATGAGATTAACGTTCGTCTGAATTAAATTAACATAACAAAGATTTTGATTTTTCTAGGATTTTATTAATAATAATAAAATCATTTATTGCCATAAAAATAGTAAAAAAAAGTTAACTTGAATGTGTATTATGGCTTAAATAAATCAATGGCAAAGAGTAATAACTCGACTGTTGCTCCTGAGGCTGAAATCTCAGACAGCGCTGATTTTCAGTAATACTAGGGTGTTGAACGGGAGCATGGCAGTAATAACAGGAATTTCTAGTAATGGTATGATTTGTACAACCTTCATGAGTCCAAAAATCAGAAATACTCAAAATATTATGAAGTTTATATATCTAAAAACTAGCAACACGCGCGTTAATTTTTTAATGGCTACTAAATTTCATTCGATCACTCGCTGAGTTGAAAATTCTCCAAAATTACTCCAGCTTTAATATACTCCTGAGCCGCGCGGTTACCCTTTTTCATATATTATGTGCGGCGTGCACTCCTCCTCCTCTCCTGTAATTGTAGTTTTAGTAGGAATTCTTATTTTTTTTCTTGCAATTAAAATAGCCTAGATTAATCAATAATAATGTAGCATTTAAATGTTGAAAGAATTTTTAAAATCGGTTCAGTACTGTTTGAGCCAATTCGTTACAAACGTACTTACATACAAACCTTTCATATATCATATTAGTATAGATATAAATACCGATTTTAAACTGAAATGCATCGGTACATATTCGTACAGTTCAAGAAAAATAATGCGTATATTCATAAAATAGTCTTAAGCTAGTACTTAAAGGCGAACTAAAATGTATATTATATTTAGCCTTTTTAAAGACCCACTACTGGATCCAGGCCTTCGCTCGATACGAGAGAAACCAAGGCCATAGTCTACCACGTTTGCCAATTGCGAATAACAGACTTCGCTTATCGTTGGAAAACTGGCTAGGTTCTCTTAGATATACCTACACAGATTAGTTCACAAATTTAAATAACCGAGGTGCGAGACCCGGATTTGAACCCGCTTCACTCTGCTACCTAAGCGAGCGCGTCATATAATTTAAATAAATATAATGAACATACACCTCCAACTAATTATAATATTATCTTCAAAGCATATGTACACTTAATAATTGTGGAGAGAATGCTAGAAATGGTTGTTTGGAGTAAAAACTTACTAGAGGGATTTGACATGACATTCTTGAAGCGCTAACGTGCTTTTACTAATAGAAATTTTAACACATTTTCAGATTTACACAAATATTTGACTTTTCAAGTAAGACTGTCTTTTGGATTTTGCTCGGATTTATTTTGATTTTAGATTCCCGACGTTTAATGTTTTCACCTATAATGGTCACGGGAGAGACTGAGATTTTAGAGGTTTTAGAAGAATTATATATCTGTTAAAGACAGTCTACTTACAAAGTTTGCAAAATGAACTTAAAAATACAAAAACTTAAAAATAACCAAGGTTACCTCACAGTATTTGTTAAATTTAATGTTAAACAATTTTATTAATTTTACTGAGTTTATGTATTATAATCGTGTTATTAATTGGCAGTACAAAATTAATATTTAATTTTTAATTATTCTTCCATACGTTAGTAGTTTTAAGTTAGTAATACTTCTAAAGTTTAACGTTAGATACGAATATATCTGTTAGCAACTAAAGCCGAAAACATTACAGAATGTCGTAAAAATTTTTAAAACACAAAAAATCTGACTAAATTGCTTACGCTTCCAAACCCCAAAAACTTTTCCTTTGCAACGATGTAATGAACGTTTAGTTTTTTGAAGCCAAACTTTTATATTTCATATTATTTTACTCCCAAAACACCATTTTGCTTGTACTAAAACAAAATAACATTTCTTTGTATTTTATTACAGGTATTATACTAGAGTTTGTTCACAACTCTGCCCGCGTGTTTCATGTATGAATAATGGCTCCACTTTAAAAGGGACGTATTGTGACGTCAACTTACTCAACACATTTTTATGTTTGTTACCTCAGTACTGACTCCAAAATTAACAATAATTGTAATTTCATTTCATTTTACTTCAGAGAACTTTAAATAAAATGAAAAAGTAAGTTGATTATTAAGTTGAAGAATAATACGCAATTCTTTTTTTACTTTTAAGAGCATATTAATTTGTTTTGGAATAGTATTTTTTTTAATTCAGTTTTTTTTTGTTAAAATATTTGTTTATATAAAAAATTAAATTGCTGTTCGTTAGTTTCGCTAAAACTCGATAATGGCTGAACCAATTTCTAAAATTAAATAGATAAAATAATCTATGCGTTGTGGCGCCTAAACAACCTCTGGTTTAAAAAGACTAAGGTAAAACACAAACGCAGCTGAAAAATAATAATATTCAGAACGGTTTATTTTGTTTATTGTGAATCTCAAACCGTTGTTAATACGTTAATAGTGATGAACGCAAGCAAAGCAAAATTTTGAGTCTAGGTGCTGCCTGTCAAATTTAAATTATTTAGCACTAAAAATTAAATATCTATACTAATATTATAAAGAAGTAAAGTTTGTTTATTTGTTAAATTGTAAGGGGTAATCTCGGGATCTACTGAACCGATTTTAAAAATTCTTTCACCAATAGAAAGCCACATTATTGCTGAGTGTCATAGGCTATATAAAACACCGAAAAATAAAAAGGCTTTTACGTCCGTTTTGCAAAGTGAATCGGAGAGAAAACGGTCGAATGAAAGCGTTTCTTACGAACGCTGCCTTAACTATGAAAGATATATTTTTGAGTTCTAGAGAAAAGATGTGGAGCTTGAAAATGCCTACAAAAAAGTCAACGACAGCATATGTCCAACTTAAAAACACTATGTACTAAAAAGGATTATTAAAATTATGCCTAACGAAGTGGGCACGGGTCAGCTAGTATTTATATATAGTTGCGAGAGCTAATAGACTTCTAGTATAGTAAAAACCGTTTTTAGTAGACGTCTATTAACTATAAAGGTAGGAAGGGAGGTACCCTGTCAAATCATTTTATACGTCAAAAAGTTTTCGATATTTCGTGATTAGTGAGTTCGATTGTATACATTTAGATATTTTTTAAATGCAAGTCGTATTTTTAAAGATATGCGTTAAATAAAAATTAATTTCATTTTAAAATAAACTAGCAATCTATCCTACAAGCGTTTCCAGAACCTTCAGGTTTATATTATTATTACTAAAGCTCGCACAAAGAATGATTATTTCAAATACTATTATACAGGTAATTTATTTTCATGAAACATTCATGAATTTTAACCTTAAATTTATATAGGCTTTGCAAGAAAATACCTTAGATTTATATTCTTGAAAATGTTTTGCAAATACGTGAAACAGATTCTGAAATTAATTCGAGACGCTGGCTCAGCGCTGGACTTATAATATAACGATGTTTTATGTACCAAAGCTTTAGTGTCTTAACGAACTATATTATTCTGCGTTATACAACAATTGCGTTTGAACATAGGTCTAATATTCTATACTATTTTCTATACTAATATTATAAAGCCGAATAGTTTGTTTGTTTGTTTGGTTGAACGCACTTATCTTAGGAACTACTGGTCCGAATTGGAAAATTTTTTTAGTGTTGGATAGTCCGTTTAGTGAGGAAGGTTATAGGTTATATTACATCACGATACAACCAATAAGAGCAGAGAATCAATGAAAAATGTTGTAAAAACGGGAACGGCGGGTGTTAGTGCTGCGAGGTGCCATACCGCGCGACTCAGAAAGAATTTGGTTTCCGGTCTTTAGAACGCGTGTGAAGCTGCGGGAAAGTAAAAAAGCTAGTATTTAATAAATCTTATATTAATTTAAAGCGTGCAGCCATAGGCCAGCTAACGCGTTTTCTTGGGAAACCGAATAATGTGGGTTCAATTTCCGGGTGATGTTTTTATGTGGCTTCATTAGTAAGTGTTCGAAACACATATGAAGTTGACTCCAATTCGTTATTATAACTATGACCTGATTATCTTCATATTGACTGAATATCCATTCCTAAATGTGAAACGTTCAAAAGAGCTAAATGATTAATACACTTACTGCCAAACTTAATGACCTACATCTTTCGATTATACAACCTATTATATATTACATACAAAGAAATTGAAAAAAGAATATCTATGGCAGTCAAAATATTTTAAAGATGGCTTAAAAATCCTATTTATCAAGTTAGTATTAAAACTGAATATTCTCTACTGTATAAATTCGATTCAAAATCCTAAAAATTTAGGTATATAATATGTTAAATTTCGTGAATATAATATAATGAACATAAAAATTTATGAATAGGTTAACTAATATATGTACTCGTACATTCCGTACAGGATAGTTGCATTCAATAACCACTAAGCGCTAGGCAAAGCGTGTAACCACAATGTAATGTATTATTTTACTATATTAGTAGGTCCAGCCTGCTTGTGCCGAAATGTAGCTTTAAAATTTATTGTTCTCAGTCTTGTAAAGTGTGTTCGAAATAAATCTTGATTTTTCTACCTCTACCTATAAAATTTATAACTTTGAATAATTATTTTCAGCTTAGAGCCGTCCTCTACATGACGAAAACTTCTCCCATAGAACGCCAACCTTCAATTTTTTAAAACATCGTTTGACCTTATAATACAATACAATACGTAGCGAAAGTTGCTGAGATCAAAAGTTCAAAATTATGATTTTTAATTACACCCAGCTTACTATGAAGTTGAGAGAGCGCCAAAGGACTATTCACCTACAGAAACCATCATCAATCATGAAAAAAGTACTAAAAGTACTTATAACTTACAAATTATTTACGTGTGTTCGTACTTACATACTCGTAAGTATAACATACTCGTATGCTTAAAACAATGAAGTAAATATACTTAAAAGATTATCTATACTATAATATTATAAAAAGGAAAGATTGTTTAATCATCATCGGCCCTTTTTAACGTCCCACTGCTGGGCATGGCCCTCCCTCAGTACGAAAGGGATCAGGCCATAGTCCACCGCGCTGGCCTAGTGCGTGTTGTCGGACTTCACATGGCTTTCGAAAACTTGCTAGGTTTTCTCAGACATGCAGGTTTCCTCATGATGTTTTCCTTCACCGTAAGACAAGTGGTAATCATGATAGAAATGAATCACACATGAAAATATCAGAGGTGCGAGACCCGAATTTGAAGCCGCATCACTCGGTTAGCCAAGCGAGCGTGTTACCGCTTTGCTACGCACTGTCAAAGATTGTTTGTTTGCATTGAATATTCTCCGAACCTACTCAACCTATTTGAAAAATTCTTTCGGGGAAGCTACACTATCCCCAAGTTTCATAGGCTTCATTATATTTTCAACAAAATTAGTGATCCTTACTCCAATAATGTAACCGAAGGTATCTTAGTCTAGGAATGAACCCGAGCGAAGCGACTCACCTTCGCTTAGCTTGGGTTCGCTAGTATATTAAAAAAACTTTAAAATATCTAACTTATATGTTATCAACTAAAACACTGATAAATCTTTCTTATTATTTAACAAGCAAGATAAGCATAAGTACTAAACAAAAGTACTTATTAACTATGTTGTAAACTATGAATGGAGCTTTAAAAACTGAATGGGCCTACATTGTTTCTCGGTCATTACATTGTTATGAAGTGACTTCACTGACTTTTAGCTGACAGACAAAATCATTAATTATGTCTAATATTAGTATTCTATATTTAGATATAGTATATTACTTATAAGGCCATATACTAAAGGCGTTCGGTTGGAAAACCAAGTGAAGCAGTTTAAAGCCCATGTCTCGCACCTCTGATATTCATATGCGAATCGTTTCCAAATGTATAACTTCTTACAGTGTAATCTATAGTGATGATACTTGCTTAGTCTAAGTCTTAGAGATCGTCACTTGACCAGCGTGGTAACTTTAGCCTGATTTCTCTCGTTCTATAATTAATTAAGACAAGTCATAGCCAATAGTATGGTGTTAAAATATCTGAACAAGATATTATTATCTGTATATATTATATAAAAGAAACTTGTGTTTGTTACAGTATTTATAACTCAAGAACAGCTCAACCGGTTTGGCTTAAAATTTGCAAAGAGGTAGCTTAGAACCAGGAGACGGATATAGGATACTTTTTATCCCGTTCGACCGCGTTCACGTGTGACGTGACATAAAACGTCAAAGAGAATACAAGTCACTATAAAACGTGGTATAACAATAACGCATCCGACATGGAATAACAAAACGCAAATGACAACTAAACGTAATTTTGTCTATGGTTAAGTATGGTTGAAAGTTTGGTAGTTATAAATTTTGTCAGAAATCAATAATCAGTAATAATCAGTAATTTGTATTCTGGCGTATTATAACTAACAACTTACCTTTGCTTTACCTGTTTGTGGATTAGTAAGGCATGAATACAAATATCTAAAGATTCTTGTGTTTGCTCAGGGAACATTCGCTTGCGTATACAGAATAACCCATCTTAGTTTCATAACAATGAAATTAATGGTTTAGGAATGTTTTTGTTAAGTGGTAGTGCCATGCTTGTTACCATCGGGTAGCAACCGAATGGGCCGGCACGCCCCGTATAGTTCATTAGTACAGTACCACTCTCTCACAGAAGACCGGCGTGAAGTGGCAGCTATGCTGTCGCGTTTCGTCCTGTGAGTGAGAGTCCGGGAGGCCCACTCTCCTTCCCCCCTCCCTCTTCCTTTCATCCTCCGCCTTCGTTCCCCCCTCCCTCCTCCATCCCTCCCTTTCCTGAAAGGCCGGCAACGCATCTGCAAGCCTGGCTTGCAGATGTCCATGGGCGGAGGTGATCACTTCCCATCAGGTGAGCCTCCTGCCCGTTTGTCCCCTTTTTACCATAAAAAATAAAAAAGAAACATACGCTTGACTCAGTTTGTAATGACCCTACATGCTGCACGCGATCGCAGGTTTGAATTCCCGCTGGGAACATTGATTTAAATGATGTAGACGAATATTTATACTCAAGTCATGGGTGTTTATTATATTATTTATAATATGTATTTATAAAAATTATATTATATATGTATTATGTAGTATATCAACTATCTTGAATCCATAATACAAGGCAAAAAAAAGCATAAAAATCTGGTGTATGTTTATATTATTTGTTTATTTAAAAAAAACATAGATTTAATAAAAACGAAAGCAAAACTACAAAATATAAAGGTTAATATGGTAAATTAGAGTATTATTAATTTAATCCTAGTTTATGTTACACATAATCTCTGTAAGAAGTATCTTACAATTCACTTAAGCTCACGAGTTGACAAGGGATTTAAATTGGGCTGTTAAATCGTTTGAAAAGGTCAAATGGTTAAACTCATTTAACTGGGTCAGTTAACTACCATTAATTGCTCGAGTACGGCTCGACCGATATTATAAATGAGGGTTGGAACATTTTTACCTGATATTTGAATAGAGGTTCTCTTTTATTTTAATAGGTAAACTTAATAGATTATATGATGCACCCCTAAATACTATGCGTAAAGTTTTCGCGGTGGGAGGGCTCATTAGCGTTTTTCAATTCAGCTGGATGTGAAAACAGAAAGACAGGCGTCTCTAGCTAGTGAGGGCCACTTATCCACCTGCATATGATTTGACGATACGTTTGGCTCAGTTGGTGGTGACCCTACTTTCTGCGCCAGCGGTCGCGGGTTCGAGTCCCAGTCCCAGTGATGGATGTTTATGTTTATAATATGTATGTATTTAAAATTTATATATATTATGTAGTAAATCAACTGTCTGGTATCCGTAACACAAGCCTCGTAGCTTAGCACGGTACTAGGTGGTGCTGTTGTAATATTGTCCCAATAATATTAATATTATATTATTATTATTATTATATAAGCAAGTATGTATAATAAAAAATCTTAACGTATGTTTATTTTAATAAAATATATACAACCTGTTTTTAAATAAAAATTAAAAAACTATATTTCAACTAAGTTCCTAAAATGAACTTTAATTACACTCGTAGTTCTACAAACCGCTACAACACGCTACGATGCTACGCTTACAGGTGGAGACATTGTTATCAATAGAATATATTGTGATTTTATTTTATACTAAAACTAGCCGTTTCCCGCCCGCTTCGCTGGGCGAATTGAAAAAGGAAATAAATTACATTTTATGTTTCATTTTTATTTTTTTTCCATATTTTTATAATTCTCCTTTTTTTATTTTTGTATGAACATAAATAGGCCCCGCGGATAGAAGCATCGATATTGTTTAGACTTACACAAATTCCAAATTCCATCGATTTAGCCTGTATCTTCCATCCAGGTGATTTTTCTCACTAATATTCATTGTAACTTTCAATGTGCAATCATTTAAGTTAAAGTTAAAGTCGTTAAAATCGTTTAAGCTAAAGTCATTGCAAGTCTCATATGTAAAGTTGAAATCTGTCTAGGTTCAGGTGCGACGAATTTTCTGTTAACTAAAATTTTCTCCTTGACATCAATTTTTTATAGAAAATTAATTGTTCATGTTTTTTATGAATTCTATTGGAATAAGTACCTAAATTTCTTTTCCACATCTCAAGTGCTTAGAAAATGCATTCATTATAATCTGTTACATTTCCGCGATCCCACAATAAAATAATTCGTCGGATATGTAGTCTGCAAAAGTAAAATGAATGTAAAATTCTTAGTCCGTTGATTGGATAGCTACATGTAAAGTTAAGTTTTGGAAACCTCTCAATGACTTTTTCTCCGCTGCCAAAAAGACGATTGTTGTAAGGAAATACACAAATATCCCTACATACACGAAGATCCCCACCAAATTTGGAGTCTGTAGAAGTTACAGGTTGGAAATTAAAATTTTAGATTTTAACACCCACCCCCGCAATTCCTGTCGGAAGTAGACTATATTGAAATCCATTTTGAGATGATCTTTATGTGAATAATAAAAGATTCCTACCATATTTAGAATTTTTAGAAGCTATATTTCGAAATTGAAATTTTTATTGTTAACACCCACCCCCGCGAACCTTATTGGAGGTGATTCATTGTAAAATCCGCTCTAAGATCATTTTTATATTACATATAGAACACTCTCACTAAATTTGGAGTCTATAGGAGCTATCGCTTCGAAATTAAAAATTTTCATTGTTAACGCCCCCGCAATCTTCTTTGGGGTGGGATATCGTTAAATTTGTTCATAAGTCATTTTTACATCACTTATAGAAAATTCCTACAAAATTTGGAGCTTGTAGGAGCTTTAACTGGAAAATTAAAAATATTAATTGTTAATACCCCGCAACCCCCTGCGGGGTGAGCTATCGTAAAATTCGTTCATAGCCTATTTCTACACCTCTTACAGAAGATTACTACCAAATTTGAAGGCTATAGGAGCTATAGTTTAAAAACAGGAATTGTTCATTGTTAACGCCGCCGCAATCCCCTTTGGGGGATGGATTTCTTAAAATCTATTCATAGCTGACCTCTACATAGCAAAAGTAATATTCCTACCAAGTTTCACGTTTCTAAGTCTTATGGTTCCCGAGATTTCGTGGTGAGTGACTATATAGATGGGAATTCTTCGATTATCATCGAAATTTTTAACTTTTTATCGGACTTTTTAAAAATTTTCTTACATACAAAACTTTCTCCTGACAATTCTGACTATAAAAAAAAGAATAGTGTGTGTAGATTCTTAGCTGAATGTAAAAAACCATAATCCGTTTAATATACTCTGTTGAAATCCATGAAAACAAAAGAATCAAGAGAAAATGCTTATCTTTTGTTTTTATTAGCGGGATAAATGTTCATAAAAGTAAAACAGCAATAAAAAAATGAAGGAATGTTGGAATTCAAAAAATAGATAGCCATAAACCATCTAGGAAAAATTTCGCATCGAATGGTGGTAGTTTCATGTCGATACGATCAGTGGTTTAGGCGTGATTGAGCCTCAAACGAAGACCATTTTCATTATATATATATAGATTAATGTTTTTTAGTTTCACTTTTAGTTAAAATATTTAGTTAAATACTGACCAATGGATATAAATTATTTGAAATAAATCAAATTAATTCGTTAAGAGAAAATCATTGAGCCGATGAATTATGATGAAAAAATGGTTGCAAAATGTATTATGAATGTATTATAACTATTGAAGTATTATAAATGGATCTAGAACCTTAAAAGCACTAACATTTCAATTTTTACGTTAAAACATTGGTAAAATTAAAAATGTACTAGTATTAATATCTTTTCTTGTAATTTAAAATAAATTCCAAGCGAAACATTCGTTTATAATCTAATTAATTCTGCGTCTAGAAGCATTTCCTTCATGTTATACTCAATTAGTGTTACATAATGGAATATTTTTATAATACTTTCATAGAATTACGATATTATGATACAAATAATGAATTTTTAAATTAAAACTATATAACTTTTTTTATTTTTTCGCGGATTTATTTCGATTTTAGCTTCTCGATGTATCGAATGCTTTACAATAATCGCGTTTCCTACCGATAGTTTTATTAAATAAGATTGATAAAATGTGATATTATTATCAAATTTCTTAGTTTTCTAATTAATATTTGTTCTAATAACCTTATATTAGGTCTGAATTGATAAGAGAAAAAATGTCAAAAACGAAAATACTAAAGCACGAAGAAACATTTGCTTTATTCTTAACACATATCGTGACTCACAAATCATTTCTACATTATTAAATCAAGAGATACCTGGCGTGTTATATTTGTTACGGGGAAATAAACTGTATTCCCTTAACTTAGGGTTGATATTTCTATGAAAGAGAAATATAGCTTTATTAGGGAGAATGTTAATACTACGCGGCAAATATTTGGGGTAAATAAATTAAGCCGTGTTTTGTCGATGTACAACACTCTCGTACGGATACAGGTTGTTTATATTATTACATATAATATACTAAGTTTTGTGTATAATTTTGTTTGTGCATAAAATAGTAGCAACTTTGTTAGTGAATTATGATTCAAAATATTATAATATGACTATTAATTTGCTATATACTAATACCGCTAGGCTACCACTAGACAGTGGTAGCCTAGCGGTAACGCGTCGCTTGGATAACCGAGTGATACGGGTTCAAATCCGGGTCTCGCACCTCTGATATTTTCATGTGCGAATCATTTATATCATGATTACCACTTGTCTTACGGTGAAGGAAAACATCGTGCAT
Source organism: Boloria selene (assembly GCA_905231865.2). Lineage (NCBI taxonomy): Eukaryota > Metazoa > Arthropoda > Insecta > Lepidoptera > Nymphalidae > Boloria > Boloria selene. The sequence goes on from HG993133.1 coordinate 1,751,589, forward strand.
GTGAAAAAACCTAACAAGTTTTCGAAAGGCATGTGAAGTCCGCCAACACGCACTAGGCCAGCGCGGTGGACTATGGCCTGATCCCCCTCGTATTGAGGGAGGCCCGAGCCCAGCAGTGAGACGTTAAAAAAAAAAGGGCTGATGATGATGATGATACTAATTTTATATGATGTAGGAACAAAGTTTTTTTTTAAATCTTATTGAAATAGTCGATTCAAGATACGAAGCAGAATCTATAGTTTTTCAGACTGTCATTGTGTGGGAATGCATCACGACGTCCAATTATAGGATATTTTTAATTGAAAAAAAATGACAAAACTTGGAAATTTAAAACATGGGAGTACTTAGTAGCAAACTTGAGTGGAGTAATTACTATACGATTCTTATTTAATGGCTTACGTTAATACTTTCTTAGGTTTACGCGAATATTTGTCATTATAAATGAAACTATCTTTTCGGATTTTGTCGCGGATTTATTATGATTTTTGGTTCTGATGATTGCTTTAAAGCATTTGAAACGTCTGGAACCAAAAATCTTAATCCGCGACAAAATCCGAAAAGATAGTTTCATTTATAATGGCTTAGGTTACGTTTATTAGGCGCAAATAAGGATTTTTTCAAAAATAATAAAAAAAATCCAACTATGTTTGTGGCAGGATGTCCGGGTTTCTTAAACTACTCGTAACTGTAATGCCCTATGGCTATTTTAAAGTAACAATATCTGAACCCCTTTTCTGAGTGAAATTAATTTGTTTATAAATGAAGCTTACATTAAGTTTCGTGTATAATTTTGTTTTCGAACATAAAATAAAAAAATTAGAGATTGTTATGGCAAAGTTTAAGGAAAACGATAATTAGTTTGTAATACTTTAATATGTTGTAAGTAATTGTTAAGTAATTCATACGTACATTGTGACTTGGTTTAAATAATAATAAAATTATATCTTTAAAATTAATAGCGAATATTATTATAATGGATGTTTTTATTATAATTTTAAATACTAAGTATAATTCGCGTCATGTAAAAAGAACGCTGGCTGTCAAGTTGCGCAGAGGCGATTTATCGGCCAATTTGGTGGTAAGACGCGGGGCGCGGGACGTCGAGGCACGCGTCACATGCTTTCCGGCTCGCTATTGGTTTGTCAGTTTAAAATACCATCGCGCACACAAAAGTTATTAATTACGAAATGATTTTATATAAAAAATAGTAAAAAAATCTTTTTGACGTACTATATCGTTTTATAAAAAGAGAGACTGATAATAATGCTTTTAATAATTTAAAAAATATATTAAACGAATTAATTTATTTTTTTGTAAATAGATTAAATATTTTACGATGAATCAAACATATTTTATTAATTAATAGAATTCTATTTAATGACATTCTATCTAATATATTTTTCAATGTACCTACCAATACTCAATATACATCGTGAGCAAAAGGCTAGTTCTAAAATAAAAGAATAGGCTTAGGAATTTCGTATGCGAATGTACCCATGCACAAACACACCCCCCAACCACTTTCTTCCAGCGTTCTTTTTACGTGACGCGAACTGTACATAGGAACTTTCTTAGGTTTACGCGAATGTTTGACATTATAAATGAAACTATCTTTTCGGATTTTGTCGCGAAAAGATAGTTTCATTTATAATACATAGGAACTATTTCTAGTTTAATTCTGTTATTAAATACTATTTTATATCGTATTTATAAAAATTTTTTTTTTCAAACTAGAAAGAAAGAAATAAATATATAAATTAATAAGAAAAAAATTAATCTGACTGTAACATATTATATAGCTTCTAAGCAACTAACAAGCTACTTGCATGTCAATTTTAAAAAGCTGTTTCTCTGCGTAAAAAAACTAGTAAGCTCCCTTATTACGGATAAGCGACTTACGTTTCGCTCGAGTGCGTCCCTACTTTTTATTTCTTTGAGCGAAATCCTCTTCTTTATTAAAATAAACGTATTTTAGAAAAAAAATAATGCCTATGTTACTCCTTATAATATCAGCTATCTATGAAAGTCCCGTCAAAATCTGTTAAGCCGTTTCTAAAGTTAGGTAAATAAATAGACAGGCAGATAAAAATTGGAAAATTTATTTTTACATTTGACGATACGTATGGCTCAGTTGATAGTGTCCCTACTTTCTGCGCCAGCGGTTGCGAGTTCGAGTCCCGCCGGGGGCAGTGATTGAGCACGAATGTTTGTACTCCTGTCATGGGTGGTAATATTTATAATATTATCTATGTATTTAAAATTCGTATATGTCAAATGTGTCAACTATATGGTATCCGTAACACAAGCCTCGTAACTTACCTCAGAACTAGATGGCGCTGTTTTAATTATATCCCAACATATTTATTTTTACAATATCAAATGATTTTCAACTAAAAAGTCCTAATCACTTGTAACAAAAATTGACAACATTAAATAGTTAAAAGTAAAATACGTAACTAGATTCACAACTTTTTAAAGCTTTGAAAGCTTCGAACATTCATGTATCGTTTTAAAAGCTGTAATATTTGGCTTAGATTTCGTAAACTATGTCAAAAGGTCATGGCCCCAAAGTTTTTTCACGTCTCACATATTTTCACTACTGGCATAGTTCGAGATGCGGGTCTTCACTTGATTGAAGTCAAACGTCTAGTTTCAACTTTATAGTTTCTCAGAGCTTTTTCTTTTGAGCTTTACTAAAGTTTTAATGCGTGTAGTTGACAGGTTGACAAACTCGCCATAACATTCTTTGATCTATTAATAGGGGCTTTGATCCATAAAAGCTATGGGTAAATTAGACGATAATAAGCTGTACTGTTAGTTATGTTTAGTATTCTAATAATTAAGACTATATTATTAATAAAACTATAATAATAGTAGAATCATAAATGGGCAATAAAAAAAATTACAATTTCAGTGAATTGCATTTATTAATAGTGATAAGAAAATTTATTAAGACAAAATCCGAAAAGAAAGTTTCATTTATAATGTCAAGTATTCGCGTAAACAAGAAAGTATTAAGATTTATGTACTTCAAAACAAATTGCCACCATAACGATAGAATTGATATGTTCTTTACTTAAGCTAATATTGAGAAAGCAACATAAGAAAAAAATATGATCCAAAAAAATAAGTGAAAATATAAATTCTGACAGCTGACACGCGCCAAACTCACCTGGTGTCGCAAAAAATATGAAACCTCAAATAATCCTATTTGTTAAGCCCCTTAAACTGTCAACGTTATGTTACTGCGGTTTGTTTATCTGTGGCCTGAAATAACTTTATTTTTTAATGTTTGATATAAATATCAAAAGGCATAAATATTTTTAATTATAATTTTAATTATACATCTTAAATTTAATACTTTCTTAGGTTTACGCGAATATTTGACATTATAAATGAAACTATTTTTTGGATTTTTAGGACTTTACAGCAATTTTACAGCGATTTTTAGGTCACGGGAGAGACTAAGGTATTTGACGTCTCAGGAGGTTATATACTTGTTGACAGAATCCGAAAAGATAGTTTCATTTATAACATCTTAAATTATTTAGAAAAATAACTTAGTGAACCATTAATTTAAAGAAAAAATATCAATAATAAGAATAATTATTATAGTACATGACTTATTACTTTGGTAATATCAAAACTATTTAATCGTGAGGGCGGAAATTACTCAGGCGTCGACACAAAAGCATAAAATTGCGTACGGGGTTAATTGAAATATTGCCTCGAAATGAATTTTTCTTCTATTGTTACATTATAACTTCTGATGAGCCTATTATGTAGAAATAGGACAGCTTTACTGTTTTCCTTTAGTTTTCTTGGAGCATTATAAAAAAGACTTTAGCAGCTCTTTCTTTTCTTTTCTTATAGCTATTAATAATTACTAAGGTAATCAACAGTATATTTAATGATGGAATATAGTAATTGATTACAGTAGTGAGCTAGGCTCATAGTGGTTGTGTATGGTCTAGTACCATGTATCTAGGATATGAACGAATACAAAAATCATCATAGCTCTAACCAATAAAAAGCAATACTAATATATAATCTACAATAATTTCTATATATTTAAATGATTGCTAACTCTTTTACTAAAACAGATTTCAGTGAAATTTAGAATTGTTAAAATGTAGTATTGATAGAAATTATTGTAGCTTGTATTCTAAAAATACTATTTTTATTGCTGAAGTACAAAGGTAAATAATAATATGAACAATAACATAAGTAAGTAATTACAGATATTTATTTACACAACGACAAGCTTTCGTTACAGCTTTTGCCCAATGAATTATGGCTTGAAAGCTTGGTAAGTTCCATCATCATTAATAAAAGCACTAAATTTTTGTAATCAACCTCATTTCCATATTTATAATGTGACTATGAATTACTACGTAGTATAAAACAAAGTCGCTTCCCGCTGTCTGTCTATCCCTATGTATGATTAGATCTTTAAAACTATGCAACGGATTTTGATGCGGTTTTTTTAATAGATAGAGTGATTCAAGAGGAAGTCATATGTATAACTAGCGGAACCCGTGGTTACGCTCGCGCTAAATCTAGGGACGATCCCAAGCGAAGCGAGGGTTAATCATTAGTTAATTATAATAATAATGATTGAAGTTATGTTGTGAAGTTCTGAGTCGTAGTCTAAGTGTCAGGATGAATGGGCTTTCAACATTTCCAGTACCGTCTAGTCAATTTAAATGATAATAAACTCAATAAACATCTTTATTAATTTCCAAAACGGGAAATTTCTCTGGTATTGCTTCACCAAATTTAATTCGACAAATGAAGTGGCAATTCAAAATGTGCTTCTTTGGGACTTCGACATTATTACTTCGAAATGAAATTTTCTACGTCGACAATTTTATGGGTTTTCAATTATTTGATCAATTGTAGTTTATTTTACTTTATCGAGAATTTTATAAAGACGTGTATCATATACTAATCTATGTCTTTATTTTTAGTAAGAAAATACTCAGATGTATTTGTTAGGATACTCTAAGAATATTATCCTTATAATATATTAACGTCATTTATACGAAAAGGGAAGACTTAATGTACCCATTTTTTTACAAGTCTTTATAGAAAATATGATTTTAAATATACTTTCAAAGAACATATACTTGTTACACGTTAAAGTAAATAATTACATCAATAGAGTGGAGATACTCCTAATAAAAAATATTCTGTTCACGCAACTTCGTCTGAAATCGGTCAAAAATAGGCTGATTTATATTTATATTGCAGGACATAGAAGCTATAGAACCTTTCTTCTCTAACATACTCATATTAGTATATTTATGATAGCTTTAGATAGTATAGAATTGAATTTTTTACTTTTTGAGTTTCAGAATAATAAGAAAATTTAAAAAACATTATACCGCAACAACGTTTTAAATGAAAATAGAATAACAACAGCAGAAGGTATTTCTTTTTCATAAGACTTGCGAAATTCAATTTGCTGTACAAACGCTTGGTACTCCAACACCTGTTTCCTGTCATCGAACTTATTAAAATGCTCTTGCCACGCCTTATTTTTGCGAACCTTTTTCCAGATGCGAAAGCCATTGTAGGTTCTAAATGACATGAAAAAATGTAGGGTGGATTATTCGGAAATATTAATTTTCCTTGAGGTTGTAGGGTAATTCTGGGGTTTTCGATTTCCCAAAGCTAATCTATGTAATTGACCCCTTCATATTTATAGCTTCATTTTTTCGTTACAGAATATTTTCGTCTGTTATTTTTAGTAATTTTGATAATGGTTCAGATATTTTACGTCATTTTATTAATATTTCGCTGATCCAGAAGACCTTTATCATGTCTTTTCTGACCCTTTCGTAATATACATTTAGTATATATAACTAGCCTTACCCGCGGCTTCGCTCGCGTTTTAAAGGCTGAAAATCAAAAGAAATATTATTCTCCCGTTTCTGCAACATTTTTAATTGATGCTCTGGTCCTATTGGCCGTAGCATAATGTTATAAAGCCTATATTCTTTCTCGATGAACGAACTATCCAACACAAAAATATTTTTATTAATTCAGTCCAGTAGTTCCTGAGATTAGCGCGTTCAACCAAACAAACAAATAAACAAACAAACCCTTCAGCTTTATAATATTATATTATAGTATAGATATATAGTAGTTTGACCTTATTATCACAAATAACTGGCTCAAAGTTTCGATTTTCTGTGTTTATGCTTAATCCACGCATTCTAAGATTGTGTTATATTTATAAATGCCTCGGTGGTGTAGTGGCTAACATGCACCGTCATACATTGAGAGGTCCTGGGTTCGAGTCCCAGGTCGGGTCAAGTTTAATTATTGAGTATTTCTGTTTAGTAAGCCTCAATAATAGCCCGAAGTTGGGAAGTAGGCGGTGAGTCACCCCCGTGCCTCGGAGAGCACGTAAGGCCGTCGGTTCTTAGCTCTCACTAGTCGTGTCGAGTAGTCGTCCCACCGGAGTATGAGAGTGATAGGAATAGAGAGTGCACTTGTGTCTGCGCGTACACTTGTGCACTATAATATCTCCTGCGCAGTTGGCCAGTCTCAATAAGATTGACCGCCATGGCCGGAATCGGTCGGAGAACATTATTATTATTATTATATTTATAAATGAAACTATCTTTTCGAATTTTGTCACGGATTTATTATGATTTTTGGTTCCCGACGTTTCGAATGCTTTACAGCAATCATGGTCACGGGAGAGACTAGGTAGATAAATGTGTCCAAAAGCATTCGAAAAAGCGAAAACCAAACATTATAATAAATCCGCGACAAAATCCGAAAAGATAGTTTCATTTATAATGACAAGTATTCGCGTAAATTTAGGAAAGTATTATTTTGTGTTATGTTTATCAATAAACTAAGAATGTCTAATTTTCTAGTTTTATTTGTTTTATAGAAACTCTCATATTATCTCAGGCTTACGCTCCACCTTTCATACTTTGATGGAACTCATCAATCAAATTGGATGAATGCCTTCAACAGTCATAAAAGACGAACAAAATACATATCTTTCTATATAACGCAATATAAATCATATAAAAAAAATCTAATCGAGTCAAATCCATGCATGAAATATTTTTTTGAAAATTTTATTAAAATATTCATAGGATAAATTCTTTTTTGAATTTTTGTCTTTCCGTGTGAAAACGCATCATGAGAAAAATCACTGAACAGATTTCAATGAAATTTTGTAACATGAAAGTAGCAGTTAATAAAATTTAAGATTAATTTAGTTTAATTTATTAATTATTAAATTAAATTATTATATTATTTTAATTTAAGATTTTTTTTTCGTTTTATATGTAATTAAATACTGTTTGTCTTCCGAATAATAAATAAATAAATATATCTTATATCTAAGGTATCTACACCAACCGTTAAAATGTACCTAGTTATTATTAAAATAATTTTGCACTACCGTCACCCATAATCATCACACGAATATTGTTTTTTTTGTAACGTTATTAATGAAACGTGGGTAATGTGACCGGAATTTAATTGGCAGTGTTCACTTGCTCGAATGTTGCAAATACAATTATCCCTAAACCTTACGTAAATATGTACATATTGAATATATACATTTGTTCCAATATGGTTAATAGAAGGCTTTGTTCAAAGACCTATCTAAGATACACTTGTCGATATATCACAGGAAATAAATATCTGAATAAAGTCACTGTTTTCAAAGATTCCAAATCGAGGGTTTAAGCTTATAATTAAATATCAATTATATAAATTGATTTTTACATAAGTTACTCGTATCTTATTTTACACTTTTTTACACTTTTTAGCATGAGTGAAGCCGCGGGTTCCACTAGTTATACATATAAACCTTCCTCTTGAATTACTCTTGTTTACTCCATATGCTTGTTACCTTCGGGTAGCAGCCGAATGGGCCGGCACGCCCCATATAGTTCATTAGTACCACTCTCTCACAGAAGAGAAGTGGCAGCTATGCTGTCGCGTTTCGTCCGGTGAGTGAGAGTCCGGGAGGCCCACTCTCCCCCCCTCCCTCTTCCCTTCATCCTCCGCCTTCGTTCCCCCTCCCTGCTTGCAGATGTCCATGGCGGAGGTGATCACTTCCCATCAGGTGAGCCTCCTGCCCGTTTGCCCCCTTTTTAATAAAAAAAAAATGATCTATTAAAAAAACGCATCAAAATCCGTTGCGTAGTTTTAAAGATCTAAGCATACATAGGGACAGACAGACAGCGGAAGCGACTTTGTTTTTAACTATTTTTAGTGATGAAATGGGAGGCTTTTGTCCAGCTATGGATGAAAGCTAAAAAAAAGCTTATTTGAAACTTAGACTTCTCAATAACCATTTTCTTTATCTAGACCCATTCGATCCTTTATTTCCTTCCTTCTTTTTATTTCACCCTCTTACCAAAATGCTTAGACGACAATATTCAAATAACGCTATTAGACGACGCGCCATAGTAAACTCAGTAAGTAATAGTACCTAAGCAGGCGTAGTTTATGGTCATATAGTAGAGGAGACCGTGGTAGATCGACCTTCACCGATCTGATAACCAGATGAGACATATTTTTTATCGAATATAATTTATAAACAAATATGCCTATAATTACTTGCCTATCTGAAAGTGCTCATGGCTATTTTTAGCTAGGCAACAGTGCTTAAGTATGATTTTTTGCAGGCAAGTCTATATGACTGATTTTGTAACAAAATGATCTAAAATTTGATATAACTTTCGATAAGTTAGCAGAACGATGGAGTCACCTATATTGACTTACCTGTTCACATCGGCTTGCCAGGTAGCTATACACAAAAATGAGTAGGCAAGCCTACTGAGGCATATTGTGTGTTAAAAACTAACAGTGAAATAAAATTCATTTGGTTATCAAAAGAATGAAAGTGATGAAAAAAAAATCGATTAAAGTTAATTTAATTCTTACAGCACTTTCAGATAGGCAAGTAATTATAGGCATATTTGTTTATAAATTATATTTGATAAAAAATATGTCTCATCTGGTTATCAGATCGGTGAAGGTCGATCTTCCACCGGCTCTTAGACCAATATAAATTACTACTTTTAAGATAAAATAATATAATTATAATAACATATTTTATTATTTGTTTGTGTATTATACAGTTCTACAGAGAAATGGATATATTTTCGAGTAGGTTAAAAGATCTAAGTGATGAACACTACCAGTCTCTAAAGACTACAGTCTAGAATCAAGTGTACTCATAATAGTAAGACGGTCATAAATGAAATTATAAATGAAACTATCTTTTCGGATTTTGTCGCGGATTTATTATGATTTTTGGTTCCCGACGTTTCGAATGCTTTACAGCAATCAGAAGAAAGAAAGAAAGTATTAGTAAGGCGGTCGTTCGTGACTCTAAGATTAAGAGGAATAAATAGACTTTGACAAAATATTGTATTATTGTCCCTTTTTTTGTCTATGTATTATTTTTTATATGAATAAGTATATTTAAGGGTAGGCTTATAATACATGTTTTTTTTTTATTTTTAATTAATATTATGAAATTTTCCACTACTGGGTTACTATAATCACTTGTTATTTTATATGCACAATAAATGATGTAGGTAAATATTATATATCGCATAAAACTCATGAATAATGGAATAAAACTTTTTTATTTTAATAAACTTTTATAAAATAAATATAGTAAACTTTTTAACTTTATATTTTTATATATAAACTAGCTGACCCGTGCCCACTTCGTTGGGCATAATGTTAATAATTCTTTTTTAGTACAGAGTGTTTAAATAATTTAAATTATTTTATTAATATTAAAAATTAAAAATTAAATTATCTATACTAATATTACAAAAACTACTTTTTGTAACTTAAATATAAAAGTTAGACATATGCTGTCGTTGACTTTTTTGTAGGCATTTTCAAGCTCCACATCTTTTCTCTAGAACTCAAAAATATATCTTTCATAGTTAAGGCAGCGTTCGTAAGAAACGATTTCATTAACCGTTTTTTCTCCGATTCACTTTGCAAAAATTAAAAATTAAAAGAATTTTTAAAATCGGTTCAGTAGATCCCGAGATTACCCCTTACAATTTAACAAACAAACAATTTTTACCTCTTTATAATATTAGTATAGATACCAAATATTATAAATTTTCCTTACAAAAATTTGAATGAACTTTTTTGTATACATTCTTAACTTTGTATTTTATTCGTAACAGGTTCGGAAGTACGTAACAACACAGCAATTCATTCAAACTTCCGCTTTAATCGGACAAAGCGGTTGATAGCGCCCCTTTATACTAACTTAGAACTTTGCTTAAACATCGTTGAATCCCTTATAATATAATACGAAATATATTTCTTATTTTCTTGTTTTGCTTTTCTACTTAAGTTTTTTTGGGACATTTTTTACAACAGCGCCATCTAGTTCCGTGGTAAGCTACGAGGCTTGTGTTACGGATACCAGGTAGTTGATATACTACACATATAATTTTTTAAATAAGTACATACATAATATTAATATTAACACCCATGACTGGAGAACAAACATTCGTGCTCAACTAATGAATGCCCCCAGCGGGACTCGAACCCGCGACCGCTGGCGCAGAAGGTAGGGTCACTACCAACTGAGACAAACGTGTCGTTAAAAAAAGTTAAGTACTTCACGCAGTAAAAATAATATAGCGATTCGCCATCGTTCCGTTCCATGGTACTTTTTAAAAGTTGACTTTAAATAGCTATATTAAATGTACATGTACATATATATTATGTATATTATATAAAATAATTTACGTATGATAATATTTATATCCCTTAATTAATAAATCATTGATTCCCGACACTAGCTTCTACCCTTCTTTTATACTTAAGGAATGATTTTCGGGATGGTAGCTGTCCTTTCCAGGGTTTCAGCTTTGTACCAAAAACCATTAATTTTTCAACGGATTAAGTATAAAATGCATTAAATCAACACACAGAGTTAATTTCGCATTTATGCTATAAGTATGAATGAACCAAAACCTTAAAGGACGTAATCTATACTTTAATAATGTAATAATGCTGAAGAGTTTTTTTGTTTGTTTGGTTAAACGCGCTAATCTTAGAAACTACTGGTTCGATTTGAATCATTGTTTTTGTGTTGGATAGTCCGTTTATTGAGGAAGGCTATATGCTATATTACATCACGCTACGACCTATAGGAGCGGAGTATCAATGAAAAATGAATAAACGGGAAGGGCGGGCGGCACTCAAAAAGAAGTTGGTTTCCGGTCTTTAGAACGCGTGCGAAGCCGCGGGAAATGCTAGTGCCAATATAAGTTAAAAGACGACCTTGATACTATATTTTTGTATGAGAGTGCTAAAAATTACACAAATGAAAGGTCAAAAATAGAATGTGATATGTGCTTGGTCAAAATAGTTTATGTATACATATTATGTATATAAAGTTGCTAATACATAAGCTAGTTAGAAATACGTACAACTTAACCATTATGTTTTGTTCTGTACAAGCAAAGCTGTGGTAAAATCCTATTAAACTTTTTCTAGTCCAATTAAAATAAGTTTCACCCTGTTATATCGCGTGGTTTTTGTGGACTGTTAACTTATTACAAAAGCTACTAACGGACGCTGATGTTTAATTTGGTTTTGTGCGAACTCAGGGTTGGTCGTTTCTATTATATACGACTGTATTTGTGGAATAAAATTTTCAGTCAAATATGTACATTAAATATTTCTTTGGAAATCTTATTTATTTATCGATGTAGTAATATAAAAAAAATCTATAAATTTATGAATTTATCTGCTTGACTGTTTGTCTGTACTGCATCAGAAGAAAACTACGGCATAGATTTTAATGAGACTTGCTATAATGATAGCTGCTTATTAGGTTTAATGGAAAGGATACTTCTGAGAATGTTTTTCGAAAACTTGCTTGGTTCTCTTAGTAATACAAGTTTCCTCACGATGTTTTTCTTCATCGTAAGACAAGTGGTAATCACGTAGAAAATTATTCGCACAAGAAATTATCAGAGACGTGAGACTCTTGTGATATACACATATACAATAGAATTATCTATACTAATATTATAAAGCTGAAGAGTTTGTTTGTTTGGTTGAACGCGCTAATGTCAGGAACTACTGATCCGAATTGAAAAATTCTTTTTTTGTTAGATAGGCTATAGTACATCACGCTACGACCAACAGGAGCGAAGCAACAATAAAAAATGTTGCAAAAACGGGAGAAAAAAGAACGCAAGAAGGGGGTCAGGAGGGAGGTATACCGGTAGCTCTGCAAGATATTTGGTTTCCAGCCTCTAGAATTCGGGTGAAGCCGCGGGAATGGCTATCACTACATAGTATAAAACAAAGTCGCTGTCTCTGTCCCTATGTCCCTTTGTACGCTTAAATCTTTAAAACTACGCAACTGATTTTGATGCGGTTTTTTTTAATAGATAGAGTGATTCAAGAGGAAGGTTTATATGCATAACTAGCGGATCCCGCGGGTTTGCCTGTGCTAAATCTAGGAAAAATCCCAAGCGAAGCGAGGGCGAGTCGCTATTATATATAAAGGAATATATAATATGTGCCAAAAAGTATTTCAGTGCAAAAAAAAATCCACATCTCCATACTAAATAAGGAACTTCCATTACATTATATCACAAAATAAGCAAGAAAAATACGTATGTGGTATTAAAAATTACGCGCTTGCATATTTGATCCTCTCCATATAAAACATTTACGATGATTAGAAACAGCTAACTGGATGTTGGTTTTTAATTAACAAACGAATTGCGGGTCGTTGTTATTGACACTTTATAAAGTTTGCTTTCGAAACAGGGTTTAAATTTACTCCTTTTTGACACATTATAATTTAATATAATTTAATGAATTTATTCGAGGCAATATTGGCCCAGGGATAACGCACTCGTTTGAATAACCGAGTGATACGGGTTCAATTCCGTGTCTATCGGATATTTTCACTTGTCTTGCGGTAAAGGAAAACATCGTGTAAAAACCAGCATGTCTTAAAGAACTTTGCAAGTTTTCGTAAAACATGTGAAGTCTGCCAACTTGTACTAAGCTAGCGTGGTGGACTATGGCCTGATTCCCCTCTTATTGAGGGAGCCCATGCTCAGCAGTGGAACGTTAAAAAGGCTATCTCTTTCTTTTCTTCTCCATTCTATGAGACACACACAAACACACGCGCACACTCAATTACATAATATGAGCCTAACTTATAATTGAATAGGTATAAAATGATATAGAATAAAAAAAAATATTTAAACTACACGTGTGATCTCTCACACGTGTTGATATATTTGCTGTCTATTTCTGTGATCATCAAGTTTAGTTCTACAAATAAAATAAATTTAAATATAAAATTATGCTGACATCGAATAAAGAAATAAACCCAACTAACCGATTTAGGTCAAGGCAGCTCTTCTTAATACTAGCCATCTACAAAGTAGATTTTATAGTGCAGAAATACGCGTAAACACAAGTACGCTTTTTTATTTCTATGGCGCTCTTTCTAGAGCACAGGGTTAAAAAACCAACTGTTCTACTACGCCTGTCATTAAAAATTTCTTTAATGATTTTGATGCGGTTTTTTTAATAAATAGAGTGACTCAGGAAGAAGGTTTATATGCATAACTAGCAGATCCCGCGGCTTTGTCTGTGCTAAATCTAGGGAAGAGCTTGAGCGATGCGAGGGCGAGTCTCTAGTTTTAAAAATAATACTGTCTAACTCAGGATTCGAACTCAGACTATTACATTGCAATATAAGCTAAAAAACTGTGGAGCTTTTACTTTGCTCTTACTTCTTTTCTAAGCGTTCTAATATAATACAGCCTTCAATTTCATTATTATCATAATAAACAACGTATCCTACATAAACTGGTAATTTAATGCGCACTTGAGTTTAGCTATTAATTCTGTTAACAAGCGAGTATAAACATAAGTGAATACTTAATTCCTCGAACCCACACGACAAAATTTATGCGTCACCTTTATAATAACTTCAAGGCAAAGGTACAAATGTTTTGGGTAAATTAGATGGAAATTTCGACAATTATACAAGACTTTAATAATTTATGTTTATAACTGTGGTGGCTTATTGGCAGCAAGATCGTTTTGGAATTGGTGTAAAGCGGGTTCGAATCCCAGGTGAGGCTTTTAAGTATAATATGCTCAATTGCAAAGTGGTAGTGCCAAGCTTGTTACCTTCGGGTAGCAGCCTAATGGGCCGGCACGCCCCGTATAGTTCATTAGTACCACTCTCTCACAGAAGACCGGCGTGAAGTGGCAGCTATGCTGTCGCGTTTCGTCCAGTGAGTGAGAGTCCGGGAGGCCCACTCTCCTTCCCCCCTCCCTCTTCCCTTCATCCTCCGCCTTCGTTCCCCCCTCCCTCCCACTCCCCTCCCTCCTCCATGCCTCTCTTTCCTGAAAGGCCGGCAACGCATCTGCAAGCCAGGCTTGCAGATGTCCATGGGCGGAGGTGATCACTTCCCATCAGGTGAACCTCCTGCCCGTTTGCCCCCTTTTTACCATAAAAAAAAATTGATTTGATTAACTAAGTGCTTATGTAAAATTCGTAGTATATACCTAATAATACATAGGTATAGGTATTTAATTTAATTTATCATTAATTAGTTCTTAAATACCTTTTACCAAATATGCAAAATATATGTACTTCGCTTTACTTCTAAGAATTAACTATAACAGCAGTAAAATTCTATAAATCAGTGCTTTTGTTAACATTAGTTATAGATAATATTTTTATTATTAGTTGTTGTATCGTGATATTTACTATCATAAACATTTATAGTAAGCGAAACTAATGAATAAATTAAACCTTCGAACCCTTTAATTTATTCTGCTTCGTTATTCAAACTTAAAGTTATAACTTTAAATATATTTAAATTTATTGTTAAGGTTAACATGCAATAAACTCATTATTTTTTCAAATTTATTAGAACTATGATCAGAAATTGAATTGAAATGATTTAAATTGGTTCATATACATACTATATATCACTAGAAATACCCTCGGCTTCACCCCTGTTATAATACCTATAAACTATAAAGTTTATAGGTATTATAAAGTAGCATGAAATATTTAGGGTTCTAAGTATTTATTGATGCAAAACTATAAAAAAATGGTATTAAAATAAAAAACCTGGAGAGGAATAAAAAATTGCCTACGACTTATTCTCAGACCTACCAAATATACACAAAATAATATAAAAAACGGTCCAGCCGTTTCGAGGAGTTCGATAACAAACACTATGACACGAGATTTTTCATATTAGATATATCTAACGCTACAATCATAAAAGAATAAGTGTTACTAACAAAAGAACAGCGGAACGAGCTTAACATAAAGCGCCTTACTCCATTCTCACGCATGAGTGAATCTATTCTGAAGCCTGACACTATAAAAGCTGACCTAAATTTTAAGGGGGTTTTACCGAAATTCTACATGCATTAGTAGGAACTAGCGTAAAAGCAAGTGTAGGGTAGATAAATATTTGTTTTAGAGTTAGTCGAGATTAGAAGGGAACAAATTTAATTGAGTTAAGAGTTACATTTTCATTCGTGAACGTATAATATCTTTATTAAATAAAAGATCGTATTCATAATGTACTGAAATATGAATACTTTATTATAAATTGAAATTAACCGTTATTCAAATTGCCGAAGTTTAAAATATATTAGGTATTTTAGCATGTCCAATTATTAATACGTAGGTCGTGGGTTCGATTTCCAGTTAATGAATTGAAATACTCTTTCTATATAGAAATGGAGTGAGGAAATTGGCGCTATTTTATCTATAAACTTTACAGAGCAAACATGTCGTTCGAATTCTTATCAGTAGTATTGAATTGCCATCCCACCAGAGTTTAAGAGTCAAAGGAATAGAGAGTGTACTTATTTATTTTGTGTTATTTATATACATATATATTTAGAAAACTAGTGTTCCCAGTGGTGGCAATTCGAAGAGAATTCCTCTCAAACGTCGACATTGAAAGTGTATAGAATTTATCTCTCTGTATAAAAAAGTTTCAGATGCTTTTTTATTGATACCAATAAAGCTCAATATTACAAAACAAAAAAGAAAATCGTTTAACAATTAGAGTAGAAAAAGGTACCTACTGAAAAGTTTTGTCTTTGACTACATATAAATATTTTAGGTTAATAGTCACTACCACCTAATTCCATAGTAAGAGGCTACTACGAGGCTTGTGTTATGGATACCAGATAGTTGATACACGTACTTCTGACTGAGTACAAAGTCTCACCTCACACAAATGAATGCCCAGCGGGACTCGAACCTGCGATCGTTGCCACAGTTAGTAGGGTCACTACAAACTGAGTCAAGCATGTCGTCATTAATACGTAATAAAGACATTTTTCTAACTGTATAATACTTTTTATCAAATTTTGTTTGTTTTTAAATAAATTTTCATTTAAAATGTCAAGAAAATATTCATGTAACACTTAATTTTTCTGCTTTACTAAAGACTTTTTTCACTAAATAAACTTTTACTTCTAGTTAATATGTAAAGGTGTTATAAAAGCGGTTATTACGTACCGGTTGTATACAGCTTGAATGTAAACTACATTACAAAGTCCTAACTTAATTAAAATAGTCAGAATTTTTGATTTACTGCTTTATTAAAGTAAATTATTATTAAAAAGGTCACAAAATATTGCAATTGAGTGAAAGTTTTAAGCACAAATATACGAAATATACATTCATTATTAATATTTTGAAATGGTTTAATTTTTTTGGAATATTTTGAAATGGTTTAATTTGTTAGCCTTTGATCCTGTAAAATTACTACTTAGATACAACAATGTACGACGAAACGTTTGACTCAGTTTGTAGTGACCAGCGGTCGCGGGTTCGAATCCCGCTAGGGGCACTCATTTAAGCACCGATGTGTGTACTCTTGTCATGGGTGTTTATATTTATAATATGTTATTAAAGTGATATATAATATGTAGTTTATCAACTGTTTGGTATCCGTAGCACAAGCCTCGTAACTTACCACGGAACTAGAAGGCGCTGTGCGTAAAAATATCCCAACACATTTATTATTATTATTGTAGTTTAGACTTTCTTATGTTTCTTATCAGTCTGCTTCATCTCTCTCTCTCATCGTCTTCTCTCCTACACATCATTATCTAAGTTTTTTTACATAAATAAGATCAAGTTAAATACACATTATCAATATACAGGTAGTGACTCCGATGGGATTCCCCAACGGCAATTTGAACAAAAACTTAAACCTCAATTTCCATATTTCTAGCTCCAAAATTGACGTATTTCCACATAAACTTTGAAAGCTTTAGGGGATGAATTTTTAAAAGTTTCATGTTGTTTAAGAAATTCTTTTACACAGTCGGATTTTTCTACGCCCAATATTTTCAGATATAATCTGCACGTAATAGAGTAATATTAAGAAAAAAATAATTGAGATAAGTTATAAATACTTTCTTCATAATACTTTTTCTTTATTGTTTCCGTTTATAATACTTAAAATTTAATTAATTTGACGACACGTTTGGCTCAGTGGGTAGTGACCCTGCTTTCTGCGCCAGCGGTCGCGGGTTCGAGTCCCGCTGGGGGCATACATTTGTTGAGCACGAATGTTTGTACTCCAGTCATGGATGTTTATATTTATAATATGTATGTATTTAAACTTATATGTGTAGTATATCAACCATCTAGTATCCATAACACAAGGCTCGTACCTTACCGTGGAACTAGATAGTTCTGTGTGTAAATGTCCCATATTTATATTTATTTATTTATATAATTAAACACTTTGCTGAAAGTTATATATGTATTATACAAATTTATTTAAAAACAATATAATATAATGTTCATATTCAATATAATATGAACATTATATGAACAATGTTAATAACAGAACTGAAGTTAGATGTCGTCTTATACGAGTACATTTGCACGCCATTTGTAAAGGTTTCGAAAGGCTTTTGTAGATTTTTCCGCAATTCTTTCTAGGTCCAGTTTTCGTCTTCTTTAAGGGTGGTATTACATGATAAATATAGTGATACAAATGTAATAACGGTATACTACTAAACTATCCCTCGATTTACTTATACACTGTTCAATCATGGGCAAAAGCCATAACACAATAATTGGTTAGTCAACATTTTTTCGAACGCTCTACGCTATTTTCTTAAAATTTATTGGAAACTACCTCACAATGCTCGATAAATGCAAATGAAAATATAATTGCTTTTGCTTTTATAACCGTTTAAAATATACGTAGAGCCTTACCCGATGAAAGTGAGGAATAGTCAATAATAAAAAAATCGTTTAAAGCTTACATCGCTTACTACAGCAATATGCCAACTTAAATTCGCCCATAAAAATTAATCAAATTATGAAATATAATCAACTGTCAAACATATGCTTGTAAATATTAAACTAAAAGGCGAAACACGTTGTTATTTTAACCCAAAACTTTAGAACAAAACTAAATTAAAGTTGACCGTAGTACACTAGCCCCTCTGCTGTGACCCAAAAAACTTCATTCATTAAAATCTACCTAATAAACAAAGTTAATTAAGTGAAAGTTATTTTATTATTAACTAGTGAATCATACCCGCTTCGCTCGGTTTCGTCCCTTGGTACGTTTCTAATTTTTAAACAGAACTCTAGCGCTTTATTTAAAAATAGCATTTCCCGCGGCTTCGCACGCGCTTTAAAGACCGGAAACCAAATTCTTTCTGAGTCGCGCGGTACAGTATCTTGCAGAACTAACGCCCGCCCTTCCCGTTTTTGCAACACTTTTCATTGATGCTCCGCTCCTATTGCTCGTAGCGTTATGAAATATAGCCTATAGCCTTCCTCGATAAATGGACTATACAACACAAAAAAAAATCGGGCCAGTAATTCCTGAGATTAGCGCGTTCAACCAAACAAACAAACAAACTCTTCAGCTTTATAATATTAGTATAGATAAGCAATTCTAAAGTAACGTCCTGTAAAAGTTGCGTCAAAATTAGTCTAGCCATTTCTAGTATTAGACGACAGTGACAGAAAAAAAACTATACTCGTACGTACGTTTTATACACTTTTACGTCCCTATTACAAACAGACAATCTTTGATTTCATTTAAATGTATAGATTATAGGATTAATAGTAAGGAGTATGGAGGGATTTCTAAAACAATTTCCGAAGTAAGACTGGAATCGCCACTAAAAATTATAGCTAAGCTTATTAAAATTCTTCGGCTTCAACATTTTTGGTATTTGCGGTTATCCAAAGTTGTTATACAGTTATTGGATTAGATTTGAACAAGGGTTTCAATAAAAACTTTTATACATACATAATCTTTACAAATAAAAAAAATGGGAGTGTCTATTTTTAATTTCAAATTAACAGCTTTTCACTAAATGCATATGAAAGTAAATAAACGATACTAACATAAAAAATCTATATTTAAAATGCTTGTCTGTCTGTTTGTTCCGGCTAATCTTCGAAACGGCTGGACCGATTTTGACGGGATTTTCGCTCACTGATAGCTAATGTTATGAGCAGTAACTTAAGATACTTTTATTTTAGAAATTTTATTTCATTTAACTAGCGGAACCCGCGGATTCGCTGGCGCTAAGTCTAGGGACGAACCCGAGGCCTGGTGAATCGCTAGAATAAATTAAAATATAGTATACTATTTGAGCTATATTAAAATTATAGGTGCAGCTTAGTTATTAAATTTATTAAGCTTTTTTACATCCCATAGCTGGGCATGGGCCGCCCTCTTTTCAATCACTACATAGTATAAAACAAAGTCGCTTTCTTTGTCCCTATATCCCTATGTATCCTTAAATCTTTAAAACTACGCAAGGGATTTTCATGCGGTTTTTTTCAGTAGATAGAGTGATTCAAGAGGAAGGTTTATATGCATAATACATGCATAATATAGTAGAGAAATTTAGATGGCGAAATTAGAGAAACTTACATGGCGAACGCTGGCTAAACTCTACGAGATAGATCAAAATAATGTACTACAGTATTGTACACCTTAAAAAGTTCTACAAAAAAGTTCACGATGGCATATGTCTATCTCTTAAGGATAACTCACAATAACCATTTTCTCGCTTCGCTTAGGCTCTTCCCTAGATTTAGCGCGGGCAAAGCCGCGGGTTCCACTAGTAATATTATAAAGCCATAGTCCACCACACTTGCTACGTGCACGTTGTCGGACTACACATGTCTTTCGAAAACTTTCTTTTTCTTTCGTTCCTTCAAAATGCAGGTTATTTTTGTCGCATAAATTCGATCTGGGCACATGTTAGGTGCGACGTTCGGGATTTGAACCCGCTACACTCGATGTCCCAAGTAAGTGTTAACATACCTGTGCCACTACACCACTGCCTTAATTATGGAATGTTAATGATTTAGTTACATAGTTATGCAAATTAAAGTTTAAAATATTTAAAATATTACCATTCAAAAGACAAAATTATACACTTAAAATATGCCTTCATATATTAAGTTATAGTGAAATGAGATACACTTCTATTCGTATGAAGTGAAACTTCCTCATAGCATTTCTACTTTAAATAGCTTGCTACCTTTTGGTTCCAGTTTCTTGTTTTTTACCAGGGTTGCTACAAAGAAATCTATTTAAACAGGCAAAGGTATAAAACCTTTCTCTCCTTTGTTTGTCAACGAATTTTCTTTTTTTATAAATAGCTATAGGGGAAGTTTAGTAATGAAAATTGATGATGGTCGAATTTCGAACACTGAATGAACTGGTAGGATATTTAAGAAACAACTTATATGGACATAAAAACAAAAAATAGGTAGCGATGATAAGTGTGGCTCAGATTGTAGTGACCCTGGCTATACCAGCGGTAGCGGGTTCGAGTCTCGTTGGAAGCAATCATTTGTGTTATGAGCACAAATGTTTGAACTCCAGTGATGGGTGTTTATATTTATTATACACTAGTGGAACCCGCGGCTTCGCTCGCGCTAAATCTAGGGACGATCCCGAGCGAAGTGAGGGTGAGTCGCTTGTTAAGATAAACATTTCCATCATACATTACATATGTATAACTCTAGCGGTTTTGGCAGCGCACGCCAGAATAGCTCGCAGATGGTAGATTTTTTACTACTTACTTGATACTTATCGTCATATTTTGGACAATTCACACAATATCTTTATAAATTGTAGCCTATGTGATATTCTGATGTATAAGCTATATTATTGTAAAGTTTCATTAAAATCCATTCAGTAGTTATTACGTGAAAGAGTAACAAACATCCATACATCCATACATCCATACTTACAAACTTTCGCGTTTATAATATTAGTATAGATTGCACATATATATTACTACCGAATTAAAATACAACTTAGAAGCTATTACTACTTGTCTAGAAGGCAAAATTCCATTTTTGGTGCCATACCCAAAAGGCACAGACGGAATCCAATTTATGAACAGCGTAGGGATAAGCCTGTATTAGCTAATAATTTCCCTATGTTTGTCCATCTTTCTATGTGCTTATCCTTCCCGTTAAGGACTTTCCGTTTTAAATTTATTAGGGAAATGTACTCAATATATAAAAACTGACAAATTATAAGATTTTAACACTGTATCGACCATTTGCCAACTTATTTCATAGAATACATATATTATAACGTCGTGAGACTAACCAACTATACAGATGTAAAGACTCAATAACTTAACTTAGCCGAACTTGCGACTCGAACCTTGGACCTTCAAATGTGCTCTGATACATTCTTACCACTATAGCAGTCACTACAAATACATTATATATGTAACATACCATTGTAAGGTTCTAGAACACTATAAGTGGCAGGACCACTTACTATTAAACCTACATAAATACGTATAAATAATATTTTACTAACAAATCAAAACTTCAATCTATAATCCCTTATTAATTATTCAAAGCACCGCTTTCCTTTCAACGCTAAGCTTTCAGTCTATCAAGCTGTTTATTTACGAATATACTTAGGCCTATAGTCTTTGAACGAATATAATAATATACTGAAACTCGGTCAATCTATACATACTTAGGGGAAGGGGGGGCAAGACGGGGTACTTAACGTTTGAAGGTCAATAAAAGTTAGAAAAATCGCGTTTATATTATATTTTTTATTTTAATAATCATCTTTGGTTATCTGTCTTTCATAATTCAGTCTTATGAGAAACATATGTTACAAGATTAAATAAAAATAAAACTAAAAGTAGAAAAAGTCAGATCTCCCCATCTTGCCCCTCCCTCGGGTAAGATGGGGTACCCTAAAGGGCAAGATGAGGTTTGCCAAAATCATTGAATTAATTATTTTTGCTGACTAAATTCGCATCTTCATCTTTGTCATCTACCCCAGTACAGCTACAGAGAGCCTTTTTTCCGCACGCAGAACATGCAGCTCAGCCTTCATTTGACTCCAAATAACAACCTTCACAATACAAACATAGTGTATTTTCTACTTCACTATTGCTACTGTCCATTGATGAGCTAATCCTCGATACTTTTTTTCACTTCACTTTTCACTCTTTTTTTTGTTAACCGCCGACCAAATCTCAGTAGCAATAGTAAAGTTATAGATAATAAAATACTGGGACAAATGCTTACATCAAAAATAGAATATAGAGCTTTTAGAATAATTGTGTTCTGTTATTGAACTATTACACAGATTTTAATGAAATTTAGTACGATGATAGTTTGTTATCCGCACTAACATCATCATCATCGTCAGCCCTTAACGTCCCACTGCTGGGCACGGGCCTCCCTCAGTACGAGGGGGATCAGGCCATAGTCCACCGCTTGGAAAAAATAATTTCCAAGTTGAGACAACCCTAATTTATTTTCTAAAGCATAATAAAACTAACCCATATGCACTACTGGAGTTACCAAAACAAAGGAGTCTAAAGCAGCTCTCCATTTTGCAAGCTACGCTCAAGTATATGAACATTCATTATAAAAATTTTAAGATGATTCTATAACTAAAAGCTTAATTTAGTGTATATATTTTATGAGATTAGTATGGAATTTCCTTCATTTTCATTCCTTTAAGGGAAGATTTCCGGGAAAAAACTACCCTATATTATACGTCCCAAAGCCAAAAAACATAACAAACCAAAACATACCAAAGTTAATCTAAATAAGTTTAGCATTTTTTTAGTTTATCCACTACAAAGTCCATTTATTAATATACTAGCCTTTCCCGCAGCTCCGCTCGTGTTATAAAGGCTGAAAATCAAAAGAATTTTTTTCCTGTTTTTGCAACATTCATTGATGCTCCGCTCCTATTGGTCGTGGCTTGATGTAATATAGCATATAGCCTTCCTCGATAAACGGACTATCCAACACAAAAACAATTTTTCAAATCGGACGAGTAGTTCCTGAGATTAGTGCGATCAAACAAACAAACTCTTCAGCTTTATAATATTACTATAGATTACTTAAAGTATTACTATATAAATATTTTACTCTAATATTACTCCGAGTCTTATTCTATAAATAATCTAAACAAACGTACACACATTAAACAATTTTTAAAATAAATTTTATGTGATAGAAGTTTTCTCATTCGAGTTGCATAAACGAGAGACGTATTCTGTCACCGTTTCTTCCGCTGGAGATTATATTATTTGTACAGAAATATTTATATTCAATATAAGTTAGCTAAACTTTATTTTATAAGATAACTTTGGAAATGGTACAAATTAATATTTATGTTCTATTTTTTATTTTTTTCTATTTATTTATGTTCTACGTATCTAGATAATGAGTACGAAAACCAAAGTAGTGTAGCTTTTTATGGATTAAAAGCTACAAAATGATAGGGATATGAAAGTGTTTAATGCATATTTGAGCTTTCATCACTACATAGTATAAAACAAAGTCGCTTTCTCTGTCCCTTTATCCCTATGTATGCTTAAATCTTTAA
Source organism: Boloria selene (assembly GCA_905231865.2). NCBI lineage: Eukaryota > Metazoa > Arthropoda > Insecta > Lepidoptera > Nymphalidae > Boloria > Boloria selene. The sequence goes on from HG993133.1 coordinate 1,775,540, forward strand.
AACTACGCTACGGATTTTGATGCGGTTTTTTTAATACATAGTGATTCAAGAGGAAGGTTTATATGCATAACTAGCGGATCCCGCGGCTTTACCTGTGCTAAATCTAGGAAAGAGCACGAGCGAAGCGAGGGCGAGTCGCTAGTATTATTATATTAGCTGAAAGTTTAGGGTGTGAGATAAACTCGAAAGCTTCAAAATATGGTTGATTTTCTTTATTTAAACGTGCTATTCTATGAAGAAAATACTAATGTTTAATGTGAATTCTTTTTTAATTTTATTGCTGTAGGTTATTTTTTACGAAAGTCAAAGATTAATTCTGCGTTCTGCGTTGTTCAAACAAACTAACTTGTCCATTTTATAATATTATTATAGTATAGTCATAGACTGTAATATTAGTATAGAAATAAAAGAGATTTTTCCCCTAAATTACTTTCACGAAAAAAAGGTTTTGTCTATTGACATTACATATGGAATATTTTTAAGGGTTCCATGGATAAAAGGCTGATACGGAATCCCTATAATTTTGCTATATCTGCTATTTTGTCTTAAGCGAGGGTTGGTCAGTACGTGTACATTAAATGGCATCTTTAATACACATTTTACAAATAATATTTCTAATCTATACCAATATTACAAATCAGAAGAGTTTGTTTATTTGTTTGTTTGGTTGGTTGGTTGGTTGAACGCGCTAATCTCAAGAACTACTGATGGGTATAAAAAAAATCTTTTTGTGTTGGATAGTCCGTTTCTCGAGGAAGGCTATAGGCTACTTTACATCACGCTACAACCAATAAGAGCGGAGCATCAATGAAAAATGTTGCAAGAACGAGAAGGGCGGGTGTTAGTTCTGCGAGGTATCATACCGCGCGACTCAGAAAGAATTTGGTTTCCGGTCTTTAGAACGCGTGCGAAGAAGCGGGAAATGCTATGTATGTATGAATAATTTATAATTTTTTTTATTATATAACATACTAGTTAGTCAATCGTACTCTACTCGTTAAGTTAACCTAGACTAAATTTCATCGAAATCCTTGCAGTGATTTGGTTATAACCAAACAAAAATTTTAAAAGCTACAGGTTAGCTTTTGTCTTGATAATAATGAGTAAATAAGATAAGATTTTCTAAAAAATATTTAATAGCCAGCTTTGACATTATGATATGCATTAAAAATAGTCCTTGTATTCAATTATATTTTTTGTATACCCTATATTTTAACCTAGCTAGCATGAAGTGGCTTAAAACGATGATACTAATAACTTAAGCTGAAACAAAAGTTTTAATTCTATCCAAGTACCAAGTTGAAACAATAATAAGCTTTTATACGAGCTTTTATACCCTATATTCCTTTTCTAAAAAAATTTTTGGCTAACGTTTTATGTGCAAAATTCATCTTTTGTGAGAGATTTTTTGCGCTTTGTCTGTCAAGTTAGACAGTTTCAGTAAATATTAGAGTTTTCATAAGTAGTCATAGCTAATATATGGCCTTGAAAGCAATAATTAAGTCAAGGATCATTGGTTGCTTACTAGTATTAGTAAATTACTTATAAACGTTAAACTATAATGAATCTACAAAAAAACAACCAAATTTTAGTTAACCAAAAGTTAAATGCGCAATAAAATAATATTTATGGCTTATACACTTATAAGACGGTGGTAACCCAGTGGTAAAAATCCGGGTCTCGTACATCTAATATTTACATCATTTCCAACATAATACTGCTTGTCTTACGGTGAAAAATCGTGAGGAATGCATGTCTGCAAGTTTGAGAGAACTCGGCAAATTTTCTAAAGACATGTGAAGTAATCCAACCCGCATTTAGCCAAAATTCTGGCCTATGGCCTGATCGCCTTCGTACTGAAGAGAGGCCTGTGTTTAGAAGTGAGACGTTAAAAGGGTTGAATACATCTTCTTATATATAAAATTCTCGTGTCACAATTTTCGTTCCCATACTCCTCCGAAACGGCTTGACCGATTCTGATGAAATTTTGTGAGCATATTGAGTAGGTCTGAGAATCGGCCAATATCTATTTTTCATCCCCTAAATGTTAAGGGTAGTCCACCCCTAAATTTTTTATTTTTATTTTTTAGACATTTTTTTTTTCCTACAGATCAACCCAATGAGGTTGATTAGCAATTAAAAAAATTTACGCGGGCGAAGCCGCGGGTACAGCTAGTACACTTATACAATGTAGCAGTGGTAGATTATTACTAACGCTTTCATTCGAAAAAGACCGAATCTAGCACCTTTATATTTATAGGCGAATTGTTTTTTTGAATGACCACCATTACGGTAAAGGATTCATCATCAGGAAACCAGCTTTCAAAAGAAAGAGTTTCGAAAGACTTGGTCCTCCAACCTGCACTAGGCTAGTAACTTGGGATAGAGTCTGATCTCCATTGCATTATGAGAGTCATTTACTTAAAAAGAGCTGAAAATGAATAAGTTAAAACTGAATATCTCTTAGTCTTAGTATAGTTGACTTAAAATTTTCCTTGGAACTTTTGACTGTAACGACATACAAAGTATTATGTCCTTCACTAATTTAATTTTAATGCAGTTTAAAACCACATTGTTATTAATAATCTTCCATTAATTCTAAGATGCTGATATCAGGAATCATAGTTAATTAAAACAACTTTAACTATATCAACACAAAGGCTTTAGACGCCATTACTCATCACTTTAAGCTATTAAAGATAAATCCTTTGATACGATGCATGAGACATGATTATAAATAAGTATATTTTACGTAGAAATAATGAAGGTAATTTGATGAAACGCAAAATTGAAAATCCATTTCGGACGGTTTCTTCTAATCTACGTAAATCATATTTTTCGAGTTTAAACGAAACTTAATACTTTCTTAGATTTATGTGAATATTTGACGTTATAAATGAAACTATCTTTTGGGATTTTCCGCGACAAAATCCGAAAAGATAGTTTCATTTAAACGAAGCTTTCATTACAAATTTCATTGAAATTAGTTCAGCGGGTTAAGCGTGAAAAGACATGACAGACATTATTAAAATAAATTGGGATATTATTACACACAGCACCCGCTAGTTCCACGACAAGCTACGAAGCTTGAGTTACGGATACCAGATAGTTGATATACTACATATATAAGTTTTAAATATATACATGTTATGAATATAAGTACCCATGACTGGAGTACAAACATACGAGTGAACAAATGCGGCTCGAACCCGTGACCGCTGGCGCATGAAAGGTCACTACAAACTTGTCGTCAAATATCTGTAGTTTAAATCGCATTTATAATATTAAATAATAGTAATAGGAGCAACGGGAGTTGTAGCCAAAAACATAATTAAATACTGCGAGAAACTAGAAGCCAATATAGATATAGGTGTACTACAGAAACAAGCTGCTATCCACTCTTCGACAATAGTACACAAAGTGTTAGCAAATAATATTTACCTTGAAGAGTCATAAATAATGAATGAAATAATGAAATTGACGAATGACAGAGGAGATTGGAAGAAAAAGACATGTTGTGCCGACCCCACATAGCGTGGGATAAGGACAGGAAGAAGAAGAGAGAGTCATAAATAATACCACATTTGTTTACAAATTACATAAAAATAGGTAAAATAGGCATTGAGTAATTAAGAATAGGATAATAAATATCTTCTTTCCGAGCTGAGCTGGGACGGGATATTTATTTTTTATACCGATTGTATTTTATACAGTCGAGACAGGGATTTTAAATAGTATTCTATGGAAATTAGGGTGTCGAAGCTATAGAAAGAGATTACAACTTTGTCTGTCCACACACGTATTATTTTAAACGGTTTGACCCTTTGTAATAGAATTTGCTTTATTGATTCTAGGTAGCAAAACGAGTATTAGTATGTTATAGAAGTATTAAAGACCCTATTTTTCTTATTTAATTTTTTTCTTAAGAATTACAAAGAGAAAGTATCTATTTTTTGTATTTCACGTCTTTTGAAATGACATTTTCTTTGAAGGATAATATAAATTTATAGAATACAAAAAAATTAAAGCTATAAGTATTTTTTTCTAATGCTTCGAACCTTTTCTTTCATACAGAAAGACTCTGAATATATGTGTAAGCGGAATACAAGTGTGTATGTATGAAAAGTCGATGTATTTTAGCTTTTACTCGTAGTAGAGCATACTCTAATATCTGTTCACGGTTCAGTAGCTTTACTCCTTACTAGCACTTTTAATGTCTTCATATGTACTATGTAGTATATACTTTCAAAGAGACATTTTAGAAATGACTGAATCATCGAAATCTATTCATAAAATTAAAGTGGATGTGTATCACTATATAGTATAAAACAAAGTCGCTTCCCGCTGTCTCTTTGTCCCTATGTATGCTTAGATCTGTAAATCTACGCAACGGATTTTGATGCGGGGTTTTTAATAGATAGAGTGATCCAAAAGGAAGGTTTATATGTATACGTTAGCGTAACTCGTGGCTTCGCTCGCGCTAAACCTGTATATTGCACGAGTATAATCTCAAAACAACAGGTGTTTCTTACACGCATCATCATCATCATCATCAGCCCTTTTTTTGAACGTCCCACTGCTGGGCACGGGCCTCTCTCAGTACGAGGGGGATCAGGCCATAGTCCACCGCGCTGGCCTAGTGCGTGTTGGCGGACTTCACATGCCTTTCGAAAACTTGTTAAGTTTTCTCAGACATGCAGGTTTCCTCACGATGTTTTCCTTTACCGTAAGACTGAACACTGAAAACGACTAGTTTATCCGTGTATTTTTCATCCAAATATAAAAGCTTTTTCATACAAAGCATTTTAACGTACAAAGTTCCCATCTAATAGTACTTTAATTACCCAAAAACGAGTTCTATATATGTTGAAGTTATGTAGAATCTTCATTGTTTCTTAGCGTGGCCCAAAGTAATCTCACGCAGGGGGTGATATTTGTCCCATTTTTCCTTATTACCATCCCCTTTTAGGGTTATGGTGCGTTTTAGGGATTCTACGGATCAACTAAAACTTCAAAAGCTTAGATGTTTGATTTGTTTGAATGTTCACTGTATTCCTTTGTGAATGCTATATTTTGCTTTATAGTTTTTCAGTGCTTTTAAAGGAAAAAAATACTTAAGCTTAAAAATATCTATACATTATTACAACAGCACCATTTAAATCCATGGTAAGCTGCAAGGCTTCTGTTACAGATACCAGATAGTTGATATACTTACGTATATAACTTTAAATACATACATATTATAAATATAAACAACAATTGAATAAAATAAAATTATATTGGAATTTCCAGTAAATAAAGCTTTTGTTTTACTCAAAGCAAATAAGAGCTTTTAAAAGTTAATGCTCCTTTCTAATGAAACTATATGACGAGCTTTAGAGATTAGCTTCGACAAAGCTAGTTTGAAATATTAAAGAAACAATAACGTGTGTTTGCTAAGAACCGTTAAATACGAATTTTGCTTCACACACCCCTGAGTATGATTTTAGGGTTTCGTAGGCAAAAAGTAAACATGGAAACCTTTTGTGGAACAATTTCGTTATAACCGTTTATCCGTATATCACACCGTTCCGTCGTACAAATTGCAAAAAATAAAAAAGTGCTTCGTAAAGTAAATAAGGTATGAAAAAAATGTAAACATTGTGTGTGACATGCATCCCCTTCCCTTATTTCAATACGGGGTGAAATTGTAATCCATATTTGAGATAGCCGAACTTGGAGAATACTTATAGTAAAAATTATTTCAAACTATAGAGAGATTTAGGGCATTTTTGACTTCATTCAATTCACCTAAACGTTGTTTTTCGTAAAAATATTGTGAAATACAAACGCATTTGTTTTGTCAATAAATTACTACCGAATTGGAACTATAGATAGCTATTATTAGGTCGTATATATAATATTTTTTGTCAATCCGTACATGGGAAGCTAATGAGGAGGCTCATTTAGGGAGGTGCTTTAGAACAGTACGTTATGAAACTAATAAGAACATTATAAAATAATACAAAACCGACCTAACTATTCTTAGTTCTGCATATATAAAAAAATGTAATGCTAAAGTTAAAAACTTCTCCACGAGTATGTACGAGATACGTCATGATGCTTGCATTTGCATATTTTACTTACCAGCAATAAATATATGTAATTATAACTTCAATATTCACTCGAATGTGATGTGAATGAATGCATAAGAGAACTTGTTTATCAAAGATATGTAAAGTCCGCCGCATTTCCTTCACTATGGTGGACTATGGTTTGTTCTCCCGAATCAAAGCTTCAACAGAGCTTTAATCAAATAAAGCTTAATCTCAAGAAAACTTTATATTGTTACAAACAAAAATAATTATTCTAATATTATGAAGAGGAAAGGTTTGTATGTAAGTAAGCTTGTAACGAATTGGCTCAAAAAGTACTGGACCGATTTTAAAAATTCTTTCACCATTTGAATGCTATATTATCACTGATAAATATAGTCTATTTTAATTGCAAGAAAAATATAATGATCCTTACTAAACCTACAATAACAGGAGAGGAGGAGTGCACGCCGCACATAATATATGAAATAGGTAGCCGCGCGGCTCAGGAATATATTAAAGCTGGGGTAATTTTGGAGAATTTTCTACCCAGCGAGTGATCGAATGAAGTTTAGTAGCGATTAAAAAAATGAACGCGAGCGAAGCCGCGCGTATTGCTAGTATTGAATAAAATATAGCACAACACTTGTGCATTGTTAGACGAATACAATGTAGATAATGGAATGTAAACACTAGAATGTTTTACAAAAGCCGTGTATATATTTTGTTTTTTCTTTGCAAAATAATTATATTTGTTAACTGTAATTTTCTATCAGAGAATAATTACACGTAAATGAGTTCTTTTAACGCAGTGGTAACTCAGTAGTAATGTGGTAACTTAAAATGAAGGGAAGTGGGTTCAAATACATATTTTTTATTAATATCTAATTAGGTATTTTAGCTCTGGCAAAGGAAGAATAATGTATTTTCAACATTTGTTAGGTGAATATTTAATCATCATCATCCTCTATTTTCTTCACTTAGGGATGGATTTTTACTATGAAAATTAAATAGAACGAACTGGAAGTTTGCAAATTCAAACAAAAAAACCTTCCAAATCCATTAATAAGTGGCAATTTTGTGAGGTAGCAAACATAAATAAGTAGGTAAAATCTATTTGAGAACCTTTTTCTTTTTGAAGTTGGTTGAAAATACGAGTATTTACGCCGCAACAGAACTACTTTAATAAAATACAAAAGAAAATCTTAATCTCGATGAGAAAAGTGTGAGATTGATATAGAAAGTAGAGCTCGCTAGCCTCTTTCAATTTTATTGCAAGGAATTTCCTTTCTAGGAAAATCTAAATATACGTGGAGAGAAAATAAGAAATATAACTCAAAGTGAATATAAATATTTGTGCAATTAAAACATCCTGGTTATGAAATGCATATCGTTAAACTTCCTGTTAGATCAACGGGAAACGAAGTTAGTTTATTTATTTACTAGCGACTCGCCCTCGCTTCACTCGGGCTCTTCCCTGGATTTAGCACAGGCAAAGCCGCGGGATCCGCTAGTTATGCATATAAACCTTCCTCTTGAATCACTCTATCTATTAAAAAAACCGCATCAAATCCGTTGCGTAGTTTTAAAGATTTAAGCTTACATAGGGATATAGGGACAGCGAAAGAGACTTTGTTTTATACTATGTAGTGATACAGCTTTTTTTAACCGACTTCCAAAAAAAATTAATTTATAAATTTGATCGGTATTTTGTATCGGTATTACTCTGTGATATGATCCGATTTACGTGATTCTTCTTTTGTTTGATGCGGAATAGTTGCCATTTGGTCAAGAAAAAATGTAACATAGTTTGGTTCAGTAGTGTTTATTAGTTTAACTAATCTATTTTTTGGTATTATAAGTAAAGTTCTAAACGCTTGAAATGCCTTACAGCAAGCATAGCTAAGTCATTAGGGACTAAGATTTAGATATTTCATACACTCGAAGTTGTTCCGTATTTTTTAAATCATTCAAAATGTCTAAAACCAAAAATCAACATAATAAGCGAAAAACTAAAAATTTTAGAAGATTTCCTTAGCTTTGAAAACTAGAAAATACAAACTGCCTGAAATAAAAAACGGTGACCTAATTCTTATAAGCAAACTATAAATAATCTAAAGCAATTCTTCCACATTATAAATCAAAGACTATGTTTGTTACTCCCATGTTTTTATATTTACTTAATAATTTATTATATAAAGTATATACATAATAATAAAATATGCATTTAGTAAATACATTGGTTTTGGACATAATAATTGTTGTTAACGATAGGCAGAATTCGAACTAACATTCAAAGTGAAACTCGTAGTTTGGCAAGAACTGTAAGAAAATGTAGTAAGAAACAACTTAGACAGAGTCAAATAACTCAATTACCATAAAAAAATAAGTCTATATAAAGAAAATAATATGTGTGAATGTCCTAATTCTTACATGTCCTAATTCTTACATGCACATAATGATTACAATATAGATATAAAATATTACAAGTCGTCCGCCTGATTAAAATATTCTAAAGGGTTTAAAAGCTATGTGAGGGTTGCGAAAGGGATGATAACCGTAATTAACTATAAGAAAACATTCGACTCGAACCCAATATAATTTCGTCATAAATTAATCTGACCATACTATATGGATGGCCAAATCTAATCGTAAATTTATGATTTATGTACTTTAAACAGTTATATTATGATAAATATTTGACAAAAACTGCTATTACCACCATCAGGATCAAATCTCCTATCATCAAAGAACAGGAGACTAGGTACGTACCTTTGAAATAACATAATGTGTCCCTCATCCACTTTGCATCTAACAACATATGTATTACTACACTTTCAAAAGAAATATCTAAGGATCTACGCAGACACTATACTAAAACACGCTTAGTTTCAAAATTTAACAACTGTTATGTATATTTATTTATATCGCGAAAATAACTTTTAAGATGAAACACGTCCTCTCTCGACCGCGTCCGATCGGCAACTGAAGCCTGAAACGTGAAAACTGAATACGATATACGAACCTAATTTCACTGTAGGTTTTGACCCAGAACGATGCCTCTAATAGATAATAGATGGCGCTATTTTTTAAATAATTATAAGTTTTTCAAAGTTTATTTAAGACTTTTATCCTGTCTATCAAGTTAGTTTTATTCGGGAGCTTTTTAAGAAATTGTGTTTTTTGAACGGTTTTAAAGAAGTGTTAGTTAAGTTCTATGGAATTATTTATCTTTTTAATTATTGTTTCTTTATACGCGATTTTTAATTGTATTTCAGAGTCTATGTTTCTTAAATCAATACATAAAGTCTAGTATATAATCATTAGCTATACATAGCTGCGCATATTTAATTATAATCTATAAATATTATATTAAAATCTAAGTGATTCGAATATGTACAGTAAAAATATTTGAAAAGTCTTATTAATTAATAATAGGTACCTAATTATTATCGATCGATAGGCCGAATTTAAAGTTTTTAGAATTTTTGTCTATCTGGGAACGTATATTTCAATCACTGGACAGATCAAGGATAAGTCGTAAGTTTAATTATAAAAAAATTTTGTGTTTCGTGTAATTTAAAACTTTTTATTGATAACACTGAAGCTCGTACATAGCTAATAATCTAAAGAAATATTAGAAGCACTGTTTTATCTTTGCCTATTTATATTTAATAATATGTTGGGATATTATAATCATCCGAATACATGTACGAATAAATATAATTTATTCTTCCCGTACCCGTACAAATAGTCACTTCGTTAAAATAACTGCTGACGCATTACATTTTTTAATAAAATAATTTAATAATTAAAAAGATGGCGTTAGGTATTGAATATTAAATACATAGTCACGACTATGCAAAATGAAGTGAGAATTTAATAAGTACCAACATCGAGTATATACAAAAAAAATACATGAAGAAATATATCAAAGATAAAGGGCAGATAATGCTTCAATTTCTCTTTATCCCTTCTAATAAAAGAATATAAAATATACTTAAGTAATAATATTCTGAAAGTAGTATCAGCACTAGCAGTGATTCTCAAAGTAGAGACGCGTAGGGCGGAACGTCTAAGGATTTGGGGAGTTAACATAATTAGTTATGTTTTCAATTATAATAACGTCCTTCCGACCGAATTCGGCCACAGTGGGTAATCTCATTGATAATAATGATCTGTGCAAAAGAAATTGTAATAACCCAAATATACTCTATTCCTGTCACTCTCTTTCTCCGGTACAATTATTCGCCACGAATAATAAGAGTTAAAAGCAGGCTTTATGTTCTCTTCTAAGCATGACGGTGAAACCTCTCGAATTTCTCAACTTCGGAATGCTACTGATAATCTTTTGACATTAATATTCAATGACAAAATAGCCTGACGAGATTCGAACCCATACCTATGGATATGTTGTTTGCTTTTGCAAGTAAACAAAAGTCGTAAAAAATAAAATGAGAAATGAGGTTAAAAGCGGAAGCTAGAAGGATGTTTGACCATATACACCCCAGAATGAAAAAAATCAACCCCATTAAAAATAGGGAAGTTTGAGTAAGTCTGGTATAAGATAAAGACTAAATAAACGTTCTCTCAGAAATATATTGTAGCGGAATGATCCTTCAGTTTATCAAAAGACAAGATTTGCGACTATTGTATTTTTGGGTTTTAATGATAGAGCTTGTTACGAGTGTTATAAAATGTTATTCATTTATAATTTGTAACGATGTTATTTCGTTATTTTGCCGAAAGAATCGGATTTACGCTTTTCTGTGAGAATATGACTCGTACAATTATTATTTAACAAGTGATACTCCGCGGCTTCGCTCGAATATATTGCTAGTCTAGAGTATATACAAGAGTATAGACAAATGTTTGATACCTACCTTTAATTTTAGAACCAATTCTTTTAAACGAATTAGAAGTAGTTAGGATATTCTCCTCACTAGGATTCATTCCAAAGGTTCCAAAAGTTAGTAGCACCGTCATATTTTATGATATATATTATATACCGTCAAGCCTTTAGTTAGTAACTTTATTTAGGCACTAAAATAAAAAAATATAACCCTTTCTTTATTAGTTTTATATTTTTTCTATAAACTTTAAAAAAATCATAAAATTCTGTGTAAGAGCAACAATATTCATAAAAAATCTTCGTTTTAAGTGTTTATTTACTGCTTGTATAAATATACCTTTATAAGAAGTTTATTCATTTCGTTGGAAAAATTTTCATTTAAGAAACATAAATTTTTATAATCAGCCAATTTTATTTTAAAGGGTGTTTAATTAACACGATAGTTACTTTTCGACCGAGATCCTAGCCCCGCCAGACTTTTTATATTTTCTCATTAACCAAATTAATGGGAGTATGTATATGACAGTAAAAATAGGCTTTTTTTATCAACCTCGTACTATATTTCCGATCCTATTCCGAGGTTAAATTCTATTTTTACTGGCCTAGTAGTATGTGTATGGTTTTTGACCGTATACCCGCAGGCTTAGAAGGAATTAGCTTATTAGTAAACACGTACACGTACAGAAAAAATATATATATTAATAATATATTAAGATGATATGCCTCTACCTGAGCAATCTTCAAATCAAAAATCCAATAAAACAATGCCGATAGGATAGAAATCACCTACGTATCTTTAAATAGCTAACTTAGTAAAAATAGGGAGGACTGATATCTAATTCCTATTTTGCGTACAGAATATAAGTATTACTTTTACAAGAAGTATCTCTTTTTTAACGTTGCACTACTGGGCATGGGCCTCACTAACCAAGTGCGGGTTGGTGATACTTGGTTATTCCAGACATGCACATTTCCGCGATGTTTTCCTTTACCGTAAGGCAAGTTGTTGTTAGAAGTAATTCACACATAAAAATATCTGAGATGCGAGTTCCGAAATTTGACTTAGCTTCGCTTGTTTTCACAAGCGTTTACCTCATTTTACTACTGCATTTATGTATTTACTTAAAGTATTAGCTATAAGTATAGCCAAAGATCTAAATAATATCTATCCATTCAATCGAAGGATTGAAATTAAGTTATAAGCTACTACTACTATATACTACCCTTTTTTATATATAACAAAAGATTTTATCTCAATTGAAATGCTAGATTTTTTGTACTTTTTTTTTTCAATATTTTGTCATAATTCTAATAAGTAAAATTAGTGGAAAGTAAAAGCATCCCTTCTAAAAATAGGCAAATTAATTATCATAATAACATTCTTTACTGTATTCACTATTCAATAACTGTAGTTAAGTTAACCAACGGACAATTTGATAAAGTTTTGAACCAAATTTTCGTTAGTCACTAGTCTAACTAAAATACAACTCAAAATCAACAGCTCAGACTCATCCTGTACAAGGTCCTTAGAGGTTTACCAACTTCAATTTTCAATGTTCCAGCTCCCAGTACGATATACTTAACTATACCTGTAATGATAATGCCAGTTTTAGTCAAACTTTGTCAGACGTATAGGTTAATGATTAAAATATTTTAAGAGTTACTACTTAGAAATAACGCATGATTTCTTATTTCCCGTAACATTTTAATTTAACAGAAAAAAACTACAATCTGGCAAAAATTTTAGCAATTTTATATTGAAAAATATAAACAAAATACGGTTTTAGTCCACAAAATTATACAATAAATAAAATAAATTGAAACGAAGCAATTCTATAATTTCTTTCACTTTTCACTTTATAACCCTTTTCATAAATGATACGATTAAAAGAAAGAGAGTTGAAGCCAAGTAAAGCTACAAATAATGAACAGAAAACAAATATACGTTCGGACATTATTACACACAGCGCCATCTAGTTCCGTGGTAATCTACAAGGCTTGTGTTACGGATACCGGATAGTTGATATACTACATATATAAATTTTAAATACATACATATTATAAAGATAAACACCCATAACTGGAAAACAGCTATTTGTGCTCAACAAATGAATGCCCCCAGTTGGACTCGAACCCGCGACCGCTGGCGCAAAAAGTCGGGTCACTGCCAACTAAGCCAAACATCTTACGTATTTAAGCTCAAATATTATGTATATTTTGAAACCCTTATACCACAAGATGGTATAATCTAACCAAAGTACATGTTGACATTTCTCATTAGATGCCGGTGATAGGTATAATGGCTCGCCGTAGGTGAGTCATGAATAATTATGTCATCGATTTGGTAGCAATTTGTTTATCGTGTGAGTTCGTGTAATGGAATTGAGTGTCCTCATTTGCATTTAAAAGCGAATTTCAGAGCTTTTTTCATAATATTTGCTTTATATTTTGTTGAGAATTTTATGTAAAAAATCCGCCTGGTGCATCGTCGCTGACCGGTTGTGTTCACACTGCATATTGTGTATTACGTTCGCTTCGCATTCAACACCCAGCGAGTACCGGTTTCGCACAGAGTAGTTTCAGCACAGAGTAATCGCAGCATATGGAATAAAATATTATAACCAAAGCCGACAGAACATTTGTCCTTTTTGATAGGTGTGCATCTTCATCGAGACTGGGTGAAATGAATATGGATAAGTCAAATTCCTCAGATTACGTGACCCAACGCAGGGGTAATCCTTCATCTGGACCTGTAACTCATGAAGATATGCAACGATACGAAAACCGTATAATCTCAAGGTTAGACTCTTGGTTTGAAAAATACGATGGAAAGTTCACTCAAATAACAAATGATCTTGATGATGTTAAAAATTCACTACATTTCATGAGTGACAAATATGAACACCTGAACAAAAAATCGCAAGAAATTGAACAACGTATCGAAATTCTTGAACGGAAGGATAAACGAGCTGAAGAGTTGGAATCAAAAGTGGATATGATGGAGCAACAGGCAAGGCAATGCAACTTAGAAATCAGCAACCTTCCAGAAAGGCGTGGAGAAGATCTGTTGATGACGCTTCTGGAGATAGGAACAGTTTTGAAATGTCCACTTTCAAAACAGGACATTGTATCTGTCCATCGTGTCCCGTCACCGGATCCCAAGAGATCCCGCCCAAAGAATGTAATAGTAAAATTTAACAATAGAATGCTACGCGACAGCTTTGTTGCCTCTGCACGCCTAGCAAAGGGGATCAGGAGTGATCAGCTCGGGATTACCGGCCCGGGACAACAAATATTTATCAATGAGCATCTCACCCTAAAAAATAAAGGTTTGTTTCGGGAAGTACGGGAGGCAACAAAGAAATGTGCCTATAGGTATGCATGGATTAAACACGGAACTATATTGGTTCGCAAAAGTGACGCTTCGCCAGTCATTGCAATACGGTCACGGAGTGATTTGTGTAAAATTAAAAATGTGTAGAATAGTTAATTTTTGTTATTCGTCTTTTTTGCTTAAAAGTTATTTAGTTGGATTTTTTATTATTAGTTTATCACATTTTTATAATAAGATTAAAGCGTTGTACGACGGACGTATCTGTGTGGTGCGCTACTCTGTACTGATTGTGTTAACTTGTTTACAATTTATGTTACTAGTCTATAAATCTACCTGCATTTATATGTTGCTTTGCACTTTTAAAGTAGTAAACTATAAAATAATTACAATATACTTAAGTAATTACAATAATCATTTGATGATATATAATATTAAGTGGCATTTTTCGATTCGACCTATCCTATTTAGTGTTTTTATCAATAATAATGCATTAGTGAGCTATCAGTTTTTAAGAAAAATAACTTTTTATTTATTATTTAATGCTGATGTACTTATATATCACTCAATGAGCGCCGGACAAGTTTTAGAGGTAAGTCATGATATCAATGTAATACCTGAACCATTTCCATACACATTTATGAAGCAAAGTTATATACATTCATATTATATGCCTGATTTTTTAGATCTGAATGACTGTTATCATATTATACTATATTATTTATTTATTATTATTATTTTTATTTTATTTAAATTGACAGTAATTTTCTTTTATATTAAAAAATACCAGCGATGGATAAGATAACAATATATTACCAAAACTGTAGGGGTTTGAAAACAAAGTTAGACACACTTTATGCTAATGTTTTATCGGAATGTTACGATGTAATAATCTTATCAGAGACTTGGTTAATTCCTCAAATCAGTGACAGTGAATTCATTGACTCCCGTTATATGGTTTATCGTTGTGATAGGGATCGACTAGCGACCGGCAGGAGGGACGGAGGCGGGGTTCTCATTGCTGTACGACATGAATTGCAAGCTAGACAATGTTTTTTAAGCGTTGATACTTCTTCGTGTTTGCCCTCTGTTGTTGATTACGTAATCATAAATGTAAGATCTAGTGTTAGGGGTAAATATCATCTTTTGTGTGGATTATACATTCCTCCCGGACAGGCATTACATGTATATCAAACTGTCTTTGATACTTTTCAAGATGAAATATTAAGTAATTATACTGATGTTTTTTGTATCGTCGGTGATTTTAACTTACCGCATTTGGTGTGGGAGCCCACTGATCAATTATACCTTTTACTCTCATCTTCAAGTTGCTTGGATGCGAAAGACAACGTGTTCGTTAATTTTCTGTCATCTATTGGTGGATATCAATACAATAATTTCAAGAATGATCAGGGCAGGACACTTGATCTTTTTATTACAAATAATGAAGTTTGTCATTGCGATCCCGCCCCAATGCCTCTGGTCCCTGTCGATAGCAAACACCCCCCATTTTTCGCTACCCTTGATTTTAATCTACATTGTAAACCAATGGTACGGTCATCAACGAATACACTTTGTTTTGTAGAGGGTAAATATGAATTTATAAACCTCGAAATAGATGCAATAGATTGGGAAGCTCTCTTAACAGAGGTACCAATCGAGGATGCCATTAGTAACTTTTATGAGAAAATATACGCTATTATTAAAATTCACATTCCTGTAAGACGCAAGAAATCGAGCAATTTTCCTATTTGGTTTTCAATACCACTTATACACATCTTTAAAAATAAAAAAAGGGCATGGATAAAATGGAAAAAATTTGGTAATAAACTGGACTATAAGGAATTTTCGGATTATCGTTACAAATTTAAAGACTTGTCGAAGAAATGTTACAATAATTATATTGAATCGGTTGAAAAAGGGCTTCGGCAGGATGTTAATAAGTTCTGGAAATTCGTAAACAGTCGTAAATGTAAAACAGGTATTCCTAATGATATGGTGTACGGTAATGAACGCTCAGATGATCCCCATAAGATTTGTAATCTCTTTTCAAATTACTTTGGTTCAGTTTTTGAAGAAAGCTATTCTAATGAATTTAATTTTCATAATTTGCCCCCTGCTCACCCAAACTGTGAAATCATATCTAATATATCTATATCATTGGGCGACGTTACCAAAATTCTTAAGAGCTTAGATATCACGAAAGGTCCCGGTCCTGATGGTATACCTCCATTATTTTTTAAATTAACTGCTCAGTCTATTAATAAACCTGTTCATATATTATTTAACAAAAGTTTACAGAGTGGCATAATGCCACAAATTTGGAAAAATGCTAACATTACTCCTGTCTTTAAAAATGGTTCTAGAAATGACGTAACTAACTATAGAGGTATCTCCTTGTTGTCTACCTTGCCGAAAATACTTGAAAGATTGATACATAATTCCATATATAACATTTTACATCACATAATTATTCCTAATCAACATGGATTTGTAAAAAATAGGTCAGTAATAAGTAATCTTATGATATATACAAATTTTTTGTTTGAAAGTATTGATAGTCGGCAACAGATAGATGCTGTTTATACTGATTTTTCCAAGGCATTCGACAAGGTCGATCATTTGCTGCTCTTAAAAAAAATAGCCTTTAATGGGATAAGAGGAAATCTATTGCGCTGGTTTGCTTCCTATATTGAAAATAGAACACAACGGGTAGTCATCAACGGATTCGCTTCTAAGTCGATTATTGTCAGCTCTGGCGTCCCACAGGGATCAATACTTGGCCCACTTTTATTTATATTATTTATTAATGATATTGGATATTGTTTTCATAATGCCAAGTATTTACTATATGCCGACGACTTAAAAGTTTATTTAAGAATAGATGATCACAACAGTTGTCTTAAATTACAAGCGGACCTTGACAGACTATCTGAATATTGCATTGAGAACAAATTACAACTGAGTATCTCCAAATGTAAAAGTATTACTTTTACTAAAAAGTTCAATATTATAAATTACCAATATAGTCTTTGTAATGTTCCGTTACAAAAAGTATCGGTTATAAGGGATCTAGGTGTATTGATGGACTCAAAGCTGCACTTTGATTCCCATGTAGATTATATTGTCAACAAAGCCTATCAACTTTATGGTTTTGTTATTAGGGCATGTGCTTCATTTAGATCCATATCGTCATATTTGATTCTGTTTAAATCCCTTATTAGATCACAGCTTGAATATGCAACAGTCATTTGGAATCCTTTTTATAATAAATATAGTGATCGTGTGGAAATGGTTCAGCGTAAATTTCTGCGTGTCATTAATTATAAGTTTTTTCATAGTAAGTCTTCTTACGATAATTTACTAATTAAGTTTCGAGTACTTCCATTAGATAAAAGAAGGATAGTCTCTGACCAGATCTTTCTATACAAAATTTGTAATAATATGATTGATAGCAACGATTTGTGCAATCAACTTTACTTTAGAGTCCCGAGTAGGCCTTGCCGTTCGTGTAGCACTTTGAATTTTCATTTATTTATGCCTAAAAGTATTAAAACTAAAGCGGGTGAACGTGCACCTCTGCGGCGTCTTATGCAATCATATAATGATGAATTCGCAGGGGTTGACATGTTCTGTTTGTCGCTGTCTTCTTTTAAGAAAGATATTATTGGCATTCTACAATGATAAAGTTTAATAAACATATTATATAAGTTTCGCGTCACGTTGTTTAACTCCTAAACTACTTAACCGATTTTAATCAAATTTGCGCACCGTGTGCAGTTTGATACAACTTTAAAGATAGGCTATATTTTATTTTGATATATGTAATTATTATATTTAAGAAAGGAAAAAAAAAATAAGGCGGTAGGAAGTTCTCAGGTCGGCTAGTTTGCTGTAATTTGTGAACACTTTTTATTTTCATTATTTAAACTTTTGCAATACTGTAACTACTTCTTGTTTGATGCTTTGTGTTGCAACTACCGCAATACATTTACATTAGTGTAATCTGAGGATAATTGTGCTGGTTGTACAACAACAGATATGTTTAGTTATAATACTTGTTTATTTTATCTATTGTACAATTGTTTTTTATCCCTAATAAAACAAAATAAAAATAAAATAAAATAAATGTTACTAGTTAAGCGAAAACTTTTCAAAATAAATGTTAAGAGACTTCGAAGTTACTTTGAAAGCAATAATTCGACTTTTATATGTGTTTATATTTCCGCTTTTATAGCAAAAATTTCATTTCATCCTCTTTTGACAGTTAAATACATCCGTATTACTCTTTTCACTTTAAAGTATTAGTTAAAACCTATTTGATTAAAACTCTAATCTAATCTGATATAAAACGTAAAATATTTATACCTAAAAGTTTTTACGTAGCATATTTAATATTTTAGTATAATTTCTAAACATAGTTATAATTGGATATACTTTATTTTCAAAAAGACTATTTAGAGTTATTACAAATTATTAAAAAACACTTAGTCTCGGAACTTTCAATCACACTTTTATGCTTAATAAGGAGTTTCCTTCATTAAAATTGTTTATAATAAAGTTGTCGTCGGCGGCATTGTGCAGTTATAACACCTACAAATTGATCCCACGATCATAGAGCTTACATAAGCTATAACTAGTACAGAATATTTAATATTACCAAAACTGATAACAGTAAACAAATGTAACGACGTTGGAAATTTTCGTCATTAAAAAAAGCTGCCAAAGGGGACTTAAAAAATAAAGAACACATCAAAATTAGAAGCGCGATCACTTAAAGTTAAGTTAAAGCTCGTAAGAGAACGGTACTGGCCTAACAAATGGCAAACTTTGTTCGCACTCGAAGAAAACATATTTCACTTGTTAAAAACTCTAACGATCATTAGTATACTGCGTTTGAAATGAAACTCCTAAAAGTTAAAATTTTCTTACATATATTGATTTGCTAATACTTTACAATCGTATTTTGTAACTGACTGTACCAAGTTAAAAGAAAGTTGTATTTTACTATAATAACTTATTAAGCTACTTACATTGAAAAATTTCTTTTTAGGTTTTTTATTTTTACATAATATCACTCATATTCATTTATTATAATATCAATACTATGCGACTATATTAAAGTGCACAAGATCTTATATTGACACTCTAAAGTAATTTTCTCTAAGCAATCTCACTCTCATATTTGTGAGACTGATAAGAGATAAGGTAGAAAATTGACAGTAGTCTTCTTTGAGGTACAAGGAAGAGCAGGTCACCAATTTCGAAATCCTGGTTGCTTCAGAATATTTCTTGACAGAAAGGTCTGAAACTATAACCATAACTGTATAATCCTTTTAAACGAATTAGAAGTAGGTAGAATTTCTCCTCACTAGGTTAGGTTCATGTAATCTTATAGACCTAGTTTCAATTCAAGCCTTTAGTTATTACATGGTATTAAAATAAAAAAAATATAACCCTTTATTTTATTACTTTTATATTACGTCTATAAACTTAAAAAAATCATAATATTCTATGATAAAACCAACGATATTCATAAAAATTCTTCATTTTAAGTATATATTTACAGCTTGTATATATAAATATACCTTTATAAGAAGTTTATTCATTATTGGCTAGCATCTACATGCTAGCCAATAATATTACTGCAGTAAACCAATGATAATAAACATTTACATATAACAATAACAGTGCATGTTCATTTGCAGCTTCCTATCTCTAGTGCCTCGACACGTATGTTAGTACAGAATAGAAATTAGATGTTTATGTTTCTGTGTAATAGTTACTCGTAGATATGCTTAGAACTAAAGCTTAAGAAAGGGGTTTCATTAATTTGTTGTTATAACATTATTGAGATTTTATTTAATTAGTATTAAGTAATAATAAAGTTTAATAATAATATAAAAATGTAAATATTAACCCTGTGTCTTCTTTTTATAATGTATGTCAATAAATAATAAAGTACCTCGTGTTGTATATTCTAGATTATTTGGTGAGTACTCAACATAATATACATTTAAATTAAAGATGCTAATTTTTTTTCATTATATCATAATATTTTTATTTCATGGATGAAATAATGTTAGGACCGTAACGGAAACCCAGCTTATAGCTAGGCATTTTAAATTGTAATATAGTGGACTTAGAAAATCTTCGAATACATAGATACACATTTAAATTTTCTTTACATGCCAGTTATTGCGTTTCTATTCTCTTAGTAATACACTTTTAACAACATCCTCTTATTTTGACGACACGTTTGGCACAGTTTGTAGATACTTTACGCCAGCGGTCGCGGGTTAGAGTACCACTGAGCGCATTCATTTGTACTCCGATGTCTGTACTTCAGTCATGGGTGTTTATATTTATAATATGTATGTATTTAAACTTATATAATATGTAGTATATTAACTATCTGGTATCCGTAACACAAGCCTCGTAGCTTACCGTGGAACTAGATGGCGCTGTGTGTAATAATGTCCCAACATATTTATTATATGTTTATTTTGCAAGTATATTTGCAGGAGTAAGTATAACACACAAACAAACACACGAAAAGTTTTATGTTTATAGTTAAAGCGAAATTGAGTACACTTAATACAAATAATATTCATTTTTGGATTTTGGTACTTAATGCCGTTGAAATTAATTTTCTCTGCCAGTATTCTCTAAGTCGAGCTTAAAGCACATTTTTCCATTCATTTCTTTATTCGTATATGTACATAAATGTAGCTTTATTTCACCCTCGGGTCATAAACAATGTATGTAAATAATGAGAAAAACCTTCTAAAGCCCGCAAAATATTAATACGTGTTCTGATATTTATCTTTGTTTCGTATGTAATGAAATAGTACATTAAATATGTAACTTGAAAAAATAAGAAAGCACTAAATTCGAGACTTTTTTAATATGTTTATGACACCTGTTAGCTTTGCCAAGTCTATTAAAGACGACTTTTTTTATTTTTTCTTAACCTGATAGGTCAATATAAAGCAATTATTTATAAGAGGGATGTTATTAGATTATTTTAAGTGGTTTATAAAATTATGTAAAAAATAGATTATACATAAAAAAGCTCATTTTTGGTTCTATAATTATTCTTCTTATTTCTATACACGGGTATCTACATAATTACATTACACTCCATAAAGAGGGAAGTTCATGTTATTAAGGCGAATCTAATGACTTCATCAAAATAAGTTCAGCTATTTGGAGTTACTAGGAAACATAAATGAATATTAAGACAGAGGTGGTCAAAATCGTAGCTTTTCCTTTATACATTGCCACAAAAGGGAGAAAATTCATTACTTTTGTTGATAAATATGCAGTAAAAATAAAAATATAGTGTAGAAACTCCGTAATTATTCACTGATTCGGAATGTTTACTCCAACGTACACGTAGATATATCCTCAGGCAACGTAATACGTATATTTAACGTTAGTATCTTTCAACAAATCCAACGTTTTGAGATGAAAATTTCTGTTCTGTACAACACCTGTTATTAACACAAGCTAATGAGATACGTTGGAAAAAGGATAATATTTTGAAAATATATTTTGTTTTGTTTTGGGTTATTTGAAACTTGAATATGAAAATTATTTATTATGATGGTTTATATGACATGTTTGGCTCAGTTTGTAGTGACTAGCTGTGCCAGCGGTCGTAGGTTCGAGACTCGCTAGGGGCATTCATTTATGTGATGACCACAAATGTTTGTATTCCAGTCATTATATTTACAATATATGTACATGTAATTGTAGTTCTATGTGTAGCTCGTCACTTACCATAGAACTTCATGAACTCGATGAAATGATGAAAATGAATGATGGTGATTGAGTTTTTTTTATTTTGAGTATTTGAATTTTATTCGAAAAGATTTTTAAATTTCAAATTTTGCCAAAAAAATGTGCTATAACTAATTAACTTATTCATCTAATATTTACTTCAAAAATGAATATTATTAAAGACAATTATTATCACAAGATGAATTTCAAGACTGTCACTAACTTTCAAAAAAATAAACAAAATTTAAACATTCAAAATATTCATGCGATTCAAAAAATTCCAAAACTGTCGAATCCTTCATTTTACTCAGCAAGCTTATCCCTATTCAGACAAAAGGAAAAATTATTATATTTCCATCGAACAAAAGGGAATAGAGTGGAAATTTATTATTACTGAAACTAATTGAATGAGGTACCCATTTAATGCATTCTTGCAAAAAAATAGTAATTACAGTTGAGAACTCGGATGAAAGCTCTTCGCGATAAATAAGTATTGAAGTTAAGCTCCAGCTGAATGGAAAACAGCCGTGAAGAAAAGATTTCTTAGTTTCTTAACGATTAGCAGTTTTCTACGGCCCTCTAGATAATTTAATTTTTAGTTATGATATTTCACTTGGAAAATTTTAAAAATGTGGTATTATTATCAATTATTTCTTTAATAGTAAACATAAAGTCAAAAAAAAATATGTACTGTTTATTACTAATAGTCATATTTGACAAATATATTATGATTATTCCTAGGTACGTTTTAATTTTTTGACAGAAGTGTAAAGTAACTTTTTATAAAATCAGCGAAAGTCTCGTGTAAATTGGTCTAGCTATTTCGGAAATTAGCACAAACAAACTGACAGAAAAGATAACCATTTTAAATAGTGTTTTTCTTATATATCGTATATAATAATACCACATGCATATTGTACAATGGTGTTATTTTACCATGACACACAGACACTTCAATTTCATTTGTCTTTATATAACATGTGTAATTTCATTATTTTAAACATGACAGTTTTATTAATCACATCACTATCACTATTTTATAGTATAAAACAAAGTGGCTTTCTCTGTCTCTATATCCCTATGTATGCTTAAATCTTTAAAACTACGCAACGGATTTTGATGCGGTTTTTTTAATAGATAGAGTGATACAAGAGGAAGGTTTATATGCATAACTAGCGGATCCCGCGGCTTTGCCTGTGCTTAATCTAGGGAAGAGCCCGAGCGAAGCGAGGGCGAGTCGCTAGTTGCATATAATAATGAACAATTTTTCAGAAATACTTCATAGAGCCAAAA
Source organism: Boloria selene (assembly GCA_905231865.2). Lineage (NCBI taxonomy): Eukaryota > Metazoa > Arthropoda > Insecta > Lepidoptera > Nymphalidae > Boloria > Boloria selene. The sequence continues at coordinate 1,798,875 of HG993133.1, forward strand.
CATTTATCATTGAAAGTGATTGAATGAAATTTTTAAACTCAATATATTTTTGTCTATACAAGGCGTATTTTGAAGCGTATTAAGAAATCCTTAGCCTGAAATAATCTTGGATCAGTGAGTTTTCAGCGGCACCGTAAATCAAAGTTCAACAATAAGATAGGAGTCCTCTCTGGGACAAAGCCGAGCTGTCGTGGAATGTGAGAATACGTAAGTCTTAAACGAAAGCGGATACATGGGCAGTTACTGGTGTTATAGTAGTAATATAAGGTTAAAATTGAGGTGAAAATTTACGTTATATTTAATAATAAATAAATAAATAAATAAATAAATAAATAAATAAATAAATATAATCTCTTAATATATAAAATTCTCGTGTCACGGGGTTCGAACCTGAACTCCTCCGAAACGGCTTGACCGAGACTCATGAAATTTTGTGAGCATATTGAGTAGGTCTGAGAATCGGCCAACATCTATTTTTCATCCCCCTAAATGTTAAAGGTAGTCCACCCCTAAATTTTATTTTTTATTTTTTAGACAATTTTTTTTCCTACAGATCAACCCAATGAGGTTGATTAGCAATTAAAAAAATGAACGCGGGCGAAGCCGCGGGTACAGCTAGTATTTATATAATTTACTTATGTACATATTGTATATGTTTAAGTATCTACAGCAACCATCACTAAATCAGTCAAGGAATTATTTAATCATTTAAATATGTTTTTTTGATAAAAATGAAACAAGAAAAAGTTGTTTATAAGAAACTACACTATTTTAAATATTCAGTAATAAATAAAATATATTATGGAAATCATTTGAATAGTTTAAAAAAAGTAAAGCTATAAGTGTCAATGAAGAAATTTTATCAAAAATTATAGGTGTTCTTAAGTTGTCTAGTAATCTAGGTATCACGAAGAAAACATTCAACAATTTTTTTAAATTTTCTTGACGATTATCAATATTTTGGATTGATTATCTTTGAAGGTTGATAATCTTTGAAGGTTGATGGTATCTCTTTTTGGTTCAAAATAAAAATGGGTAAATACAAAAATTAAATAAACTCTTGTGTCTTGAGCCACATAACCTCGATATAACAAATACAAGCAATGCAAAGCAATATAGACCTTACACTCAAATAATAACAGCTATATAGACTGCATTTATATGGGTGTGTGTTTAACAAGCATTGCAGACATCTCTGACAGAGGTAGATATATGAATGCAAATGTGGAATTATTTTAAACTGAAATGACTTACTATAGAAATTCGCACATTCACATACAAAAATGACTTTCATAACTTTGAACATACGACATGTAATTTAAGTTAACTTGTAGTTACATCTTTTTTCAGTTATTTAATAGTTTTGCTTTAGTATAGTGCCTTTATAATTCGCATCTAGAACTGTGCATGGGAAAGATATTCTCAATAAGTCCAGTAAGATGGACTATGGAGTGATTCCCTTCATATTGACGGCCAGTATTCAATTGTGAAATTTAAAAACAAAAAAAAAGTTTCATGGTAAGCTACGAGGTTATTGTTATGGATACCATATAACTTTATATACGTACATATCACTACATAGTATAAAACAAAGTCGCTTTCTCTGTCTCTATGTCCATAATTATGCTTAAATCTTTAAAACTATGCAACGGATTTTGATGCGGTTTTTTTAATAGATAGAGTGATTAAAGAGGAAGGTTTATATGCATAACTAGCGGATCCCGCGGCTTTGTCTATGCTAAATCTAGGGAACAGCCCGAGCGAAGCGAGGGAGAGTCGCTAGCTATAACTATAAACCTTTATGATTGGAGTATAAACATTCGTTCTCATCAATAAGGAACCCCAGCGGGATTCGAACCTGTGACCACTGCCACAGCAAGTAAAGTTCACTGTGCCAAATGTGTCGTTTAACCAAAGCACTGTACAATCAAAATGTATTTTAAACATGACTTATTTCGTATTTTAAAATACTGCAACGTGCATAAAGTTCATGCAACTTCCATTATCGGAAAAAACATCCCTCCTCGAAAGCTTCAAAATAAACTTACATTTTACTATAAAAAAATCTGAATCTCTTAATTTTAATAATTTATTATAAAAAAAATATAATTAGTCTTTCTGAAGAATACTAAAAACATAAAATATGTATAATCCATAGTTTAGCCAAAAATTACAAGTTCATAATTAGACGACACGTTTAGCGCAGTTTGAAGTACCTACTTTATCGCGCCAGCGGTCGCGGGTTCGAGTCTCGCTGGGGGCATTCATTTGTTAAACTAAAATGTTTGTACTCCCGCCATGGCTGTTGTAATGTACCAACAATTATTACTAACTAACTTTGTATTATTATAATTGAAGTTAAAATGAGGAAATTCTATACTATATAAAACTCCTATTCTTTACTTAAATATGACTTTAAAGACTACTATCAAATAAAATAGCTTAATTAAAATCGGCCTACTCTATAAAAAGTTTTGAAGGGCTATACATAGTAATACTCGTTAGTTTTCAAAACTTCGTCACCTTTCATTTGTAATAATAAATACAAACAGCATTATAACTTATTCATATAAAGTTAAGGTCAATTAAATACTAATTATATTACGAACATACGACTTCATAACTATAGATAAATATATTAACTAGCAAAACCAGCCCGCTTCGCTTGGCGTAAGTTAAAATAAATTAAACGGCTTTTATAATTTTCTAATAATATAAAAGTAGCCAAGTTATTCCTTATAATATTAGCTATCTGCGAGTGAAAGTCCCGTCAAAACTGGTCCAGCCGTTTCAGAGATTAGCCGGAACAAACAGACAGACAGACGAAAATTTTCAAAATAGTTTTTTTGATGTAAGTACCGTATATACTTTCATATTATGCATTTAGTAAAAAGCTTGTAATTTCAAATTAAAAACAGACACTTCAATTTTATTTATATGTACTGATGTACTGATATACATATGTTTAAGATACGGTTTGCAGGTAGAAACTACCAGTCATTAGTAAGGGTCAGAGGGTAATGGATGGCGTAAAAGGATCTACGAGAGATTCATTTCAAAGCTAATGCCATATGATTTGTTTGAGCGATGAATTATACCCTAAATGTATGTTGTTTGTCGACTTATGTAAAAGCTACACTAAATTTGGAATATTTTTTAAGTTTTTATTTCAGCGCTATCTAGTTCCGTGTTTTTAAAGTTACGAGGCTTGTGTTACGGATACCAGATAGTTGATATACTGCATATATAACTTAAATACATACATATTATAAATATAAATACAAACATTAGTGCTCAAATTATAAATGAATGCCCCCAGCGGGACTCGAACCCGCGACCATATTTATCCATATTAGACTGTATTATATTATGTTATATTATGGAATTACTCAAAAGCAAGATTACAGGCTAAAATAGAATACTAAATCCCCAGAAGCTATTAACTTCAATAAAGATACTATTTTGCTCCTTATAACTAAGTCATTAAATATTTAAACCCGCTATTACGAAAGGGTCAGGGGGCGTACCATGAACTATTTGAAAACATTCTTATTTCAAGACTGTTTTGTTTCAAGTTTACAATAATCTTACTTTCCTTGCTATAAGGACGTCATGGTACGAAAAGTCAAAGTAAGATTATAGTATTCACGCTATAAGAGTTCATAGTACGCCCCCAGGTCAGACTAGTGATCCTTTGTACATCCAGCAATCCAGCATTAAGTATATGGAATATGCCTAACGCCGACCTCAATTTACCGTCGTCAAATAAATCAAAATATTTTATTGCCTTATATGAAGTAGATTTTTCGTTTATTCTCAAAAAACATGGCTTAGTGGTAAAGATAAGTGTTTAAATTACGTATGTTTATATTTTGATGAGGGTCAATAAAGAAGAATGGATATTCGATTTCATAAATACATTTTTTTCTCTCCATAGCAGAAAATGGGGTAGACCGATGGGATATGATGCTGAATAAACTAGATGGCTTACTACGGATTTGCTTGGAAAAAGACATGTCTACTTGGAAACCTCTGTAAGAAGACCAACTGTAACTTAGTATTTTCTATTAACCATTACTGATTGTAGTTACGCTATCTTATAATAAAAAACTAACTTATTCGAATCTGTATATAAAATATACTTGGAAAATCTTATTGAAATAACCATTATTGCCGATATAAAAGAATCTAATCTAGAGTTTTTGAATTATTGCATCGGTCTATTAATATATCCAATATTTGGATGGTAATAAAATACCATGTATTTTCATTTATACAAGAAAATACATCATGTATTTTCTTTTCATATGAATAAAAGATGAATTGAATTAAGTAATTTTTTAGAATCATAATAACACAATTTTCATCTTTATTAAATTTATTTTTTTATTTCATAACAAAATTTTAGTCGCAGAGGTTGAATGAGACGATTATTAACTTACGAGGCTCGAAAATTCGATAAGACCCTATTATATAACCTACGTACGTCATGTACATCTCACACATCTAATTTACGCTTGATTCGTTTAGAATAGAAAAAAGATAAAAAATATATCTATACTAATATTATGAAGCTGAAGAGTTTGTTTGTTTGTTTTTTTAGTGAAAGCGCTAATCTCAGGAACTACTGGTCCGAAATGAAAAATTATTTTTGTGTTGGATAGTCCGTTTATCGAGGAAGGCTATAGGTTATATTACATCACGCTGCAACTAATAGAAGCGGAGCATCAATGAGTTCCTTTCGACAGATCTTTTCAGGATTTTAGCATTAGTTTGCTTTATTTTCTTAAACTGAAGACCGTGCTATGCTTGCCTTGCACTTGCTACCTATTAAAGGTCAGATTTCTCAGAGATGAAAGAGATTATCTTGCATTAAATAGTATCCTATACCCGTATATGTTGACCCGGAAATTCAGCTTTCACCGTACTAAATTACATCAAAATCTATCTTACGGTTTTCTGGTTTTGTTTTTTTGCTATCACAGACAGATAGACAGATAGATAGACTGACTATAAATTCGGCATATTAAAATAAGATTTTACAAAACTCTATTTCTTTATTTAAATTTGTATTAGGTAGACAAAGAAGAAAATTTGTATTTGTAACCATATTCTAGCTAAAAAACAATTAGTGAAACACTGTAGGTTAAACTTCCATCGTAATTTAGGTGATGATCGTAGTATCGATAGCATTTCATACCCATAAACATGTATGAACGTTTAAAGAATAACACAGCACATAGGTCAAATAGCGAACATGTTACTTTCTTAGGTTATAAATAAATCTTCGCCTGCGTTCATTTTTTAATCGCTACTAAACTTAATTCGATCACTCGCTGGGTTAAAAATTCTCCAAAATTACTCCAGTTTTAATATATCTACCTATTTCATATATTATGTGCGGCGTGCACTCCACCTCCTCTACTGATATTGCAGTTTTAGTAGGGATCCTTATTTTATTCTTGCATTTAAAATAGCCTATATTAATCAGTGATAATGTAGCATTCAAATGGTGAAAGAATTTTTAAAATCGGCCCAGTACTTTTTAAGCCAATTCGTTACAAACATACTTACATACAAACCTTACCTCTTTATATTATTAGTATAGATGAAAGTATCTTTTCGGATTTTGTCGCGGATTTATTTGGATTTTTGGCTCTCGACGTTTCGAATGCTTTACAGCAATCATGGTCACGGGAGAGACTTTCCTATAGCGAACTTGTTATAAAGTGGCGTTTGTATCCGCCACCAAACACTGTTGTATCATCTCAAATACTGGACCACTCTAATATAACACAATACAATCAACAAGAAACTCTATCAACTACACTTAAAGTGTAATTTCCCTTATCAATCCAATAAATGCTACATTTAGCTTGAACGATGCCCATCAAGCGATTAAAGCAACTGATGCGTCGTTTGAAAGCCGCTTTTCCGCTGTACGAGCTAGTGCATTACTAACACTAATTGGTACTTTGCTAAAGACGCGATCCGTAGGTCATTAACCCCAATTTGGTATGATTATTTCGCACTCATGTCGTCGCCGTGCGTATCTGAAGCAAAGGCGTAAAGTATGCGTCGGATATGAAAGCTTCGGGCTAAAGCTTTCAAAGCGTTTGAACTAAAATGTAGGTTTTAATTTACTTTTTAAAATTTTTAGTTGCGAGTTACAAAGTTTTCGAATACTTTGCATGGCAATGACAGATATTTTCTATTATTTTTTGCTTCTTATAGGTTGATTGTCACGGGTTTGATTTCTTGCGGGGCTTTATTTTTACTCAAACTAATTTAGTTATAGTTAAAGACAGAATTTTAATATACCAATCGCGCAAACGCTGGAAGAAAGTGGCGAGGGTTGTGTTTCCGCATGGGTACATTCGCACACGAAATTACTAAGCCTATTCTTTTATTTTTAAACTAGCCATTCGCTCGCGATGTATATTGGTTATTAGTACATTGAAAAATATATTAGATAGAATATGTTTGATGCGTGCCCCGCCGTATACTTACCAAGAACCAAAAGAGTGGGAAAGATAAAATGCAAAAGGTAATACAAATTTTCAAATACAACTTATTTATCTATATATTTTTATTTTCGAACAAATAATTCTCTCGTGCCACATTTGCTCTTGATCTCTAAAGTAAATTTTACTTAACAAGTCGGCTGCTACTATTTAAAGTACTAACGAGGCAAAGCTTCGATAAAGCTCGCACTATATCCTGTGATGCTTTTAGGAGACGAAGCTTTTTGGAACATACTCCTGACCTGACTTGTCTAACCGGGTTAAAGAATATCTGTGAAGAGTGTGTAAGAATAGCTGTGTCACACTAAATTCAATGGAAATAGTACTCTTGTATTGTAATATACAAATATTTTATAGAACGAAATCGTAATTCTGTTATCATCTAGACTCATATTATAGAGTTTGTCTTTTTTTTTCTATAAACGAGCTATTTTGAAGTAATAAATTTTCAAAATAAATTTTTGCTTTTAATATCCCATTGGCCAAGGCGATAGGCTTTATATCATAACTATGTATAATGTATATATTAAATACTTAACCTGGGATGAACCCGGGCAAAGCCAGGGTGCATCACTAGTAAAAATATAAAATAACATAACAACGGTACCTACTTACATATTTATTTTATTATTTCTTTATTATATTTATTGCACTTTAAAATTTACACAGAAAAAAATTGCTTAGTTAACAAAGGACTTATTCCTGTGGACGTGAAAGTAGATGTCGGCAGCAGATAAAGTGTAAGAGATAATTATTAAATAAATAAAATAACAATAATAATGTTCTCCGACCGATTCCAGCCACAGGATCCAATTTCATTAAGACTAGCCAACTACGCAGGATATGTTATAGTGCAGCGCGTGTACGCGCAGACACAAGTGCACTCTCTATTCCTATCACTCTCATACTCCGGTGGGACGACTACTCGATACGTACAGTAAGAGTAAAGGTGCGGGACCGACGACTTTACGTGCTCTCCGAGGCACGGGGGTGAAACACCGCCAACTTCCCAACTCCGGGCTGTTACTGAGACTTACTAAACAGAAAGACTCATTAACTAAACTTGGTCCGAACTCGGGACTCGAACCCAGGACCTCTCGATCTGTGGCCGTACATGCTAACTACACCGCTGAGGTATATAAAATATTATGTTTTATTCCAAATGATATACGTTCACTTAAAAATCTCATACATTTTTAACATGAGTGTTACATGACATAGCTGCGACAATAATAATGTACGTCTTGTTTACATCCAGAATACGTTTTATATTGCTACGTTAATGTAAGTAAATTATCCATGACGAAATAATATGCTTTGTATAGTACATTAGATTTTATTGTGCAATTTTATTTTATACTAGTATTTCCCGTTACTCCGCCTGTGTTTTTATTTCGGGAAACCAAGTTCTTATTTTTACCTAATATATAACTTCACGCTGTGTCCTATGAAATATGTATATATAATGTCAATCCGTTTCATAGTTTTTGCAGTTAGAACGAACAAAATACCGACTCGATTATTAGTGTAGAGATTTATATAAAAGCATCTCTAGTAGTTTTAGTCGAATCCAAACAAATAAATTAATTCATTAAACCACATCAATTAGTTCAAATGAATTTTTCATAGTTAAATCTGAACTCGTATATTATGAACTTTTAATTGAATACATTTACTACAGTTTATATTCAACTTCAATATTTATTTTAATATATTATGTCACATGCAATAATTTTAGTGGCTTGCAATTTGTTTATTAGTTCTATAGATTTTACAAACAAACCTCTTTATAAAAGCCAAAAGTTAAGTTTTAATTTTACCTTTTTTAACAGCTCGTTTAGATCAGTTCGGAGTGAACCTACTTGCTGTGCTAGAGTCGCAGGTTCGAGTCTCGCTGAGCTTTTCATATGTGTAATAAGCATGAATGTTTGTACTCTTATCATGTGTGTTGTTAATATTTATTGAAGTATAATATGTATACTGTATCAAACATCTGATGTCTATAACACAAGGTACGAAATTTACCATGGATACTAGATGGCGCTTTGTTGATCCCAACATAATTATCTATTCATATAAATAAAATTGAAGTGTCTGTTTTTAATTTCAAATTAACACCTTTTCACTAAATGTGTATGAAAGGGGGAAAGTTTGACGAATAATAATAGTAAATATGTTCAGACATTATTACACTCAGCGCCATCTAGTTCCGTGGTAAGCTACGAAGTAAGCTTGTGTTACGGATACCAGATAGTGGATATACTACGTATACCTAATAAGTTTAAATACGTAAATATAATAAATATAAACACCCATGACTGGAGTTCAAACATCCAAGTTTAACAAATGAATCACGCGGGACTCGTACCCGCGACCGCTGGCGCAAGCAAGTAGGGTCACTACAAACTGCGCCAAACGTGTAAGATATAAAAAACCTATACATTTTAGTGTGAGAGATTGTAGTTATAAACTACAACTCATTAGTAGGGACTAAGTGTATGTTAATGGTTCGCGTAAAAGGTTTTATGGAAAGGTAAAATTATTTCAAAGCTCGCACCGCGCAATTTATACATTTTATATCACAGTGGGTACTTCATTTCCTACGAGAGAATAAAAATAGTCAAGTCTCAAAACAATTTGCGCATAATTTGGTCATAGGGTCATAATATTCGTAGAAAATCTTCATGTTAAGCTTACTTTCGACTGCCTCGGTGGTGTAGTAGCTAGCATGTACGGTCATACATCGAGAGGTCCTGGGTTCGAGTCCCGGGTCGGGCCAAGTTTGATTATTGAGTCTTTCTGTTTAGCAAGCCTCGGATTTGGAAAGTGGACGGAGAGCAGGTAAAGCCGTCGGTCCTGCGCATTAGCTCTCACTGGTCGTGTCGAACAATCGTCCCATCGAAGTATAAGAGTGATAGAAATAGAGAGTACACTTGTGTCTGCGCGTACACTTGTGCACTATAATATCTTCTGCGCAGTTGGCATGTCTCAACAAGATTAGTCGCCATGACCGGAATCGGTCAGAGAACAGATAAATTATTACTTTAACTTAAAGTAACGTGATTTTTGTGCTCTCAGTGCGTGAGGGACAGACACTAAGAATACCTCTTTAGTACATATAAATAAAATTGAACTATTGAAGTATCTGTTACATACATAATTTTTTTTATCTTTGTCTGAGTTATTTAAAGTTATACATAATATTTAACTTTAAATATATACTATATAGTATAAATATAAACGACCATGATTAGATTACAAAATACTTAATTAATAAAAAATAAATAATAATATACTTAAATAATAAATAAATAAATAATTTTTTATTTCTTAATCGTGTTTTACAAATAATTATGTTCGTGTCTTCCCAGTAAGTAATCCGAAGATACTTGTGTTGGGAATGGCCCGCTTTTTCCCATTTGCATTATCTGTGATTAGGTCTTTCTTATTACAATATTATTTTATAATATATTATTAGAAAGCTAGTTTCCAATAACAGTTGCATTAAATTTAAACAATGATTAATAAGCTATCACCATGCAGTTTAGCTATAATCGATTCAGCTTTTCGTACGTGAATATAGATAAACAGACCAAAACAATAACTATTGCTTTACTACACAACATGAAATAGTATTTTTAAATATGTATAAATTTCACTTCACTACATAGTATAAAACAAAGTCGCTTTCTCTGTCCCTATATCCCTTTGTACGCTTAAATCTTCAAAACTACGCAACGGATTCTGATGCTTTTTTTAATAGATAGAGTGATTCAAGAGGAAGGTTTATACGCATAACTAGCGGATCCCGCGGCTTTGCCTGTGCTAAATCTAGGAAAAAGCCCAAGCGAAGCGAGGGCGAGTCGCTAGTTATTAAATAAAAGTCTCCTCCATTTTGCATTGATTTCACTTAATTACTATTAGATATTATATATATTAGAATACGCACTAGCTATCGTAACGACACAAAGCTATCGTAGAAGCACCTACATATTATGTAAACGTATGAAAGCATTGAAAGGAAACGAGAACAAAGTTGCTAACGTCTTAGACGTATCTCAACAAGCTCGCTACAACAAAACCTTGCAATCCAATTAACATGGCCATTGTTTGCTTTATAAAAGGTAATTTCATATAATGCTAGCGTAAGTTAAAATAAATAGGTAAAACGGTTGCTATAATTTTCTAATAAAATAAAAATAGCATACGTTACTCCTTATAACATTAGCTATCTGCGAGTGAAAGTCCCGTCAAGATCGGTCCAGCCGTTTAAGAGATTAGCCAGAACAAACAGACAAAAATTTTTAAAAAAATTTATGATGTAAGTACCATAAATACATTCATAATATACATAGTAAGTTAAATCTGTTTATTTGAAATTAATAACAAAATTTTCAATTTTATTTAGATATTATTTACGTTTATTTTATAATAATAGAATGAATTTAATTAAGTCAAAAAGTAAATACCTTAAAGGCATTAGGTCATAGTCCACCAAGCTGGCTAAGTGCGGGTGACGACCGAACAGGTTTTTTAAAATCTTACTAGGCTCTCTAACATGCGCAGATTTCTTCACGATCTTTCTATGTTAAAGGAAATTTACCGTAACCCTTTACCGTAAGATTCCTTAATATTAGATATTATAACCACGGAAGGGCATATTTAATATTGTTTTGTCCTTCTACTTGCCTTGGGTTGCAAAAAAATTAGTACACGTATACTGATATAAGTGATCACTTGCACTACTTTATGTGTTGTAATATTTAAGAAAGAATAAGCTACGCAAATACAACTGACTCGATTTTCTAAAACATCAAAAAATATTAAAACTTAATTACACAGCCCTTTTCCTATAATACTCAGGTGTTACATTTCAAAATTTCAAAGATGTCTATTGAACCATGTCAAAGTTACAAGCTTTAGAATGTTTTAATCGCTCTCCTGTAAAGTTGCTTTTTTGCACTTGTACTAGTATACGTAGGACCAGTCGATATCATTCGCACGTAGAAATTTCAGAAGTGCAAGACCCGGTATTTGAACCCACATCACTCCTTATGGTACAGTTTATTTCACATCTCCTAAGAAACGTAGCGAAATTAGACATCCATCCTTCAATAAATATTCGAAGTGTCTATTCATCCGATAAGCGGACGAATAAATTAAATATTATTCGTCCGACAATTGGTGTTTGATATATCGCGACTGAAACTTTTTTGCTTCTTAAATGGCTCAAAGAGAAATCAATTTGTTTTTTAAGTTTTAACATACTCGTGAATGCAATTGCGGACGTTTCTATCTTTTTACAAAATACCATTTTCTTGTACATTGTTTTGATGTAGGTAGGTACATACTCTCAGGGAGTGTTAGTAACGTAAATTTCATAGGACGACTCTCTAGAGCCAGCTCTTTTACATATAAAAACTCTTGGACTTATTAAAAGTGGGTGGGATCTTAATAATAAATTATCAGCTCGGTAGGTTAAGGTTATTTTTTTTATTTTTGGCATAGTATATCCTGCACATAAAAATCGCTTATTTTATATTAGAAATCAAAGAAGTGATAGATATTCGTACAAACCGACAATAGTCGGACGAATAATATATTTTTTATTAATACGATTATCGGATGACTAGCAACGACCCAACAATTGTTGGACGACTAAATTATTTTACTCGTACAACTAGCAGACGACTAGCATCAGCCATAAATATTAAGGAAAGTCAGAGCATAACTTGTTTAAGCACTCAATGTAATTTATAAGAACAAAACCAATAAAAATGTTCAGTTTTAATTCGATAGTATCTACCGCAAATCAATAGTGTTAATTAAAAGTTTTATGCACTAACTGCACTAGCACCGTAGCGAAACGATTTTCAATTATTCTTTTTTTCTGTCAATCGCAACTCCTTCAACAATTTAAATCAAAGTAACTGGATTCCAACTAGTTACTGAATCGATGAAAAATGGACTTAATTATTTTCTACTACTACTTCATTTATTATATTCTAGCGATTTAGCCTCTCTTGGCTCGCGTACATATTGTATTTTTTGAGCTGTTATTTTAACTAAATTAAAAGTATCCTATGTTACTTTTTATAACTTCCGATTAAGCTATATTATGAAGAAACGTTACATAACATAAATAGTAATATTAAAAATATAAATGATATCCGCTTGTCTTACGGTGAAGGAAAACATCGTGAGGAAACCTGCATGTCTGAAAGAACCTAGCAAGTTTTTGAGAGACATGTGAAGTCCGCCAACTAGGCCAACGTGGTGAACTATGGCTTGATCTTCTCGTATTGAGGGAGGCTCTTTCCCAGTAGTGGGATGTTAAAAAGGTCTGAATAAATATATTGTGGAAAATATAATCTCTTTTTTTGAAGTCGGTTAAAAATACATGATAAGTATTGGTAGATTACTGCCCCTTAAAATTTTGAAAGACAAGTATCGCAACCCACATTTGGCCAGGTTAGACTATGGCCTGGAACCCCCTAACATGATACTCTTATTATGGTCGGAGGCTTATTAACATCCGATAGCCGGACAGAAGCGTAAAAATTAAATGGGTCACAATCCATATCCACCTCTGTAATAGTGGAGAGAACCGTTTAAGCAACCGTATAGCTTTTTGCTTCGGCAGCCTTGCCTTGATCTTTACATCCTTTGTTAAGACAGGGAAATTCTGTTAGATTTTAATTGGTAGTACTAGCTTTTCTAGCAAGTGAGACCCACACAAGTTTTAAAGGTGCATTTCTATTATATATATTTTCTTTTTGTATTGAGGGGGTTTCGCCGAATCCATAACTATTTACTTAAAATTTCCATAGAACAATTATTATTAATCAGATAAAATTTAACCTATTCATTTGATTATTATGTTTGCTTAATAGTGTATGTAAATACAAAAGTAAAAACTTGTTTGTGGAGTATTATTCAAATCTGCTGTTTAATTAATTTAATTATAATAGAGAATTAAATAAACAAAAAAAACATATTTAATTTATTTAATATACCATTACACAAGCGAATCCAGTAACAAAAGTAGTAAAAATAATCTCATAATATTTTATCCAACAAAATCTCAAATGAAAATAACGTTGCTAAGATATACATTATACGCGACGAAATTTGCAAAGGCGTGATACTTTAACTTTAGCTTTTAAGTCTCGTACCTCAGTCTTAAGCTACACTTGGAAGGCATTTAAAATGTTATGGTGATCAAAATAACTTGATTTATCAATTCATGGGAAATTAAACTATATTACATTGTAGTACGGTTGATATTTATTTACAATAATGACTATATTTATACTGAGCTTGAGCTTTATAACCTTAGCCATAGGCATCTTCGCTTCATGTAGAAAAGCTCCACGAATGTCTAAAAGACATTTTCAATCTTTAGCTTTCGATGTAAAACTGTACTCTCATTCTTAACAACGATATATTTATATCAGTTGAAATAGATTCTGTCGTTAAAAATAAATAAATATATTAGGACATTATACATCCTTTTTTTTGTAGTTTTTATAATAATACTTCGATTTTTGTTATGTTTCCTTAATTTAGTTTAATATATGTAAGAAATTTTGTTATCATACATGACGCTTGCGAGGTGGGCGTTAATAACTGCGACACAGTTTTATACTAATGCAGTTATTATCGTTATGTTGTTTCGGTCATACATGTATTAAATATTAAATAAATAAAATAAATAAATAAATTATTACACACAGCGCTGTATAATTCCGTGTTAAGCTACGAGGCTTGTGTTACGGATACCAGATAGTTGATATACTACATATTATATAACGTTTAAATAAATACATAATATAAATATAAACACCCATGACTGGAGTACAGACATTCTTGCTCAACAAGCGTATGCCCCCAGAGGGACTCGAACCCGTGACCGCTGGCGCATCAAGTAGGGTCATAAACTGAGCCAAACGTGTCGTCAATTTTATATATAAACTTATAAGGAACGGTCTTAAAGAAAAAAAATGTAGAAAAAATATTATAGCACTATAGATAAAACGATTTTTTTTGCTTATGCCAATATCTTAAACTATAAGCCTGATAAAGTATTGACTATTGAACAAATTGTTTTTGTAAAGTTTTTTTTAATTTTTCAAATTTAATATTGTGATAACTTTATAATTAAAATGACAGAAATTATTTATGTAATACCAATTTAAAATACGTAAAAAGAAATATATATTAATAAACTTAAAAAGCAAACCCCAATCTATATCATATAAATTTTAATCAAAACCGTTAGAGCCGTTTCTAAGATATACAAGAAGACAAGAAGACTTTTTCGTCCTGAAAGCTAGGACATTTTCTAACCGAACCTTTTTCTTTGTGATCTACTCTATTTCACCTCTCTTAAGGAACGTAGGGTAAGTAGACATCCATTCTTCAATAAATAACAAGCATAACTTGTTTAAACACTTAATGAAATTTATAAAGACAAAACCAATAAAATAAAGTCGAGTGATTTTTCATAAGTCATAAAAACATTGACAAGTTACTTTAGTTACGTTAAAGCAGCATTTCTTTCCGAAGTCTTCAGATGGACTTGTTAAGAAAAGGTCTATCTATTATAACAAGCTTAATTCTTCAAGTTACTACGATTTTCTTTGTAAGTTAGTATAGTACTTTATTATTAATAATATTTTCTAAAGTTTAAAATTATATTACTACTATGAAAGCTACATGATAAACTTAATAATACGAAAGAACCTGAAACGTCTAACCTTTCTGCCTAGCTATTTTCAGTTTCTTGTATTTTCTTATATCCGAAACGACAGAATCGTTTTTTAAGGACTTTCAATTTTCTTTTTTTTAGAAGGAGCAGAGTATCTCATAATATGTTATAGTAAAATACACAAAACTCGTCGTATTTAAAAGAATATAAAAAGATATGTCATAGTGTATCTTTTCTAAAATACCCGTTAGGATTAAGCCGTTTTAATGGCTCGAGCCCGAACGAATCGAGGGTGAGTCACTAGTATGTATTGACGACACGTTTAGTTCAGTTGGCAGTGACCCTACTTTCTACGCCAGCGGTCGCGGGTTCGAGTCCCGCTGGGGGCATTCATTTGTTGAGCACGAATGTTTGTTCTCCAGTCATGGATGTTAATATTTATATTATGTATGTATTTAAAAATTTATATGTGTAGTATTCAACTATCTGGTATCCATAATACAAGCCTTGTAACTTACCAGGGAACTAGATGGCGCTGTTGTAAGAAATGTCGCAACATATATAATATGAATGCTTCATTGAAATTGGCTTATTCTTGTATTCACATGCAGGTTTTCAATAAATTGACATTATTTATCGGGAAAAAGCTATATATTTACAACTTTCATGCCCGTTTCAAAGTATAACGAATATCATGCAATTAAAACGTAAAATTCGGTAGATTTACTAAATCCAAAACCTTTTTAAAGCTTTTAGAGAATAAAATATAGTTGATGCTGAAAAACGATATCAATCCCATAGACTTTTTTAGCGTTACAGGAATGTTGACCACTGAAAAAAATTAAAATACATACTTATTATACAAATATATATTATGAAAATAAATATAAATAAAGTATATTACGTATAATAAAATTTTTGTGAACAGTTTTGTACTTTCAACGTACATTAATATTTTTACGTTATAATAATGTTTACTGTTGTTTAATAAATTAAACTTTGACTTTTGACTTAATCTAATCTATATATTAAATATTATTATTATTTAATATCATGAAGCTAAAGAGTTTGTTTGTTTGTTTGGTTGAACACGCTAATCTCAGGAACGACCGGTCCGAATTTAAAAGCTCTTTTTGTGTTGGACAGTCCGTTTATCGAGGAAGGCTATAAGTTATATTACATCACGCTACGACCAATAGGAGCGGAGCATCATGAAAAATGTTGAAAAAACGGTAGAGAAATATTTCTTTTGATTTTCAGCCTTTAGAACGCGAGCAGAGCCGCGGGAAAGGCTAGTTATCAAACAAAGGGCTGAATTTATGGTTATTGTATACTCGTCTGTCTGTGACCACATCACAATAAAACCATTTGAGATTCTAATGAATACGGTTTAGTTAGCTGGTTATTTGGTCAACATATTTGACTGTGGCTCAGTTTGTAGTGACCCTACTTTCTTGCGACAGCGGTCGCGGGTTTAAGTCTTGCTGGGGTCATTCATTTGTTAAACTTGGATGTTTGTACTCCAGTCATGGGTATTTATATTTATTATAATATGTATGTATTAAAACTTATATATGTAGGTACTATATCAACTATCTGGTATCCGTAACACAAGCTTCTTTCGTAGCTTACCACGGAACTAGATGGCGCTGTGTGTAATGTCCCAACATATTATAGGATACTTTTTACTACGGTAAAATATTTAACCTCTACGATTAAAAACAATAATCGTTAAAACATACGTAATGGCGAATCCAAGCATAACGAGAGTGATTCGCTAGTTTTATGTATAATTTTTTATATACAGTGGAACACAAACCTTAACTAAATCTGTATCGTGACGTGTGGAACAAGTCGTGCTTTGGGAGTATTGCCAATTTTAGTGCGCTGGAAAAATGCAATCGGCTTAATGTCAACAATCAATATAGATGTAATTGGTCCAGTTTTAGTTTGATTTTATAGATAGTCTATAGAGGAATTTTTATTTATATACCTGTGAGTTTATTTTGTTTTGTGTTCGATATTTATATAGATAAGTTAACTTTTGCCAGCGGATTTGTTCGAATTTTAACGACACTTTTGGCTTAGTTGACAGTGACGAGGGTTCGAGTCCCGCTAGGGGCATTCATTTGTTGAGAACGAATGTTAACTCTTCAGTCATCGGTGTTAATATTTATATTATGTATGTATTTAATATTTATAGTTGTAGCTTACCACGGAAATAGACGGTGTTGTTGTAAAAATGTCCCAACATATTTATTACTAATTTAATCTATTCAATTCAATTCTCTTGTTAATGGCTTCAAAGCGTGCCAGTTGAAAATTTAATCTAGCAATTTTTTTTAAATTTCAATTATGAATTATTCATACAAAATCAAATTCGATTCAGATTTACCCTTATATGCATATTTAGCGGAACTTTATGTGCGAAAATACATTACAAATAGATAGTAGCTGATTACTATTATTCTTAAGTTTGAGTCCCTTTTAGGAATAAAGAAATGGGATTTTTATCCCTTTCTAAAATTACTCAATAACTGAATTTAGCCCGACTCAGGAATTGAACCCGGAACCTCGGGCTGAGCTAAAATACTAACCACTAACTTCTTGAGAAAATATATTAAAATCAACATATACGCCTATATGATGTAACAAAACATGTTTTAAGGAAATAAATTGCTTTCCTTTGTAGCCTTTCACAAAAGTACTCTACTGCCTATATAATTCAAAGTGAAATGGAAACGAATTTTCTTAACATTTACAATTTTTTATACAAGCGTTAGTAATTTCTATTACAAATGCAGTCGGAGGGAATAAAGAAAGTTATTCTTTAGAATGTAGCATTCAAGTGTAACCTACAATTTTCTTTTATTGCCTTAATGTAGTTTTTCCACTTCACTTAGATTCACGTTTGTCGTAAAAAGAAACAATGAGGTAGTATTAAGAAATAATGTTATGTTAGTTACGTTAAAATAACGTTACGTTAAAATAAATAAATATGATGAGATAGTTTTATGGTAAGCTTCGAGGCTTGTGTTATGGATACCAGATAATTGATACACTACACATATATGGTATATAATTTTAAATACATACATAAGAAATACAAACACCTATGACTGTTGGTCTGGAGGAGGCCTTCACCCGAGGGAGGGGTCCAGGTGGCCTTTATATCAGACTAATAATTACCAACTGGCTACTACTATTATAAACAAATGTACATGCCAATGGAATAATAAAGGCTTTTTTTTATTTTTTATTTATTTATATGACTGTTAAAGACAGTGGTAGCCCAGCGGTAACGCGTCGCTTGGATAACCGAGTGATACGGGTTCAAATCCGGGTCTCTGATATTTTCATGTGCGAATTATTTATATCATGATTACCACTTGTCTTACGGTGAAGGAAAACATCGTGAGGAAACCTGCATGTCTGAGAAAATGAAAAAACTAACAAGTTTTCGAAAGGCATGTGAAGTCCGCCAACACGCACTAGGCCAGCGCGGTGGACTATGGCCTGATCCCCCTCGCACTGAGGGAGGCCCGTGACCAGCAGTGGGACGTTAAAAAGGGCTGATGATGATGATATGACTGTAGGTCACATAAATGATTGTCCCCAGCAGGACTTGAGCCCGCGACCGCTGGTACAACAAATAGGGTATAAATTGAGCCAAATGTCGTCTGGCCTGATCCTCTTTGTATTGAAGATAGGCCTAGCATAATAAGATTTTATAGTGTACTTAAAAAAGTATTTATTTTTAATAAACATTATTTTTGTAATCTTATTTAATACTAGCATTTCCCGCGGCTTCGCACGCGTTCTAAAGACCGGAAACCAAATTCTGAGTCGCGCAGTATGGTACCTCGCTGAATTAACGCCCGCGTTAGACCAAACAAATAACCAAACAAACAAACTCTTCAGCTTTATAATATTAGAATGGATTATATAATGAAACTATGCTAAAAGATTTATTGATATGGAACTCTAAAACACTTTGTAAGCGGTTTTCTTTAACATCTTATAAACTAAAAGAAGATAGCGAACTGTCAATTAGAATTGTGCAATTTTGAACATATTATTTTGAAGGAAAATTTTAAAATTCAAAGTATAAAAGTAACAAATTGAAACGAATCCCGAGGTTTTTAAAGAAAGGTTGAGTCAATGTAATGACAGTCATTCACTGCTGACTCAGCGCCGTCAGTTTCCACTCCCATTTCTGACAAAGTGAAGGATAATAACGCTAAAACTAGCTTAGATTTGTGACTTTGTTCTCATTTTTTTACTTTAGTTAACGAGTTATTGTGATCCTCTCTTTAGAGCTTAACGTTTTCTAGCTGCTTCACCTACGTAGTTTATTAATGATTTAATAAATGTTTAACTACCGATTCGCTTGGCTGCATCATTAGGTTTTTTTATTTATTATTTTTTATTTTTATTTTTATTTATTTATTTTTTTATACGATATTAATAAATTAAATATTTAGGTTAAAAATTATTAATATAAATTTTTAATAGGTATCAAATAGACACATTTTATTTATTTCTATACATTATATTAAGCTATGGGAAGAATTCACTCGATTCAATAGAATGTAAGTCGTCAGTAGTAAATAGAATCAAAATCTTTAGGATTAAAATTTTTAATTTCCACAGCATTTTAAGTAAATTGAACAAGCGTGTGTCGCTTATCAAATAATAAAAAAGAAATAGCAAATGTAGAGTGTTTTTCGAGTTGACGCCTTTGTCCGATAGAAGTTATATTTTATTTTCTCGCAAAAAATACGACTTTATTGTTACAAAATTACGTTCTTTGAAGTGAAGAGTAAAATGAATTATGGACCAAGAGTGGTTATTGAATATTTTTCTTGCATAAAATTATATAAAAATAAATTAAACGTTTAATAAACATAAAGCATATTACAAACTTAGCTATTAATTTTAAAATCTAAACATTCGATATTAAAATAATGAAATCCTTACTATAGACTAATATTATTATGTAAGTGCAAGATATGAATAAAATATATTAAAGAGTAGTACAATATGAATAGAACAATTTTTTAATAGATAATTATTGTATTTATAGGTATATTCTAATATTGCCATAATACTTTAAAAAAAACGAACAAATCCTATTTATATCAACTGGTATGTATGAAATTTGTTTAAACGAATCAAAGAAGCCCAAACTCAATTACTTCTTGACAATGCAAACTTTTCTGCCCATCTCCTGTCTCCCTCAAACTTAGTAGCCTATAAGCCACATAATAAAGAATTTATTTAATTGGATTAATATACAGTCAGAAGTAAACTATTATAAACAGTAAAAATAATGAAAATGGTTCAAGAAGGGAGTTTCGAAATTAATATAGTGTTTTATAATACACTAGCATTTTCCGCGGCTTCGCACGCACTCTAAGGACCGGAAACCAAATTCTTTCTGAATCGCACGTATGGTACCTCGCAGAACTAACGCCCGCGCTTCCCGTATCTGTAACATTTTTCATTGATGCTCCGCTCTTATTAGTCGTAGCGTGATGTTATATAGTCTCTAGCCTTCCTCAATAAACGGAATATCTTACACAAAAATAATTTTTCAATTCGGACCATTAGTTTCTGAGATTAGCGCGTTCAACCAAACAAACAAACAAACTCTTCAGCTTTATAATATTAGTATAGATTATATTTTTATTAGCATAACGATATTCAGTGTTACTATAAATTACAGTCTAGAAATTTTGGGGACGGTCATTTATCTTTCATCCTTTTTCATCTGAATATGTATGTCGTATTCGTCTAGTTCTAATACTTTACATAAAGGTCAGTTGGCGTAGTTGCAATAAACTAACGATGCTCTAAATCCGGCAACCTCCATTGGAATAACGTATGCATAATCACACTACTACGAGTATGAATTCTGTTTGTATAGTGTAAATCTATACTAATATTATAAAGCTGAAGAATTTGTTTGTTTGTTTGGTTGAACGCGCTATCTCAGGAACTACTGGTCCGAATTTAAAAATTCTTTTTGTGTCGGATAGTCCATTTATCGAGGAATGCTATAGGCTATATTACATCACGCTATGACTAATAGGACCGGAGCATCAATAAAAAAATGCTTTATAATATTAGTATAGATTATTTTCCAATTCTCATTTAATGTATGATACATTATTGTATTTTGTACTGTCGAAACAAACTTTATATGGTCTATACATAGGTATTTTCAATTTAATACAAAAAAGTGATAATAGAATCGTAAGCAATCTAAAGAATCGGGTAATACGAACAAAGGCTTAATGTCTCGTACCCGAAACTGGCTCACATCTGCAATAAATCCGGCGAACTGAAAACTTTACATTGTGTTAACG
Source organism: Boloria selene (assembly GCA_905231865.2). Classification (NCBI taxonomy): domain Eukaryota; kingdom Metazoa; phylum Arthropoda; class Insecta; order Lepidoptera; family Nymphalidae; genus Boloria; species Boloria selene. The sequence continues at coordinate 1,820,480 of HG993133.1, forward strand.
TGTACTGAGAGTTTAATTAATAACTTTGGTTTTAATTTTATTTGTAACATGAGTTTCCTATATTTTTCCATTACTTTTGTAAGTAAAATTTCAATTTTCATTTAATAAATTAATTTAATTTTTCTATGGTCTAGCAAATACAACATACGATATACTTTAATATAATAAATCGTAATACGATTAATGAAAATACCTTGTAAATTATTTTCATGGTACAAAGATAGGCTATTGATGGTTATACAAACTTGTAGTGCCAGCGCTTGTACTCACATAAATATGTGACCTAGCGGAACTCGAACCCGCAACCGCTGGCACAGCAAGTATGTATTGCCATCACTAGCCAATCGTAATGAGTCAAATATCTTCAATATTAAATTATCTGTATTAAATAGACCTCTGAATTACAATTTTCGCAACATCTCAAATAAAATAAATAAATAAATATATTGGGACATTTTTACACACAGCGCCATCTAGTTCCGTGTTAAGCTACGAAGGAAGCTTGTGTTACGGATACCAGATAGTTGATATACTACATATACAAGTTTTAAATACATACATATTATAAATATAAACAGCCATGCCTGGAGTACAAATATCCGAGTTTAACAAATGAATGCTCCCAGCGGGACTTAAACCCGCGACCGCTGGCGTAAGAGAGTAGGGTCACTACAATCTGCGCGAAACAGGTCGTCGTGTGTCTTCGATACATGTTTTTCTTTCATAAGACCCTCTTTGGTTCATCGATTATATTTTTCAATGAAACTTGCGAATCACGTTTTGGACAAGTGTAAATAATGTACTATCCAGCGATTATGTACGCGGTATTAGTAGCACTCGCACTTATAATATTGTAACGAGTTTGGGTTTTAGGTCAAGTCTCTTCGCGTAAAGCCTTAAGATTAAGTCTACATTTTACACATTTTTGGATTCTTTATTTTATACAATAGAATATTAAAAGAATAAAATAAATCGGATTATTGCTGTAAATGGAAAAGTTGTATGTATGTATGTATCAGAATGTTCTGCCTGGTTGTCTAATATATACCCAAGTTTTAGGCTATATACTGAGTTTTTGTCTCAATAATGGTCACTCCCATGACTTGGAGAGCACCTTAAGCAATCAGACTTGAGCCTGAAATAGTCATTATTATCTACACTTTCAAAATATTTGTCTGGCTGTTGGTCTATAATTGCATTACAAGAAAACCATTAGCAGATTTTGATAGGATTTTGGCATGATGACTACTATCTAGATCAATATTTAGGATACTGTTTATAACGAGAAAATATCTCACCTCTAAAAAAATCCATACTAGCCGACGAGGGAAGAACCCGAGCCGAGTGAGGCTAAGTCACTTGTATAGATATAATAATTAGAAAAATCTTTTCAATGGTATACTTTCGTATTTCGTAATGTGATGTTATTTTTTCATTCAAACCAAGGGAAAATAAAATAAATTAGAATTAGCCTGGCCTTTTCATGTCTGAAATATAATAAGCTAGACGCTAGCTTCTATACTTTATAATGAATTTCGAGTAATATAATTTATGTACGACGGGAATATATCTGAATAAAAATTTTATTGAATTTTGTTTTGTGAAGGCAAGATTTTGCGAGTATTTGCCTAAAAATATTATGAAATTATGTTGGGACATTTTTACAGCAGCGCCATCTAGTTCCGTGGTAAGCTACGAGGCTTGATAGTTGATATACTACACATATAAATTTTTAAATACATACACACACACACACACACACAATATAAATATTAACACCTATGACTGGAGAACAAACATTCGTGCTCAACAAATGAATGCCCCCAGCGGGACTCGAACCCGCGACCGCTGACGCAGAAGGTACGCACTACCAACTGAGGCAAACATGTCGTCGATTAATCATGATTTTTGTATATAACTAACTACTAACTGTAAGTACACTAAAATGCTGCGCTCGGGGCTTCCATTGTACTAAGAGTTCCTTTGAACTTTTAAGTTACCGTGATATGTGACTGCATGTTATAAAGCTTAAAATAAAAACATTTTTGGTATACGATTTCTTTTGGATACCTATTTAATTTACCTACTATCAACTCACTCTCACCACGCTTAGGCTCATCCTTAGATTAAGCGCGAGCGAAACCGCGGGTTTCGCTAGTAAATGTATACAAAACTTAACAAATTATATACTAAAATCTTCTTCGATAAGAACATCATCATCATCATCAGCCCTTTTTAACGGCCCCCTGCTGGGCTCGGGCCTCCCTCAGTACGAGGGGGATCAGGCCACAGTCCACCGCGCTTGCCTAGTGCGAGTTGGCGGACTTCACATGTCTTTCGAAAACTTGTTAGGACATTTTTTCTCAGACATGCAGGTTTCCTCAAGATGTTTTCCTTCACCGTAAGACAAGTGGTAAGCATGATATAAATGATTCGCACATGAAAATATCAGAGGTGCGAGACCCGGATTTGAACCCGCATCACTCGGATATCCAAGCAACCGCTGGGCAACCACTATCTTCATAAAATAAGAACATACAATATCATTCGCGAGTTTTGCGATAACATTCATTTTTATTTATATCGTAAATTTATTTTAAATAAAATACAACTTTTAAACTTAACACACAAAAGTATGGTTACCTAATCTGAAGATAATAGTAGTATATAAAAATCTTACTTAAACATTTATAAGAACTTTATCTGTTTAAAACCATTAGTGAAAACAACATGAAAATCGTTGTAGTAGTTTTTGAGTTTATCGCGAACAGACAGACAGTTAGATAGACGCGACGGAGGATTTTGTCTTATAATATTTATAGTGATTGATAAATGCATCTTGAATAGCACTAGGCCGATTTTTCTTTTTACTGCGAGAAATCATATTTCTAAGATATCTATACGAACTCGAGCAAAGCCAGGTGAGTCACTTGTATAATATTCAATTATATATTTCCGCCTTACGTTTGCCAATTTTAACATTTAATTAACAAAAATGAAAACCGACTTCAAAACGCTACAAATCGAAACTAAAAAGAAAAAAAAATAATTTTAATTACTTAGTTATTGTTGGAGTCGGTGCCAGCCAAGAAGGACAGTTTTATCCTGCCTTTGCAATGAACTTTCGAACGGATATTTTGATTATATTTACAAATTGATACATTAATTAAATTGTATTAAGATTATTTTGCTTTGGCTGGCACCGACTCCAACGATAACTAAGTAATTAAAATTATTTTTTTTTCTTTTTAGTTTCGATTTGTAGCGTTTTGAAGTTGGTTTTCATTTTTGTTAAAAAATAATTTATTTTAATTTTTTTTGTGGCAATTATTATGTTTAAATAAAATATTGGAAGGCTAACTAAACTACTGCTCCAATAAGTCAGCGAAGTTTTGAAATGAACGACAATAGTCAATCGAGATTTGTCCACGTCTATTTTTCCACGTAACTCGTAGACGTTAATAAGATTTACCTTCTATTATCAATCCACCTAATATCCTGAAGGAATACGACTATCAGTTCATAAGTACGTATAATATTAAAAGAATTTTCTTTCAACTCCTAACCGTTGAGGATATATACCTTACATCATCACAAATTCTTGAACAGCTTTAGAAAATATATGAAAAAGGTAATCAGTGCCGATAAAATTTAAGGGTTGCCCTCGATTTCTCTAGGATCCCATCATCAGATGCTGACTTGGTGACAATGAGAACATCTTGAATGTATACCCTACCGAACAAAAAAGAAATTTTTAAAATCGGCCCACAATTCACGGAGAAATCGGTGAAAACACATAAAAAACAACTGTTGAGGAATTTTACCTTCCATCATCAGCTCATCCACATGAGATGATGATTTTCATACGTAAATGCTTTATCGGGTTTAGAAAATATATCAAAAACATAATAGGTGCCTGTAAATTTTGAGAGTTGCCTTGGATTTCCCAGGGATCCCATCATCAGATCCTGACTTGGTGACAATGGGACCACCTCGGAACTATACCCTACCAATCAAAAGATAAATTTTTGAAATCGGCCCACAGACGGCGGAGTAATCGGTGAACATACATAAAAAAAATACATACAACGGAACATATAACCTCCTCCTTTTTTGAAGTCGGTCAAAAATAATCAGAAGTTACGGTATAAACAAACAACCTACAGCTAAGCCTTAAAAGATTGTTATGTCTGCAAATTGCTTTTACAGGGTAAAATTACGGTGTAAATATTTTCATTTAATAGAAAAATAGTTTGATACCCTTGCTTCACTTAGTCCCAACGTAAACCTTTGAGGGGTAAATTTAATTATTTTTATATTAACTTCCCATAAGATATTGCTATGGGGTCCACTATTTTTATGGGATCAAATTTTAGGTCAATTCGTGTTTATTGAGTTTATCTTTCAAAAAACCCATACTAACAGAAGTAGAATTCGGTAATACAATAATTATTCAAGCGTTGATATCTCATGAAAAGACTGCTCTCAGTCGGATTAGTCATGAAAGTTAACAGTCGGCAAGCTATTAACAAAATTTAAAACAAAAAAGTAATAATAATAATATATAATAATATTTTGTTTCAATTTCATTAGTCCCGCTGAGTTTCTTTCGCCATTTCTTCTCAGGTCAGAGGTTTCTTCTTTCCGAACTGGTAGTATGACGTTCAGTAAGAAATTGTAACAATTTTTATGTTGAATAAAATATTTTGATTTTGAACTATTAAAATGTCTTTTTTATTGTTTTCAGTTTTATTTACATATAAATAAAAGTTCTAAAATATACAATATTCAAAGCTTTTCTAATATACTATAACAAAACGAAAATTAAGTTAGAAATAAAAAAGAAAAAACGAATGAATAAAATAAATATGCTCCCTCAAAGGCAACTTTATATGACGAATTAACTCAACGATAAAAATGTTTGTGAAAATTTACCTCACATTTATCCACTTGTAAAGAAAATATAGTAAAAATGTCGTGTCACGAGACAAGTGCAAGACATTATACGCGCCGACAAACCAAGAGTATAAGCAAGCTTTAGAGGCCACTTCACTGTACAGATAAAGCTCTTATAAATGTTTAAAGTTAGATTTTTATATAGTACTATTATCTTAGAATTAGGTAACCATTTTTTTAACACATGTTACATTAACATTTTATTTAAAATATGTTTAAAATCTATACGTATAATTTCGAATCCCTACATTGAATTTCTTTAAATAGTCAAAAGGTGGTAACGGTAACACGCTAGCTCGAATAACCGAGTGATGCGGGTTCAAATCCGGATCTTGCACCACTGATATTTTCTTGTGCGAATCATTTCTATCATGATTATCACTTGAAACTTGCATGTCTGAGAAAACCCAGCAAGTTTTCGATAGACATGTGAAGTCCGCCAACACGCACTAGACCAGCGCGGTAGACTATGGCCTGATCCCCCTCGTACTGAGGGAAGCCCGTGCCCAACAGTGGGACGTTAAGAAGGGCTGATGATGATGATGTCTGTCTATCTATGACCACAACACGAGAAAACCACTGGACAGCTGAACGATATTGATGAAATTTAGTATTATTATTGTTCATAATAAAACACATTTCTTTACATCTTTGAAAATTATAAATATAATTAATTATATTATATTTAAAAACAAATGTATACTGTACGGGTCATGGTTAGTGGAATTGGGACATAAATGGCAATGCCGAATCTATAGACAAAAACAAGCCAGCTTTCTTGTCATTTTACGAGACGTTAAAACGAAATGTTATTGTTTTTAAGAAATGTTTAGCACTTCAATTTCGTAATGGTTTTTACAACAAATATGTATAAAGGCATAATTTTTGGTAAAAAATATTATTAGATGGTGTTATATGAAAATTCCTATACCCTTCATCTTTATGACAAAATTTTTACAAACTTTGAATGTCCTATCACTACATAGTATAAAACAAAGTCGCTTTCTCTATCCCTATATCCCTATGTATGCTTAAATCTTTAAAACTACGCAACAGATTTTGATGCGGTTTTTTAATAGATATAGTGATTCAAGAGGAAGGTTTATATGCATAACTATCAGATCCCGCGGCTTTGCCTGTGCTAAATCTAGGGAAGAGCCCGAGCGAAGCGAGGGCGAGTCGCTAGTTTATTTATATCTAATCAAAAGCACAATAAAAGTTTCAAGCTTTTAGCTTTAAAAATGACGTAATTTTCAAATAAACTTTCATCTCCTATTTCAACCCTTTACATTCCCTTTTCAAGCTCTACAATATCTGTGTACCAAATTAAATTTAAATCGGTTTAGTAGCTTTGGCGTAAAAGGGAGACGGCAAACAGACAGACAGAGTTACTTTTGCATTTATAATATTAGTTAGGATTTTGATTGATTTATCTCTTTTATTTGTATGTGTGTTTATTACTACTCCATGCTGTAACGAATATGGGTAAAATACTATATGAAGCTTTTACTCTAGATAGCCTTAACCTTAGGTAGCTTTTATCTAAGCACAATGCGAACGAACCCGCAAGTAAAAGCTCGTGTTAAACATCACTTCAATTAGATACCAGTGAGTATTCGAAAATTAATTTAAGAACCGGAAACACAGATGGCAAGTTAATAAAAGCTTCTCCAGAGTCCAAATTACAAGAGGGTTCAAATCGTAAATTTAATACAGCTACGGTGCTTTGTTTAAGAAAATAGATGCCAAATCGATAGCTTTTATATTTTTATCTCAATCTATTCTAAGGTACATCTTTGACAGACTAACATTTATTTTGGGAAAGTTTAATATGAAAAGTAATAAAAATTGAATGAAGCCTAAAAATACCTGTAAAGTCGAAAAGTTTGGCACTAAGTGCTAAAACGTAACTACGAACTAATCTGACCGATACGTGAGTGGATATTTCATAATATATTTTATCAAGGCCATAAAATAAATCTGAAAATGTCATTGTGCATTATTGTTTTCAATCGTTTTTATCGTCCTACAGCTGGACACGGCCACTGCTTTTAAAAGGAGAAGAACACCATACTAGCCAAGTACGTATTTGCTTCTTATAGTTTTCACAATATTAAAAAACTTGAAAGCGAACACTAAATAAAAAAAATATTTAGAAAAATAATCTAACAAAGTAATAGAAATTTTTGAAATTCAACATTTTACAGCGTTATCTATCGCATTTTCATCGAAACACTGCGAGCGTTCTACTAAAGTTACTGCTAATACCACAGTGTTATTGTGTTTCACGTTCATTTCCATAGATGGCGCTTTTTCAAAAAGTTTTTAATACTTTATTGAATTAAATTTAAAATTAAAAAAAAACTAACTAAGTGTCTCTTTTGCAATATTTACTATAAAAAAAAAGCTCTGCGTAGCTGATATTAGTGGGTTTGCTACGCACCTGAGAAAATATAAGTGAAAGTAAAGGTGATCTATACTAGTATTATAAAAATGTTTGTTTGTGGGTAATTGTATGGATAAACCAATAATTCGCTTTTTGGATTCAGATGAATTTTCGTACGTAGATAGTTTGAGACTCTGCGAAGAACCTAATAAACAGAATAGTTTGTATCTCTAAAATCCATTAAAAAGATGGAAAAGAGTATGAAAAATTGTATAGGAAATTAATCATCTCTCAAGTACGGAATACGAGTACTACATTATTATAGTCAAAAATTTATAATTCGTACTAACGGTAAAAAAGTACCTGAGCGTAGCTAGATTTGCTAGCTCTTTAGTACATGTAAAAATATTTCTAATTATATCATCATCAATGTCTTGAAGGCGTAAATACTTACTTCACTGTACAAGTTAAGCTCTCATAAATGTTTTAACTAAGTACGATTTTTGTACTATCATCTTAGGATCGCAGGCAGTTGTAGCCCAGCGGTAACGCGCTCGCTTGGATAACCGAGTGATGCGGATTCAAATCAGGGTCTCGCACCTCTGATATTTTCATGTGCGAATAATTTATATCATGATTACCACTTGCCTTTCGGTGAAAGAAAACATCGCGAGGAAACCTGCATGTCTGAGAAAACCTAGCAAGTTTTCGAAAGACGTGTGAAGTCCGCCAACACGCATTAGGCCAGCGCGGTGGACTATGGCCTGATCTCTCTCATATTAAAAGGAGGCCGGTGCCCAGCAGTGTAACGTTAAAAAGAGTGTTGATGTTCAAATTGCTTGAACATGATTTTATGATCAAAAGATTTAAATTCTTTGTAATTAACAAATACCAAAAAAAAACACAGATTCTATCACAAAATTTAAAATGTAAATATTAATCAATGTATTAATTAACGGGCTATGATCGGTCAGATGAATTATTTATCACGTATTTCTATCTCTGTCGCACGTTTAGGAAGAGGTAGTAATAAATGAGATGGAAATACTTGGTGATCAGATAACGGCTGAGCCGCATTTATCCAAGCATTTCAGGCAAACCAATTGGGAATCGATTCAAACGACAGACTTAATTGAAAAAAAGAATGGTACTGCTGATACGTTCTTACTATTTTTCTCATTTGGGATATAGAGAGTGAAAATATGTGGTGTATGTATAAAGATCATAACTTTTACGTGAATTTTATTAGTAATGGGTTTAGGTTTGGGAAATGAAGTTTCATTAGTTTTTATTATTGTCGATAAATTTGGTTCAGGTTGTAGTGTCCCTTTAGGATTTTGTCAAATCCTTCATCATATATCATATAATATCATCATATATTAATCAAGTGAGACAACTCTCCCGTGACCAGTTTGATTTATAATGACAAAAAATTTATTTTTATTAAGAAATAATAATAAAGTTACTTTTTATGTTTTATATTTACCTTTTTAGTGTAAACATTGTAGTTGTAAAAAATAACTTATCCTCTATTTTCTACACTTCACTTAATTTTTATTTTTAAATTTGAAAGGGACTAAATTGCAAGATCAAATCAAAAAATAATTATACAAAATATTGCCTCATAGATGACAGATATCTGAGGTATCAAACATAAATTATACACCACCGGATTTTGATCTTTAAAATTGGTTTAGAAAGCTATCGTAATTTTACTTCATAGCTAGTTAATATTTTTATCAATTTTCATTATATTTCTACGATTTAGAATATGTTTAATTACTATTTTCTTTTCTCATAACTCAAATGTCAAAAATAAAAGGCAGTTTGTGAAACACACTTTAAATTGTATTATATCGCGCCTTAGGACCTGACCGAAGTATCTATCGATAACGTATTGTAATATAAACGCGCACTCTAATCTAAACCATCGCATAAATTATTAATAATTATGATCGAATTTAAAGGCCATCTGGTAATTTTATACCTAAAATCTCTATTTAGTACAATTTACTTTATATAGGCTGCCCGAATACAATTCCTGTACCATAATAATAATATACATTGTATAATCACTACATAGTATAAAACAAAGTCGCTTTCTCTGTCCCTATATCCCTTTGTACGCTTAAATCTTTAAAACTATGCAATGGATTTTGATGCGGTTTTTTTAATAGATAGAGTGATTCAAGAGGAAGGTTTATATGCATAACTAGCGGATCCCGCGGCTTTGCCTGTGCTAAATCTAGGAAAAAGCCCAAGCGAAGCGAGGGCGAGTCGCTAGTAACAATATGAATTGCAATGAATGAATTTTATTGCATGAAAAAATTGTAATTGTAAAAACAGTTCAGTCTAACGACACGTTTGGCGCAGTTTGCAGTGGTCGCAGGTTCGAGGTCCGCTAGGAGCATATACTTGTGTTATTTCAATGTTAATTTTCCATATCAATAATGATTACCAAAGTTAATTATTATAATTATTACAAACTTAAGTCTTTAAAATCCATTTAATACAACTATGATAATTTTGTACTAAAAGCATTTGGGCCATCTTTAAGATATTAAATATGAAATACATATGAAAAAAACGCAATGTAAATTAGCCTTTAAAATGAGTAAAAATTAAATTGCATACGCATAAGACAGTGGTAGCCCAGCGGTAACGCACTCGCTTGGATAACCGAGTGATGCGGGTCTCGCACCTTTGATATTTTCATGTGCGAATCATTTCTATCATGATTACCACTTGTCTTACGGTGAAGAAAAACATCGTGAGGAAACCTAGATGTCTGAGAAAACCTAGCAAGTTTTCGTAAGACATGTGAAGTCCATCAACACGCACTAGGCCAGCGCGGTGGACTATGCCCTGATCCCCCTCGTACTGAGGAAGGAAGCAGTGGGACGTTAAAAAAAGGTCTGATGATGATTATGAAGAAAATGGCATATCATACATACATTACCAAGAATTCTTTATCAAAGTCAGTCAAATACATATATTTATGTAAGCACTCCTCGAGTTCATATTTTGTGGTTGTATAAGTCACTACCTGTGTGTCCACCCTTAGAATTTTCCAAGGTTCCCTTTGACATTCACGGGTCAATCCCTAAGGAAGGGACTGCGGTTTTATGATAATAATCATATTTAATTTATGATGTTGGAAGATGTTATCTTAATTAATTGAACATGCGGAAGACAAAAATTAGAAATTTAACGCGTAATATTATAATGTTGCCATGTTTTACGAAATATTATTTAATTTGTAGGTTAAAACTTAGGCTAAGGGATAGGATAGACAGTGTCATAGAACTTAATATTATGAAACAATAATGGCTCAAAGTATATGATGTTTTATAAGTGTTGTACGATATACTAAGTAATATTTAAAAAAATAAAGAAATCTAATATTATGCTTAAAACGCAAAAATATGTATACCTTTTTTAAAGTCGGTTAAGAAGTAACCTAAGTTACGCCTTGTAATATAAGCTATCTGCGAGTGAAAGTCCCGTCGAAATCGTTTTAGCCGTTTTAGAGGTTACCCGGAACAAACAGACAGACAGGCAGATAAACAGACAAAAATTTTGAAAATTAGTTTTTTGTTGCTAGTATCTTATATACTTTCATATGCATTTATTGAAAAGCAGTTAATTTAAAATTAAAAACAGACACGACAATTTAATTTATATGTAGTATAGATGTATAGAATAATTAAACCCGTAAATGGAAAAAACACAGCAAAATGGTTAACAAACGAAACAAAAGAACTTTTGGAAAGCAGAGCGAAACTTATATCGACGACTGAAAAGTCAAGAAAAACTAGAAGCAAAATAAGTGAGATTAGTAAAAATATAAAATTAAACATGAGAAAGGACCGCCAAAGACATAGACTGGAAATACTGGAAAAATCTATTCACGAAACCGGAGGCATCAAGAAAGCAAATCAAAAACTGAGAGAAAAAACAGATTGGATACCTAATCTCTATGACAACAAAAACATGAAACGCAAAACAAAACGTCCAGAAATTATGTCACTAGCCACTAACTTTTTTCGAGACTTATACTCGAAGAAAAACAGTAGCGAACCGACTAACTTGGAAGGCGGAGAAGAAGTACCGGAAATAATACCCGCAGAAGTTGAAAAGGCTATAAGATCGCAAAAGAAAGATAAAGCTCCTGGGTCAGACGGCATCTGTAACGAATTTCTTATAGGGAACATAGAGCACGTAGTCCCGATTCTTACATACCTTTTTAACGAAGTGTTGAGTAGTGAGACCATACCTGAGCAATGGTCAATATCAACCATAATACTGCTACATAAAAGAGGAGACAAAAACAACATAAACAACTACAGGCCTATTAGTCTAATATCTAATATATATAAAGTATTCGCTAAGATAATCCTCAACAGAATAACCAAGATATTAGATGACAACCAACCGAGAGAACAGGCCGGCTTTAGGAGTGGATACTCAACCTTGGACCACATTTATGTTGTGAAACAACTATTTGAAAGGGGTAGAGAATATAACATAACCTTCTATTGCTGCTTTGTGGACTATAGCAAAGCCTTCGACTCATTAGAACAGGAGAAGATCTGGCAAGCTCTTAAAAATCAAGGTGTAGAATATAAATATATTAGGATTCTAAAACAAATATATGATAACAGCAAAGCCAAAATAAAACTAGAAAAGGAAGGTAAAGAAATAAGAATCGAAAGAGGGGTACGCCAAGGAGACCCAGTATCACCTAAACTGTTCTCAGCTGTTCTGGAAGAAGTATTCCGGCAACTAGATTGGGCGAAATGTGGGCTGAAAATTAACGGTGAAAATCTGTCGCACTTAAGATTTGCAGATGACTTAATTATTATCGCACAAACGGCAGAAGGTCTACAAACTATGCTGAAGAATCTGGACACAGAAAGTCGTAAGGTAGGATTAATCATGAATCCCGAAAAAACTAAGGTCATGACGAACGGGCACAAAGAACCTATCAGCCTGAACAATAACACAATTGATTATGTAGACGAATATATCTATCTAGGTCAAACAATCTCGCCCATAGACCTTACATCCAAGGAAATTAATAGACGCATAGGAAATGCATGGAAACAATACTGGAATTTAAAAGAGGTCATGAAAAACCAAGAAATGAGCATGGCTATTAAACGTAAACTTTTCGACACTTGTATACTACCCGTTCTCACATATGGTTGTCAAACCTGGGCACTTAATAAAACTCATGTTAAAAAACTTGAAACTTGTCAAAACGCTATGGAGAGGAGCATGATGGGAAAGAGACTTTCTGATAGATTAAGAACCATCAATATAAAGAAATGTACTAAAACAAAGGACGTCACAGTAACTATCAGAAAACTTAAATGGAAATGGACAGGACATACCATCAGAGGTACAGAGAAGTGGTCGAAATCTACAATGCACTGGTTCACAAGTCATAGGAAACGGAAACGAGGAAGGCCACCGAGAAGATGGGTGGACGAAATAAAAGCTATAGCAGGTGGCGGATGGACAACAATAGCCAATGACAGAGAGAAATGGAGGCAGTTGGGGGAGGCCTTTGCCAACAGAAGGCACACAGACGGGAGTCATTAAACAATTGTTATAACTTACATATAGTATAATAAAGTATAATTAATAATTTATAAATTAATAGTATTATATTAAATTAAATAAAGAACAAATGTAATTAAATTCTATTAATGTATATCTACAATGTCTGAATAAAGGCTATTATTATTATTATTATTATAGATGTATAGATGTAAAAATGATTCTGAAAACGGCTGCACGGATATGAACGACGGGCGACGGATGTTTGGCACAGAGTTATATTACAGTATGGAACAACACATAGGCTTTTCATCCCATGTAAGGTTCCCATGGGAATTCCCGTTGTTTCTTAAGGTGAACAAAAAAACTAATTTAATGATAATTATGTAGTCGTTTAAAATATATTAAATATTTTAATTACAAAATTAAATTGACATAAATATTAATTTAAAAGCAATTCTTTACCCTCAAGGGCAGGTTTTTCTAACATTTCTGTATTTCCGTATTTTCATTTAGCGATATTACCTATGTATTGTAGAAACTAACTTTTCTATAAAATAGCTATTGTCTTTAAAATCGATCAAATACATCGAATTTTTCAACCGAAAGCAATTCCTAAAACGTACTCACTCATCTTAAAAGTAAGTAATATAGAACAAAAACTGCAGCAAAGCGGAAACAACGTCCAAACTTGCGAAGCACGAGGGAAACGCTGCATAAATTGTCCAATTGAAGAAACTTTTAAGAACATCGCCAAAGTGACGGTGTTTTTATCACAAGTAAGAGCTTTTGTTTAAAACTGGTGGGATTTCAAACAAAGTATGGAATGAGAAATATTTTACCATTTTAGTGAATTACTTTACTTTTTATATATAGACTAGCTTTTGCCCGCGACTTCACTTTCATCGCTCCTAGGGTTTACGTGATATTAGATTAAGTATATTAGATCAGATATAGTAAATCAGATTGGTATTATAAATGCAAATATTTTTGTATGAGTTGTGTATGATTATAACTGAATATGAAATGAAATGAAAATGCTGAAAAGGCTGCATGAATTTGGATTGGATTTGATGTAGACATTGAAATATATAAGTTTTTCAAATTTTCTTGGTACTTAAGAAGAAGTTAGTTTTGATGATTAGGTATCATTAATTTTTAAGATTTTCTAACTAATTAAAAAAAAATAAAGATTTCGAAAATTACCTTTAGTTAAGTTTTAAAAACATAATAAAAACAATGAATATTACAAAAAATCTCCAAATACTTCAGTTTTTGATTCGAATCTGAATTCTTAACCGTTTTACTATTAATAAGTAATACTATTGGAGCTTCTTGTTCTGTACAAGTTTAGATGCATAATGTATGTAGGCACAGTTGTACCCATCCATCTAATTTTGAAAGTTTAGCTGAACTTTAATCCTGACTAACGTAATTGCGAAAGTTCGAATACAAAACCATGTTCGCGGAACTCGCGATTTAGTGTCAGACATTTTGTAATTGATGAAAAGCCGCAGCTTTACGGTGTTTTAAAAAAATGTTATAATTTGTTATAGTAATTTATGATTAGGATGGAAGGAAAAATTTCATTTCATAGCGCGTTAATGTTGAGCATCGTTTAGTAAGCTACCTTATTTGTTTTAAATTTGAAATGAATTATTTTTTTATTACGTGAGGATATTTTAAATACGTTATAGTTAGATATATAACGCTTTTTTGCTCAAAAAGTATCTGCTGATTAAAAAATCATATTCGTTTGTGTGTAAAGTATGATTATAGTTTTAATAGTTTTTTTTATTATTTTTTTTCCCTGATTTAAAGCTTACTTATCATAATTATGTAAAAAATAAATCAATTTTCGAAAAAAAAGCCCTGCCAAGTATAGGGTTAAAACTATCATTACGTAATGTCTCTGAACTGTAGCGACGCTATATGTAGGAGTTAGTACCTAGGAGTGGGTATTCGAGGCGAAGGTAAGTTTGCACTGTATTCGAATTATCTTAGCAAGATTCAATTTTCGTACGTATTTTTAACAGACAATTCATTAAAACTCGCTAACAAAATTTGAATGTCACAAGAGGAAAAATACACTCAAAGCAATTTAACTTGTGGAAATTTTAAATATTATGTTAAACAAAACTGGATAAGTTTTGTAATTAAAAAATGCATTAGAGGTATAGTTTCCATAAAATAATTTATTATTTGACTTAAACACAAACGATATACCTACCTACTTATTATACACAATTTTAACATGTTTGGATCAGTTTATAGTGACCCTACTTTATGCGCCAGCGGTCGCGGGTTCGAATGTTTGTACTCCAGTCATGGGTAATACTTTCTTAGGTTTACGCGAATGTTTGACATTATAAATGAAACTATCTTTTCGGATTTTGTCGCGGATTTATTATGATTTTTGGTTCCCGACGTTTCGAATGCTTTACAGCAATCATGGTCACGGGAGAGACTAAGGTATTAGACGTCTCAGGGGGTTATATACTTGTTACAGACAGTGCCTACCCACAATTTTTTACAAATATTCAAAATGATAGACTATAAAATTATACATTTCAATTCTATACTTTTAAGATTTTTAAATTTTAAATTATATTATAAATATGGCAATATTATTAACTTATTTTTAGCTACTATAATTATAATTATTACAATTTTCTAACATTTGTTAAAATAATATTAAGTAGTGTTGCTATTATTAAAATATGTATAATGTGTTATATTAATATAAATTATTAAAGCAATATTAAACTTTCATATATTATAAATTAAAGATTAATAGTTTAAAACAACTTGAGTTTTGATAATTTTAAGTTAAATATTAAGCAACACCACTGCAAACTAAATCATTTTTAAATTTGATAATATAATATTAAACAAATCTAACTATGCTCAATCCACATAGACTTCTTTAAGTTCTTTTGAATTATAACTTTTAAACTATAAAAAGAGTTAATGTCATTTAGTATGTCAGTTGGTATGTCTGTCTGAAGTTATTATAGGGATTTGAGACTATAGAGTTAAATTGTTGTCAGTCTGAAGCTACTACCGGTTCGGAATGCAACTGATACTGAGAAGAACCGGCAAGAAACTCAGCTCTTGCTTTTTTCAAAATAATGTGTTTACAATTTCAGTATTATCAATATCTAAAATATATAAGTTTACTTAAGTTTACAATATTGCAATACAATAATTAATATATATAATTAATCATCACTACTATCATTGAGATCTACACAGTATGAGCTAACTACATCTGGCTGTCTGTTATGACTAATTTTATTAGATGATTTTATTATATTAAGTAGTGTTGCTATTATTAAAATATGTATAACACATTATACATATTTTAATAATAGCAACACTACTTAATATTATTTTAACAAATGTTAGAAAATTGTAATAATTATAATTATAGTAGCTAAAAATAAGTTAATAATATTGCCATATTTATAATATAATTTAAAATTTAAAAATCTTAAAAGTATAGAATTGAAATGTATAATTTTATAGTCTATCATTTTGAATATTTGTAAAAAATTGTGGGTAGGCACTGTCTGTAACAAGTATATAACCCCCTGAGACGTCTAATACCTTAGTCTCTCCCGTGACCATGATTGCTGTAAAGCATTCGAAACGTCGGGAACCAAAAATCATAATAAATCCGCGACAAAATCCGAAAAGATAGTTTCATTTATCCAGTCATGGGTGTTTATACTTATAATACATATGTATGTATTTAAAAGTTATTATATATGTAGTGTATCTACTATCTGGTATCCGTAACACAAGCCTACCACGCTTACCACGGAACTAGATGGCGCTGTTGTAAAAATGTTCTAACATATTTTATATATTTATTTTACAATTTCTTCACTTGCTATTAATTGTGTATACAGAGTGATTTTTTCGTGTAAGGGAATTGATCATTTTTAAAGAAAGAAATACAAAACGAAAGAGCAAACTTAGAAATAACCCGAGGTAAGCGAGGGTGAGTCACTACCATTCACATATAACCGTCTACTACGAGTTCGAGTCTAAGCCATTCGTTGTAATGGTTACCATCGATCGACACCATTTGAAATGTTATTAAAAGTGACAAACCCAACCAACTCTTTCCCGCATTTGCCACAAAGCATTTATTTATTGAAATCCAAACGCCTAAATTGGACGCTCACAGTTCCCAAGCACTATCGAGCTATTCAAAATTCTGCCAGTTTTTTACAAATTGGCTTTACGCCGGATGCGCTGAAAAAGAACTAGGAAGTGTCGATTGAATTTTAGAGCGAGCCTTTGTGGTCTGTTACGTACGTGTGTTCGGAAATTTAGTAAAATTAAAAAAATATTAAATATTCATATGGACTTATATCTCTGATTACCGTAGAGTACTATTCTTAACTAAGAACATTCTTAATAAAAATATAGCACTTGTAAGTACATTTTGTAAGCACATAATATGTTTTTGCACACATTTTTTTAGTAAATTAAAAAAACTTAAAGAATGTTATAAATGAAACTATCTTTTCATATTTTGTCGCGGATTTATTATGATGTTTTGTTCCCGAAAAGATAGTTTCATTTATAGGTGTCAAATATTCGCGTAAACCTAAGAAAGTATTAAAGAATGTTATGATATCAGTAAACTAGGTTTTGAATGCTAGCAGTCGGTTACGTTATAGGTACATTTAATGAAAAAGATTATCCCACATAAAGTTAAATCACTCTTTTTACCCCCTTAAAAGTTGATTTCTATGATAAAAGCTATCCTGTGTCCTTGCCATGGTTTCAAACTAACAAGGTATTGCTTGATCTTTCTTGCTTTAAAATACTAGCTAGGTCCTCTTAGATATACAGTCTTATTCACTAAGATTTTCTTCGCCGTAAAACAAGTAATCATGTCGCACATGGAAATATTTCAGAGGTCCAAATTTTGAATCTACTTCATTCAATTTCACAAATAAGCCCATTTCTGGCTACAAATGCTATAATATTGTATATATAATGTATAGTCCACCGCGCTGGCCTAGTGCGTATTGGCGGACTTCACATGTCTTTCGAAAACTTGCTAGGTTTTCTCAGACATGCAGGTTTCCTCACGATGTTTTCCTTACCTACCGAAAGACAAGTGGTAATCATGATAGAAATGAATCGCACATGGAAATATCAGAGGTGCGAGACCCGGATTTGAACCCGCATCAATCGGTTATCCAAGCGAGCGCGTTACCGCTTGGCTACCACTGTCGACTAATAAATAAATAATATTGTAGTATACATTAATTTTTAATAACAATTCACTAGTATGAGTATATATTTGATAACATAAAGGCTGAGTGTGTAAAAGACTGTGCGGCATCATAATTTTTTATCGTCCATCCCTCGGGTGCATTTACTGGCTTGGTACAGTATTCTACTGCTTTATAGTCGAATTCCAGTAAAATTGGGGGTAAGCTAATTCCGTTTATACATTTTCTCGTGTAAAAAGAATGTCTTCGCTGAAACGTGTTGTTACTAAAAGTGTTATTTTATGAACGTATGTTGTAGCACTTCTAGTTTGTTATATAAGGGAGTTTACGTTAAAATAGAATTAACTTTGTTCTATTATTATTCAATTATATTATAAATATGATTTTTTTAGTCTTTTCTTTGTAGTAAGTAAATGCAGATATGTTAAAAAAATCAAGACTAGTAAAACTTATTTTAAAGTAAAAAAGAATGTATTTTTTATTTGTGGGTTCTTTATATACTATTTTTTATTGTTGACTTGACATATTAGTACTAGTATAGTATACAGTCATAACGACTTTAAAATTAGATTTTTGTATGATTCAGTTTATATGAATACAGGCTTCCGACAGAAAATTCACTTGTATGGTGGGGATGTTACGTAACCTCTGCCATTCTAAAAATCTATACTAATATTATAAAGCTGAAGATTTAGTTTGTTTGGTTGAACGCGCTAATCTCAGAAACTACTTGTTCAATTTGAAATTCTACGACTGCGACGAACAATAGGAGAGGAGTATCAATGAAAAATGTTGCAAAAACGGGAAGGGTGTTAATTCTGCGAGCTACCATACCGCGCGACTCAGAAAGAATTTAGTTTCCGGTCTTTATAACGCGTACGAAGCCGCGGGAAATGCTAGTGTAATCTCTATCGTTACCGCATTTCATTAAAATGTGCTAAGTAATCGAGCAAAAGTAACTAAAAGACTATAGTATATACGTCGTTATTGCTACTACCCATAATAATCTTTTTCTTGTTTCGTGAATATTATGTAAAATTATTACAGTACAATATTGTTGACTTCCTAATTTTATATTTTAAAAGTTTGTACCAACTTACCTTATATAAGCTTTATTATTCACTCTAAGCAAAAGCTTACATAAACAGAAAATTTGACGGTAACGCTGGCTCATGTAAAAATGAACTGAAAATATAATTTAAACGAGAAAACTGAATGAAATGAAGAATACGCACCTAATAAAGTATAAAATGAACGGTGTAATTTCCATGAACCCAAGGAATCCGCTGGGATATTCGTTTACGGCCTTTATTTATGTTGAAAATTCTATGGAACGCCTTCACGGCAAAGCTTGCCAACTACAACACAAATAGTAATTGAAATTTTCATACAAATATAGCGTTTACATATTTGCTTACTAGCCACCCTCCGTTGTGCTTTTGTACTATACAACACACATTGTATAAAATTCTTCGAAAAATCACTTTACAATTTAAATAGAACTTTTCGGATATGATTGATGATTTCTGGAATATCTCTCATGAGTATTTTTGCTGTAAAGCATTCGAAACGCCACCGCTGAGGTTCGTCCCTACACACTTTTTTTCAATACCTGTAATTAATTAACAAAAGCACTTGTTGTTGTATTTATAATAGTATGTATTTAAACTTATATGTGTAGTATATCAACCATCTAGTATCCATAACACAAGGCTCGTACCTTACCGTGGAACTAGATAGTGCTGTGCGTAAATGTCCCAACATATTTATTTTTATTTATTTTATTTACTTGTAGCCCAGTGGCAGCGCGCTCACTTATAAATCCGAATGAAGTGGATTGAAATCCCAAGTCTCGTCTGACATATTGATTTGAATTTGTTTAAAATAATGTACATACATAAAAATAAAATTGAAGTATCTATTTTTAATTTCAAATTAACAGGTTTTTTACTAAATTCATATGAAAGTATATACTAACATCTAAAAATCTATTTTTAAAATTTTTGTTTGTCTTTCTGTTTGTTCTGTCTAACTCTGAAACGGCTCGACCAATTTTGACGGGGCTTTCACTCGCATATAGCTAATATTATAAGGAGTAACTTAGGCTACTTTTATTTTAGAAATTTATTTAACTACTGAAACCCGCGGCTTCGCACGCGCCAAACCACAGGCCAAACAAGTAGTAGTCACTAAAAATTTAACTAACGTTTTCAAGGACTTATAGTAACTTGTCTATTATTATTTATATTTATATTTTGGGATTGGTGCCGGGGTCGGCCCTTGCTACGTCGACCAGTGTTGGTCCATTGTAGCTCCCTTAAAATGAGTTTAGAGTTCTCCGCTTAGTCCTGTTGCTTCCAGGAACTTCCAGATTTTCTGAGCGGAGAGCTTCTGTATCTCTTCCGGTTGCATGATATGCTGCCCTAGAAAGATACTTCTGCGGTGCATGAGTGGTCCGCACGAGCAGAGGATGTGCATAGCAGTTTCCTCTGACTCATGGCATAGTCTGCACATTGCGGACTGACTGAGGCCGAGGGTAAACATATGTTTATTGAGTTTGCAGTGGCCAGTAAGTATTCTGGTTACCGCACTAGTTTTATACTTGTTGAGTTGGAGCAACTCTTTTGTAAAGGTTTTGCGATATCCCTTAATTAGCGCTTTGGAGTGAGTTTGTCCAGAGGCGGATTGCCACTCTTTAAGTGCTTTGAGATTGCAGTCATATTTGAGAATTGAATAGGCATGTTGTTTGGCAATGCCACGAAATGGCTCGGGGCCACATTGTGGGGTTTCAGCGCCCATTTTTGCCAATACATCTGCCTTTTCATTCCCATCTATACCTGAGTGACCCGGGACCCATCTGAGGATAACTCTGTTGGATGCACCCAGGACGTTCAGGTTGTCTATGCAGCTCTTAACCAACTTGGAGTTGGTCTCAAGAGAATTTATAGCCAATAGTGCTGCTTGGCTATCTGAGTTGATGTAGATGTTTTGGTTTCTAAGCTTTCTCTCCAGAATGACTTCAGCACATTTATTGATGGCGAAGACTTCTGCCTGAAAGATGGTGGCCTCCTTACCTAGATTGACACTCATGTTAAATCTAGGCTTAAGGCCATAGATTCCGCACCCTACATCAGGTCCTTTCTTGGATCCGTCCGTAAACCATACATGACTTCCCTTTTTGTGAGATTCCTGGCCGTTAAGCCACATGTCCCGGTTGGGAAGATCTATTATGTATTGTTTTGTAAAGTTAAACTCTGTGTTCATGCCATCTGCTGGCATTTTTAGAGTATTGTGTTCGAATGTCAACTCTATGAGTTTGTTCATATATTGCGATTGCAACTTTACATTCGATTGTGTACAGAGCCTGTAGAGGCAAGATTTCGCTTCTTTTTGCACGTGCAGGTATAGCGGAGCTATGTTCAATAATGCATTTAGAGCGTCTCCTGGTGCCGAATGGAAGGCTCCTGTAATGATTAGACATGCCATCCGTTGTACACTGTCTAGTTTACTCATTGTTGTCTTTTGTTTGGTTTTGTTACACCATACTACTGAGGCGTATGTTATGATCGGCCTTACCACAGCGGTGTACATCCAGAGAGCCATTTTGGGTTTTAGGCCCCACTTGGCTCCAGCCATTCGACAACATATGCATAGAGCCATTTTGGCTTTTTGTATAATGTTGTTGAGGTGAGAGTTCCAAGTCAACTTTTGATCAATAGTGACTCCAAGGTACTTTACCTCATTGGATAGGTTAAGGGTTTTTCCATTTAGTCTGAGCTCGGTCAGCCTTTCAAGCTTCCTTTTCCTGGTGAAGGGTACAATAACCGTTTTATCAGCGTTTATTGATAATTCATTTTCACTGCACCACTTAGTTATGGTGTTAAGAGCTCCTTGTAACCTGGTGGAAATTGTGTTCAGGCAGGGACCTCTTACTATTACAACAAGGTCATCTGCATAGCCCTGTGTGTCGTAGTCGAGATCCGCCATGATTACAAGCAGCAGGTCTACTGCTAGTGTCCATAATAGGGGTGAAAGTACTCCTCCTTGTGGACAACCTCTGGTAGTATAGAAGTTGTGCGAGTGTTCGTTGAGCGTAACATTTGCACGTCAGTTGGAGAGCATATATTCCACCCATCTGGTGGTTGTGTCATCAACACCTTTTGCACTCAGCCCTTTAAGAATGGTTGCTGTAGGTGTGTTATCAAAGGCTCCCTCAATGTCTAAAAATGCACATAGAGCGGTCTGTTTATCCTCTAGGGACCTTTCTGCCTTATCGATCAGAACTACTAAGGCAGATTCTGTGGATTTACCCTTTTGGTAAGCATGTTGGTTATTGGAGAGTGGTCTAGCCACAAGATACCTTGTTCTAATGTGCTGATCGATTACTTTTTCCATTGTTTTTAGTAGGAACGAAGTAAGACTAATAGGTCTGAAGGATTTGGGCTGAGAATAGTCACTTTTACCGATCTTCGGTATAAAGGTAACCTTGACCTTAGTCCATTGTTCTGGTACAATGCCCCAAGCAAAGCTTGCTCTAAATAGTTTTACCAGATGTGGAATGAGGAGATCCATGCCTTGTTGGAGAAGGGCTGGAAAGATGCCATCCTCACCTGCCGATTTAAATGGTTTGAATTTATTCAGAGCCCACTTAATCTGGTTAGGCCTAAAAATAGTGTTGGCCATATTCCAGTCATTACTATTGGCCCTGTGGAAACTGTAGTCCTTTGGGATTAATTCACTGTCAGAGACAGGGTACGATCCTGGGAAATGGGTTGCTCTTAAAAGTTCCAGCGTTTCCATCTCTGTGGTCGTAAAAGAGTTGTCTGGCTTTTTTAAAAAGCCGAGAAAGATATTTGGTGTCTTGGCGAGGATTTTGTGGATTCTCGCACCTTTATGTGTTTGGGCGATATTCTCACAAAATCGTTTCCAAGACGCCCTTTTAGCTTTTCTGATCTGTTTATGGTATTTAGTCAGAGCCTTCCTATACCGTTTCCACCTCTTCGGTGTAGTGGCCTGATTAAATAAGCGACGGGTGGTAACTCTAAGTCGTTCTAGCTTTTTGTTCCACCACGGAGTATTGGTGTTAACCTTTAGTTCCTTAACAGGACAACTATTTTCATAGGCATTTAAGATGCCTTCCGTTAGTAAGTTGTTTAAAATGTTAAGAGAATCGGGTGTCTTAATTGATTTCGGGAAATCCTTAGCTGCCTCAGCGAGTAGGTTTTTGAAGTCCACCCACGAGGTAGCTTTGGGATTTCTTAGCCTTATAGGTTCAGTAGTTATAGAGCCTTGTATGCTAAAGAGAATATGTTTGTGATCAGACATGGAGTTTTCATTACTGACATGCCATTTAGTTATGTGTTTAGCAATCTGTTCAGTAGCGAAAGTAATATCAATAACTTCCTGCCTAGCTTTAGTGACGAAGGTTGGACAACAGCCTTTATTAAGTATTTGTAGGTCATTAGCTAGTAGGAAATCGAAAAGTAACTCACCTCTTTTGTTGGTATCAGTACTGCCCCATATTGTGTGATGGGCGTTTGCATCGCAGCCGACAATTAATTCTGTCTTGTGTCTTCGAGCGTAGTCGACGACTTTAGACAGTTCTTCGGTAGGGTTGGCTTTCTCTCCGGGCAGGTAGGCCGAGCACACGAGTGCTCTAGTTTGACCACGCCCTCTGAGAACGGTGATTGCAGCGATAGTGTCATCACTGCAAAGTTCTGTAACAGGCAAGAAGTTAATTCCTTTCTTAAAAACGATACAGGCCCTAGGTTTGGTGCCATTTTCATTTGCTAGGATCTTACCTACTCCATTTAAGCCCAAAATCTTGGACTTGGCGTTAAGCCATGGTTCCTGGACCAGCGCTATATCCATGCCAAGTGCCTTAAAAGTATTTTCTGCCACGGCTGTGGCAGCGATAGCGTGGTGTAGGTTGGCTTGGAGTATCTTTGTGGGGACATCGGTGTCGCCATTTAGGTGTGAGGCGCTATTGGGGACGAGCCCCGTTGCGCTTCTCACGTCCCTTACTGGGTCTGAGTCCCTTTTGTTTGCGGGGGCGCTGGCTATTGCCTCTGGGGGTTTGTCCACCCCTGGTATGCCCCCCTCTGTGGGGAAACCTGTGCAGAGTACCAGTCGTTCCACTGGTCCCAGCCACGGGAGCCGCACCAGTTGCAGCCGCACTAGATGGTGGAGGCGCTGTCACACTGGCACCGGCTCCAGGAGCCGCGGCCACAGAACGAGAGGTAGACGGCACAGGTTCAGAGCTTTGGATCCCAGGATTTGTTGTGGGCTGGTTGATGCCCTTAATCCGGAACTGGACCGACTTGAACGCCAAGTAGGCCTTCAGGTCGGTTTTTTGAAGGCTCTCAACAGATTGGTCGTCGATGGAGAGGGTGAGTGTGATCCCGCCCTTTTCGACCTTTCTGTTGAGAATCTTCCACAGCTCCGTATTAAGGCCATCATTTTGTATCCGGAGACAGGAGAGCGCCTTGTCAATGTCTTTGGCCTCCGGATCAGGAATGTATACTACTCCAACCTTGGGTTTGGGCAAGTCCGTCTCATTAATGAGATTGAGCTTAGCTCCTGGCCAAGGCTGAAGGGAGGGTATACATTGTTCAAGCCATTCTCTGGCATGCTGGTTGACACAGGTGATAAGCAGCCAGCCTGGCTTGAATGATAGTCCACCAAAGGCGGGTCCCTTACCCTTCTCCGAGGCGGTGATTTGGGCTACAATGGCGTTGTATAGAGACTGCAGCTGTGCGTCAGTCATGGGAGTGGAGTCCCTCACACCAACCTTGAAGGAGGATAAGGCCGCACTATAGGCAGCTGGGGGTGGAGGGGCCGACGGTGCTTCGCTCGACCTTTGGGACTTCCTTACAGGCTGTCCCTGTGGTGATTCCTCCTCCGAGCGAGTCCTTTTGATAGGGCGCTCGGATTCGGATTTCGAAGCATCAAATCGATACCCCATACCCTTGAGTTCCGCAAAAGTTTTAGCGGACAGTTCGTAGGCTTTTGCAGCCTCAACTCCCTGTTCCCTAAGAACCTTAAAGCGGACTTGAGCTGCCCCACTCAATCTTTTACGTTTGCGTCGGGCAGCATTCGTGGAAGTGGTAGCAGGGTTACCAGTAGGTGATTCGGGGTTCGTAGGAGCCCCTATCGCCATTTCGGTACCTGCAGTCACCCCCATTGGTTGTGCTGACATTTGGGCGGTTTCCTCCGCACCCATTGTCAGCGGCATAAGGTCCTGGCACAGTTCGTCCAGGGATTGTGACGTGGTAACGTAATTTGAGTTTTTTGTTTTAAGGTCCATTTCCATTTTGGTCCCACGAGTAGCTAGGGAAATAAAGATACCCGCCGACAGAGCCCCGCATGTCGACGGGAGGACAAAACTACTATCCGATTCGTCCAGGTGTCGGATAGCCACCGTTAGCGACTGAGCTCCCCCCCAGCCACGCATCCCTCGGCACGGTACGAATGACACCTTGGATTGGGTTTTTAAAAATATACACATGATATAATTGTTATACATACACATATCTATACATATATTTATATATACACAATACACATACATATACAAATAATACATATACAAATAATACATTAACAAATACATACATATATATGTAAATATGCATACAATATATTCATACATTGTGATAAACTACTTAGAATGTACATATTAAATGATAATGAGTGAGTAAGAAGTGAATAGGTAAATAAGTAAATAAATAAATAAATGGGTTATAGCAAAAGCAAAAAGCGCTCGGTGTTTTCTGTTGCGTCTATTTCCTAGTGAACTAGACCAAAAACAGGGCTGGCAACCTCGAGAAGGATAGTACACCGAACTTGCCTTGGGGATCTTTGCAACAAAAGCGTCACTCTCCCCCAAGACCAACGCCACCCTACCGTCTCTGAAGGAGACAGTAGGGTAGGCCTGCGCCTACACTACCATGCGAAGCATGACGTAAGGGAACCGTAAAAGCATAGATACAGGCCCGCCCCGACTAACTTGTCTAAGTAATATAATATCAAAATTATATGAAGCAAATTCCAAATGATAATAAAACAAATATTTGACACCTAAAATTATTACAAAGCTGGTTAAATTTGCATTAGATTTGAAAATCCATTTATTATTACATCATGGCACGTAGTTCAGGAAGTGGTTCAATCTACTGTCGTCGTAGCGCTTGCTATGTAAATTATGCGTAGCTTTAACTTCAATTGGTTAAATTCCCATCAATAGTTCAGGATCCAAACAGAAAACGTTCAAAAAGCTTTTATTGCTAAATTTAAAAAAATTGTGAAGGAACATTTCGCCTTGGGAATGATGTGATCGACGCCAGGCTATTTCAAAATATAGTTTTATTGTTAATTTGCAATTTAATTTGATAAAGAGAGAGATCTAGTTAATTATAGAATAATAATATTAGTCCCGCTGAGTTTCTTTTACCAGTTCTTCTCAGGCCAGAGGTTTCTACTTTCTGAATTGGTAGAAGACTCATGACGATCAGTAAGAAATTGTAACAATTTTTATGCTGAATAAAAAAATTTTGATTTGATTTGATTTGAAATTATTGAAATATCAATGGATGTGGAGAACAAAAAAACTAATTTTCACCCACATATCTACCCATGTAATCTTAGTAAGTATTTTCTACATAGTAAAAACAAATACACTATCCACCCTGTACGTTTAGATCTTTTGTACTACGCAACGGATTTCAATGCGGTTTTCATCAATACACAGAGTGATTCAAAAGGAAGGTTTATTATAGTGCATGCATTATTATAGTGGTAAAGAGCTGAGAGACTCATATTTGTAATGTAACACCGTTCAAAGCATATTTTTGTACGCTTACATTGCATTGACATTACTTTTTACTGTAAGAAAATATTTCATCTCTATGAAATACATAATAAATATCTCTATCTAACTAATAAATATCTCGTACTAATCGTTTAAACGTATCTAGAGACGAGCCCGAGTGGAGCGAGGTTAAGTTGTCAGTCATAATATAAATTACTTCTATTTAGATTTTTTCTTAAGTGAATTAAAGCGTTACATCCTCGAATTTTCATTTAGTACTGACTTATCTCTCACTCACTCACTATTTAAAGGCTGATGAGATTCATATACATTTTTTATTAAAAATGTATAACCAAATTTATGAAACAGAATATCACATTAAAACATGTAATTTGACCAAAGTCTAACCCTATATTTGATGTCCGCTGAACATTTTGCAATAAAATAGCACTATCAGACCGCCACATATTGTATAAGGCGACAGCTTGCGATCAGTGTTCGTTCAAATTTTAGAGATTTACGACCGACTAGTCGTGTACCATGTTTGTAAGCAGTAGAACAACTTATTTGTATATATTATTAGCTTGAATACTTAACACTTAAAGCTACACATATAAATAAAATCTAACTTAGTCGATCTTTACATCAAATGTTTTCTAGAAAATCTTTTGAAATAATCACGATTCTTGATGCAAAGTAAATCTATAGTCATCGCATAACAAAAAAAAGTTCTAAACTTTCAAGTTTGCTGAATAATCGTTTCAACTTTCGATTTGAATGTACGAGGTTGGACAAAATCGAACATAATTATTGTATTTGTTTTTATTTTATTTTGTTTTCGTTTGCAAATTCTTTAAGTATATGTGTACTTACTTTACTTTATGTTATCACATAAGTGACAATATTGTCTGTTGATAATAAAGTTCTTTAAACCTAAACCTAACTTTTCTCGGAAATCTGCAAATTATTAAAGTGTACTCTTACATATAATAAGTGACATCTATTGAAAATTTTCAATATTGAGAAACCAAAAAGGAGTGACAGTTTGAGAAGAAATATAATTCCTACTCCTGAAATCTTAAAATATGACTGGAAAATACATATAGGTATTGTATAAAAAGCATGCAGGTTACGCAAATATAACCTTTAAACTTTTAATAACTGTAACAATCCAAAAAATACCAGTAGCACCCCTGAAACTGACTAGTTTAGCACAGTTGGTAGTGACCCTACTTTCTGCGCCAGCGGTCGCGGGTTCGAGTCCTGCTGGGGGCATTAATTTGTTGAGCACGATTGTTTGTACTCCAGTCATGGCTATTATAATTGTGTGTTTAAAATTTATGTTCGTGTAGTGTATCGACTATCTTATATCTGTAACACAAGCCTCATAGCTTACCACGGTACTAGATGGAGGTGTTGTAATATTGTCCCGACATTTTTGACTAAGTAGTCATCCTTTTAATGCTGACAGGCGCCTTTCAAGGGTCTCTTGGCTCACCACAAATCTAAGGGCCGAACGCTTTTGAGTAATACCCCAAACATCTAAAATAGCTATTGTTAAAAGTTAAAATTTATTATAGAAACAACCATTGAATAAGTTGAACGTAATAATTATTGTATCGAAAATATTCATAGTATTGGACTAATATATTGAAAATGAAAACTGTTTTTGAAATGCTCTGTTATATTTTGTTTTAAGGTTTAACTTTTTAAGTTTACAAGGAATAGTATAGCTATTTCTTTTGCTTTATTAATAACCTATTTGAAGAAGAAGATAACTTCCTAAAAACACAAAAGAAAGAGATATAAATAGAGAAAAGAGATAGATAGGAAAAAGAAGTAAATAATGATATTTTATGTTACTCGTATTTTAAATGATTTAAGCTGTTTCATGCTAACATTCGGTTTCATGATAACAAGAATCGAATCTAGGAATTATTCAGAAGGCTTTGAATCTAATGATGAAAAATTTAAATTGTTCAATATTCAGATCTAAACTGCTATTTACAGTTAGTTTAATATCCAAACAAATCATACAAATAATTGGGTAGAACAATAGCCAAATGGCCAGTTTTGCTAATAAATCAGTATAGTCCGAGTAAAGTGCCACCATTCACGGATTTTGTCCGTAAACGTGGTACAGAGCGGATTTGCACAGAGGCTAATGGAAATTTTAGCGCTTTGTAGTTAAACTATTATTTGGTTTTCTTTTTATAATCTTACGTAGCTTTTCTCTCTTTTCAACTATGGTTAAGACGGGCTGTTGTCCGCAACTCGACGACTAGCGCCTATTTTGCGTGTGTGGGAATTGTCTACGTTATTCTTGCCATCCCAGGTCCTCCAGGAATCCTAGCAGGCTCTTCGCCTTACTGAAGACTTCCGGGAGTGTCCTAGGGGTGCCAAGATGTTGTGCCCGGTATTCCGCTACACCTGTACAGTGAAGAATGACATGTGCAGCCGTTTCCTCTGTCTCCATGCAGGCTCTGCAAAGGGGACTGTCAGTAAAGCCTAAGTTGAATAGGTGTTTATTAAAAGGTCCGTGACCGGTGAGGGCCGCGGTTATTTTCCTAAGTTGTGGTCTGTCAAGGTTTAACAGGCGATTTGATAGTTTGTCGTCAATAATGGGTAACGATTCCTTCGACTGTTTACAGTCCTTGAGTTCAGACCATATGTTTTGATGTTGCTTTTTCGAGCGTTCACGGATTTGACCTTTGAGCCAGCAAGACGGTATCGGTATGATGGGTTCGGGCCCAGTTGGTATCATATTCGACCCCCTTCTTGCTAGCTCATCGGCTTCATCATTACCGTATGTGTTGTTGTGACTTCTGGTCCATTGCAGGGTGACTTCATTTATATCACTTACCAGCGTCAGGGAGTTGTGGCACTCGTAGATCATACCTGATGAGGTGTGGTTGCTACTCAATGCCTGTAGTACTAGTTTACTGTCTGTTATGATGCGGATTCTTGATTGTCTTATGTTCTTTTCCGCGATTGTTCTTGCTGCTTCCATGATGCCTAGGCATTCTGCTTGAAAGACTGTGTTATAGATTCCTAGAGGTAGTGAGGTCCTGATGTGTAAGTCGTCAGAGAAGATTCCACATCCTGTTCCTGTTTTGGTTTTGGAACCATCCGTGAAGATTTTTAGTTCCTCATTGTGGATGTCCATATGTTCGTCTTCTTCGAGCTGTATTTTGTATTTTTTGTCGAAGATATATCTTATTCCTATACCATCATTTGGTGCTGACATGAAAGGAATGTCTTTGGTTAAATCCGATAATATTTTTGTATGTGGCGCGCTTGATTTGCGCAGTAGATTTAGGTTGTCTAACCTGACTGCAGTAGAGGCAGCTTCCTGTTGGATGAACAGGTGCAGTGGTAGTATGTTCAACATTGCTTCGAGGGCCGCAGTAGGTGTTGTTCTCATGCAACCTGTTATCGCCATGCTGACTAGTCTTTGCCAGGCTTGGAGTTTGTATTGAACTGTGACAAGGAGTGTTCGTCGCCACCATGCCAGTGCTCCATAGCTAATCATGGGTCTTATTACCGAGTTGTACAGCCATAGGGTTATTTTGGGCTTAAGGCCCCATTTCTTCCCTATCATTCTGCGGCATTGCCAGAAGGTAATGCTGGCTTTGTCCAGTGTTTTGTCCAGGTGTTTAGACCAGTTTAATTTATTATCTAGTGTTATACCTAAGTATTTGACCTCCGTAGTCAGGTTAAGGGTTGAGTTGAAGAGTTTGGGTAAGGTGTAGTTGCCTAGAACTCGTTTGTTCGTGAATATAATTAGTTCGGTTTTGTGCGGGTTTACAGTAAGATCGTACCTGATGCACCAATTTTCGACTACACGTAAGGCTGTCTGCATCAGTTCGCAGATAGTGTCTGTAAATTTGCCTGTAATAAGGATAGCCAGGTCGTCCGCATAGCCTATCGTAAAGTACCTTTGGTTGTTTAGTGAAGATATAAGGTCGTTGACCACAAGG
Source organism: Boloria selene (assembly GCA_905231865.2). Taxonomy (NCBI): domain Eukaryota; kingdom Metazoa; phylum Arthropoda; class Insecta; order Lepidoptera; family Nymphalidae; genus Boloria; species Boloria selene. The sequence goes on from HG993133.1 coordinate 1,851,434, forward strand.
TTCCAGAGGAGAGGTGATAGCACTCCTCCCTGAGGGCATCCTTTGGCAACAATGGCTCCTTTCTTATTGTTGCTATCTAACCTGACCACTCTGTGAGCTAGCATGTGTTGTATCCAGTTAGTGATTGCTGGATTCACATTGTGCCTCTTGAGGGCGGCTCTGATACTGTTGAAGTTTGTTTTATCGAAGGCTCCTTCGATATCAATAAAGGTACCTATGCATGTCTCTTTGTTTTCTAGTGCCTCTTCAATTCTGCAAACTACAGCATGCAGGGCTGATTCTGTTGATTTTCCTGTACTGTAGGCGTGTTGATTCTTGTGTAGGGGTGCTCGCACTAATGCGTTGTCCCTCAGGTATCTATCACAAAGTCTTTCCATGGTTTTCAGTAGAAATGATGTAAGACTGATTGGTCTATAGGATTTTGCGTCCGAGAAGTCTGATTTGCCGGGTTTGGGTATAAATATAACCTTTACCTCTCGCCAAGATATAGGTACATAGCCGAAAGCCAGGCATGCTTGAAAAATTGTGTTGAAAACTTGGTTAAGCCGCTTGCCTCCCCATTGTATAAAGGCTGGATATATACCATCTGGACCTGGTGCTTTGAATGGTTGAAAACTTTTGATTGCCCATTCTATTTTCTTCGTATTTATGACTTCTGTCGCAATTTGCCAGGAGTCGTCTGTTGCTTTATAGTTAGTGTTCGCCCACTTGGTTTCTTGGATCATAGAGCAGTCTGGGAAGTGTGTCTGAAGCAGCACTTCGTGTGACTCTTCTAGTGATTTAGTGTATGTGTTATCTGGTTTCCTTAGGGAGCCTATTTCTCGTTGAGGTTGCCCGGTAAGGATTTTGCGAATTCTGTTTGCCTGAATGAAAGATTCTATGGCTTCGCAATATTTTCGCCATGCCTTAGTCTTCCAATATCTTATGCGTTTTTTGTATGTAGCTTTTACATTTTTATAGTGATCCCAGTCCAGGTCATTATATGTATTCATAGCTCTGTTGAAAGCTTTCCTTACCTTGGATCTGAGTCGTTTTAGTTCTGGGCCCCACCATGTCTTTTTGACATTGGGGTTTTCTGCAGGGTATGTTAGTGGGCATGTTGCCTCATAGCTTTCTTTAATTATTTGAGTTACTTTATTTACCAGTTCCTCAATGCTGTATGTGTCGTCTAGTCTCCCGGGATAGTTTAATTCCCGAAGACCGTCGTTGAGTCGTTTTCGGAATTCATCACTGTTTGTTTTTCGGACGTTTCTAAAAGGTTTGGGGGGTGATGGGATGATTCCCAATTCGAAGCGTATCCATCTGTGATCCGAACAGGATGCCTCATCGGACACATGCCAGTTGGATATAAGCTTGGCCCCACCGTCATTTGCTAGTGTTAGGTCAATGATAGTTTTTGCTCGCCTAGTTACAAAGGTAGGTTTATTTCCTTTGTTTATAATATCTAAATTAGTAGTCGATAAATATTCAATTAAGGACTTACCTCTGATGTTTGTGTTTTCACTACCCCATATTGTGTGATGGCAGTTGGAGTCAGTAGCTATAATGCTGTCATATCCTTCTGCCTCGCAGTAGCTGACGAGTCGTACCATATCTTGTGGCGGGGGGTCCTGTCCTTCCGGCATATATACCGAAGATAGAACTACTTCCCGTGACTTCGTTGCTGTCTTGGTTATTTTAATTGTACAGATGTCTCTAGAACAGAAATCGGTTAAGATCTGCATAGGGATGTTATTTGTAATGTATATTGCAGCCCTTGGATGGGGTTCATTACCTGTTATTATCTTACCTTTAAGGTTATTTAATCCTTGTATTGACCCTGACCGTGATAGCCAGGGTTCCTGGATAAATGCAACAGCTGTTGTGTTAACCTCCAGCCACTTGCGTAGTTGTGCTGTCGCGGTGAGACTGTGGTGGAGGTTTATTTGGATGGCTCGGCTACTTGGCAAAGAGGACTCCATCATCAGAGTCGTCCCCTGTGCCAAGGTCGAGTTCCTGTATCCCCTGAGCCCAATCTCCAACACTATCTGCCTCATCACTGACGCTCGCCATGTCGGCGTTCGCCAGATCGTGCACAGTGTCGGAGAGATTGCCGGTCGGATTGTTTGTGCCGCTGGTACTTGGCTGTTGTTCTGCATCGGCCTCTTCTGACTGGGCACTTTCCCGCTGCGTGCGTGCCTGGTGCATTTTGGTGTTTTGGTGTTGCGGTGGTATATCTAAGAACCTTCCCTTCCGCTCCTCGAACTTGATGTAGACGGCGCCCAGCAGGTAGCTGAGTTGCCGCCCACGCTCCAGGATGGCCGGGATTAGGTCCTCCGGTACACTCACCACGATGAAGGTGCCGGCTGCTTGTTTTTGTGCCTTGTAAAGAAGCCATCTTTCTACTCCCGCCCATGGGTTGAAATACCGGAGTGCTTCGCCAATTTGACTTGGCTCGGCTTTCCCCGGTATTAATATGCCACACCGTATTTTCTTGGGCAGGTCTGTCTGTTTCCGGACCTCCACCTTGGCTCCGGATGTTAAGGTGTAACCGTCTATGTTTAGTTTTAACCACTCCATGGTTTCTTTTGTTACGCACCATATTTGGAGTGACCCGCTGACGTAAGTTGGTTTTCCCTGAAAGGTCGGCGGGTTGTTTGCTTTGGCCTGAACTAAAGCCCAAAGTTTACTATTCAGTACCTCTTGGACTTCGTCGGCCTGTTCTTTGTTGAGGTGCCCTGCATTCGTAGTAGTGATGGCCGCTATTAAGTCCGATTTAGCGGCCGCCGCGTAGCTTTTGGGCGTGACGCCTAAGCGGGCCTTTTTGTTGGCCCCGCTTGGCGTTGTTGTGTCATCCGGTCGATGCCTTTTATTCGCTTTGTCCTTTTGTGAGTCCGAGGTCTTAGGTACTCGTGGTTGTATGTCGCCGCTGGTTGTGGACTTGGCTTTTCCTGGCTGGGAGTTTTTATCCCCGGTGTTTGTTGTTGCTGTAGCCGCGGCCTGAGCTGCCTTCGCCCGCTCCTTACGCTTCCATCTGTTGGCTGCGTTTGGCCTCGTTCTGCGTTTTTTCTCTGGCTCCTCCTCGGTGCCAGCTGTGTTGCTGTCGGCCCTTCCAGTGTGGGGTGGCTTGTTAGATTTCCTGGAGGTTATGACTGTCCATGGTCCTCCTGTATCTTCCGGGTTGACTTGGGTAGTTGTCGGAGCTCCCTTGGCCGCCGCCACTTCAGCAGTCCCGATTTCCATCGCGTTGGCCGACGGGGGCAAATCCAGTTTCCTGGGTGCCACCACATCTGCTTTCGCAACGGTTCTCGTTTCCGCCATCGGGGGTGCCAGTGGAACGCCTGCAGCTTCCCTTTTCCCCGCACTGATTGCCTCAGCCGCTCCCAGAGCGGAAGGTGCCTCCAGTGACCTGGCTGCCTCCATTCCTACTTTGTTAACGGTTGCTGCAATCTGCACGGGGTGGCCCGGGTTAGATGAGGTACTGGGGCCTCTAGAGGCCTCCGAAGATCTCATCTGCTTGGTTTGTGTGTCATGTTTTGAGATAGGCTTAGGGACTTTGGGTTGCCCCTTAGTCTCCTTACCTATTTTGGTCTTCTTTTGTGGTTGTTTATTTTTCGCGTGGGAACCTCCCACAGGTGATCCTGTGTTTGGCTCGCCAGACGCGCTTGTTTTGGTTGTTTTGTTTGGGGCTTCTTCAGGATGTCCCTCCGATGCCTCCTGGTTTTTAACGAATCCTATAGTGTCCATGGTCCGTTTAAAAAATTTTTCATCTACTGAGCTTCCCACCCTCCTCGGAGCCCTCACCTGGGAATGCTTTATTAGCATTAGGACTACCCAGCAGATATAGGTGAAAAGAGATGGCGTACAGCGCGACATCGGGAGCTCGGACGCACGTGCCCGGGGGCCGCATGCTATGTGTGGCTGGTAGACCGGATTCGGATCTACCAGTTGTTCCACACACCCTTACTCCGTCAGCATGACCTTCCGCTTCCCTCTCTCCACCTCACCTACGGCCCTCTGACGGGACGTATAACCGTTTCCCCTGAGCTGGTTAGACTCAGAGGCTACTGTTTAGCACGAAATCGGGACCAAAGGGGCGTGTTGTCGGCTGGTCTGGCTCGACTCAACCTCCCAGGACTCCGTCATCCGCGCACACAGCGATCAACTGCGTAGGCTCTAACGCAGGTAGGTGTGGCAATAGATTTAATATGTCGAGAATATACTTACATATATGATATTAGGCTATTCTACTTTCGGTGCATGCCTAAGCACATATATATCGATATACTATATAAACTTACATATATTATTGGTTGAATAAAATATAATAAGATAACCACAGTCCACCTACATCTCTGTGGTGTTGAAATATTATATGATAGTTGGAAGGAAGAAGTAATGAGAAATAGATATACTAAATAGTGATATTTACAAATATTACATATATGTATGTCAATAAGCAAAAGCATATGATTTAGGAAAGGCGTTCGGAGGTTTTTGTTGCTTCTATTTCTTAGGGAAATAGATCTAAAACAGGGCTTGGCAACCTCGAGAAGGCTAGTCCACCGAACTTGCCTTGGGGGATCTTTGCGACCTGCGCTACTCCCAAGACCGACGCCCCTCTACTACTTCTGAAGGATGTAGTAGAGTAGGCCTGGACCTATACTACCATGCAAAGCAGAGTGCGAATTGCAGCAGGGCATAAGCATGTCGTGGAAGGGAACCGCAAAAGCATAGCCCCAGACCCGCCCCTCTCTTTTCAACTAAAATAACTAAAGTAGTAGCAAGTTACTAAACTAAAACTAAAATAACTAAAGTAATTTTTCTTTTATATTTTACCTTGATAAGTTTTCTACTTGTCTTGTAGTGAAGAAAAATATCATAAGAAAATGCATGTTTAGGAAATCGAGCAAGTTTTCAGTAATTCAAAGGCAATAAAATGTGTAGTCCTTCAAACCCATGGAGGATAAAACCAATGTTCAAACCTAATATGGCCTACAAGGTGGAATAGTAATAATATAATATAATATGAAACATTATAGTGGAGATTCCCTTCGTACCGAAGGAGGCCCGTGCCCAGCAGTGGGACTCAAAAAGGGGCTGATGATGATAGTGGAGATTGCATGAAGTACTACTAAATGGACATCATGCATACCTGGTATTTTTTATTTTTATTTAATACTATCTCTCTAACATGATTAGAGACTATTTCAGCCTTTATTTTTTACCCTTTCATACCAGTTCTCGCATTTGTGCATTTGTTCTTCTCGCACTTTCATTCTGCATACCGTATCTTTCTTCCATTTTTCATGTTTCACACTATGGGTGGGTTTCCGTTCTACTTGCAATAAATTAAACCTTCTTTACTTTGTTTTACAGGGAAAATGAAGGGATGTATACTTTTATTTTATTCTAATATAGTTGGGGTCATATCTAATTTTTTCTTACATCTTTTACTTATATGGCTATTTATTGAAGTGAAACTTCTTTAGAATCGTAGTGATTTCAAACTCGATGAAACGAAAAAATAAGTCCATAGTACCAGGCGCTCACAGACGGGGAAGAGTTAGCCTTAATTTAAATTCAAGTTTTACTTCTGACATGTGTACTTTGTACACACGCACTTTTTATATTATTTTCTGCATACCTCGTATTAAGAAGGCTGTGAGCAACAGTGGGATGATAAACAAACAATAATTATATAATAGTATAATAATCATAATAATTGAAGGGTCGGTCTGACAGAGTATATGGCTAAAAGGTTTGCGGTTGTGAGTGGGGTCCGGTCTCGTACATGAGAATGGATGGATTAATGGGTGCTATTACTGTTATAAATAGTATGTATATATTAAAAATGGAGTAGGTTAAAAATAAAAATAAAAATTCATAAAATAAAAACTACTGTGTCAAACTATGTTACATTTTTATGGGACAAAATGGAAACTATTGCTTATCAAACAAAAGAAGAATCACGTAAATCGGATCATGTATCACAGAGTAATCGGTGTACATACATAAAAAAATACCGATCGAATTGATAACCTCCTCCTCCTTTCGGAAGTCGGTTAATAAAATATTGTTACGATTAAATTTTATGTAAATGTTAAAAGGTATTGATTTTAATACAGTTTTTGTATAATAAAAGTCTAGATAAAACATGAATTTCTTCAATTTATTTGTTAATCATTAAAAGATTTTTTGTTATGTGTTTGTTTTTAAGAACATTTTTTTCTATTTTTTTATTATATAATATATTTTTATACATAGAATATTTCAGTAGTCGAAAATGTTTGAGTTATGTCAATTCTTTTCTAATTTCATTTTGCCTCTTTCCTACTTACGCCATTTTACCCCTTAACTTTTCTTGTCATAGTTTGACAACTCATAACGTCTATTTTATAAGCATATAGTGAATAACCCTCACCAGGAAATCGTGTTCGTTCCCATTTAATAACAGAAAGTAGCTACGAAATTCTCATAGATGTTATATTTTTCGCTGAAAAAAGCACCTTATATGTTGATCTGGATTTTTCGCTGAATCATTTTATCTGGATAATTAGTTATTAACATAGGTACCATATCAAAATCTGGCCTGTAGTTTTTTCGTGATGCGATCATAAATGAAAATTCACTATAAATACTTAAGATTTGACATCTGTATCACAAAAATTGAATATTTCAGTAAGATTTACAAAAAAAATTAAATGTAGCTACAATTTTGACTTAGTTCGTGCGTCTTTTTTGATTTAAAAGACGTAGAAAGAACCTTAATGAACAAAAAAATACTATTCTCTATAATAATTGTATCTAACTCGTTAATACTCTGTGTATAAGTCATAACAATTGCTAATTGCCGGATCTGATGGCCACTGGACAAGATCGGTGCCAATAAAATTTTATTTGATGATTAAACTTGTTATATTTACGATCATCATTGTGATCATTGTCTTTATAATTTATGTATCCAACAATAGGCCTCCCTCAGTACGAGGGGGATCAGGCCATAGACCACCGCGCTAGCCTAGTGCGTTTTCGCGGACTTCACATGTCTTTCGAAAACTTGCTAGGTTTTCATAATACTTTCTTAGGTTTACGCAAATACTTGACACTATAAATGAAAACTATCTTTTCGGATTTTGTCGCATATTTATAATATTAATCAAAATTTTAAAATGTTTTTTAAAATTTTAGAATTAAAATGTATAAATTTAAGGTACTTTCATGCCATCTTCAAATTTTTGTAAATTGTGGGTAGGCACTGTCTGTAACAAGTATAAAAACCCCTGAGACATCTAATACGTCGAAACGTCGGGAACCGAAAATTATAATAAATCCGCGACAAAATTCGAAAAGATAGTTTTCATTTATAATTACTAGGTTTTCTCAAACATGCAGGTTTCCTCAAGATGTTTTTCCTTCAGCGTAAGACAAGTGGTAATCATGATAGAAAATGATTCGCACATGAAAATATCAGAGGTGCGAGACCTAGATTTGAACCCGCATCACTCGGTTATTCAAGCGAGCGCGTTACCGCTGGGCTACCACTATCTGTATATTCGAATCAAACAGAGGATAATAAGATAAGTACTAAAGTCTTTGTCTATTTATGTATAGATTAAAGAATACTATCGATTTCTCAGAGAAAATATTTCCACGCAGTTAAAAGTATCTTTTATATATTGTCCCAAATAATAGCTATCATTATACCAAATTTTATCAAAATCTATCAAATGGTTTTCTGCTGATGCAGTCACAGATAGACAAATAAGAATTCTAATATCTATAGATTCAATCTCTGTATCACTATAATGACTTTCTGACGACACGTTTGGCGCAGTGTAGTGATTCTACTTTCTTGCGCTAGCGGTCGCGGGTTCGAGTCTTGCTGGGGGCATTCATTTGTTAAACTCGTATGTTTGTACTCCAGTCATGAGTGTTTATATTTATAATATGTATGTATTTAAACTTATATATGTAGTATATCAACTATCTGGTGTCCGTAACACAGCTTCCTTCGTAGCTTATCACGGAACTAGATGGTTCTATGTGTAATAATGTCTCAACATATTTATTTATTATTTATTTATCTTAAAATTTACAACATACAAATAAATTATATTATAAGTCATATGTATTAATTATGTATAACATAATAAGAATCAATATATAAACCCATATTTCTATACATAGTTTATTGCATGGACGCAAAAATATAACCTCTTAATTCGATAACTGTAATTTTTAGGATTCAATGAGAAGGCGTTTCGATAACGATCAATCTTATCTAATATTAAAGGGATAATATGTCAAAAAACATTCAGTCGGAAGTTTGGGACATCTCGATTGACACAAGTTATGATAAATGGTGTATTATTATTACATGAAAAAAATCATTTGTCATGGTTTGTTTAAATCTCGTATTAGTGAACTAGCTTTTGTACATGACTTTGATTACAATTTAGATATTTAACACGTAGTTAAAGATTCAAGTTAGGAATTCTATAAATCATAATATTGGATAAAAGGCAAGACAATAATAATTATATATAAAATATATTGCGAGTTTGTACGGAACCCTTCGTGCGCAAGTCTGACGCGCACTTGGTCGATTTTTTTTTTATTTTCATCTTTTTTTTATTTTTTGGATTTTTTCCACTATGTATGCTATAAAAAATCGCTTCCTGCTAAATTTCAAGATTCTGAGTTCAAGGAAAGTACCCTGTAAGTGTAGATTACCTTGCGAGTGTCGAAAGTTTGCAGTATAAACGGCTTTATCTTTTGATTTATTTGGCTTAGAAGTTTAATTTTTTCACAGCTCCAAGAAACAGTAGATCTGAGTATTTAATACAAATATCAGTTTGATAACTCCACGCGTTACTGAGAAAAGGTTCTAGATAGACAGATAGATGGACAACGAAGTGCTCCTAAATGAGGTCCTTTTATTTCCTAAAAATGATTAACTTTAACAAACATATGCAATATTATGTACGTAAAAGATATAATGTATGAATAACTATAACCAAAAGAATATTTACAGCTTTGTTAATTAAATTAACTCAAATTCGATAGTAAGCAATATCCAAATTTCAAATTCATTTGAGTGAAGTAATACACTCCAAGCTCCGTGTATTCCAAGAGGAATAAGCTCGCATAAAAAGTAAATGTTAATATATAATATTTCCATAACTTTTTCTAGGAAAAATTATAAGTTTAAATAAATTTTATGTAAGAAACGTGCTTTCTTTGATATTGAAACACTTTGTTGCACAATTACTTTGTAAATTAAACCATTTTATTAACAAGCAATCTAAAGCTTTAGAGCTTATGTGCTGTAAAATATACTGAACCGTTTCTTTTCCTTTCGTCCCTAGATTCAGCGCGAGCGAAGCCGCGGGTTTCACTAGTTATTCATATAAGCCTTTCTTTTAAATAACTCTATCTATCAAAAAAACCGCATCAAAATCCGTTGCGTAGTTTTAAATATCTTAGAATACATAGGGACAGACAGACAGCGGGAAGTGACTTTATTTTATATTATGTAGTGATTATGACTATTCATAGTAATATTTACTATGGAAAGTAGCTTTGCCTTTAATATGCTCATTGTTATCATTTTATATTTTAGCTTTTAGAGCTTTTATAGATTTTAACTTTTAGAGTAGGAGCAGCCCCTTAGTTAATTGGTTCTGTAAGTCAGCTGTCGGGGCTCGTTGATTATTCTAGTGATGTTACTGCATCACTAGAACAATCAAAGACAGTGTAGGTTCCGTTAGGTTTTAGTGGGAAGTATTTCTAGCCGGTAACTACAGTATTTTTACAGGTGGTTTATATGTGTAAATGCATTTATCAAGACAAAGCTAATAAGTTTAAAGAATAATTAAAGAAATAAAGAAACGTCTGTAGATTATAAGCAACAATCTACTGAGTATATATATTACTAGCATTACCCGTGGCTTCGCACGCGTTCTAAAGCCCGGAAACCAAAATTTTTCTGAGACGTTGATTGGTCATAGCGTGATGTAATATAGCCTTCCTCGATAAACGGACTATCCAACACAAAAAGTATTTCTCAATTCGGACCAGTAGTTTCTGAGATTAGCGCGTGCAACCAAACAAGCAAACTCGTCAGCTTTATAATATTAGTATATATTATGAGTAAAATAACTGCGTGCATTCTTTTTAAATATCTTTATTTAAATAATATAATTACAAATCTTTCCTGAAAAGTATAAGCAAAATTTTATAGTAATAACTGTAGTTAAGGTTCCTAATTACGCAGCTAGTTTGTTTTTATTATATTGCGATAAGTGATCTATTTGCGAAACAGCTATTGGAATATTGAATAGTATTCTTTGGGTTTGCGTTTCATGCTAAAGAACCCTCTATATGTGAGTCAGACTCGAACTTATCTGTTTAAGTTTTATACATAATGCTTTTTTTCTATTTAGTCACTAAGGCACTAACAAGTTAACTAATAAGGTTTTACAAGAAATTTCATCGTTATTCGACTATTTACTTACACAATATAACAAACAAAAATTTTGTCCATATAACATTTTTCATAAAATATATATTAAGACACTAACAATTTTCTATTTACTATAATTAATTATTTATATTGAAAAGACTTGCCCAGCAGTAGGCCGTTTAAAGGGCTGAATACATACATTCTAATATCTATATAATAAATACATCGTTATCATATAGCAATAACACATTCAGTCACTACAAAGCAATTAGAGTAAGCCGTTAGTTAGGTGAGTCCGCAAACGGCGCAGAACCAGACCAAGTGATCTTGGCATCCTGCCACCTGGAATAAAGGTATACTGAATGGTATTTAATGGTAGTAGGTTTTAAAATATGTTATTTAATGATTTACTTTACAAATAAATAGCTTTAGATTTAGAGTGTTTATCATAAACTGATGATATATTTAAAAATATTTCAAAATTGTTTTTGACCTCGCAATCATGTTTTTTTTTTCTAATATCAGAACCCTAATATATTTTTTAAAGTAAGCTTAAGCTTAAGATGCTCCGTATAACATTAGCTATGTGTCAGTAAAAGTCCCATCAAAATTATTCTAGACGTTTCCAAAACTGACCAGGAAAAACAGACAAAAACACAAAAATAGTTATTATGTAGTAAATAAATAAAAAAATACTATGCGTTTTTATATTCACCTCATCGTACAAGTTACACATACGAACTTTCGAATTAATTATACTAGATTTTCTTACGTCATAGCATTAAAACTGAAAATATATTACTACGTATGATATGTCTACGAAAATAGAGCTTATCTGAATATATCAGTGAGATAGTTGAAAATATTTTTGAAGTGTTTCTTAAAAATGTATGTCACAAATACAGATGTACGAGTGTGGACGGGTTGGGGCAGAACTGAGGAAAACGTCACATTTAACTTTTTACATTTGACACTTTAGTTCTATCCCCTGATCTCTGAGGAATAGAGAAAGAGTTTAACCGACTTCAATAAGGCGGTGTACTTATTTTGTATTCTATACTGGTTTTTCTGGATAAGAAGAAAAATAAGTATTTTTTGGAATACTTGTTTAAATAAAATAAATTAAACTTTCAAGAATATGGATGAAATATAATTCAAAACCCTTATAATTGTATATAATCTATGAAGAGATAGCAGGTTTGACATGTAATATAAAAAATATTACTAAGACTTATCCACATTCTAGTATTTATTTTTCAGGATAAGAAATGTTTTTCGCCGTAAAAAATCCTAATCACCCGGATAACCAACTATCTAAATACAAAATTTCATCAAAATCTATCCAGTGGGTCTTTCGTGATACGAAAACAGACAGACAAAAATTATAACAATAGAATTTTGTCTTATAACCGTTTTTTATATGCTGTTTATATTTTAATATGCATTAAGTAAAAATCTGTTATTTTAACAATACCGGTAAATATTTAAATTTTATTTATGTATTTATTAAAATCATACTTAGTATGTATAAGTTTTTCAAGTGGTGTAGCACTTATATCGTCATTCCTCATCACTGCTGTTTCTTCTTGAGCTCGAGTATCTACATTAAGTAGAACGTGACAGCCCCCGCATGTGTAATAATGTATATCAAATCTATAAAAAATACCTTAGAATTAATAAAAAATAATATGTATTATACTCAACAACAGAGTTAGTGGGCGCTAAGTGGTAACGCGCTAGTTAATATGAATTTGTTTTCTCATGAATATCTATTATGTGGGCCTTATAAATTCTTATTCTATTTCTATAAGGCAGTGATAGCCAAGCGGTAACGCTCTTGCTTAGATAATCGAGTGATGCGGGTTCAAATCCCGGTCTCACACCTCTGGCATTTTCATGTGCGAATTATTTCTACCTTTCATTACCACTTACGGTGAAAGAAAATATCGTGAGGAAAGCTGCATGTTCGATAGAACCGAACACTTTTTTGAAAGGTATGTGATATCCACTAACCCGCACTAGGCCAGCTTGGTGGACTATGGCATGATTCTCCTCGTAGTGAATGGAAACCCGTGCCTAGCAGTGGGACGTTAAAAAAATTCTTCTTAGTTTATAGTTAGAAATTCGATTCCTTCATTCATCAATATCAATACTACACTAAATTATAATATTTTACCATTTTTTAAATACACTTAAAACATAGAATATTGAGTTGCTCAAAATAATTTTATAGTGCCAGTGAAAGTTTCATAAAAAACCTGTCCAGTTGTTTTAGAGATTAGCAAGAACTGACAGACAAATACACAAGAATGGCCAAAATCATGTTACGATATATTTAGTAAGAAACAAAAAGACACTTCAATTTTATTTATCTCTATAGATTTTATAAATATATACCTTCGTTCTGCGTGGTAATTTCTCAAAAGCTCTCGGTTTGTATTAAAAAGCACTCCATAGTGTCCAGAGCAGCTTGTCACCTGCAATCATTATTCATTACTGAAGTTTCCAAATCAATGAGTAGGAACAGATTAAAATCTAGAACGTCGGCGGTTATTGAACTAAGTTGGTATTATTTTATTGATATAAACTAAGAATATAGCAGCCTATTTAGTCGTATATTTTGCATATTATATGAATTCATTCACAATACAAGAAATTACAAGGAAATTTAAACTATGAATTTAGAATTTTGGACAAATTAAAACAAGGTATTTTCAAAAGTACCCAGTTCTGTGTTATGTTATATTAAATAAATATGATGGGACATTATTTCACACAGCGCCATCTAGTTCCGTGGTAAGCTACAGGCTTGTGTTACGGATACCAGATAGTTGATATACTACATATAGAAGTTTAAATACATACATATTATAAATAAAACACCCATGACTGGAGTACAAACATTCGTGTTTAACAAATGAATGCCCCAAGCGGGACTCGAATCCGCGACCGCTGGCATAGCAAGTAAGGTCACTACAAACTGCGCCAAACGTGTCGTACATAATAATGTACTACTTCTTTTAATGCCTTGGTGGCTTAGTACCTAGCGTGTAGGGCTTCACATTGGGAGTCACTGCGTTCGAGTCCCGTTGGAGGCTTTTATTTGTTAGTAGATATGTTTAAGCAGCTTACCATAGAATTAGGTGGTGCTGTGTTAATGTCTCAACATACTTGTATTTTTTATTTACTAACGACTCGCCCTATTAAAAAACCGATTCAAAATCCGTTGTGTTATTTCAAAGATCTAAGCATACATTTGGCTCAGTTGGTAGTGACCCTACATTCTGCGCCAGCGGTCGCGGGTTCGGGTCCCGCTGGGGGCATTCATTTGTTGAGCACGAATGTTTGTTCTCCAGTCATGGGTGTTAATATTTATATTATGTATTTATTTCAAAAATGTATATGTGTAGTATCTGGTATCCGTATCAACTATCTGGTATCCGTAACACAAGCCTCGTAGCTTACCGCGGAACTAGATGGCGCTGTTGTAAAAATGTCCTAACATATTTATTTATTTATAGGGACAGACAGACAGCGGGAAATGACTTTGTTTTATACCATATAGTGAATATTTTTATGCTCGTATATTATGTAGGTACCGATATTATTTGAATTTACGAGTAAGTATGTCAAAATTATACCCAAATTGGTAGAGCCGGTGTTTTCAAACGCGATCCAGGATATTGCTTCGAAACATTTTTCGTAGCGTTGTCTTCATTACCGTACCATACTAGCAGACCGACAGAACTCCGTGACAGTACACCGAACTGAGGCATAGCCTATAAAAATAAGTAATAGATTATAAAAATTTAGATCTAGACCAGATTAGAAAAATTTAGATATAGATAAAGGAAGAAAAAGAAGAATAAGGGCTGAAGTAAGAAGATCGAGACCTAGTTAGATGCTGACATTGTTTGGCTCAACCAAAAGCTAATAAAGCTAACGCAATACTACCACTAATACTATAGCAATTCTATAGCGCTCTGCTCTGAATAGCCCTAACATGATATTAGAAAGTCTACAACTATTTTTAAATCCATTATTTAAAGTTGCGAATATCATAAAACAATACTTCAGTTACACAAATCTTTCGACAGTTTACGTTTAATTTATAAATTAAGCTTTCTAAATTTATAGCATTCTTAACTATTTCCTTTTTTATATATATAGAAATTATGTGTGTATGTACATATATCACTAAACTTCTTCTAATCGCTAACTAAAGAACATGCAACATGAAAAAAACAGTACTAGAAAATATTAAAAACAAATTTCATACATAATGATCTTCATCTCCCACATATTGCACGCCATTATGCAAATAGGGAGTAGCGCGTCCGGTCAGAAGCAACGTTGTCACGTTAAGAGAGCCTTCCACTTGGGTCGAGACGAGGTACGTCAGTTTGCCATCTAAGTCTTTTTTAACGCTAAAAATTTAAGTAAGAACCTGTTATACATACTAAAATTACTTAAAATGTTTGTGTTTTCTCATAAATATCTATTAAGTGGGCCTTATAAATGTTCATTCTATATGACGAATAACGGATTAATCGGTCAAAACCGTAACGCTCTCAAATGTCGAGGTTTTTTAGATGATGCGATTTTGTTATCAAAAAGCTGAAGTTCGACTTAAACTCCTACATTATTTTTGGACATTGATTTTCATGAATCTTTTTGAAACTATTCATTAAATAGGTTAACTATTACACTATCTTTATGAATCTTTTTATTAATTAAGTCAGATTTTAAGGATAAAATCTAAACTTAGGATAAAATAATTGGTTTAAAAATATAATAAATTTTGTTTTATATTTATATTAATTTTATTGTTTTACTTTAGAGTATGTGAAGAATAATAATAATAATAATAATAGTTTATTGCCATGAAGAAAAAACATAAAGAACATACAGAAAGTTAATATATACAAGGTAGTTTAAATAAATAGATGGCAAAGGGTAATAACTCAGCTGATGCTGCTGAGGCCAGAGTCTCAGACAGCGCTGTTTTTCAGTATTACCCAGCTCCCTAGGGTGTTGGGCGGGAGCATGGCAGTAAAAAAAATTAATTAATATATTTCATTAATTAATTTATTTAATTTATTTATTTAATTTATTTATTTAATTAATTAATTAATTTAATTAATTAATTTATTTATTTATTTAATTTTATTAATTATAAGTTTAAAATTTGCTTTCAGATACTTACTTTTCACATCCCCTCGACAAGATGCAAGCGTACAACAGAAGCAAAGACCCTGAACCCTCTTCAGACTGGAACTAATTAAGGAAAAGTTACAAACTAATTTTATAACAACTTCTTAGACATAAGACCAAATAAATAGGTATAAATAGTTTACTATATGCTACAACTTTTGTATAAAAATTGAGTAGTATATTTTTATTTGTATTATACTAAGTTAATCGTACATCTTATTATTAGGATATTTTTAGTAGACTTAACCCCTTGTGAAATTTGTAATATTTCGGCGTCTGGTTAGCTGAATTTTATAAATTTATTTTTAACTTTACTGAAAACTAACTTTAATAGATTAAATGAACACACGAAAATCTCCACGTATCGGGGCTTTTTTCATTTATGTCAAAATTCATATTCGAAAACTTGCAATTTGTTTATGAGCTTCACTAATTATCATTAAGTAATTTTGAATATATAATTTACAACGAAAAAGGTTTCTTATATGTTTTGTTTTGTAATTATAAGTAAACAATGTGGTAGTGCCATGCTTGTTACCTTCGGGTAGCAACCGAATGGGCCGGCACGCCCCGTATAGTTCATTAGTACCACTCTCTCACAGAAGACCGGCGTGAAGTGGCAGCTATGCTGTTGCGTTTCGTCCGGTGAGTGAGAGTCCGGGAGGCCCACTCTCCTTCCCCCTTCCCTCTTCCCTTCATCCTCCGCCTTCGTTCCCCCCTCCCTCCCACTTCCCTCCCACTTCCCTCCCACTTCCCTCCCTCCTCCATCGCTCCCTTTCCTGAAAGGCCAGCAACGCATCTGCAAACCTGGCTTGCAGATGTCCATGGGCGGAGGTGATCACTTCCCATCAGGTGAGCCTCCTGCCCGTTTGCCCCCTTTTTACCATAAAAAAAATCACTATTAAAGCTAAATCATTCCAGTTTTGAAGCATAGTCATTGAGATTCATTTCAGTCTCAAGATGCTAAAAAACCTACATAAAATATTCATATAAGCTCTTGTAAAATGTCCTTCGAATGTCCTTGAATCTTACCAGTCAAGGTTAACATCGTGAACTAATATCAAAACCAATTTCAATAAAGTTTGAAAGTTACTTTTTTCAAGCTTTCCCCCAGTTGTAGAGCGTGAAGACGTTATACGCATTTATAATAAAAAGTTCGTAAAAAGTGGTTAAAGTTTCGACAGGTCAGTCAAGCCACTGCCGTAATAAAATGTTATAGGTGCATATTGAAGTAATTCATTAAATATAAGATTTGAATATTTTAAAATACATTAACTCTGATTTAGTTTCTACTATGTCTAACATTTGTATTGAAGTTCAATACACTATTAGTGGTATTAAAAATGAAATAAGTATTCGTAGACAAAGTTTGTTATTCCTTAAAATTAACCGGTTTAACAGATTTTTATGTAATTTATATAGATAGATTAATAAGTAACACAAAGCAAGAGTGAGGCTTAAGCTTAAGAAAACCAAGCTATATTACGAATATAATTAACCTATTGGAGCTACAATTGGCATGACTATCATTTTAGAATACACGTATGTGATAGTCTAATAAAATACAATAATATTCTCATATTAAAGATAAAATTCCAAAGGATTCTTCTATTATTACATCTAGAATAACTTGTTTGAATAGACCATATTACATATTATTTCTCGTAAAAAGGAAGCACGATATTAGAATAAACTACTTTCTGACATTTTCAATAGTAGACTCAGCTTAAAGTGAACAAAATGTGAAACATATTAGGTCACTATTTTATTACATATGTATAACAACCTAAAATATACTAGAATGTTTCAAAAATTGCATTAAAATAAAGGGGCAGTGAAAGCTGAGGAAACTAGAGAAGTGGGCTTGAATCCCGGGTCTGGCATATCTGAAATTTTCATGTGAGAAACATTTCCAACATGATTACCATTTGTCTTAGGGTGTAAGTACACATTGCGAGAAAATCGGCATTTCTGAGAGAACCTAGCAAGTTTTCAATAGACGGGTGTAGTCAGTCGACTTGCCCTTGGCTAACGTGGTGGGCTATGAAGTAAATCTCTCTTGTACTGAAGGGAGGCCCGTGTTCACCAATGCTGTACCCACTGGCATGAATTGCGCCTCCAGAGATCCGTAGAGCAGTGGCGAGCTCCAAAGAAAGGGCCAATATGGAACAAGACCCGCGTCATCCCATGCACGACAACATCTTAGTGCCACAAAGGCTAAAAAGCCGAAAAAGTTTCATGAAGAGTGTCTCACCACTTAGTGACGAAATACCTAAGGCAAGATGCAGGATTTGGCAGGACACTCATGGTTCTTTGCCTATTCCGTTCGTTCCACCGTCTGAGAATCTTGCTCCTGGACATAGTTTGCCTTGGCAGACCTGGAAGTCGCTTAATAGACTTCGGACTCAGGTTGGCCGAAGTAAGGAAAACTTGGCCAGGTGGGGATTTGCGAGCGGTGGCCTGGAGTGTAGATGCGGTGCCATTCCTCAATCGATGAGACACCTACTTACATGCCCTGCTTGCCCTGTTACCTGCAACTTACAGGAGCTTATGCATGCCACTGATAAAGCTATAATGGTGGCCGAGTTTTGGGCTGACACATTGTAACAATTGCCATCGACTCGATAAGAAGAAGAAGAATAAAAGATAACTGTATGGGCCAACGAAAGCGTTGTAAAATAATGAAACATAATAATCCACATCATAATATTATGTTCTACTGCTAGATATTACCTTTATACATTTCCTCAACCCAGTTCCCAATATTACGAATGTTTATGGGTTTATATTTATGTTTATTTGTACAACAATTATTATGGTCTTGGGCGGGACAAAAAAATCTGACAAAAAATATGAAAAATTTATTTGATTTTAAAAGACAGCTGCTATTCGTGCAATTCGATATTTCACCATTCACAATCCATAATTATAATACCATGTACAAGTAAACTTTTTTTTGACGACGCGTTTGGCGCAGTTTGCAGTCCCTACTTTTTAGCGCCAGCGGTCGTGGGTTCGAGTCCCGCTGGGGGCATTCATTTGTTAAACTAGGATGTTTCTACTCCAGTCATGGGTGTTCATATATTTTATAATACGTATGCATTTAAACTTATGTATGTAGTATATCAACTATCTGGTATCCGTAACACAAGCTTCCTTCGTAGCTTACCACGGAACTAGATGGCGCTGTGTATTATAATGTCCCAACATATTAAAGTAAACTATGGATCTATAGATTATGTAATCTCATATGGCCGTAGTTGAAATGTTTACTTTACATATTCCAATAATCGCAAATGATATATGATATTGACTTTATTATAGGTACTGTCATTGATAACAGATTTGATTATCACTTGCGGTGAGTTGGCATATTTTAATTTAATGGTTTCTGATTATTTTTAAATGTACTACAAATTTTTGTATTATTTTAGTAAAATTATTAAGCCTAATGTTATTTTGTAATACTAGAGATTCAGCGACAATTCCGTCGAAATTGTTTTAGTTACGTTTCAACGGTTACGTTTATATCTATACACAAATAAATAAAATTAAAATGTTTGTTTTTGATTTCAAATTAACAGCTTTTTACTAAATGCATGTGATATACGATACTAACTATAAAAAACGATTTTTTAAAATGTATGTATGTCTGTTTGTTTCTTCCGGCTAATGCTTTGGAATGATGTAAAGGATCATTAGTTTTCTACTCTGTAAGAATCTAGAGTATAACTAATATTTAATTTATGATTATAAATAGATGTAACATTTACATATTACCGGCTTCAAAGTAAGAGGCGGTTCTTAACATTATACCACAAAGTTAATCTTACAAACTAAGAAATAATTTTTGATTTAAAAAGTAGCTATTTAAATTACTTTTTACCCAAATTATAGAGCTTATATTTAGGTACAGCGGTCGTAATTAAGAGCTTGAAATTGAACGCGTCTCAACGACGAAAGTTCCAAAGCTGTTGACAATACGTAAGCCTAAGTTAAGCTTCTACAGCTAAAATCCCTCGACTTATATGATTTTCGGTAAAACTCGAAACATAAAGTACAATAACAGCACAATATTGTTAACGTTTATGTATTTAATGGATAGTGAATATAGACTGGTATTGACTATTTTTATTCTATTATTAATTTACTTTATTGGGAGTTGTATTGACTACCTGATGGCGCTGTAAAATGGGTGGGATAAGGTTTTATAAGTTCTGTTTAATCGGTGAGTGACACATTTCGATTCGTTACTTCGGACAGTATAGATTTTATAATATATAACTGCTGAAAGTATTGCTGCTAATAATTGCTGTGGGATATATAATTATAATAAGAATAGACGAATACATATTATTTAATGTGTAATAACATTTAGTATGAAAAAATGTAATTAGACAGTTTGAATTGCAATTTCAATACAAAATAATATGACTTACCAAATATAGGTATCTCTTCAAAAATATCTGTAAATCTTCCAGACTCTTGAAGTCAAATGTATGCAGCTTGGAAAATAGATGAAAACATATTATAAATCTGCCAGAATAAATTAAAATATGTGACTGTTCACTGCTTTATTACTTGTAATTTTAAATTCTTTATTACTAGTAAAACAAATGTGTTTTTTACAGTACAGAGCCTTAACTACAACATTTAGATCTGCATATTTTTAGCTTATCTTATATATTATATTGGTAATGGTAACGCGTCGCTTGGATAACCGAGTGATGCGCGTTCAAATCCGGGTCTCGCACCTCTGATATTTTCATGTGCGAATCATTTATATCATGATTACCACTTGTCTTACGGTGAAGGAAAACATCGTGAGGAAACATGCATGTCTGAGAAAACCTAACAAGTTTTCGAAAGGCATGTGAAGTCCGCCAACTCGCACTAGGCCAGCGCGGTGGACTATGGCCTGATTCCCCTCGTACTGAGGGAGGCCCGTGCCCAGCAGTGGGACGTTAAAAAGGGCTGATGATGATGATGATGATGATATATTATATTATATAATATTAGATGACTGAGCTTGTAGAAGTAGAATTTTTTTAATTAGTAGTATGTTATTAGTGTATTTGTTTGAACGATTCCAGTAAGATTGTTGGAACAACGCCTAGCATATTTTTTTTAGAATATCATTTTGTATGCATGTTTGTACGAGCATTTTTGGTCCATAGATTCCATTTATTCATTTTTTTCGTATAGTAATAAATAGAATTACACACTTGTCATAGTAAAAGCCATTAATAGAAAGCAATCATCATAAATATATATAATTTACGAATTTGCTTATATTGTGAACGGGGCACGAATAAAAGGTAGCCTTTACCTATCTATGCGCCAAACATTATCATTTGTTCTGCAGTTTAATGAAGTGAAGGACATAAAGTCTTAAATTTACATTTTTAGTATCGATGTGTGAAACAAAAGTAGTCATCTAATTTAATACCCATCTTTTATTTCACTGCAAATATCTATAGAATAGCACTGTCATTGTCACCTACGAATGCTTGAGACAAAGACGAAATGCCATTCTCAGACAAAATTCCTTGGTCTACATGCCAAGTATGATGTATCGCACTAATAATGTGCATAATAAGTAATTTCAGTAAGATATAAATTATTAGATATTTTCATAACTATTGGATATTATAATAATGGATAATTTTAATCAATTACAATTTAACTAAAAATACATTAAAATAATTATTCTGTAAATTTCTTAAGTTAGATAAAAATTCGTACAGAAATTTAAACAAGAATTCTAAAAATATGACAACATTAAAATATATTTAACGTACAATTTGACTTCGAATATCGGATTTTATAATGTGTATAGATTTTACTTAAATATGCGAATAAGTCTGTGCAAAAAGGCCTTTTTTATTGAATCAAAAATTATTATTATTAAAAGAAGAGAATTATTATAATATTAAAAGAAATCAGAAAAATGTTTCCTATAATATAAATCTAACTTGTTAAGGGCTTTTTTGTAACATAAGATAAACATATTATATATATCTACGTATTTTTTATAAAATTAAGAGGTAAACTTACCATCTCAGTGATCCCATCTTGATAGTACGTGGAACTATGTTGCACATATACTTGACTAGTTGGTAGTGCAACCGTGGCTTTAACTTCAGTTTGAGCGTTGAAGCCACCAGCACTACGCCAAATAACTTCACTGCAGGCACGCCATAACGCTTCCTCTTGACGTTCTTCATTGGGACGCAAGTAGCTTAAATATAAATCGTAACACTATTATTGATATAAATATTTGTACGTAAGTTTATGAACAATGATAAAAAAATATTTTGTAACATTATTATCTATATACGAGGTAAGCTACGAGGCTTGTGTTACTGATATCATATAGTTGATACACTGCATATATATAACTTTAAATACATACATATTTTAATATAAACACCCATGACTGGAGTACAAACATTTGTACTCAACAAAAGAATGCCTTTTTTTATGGTAAAAAGGGGGCAAACGGGCAGGAGGCTCACCTGATGGGAAGTGATCACCTCCGCCCATGGACATGTGCAAGCCAGGCTTGCAGATGCGTTGCCGGCCTTTCAGGAAACCTTTCAGGGAGGGATGGAGGAGGGAGGGAAGTGGGAGGGAGGGGGGAACGAAGGCGGAGGATGAAGGGAAGAGGGAGGGGGGAAGGAGAGTGGGCCTCCCGGACTCTCACTCACCGGACGAAACGCGACAGCATAGCTGCCACTTCACGCCGGTCTTCTGTGAGAGAGTGGTACTAATGAACTATACGGGGTGTGCCGGCCCATTCGGTTGCTACCCGAAGGTAACAAGCATGGCACTACCACTTTATAAATGCCTCGACCGCCTTGCCGCGACTGCTAGCGCAGAAAATGAAAACTATCTTTATATTACACTTTTTCTATAGATTTGACCTAAAGACTAATTAGCCACATAATAATTTTGCACCTTAAAGAAGTCCCTTCTTATTCTTAGTCCTTCATAGGCTTAATTACCATAGAAAAGCGTTTAAAATGTCTTCCAAAATAATCAAATACGTACATCACTTCAAGACTTATAAAATGAAATTCAAAGTAAAAAGTAACCACGAATACAATTTAAAATATCTTTCACAAAAAAAAATGAATTCTTAGGTTAAGAACATTCAGAAAAAATGGAATTTCCTTTAAAATTTTTCATTTAATATTAAAAACCAATGTTAAAATCCTATAAAGGAATTTCATTTAAAATTTTTAATAAGCATTTCTATATTGAATTTTATAGTACAAAATGGCTAGGTCAATATTCCCCGCTACATCTTCACTTCGCGAATTTACAACACCATTTGCTTTATCGGCTTCCACGATCTGGCCCAATATGCTTTATATCATAATGTACTAGCGCTTGCCACCCAATTTATTTTGTGTTTATATATTGTTAGTAGTAAATTTCAAATATTTTACTATATTATTTGAGAAAAATTGACATAATTACTAGAAAGTGTTATTTATCATAATCTTAAAACATATTCTGAAACTTAAAGTTCACTGTAGTTAAACTTATTTGAATCCAACAAAAAAAATTGAATGAATATATATAATGATGGATATTTAGAAGCTTAAAGCGTTTTTGAAAAACTTAACTTCTTTCAATTATTATAAAGCTGAAGAGTTTGTTTATTTGAACGCGCCAATGTCAGGAACTACTAGTCCGAATCGAAAAATTCTTTTTGTGTTGGATAGTTCGTTTATCACGCTACGACAAATAAGAGCGTAGCATCAATGAAAAATTTTACAAAAACGGGAGAAATATATTTCTTTTGAGAGCTACCGTCACGTACACTTCGTAAACGGTTAAAGTAATGCAAAAATCATGTATGACGGAAATGTTCCCCTTCAAAAGTTCCAAAAAAAATTCCGTCATAGCATATGTCTGTCTTTTAAGGTTGACTCGCTGATCACGAGCGAAGTCGCGGGAAAGGCTAGTAGAATATTATATGTGATAAGATATAGAACAAACAAGTTTCACTACTATTTTATTATAAGTATAGGCATTATAAACCTAGCTGGTTAGTACCATAATGTTCGCCATTTTAGTAAAATATCGTGCCACATAGCAGATTTATGCTAAAGCACGAGGTGTACTAGAGAATTATGATCGGCATTTTGAAGCTACGTTACCTTCACATGTCCGTGGGGTGGAATATTTTGAGAAGCGATTTGTTATTATAAAAAAAACTTGGATGCATGCCATTTTTGTGCAGAAACTCTCTTTCATTTAGTATAATTTTAATAGGTCTGCTATTGAATCTGTCTAATGTTTAATCTACTGATAAATACCAGTCGAATTAGATTGGATTCGTAACTAGAGCTTGTATCAATATTAAGGATTTAAAATTCAAAAATAATTTTCAAATCGAACTGGTAGTTTCGAAGTTTAACGCATTTATACTAGCAACAAAAAAACTTTAAATAGAAAATACTACGGCTTTAACGAGAAAGCTGTCTTAGATATTAAGCAGAACGGTTGGTATTGCTTAAGTGAATACATAAAGTAATAGAATCATTCAGTTATGAAATCAATCATGTCATATTTCAGCTGAATATATGAAAGTAATTTATAGTACATTCAAAATCGTACACCAAATATACGACTATAATAGATGTATAAAGCGAACAACTTTTTCAATTCTCCAAACATCGTTCGACATAATATCTCATTTGCTGAAAACAGGAAATATTTTCGATCGGAAATATCGCAAATTTTATTCTGTCGCTTGCCCAACAGTATTGTCGGGATAACACTAAAGCCAGTTCTGAATTATTGGTCGGTAAAACGTGAAAATGTAGTGAAGCTCTGAAAATTGTTTAACAAAATCCATGTGGTGAGTTCAAATCTTACAGATCCTCAGGCGAATGTTGGTAAACGACGAAGCAGAATGTGTTTCTTTAAAAATGAATAAGTTTGTTGCAGACCTGCTGCCAATATACATATTTTCTCGTCAGTCTTTTGAGGAGCGTAGAATGTTTAAAATTTATTTTTGTAAGCGAATTTAAAATCGTCTTTTTATATTTATACAACAGATAACATTCGAATAAGGTAGGTCTAAAATAAAATGTTACGGTATGTTTTTTTTATTTATTTTGTTTGAAAAGTTTAAACACATGGTTTAGATCACCTTCTGACTTATTTTCTGGAAACAAATTCTAATCAGCTCAATTCATACAAAAACTTACCTATCCGGTGGTTCCGTAGATTTATTATCCTTACTCAATGGCCTAGAATCGAATAACAGCCATTTTATGATGTGTGCCTGAAGTGCAGAAAGAAGAGATCTTGTACCATTTCTTGGTGCAGCTAACCCATAGCCAAGGGGTTGATCTGAGGGCCTCATGACTAGGGGAGTATGGATCCACTCCCCACGGGGAGGACAAGAAGATGTCCCAAACGCAGTTACACGTAGTTCCTATGCAAATTAAAATCAAATTATAAATTATTACTCTCATATTTGGGAAAACAACTCTGAGACAAAGGGTAGATCACAGCCAACTTTTAACTTCAAGTTGACACCGAGTATTTCCATGTATTAATTACTATGTAAATGAGGACTAAGCCCCGGATTTGAACTCATGACCTGAGACAATAGGGTTGGGTACCGAGAAACTTTATAAAATGTATCGAATACAAGTATGAATTAATATTTATAAAACATAATAAGGTGTTTACTTACAATCGCCAATTCTTCTGATATAGGCTTACCGCCTATTACTGCTGGCCTCAAGCCTGGTTGACGGTTCCTGGCATACAACACCCGTTCTGCAAAATAGAGAACTATTAATATTTTACTCTATACCTATATTTTTACGTAATATACACAAAATACATTAAAAATATTCACCGTACATTTCTTCTTGTGATGTACCTAAAACATGTTTTCTAATCATATTTACTAAATATTCGAAATTTATAATCTTAAGCCATTTATATAATCCAACAAAAAACCTCAAATATTTGAGTTTTATGAGAAAAACTTAATAATTAGATTAGATAGATATTTTTTTGTAACTATTAAACTTGCTTTTTTAAGAAAATAGACCAAATAAAAGTTCTTGAAAGCCAATAAAACCAATAGAGGAATAGTGATGTGAATAGTACAACAGTATCTATCCCACTGATCCATTCTAAAGCTTATTGAAAGTAGGTGATAGAAAATTGATTTTAAGTGAAAACGGAGCAAATGTGAAATGTGAACTGAACTTCCGTAGTAATTGCATTCGTGTCACGGTATAATATTGATATGTAGGTGTTATAGTTCAAGGGTGTTGGATTAATCATATTTTCTATTCTAAACCTATCTTTTAATATTCATTCACTCATACATTCTTAAATCAGTAATCATCAATTAAATGATTTTATATATTTCATACATTTAACTGTAATCTATAATTAATATCTCTTTATAACTTTTCTTTATAAATTTTATGTGGAAACAAAGATCTGAATAAGAAGAATTATTAATACTTCAATTGTGTGTGTTCAGACAGTGTAAGAGTTCGATAACGGGTCTGATAATCAAAAATTCTTGATGAATACACTTGACTGAAACTCGAACCTATAACCTACGGGCCCACCAAACATGTTAGCCATTATAGTGATAACATTATATGCGCTATTTCAAAATTAAAAACTCACTCAAACGCGTTTAAGTTTGAAACACAGAAAGAAATTGAGAAAAAAAGAAAATAATGCCATACCTTCACCATGCATCGCTTGATTTGAATGTAGCATTTCTTAAATTCCAGAGCAATACCAAAAAAGTCAAAATAGCAATCAAAAATGATACATAAGATATATAAAAATACAGACGTATTTCATACTTCAATTTATGTTTATCAATTGTAAGGCACGTCACACTAAAGTCAGCAGTCAAATAGAACGCTTACGAATTATTTGCAAGCTTTCAATGTTACATAGCTTTTATCATAAAATCTATTTTCTGTACACGAAAATACTTTCTATCTCTCCTTTCTCTTTGTCCTTTCTTTTTCTCAGTTACTCTCTTTCACCTACTTCTTTGGGAATTCCTTTCCAAGATAAGAAAAATAAAACAAGTCAATCGACCATTACTTTGTATAAGAACTAGAATTATTTTAAGAAAAGTGCAAAAAATATTATAAATTATATAAGTATGTACCAAAATAAATATACATACTATCTGAGTGTCATAACTTAATCGGTTCAACTGTTGACAGTTAAATCCGTCAGTCAGTCAGTTAGTCAGTTAGCCACTCAGTCAGAGTTACATTTTTAATAATGTACAAATACAGATGATGTATCTAATTATATTTAAATTAAGTTCATTTTTATATAAAAGAACAGTTTCTGAGCTATAAAAGTGATATATTCTAAACCACTTTCAACCTATGACTTACAACTTACTCATATAACAAAGTCGGTTAACAAATAGACAAAGTTAATACCAATAATACTATATATACTCAATACCGATCACGAACCAATTTCACAAGGAGATTGTGCATCGTCTAGCATATTGAAGTCTTGCCACCTACCGCCCTTGTAGAAAATTAATGTTTTATTTTTAGAATCCATATACTGCTGTGTACTGTATTTCAATTTTATTAAGGTTTCACGTACATAAAAATACCAATATTATTGTAGTTTTTTCATGTTTATCTTACCGTCTGACTGTCACAATTTACTAGGAGGAAGGTAGGTCATAATTTTTTGATAGATAGCAAATCTTTATTCTAAATATAAAAAATGTAGTTTTATATAAACCATAAAACATATAAATAAATGAAAATAAAAATAAATTAATTCAAATCACATATAAATTAAATTTTGCCTCACCCATACCATTTCCATTGATGTAAAAAAATCTGTCTGTCATCTTTTCACGCTTAAACCAATAAACATATTTCGATAAAATTTGGCAAAGACGTAGATTATATCATAGAATTGTATATAGATCCTGTCACGTATGCAAAGCCGCGTGTAAAAACTATTATTATATAAATTCAATATATAATGTAGTACCTTATCCATGGGTTCTACATACTCTAAGACTTAGAAGAATGTTATTAGCAATTTATTCACCATAAAATTTAAATCTGTAAACTCTTACATAGAAAGCAGAACGATATTTTCCATACCATCCAACAGTAGTAGTTGTTTGGAACGATTTATTTACACGAATGCTTTATTTTATTCGTAGCTCTATAGTAATATGTAGTTATAAATAAAAGGAAAATTTTTACAGCTGACATTTTGTTTCAAACAATTTCGAAAATACATTTTTATTTGTATTTTTTGGGCATTTGTTCACTTGGAATGGGCAAATCGTTTGTCAGATTTATTTGTGGCAATTGAAAAATATGATCTATTTTTTATTTACAGCTTTGCCACATAAAGATTGTGTAGAATTTTTTACTCAATATTAGTTGTCACTCATAAATTCACAAACAAAAATTTGAAAAACAAAAACAAATGTATCCCACGTACCATCATCTATACTTTCAAATTAATAGAAAATAAGAAACTCATCTTTGCTCTGCTGCATTTGTTTATCAGAGATGGGAAATTTTTCCCGTATAAAAAATATACTATAACGGGTAACCAGTTATCATTATACTAAATTTCATCAAAATCTGTGTAGTATTATTCTCGTGATGTGTTTTCAGACAGACAAACAGACAAAAATTCTTAAAATTCATATACTATTATTATAAAGAGGAAAGGTTTGTATGTAAGTAAATTTGTTACCAATTGGCTCAAAAAGTACTGGACCGATTTTAAAAATTCTTTCACCATTTGAATGCTGCATTATCACTGATTAATATAGGCTATTTTGATTGCAAGAAAAAAGTAAGGATCTCTACAAAAACTACAATAACAGGAGAGGAGGAGGAGTGCACGCCGCATATAATATATGAAATAGGTAGCCGCGCGGCTCAGAAGTATATTAAAGCTGGAGTAATTTTGGAGAATTTTCAACCGATAGCGATTAAAAAAAATGAACGCGGTCTAAACCGCGCGTATTGCTAGTAATAAATATTTTAATTAGATTTTCCAAAAATATATTCAATGTACAATTTCGACTTAGTTAGCATTTTATTATTTGTATAGACTAGAAACAAAACGATTGGTTTGGCTCATTTGTTAATGACCCTGCGTTCTGCGCCTGCGGTCGCGGGTTCGAGTCCCGCTGGGGGCATTCATTTATTAAGCACGAATGTTTGTTCTCCAGTCATGGGTGTTTACTTATAATATGTATGTATATAAAAAAAGTTATATATGTAGTATATCAACTATCTGATATCCGTAACACAAGCAACGTAGCTTATTACGGAGCTGGATGGCGCTGTTGTAAGAATGTCCTAACATGTTTATAACATTTATGTATAAACATAAACACCGTCAATGAATTTAGAATCAAAATAATTTGAAATTAACATGAAATATCAAAACCAAATGCAACTAGAACGTTAGATAACGCCTCGCTTCGCTTATCACCTGCAATTCAAATGTACTGAAATTAGCTGTAAACAGTTTACAGCATTAATATAGCTTTTAAAGCCGAGTATTTACACTGTATTAGGTATTTTATGTTGAATTTTTGATTTGTTTCTTGGTTCGTTTGTTTGTTTGTTTGTTTGATTGGATGGTTGCACGCGCTAATCGCAGGGACTACTGGTTCGATTTGAAAAATTCTTTTTGTGTTGAATATTCCGTTTATCGAGAAAGGCAATAGGCTATATTACATCACGCTACGACTAATAGGAGCGGAGCATCAATGAAAAATGTTGCAAAAACGGGAGAAAATATTTCTTTTTATTTTCAGTCTTTAAAGCGCGAGTGGATCCGCGAGAAAGGCTAGTTTAGAATACAGCAAGTGGTAGCCATCTTTCAAAACGATTCGCACCAAATACTATTAGAAACAGTATATAGAAACTTCGTAAATTTTCCCTTATAACTTATTTAAACACGTTTCTCTACTTAAATAAACTAAGTATTAGACAATCGTGTAGCGTTATAAAGTATGAAACTATTAAAAGTTCAAAACTTCTCGCGTTGATTAATCGCTAATAGTCTACCATTTGCTATTCTATAATAAACCTCTAGACGAGTGGTGTTTAAAAGTGTTAGGTACATCAGCTTAGAATATCACAAGTTCATTTCCCGGTTGTTACAAAATTTACCTTGCAGACACGACGTTACCTGTAATCTCAAGAACTGCACCAGTTAAGATTTCTCATACAAATCTTCCCCCTGAATCTTTCTATCTATATGGATGAAAACCGTATTAAAATCTGTTACGTATTTCTAAAAATCTAAGCGTACACGTACGTACCTTTTGGTTTCCATTCATAGCCATCTTCTTCCATCGCAATATTCCTTGATATATCAAAATAATATTACTTCTTATTTAATAAATAAATAGTATTTAAAGTTTGTTATACCGAAGATATTATTATTTATTATAATATTTACACAACAATATAATTTATACAAGTCTTAGGTGAGAACCACCTTCTGAGACTCCAATTACAAACTAAACCGATGACTTAACTTTAGCGATTTTTAGAAGGATATTCCAAGTGTTGAGTGAAAGCGATTATGAAACAAATTTCTATGAAATAGATCAATTATCACTACATAGTATAAAACAAAGCCGCTTTCTCTGTCCCTATATCCCTATTCCCTATGTACCTATGCTTAAATCTTTAAAACTACGCAACGGATTTTGATGCGGTTTTTTTAATAGATAGTGATTCAAGAGGAAGGTTTATATGCATAACTAGCGGAACCCGCGGCTTTGCCTGTGCTAAAGCAAGGGAAGAGCCCGAGCGAAGCGAGGGCGAGTCGCTAGTTATAAATAAAGTATATTTATATTAAGTGAAATAAATCTAGTATTAGATATATATTATATAACCAGCTACTGTAATACCAAATTTTGTCAAAATCTGTTCAGAGTTTTTCTTGTGATATGATGTGTTCGCAAACAAACAGACAGAAAATTATTCTAATAATTATAGATTCGGTTTTTACATCGCTAATAGGGACTATAATATTATAATAATAATAACTTCTATAAGATTTACCCAAAATTTAGTTCGAATGTTCAAAATCCGACCATAATCATTATTAATATTTTGAAGATAGCATATTCTAATATGAATCATTTCCAACCAACCAACTATTATATTATATAAATCGGTATATAAGATATTGTAATAAATTATATCAAAAAAGCAAGAGGCATTAGAAATTTCTTAATATATAAGGTAATAGATGTCACAATACGCGACTTTCTATACATTTTTCTTTTACATTACATTAGTTCGGTGAACAAATAAATATTGTTAGCGCCTTTATCTAGAATTTTCTATATGATATTTCACATTTTTACGGTATTTGGAATAATGCCAAGCCGAGCCTAACTCCAGGCTTAGAATGAAGAACTGACGACAGGGGTCCAAACACAAACCTATTCATTACCTGTGCTGTACGAGATTTAGCTTTACTTGCTAGAAATCGGCCTACTATTATAAACGTGAAATTTTGTAATTGTTTGTAACAAGTTGAATGTCCATATAATATACTATACTATCGACTCAACCTTGCTTCGCTCGGGTTTTTTTTATGGTAAAAAGGGGGCAAACGGGCAGGAGGCTCACCTGATGGGAAGTGATCACCTCCGCCCATGGACATCTGCAAGGGAGGGATGGAGGAGGGAGGGAAGTGGGAGGGAGGGAAGTGGGAGGGAGGGGGAAAGAAGGCGGAGGATGATGGGAAGAGGGAGGGGGGAAGGAGAGTGGGCCTCCCGGACTCTCACTCACCGGTCGAAACGCGACAGCATAGATGCCACTTCACGCCGGTCTTCTGTGAGAGAGTGGTACTAATGAACTATACGGGGCGTGCCGGCCCATTCGGTTGCTACCCGAAGGTAACAAGCGTGGCACTACTGGTAATCTCTGCCAAGTTTAAGTTTGTAACACAATATAAACTTGCGTAAGTTCTTAGACCTCCTTTATCCGACCCTGTCGCAAAATCCGTTCTTCGTGGACGTCTACTAACTAGAAAGTACATCTCTGCCAAATTATCATCTTTATGCGTCAAGCGCTTTTCGATATTTCGTGTTTTGTAGGCGACCTTTCGCTTTTATATATTTATATTAAATGCAAAGATCTGTGTAACATATACTGTTATATCTAAGTGAAGCGAGGATAAGCTCTACCTTATTCGTTTCTGTAGTATTCTCACTATCTCTTTCATATTTTATGTAATTTTGTATTCAAATTTAAATTATAGCTTAAGTTTACTTAATATTTAATGTATTGACCTAACAAAAACACTTAAATTATATCTCTACTTTGAAAAAGAAATTTCTCTCTCCTTTCTCCTAAATAATGAAATAATGTTTACTTCCAAACGTATTAAGTTTACCAAAACTAATAATTTTATATTAAATAAAATTCTTTTAATTTTAATCATGATATTCTTACTTCTAGTTCTTT
Organism: Boloria selene; assembly: GCA_905231865.2. NCBI lineage: Eukaryota > Metazoa > Arthropoda > Insecta > Lepidoptera > Nymphalidae > Boloria > Boloria selene. The sequence goes on from HG993133.1 coordinate 1,883,624, forward strand.
TTTCAATCAATACAACTATGGTCTGGCATTTCACCCTACACTTGAATAACCCATATCGCAGTAACATATAGATCTATTTTATATTATGTATTCGCAATATATAATACTTATTCACTATCATTCCAGCTGTCAATAAAAAATAAAACACCGTACAATTGTTGTTGATACTGATCGTTCAAAGCGCGTTATTGCTATGCTGTTTACGGCGTGCGAATTCAATAGCGCTGTAAAAATGATAGGTGTCTTAAAACAGTGGATTTATGTGAAGGAAATATATTTTATTAATATTTTATCCCCTTATAAATGTTATTGTGTAGTTTGGTTAGACGTTTTTGACTTTGTTAAAGCTCTTAAACTGTTGTGTAAACTATAGTTTACTTTCGGTTTAACTCATACATGTGGTTCAAATATTACGAGTAGGAATTTTTCAAGGTATGATGTATGAGATATTTTACTGTTAATTTTAATCAACATTATTTAATTAGTTTTTGCGTAGTTATCCATCCAAGCTACTTCACATATAAGTCTTTTTAATAATATCAGTAAAAAGAAAGTCGCCGGCTTACGTATAGTAAAAATGCTTACTGTGCAACTTGGTAAGGACTTAAGATTACTACTTGTTGGTTTTCAATAAGATTAGTATTTACCAGCAGGTCTCTTGACATAGTAAACGAGATAAGTTAAGTTTTATGTAATTTTAATAAACTAACTTTTCATTATTAAAACTATCTATACTTAGATATAGAATAGAATTTTTAGAAAGATTTTTATTGTAGTTAATTGCAAATATTTAAGAATCTCTCGCACTTTCAGCTGGATAAGTTTGACTCGGTTCGATTACTGCCAAGATTATGATAGTCAAAATATACATTTATATACAACTATCATGGTCAGAGGTAAAACAAATAAACAATAAACTAACTTTCTAACTATACAACTCATAGATAGATATTAAAGGAAATATATTTTTTCCTAAGAAATATTTTAAGCCAAATTTTTACCTTGTACCACATACCAGGGATATTGCGCTCTCCATCAAACTAATCGACGTGATAAGCTACATGTAACGTGGTGTGTTAGTTTTAATTCACCCTTCGAAATTGCATGTGCAGTTTCATAATAATTATATAATATAAAGAGAGTTATATAAAGGTAGACAGTGGTAGCCCAGCGGTAACGTTCGCTTGGATAACCGAGTGATGCGGGTTCGAATCCGGGTCTCGCACCTCTGATATCATGTACGAATCATTTCTATCATGATTACCACTTGTCTTACGGTAAAGGAAAACATTGTGAGGAAATCTGCATGTCTGAGAAAACCTAGCAAGTTTTCGAAAGACATGTGAAGTCCGCTAAAACGCACTAGGCCAGCGTGGAGGACTATGGCCTGATCCCGTTCATACTGAGGTAGGCCCGTGCCCAGCAGTAGGACGGTAAAAAAGGCTGCTAGTTAGGTTCAAAAGTTAAATCGTTTTTTGTAAGGGTTTTACGAATTTTGTTCTGAATTGAAAAATTAAAGTTCGATAGGTCTTATAAGTCTATTATTTTATTTTAAGGTCCACTACTAAGTTTTCAATTCGTTACATGGCTATTTTTCTATGATTTTTGATTATAATCCTTTGTGCTAGACAAAAAAGACGCCTTTTTACTCATTGGCCCATAATATGGGATATTTGTGTAATAAATCACGTAGTACTTTTCTTCTTTGTCACATGCGTAGTTTCTTCCCGGAACATATATGAATAATAATGCTTTTATATATGATATTATAAATCATATTTTACTTCAATAAAAAAACTCTAAAAATATTTTTCTTAAGCAGTATACTAACCTTCTGACATTCTTCCAATATCAGGCGAAAGCAACAATAGTCTCTTATCAACTTCTCCTTCTAGAGGACTATCCTTCTTCACGGATTTCATTGCTTCATAGTTCATGCTATTTTCACATATCGGGGTTTTGTTGTACACAAGAAATTTAGTTAATTGATCCATTTTTGATTTTAATGAGGATTATTTACAATGTTTCTAGAGTGAAAGGACACTAATAATGATGGGTTCGTGATCGATAGCAATATGTTACTAGTATATGCAAATACTTTATGTGGGTTTAGTGTCTGGTTGTGTCTCACGTAGGATAAACAGATAAATTGAAATACAATATTGGTACCAAATATTTTTTTGAAAAGAGCAACTGTTGAGTTTCTCGCCGGTTCTTCTCAGCAAAACAGCTTTCCGAGCCGGTGGTAGTTTACTTACAGACTTACAGACTGACTTTCAGTTTTGATAATGTAAAAATAATGATTCAAAAGAGCTTTTAGAAGTCTATTTGAATAAAGAATATTTTGATTTGATTTATATCGCTCGATTTGGTTTTAAACAAATGTTATAAAGATAAGGTAGTGCAAGTGTGAACAGCGCAAACGGTGGAATGATTCTGTGAAAGCGAACAATGTGACACAGAATGCTTATGCAAATTACATTATTCGTATGGTAGCTTCTATAAATATTCACATGGAAATGGTATGTTGGTGGCAAAAATTGATTTTACGTTGTTTAGATATAATGTTAGTTAGATTAAAATGCTTGGGATATGGAAGTTTTTACCGTAGTTAAGAGAAAATTCACCTAAATAGTATTGCTGTGTATATAGTATAGTTTCACGTATAAACTGCTGAATAGATTTTAACTACATTTTATGTAGTTATACCTACTTATTACTCGGTGCAACTTATAGAATAACTTTTGTTACAGAAAAATCTTAATTTTGTTACGGGAAAACAATTAGTTCTAGAGAGTTATTCTTAGGAAATTTAAATGAGAAATCAAACATTTCTCAATTAGTAAGGGAAATATATTTCTTTTTATTTTAAAATACTTACCTACTTTTCCTATGTATATACATTGTACGTATATAAGTAGTTTATTGTATACTATCCTTTAAACCGTAGTAAGCGGAGCATGAGTAGTAATACTTACCTTACATAACTTAATTATTTGCAAACAAGATATGATTGAATATTGATACACACATACATACATTTTAGTAAAAATAAATAAATGTGTTCGAACATTTTTACAACAGCACCATCTAGTTCCGTGGTAAGCTACGCAGCTTGTGTTACGGATACCAGATAGTTGATATACTGCACATATACATTTTAAATAACATATACATAATATAAATATTAACACTCATGACTGGAGAACAAACATTCGTGTTCAACAAATGAATGCCCCCAGCGGGATTCGAACCCGCGACCGCTGGGCAGGAAGTAGGTTCACTACCAACTGAGCCCAATAAAACTTTTTCCAAATAATCATGGGATTAGACAACACTTGTTCTTACAACAGATATTTAAAATCTTTCAAGAAAAAATAGTGTAAAATAATATTAAAAACTGCAAAATAATACTTTCTATATAATATGTCCCAATTATTTATATTTTATTACGTATGCGCTTAAAACTATAAATAATATACTTTTTGAACAATAAACTTGGTAATGAACGGGAAGTTTTGTAACTTCTACATTTTTGTACATAAATTAATAATAATAATTAATTAATAGTATTCCATTTAATGTACTGTAATAATGTTGAAGGCACGATAAATGACTCGTTCGTCAAAGTAAATCCGAGTCATAAGCGGATCTCACAATCCCAAGCAATCTTAGCGAAATATACTCTTGATGTAAGTTATTTATTTGGTCATGGGATAATACAAGGGTATACCATAATCGCGTCTATTTAGACCCTTTGCGGGATCCGTACAAGGAAAAATACATTGAGCGACGTCCAATTTCAGACGCTATTTCTTATCTCCTGCCCTTTTCCGACGATCTTTTTTACCGTATAAATTAGTGCTATTTGTCATTCTAGCTTTTATTTTTGTTTAGTAAGGGCTGTCTTAAAATTAATTTTAACTAACAAAAAGACTTTAAAATCCATTTAAAACTATTTCATTTTGACCTTAGAAGTAGATTTTCCTTATTTATAATATGCTTTCCTATTCATTACAATGTTATTGCACCTAATAATAATAGAAAATACCATACATTATTTCTAATTAGAACGGCACTTTTATTTATTAAAAAACATGACTGATTTTCCATTTACACAGACACACATTTACACATTTATTTGTATTGTGATTTATTACTTTCATTAAATTTAAATTAATTAATTTAATTTAATTAATGAATTTGTTATTCTATATATTTTTAACTTATATTTTTTTACATATTTTTATTGTTTTATTATTTGTATTACTTTGATGTTATAATGCATGATGTGATAACCTGTAATTAAAAGAATATTTACCAGACATAGATTAGATTGTTAGATTATAAGTATGATATAGTATAATAAAATGTATCTTTTGTTGGTTGTCCGTAATAAATAAATAAATAAATAAATGTTTCATTGAATCGTATAAAATAGAATAATTTATAAGCCACGGTTAATTTGTAACATGTTACTATGTGCATTGTGCATTCTAACTTTTTAGTTTGTCAGCAAACTTACCTAGCAGTGGCTTATCGCGCGAGCTTTGACAGTGACGCCTGTGTACAGCGTTCGATGAGGTTTGGTATTTAAGGCTATATAATAAAAAACAACGTATGTATGTATGTATGTATGTATGTATGTATGTATGTATGTATGTATGTATGTATGTATGTATGTATGTATGTATGTATGTATGTATGTATGTATGTATGTTTGTATGTATGTATGTATGTATGTATGTATGTATGTATGTATGTATGTGTACACACACGTATGTATGTACTCAGCCGCACTGCTGGGCATAGATATTTCTTACTATAGGGGGTATCTGGCCATAGTTTACAACACTGGAGAAGCTGGGGTTAGCGGTCCTCTCATAATCTCATCCTCTTTCAGACATGCAGGTTTTCTTACAATGCTTTCTTTCGCCATAAGACAAGTAATCATGTCGAAAAATGCTTCACACGTAAAAATTTCAGAGGCACGAAATGTACATATTATTATGTCAATGATACGTCATATTATTGTTTAAACTATTATGTAATTAAAAGTATTATAATTCAATCCTTTCATTCTATGACTAATTCTATATCAAACAAAAATCCAACTTGGAAATATTTAACACTTATAGTACAATATATTAATATTATAGTCAAATTTCAACAAAGCCGCATGTCCTTCATAAAATAACAATAAAGAATTTTAATGGAAGCAAACGGTATGAATACACAACGTTGATTCAGATAGGTTTGACTCGAATTCCCTGAGGTCAACACACTCTATTAGTGACGCCACTAAATAGGTTCCCAAAAACATAAATAGGGTGATAACTTGAGATGGGGTTGTAAGGGGGTGTGTGGTATAAGAATGGTACTAAAAACTGAATAGTTACATGTATTTTAAGTATTTATATTATTATATTTATATATAAAAATTTATATTATTATATTTATATATAAAAAAAAAAGAATGAGATTAAGATAAAAAAAAACATTAGTCCCGCTGAGTCTTTCCGAACTGGTGGTAGACTCATGACGTTCAGTAAGAAATTGTAACAATTTTTATGCTGAATAAAATATTTTGATTTGATTTGATTAATAGTTTAACTTTTAAAGAAAACCGTGAAATATTTTTTGTGCAATATATCCATTATCCATTTCATTTTTTTATAATAATTTTGTAGTTCTATGGGTAAGTCTATAACAATTATATATAATGATGATCTTTCAATTTTCTTTATATACTTGGAATAAATCGCTCAGTCACTTTGCGGAAGTCTTACTTCACCCAGCGGAACTTTTAGTAACATATTGGAAGTAGAATAGTTCATAATTCTTGCTATTGGTAGCTCACTTCTAGCGTTTCGTTCAAGAAGAAGAGTTTTGAATTACAAAAATTAATATAAAATTGAAAAAAATACTTTTTATTCTCGGTTTAACTAAAATTATTAACGAAAGTACTTTTACTAAAACATAAATTTAAGATTATTTTGAATCAATCGTTAGTCAAAATCAGTAAATTAAATAATATTTTTCTAATTTTAAACATAAAAACATCAAATAATTCAGTCGCATTACACAGATTTCAAATCTAGAATGATTTGTAATTGGTTCATACCGCAAAGTGGCTAGTTTCCGTTTACACTTTACAGTCCGGTTATCATAAGAAGGGCTGACACTTTAGTTGATTATCGCGCGAACACTACATGACATTTTGTATTTATTTGTTATAAATAAAAATATGTAATACACTCGTAATTAAAACTCACAGAAAAGTGAAAATTTTTTACTGAAAAATCTTTTTAATGGATAATTGTTTTAATTAAAGAAAATAACGAACGTTGCCATTAACTGTATGAGACTAGTATTCTGTATTTATACAGAATACTACAGTTTATAAACTAAATATCCATATAATTGCATCTAAAAAGAATATACCTAATTCTTTAAAAAATTATAAAATTTGAAAGAAGATATTTCTATTAAAATATAATATGAATCATGTACCTATTAAAATTACATTGATTTATAAATGTATTTAGTATAATAATAAAATAACCGTAAGTATTTAAAATTATTCGTGTTATCATCACATTAAATATGTGCTGTCTATGATTAAACAGATTTGTAGGTCAGCGTTACCTAATTGCCTATATATCGCGGTTTTATTGAACATTATGAGCTTTAATATAAATTCAATTTGCTACTAAATATGGCAGGAAACATTTTATGTCAAACACAATTCAATTAATCTTCTCGATTAAAATTTGTATTGTGTGAAAATTCATTAAATCCGCTTGTGCAATGTTAATAATATCGAGTACGATTGATAGAAACAGACAAGTTTTCATTATAGAAACAAATGATTAGACTTGATTTTTACTATACAGTTGGAAACCAGTAAAATAAAAAATAAGGAAATTTAGATTGTTATACATGTCTTTGAACAATTTTATCATTGTACTAATAGTAATGCAGTGTAGCTTATAGAGCAACAATTTATCTTCGTATTAACGAAATTACATAGATTATAATATTTACTTTCTTATGTAATTATTAGATATATGTACACTTCATTATTTGTTGTTTTTCTTGGCAATCTACTAATTATTTTATATAAGTTTAACAATAATCAGTCTCGTGGCATATTATACTTTCAAAATTACTTTTTTAGTTTCTTAACTAAAAATGTGTAGTACTATTATAGCAGAAATCAATTAAAGTACTTGTCGCAGACTATACTTAGTGCTTACTAGATAAAATCTCGGTCGACATAATATTATGATGTAAGTACGTGGACGTTTTCAAAAAAATATATGTGTGTGTATCTGAGTACACAGGTAAGAAGTGAAACTTCTTTACGACATATTATTTTTCTACTATCATACTACTATAACTTCACGAAAATGGGGTAGATAAGGCTTAAGCCTTAAGAAAAACATTTTTTTCCGTATTTTATTAAAGCTATTTTATTATTATAGACATGCATACAATGAATGAGTAATTTATTTTATCATTGTTCTTATTATAATATTATTGCTTTTGTTGTATTTTTACATTGCTACAAAATTTCTCTCATACGTCGATAAAGAAGTTTCATCAAAAAGCAACATGGCGCGTAACTGAAAAACATGACGATTTTTCTACAAAATTTCTCCCATACGTCGAAAAGAAGTTTCACTTCAAAAAACTAGTAGTAACCAATGTGTTACACACACCCACGTCCCGCTGTCATATTCACCGCACTTACTTTTCTTAACTACCACTTGCAACCATACATATAAACAAATTTGGCAATTATAAGAGAGATTATTACATAAATATAGAAAATTAAGGTACTTACGTGATTTGCATACATTTTCTTCCCTAGTAGTAACTGAAGATGACAGTAAGTTCGATTTCGTCATATTAAGAGTTTTTTTTATTAATTCTAAAGAGAACCATTGTAATAAAAAAAACTAAAAAACCCTACTGCGTTTGTGTGCAATTTGGAAATGAAAAATCCTATAATAATATACGTATCTAACGACACCTTTGAAGCTAAAATCCATCGAGCCTTTCAGTCCGCAGATCGTTCCAAACGAATATACATACATACATAGTCTCGAAAAACATAACTCTCTTTCTGGCGAAGTCGGGTAAAAAGCTTCATGTTTCATCATAACGTTAAATATATAAGTCTAGTTCATACGTTATTGCTTATACGTTGGTATATTAATGAAAATGTAATTAAAATGTCAAGTAATAATTAGAAGGAAAATCTATTAACACGTCAATTAAAACATGAAACACATTACTAACAGTGTATAATATTATTATATCTTTACATTTATAATTGAAAGTAGCGACTCGCCCTCGCTTCGCTCGGGCTCTTCCCTAGATTTAGCACAGGCAAAGCAGCGGGATCAGCTAGTTATGCATATAAACCTTCCTCTTGAATCACTATCTATTAAAAAAACCGCATCAAAATCCGTTGCGTAGTTTTAAAGATTTAAGCGTACAAAGGGATATAGGGACAGAGAAAGCGACTTTGTTTTATACTATGTAGTGATTAACATAGGTACTAGTCTAAGAGATCGATTAAGTTGTTTGTAGTAGTAGGTAATAGAATATTATTAACTAGCATTTCCCGCGGCTCCGCCCGAGTTTTCAAAATTAGATTTCACATAACGTGTGATGTTTTATAGCCGGTTTGTAACGGTTACTTGAGAAATCTTAGAAATTAGATATTTTCCCGCAATAAAAAGTATACTATGTATTGACCCGGTATTATCATATAAAATTTCATCCAAAGATGTCCAGTGGTTTGGTGATGCGGTCACAGACAGACAGACAAAAATTCTAAAAAAATAGTTTTTTTTAATTCTATATGATTTGAAGGCCTTTGAATCTTTAAAGATTATGCCAGAACTATTGAGTCACAATAACATATTATATATATTCAACTACTAAGCTTATTTAAACATTTTAACCATATAATGAAAAACTAATTTAGCTTGTTCTGTTATAGGAGTAGATAGTATAAAAAAATAGATTTGGTCTCTATAACGATAATAATGTGTATTTCAATTAGATTTTCCAAAAAATATTTTATGTACACATTTGACTCGGTTATAATTTTATTATATGTATAGATTAGATTGTAGAAGATAAAGTTTAGCTTAGTTTAAAAGCTCTGATTAAAAATATAGGCGAAAGCCCTCGCACAGTTTTATATTTTAATTGAAACTTTTACATACCTTTCTCTTGCTTTAAAGTATTGGTGTTCTGTGATAATGATAATAATTTGCATTCTTTAGTATTCTGTGTCACATTTACTTTCAAGTTTTTCCAATTTCTTCTATTCATGGCTGTGATATTTACATGAATTGTGAAGCGAAGTGATAACAGCTAATGTCGTCTACGGTGTCGATGAACACTGTCTGACCCGAACTTTGTAGTTTTGTAGCAAAAATTTACTTGAGGTGTTAAAAAGTCGAGTTTTCTTTTCAATGTACATCGGTGTGATAGTCTTGATACTTTAATTATTTTTTTATAGCGCGAAATTTTATTTATATTGCCTTATTAAATTAAAATGTCGTAAGAATCTCGTAATCTTTAGCCGAATGAAATAAAAATAGTTTATGTAAATAGTTACAATGCAGCATCTGTTAATTATTACTTCTATGTTGCTATTCCAAAATTTACTAACAAAAGCAAAATCTTACCTTATAACAAAAAAATGATCCAAATCGTTATAGTCCTTTCTGAGATAATATATACAAACATATTATATAAAAAAAGTATTACTTATTTAACAGTATTCAGTGTACAGCATGTATAGTATACACCCCTCTTATTTCTCGCTTCACCGATGTCAAATATTTACTTGAAGGCTGTAGTATTATTAAGTCTATAAACCATAGTTAAAGTATCAAGATTCCTCAAACTCTTCACACATTTGAGTGTCGTACAAGGGTTTTATAGTCACCTCAAGGTTGAACCCGGTTTCCATTATGACGACCGAATTGACTTCAAGTTGAGCGCTTTAGTCATTAGTGACTAACAATCAAAAATGAGTAGCGAAATTTGCATTTGTTCGAACTGTAATGGTTTCTGAGTGATGTGTAGTGCATTTTGATAAATGATTTTTATGTTTTTTTTAACTAACTTTCGTTTTCTGGTTTTGTGTGAGTCTATTTTCTTTTTGCCCATTTTCTTTTTTTAAGATATTTTCAAAGGGGTTTGAATGAAAAATTGCATAATTAATGTTGATCAAATATGGATTGTAGGATTTCACATGTCTTGTGAAAACTGCTTAGGCTTTTAGAAATACATATTTCATTACGTTTTCCTTTACCGTAAGACTTATCAAGTCTTGATTGGTACATATATGAAAATATTAAAGGTACGAGTTCAGTGTTCGAAAGTCCTTCACTTTGCTTTCTTAAACACATAACAAAAGCTAAAAGGTGCAGTATTCACTAAAACATATCTTTGTTTTCAATTTCATTAGTATCTTTTTGAAACACCAAAATAACAGTTCTTTTTCTAAATGCATATGTAATACTATACATTCTTATAAGAGAAAGACAACTTTAAAAACTTTTGTGTGTTTGTTTATCTGTTGCTAAAAAAATTAAAACGTATCTAGGGATGAACCCGAGTAAAGTAATGGTGAATTATTAGTTTCAAAACAAAATTCATGATCACAATATCAGAGGAGCGTAGTGAGAATAAGTTACTAGCTTAGTATACGTATTAAGCACAATTAAATAAGCAACACCTTTATAGACGTAATTTTTCAATGTTACTAATAAACTGGATCGCACGTGAGCGAAATCCGGAGCGCTATATAAATGTAGGCTTTCGATCAACGTCACGCTCGTCACCTGTATTTATTATCAGCTTACCCATGAAGTATGTTATATAAACAGGTAGGTACGTCTATATGTATAATAATAATAATAGTGTAAAAGCTTACATTAAATATGTTTGTCATTTTTTTCAGTCGTTCTTGTCCCATTGCTGGGCAAAAGTTTCTTCTTCTTCCACTCTGTCCTTTATTTGCAATAAGTGGTCACTCCTTTCTTAATCCAGTTCATCTCTCTGTCTTATCTTATCTGTAGGTCTATCTTCTTTTTGGTTTTGAGGCGTCCAAAACGTTATGGACTTAGGCCACATTTCGTTAGACATGCGGCCAATGTGACCAGCCTCATTTATCATAAGGACATTGAAAATAAATAGTTAGTATTTATTAATTATAGTGATTGGTGTAATATAAATAATGATTGGGGTAGTTCAATTGGCGAAGATTTTGAAAAATGGTCGAATTGTATTTAATTGGTGTCGGATAGTTTGATCTTATTCCAATTTTATTCATTTCAATGACTATTCTCTCAGTAATTTGGAAAAAAATAATCGCTATTAAACCTCACATCAAAGCAGAACTAGAAAACTAGACTTTATTATAGAAGTCAACTCAAATATTTTGTCAGTACTCGTTTATGTTCGAACGCTCGAGACATTTTCATTATACTATAAATTATGGTTATCACTTTCCTAAATAATGCCTATGTTTCTATCTATGATAATATTACGTACAGTAGTTTCTGAGATTGGCGCGAAAAAATAAAAACTTAACATGATATAATTAAAGTCATTATTTTTTAAAACAAACGTACCGCTTTAACATCCGATTCCGGGTTCTCATTCAAAGCGTGAGCCTATATTATCTAATGTTTGTGTACTAGAAAGACGTTCTTTCTCTCTATTTGAAGACTAGCTGACCCGTGCCTACTTCGTTGGGCATAATGTTAATAATCCTTTTTTAGTACAAAGTTTAAAATATTTTATTAATATTAAAAATTAAAAATTAAATTATCTATACTAATATTAAAAAAAACTACTTTTTGTAACTTAAATATAAAAGTTAGACATATGCTGTCGTTGACTTTTTTGTAGGCATTTCCACATCTTTTCTCTAGAACTCAAAAATATATCTTTCATAGTTAAGGCAGCGTTCTGTTAGGCCGGGAAATGAAAAGGCCTTTTTAAAAAAAGGAAATATTTATTTAAACTGGATTGGGATTTAATGGCAACCGCTCTGTTCAGATTTTAAATGCAGACTGGCTGCTGGACGGGATGATGTAGATAACTAAAACATATTGCTGACGATACTAAAGGAAGAGGTTGCATAGACGGCATTATCCCTTACATATTTGGGGTCTAACACCTCCCCCTTTAAGTAGAGGCTTTAGGGTTAATTCGAAAGCCTCTATTATATTCTGGTTCTAAGTGGAGCTACTATATTACTAAGTTCTGTTTCAGGATCTTGTATGTCTGTCGTTTCTGTGTCTTTAGGTTTTGCTAATGATTTGTTTATGTTAAATTTTAATTGAAAAGGGCGGTTGCTCGTTGGCTTACAAAATTTCTTAATGACTAACCATAATAACAATAAAATTACTAAAATAAATGTTACAATTACAAGAGCTGAATAATGTGTCCCGTATTCTACAATATGAGGTTGCTTCTGAAACTCAATTTTTTCTAATTCATTTAATATACTTTTGAATTTATTTTTATCACTGGAGTGGAAATCATCCAAATCTATATTATGTAGATGAACGAGTGACACATTATTTTTGACATAATTTAGTTTAGTTAAGTTACAGCAATTGTCACTTACAAGATTAAACTCTGGGAAATGATTTACAGGTGACGTAATATTTAACATACTGTACTTGGGTATAAGTGTGGTGCTTTTACAATACCCTATGCAGTGCTTAGGGATATGTAGTATTCCGGTTCCTAAAATATTTGTTTCGAACAATTTAGAGCCAAGACAATCTATTGATATTTTCTGAGGGTCTGACTGTACAAAAATCCAATTATTATTTAACAGAGGTTTCCAAGTGTCAATTTTTCCTAATATTACTTTATCCTTACACTGATGTGGCTTTTTGCTTATCACTTTTGCTAGTAACTCACTTTCACATGTTGGTCTTGCTTCCGTAGAATAGACGTTCTCAATGTCACAAATTAGGTTTCCGGGGCTCACGAGTTTACAGATTTTTAAATCATCAAAAACACAGTAATGAGATTTGTCAGTGGTCATTGCTATATATCTATTATCAGGAATAATCAAGGTGAACAAGTCAGGTTCTTTTAACTTATAAGGTGTCGGAAGAGCTATGTTATGGAACAGAACGTATTCTTTAGTATTTACTAATGGTACTTGCAAAACAAACACAATCTTATTATTAATATAATAGCAAACTAGGTTAGATATACTTAAAATTATGTGAATAGAGTTAATTTCTAAAACTACGGGCAACTCTAAGTCGCTCGACAAATGCCTGTAACTACCTGCAAGCTCTTCGTGTAACTTTTTAGGTGTCATTATAGCAGGGAGAAGAATATTCTGACTGCTGAACAAGATGGCATTAGTTATATCTTTTAATTGAAATGATAAGGTAAGTATAGAGGTTTCTAAACTATTTAGTAATTCGTTAGTATTTGCAAGTATTTGCAACCCATTAGTTTTTTCACTAATGGTTTTAACACTTAGTGAGAGCTTGTCGATAGCTACATCGAGGTTATCCTCGTTTTCCTTTATCTTATACAAAGTTTCGTTATAATATTTTAAAGTAGACTTAGTAACTAATATATTCTGTTTCATGAGTGAAACTAGCTGTTTCTCATCCTGTTGTAAGGATGTTATTGCTGTTTCATATCTTATGCCATCACTTTCATCTAGGGAACCAAATATCTGTTTCAAAATTGTTCCTATACCCCCTACCCAAGCGCTACGCTTGCTTCTATTGTCAATAAGGTGTGAAATGGCGGAGAACTCTTTATTCATGTCTTGGAATCGCGCTGCTAGAGGTTGCAATGAGTTTTGGCATTCTGACTCAATTTCTACGACTCGAGTCTCACTGCATAGACGCCTTGTAATACTCAAAGTGTCTTTGATATTTTGTATATGCGGTTTAAAATGTGAAATATCTATCGGTATCAATATTTGTAGTTGAACATTGTTAATTTTAAGTTTCCCTAGATAGTCGTAATAGATGCCTGGACTTGAGGTTATTGGCTGAACAAAATCCGGTTGGGGTTGCCCCCGAGTTGAACTGTAAAGTAATAGTTACAATAAGCTAGAGTAAGTAAGTTATACTTTATCTTATATTATAATCTATTTAATAATATGACTTATTTATTATTATTAATCTATTTTTGTATTACTATCATTAATGTATACCTATTAACTATCCTATGTTATTGATTCATCAATTGGTGTTTTGACACCGACGATACATAGATCGTAAATCTATTTTTGTATTACTATCATTAATGTATACCTATTAACTATCCTATGTTATTGATTCATCAATTGGTGTTTTGACACCGACGATACATAGATCGTACTTGGATACCTAAGTATTTACAGGTTATTTCCGACAACTTCGGCCGGTTTTACCTGGTCAAAGTGGTGAGTAATATGACGCCTATTGATCAGTAAGGTAAGTGTATTATTACTATTGATTTTAATGACCTTATAGGGGCGAGAGCGCTTTGCGCATTCTGAGGTGGTTTTTGAGGTAGACATAATCTCCGGCACTGTATTTTATTGGACGAGTATGAGTATCGTAATAGGTCTTTGAGTATTGTTTAGATTTCATGATTGATTCTAATGCTTTATCTCTTGAATGTTTTAAGCGGCTCTGAAGCATGCGCACATAATCTGGATAGGTAGCTTCTGGGGCTTCTTCATAAATAGAACTAGGAATTACAGGTTTGTTTCCGAACATTAGCTCAAAAGGAGTGTAATTGGTTGTGGAATGGATAGAAGTATTATAGGTGAACATAGCGGTATAGATATAACGGGGCCAGTTTGATTGCTCCGGATCTACGAAAGACCTCAGGTACTCCTTAAGAGTTGAGTGGCTCCGTTCCAGAGCACCCTGGGTTTGAGGGTGATATGGGGACGACCATAGATTTTTAATTTTTAAAAATTTACACGTTTCCTTAAATAGTTCTGATGTGAAGTTAGTACCCTGATCAGTCAAAATTGTTTTAGGGATACCGAATATAGAAATATAGTGGAGTAAACATTCGCTCGTTTCCTCAGTTTTTGTACTACGGATTGGATACGCGGAAGAGAATTTGGTAAGGTCATCCTGTATTGTTAATATGTATTTAAGTTTTGCCGGTCCTGCTTCGGGCAGGGGCCCAACGATATCTAAAGATATTTTCTGGCAAGGTTCAGTTGAAGTACTAGTGATCTGCATTGGAGCGCGGTTTATTTGTCTGAGAGCTTTATTCATTTGGCACTGCGGGCATTTCTTAACGAAATTCTCGACATCGCCTCGCATGTTTTTCCAATAAAACTTTTCTTGGATCCGTTTTAACATCCGATTAGTGCCGAGGTGTCCGGCGATCGGGATGTCATGATTTTCTCTTAGTATTTTGGCAATTTCGGAGAGAGACGGGTATATAATTTTGTCCTTATAGATATGTATGGTATTGCCTGAGTTGTCGAATAGGAAAAGGAGCATATTATAAATCTTAATGAACTGGTGAGAGTCAAATGGGTTTTTGAATTCAGTTATAGCTATATCTGTGATGCTGTTATCGTTGAGATTCACGACTAGTTCGTTCCTGAGGGATTTCAGACCTTTATATATATCTACGTATGAGGACTTATCGAAATGGTAGACCTTGAAAAACATAATAAGTTATATTATTATGATTGAATGATATGAATGAATTCAATGTTCTTTCCTTATTTATTATTTCTGTATTATCAGGTATGCTATCGAGAATACTCTGGACAAATGGATTGGATTCGTCGAGATCGATGGAGGTAGGTAAGATGACGATTTTAGATTTTGATTTAGTTATGTCTTCATTACATTCCAAGATTTTAGTGTTGAAACTTTTTTCATTTTTAGCCATTATTTTCAAGAAAGTAGTGTAGTCATCATCAGGTAAGTTTAAATTTGAAGAGGCGTTTGGAGACGGAATAGGATCTGCCATAACGTGGTCGTCAGGGGGTTGTACTGATTCCGGTGTATTCATTGTTTCAGGCTCGTCTTCTCTCAACGTGTCGGGAACGTTGGAAGGTAAGGTTGAGTCGGCTGACGCTCTATCTTTTCCAGGACTAAGATTTGTAAAAGGTGAGTTGATTTCAGGTAGTATGGCAACGTCATCGTTGGGCAGAAGATGATCTGGAGATTGGTCAATTAATTCGTCAGGATTGAAAGAAGGTGGTGATATAAGTAGATCCATCAAATCTCTATCCGGTTCTTGAATGGATACCCCTTCTATATTTGGATTAGTCTCTATGGAATCTTCAGGCTGAATTGGATTCACTGGGAATCGAGACAGAGCATCGGCATTCGTGTTGATTTTCCCCTTTTTATATTTAATATCGTATTCAAACTCTTCTAGTTTCAATCGCCACCGAATGAGGCGTGATCCTGGATCTTTACATTTAAACAGCCACTCTAATGGTTTGTGGTCCGTTAAAACCGTGAATCGATGCCCGTATAAGTAGGGTCTGAATACCTTGGTACCGAAAATGACTGCCAGACATTCCTTCTCTGTGACGCTATAATTGCACTCGGCACGATTGAGCGTGCGAGAAGCGAAGGCAATAGGACGATCTTGTCCTACAGGTCCTTGTGATAAGATTGCAGATATTGCGAACTGAGAAGCATCACAAGTTAGGAGGAAAGGTAGTGTGAAATCAGGGTATGCAAGAATCGGGGCGGAGGTAAGTTTGTTTTTCAAAGACTCGAAAGCAAGCTGTTGTTCGTTACGCCAATCGAAAGGGACGTCCTTTTTCAGGAGGGACGTGAGAGGTTTGGCGAGTTTTGCGAATTCCGGTATGAACCTTCTATAATAGGAGACTAAACCCAGAAAAGATTTAACGTCCTTTGGAGATGTAGGTGTTGGGAACTCGGATACAGCTTTTGTTTTCTCCGGATTTGGTTTAACGCCATTTTCATTTATAACATGGCCTAAATAGGCTACTTCCTTACGGAGGAATTCGCATTTTTCTGGCTGGAGTTTTAGATTAAAATTACGAAGTCTGATAAATACTGCATTGAGATTGGCAATATGGGAAGTGAGATCGAAGGAATAAATGACAATATCGTCGAGATAGACGAAGCAACGTGTGCCTTGCAGCCCAGAAAGACAGTTGTTCATGAGTTTTTGAAAGGTAGAAGGGGCGTTCTTGAGTCCAAAAGGCATTCGGTTAAATTGATAATGTCCCTGAGGTACGGAGAACGCAGTTTTAGGAGCATCCTCAGGAGAAATAAGTATTTGATGAAAGCCGGAGGTAAGGTCTAACGTTGTGAAATATTTACTCTTTCCTAATTGGTCAAGGATCTCTGAAATTTGTGGAATGGGGTAAGTTTCACCTATGGTGATATCATTCAACTTTCTGTAGTCAATGACAATGCGCCATTTACGTTGGCCTTGTGAACCTGATTTTTTGGGCACAACCCATATTGGAGGGATCCAGGGAGAAGAAGAAGTTTCTATGATATTCTGGTCGAGCATCTTGTTAATTTGTGTCTCCACTTCCTTCTTATGGCACTCTGGAAACCTGTACGACTTGGTATAGACTGGAATATCGCTATTAGTTTTAATATGATGTTTGATTGCAGAGGTGTAAGTAAGTTGATCGTTAGGAAGATAGAATATGTCTGAAAATTTTGAGCAAAGCTCTACGAGAGCGTCCTTTTCTTCTTGGTTCAAATGAGACATTCGCAGTGAATTAATAACCTCATCAGTTCGTTTAAACGCTTCCTTACTTGATACATTAACTGGATACGCGATAGAAGACAAAGGTTCAATATTAAGGGTTAAATTAGTTTTAATATTAGTGTAAGATTCTG
This sequence comes from Boloria selene, assembly GCA_905231865.2. Taxonomy (NCBI): domain Eukaryota; kingdom Metazoa; phylum Arthropoda; class Insecta; order Lepidoptera; family Nymphalidae; genus Boloria; species Boloria selene. Next base: position 1,901,518 of record HG993133.1, read on the forward strand.
ATATATTAGCGACAGTTACGTTGATACGATGATTATCTTTTAATTTAACAATGCAGTTAGATATAAGGAGATTTTCGGAAATATGTTGATCTAAAATTAGGCCCTCCTTGAGATCCGTTTTTTGAACCGAACATTCTATTACGGCCTCAGTACGAGGTGGAATGACGAAAAAGGGCTCAGAGAACCATAACTTAATTTCATGTTCCTCTATCTTTAGCGTGTCATGTGTGTAATCTATCTTACAACCGAATGCAGTTAAGAAATCTGTACCTATAATGCCATCGTAGGGCAAGTTAATATCTTGGATAACATGAAATTTGAACGACAGGAATTTATTGTTCTTTAATTTAAGTTTTAAGTCGAAATGACCTATAGTCGCAGTTGGTTCGTCACCAGGGTCTATACCCTTGATTTTAATGGATTCCTTAATTAATTTTTGATAACTTTGGATACTTGATTTTTTGAGTAAGCATATGGCGGAACCTGAATCCACTAAAAGAGAAAGAGGGACATCCGAGGATTTTGATTCGAGTAACACGTGCGGTAAAAGTCGCTTAGTAGTATCAATAGTCACCTCATATACATTTTTATTGACTTCATTAGGAAATGATTTAGTATATTGAGGTTCGATTTGTTGCTGTTTACCTAGAATGCTGAGAGTTCGGGGCTGGTTACCCTGTTCGTGAGCATTTCGTATTAAAGAAAGGGCGCTTGCTTGGGGCTGGTTACCCGTGTGGTCCCTATGATTAAGAAATTGAGATTTGATTTGGTGCTGTTTACTAGGAATGCTGAGAGTTTGGGGCTGGTTACCCTGTTCGTGAGCATTTTGTATTGAAGAAAGGGCGCTTGCTTGGGGCTGGTTACCCATGTGGTCCCTACGATTAAGAGATTGAGAGTGTATTAAGGTGTCGACTTTTGGATCTAGTCTCGAGCGACACCGGGACGAGACAGCTACTCGTTTAAAGGTTCAGGAAATCGATCCACCTCATCATGGCCGGCGTCTTCGCTAGCCTGTTCCACTAAATTCACACGCGGAGGAGGCCTATAAGAGGATTGATTTTGTTGAGATCTGATTTGGTTATTGTATTCGCGTCTCTTGCACTGTGATATTTCGTGACCAATCGTTTTGCAGTAGCGGCAGAACGGTTGGTTATTGTTAAGTGGCCTCTGAAGCGTGTTATTGAAAGGCCTTTGGGATGAATAGGAATTAGAATTAGAAGTTACCCTTGAGGAACTTGTTCTGAATTTGTTATTACTATTGTTTGGTCTTTGATCGATCTGTGGACGCCTATATAATGTCTGTTTGATGCGTTCTTCTGATATGGCATAGTTAATCGCTTCGTTTAATGTTTTAGGCGATTTACACCTAACAGTATTTGAAATACGGGGTTGGAGACCCATCAGAAAATGATGGAGGGCGAGGTCCTCCATCGCGGCTGTACGACCCGGAAGCTCTTTGGCCTTGGTATTAGAGAGTGATATTTCAGTAAGCAGTTGGGAAAGATAAGTTTCCATGCGAAGAGCGTATTGATTGACATTTTCCTGCAGTCCCTGTCTGCTCTCTTGCAGCTCTGTAAGTAGGTGGGAGTAGTACTTCCGTTCGCTAAATTGATTTTTTAAAAATTCCTTCAACTGGTCCCATGAGGAAAAATCTTTTATGGAGCACGCAATTTCGGCCTTGCCATTAAGTTGAGACAAAATGAATTTAAATAAAATAGGTTTTTGGGTGTCAGATGCCAATTCGAATGCGTTATCGCAATTCACAAGGAATGAATTTAGAGTTTCCCTTTTCCCATCGTAAGGTTTAACAAATTTGAAAAGAATATTTAATTCCAATTCGGCCATCGCGAGTGTAGCGGCAGTTCTCCTCGTGACGCGGGGAGAGTTTAACGGTGATTTAATAGTTATGTCACTCGCGCCTTGTTCAGGTTCGGGAATGTCAATATAAGGTTTACTGTCCTCGAGTTTAGGCACTTTTGGCATAATTAATCCCAAATTAAAAGGTTTAAAAACAAGCTGCGAGTAACATGAACAGTATAATAGAATTAATTTAATTGTTCTTAATAGCTAAGTTGATACAATGAACCCTAATTCTTAGATAAGGCAATGACCACAGACTTACTGTATAAGCGCGTGGGCGGCCGATAACAACGCGACGGCGACGGGCAGGAACATTCCAACGTGGTATAGATGTCTCGTTGATAAGTTTTACTTAATATTTTCTTCACAGGCTTCCTTGACTCCGGGATGCAGGGCAAGTAAATAATTAGTGCCATATACTTCCTTAGATTAATTCTTTGAAAGTCCCTTCAAGGACCTTGCAGGGTCTTCTAGATGTACACAATATCACAAAACACAACACACACTTTTTACATCTTTTCCACAGGATCACTTAACACCATGTTTAGAGATTAGGTTTTAGAGTTTATAATAATATGTGGAGTGAGTCTGCAGAGCGGGCACTGGACTTCCGGATCCCACCGCTGCCACCAAATGTTAGGCCGGGAAATGAAAAGGCCTTTTTAAAAAAAGGAAATATTTATTTAAACTGGATTGGGATTTAATGGCAACCGCTCTGTTCAGATTTTAAATGCAGACTGGCTGCTGGACGGGATGATGTAGATAACTAAAACATATTGCTGACGATACTAAAGGAAGAGGTTGCATAGACGGCATTATCCCTTACATATTTGGGGTCTAACAGTTCGTAAGAAACGCTTTCATTCTACCGTTTTTTCTCCGATTCACTTTGCAAAATGGACTACCACGTAAAAGCATTTTTATTTTTCGGTTTTATATATAACCTATGACACTCAGCAATAATGTGGCTTTCTATTGGTGAAAGAATTTTTAAAATCGGTTCAGTAGATCCGGAGATTACCCCTTACAATTTAACAAATAAACAAACTTTACTTCTTTATAATATTAGTATAGTATAGATAAAGTATTTTTAATACTTTTTAAAATTAGGGGTGGTATAACAAAATTATAATACTCTTATAATTTTGTTTTACCACCCCTAATTTTAATAAAGTTTGATAATTAAACACAACCGTTATTAAATTAACGGTAAAATAAGTACAAGAATGTCAAATAATTAAATACGAATTGACATTCAGACATTATCTGTATTCATTATCTGCCTTGATGGTGTACTGGCTAGCATGTACGACCATACATCTAGAGGTCCTGGGTTCGAGTCCCGGGTCGGGCCAAGTTTAGTTACTGAGTTATAATAATTTTGCACTACAATATCTCCTCGCAGTTAGCTAGTCTCAATGAGATTGGCCGCCATGACCGGAAACGGTCAGAGAACCTTATTATTATTGTTACACAATATAACCAAAACAACACGTCCTCAATTGTGTGTCTTTAATTACATCTATACCGTATTCATACAGGTTATAAAAATACAGCCACACTTTTTAATTATTTAAAAGATTTCAGACAGAAATAAGCGTATGCTATCTAAATTCATGTCAATGTTTGCGAATGCCAGCTATTGAGTTCTTTTATCCTACGCTGAAGCTAAAGTTGATAGCAAACGATACACTGATGAAAGCGGCACTTTTATGAAACGCTCTGGATTTCCAATGCTAATAAAATATGTGATGTATATGTTACATGAACGATTTTTTTTAATTTTAAATTATTTTTTTTATTTGAGAATTTTTTTTCATTATGGTAAGTGAACTTTGATATATATTCCTAATTTAAAGTTAAGTAGATCTTAGTCAATCAATGAAAAAAAACACAGTCAATAATTATTTTTTCAATAATAAAAAGAGCTACATAATATGCCAAATTCACATTCATAAAACGCGCGAAGTAAAAGTAAATATTCCGCAATTATCCAAATTTTTGCGTTATTTTTTTGTTTCTTCTTTCCATATTAATATTTTATAAAGTATTAGAAAACTTATAAAAAAATTAATCGGTAAAGTCGTTTTCACGTTGACCGAAAATTGCTCAAGTACGAATAACCAATACAACACTTATAACAAACTGTAGAATAACTTATTCAGACTAAGTCTAAATGAGATAGCTAGTTGTAACTAAATCCACCAACACAATATATCCTTTTCCATATTTTTATGTCAGGTTTATGGTACAAACTTCAAGTTTTTTAAATTAGTTTCTCGCATTTACTGCATAAGGCGGCTCTTTTACGACCAATAAACACTACAAAATTGCATACTATTTTGATTCACCGCATATAAGATTATAAAACATTTGTTTACATCACCTTTATTTACGTCTTTGAATTTAAAACTTTTCTGGAACTTGGATGTTATATTTTAGAAAAGTTTTAAAGCTTCAGCAAATATAATACTGTGTAGTTTTAGTTTTTTTCATTTGTAATTTTCAAAACGAGAGTGCTATCGTAATCAGTGATCATTGCATTTATATTATCACCACTAATCCAAAGCCGGTAAAAATCTGCGAACATAGATAAAAATAAACGATTCTAATAAATAATGAGGGCATTACACACTACTCTAACTTATGATATACCTATAAAACTCTTTCTCTATTCGCTACGCTCCAAATTTATTCCACAGAAACCGTACATTTTCTCCAAGATGTAATATATATACTATAATCTATATTTGTGCCAAACTTCATCTAGATCCGTTTAGCTATTTTGGTGCGAAAAGTAACATCTATCCATCTTACCTTTAACATTAAATTTGTTTCATATAAAATAGATTAAATTCTTAATTATAATTTAGAATATTTGAGTTCGACCAGTGATCAAAAAATAAGTAGTACTAACTAGAAATAATAAAAACTCTCAAGAACAATCTCAAATATAAATATTTATCTATCCATCTATATTTATTACTGTATGGATAATCATGTAAACTTTTTATTATTACTCCCATACCACGTCGGGGTCACCAGTTTAGTGTGTAATTCGTTGGTTGTGTCGAGATAACACAAATAAAAAAGTCCTTTATAACGTCACTCAATAAAAATGTTATATTTCAAAAGTCATCACACAATTCACATGTAAGAATATATTAGAAGAGACAGTTAAGGAAGCTACACAGTACTATAATACGCATTACACAAGAAGACATACAAAAACTAGGAAATGAACAATCGAATATAAAATAAAAGTAGTTAGCGTCAGCTGGTAAGGCGTCGACTATCTATGTTTACAAAAATCACAAGTTGCCGGTAGATGATAAATAAATTCCGTTCCGCCGTATACTACGGGTTTCGCGCGGCTATGCTTGTGAATAAAATTTATAATAATAAATATTAAGTAATAAATATAAATAATTATATATTTGTATTGTGTGTATGTAGGATAATGTGTATATGATATTATAACGTAGAATAAATATTAAATAAATTATAAATATTATGAAGTGAAAAGTTTGATAAATAAATATGATAAACTACATATATTACGTATAAGTTACCTACACTACTTATGTACTTTCTTCTTCCTTCAGTAAGATACATATAGAAGAAAGCTAAGCCATAAATAATATTACATTATTTCGTCGAAATTTTAATTCTTTGAAGTGCTAAGGTAAAGCTTATTGAAGCGATCGAGATGACTCGTTGAGTGTTTCGTTAGAAGGCAATTTTCATTAAGTGTTGACGTTTCACTTGGCATTGTAATGAAAGCTTATTGAAAAGCATTTAAGATTACAATATTTAAAATTAATATATATTAAATTTACATAATATGTCTCCGAATACATAATTCGGTATTAACGCTTTATATATATTAAGTTTACATAGTCGAATTTGCTTTGTATTTTTAAACTTAACTCTTAACTAACGACTTGCGCTCGCTTCGCTAGGGGTCGTCCCTAGAGTTAAGATGAGCGAACCCGTGGGTGTCTCTAGTGTAACACAGTACACATATAAACCTACCTCTTGAATCACTTTATCTATTAAAAAAAAAGCAGCAAATTCCGTTGCGTAGTTTTAAAGATCTAAGCATACATAGGGACAGACAGACAGCGGAAAGCGACTTTGTTTTATACTATGTAGTGATTTTCAAATTCAGCCACTATAAAATATTACATTATTATAATCGCAAATCTTATTGGAATAGTCATTTAATATTATTCAGTATACAGTATGTATAGTATATGCCCCTCTTATTTTTCGCTTCACCGATGTCAAATATTTACTTGAAGGCTGTAGTATTTTTAAGTCAAGTCAGAGGTCAAATCTATAGTCTGTTTGTTTGTGACCGCATCACAATATAACCGCTGGACAGATTAGAAAAATTGGTATGATGATAGATGGTTATCCGCGTCAATATGTAGAATAAATATAAATAAATATGTTGGGACATTTACACACAGCACTATCTAGTTCCACGGTAAGGTACGAGCCTTGTGTTATGGATACTAGATGGTTGATATACTACACATAATATATAAGTTTAAATACATACATATTATTATAAATATAAACACCCATGACTGGAGTACAAACCTTCGTGCTCAACAAATATATGCCCCCAGCGGGACTCGAACCCGCGACCGCTGGCGCAGAAAGCAGGGTCATTACAGACTGAGACAAACGTGTTATCTTGCAGAAAAATCTAAATTATTGTAAATATTTACTACCAATTAAAACTTGTTGGACGTAAGTCTATTGACGAACTTGAGTCCGCTCGGGGCAGTCACTAGTCATATTAAAAAGTGCGTGTGTACAAAGTACACATGTCAGAAGTAAAACTTGAATTTAAAATAAGGCTAACTCCTCCCCGTCTCTGAGCGCCTGGTACTATGGACTTATTTTTTCATTTCATCGAGTTTGAAATCACATCGATTCTAAAGAAGTTTCACTTCAATAACAGATTATACTCGTATATTAAAAGAAACTTTAACTAAATATACAAACTATATTTCTTTCGTTAATGCATGCGCTTGCAAATTTCGCGAGCGCTAAGCGAAATCAAGAGCGCTTTGTTCCAAAATAAATGAGATGTGAAGACGTTGAGATTTAAGAAAACAGCAATTTGAAGCGGCAATTTCTAACTGAAAGTGCACTATGTAATGTACTTCTAAATGTATATATGTATTTACGTAATAATTCAGTCCGTCTGTGACATACAAATGTTATTTTATATTCTGGTTTACGTATTTTTGATGTAACGTGGAAAATAGAAATGCGTATTGCGATGTATTCTGAAATATGTTGTTTTGTTTTGCCTTTGTCTTGAATTGCAGCAAAATGATGGCTTTGAAAGGTTTTTATCAATGACAATGAAATGATTTGGAAAATATGTGATGAAATTTTACTTAGCCCCAGTACTTGTATAATGTCATTTGAAGTCGGTGCCAAGCCCTAAACAAAATAACTTAATAATATAAACTTTGTAATGAAATTCCTACAATATCAACCTAGGTAAATAAAGAACAATGTGGATTAATGTGAAACAGATGAAAATTTTATGATAAAAATATATATAATATTAATACCTGAATAAGTAACTACAGTTATATTAAACCTATTTTATTCATATATATTATATATTATATTATGAATATATTACATTTGGCTTTGCGCCGACTTCAAATCTATCAATAGGTAGTACATACAAATAATAGTAATTTATTAATATTAAATGTATTAGGTTTGCATAAGAGGTGTATTAAATTAAATCTTTATTAAGTTATTTTAAACTTTTTAGTTTAGGAAGTCGGTTTTTTTTAACGTAGTTTACTTATTTTTTGCAAGTTTACGTTTCAAAAGAAAGTAAATAAAAGTTGTCATATTAATTTGTTTTCCCCAAAAATAACCAAAAAAATATACATCTAAATCACTACACTACTACATAATAGTATATACGCATATGTATGTCTGTCTGTTCGCGGTAAACTCAAAAACTAATGCTCCGATTTTCATGCTAATTTCACCAATGGATAGAGTGGTTCTCCAGAAAGGTTTTAGTATATAATTCTAATGTGTTAGAGGTGATTTTTTTTTTAAATATGTTGGGACATTTACTCACAGCACTATCTAGTTCCACGGTAAGGTACGAGCCTTGTGTTATGGATACTAGAAGGTTGATATACTACACATATATAAGTTTAAATACATACATATTATAAATATAAACATCCATGACTGAAGTACAAACATTCGTGCTTAACAAATGTATGCCCCCAGTGGGACTCGAACCCGCGACCGCTGGCGCAGAAAGTAGGGTCACTACCCACTGAGCCAAACGTGTCGTCATATTAATAGTTAATTGTCAATTACATAGTGCGACGATAGGCGGACTTCACATGTCTTCGAACATTAGTCGGTTCTATCTGAAAAGCGGGTTTTCTTACGATGTCTTTATACAAGCGTTACCTACCACAAGACTACAAAGACTATAAAAGTTAAATTTTAATTAATAGTTCAATTAAACATTAGTTAGTAAAAGGTACATTTGCAATAATAGAATCGAATCAATAATAATATATTTATTTCCTATTTACAAACATTTTATACGAATTCCGAGCATTTATTTCTTTACGTTAATTTACTAGCACAGAACAATAATATTCACTAGATAGCATACTTGATACTAGTATATTTTAAGCCCTTGCTATTGCTCTCAAGGCGCCTACAAATTCGACACCTTTCCCCTATAAGATATTTCCCTCTACTTTATATCTAAAACTCAGGACTCAAGGCCTTTGTTCAACGCTTACAATAAATTATTTGTTCTTTTGTTTCGCTTATACTAAAAATATACATGTACTGATACATAATATATTAGTGAATTACAACTGCCTTTTGTGACTTTCTATGAGACTATGATTCAACATTGCTCCGCTTAGGTTTGTTTCTACGTACGTTAGTATACATTTCTAAAAATTAAAACATAATTCCTAAGTATTATTCTCGTTGTCAAATTTAAAAAAATTGTGAAGGAACGTTTGTGTACTAAAGGCTATTATTCGATTATTTATAGAAGACAGTACGCCTTGGGAATGATGTGATCGCATTTCACATTTCAACATATAGAATTATTGTTAATTTACAATTTAATTTAAAAAAAAAATAAGATTAAGATAAAAGAAAATATTAGTCCCGTTGAGTTTCTTTCGCCAGTTCTTCTCAGGACAGAGGTTTCTTCTTTACGAACTGGTGGTAGATTCATGACGTTCAGTAAGAAATTGTAACAATTTTTATGCTGAATAAAATATTTTGATTTGATTTGATTTGTTGATACGGATAACCAGCTATCAACACACTAAATTTCATTAAAATCTGTGAAGTACTACGAATCAAGCTTGTGTTACGGATACCAGATAATGGATATACTACATATATAACTTAAAATACATACATAATATTATAAATATAAACACTCATGAATGGAGTACAAATATTCGAGTTTAACAAATGAATGCCTCCAGCGGGACTTGACCGACCGCTGGCGCAAGAAAGTAGTGTCACTACAAACTGTGCCATACGTGTTGTCGATAAATATCTTGTCTCTGAGAAATATAATATACACGAGCGAAACGTGGACGAGTCCCTAGTATGAAAAATATCCATTAAAAGTCATAGGCTGTAACTAGTTATATAATAAACATAAAATTTATATGAATAAAAATATAATAACGGCCTCATTTTCAGTAATAGATCAAATTGATATCTCAACATCATGTGGAGTTGTGGGCCACATCGTAAAACAGTCGAAATTTTGTCACAACCTTACCTTAATTGTACCATTACGTCGTTTTCTCTGCTATCTGCGGTTACCTTGCTCTAAGAATTTATTTCCATTGTTATAAGAAAAAAGATATAATACATTTATTTATCCTTAATAAATAAAATAATATTGAATTCTGATTGGAAACAGATCAATTGAGTTCGCAAAATATTTGAAATAAGTGAATAAATTCGTGGTTTTCAAAATATTGCATATAGCTGATTTACCAAATACTAAAATATATAAGATCAATGAAGTAAGTGTAAGTTGCTAGAGTATTAATTAAGATTATATTTTATAGTTTATTATCATATAGTAGTGCCATGCTTGTTAACTTCGGGTAGCAAAGTAACTCTCTCACAGAAGACCGGCGTAAAGTGGCAGCTATGCTGTCGCGTTTCGTCCGGTGAGTGAGAGTCCGAGCGTCCCACTCCCCATCCCACTTCCCCCTCCTCCCTCCCTCCTCCCTCCCTCCCCCTCCCTCCTCCTTCTTCCCTCCCATCTCCCTGCCTCCTCCTTCTTCCCTCCCTCCCTTTCCTAAAAGGCTGACAACGAATCTGCAAGCCCTGTGTTGCAGATGTCCATGGGCGGAGGTGATCACTTCCCATCAGGTGAGCCTCCTGCCCGTTTGCCTCCTTTTTGCCATAAAAAAAAATTGTCTTAGTTTGTGTAGTGTAGGATGCGGACTAGACTATTTAAAATATGTATGTATTTAAAGTTATATCACAATACAGACAGTGGTAGCCCAATGGTAACGCGCTCGCTTGGATAACCGAGTGATGCGGGTTCAAATCAGGGTCACGCAACTCTGATATGTTCATGTGCGAATCATTTCTATCATGATTACTACTTATATTACGGTGAAAGAAAACACCGTGAGGAAACCTGAATGTCTGAGAAAATTTAGCAAGTTTTCAAAAGGCATGTGAAGTTCGTCAATACGCACTAGGCCAGGGCGGTGGACTATGGCCTGATCCCTTTAATCCGTTCTGAGGGAGGCCCGAGCCCAGCAGTGGGACGTTAAAAAGGGCTGATGATGATCCACAATACAAGCTTTTTAGCGTACTATAAAACTTAGATGCGTCATAATAATGTCCCGACGTACTTATAATAATAATTAGTTAAGTTTTTTGTACAATGCTTGGCTTGTGATAGGTAGTCCCTTTTTAGAACGAGCTACTTTCATGCACAATCTTTCTTCTCCTCATTCCTACCTACATATATTTAACAATTTACACGAAACATTAAAATTTATGCAAAAAAAATAGAAGTGGCAAACAATGGAAACAGGCTCTTTGAAAATGATAAAATATGGCCATTTCAAAGCCGCCTTATGTAGAAGTATTTTCTGGTTTACCACTTTATTTGCTGTGTCTCGCGTTTCTTCACTTTTCTTAACAAAAATACAGCAAAATACAATTACTTAATGTCATAATATAATATTTTATTGAAAATAAAAGCAATGAATAAGTTTCTAACATTTTTTTAAGATTTGAAACATACTTTGGGCTAAAGGCAAAACTGTGATTTTCTTTCTATTTGTAGTATTTCTCCATAAATACACTAAATGCAAGTTGGTGGAATACCTGTACATGTGTCCTTCTATGTATAACCCGCTAACATCTCTAAGCTATGCAGGTTATACGAAAAATGACAATATCACAGGTGTTGGACCCAGGATTCGAATCCGCTTCACTTGCTTTCCAAGCAGTCTCATTACTACTGAGCTTTCATTGACATATCTAATATATAAAAAATTCGTGTCACAGAATTTTTTATCGAACTCCTTCGAAACGACTTGACTGATTTTAATGATTTTTTTTTGGTATATTTGGTATGCCTGAGAACAGGTCGTAGGCTATTTTTATTCCTCTAAGGGTTTAGGTTATAAGGGTGTCTCCAGTTTTTTTTGACCAAATTTTTATTTAAAAAAATACTTAAAACATTTAACTTTCTTTCTTCTACCACCAGAATTAGAACGCGGGCGAAGCAGCGACAATTGCTAGTTACATTATGTAATTAAACTAGCATTTCCCGCGGCTTCGCACGCGTGCTAAGGACCGGAAACCAAATTCTTTCTGAGTTGCAAGGTATGGTACCTAGCAGAACTATTTTTCATTGATGCTCCGCTCCTATTGGTCAAAGCATGATGTAATATAGCCTATAGACTTCCTCGATAAACGGACTATCCAACACAAAAATATCTTTTCAATTCGGATGAGTAGTTCTTGAGATTAGCACGTTCAACCAAACAAACAAACAAACAAACACTTCAGCTTTATAATATTAGTATAGATAATAATCTCTATATATTTACACATAAAGTCATAACACAATAATACTATAAGATACATAAGTAATATAAAAACCCACGTCTTATGGGGCTTAACTTGCAAAGACAAACCATTTATGTCTCCACAACATAACTCCTTGTTAGTGGCTAAATAGAATGAATACGTATAACGTGCGTCTTCGTGTAAACAGTGGCGATTTTTTTATATTTTCGCAACTACTGTCGTAATACTCATGTATTATCTACTTAGTTTCGCGCGATACTCGTAAGCAAGTGCGGGAAAATAAGACCTAGTAGATTCTATAAGTACGCTGTTACTCATGAAACTGATGTGTTTTACGAACAAACCAAAAGTGGTAATAATTTCCGACGTTTAGTCATATTGACACGTTATTATAATAGGTTTCCAGACGCCCCACATAAACACACACAAACACACAAACCTTGTGTTAGATTTGTCTCTCGATATATTTATTTTTATTGTTTTTTGTTTCTTTTTCTCTTTTTTTTTGTTACTATGCATACGCTCCTGAAACAAAAGTTTCTAGTTCAGGAGCTAGCGCTGTGTAAGGTAAGATTGTAGCATTGTATTTTATTTTTCAAAAAGATTTTTTTTAAACATTGATTTCTTATCAATCATTAGGCTTAAATCATGAAAACATAATCTAATAAACTTTTAAGTACAAAAACGTATTTTTTTGGAAAAACTTAGTAGGTCAGAAAATATTTTGACAGAGGTAAATTTAGTCATACAATTAACAAAAAGAAATTTCTTAAAGTAGGTGGGACTGATTTTGACAGGACTTTCACTCGCATATAGCTATTGTTATAAGGATTGACTCGACCTTTATTTTATTAGAAAATTATAAAATCGTTTAATTTAACTTACATTTATGACCAACGAAGTGGGCCGGGTTTGCTAGTAAAACATAAAAATAGTTTCTAGAGAGGCATGACTTAACCTACTGTTTACTCTTATACCTATATGAAATAGTTCCTTTGGGAAAATATAAAATTTAGGGAAGGACGTGTAGTTCGTCGCTTGTGTATAAGCGAAGTGAGGGATGAGAAATGGTATAAATATTATAGAAGACAAATACATAGTAGTGAAAAGTTTACAATATGTTACATAATAATAATAAGAAATAAAATTAATAAAGGAAATAATAATATGTTGGGACATTTACACACAGCACTATCTAGTTCCACGGTAAGGTACGAGCCTTGTGTTATGGATACTAGATGGTTCATATACTACACATATATAAGTTTAAATACATACCTACATATTATAAATATAAACACCCATGACTGGAGTACAAACATTCGTGCTCAACAAATGTATGCCCCCAGCGGGACTCGAACCTGCGGCCATCAGGATAACAGGAATGTCTTCTCGTGAATATTTCAATGTAGTTTAATTTTGTGAAATGATCCGGTTTTTAAGTCATAGTGTAATATATAGCTTATAGTCGTTCTCATCGTCATCATCATCATCATCAGCCCTTATTAACGTCCCACTGCTGGGCGCGGGCCTCCCTCAGTACGAGGGGGATCAGGCCATAGTCCACCGCGCTGGCCTAGTGCGAGTTGGCGGACTTCACATGGGTTTTTGAATACTTGTCCTCACGATGTTTTCCTTCACCGTAAGACAAGTGGTAATCATGATATAAATAATTCGCACATGAAAATATCAGAGGTGCGAGACCCGGATTCGAACCCGCATCACTCGGATATACAAGCGACCGCGTTACCGCTGGCCATACCATAGTCGTTCTCAATGAATATTAATATAATAAATATTTTTTTCAAATTTGCCCAGTATTGTTCCAGATCTTGAGATTAGGACGATCGAATATCTGTAAGCGTTTCTCGGAAATGATTCGAAATTGAGTTTCTTCAAAAAAACGGCTTATATACAAACTTAAAATCAAGCCTTTTCGATATACTCAATACAATATAATATAGAATAGTAGTTATAAAATAGTAGTAGGTATAGTATTTATTTTTATAATTTGTTTGTTTATAAAAGTACACTAACAACATACATATTAAAACATTTATGAACATTAATTATGTTATTATGATTTTTTGATGTATACGCTATATTATTGTAAAGATTCATTAAAATCCATTCAGTAGTTTTTACGTGAAAGAGTAACAACCATCCATCCATCCATCCATACTTACAAACTTTCGCGTTTATAATATTAGTATTAGTATAGTATAGATTATAAGATAAGTAATATTATAGTGTCAACGATGGGAGAATATATAAACACTCAAACTGTTATACACTTATTTATTTCACCTTTCTTATTTAAACACACCACATATATAATCACTAAATCACATTATCTAATTTACTAATATTTCACTTATTCACTTCACTTTAATATTACACACAATGTCACTTTAGGTTATGCACCACAACGTAACTACCACAGGAATGCCCGTTCCTATTGACAAACTTCGTATTTATAGAGAGTAATCAAAGTGGGGACTGACAGCTAGCTGTCAACGCAGTGTCCAACTTCCGTTTCGATATTGTTGCCAACACGGCCATGCTGCACGGTGACTGTCCCAGGCACCCCACGAGTCTGGATCTAAACACTGAAAATATTCGTATATATTATTATAAGAAATTACCATGATCCTTTGCCATCAGGTACCTTGTTGAACACCAATGATTGTTGCAAAGGCCGCCTGCACTTAAAGAAAATCTGTTGCACTTAAGTGTCCCAGGCACGTCTTTATACCAATCACAGGTTTTACTTCATCTTAACATAATATAATACTAGTGCAACGAGGAGGAATGTTTCTCAAGACCACATACACCTAAAGGAACACTGTCACACTTAGCGAGCTAGGATAGTCTTTCATTCAAAACTGCTTGTACTTAAAGGAACACTGTCACACTTAAGCTTTGCCAAGCAGAGTTTGAATCCAAATAAATGTTACACTAAGTACCATATATGTGATGATATATTTTTAGAGTTTAGATTAGACTCGCTGAACATTCAGACATAATAAAGAAGGACGGATATAATAACACATACCTTGCCAACACGGAGCATACAAATTAAAAGAAAATAAAGAGTCTATTCAGCGTCCCAATCGTCTATACAAATCCAAGGCTTCATATTTTCGGCGGCTATTACCCCCGTATAAGGCTTCTGACTCCTCTCGCTTCCTCTTAAATCAACTACTTCGTACCGATCGTGTCCTAATACTTTTCTAACTTTGAATGGTCCCTTGTAAACTGGCAATAGCTTTCTGCTTTGACCCTCGTTAGTTTGACTTGGTATTTTGATCAAAACTAAACTACCCTCTTCATATATTCTTGCCTTTGTTCTTAATTTATCGAATCTGTTTTTATTGTATTGTGCACTGTTTTTAATATTCTCCTCAACTGTCTTACGTAATGCTGTTATATCCGTTATGTTCTCGCTGTCTAGATTTGGAGCTAAAGCATCACTGTCTGTACGTAATCTATATCCTAATAGGACTTCTGACGGAACAGCATTTATAGTTTTATGTATAGTACTATTTAAGCCTTGCTGTAATACTTTAACATACTGATCCCAATTGTCGTCTGTTGTATTTGCACCTACCGTTCTCATAGCTTCTAGGATAGTTTTATTAAATCTTTCTACTTGCCCGTTTGAGCGAGGCATGCCAGTAGCCACTGTATGTATATGTATGTTTTTACCATTACAATAATTTTTAAAATTGTTCAAGGTAAAGCATGTACCTGCATCAGAAATAATTCTTCTAGGGTTTCCAAATATTTTTGAAATATCATCTAACTCCTGAATTACATTATTTGTTTCTGTCGATGGTACCGGTGAAATAAGAACGAACTTCGTGAATGCATCAACGACAACGAGAAGATACCGATTTTTATGTTTTGTTAATACAAATGGACCTATGTGATCAATATGAATTGTATGAAATGGTTGAGCATATTTAGGCAGCGGATATAGTTGTCCTTCTTTGGGGCCACCTTTATTTTTGTAATATATACAATTAATGCAATTTTTAATATATTTTTTTACAGTGCGACGCATTCTGGGAAACCAATATCGATTCCTTATCCTTTCTAGGGTTTTATCGAGGGCAAAATGCCCTATGTCGTCGTGATTATATTTTATAATCTGCCAAATACATTTTTTTGGTACAACCCAACGACGACCGCAACATGTTCTTTTGTAAACTTTATTTCCCAATAATTCGTATTCATTAAATATAGTTTTGTTATTGTCGGCCTCTCCTGATTCTAATATATTCTTAATCTTCGTTATTTCAGGGTCTTGTAATTGCACAGACAATAACCAATCTGCTTCAGTTATTGATAGTAATAATTCAGTTTCTGATTTTCCGCCAGTGTGAATCGGATTCCTGCTGAGGGCGTCCACATGTTGCATTCGTGTGCCCTCTTTATGTATTATTTCAAAAGAGAATTCTTGAGTTGATAATACCCAACGAGCAATACGAGGGATGATTTCCTTCTTAGTAAGGGCAAATTTCACAGAATTACAATCCGTAACAATTTTAAATGTTGTGCCTAGTAAGTATAATCTAAATTTCTGTAATGCGCATACTATAGCTAGCAATTCTAATTCAAATGAATGGTATTTCTTTTCATCTTCAGAGGTTTGTCTACTGTAATAGTGAACTGGTTTCTCACCTTCGTCCGTCATTTGCATTAAAATACTGGCAATGCCATCTCTACTTGCATCTGTATATAATATAATTTGTTTACTTGGGTCATAAATAGTTAATATACTCTGAGAAGTAAGTTTACTTTTTAATAATTCGAAAGCCTCCTGTTGAGAGTTTCCCCATGACCATGCTACGTCTTTCTTTAATAATCTTGTTAGGGGAATGGAAATTAATGCGCAATTCTTAATAAACTTGCGGAAATAGCTAATAAGACCAATGAATTGTCGAACTTGATGAACTGTTTTAGGCACAGGAAAATTTTGCACAGCTTCTATTTTTGATTCACTTGGCATTACACAGTCAGGTCTTATCTTATAGCCAAGGAATTCAATTTCAGATTTAAAGAAATGACATTTCTTGAGATTCAATGTTAGGCCATTTTCACGAAATATTTCTAAAATTTGTTCTAGTAATGATAAATTTTCTTCTATTGTTTCACTTATTATGTAAACGTCATCCAAATAAACGATTACTTTACCAAAACGTAAATTTCCCAGAACTTTATTCATCATTTGTTGAAAACACGATGGTGCATTTACCAAGCCAAATGGGAGCCTCAAGAACTCATAATGACCATCCTCTGTAATGAACGCGGTTTTCTCTATAGAGTCTTTGTTCATTGCGATTTGATAATATCCGCTCTTTAAGTCTAAGCTAGTAAAGTATTTATAGCCTTGCAGTCTGTCTATCAAATCTTCAATACGTGGCATAGGGTACTTGTCTTTAACAGTAATTTTATTTAATAGACGATAATCAATACACAGCCTTTTCTCTCCATTCTTTTTATCCACAAGTAACGCTGGGCTTGCATAAGGTGATTTACTTTCACGGATTATGCCGTAAAATTGTAGTTCCGCTACCATTTCACGAATAATTTTTCTGTTAACGTTGGGTGACCTGAAAGGCCTACATTGTACTGGCTGAGTGCTAATCAAATCAATTACCATCTCATGATTGTTTACCTTTCCTAATTCTTTTATATTCGTTGCAACACAATCTCTATATTTTGTAAATAACTTTAGTAATTGACTGTGATGAGTATCTGTATTTAATTTAAGTTCATTTAGATGAAGACAAGATTCAGCGTAATCAAATCTCAATGCATTACCAGTTCGCGTGTACATCAAGTCTTCTCGTTCAGTAATATTTCTTCCGATCAAAATATCGCAGCCAACAATCTTGTCAATAATGAATAAATCTACATTAGATAACTGAACCGAATCAATTTTCATAGTAACGTTCACTTTAAATTTAACAGATTTAGTGCCTTCTTCAGAAAATCCTTGTAGTACCACTGGTGCAGGTAAGAGAATTTTTTCTAAAGAATGTTTTTCTATCAAAAACTCAGATATTAGAGAGCAACTACTTCCTGTGTCTATAAATGCTTCATGGGTAAAATTATTTATGTTTATGTTTTTAATGAATTTATCTCGGGAATTTGATGTTGAGATGAATTTAGTTTCCTGTTTTTCAGGTTTCACAAAATTTTTCTTAAAGCACACAGTTTCTACATGTCCTCTTTTACCGCAGAAATCACACTTGTTAGCTTCACACTGATAGCGTTTGTGATTTCCCCCACAAATATAACATTTAGTTAATTTCCGAACTGAGGTTGTTTGAGTATTATTCAGCTGATCTGATATCTTTGCCTCAGTAGACGTAGATGGCTTTCCAATATGTTGTTCCTTGTTAATATTAACTCGAGATTGATTATTATCAAACCCACTATTTTGCTTCGAGGTCTTCTTATAAATGCGGCTGTGTAAGAAGCTGGCCAGGCTATCGCATGTATTAAAATTACTGGCCTCTATAGTGGCTCCAATATTGCTATCTGCAATATTTCCTACAATTATCGAGATAATATCCTTTTCCAAAAAGTTCAAATTCAATTTATCTATTTTACATTTTTGTTCGAAATAAAATTCATATAAAGGTTGATTTTCAAGCGGTTTCTTGTTAATTATTTCTTTTAACAATTCAAACATATTTCTATTTATTTGAAAACTAGAGGCTAATTTCAACTTCCATTGATTCCATTTCCATGATGGCCATTCGCTTACTGTACGTACTAAAGAGTCATACCATACTTTAGCCGAACCCTTCAATTTATTCAATGCCTGATAGCGGATCATTTCATCAGACCAAGCAAACGTTACAGCGTATGTTTCGATAATGCTGAGCCATGAATTAATGTCATCTTTCAAGGGGTCGAACTCCGGGATAATGTTGTTTAAAGTAATGACATTAGTAGTACTCACAGTTCTGGTATCAGCTTTACGTGATACCTTTTTCGCCCGTGGTGGTGATGGCGTGGCAGCACTAGAGCTGCTAGAAGAGGATCGTGAGCGAGCCCTCTTACGGCGTGATCTGTTTCTTCCCATAATCCACTTCCTTAGTTATCCCACTTCTGATGTCAACGATGGGAGAATATATAAACACTCAAACTGTTATACACTTATTTATTTCACCTTTCTTATTTAAACACACCACATATATAATCACTAAATCACATTATCTAATTTACTAATATTTCACTTATTCACTTCACTTTAATATTACACACAATGTCACTTTAGGTTATGCACCACAACGTAACTACCACAGGAATGCCCGTTCCTATTGACAAACTTCGTATTTATAGAGAGTAATCAAAGTGGGGACTGACAGCTAGCTGTCAACGCAGTGTCCAACTTCCGTTTCGATATTGTTGCCAACAATAGTCAATACCGCAGACTAATAATAAGCTTATGCAATACATACGTAGTAAATTTTAAGTACTAATAAACCCACTTGGTATTTCAACAGCACCATATTAAAATTTTAGTAAACTTACTTAAGAAACTCCAGTTTCATCTTAGTCTTGCAAAATTATCGCCTGCAGTGCAATCTCAACGTCTATTTACAAACACTGATATTAGATCTGAGATACATGTATTTATTTATATAGAAAAGCAATACATTAAAATATAAGAATTATTACATTTTTAATCAAAGAAATACGAAATAAATGAAGACAAGTTTAGCTCAGTTTGTAGTGATACTACTTGCTGCGCCGACGGTAGCGGGTTTGAATCTCGCTGGGGACATACATTTGTTGAGCATGAATAATTGTAGTCCAGTCATGGGTGTTTATTTGTAATATTTGTCCATATCACGGAACTAAATGACGTTGAAACGACGTAAAAATGTTTCAATGTATTTATCATCATCACTACATAGTATAAAACAAAGTCGCCTTTTCTGTCCCTATATCCCTTTGTACGCTTAAATCTTTAAAACTACGCAACGGATTTTGATGCGGTTTTTTTTAATAGATAGAGTGATTCAAGAGGAAGGTTTATATGCATAACTAGTGGATCCCGCGGCTTTGCCTGTGCTAAATCTAGAGAAGAGCCCGAGCGAAGCGAGGGCGAGTCGCTAGTTTATTTATAAATCTGTTAAATAATAATAATAATAATAATTTATTATATTTCAAGTAACTAAATCCTAAAAGCCTAATGAAGAAAGTATATTCTTTCGTCCCTTAAGTTAACTCTTACTCTTAACTTTAAAGAAGAATAATTTTTAAAGGATTTTATTTCAAGATTTACCTGTCGTTTTAAAAACATCTTGTATTTAATAAGTAACCGTATTATATAAATATATTATGTACTAACGATTCGACGTAAATGCATACAAAATTTGACATATTAAATACTTACACCTTCCTCGAAACCGAGTGTGTGAAATGTCAAATTTAATAGGGTATTCTACTATGTTGGAAAAAGTACTTTAAAATGTTGATTTTCCTAATAAAAAGCCACAATAAAATATATTTCGGCAAAATAAACACGCTTTTTTGCCATAAAATTAATTTTAAACATTTTTATTCCCGCAAAAACGCTGTCAGCCATTTGGTGACGTAATACTGGTAATAAACAACAGTCTTGTATGTAGTACCCATGAGCTACAATGGACCAACACTGGTCGACGTAGCAAGGGCCGACCTCGGCACCAATCCCAGTTATAAATAATAATGTAGTACTCATAGCGTATATTACCACAGAACACTTACTCAGGAGAACTAACAGTTTATAATAATATGTAGCAACTAGCAATATGCTCTATGCTGACAGTGGTCTGTGGCTGGTTGCCTGACTGACGTCACATCCATAGCAGCTCGTTAGGTCACGTGATAAACAGGTTTAAAAATTACGACTTTTAATTTTAATATAATAAATCAATAATGAGCTTTTATGACTTAAAATCAGAATATTTAAGTATATTTCTACATAATCTTTTATTTTTATCAAATTTCATAATTTATTTTTCACCACCGAAAGTACCCTATTTGTCTTGTATAGTAATTGCGGTATATAATTACATATTTGCGTCTAGAAAAATGGCATAAACAGACAGAAATAGTTAAGACATTATTACACATAGCGCTGTCTTGTTATCAGTAAGTATTTATATATAAAAATGTTTGTTTGTATGTTTGTCGTTTCTTCTAAGAACGCAAGCGAAGCAAGGCTTAGCTGCTAGTATAAGTATTCAAAATCAAAATCAAAATCAAAATCTTCTTTATTCAAATAGACTTTAACAAGCTCTTTTGAATCGTCATTTTTACATTATCAAAATTAAAAGTCACTCTGTAAGTCTGTGAGTAAACTACCACCGGCTCGGAAAGCTGTTCTGCTGAGAAGAACCGGCAAGAAACTCAACAGTTGCTCTTTTCAAAAAAATATTTGGTAACAATATTTCATTACAATTCATCTATTTATCCTACGTGAGACACAACCAGTCACTAATCCCACACATTTACATCTACCAGGTATTCCGCTACAGTGTAATAAGCTTTATTCATTAACGTATTTTTAATTTTTGATTTAAATTGCCTCAAAGGCAAGTTCAATATGGACTGTGGAATTTTATTATACATGCGTACACCTTGCCCCATAAACGATCTATTTACCTTTTGTAGGCGAAAACTATTCAATTTAATAAGGCAAGATATTGAACATTCCAAAAGCATACTCATATGCATTCCCTCGGCGTTACATTACATTTTCTTGCTTTATAAAGTGTATTATAATAAAAATACGAGTATTGTTCTTACCTGTAGTAATAAGAATTTCTATACAAATTGGTTCTTATGTGAGCCTAGGGATTTACATTTAAATAGATTTTATGAACTACACGTACACTACCGTATTGCAAGTAATTCTATAGTAGGTACAAGAAATACTTAATATTGCTCATACGAGAAAATTTAAAAATAGTGTTACAGTTGCAAAGAGCTAAGGAAAATTAATACAGCTACGGAACAAATAAATATATACAATAGTTAGTTTTATTCATAAAGGGCTTAAACTACTATTCCAAGTTTCTTTTTATCCAATTTTGAAGTTAAGTTTATTCTTTATAAATCACTATTTAACGTGAGTAAAGCCGCGGATTAAAATAAATAAAAATTCTACCTCCTCCTTTTTTGAAGGCGGTTAAAAGCCTAAGTTACGCCTTATAACATGAGCTATCTGCGGGTGAAAGACCCGTCAAAATCGGTTCAGCCGTTTCTGAGATTAGCAGGAACAAACAGATAGATAGATAGACAAAAACATAAAAAATTGGTTTTTTGTTGCTAGTATTGTATATACTTTTATATGCATTTCATGAAAAACTATTAATTTGAAATTAAAAACAGACACTCCAATTTTATTTATATGTATAGATGTATAGACTTGCGACACCTGGATTCGGATAACTATCATCATATCAATTTTCATCAAAATCTATCTACTGGTTTTCTCGTGACGCGGTCACAAACAGACTGACAGATGGACTTGACTCTGTATCGATAATAATGACTATTTCAATAAATTTGTCCAAAAAATCTTTTATATACAAACTCTTTCAGTTACAATTATTATATTACTAGCATTTGCAAGGCAAGCAAGTTTGCCCAGAGGTAACGCGCTCGCTTGAATAACCGAGTGATGCGGGTTCAAAGCCGGGTCTCGCACCGCTGATATTTTCATGTGCGAATCATTTCTATCATGATTACCACTTGTCTTACGTTGAAGGAAAACATCGTGAGGAAACCTAGATGTCTGAGAAAACCTAGCAAGATTTCGAACGACATGTGAAGTCCGCCAACCCGCACTAGACCAGCGCGGTGGACTATGGCCTGATCCCCCTCGTACTGAGGGAGGACCGTGCAGTGGGACGTTAAAAAAGGGCACCGCCCGCGTTCTAAAGAGCATACACAAAATAGATTTCACATACCGTGTGATGTTTTATAGCCGGTTTGTAACGGTTAATTGAGATTTCTCATTACTTGAGATTCCTCAGAAATGAGATATTTTCCCGCAATAAAAAGTAACCCAAAAAAAGTGACCCAAGTAACCCGCTATCATCATACTAAATTTCATCGAAATCCGTCCAGTAGTTTTCTCTAAATGCGGTCACAGACAGACAGACAAAAATTCTTAAAACAATAGATTTGACCTCTATATCGATAAATAATAAATAAATAATATTCAATGTACAGATTTGACTCAGTTAGAATAAATTATAGGTATAGAGTTTATTATCATATTTAGTCAGTTAGTTAGTATATATAGTAGTTAGTTAGTAAATAGAGTAGTTAGTTATTTAGTTAGTTATTATTTTATAACTACAATTCAAACACTTACAATCCCACTGTTGGGATAATTTTTTTGTATTATATCTGGGACATAAATCAAATAAACGTCCCCGAAACCATTTTCTTCTCGCTTAGAGGTCTGTATGAAATAGAGGCAAAGTTTGTAATGGCCCGATTCGGAGATATAAATTTGTTTTACGACGTCCAGAAACTGCACTTGCCACAGATATGAGGCCTTATGATGAATTGCTTTTACGAAAAGCGTTTTTAATGTTTAAAAAATACATATTGCGTATTATGAAAATTTCGCTGTTCGAAACTAAATACAATGTTCAATATTTAGAGGAATCATAATTATGTAACCTTAAAGATAGGTTCTTATTTTTCCTTATTTTATCAATTGTAGGTAGGTAGGCCTTTATTTGTGATAACGGTTAGACAGTCTATACTAATATTATAAATGCGAAAGTTTGTAAGTATGGATGTATGGATGTTTGTTACTCTTTCACGTAAAAACTACAGAATGGATTTTAATGAAACTTTACAATAATATAGCTTATACATCAGAATAACACATAGGCTACCATTTATACAGATATTGTGTGATTTTTTTTAAATAAGACGATAAGTGTCAAGTAAGTAGTAAAAATCTAGCATCTGCAAGCAATTCTGGCGTGCGCTACTACCTAGAGTTACTCTACCGCTAGAGTTACACATATGTAATGTATGATGGAAATGTTTATCTTAAACAAGCGACTCACCCTTACTTCGCTCGGGTTCGTCCCTAGATTTAGTGCGAGCGAAGCCGCGGGTTCCACTAGTTATTTAATATTAACGGTTAGTTCAAGAATTGCATCATATAAAATTTTACATTTATTGTAATCGTATATGACATGAATTTCTTAGATTAACGAAAATATTTGATAATTTAAGATAAGCGATCCATGCAATTGTTTTACTGTTACATTCTGATTTTTGGTTTCACCCAACTACAAAAAAATTGGAAAATATATCCGCAAAAACTTCGAAATAAATGAGTTAAGGCAAATAAATATGTTGGGCCAATTTTACACACAGTAGCATCTATCCCCGTGGTACGCTACGAGGCTTGTGTTACGGATACCAGATAGGTGATACACTACACATATATAACTTTAAACACATACATATTATAAATATAAACGTCCACAACTGGATTACACGAATGATTGTACTCCAGTTGCCTCCAGCGAGACTCGAACACGCGACCGCTAGCACAGCAAGTAGATTCACTACAAACTGAGCCAAACATGTCTTCAGAACTGATAAGATAGTTTTGAAATAATTTTATGTATAATATTCCCTTAAATAATTATTATATTTAACTTAACTCTACACTTTACACAAAAGTTTCATCAGAATGCAATTTAAAGGCGCAATCCCGTAACGTCGTAACGCAAATTCTCGTAACTTTCAATATTGTGACTTGTAAACTTGCAAAGACTTAGCATTTCTAAACTTCATTATCTTTCAATTATAACGTGAGAATTTCTGAAATTCATCAAAAGTTTTAAATTTAATAACAAAATAAGACAATTGAATAATATTGTTATTAATTGAAAGTGCTTCATTTGGGATTTTCGTATTTACACAGTATGATTATTTATATAACAGCTAGCGACTCACCCTCGCTTCGCTTGGGTTCATCCCTAGGTACTCCCTTTAGTACACATTTTTTTACAAATTTTATTTTTTTTATTATTAAAATCTTCCTTCAAAAAAAAATAAGCCGAATTGGTCGAGCCATTCTAGAGTTTTGCGCTTACTCGAAGTTTGTAAATATTTTAAAAGTAACAGAACAATATAACAGTTAGCTATTATACTTCTTTGTCTCAAGGATTTCCCTTTATATATAATAAATTTTAATTAAAGGAACCTACCAGAATATGACAACTCCTAAATAGGATTATTTATGAAATAAGCCTAAAAACCCTTTAGATCATTATAATAGCTACACAAATTAAATACTTTTGAATTGTGTAATCATAATAACCTCATTAGTTGATTACTTTTTTATTTTATTACGTCCCACAGCTGGGCACGGTATATCTTCAGTACGCAATTTGAACTTACTTAACTCGGTTTGCCAAGCGAAAGCATTATCATTAGACTACCACTGCCTATTATTTTGTAAAAAAAATTAAGACACGCTTTTAATGAATTTGAATATTATTATAATAATTTTTGTTTATTTTCGTGGTTGAAACAATTTTTCTATACATTTAGACTTCATTTTCAGTAAGACTTTACAATACGACTACTTAATTTGCGAATGCGACATTCTTGTATTATCTTAGTAGTAAATCCAGTAATTACTAAGAAAGCAACGCATTAATGTTAACATAACGCTTGGAACACGCTGCGAATAGAATATAAATTGTTAAGGAAGTATCACTTGTTTGGGAAATAAGCTTTGTATAGTTTTTAGTGGGGATTTATGAAAATAATAATAAATATAAGTATGGAATTTTATCAGTCCATTGCCAACTTATTCTTTTGTTAACCCAAGATTAAAAAAACAAAATAAATCCGCGACAAAATCCGAAAAGATAGCTTCATTTATAGTTATAATGTAATTTCTTTTGCTTTAATATAATCAGAAACGAATTGTCAACGGGCTTTATAATTTAAATTCAGTTATATTTCACGCGATATCGTCCCTAATTTTTGTAATTTTTTTAATAAAAACTTACGCTTAGGAATAAGTCTTTGTAATGACTAAAACTTTGCTTACGCGAGCG
This sequence comes from Boloria selene, assembly GCA_905231865.2. Lineage (NCBI taxonomy): Eukaryota > Metazoa > Arthropoda > Insecta > Lepidoptera > Nymphalidae > Boloria > Boloria selene. The sequence goes on from HG993133.1 coordinate 1,927,635, forward strand.
ATCAGCAATTAAAACCGCCGTTTCCTATAACTCAAATCAAAATAAGATAGATCGCTATCTTTTTTGTGGATTCTACGCACCGGAGGAAAGCTTTATCTCGTCCCTTTGTAAATGTATGCGGGCTGTGTATATTATAATTCAGCATATGTTTATTGCTTGTTAACGTAATAAAGATGTTTTATTTATGGGATAAGATGGCGTAATATGTATGCGAAATCGGATTTATAGGACTTTTATTATTGTGGCTTAGTAAAGATGCTGGGTTAGTTGAATTCATGGGATATTTCACAAATTTCACATGCCATTATTATAATACTTTCTAAGATTTACGCGAATATTTGTTGCAATTTAAATAGTTAAAAGAATATTAATAAATATGTAGGGACTGTTGTGCTATTACATACAGCGCCATCTAGTTCCGTGGTAAGCTACGAAGGAAGCTTGTGTTACGGATACCAGATAGTTGATATACTACATATATAAGTTTAAATACATACATATTATAAATACAAAACACCCATGACTGGAGTACAAACATTGGATTTTAACAAATGAATTCCCCCAGCGGGACTCGAACCCGCGACCGCTGGCGCAATAAACTGTGCCAAACGTGTCGTGTATTATGTTTTCACAATTTTACCTTATTTATTTCACATGGTTCTCGATTGCTTTTTAAATAAAATTCGTGAGTAGACACTGTTACTGTTGGTAGTAACAACTTAATAACTTTACCTACTAAATCTACCGAAGATGAGGATCAGGTATCTTGCCTTAAGAAATGTGGCCTCGACAAAGCTACTCTTTCTAATATTATTTTAAGCTATCCTCTAGGATTCTAGAGTCTACTCTAATGTCCTATTTTTGATGTCCTAAAATTTCTATTCCTCTTATTAATATTAAAATAATATTAACTTTATAATTTATGTATGTGTTTAGTTTTAGTTAGTGTAATGGATTTAGATTAAAGAAATCTTTTTTATATCTTTATGAAATAACTAGAGTTAAAGAAAAAGCTATGTGTAATTAAGGTTTTTATGAACATATATATACAAAATAATGCTGTCATTCGTTTTAGGTCGAAGACTCCATATTACATATGTACGAGTATGCCACTGACTGCACAATTAGTAGTATTTTCTTTCGTCAATAATTTGTTTTCATAATTTTAGTTCGCTATTTACGCAGATTATATTATTTTGCTATAATGATTCTCCATCCTGCGTAACAATATCGAATACCATACGTAATATCATATCCATAAGAAGCTCCGAAGCCTCTAATAACTAATAGAATTGACTTGAAACGTCAAAAATCTTACCTTCTTTTTCGTGACCATGATTATTGTATACATTCAATTTTCCAAAAACGAAAAAAATATTTATTTCATAGTCTCTTATTATAACAAGTTCACAATGTTATTAAATATAGAAAGACTATTAACTATTTTTATTTAGCATTTTATATAGCCATGGACGTATCTAATGGACGAGACACATAAGCGAACGTACCTTTACCGGCCTTGACAGTAATCAGGATATTTTAGGCCTGGCCGTTTGATTTTACGTCAGTCTCAAGCACTTACTTGTCAACAAAACATCTCCCAAAAATGACTAAATGTTCTATTAGATGGTGTAAAAACTATAGCAGCGGAAGCAGCACTATTTCTTTTCACTTGTAAGTAATATATTTTATTACATTTAATGTTATTTATCACAAAATTTGAGTAAATGTAAAATAAAATTTCGTATTATTCAACTATGTTAAATATAGTCGATATATCTATGTATTGTTGACATCTGACAACCATCATAAAATGGCTGGATTATACCGTTCAAAACAAATGACAGAACTGTCGAGTAAGTCCATTTGACATCGACTAGTGCTTGACAATGTCGAAAAATATATCGATATTTGACGAAATAACTAAGCGAATAATGGATGTTATTTGTACAGTACAATAACATAAAATACTTTTATCGCAGTATCCTACAATCTGATGACAATAAATTTATAATAATATTTTTATAATTAAATAAAAACATTATAAATGCAAAAATTATAATTAGTATGTGTACTTAATTTTTATTTTATTTTAACACATAAATTACACAAAATTTTAGATTTCCTAGGGATCCTTCTCGAAAGAGAAAAGAAATTCTTAACAAAAAATTTGAAGTCTATAATAACTATAATTGAGTAAAAAGTTCATAACAATGTCCTGCTTATTTTAGTATAATTAAAATATAAATACCGGAAGCTTACCCCACCTTTATTCTCCCTTTATTTTCTTTGCCTTACAGCTTATTTATGATACGCCTTTTCTTTCCCATTCGAACGTTCTGGGTTTGATTGTCGGCGAAAAATCAAACAATATTTATTATTAATATTTAAAATGTCATTGATGTATGTATTTTATCGACTACGTTCAAGCACTAGCATTAGAGTGAATTTTGATGTATTGTGTCAATTCTTTGTGTGCGTTATACTTCAAATGGTTGAAAGTGTTTTCATGCATTTGTATTTTATGACTGGTCCTTAGTTAATACGTCCATGTATATAGCGCAAGACACTAAGTATTGATCCTTACTAATATTATAAATGCGAAAGTAACTCTGTCTGTCAGTCTGCCAAGCTTTCACGCCAAAACTACTGAACCGATTTAAATGAAATTTGATACACAGATAGTCTAGAGCTTGAAAAAGGACATAGTGACATAGACTACTTTTAAAGGCGAAAAAAATGATGTAAGGGGGTGAAATAGGGGATGACATTTTGTATGGAAATTATGTCATTATTAGAGCTAGAAGCTTGAAACTTATTTATGTCTTTGATAAGATATAAATGAATAAGACATTCAAAGTTTGTAAAAGCTTTATTCCTTTAGGGACGAACCCGAGCGAAGTGAGGATGAATCGCTAGTATTAATATAATTTGAAAATTAAAGGTTTATTTATTGGTACTGTAACAAAAGAATAAGAAATATAAAAATATAAATTATAAGTATTTAAAACATCATAACTTCAACGAGCTGGGGTCGATTTATGTATTCCACTCGAAATGCAGTAAATAATTCAAAAACAATTTCGCCTCTCTTAACCAAATTAAGCTGTCGTCGTAAATAAGTTTTTAATTTTCTCACGTTCGCGGAGTACGTGATTTGTTATATCAGTGAAAGAACGACGTATAATGTGCTAAATGTATTTTCTAAGAAACACTTTGTTTACTTCGTTTTTCGTAATAAATTATAACTTTAAATACACATTATGGTATACTTCACGAATTTTTGTATTGCGATATTATTAAAATATTAAGTATTTCCCGCGGCTTCACACGCGTTATAAAGACCGGAAACCAAATTCTCTCTGAGTCGTGCGATATGGTATCTCGCCGAAGTACCACTTTTCCCGTTCTTGCAACATTTTTCATTGATGCTCCGCTTCTTTTGGTCGCAGTGTGATGTAATATAGCCAATAGCCTTCCTCGATGCACGGACTATCCAACACAAACATATTTTTTTTAAATCGAACAAGTAGTTCCTGATATTAGCGCGTTCAACCAAACAAACAAACAAACATACAAACTCAGATTTATAATATTAGTATAGAATATATGAACGTGTTTTGTTAACTTGTGTTTTTTTTTTTATTTTGGAAAATATATTTAAGCATACCACATGACGTATACTAACACATAACGTAGCGTATAAAGTATAGGCTTTCAAATCAAAAAAAATATTTATCCAAATTAGTTCATAAATAATCAAATTCTGAAGTAACAGAACATAAAAAATACAACCTAATTGAGAATTTCATCCTTTTTGAAGTCGGTTGAAAATATTGTAAATATGAAATCTTTCCGCCGAATTTCAAAACGATCATAAAATATTATATCTATTGTCGCGGAATATAGTGCGAACTCGTCATAATAGCACGCTTGTACCATGCCTTACAACAGCTAATGTCAATTTCTAACTTTTGACAATTAGATAACAAGAACAGTTTATTACAAATTTTAATGTGACAGAAAGAGATAACGCATTTTCAGGAACAATTTGGAAGTTACTAGAAACATTTTGAATTTTCGATACTAGAATGTTCTAAATTTACACATATAAAAAGGCCGGCAGTGTGTCGAGAGTTCAGTTGAAGTTCGGAGTTGAGTGAAGATTGCGAAGAGATACGAAATAGTGGAAAGGTGAAGAAGAACATAGTGAATTATTAAAAGTGGTGGTTTATAGTGCTCAGAGACTAAATTAAACTAGTGTTGTGTACAAACTGCGCGTGTATATACAGTATAAATAAAAACAACTTTAGTGCGAGAACGCTTTTAATTTCCGATCCCGAACCCGTAGAACGTAACAATTGGTGTCAGAAGTGGGATCGGAAATGCCGTTAGTACCGAGGCACGAGAAGGAAGGAGTTACTACACGCGCAATGGCAGAACAGCAAAGGGAAGATTCTAGCCCTAGCACATTGAGGGATGAGACCGCGGCTCAACAGAGCACAACGCCAGACATGAACGCCCTTCTGCAACAAATGGCATTCATGATGCAAGAGCAGGCTCGCCGCCAGGAGGAACAGCTGCGCGCACTACAAGATGAACAGGCTCGCCGCCAAGAGGAACAGTTGCGCGCACTCCAAGAGGAGCAGGCTCGACGCGAAGGAGAACGCGCACGCCACCAGGAGGAACAGCTGCGCGCACTCCAAGAGGAGCAGGCTCGCCGCCAAGAGGAAAATCTGCGCGCACTCCAAGAGGAGCAGGCTCGTCGCCAGGATGAACAGCTTCGCGCACTCGAAGAAAAGCAAGCCCGACGCCAGGATGAACAGCTGCGCGCACTCCAAGAGGGCATTCACAAGGATGTCATAGCCGCTCTTCAACAGAATACGGAAAGGGTGGAAGCCGTTGAAGGAGAAGTTGAGGAAATAAAGACGACACTCGTCACACACGGTGAAGCTTTAGAGGAGCACGATTCAAAACTCTCTAAAATGGAGAAGAGGATGGATCACTTGGAAACTCAGAAATTACCTCGTGGTGTCGACATTAGCTCATCATCAGCAAAGATCTTTAAAGTCCCTTACTTCGACGGCAAATCTTCTTGGGCCGCATTCAAGATCCAGTTTGAGACGATCAAGGAGATAAGTGGATGGACAGATGATGAAGCCCGATCTGCCCTTACCGTCGCACTTAGAGAAGAGACTTTAAATGTATTGGAGGCGCTCTGTGCTAGCGACCCTGGCAGGAAGACCACATACAGTGAGCTACTTAACGCTTTGGAGTCGCGGTATGGTGATAGTCATCTAGAGCACGTGTACAGGGCTCAAATTAAAGACCGTACGCAACGAGCCAATGAAACCCTGCAGCAGTGGTCCATAGAGATTGAGAGGCTCGTACGGAAGGCATATCAATCCTCGCCATCTACCATAGAAACTATTCTTCTGCAGGCTTTTGTGGACGGGATTCGCGACTCGGAGGTACGAGCCGCAGTACGCCTAAGACACCATACGAGTCTCAAGGAAGCTGTAGCTCATGCTTTGGAGGTTGAAGCTGTGCGCCATGATACAAGAGCTTGGAAGGTGAGGGAAGTAGTTACTACGGAAGGATCATCCACTCGGAGACGTATTTTTAATCCTAGATGCTACGAGTGCGGCGAGCGAGGCCATCTCAGAAGTAACTGTCCTAAAATATTGAACGTTCGGAGACAGTCAGATGTGGCTGTGTCGACTTCTGACCAGCCAGCCACAGGAAAACTAATTCCAGCCAGGGCTGCGGGGTGGGCGCTGGCCGGGGGATCTTCAACCCCACAAATAGAAGTAAAGCAGACAGTGGATGGAAACACCTTAGTAATACATGGCGCAATTAATGGAATTGTATGTAAACTGACGCTGGATACCGGAGCATCACGAACCATCATTAATAACCGAAAGCTGAAACACATTGCGGACAATAAGTTGCAAGACAGAAAGCATATCACTCTCATGACGGCCACCGGCCAGCGCGTACCTGTTTGGGGGGAAAGGAAAATTGCTATAAAAATTGGGGACAATATTTATTGGCATAAAGCAATAGTCGCAGATATCGTCGATGATTGCATCATTGGATTGGACTTTCTTCAAAATTACCAGTGTGCGATTGACATGAAATATGGAGTTTTAAAGTGCAGAAATAGAGAAGTACCGATAAGTGGTGGAGTTCAGGGGAAAGTTTGTTGCTTAAGAGACACCGCTCTTCCACCAAGATCACAGACTCTAGTACCTGTCGCTTTACCTCAGAACAAGTCAGGTAGTCAATGGTGCTGCGCTATCATAGAGAAGTATGAAGATGAGAGCTCGTGGATCCCATCAAGAGTTGTAGTAGGTAAAACTTCGACATCCATGGTTCCAGTGCTGAACACCAGTGACGCTACGCAAACTATTCAGAGAGGGGAAGTTGTGGGGACTTGCGAAGAGATAGCCTGGTTAAGCAGATGCCAGCAGAATGAGAAGGTGCTTAACAAGGATAAAGAGCAAGCAATGAAACTTTTAGAAGACTGCATAGAGCATCTCACAAGTTCACAGAAGACGAAAGCTGAAAATTTACTTTACGAATATTCAGATTTGTTCTCGAAACATGACGGCGATATTGGAAGAACCGGTTTGGTGAAGCACAAAATTAATACTGGTGACATAGCGCCTATTCGACAACGACCAAGACGAATTCCATGGGCTAAGGAGAAAGAGGTTGACGACATGATCCAAGACATGAGAAAGAATAACATCATCGAACAATCTACTAGTCCTTGGTGTTCTCCAGTAGTACTTGTAAGGAAGAAGGATGGATCTACAAGGTTTTGCATCGATTACCGCAGACTCAACGATGTAACCAAAAAGGACAGTTATCCCCTGCCTCGAATCGACGACACCTTGGACACTCTCAGTGGTATGAAATGGTTTTCAACTCTTGATTTGAAGAGTGGCTATTGGCAAGTAGACATGGACCCCGTGGATAAGGAGAAAACTGCGTTTTCAACTGGAAAAGGGTTGTGGCAGTTTAAGGTTATGCCGTTCGGGTTATGCAATGCACCAGCAACATTCGAGAGGCTGATGGAACGTGTACTCGCTGGATTACTAGGAGCAGCCTGCCTTGTTTACCTAGATGACATAATTATAGTGGGACGTGACTTCGAAGACCATCTTAAGAAACTCGAAGCAGTATTTGATAAACTAAGGGAAGCAAATTTAAAGTTAAGTCCAAAGAAGTGCTCATTCTTTAGGAGACAAGTGAATTACCTTGGACATGTAGTCTCGGAAAACGGAGTGGAAACGGACCCTAGCAAAATCACCGCTGTGAAAGATTGGCCGACCCCTAAGGACAAAACGCAAGTGAGAGCATTTCTGGGATTGTGCTCTTACTATAGAAGATTTGTAAAAGGCTTCTCTGACATCGCCAAACCACTTCATAAACTGACCGAAGAGAAGAGACCCTTCGTATGGGACAATAATTGTGAATCGGCCTTTCAAGAACTGAAGAAACATCTTTGCCAAACACCGGTCCTTGGGTATCCAGACACAAAGGGAGAGTTTATTGTCGACACTGATGCCAGCAATATCGGTATTGGGGGTGTATTGTCCCAGCGGAAGGGTGATCAGGAGGTGGTAATCGCATATTTCAGTAAGTCACTTTCTAAACCGGAAAAGAATTATTGCGTTACTCGAAGAGAGCTACTTGCTGTAGTGAAAACTTTACAACATTTTAAGAAATACTTTTTTTTTTTTTTTTTTATTCATTCTGAATAAGTGCTTGACTACGTTCCACCTGATGGTAAGTGGTAACGTAGTCGTAGATGGTAAGTCGCACTAATTCAGTAGCCACCTATTCACTCTTGCCTTGAAGACACCCATATTGTAATCGGACGGAAACACTGATGCAGGCAGGTTGTTCCAATCCTTAGCCGTACGTATAATAAATGACGAAGCGAAACGCTTCGTCCGGACAGGTGTGATGTCCACGACATAAGGATGGAGACCAGCCGTTCGTCGCGTCGTCCGATGATGAAAGGGGGATGGGGGAATTAAATCATGTAATTCCTGCGCACACTCTCCGAAATGCAACCTATAGAATACACAGAGGCTGGCAACCCTACGTCCGTTATCGAGACTTTGTAAGTTAGTTTTTACCAGGGTAGGGTCACCAATAAGCCTCAGCGCACGCCTCTCAATCGAGTCCAAGGCTGAAAGATGGCATTTCGCAGCACCAGCCCATATGTGACTACAGTATTCCACGCACGACCGGACTTGAGCTTTATATAGATTAAGAAGCTGTCCCGGCGTGAAATACTGTCGGACCTTTGCGAGGATGCCGACCTTCCTCGCTGCTACCTTAGCCTTAGACTCGATGAACCGCCCGTAGTTCATGTTGGGGCTAATTTCCATTCCTAACAACTGCAGACGGTCAGTGTATTCCAGAGGCACATTTCGGAAAGTAGGAGTCAAGATGAAAGGACTCCTTTTTGTGGTGAAGAGGCACGCTTGTGTTTTGGTGGTGTTGAAACTCACAAGATTGGCATCGCCCCAATTGGAGACAGTCCTGAGTGTGAGATTCAACCGCTCTACCATGGCCTCTCTTTCGGACTGAATTTGATCTCTACTGGCCCGAGCATTCGGCAGGTATCTCTCTACAACAGTGCTGTCGTCTGCGTACCCATAGATACCGGGTACAAGCAGATCGTTAATATGCAGCAGGAACAAGGTTGCAGAGAGAACAGACCCCTGAGGAACTCCTGAGTTGGTCATTAACGGGTGAGATGAATAACCCTCAACCAAAACTCTGAGTGATCGGTCACTCAGGAAATCTTTAATCCAGCCGATCAAGCCAGGAGATATACCATAGGCTGAAAGCTTGCTTATAAGGCTCGCGTGCCAAACCCTGTCAAATGCCTTTGAGACGTCGAGGGAGACAGCGATCGCCTCCCCACTTCGCTCAAGAGCTTCTCCAATAGTGTGGTTGGCATACACTAGAAGGTCCCCAGTCGACCGATTCTGGCGAAACCCATATTGTCGATCACTGAGGAGATCGTTTTGTTCTAGGTATGCCAGTAGACGATTGTTCAATACACGCTCCATAATCTTGCAGAGTATGGAGGTGATCGAGATTAGACGATAATTGGCAGGGTCAGCACGGCTACCTTTTTTGGGCACTGGTTGCACGTTGGCAAGCTTCCAGGATTTAGGCACTATTCCAGTCTTAAGAGAAAGGCGGTACAGACGTGTCAGTATCGGAGACAACTCGGGAGCACATGTTTTAAGTACTATCGCTGGTATACCATCAGGACCACAAGCTTTATTCACATCTAGACGACACAATACTCTCTTTACCTCCTTATTAGTGATGGGAATTGCAGGCATTGAAATCCCGCAGTGAGGTAGATGTGGTGGAGTAGCATTGCCAGAGTCTAGACATGAATTTTGGGCAAAAAGAGAGGCAAGCAGATTCGCCTTCTCCATTGCCGTATGAGCGAGGGATCCGTCAGGTTTTACCAGCGGTGGGAGTGAGGGCCGACAGAAGTTCGACTCGACCGCTTTGGCAAGGGACCAAAAAGCTCTGCTGCCAGATGGTTGAGCAGAGAGCTTTGCGCCAATATGTGAAATTCGGTCAAGACGAGCCTTTTTTAATGTCTTTTTGTAGGACTTGGCGGCTAAGTTAAAGGCTCTCTTCTTGGATCTTACATCCGGAGCTTTGCGGTCTCGAGCATCAGCCCAGGTAAGGTAAGCCGAATGCTTACGCTTTTCAGCAAAGATGCATTCGGTATTAAACCATGGGCGAGCTTTGCCACCAACAGGTACATCGGAGAATGGGATGAAATATTCCATCGCTTGATGCACCATATCAGTTATAGCATTCGCACAGCTCGACGGATCGGAAGAAGAGAAGCAGACCTGCCGCCAAGGAAAGGATGCAAAAAAGTGTCGCATCTCATCCCAATCTGCTGACTTGTATTGCCATACTCGTCTAACACCAATAGAGTTGTTTTCAGGTGGAGAGTAAGACGATACAGTTTTTACCAGACAGTGGTCAGAGCTACCCAATGGGGATGAAACCTGGATGTTATACCTGTCCGGATCAGTTGTCAGCAGAAGGTCCAGACAATTAGCTGTGTGGCCGTCCACATCGGGTACCCTCGTCGCTTGGTCAACCAACTGGGAGAGTCCAAGTGACACCGCAAACTTCCACGCTTCTCTCCCAGCATGGTCCGTCTTCTGGTATGGGAACAGCCAATCTTCATGGTGGGCGTTAAAGTCCCCCAGAAAGACAAGCTGCGCGGTGGGGTACCGTTGGATAGCCACATCAGCGGCCTCTCTGAGATGTTCAAATAATCGAGTTGTCTCCTGGTCACCTGTGTGCGATCGGTAGATACAGGAATACAGGATCTTTTCGATTCCTGTATCTACGATAACCCAAATCGTAGAAAATGTGGGGTCTTCAAGGTGGCGGAGACGTTGGAAACAGAGGTCATTTCGCACGTACAAACAGACTCCGGCCCGCGAGCTGAAATTATGCTCCAAAGAGTAGCCGGGATAGTCCAGGTACGCAGCGCTTAATGGACATTGAATCTGCGTCTCCGTCAAAAAGAGCATGTGGGGCTGCGCAGTCTCGAGATGGAAGTGGACCGATGAGAGGTTTGTGTGCAATCCTCGGATATTTGTGAGGTGCACATTAAGTGAGGGGGAGTGCAGCCGCTTAAAAACATTACTCTTTTTCTAAAACTTGCTAGGACGCAAATTTTTGGTAAGAACCGATCACGCTGCCCTGAAATGGTTATTGGAATTCAAGGACCCCGAAGGACAGGTAGCACGATGGATTGAACAACTTCAAGAATTCCAGTTTGATATAGAACATCGAGGGGGTAAAAATCACAGCAACGCCGATGCTCTATCTAGAAGACCCTGTGAAGACGACTGCAAGCACTGTCAAAGACAAGAGGCGAAGGAATTAGAATCCATTAAAATTATTAGAACAGACTCGTTAGATGAACGTTGGAGTGATGAAGCCATGAAGAGAGCTCAAGAAGAAGACCGAGATATACGACCTATCATGGAATGGTTAAGTAGTGGTAGGCCAACACCTAAGTGGACTGACATAGCACAGTACAGTACCGCTACGAAAAGTTTGTGGGCACAATGGGACAGTTTGTTGTTACACAACGGAGTATTGTGCCGCAAATGGGAGAGGACACGTGGAAATGATAGCCATCTCCAACTAGTGGTACCTAAAATAAAAGTATCCGAGGTACTTCGAGCCTACCATGATGGTTCTTCTGGTGGACACTTAGGGGTAAGGAGAACGTTAATCAAGATAAAGGAGCGATTTTACTGGCTGCATTGTCGAGATGATGTTGAAGACTGGTGTCGGAAATGCGTGCAATGTGCCTCTGTCAAAGGCCCGCAGACCAGAAGCCGAGGAGCAATGAAATTATACAACGTTGGGGCACCTTGGGAGAGAATCGCATTAGACGTAGCAGGACCATTCCCGATTACTAACTCCGGGAACCGATACATTTTAGTTGTGATGGACTATTTTACAAAATGGCCTGAGGCATTCGCCATTCCAAATCAAGAAGCAGTAACTATCGCAAATACTTTGGTAAAAGATGTATTTTGCAGATTCGGCGTTCCGTTAGAAATGCACAGTGATCAAGGAAGAAACTTTGAATCGCATATATTTCAGGAAGTATGTAAAATCATGGGGGTGCACAAGACTCGAACCACACCGCATCATCCGCAGTCAGATGGAATGGTTGAAAGGTTTAACCAGACTTTGGAACGCCATCTAGCTAAGGTTGTGGATAAACATCAAAAGGATTGGGACGAGTTTTTATCACTGTTCCTGCTATCTTACCGGACTGCTGTACACGAAAGCATTACCATAACACCTGCTTTTGCAAATTTCGGAAGAGAATTACGGCTACCAGCGGATCTATTAAGTGGTTGCCCGCCGGAGACTCCCAGTTGCATCACCGAATATGCCAGCGAACTAAGAGCGAAAATGACTAGTGTTTATGAGCAGATACGAGATGCAGGGCTACAAGCAAGTGAACGCATGAAAACTCGTTATGACCGGAAGGCGACGGGAACGAACTTCAAGGAAGGCTCATTGGTATGGCTGCATAACCCGGTGAGACGAAAGGGTAAATCGCCAAAGCTACAACCCAGTTGGGAGGGGCCTTACAAGGTTATAACGAAAATTAACGACGTCACTTTCCGAATTCAACGTACATCTAGAAGCCCGGCTAAAATCTTGCATGTGGACCGATTAGCCAAATATCACGGCAACAACGATGCTCGAGACGAGCATGTCTTAGGAGGGGGTAGTGTCGCGGAATATAGTGCGAACTCGTCATAATAGCACGCTTGTACCATGCCTTACAACAGCTGATGTCAATTTCTAACTTTTGACAATTAGATAACAAGAACAGTTTATTACAAATTTTAATGTGACAGAAAGAGATAACGCATTTTCAGGAACAATTTGGAAGTTACTAGAAACATTTTGAATTTTCGATACTAGAATGTTCTAAATTTACACATATAAAAAGGCCGGCAGTGTGTCGAGAGTTCAGTTGAAGTTCGGAGTTGAGTGAAGATTGCGAAGAGATACGAAATAGTGGAAAGGTGAAGAAGAACATAGTGAATTATTAAAAGTGGTGGTTTATAGTGCTCAGAGACTAAATTAAACTAGTGTTGTGTACAAACTGCGCGTGTATATACAGTATAAATAAAAACAACTTTAGTGCGAGAACGCTTTTAATTTCCGATCCCGAACCCGTAGAACGTAACACTATTTTAAAGCACTAAAGAAGTTATTAAAAAACTGTTCCTAAAAATTTTACACGCCAACGGCCATTGAGAAGCGACAATTTATATATTTTTTTACTTTTTTTTAAATTAATTCTTCAAATCCATTAATGAAACCCTTTAGCTCATTCCAGTTACTTTAAGGATAACATCAAAAGAAATTAACTTCTTAATAATTTCAAAATGAGGTCTTTACATTAGTCTTTACTTTTTTTGGTTCAATTTATGTATTTTTTAATGTGCATCTTTTTTTTAAGATATTTAATCATTAACTACAATTATATATAATTTATTAAATTTATATATACTTTACTTATTTTATATTTTTTTCTCGGTTTCGCGTTTGTACTTGTCCTTAAATTATTGTTAAAATTCATTTAAAATTTAAAATATCTATGTACGTATATATAAGAAAACCTCCCAAAATAAACTTTCATTTCATTTTATTTACTTTTGAGTAACATTAAATATAACATAAATATTATCCATATAACATGATTCATTCAACAATTGTATAATAGATAGCCATTTATTTCATTAAATGTCATTATATCACAATAATCAGCATCATATGAGAATCGAACTCTTCACCTACTGCAGATATTCGTTATTTAAACTATACTAACAGTTTAAATAATTTCATATGCAATAGCTATATTTATCTTTGCGATCTTCCGTTGTAGAGGTTATTTCCGAAGAATCTTCCGGTATCAAGGTTAAATGTGCTTCCAAAGTTTGGTGTAAGATCTTCGACGACACGTTTGCCGCAGTTTGTAGTGACTAGTAACCCTACTTTCTTGCGCCAGCGGTCGCGGGTTCGAGTCCCGCTGGGGACATTCATTTGTTATACTCGGATGTTTGTACTCCAGTCATGGGTGTTTATATTTATAATATGTATGTATTTAAACTTATATATGTAGCAGGTATATCAACTATCTGGTATTCGTAACACAAGCTTCGTAGCTTATCACGGCACTAGATGGTGATGTGTGTGATGATGTACCAACATATTTATCTTGTTTGGCTTCCTGCTATACTATTTATTTTTAGGTAGGTACATCAATAAAAATGATGAATTCTCACCTCGGTGTTAATGATCCTGAACTTCATTAAGACAGGTCAGTTTCTGTTGGAATACTGGATTCACCGGGAAAGAAAGTACTAATATTAGACTAGCATATCCCGCGGCTTCGTACGCGTTCTTAAGAACGGAAACCAAATTTTGGAAAGAAATTCCTTATGGGACGATGCGGGAGGGGTACCCTGACCGGGAAAAAACGTCCGTAACGTAAGTTTTTTTTATTTTTAACAAAAATAAATCATAAAAAATGTATACCCAAATATAATAATTATTTTCTTTATACCGCTAATAGAACTTAAAATTAAAATTTTTATAATAAGGAATTTCGTTCCTATCCGGTGTTCCGCGACACCACACTGCTTTCTTTTTTTTCACAGTAGTGCGGTATAAGAACTAACGCCCACCCTTCCCGTTTTTACAACACATTTCATTGCTGCTCCTCTCTTATGGGTCGTAGAGCATGGTGAAATACAGCCCATAGACTTCCTCGATAAACGGACTATTTAACACAAAAATAATTTTTCAAATCAAACCAGTAGTTCTTGAGATTAGCGCGTTCAACCAAACAAACAAACAAACTCTTCAGCTTTATAATATTAGTATAGATATGTCAAATAATTTGTACCATCCAAAACAATAACGCTTAAAGTTAATATTATCTGAAATTACAATCAAAACGGAAAGTGTAATAGGCTATTTTTGTTCCAGTTCACTAATTGGTGTGTGATAACACTACAGAATTTATCACTGTTCGTTCTCAATTCGTTATCGATTTCGTAATTTTGTTTTGGTAAAACAAATGAGTAGTACATTCAAAGTATTAGTAGGAGTCAGGTTCCGTTCGCATAAAATTCTACCACAAAAAATCCTTTCCAGACCGAGAAAGGACTGTGATCGACACTATAAAGTAGGTTGGCTTTATTAGCTTTTCAGTTAGCAGTTTTGCTATCATATTAGGAGTCGTTTGAAGATCGTTGAAGAAGTGAAATCTAAGAAATGTACAAATGTATTTTGGTCTAAGAGCCGGTGGGAGATCGACCTTCACCGATCTGATAACCAGATGTGACATATTTTTTATCAAATATAATTTATAAACAAATATGCCTATAATTACTTGCCAATCTGAAAGTGCTCATGGCTATTTTTAATTAAATTAACTTTAATCGATTTTTTTTCATCACTTTCATTCTTTTGATAACCAAATTAATTTTATTTCACTGTTAGTTTTTAACACACAGAATATGCCTCAGTAGGCTTGCCTACTCATTTTTGTGTATAGCTACCTGGCAAGCCGATGTGAACAGGTAAGTCAATATAGGTGACTCCATCGTTCTGCTAACTTATCGAAAGTTATATCAAATTTTAGATCATTTTATTACAAAATCGGTCATATAGACTTGCCTGCAAAAAATCATACTTAAAGCACTGTTGCCTAGCTAAAAATAGCCATGAGCACTTTCAGATAGGCAAGTAATTATAGGCATATTTGTTTATAAATTATATTCGATAAAAAATACGTCTCATCTGGTTATCAGATCGGTGAATGTCGATCTATCACGGTCTCTTCTACTATTTGCATTATATATTATTGCAATGATTATAATTCTAGCATATAATAATATGTAACTATTAAAATCATACGAGGTTATAAATTATAATTCATAGAACGATGCTTGGGCCAAAGTGAATGACGTGCTGCCTAACAATTATTATTATTATGTCACATCTTACATTGAAAGAATTTCAATGCAAATATTCACTTTCTCCAAAGTTAGCAAACAACGAAGAATAACTATTCTTTCGACGCACCAACTGTCATTTTCTTAATTTTCATTTTGGGAGCTGTCATTTAGACATTTGGGTTGCTCTGGTATATAGCTGGCATTCTACCATTAAAAATCCAAGTATTTTTACCCAACTGCGACGAAATCCAAAGGAGAGTAATGTGTTTTATCTGTATGTCTCTATGTCCTATCCTATGTTCCGTCGTAATAAGTAAACGGCTTATTAATTTTAATGATTCAAATTACGTCGTTATGTTCGTCTTGATAATACAATTTTTACAGGCTGCAGGGATATTATTGAATGGCGGATTTTGGCACTTGTTTTGTCTTTTTTATATGTTGGGACATTTTTAAAACAGCGCCATCTAGTTCCGTGGTAAGCTACGAGGCTTGTGTTACGGATACCAGATAGTACCATGATATACTACACATATAAATTGTAAATACATTATATTATAATATAAATATTAACACCCATGACTGGAGAACAAACATTCGTGCTCAACTCGAGCGGGACTCGAACCCGCGACCGTTGGTGCAGAAAGTAGGGTCACTGCTAACTGAGCCAAATGTGTCGTCAATTTTTTCCTTTCATAACTATCGTGTGAGGTAACAAGATGGAGTTACTACTGCATATGACATTACTCAATTAATACTATTACGTTCGTTCGTATTTTTACACTTTGATGTATTTCTTATTATGTATTTTTTTTAATATAATATGTCCGGAACGCTTTGACGATTTTTGCTTTGTATAAAATTCACAAATACTAACAACAGTAATTCAATTTAACAGACTTGAACTATAAAGAAAACGGATGCGATAACAATAACAGTTAGCATTTCAATGATGCGGGCGGTTTCATATAAATGGCAACAAAAATAATTTACTGATACTAAGTAGTTTACTACTGTAGAAGTGACGTGTTAATAATGTTAATTTTTATTGGTATTATTTTGTGTACTTCTAGTTATGTGATATCAGCAGAAAATGATTGTAAGTTGGCACCACAGAGCTATTTATTTAAATATGTTTCTTGTATATTTTATTTATTAATTGGAAAGATGCTTCATCGACTCATCACAATGACACTGTAATTATAGTACACTGTACAGTAGAGTGAATTCTTGTGACAAATAAGAGGAGTATTACTCAATTACGTATATTATGTCAACTGCCTCGTTGGTGTATTGGTTAGCTAGGCCATACATCAAGAGATCCTTTCGATCAAGAGGTTCGAGTCACGGGTCAGGTCAAATTTAGTTATTGAGTTTTTCTGTTTAGTAAGCCTCAGTAACAGCCCGAAGTTGGCTGTGTGTCACTCCCGAACCTCGAAGAGTACGCAAAGCTTGCGCCGTAGCTCTAACTGGTCGTGTCATGTAGTCGTTTCACCGGAGTATGAGAGTAATAGGAATAGAGAGTGCACTTGTGTCTGCGCGTACACGCGCTGCACTATAATATTCCCTGCGCATCCCTGGCATTGCAGCCAATCTCTAAGAGATTGGCTGCAATGGCAGGTCGGACTTCCTAATAATTTCAGACCTGCAAGTTTCTTCACGATGTCTCTCTTTACCGTAAGAGAAGATCCGTAATCTATAGAAAATGACTCATACATAAAAATATCAAAGATGTGAGATCTAGGATTTGAACCTGCTACCACTATATAGGTATAGATGTTACAATAGTAATTATTTTTACAGCAAAAGAAATTTTCAGCCATGAACTACCCTGTATTGTGTACGGTGGCGTGTGTGTAAAATCAGACGACTGTCCCTCAGAAAATCTTTCGAAAGTAAAAGGGCTGTGTCCAATTCAGCAGGGAAAAGGAGTAGAATGTTGCCACGGTAGTAAGTAACTACATATATTAAACTGAAGAGAAAAAGGTTTTTTCGTTTTATAGCCTTACTTACTAAGCGACATAAGAGGTTGTAATAGTCAAATATAGTAATTTAACACAACCAAAAGACGAGAGTGGAGCTGCAAAAACCGCTTGTTAGGAAATAACTTTACAAATTAAATTGAATTACTTTTGAATATTTTTATTGACACTGCGAGCTTCCTTACCCTGTTATTACCGAAAATTGACAGAAAACATGAATAAACTAAACTTGAGCCTATGAAACGAACCCAAATATCCCGAGCCGTTGGATCGGGAAAGTTGTAATTAAAAAAAAAACAAAAGTAGCCCTTAACTAAAAAACCTTTAGCAAATTATTAAGAAAAGTTTATATACTTACATATACTTATTGAAAATAACTTGTTTAAGTGTTCCGTTTTTTGTATATTCACGAATTAACCCTCAAACAGCTCTACTACTAATGAATGTTACATTTCAGTACCAAAGTCAGAAACAAGATGTCTTAAAAGAGGCGGTATGTGTTTTCCAAAATCGTACACGTGCTCCGAATCGCTTACATTTAGCAAAGCGACCGACTGTTCTTACGACGAAAAGTGCTGTATTTTAGTTTATTAAAGGCATTCATTTAAATTTTGTTTCATTTTCACACACTGCACTCTACCTTCTCTTGGTGCATCTGTTGATGTTTTATGCAAGTTGACTGGTTTTTCAGTGAAATTTCGAATGTAGTTATTCTAGACGGTCCATAAAATTAATTAATTACTTTTAAATGTGCTAAAGTTAAAACTCTTACTTTGGGTAAAAATTATATAAATTTGTAGAAATATAAAAAATATTATACATACCTAGGTACATTTTAACGAACTCAATTCATCATTCAAACTCATTTTTTTTATTATGGTCTAATTTCAACCATTAGGCGACCACAAGATATCTTCATACAGACGAGATATCTCTACATAGTATATAATTAAATTGTATTAAGATTATTTTGCTTTGGCTGGCACCGACTCCAACAATAACTAAGTAATTAAATTTTTTTTTCTTTTTAGTTTCAATTTGTAAGGTTTTGAAGTCGGTTTTCATTTTTGTTAAAAGATAATTTATTTTTAATTTTTTTGTGGAAATTAGATATTATGTTTAAATATAATATTGCAATGCTAACTAAACTACTGCTCCAATAAGTCAGCGAAGTTTTGAAATGAACGACAATAGTCAATCCAGATTTGTCCACGTCTATTTTTCCACGTAACTCGTAGACGTTAATAAGATTTACCTTCTATTATCAATCCACCTAATATCCTGAATGAATACGACTATCAGTTTATAAGTATGTATAATATTAAAAGAATTTTCTTTCAACTCCTAACCGTTGAGGAGATATACCTTACATCATCACAAATTCTGCTGTTGCAAAGCTGTTCAAGCTTTAGAAAATATATGAAAAAGGTAATCGTTGCCGATAAAATTTAAGGGTTGCCCTCGATTTCTCT
Source organism: Boloria selene (assembly GCA_905231865.2). Classification (NCBI taxonomy): domain Eukaryota; kingdom Metazoa; phylum Arthropoda; class Insecta; order Lepidoptera; family Nymphalidae; genus Boloria; species Boloria selene. Next base: position 1,946,679 of record HG993133.1, read on the forward strand.
AGGATCCCATCATCAGATGCTGACTTGGTGACAATGAGAACATCTTGAATGTATACCCTACCGAACAAAAAGAAATTTTTAAAATCGGCCCACAATTCACGGAGAAATCGGTGAAAACACATAAAAAACAACTGTTGAGGAATTTTACCTTCCATCATCAGCTTATCCACATGAGATGATGATTTTCATACGTAAAAGCTTTATCGGGTTTAGAAAATATATCAAAAACATAATAGGTGCCTGTAAATTTTGAGAGTTGCCTTCGATTTCTCTGGGATTCCATCATCAGATCCTGACTTGGTGACAATGGGACCACCTCGGAACTATACCCTACCAATCAAAAGAAAAATTTTTGAAATCGGCCCACAGATGGTGGAGAAATCGGTGAACATACATAAAAAAAAATACATACAGCGGAACATATAACCTCCTCCTTTTTTGAAGTCGGTTAAAAACAAAGTCGCTTCTCACCGGCTCTACGCTTAGATCTTTTAAACTACGCAACGGGTTTTAATGCGGTTTTCATCAATAGATAGAGTGATTCTAAAGGAAGATAAATATGTATATTACACGTATATTATAGTAGAATAAATCCTACATTTTTAATTAAATCTATGCTAATCGCTAAAACGTATCTAGGGGCAAAAGCGAGCGAATCGAGGTTGCTAGTCACTGCATAGTATAAAACTAAGTATCTTCCCGCTGTCTGTCTGCCCCTATGTATGCTTAGATCTTTAAAACTACGCAACGGATTTTGATGCAGTTTTGTTAATTGATTGAGTGATTCAGGAGGAAGGTTTAAGTATATAATTTGTCAAGTTTATGTATACATTTACTACCGGAACCCGCGGCTTTGCTCGCTCTAAAGCTAGAGACGAGCCCGAGTTGTTAGTTAGTCATCATCATCAGCCCTTTTACTGTCAGTTTCTATAACCTATCTACCGATAGACCGGTAGATACTTTCATACGATTTTGACAGGTTGTAACTTTTAATGTGTCAAAATAGTATGAAAGTAACTACCGGTCTATCGGTAGATAGGTTATAGAAACTGGCAGTTAAACGGCCGACTGCTGGGCACGGGCCTTCCTCAGTACGAGGGGGATCAGGCCATAGTCCACCGCGCTGGCCTAGTGCGAGTTAGAGGACTTCACATGCCTTTCGAGAACTTGTTAGGTTTTCTCAGACATTCAGGTTTGATCACGATGTTTTCCTTCACCGTAAGACAAGTGGTAACCATGATATAAATGATTCGCACATGAAAATATCAGAGGTGCGAGACCCGGATTTGAACCCGCATCACTCGGTTATCCAAGCGACGCGTAACCGCTGGCCTACCACTGTCTTCGTTAGTTAGTAATAAAATGAAAACACTACATTACAGCAAAGGATGAAGCGTGAAGTTAACTAATAAAAGAAATAAAATAAACATTTTCTAGAACTCTACTTGTGTTGTTAAAAATTATTGTAGGCCATTACATTACTTAATGACTGTACCAAAAACACGCTATTCTAATATTGAGCTTTATTAGAGCATTATAATCACCTTAATGAATCTATTATGTTGAAGGGATCCCGGGCTTTTGTTGAATTTAAATTAATACCTTCATTGTGTTACAGCCGTATGTTAATAGTTATATGAATAGTCTCTTTTCAACTTCCCACTGCTGGGCATTGGCTTCCCTTTGACAAGAGATGGATCAGGCTAAATTTTTTTTAAGGTACAAAGGGGGCAAACGGGCAGGAGGCTCACCTGATAAGAAGTGATCACCTCCGCCCATGAACATCTGCAATAATGCAGGGCTTGCAGATGCGTTGCCGGCCTCTCAAGAAAGGGAGGGAGGGAGGTAACAGGGAGGTAGGAGGTAGGAAAGAGGGAGGGAAGAGGGAGGTAGGAGGGCGGGAAGAGGAAGGAGGGATGGGGAGTGGGCCTCCCGGACTTTCACTTACCGGACGAAACGCGACAGCATAGCTGCCACTTCACGCCGGTCGTCTGTGAGAGAGTGGTACTATACGGGGCGTGCCGGCCCATTCAGCTGCTACCCGAAGGTAACAAGCATGGCACAGCTTACACATCAAAATATTACATCAATTTATGCAGTTATACTAGCGGGACCCGCTGCTTCGTTTGTGCTAAAACTAGGGACGAACTCAAGCGAAGCGAGGGTGGGTCGTGAGTATAAAATCTATATATTCTTCATGTTAAAGTATAGACACAATATACTTATTTTATATATATAAATACTTTATACTTTCCACATACTATGTTTATCCGACTTAAAAATCTATGAAAAGAAAATCACTAGAGGTTTTACTTCAATTAACACCGTGTACTGATACAAAGCGCAGTTTGTCAAAGTCAAGAAAATAAAAAGTTTGCTTCTAATCCTCTACTACAGTTTTACACTTTCGATACCATCTCTTTAGCGTGAACTTTGCCAATAATTTAATTACTCTTTTAACAAGACTGTTTTTTAAAAAGGTATTAAATAATGTTTAACTCACTAATATTTGACTATATATTAGTAACATATATACATATGCAGTGACATGACTTCGTCCGAGCTCTGTTTTTAATAACAAGCTATGTATATTGATAAATTAAAAGTATGTATGGTACAATAAATATAAGAAAAATAAATTTTAAAAATGTTTGTTAGTCTGTTTATTCTGGATAATCTAAGAACGGCATGACCTATTTTGACGGGGCTTTCACAAGCAAATAGCTGATGTTTCAAGAAATAACATAGACTACTTTATTTTTTTATTTGAATTCTATTTAAAAAATGTATTGCGCTAGTTAAAATTAAATGGTTTTGTTTTGCTCATATAGCATCTAGGAGTTTTTTTACGATATGTATGTGTATAAAAATATAATACGATGTTTGATTCAAAATAGGCTTACATTTATAATTATAATTTTCAGTTTAAAATCATATTTAGTGCTATTCGATAGTATAGAAAATAGATTATAAGTAGAAACAAACAGTGTGTAGATAGTAACAATGGTACAGATGAAGATTTAATTCGAATGAAAAGATTTCTCTTATTTCCTCGAAGACTCAGTTCAGCTTGATTAATAGTTGGTATGAGATAAAAAAACTACTGTGCCACCTAAAAGATTCCACGCTAGTTTCAATTTGGCATCGTTAGCTTCTTTTTCTATTCGATTTCTCGTTTTATAAGATATACGTATTTTAAGGAGTATGTTTAGGACTTAATCAAAGAAATAATTTGAATCATTATACAATACCTTTATTCAATATTTATAATATGTATGTATTTAAACTTATATAATATGTAGTATATCAACTATCTGGTATCCGTAACACAAGACTCGTAGCTTACCACGGAACTAGATGGTGCTGTGTGTATTAATGTCCCAACATATATTCAATGAATACATTTTAACAGATAGATAAATTATAGTGTAATGTAAAAATCTAGTTTCCGAAACGGCTTGATCATGTTTGACGGGACTTTTACTAGTAAATAGTCATCTATTATGTTATAAAGAGTAACTTAGTTACTTTTAATTTTATAAAACTAATAAAGGTTGAAAAAATAAACGTACCTACCAAAGAATGTGAGAGAAGATTCGCTAGTTTAAGAGAGCTTGTTTCAGTACCAACGAACTATTAAAACTAATATATAGTGCACTAGTAGCTCTTCGTTTATAAAGTATGCTGAATTTCTGCCTATCCCTTGCAACGAGTAATTACATCCTAGATTTCAAAATGAAGAAAAAAAGCTTCAAATGAGACCCATTGAAATGGAATCCACCATCTAGCTAATTGTCTACAGAAAATCCTGCACGGAAATGTTCATTACGTTCAGTTTAGTGGTAAATAGAGACTGCTATTTTGTTTAAGTTGTAATTTGCAGGTAAGAATGAGATTATACAGAGGTTTTTATTTTGAATGTTTTGCATTCACCTTAAAATTCATTTGGAAACCATTATATAATTGACTAGTGAACTCAACCCGCTTCGCTGGGCGTAAGTTAAAATAAATTAAACGCTTTTATATTTTCTATTAAAATAAAATTAGCCTAAGTTATTTATAACATTAGCTATCAGCGAATGAAATTATCGTCACAATTGGTCCAGCCGTTTCATAGATTAGCCAGAACAAACAGATATACAGATAAAAAATAATATTTTTTTGAAGTTAGGTTTTGGTTTGAAGTACTGGCATTACTGGCCAGTGAGTCCCACATAACCACTTGTGGTATACTTTAATGCATTTCCCAACATAAGAAAGCATTAAGCTTAAAATAAAAAAATACTTATTTAAGTATACTATGCGAAAGCAGATCATCTTTATTAGGAAGCTACTAGCATTTGGTTAGCATTATCTTATAGAACAAACAAAGTCTACCAAATACTCTCATAAAATCAGAAAACCAAATGCATTGTGCAGTATAACGGTATTTATCATCGCTATTTTCCCCAGTCTAATAAAGTTCATTCAATATTTCAAATACCAGCTTTTTACTATCGAAGGCTGTGTTTTCGGTGGGAATTCTCACTCGCACTCTGAACTAAAAAATTAATACACCAGCCGCATACGTTTCCTCCAAAAATGTGGAATTCGACACAAAAAATGCTAAGCTGGCAAGTGTGAGAAAAAAGGGCTTAAGTAATTTTGAGCACATTGTGTCCTTGTTAAAGAGAAAAATAAACAACTAATGAAAAGGTTTTACACGTGTTTTGCATTCTAGTTTAGTGTAAGCGATTCACTCAAACGTTTTACATTTTTGAAGAGACACGTCCATTTGGTAGATTTTGTTTTGTTGTTGCTGTTTTTATTAAAAGCTTTTGGTTTTATCTTTGTATTCTAAATTCTAAAAGGATTTAAAAATTATAATATATAGTAGTAGTATTCTAGTAGTATTATTATTCTAAAACGTGATATTCCTAAAAGATACTTTCAAAAAACTAAGGTAATATTTGCATAATTTTCAGTGACATCCTTGTTTTCAGTGCTTGACGTTAGACTTGCTTTATGACAAAGTATAAAATATCAGTGGTATATAAATTATTGCTGTTAAATTCTTATTCAAGATATCATCCTATGTAGTAGATCAAGAAATATTTATGCTTCATTAGTTAAATGGAGTAGTATCAAAGACTTTGGCCTAAAAAGGGCTTATAGGCAGTTGCAGCCCAGTGGGAACGCACTCGTTTGGATGTTTGATGCGTTTTAAACCTTAGTCTCGCACCTATTAGTTTTATTCAAGAGCTAATAACTTCTAATTTGATTAGGTGCATGTTTTTCTTACTTTGAATTAAAATATAATGACGAAATCTGAAAATTTGAAAAATCTTTACTAATTTTCGACGAGTAGAGTCTACCAGTCAAGTGCATCCTACTTGACTGACTTGTTCGACTTTGCCTAACAACTCCTTAAATTGAAGGTAGGCTCGTTCCTAGCAGTAAGACGTTAAAAAGGAATGCATATTAAAATGCTTCATCAAACAGAAATAGGTTCAAACCCAGGTTTATTAATTTTGCGACATACGAAATCGAATTGACGACTTTTAAAAAGGTCACGGTATTTGTTGTTGAAAAAATGTATTTTAGAATTCACAAAATAATTGATATGGGTATAAATTTTCAATATGGTGCGTCACGCTGACGGAAGCGCGCCGGAAGGAAACGTTGGAATCACGTGAACTTTTAATGAAAATTCTTTATTAAATTTTTATTCAAGATAAATCTGTCGATCTATGAAAGCTGTGCAATTTCTCATTAATTGTTTAATTAAGTTTTATGAAACAATCTATAATAAAAAGTACTAGCTTATACCATATAAATGATCATTGAAAATAAATCTTATTTTTCTTATAAATGGATAAAATTAAATAATTATGATACGAGTAGTTTGGACAGTAGATTGGGTTGGTTTGATAGTGGACAACACTTGTTTAATACCAGTATAAAATTTACAGCTTTTATATTATATTCATTATAAACAATTCTTTGAAGAATAAAACTATATTAGTATATAAAATTAAGATTTACAAGTGGTGGTTTCTATATTTACATTTATCGCAGACTATGATTTCTGGATACTTTTACACTCATATTTTAATATGATTAACTCAATCAAGTGTGATTTTAACTGTCCCGATGGTACAGTAGTTATCATGTATGCATATCTAGGTTCAAATACTGGGTCAGACCAAGTCTAATTTATTAGTCTTTCGTTGTCAGAGTAGTAAATTTGTCGATCCTGCACCTCATCTTACTTACTTACCAGTTCCATCGAATTTCGAGAGTAGGAGCAATAGAGATTGCATTCATATCTATACGTCCACTCAGTAAGATAGGCCACTGTGGCCGAAATCCACTAGTATCATCATCATCATCATTATCATCATCAGCCCTTTTTAACGTCCCACTGCTGGGCACGGGCCTCCCATAGTACGATGGGGATCAGACCATAGTTCAACGCGCAGCCTTCACATGTCTTTCAAAGACTTGCTAGGTTTTCTCAGACACGCAGGTTTGCTCACGATGTTTTTCTTCACCGTAAGTGGTAATCATGATAGAAATGATTCGCACATGAGAATATCAGAGGTGCATGGCTCGGATTTGAACCCGCATCACTCGGTTATCCAAGCGAGCGCGTTACCGCTGGGCTACCACTAGTATCAATCGACCGTATTCATTAAACACGCATGAAATCACTTAATTTAAAAAACACACAAACAAAGCATGAAACAAATTCTATATTTAATTATTGTAAACATGTTGAAAATACAATGTAAACAATATGACACTTCTATTATTAACTCCAATGTTGTATTATTAGCTTTGTATTTAAATTCAGTACAATTTTACGAAGGAATTAAATCAAACATGAAGAATTTATTATTATTTGTTATGATTAATTAAGCATGATACCTATTTAATGAGTAAACGTTTATTACTTACGCGAAGTAATGAAACAGTATTAGAATTCCATTTTACGAAGGCACCTTAAATGTTGTTTACCCTAAGAGTTATCAAAATATAAATACTTAGAAGGAAATTTAATTGGAAATATTATAATCTATACTAATATTATAAAACTGAAGAGCTTGTTTGTTTGTTTGGTTGGTTGAACGCGCTAATCTCAGGAACAACCAGTCCGAATTGAAAAATTATTTTTGTGTTGGATAGTCCGTTTATCGAGAAAGGCTATAGGCTACATTACATCACGCTACGACCAATGGGTGCGGAGCATCAATGAAAAATATTGCAAAAACGGGATGTATTTGGTTTCCAGTCTTTAGACCGGGCGCGAAGCCGCGGGAAAGGCTAGTATAATATTAGTATTTATAATATGTATGTTTTTTTATGGTACAAAGGGGGCAAACGGGCAGGAGGCTCACCTGATGGGAAGTGGTCACCTCCGCCCTCCGGCCTTTTAGGAAAGGGAGGGAGGGATGAGGGAGGGAAGAGGGAGGAGGTATGGGGAGTGGGCCTCCCGGACTCTCAATTACCGGACACCACTTCACGCCGGTCTTCTATGAGAGTGTGGTACTATACGAGGGCGTAAAGTATATATAATTTGCCGGACTTCATGTCATTTGAAAACTAGGTTCCTTATACAATAAACATGAAGTTTTCGTCACGATGTTTTCCTTCTCCGTAAGGCAAATGGTCACCACGTTGGAAATGATATGACATGAAAATATCAGATGTGCACGACCCGGGATTTGAACCCACTACACTTGCATTCCCAAGCGAACGCGTTACTACTTAATTACCACTACTACTTACTATCTTTCATAACTTTATAACGGTTATTTAAATTAAATAATAATATTAAAACATTTTATATCTTTATTAAGGTTTTTTGAATTTAATAATTATCGAAAATCTTCATATAGAATTGAACCAGCGATAAGCTAAGTAGTTTACTAACACTGTGTTAAGTAATTAGTAATATTACATGTACCATAGCAGATATCAATAATATCTGAATATGGCATTTCCCAGAATCCAGTATTGCATACCGTCTATGTATTTAATTAATAATATGTGAGATTGATTACTACCGATAAGACAGTTATTGGTAGTATCTGCTTGAAACAGGAACTAACCATTTCATACATGATATTATATTATATCATAATCGAAATATTAATGTAAATAGGAAAGTTTGTATGTTAGCTGAACAGATTAAATGAAATTTAGTTCAAAGATAGAGCAAAGCGAAGGTAAGTTACTTTTTTATTTATTATGCATATTTTATCTAAACTTAAATAAATAAATATGATGGGGCATTATAACAACAGCATAATTTAGTTCCATGGTAATATAAGCTACGAGGCTTGCATTACAGATACCAGATAGTTGATATACTACACATATAAATTTTAAATACATACATATTATAAATATAAGCACCCATGACTGGAGTACAAACATTTGTGCTCAACAAATGAATGCCCCCAGCTGGACTCGAACCCGCGACCGCTGGCGCAGAAAGTAGGGTCACTACCAACTGAAACTATAAATATAGTACTAAAATATAAATATAGTATTCTTAATTTTTACTGTCCACTTGATACATCTATGTATTAAATTTTACATAAACTATATACCTACTTCAAATACTAATATTTAAACTTATCAAATACAAGATTATATATAAAATATTACTAGCTGATCCGGCAAACGTTCGTCTGCCATATAAAATTTGAGGGTAGTAGTAGATTGAAAAATACTTCACAATCTATTTTCATACTTACCAACAACAAAATTAAAATCGTTCGAGCCGTTTTGGAGGAATGCGACCACACGTGACACGAAATTTTAATATAATATGAGACTAGCATTTTCCGCGGCTTCGCACGCGTTCTAAACCGGAAACCAAAATCTTTCTGAGTCACGCGGTACGGTACCTCATTGAAGTAACGCTGCCCTTCTCGTTTTTCAACGTTTTTTATTGATGCTCCGCTAGTATTGGTCGTAGCGTAATGAAATTAGGCCTTCCTTGATAAACGGACTACCCAATATATTTTTTTTTAATTCGGACCAGTAGTTCCTGACATTAGCGCTTTCAACCAAACAAACAAACTCTTCTGCTTTATAATATTAGTATAGATAATGTGTTTAGATGTTTGTTAATTAAAAATGTAATCCAGCAAAACGACCGCAAAGAGATAGTTTCATGAAAAGTATATAAATCGGTTAGTCCATTCATTGAGTTCATCGTTAATAGAGAGAACACTTGCACACCTGATCTAAGAGCGAAGGAACGTAGATGTGAAAACTTGAAATGTACACATCTTTATTGGAATATTATATTAGTTGCCAGACTACGGAGGCTGATTATATCATGAAGCTATGTATGTATGTATGTATGTATGTATGTATGTATGTATGTATGTATGTATGTATGTATGTATGTATGTATGTATGTATGTATGTATGTATGTATGTATGTATGTATGTATGTATGTATGTATGTATGTATGTATGTATGTATGTATGTATGTAAGTATGTATGTATGTATGTATGTATATAGAACTAAATTTAATATGACGCTTTTTAGAGAACTAAAAGTCTTGTATTAAAATAAAAATATTTTGCGATTTTATCGGAGTCTTTAAATTGATTTTCTCCTATAGATTCATGGATCCACTACCTCTTCTATTTAAAGGATACTTAAACAGAAAAAAAAATTTAAATTTTATTACCTTTCTAAAAAAATTGAATATACAAGTTCTATAATACAACCTACTTATGCTACAGAAATTTTGTTTCCTACACAAAATCCATTAGGTGAGGCCGGTTAGTTTCGTGACTATTAACGTTAATTCAGCCGTAAAATATTTACGTGCCATGCCTTGTATTTACTTCGCATTTTTAGGTAGCCAAGAGGTATATTGATATCATTGGCGTGTCTACATGCTATGTGATTACCGTTGTATATAATACTCAGAGCCAATAATTTTAGATATACATAATATACATATTTTTATACTTTCGTCTATCTGTTTGGGACAACATCACGAAAAAACCAGTGTACATCACTACATAGTATAAAACAAAGTCGCTTTCTCTGTCCCTATATCACTATGTATGCTTAATTCTTTAAAACTACGCAACGGATTTTGATGCGGGTTTTTTTAATAGATAGAGTGATTCAAGAGGAAGGTTTATATGCATAACTAGCGGAACCCGCGGCTTTGCCTGTGCTAAATCTAGGGAAGAGCCCGAGCGAAGCGAGGGCAAGTCGCTAGCATTTTAATGAAATCTATTATAATAATAGCTGGTATCGGAGTCAAATTAAAAAAATATATATTATTTCTGAGAAATATATACAAGCAGGTCAAACTGTTACTTTTGTAACAGGCTGTTTTTCGTGCCTCGGAGAGCACGTAAAGCCGTTAGTCCTGCGCTTTAGCTCTCACTGATCGTGTCGAACAGTCGTCCCACCGGAATATGAGAGTGATAGGAATAGAGAGTGCACTTGTGTCTGTGCGTACACTTGTGCACTATAATAACTCCTGCGCAGTTGGCCAGTCTCAATGAAATCGGCTGCCGTGGCCGGAATCTGTCGGAGAATGCGAGGATTTTTAATATGTCAAATAGACAGTCAGCGATTCGCGTACTAATATACATACATAAAATTGTAAAAGCATTGAGAGATCAAATGAAATTGTTAATTATCAAATAATATTTTCTGGAAACACTTCTCAGCCGTTTTACTTTACTAATAAGTTTATTTCTAAATCGTAATTACTTCATTTAGATTAATTTTCAAGTTTCCAATTTCGAAAACAATTGAAATGAGAGCACTTTATCGAAGTATTACTTAGCAGATGACTCTATTCACCCTTAGCGTCGTAAGAATTGCTTAAAATCATTTTTATTGTTTGTTCTACGATTAATTCCTACCTTCCCTTAAACCTTTAAGGGAAGGTAGTGTCAAAAAATAACAAAATATGGGGAAAATAATTGGTAATGGTTGGAGAAAATACCGTGATGACTAATTTTAGTAGTAATTTTTACTAGCGACTCGCCCTCGCTTCGCTTGGGCTTTTTCCTAGATTTAGCACAGGCAAAGCCGCGGGATCCGCTAGTTATGCATAAAATCTTCCTCTTGAATCACTCTATCTATTAAAAAAACCGCATCAAAATCCGTTGCGTAGTTTTAAAGATTTAAGCGTACAAAGGGATATAGGGATAGATAAAGCGACTTTGTTTTATACTATGTATAACTAATAAGTATATGCTTCAGTAATTAATCTATAAATAGGTAAAGATAAAATACTTCTGCACTATTGTTTCGTATTTGTTAAACGTTTTTTTTAGTAACTTTTGACGAGCTTTAATGTTATCAGTAATATATTTTTGGAACCAGTCTATTTTTATATAGATATGTAAATTCTATTCTTCTTCTCTCACGGGTTCGAGTCCCACAAAGACATTCATCGTAGACCTAGCGTAGAAACTAGAAATTGCTTTGTATTAATGTCCCAATATATTTATAAATTTATTTATTATATTGGCTAACTTCATTTTTTTTTCAATTTGTTAAAAAAGCTTGTAAGAAAGGATATTAACTTTTACTTTACTGTGTCAATCTTGATGAGCTTAAATATTACCTTATTTTATTAAAAAGTTGTTCGTTGCCTGGAAGAGATCGCTTTAAGCGATAAGGCCGCCTGCTGTGCATCTTTGTTTAGTTTTAACTAGTTATTGTATATTGTGTTTTTATTCTTTTCTTTGGTGTACAATAAAATGTAGTATGTAGAATACAGACCATAATATCTAGGGATATGGTACTAAGTTGCACATATTAATCGCACTTGTAAGTGCACACTTAGCTTACAAAATAATTAGTACTACGAAAGTCTAGAAATATTCCCACTAATTGAATTCCGTGTAAACAAAAACACAAAACATTCATCGTATAACGAATAATACTCTATTTACTTCGTACTGAAACCTGAGCCTAATTGTTACCTTTACTCATTTGTTTTCTTTACATTTGAAAAAGACCTTATTAATTTAAGAATAAGGTAGAAAATCCATTGACATATTGTTATGCAGACCGTACCAACCTTTATCAGTCTTACTCAGCAACGTGTTATTTGTTCTGGCAATGTAATGGTGTATGATTTATCATCTTAATACAAGCCTTCTAATTCACTTAGCTAATATGGTTCAGTGGTTAGATGAAAGGTCTTGTTCTGAAGAGGTTGTAGACGACTTCGAAGATTTGCATCAACATAAAGTTTAACCACGCGTTTGGCGTAATTTGTAGTAACCCTACTTTCTTGTGCCAGCGGTCGCGGGTTCGAATCCCGCTGGGGGCATTCATTTGTTAAACTCGGATGTTTGTACTTCAGTCATAGGATATTTATAATATGTATGTATTTAAACTTATATATGTAGTATATCAACTATCTGGTATCCGTAACACAAGCTTCCTTCGTAGCTTACTACGGAACTAGATTGCGCTGTTTGCAATAATGTTCCAACATATATGAAGTATTGTAAAATGCAAAGTTCAGATATCTACAAAATTTTATTTTATACTTTTTATGTAGTAAAGAAATATATATTCATAATTTTTAGTTATATAAAGGACATATTAGGCCAAGGGTTTCTATAGCAAATAGTAGTATGGTATACACTAGTTTAATGTCAGTAGATATGCTAATTATATCTTGATTCATACATTAGAGATGATATTAAGCTCAAAGCGACATGTATGGCTTATTTTGTAATGACCCTACCCTACTTGCTGTGCCAGCGGTCGCGAATTCGAGTCCCGCTGGGGCCTTTCATTTGTAGAGCATGAATATTTGTACTCCAGTCATAGATATTTATATGTATATATTTTCAAGCTAATATATTATGTAGTGTATCAACTATCTGGTATCCGTAACACAAGCCGTAGTTATCACGGAACTAGATAGCGCTGCGTGTAATAATGTCCCAACTTATTTTTTATTTATATATTAAATATGATTTTGTTGCATATTTTATACAACATAAATAATATTGCCGAAATAACTAGGCTTAATAAATATTCAGGTAAGTACATATCGTAATGAATCTGAAGCATGCTGGTAGATACGCAACACAAGTTTCTTTAATATCAGTCTTATATCCATGTGCATAGAGTGCATAATATGTGGTGCATTACTTTGTAGTCTAGTTGAAAACTGTCTCAAAGTATAAGCCTGACTTAAGGGGAGTTGCAACTTGAAATAATACACTCTCGAAAGTTTGTCCCTCCCTCGAAGTTTAAATGCAACGATCCTCTACTGTAAGTCTTCGCTATGTTTACTTTTTTGTATAGAATCCATAATAATTATACGTGTTTTATCCGACTGTGTCAGTAAGAGGGTAATGTTTTTCAATGAACATGTTTTATGTTCTGGATTCGGAAGCAAAAGTGTATCTTTTGTCCTATGTATAGAACTTTTATTGATTCTGTTCCTACCATTCAACGACAATAGTCTTTATGTAATTGCATTATATTAATTCTTATTAAAAACAATATTAAAAATGAAACTATCTTTTCGGATTTTATGTGCAATCATGGTCACGGGAATGACTGAGTCTGCCGTGACCATGATTGCTGTAAAGCATTCGAAACGTCGGGAACCAAATTCAAAATAAATCTGCGACAAAATCCGAAAAGATAAATTCATTTATAACGTAAAAACATTCGCGTAAACCTAAAAAAGTATTATGTAAAACAATATTTTTGTTAAATTAATCACTACATAGTATAAAACAAAGTCGCTTTTTCTTCCCTATATCCCTTTGTACGCTTAAATCTTTAAAACTACGTAACGGATTTTGATGCGGTTTTTTTAATAGATAGAGTGATTCAAGAGGAAGGTTTATATGCATTACTACCGGATCTCGCGGCTTTGCCTGTGCTAAATCCAGGGAAGAGCCCGAGCGAAGCGAGGGCGAGTTGCTAGTATAATAATAAATTTAATAATATATTATTCTTATTATGCTTTTTTTAATAAAAAAATTACATTTCACACTACGCGACATTATTATATCATTATATCTTTTTTCTAGTCTCGCTGTGTAATCTAAATGGCTTAATTCGTCGTCTTAGAAGGAGAAATGACATAGAGTAAAAATACATTAATCACATAGGAAAAAATAAGTGTTTAAAAAAATCCTGTAACAGTCCAGTCCAAGTAAATTTATAAATAATACCAGGTCAAATTGTTAATAGTAAGTGTCAAAAAGCAAAAAAAAAAGAAGTTATTTTTTGTGATAATAAAATAACAACTTTGAAATAAAAGTTTTAATATGTTACATATTATTACGTTTTTGTAGAATTTTCCAGTTATGGAATATACTAAAGCTTTATTGTTTGGAGTTAAAGCTCTCACTAATATTTTTATACGAGCAAAAGCTCGATATATTTTTATGTGGTATCAAAATATTAAATTTCATTGACAAAGTTGCCAACCTTTCAACTGAACGATATCCTCCAAACGAATGATCTGATACGAATTGATAGCAAAATCAATGTCCTGAAAACAAACGCAATAATATTATATGTAGGTACATATTTTTATCTTGATATTTATATCTATACTAACATTATAAAGAGGAAAGGTTTGTATGTAAGTATGTTTGTAACGAATTGGCTCAAAAAGTACTGGACCGATTTTAAAAATTCTTTCACCATTTGAATGCTACATTACCACTGATTATTATTAGTTATTTTAATTGCAAGAAAAAAATAAGGATCCCTACTAAAACTACAATAGCAGGAGAGGAGGAGGAGTGCACGCCTCACATAATATATGAAATAGGTAGCCGCGCGGCTCAGGAGTATAATATTAAAGCTATAGTAATTTTGGAGAATTTTCAACCCAGCGAGTGATCGAATGAAGTTTAGTAGCGATTAAAAAAATGAACGCGGGCGAAGCCGCGCGTATTGCTAGTAGCTTATAACTTTAGTTACTGTAATTATTACTAGCTGCTCGGGTTCAACCCCGGTATGTTTTAATTTTTTTTGCGGAACCCTAATTCTCTTTTAATTAAAGTAGCCTAAGTAACTTCTTATAATATCAGCTATCGCGTAGTGAAAGTTCCGTCAAAATCTGTTCAGTTATCACAGAGATGAATAGGAACAAACAGACAGACAGATAGACAAAGAAAAATGTTTCAATTTGTGTTTTTTAATTACTTTATAAAAATACATGCATTTAGTTAAAAACTGTGATGTTGTTACAAGCAGACCCTCCACTTTTTTATCTGTATTGGTAAAGAAAAATTATAATAAAAGTATTCTTAAATAGTAATATAATAAATAATGTCTTTTTTATTATGTGATTGTCGTTTATGGTGAATAAATATTTTTATAGTTGTATTGCAATATATACTAAACAAAAAAAATCAATTTTAATACATCAGCATTATTTTATAACAATTTCTTTCCTACAAAAACGTTGTCTCAAAATTCCAGTAACTCAATTTTAGTCATGTGCAGAATAAAAGAAGTGTAACGCCATTTGATTTATGCCCCAATATGAGCAGATCTCACAGTAAAAACTTAGTTTACAAGATTTGCTATCTAAGCACTTGTGTTTTATACGGTTTTTCAATGAAATATTATATAATGTAAATGATATGATTATTTTCTTATATTATGATAATATAAAGAATATAATATAAAGAATATCTTCACGAAGTAGCATAAAACAAAGTATCTCTAAAAAGGATAGTAAAAGAATTCGCTGTCTGTCTGTCTTCCTAAATCCATTGCCTTAGGACCTACCTAGAGCTATCAAATTAAAGTTAGTATCAACTGCCCAAGTCTGCAATTTTGGAGTCATGAAAAAATCAAACTTCTAAACTCAATTCAATCAAAAGTGAATTATATTTAAACACTCGCAAGAGAATCAATAAATCCAGATGTAATTATTCCAGTTAACCTATAATCATGAAGTATCATTTGAAAAGAAGCAACTTAGCATACGTAATGGAAAAGTCCGAAGCCACTTGTCCATTTTTTTATTTACAGAGACTTACCCTCTTTTCTCTTGGCTACCTTCTTAGGTTTGGAACAGTACACTGTCTTACTATATTAAATTTATATATCAATTCCAGCCTAGTTCACAATTAAAATCACACACAAACACACACACACACACACACACACACACACACACACACACACACACACACACACACACACACACACACACACACACACACTTCTTATACAATATTATAGAAGTCGGCCTATTTCTTTTAAGACATTAGTATTTAGTATACTAAATATATATAGTACCTAAAGGTATTATTATTGTGTAAGCTAAGTAAATAAATAAATAAATACGCTGGGACATTTTAATAACAGCGCCATCTACTTGCGTGGTAAGCTACGAGGCTTGTATAACGGATACCAGATAGTTGATATATTACACATAATATAAATTTTAAATACATACATAATATAAATATTAACACTTATGACTGGAGAACAAACATTCGTGCTCAACAAATGAATGCCCCCAGCGGGACTCGAACCCGCGACCGCTGACGCAGAAAGTATCACTGCCAACTGAATAGTATAGATTAGCTATATTATTTAATACTCAAATCCTTTACATATAAGCGTATCTTAACACTTTTTGTGTATTCGCCTACTCGTACTCGCTAAGACAGTGTAATAAAATAATCCCCTTATTTCTAAACACGTCACGCTGGGATCTACTGAGATTACGCTATACGAAATCTTATGGTAGCAATTTACGTCGGATCAGTTTGTGCTCGCATAAATAATTCGCAAATTTATCAGATTATCTAAGGCATTGCCTTCTGTTAATATTGACCATGATGCGAAGGAAATTCAAGGCTTTTTCAATTTAAGTGATTTATTATGCTGTAAAGCGAAGTTTGTTAAATATTTTGTTCGAGGCTTTGTACGCGACACATGTATATACCTGTCTTTATTTAGTTAGGAAAATTTAACATGTTAGAGTAAAGATACCATTAGTGTTGAAACAACTGAATCAAGTACATCCTAGGAATAAAAGTCGTCCAAAATATTAACTTAAGCATGTTATCAGTTTATAGTGAATCTACTTTCTGCGCCAGCGGTCGCGGGTTCTAGTATCGCTGGGGGCATGCATTTGTTAAGCACGAATGTTTGTACTCCAGTCATGGGTGTTTATATTTATAATATGTATGTATTTAAAGTTATATATGTATAGTTTATCAACTATCTCGTATCTGTAACACAAGCTTCGTAGCTTACCACGGAACTAGATGGCGCTGTGTGTAATAATATCCCAACATATTATTATTATTGTGCCAGTCATGTGTCATTTTAGATATAAGTAATATTTCAAAATATATCGCTCTTAAAGTAAATAGTAGCTGATATTGTGTAAACTTAACACACTCGCATCTCTAGGGAAATAGCTTGAAGCTGAAGCTGCAAAGTTGTTGCGAAGTGAACACACCCTAGGGCACGTTTGTTTCATAATACAATCCATTAATTTCACCTAGATATTGTATTTATAAAATTTACGTCAGGAATATCACTACATAGTATAAAACAAAGTCGCTTTCTCTGTCCCTATATCCCTATGTATGCTTAAATTTTTTAAACTACGCAACGGATTTTGATGCTGTTTTTTTAATAGATAGTGATTCAAGAGGAAGGTTTATATGGATAACTAGCAGATCCCGCGGCTTTGCCTGTGCTAAATATAGGGAAGAGCTCGAGCGAAGCGAGGGCGAGTCGCTAGTGTTTAATATTTTGAAACGTTAAAATTTTTAGTTAAGATCTTGGATATACTCGTAGCAAAGAAAGGGAAGTATATATAACTGATCTAGAATTCGTCGATCTTCCAGTTGCTAAGATTATAAAGCATAATAATTTCTACAGAGATAAATCAGTGTAACTAACATGAAACGTACACAGATTTAAATTTTAAATAATATTTTAGCAAAATTGTCTTATAAACATGTTATTATCTATACTAATATTATAAAGTTAAAGAGTTTGTTTGTTTGGTTAAACGCGCTAATCTCAGGAAGTATTATATAGATTTAAAAATTATTTTTGTGTTGCATCGTCCGTTTATCGAGGAAGGCTATAAGCTATATTACACCACGCTACAACCAATAAGAGAGGAGCATCAATGAAGTGTTGCAAAAACGGGAGAAATATATTTCTTTTGGTTTTCAGCCTTTAGAACGCGAGTGGAGCCGCAGGAAAGGCTAGTCCAATATAAATTTGTATGCAAAATTTAAGTTAATCAGAAATGATATAAACTTTAGTTGCACCTAAAACATGTCCCGCACACATACCCATTCGAGTTAAGTTAAATAAAAGCTTGTGAAAATTAACGTTAGCTCTTGCGCTCGAATCTAACATCCGAGACGTCGTTACGTTTGTACGAACTGTAATTATTGCTCTTTAGCTGTATTCCTTATAGCTTTAATATGTTTCGCCATTTTATAAACTTTTTTTTTGACACTGGTCTTTTTTAACACCAGTAGTGAAGTAAAATACAACTTTCTTAATCTGAATGTGAAACTAAATTACAATTTAATATCAATATAAGAGCTTTTTATTAAATGCATATTATATATACGGTACGGTGTAATAGAAACACATTTTTTTACATTTTTGTCTGTCTGTTTTATTCTCGCTAACATCAGAAACGGCTAAACCAATTTGGATAACACTTTTACTGGTAGATAGCTACGTTCCATGCAAAAAAATAAACTAGGGATGAACACGAGCGAAGCAAGGATAAGTTGCAAGTAAAGAATAACTAAAGAATTTTTATTTGTATTCCCTGAATCACTGAAAATAATATTATTTTAACTCTAACAAGAAATAAATTGAATCTCGAAGCAATCTAAGATGTAGTAATTATCTGAATCATAGTTTATATTAAAAATATTGGAACTTATTTTCTGTCAGGACCGTATGGTGATGCCATAGACTCAGAAGTTTTATAGAAAGGACAATTGAATAAACAATTTTTATAATACTTTCTTTATGTTTAGTAAATTGTCTTTTGTTGTCTAAATGTTTAGTATTAAAAGGTATATAATTTTATAAGGTACTTTGATGCCATGGCACTACCACTTTAAAAGTGGTAGTGCCATGCTTGTTACCTTCGGGTAGCAACCGAATGGGTCCATGGGCGGAGGTGATCACTTCCCATCAGGTGAGCCTCCTGCCCATTTGCCCCCTTTTTACCATAAAAAAAAAACTTGAAATTTTTTGTAAATTGTGGCTGACTGTTACAAGTATTATAACCCCTTGAGACGTCTAATACCTTATGCTGTAAAGCATTCAAAACGTCGGGAACCAAAATCATAATAAATCCGTGACAAAATCCGAAAAGATCTTTTCTATTTTTCTATATCTTTTATATTTATAACAACACAAGATGGTAGTAATATGCTGTGTTTTTATTAAGTTTTTGGTAGCAATGATTTTCTTTGTAGTATAGTTTTGGTTAATATGACGATACGTTTGGCTCAGTTGGTAATGACCCTTCCTTCTGCACCAGCGGTCGCGGGTTCGAGTCCCGCTGGGGGCATTCATTTGTTGAGCACGAATGTTTGTTCTCCGGTCATGGGTATTAATATCTATTTTATAAATGTATTTAAAAATTTATATGAGTAGTATATCAACTATCTGGTATCCGTAACACAAGCCTCGTAGCTTACGACATTACTAGATAGCGTGGTATGTAATAATGTCCGATATTTATATTTATTTATAAAATTTCCTATCACATCAAAATTTCTCGCAATTTATACTAAATATTGAAAACATCGTTATTTAGAGAGTCTTTTAATTTATTTAACAAATATTTTTATGTCATCATTAACATTTTTAGACATTAAAAAGACTTTTGGAACCTTTCTTTAGAAAGAAAAATTAAAGCGATAAAAAATCATGTTTCTCGTCACACTAAAAACTCTCAACTGAATAGTAAACGACAGACGTGACTCAGGAATTTTAGATATTTCTGCATAGTTTTTAGTCAGCCTGGAGTAGAGACCGACACATAATTGATGGATGGACGCGATTTGTTAAAGACTTAGTGAGTGTACGTGTACTGTAAATGGAAATAGAAAAGAGTATTAGTGGTTCTAATAAGTATAAAAATATAAATAGATTGTGCAAAATTAAAAATATTATTTTTAAGTTTTCATAAATACGTGAGGTTAACCAACTCGTACTTGAAGTCACAGTAGCACGGTGAACTATGGCCTGATTCCCTCGTATAGCGAGGCCCTTGCCTAGTAGTAGACTATTAAGATTTTGAATTTATTTTCTAATTTAAAGCCAATTCCAGTTACTTCAAGTTTCTAACAAAAGCGCCAATAATAGCTACGTACCTACTCAATAGATACAAACTCAGTACAAAATGCTTGATTTAAAAAGAAAAAATAAGTTTTGAGTCTTCACCGGACGCCTAGCAGATGTGAAACATCGAAATTATTTTGTACAAGTACTAGGCACAAAAGTACAGATTATGACAGGAACTAAATATGACATGATAAAAAAAACAATATTACGAATTTTCTTCAGAAAATGATGACTGTTTATTTTATACACATTTATTTTCTTCATATACAAAATGTTTTAATTCAAGAATTCCTTTGATATCGTGACAACTCATTTATTTTCATTAGTTACTTCGGTAAAAGTTAAATTACCTATAGACTACGTATAGTACACATATTCCAGCATATACCAGAAATCTGAGAAATGTTTCACATCAAAAATGAAGCACTTTTCACACATAGTAAAAAAATAGCATAATATATAATCGCATTTAGTACATACATAAATTTTGATGTCGCTAAAACTAGCTCGAAAAGAATAATAAAACTATATCTATTAAAACTTGACAACAATGAACTTTACAACTTCGTAAAAATTCATTGTCTTGTATTATTTTTCTAAAATCTCCCTTTTCCGTTTGATCACGTTCTTTAACCGCTATATTTCACGACAAACTTTACTATAACTGAAATAAAATCAACTTTCACAAGCGACTTCGTATTGAATATCACGACTTCAGCAATTTCAATTGTGTTATCTAGAAGTTTCTATTCCTGCATTGAACGGGTTTCTTGAATAAAGGCACTTATCAAACTTAGTTTGAACGGTTGGAGATGTGCACAATGTTTGTAGGTGACAATATTTTGAATTGGTTACGTTCAGCTGAACATTTTATTTAGTTTTTCGATATGACTGTTAGAAAAGTTTAAAAATATGATTGATAGTTTGAATACAAAGCGTAAACCTCTGAAGAGATTTGAAACTATCAAATGGCGACTTACACTAGTAATTTTGCTCGGGTTCGTGGAGTACGTTTTAAATAGATATCTAGTTAGTTCTTAGCCAGCGTTAGTCATGTAAATATATTTTTGTCATGAATCTATCGTCTATCTATAACATTCACTTTGAATAACAGATATCCAACAGATCAAAGATCAAGATTAAGAATGGTTCAGCCGTTCTTAAAATTTAAGTGGTGTAACTTACTCAACTTTGGTGAGTTTTTTAGCGTTTTCCGCAAATATTTCTTGCCCAATTTTTTTTCTTTAATATTCACCGTTCTTCAATATTTGCGTTCATATTGTACCCATATTTAAGGATAGATCCAAGCAAAGCCAGGCTAAGCTAATAGAACATAAAATTTACATCTTTACGCCTAAAATATGGAACTCTATTTCTTTTACACATAACGTTTCCTTGGTAACATCACGTTGTATCGCGACCCGAATAATTCAAAACGCCTTTGTTACTGGACATAAATAAGCATTTTAGTGCTACCGCATCGTCAATCCCGACACTATCATATAAGGCGGGATTTATCGCAACCCTTGATTACGATTTACATGACGCTACAAGGTATAAGTGAAGGCAAGTATACCGTTGTGTATCTCAAAAGAAGAAAAAAAGCCTTTTCTTTAAGTGACTCTCCATTACTAAACTTCGGCAGTCATCCTTGTAAATTCTTTTTTTGTTTAAGCTAGCCTGAACTGAACTTCTACTTTCTTTATCCCAGTCCATTTCCGGATGAAGGTTCCGGTTGAAAGCCTTTTAGCATTTCGTCTTTTGCCATATTTCCTACAAACTGTTTCACAATATATTTAAGTATGTAAATATTTGTAATTGGAACTAAGTTAATAATTTCTTAGATTTGAGCAAATATTTTTGCTTCTCGACGTTTCGACACAGCAACTATGATGCCTTACAGCAATCATAGTCACGGGAGAGACTAATATCTTAGAGGTCTAAAAGGCATTATATAGTAATTTTTAAAGGCAGACTTGATCTTTGCTTCATCATGGAAGCAAAAATGTGTATATTATGTACGCTTGTTACTTCTCTATACTGAAACGGTTCAATATAGGTGAAATTCAGTAGTATTTTCAGTAATAAAATTTGCCAAAAGATACAAAATATCGTAAGTAATAATGGGTATATAGGTTTGCGCTCGAGCGAAGCGAGGGTAAATCACTAATAAAAAAATAATAATTTTGTGCCTTCACTATCGCTACTACGTATATTCTTACACCATACAAGTAGCTTGATAAGGGAAGATATAAGAACGTTTTTATGCGAATCGCGACTTGAATGCCGCGCAATTTACGAAACGTTTTAGCTGTATTTGAATCTTCTCACACATAAAACGAAATATAAATGTTTACAAGATTACTAACAACATTAAGGCCCAATATGAAGCACTAAAAACATTTCAGTATTTCTAAAAAAGAAGTTTTTGTTATAATATCTTATATTTCCTTCCAATTAGAGTAGATAGCTTTAGTTAATAAAAAAAAATAAGAAAATTAAACGAAGTTCGTGTAAATTAAATATTTTAATGGAATTTTACATACAATTTTACATTAAATTTAACACATGGATTTTAGATGATTATTTAAACTGAGACAAAATATCTCATTTGTAAGAAATATATAATAGGTACTAAACGTCAAAATATTCACAGCGATGATCCTGAGCGGATTGAGAGTGAGTCGCTCGTGCAATAGAAACATATTATTCTATAATACTTTCTTAGATGATGATAGAGAAAATGACGAGAAAATTGATTAGGTTTACGCGAATATTTGACATTATAAATGAAACTATCTTTTTGGATTTTGTCGCGGATTTCTGAATCATGGTCTAGAGAGGGAATCTCCCGTGACCATGATTGCTGTAAAGCATTCGAAACGTCCGGAACCAAAAATCAAAATAAATCCGCGACAAAATCCGAAAAGATAGTTTCATTCAGATTATTCTAATTTAAAGTAATGAAAGGTAATCAAATCATACGTTCTATCCAAAAAATCACAAAGTCAAGTTGTCAGTAAAATTAAATACCAATGGCTTTGTCTATTTACGAAAATTCCACAGGAACTAATTTCGCGAAAACGCCTCTGTAAAAATTCCCCCCCGTCTATACAGTACGCGTGCCACGTCACTACACTTGATATAATTTTAATTAAACTTCGCCGAGAAATGCGAAACCCGCCTGTAGATTATGCTCGTTTTATATGGTGATGCAAATTTTTTTACATTTTAGGGTTACGTATGACTGACGAAAAAACTCAGCTCATCATTAATATTGTTACGTACTAAGGTTCTGTACTAAAGATGTTTTATTTACACTGTATATACACGCGCAGTCTGTACACAACACTAGCTCATAGCCTATAAGCACTATATGCCACTACTTTTAATATTTCACTATACTCCTCTTCACTTTTCCACTATTTCTTATCTCTTCATAATCTTCACTTAACTCCGATTATCAACTGATCTCTCGACACACTGCCGGCCTTTTTATGTTTATAAATTTAGCACATTCTAGAATCGAAAATTCAAAATGTTTCTATTAAATTCCAAATCTCTCCTAAAATGCTTTGTCTCTCTCTGACACATTAAAATTTGCAATGAATTGACATTCGCTGTTGTAAAGCTACGTGCTATTATGACGGACTATTCCGCGACAATATATATAAATAAATATGTTGGGACATTATTACACACAGCGCCATCTAGTTCTGTGGTAAGCTACGAATCTTGTGTTACGGACACCAGATAGTTGATATACTACATATTATATAAGTTTATATACATATATATAATAAAATATATAAACACATATTATAAAATATATAAACACCCATGACTGGAGTACAAACATTCGAGTTTAACAAATAAATGCCCCCAGCGGGACTCGAACCCGCGACCGCTGGCGCAAGAAATTTGTTATATATTATGTAAAATTAAGAGAGGTTTCCACTGGGAGTGAACTTTAGGAGGAAGGAAGCTTTGGGCAAAGTAGTCACTTACCAAATTAATTCATCAAAAGGGTCTGATGTAACGAAATAAATATACTAATATATTAAAACGTTCGTATAAAAGCACAAATTCTTGGAACTACCAAATCAATTTGAAAACGACTAAAGGATTTATATAGAATTATGCTACCCGAAGAAATTATATATCTATACTAATATTATAAAGCTGAAGAGTTTGTTTGGTTGAACGCGCTAACCTCAGGAACTACTGGTTCGATTTGAAAAATTCTTTTTGTGTTGGATAGTACGTTTATCGAGGAAGGCTATATATAGGCTATATTGAATAATCTATGCTACAAATAATAGGAGCGGAGCATCAATGAAAAAAACGGGAAGGGCGGGCGTTAGTTCTGCGAGATACCCTACCGTGCGATTCAATAAGAATTCGGTTTCTAGTCTATAGAACGCGTGCGAAGCCGCGGGAAATGCTAGTTTTATATACGAGTGGAAGAAGGTCAATAATTAAATGTAAGAAAGCTGACAAGAATACAATTATGTTTATATTGTTATAATATATTACGCCATTTATCATACCTCTCCAGAAGGACTAATATTATCTAATTATCATAGTTAGTTAGCTAATTAGACGACGACTTACTTTACGACTTTTATACTTTTTCATTTCTAGTTATTTCTCAGTGCAACCGACAGAATCTACTAGGTAGTACTCAATCATACATACATCATCAAAAACTTCTCGTTTCTGAATTTCACTATCCGTTCAGCATTTTCGTATTCAGCATGAAAAAGTAACAACAGACTAACTTGTAACACTTTACAAACCAAACTAACGACTAACCCTCACTTCGCTCGGATATATCCCTAGACGAATAATATTGACGACATCAATTATATTATATTATCATCCAAATTAGTTAAAAACTTCCAGCTTGAAGAAGCAATTACACAAACATACACGTACACACTGTTGCATATTGATATGGAAAGATATTTGAGAGTTACTATACATATTTATGAAAAAATCTATAAACACTGAGTATAATTAAGAAATACATACATATGTCTTACTCGTACAATCGAAACTCAGCAGTGGATACCTTCAAGCTAGATGGACTAACATTGTACGAGAGCTGAAGCTCGAGCTTAGTAGCATGCCATTATGAAAGCTCTGTCTAAGAATAGACGAAAGCTCGTCGATTTTATGATAGAAACAAAATACGGTATATAATGAAACAACATTACCCTTCTTCTGTAACAGTCGGTAATAATAAAACTAAAAAGCTCAACAATTAGGCAAACCATTGAAAGTACAGGCGGTTATGATATAAACTTTTAGTAGTACGTAATAAGCGGAATATGGAAATTCGTTGGCAAAAGAGACCACAGCGAAGTTTTTAATAGTTGGAACTGTCTGTTCATACAATTTGAGGACATTGTAGTGAAACGGGCGTAGAGCCAGATAAAAAGTTATTAGTTATTTTTTGTAATGCAATACCGTTTCTGTCCGCTTCAAAATTTAAATTTTATAAAGCTATATTTTCAACGACAACGACTGTAGTATTGCTGCAGTGGTACGTGTTTTGAAACCACATGCTTTTTCTCAATCGAAGCTTATATTTATACTAGTTTTTAGATGTTAGTCTGTCTTTTTGTTCTTTTCTTTTTAATTATCTTTTAACTTCGTTGGTTTTCGTTTTGTAAAAATTCTTTTTATTTACGTTTATACATTTTTAGTTTTGTTGAACAATGTAAATTAATGTTTACAAGGAACTTAATTTTTAAAGACAAAATGGCGAATAGGATCCGCCATATTTATTTGGACTTACATACATCGTTCTAATTTGCTTCGTACTAATCGAATAAAACATGTCTCCAAAACTTCTTGAAATCAAAATAACAACTTTTTTTAATTGGATCGCATCAAAATGACGAGTATAAATTTCAATATAAAATTAATCGTACTACTAGTATCTTTTAAGAGTCTTTAAATACAATTTTTGTTACCTTAAACATATCACAAAGTGAAGTAACAAGTAGTTAATAACTAGTAGTTATCTATTTAGTAATTCATGCGTAAATTTCTTAATCCACAAAAGTCATTGAAGCGTTTTAGTCCTTAAATTTAGTGAGATAATTGTCATCAACAATGTAGAACAAAGTTTTCATCATTCTATACTTAATAAGGCTGTTTTGTTGTTCGGTAACTTAAGTTTTCGAAGTCACTTGCTAGGCTTTAATATTGGCTTATTACTTTTGTCAGAATAATGAACTTTCCGAAACAGATTGATGAGAACGTGTCGTGAATTTAATAATTAAGTTTTACAACTTAGTTTTATTGCCACCTCAATTCCATAATATACATACGTATAATAATAATATAATGTTCTCCGACCGATTCCGGCCATGGCGGCCAATCTCATTGAGACTGGCCAACTGCGCAGGAGATATTATAGTGCACAAGTGTACGCGCAGACACAAGTGCACTCTCTATTCCTATCACTCTCATACTCCAGTGGGACGACTACTCGACACGACCAGTGAGAGCTAAGGCGCAGGACCGACGGCTTTACTTGCTCTCCGAGGCACGGGGGTGAATCACCGCCAACTTCCCAACTCCGGGCTATTACTGAGGCTTACTAAACAGAAAGACTCAATAATTAAACTTGGCCCGACCTGGGATTCGAACCCAGGACCTCTCGATGTATGACCATACATGCTAGCCACTACACTACCGAGGCAGCAAGGTTATCTTAGTAGGGATTTAAATGGTTATCGTCATTTTGCAGCATCCCAACTCCTAAGCCCATGAGCTACGAAAAGTACGTTTATCAAAGAAGAATGTCCTATCTGGGTGTATCGTAACAATTACAAGCCTGAAGAATTTTAAACAAGACTTAAACTAATCTTTGCTTAAATAACAATTCTTGAATGAAAATCGACTTGTACTTTGTATAATCTGTTGTAGCTGAAGTCGGACAGAGTGTAACTAATTAATTTTGTTTTCCTATTCCTGTGTTTTTGTATCTTTATATTAACGAGTGTACTTGTACTTATGTACTTGTGCATTGAAGTGTATCTTTTGAATGATAAAATACTACAGCATGTATATGAAAGTAAGTATATATACGGTACTTATAAAAAAAATTGTTAGTTACTCTATGTTTGTTTCAGCTTATCTCAGAAACGGTTGAGCTTATTTTAACAAGGGTTTTACTGGCAGATAGCTGTTTTACTCGTAACACATGCCAGTTTTATTTTTGAAAAACAATTATTGTTCTATGAAAAAAAAGAAAAAAATCATAAAATTTTCCAAACAAAATTGATATAGTATTATTTAAAATATATATTATTATATAATGTACTTAATATATATGAAGAAAATCAGTGTATAAATATAAAAATGAATTGACGTATTTTAGTATCACAAAAAGTTGAAAATGGCTAAAACGATTTGCCTAATTTTGTTTTGTAATATTTTAAGAAGTCCAAATAAGGTTAAAAGGTGCAAAAATATAAAAAATTGCAATGAAAGTAATAAAAATTAATTATAAAATACTATTCATAAACTTATCAAATTTAAATAATAATAATTGAAACATTTTTCAATTAAACTCCTAAAAAGGTTTTATTTCCTTACAAGATGTTTGAGGAAACTTGCCTTTATAACAAAACTAAAATCTATTCGTATTGCCTACGGCTAACAATATCTATTAACCAATACGTGAATAGAGAGCTTTGAACCCCATTTGAACCGCTTAAATATTTATTCATTTGCCTTTACCCGTAACTCGTATTACATAATATAGATCTACATAATGTTCCTACATCAACCATTATTAATTATTATATATGTATATACAGTATACAGTATACACTAGCAAATCCGGCCCACGTCGCTGAGTGTAAGTTAAAGAAATTTTAAAACGGTATTTTATAATTTAAAATTTTAATAATAGATTTTTGATGTATGTACCGGATATACTTTCATAAAAAAGCTGTTAATCTGAAATTAAAACAGACGTTTCAATTTTTTTTAATAAATAGTAGCAATAGTATTGATCAATCAATACTATTATTGTTGTAGCCGAAGAATGAAATGTAAACTAATATAATGATACTTAATCTGTTCCAACCTCGCAAAGACAGTATCATCATCATCATCAGCCCTTTTAAACGTCCCACTGCTGGGCACGAGCCTCCCTTAGTAAGAGGGGGATCAGGCCATAGTCCACCGCGCTGGCCTAGTGCGTATTGACGGACTTTACACGACTTTCGAAAACTTGCTAGGTTTCTCTCAGACATGCAGGTTTTCTCACGATGTTTTCCTTCACCGTAAGTGGTAATCATGATAGAAATGATTCGCACATGAAAATATCAGAGGTGTGAGACCCGGATTTGAACCTACATGACACGGTTATACAAGCGAGCGCGTTACCGCTGTACTACCACTTTCTATTACTTTACTGAAATTAATAACACATTATCATTATATTATCTCTTAAATAATCTCTTAAATATATAACATACTTTAATTAGCACTCTAACAAGAGTAATTGTTACTCCAATTAACCACTCCCTCTGAGATAAATCTGAGTTTTCTTCGCAATATCTATGAATACTATACTCAGCTCAAGTCCTGTCTTGTCATTATTCACAAAATACTACCCCTTCACAGAGAACAATGTAACGCACTATTCCTCGACAACTTCAAACCACTACTCGTACAATTGCAATAAAATAACAATCTTAACTTAATGTTATAAAAAAATTATGAATGTAAATTTTAAATTTAACAATGAATTAGATTTAAATTAATAATTTTCTTCTGATTGTTGTGTGATTCTATTATCGATATACTTTAATAAAGATTCTTAATTTCTTATGTACATAGTATATATATGTTATCTACCTAATATATAAATAAAAATGAATGTTGCTAATCGCAAAACTCCAAAATTGCTGGACCAATTCGGCTATTTGTTTTTATAATATGTTGTTAGGTATATTAAAAATAATTAAAAACAAAGTTTTTAAATAAATATCGTGAATACCGTTGCAAGTCCTCTAAACTGTTGACTGTTAGCTAACTTCATACTGTCAGTTTTTCGTGTCGGTGTGCGCGCGCATCGTAAAAATTTACTCGCATCATTTTTCACTAACGCGCCAAAAGAAGTATAACTTATACAAAAGGGGGTACCTAGGGATGAATCCGAGCGAAGCGAGGGTGTACACTAGTTGAGATTATAAAATAAATCCTTACTAACTTCTTTCTGTTATCACATCGAGGCAATATTATTGGCCGGTAAGAATATCTCAATTCATAGACAAATTATTAATATAAAGAAAAGTATTCTATTATTATTAAACAACTTGTCAAATGATATAAAAATACCAATTATTTTTGTAATTTGCAATAATGGATGATACATTAAGTTTTAGTGAATCAATTAAAAAGTTGTCGATAACGGAGTGGCATCTTGGTACGCAAAGTGACATTTCCTTAGGGGCTGGTTCAGCTAGATGTTCCTTACAACAAAACTTACATGTAGTACCTACGGTATGTATAAATTAAAAACATTATATGTATAATTGAAGAAATAAGATTAGACTTGAATTTCGATATAATTACAATAGACCTTCTAAAGCCAGACGGGGTTACGCTCTAACAATTCTATTATATTTAACTAGCCTTTCCCGCGGCTTCGCGTGCGTTTTAAAGGTTGGAACTTGGAAACCAAATACCTCCCGTTATTGCAACATTTTCATTGATGATCCGCTCCTATCGGTCTTAGCGTGATGTAATATAGCCTATAGCTTTCCTCGATAAACGGACTATCTAACACAAAAAGAATTTTTCAATTCCGATTGATCGTTCCTGAGATTAGCGCGTTCAACCAACCAAACAAACAAACTCTTCAGCTTTATAATATTAGTATAGATTAAATTATATAGAATACGAGTTCAATTGCATAACAAACATCCAATTATGTTTACCAACATTCAAATTTAATAATAGCTGTGTTTAAAGAATGTTGTTATTAATAGAAAGAGGTGGAATCGAAAAAGCCACTTATCCCAGCATCTTTATTGGAGAAACTCTCCTTTCTATCAGCATATACGTCTACGACAAGCAAGCTTGAGATTTTATGCATGCAGCAAAACAATGTGAACAGGTAGTTAATAATCAGACAGAATTTCTGGTATATAAGTTTACAATAATTATTAGTTATAACAAACTGCAGTAGCCGTTATTTAAACAGTAACTCATCTATAATGTACTGAATAGTATAGATATCTCCTGCTACATAATCGAATTCTACAATATATTTAAGTAGCCTTTATTTATTTTTCCAATGTCGGACATTTCCCTTCAATACGAGGGGAAAAAGCCATAGTCCACCATCCTGGCCAAGTGTGAGTTGGCAGCCTTTACATTATTTTGAAAACTTGCTAGGTCTTCTCAGATATGCAAATACCTAATGGTTCGTTCTTTATAAGATATGAGGTGAGAATGCTTAAAACATGATTCACATATGAAAATGTTAAACTCGCTCTACTCGGTTTTTCAAGTGAGCTAGTTACCACATCGCTACCAGTGCTTGATTCTGATTGATTGATTGATTGACGCTAATTGATTTCTGCATGGACTAAACACTATTACACTAAAATATTTGACTTAGTTTAGTTTCTTATTATATAAAAATAACAGTTATATGAATAAATTTTTCGCTATAAATTTTTGATTAAATTTTTATATAAGTTAAAACTTAAAAATAATATATTTTATTTATTTACAGATTCTTTTGGCTCTACATTTCTAATTTACTATGCAAAAGCTTACCTATGACTTACGTCTATGTATTTTTAAGTTCATATGCGCCAGATCACCACTTGTATATTTCTAAAATTATGCCAATATGTTACGGTAAGTCAAGTATTGTATTAGTTCTAACTGTTGGCACATAATATAAACGAGTAGAAAAATATATATTTAAATATTGAACGTCAACTGTGACAACGCTACATCTTTACCATTCTATTAAAAACCTTTGTACCGTTTTATCAGGTTATGGGCCCAGACCGTTGTTTAAAATTAAAATAATTAAAATTTGCACATTTTAGTATAACGGTATTTGCATTTACATTATATATATAAAAGAAATTATTATATAATAATAAAGTATTTGCAAGAAATAAAATTATGGCGTCGGCAATGTCATATAATATTCCCGTCGAAAAATTAAAGGGCTTAGAAGATTATAATCACTGGAAGTTCACGCTAAAAATGATTTTAATGCATGAAGATCTTTATGATTGCGTAACGAACGAAGATGTTAAAGACGAGAAGAAAAAACAAAAGGCGTTAGCGAAGATTTGTTTGTCCGTCGGTCCATCTGCGTTGGCTCACGTACGCAATGCGAAGAGTCCTTATGAAGCCTGGCATAATCTCGAGCGTGCTTACGAGGATAAGGGACTATGCAGACGACTGGGATTGTTGAGGTCGCTATTTAGTACAAAACTGTGCGAGACGGAAGGTATGCAAAGCTACTTACTGAAAATTACGGAGCTTGGGCAACAGTTATCAGATATGGGATCCGCACTTGACGATGAATTTCTAGCTGTAATTATGCTCAGTGGTTTGACGGAGGACTTTGACCCCTTGATAATGGCTTTAGAAAATTCGAATATAAAGCTCACGAGTGAAGTGGTCAAATCAAAATTACTGCAGGAGCAACAGAGGCGAGATGACAAGAGTCAAGATGGGATTAACGCATTAGCTACTAAAAAGGAAACGAGATCAAAGGTCATGTGCTTCAAGTGTAAAAAACCTGGACATATGAAGAAGGACTGTACCAGTAAAGTGTACAAAAATAATTCTGTACAAGAATCTACTGGGAAGAAGAATCCTGAGACGTTGTTTTCGTCTGCATTACGTGTGAATCTTCACAGTGATATGTGGTGTATCGACTCTGGGGCTACTCATCATATGTGTAATAATAAAGATATTATGTATGATTATGAGAATGTAAAGTCACTTGAGGTAAATGTAGCTAATGGATATAAATTAACAACAAAGGGTCACGGTAGAGTAAAGGTACAATTAAGAAATGGTACTAAAACTATAAATAATGTATATTTTATACCTGAACTTAGTGTAAATTTATTATCAGTAAGTCAGTTAGGTAGGAAAGGTTACAATGTTATTTTTAGTAATTTAGGTTGTAAGATCATGGACAATGAACAGATTATAGCTACTGGTACTTGTAGAAATGGTGTCTATGAACTCGACATTATTAAAACTGTACATATGTATGATAGGGAATACAGTAAGAAACAAGATTCAGGGATTGCTATGAACTCAGTCCGTGAAGAGAGCGAGGTTAGGGTATTTTCAGATGAGAGCAAGGATTCTACACAGGCAATTGTGCAGAATGCAGCATCACAGGAACTGTGGCATAAGCGGCTCGGTCATCTGAATGCACGAAGTATGAATTTAATGAAAAATGGTATAGTATCAGGTATGAGTTATAAAAATACTACATTCATTCCTTGTACTGCTTGTCTTGAAGGTAAACAGACAAGGCTACCTTTTCCAAAGAAAAGTAAGAGTAGGGCTAATGATATTTTAGGACTAGTACACGCGGATGTGTGTGGTCCTATGCAGTCACCTTCTTGGAGTGGAGCACGGTACTTTGTAACATTTATCGATGACTTCACTAGGAAAACATTCATTTACTTTCTTCATAGAAAAAGTGATGTATTTGAAAAATTTAAATTATTCAAAGCTTTAGTAGAAAATGAAGTAAGTAGGAAAGTGAAGGTCCTTAGAAGTGACAATGGCGGAGAATTTAATTCTGTAAAATTTCAGGCCTACTTAAAAGAAAATGGAATTAAACATCAAACTACAATTCCACACTGTAGTCAACAAAATGGTGTTGCAGAGAGGGCAAACAGGACGATTATGGATAAAACCCGTTGCATGCTCCAGGACGCCGGTTTAGAGAAACGGTACTGGGCTGAGGCTGCTAACACGGCTGTCTACCTGAAGAACCGTTCCCCTACTAAGGCAGTAAAGGGAGTAACACCGGAAGAAAAATGGACGAATAAAAAGGTGAACATTGGACATTTACGAGTTTTTGGTTGTGTAGCATATGCCATTGATGATAATGCTAGAAAATTAGATGCTAGGAGCAAAAAGTATATTTTTGTAGGATACTGTGAAGATAGCAAAGGCTATAGGCTCATAGATCCTTCTTGTCCTAAGAAATGCATTAAAGCGAGGCATGTAACATTCATTGAGAACCAATTTGTAAATAAAAATGTAACATACGAATTTAGTGATAGTTGTAAAATTAATAAAAATAAAGACACTTTAGTAGTTTTAGACTCAACTAGTTCACAGAATTTTGTAGATAGTACTCGAAGTCCAAATTCAGTACAATTACCTACAAAAACTAGTCAGTTAACTCCACAGTCAATAGTATCAGTAAATGACGAGTCTATATGTGATAATGTAGGTCAGATAAATACTCGCAGGCAAACAATGTTTGATCTAGATGAAACAGAAAATTTAGTTGCCTCAGATGATTCGGCCGACCCCACTTATGTTCCAGGTTTATCAAGCATTGACTCTGAGGACTCTAGAGAGGAGGTATCATTTGAAGAAGCTCAATCATATGAGTTCGCTGGATTAACAGAGATGCATGAGGAGGATTTACCTAATAACGTGGAGGAAGCACTGAGATGTGGTGATTCAAAACATTGGAAACAAGCGATAAAAGATGAGTATGACTCTTTTATCACAAACAAATGTTGGACTTTAGTAGATCTACCTCCAGGTCATAAGCCTGTAAAATGCAAATGGGTTTTTTGCAAGAAGAGAGGGCTTGATGGAGAGATCTTAAAGTACAAAGCTCGTTTGGTGGCCAAAGGCTTTACTCAAAAATATGGGATAGATTATCACGAAACATTTTCTCCTGTCGTCCGATACTCAACTATAAGAATTTTACTAGCACTAGCTGCTCAGTACAATATGTTGATTGAGCACTTGGACGTTAAAACTGCATTTCTAAATGGGATTTTAAAAGAAAATGTTTACATGGAACAACCCGAAGGTTTTAATGTTGATAATAATAAAAATAAGGTGTATAAGCTTAACAAGGCAATTTATGGATTAAAACAATCGGCTAAGGCTTGGTATGAGAGAATTAATGATGTTTTAATTAATAAATTACACTTTAAGAGGTTTAATTCAGAGCCATGCGTGTATATATATAACGATGGTAAAGAAGTTTTGTATATAGCTATTTATGTTGATGATATATTGTTATTTTCATCTAAGACATCTCAGAAAGGAAAGCTTATCAAAGAGAAGTTGATGAAACAATTTGAGATGAAGGATTTAGGACTGGCGCATCAATTCTTAGGTATGAAAATTACTACATTACCTAACGGTGGCTATACTCTCAATCAATCCAGCTATATAAAGAAGATATTGACAAAGTTTAAAATGGCGGATTGTAAGGAAGTAAAAACTCCTATGGAAGTAGGATTAAAGTTACAAAGAGAGGGAAATGTCAGTAATTGTAACTTTGATTATAGGAGTTTGATTGGCTGCTTAATGTATTTAGCGGTATGTACCAGACCTGATATCGCTCACAGTGTCAGCTACTTGAGCCAATTCAATGATTGCCATGGTGAGAGTCATGTCAAAGCTGCGAAAAGGGTTTTGAGGTATTTAAAAGGCACCTCAGAGTACTCGCTAATTTTTGAGAAAAGTAATCTTGAAATTATAGGTTTTGCCGATGCTGATTGGGGCGGAGACCAATTGGATCGGAGATCCTACACAGGGTACGTATTCTGCATTGGTAAATCAATAGTATCCTGGGAAAGTCGTAAGCAGCGCACTGTCGCGCTCTCGAGCACTGAGGCTGAGTACATGGCGGTTTCTGATTCTTGTAAAGAAGCTATGTTTTTACGAGCGTTTATTAATGAGTGTACTGGTAAACTCTGTAAAATAACTTTGTATAATGACAACCAGTCTGCTCAGAAGTTATGTTCTAATGTTATATCGCATTCTAGAACAAAGCATATTGATATCAGATACCATTTTATTAGAGAATTGGTGGATAAAAAGATAGTTAAGTTAGATTATCTATGTACTGAAGATATGCTAGCTGATGTTTTTACAAAGGCTTTATGTATTGTGAAGCATAAGAAACTTGTATCTAAGTTACTTAAAACGTAAAGATATAAGTGGTATGTATGATATAAGTTGCGAAAATGGTATTTTTATATTCGTTTAAGGGGTAGTGTTGGCACATAATATAAACGAGTAGAAAAATATATATTTAAATATTGAACGTCAACTGTGACAACGCTACATCTTTACCATTCTATTAAAAACCTTTGTACCGTTTTATCACTAACAACTCCTTGTTCCGCTCGATTCAAGCATTCGTATTAAAACCCTACGAGAATCACTACATAGTATAAAACAAAGTCGCTTTCTCTGTCCCTATATCCCTTTGTATGCTAAATCTTTAAAACTACGCAACGGATTTTGATGCGGTTTTTTATTATTATAACTAGCGGATGCCGCGGCATTGCCTGTGCTAAATCTAGGGAAGAGCCCGAGCGAAGCGAGGGCAAGTCGCTATTACTTACATAAAATATTATTTCTATTATAAAATATCATATTTTGGAGCTACTATTTTTCATTTTTATGACTTTCTATGATACAATAATATTTTGGCTGTATCTATAGTCTTAGAAATATCGTCAGTCTTTATGTCTGTTGTATCAAGCAGTCATGGCTAGTGCAACTCCATCGAAACGTAGGGAATAAGGTACTTAGTTATTACAAACTAGCGACTAGATTTAGCACAGGCAAAGCCGCGGGATCTGCTAGTTGTGCATAAACCTTCCTATTAAATCACTCTATCTATTAAAAAACCGCATCAAAATCCGTTGCGTAGTTTTAAAGATTTATGCAAACATAGGGATATAGGGACAGAGAATGCGACTTTGTTTTATACTATGTAGTGATAATATTGCTATCGTGCTTATGAAAAGACATAAGGAATTTTAATTTTTAGAATATAATAAACCCCGAGTAATATTTTGCAGGTTGTAACTGGTTATTCGTTATAACAAGCATATACCAACTTTTAATCATGATAGATAATACGACATTTTACTTCATTTATTTCATACATGGTATTCTCTTTAAAGTGCCTTGGAACAGGTAACGTTGTCATTAATATACATTATACAAAACTAACAGTAGTACCTTTTGGGACCCACAATAATAAACATAATTTTTCAAAAATACAGCATTTTTATAATAATATAACTAAAAACACATACAACTAGAATTGAAAACCTCCTTTATTTTGAAGTCGGTTGAAAATACAATAAATTTAGTTTCGGCTAACGCCACCTAACTCGATGAAGTCACTTTCTATACTTTTTTAAACTCCCAATAATTATGTAAAGCTACTAAAGACAGTCCTTATTTATTTATTTTATATAATGAAGTAGCTGGTCTGGCAAAGGTTGTTCTGCCATATATAGATAGGGGCTGGGGGTAGCAGGTTGAAAAATAATTTACGACGTATTCTCATAACTACCAATTAAAAAAAACAATAAAATTTAGCCGTAAAAGGGGAAGTGCGACCACAAAACCGTGACACGAGATATTTAAGAATATATAATCTATACTAATATTATAAAGCTGAAAAGTTTGTTTGTATGTTTGTTCCTAATAACTTCTAATAATCTCAGTAACTGACTCGATTTGAAAAATTTTTTTTGTGTTGGATTGTCTTGTTTATCGAGAAAGGCTGCGACCAATAGGAGCGGAGCATCAATTGTTGCAAAAACGGGAAGAGTGGGCGTTAGTTCTGCGAGGTATCATACCTCGCGATCCAGAAAGAAATTGGTTTCCGGTCATTAGAACGCGTGCGAAGCCGTGGGAAATGCTAGTAATAAAATAAAGGTAGAGGAGACCGTGGAAGATCGACCTTCACCGATCTTATAACCAGATGAGACATATTTTTTATCGAATATAATTTATAAACAAATATGCCTATAATTACTTGCCTATCTGAAAGTGCTCATGGCTATTTTTAGCTAGGCAACAGTGCTTTAAGTATGATTTTTTGTAGGCAAGTCTATATGACTGATTTTGTAATAAAATAATCTAAAATTTGATATAACTTTCGATAAGTTAGCAGAACGATGGAGTCACCTATATTGACTTTCCTGTTTATATCGGCTTTGGTAGCTATACACAAAAATGAGTAGGCAAGCCTACTGAGGCATATTCTGTGTGTTAAAAAACTAACAGTGAAATAAAATTCATTTGGTTATCAAAAGAATGAAAGTGATGAAAAAAAAATCGATTAAAGTTAATTTAATTAAAAATAGCCATGAGCACTTTCAGATAGGCAAGTAATTATAGGCATATTTGTTTACAAATTATATTTAATAAAAAATATGTCTCATCTGGTTATCAGGTCGGTGAAGGTCGATCTTCCACCGGCTCTTAGACCACTATATTAAACATAATTTCAGATGCGTCTATGAAACAATGTATGTTGAAAATGTTACCTATAATTGTTACAATATATCAGAATTTTCAACAAAATTCGACGATACTAATGTAACGTATGAAACATATTATTACAAAGCACCGAATGAATTCTTTTCCGTGGCACAGATCGAATATTATGAGTAAGACTTTTTTCTATATAACATTGTGACTTCTTATTATTTTACAGTGTTTAAATGAGTTATGCTTAGCAATATTTTCGTACTTAGATATGTGCAGCTATTATTTTTATCAATATGTTTATAATATGGTTTATTTAAAGTTACATAATGTAGAGTACAACTATCTGGTACCCGTAACAGAGGCTTCGTAGCTTACTACTAAACTGACTGATAGCTGAAGTTATGAGGAATAACTTAGGCTAATTTTATTTTAGAAAAAGAATAAGGGTTTACGAAAAAAATAAAAACCTATGAAATTGTGAATATAATCAGCGTATTTAGGGTAGGTCGGGGGTAAGTAACTTTGTGCGTGACTTAGACATTTTATTTCCAAGTATAGCACATTATATCGACCAATTTCAAAAAAAAATTAAGTCGACGACGACGATGTATTTAATGTGTATTATGAATACGGAACAATAAATATTACGTCTTTAAAAACAATATATTATTAATATTTGTTAGAGAATAATGAATAATAATTACTAATTAGTTGCGTTGCCATGTTTCATCCTTAAATGAGGGTAGTTGAAAGACTGTACTTGTCAATAGTGTTTGACACATGTCATTGGAAATGTTATAAAGCGTGAGTCAATAGCGCGAGTGGGGTCACTTTACCGTGGACACTCGACTGTGCCGCACGTGCACATTGACCATGTCGGAAGTATATTGTGACAGTGTAATATTAAATCCATCGCCATCCCTAACAGCAGCGGCGGGATTCGCCTGTGATTCTCCTCATGGGTTTCCCATCCTCGGAGGGATTCAGAATCGATCGTATTTCCGTGCTACCTACAAAAGACACCGAAAGGCCTGATCGCCAACTTATGAGCCGTTTTATTCGAATACCGACACGTGGCATTAATTCTTCTTATCGATGTTAAAGAATTTTAAACACAAAGAAGTTGAACCATCTACATCGAGAGCACTGAGACCTTCCTTCCGCCATACGAACAGTGTATCAGTGATTGTGTTTTGTCAACGAGATGAGTGTTGGTGCTTGTGTCGATGAGTTGTGTATCAGTGTTTGTGTTTGTGTCAACGAAGAGGTTTTCACGGGTGGTTCGCGGAGTTCACGAGCGAGAAGGCTATTTCTCACATAGAGTACTCTGCGCTTGAGCTGGCCATGGTCGACCGCCTTGAGACGGAATAGAGTGAGGCATATAAAATCGAGGTAGTTGTATCCGGTGTGCTCAGGTACGTTCCGATTTATTAAAACATACACCTTTAGATTTTGTTGCAGTTGACAGGCATTTATGTATCTACCCTCGCGTTAAGAATTTGTTAATATTTGGAGTCGCGGGTAGATAATACGTGTAAAATTCGTGAAGTAAATGATAACATGTTAATATGAATTATTGTAACAGTCGCGTGTGTTATAATTGTGATAGGTATGGTATCATTTGAGTCGTAACTGTATTTTTCATAGAAAGTCAATATCAGATAATATTATTCATTGTAATCATTACAATAGTGCTATTGGACGTGTGTGTACATTTTTTGTAAAACAGAAGTAAGATATAGCTCTATCTCCAATAGAGTACATTCGGATTTCACAAGACTCTTTAAATGTTTGTTCTTTCTTTGATATATCATTAATTGAAGTAAAAAGAATAACGATTATTTGCTTCATGCCCTGGATTACAGCGGGACACAGTATTCCTCATTACTTGAGAACATACAACATAGATCGTCGTTTGATATGAACACCAGAATTTGTACGTTTCTATTTTGTAATTTGTTTTAACGAGATAAATAATAATTGGCCTATACCTGTCGCAACCGTCGTATTCGTTTACTAAGATAACGGTTTTTATGAATCTGTGTGATATTCATTATTCATGTTCAATGAATTTCTTAATTATTGGTTTTGACATTATCCCGTACGATATAATATTAGATCGTGATATATTTTAAATACTTAGTTTATCTTGAATTATGAACTGTGAGAAGTTTCGTCTCTAGCAAAATTGAGAGAACTTCTTATTCCCAGTGTACTGTTACTTCACTCGTGTACAAACATTTGTAGAACGATGTTTTACTTGTAAATTAATAAAGTACCTTTTTAGCTCAAAAGGAAAGAGTTGATACTATAAGCAGTTGATGCTAAAGAAAACGTCATAGTAAATAGCTTTTATAAAATATTGTTATTTAAACGTTGTCAAAGATTTGACATCGAGAGTATGTAATGCACTTAAAACTTTTGGATCACTATTCTACTGTTTAATTTTATACGGAAAGTGGTTGGTAAAGTTCCATGAGTTAGCTAGAGTTTAACTGGCTATGGTGTTGATGTTGTATGAAATAAAATATTATGAATAATTAGAAAACGTGAATAATAATAATTTATTCCAAATTTATTAACGAGAAGTGGTTTGAAATTAATGAATACTGAGTCTATTGAGTTTTCTACCTACATTAGAAAAATAGTGGTTTTGTGAGAATGCAATAATTTAATAGTTAAGAGTATTTAATGGATAAATAATTCAGACAGAAGTAAGTACTAATGCGAGAGGACTATTTATTATGACTTTATAATCTTTATAAGAATAGTAAATTTTAATAGCTATTTGAATTAGAAAATATTATGTTATTTATTGTGAGTGTCAAATTCAAAAGACTGGATTTGATTCCTAAGATGATATTAATAAAAAAAAAGTAAGATTTAACTTCCTGCTGATTGTTATAAAAGCTGCGAAGAGTTTTTGACTAGCTTTGATTTCGCGTGGAACATTTGTTAATTTGTTGGTAATCTTCTTTATAAGTATGTGGTGAATTCATCTGTATAAAAAGTGAAATAGATTCTTTATAGTGAAGTTAAATAAACTTAATATCTTAAAAAGGTGGTAAAATAATGCTTAGTACATTATTTTCTGATATACGTGTCATAGTAATTTTAAAATGGTTTTTAATAATAAGTCATATTAAGTGATCTTAAAAATTGTGTTAAATTGTGTTTCTATTTTACATGGGAATACGAAAAGTGATGCGACATTATATAACTTGTAGCGTTAAGTAACTTCATATAATGTAAAGTTTAATGCATAGTTTGTTACTCTTAATTTGACTGTCTGTGTAATATTTGGTTATTTATGAAATTGATTTAAACACTAGAGGCACTAGTCAGGGTTGCCAAACAAGTGCGAGTGAATTATCGTACAAGTATTTGAAAATCATTGTATCAGATGAAAAACTATCGTAGAACAGCCAGAGCCGCGCGAATGCGCTATTTCAGAGAGAAATAAGATAGGAATTTTAGAGAATTGTGAAATTAGACAGAAATTTTAAAATAGCTTATATTTAGTAAAAGAGTGGGATAATAGAAATTACTATTTACTTCCAGCAGCGCCAGCCATTGTTGGATAAAGGACTGCTGTAGTCATTGAAAATATCATTTTTAATTTGGCTTAAGAGCATTTGATTGTTGATTGTACACATTTGTACTGATAGTAAACCCGCTTACAGTTTTTTACAGTTTTTGTTGCAAGTTTGTTTCTTATTCTGGTCTTCATTAATATTTTGCTGAATAGTCGTTTGGTGTCTGTACTTGAGGGCAAACTGAAATTATCGTATTTTGGCGTCCGATGATACATAATGTATCGGATATTGTACCTGGAAATTAACGTAAATATGTTGCTTAAGCGGGTCATAGCATCTTTTGCCATCCCGATTCGTCTTTTTATCTCTGGGACACAGCTGCCGTCATTGCAGATTTGAGAGCCCAGGTAGACGTAGCGGTCAACGATATTAACGCCCGGAAGGTTGCAGGTGACGTTTGATAGCTTTCCAGCTCTATCCACTATCATTACCTTAGTCTTCGCTCTGTTCACTGCGAGACCAATGTTGCTACTTTCTGATTCGAGTCTTTGGAACATCTCACTCATATCTTCTATGGACGTTGCTAAGAGAACAGTATCGTCGGCGTATCGGAGATTGGATAATCTCCTGCCACCGTGTAGGGGACAGAATGCAACCCTGTCTGAGTCCTTTTTTTGCTTGGAACATATTGGAGTGTTCATTGTCTATCCTTACAAAAGATCGGTTCTCTGTGTACAGACTCTGAACTAAAGCAACGAGGTGTTCAGGAGCTCCCATTTCGAGCAGTACTTTCCATAGTTAGTCCCATTGAAAGCAGTCAAAAGCTTTTGTGTAGTCGATAAAGCATAGGACTACCGGGGTGTTGAATTCTCTGCTTTTCTCGATGATCTGGCGAACATTCAGTATTTGTTCTCGCGTCCCTTTTCCCTTAACGAAGCCTGCCTGTTCTTCGGGTATCTGTCGGCTTAAGAAGTACTCGAGACGTTAATTAATTACATGAAGGTGGATATTACTTGCATGAGATATTAAAGCTATAGTTCTGTAATTTCCACAGTCTTTTGAAGAGCCTTTTTTATGTAACGGGTACAAACACCGATTCTGTCCAGTCCTTTGACCATTTAAAAGTAATTGGTATTTAAAGTCGTCGTAGTCGTCTCTAAATATTTATAGATTGTAACGAGAGTTTGTAGAGTAAAGAAGTAGTGCAAAGAGCAGGATGGACGAACAAGCATTAAAATACAACGCGTTTCGATGACCATAAGCTTAAAATTAAAGATAGGCTTTAATGTTGGAGAGATTTAGTTCTTGTTGAGAAGAATCCTCTCGTTATTTTATAATACATTGAATGCAAGATTTTTAATTACATGTAAAGTTGTACGACGTAGACGCGTTCAATGTCGCTTGCCTTCCTTAGTAAAGATTTACATGAAAAATAAGTTTTTAGATAGAAATGTTGTGTAAAATAATCGCGACTATATATAACTTTAGTAATTGGAATATTTATTGTATGAGTATCATGCATATTTTACAGAATTGTAATTTTTGAATAAGTATCTTGGTAAGTCAATGTTATCATCTAAATCTGTGTTGATTCTGTGAATAAATAGGATTATTTTCTTAATACTTAATGATGAGGTAGTGTTATGAAAGAGTATTATGAACAATTATTGTGACAGTTACTTTGTGAATTTGATGAAGGATATAGTCCCCTTAATGTAATAAAGCTGTATTTGTTCTTGGAACGTTGGAAGGCTATTACGCTTCACGTTAACGTTGTAATGCGTTGGAATGCAGTAACGCTTCACGCTGGGGTTCTGAAAGCGTTGGAATGCCGTGACGCTTCACGCTAAGGTTCTGAAAGCGTTGGAATGCTGTGACGCTTCACGCTAGGGTTTTGGTTTTGAGGGCGTTGGAATGCCGTAACGCTTCACGCTGAAGTTTTGAGGGCGTTGGAACGCTGTGACGCTTCACCCCAAAGTAAAGGGCGTTGGAAGGCTGAAACGCTTCACGCTGGTACTCGAAAGATGTTAAGGGTTATAGTTTTCTATGTAATTTAGATACAATTTTGATGGCAAACCGACGTTTTATAATAGAAGTTTATGGCGTTATTATTTTTGTTATTGTTGCCTATGTTTAACACTCGTTATAAGTTCTTTAACGATGAGATAAATAATCATTGAGGAGCCGCGAGAGCGCGCCTCCAGTCAGTATGGCCGTGTTAGAGAATAATGAATAATAATTACTAATTAGTTGCGTTGCCATGTTTCATCCTTAAATGAGGGTAGTTGAAAGACTGTACTTGTCAATAGTGTTTGACACATGTCATTGGAAATGTTATAAAGCGTGAGTCAATAGCGCGAGTGGGGTCACTTTACCGTGGACACTCGACTGTGCCGCACGTGCACATTGACCATGTCGGAAGTATATTGTGACAGTGTAATATTAAATCCATCGCCATCCCTAACATATTAATAAAAAAATCATGTTTTCGGAATACTTTATATCCCCTCTAATACGTAACGTAACGTAGATTTATCTTTTACTATTACTAGTATAGTATTATGTAATCTGTGCTATTACTTAAAAAGAAAGAGAAAAGGAGTAGGGGTCAAAAAATTATAATATTATATAAGTAGAAAAAAATTCTAATTAATTTGGTATTTTTAGCTTAATGATCGTTGATCAATCTGAGTTTAAATTGACAAATCCAAATATCTCTCTCTACCCAATATTATGGCTATTTGCAGTACTTAATTATAATGAACTATTCAAGAAACGCATTTGGAAAGTTAGTACATTTAAAAATGTATCTTGTATATTATGTATATGTCATTGGCTAA
Organism: Boloria selene; assembly: GCA_905231865.2. Taxonomy (NCBI): domain Eukaryota; kingdom Metazoa; phylum Arthropoda; class Insecta; order Lepidoptera; family Nymphalidae; genus Boloria; species Boloria selene. Next base: position 1,990,941 of record HG993133.1, read on the forward strand.
TCTTCTCGTAGCTCTTAGTGTACAATAAATTTTACTGATAATAATTATAAATGAAAGTATCTTTTCGGATTTTTTTGCGGATTTATTTTGATTTCTGGTTCCAGAAGTTTCAGCGACAAAATTTTAATTTCTTTTACAATGTAAAATATTCGCGTAAACCTACTCGTAAGAAAGTATTATGTACTGATAATTTTAAACTATTAATATATATTAATAGTTACTGCGCTGATAAAAAGTATTTCCATTGTAAAGTATTATCCCCGAAACTTAAAGGATACAACTCGTAACTTATTCTAGATCGACTTATTTATACATAATATACCTACTGTTATTTATACATTTGGCTTATGTCAGCTAAATTTGAATAATTTGTGTGAAAAGCGCAGAATAGTTAGTAAAAACTTAAATATGCAGTATAGATCTATACAACTGACTTCAAAGCTACATATCCGCATAGAACTGTGACAATAATGTTTAAATGATTACAGTTGTTAAATTACTCGCACGCAGCGCTGTGTTTGATGATATTCATTATATGTATACACGTTGCAATAACATACGAGAACAAACCAATAATGGAAATTCAAAAAAACGATATAAACGATCAAGAATATTTAATGGTAAGTTGTATATATTTTATAAACAGATGGAGGAGGCTTTTACCCATAAGGGATCACACTAAATAAAAAAAAAACTTCATTCTTTCTTATAATACAATTTATATGTATAGTAAAGCTGTTATAAATAAATAAATAAACAAATATGTTTGTTTACCTCTTTACCCCTTTTTCCCCTTTTTGGACGAAGAAGCCCTAAGTAAAATATCTCGTCAATGACAATTATCTATATAGAATAGAATATGTATACCAAATTTTGCCTAGATCGGTTGTATAAACAAATTAACAGAGTTAAGCAAATTTAGCCACATTTGAAACGTCTCTAACGCTTCGTGCGCTCGGTCAATTAATATGGTTACCAGTGACATAACCTCATTTCACTCAAGGATGAATATAGGTGCATGTTTCAGGTCGTAGTTATATCTGTGCACTAAATTTCATGCAAAACTTTCTTTAGACAATTTGTATACACCATTTTGTAACGTTCATTTACAGGGTGCTGATTTTGACTTACTCGCCGAATCAATGACTGCTCCTCCAGTAATTCATATATTAAGCGCAAGAGGCACCGATGAAGTATTTTTAATTTTTAATTTTATATCTCCTATATTGGGGTATATTATAAATTTTTGAAACGAGTCTCAATTAGATTCTGTAGTGCTAATAAACCACTAAAATACGCCAAATTTTTATTTAATCGATAAGTATAAGTTATATTGTTATTTTATAAACTATAAAACCACCATTTTCCGGATGCTTTTTGCCTAAGCTTTCTTAATAATACATTTTTAGGTTGGTTTTCATATAGAGTAAAATACCCTATTAATAAAGAAAGTGTTCCTGGTTCCATAAATAATAATATAGTAATGTAATTTCAAATATTTTCTCAAGGATCTGTTTATATTTTGATATTTGAAATAAGTCTTAGCTAGTTTCCTAAGCTTAAGATCCCTCTAAGAGTTTTCCCCCCGGAAAGTATACTCCGAAAAAGATAATAGATAGCAATAAGTTGGAACTAATCTGGATGAAGCTGCACTGCAAAAGTTTTAAATCTTTAATTTTTGCTCTTCTCTCGGTATTCTTCTGCAACAATGTTGTTTTTTAGTTTGTTGAATAATATTACCTACCTACTAATTCTTTAAAATTTCCCAAACTACTGCTACTTCTAAGTAAACTACTACTATGTATATGGTAAGAAGAAATAGGTAGGTATAATATGGTACTCAAAATATATCTGCAGTCTGCCAAGTTACCCCGTAATTAATCTATACTAATATTATAAAGCAAAAGAGTTTGTTTGTTTGTTTGGTTGAACGCGCTAATCTCATGAAGTACTGGTTCGAATTGGAAAACTCTTTTTGTGTTGGATAGTCCGTTTATCGAGGAAGGCTATATTACATCACACGACGACCAATAGGAGTGGAGCATCAATAAAAATGTTGCAAAAACGGGCGTGTCTTAGTTCTGCAAGGTACCGTACCGCGCGATTCAGAAAGAATTTGGTTTCCGGTCTTTAGGATGCGTGCGAACCCGCGAGAAATGCTAGTGAAATATAAGAGTTAAGTTAGTATTGTAATTTAATATGGGAGCTTATGTAATGAACGTTTTCGTTTGTTTTAGATAAAACCTAATTTTGATAGTGGTATTATCACATTGACAAATGGTATTTTGTATATATTCAAAGCATTAACATCAAATTTGTTAAAAAGATATTGTGATAGATGGGTGAATGCTACAATTATTTACTGGCGTTACGGTATAATATACTTTAAATATTTTTAGTTGAATTTTAAATCATATACAAAATTCAAAGAGTTTTATTATTTCTATTCATAAATTGAATGATTATTTAGACGACACGTTTGGCTGGTTTGACTCAGTTTGCAGTGACCATTCTTAGTCGGGTTCAAGTCCCGATTGAGGCATTATTTTGTGTGTTTGTTTGTACTCCATATATTATATATTTAGTATTGAAAGTTCTGGCATCAGTCGCGCGCGGTTAGACCAAGCGAGCACACGTTTTTAGATAAGATCGTACTCGTCGCGGCAACTTATTCTCAATGTACCCACATCAGTTAATTAAAAATGGATAGTTCTGTTCGTTCAACAGAATCTATTTATGAAAGTAGTAATTTGAGTGGAAATCAGTGTGAGAGTAATAGTTTTATGGAGGGACAACAGGAATGTGAGGTGTCGATGCAAAACATGTCTGATTTGACTGACAAGGCAAGGCGCATGAAGAGAAACCGAAATGAGGGAATGTTACAAAGTGATGCAGAGAGTTCGGAAGATTTTATAATTGTACGAAGGAAAGTAAAGCGAGTAGCACGAAGTAATTCTTATAACGATACAAGGGCATATAAATATGTGGAGGAAAATAAATATGAAGTGTGTTTAACATCGCTCGAGGTACTGCCTAAACAAATTGGATTAGTTAAACTATTGAAATCGGAAAACTTACAAAATATTACGAGAATTAAATACAAAAATCCGTACAAAGTTTTTATTAATTTTGAAACACGAGAAGATGCTGAGAAGATGCTAAGAAGTGAAAAATTTAATGATTTAGGTTGTCGATCTTACTTAACTAATGAAGTAAGCTACTCTTATGGCACAGTTAAATATTTAGAGATTGAGGTAGATGAAAAGGAACTTCTAGAATCATTTACTTGTCAGTCAGAAATCATATCAGTAAGACGACTTAAAAAGCAAGTTAGTAATGGAGAATGGGCTGATAGTGAAACTGTGCGCTTCTGTTTTAAGAGTAGTACTTTACCTGAATATGTTTACGGCTATGGAGGCAGGTTTAAAGTGGAGCCCTATATCTTTCCAGTGACACAATGTTCCAACTGCTGGAAATATGGTCACCTAGCAAAAAATTGCCCAAGAAAGGGGAAGGTGTGTCCCAAATGTGGTGGAAAACATGATAATTGTGATACGTCTATTTATAAATGTATTAACTGCAAAGGTAATCATATATCTTTCTATAAGAGATGTCCAGTTTTTTTTAAGGAAAAAAAGATTCGTAATATAATGAGCCAAGAAAACTGTACCTATAAGAAAGCGCGAATATTATATGCTAATCAAAATAATAACCCCGACATGTCAGTAGCCTTTAATAATGATATAGTAGAAGAAACAACGTCTAGCCAAGGAAGTATATTTGGTGAAAACTATATAACACAACAGGAAGAGGAAGGAGTAAGTCTAATTGCAAATAATGAAGGTACATCCTATGATAAGTCAAAAGAGAATCCATTCCAATTAACTGAAAATACCACACAATATAAAAAGAAGAATAAAAAGCAGAAAAATAAGAAAACTCAAAAACATAAAAATTTTGAAAATCATAATGAGGAAAATAAGAATCAAGAAAATGAGAATAAAAGTGAGGAAAGCAATGAGAACAGCAGTCAAACAAAAAACAGTAATAATTTCGTAAAACTAATTACAAAACTTAAAGACATTGTATTATCTAGTAAGTCAGTTGAAGAAAAAATCATCTTAAGTGTGAAATCCTTATACGAATGCATAAAACTTTTTATTCAGAAGACCTTTACTGATGGAGAGTTTATGAGTAAAATTTTGAATGCATTGTACCATGGATAACGGTACTTACATAAAATATGCCATTAATATTTGTCAATGGAATGCACAGAGTCTAAGGCAGAAAAAACAAGATTTCGAGTTGCTACTAAACAGAGAAAAAATTCATATCTGTATTTTGAGTGAGACGTGGTTGCATCCTGATATAGCTTTACGTTTTAAAGACTATAGTATCTATAGGAGTGATAGATGTAATGCATATGGAGGTGTTGCTATTGTAGTTCATAAATCTATTAAAAGTTGTAGTAACCCCATAGAATTAAGAAACCCGGGAATTGAAATTGTGTCAATAAAAATTCTCAATTGCAAACACTTAGAATTTATAACATCAATATATTGTTCACCTTCTGCTCAAACATCACAATGTGACTGGGATCAACTATTTTCTAAATTTTCGTCTAAATCTATAGTAGCAGGTGATTTTAACGGGCACCATACTATCTGGTCATGTAAACAAAACACAAGGGGACTTCAAATATACGATACTATATTAGATCACAATTTTATAGCACTTAATAATGGGAATCACACAAGAATTAAATTTGTCAATAATATTTTACAGACATCTTCACCAGATATCACCTTTGTTACATCGGATATTGCAGTTTATTTTAATTGGGAAACTACAAATGAAAATTTGGGCAGTGACCATTTAATTATTAGGTTTAGCTTGGAATTTAAAAGTAAAGTAGATATTTCTAAATGTCGTAATTACAAATTAGCAAATTGGCAAAAATACCAAATTTTATTGAAAAATAGTCTTGGCCACTCCACAGAATATAATAACGTTCAAGAAATGTATGATTATTTTACAGACCAAATGAATAAAGCCGGAGATCAAAGTATACCTTTTAAAAGAGTATGTACTAACCCTAGCCAAGTATTTCATCCAAAAACCTATTGGGATTCTTCATTGTCTCGAGCCATAGCAGAACGGCGTTTGGCTTTAAAAAAATTTAGACGAAATCCTATCCCTGATAACTTCGACAAGCTTACATCAAAAATAGCAGAGGCTCGTCGGTTAACTCGACGTGCTAGAACTAATGATTGGCAAAGTTTCTGTACAAAAATAGACGAAGTGACGGACACTCCTACTATGTGGAACAAAATGTGTTGGATGAAAGGAATAAAACCGAAGTATTCTCAAATAACTGAAAGTAAGAAAAGAGACCTTTTGCATTCCCTGACTCCAGATTATGTAGAACACCCGCAACCTATACTTCATTCAGACAACCAAGCATTGCAGCAGGATTTTTCATTATCAGAGCTACAAAAGTGTCTTAAGAAAAAAGACACAGCTCCAGGGGATGATGGTATTACGTACAGCATGATATACAACTTGCCCAATGAAGGTAAATCCTTTTTACTTCGAATGTATAACTTAATATTCAGCCAATCTCATGTTCCAGAACAATGGCGTAGTATTAAAATAATACCTATACCCAAATATAATTCTAACTCTAATGATTCTCTAAAATTAAGACCTATTTCTCTAATTTCATGCATATGTAAAATATATCATATAATGTTAAAAAAAAGACTAGAGTGTTTTATAGAACAGAATAACGTGATACCATCATCAACAATCGGATTTCGAAAGGGACAATCATGTATGGACTGTTTAACACGTTTTGTTTCAAATATACAGATAGGAATGACAAAAAACATTCCCACCCTTGCTTGTTTCTTGGACATCGAAAATGCCTACAATAATGTTTCTGTTGAGCAACTTATTCTTATCTTGGACAGTCTAAATGTAGGAGCTAAAATTTGTAGTTATTTGTGGCATTTTTTGAGTAAAAGATATCTTAAGATTACAAGTTATAGTGGACAACCTTTAAGTAGGTGGACTAATAGGGGCTTAGCTCAGGGAGACCCAATTTCTCCTCTTCTATTTAATATAGTAACTTCTCAGATATGCATAGGAATTAATAACGTTAATATTTTGCAATATGCCGATGATTTTGTGTTTTACATACAAAATAAAAATCTCATTAGTGGTAAAGCGGATTTACAAACTAGTCTCAATACTGTAGTGATAAAATTAAATCAAATCGGCTTGGATGTTTCGTCTACGAAAACTAAATATTGCATTTTTACTAGAAAGAGAAAAATAGATCAGGTTTCCCTTAATATTAATAATTGTAATATTGAGAGTGTTGATTGTTTTAAATATTTGGGAATGTGGCTTGATAAATCATTACTTTGGAATAAACATATTAATGAAATAAAAGAAAAAACTATGAAAACAATTAATTTATTAAAAATATTAGCAGGAAGCTCATGGGGTGTTCATCCGAAACATTTACGTCGATTATATTTTGCATTGATTCGCAGCCGAATGGATTATGGTAGCTTTTTATATGATAGTGCGGCCAAGACACACTTACTTAAATTAGACCGTGTGCAGAATTCTGCTTTACGTATAATAGGGGGTTTTATCAAAACCACGCCTATTCACGTCATGGAATGTGAACTAAGTATTCCCCCGCTTAATTTTAGACGTCAATTTTTAGCTAGTAAATACTGTCTTAAATCCATGACCTCATACGAAAACAGTACAATTATCATTTTGGAAAAGTTAACGCATGTATGTCAAAACCGTTATTGGCAGAAAAAAAAAAAACCATTACTGGCAAATGTTTACAGCACGCTCAAAGAGGAGAGAATTAAGTCTTGTGATTCTAATACTTTGGAAACTAATATAGATAAAAATATAATATCCACTGAAATAAAAGGCTTTACAGGCTCTAAGTATAATAACATGAATTCTATGTTAAAATACTGTACACTTAACATGCTCGCTGTTGAATATGAAGGGTGGCATAAATTATATACTGATGGGTCGAAAACAACAAACGGTTTAGGAGCAGCTTTTTACGATCCCGGTCACAATGTGAAAGAGAAATATAAAATTACATCAAGTGTCTCAATCATGTCCGCGGAACTTCTTGCAATCTCAGAGGCAATGTCATATGTTAGTAATTACATTAAAAATAAAAACGTAGTCATTTTAGCAGATAGCAAATGTGCGCTGCAGCATTTGGCTCGATGCGCCTCTGGTCAAAGAGGTGTACCGGTAGCCTATGCAATTTTGAGAAAAATTTTACTTCTTATTAATAACGGATTGACTTTGAGATTGCAATGGGTGCCGGCGCACATAGGACTAAGTGGGAACGAGGAGGTTGATAAAATAGCTAAAGAGGCAGTATTGACTGGATCTGAAATATATATTGTACCAGATTTCACAGAAATTTTGATTAAATATAATAATGATATCTTTAACAATTGGATCAAATACTTTAGAGAAGCTTCAAAAGTTAAGGGAGTCTGGTACAATACTATACAAAAAGAACCTCATCGTATACCTTGGTTTATAAATTGTAAACTGCGTAGGGAAGTGATTGTAATGGCGCATAGGCTTCGCTCTGGGCATTTGCCACTGAATAAGTTTAAATTTCTATTGAGGAAGAGCTCGTCAGCTAATTGTAGTACTTGTGATATCGTAGAGGATGTACAACATATTTTAGTGGAGTGCACCCGAAGCGAAGCCTTGCGAAATAATTTAATTAGAAATTATGATTTTAATGTCAAAGATGTTGGTAAATTTAATTGCATACTATCTACTCCTATAACAGAACAAGCTAAATTAGTTTTTCATTATATGCTTAAAATGTTAAAATAAGATTAGTATAGTTGAATATATGTTATTGTGATACAATAGGTCTGGCATAATCTTTAAAGATTCAAAGACCTTTAAATCATATAGAAATAAAAAAAAAAAAAAAAAAAAAAAGTTCTGGCATTCATAACATATGCCTCGGATCTTAAATATATGTTGCGACATTATTACACACAGTGCCATCTAGTTCCGTAGTAACCTACGAAGGAAGCTTGTGTTACGGATACTAGATAGTTGATATACTACATGTATAAGTTTAAATATATAAATATAAATATTATAAATATAAACACCCATGACTGGAGTACAAACATCTGAGTTAAACAAATGAATGCCCCCAGCGGGACTCGAACCCGCGACCGCTGGCGCAAAAAAGTAGGGTCAATTCAAACTGCGCCAAACTTTTACTGTTGTTGATGTTTTTAGTGTATTGATGTTGATGGTGTAGTGTGTTAATTTACGTTAGGATTTATTTACTTTAACTATATATAAGTATTTTATCATCACTACATAGTATAAAATAAAGTCGCCTCGCTGTCTGTCTGTCCCTATGTATACTTAGATGTTTAAAACTACGCAACGGATTTTGATGCGGTTTTTAAAATAGATCAAGTAATTCAAGAAGAAGATAGTACTTTCTTAGGTTTACGCGAATACTTGACATTATAAATGAAACTATCTTTTCGTATTTTGTCGCGGATTTATTATGATTTTTGGTTCCCGACGTTTCGAATGCTTTACAGCAATCATGGTCACGGGACCTTGACCTCTCTCCCGTGACCATGATTGCTGTAAAGCATTCGAAACGTCGGGAACCAAAAATCATAATAAATCCGCGACAAAATCCGAAAAGATAGTTTCATTTATAATGTCAGGAGGAAGATTTTTTATACATAAATATTTAGTATCAGAAGCCGCGGTTTCACTCGCGCTAAGTTAGTTATATTTTAAATTTGATAATATTAGACGTAATGGAAATAATACATATTGTTATAATTGTTTTAAGGAAGCGGATCGCTTTTTTACGTGTGGCCAATTTACTTTGCAACTATTTACTTCGGTGATTTTTTCGCCCTCATATTTTTTGGGCTCAATGCTGTTGTAGACTACTGCACTTTTGTAAGTATTTTTGTACGGACTTTAAAATAACGTCTCAGACTGAAAGATTATGAAAGATTATAGGTCTCTTCTAAAAATTTCAAACAACTCGTTTATATCTATTAAGATATAACATCGTTACTCATGGCTTAAATAAAAAGAACCATGGTATCACACACCACTTGTTACTTTAGGAGTCGAGTTAACTAGCTTGAGTCCCGATTCTATTCAGTCCATTTTCTAACATCTTATTGTTTGGTACGAGCTTCATTTCCTTACATTACAGATTGCGGAAATAAGGCTGTAGTCACGTTTTACTAATTTATTTTACACTATATTATACTTATATTTATTTCTTTTATTATTAATTTCTAGTTAATAACTCTCAATTGCGTAGTGGAAACAATACACAGTGAATGGACACAATTAAAAAAATGGTGGATTCTTGTTGCAATATTCGTGATAGCTTCAATAGATCGTGTCATATTTTATTTATTTGCCTATATTCCCTTGGTAACCTTTATATTTAATATATTTTTCTTATTTTTTATTTTATTTTACACTTTTATACGTCATAGCATAAAGCATAATATTATAAAACGAAGTCCTCCGCCACATCTGTCTGTATGTCGGTCTGTTCGCGATAAACTCAAAAACTACTGCACCGATATCCATGCTGTTTTCACCAATGGATAGAGTGGTTCACGAGGAACCGTGTTCGTGTTTTCATTAGAGTTCACAAAAAGCAACTTGTCTACTTAATATAGTATAACTTTTCGTGGAAAATATGAATAAAAAAAAACGATTTAATCATATTTGTAAGATAAATAAAAGAAAAAAATAATAATAATAAAATATCGCATTTACATGATTTTCATAAGTTTCGTGTTATTATTTCTTTAAAAATTAAAATATTTAATTCAGCATAAAATTATTACAATTTTTTATTGAACGGCATGAGTCTACTGCCAGTTCGGAAAGAACCCTCTGACCTGAAAAGAACTGGCGAAAGAAACTCAGCGGGACTACTTTATCCTAATCTTTTTTTCAAATTAAATTGAAATTAACAATAATTCTATCCGTTGAAATAGCCAGGAGATGATCACATCATTCCCAAGGTGTATTGTCTTCTAAAATTTTGTATTGGATTTGTATTTGAATCTCCATTGGTTCAATTATTGAATTCATAATAATTTTTTCACTACTTTTTCTTTTCCAGATAACAGAAGTTTGCTTTTTATTTTCGACTGGTATATCTACATTGGTTGAAGTACTTATACTATTCTGGATGTACCCACTCAGTCGACTTGTTGATGACATCACCTTTCATTACGGTGTTTCTCCCACCAAACTGAGAGTCCTGAATTTTAGGATTTTGCCAATATTTTATTTAGTAAATGTTTATGTATATTTTATCCCAAAATTAAAAACCTATACATATTATAAATGAAACCTTTTCGGATTTTGTCGCGAATTTATTTTGATTTTTGGCTGTCTACGTTTCGAATGCTTTACTGCAATCATGGTCACGGGAGAGATTACTATAAATCATTCTAAACGTCGGCAACCAAAAATCAAAATAAATCCGCGACAAAATCCAAAAAGATAGTTTCATTTATAATGCCAAATATTCGCGTAAACCTAAGAAACTATTATAGTTGTTTATACACATAATAAAATTCTAACTTAGTCGCTTCTGTACATTGATTAGTTTTTGGAAAATCTTATTGAAATTGTTTTCGTATGTTTGTCTGTCTGTGACTGCATCACGAAAAAACCACTATAGAGATTTTGATTAAATTTGGTACAATAATAGTTATCCGGGTCAGGATATAGTATACTTTTAACTGCTGGAAAATATCTCATTTCTGAGAAATCGCAACTAGTCATTACAAACCGGCGCTAAAACAGCACACTGTTTGTGACATAAGAACGTGGGCGGAGCCGCTGGAAATGCTAGTATTATAATAAATATATTTGAACCATTACTATGTACCTACTACCTATAATATATTTTCTTTCAGATTAAAATATGTATAATGTTCTATAGATTAGACACTATTAGCAAAACCAATTCGGAGTTTGAAGTGCTGATTAGTATACGATATTCACTTTTGATTCACTCCTTTGTATTTTGTGTTGGAATTATATTTTCCATCTACTATTACGTGTATAAACAAAATAAGGTAATGAATAATACTTTACGGTTTATACGCGCATTTGACATTTTAGATAAAACTATCTTTTCGGATTTTCTCGCGGATTTATTTTTTGTTTTGGATCTCGACTTTTTTCTAAATCAATGCTATAGGTATTCAAAAGAACCAAAACTCATATAAGATCCGCGACAAAATCCGAATGGATAGTTTCATTTAAAATATAAGGTAAAAAAATCTATAGTGTTATATATTTCTATGTTTCCTTTCTGATGCGCAATATACTATATTGTTATAGTTATTTTAATTCATATACTAATGACATCATAATTTTAAATTCAAAAATTAGTGATTTTTCTCCTTCACGTTGAAACGGCTGGATAGAATTTGATGAAAATTAGTGCATATCTATATAAATAAAATGATAGAGGTCTGCAGTTGTGCGCGCATCACGGAAAAACTACTGGATAGATTTCAATGAAACTTTATAAGTTTTATTTCTTAGACACTTGGCCCTTATCAAAAAAAATGATTGCGATATCTTCATTTAATAAAAAGTTATTAAAGTAAGATTAGAAACAACGATTTGTATATGCACTGCGTGTTCAGTGATGTATGTTTCCTTCTCGCGGAGTAGCGAACACGCGGAAAACTTTGTTTATATTTCAAGCAACGCGGACGAAGTCGCGGGTATCAGCTAGTTATAATAAATGATATTAACTGCTGTACATGGGTTACTGTAAAAGAAGAGAAAGTTGCTGTTATTTTTAAAAACTTATAAAACTCGTGTTTAATTCGTCAAATGCCTAGAACGTATCTCTTAATATAAAAGAATTGCTTACTCTTATTAACATTTTTACTATTGTATACATATTTTTATTATTGTACTCCGTTGATTTGGGTTACAATTTAAGCAGTATTAGTTCGTTCAAATTTCAACCTCTTTTCAATAACTAGTAGTTATGAAAGTTAAGGACCAGCGCCTTCTGTTTGCTACAAAATGGACAATTTATTTTATTACAAAGATATCATTAAATTATAAGCAATATTATAACTATTAACTTGTGTCTATAAAGTAATATTTTTTTTTAATTCTAACAGAAATTTATAATCGTTAAAACGTACCTATTTTTTTTAAATATTGTCTTTACAGAGTTGGCCTCAATTATTTAAGCCGCTACCTGAGTGGGGTCCAAAAGACTTTCTTAGCAGGCAACTTCGAAAAAAGTTTGATTCTCGTGAGGTATCTAAAATAGTTTTCCCCATAAAATATAAATTAAGTAAAATAAAAAATAAAGTTTCATATTATTGATTACACTAAAGCTAATAGCTAATAAACAAAAAATAAAAGAATCGGTTGACAAATAGAGGAGTAAGTGGTCCCTAAAGTGTTTCAGTTCCTATTTACAAATATATTATGTAAATATTACGTTAATGTTGAATGGAATTAAAAATATATAATACTAGCTGACCCGTGCCCACTTCGTTGGGCATAATGTTAATAATCCTTTTTTAGTACAGAATGTTTAAGTTAGACATATGCTGTCGTTGACTTTTTTGTTGGCATTTTCAAGCTCCACATCTTTTCTCTAGAACTCAAAAATATATCTTTCATAGTTAAGGCAGCGTTCGTAAGAAACGCTTTCATTCGACCGTTTTTTCTCCGATTCACTTTGCAAATCGGACTACCACGTAAAAGCCTTTTTATTTTTCGGTTTTTTATATAACCTATGACACTCAGCAATAATGTGGCTTTCTATTGGTGAAAGAATTTTTAAAATCGGTTCAGTAGATCCCGAGATTACCCCTTAAAATTTAACAAATAAACAAACTTTACTTTTTTATAATATTAGTATAGATAAACAGCAAGATGGCGCTACAGTGAGTGCTAAAATGTGATATATTCTATTTTTTTCAGTTCGTAGCATCTCAAGCGCCAAGAAACTTAAGCAGGCATATAATAAGCAAGGCTGAATTAAAAGCGTATAAAGTGGATGTAGACTATGAATGCTATAGTCGACGCACATGTTCAACGGAAAATAATGTAAAAATGTAACAACATAAAAGAATCACGCAAAAATAAAAATGCCATAACTAAAAGTGTTTTTTTTATTAGTTTTATTTAGGGACTAGCCTTTCCCGCGGCTCCGTTTGCGTTCTGAAGGCTGTTTTTGCAACATTTTTATTGATGCTCCGCTCCTTTTGTTCATAGCGTGATGTAATACAGTCTATAGCCTTTCTCAATAAACGAACTCTCCAACACAAAAAAAATTTTTCAATTCAGACCTGTAGTTCCTGAGATTAGAGATCAACCAAGCAAAGAAACAAACTCTTCAACTTTATAATATTAGTATAGATATTATTATATCTAGCACTTTCAGATAGGCAAGTAATTATAGGCATATTTGTTTATAAATTATATTTGATAAAAAATATGTCTCATCTGGTTATCAGATCGGTGAAGGTCGATCTTCCACCGGCTCTTAGACCATAAATAAAAATGAATGTTGGTAAGCGCATAACTCGAGAATGGCTCGATCAATTCGGCTTATATTTTTTTGTATGTTCCTTAAGACCCACGGAATGTTTTTATAATAAAAAAAAACTTATGCTAGAGTTGGTACCTAGGGACAAACCCGAGCAAAGCGAGGGTGAGTCACTATTCTATATAAAAAATATATAAAAAACTAACTTAGTTAAATCTGTACATTTAATATTGTTTTAGGTGAAATGTATAGTTTTTTAAGGAAATTTCACGAATAGCTGGATATATAGGAGAAGTCCTGTGCCCAGTGTCTGGATATAAGACTCTGGGTACAGGCCTCCTTCAATACAAGGGGGGATTACGCCATAGTACAGTAGGCTGACGATTAACCCATTCTTACTCTATTTCTCACGAGTCTCATAGATACTGGCTCAATTTTATACCGCATGTGACCTATAATGTAAAAAAAGTTGAGTGGTTTTAAAGATATAAAGGAATTGATAGATTGAAAACATCAAACAGGCATTTTTCAAACAAAGTCAAATATATGTAGAGTAGTATTACAAAATAAAGTGACCAAAATTACCAATTAATTACTTTGTTATATAATACAATTTTAGGCTTTACACTAAATAAATATTGTGAATACTTAATTCCAAACAAAAACATCAAACGTTTTTGGAGAAAAAAATAAAAGGCACCTATCATTTTTTAATTCTTATTAAGGCTAAAACTTTTAAATTAACTTTATATTGCTTATTCATAATTAACCGTTTTTTTCGTTTATAAATAGAATTGTTTATTGATAGTAGTATAGAATTTCAATATTTTTAAAGGAAGGGTCGTATTTTTACTTCTGGCCTGTTTACTTTGCAACTATTTACTCGTGATTTTATAAATTAAATTTATATTTTTATTCTTTCGGGTCGGGAAAAAAAAATCATAATAAATCCGTTACAAAATCCGAAAAGATAGTCATTTATAATGTCAAATATTCGCGTAAACCTAAGAAAGTAGTTCTTGTAGTTTTCACACTTAATGCACTTAGATTATAAAGCCTTTAATGTACCTATTCGTAGATTTTTTACATCCAACTAGGTTATTTTTTCTAGAATAACACTAAATGAGATAGATCTCTACTTGCGCCTTCTTTGTATAAATAGTAAAATAATAATACTTAGTATTACTTACAGTAATTATTATTACGCATATATATTTATTACTAATCTTAATAATAGTCATCTTCATCAAAATTTAAAAGCAATGTTATTAATGAGAATATAATTAGCATAATATATATTTCCTGGCGTGAATTCTTAAGAACTTGGAAAACAATTGGGTTCTACAGATTTTTTTTTCTAATAATAAGAAAAGTTTGTAATTATAAATTGAGTTGTTAAATATGTATAATGTTCATCATCTCATTCTTGATAAGGATAATTTTTATAATAATATGTTATTTTTTAATAATGAGTTAGGATTTAAAAATATTGTGTTTGGAGGTCTGGAATTCGATTTTCGGAACTTTTCTAGCTAATATACTACGCTGTAATAACTTTTTTATAAGTCTATACTTACCTTTACATCAACTACATAATAATATGTATGATTTACTCAATAATTATATTGAGTAAATCATACATATTATTATTTCCAAGGACTTGAGTCTGGACCCTGGCCTATAAGATCTAAGTTTATCAGACTTAGGTTATCATATAGTATAGTAAAGTAAACAATATTTTTGGAAGAAATTGTATGAACGATCACCAAAAGACATCTTTATTTAACCACCTTAATATAAAAATCGGTGTAGCTATTTCATGGCAATGATTTTAAACACAGATACCTCAATCGTTTTAACCCAAAGCGATATAACATAAGCTTAAACAAAACTTTACATGCAAACAAAAAAGCTAAACACGCTTTTAAAAAGCTCTTCATTACAGACACCATTAAGTTGTCGCAGTTAATAGCAAAAAAGGTTAAATGGGCAGTTTAGAGTCAAAGTGTCGTAATCCGCTCCTAACTCCAAAGATTGTAATCTCAATTGTTAAAGGAATAAAATTTGGAACCCGTAATAGGGTCGTAAAATTAATTATCACTAACTCTAAAATCTGTAAGTTTAATTTCATTTATACTTATAATATGTATGTATTTAAAATTTATATATTTGTAGTATGTCAACTATCTGGTATCCGTAACACAAGCCTCGTAGCTTACCACGGATCTAGATGGCGCTGTTGTTTCTAATTCTTATGCCAATTAGACTGAGTTTAGATGACACTTACTCGTATATATCATTTGGTTTTTACTTCACTTTATGAAACATAATATGCGTGAAGACAAATTGATTAATATAAATAAATAGTATTATAAATCTACACATATAAATAAAATTGAAGTGTCTGTATTTAATTTCAAATTAACATTATCATTATATATGTAAAGGGTTAGTAAAAATAAATAAAATGTGGCATGTACATTATTTTAAATATAAATAAGTAATAAGTAAATATGGGCTCATTGGCATTCAGCAATCCATCTGGTTCTTCTCTGACAGAGGAGTGAACTGTTGAAGCAACCCCATGGCTGTTGTGATCTGCTTCGCCAGTCGTGGTTAAGAGATTCTGAATAGCTTCATTAAGACGAGGGAGGTTCTTTTCGGTTTTATTATTATTATTATATATTCTTTATTGCACATCAAAAAGCAAACATAAATGTAACAGAGAAGTTGAGGGCAAAGGTGGGTTAAGTGGGTAGTGAAAGTTTCTCTTGCTGGTTAGTCCCATGTAACAATGTATTATGTATAGTTGTGCAATTCGTCAAATCAACAGATTTGGTAATGCTTTGTCAAAAATCTACATTCGTACGACAAGTCTATAAGTTAATTAAAATTGAATTGACAGTTCAGATGCTCGAATATTGCATAAAGTATTTTTTTGATGTGCTTCTAATGTATCTCCTTGTATAGAAGCTTATTTCTTTACGCTGAAACGTCGAGTTGTCAACGATTTTCTCAAAAACTATAGATTCGAAGGTTATTTTAGTTGAAAGACATCAAAAGCAATTTTCCATAAAAATACTGTCTAAAAAAATCGTTTAATTCATTATTCAATAGTAAAACATTTTTGGATTGAACTCTGACTTAAAATTTTAAAATATATCAAAATATTTAATTGGTATAAGATTTCGTATACACAAATCTAAAGAGTCAATATGCAACACTTCTTATCACCACAATCAGTAGCTCCACTGTAGACGAGGATGGGATTACAAAATTCTTCCGGTTTCTTGCACACTCCGCCGTGCTTAATACAGCGTGTTTCTTTCAATGAAACTAAAATAAGAGAAGAATAAAGTAGAAAATAATAAATTATACATTTTGAGGCCGATCAAAGAGCTTTGGAATGAAGATGTATTTTAATTTTATGTTTTTCTTCCTAAATTAACATTCATCATTTCAATGGAAATCTTTCATGTTTCTTTCTGATTTACTGAGAAAAATACTAAGAATATTGTATTCCTTTAGATACACTTTGCTTTATTTAATGATTGCTAAATTAAAAAATAGGTTTAGCTAACTTTGAAGTCACCGTACGAAGTTTTACCAGTGATCGCGGGTTCGAATCCTACTCGGGGCATACATTTGTGGGATTTGTGAACATGAATACTTATTTATTATTTATGTAAAAGAAAACGTTATACATGTTATACCTACATATTTAAGACATTAAAAGATTATGGTAATTATTATGACATATTGTATAATATGTTAGTTCCACGGAGCTTGACATGTATTGTTGGAGATCATGGGTTTGAATCCCCAAGTGTATTTATTGAGTTTTTCAGTCAAGAAACCTTAATAAACGTAGTTAACCTCATGCCCCGAAGAGTGTGTAAAGCTATCCTGTATCGCAACATTCACTGGCTATATTAAATAGTGGTTTCCCCGAACGTTAAGAGAAAAATATATAATTTATATATTACTTCCATAACAGCAGTCTATCCCTTGCGTCTTCTGTGTTGGACAGAGCCCCCTTTTTTCTGCAAGGTGACCTTTGGGACAGTCTACTTCTAGAGTACACGAGCCGCCTGCTTCCGTACATGGTTCTTCTTGGATAATAGAGTCGATAATTTTAACTGCAAAAATATAACCAAAATTATAATATTAAGAGACCTTACTTTGCTTAGTCTTTATGTGAGTTTTATTTTTTAATAAAAGTTGACTTAGTTACTATCTATAAAATAAGCTATCTGGCGGTAAAAGTCCCGTCAAAATTGGATCAGGGGTTTCAGAAATAAGCCGGAACAAACACACAAACAAAAATTTTATATAATGTGTATTTCTTATAACTACGTCTGTTGTCTGTCTGAATTATTGTATGTTATAATATGTGTTAAACTTAGTGTATTGGCTCCAATACGTCTCATTATATATCTAATACTTTTGTTTCAATATACTTCTATTTCAATTCAATTTTATTGGTGAGGTCTGTAACTTGAATTTGGTTTTGTTACAGAGACTGAAGTCATAAAAAGTAAATACATAAGCCTTCGCTAGTTTATAGTTTATTGTAAATCCAGTGATTTGTAATACGAACATACATTACCAAATTGCGAATACCAACGTGCAAATGCTGATCTGGTTAAATATATGAATTAATTTAGCATTTATTACCAACGCAAAGAGTTCAAATTGTGTTTACATCATTTTCGAAATGGAAACCAGGTTTTCTAGAGCAATGACTCAAGCAGACAAAGGCGATTGAATAATGATCGTTATCCTTATTAATAGTTCAAGAAGATATTGGCTCATAGCTGTTGCATTTTATACACTATGTTTTGCTTCTGACTTTGGTTATGCGAAGTACTAGTATAGTTAAGACGTAAAAGTAAGTTGAAGCCACATTTAACACTCTTTTCTCTCTTTAACTTTATGCCATAGCAGTCTTAGTCCTTTAGTAAAGCGCTTAAAATACCAAGTGTAGTGGATTCAAATCCGCTAGCATTGGATTCATAATATTTACCTATACCGTGAAAAATCGTTATAATAAGATTTGCAGTCTGCACGCCTTATAGAAGAAGTATGAGGTCCCGTCAAACTTCATTTGGTAGTGAGTGAATAATGAAATTTGATGAACAAGTAACAACTGATTATGAAAATTTAGAAAAAAGTTATTGAAATAATGTATTCAGTCCTTTTTAATGTCCCACAACTGGGCATGACGAGGGGGATCAGGCCATAGTCCAAGTTTAAAAAATTCGTTTTCAAAAGGAAATTAAATAATAATATAAAATAACCCCATTAATATATATAATAAATATTTATAAATGGGATAGACTTGAATAGATGAATATTTGTTAGCTCAATGACGTCAGAACGGCTAATCCAATCTGGATGAAATTTGGCACAGAGATAAATTATACTAAAATACCACATAGGTTACTTTCTACACCAGAAAAAGGCACGGTTCCTGTGAAATAATTTTTCGTTCTTCACTAGGGATAAATTTCTAGTAGTATCTGTAATTGAAAATCATTAGATTTCATTTATTTATAAAGGAAGGTCATGTTACAATTATATATATCAAAAGTAAGTAAATAAATAACGATTTTAAAATATATTCCTGAAGGGGTCGGATGGAAAATGTGTTTTTAATGAAAAAAATGTTGTTTTTGAAGTTTTAAATATGTAAATTAATGCTTATCGCGTTTACTGTTTTTATAAATTATGTACGGTATGTTTGTTTAATATATAACGTTATTTGATTCTGTTCAGTTAATATCGGTAAGCGAAACAGGTCGTTTTGTTTAGCCCTTTTTAACATCCCGCAACTGGGCAAGGATGTCCGTTCTATATGAGTGGGACTAGACCATAGTATAGTGCTGGCCAAATACGATTTGGCGGCTGGCTACTCATAAGTTTCGAATATTTGCTAGGTTCTCTCAAATAAGCAGGTTTCTATAAGGTTTTCTTTCACCGTAAAACAAATTATAAATAATTCGCACAAGAAAATATCATAGCGCCCGGTATTAGAACCCGCTTTACTCGGTTTTACAAGTTAGTATATTACCACTGAGCTTTATACTTATCATTACAATAGAGTCTAATAAAAGCTTATAGCTCTTGTGACTTAATTTATACTCGGAAGATGTACTCAATAAGCTTGTTTCTTTGAGTTGTCAAGTTGAAGTTGTAAAGGAATCTGGTTTTACAGATATATTAAATACAATTTATTTGACTCATTTCAAAAAAGGAGAAACAACTTGACAAATTAGCTTATATTATATTATGGTTATATTTTTGATATTTATATATTTAAAGTCTAATATAATATGTAGTTTATCAATTATCCGGTATCCGTAACACAAGCCTTGTACCTTACCACGGAACTAGATAGTGCTGTGTGTAATTATGTCCCAACATATTTATTTATTATTTATTTATAATTGTGATATATAAATGTAGGTCGCGAGGTGGTTGCAAATAAGTTTATTGTAATCGTATGTCAATATTAATAATTAATATTAATAAAATAAATAAAAAATACAATGTTAAAGAAATCGATAGATAAAAATTCTTTTTGTTTTATATTTTTACATTAAATATTTATAGTGAATTTATAAGCTACCTATGTGTATACAGCGGATTGGTGACAGACAGACGAACATTTCAAAATTACAAAGATTCCGTTTTCGTCTTCACTCTACGGAATCCTAAAACGATTTTTCACACAACAACTAATTTAAACTACTTCTAATAAATAAACCGAATTACCTACTATTTATGTCAATGTTAAGTAAACATAGTTTAATTTTCTTTATCATGAAATTAATGTCATGGTTTTAATGAACGATAAACAAAACATATTATTCGAATATGTAAATAATTTACATACATTACTTACGTAAATATTATGATGTATTTTTACTTGATAATGCCCTGGTGGTCTAGTAGCATGAACTACTGAAGGCCATAGGTTTGAGTACTGGGTTGGGACAAGTTAATTACGAGTTTTTAAGTTATTTTCTTGAATTACGGTAAGTTGACGATGTTGCACCCCATGCTTTGGAGAGCACGTTAAGCCTTTGGTCTTGCGTCTTAACTCTCAATGGTCTCATTGAAGTATCGTAAGTAAAGGGATAGATAGAGCAAATTTTGTCCTACGCATCTGACAAGTTTCAATAGCAATAAACGCCATGGGTGAAATTAGTCATGAAAGCATTTTTTTTTGAAAAATGTTAGTAACCAATAATCAATAATAATCCAGGACCTACATAATTATCTGTTGTACACGGTTACCATTAAGCCATCATAGCATTTATTTAATGACTTACAATATTTATATTACATTTTATCAGTCATTACTAATATCATTGCTCTAAAAATATTTTTATTTTCATAGTAATTAGGTACATAGATAAATATTAATCACACTCGCTACTATTTAGAATTTTTAACGTCCCACTGCTGGGCACGGATCTGCTTTCAATACGAGGGGGATCAGGCCATAGTCCACCATGCTGGCCTAGTGCGGATTGGCGGACTTCGCATGTTTTTCAAGAACTTGTATGCAACCCTCGAATTGTAAATTACAAAGGGGTGGAAATGGCCAATGTCCAATCTAGCCATCTTTTCACGCCAATTCACATTGAATTCCAATTACCCCTTTGGAAAACAAGTGAGATTCTCTTAAATAGGTTTCCTCATGACGTTTCTCTTCACCATAATTATCATTATATTGTATTTAATTTAATTATATATTTAGTTTAAGGTTAATTTGGTAAAGAATTATTAAGTATATTATCATTATTTTCTAATGATATTCATTAGCGTATCTTAGTATAATAACGTTTACAGTAATTATATAAGTAATAATGATACGGTTGATAATTATATTTTTTTCTTTTTTTTCAATATTTAAATGTTTTTTTTTCTTTTTATTATAAATGTTTCTTACTATAAAGACTTTTCTAGGCTTTTTTTATCTTCAATTTAATTTATATCTATACTAATGTTATAAAGAGGTTTGTAAGTAACAACGACTCGACAGAATCTGTTATTATATTTTCCCCGTCCCGGGGAATGAAATACTATAAAGTAATTTATGCTTGAAATTCGCACAGAAAACAGAAAAACAGAACACAGTTAAAGACATACAGACAGATCATCATTTTAACAACTACTCAACAATTTTGTTTATTTTATCAGCTACTTTTAAATAAATAAATATTTAAAATGAAAAGTGCTTTCGCATTATATTTAACTCATTTCATTAAAATAAAGCAAAATAAATTAAAGGTTTACTTACAATCTTCTTGGTTCCCACGCACTAAATGAAAAATAAGAACAGCTATCACAAAGGTCTTCATTGTAACGACTGCGCAGGTGACGATCTCAATGCAAAATGAATTAACGTCGCGAGTTAAATGCTTAACCTTAATGGGTTTGGAAAGCAAGTATCGTGTGTGGTTTAACAAAATTTATATTAAATTGTATTTTCTTTTTATTATCTGTTGTTATTATTATCACTACATAGTATAAAACAAAGTCGCTTTCTCTGTCCCTATATCCCTTTGTACGCTTAAATCTTTAAAACTACGCAACGGATTTTGATGCGGTTTTTTTAATAGATAGAGTGATTCAAGGGGAAGGTTTATATGCATAACTAGCGGATCCCGCGGCTTTGCCTGTGCTAAATCTAGGAAAAAGCCCAAGCGAAGCGAGGGCGAGTCGCTAGTTATGTTATATAATTATAATTATCAATCGTAACGTCGCGAACCAACAATCAAAGTCTATGCGCGACAAAATCCGAAAAAATATTATTTATTATTATTATTTTTTATAAATACAATAATTAATCAATCAAATTAATATTCTTACAGTGGTTGGAACTCGACCATTTTTTAATGTAGCTTTTATTGATAACACTAAAAATAGTTACAAAGATCTGTCCGTTCGTTTGTTTGTTTGAACACGTTGATCTTAGGAACTACTTAGCCGGTGAGAGAAATTCATGATAGCCTGTTTTTCGAAGAAGGCTCTTGGTAATATCTCATAAGTTTCTATCAATTTCATACTATATTGGCTACAATATTACAAAGGGCCAACTGTTTTCGAACTAATTAAAGCAGTTTCTTTAATATATTTATTTAAATTATCCAAACTTTAATCATATTTATGGCCAAATACTTACAACTAAGTGAACTTGAGCTTTATCAAAATACGGATATACGTTGCCTTTACCTTAAGTCAAAATATAACTCTAAATATATCCATTTAAAACTATCAAAACGAAATAGATTCGAGTATATCATACCCAGAGCAGCTGGGTATCGCCGTAATTACTGTACTCTGTCGAACACAAGTTTACAAATAACATACTTAATTAATTATTAACTTGCCCTTATAACAAGCATTTATTATCAGCCATTTTAAAGACCCACTGCTGGGCGAAAACCTCCTTTCAATATGATGAGATAAGGCCATAGTCCACCGCGCTGGCCTAGTGCGTGTTGGTGGACTTTACATGTCTTTCGAAAACTTGCTAGGTTCTCTCATACATGCAGGTTTATACATGATATTTTAATTCACAGTAAGATAAATTGTATTGGTTAAAAATAGCTTAAGATATAATAAAACGAATTCCTCCGCCGCGCCTGTCTGTCTGTTCACGAAAACTAAAAAACGACTGTACCGATTTTCATGCTGTTTCTACTTATGGATAGAGTGGATATCTTGAGGAAAGCTTTAGTATATAATTTGTCAAGTTTAAGTATAAATTTACTAGTGAAACCCGCGGCTTTGCTTGCGCTAAATCTAGTAACGAACCCGAGCGAAGGTCATATTATTATTACGATATAGCCCTATACTTGGGTCGCCTACTGTATTTAATCCTTTATCGTGATGGATACTGTCTCCAGAATCACCTGAACATGATGATTAATGATTTGTTTAGTTAGAAGGGAATGACATGACACTTGTTTGTAGTTCGCTTCGGTCAAGTAAGAATTTTAGGAACTAAATATCATATGACTTTGTTTCATACAAAATTGTAGTTAATTTACTTAGAGTTTCACAATCGGGTTAAGGATAACAGTTATTTTTTTATTTCAATAGGGGTTAAACATTAATATTTTGCAATTTATGATACTAGTATGTGTTTATAAGTCATGTATCATGAATTTCCCGTGCCTCAGAGAGCACGTAAAGCCGTCGGTCCTGCGCCTTAGTTCTCACTGGTCGTGTCGAGTAGTCATCCCATCAGAATATGAGAGAGAGTGCACTTGTGTCTGCGTGTACACTTGTGCACTATAATATCTCCTGCGCAGTTGGCAAGTCTCAATGAGATTGGCCGCCGTAGCCGGAATCGGTCGGAGAACATTATTTATTATCACGAATTGTGCTAAATTAGTAAATTGATATTATGAATTCATCCAAGTTTTAGACATTTCACTTTTTAATTTTGTTTATATGTAAGTGTACACATTAAATAGTTGCTAGGTGTCATTTTACGTAAGCAATCGTAAATCAAATCAATTTTTATTCCAATATTATTTTTCAATTATGGAATGACATCTTAAAACGTGTTTAATAAAAACACCAATAAAGTGGATACTTTAAAACTTCCATAAATAAAATACTTAACAATAAGATTCGAAAATATAATAAAAAGAATTTCTAACAATAGAGAGATTATTGATATTAGAAACACGGGAGACCCGAACGGTCCCCAAACTTCAGCACTGATTTTCTGAATTACTCAGTCGGAATATTTTGCTTCACCAATATTAATATTCGTGCGAAAATCGAGCTTTCGACCTTCATAATAAACAGTGCCAGTTTGACACTTCTCGATTTTCAAATTTATACGTAATGATTTTGCCTATATTTTTTTTTTATTTATTTATTTATTTATGTACCATAAACAAAGTAACACAAAATGAAATAACATAATGTTAACAAAGGATATCTATCTCTTTAAGAGATCTCTTCCAGAAACCCTACAGAAGTTACATAATATGTGGATTCAGAGCACGCGGTGTAGGTACAGTAAATCATAATTTCTAAAACAATAAACTTAGAATTAAAATATAACAACTAATTATTGTATTAATTACACTAAAACAAATAACTACTAACAAAAATACTTATATACATACATATTTATATACATACTTAAATACATAGATACTAAAATACATACGTACTAAAATAATATACTTTATGTCTAATTTGATAAATAGTGCTGCTTGATACGAAACTTAAATATTGTGAGTGAAGGATCATCTTTAGTAATCGACTCGGGTAGTGAGTTCCACAATTTTGCTGCCCTAACAGTAAAGGACTTATTATAGAATGTTTTATTGTAGTGTGGAATTTTTGTAGATGTTTGTACGTTTGTTACACCTTCACTCTGACATAATAAATATTTGTTTTGATTACTAGAGACTTCTCCCGATTTGCTTCCTTCCTAGTTGCCTTCATAGCTGTTTATATTTCAAAGCAGAACCCTAATTCTTAATTTATTCTACTTCTTATAACATGAGCTATCTGCAAGTAAATGTCCCATCAGAATCGGTCTAGCCTGTCATAGATTAGTCAGTAAACAGACTGACAAAATGTTTAATATGTCATTTTGATGTACAAGATATACTGTATTAGAATTACATTGTTCGTAAATTATGTAAATTAACAATACATTTGATAATTTTGTAATACTTTGTTGTATTAATTACAAAAGCGAACATGTGTTTTAAATGAATACAACTAAGTATTTTTACATTTGTATGACATTTTATTATTATATATTATAGGTTTTTAATAAATTTTGTTTTCTGTGACTATTCTAAAGCATCAATAGACAATAATCCAAATAAATCCGTAAATAATACGAAAATAAAGTTTTATTTAAAACTAGCTGTACCCGCGGCTTAGCTCGCGTTCATTTTTTTAATTGCTAATCAACCTCATTGGGTTGATCTGTTGGAAAAAAAATTGTCTAAAAAATAAAAAGAAAAAAATTTAGGGGTGGACTACCCTTAACATTTAGGGGGATGAAAAATAGATGTTGGCCGATTCTCAGACCTACTCAATATGCTCACAAAATTTCATGAGAATCGGTCAAGCCGTTTCGTAGGAGTTCAAGTTCGAACCCCGTGACACGAGAATTTTATATATAAAATATCAAATATTCGCATAAATCTAAGCTATACAATAGTTATTATTTATAAACGTAATACGCAAACTAAACTGTATTGCTAGAATATATAATAAGGTATGGATTACCAATTCCATTTTAGCAGTCATTATTTAACAATTTAAATGAAATTCTAATTAATCATTTGTCTTTACGCTAAATACATGTTTTTAATGATATGCATTTGAAACTGAATAATTAAACAAACCAGTGCAGTGATAGCTTAGTGGTAACGCGCTATTGGGAAACCGAGTGAAGCGGGTTCAGTTCTGGGGCTCGCACTTCTAATATTTTCATGTATAATTAATTTTAATATGATTTGTCTTCGTAAGTATAGTCCGATAATGAGACCTTAGCAAAGTAGACCGTAGAATGGTCCTCTTGTATTGAAGTAAGGAGCCCAGAAGACGAATGTTAATTAAAAAAGTATATTGGATTTATACATTACACTAGCTGATCCGTGCCCACTTCATTGGGCATAATCTATACTAATATTAAAAAAAAAAACTTTTTGTAACTTAAATATAAAAGTTAGACATATGCTGTCGTTGACTTTTTGTAGGCATTTTTAGGCTCCACGTCTTTTCTCTAGAACTCAAAAATATATCTTTCATAGTTAAGGCAGCGTTCGTAAGAAACGCTTTCATTCGACCGTTTTTTCTCCGATTCACTTTGCAAAACGGACTACCACGTAAAAGCCTTTTTATTTTTCGGTTTTTTATATAACCTATGACACTCAGCAATAATGTGGCTTTCTATTGGTGAAAGAATTTTTAAAATCGGTTCAGTAGATCCCGAGATTACCCCTTACAATTTAACAAATAAACAAACTTTACTTCTTTATAATATTAGTATAGATAGATTATTGTCGACTTCAAATAAAACCCAGCGTTATAATTCAAGTTACATATATTAGCATTTAGAAGAAAGTTAAACAATTTAGTGTTAATAACTTTGTTAATCACTTCGTACAATATAATCTTTTCATCCACACTCAATTCTCTTTTGTTCAATCTAAAAATTCTTTTCCCGCCTTTTGTTTTGTCTATTCTTTCGTTTGACTATAGACTTCTCAAGTCTATGGTCAAACTAAAATCCACATATGTTTATAAAACTTTAGTTTTTAACGTGTTAAAAAGATACAATCAAAATATTTACGCGATAAGTTCTATGACTTATTAAAATATTGCAAGTTTCTTTATTAAATATTAACAATTTCTAAAGTTGGTAACAATATATTCGTTTGAATATATTTATTTAATTAAAATTAAGTATTTTAAAAATAAAATTGAAAGCTAACAAGTGTAGTGACATTTGTGTCAAGGTTACACGAAGGTTTTCTCTGGTAAACAAGTCCGCGACATAGCCTCGCTTTGCAACAAGATGGACGCATCTATACATCTTAACAAATAAATAAAATTAAAGTGTCTGTTTTTAATTTCAAATTAACAGCTTTTCACTAAATATATGAAAGTATATACGGTACCTACTTACAACAAAAATCTAGTTTTTAAATTTTTTGTCTGTGTGTCTGTTTGTTTCCGCTAATCTCTTAAACAGTTAGACCGATTTTGACGGGACTTTCACTTGCAGATAGCTAATGTTATAAGGCGTAACTTAAGCTACTTTTTAACCGACTTCAAAAAAGGAAGAGGTAAAGATTTTAGAATTGTTATTTATTTTTACTAGCGAAACCCGTGGCTTCCCGTTTCGCTAAGCTTAGAAAAGATGGGAGTCGCTACTCAACAATAAATTTCAAATTGTGTTGCGAAATTTAAAATTTTTCAAAGCCTTAATGAAATTCTTCTTCGCTGAAGAAATATTACTTTCGAACTTTTCTTACGGTAACTATTTCGTTGGAACTTTTAAGCGACGAACATAAAAGCTTATTTTATGAATGCAACAACTGATTTATTCGTTTGCTTGTTTTCTAAACAGCAGCAATGATTTTAATGAAAATTGGGACAAACTAAATAAATAAATATGTTGGGACATTTTTTTACAACAGCGCCATCTAGTTCCGTGGTAAGCTTCGAGGCTTGTGTTACGTAAACCAGATAGTTGATACATTACATTTATAAATTTTTAAATACATACATAATATAAATATTAACACCCATGACTGGAGAACAAACATTTGTGATCAACAAATGAATGCCCCCAGCGGGACTCGAACCCGCGACCGCTGGCGCAGCAGGTCACTACCAACTGAGCTAAACGTTTTCATGTTATTTCTTTTATTTAGATCCTAGAAAGGTATATAAATAGAAAAAGTTTATCAACTCGTATGTAAGTATATAAAAAATTTGTCTTTTACTTAAATTAAACGCTATGCATATTATATATTATAAAAATATATAATACATAATATTTTTATTAAAATAAGACGTTAAAAATAAATAAACTTCACTTACCTAATTGTTATCGAAATTCGTAGAGGCATGAAATATAGAATCGAAGGGATTATTATTTATGACAAGGGTTTGATAATTGTACCGGTTCGTGAAACCCTAAGATTAAGGAAAATAAAGTTTATAGAACAGTTCTTGAGGATTATTTTAAATACGATTTATTATAATATAAGGAACCTAAATATATTTAAATTGGCAAAGTCAGAACAAAAATATTTATACATCATGTTTTTTTATTTGATACCTTAACAAAAATAAAATTTTATTCATATATGTTTCTCTTAAATAATAATAATAATAATCATCATCAGCCCTTTTTAACGTTCCACTGCTGGGCACGGGCCTCCCTCAAAACGAGGGGTATCAGGCCTTAGTCCACCGTGCTAGCCTACTGCGTGTTGGCGGACTTCACATGTCTTTCAAAAACTTGCTAGGTTTTCTCAGACATGCAGGTTCCCTCACGATGTTTTCCTTCACCGTAAGACAAGTAGCAATCATATAGATATCAGATATAAATGATTCTAACATGAAAATATCATGCATAATCTGTATATCTAGGGTCTCTCAGTACCTCAGAGACATAAAGTCTACCAACTCTCACTTAACTATGGCCCATTTCTCATCGTATTAGAAGCCCACTCCCAGCAGTGATATGTGAAAAAGACCAAAATGCACATAAAAAATATTTTATTAAATATATATTTTTTTTCGTTAGATGTAACATTAATTATTCCAAAACACTTTTTTTTTGCTTTAAATCATGCAGAAAAGACTTCCAAAGTTTCTACTCAACACGTAACTTCACCGTTTACAAAATAGAAAAACAAATCAGACGACCCGGAAGTAACTTACGGTGTGTCTCTAATAGTATTGTTCAAATTCGATACTCGCTAGCGTTTTCTTTTTATTTGTTCTATTTTAAGTATAGTATATTTAGTTACATTATAACGAAATAGTAGTAGATGACGACACGCTTGGCTCAGTTTGTAGTGACCTTACTTGCTGTGTTTCCGGTCACGGTTTCGAGTCTCGCTGGGTACATTTATTTGTTGAATACGAATGTTTGTACATCAGTTATCTTTGTGTATATTATAATATTATGTATTTAAAGTTATATATAACTAGATAGCGCTGTATGTATTGTATAATAATGTCCCAACATATTTATATTTATATCTTTATATAGTTTTGTGTAGGCGGTTGTTTACCATTTCCATGCATCTTAAGTTATTAATATTATTAACAAATAGAAGCAAGAAGAGTGTAAACGAAGCATGCTAATACTACATTTTAGCTATTTACCATCTAATTTTACTTATACGATAACGACAATAGTAAACGTAACGACATTTAATAGTACAAACATTTCTATCAGACACGCTGACTTTCATCAAGCTGGGATTATTTTTCTGATTCTTTTCAAAAGACTGTAAGTATTTCAAGGCTTTGTACACGGTATCTTTAAGAGTGAATCAGGTTTTATTGCATTTCGTAAGAGCTATCTTGTGAAGTAACATACAGTTTAAAGCGATGTGACATTTTTATCTTTCTATGAAAACGTTAAATAAGAATGCAATGTTTCTCTATCTTTTATAACGTTGGCAAATGCATTTGAACATGTTGTTTCATACTCACTGGCTAGTCAACCATAATCTATACTAATATTATAAAGCTGAAGAGTTTGTTTGTTTGTTTGTTTGTTTATTTGGTTGAATGCGCTTATCTCAGGAACTACTGGTCCGAATTGACAAATTCTTTTTGTGTTGGATAGTTTGTTTATCGAAGAAGGCTACCTGTAAGCTATATTACATGACGCTGTGACTAATAGGAGCCGAGCATCAATGAAAAATGTTGCAAAAACGGGAAGGGCGAGCGTTAGTTCTGCGAGATATCATACCGCGTGACTCTCTAAGAATTAGGTATCCGATCTTAAGAACGCGTGCGAAGCCGCGGTAAATGTTAGCTAGCTATAAAATGCAAAAGGAACCTTCCCCATTATCAATGGGGTTAACAACAACCATGGGCTTGCTTCAACTATACTATCAGAGAAGTATCAAGAAAACACGGTGTACCAACCATTGAAGTAGGTCAACCCCTAGTTGTTCTATTGGCTTTATGACTAGCTGGAATGCCAGACGCTAATGAACAATGAACAAGAAAACGGTAGAAGACGGCAAACAGAGGTAATAAATGTAGATACTTTATACTGTTTATTACTACATTAGTACATATTTTACTACAAATTATAATATTAACTAATATCATAACTTACGTATGCTTACTAGCTTCAAACTAGGTTAATGTAATAACCTTATTATCACAAGTAAAAATGTTTTTCCTTACTTCATTTTCTTCACATCTGAAATATATTTAAACGCACGAGCATGATGGACTATAACTTTATCCCCCCTGTAATAAGAGCCCGTGCCCAGCAGTGGGCTATTAGACGGCAAAAGGGCCAAGTACACTATTTTAAAGGCAGTAGTTTACCATATTGCTTAACTCGGATGTTTGTACTCCAGTCATGGGTGTTTATATCTATAATATGTATGTATTTAAACTTATATATATGTAGTATATCAACTATCTGGTATCCGTAACACAAGCTTCCTTCGTAGCTTATCACGGAACTAGATGGCGCTGTTTGTAATAATGTTCCATCATATTTATTATTTATTATTATATCTGATCATCAATCAATAGTGAATTATGTATAGATTATTAATTCTGTAGTCATTATTTTGTATATACCTAGATATACTTAAGATATATTACTCTTTGTATAGATACTTCACTTATGACACATGACAATAATGAAGGTATATTCTATTTACAAAATTGTTGAAACTATGCAAGACGTGTCAAACTAAGGCAACGACAGCTATGGATTATTATGAACTCCTCTAACAATGTAACCGACTCCATTACGCGGGTAAACAAAACGTTAGTTACAGTAGGGTGATAGTGATGTTCTACTTAATTTAATATATAAATAGTTTCTAAGGAATAAAATTAATACTTTTACTGATTTTTTTTGTTTGACTCAGTTTTTAGTGAACCTGGTTGGGCCAACGGTCGCGGATTCGTGTCCCGCTGGTAGCATTCATTTGTAAGATAAGCACGAATATTTGTACTCCATTCATAGGTATTTATATTTATAATATATATGTATTTAATGTTATATACGTGTAGTGTATTGACTATCTGGCATTTATAACACAGGGCTTGTAGGTTACCATAGAACTGGATGGAGTGTTAAAGTCTTAGACAGAAAACGGAGAATAAATTTATATAATTATAATATTTTCTCCACCCTTCAAAAGGGGAAATTGTGTGAAGCGATAAAATAAAAATAAGTTACAACTCCATTTGAGCGATAAAATTTTCACCGTATAAAGGTTAGGAAATGCGAATTTTCTCCGAAAATACCGATTCCGGGCAAATGAATTGATTTTCCCAACCGACCAGAACTTAAGGGCTGACTGTAGACTGAAATAAGAAAAATATTTTTAATTATAGCGTATTAAATACATTCTTAAGACAAGAAGCTTATCTGACTAGACTAGACTTAAGATGAACCCAGAGCATAAATATATTTGATGTCTAGTCAATACTAATAATTGTGATGAACTAAATAATTACTAGTAAAATCTATTTTTTTACACAGAAACGTCAACATACTAAAAATCATTTAGTTTAATAATATTACCAACAAGTACTCTTACGACAAGTATTTTTTTTATCAAAAATCTATAAAAATTACAGTTTTTTAAACTCATGCTTGTCCCTTTTATTACCAGTGTAATTTGTTTTCTATTTATTGGTTTGTACAATAAAGATTATAATAAAAATTCGGGAAAATATATTAAACTAAAAATATTTTGCTCAGTATGCGGCCAGCCTAAATAAACCCTTCTCATTAAAGCGCGCCGGCCGCTTGACCACAGCCTGTAATAGTTTCACTTGCAACTGGTTTTCTTACTCTGTCCCATAGGTTTTAGACTGTAAATGTATGTAAAATTAAAAAATAATGAATGTATTTTTAGAAATTTGCTTACATAAATTTTCATCTGTACTTCTGCTCTCACTAGCTTAGCTGATAAACAAAAGCTCTCCATAACAGGAAAAACGGCTTATAATTTTTTAGCTGTTTTACTTACATTAGAAATTTTATTTAATAGTTTTATATTACAATTACTTTAAAGTTTTTAATTTCTGAATAATATGTATATTATATTAGATAGGTTTAGAAACATATTTGTTTTTATAAGACCGATAACAGTCATTTTAATAGTATCCATGAAAGGCTATAGGTTTTTAGGCACTCACGTCATTAAGAAGACTTTTACGATGTGTTCATTATCAAACTAGATTAAGTTATTTAGTAATTAAGAGAGAGAATACATAGGTCTTGACATACATCATATGCAACATAATAATTATTATTGTTATTCAGACCACCCATTTAGTCATCTCAAGAAAAGTACTAGTCAAAACATTACATTACGTAGCAAATATACAAAATTAGGTCGGTAGAGTTGCTCTTAAAGCTTAATGATAGACCCCTTCAACTGTCATTAACAATCTGAAAAAGTTCGTCCGCTCTGAATCACTTCGAATTTGAAACTCACTCTGAGAACGTTTTTTGGCAATCCTTTCTATTGTTTCCCTAAGATTGATATTTCTCTACAGATTCGAATATACTATAGATATATGTATATTACTACTAAAAGCTTATCCTGCCTCCACCCCTTTTTAAAGAGTTGGTGTAGATTTCTTAGAAATGAGATATTTTCCAGCTGTAAAAGGTATCTTACATGTTGATTATAACCTGCTATCATCATACTTGACGACACGCGTGGCGCAGTTTGTAGTGACCCTACTTGCTGCACCAGCGGTCGCGGGTTTGAATCCCGCTGGGGGCATACATTTGTTGAGCACGAATGTTTGTACTCCAGTCATGAGTGTTTATATTTATAATATGTATGTATTTAAACTTATATGTGTAGTATATCAACCATCTAGTATCCATAACACAAGGCTCGTACCTTATCGTGGAACTAGATAGTGCTGTGTGTAAATGTCCCAACATATACTAAACACCAAACTATGTTTAGTAGTTTTTCCGTGATATGGTCATAAACAGACAGACAAAAATAATGACTATTTTATTAAGATTTTCGCAAAATAATAAAAATATATTCAGTTACAATCTTATTATATTATGTATTATGTAGGTATACGTAATATAAGTAATAGTATACTTGACTTGCTGACTACATACGACACGTTTGAATCAGTTTGTAGTGACTTACTGCGCCAGTGTTCGCGGGTTCGAGTTCCGCTGGAGTCATTGATTCGTGGAGAAGGAATGTTTGTACTCCAGTCCGGGTGATTATATTTATAATATGTATATATTATAAGTTAAATAAGTATATGTGTGAAGTGTATCAATTATCTGGTTTCTTTAGCATAGGCCTCGTAGCTTACCACGGAACTAGATGGAGCTGTGTGTAATAATGTCCCAACATATTTAAAAATACCATTTCAACGTTAAGTACGTTGAAATTTTGGCTGTATTGTTAAAATATACAATAGATTTGGTAATTTTGCTCTATTTTATGTGATGATTACAACAGCTATAATTAAAAACCTCTCTTCCTCTACTCTGACAAATTCATTATCTGGTAATACAAAATTATTGAAACATATCTTATTTAACTAAAAAAACTGTATTTTCTCATACAAATTCTATATTTTTATTTATAAATAGTGGCATACTATTGTTTGTATAATGGTATTAAAATAATTAAATGCACCTTGCACATATTATTCAATTTCATGTCGACTGTTAAGAAGTTGCTTCGTCTGAATCCCATCCTCGATGGGAAATCAGGTCATATGGATTATGACCTGATTTCCCATCGACTGATTGACACCATAATTGAGTCAAAGTTTCATATTTTTACTCATATATGAAGATTCGAGATGTTATGATATAGAAATCACAAGGCAAGGAACGTACATACATTTCCTACATACAACTTACACTATGTGTTAGACAATATCGGATAAGAAAAAGAGATTAAATAGAAGCTTATACTCAGTGAATTGAACTGAATTGATAAATGATAAAATTATATTAGGAATCAATTTCATTTTGAAGTTTATGTACAAAGGTTAGAAGGTAAAATATGTTCAAATTTTATTTACATTATGTATTTTTATCAATTTTATATGTATATTTATAAGAAAGTTACCGAGCAAATCGCGAAAAATATCACTAGTTTTTGAAATAAACTTACATATCACTACATAGTATAACACAAAGTCGCTTTCAGCTGTCTGTCTGTCACTACGTATGCTTTGACCATGGACGTATTAACTAATGGACCAGTCATAAAATACAAATGCATGAAAACACTTTCAAACATTTGAAGTATAACGCACACAAAGAATTGACACAATACATCAAAATTCACTCTAATGCTAGTGCTTGAACGTAGTCGATAAAATACATACATCAATGACATTTTAAATATTAATAATAAATATTGTTTGATTTTTCGCCGACAATCAAACCCAGAACGTTCGAATGGGAAAGAAAAGGCGTATCATAAATAAGCTGTAAGGCAAAGAAAATAAAGGGAGAATAAAGGTGGTGTAAGCTTCCGGTATTTATATTTTAATTATACTAAAATAAGCAGGACATTGTTATGAACTTTTTACTCAATTATAGTTATTATAGACTTCAAATTTTTTGTTAAGAATTTTTTTTCTCTTTCGAGAAGGATCCCTAGGAAATCTAAAATTTTGTGTAATTTATGAGTTGAAATAAAATAAAAATTAAGTACACATACTAATTATAATTTTTGCATTTATAATGTTTTTATTTAATTATAAAAATATTATTATAAATTTATTGTCATCAGATTGTAGGATACTGCGATAAAAGTATTTTATGTTATTGTACTGTAAAAATAACATTCATTATTCGCTTAGTTATTTCGTCAAATATCGATATATTTTTCGACATTGTCAAGCACTAGTCGATGTCAAATGGACTTACTCGACAGTTCTGTCATTTGTTTTGAACGGTATAATCCAGCCATTTTATGATGGTTGTCAGATGTCAACAATACATAGATATATCGACTATATTTAACATAGTTGAATAATACGAAATTTTATTTTACATTTACTCAAATTTTATGATAAATAACATTAAATGTAATAAAATATATTACTTACAAGTGAAAAGAAATAGTGCTGCTTCCGCTGCTATAGTTTTTACACCATCTAATAGAACATTTAGTCATTTTTGGGAGATGTTTTGTTGACAAGTAAGTGCTTGAGACTGACGTAAAATCAAACGGCCAGGCCTAAAATATCCTGATTACTGTCAAGGCCGGTAAAGGTACGTCCGCTTATGTGTCTCGTCCATTAGATACGTCCATGGCTTTGACCTTTAAAACTACGCAACGGATTTTTACGCGGTTTTTTATAGATAGAGTGATAATTTTAATAGATAGAGGTATAATTATAACTATCGCAACCTGCGACTACACTCGCGCTAAATCTATCGGTGAACCCGAGCGAAGCGACGCTGAGTCGCTAGTTATATATAATTTCATAAACGAATAACGTCTGGTTGTATAGAACAACGTTATTCGTATCTTAAGATCATATTTTTCTAATCTCCTCATCAAATACACGCATTATGTTCCAGTCCAAAGTGTTTTCCCGTGTTGCATCTATTACTTTTATATTCTCTCGAAGCTCTGCCTACATTGAAAGGAATTCTAAGCGAACGCGTTACATACAAGTTCTTTATTTTCATTTTCTTTGAAGATATTTCATATGTACTCAAGCAGATAAATAATATGCTTAAAAAATTGCTCAATTTGACAGGTGAATGGAAATTCAAATGTGCAGTGAAGTTAGGATAATTATATGAACGTTTTTCTATACATTAAATATAAATCTGAAGATACATCAGGTATTTTTGGAAAATTTAATTGAAATAGCCATTACTGTCGACATTTTGACGAAACGTTTGGCTCAGTTGGTAGTGACCCTGTTTTCTGCGCCAGCGGTCGCGGGTTCGAGTCCCGCTGGGGGCATTCATTTGTTGAGCACGAATGTTTGTACTCCAGTAATGGGTGTTCATATTTTTAATATGTATTTATTTAAAATGTATTTAATATGTGTAGTATATCAACTATCTGGTATCCGTAACACAAGCCTCGTAGCTTACCACGGAACTAGATGGCGCTGTTGTAAAAATGTCCCAACATAAAAAATGCATAGTCAAAAATTAAATCAAAAAGTTTTTAAATCTATGTGTATCTTTTAACTTAGGAACGCATCACGAAAATAAATTAACGTATGCGATACTTTTTACTATGATTTTCGGTTTATACATATTCCATATAACTTATAAATTTACTTACAGTACTTTAGATAACGACTTATTTGAACCTCTTAACTTATAATTTTGACTTAACTACGACATCTCATTTACAAAGTTAATTAATTAAAACCAAGTAACGATTAAATTATATACAGGTTAACGGAAATTGCGCACTGAAAATGTATCATTGAAAATTTAGTTTGAATTAATGTGTCAGAGAGTCTATTATTATAAATATGTTATATAACATATTATATGTTATATATGGCGCAGTGAGTCACCCTACTTTCTTGTGCCAGAGGTCGCGAGTTCGAGTCCCGCTGGGGGTATTTGTTAACTCGGATGTCTGTACTCCAGTCATGGGTATTTATATTTATAATATGTATGTATTTCAAATTATATATTATGTAGTATAACAACTATCTGGTATCCGTAATACAAGCTTCCTTCGTGGCTTACCACGGAACTAGATCCCACACGTACAATTGACACTAAAGTATACATTAACTTATTTATTAGTAGCTTTTCAGCATCCAAATAACCTCTCACATGACCATAAATGCTGTAGAGCATTCGAAACGTCAGAAATCAAAAATCAAAATCAATATGAAATATTCGAAACAATTGTTTCATCTATACAATATTCTTATACAAAACTCT
The DNA here is from genome assembly GCA_905231865.2 of Boloria selene. Lineage (NCBI taxonomy): Eukaryota > Metazoa > Arthropoda > Insecta > Lepidoptera > Nymphalidae > Boloria > Boloria selene. The sequence continues at coordinate 2,028,269 of HG993133.1, forward strand.
AACCAAGTTGAATCTGTACGTATCTATACCAATAATTTAAAACAAAAGAACTAAATTGTTTGTTTGGTTGAACGCGCTAATCTGAGAAACTACCGGTCCGAATGGTAAAATTCTTTTAGTGTTGGATAGTCCGTTTATCGAGGAAGGCTATAGCCTTTTTTTTTAATATAGCCTATAGGCTATATTACATCACGCTACAACTAATAGGAACAGAGCATCAATGCAAAATGTTGCAAAAACGGGACGTATTTGGTTTCCAGCCTTTAGAATGCGCGCGAAGCCGCGGGAAAGGCTAGTATTAAATGTTTTTTAAAAATCGTTATTGATATTGTCGTTAATAATACAAAGGCCGAACTTATAGTTGGTAGCCTGTTAACGCATTACGAGAAAACCACTGGACTGGAGATAGTTTTTTATTACTTTTTGCTTACTAATTCTATTTAGACAAAGCATTTGATAATATAATATCAAGCAATAAATTATACTCACATAAAATAACTTTGCCACTCAAGTCCAAATTCACGTACATATAAATCATTTTTGAATTCAAATACATAAAATACTAATTTGTCTGGTTCACGACTGCATTAGGCACGGGCTCGTTTATCTTCGTCAAATCCCGTGGGATTCCGGATCTCGAACATTCGAGACACGGTTTGTAAAAATATAACCGACTTAACCGTTTTGTTAACGGTGTTTGTTAAATTTGTAATGGTAAAGGATTGGCATGCTTTTTAGTATTAGATCATCATCATCATCAGCCCTTTTCAACGTCCCACTGCTGGGCACAGGCCTCCCTCAGTACAAGGGCCTTTCGAAAACTTGTTAGGTTTTCTCAGACATGTAGGTTTCCTCACGATGTTTTCCTTCAACGTAAGACATGATAGAAATGATTCTCACATGAAAATATCAGAGGTGCGAGACCCTGATTTGAACCCGCATCACTCGGTTATCCAAGCGACCGCGTTACCGCTGGGCTACCACTGTCTTTTAGTATTAGATATAATATATTAAACTAGCTGACCTGGCGAACTCTGTTCCGCCAGAATACATGATTATACTGATTATTATTGATTTCTGACAAAATCTATAATTATCAAATTTTCAAGTTTCAACCATATTTAACCATAAACAAAATTACGTCTAGCTGTAATTTGCGTTTTGTTATTCCATGTCAGATGCGTTTTAGTTATACCACGTTTTATAGTGACTTGTATTCTCTTTGATGTTTTATGTGACGTCACACGGGAACGCGGTCGAACGGGATAAAAAGTATTATATGTCCTTCTCCTGGCTTTAAACTACCTCCTTTCCGATTTTCAGCCAAATCGGTTCAGCCGTTCTTGAGTTATAAATAGTGTAACTAACACGACTTTCTTTTATATATAGATATTAGCATTTGTTCGGCATTCGGGAAACAACTTGCGTAATACTAACTCAATACTTATTAAATATTTGTACAGTTTTATTTATTTATTAAGAAAACGAGCAAGATATATATTATTGAGTACACAGACTGTATCATGTTGTAACAAATATGTCTATAAATAGCCTAAACGTAATCTTAGTTACAGGTGTTTCATCCATGACAAATATTAACACGTATAAATACTTACGAGTAAATAAAACAATCTTAAATTCGTGTATTTCAATTATACGCCGATTTTTACAATTAATAAATAGGAAATTCTCTTCTACTTCGTCGAAAAGCCTAAACTGGTAAAAGTAAAAATATAAAAGATTAGAATTATTAGATAAATTGTCATATTTTCAATTTATTAAAAAAGATTGTAGGTAGTTTCTGACATAAGCACGTACACATAACCTAACGACACAAACAAACAAATGCATGAGCTTCAGTTTTAAAATATATAAGACTAGCCTTTCCCGCGGCTTCACGCGCATTCTCAAAAATGGAAACTAAGTTACTCCCGTTTTATTTATACATTATTGATGCTCCGCTCCTATTGTTCGTAGCGTGATGTAATATAGCCTTCCTCTATAAACTGAGCATCCAAAACAAAAAGAATTTTTCAATTCGGACCAATAGTTTTTGAGATTAGCGCGTTCAACCAAACAAACAAACAAACTCTTCAGCATTATAATATTAGTATAGATTATGATTTCAAAATTCTAAGCCAGATAAGTTCTTCCACATAAAGTACGATCTTTTTCATCGTATATACTCCTTTAAATCTTATAACACTTATCAAGAAATGTCTTAACCCTATTCACTCTGAAGCAAGGCATACATATTATTTCCGGGTACAGATAAATCGGATGCATATTTTATCATCAGAAAAGGAATCTCCATTTCTGGATGTAACCTGTGCGAAGACCGTGAAAAGATCAAAACTTGGGAACGATCCAAGTACATTTTATATTATGTTCTTAGAAGTCAAGAGTTTTAGGTTTTTAGGTACTAAATTAATCAATACTATAATAGTTCATACTCACAATAATCTCCGTTTTGTGCTGATTTTAGAAAAATCTGTGTTTGTCACTATCATCTTCAGGTATTATTACATCACAGGTAAGCTAAAGGAATATTAACAACTATTATACTATATTAGTCTATACTAATATTATAATAGAAATACTACTTATAATCTGATGAGTATAATGTATCAATCCCTCGATCCATAAACAGTCTGCATGCGACGAATATAAATAGAAAAAAAGGGTTAACCAACAGGCTCCCAAATTGAAATATTGTAAACAATATTTATATTACCCTATAAACTACCCAGTCTGGTTAATTTTAAAGCCCGAAACAAATCAAATCAAAATATTATTTATTCGAATAGACTTTTACAAGCTCTTTTAAATCGTCATTTTTAGATTATTAAAATTAAATATTAGTCTGTAAGTCTGTGTGTAAACTACCACCGGCTCGGAAAGCTGTTCTGCTGAGAAGAACGGGTAAGAACTCAACAGTTGCTCTTTTCAAAAAAATATTTAGTAACAATATTGTATTACAATATTTATCTATTTACCCTACGTGAGACACAACCAGACATTAATCCCACACATTCACATCCACCAAGTATTTCGTGTGACACATACATACATATACTCATTACTTTCCAACGAACTTATGTCTATAAGTTCGCTGGAAAGTAAACTAAAAACTTGTGTTTGAAAATACACTAAATTGGAGTGTTGGCTTAAACACGTCAAGATTTAGAATTGAGCAACTGAAAATAGTAAAAATACCAGATTTTTTTACAAATATTAGCTTGACCTACTTTAATTTAATTAGGCCACAAAATATGTGGACTTTAATATAGAATATGTTGAAGAAATCCTGAGATAAAGAGTAGTTACGATTTCTCTTTTTCCTTCGGGGATAAGAATTGCTGATATAATAGGCTAGATAATAAATCTCCGCGGTTCTTTCACGCGCGTACATTATCTGCCTTTGTTTTTTTCGGTAATACGTTTTAGATTTTGTATCAGCGTTAAAGAGATCTTTTACGTTAAATGTGCCATTTTTGAAATAAAAAGTTAGAATTTTGTAACTTTTAAGATAAAGAAGTCATTTTTAATAAAATATTTCTATTACAATCAGAATCATAATTAGGACACTTTAAAAAAAATAAGAGGGATTTAAAATTTAATATAAAAAAATCACTTACTACTAGGAAAGTAACTGGTGTTACGCAGATAGCGGTGTTTCACCCTCGCGCCTTAGAGAACAAGTGAAGCGGTCGGTCTTGCGCCTTAGTTTGTCTTATTTTGGTGCCATTATTAAGGCCCTATATTTTTTTTGCGAAACAGTCATTATAATTTATTATTTGTAATAACGTCCGCCAGCTTTTAGTGGCCGCACTTAGTAGATACAAAATTTCAACACAGCGGTTTGTGTATACCAAAATTTTTCAGCCAAATATGCAAAATTATTTCTACGTGATGACATAGAGAACATTGTTGAAAAAAGTCATATCATAATGCTACTATAGAACTTTTATTAATATTACGCTTATTAATAACAAGATCTTTTATTGAAAGTTACAATGGTATAACGTAAATGAGTGAAGTAAGTTCGAATCCCGGGTCGCGTACCTTTTGATATTTTTGGCTGAAATTAGCACTTGTCTTGCGGTGAAGGAATTAAGAAACAATGTAAGAAAAAATAGAACAGAGAATCTAAATACCATACAATAGAAAATATTATGGTCTAAATTCAAACCTCTTCTACCTTTGTTTTTTTATACCTCCACCATTTTGAATATGTATACTGTATTATATTTGCTTTACTGTTACTTTACCTTAACTATTAAGACAATCATTTACGCGAGCTAGTACAAATATTAGTTTTGCATACCTAAGTACAAGGGATCATCCATCTTAATGGGCTTTAAGGAATGGGTCGTCTACTTCATTACCTTATAATATTTGCAGACATTAATTTATATTAAAACCAGTTTCGTAAACGGATTTGTTCGCTTTTTACATACTAATATTATAATTCTGTCTGTTATCTTTTCACACTTCAGTGAAGTTTGGAGGCTTCCCTTTAACCCCAGTCCAGTTATCACGAGAGCAACATCGCGGACATGTATATATATAAACTATATAATATATCAGAAAAAGCTGTCGGTCTTATTACGAAAAGCATATTTTTAGACTCAGTTTCCAAAGTTAAGTATATAAAACTAATACTAATATAAAAAATGAAAACAAAATAGTTAAATATTTTAAATGTTTAAATACTCTTTTGGAATAACAGACTGATACTTTTTTGCACAGACATTAAATATTTTGATGGAAACAGATTATTCAATTATTGTTTTACTGGTCTACATTAAATTCTAAAATATAATTCGGTAACCAACCATTTTCTGATTGCTTTGCATAAAAAGAACATGAGATTCTATATCAAATTATAAAGCATTGAAGTCAGTTGTAAATATTTAAAATATTTGTAATGTTTCTTTTAAATACAACATATATTTTAATTGATATATAATATGAAATAGTCATTATAATCGATACAAAGGTCATATCTATATAAACAGGCCGAATTAATTTTTGTCTGTCTGTCTCTCTATGACCGCAACACAAGAAAAGAACTGGATAAGGTATATATAGAGTCCACCAACTCGCACTAGGCCAGCGTTGTGGACTAGGGCCTGATCCCCCTCGTACTGAGGGAGGCCTGTGCCCAGCAGTGGGACGTTAAAAAGGGCTGATGATGATGATAATTAAGGTATATAGGTTAGTATGAACTAGGGACCTAGATAAAAATACGAGCAGACCAGAGTGAGACACAAGTTAAATATATATCACAAAAATCACGTCATTTTATAGCCATCCATTAGACATTACGACAGTTCTACTGAAATCCGATATTTCACCCGCAATTTGATTTATACACCTGGGCCTCACCAGGTGGACTTGGAAAATATATTTTTCAAAACGACTGCTGCCCTAAGAGCGATCAATCTTCATCTGACCATGTTTTGATGCTAATTGATTTAAGACTTGCGAGTGAAGGTGTTCGTTTTATTGTAACTAGTGACAAACCTTTGCTTCGCTTGATTTTGGCTTTAGTTGTATACATTATACTGCTTTATTTTAAACAAAGGCGGGCCGTAAATTAAAAATAATTGAACGGTTTTTATAATTTTCTAATAAAATAAAAGTAGCCTAAGTAACTTCTTATAACATTAGCTATCTGCGAATGAAAGTACCATCAAAATCGACCCAGCCATTTCAGAGATTAGCCCGAACAAACAGACAGACAGATGGACAAACATTTTTAAAATTAATTTTTTGATGTAAATATCGTATCGTATACTTTCATATTCATTTAGTAAAAAGCTGTTAATTTGAAATTTATAACAGATACTTCAATTTTATTTCATCTCAGCAGCCATGTTTTATCCACTTCAATTAAGTTTATTTTTACTTCTCACACTTAACACATTTTGGAATAAAAATAGTATATATATCAATTAAAGGTAATGTAATATGAAATTTCAAACTTACTCAAACATCTTTATAATATCACTTTATATTCTTGACTTATTTCACTTTTACATCTTTTAGAAATTGGCTTTAAACAAACTTCAAAGACATGTTTAAATAGTTAGTAGGTACTTTCACTGTCTGCCCTTGACGTGTAAATTAGGTTTTAAGCCTAGTACTTACAGCTTGTCACAAGTATTGGGATATTTAGTGCCATACATTTAATCACTACATAGTATAAAACAAAGTCGCTTTCTCTGTCCCTATATCCATATGTATGCTTAAATCTTTAAAACTAATCAACGGATTTTGATGCGGTTTTTTTAATAGATAAAGAGATTCAAGAGGAAGGTTTATATGCATAACTAGCAGATCCGCGGCTTTGCCTGTGCTAAATCTAGGGAAGAGCCCGAGCGAAGCGAGGGCGAGTCGCTAGTTATTATAAAATCTAGACGACCGTCATCGTATATATTTATTTCTTATTAAATGTAGAGCGCTTTCATCAGAGTGCATACGAATTGCTTATTTCATAAATTACGTTTAGCTGTCATTTGCGTTTTTGTTATACCACGTTTTATAGTGACTTGTATTCTCTTTGACGTTTTATGTCACGTCACACGTCACAATATAATATAATCCATCCATCTCCTGGTTCTAAGCTTCCTCTCCACCAATTTTTAGCCAAATCGGTTCAGCCGTTCTTGAGTCATAAATAATGTAAATAACACGACTTTCTTTTATATGTACCTTAACATATTACTCGGAGTTCTCTTATTAATAAATAGCAACTTGTGTTATAGTCTATAGATTACTCCTCTTTTATGCAAGTCGGTTAAAAAGTGTTATGAGGATAAAAATATTTCCACTTGTTTCTATATACGTCTCAAGCGTACAAAGTGACGTGTGATTAGCAACTGGGTACAAATAAGTTTGGAAAAAAGCTTAAAAGCTTATATTGCATACAATATGCAACTGGGTACAAATAAGTTTGGAAAAAGCTTTTATATTGTAGACAATTTTAAGCTTAATTTCACTATTTATGAGATAAATCGCGCAATTCAAGCATCCATTACGCAACTATAATCGATCTTTATAAAATAATGGAAATATTGCCTATACAATATTTTAAAACGCAGTGTCATGTTTTTATGTTTAAAGCGTATAAAGCTTGGCCTTAAAATGATTGATGGCTGTTTCAATACGCTAAAGCAATTTTTCAACGGTCCAGTAAGTTACCCTGGAACAAATCTGAGAATTCCGTAATGTCATCTCGTGGAAGGTATTGGATACTACTACCCTAGATCGAATTTTTATTTTTCTGTTTGGTAATTTTAACTTTAAAACTTTTCTTTTATTACATACTTACTTTTACTTTATATTACTTCTGTCATTATTATTACTATCTTGAAAAAATATTGTTTGAGTTCATTCTTGTCATTAAAAGTATACCTTTGAAATATTGCTTTAAATTCCTTAAAAAAGTACTTTGAACATTACAAAATTAACTATCTTACCATCATAATTTAAATTTCGGTTATTGTTTTTTATTATTATTATATTTATATATTATGTATTATAATATTATATCATATATATTATTATTATTATTTTTTATTAAAATTATATTTTTATATTAGTACCTACTATGTATTATAAGCTAGCACTACCCCTCCATTACTTTTGATGTTTTTCTTACGTTACAGGTTGCCTGTAAGAGATCACTAATAGTGATAAGGCCGTCTTTGCATAGCAATGATATCTTATATTGTTAGTAATGTAATCTATTTATTTTGTGTGCAATAAAGTATTTTCATTCATTCATTCATTTGAACGACATTTAACTCTGAATTAATTGCCTTTTGTAAATTAGATGAGATTGTTGTCGTTTTAGAGAATAATCTTGTTAAAAAAATCACAATTACTCTAGATGTAGTCAAATAGTAGTATATTATATTAAAGCCTTGCTATCTGTTAACTTGATTAGGACGAGTCAACTACGGTCTAAGCTTTAGGTTTATTTTAGCTCTTCTTATTATTATAATTTAATTAACTATGTATGTATGTATTTGTTTATTACCTTAATATTATGACTCATAATTAGTAATTTCTAACTTAAAAATAAATAAAACTTAGAATTGCGCAAACAACCTTTAATATATAATTGAGTAGTTCGAAACTTCAGTCTTTCCCGTAACCATTTTTAATGTAAACCTTTCGTAAATTTTGAAACCAAAAAATCTAATAAATAAGTTTATTTAAAAATAAATAAAACCGCAAAATTTTCAACTTCTTTATAGGTTTCATAACACTAATTTCAAGAAAAAATAATTAAATGCAAGTCCGAAACCGATAAAAATCTGCGCTATAACGGAATCGGTTTAAATGAAGTTAACTAACTATGATATGTGAAGACGCGTAAATCTGGCCAGCCCAGTTGGCTCGAGAGCATTGGCCTCTTTCCAAATTCAATAATGGCTGAGCTCAAGACACAAGATAACTTAGTAGTTTCATATGTATTAATATCACTAGAATTTGGAGTTAACCTACTTGTTAGTTACTTTAACACAGCTAATTAAGTACACGATTGCTCGCTGCTCAATTGTGATATGTAGTGGGTTCGATTTTCGAGTAACGCAAATATTGAAGTACACAGTAGATATTTGTAAAATAAAAGAATGACTGTTTTATTATAACTATTATTATACATTTGTCACTTTGATAATATTAGCCTAACGTTTTAATCTATTTAAAGTATTTAAGTAACTTTAAGGAGACAGAGTTAGAACTATCATTTCGGATTTCGTCGTGGAATCATTTTCTTTTTTGGTCATAGGAGAGACTAAGGTATTTGATGGCTCCCACCTACTATATACAAAAAAAATCCAAAATGGCACCGAAGTACCCTATAAAATTATATATTTTAATTCTGACATGGTAAATTTTATAAAATTTTTTAAATTTATTAAGTAGTGTTAATTATTTAGTACAAAGATAGATTGTAATTTTGAATAGTAGATAGAATACTTTTAGGCTACGTCCGCACAGACAGGCGGCTTGCTTAGCGCTCAGAGCCTAATGAGTCACCTAGCTAGTAGCTTACTAAAACGAACGTTCTAAAATGTTCGCGACCGGCCGCACTGCGCGCTTAGCGCCTAGCTAGTTGCTAAGCGTGTTTCTAAGTAAACAAACATGTTGGTTTTTTGACACTAGGCGCGAGGCATTTTATTCAAGAAATAATTTTGAAAGCTATTTTTGAAAGTGACATCTCGTCAACGTGCCGACAAGCAACCACGCAAACCTCCTGCAGTGCGGCCACTGTGTATCCTACCATGTTGCCAGAGCGCAATCCACTAGTCTCTAGGCGCTAAGCAAGCCGCCTGTCTGTGCGGACGTAGCCTTATTCCAGGAAAAATAATGATCCTTATTGAATAGTTTTTTTTCACTACACAAACTTGATCGACACAAAGATGAGTTACTTGTACATAAAGTAATAAAGACGGTATTACCATTTACAATTTATAAAAGAAACAGTTGTAAAAATCCAAACAAATGCTATTCTTAAGCGAATGTTGCTACAGCAAATATAAACAAGGCAACATATTCGTTCGACGATCGTTTAGTATTCCCTTCAGATGTAACAAGCCATACTTTAGAAGATACTGCAATTCTGTGTACTTTGAAAAGCACGCGAGGTGCATTTCTATAAGACCTGTGCAATATATCTCGAAAACCGAAAGCTTTTATTTATTTTCATAAAAATAACTTAGAATTTATTTAATCTATTTTTACCCGACTATGGCGAAGCGTAATGATTTTTAATACGATACAAAACAGTGGTAGCACAGCGGTAACGCACTCGCTTGTATAACCGAGTAATCTGGTTCAATTCCAGGTCTCGCACCTCTGAAATTTTCATGTGCGAATCATTTCTATAATGATTACCACTTGTCTTACGGTGAAGGAAAACATCGTGAGGAAACCTTCATGTTCGAGAAAACCTAGCAAGTTTTCGAAAGACATGTCCGCCAACACGCACTAATTTGACGACACGTTTGGCTCAGTGGGTAGTGACCCTGCTTTCTGCGCCAGCGGTCGCGGGTTCGAGTCCCGCTGGGTACATACATTTGTTGAGCACGAATGTTTGTACTCCAGTCATGGTTGTTTATATTTATAATATGTATGTATTTAAACTTATATATGTGTAGTATATCAAACATCTAGTATCCATAACACAAGGCTCGTACCTTATCGTGGAACTAGATAGTGCTGTGTGTAAATGTCCCAACATATAAAAAAAATAAAAAAAAATTCAGCGCAGTGGACTATAGCCTATGGTGGAAACCCCTCGCCTTGAGGGAGGCCCGTGTCCAGCAGTGGGACCTTAAAAAGGGCTGAAGAGATTACTGTATACGATACATACAACGTCTGTTGACCACGGCTCTACCTAGACCGTTGCATTTCTTAATTTGTGTATTATTTTCTTTCGTCCTTTTAGACCCTTTTTTTAAGTACTCGGGTAAGAATTAATAATAATTTTTACTTTTATTAATTTATTGAATGTGGATGCTTAATTGAGCAGTCATCTAAGTGAAGTGTAATTGCTATTGCTATAAACTCGTATGCTAAACAAACGGACGACAAAAAAATTTTTGTTGTTGTGTTCATACCAAATTAGATATAGATACTACATAATATTATATTTTTACACTCACTTCTTCTTTTAGACTGGACTAAATACATTTTCGTTTGAGCTAAATAGCTAAATAGGATTCCTCAACATCCAGCTTTTGTAATTCACAAAGCTTAGTTGAAATTGAGTCTACAACTTTTGGCTTTGTCTAGTAAATAGTAAATTTGAGTCAGCACTTACATTATATACAAAACAACATAATCTACTTTTTCTTTATTAGTACATCGATACATATAAATAAATTGTAATTTCAAATTAATAGCTTATCCCTAAATGCATATGAAAGTGTATACGGTACTTACATCAAAAATCAATTTTTATTTTTTTGTCTGTCTGTCTGTTTGGTCCGGCTAATCTCTGAAACGGCTGGACTGATTTTGAAGGGACTTTCACTCACAAAAAGTTAATATTATAAAGAGTAACTCAGGTTTCTTTTATTTTATTGGAAAATTATAAAAATCGTTTGAAATAAATTTCATAATCATTCCTGGCATAAAGTAATAAATTCTCACATTTCACAGATGGTTACTAAAAGAAAGTATGTAAAAACAACGTTTTAACCAAATAACTTAGTACAGACCGCGAATATAATTTAAATTCTCCAACAATAAAATGAATGAATGTAAAATTAGTTTAAAGAAGAACTAAATTTAGAGATCTCTGCAAATTGCATTGCGAAGCGACGAAACAAATTAGCTGGGGGTAAGTTTTAGCGTTTAACTTTAATAATTAGACGGTTATATTGGCTTACATTGTTACACTGATTATGGCAATGTTTCAAGCTTTCTTAGAAGCTTTCTCAAAGCTTTCGTAATTGAAATTCCTTTAATAGTTTTGGTGTGACAACTTCATTTAAATTTTTGTGCTAAAATGGCAGTTAAAATAAAATGAAAATCGAACGTTTTCTTTGTAACTCCTGTAGTAATAAAATTTTATACTAAATAATATAAAATCTGATCATAAACCTTCGCTTCGATTTTTTATGATAAGTGCTAGGTGAAGTAAATAGCTTCTTCGATACTGCATTATTATTGTAATATTTTATGCTAATGTTAACTCTTAAATAAAATAGGAAGTCTAAAGCCATTTCGGCGATTAATAACATAAGTACTTTTATGTTCTGGAAATACTACTATTAGTAAAAATTAAAAATGAAATATATACTATATTTGCGTATACAGTCAATAGTCTTTAAAGCTAAAGTGAATAGGCACCTTCTAGGCATGCGCGTCCTACCTTAGGTCACATCATCACCTTCCATCAGGTGTGATAGTCGTCAAGTGTGCCTATAATACATTAAAAAAAACTACGTAATTATTAACAAACTCGGTTTTTCTATAAAATTATTTATAACATAATAAATATTCTATACATCCATACATATAAATAAAATTGAATTGTCCGTTTTTAATTTCAAATTAACAGCTTTTCACTAAATACATATGAAAGTATATACGATACTAACAACAAAACAGAATTTTTTAAATTTTTGTCTGTCAGTATGTCTGTCTGTCTGTTTGTTCCCGCTAATCTCAGAAATGGCTGGAAATGGAATTTTACTTGCAGATAAGTAATGTTATAAGGCGTAACTTAGGCTTACTTTTTAACCGACTTCAAAAAAGGAGGAGGTTATATTTTAGAAATTTCGTATTTGTTTTACTAGCGAAACCCGTGACTGTACTCGCTCTAATTATTTAATAAAAAAATCGATACGTATAGAATAAACATCACTTGGCTTTCCCTATTTCGGTATCTTTCCGGGGTAGAAATCGAGGCCAAGCGAACAGCGTGAACTTCCTCATAAAATATTTTCATATTTCACCGTATTTGTAGCGAAAAAACTGTCAAATAACATGTCTATCTTCTATTGTATGAACCAATTCGATACAATTTTGGTGTGATTGACTCTATATAGAAAGTGAAGCCAAAATGTACATATATATGAGCTGGCCAAAATATAATTATTTTTATTTATTGACCCAATAAATATATTCTAATAAAAAACATTTATATCATTTTAGTAACTAATTCTTTTCAATAACTTCGCAAAAAGCATTCAGACATATTACTATATTAAAATCTACACTACTACAAAAGAGAAAATGAATACATAACAGTCTAGTTATACTTCATAGTAACCGTTAACTAACTGAGGGATGAATACAAGCGAAAAAAAATGATTCGCTAGTATAAAAATACTGCTTGCTAATCATCATCATCAGCCCTTTTAGTCCCCCTGATGGGCACAGGCCCCTCGGTATGAGGGAGATCATGCCTATCATGGCCTAGTGTGGGTTAGCGGAGTTCACATGTCTTTCACAGATTTCCTCACGATGTTTTCCTTCGCCTTAGACAAGTGGTAATCATGATATAAATGATTTGCACATGAAAATATCAGAGGTGCGAGACCCGGATTTGAACCCGTATCACGTTTCACACGGTTATCCAAGCGAGCGCGCTACCGCAGGGCTACATAGTAGCATTTCATTTATTTATACTACTCATAAAACCTTATGGTTCTGCTGAATCTTTGATGTAGTTAACATTAAGACATCGCAATCACGAATATCTCTCAATCTTGCTATTGGCAATGACACTAATATTGTAATATGTTAATATTAAATATGTAAACCCTAAGAATTTGTTTAACAGTCGTGTAAACGCAGGCAGAGACGCGGGCAATATTAGTTATACATAAATATTGTTTATTCTAACCGTAAAAAAATCGTATATCTAAAATTATTAGTTTCACTTTGATCATACCAAAAATGAGGTAAAATGTAAAATAATAGAAGGAAACATCAATCACGTCTGTACACCTAGTCGTTAATTACTAAAGTTGTACACAAACTCGGGGGTAAGCAATTTGTTGGTTTAAAATACGTAACTCAAGTCAGCACTTTTAACCAAAGCGCCATTTTAAGATACAAGCCATAATATTTTTTTATAAATAAATAAATATGTTAGGACATTCTTACAACAGCGCCATCCAGTTTCGTGGTAAGCTACGATGCTTGTGTTACGGATACCAGATTGTTGATATACTACATAATATATAACTTTTAAATACATACATATTATAAATATAAACACCCATGACTGGAGAACAAACATTCGTGCTTAATAAAGGAATGCCCCAGCGGGACTCGAACCCGCGACCAACTGAGCCAAATGAGTCTTTTTCTTAGATGTATTCTACTTAAATATTAATCAAGATTTCGATTAAGATATACATGGAATTTGAAATAATTTTTATTCATACAATCTATGTAATATGTATGCTTAATACGATATATTATACCTTTTTGACACACACAAACAAAAAATATGTGAAGAAGGCAACTGTTTTGTATATGCCTATTTATATATAGATATCAAGTACCTAACCACTACATCTCTTACAAAATTTTCTTTTCCAATCAAAAGACGACTCTATTTTTTGGTAAATATTAGTAAATAGCAATAGACCGTACTAATAACCTATTATCAAATCGTTTTACCTCCCACAATATAGCGATAAATGTTATCTCAAACGAGAAATTGCGAACAATATTTAGTAGTAAGCCTACATCGCTCCATCTAAGCGCCAACGGTGCATGAGGTCGCGGTAAATTACTTTGAATGTACGACGTGAGCTAACATATTATAATGTCTTAAATATATTCATATATTACTGTAAATTACTACTAATAGAAATGCGAGAGTTTATTACTCTTTCCTGTAACGGACTAGGCAGATTTGTAAATTGTAATAAGATTATTTGGCTGGCATCGACTCCAACAATATCTAAGTAATTAAAATTATTTTTTTCTTTTTGTTTCACCACAGCCCACAGACGGCGGAGAAATCGGTGAACATACATAAAGAAATATATTATATACAATGGTACATATAACCTTCTCCTATTTTGAAGTCGGTTAATAAACCGGCTGCTTTCAGCATTTAAGAACACATCCAAGCGAAACAGGTATAAGTCATCATCATCATTCCCCTGGCACTTTCCCTATTTGGGGTCGGCCCCACACATTCCACGGTCTTGAGTCATTTCTGGCGTTAGGCCGAGCATCGTCATATCTTTGGAAATGGTTCTAGTCCAGGTTGTTGGCGGGCGACCTCTGCCTCTCTTACCCTCGTCTATTTCCATTACTTGTCTTGTCATGTGTAGTTTATCCCTGCGCATTACATGACCATACCAGCATAAACAGGTATAAGTCGCGAGTATTAAAAAATTGTGGAAGATTCACTTATCTTCGATACTACGAGTATATATACATATAAATAATTCTAACTATACTCGTCGCAATATAAGAAGTGGGATTTGACATCTGTCAAATGTATGAAACTAAATCATAAAATTCCTTTCTTTGGTAATTATTACCATAAATATGTAATCGTAATTGAAAAATTTTTAAGCAATTGTGCAGCTATAACTTTGAAGAAATTAATAATATTTAGTGCCCGACGTTACAAGGCAAGTTGTTGAATTTTGATGAAGTGTCAAATCGGACTTCTTAGATTGTGACGAGTATAAATTACAAATACAAAAAGTTTTATTCTGCAATATGAAAATAACTATTTTTATCACATCCATATAAAAATATATACGATACTATTAAAGAAACTCTAATTTTCATTTTTGTCTGTCTGTCCGTCTGTTCCTATTAGTATTCATAACGGCTGGACCGTTTTCGATGGAATTTTCACTGGTAGAAGAAAAAAGTTTTGGAAAAAGAATTTAAGTGTTGCGGTTGAAAAAGTAAAACCGCGGTTTCGCTCGCGTTCTAAAGGCTGAAAATCAAAAGAAATATATTTCTTCCGGTTTTGCCACATTTTTCGTTAATGCTCCACTCCTATTGGTCATAGCATGATGTAATATATAGCGTATAGCCTTTCTCGATAAATGGCCTATCCAACACAAAAATAATTTTCCAATTCGGACCAGTAGTTCTTGAGATTAGCGCGTTCAACCAAACAAACAAACAAACTCTTCAGCTTTATAATATTAGTATAGATTTTAAACGTATCATTGCTTCAGTTAGAGCATTATACAACATTTTCTACCTAATAGTCATAAATTCCGCCTGGCGGTCTCACTACAGTGGTTACATCGCTTTAATGCTTGTAAAAGGTATTATTTAGTACACTGGCTTTTAAATGCAATTTAGTGCTGTTTTTACGTCCCATTACTACTCTGTTTTGGTTGTTAAACATTTGACTTGTTAGGTTTTTTGTGTCTACTTTACTGAAGTTCCCAGTAATGTTACTATGTATGATTTTAAGTTTGTTCTTCATTTACCTACGCAGGTTCTTTTATTTTTGTTTTATTATATACTTTACGTTATACATATGTATATAAATTATTATATCCTCTATAACATAATGTATGATGAGTTGTTATGGATTGAATTATAGTATTCTTCGCCGTGGGAATGAGACTTCCATGGTTGTTTGACGACACGTTTAGCTCAGTTGGTAGTGACTCTACTTTACGTGCCAGCGGTTGCGGGTTATTATCCCGCTGGGGGCATTCATTTGCTAACCATGAATGTTTGTACTCCAGTCATGGGTGTTTACATTTATAATAATATGTATGTATTTAAAAATTATATATGTGTAGTATATCAACTATCTGGTATCTGTAACACAAGCTTCATATCTTACCACGGAACTAAATAGTTCTGTTGTAATATTGTCCCAACATATTTATTTATTTATCATTTATGGTAAACATGCAAGTAACCTACATTACTCTTCCAACTATTTCTACACAAAATATCACGGCATTCTATCACCTTATTTCGACGTGAACACACACACACGTAATATTCAAATCAAATCAAAATCAAGAATTGATAATCTTTTCAATTATTTATTTTTTAATGGAGTGTGACAGGATCGCTTACGAATACATCGACGATGCTCCGACTATCAACCGAAGAAGACTATACAGTCAAGAGGTTGCTCCGCAGTCCACACTGATATGATAGAAGTACCTCGCAAAGCACATCAAAGTGGACCACCTCCCTATGCACTTCTTGGCTTCACGACTAACTAGATTGCCTGACGCTAAATAGCCCCCTCAAATCAATGAGGGCTTATGTAGAGTGACTTGATATTTAAAAAAAACACAAAAATAAGCGTCGTCGATGTATGAATAATAGTATAAATACTAAAGTCAACTAAGGACACATCCGAAATTTGCTAGTAATGAAATATACTCTTCCAAAGAATCACAAACAAAAAAAACGTATAGTTAAATAACATCTTATAATGAATCCTTATCGCTTTATGTTGAATAGGGACTTTTCCAGAACTAATTAAAGTCTTCATAAAGATCACTCAATTTATAAAATATTGGAAACTTTACTGAAATTAATCAAAGATCTAAATTTGCTTAACTTTGTAAATCAAGTCAGAGTCAGAAGTAGAAAATCTTTGCGTAAACTTCTATAAATAGTTAAGGTTCTACCAATCAAATGAAATTTAATATTTTTAGCTTTGTTTTGTTTAATACTTTTTTAAAATTTACGCGTTTATTTTGATTTTCGGTTCTCGACGTATCGATTGCTTTACAGCTAAGCATTCATGGTCTCTGGAGAGATTAAGGTTTATGACGTCACAGACACAGGTCATCTCATATTATATTTCACAGACAATAAAAAAATTAAACAAAATATCTAGATAAACCCGCGACAAAACCTAAAAGATAGTTTCATTTATTTTGTTATTTTAGATTTTTCAGGAAAAGTTACTTGCCTACCCAACACTACTTTGTTCATCACTACATAGTATAAAACAAAGTCGCTTTCCGCTGTCTGTCTGTCCCTATGTATGCTTAGATTTTTAAAACTACGCAACGAATTTTGATGCGGTTTTTTTAATCGATAGCGTGATTCAAGAGGAAGGTTTATAACTAATGGAACCCACGGCTTCGCTCGCGCTTAAACTAGGGACGAACTCGGGTTCGTCCCTAAAAAGGGCGAAGCGAGGGTGAGTTGCTAGTAATAATATAAATGAGATGATATTATAATTGACCAGTATTTTGTATTATTTTCTGAGAATAGAACCTACTAGTTTAGAACACTGGTCAACTGGTCTTAACAGTGAAACTTCTACTGTATAGAATAATAATATAGTTAATGTACTGTGTACTGTGTAAAGTTAACTTTATTATAATTATCTTTTTTTGAACACATTTCAGTAAGTTTTTTTATAAGCTAATCACGATAATGGGAAGTCACTGTCATTAGACACACGGCTAACGCTAGTTCGAGTGACAGGGATTACAAGTAACAGATTTTAACAACATTTTGAATAAAAGAAATTATTATTAAAAAAAGAACAAGATAACACGATACTACTGCGCCTGTCGGTCTTTGCTTTTCTTTTTAGTCAAATTACAATTTGCAAAATCAACTTTATAGCTCTTGGCAAATAATATAACTAGGAAGTTAGCCAACTCGTACAAGGAGCCAAACTTAAATTAAAACGTTAACGATTTCTAATATTTTCTGTACAGATTTATTGTTTTTTAATGAAACCTAACTTTATTTCGACAGTGTTTGTTTGTAACTGTACTGTTTGTATTTTACTATAATAATCCTAGGCCTAATCACTGTAACGGCTGGAGAGATTTTGACAGGACTATTACTGGCAGATAGTGTTACTTTTATTTTAGAAAAAGAAATAGGATTTCTTAAAAAATAAAACTTATCTGGAAGAAAAGCAAAGTGAGGGTGTGTCGCTAGTTTCAATAATATTAATCATTTTAGCCCTTCAACATTTAGAAATTTAGTTTATTCTTTAGAAGAAATGAATACTTAGCAAAGTGATGCAAAAGAGATTTCTAAGGAAAAATATACTGCCTATGTACTCGTACATAGAAACTTACAAAGCAACATTTCTATGTAAAATAATTATAAATAAGCACTCGAAGGACTGAAGCGGGCCATTTACATAACTGAAATCTCCACGTATCATTTAGGGTAAACACAAAGTAACTGTACGATAATACTCGTACATATAGCGGTATACTGCGAAAGTCAACTTTTTATTCACTTTGCCCCCTAGTAATGTATGCGGGTTTAGAATATTTTCTTTGTACATAGAATAATGTGAGTGAGAAATTGTGATAAAATGTCGTAAAGAAAGCGTAAAATATGGTCATACCTGTGAGGTATGTATTTAATTTGCTGGGCTAAGTTGAGTTCGTAAGTTCTATTTCTAGTTACTGACTTACTTACAAGTAGAGATTTTAAGTCTGATTAATTTGAAAATTAACTAGAAGAGTGAAAAATCTGTCATTTATTTTTGCTTTTATTTAACCAGTAAAAGCACGTGCTTAAAAGAAAAGTTGCTACATTTTTCATCTGATTTCAAAAAAGTGAGGTTCGCAATTCGTATTCGGACAGACAGATAAAAAAAATATTGTATCCTATAAATACCATGTATTATTACATATTCCATTAAAAAGCAGTTATGTAGATATTAAAAACAGACACTTCAATTTTATTTATATGTATAGATACTTCTACCCGAGCCCTACTCTGTCACCCTGTTAAAAATAGTTAACATCAGGCTTGAGGTTGAGATTTCAGCAGAAATAATTTAACCTATATTTTTGAAGGTAAATATTTTTCCGATAAGATATTTCATTAAGGCGTTGGTACGAAGATATGGAATATTTAGAAACATTAAAAAAAATATTAAAGAAATTGTTTAAGAAATGAATCTAGATATTTACTGGATTATCAACTATTTAAAGGCTTGTTATTTTTATTAAAAAAAGAAAAACTAAAAGTGTGTTTTTTTTAATGGTAAAAAGGGGGCAAACGGGCAGGAGACTCACCTGATGGGAAGTGATCACCTCCGCCCATGGACATCTGCAAGCCAGGCTTGCAGATGCGTTGCCGGCCTTTCAGGAAAGGGAGGGATGGAGGAGGGAGGGAAGTGGGAGGGAGGGGGGAACGAAGGCGGAGGATGAAGGGGGGAACGAAGGCGGAGGATGAAGGGAAGAGGGAGGGGGGAAGGAGAGTGGGCCTCCCGGACTCTCACTCACCGGACGAAACGCGACAGCATAGCTGCCACTTCACGCCGGTCTTCTGTGAGAGAGTGGTACTAATGAACTATACGGGGCGTGCCGGCCCATTCGGTTGCTACCCGAAGGTAACAAGCATGGCACTACCACTTATGAGTGTGTTTATTTTTTACCCTTTTAGGCAAAAAACGTTTAAATGAAATTAGGGTAAAATGTATCACACAGATTATTACCTGAAATAATATAGGTTGCTTAATAATAAAAGTCAAAAGGGACGCTACGTAAAATTATATCAGTACAAAAAGCCTAAAAACCCATGAGTGAAGCCACGGTACGTCACTAGTAATAATGAAAACACGAAGACATCATTCTTTATTTTATATATATTTTATTGCAAAATAATCACTCAAGCAAAGACCGGTGACCTGAATTGAGTGTGTGTGAGTGAGTGAGTGAGTGAGTGAGTATGAGTAAGTGAGTGAGAGTTAATCTATATCTAATAACAACATCCCAGCTTCAAATAATTTAACTTTATACGCGCGTACAAGCGTTCCGAGATAGTATCAAATTTTGGAATAAGCCCTGATTTTGTGGCATCAATGAATCTGTCGCTTACAATTTGAGGGTGATATGCCTAATAGCTGATGTTATCATGATTCATGTTATTGCGTGATTAAACCGATTGTGTAGAGTGGTTAACCTTATTAGATTGGTATATATGTAGAATGTTTATTGTTTTTAATTTTTTGTAGGGACCTAGCTTTTTATAAATAGATAAATATTGTAATACAATATTGTTACCAAATTTTTTTGAAAAGTGCAACTGTTGAGTTTCTCGCCGGTTCTTCTCAGCAGAACAGCTTTCCGAGCCGGTGGTAGTTTACTCACAGTCTTACAGACTGATATTTAATTTTAATAATGTAAAAATGACAATTTAAAAGAGCTTTTAAAAGTCTATTTGAATAGATAATATTTTGATTTAATTTAGTTTGATTTATAAGGACTTTTTTATAGAACTTAAGACATGTTATAAATAATGACTTTTTAGACTTAATCTTTAAAACCTTAGACTCTCCCGTGACCATGATAGCTGTAAAGCCTAAATGACGGAAACCAAAAATCAAAAACCGCAACAAAATCCGAAAAGATACCTAGTTTCATTTACATTGTCAAATGTTCGCTTATATATATGAAAGAATTTTTAATACATACGTTGAATGGCTGAGAAACGAAAATTAGAAAATTCTTCATTTAGCTTAAAACCAAGTATTTACTACGCTACTCGTAACTAGTAGAAATAGTAGTAGTAGATTTACAGTATTATAAAGTAAAGAAAAAAACAATATTACTAGGAGTAGAGGTGTGACACTTTATTACAATACGCTAAATTAAAAAACAAATTATATGAATCAAAATATTATAATATAACATCCTCGAGCCGAGGCACACATGCAAAAACTAGCAATTTCAAGAGCTTGTCAATTCTGACGACAGTTATTAAATATTATATAGTTTTTGCTTGCGATACACACGGGTTTTAAGAACAGTAAACATGTTGAGCATTTGACGACACGTTTGGCGAAGTTTGTAGTGACCCTACTTGCGCCAGGGTCACGGGTTCGAGTCATTTTTTAAACTCAGATGTTTGTACTCCAATCATCATCAATGTAGTATATCAACAATCTGGTATCCTTAACTTCGTAGCTTACCGCGGAACTAGATGGCGCTGTAATAACCAACATATTTATTATTATATTTATATTTTTATAACCTGGATTAGCTACTGAGTAGTTCATAAGGGAGACATTTATTTTGACTAGACTTGGAACTAAAGACTTGTACCTACAGTCGTTCATGCTACCCATTAGTCAGACGAGGTAGTCCTGTTTCGTTGGACGTTTTCGTTCTGCTTTTGGTACAATTACAGTACAATTTGTTTATGGTCCTTTTTTAACATCCCATTGCTGATCATAGGCGTTTCTTCAATATGAGGTGGATAAAACTGGCGTGGTGGACTATGGTCTGGTCCACCGCGGGCAAGAAAATTTCACATATATGTTGAAGACTTGCAAAGTTTTCAACATTCTCTCAGCTTCTCTCAGGCAACCAGTTCCCTCAAGAACTTTTCTTTTACCGTAAAAAAATTTAAAAAGATTAATTCACTAAAATATTCAAGATACGAGACGGATGTCACATTTGAACCCGCTCCACTAAGTGTCCCAAGCAATCTTCGTACCACTGAACCAGCGATACTCTACTAGTACATACTATAGCATGTGTTTTTACATTACAGACTATAAAAATTTCTATTAAACATAATAATTTCTTCATGGCGCTATTTACATTCGCTTCAGCGAATGATACTATGCCCAGGTGAATTTAGCATTAATCACTGTCACCTTTGTAGCATTCAACATCTAAAGAAATTATCGTGAATCCGCTTTTCTTCCAAACTGTATAAATTCGTGATATTATCTATACAAATAATTAAAAAAATTAAATTAAATTTAAAAATTTGCTTGTTTTTGATGTTAATGTAAGAATTCATTACTAAATGCATAGGAAAGTATATAAGAAAATTACAATTTATATTTTTTTGTCTGACTGTCTATTTCTTCCGGCTACTATGCAAAATGGATGGACTGATTTTGACGGGGCTTGCACTGTACTAGCTAATGTTATAAGGAGTAACATAGGGTACTTTTATTTTAGAAAATGAATTAGGGTTCCCCTTAAAATATTACGGAGATACCTATGGACGAATCCGAGAGATTTAGTAACGTACTAGTACGTTACTAAATTTAAATAAAATAACGATGATTTTTTTTTAGAAAAACATGTATATATAAAAAAATATCTACATACTTGATGTCATAAATAGATACTAGTAAAGTTTTGTGTAGCAATAAATAATTACTAGGGAAAACACAATAACTGCTTCAGCTGAGATGTCCTTCCACGAAAAATTCTATTATTTACACAAAAATTAGTATAGTAATAAATATCTTATTTTCGAGAGAAAAGTAAACTAAATCACTTAGCTATTTATAAAATAAAACAAAGTCACTGTCTGTCTCTCTGTTTCTACGCTAACTTCGATGCACACAAAAAAAAAATGTAAAACTTATATATATACTATTTTAATTATTATTATAAATTAAAATTAAAACGCTATATTTTACTGTTTCCATACACTGCTATACTTATGACGTTGTTGACGTCAATTCGTCTCTTGAAAATAAGTAATAATAGTAGAGGAGACCGTGGAAGATCGACCTTCACCGATCTGATAACCAGATGAGACATATTTTTTATCGAATATAATTTATAAACAAATATGCCTATAATTACTTGCCTATCTGAAAGTGTTATGTCTCATCTGGTTATCAGATCGGTGAAGGTCGATCTTCCACCGGCTCTTAGACCATAAGTAGGTACATGATAAATATCCCATATTAATAAGATTATTCCATTGTTTTGACTAAAAAAGCCTGTAAAGCTCGTCATCCACTGCATCTGTAAGCTTTAATTAATATAGAAACAAACTTGACGCATAAATTATTGTACTTTCGAATAATAATTTAAGGATGCTTGTTTTGACAGAGTCACCCTAAGTTGGTAAACAATTTAGTAATGTTCCTTATCTCCTTGTAATAAGGGTTGAAATTAAAGTTTTGTTTGTTTTAATACATAAGATATCCATAAAATCTATATGGATAATGTAATGTAAGGCAAGATGAGAACAATTTGTAATGTAATCTTAGTAATCCTTAAAAGTATATTTGCTTATATATTTTTTTGTATTATTATTAGAATTATTAGTATGTCGCAATTAAATCGTTCTATAATTATATCCCTTTAATGATGCTCCGCTTCTATTTATGGTGGCACTTTACACTCTTTTTCACTTATGTAGTATCGTGGATGTTAAGTGATACTAGTAAATTAAACCACAGAGCTAGGAATCAATATAAGCGTGTAAACTCTTTATTGAAGAACAGAGGTCCGCCTTACAATAATACTAGTTTAGGACTGTCGCCTTGGACTCTTGGTTACAACAACTGATCGTTACGACTGATGGTTACAACTGAGGGTTACAACTGACAACTAATCTTCTTACAATTAAACATCTTATTTATACCCTTCTTCCCCACCCCAGTTTACTCGCAGGTAAACTACTAAGACTAGCTTACAAAGTACCGGCGGCTTTTACAACTACATAATAAACTAAAGCTATCTTACAAAGGGGCATTCTTATTCTATTCACAATATTCAAAACAATACTTAAACTTATAAAACATCTGCTTGCATCTTATTTCACAATAACTAGACCCTACCATAAATGAACATCATCACTTACTAATTATCTACACTAAAACCTTACTTTAAAAATAAACATCTGTTGCTTAATAAATAATTCTTAAGCCGTCATAAAATTATATACACTATTATACCTAAATACACAATGTAGCCTAAGAACAAAATTAATTCCGATTCTACATTCGGCCATCCTCAAACGACATTTGCCCTCAAATGTCATAAACATCCATCGTTTCATATAGTTCAGCTGATGTCGATATCTGCTTAGCTTTTTAACAACTTGTGTAACCCGATAAGGGATAAGAAAATTACCCTTGTGCTTGATCCCTGTACCAAACTGTTTTCGCTTAAGGACTACCACATCTCCTTCTTCGTAAACAGTCGCTATTGGATGTAATATTCCCTCTAACCAAAAGTCCCTCTTGACTAATGCCTTCGTCTTGTTTATCCTCAAGCATCCTCGATTATGCACTCGTTTGATGACCTGTGTTTCCGTACTCTTAGGTTCTACCACTAATGTTAAATTTGTAATATTTGTAGTTTCACCTGAAACATTCTTATACAGAGATCCTTTTATAAGCATCGTTTTTAGTTTCCGATTTTCTAACCATAATCTTATAGTGCCATCATTGTTCTTATTCATGCTAATAAAATTCGCGTATTTTGAATCACACGGACGGATAAAATCCTTCTTCATCTCCAAATTCTTTAAATCTTTTATCTCTTTACACTCTGAAGGTGCCAGTCTACGCGGTCGTGATGTTGCTAAGTTATAAGATTTCGAAATACTTATACTGTCATCATAAAATGCCTCTGACGTCTTATAATTTGTATTAATTAGTTTTACTTTTTCTCTATAAGGTTCTTCTTTAATGTGCGTTAAATCGATTTCTTTGGCATCTTCAATGGCATTAACTTCAAATATGCGTGGCTGTATAGTTTCGCTTCCATCGGACTTTTCACTACCATTTACAGCCGTTGTCATGCTAGTGGTAAACACGCCTAGTGTGTCGTCTACATCGGATCCTAAACCGTCTATGAACACCTTATTTTTCTGAGGCGGAGGCGATTTCACTTTTGCATATTCACTTTTACTCTTTAACGTAAGGTCACTTCTCGTATCCACTAAATCTAGAGTCTTAGATTCTTTTACTATTAATGTCCCCATATAATTTTTGGTTTTTAGCCGTGACACTACACATACACTTTTTGCCTGCGTTTTACACTCTGACGCTATATGTCCGAACTCGTTACACTTAAAACACTTTTGTCCCTTTCTTTTTTCAGGACACTCTGAACTCAAGTGTTTAGCCGCGCCACAGTTGTAGCAGCGCCTGGCTACAGACGTTGTTTCTCCAGACTTCTTTTTCTCCTTTTTATCTTGATACACGCTTCGCCATGATTTATCCTCTTTTGTCTCAGCCTTTCGTAGTTTAGACTTCATCATTTCTCTTTTCATATTTTCATACTGATGAAATCTTTCTTTTAATTGCTTTATATCTTGTGCACAATACAATATCGATTTATTCAAAGCATTATTTATTTATTTATTTATTTATTTATTTATTTTTAATAAGAGTCTCCAACAAAGAATACACACGTTACTTTAAAAATATACAAAGTTATTATAAAATACAATAATAATGTGTGCTCCTTCAATTATAGGAGACTACAGCTTGCTTATTTTTATATTGAAACAAAAATTAAAATTTAAACAAAAATAACTAAATTAAACTAATAAACGAAAGAGAAAAAAAAAATAGGCAGAACAAATTAATAATTATACTAAAGTTGACAATTAATAAATTTTGTAATACTTCTTTTAACCCTTAAACCCTACCCGGGGGTCCAGTAAACCCCAGTGTTTAATTTTTTGAAAATATTTTTGCGGAAACGAAACGCACGGGCACGTGACTCAAGCTAATCTTCTATGACGTCAGCAGCTATCTTGTCATCAGTAGTGCATTAGCACTGGTGCACTGTAGACGTAATTATCGCTGTTTTGGGGTTCATCAGACCCCAGGGTAGGAATAAAGTAATATTTTTTTCTTTTCTTCTGCTGTTTGTACATTAATTTATGCAATTGTTTTTGATGAAAAAATAAAAAGGTAAGTTAGATTTGTTGATGTTTGTAACTAAAGTAATAGTAGTAGTTTACTTTACATAGACAAAACACCATTTTTGCAGTTTTTTTTGACACTTTATTTATAATTGAATTTGATGTAATTGCTTAGCCTAACCACAAGAATGGATGACCAGATTATTCAATGGTTGCACGAGGATCACTCTGACGAGGAAGAGGAGGGTGATGTTTTGGTCTGATCTTGAAAGTGTTGAAAAAGACGGACTTGACTTGCATTGGACTTGATAACCCCTCAAATGGAGGAAAGATTAACATGGCCTTCTTTGCCCACAAATCTCCAAGACCTCCTCAGAGGAATTTTACAAAAAAAGTGTCCTTTAGTCGACGCAAGTCCTTCTCCCATGGCAAAAAAAATATGAGCTTTCTGCCCAAGGGGGAAAGACTGTAAAACGAAGGTTTTCTGTGGCATGTGCCGTAAACCTCTCTGTGGTGAACATATTGCAACAAGATGTGAGGAATGTGTCATCCAAAAAAAATAAATATTTTATTATAATTCTAGTTAAGCTTTCTAAATAAATAAATAATATTTTCATTAAATTGGAGTTTAATTTATTTAGTATTAATGATTTAAATATTGGGGTCTATGAAACCCCTGGGTAGGAATAATGTATCTTCTAGGATGGGTAGGGTTCGAGGGTTAAATAGAAAAAAGTTAGTAGAAAATATATCCAGTTCTTCGTATTCTTTAGAAAGTGTATTGTACTGTCTACAGATCCTTGGTATAGCGGCGTGATAACCTAAATTCGTTCTACATGTCGGAGTGTAAAACAAATTATATGTACCTTTCCGGGGCATGCGAGAGGGTATGTTAAATTTAATTAGTTGGAGTAATTCACTACAGTCGATTTTCGAATGAATAATTTTATAAAGTATTATAGTATCAGATATTTTTCTACGACACGCGAGCGACATCATCTTGTAATGTGATAGTCTATTGTGATAGTTAGGGAGGTTTTGTGCCATAGCATCACTGTAAGAAAGGTAATCTTCTTACAATTAAACATCTTATTTATACCCTTCTTCCCCACCCCAGTTTACTCGCAGGTAAACTACTAAGACTAGCTTACAAAGTACCGGCGGCTTTTACAACTACATAATAAACTAAAGCTATCTTACAAAGGGGCATTCTTATTCTATTCACAATATTCAAAACAATACTTAAACTTATAAAACATCTGCTTGCATCTTATTTCACAATAACTAGACCCTACCATAAATGAACATCATCACTTACTAATTATCTACACTAAAACCTTACTTTAAAAATAAACATCTGTTGCTTAATAAATAATTCTTAAGCCGTTATAAAATTATATACACTATTATACCTAAATACACAATGTAGCCTAAGAACAAAATTAATTCCGATTCTACACTTATTTGATTTTGATTATTTTTATTATTATATTAGCCTTCACTTAAATTATTAAAATTAAAAAAGTACCTAGAAAAGCAACTCGAGCAAAGCGAGGGTGATTTGCTAGTTAAGTATATATAAAATTTAAGTTAAATTTAAGTATATATGTACATAAGTAAAACTTTCAGATTCAAATAAGTAAATAAGTAGTTTATTAAAATAATATACTTACTCGCTCGTAGAAACGCTGAAGCTATCTGAAATAGTTTTAGGCTAAGCCTTTCATTATAATTCCGACCAAATTCTCTGGCAATATAAAGGTCAGCATTTACAGATTTAATCAATTTCACCGGACGTATTTTGTATATGTACTGTATGTATGAAATTAATGCTTACTAGGGACTATGAGGTATATTAGGACGGTTAGTGATTCCCATATAAATATAAATAAATAGTTTCGAACTAGGCTTAATTAAAACAAAACCTAAAAACAAAAGAAAGTTCGAAACTATTTATTTAAAAGAGGATTTTATAAGCAATAGTTTTTATTTAACACTAGCCTTTACCGCGGCTTCGCGCGCCTTCTAAAGGCTGGACACCAACTACTTCCGTTTTTGAAAAATTTTTCATTGATGTTCCACTCCTATTGGTCGTAACGTGATGTAATATAGCCTATAGCCTTCCTCAATAAACGGACTGTTCAAAACAAACTTAATTTTTCAATTCGGATTGATAGTTCCTAAGATTAGCGCGTTCAACCAAACAAACAAATTCTTCAGCTTTATAATATTAGTATAGATTTAAACCACCCCTATTACTTCTTCACAAAAAAAATGTATTAAAAAATTGTTAACTTTCAGATTTAGAATAACAATAGATTATTTTTTATTTTATTTGAGGAAGCTTTATCTTTAGAGCTTATTTTTGTAAGCTAAATTTCTGATCGCCAAATGAGCGAAAGAAACTATGTCTTACTGTCGCTACAATTTTCTAGTTTATTATTTACACTTTTCTAGCCCTATAAACGCGACCCGTGCCCAAGCATATCTTTTGGTTAGTAATGAATTACTTCTTGCGCATACTGTATTTAGCTTTTTTAATTTTTACTTCTTTCTTTTTCTTTCTCCCGTGAATGTGAGGTGATCAGGCTATAGTCCACCACGCTGGCTGAGTTCGGGTTGGTGGCCTTCATATGTCTTTCTAGACCTAAGTGTAATTTTTTTTTATGTTGGGACATTTACGCACAGCACTATCTAGTTCTACGATAAGGTACGAGCCTTGTGTTATGGATACTAGATGGTTGATATACTACACATATAAGTTTAAATACATACATATTATAAATATAAACACCCATGACTGAAGTACAAACATTCGTGCTCAACAAATGAATGCCCCCAGCGGGACTCGAACCCGCGACCGCTGGTGCAGAAAGCAGGGTCACTACCCACTGAGCCAAACATGTCGTCGAATTATTATCAGAATTTGTACCCGCTTCACTCAGTTTCCCAAGCGAATTAGTTACCACTGAGCTACTACTACCTTTATTTTAAAATATAATAATAAAACATCACCTTTCATAACTTATTAATATTAGTAAAACTTTCTAAAAATTTTTAAAAGAATATTTAAAAAGATCTCTCATTTAGATATGTTACCATCTATTCTTTATTAAACATCCCTTCGTTTACGCGAGCGAAATATAAAGAGAATATTTTAAAAATATTTTTATACTAAAATAAGAATATTTTTAAAATAAACGACGTACTGAATTTATTTATTTATATGTTGTTGAATTCTAAAATGTATGAAACAAAACATTATTACTTGGTTTAACAAAAATGATAAGTAACTTTGAGGTTTATTGTGACACTCGGGAGACTAACATTTTAGAAGTTAGCTGAAATAAGACAGATAGACGGACAAAAAATCCGAAAATTTATTTTTTGTAGTATTTACTTTATATTCATTCATATGTTTTTGAAAAATATTGTTATTTTAATATTACAAACGGACGCTTTCATTTTATTCTTATATATTTACCCATATACCTGCCCACTTATATTATATACTATGTATATAGATACTATATATTTCGAATATTATAGTATCGTCATACATTAATGTTATTTTCAAAACTAGAAGAAATTAAAACGATTTCCAGTATAACAAACTTGAATGTGAGGAAAGACCGCTAGCATTGCACATTTGCTATGCGGATTCAGGTGACATATTGTGAGAACTGCCCACGAATACCTCGCAATACAAATATCAAAGACATTGTTTGAGTAAAAATGGATGGAACCTGAAAAATTAAGTTTTTGAGCTAACATTATACTATACTAGCTTTCACGCGCGGTTTCTCTTAGTTGGCACATATCTATGGATTAACCATTATCTATCTACATATATTCTGAATTTTACTGACATCAGTTGTGATGCAGCCTGAATATACACATGCTTATACCATGAATGAATGATACATGATTGTTGTAGCTGTAGATCATTAGCATGTGTATTGTAAGCATAAAAAGTACCAATTTGTACCAGAAAATCTGTAAAGTAGTTATTTACAAATAAAAAAAGTTTCACATTTTCTAGTATGGACAAGTGTCACCCTCACTCTGTTCGATTTATTAGAGATGTTATATTTGACGACACGCGTGGCGCAGTTTGTAGTGACCCTACTTGCTGCGCCAGTGGTCGCGTGTTCGAATCCCGCTGGGGGCATACATTTGTTGAGCACGAATGTTTGTACTCCAGTTATGGGTGTTTATATTTACAATATGTACTGTATGTATTTAAACTTATATATGTGTAGTATATCAAACATCTAGTATCCATAACACAAGGCTCGTACCTTACCGTGGAACTAGATAGTGCTGTGTGTAAATGTCCCAACATATTTATTTATTTATTATATTTTCCTGTAGTGAAAATAGACTGTATGTTAACTCGGATAACCAGCTATTATCATTCCAAACACTAAAATATATCCAATGTTTTTTTTTCTTGTCACAGGCATAGAGGTAGGCAGTCAAAATTTCAACTACTAATAAAAAATTTATTCAGTATGAAAAATAAAGGCTACTTCAATAACCTTTTTCAAAAATATTTAATGTGCATGCGACTTACAATTTTATATTATGCATAGCTATAAATATAGGTATATGACGAAAAATCCATTCAGAATGATGTATATCAACGTTCCTAATAGCTAAGCCTACGTACGTAATATTTATACAAAGGATAGCGAGGCCTCGGTGATACATTTTTTTCATGAATTATGGCACGCTAGAGAGAAATATGAGAGAATGTGTTCGCACTCGCTCTTATAGTACCTTCGTAAGGTAACTAGGTACGAGTATCTTTAACATGCAACGTTTTCAGTAGTAAAAGGTAGTGGAAAATACTTTTCATAATATTATTTAGAAGAAAACTTAAAAGAGAACTCCATTTTTCTAATATATTTGTAGTATTAATTTATTAATAACTAGCGACTCGCCCTCGCTTCGCTTGGGCTTTTTCCTAGATTTAGCACAGGCAAAGCTAGTTATGCATATAAACCTTCCTCTTGAATCACTCTATCTATTAAAAAAAACCGCATCAAAATCCGTTGCGTAGTTTTAAAGATATAAGTGTACAAAGGGATATAGGGACAGAGAAAGCGACTTTGTTTTATACTATGTAGTGATTGTAAAAGTAATAATATAGCATAAGTATGTAACGCTTTATTATATTATATATTTTAACGACGACACCTTTGGCGCAGTTTGTAGTGACTATACTTTCTTGCGCCAGCGGATTCGAGTCCCGCGTTATTACAACAGCACCATCCAAATCCGTGGTAAGCTACGAGGCTTGTGTTACGGATACCAGATAGTTATTCCACACATATAAATTTAAAATACATACATATCATAAATATAAACACCCATGATTGGAGTACAAACATTCGTACTCAACAAATGAATGCCCCCAGCAGGAATCGAACCCGCGACCACTGGCGCAGAAAGTAGGGCCACTACCAACTGAGCCAAATTAAAGTATTATTTTTGAATTCGGTTAAAAATATAACTGTGATATAACCAAGAGAGCGTTTTAGTTAATATTTTCTTATGCTCTCTTAAACTATAAACTCATATGACTCTGCCTCGAGGACAACCTTGTTAACATGTTATTATGGTAATTGTTACGGCACGATGTTTATATTTTATACGGTAAAATTTTTCTCCTTCGCTGAAAATGTCTGGCTTTTTAGGGGAAAATATTTAGAAGCTTTTACAAAATTTAGCTAACAGGGCTTAGGAGTATCAGTTTCATTTATCATGCCTTTGTAAAAACTATGAAAAATAAAGTTTATTCCCAATATAGTGCATGAAAAATTTCTATAAATTCTAACGACTACTAGGTACGTTTATTTTTTTTTGAGCAGAAGTAAGCGGACTTGTTGTTTGCTTTCATGTTAGAAAATTTAAATATTATAATCTAAATTTTATAGTTATGCAACTCTAATATTTTCATGTTGGAATCATTTTATCATCACTACACGACTGCTCAGAAAAAGGAGTGTTATGTTTTCAAGGTTCATACATACGTATGTTCGTTTAATCATATTGTAGGAAAAATTCGTAAGGAAACCAACCTATCTGAGAGACTACAAGCAACGTACGACAACTAGCCAGTTTTCGAAAAACGTCGTCCGAACTTAGCCATGACATACCCCTAGTAAGGCAGTGGGATTTTTAAAATTTTTCAGTAATCCATATATAATGCGACGTTGTCCTCTATACGTTCCTTAATCATTCATTCGATTGTGATGAAACTTTGTTTCAATTAAAATTAACAATATCTTTGGCGTTACACAACTTACACAAAAACTAGTAAGTTATTTTATATCTTTAGCATTTCTTTACACTATACTATCCTAAATATATTTCAGTAGAATTCAAACCTTTAAAAATAAGCTCTTTAATACCATGAAGACTTTTTTTCTCAAAGTACAAATTCTAAGTCACGTCCTAAAGCTAGCGAACGAAAAATAATAATATACAACTTTAATATATTGTATTGACATTGGCTCCCTCGGTAAATAATGTATACAAATATTAGCCCAATTCCAAGACAAAGCACTTAAATATCTACTGTATTTACCTATCTACGTATACTACATAGTATAAAACAGAGTCGCTTCCCGCTGTCGGTCTGTCCCTATATATGCATAGATCTCTAAAACTACGCAACAGATTTTAATGCGATTTCTTTTAATAGATAGAGTAATTTAAGAAAAAGGTTTTTATGTACCATACACTAGTGAAACCCGCGGCTTCGCTCGCGTTAAATCTAACGAGCTCGTGCGAAGCGATATAGGGTAGTATAATTTTGTTAATATCATTCAGTCACCCGATTTGAATCTGTAAATAACAAAAGGCAAGCTTGTGAATGAAATTGGATGTAGTTCGACCGAAACCTTTAGTATACAGATTATTCAAGCTAAGAGAAATTGGGCAATAAGGGTCGGCATTTCCTATAACAAGGTGGAGTTGATTAGTAACGTGTTTGCTTGTTAAGCTTTTAGTTTGAACGCTTTTCTGGGCTTTCGATGAGCTTTATCTTTCTTTGTAAGTTCGAAAACTTATTGCAAGACGTTAGTCATTTATTTATTTATTTTATTGAGCTTTACCAACAATTATTTACACTAGATATAAAAGCATTACAATTTTTATGTTTTCTTGTGAACAGTGTAACAATTACTTAAAGGTAAACACCATATGCAAGCAACTTAAATATAATATTAAATATAAAATTAAATATTAAAAAGTCAGTAAAAAAGATACTTAACTACTTAAATAGGTTAGTTCGCTAACAAAATATTAAAAAAAACTTTCTACTAAGACATATAATTCGTTTTCAAGTTTTGATTCATGTAGAATAAGTATAATGAATGGTTGCCAGATATAATATGTGAGGGCGTTAATAATATATTGCATTTTTTTTATTTATAGTAAATTAATTCATAGATATTTGTTTAAATAAGAAATGGTAATATGTCGATTATAATTCAGTTACGTGAACAATAGTAAGAAAGCTTAACATATTTAGAGCTTAAAGTTAGTGTTTTCAAATATATTACGCACTAACTTACTCTCGCTTTGCTCGGGTTCACCCCTATGTATTTTTTACTTTTCTTGAGTGTAACCCTTATATTTTAAGCTAAAGTTACGCGTTAAAACTTTAGCTACCTGCTATTAAAGGTCCCATCAAAATTGGTCCAGACTAACCTTAACTCAAAATACTAGAAAAACAATTTTAATGAAGAATTCGTAAACGTAGCATTTATTATAATTATCTATTTCATACCGGATAAACAATCTTCAATTTCATATAATGATCTAATAAACCAAATGATCTTTACTTTCAGCTTTTGTAAGATTATCTTAAAATTTAATTGTAATTTTAAGAAAAAGTTTCTAAAGTTACGTTTGACAGGCGAAGAACAAGTGCATTGTTTCACAGAAACTGATCAGAATCTTTTGAAATTTTCAAACAAATACTTCATTTTAAGATAAATAATCGTTGTTTAATAATGGATGTCTTATGAATAAGTTAAGAGGTGGGCTTTTGTATCACTTTAACGTTAAAAGTGAGTTTGAACTGTAAATATACACAGCTAAAATAGCTTGTGGCTTTACGCTGCTTTTAATTTTAAGAGTTTTGGCTAAAAAATATTTTTTTTAAATGGTATGATTATTTTAATTATGAGATATTTCATGTATATCATATATTTTATATATAATTAAATATATAAAATAAAACGAAGAATTATGAAATGCACGCATTTAACCTTCCTTGTATGTATTCAAACTTTGTAACTTAAAATCCCAATAAGTGGAATACTGTTTTATTTTTAAGTAAAAGAAGCTTAACTAACTTCTTGTCTTCTTTCATATGCATATTGTAACTCGATTCTCTAAAGAACCAGACCTTTGGTAGTAAAATTGGTTTATGTTCTAAATCCTCTATACGAAATTATATTTTCTGTTTCTCAAAATCAACAGATAGATAGATTTTTATTCGTTTCAGCCCAAATACGCTCACTGCTAGACGTAGGCTTCCCCCAAAAATGTCCACGATAACCGTTTTTACGCCATTCGCATCCAGTAGTTTCCAGCGATTTTGACAAAGTCGTCGGTCCAGCATGTGGAAGGCCTACCCACGTTTCTCTTTGCAGTACGGCTATCATTCGAAACTTTGCGTTCCCAATGACCGTTCTGCGAGCGATGTGCCACTGTCACTTGAGCTTCAATATATGATAGGCTATGTCGGTAATATTAGTCCTTCTTAGTATCTCCTCACTCCTGATTCGATCTCACAGGAAAACCCTGAACATAGGTCTCTCCATTGCTCTGTGTGGGCTTGAGCTTTCTTATGAGACTCATTACGACCAGCCATGTATCTGTGGCGTATGTCTTCAATTGCAACAAACTGATCAACATATTACATTCTTTAAATAGCCACTACAAAATTTTATTGTTATAAATTAAAAATAATGAAAATTATAATTTTTAAATAAAATGATTACGCTTGAAATTCGCGATAATAATACAACTTAAATAAGACTTTCAACTATAAACTACTTAAAACTATAAATTAGACGTTATCTCACAATGTACGAGAATCCACATATAGCAAATCAAAAGCAAAACTAAATAAGGGAATAATCTACATCATAAACAGTCGTTCACAATGGTGTGAGTTGGGCACAACGAAAGTTTTCTAATAAATCACGAGATTCTGCGGACTCGGCTTAGGGACGTTATTGCACGGACGCGTAAAATACTCAAGTTGTTCATTTTAAATTTATTAGTCCACTACTAATATTGTGTGGCTTTTCTTTGTAAGCTACTATTATAGTAAAGTAAAAAAATTAAAATATTTGTAGACAGTTTATGTATAGCTATATAATAAAGGTTATTATCCATCATCATCATCAATAATCTTGTGACGACACGTTTGGCGAAGTTTGTATTACCTACTTTCTTGTCTTGTCGTGGGTTCGAGTCCCGCTGGGGGCATTCATTTGTTATACTCGGATGTTTGTACTCCAATCATTGGTGTTTATTTTTATAATATTATGGCTATATTTGAACTTATATATCCGTATCCGTAACACAAGCTTCCTTCGTAGCTTACCACGGAACTAGATGGCGCTGAGTGTAATAATGCCCCAACATATTTTATGTATTTATCATAAATAGTATTCTATATGTTAACAAGCCAACAAACGAGCTATCATTATACTAAATTTCATTAAAATGTGTCCAGTGGTTTTTTAGTCAATTCCTAGATAGATAGACAAAGACAATCGATAAGAATTACTATTTAAAAAAGATTTTTTTACGTACAGATTCGACTCAATTTCATTGTTAGTAAAAAATATTAAACATTGATGTGTTTGAACTTCGCTTACATTTTAAAAGAGCTATTTGCCCGCGCTTTCTTTCCGTTCTCGCTGGATAAATAACTTCAACAATATTTAATTTGTTTTTGTAAAAATCAATTCATCCATGATACATCCGTATATTTTTCTTTTTCGTGAAACATTTGTTAAAAATTTCCATTTAACAGTAAATATCTGATTAAGATTAAATATCAATAAGAAAGTGAGTGCAAACAGACAGATTGATGAAAATATTAGTAACTGAGGGAAAAAAAAGCAAACCTAAAACTTATTCTACTCTAAGGATTGACAATGAGTGGAGTTACGAGATAGATTTTGATTTATTTTACATGCTTTATTCAATTTAATATTATATTTCATTGTTTTAGTCACTCCATAAAAATGCATGGGAAACGGCTAAACAGATTTTTATGAAAATTTGCAGTTCTCGAGTTTCAATAGGGTACTGTTAGTACCCTATTGTTATAGGTCTAAAAGTGTACATAAACTTGAGTAGTACATAAACTACCTATCAATTTCAGAAATAATATAGAAATTTTGTATCCAAAAGAAAATAAAGAAATATCATAGTAAAGATCTACTAAATTTTTTTCATAACCATAACTGTGTTTCAATTACAGTACTATGTGTAGGGCGGAATCCGAAAATAAGTTACAATCCCTTTTGTCTGATATCATGAAATTATCCGCAACTGGTCGCTTGTCCTAAACTAAACCGTGTTTAAGACACAAAAGAAGGCATTATTTATGATCTTTTACTTTATAATGAAAATTAAAGTAATGTACCTACAAGTAGAATTGTTTTTTTATACAATTTTTTATTTAATTAACTCTCTCTTTGCTCGGATTTTTTTAATAATAATAAACAGTTTTGAACTTTTCAATTTAACAGCTTTTTTCTTTTGTCTTCCCTATATTATCATTTCTAGCAACACCATGACATATCCCAAAGAAACCAAAAGAAGTTATTCAAATTGGACAAGCACTTTTTTTTAGTTTTAGCGATTAAAAAAAGAACAGCAACTGATTTTTATTTATAGAGATTTCCTTAACATCACAGGTGACATTTTGCAACCTAAATACCTACCGTTAAATAATAAAAATTTCCTAGGTACAAAGCCTCGAACCCCGACGTAGGGTTGCCAGCTTTTGTGTATTTTATAGGTTGCATTTTGGAGAGTATGCGCAGGAATTACACAAATTAATTCCCCCATCCCCTTTCCATCATCGGACGACTATACGAACGGCTGGTCTCCATCCTTATGTCGTGGACATTCTACACGTCCGGACGAAGCATTTTGCTTCGTCATTTATTATAAGTGCGGCTAAGTATAGGAACAACCTGCCTGCGTCAGTGTTTCCGTCCGATAACCGATTATAATATGGGTGTCTTCAAGGCAAGAGTAAATAGGTGACTACTGAATTAGTACGACTTACCATCTCCGACTGCGTAACCACTTACCATCAGGTGAAACGTAGTCAAGCACTAATTCAGAATAAAATAAAATAAAAAATAATTAATAGAAAATAACAATTGAAAATTATTTAATTTGGAAACTTCTACCCTTAATAATTATTATTACAGGTAATAATACAGTCATCAACAAACAATATTAAATGATCAAACAAGGGTATCATTAAAAACCATTTTAGTGTCATCTGCGGCTTTATTGATGCCGTAAATTCTTCGCCACACCATCTCGACGAAGTTCGTCGATAGAATTGATCGTAAACTGTTCTTATATTTTCTTATAAGCCATTATTCAGTTAGGACATGGCTTCAATATTTTTTTTTAATTTTCTGATGCGTTGAGCATCGAACGTCTACTATTTTAGGCTTTCCTGACGTTCTCAGTTCTATTGGTGCTGCTTTCTAGAGAATATAATATGAATGCAAATATATGAATCATAGATCTTACATATACGTATTTGTTTATTAGGATTCCTTCATAGAAGTATATTTTTTCAGCATGATATATGGACAGACTTAAAATAACTCTTTTTCACATTTTTGTCTTTACTGTATTATTTTCATTTAACAAAAAATAATCTTTTACTTTCTCTAGTATTGCCCCTTAACACAGAATGTTTTAAAAACTATGATTAAACAACATTCGTGGTCACCCTACAGATCGACCATATCTACTCTTATTATGGTGAAAACAATTTTTACGAGGCGATTCAGTTCAACAATATTAGCACATTAAAGTAAATTGTGTAAACGTACACTAAGTTATGTACTGTTATTATATAAACAAGTTTTATGAGATCCTTCCCTCATTTTTACAGAATTAAAACAGGAAGTGAATTAAAATGACTACGGGAGGGTCAATACCCTTTTGACAGTAACAGTTTTCAAGTTATTTTTTCCATAGATTATATACATAGATTATAAGCTTTGATAAGCTTTATTTAAAAAAACAATGTATCTGTTCAGTATAATCTCTCTACAAACTTACATTTGCCGCTGTCTGTCCCTTTGTATGCTAAGATCTTAACTACGCAACGGATTTTGATGCGGTTTTTTTTAGTAGATAGCGTGATTCAAAAGGAAGGTTTACTTGTATAACTACCTGAACCCTCGACTTTGCTTGTGTTAAATCTAGGGATAAACCCGAGCGAAGCGAGAGCGAGTCGCTACTAGCGACTATTATGATATGATATTTATTATCAGCTTACTTGTACGGTACTCGAATGTACAACACCGTCTTTAATCTTAATATGACAAAATACTATTTGTATAATTAGTACAAGAATACCTACTACCAGTATTCGTCATAAGGGAATATGACCTTTAACATAGTAATATACATAATTAACTAGCTCTTACCCCAGTGTCCTTGCTGCCTCGTAATGTTTGCTTTGTGTAACTACAAATATGTACAGCGACATATAGTTTAGCGTTTGAAGTTCGCAGTTTTTGCGGTTTAATATTGTAACATGACTGTTACTTTTTTATTACAAATTGGACTCTAAATAGAAAATCCCTAAACACTAGTAGCACACCGACATAATATATTAAAATGACAAGAAACGCTTATATTGCAAATAAATAATATTTGCACCAAACGGCACTCGAACCTGCAATCAAAAGGAAAACATCTAGAGAATTACGCCATTTATTACGCTATTTTACACCCAAATATTTTATAGAGTATAATTATATTTTTCTGTAAATTACTTCGGTGAATTTCAAGACTTATTTTATTTACTTGCAAGTTTTAGCGAAAATTTACCGTACTCAATACATCTCACTTTTAATTACAAATTCTTTTCTCTAGAAATTTGCTAGTCGTTTATTGAAAGGCGCTTTATTTATTCGACCTGATGTTATTTATTGCTGCGATTAAGTCCATTTACTAGTTCAAGTATATTTTCGTATAAAGAAAACGTTGTTCATATGACGATAATTAAAAAATAAATAGATGTGTCTCATTAACTTAGTTTTCTTCCCAAAATTATAGTTTACTAGCGACTTATCCTTGCTTCGCTTGGCTGCGAATGCTCTCAGTTTGAATGGTTTTTAGACTTTCATGTGTATCCAAAAAGACCCATTTAAAGTTTCACTTGGTTCAGAATTAGAACATCGTAGTTTTTTTATTTTTAACACTATTATTTTTAACCGACTTAAAAAAAGAGGAGGTCATATGATGAACTGTATATATATATTTTAAGATATAGATATCACAAATATTTTACCACATTGATTTAACTTCGTAAACTTTAACAGGGGTTCACATAATACTTTCTTAGGTTTACGCGAATGTTTGACATTATAAATGAAACTATATTTTCGGATTTTGTCGCGGATTTATTATGATTTTTGGTTCCCGACGTTTCGAATGCTTTACAGCAATCATGGTCACGGGAGAGACTAAGGTATTAGACGTCTCAGGGGGTTATATACTTGTTACAGACAGTGCCTACCCACAATTTTTTACAAATATTCAAAATGATAGACTATAAAATTATACATTTCAATTCTATACTTTTAAGATTTTAAAATTTTAAATTATATTATAAATATGGCAATATTATTAACTTATTTTTAGCTACTATAATTATAATTATTATAATTTTCTAATATTTGTTAAAATAATATTAAGTAGTGTTGCTATTATTAAAATATGTATAATGTGTTATATTAAAATATAAATTATTAAAGCAATATTAAACTTTCATATATTATAAATTAAAGATTAATAGTTAAAAACAACTTGAGTTTTGATAATTATTTTAAGTTAAATATTAAGCAACACCACTGCAAACTAAATCATTTTTAAATTTGATAATATAATATTAAACAAATCTAACTATGCTCAATCCACATAGACCTCTTTAAGTTCTTTTGAATTATAACTTTTAAACTATAAAATGAGTTAATGTCATTTAGTATGTCAGTTGGTATGTCCGTCTGAAGTTATTATAGGGATTTGAGACTATATTAAAGAGTTAAATTGTTGTCAGTCTGAAGCTACTACCGGTTCGGAATGCAACTGATACTGAGAAGAACCGGCAAGAAACTCAGCTCTTGCTTTTTTCAAAATAATATGTTTACAATTTCAATATTATCAATATCAAAAATATATAAGTTTACTTAAGTTTACAATATTGCAATACAATAATTAATATATATAATTAATCCTCACTACTATCATTAAGATCTACACAGTATGAGCTAACTACATCTGGCTGTCTATTATGACTAATTTTATTAGATGATTTTATTATATTAATGACAGGATCCCAAGATGATGGTAGTACCCAGCCGTCCTCTCTATTAAAGTTAGGATGTTTTTTAATTTCAATTGCTTCGCGAATCATTCTTGGTCTATAACGAGTTTCTTTCGCGAGTATTTGAGGATTATCAAAGCGAATATAGTGGTTGGGGCGATCCTGACTATGTTTACAGACAGCAGATGTTGCATTGCGACGGTGTTTCACATCAGCTATGTGTTCTTTGATCCTGGTTCTAATGGATCTCTTTGTTTGGCCGATATAAGAGAGCCCACAGTCACAATCAAGCTTGTATACTCCTGCATCTTGGAGGGGTATATGGCACTTGACTGATGGTAAGAATTGACTAATTTTCTTGGGCGGCTTGAAGTATGTTTTGATAGAAGCACGCTTTAGGATGTAGCCAATCTTGTCAGTGACACCTCTCATGTAAGGCAGAACTGCAGGTACGCGCTCGACTGTGGCTGGTTTCACTCGTTCACTGTGACGCAGGCGTGGCACTTGCAGCTTGTTGTCTCGCAGAACCTGCTTGACATGTTGCAGTTCTCCCGCTAGGTGTTGCTCGTCACAGATCCCTTGTGCCCTCTGAAACAAAGATTTTCCCACGGTAGCTAACTGTGAAGGGTGGTGGTGAGATTCACCATTCAGGTACCTATCAGTATGGGTCTTCTTTCTATACACAGTATGACTCAAGGTGTTATCTAGTTTACGTTTAATTAAAACATCTAAGAAAGCTAATGTATTGTTCGATTCTAATTCCATTGTAAATTGTATTTTAGGATTTATAGAATTAAGGTGTTCTAAGAATACAGTTATTTTGTCAGTTGGTAATATTGTGAAAGTGTCATCTACATACCGCTTGTAGAACCGAGGGGTCACAGGTGATGTGCTCCAGACAGTCTCCTCGAAGTCCTCCATGAAGATGTCGGCTACAACGGGGGAGACTGGCGAACCCATGGCCACTCCATCCACTTGCTTGTAGAATTCATCATTCCACAGTAGATAGCCAGTTGTTAGGCAGTGTTTTAAAAGTTCAGTGTATTCAATAGGCATGTTGTTATCCATAAGTTTCTTAGATATTATTTCAATACAGTCCTCTACTGGTAGGCTCGTAAATAGAGACTGTACATCAAAGCTAACCATTGTTTCATTGTCCATGAGTTTAAGATGTTTCACTTCATTGACAAAATGGTAAGAGTCCCTTGTGAACGCTCTTGTTTGTCCTCTGAGTGGTGAGAGTACTTTTCCTACTAGTTTGGCCAATTTGTAAGTTGGTGAGTCAATTTGACTCACAATTGGGCGTAGGGGGGCGTTCGGCTTGTGTATTTTTGGAAGTCCATACAATTTAGGTGGTTTTGCACATGATGGAATGAGATCTTTAACATCAAGACTTAATGTGTCGGAGTATTTCATAATTAACTTCTTAGTGTTATTTAAAACAGTGGTTGTTGGGTCCGTTTTAACCTTTTTATATGTACTTTCGTCCGACAAAAGTTGTATTATTTTATTATTATAGTCCGATGTATCCATCACTACGGTTGCATTTCCCTTGTCTGCGCGAAGTACAGTGATATCAGACCTGTTGCGTAGGTTCTTCAACGCTAAATACTCTTGTTTATTGAGATTAGGTTTGGGCCTTGTACTACGACGTAACAAAGATGAAACATCTTGACGTATGGCCTCCATATCCTCAGATTTCATAGTATTTTTGGCCAGGGCATCTTCAACAGCGCAAATTATATGTTCATAGGGAATGCGCGTTGGTGTAACAGCAAAATTCAAACCTTTGTTTAGTACCTGAACGGTGGGATCATCCAACGGTTGTTTTGACAGATTGACAACTGCGTGAGGTCCGCACGAGTGTGTGTCTGTGGTAGACGGGCGCGTTCCGTTACACTCTTTGAATTTCTTTGTCTGTTTGATGTTCAATTTTTCAACGAGTTTTTGATATTTTAAAATGTGTTTAATTTTGCATTGGTTATATTTAGATGTTTCGCGCTTATTTAACGTCTCAATGCATTCGTTGAAATCATCTGGTGACAACACTGTCTTAACACCGTCGGACGCCTGTTCAATGTCCCGGTCGTTACTGCGTAGATCGCGGCGGTTTTGACGAATCACTGTCCGTAACAACTTAAAACTTGCCTGGTTAATGATCTTGGCGCTTCCTCGTATGTTCTTTTTGGTGGATATTTTTACACACGTAGGAATGCGACGATGATCACG
Source organism: Boloria selene (assembly GCA_905231865.2). Classification (NCBI taxonomy): domain Eukaryota; kingdom Metazoa; phylum Arthropoda; class Insecta; order Lepidoptera; family Nymphalidae; genus Boloria; species Boloria selene. The sequence goes on from HG993133.1 coordinate 2,071,212, forward strand.
ACATCTCTTCAAGAATGTTAAGGATGTTAATAATCTTGCACGCTTTGTCTTCAGATCTTCTAACCGGCGTATTTTATTTGCGATTTCCAGTCCGTACTGGTTCACATAATACTTTCTTAGGTTTACGCGAATGTTTGACATTATAAATGAAACTATATTTTCGGATTTTGTCGCGGATTTATTATGATTTTTGGTTCCCGACGTTTCGAATGCTTTACAGCAATCATGGTCACGGGAGAGACTAAGGTATTAGACGTCTCAGGGGGTTATATACTTGTTACAGACAGTGCCTACCCACAATTTTTTACAAATATTCAAAATGATAGACTATAAAATTATACATTTCAATTCTATACTTTTAAGATTTTAAAATTTTAAATTATATTATAAATATGGCAATATTATTAACTTATTTTTAGCTACTATAATTATAATTATTATAATTTTCTAATATTTGTTAAAATAATATTAAGTAGTGTTGCTATTATTAAAATATGTATAATGTGTTATATTAAAATATAAATTATTAAAGCAATATTAAACTTTCATATATTATAAATTAAAGATTAATAGTTAAAAACAACTTGAGTTTTGATAATTATTTTAAGTTAAATATTAAGCAACACCACTGCAAACTAAATCATTTTTAAATTTGATAATATAATATTAAACAAATCTAACTATGCTCAATCCACATAGACCTCTTTAAGTTCTTTTGAATTATAACTTTTAAACTATAAAATGAGTTAATGTCATTTAGTATGTCAGTTGGTATGTCCGTCTGAAGTTATTATAGGGATTTGAGACTATATTAAAGAGTTAAATTGTTGTCAGTCTGAAGCTACTACCGGTTCGGAATGCAACTGATACTGAGAAGAACCGGCAAGAAACTCAGCTCTTGCTTTTTTCAAAATAATATGTTTACAATTTCAATATTATCAATATCAAAAATATATAAGTTTACTTAAGTTTACAATATTGCAATACAATAATTAATATATATAATTAATCCTCACTACTATCATTAAGATCTACACAGTATGAGCTAACTACATCTGGCTGTCTATTATGACTAATTTTATTAGATGATTTTATTATATTAATGACAGGATCCCAAGATGATGGTAGTACCCAGCCGTCCTCTCTATTAAAGTTAGGATGTTTTTTAATTTCAATTGCTTCGCGAATCATTCTTGGTCTATAACGAGTTTCTTTCGCGAGTATTTGAGGATTATCAAAGCGAATATAGTGGTTGGGGCGATCCTGACTATGTTTACAGACAGCAGATGTTGCATTGCGACGGTGTTTCACATCAGCTATGTGTTCTTTGATCCTGGTTCTAATGGATCTCTTTGTTTGGCCGATATAAGAGAGCCCACAGTCACAATCAAGCTAGTATACTCCTGCATCTTGGAGGGGTATATGGCACTTGACTGATGGTAAGAATTGACTAATTTTCTTGGGCGGCTTGAAGTATGTTTTGATAGAAGCACGCTTTAGGATGTAGCCAATCTTGTCAGTGACACCTCTCATGTAAGGCAGAACTGCAGGTACGCGCTCGACTGTGGCTGGTTTCACTCGTTCACTGTGACGCAGGCGTGGCACTTGCAGCTTGTTGTCTCGCAGAACCTGCTTGACATGTTGCAGTTCTCCCGCTAGGTGTTGCTCGTCACAGATCCCTTGTGCCCTCTGAAACAAAGATTTTCCCACGGTAGCTAACTGTGAAGGGTGGTGGTGAGATTCACCATTCAGGTACCTATCAGTATGGGTCTTCTTTCTATACACAGTATGACTCAAGGTGTTATCTAGTTTACGTTTAATTAAAACATCTAAGAAAGCTAATGTATTGTTCGATTCTAATTCCATTGTAAATTGTATTTTAGGATTTATAGAATTAAGGTGTTCTAAGAATACAGTTATTTTGTCAGTTGGTAATATTGTGAAAGTGTCATCTACATACCGCTTGTAGAACCGAGGGGTCACAGGTGATGTGCTCCAGACAGTCTCCTCGAAGTCCTCCATGAAGATGTCGGCTACAACGGGGGAGACTGGCGAACCCATGGCCACTCCATCCACTTGCTTGTAGAATTCATCATTCCACAGTAGATAGCCAGTTGTTAGGCAGTGTTTTAAAAGTTCAGTGTATTCAATAGGCATGTTGTTATCCATAAGTTTCTTAGATATTATTTCAATACAGTCCTCTACTGGTAGGCTCGTAAATAGAGACTGTACATCAAAGCTAACCATTGTTTCATTGTCCATGAGTTTAAGATGTTTCACTTCATTGACAAAATTCGCGCAAAATTCGAAAAAAATTCGGGAAATGCAACCGTAGTGATGGATACATCGGACTATAATAATAAAATAATACAACTTTTGTCGGACGAAAGTACATATAAAAAGGTTAAAACGGACCCAACAACCACTGTTTTAAATAACACTAAGAAGTTAATTATGAAATACTCCGACACATTAAGTCTTGATGTTAAAGATCTCATTCCATCATGTGCAAAACCACCTAAATTGTATGGACTTCCAAAAATACACAAGCCGAACGCCCCCCTACGCCCAATTGTGAGTCAAATTGACTCACCAACTTACAAATTGGCCAAACTAGTAGGAAAAGTACTCTCACCACTCAGAGGACAAACAAGAGCGTTCACAAGGGACTCTTACCATTTTGTCAATGAAGTGAAACATCTTAAACTCATGGACAATGAAACAATGGTTAGCTTTGATGTACAGTCTCTATTTACGAGCCTACCAGTAGAGGACTGTATTGAAATAATATCTAAGAAACTTATGGATAACAACATGCCTATTGAATACACTGAACTTTTAAAACACTGCCTAACAACTGGCTATCTACTGTGGAATGATGAATTCTACAAGCAAGTGGATGGAGTGGCCATGGGTTCGCCAGTCTCCCCCGTTGTAGCCGACATCTTCATGGAGGACTTCGAGGAGACTGTCTGGAGCACATCACCTGTGACCCCTCGGTTCTACAAGCGGTATGTAGATGACACTTTCACAATATTACCAACTGACAAAATAACTGTATTCTTAGAACACCTTAATTCTATAAATCCTAAAATACAATTTACAATGGAATTAGAATCGAACAATACATTAGCTTTCTTAGATGTTTTAATTAAACGTAAACTAGATAACACCTTGAGTCATACTGTGTATAGAAAGAAGACCCATACTGATAGGTACCTGAATGGTGAATCTCACCACCACCCTTCACAGTTAGCTACCGTGGGAAAATCTTTGTTTCAGAGGGCACAAGGGATCTGTGACGAGCAACACCTAGCGGGAGAACTGCAACATGTCAAGCAGGTTCTGCGAGACAACAAGCTGCAAGTGCCACGCCTGCGTCACAGTGAACGAGTGAAACCAGCCACAGTCGAGCGCGTACCTGCAGTTCTGCCTTACATGAGAGGTGTCACTGACAAGATTGGCTACATCCTAAAGCGTGCTTCTATCAAAACATACTTCAAGCCGCCCAAGAAAATTAGTCAATTCTTACCATCAGTCAAGTGCCATATACCCCTCCAAGATGCAGGAGTATACAAGCTTGATTGTGACTGTGGGCTCTCTTATATCGGCCAAACAAAGAGATCCATTAGAACCAGGATCAAAGAACACATAGCTGATGTGAAACACCGTCGCAATGCAACATCTGCTGTCTGTAAACATAGTCAGGATCGCCCCAACCACTATATTCGCTTTGATAATCCTCAAATACTCGCGAAAGAAACTCGTTATAGACCAAGAATGATTCGCGAAGCAATTGAAATTAAAAAACATCCTAACTTTAATAGAGAGGACGGCTGGGTACTACCATCATCTTGGGATCCTGTCATTAATATAATAAAATCATCTAATAAAATTAGTCATAATAGACAGCCAGATGTAGTTAGCTCATACTGTGTAGATCTTAATGATAGTAGTGAGGATTAATTATATATATTAATTATTGTATTGCAATATTGTAAACTTAAGTAAACTTATATATTTTTGATATTGATAATATTGAAATTGTAAACATATTATTTTGAAAAAAGCAAGAGCTGAGTTTCTTGCCGGTTCTTCTCAGTATCAGTTGCATTCCGAACCGGTAGTAGCTTCAGACTGACAACAATTTAACTCTTTAATATAGTCTCAAATCCCTATAATAACTTCAGACGGACATACCAACTGACATACTAAATGACATTAACTCATTTTATAGTTTAAAAGTTATAATTCAAAAGAACTTAAAGAGGTCTATGTGGATTGAGCATAGTTAGATTTGTTTAATATTATATTATCAAATTTAAAAATGATTTAGTTTGCAGTGGTGTTGCTTAATATTTAACTTAAAATAATTATCAAAACTCAAGTTGTTTTTAACTATTAATCTTTAATTTATAATATATGAAAGTTTAATATTGCTTTAATAATTTATATTTTAATATAACACATTATACATATTTTAATAATAGCAACACTACTTAATATTATTTTAACAAATATTAGAAAATTATAATAATTATAATTATAGTAGCTAAAAATAAGTTAATAATATTGCCATATTTATAATATAATTTAAAATTTTAAAATCTTAAAAGTATAGAATTGAAATGTATAATTTTATAGTATATCATTTTGAATATTTGTAAAAAATTGTGGGTAGGCACTGTCTGTAACAAGTATATAACCCCCTGAGACGTCTAATACCTTAGTCTCTCCCGTGACCATGATTGCTGTAAAGCATTCGAAACGTCGGGAACCAAAAATCATAATAAATCCGCGACAAAATCCGAAAATATAGTTTCATTTATAATTTAACAGGGGTTTCAGGGATCAGAATCAGTCTGCTAAATCATGAAATTTCACAAAACTCGATTTCTTTCTATCGTATTATTTGAATTTAAAGCCTTCGCTAACAAGTCTAAGTCCACCAAACTGAAGGTCGTCCTTCATTTAGCGCCAAATCAGCGAAATTTTACAATTTCGACAAAAGAGTGTTTTTGTCCCACCAAAGGAGGTTATAATATGCATGATGTATAATTCCATTCACATAACCCTTAAAAACACTGAACTTTAAACCGTGATTCAAAGAATTAATTTTAAATCTTATCATCTTAGACTACACTTTTGGCGCAGTTTGTAGTGACCCTACTTTCTTGCGCCAGAGGTCACGGGTTCGAGTCCCGCTGGGGGCATTCATTTAATAAACTCGGATGTTTGTATTCCAGTCATGTGTGTTTATATTTATGATATGTATGTATTTAAACTTATATATGTAGTATATCAACTATCGGATATCCGTAACACAAGCTTCGTAGCTAACCACGGCAATAGATGGCGCTGTGTGTTATAATGTCCCAACATATTTATATTTATTTTATTTTTTCTTATCTTTTATCTTTTCTTGTACATGCTATATAAAAAAACTATCACACTACCAGAGTTACAGTTAATCGTTTGTATAATACGAAAAGCAAAAAAATATTTAGTATTCAATTTTCATCGAATGAAAGTGAATGATAAACCGCTTCAGTTTTAATAAGCACAGAACGAATCCAATATGGACTATTTACACTTATCGGAGTTTAAACAACAGATTCAATAAAGCTACGTGTGCAAATGAAATTAATTTAGGGTTTCTGTTTATCAACAGATGAATAAGTTCACAGTTTTGTCAAAATAAACTGATAAATTAACGTTTAAATAATATTATTCTATAATGAATAAACTGTATTTAACAAGCATAATATCATAGTATAAAGAGAACAAAGTAGTGGAACTTCGGCTCAATCCACGATATAATTACCTGTCATAGTTACCATAGTTGCCTTTCACAGGGTTGTCACTGTAGCTAAATTTTAATTCAGTGCTCAGAAATTGGCAAGGGCCGGGGTGTTATTAAAAATATTTATTATTTATATACATTTAAGAATGTAAAACATTTTGTTTCTACATGTTTATGATTATTTTTTTAGGCCTGTAGTTACTTGCTTAACTGATATATCAGTAGAAAATAGTATTAAAAATGTTTGTTTAGTACCTAGTACCTACTTGAAAAGTTTAATTTTAATAAATACCTTTAAATAATATCATCATTTTAATTTTATATCCCTTAATATTAATCGATGTAGAATTTAGACACCCAAACACACAGCAATAAGTTCTTCTACGAATATCACACATTTTTCATATAGTGAAAAACCGTGACGCGAGAAACATGTGCGGCGTCAGCCTTGACTGGCGCACTGATATACGGTTCGAGATATTGTTTGAGTGTGCGTGCGGCAACGTAAAGATACTATGACGCACACATACAAGCCGCGCGCGGTGCGTTTGTATGAAGTTGCCTTACTTTGTCTATTCTTTATACTATGATAATATGGTCCTAGCTTCGCTCGAAGTAGGTATTATATATTATATTTACAATATTTTATACCGAATAAGTAAATATAAAAGTGTAGGGACATTATTACAACAGCACCATCTAGTTCCGTGGCAAGCTACGAGACTTGTGTTACGGAACCAGATAGTTGATATACACACACATATATCAATTTTATATAAATACATGTTATAAATATAAACACCCATGACTGGAGTACAAACAATAGTTTTCAACAAATGAATAACCCCAGCGGGACTCAAACAGCGACCGCTGGCGCAGAAAGTAAGGTCACTGCCAACTGAGCAAAACGTGTCGTCAAAGAATTTGTGGCAAAACTTACCTAGTACTACTATTTCAATAGTTGACAAATACTAAGTGCTACCAGTAGAAAATCAAAGAAAAAAGAAATCTCCATAGAAAATAAGGCCCGGTGTTTATAGAATTGAGAAGCCAGCTATAAATTATTACACTTAGAAATTATTCTTGAGGCTTATTTTGACCGGTCTTTACAATAATAGAAAAACAAATTAAATCGAGTCTTAAATATGCAATTTATATTTTACTTAACTTTTCGACAAATTACAATAATCTATACATCTATACATATAAATAAAATTGGAGTGTCTATTTTTAATTTCAAATTAACAGCTTTTCACAAAATGCATATGAAAGTAAATATATACTATATGTACTAGCAACAAAAACCAATTTAAAAAAAATTTTTGTCTGTGTATTTGTTCCACCTAATCTCTGAAACGGGTGGACCGATTTAGACGAGACTTTCACTCGCAGATACCTAATGGCTTATGGCATAACTTAGGCTACTTTTTAACCGACTTAAGAAAGTATGATGTAGAAATTTTATTTATTTTAAGTATCGGAACCCGTGACTTCTCTTACGCTAAACCTAAGGTCGAACTCGACTGAAGCGAGGTTGTGTCACTAGTGAGTAATAAAACGAAATATTTGCATTATGTAAATTTTTTACGGTAAGCGTAAGCAGGCTTTCTTACACACCTTAAATATCTCCATGTACATTGCATAAATATATACAACTTAGCTTGTAGTGAACTTTTCTTGGTAATATTAGCATTTCAAACAAACGCATTTTACAATTCAAAAGAGCACGTAAGAACTAGGATGAATAAAAGATTCATAGTACCTGACAGATCTATACGAATCAGCTGAAAATTGCAGTTGATATGAGCGAAAGAAGAGTAAAAAAAATACAGTAATGCCAAAGTACTGGGCCTCAAGTCTGCTATTTTACATGAATTGTCATTATAGAACAATGCAATTTTAATTCAATTACCATTAGTCAAAAATTTCGTAGTCTACTAAATTTACAATGGTCGATCAATGGTCTTGCCATTTTGACAATTTGTCAATTGTAAAAGCGTTCGCAAAACGTTTATTTAGGCTAAGTTCGATTATATATGTTATCAATTTATATTTTAAAGACTAAGCATTATGTAAAATGATCATACAAAGCCAAAAAGATATAATAATAGACTACGCAATACGTTTGATCATTGACGTGTCATAACGTACGGGACTACCAATTATTTGCGAAGTGTCATTGAAGTGTCAGTGATACACCATCGGAAGACCATTGAATTAGTAGACTACGAAAATTGCAAAAAGTAGCAATAAGATGTCATTGATAGACAATTGTAACACCATTGCAATAGCAGGCCCAGGAAATTATTCTAAGATATTCCGTTTTCATATACACATTATTTAGGTTTTTATTATCCAAGCGTTAATAAGAAAATGTCTTACTGAAATTCAGACTTTAAATTATATGTTTTTTTATATTGTTCTAACGTGCGTGCTTGACTACGTTCCACCTGATGGTAAGTGGTAACGCAGTCGTAGATGGTAAGTCGCACTAATATAAATTATTATTTATACATAAATAATTTTTATATTAATACAGTGGTAGCCCAGCGGTAACGTGCTCGCTTGGATAACCGAGTGATGCGGGTTCTAATCCGGGTTTCTCGCACCTCTGATATTTTCATGTGCGAATCATTTCTATCATGATTACCACTGGTCTTACGGTGAAGGAAAACATCGTGAGGAAACCTGCATGTCTGAGGAAACCTAGCAAATTTTCGAAAGACATGTGAAGTCAGCCAACCCGCACTAGGCCAGCGCGGTGGACTATGGCCTGATCCCCTTCGTACTAAGGGAGGCCCGTACCCAGCAGTGTGACGTTTAAAAGGGCTGATGTTGATGATGATGATATTTAAGTATTTTGATATATTTTCCTTAGTTTACAAGAAATAAGTTTCTGAACGCACGCGTAAATATTTAACAACCAATATATAAGTCAATACTTTTTCATCACTGACATTTATTCTACTTAATTGTTTTCTATATAGAAACGTATGGGAATAAGGACATAAGAAACCATTTTCAGTTACAAGTTCAGTGAGTGTGACTTAAATTGATTTACTCACCAAAGTTACAGTATATGTGGTAATAACAGTTTCATCAATTCATCAGAACATTGTGCGGGAATGGGCGGAAATGTTTCACGTCTGATTCGAAAAGTTGCAAACAGTTGTTTCTCATGTTACCGCTACTCTTTTGCTTTATTATATTACTAGCGACTCGCCCTCGCTTCGCTCGGGCTCTTCCCTAGATTTAGCACAGGCAAAGCCGCGGGATCTGCTAGTTATACATATTAACCTTCCTCTTGAATCACTCTATCTATTGGAAAAAACCGCATCAAAATCCGTTGCGTAGTTTTAAAGATTTAAGCGCACATAGGGATATAGGGATATAGGGACAGAAAAGGCGACTTTGTTTTATACTATGTAGTGATGATGGGGAAAGCGAAATTTAACACAACAATTGTGTTTTTATTGTTTGCAGTTTATGAATCAGTATTTTTTGAAGTAAAACTTCTTTAGAATCGTTGTGATTTCTAACTCAATGAAACGAAAAATAAGTCCATAGTACCAGGCTCTCAGAGACGGGGAAGAGTTAGCCTTAATTTAAATTCAAGTTTTACTTCTGACACGTGTACTTTGTACACACGCACTTTTCTTCTTTCAATTATATATAATTATTTTGTGTTATTTTTGGGACATATTCGTTAAAAAAATTATTAGTATTGAACTTATTATGGAAAGATCAAGATATTTATCCTACCTAAAGTTAAACAATGCTTTCAACAGATTTTTTTAAATTAAGTATTCACAGACAAGTTTTAATATTCGTTAGAATTTTCTATATGATGTTAAATGGAATGTTGACTTTCTATAAAAGATTGCCCTGACTTCTATAAGCTCTTTCGGATTATACTAAGCTAAGAATATTTAAAGAGTAATTATAAGATTGTTATCCAAACTTTTTTATGAATTTTGATATTAATTTTGATTTTTGGTTTGAGTGCTTTTTGCGAACTAGTTTGCGAAAGAGACATCTGGAAGCAAAAGTCTTATTTAAAACATAGTCGTGTCAATCTAAGAATGACGTTTATTTGATAAAACTTAGTTTTCTATAAAGCAGACCATAATTAATACACTAGTAGGGGATACGATCTTTCGATTACTATTACAAATGGTAACACATATCGAAAGTTTGATTAACTCTCATGCTCCTTAACAATAACGTTATAGGTTGAAATATATTTATATTTTGTTATAAAGTCCTGAACATTTATAGACTGTAATATTCTATATAATAAGTCATAGCTTCTTTAAGGCTTCGACACTCAAGAAAACATTGAATTTTCTTGCTTTCTGTAAATATAATGTGAATATATACACAACCCTTTCAGAAAAACTAAATGAAAGAAAAGCCGAATTAAAATTTTTACTTATGTGTATAATGTAGAATGATTTGCAATTAATATAAAGAGGCACAGTTTGTTTGTTTGTTTTTGACCGTTTGAACGAATTAGTTATTTATCGGATAAGTAGTTAGATAATTTAATATTTATTTTTATTAAAGAAGGCTAGAATTTTATCATTCGATACGGATGTCGTACGTAACTTATGAAGTGTATACTTAATAAACAGTAGTTTTAGACAAAAAAATCAAATTTCGTTTTATTACCTTAGCAATTATTGAAAAAAAAACAAATAACTTCAAAACTACAGTAACAACTAAATACAAAAAATAACAAAATAAAACGTAATACTTTCTTATGTTTACGGGAATATTTGATCTTATAAATGAAACTTTTTCTCTATTTTTTCAAAATCTTTTCGAATCTTGTCTCTCCCGAAATCTCTTCCATGACCATGATTGCTATAAATCATTCGATTCGGTAACCAAAAATCAAAATAAATCCGCGAGAAAATCCGAAAAGATAGTTTCATTTATGAAATAAAACCTTATAAACATAACTGGTTTCCCACATACTTCATACCATCTCATACAACAAAAAGTAGACAAGATTGCTTCCTGGAGACATGCCAAGTTAAAGCTGACCCGATATCTTTAATACCGGAGCTTTTCAAACCATGTAATAAAAGGACCGTAGTTATTTTATCACATAACACCTACAAAAGCTCTATAACAAAAACGAATAAATAAAGTATTTGTACTATTATAATAATATTTATACAAGCTATATATATATAAGTATATAAGTATTGTACGTAACTTTTTGAATGTTTTGATATGTAACTGAACTTTCTGAAATGTTTCATTAAAACTTTCCTTTAAAGCTTTCATTTCATTATCAATGATGATATTTTATCATTAAATAAGAATCTTGTTAATAATTATAATCATTGAAATTAATTCATACAAAAATATTTGGAAAAAAGTATACACTCAAAAAAAAGAAAATTATGTTATGAAAATTAGTGAAAAGTAAATATTTGAGGACTGAAAGCTAATTAGAGTTAAAGGTTAGATTGTTTTGTTTGTATGTTTGTAAGTCGAGAACATTAAAAAAAGCCTATGTCTGGAGTAGAAGATCATTACAAAAATGAATTCCCCCAGCGGAACTCGAATCTTCGAACCGTAACGAGTAGACTAGAAACTGAATGGATTACATTATTTTACATTATTATATATGCTATTTATTTTTATATGTAAAACCCTTTCGTAAATTACATTGGTAATGCGGGCCGTATCTTGATGATACATTTTATACTGTCACGTTGTGAAGAAATTTAAATTTTTATTCCACTTTATTGTTCTGGCAAACTCGCAAGATGGTGGGACCGCCGGGACCATCATCTAGGGTTACAGTTAAAATTTGTTTCTTATATTCAGAATTTTTATTTCAGGTCCTAACATTTTCCTCGTAGAGAACATAGTTTGTTGAAATACTGTCTTGATATATTATAAAATTTAGGACAAAATAGTACTAATAATTTTAGTAGCAGTAGACTTTGGGTTCATGCCTGGGTGCGTTTTATTATTTTTTTTGTCTTCAACCCTTTTTAACGTCTCACTGCTGGGCACGGGCCTCCCTTAGAAGAAGGGGGTCAGGCCATAGTCCACCGCGCTGGCCTAGTGTCTGTTGGCGGACTTCACATTTCTTTCGAAAACTTGCAAGGTTTTCTTAGACATGCAGGTTTTCTTACGATGTTTTCCTCCTCCTCCACCGTAAGGCAAGTCGTAATCATGATAGAAATGATTCGCATATGAACATATCAGAAGTGTGGGACCCGGATTTGAACCCACTCGTTTATTCAAGCTACCACTGCTTTTATTTTTGTTGAGCAGAAACCAATTCTTTTACCAAAATAATAGTAGCCTACTATGTTACTCCTTATAATATCGGCTATATGCCAGTGAAAGTTCCGTTAAAATCTGTCCAGTCGTTTCAGAGATTAGTCTTAACAAACAAACAGCTTCTTTTACATTTATAATATTAATAATATGGCAGCAATCAACACTCAATCAATCAATGAATCGGCAAAGCTTTTGTTCTACAAAAAGAAAAGACAAACATATAAGAAAGTATATACATAACTCTTCTCTTACAAGTCAGTTAAGCTATTAAGACCTCAGAATTAGACATTATATGAATTATATTACAAGGAATCCATCAAAACAATGTCAATATTAAGAAAAAAGTAATAAATTTTGCTGTTTTTGATAGCATTGGATTTTGGTCAATATAAGTATTTGTCCCAACCAATTTTTGAGGAAAAAAATAAAATAATCAATACTACTTATATTTGACTGTATTTTTATACATGAGTCCATTCCCCTTAAATTAGATAAAGTAAAGGCTTATGATTTAACTTTCATAATATTTCGTCATTAAACTTAAAGTTTTAAAACATTTTAGTAACTTTTAACTTTAAATTAGATTGTTAGTTTAGCTTTGCGTGTAGATTTAGAGGTCCTGAGTTCAAATTTCAGTTTGGACCTAATGTTGTTATAACCTTTGGTTGTCTTCTTCTATTTCTTACAATTTCTTATTATTTTAAAAATGGAAAATTAGCGGTATTTCATTTCCTGCTTTAGATGTTATATATTATACTAGTAATTAATAATTATTGCTTATTAATATAAAAACTTCTAAAATATCTAAGTATAACCAATCTCTACATTATTTTAACATAATGTATGAGTCATACAAATGCTTGTCTTCGCTAAACTAAAGTTGACTTTAAAATCCTATGTTAAAAATCTTTCTAAAATTTAAAAAAGTCATAAATATATGGTTTTATATTTCGTAATCGTCACTTCTATATTTTATTTCAATAGGAATTGTAAAAGGACTATATAATTTTATAGTTGAAAATAACGATAATTCGTGGTAAAGGCGGAATTTGAAATTTCCTTATATCGTTAGAGTGAACGTTTCTCGAGTGTATAATTTTCAAAGCGAGTGTCGACGGCGGTACTTTTATTTTCAACGTGAAAGCTGCACTTATTTTACTTCTAGTTAGACAATTTAGCGTTTAGTACATATGTGTCGTATAGAAAATATTTAATAATAATAATTTACGGCTCAATCTGGTTTTGTTCCTCAAAAAAAAACAAATCTTTAAAATAAAATCTCCATAATAAAAAGTAAGCAATATCCCGGACTATAATCTATCTCAGTGCCGATTTTCCTCTAGATCCGTTCAGCCAGTAGGCATTGCTTACATTTATAATACGACGTCATGTTCGGCTCAGTTGGTAGTGACCCTATTTCTGCCCCGTCGGTCGAGGGTTCGAGTCCCACTGAGGGCATTCAACTATTGAGCGCGAATGTTTGTACTCCATTTATGGGTGATTATATTCAAAATATATATTATGTATTTAAAACTTATATACCTATGTGTGTATAGCAACTATCAGGTATCCGTAACACAAGCTTCGTAGCTTACCACGGAACTAGATGGCGCTGTTTTAATATTGTCTGAATATATGTACTTATTTTGAAAAAAAAAATAACACAGTAGTAGCATTTCCTAGAAAGTAAATGTAACAGTTTTAACTATTAGACTAACTTTTTGTAGAACTTCTCCACTATCAAATAATAGTAGTAGTAGCATTTGGTTTACAAGATAGTTCAAACAAACAAACTCTTAAGCTTCATATATTATTAAATAAACTAGAAATTAAACGATTTGGTTATTTTCGATAAGCAAAAAGTGTGACCTAAATTTATTACCACTTATTTTAAAATAAGTGTTATTCCAACGTTTAGGCACTAACTTTTTGCTAAATTTATGCGAGATTACCCCATTAGCCTACTATAATAGCCTATTCATGTAAAAAATAGGTCCGCAAACTATCAAACATCCTATCCGTAGACTCAGTTGCCCTCAATTTGCATAGTATGTCATTTTTCGTCGTCCAGAATCGTTTAAACTGAAAACACTAATACTTATTCTATATACATGCTATCGAAATTTCGATAAGTACTTTATTGATTAATGTAATAATATTAAAATCTCAATACGAAAATAATATCTGGTAGGTAATGAATTACATTAGAAGTCTATTACTTATTAACTTTTAATTCAATCAATTTAAAAAAAAATATCTACAGTCAAAAACACGTTGTTGAAGAGTTCGCCCTTATCTACCTTCTTCTTTCATAATCTGATAAGATCGATATTCGAAAATCACTGTCATCCGCATTCCAAATATAAAACTATTTGTCTGTATGTATCAAATATATGTACTACAAAATGAAGCAATAATTTATGTATATAATAATTACTGGTGAATCACGTTTTAACGGCAAGTATAAATAACCAGCTATCATCTATCTATATATATAAAATATATAAAAATCAATGCCACTTTTCGTTGTAATTTTATAACTCAAGAACGGCCTCACCTATCCAAACCAAATATTTAGACTTTGTTCAGACTATTTAGTAGATGGTATGAAGTTTGCACAAAATCGGTCGAGTGGTTCTTCATTTATCACATTTTTTGTAACAAATGTATTCATGGCTTAACTAGCGCTAAATCGTATTAAATAGTCGTAATATATAATTTAATTAAAATCAGTGACTTCCTCGTGATGTAGTCATAGACAGACATACGAAAATTATAAAAAAACTATAAATTCTACCTCTGTTTCGATAATTATGACTTTTTCAATAAGTTTTAAAATTAATGTGTACAGATTGTACTAAGTTATAACTTTATTATTATGTATAGATTACAAATTTTTTCTTTCTTTTCTCTCCTTTCTCTTCTATTGTAGCTTATTTTATGTTAATTTGTTTTAAGGCGATCGAAGCCGCGGATTCTACTAGTTATATACTTAAACATTCCTCAAAAACCACCCTATCTATTATTGAAAATAGCATGAAAATCGGTGCAGTAATTTTTGAATTTATCGCGAACAGACAGACAGACGCAGCGAAGGACTTTGTTTTATAATATGTGTTATTAAAACGATATATAAATTGTATTTAATATTCTAATATAGAAAATACTATGCTTAATAAGCGCATTATAAACAACACCGTACAACACCTTACTGCAAATACCCGCAGTATAAGCACATCTGTCTTGTGTGCAAACAAATTATAGTTCTCGAAAACGTTGGTAGAACCGCAATCATTTTGTGGTGATAAAGACGTACGATAGTACCATATTAGATACATAGTGTATACAGAGCCTTGTCAATTCTACTTATGGTGTAAACATAAAAATCTGTAAAGATGTGTGCTTGATGATGGATTTTGGTGAAACTTTACAGTTATATAGTAGTAATCTATACTAATATTATAAAGCTGAAGAGTTTGTTTGGTTGAACGCGCTAATCTCAGGGACTACTGGTACGATTTGAAAAAATATTTTTCAGTTGGATAGTCCGTTTATCGAGGAAGGCTATAGGCTATATTATATCACGCTACGACCAATAGGAGCGGAGCATCAATAAAAAGTGTTGCAAAAACGGCAAGGGCGGGCGTTAGTTCTGTGAGGTATCATACCGCACAACTCAGAAAGAATTTGGTTTCCGGTTTTTAGAACGCGTGCGAAGCCGCGGGAAATGCTAGTATTAGTTATAAAAATAATGTAAAATAATAAATGAAAACGTGTAACGAGGACAGAGTCGTGCGAAATCGCTAGTATTAATAAGTCGTTTTTTCCTTTTTTTATGATTTTTAGAAATGTTATATAGCTATTTTTGTTTCCTTTACCCTCCTATATCGAAGCTTTTCGCTGTATAAATATTATCTCATACTCGGTATAATATAAAAAAAATATTTACATTAAGTTTCATATAGCATATATTTATAATTATGTTCCTCCGTTTTTTGTTTCGCCAAAATGTTTTAAAGGACATTAACGTTATTAAAATTCATTACCGAAACTTCAACTTATCTGTGAAGTAGCTGCTTTATTTAATAGGCTATTACACATTTTCTTAAGCTATAACTTCCGTCTCGAATGCTTCATAACTACGTAATTACTAAGTAATATTTTAGAATATCAGTATAAAATTTTGCTATTTACATATAACGTTCAGTGGAAAAATGCATAATGGATGCAACAATGGAGATTCGCTTTTATTTGTTATTTTCACCATTCGTTTAACTCAATTTATTCTAATTTAATCAGAGCTTGCTGCTTTTTTAATACAATTTAATTTTTATAGTACCTATACAATTTTCCAACAATATTTATAAGGTATCTAGAAGACATGGAAAATAATAAAAATATGGGAAACTGTAGAAATCTAAAACTTTAAACCCTAGTGTTTACCTTATTACCCTTTTTCTAGGCAAAAATTTCCTCAATCTGGCTATGGAATGCTCAGTAACTTATTAGTATAAGTTTTCAGCTGAAAATGATTTGTACATTCCTCATCCCACCTCACATTCACAAAAGATTTGATTAAAATCTTAAAATAATATATTAATAAAATATTAGATTACTTTAAGAATTAAAAATTAAACGGCCTTTTCCAAATAATTTAAAAATCATTTTTTAGAAAACTTAGAATTCCTTAGTCAATCTAATTTATATTTGAAACAATTTTATTTAAACAATACATTCATATTCAAATCTGAAATCTAGATATTTTATAAAAATTCAATTGTAGATATAAAATTTTGGACTTAACGAATATTTCATTAAAAGAGTCGATTATATTATATTTTGTGTTTAAAATTGGTTTAAAAAATACTGTAGGTACATACAAAAACACGAATTGAGAAGTCGATGATCAGAGCATTACATAACTTTATTTTCAATTCGAAAAATGTTCAAATATAAAGCTTAAGCCACTTAAAAAGCACGGAACCCACAAAGTTTAACTGTCACAGTTAATTTTTATATAATAAAGTGATACAGTAAAAAAATAATAGAATAAAAAACGAAACGTTAGCCAGTGTTTTGACCACAGCTGTTCCTAATTACAAATGTAATTTTAAGGCTAATGGTACCCTTTGTTCGCAAATGCTTTGAAAACAAGAGATTAGAATCAGTTTAATTTTTTAAGCTTTCCACAGTTTTTTTTTCAGTTTCAGTTTTGACAACACGTTCGGCTCAGTTTGTAGTGACCCTACTTGCTGCGTCAGCGGTCGCGGGTTCGAGTCCCACTAAGGGCATACATTTGTTGAGCACGAATGCTTGTACTCAAGTCATGGGTGTTTATATTTATATTATGTATTTACTTAAAGTTATATATGTAGTATATCAACTATCTGGTATCCATAACACAAGCCTCGTAGCTTAACACGGAACTAGATAGCGCTATGTGTAAAAATGTCCCAACATATTTATTTATTTTTATAGAAACATTTAAACAGACTGTACATTCTACACTTTTTAAGTAACTACTGCTTACATTCGACTGCAGATAAGGACACAAAGGTACGGACAAGTATAATATTTTATTTCATATCTTTGATATCAGAATTAGAATAAATCGCTAAAAATCCATAAATATTGAAATAACCTAGAAAACTAGCAGCAAAATACATACATAAGTAGAGTAATGACTTTCCTTCATTCGGATGCATTATAGGCGTAGTATTTCATCACCTTTTGGTAAATTTTATTACTAAAATCTCATTCAATTTATTACTTGAGTCAGTGCTATTTTTATATTAAGTATAAAAATTAATCTATCCATTCCCGTATGAAGGTGTAACAAACACAAACACACGAACACACATGTTATTTTATATTATAATTTCAAAAATACGATAACAATGGACAGGAATTTCATTAAAAAAACACAAAAATTAAACCTACACTCAAATCAAATCAAATCAAAATATTTTATTCAGCATAAAAATTGTTACAATTTCTTAATTAACGTCACGAGTCTACCACCAGTTCAGAAAGAAGGAACCTCTGACCTGAGAAGAACTGGCGAAAGAAACTCAGACACTATATAGTATAAACACTAAATGTTTATATCCTTTATTTGAAATCGGTTAAAAACCAGCCCTCTGTTAATTAAATCAATGTTAATTCAAAGCAGGCAAGCCTGCAATATGCGATGCACACTCGCTGTGACGTGCAGTCTATCCGTTAAGCTTTACGCTGTTAGATATTAATTATACATACTTCAATAAACAACTTCTGTGTCATTTGCATGTAGAGTGGGTTTAAATATAATGCAAATATTTTAAACTCATATACCAACTTTATTATATACTAGTGATTCACCCTTGCTTCGTTTGGGTTCGTTCCCTAGTTACGTCTGGTACTAATTTGTGCCATTATTTTAGGCAATCTCAATAAAATTGTCGTCTGTCAGTGATGTTGTCACAGATAGAAAGACAGATAGACTAAAAATCTGAAAACTATAGATTTACCATTACTACGCCACGATTCAGATACGGTTTAGATTTTTTATTCCTTTTAGCATTCACTGCTGGGCACGGGTTTTCTTTGAATATGAGGGAGAAACAGTGGGATCAGGCCATAGTACACCATGCTGGTCAAATCAGATTAGCGAACTATGTCTTTCAAAAACTTATTAATTCTCTCAAGCATATAGATTACACACTATACCTTCCTTCTTCGAATGCAAAGTGGCAAACATGTTAGAAATGTTTGCATATTAAACTCACGACACTTTTGAGACTCACGACAATTTTTATATAGATAAGTAAAACCTATTATATTATATAGCATTTACCATGGCTTCGCACACTTGAGGCTTTCGCTAAGGGCCGGAAACCAAATTCTTTCCGAGTCACACGGTATGGTACCTCGCAGAACTAACGCCCGCCCTTCCCGTTTTTGTAACATTTTTCATTAATGGTCCGCTCCTATTGGTTACAGCATGATGTTATATAGCCGATAGCCTTCCTCGATAAACGGACTATTCAACACAAAAATAATTTTTCAATTAGGACCCTACTGGTCCTGAGATTAGCGCGTTCAACCAAACAAACTCTTCTGCTTTATAATATTATTATAGATTTACCTCAAATTTTCAATAATAATTATGGTGAAATTTCAACCACTAATTTTATTAATCATTTATCGTGATTCTTTATCTAATTATCGAAATATTCAATATCAATCATTGTCTCAATGAATTGGAATATTAAATACACGAACAATCTCTGCAAATAATATAATGAATACCAATATTAATTTAAATGATTAATCATTAGCTGCTACTAAATACTTCATGACAGAAAATTATTTTGGCTTAGACCCGTTTTCGAACCTAAGACCCTACAATTTTCAACCAGTAGACTAAGTAATCATTTCTTCTTAACGATATGTTTAAATAAGGTAGTCTCATCTTTGAGGCAAGAGTAGAGCAAAGGAATTAGCTAAGAATAATATACTAAGCTCTATCCACTACTTTCTAGAAGCTTAGCATAATAAAGCCAATTGTATTAAATACTAACTGACTAACTAAATGTAGTTTTAGCTAGAATATTCCCTTAAAATAATTATAAGTTTTTTTAATTTATCTTATTTTAATGTTACATGTAACATATATGAATGATTTTTTTCATCTACTTTTATTTTAATCCAACAGCTTTCTTCCTTTGCTTTGACCTTCACTTCACTAACATAAGTATCTAATAAAACTTCCATTTCTTTGGTGCAGAAAGGGTCCTGGGATAAAACTAGGATATATCACATTCAATCTCATTCTTTACCTGAAAGAATAGTCTCGTTATAATCGGATCAGCTGTTCTCAAGATAGATTTGCTCTTCTCTTTCTTGGAAACGGAAATAAAAATGGCGACAAAAAAATAATAAAAATTTTTATTATGTTATGGGTTATATAGATAAATAATTACAATTACTAGCTTCGCTTCGTTTCGCTCGTGTACGTTCAAATCAGTCACGCATACAAAAACACACATACACAGAAATAGTTTATTAACGCTCTAATATCACAAGATATTTGCGTACATACACACATACTACGCTACTTTTCCTGACTATACTCATTTCGCGTGCTCGAATCCACTTGCAAAAGCTTGTTTATTAAACCTTACTCTTAAGAAATTCTCAAAACATTAGGATAAATATAATCCGTATAATAAAGTTATATAACTTTAAATAGGCCAAGAGCTGTCGTCATAAAGATGTATAATAAAAATTATACGTTTACTTAGACCGTAAACGCATAGCGTTGAGATGTTACCATTTTTTATTAGCATACTATCATAAATTCTCCTTTCTCTCCAAGTTTAAACACAACTTTACTACGTAAGTGGTACTAAGTGCCGTCTGCGACGGCCGATAAAAGTATTATTTTGAAGCGTTTAAAATGTTTTAAAGTGTTACGCTTTGAGAACATGTCCTCAAAATACTTCTGTGAGTCTTACAATTTCCTTCAAACTTTCATTTGGGGCAGCCTAATTTGTGACAGTGTATCTTCTCCTTACATTATGGAATCGCAATAAAAGGCATTCTTTCTTTTCGAAAGTATGTGCTATGGGGAACATAAATATATAATTGATGCTTAAATATATTTTCTCAAAGTCACTTCACACGTGGTTAAAGACGTATGATAGGCTAGAAAGGTCAATTGCGCAGAATCAATTAAAAGTTTGCAGGAATTAAGTGGTCATTTAGTGCTAATTTAATGCTGCACAAATAAATTTTATGCTGCGATTGATCAAAAATTTAAAAAACTACTAGCTTTTAATTAAGCTAGCAGTGAGTGATGAGAGAGAGTGAGATTCTAAACCGTAACCGCGTAGCACAGCATCAAATCAATCTCGCATTAATTTAATGCTCAATTAGTGCTGGCCATCCCTGAAGACAAATATATAAATTTATACATTATTTTTTATTTTTATGTAACAGAACTTGCTATTTTAACGGTAGGGGATTCTACGATTGCCACAGCGCTACTATTTGAAGGAGTATTTGTATATATCTTGACGAAATAAGATAAAAAGTAAGGATATATTTTTGTAAGAAAAAAATTTAAAGCAAATCCAAAGCAATCCATTCAAAATTGCTATCTCTTTAACTCTGATACTTTAAGCAAGTTCCGGGGCCATATATCCAACGTGTCAGTATAGAAACAGAAAATTGTGACCGACTTCACTTAATTCATTCTAGATGTACAGCAGTAAACGTGAAGTGTATAAAATTTTATATATGATAACATCACCTGTTTATTACTGGTAAGAGACAATTAAAGTTGTTTCAGTAATGGAATACTACGTCTCAAAATGGAGTAACACCAAGTGTCGTTTCTTCATATTAAGGTTAATCTAAAGGAATCGCAAAGCCATTGCTCCCTTAAAGCCAAATCTCCCCATAAAACTGTCCACGGCTAATTAGAATTATGTCTCGGTGTTTATTACCGAAAGCTCCGAAAGTACTATAAGATTATAGTAAATTAGAAATAGATGAACAAAAAGGTTTCTTTTTCTTATTCAAGAAACATATTGTAGTGATACCATTTTAATATGTATTTTGTCATAGGTGTATGATGGTTTATGAATCTTACATTGAACAATTATATTAGAAATATTATATTAAGAATTATCGCAGCAGCAGGTATTTCCATTGGTTACCACTTGCCTTGCATTGAAAGAAAACATTGTGATACTTGCAAGTCAAAGAAAAAGAAGTAATCTTTCTAAAGACGTGGTGATTGGTGAAGTTCACTAATACGGACTTGGTGCTCATGGTAGACTATGGCCTGATCCCCCTTGCATTGTAGAAAGGCCCGTGCCCCTTGAGGGGCGTTAAAAATGGCTAAAAACAACACCAGGTCATTAAAAGAACAAACAATGTATTAACTTAAGTAAAAGCATTTTGATTTAAATAATATTTCTGCTCCAAATCCAAATGAAATGCATCATAAAACATTTCAACTTGCCGCAACAATAAAATCCAATGAGAAAACTGAAAACATTTATTTAAATGTAATCAAAAAGTCTTTGCCACCGATAATTTGTGTTAATTTACACGCGACAGTTTTCAAACACAACAGCAATTTCTGATACAAATATTTTACACCGTATCGAAACGTTCGAGTTTCGGCCGCAAATGTATTGTAAAATCAATATTCCAATAATACGATTACCATAGCATTAACGTTATCGGAAATAATGCATGAAAATGTTGTTTTTAAGTACTTTTCAAGAATTCGCTAGTAATATTAAATGGAGTATTTTATTTTATGGTTATTTGTTCTTTAAGATTGAACTTAATTAAGGCAAAAATATTTTCTTTTAAGCTTCTTACTTATCCGAGCTTTATTTAGGACTAGCAACTCACTCTCGATTCGCTCGGGCTTTACCCTACATTTTAACGGTTAGTATAAGCAGTAGTTAGTCAATTTCTCAGACTTGAAATATATTCTAGCAGTAAAAGGTATCCAACATGTTGACTCAGATAACTAGGTAACATTATATAATACTTTCTTAGGATTATGCGAATATTTGACATTATAAATGAAACTATCTTTTCGGATTTTGATGTTTTGTTTTCGAGAGACTCTCCCGTAACCATGATTGATGTAAAGCATTCGAGACGTCAGGAACCAAAAATCCAAATAAATCCGCGACAAAATCCGAAAAGATTGTTTCATTTTATGGGTAACGTTACACCAAAATAAAAATCGGTACTGTTGTTTTCTTGTAATGTGGATACTGACAGACGGGCAAGCTTAAATTCCATTAAATTACTATTTCAAAATGACTTTCAAAAAAATATTTAATATTCAGGTTCAGTTTTTTTGGATGTTTATATAAAATATTGGACCTTGCCTTTTACCTTTCCATTTTTTCAGTAACTTTTCAATATAGAAAAATATCTCATACTCGTTAAAATCTTAATCAATTGAGATTAAAAATAATATCAATTAGTACAAATTTTTATGAAATACATTGTATAAAACTAAGAAAAGGAAAAAATATGCTTTCATATTTATTATATCAGTAAAAGTTAGTTTTATGATTTATGTTTTATCTTTTTCCTTAGCAAAGTATATAATCATTTTAATTGTTTTCCTCTATCTTTTGATAAAGGACTCGTACGTCCCGAGGTGGTATCATAAAATTTTCCTTAATGTTAATGTTTTCGAGATATTAAGGAAAAATCATGAATTGTAAAATATGTTAATAAAAATCTGACTTTTTTTCTTGTAATTATTTTTATGTTCACCTACCAGTACCAAAGATAGCTTGCAATAAAACCGCCTTCGCACATTTTCGTCATAGTTGTTTTTTTTTATATTTACTCTACAATTAAAGGTTAAAATATAATCTGTACATATTAATAAGATTAAAGTTTGATGGTGATTAAATACATATTAAATAATAGGAAAAACGGTTTTTTTATTTATAAATCGAACTTTTGTCTAAAAATCGAACTATGAGTACTACGAGAATATCTAATCCTCGATATAGTTGAACTGATTTTGATGTGCTTCTCACTGACATATAGCTGATGTTATAAAACATAAATTATACTACTTTTGTTTTAGATAAAAAGGAAAGAGTAAAGTAGTGTACCTAGTAAAGCATTCGAGTGAAGCTAGAGTGAGTCGCTAGTCAAAAATAAATACGTGACTACCTGTTTCATATAACGCACTTAACATTTTTAATAACTTCCTTATTAAAGTGAAGCATTTGAAACGTTGGGAACCACAAATCAAAATAAATCCGGGACAAAAAAAAAAAAAAAAATCCGAAAAGATAGTTTCTTTTATAATGAGGCTTTACTTATTATAGCAACATAGTATAGCTTATCCAATACAGCGTTAGAACTAGTTTTCATTAATCTACTTTAGACGTTTATTCAACAAGCTTTGAAATGTAACCGCTATTTACCTTCTTATACAAACCAAAATAGCATAATTAATGCTTAAAATATAAATTATACACATTTCTATGTAAAGAAAATGTTGATTTTACCAAAAGATGTATATTTATACTAATATTATAACGCTGAAGAGTTTGTTTGTTTATTTGTTTGGTTGAAGGCGCTAATCTCAGAAACTACTGGTCCGAATTAAAAAAAAATTATGTTGGATAGTCCATTTATCGAAGAAGGCTATAGGCTATATTACGTTACGCTACGACCAATAGTAGCGGAGCATCAATGAAAAATGTTGCAAAAACGAGAGGTATCTGGTTTCCAGCCTTTAGAACGCGCGCGAAGCCGCGGGAATGGCTAGTAAATAATAAGACAAGATTTAATGTGTATGTACTATGCAATGCTATCGTTTAATTAATGTCGACTGGTTTGACTCAGTTTTTAGTGTCCCTACTTAGTGTATCAGCGGTCGTCCGTTTGAGTCCCGCTGGATGCATTCATTAGTGTGATGAACTCGAATGTTTGTACAGCCATAGGTGTTATAGTATGTATGTATTTAAAGTTATGTGTAGTGAATAATGTGGCAACTATCCAGTTACCATAACATAAGCCTCGTAACTTACCATGGAACAATATGATTTTGGTGTTAATATCATTATATATCTATATATATTTTATTTATTTAAAGTATGTCATTTGACATAAGTATATACATATAAAATGTTAAAAAAGAACGTGTAACTTTTATAGTTAGCTTAAATATTTCTTCTAACACTTGTTTCCTAAATAAGTTTTCTAGTCATAAAGCAAAGCAATACAGCTAGAATAATTGCTCGATACGAAAAATATGAAAATTCAGCACTTGCTGACAACGGATTGGTGGATTTGCTGTGGACTTCTCGTTAGTTTTTCTAAAACTGACTTTATTTTGAAAACACTTGTGTTTTTTCCGTTAGTTAGCTTTAGAGAGCAACTTAGATAATTAAAAATTTCGTTTTGCATAGAAATTATGAGTATATAAATTTTACGCAAAGTTTAAATATATATGTTTGTTGCTGATTATTACAGTAACGGATTCGAATCAAAAGTACAGAAATAGACTTTTAAGAATAATTTACGTAAGATAAAAAATCTATGTACTGTTACTTGTTAGTTATAAAAACCGAAAGATAACACTGATCGTTTATCTATACATAATACTTTCTTAGGTTTACGCGAATATTTGACATTATAAATGAAACTTCAAACTATCTTTTCGGATTTTTTCGCGGATTTATTTTGATTGTTCGTTGCCGACGTTTCAAATGCTTTACAGTTATCATGGTCACGGGAGACACTGATCTATCTGAAAGCTCAAAAACGAAGTGAACGTAGCATAGTCTCTACATATTTTCTTTTACTTTCAAAACAAATATTCTACTATATATATAAAAAGAAATTAACTATTCCCATATAATATAAATATAATAATAATAAATATGTTGAGACATTTACACACAGCACTATCTAGTTCCACGATAAGGTACGAGCCTTGTGTTATGGATACTAGATGGTTGATATACTACACATATATAAGTTTAAATACATACATATTATAAATATAAACACCCATGACTGGAGTACAAACATTCGTGCTCAATAAATGTATGCCCCCAGCGGGACTCGAACCCGCGACCGCTTGCGCAGAAAGTAGGGTCACTACAAACTGCGCCACGCGTGTCGTCAATAGGTAGGATTATACAAAAAAAACATCCCTGGTATATAAATAAATAAATTAACTTGTCGCATATAATATAGGTTAGATTATACACATAGGTCCAATACTGAATTTGCTTTCAGAAATATATTCTCATCAAACGCCCCCTCGTAAACATTCCAATATCTCAACCTAGCTCGTATACTAGACCCAACAGTTTTACTACCAAACATTTCATGTATATAATTAATTAGATATCGTAGGAAACCTTTGAACTTGTATTAATTATCGAAACCTTATATAAAATAAGTGAATTCCAACTTACTTAATATAACAATAATTAATTATGTATAACTAGTGACTCACCCTCGCTTCGCTCGGGTTCGTTCCTGAGTACCCCCTTTTGTATAATTTTTTTTCAAACTTTAAATTTTTTATAGTCTTAAAACCTTCCATGGACCTTAAGGAACATACGAAAAAAAAATTAGCCGAATTGGTCCAGCCATTCTTGAGTTATGCGCTTACCAACATTCATTTTTATTTATATAGATGTAATGTCAAAATAACAACTTTTAATCAAGTGTATCTGAAAGTATATTTGGCACTTATATGAAAGCTCAATTTTAGTAATTGTATAGAATAGTTGCTATAAACAAAAAATCGCTTAAACTACAACTTTTAGAATTTTTGTCAGTCTGTCTGTGAACTCATTATGAGAAAACCACTCGGCAGATTTTGATGACATTTGGTATAATAACAAGTTATTTGGGTCAACAGGTAAGATACGTTTTACTGATAGTAAATATCTAATTTCCAAAAAATCTAAAATAACCTATCAACTTCCCCAAGCAGAGCAAAGCTGAGTCGCTAGTAAGCTTATAAAATCATGCATGAAGTACGTATATGCTACTTACTAAAAGCTTCTAGTCCATTCAATTATATCAAAATAATTCCACATCATATAAAATAATATGTGGGTCTATGAACTTATAAGAAACCCACATCACTCACTTGTCGTTTTCATACACGTTCTAACCGGAAGCCAGCTATTGTATGGCGAATGCCAATTACTATATTTTAATTTAATAAATAAATAGAGTGCCAATGTTATACAGGCATTATATCGAATGATGACAGGTCAAAAAGATTATAGTATCTATACTAGTCTATACTTCTATACTAATATTATAAAGAGGAAAGATTTGTATGTAAGTATGTTTGTAACGGATTGGCTCAAAAAGTACTGGACCGATTTTAAAAATTCTTTCACCATTTGAATGCTACATTATCACTGATTAATATAGGCTATTTTAATTGCAAGAAAAAATAAGGATCCTTACTAAAACTACAATAACAGGAGAGGAGGAGGAGTGCACGCCGCACATAATATATGAAATAGGTAGCCACGCGACTCAGGAGTATTTTTAAAGCTGGAGTAATTTTGGAGAATTTTCAACCCAGCGAGTGATGAAATGCAGTTTAGTAACGATTAAAGAAATGAACGCGGGCGGAGCCGCGCGTATTGCTAGTTAAATATAAACCTACCTAGGTTAAATTTAATTATACAAAACTAAGTTTAATTATACAAAAATTATGCGTATTTACAAAAACGATAGATTAATTGACTTCTTACGAAAAAACGAACGTTCTGTATATACCCCGTCTTCGCACAGTAAAGTTCCTAAGTCTCGCTGAACGGGTCTGTACATGGAGGTAAAATAAAACAACCGTTTACGTGAACAACTTGAAGAGAAGAGAGACTTTAATTTGGTAAAAAATATAAAAATAGTAGTTACAATTAACCGTGAGTAGATTTATGTCGTTGCTTCAGAAAAGCGTCAGGTGCTCCAAAACTCGTCTAACAGTAATCTATCTGAGTAATTTTATTAAAATTGGTCTAGCAATTTCAAAGTGAAGAAGTAATCAATATTTACACAAATAACATGATATACATCAATATGTGTGGATGGTCTAAGAACAGCAGTCTTGGAAATCTTTGACGGAAGCCTAGATTCCGTAGTTACTTATTAGTTCAAACAACGTAATTCGCAGAGTTTTAATAATAATAATTTAAATCTACTTGACTGTTTGACTTTGACTTTTGACCTTTTCCTTTTCTATTCACTGCACGTTTTTGTAATTATTTTGTAAAATTAACACAATACAGTTTATTACGTGAAATTTGGTTTGTTCTGAATACTATATTTATAATATGTATGTATTAAAACTTATATATGTAGTATATCAACTATCTAGTATTCGTAACACAAGCTTCGTAGCTTACCATGGAACTAGATTGCGCTGTGTGTAATATTGTCCCAACATATTTATTTATATTTATTCTGAGTCCTATACCTTCAAATCGGTCGAAAATTATTATTTTTTATTATATTCAAAGGCAGTTGTAACAAATGTATAGTATATTATCTTATTGCATAATATATAGTCATATAGAGAATAAGCCATATAATAATAGCATATCGCACCTTCGGTAGTACAAGGGCACAATTGTTGGGTTCCCAACTTTACAGGAGAGTCATTTAAAGATTTTTTTTGCATTCAAAATGGTTTTACTCTGTTTTATATTGCTCTAAAGTTATTATCTTTTTTATAAAATAAATTACATATTATAGGTGTTCTTGGCATCATGTTAGCAAGAATTAAAAACGTTTAGTTTTTTTTAAATTAATATAGTTTTCAAGCAGGGGGTACAAAGTCGTTTTGGCCAATTTTGACAAGTGTGCCCTTGTACTAACTGAAGGTAAGATATGATGTTTATTACATATACAAACTACGATACATCGCGTTCCAATTCCAAATAATAAAAGGAAGCTCAAGAAGACTTCTAAGCGTGAAGATACGAAACGAATGTGATAGCAAAATGGTATCGTACTCGAATGTCTTAGAGAAATAATTTGTTTTTAGTATTACAGTAAACAAATTGCTTGCATCTTAGAGCATTCATGTATTACCTTGTCAGGGTGAAGAAAAAAGCTTAGAGAATTTAAAATTTAAATCTATACTAATATTATAAAGCTAAAGAGTTTGTTTGTTTGTTTAGTTGGTTGAACACGCTAATCTCAGAAACTACTGGTCATAATTGTCTTGTCTTTTAAAAAATCTTTTAAAAATCTTGTTGTGTTGGATAGTCCGTATATCGAGGAAGGCTATAGTCTATATTACATCACGCTACAACTAACAGGAGACATTTTTGGCGACGAATGTAGCCTATGTTTTACGCAAAGAGACCATCTATCTGTATAACAAAATTTATCAAAATTGGTTCAATCCCTGAGGCGTGAAAACGTAGCAGACAGCTATCTGTATCTAGACAGTCAGAGTAATTTTACTTATTACGACATCAAGCATTTTTGGTCGCAAATACGATCTTAAAGTTTAGTCATTTAAAATTATAAAGTTACTAGCGACTCGCCCTCGCTTCGCTCGGGCTCTTCCCTAGATTTAGCATAAGCAAAGCCGCGGGATCCGCTTGTTATGCATATAAACCTTCCTCTTGAATCACTCTATCTATTAAAAAAAACCGCATCAAAATCCGTTGCGTAGTTTTAAAGATTTAAGCATACATAGGGATATAGGGACAGAGAAAGCGACTTTGTTTTATACTATGTAGTGAAAAATACTCTGCATTACAAATATACCAACATCATACACATTTAGTACTTTCGACGACACGTTTGGTTCACTTGGTAGTGATCCTACTTTCTGTGCCAGCGGTCGCGGGTTCGAGTCCCGCTGGGGGCATTCATTTGTTAAGCACGAATGTTTGTAGTCATGGGTGTTTATATTTATAAAATGTTACATATATTTTATAAATTTTATATAATATGTGTAGTGTTAGTCTGTTTGTAATATTAAGATAACAGCTATATAAATGGATAATATGAAACTTATAAAAAACTTATTTTTTAAATAACTATCTGTGTGTCTGATTGTACAGCTAATCCAAAATGATTGGACTGATTTTAATTAGACTTTTACTGGTACTGGTACACTTTCACTTTTACTGATGCTATTTGGAGTAACTTTTCGGTTTCGCTGAAAAAAATACAATGTACCTAGAAACGAACCCGAGCAAAGCATAGAAGAATCGCTTGTATATCTAATATATTTACAGAAAACAATTTTAGATTGTTTTTTGCGAACTTTTCACAAGCCCTCCCTTATTTCCCTGGGCATTTTTCCGCAAACTGGCGAGATTCCGGCTTTTCTTTGCGATAATCGAATCCCTTTGTTGTAAAGAACAAAAAAGCTGCCACTTAATTATAGTATACTTTCAATTTAGACTTCTTTTTAAACGGTATAATGTATTGATTTATTTACATATTTATTGTGGTTAAGGAAATTGCAGTTTTGTACTGTTTTTGACACGTTAATTAGGTACTTCGTATTAAGCATTACTTTAAAATGCTTTAATTATAATGTAAACCGCGTAAACCTAAAAAAGTATTATGTGAACCATTCAGTATATTAATTTATTAACAAAGTTATAGTCATGCGTTTAACTTTAGATTAATGAATCTTGTTTCATTCTTTGCAACGAAAACTAAACTATATTTTTAAACTTATATATAACTTATACATATAAATAATGAATCTTACTGAGTCAAAGTACACGAAATATTTATTGAAAAGGCCTCTTCTGTTTAACTGTCTGTCTATGACCTAATGAAGAGAAAATCACTGAACAGATTTAGATGAAATTTGATATGACAATAGCTATTTACTGCGGTAAAATATCTCAATTTTGAGAATTTTTTAGCAACTGCCAAAACGTATCTAGGAACAAACCTGAACTAATTTATAAAGTCGGTGATATTTCGTGGTCCTAACTTCAATTCTTGTGTGTAACCTAAATATTCCCTCACCTTTTCATTATCTACCAAAAGATACAAAGTGAAGAAAAAAACACTTTGAAGGAATTGATGGGCCCTCATTAAAAATATAAAACCTTTTCTTCCGCTAAACTCTCAAATATAACGTGAACAGAATTTTCTTTAGGCATTTTCACAAAAGAATTCGATCACTTTCAAAGCACTCCCGTCTTTAAACATTCGCAACATGCATGCGACATATTGAAGCCGTCATTACTTCTTAGGTATTTAAATATAAGTATATGTATATATAAACAGGTAGGGTTGTTTAATTGTAGGTTAAAATTAAGGTATTGGCTATTTATCTTAGTATTATGTATTGTATTAAATAGAGACATTGCTAGCCCAGTGGTAACTCCCTCGCTTGGATAACCAAATAGTGCAGGTTCGATTCCAGGTCTCACACCTCTGATATTTTCTAGACGGAACTAGTAAGCGCTATGTGTAATAATGTCCCAACATATTACTTTATATGTACAACAGGCACACAAGTATAATTTTGTAATTTCATAACATATGAGTTGCTTATAAACCTTAAAAATAATTATAATTTCTGACCCATTCCGTTCCTAAAATGATGAATATGTTTGAAAATTAAAATAAATTGGATAAAATAATTTTTCTACCGACACTGGTTTAGATTGATGACTTATAAAAAATAAATCGCATTTTTTAAATTAAAAGCTGCTATAAAGGAATTCATTAGGAAACAGATATATATTATTATTTATATACTCGTATTTATATGTCTGACGCAGGATTCGAATATTGTACCTTCTATGTAGAACTACGTGAAGCTATGTTGTAAACAGCTACTACGCCTGACTAGGTGGGAAATTAGGCATTACAACTTTCTATCCTAGTTCAAAGATCTATAGAAGAAATTCGTAGGAAAGAAGTGATGTCAAAGAACAAGAAAAAGTGCAGTATTTCTTAAGAGGTTACCCCAAATAGTGAGTGAGTGAAGTGGAGAATAAAATATTAAATGCTGATCCCACTACCATGTGGGAAAAATAGTCAGAACATAAACACATTAAGATTTCGTTTAACTTATTTAAAAGCTTACATTAAGAAGACTTATTAAGGAAGTCCAGCATTTACAAACCACCTGGAGCGAACTTTAATTCTAAAAAAACTTTGCTAAATACAATTTACCTCTCGCATTTAGATGAAAATAAATCTTCGTTAAAACGCGAAGTAATAAAACTTTTTTCCAATAAAAACATTATAAAATTACGACAATATTTTCGCGCAACGTAACTTTTGGGGTACGTTTTCATTACACTACTAATTTTCGGATAAAGATTTCAAAGCACAATATAAATTAAAGTGACAGAAATTTATCAATTCGAACTAAATTATTGCTTGGGATTTTTAAGGTATGACATGTTTTCCTACATTTTAAAAATATTATAGACCTGGATAACCAACTATGATCACACCAAACTTCATTAAAATTTGTCCGAGAGATAAAATAAAAAAAAAACTATATATATTCTGCCTTTATATCGATAATAATGACTATTCCAATAAGATTTTTCTATAATTTTAATGTATAGATTTGAATCACTTAGCATTTTATTATAAGAAGACGTATGACGCAGAAGGCGACAGCTGTACTATGGAAACGGTCCATTAGACGTTGATTGATGCATTCCGTTGTTAACATTGTTCCACGGTCACGATAGGGTTGTACTTTTTTTATTAAATCCGCTTTTTATGAGGAAATATTGTGGACAATTTTCACTAGGTTTCATAAAACATAATGTTATTCATAGAGAAAGTTTGGGGTGAACGGAACTTGTTTATACAGTACTTGTAGTGGAACACCTTATTTTTGTTCGAAATCCACTTAAACGAGTTGAGAAAATTTAGTTTGTTTAGCAAATCGTGTTACTAAAACAAAAAAAATCATATTATGTTATAAATTACAGTTACTTTTTGAAGTCAAGTTTTTCAGACTTTTGGAGAACTGTGAAGTTGCTAAAGAGATAAATGATTTTATTTAGTTATCTTGAAGCTTTTCTTTTTACAAAATATATAGCTTCTTTGGAAAACTGTATATTTAAATATCTACAAGTCTGAGATAAAGAGAGAGAAAGATAAAGAGAGAAAGAGAGAGAGAGTTTTTTAACATCCCCATCATGACACAGACCTTTCTACTATACTAGAAGGGAACATGTCTTAGTCAATCACGCCGCGCTGGTCCAGTTCGGCCTTCGCGGACTACACATTCCTTACGAAAACTTGCTAGGTTTTTCTTAAGCATGCATTTACGATGCTAAGCTATGTCTTCCTTTTCCGTAAGACAACCAGTAATCATGTTAGAAATAATTCTCACATGAAAATATGAAAGTTTCGAGGTTCACAAGATCCGAGATTTGAACCCGTTTCACTTGGTTTTCTAAGCGAATGCGTTACAACTGGGATACCAATGCCTTTAATATAGTTATGTATGAACAATTAAAATTAAACATATTAAAAATTACCATATCGCTGGTGTCATTCCAAAAATGTAAGGAATTAAGGGAAGTAGGGATAATTACATGGAATTAGGCGGAAGATGAAGTAGACAGTTTTAAGAAACATTTCCTTTAATTTATGCAACCGCTATTATGGTTAAGCGGTTACGACTGTTAGTATAATATTGCCACAATTTGCTTAAGAAGTTGTTACTTTGGCTTCATTTGCTTGGAATATCTAATATAAAATAATTTTATTATACCTTCACTGTTGTGGTTACTTACTTACTTCAGCCCTTTTTTATCGTCCCACTGCTGAGCACGGGCCTCCCTCAGTACGAGGGGGATTAGGCCATAGTCCGCCGCGCTGGCCTAGTGCGGGTTGGCGGACTTCACACGTCTGTCGAAAACTTGCTAGGTTTCTCTCAGACATGCACAGGTTTCCTCACGATGTTTTCCTCCACCGTAAGACAAGTGGTAATCATGATAGAAAGGATTCGTACATGATATCAGAGGTGTGAGACCCGGATTTGAACCCGCATCACTCGGTTATACAAGCGAGCGCGTTCAGCTGTTTTGGTTGGACTGAGATAATTTTTTTCGACTTCAAAAGATAGTCGATTGAGTTATATTTTTGTAGCTAAGTCTAATGTGTTATTTTTGCTAGTTAGCGATTATTTATATAGTTTCTTTGATTATTAGAATCCTACATACTTTATTTTACGTTAAATTAATTACGTAAACATGATTAATTATTAAATTTTAATTATACCCAATTTTAATTCGTCAGGATACCTTTGCTTATGATAATTTTTGATATAAAAACGCTTTGCATAATTGTTTTCGAGTTTTGGCTTCAACTTTTTTTTTCACACCGTATTAAATAAACAATATTACTTATAAAACATTTCTACAATTTACTCTTTAATGTATTTTCATACTAATATGTACCCAGTGGCCGTTATCCTACCTAATCATTATAGAGACTAGGCCCAATTTCACCAATGATGTCGTTATCCAAGAATAACTATGCCAGGTATAAAATTATTCGCTGCATTTACTCTCAGAATAACTCGTAGTACGTTTCACCTAGGGATTGCAATCCGGCGTCATTTTCAATCCGGCCGGATCCGGCTGAATTTCCATCAATCCGGCCGGATCCGGTCGGATCCGGCCGGATTGACCAGATCGATATAATTTTCGCCTTTTTTGGTTCAAAATGAACTGTTAGTAAGTTATTTAAGTATCATTGTACTTAATATAGGTAAGTAGTTTATAAAAAACTAGCGGAACTCGCGGCTTCGCTAACTAAAAGTACAAAAAATATGTTTGGCTATACGCTTTTACTTATAATGTACCAAAAATTGATTCCCCATTTACCATTTCATCCCTTTTGTTATAAGGACTACTCTTTAAACCAGTTATTCGGTTTTCTTGGCGTAGTTGTAGTAGTAGATAGACATATGCCTACTATTACAAACTTTTTGTTGACTTTGATGAGAAAAGTATTACGTTTTCAAACATGTGCAAAAATAAACTGTTATTGAACTCAAAAGCACTAAGAAGTATTGATTTCATCTTTGATGTAAGTTACCCCCAAATTACTGTTTACCCCTTTTTAACCCCGTATTGCAATGGGTTTCAATAAAATACGAAACACGTTTTCCATCAATTCTGTTAAAGTATCTATATGCAATATTTAAAGTAGATTGGAATCACACCATACAGATATTGCCCCCGTTTTTCACTCCCTTAAGCATAAAATTTCGGAAAATCCTTTCTAATCCGATAACTACGTCATAAACTACAAGGTCACACCCTAAAAGTTTCAGGTCTCTACGATTAGCAGTTTAGGCTGAGCGTTGATCCATCAGTCAATGGAGCATTTTCTAACCCTTTGTTAAGATTAGGCAACGAGCAAACAATTAAAATATAGCGGTGGCTAGTGTAGGCAACTAGGTAAAATTTTAACGTTGGAACGAGTAGATCAGTGTTCCTAGATATCACTTTCACAGATAGATAAATTTTTTTTTTATTTATGAAGTAACTTTATAAAATCTAATATAATTACCTTACTTTACTGATATGAGACCATTATAATTATTAAAGTATTCGATAATGCTAACAAACAAGTCTTATATTTATGTCAGACACCAACGCGCACGCATGAACACCATGTACTACGCATTTAAAGTACCAACTCATGCAAAAGCTCTATTATTTTGCCAAAAATTAGTAACACCGGATCCGGTCGCCGGATCCGGTATATTAGTACCGGATCCGGTGACCGTGAAATGATGCCGGATCCGCCGGATTACCGGATCCGGTTTTCCGGATTGCAATCCCTTTCACCGCTTTGTAAAGACAAAATGTTAATCCTAGTATAACTATTCTTAGATTAATGTTTTTTTTTACCTGTGGCACATTGAATGAGAATTGAATGTAAATGCAGTCAAATTAAATAGACTTGTTATTATCTCAGTACAGTATAGCATAACAGGACATTTTTAATTTAGTCGTCACTTTGAACTTATGTCAATGTGTCAGTGCTATTTTTCAAGTTAATTTCGTTTAGTTTGCTATGTGTTTTTTTTAAATTATAAAAAATTAAATACTAATTAATTTTATTAATAATTAATTTAATTTAATAATAAATTGTATGCTGCTGCTTTAGATAAACGAAATCTAATGCAAAATGCTCATTTCTTTCTTTAAACCACCTTGGACGTCTCAAAATAAAATAGTTATCTTCACTATCGCTTTCACTGTCCGATAAAATTCTTCTCAAACGCTGCATTTTAATAATATTTTCTCCTAATTACAATTCAATTCGCAAAAATATGAATCAACAGTTTACTGACATAAAGTTTGACACCATTTTGATTTTATCTGAGGAATAAGCCGGTTATTCTTTCAAAATTGGCGGTATAAGAGATACTCTCGTATAGCTTTGTTATACTCAGGACAAGTAGTTGGTGAAATGAAAGCATGGTTATCTTAGAGTAAATAACAGCTTTATCCTAGGAATAATAGTTATTCTACTTCGGTGAAATCGGGCCTAAAACGTCAATCAACTTATCTACGAGTATAAAAAAAACCACCAGTTTTCCATTTTTTCTATTAAGAAAACTAAAACTCATCAACAAAAAACGGTTAAAAGAGGACAAGTAGATTCTTAACTATTTTATCTTTTCTATTTATATGTAGATAGTAGTTCTTAATGCTATAAAACCCTTTGTTCGTTTCCACATAAAGTGGTTTACATAACGCATAGCGCGACACACAAGTAGCACTACAGATGAAGGGCACTAAAGGGATGCGAGGACTCAAGCAAGCCAAAGGCACCCGCCAGTTCTTCGAAGTGTAATTTTCTATACTGCATAAATAGAAAACCGCTAACATAAATAAATTAATTATATTTGAAACTGTAAAAATAATTATAAATGATGGAGTTTTAATTCCTTTGTGATTTTTTGAAATTTTATTTTTATATATTGTAAATATATATACCATAAGAAGTGGGACTTACTGGCTAGAAAAGCCTACTGGCTTACACCTAGTACTCTACACACAAAACCATGGAGGGACCATCTTAAAGGGCTAATCCCTTGCTCCACAAACCACTGTGACACAAGTGCAGAAGTACTTAAAAAAATTAATTATCATCGTAGTGATATTCAATAAGACACGTAATACTACCAAATTACCATGACCATTATATGTTACGTCAGTTTCAGGATATTATCTAGATGACAGCCACTGTAAATTCAAAATAATGAACGGTTAAAATAAAAAAAATCTGTAAAAGTTAATTTCATATATGGCTATGAATTCTGTGATTAATTTTTTTTTGGGACATTTACACACAGCACTATCTAGTTCCACGGTAAGGTACGAGCCTTGAATTTATTATTACATAATCTAAACTAGAGTGAAGAATGAAGTGAATGTTGTTAATATTCAAAGAGATTACTTAAATAGATAAAATGAGAACGGTTACGAGAATTAAAAAAATAGGTTTAATTGAATCTAATGTTCTTTCTAATGTATTTTAAGCCTGCGTTTGGTTACAAATAGATGTTCGCAAAGAGTTTGTGGTCTTCTCAGCACATCGAGACTACGAAGAGTAAGATAAATGTATAAAAAAGAAACAACAATATACACTTCTGTTTTGCTACGATATTACAAAGCAAAAATCCTAGTAACACAAAAAGTTTTTTATTACGACAGCACAATCTAGTTCCGTGGTAAGCTACGAGGCTTGTGTTACGGATACCAGATAGTTGATATACTACACATATATAAATTTTAAATACATACATATTATAAATATAAACACCCATGACTGGAGTACAAACATTCGTGCTCAACAAATGAATGCCCCCAGCGGGACTGGAACCCGCGACCGCTGGCGCAGAAAGTAGGGTCATTACAAACTGCGCCAAACGTGTCGTCATATAAGATGTACATATCATATACAAATTCGAATTTATTTTGACTAAACCGAAAGTTGCTAAAAATTTAGTATTAAGAGCTATTTCAAATGGACTATAAGTGATATAAATAAATTGCTTTATCGCAATAATCCACACAGCTATAACGAGCATAATTCTAACTAGAGGGCGGCGATATAAAGAATTCTATCAACGCCGAATTCATACCTTTTCACATTTGGTTGGGCATTACGAGCTTGGTGTTAGCGACAGCGTTTTTATAAGAAATATTATAAGGTTTTATTATTTTTCCAGACTACTATTAAGATGAATTTATTTCAAATTATCACGAAACTCCCTACAATAATTGAAGATAGCAGTACCTTATAAAAGAAACAGGCGTAAATTTTGAATGTTTTCAGCTTTATTTAATCATTTATTGGGCAAATAAGCATGTAGGAACGATCTAAAAATTTACATTTATTTCAGTTTTCTTATAGTGATCTGTACCAGGCAATCTACATAGATACAAAATAAGTATTGGGCGAAAAGTTTGTTTTTCACAAAAAATACTTGAAATATCTGTATATATTAGACTAGCCTTTCCCGTGGCTTTGCGCGCGTAATAAAGACGGGAAACCAAATACCTCCCGTTTTGGCAACATCTTTCATTTATGCTCATCTCCTATTTGCCGTAGCGTGATGTAATATAGTATAGCCTTCCTCGATAAACGGACTATCCAACACAAAAAGAATTTTTCAATTCGGACCAGTAATTCCTGAGATAAGCTCATTCAAACAAACAAACAAACAAACAAACAAACTCTTCAGCTTTATTATATTAGTATAGATAGATTTATGTATACTTAGAGTAATGAATCCGCTTTAACACAGACCACACACCGCTTCTCACCTTGCGCAGGCAAGTGTAAATATGACATGACATGACGACTGAGATGAAATAAACTGTGCAATGTAAGGCATCGTTTGTTGTTACCTCGGGGTGTGATATGAAAATTCGGACTCTGTCAACTATGGAGAAGCTTTGGAATTAACTTATACTACACACATAATAATACTTTCAAGTTTAACTGCCTCGGTGTAGTGGCTAGCATGTACAGTCACACACCGAGAAATCCTGGGTTCGAGTTCCGGGTCGGGCCAAGTTAGTTATTGAGTCTTTCTGTTTCGTAAGCCCCAGTAACTGCCCGAAATTAGGAAGTTGGCGGTGTTTCACCCCGAAGAGCACGTAAAGCCATCGGTCCCGCGCCTTAACTGTCACTGGTCGTGTCGAACAGGCGTCCCACAAGAATATGAGAGTGATAAGGAATAGAGAGTGCACTTGTGTCTGCGCGTACACTTGTGCACTATAATATCTCCCGCGCAAATGGCTAGTCTCAATGAGATTAGCCGCCGTGCCCTTAATCGGTTGGGAGGATATCATCAATACTTTCAAGTAGTTATATTTAACAAAAAAAATTAAAAAGTTGCGAGTAAAAATTAAATTAATTCACTCAGTTTCTACCAATGAAAAACAAAAGTAATTGCAATTAAATGTTAACTATACTTTTAGTTTATTATTTAAAGTCGGTTGTATCAATTAAAACATTGTAAATTTCGTATTAAAATGTACCGAATAAATAAATAAATATGTTGGAACATTATTACAACAGCGCCATCTAGTTCCGTGGTAAGCTACGAGGCTTATGTTACGGATACCAAATAGTTGATATACTACACATATATAAATTTTAAATACATACATATTATAAATATAAGCACCCATGACAGAAGTACAAGCATTCGTGCTCAACAAATGAATGCCCTCAGCGGGACTCGAACCCGCGACCGCTGGCGCAGAAAGCAAGGCCACTACCAACTGAGCCAAACGTGTCGTCAAATATATTTACTCAATTCTTATAAAATTAACACAGGTAACATAGTTTTCCTTTAAACAAACAAACCATCATGAGAAAGGCTTTACCATGGCATTTATATCAAAGAAGCTCTATACATTTCTATTTCTAAACGCCCTCCATTACTTCATTCTATTATACCGCAAAGTATCACTTGAGTTTGTAATATAGAGAAGCACAGTATATTGTATTGTTGAAAATTTTAGCAAACTTCGCTGTTAACGAAAATTATCCTAAATTACCTCATTTTTAGACGTGCTATGAATTTTTGTTGAGAATTATAATTTGAAGACGTTTGGCTTAGTTTATAGTGAGGCTACTTGCTATACCAGCTAGGTCGCAGAATCGAATCCCGCTGTGGACATACATTTGTAGAGCTCTAATGTTTGTATTGTAGTTTTATGTTTATATTTATATTCATATCTT
This sequence comes from Boloria selene, assembly GCA_905231865.2. Taxonomy (NCBI): domain Eukaryota; kingdom Metazoa; phylum Arthropoda; class Insecta; order Lepidoptera; family Nymphalidae; genus Boloria; species Boloria selene. The sequence goes on from HG993133.1 coordinate 2,111,104, forward strand.
GCATTTTATAAAAGTGTGAGTGACTTACTCTTGCTTTATGTACTCCAAGTCATTGTCGTTTCGTGTACTTAATGCCTAACATAATCTGTAAAGTTATTAAAGCATAATATTAAGAATAATAGAAAAAATCTAATTTATTTTTCGTCCTATTTTCTTGCAAGGCTTAAAATATATTTATGGATTTTTTTCATCATTATTTGAATTTTTTGTACTCTAGTAGTATGACTATTTTGGTGTAAGTTGTAACCCTGTAAATATAATATGCTGTCAGCCAGGTCGCAGAATCGAGTCCCACTGGGGGCATTCATTGGCGTGAAAAAATGTTTGTACTTCGGTCATGAATGTTCATATCTATATTATGTATGTATTTAAAGTTATATATGTTGTGTATCAACTACCTAGTTTTAATGATAAAAGGATCCTAGCTTAACATGAAACTAGATGGTGATATTAATTTCTCAACATTTATTTATTTACTTTTAATAGTTTATATTTGAAGCGACAAAATTATATTATAACTATTATCAATGTAGTGAAAATGAAAAAGCAAAAATATCGTATTTTAAAATCTTTACTCTATCATTAAAAACAAACACAAAATCTAAACTAACAAATATATAGCATTCAATTATACATTATAGTACAAACCACAAACATACGTGCTTATCACGAGCAGGACTCGAACCCGCGACCGCACATCAAGTTGGGTACAAACCGAGCCAAACGTATAGTCAGATTTATATAGATAAATAAACTTTACATAATAACTTATACTTCTATTATACAAAGAATATTACATTTTCCGTCTCTAAGGAAAACATCGGAATAAAGTAATATCTAAGCATAAAATTAGAATTTTTTCAACTTTTCATTTTATGCATTTAAAATCTCGCTCGTCGAGGCAATAAGAAATCTTCGATAACACCTTATTTTGTATTCAGTCCTCATAATGTCATCGGACTCCCTATTCTGGCTTGAATTACCGATGTATATCATCCCTAGAGCTAGTAGAGCTCTGAGACTTGTGTCTAGATGACATAATTAACTACGAAGGTAGTCGGTTCGAATTGTACCGATGTTAGCTGATAAGAATGATGATAGATGTTCATTTTGGCGACACGTGTGCCAGCGGTTCGTGTTTAATAAATGAATGCCCCCAGCGGGATTCGAACCCGCGACCGCTGGCGCAGTAAGTGGGGTCACTACCAACTGAGTCATACGTTTCGTCAAATGCCTGCCAGTAGAGACAAAGCGAAGTACAGACGAAGCGTTAAGTACATACTGCAATGGATATACTCGTAGCGACTAGTCGATAAACTTTTTAAAAGTTTTATCCCAAACTGATAGCGGATATCAGAAACTGGATTCGAGCTAAGTTTTATTTATTGTACTGTAAATTCACATAGTTAGTATTCTTTAAGTAAAGTAAACCTTTATTTTTTGTATATTAAAAATATTAAAATTGAAGTACTTACCAGCGTAACGGTAAAGCATAAAGTATGTCTTTCTATTTATTTCCACAACTTTTATTTTAGAAAGAAAAGGATTAAGATTCCGCTTAAAATATTAAAACGTATGCTATTAAAGTAAATAAATTATTAGGAATAAAGCCTATTTGCAAATTTAAGTACTGATATCAAAAGAAAATTTTAATTTAAAAAAAGAATCAGAAACAGAAAAAACAAACTGAAGAACATAAAATGCGGATTTACGCTATATAAACGCTGATTTCGAGACAATAATATTATATGAAATTAATGCATAATATTTTGCCTCGTAACATGCTTACACAAAGCCGCTTAATTATACCTGTTAAAACATACTCGTAGTCTATTTTTTTTCTGGGTACATTTAAGAAAACACTTTTACGAAATTTTCATCCAAAATAATCAAATAGGTTTACCGTATAATACATACATACATAATGTTATGTATAAGTTAGTTTGTTTAATAAACGTCTCGCCTTAATTCATCATATAATGTGTAGAAAGCCTAAGTAAATAGAGTTAGCATTCATTCAACAACGCGCAGAATTCGCTTTCAAGCAAACGAATAAATAGAATCTAATGAGTCAAATAAACAGCGTTCGAGATATATCTTTAACTAGCAACCTTACCTTACTTCGCTTGGTTTTGTCTTTAGGTATACTATACATTTTAAATACTTTGTATAGTTTAGGTTGATGGTACAATAAATACAACATTTTGACCCCTATTTCACCCCATTCAAATTTAATTATCGTATTAGAGTGATTAGCACGATTTAGCGCGAGCGAAGCCACAGGTTCCGCTAGTTATACATATAAACCTTCCTCTTAAGTCACTCTATCTATTAAAATTTTAAAAATCTAAGTATACATAGGGGCATACAGACAGCGGGAAGCGACTTTGTTTTATACTATATAGTGATAGTGATATAAACAAGCCTATCTTCTTTTTCAAGTTTCCACCTATCTATATAGGTATATCAACATTCATCAAAGTAGTTTAGAAGACGTGAAAACTTGACAAAGAGACAAACAAACACAGAGAGGATATTAAATTAATTATTCAAGTATTATACTTTCAATATAAAGCCTTTATCATTCTTCATTACAATCTCATCTTGCTTTATGTTTTTTATTTGGAAGCTTTGAGGAAGAAAAAAAGCTCCAAAAATACATATTCTTGTATTTAATTTACATCATAATATAATACATTCTCATTAATTTTCAGATAATATTATAATTTTTTGTATATATTTTCAGATTTGTACTTAAATATTATTTATTATACATCTTATCAGAATATGGACGCAATAGAAAAGGCGACATGATGCGACCCCGATACGGAAATTAGTATGGAAGACTCGATGTTTATAATAATAAACATTGTAGGCAAATATCAGGATCGTTACGGTCACCATAATAACGTGATTTTAATAATACATCTATAAAAATAATGAAATTATTTTGTTTGTTTTATATAAAACTAGCCTTTACCGCGGCTCCGCCCACTTTCTAAACCTAAAGGCTGCAAATCATAAGAATTATTTTTCTCCCGTTTTTGCAACATTTTTCATTGATGTTCCGCTGCTATTGGTCATAGCATGATGTAATATAGCTTATAGCCTATCTCGATAAACGGACTATTCAACACAAAAAGAATTTTTCAATTCGGACCAGTATTTCCTTACCAAACAAACAAACAAACTCTTCAGCTTTGTAATATTAGTATAGATAAAAAATATGTGTACAAAAAATCTAACTAAAATTATTCTCGTCTCGAAAAAGAAGTAAAAATTAGAAAAATTTAAATACAAGTAATTACTTTTCTTACTCTTTACAGACTACTACTACAAAGACTGGTTTAAGCTAAAAGATGAAAACCAATTAGGCTTTATTCAAATACAAAGTAATTTTAGTAAAACCTGTATTATAGGCGTTCATATATTACTGCTATATTCAGAAATACACAGCCTATCAAATAAACTACAATATTTAAAATATAATATTTTTCCAGTCTGTCTGATAACAAATTTTTATAAATACGCGTTAACGGTTTGTTTTGAACTTAGAAAATGAATTAAATTTTCTATACTAAAAGAAGAGTTTACTCTTACTCTCTAAATCATCAGCTATATTGCAAAGAAAGTCCCGTCAAAATCGGTCTAGCCGTATTGGAGATTAGGAAAGAAGACAGAAATTATAAAAACAATTTTTTAACCGTATATAATTGCGTTTACTTAAAAGCAGTTATTTTTAGAAATACTTCAATTTTCAACTAACCTATCCAAAGAGCATAGTTAAAATTTTACAATGTAACATGTTTTCAAGAGAACTCTCTTAACATTCGTACATTGTTTAGTGGTAGTGCCATGCTTGTTACCTTCGGGTAGCAGCCGAATGGGCCGGCACGCCCCGTATAGTTCATTAGTACCACTCTCTCACAGAAGACCGGCGTGAAGTGGCAGCTATGCTGTCGCGTTTCGTCCGGTGAGTGAGCCTCCTGCCCGTTTGCCCCCTTTTTACCATAAAAAAAAATACTAGTGTGCTATACCAACAGTTACGTATACCTTTCCAATTTCAGTGGGTTCAAATCTCGGGTCTCGCACTTCGGATATTTGACTTGTCTTTCGGTGAAGGAAAACAGCGCAAGGAAACTTGCTTATCCAAGAGAACGTACAAGTTACAGTAAAGTCGAAGTGCACGTGAATTTCGCCAATACCCATCAGTGGGACGTTAAAAAAGGTTAAATATAATAATTTATTTAAAAAATTTAAAACAAAATAATTTTTTTTTATATTTTTCTATTTACCAATTTAATTTACTCGATCGCAATGAATTTTTAAACATAAAAATTTTCGTTTGATCAGTACAAGTAAAGAAAGATGATAAAAGCTAGTCAGTTCGAAGGTTAAAGATTTAATAAAGGAAAACACGACCTTAATATTTTGTTGTTTGTTTCCTTATTACCGAATAAATTGAGTATAATTTTTTTATTGAATTCTGATTTTTCTATCAATTTTATGGGAAAATTATAAATAATGTTATGCTAGTTAGATGAAATACACGTTTTTGAGAACTTGTAAATATTATTTATTAGGGTATAGGCGCATAAGTGAATAGGTACTTTTAATATTCTAAAAATAAAATCAGTCATCATCTCATTATAACTTTAGTTATTGGACGATTAAAGTCCAATCAAAATCTGTCAAGCCGTTTTAGAGTTTAGTCGGAACAGGTCAGGTCCGAAACAGAACAGACAAACAGGTCAATTTTATGTATTCAATACAAACTTACAGGAATAACTAAAACGTAATAAAATTTATTTTTTATGGAATCAATAACCTCCAAATTCTATTTTTAAGGTTAACTTTAAACCAAATTATTTTACGGTTCATTTAAACCTGCAAATCTCTTAATTCAAACTCGTATATCTTCCAGAACTACGAAGAGATGAATTAACAGGCCAAATAGACTAGATTTTGTCTTCAAAAAAGGGTTTACGGTGAATTAAATATTACAAAAAAGAGAACTTAGCCGATATTAATGAGATTTCAGAAGAAAAATTCTGTCTTAAGTAATATATCCTTTATTTTTAATCGTAGTAAAAGGAAAAGCTTCCAACGGAGTAATCATAAACTTTTTAATCATATCAAATCGTGACGTGAATTTTATATTAACTTAATGGATTATGAAATATGAATTTAGCCAAATCTTCTCCGCAGCATAAATTATGATAAAAACGGGCTAAAGCTCTAAATAAGCTTACATAATATGTCTCTATCACAAGCAAGTTTCACTATGAATTATTTACATCATTACAAAATCTATGTACATATGTAATTAAATCTATATACCTATGTAATGTTTATTGAATATTTTTTAGCATTTTTTTAATTATCATGTTTAATGTTTATAGATACACAGTCTGAATCTATTTTTATAGTTTTCATAATTTTTGTATGTCTGTGACCGCATCAGCAGATTTTGATAAAATTTGATATAAATAATAATACCTGGATTGACGACACGGTTGGCGCAGTTTGTAGTGACTTTACTTTCTCGCGCCAGCGGTCGCGGGTTCGAGTCCCGCTGGGGGCATTATATATTAAACTCGGATGTTTGTATTCCAGTCATGTGTGTTTATATTTATAATATGTATGTGTTTAAACTTATATGTGTACCTAGTATATCAACTATCTGGTATCCGTAACACAAGCTTCCTTCGTAGCTTATCACGGAACTAGATGGCGCTGTGTGTAATAATGTCCAAAATATAAAATAAAAAATCATCTTAGAAAGATGTTTACAAGAGTATGTAGGGACGAGTTCGAACAGAACCAGAGAAAGTCACTAGTTTCATATATAAATGTAGAATCGTATCAATCTAGAACGTAAAAGCTGAGCTGAGCTGCAGAGGTCAATATATGATCGATCTAAGTAGCGATTCTAAAAGCCCCTTATATTTGTCTCGGTGCTATTCAAACTGGAATAATTAACTAAAGTGAACCCATGCTTCGATTTAGAGTTCAATTGAAGTAGTTTGCAAATAATTTTAAGCTATCATACCTTATTGGGTTAAAGATAAAACAATACAATTAAAATCTTAGTTAAACGTATTTATATTGTATTTATGTATTGTATACTACCGGAAACAACAGCTTGCCCAAACGTTGGCTTTTTTGGGTGGTAAAAGTCGTTCAACTATTAAACAAATAATATGAGACAAACACACTTCATATCATCAAAATTGGTCCGTTTAGGAATTGGGACATTAATACATACTTATTAAAAATACATACTTATTATAAACTAGCTGACCCGTGCCCACTTCGTTGGGCATAATTTAAATAATCCTTTTTAGTACATAGTGTTTTTAAGTTAGACATATGCTGTCGTTGACTTTTTTGTAGGCATTTTCAAGCTCCACATCTTTTCTCTAGAACTCAAAAATATATCTTTCATAGTTAAGGCAGCGTTCGTAGAAACGTTTCATTCGACCGTTTTTTCTCCGACTCACTTTGCAAAACGGACGTAAAAGCCTTTTTATTTTTCGGTGTTTTATATAGCCTATGACACTCAGCAATAATGTGGCTTTCTATTGGTGAAAGAATTTTTAAAATCGGTTCAGTAGATCCCGAGATTACCCCTTACAATTTAACAAATAAACAAACTTTACTTCTTTATAATATTAGTATAGATATAAACACCAATGACTTGAATACAAATATTCGCGCTCAATAAATAAATGCCTTCAGTTGACTCGAACCCGCGACCACTGACGTAGAAATTAGGGTAACTACCAACTGAGCCAAACATGTCGTTAAAAGTTACTATTATGAAAGTTCAATTTGCATTTACTTAATCTATTTCAATCATAATAAATCATAATAAAGAAGTTATACTCGTATAATATATAATCCGTACAAAGAATCTACAACTTATTAACATTTTATATTTTCCCATAAAGACATGCGCATATCTAAAAACAAAATAAATATGTTACTATATTATATTAGGGTTGCGCAGCAAATGGCTTCAAGAAAACTTTATAATTTCTTCATGCCGTCTATCTGTCTGTATTTCACAGAAATTTCTTTTGCGACCTGTTAAAGCTACATTGTTGATATTACAGGTCTCAGGTACGAGACCGCTTAACAGTTCAATTCAGGTGACACTTTTAAGTGTACAAAGTGTGTTGGGTATATAATATTATGAATAGATTTATAATAATTCACTTTTTAATACTCGTATATGCTCCTAAAGACGTAAACATTGTGTCCCTGTCCATAACTTTTCAAGTATGAGTGGGAAAATTAAAAAAAAATTGATAATGGAGCTTCGAAATAGGCAAAAAGTAATGATGTTTTGACTTTCACAAGGATATTACACCTAATAAGTAATAATAAATAATAATTGTAGTTGAAAAATATATTAAGAATATAATTTACGCATTATAACTTTTAGTGATTTCTCGGAATTATATTGAAAGGAAGAAATAACATCCGAAACCAAATTTTATACTTGCTATAAAAGTGTCAATATATCTTCCAAAACTCAATTAAATCAGATTGCCGAAGATTCCAAGCAAATCAAAGTGATAATATAAAAAAGTTCTTAAACGTTACGAAAGAAGACGCGGAGTTTAGCGAAAACATACGTGATTTCTTGTACTTAAATATTACTTAACATTGTTACGAGTTTTTAAAATTGTTCTAAACAGTAGATAAGTTTGACAAACTAATTCACAACGACTTACAATTATTGGAAAGTAGTCGAATAGAAAACAATGCTGTTTTTTTTCTTCATATAATATAACAACATAGATTAAATATTAACATAAAAAAAAATTTTTCTTACTATAAAAAATATACGAACAATAGTGTTTGTGTGTTTGTAGATAAATGTATTTGTATGAGTGTGGAAGTTCTCTGCATTAGTTACTCTGTGGTCAGGGTGTGTGACTCTGTGACGAGTCGTTTTACGCATGCGTCTCGAAAGCCGGCGCGAAGCGGGTTGGATAGGGTATACATAATTTTGGACAAATATTTTGACAGATGAAGGAGTTTCTTTTTTTAATTAATAATTTTATATTTTTTTTTGTTTCGGACATTTTTACAACATCACCATCTAGTTCCGTGGTAAGCTACCCTTGTGTTACGGATACCAGATAATTGATGTACTACACATATAAATTTTAAATACATACATAATATAAATATTAACACCCATGACTGGAGAACAAACATTCGTGCTCAACAAATGAATGCCCTGCGGGACTCAAACCCGCGACCGCTGGCGCAGAAAGTAAAGTGTGTCGTAAAATTTATGCTATTTAGTTTTATGTGACCCTTAAATAATAAGATATTAGGAATTTAATAAATAATAATGTCATTCTATTTTCACGATAATTTAATTTACTGCTTCTTATTAAATATTTGAAACCGGTATTCATAATATACCCCAGCGATAATTAAATATTTTCAAAATAAAATTCATAAAGTGTACTACAAATTAAGTAATTTAATTTTTCCATCGTATAAAAAATAAATGTGCTAAAAACATATGTATATTAGTGACGTATTGTCCTACTTTTATATGACGTAGTATTGTCACCCTAACTGCAGCCTCCAGTACCCGAGGAGGTTTCATATTGACCTATACGTATTACGAACACTCCACGCTCTTTCAGGCTGTGGGAAAGAGACAAACGAGATTACAACCTTAAATCCTTTCAAGAGTGAAAGAGACAGACATACTTAGACACACGGCCGGGTCTACACTATTCAGTGTGTTCGGAACGCCGGTTAAAAGCACTGCTTTCTAAGCTTTTGCGTAAATTCGAAAATATCGAAAATCGCGTGTGAGACGTTTTCCCTAAAACAGGTCATTTTGTGTTTTTTTTTTGTGTTATTTCAGATAGTAGAGTGGTTTAGTGAAGTGACTTGTTCAGTGAATTCAGTCAAAGGACCATTTTCAGTATGTAAGTAAATGTTTTCGTACGATTTTACTATCTAATTTAGGTAACATCGTTTGGAGATGAGACTCCAATGATGTAAATATTCATGGCTATAAAACTCTGATTGAATAACAAATAAATTGATTATTTTTGGGATACATATTTGCAAAAGTACTTTTAATGTATAAAAGTTTAAAGCTTTACTAAAAATCTATGTCAAGTGAAAGCTATAACATATTTAGTAAAAATAAAAGATAAATCCTGCTTTTAATAATAATAATTATTAGTTGACGATATTATTAATATTTATCTGTATTTATTCTTAATATTTCGACTATTCATTATTAAATATTATATTTAAAACAAACATGTCTAAGTTATATATTATTTTGATAATTTAAATATTTTAATTTAAAAGCAATATTGTATTCATTAATCACATCAGCCACAGCATCTGATCTCGATATGTACCTATCAAGTTTTGTAAATATAATACCACAAAATTAAAACTGATTTACGTCCAACCTCAAATTTTAATGTTCGTTCAATAATGTAGAAGCGTTAATACTACGTTCGTGTATTAAAATAAGAATAGACGTGTTTAATTATTATAATTTTTGAATAATTATACGTGTTGATCGCGCTTTAAATAATGTTGTGTTTTAGTTTTTGAAATAGTATTATAAATGAAACTATCTTTTCGGATTTTGTCGCGGATTTATCTATATAGATATGGTCACGGGAGAGACTCTCTCCCGTGACCATGATTACTGTAAAGCATTTGAAACGTCGGGAACCAAAAATCATAATAAATCCGCGACAAAATCCGAAAAGATAGTTTCATTTATAATGTCAAACATTCGCGTAAACCTAAGAAAGTATTATTTTGAAATAGTACTTTGTATACTAAGCGTTACCCACGACTTTGTTGACTTGTTTTTGGGTTTTTTCATATTAATGATGATTTTTTAAGTAAAGATTTTATTTTTTATACTAAATGTACTTCAATAGGATGATTCTATTTGATACAAAAATGTATTCATAGATATTACTTTCTATCAATGATTTTTTTTAATTTAATCTTCTTTTGATGTCATATAATACCTAATAGTTAAAGTTAGATTTGGAATAGCCTGTTTGTATAATATTAGTATTTAAGCTATGATGAAAATTTAAACACGTATTTTAGGTTTACTAATTTACTTTAAAAATATAAACTATTTCAATTATTTCTGAAATAAGGCTACATTTTCATACACTTAAAAATATTTAATATATGTACTATAACAAGATGGTACCTATGAAGAATTTTCTCCTACTTACGAGTACTTCTGCGGTTAGTCGTAGATAATTTACATAATAAAAATCACATGCTTGTCGTCAAAATACTCAAAGTTATTATATTATAGACGCTCTAATCTTTTGTATAAGTTTTATCAAAATCAGCACAACTACTTAAAATTTTCGCCATTTTGTAAAAACGTATTAAAAAAAGTCCTTATTAGGTATACATTATTATTGATTATGGACTTTATTAAGATCGTAAATTTATTCATATGCACGTACATTTACATAAAAATTTAAAATATTTGTTAGCTAAATCTCGTAATAAAGTTAATAAAATTACTTATAAAAGTAAAACAAACTTTCATTGAAATTTATTACGTTATAAATATTTCTTCAAAGTATTTCCAACAAAAAATCCACTTTGCCATTATAAAGGGCGCAATTCACATTTTCCAATACGGCGTTTTTTATATAAAGCTAAGAGAAATGAAAGTTTAAATAAATATTATGTACTGAGTTACATTGAGCGTTTTTGAAAAAAATGTTATAAAATGCACTATAATATTGCAGAAAATTTATTTTTCACGCCTTAGAATAAGAGTAGAAATAAATTTATATTTAATACTTCGAAATTATCATTAGCATAATAAATTATAATAGTAATTATTAAAGGCAGTGGTAGCGCAGTGGCATCGGTCTCGCTTGAACAACCGAGTGATTTCTCGAATGATTAGTCCGCCAACCCATATTTGGCCAGTGTGGACTATAGCCTGATTGTCCTCGAATTGAAGGGAAACCCGTGCCCAGCAGTGGGACGTTAAAAAGGGCTCAATATAATGCAAACATGTGGGATTTGTAAAAGGACTTTGCATGTAAGAATAAAAGGTAATGAATGGAAAGATTTTAAGAATAGAATGCGTGAATAGTATAAAAGGAAGAAATGAGGACGTCATGTCATTATGGCGACACGACGTACCGCGTAAATGTTATATCTTATATTTTAAAATATAAATAGTCTTTGAGTTCTGAGAATGTGCTTTTATTTACCATCTTTAAGATCCTACATACAATACTTTCTTAGGTTTACGCGAATGTTTGACATTATAAATGAAACTATCTTTTCGGATTTTGTCGCGGATTGTGGGTAGGCACTGTCTGTAACAAGTATATAACCCCCTGAGACGTCTAATACCTTAGTCTCTCCCGTGACCATGATTGCTGTAAAGCATTCGAAACGTCGGGAACCAAAAATCATAATAAATCCGCGACAAAATCCGAAAAGATAGTTTCATTTATAATCCTACATACATTCAATAATTTTTAAATATTATTGATTGGTTTTTATTGTATGACCCTACAATCTTCATATGTATTAGGTCAATTACGAATTCATTTACAGTTTTTTAAAGTATAATAAATACAGAGTCTGTAAAGTTAAGAACGCTCTAAGTTTTAAATTAAACGATTTCCCTTAAGTTTTCTTTTATGTTGATATTAAAATATACTTTTCTGCGATCTCGCTCAAATTTTCTTGAAGTTTGTATAAGAAAATCTTATATTTATTTAAATCATAATTGTAAAGTAAGTTAAATTAATATATTAACGAGAAATATCTAGGGCTCTGTCTTCAATAGCACAGTGATATTTTTATTAAAAGACGGTATACCGTACACCGTCATATATGTACTATGTACATAATATTATGTATATCCTAAACTAGATGTTTGTATTTTGTCCTCGAAATTTATATAATCATAATCTTTTGAACAAAAAAAGTTCTAAGAAAACACACAAAAAATCCCTTCGAATTAAAAACCTTCTCTTTTTTAAGTCGGTTAAAGAAATTAAAAGTTTAGAACTAAAATACGTCGTTAATTATAGCGGCAAGATAAAAAAGGTTAAGTATGTTTATCTAACCATACTTTAGTTAACTATTTGCACAAAGATATGACCTGGCGGAAAACGGGCGCAGAGTAAGAGATTGTAAGTAATATGCTTTACCAAATAATAATTGCAATTTAATTTAAAAAAAAATGAGATTAAGATAAAAAAAAATATTAGTCCCGCTGAGTTTCTTTCGCCAGTTCTTCTCAGGTCAGAGGTTTCTTCTTTCCGAACTGGTGGTAGACTCATGACGTTCAGTAAGAAATTGTAACAATTTTTACGCTGAATAAAATATTTTGATTTGATTTGATTTGAAAAGGTGTCGCTGTCTGTACAACAAAATGAACGTAAAAGGTTTTTAATATCTGATTTTAAATAATTTATCATCTAAATATGATATGCCTTAAAAATTATTTAAATGTATTTTTTACAATGAATGATTTAAATAGTATTCAAGCCCTCCCTTTGTTTTAATGGCCTTACAAAAAAGACAATTGACTTATGAAAGTGTTACACTTGGGCTTTTGATACCATATCTACGAGTAAAATCAGACGGATTTTGTTACTGGATAAAATTCTTCCTCAGACTGACAAGAACATTTGACATTTTAAATTAAATTATCCCTTCGGATTTCTTCGCGGATCTATTTTGATTTTTGATTGTCATCGTTTTGAATGATTTACAACATTTATGGTCTTAACAGAGACTCTTCGAAACGATACTTTTGTTAAAATCACTCAGTGGTATAGTGGTTAGCATGTACGGCTTCATATTTAGAGTACCTGAGTTCGAGTCCTGGGTTGGGCCAAGTTTATTTATTGAGTCTTTCTGTTTAATAAGACTCAGTAACAGCCCGGAGTTGGGAAGTTGGCGGTGTGTCACTCTCGTGCCTCGGAGACCACATAACGCGTCGGTCCTGCGCTTTCACTTACACTGTTCGTGTCGAATAGAGTTGACTTGTGTCTGCGCTTACACTTGTGCACTATCGGTGTGACACCATTATTATTATGTTGATTTAAGTATTTAATCGTCTTAGTAAAAAGTATTTACTATCATTATAAGTCAAGTTTTAAACCCTATTGTACCAGTGAATTTTTTAGACTTCCTAAAAACTATTAGATCATCATGCTCACAAAATGAATGTGGCAAACTTCACACTTCTTAAAAACTAGTTAATGTAAAACTATTATCTTGATGAAAATGTAATATTTCTGCGATGTAGCTACTTATAAAATATATTTAGTTAAAAATCTTAAAATATAGTTAAAAAAGTTGTGCAAAAATATTTGGTTCCAAACTCGCACATTGCGCTACAAATTTACATCATCATTGGCTGTATTGATAACAAAGCACTAATCTCTTAATAATGAGATGCTTTCGAATTTTAGTCTGTAATAGTCCGGTATGGAAACAGATCATTGTACAAAGCATGGAGATTTAATACGAATATATCATTTATTACAATAACCTAATAATATGTAGTCATTTTCAATAGGCAGTGCAGACAGGTAGCCCAGTGGACACGATCGCTGGTATAACCGAGTGATGCGGGTTCAAATCCGGGTCTCGCACATTTTATTTTTTCATGTGCGAATCATTTATATCATGCTTACCACTTGTCTTACGGTGAAGGAAAACATCGTGAGGAAACTTGCATGTCTGAGAAAACCTAACAAGTTTTCGAAAAGCGTGTGAAGTCCGCCAACACGCACTAGGCCAGCGTAGTGGACAGCGTATGGCCTGATCCCCCTCGTACTGAGGGAGGCCCGTGCCCCGTACGGAACCCAGTGCCCAGAACAGATTTGAATACGGAACCTATTTTGGGGTATATGTTACGTAGTATCCTAACTCGACACATGCTGAAATGAAACTCATTTTTAACCGACTTCCGCAGGAGAGAAGGTTATCAATTCGATCGGTATATTTTTTTATGTATGTACATCACTTACTCTGTGAGTTTTGATCCGATTTAGGTGATTCTTTTTTTGTTTGATGGGCAACGCCATTTAGTCCCATAAAAATTTAAAATAGTTTGGCCCAGTAGTTTTTATTGTATGAACATTTTTTTTTACTGACTACATTTTACGTATGTTCAAATTGATTACTCCGCGAACTGTGGGTCGATTGCAAAAATTTTTCTTTTGTTCGGTAGGGTATAGTTTCGAGGGGGTCCCATCGTCACCAAGTCAGGATCTGATAATGGGATCCCAGGGAAATCCAGGGCAACTCTCAAATTTTATTACCTTTTTCATATATTTTCTAAAGCTATGCAAGTTTTTCCATCTGATAATCATTAATAACACGTTGTATTACATATATATTTATTGAATGTATTTATGTATGTATGTATTTATGTATGTACTTGTATGTATGTATGTAGACTGTGGACTGTGGACTTTCATATGAGCTACAGATGCACCCGGGAAAAGCGAGAGTGTAATTGCATTTTAATATTTCCGAGGATTTCATTATATAAATAAAAAAAATCACAACCACCAATAAAAAGCTCCTCTAGTCACCTTTCATCGGCAATAAATCGCAAATCCACAGAAAGCTTCCTAAATCAAAAGCTAACATAATCCGCATACTTTAGAGTGCTATTGACAGCGGAGAAATTAAATAAATCACCGAGTTTTAATAGGTTTGAGTGTCAGTTGAGATTTCTGGGGAGTTTATCGAAATCCCAAAATTACTTCGACGACGTCCATTGTCCGACGATCGACGAAGGGTTAACAAAGGCCTATCCACCCTAATTAGATACTACTCTTATTACAGGTCAGTGTAGGTTCAGATGTTACAAGTTTCCTTATTAGAACTTCTTAAGTACGTCGGAAATATTAATAACTAGGAATTACCCTAACTTTTCATGCATACATACATACATACATACATAAATACATACATACATACATACATACACACATACATACATACATACATACATACATACATACATAAATACATACATACATACATACATACATACATACATACATACATACATACATGCATACATACATACATACATACATGCATACATACATACATACATACATACATACATACATACATACATACATACATACATACATACATACATACATACATACATACATACATACATACATACATACATACATACATACATACATACATACATACATACATGCATGCATACATACATACATACATACATACATACATACATACATACATACATACATACATACAAACTTTTTAAATCTAATCACTAAGAATCTGAGAAGTCTGTATAATATGAAGAATCTTAGGTGTTTCTTCGTCACTGTATATAGTTTAATTACCATATCATCCTATAATAGCATATAATATCGTATAAAAGTGTTATTTATGGCGGTTGTTAATCAATAGGGATTGTTATTATAGTTCAGGCTATAAATAGATACAATAGATTAATATTTTATAAATATTTATACTACTTTCTGATATTTTCTTTACTTTTATCGTATACTAGCTTTCATTATATGCGCACACGAGTGGTAGAGGTTCTCAGTGGCTTCTGGCAATCCGACTGGATGCAAAGCCAAGAAACACTGTGGATTAAGCCCACTTAGGTGAGTGGTGTGTTATGATGGTTGCTCTGATCGCAGCGAGGACTGTGGAATATCCCCTTGGCTGTGTAGTCTGCTTCTACAGACCTGCTTTCTTCGCTTTGCTATTGAACTTCTTTTTTTAATTCTCTATGAGAGTTTCTTTTTCTTTCTAGTAATAGAGTATAGACGTAAAGCTTACTATTTTCTATATAATGCTATATTACATATTGTTATAATGGTTATTGTATATGTTTGTAATACTTGTTTGATTTAAATTATTTCTACAGAACATTTTTCATTACTTCATTTCATTCTATACTTAACGTTTTCTGTTACATAACCTACATTCAAATTTCCATATCCAATATTAATGTCCCTTCATTTATTATGCGACTATTCATATTTTAATAGCTGAGTTGTATATTACAAAAGATCAAAGAAAATTCCCAGAATTCAATATCAAAAGAATATTAAAATAATATTACGTATATCTTCAATTAAAATGTAATATTTCTTTAAATGATTACTTAAAAAGATTTGAATATATTATTAAGCCTGAGGGACTTTGCTAACTTTGCACTAGTTGATAAAATTATTTATATAACCGCTAAAAACGGTTCCAACCAATAGAGCAGATGTATTAAAATTTAAAGGTCATTTATTAAGCTTAGATGTAATACTAGGGCTTTATTTAAGCGCATTCATTCGCGTAGTTTCTCTTCAGAAATCAAATATTTTCCCAGTGAATGGAATTTTCATAGAACGAGAGCGTTTGAGCATTTATTGCTTTTTCTAATTTGAGGCATGCCAATAATCGATCTTTTAGATTTTTTTGAAAACCGCATATTGCAAAGCTTAATTGGATGAGAAAAAAATACTATCCCTATTCCGCAAGTACTTTATAGGGGAAAACTATGTAGGTACTATAAAAAAAGATTTTTTTTAATTAGTAATAAAAATATTCTGACATAAATATATAATTTAGTACGAAAAACATGTGGGTCAATGATAAACAAGAAAATTTGTATGTTCGTAAAATTAAATAAATATATTAGGGTAATAATATCCCGCAGTGCCATCTAGTTCCGTGGTAAGTATAGCGAAGCGAAACGAGGCTTGTGTTACGGATACCAGATAGTTGATACACTACATACATAACTTTTAATACCCATGACTGGAGTACAAACATTAGTGCTCAAGAAATGAATGGCCCCAGAGAGACTCGAACCCGCGACGTGTCGTCAAAACGTAAAGTTTCAGCATGAATAAAGTATGTTCGTTACTCCTTTATACTGGAACTTTAGTGCTGAAAGTGGTTATAAACCTAAAATATCAAATAGATTTACTCCTAGGCCATAAGGAAAAACCTAAGTGAAAGTTAAAAAAAAACAAAAATCTTTATTGGAAATATTTTTAAACTTACAATATAGAGTTGGATAATTCTCGCTTGTTATGTACGATAATCATCTTTTTGAATTTTAAGTGACATCACTAGTACTTCAAACGTTCATCAATATTGTAATTAAATTTTGTTCCTTTTATACGTAATTAAGATTTATTAGCAAGATTTAATTTACCCTAATTACTTTTAATACTTAAAATTGTTCATTAGGATCTCTAATTTATTGGATTTGCTATCGCAGCTTTTCTCTAGAAGTTTTTATTCCATTTGAATCAATTGTACGACCAGTTAGTATACGATACTTTGCTAAAAGCTTGAATATTATATAAAAAAAGTGGCTAGCATGAACAGTCGCACACCGAGAGGTCCTGGGTTCGTGTCCCGGGTCGGGCCAAGTTAGTTATTGTGTCTTTCTGTTTAGTAAGCCTCAGTTACTGCCCGGAGTTGGGAAGTTGGCGGTGTTTCACCCCCGTGCCTCCGAGAGCACGTAAAGCCGTCGGTCGATGAGGGTGATAGGAATAGAGAGTGCACTTGTGTCTGCGTGTACACTTGTGCACTATAATATCTCCCGCGCAGATGTCTAGTCTCAATGAGATTGGCCGCCGTGGCCGTAATCGGTCGGGAGGACATCATATAAAACTCGTACTATATTTTTACATTTGCTTAAGTCATTTTCTTAGTGCTATGAGTTATTTTTACCTAAGATGGATATAAAATAGCTTTTTAGGAAAGACTTGTAGTTACTTATAATATGTTTTATTGGCGATGACTGCCATTGTGTTTTAATTATAACTTATATAGTATTCTTTATTGCACTTTAAGAGAATATTATACAGACATTTTAATATATTTTTTGTATGCAAAGGTGGACTTATCCCTAGAAGAGATCTCTTCCAGCCAACCTTTGTTCGTTAGAAATAGTGTTAATAAGCAGGTATAAAATGTGCACAAAGCTGATAGTCAAAGATAATTCGTTACTTAAATATTATACATAATATCATACAATACATACAACATACCGTACATATACTACATACATACATACTATACATACATACACACCTACATACATACATACATACATACATACATACATACATACTACTAATCAAGTATGTAATCTAACTTTGAACCCCCAGACATAAGTTGATCCTAATTTATCAAAAAAATGTGGTCATGAAAATTCTTTAGCTATTTCGAAAGTTTCATTAAAGTTATGAAGAAAGTGGTATATTAAAAATGGCGAACTTGTAGGTACGTTTCTGACTGACAGCCAAATAGGCGTCGCCCAAAAGATCCATTAATTTCAAAGAACGAAAAAATCTGCTCGCCTTGTTCAATGTCTTCGTTTCTTTCAAATTCTTGCTTTAGCTTTTATATTATAAGTAAAACATTTTATTAATTTATCAATGCTATTTTATAGTGATTTTACCGACTTGCAAAAGAAGGAGTTTCTATGATCAGCGTACCTAGATGAAAATTTCTAGGTCGTATTTTTGATTCTAAATTTCTTGAGTAAATTATAATAACTAAATTTATAGACATAGATGCTAGTGCACCTAAACTATTAATCGAACCTCTTACAACTGTTTCGTAGTAATTATTTTGACTCTACTTACATCTTTTACGGTTTTCATTCATAATAAAACGTCAAATATTCGCGCAAACGTTTTTGTCAAGTAAACATTAGAATATTCTATTTCTAAGAATCTATCTTTCGATGTCAAAATTCAATAATGATCAAAGTTATAGTCAATGAAATTTATCAATATAATAAAATTTTGTATTAATCATACAGTAACAAACATTGACGTAATAGAAACCTATAAAAGATTAAGGCAGATCCCATTAGCATACACAATATAAAGTTCTTTATCCGAAATTATTGGTATACATATTTTCGTCCACCATCCCTCCAAACGTAAGACCATCGACAAACATTTTTATGTAAATGGGAGCTGTAACTATATTTCAAGGAAATCTTTTTTATCGTCACGTCTTTATAAGATTTGCAATACCATTTTTATGCGTTCATTGTTTTTTAATACTTTCTTAGATTTATGCGTAAATTTGAAGTCTACTAAATATAATAAACTTCTAAGTTAAACCCGTACATTATATTTCAGCCTAGAAAACCTACAAGAGAAAATCAATCGATTGATTTTGATGAAATTTGGTATTATGATAGTTAGTTTTTTAGGTTAATATATAGGATGCTTTTTATTGCGGAAAATATTTTAACTCTAACATTTTTAACTAATAACTAACTAACTACTAACTAACTACTAACTAACTACTAACTAACTACTAACTAACTAGTAACTAACTAAATAAACTAAAACGAAACTGTTAAAAAATATCTAAGGAAAAACATGAGCGGAGGGAGAAGATTTTAATAAAACCATATTTTTGGGTTTTCTCGGGCTTATATTGATTTTAGTTTCCCGACATTTCGAATGCCTTATAGCATCACTGGAGAGACTCTTTTTCGACAAACGTGTTTACTGAAATGAATGTGAGTAGAGCTTTTTATTTCATATTGATGCTTGTGAAATAATTAATTGATTGATAAATCGTTGGCAATTCGGGATTATTTATAAATCCGTTGGGATTATTTTGTATCCCTTGAACTCTAATTAGATTTAAATTAATCAATTAGCAAATTCTAATCTGAAAAGATTACAATAAATTGTATATTGATAATAGAAAATCTCTTTTTAGGATTTTTTATCAAATATTTACGAATCATTTCGTAGTGACCCTACTTGAAGTGCCAGCTTTCCCGGGTTCGAGTCTTGCTGAGAGCATGCATTCGTCTAATAAGCACAATTCTTTGAACTTCAGTCATGGGTGTTTACTGTTTTCATATTTTTTAGTTTGTATTGTATTTAATCTTATACCTGTTCCTCGTCACCATATAACTAAATAATCTCAAAAAAAACATATGTTCTTGATTTACCTCTTCCCGTTCTATAGACTCGTCGCTTTTCCCTTATGTAGTTGAATCGTTAAAAACATTTCTCATGGCTTAGACTAATGTTAAGTATAGTACTACCAAAACATATTATTACGAAGAATTAAAAAAATTGAAAAAAATAAGTAATTTGAGTTTAAAATTTTAATTTCATATCTGATGTTTCTGAAAATTTCATAAAAGAAAAATTCATTAACATTTTGAATTGGTTAAAATGTTTCTACAGCTGAATTCAACTTAACTCTATTATAGACGAGGAATTTGATTGGCAAGTTAAATTACATTTTTTTCAAAATAAGATTAGTTTACGTTACTACACACAGCGCCATCTAGTTCCTTGGTAAGCTACGAAGGAAGCTTGTGTTACGGATACCAGATAATAGATATACTACACATATAAGCTTAAAATATACATAAATTATAAATATAAATACCCATAACTGGATAACAAACATCCGAGTTTAACAAATGAATGCCCCAGCGGGACTCGAATCCGCGACCGCTGGCGCAAGAAAGTAGGGTCACTACAAACTGCGCCAAACGTGTCGTCATTTCGCATATCTCGCATTATAAGAAAACTGCTAAATAGATTTTAATAAAATGTATGTAACATATAAAATTATATTACATATTGACCCGAATAACAAGTTATCATCATAGCACATTTTCATCGAACTAGAGCAAGGGTGGCAGTGGAGAGCAGGTGAGGGTCAGTGGCTGGTCATTAATGAGACTAGAATAATCTGTATTTCTATAAAAATCACTGGATTTATCAAACATATATTACATAATATATTTTATATAAGGTGACTTCAATTACAAAAGTTAACATTTGAATAAATAAAATAATTCTGAATGAGTTATCACGTTTGAAATGTAGTAACTTTTACAAAGAGACATGAATATTCCCAGGATACTTTAGATGTGGTGAGACAAGAATTTTCTGTCGATTGTCATAATTTCTAATTTCTAAAACTAAAAAAAACTAAAATTTCAAAATTTCTAAAACATACATCCATACTGATATTAAAAATGTTAAAGTTTCTCTATATATTTATTGAGTTTGGTAGAGGAAAGACACTTTTTTTACGAAAAGTTTACGAGTTTTTCACGAAATTTTTGTTAAAGAAGTGAAATGAAAATGCTGAGTTATATGTTCGAATTAATTATAATTATATCAAATAAAAATTGAAAATTAAAATTTATTTCTTAATCACGTCAACTTAATCAAAACGACTGAACCAATCTGTTCCAGAGTTTAGTCGGAACAAACAGACAGACAGACGGACGGACAATAATTAAAAAAAAAACGTTTTTTTATGTTAGCACCCTAAGTACCTTTCATATTATGCATTTAGTGAAAAGCTGTAAATTTGAAATTAAAAACATACTTCAATTTTATTTATATGTATAGATGTATTAAAGTATACATGAATAGATATAGCCTGGAATAATACGTAGGATACTTTTTATCCCGGAAAAACGCACGGTTCCTAAAGAAAAGTATATTTTTGATTTACTAGGGATAAACCTGAGTTAAGCAAATCTAAGTTACTAGTACATTAGATATTTTAAAAAAAAAGTGCGTGTGTACAAAGTACACATGTCAGAAGTAAAACTTCTTTGGCAAACTAATTTTTAAATCTCGTTTATATTTTATACTAAATAACCCCGTCTAAGCTCGTCGAGAGAGGGAGATGGCGCGAAGGTCACACCCACGAGTTAGACAGAGTTAGAAGTGTCACTGACTCGCGGTGGGCGAGATCTAACTAAGGTTAACTCTTCCCCGTCTCTGAGCGCCTGGTACTATAGACTTATTTTTTCGTTTCATCGAGTTTGAAATCACAACGATTCTAAAGAAGTTTCACTTCAAAAATCACTGTGCATAAAATATCGTATATGTAACTAATATATTCTCTCAAGTCTATGCAATCTGTTACAGTAATCGCCTCACCTTTCTAAATCGTCTAGTTTTTGTTCGAGCGAGGAACTTGAAAAATCACTATCGCTGATGTTAGCTATTCCTAACGATCTTCATCTTATTAATGCTCCCATCTTTTGTATCGGCAATCTATTGAATCATTTACGATACCCAAATATATTTTATTATTATTATTCATAATTTGTTCAATTTTAGGTAAATATATATTTTTTGCTACTATACTAGCGACTCACCCTTACTTCGCTCGCTTTCGTCCCTAGTTACGTCTTATCAGTTAGTATAGATTTCTTCGAAATTACATATTTTCCGCATTAAAAAGTATAATTTTTTTTTATTCTTATTCTATTTAGGGACTTTTAAAGCATAATGCTAATGTCAGCCTCATCGTTCCCTAAAAATATAAATCCTACATCAACTAATATAAATACAATTACAATCCTATTTATTAAACCTAAAATTGTAAATCATTTTAGCTGCCATTGAGGTAGGCTCCGTGAATATGCTCTGAAAAATACCCATATTCATTAAATTTAAGTCAAATTGGGATATCAACTCACGACGTTTCTCCGCAAGTATAATTTGTTTACCTAAATAATCAGCTATCATTCCAAATTGCATCTAAATCTGTACAGTAGTTTTTCTCGTGATGCAGTATTAGACAGACAGGCAAACATTCTAGCTATATATTCAGTATTTGTATCAATAAAAATTACTATTTCAATAAGATTTTCCAAAAAAATATCAATGTACCGACTCAATTCCGATATTTATTATAATATCCGAAATAATTTATTAGTCCCGCTGAGTTTCTTACGCCAGTTCTTCTCAGGTCAGAGGTTTCTTCTTTCCGAACTGGTGGTAGACTCATGACGTTCAGTAAGAAATTGTAACAATTTTTATGCTGAATAAAATATTTTGATTTGATTTGATTTACAATGTATGTAAAACATACAATATACATTATGCATATACAAAAACTGTTTTAAAATAAAAAAATCTAATGTAAACAATATATATATTTGCAAAGCTTTCGATTTAAATTGGCCCGAGCGATATCGAGCGATATTATTACAAGTCACAACTATAAAAGCATTGGCATGTTACCAAATATCGTCTATTTTTCCATACCCTAAACCTTTTATGGATGACGTTTAAATACAATTTATTTGTATTTTGATTAACACTACACATAAAATGTATAAAAATTAGAGCATATTATATTACGTTAGAAGAAGATTATATTTTAGTATCTGTTTAGAAATAGTTTGACAACGTTTGAATCGATCTGTCCTTAATTATAATGAAATTTTGTTAATTTTGATTAAGGTGAAGGATAGTTTTTATTTGATTGTTATAGGGACTATCATATTTTGCATTTCACATGTTCCTAGTGAAGGTTTTTGGATTAAAATAGAGGTCTCAGTAGTCAGTACTGCCAAGACTTTCTGCGTAGTAATACATCAAAGTTGACCAACTCAAAGCCCATGTCAGTCATCTCATCTATACTTCTATACTAATGTTATATAGGGGAAAGATTTGTGTGTAAGTATGTTTGTTTAGGTACTGGACCAATTTTAAAAATTCTTTCACCATTTCAATGCTACATTATCACTGATTAATATAGGCTACTTTAAAGAAAAAAAAGCGCAACACAGCGGGAAACGGAGATAGGGAGGGGGTTAAAGGGGGGGAGT
Source organism: Boloria selene (assembly GCA_905231865.2). Taxonomy (NCBI): domain Eukaryota; kingdom Metazoa; phylum Arthropoda; class Insecta; order Lepidoptera; family Nymphalidae; genus Boloria; species Boloria selene. The sequence continues at coordinate 2,134,802 of HG993133.1, forward strand.
GGGAGAGAAGCGTGCACATATATGAAATAGGTAGCCGCGCGACTCAGGAGTATATTAACTATAGTTTCTAAGCTAGCTGGAGTAATTTTAGAGGATTTTCAGGCAATCTACAGAATAACCGGTTGCGAGTGATCGAATGAAGTTTAGTAGCGATATAAAAAATGAACGCATGCGAAGCCGCGTATATTGCTAGTCAGATTATATAAGGAAAAGGCATAAGGACTCCACTTTTTTTTTTTTTTTATCTCCGTTTAAAGAGCTTAGTTACTATAATATGCAACTATGACGCTCTGTTACGATTACAATATGTATAATAATAGTATTATGTTTTACTTGAGTTTGTTACAATTTTTGCTAAGCTATAAATTAATCTCGCTATTTTAGAAAATGGATTTGATAGTACAATATTTCACATAACAAAAAAATTAAACATGAAAAAAGTTATTATTATACATTAGTAAAAATTAGATCCTTGTTACAACAAATTATTTGCATGAACAGTAGATAACCGAGTGTCACTTTTTCTCTATCCACAATCCTAAATCTCTTACTGCCAGTTGCTATAACCTATCTACCGATAGACCGGTAGATACTTTCATACGATTTTCACAGGTTGTAACTTTTAATGTGTCAAAATAGTATGAAAGTAACCACCGGTCTATCGGTAGATAGGTTATAGAAACTGGCAGTTAGTGACCATACCTCCTCGTATATAAACCATTAGTGAACAAAATTATATTTTTCAAGTTCCCCAAAAAGTCTAACAACTTCCAAGAATTTAACTTTGACAGCATTGCTTTAAAGGTCCACTTTAAATTCCAGTCACATAGTCCAGGAGGACTTAAATCTAATCGAGGACCACGTTCAAATATACAGTGAATCTTACAGAAATATAAATTGCCTCTCCACAAATCGTCTTGGGATTATTTCAGTCAGAACCTGCACTAGAATCATATTTTAAATTACAACTACAAGCTGGAAATCAACTTGCCTTATAATATTTTGTAACATACATTTATGTATGAATTTCGTTCATTTTTATGAAGTTATACTAAAAAGTAGAACAAATTCGTTTTTATTATTTTCGTTTTATCTTTAACTGTATTTTTGATCAAATTGACTAAATATCTCACTCTTTTTATTTTTTCTCTTAGTCTCACATTATAATATAAATAAGCAAGTGTAGTCATAGGAAATTTTTGGACTTAAAAAGGGGTTTTAATTTTGGCAGCAAATCACTTTTTACCATTTTTTCCCTTAAACTGGAATAGAACCTGTGTGACCACATATAAACCGAGGTCCAAGTGAAATTTATAATATTTCTTATAAAACCAAATTCTTAGTACCAGACTGTATAAAATAATATAGAATAAATTTTTCCCTAAAGTCAAAGTTTATGCAAAAGCGTCAAAAGTTGTGCACGTAGTTGCTTACTGACTTGTTACTTGATTTAACTTAATATACGCAGAGTTATAACGTAGTTCAACTAAGTTAATTTTGAATTTGTTAGAAATAATCATACTTTTTAAAGAAATATCGTGTTTTATATTATATTCTAAGATTAATCAATGAAGACGCGATGTAAATAAATAATTTGTTTTAAAATGAAGAAAGACATGTATGGCCAAAAACCTGTTACAATATTTTATTATAAAAATACGTATACTTATACATAATATGTTATGGAGAATGACAGTAACTTTCCTGATGTACTACTATTAAGATCAATCTCGAACATCTCACTCAATCTCTCTAACCTAATAAAACCTATTCCTATGCGGAACAAGAGCAAGTCAAAAGGACGGAAAGAGAACTTCACTATAACTAAGAGAATACATAGTATAAAACAAAGTCGCTTTCCGCTGTCTATCTGTCCCTATGTATGCTTAGATCTTTAAAACTGCGCAACGGATTTTGATGCGATTTTTTTAATAGATAGGGTGATTCAAGAGGAAGGTTTATATTATGTATAACTAATGGAACTCGTAGCTAGAGTGATTCAAGAGGAAGGTTTATATGTATAGCTAGTGGAACCCGTGGCTTCACTCGCGCTAAATCTCTAGTTAGAAATAAAAACAAGTAGAAAAGCTCTTATTAATTAAAAATTTAATTATCATACTTTCAAGTTTTATGTTAAATGCATGTATACAATATGCTCCAGACAATAATTTATATAAGTTATTAATTAAAATGATTGATTGGCCTCATTCATATAAAACCGTATAGGTATTTATTGGAATAATAAATGAATTTATCTTCCTCAATAATTTACGTTATTGTTTTTTATACTTTAATAAAATAACCATATTACGTTCATATTAATATGTAGAAATGCAAATTTTATTTAAATTAAATATTATTGGATATTATCATATTTTGGTTCTTCGTTCGAAAGTTTTAACTGTCTTTTAGTTCTCACGATATTTTCCTTAGCTACCTATAAGTTAAAATTTATGTAAGGAATAATTTACACATGAATATATCAGAGGTGCAAGACCGGGAATTGAACCCGCTTTACTAGCTCAAAGCGAGTAGACTGGGCTATCAATGGTGTGATTTAGGTATTAGCCTTACCTAAATTTTCTTTACATCATTAAAATTATCTTTTTAACTAGGCAAAATGCATCTTAATCGAACAATGCTGATTTTAATTGATAATTTTAATAGATTTACGCGAATATTTGACATCTGAAATGAACGTTTCGAGTAATTTACTACATATTATTATATACAAATAAAGTAAAATATTTACAAAATCTGAAAAGATAGTTTCATTAAAATAATACCTTGAAGCAAGAATATGTTTAAATAACTTCTACATACACCCGCCTGATATATTTACATACCTAAATATTATATAAAAATATATATTGATATAAATAGTAACTAAGTTGTGATGTGTGACGATCGTCATGTTAACTGAAATGTACTACTGATTTTTTTTAAAATTCATTTGAATATTTCAATAATTCTAGCACAATTTAAAATTTTTGAAGCATGTGACTTGTTATAACATTTTTAAATTTTTAATAAAAATATTAAAATATATCGTGCTTGATTTTTTAAGCGGATTCGTACCTATTCGAACATTACAGACTTATCCGTGTAAAGACTAAAGATCGTACAAAGCATTATCTTTAGTTCTATTATTTGCATTACTTATGTTTTGCAAATTAAGGTTATAGAAATAACTTCCGCATAAAGAGGAACTATTCACTTAAGATTTATTTTTGTATACTATGCTACATCTTCTTAAATCGTTGCATCGTCTATATACGCATATATCGTATAGGTACGCTTTTTTGTGCGGAACCCACATTCTCTTGCTAAAATACAATAACCAATTACCCCTAAGAAAATAAGCATATTTCAGAGATTACCAGGAACGAACGAACAGACAAAAATTAAAAGTACCGTATATATTACAAACAGACAATTTATTTATCAGATTTTTCAGTTAAAACGTATTTCTTGAATAAGCTATTTAAGCTTAAACATAATACAATCGAACTATGGATCAAACGATGACAGTCTAGAAAAGATGTGGTACGCAAGTTTGAAAAATTGGATAACTTTGTTATTATTCTAAAATATAACAATGCTTATGAAATTATAAGCCACGAGCGACATCTCGCTTCGGTAGCGGTTAAATTTCTTTATTATATCAGATACCGCAGTAACTTGCGTGACCAAAAACTCGACAAAAGTTTTATTATAACCATAAATTATTATGCTTGATTACAGTTTATTTTCTATAGGTTAAGGATAAGTTCGGAGAAATAAAATATGAAATTATTCACAGAGAAGGAGTAAAATAGCAACAATAAAATATATTTAAATAATAATTTCAATAGAAAAGATAAGAAGTTATACATTGAAATTGGTCAAGCTAGTCTGTCAGTTAGATAAAAAAAATCGTTTAAAAAACTAACGTCATATAATATTGTGATTATTTACTTACGGTACAGTACTTATAAATAAAACGCAATTTTAATATTTTTGTTTGTATGTCTGTTAGTTTGTTTCTGATCTTTATAACGACAAGACAGATTTTGATGGGACTTTTACTAGCAGCTACATGTTATAAGGAGAAACATAAGATACTTTTAATTTAGAAAATCTAACTTTACTTTGGATTCAGCTCAAAAAATTAAAACATACGAAGATACAAACCGCTAGTATAATTAATTCAGCAAAAAGCCACCCTTGTGAGTAAAATATATTGAACGAGATCTTGATAATAACATCACTATAACAGGGCGTGTCACTTAGCCTTATTAGTTATGATATACTAAAGCATTTAAGACATCAAGTTTCGAAGTAAACCATCCCCAATAAATATACCATACACTACCCTGTCAAAAGTAATTAAGGAACACTAATAATTGGGTGAAGGGTAGGGATGTTTACAATTTTAAGGCAAGAGGAAGCTAATCTCGCTGTACTAATCTAATATATCCGTTATAAATCAACGGCCTTTGATGAGATAATTGAAATGAATTTCAGTGTCTGCTAGGATATATGATACGGTAGTTGGGAAGGTTTCGGGTTTAAGACCTGGGTTAGGAATTTATTTATTTAGTCCCAACCTATTGATGACGACAGGCCCTTACAGTGAATCCTGTTTTTCGAAAAACAAATAAAACTAACTGCTTTCGCTTTGACGAAAAATTATTAATGTGAAAAGCTAGAAACTTACAAACACGTTTTCGTTTGACTCCTCTTGTATATATTGGTCAAAATACACATGTTGGTACATTTACATTATTACACACTGCGCCGACTAGTTCCGTGGTAAGCTACAAGGCTTATGTTACGAATACAAGGTAGTTATGTAGTATCACACATATATAACTTTTAAATACATACATATTATAAATATACACTACCACTACTGAAGTACAAACATTCGTGCTTAACAAATGAATGCCCCCAGTTTGACTTGAACCCGCGACCGCTGGTGTAGAAAGTAGAGTCACAAATGGAGCCAAACGTCTCGTCAAGAGTGTGTTATGATAAAAAGTTGCCAGTATTTCAAAATAATATATTATCATTCAAATCTACAAATAATAGAAATATCAACCAATATTTATTTAACAGTAATATCAATCCAAACTACTTGTTCAATGAGACAGCAAAAGCGAAGACGTGACATGTGGCGCCAACTGTCAACCTTGAACGCTTTATGTTTCGTGATATGAAATCTAATAATGCCAGATTTGTGAAAGTTATAAAAACTTTTTTAGAGCCCAACATTATTTTGCGATTTAATCATGACAGTAAACGCTTAGACCTTATCTACCATTTAAGGTTCAGGCTTAATTAAGATTTTCTATCTAGAATTCTAATATCTTACCCTTGCTCCGCGTTATTTTTTCCTTGGATACGTTTAAAACTAGTAGTATAGATTTCTCAGAGGTATTTTCTCTTAGTAAAATGTATCCTATAAATAATTAAATAAATATGTTGGGACATTATTACATACAACGTCATCTAGTTCCGTGGTAAGCTACGAAGGATGCTTGTGTTACGGATACCAGAAAGTTGATAGACACACATACATATATCAAAGTTTTAAATACATACATATTATAAATATAAACACCCATGACTGGAGTACAGACATCCGAGTTTAACAAATGAATGCCTCCAGCGGACTCGAACCCGCGACCGCTGACGCAAGAAAGTAGGGTCACTACAAACTGGGCCAAACGTGTCGTTACGTGTATGGATTATAAACTATCATTTCAACAAATTTCATCAAAATTTGTCGAGTAGTTTTCTCGTGTTTCATTACCAGATAAGCAGATGGAAATTCTAAATATTAAAGTTTATATCTAAACCATGGAGTAAATGGAGTGCGCATGCGGGGACAACCGCGCTTACTAATAGCACACTAAAATATAGTTTACTCGACGAAATTGTTGACAGTCGTTGCTATTTTATGTCAGTCTATGTCATAGTCACGCGCTCCCGTTTTAAAAGTGTGAAAAACTAAGAACAATGCCTAGTTGTTCAATTAAATGGTGTGGAAAGTGTACTGCTACTTCAAGTTACAAAAAAGACGGGATCACATTTCATAGGTAAGTGGTTTTCTACTCCATTTTATTCAATTCATAAAAAATTAAATCAAATTTTTAATGTTAGAATAGTATATCGCGTCAACGTTGACGTCTTGTCTATTTTTCTCGTTAGTGCTGTCGCAGCATCGCAACGATTTATATCGATATAATTCAAGATTAGATGAATTTGTATTTTATTGTAGGTATTATTATTGATTTATTTTAAAAAGTGGGGTCTAGGATAATTAAAAAATTGTATTTTGTATGATTTAAAATTTGCAGATTTCCCAACAATGACAGCGAGAAGAAAGAAATTTGGATAAACGCTACTCATAGAGACAATTTTTTTCCAACAAAGCGTAGCGTCGTATGCTCCAGACATTTCACACCGGATTGCTTTCAATCTTTAAAAAATAATACACGTCGATTATATAGGTCATCAGTACCTATATTATATTTACCTTCTCTGGTACCTATCTTTTAGTGTATTGAAGTTTTACATAGCCTGGTCATGCACATATTATTAAAATATATTTTAAAGACCCTTCCAGATGATTCAAAAACACTCAAGATCAATCGCCTCCATTAAGAGATATTAAGAAAGAATCTTCTAGAACCACGGTAATATTAATAAATAAAAATGATGATGCTTGTTATACCTATAAATAATAACTACCTTAATTTTTACACAATCACCGTATTTATTGTCTAAATTACATTTTAAATGTCCACGAAATAGTAATCCCAGACAAAAATCTACTTTTTATGTCCCTGTCACCAGAACTAAATTTGCAAAAAATTCATTTATCAACAGAAGTTGTGATCATTATAATAAACTTTTTATTAGTAATGACATATTTCATCTCTGTCTTAATAAATTTAAAATTAATGTTATGCACAATTTGATTAATGTAAGCTGTTATTGATTTTATTATTTTACATTATTAATCTAAAATATTTTATTTAATGAATTATATTTTAATGATTTTATTTATTTGAATTTATTGATTGTTATTGCATTTCTCTCTCTCTCTTTAATTTGTTAGTATATTTTTTAATTGTCATTTGTAATATTTTGCATCTATATCTATTTCTTTGTAATAAGTGTTATGTTAACAATGGAAATTTTTATTGGTTATGTTTCTATTAATTGTTTGTTATTTATAAATTTTATTGTTACACCGTTTGTTTCCTAAATAAATAAATAAATAATTCCGTGTGCATTTATTGTACCTACTTGTGGCTTCTCTTAAATATTTAAATTATATAATGCATATAATTTTATAGGAGCCATAATAGAAATAATATTATAATAATAATAGTAATAAATAAAAATAATAGAAAACCTAAAGATTATATAAGAAAAATATATTCAAAACTTATCCATTTTAAGAATCAGTAAATATCTAATATATATAAAACACGTGTCACGTTGTTTGTTCACGATGGACTCCTAAACTACTTAATCGATTTTAACCAAATTTGCACACCGTATACAGTTTGATTCGACTTGAAAGATAGGATAGCTTACATCTTAATTTATAGTCGCAATATTATTTTATTTTAAATTAAATGTTTATTATACGACTTTACGGATCGGCTAGTTCTATAAAATCCTAATAGATAGTGGTTTGGCATCTAAGTTGCACAGATATCCCGTAGATGGCGCCGTATTTCTATTTCTAGATTATAGATAGCGCGTGGCCAAAATGTAGTAAGGAGTAGTATTTTTATTTTATTAAAATATATATAAAAACCGTTTAATTTATTTTAACTTACGATGTTTGCTAGTAAATAATATATATTCATAAAGGTCTTTAAAATAAATCACTTGTTTTATTAAAAAATCTAAATCTCTGTATCGCAAACCAATCCTTACACTAGTAATAAGTCACACAATTATCGATATCGATATTTTTAAGTAATTCTTTTGGAATCCCTAGAGAATCAGTCATCACTTGGTTGTCACTTCGTTACCCAATCACAGCTAGCGAAGCTTACCTCTCCCCCCGCCGTAAATTAGTCAATTTGAGCTAATACAAAAATATGCCGATTCACACTCCATTGGTTTTATCCTCCTAGATCTAAACCAACCAATATAACGTTCTAGTATAAAAACAATTTGTAAATTAAAATTGATTATAACAATTATTAACAGTATTAATCGTTTAATTTGGTATGAAAAGAGTAGATACATTAAGTTATAGTCTTATTCCTTTTTAATTTATATATTTCTCCCACAGTACTACTTGTAGACTTAAATATATTATATTATAACACTATGACGTTAGTCTTTATAAGTGAGAGACAGGAGCTTGAACTAGGTCAGCCCTGTAATATGAGAAAATAATGTCTACCAAATATTGAAATTTCTTAATAATATATTCGATAGCGAGTATAATATAATGTTAATTCCTGGTAGGCTCGCTTCTATTCACATGAAATTCAAAGTGATTTTAATTCAAAACCAATGGGATAATTTATGACTGTATTTATCACGAGGGGGAGGACTTGGTAATGAATCAGATGTGTACATAACCTAATTTTACCTTAAAACAAGTATGTATATGCAAATATTGTGAATTTGTGAGTTGTATGTATTTTTCGTGGTTATATAGTACTGTAATTTATTGTAAAAAAGGATGCACCCAGCGGGACTCGAACTTGCGACCATTGTCACTACAGTAGGGTCAAACTACTTTTTTCTTATTTTCATAGCGCTTTAACTAAAAGATAAAAATGAACATGTGAAGCAACAATTGAAAATCTAAACGTTTATTTTTACTGAAACTTCTATACGAATGTGTATTCAGAATTTCTATTTCAATGCAACTTCAGGAAGTTGAGATACGAGATTGAATGGTTGGTAGGGACAGAGTGTTAAATAATGTCAACGAAAAAACTGACAGGTCTGACAGGTGTCACTCGTTTTTTTAATAAAGGCACGTATATGGGAAGGACTTATATTACGAAGTATATTAGAAGCATTTATGTAGCGTAGGTATATGTTTACAATTGTAATAATCATAATATTTTTTCTTTTGTAAGGAAATTAATAAATTTCTAGTTATTTATTTAGTAAAACTTATTTTTACGACTACGTAATTATTATAAATGCTTCAAATTAATATGAGATGAAGTGAAGAAAAATGGTATTAATGGTTAACAAGAGTTCAATTTAATGTTTACCTGTCTGTTTCGGCTTATCTCCGAAACGGTTGTACTCATTTTGATGGGACTTTCACTACTAGCTGACATGTTAGAAAACCTAGTACTTTTTTTAAAGAAAAAGAATAAGGGTTCTGCTAAAAAAGTACGTAGTACGTAGAACGTACGCATCCGAGCGAAGTAAGTCGCACTAGTTATTATTAAAATCATAATTTATTTATAACATATAATAATTGTTTTAGAAAAATCTGATTTATTACAGCATTATGATAATAAGCTCTTTAAGCTCTTGAGTATTAGTTCCACTCCACAGATATAATATTATTAAATAGCATTATTATACTGTAAAAGCTTTTAAGAGTATTATAATGAAAATAAGGACGTTCACGTATTGACGTCATATATCAAATGTCCGATACACTCTCGGGTAGAAATAATTAAAATTACTCAATAGAAGTTCTTGAGATGAACTTTCTTTGTTCCGTTAATGGAATCTCTTGGTAATATGAGAGTTTGTGTAAACAATTACCGGTTTATTATATACAGTACTAGCATTTCCCGCGGCTTCGCACGCGTTCTAAAGACAGGAAACCAATTTCTTTCTGAGTCGCGCGTTATGATACCTCGCAGAACTAACGTCCGCCCTTCCCGTTTTTGCAACATTTTTCATTGATGCTCCGCACCTATAATTAGTCGTAGCGTGCTATAATACCTGTAGCCTTCCTCGATAAACGAACTATCCAACACAAAAAGAATTTTTCAGTTCGGACCAGTAATTCCTGAGATTAGCGCGTTCAACCAAACAAACAAACAAACTCTTCTGCTTTGTAATATTAGTATAGATATTATATTACAATAACATCTTGGTTGTACTAATTTTTAAGCAGTTAGAATATGCTCTTTGGTGTAGGTTCGAGTCCAAAAAAACTATATTATTAGTAACTAGCGACTCGCCCTCGCTTCGCTCGGGCTCTTCCCTAGATTTAACACAGGCAAAGCCGCGGGATTCGCTAGTTGTGCATATAAACCTTTCTCTTCAATCACTCTATCTATTAAAAAAACCGCATCAAAATCCGTTGTTTAGTTTTAAAGATTTAAGCATACATAGGGATATAGGGACAGAGAAAGCGACTTTGTTTTATTCTATGTAGTGATAGTCTTGGATTTTATTTGACTATAATATTTTTTACAGATGTTTTATAATAAATATTAATTTAAATACATACATATTATTATAAATATAAACATCCATGACTGGAGTACAAACATTCGTGCTCAACAAATGTATGCCCCCAGCGGGACTCGAACCCGCGACCGCTGACGCAGAAGGCAGGGTCACTACTACCCACTGAGCCAAAAGTGTCGTCAAATAGCGGTATTCATTCTGTTAATTAACAAATACAAGACCTTGTTTCAGCCAACATTCCAAATACGAGTTATCACAATATTTTTACAACAGGAAAAAAGGACATTATAAAATATTTCATTCTAAAAACCGCTTAGCTGCCCAAAATGGGGTCGAGGCAATAAAAGTGCGTTGGAGCTAGGGTTGGCACAGTTGTCGATATGGAATATTTATTATCTAAAAATATATCATAGTGTTGCAGTGGCGTCCAATTTTAATACTTTTTTGTTTTGGGAATTTATTATTTTTTCTATATCTAGAGCCAAGTATTTGTCTCGTATTAAGAAAATATTTTTTGCGACAAATGTGCAATTTCTTTATAATTTATTAAACAAATAGTTATTGTCCTAAGCAATGCTGTTATATTTTTAAAGTTTTATTAGCTCAATGAAATTGCGTTATGTTTAATTGACAATATTTATGTTTATTTTTTAACCATTAAGCTACTGGATAGCATGATTTTAGAATATTTATATATGAAGAATTAGACAACACCATAATGTTACTTTTAACAAACTTTATTGAAATATATCTTTAAAAATAATAATCTAACATAAATATTTAAACATTAAAATATAGCTTACCAATTTACTTACACAAGGACTATTAAATTTTAATTTAATAGTCCTTGTGTAAGATGTGTTTTTCTTCACTATGGTAAGGTAAATCCTTGTGTGTCCTTTAATTAAAAACCGCGAAAGCTTTCCTTTCAAAAAGCTAAAAAATTGAGATCCTTAACCTCTTTCACTAAGCAAAATTCAATTTAAAAACTTTTACTACAACACTAAAGCTATATTTCACTTTATTTAAAATATGTATGTATTTAATTTATATATGTATCTACTATATTTAAATGTTAACTTGTATATGTACTATATCAACTATCTGGTATCCGTAACACAAGCCTCGTAGCTTACCACGGAACTAGATAGCGCTGTGTGTAAGAATATCCCAACATATTTATTTATTTATTAAAACTCATATAAGGTCTACGAGTATATACAAATTCTTAGCTTTTATTAACCAGTTTAATATCCAATAAAAAAGAGACGCAAAATTGGAATTTTCCAATTATAATAATACTAGCTGACCCGTGCCCACTTCGTTGGGCATAATGTTAATAATCCTTTTTAGTACAGAGTATTTAAATAATTTGAATTATTTTATGAATATTAAAAATTAAATTATCTATACTAATATTGAAAAAACTACTTTTTGTAACTTAAATATAAAAGTTAGACATATGCTGTCGTTGACTTTTTTGTAGGCATTTTCAAGCTCCACATCTTTTCTCTAGAACTCAAAAATATATCTTTCATAGTTAAGGCAGCGTTCGTAAGAAACGCTTTCATTCGACCGTTTTTTCTCCGATTCACTTTGCAAAACGGACTACCATGTAAAAGCCTTTTTATTTTTCGGTTTTTTATATAGCCTATGACACTCAGCAATAATGTGGCTTTCTATTGGTGAAAGAATTTTTAAAATCGGTTCAGTACATCCCGAGATTACCCCTTACAATTTAACAAACAAACAAACTTTACCTCTTTATAATATTAGTATAGATATTATATAAATTCTAAAAGAAAATTACATTGAACGAAGAAACTTTAATAAGAAACTCAAACTAATTAAGCGTATTCATAAAACAAAGCATAAAAAGTCAATGCCAACGTTTTACAGCATAACTTTTAACTGGCAGCCCTAACGTAGTGTTTCTTGACCCGTTTCAGTTAAGGATTTCCTTACTTGCCAAGCTGAGGATTTCTGTAGATATTAACTAACATTTCTGATTACAAAGTTTATTGTTACGGTTGAATGGAAACAGTTATGTAATTTGTAGCGGGTAAAGAATATAATAAGGATATTTTTATAAAGGCAGTGGTAATCTAGTGGTATCGCGCTCGCTTGGATAACCGAGTGATGCGGGTTCAAATCCGGGTCTGATATTTTCCATGTGCGAATCATTAACAATATGATTACCACTTGTCTTACGGTGAAATAAAACATCATGAAGAAACCTGTAAGTCTGAGAGAACCTAGCTAGTTTTCAAAAGGCATGCGAAGTCCGCCAACCCACACTAGGCCAGAGTGGTGGACTATGGCCTGATATCCCTCGTATTGAAGGCAGGTTCGTGCCCAGCAGTGGGACATTAAAAGGGGCTGATTACATTTTTATAAGTTACTAGACTCACCCCTACTACGCTTCATTTTATTCTCTAGGAATTTTAAGGAAATGTGATATTTTATCGCACTATTAAATATTTTATATATTGACCTGAATAACAAACTATTATCGTATCAAATTTCATCAAAATCTGTTTACTTAATTATTTTCTTTGAAGTGACTAGGGATGAATGATGCGAGGGAGAGTCGTTTGTTACTGCTAAAAAGTATTCTCCTTTCATTTATATCGATAAATAATAATTAATAAAATAACAGACAAACGTTTAAAGAAATGAAGTATGAAGAACTTTGACAGAAATTAAAAATCAAGTCTCAGCTGGATTCGAGTTGACATTGAATAGAAATATTTTATGCGAATTATTAAAAAGTTTCAATGACTTCTCCTCTGTCGGGGAATTACCTGCCTTGTGGTTCTGCGTTTAAATTTTCCCTACAATATCTGAGGGCAATCATTCAAATTGATTTAAAATTTATTCTACTTTTTGCAAATGGCTTCATTTAGGTAAAAGAGTTTGCTTATTGTTTGTTTAAATTATGAATTAGCTTAGATTTAGTTTTTTTTTGTATTTTCTTATATATTTCACTGAAAATTTACATTCGCTTAGTGGGAGTTTTCCCTAGCTACGTGTTTAAACGCTATATTATGATATTTTCAGTATAGCAGATAAAAAAATATATTAATTAGTTATAATTTTATTTGTTTGAAAAACATCTATAGAGATAAAACTGAAAAGCAAGGATATTTCAAAACGCAAAATTGAAGCTAAATTTTAAGAGTCCTTTCGGACCTACGCGAAATATTTTCATATATACATGTATAAACATTATATATTACGACACAATTGACTCCGTTTTAATGAGTCTCATTTCAGCGCTAGCGGTTGCGGGTTCGAGTCCCGCTGGAGGACTTGTGTGATGAGCACGAATATTTGTTTTCTAGTTACTGCTTCTATTTATAATATTATGTATATATTTATAGTTATATAGGTAGTAGTGGGGTAGTAGTAACCATAACACGGGCCTTCATCCTTCATTTAATATTATCTATACTAATATTATAAAGCTGAAGAGTTTGTTTGTTTGTTTAGTTTGAACGCGCTAATCTCAGAAACTACTGGCACGAATTGAAAAATTCTTTTTGTGTTGTATAGTGCGTTTATCGAGGAATATCGAGGCTACGACCAATAGGAGAGGAGCAAAATGTTGTAAAAGCGTTGTAAAAGAAAAAATTGGTTTAGGGTCTTTAAAACGCGTGTGAAGCCGCGGGAAATGCTAGCAAGTTTAAAAACTAAGCTTTCCTTTATATTTTTAATTATTTTTATCAAACTTCAAACTTAATTAAACCAAATTTAAACTATTATATCCTCTATAATTAAGAAAACCGAACCTATACAGTCATTGAGAAGTGGCAGCCCCATTTATACTCCAAAGAAAGAAGCCGCAGGCGAATTAAAGTTAATTACAAAGTTATATAACCGTTCAGTTTACTAATTACAACCGGTACGGAAATTAGAACGCAAAACTCGAGGACATTACGCGAATCAGTGACAGTTCTAACTGTTTTTACGTAGTTTGTTGAAGTAGGTTTAAAAAGAAAAAAGTTACATTTCTCTCGTTAAAAGTATGTGGTTCATTTTAAAATATCTTTTCGTAACGTTTCATTTGTTAGTGAATGAATCTTGCATTAGCAGGCCATAATTCACTACTGGCGAATTTCACATGTCTTTCGAAGACTCGCTAAGTTCTCTTAAGGCTGATTTACACGTATTAAGTGAATAAGTAGTTAACTAAATTTTAACTTAATTTTAAGTGACTTTTATTTAAGTATCTGTCCAAACGTATTTAAGTACAGTTCGCGTCACGTAAAAAGAACGCTGGAGGAAAGTGGTGGGGGGTGTGTTTGCGCATGGGTATATTCGCACACGAAATTACTATGCCTATTCTTTTATTTTCGAACTAGCCTTTCGCTCGCGACGTATATTGGTTATTGTTAGGTACATTGATAAATATATTAGATAGAACGTTCTTAAATACAATTCTATTAATTCATAAAATTTGTTAGATTCAATGTAGAATGTTTAATCTACTTACAAAGAATTAAATTAATTCGGTTAATATATATTTTAACTGCATTATTATCAGACTCTCTCTCATAAAACAATATACGTCAAAAATATTTTTCTCTACTTTTTATATAAAAACATTTCGTAATTAATAACTTTTATGTGCACGATGGTATTTTGAACTGACGAACCAATAGCGAGCCGGAAAGCATGCGTCGCGTGCCTTGACGTCCCGCGCCCCGCGTCTTACCACCAAATTCACCTATAAATCGCCTCTGCGCAACTTGACAGCCAGCGTTCTTTTTACATGACGCGAATTATAGATAAGTAGTTAAGCTCTTTAGTTCACTCAAGATGGACAATCAACAACGCAATGAAGTCGTAAATTCTGTGCTTAAATTTGTTATTAATGAGGTCTTGGACGAAATAAAAGATGAAATAATTAAAGAAATAACTATACCCAAAAGACTGTGGATGAGAAATTGGATAGATAGAAGAGATCAGTATGGCGCTAGTATCGCTTTGTTTGAGGAACTAGCGAATGAAGATAAACAAGAATATTTTAATGCGCTACGGATGACAGAATACTCCTTTAATTACTTGTTATCCAAAATAGAAAAGCAAATAGAGAAAAAAGAGAAATCACTCCACTTCGACATAATAATAATGAATTAATTAATTCAATAATAATTAAAATAAGCTCACGTCTATAGAAAAAATTTGGTTCTATTCAAAAAATGGCGCGGAAAACTTATGCGATTTACTAAATTTTATCTGTCCAAACAGATCTGGATGCAAGCCCCGCCCACCTACTTATTCGAAAAAATAGAAAACATTCTAATTTAGTATTTAAGTAATTAACTAAATTTTAACTTGCGACTTGCTACTAAATTTTCTGTTTACACGCACGGAATCACTTAAAATTAAGTTAAAATTTAGTTAACTACTTATTCACTTAATACGTGTAAATCAGCCTTTAGATATGACGATTTCCTTCACCGTAAGCTGAATGGGAAAATCATGGCGAAAGTGATTCGCACATGAGAATATTAGAGCAAGACTTGGTTTTTGAAGCATGTGCGCTCTAACTGGCATATCTTGTTGTATTTATTCAATTTTATTCTTTTTGAACTTTTTTCTAATTATTGTATTGATTTGCCATTTGTTCTTCGGCCCTACTAAAATATTCATATATTTCATTGTAATAAAACTATTTTAATGGATTTTTGATGTCTCAGACATAGATCGATGTTAGTCGCAGACTTAGGTGTCTTTTGTTGATAAGCTTCAATTTGTACAATGTATGTACACTGCCTGGCATTTATGTTACCTTAGTACTAACGACAATTTTTATGGCCTAAGTTATGACGACGAAAGCAACTTTGTTTCTATTGGATCTCCCACAACAGTTCTCGACCTAATAAAATACCTCATTACACGGTTACTAATCATCTGCCTCCACGGTGTAGTAACTACCATGTACGCCTTACATTCGTAGGTCCTTGGTTCGAGACCAGGGTCAAGCCAAGTTTCGTAATTGAATAAGTTGAGTAAGTCTTAGTAACAATCTAGTGTAAGGAAGTTGGCGGTTTAACCCCGTGACTTAGACAGCACTTCAAACTGCCGCTATTGTCAATTAGTCGTTCCACCGGTGTATGAGAGTGAGAGTGACTAGAAAAGAGAGTGCACTTATGTCTGTAGGCACAGTTATCAACGTAATATCTCCTGCTTAGATGGCTTAAGTCTTAATGAGATTGCCGCCGTAGCCGGAATTGGTCGAAAGAAAATTACATAATTATTAAATTATTTATCACTAACAAAATTAATATAGAACAGAAAGTTAACATCTGTATCATTATAAGCAAAAGCTCCTGAGAAATTATGTATACGTTTAAATTACTAATTTATAACAATTTATAATGTACTCATAAAATAAACAAGACAGGACTGCCTTAGAATAAAATGAAAGCTTTTTAAACACAAAGAAATATCTAATAGAGTATAATAATACATTTTAAATTATATTTTCACGCTCCCAATTATGCTCCAGACGTGACTGGATTTTCAATTTCTTTTTGATTGGCCTTCAGTTTTTTTCGCTATCGTAAAATAGCTATCCAATTACAATATTGTAGCTTTATCTTGTAGGTATTGTTAAGAAATTTTATTAAAAAGGAATATTTTTATTACTTTTCTATTAATTTATGGTTTTGATCAGAGCATTTTTTCAGATATCGGAGTATATAGGTTCTATTCCCCGTTCTTAAAAAAGAGCATTAATAATGGGTCGCTTATTAGAATTATTATTGGAAAAGCTGTGACATAAATAAATTAATCCAAATGACATAAAATACGCAATTTTCGAAATACTTTTAAGTGCACAAGTACGCGCGAAAACAAAAGTGCATAATCAAAATGTATAGAAACATTTAATTCAAAGAATAGATAATTATGCTTACAATAATTATCTGGTTCAATCGTAAATATCTCACATATGTCTACTTAAAAGCATAATATAAAAGCCGAATTATTCTAGAGCTTCTAAAGCTCTTAATCGATATCACCACTGAACGAGCAAAATATATGTTTTAATTCAACCATGTTTATTAATTAACGTAAAGCTACCTCGGTAAAGTAGGTGATTGATTCTTAATACTTTTAATATGTTACAGTGAACTATAACGTGTTGCCATACAAAAAATGGTAAAATATGAAGAAAACCTATTCAGCTTAGTTTTTAATGACCAATGTATTTTAAATTATATGTATATTCATAATAAAAAAATAAAGCTTATATATTACGTTCATTTTATTTTTGCTTTTAATCTACTTTTTATTTAAATTCCTTCATCTTCACACGTATATAGAAAGCACAAAGTGTCTTGTCATTCACTTTGCAAATATTGCAATTATAAACTTTTGTGGACTTCAATGTTAAATATAAAAACAGTTATTTATACATCTATCTATCTTACATTTCCAATTAATGTCGGCCAAACTATAGTTTTTACTTAACAGTAAAATTTCACTGCTGGGCACAGACTACCCTTCAATAACGAAGGGAAATAGGTTATAGTTCACGCAGACTTACTGCCAGTTTCTATAACCTATCTACCGATAGACCGGTAGATACTTTCATACGATTTTGACAGGTTGTAACTTTTAATGTGTCAAAATAGTATGAAAGTAACTACCGGTCTATCGGTAGACAGGTTATAGAAACTGGCAGTAAGTGCATGTTCCGGTTCGAGTCTTTCAAAAACTTGCGAAATAATAACACAATTAAAATATTGGATATATATGACCCGGGATCCAACGCTTCAATTCGTTTACTAATCTAATTCGTTACCACTGAGCTACATAATAGCAATTTATTATTGAATAGATACATGTAAACTCAACTTAAGTAGCATACGTAAGAAAATTAATCAAAGAATGAAAGCGTAAAATTTCCATCCTTAAACAATATCATATTAACTTTATTACTGATCCGACAGAGCGTGCACTTGAGTGAAATTCTAATTAAATTGTGCTACGAGCCGATGTTATTTTACAATTGCCTCCTTCATTTCGAAACATGAAAACCTTTTAAAATGGTACTTGTACAATTGGTGTGCTATAATATTGTCGTCAAAGTATAATAATATAAAGCCTTTTTATTATCTATCTTATACACTTAAATAAAATTAAAGTGTCTATTTGTAATTTCATATTAACAGATTTTCATTAAATGCATATGAAAGTATATACCGTACTTACATCAAAAACTTCATTTTTTAATTTTTTGTCTGTGTCCATCTGTTTGTTCCTGCTGATCTCTGAAACGGCTGGACCGATTTTGAAAAGACGTTGACTCGCAGATAGCTAACGTTATAAGGAGTAACTTCGGCTACTTTTATTTTATCAAAAAAAAAAACTATAAAATTCATATAATTTATTTTAACTAACGCCCACTTTAGGCCGGGTTTGCTAGTAAGTATTGCATGAATAAAAAAATTATTATTGAATTATTGTATACTATTTTAAGTGCAAAATGGAATAGTTATATATATTATATTAAATATTATTTTTCTTATATAAACCATTGATAATGTGATGTAAGCGAACATAATGTTATGCGCCGTCTAGCGTGTGGATTGGAATGTTCACGGCTTCACCACTGCAGGCGAATGTATTTTGTATTATGGTTACTTATAATTATATGTCATCATCATCAGCCCTTTTTAAAATCCCACTGCTAGACACGGCCAGATCAGGCCATAGTCCACCGCGCTGGCCTAGTGCGTTGGCGGACTTCACATGTCTTATTAAAACTTGCTATGTTTTCTCAGACATGCAAGTTTCCTCACGATGTTTTCCTTTACCGTAAGACAATTGGTAATCATGATAGAAATGATTCGCACATGAAAATATCAGAGGTGCGAGACTTGGATTTGAACTCGCATCACTCGGTTATCCAAGCGAGCACATTACCGCTGGGCTACCACTGTCTTCATATTTATAAGTACATGAAGTATTAATTATAAATGAAAATTTGTTTCATATTTCGACGATACGTTTGGCGCAGTTTTTAGAGACCCTGCTTTTTTGCGCCAGTAGTCGCGGGTTCGAGTCCCGCTATGGGCATACATTTATTAAACTCGGATGTTTGTACTCCAGTCATGGGTGCTTATATTTTAAATATGTATGTATTTAAACTTATATATGTAGTATATTAACTATACGGTATACGTAACACAAGCATCGTAGTTTACCACGGAACTAGAAGGCGCTTATGTAATACTGTCCATTGTCCACATATTTATTTAATATTATATGTACCTATGTGTACTGTAACGTCTCACTGATTGGACGTACCACACCGACGACCATGTAAAATGAGCTGAAATTTTGCATGCAAGTTTTTTTTTATAATAAAAAGAAAAATTGTGTCATTAGAAATAAAACAAGAACCACAGATGTGGTACTGAAAATTAAAAGACTCAAATGGAGATGGGCAGGGCATACAACAAGAGGTTTCAACAAATGGAGTAAGAAGGTGACAATGTGGTATCCCAGAGAAGGTAAAAGAAAAAGAGGCAGACCACAGAAAAGATGGGACGACGATATCAGAGAAGTGGCAGGAGTGACGTGGCACAGAGTGGCTCTAGAAAGATCAGAGTGGAAGAGGTTGGAGGAGCCTTTGCCGATTGGCAAACAGATCTGCAAAAGATCAAAAAACAGCAAATACTAGAATAAGATTTGATTTAATTTGAATTCGATTTTGCTTTAGGTTTAAGTTTGTTGCAAAATATTGTTATTAGGTTAAGTTGATCTGAAGTAAAGGCTATTATTATTATTATTATTATTATATAATAAAAAGGGGGCAAACGGGCAGGAGGCTCACCTGATGGGAAGTGATCACCTCCGCCCATGGACATCTGCAAGCCAGGCTTGCAGATGCGTTGCCGGCCTTTCAGGAAAGGGAGGGATGGAGGAGGGAGGGAAGTGGGAGGGAGGGGGGAACGAAGGCGGGGGATGAAAGGAAGAGGGAGGGGGGAAGGAGAGAAAGCGACAGCATAGCTGCCACTTCACGCCGGTCTTCTGTGAGAGAGTGGTACTAATTAAGTTAAGTTTGAATGACAATAATGCATGGTAAGCTAAGTAATGTCATTCTAAATCCAATATGGCGAACCCCTATCGATAGCGGACTATGTATTAAGCTACTAAGCGTTTTTATATTATTTACGAAATAAGCAAAAGCTCAAATTTAAAACAATTTTAATATGATATGAATAAAAATATGCTAAATTCTACATGGTGGCGGCTGAAAAGGTTTATTTCGTTTTAATAATTTCAAAGGATAGGTACTGTAACTCAGTATAATCGCCTAAGTCGACGTTTGTGGTTTTGAATATCATACAAAGTAAATATTAGCTTAAAGCATACATACGGATTTCTATTGATATAAATGTACATTGTAAATAGAGTATGTTTATTTATCACAACATATAACAATAATTATAAATGGCCTAGCTTATAAGAACCTATCTAGCTATAATGGTCAAATAGAGGAATGTTCGAGGTGAATAAATTAATTAAGTCCGTGTAGTTATGTTTCTCCTATATATGTCTAGCGATGTTTTTAGAAACGTAAAAATGCCTAAATTGATTGGTATTTTTTTAATATATTGGAACATTATTAGACACAGCGCCATCTAGTTCCGTGGTAAGCTACGAAGCTTGTGTTACGGATACCATATTAGTTGATACACTACATATTATATAAGTTTAAATACATACATATTATAAATATAAACACCCATGACTGGAGTACAAACATCCGAGTTTAACAAATGAATGTCCCCAGCGGGACTCGAACCTGCGACCGCTGGCGTAAGAAAGTAGGGTCACTACAAACTGTGTCAAACGTGTGGTCATAATCATAATATCAGTCATATATTACTATACTTATGAATAATTTACAGATAATATATATAAAAGGGTGGTATTTTGGCGACGAGCTGCCATGCTTATTACCTTCGGGTAGCAGCCGAATGGGCCGGCACGCCCCGTATATAGTAGTTTATATATACCACTCTCTCACAGAAGACCGACGTGAAGTGGCAGCTACGCTGTCGCGTTTCGTCGGGTAATTGAGAGTTCAGGTGACCCACTCCCCATCCCTCCCTCCTCCCTCCCTCCCTCCTCCCTCCCTCCTCCCTCCCTCTTCCCTCCCTCCTCCCTTTCTCCTCTCTCCATCCCTCTTCCCCGTCCCTCCTCCCTCCCTCCAACCTCCCTCACTTTCCTGAAAGGCCGGCAACGCATATGCAAGCCCTGCGGTATTGCAGATGTCCATGGGCGGCGGTGATCACTTTCCATCAGGTGACCCTCCTGCTAGTTTGCCCCCTTTGTCCCATAAAAAAAATATTATAGATATCAAACTTCCTATTTAGTATTACTTGTATATGTATAAACATACGTACGTACAAACTTTCTATTTATTTGTTTGTCCTTCACACTGTTACAGTACGATAGTTTTCTATATAAAAAGGCAGAATGGATAAAATCATTTAATATAGAATTGATATAATATTTATTTTGCAAGTAAAACCGCCGGTAAACACTAGTTACATTGGTTTTCTTTGTATATTAGCGTATTGCGAAAACTACTTAGGGGTGCTGACTCACTAGTTTATAAGCATTTTGCTATGAAAGGGCCAGGCCATTTAAATGTCAAAACAAAGTTTTAATTTCAAATTCTGGGCAACTAAACACTTTATCGGCATAAAACCCTTTTATTTAAATAAATGAATGTGTATATGTGTTATGTACGTTGTTCAACCTACATATTACTTATATATGATTCTAGCGACTCACCGTCGCTTCACTCAGGTTATTCCATAGAATTACGACGGCGAACAAAGCCGCATGTTCCGCTAGTTTCTAAAACAAAAGTAGCCTAAATTACTCCTTATAACATTAACTATCTACAAGTGAAAGTCCCGTCAAAATCGGTCCAGCCGTTTCAGAGATTAGCCGGAACAAACAAAAAGAAAAAATGTTAAAATTGATTTTTTGATGTAAGTACCGTATATACTTTCATAATTGTTCACTAAAAAGATGTTAATTTGAAATCAAAAACAGATACTTCAATTTTATTTATATAAATTATATGTACTGATATATTAAGTATTAAATAATTAGTATAGAGATTTATTTACTTTACTCCAAGACTCCAAGACTACTCTTAGAGTAGAGTACAACTTACAGCAACTAGTAAATCTACAGTTATGAGAAATTCCTAGCACGAAGTTGTGAGTTTGAGTCTCACTTTATGACTTTAAAACCTATTATCTATCTCACTATTTAATTGAATGAAATTAATTTAAGATTTTTCACCGAACAATATTTCTGTTCCGAATTATATTTTTAAACCGATTGAAGAGAAGTATTAATATTGTTGAGACTAATTATTTTGGTGAATATTTTACGGTAATGTGTTATAACTGCAATCATAATTTTTGTGACGTGTTATTAAATATAATATATATTTTATTTTCTTTTTTAATTATTTTTTAAAGCAGCAATAGAAATACTTCATATGTGAATATTTCAACTGTCTAACTAACTCGGCTCATGAGATACAGTCTGATGACATATGGACAGACAGACCGACGGACAGTGAATTCTTAGTAATATGGTCCTATTTTGTCTTTTGGGTACGGAACGCTAAGATGAGAAAGATTTCTCCCAAACTCTTTCAAACTACAAGCTCGAGAACATTGTCTCTCTCGTGACCATGATTGTTGGTTAAATTTAAATAAATGTACTATAAAAATAGTTTTAGTTTCATTTAAAATGTCAACTATTCGCGTAAATCTAAAAAAGTATTATTTTACAGTTAACAATGATTTTGATATTTAGTTTCTTAACAACATATTTCGCAAAATCACTTCATAGTACAAAATAAAATCGCCTCGCTGTCTATCTGTCCCTATGTATGCTTAGATCTTTTAAGCTACGCAACGGATTATGATGCGGTTTTTTTAATAGATAGAGTGATTCAAGAGGAAGCTTTATATGTATAACTAGCGAAACTCGCAGCTTTGCCCGTAATAAGTATAGTATTTTAAAATAAAGTGTATTGAATATTATTCTTTGTGCCTCAACATGAAAGATGAAATTCAAATACGCGTCAGCTTGCACAAGATGATTGAAAATCAATATTCCCACATTTCGAAGCAATAGATCTTATTCAAATGTCAGTTTAAATCTCACTCTACTCTGAGACACTGCGCATTTCATTGATTTATATGAGTTTGATTAATGGTTAGAAGTGTTGAATTGCATTTGCATATGTACGTATATATAATTTTACATAAAACTAGCGGACCCTACAGACGTTGTCCTGTACATATAGAAAATTTTTATAAACTTTTGCTCCCGGTGAAATGTTTTAGTATGCATGCGCAAAACAGCGTTGCCTAGCAACGACTTATTTATAATTGAATATGTCATTTATTGTGCAAATGTATAAATAACTAAATAATATAAAAAAAACATTATCTAGTGGACCGAATTGTGAATCTAAACCATTCTCGAATACACTCGAACACACACAAAACATTTCATCAAAATTGGTCCAGCCGTTTAGGAGGAGTTCAGTGACATACACACGTACAGTAGAATTATATATATAAAGATTTGCAATATTCATAAAGAAGGAAAAAGTGCGAAAACTCTTAAGAACAGCTACAAATGGATACGATAATAATAATAATAATACGGACAATTATATACGGACGCTCATACGTACAAAAATACATAGTAATTTTGTTTGTATGTACATTGTGCATAATACATATGAAAAACTATGTTTTCGGTTTTTTCGTCATTTTGAATCCTGTTAAGTAATTATGGTCACGAGAGGTACTAAGACTGTTGTTAAAGTGCGATGAACATTAGCGTGAAACTATTTAATTTAATTAATTAACTCAGGATTTTATAGTACTATTCCGCAAAATAAATGTCAAATCAAATCAAATCAAAATATTCTTTATTCAAATAGACTTTTACAAGCTTTTTTGAATCGTCATTTTTACATAATCAAAATTAAAAGTCAGTCTGTAAGTCTGTGAGTAAACTACCACCGGTTCGGAAAGCTGTTCTGCTGAGAAGAACCGGCGAGAAACTCAGCAGTTGCTCTTCTCAAAAAAATATTTGGTAACAATATTGTATTACAATTTATCTATTTATCCTACGTGAGACACAACCAGTCACTAATCCCACACATTTACATCTACCAGGTATTCCGCTATAGTGTAATAAGCTTTATTCAACAACGTACTTTTAATGTTTGATTTAAATTGCCTCAAAGGCAAGTTCAATATGGACTGTGGAATTTTATTATACATGCGTACACCTTGCCCCATAAACGATCTGTTTACCTTTTATAGGCGAAAACTGGGTGTTACAAGTTTATCCTTATTTCTTGTATTTATACTGTGTTTGTCGCTGTGCTTTGAATAGCAATTAATATTTTTCCGAACAAACATAATGTTACAATATATATATATATATATATATATATATATATATATATATATATATATTGGGAAGCAACCGTAAGTATTCCTATTTCTTTAAAAAGTCCGCGGAGAGTATCACGAGCGCTTATGTTATAAATAGCCCGAATGTCATCTAAATAACTTACTTTTATGATTTTCTCTCTATAAAATACTATTATATTATGTGCACACAATTTTAAATATCTATGCCTAATACAGATTTTCGTAGAAATGTATGTATAAAAACTTTTTCGGTTGAAGGAAGATTAAGTCACTATTATTCTATAATACTAGCATTTCCCGCGGCTTCGTACGCGTTTTACGGACCGGAAGCTTCTCATTTTTGTAACATTTTTCATTGATGCTCCGCTCCTGTTGCTCACAGCGTGATGTAATATAGCCTATACCCTTCCTCGATAAACGGACTATCCAACGCAAAAATACTTTTTCAATTCGGCCCAGTAGTTCCTGAGATAAGCGCGTTCAAACAAACAAACTCTTCGGCTTTATAATATTAAGTAAAGGTTTGAATGACGCAAAAGAAAGTTGTTTTTCTTAACAAAAAATTCTATATATATTTAAATGAAATTTCAGAATAATAAAGAGTGTTCTTAGAAATATTTTACACATGAAAGGACAGAGACACCCTTGTCTGACAGCTGCCTGTTTAGTTTTTACAGCTGAACTGATTTTAATGTCTGAATTTACTGTAATAAAAAATATTAATAAATTGGGATAACAACACCATTGCTTAGGCTTGTGTTATGGATACCAGATAGTTGATACTCTACAAATATATTACCTTAAATACTCAAATATTAAATGTAAACTTCCATGTAGTCATGGATTTATTTTTATAAGATAATATTAAGTTTACTTTGTAATAAGTACATATAATAATGATGAAACGTTTGGCTCAGTTGGTAGTGACCCTACTTTCTGCGCCACTGGTCGCGGGTGCGAGCCACGCTGGGGGCATTCATTTGTTAAGCACGAATGTTTGTACTCCAGTCATGGGTGTTTATATTTAATAATATGTATATCAACTACCGGGGGATCCGTAACACAAGCCTCGTAGCTTACCACGGAACTAGATGGCGCTGATATTAATTTTATGATATTTGTTTATATGATATTTATTTATTTATTTACTAGTACCTTTGTAGATTTTCATTATACAAATGAACACCTTTCCAAATTTACAAAATATGAAATAGATTTAAAACTAAGACTCTATACACCTATATCCTACATAAATCTAAAACTTTATTGATATTTAGATAAACTGGCTTTACTTTTCGAATTTGTGTCATTAGTAATATTCAACACCTTTTGATTTACAATACAAAGATTACATAATGAATTAAAAATGGTATATCAATCATTTTAAACTACAATTTTGTTCACTCACATCGTAACGAGTTAACGGATTAAACTATAGAGACAGTGTTAACATAGGATTTACAAATATTTTAATTGAATCTTCCACTCGACCGAAGTTGGGTGCAAAAATAGTTAAAAAAAGTAGTAAAAATCAAATATCAGTGATTCTATCGAGGATTGTTATTCAAAAACCATTACGGGTTATTGCAAGCTGAATCTCCGCTACATTTTAGTTATCAGGAAACTATTCAATTTGAATTCAATTATTTTTACGTTTTCAGAACTTGAAATAAAGTAGAAATAAATTTTTGATTTATGCTTTATCCTATAACGAGCGTGTCCCAGATTCGTACGGTCTTAACGACACTTTATATTGATAATATTCAAAAAAGTGGCTTAATAGATAGTCCGTCTGTAGTGCATAATAGATATCGGTAAGATCAATCGAATTATCGATTTTACATACAGTTTTTAAAGTATGTAGAATATTTTATTAAGGAAAAAGTGAATTGAAATAATTTTTTAGGTACTCTAGGTACTCTAGGTATATAAGAAAGTTATATAGCATATTTAGTACAAGCTAAAATTAATAATTTTGTATATGTTACATCCCACGAGAGACTCACATCGTTGTTAATAAGGACTAGTATAAACCACCAAATATTTTTGCCATCATTATTTACTGACTAATTTTCTACGAAGAGTTTAGGAGATTTTTATATATTATCCTTATAAAAACAATGAAGATATAGTAAAAGTAGAATTTTTCCTTCATATCAAAAAAACCTGTTTCTAAGATTTCTTTACATAATATAAACAAATTACATATTTTAAATTAAAATCTTTTTCTAATACCACTACCAGAGGGCGCTGAGTTGCTACTGTCAACATCGACTCCGTGTAATAATTGGTTTTTGAAATATAATACAACGTTTTACTACGTTAAAAGACTTTATAAAGTGAAAGTGAACTCTAATTCACCACAAAAAAGTGAAGTGCAGAACATTAACCACGGTAATAGTGATAAACTTATAGAAACTAAAGTAAATTAAAACAGTGATTTTTTCGAAGTAACAAGAATAGAGGGTAGAGTGATATCGTGCTTTTGAAACTGTTTTACCGACAGAACTCAAGGAAATCAGCTACTCGCCGCATAAAGCGCTGCTTTCTAGTAATAATCTGTCAAATTAGCCACACTATACTACAAAACAGTAAGTAGTGCCATCTAGTATCAAGCTGACAAAATCACGCACTATCGATTAAAATATTTTGAACCAGCGATAAAAGAGTGCGCTACTAGTACCTTAATAATATGGAAAATTTAATGATAATCTTGAGGCAAATACAAAACGACCTAGCCGAACAAAAAGAAAAAATAAACTGTATGGAAAATAACATAACTACAAATATAAATAACAACATAGATGCAAAATTTAATGGTATTGAAATTAAAACGGCAGAATTAGAGAAAAAAATTAATGAACAACAAAAAACAATAGACTATTTATAAAAACAAACAAAAAAGAAAAATTTAATTTTCTTTGGAGTCGATGAAACAGAGCACAACCACATAGAATTGATCGAACTAATTCTAAAAATCACAAACCAGACAATGGGAATAAGTATACAGGAAAGCGAAATTGAGGATATACGAAGAATAGGTCGCAAAAACAACAAGATTAGACCAATATTAATTACTCTAACAACGATAAGCCGCAAAATTCAAATACTAAGAAAAAATAAAACCTTGAAAAATACAACAATATATATAAAAGAAGATTTTCCCCGGAATGTATTAGAAAAACGAAAAGAATTACAAAAAGAGGTAGAGAAAGAGAGACAAAATGGAAAAAATGTGGGATTACGCTACGACAAAATTGTTACTCTAAGTCTAAACAAACACTATCAAAACAAATCGAACCACAGAAGACAACAAAAACGAAATTTATCAGACTCATTAGAAGAAATAGATACAAGTAGAACTAACACTGGAGATCAAGATCAGAAAAAGAAGAGTCAGGTTTCAAAGAGAAACAAATCATATGATATCTCTTCTTACATGTCGCCGAATACGCGAAAGAATTCAAATAATAGAACTCAAGTAATAGACAAAAACCCCACCCAGCAACAACACAACTCTACCTAGCAATTTAAATTAGCCCCTCCACCTCCCCCAATACGGCCTGTCACCGCGGGGGTAGTAGACTGTAACCCTCTATGCAAAAAAGAAACAATATTACATAGCTACACTCAATGTAAGGTCTCTAGCAAAAACAACGAGGATAATAGGGCTAGAACATGGAATATCAAAAATAAATTGGGACATTATAGGATTGGCCGAAGCTCGAAGACAAGGATGTATTATCAAAGATAGGAGCGAATACATATTTTTCAATTTTGGTGAAAGAAGAGGAAAAAAAAAAGGAATAGGATTTATGGTCCGAAAACAGAAAAAATGTAGAAGTAGAAAATATACAATAAAATAGTCGGAAAAACGTGGAGTAGACTAGCTAAAGACCGAAGCAAATGTAGAAGCATGGAGGAGGCTTTTACCGCGATAGGCGGTCCTTACATAAATAGAGAGTAAAAAATAATAATTATTAAATAACGTAACAATAAAATTAATGTTCTTTAATATTACAAAAAAAAAAACATGAAAATGCATTCAATTTTTATATTTTATTGGATAGAAAATTAATAGTATATAAATTTCTGAAAAAAAAACAATGTTAAAATTGGATAGATAAAATAATAAAAATATAATTGGATATATAATATAAAATGTAATGCATGCAATGTAAGGAATCAAATAAAAGCTTTATTTATTTATTTATTTATTTATTTTAATAAAAGCTCCTTCAGTAAGTTGGTTCTTAAACATTCGTTTGGACAAATTAGGATTGAGACTACAATTCATATACAAAAAGCATATCAGACTGAATTAAAAGGATTAAACGTATGGGAAATAAACTTGAAAATTCTGACTTCCATTTGCATTTTGTTCCATTAGATGACCATTTTATGGGAGTTAAAAATATCTTTTTTATTACACTCCATCTTGACTCCATCATCAGATCCTTTCAAAGTTATGGTTGTTATTGATTTATCGCATCGCTTGCGGAGAATATGAAATGAGCTATTCGTCATAACGAAGACATTTGGGGATTGGAATTGGATAGTCAAGTTTCTGCCGATTTTTCTCAACGCTAAAGTAAACGATGGCCATCTATTCAGCATTACTTTGATTTATAGCCTTATTGTCTCTATCGTTATTTTTAAGATAAGTCGAAAATTTTGCTTTATTAATATACTAATTGACCCGGCGAACTCTGTTTTACCAGAATACAAATTACTGATTATTGACAAAATTTATAATTATCAATTTTTCAATGAGCTGTCATTTGCGTTTTTGTTATACCACGTTTTATAGTGACTTGTATTCTCTTTGACGTTTTATGTCACGTTACACAGGAATGCCATAGTATAAAAAGAGAACAAAGTAGGGCATCTTCGGCCCAATCCGCGATATAATTACCTGTCATAGTTACCATAGTTGCCTGTCACAGGGTTGTCACTGTAGCTAAATTTTAATTCAGTGCTCAGAAATTGGCAAGGGCCGGGAAGTGTGTTATTAAAAAATATTTATTATTTATATACATTTAAGAATGTAAAGCATTTTGTTTCTACATGTTTATGATTATTTTTATTAGGCCTGTAGTTACTTGCTTAACTAATATATCAGTAGAAAATAGTATTAAAAATGTTTGTTTGTTAGATTTATCTCGAAATTTATTTGTATAAATAAATAAAATAAATCCTTTAATTTCTTGCTTTTACAAAAACATAAATATGCTATTAGTAACAATTAAAAAAAATTAAAAGTATAATATGTTAATAAAATCATATCACATCCTATTAAAATAATAAACTAATACAACAAAAATAAAAGTACCAACATAAGTATTTCATCATCAAGTATAAATTATATGCTATACCTAGTTTGTCAATTTTATTAATGGTTTTTTGACAGCTCACGCCCACAAAGTTTCGTATTTAATGGTTAGCCATTAAAGTTGAAATGCCATACAAATAATATTGTACTTCATGGACGGGCACCGCCCCCTTACTGCTGTGCCAACAACGATTACTACGATTGTGCCACAGATTACAAGTAATCGGAAAAATCAATGTTAATATTTAAATAAGGTGTAATACGAGTATGTTATTTAATCAGGAAGACAACAAAATTTTAAGGTAGAAACCAATAAATGAAAACATTAACATTATGTAAAGTTTTACTTTCTTCTTATTATAATCATACAAATAAAACAACTAATCAGTTTAATTCCTTTTAATAACATGATTCGTCACAATCATCATTTATATTAGATTTAGATTTGTCCGATGAGGAGTCTTCAGTTATATTAATTATTAACTCTTGTGTGCATAAATTATCAAATGCAATGTCACGGTCCAAATCAGACTCATCAAGACAGTTCTCTCCACCACACTTGATTTTTACGATAGTAATATTTATTTTCATATTAATAAATATAAAAATAAATATTATTTTATATTTAAAAAAATAAGAGATATCGATTATTACGTCCTTTTGACTATATATTGTCACTACTCACTATAGGTCAGTCGTCGAGCTGTCAAAAAACCATTAACAAAATGGACAAACTATTATTTATATTATTATTGTTTACCTTTTCTGTTCAGTAGGTAATCTAAACAAAGACAACTCTGGAATCGATGAAGAATTTAGACACCCAAACACACAGCAATAAGTTCTTCTACGAATATCACACATTTTTCATATAGTGAAAAACCGTGACGCGCGAAACATGTGCGGCGTCAGCCTAGACTGGCGCACTGATATACGGTTCGAGATATTGTTTGAGTGTGCGTGCGGCAACGTAAAGATACTATGACGCACACATACAAGCCGCGCACGGTGCGTTTGTATGAAGATGCCTTACTTTGTCTATTCCTTATACTATGGGAATGCGGTCGAACGGAATAAAAAGTATCCTATGTCCGTCTCTTGGTTCTAAGCTACCCTTCCACCAATTTTCAGCCAAATCAGCTCAGCCGTTAAATTGTTTAACTAATACCTACTACTTTCTTTTAAGTATATAGATAACTTACGTAATATTTATATAACTTGACTGAACATTTGATAGTGAACTTTCATTCTATTAAGTTCAAATAGGTATATGATTGGTTTACGTTACATTTTCTTGTAAAACTAATTTTGTGACATTAATTTCATAAAAATGTATAAACATACCTTATATACACAAAGGCTAAATTGTTATGTGATTTTAAAATACTTAATATTGTTTGAAATAAGTTTCAGTTTTTGAAAAAGCTGAAAATGAACTGGAATTAATTATTGAAGCGATATTTATCACTGTATTCTACAGATTATTGTTTTATTGTACCTATAAAACATATATATAATATATTGATGATTTCCCAAATCTCATTATCTTCTTCTTCAACCCTTTTTAACGTCCCACAGCTGGGCACGGGCCTCCCTCAATACAAGGGGGATCAGGCCATAGTCCACCGCGCTGGCCTAGTGCGTGTTGGCGGACTTCACATGTCTTTCAAAAATTTGCAAGGTTTTCTCACGATATTTTACTTC
This sequence comes from Boloria selene, assembly GCA_905231865.2. Lineage (NCBI taxonomy): Eukaryota > Metazoa > Arthropoda > Insecta > Lepidoptera > Nymphalidae > Boloria > Boloria selene. The sequence goes on from HG993133.1 coordinate 2,166,773, forward strand.
ACCGTAAGACAAGTGGTAATCATGATAGAAATCATTCGCACATAATAATATCAGAGGTGCGAGCACCACTCGGTTATTCAAGCGAGCGCATTACCGCTGGGCTACCACTGTCTTAATATATTCTCATTATAGTGTGCCTTAAATGATTTTTATAAAGAAATTCATCTTTAAAGTGGTAATTTTTTGTACTTTTTGCTATTACTTTACCTTTTTATGAAGAAAAACAAAATGCCTTAACAGTGTTCATTTAAAATTTCATAAAAACGGGATGATTTATATGAGCATTTACATCGTTGCTAAGCCTGCTTTAAAATATATGAGGGGCTAAACAAAATAAACCTGACTGTATGAAATAATGCAAGTACAGACGCAGGCAAAAGCATGTGAAAAACGTTTAATTATTAAAGCTTTTATATCGGATTTTCCGAAACCACGTATTTTATTTCATAACATTTCATTTTCGTTTTGCTACGTAAGTAAAAATTAATCGCATTTGACGTCCCGTGCTTAATTACGTATGGTACAAAAGGGTTGAAAGAATTTAAAATACAAAGCGAAATGTAATCTTATACTGATTTGTATACAATTTTAAGTTAAAAATGTTTTTTTTTAACATACATTCATTCGCGTTTTTAATTTCGATGTAATATTTAAGAGGAGAACCTATACATGATGCTTTATATATACTTATAATAAACTAACTTATTCTGTACCTATATTGATTATGTTTGAAAATCCTTATTGATATTATAGTCATTATTACCGATACGAAGGCCTTATATAATGTATTTTTTAGAATCAGTCATTCATTTTGTCTATTTGTGAAAATGAAATTTGATAACATACAGGTTACTCTTTACAACAAGAAAATATCTCATTCCAACTCTTATTATCTCCATTTATATCTAATATCTCTTAATATAATCTAAGAGAATCTATATTTTGACTTAGTATACTCGTATAATGTAAGTGTAAACAGTAAGTAGTTAATGCAGTAATATCTTACTTAATGCTCTAACGCCAGACTATGACACCTTATATGTGTACTAGATATCACTAACACCTTCAAGCCATTTTAGCATGAAAAAGTTTGTTTTTTCAAAACACTATGTACTATATCTTTTTTGAATGGTAGGTATATATATATATATATACTAAGACATACCATACATACAATACTTTTTAATAAAATTTTCTTTATTTTCCTTTTTAATTGTATTGAAATATTTAAATATAACATTCTGCATACAAGTTTATTGCAAATTAAAAAAATGGATTTAAGTATTATTAAAATATACTAACTATAGAATATGAGATACATACATTTATATTACATAGACATTAGACATATTATAGCTTCAATACTAATCACTACATAGTATAAAACAAAGTCGCTTTCTCTGTCCCTATATCCTTTTGTATGCTTAAATCTTTAAAACTACGCAACGGATTTTGATGCGGTTTTTTTTAATAGATATAGTGATTCAAGAGGAAGGTTTATATGCATAACTAGCAGATCCCGCGGCTTTGCCTGTGCTAAATCTAGGGAAGAGCCCGAGCGAAGCGAGGGCGAGTCGCTAGTTGCAATTATATAAACAAACAAGTAATTTAATATTTTTAAATATTTCAATATTGAATTTTTCTGTACAAAAGCGTGTATTTTTTACCATAATAAATTAACGGTAACGAGCGTATAGCCCGAAACATTGCTTCCGGTTTTCTCTTCAAAATTCTCATCCAAGGTACAACAAAGCATGTGCCTAATTTAAATTCTTTTATTATGTTTGAGTCATTATTTATTTATTGTACTAGAGGATTGCCGCGGCTTGACTCGCGATTATGACCATTGTATAAGGTTTTATTTGACTTGCAAATGTTTGTTGGTAAATTTGTAAGGATGAAATCTTATAAGCTGAAATATGTATACTTCATATCCCGTAAGTTTCTATATCATCATACGACTCATTCTCGTTCCGCGTGGTTTCGCCCCTGGATACGATTTAACGGTTAGTTAAATAACGGTTTAACGGTATGTTTTTTAACGGTTAAATAGTGAGAAAGATTTCTCAGAAATAATTATTTTCTCGCAATAAAAAGTATAATTTATGTTGACTCGGTAAACCAGCTATAGTCATACTCAATTTTATCAAAATCTATTCAGTAGTTTACTCGTGATGCGTTTAAAGACAAATAGAAATTCTAAAAACTAAAGACTCGGCCGTTGTCAAATCAAATCAAGTCAAAATATTTTATTCAGCATAAAAAATTTTACAATTTCTTACTGAACGTCATGAGTCTACCACCAGTTCGGAAAGAAGAAACCTCTGACCTGAGAAGAACTGGCGAAAGAAACTCAGCGGGACTAATATTTTTTTATCTTAATCTCACTCTTTTTTAAATTTGTGTTGATAATAATGACTATTTCAATAAGATTTCCAAAAAATTTGTACATATATTCGACTTAGAATTATTTTACTATACATAATATTATGCAATATGCATTAAATGTATAAATGTCAAGTTTTCTTGTTTATCCCAAAACTCTTATCTCTGGTAAGTCAAGGCTACAAGTAAAATATGAAATATTCGAATTTTACGACTATGTATTCAGGAAGGTTATACTACGCCATAACATTGTACTCTGATCCCTAAAGGTCATTTCCAATATTGGAGCAGTTACGGATAAATGAACTAAGTAAACTTCCATCAAACTATGTATCTTAACTTAATCATGACTTAATATTAAACATAACTAGCTTTTTAACTTAAAGAAATTATAATGAAATTGTTTACTTTTATATTTTTGGTTTATTTCTTATGATAATGGGAGAAGTTTATTATATACTAGCGACTCAACCCCGCTTAGCCCGGGTTCGTCCCTAGGCTTAACGTCAGCGAACTCATGGTTTTCCTTAAAATAAATAAAATCTCTATCTCCTCCTTTTTTGAAGTCGGTTAAAAAGTAACTTAAGTTACGCCTTATAACATTATCCATCTGCGAGTGAAAGACTTGTCAAAATCGGTCCAGCCATTTCAGAGATTACCTGGAACAAACAGGCAGACATACAAAAATTTTAAAAAATGCTTTTTTGTTGCTAGTATCATATACTTTCGTATGCATTTAGTGAAAAACTGTTAATTTGAAAAAAAAAAACAGACACTCCAATTTATATGTATATATTCATTTATTGACGACACGCGTGGCGCAGTGTGTAGTGACCATACTTGCTGCGCCAGCGGTCGCGGGTTCGAGTCCCGCTGGGGGCGTTCATTTGTTGAGCACGAATGTTTGTACCTACTCCAGTCACGGGTGTTTATATTTATAATATGTATGTATTTAAACTTATATATATATGTGTAGTATATCAACCATCTAGTATCCATAACACAAGGCTCGTACCTTACCGTGGAACTAGATAGTGCTGTGTGTAAATGTCCCAACATATTTATATTTATTTATTTATTTATTCAATTAACGATCTTCATTAAATATGAGGTGCGCGTCTTTATCTTTTCTGTTAAGTCATATTGGCGTCAAATCAAAGTAATTTCCAACAGATAATCGTGCTTAGAATTACAAGCTTCTGTAATAAATTAAGATTTCCAGTTAGTCTCCTATACAATTTGTTTATATGAAACAATTTCATTTCTGCTAACTTATTACTAGTTTTAGAATGGATAAAGCCCGACTGAAAGTGGACTTAAATTTACTATTCAAACTTCAACCATCTCTAAATGATCTCTAGACAGATTGAAATTAATTGAAATATAATCTTGTTAAATCCTTTGTTACAGGTGTTGTGAAGGACAGAAACTTGCAAAAGTTCAAAACAAGTCGTAACAAGAAATCACTAACGATGCAATGAAAATTGATGAACACGTAGATGAAGGCAATGAGTCCGCAAAGGTGATATCTGATGACAATGGCATTATACAGACTGCCTCTACATATATGTAATTCTATAAAACAGTACTTTTTGTATTTGAATTTAATATATTACACATTAAAGATTCAATGTACAGTGAAGAGGAAATGTAAATTAGGGTCTGAAGAACGAATCAAGCTAGTGGTACTATTAGTGCTGCTGTTGAGTGCAAATTCTAGTGGTAACAGTTTTAGTGGGGGTAGAAATTCTATGTTAAGGACTAGAATCATAGGTACGAGGTACGGTAAACTACAAGGTGTCATTCTACCTATGGATCAGCATAAATATTTGAAACCGATTGAAGCGTATTTAGGAGTACCATATGCGACGCCTCCCACTGGATCTAATAGGTATGTATTTTATTTGTGTATATTTTGCTGAGTTTCTTTCGCCAGTTCTTCTGAGGTTAGAGGCTTCTTTTATCCGAACTGGTGGTAGACTCATGACGTTCAGTAAGAAATTGTAATAATTTTTATGCTGAATAAAATATTTTGATTTGATTTGATTTGATTTAGAAATTTTAAATTAATTTAAACTTTACTTTTAACGATGATTGATTGATGATTATCTAAAAATATTAATATAAATTAGTGTCCCAACATAACGTATAGCTAAACTTTTTACAAAACGGCTGAAGCGATTTTAATTTCGAGTCATATTTCTAATAGACCTTTTATATTGTGTAAGTACAATATTACTTATTAATTAATTTAATTAAATCATTAATTATAAAACAATATTACAAGTTTCCAATGAGTTGGGACAGTTTTCAATTCAATTACAAATAGTTTATGTTTGGGTCAACCCCTACAATTTCACGATTCAAGGAAGCATCTTCAAACTTGACGTGAGCTGTACATTTTGGATGAATTATGTTTTCAATTTTAAATAACATTTTTATTAATATTGTAAAATGATAAATATAAATAAGTAAATATGTTGTTGGGACATTATTAGATACAGCGCCATCTAGTTCCGTGGTAAGCTACGAAGCTTGTGTTTCGAATACCAGATAGTTGATACGTACATTTTATAATTTGAGTGTGGTACAAACATCTGATTTTAACAAATAAATGCCTCCTGCGGGACTCGAACCCGCGACCACTGGCTCAAGAAAGTAAGGTCACTACACATTGCGCCAAGGTGTCAAGTATATAAATTGATTAATTAAATTAGTCATAGTTGCAATTGACTGTGTGTTTGTACTTGTGTATTTTCTGGGAACTGAACCCGCTATATTTGACGATATTAATGGAACATAAAAAATGTTCATAACATTTGGATATTAGTATTAATATGAATATAATATAAACGAAAAAAAATAAAAATGTATAACTATAATACACTCGCGTAAATATATGTGTGAATAAATTAAAAAAATTGTTAATTTTGCTTTTGACGATCTTTAAATTTGCCTTCAACGCAAATTTTCGTGTTTATATTCAATACAACTTCAAAATAGATCAATATTTTAAATATTCTATATTTTTATATACATTATTAACTAATTTATTCAAATTTTGTATAGGTTCGCACCTACCAGGGCACCAGCTCCATGGGATGATGTGAAAACGGTTGATCAAATGGGTCCCGTATGTCCTCAACGACTGCCTGACATCTCGAACGAGACACTCGTCCTTGAGAAAATGCCGAAGGGTAGACTAGAATACTTAAGGAGACTACTTCCTAGATTGAAAAATCAAAGTGAAGACTGCCTTTATATGAATATTTATACACCTGTTCAAGGTAATTATTACATAGCATAGTTTAGTTTTTCTTATCTTCTCGTAAAATTCTTCTTCTCTACACCTTGTTACTATTTTTTAAACTAGCAATATTTTTTGTACTTTTATGCGAAGAGCTTTTTCTCTATTTCAAAATAGAGCTATATTTATAAGATTAATGTAAAAATATTAAATTTAGATTTTATTAAAGTAAAATCAGTATTTAATATAATAGTAATATACATTAAAAAAGCTTAAATCTATACACATAAGTAAAATAGAAGTGTTGGTTTGTACAATTAACGTAACATCTTTGTCAAAAATTTTTAGTAAATTGATCGCTTGGGCAAATAAGCATTAAGACAACATTCTACAGAATAGCTTTAATAGTGATATTTTAGATATTATAGTAATACGTAAAGAAAAAATTATGGGTTTTCTACTAAATCCATCTATTCACATTGATAAAATCTAGCAAATGTAAACCAGAAGAGCCACATACTAAAACTAAAAATCTCTACACCCTATCCCTCACGAACATTAAAAAAATCGTATTCGTATGTAAAAAATCATTTAAACGAAAAGAAATTCAATTAACCAGTGAACTTTCGTTCGCTATCTCTCCTTTACATTCAATCGCTTACCCGTTCTTGCAATCCTAGCTTGTAGTCGAAGCTCTGCCACCATTCGATGTCGAAGATACGCACAATTTCATTCGGAATCTTCAATAGTAGCGTTATCGTCAAAATTGCACACTTCGTTGCCCTCGTTTATATTTGAAAAAGAATGTTAAGATTTCTTATTTCACACCTGCTTGTTATATTACGGATAGAGTATAGAGTATGTATAAGAATAGATTAATAACTTTTTTTTATATTAAAGTTTCAAATGTGCTTATGATTACAAAAATAATGCTTTTATAATGTGGTTAAAGACATTTATTCTCATAAGAACACACTGTTCACTTTTACAGAGATTAGAGTAATTATACGCATGCATTATATAAATTTAAATATTTTTTTCTTATTTTAACTTAAATGTATTAAAATTTACAATATTGATTTTGTGTTGATTTTAGTATTGTAAAAATATACAGTTATGAAATTTTATCCAGGATATATGACTTTAGCTTACTTTTAAAATGATTAATGTTATTACAATCTTTGATATTATCTGGTAAATTATTATATAAAAGTACACCTTCACACATTATATTTTTATTGCCATAAGATCTCGTCCGGGGTTGCCAAATTTGGAGTTTGATTTTGTTTCTAAGTGCATGTGTAATAGGTTTTGGTGTAAATGTTATAGTAGAATGTAGATTTTTTATAATGGTTTTTGATAAATATACATTAGCTTGTCAGTTTGTGGATATTTGTGAACGTATCGTAAAATGCCGTAAGCATATTATTAAATACTTAAAATAATACTAAGTTTAAGTAAAAAAAGGGAATAGATATCGAAAACAGTCACAACTTCCATAATTTCAGTTTTATCTCAATGAATTTGAATTATGTAACTATAGTCTCGCTGAGTTTCTTTTGCCAATTCTTCTGGTGTGTATTCTTCTTTGTAATTTATATATTATGTTCACTTTATCACAAATTTTATACAGCTTGTTTTTTAACCATTTTCTACATTCGCACTAAATAGATTTGTTAGGTTCTTCGTAATTTTTCACTTCAAAGCGATAACACAGTGCTTATTTTCATAACTTTAACACTGTTCATAATAGTTTCACAATACTTTAGATTATTGTTTGTAGGTAAGTAATGTAAACTTGTTCAACTTATTAAGCACTTATATATTCCAAAGGCATCGAAAATCCAATTATAATTAGAAAATTTAGTAAAAACATTACGGAGGTGATGTTTCCTATCTTTTAATAAAATTATAATTTAATGCCAAATAAAATATTTGGTAATAAATATAATAATGAAATAATAAAAGTAGGGACACATCAGATCTATTTTTATAAATTCTTTAGCTCTTGGTACGAACTAATCACTATTGGCTGATGTTGACAGTATACAATGTACACGTTTATAAGGATTAAACTCTATTTAGACGTCTTAGAGAAAAATAGCAGTTATAGCAAGACAGACATGGCGAAATCATAGGGATAAGATTTTAACTATTCTGTAGTTTTTTATAATATGTTGGGACATTTACAAACAGCACTATCTAGTTCCACGATAAGGTACGAGCCTTGTGTTATGGATACTAGATGGTTGATATACTACACATATATAAGTTTAAATACATACATATTATAAATATAAACATCCATGACTGGAGTACAAACATTCGTGCTCAACAAATGTATGCCCCCAGCGGGACTCGAACCCATGACCGCTGGCGCAGAAAGCAGGGTCACTACCTACTGAGCCAAACGTGTCGTCAAAAATAAAAGCCTTAAAATAATGATACTTTTGGAAATAATCTGCGATATATTTGTTTATATAAAATTTAATATAATACAAGTATGTCTGGTAACCACAAGGGTGAAGGATGAACTTCGGATCTAAGAATAAGATTGAAGAGCCATGTAAGACAATGATTGACGCCTCTTTTTATACATAAGCCCTTGTCTATTTGACTCGGAGATATTTTTGGAACAAAAATATGTATTATTAAATCTTTAACATTATCGTATGGCGTATCATAATTCTATTCGTCTAGTACCACCTAATATAAAACTACAAAAAGAAAGAAAAAAGCTTATTATTTTAAATTGTGAAGTAGGTAGTGTAGTAAGAAAACATTAATTTACTTTAATTTATTTAGCATAATATATCATTAGGAGGAAGGATAGGAGTTATGCCATTTTTATAATATGAACAAGGGTAGTAAAATAGGATATTTTAAAATTGCATATTTTTCTATTTCCATTTTGAAAAGCCAAATTAGTGTTCCCTTTTCTAACACTGATAGGCTTAGACTTTCTTTCAATACAAGATGGAACAAGCCATAGAACGGATTGGCAGACTTCATGTGCCGTTCAATGACTTACTAGGGTTTTTAAAAAAATGCAGGTTTCCTCACGATTTTTCCTTAACCATAAAGCTATAATTCTAACATGAAGACATCAGAAGTGAGATTCTAGACTTGAACTACCTATAAAAGTCACATTATAGGTAGTTAAATCTGAACTTAACACGCCAGACAATGGTTAAAGATTCTCGTAGTTCACGAGGTATTCTGAGGTGTAATATTTCAACATTGTTATTCTATTCAGGATCTGTAGTGAACTGTAGTTGTATGGTTTCAAAGATTAAATATATGTACTTCTTTGCGCTTTAAAATAATTTTTGAGACCTTTTTTTTAATTTGAGGCCAATTTTCTTTCATTTCTTATAAACAATGTATTTTATTTATCTTTTAATATTTTAAATTGAATATAATATAAATAGGAAAAGAATAAATCAGATTTAAATTATAGTAAAATAATCGTACCATAAATTTTAGTTCCATTTGTAATAATTATGAAACAAGTAATAAAAGTTTCGTAATATTTTATTCATGCAGCGATCCAATTCTCTTTCATTCATAAATTACAAAATGCGACATACAATGCCAGTCCGTTGCTTGGATTTCGACGTTATAATATTTCATTGTGCATGTTAAGAGTATATTTTGTGTATTGTGAAGCTGTCGTGGAATAGCTGAAGTGTATGATACTTGCTTCCTTTTCCGTCTTTTCCTCTTGCAAGTGTCATTGCTCAAAGGATACCTAGTACTATTCTTTGGCTTATTTTTGAATCAAGACAAAAATAATGTCTTAAAGTGAAAATAGTTTTGAAACTACTAGGTTCTAATTAAAAAATAGATTAACTAGGTTAAAAATTAACGCAAAAATTAGTAGAAATAGCGTAAATAAATGGCGCAAACAACTAGTAACTAAACAGATTTGAAATGTTCATATCTTCAAACGTCTTTTTTGACTCGTTTATATTTTTTGTCGACAGCAAATTGTATTCAACTAGAAATGGCGATGCTAAAGGAATGAAGTTAATAAAAATGTGCAAAATATTCTACAACTATTCTATTAAACGTTTCTAATTAAACATGGCGATTTTATGGTACACAATCTTGGCGTATTTTACTAAAGTTTAATATCGTGAATTTATAGTACTAACTCCCAAGCAAGAAACCTAGGATATTACAATTTAATGAAAAGATACTTAGATTTATGTGCACTAAATTTTAATTTCTGATATCAATAGGATATTGGAAATCCTTTAGTAGTTTGGTCGAAATATTTTAATCACGCCTTACAATACTCTTTTGGTACGATAGTTCCACAAGATCTTTTATAGCAATGAATGGGACTGTAAAATTATTACTTTTACTTAAATTTTCAGTAAGAATAACGGAGGCGTTGCAGATATTCGGGGCCTCATTGTTCAGATAAATGGGAAGCCAGTAGCGTTTTGATTGTTTCATCGATTCATTAAAGCTATTATAATTATTCACTTGCTATGATTTACTTTAAAATGTTTTCTCCAATTATTTATCTTTTTTCTCTATAAATAATAAAATTATATTATTATGGGAAAATAACACAAACCAGTATTTAGTTCCATGGTGAGTTACAACGCTTATGTTTTGGATGCCAGATAGTTGATACACTGTAGTACGCAACTTAAAATACATACGTCTTATTAATATTAGAACCATTTATGAGTGGAATACAAATAATTGTGCTTTATTACTCAAATGCCTCCAGCGGAATCGAACCTGCGGCCGCAGATACAATAAGCAGGTTAACTAATAAAGGCAAATTGTCGTCATAATGCGTCAATAAACTCCTAAACCATTTATATAATTGCGCTGAATTTGTCCTAAATTATTTTTTTATACGCGCCTGTTAATGTTCTTGACACAAGTAAAGTTATAAAAGTGGTTAGCTAATATGAAATAAATTACGTTTTTAGCTAATGAATGAACTTGCCTCATATATCATAAAATTTTGATATAAACAGACAAAGCAAAAGAAATATGATAAAAAATGAATATATTTACTTTGTTACGAAATATGTATTTTTCTTGTATTAGAAAAATGCAAGCTTTTCATACAGTTGGTTGACTACAAAGCTCTAAAGTCGCGCTTGGAGGACATTTGTATGATTGGCGTGACGTTGATTTGTTCTACATTTACATATAAATGAACATTCCTGTTACATGTCAGTAATATTTATATCAAAATATTATGTATGTGTATTTTGTAAAATACATATTCTACTTCAATTCTAGATTTAGCCGAGCAAAGCCGCGGGTTTCGCTAGTTATACAATATACATATAAACCTTGCTCCTGAATCACTCTATCTATTAAAAAAAAAGTGCGTGTGTACAAAGTACTCATGCCAGAAGTATTTAACTTGAATTTAAATTAAGGCTAACTCTTCCCCGACTCTGAGCGCCTGGTACTATGGACTTATTTTTTCGTTTCATCGAGTTTGAAATCACATCGATTCTAAAGAAGTTTCACTTCAAAAACGTATAAAAATCCGTTGCGTAGTTTTAAAGATCTAAGCATACATAGGGACAGACAGACAGGAAGTGACTTTGTTTTATATTATGTATTGATTCTCGTAAAAAATCACGAATTTCTAATATTTTATATACCCGTTTCTTATTTATAATGTAACTAGCGACTCGCCCTCGCTTCGCTTGCGCTTTTTCCTAGATTTAGCACAGGCAAAGCCGCGGGAATTGCTAGTTAAGCATATAAACCTTCCTCTTGAATCACTCTATCTATTAAAAAAAACGCATAAAAATCCGTTGCGTAGTTTTAAAGATTTAAGCGTACAAAGGGATATAGGGACAGAGAAAGCGACTTTGTTTTATACTATGTAGTGATGAACAACTGTATACCTCATCCGTAATTGGTTAGCTGCAAAGCTCTTACAGCCTAACTATACAAATGTAGGTCGTGACGTTGATACGTTCCACATTTACATACAGAGTCACAGCGGCGACCCGTATACATATCTCATTGCACTATATTAAATTTGTGACTTCTGGTTCTGACAGTCCTTGGTTCGGTTGAATATCTCGTTCAAACACATTATAGTGTTAATTAGGGGTCTTCTGTTATAGACTTTAAGTGATCGCTTATTTAGTGATAGATGATACTACGCAGTTTATAGAGACCCTACTTTCTTGCGCCAGCGGTCGCGGGTTCGCTTGCGCTAAATCTAGGCACGATCCCGAGTGAAGTAAGGTGCTAGTCTTTTATATATTAAAAGCAAAGTCGAGGCGAAAAAGAATTCTTGAGTTGGTTACGTAAGTGTTACTAAACGCTTCTGTTAAGCTTAAAAAGCTAGCAGGTTACTATAGATGCTAAAGTTTATATATGAACATTTGTTACTACATTAAGCCAAACTGGATCGATTTGGATGAAATAAAGTTCACAGATAGCAAAAGTACCCCTTTTTTGTGAAGTTGCTCAAAATCATTAAAGAACTTAGACCCTTACTTCTAGTGTTCATAACATTACGCTAATGTATACCCTTAAAATGTATGGCATTTTAGTGTAATATGCTGATAAATTGCGACGTATGTTTGTGCTAACAAATTACGACGAATTTATTTCTATTCCCAAGAAAAATACTTTGTATAACATACCTACATAATATAATGCTCTATACGTTTCATTATAGTTATGAAAATTCATGGGGAAACGTATTTTTGGTAGTATATTACTGTTATTGTTTTTTAAATGATTGTTTTATTAACTATGAATTTATTTGTATATTTAATTAGTATTAAATTAAATTATATCATATCTATATCATGTTATCATGTGGGGGTTGTTTACATTATTCTGTTTAGTTGACGTACACTAAGTGTGGCCCTACTTTAATATAAGCTTGAACATAGTTCTCGGCGAGAATAATAAAAAAACTTGAAAGCTTGGTTATTTTAACCATTTTTGAAAAGGTTTGAAAATGTTGGGTATATGTTTTGAAAAGGGGTTCAACAATGTGTCTTTAATGTGTCGCTAGTGTTAGGCTAGTTTATATTACGGTAGATCTGAGTATTTTGGGTTCCAGTCCAGGTTGGTGTCAAGTTTAGTTATTGAGTTTTTATGTTAAGAAACTCTCACGGTTATACCAAACTTAGAAAATAGTGGAGTGTTTCACTAGAAATACATAGCGATAGGTTTCTCGTTCAGGAGCTAGGGCTGTGTAAGATTGTTGCAATGTATTTTGTTTTTCAATGACTTTTTTTCTATTTTGGGAGATTTGTCGCCGTGGATTAAACCAGTCAGAGGACTATATTAAATACTAATAGTCTTTTTCACGGCTCCGCTCGAGTTTTAAAGGCTGAAAATCAAAATAAATATTTTTCTCTGGTTTTTGCAACATTTTTCATTGATGCTCCTTTCTGGATAAACTGACTATCCAACACAAAAAAAAATAATTCGGACCAGTAGTTCCTGAGATTAGCGTGTTCAACCAAATAAACAAACAAACTCTTCAGCTTTATAATATTAGTATATATTATTGCACAAAATATGTACCTCACTCAATATTTTTAAAAGCAAAAGCTTATAATATATAAATTTAAGTAGTTAACAGCTTACAGCATATTATTTTAATTAATTATATCCAGCGCACTTGAATCTTAATGACTTGTACATGTAATGCTACATAATTACGACATTTCCGCTGTCACACTTAACTTTGAATCACTTGTCGCTGTCAAAAGTGTTTTAAAATAACTTACATCGAAGTTAAAACCGAACTTTTTAGCTAACTTTGTTGACTCAAATATTTTTGTATGGTTCTTATAAGCATAACATTAATTATTAGGTAGGATAAGAATGTTATCAAATAAATTTTAAGAAAACAGTTAATTTACAATTATTGAGAAGACAAAAAATGATGTACCTATCTTTTTTTTTTTAGATTTACACGAATATCTTAAGCTAAATTTATCTTTCTATATATAAAAGCGAAAAGTCACTCACTCGTCAAAATAACTATCGAATCGAAATATCGAAAACTGCTGACCGTAAAAAATAAATTAAATAACAGATAGATTGTATCGCTGGTAGATAATTGTTAGTAGACGTCTGCTAAGAACTGATTTCGCGACAGGAGCGGATTAAGGAGTTCTTAATAAATAAAGATTGTATGAAAGTTCTTTATTTTTTTTTATTAAACTTTAAGTTTATCGACGCCCTGCAAATTTAGCTAATTTTTCTATAATAATATTATTTATTTACTTTAAATACTTTTTTATTATCTTATTTATCATATTATTATTAAATAATAAAGGGCTTAAAAGAAAAATAATAACAACAACCTGTATATCAATAAATAACTCTTGGTGTCCTGACACGTTATTATCTCATGTAGGATTGTGTGTGGACGTGAGAGAAATTCGAATACACACATATTAAATCGCTAGGAACTATGTAGTAAAGGAATACAGGAAATTGGGCTGTCGTGCGTTATTTATATTTAAGTTTTTATATTATTTACTAGGTATGTAAAGCTGGTTTTTATCGCATAATATGTCGAAAAATTGTAAATAATTTGCTTTTAATTAAAAATAACTTTTATTATAACTATCCTTGGGGAATATTTTATTTATTTTTATGGTATCACCATAAAATAAAGAATTAAAAATGAAAATGAGCAAACCTATAAAACGTAGCCTAAATCTAAGTATGTTAAAAAAATTAAAAGGATTACTTAAAATATAATACTATTTTTAACCACCTGTTAATATTTTGACGGCACATTTAGCTCAGTTTATAGTGACAATACTTGCTGTGCCAGTAGTCGCGGGTTCGAGTCCTGCTACGGGCATATATTAGTTGAGCACGAATGTTTGTACTCCAGTCATGGGCGTTTATATATACAATATATTATAGATAGTATCAACTATCTGGTATCCGTAACACAAGCCTAGTAGCTTACCACGGAAATAGATAGCGTTGTGTGTAATAATGCCCCAACAATAAAGTACGTATATTTTCGGCATTGATGTTAGGCATTAGACCGTAAAGGAGTCATCCATCACGCATAGGCAATAAAAGATGAAGCAACACAAAAATATTGAATGTAGAATATGTCTGTTTACTTTTTACTTCAGAAGATATAGCGTGATGATAAACAAAAACAATAGCTTATAAAATTTTATTACAAAAAATGTGTATGTAGCTTTTAAAAAGTTTTAACGTCCCTATTTGGGCCATATTGAATTTATTGGTGTTTCATATTCAGTAAACCTGTTTCATAATAAACTTTTATTACTAAAGCTTATAGATATCAGATGGTGCATTGAAAACACTTTTTTTTGTTTATTGTTAAAAACTCACAAAGTTTGTTTTATGACAGAATGAAAAGCTTATCAAAAATATTACTTATACCTTTAAAATACAGTTTATTTGTCTATTACATACGTTTTTATGAAAACTATTTTTTTAAAACTAAGCTATTGGTAGCCCAGCGGTAGCGCGCTCGGAATAACCGAGTGATGCGGGTTCAAATCCAGGTCTCGCACCTCTGATATCATGTGCGAATCATTTCTATCATGATTACCACGTCTTACGATAAAGGAAAACATCGTAAGGAAACCTGCATGTCTGAATGAAACCTAGCAAGTTTTCGACCAACACGCACTAGGCCAGCGCGGCGGACTATGGCCTGATCCCCTCGTACTAAGGAAGGCCCGTGCCCAGCAGTGGGACGTTAAAAAGAACTGAAGTATAAGCTATTGCAGGTTAGGAGGAAATTGGTTATAATTTTACTGTCAAGTTTAGACTCATACAAACATGTAACGTCGCGGGGATTCAAGCCATAGGCCACGCTGGTTAAGCAGACTGGGTAGTCTTAGGACTTCTTCCAGAAGTACAGGTTTCCTTACGATATTTAACAAATATAAGAATTTAAGCAAAAAATTTGTATAGCAATAAAAACATTTAACGTCGACTCGCTTGGCTTAGTTGGTAGTGATCCTGCTTTCTGCGTTAGCGGTCGCGGGCTTGAGTCCCGCTGGGGGCATTCATTTGTTGAGCACGAATGTTTGTTCTCCAGTCATGGGTGTTATATTTATAATATTTATGTATTTAAAAAAGTTATATACGTAGTATATCAACTATCTGGTATCCGTAACACAAGCTTCGTAGCTTACCACGGAACTAGATGGCGCTGTTGTAAGAATGTCCTTACATATTTATTATTTTATCGCGTAGCAAAAACAATTGCCATTATTCCATCCACTAAAACAATATGAGTATTTTCATTTGTATTCAATGAGAAAAACATATTTCATTCACTTGGATTGAGTCCAAAGCAAGAATTTATGTAGAGCGTTTCGAATCTGTCATGCGAAACACTGATAATATCATAAACAAAGGTAGAGCGCTTAAGACACTGCATTAGATCTGGGTCGCGTTTTGCTTAGAACAGTCGTATACTTAAGACTAGCATTTCCCGCGGCTTCGCACGCGATCTAAAGACCGGAAACGAAATTCTTATTGGTACCTTGTATAACTAACGCCCGCCTTTTACTTTTTTGCAACATTTCTCATTGATGCTCCACTCCTATTGGTCGTAGCGTGATGAAATATAGCCTATAGCCTTCTTCGATAAACCGACTATGCAACAGAAAAATATTTTTTTAATTCGGACCTATAGTTCATTTAGATTAGCCCGTTCAAACAAACAAACAAACAAACAAACAAACAAACAAACAAACAAACAAACAAACAAACTCTTCTGCTTTATAATATTAGTATTGATTTTGCTTATTTTTAACCGACTTCCGCAAGGAGAAGGAGGTTATCAATTCGATTGGTACTTTTTTATGTATGTACACCGATTACTCTGTGATATATGATCCTATTTACATGATTTTTCTTTTATTCGATAGGCAATAGTCATTGCCATTTAGTTCCATAAAAATTTAACATAGTTTGACCCAGTAGTTTTTATTTTATGAACATTTTTTTTATTTTCTTTAGTGTTAGTCTTTTAACGTTTTATTTCACTTATTTTGTCTGTGTATGTAGGTACTTCTTTATCGCGTAATACTTTCTTAGGTTTACGCAAATATTTGACATAATAAATGAAACTATCTTTTCGGATTTTGTCGCGGATTTATTTGGATTTTTGGTTCCCGACGTTTCGAATGCTTTACAGCAATCGTGGTCACGGGAGAGACTGCTGTAAAGTAGAAAGGAAACCGAAAAGATAGTTTCATTTATAATGTTCTTCATGGTGTGTTTGTTTTGAAGTTCAAAATTTGTCAATTTTTCAACACGGAATTAATAAGTAACGTTAGAGCCAATATAAGGATTTATAATAAGAGCTTCATTCTGAAAAGTTTCAGCTATTAACACAAACTCTATGCTCTTTACTGTAATAACCTTAGTGATATTAATAATTTTTGAATTAAACGACGCAAAAAGAATTTTAGTTACCCTTAATCGAAGGTTTTACAAACATTGGAAAGGTTTACTCTTAAATCTTCTTAGATCAATTTGATTGTTTCGAGTGTATTATTGTTCATTCTTTGCATATTAATTAAGTTTTTGCTGTCCCGAAATAATATAAAGCCCTCCTGAGAAAACGAAAGAGTTCAATGATTTTTACAGACCATTACTTTCCTTGTTTTTTCTTATAAAATTCTAAAATCCCCATCAAAATCGGCATGTCCAATACCTTAAAGAAATAAAATAGCAAAAAAGTATTAAAAAATGCCTGATTTATTTTTATAAAGTAAATGTAATATATGAAACACATCTCTTTTATATAACGAAAGTTTGCAATTGAGCTCAGGTGACTTATTGAGTGCAATTTATAAGGTGCTTCACAATGCTAGCTGTTACATGACGAGCTTCGTGTATACGGTTTCTATACATTTTATATGATACCGTTACTTCAGATTATTGTAATAGTGTTGTATTTTACTATAGAACTAAAAATGAGTAATGTTAATAAAATTGTAGTTATTATGAAATTTTAATATTTTATAGTAGTTTAAGAATTCTTAGGATAAGTTTAATTAATTAGAAATTATGACACGTATATATTAAATTAAATTAGTTATTTATGACAATTTAATTCTAAGGTACTGAGCTTAAGCGAACATTTCGCACAATGGTTTTTTTATAAAACAAACGTAAACATTTTGTCAACGTTGTCCAGAAGTTATTGGGTAAAAGTACTTAATGGAATGAAATACTGAATCTTGGCTATAATATTTAAATAATATTGGTCAGGACAGCTTTTAATTTACTTAAACTTTTGTTTGTTTGAAATCATTTTGGTAGTTATTGATTAGAATCTTCAAATTACATGGTGTTATGTTATGCATATTGCATACTCTTCTGCCATTTTCCCCTATTATTCGTCACCACACAATTTAAGGCTTCCTTTTTATGTACTATCACACAAAATCAATACAAATACAAAATCTGACTATCTTCTATTTAGTCTTCCTTTTCCTCTCCATTTATCTACTATCACTCCTTTGAATTTCTTGTCACATGCGTTTTGTCTCTTTTTATATCATTCGCGCTTCCTCTTAAGTACTAATTCCTTATTTGATACATTTTTCTTACTCCACTTATTCTACTTATCTTAACATTTTCATCGTTGCTGCGTACCATCTTCTTTCTCCTGTCTTAATAACAAGTTTCATTACAATGAAAAGTGCTTAATTCGGGTAGATGTATCATGTTATTCTTAAGATGAATTTATTTTAAAGAAAATTCTATACTAAGATGTTGTTGTAGGGACATTACTACACACAGCGTCATCTAGTTCCGTGGTGAGCTACGAAGGAAGCTTGTGCTACGGATACCAGATAGCTGATATACTACATATTATATAAGTTTAAATATATACATATTATAAATTATAAACACTCATGACTAGAGTACAAACATCTGAGTTTAACAAAAGAATGCCCTCAGCGGGACTCGAACCTGCGACCGCTGGCGCAAGAAATCACTACAAACTGCACTAAACGCGTCGTCTTAAAAAAGGCGAAATAATTTGCAATGTATTTAGTTAAACCCAATATATTGTGATAAGGGGTGTGATCATGGGTGTTTATATTTATAATATGTATGTATTTAAACTTATATATGTAGTATATCAACTGTCTGGTATCCGTAACATAAGCTTGCTTCGTAGCTTACCACGGAACTAGATGGCGCTGTGTGTAATAATGTCCCAACACGTAAAAGTAATTTTCTCTTACAGTTGGACCGACACTTCAAGCTAAGTATCCAGTGGTTATTTTCATTCACGGTGAATCATTTGAATGGAATTCTGGGAAT
The DNA here is from genome assembly GCA_905231865.2 of Boloria selene. Lineage (NCBI taxonomy): Eukaryota > Metazoa > Arthropoda > Insecta > Lepidoptera > Nymphalidae > Boloria > Boloria selene. The sequence continues at coordinate 2,185,734 of HG993133.1, forward strand.
GTATATGACGGCGCCGTACTGTCGAGCTATGCGGGTTTGGTTGTTATAACAATCAACTATCGTCTCGGCATTTTAGGTAATGTACCATATGTGATTACTTTATTGGAAAAAAGTTGAAGATTTTTAGTTTTTTATGTAAAATATGCTTTTAAATTTGTCGAAAAATGTTATAATTGATTTTTTATGTCAGTTACTATAATATATTCGTTTAGAATATAAGTGGAAAAGGAATAAAATTTAATATTTATAAATAATTCCGTTCCGCAAAACATGCAATTTAAAATTTCAAAACAAAAAGTTAGTTGAAAATTCCCGCACAAATATTAGTCCGCGTTTAATAGCTAACCTTCAATTTACATTACATTATTTAACTCATGACCGTGAACTTTCAAAACGAAAATAATCAAATATTTTAAATGCAGAATAACTTAAAGCTACAGTGAGAATTCGCTCGTTAAAAATCATTCCAAATTAAATTTATCAAAATACTTAGTAGGTACATATATAATATTTTCTTAGATTTACGAGAATATTTGACATTATAAATAAAACTATCTTTTTGGAATAATAAAATTTGGAAAAATAAATCCGTAACAAAAAAATCAGAAAACATAGTTTCATTTATAAGGTACATATTTGTTTGTATTTAGCCTTTTATAATGTCACATTGCTGGTAATGGGCCCCTCTTACAAGGGGAATCAGGACATTGTCCACCACGCTGGCCTAGTGCGTGTTGGTGGACTTCACAATGTCCTTAGAATACTTGCTAGGTTCTCTCAGATATTTCCTTACGATGTTTTCCTTCACCGTAAGACAATTAATCATGTTCGATACTATTTACACATTACAATAATTTCATAGGTGTTAGACCTGGATTTGAACCCGCTTCACTCGGTTTTTAATAATAATTCAATTTATATGTTTAATTTTTACTAAAATCATACTTAACAATGTAAAAATAAAGTATAATTAATACATTAAGTACAATTAATAATAATATAGTATGTACATTAAACTTCATAAAGCTATAGAATGACGCTACAAGAATGTTTAATTAAGCAAAGTGAAACGTGACGAAGCTATCGCATAAGAGCTGTGCATAAATTCATTGGAGACCAAGAAAAATAAAACTGTAGTAGCTGCTTATTCTTAATTTATCGTGAAGGAAAAGTTTATAATAAATATTTTAATAAAAATTTCAATTACTCAAGAGCATTTGGGTAATTAAATATTTGAACATATTCCCTAAACCGAACCGTAATTACTTTATTTCGAAAAAACACTTATATTTTTTAACTAGTAAACTACTTTTTAGTTACGTAATAATATAATGATTAACGAACTAACAATAATAGTTTAGAAAAAGTAAAATAAGGGATAATTTCGACAAGGGATAATAAAATAAGGGATAATTCGAATAAATGTCAAATATGTTTTTAATGCTGACACAACAAACTAATCTCCTTCTTATCTGCTCCAGTTTACGTGATATTTGAAAACTACTTCGCTTAACTAGCATAATATTATGAAACCATAAAACAAAAAATTGAATTGAAAGGAAACTAAATATTCATTTCTTTTAATTTTTGTCAGAAATGTGTACCAATTCAATAATTTTATTTTATTATTTACATTACCAAGTATTACAAGTAAAATATTGCATTACCAGGTTTTTAATTTCTTAACATTTAAGAAACAGCTAACTTTTAGCAGCCGTGGCCTTGCTTAATAGTTAAAAGAAGTTAACGAGCAGCTTTAAAATATTTCTATTAATTATATTACTTTTATATTATTATTTTAATGAACCTTATGTAAGACAAAAATGTTATAAATTAATAAATATGACCTTCGTAGGATTCCTAAACGCAAACCCCATACCTCATTTGAAAGCAAGAGTGGCGAACTACGGGTTGATGGACCAAATTGCCGCATTACATTGGGTACAACAGAATATAGCGCTATTCGGAGGTGATCCCGGAAACGTTACAATGTTGGGACACGGGTCAGGAGCTGCCTGTATAAATTTTTTGATGATCTCACCTACAGTCGTAACAGGTTCGTATATTTAAAGCTAAATATGTTTTTAACGGCAACTTATTTAAAGGCAACTTTAACCGTTTGGCTCAGTTGGTATTGACCCTACTTTCTGCGCCAGCGGTCGCGGGTTCGAGTCCCACTGGAGGCACACATTTGTTGAGCACGAATGTTTGTACTCCAGTCATGAGTATTTAAATTTATAATATGTATTATAATATTTAAAAGTTATATATATAATATATCGACTATCTGGTATCCGTAACACAAGCATCGAAGCTTACCACGAAACTGGATGGCGCTGTTGTAAGAATGTCCCAACATAATAATATTTATTATTGTAGGTCTATTTCATCGAGCTATTCTTCTATCCGGATCAGCGTTAAGTTCGTGGGCTCTTGTGGAAGATCCAGTAAGCTATTCCGTCCAACTCGCAAAACAATCAAATTGCACACTCCCTGAAGATATTGTGAAAGACCACGAGCTAATCGTTGACTGTCTTCGAGAAGTACCCCTTCTAGAATTAATGTCTGCTGAAATCAGTACACCAAGCTATCTGACAGCTTTTGGTCCATCAGTAGACGGAGTGGTTGTGAAAACTGACTACGCGAAAGAACTCCTAACATTCTTCATACCTAACGACCTCCAAGGCTTTACCAGTGTATCCGGTGTCAACAATATCAAAGCGGACAAAAGAAGCGGAGATAGGATTTTCGGGATAAGAGGCGGGCAGAATAAATATGATCTGCTATTCGGCGTGGTAACGAGCGAGGCTCTGTGGAAATTCTCGGCTCAAGATATACAAAACGGTTTCGAGGGTGAGAGGCGAGACCGAATAATAAGGTAAGGGTGTTTATCCAGCAAATTGGTATTTACCCGATTTAAAGGATTGCATATACATATCTATCAATAACTTATTTTCGTTAGATTAGGTAGCATACATACTCGTATTAATTAAACCTTAAAATTGAATTAAACCTTGTATATGGTGGTTTTTGTTATATAATATGGGACCTTCCATATTGTGTATATATAGGAACCATATAAATGAAGCTCTGTAAGCATTTATATTAGTAGTAATGTAAAAGAAATATGTACATATTAGGAAAGGAAAATATATAAACCTTTTCATTTCAGGACGTATGTAAGAAACGCCTACACATATCATTTGAGTGAGATTTTCTTTACTATAGTCAATGAATACACCGACTGGGAGCGGACAGTACAGGTAAGATATTTTATTATTAGATCACAATATATCTTGTCGAGCCAAAGATTGCCAATCCCTATCATGTCGTATTATTTTCTTTCTATCGGCTTCACATTACTTACATACGTGATTGGAAAAATAAACCGAGATCAGGCCTTTTAAATTGAAGTAATAGTTGTGGTAAATCAAGAAATACAGCCTTAGTAATATAATGAATATAATTTTTAGTTCGTTAATCCTACTTCTAGCGTGTTAAATAAAAAGTTAGGATTTTATTTAATATTTTTTTACTAGAATAATAAAAATGTATAAAAAAAAATTCAAATTTAGTTTTCAATTTAACCTGGGATAATCTAAAATACAAAATAGAGTTGTATTGAAAAATAATAAATTTCAAGTACATACTTACAGCCTTCAGCTTCAGCTTTCGTCAGCTTTTCAGATGCACGGCTTATATTATTTGAGCTAGAAGTAAGAAATGATTCACAATAACCTCCTTTTATGAAGAAAGTTATGATTAATGAGGATGTTTAGAATATTCTCGAGGCTACTAAAAGAGAATGGCAATTTGTAGTACTTAAAAAGATCCATAAAGACCCGAATCAAAGTTAAAACTGTTACGAAAATATTGGTTTAGTTAGCAAAAATCAAAAAAATTAGATTGTATTATAGGAACAGACATGGTGAAGATACCTTTATGACCACCCCCCTGCCATATGATTTCCCACAGTACATAACATAAATTATAAATCATGTGCTACGCTGATATATAAGCTACATTAGTGTTGAGTTACATCAAAATCTGTTCAATATTTTAGGCTTGAAAAAGAGACAAACATTCATATTACACATCACAAAATTATTAAATCGGTTTAAATGTACCAGTGATATTTAGCATACATAAATAAGATACATATGCAAATGATATTCGAAAATCTCTTCCTAATAAGATAGAATTTCCATTTATATTAGATTATGTTGGAGCTCAACTGAAACAAAAGTCGTTTGGCACCAACCTAGATTTCGAGCTTAGGCTTGTGATCGTATGTCGAATATCGAATTGTTTACCATTAAAATGGCTTAACGTCTCGAGAGTTTAGAATTACAATTAGTGTTATATTACAATCTATTTATAAAGATGTTTTGCCCGATTTAATAATGAAGGTAAGAGTTTTGTAGGAATTGGTAGTACGAGTAAATACAAAGCAATCATGGCAATATAAAAGTTTACATATTTTTTTAATTAAATGTAACATTGTAAATCACTTAGATTTATATAATGTTACTTACATAATTCATTCTAATATAATTATATTTTTATTTAATATAATATAATTATATTTGACGACACGTTTGGCTCAGTTGGCAGTGACTCTACTTTCTGCGCCAGCGGTCGCGGGTTCGAGTCCCGCTGGGGGCATTCATTTGTTGAGCACGAATGTTTGTACTCCAGTCATAGGTGTTAATATTTATATTATGTATGTATTTAAAATTTATATGTGTAGTATGTCAACTATCTGGTATTCGTAATATAAGCCTCGTAGCTAACACGGAACTAGATGGCGCTGTTGTAAAAAATGTCCCAATATATAGTCCCAATATATATTTTTTTATATTATTATTAACGACACGTTTGGCGCAGTTTGTAGTGACCCTACTTTCTTGTGCCAGCGTTCGCGGGTTCGATCCGCTGGGGCCATTCATTTGTTAAACTCGGATGTTTGTACGTATATCAACTATCTGGTATCCGTAACACAAGCTTCCTTCATAGCTTACCACGGAACTAGATGGCGCTGTGTGTAATAATGTCCCAACATATTTATTTATTTATTAATATATATTTATTTAAGGTGATTATGCGAGTAGAAATTTATTATATTTCAACATTTCACTATATGTTATAGCACCCAATCAACACACGTGATGCCGCAGTATTAGCTATATCTGATGCTCAGTACGTTGCACCTTTGGTTCAGACTGGCGACTTCCTGAGTGTCAGCAAAAGCGCTATTGGAACGGGACCAAATACCTTCTTCTATGTATTTGATTACCAAACAAAAGATGGGGACTATCCACAGGTACGTTGATATATTATTTATATTTCCTTTTCTTGTATTATACTTGTATTTTGTTGTATCATATTATAGTATTCGTCGTTTATTTAATTATTTATTTAAACGTCCAAATACTTACTACACTTTATAGTATTTTTTTTAACCGACTTCAAAAAAGGAGGAGGTTATATGTTCCGTTGTATGTATTTTTTTTTTATGTATGTTCACCGATTTCTCCGCCGTCTGTGGGCCGATTTCAAAAATTTTTCTTTTGATTGGTAGGGTATAGTTCCGAGGTGGTCCCATTGTCACCAAGTCAGGATCTGATGATGGGATCCTAGGGAAATCGAAGGCAACTCTCAAAATTTACAGGCACCTATTATGTTTTTGATATAGTTTCTAAGCCCGATAAAGCTTTTACGTATAAAAATCATCATCTCATGTGGATGAGCTGATGATGGAAGGTAAAATTCCTCAACAGTTGTTTTTTATGTGTTTTCACCGATTTCTCCGTGAATTGTGGGCCGATTTTAAAAATTTCTTTTTTGTTCGGTAGGGTATACATTCAAGATGTTCTCATTGTCACCAAGTCAGCATCTGATGATGGGATCCTAGAGAAATCGAGGGCAACCCTTAAATTTTATCGGCACTGATTACCTTTTTCATATATTTTCTAAAGCTGTTCAAGAATTTGTGATGGTGTAAGATATATATCCTCAACGGTTAGGAGTTGAAAGAAAATTCTTTTAATATTATACGTACTTATGAACTGATAGTCGTATTCCTTCAGGATATTAGGTGGATTGATAATAGAAGGTAAATCTTATTAACGTCTACGAGTTACGTGGAAAAATAGACGTGGACAAATCTCGATTGACTATAATTGTCGTTCATTTCAAAACTTCGCTGACTTATTGGAGCGGTAGTTTAGTTAGCCTTCCAATATTTTATTTAAACATAATAATTTCCACAAAAAAAATTAAAATAAATTATTAAAATATTTACATACATAATATTGTATTTGGCCTGCATATGTGACTAGTTTGGCGCAGCTTATAGTGACCCTACATTCTTGCGCCAGCGGTCGCGGGTTCGAGTCTCGCCCAGCATTCATTTGTTAAACTCGGATGTTATTACTCTAGTCATGGGTGAATATATTTATAATATGTATGTATTTAAACTTATATATGTAGTATACTCGTATCAACTATATGGTATCCGTAACACAAGCTTCCTTCGTAGCTTACCACGGAACTAGATAGTGTTGTATATAATAATGTCCCAACATATTTATATTTATTTATATTTATATTTAATGGTTCTTGAAAACATGCTAGATTCTATGATGATATTATTTCTACATTATGTAGGCACAATGTATTTTATCGATAGACTTTAGTACTCCTCATTGATAAATATTTACAAGTAAATATACTATCACTGTAATCAAAAATTATGGAGCACGCTTTGTTTTCAATACAAAATCTAAAAAAGTGTCTGAAAACTAATTTTGTTTAAGTATCTATCTATCTATCTAAGTTTATATTACAAAGATTCTTTCACATATTTACTAAAACTGGTACGAAATAAAATACGTTTCCAATTTATTGGAAGATTTTCGTTATTACGTTTTTATTGGCTCGATTCTCTCAAGCAAGACGCCGTTCATCAAAAGTTTTTGTTCCCTTATTTTTTACATTGATGAAGTTTCACTTTCTTTAGTACTAACAATATTCGATTTCGATAGTGAGTATCGAATAGTTATTTATGCAACCACTTTCAATGAATACATATTTTTTTTATTTATTTTGCTTAAGCTTAATATTATTTAGTAATTTGTTTGAACATAGATATTCGATATTATTGTGAGATTATTTATCATTTAAGGTTATACATCAATGACTAGTAATTTTTGTAATCAGTCATAGTTATGTCAAAAACGATTTACATTTGATTGATTTATTGATAAGCTTGTAGAATAATAAAAGCTTGTATAACAAACCCATTTATATAATATACAAGCATTCCCCGCAACTCCGTCCACGTTCTAAAGACCGGAAACAAAATAGATTTCACATACCGTGTGATGTTTTATAGCCGGGTAGATGAGATTTTTCAGAAATGAAATGTTTTACCGCAATAAAAAGTACATTATGAATTGACCCGGGTAACCAGCAATCATCATACCAAATTTCATCCAAATTCGTCCAGTGGTTTTTAGACAGATAGACAAACAAAAATCCTAAAAAGAATAGTTTTGGCCTCTATATCTATAAAATTTTTGGCTCAGTTGGCAGTGACCCTGCTTTCTGCGTCAGCAGTCACGGATTCGAGTGCCGCTGGGGGCGTTTATTTATTAAGCACGAATGTTTATACTCCAGCCATGGGTGTTTATATTTATAATATGTATGTATTTAAAATTTATGTATGTACACAAGCCTAGTAGCTGACCTTAGCAAGCCACGGAGCAAGATAGATTGTAATAATGTCCCAACATATTAAAATAAAATTTAAAAAAATGATTTTTCGATTAGATTTTCCAAAAAAATTGTAATTTACAGATTTGACTCCGTTAGAATTTTATTATATAATGTGTAGATGTATCTTCGAATCTATATAATATACATTGTTCAATAGCCCGTGAATACAAATGATTAAAGTTATTTCATTGTAATTGAAACTGTTCAATGAATTTTCATAAAACTACTATGTTTGAGAAATAGTTGATTAAATTTTTTTCTAGTTCAATAAATTTTTATTTTGCATTCATAGATGTTTATTGTTTAATTACTTGTACATTTTCTTTATAATATTCTATATACTGTTATTCTATTTATGTATTATTATGTAGTTAATCAGGCAATTCGTTTGTACGACTTTATATCACAACATTCTATTTCAATTTCTAAATTTGAAAAGTTACTAGTAACTACTTGTTATAGGTTTTAAATTGAGAGTAAGCACCGTGAGCGACCAATATGTTTAAAATTCAAGTAAAAGTATATAAATACACTAGTTTTAGTTTGCGGCTTCACTCGTGTATGATTAGTTTAAATTGAAATTACACGAACATTTATTGAGTCGTTAAGTGATTAAACAAAAATATATACTTCTAGACAGTGGTAGCCCAGTGGTAACGCGTTCGCTCGAATAACCGGGTGATGCGGGTTCGAATCCGGGTCTCGCACTTCTGATATTTTCATGTGCGATTCATTTCTATCATGATTGCCACTTGTCTTACGGTGAAAGAAAACATCATGAGGAAACCTGCATGTCTGAGAAAAACCTAGCAAGTTTTCGAAAAACATGTGAAGTCCGCCAACTCGCACTAGGCCAGCGCGGTGGACTATGGCCTGATCCCCTCGTACTGAGGGAGGCCCATGCCCAGCATTGGGACGTTAAAAAGGGATGATAATGATGATGATAATATACTTCTCAAGATATTTTTTGTATAATATTAAATTATAAGTTTGTTTTAGCGCATGGGTTCTGTACACGGAGAAGAATTGCCGTACTTATTTGGAGCACCACTTGTAGAGGGTCTTGGACATTTCCCTAAAAATTACACCAAATCTGAAGTCGCATTATCTGAAGCTTTTATATTGTATCTAGCGAACTTCGTGAGAACTGGGTAAGTGGGGTTGATACATTTTTTAACATGTTTTTTTCATCAAATATTCGCTTAAAATCTAAAAAAGTATTAGTTTTTACAAAATATTTTAAAATAAGTACATTAATATACAATACCATCTACGAGAATTTAATGAAAATCCAAGACTGGTTGACAGAAAAGTAATAAATATTAAAAAAATGTGACTTTTCCTAAAGCTAAGGTCCGTCCGTAGTCCCCTTTGATATTTTTTAGCGCGAAATTTTATTATTTACTTCAATTTATAATCTTTCTGTATACTATTTTCATATATTCTAGATTTATAAGTATCAGTGTGGTTTCAAGTATAATATTTCTCATTAATTATCAGGATTTGATTCATAAGATATTCGAAAAAAATATGTTCTAAATATGTATTATATTCATTTCATTTAACGTCCCACTACTGGGCATAGTGTTCTCTTCAACTTTAGGCTAAATTCCACTGCTTTGGCGTAAGCCGGTCAAGTATAAATACTCTTTACTGTATGTCAAACTAGATGTAAAATCTTTTTAACAATAGAGATTGGCCTCATAAAGAAAATGTGACACCAAACAGTTATTCATTATATAAAAGCGAAAGAACAATAGCTTCTCTATGCAAAGTGAAAACAAATAAGCGAGTGTGAAGCTTTCAAAAGAATGTATGAAAATAAAATTACTTTTCAATAACCCGTGAGTGAATTCTTTCTTTTAATCTACTTCGTTCGAATGGAATTCGCTTTGTCGCATTCTAAGCTTTTGTCTTCCGTCTATTGTGAGATTAAAAAAAAGCCTTCGATCCCTATTAATATTATAAATATGAGAATATGTTTGACATTTATTCGGTCACTAATTCATTTATTTGTCACATTAATATTAAAAGAATGTTAGTTTGTATGTATTTTGTGTAATACATTGGTGCTTAAGAATGATTATTCTTAAAAGTAGGAGATCTACCTTGAAAAAATATAATTTTTTAGAGATTTTGTAACTAACTAATTTAGTAACTAAATAATAACTTGTTAATGTAATGTTAATACTTAGCTTTACGAACGACACATATATTGTTAAACTTCATTTATGTTTCCATGTAAGTGACATTTGTCTTTGTTTATGGAAATAAATATCTTTAAACCGAACTATCATCTTAAGTCACCATGACCACCACATAAATACTTACATAATAATATGCATCTGAATTTATATATACCGTCACATATAAATCCTAAAAAATAATATATCGACTTCACTTTCAACATAGGAGTTACAAAGAAACATCCCTAAAATTTTATTAAACGTAAGTCGTGTGTATTTCTTTTGAGAAAACCTTTGTAGAATTTTCGAGACAAAGCCTAAATGTTTGCAATATTTAAAATTTGGGTGGGAGATGAATTTTATTTTCAAGATGTTAGCTTTTAGGTTTATAATTTAATTTTTTTATTATCATGTACCACAAAATTATGTCATGTTAAAAAAAGTTACAGTATGTCGAGAAAGGAAAGCTTATTTCTTCAAGAGATTTCTTAAAAAAGCTTTAAGAAGTGCGAAAATAAGTTAATTTAGTGCGGAATAGTTACAGTATAGCATTAAACGGGATAAACATATTATCTGACCGAGCTTGTAAAGCTTTTGTCTGTCCCGAAACGGCGGGACTGACTTTGATGTAACAAATGACAAATTTTATTTGTGAAATTTGGGTTCCGCTCAAAAAACTGTATCTATATGTGTAAAATTAGTCAACTTAAAGAAGTAAGAAACATTCACACAAACAAACAGTAGTCCGATAATATCGACTGGCTTATAAGTTATTAACTTTGGTAAAACAACAAAGCTTTAATGAGAAATCCTAGTCGTTCTTCTAAAGTATTAAATTTCATTGAGTTAAGAACTACTCAATGAAATTTGAGCTTGAAGGTTTGAAGGCTCAAAAGGCTTGAAGTAATAACTGTGGTAATATTGAAGTAATAATGAAGTAATAGTGCTAATATCTAAAAACTTTTATGAGTACAATATGACAAATAAATACAAAATAGTGATTTTTATCGTTTTTAAGAAATAAGTCCATTATTATAAATTCGCAATAAATTATTTATTTTTAAAATCAGTTAATAAAGTAGTAAGAAAATAACAGAAGTTCTCGTTTCGGTTCGTTTAGTTTAACTAAACAAAATGGAAAATTATAGCACAGAACGTAGTTTGTTAGAACGCTTCAGTACCCAGCCTCTTGTTGAATATTACCGTACTGATATCTTTAAAATACCGTTTTGAAATGTTTAAAACACAACGAAATTTGCACTTCCCTATACAATTTTATTATCAATACATAGTATTTATACAAAGTTATCTCGCTGTCTGTCTGTCCCTATGTATGCTTAAATATTTAAAACTACGCCACGGATTTTGATGCGGCTATTTTAATAGATAGCGTGATTCAAGAGGAAGGTTTATACGTATAAATAGCGGAACCCAGGGCTTCGCTTGGGCTAATAGTCTATACTATTATTAAAAAGCTGAAGAGTTTGTTTGTGTGTTTGTTTTTTTTTTTTTTTTTTTTTTTATAGACAATAAGGGGCAAACGAGCAAACGATCCACCTGATGGTAAGTGGTTATCGTTGCCCATAGACACCTGCAACATAAGTGGAGTTGAGAGTGCGTTGCCGACCTTTGAGGAACCTACAGACACGACTCTTAAAGAACCCCATATTATAGCGCTCAGGGAAAACCTCGGGAGGAAGATCATTCCATATTTTGCACGTGCGAGGTAGAAAGGAGCGAGATGCACGTACATTTTTTGGATGCCAGGCATCTAATATGTGAGGATGACATCCTATCCGATGGCGAAGGGTGCGGTGATAGAAGCGCGACGGTGGCACCAGATCAAAAAGTTCATCAGAACACTCTCCATTATACAGACGATAGAATACACATAGGGAGCCCACATCTCTTCGCAGGCTTAAGGGTTCTAATTCGTCTGTTAATATGGGATCATCGACAATACGAATGGCTCGTCGTTGGATAGAGTCAAATGGAAGAAGCTGGTATTGAGGAGCGCCAGCCCAGAGATGAGAACAGTATTCCATGAGAGGGCGAACCTGTGCTTTATAAAGCAAGAGGCGATGCCTTGACGTGAAATACTGTTTAGCTCTGTTAAGCACTCCTATTTTTTTGGAAGCCAATTTGGCTTTTTCTTCCAGATGACGTCTAAACTGGACATCACTCGATATTTCGATTCCTAGGATCCCGATACTCTCACAGATGTTAAGAGAAGTGTTTTGAAACTTTGGCGCTAGAGTAAATGGGGCTTTTTTAGTGGTGAACGCACAAACCTGTGTCTTCGAGGGGTTAAACTGGACGAGATTTCGTCGACCCCAATCAGAAACCTGCTCCAGGGTAGTTTCTATTTCGGACACAAGTTGGTCTCTGTTCTCCTCAACCATAACTCGAGAGATTCCTGCTCGGCCCGTATAATAAGCATCGACTGTACTGTCATCTGCATAGCAACGAATATTGTCTGTGAGCAACATATCGTTGATATGCAGAATAAACAGTGTAGGCGATAGTACAGAACCTTGGGGTACGCCAGCATTAATCGGCACAGTGTTAGAGCATATACCGTCAATAACGACTTTTATGCTGCGACCAGATAGGAAGCTAGCGACCCATTGGCATAACCTCTCGCTAAGCCCGTAAGATGGTAGCTTCGACAGAAGCGCCTTGTGCCAAACCCGATCAAAAGCCTTTGCGATATCAAGACTAAGCGCTAACGCCTCTCCCTTACTCTCAATAGCAGCTGCCCAGCGGTGAGTCAGATATGCTAGAAGATCTCCAGTACTACGATTGTGTCGAAATCCGTATTGTCGATCGTTAATGAGCTGGTTCTCCTCCAGGTATGTAAGGAGCCTGGTGTTAATTACACGCTCCATTACCTTTGAGAGTACGGAGGTTATCGCAATGGGCCTATAATTGGATGGGTCTGTGCGGTCACCCTTCTTGGGAATAGGGTGTACAATGGCGACTTTCCACGAAGACGGGACTTGTCTAGAGGAGTAGGATAAAGTGAACAGGCGGGTTAAGACCGGTGTTAACTCTGGAGCACACGTCTTAAGCACAATAGCTGGAATACCGTCAGGCCCGCTGGACTTCTTGACGTCTAGGGATAAAAGCACTCGACGCACTTCGCGTTGCGAAAAATATATTTCTGGCATGGTGTAATTGCACTGTGGAATGATAGGTGGCGCTAATCCCCCGTCGCCAAGAGTTGAATTCGATGCAAAAAGAGAACACAGGAGATCTGCTTTCTCCTTTGCAGAATGTGCCAGCGTGCTATCCGGTTTGCGCAAAGTTGGTAAAGATGGTCGACAGAAATTCCCTTCCGCAGCTTTGGCGAGACTCCAAAAAGCTCTTGATCCAGATGGAAAGCTTAGAAGTTTCTCGCCAATGCCACGGATATGTTTGTCTTTTGCCCTGGCTATTACTGTTTTGCAGTATCTAGAAGCAGCATTAAATTTCTTTTTGAGATCGGCTAAGTGAGGACCCTTTGCTGCGCGGGCAACAACCCAGGCCTGATAGGATTCCTGCTTTTCGCTAGAGGCTCTGGCACAGGATGCATCATACCAGGGTTGTGATCGACCGCCAATACGGACGATAGAACTGGGAATGAAACATTCCATCCCCTGTAGAATCGTATCCGCAATGGCTTCAGCACAATACGAAGGGTCATCCGATGAAAAACAAATGCGCTTCCATGGGTAGGATGCGTAAAATTCTCGCAAGCCATCCCAGTCTGCTGACTTATAGTGCCATATTCGCCGTATCCCACTTGGGCGGCGATAGGAGGCTATGGGCACCTTCGAACGAACCAGGCAATGGTCAGATCTACTAGACCGAATTGAAAAATTATTGGTGTGTTACTCAGGAACTACTAGACCGAATTGAAAAATTATTGGTGTGTTAAATAGTCCGTTTATCGAGGAAGGCTATGGGCTATATTATATCACCTTACAACTAATAGGAGCGGAGCATCAATGAAAAATGTTGCAAAAACGGGACGAATTTGGTTTCCAGCATTTAGAACGTGGAAGCCGCGGGAAAGGCTAGTTCTTAATAAAATGTATACACCTTAGCCAAACTTACTTCTTATTTTTATTATTACCCCCTTTTTGACGTCCTACTTTCAGGCTTTCTTAGATATACTAGTTTTCTCACGATTTTATTTTACGCCAAGTAGTCATTATGTTGGAAATTCACTTAAATGTTATTTTTGTCGCTTTAAGAGATCAAATGGTCTAAAATACTCACTCTCAAGATTTCAGGTTTCATTCGTAGATTTATCTTTTTCTATAACTAAGACTATTTTAGTTTATATAGAAATATCTAAATATTTATATGATAACAAACTGCTTTCTTTAGTAATTTTAAGCTTCGAGTAGAATGAGACGCCGGGGTATAAATAAAACAGTACCTACCTGCTAAGTTGTATAACCTCAACTCGGTTCACCGCATGCTCACCTCTAATGTACATAAAATATTTTAATTAAAATAACGTTAAGTAGTGAGTAAGTTTAATTACTTGACTTTTAAAGGTTCATGATAAGAACTATTTAATTGAGTTTAATTAAAAAATATAAGATTGTCACAATGATTAATAATACAGTAAGAAATTCACAACGCAATTTATTTTAATATAAAAGGATCTTGCTTGACAGAAGTAACTTAACGTTATGTACCTTATTAAATGTTATCAGGCAACAATTAAGAAACTCTGTGAGGCCTTTTTCTAACATTCCTGAAGAATTTTTCTTAAATTCGCTTGTACACTTTTTAGCACAAATAAACGTCGTAATCCTAATTGGCAGGAATGCCACAGCCTCGATGTAGGGGTCTACCGCATTCTCGCCTCTAATATTATATAATTTATATCCTCGACCATTCAGTGCTTACACACAACTGGTGCACGATTTTGAATTTTGATGAGGAAATATTGGACTTATATCCTTTAACCAATTTCAATTTGCTTATCTTCGATTTAGGTTAGGCTGTTGATTTTACCCAAATTAATTATACAGGGTCACATTTATATATACAAATATTCAAAATTCGATCAAAATATAATTTATTTTGATAATACTAAAGCTCCTCGATAACCCCGAAACAAAAAAAAAAAGAAAATTGATCCCCAAACATAGGAAAAAAGTAATGAACTGTTTTATTTTTGTCTATTTACGTAAATGTAATCTTATAGTCAAATTATTCCTGAACTTTTCTTAATATTTTTTTTTATCCTTAATAAAGGCATACAAGCTGTAGAAAATATTTGCTTATATGTGGTACCTGCGCGTTTCTAAAGAACCTACAGAAAGAAAGTGAACGCACTTTGGGGGTTAATATTTATAAGTGAACTTTTAAAATCTCTCTAGGTAAACCCATAATAACTTAAAAAACATACATATTAATGCTCTTTTAGATTTGAGCAAATATTTGGCATTTATTATAAGTACCAATAATCAATATAAATCCTAGAAAAAATCCAACAAGACAGTTTTATTTAAAAATATTAAGTATATTTTTGTTTAGAAATCCAAACGAAGCTCAGCGACAGGAGGCCGTGCTGCCGATATCAAGGGAGAGAAACAAGTTCAAGACCATATTTTGGGACGAATACGACACGCTCCATCAGAAATACTTGGAAATTGGTAAGTTTTAGATATGTTTAAAATCTACCAGCCCTTTCGAGTTCGTGTGATAGGTACGGTTTTGTTAGCGAAACCCTATTCATTCCAGAGAGACAAACGTCAAAAGTTTCTTTCTTTTTATAAGTATGGTATATAATAATTACATATTATGCAGTGCAGCTTATTAAGTTATTAACATTATATTTTATATTTTAGTTCATACCAAAAGGAAAACAAAAAAATAACTATCTAATTTTTATATCTATATATTTGTTACGAATTTTTAGTACTTATGGTATAAACTATAATAAATATATGGAGAATACACATCTCTATTCAAAACTGATACGATAAGCCAGTATGAGACAGTTTTGTATTTCAACAACCTATTTATGAAAGGTGTATGCGTGTATGTATGTTTATTCATGTCATATCTTGCAACTGAATATTAAAGCAGCTATTTTCAATCGAATGAACTTTAACTTTGCTTTCACATTTAGTTATGATGACAATGCGTAGTTAGCTAAGTTAAGTCATTCTCAACATGGTGGTTTTATGCACTCTCATGATATGAATATCAAATAAAGTTTGTATGTTTTTAATAATTATATGGAACTATAAATACGAAGTATTTACTTTGAATCAAGAGAAATTGTAGCATTGCAGATACCATGATTAACGATGGTCTAGACAAATAAAATAAATTAATGACGAGTGCAATTACTAAATAACGTCAGATCATTTTAACGTTGATTGTAATGTTCAAACACATTGGTGATATTAATTAATTTTATTGACATTTCAACATCCGCTTAGCAGATTTATTGATATTAATATTCTCATAACATAAGCAGAGTGTTAATTTACATAATATATAAAGTAATAAATATAATTTAACTTAACAATAATATTCACCAAAGGTTTCATTTTATTTCATCGTTAACAAAAGATTGTATTGCAGGAATGAAGCCGCGCATGAAAAACCATTACCGAGCCCACCAGCTGTCTGTATGGTTACGGCTAATCCCGGAAATCCATCGAGCGGGGATGAAGGACGTTGTCGCGAAACACAACCTATTTCGCAACCATAATGATCCAGAACTGTACGACGGTTTAGTCCGCCCCGATCCTCTCACTCGGTCCAACTACTTCGATCCTACACTCGAGCTTTATCGTAGGCCGTACAATATTAGCCTAGATATAGCATCGACGACTGTGGAAACGTATGCCACAACTTGCATCAGTGTCATGTCGCCTCGACCCGACTCACTTGTCACTCAGAGTCAGACCAACAATTCACGTACTCAAGACACTTCCAATTTAGAGGTTGCTGGCTATACGGCATACTCGACAGCTTTAAGTGTCACGATTGCAATAGGATGTTCTTTATTAATTTTAAATGTTCTTATATTCGCCGGAGTTTATTATCAACGAGATAAAACTAGATTACAAGTAAAAGCATTACAGCAACAGAAGCGTAATCATAATGCCACGTTCGATAACGTTTCGAAACATCCTCATTATTTCGTTGGTCATTCCCAAAGTTCTAGCACAATCGTGGATATTGATCACCAAGACAAAAATGCAATTATCGCCATGACGAATCGCGTTCCTCACTTCACTAGCGCAAATTGCCCGAACGTCTGTCACACTGGCATCCAAATGTCGAATTTAAAGTCCAGTCCGAATAGAGGACAGTGTACAACATTGCCGAGAAAAGTGGGGTTCAGCTATCAAAATCAGATATGTAATGCATCCAATTGTATGACATTACCTAAAAACGCTACGTTTATGAGTAACAGTAACTTACCAGATGTGCAAGCGCAAACTGGTCAGTCTAAGACACCAGGGAATGGTTCTGTACCATCAAATTCACCACCATCACAGCATTTTTCTCAAAAATCTAGGGTTCCTCAAGCAGCTATGTCAGAAATGAACGTATGAGATATGGAGGATATTTACAATTATGTGTAAAGTGAAGTGAAAGGGACACAAAACGTCACTGGACGAATACATAGTTGTGAATATCGTTGAAAACAATGTACAGAACTAAAATTTAATTTTTAACTTTAATAGATGTACATGACATCAATAACGTATTATCTTTGTAAATAAATCCATTCTAAATGGACTTGCCAATCGTAACCAATGTATAATTTGATAAAAAGAGCGAGTCAGTATCGAGAAATGCAAAGAACAATGTTACAACTCAGTATTATGACAATTTAAAAATGTATTATTCATTTCTAAAGATATAATTTGATATTACCATAATATTGATTTACAATATTGTGTCTTGCAGCATTATAATGGTTCAGAAAATTCTTGCCCTAGAATAGTCATTTTAAATGGCATTGTAAATAGTTTAGTACCTAAAGACTGTATTGTGAAGTTACTGATACAAATTTACGTGTCAAATTTCTTGTACCTCATAGTTCTCGCATTATTTGAGTGTTATATGTAATTTGAGTCGCGGGTTCGATTCTCGCAAGTTGTAAATGCATTATTTATTAATTTCTGAAAATAGAAAAATATCATATGGATAATATAATATGGGGTTAATCCAATCATCGATTGTATAAGAGATTAAAGATGAAATTGTGAATATTTTAATTTATTAGCTCAATTATTTTTATCTAAATTACGCTATATAATGTATTCTCTGTTATTTATTTTAGATTATGAATTTGTGTCATTATTGTATGTATAGCTTCGTCGTAATTCAATCAGACATTTGTCGTAAGCCGAAACGACTAAGCGATATCGCAATCGAATACACGACATTTTTCCCATTGCTATCGTTTAAGCTTTTTAAGCATGGAACCAACGTAATTTTGCAAAGATTCAGTCAATTACGACGACGCTATTATGAATTTTGTTTAACTAAAAGTATGTTAACCGTTAAATCTTATGACAAGTATTAATTAAAAAAATAAGATGGAATAAAGTCATGACAAATTAATTAGTTTATTCATTTCCTCTGCAATTTTATTTTTTTTTAATAATAAAAAATATTTATTATTTTTTAATAACTTACTCTACTAGTAAAGAATTAACATTGCAACTGAGTACTAAAGAACTATATTATTTCTAGTAAATAGTCATTAATCGACTGATTCGATTCGACACGATTATTTAAAATTTATAATCAAAATAAATAAAACTCTCACGTCTATTGTTTAACTTCGTTGAATATAAGATTTACATAGCACACTATATTTTACCAGGGTCAAATATTTATATAGGCAGATGACTCAAGTTCGATTCTCGTTCGTTGAAATTGAAATATTGATAGTTAAAAGTATATAAAGCATCTTCCTTAGTGTGTTTTATCTTAGGTAAAATCTATATTTAAAATTTCAATGTCACCCTATTACAAGATCTGGACAGATGGACCCATCTTCATGATTTCATACATTTTGCAAGTATAAACAGATTTTGCTTTATTTTACTTATTTCTCTCACCCTCATATCGATAAGACAGTAATATGACATTTGCAAAGGGATGATCTTCAGAACTCTCTAAGACAAGGACAACTATAAAGACATGTGTACACATTTCCTGACGTGTGAACTTTGTACGCGTAAACGGAGCGTATTTTGCGTTCATTTATATTATATATCCTGTGTTTTTTAATTCTATTTATATCTTCTGATCTATAATGAATTAAATGTACATATATTAAAGACAGAACATCTGATATTTTCATGTGCGAATTACTTCTATCATGATTACCACTTTTCTTACGGCGAAGGAAAACATTGTGAGGAAACCTGCATGTCTGAGAAAACTTAACAAGTTTTCGAAAGACATGTGAAGCCAGCAAACACGCACTGGGCCAGCGCCCAGCAGTGGGACGTTAAAAAGGGTTGATGATGATGATGATACTAAACATCTTTAAAAATAAAGTAAATAAATAAATTCTAGCTTATTGCCATGCATATAAATTTGTCAAAGTGACATTTATCTAGGATGACTTCCTCCAATTTATTAAACAGAAACTGGTAACATCGAAGTTACCAAACGTTAGTTTAAATGTCTAGAGCATTGGAATGCAATTATTTATGTAGACGAAACAGCTAGGATTCAACGCTTGACTAATTTCAAAAAAGAGTGTTCTTGGATTTTTTTTGTCCTAGGGAAAATAAATCCAGCATTTGCAAATTGATATTTTATTTAAAAAACGTTAGAAGTCAATGGCACAGGAATAAAATGTTATTTCATCCACCTCATCATCCTGTAACCTATAAATATAAGGGTGGCGCAAAAAAAACGACTATTTTTTTGAGTCTCGTGTGAAAAAATGTTAGTTTTTGATGTTTTAAGAGCTCTCTCCAAAGGACAGCTCAAAAAAAAATTAAAAGGTCGCTCCAAATTTTTTTTTAATTTAAAAAATCGTCAACAATAAGATACTTATTACTATTGGTTCACGGATAAGATACTTTTTACTGCGGAAAATATCTACGTGCGTAGTGACGAATCCGAATATAGTAAGGGATAGTCGCTGGTAGAAAGTTTTGAAGTTTACTCAGTCCTCGTACGTATATATAGTAAAAGCCATTATAATATTACATGGCGTGAGGGCTTGACCCCGCAACTCAGATTTACACCCCTAAATCCCAAACTGTCGTACTTATATCCTTAATACGTTTGCCCTTCATTTTCCTAAACAATTAGAAACAGATAAAATCAAAAGTTTTAACGAGGATATGTAAAGTTATTTTTAATATGAATAATATTGTATTTTTATATACTGTATACATATTAATTTATATTTCTAAAATTTAATTAATTTCGTATAAATTAATTTCGTTCTTAATAATATGAAAATGAGCGCCTTTTAATTTTATATTTAAAATTATGAGTTAACGAGACTCTTTGAAATGCCTATGTATTTTATAATAATCTTATATTTAGAGCTTTTTTAACATTCCACTGTAAGAAACGTAATCGTAATTCCCTCGTAGTTAAAATTGCGAGAGGGATGACACTAGAGAAGAGAAAACCATTTAAATTATCTAAAACAGGTTTCAGTACCATGTTTTCCTTTCCCGTAAAAACAGTTAAAAATAAATTAAATCAATTAAGTTTGAAAGCTGGCTCAATCCGTAAGGGATCAAGTCTAGTTTCAACTTAACAGATGTACTGACACATTTCTATTATCTTATAGTTTATATCATATTCTATACCGTTTTGAATTAGCATGAAAATATAGTAATTAGTAAGACAGAACAACAGACAGTCGTGTTATTTATTTATAGGGTTATTATAGATGGAATATTCATGAAGGTAAATTTACCTTTTTAACCAGGAAAATGGGGAAATTAATAAATGACTATCAAATTGCTACTAGGTATTACTATTTTTAAACATAGTTAAGTTATATACGAAATATTGAACTTAATTACTAGGTTTTCAACGTCTTAAATGGCACATTTCTTAACAATTTAAAATGTAATAAATGACGTCGAAGAAGCTTAAACTAGCAGTACTCATACCGGAATTTAGGTCGAGTGAGCTTTGCTCTTTGCAACATGAGAACGTACGAAATGCTTTCAGTTCAACAGTTAAAATATGAGGTGTAATCAAATATTTTTTCCTAGATATAGGCTTACACTGACCCAAATTACCAACCCTCGGGCGGAGTGAAGGGTGCTTAAAATGTTGCATCGTATGCACTTCGTAAGGGTTGCTACAATTATGTTTTTACGCGAAACTTAGTTTGAAAGTCCAGTAAAATTTATAATTTTTGTATATTTTTTATATTTTTTTTATGTATTTGTATATATTTATTTGCTAGTTTGCGCGCTGTTGGAACACAAAGACCGTGTTTTAAGCAAGTTTTTCTTTAAAGGATTTTTATATGTGATTCTTGATTGTAATATTTTCCTATTAGTTCAGGTTTCTTTTGAAATAATATTAACAATGTAGTTTAATAAGTATAATCAATAGTAATATGTTTATTTATTCAAAAGTATTCCATTTTTTTAAAAGAGGGAGAGAGAGAGATATTAGATATTATTAAAAAAATAACATTAGTACCGCTGAGTTTCTTTTGCCAGTTCTTCTCAGGTCAGAGGCTTCCTCTTTCCGAAATGGTATTTTTATGCTGAATAAAATATTTTGTAGATTTGGTTAACTATTTTATTGTAAAAAAGTATATAATATGTTATGGTTTTAGAATCAAATGATAATAAATATTAGTGTAATTTGTGCTGTAGTTATGTTTTTCTTAAGCTTTTATTACATTGGATCTTTTAAATAATAATAAGCTTTACTCTCTCATTTAATTAATAACAACTACTATATAAGATACACCAATTTCAAAAGCACTTCATACTTGTTTCAAAAATTCATTTCACTTGAAAGACAAGCAAATATATAGTCATTTTGTACTTCTTTCTCATTAACATATTATAAAGAATAGGGAAAATAGTGAACATTTGACTTAATAAAAACTACAAATTTATATTTAAAAGTAGATTGTTTGTTACAATACGAATTGAGTAATTTGAATTAAAAGTAGTACTACTACTATTTGAGTGCCTCCTGCTTTTAGAGTCGGTTAAAAATTTTCAATATACAACATATGCCTTTATATATAACAGTATAACTTTTCTTGTTTAAGTTTAAATATACACACAGCTACGGAGGAAATATTTATTATAAAGTTTAGGAGTTTCTTTAAAAGTTATAACGAAATGGCCGAAGTTACTTGATCTATTTTAATTAACCACCTACAAAAAGGAGGGGTTTATAAGTTTAAAATCTATGTATGTATAACTGTGATCTCGTATCGCATAAAAGAAATATACATACATAATTTTCCGAGGAGATATTTTCAATGCGACTTTTTTTGTTTTAACCAATTTGATTTTTAACTTAAACAAAATTAAAACACGATTATAAGTTACAATTTTCTCCATCGTTTAAATAATATTTCGTTTATTTTTTGTACTATAACTTAATTTTATTAACCGTTGCTGGTGTAACAAATAGAAATATTTGTTTTGATAAAAGGTTATAGGATTACTATTTATACTTAACAAAAGAAAAGAAAAGATGATTAACCCCTCGAGCGTTTCACGATACACCGTAAGATCATAAGAGAAAAGGCTCGAGGCGTCGACGATTCCGCATATGCATCCTAATTTAAAAATAATTTAAAAATAAAAAAATATATATTACATCACTGCGAGATAAGGTCAGTTTTATTTGCTTATTAAATTATATAAATAGTTAGATAAACTCATAACGAAGCCGGGAAGGTATAATTTATACCATTTTAATATATACATATCAACGAATTCATCGTTTTTCCGAAGGTCTACCCTATCTATCAAACGTCCTTGAAATTACGCCGACGCTTCGAGCCTTTTCGTAAAACGGAGGCCGACGCTCTAGGGGTTAATAAAAGTATTTACATCTTATGAAATAAAAAATCACAACTTAACGCAACATACGTTTTAACAAACTAGGTAAAAATTGGACGATTATTAGTGTATATTTGTTTCTTCTAGATGCTAATACCAGTGTGTTCGGTTTTAAATTAAGTATTTAAGTATACACAGACCTGGAGAAACGCAAAAAGAAATTCCAGTAAAATTTTAATTTTTGTCCAAGTTTTTGCCAGTCTGCGCGCTATTGGAAAAGACTGTGCCGTGTTTTAAGCAAGCTTGCTTAAAGGGTTACACTTGTTATTCTTGATTGTAATATTTTACTTTGAATACCTATATTCATACTAAATCACTATCACTATCACTATCACTACATAGTATAAAACAAAGTCGCCTTTTCTGTCCCTATATCTCTATGTGCGCTTAAATCTTTAAAACTACGCAACGGATTTTGATGCGGTTTTTTCCAATAGATAGAGTGATTCAAGAGGAAGGTTTATATGCATAGCTAGCGATTCCCGCGGCTTTGCCTGTGCTAAATCTAGGGAAGAGCCCGAGCGAAGCGAGGGCGAGTCGCTAGTATAGTATAAAACAAAGTCGCTTTCTCTGTCCCTATATCCCTATGTATGCTTAAATCTTTAAAACTACGCAACGGATTTTGATGCGGTTTTTTTAATAGATAAAGTGATTCTAGAGGAAGGTTTATAATGCATAACTAGCAGAACCCGCGGCTTTGGCTGTGCTAAATTTAGGGAAGAGCCCGAGCGAAGCGAGGGCGAGTCGCTAGTGTCATATAAATTGGTCCAGCGGTTTTTTAGTTTATTCATTACATCCAAATATTACAAATATAAAATACATTTCATTTTCTCTTTGAAACATTAGTATAAAAAAATAACTATGTTAATACACACATTCATACATATATTTATATATAGTATAGTAAAATAAAAACGAAACGACTACTATAAATTCTACAAGGCATTGATAACCCTACGCTAGGTAGAAGATATGCGATAAGAGGTAGTTGAACGTTTATCAAGTATTTAATGCGAAGTATATTTATTTTTCGAAATACATTCGATTATATTTGCAATGCAGATTCTTCCAATATTGCTTCGAGATATACGATTTTTATTACGGATTATCGAATTAAAAGAACGTGTTTACAAAGCTTCGCTCGATACGTCACCAGGAATACTTTAAGTTTTCTGCAGAACGTTATATATATTCTTTATTGCACATGAAAAAAAAAACAAACATTAATATAACAGAGAAGTTGAGGGCAAAGGTGGACTTATCTCTAACAGAGATCTCTTCCAGTCAACCTATGGGGTCAGAGAGATTGTTAATTAGCAGACAAGATCATACAAAAGTGCAAGATCATACAAAAAAAAAATTCAATTTTAATTTTAAAATTAAATTCTTTTTCTAAAATAAAAACAGCTTAAATTATATCAAATAACATTTAGTCCATTGAAATGTTACATTTTTTAGGCCTTACCTTGCGTTTTTTAGAGGACGCAATTTTATCAGTGTATTTTGTCAGTGTAAAGCTAAAACCAAGTTTGTGGGGTCGCATCCCTTGTCCCACGGCCGCCATCTTGAAAATAGGGGTTGAAATGGTTTTTACGATATATCTCATAAATTATTTATTTGATAAAAAAATTGTTAACATTTTTTGTTGCAAATTAAATTCTCTACTACTTTGGTCAAGTAACTTTTTGCCGTAGAACTATAAATAAAAAAGTTATAAGCGAAAATGTTCAGAATTTCGATACAAACAGACACTTCAAATTTTATAATACTGTATACATCAAAAACAATTTTTTCATCATAATTATCATTTTCCATACATATTTCATTTATTATATTATTAAACATGCCTATTTATATCTCAGGTATGCTACCAAGTATGTCCACACAAAGAAAACTTTCTTACGGCACTCAAATCTGGGTTATTTGCAAATATAATAATTAAGAGCCGGCAACAACCCTACTTAAGCCCAAAACTTTCAAACAAGTTATCGAGCTTACTGCTGTTATAACTGTTACTTACAAAGATTTAGAAGGTAATTACTAAAACTATAATCTGTTATGTTTTATGTATATGCTTATACTACGTTTAATTACTTTAATCATTGTTCAAAATATAAAGAACACATTTATATATCAGAAAACTGTTTTCAATTTTTGAAGTGAAACTTCTTTAGAATCGATGTGATTTCAAACTCGATGAAACGAAAAAATAAGTCCATAGTACCAGGCGCTCAGAGACGGGGAAGAGTTAGCCTTATTTTAAATTCAAGTCTTACTTCTGACATGTGTACTTTGTACACACGCACTTTTTGTTCTTTTACAAAGCTTGTCGATATAATCCTTAAGAAATTCGGATGTGAAACAGAGAAGAAAAAGATACAGATTTTTTTTTGTCTTAGCCTATGTACACGTACTAGAAACTACTACAACAACTAGGAGGTTTGCGAATACTAGATTCGCCCAATTTTGGACACACGTAGAAAAAATCTGTTTTTTAAAAGCTAAAAATTTTGTAATCTAAAATTAAAAATACTTTATTGAATAAGGATTATCACACCATCACGGAATACTCGTGGATAAATAGATAAATATTGTAATGCAATATTGCTATCAAATATTTTTTTAAAAGAGCAACTGCTGATTTTCTTGCCGGTTCTTCTCAATAGAACAGCTTTTCATGCCGGTGGTAGCTTACTCACAGACTTACAGACTGACATTTAATTTAATTTTCATAATGTAAAAAATGACGATTCAAAAGAGCTTGTAAAAGTCTATTTGAATAAAGAATAATATTTTGATTTTGAGCAAAAAAAAACAGTTAAGCTTAAAATGATAATTAGTATTTGCTATGTTATCTCTGATGGCATTTTATACTACTTATTGCTGATTCTTCAAGTCTTTCCCGAAATTTTATCCTATAGTCAAGTCAATTACTTTCACATTATTTTAAGTTACAGCAAACTTAAAAACTTTCAATTTTTCTGTTTTTTGTCTTAAAGATACAACTAAATGATAAAAAATACAGTACTCCATTCTATAAAATGCTTATCGCAAATGTAAGTGAACTGTAACTTACACAATTTATGTACTCTTATTGCGCTCTGTGCAAAAAGCTTTCATAGATATGCCTGTCCATTAGCTACGGCTCGAAAACACTAAAAGCGATATATGTAGATAAAAAATACAAAAAGCTCTTACGCTCTCGAAAGGATCGAAGAATGCACTACGTTTCGTAGCAGTTAGTAGATTTTTTTTAAATTGTAACCGCACTTATTGATTTTGATTACTATTTTAAGCATTTACTTATACTACTTATTTATTTATTATTGACTCATCAGCTTGATTTCATCCCTGTATATTTCATGGTTAGTACATCTCTGAGAAATTTTAGATGTGTTATTATCCCGCAGTTAATCGTATCCGTAATGTATGTTGATCCGGATAAGCAGGAATTAATCCCAAATTTTATTAATAAAGATATTAAATTGTCTAAAAACTATCTGTAGATTCAGCCTTTGTATCGATAATAATTAATTTTTAATAAGGTTTCTTAAAAAAATATTAATGAACTAGATCTAGATCTAGATCTAGAAAAAACTAGATCAACAAAGCAAGTATTTGTTAAATTTAATATAAAGCAAGTACAATCGTATTTCAAAAATATCATTACAATTAGTTAGTTCTAAATGAATTGAGTTGCAACTCCGCAATCAGCCAAAAGTTTTCCTCTTCGCTACTAAAAATATCTGTGGAACATTACAGAATTAAGTAAGCACCAATTAGGCAAAGCAAAAACATCTTTATTGTAATAGTATAAGGTAGTATTTTTAGTATCACCATTAAAAGCAGATCCATTCAAAAAACAAGAATGTCCTAGCTAAGAAACTTTACACAAGTTTTGTTTTGTAAAACGCTTTCCCCTAATCTCTCAGCGTAATGGAAAAGTTAGGTTCTGGCGGCGAGCCAGATAATTTGTTACCAGATGAAGAAATCAGTGTCTAATAAATTAATTAATATTAAGTATTTATTTACTAGATCAAAGGCAGGGGTTGTAGGGGTTGGTTGGGCGTGAAGCCAAAAAACGCGCAAGGAGGTGGCCCAATTTGGTGGGCGGTGTGTCATGTTGCTCTTCGTACTTCTCTGATTGCAGAGTGGATTGTGGAAAAAACCCTAGGGTATGTGGAGAGTCATAGTTGAATGACAGGAGATGGGTTTTTGATTTTAATGGGTAGTATGGGCTTGTCAGTAAGCCTCACATAATACAGTTTTCTACAGGTGCTATGCGTTAATTTCCTAACGTTAAAAAAAGGACGAAGAGCCTCGAAAAAACGCAACAAGAGTTAAAATTTTTGTTCAAATATTAAGTGTAAATAATTTTCATCATGATTATTATTTGTCTAACGTTGAGTTAAATCAAGTGAGAAAACTTTTAACTTAGTTATTATTACTAAGAACTTACTCTTGAAGTTTTCCAGTGCGTCATTTAGTAACTTAGTTGATTTGTTTCTATAATATATCTGCTTGTTCTGTTTAATTTTATACAAATCGTTCCAGCAGCCGTAGTAAAAATATTAACTTTCGTATATATTCGTGTACTAGGAACTCACCTTTGTTTCGCTCGAGTTCTTCCGTAATAAAAAAGACACACAAGTCTATCTCTAAGGAACCAACGTATTTCCAGGATAAAAAATAACATTTGTGCTGTTCGAGATTGTAATCTATCTCTGAGCCAAATTTCACCCAGAACCGTTCTGGCGTGATTGAGTAACCAACATCCATCAGTCCTAAACTAAACTTAAGGTTATTTTATAATATTAATGAGATGTATTAAAATTAAAATATACATTAATCAAAAAAACCTTTAAAACGGATAAAAAATTGTTTATACGATGGAGCGAGAATGAAAATGTTTACTTCCGGTGACTCACCCTTCCTTCGCTCGATCTCGTCCATAGGATTTTTTTTTTTTTTATGGTAAAAAGGGGGCAAACGGGCAGGAGGCTCATCTGATGGGAAGTGATCACCTCCGCCCATGGACATCTGCAAGCCAGGTTTGCAGATGCGTTGCCGGCCTTTCAGGAAAGGGAGGGATGGAGGAGGGAGGGAAGTTGGAGGGAGGGGGGAACGAAGGCGGAGGATGAAGGGAAGAGGGAGTGGGGAAGGAGAGTGGGCCTCCCGGACTCTCACTCACCGGACGAAACGCGACAGCATAGCTGCCACTTCACGCCGGTCTTCTGTGAGAGAGTGGTACTAATGAACTATACGGGGCGTGCCGGCCCATTCGGTTGCTACCCGAAGGTAACAAGCATGGCACTACCACTTAAAAAAGGATTTATGAAATTTACAAACAAAACTTTATTTTAGACGCACCGATTGAAATAAAATAATCTATGTTGAGTGGGGCATACAATATAGGTGAGCCAACAATATAAGGAAAGCAACGTCAAACAAAACCACTCATAAAGTGGTTATGTTGATTCTGAGATTAGCGCGAACAAACGTACAGACAAATAGACAAAAAACCAAAAATCTTTTTTTAAATATCTTCGATCTACAGACAGCAATCTTTTACAAATTAATTATACATATTATGATGTGTAACGAGAAAACAGAATAACTAAGCAAATATTACATAACGGCAAATTGATTTTATATTACAACTCGAAATCTAAGTAATTTTATTTGAATATTCACTATGTCAACAAATTCGATTAGTTTTAAGTCAATTTAGCAGAAGCAGGTAAATGTTTAATATATTTTGAAGAGTCAAACCCCTCCAATGCCTTTGATCCTTGATAAATCGTTTAAATTTGCAGGTATTTGGGAAACATCAATTCATGATAAGGTCACGGTGGAGTTTATTTTGAAAGAGTTACGTAAAGCTTTGGAAGTTTGGTAAATCGCTTGGAAAAAGTTTTAAAATGTTAAAGATTTCATCTTATTTACAAATGTTTAATTTTTATTGCTTCGTACATAAAGGTAAAACAGAACCCTTTTTATTTTGTCATGTCCTCATCAACTATCCATAATGTCTTAGACATGTACATATTATATTAATTAATTAATAATAATACTAACTATGTCGTATGCAGTTCAAAGTAGCTTTTTGGTTAGCCCTAAGAAAAGTTAGGATGCTATTAATTTTGGTAAAGACAGTGGTAGCATAGCGGTAACGCGCTTGCTTGGATAACCGAGTGATACGGGTTCAAATCCGGGTTTCGCACATCTGATATTTTCATGTGCGAATCATTTCTATCATGATTACCACTTGTCTTACGGTGAAGGATAACATCGTGAGGAAACTTGCATGTCTGAGAAAACCTAGCAAGTTTTCGAAAGACATGTGAAGTCCGTTAATACGTACTAGGTCAGCGCGGTGGACTATGGCCTGATCCCCTTCGTACTGAGAGAGGCCCGTGCCCAGATGTTTGAACAATATATATTACCTTCTCAATCTTTGATAACTTAACATTTGAAACTTTGTCATTAAAAACGTGTACTTATAAACAACATTATTTCTCAAAAAATACAATGACGAAATTATATTAATATTAATTTAAGAAAATCACCATATAAATAATAAGAATAAGCAAAAGAATGCTTAAGATTAAAACATTATTCATAAATAGCGACTATTTTCGGTAGATCTATAAAATTGCCTTACAAATATCAACCCATTCGATACAAACATCGTAAATATATAATGAGGGCCGATTCTGATTTCCCTTTACGTTGATTTTATGAGTGGTTGAAGCCGTAGATACTTTGACTTCTACATGAATACGTATTATTTCAGAGCTACGAATTATCGTTAAAGTTATTGCTTTTTATTTAACTTTTCTGCCCTTTATTTTTATGTAATATATTTGTTTTTGGCTCTTTGAGAGAATATCATTAATATATATAATAATGTGTATTTATATTTATACGCTCATACCTTCTCAATATTTTTTGACATCTTTTTCTATTATAAATGAAACTATCTTTTCGGATTTACAGCTAAGCACTGTCTGTAACAAGTATATAAGAAGTAAAATACCTTAGTCTCTCCCATGTCCATGATTGCTGTAATCCATTCGAAACGTCGGGAGCCAAAAATCATAATAAATCCGCGACAAAACCCGAAAAGATAGTTTTATTTATAACGTCAAATATTCGCGTAAACCTAATAAAGTTTTATCTTTTTCTATATTATTAATATAATCTACTACTCTGTATGTTTCAAGTGTGTAGTTGGGAAAAATTATTAGTGCCTAGACGATTGAGAATGCTGAGGGTATTTCTTAAATGGATTTTTTTAGAAAAGATACCAATATAAGCTAAATCTTATTTAAACACAAAATTTGATTCAAATCGTCGTTTTTAAAAAGCACCACATAAATAATTCATGCATAATATATTTGCTAAAAAGCATTGCTCACTTAATATTATATGATTGTTAGGAACGCTTTTAACGAACACGTTTATGAATTATTTTTATATTAGATTGTTAAATATATGAAGCAAAATAAACTATGATAGTGCATTACTACTAAAATTTATTACATAGAATCATACAAAGCTCTATATTCGTAGACGTGCTACGCCGTAGAGATAAGTAGTCCGTAGCATTCTGCTACAAGTAACACTACTTAAAGGCCTTCTACAATCTACACGGTCGGCACCAACCGTCAACCATAGTGTCTTTGCTCAAAATATAACACCACGCTTTAGTGTTTTGTATTAAAAAATCAACGTATTCATTTCTCACGTTGTACAATCCATGGTGACATTATATAATAACTTTATAAGTTCAGATAAATTTTAAATAATCAAAAACTCAATATATTGAGTTTTTGATTATTTAAAATTACATTCATACACTATAGTGTTTGAATGCTTGTCAAGCATTCATTTTATATTTTATACTTGCCAGTTTTAAAATAAGCACAAACATTTCTTTTTAATCATTTTAGTAGATCTATTTATGAGCGCGTTCGAACAAACAGATTCTTCAACTGTTATTAACAGCAGCTTAGATAGTATACGAATAATTGGTTTATTTAATATTTTGCTGCCCAGATCTTCTTCTCATGCGAGAGAGATGTAGTCAGAGTACACCACACTAGCTAGGTGTGGGCATTGTGGGCTTCCAAGTCTTTTAAAATCACCTTCAATATGTGGTTTTTCTCCAGTGTTCTCCTTCGCCGTACCTAGTGGTTATCATGTTACAACTGATTCATACATGAAATCTGGGATTTAAGCCTGATTTACTCGGTTTCGGAAGCGAGTTTAATACTACTACGCTTCCACTATCATATTTGAGTTATTAGACCATTAAAAAAAGAGGGCAAACGAAAAAAGAGACGAACAACAACTATCGAAATAAAATTTCAACTCAGTCCTAACAACGGTGGGACATAGCGAACATAGATACTAATTCGCACGGTATAAAGTTGGTCTTTTGATACCACACAGGCGGCAAGCGTGATTGAATAAAGCCCTACAAGCATCGGTCTGAGAAAACAAAGCGTATAGAGCACGATGATGCCGTTGTGAAGTAGAGTTAGCCGTAGCAATTGTAAAGTTGTGAACAAAGGGGACAGAATAAAGTTGGTTCAACTTAGACAGTTTAATTATCATAATAGGAATTCGTAGGCCTTTGTAGGTGTTTTGTCAATTAAAATACACGTAAATTTCTTTTAAAGAAAACATATTAAAATTATGCTACAATATGATTGAGTGACCTAAATAGATCACTAAATGCTAATGTCACTTATTTAGTCATTGAGTGATCACTAAGTAGGCCAATAGGTAAAGGTTGGTACTATGGAGTGCACGTTAAGCCGTCAATCCTTGTTGTTATCGATTGACAGCTGTTGAGCTATGTCAGAGGCCGTTGGCCGGCCTGATAAATTCTGATAATAGATGTCCCATCTGTTCATCTTGTGTGAGGCAAATAAACTTAGAAAATAACGCAAATTAAACCTGTAATATGGTTTTTAAGTAACACCTGTGTACATTTTTATCTGGTACTCTTATAGTATGTCATATATTTCATAATATATTTTGTTATATATTAATTTTAGTTATTAAATATAAATTTAAAAATATAAAACGCGTTATTGAGAAAAGTAAAGAAATTGAAAGGTTAGTAGTAAAATCCTTATAAAAATATTTTTAAAGGATGGCTCATTCAAGTATACTTTAAAGAAAAGTAGTTTTCATTTAAGATGGTTCAAATTAAAACTTATTAAAATATAAATACCACTAGGTTATAGGTATTCTTATATTGGGAATCAAACTCTACTAAGATTGTAAAAATCACTACGTATTATAAAACACGGTCCTCCACCGCGTCTGTCTGTCTGTTCGCGATGAACTCTAAAACTGTTACACCGATTTTTAAGCTGTTTTCACCAATTATCTATTGGTGAAAAGTGTGGTTCTCGAGAAAGGTTTTAGTACGTAATTTGTTAAGTTAAATGTGTAAATCTAGAGATGAGCCAGAGCGGAACGAGGGCAAGTCATTAGTATTTGATAAAACACAAAATTTCATATGCCACAGTAATATATGTTGCTTTATGCGAGAAAAGCCTCGGGCTAAAATTAGTCAAAATTAATTGGAACAGCTTTAGAAGTTGATTATACACAATATTCTTCTTGAAATACCCAAACTATAATGACTTTAAAATTATTTAACGAGCGATAGTTCACAATTTAAATTAATGAACATAAACGACCGGCTTAAAGCTCCCTTCTGACCTTTGTCTCTGAATGATTCGACTGACATAATTGGAACCTATTGTGTTCTATGTCATAGAACAGGGAGTTAAATAGAATAGACAGTTATGTTGTTTTTTTTTTTGACGATACATTTGGTTCAGTATTTAGTGACCCTACTTGCTGTGTCAACAGTCGCGGATTCGAGTACGCGTATAGTATTTCTGTATTTAAAGTTATGGATAAGTAGCGATTCATATCACAAGCCGCAATATTTAATTAATCAATATTTTTAGTTAGGTTTAACTTAAAAACAATTCTTTTACAATATTTCTTAAATGGTACACAAATTCTACTACAAAACATACATAATAATAAACGTAGCATTCTTGAGGTATAATAGGCTTGAGGTGAAAATATCAAGAAACAAATCTAAGAATATTACTTTCTTTTTGAAATCAGTCAAATTTATAATTACTGAAACACTGTTATTGAAGATGTGCTTATAAATTGGCAATGTTTCATCTTTGCCTATTCACTCTGTTCTTCTTCTATAGAATCATTGTGATTTGAAACTCGATGAAACGAAAATGCGTCACGATAAAGGAAAAAATACATAAATGTATATATGTACATAGAATATATAATGTATAGGATAAAGTCGACGAGAGAATGAGATAGAAAACATTCCCATGTTGTCATGGTAACCGTTGTTATTGTCTGACAAATATGTATATTATTCTTTCCATAAAGGTGCTTCTAAACCACAGACAATTAAACCTATAAATTGTCTGTGTTCTAAACGGACAATATTTTTCTGCAATATGTGGCTACAATAGAGTGGCTTTTTTAATTTAATTGCAATATTTGCCAAAGAAGTTTTACTACAACCGCACCCATTTTTGTTATAAGTGCTATTGATAAGCTTCATGATTATCAGTAATTTCTGAAACAGTTTTTTATATCAGTGATTAATTTTTTTCATGATTATCTCATTTTCAATAGTAATTATAAGCGAAATTTAGTTGATGGTCAAAGTTGCTTTTATTTTGGGTACATGGAAGGTACTCTTTCGCGTGTAATCACGTATACTCTAAAAGTGAAAAACAGTTAGGTATAATAAAACGAAGCGCCTATTTATCTTTATATTGTATGTTTTTTCTTTTCTTATTATATTTTTGAAGTGAAACTTCTATAGAATCGTTGTGATTTCAAACTCGGTGAAACGAAAAAATAAGTCCATAGTACCAGGCAGTCAGAGACGGGGAAGAGTTAGCCTTAGTTAGATCTCGCCCACCGCGAGTCAGTGACATTTCTAACTCTGTCTAACTCGTGGGTGTGACCTTCGCGCCATCTCTCTACGAGCTTAGACGGGGTTATTTAGTATAAATATAAACGAGATTTAAAAATTAGTTTGCCAAAGAAGTTTTACTTCTGACATGTGTACTTTGTAAACACGCACTTTTAATTCTTTTAATTATACTAGCGACTCACCCTCGCTTTGCCTGGGTTCGTAATTAGGTTCGTTTTAATCAATTCTTGCCTCTTTTACATCATAAGGTAGTTAATATCCTTTCCCTACTTCTAGTGTTTCTCTGTACCAAATTTCATTAAAATTGGTTAAGTGGTTTAGGTGTGAAAGCGTTACAGATAGACAGGCAGACAGAGTCTTTTACATTTATATAATATTAGTAGGGATTAAATGTTATCTCTTAGAACATTCTACTATTTCAATCAGAATTAGGCCTAATTTAATTGTCACTTGTCATTTTGTTAAAACTCAATTTAGGGATGTGAAACACTCGAAATGTAATTACCTTCACCTTCACAACAATCGTGTAGTTAATTGAGCGGTTTCCAATAGTACTTTAAAAACCAATAAAGTTAACGCGCTATATTAAAATAACAAATTACTCAATTAAGACGAATATTTCTGTATGTAAAAACAGTAATTATAAAATATTTCCAACATTTAAAGCTACATTATAATTTGATTTGTAATAACTAATCTTAGATCAACTTTCTCATATTAAAATTTAAACGATTATTAAAAAAGATTTTAAAATATTAGATAAGTTTACTGATTCTGTTTAGTTTATCAATGACAAAACTAAACGATGTAACGAGATTTGTATCTGACCAGTTAAATAGCTATTTTAAATCAATGTGCCACTGAGCTACTGGTCAGAGGTAGTGTTAGCTCAGTGGCAACGCATTTGCTTTAGAAAAGTGCTATGGGTTCACGTCTCAGGCGGGTCTCGCACCTACGATATTTATATTATGATCAAATCAATAACTTAGAACGACACGCGTCAACCAACCTACACACCAGTTTAGCCTTATTCTGATACAAGAGCCAGATATTGAAAATGCGAAATAATATAAATTATTTTAACCAAAATAGCCTGTCACGTGGCAATTAAACGGAGATATGTATAGAATCTTTTGATGTATCCTGTATCAAGCCTTAAATACATGCCCTAAAGATATGACGACACGATTGACGCAGTTTGTAGCGACCCTACTTTCTTGCGCCAGCGGTCGCGGGTTCGAGTCCCGCTGGGGACATTCATTTGTTAAACTTGTATGTTTGTACTCCACTCATGGGTGTTTATATTTATAATTAAGTATTTAAACTTATATATGTAGTATATTAAATGTCTGGTAACCGTAACACAAGCTTCCTTCGTAGCTTACCATGGAACTAGATGGCTCTGTGTAATAATGTCCAAACATATTTTTAAAAAAAGATATAAGCAATCGACTTAGGAAGTCGCACACGTAACAGCTTATAGCGAGCGTCAAAAATACTATTTCAAAACTAACTTCTGTCACGGTTTTCATTTACATCCCAAACGTGCCTTTTCTCACGCCTCTGAATAAATCATGGAAGAATTTAAGTATAAAATCGAAGTATATTTTCGTAACTCAATATATATTATTGTGAAGTTCCAATCTACCCTTTTTATATAAATAGAGCTATTTATATTTTTATGTCTTATTGGAAATTGTATGGCGAATTTTCCCATCGAGCTTAGATAAATGTCAGTTTAGATTTGTTAAAGAAGGTTAAATAGAAATCTTGTCTTAACCGTTTTATTAGTTTCCCTATTTTGATAATATTATTTCAACTGTTTTCGAACCTTAAGCCATAAAAAAGGTTCTTCTAAAAATCTTATCTTTCTTTCATCTATTTCAAAATATTAATAATATTAAGCCTGTCATAATTAAAACCTACTGTATTGTAGAACGCGCGCTGGTTGATTTGTACGTAAGCAGAGTTTTAAGCATCTTAGCTTAGTCAAAATATAAACTTGTAAAGCAGTTTGTATTAAGAACAATTTTATAGATTTACTGGTTAGTTGAAGCAACGCCTTATAGATCAAGATCTCAGGCTCACCAAACCTCATTTTCTCTAGTTAAGGGCATAAAAATTATATTCTATAATATCAGAAATAAATAAATGATATTTCAACATTTATGACCAATCAAATAAAAAGAGAGTTCTTTTACAATATGGGGTTATTTCACACTAACAGCTAAAACGTACCTAAGTAAAAACCCAAGAAAAGTTAGGATTAATAAATAAATAAATAAATACATATTATGTTAGGACATTATTACACACATCGCCATCTTGTTCTGTGGTAAGATACGAAGGAAGCTAGTGTTACGGATACCAGATAGTGCATATACTACATATATAAGTTTAAATACATACATATTATAAATATAAACACCCATGACTGGAGTACAAACATCCGAGTTTTACAAATGAATGCCCCCAACGGGCCTCGAACCCGCGACCTCTGGCGCAAGAAAGTAGGGCCACTACCAACTGCGCCAAATGTGTCGCTAGTTTACCTCTAATTCGCCATTAATACAGGTTTTAACGCACAAAATCAATAAACAATTCGCAGTATTCCATTCCTAGCACATACGGATCTGATTTCCTCACTTCCTAATGCTGTACGCGTGGATGCTCTCAACAAAGGATTGGGTGCATTCAAGATCAAGTGCTTATATAAATTGTAATGTGGTGTAAATTGTAATGTGGTGTAAATTCTTGGGTGGGAATTTCGGAAACAGAATCCTTGTCAGGTGAAACGAGCTGTGGATAAAATATAGCGAAACTATTTACATTAGAGGTATGTATGTCTGTTTGTATACACTGGTTATTGATTACGGATTGTTGTTGACGACACGTTTGGCTCAGTTGGTAGTGACCCTACTTTCTGCGCCAGCGGTCGCGGGTTCGAGTCCCGCAAAGGCATTCATTTGTTAAACTCGGATGTTTGTGCTCCAGTCATGGGTTAATATTTATAATATGTATGTATTTAAATTTATATACGTGTAGTATATCAACTATCTGGTATCCGTAACACAAGCCTCGTTGCTTACCACGGAACTAGATCGTGCTGTTGTAATAATGTCCCAACATATTTTATTTATTTATTTATTTATTTATTGTAAGTTTGTACGTAATGTACATTATATGAGTTAGAAGAGAAAAAAAGAAAGAGTATGACTTAGTTATAATATTCTTTAGAGTTTTATTTCAAATGACTGGGCAATGGCTCTAACAATATGTATTAGATTTTGTATTTAAATGAAGTATTTTTATTTTTATTTATTTTAGTGTTTTTACTAATAAAACGCAATTTTCATACTTTTCAATATGAATAGAAATGCTCGATCACCATAAATAGTACTAATCAATTCTACTAAGCTTCTATAAAAGTAACCTAAGTTATTTTCTAAAATCAAATCAAAAATAATATGCAACATCAAAAAATGCGCACTAAAATAACTTTAAATCGTTATCCCGTTGCTCCGTGAAAGACGGACAAACCAAGGTTTTTTTACATTCATAGTATAAGTTAGGGGTTGGATAATAATAATTATTGAGCAAAACTAGCAAAATTAAAATAAAAGCTTTCTAGAAATCGAGTTTATCACGAAATAGCAAAACATTAGCAATAGAATAATAGGATTTTCGAACGATTGTTAAAGTTTCTGCAAATATAAAT
The DNA here is from genome assembly GCA_905231865.2 of Boloria selene. Taxonomy (NCBI): domain Eukaryota; kingdom Metazoa; phylum Arthropoda; class Insecta; order Lepidoptera; family Nymphalidae; genus Boloria; species Boloria selene. The sequence goes on from HG993133.1 coordinate 2,223,501, forward strand.
TTGTTAGCAAAGCCATAAATGCATCTGGCTCGGTCAGTGGATCACAAATACATGGTATGAAGGAATGTTGTGCAATATGTAAATTTAAGACCAGGTTCGACGTGCTATGCTAAGCTGATCTAGCTAGAATGTAAATTGCAGGCTTACCATGATAAAAAATTATTTGATTTTGTCCCATAAACAATGCTCCACAAAGTCCACTAAGTGAGTCTTATATTAAAATTTTAATTAATAATTCGAAAAGTCTTATTATACAGGTGTGTACTTTAGTGTTTAGTAATATTTGCTGTTGTGTTTGTTTTTATCTATTTGTTTGATATAGTATAAAATATAATAATAATAAATATGATAGGACTTTGTGGTAAGCTACGAGGCTTATGTTACGGATTCCAAATAGTTATACATAAATATATAACATGAATTTACTTAATATTATAAATATAATTATGTAAAAACAACACAAAAGACATTTAAAAATATGTTTTAAAATGTCTGTCCTTACAATATTTTTTGTTAAAACGCTATAAGCTTGTCACTTAGACTGCTCCCTAACAATCGGAGATCAAGCTCAGCGCTATGTGATGATTCAAGCACCTAGCATCGTAATCCTATGCTTTTACTTCTGAAGAATTCTACCAGGTGTTCTATTTCGCAGACTTTTCGGGTTTAAAGCTGAGCGCATAAAACATAATATAATACAAATGTAAGTAAGTTTTGTATGAATTGCAAGGTTTGCTTTGCTATTTTAAAATACAACTGAGCTTTTCAAAAATAAAATTACGTTATCCAGACGAAGTATGAGAATGATAGGGATAGAGTGTACACTGGTTGTTGTTACTGAGGCTTACTAAGCATAAATACTCAATAACTAAACTTGGCCCGACCCAGGACTCGAACCCAAGACCTCAGTCTGTGCGTGCTAGCTAGCACTACACAACAAGTTTTTGTAGCGATAGTCTGTATTATAGGGTACCATAAGTTGACTTACTCGGGGTCAACATTAAGGAGACCCTTTACTATAGGATTTTTTTAAGTATACTCAATTGAACCTATTTTTTTCTTAAGCTCACTCCCAATAAGTATTTATGAAGCATACGAGAAAAGCGAGGTGAAGTCGCTAGTTTATGATATGTATTTACTATACACTTATAAATAGTAACTAACCATTTAAATCCTTACTTATATAAAAAACGTAAATTTCTCTTAGTAAATTTAAATGTAAATTCACTGCTATAGAAGGTATTATATGTAATGTGTATGGTATTGACAATAATGTGCAAACTTTACGACGTGCTTAGAGGTTAGTGGGAGTTCATGAACGGTTCATGAATTTGGAATATAGACATGTAAAGCGCTTTACGAAACGGCTTTTGGTTTTGATAAAAGATAATTATATATTTAAAACTTGGCGGCGTATCCACTAATATTATAAGTGTAAAAGTAACTTTGTCAGTCTGTTACGTTTTCACGCTTAAAATGATGAAGTAAGTTTGGTGAATTTAGGTAAAGAAATGAATGGGATCTTGTAGAAGGCTTGTTTCGAAAGTGTTAAATAGTATTTGATTTTATCTGAAACCAAAAATATTTATTCTCATAATAATAACTTCTTAGATTTATATGAATAACCCTTGCTTAGTTCAAGTTCGTACTTAATGGAAAAGAAAAATTTTGCCCACAGAATCGATTCTTTTTTCTTTTCCAGATTTGTTTAACCGTTGTGCGCGATTGAGTAACAAACATCCGTCTAAACTTTCGCATTTTTATAATAATACTATAAGATTTATAATAAAATCATTGTTTCTGTGTTTTCGCTGTTTGATTAGGAATTATTATTATTCGAAATCTGAAAAAGTAATAAACGACATGTTTGGTGCAGTTTGTAGTGATCCTACTTTCTTGCGTCAGCGGTCACGTGTTCGAGTTCCGCTGGGGGCATTCATTTGTACTCCAATCATGTTTACATTTATAATATAACGTATTGACACTTATATATATTATATAGTATATCAACTATCTGGGTATCCGTAACACAAGCTTCCTTCGTAGCTTTACACGGAACTAGATGGCGCTGTGTGTAATTATGTCCGAACATAATTATTTATTTAGTAAGTATTTTTTATCTGCCTTACAAAATTGTAAGTAGTTATAAATGTATATAATCTATACATTAACATCACAAATAACTATACAATATATGTAAATTTCAGTGAATGCTGATCCGATGCACTTGCAAATTGCGGCTGTTGTGTACAGACCGCATGTAATTCGCTTTGAATTCCCATTCTAATGCTTGGATGTTTACTTTAAGAAATCTCCGTTACGCTTTCAGAGTTAGCGAAAATGTTTGTACATTTAAATGTTTTATTACAAAACTTATTTATACTAGCTATTCCCGCGGATCTACCAGCACCCGATGAATGAAAATTTAGAGTTACAAGAATTTTTGATGCCATATTATAAACAATTGAAAAATAAAAAAATGTCTAAAAATAAAAAAAATATCTGGAAATGACCACCCTTATCACCTAGGGGAATAAAAGAATAGGCTACGAACTATCTCAGACCTACCAAATATACAAAAAAATAAATAAAAATCAGTCAAGCCGTTTCAGAGAAGTTCGTTAACAAACACTGTGACACGAGATTTTTATATATTACTAGCAGTACCCGCGGCTTCGCCCGCGTTTTTTTTAATCGCTACTAATCTTTATTCGATCACTCGCAATCGGATGATCTTTAGATTGCCTGAAAATTCTCGAAAATTACTCCAGCTATTTCAGAACCCATCGTTAATATACTCCTGAGCGGCGCGGCTACCTCTCCCGCTCTTGGTTCCCCGTCCCTCTCCACATTTCCCGCTGTGCTGCGCATTATTTTATTATTATTATTTTTAAATTCGTAATATCCTTTGAATGAAGTGTCCGATTTGTAGTATCGTAAAAGTTATCTACTAATTCAGTGCAAAATTTGAAACTTGTAGCACAAAAAATGAAGGTATCTCGAAAAACTTATGAAGCCTTTACACCATCTTAATCCGGCCCTATAGAAAAAAAACGTTTTTAGCGTACTTGTACCAACAATTAACCACCTTCGTACCAAATATAAAGATCGTAGCACAAAAGATGAAGACTTTCATACAAACTTGCTATGGCCCTAAGACCTCCTCGATGCGACCCGTCGCGTAACTTAACAGTAAAGTGTCACTATCACAAAATATCAACAAAAAAAGAGCACACTACTTGGAATGTCACTCACAAAGATAGCACTCATAGAATATCGTAACCATGATCGTCACAATATCGTCAATCGTAATACTTTTTTCCGTGTTCTGATTTTTTAATTTATTTTTTTGGAGTTTACCTTTAAGCCATAAATCTCCGTGTTCTGAAGTGCGACAGAATGATTGACATATTAGTTGGTTGTCAAATCTAATGTCAAATATTATGGTTGTGTTCAGAAACTTAATTTGTGACAAAACTTAAGATTTGTCAAACTTAAAAAAATAATCTGATATAGTTACAACTGAAGCTAAAATAAAGTTTCGCGAAGCCGACCAAATTAATTGGAAATCAGTACTACTAATAGTTTATTACATTTTTTGTCGCGTTCGCGATTCACTTTTGTTTATTTTCGGAACGCGACATTAGATCCTCCAAAGCGCACGCGAAGACTATTTTCATAGATATGATTGAATTTGAACTTTATGCAGCGGTAATAAATTGCAAATCTTTGACGTTAGGAACACGCCTTAATTGGTTAGACAACAGTGAGTGATTATAATTTAATATGAACTTTATTGAATAGCAATAAAGTTCAAATTGACTCTAGAAAACGTTTGTATGGGAAATAGAAAAGGGCTGTTTTTAGGGTTTTCCCGGAAATTATTAGATTTTTTCTCGCCTTTTAAACCTTCCCTAGACCTCCACGAACATTTCAAGACTAAGATAAGATAAATCCGTTCAGCCGTTCTCGAGTTTTAGTGAGACTAACGAACAGCAATTCATTTTTATATATATAGATTAGACTAGTGTAAGCCACCTTTTTCGAAACGGTACGTTTTAACAGAATACCTATAGATTTTTCATATTATTATCATACTCAATTTCAATAAAATCTGTCTTTCTATATATTCTACTGCTACTACGTTACCATATTCTATATTTTATATTATAATTAAATTATAACTGAGTTGAATCTGTATATTTAATAATAATTTTAGAAAATCTTATTGAAATAGGCATTATTGTCAATACAGAGGATTTTAGAATTTTTGTCTGCCTGTCTGTATTGTTTAACCCTTAATTTGTAGGGAGAGTCCCAGGTACTCCCTTTGAAATAATTCACTCATATTTATATATTAAGTAATATGATTATTATTAGAATGACTCAAACGTACAGGGTCAAAATATTTTTTGAAATAAATAATATAAATTACCATAAATGTACATCTATACTAATATTATAAAGCTGAATTTGGATGAACTCGATAATCTCAGGAAGTACTGGATCAAATTGAGAATTCTTTATGTGTAGGTTAGTCTGTTAATCGAGGAAAGCTATAAGCTATATGACATTATGCTACGACCAATAGGAGGGGAACATCAATGAAAAATGTTGCACAAACGGGAAAGAGTGGGCGTTAGTTCTCGAGGTATCATACCGCGCTATTCGAAAAGAATTTGGAGCGTGTGCGAAGCCGCGGGAAATGTTAGTACCTTATATAAATGGTTGGTACGAATTTCAATAACGAGATAAACATTTCTTCACATATTAATTTGGTTGAATTGTAACCACCGACTGTATGAAGGACGCCCAAATTAAATTAAAATGAAATTCTGTATGTAATATTAATGTTATTCGTATGTTTTTATATAAAATTTAACTACATTATGGAAAATAATCGTCGAAATGACGGTCGCCACTTCACTGAGCAGAGCGTATTTTTAATTGAAGGTCTTTTCGATGAGTCGAATATAGTCTGGCTTAATATTACTGATAAAATTATCATGGGACCTTATCAGGAAATTAAAATGAAACAGTTCCAATTAATTTTATTAAAAGATGGTGGATAAGCGTCCATAGTCTACTTATGTTAATGAGAAATTAAAAAAATCAGTTGATTTTTACTGATTACTTAATAAGCAGCTGTTAAGTAAGTTAGTAAGACAAATATAATATGATGCTTTTCACGTTTTGTTTACATTTATAAAATTCTATATATTAGGCAGTGGTAGCCCAGCGGTAGCGCGCTCGCTTGGATAACCGAGTGATGCGAGTTCAAATCCGGGTCTCGCACTTCTGATACTTTCATGTGCGAATCATTTCTATCATGATTACCACTTGTCTTACGGTGAGGAAAACTACATGTCTGAGAAAAACCTAGCAAGTTTTCAAAAGAAATGTGAAGTCCGCCAAAACGCACCAGGGCAGCGCAGTGGCCTATGGTCTGATCCCCTTGACTAAGGAAGGCCCGTGCCCAGCAGTGGGACGTTATAAAGGGCTGACGATGACGATATACTTATAATCATAGTCATTTACGAGCATCCCTTAAAACTGTCAATTTTAAGCACTAAATAGATACCTAAAGAGTATATATTATACGATTTAATTACTATAACTAGTGTTATTAAACTTTAAATAAAGAATTTTATTTAAATTTGTCCATTAAAAGTCAAGTAGTAAACTGAATAGGGCAGTTTTATGCATCGTAAAATCATCTCGTTTAAAATAGACGGTCTGAGTCTAAATTTAATTGATTTTTGTTACTATACTATAATATTCCTTAGTGATTTCTCCTTAAGTTCAGAATCAACATAATATCCTTTAATAACTGTTCATTTATATTTATGTCCTTTAGTCATTTTCAAGTGAAACCTAGAGAAGCTGGTTCAAGATCTTACACCTTTAATAATTTAAAGATTTGCGCTCCATTGAAGGAAAATCAAGTGAGGAAAGCTGTAAGTTTGAGAGTAAGAAATTTTCGAAAAAAGTGAATAAGAAGAGAGAGAGAAGAGAGAGAAGCTTGTAAAAGAAGTGTATCTATATCAACCAGCATTTGGCCAGAAACTATGTCCCTCTCGTACCCAGCTGTGTGCATTGGCAGTGTCAATTTGACACTTTAAAAAGGGCTACAAATATACATACAAGTCTATGAATGTGTAAAATATTATTTAAAATTTAATTTTGAACCAACAGCTTTAGACCCACAAAACACAATTTCTCCGATAGATTAGCTTTCTTTTAGAGATAAGTCCACTACACATATTGATATCTGAAACATTTCAACGTTGATTGATAAAAATAGAATTATATTATCTATATTTTGGAAAATATTGGAAACACTTGCTATTTTTATTTTAATATGAACTTACTACTTTAAATATTCAAAACAAAGCATCAATAGAACTAACTCTTTACCCATTGTAAGGTAAAAGCTGTATAATAATGTAATTACTTTCACAACTATGTAGGAAAGTTATAACGAGCGTCTAACAAACTAGCTGGCTTCAAGTTGCCATATCGATTAAAGTTAGCTTTAACAGCTCTAGAAAACGTTTCTCAAGCGTAAAAAGTTTGTGACTTCGATAAGAGGATGTGTTTTGATGTAGCAAATGTTTACTGTTGAATTTTCTGACGTAATATTAGTTTGCTTTATATAGCAACTACTTAAAATATAAGACTTCAAAAAGGAGAATTTACTCATTACAAAAATTAAAATATGTTATATATTCATTGAATAACAAACATCCTACTAAGCTTTCGCAATTATAATATTTATGGTATTAGCAAGTAACGCTCGGTTGTGCGTCAGGTTTCCTGCAGAAACGTAACACATAGAATGGTAGTGATACTTACACATAAAGTTCCTTTGTAAGCTACGATGCTTGTGTTACGGATACCAGAATGTTGATACACTACTCATACTAACTTTAAATACATACATATTTAAACTCACGACTGGAGTATTAAGCATTTGTGCTCAAGAAATGAATGCCACCAGCGGGACTCAAACCCGTGACCATTGGCACAGCATACTACAAAGTAAAAACTGATGCAAACGTATCGTTATCGTAAACGTAGATGTAATTCGATCGAAGAAAAAAATTTCAAAACACAAATACGTACAAATGCATCTATCTACGCCATAACTTAAAGTAAATATCACTATACAAATGCGGGCTATCTTCTAAAAGGATATAGTAAAGCGGCAGTATCTCTGGAACGCGTTCACATAAATTGAGTTCGGTGCATGCAAATGCCACGCGGGCTTTGAATCTAAATTATGAAGACATCAGAGTTGGTGCGGATTAATTGCAATTTCTTGGTATTCGCTTCATGCAATGGAGATCAGAAATTTATGGGTGTAGATTGTTAGGCTTTGCTGAGTTTGTGAATGGACGATCCTGCTAGTAAAACCTTAATTAAGTGCCGGCTATAAAATTATACTTCTTGGTCTAAATTGATAGTGTTTACGTTACCTACCTATTTTTTAATTTTTTCAAATTTATTTTTTATACTTATCAGCCCTTTTTAACGTCCCACTGCTGGGCACGGGCCATCCTTCCAAACGAGGGGGATAAGGCCATAATCCACTGCGCTGGCTTAAAATATTATTATCCGAAGGTTGTACTGGGATAGACGGTAGCTTATTATATCCGAGTTCACCAAATGAATGCCCCCAGCAGGACGCGAACCCGCGACCGCTGGGCAGAAAGCAGGGTCAGTACCCACTGAGCTAAATGTCGTCGAATTATCCTTTTCATAGATAAAAAAATACTCAACATGTATGTATATATTCTACGATTTGTATTGTATTGTGTTGTATCTAATTAAGTATCGGACTTAGGTACCAAGCATTTTTTTAATTTATTTGTATACTAGCGACTCGCCCTCGCTTCGCTCGGGCTCTTCCCTAGATGTAGCACAGGTAAAGCCGCGGGATCTGCTAGTTATGCATATAAACCTTCCTCTTGAATCACTCTATCTATTAAAAAAACCGCATCAAAATCCGTTGCGTAGTTTTAAAGATTTAAGCGCACATAGGGATATAGGGATATAGGGACAGAAAAGGCGACTTTGTTTTATACTATGTAGTGATGTCCACCTCCTATTGTGAAGTTGGTTCAGGAAGTTAGAAAAATTGACGTGCAATTCTACCTCACGCACCAAGAGTTCCGTGCCACCACGTTATATTATTTTACTAAAAGAATTAGGTCGGTTAAGTTAGGTCAAAATTAAAGTAAAACATTTAAAGCACCACGTAAATAATCAAAACGTTTATCAAGCGTAATATTAAGTTTATATTTTATATTTATATTAAAAATAATATATGTATTAAACAAATTAATTTTTACACGTATTAAAAATCTTCTTTAAAATGATTTAACCAGATTTATAATATTATCCATACTGCAAAATTTTAGCAATGACTTACAGACAGACTGAACTTGATGGAATTATAAAGGGTTCTATATGTACGGTTTGACTTTGAAATCCTTATACCGGCTCTACATGCTCGCTAAGCCTCGACAAGCGGTCATAAATTCAAACACTTGGAGAGGGCCTTGACTTGTTTAGCCTAGCAAGTAGTTATAGCCAGTACTATCATTTCGGTTCTTACGAAACAAATCAAAGATAATTCGTTTATTGGGACATTACACATAGCCCCATCTAATTCCGTGGTAAGATACGAAGCTTGTATTATAGATACAAGGTAGCTAATACACTACACATATTATATAACTTTAAATCCATAGATATTATAAATATAAACACGGACTGGAGCACAAACATTCATGCTCAACAAATGTAATGTAATAAAGTACCCCAACAGGACTCGAACCCAAGCCCGCTGATACAGCAAGTAGGATCACTACAAATCGAGCCAAACGTCGTCCGATGATGCACATCACATATACAGTCCAAACGTTGGTACGTTCGTAGAAAAATGATTGTGGCAAATGGCAAGCGTGCTGATTAATTATTGATTTTTTCCTTACTAAAGTTATCCGGTTATAGCACATTATCTAAATATATAAAAGCGAAAGGTCATCATCACGAAATATCGAGAACCGCTTGATTTTATGGTTAGTACACGTGCGCTTAGACTGTGGATTGCTCGATGGGGTTGGATTAAGAAGAAGAGCCCATAGCTCTTTCAAATTTGTATGAAAATCCTTCAATTTTTCTGATACAAACTTTAAATTTGGCATCGATGGAAATATTATAATGTTGAGTAAGCAACTTTAAATTGCGAATATCCAGAAATGAAAGAAATTTAATTTGCGAAAATGAAATGACAATTGCATGTAAAATAAAAACCACAAGCACATTCCATAAACCCACAAAGGATATTATATTTTAAAAATATTACATTTTCTTTGTGTGTATTTTAGTATTTCATAAATATAACAACAAAGTTTTTTGTATTTTTTCTCTCTCTATATATTTGGTTAAATGTCACATTCCCGCGAAAAAATCCCGAAAAAAAATCGTTTTATTTCCAGTTATTCTGTCCTAAAAACTATAGATACTACTCTTATTTTAAATTCTTTTGTACAGCCATGCTGGCAGCTTATTCACATCAAGTTTCCTCTTTTAGAATGAAATTCTCGTGGAATCAGTACTTAATGGATCTCATTCACAAAAAATCATAACAACGTCAATTTTGTAAAGTAAATAATTCTCAAAACAATATTACGTTAGAAATGAAATCTTTTATGATACCTCTGTTCAACCCGTTGTTGAATGAATCGAGGGACTTCCCCGAACTATAAAATGCGCCGTAAGCTCGTGGACAGATAAGCAATTATCATTTTGTTTATTGCTACAGATATTTATGTTGGGAAACCATGGTACAAGTTACAAGTCATATACGATTATTAATTGAAAACTGTTTTGACGACACGTTTGGCGTAGTTTCTAGTGACTCTACTTTCTTGCGCCAGCGGTCGCGGGTTCGAGTCTTGCTGGGGGCACTCATTTGTTAAGCTCGGATGCTTGTACTCTAGTCATGGGTGTGGTGTATATTTATAATATGTATGCATTTAAACTTATATATGTAGTATATCAACTATCTGGTATCTGTAACAGAAGACTCCTTCGAAGCTTATCACGGAACTAGATGGCGCTGTGTAATAATGTCCCAATATATTCATATTTATTTGGAATACTGTAGTTCTTCAATATTTTGTTAATGAATTGATATAGAAATATATTTTACTTGAAGTATTCTGTGAGAAGAAAGTATTTTATTTTTAAATTAGTAAAGCTGAGAAGTAGTTTATTTTAGTTATAATAAGATATATAAAAGTCCCATCAAAATAGGTTTTTTTAAGCAAGCATACACTTAATCTTCATTAATCTTAGATAAAAATATGTAAATTTAAGTATAAACATAATATTTTTAACTCTCCACCAGTTTATACTACACGGAACATCGTTACGCGTCGATGCAACGGGAGGAGTATTATTTATGGGCCGAGCCTTTTCCACTTTTTAGAAAATTGACGCTTGCGCTCGTAAAATTGATTAATTTGTTTTATATACCGCACTAACAGTAGGATTGTAGGCACAAAGGTTTAAACCAAATATTTGAAAACGGTCTCATGGAATTTATTTATAAAGTGTTTAAAATTTTATTCTTTGAATCCTATGCTTTTTTCCTGTTATAAATGTATTAAACTTGTTTTGTTAATGCGAAAGTTCGTAGTTTGAACGTGTGTAATTTGTATATTTCAAACAATTATGGTGTAATAATGTAAATTGAGGTATAGGTTTTTAATAATGTCAAAGAGAACCTAGCAAGTGTTTAAAAGATAAGGGAGTCCATCAACCCATTCGCCAGCATGGTGGACTATAGCTTGATCACCCACGTATGAAAGGAAGGCCCGTTCCCAACAATGAGACGTTAGAAGGGCTGCGAATACTAGATTATTTTAAGAAATTTATGAAGTCTACATCTACATGACTATCTAACAATCAATATCGCTAATGGAAATCAAAAAAAATATAAAATTATATAATATATTATGAGCTTTAGTTAAGGCGCAGAATTTTACATTATACTTAATATAAAATATACATGCAACGAATTTCTTACCTCGAAAATGAAAATATTTAAAACAACTGTCAAGTGCAAGTTAAATAATTCAAATAAAAATATAAGAGCAATAAAGTCACCTACTCTTTAAAGCAAATTTATTTTTCTATCATAAGAAAAAAGTTTGTTTTTATCGCTGTCTCATATGCAACACTCTAGTATATTCCTAACTATCTGCACTTAACCTTACAGCTGATAAAATAAAAACATAAATAAATATGGAATAGAAAACAAACAGTAGGTAATAACGCTTTAGATTAGGTTTTAAAAAAGACACAAAAGTGCAGCTATGGCCGCTCGTACTACGAAATTGGAAATAATTTTAAAGGTAACGGCTATAGGGAATTCTTTATAGTTGCTACTAGAAAATATGTTTCGAATACCTAAATGTTAAACTTTTTTTATATTCTTTCAATATTTGTATGTTTGAAGCGAGGGAATATCTTTGTAAATCTCGCATAAGAGATTCGTAGGAAAGATTTTTCTTAACCAAATCTTTAAAATTATATCATTAAAATACGATTATTATGTGTCAATTTATAAATTTAAAAATGGCATACGATTTATTCCCCTTTTCCCTCGTGAAAACTCTCTTACAATTTTCATCTAGTTTTCCATTATCTATCTACATATAATAAAATTTTAACTTAGTCAAATACGTACATTACAAATTAAAAAAAAAATTAAAAATAGGTAGTCATAAAGAATACTTTTTGAAGAAAAACATCTTATTTCTGAGAAGTCTACACTAACCGTTAAACCGCGTATCTAATTATGGATAATCGTTGTCTCTAATCCTACTATTATATACGAAGTTAAGCAATTATAGCGTTACACAGAGAAAATATGAATAATTCCTTCAAAGACAGTTCCTAATGTTATCTCACCACTTCGCTCAGGATGAAATGGAATGGAAAACGGTAAGCCCCTTATAATAGATACTAAATTCCGAATATCTCGCTTCATCAGTCAACAAACCTATTGAAATGAAGTTGCCTAACTCCTTAAGACTGATAATTCGTTGGCGCTTTCACTCGAGTCAACTTAGTTAAGAGGCGAAAGACCGTTGTACGGACTTTGAACTAGATCAATGGGTTTCGTGACAGTACTTCATGTAAATATTTGTTTCACAGTTGCGCTTATGTGTAGTTAAAAGTAGCGTGTGATTTTACATCTCTCTCTAATTAATGAGAAAGACAAAGATAGCTAGATAAGTGTAGTTCTAAAGTTTTCTGTGTACTTATAGTATATGGCAAATTACACTTCCACTATCTCATCTTGCAAGGGACCACTAAATATTTAAGTTAGTACAAAGTTTTCAATAGTTCTCAAACTATTTCCCTGGCCGCATTTAAATTGAAGGATTTATTGGCGACATCGATTCTCTTAGGTTTTGCAAGGGTTTGATTTAGTGGATAAAGTTACATTAATTCTGCTTTAAATGGATTATTCCTTTAGTTTTTTTTATCTTTCACTTTCTGGTATAATTTTTATTAAAAAAATGCAGTGGTAACGCTCACTTGGATAACCGAGTGATGCGGGTTCAAATCCGGTTCTCGCACCTGTGATATTTTCATGTGTGAATCATTTCTATCATGATTACCACTTGTCTTACGGTGAAAGAAAACAACGTGAGGACATTTGCATGACTGAGAGAACCTATCAAGTTTTCGTAAGACATGTGAAGTCTGCCAACAAGCACTAGGCCAGCGCGGTGGACTATGGCCTAACCCCCTCGTACTGAGAGAGGCCCGTGTCCAGCAGTGGGGCGTGCAAAACAGGGCTAATGAAGATGATCCATTATCTTAAAATGACGGATAGTGGAGGATTCTAGATATACCTCAGATTTAAAATATTTTATTTCTAGATTTATCGAACACAAAAAATTGTTTCTACTTATATCCTTTATACCGAGAAAGAGAAGATGGGTACTTATTTGTATGTACTGTTTATTTTATAAAATAGAAAGATAATATAAATGAAAGCATAACGAATTCAAAACCGCATTGGTGAGCGCAATATTTTTATATATTAATAACGTAATATTTATTTTTTTAATTACCCCTATAAATTAATAAGTGAACGCACACATGCAACGTATTTTACGACAAGCGTAAACTCATGACCGTTTTATAGCACGCAATGTTCGAACAAACTTTACGAGGGTAAAGCATGTAATTGATTAATAATCCTTCAATACATTTATTACTAGTTCTTGCGACATACTTCGTTCGTTGATACCCCCTGCCTTTCAAGTTTAAGGCACAAAAACGAAGGACTTTCTATTTTCATACATAATTACGAAAGACCTTAAACCTATTTAATCCGGCACTGTCTCAAAATCCGTTCTTAGAGGACGTCTAATAACTATAAGCTTACCCCGGTTTCGATATTTCGTGATGAGTGAGTAAGTTTTCGCTTTTATATATTTTTTTATGTCAGAGAAACACACACGACACGTTTAGCTCAGTTGGTAGTGACCCTACTTTCTGCGCCAGCTGTTGCGGGTTCGAGTCCAGCTGGGGGCATTCATTTGTTGATCACAAATGTTTGTTCTCCAATCATGGGTGTTGATATTAAATTATGTATGTATTTAAAAATTTATATGTGTAGTATATAAACTATCTGGTATCCGTAACACAAGCCTCGTAGCTTACTACGTAACTAGATGGCGCTGTTGTAAAATGTCCCAACATCTTTATATTTAAACAACATTTTCCTTGACATCATCAGTAGTTACTAATCTCGTGGGTTGTTTTGCCACGTTCTGTAGATTCAAATATTCAACGTCTTGGTGTTTACTGTTTGTATCCCACGTGACAACGTGACCTGTTTCTAAAGTACCTGCCCATATTATGGTTATAGCATAGTGTAAAATGGAGGACGTATTGTCCCTAGTATGCTAGTACATTGTAACTACGTGTGTAATTTAGCAGGATTGTAAGAAGTTTCTTCTCGCTGGATATATTATTGAATTGCTTTTTCTGAACATATTTTTTTGTAACGTTAGTTTTTAAATTTAGTTTTTACCCATAATTTCTATTAGTTATTATATCTATACTAATATTATAAAGCAGAAGAGTTTGTTTGTTTTTTTGGTTAAACCAGCTAATCTCAGGAACTACTGGTCTGATTTTAAAAATTCTTTTTGTTTTGGATAGTCCGTTTATTGAGAAAGGTTATAGGCTATAACATCACGCTACAACCAATAGGAGCTGAGCAACAATGAAAAATGTTGCAAAAACGGGAGAAAAATATTTCTTTACAATTTCAGCCTTAGCGCGAGAAAGTCTAGTGTTATAATATATTATAAGATTTCGTACGAACTGTTTTAGATATATATTCTTACTGATAATTAATAAAATAAGGTCTCTTGGGTTGCTGGTAATATAAACTTACCAGAGAAACAATTTTCGCCAAAAGTACCTACAACGATTTTTGTATTTTTAAATAGGTTATATTATTCTGAACTCTCTCATAAATTTGCACTTCAGTGAGTTTAGAATAATTAAATCACATATATTTTCTAAAATTCAAAACCCAAGAACCCTTTTACAAAAATAATAGCTAATTAACACAAGAATAGGTAAAATTAATTTCCACATTAATAATTTTGTACGTAATCTATGAAGCAAGCAGCCTGCTTATTAGAATTTGGGGTAAATGGCATATAAGATCAATCAGTAGAATCAATTTAGAGCTAATCATGATACGGTTTGACGCTCGTCAAATTATAATTAACAGCTTTAACATTCCTGATTAGTAATGATTAGTTAAACTTAACTGAAAATGATAACTGCTAGTTATTTGCAGTTCTATTTCAAAATTACATTTATTGACTATAATAGTTATCTTGTACTTGCATAAAATCATTCAGGCATCTAGTGGCTTAATCCCAATTCCTAAATATATAAAATAACTAGCTGACCCGTGCCCACTTCATTGGGCATAATCTATACTAATATTAAAAAAAACTACTTTTTGTAACTTAAATATAAAAGTTAGACATATGCTGTCGTTGACATTTTTGAAGGCATTTTCAAGCTCCATATCTTTTCCCTAGAACTCAACAATATATCTTTCATAGTTAAGGCAGCGTTCGTAAGAAACGCTTTCATTCGACCGTTTTTTCTCCGATTCACTTTGCAAAACGGACTACCACGTAAAAGCCTTTTTATTTTTCGGTTTTTTTATATAACCTATGACACTCAGCAATAATGTGGCTTTCTATTAGTGAAAGAATTTTTAAAATCGGTTCAGTAGATCCCGAGATTACCCCTTACAATTTAACAAATAAACAAACTTTACTTCTTTATAATATTAGTATAGATTACATTAACAATATACATTATGATGATAAATATTCCGTGGTAAGCTACGAAGGAAGCTTGTGTTACGAATACCAGATAGTTGATATACTACATATATAAGTTTAAATACATACATATTATAAATATAAACACCCATGACTGGAGTACAAATATGCGAGTTTAACAAATAAATGCCCCCAGCGGGCCTCGAACCCGCGACCGCTTCGCAAGAAAGTAGGGTCAATACAAACTTCGCCAAACGTGTCATCGAATAATAGAACCTTTTACACAATAGAATCAAAGGTGTGTATCATCGACGAGTTAGAAATACCTCCATTCAATTTATTGAATTGAGTCATAATTATCAAAACGTCTTAATTAAATCTCATCTTGTATGACGAGTGACTCATTAGCAGAATTAATAAGCTTTCGACGTTAATTATCTACACTTTATACATTCCAGATTACATCTTCATTTCATCTTTACTAAATATGTTAAAAAGGTACTATTATGTTTTATATATACACTAGCATTTTCCGCGGCTTCACACGCGTTCTTAAGAGCGCAAACGAAATTATTTCTGAGTCGCGCGGTATGGTACCTCGCACAACTAACGCCAGCCCTTCCCATTATTGCAATACTTTTCATTCCTGCTCTCATTGGTCTTAGCGTGATGCTATATAGCCTATAGCCTTTCATAATAAACGGACTATCTATCACAAAAAGAATTTTTCAATTCGGACCAGTACTCCCTGAGATTAGCACGTTCAACCAAACAAATAAACACACAAACTATCAAACTCTTTAGCTTTATAATATTAATAGTACAGATTATTAAGTTACTTTGGAAAAAATAAATCAATGTTACTGATTGTTTTATGATGATACGTTTAACTCAGCTTGTAGTGAACCTACTTGCTATGCTAGTGCCCACTGGTTCGAGTCTCGCTAGACGTATCACTTGTATAATAGACTTCACTTATATTACGAACATTTGTTAAATTCTCTCTAACTTCCTGGTTTCTATACTTTTTTCTTCAGACAAGTCGTAATCATACAAAAAAAATTAAAATTTTAGAGGATTCGATCCCACTTTGCTCGGTTTGCCAAGCGAGTGTATTACTACTGGGCTATTGTTGGTATGATAAGTTGGGTAGATATTTCAACAAGTATTATTTTTGATACACTGATACGTTTTACTTTCATAAAACGAAATTACCTCTTATCAGTCCAGGAATCACAAAACTTATGAATCGTTCACACGACAATGTTGATTTTACCATCTACCATAAAGCATTTAGGAAAACATTCGAGTTTACTTTAATTGTTATGAATTCACTCACAGAGAATCGTCGAGATAATGCGTATGACCGTTTAGGCCTTCATTGACCTAATTCAGAACTATTCTTACTGCTACATTTGAGGACCGCTTTGGGATAATGGTGTAGCTATTTTTAGAATATTATAGGGAATTAATTTATATATGATTATTCAAAACTATATTTGTTTTTAAGCGTTTCTGTATTAAACCTCTAGTTAAGTTAATAAATTACATAATACTCGTATAATAAACGACATCCATAGTTATAAACCTAACCAAATCAAAACCTTCTTAAAAACAAAATTTGATCCAAATAGTTTTAAACGTTTTCGAGATACACGATATACATTTATTATATACAAGAATTATTCATCACTACATATTATAAAACAAAATCCTCTACCGCGTCTGTCTGTCTGTTTGCGCAAAACTCAAAAACTACCACCAGTTTTCACCAATAGGTAGAGTGGTTCCCGAGGAAGGTTTAACGTATGACTAGCGGAACCCGCAGCTTCGCTCGCGTTTAATCTAGTGACAAACCCGAGCGAAGCGAGAGCGAGTCGCTAGTTTAATACTAAAAGTCTAAAGATATCTAAAGCTCCATTCCGAATTTAACTATACAATAAATATAATATACACTATCCCCTTCCCTTCCAGATCTATCAGATTAGCTGGACGGCATCAAGTTATTGTGTTACCCAGATTTTACATACTTAGAAAGTTCAAGTCTATACAGCTTAAAGCTTCCAAGCTAATAAGTATGCGTCTAACTAAAGCATAGTTCAAATGGACAATTTCATTTGCATAGTCCTAAATTTTCGTACTTATCCATCTTGCACAAATTAAATTCAGATAAGCGACTAACAATCGGCGTTCGTCTGTGATATCAATCAGTCATAATTAATAAGTCATCTAGGGCTAAGATTTTGTTCCGAAGCTCTTATACCTATTGGTTTAAAGGCCAATTTGCAAGCATGAAGCTATCATTGTTACGATATGGTATGGTCCTATAATGATACATCGTAAGGAAAGAAGTTTCAATTAACACGCTGTTTTGTTAGAAAGAAGCTGCTTTCGCTCTTTTGTTTGTAAATAAATAGTTTAACCAACGTTTCATATAAAAGGCGGTATTTTAATTTTGTACCAGAAATATCTAGTTGAGTTCAGATTTTCTGTGTATTTCGAAGTCAAAAAGAAAAATGGATATTTTTCCTTAATTTTTTTTGACTTTACAACGATATTATTTTGATGTCATGAAAAGGGATATTCACCATGTTTATTACTTATTTTTAGGATCTGGAGATTACCTGAAAAGTTCAACTAAACCACTCCAGGTTTCTTAGAGTTTATACATACACACATTTATATCTATACTAATATTATAAAGCTGAAGAGTTTGTTTGTTTGCTTGAACGCGCTAATCTCAGGAACTACTGGTCCATATCGAAAATATCTTTTTGTGTGGGATAGTCCGTTTATCGAGAAAGACTATAGGCTATATTAAATAACGCTAGGACCAATAGGACCGGAGTAGCAATGAAAAATATTGCAAAAAGCGAGAAAAATATTTCGTTTGATTTTCAGCCTTTAAAACGCGAGTGGAGCCGCGGGAAAAACTAGATTATTATATATATATTTTACGCACTAAGAAAAATAAATACATATGAATTTGTATTCAACGTTTCGTGTTTACAGTTATTATGGGCGTCTACCATTTGGCAACCGACATTCGACGTAACGAGCGAGTTGGTTCGAATTATCGCAAGTTCGATAAGTGCACAGTGTTTTGGACGTATGTTTGTTTTTGTAATGTTATATACGCTGTATCTGTAGTAATATTCAAAAGGGTGAAGTGCGGGTTTGATTTTTTATACTATTTATTTTTAAATGGTTTTCGCTTGTATATCTTAATATTTAGGCGTTTATGTATATACTTAAATTCTACTTACGCTTTATAATATTTTCTTCCGCGGTTCCTTAGTAGGTATTCAGTAATAACATGAATTGAAATTAGTCACCATAATCATTGAGGATGGAAAAGCTAATCCGACGTTTATCGTCAAAATATATACTTAGTAGCATTTCCCGCGACTTCGCACACGTTCTAAAGACCGGAAACCAAATTCTTTCTAAGTTGTGCGCTACCTGGCATAACTAACGCCAGCCGTTCCCGGTTTTGCAACATTTTTCATTGATGCTCCGCTCCTATTGGTCGTAGCGTGATGTAATATATAGCCTATAGCCTTCCTCGATAAACGGACTATCCAACACAAAAAGAATTTTTAAAATTGAACCAGTACTTCTTGAGATTAGCGCGTTCAACCAAACAAACAAAAAACAAACAAACAAACAAACAAACTTTTAAGCTTTATAATATTAGAATAGATAGGCAACTAAATGTCTCAATTCTACAAAATATTACGAAAATTTTAATACTGTAATAAATAAAAAGTAAGCGATCATATCATAATATAAGGGTAAAGGTTTTGATTTTGATTGCTATATAAATAATTCATAAATTTCAAACCAAAGCTTGGAATAATAACATATTATTTTGTACAATACACGAATGTGTAAAATAGATAAAATATTAAAATAGCTTAAATATATTCAGGAATGCTCTTTATGAATTTCACATTTCGTGTCATAATTATTTTATAGGAAGTATACAGAGTGTTCTTTTAAAGCCTATTAAAGTGTAGTGGAATTAAGCAATCAACAAAAACCTATAGGTGAAAGCCAACATGGCATTGTCGTCACTTGGGGATTTTCGTTGAAACATTCAATCATTGTTCACATTTTATGTAAAATTTCACCCAAACTCATAAGTATTTTTATAACAATGCTCTTCAACTAAAATGTACGTATTGTTCGCTCTAGTTCAGAGTCACAACTGTAACTCAAACTATAATATGAAACAATAACTTATGCCTAAACATATTATGCAAGTTAATATTTATTTTAAATATTTATTGGTCCCGCAAAATAAAGTCATTGCATGAAAATGTTTCTAGGAATTCCATGATTTTTTTAAAATTCTTTATGTAAATCAATTCAGAATCAAGGAAGATGCACTGAAGAATTAAAGTCCTTAACCTCTTCTCTATTGATGTTGCTTAGAAGCACTTACAAGTGCACGTCTATCGTATGCTAACAAAAAAGAACGAATCCTGTTTACATAAGATAGTGTGTTATATAAAATAAAAATAATTTTATTCCCAAACGAAGTACATACATGATACATACATTAAATAATTCTAATATTCTAGTTCACACAGTAGTAGAAAGATTCAACAATAAAATTTTAATAAAACACAGAAAAACTACTTAAAATAAATAAAAAGTAACTGTTTTTAAATATTATTGTGAAAATTAAAGCAAAATAAGAATATCAGTCGAACATCAGAGAGGAAGAAATACAAATTTATGTTTTTGACCAAATAATTTATAAATAATTACTATAGCACAATTCACAACACCCTGTTTATAAGCTGTCATTAAGTAAAATTTTCCTCCGAGACCAATCAAACATATTTATATGGTGAATACAAATATTTGTAACATGTCAATTTGTGGCAATTAGTATGACAATCATAGTGTTGATTTTTTATGATTTACTTAATTCACTTGAATTTCATGTAATGACTTAAATAAGTCGGTTCAAATTATATTTTTATAAAAAAGGCAAAAAAGTGGTAGCCTAGTGGCCTTCGCTTGGATAACTGAGTGATGCGGGTTCGTATCCGGGTCTATTTCCCGGTATATCGAACCTTCTTTATTATCCGGGTATATCGAACCTCTCATTTCTAACAAGATTACCATTTGTCTAACGATGAAGGAAAACATTGTAAGGTAACCTGCATGTCTGAGAATACCTAGCAAGTTTTTGAAATACATGTAAAGTCCCACCGACCCGCATTTGGCCAGCATTGTGGACTATGGCCTGATGTGCACCACTTAGCCGAAATTCATAATCTACTAATGGCTGTGCAATAATCGATTTCTAACAACTTCTTACATATAACATGAATCACGGTTAGGTTATCTACTTCAGAAAATAATATATAGCTTCAAGAAAATATTTTTTCTATTGATATAAAAAGCATGAAAATCTGTAGAGAAGTTTACGCACGAACGTATTTCACTTATTTTTGCTTCGTTGAACTTTACCCACACTCTGTATGCGAAAATATAGGAATGACAGTTAAGCACTATTTCTGATATGTAGGTACGTATACGAAAATTGGAAACATGAATGTTTTAGAAATAGAGGCAAGCGAAATCAAACTCTGAGATATTCATGTACCACTTTTAGTTTAAACGTAATAATTATGAAGAAGAAAGCAGGTTCTCGAGTGGAGACCACAGCTGCGCCGTAAGGGTGGGGTTGACTGGTTGCTCAATGATTCACCATGAGAGAGGCCTATGTCCAGGAGTGGACTGAAAAGGACTGATGATGATGATGAATTACGAAGAAGGACAACATCGTGTGAAGTCCACCACCTTATTATTAACATACGTAGACAATATCTGTTAACACTCTAAGTCTGGTAATTTAACAATATTTTTCAGTAATAAAATTTACATGCCATCTCTGGGCTACGGGGGTGATAACTCTCGAAAAGGCTAGAGTGGAACAGTCGTTATCAGTGCAGGATGACGACTTAGGGTGGCGGCGGAGGAACGTCTAGACGTCAACGGCGGCACCCGAAGACCTAGTGCAATGGTCTACTGCACTTCCACCAACCCGCATTAGACAAGCGTGGTGGGATATTTTGTCTAAGCCTCTACTCTTCATGACACTCATAAAGAATGCGCCCCAAGTACCCGGCACCGGTTTCAGTGGAGCCGATGCTGATGCTGACAGTAGGCAGACTCTCCCTGGAGCCAAGGGGCCTCAAAATCCCCGGGTGGGATTCCACTGTCAGACGACCAACGCAAACCAAAAGGACTTTGAAAATTTACGTATATTAACTTTTAATACGAGGACTTTAAGAACAGAGGAGCGCATCCTCGAATTGGAATATGCGCTAGAGAGTATTAACTGGGACATTGTCGGACTTTCCGAAGTAAGACGTGATGGAGAGGACACATTGGACAGAAAAAGTAACGTATTTTACTATAACGGGGGGAAAGGTAGTCGGTACGGCGTCGGTTTTTTAGTCTCCAAGAAATGGGAGCATAACATTATAGAGTTTAGAGCTTACTCAGATAGAATAGCTATTCTTAAATTTCGGATATCCAAAAAGAATATATTGACTGTGGTTCAAGTCTATGCACCGACATCAGCCCACTTGGATGACGAAGTCGAAGAATTCTACGACCTTCTCAACAAGGTGTGTGACGAGAACCGGGGCACATGGACATTAGTTCAGGGAGATTATAATGCCAAAATTGGAGCTAGACAAGAGCTGGATAACTGTGACATTCTAGGACCACATGGATTTGGCTTGAGAAACGATCGTGGCACAAGGCTGCTTCAATTTGCGTTTGGCCAAAACCTGAGCATCAGTAACAGCTATTACTATAAGAAACCGCATCGTCGCTGGACATGGCTGTCACCAGATAATATCACAAAAAATGAAATCGATTTTTGCCTTTCATCGAATAAAAATATAATCAAGAATGTAGAAGTAATTAATAAATTCAAATTTAGTTCCGACCATCGCCCCTTACGAGCCACGCTAAAATTTAATACCAAATTATATCGAGCAAAAATTATTAAAAATTCAATAAAGAAAATACACATGACTGTTCTTGCTGCAAATAAAGATACATTTAATTTAGAATTAAGAAATAGTTTTAGCATGTTAGATATGACTAATTTAGATAGTAACAAACAGTACACAAATATTAAAGCAGTTATTAAAAAAGCAAGTAATAAAATAAAGGTAAAGAAAGAAAAACTAAATAAACTCAGCTATCAAACTAAAAAGATGATTGATGAAAGACAAAACTTACCCAAAAGCACCCCCGAATATGCTTCACAAGACCTTATAGTTAAGCGTAGTATCCGAAAAGATTTAAGGAATTATAACACATATCTTATACAGACTGCGCTAGAACAGAATACATCTTTAAAAGTTGCTAAACAGGGCTTACTCAACAGACGACTCGGACGATCCTCGATCGTTTGCTTAAAAGATTCCACTGGTGTGAAGCATAATGACAGGGATAAAATCTTACATATTTGCACCCAATTTTATAAGAATCTATACAGTATAGAATCGGCTCAGACATCTAACACTAGTGCATATTCCTGTTCCGACGATATTTTGCCCATTACAAACTCAGAAGTACACAAGGCACTGCAAAATATGAGATGCAGCAAGAGCCCTGGCGAGGATGGCGTGAGTACTGAGAGCTTAAAAGTCGGCGAACCAGTCCTTATTCCTCACCTTACAAGTTTATTTAACACTATATTAAGGAGTGGTAACATACCAAAAAATCTCTGCCATTCTACTATAACACTCTTACATAAAAAAGGAGATAAAACAGACATTGGAAATTATCGTCCCATCAGCTTGATCTCACATGTGTACAAAACTTTTATTAAAGTAATTGAGCAAAGAATATCCGGCTTACTCGACAAACAACAACCACCAGAACAAGCAGGATTCCGACGCGGACTATCTACTGCCGATCATTTACAAACCATCAACCAAATCATAGAAAAACATGTTGAGTTCAGGCTGCCACTTTATTTAGCCTTCGTCGACTACTCCAAAGCTTTTGATAGTATTAGCCATAGTTCTATATTTGCTGCACTACAAGCTCAGGGCATCCAAACTACATATATAAGCCTCTTAAAGAATATCTATGCAAGCAGTACAGCTACAATTAAAATTAATGATCACACTGGACCAATCTTTTTTATTAATAAGGGAGTTAAGCAAGGAGATCCACTATCGCCTAAACTATTTAATGCTGTATTACAAGAAATTTTCAAAAAACTATCGGTTGATTGGGCAGGAAGAGGTGTTCTAATTGGTGAAAGGAGGTTAACGAATCTTCGCTTTGCTGATGACATTGTTTTGTTTGCATCCAACCCCTCCGAGTTGGCTCAGATGCTAACTGAACTTAACACCACGAGCCTCGAGGTCGGACTTCGTATGAATATGGCCAAGACCAAACTTATGACGAACAGGATACACCATAGAATCGTAGTAGATGGTGTGGGGATTGAATACGTCGATGAGTATTCCTATTTGGGTCAAATAGTCTCTTTCCAGGCAAGACAAAGTAAAGAAATTGCACAGCGCACTGAAAACGCCTGGAGGGGCTTTTGGGCCATGAAAGAGCTGATGAAGGGTAATCTTCCTCTATCCCTTAAGAGAAAACTCATGGACGTGTGCATTCTCCCCATCCTTACCTATGGTTCTCAAACCTGGTCTCTAACCGGTCAACAAAGATCCGCACTTCAGGTTTGCCAAAGAGCAATGGAACGGAGTATACTAGGTATTAAAATAACTGACCGTATTAAAAATACGATAATCCGTTCCAGAACTCAAATTACGGATGTCACTCGGAAAGCCGCCATGCTAAAGTGGGACTGGGCTGGTCACATCATCCGGATGCCCGATATTCTTTGGGCCAAACAGACTACTCTTTGGATCCCCCAACACAGCAGACGACAGCGTGGTAGGCCAAGACGGAGATGGCGAGATGAGTTGGACTCCTTTCAGAGAGACTGGTTTGCTAAGGCAAAAGATAGGGACCAGTGGAAAAAGAGTAGAGAGGCCTTTGCCCTGCAGTGGGACACTACAGGCTAAAATAAATAAATAAATAAAAATAAAATTTACAAGAAAATGTTTTCGTTAAATGTCATAAGGGAAACTATAATGAATTTCAATCACGCTAGCATCGTGTGATTCCGCCATATGATAAACAAATCATTACCCGATTTCTAAAATGGAGGAGTATTATTGAACGTTTTAATGTTTTCTTAGTAGTAATGTTGAAATCTTTCGTTGATTTATTTGAGGAAAAATATATTTTTTTAAGGAAAAAAAAGTGTAAGCTGTAATTTAATGGAAACAGATAATCTAGTCGCGAAACATATTATGTATTTGCTTCGCAGCATAAGCATAATATATTATAATAATGTACAGACGACTAACCCACGCTTCGCTTGGGTTTGTCGGTGCCAAATTTAATGATTTTAACACAAAAAATAAAAAACTTTAATAGAAACTTGCGAGAGCCGTTAGATCTTAATCCGACCCTGTCGCAAAATCCGTTCTTAGCGGACATCTACTAAATATAAACTACCTCCATACCAAATTTCATTTTTATACCTTTTTGTATTAAACTGTTTTCAATATTTTGTGATCAGTGTGATGAGAGTTACGATGAGAGTTATGATGAGAGAAAGATTCAGCCTAAAACGTACGTACAAAAAATATTCAATATACCAAAATATAAAAAAATATTTTGGTAGTGCCATGCTTGTTACCTTCGGGTAGCAACCGAATGGGCCGGCACGCCCCGTATAGTTCATTAGTACCACTCTCTCACAGAAGACCGGCGTGAAGTGGCAGCTATGCTGTCGCGTTTCGACCGGTGAGTGAGAGTCCGGGAGGCCCACGCTCCTTTCCCCCTCCCTCTTCCCATCATCCTCCGCCTTCGTTACCCCCTCCCTCCCACATCCCTCCCTCCTCCATCCCTCCCTTTCCTGAAAGGCCGGCAAGCCAGGCTTGCAGATGTCCATGGGCGGAGGTGATCACTTCCCATCAGGTGAGCCTCCTGCCCGTTTGCCCCCTTTTTACCATTAAAAAAAAAAAAGATTTGACTAAGTTACAATTTTTATATATATAGATATAGCTTTTTTATACTTAAGTTACAAACAAGAATTTTCAAAACAACCGTAATACCACTTAAAACTGTCACGTATTGAATAATGAACCCATAACCTTTTTCAGTAAACAGAATGAAAGCAGGTGAAATAATACATTTGTGAACAGTTAACATAATCCACAAACAGTACAGCAGCTGTCCAAAAATATGTATTCCAAACATCGTCGTCCCAGTTGTACGTACGTATTCAAAATAAACTAGGCCTTTGAAATGTGTTACAAAGCCGGTTTCATTCCAAAACAATGAGCTTATTGTACGGAGAAGTATGGCGTGTACTTATGCTTAAATGTTAAAAGGGCGATGTTTTTCTTTTAATTAGTTTAAGGTGCTATCTAATTATCTAATTATCTTATTATTTTATGGCGCAGTTAGTAGTGATTCTACTTTCTTGCGCCAATGGTCGCTGGTTCAAGTCCCACTGGGGGCATTCATTTGTTAAAATCGAAAGTTTGTACTCTAGTCATAGGTGTTTATATGTATAATATGTATATATTTAAACTTATATATGTAATATATCAACTATCTGGTATACGTAACACAGCTTCATTCGTAGCTTATTCGTTTCGTTGTTGATGTACAGAACTAGTATTATATATGATAGTTTATTTGTTTGTTTATTTGTCACTTCCTTGTTACTGCCTCAGAGGTATAGTGGCTAGCATGTACGGCTGCATATTCGGAAATCCTGGGTTAGAGCCCTCAGTCGGGCTAGTTATTGTATTTTTCTGTTCAGTAAGCCTCAGTTACAGTCCGGAAAAGTTTTCGGTTCTGCGCCTTAGCTCTCACTGGTCGCTGAGTAGTTGTCACACCGGAGTATGAGAGTGATAGGAATAGAGAGTGCACTTGTGTCTGCGCGTACACTTGTGCACTATAATGTCTTCTGCGCAGTTGGCCAGACGTGGGCGGAAGCGGTCAGAGAACATTATTGTTATAACATTACTTCTTCGCGTTGAAATGCTTTTTAAAATATAGTACACGTATTAGATGCGATCTCAGACAGACAGACAAATAAACAAAAATAAAAACTACATATTCGACTTCTGTATAGTATACTAATGAATATTTTAATAAGATTTTCCGAGAATATTTATGTGAATTTAACGTATATGTATAAAATATAGAATATGACTTCTGGTAATAACCCATAGCTTTTTGTTAAGTTTTATAGGAATTTGATTAATATTTAAAGGAAATAATTAGTCACTATCCAGTTTAAATTTATTACCCTGAAAAACCTATCTTGATTCTTACTTAAAATAAGGCGTGTCGTTGAAATCACTTAAAAAGAAATTATCCCACCCTCAGGGATCGAGTCTTTCTGAAAATATTTATGGAACTAACAACTAATCGACTAACGTGACCCAAGAGTGAAAAAATACTTTTATAAATATGCTGGGACATTATCACACAGCGCTATCTAGTTTTGTGTTAAGCTACGAGGCTTGTGTTACGGATACCAGATAGTTGATATATACTACATAATATATAACTTTAAATAAATACATATTATTAATACAAACACCCATGACTGGAGTACAAACATCCGAGTTTAACAAGTGTATGCGGAACTCGAACCCGCGACCGCTGGCGCAACAAGTAGGGTCACTACAAACTAAGCCAAACGCGTTTTATGAAATTTTACTTCTGCCGATGAATTGTTATTTAAATTTATTATATAAAATAATTACACAATTTTAAATAATTTCAATATGTTTTCTTATAATAAAGTTTTTTTGCTTCCATATAAATATCGTATTTTTCAAGTTGGCAAATCCGTCTTAGTCAACTTATCAAATGTCCCCAAAAATGTTTATATATTGGTATATTTAGGTTCTTAGTGTCGTAGTATTATAATTAATATAAACACCCATATTTGGAGTATAATATATTCAGCAGACTCGAACCCGCGACCAGCAAGTAGACACTAGTTTAGCTAACTAAAATCTATTTACTTACGTTAATTCGTGATATTTTTGAAATAGTAAAATAAAACATTGTTAGGCGAATTTGGAATAAACTATCGAATAAAAGAATATTCAATTCTGTCACAATTTTTCATTAGACTTTAGAAGATATCAAGACAAAGAATACCATAAGTAAAAGCATGAAAAGCAAGGTTATGTTACTAGTACGATATAATTTGCCATATTAGTTAAAATATTTTAATAATTAAAAATGAAAATGTTAGTTATATTCGTTAATTAAAACTCCACCGTAGCACCGAAATAGTTTTTGTGAAGCGTAATTTTACAAAATACGAGTACGCTAACTTCCCAACAAAACCGAATTGCAAACTAGGGACTCACCTTGCTTCACTCGGCTTCGTCCCTAGTGAATTTTTTAAATTTTAAAATGTTTTATTCTCTTGAAATTGTACACTAAATTTTAAGTACAGCTTATATAAAATACAGTCAGTACCGCACCCAAATTGGTTTAGCCGTTTCTGAGAATATCGCGTACTAATCACAGGCTAACAGATAAATCTAAAATTCATTGTTTTTGGGTTCTGTTGTAATAAAAAAGTTAGATAAGTTACTTTACTACCTGTATTATATATACTAGCCTTCCCCGCGGCTCCGCCCACGTTCTATAGGTTGAAAATCAAAAGAAATATTTTTCTCCCGTTTTGCAACAGTTTTCATTGATGCTCCGCTCCTATTGGTCGTAGCGTGTTACGGAACCCAATCCGCCGCATCAGCGGTGCCCTACAAACCTCGCGCGGCGACGACGAAACAAGGCCAAGCGCAGATGCAAGCGCAGCAATCACCTAAATTCTAATTATGTTAATATTGTATTTCCTATAGAAATTTCAATATAAAAGATCATCACTTATTCACATCTTCACTTCTTGCTCGAATATCGACAAGTTGTCAACTAGCCATGTAGTTTAGTTATAATTTTTTTGTTAATAAATTAATTTTAAGTTAATTGGATTTTCTCTGCATCCCCTGGCTGCCTCCAAAATATAACTAGCGTGATGTAATATAGCCTTCCTCGATAAACGGACTATCGAACACAAAAGAATTTTTCAAATCAGACCGACAGAATAGTTATTAAGATTAGCGCGTTCAACCAAACAAACAACTAAATCAACAAACAAACAAGAGTTTGTTTGCTTTATAATATTAGTATATATTAAATTTATATCAATTAACTTTAATTAGGTACGATTCAAATGCTTAAATATAAATAAAGGCGTAAATAACTTTAACATTTTCACACTTTACAGTTTTCAATTAAAGGCAACGGTGTTTTCACCAGAAACGGGAGGATCGCGAGTCGCAGGTTTCTTATAAAATTGGTTCTATTTATTGCATGAATTTCATGTTATTAGTTTTACAATAATTTATTTATCATCTTTATTTTAGGGTGTTAGGGTTTCTGCCTCGGTGGTGTAGTGGCTAGCATGTACGGTCATACATCGAGATGTCCTGGGTTCGGGTCCCAGGTCAGGCCAAGTTTAGTTATTGAGTCTTTCTGTTTAGTAAGCCTCTGTAATAGCCCGGAGTTGGAAGTTGGCGGTGTGTCACCCCCGTGTCTCGGAGAGCACGTAAAGCCGTCGGTCCTGCGCCTTAGCTCTTACTGGTCGTGTGGAACAATCGTCCCACACTGCACTTGTGTCTGTGCATACACTATAATATCTCCTGCGCAGTGGGCCAGTCTCAATGAAATTGGCCGCCATGGCCAGAATCGGTAGGAGAACATTATAATTATTATCATTCTAGGGTAATCCACAAGAACAAATAAATTTATTGAGATATTTATACACTGCACCTTTTAGCTCAATAGCAAGCTACGAGGCTTGTGTTAATAGTTGATACACTACATATGCAACTTTAAAGACATATGTTAATTATATATAGCATCCATGGTTAGAGTACAAGCGTTTGTTATCATTGCACAAATAAATGTCCCCCGTGGGACTCGAACCCGCAACCGCTTTCTGAGCAAGTTGGATCAAACTGCGACCACTATATCTTAGTTTAACTTTAATCTTATTTTAGCAAATATCTATGCAAAATGTTATATGTCCATAATTATTTAACAAGTATATTATTGTCACTAAGAAAACCTAAATATTTCTTAATTAGTAGCTAAAGTAAATTAAATATTTAAAAATTAATTGTTTCAATTAAGGACTTACACATAAGTTGGTGTATAAAAAGAAAATTTCCTTATAAACAAAATAAGCAATTATGTCATTCTATTTAATTATTGCGCTTGAGGAGTTCAACAGGTAATTAAGGTTCTGGGAAAGAGACCAGCTGCGAAAATAATATAGGTCCTCGGTACTTAAGACACTGTTAAAATGATAAAATATTGAATACCTACGTTAAATTTTGTTTAAGTGGTGTAACATTGAAATTATTACTTTGACATTATGAGATTATGAGACTGATTATGAGATATAAAGTGTAAAATACACTTTACACACAAAAAACTATAATATATTCACGCTTCCTATTCTACCGGTCAGTTAGTCAGTCAGAATCAGGGTCATAGCTACTTGCTGTCTAAAACATGCGATTAAAACACTGGCATCTCCAAATCACTACATAGTATAAAACAAAGTCGCTTTCTCTGTCCCTATATCCCTTTGTACGCTTAAATCTTTAAAACTACGCAACGGACTTTGATGCGGTTTATTTTAATAGATAGAGTGATTCAAGAGGAAGGTTTATATGCATAACTAGCGGATCCCGCGGCTTTGCCTGTGCTAAATCTAGGAAAAAGCCCAAGCGAAGCGAGGGCGAGTCGCTAGTTGTTACTAAAAATCGTCCTACCCGTAATGACGTACGGAGCCGAAACGTGAAACTTACCGTGGGGCTGATTCACAAGTTCAAGGTAGCTCAGCGAGCAATGGAACGCGCGATGCTTGAGGTTTCTCTAGCACATAGAATTCGCAATGAAGTCATTACAGAACTAAAGTAACCGACATCGCGCGTAGAATTAACTCGCTGAAGTGGAAGTGGGCCGGTCATGTTTCCAGACGTACTGATGGTCGATGGAGCCGACACGTGTTAGAGTGGAGACCGCGTTTAGGCAAGCGTAGTGTAGGACGCCCTGCAGCACGATGAACCGATGATCTAAGGAAAGTGGCGGGTAGCGGATGGATGCGGACTAACCAGGACCGGGATAGTTGGCGCTCATTAGGGGAGGCCTACGTTCAGCAGTGGACGGCAATAGGCTGATTGATTGATTATTTATTTTTATTATGACAGTCTGAATCCAGCTCTATCAATCTGTGCAAGCGAAAATGTAACCGTTTTAAACTTAACAAATATTATTTATATATTATGACCTACAAAACTAAGTATTAAAACTATCCAGATACGTGACGCTGTGTGCTAAAGCTAGTATACAAAATATAATTCATTAGCTACATGTTGTGTGGAAGAAATTCGGAAACACGACGTTCAAAGGTAATTTGTAAGACGAAGTACGAAATATCCAGATGCGACACTGGCATTAGCTTTCTAAAAAATAAGAAGTCTAGTAATAGCAGTAAGTACTAATATTTTACCTGTGATAAATATTTTATTAAATGGCAACTCATGTTAGGGAGGAAATATTTACAAAAATAAATCAAAAAAACCGCGTGCGAAGTAAACAGTAGAGAACAACTTCACGAAGGTATATATAATAGTATTATGTTGTCGAAGACGTACACACATGCACCTACTATAAAACATGCATGTATACGACATACGTCCCTAGATTTAGCGCGAGCGAAGCCGCGGGTCCCGCTAGTATATCTTTATAAATTGTAGCCTGTGTTATTCTGATGTATAAACTATATTTTTGTGAAGTTTCATTAAAATTCATCCCATAGTTTTTACGTGAAAGAGTAAGAAACATCCATTCATCCATATTTACAAACTTTCGCGTTTATAATATTAGTAGGATACAGTTAAACACATAACCTTCCTTTGAGGTTTGACGCAGGAGTGTATAAATAGCAATCCTAACGCACGCTATCCCTAATACAATACCTCAATATGCTTTCTTAATTTACACGATTATTCTATTAAATTAAAATTAAACAATACTAAATAGACTATTTTGATTAATAAGAAACAAATCAAAACAAAATTTAGTATTAATAAAGAAACTCAATATTCTCCTGCATTCATATTTTATACATTACTAGTCTTACCCACGGCTTCGTTCTAAAGGCTGGAAACAAAATACCTCCCGTTTTTGCAACATTTATCATTGATGCTCCGCTCTTATTGGTTGTAACCTGATGTAAAATAGCCTATAGCATTCGTCGATAAACGGACTATCCAACACAAAAAGAATATTTCAATTCGGACCGGTGGTTCCTGAGATTAGCAGGTTCAACCAAACCAACAAACAAACAAACAAGCTCTTCAGCTTTATAATATTAGTATAAATTCACATTTACGTATTACAAATAAATTAAATTGAAGTGTAGGTACTTTTTGTAATGTCAAAATAATAGCAGATTTTACAAACACAAAACTCATTTTATAATTTTGATCTATTTCAATGTTTATTTGTTCGGTCTAGACTCTGACAGGACTGGACTTATTTGGATGGAACATTCACTGGCAAATAGTTGATGTTATAAGGAGTTACTTAGGCTACTTTTTTTTAAAAAAAAGTATTGGGATTCGCTCAAAAAGAAGACAACTAGGGATAAGCCCGAGAGAAGGGTAAGGCTAGTACAGTACAGTAGTTACAGAATAAGTATTGAGCCAATATCTTAATGGCATATATGCACATGTTGGTGTAAACTCCAAAGAGCCGTTAGATTTGCACACCGTTGCACGTAGTACGGTTATTTATCGCCAAGTTGGCAAGTCAACTGCACCCAAAACTTGCTACATCTTCACTAACAAAATCATACGGTAAGAAAAACTATCAAGCTTTCAGGACAGTTCGTTCCAATAATAATTAATCTTTGATTTTTCGTATGTGATATAATTTGTCATCGACGGAAATTCGTGTTTTGTGTGAATTCGTATTCTGGCAACTCAAATACATTACTATTACTATAAAAAATTAGTACTAGGATAGATAATATCTTAGATTTTTTAAATATTATTATACAAATGACAGAGGCACTTCAAGAAAAGTTAATTGAAGATCTAGTACGATCAATGACGAACTCCTATGTTTTCATTTCTGTCAAATAAAGTAATAGGTAGCACTTGAAAGCCATTCAAAGTAAAAGCGAACTAAGAAGTGCCTGCGACATACAGCTTAATTTCGACTTCAACGTTAATTTGTTACATTTGGATGAGTTGAGAAAGTATATGTATATATCTTATTTTCTACTTAGCTTTTACAGAAGTTAATTGAGAGCTTTGAGCTTTTAAAAATTGTTAGTCGGTAACTTAAACTTTTTTTTCTCGAACATCTCTTAAATGTGTACATAGAAATAAATTTAGAAAGGCTTTTCTTTTAATTGGCTAGTATAATATTTTAAGATAATAACATACTAGGTTAAGCTTCAGCGAAGCCGGGGGTTCCGCTAGTTAAAATACATAAAATTTCTACCTCTTCCTTTTTTGAAGTCGGTTAAAAAGTAGCCTAAATTAAGCCTTATAATATTAGCTATCTGCGAGTGAAAGTCCCGTCGAAATCGGTCCATCCGATTAATAGATTACCCGGAACGAAGAGACAGACAGACAAAAATTTTAAAAAGTATTTTTTTGTTGTTAGTATTGAATATACTTTCATATGAATTTAGTGATAAACTGTTAATTTGAAATCAAAAACAGACACTCCAATTTTATTTATATGTATAGATTAAGATTATAACAAGTATAATTGCTCCAGTGGCGTAGTGTGCAGATATAAATAATCAGGTATAAATGTCGAGTCTTGGTTCCGACTTAATTAAGTGTTAAGAAAGTCCCAACAGCCCGGAGTTGGGAAGTTCACGGTTCACCAATAAACGTAAAAAGCACGTAGGTCCTGCGCCTTATCTCTCACTTGTTATGTCAAGTTGTAGTCCCAGCGGGGTAGACAAAAAGGAATACATTAGTCGTGAATGGACTTGCGTCTAAGCAAAAACAAGTGCTAAGTTTATTATACTTGGCCGTAGGCAAAATCAATCAAAATATCATCATTAAATTCCAATTAAAGAACATATTTATAGACGAGCTATAAATATAGTTTACTACACAGGATGTGCACAATCGAAATCTAAATAGAAATATTGTTAGTTATATTTTTCCAAAGTTCCGGGTTTGATTCCCGAGCTTAGTACAAGTTTTTTTAAAATTTATGAATGCAGTTTTTCTTGTTACTAAAATTAAAAACATGGTACCATGTCATTAATTGGTAAGAATGCCGAAAAAGATTGTTGCCATGCCTTGGTAAGAACAGATCTTCGTATGTCTAATGGTTTCAGACTTCCGAGGACCCGGAACTAGAACCCAAGTCCTCCGATATCCGTAGGACTTGGGTTCTATTTTCGGGTAGGACCAACTTTAGATATTGAGTATTTTTGTTATAAAATGTAGCTTCTAGTCGTGTTGAGTAGTTGTCGCAGTGTAGTATGAAAGTGAAATGAAAAGAGAGTACCCTTGTGTTTCCGTACACTTGATAACTATAATATATCTTGAAGATGGCTTATCTTAATGAGATTGGCCGCCGCTTTTAAAATAATTTGGTACTAAATTGGCAATTGCATTGTGTTTAATTTTTTATTTCTGTTAAATAATATACATCCTATCTTTTCGAAATCAGTCAAAAAGAACATGACACAAGATAAATTCTTGTAAATACTACTAAATATATTTCATACAGAAACCTATGTGTATTTTGTAAAACTGTCATCCATCATACTGTAATTGAGATCTTGTAGTTTCGTGTATCGACAATATCTGTACAAGTTGGTTGACATCTGACTGCCTCTTAATTGCTCAATCGATTAAAGCTTAAACTTTGATCATAAACAAATTGTCCTACTCGTATACATATTGGGAAAGAAATTGTTTATTTTTTTAACTAATAAATAAGCTACGAGGCGTGTGTTATGAATACCATATAGTTATAATTTTACATACAATATAAACACTAACAACTGGAGTACAAGCATTTGTGCTCATCACAAAAAATGAATGCTTCCAGCGGAAATCGAACCCACAACAGATGGCACAATAAGTAAAGTCACTACAAACTGAGCCAAACGTGTCGTTCCATATGTTAAAAATGTAATCCTTCATAACATACTCGTAGGTACTTAAAATTATATTTGTATTCTCTAAGTAAACCTAAATATGATTATCATAATCATTGATAAACTATGCTTTATTACTAGAGTAATTAACCGACTATTTTTGTTTTGTTATATTCTACTAAACTCGAGCGAAGCTAAAGTGAGCCGCTACTATAAAATAAAAATGTAAAAGAAAATTCGATTAAACACAACAGATTTCAACCCTTTCAGTTGTTTTATTACAATTTAAAACGTTCCCATTAAAGCTCAGCGTATGACAGGTTGAGATAAAAAGAGAAAATCGTTTGAAATTTTATTATGCTTATAATTCCAGTTTTCATAGTTTATTTATTGAATCAGCGCTCGCTTGGATAACCGAGTGATTTGGGTTCAAACCCCCGCACCTCTGATATTTTCATGTGCGAATCATTTCTATCATGATTACTACTTGTCTTACGGTGAAATAAAACATCGTGAGGAAACCTGCATGTATGATAAAACCTAGCAAGCTTTCGTTTAACATGTGAAGTCTGCCAACACGCACTACACACACTCAGACATACAAGTTTCCTTACGATGTTCTCCTTCACAGTAAGACAAGTAAGAAATGATTCGCACTTGAAAATATTTGTCTATCGATATCCCGATACCTCGAATAAACTGGAAATATTGTTTTTTCTAAAAAGGGATGGTTCAAATAATAATTAATAAATAAATTTCTTGGGACATTAAATAACAGCTCCAGTAGTTTCGTGGTAAGCTACGAGGCTTGTGTTACGGATACCAGATAGTAGATACCCTACACATATTATTTATATAACTTTTCATTAACCGACTTCAAAAAAAGGAGGAGGTTCTCAATTCGTCGGGGACTTTGTTTTTTTTTTCCTATGTATGTTCCCTGATTACTCGACGATGGCTGGACCGATTTGGAAAATTCTTTTTTTGTTTGAAAGGGTATAGTTTCCAGTTGGTCCCATTGTCACCAAGTCAGGATCTGATGATGGGATCCTAGGGAAATCGAGGGCAACTCTCAAATTTTATAGGCACCTACTATGTTTTTGATATATTTTCTAAAACTGATGAAGCTTTTACGCATGAAAATCATCATCTCATGTGGATGTGCTGATGATGGAAGGTACAATTCCTCAACGGTTCTTTTTATGTTTGTTCATTTATTTCTGTGTCAAATGCTGGCCGATTACAATTTTGTTTTGTTCGGTAGGGTATACTTCCAAGATATTCACATTATCACCAAGTCAGGATCTGATGATGGGATCCTAGGGAAATCGAGGGCAACTCTCAAATTTTATAGTAATTTATTACGTTTTTCGTATATTTTATAAAGCTGTTCAAGAATTTGTGATGATGTAAGGTATATCTCCTCAACGGTTAGAAGTTGAAAGAAAATTCTTTTAATATTATACGTACTTATGAACCGATAGTAGTATTCCTTCAGGATATAAGGATGGTCTGATAATAGAAGGTAAATCTTATTAACGTCTAGGAGTTACGTGGAAAAATAGACGTTGACAAATCTCGATCGACTATTGTCTTTCACTCAAAACTTCGCAGACTTATTGGAGCAGTAGTTTAGTTAGTCTACCAATATTATATTTAAACAAAATATCTAATTTCCACTAAAAATTAAAAATAAATTATTTTTTAACAAAAATGAAAACCGACTTCAAAACGTTACAAATCGAAACTAAAAAGAAAAAAATAATTTTAATTACTTAGTTATTGTTGGAGTCGGTGCCAGCCAAAGCAAATAAAATCTTAACACAATTTAATTAATTTATCAATTTGTAAATATAATCAAAATATCTGTTCGAAAGTTCATTGCAAAGGCAGAATAAAATTGTCCTTCTTGGCTATTTATAACACCCATGACTGCAGAATAAACATTCATGCTCAACAAATGAATGCTCCCAGCGGTACTCGAATCCGCGACCGCAGGCGCAGAACCGACCAAATATCTTATATTAAGATTTAATATAGCAATATTATATACTATGGAATCTTTTGATTAAAGATAGCTTACTTGTATGTCATCCCAAGGTAATTATTACTAATTGTACTAAAAGGCATTTATTCTTTGTTTTCATTGAAAGTTAATTATTTATTTCGCAAATATATTTGATTCGGTACAACTTTGCTTAGATACTTTTAGGCAATTTTCAAGTGAACAAAAATTAATTCAATTCCATTGAAAACCTTAAAAAAATTAAGTTGAAACAGGAATTCCAACACCCCAATCTCATAAAATCTGTACTTTTCATATTTTTGGAAACCTTATTACAAATAGTGAGATTTAAAATATTTTGAAATATTTTCCCTGATATACATAAACCTCGCATTTTTACAGGAAGCATATTCCAATAACATATTTGATTATTCCCATCCTATAAAAAATAAAAAGGGCTTTAGATGACATAAAATAGCACCCTATTCTCAAATCACACGGTTCCTTATACATTTGCCACACCAAAATGCGCTTAAACTGTCCAAAGATGCGAAGGCAATAAATTCTAGTATAAACACCCATATTTTAATGCCAAGGAAATTAAATGGAATGACGTTATGTACATAAATTGTGTAATATAAATTTCAATGTGTTTAATATGCGGCATGATTTTGTACAGAAATGCATTTGGTCATTCCAAAATTTACACTCTATTGTACATTTGGTAAATTATTATGAAATAATACTTTCTTTTATGAATTACATTTAATACTAGTTACTCAACCTCGCTCCACTAGGGTTCGTTTTTAACGGTTTATCGAAGTTTTAACGGTTTCTTAGATTTCGTAGAAATGAGATATTTTTCTGCAGTAAGAATTATATTGACCCGGATAATTAGCTATTATCATACCAAATTTCTTTACAGTGGTAGCCCAGCGGTAACTTCGATCGCTTGTATATCCGAGTGATGCGAGTTCAAGTCCGGGTCTCGCACCTCTGATATTATCATGTGCTAATCAATTCTGCCATGATTAACACTTATCTTACGGTGAAGGAAAACATCGTGAGGAAACGCGCATCATCCGCAGTTTTCGACAAACATGTGAAGTCCGCCAACACGGACTAGTCCAGCGCGGTGGACTATGGCCTGATCCACTTCTTACTAAGGGAGGCCCGGACCCAGCAGTGGGACGTTGAATAGGGCTCATGATGATGATGATGATACCGTACAAACATTTCATCAAAACTGTCCAGTCGTTTTCTTGCAATGCAGTCTCAGACTTGCGGACAGACAGACAAACAACAATTCTAAATAGATTCGGTCTCTCTATCGATAATAATGATCATTTCAATAAGATTTTTTTTAAAATATACAACTATATAACGTTCAACAACATTCGGCGATAAACAGATTTGACAAGTTAGAATTTTGTTTTATGTAGGTATAGATTATTTTTACTAGTTTCTATACTATATATTATATTCTATTTGGTATATAGACTGGTAAAAATTAAAATTGCGACTGCGTAAAAAGTTAACTTATAAGAAGGATTTCTGAAGGAAAATTGTAAATATTATGTAGTCGGAAATTTGTACTTGTAACATTCTTGCTGAATGTACTAAGGTATTTGTATATTCACGACTTCTATGAGGCTTTTAGGCACGTACGAGATTGAAGGTAGTTTATAATCTTAAGAAATCTCGGAAATTCCTTATCTTACTTTTAAATAATTTTATAACGTAGTGTAGTAACGTATATAATTTACGTTTTACGTATGTAATTCTATAACGTAGTGATTATAGATCAAAATACGATTGGAATGATTCTGTTAATATTTAAGTTATATTAATTGCAGTATATTAAATTATTCTACAACTTATATTATTAATTATATGTATAAGATGCACAGATCATTTTAAGAACCTCATAATCCTATTTTAAGATATTGACTACGAACGCGTTTATTTTTGTATGAAAAGATGTTTTTCGTAAAATTAGACCGTATTTTATTGTTTGATCTTTCCAAGAATTGAAATTTTATGGAAACTTTTATTAGAAACGTCATATATTTGTATTACAAAGTCCAAACAATCGAAAGGAGATTATCAATCTGAATGGAGAATTTATTACAGACATTATCTATGCGAGGCAAAAATATTAATTTTAAAATATTCACGATAATACTATATACTTCGCTTCGTTCAGGCTCAACCCTAATTATGATATTAGTAATTTCCATACAAAATAGAAATTTTCGATCCTTTTTATTTTCTAGCTGTTTTTCCCTATTTTATAAATCTTATAGGTACCACCCTTAAAACACTTCAGAAAAAAACAAAAATAATTATTCAAATCAGTTCAACAGTTTTATAGTTTTAGCGACAATGCTTTTAGATTTTTTTATGTTGGGACATTATTGGAATATCTAACAGTAAACATGACAAAGTATGAACTTTACTAATAGTTCAAATATTATATTTCAATACATAATGAAATCGTCGATGCAAAATCAACTGGCATTATAACTTTAAAAATATCTGATTAGGATATTTTTTATAATTTTTAGTGCCTGGTTTTTATTAAGTCATTTTTTTATAATTTTGAGATATTGTATTAACTACAAAATAAGTTATATAAAAGAGAACTACAGACAAAACTTTTAAACAAGGAATGTCGCTTGAAACTTTTATTCGCTAAGCAAAAACTTTCCAGTGATATTTCATTATTTTATCAAAATAATTTATACTGTAGACTTGAAATATTCCTACAACAGTTAAAATACTATAAAAATAATATGGTTAGTTTAATGAAATGTGGTTTCATTGATGTTTGCAGCAATATAATAGTCTCAATAATTTCTAGACTAAATTATGTGTACTGTGTACTTTTTATTAAAGTACTAGCGTGATTCGCCTTCGCTTCGCCTGGGTTCGATTTAGCGCGAATGAAGCCCTAGATTTAGCGCGAACGAAGCCCTAGATTTAGCGCGAACGAAGCCATAGATTTAGCGCGAACGAAGCCCTAGATTTAGCGCGAACGAAGCCATAGATTTAGCGCGAACGAAGCCCTAGATTTAGCGCGAACGAAGCCGCGCGTTCGGCTAGTTAAAATAAAGAAAATTTCTAAAATAAAAGTAGCCGAGTTACTTCTTATAACATTAGCTATCTGAGAGCAAAAGCCCTTTCAAAATCGGTAGAGCAGTTTCAGATATTAAACTTGTTAAGAGTTTGTACCAAACAGACAGACACACAAAAATTTAAATAATGATTTTTTCATGTAGGTAAGTACCGAATATACTTTCATATTATGCATTTAGTAAAAGCTGTTATTTTGAAATTAAAAACGGACACTTCAATTTTATTTATATGTATTGATAATAATAAATTATTTTCTCCTGAATGATTTTAGACCAATAAGATATTACAGAAGTATACGTGCAGACCCACAGCCAAATCAATTTAAAGTACAATATATAGAAAATGTAAACATATTTAGCTATATATAATAACCTCGTTTCTCTTTCATTCTCGTTTGCTTGGTCTGGCACTTAAAATGACTTAAAAAAACATTCACTCTATTTACTCATATACTGTGCTTTCTATAGAGTAATTACTGAAAATTGTAGGCGTAGCAGTAAGATACTATATTATTGGCACTAAAATTGGCTGAATATTTTTTTCCAATTTAATAGGTAACAGACCGTTGCTCGAAATTCTAATCGTTTCAGTAGTAAAAATATTCCAAGTATCCTATAAAATATAAGAGGAACCTTAAAATGCGATTACGTCTATAAAAATCTGGCATCGAAGGTGTAATATCCACGAGGCATATTAGACTTCTAATATGCAAACAGTAATTTTTTTAGGTTATAACAACGATTTTTCTCTTTTTCACCTCAAAAATATAAATGTTTGAATTTAATTAAAATAGCTAAATTAATCCGTTTCATGTAAGGGATACGTCAATATTAATCATTTAAAAAGGAAAGTTATATAATATGTGTAGGGTACTATCTGGTATCCGTAACACAAGCCTCGTAGCTTACCTCGAAACTACTGGAGCTGTTATTTAATGTCCCAAGAACCATCCCTTTTTAGAAAAAACTGCATTTTCAGTTTATTCGGGGTATCGGGATATCAATAGACAAATACCATATTGATAATCGATTTTGACCTTCCTAAGACAGTTATAGCACACTGTTAGAGCAAATTTCCTTTATTAGATTCCATGAATTTTCCGTATTCTATTTGTACTATGCAGTATAGTCAGTTTTATAGTCAAAAAATATATTTTAATAAATTTAGTATAGAAATAAAAGCGAAAAACCAGCTTGAAAATATAAAACTAAAGGAACCCATGCAAACACACAAGTTTACACTACGGCTTACGGTTCAGCTGACAATCTGCCAACGCATAAGACTCGTATTTTGTTAGACGCAAAGTATTTTTAGAAGAGATATTAAAAGCCTTTTTTATTCATTTTAAAGTAAGAGACTTTATTTACATTATGTTAATTATGTTAAAGTTTAGTATCGTAGATCTATAATATGCATTAATCAAATTAAAACGAAAAATAAAATCATAAATAATATGTTTATATATTAAACCTTATATTATTATTATTATGTTATAAATAAATATGTTGGGACATTATTACAACATCACCATCTAGTTCCGGAGTAAGCTACGATGCTTGTGTTACGAATACCAGATAGTTGATACGTTATACCTACATATTATAAATATAAACACCCATGACTGGAGTACAAACAATCGTGCATCAGCGGGACTCGAACTCGCGACCGCTGGCGAAGTAGGGTCACCACAAACTGAGCTAAGCCTCTCGTTAGGTGTATTATATATATTAAATATGTACTGTACATAGCCCTTATATTACAAACCAATGATACTCAACGCTAATATTGCTAATTATATGAGCTCACTAATGTGTTGCCAGATTAGTTTTAGAATGTAATAAATTATGTATTATCGATTTTGATTATATTAAGTGAATAATTGACGACACGTTTAGCGCGGTTTGTAGTAACCCTACTTACTAGCGTCAGCGGCCGCGGGTTCAAGTCCCGCTGGGAGCATTCATTTGTTAAACTTGGATGCATATATTCCAGTCATGAGTATTTATATTTATAGTATGTATGTATGTTCCAACATATTTATTTACTTTATTATTTATTAACCCTTATACATGTAGTATATCAACTATCTGGTATCTGTAACACAAGCTTCTTTCGTAGATTACCACGGAATTAGATTGCTAGCCCTGTGTGTAGTAATGATTTGATAATATAATATATAATAAATAAAAATATTTAAATTAAAGCATTGAATATTATTTTATATTTAAATTTTATAAAGTAGGGGAGCGGGGGGCACATTGTTACAATTTTTAGATAATTGTCAATATAACAAAAGCTATCAAAATATAATCTATACATTTGATTACTTTTATCGTTAGTATGTCTATTCAGCTATTAAAATACGATTGAGAAGTTTTTAAAATTTATGTAATTTTTTCACAAAGGAACATTTAACCAAAAAAGTCAATTGTAACAACTTACCCCCTATACGGGGCTAGTTGTTACATCTTTGGGGCACGATGTTACGGTACATCAATAAACGAAATCATTAATGATAAAAAAAATTTATTATTTCAAAACGTTATAAATAAAAAAGATCACTTTAAACAGTCTTCTAACATTTATGAGTAATTATAATTGCCGATGCCACGCTGTCTGTGCTCGATTAGGGTGGTTTTTAAAAGGACCATAAACTCCTACATCTAATGGTTGTAAATTGTGAGAGCAGTGGAAATGACAGCATGATTATGTTGTTTACTTTGGCTTTCTCAGCGACGTGAAAATTTACTTAATATTTAGCTGTGGTTATCCAGAAGGAAGAGAATGGGGTGTTCAGAAAGCTTAACATGTTGAATGAAATGTTGAATTTTTAAAATTCTACTTCCGTCATCCATCCCAAAAAATTGCCCGCTCCAATCGCATCTGATGGTCCAGCACAAAGAAAAAGATTCGTATATCTCATTCTGGGAAACACGACCATAGGCGGAACTGAATTTCCTGCAGCATTTATGGCACATGCAAGTGTCTTAAGCCTTATAAATGAAACTATCTTTTCGGATTTTGTCGCGGATTTATTATGATTTTTGGTTCCCGACGTCTCAGGGGGTTATATACTTGTTACAGACAGTGCCTACCCACAATTTTTTACAAATATTCAAAATGATAGACTATAAAATTATACATTTCAATTCTATACTTTTAAGATTTTAAAATTTTAAATTATATTATAAATATGGCAATATTATTAACTTATTTTTAGTTACTATAATTATAATTATTATAATTTTCTAACATTTGTTAAAATAATATTAACTAGTGTTGCTGTTATTAAAATATGTATAATGTGTTATATTAAAATATAAATTATTAAAGCAATATTAAACTTTCATATATTATAAATTAAAGATTAATAGTTTAAAACAACTTGAGTTTTGATAATTTTAAGTTAAATATTAAGCAACACCACTGCAAACTAAATCATTTTTAAATTTGATAATATAATATTAAACAAATCTAACTATGCTCAATCCACATAGACCTCTTTAAGTTCTTTTGAATTATAACTTTTTAACTATAAAATGAGTTAATGTCATTTAGTACGTCAGTTGGTATGTCTGTCTGAAGTTATTATAGGGATTTGAGACTATAGAGTTAAATTGTTGTCTGTCTGAAGCTACTACCGGTTCGGAATGCAACTGATACTGAGAAGAACCGGCAAGAAACTCAGCTCTTGCTTTTTTCAAAATAATGTGTTTACAATTTCAATATTATCAATATCAAAAATATATAAGTTTACTTAAGTTTACAATATTGCAATACAATAATTAATATATATAATTATAA
The DNA here is from genome assembly GCA_905231865.2 of Boloria selene. NCBI lineage: Eukaryota > Metazoa > Arthropoda > Insecta > Lepidoptera > Nymphalidae > Boloria > Boloria selene. The sequence goes on from HG993133.1 coordinate 2,267,194, forward strand.
TTATGTATATTAATTATTGTATTACAATATTGTAAACTTAGGTAAACTTATATATTTACTTATTAGGAGATAAGATAAGAACACAATTTTAAGCAATTTTGTCCGTGTGTCTGTTTGTTTCCGTTAATTTCTGAAACGGCTGCACCAATTTTCATAGGTAAAAAATTGATTTATTAGTAACATAGGCTACTATTATTTTACAAAAGCTACTTTTATTTTGAGGGTTTCAGTCAAAAAAATCATCATCATCATCAGCCCTTTTTAACGTCCCACTGCTGGGTACGGGTCTCCCTCAGTACGAGGGGTATCAGGCCATAGTCCACCGCGCTGGCCTAGTGCGAGTTGGCGGACTTCACATGCCTTTCGAAAACTTGTTAGGTTTTCTCAGACATGCAGGTTTCCTCACGATGTTTTCCTTCACCGTAAGACAAGTGGTAATCATGATAGAAATGATTCGCACATGAAAATATCAGAGGTGCGAGACCCGGATTTGAACCCGCATCACTCGGTTATCCAAGCGACGCGTTACCGCTGTCTCAGTCAAAAAAATAAATAAGTTAAAATGTGAAAGAAAATTTCTTATAAAGTGCTAAAAAAATGAATACATATAAACCAAATACAAAAATACTTTACCCGTTTTTCATATATTAAATAGTAACTCCGACAGAACAATTCTGAAGTTTCCACGCAGGTAAGGAATTTCAATATAAGTCAACAAGTCTAGCTTTTGTTACGTGCCTTTAAGGTTTAAGCTGAATATTTTTAGTTTATTGGATATAGATTTTGTTTTCGATGCAAGTTATAGTACATAATACAAGAAAAATATAAAAAATGCACTCTTATATAATTTTTTGAAGCTTTAATTATTACTTCTCACTTGTTATTAATAATGGATGTACTAATAATTGAAGTCTTTCATTTTCAGGGTTCCGTACCTGAAAGGTGCCATCAAAATCCAACAACTAATACATTCTTAGGTTTACACGAATATTTAACACTATAAATGAAACTATCTTTTCGGATTTTGTCGTGGATTTATTTTGATTTCTGGACTTTCACTAGCAGATACCTTAGTTATAAGGAGTAACTTAAGCTACTTTTATTTTAGAAATTTTATCAATTTTAACTAGTGGCTTCGGCCGCGCCTCATCCAGAGACGAAACCGAGCGAAGCGAGGGTGAGTCGCTAGTATTAACTATAATTTAATAATCAATATATATAAAATATACTATCTATACATATAAATAAAATTGGAGTGTCTGTTTTTAATTTCAAAATAACAGCTTTTCACTAAATGCATATGAACTATACACGATACTAGCTCAAAACACCATTTTTTTTTTAATTTTTGTCTGTCTGTCTATCTGTTTGTTCCGGCTAATCTCTGGAACGGCTGGACCGATTTTGACGGGATTTTCACTCACAGATAGCTAATGTTATAAGGCGTAACTTAGGCTACTTTTTAACCGCGTTCAAAAAAGGAGAAGGTAGAAATTTAAACTAAGTATCGCTAGTATATAATAATGAACAATACATATATATACTGTATACTATATATATGAACAATACATATAATAATACATATATAATATTACAAATTAAAGTAAGCACAATAGCTTTGTTCATAGAACTTACGTTTCAAAATCTCTAACCGAGCAATTATGTAGTGGTACTGTAAATAATGGCCACTAAAAAGCAAATCGATGGAAGATTTTTACCCTCTTTATCCCTTCTTCAAACCACCTTTTAGTATCAGTTACGGGTTTAAATGGTCTCGCGATGAATTATTCATAGTACAAAGTGGGCCAGGGTCAGAATAAGGTCGCGAACAAATTTTTGTTTATAAAACATTACGTAGTGCCTTAATGGAACTCGCCATGAGCCATCTTTTCTTTTCGACAGCAGATTTCGAATCACTTACCAAACTGCTTAAAACTGTACTTCATCATATTTTTTTGTTTAATATTTTAAAAGGTAGCTCTTTGTTTTTCCGAGGTTAAATAGTATTTCGGTGAATAAAAATTGCTACAGAACTACGAGTATTTTTTTAGTTAACAGTATATATAAATAAAATTGAAGTGTCTGTTTTTTACGAAATGCGTATAAAAGTACGGTACTTACATAAAAAAAATGTTTGTTTATTCAGGCTAATCTCTGAAGCGGATGGACCGATTTTGACGTGACTTTCACTCGCAGATATCTAATAAGAAGTCACTAAGGCTATTTTTATTTTAATTAAAAAATATAAAAAAACCGTCTAATTTAACTTACGCCCAGCGAAGTGGGCTGGGTTTGCTAGTAATCTATACTAATATTATAAAGCAGAAGAGTTTGTTTGTTTGGTTGAACGCGCTAATCTCAGGAACTACTGGTCCGAATAAAAAAATCTTTTTGTGTTGTATAGTCCGTTTATCGAGGAAGGCTATAGGCTATATAACATCAAGCTACGACCAATAGGAGCGGAGCATCAATGAAAAATGTTGCAAAAACGGAAAGGGCGGGTGTTAGTTCTGTGAGGTACCGTACCGCGCGACTCAGAAAGAATTTGGTTTCCGGGTTTTAGCACGCGTGCGAAGCCGCGGGAAATTCTAGTATAATATAAAATATTTTAATGCAACGAAAAGTCAATGTTTTGTAGTGAAGTGGTCAAGACTAAGCAAGGCGAGGCCTCAGGCCACTTTGTCATGCCCCATCCTTGTCGTTTGTACTATAAGGAAAAGATTATATCCGATTTTCTTTTATATCTTGAGTCATTTAACATGAAATATGTTGCGGTACACTCAACCAGACAATAAAACTGCACTCACAGTGGAATCTATTCGCTCATAAACTGGCGTGAATCAACTTTATCTCACAATATTTGTGCGGGCTCTTCATTTCGTCTGTACGTGCGGCGAATTAAAAATTTTGAGAGCTTTCGCTTTTGACACGTATCGATACGGATACTATACGATATTTTTAATACAAACATCGAAATTATTTAATTCTAATTAATAAAAGTGCATATTTAAAAAAAATATTGCCTCAAATTGTAAACCAGTTAACCTCTTTTAAAATCTGGTCATCAGTTTATTTGCACATACTTACACGCGCATAATTCACACACACCCACATACACGCATATATAAAAGCACTCACACTTGCATAATAATTATAATAATAACTCAATTATATTAATTATTATTAAATTAACTTTTTCTTGCTACAATTATATTTAGGTATGCAAATGTAATATTAATACCGTGGGTAATTATGGTAATGTAGTATGTAACTGAATATAACTTAACAATAATAGTTTGTATCTCGTGACTGCAATAGCTCAGTGGTAACGCACTCGCTTGGGAAACCAAGTACAGTGGGATTACATACCGGGTCTCGTACTTTACTCGGCCAAATCGATGGATTATGGATTGATTCCTTAAAAAAATACGATTATCTTAAAAAAGACCCATGCCCAGCAGTGGGATGTTAAAAATATTTGAATCCATACAAACTTACATCTCGTGACTACTTTCACCGTGAACAAGGTAACTATAATTATTACTGCCTTGTTGTTTATTCAAAAATATGAACTTAACTATTATATTTACTAGATAGAATCAAAGTGTTTGACTAACGATTAAACGTTTGTTGCACGCAATTGGGTAATTCAAAATGCGAACTCCCAGTAAAAAGCGATTAAGAATCAAGTTACGCTGACTTATAATTAGCGCTTATTAAGTTCTATTATACTTACCTAGAATTAAGATACATATCGTAAATAAAGGCTATTTTTGTTCTTTAAAAGAATCTCACAGTGTCTTATATGATGGTTTTCCCAGCGAAATACAAATTTGGAAAAAATACAACTTATATATAATTTAATGTAACGTACAAAATATATAATATATTTTTATAGGGCGAAATTTAACTAACTTCCCGCAGATTATTAACATACCAATCATGTAAAGGCATATTATAATTACTACTTTCTCTTTTTTGACGACACGTTTGGCTCAGTTGGTAGTGACATTCATTTGTTGAGCACGAATGTTTGTTCTCTAGTTATGGGTGTTAAAATTTATATGTGTAGTATATCAACTATGTGGTATCCGTGATGCAAGTCTCGTAGATTACCACGAAACTAGATTACGCTGTTGTAAAAATGATTTTATTTATTTACCTTTTTATTAATTACTCATTTATATTTTGGGTCGGTCTCTTTTAGTCGTAAATAGTCTCCGATAAATCGTTTAGTATAAATAAGAATGTATCGGCGCCGTACACTTGAAACGGGAATTTTATTACTTTTAAAAAGAATTTATTCAGTATGTACCCAAGACTGCTTTTATCTGAACATGCCTTCATATGTTTATTTTGAAGTTGAGTGATTTGTAAGAACTTGGAAAAAATCTCTTTTTGATGAGAAAGCTTTGTTTAAAATGTAATAGGGGTTGAAGTAAAAGGTTATTTGCCGTGACATGCTTCGTCATTTAAGAAATTCATGCTTCATCGTTTTTGAAACCCAATGCAGAGGGCATTGGATTCTAAAATAAAAAGAAATTCGAATTATAGTTCTTTCGAAGTTTAGGTTTTTCTTTAATTCATATTAAGATATTGTATATATAAATCTTCTATGTTGCTAGACTAGCAATGTGGTTATAATAATAATAAAGCTTTATTTCATTCCAATAGCAATGTGGTTGATCAACCCATAATCCAGCACGTTGGCTATGTCTTCGCGGGAATTCTTGCACTGCAATATTTACTGCACAATTTTCAATACTTGTTAAAATGGTCGCCGTGACTATGTGGTATGCTCCTGGTACTTCTCTCATATCAGAGTGTAGTGAGGAAGCAAAGCTATAAAAATTGTTGCCTGCCTCGACAAACAACAGTCAGTGAGTCGTGCGTGCATGCATGTTAATAATATATATTCTTCTTCTTCTTTCTGCCTCATTCCCAACTTTATTTGGGGTCGGGCCTTCTAGTGCATCTGCGCCAGTGTAACCTGTCCTGGATTATCAACGGTGGGATATTTTGTTTCTTAAGATCTTTCTCGACAGTTGATAGCCGTATGGCTGATGGTATTAATTAGTTAATTTATAATACTTTCTTAGGTTCTTAGGTCTGTGGGCCGATTTCAAATTTTTTTCTTTTGTTCGGTAGGGTATAACTCCGAGGGGGTCCTATTGTCGCCAAGTCAGGATCTGATGATGGGATCCCAGGGAAATCGATGGCAACTCTTTAATTTTAAAACTCTTTAGTTTTTGATATATTTTCTAAAGATGTTCAAGCATTTGTGTCTGAAAATCATCATCTCATGTGGATGAGCTGATGATGGAAGGTACAATTCATCAACGGTTCTTTTTATGTTTGTTCATTAATTTCTGCGTTAAATGCTGGCCGATTACAATTTTTTTTTTGTTTGGTAGGGTATACTTCCAAGATATTCATATCATCATCAAGTCTCAAATTTATAGGCATTTATTACGTTTTTCATATATTTTTTATACTATTTATAAAAAAGTTATTCGTCATTTAAGAACAATTACTTAAACAAGTCACTTAATAGAGAGTACCTTAGATTATATTAGTAGAAATGTAGTTTTTTGTGTTTAGTATTATTGAATAATCAAATAAATTATGATTACTTAATTTCGGAACATTTATTTATTATTTATGAAACAAACCCTTTCATAAAAATAATTAACTGTAAGTTAAAATGCAATACGTATAATTAACCGTGCATAAAAACATAAAGTCGGTGGTAAAATTGATTTCATTTCCTGAAGTCCACGTGATTTAGCTCACATAAAAACGCTATAACTATAATTAAAGTAGGTGCCTAAGTAATAAATATTTTCTTGAAATTACTTTAGGGCTGGGCCTTGTTATAAAGGTATTATAATTCAGATAATTTGTTTAAAATTGAATGACAAATATTATATAAAAATTGGTTAAGTATCCCATTGCTTATTACACCATCACGGAATACTTAGTAGCTGTAAATGTGTGGGATTAATGTCTGGTTGTGTCTCACGTAGGATAAACAGAGAAATATTGTAATGCAATATTTTTACCAAATATTTTTTTTGAAAAGAGCAACTGTTGAGTTTCTCGATGAACAACAGAACAGCTTTCCGAAGCGGTGGTAGCTTACTCATTGACATTACAGACTTACAGACTGACATTTAATTTTATTAATGTAAAATGATGATTCAAAAAAGCTAGTAAAAGTCTATTTCAGTGAAGCATATTTTGATTTGATTTGACTGATGGGCACGGACCTCCTTTCAATGTAAGGGTGATCAGGCCTTATTCCACCCCTCTGACCAAGTGTGAGTTGGCGGACTTCATATGTCTTTTGAAAACTTGTCACCTACGTTATCTCAGATATCTTTATCGTAAGACATGTGATAATCATGTTGGAAATAATTCATAAATGAAAGTAGGTAGTATAGGTGCCAAGCTCGAGATTCGAACCCACTTCACTCGGTTTTAAGCAAACGTATTACTGCTGGATCACCACTGCCTTCCATATTGACTGACTATATCCCATGAATCTGTATAGCGTTATTTTTTTGTATATTTCCCATACTAAAAATACGCTGTCGCTTTAAAAAGAATCATTAGTGGAACACTCGGATACAGCCCTAGTGGATATTGCGAATAAAGTGACGGTCCAGTGCACGCCACTTTGACATTCATCATAAACCCTTTATAAATATACAAATGAATGAAAATGCGCAAATTATTTTGAACTAGCAATACGCGCGGCTTCACCCGCGTTCATTTTTTTTAATCGCTACTAAACTTCATTCGATCACTCGCTGGCTCTTTGAAAATTCTCCAAAATTACTCCAGCTTTAATATTCTCCTAAGCCGTGCGGCTTCCTATTTAATATATTATGTGAAAGAATTTTTAAAATCGGTCCAGTACTTTTATGAATTTCATTGGTTTTTTTGAATTTTTGACATAAATTTTGAGGTTATGTGAAAAAAGTATATATACAATAGTTTTAGATCTTTTTATTACCTACAACTTTGCCATTAAACTTTTTTCTACAGGACTTTTAGTTTAGCCGGAATCGAGAAAAACCGTTTTTTACCCTTAAAAGCTCCCCCTCTTCCCCTTCCCGAACTCAGATCGCTCCTAATTTATTTTTCCTTTCATTTTTTTAATATTCTCTTCCTTTTCCAATGGGTTTCATCATACTGCGATTTTTTTTTTGTTTCAAAAATTATCGACACTGGCCTATTTTTAAGCCAATTCATTACAAACATACTTACATACAATCTTTCCTCGACTAGCAATAACGTACGACTATGTTTATTTTCCTAGTAGAGAGTACGTTTTAAATAGATATAATTAGTTATTGCGAGTTTACCTTATATATTATATATTATGTGATATACATATGCTATTGTGTACTTTTTTGTAGGCTGGACTTTTATTTTCTAAAACAAAGGTTCGAAATATAGTTTTCGTTAGCCAAATTTTCTAAGGATAATTTGATAGAAAATTGTGTTTTCCCGTGGGAATTAAATTTATTCCTGGCGTAAAAATATTCATAGATTATAATCTCTTATTTGTCTGATTCTATAGTCTTTTTGGATTAAGTCTATTTATTAGTAGAGATATTAATTACTAACATGATTCACTCTATATTACATATATTTCAAATTTCATCGAAATTTGTTCAGTGGTGGAAATATAAAATAGAGAGAGACAGACAGATTTTTTCCACATTTATGAAGTAAATGTATTAAATGCTAATTACTAAATGCTTCAGAATTAGTAATAAGTTCTGGTAACGAACAAGGCTAGCATTACAATTTGAATTAAATAAAGAACATCTATACATATAAATTAAATTGGAGTGTCTGTTTTTAATTTCATATGAACAGCTTTTAATTTAATGCATAATATACGACACTAGCAACAAAAAAAAACAATTTTAATTTTTTTGTCTCTCTATCTGTCTGTATTTCTGTATGTCTGTCTGTTTGTTCCAGCTAATCTCTGAAACGCCTGGACCGATTTTGACGGGATTTTCACTCACAGACGTTGAATATTATAATGCGCAACTTAGGCTTTTTAACCGACTTCAAAAAAGGAGGACGTAGAAATGTCATTTATTTTAACTAGCGGAACCAGTGGCTTCGCCGACGTTAAACTTAGTTACCTTAATATTATATTAATATACTACGATTTTGAATACTATGGCAATGAACATCGTTTAACACATTTTTATTCTCTGTAAAGAAAGAAAACGATTTTATAATTCAGACTTGATTGTTGTTCAACTATCACGGCTTATTGTGTTCGTGCTCGAGGTTATTTCTTTAATATAAAAATCGATATGCATAATAGTAGCGTAAAGCTGCTACGAATTCAAATCTATCTATATATATATAATGAAAATGGTGTTCGTTTGAGGCTCAATCACGCCTAAACCACTGATCGTATCGACATGAAACTACCACCATTCGATGCGAAATTTTTCCTAGATGGTTTATGGCTATTTATTTTTTGAATTCTAACGTTCCTTCATTTTTTTATTGCTGTTTTACTTTTATGAACATTTATCCCGCTAATAAAAACAAAAGACAAACGTTTTCTCTTGATTCTTTTGTTTTCATGGATTTCAACGGAGTTTACTAAATGGATAATGTTCTTTTACATTCAGCTAAGAATCTACTTACAAACTTCCACGCACCCCTGCACACCCACTCTCATTTTTTGATAAAAATAAAATGCCGTATCTATGATCGAGTATCACTTGAGAACGGCTGGACCGATTGGGTTAATTTTTTTTTGTTGTCTTCAGAATTGTCAGGAGAATGTTTATATGTAAGAAAATTTTAAAAAAGTCTGCTAAAACGTTAAAAATTTCGATGATAATCGAAGTATTCCAATTTCTATAGTTACTCATCACGAAATCTCGGGAACTATAGGACTTAGAAATGTGAAACTTGGTAGGAATATTACTTTCGTTATGTAGAGGTCAACTAAAAACGGATTTAAAAAAATTCATCCCCCAAAGGGGATTGCGGGGGCGTTAACAATGAACAATTCCCGTTTTTAAACTATAGCTCCTATAAATTCCAAATTTGGTAGGAATCTTCTGTAAGAGATGTAGGAATAGTCTAGGAACGAATTTTACGGTAGCTCACCCCACAGGGGGTTGCGGGGGTGGTTTAACAATGAAAATTTTTATTTTTTAAGCCGTAGCTCCTACAGACTCCAAATTTAGCTAGAGTCGTCTATATGTGATGCAGAAATGATTTAAGAGCGGATTTTACAACAACCCACCGCCGAAAAAGATTGCGGTAGTGGGTGTTAAAATGTGAAATTTCTATTTCCAAACTGTAACCTCTATAGACTTTAAATTTGGTAGTAATCTTTTATTTGTCATGCAGAAATCATCTCAAATAGGATTTTACGAAATTCTATTTCCAATAGGGATTGCGGGGGTGGGTGTGAGAATGTTAAATTTATGTTTCCAAACTGTAACTTCTACAGACTCCAAATGATTATTTTTTTACTGTTTAAATAGAAAAGGTTAAAGTCAATTGTTTTTTTTTATTTAATTAATTTCATTTGTTTTTATATAACCTAATAATCTATATAAATAAAATGATAGAGGTCTGCAGTTGTGCGCGCATCACGGAAAAAGTACTGGATAGATTTAAATGAAACTTTCTAAGTTCTTAAACACTTGGCCCTTATATAAAAAAAGATTGCGATATCTTCATTTAATAAAAAATTATTAAAGTTTCAAGAAACAACGATTTGTATATGTACTGCGTGTTCAGTGATGCAGTATGTATGTTTCCTTCTCGCGGAGTAGTGGGGCAAGCGGCGTAGCGCCATGCGGAAAACTTTGTTAATATTTCAAGCAACGCGGACGAAGTCGCGGGTATCAGCTAGTAAATAATATAAATATGTGAAGATAACAGCTACCAAAGTAGTATAGTGTATTTATTACTATTAATTTTATGAAATTATCTCTCATCTTTACACATTTTAACCACTGAAAAGATTATGTTAAGATTTTGCATTATACTTATCTTTAACTAGCCTTTCCCACGGCTTCGCGTGCGTTCTAAAAGCTGGAAACCAAATAACTCCCGTTTCTGCAACTTTTTTCATCGATGCACCGTTTCCATTAGTCGTAGCCTGATGTAATATAGCCTATAGCCTTTCTGGATAAACGGACTATCCAACACAAAAACAATTTTTCAATTCGGGCCAATCGTTCCTGAGATTAGCGCGTTCAACCAAACAAACAAACAAACAAACTCTTCAGCTTTATAATATTAATATACATATAGAACAGCTCAAGTCCACCAAGAGAAGCCTTGCAAGGCAAGACTTAGTGGTAATACGACCTATTTGTATCATATACTAGAGAGTAAATTCTCACAGTTCTGTTTACAAGATATTAATGTAAAATATTGATATATTTTGTTATTACTATTAACGAGGCTTTGCTTGCGAGTCCATTCGTTTAGTTTATTTGTGTATAATTGAAAACACAACACAACGTTACCTAATCTACGAGAATTCTGGCAAATTCTGGTAATTCAAGCCATACTGATTGGCCCAGGCCTCCCATCAATGGGATAAGCGAACTTCCTACAACGACTTTCTTAAACTTGCTAAGCTTACTTTATAAGAAATGTAGTTTTCCTAAAAATATGCAATAATGATCAGAATATCAGAGATACGAGACACGATTTTTAACCCAATTTGCAAGTTTTTTAAGGCACACTAACACTGGTTTACCGGAGTCATTTAAGTTTTTTTTTATGGTAAAAAGGGGGCAAACGGGCAGGAGGCTCACCTGATGGGAAGTGATCACCTCGGCCCATGGACATCTGCAAGCCAGGCTTGCAGATGCGTTACTGGCCTTTCAGGGAAGGGAGGGATGGAGGAGGGAGAGAAGTGGGAGGGAGGAGGGAACGAAGGCGGAGGATGAAGGGAAGAGGGAGGGGGGAAGGAGAGTGGGCCTCCCGGACTCTCACTCACCGGACGAAACGCGACAGCATAGCTGCCACTTCACGCCGGTCTTCTGTGAGACAGTGGTACTAATGAACTATACGGGGCGTGCCGGCCCATTCGGTTGCTACCTGAAAATGTATTTTAATAAAATAAATATAATGTGTTAATTAAAACAAACATATTCTCTTTAGATCTTACGCCAAGGTTAACTTAATTGATAAAACCTGGTTATCGAACCCAGTACCTTCGTATCTTTATTTCTATCTAGTCACTAGACTACCGAAGTTGTCAAAGTCAGTATAAACTCGATATAAAAGCTACGTAGGTACCTAAAATAAGTCCATTTAAACGAAACACTCAGTATTTCCACTTTAAACTAAAAGCGCCAAAAGCCCAATATCCGTTGTAGTAATAAGATTTTAAAATTTAAGGATGTAATGCTGTCTTTAAATTCTATATAATTGATTCTGAATTTTTTTTATTTTAAATTAAATCTGACTTACCTATACTCTATTAAGTAATATTTTCTACTAAATACGCTTAAATTCAGTGTTCAAGTGGATTCAGTTCGTAAACATTTTCATACAGCAAAAAGAAAAAAAAAAGAATAAAAAAGCATAATTTGTGATATCGTGATATCTTAATAAATGACACGTTCGGCTCAGTTTACAGTAACTTGCAGTGCTAGCGGTATTGGGTTCGAGTCCCGCTAGTGGATTCATTTGTGTCGAAAGCCCGATTGTTTTTTACATCAGTTATGGGTATTAATATTTATAATGTCACGTATGTTTTAAAAGATACTATTTTTTATTAATTTATTTATTTACTAAACACGACACGTTTGGCTCAGTGGGTAGTGACCCTGCTTTCTGAGCCAGCGGTCGCGGGTTCGAGTCCCGCTGGGGGCATACATTTGTTGAGCACGAATGTTTGTACTCCAGTCATGGATGTTTATATTTATATTATGTATGTATTTAAACTTATATATGTGTAGTATATCAACCATCTAGTATCCATAACACAAGGCTCGTACCTTATCGTGGAACTAGATAGTGCTGTGTGTAAATGTCCCAACATATTTATTTATTTATTTATTTAATAATATATATTTTATATACTAAAGTCGGATAAGACAGAATAACTTTATATATAACTTTACTTATACTAAGTAATTTAATCCAAACAGCTCTAGTCCAATTCATACGACAGTCGGTTCATTTCGGCTTATTTCGACACCTTCAATTTTCCTCTCAAAGGTGGAATCACTCAGATATCTTTGAAAGCAGAAAATAAGGCTGAGTTTCCATTAGATATTAATATATATTACTACTTTTCTTGATTTTTACTTTTTTTTAATTTTGATAGAATTGTAAAAGAATTAAATTTGTTTGTCGCTTAGTTTGTTAAAAAAATATAGAGCATTGCACTAAAATAATACCAATTAACAAAAATAGTACATACATTAGTACATATTAATGTTTTGGTTTAGAATGTGGTTTTTGGTCGTCAAACGACAAAGATGAGGGATATAATTGTCATTTATATTTTGATAGATTAACGTTACAAAGTAAAATATATATGTAGGAGCTTCATAATACAGCATTTAATTATCATTACAAATAGGCCAAATAAATCTGAAACAAATACTTAGCTACCAAGCTTTATAGCATGTAATAGCTGACACTGGATGATCACCCTAACAGGCTATTCACAGGGTGTTCTGAGGCGATATTTTAATTAATTAACATTTTCTCTTCATAAACGTCAAAGAGATGTGGTTTCAACAGGCTCACGATCTGTTTTACCGAAAACACAAATTTATAATTACTATACAATTGAGTACAAAAAGAGTTAATTTATTACACTCTAAATAGCATTGAATTTTAGTAGAGATTTTATGTTCAGGCAAATATTTTATTGATATGTTTTGAATCATCTTTAGCGATTTTAGATTATGACGAAATATATTTTTGAGATTTATAGACCCATATTATGAAGGTTATTTCCGGTAATCATTGTCGGTAATCGCTCACGAGTTGAAAGATATAAAAAAAGTTTTGGTGCACTCAGAAGTACGGGGCATACATATTCATCTTTAAATGAATAGTATCAGTACTGACGTAAGCTTATGTTCCTTCTTTTATATAATAACTAGAATTTCCCGCGGCTTCGCACGCGTTCTAAAGACCGGAAACCAAATTCTGAGTAGCGCGGTACCTCGCAGAACTAACGCCCGCCCTTCGTTTTTGCAACGTTTTTCATTGATTCTCCACGCTTATTAATCATAGCGTGATGTAATATTGCTAGACTTCTATGATGAACGGACTATCCATCACAAAAAGAATTTTGAATTTGAACCAGGAGTTTCTGTGATTAACGCGTTTAACCAAGAAAATAAACTCTTCAGCTTTATAATATGAGTTTAGATATAGTAGTTGCAAGTATTAATTTGAAATGAAAACCAGACACTCCAATTTTGTTTTTAGATATTTATGTATGTATGTATCAAGAAACACATCTGAAAACTATTATCTACACGATGAAAAAATTAAACTCGGGCGTGGACTCTAGTGAACCTGAATTTCTAACATTCAATTATTTTACGTATTTCCGTAGAAAGATTTAAATAAAACACAGCCTTTAAGGAATACTTCAGACCTTCAACTTTATAAAGTGAAATTTTTCCCCGACAATAAAACGTTTAAGGTTTTCTATTTAACTTAGAACAAAAAGCATTAAAAATGATATTAAAATATTTTGTTTGAAACTAATACCTAACTCTAACGTAGGTTTAGAAATATTCACATGTATTTCATATTATAGTATATACAATATTCATGTTATACTTTATTATAAAACTTTGGAAAATCGTTAAGGAATCAATTTGATATTAGTATATTAACTCCTTTGTTATTAAAAACGTTAAAACCGTAATTTTAGAAACAAGCTGAAAATATTGTGAATTTTACGTTCATGAGTCAAATTTCCTCTTGAATTGTACATGGGACTCTTGAAACACAAAATTAATATTGAAAAAATGAAAATCGCATACCATAGATAAAAATACACCCAAATACGTCTTCCTCCATGAAAATGGGTCAACTATGTATCTTACTTACGGAAGAACGTTTGGCGCAGTTGGTAGTGACCCTAATTTCTGCGCCAAAGATCGCAGGTTCGAGTCCCGCTGGGGGCATTCATTTATGGAGCACGAATGTTAATACTCGTCATGGATGTTTATATTTATAATAATATGTATGTATTTAAAAGTTTATATATAGTATATCAACAACTGGTATCCATAACACAAGCCTCGTAGCTTACCATGAAACTGGATGGTTCTGCTGTAAGAATGTCCCAACATATTTATTTATTTAAAATTCTTGAAACGCAAAATTAATATTAAAAAAAATGGAAAATCTCCTAAAATTAACGAAAAATCGCGTACCATATATAAATATACACCCAAATACATCAACTTGGTATTTTACTCGAAACTAAGTTACACCTGGCACTTCTAAACAAGAACTGTTCTAAGGTATCACAGTAATTTCAGAAGTTCAGGAAGTACAATCATAAAATTGCTAAGGACAGATTAACATTGCGTTTGAGTTGTGCTCCACCGCAGAACTTTTAATGAAGTCGGCTAGGTGTTTGGAGTTTTATACATTATGGGGGTTTAACTAAAAGGCGTGTGAACTGAAGTTGAAGGCACAACTTGGTATGCGATATACGTTAATATTGACTTTAATTAATCAAGTGTGGAATATGTGAAATTAAAGCAGTTCTAGACCATTGGTAAAGCGCTCTATTGGGATTGAAGGTATCGGATTCAAGACTTCTGGACTGTATCTCTGATTTTATTCACAACTAGCGATTCACCCTCGCTTCACTCGGGTTCGTCCCTAGATTTAGCGTCAGTGAAGCCACGGGTTCCGCTAGTTAAAATAAATAAAGTTTCTAAAATATAACCTCCTCCTTTTATGAAGTCAGTTAAAAAGTAGCTTAAGTTACGTTTTATAACATTAGCTTTCTGTAAGCGAAAATCCCGTCAAAATCAGTTTCAAAGATTAGCTGCAACAAAGAGACAGACAGACAAAATATTTAAAAATTGATTTTTTGATGCAATTGAAAAGCCGTTAATTTGAAATTAAAAACAGGCACTTTAACTTTATTTATATGTATAGACAGATAAATAATTTCTTACTTGATTATCTATTATTTTACGAGAAGCAAAGCCTACATAATATATATAAAAAAGCGAGCAAGTTTAAGACTTGTTTATCCCGCATTAGGCTAATATGGTGGATTATGGCCTGGTCTCTCTTGTATTAGTAGCGAAACCCGAGCCCAGCATACAATACATGAAATGCGGTCAAAATTTTAGTTACGTAAAAAGGTTATAAAACGTATTAGCCTTATACAGTACAATGTACATGGCCTTGTGTATTGCAAGAGAGTTCAGCCTGTTCAATTTAATCAGGGTCTTTTTAAGAACTGTCTTTCTTATAAAAAGTTTTACTTACCTGTAGTTTTATTTATTGAATTTCATTTAATCTTGTTAAAATTTTGTTTCTTCGTCTGGCTACAAAGAATATAAACTATCTACCGGATTTCGCTTTGTTGGATAGACGTTTCGATACCATTGTTATAGAATAGCTAACTTCTATAGTCTGCACTGTAGTTGTTATTTGCTTTGTTAGCAAAAGGAAAGGCATGCATTGAGGCATGAAGTGCGTGGATTGCTGAAGTGCGGTAAACTGTAAGAGATAATGCTGAGTCTATAGTTTAAACGGCATTAACTTTATTCTAAACTATCGTCAATAGTTTAGAATAAAGTTAATGCCGTTGGGTTCTTCATTTTATTACTTTCAAGCGGAATCCTAATTCTTTTTCTAAAATAAAAGAAGCCTAATTTGGGCCATATAACATTATATATGTGGCAATAAAAGTTCTGTCAAAATCAGTATGGCTGTAGAGATTAACCATAATAAAAATACACGCAGACAATTGATAACTTAAAAAACTTGCGAATTACGATATGTGAGTACCAACCAATTATTATCAAAAAGATGGCTGATACCTTATACGAGGCACAAATCAGAGACTTGACACGTTTCAAAATGTAGATATTGTCTCTGTAATATAGTATCAGAATTTCAAATACTTTTCCATACACCTGCTACAATCTAAACATTTAACGTTAATAGTCCCAAAGGAAAACTTACAAAGCAAAGTAATATATAAAGAAATACATGATATATCGAGAAAAGAGAACTCTATTAGTAACGACAGTGTCGGAATTCTAAAGATTTCTATCTTAACTAAACACTCCTTTGTGGGGTAAATTCGCAATTTATACATTCATTTAGAGTTAACATGGGCGTACAAAGAAGAAAAAATAAAGCGTGTCCTTTTATACTTTGACAATGCTTAATATCCGGAACGCAATTGTGTAGGTCTTTTTGTACGTCTTCTGAAGATTTCAGGCTATTAGTGTGATGTAAGATTTATTTATTTTTCTCATACTCTTTTTTTCAAGAATAGGGAGTGTGAATGTATTCTCTTGTTGTCTCACTCCAAATACCTTCATTGCTTGACATAGATCTCTCCTTTTCTCTCCTTCTCCCTTAAGCAGCTTTGACTGAGTCAGCAGTCTAACTCGAAAACACTCTCAGCTTTCGCTTCTCCTTCCGGCCATATAGTTTTTATCTCTTTTATATTTACAGGGACCAAAACGGCAAACTGCAAAAAGTTAATAATTTGGGCGTTTATTCGATTTTTTATACCATATTCGAATTAACTAGAGGTAAATGTTCAAATTTTCTAAATATTACATGTAATATTTTGATATTCTGTAACTAACTCACTTACTGATAGCTTATACACTCGACTGCATTAAAGTAACTAAAAAGTCGAAAACAAGTTGATAAAGGAGTAAAACCTACATCGCTTTCTATCCTTTCTATGTTACATAATTAATACGAGCTTACATAATATATTATGCAGTCGGAAACATACACGTTACACCCTTGCCGCAAGATACATATGTAAATAAATATCTATACATCTACATATTAAATAAATTTGAAGTGTCTATTTTTAATTTCAAATTAACAGTTTTTCACTAAATGCGTATTAAAATATGTGCAGTACTTACATCTAAAAATCAATTTTTAAAATTTCTGTCGGTCTGTTTGTTCCGGCTATTTTCTAAAACCGACCGAACCTCCGGACCGATTTTGACGGAACTTTCACTCGCAGATAGCTAATATTATAAGGAGTAACTTTGGCTACTTTTTAACCGACTTCAAAAAAGAAGGAGATAGACAATTTATTCATTTTAACTAGCGGAACCCGTGGCTTCGCTCGCGCTGAATCTAGTTTGCTATAACATTTTACCTAAATCGTTATCTATAAACATAAAACACGAAATTAACGTTTTACGTAACTTTTGTTGAAAAAATACTAATATTGTTACAAAGTAGTTCAAGATGAATGTACTGATGAAACAGTACTGTTCACACAACATCCATTGTAACACATCTTATTAGCTACTATTTTATTCTAGTTTTGCGATTTATTTCTAAAGCAGTTTCATCGAGTTTACGTTTCTGGACTCCACTTGCCAGAGTGCCTTTAAATTTTACGATACCTACGTTTAGAAGACTCCATAACATTTTAGTGCGTCTATTGACAATGTTATACACAAAAATAAGTGGAGCAACCTAATGTAGCATAGAAGAAAAAGGGTTCAATTGTATTTCCAAGTTTCCATTTCAAATCAAAGACTTTGTACTTAGTACAATGAAACTGTCTAGCTGTTCTCATGAAAATTTATGTTTAAATCGAAAAGTCTTTCGATTTAAACGTAAATTATTTACTATCTCATTTGTCATATTAGGAATATAGGTTTTGAATCTCCTAATCTAATATTAGATGAATCAAAGATTGAATTATTTATTGAGATTTTTTCTTGATAAGATGAATTTTAAAGTGTGTATAAACAATTATTTGATAGGTTCTTACTTTCCGTGTGTGTATACGTATAAAATTCCTTATAGAACAAGTGATTAAAACATCCGGCTACAGTCCTTAAGTACTCGATTCGAGTACCAGGTAGGGTCTTAAATTTTTAATATCATCTGGCAGCTGGCAAAAAATATATAGTAGATATTTTTTTAACAATAGATCGTGACTCTTATTACTTCAGTCGTGTCAAATTGACGCCTCACCGTACTTATGCTATGATATAAAGAGTGGTCTTAGGTATGTTCACATTATTAATTTCAATAAGATACGCCTTCATAATGTGTACATATAAATATGAATGTGCTTATAAAAATAAAGAATATTATATAATACCCATTTAAATTAGAACCGCACCGCGTTCATAACGGAACTTTGCTTTGATCATGTTTCATTTTTTATATTCCATACAATATTTATTAAGTCTTATTAAAATCCTTCATATAAAATATAAAGTCATATACAACAATGTGTCAACATGAAGCCAATCAAATATTCTGGTAAAGCGATGCGTTGGGAAGAGAAACAAAAATTAAATAAAGTATCCTCTGTAATTGCATTTAATAATTAACAGGAGCAACTGAGTCAAACGATCACGTAGCGTTTCAAGCTACAAATCACTATAGCGTACATACTAAGTTATAAGAGGTAGCGAAGTGATCTAAAAATTTATTTTCATTAGATTCGACGCAAAAGATTGTAGGTTCAATTCTGGCTTGGTAGAACTTTTTTTGCCTATTATACATATATAATACATATCTCCAATATATAGTATATACATATGTAAGTACACACATTCACAACTTCATTAAGTATCCCTTAATGGGAAGATATAGAGAAGTTCTTTCTTCTTTATTAGTTGTCTTTTTATTTAAATGCTCTCATTGGTCGGGTTCTTCGGATCTTTGAACGGGCTTTAAGTATAATGCCCACTTGATCTAAATCTAAACTTATATTTTTAGCTAAGTAAAGTTAAATAAGTTTTAATTTCTTCATAATAGGTAAGCTCAGTTAAAGTAAGTTTAGTTAGTTATAAGTAATGAATATAATATAGAGTGTTTCTTTCAAAGAATAATTAAAATATTAATATTTATTATTAAAATATTTAATATCATTTCCGCTTCATCTTTACACTTAGAGCAAGTGATGAAACAAAATCCTGTTCCCATACATCAAGCGTTCAGACACATTGGCCATTTTAATGAATTGCTGGCAAGTTGTCCCGGTGTTTCAGGAATCTGTTTTGATTTAAACGAGAATAATATAACCATCAAGGGCAGTGACATCTAACGTGGCAACCAGTATATCTTACTATTTCCTTTAAATGTCACTATATCATTATTACGGTCAAAATACATACATATGTATATTATTATGGTTGTCTATTCAAATATAGTAGAAATGAAAAATTATTGTTTCTGTTTTAATACTTTATTCTCTAGAACTATCAGTTGGATTAAAAATGCATAAGATGACCTAATTTTTGTAGATTTTTTAACATGGACTATGCGAGCGGAGTCGTGGGAAAAGCTTGTATTAAATATTATTGTTAATTACGGACTATATTTAGAAACACATCAAAAGAGGATAATTCTGGTACATAAATTCGTCGGTAGCAACACTACAATAAGGAAGTTTTCTGCATAGAACTCCCTTGCTTTGGAGAGTGGTTGCTGCCCTCTCTTTCATTCGTATCAAATGTTCATACCACTAGACTGTGAGAAAGAAAATAATGTAGTGGACTTGTCTCTGTGTGGACCCTAATACAATAATTATAATATTGGTATGTCTCAGTCAACGATGTTAACAAAATTGGTCCTTGTAGTCGAATGAATGAATATTATCCAAATTATCAGTTGCACGGTAACAGACTACTTTAAGCACTATGTAATAAAAAGTATATAAAAAACGTAAAACACATAACTTAATATATACAAACTCTTTCTATTTAATTAGTTACGCTTACGGAAGTTTAAGCTAAAAAAACAGCGTTTATACGAAAATTCCATCTTCTAATAAATTACTTAAAGGCTGAGTTTTCGTACCATTTTCCTCACTAGATATTTCATTTGTCGCACAAATGTATCTGCGGTATGATTTATTTTTGCTAAAGTAAATGGGGGAAATTGATTAGATTAGGCTTTAGCTTGAGACAATTAAGTAAACCGCATGGAAATGCCGATATTCCCCTCGACTAACTCCATACGTTCGTTGTGAGATTGACACGATAATCAATCCCGTAAACTAGCAATCAATTCACTTGGATATAAGAAAGTATTTAAGTTAAAATTATCTTTTAAAACAAGTTATAAATTATCTTCTATCTTTTATATAAATATAAAAGATTGTTTATATTTGACTGTTCTCTATATATTAAACTAAACTATTAATGCGATTAAGATAAAACACTGGTGACTGTAAATGTCTGTAAAATGCCTAGCCTTAAAAAATATTTTTTCTTTTATGCATGCTTAAGCGAGTATTTTTGATTTAGAGACTTACGAGTTCTAGGTATTGTATTTAGTATTTACCTTAATCTTAAATTTTCTTCTAAATAAAAACAAATTTTAAATAATCTAGACATCACTATTTTACTTAAAATTGTATTAAAAAACCTTTAAAAAAGTCCCACTCTTTATTAAACATATTTTCACAAGCGAGAAAAGGTATAGTCCTCTAGGTACAAAAAATAAGACGCTTTAGTCCTTGCTGAAGTGAGCCGATACGATAGTTGAGTGAATTTTCATGCAAGTTTCAACTTAATCCTTTACAAAATAAGAGTGTTCTCAATGTCATTAGATCATTAGAGTGGACATCACACTACTATTATTTGGATGGCACAAAGGTTGCTTGTTAGAAGGATCTCCTTTAAGTGGTGCAGCTGAAGTTTATTTTTCAGTCACTCGTATTTTCTTTAGTGTAGTATATATTGCAAAACCTTATAAAAATATGAGTTTGTGACTCTTGAAAAAATAAATAATAAAGGCAGTGGTAGCCCAGAGGTAACGCGCTCACTTGAATAAACGAGTGATGCGGGTTCAAATCCGGGTCTCGCACCTCTGATATTTTCATGTGCGAA
Source organism: Boloria selene (assembly GCA_905231865.2). Taxonomy (NCBI): domain Eukaryota; kingdom Metazoa; phylum Arthropoda; class Insecta; order Lepidoptera; family Nymphalidae; genus Boloria; species Boloria selene. The sequence continues at coordinate 2,288,292 of HG993133.1, forward strand.
TCATTTCTATTATGATTACTACTTGTCTTACGGTGAAGAAAAACATCCTGAGGTAACATGTCTGACAAAATCTACAACTATTTTAATTTATAATAATTAAAAGTTTTACATATCGCACACCGGGTGCAAAAACGTCATAACTAACAAATCACGTTTTTTCAGGAGAGCGATATGAAAGTTGTCGTTCCATTAACGTGAAATGTACTTATTATTCTAAAGTAAATTGATAATCAAAATATTGATTAAATTTTATATTTTGAAATGAAGGTTGTTACAGAAATAAAAAAGTTTTGTAAGTGCCATATTTTTATTGTTTTTAATCATGATATCCACATTTATGACGTTGTTGCGCAGGAAGTTAAATTGAAAGTTAAGCTTTGCTGTACAACAACGTCATAAAGACTGAACTTAACAAAAAAATCAACACACTCTCATTATAAAATAGCACTGAACACTTAACTTTTTCAGTGGATAACAATAATCAACATTATAATTTAAATAAATGGCATATCAAAATGTTCCAAAACTATGAATAATTTCTTATATTTAATTAAACTCGTAATCAGGCTTTTATGAGGAACTAACAAGCTAGAAATAAAATTTGTAGAAAAACAATCAAAGGGTATTTTTACCATAACATGCATTATAGTACCTAACTGTACTACTTTATAAAGTCTCAAAAAAAGTCTGTCTGTCCAGTCTCTAAAAAATCTTGAAGTGGTATTATGCCATGCTTGTAACCTTCGGGTAGCAGCCGAATGGGCCGGCACGCTCCGTATAGTACCACTCTCTCACAGAAGACCGGCGTAAAGTGGCAGCTATGCTGTCGCGTTTCGTCTGGTAAGTGAGAGTCCGGGAGGCCCATTCCCCTTCCCTCCTCACTCATTTCGATCACAAATTTCGATGAACAAGACAGCCGGCATTTATTTGAACAAGGCGGTCCAATACATCTAGCTGCTTTAACCACACCAGTTTTTAAAGAAGTATATTGCTGACCAGAATTTTTCAGCGTTTTGACAATATTCTTTTACCATATGCTTGGATTGCGAGTACGTTTTCTACTACGTTCTATGGTCAATGGTCTGGACTCTTGGTCAATATTTCGAGTGTAGTATGAGTTTCGTGGTCAGATTCCGATGACGATGAACCTTCTGAGCTGCTAGAACTGCTGCTGCTATCCGAGCTAGTTGACAGTATGGGCATGTATTCCTCATTATTATCAGTTCCAGAAATTCATGTCCAGGTGAGTTTCCGTAGTAGGAAACTTTAATAGGCTAAAGGTACTAGTTTTTTACCTCGTCCTTCCATAATTATATTATAGCTTAAAATAAGAATAAAACGTATCGCATTTAGTAAGTACCGTATATACATCCATAAAATAAATAAATTTTATAATTACAGTGTAATAAAATTAAATTTGGACTTCGTCAAAAATAAATAATGACAACGATTTATAGTCTATTTCTGAGACAATATTGACATAATTGTTATAAATGACGGTAATACTTGCTGCTTGTTATAGAAAAATTATAATAAAAATAGAACTAAAAATTCAGAACTGTTCACTTGTGTCATTATTACCCCAAAATTGTATGAAATATTTGTCATAATTACCTTTGCGTAGGAACGCACAACAACTTGCTGCGGGGGGTTGGCGAGCAACTGTACAATTAGAACTTTCTCGCACTAGCGTTTACAAAAACCCGCCAAAACCACAACGACAATTACGCCCTCAGTGGGTCATTTTAAGAGATACATTTATGAAATTGATGCACCAGGAGTAGACGCATGTTTAATATCATTTGTCATCAAAAACTCATTTTACCAATTTTAGCATTTATGACGTTATTGCACCCGGTGTGCGATATTTAAATTTACTTAATTACGTTAAACTTAAATTAATATTAAATAAAAAAGAACAGATATTAATAACTTATAGGATAATTTTTACAGTAGGAAAATATCACATTTCTGAGAAGCCTAGTATATTAACCTAACTTAGGTAACGAAGTACGTTTGTAAGTTTTATTTGTACCTACGATTTTTCGAGCAAATCAAGGGTAAGTGATTATAAAAATTATAATATGTAAATATTTTGTAAAAGACATGAAAAAACAGGGTAATATTATTTGAAATATAACTCCCATCGATATAATAAATTAAAAAATACTCAAGCAAACGAAGTATTTTATCATAAACTAAACGTCGCTTCAGGAATTTATTGGCATTTAGCCTAAGCACAAAGTTACATAATGAAACTTGCTTCCCTTGTTTGGATATTACCGACTAGATAATGTTAATATCACAACTGGAAGTTAAAAGTAGCTAAATGAAAATTTGTTTGAAAATTATATATCTTAGTTACCTTTTTTTTATAAATATTTTTTTTTAACTTTATAAGTACTCACTATTACTTAATTATGATTGCTTATTACCTATTTTATCACACAAAAACATATCTAACTGCGAACTACAATTTCGAAATTCGGTGGTTATACAGGACTTACATGAGGAAGAGGACGTAGCAAACTTAACATCCCAATGTTAGCTGTTACTAAAAATAATCTTCCAAACTCATGCTGTATACACTAGCCACTAAACCAAAGACCACTGCAGCAACGTAAAGTAAAATATACTATACTATAGCTTGAACCGACCATCTATGAATATGTTTAGAAAATATGTTATAAGTATCTATAAAATTTGAGAGTTGCCCTCGATTTCTCTGGGAACCAATGGAACCCCCTAGGAACTATATCCCACCAGTTGGCGGAGATGTCGGTGAACATACAATAAAAATAAAGTCGGTTGAAAATAAAAAAATGAAAAGCTGGGCCAAACTATGTTAAATTTTTATGGAACCAAATGGCAAGTATTCCGCATCAAACAAAAGAAGAATCACGTAAATTGAATCTGAGATTTATGATTATTTATTAGTAATCGGTGTACGTAAATAAAAAAATACTAATCGAATTGATAACCCCCTCCTTTTAAAACTCGGTTAAAAAGGATGTTTTTACTGATAACAAAGAATAATTTTCAGTTCAAAACTGAAATAATTGTTCAGAGATAACAGGGCTGCTGTAAACATTAGAAGTGAGCCCTCATAAATAATTGTTTTGTTAAATGGTTGGTAAAATGCCTTCCATTTTTAATGTTCCAGTAATAAATACATCTTTTAAAATTGTTTATTTTTAAAATAAGATACATCACTTTTCTGAGGATGAATAAATTGTGAATTAATCATTGCAAATATTTTTGTACACAAACTTTAAAATAATCTGAAAGGTAGGTAATGGCAGTATTTCTTAAAATTCAATTTACCTCGTACCCGTTACTTATTTATATTATATGAAATAAAAAAAATATTAAAACTTATCATCGACGTAGGCAGTGGTAGCCCAGTGGTAACGCACTCACTTGAGAAACTTAGTGAAGCGGTTCAAAACCCAGGTATCTCACCTCTAATATTTTCACGTGATACTACTACTTGTCTCACGGTGACTACTTGTCTCACGGTGAAAGAAAATATTCTGAGGATACCTACTTGACACAAAGAAACTAACAAGTTTTCAAAAGACGTGTGAAATCCACCAACTCGCACTTAGCCAGTGAGGTGAACTATGGCCTGATCCCCCTCATAATGAAGGGAGACCTGCCCAGCAGTAGGTCAAAAAGGGTTGAATACAATGAAGAGAAAAAGATACATTCGAATTGATTAATTATTTCTATTTTAACGCAAAATCCTTTATTTTTCTAAGATAATAAATCAAAATACAAAAAAAACTATTTTTTAAATATAAACATGTTACTTTCATATCATTACAATATATTGTATAGTTGAATAATTGATTTTATCACTAACATGTTCGATCTATTGAAGCAATCTTGAAATAAATAAATAAATAAATATGTTGGGACATTACACACAGCGCCACCTAGTTCCATGGTAAGCTTCGAAGGAAGCTTGTGTTACGGATACCGGATAGTTAATATACTACATAATTTATAAGTTTAAATGCATAGTACATATTATAAATATAAACACCCATGACTGGAGTACAAACATCCGAGTTTAACAAATGAATGCCCCCAGCGGGACTCGAACCCGGGACCGCTGGCGCAAGAAAGTACAAAACTGCGCTAAATCTAAGTCGTCATTTGATGTCATTGATAAAATTTATTAGACTATTGAATAGATTTAAGAAATAACGAATACCCTTTTAAGAAGCAAATTGTGATAGCATTTTAAATTCTTGTCCTTTGAAAAGCTTTCGGCTTCCTTTCCATTCCTAAGATACGCCTACTTCGGGGTATGTTTTGCTATTGCATTTTTTATTTATTAAGTTATTTAAATCGAATCGAAATTCGAGTTGAATTTCAATCATTGAATTGTATGATACAGTATGAGTACGACTATTATCATATACTATGCTATTTATAACACTAGTGATGCACTCTCACTTTGCTCAGATTCGTCTTAAGATGGAAGGACCAAGATCTAATTTTTAAGAAGATTTTAGTCCTTTCTCTAAAATAAAAGTATCTTAAGTTACTGCTTCACTTCGTGTGAAGTCATGTATGTACTACATGACGTTTTCGAGTACTAGGGCTAGGGCTATAAAATATTTTAATTTGATTTGATTTGATATAGGTTTCCTCATGATGTTTTTCTTCATCGTAAGATTAGTGAATCATGTTGAAAATGATTCGTACATAAAAATTGAGATGCAAGCCTGGATTTGAACCCGCTCCACTCAGTTACCCAAAAAACTAGCATTGCCTAGCAATCTATACATATAAATAAAATTGAAGTGTCTGTTTTTAATGTCAAATTAAAATCTTTTGACTAAATGCATAAGAAAGTATATACGCTACTAGCGACAAAAAAACAATTTATAAAATTTTTGTCTGTCTGACTGTCCGATTGTTTGTTCGTCTGTTTGTTCCGGCTTATCTCTGAAACAGTTGGACCGACTTTAACGAAACTTTAACTCGCAGATAGCTAATGTTATAAGACGTAACTTAGGCTATTTTTAACCGACCTCAATAAAGGAGGAGGTAGAAATTTTATTTATTTTAACAAGCGAAACTCGTGGCTTCGGTGTCACTAACTTATAAAATAATAATGGACTTACATCCATTCATATAAAAGACAACTACAACAAAATATTTTTAATTGAATATGTAAATAGATGCTTTAACCTTTAGTTAGAATTTATGTCTAATTTAGTCTACAAACTTGAGAACCCTATTTCGGTTTAGTTTTCACCGTCTCTTGGGAGACAATGAGGCAAGAACACGTCATTCCTATGAAAATAAACCTATAGTATGGGTGATATATGTTATATTGAAATGTGATGTTTATCCTAGAAGGGGTAAAAATAAATATTAATAAATACATATATTATGGTATCTTTTTATGTCGTCATAAACAAGTATTTGTTACGTTTGTATTTATGTAATTATGTACGGAACTTTGTGATTTGAGTGGAACTTGAACTTACCTAACCTTGGAGATAGCTATATATCTCCAAGGTTAGGTAAGATAAGAGCTATATATCATTCTAATAATATAAAGTATTTTCTCAAAATACATTATGGAGTACATTTAATTCTTACAAAATGGTACTACGGTTGTAAATATTTAATGTTTAAATTGTGTTGTTATAATGATAGTTTAATAAATATATATATTTTGATGAACTAAAGAGTTGTACCTGAATAAAACAAACTGAACAAAACTCAAACTCCCAAACTTAAAGATTGTATTAGTCTTTGCAGAGTTTTACTAAAATCACTTTAGCCTCATCAGCAGATCAATTCCACGGTATTAAATTATAGTATTACTGTTCAAATTTCACTAACTTTATAGTTTTAGAATCCATAAAACTTATTAATGGGCAAATGTATTTCAAAATAAAATTTTAAACTTAAATTAGTCTAGCAAAGGCTAACAAAAGAAGGTCTTAAACATAATTCATATCTATAATTAAAAATTCATCCATTAATAAAAATATTATATAAATCTAAAACACTACATGCCTAATTTAAAATTATAATTTATTTAACTTAGTAACTAAATTAAACAGCAAGTACTAGAATAGCTTTAGAGACTCAGTTATTAATACAAGACCGCACTCGTGTCTACGAAATTGAATAACGTGTCGGTACTGAAATGTGGTATAGTACGTTAAGCTTACATAAATATTGATACAATTATAATATTCTTAAAGAAGAATAGATGATTTATGTATGAATTAATAATGTATGTATTACTAATAGTATAAATATTCATTTTGTAAAAACCTTTTTCGTTGCGTTTGCATTGTAAGTAAAGATAAAAGTTAGCTGTCCGTATTTAAGCGTTATGTCCTTGTCAAGTTGCTTGAAAATTTGTTGAGTAGTTAAAGCGAGAAAATAAGTAATAATGAGACAGATTTATTTACGAAATTGGTAGTACTGATTGTACTTTCATCAACAAATAAAAACTCAATAATTCTTTTGAGACATTCTAACTGGAATTTAAAAAAAAAATGAAATCCGCCATACTTAATAACCCTATCGCTATATAACCTCTCGCATGAAAAGACGGCTTTTGCCTAGCAGTGAAATGTTAAAAAAGACATAATTAGAAGTTGGAACAAATCTTTTGGAATTCTTTTTTATATCTAAACAGAACAACATAATTAAAATATTTTTACTACATTTTAGAAAAGAAATTATATCTACAGACATACAATAAATTTGTTTTTATAGTATACTAGCGACTTACCCTCGTTTCGCTTGGGTTCTGCTAGTTATACATATAAACCTTCCTCTGCAATCACTCTCACTCTATCTATTAAAAACCGCATTAAAATCCGTTGCGTAGTTTTAAAGATTTAAGCATACATAGAGAGAGACAGACAGCGGGAAGCGACTTAGTTTTATACTATGTAGTGAAGTTTAGATAAGAGTGTCCGTGAACTTTTAGTTATTTAGCTTTATTCAAATGAAAGCTCAGTAGGTTATGTTGACGTAATACGTTGGAATAGCAGTGATATGACGACATGAGGCACTAAGCTTCTCAGATGTATGCGAATACATAATGTTTGAAATTAACATATTATAAGTTTTATTAGCTTAAAGAAATACTATATTGTCATATTTTCTTCTAATATTTCATTTTCATTATGATAAGTCTGTTTTGGTGTTCACCATTGACTATTCAGGTCAAACTTTTGTGTTTGCGAAGAACTTTCTAGAATAGAATATAAATCTTTTTTTAAGAATTACTTTTAAATGATTCAGATCATCCAAATTCATTCAGCAATTTCAAGGTAAAGGAATAACAAACATACGACACGTTTGGCTCAGTTGGCAGTGACCCTACTTTCTGCGCCAGCGGTCGCGGGTTCGAGTCCCGCTGGGGGCATTCATTTGTTGAACACGTATGTTTGTTCTCCAGTCATGGGTGTTGTTAATATTATGTATGTATTTAAAATTTATATGTGTAGTATATCAACTATCTGGTATCCGTAACACAAGCCTCGTAGCTTACCACGGAACTAGATGGCGCTGTTGTAAAAAATATCCCAACATATTTATTTATTATTTATTTATAACATTTTATGATAGCAACTTTAAAATAAGATTGATTAGAACTGTAATAACTGTTATAATGTCGCATATATGAACCAAGTTTATAAAACTGGTCCACGGCTGGTGAAATATGTAATGTAAATGAATACCCATCTGCGGTAAGTGTGTCGCGTCCGTCGAGGCCTAAACATACGTTACGAGAGTTTTTAGACTAAAATTTTTTTAGGCTACATTTGAATATTTACGCTAAAATATTGTAACGATAGCTTGACAAATTTTTTCATAAATATTTTTTTTGTATTGTAATAAGTATTAAGTATGTTCTGCCTGAGGGTTTAACCTTTTAAGAATAACTTCAAGGATAAATATAAAAGTTAGTTAATCTTCAGAAGTCGCAAAATTAAATGACCTTTAAATATCAAAATACCGACTTGAAACTTTCAGGATTCTAATAATTTTTGTTAGTAGTAGAAAGAAGTGAAATAAGGAGAAAAGGGAATTAAGAGCAGGATTGTGTATTTTTTATATTATGTAATAAAAGTGTATCAATGTTCTTATATCCATACCACAATTTTCGTAACTAGCCATGGAACTATAAAGAAGGCGCTATGGCTATGTGGTAATGTGCCTTTACCTGCTAGTTAATAATAATAGTTCAAATCCACAAATCGAATCAATTCAAATCAAAATATTTTATTCAGCATAAAAAGTATTATAATTTCTTACTGAACGAGTGGTAGAATCATGAGTCTACCACCAGTTCGGAAATAAGAAACCTCTGACCTGAGAACAACTGGCGAAAGAAACTCAGCGGGACCAATATTATTTTTTATCTTAATCTCTCTCTTTTTCAAATTAATTTGCAAATTAACAATAATTCTATTTGTTGAAATAGCCTGGCGGCGATCTCACCATTACCAAGGCGTACTGTATTCTAAAAAATCGTTAATCGAATATTAGCCTTTAGTACACAAACGTTCCTTCACATTTTTCTTAAATTTGGCAATAGAAGCCACAAATTAATTAGCAACATTAAAACGAGCACGAATCGTAATTAACCGCTGTCCAGTTTAATGATATAGCTCTTGGATCTGATTCATTCAGATTAATGAATAATTTATCATTTAAATAAACTATAGAATCATTAATTATTTCGTAGATTTTAATGCTAATTCTCTCATTCCAATATTATCAGCATGAGATGTGCATATTAATATTTTTCATCATATAATAAAATTGTAACTTAATGAAATCTATTCATTGAATATTTCTTGAAAATTCTATATAAATACAGAATTTCTATATAAAGCCATTTATTAATACAGAGGCAGAATCTATAGTTTTTAGAATGTTTGTCTTTCTGTCTGTCTGTGACCGCATGACGAGAAAACTACTGGGCGGATTTGGGCGATGAAATTTTGTGGAGTAATAGATTATTGTCAGGGTATATATAGAATATAATATAGGATACGTTTTAGTGAGGGAAAACATCTAATTTCTGAGAAATCTATATTATCCGTAAAATTGCACGTAGGGACGAGCCTGAGAAGCGAATGCGAGTCGCTAGTATATAAATATGCTCGAATAGAGGAAAATGTGAATAAAAGTTAAGACATTTTAAAGTTGTATTCACGCTTCCACGATACATTAAAACTTTTAACGTATCGACACTTTGTCAAAAATTTCAGAAAGAAGGTTTTACTAAACTTTTTAATAGTAGAAATAGAGTATTGAGCGTTGACTGAAAAAAGTATTTATTTCTCTCTAAGAAATAAAATATTGAAATTGGAATTTCAATTTGGAATAATTACAAAAACAGAATTAGTTTACAGTTAGCTCAGATTGAGTAATCCTTACTAGGTACATTATACTCGTATTAATAAAATTTATAAATGTGAAAGTAACTGTGTTTGATTGTCGCGCTTTCACGCCAAATCTACTAAACCAATTTAAATGAAATTTGGTACACATATACTGCCTGAAAAAAGACATAGGCTACTATAAAAAGCGAAAAAATGGCTGTAATAGGTTAAAATACGGGGATGAAAATTTTTACAACTAGAAAAGACGTCATTTTTAAAGCGAGAAGCTAGGAACTTATTTTTTGGCTTTTGATTATAAATAAATAAGATACCTATTTAAAGTTTGTAAAAAATAAATTTCATTAAATACAAGCAAAAGACGACTGTCTTTGAAGTAGTACGATATGTGAAAATTATGTTTATTTTAGGTATAAATGGTAAAGAAAATATGAACCGCGCATATTAAAATTGTTCGATAGACACTTTCAAAAGAGCAAGTGAGCAGCACCTTTATCAAGAGAATTTGTCAGTACATTCCCTAAAGTTTATATAGAAATATATAAATAAATAATCATAAATGTTTTGGTACGTTACTACATACAGCGCTATTTAGTGCCGTGTTAAGCTACGGCTTGTGCTACGGATACCAGATAGTTGATATACTACACATATTATAACTAAAAATATATATAATATATTAATTGGTGTTTAACCCATGACTGGAGAACAAATATTTATGCTCAATGAACGTATGTCCCTAGCGAAACTCGAACCCGCGATCGCTGGCGCAGCAAGTATCACGGGTCACTACAAATTAAGCCAAACGTGTTGTCAAATTTGAATACAAGTTATCATTTTTACATTTTCAGTGTAGACATAGTAATACCGAAGTAAGAATGAATCATTAAAAAAAGTTAGTGGGTGAAAATTTTATCATCCCCTATTTTCTAGACTATGTTTTTAATATGTTTTTTAACAAAAAATGTGATTAACATTGAGATATAGGGTATTACAATCAAACTACACTGTAAAAAGTTATGCTTCATAATTACCAGTAGATAAAAAAACTGTTACCTAACCCTAAACTTAAGGGTGGATTTTTATTTTCGCATTTGAATGGGACCTAATTGGAATTAAGTCTTACAAGCAAAAAAATAATTATCCAAATAAACAAAAAGCAGGGTAAAATATAATATAAAAATTATAAACAAATTGAGAACCTCTTTTTTTAAGCCTTTTGAAAAACTGGTGACAAATAAAGTAGATCACTGAATAACTTTTGTATTAATAAGTTGGTTCTTAAAGAAAAAATATTACTTAAGCATAAATAAATGAAGTAAGAAATCAGGAATAACGGCCAAATTTCACGAAGCGATAACATTTGATATCACGATCATATTATTACCAGTTTACTGAACATTAGTCGGTTCAATAGCTGCTATTTTTGATGAACTCCCAGTTTCCACTGATAAGGACTTTTTTATTGGATTGAATTAAATGAATTGCTTAATTACGTTTCATTCAACTGAATAAGGATCAAAAATATTAATGACCTTTTTAAAATCATTTCGTAATTAGATTAGGTTTTTAAGTATTTATAAATACTTAAATTAACTTAATTAACTTAAAAAATATATTAAAGTATAAAAAACTTTTTTTGGAATAAACACACAGCACCTAGTTCCATAGTAAGCTACAAAGTTTGTATTAGGATTACCAGATATTTGACACATTATACATAGAAAGCTTGAAATACATTCGTTTTATAAAATATATATCCCATGACTAGAGTACAATATATTTTGGTACTGATCGCACAAATAAATGCCTCCAACGGGTCTTGAACCCGCGACCACTGGCACAGCAAGTAAGGTCACTCAAACTGTAAAATATAATAAATATGTTGGGACATTATTACACACAGCGCTATCTAGTTCCGTGGTAAGCTACGAACGAAGCTTGTGTTACGGATACCAGATAGTTGATATACTACATAATATATAAGTTTAAATATATACATATTACAAATATAAACACCCATGACTGGAGTACAATCATTCGAGTTTAACAAATGAATGCCCCCAGCGGGACTCGAGCCCGCCACCGCTGGCGCAAGAAATTAAGAAACTGCGCCAAACGTGTCGTCAAACTGTGTATGAGACAAATTATACAATTTTTTTATGCTGTATGTTGAAACTGTTGTTCTTTTTTTTCTTCATTTTAATTCCAAGACAAATCATACGATATAGTAGAAGAGGAGAAATTTATAAAACAAGTTATCTTTTTTAAAGTTGGTTAAATGTGATGTTTTCAATAAGTCTGCTGTAGTCATTTTTTCACGTACACATCAATTGTTTCTTTGAATAGACCATAGATTTTTGATGATTCCCAATAAATATGAACGAATTGTGATTGCAATATTCTGGCCGCAATAAAAAATAATTTCACCCGTCTACATTTTTAATATTCAGTTCAAATATTGGAGAAATTAATATTTTTTTATGTGCCACATCGTGAAAAGGGACGGAAAAATGTAACAGGATGCCGAAAAAACGCCTGCTATTTCATTTGACCATGCGCATGGTTGTAGAGTTAGCTGACGAGTTCAGTCGTTGCTCTATTTAATATTTTTTTCTAATTAATATTTTTAATGTTAGACATCCTATGTGACTGCGCTATTTTTTTTATTTTACAATCCATGGCATATTTTTTTTCGTTTTCTTTTTAACTAGATAATTGAAAATTAAAAATTAGATAATTGAAAATTAGAAAAATTAAATAATACTAAGTGTGTTATCAAAAGTCATATTTTACGCCTTAATATCAAGTTATCGCAAATATTCTCATAAACTTTAACTTTATCAAATCGGTACCAGCACTTATACAGAGTTAGAATTATTTCGGATTCACCTATTTATTATTAATAAAACCTTTTTACATATCTAAATGGAATAAAAAAAACAATAAACTACATATTTTATACTCTGTACTTCAATTTATTTATTACAACAAGTAAAAAAGATTTTACCCATTTTAATACCTAGTTTATGCGAAAAAAGCTGTGTAAAAGGCTTTTTAACTATTTATGCTTTATAGACCGTCCAATAAACCTGACATTGTAGTAACCTAGTTGTAAAGGTACCTTATATGTCAGCACGCGACTTTATGTGGTACTAAAACGCCTTTTAAGCACTAAAACTTGTATTATACGAAGCTTATGCAACTTTTTTGACCATGTCACCAGTAGAGAATAAAGTAAGCTTAGTTTTAACTAAAAGTTAACAATTTGCTTTAAATTCTTCCAATCAAATATAATTTATTTTGAAGAGAAATTGTTGTACTATTCGGTACTATGTGGCACTATACGCTAAAAGCATATTAGTATCGTAATCACATTGGAAATATGGAGTTCGATTTCCAGGATTTACATCTCTGACAGATAAAAATAGAGAGAATAAACCATTTTCAAGAGACGTATGAAGTCTATAGCTGTGTTTATAAAGGAAAATCTATTTGTAATCGTCGATGTTTTGCCTAGCTAAAATAAGTTTGCGTCTTGCATAAGATAAGAAACACATTAGAAAATAACCCATATCAATGAACGGTGTACCATTCGGCGTACTCCTGGCACATTCAGATAACAGAGAAGACCGTGGCAGCACACCATAGCTTATGGTGTATTCTATGACGCCCCATGAAGACAATATAGGTTTTATTGGTTTTTATAAGCAAAATTTGATTTTCTGGATGTCGCTATCTCACATAACTTCTTGTAGTAGAAGTTCCTAAATATACTCAATATTAATTTTTATCTTTCATTTAGCTTTAATCGATGTGTAATCTTGAAATGGTAGATATAAATTTTTCACTTTATTTTAACAAATAAACAATATTGAGAATTACATATTTAAAATATTTTGTTTTTTATTTATTTTCGGTACTTTAAATATAACGTGAAACTTATTTAAAGGAATTACCTCAACATTTTAACTTTTGAAACCTATATAGCGTACCTAGATTAAATGTCGGTTTGATCCCCATTAGGGTGCTTCTAATGCGATGACAGATCATAGTCTCTAGGGCATGAACGTGATAGGCTTACACATGAATATTAAATCATACTGTATCAAGCTAACTAGAATAATGAATTTGTGCTCATGAAATTCGAAATGTAATATTATTCAAAATACTATCCACAAGTTTAGCTTACTGGAAAACACTGTACCTATTAATAACAATAATGATAATTCTTTATTTGCTCAGAATATGGTAATTACAATGTTCTTATTTATTAGACAGTGGTAGCCCAGCGGTAACGCGGTCGCTTGGATATCCGAGTGATGCGGGTTCAAATCCGGGTCTCGCACCTCTGATATTTCATGTGCGAATCATTTATATCATGATTACCACTTGTCTTACGGTGAAGGAAAACATCGTGAGGAAACCTGCATGTCTGAGAAAATCTAACAAGTTTTCGAAAGACATGTGAAGTCCACCAACACGCACTAGACCAGCGCGGTGGACTATGGCCTGATCCCCTCGTACTGAGGGAGGCCCGTGCCCAGCAGTGGGACGTTAATAAGGGCTGATGATGATGATGATGAACTTAATTACTTATCTATACTGTGTCTATACTAATATTATAAAGCTGAAGAGTTTGTGTGTTTGTTTGGTTGAACGCGCTAATCTCAAAAAGTACTGGTCCGAATAGAAAAATTCTTTTTGTGTTGCATAGTTCGTTTATCGAGGAAGGCTATGGGTTATATTACATAACGCTATGACTAATAAGAGCGGAGCATAATGAAAATGTTGCAAAAACGGGAGAAAAATATTTCTTTTGTTTTTTGCCTTTAGAACGCGAGCGGAGCCGCGGAAAAGCTAGTCTTACATAAATAAGCTAGTATCTTCCCTTGGCTCTGTCTGTTTCGTTTGTATTCAGAGCTTTTGCTAGGCACGGATATTCAATAAGGATGGGTTCAAGCCTTAGTCCACCTGGCCTAGTGCAGATTAGCGTACTTCACATGTCTTTTGAAAACATACTTATTTATTCCTCTCCCATCTAGGTTACTTCAAGATATTTGTCTTCGTCATAAGATAAGAGGTAATCATGTTGGATAATTAACGCATATATGTCATATATATGACACATATGGACTTATCCGAGGTGCGAAATTTCACTGAAGTGATATCACTGGACTACTATTTTTTATACAACACAATGTGACTACACACAAAATTTTACGACCTGAATTTGACATTAAAAATGCAACGCTTGCTGAAACATTAATGTTACATAATATAACACATGTAACTTTTGTTAAATTTTATTACTAACAGTAGCTTCCATTTTAGCATGAAGAAATACCATATAACCATTTCAGTTGCGTAATTTTCAGTATTTTAAGCTATTTTTAAAGGAAAAAATTACAAATTATAATATTAACATATTGGGATATTAATACACAGCACTATCTAATTCCATTGTAAGCTACTTGAGATATTTTAAATAGAAACACCCATGATAGAAGTCAATTTCGTGTTGACGAGACTCGAACTCACGACCGATGGCTTATTAGTTATTAGGTAAGGTCATTCAAATTCACAGTAAGTGAAAACTGTTCAAACAATCTCAGTAAAACATGTCTAGTTATTAAAAAAAACTCTAGTAATAACCCTTGAAATAGAAAGAAAACCAAAATAGCCCAACTAATGATCGATTACACGTATACGCGACCTCAATCAGGGAGAGAGTAATTTGTCTCTTTCCGAGTGCGTGTCTGCGACTGGGACAATCTGTACGACTAATGGTTTACACTGCGTTTTTGTTCACGTTTTTATGAATTGCCAACATTATCCATATAATTTGTTTGGGCTATTGTTTCTTTATACATCTTCAAATCAATTTTAATAACAGTTTTCTTAGATAGTTTTAAATATTTATTACAATTTCAGTATATTACTGATAAAAATGATACCTAATTATTGAAGAATTTGATAAACTGTCGCGAACATTTACGGCTTCAACAAGATATATATATATGTAAAAAAATCACATTAAAATCAAAAATGTTACATTTTTAGCGATAACAAGTTCGATTCCTGATCGCTTAAATTATTTTTATATAGAAATTTTGCACGTAGGTTTCCATGTTTGTTTGAATTCAAATTCCGTGAGATTCGGACAGTGTTTTAATTAAACCCAATATGTAAGAGAAGGAATTGAAGACAAATATGTTTTTATAAATAAAACTATCTTTTAGGATTTTGTCGCGGACTCTTCCGTGACCATGATTGCTGTAAATCATTCGAAACATCGGGAACCAAAAATCCAAATAAATCCGCGACAAAATCCGAAAAGATAGTTTCATTTATAATTTCAAACATTCGCGTAAACCTCAGAAAGTATTAAATATGTTTTCATTATTTCGTTCATGTAAGCTCATTCTTACGCACATATTATGACATACTATATTCTTATCACTGTAAATGTCCGATAAAATAATTCAATATTACTACTAAAAGTCGAAAAGACCTGATAACGTAGTTAATTATGTAATGATATTAATATTATGTATACCAGTATTATAACCATACTCATACCCGACTGCGGCGAAGCCCAAAGAAGAGTTATGTGTTTAACATGTATGTATGAATGTCCAAATTGTCTGATCGTATGGGCATATAATATTAATAATAAATAAAAAATATGTAGAGACATTTATACACACAGCGCCATCTAGTTCCGTAATAAGCGACAGGCTTATGTTAGTTGATACATACATTATAAGTTTAAATCCATACATATAAATATAAACACCCATGTCTGGAGTATAAATATTCGTGTTTAACAAATGAATGCCCCCAGCGGGACTCGAACCCGCGACCGCTGGCGCAGCAAGAAGGGAAACTGCGCCAAATGTGTCGTCATGTAATATATGGAGTGGACACTCGTAATACTAAACTTGACCGATTCTGATGAGATATATACGTCGTTAGCATTTTTTCAAATTTTTCTCACCTATTTAGTTCACTTTCTGCACAGTTGGTTAATATATAAATAAATATGTAAATTATTTTAACGATTCTACCAAAGACTATAGTATTTATATCAAATAGATTATAAAGCGAGTTTATTCAATGGAATCAACGATGCACAAATGCCATGTACTATTAACTTCCTACTCGTATTTTGTGAGCTCGAATGTTCACTGTTCACTGTTCAGTCCGTTTAATACAACGTAAATTTAAATTTAAATGCTATTGTCTTTTAAATCCACACTTAGTAATTTATCAATTTGCAAGACTTTAACAAAATTCGTCACTTAGTTCAAACTACCAATACTTTAAAGTGGAGAGTTTTCCCTCTATTTTAATATATTTCTCTTTCTTTTTTATCATAATATTTAGTTATATTATTTAAATTTGAAATGAAAATTTAACATCTACAATTTTTAAAACACTTTAGAAAAGTAAAATTTCTAAACAAATAACTACCTATTTTCTAACCAAATTCTAAAGGTTAGATCATTCCATTTTTCCATACTAACCGTCAAAACATACTTAGGAACGAACCCAAGCAAAGTGAGGGTGCGTCACTAGTTAACTATAATAAGTAATTTTATTTCATTTCTATTACATACTCGTATATTTAGGCATATTACGATTACTACATAACACAATGCATTTAGATAATTATAAATAAATATGTTGGGACATTATTACACTGCGCCATCTAGATCCGTGGTAAGCTACGAAGCTTGTGTTACAGATACCAGATAGTTAATATACTACACATATAAGTTTAAATACATACATATTATAAATATAAACACCCATGACTGGAGTACAAACATCCTAATTTATCAAATGAATGCCCCCAGCGGGACTCGAACCCGCGACCTCTGGCGCAAGAAACTCTACAAACTGCGCCAAATGTGTTGTCAAATTTAATGAAAATTCTTTTAGGTAAAGAAACAAATTAACGTATTTCATGCAGAAATGAAGACAGGCAGCTAGTCTAAAATTTGATACGTAATAGTTGAACCGATGTATCAACAGGTCAAAGCTCAGTGAAGCGCAGAGTGCACCGGAGCGTTGTAAGCGTGGGTGAACTGACTAAGCGAATGGGTGTATAAACGTCTATTACTTTACGCTAGGTTATGCCTTCATAAGATATGATATATGAATGTTTAATGAAGTTTCATCTTATTTTTCTTTCTATATAGTTAAAACATATAATTTTAATTACATAAGTAACGTAATTATCAGATATTATATTGTATGTATTATATAAGTAAATTGTATACTAGCTGAACCGTGCCCACTTCGTTGGGCATAATGTTAATAAATCCTTTTTTAGTACAGAGTGTTTAAATTATTTTATTAATATTAAAAATTAAATTATCTATACTAATATTAAAAAAACTACTTTTTGTAACTTAAATATAAAAGTTAGACATATGCTGTCGTTGACTTTTTTGTAGGCATTTTCAAGCTCCACGTCTTTTCTCTAGAACTCAAAAATATATTTTTCATAGTTAAGGCAGCGTTCGTAAGAAACGCTTTCAGTCGACCGTTTTTTCTCCGATTCACTTTGCAGAACGGACTACCACGTAAAAGCCTTTTTATTTTTCGGTTTTTTATATAACCTATGACACTCAGCAACAATGTGGCTTTCTATTGGTGAAAGAATTTTTAAAATCGGTTCAGTAGATCCCGAGATTACCCCTTACAATTTAACAAACACACAAACTTTACTTCTTTATAGTATTATTAGTATATTAGTATTAGTATTAGTATTAGTATAGATCTATAAACATATGTATGTATGTTTATTTATCCTTCTAGTATATGTATGGTATTAATAATAATTAATTGTATTCTATTACATTTGCAAGTGTTTGTCTCGTTTTTTTAACCACTATCTCTTTCTCCATGGGTTGGCTGGAAGAGATCTCTTCTAGAGATAAGTCCAACTTTGCAAACTCGAAATTGTTTATAAATTACTGTATGTGCTTTTTATAGTTCAATAAATTTTCATTTTTTTCACAATATAAATAGACTTCAAATTATTAATATGAAGGGTAGTTTCCAGCATAATATTACAAATGTAAAATTATACAAGAAACATACACAACAAAATAACTTAAAGCTTACAACTTTGGCTGAATAGTTTTTATAATTAGCGTCGTCTGTGGCCGAAGTGGTCAAAGCACAGCTCATCTCTGGTAAGATAGTGTGTCGCGAGACTTGTCTTTTATATCTAATGTACTTTATATCTAATTTGGGAGTTATTTAACACAGTTATTTGCCTCGAGTACCTTAAACCTTCATATTATAAACGATTTCTATATTTTATTTTATTTTTTTTATTTATTTATTTATTATCCCGAAAAAAAAAAATGCGAAACTATTTTTATATAGCTAGGTAAATTTAATTAAGTAATATGTTTTCCTCTCAAATTATCATACTGGTTCCATTTCAACCATTAAGTACGCAAAAACTAGCATTCAGAATTAAAGAAGATAAAGAACACTAAAAAGCTCGTTTTCAAACCTTAATAGACACAAAAGTTAAGATATTTTAGTCCTTAATTAAAAGTAAGCTGAAATTCTAGTAATTAAATCGTAACGCGCTTTGAGAGCAACGTAAAAGAAAGTCAGAGCGAAAGTTTACAGACTATAATAGTGTCATCTCAAACAACAAATGAGCAAAAGACGCTTTCATTTGCAGATGTGCAAATGCACCTAAAAATTATATGAAAGAAAGCAATTTCAGCTTTTATAGCAAACTAGGGCTTTGAATTTTGTTGCTGGAATAAGTAAATAAAAATAAGTAAAGATATGCAAGACTTATTAAAATAATTTTAAAGTAAAAAAAATATACATTAAACATACACAATATTAGTCGAGTTGCAAAAATACTGAGTTACAATGTTATTCCTAGTAATCAGCCCTTTTTAACGTCCCAATGCTAGACTCGGGCCTCCCTTGAAGGGAGATCAGGCCATAGTCTACCACGCTGGCTTAGTGCGTGTTGGCGGACTTCACATGTCTTTCGAAAACTTGCAAGGTTCTCTCAGACATGCAGGTTTCCTCACGATGTTTTTCTTCACCATAAGACAATTGGTAATCATGCTAGAAAAGATTCGCACATGAAAATATCAGAGGTGCGAGACCCAGATTTGAACCTGGATCACTCGGATATCTAGATATCCGAGTGATCCAGGCTTGCCTAGGCAAGCGCGTTACCACTGAGCTACCACTGTCTTCGTTAATCCTTATAAGTGAATAAATAAATAATTTCTGAAATATATACGAGTTTTAATAAAGAACCAGCGAAAGACGAAGAAGTTTTCGAATAAATGCGAAAATATTTTTAATCTAATATCCTGCATAACCTTAGTAGCTACCCTATAAAAAGTTATGCTATCGATCCCTCTAAGTTGATTTCAAAAAAAGGTTATCGTCCTTTTAATTTTTAAGATATTATTTCGAAATTTTGTACCCTAATGTATGTATGGGACGCAAATGAACAAAGCGAGTGTAGTAAGTCACTAGTACAAATAAATATTTATTTAATATTCGTTTAAAATTCAAAATTATAATATAATTATTATCCAATAAATAACTAGTGAATTATCTTCGTTTCGCTCAGTTTCATACCTAGGTACGTTTTATCGGTTATATTGTTATCACATATGTAAACTCAGAGAACCAACTATGAGGTTGTCAAGTTTCATAAAAATCTACTTGTTATGCGTTGTATTCAAGAGTAAAACGTTACTAACAACGTAAAAATTCCTAAAAGAATAATATAAAACAAGTTCATACAAATACAATGTACACAAGCATTTTCATTTTAAAAAGTTATTTAATATTGCACAGATAAAACAATATTTAGCGATTTAAATTCGCGTAAACGTGCATATACGAAATGTAAACACAAAACAATCTGAAAGACCTGGCTTTGTTGGATTACGGACTTTACACAAGTGTTACACCGTACGGTTTTGGGCTGCCTATTTATTTATTTAACGAACACATCGCTGTTATTTTTCTGCTTAATATTTACAGTAAAAAATAAACCTTTAATAGCACTTATAAAAATTACGTATTTCAATGAAAACGTTTTTTCTTAATATATTATAATGTAAATATATAAAAGCGAAAGGTTAAAAGTCAATCACGCACTAATCACGAAGTATTGAAAATCGCTGGACATATGAAAATGAAATTTGATAGGGAGGTAGTTTATAATTAGTATATATCCACTAAGATTTTTCGATAGAACCGGAAAAAGGAGGTCTAAGGTATCTCGAAAACCTGAATAAAAGTCTTTCATTTTTCATGCTACAAACTTTTATGGCAGGGAGAATAGAAGAACTTAATGATGAAACCGAGCGAAGCAAGGGTGAACCGCTAGTATTTTAATACTATTTGGATTCTAAGTAAATTATTACTGAAGTTTGAAGATATTATTACAATAGTATTTCTTCGGGTTCAAGTTTTTTTTGTATACAATACAATGAAAAGGATCCAATCGGTGTTACAAGATTGATAGCAACACAAAAGCAGGTTAGTTACCACGTCTATCCCTTTCTTTTCGAGCTACTGATATTTAAGAACTATAAGTTTTATTGAGAAACATGGTAAAAACATTTTTAATAAAAATAATGTAAATGGAGATAAAATTTTTGCATTGTAACACCAATTTCATTTAACAGTTCTCATAAAAGATTCATAAAATATAGAACGGTGTGATTAAAAATTTATCCAGTCAAAGATAAAAAGTCACGTTGATGAACATCGGCGCTTTTGTTATTTGATTTGTTTCAGAATGAAGCTTCATTATTTCGTCCAAAACAAACTATCAGTACATGTAAATAATATAGAAGGGTCTGTAATTTCAAAGTAATAGCTTTTCACAAAATGCATATGAAAGTATATATGGTACTAAGATCAAAAAAATCTATTTTTAAAATTGTCGTCTGTCTGTCAGTTTCTTCCAGCTAGTCTCTGTAACGGCTGGACTCATTTTGACGGGACATCCTCTTGCAGATATCTATGTTATAAGTAGTGTCTTAAGTAACTTTTATTATATTACAAAATTATAAAAACCGGTAATGTTTCTTTCTACTTTGATATATTTTTGCTTGTTATTCGAAATTCAAAATTACGGGAAATAGTTAAACATGCGTAATGTATGCTGAAACAGTTTCTATATTATCTACACTATGCTATTAGCATTTAGAAATTTTCACGCAATTCATCTCAATAAGAAGTAGGTCCTTTTTTGACGTTTTTTTTATATTTTGTTTATGCCTTACATTCCAGGAGGAATTAAGGTTTTTGACGTCTTAAAGGTTATTATAAATACAGACGGTTCAGTATTCTAAATTAAATATTTTCCAAAAGCTCGCTTACTATAAATTATATACATATTTAATTAAATAAAGGTCTGTCGTTTAGTTAAAAATATTTTAAATGCATGCACATAATGGTTAGCTTTTTCATTGTAATAGCTCACAGTTACTTATGCGAATTTAGGTCACGCTGCATTTTTTATACCATAACAGCAAGTAATAACACACTATTCACCGAATTTTACGCGAAAACCGCGCTGAATCTAGTCTGTAAATAAAACATCTACCCAAAAGGGGGACAAGTTGAAATATTTAACACCCATTATGTCTAAAAAATGCTCTGCCTTCTGTGTCCGTACTTTATATGATAATAGCAGTCCACACAAAAATATATCTATCTCAAAACCGTATGTATTCTTAAAGTTGTGCGGAACTTGAAAGTAAATCGATTTAAAGGTTCTATGTTTACTTTTTTGGACCTTTTTTGTGATAAAACGCGTGTATCCAAGTTTTTCGAAGGATCAGTGGACTTATAAATAGTTTACTGAGACTCGCTTCTTTGGTGCATTCTAGGTGTGTTTTGTATTTGTTACATTACAAGCGATTCACCCTCGCATTGCTCGGGTTCATCCCTAGGTACCCTCTATAGGATAATTTTTTTACAAACTTTGAATGTCTTATTTATTCATATCTAATCAAAAGCCTAATAATTATGTTTCAAGCTTCTAGCTTTAAAAATGACGTAATTTCCATACACACTTTCATCGCCTTGAAAAGTAACCTGTGTCCTCCAGGCTCTAGACTATCTATGTACCAAATTTATTTTGCATCAGTTCAGTAGTTTTGGCGTAAAATTGGGACAGACAGACAGACAAAGTTACTTTCGCATTTGTAATATTATTAAGAATCTACAGACAACGAACTAATTTTACCAACCGAAGCCTATTATTAACTTCAAGTGAAAGTTTATCTTTATACTATATTCCAACCGAATCCAGCTGTTTCGCATGCTTGTATATGCATATGTGTATCGCCTGGGATCCAATAATAGTTTAGTGTATTAAAAACTAAAATGATGTAGGTACCTTGTTTTCTCTACACTTGATTAAATTCTAGCCAAAATAAAATATGTCTAAAACTTAAACATAATACATTGATTTTTGAGTTATCTGGTACGTGTCCTATTCTTTTTCTTTTATTTTGGCAAAAATCAATAGTAAAGTTTATTATCTATCAAGCTAAGAAATCAAAATCTCTAATACTCTTCAGATTAACATCAAACGGTACGACTTACTCGCGGTAGAATAAATCTTCCAACTTGTAACTTTCTCACATTAAACTTTTATAGCAGTCTGCAGTTTACCTTCTTGTACAAAGGAAATACCTATTTTCAATTCATGAGGGTCAAAGTCAAATACGTATTTTCATGGAACATTGTCTTGGCATTTGGAATAAGGAACGAAAAATATGACTTAATTAATATCTTGTGGTATTTGAGAAGATGTATATTACTTGTAGTTATATATAAGAAATTGTTTTTCAACATAACACCAGTGACGAAGAACATCGTCAGAAACCTGCATCCTGTCCAAATAAGTTTCAAACGTCATGTGAAATCCATCAAAATGACAGCGTAGTGGATTTTAGCCTTCAAGGGAATTCTTTGCCCAGCCGTGGGATGTTAAAAAGGGCTGAATACATACAAAAAATGGATTGCGACGTCCCCCTACTGGGCATGGGCCTTGCTTCAATATGAGGTGAATCAATTAGTTATGGTCCATTTTGGATGCCAAATCCGGGTTGGCGGAGTTCACATACCTTTGGACAACTTGCTAGATTCTCTCAGGCTTGCAGGTTACTTCACGTAAGACAAATAGCTATCATGATATAAATGTTTCGCATATAGGAATATTAGAGGTACGAGACCCAGGATTTGAACCCGCTTCATTTGATTTTCCAAACGAGCGCATTTAAATGCATTCTAATTTTCAGCTTTAAGTAGTCACATTGTTCTTGCTATTGTGAAAAAAACATATAATGAATACGAATTTCCCTACAAATACGAAAAAATATTTTTATTTCATTACATTCCGTTTTTGATCTTTGTTCCATATGTATTTTAAATTACAGTTTGACCTATTTTTGCAGAGACAACTCGGCTACAAAGTACTCTTATTTAAAGCGCTTTTAGTCGTTACATGAATATAATATAGGTTCTAAATGGATACCAGCAGATGGTGAACCATGGCCTGATCCTCCTCATGTTGAAGTGGTACGAGCCCAGCAGTGGGACGTAAAAAAGGATGAATACTTCTACTCCTACTTACTTACTTCAGCCCATTTTAACGTCCCACTACTGGGAACAGGTCTCCCTTCGTTGAGAGGGGGATCAGGCCATAGTCCATCGTGCTGGCTTAGTGCGTGTTGGCGGACTCCACATGTCTTTCGAAAATTTGCTAAGTTTCTCTTAGACATGCAAAAACTACTATTGCTATTACTACTAAAATGCAATAATAAGTTTTAAATATATTTAAAACATTGCCTTAGCGTGTTAAAGGCAATTTGATATGTTAATTAAATACTAATTAACAAAAGCATGCAAGTTAGACTCTGACTCATATTGAGTCGTAGCATTAAACATGTTTATTTATCTTATCAACTTACATAGAGTGTCTCTAATACAATGGTTATACTAGAGGATATGATGGATAACAGACATATGGATAGACGGACATGTTGAAACCGTAAGGCTCCTATTTTCATTTTTTTTTATATTTTACTTAAAAAAGTAATGCTTGGGATTTTACAATGACAATTCGATTCATATATAGTTATAAATAATTTTAAACAAATCTACATAAAAAATTAATAAGAAATGGAGATTGTTATTTAAAGTTTATAATATTACTAGCCGTTTCCCGCCCGCTTCGCTGGGCGAATTGAAAAAGGAAATAAATTACATTTTATGTTTCATTTTTATTTTTCTTCCATATTTTTATTATTCTCCTTTTTTTTATTTTTGTATGAACATAAATAGGCCCCGCGGATAGACCTATAAGCATCGATATTGTTTAGACTTACACAAATTCCAAATTCCATCGATTTAGCCTGTATCTTCCATCCAGGTGATTTTTCTCACTAATATTCATTGTAACTTTCAATGTGCAATCATTTAAGTTAAAGTTAAAGTCGTTAAAATCGTTTAAGTTAAAGTCATTGCAAGTCTCATATGTGAAGTTGAAATTTGTCTAGGTTCAAGTGCGACGAATTTTCTGTTAACTAAAATTTTCTCCGTGACATCAATTTTTTATAGAAAATTAATTGTTCATGTTTTTTATGAATTCTATTGGAATAAGTAACTAAATTTCTTTTCCACATCTCAAGTGCTTAGAAAATGCATTCATTATAATCTGGTACATTTCCGCGATCACGCAATAAAAGAATTCGTCGGATATGTAGTCTGCAAAAGTAAAATGAATGTAAAATTCTTAGTCCGTTGATTGGCTACATGTAAAGTTAAGTTTTGGAAACCTCTCAATGACTTTTTCTCCGCTGCCAAAAAGACGATTGTTGTAAGGAAATACACAAATATCCCTACATACACGAAGATCCCCACCAAATTTGGAGTCTGTAGAAGTTACAGGTTGGAAATTAAAATTTTAGATTTTAACACCCACCCCCGCAATTCCTGTCGGAAGTAGACTATATTGAAATCCATTTTGAGATGATCTTTATGTGAATAATAAAAGATTCCTACCATATTTAGAATTTTTAACCGACTTCAAAAAAGGAGGAGGTTATATGTTCCGTTGTATGTATTTTTTTTTTATGTATGTTCACCGATTACTCCGCCGTCTGTGGGCCGATTTCAAAGATTTTTCTTTTGATTGGTAGGGTATAGTTCCGAGGTGGTCCCATTGTCACCAAGTCAGGATCTGATGATGGGATCCCAGGGAAATCGAAGGCAACTCTCAAAATTTACAGGCACCTATTATGTTTTTGATATATTTTCTAAACCCGATAATTATTTTGAGATACCTATTTGTCCTTTACAATGTTTACGGTCATCCGTTAAAGTAATTAGAAGCTATATTTCGCTTATAGAAAATTCCTACAAAATTTGGAGCTTGTAGGAGCTTTAGCTGGAAAAATTGAAAATATTAATTGTTAATACCCACCCCCGCAACCCCCTGCGGGGTGAGCTATCGTAAAATTCGTTCATAGCCTTTTTCTACACCTCTTACAGAAGATTCCTACAAAATTTGAAGTCTATAGGAGCTATAGTTTAAAAACAGGAATTGTTCATTGTTAACGCCCCCGCAATCCCCTTTGGGGGATGGATTTCTTAAAATCTATTCATAGCTGACCTATACATAGCAAAAGTAATATTCCTACCAAGTTTCACGTTTCTAAGTCTTATGGTTCCCGAGATTTCGTAGTGAGTGACTATATAGATGGGAATTCTTCGATTATCATCGAAATTTTTAACTTTTTATCTGACTTTTTTAAAAATTTCTTACATACAAAACTTTCTCCTGACAATTCTGACTATAAAAAAATAGCCTAATTGGTCCAGCCGTTCTCCACTACCGTGAGTAGATTCTTAGCTGAATGTAAAAAACCATAATCCGTTTAATATACTCTGTTGAAATCCATGAAAACAAAAGAATCAAGAGAAAATGCTTATCTTTTGTTTTTATTAGCGGGATAAATATTCATAAAAGTAAAACAGCAATAAAAAAATGAAGGAATGTTGGAATTCAAAAAATAGATAGCCATAAACCATCTAGGAAAAATTTCGCATCGAATGGTGGTAGTTTCATGTCGATACGATCAGTGGTTTAGGCGTGATTGTGCCTCAAACGAAGACCATTTTCATTATATATATATAGAAGAGCAGAGAGTAAAATAAATACTACAAGAAAAAGTATCAAAATTAAAAACAACATGTCAAGGTATTGTCCAATTTTTATACCGCTTGGTGTCAAAAATAAGTTAATTTCAATTATTTCGCCAATGTCAAAAAAGATGTGAAAATTAAAGCCGCAATACCAACTTATGTCGAAATATACTCGACAAAATTTATAACAGAAGAACTTTCCCTGTAAAAGTACTCTTGTATAAAGAAAGTTATGGATATTTGCAGTTATGCACAAACATACATGTTTTAAGTATAGTAATTTAAGACATTATTGTAAACAAAAAAATTTTGAATAAAATAAATATTAATATGTTTGGACGTTATGGACATACACACAGCGCCATCTTCTTCAAGATAGTTGATACACGACACATAATATGCAACGTTAAACACATGCTTATTATAAATATAAACAACTTTATGACCCCAGTGGGACTCGAACCCAAAACGCTGGCACAGCAGTATTCAGTCACTACAAACTGTGCCAAACGTGTCTTTAAACAGTACTCGTTTGGCTCAGTTGGTAGTGACCCTGCTTTCTGCGCCAGCGGTCGCGGGTTCGAGTCCCGCTGGGGGCATTCAATTGTTAAGCACGAATGTTTGTTCTTCAGTCATGGGTGTTTATATTTATAATATGTATGTATTTAAAAGTTATATATGTAGTATATCAACTATCTGGTATCCGTAACACAAGCATAGTAGCTTACCACGGAACTGGATGGCGCTGTTGTAAGAATGTCCCAACATATAGTAAGAGGATATACTAAGTGTTAATCTGACACTAATAACAATTTCCTGTTGCGTCTTGATTTTATCATTTTCATAGTAATATAAAATGAAATATATATTACGGGAAGTAGAAACGTAATGGAGCAGTGAAATGACAAATGATGGAGGCTAATGAGAGAATACCAAAGTTAGTGAATTATTTCAATAGAGTCAAATGTAACGCTTTGTACTGGAGTTAGATGAATTTATTAGTATGCTACCTGATTAGCTTGTGATTCGACTTCGTAGATAGCTGTGTTGATTTGTCAAAATATTGCACAACTATATTATTATTATAAATAATTTATGAGTGAAGCCATTATCATTCCAAGTTTTATCAAAATCACACACTGACAGGCAGATAGACAAAACTACAAAAAATCTCGACAAGCGGTACAAAATTCGGCCTCCGTATCTATCTTTAATACTTTTTTAATAAGAGTTTCCAAAAAAAATATTAAGGGAGTCCTAATACTATCCCACAACCTGATCATTTTGAAACTATCACACCTATAGATTTGTACTTTAACATAGTAATTTAACTTCATATCGGTCAAAATAAATATAATTTCATTACCATTAAAAAATGAACATTTACATTAACAACTGTCTTAAAAGTTATTAACCGTTAGGGAAACTACGCGAGCCTTCACAAAGCTCAGCTTCTTGCTGATAACATAACATAACATCTGTGCCTGTGTTAAAGAACGAGGTGGTTATCTATTCTACTGTATGTATTTTTACGTATGTTTTTAACATGTTAAGGTGCTTCCGCAAGAGAGTTTAAAAGTGTTAGTAAACTAGCTATACTACTAAAGTGTCACTAACTAGCAAATGCTAGTGAACATTATGAAAATTCCATTTCCTGATTTGAAGCGATGGTTATAAAATTTAAGGAAATGTTCAACGACATGTTTTATATTAAGTATAAAAAGCTTTTAAAACTTTTCACAATACATGTTAATAAATGTTAAAAAGTTTTCGTATTTAAAAATATCATGTAAAATTATTTTTAACTGCTGTGTGGAAGAACCATAAAGTTAACTTTTTTACTTTTTAGTTTTACACAAGCGTTATAACGCATGTTGTGTTATCCTATGATATCCAACCGACAGTGGTCGTTTCTGTAATGTACGATTGCATCTGGAACTCCTGGGTTCAAGTCCCGCATCGAGTCTCAAGTTATTAACTCTTTCAGTTAAATAATATCAGTGAATAAGCAGAAAAAACATATTTGAAGACAATTAAGTATGATAAATGGACATACATACCATCATATAAAGGTTCAACTTAATCATTTCGTGTTATACATTTACTAATATGAAATCATAATATTTGTCTTACTCTTACATAATACCATACCGTGCTTTAGAGCTATAATTTCTATCAGATTTTGTCTGTATTGCCGATAGTCATGAACCATTGGAATTGCATTTTCTATCATAAAATCAATATTATATGAATGAAATATTGTAAAGATCGGACTAACTTAAGCAATACTAGTAATAATACTAGGTACTACATCTACAATAATATTAATTAAACTAGGAATATTATATAAGTAAAGATTAGTAAACCTTTAAGATTTTTCTTTAGAATCCCATTTTAGGCTGACTTCAAACTTCATAATATGCTATATAATAAAACGTATTTTTTCTACGTAACATTGGCGAAATAATCTGTGCTCAACTGGCACGCGGTGAAGGAAAACGTTGTGAGGAAACTTGCATGTCTAAGGAAAGCTAGCTTGTTTTTGAAAGACATGTGAAGTCCGCCAACACGCACTAGGCCAGCGCGGTGGACTATGGCCTGATCCCCCTCGTACTGAGGGAGGCCCGTGCCCAGCAGTGGGACGTTAAAAAAGGCCTGCAGACTACCTACTGACGATGATGACGAGCAAAAGCTTAAATTGTTCTCGAAAGATGTGTCTTTAAGTTTGGTGAGCATAATTGACTTAACCAATAGTGGGATTTCATTGGGTAAAGTGGATAAATTAAGACTGCAAGGCGGAATATACAAGTATGTCTTTGTAATAAAAATTCGTTTTTCTTCGATGTAACATTTTTTTAAAATAAATATTTATTACTAGAAGCGAACTAGAACAAAGTTCCACCTATAACTACTATTCATAATGACCAATTAGTGAAATAATATGAAAACATCAAACAATATTACTTTAACACTACAGTACACGCGCTGCTTTTTTTTACTTGAGTACACGCGTGGCCTACTATAGTAGGCCATTTTAAATCGCCAGTATATTGTATATTCCTAATTTTCTGATTAAAACAACAAAAAGAATGGAAAAGGTATTTATTTTACTTGATTTTAGAACCTTACATTTTAGATAAATTATTAAGAATACTGAAAAATCAACAATATTGTAAATATATAAGAAAAAGTAACAAAAATGGCACTTCTGAGATCAACATGTTTTTTTCTAACTTAAAACTTAACTTAGTTACTAATATCTTTGTTTTCGTAGCAATCAGGACACACTACTGCTTGGTGATCGGGACAAATCCATTTATTGCAAGTCTTGCACCACTTTTTTGTCGACTGATTTCGTGCTCTCGAGCATAGTGCACATCGACCAACTCGTCCTATCTTTGGCGTTAAATCGTGTTGGGACTCTTGGCGTTCTTGAACTGTGCTGCCTAAAAGTGCTACTTTAGTTGCCGGGGCAATGTTTCAATGGATTTCCGGCGAATCAAAAGCGGTTTTATCAAATTGAAGGACAGTTCGTGCAAAAAGTTACGCCTAACAATTTTTTCGGCGGAGGCGTTCATTTGGTTGATTACTAGATCGTTGATCCCTACAATGTTCATCAAATTAAAGAATATTGTTAGCGGCCATCGTCGGCTATTACATAGAACACTATATTGCTTGCACATTATGTCTAAAATGTCTACACCACATTTAGAACGATTGTAAAAAGTAACAATCTCCGGCTTCCGTTCTTCGTTTGTTTCGGCATCGATAGCTGCATCATAATGCATTGTAGACAATAAATTGACGGCCTTGTTTATTTTTGGAACATATGACACAAGGGTAGCGTCTTTTTGAAATCCAAAAAGAGAACTTTTGCTAGTCCTAGACTTCGAAGATTTGAACTCCTTAGGAATTTCGGGTCTATTTGCTTTCATAGTACCAACAATCGTGATTTTCTTCTGCAATAGGTCTTTAGGCAAAGGAAGATTTGTGAAATAATTATCCATTGACACATTGCAGCCCAAGTTACAAAGTGGATTCAGCACTCTATGGACGACATCGTTTACCTTGTTGGACTTTTGAAATGGACCTTCTCGTTGGGCTCCAACATATATCTCAAAATTGAAGACATATGGAAATTTTATATCCACCACCATAAAAATCTTGATTCCGAATTTATCCGGCTTATTCTTTATGTACATTATAAAACCGCAACGTCCTCGAAAACCGACAAGTTGTTCGTCTAGCGTCAAATAATCACTAGGAACATAGTTTTTGCGACAATTATTGGTGACCAACTCTACAACTTGTCGAA
This sequence comes from Boloria selene, assembly GCA_905231865.2. NCBI lineage: Eukaryota > Metazoa > Arthropoda > Insecta > Lepidoptera > Nymphalidae > Boloria > Boloria selene. The sequence continues at coordinate 2,319,258 of HG993133.1, forward strand.
TTGGTGCCATTTTATCAAGCTGTCGGCGCTGTTCTCTGTCGGTAACATCATCAAATCTAATGGCGCGTATCAAAAACCAAAATCTATTGATTGCCATTGTGGTATATACAATTTCCAAACCAGTACCCTGAGAGTTATCCCAAAAATCCTTTATGTTACGCCGTCCATTTCGCGACACTCCCATGACATATAATATACCCAGAAATGCTCTCATTTCTACTACATCAGTGGGTTTCGCATCCCTATTTCTTTGGTAATCGTCCTTTATTTTATCTATGTATATATTAGTGCACCTTACCAGGATGTCCAATATATCTTGCGTGAAAAACAGTTCAAAACAGGATAACGGATCCTTAGCATTCCTAGCTGCATCTCCTTTTGGGCCTGGTGGTCTTATCCTAATGTTTTGGCGTTGCTGGTGGAACATCCTTGTGCCAAATAGTTCCATTCGTCGATTTATAGACTCCACCGCGCCTTCTGGTTGCTACTTCCGAGAGTGGAAGTCTTCTGAACCTGATGTTTCGTCTGCTTCGCTCAATCTTTCCTCTTCATTTACACGGAGTTCTGACTCGCGGACTAGAGCCTGCAAGTCTAACTCTGGCTGAACTTCATCGTCTTCACTCTCAATCACTTTTTCATCTTCAGTCTCAAGCTCTCGCAGCCACCTTTCCACTTGTATGTCATCCATGACGTAAAACTGTAAAAAAATACTTAAAATATGAAAAAAAATGCATTTTACAATTTGTAACTAACAAATAATTAATAATAAATTGATATACATACATGTAAATGAATTAATATTAACAAGAGAATATTGTAAAAACGTTATAAATCGATAAAACCAAAAAAGTTACATACCTAAATTTGGTACACCAATACACGCGCGGACTACTTTAGTAGGCCCGAGCTTTTGGCGCCAAACTACTTGTGTGTGCGTACGCGCTAGGGTCGCGCGGGGTACTGAGGTTGTGACAAATCTACCAGACGAGGATTACCTGGAATCACTAGTTTCTAGGGCGCTTAGTTAAAAAGTTATGGCAAAAAGAGTAACCCTGGTCTACTATAGTAGGCCGCGCGTGTACTCTAGTGTTAAATAACAAGACAAAATACTAGAGTCAAAAGATTTTACGATATCTGATCTTTAATAAAGTTCGTCTTGAAATTAAGATTAACGGAACGGTCATTGAACTTGTAATCTTTACTATGGTACGGTACTGGACTGAAATTATGAGATTCGATTTTGCATAATTTTTTTTTATTTGTATTACACAATTACTAAAAGCGAAGTTCACATCACTAAATGTATAAAACCGCTAGACGAATAGAGATGAAATATTTCAATGAGGTGATTAATTATAGTTCGTAGTCATCCGTATAGAACGGATTAAGCGTCAGGGCCGGATTAAGATGGTCTAAGGGCTCTTGCAAGTTTATATGAAAGTCCTTCATTTTATGTGCTACAAACTTTTTTGACAGGAAGCATCTTAGGAAGAACGCGAGCGAAGCGAGGGTGAGTCGCTTGTATTATATATGTGTAAAAGGCTACTTTTAAGTGGCTGTTTTCTTATACTAAGTTTTTGCGTATGAATTAAAATCTACGTATATCAAATGCTTTTTATTTTCTAATTATAAACTTAGTTTAATCTAAAATATTATGTTTCGGAACACTCAATGTGCAAACCCACACTTGTCTGATTTAATTTTATGTAGACAGGTAAATTCTATTCATATTATATATTTTTCTCAAAACTTTAATAATGATAAACATTTATTTTATTAAGGTGATAACTTGTTAGTATTAAATTACTACCAGATTTGTAAGGAGCCGACAATCTTCACTCAATTAATGTTAGTTAGAAATCAATAGCGTTGGGCCTTTCATATTATAATATTGTTAGCAGAAGCCGGTATTTCAACATACGGTTGAATTCTTCTGCATACATTTTACGCTTAAATTTTTGTAATTATTACTAGCATTTCCTGCAGCTACGCGTTCAGATAAACAAAACCTAATTATTTAATTTTAATATAAATTAAAACAATGAATTTAAAAAAATATATTATTAATTATTATTTAAAGGTGAAAAGTTACGTTTTACTCAAAAACATCAATTGTCATGAACGGTGAGAGTTAATGCGCAGGACCGAAGCTTTACATGCTCTCCAAGTTTCGGAGGTAAAAAGGTAAAATAGCTTTTAAAAAAAGGTAAAGTAACTTTTCTCCTGCTTGTTACTAAAACATTATTGACTCAATATTCATATTTGGTCCGACGGGACTCAAACCAAGGACCTCGAAATATTCAACAGTATATACATACTAGCCAGTATATATAAACCAACGAGTTAGTAAGGAAAATTAAAAATCCAATAGTTAAACTTTAGTTACACAAAACTTAATATGAATTGGCCGTACGCTTTTATCGTTTTGGACGTTTTCCTGCTCTCGATTTTTCAATCTTTCAGTTGAATGATACCTATTACATTCAATGATCAAATACCATTTACATTCCAGTTTCCTATATCGTTTTCATTTGTTATAGTTTTATCCTAAGATGAATTCTATACTCATTGCCTTGTTTAAGTATTTGTTCGAGAACGGTTGAGAGCTTTTGAGGTCTCATAGATATTACTTTTTTGGTACATTGAAAACGAGAGACTTCATTTTTGTTAGGAATATAGTATATTTTTTGTAAATTGAATTGCTTTTTTATATATTGCAAAGATTTGTTGTATCTAAGAACATGCACCAATCTAACCCGAATCCATAACTGAAAACTGCATCAAAATTGGACCAGAAGTTTTGGAGAAAAATGGCAACATGTATTTGCACAAACAAACAAACAAACATCCTCTCACCCCAAACGCATATATATCGTCTTCATTCCATCGTGGGTAAGAACATAGTAAGCGAATTTTGACAAAACTTAACAGTAGCTTTAAATCTACGGTATCTACGAGTTTTCTTGTTTTGTGGAGAATACAGAGAGGTTTTTAGTATAAAAAATAGGAGAACTCAAAAATGGAACCAGCTGGAAAGTCGAACAGTTTGAACTGTATATTTTGTATAGTAATCACTTTTCGTTAAAACTTAACTTAAGAACGAACCTGTAAAAAAAAGCGAGGGCGAGTCAGTAGTAATTAATTAATAAAATACACAAGGGGCCGAGTGTAATCACTAATTTTACATATATAATACGTAAGAGCATGTAAATAAAATGTATTGCGAACATCGTGCGAGGAATAATACGGTGGTAGATTTCGCACGCCACTAGATTAATGGGTTAGTGATGAATACAAGAAGATAGATCAGAAGCCAGTTTTATTATATTACATTAAAGTAACAAGTATATAAACTCAATAAGAATAGATGAAGACACGTTTGGCTCAGTTTGCGACCTTACTTGCTATGCAAACGTTAAAGTTTGAGTCCCGCTGGGGGCAGAGTACAAAGTAATCCAGTCATGGGTGTTTAGATCTATACTAATATTATAAAGCTGAAGAGTTTGTTTGTTTGGTTGAACGTGTTAATATCAGGAACGACCGGTCCGAATTAAAATATTCTTTTTGTGTTGGATAGTCAGTTTATCGAGGAAGGCTATAGGCTATATTACATCACGCTACGATCAATCAGAGCGAAGCATCAATGAAAAATGTTGCAAAAACGGGAGGAATTTGGTTTCCAGCTTTTAGAACGCTCGCGAAGCCGCGATAAAGGCTAGTTTTAATTAAAAATAAACTCACGACCACGATTGATGTAAAGCATTCAAAAAGATGTGAACTGAACATCAAAATAAATCCTCGGAAAATCAGGTATATACCTTATACCTTTATTTTAAATTCATAAAGGCATAGCTTGACAACACTACATTTTCTAACAAATGAATCAAGGGTAAGATAGACGAGATGTCACTCTAACAATTGTTAAACAGATATATAAATGTATTGTAACGAATAAAATATATTTAAACGGAAGTTTAAACGTGTGTCAATACTTTTGTATTTCCCATGGTAATAGATACACTTTTGCCAATCTCCTTCGTGTAACTCCATTGTATGTGACATTGGCAACTTAAGTACTTTACTGGCACATTTTGAACCCATTGCGACAAGAATATTGAATAAAGTACAGAAAAATCAACAGCTAGTCACTTGTTATCTATACTAATAGTATAAAGCTGAAGAGTTTGTTTGTTTGTTTGGTTGAACGCGCTAATCTCAGGAACTACTTATCCAAATTAAAAAACTCTTTTTGTGTTGGATAGTCCGTTTATCGAGGAAAGCTATAGGCTATATTACATCACGCTACGACCAATAGGAGCGGACCATCAATGAAAAATGTTGCAAAAACGGGAAAAATATTTCTTTTGATTTTCAGCCTTTAGAACGCGAGCGGAGCCGCGGGAAAGGGTAGTCATAAATACTCGTAGAGCTGACTTGAAGCTAAGTAAAAGAATTATGGTAAAATTGGGTTATAAAACATATTTCGCCAATCATTAAGATCATTAAGTATAGACCATTATAATAGTTTAAACATTAAATATCCTACCTATAAATTTCGTTCGTGAGCTCCTCATCTAATATTACGAAGTCGAAGCACGCTATTATTCTCTAATGATATATACTTCAGTATAATGAATCTTATTACATACTAGCTACTCGCCCTTGCTCTGCTTGCGCCCTTAGTTTATTTTAATTAGTGTTAGTAATTTTGCATAGATAAGACATTTTTCCGCACTTAAAATTATATCTTTGTTTAATTCATATATATTTTGTCTAACAACAAGCTAACATACCAAATTTCATTTTGAAGTAAGACCTGAACTAACATTTTCATGTACTCTCTGTCTTCATGTGCTCTTGGTACTTCTTTGAATATCAGAGAGGGCTGTGGAGCAACCCTTTTGGCTGTGGGATCTGCTTCTTCAGAACTGCCGGGTCGTCGGGGCTTCGTAGTTGCAAGTGCAAGCGATCCTGCGAAGCCTTATTAAGACGGGTGCGGTACGTTGGGTTTTAGTGATTACTGGCTTTTTTAAGCTGGAGAGTCCCACATCTGGTGGTATGTGTCAATGTATTTCCCAACGTTAAAAAAGGGGTAAAAGTTTGTATGGAAATAGCATCAAGCTTGAAACATATTTTTTGATTGGATATAAATAAGTAAAACATACAAAGTTTGTACTTTAACCCTAAAGGGACGGGACGGATCCAAGCGAAGCGAGGGTGAGTCGCTTATATTACTTATTAGACTAGGATTTAATAACCATGAAAATATGGTATAATTTTAATTAAAAAGGTAAATGATTGTTTTATTGAATGCTAATATTATTTCAACGTAGCGTTTTAATACAAAGTTAATGTCAAAAATAAAACTTTAGATGAAGTGAAATTGCTCCATTAATATGAAAAGCTCTGAATAGTTAGTATCATTGCAAATTATAATAGAATATCTAATAAGGTATTTTATATGCATACCGCATCGACTTTATGAATTCCAACTGAAATTTGTTTTTGAAAACATGCTATTTATAAACTACCATTTCTGTACACGTGAAAGCTTTCTATTTTATTTTAGACTAAGTTATAGAAATGTGTTTAAAGACAGAGATATATTTTAAATACCTAAAGCGCTAAAAAGTCACTTAATTGATTGTGATGGCACTTTTTTATTCCTCAATGAACACTATATATATAATAAGATTTTAAATGAATCAAATCTGTATACATTTTTACGCGGTATGTGAAAATGATATAGAGGCCAAATCTATTGTTTTTAGAATTTTTGTCTGTCTGTCTGTCTGTATGTCTGTGATGGCATCACATGAAAACCAATAGATGGATTTGGATGAAATTTTGTATGATGATAGCTGGTTACCCGGGTCAATACATAGGATACTTTTTATTGCGAGAAAATATCTCATTTCTGAGAAATCACAATTAACCGTTACAAGCTGGGTATAAAACATCACACGGTATGTGAAATCTATTTTGTTTCCGGTCTTTAGAACGCGGGCGGAGCCGCGGGAAATGCTAGTATCATATAATATCAAACAAGAAGTTCAACGCTTTTTAAGGTAGACCAATAAAACAAACGTATGTACGTTATGAGAGTATTTCACAAGAAGGTCAGTTCGGTAAAGTAAAATTCAATGTATTAGCAACCCTTTTTCCACTCCAAATGACAACTTACCAACTCAAATAAGTATTTTATATTAGAACATATACATTATCAGTACTAAAAGTATAATTGAAGTGTCTGTGTTTTATTTTAAAATAACAGCTTTTCACTCAATGCATATGAAAGTATATACCTACATCAAAATATCAATTTTTAAAACCTTTGTCTGTCTGTCTGTTTGTTGCAGCTAATCTGTGAAACAACTTAACCGATTTTAATGCGACTTTCACTCGTAGATATCTAATATTACAAGAAATAACTTAGTCTACTTTTTATTTAAATAGAAAATTAAAAAAACCGTTTAATTTATTTAAACTTACAGGTTTGCTTGTACTTGCTATAAATTCTTTTTTTTATAATTATAATTTTCATTATTATAATGATGAAACAGATTATGTATTATTTATGTAGAAAAGGGCAATGACTGACGTATCAGCCTTCAGCCGCAACAACAACACAAAAGGCTTCCTTTGATAATGTAGCTGAGTATCATATTTAGAGATCAGCATTACAATTTACCGCTATTTCCTTTTGATAATAATTTAATTTGAAACTTAATATTACTGATATAAAACTCTCGTTAGGATTTTTTCCTGGACTTATTTTGAATTTTTAAATCACGTTATTTCGAATGCTTTTCAGCAAATATGGAGAATTAAGAACAATTATTATTATTTGTTAAAATAATATTATGTTACTTATAGTGATTATTATAAATCTAAGATAGAATTAACTTTTTGTTTGTTTAAAACCGCCTATCTTTGGAATTACTGGAAGGTAAAAAGGCCAAATGATAGTTTAAAAATATATAATACCTAATATATATTTTTTGCTCTTTATTACGTTTACCAACATTTTACATAATAAATAAAAATACTAATCCAAAATTCATAGCTTTTTAATAATTAGACAGTAAAGGAATTAAAATTAAAATTTTTGGTGTACCTACCTCCCAAGGCAAAGAAATAATTAGTTTAATGTTATAAAAGCACAACTTGTTAAGTCATTATTTTTAACAATATTAAAAATTTTGATTAAAATAAAATATATATTATACTACGACTCGCCCTCGCTTCGCTCGGGCTCTTCCCTAGATTTAGCACAGGTAAAGCCGCGGGATCTGCTAGTAATGCATATAAACCTTCCTCTTGAATCACTCTATCTATTAAAAAAAACCGCATCAAAATCCGTTGCGTAGTTTTAAAGATTTAAGCGCACATAGGGATATAGGGATATAGGGACAGAAAAGGCGACTTTGTTTTATACTATGTAGTGAAGAGTAGTCAGTAATTTTAAATCTTAATTATTACAACAAGAATATTTTATTTCCATAAATACCTTTGGATAAACTTTCGAACTTTTACAATTAAGCTCTCCTCGTTCGACTTTTAATAGGGGTTATTAAAAGGTTATTCGAAATATTTTGTTTATGTTTTTCATAAAAATAATGTACAAAAGAGCTGATTGGTTTGATTAATAGAAATCTTACATACTTTTAAGGTACTAACTTTCGCTTAGGCTTTCAATTCCATGTCTAGAATTATAGATTTTTATAAATGATTGACTAATAAGTCTGAAATATTTGAAAACGATTTGGTAGTACCTTTTTTTTTCTAGTAAATAATAATTATTGTACTTGACGTACGTACGTCTTCACTATCACTACATAGTATAAAACAAAGTCGCTTTCTCTGTCCCTATATCCCTTTGTACGCGTAAATCTTTAAAACTACGCAACGGATTTTGATGCGGTTTTTTTTAATAGATAGAGTGATTCAAGAGAAAGGTTTATATGCATAACTAGCGGATCCCGCGGCTTTGCCTGTGCTAAATCTAGGAAAAAGCCCAAGCGAAGCGAGGGCGAGTCGCTAGTTTTATATAAATTGTTTTAAAGACACAAAAGAGCAGTTTCAACATAGCGCGTGTAAAAAAGTTGCGTCTTTCGGTACGTATCTTCATACTTCAGTGAATTAACACAAAATCTTGATGAATTATGCTCCTACCCTCAAAAATTACTCCATTTTTTGGTAATAATCATATTTATTCTTTCTGTATTTTTAAGCTTATCACAAATAGACAGACAGACCATCGAATGTCCCACTGAAGATAAAATATAAAAAAAATATGTTAATAATACAAGAATCACATCAAATTAAAAATACGAAGTATAGTAAATAAGAAATACGTTATTTAGTTAAAAAAAAGTTTAAAGATATTTTCTTTTCCTATCCAAAGATTTTAACTTTAAGGGGTCTTAGGAGGACATTGTTTTTACTTAGCAAAGTGTAAACCGGATTTACGGCCAACCGTTCCCTTCGTAATGTAATACGCCCGTATTTCCTCGTTAAAGCTGTGGTAAGTATATATATTTTATATAGTGAAAGTGAAACTCTGACCTGCAAAGGTGTTTGATTGAGATGTATTGATACGATGAAACTAAAATAACTTAATTTTATTATTATATTGTATTATTAAATGTATTCTTAATTAATTATATTTTATTATTTGATTTTAGTTGTAAATACTTTCTTTATTTGAAGTCGGTTATGTTTCTTTTTATCTATTAATGTCGTTTAACAGTTTCATATTATTTACAAGTATTAATATTAATATCTGAATAAGTTAATAAAAGAACTTTGTGACAGAGTCGTATAATAATTTTAGTCTGTATAAAAATAATAAGCCAATATTAAATAAAACAATAATATTGCGCTTTTATCTTCACTAAAATATAAACATCCAAAGTTTGTAAGTTTGTATGTAAGGGGTAATGATATGATTTTGAAAATTCTGTCAATGATCGAAGCTACTAAAGATAAGGTAGATATTACAATTCAAAAAATTTGTAGTAAGAAAAAGCTGAAATAAATAAAGCGTTAATATGTGTAACAAAAATACTATTGACGCACCAAGACCGAAGTGAGGGTAACGCTAGTACTTGTAACAATTGAGATAAAAAACATAATAACTACCTTTTAGCGCGACTTTGGACTCGAACCCACAACTTTTAGATCTGACCAATAAAGACTGACCAACAGGGTTAACCTACCGACTTAAATAATAGCTAGAGGCAGTGACTGTCATCCTCATACGATTCTCCAAAACGTGGATAGCTTTATAAAATCACAATATATGTTATAGAATCTAACACACAAAAGTCCTTTATATTTTTTTAAATCCATAAATAAAAGCTTTTTTACGATTTCTGGAACCCTTTTATAAAAACGTATACGTTACGTCAGTCAGACACAGTATGTGCTTTACAACGTCGGCCTTCATGTATTTTTAGGGTTCCATAGCCAAAGGGCAAAAACGGAATTATACATAAAAAGGTTTACATTAAATATATCTAATCTAATGTAAACCTTTTTATTTAGAATTACTTAAATTACCATTTTTGAAGTGAAATTGCTTTATCGACGTATGAAAGAAATTTTGTAGGAAAATCGTCACGTTTTTCGGTTACGCGCCATCTTGCTTTTTGATGAAACTTCATTATCGACGTATTTGAAGTGAAACTTCTTTATCGACGTATGGGAGAAATTTTGTAGCAAAGTAAAAATACAACAAGAGCAATGATATAATAAGAACAATAATAAAATAAATTACTCATTAATTGTATGCATGTCTATAATAATAAAATAGCTTTAATTTAATACGGAAAAAATTGTTTTTCTTAAGGCTTAAGCCATATCTACCCCATTTTCGTGAAGTTACAAATAGTAGAAAAATGATATGTCGTAAAAAAGTTTCACTTCTTACCTGTGTACTCTGGTACACACATATTTTTTTTTTTACGTTGTTTGTTCAGATACATATTTTTTTTCTAAAATAAAAGTAGCCAATGTTACTCCTTATAATATCAGCTACCTGCAAGTTAAAATCATATCAAAATCAGGTCAAGCGATTTGTCACAGACAGCCGGAACAAACTGACAGACATACAAAAAGTACACAAATTAGTACGCAATGAGTAAAAATCAGTTATTATAAATCAAACCAGATAACATTATTTATTTATTATATACAAAAAGTACTGAAATATTTATTTAACACGCAAAAAAATATCCAACATTTGAGTGAAGCTCAATGAGGCTCAGCTGTTTTAAAATTACTTGAGTACTGCGCTAGTTTCACTTTCACATTGAAGCGTTTATTTCGCAACGTCCTCGTTAGCCAGGTATGTACTTTTACCATATTATCATGTCTTTTGTAATTGCTAACATAAGTTATAGTTAGAAAAGCTCGACACAAATCTTTTGAGGTAAGCTTATTTTTGTTAAACAGAATTAAATCCATTCTAAAATGTCCCATATTTTATATGAGTAATATTTTCATTATTTTCTAATGAAACATTAGCAGCCAAAATTACTCTTTATAACATTAGCAATCTGCGAGTGAAAGTCTCGTCATAATACGTCCAGCCGTTTCAGAAATTATCCGAAACAAACACACAGACAATATTTTTAATATCCCTATTTCGATGCTATAATCTAGTAAATTTATTTTTAGAGCCTACTAGAATCACAGCAACTACGTCAACCTGTCTTGATAATATCTTTACTAATATTGTTCCACAGTCAAAGTCAATTGTAAATAAATTAGAGTCAGACCACTGTGGCCTACAAACCACTTTTCAATATAATCATATGAAACATATGAAGTACAATATTAAATATGTACCTGTGAACACTAGTCGACTAAATCATTTTAGAACAAATACTTTTAAGAAGTTACTTAACTTAAATTATTGTGAGGACCCCAATGAACTATACGGTTCTGTTATTGAGGTTATCAAAGGTGAATATGATTTGATATTTAAGTCAAAGTGTTTTCAGAAAAGCAAATCAATGGATTTCAGGAATTGGGCGACAGTGGGAATTCATATTAGCAGGAAGAAATTATACTCTCTTTATGAGGAGAAATTGTATAATCATTCCGAAGGATTTGCTAACTATGTAAAAAATTACTCAAAAATATTTAAACGCTCATGTATCCTAGCAAAATCAATGTATATAAGTAATAAAATTAAAAATAGCTCGTGTAAAATAAAATCAACCTGGCAAGTAATACACAGTGAAACTGGAAGAGACAAGCCTCGTAATTTAAACATAACTTTAAAAATAAATGATAAAATATTGAATACAGATCAAGAAGTTGCGGTTGCTTTTGAAAGATTTTTTGCTGATATTCCAGTTTCCACCACCACGTCTCTAAAGTCATCGCCCACTCTTGCTGAATCTTTAATTGTGTCTAATGTAAATGAATGTTAAAAAGAGTTCAAATTCTCTCATGTTAATCTCAATGATGTAATGAAAGCCTTTAAATCATTAGAAATGAAAAAGGTTGCCGATCTTGATGGCTTTTCGGTTCAAATAATTCACTCTATAGCTGATTATATTGCTCCATTCTTGGTTGTCATTTTTAACTCATGTACTGACGATGGTGTGTTTCCTGATTTGATGAAGCAGAGTAAAGTCATTCCATTATTCAAAGCCGGTAGTTCATCTGACCCCACAAATTTTAGACCTATATCTATTCTACCAACGCTAAGTAAAATATTTGAAAAGCTTATATTGCAACAATTACTGAACTATTTTTATGGCAATGATTTAATGAGCTCCAAACAATTTGGTTTTTCAAGGGGTCGCTCAACAACCGATGCAGGTGTTGAGCTTATTCACCAAATTTTTGAAGCCTGGGAAAATTCTCAGAATGCCATTGGTATCTTCTGTGACTTATCCAAGGCATTTGACTGTGTTCATCATAATATCTTAATCAGAAAACTACACCATTATGGTGTCAGGGGAAAAGCACTTAGCCGTCTAAAGTCTTATTTGGCCAACAGAGTTCAGCTAGTCGAAGTAAACAATGAGAGATCAGCTGGGTCTCATGTCACCATGGGCGTTCCGCAGGGTTCGATTCTTGGGCCATTCTTATTCCTGGTATATATAAATGATTTACCATACTTTGTACATAATAAGCATGAGATAGTGTTGTTTGCCGATGATACTTCTTTACTTTTTAAGCTGCATAGACAGCATACTGCTTTTGATGATGTGAACAATGCTATCTCTAAAGTAGTGCTTGGTTCACTGCGAATAATCTCCTTCTTAATGAAAAGAAAACCAAATGTATAAAATTTTCCTTGCCCAATGTTAGACAGGTTGGCACTAATATAGTAGTAAAAGATGGTGAATTGAAACCTGTGGCTACAACTGTATTTTTAGGCATTACCTTGGATACCAAACTTCAGTGGGATCCTCATATCCTTAATCTGGCGAAAAAGCTCAGTTCAACAGCATACGCAGTTAAAAAAATTCGGCAACTTACGGACGAAAATACCGCGAGGCTTGTCTACTTCAGCTATTTTTATAGTTTGATGACATATGGCATTCTACTTTGGGGACATGCTGCCGATGTTAACACTATTTTCACACTGCAGAAACGAGCTATTCGGGCCATCTATAACTTAGGACCAAGAGTGTCATTAAGAAATAAATTCAAGGAAATAGGTGTATTGACCTTGACATCGCAATACATATATGAAAACCTTGTTTATGTAAAAAAAAATATAAATTCATTTAAGAAAAATAGTGACAATCATAATTTCAATACTAGAAATAGGGATAGGCTTGCTTGTCATGTAAGTCGCCTACATAAAGTCACAAATTCATTCAGAGGTCTATGTGTACGTTTTTACAACAAGGTCCCTGTTGACATACAAAACTTGCCTTTAAACAAGTATAAATCTGTTTTAAAGAAAAAATTGTATACTAAAGGGTACTATAAGATATCTGAATATTTAGATCTAAATAACCCCTGGGACTGAGCCGCTAGATTGTTAAATGGCTGTCGCATAAGTTATAATTGATAAATGTATTTATAGATAAATAATGATTTTGTAACAAAATGACATATTTCAAGTGTAATGTGATTTACCTACGAAATAAAATATTTTTGATTTGATTTGATTTGATTTAAAAATTATTTTTTTTATATAAGTGCCGTATATACTTTCATATACACTCAGTGGAAAGCTGTTCATTTGTAATTAAAAAAAGACAATAAAGTTATAACTATAAAAATTGGATATTGTATCAAAATCTCTCTCTCTCTCTCTCTAGTGGTTTTCTCTTGATGTCGATGGAGTCACAGACAGACAGAGGCGCAAAAAATCTATATACTATAGAATCGGTTACTGTGTCTATAATCACTACATAGTATAAAACAAAGTCTGTCTGCTTAGATCTTTGAAACTACGCAACGGATTTTGCTGCGGTTTTTTTAATAGATACAGTGATTTAAGAGGAAGGTTAATATGTATAATACACTAGTGAAACCCCCAGCCTCGCTCGCGCTAAATCGATATATAAGAATAAGAATACAGATATCGCTAAAAATTAATATTTCAATATTATCCAAAAAATATTGGATGTCCATTGTACAATTTCTACTTAGTTAAAAATTTATTATATGTATAGATCACGATATAAGCCTTACTCTTGAAATACACGAATAAACGTAAAGTAACATAAAAAAGATTTATTAGTTCAACGATAGGGAGACGTGAAAGTTTTGACAGACCATTCATCTAAATTAGCCCAGCCATATAGAAACTGTCCTTATACAGCTTTTTGCACGTAGCGTTCCATTTATATCTTAGTTAACTTTAAAATGGCTGTAAAGTTTAGTTTTAGGTGTTATAAGATTTGCTTAGTTTTTCAAATCCCATAATACATAAAGCACTTACAGTTCGTACCTATGACTTTAGTATTAAAAGTAATAAATCTCAAACTAAGTTTGGATATTACTCGATATGTTGGGATATTATGACACACAGCGCCATCTAGTTCCGTGGTAAGCTACGAAGGAAGCTTGTGTTACGGGTACCAGATAGTTGATATACTACATAATATATAAGTTTAAATACATACAAATTATTAATATCGATAATATTTTTTAAAGAATTTACCTATATCTATGGTAAAATAATTCAATAATTTGTGTGAAACTAGTTATCCACGCTTGCTTTCTTGCTTGCAAGTTGATACAAATACAAACTAAGTTTGGATATTACTCGATATGTTGGGATATTATGACACACAGCGCCATCTAGTTCCGTGGTAAGCTACGAAGGAAGCTTGTGTTACGGGTACCAGATAGTTGATATACTACATAATATATAAGTTTAAATACATACAAATTATTAATATCGATAATATTTTTTAAAGAATTTACCTATATCTATGGTAAAATAATTCAATAATTTGTGTGAAACTAGTTATCCACGCTTGCTTTCTTGCTTGCAAGTTGATACAAAAAAATGACTTTATTTTATATAAATGTGCGTGTTCTTCTCTTGACAAACGGTCAACACTACATTTTGTCAACTTTTTTAAAGTACAGTGCTTAGGAGACACCAGATCATAGTCTGTATACAAATTTCCATGCAAATCTGTCCAGTTGTATCGTATCCGTCTAGCCGTAGCTTTTCAATGATTTATTTAATCGTAATGCTGTTAACCAGTAAAAGTTGATATGGGTGGTTCTACTCAGGAGGGACGAAAATGAAGTGATTTTTGGCACAACATTTTTTTGGCATCTAAGGTCAGAAAAGTAGCTTGGCGTCTAGCTTAGGTCGTTCTTTTACTGATCTCAAACGGGCCAGTCAAAAAAATAAAATATACCAAATTTACGACCATTTTAAAAAAATATGGGCCCAGGAGACTGAGGCTATGAACAGGATACTGAGTATTGGTACAAAAAAAACTCAAAAACTGTTGTAATTATCTAAATAAAATTTTTTTATTAATAAAAATAGTTCAATGGCATAGAAATAGTGTCTTCTACGAGTATAGAATACTTCTATTGTAAGACCTTGACTTAAAAATAATCACAAAATGTCACATATTATTACTTATTACAAAATAATTAAAATTGAAAAAAAATCAAATGAAATAGTTTTTTTAGTATTCTCTACACAACAAACATTGTCAATTTTTTCAAAATAATTATTGAAAATTAAATCAATTAATTTTTTTATCATAATGAGTCTTGGAATGTTTTCTCCATTTTTTGCGAGCTTGACGTTTTTCACGATCCGACATAGGTATTCGATACTAATTTTCTTTGTTCCTTTTTTCTAGTTAAATATTTTTGCCGACTTTTTTCTATTGAAGCCGCTAATTTAGTAGGATCATTTTTAATTTTTTGATATCTAAGCCTTTCAGCTATCCTTTTCTTCTCCAATCTTTCTTCCTTAGTAATATTTTTTAGTTTTGCCATTTTCTGTAAAAGAATATAATGAAATATATACGGTTTTTACGTATTCAAATATTATTTACACATATTTTTCATTTTTTATCTAAAAACTTATATAATTATGGATTAAAAATTATAAAAATATGATTGTTTTTAAACAATAAATAATGAAGTTTTGATGTTAGAAATCGGAGTTTTTGCTTCTGGAAATTCCTAGCTTATTAATTTATGATATATAAATAATATGTAACGAATCAAATAATACATAAATGTACCAATAATTAATATATCTTCCAGGAGACTGAGGACAGGATACTGAGATTATTTTAAGTTTTTAGGCAATAACTGCGTCAGTGCAACGTTTAATATTGAAATTATGCAATTCTGTACTCTAATGTAACGAATTTACTACCTATGAATGCAAAAAAAGTATACATAGAACAATGGATTTTAAATAAATACGTACCAGGATACTGTTAAGTTGACTGGCCGCAGCACAACCGCACTCACACGACTCGCCGTAACGACTAATCAAACCGCGAGTCGAGACGGATGCGAGTGGTTGCAAGCTAACTTCACTTCGATCTTTCACTCAGACCGAACACTAGACACTATATACCATAAATTCAAACAGATTTTAACGTGTTTTAATGTAGCAGGAGACTGAGGTAAAAACCGAGAGACAAAATATAATGCTCTTTTTTTTAATTATTTTCGCATGTAAGGTAAAATTAAATAAACACATCAAAACTATATATATTATACATTTCTATTTTAGTGCAGATATTACGTACATACTCAAAATAAAGTTATGATGCAGCCTTTAAGCTTTCACTTCATCCGAGAGACATGCCAGGAGACTTAGAATTTGGCACTTTAAAGTACAATTTCTTAAAGATATATATTTAAAAGTGAGCTAATTTTTTGTGACATACTAGAAACCATTTTGTTGTTGTGTGTAGATCAATAATAATTTGCTTACAAAAACGATACGAAATAAGGTGAGACACGGAAAATTCCCTTGCGAGTAGAACCACCCATATCTTAAAGTATCAATGATTTAAATTTTAAATACATATATTTTAAAATATTCGTAGTAAAATTTGTATGAAGCTTTTTTTATCTAAAATATATTTCTTAGACGGATTTAACGATTTGAATCTCGTATTTAAATATTTTTCTCTTTTTTATTTTGAAATGACACATGTTTTAGGTAAAAAAAGCTAAGAAAAAATCAATCACCCAGGTTCCCTGCCTCTTTTAACTGACTTCAAAAAAGGAGGAGGTTATTATGTGACATTAAATCGTACATTTCTGAAAACATAAGCTTTCAACATCTACACTATAATGTAAACTTTCTAAAACACATAAATATTTCAAGCAAAAAGAATATGGAGAGGCTAAAATAAATAATGTACAGTGCCAAATATTTTACAGTTGGACATGTTGCATCGTTTCTAAGTAGCTCGTAAATCGTGACCGGATTTAATACGACACTCACTTAAGACTTGCCTTGAGAGCCTCATTCTGAGCTGGTTGCCAACAGGGAACCAGTCATTATAAATGAAACTATCAAAAATCAGAGTAAAAGAGTACCTTAAGGTACATTTTGTAAATTGTGGGTAGGCACTGTCTGTAACAAGTATATAAGCCCCTGAGACGTCTAATGCCTTAGTCTCTCCCGTGACCATGATTTCTGTAAAGCATTTGAAACGTCGGGAACCAAAAATCATAATAAATCCGCGACAAAATCCGAAAAGATAGTTTCATTTATAATGTCAAATATTCGCGTAAGCCTAAGAAAGTATTAGGGTACCAGTCATTAAAAATTTGTAACACCACTCATGTTTTGGGATAATAGTGGGTAATTAAGTTTGATTACCGTTTCGATCAATTAAACGTACATTATGCTACGCGCATACGTAGAATAACGCACGTAACGTTTTTAGGGTGGGTGAAATATAATATAATAGTCTATGCTAAAAAATGAGATCGGATGATATTATTTCAATTATTTTTAGGATTTTTTCTGATATGTAAATATCAAACAAAAATACTACTTTCTATCTCCAATCAATCAAGAATATTTTCACAGGGTTGATTATTGAGGAAATGTTTTTATTGATTGATTGTCAATCAAAATTACCTATTATAACACATTCTTAAAATTGCATGAACATCTGACATTTTAAGTAACATTATGTTTTTCGATCTTCATGGATTTTAATTTTTGATTTAAGGCGAATGCTTAGAGCAATCATTTTCACAGGAGAGTTATTAATTCGAATATCTCTATAGGAATAAAGTAACTAGAGGATTCTTTGAATGTAAATATTATAGACTACAATCACAAGGTTACAACATATTACTGTTCCCCCTTGCTTGCAAAAAGTGCAAAGTCAGGCCATAGTCCACCAAAAAATGCGGGCTGGCGTAGATTATGTTTCTTGGAAAACTTGCTAGGTTTTCTCAGAGGTAAAGGTTTCCTCGCGAAGGTTAATCTGAAAGTGTTATTGTTTGTTTGTCCTTTTTTCACGTGGATACCAAGTGACGAATTAGTTGTATTTTCGTGAGGAGATATTTGGATGGCTGAAAAATGACAAAGATGACTATTTATCGCCAGAATTTACCATTTCTACGAGAAAACACCTTATAACGCAAACCATAGGAACTCATGATACTTATATTGTATTGTTTATCGATTAACCTAATACCTCAAAGAATACAACTATCGGTCCATAAGTACATATAATATTTAAGGAATTTTCTTTCAACTCCTAACCGTTGAGGAGCTATACCTTACATCACCAGCTCATCCATATAAAATGATGATTATCAGATGGAAATACTTGAATAGTTTTAGAAAATATATGAAAAAGGTAATAAAATTTGAGAGTTGCCCTCTATTTCCCTGGGATCCCATTATCAGATCCTGACTTAGTGACCATGGGACCCCCTCAGAATATACCCTACCGAACAAAAGAAATATTTTTAAAATTGACCCACAATTGGCAGAGTAATTGGTGAACATACGTAAAAATGCAGTCAGTAAAAAATAAAAAAATGTTCATACAATTAAAACTACTATGCTAAATTATTTTAAATTTTTATGGGACCAAATGGCAGCTATTGCCCATCAAACAAAAGAAGAATCACAATACAAATCGGATCAAAACTCACAGAGTAATCGGTGTGTAAATGGCAATTACTGCAGCTGCAGTTTTTTAGCACATCTTTAATGTTGCACTTCTCCTTAGCATTGATACAATTTTCATGCAAGTACGGCGAAAATTGTTAGTTAAAAAATATACATCAAGTGAACATTTTTATGAAAATATATTTTTTCCATGTAGATAAACCCCCTTTAATGCCATTTCCGGTAAAAAGTGTAAACCTCAAAAATGTCGATTACTGCATTCTTTATTATCAAGGCAGATATAATACTAGCATTTCCCGTGGCTCCGCACGCGTTATAAGGACCGGAAACCAAATTCTTTCTCAGTCGCACGGTATGGTACTTCGCAGAACTAACACCCGCCCTTGCCGTTTTTGTAAAACTTTTAATTAATTCTCCGCTCCTATTGGTAGTAGTGTAATGTAATATAGCCTGTTAGTTACACATAATTAGTATATGTTCCATACTAACCGTTAAAATTTTCCAACGAACAAAACGACGGCGAGTCTCTAGTATGTCAATATTTTAAGCCAACCACCATCAAAGTTACAGTAACTAGAAGATTTCGACTAAGCCTAATTCCTCTAAGATAAAACCCTGAAAACACAAAAATATACTGAAATGGGTCAAGATTGGGTATATTATATGCAGGTATTTGAGAAGACACGTGATCAACCCTCGTCCACTAGAATTGCCCGCCCTAAATAATTCTTATCGTACGACTACGGCTAGCAATGTGAAATACGAGAAGAAATTCTATCACACGAATTTTCTTAGTAATTTGTCGACTCGTAACTAATTATTAGGACATTCTTGGTATTTTATCTCTTTTGGTTTGGAAATTGCGTTTTTTCCTCCTAACCAAGTGATGTTTTCAAGTGTGAAGTTTATATATGAGGGAAACATGTTCAGATATAAGTAAAATCGTTAGAAATCTTAAGATGATACGTTTGGCTCAGTTTGTAGTGAACCTACTTACTGAGCTAGTGGTCGCGGGTTCGAGTCCCTCAGGGGCATTTAATTGTGTGATGAGCGCGAATGTTTGAATTCCAGTTATGGGTACTTATAGAAGCAAACCTATCCCGCTTCGCTAGGCGTAAGTTAAGATAAATAAAAAGATTTTATTGTTTTTTAATAAATTAAAGCTTAAGTTACTCCTTATAATATTAGCTATGCGAGTGAAAGCCTTGTCAAGATCGGTCCAGTAGTTTCAGAGATTAGCTGCAAGAAGCAGACAGACAAAAGTATTAAAAATAGATTTTTGATGAAAGTTCCATATATTCTTTCATGTGAATTTTAGAAAAAAATGAAATTAAAAACAGACACTTCAATTTTATTCAATTTTTTTATTTTTCAATGTACTAATTGTGGTTTTGGAAATAAAATATTTGCCTACTATCATTTGGTAGTAGAGCCTCGGTGGTGTAGTGACTAGCATGTACGGTCATACAGTACGAGAGGTCCTGGGTTCGAGTCCCATGTCGGGCCAAGTTTAATTATTGAGTATTTCTGTTTAGTAAGCCTCAGTAATAGCCCGGAGTTGGGAAGTTGGCGGTGTGTCACCCCCGTGCCTCGGAGAGCACGTAAAATCGTCGGTCCTGCGTTTTAACTCTCACCGGTCGTGTCGAAAAGTCGTCCCACCGGAGTATGAGAGTAATAGGAATAGAGAGTGCCCTTGTGTCTGCGCGTACACGCGCTGCACTATAATATCTCTTGCGCAGTTGGCTAGTCTTGATGAGATTGGCCGCTGTGGCCGGAATCTGTCGGAGAACATTATTATTATTATTAGTAGATCACGTTGGTCAAGAGTTCGAAATTTTGTGTTTATCATGCTTATAATATTTATTCTGCTTAAGTCAAAGTGCACTTCTTGATAACTTCCATTCTAATCACAACTATTTCATCATTTTTTATCTAGTGGAGAACAAACTGAAAAGTCATTATGTTTACAATGACTGTCTGTTTTTTATATCTAAATAAGAATATGTTATGTAAATAATTACTTATAAATGAACTTTTAAAACAAATACTATCTTTAACATAATATTCATGCCCACAACCCAGCAGTGGGACTGTTGTTATTCATGTTAGTGAAGAATTATTATAATAATTATTATCCTGTTAAAATATTTTTTATTACAAACAAAACACTATAATATATATAATTTATGTAAAATTGACAGTAATAGCCCAGTGGTGAAGCTCTCGTTTGGATATCCGAGTGATTGAGGGTCAAATCCGGGTCTCGCACCTCTGATGTTTGAGTCCGAACCTTTTCTAACATGATACTACTTGTCTTTCGGTGAAGGAAAACATCGTGAGAAAACCTGCATGTCTAAGAGAACCTAACAAGTTTTCGAAAGGCATGTGAAGTCCGACAACCCAATGGACCAACGCCGTGGTGGGGATTTAATCCCTCTCGTATTGAAGGGAGTGGGACGTTAATAAGAGTTAAATACATATAAATAATGTAATGTGTATATCCTCATCAGCCCTTTTTAACGTCCCACTGCTGGGCACGGGCCTCCCTCAGTACGAAAGGGATCAGGCCATAGTCCACCGCGCTGGCCTAGTGCGTGTTGGCGGACTTCACATGTCATTTCGAAAACTTGCTAAGTTTTCTCAGACATACAGGTTTCCTCACGATGGTAATCAAGATAGAAATGATTCGCACAATAAAATATCAGAAGTGCGAGACCCGGATTTGAACCCGCATCACTCGGTTATCCAAGTGAGCGCATTACCGCAGGGCTACCACTGTCCCAATGTGTATATATGTATGTGTATATACTATATTTGTATATGTAAATAAATATGTATTGATGAAGCATTTGACTATTTCCTTACTGGTCAGGTGTTTTCTTTATATCCGTAGCAAAATTGCAACTTGCATTCTGCCATAGAATTGCAATGCTTATTTCGTATGTGAAAAACGAGCCAATACCCTTGTTCACAATAGAAGCAGCTGAAAGGATACTCATGTAGGGACTTACATTAAAATATATTGAGTACTAAGGAAAATTCCCTACATTCACTTGTAATATTATGTAAAGTACTTTAAATGTAGAAATGTATTTTCTATACTACATAATATGTATATTTAATGTAATCACTACAAAATCGCTTTCTCTGTACCTATATCCCTATGTATGCTTAAATCTTTAAAACTACGCAACGGATTTTGATGCGGTTTTTTTTTAACAGATAGAGTGATCCCGCGGCTTTGCCTGTGCTAAATCTAGGAAAAAGCCCAAGCGAAGCGAGGGCGAGTCGCTAGTATTATTATAAATGAAACTATCTTTTTGGATTTCATCGCGGATTTATTATGATTTTTGGTTCCCGACGTTTCGTTTGCTTTACAGTAATCATGGTCACGGGACAGACAAGTTAGTCTAGTAGATAGTTTCATTTATAATGTCAAATATTCGCGGAAACCTAAGTAAGTATTATGAAATATTATTAATAGCAGGCCTCAACCAAGTGTAGGAACAGATGTCAAGAACATTTTATTCTATCTAATACGCCCACCTGTAAAATTTTATTATGTTAATTTAATACAAGTTCCAATAGCAAGATTTTTTCATTATGTTAAGTATTAATAAGACATTGGTAGCCCAGCGGTAAGGCGGTCGCTTGGATAACCGAGTGATGCGGGTTTAAATCCGGGTCTCGCACCTGTGATATTTTCATGTGAGAATCAAATGTGATAATCTAACATGATTACCACTTGTCTTACGGTGAAGGAAAACATCGTGAGGAAACCTGCATGTCTGAGAAAAACCTAACAAGTTTTTGAAAGACATGTAAAGTCCGCCAACACTCACTAGTCCAGCGCGATGGACTATGGCCTGATACCCCTTCGTACTGAGGGAGGCCCGTGCCCAGCAGTGGGATATTGATGATACAAGTGTTGTTAGCCCTATTAGCCTTTAGAGCGTCACCGGGCGGGGAGGGGGACAGAATGTCCTGCCTAAAAGTAGAGCGCGAATCTCGAAGAGTGTAGTTATGTAAACCAATATCTTATACGAGTATACAGAAAGTTATATTATATAATTAAGAAAAAATACAAGAGTGAAGTATATCGATTGAATGAAGTGAATATGTCATATATTAGTACAGATGAAACCTCACCAAAATCAAAATTAAAAATCAGAATATTTTATTCATTTAAAAATTGTTACAATTTCTTACTGAAAGTCATGAGTCTACCACCAGTTCGGAAAGAAGAAACCTCAGATCTGAGAAGAACTGGCGAAGAAACTTAGCGGGACTAATATTTATTTATCTTTCTTTTTCAAATTAAATTGCGAATTAACAATAATCGAATCGAATAATAGCCTTTAGTACACAAACGTTGCTTCACAATTTTCACCTATAGTGCAATTAAACTTTAGACTAGCTTAATATTAAAATACCTAGTCTACAAACTTTCAAGATATTTCTAATACTTAAATAGATTAATATAAACTAGTGCAACCTAAGCCTTTACGTGAAACAGGCCTTGCATTTCAAGTTGAACAATTGTCTGTTCAAGTACTATTGTGTAGAGCTCGCTTAAAATCACGTACGCTTTGAAGGTGTAGTTTCGTTAGGGATTAAGTTTTGGCTCCAACCGCATTCGGTACTTATCGAAGTTCAAATATGGTGAAATATCTAAAGATGGTATAAATTATTTATTTTTCTAACATTATTTAGGATTGTTGGTTGGTCTTTGGACTTGTCATGTAATCTATACACTATAATAAAATTCTTGGTTTAATTATTCTTCTATTATAGAAAATCTTTTGGATGATCTTATTAAAATAGTAATTAATTAAAATAGTAATATTTATTTATTTATTTTATTATTATCGATACAAAGGTTTAATCTATAATATAGTCTGTGTAAGAACAGGAAAATATCACTAGACCGATTTTAATGAAATTTAGTATCATGATAGTTACTTTTTCGCGTCAAAAATCTAGTGTACTCAATTCGTTTTGATTATATTCGTACATGACAGATAGAATTCATACGTTTGGCGCAGTTTGTAGTGACCCTACTTTCTTGCGCTAGCGGTCGCGGGTTCGAGGCATTTGTTAAACTCGGATGTTTGTACTCCAGTCATGGATGTTTATATTTATAATATGTATGTATTTTAACTTATATATGTATAACAACTATCTGGTATCTGTAACACAAGCTTCCTTCGTAGCTTACCACGGAACTAGATGGAGCTGTGTGTAATAATGTCCCAACATTTTTATATTTATTATAAGTTCTAAAACAAGTTACAAAACATGAGGTTGTAGTTAGCAAAATTCGGCTCCAATAGCTTTATATAATTATTAAGAATAATTAATGTTTTAGATCTTAATAAGTACTTCCTAAAATTTAAGTACTTGGCACAAATTGGTCTAAAAGGGTAGGACCCTTAAAATTAAATTAGCCCTTACCTCAGACCAACCAAATGCTTAAGCACTTCAATAATTAAAAATAATTTACAGTACATCCTATTTTATTAAAAAAGGACGACGCTTATCTTTACTAATTCTATTCAATGATGGATTGAAGCGAAATTTTCATTCAGGTTACAATTTCTTCAATAAATCTTAAAATACATAGATACCTATATAAAGTAACTACATAAAATGTTATGGCAGAGTAGTTCAGTGGTAGCGCGCTGGCTTGTATATCCGAGTGAAATAGGTTCAAATCTGGGTCACACACCTCTGAGGTTTTCTTCTGCGAATCATTTTCCAACATGATTACCACTATTACCAACTCTTAGAAAATTATTATAAGTAAAAAAGAACAATTTTCGTTAAAATCGCTTTCATTTTCTATAATCTGTGCGCATTATAATTGGGAGATAAAAATTACTTTCTTCAGCGTTATTCTTAACATTATATTTCCCAAGATTATTCACCGTTGATCGACGACAGGTGAAATAAAAGAACTTTAATTTGAAATATATTTGAGATAGAAAAATACTATTTACATATGCATATCAGACATTGGAATGTGGCCAGAGTTAAGCTACGTTTCACTTACAAACTTAGGGCTTTTACACATCATATTTTTATCTATTACATATGTACATATATCTACAATATCACTTCATATTATTAAACAAAGTCCTCCACCGCGTCTGTCAGTCTGTGTGTCTGTACGCGATGAACTACTGCACCGATTTTCATGTTGTTTTCACCAATAGATAGAATGAATATTAAGGTTCATTATAAATAAACCTTAATATAAAAGACCAGGTAGCCTAGTGGTAACGCACTCGCTTTGAAAGCGGGTTCAAATCCCTGTTTTTGCACTTCTAATTTTATCATGTGCGAATAACTTTCGACATAATTACCTATTGTCTTATGGTATTTTTATATCGTTTATTAATTATTTAATATCAGTCCGTATGCAAGTAGCCTTATTTGTACAGTTCGAACGAAAATTGAGGCTGCTATTGAAATTGCATTGAAATAGCAATATCGTCTCTTGTAACATGTCTATGGGGCATAATGTGTGCAGATTTAGCAGTACTCGTGAAAGAAATTATTGAGATCAATACCAATTTCATATACATTCGGTGAAAGAGCTTCGCTCGTCGGTTTTCGGGAAAGATATAAATAAAAACCAATTTGGATAACAAAATTGATGGGTTCTATTTAATAAAGGTAGCTTCGTCGATCAGTGTTCCACACGTCATCTGTTTTTAAATATATTAAACCAAGATACATACGCGTGACTCCCGCGGTTTCTGAGATATATATATATATATATATATATATATATATATATACATTGTACGTGCCCCCATCTATATACTTTTTAGTATAGTAAGACCTCAGAGATAATTATAGAGTCGAAATCCAGAAAAAATATCAAAGATAACGATTAAAATTGATCTAGCACACCGTCTATTCCATTACATAGATTCTCTATAAAAATATACTATACTTTAACGTAACAGGAAATTAAACAGACATAAACATTGCTTTTAATTGATGATAATTAAATGTTTACTTGAGAAATCTTGTTAATTGCTTTATTTTTCTAAATAATTATTGAAAGCCAAATATAATAATATATTTTGCTAATTAAATTGTTATGTCGTATATATTTTATCGAAAGTTTACTTTTAATGTATAAAGTGATATCTTATTAACATAATTGTAATTTTATTCTATAAAAATGGCAAAAAACTAAAATCGAACAATAACCTACACATTTATACATATAAATAAAATTGGAGTGTCTGTTTGTTATTTCAAATTAACAGCTTTTCACTCAAAGGATATGAAAATATATACAATACTAGCAACAAAACGCCTTTTTAAAAAAAAAATTGTCTGTCTGTCTGTTTGTTCCGGGTAATCTCTGGAACGACTGGACAGATTTTGATGGGACTTTCAATCGCAAATAGCTAATGTTATAAGGCATAACATAGGCTACTTTTTAACCGACTTCAAAAAAGGAGGAGATCGGCCTAGAGATGAACCCGAGCAAAGCGAGGGTGAGTCACTAGTATATTATATAAATAACTTCACACTCAACCTAATTCTACAGACCACTAAATTTTATAGAAATATGATCCTTATACCTTTAAGTATCGCTCGCTATGTAGTTTTGGAATTAATTATACCAAAGAGAAGTACCTACTTTGAAAGTCATTAAGCAAACAACCGCATTTTGTTAAATACTTTTTATTTGGAGATATCTAAAAATAACAAGTCATTGTTGTTTTTATAGATAACAACAATAAACTGGCAACTAATGCATCTATTTTTGTTGTATTGTTTTTGCTTAATGACAGATACGGATACTCGTATAAAGGTTATTATGATAAAATAAGTGATTTCATAATCTCAGACCGTCCTCAGTCAGTTATATCGTTATCACTATAGTGAGTAGACTACAGTTGATTAATAATGTTGTTTCTGGTATTAATAACATGTACAATATTACTTATTGTAATATATATAAGGAAAAACAAAGATTATTGGAAAAAACGTGGAATCTATCAAGTTAATGGTGTTTTATTTAAATTTCTTTCTAGTAAGCGATCGATTTCAGAAATTTATAAAGAAATGTTCGATGAACACCCAACACAAAGTCATATTGGTACCTTCTTGGGTAAACCGGTTCTCGTAATCAAGGACACGAACGACCTACAGTCGGTATTACAAGGTGATTTTCTAAATTTCAACAGCCGTGGAATTAAAAGTAATCCAAATGACATATTGAGTGACAACGTTTTATTTATGGAAGACTACCAACGGTGGAAACTTCTTCGGCATAAACTCTCGCCAATTTTCACTAGGACGAAGTTGAAAAATATGTTTTACATTATGAATAGATGTGCTCAAGATTTTATAACGTTCATAGAAGACACCAAATGTGTACACGGCGATACTTATAATACTCTTTATAATTATACTACATCTTCAATAGGCGCCGCTCTGTTTGGAATCGACGCAAAAAGTAAAAGTACTATGAACTCTCCATTTATAAGCATGGCACGAAGCGCAAGTGAACCTTCCTTAATAGCTAATCTTAAGGCTGTAACAGCTAATATATCGCCGATATTATTTTCTCTATTCAATTTCAAATTGTTCGGAGATCATGAAGAGTTTTTCATTGGTACCGTTAAAAGAGTTTTGGAAATGCGAAGGCGTGAAGGGGACAAAGACAAACGTCACGACTTTATTGATATGTGTTTAGAATTGCAATATCAAGGGACTATGCAGGATTTAACAACTGGATATAAACTAGAAGCTACTGATGAAGTATTAGCAGCACAAGCATTCTTCTTCTTTTTGGCTGGTGTGGATACTTCGGCTTCGACTATGCATTTCACTTTACTTGAATTGGCGAGTAATCCGGATGTATTAAGCAAAGTTCATGATGAAATAGATACAATGTTTGACGAGTACAATGAAAATCTAACTTATGAAGGCATTGAAAAATTAGAATACTTAGATATGGTACTTAGTGAATCTTTAAGGAAATATCCACCAATAGGCGCAATTCAAAGGCGTTGTACAAATTCAACGGTTTTACCAAGTGGAATTAAGATAGAAAAAGATGACATAGTTGTCATACCAATATTTGCGTTGCATCGAGATGAAAAATTATTTCCTCGTCCATTGGTGTTTGAACCCGAACGGTTTTCTCAAGAAAACATATCGAAAATTGTAAAATTTGGTTATTTACCGTTCGGGGAAGGAAATCGCATGTGTTTAGGTGAGTATAATCGATAATATTCTTGCAATTGAACTAAGCAAAACATTAAATACTGAATTTTCTTCTTTAAAGTCGTAAATATTTTTAAAAAAATACCAATTTCTAATTTAAATAAAATATAAATAAAATAGACTCAATGTAAATGTACTACAGGTCCTCACTTTTATTATACAACATTGCGCAACAATGATGCATTAATAAAAATATACCACAATTTGACAAAAAACGCAAGTGTTTACTTAAAAAATAATGCATAGTATATGTATTTAACCCTTTTTTAACATCTCATTGCTGGATACGAGTTTCTCTTAAAGGGGTAAACAAGTATTAATTTGTGTAACTATCTATACATAAGATTTTTTTTCTTTTCACGAAATGCGTGAATGAAAGTATATACGATACTAGCAACAAAAAAACAATTTTAAATTTTTTTTCGCCTGTCTGTCTGTCTGTCCGTATGTTTGTTTCGGCTAATTTCTGAAACGGCTGAACCGATTGTGATGTGACTACTTTTTAACCGACTTCAAAAAAGGAGGAGGTAGAAATTTATTTTAATTATTTATTTTAACTAGAGGAACCCGTGGCTTAGCTGACGCTAAACGTAGGGAGAAACCCAAACGAAGTGAGAGTGAGTCGCTAGTAAAAAAGGAAAAAAGGTATTTAATAATATATTTTTTATTTCAGGAACTAGATTTTCTCGAGTACAGATTAAGTCCGGGCTAGCGTGGCTCCTTCGAAAGTATACTTTAAAGGAAAAGATATATGAACCATTATCATTCGCACCGAGTTTTTTTAGTGTGAAAGATGAAAAAGCTAATTTCGAGTTGATACCAAGAGTTGGTAAATAGTATATTTACTCATAAAAATAGTTGTTATTTAATATTACAAATAAATTAGTGAGCTTCACTTTTGTTAAGAAGTTTAAATTAAGTTTTTATAAATAATGGACATAATATATCTTTAATTTTTCGTCTTTTATTAAAATATTTATGTTACAATATTGTTTTAATTAAAAGTATTAAATGATTTCCATGGAAAATAAAACAAATGGATATTTACTTAATCCATTAAGCTATACAAAAGCACTATAGTATACCTAAAATAGTTCAAACCTTTTCTTAAATAGATTTAAGATTTATTATTATAATTTTAAATTATATAACATAATATACTAGCGACTCGCCCTCGCTTCGCTCGGGCTCTTCCCTAGATTTAGCACAGGCAAAGCCGCGGGATCCGCTAGTTATACATATAAACCTTCCTCTTGAATCACTCTATCTATTGGAAAAAACCGCATCAAAATCCGTTGCGTAGTTTTAAAGATTTAAGCGCACATAGGGATATAGGGATATAGGGACAGAAAAGGCGACTTTGTTTTATACTATGTAGTGATGATGATGATATAATTTATATTTATATTAAAATATATTTTTAATTCATCATAATCACAGCCTTATTCATTAATCACATCTTATCACGTCACATGAAACTTTGTATGAAGTTAGGGTACCATAAAGAAAATATTTCTGACATTTAAATGTGAAAAAAAGATATTCTTTAAATCTTTATATTACGTTCTTATTGTTGCTACTAAAGGGGAACAAAACTAATTATGTCTGTAATAATAATAATAATGTTAGTCAATCTCATTGAGACTACCCATCTGCGCAGGAGCGTTGTAATAAAAAAGTGCACTTTATTTTGGTCATTACCCGACTGCGCCAGAAGAAGGGTTATGTTTTTCGAGAGTATGTATATATATTTGATTATAATTGTTT
This sequence comes from Boloria selene, assembly GCA_905231865.2. NCBI lineage: Eukaryota > Metazoa > Arthropoda > Insecta > Lepidoptera > Nymphalidae > Boloria > Boloria selene. The sequence goes on from HG993133.1 coordinate 2,348,875, forward strand.
TGCTCTGCAGCCTGAATGGCTCGATGGATTTTAGCTTGAGAGGTGTCATTAGATTAGGATTTACTGTGAGAGTGACACTGGGTATATATAAATTTTGTATAGTATATAAATAATATATGGTATAGTATATAAATTTTGAATCAGAACACAACATATTTCAGCGGTTTCTCATTTCCAAAATACACAGAAATGCAGCGGGTTTTTTTGTTTTTTGATTACACTGACTTCTTCTCATACAGCGGTGAGACGACTACTCAATACGATCAGTGAGAGTTAGGCGCAAGACCGACGGCTCTACGTGCTCTCCGAGACATGGGAACGCAATGTGTGTCACTTTCTAAGTTAATATTTTGGTAATATCAATAACTGGACCTTGCAGCTCCCGAAATCGAACCTAGAACCTCAGGATATACGACCGTATATTATATTTTAAGACTCCCAAAATTATAATAATGATAGTAGGTACCTATATAAAAAATATGTGTCTAATACTTTGTTTGTCTGACATCAGCTAGGCCTGTCCGTAGGGATAGATTTATATTCAATTCCACGTTTTCCTGCTTGGTTGCCATCCGTTACGTAAATATAAGAGCGGATAGCTTTGGGACACTAAAAACCTCGAAGGGATCGGTAGAATTTTCGTTATATCAAAATATATTGGAAATCAATGCTCTTTCCTTCTAACTTAGAATGATGATACGAATATTTCGAATTTACGACACCTGAAGGAATAATATTGTCAACGTCTTAGAAATTTTAAGTTGCTTAGTTAAAAAATTTATCTATTTTCAATAATCTTTATACCGGTTCCGATATTTTATATTATTTAAGAAAATTGAGCTTTATAGAGCTTTAAGGGTTCTATTGTCAAAGGGTTGGCATCTTATTACCAAACTTACACCGTCCTCTTCTTTTATCCTAAATTAAAAAGCTTTACCTTTGTTCCGGAACAAAGATCGGATGTATTAAAAGTTGAAAATAGATAATTTGATTATGAAAATTTTTATGTTATTACTTTAAAATATTATGTTTAAATATAACATTTTATTTAAAATGTGAATGAATTTGGTCATTACGTAAAATACTTACTGGTAAAAACGACTATAATAATTGAAAAATATATCGAAAAGAATTTACAAGAATTAAGCAAAACGTGTGGGATTCGAACCCTGAACCTCTGGAATTACAACCGTGTTTGGACTAAATATTTTTTTATTACAAGCTATTATATATTTTATACATATATTTTATACATATGTTATAAATAAAAGAAGCATAGCAAATATATATTATGTTATTATATTTGTCTACATAACAATTCCCCTAACGAAGTTTGCGAATCATTCAGTAGGTAAGCAAACGCCTATACAAATAGCCTCAACGACTATTACTACCGTTTTGATACAAATTGTTTTATGTGAAAATTGTTATAGTACACAGCATTGTTTGTAAGATAATATAAATTTGATTAGATAGCAATCAAAAGTATAATTTAAAATCTTTTTACCTAACTGTAACAAAAAAGAGCTATATTATATATATAATCTATACTAATATTATAAAGCTAAAGATTTTTTGTTTGTTTGGTTGAACGCGCTAATCTCAGGAACTACTGGTTTGATTTGAAAAATTCTTTTTGTGTTGGATAGTCCGTCTATCGAGGAAGACTATAGGCTATATAACATCACGCGGCGACCAATAGGAGCAGAGCATCAATGAAAAATTTTGCAAAAACGAGATAAAAATAATTATTTATGATTTTCAGCCTTTAGAACGCGGGCGGTGCTCCGAGAAAGGCTAGCTATAAAAATAATAATACATGTTGGGAAATTAACAAACATCTACATCTAGTTCCTTACTAAGGTTCCTTATATATCTTTAAATACATACATATCATTCCATCCACGACTGAAGTACAAATATTCATGCTCATCTCACACGCTCCTTGCGAGATTCGAACCAGCGACTGATAGCACAGCAAATAGAGCCACTACCATCTATGCTAAAGACGTTAATACAATTCTTTAATAAGAGTGTCCGTTCATAAAAACATAACAACATGAAGCAGAAGATTCCAGGTTCGAATCTCGGCAGGGTCGTCATGTAATGTGGTGGTAACGTCTTTCTTGGTTGAACAAACATTTAGTACTGGTACTATATTAAAACATGATTTTTATACGCTAATGGGTGGTTGATCACATAATATTATGTGATATTATGGTGATACCTGAGATCACACTTCATACAGTATGTCTTACTAAATGAAGGAAAGGATTTATTAAAAATAACAATTTTGAAGATGAGATGGCTAAACCGATTTTCACGGGGCTTTCATTGGTATATAGCTATTGGTAGATAGATAATAAAGAGTAACTTAGCTTACCTTAGTTTTAGAAAAAATAAAAATTTACCTAAAAAGTAACTCTAGTGAAGCTGTGTATACATAAAGTATTTTTAAGATTATCTGAAGAAAAATAATGTATACATATTTTATGTTTAAGGCAACTGACGACCTGGTAAGTGCTCTAAGCACTTTTCTTTATTGGCCCTCATGGGAGCGCTTTTATGAGATACGTCAAAGGACAAGCAGGTCTCAGTTAAAGCACTCATCTATTTTTAAGTCGGCAAATTCACGAACAAGCACACCTTTCTTTCACAAAAAGCTGGCGGCCTAAAACGTAGCATTTAACAATATGGTACTAATTTTTATAATTTAAATATATTCTGGTAGGTATTACTACTTTTTTTTGGCTATTTGTTGGTTCCGGCTGATTCCTGAACAGCTGGATTGATTTTGATTGAATTTTTTTTAAAATGATTTAGATAGTTGACGTGTAAGAAGTAACATAGGCTACTTTATTGTTTAAAAATAATTAGGATTTCACTCGAAAAATGTAAGTCGCTACATAAAAAACTGAGATGTTAACAAAGAACACATACTGTTAACAACATAAGAAATGTGTTAAACACATTTATTCCCAGAATAGTACAAAATAATACGAAGTGGAACGTGACACACGTGCCACAACGAACAAATTAGATCAATGTATTAAGTTAGTGCCACATTTTATCTATCGTATAGCCAAAACAAAGAATAGATATTATTTTTATCGTACATGTATGTACATCAGAAGATTTTCTTCACTACTTTCGTGCGCGACGCATCACGAATATTTCTAATCTAACATTTTTCACCGGAAGCTTTTAAAAGACTTCTATAAAGCTAATTGGTTGTTTTGTTTATTTTTCCTTCACATTTCAATGACAATATGAGTAATGAGCTTATTTTATTTAAATCAACCGAAACGTTAACTACTTCTTAAAAGTCATTCGTCTCGAGACACCTCGTCTTTTCGCCTTAACTGTAGATACTCGTAGGAGCTCACTCGTTTTTCGGCCGAAAAATCGGCATTCGCTTTCAGGGTGGGAATGTGGCTAACATTCATGCCACTATTCCGCACGGTAATGAGATGACAGTTTTAAATAAGTATTCATTTATTTTGTATATATCACTAGCTTCTCACCATGCTTTGCTTGAGTTCGTCCTTAGTGATAGAAACGGAAATCATAAATTCAGTTTAAAAAGTAATCTATGTGCCTTTTTTATACTTGGGAAATGCATTAACGCATACGACCTATATTTCCAGATTTTTTTGCGACTGTCTTATGACTAAATCTATTTCCACCCATAATCATTGGGTTTATTAAAATCAAAATTCTACGTCAAATTTTATGAAACTCTCACACTTCATATGGATTAAATACGTGTTTAGGTTCAAGTTCAGTATCAGAAGTGTGTCAAGTAAAGCAAAGTTAGAACAAACACGTGTTTTCTATTGACCAAACTTAACCAAGAGTGCAATGTACTTAAGTTTATTTAGTTTACTGCCTCATTATCCCTTGTAATTACACTAAATTTGTCTTTTAGTGCGCTGTTTTAATCTTGCAGGACATCTAGTTGGTGAATACAACCCCGTTTCATATTTATACAAACCTCGGGTCCGGTTCCAAGAGGGCGGGACAGGGTTGCCAAAATCAAAAATAATTAATTTTCTTAAGAAGACAGCGGTAGCCCAGCGGTAACGCGCTCGCTTGGATAACCGAGTGATGCGGGTTCAAATCCGGGTCTCGCACCTCTGATGTTTTCAAGTGCGAATCATTTCTATTTTCTATCATGATTGCCACTTGGCTTACGGTGAAGAAAACAATCGTGAGGAAACCTGCATGTCTGAGAAAATCTAGCAAGTTTTCGAAAGACATGTGAAGTTCGCCAACACGCACAAGGCCAGCGCGGTGGACTATGGCCTGTTCACCCTCGTACTGAGGGAGGCCCGTGCCCAGCAGTGGGATGTTAAAAAGGGCTGATGATGATGATGATGAAGAAGATAAAGTTAGATATAGGTATACTAGTTTAGATTGCAGTTTTAGTTATATTAGCAACTAAAACTATGTATATGTGTATGTACATATTGTTTACAATTTAACGTGTTTCATTTAATTTGCGCGGAATGCTATTTAATTTTCTATGATACAGGTGTCTTAAGTTACTCCCTATACCATCAGCTATCTGTCAATAAAAATTTGGCTTAGTTAATAAAATGTTTTTTCTTATATATTATATAGCGTATACACATCGTTTCATAGGAATTTATTAAACAGTTATTAGTATGTTTAAGATATACATAAATAACACGTGACACGTGACGTTACACATTAAACGTATAGTCACTACATAGTATAAAACAAAGTCGCTTTCTCTGTCCCTATATCCCTTTGTACGCTTAAATCTTTAAAACTACGCAACGGATTTTGATGCGGTTTTTTAATAGATAGAGTGATTCAAGAGGAAGGTTTATATGCATAACAAGCGGATCCCGCGGCTTTGCCTGTGCTAAATCTAGAAAAAAGCCCAAGCGAAGCGAGGGCGAGTCGCTAGTAATATCTAAAATAGATTAATAGCTGGGGGTATAAAAAAGTGAACATACTGTATACATATTTACTTGTTATTAAAACATAAACGAATTATATTTTAACTGACTTCAAAAAAGGAGGAAGGTTATATGTTCCACTGTATTTTTTTTATGTATGTTCGTCGATTTCTCCGCTAGCTGTGGGCCGATTTCAAAAATTTTTCTTTTGTTCGGTAGGGTATAGTTCCGAAGAGTTCCCATTGCCACCAAGTCAGGATCTGACTTGGCGACAATAGGGCCCCCTCGAAACCGAAACTAAAAAGAAAAAATCATTTCATTGGAAAGGCAGGATAAACTGTCCTTATGATAGATATCTTTAATATGTTTATATATTTATGTACGATTTTCTTTCATATATTTACAAATAATTTAAAACCGACATTAAAATTGCATTTAATAGTGAATTGTGACAGCCCTGATAGTAATTAAAACTAAATAGAATCGCTATGACGTCTTCACGCGTTGCTCTCGACCTCAATTTGTTCCCCAAATCTCTTTGTAGAGTCACGTTGTACAAAAGGCACGGTCCCTTGGATTACAATTCACTTCTCCGTCAGTTTGTATTGTAGAGATTTCATAGTATTTTGCTTATTTGTGAACATGAGAGCTCCATTGAATATAATTATTATATATGTACGTTTATATTTTTTTATTATAATTCTAGTTTTATGGGATTAAAGAAACCTATACTAATATTATAAAGAGGAAAAAAGGAGGAGTTTGTATGTAAGTATGTTTGTAACAAATGGGCTCAAAAAGTACTAGACCGATTTTAAAAATTCTTTCACCATTTGAATGCTACATTATCACTGATTAATATAATAATAATAATAATAATAATAAGCCTCTTTATTTCCCATCATCTAAGTTTTACATTTTTGTTCTATATACCTACATACATTTTTATTCTTTATTTTTTACTACTTTTTTTTTTAATGCACACTTGCGACTAGTTTTTAAACTCAAATTTATTTTTTATTTGAAAATTGCTTTTTTGTTTCTTTTATGTATTTTCTTGGATAGGAACCCCTATCTGGGTATAGGCCTCCTCCAGTTTGGCCCAGTTTTCTCTGTCCTTAGCTTGTTTAATCCAGTCTATTCCTGCTACAGCTGTAATGTCGTCGCTCCATCGTTTAATAGGTCGTCCTTTACGTCTTTTCCCGCTGGGTCCTTTCCATCTTGTTGTTTCTACTGTCCATCGCTTGTCATTGTATCGGGCTACGTGGCCAGCCCAGCGCCATTTTAGCCTTAAACTGTAATGTAAGACATCAATTAGTTTTGTTTTATTTCGAATTAGTTCACTCTTTACTTTGTGTATTTTTCTTATTTTTAATAGGCTTCTTTCCATGGCTTTCTGGCAAGTGACCAGTTTTGTTTTTATTTTGGTGTTGTAGGTCCACGTCTGGCAACCGTACGTAAGAGTTGGTAGGATGCATGTATCCATTACTGTTCTCTTAAGGTGGAGCGGATAGTCGCCTTTCATTATCTCTTTGAGTGTCCAATATTTTTTCCAACTCATATTTATTCGACGTTCTACTTCTTTTTCTTCGTTTTTGTCTTCAAATGATATTTCTTTACCTAGATATATGTATTTCTTTACGTATTCCAATGTCTTTCCTTCTAGTTTTATTGTGTTTGTATACGTGTTTGTCATAAGTTTTGTTTTATCTTTATTAATTAAAAGACCAACTTTTTTACTGTGTTCGTTTAAAAAGTTTACCATATTTTCTAGTGTTTTGCTGTTTTCAGCGAAAAGGACTATATCGTCTGCAAATCTGAGATGACTTAAGTACCGGTTACCCAATTTAATTCCTTCCTTTTCCCATTTCAGATTTTCAAAGATATTTTGCAGTACTGCTATGAAAATTTTGGGGGACAGGGGGTCTCCCTGTCTTACTCCTCGTAGGATTGGTATAGACTGATATAGACACTGATTAATATAGACTATTTTAATTACAAGAAAAAAATAAGGTTCCCTACTAAAACTACAATAACAGGAGAGGAGGAGGAGGAGTTCACGCCACACATAATAAAAAAAACAGGTAGCCGCGCTAGGCAGCTCAGGCTCAGGAGTATAATAAAGCTGGAGAAATTTTAGAGAATTTTTCAACTCAGCGAGTGATCGAATGAAGTTCGATTAAAAAATGAACGCGGGCGAAGCCGCGCGTATTGCTAGTACAAGATAAGATTAACCAGAATTTTCTAATTTTTAAATAACTAGATAATAATTAACTATCTAGTCGGTTTTTTTTGTGGATTTATTTTTATTTTTGTTTCCCATACACATACACTATACACCCCATATATTACTAGTATATATTACTATTAGTACTTTCATATTTTTTCTTCTTCGTCGCCTTTCAATTCACCTACTTCATAACTTGAAAATAAGTTGTGTGAATATTATTTCAACTCAGAAATCGCAGAGGCTTGAACCCACTTGATTTTCCAAGCGTAACACATTCACTAAACTACCGCATACCATTAAATTATCCCTTCTTTCATAAATAAATGCTAACATCTCGTCTATCATGTGATCCTCTATTTGTTATGTCACAAGCGAACCGCTAGAGTGATCTTAATGAAATATTACACATTTTCTTTTGTTTGTAAGCACAAAGGAAACACAATATAATGGATGGAATATACGACTATTCCATCGACATGCAGAAATTATAAGACTTTGGTTAGTATTTGTATTTGTATTAATAAAATTAATTGTGTTAATAGTCTGTGCTGATATTAATAATAAAAATAGGTAAAAAAACTTTTTAAGTTAAACGGTTTTATGTTAAACATACATTGCAATGTTTAAGATAAATGTACTAAAAACCAAAAAATAATAAAATAGATACAGTCGTGGGAATTAAAAACATATGCATAGACTAGACTAAAATAAAACCGTGGGGCACGTCAATTGTCTACAAATTATCGACTTAATGTGCGATAGAAGAATCGTTTAATTCGTCGTTAGGCAGTTGGCCTATATCTATTGACGTATCATTTTTAGCCACCCTAACGCCACACAGTCCTCAACACGATACAAAATCTTGACTTGGGTGGTGGATTCAGGCTGGATTAATCAGATACTTAAAAATTACAGATTCAATTTCTAAATTTAAATCTTATTATTATACGCCATTTAGTGGCTGCGCCCATCTTAAATATTGAGGTTGTATAGTGCACTGTATTCTTCTTGTCAAGCCCTTTTATTTGATACCCATATTGGTGGGATTGATAAAAAATTGTTATCAGCCATTTGGTAGCGGCGGCCATCTTAAATTTCAATTTTGCATAGTAAATTGTATTCTACTTGTTGAGACCTTTCATTAGATACCCATGTTGATGGGATTGATAAAACCTAAGTTATCCGCCATTTTGTAGAGGCCGCCATCTTAGATTTTAATTTTATATAGTACATTGTATTCTACTGGTTGAGCACTTTCATTTGATACCCATATTAATGGGATTGATAAAACCTACGTTATCCGCCATTTTGTAGCGGCCGCCATCTTGGATTTCAATTTTTTATAGTATATTGTATTCTGCTTGTTGAGCCCTTTCATTTGATACCCATATTGATGGGATTGATAAAACCTACGTTATCCGCCATTTTGTAGCGGCCGCCATCTTGGATTTCAATTTTTTATAGTATATTGTATTCTGCTTGTTGAGCCCTTTTATTTGATACCCATATTGATGGGATTGATAAAACCTACGTTATCCGCCATTTTGTAGCGGCCGCCATCTTGGATTTCAATTTTTTATAGTATATTGTATTCTGCTTGTTGAGCCCTTTCATTTGATACCCATATTGATGGGATTAATAAAACATAAATTATCCGCCATTTTGTAGCGGCGGCCATCTTGAATTTATAATGATAATGAATAAACATAATTGTATTGTCACCAAAATCCAAAGTGTATACAAAATTTCAGATTAATCGGTTGACAGGAAGAGGGTGAAATTTGAATTACTAAATTTGACCCAAGAATAAAGAATAAATAATAAATAATAAATAAAACAAACGGGGTGAGCTAAATAAAACCGTTTAATAAAAATAATAAAAACCTGGAGAGACTACTGAAGAATTTATTTTTATATGCAGTCGTTAAAAATGTAATTTTATAATATTACTTATATTATTATTTGAATTGTTACCTTATTTGTATTGTTACTATTTTCACTCTAAATATTGTTTGTTTATTTTAATTTTTTTTATTGTATTTTTTTCCTCCTCAATGTTTTTTTTATTGTATTTTTTTCCTCCTCAATGTTCTTATTTTTTGGTATGATGGATGTACATATTGTTTTTCTGTTACGTTGCTGGTGGAGGGTGTTGATAATTGCGACACAGTTTTAACTTCTGCAATTATCATCGTTTTATATGTTTTTTTGTTTTATATGTACCGAAATTAATAAAAAATATTTACTATTACTAGATTCAGTGCGAGCAAAACCGCGGGTTCCGCTAGTACTAACTATAAACGTGACCAATTATGTTTTATTTATTTTTATTTATTATACTAAAAACCTTCCTCGAGAACCACTTGCTAGACGTAAGTTAAAATAAATTGAATGGTTTTATAATTTTATAATAAAGTAAAAGTAACCTAAGTAGCCTTATAATATTAGATATATGTGAATGAAAGTCCCGTCAAAATCGGTCCAGCCCTTCCAGAGAATAGCCGGAACGAACAGACAGACAGATAAAAGTCTTAAAATAGATTTATCAATATAAGTACCGTATAAACTTTTATATGTATTTAATAAAAAGCTTTTCTTTGAAATTAAAAACAGACTTCTTCTTTGAAATTCAATTTTATTTATATCTATACTAAAATTATAAAGCTGAAGAGTTTGTTTGTTTGTTTGAATGAACGCGATAATCTCAGGAAATACTGGTCAGAATTGAAAAAATCTTTTTGTGTTGGGTAGTCCGTTTATCGAGGAAGGCTATAGGCTATATTACACCACGCTATGACCAATAGGAGCGGAGCATAACTGAAAAATGTTGAAGAAACGGGAATAAAATATTTCTTTTGATTTTTAGCCTTTAGAACGCGAGCGAAGGCACGGGAGAGGCTAGTGTGCTGATAAAGTTTATTTAATGCATTACTATTCTACAACACACTGTCAGTTTCTACGACATAGTCTCGCTGGACCTCTAACTAAGACGATTACGTTGAAAGTGACGTTAGCAGAAGTTATTACAAACAATCTTTAGAGACTTCTTTCACATGAGAAAACCGATAAAATTGTATCACAATTTTCCTTTTATTGTTGAAACACAATTGTTATGTTTTTGCCTTTATGCTTTGATTTATTTCATTTTATGGTGATAAAAGGGCTGTAACTTCAATCACATGTCAAATGTATTGGTTTTCGTACTAGGCTTTCGAATATAGTTAATAATTTTGCTTGCGAATACTGAAAATTTTGTACTGAAATTTTATTTCTGAATATTCTACCAATTTTTTATCTTTTATTTATTACTGTATAGAAACTATTACAATACACAAGTATATTTATCTATACTTAATATTATAAGGCTGAAGAGTTTCTTTGTTTGTTTGAACGCGCTAATCTCAGGAACGACAGGTCCGAATTGAAAAATTCTTTTTGTGTGTGGATATTCCATTTATCGAGGAAGTTTATTGGCTATAAAACATCACGCTACAACCAATAGGAGCGGAGCATCAATGAAAAATGATTCAAAAACAAGGTGTTTGGTTTCCAGCCTATAGAACACGCGCAAAGCCGCGGGAAAGGCTAGTATTAAATAAAAGTTAACATCACTTTTGACTCTCAAACTTCACACGACCAATGAGAGATTAAGCGTAGAACCCACAGCTTTACGTGCTCTCCATTGCTCCAACAAACACTATTCCTCGAGCTTTTTCAGATAATTTCCTTTAGAAAAAACTTGTATTTTATTTTGCCTAACTCGGAATATGAACCCAGAACCTTCAGACTTCCAGACTAGAGCCATTAATATTATCCACTAGAAGGAAGTTATTTACTTATACACACTATATAATAAACTATAATGTACAAATTTTAATTACAGCTCCTCTAGTGCAATCCTTGCTTATGACAGTTTCTGTAGATGCACTTTAATATTTTATTCATGCGGAGTTTTATATGAAAGTTTTAAAAAATAGCTACAAGATTTCATTCCTTGAGTATTTTCAGTTTTTAAATCATACTACTATACATGTTTTAAATGATTTTTTGTGAGAGGATATGCTTATTACTCCTTTGTGCTGAAGACCTGGAGTGAAAATAAAATCATAAAACTGAAAAAACCGACTACGTAAAAAGCTAACTATAATAAGCGAAGAAGTTAGCGAAAGAAAATAGTATTTTACATTCGAAAACTTTTCTTGCTAGCGTTTAAAGTCAAAGTAGAGTACAAAAATATTTAAGACAAAAAACACGCCTAAAGAATACCCTTATGTTGGGACTTGGGACATTAACGAAACACCATTTACTTCCATGGTAAGCGACGAGGTTATAATATTATGGGTTTGAGATTGTTCAGATGTAATTGTATCACTACATATATAACTTTAAATACTTATAAATAGAAACTTAGAAATTATAGAAATAACAAACTACTCTATTACTTTAATATTAGGAGAAACTATTCATATTATGCTTTATTAATTTATATATTATTAAGATAATTAAAATTTAGGAATAGGTAAATAAGACAGAGGAAATTGAAGTAATTACTTTTTTATTTACTACCAGTTCGAAAATAAATTATTAATAAATTACTATATATTTTACTATAATTTATTACATATTTACTATTTATTTTATCACAGGCATGCTGCCATGGAAGTATAACCATTCGTATTCACAAACAAAAAAGTGCCCACGTGGGACTCGAACCCGCGATCGCTTGCATTACAATGATAAACAATGTCGACTACAAAAAATAGTAATTGAAAATTGTTACGATAACGATAATAACATAAAGTAAACTTTCAATGATATATAAAAATCTCGTGTCACAGTGTTTGTATCGAACTCCTTCGAAACGGCTTTACTTGTTTTTTATGATTTTTTTGTGTATATTTAGAATAGGTCGTAGGCTATTTTTTATTCTCCTAAGTGATAAGGGTGGATTTTTTATTCTTTATATTTAGACAATTTTTTTTATTATTTTACAATTTGTCAGCAAAAAAATACTTTTTACGACATTATGTAATACTAGTAATTGCTAGTATTTGTTATAATATAAAAGCCAGCCGACAGTGTCCAGTCGTCGCGAAAATTTAACCTTTTTGTAACACGTTTTCATCCTTGTATCTACTAAAATGCAACATGAATTTTAAATTTATGTAAATTTTACGTAGTCATATGAGATTTTTTGTAGATGATGCGACTGATATTTAGCTTTTCCTTGCAAAACGGCTCACGTGTAACTTTAAATCTTTCGTCACGTAATTATAATTATGGTCCACATTATTATAATTAAAGGGCTGTTTAATGGGCTTTTTTGCTAATTTTATTAGTTAAACATGTATTTAATATACCAGCAATTCACGCCACTCCGCCTGCGATCTAATGACCGGAAACCAAAGAATTTATACTAATATTTTAAAGCTGAAGAGTTTCTTTGTTTGTTTGTCTGGTTTGAATTGAAAAATTCTCTTTGTGTTAGATAGTCTGTTTATCGAGAAAGGCTAAATTACATAACGCTACGACCAATAGGAGTATCAATGAAAAATTTTGCGAAAACGGTAGAAAATTATTTCTTTTGATTTTCAGCCTTTAGAACGCAAGCGAAGCCGCAGGAAAGATTAGGTTTAAATATAAATATCAATTTTATTTAGAAATGAACTTAAGCAAATAACGGCGAGCTTTTTATTATTTCCCTTAGGAGTCAGTTTGCTAAACGATTTTCCAAGAAAAGAGTTTTTAACTTCACAGTAGAGTAATTTCACCTTCGATAACTGAACAAACTGACAAATATATAGAATTGTTATATAGAAAATGTTTTTCAAAAGACAATCCAATTGAAGATCCACCCTACGGCACTCAAGAGTATTAAAGTTAATACTTTTTATTATCCAAGACTGGACAAATGAAACGACTACGAGTATGAAAGGTTCGTGAAGATTCGATTAAAATATGAACATTTAAGGTTTTTGACGCTAAAAGATGAAAATTTGATTAAACTTTACTACGTGTATTTTGTGCTACTTTGTTTAAGTAAATTATTAAAAATTTAAAGAAAATTGGTTATTATTATATACAAATCACGTGTGGGAAAGGTCTCTTTAACTCATTGTAAAAACGTTATGCATAGAAAGACTATGTTATAAGGTGTAACTTAGAGCCTAAGCACACGACGTATTTTAAGCGCGCAGACGACACGCCAACCTAAGCACACGGGGCGTTCGTGAAAGGCGCGTCTACTGCGCGTATACGCGCAGACACAGCGATACAGCGCGCTGTAATCGCTCATAACTTCGGCGTTTTGATCAGAGACTCGTGAGCGCGCGCCCCTCCTCCGCCCCCTTGTACGCGCGTTTGTGTAAATTCATACGCACGTATACACGCTCTTGTATTGCGTTTTACGCGCGTTTGAAGCAATACAAACGCAACTATCGGCATCTACGGCGCCGAAAATGCGCGTTCCGGAAACGCGCGTCGTCTGCGCGTTTAAAATACGTCGTGTGTTTAGGTCCTTAGTCTAGTTTTTAACCGTCTACAAAAAAAGGTTTTTTAGAAAATTTATTTATTTTAACTAGTGAAACCCCTGGTTTCGCTAATACGCTGAAGCTAGGGACGAAGTCGATCGAAGCGAGGGTGAGTCGCTAGTATATAATAAAAACATGTTCACAATAAATATATTGTAAGACTTTAACATAATTATTATTAACTTAACTACTTATTTTAAGAAAAGAAAAACATTATTTTATTTTGTTTCTTCATGCGACCTATATAAAAGTTAAGGATCTTAGCATCTCCTAGGCTTTAGCTCGAGGTGTTAACTTAAACTGAAGCACGTTCCACCTCTTCTGCAAACCGCGCCCCTTGTGCATGAATTGTACAGGCTCTGCTACGTTAGAAAATTTAGTCAAAATACGTTATAACAGCAAATAATATGAGAAAAAATTCTATATAGAAAATCTATAAGTAATAATAAAATTACTATATTTATTAGGGTACTATAAGTTTGTGTGTAGAAGGGTCGAACCAGTCCAATATAAAAAATCACAAAACATACATTCCATACTTAAATTTAGCTGAAAAGTTGCTATAAAATTATCTTAAACCAATAACAAAAACTTATCCAAAAACAAAATTTTATTGATTAACATTTCCGAGTTACGCGAAATAAATTAATATGTATATATTTAAAGTTATATATGTGTAGTGTATCAACTATCTATCTATCCGTAACACAAGCCTCGTAGCTCATCATGTAACTAGCTGGCGCTGTATGTAGTAATGTCCACATATTAACATATTATAATAAGAACAGACCACAGAAGTATCGCAAGCAGAAAAAATAAAGGTTACACATATTATATTTAAACTAGCGACTCGCCCTTTAGCACAGGTAAAGCCGCGGCATCCGGTAGTTATGCATATAAACCTTCCTCTTGAATCTATCTATTAAAAAAACCGCATCAAAATCCGTTGCGTAGTTTTAAAGATTTAAGCATACATAGGGATATAGGGACAGAAAAAGCGACTTTGTTTTATACTATGTAGTGATAAGTAATACAAAAAAGTACATTATTAGTATTCAAACCGGTGCATAAGCAAGTCAGTTCATATGGAGCCAGTCTAGAGCCGCGTCTCGTCAACTACACTGTTAGGAAATTACCACTCAGCTGCAGTTTATGCAAACCTTTGAACGCAAATGATCGCCCCTTGCGGTAATAGACTTCTTAGAAAGAGAACAAGTGATGAATTTAATAACATACAGTAACTTATTCTTCACTATTTCTCCCATGATTGAAGCATTCAAAACTTAAACATTATTATTATAAAACATTCACATTAAGATTATTATAAAATATTTCAAATAGAACCACGTAGCATATATTGAGTTTTAAAAAAAATAGAAATATTTATTACGAGTGTACTTTAGGAGTTTGACACAACTAATTGTGAACTATTCTGTAGGACTTTCAGTTTTGATCTCTTAACGTGTAGCCGTTATAAGTCGTTTAAGCGTTAGAAAACAATTGTTTAAGATATAAAATCGTCCATAGTTCTGCTATTTTGCTTGTACAAAATGTTTACAAATCACACACAAAAAAATTACATTTCTGCAAATTACACAAGCCAACTTCATTCACCTATTTCTATAAATATGTTGGGACATTTACACACAGCACTATCTGGTTCCACGGTAAGGTACGAACCTTGTGTTATGGATACTAGATGGTTGATATACTACACATATATAAGTTTAAATACATACATATTATAAATATAAACACCCATGACTGGAGTACAAACATTCGTGCTCAACAAATGTATGCCCCCAGCGGGACTCGAACCCGCGACCGCTGGCGCAGCAAGTAGGGTCACTACAAACTACGCCACGCGTGTCGTCGCTATAAGTAAAAACTGTATCAAAATCTGTTATAGGGTTTTTAAGCACAAGGCAAAGTAAGAATAGAAAGAGTATCTCTATATAACTATGTATGTATAGATAGATGAGGGACTTACGCTCGAAGTATTTTTTTCATTAGCCGCAATTTTTTATATGTTTGTTTTTTCGATATAATATTGGATGCAAGGTCTTCTATAAAGACGCTTATATTATATTATTTCCTTTATATCAACCGATCGAGTCAGCATTCAAAAACGGGTGGACCGATTTGAATAATTCTCTTATTTGGGGTGTGTTGGAGTGGTTTAAGTATTAAAAAAAGAACTCCTCAAAAAACCGCTGAGAAATCGAAAAGTTCTGTGTTTATTTTGCAAGTGGAATCACGATAATTTAAAACGTTCGGTACCTTTATAGAACAAACATAGGATATTCACCCTTTAAAATGAAAAGGAATAATATAAAAAAATATAAAAGTAACAACTGCCAAAGTAAGAAACAGTGGTAGACCAGTGGTACCGCGCTCGGTTGGATAAGCGAGTGTTGCTGGTTTAAATCTGGGTCTCGCACCTCTGATATTTTCATGTGCAAATCATTTCTATCATGATTACCACTTGTCTTACGATGAAGGAAAACATTGTGAGGAAACCTGCAAGTCTGAGAAAACCTAACAAGTTTACAAAAGACATGTGAAGTCCGCCAACACGCACTAGGCCAGCATGGTGGACTATGGCCTTATCTATCTCGTACTAAAGTGAGGTCCGTGTTCAGCAGTGACACGTTAAAAGGCTGAATACACAGTGAAACCCATTGTGATTAAACACAGTAATAAATACAAATAAATATGTTAGGACATTATTACACACAGCGCCATCTAGTTCCGTAGTAAAGTACGAGGCTTGTGTTACGGATACAATATAGTTAATATGCTACATATATAAGTTTAAATACATACATATTATAAATATATACACACCTATGACTGGAGTAAAAACATTTGAGTTTAACAAATGAATGCCCCCACGGGACTCGAACCCGCGGCCGCTGACGCAAGAAAGTTGGGTCACTACAAACTGCGCTAAAAGTGTCGTCAACATAAACCTAAAATAGAAAAAGCTTTTTACGCAAAATATAAAAAAGCTTTCAATACAAAGTTCTGATTTAATACAACTCAATTACGCCATGTTTGTTTGAATGCTATAGTTTCGAGTAGATTTAATTCAAACAAAGAAATAAAATAATGAATCGTGAAAACATTACCTAAGACGTGCCAGCTTTGCTGAATCTTAGTCCAGTACTTCAAGAATTTACATCAACCCTGGAAGTTGGAAGTGACGAAGTTTTTTAATAATATTTAATTTGAATCTACAATTTCCTTTGTTAAACTACAGACGTCTTTAAGTGAAAAAACTTGAGCTAAAAGCTTTAGTAAAATATGTATAAATTACTGTTTGTAAGTCTGTATGTATATATTTAGTCCTTACATAGGTCCAACAGGTGGGTATGGGCAATCAATCATCATACGAGTTGATTCAGGATAATATCCACGATGGTATCTAAATACAGGTCAGACTATAACCTTACAAAAACTTGTTTAGTTTTTTGCATATTTTGGCATGATGTTTCCCTTCGCTATATGAATATCGAAATGCTATTGGAGTATTAATTTATTAATATTATTTGAAGCTTGATAGATTTTTTTACGATTTTATAATATCTCCTACTTGTGGAACAGAAAGAGTCTTTTGTCACTCTCCAGCTCTCCATAAATTACTTTGTTTCAATATGAATTAGAACAATCACACAAATAAACATTCACATTTTGAAATTTATTATATACTAACAACCTTTGATTTAGCACGAGCGACACCACGAGTTACACTAGTTATATACTAAAACCTTCCTCGAGAACCACTCTATCCATTGGTGAAAATAGTACGAAAATCGGTGTAGCAGTTTTTGAGTTAATCACGAAGAGACAAACAGACGTGGTGGAGGACTTTGTCTTATAATATCTAGTGAAAGGATTACTACCCGTGTTCTCCGATCATACAAACTTTCATCCCCTATTCAATAAACTTCAGAAATGTTGTAACAAAAAACTATGGAACAACTTTTACTTATAAACAGAAGTTTAACTACCAACTTTCACGTATGTGGCTTCAAAAATGACGAACTTCCAAATACTTTCATCCCTGTACATTTAATCCAATCTCTGGCGAAAGAATGATAAAGATAAAGTCCAGTAATAAATATATTGAAGCCACAAAGAGTAGCGTAATAGCTATTTATGCTACTATTTTCGACTTTGTCGTTCGTCGTTTTCTTTAACCAACTTCAAAAAAGAAAGAGGTTATTTGTCTAAAGAATTATCAATTTATTACAATTTTTGAAAAGAAAATTTATATTTCAACATAATATTATAACAGAATTCTAACTGAGTCGAATATATAACTTTAAATATTTTTTATCTGACTGACTGTCACTAGTTTAACATTTTTCATTTTAGTTTACATTCATATTTTTGTATTGATAGATTTTTTTTCTTTGTTAATGACTTCAAAGTGTAGCATTTGAATGAACAATTCTCGTATAATTTCTAACAGTTTCCAAACAAAATATTAAAGCTAATATGGATCCCACGTGTCTAAATATAAAGTTGTGACCCTTACGCATATATTTTATGAGGCAAACATTTCTGATACATGTGTACCCTATTACTAATTAAGTAGTAACTTTAACTACTTGTTTGCTTAACACTAGTATTGAAACATAAACTTTATATCAATGGAGTAAAGGTCTACTTTGATTAGCGTTGAAGTTAAACCAAGCTAGTTACCCAAGTTACTAGAATTGGAGACTTTTAACGTCCAGACTATTAGATCTTTAAACGCGCAAATGGTTTAATGTATTATTTTAAACAAGATAGTTTTACATAATATAGATATTACTTTTAACATATTTTCGGAGTGTCAGCGTGTCTGTTGGCTTTAGGCCTGGCTGGATTGCTGGTCGCTTATGAGCCTCCTTCAATATGTACTTACTACGATAACGTGAAAACAGGAAATAAGAAAACTAACGCATGTTAGCCTTTGGTCTACCTGGATTATACTCTCACCGCGTCATATCAACAGCCTAAAGCCATTCCTGTTACAATTCAAAACCTTCCCAAACTTTACCGAAAACAGTTAAGTAGTTAAAGTGTAAAAAAGTGATAAACAGGTTTACATTAATATTAAGTATGAACTGGAGGAAATTGTATGTCTGCAAAGCGATTATGCCACGTGGGAATTGTAAGCACTTCTTGTAATTTTAAGTTTTTATATTCAAATCAAATTAAAATATTTTATTCAGCATTAAAAATTGTTACAATTTCTTACTGAACTCATCAGTCTACCACCAGTTCGGAAAGAAGAAACCTCTGACCAGAGAAGAACTGGCGAAAGAAACTCAGCGGGACTAGTAGTTCGAAGTAGTAATTAGTGCAAAAATAATCGCATTCAAACTCAAATATATTTAGGCAAGCATTACACTTACTTAAACTTTGATTCTACCGCCAGCTTAAAAAGAAAACACCTCAATCCCTAGCACCGGCGAAAGAAACTACGACTTCAGGTAAAGTTATAAGTGGATTTATACGGTAGAATCATTCGCTTATGCTTAGATTCATCTATAAAAAACTTAGAAAGGTAGAAACTCTGCTGCAGACAGATTTCATTAAAACCCATAACTAATTTTACTAAATAAAAGTATCTCAGTTCCGCTGATTCAAATAAATTTAATAAAGATTTTTAAGAGTTTTTGTAATAAAAATAACGAAAATTCATTCCCATTTCACTCGGCTTGAGTTAAGTGAATATAAAAATTGATGGACGCTATTCAAACTAGTTAGCAGCTTGCGAATACTTCATTAGGTTGGTTTATTTATTTTGCATGGAGGTAAAAATATTTTCTTAAATTTAAGGAAATTCAATTTATTTTAATTCCTGGTTCTTTTATCATAATTTGTGTAGAAATTTATATTAGATAAAATATTATAAAGATGGCGATTTAGACCAAAACCCAACAAACTAAGAGCAAAAGTAGATGATTGAAAGTGAAACGGAATTATGTTTGAAGAATATTATCAATTATATTCTTGAATACTACAAGCTTTTGATGTCATCCCACTTCACCTTAAGACAATCGTCGTACGTAATGGAAGGTACTTAAGACAACAAAGCGAGTTTTTAGTAACAAAATTCCAAATTCATCTTGAGATCTTCGTTTTCATGTGTAATGAAAAGTACTCATACTAGCCCAAATTAGGATGCTTTAGCATATTTCGCCACGAATCTGAAACTCCTAGACCCTACATTTCAACTCCATTATTATATCAACTCAATAGTACCATAATATTCCATTGTCACCAAAATTACATAAGCTTACCAAATCTTAGCACAATTGCAAGGAAGTGATCAAAAATGGTTTGCAAAAATCCACACAATTATAATATATATTGTAATAATAATAGAAAACAAAAATCACGAAAATATCGGAAGGGGTAACTTTATTTAAATACTACTGAAATGGGATTGCTGAAATTTTGATTTTTGTTTTTTTCACTTCCCTTTGAATAAGCTAATTCTAATAAAGATACATAATAAAAACAGACATTTTGCAAAGCTATGCGGAGTGAGCTAAGCAGTCTTTGAAAGGTTCTTCAAAGTCAAATATATATATGTTAGGACACTTTTACAACAGCGAACTCTAGTGGAGACCTACGAGGCTTGTGTTACGCATACCAGATAGTTGATATACTACACATATAAATTTTTAAATACATACATAATAAAAATATTAACACCCATGACTGGAGAATAAACATTCGTGCTCAACAAATGAATGCCCCCAGCGGGACTCGAACCGGCGACCGCTGGTGCAGAAGGTAGGGTCACTACCAGCTGAGCCAAACGTGTCGTCAGGGTAAAAAATAAGTGGTGGATTTTGGTTGATGCAGTGATCATTTTCAAAATCCTTCAAAACAAAGCATTATTTTCCTCTAAGCAACACACTGAAAGTAAACATTTTATATATAACCTCTTTAAAAATTAACGCTTTTCGCCTATCCGATCGCATTTAGTATTTTATAAGTAAGATTATGAATAAAATGTCACTGTAGAATTGTATTCATTTGGTCAACTTAAACTTATAGCCATAATGTTAACTTAAATAATTTTAGTACAAAATATTCTTACATAAGTATACATTAGTTATAGTATTATTTTCCAGTCCTAAAGAGCTTTCACGCAAAAAATAATAATAATTGGTTACCGCTTAATAAAAAGATAAACAAACATTAATTTCTTATATTAGTAAGAATCGCGGCCAATTTCTTTCTTCGTATTATAAGAAAATTAAAAGAAAGAATGCCCATTCTTTTAATTTTTTTTGAGAAACTTTACTTCAACCGAAATCGAATACGCTAACCAAAAACTACATAGAATATTATAAAAAATATAAACATACAAAAAATACAAAACCCTTATTTTTAAAGTAGGTTAAAACGTCACTCAAGTAACGTAATATAAGATGTTATAATTAGTTTTCATATCAACTTGTTTTAGTACAATTGTATTTCTCCGTTCCAAGAAGCTCTTCACCTACTGTTATGCTTTAGGGCTTGGTACAAGCTAAGAGAGAGATATAGTTTTATTTTTTATTCAAATCTTATATTATATTAAATGAGTAATTCTTATATAATATAAATATGGTTTGTGTACACATCTAATTTGGAAATGGATGTATCGATTTTGATCAAATTTTGTACTCAAACAAGGTTTTCTTTTTATGTTTATATATAGGCGTCTTAAAAAAATGCATTTTCATATATTCCCGGTCGCAGTACCTATACTTGTATTTAAAATCTAGAGACTAAAATACAATTTAGAATAAAGTCTAGACTGGGAACTGTGATGAAACCCATGCCATTTAAAAACTAATTACCTAATTTTAGAGATACCTAATTTTTCGTAGAATGACTTTGACTAAACTCCGAGTTAACTAAAACCCGAGCCATAGAAAATATACTAAACAACTCTTAATTTTTTTTTAAATCTTTATAAAATCTAATTCCGGTCAAAAAGCTCCTTCAAACGTTCCTTGTCATTTTACCACTATAATATTGATAATTTTTAAGGTTGCAATCTTGTCTTAGAATTTTTGATATAAAGGCTTCCTACACTCGCAACTATGCTAGTGTAAGGGCAACTTTTATATTTAGGTTGAACAGTAATAGTTTTTGATATTTTAATACAGCAACACCCTAGACAAGGATAGATATAGCAAATAAGTGTAATGTTAGAATGAGATAGCTTATGAAGAATACAATACTTCCAAGAGGTCGTTGTTTGATTAGCCCACCCTATCATGGCGCTGCGACAAATTAATTAAAAAATAAATAGTAAATGTTAACGTTTAAGTGAAAATAAAGTAAAGTTTCGATAGAATATGCAATAAGAAGCAATAATGAAGTAAAATAAATTAAAAAGTAATAATTAAAAACCTGATGTAACCGGATTGTGAAAAGAAAGCATACGTTTCATGCAAAGTAGCACGCAATACGATTAATTGCGAGTACCACGTTCAGGTACTGTCTGCAGGGTTTTTCAGGTATTTTTAGACACAAATAAAGTATAATATATAATAATGGAAGCAATAGAAGAAGAAAACTATCAAAATTACACGGTGGCACAATTAAAGGAAGAGTTGGTATTACGATATTTGCCAACAAGTGGCCTTAAGCAAGACTTAATTAAACGAATTATACAAGACAACAAGGCAAAAATAGAGAATGGTACATTGGAAGCGTTAAAAGAAGAAAAGGTTAGAAGAGCATCTCAAGTTTTAGAAATGGAGTCCATGAGACAACAAATTTTAGAGTTACAGGCACGGAGCGTTCCTTTTTCAAACCCAGGTATGTCTAGCAATAGTAACAATGCAACCTTAACCGAAGTTTTGACTCAATTGGCACAAACACAGGAAATAATTGTTAAAAATATGTCTCCTACATTTCAAGTATTCTCAACCAGCGACACAAGCAAAGCTATACCTCTTTTTGGTGGCAATCGTTTTGAAAATGCTTCTGAATGGATAAAACAAGTCGAACGCATCGCTGCTTTAGCTAACTGGTCTGATAATTTGACAATGGTAAATGCATCTATGAGATTGAAAGGTCAAGCTTATAATTGGAACACAGTTTGTGGTAAAAAAATTGAATCTTGGTCAGAATGGAAGCAACAATTAATTGATAGATTTAAAATAAGAATGTCATTTGCTGAATTCATACAATACCAAAGTAAAAGAACACTTCGCTTAACTGAAACCATAACCGAATACATATATGTCAAAAATGCTATGCTTGAAAAATCTCCCAGTATAATTCCAGAGCCAGATAGAGTATCACTTATTTTAGAAGGAATCCAGGATATGCAGTGGTCAACGCCTTTAGCAACTCATTGTTGTAAAAACGTTGAGGACCTTATCACACATGCAACAGCTATGGACAACATCAGGAAGGTACAGCGTAAGATGACCGAGCATTATGAATCAGTAAGTAAACCATTTGACAGACCTAAAAGTAGTTTCATACCAAAATATAACCCAGGCACAGATAAACTTGAAGAAGTAACCTGTTTTCGATGCAAAAAGAAAGGACATGTTTCATATAATTGTGATATGCAAGGTCAACAATCTCATGTACAGAATCCAAAAGATAAAGTAGTCACAAAACCACATACTAACCATTTTAGTACCCCAAGCACTTCGGCAAGCACAAAAAATTACCAACAGAAGGAAAAACAAGTTAATTGCATACAATTTAATGAACCAAGTGTAACTTTAATTCCAGTAACCCTTAACAGTGACATAACATTGACAGCTCTCCCAGATTCAGGATCAGTCATTACATTGGTTGATAAAAAGTTGCTCCCAAGTGATTTGCAAGTATATCCATGGCAAAAAGGCTCATATAAGGCAGCAGGCAATATGATAACACCCTTTGGATGGATTACAGCAAGACTTCAGGTGGGAAGAATTGATTATATTATGCCTCAGATAGCAATTTGTGACAACTTACCTGTAGATATGATACTAGGTAAAGACTGGCAACACGCAGTTTATGCAAGAATCATACATGAACCAGATGGCAGGGTATGTATAATTACACCTACACATACAGAGTATTTCACTAATTCAGTACAAGAAGACACTTCGATAGCATGTTGTATGAAAATCCCAGGACCTAATAAACAGGAAATTTCAGTCTCAATGGAAGATCAAGACAAAATTAATGAATTAGTTGATAAATATTCAGATATTTTTAAAAGGGACAGTAATGACATAGGAGAATTTCAAGATGTAGAATTAGAAATCAATTTAAAACACAACATTCCAATAAAATGTAAACCATACAGACTTCCACAGCCAGAACGTGAATTCTTAAGGAAAACAATAGATCAATGGATAGAACAAAAGATATGTAGACATTCAGATTCCCCTTATGCGGCACCAATGTTTGTTGTACAACAGCCATTTCATAGTACAACCCCATTTAGACCTGTTGTAGATTATTCAAAAACAATAAACCCAATTACAGAAGAAAATGTACAACCTATAGACAGAATGGAAGATATAATACTCATAATTTCACAATTTATTTACAAATTTAAACTTGATATTTATCATGCCTACCACAATATTAAAATCAGAGAGGAAGATATTTACAAAACAGCTGTTATCACACAGGATCATCATATAGAATTTATGCGAGTAATGTTTGGCATGGTCGGAGGTCCAGCAATTATGTCGAAAGTCATTAACTTAACATATGGACATTTGTATAATGAAGGAGTGCGATTATATTATGATGACATTTCAGGAGGAGCTAATAGCATTGAGAAATTGTTGATAATTCATATTGGAACCATTCAGGAAAACATGGAGCGGACACACCAGTTAGATTTGTTAGAAAAGGCGAGACAAAAGGCTATCATTAGAATACAAGATCAACATAGCAAAAGTAAAGTAAAGTATGACCAAAAAAAATTACAACATAATTTTGAAGAAGGAGAATATGTTTTATATGCATGGCCCCAACCACAAGACCATAAATTGACACCAAAATACAAGGGACCATACAAAATTATTAATAAGATAGGATCAGTTTGTTATGAAATTCAAAATACAAAGAAACCAACACAGAAGAAAGTAGTACATGTTCAATATTTAAAACCTTTATCCCCCCCACCAGTCCTAGATTCTTTTTCAGCTTTTTCAGATATAAACAGTGATGACCAATATGATGACAACGGCAATAATAACAACTCCCTTGGAATACAAATGAAGGAGGAAGATCAGCTCAAGGATATGACACACACACCTGAATATGATGGTACCAGCCAAACAGTACACAAAAGGCAGTATGTTACTAGGAGAGGACGCATCACCGAGAAACCATTCAAGTATGGTATATAACCGGATTTGACTGTATAGATATATGTATCTCTTTTATATTTCATGATAGTATACAATCTATGTACTCCAGAGTCTTAGATATCATTATTTTTTCTTTTTTGCAATCAAAGTTATTAAGTAACATAATATATAATTAATAGCATATTTTTAAACAGTAGTAGTGTTTTCAAACTAAATAGTAATATAGTAACTCAGCATAAAGAATGTAATAAAAAAGAAGTAAAGGATTTAAGTTAAATATACTTGTAGTAGATAAGTTAATATTTTATTTAAAAAAATAAAAAAAAGCATTAAAATATAACAATAAAAACAAAAAAAAGCATAAAATTTTCAATAAATAACAAAAATATATTAAAATGTATATAAACAAAGGAAGTAAAATTAGCTTGAATAACAATGTAAGTAGATTTTATAGGTAAAGTATATATATTAAAAATATTTTAATTATATAAATTTTAAGCAATGCATGAGCATTTGAGTTAAAGATTAGTTGTAAATATCGCTTATAGTTTAAGAACAGACAAATTAAAGTCTAAATATAGATATTATATTGAGTAAATACATAAGTCAGTTACATAAGTTAGTCATAAGAACATCAGTTGATTTTTTATACATGAAACAGTGACAAATAGAGAAAGTTTATTCATAAAGGACATTGTAAGTTATTAAAGTTAGTAGTTCAGTTTCAGGCCCGCCCAATAGATAAAAAAATTAAATTATAAAGTTGCAAAATTAATTGTTTGTTGTTAAAGTAATTTAATAAAAGTTTGTTAAATTGTTAAAAATTTTTTTTTTAAGTAACGGCATGTAAGGAAAATGTGAAATTAAAATGTAAATTAATAAATATTAATTTAAATTTGAATTTCAAAGGGCATGTAAGGGCAACTTTTATATTTAGGTTGAACAGTAATAGTTTTTGATATTTTAATACAGCAACACCCTAGACAAGGATAGATATAGCAAATAAGTGTAATGTTAGAATGAGATAGCTTATGAAGAATACAATACTTCCAAGAGGTCGTTGTTTGATTAGCCCACCCTATCACTAGTATATAATAAAGTTTTTACGACACATATCTTTGTTATCAAAAGCGGAAGCTTCTAACTTGAGTATGAATAAGAAAGTAACGAATACAGATAGTAAAACAAAACTGGGAGCTTTCTTTATTGCGACATAAATAATAAGGCCAGTCGTATATTTCTTCTTTTTGAATTAGTTCAAATGAATTTAATGCTTTGGAAGCGTAAAATTGAGTCGTTTTGAAATATAAACATAACATACATAGGTATATGTAACAGCGTCACGTTTGGCTCGATTTGTATTGAACCTCCTTGTTGTGCCAGCGGTCGTGGGTTCGAGTCCCATTAGAGGCTTGTTTGTTCAGCACAGGTGTTTATACTCCAGTCATAGGTGTTTATATTTATAATATATAAATTGTAAGTAAATCACTAAATATTTGATACCACACTATTGAGTCCGGTTCCTTAATATTTTGGTTTTTGACAATGGAATGAAGAGTCATAAATAAAATCTGTCTAACATATAGTAAGAATAACTATTCAGCCAAGTTCAAATACGTTAACGTATTTCAGAAATCAGATAAACATTACTTCTAAAGGGTGTATGCCATCACGCTTTCGGACTTTAATTATAGCAAAAGTTTATTTGTATGTGTTTATTACTTTGATCCATTAAACTGGACAGATTTTGATGATATTGTGTATACGGATAGATGACAAATTTTTATATTTCTCTTAAATATTTATTATTTAATAAAATTATTTTTATTTAATTAAAGTCCATTCAGTCAAAGAAATCCGGTTAGTGGCATACAATCTTAATTCAAGAGTAAAGGGTTGTGAATAATACATGGCACGATACACATTGATCCTATGAGGCCTGACCGACCCCTAAAGCGATCTAATGGCCAGACCATGTTTGGGAAAGTGGCATCTTCTAAATATATATTGAGACAATCTCAAACAACAAGTTTTTATATTCTTAATATATAAATATTTTTATTACAAAAAATGTCTTTATAAAAATCTTAAAAATCAATGTTTTGAAGGCTAATAACAGTAGAGGTTATAAAATTAATATCTAACCAAAATAACTTTTTAGATATGAACCTAATACTCATCCCAATCTAAGGTGTGATTTTTGATAATTTTTGCCTATAATACAACCATTTAAATATATTAATAAAAATTGATTTCATATTTAAGGCTCTGTATTAGATTATCTACTTATTTCATATGAAAGAATCTACAAAGCGTAAAAAATACTGTTAGAAAATGCTACCGATTACCAGCTTAGTTATCCAACTACTTAGGTACTATAATGTTCTGACACTATACATAATCGATTTGGTGATTTTAAATTGTAGGCAATTGTAAAATAACATAGGCTTGTTAAACCCACAATGACACGTAATTTAAAAATGTATGTTGGGTTATAATCCCTAATGCCACATTTAATTTTACATTTATATTCGAAACAACGAAAATTTAATTAAGCAACTCAACTGTGTTTTGTTGCCATGTCATTATAATTTGTGCGCAATTCATAAGGAAGAGTAATTATTTCTGTTAACTTGAAGGTTAAAATACAAAGCTTATTACGTTATAAAGATAGTAGATCATTGCCCAACAAAGCGAAGGAGTATTAATTGTTTATTTCGACTTAGATCGCATGGTTGATTATTTGTTCTGGCGTGTAATATTAGTAAATATGTCCCTCAGGCCGATTTTGTTCACGACGGCTTTCCTCATTAAGACTATATTGTAGGGGATATTATAGGGCATAAGTGTGTTCGCAACACAAGTGTACTTCCTCGTTCTCTCACCCTCAAAATCTTGAGAGACGATAATTGAACATGTCCGGCATCAAATCTGGCACAGAACCAATGAGTAACACTTATTTTTTAAGCGCAAGGGTGTAACGCCACTAACATCCCACTTTATTTTTTAAGTTTTTATGTGAAAAAACATTAAATGTACTAGTAACTAGACTCGAACCGAGACCAAACTTTCGGCACTGTACACGCTAGCCGCTACATCAACGATGCCATGTGAGCGATAACTCTTCTAGTACTGAAAAGGTGCAAAAGCAGTCGAATCATTAGGAATAAAAGTAAAAACAATTCATACGTGGTGAATATTAACTTACTCATATATACCTAAATAACACAATCTAACATTTCCATATTTTAGAACCAGAAATCTCAACCTCAGTCAGTCAGTGAGTTTGATATAAATAGAAACATCGAATGACATCACAGATAGTAAATAGTTTTACAGACATGATGTTATTATAAGAAATGGGTGAAATCTTCTAGATTAAACGCTTGGCGAACTCTAAGTGGTCAACTAATGGACGTGCCGTATTTTTTTAAGCGACACAATCAAATTGAAGCGCAATGTTCTGGCACTCTCGCAAATTAAACTCAATATTATTTTTGTAGGACAGCGATAGATTTGTAATCTAGTTTCAGTGAAGTCTCTTAGGAATTAATATTTACTACTAATACTTTTATCATTGTTGTTGTTTGTCATTGTATGACACAAATCAACTTCGATTAACTTGTTAGTTTTTTATTGATTGATTGTTATTTTTACATAGGGTGTAAAAAATTATGGGCATTTTTATTCCATTATGGTGATGAATGGTGTGTCTCAATTAGATGGTAAAACTTGGCAGTGGAGATATCATCATAATCATCATTATCACATTCTGCGTGCTTTCTTCCGCTGTTGCCGCATGTATAACAAATTTCCACAGTCCATACTGAACTTGCCTTTGAGGCTTTTGCCTTAGTAGATGTTAATGTGTGGAATTAATGTCTGGTTGTCTCACATAGAATAAATAGATAAATATTGTAATACAATATTGTTACCAAATATTTTTTTGAAAAGAGCAACTGTTGAGTTTCTCGCCGGTTCTTCTCAGCAGAACAGCTTTCCGAGCCGACGCACGGCAGTTTACGCACAGATTTACAGACTGACATTTAATTTTAATAATGTAAAAATGACGATTCAAAAGAGCTTGTAAAAGTCTATTTGAATAAAGAATATTTTGATTTCGCTGGACGAAAGCCCCTGCTGTGACATTGATTTACGTAACGTTATATTAGAAATAGCAATAGAAAACAAATTTATCACAAGAGTAATACCCCAATATAAAAGAAAAATTGAATATTGAATGAGTTGTACATTTCTCCATGGCTAAAAAGAACACCAATAAAAATATTTTCATATTTATAATATTATTTATTCACCAAACCAATACGCTAAGACAGTATAACACAAAAAGCAAAGCTTTGTTTACTATTTGGAAATTTTTGATCATTTCCGCTTACAATAAATCTATAACAGAATAGCCTTAACGCTAAAGCGAATACAATAATGGCTAACGAATATTATTTTCACACAAAAAATAAGGAAAATAACTCGTAAGGACTTGATACTTGCTACAATATTGTTTCTTCTTATTGAATGGATCTTTTCTGAAAAAGATAAGACGCAAAGAGTTTCTTTGTTATGCAAAATGTCTGTCTTTCGCATGACAGATGTTACTGGTTCGATATTAGAATATGTAAAAAGGAATGTGAGTTGTGAAAGAGAGTTACATAAATAAATATGCTGAAATAATAACACACAATATATTCTAGTTTCATGATAATATTGCAATTAAAATCTACAAAAAATATTATTACCATCTGATCTCAATCTGCTTTTTTCGATTTGTTATTGTTACTATTTCTTATGTTACCTTTTCATTTAAACATTATGATTTAATAGGTATAGATAGACAATATTTAATAGTAAAAACACATTTGCTACATATTTTCTTGCGCCAGCGGTTGCGGGTTCGAGTTCCGCTGGGGGCATTCATTTGTTAAACTCGGGTGTTTGTTACTCCAGTCATGGGTGTTTATATTTATAATACATATGTATTTATAATATGTATATTTAATTATTTTTATATTTAAACTTATATATGTAGTATATCAACTATCTGGTATCCGTAACACAAGCTTACTTCAGAGCTTACCACGGAACTAGATGATGCTGTGTGTAATAATGTCCTTACAGTATAATTCAATAGGCTACTACAGGTACAAGTAGTACAGAATTTAAATTAGTGTTTTTTCTTTTAAAACTTTCTCAAATAAATTAAAGCAATTTAAAAAAAAACTTCAAATTTTATTTCCCCACACTATACGGTCTCAGCCAACTTCTGCATTCAGCGTCTTCATATTATTTTCGTTCTATATACCTACTTGATATTTTAATCAAAAGTTTGTATGGTTTTCTTGAAAACGACAGTATGCAACAATAGTTTCATTTGGGCCAGCTATATAGCTCGCCGCAAACTGCAAACTATGCTCATTTACTTTATCTAAACCATCTCCACAGTCTACACAGTTATGTCTTTCTGGTTTGGGTATTTAGGAATATTGTTCAGAATCTTTAGAAAATTAGAAATTATAGTAATTTTAAGATATTATCATATGCCCAAATTAAAGATTGTTCACATTAACATTGTGAATATTAAAATTACGATATTTTGTTTTCTCGCATTGCTTTGGGTTTTTTGGATTTCTAATACGTCTTTTATCATCATCCGCAGCCTTTTTAAACGTCCCATTGCTGGGCACGGGCCTCCCTCAGTATGAGGAGGATCAGGCCATAGTACACCGCGCTGGCCTAGCGCGAGTTGGCGGACTTCACATGTCTTTCGAAAACTTGCTAGATTTTTCTCAGATATGCAGGTTTCCTCAAGATGTTTTCTTTCAACATAAGACAAGTGGTAATCATGATAGAAAATAATTCGCACATGAAAATATCAGAGGTGCGAGACCCGGATTTGAATCTGCATCACTCGGTTATTACGTATCTTATACTTTCCAGTAATTGAAAATAATTATTATTTGTTTAAGTAAAATATATGAGGACAAAAAATTATTTGTCAGTCAAAGCGTAATTTTACTTTAATGTTAGGTACACCGGTTTTCCTAATGTTATCATGCCACGAGACCGTTTTTTTCCTGTAAATTCGAATCTCTGTATTTTTATGTATCGTTAATTCAAAGTTTTTTTAAAGGAAATGTCAGAATAATAAATATAATTGGCCTTTCCTTCATTTTGTATTTTAAGTATCAGAGTTTCCGCTTAAGGAAAAACCAAACAAATACCTCTGCTATAGGTATAGCTTTTTAGTTAATTATGGCTTCTACATAGAAAACAGAGTCGAGACATAAATATGAAACGGGGTTGAAATTCGAAATATCCCATGGGGTTAAAATTGCCCATTGGTGGATAAAATGGAGATCATTATAAGGGATAATTAGCTTCCTCCTTAATTTTCTTTAATGAAAGTGAATGAATTAGGTAAATGTCTACATATAACACAATGGTAACGGTATTTAGTTGAACTTATACAGGATGTGAAATATAAACATATAAAAAATTAAAAAAATCATGATTGCCTTTAATTGTTAAAGAATCTATAATAATATTGTACGAATATATTTTTGTATAAGGTAATAATTCTTAAATATATATACTCGTAAATAATAAATATTTTTTAATAACACTTCCCGGCCTAATGCCAATTTCTGAGCACTGAATTAAAATTTAGCTACAGTGACAACCCTGAGACAGGCAACTATGGTAACTATGACAGGTAATTATATCGCGGATTGGGCCGAAGTTGTCCTACTTTGTCATTTTTTTTACTATGCTTTGTATGCCGGTCTGTCTGTCACGCTTTCACAAACTACTGAACCGGTTTAAATGAATGTATCTAAGGGAGCACCCGAACGAAGAGTCTTAGTTATTATGAACCGATGTGTTATTAGTACCGATATAATTATTTTACTCCATCAAAAATATTTTATCGTATTATAAATATTATTCTATCATCATCATCATCATCAGCCCTTTTTAACGTCCCACTGCTGGGCACAGGCCTCCCTCAGTACGAGGGGGATCAGGCCATAGTCCACCGCGCTGGCCTAGTGCGTGTTGGCGGACGAAACATGTCTTGCGAAAACTTGCTAGGTTTTCTCACACATACAGGTTACCTCACGATGTTTTCCTTTACCGTAAGACAAGTGCAATTCGCACATGAAAATATCAGAGGTGCGAGACACGGATTTGAACCCGCATCACTCGGTTATCCAAGCGACGCGTTACCGCTGGGCTACCACTGTCAAATATTATTCTATATTCAAAATAAATTAGTTATGAAATCAATCTTCATATTGATAACAGGTGAAATATACGAGTATTTACATTTGTTTATTCTTATATAGAAGTATAGTAGCAAGAAATCTCATTAGAGGGAAAGAAATAGCTTTCTAAGAGTCAACCTTCTAATGATAATAAATGAACGCTTGTGAACAGTATTCGATTAACTTGAAAGTATTAGAGACCGTTTACACTGTTACGAAAGTAGATTCTTTTCAAATCTATTTTTTCTTTTAAAAGGTTTTTTTATGCATAACTAGTGGCTTAACCTTATTTTGTGCGGGTTCATCCCTAGAAAAATTTTAACGGTCGGTAGGTATAGGATATACTATTTGACGATCTCAGTTTGTAGTAATCTTACTTACTATATAAACCAAAGTCGCAGATTCAAGTTCCGGTAGGGCATTTATTTGTGATGATTATGAATGCTTATACTATAGTCATGGGTGTTTTTATTTATAATATGTATGAATTTAAAGTTATATATGTGTAACTAGCGGACCCTACAGACGTTGTCCTGTACATATAGAAAATTTTTATAAACTTTTGCTCCCGGTGAAATGTTTTAGTATGCATGCGCAAATAGCGTTGCCTGGCAACGACTTATTTATAATTGAATATGTCATTTATTGTGCAAATGTATAAATAACTAAATAAAATAAAAATACATTATCTAGTGGACCGAATTGTGAATCTAAACCATTCTCGAATACACTCGAACACACACAAAACATTTCATCAAAATCGGTCCAGTCGTTTAGGAGGAGTTCAGTGACATACACACTCACAGAAGAATTATATATATAAAGATGTATCAACTATATGGTATCCTTAACACAAGCCTCAAGCTTAGGGTAGTTAATGACCAAAACAAATGTTAATATGAAAAATTAAATTAAAAATGATTTATTTACTATACCTATTTTAGATGAGCTGGTAAAATATATAAAATAGGTCTCTTACTGTCTCTCCTTTTATTTAGGACTTTCCCTATATACTAGATCAATATGTGATTACTATAAGTTAGTAGTATTTGTTAACTACTATACTTGCTTAATATTATACTATGCTCTTACAGTAAAATTTGAGTAATTTTAAAAGGTAAGGCGAAACTTGGAATTTCAACCCGGTACTCCATTTTCTAAGCGTTACCAACGTTATTTCCTTTCTTTAACACCATTTGTGTAAATACATAAATTATTTTCCCCTAAAAATGTTTCAATGTTACAAAGTCACTTGTTTACCAAACGTGCGTTAGGACTTAATTAATCCATGGCCTTATCGAAACCATCAATATTGATTACAAGCCATTACCATAATTTGTATAATTAATGCTGTGCTAGTATTTGTACTACTACAAGTACTTTGTCTCGACACAAGTAAATAATTTCGTTAAATCAAGTAATTGGCTTCGAAAAGTACAAGTTAAGAGAAGATTACTTTTTCAATATAAAGTAAAAGTCTACAATTTTAATAAATAACGTTTATCATATATTTTTCATATGCATTAAGAGCCACGAGTTCGTCGAGAAATCCTTCATATTATGTATTTCCAAATACCTTATGAGTTTTAGGCTTTTATATTAATTATGCATTCTAAATATTTAGATAATGTATGTTATACAAGCCATAGGCGTATGTGGTATGTGTTAATTCATTTCCCAAGGGTTAAAAAAACCATAAACAAAAGCCATAAGCTCTAATTATTATTATTGTAATTTGTTAATTTTTAAAAGTACATTTTCAATTTAATTGTGTAACCTCGTCGGAACTAGCAAGCCAAAAACTTTCGAAATGAATCAAGCAATTTTTAAATTAAAACAATATCAATTACAAATAATATGCTCGTAGATTACTTTAACATGGCGCGATGGTGAAGGAAACCATCGTCAAAAAACCTGCATGTCTGAGAAAACCTAACATGTTTTCGAAAGACATGTGAAGTCCGCAAACACGCACTGAAGGGACTCGTATTAAAGCCCGTGCCCAGCAGTGGGACGTTAAAAAGAGAATAATTTAACTTATTTTTAAGACTACTTTGAATATACTAAGAAAAATATACGGAACAGATTTTCATTAATAGTATAATATTTAGTAAGAGTTCTTTGATAATGAGATAATTAGGAACAATTTATTCGCACATCACGTAAAAACAATGATTTTACACGCGCATGCAAAGTGAGGACAGCATTACCGCTCGCTTTGTAAACTTCTACAGATAAAAATTATCTGTAACTTGCTGAATGGAAGCATTATTTTAGAACCCAATTTTCAAAACCTATCGAAAAAAAACCTTTACATTTATGTACATTGTACATGCATGTATTAACTAACGCATTTTCTTTATCCAAATCTCCGTCATAATAATAATATTATTATTATTATTTATTCTACACCCAGTAAAAAAGAGAAATATAATTTTAAAAGTCATGGATGCACAATAGGCGGCCTTATCGTTAAAATAGCGATCTTTTCATGAAACTTTGTATACATATTCTTGCAGGTATTAGAAGTAACATAGGATACTTTTTATAAAAAAAATGATCGGTTGAGTAGTTTTTGCGTGAAAGCGTAACAAACAAACTTACATTCACATTTATAATATTAGTAGGGATAGTGATTAGATCGCGGGTGAAGCCGCGGGAATAGCTAGTATTATATAAATATACATGTAAATGTATTATAATTATTTTTTTAAGTATCCATATTACATGACTTTAAAAAATAACCGAGTTGCTTCTATACATTAAATATTTTTTAAAACCTTATCACAATAATTATAATAATTATCGATACAGAGGCCGAATCAATATTCTTTAGATTTTTTATCTGTCTGGCTGTCTGTGACCGCATCACGAGAAAATTTCTTGAAAAATCTGAAAAAAGCGTCTCGAATTTAATTAAAATTTAACTCTAAAAATAATTCTAAAAATGACTATATCAACTGAGTTAAAATTGTATTGTGCATAGATTACGAAACCAACAACGCATAGTATACCGTAAAAAAATATCCAACAATTACTTTCTGATAAGATTTTTAATATTTTTACATAATTTAAGATTCACCAAACATTTAACCAAGATATTACGAGGAAATACGATAGATAGAATGTATAATAATTTCTTAAAATACTCAGTTACTTCATTGTGAGAATAATCAAGCACAATTTCTAGCAATTAAGTCGTAACGGGCCTTTGAGTCGCGCATGCCAAAGAAGCTCGGCTCGAAACGCTGTGGCATATAATTGTACCCTCTTAGAGTGTAGCTTCGCAGTAAGCGGGCGAGACACGCTTTCATTTGCAGATGTGCAAACCTTGCACCTGGAATTAAAGAAATTTATTGTTAGAGTTTAATGTGATTTACTATGTTCATAAAGATAAAGACTGCTACTAGACTATAATTATGACTTTATATATATTGAACAATTTTGAAATATTGTTGATTATTATAAAACTAGTGGTAGTATATTTATAAATCTAGTGACTAACCCTTCGCTTGGATTTGTCCGTAGGTACGTTATAATTTTTTGAAGTAAAACTCTGTTCCTTTCTCTCAAATAAAAGTAGCCTAAATTTCTCCGTATAGTCAGTCACCAGTCAGTGGAAGATTATCCAAAACAACTTTTTATATCTACTGCATATACTTTTATATGCGTTAAGTCACAAGTTATTATTTAACGTTACAAACAGACACTTCAATTTTATTTATCTATATAGATAGATTATTCTTACCTAGACAAATGCGATTTCCCTCCCCAAATGGTAGATAGCTGAATTTCACAACTTTTGCAATATTCTCTGGAGCAAATCGTTCTGGATCAAAATTGTCGGGATCTGGAAAATATTTGGCATCCCTGTGTAAACCATAAATGGGAATAATTACAATTGAACCTTTTTCAATTTTAGTACCTCCATTAGGTAAGACAGTGTCTTTCGTACATATACGTTGCATTAAACCGATTGGTGGATATTTTCTCATTGATTCATTTATAACCATATCCAAATATTCCATTTTCTTTAGATTCTCATATGTAATTTTGTCTTTTGTAATATTAAGAACGTTGTCTATTTCATCGTGTAACCTTGTTAAAATATTGGAATTGTTAGATAGTTCCATCAAGGTAAAGTTTAAAGAGTTAGCTGCTGTATCCACACCAGCTATGAAGAACGAAAACGCTTGTGCTGCCAATATTTCATCGGATGAGTTTATTTCGTAACCTGTTGTGATGTCACACATTTTTCCTTGACTTTGTAATTCCAAGCATGTATCTATAAAGTCATGCCTTTTATCATTTGTTTTCCGACGATTCTTTAATATACACTTCATAATGCCAATAAAGAAGTCTTTATGTAGACTAAATACCTTTAAATTGAGTAAACTGTGTAATTTAGGACAAATATTTGATAGCGCAAATGTCAAATTAAAAAGTACGATTGAGTTAATTCTTTCCCAACCTTTATCTAATATTGGTGATTCCATCGTATTTTTAATACTTGAATTTATCCCAAATACAGATGCACTGATGGATGCTGAAGTAAATGTATGCAATGCTTCGAATATTTCTTCCTGTGAATGTCTATGTTTATCTATATATGTAGCAAAATCAGTAGCACATCGTCCTATTACACTAAACATATTCCTTAGTTTTGAAGATGTGAAAACTGGTGTTATTTTTTGCCTAATTAACTTCCAGCGGCAGTAATCATCTATCAAGAGCAGATTATCAGCTAGTTCATCTTTTGGACTCGTCTTATATCCACGGCCATGAAAACTTTGAAAATCACTTTGCAGAACCGCTTGTATATCTTCTAAATTTCTTAAAATCAGTGCAGGCTTCATCCCAACAAATGTTCCAACATAATTTTCTGATGGATATTTATCATATAACACTTTGTAAATCTCCGATAACGAACATTTACCAAAAATAAAATGCCATGCATTCTTATTCACTTGCACAATATTACGTTTCGTCCAGTAATTCTTATTTTTAGTCTTAAAATATAAATAAATTAGTAGTAAAATACACAAAGATAGTAAAATAAAAAACATTGTACTTCACTGCACCTGCCATTGACGGTTAATGAAAACATAATGTTATTATTAATTTGTGTTCATCCAGTTAATGGTTTAGGGGTCAGCATGTAATTGTCTAATAACAAGTTCATCAAGCATTTTTATATGTTGAAAATTTCAACTCGGTATTCAAAACTAAATATGAGTGAAAATTTACGTAAGTTTAAATACAGTTGACGACATGTTTGGCTCAGTTGGTAGTTACCCTACTTTAGGCGCCAGCGGTCGCGGGTTCGAGTCCCGCTGGAGACATTCATTTGTTGAGCACAAATGTGTGTACTCCAGTCATGGGTGTTTACATTAATAATGTGTATGTATTTAGAACTTGTATACGTATCAGCCATCTGGTATCCGTAACACAAGCCTCGTAGCTTACCACGGAACGAGACGGCGCTGTTGTAACAACATATTTATTTATTTAGTTGTCTTAACCTGGGTTAAGATATCTGGATGTCAGAGATTCTTAGAATAATATAGAAAAGTAATTGTAAAATGTTCTTGATATCTACAGCAAATTTTCTAAATCTTATTATTATTTAAATGTCTTCTTTTATTGCTTTATTAATTACTCACTAAATTATGTTTGTCATTTGAAAAGTTAATGTAAATGCCACAAGGTACAATATTAATAAATAGATCTTAATATTTTTAATTACAAAAACATTAACAAACCATTAGTAATTATAACTATAAAAAATAAAGCAAGCAAAAACACGATAAAATGACTTTACGGTTATGGATGAAATTTAGTAGCAAAATAGTCTTTAACAAACAAGAACATTGTTGTAACAAATAAGTTAATATTATTAACCTCTAAGAGACATCCTGGCTAAGCAAGGGTTTTCGTTCGTACTATCATTATTATAATATAAGGAACACTCAAATATAATTTCAACATTAATGATATTTAAACATAACAGATTTAGTAAATGTGTTATAAGAAAACTGTTATCTTTATTACCACCACTCAATTAACCTAATGGATGAATTTTAATAACACGTTAAGTTTTGACGAGTTTTCAAAAATAGCAACATTAAAGTATATCCAAGGTTGTATTTGTTTATGTACTTTATCAAAAATAGTAGAACAAATCAAATTATTGTTTAAAATCATTATTTATTTTAGTTATTCTGAATTTCGCAACGAATTCTGAAATTCTTCTTACTGTAACCTTATTATGAGGAACTGAAGACTAGATGTAGCTGTACTGTAGACTAGCTTTATGTAGTTTTTTTTGAAGAAAATACATATGTTCCACCATAATGCGTTGAGTATCTCATATTTTTGATGTTGTCACAAATTAATACAAATGTTGCAGTAGCGCAGTAAATTGTGCCAAAGTGACGCAACTAGAAGCTACTGAACAAATAATAAAAAAAAACAATAACGCGCCAGAAGCCGCCGATTCCGCTAGTTAAAATAAGTAGAATTTCTAAAATAAAAGTGTTACGTACGTAAGTTACTCCTTACAACGTTAGCTATCTTCGAGTGAAAGTCGCGTCAAAATCGGCCCAGCCGTTTCAGATATTAGAAGGAACAAACAGATAGACAGACAAAAATTAAATAATAAAACAGACACTTCAATTGTATTTATATGTATAGATATTATTAAAAGATAGTCTTTAGAATTCCGTACCGTTTTCTTCTTATATTTTTGTTTATTCATGCTCGAATTTTCGAAGAACCTTTGGACTAGCACCGGTTTATTAAAATCGACAAACATTTTTAAAGTTATGTTGTATGTTTTATCATATCGTCTTCGTTGAATATTAAAAGATGTAATAGGAGTATGTAAGTGCAGTACAGCTTTCAATATCACACACCACGCGAGCTTTTCTATTTTAAAACAGACAATGGTTCGACTTGAAATGCAGGTCTTGTACTGTCAACGTGCAAGCGCTCTAGATTTCGAATGCTAAGCTTAGGTTACATTGTATACTTGTTTTTTTAGTTTCTAAGGTAAATAATTCTTTTAATTTACTTCAATTAAAATAAATAAATAAGTATGTTAGGACATAATCATACACAGTGCTATCTAGTTCCACGGTAAGCTACGAGGCTTGTGTTACTGATACCAGACAGTTGAGACATGATTGGTAATCATGATAGATCATGATTACCACTTGTCTTACGGTAAAGGAAAACAACGTGAGGAAAACTGCGTGTCTGAGAGAACCTAGCAAGTTTTCGAAAGACATGTGAAGTCCGCCAACGAGGAAGGGAGGCCCGTGCCCAGCAGTGGGACGTTAAAAAGGGCTGAAGATGTCAATGATTTTAAAAGTTATCACAGTGAAAACTCTGCCCATTACAATATGACTACACCATAATAACCTACTAATATTGTCGTAAGGATGTTCTCGGGAATCCTCTCATTCGATTCTTAAACCATTGTTATTCAAATAATTGTGCTATGAAAATGTACTTGCGGCAATAATAAAATTTATTTTGAGATGAATAGTATTGGCATTTATTTAATATTCTTTGGATTGAAGTACGAAGAGCGGAATACATGCACTGAATTATTAAAACATTTTTATAGGCGCTTTGTATGTAACTATGACTAGCCTTTCCCGCGGCTTCGCCCACGTTTTTAAGACGATACGATTTTTTTTTTGATTTTACATATTATTTTACTAAGTGATGTAGGCTAAAGATTTTTTGATTAAGGGTCTATTCTACACTCTCAACTATCTCTCTCAAATCCGGTGAGAGTTGAGAAAGAATAAAAAGTACAATAATTATAGTCATGGATCACTGATTTCTTCTAATAGTAAGAATCTCATATTACCTATAATTAATAGAATGTAAAGTATTGTACACATGTTTTGTTACCGCCTTTAGAAATTGTTAATATTTAATTAAAAAACTTGCAATTATTTCACTTGTTTTAATAAGTCATAGAACTATATCGCGTAAATATTTTAATTATATCTTCACGTTAAAAACTAAATAATTGTTTTATAAACAAATGTAGATTTTACTTTGACCATAGAGAAGTCAAACTAAGAAAAGAGACAAAAGACAAAAGGCGGGAAAAGAAGGAAGGATGTTGAATGTTGACAGATTGAAAATAAGAAAGAATTGGGAGTGGATGTAAAAATTATATGGTACGAAGTAATTAACAAAGTGATTAACACTAAATAGTTTAACTATTTTCTGCTAAATGCTAATATATGTAACTTGAATTATAACGCTGGGTTAAAACCCTAAACTTAACCCTAACTAAAAAATAAATTTTAAGTCGACAATATGTTGTACATACAATACACTTGTACCTACTATTACCTACATATACTGTAAGTTAAAGGCAGACTTCATTATTTATACGTACTATAAAGTTTAAAAAATACATTATGATGTATTAAAAATGCGTTTTGTCCTGAATAATATTCGATAAAAACGGGCGTCAACAACGAAATAAAGCACGACGAATGAGCGCGTCGACTGCGCGTATAAAAGTCTTGGTGGATAGATCCTAAACGATTTTCCTTTACTTTACTACTTCTTCATTTAGTCGTCTTGGAAAATTTATGTTTAATCGTTTACTCTTATGTTTTTCAATTAAAATTAATATTGACAAGATGTAAAGTAAGTTACCGGTTTATTTGTTTGAAAGAACTTCTTAGATCAATATGTCTACGAATCTTGTTGGTGTTTGTGGAACACTTTTGAATCGTATAAGTGAATTTTGATGTTATTTCCTCAACAAATAAGATAAAGTTACCGATATTATACTAATATTATGTTAAATTATATTTACTTTAACTTAATAAGTATAAAAAAGTCTGTTTTTAATTTCAAATAAACAGCTTTTCACTAAATGCATATGAAAGTGTATGCAGTACTAGTATCAATTTTTTTTTAAATTTATGTCGGTCTGTATGTATGTTTGTTCCGGCTAATCTCCGAAATGGCTGGACCGATTTTGACGGGAATTTTATTCAATTTAACTAGCAGTACCCGTGATGTGGCAGAACCTAGTCTATTATAAACAAAAATGTAGATTTATTCAAATTTATTTGTATCGTGCATTTCAACTGTAGCATAATCGTGAGACTCATCAATACTGACCGACTTTCCGCATTTATTTCACGGAACGGCTGGCAATTTCACATCTGTCCGGTTCTCTGTGATCTAAAGTAAAAATAAAAAATATGTACAATATTATGAAAAATATACGCAACTAACAAAAAGCTACAACGCTTAAGTGCTGTTTGGAAGACTTCACATGTCTTTCGATTACTTGCTAGGTTATTTTGGACATGCAGGTTTCCTCACGATATTTTCCTTCACCGTAAGACAAGTGGTAATCATGTTAGAATTTATTCGCACATGAAAATATCAGAGGTTTGAAATCTGGATTTGAATCCGCTTCAATCGATATCTCAAGCTAACGCATCAACACTTGGCAGTAGCCAATATTTTAGCCAAATTCAATAGTAATAAAAAAATAATAACACCTACGTTTTAATTTTATAATTACAAAATAAGAAGTCATCTTAAGGAAATGTATGTATAATATTTCATCTTAACTTATATTATTATTATTATTTTAATAAATAATAATTAATTAACATTGACCTAAGAACATAAGAAATTTAGCATGTGCGAATAACAACACGATTTTCTACACGCTAAGAGCTTTTCTCTTAAATATATAGAACTAGCTTTACCCGCGGCTTCGCCCGCGTTCATTTTTTAATTGCTAATCGACCTCATTGGGTTGATCTGTAAGATGTCTGAAAGTTAAGCTATTTCAGAACCCATTGTTAATACAAACAATTTTTTAATTTTTCCTAAAAAATATATATATTATTTTTAATAAAAAGTATCCTATGCTACTTCTAATACCTCCAAGAATATGTGTACAACGTTTCATGATGATCGGTTGAGTAGTTTTCGCGTGAAAGCGTTACAAACAAACTTACATTCACATTTATAATATTAGTAGGGATATTTCTTACTTAAGCTTCAAATTAAATTATTTCAATAAAGGTAGAGCTTTATTGAAAGACATTCTTAGAATGCAAGAAACTTGGAAAAATAGGCACAAAGTATTCTCTACATTGCGGTTTTCACAGAGGTGTAGCCAACAAGAAAAATACCACTTAGTCGGAACTTTGCACTCTCATTAAAACTTTGAACGAAAATTAAATAAATGACAGTAAATCCGGATGTAAAATGCTATTTTAACTATTTGGCTGGCTTTGTTTTGTTTTTTGCTAAGTTTACTTTTTTATTATTATTTTTATTATTATAAGTTATTTCTACCCGTCTGTTAATTACTTGAATATTATCGAATCTTTTATATACAAATGCGTTAAATTTTGACAATAAGGCTTATCGTCAAAATTTAATGCGTCCAGTAAAAATATTTTATTTCTTGATAACATAAATATAAAACTTGTCAATAGCTAGGAAATAAAAAACGGTTGACAAACACAGGAAAAAAAGGTTAAAAGGAAAAAAGTTGTTTTATCTTTGCCTATTTATGTATATTACATAATATATCTGTAGAAGATATACATATATAGTTTATATCTATGTATGTAATATAACAGATATTACATAATATATATTACAAATGTGAAATCTGGGTTCGAATCCCGGGACGGATCGAAGTAATCATTAACTATCATCGACCTATGTAATTGATTCCATAAATACAAGGTGCTTTTGGTATATCATTCATAGTCATATCATTTTTTTTTTATGGTAAAAAGAGGGCAAACGGGCAGGAGGCTCACCTGATGGGAAGTGATCACCTCCGCCCATGGACATCTGCAAGCCAGGCTTGCAGATGCGTTGCCGGCCTTTCAGGAAAGGGAGGGATGGAGGAGGGAGGGAAGTGGGAGGGAGGAGGAAACGAAGGCGGAGGATGAAGGGAAGAGGGAGGGGGGAAGGAGAGTGGGCCTCCCGGACTCTCACTCACCGGACGAAACGCGACAGCATAGCTGCCACTTCACGCCGGTCTTCTGTGAGAGAGTGGTACTAATGAACTATACGGGGCGTGCCGGCCCATTCGGTTGCTACCCGAAGGTAACAAGCATGGCACTACCACTTGAAGAATCATTAAATAAATAAATGAATAAGTATGTTGGGACATTATTACACACAGCGCTATCTAGTTCCGTGGTAAGCTACGAGGCTTGTGTTACGAATACCAGATAGTTGATGATATATAAATTTTTAAATACATACATAAATATTAACACCCATGACTGGAGAACAAACATTCGTGCTCAAAAAATGAATGCCCCCAGCGGAACTCGAACCCGCGACCGCTGGCGCAGAAGGTGACGTCACGTGTCGTCAATAATTAAGCTTATTAAGTACGTTGGTAGGAGTAAGAGTTTTAGTTTTAGTTTTAGTCCCTTTTTGTTTGTAGATTTTTGCAAATTTATTTTAAACCAGCTTTTTTTAATTTTGATTTGAGAATATCTCAATTATTTTGGCCCACAATGAAACCGTTACACAAAATTTGAGAAATGTGGCTAAAATTTAAAAATCAAATAATGCATCTTGAAGCGTTTTTATAAAAATATTTGCATTTTTGTACACTTTCCTTTTTATTTTTAATGGGGCAGGTCAACGATCATTATCATACAGACGCGCTGAGTTGAATTTAAAAGTTGAAAGAAAAGTTAAAAAGAATAATTTACCTTTTTATGTGCCCCAAGAATTTGAAGTCAGTAAACGACGTTAAATAGCAAAATGTTGACACTGATTATAATTTATTCAAGAATACATTAAAGTACCAACAATAATTAAAATATATTACCTACCTATAGTTTTTTGTCTTCGCCATAACAGGAAAGTTGCTAGATTAAAATGCACAAAAACTCATTTTAACCGACTAATTTTGCCCATGGAACCTAAATTCCTCCAAAACCTTCCCTCCTGATTAAACCGGTTAAAGAGCGTTACCAAAACCTTAAACCGAAAATCCTTTT
This sequence comes from Boloria selene, assembly GCA_905231865.2. Taxonomy (NCBI): domain Eukaryota; kingdom Metazoa; phylum Arthropoda; class Insecta; order Lepidoptera; family Nymphalidae; genus Boloria; species Boloria selene. The sequence goes on from HG993133.1 coordinate 2,393,229, forward strand.
GGTTTGGGTTTAATGGTCAAAATCAGTTTAAGATTAAACAGGTTTCCGAGCCCTGCATACAGATCAAACGCATAACCCTCCTTTGGACTTCGCTAAACTCGGGTAAAAATTTAATTTAATTTCATTTATAACCTAAAATTAAATATCTGTTGAAATATGTATTAATAAGTTTATTCTGCAATTTAACAGAACTTTATTCGTATATTAATAAAGAAGTCATATTGCACCCTTTTTCCTTTCAAAATGTAAGCACAACGTGCAGTTTACTTTATGACTCAATGTATGAAGCTTAAGCCAAAGCCCTGTTTGTGGAGGATTTATGTAAAAAACGCGATGTATTTATTCAGAGTTCAGTGAACTCGAGACTTACTACAGTTAAGCATGCATTTTATTATTATTTCGTTTCGTTCATATACGAGTGTTTTCATAAAACATGCACTATTAATGATATATAATGTATAAACTATAGAGTTACTACTCTGTCTACTTAGTAGACTGTTGATAGTTTATTTAATGTGAAATATGTCTTAAGCCCTTTTTAACGACCCACTGCTGGGCACGGGCTACGAGAGGGATCAGGCCATAGTCCACCACGCTGGTCTAGTACGGGTTGACGGACTGCACATGTCTTACGGAAAATTGCTAGGTTCTCTCAGACATACAGGTTTTCTCAGGATGTTTTCCTTCACCGTAAGTAAGTGGTTATCATGATAGAAATGATTCGCACATGAAAATATCAGAGGTGTGAGACCCAGATTTGAACTCGCATCACTCGATAATACAAGCGAGCGCGTTACCGTTGGACTACCACTGCTAAAAAATGTCAAATATAGTTTAATTTAAAACTGTCGAATTGTTCTTGTAAATATCTAAAAAAGTATTATTCTCTGAAAGTTATACACTCATCACTAAATGGCGTTAAAAAGAATCTAATTCTTCTCCATTTAACCTTTACTCACGACAGTTAGTACAATATTTTCAAGCTTCGAACAAAAGTCGCAGGTAAAAGCTAGAATGTCTTCAATATGATCATGATCCTCATCAGGAGACTTCTCTTAGGTATAAAGATTACCTAACAATGTTTTAATTTGCAGTAAAGTATAATCTTTATATATATAATTGTAGTGTACGTGTGTATGTCACTGAACATCTCCTAAACGGCTGGACTGATTTTGATGAAATGTTTTGTGTGTGTTCGAGTGTATTCGAGAATGGCTTAGATTCATAATTCGGTCCACTACAAAATGCTATTTTTTAAATAATTAGTGATTTATACATTTGCACAATAAATGACATATACATAATAAATAAGTCGTTGCTAGGCAACGCTGTTTTGCGCATGCATACTAAAACATTTCACCGGGAGCGAAAGTTTATAATAATTTTCTATGTGAACAGAACAACGTCTGTAGGGTCCGCTAGTATCAAATATGATTCGTTCATAAAAATAAAGCTCTCGGCTTTTCACTGCTTGTAACAAAATTCATGTTCATACAATATATAAAACCTTCATAAAATAATTATTATTTATTCAAAGATATCGTTCCACGTCTTATATAAAATCACAATTAGTACTAAGAAGTTATTCTCAGAGGAATGAAGTTGTAGAACATCTAACATATCGAAGGTTTCCTTAGCTTAAGCGTTTAATTAACTATTCAAAGTCAGTTCAGAATGTAGTATCCAGTGACCTATCCTTGGGGATCTTAAGGAATTGGATTCTATTTCGCATATAAACTAGGTATTTCCCATTACACTATACATCTTACATATAAATAAAATTGAAGTGTCTGTTTTTAATTTCAAATGAACAGCTTTTCACTAAATGCATATGAAAGTATCACTACATAGTATAAAACAAAGTCGCTTTCTCTGTCCCTATATCCCTTTGTACGCTTAAATCTTTAAAACTACGCAACGGATTTTGATGCGGTTTTTTTTAATAGATAGAGTGATTCAAGAGAAAGGTTGTATGCATAACTAGCGGATCCCGCGGCTGTGCCTGTGCTAAATCTAGGAAAAATCCCAAGCGAAGCGAGGGCGAGTCGCTAGTACAAAGAGTACAGGGAAAAGCTGTTACTTAGAAATTAAAAACAGACACTCCAATTTTATATATATATATATATATATATAGATTAAAATGATACATGTGTGCCTTATATTGCTGTATAAGTTCTGAAATTGTTGATCCCATTTTGATGCAAATCTGTTGACTAATTTTATATACGCCTAAGTAAGGTTCCTGATGCATAAAGTAAAGCTTTTCTTTAAACGTTTATGTTTTATACATTATAGCATTAAAATAAAAAAAAATAAAAAATACTGAAACAAAAGTTATTTTATAAAGTGAATTTAGAAGTACATTACACACAGTAAAGACTAAAGAGCTTTTTTGCTTTCCACCAACTGATTTATGCCGCGGCACATTTAACAATTGATTCAGATGCAAATAACCCACAAACTTGCACAGTCATAGTCAGAGCGGAATATTCTAACGAAAACTTGGCATTCGGGGCGAAAAAAGACAAAAGGAACGACGTCAAGCTCGGCTTTATACTAAAAAAGATAAAATCTAGATCATTTTACTTAATTACTAACCTTTGTCTACAGTTTTACATGTATAATTTAAAAAATTTTTAATTTACATAGGTAGGTAGGTAGGTTTATTAAGAGAAGTATCGATTGATTACATAATAATATAACACAAAAATACTTAATAGGTATACGTATTTCTTATTTGGATTTGAAGTTTATTTATATATATTATATTATTATCGAAAAAAAATCTAAACGGATGTACTATGTTTCTTACTCTTTTAAAAATACTAAACAAAATATGATGAAACCTTGCACAAATATAGTTAAATACATATGAATTGTACATATGTTGCAATTCATATACACAGTCGCATGAAAAGTCGCAAGCTAGCCTAATTCAAATTATAAATAAATAAAGCATATAACACACGATGTAATATGAAAATTCTGAAAACGATATTTTTTAACATTTACACTTAGGCTTGCATCAAAAATAGCACAAAGTCCGAACTTACAAAGGACTTGTTACTTTAAATAATAGTCTCTCGTTAGACTCGACTTCGTCTGTCAATCGAACTCAATTAATACATTTCTACAGTAAAATGTACGTCGTGCATAATGTGTGGGTCTCATCAATACTCGCTGTACTGGATTTATTTCGCGGAACGACTGGCAATTTTACTTCTGTCCAATTTTTCCCGAAGAATGAACGTTTTCGATGCAGATTTAAACTGAAATCTGGTCAGTTATGTATACGTTGTTTAAGTTTAATTGAAGTTTCTAAATACTTTTTTCTTCTATATACACATCTATACTAATATTATAAAGCTGAAGAGTTTGTTTGTTTGTTTGGTTGAACGCGCTAATCTCAGGAACTACTGGTTCGAATTCAAAAAATCTTTTTGTGTTGGATAGTCCGTTTATCGAGGAAGGCTATATAAAAAGTTATTAATATTGGTAAACCTGAAGTTTTTAGAAATTATGTCTTTCTGTTTGTCTGTAAAGGCATTTTAATAAAATTTTAAATAATGATAGCTGGCTGGTGATCCAGGTCAAAACAGGAGGATTCTTTTTACTGCGGTTAAATATATTATTTCTGAAGAATCTTTGCTAATTATGAAAGAGAAGAATCCAAACGGAGCGAGAAAGTCTCTAGTTCATTAATATTTTGCTGCATAATGCACATATTTATGATGTATATATTAAAACAATACGTACAGACGAAGTTAAAACTCCTGCTTTATAATAGTAGTTAAAAATATTATAATATAGTTCGGATTTTTATGTTGGATAATGAAGTAAATAAAGTTCAAAGAATTTTCATTGTCAATCTCTTTTTAAAGCCTTTAACGAAAAACGGATTTCAATAAAATATTTTTGTGCCCTACTAAAAGTCTTAATTTAGACTGTAGTTACTTGTACTTTAATTAAAAAAGTGTGCTTCATTTCATTAAATTTTATAATATGAATATAAGGTAGGTTTTTAATCTTGATTACAATTAAATTATAAATAATAATGTTCTCCGACCGATTCCGACCATGGCGGCCAATCTCATTAAGACTGGTCAACTGCACAGAAGGTATTATAGTGCACAAGTATACACGCAGACACAAGTGCATTCTCTATTCCTATCACTCCCATACTCTAGTGGGACGACTGTTCGACACGACCAGTGAGAGTTAAGGCGCAGGACCGACGGCTTTACGTGCTCTCCAAGGCACGGGGGTGACACACCGCCAACTTCCCAACTCCGGTATGCTACTGAGGCTTACTAAACAGAAAGCCTCTATAACTAAACTTGGCACGACCGGGACTCGAACCCAGGACCTCTCGATGTATATGCTAGCAACTACACCACAGAGGCAGTTAAATAATAATAATTATATGTATAGCTAAATATTACCAAGCTATTTTTAGTACGTAGTTAGAACTATGCATCTTCATTCATTTTTTAATCTACTAAACTTCATTCGATCACTCGATGGGTTGAAAATTCTCCAATATTACTCCAGCTTTAATATACTCCTGAGCCGCGCGGCTACCTATTCCATATATTATGTGCGGCGTGCACTCCTCTTCCTCTCCTGTTATTGTAGTTTTAGTAGGGATTCTTATTTTTTTCTTGCAATTAAAATAGCCTATATTAATCGGTAATAATGTAGCATTCAAATGGTGAAAGAATTTTTAAAACCGCTCCAGTAATTTTTGGGCCAATTTGTTACAAACATACTTACATACAAACCTTTCCTCTTTATAATATTAGTATAGATTTAGATCTCTTGCCCGCGGCACTGTCATTGTCATATAAAGTTACAACCCCTTTTTTATCCCTCACCCTCACGTATTGAATTTCTAAACATCATTTCTGAGATTCGGTGGATTTTCAGAGATTTCGTGTTCAATATTTAACTAAGTTATAAATAAGATAATGCATAATTTTAACTGAGAATACTGAAACTTGGTATTTAAATATTTTATTTGACAAATCTCTCAATTAGCATAAAAATGAAAAATCTATGTTACCGAGCAATCTCCTTTGTCTTCTCCATTCTACGTGACATTGGCGAAATAATCTGTGCTCAACTGGCACGCTTTGAAGCCATCAACAACAGAATTGAATTGAATTGAATTGAAAAATGAAAAATTTTTCATTCAATATGTATTTCTCAAAAAATAAACGATGTTTTTTTTTGTTAAATTTTAGAACATCTTATTTTGCCATTTTGTTTACTTTTTAACTTACAAATAACTTTACCATACTAATTATTTTCCCACGTCGTTTGTGTATATATACAATGAAATTTTGTATCGTCCGTCCGTTCGTTAGCCAACACATAAGGCCCAGGGCACCAATTTATCCGTCTAACCCAATTACGCTCTGAAACGAGCTCTATTTATATTGTACAAGTTATTCGCTGTGAGATTTTGTTTAAATTAGATCATTGATAATGATAGTTGATGTTGCGCAGTGGATTTGTTAAGCTGGAATAGTTGTACTGGGAACGGTCACTGGTTCGATGCTTTTTGAGCATATAAAAATATTTGTATACAAATAATATCATTTAAGTACAAATAAGTCAATATGTATAGGTATATAACTTTTTATTATAAGATAGAAAACAACAGTAAATAAACTTATTTCTGAATAAACTAATAATACTTCTTTCAAGCGATGAACATTTTTATCTATACTTCTATACTAATATTATAAAGAAGTAAAGTTTGTTTATTTGTTAAATTGTAAGGGGTAATCTCGGGATCTACTAAACCGATTTTAAAAATTATTTCACCAATAGAAAGCCACATTATTGCTGAGTGTCATAGGTTATATAAAAAACCGAAAAATAAAAAGGCTTTTACGTGGTAGTCCGTTTTGCAAAGTGAATTGGAGAAAAAACGGTCGAATGAAAGCGTTTCTTACGAACGCTGCCTTAACTATGAAAGATATATTTTTGAGTTCTAGAGAAAAGATGTGGAGCTTAAAAATGCCTACAAAAAAGTCAACGACAGCATTTATGTCTAACTTTTATATTTAAGTGACAAAAAGTAGTTTTTTTTAATATTAGTATAGATAATTTAATTTTTAATATTAATAAAATAATCTAAATTATTTAAACACTCTGTACTATAAAAGGATTATTAACATAATGCCCAATGAAGTGGGCACGGGTCAGCTAGTGATTTATATTTTTGTAAAGTTGTATATTAATTCAATTAAGACACAATATTTTTTACTCATTATTTAAAAAAAGTAATCGGTATGTATAGCAAAATCTAGAGTTGTAGCAAATTAGACTATTATTTTCGACTTTGTCATTTATTTTGGCAGACTCCGTCTATAAAAAAATCTTAATTTAAGGTAAAAACACAAATTTCTATGTAATTTTTTAACAAAAACTCTTAATGCGTTGACATCGATAGACCTGAATCAGCTTTTTTAGAGCGGCAATTAAAAGTTGGTTACGCAAAAATCAAAGTTAGCTACAGCCTACAGCCTACGACTGAATGATGCAATGAATCGCGCTTTGCCTAGAGTTCGGCGAACTTCGCAAACACGTCGCGTTTTATACATAAATCATTGCGAACAATCGGGCCGCGTTGAGTGGTTTTGGGGTCGACATACGGTGAATAATTACTATAAATATTACTTTTGATGACATAAGTTATTGTACTATGTCATATAAACCATCTTACTTAGAAAATATAGTCCTAGAATTTACAAAGTGTTGGGCAAAAGCTCCACTTGAGTTTAAGTAGAATTACATTAAAAATGAAAGCATAAGTATGCATAAATAAATAAATTAGTATGTATGTAGCATGTATGTCTTTGTCATTCACTCTCTTTTCCACCAAACAGCTGCACAAATTTAGATAAGATTTCTATTCATAAATACACTATGACAAATCTACTTATACGAGTTTTACTGATTAAAAACGCATCGAGAAATGCACTCAAAAGTAAGGCTAATGTCGTATAGTATGAGATCGATACTCGATAGTTTATTTTAATCAAGAATAAAATCTGATTGTGAGCATTATGAGCATTACGTATTATAGGTAAGTTCTTTGAAAGAAAAAAAGAAAATAAATTATGTGTAAATTACGATTTTTTTTCTGTATGTTTTCTAAATCATTCAGAATCAAAGTAAGGCTTCGCGACCTAATAGGTCGTTTCTATTATTTATTTATTATCTTTCTACGCACATTGATATTTTTTTTTTTTTTTTTTTTTTTTTTAATCTGATTTTTATAAGGGACTTTTTAGTTACATAACTAAATGTCAGTCCCATCGTTCCCTAAGTACACTTATATCAACACTTATAGCACTATTAGTAACTTATAATTATTGCCTACTTCAATTTAAATTTGTATAACATTTTGGCAACCTCTGAGTCAGGTATAGATAGTGCGCTTTGAAATACTCCTACATCATTACGACAAATGTTGAAACGGCGCATCAACTCCTGCCTCCTGTCAGCGTTCCGGACACATTCAACTAAGAAGTGATGTACATCATCCTCTACCCCGCATAAATCACAATTTGAAGAGTTTGATTTCTTAATTAAGAACAGAAATCTTCTAAGTGGAATATGTCCCGAACGCAACCTGAGAGCCATAACAATTTGTTGTCGGGTCAAGCCTGAATCGCAGAACCATGGGACACGAGGAGGCTCACTTTGTATGGTCTTATACCATATGCCCTTAAGTTTAGATCTGTCATCAAAATATTCTTTAAAGCAACTTAAACATTCATTTTTATATTTGATTAAAATATCGTAATAATTTGGACTAAAATTAATTTCTATTCCAATGCGAAGTGCTAGTTTAGCTCGAATATCAGCCATCTCGTTTCCCGTTAGCCCAATGTGAGAGGGAACCCATTGCAACCTTAGAGACTTTCCACTTGATTGTAATTTAATTAGCTCATTTAAAATTTTGTAAGCTACAGATACTCCTTTTATTCCTCTTACGCAAGCTATGAGATGAAGTAAGGAACTTTTACTATCCGTAAAAATTACAATTTTATCTCTACAAACCGTACCAGAATAACGTAAAGCCTCCAAAATAGCAACAAGCTCCGCAGTCATTATTGACGTATTAGCATTTATTTTAAACATTTTCGTCACTTTACAATTTGGGTCGTACAAAGAACAGCCAACGCTTATTTGGTCCCTAGATCCATCAGTATACAAACAGTACCAATCATTATAATTATTACATATTTCTTGTATAATTTCTTGTCTTAAGATATTAATATCATAACAATTTTTAGATCTTATAATACACGTTAGTCTGGGATTACATACATTTTTAATATTAATATTTGACACCCATTTATCAAGACCAAACATCTCTGCAGTCCTAGATGAGCTGACATTTTCATTTTTTGTTCTCAAATAAGTAACAGATAATAAAGGCTTTTTTTTATTATTCCAGTAACTTTTGTGCAAAAATACACTCAATTCAGATATACTTTTTAAGGTTTCATTCTCAGACAAAGATTGACATTTTAAGCAAAATTTCATAGATAGGTATAACCTTCTTATATACAGAGGTGGCAGACAGAGATCGCTCTCCATCACATGTATAGGAGTAGATCTAATATATCCTCCAATAATACGCATGGCTTGATTCTGAATTTTATCTAGTTTAGATAAGTGGACGATAGCGCTATTGTCATACAAAAAAGAGCCATAGTCCATTCTACTCCTTACCATAGACATATATACTCTACGCAAATGTTGCGGATGCATCCCCCATCCAGGACCAGCTAGTACCTTAAGTAATTGTAAAAACCTTTTGGTTTTGGAACAAATTTCATTAATGTGAGCTCCCCACCGAAGAGACCTATCCAAATGAAAACCTAAATATCTAATACAATCGACATTCTCTAAGCCTAATCCATTAATAGTAATATTTACATTATGTTTAGAATGTCCTCGACTAAAAACACATAATTTCGATTTAGTGTCCGATAACTGTAAGCCTAATTTATCCAAAAGGTTAGTTAAAATACATAAAGCATTTTGTAAATTTAAAATAGAATCTTGAAGCTTTGGGAGACTAGAATATAAAACAAAATCATCTGCATATTGGCTTAAAAATACATTTTGAACTGATTGCGATATTTCTGTCGTAACCACATTAAACAACAACGGAGATAGAGGGTCACCCTGAGCCAGACCTTTGCTTGTACATCTCTCATAGTAAGAGTTATCATTATCACGTTTTATTCTTAAGTATCTTTCATTTAAAAAATACCACAAATACTTGCAAATCAAAGACCCGACTTCGTAATTATCCAATGTAGTCACGATGTTTTCAATAAGAACATTGTTATAAGCGCCTTCTATATCTAAGAAACAACCTACAGTTTGTAATTTATTTGTAAAGCCTAATTGAATATGAGTAATGAGACGAGTTAAATTATCAAGACATGATTTTCCTTTTCTAAAACCCGTTGTTCTTGCAGAAAAAAAGTGGTTCCTTTCGAAAAACCAATCCAAACGTTTATTAATCATGTTGTGAAAAGTTTTAGCGACGCACGATATAAGTGAAATAGGTCTTAATTTACCATTATCATCACCGGGCTTAGGAATAGCTACAATTTCTATAATTTTCCATTGTTTTGGAACATAACTAGAGCTAAATATAAGATTAAATAATTTCAATAAGTAACGCTTAGCAATACTGGGTAAATTAATTAGCATAGAATAAGTAATATTGTCATCTCCAGGGGAACTATTTTTTTGTTTTAAACTATTATCTAATTCAGCGTACGTAAAAGGAGATTCTAAGGCTTCATTTTTGGATCTAAATAATGGTATGTTAGGTGATACAAAGTCGGGAGCTAAAGAATCTAGTAATTCCAGTTTTTTCTCATTTGATGTAGTGATTGTGGACCTTTTTAAACCCTTCATCCATTGCATTTTACGCCACATATCCGTTGCAGTTATTTTTTCATCAATATCATTACAGAAGGAATGCCAACTCTCAGACTGCGCTTTAATTATTAACTTTCGCGCCTCAGTTACTTTTTGCTCTAATATATCAAGATTACGGGGGGTTGGATTTCGTCTCAGATTCTTTAATGCTAACCTACGCTCGGCAACCATTTTTGACAATTTTTGATTCCAAAATGGTTTAGGGACAAATTTTCGGACCAAACTATTACAGTACTTTACATATGGTATACTTTTATCCGCAGCAAAATTTATTTGCTTTATGAAATTATCATACATCGTTTGAATATCATTAGATTCAAAATCCAACTCATTAAATTGTTTTTCTAATATATCTTTATATTCCATCCAATTAGCATTTTTAAAGTTCCTTTTTTTAATAAACGATAGATTATCTTTATAACGAAGAGTGTACTTTACTATTAAATGATCGCTGCCTAAGTTTTCATTAAAAGTTAACCAATCTAAATGAATGGCAATATCTGAAGAGCAAAAAGTAATATCTGGTGCCGATTGTTGTAGTAATCCATTAACAAATTTAACTCTGGTATAGCTTTTATCGTTTATGGATATAAAACCATGCTGCAGAGAGCTATCAAATAATTGATTACCTCTAGTGTCAATTTTATCAGACCAACTGGTATGTTGTCCATTAAAATCTCCAGCGATTATAGTGCATTTAGAAAATCTAGAAAATAAACTATCCCAACTGGTCTGACTTGTATTAACACTAGAGGGGCAATAAACAGAAACTATGTTCTTTAAAAATTTACAGTTCATAATTTTAACATGCACTAATTCAATACCACTATTGTTAACATTAATAATACTTTTAAAGGTTTTGAGAGACTTGTGTGTAATAATTGCTACACCTCCATATGAGTCGACCCTATCATGTCTATAAACGTTATACTGACTAATATTTAGGTTTGAACCTCGCTGTAACCATGTTTCACTTACTATGGCGATATGTATATTTTCTCTATTAAGTAAAACTTTAAAATCTGGAAGTTTTGGCCTTAAGCTTTGAGCGTTCCACTGTAAAATATTCACGGTGACATCCTTTAGCGTTATATTATCCATCGAAGAAAGATATCATTCTCTTAATCAGCTCAGTAATTTTTATTAACGACGGAAATGAGATACAAATTTCTTCTATCACTAAGTACAATGCATCAAACACCTTCTCTTTAATTTCTCTTTTCGATAAAATAATTTCCTTTATCTTCCTATAAAAGTCCTTAAATCTGTTTAAACTATCTTTATCTGTTTCCTGGTTAATGTCAATTTCTTTAGAGGATGGTATATTTTCGGTAGATGCACAACTAAAGTTGTCAGTAATTGTTATATTTGATTTCTTTTTCCTATTCTTTTCACTTTGACTATTATCTTGCTTACTACATTGATTCTTTGAAAAACCTCCAGTATCATTCATTCCTTCTGTACTATTAGAAGTGCCTTCTAGGTTTTCAATGGTTTGCATATGCTTTGTCGTAATTAAGACATCTCTATAAGATCTATCCCCTGATGTGTTATTTTCATTAATAGGGGAGCTGTTATCCAAGTCAATTTGTATCTCTTGGGTTTGTTTCAATTCCATCTCCTTTCTTGTGTTTTGACAGTAAAATTCAAGAGCATTTTTGTAAGTAAGATTATTCTTACACATTATTACCCTAATCTTCTTTTCTTTTACAAACATTGGACAATTTTTGTCTAGAGCCAAGTGTGGTCCTTTACAATTTATACATATAAAGTTTTTAGTCTCGCAGTTTTCATGGTCTTGACCACATTTTGGGCAAAGGATTTTCTTAGTTGGGCAAGATCTAGCTAAATGACCGAATTTCCAGCAGCCAGAACATTGTGACACTGGAAATGTGTATGGCTCGACCTTGAACCGACACCCGTATCCAAAAATATACGGGGGTAAGGTAGAACCCTTAAAGCCCAACCGAACTGTTGTACTTAAGACCCATTCATTTCTCTCACTTAATCTCCGAAGTCTTCTCATGTTTACAATTTGAGAGTCGCAATAAAACTGTTCCAATATCTCATTTTCTTCAGTCTCCAAGTCTATATCTTTTACAATGCCGTAAATAATTTGAACCTCATTGGTCGATTGACATCTGTACTCTAATTCCAGTAATTTTGGAGAATTTATTAATTCCTCAGCGTCCTTTTTATTACTAAAAGTAATAAATGCCTTATAGGAACCTTTGAATTTAATTCTAAGTATGTTCTTAATGTTTAACGATTAAAAAAAAAAAAAAAAAAAAAAAAAATCTTCTCTTACATAACAACCAGTAATAAAATTACTATTATGCCAACAATAATGGTTACCTATATCATAAACCAGAATGAAGTTTCGTGACAAAAACATATTCGTATTACTTTTTCGTATATGAAACGTATATTTTTCTTTTCATGTGTGTCGTGCGACACTTCATAAATATTCTTGCTTAAATTTGATCTAATTATCAATATAATGTATGGATTGATTAACTACTTGAGGCTTAATCTTAACCTAACAAGTAGTATATCTAGGACATGGTTACTATTTAGAAGGATATACTTGCAAACTTTTTTTTTAACCCATGCGTATATGGTGCTAGAAACTATAGAATACCACCACTATTTGCTTATATTTCGTAATATGACTAATTTCAGCCATATAATCCTAAAAAGTAAAAGCCTTTGATTAAAATGGCTTTGATTTACGGAAATATAGACATTATTCTGAAAATAGAACTTGTTTTTAAAAATATCATGATTTTTGAAGTAAAACTTTTTAGGTTTGACTGAGTGTATGTCAATGGTACAATACATTACAAAAATAGTGTCGCCGAAGTGAGAGTCAAATTCATTATTAGTTCATGTCCCATGTAATTTTTTTATGTCCTACTAAAAACTTGGTACTGGGCCGGAAGATCAATACTAGAGAATTAAAAAATATTATATTTATGTTTTTATAATAATTATTACACACACAACCATTTTTTCGTATTTGTAAAAATATATGAAAAAAGAATCAAAAATAACTGAAAATTTTATCATTGTACCTATTCATCAGTAAAACCTTGTCTTAATTAGAAGCAAGCAATAGCACTTAGTGATCATGGCTTCCTATAAGTGTAAAAGTTGCTGAAATCAGATTAAAAGCTCCGAAAAGCTGTTTCAACGCACAAACTTTACCTTTTTGGTCGACTTCGAAAAGGATATGTACTTAAATAGGCCATCATTTCTTAGGTACATACGAATATATTAAGCAATTTCTTCTAAATTACGAAAAAATAACTTTTAAGCGTATTATCGGTGTAGTGCCTTTATAAAAGTAATATTAATAATATTTTAAAAAAATGTATACCTACTACCTGACAGATTGTCTAAATTTCATTCATTTCTTTGTAATAATTAGAGTTCAAAATAATAATATCAAATAATTTCAGTTTTTCCATCTTTCCCAATCTTCTGATCCAATTTCCCATTTTCCCCCTATCTATCTCGTATATTTATGCATAGCACACTCATGCAAAGTGAGAATATGGCGTTTGTGTTACATTAATAATAATTAATTATCCTACAAAATTAAAAATATACTTCATCCAACAGATAATAAATAGAAATGGAACTAGTAAACATTACCTATAATATTATTCACATAAACTCGTCTACGTATCAACGCGTCGAACTAATTAACTTGCGATAGGCGAGCGCAGTGGAATGCTAACGAGCATCCTTGCTATTGGCCAATTACTCATTTGATGACACATCTCGATACAACTCGGTTATTTATCGCGTTTGAATAGTAATAGTTGATTTACATTAGTAAATTCATAATGAGGTCATTAAAACTAGATTTTAGTCCATTGCGATATTATTTCATTGAAAAACTAGCACTGTTAATGATATGTGTAGTATATCAACTATCTGGTATCCGTAACAAAAGCCTCGTAGCTTCACACGAAGCTAGATGTAATAATGTCCCAACATATTATTTGTTATTGGAACGAGGTTCCTTATCACGCGTTGCAGACGGAAAAAATTAAGACAAAAAGTTGTAACGACACTTTTTGCTATATTTTGGTGTTAAGGTGTTAAGATAATTTTGTAAAGTAGTTTTTTTTTTATTTTTATCGATAAAAAATCATTAAAAATGTATACCCGAATAATCATTTTTTTTATACCGCTAATAGAACATAAAATTAATATTTTTATTTTTATAATAAGGAACCTTGTTCCCATCCGGTGTTCCACGACACCAGTTTCAATTCGGGCCAGTAGTTAAATTTAAATATTTCATTATTATTTTCGGTTTAAAAAAATATCTGATCTGAACCTAAACTTCTCATAAGTCTTTATTAATTTCAGGCTTCATATAAGTTCTAATTGAGAAGAAAAAAAATTAATTTTCATAAATGATTACTGGTTTTCATCCTCTCTAGAGCTTTAATAACAAAATTTCCTGAGCAATTTGACAACTACACCCATAGACAAGCACACACTCACAATCGCACCCAAGCACAAACATGCACACACAACCCTTTTATTATGTTTCGCCGTACCTAATGTGTCAGCGATTAAAACTCACCTCTTGCAGAAGTTAGATTCGAGATACATACATATGTCAACAAGACACCTCACTGCTTTACGGTTAGCATATTAGCGTATTTCAAGTCAAATTACCTTTCAATCGCAAGCTAAGCTAACTAACTAGTTATCGATTTGCTCTTAATGAGTATCAAAGATGGCAGTTCTGGGTTAACAAGAATCCTGGATGTTTGCCAGTCGTGAAATATATGATATTAAAGCAAGTAGGGCGTTGCTGAAATTAAAAAAAAATCGTCTAGATTTCTATACTATTCACAATGTTAAGAGTTGAAACCCGCCTAACTGTTTGAAGCGTGAGGTAGTTTTTCCTAATATACCGTGTAGGCAACTTTAATTACAATTCTATACCTGGAAAATACTAAGTATAAGATTAGTATAATATGTATTCAGCCCATTCAGTCCTTTTTAACGTCCCACTGCTGGGCAGGTCATAGTCCGCCGCGCTGGCCTAGTGCGTGTTAGCGGACTTCACATGTCTTTCAGAAACTAGCTAGATTTTCTAGATTAGACATGCAGGTTTCCTCACGATGTTTTTCTATTCCTTAGTATTATGTGATAAATTGGTAAAAAGTCCGCCCTTATTTTGTGCTGCCTTATGTGGCTGCATCTTTACATCATAGCACCGCACGGCACTGACTGTTTGCTTCACCTTTTATTAATCGATGCGAGGATTTTAATTAATAACCAATCATTCCACACAAACTTAGACCGTTGAAATTAAAATTTCATTTTATGTTAGAAAAAATCCTCATCACTAACATTGTGATAGAGTACAGTAAAATATACTGCTTTACTTCTCTACAGTAAGGTAAATATGAACAACTTCATTCAATCCCATTAATATTTCTATTATCATATTATACTATTACATGCAGTATTACTTCATAATATGCACTCAATACTCATAATTCGTCATCATATACTACTATTTACAGTGTTATGTCGGTATCACAAGCAATCTTTACCCAAGTTACGCTTCCACTGAGCTGAATAGCATGAATCAATAAATTTGCAAATGTAAAGTTCGCTACTTGTTTGTGCAGCTGCGCATTTCGACTATAATAAACTTCCTCCCTAATTGGAACTAGATAATAGTTATTTCTGTTTCAATATTTGAACTGATGTTGCATGGAAATTGCAATGGACGGCCTAATTATGAACTAGTGTAACGCTTGTTTTGGATAGATCTGTAGACAAGTTTATATTGAATAACAGTTATGATCAATAGGAATATTATATGTCTTCTTTTATTCAGAGAAGTACTAGGAGACACACCGCCCACCGAAGTAGGCCCTCCCTGCGCGTTTCTTGGCCTCAATATTAGTTAATTCTTTCTTAGGAGTACGCGAATATTTGAATAGTCATTATTGATACAGATCTCGAATCTATAGTTTTTAAATACTTTTGTCGCTCTGTATTAGATCACGTCACGAGAAAACTACTGGACAAATTTTGATCATGAAACTCGGTATAATGATAGCTAGTTATCTATCTTAATATGTTTTGCTGTGGAAAAATATCTACCCTATTAATAATTACCAAAATGTTATAGATTTAAAATAGTACATTGTTATTTTGTTTTGGTATTTATCTTAGTGATAAGGATATAAGACTTTTCAATGAAGTTATTCGAATAATGGGTCGAACCAATAATTTCGTCATAAAATATAAGTGTACGAGTTTAATATACAAATCTACATTATGACCTTCTTTCTTAACTATATTCGATTGTTAAAACTGGTAAGTAAATAAAATAAAAGGTAAAATTCTTTAACGCATTTCTTCCTAACTATAATCAATTGTTAAAACTGGTAAGTAAATAAGTAAAGTTCTTCAACGCTTTACGCTTGGTGGAAAACGTCACGCACTTGCATTAAACATTTGGTTATAATACAGTTACATACAATTTTTTGTTCAAAGAAACCTTAAAATTCGTATTTTGAAATTTAACAACCTTGCAGATATCGCTTAATTTTTTTAGATTGCAATTTATAGCGTATGCTAAAAATATTTAACAAAAAGCCAAACTCTAACGTACTAAACGGATTTGTTTTGCCCGTTATTTAATTCTCTTGGAAAGTTTTAATGAGACGCGCTCAAAGTTCTCAATTTAGCGCGGTTTTTTGTTGGTTGTTTCGTGAAAGATGTACGTAAGACGGTGTAAATAAAAGACAATTATAGATTAACTTGCAAATTTTCCTGGGTACGCTTGGGTACATCCCTAGTTGCTTAATAGACTATAGGTAAATCTAAGCTAGTAAGGTAGTAGGTAAATCTAGCTACTAAAGAGCCCCTGACACACACCCAATTATTCCAATCTGTCTAGCCATTTTTGACTTTAGATTTCCCGCAAGCAAAGCCACGGGTTCTGCTAAAACTTGACAAATTATATACGAAAACCTTCCTCTTGAATTACTCTATCTATTAAAAAAATCGCATCAAAATCCGTTTCGTAGTTTTAAAGATCTAAGCATACATAGGGACAGACAGACAGCGGGATACGACTTTGTTTTATACTATGTAGTGTTAGATTAAAACACGGGCGAAGTCACGTTGTATAAAATAAATAAATATGTTGGGACATTATTACAACAGCACAATTTAGTTCCGTGGTAAGCTACGAGGCTTGTGTTACGGATACCAGATAGTTGATATAATACACATATATAAATTTTAAATACATACATATAATAAATATAAACTCCCATGACTGGAGTATAAACATTCGTGCTCAACAAATGAATGCCCCCAGCGGGACTCGAACCCGAGACCGCTGACGCAGAAAGTAGGGTCACTACCAACTGAGCCAAACGTGTCGTCAAAATAAAAATATTTAGCAGCTCGTAAACTCGCCCTTGGGGTGATGAAACGATATTAAAATGTTTAATAAAATTCGATAAACGCAGGTACTTTCTAACTTTTACAATCAACCGTTTGACTTTCGAGGGGATTTATTAAAACGGGATATTTTGTTTGTAATTTTTTCTGGGAGAAACTTCTCCGTGGAACAATAGAGGGTATAATTAGTTTTACCGTACAGGTATCGCTCGAACACACGAAGTTTGTAAGGCAATATGTGCTTGTAATTGCGAAAGTCTGGTCTTACGTGCATCAAGTCAGTGTTAAGTTAGAAATTAATATGTTTTTACTTCATAACTAAACGATAAGCTTTAGTGGTGGAAAAGTTTCTTTAACTTACTTATTCTTACCAAAGAGTACAAACGTAGTACTCTGTAACAATTATTTTATAATGACTTTTCAGACGCCTAAAAGGTTAGTCTCTCTCGTAACCAATTGCTATGAAATAGTCGAGTCAGGAACCATCAAATACCTGCGATAAAACCGAAAAATAGTTTTATTAAAGAAATTTATTTATCATTAATTATTAAATTTGTATACAGTTTTAAAACTTTATATATCATTATAAAACATTATTGCTTTACTTTATATTTAGTTCTAAACAGCTCTGTTTATATTATGCCCTAACTTGCTCTTAGGTCGTACTCTATTCATGCACTAAAGATTTAAATGCTCATACAAGACTTTGTATTTATTTTATTATATAATAGTGATTATTATTAAAAAAACACTCGAGTGAATAATCTTTATAATGTAGATCATTTTCAAACTTTGTGGAATAGATCTTAAGCTATTTAGAGTAAGTGAAGGAGAAATCTCCGTAATATTTTAGCTTTTAAAGAAAGGTCTTAACCACAAGCATTGTTTTTACTCAACGAAGTGTTAACCAGATTTACAGCCGACCGCTGTTTTGGTAAGTAATGTTGAATGTATCCAGTTTGGGGGAAGAATTTATAGGCTTTACTTTAGAATTTCTTGTGAATTATTATATGAATATTAGTTACCTACCTTCGCTACATTAAGGTATTTTCTGTGGGATATAGAACAATAAAAACAATATTTATCTATGCCCATCCACTCTAACTTTTATTTTTGTATCTGGCATCACTTGCCTCTTGTCATCTATGGCGACTAAAAGATCTCTGCTAATTGCTGCGTATCTGGTTTTTGTTAAACTTAAAAGTCCGTGTACAGAATAGAGAAGCTACAATATAAACGTCTTTTATTTACCCAAACCCAATATTTTCTGTCAGAACGCTACAAGGGTAAAAAATTGTAGCAGAAATTAATTAGAACGTACAAGTACTATAACTATATTATAACGTATACTCGAATAATTTCTGAGGATTTTCGATTTTTCCGATGAGACCATAAAATTTCCGTTTTAAAACACTCCTTATATGTGGCTGTACAAACTCTCCTATCTTTAAGTGAAAGAACTATTACAATGGCTTATGCCGTTCCAAAGATTACCGTGAACTAACAGAAACACAGTCAGATAAAATAATTTAAAAGGGTTATTTAGGTATTAGTACTAAAAAACCTGCAAATTTCAAAACTCTTAGTAAAAAACGACTACGTTTTAAAATGCTCTTATCCCCGAGTACATTCTTCACAGTGTGAATTTTTTAACTCTTTGAATAAGTCATGAAATTTTTTATTCATAAGGTGTAGAATATGCATAAATAGAGGCAAAAAAATATAATCATTTTCTCTTTTAGAAGTAAGGCAATATTGAAAATTTATATAATACTTATTAGATGGCTTTATAGAAGGACTCGATTTGGTTGTGTGGTATGCTAGGGCCAATTTTGAACCTCTTTAATACTTTTTTGAAATATAAAATATAGTCTAACTAGGTACAATTTAACAAATAGTATAAATTTCTCACGAATTAGATATTCTTCCGTAGTAAAATGTATGTATTATATGTTGACCTGGATAACCAGCTATCACTGCTGGACAGAACTGTCTTCAATACAAGGGGGATCAGGCCATAGTCCACAACACTGGTCTAATGCGGGTTGGTAGACTTCACATGACTTTCGAAAACTTGCTAGGTTCTCTCAGACGTGTAGGTTTCCTCACGATGTTTTCCTTCACCGTAAGACAAGTGGTAATCACTTAAGAAATGATTCGCACATGAAATTATCAGAGGTGCGAGATCCGGATTTGAACCCGCATCACTCGGTTATCCAAGCGAGCGTGCTGGGCTACCACTATCTTATAGCCGCTCAGATGGAACCCTAGGTTCACTCTCAGGTGCTTGGCACACAATGTCTATAAGAATTCCTTGTCCGATGACGCGATCTCGCTCGCTATCACCTGGAATAAATTTAATTAATTAATTATTATTTCTTACAGTATGCAATGTGTTACCTAAGCCCATCGTCTACCTGTGCACTAGAATAGAAATACAAAACCATACACACATACAAACTTTTGCAGTTTTATTATAGTAAACTTCCTTTTGGAAGTTGGTTAAAAAGAATGTCGTGTTAGTTACACTATTTATAACTCAAGAACGGCTAAACCGATTGGGCTGAAAATAGGTGGGGAGGTAGCTTAGAACCAGGAGACGGACATAGAATACTTTTTATTCCGTTCGACCGCGTTCCCGTGTGACGTGACATAAATTGTCTAAGAGAATACAAGTCACTATGAAACGTGGTATAACGAAAACGCATCCGACATGGAATAACAAAACGCAAATAACAGCTAAACGTAATTTTGTCTATGGTTAAGTATGGTTGAAAATTTGAAAATTATAAATTTTGTTAGAAATCAATTATCAGTAATAATCAGTAATTTGTAATCTGGCGGAACTGAGTTTGCCGGGTCAGCTAGTAATATTATAAAGATTTCATTCTGCGTACTTTTACAAAACAAGGGTTATTAATTTCATTTCCCTCCGCTATGCGCTAAAAGAAGCAGTAATTGTTAAGAATTTCTTTTAAATTTTTATTCTCAGTTACTAGGTTTTAATTAGTTTTATCCAGAATACAAAAGGTTATCTTTCCTGCAAACACTTTACAAAGTAACGCGTAGATGTTTTAATTACCACCTACGGGCTTTAAGCACCGCGAAGATGTATAATATTTAAACACGCGAACTTAATATGACGTTATTACATTTTTATTTAAACTGGTAATATTATTTGTACTATACGTTTATCTCTATTTATACTGGTAATATTATTTAGTAGACCGAGGCGAATCGGATCACTTTTTTCTTGAAAATATATATGAAAATCATACTAAAGTAATGTAATATGTAACTTTTATTGTCGAAATAGTAATCAGCAACTGTTTAGCTACGCCTTAAACATTTCAAAACTTAAATTGTTCATTATTAAAGAACGGAAATATTCGAATCGCTCCATTTTGCGGAGCGAATGGAATCATGCTTAACATATTCACGTTATAAGTTTTGGAATCATTTACAATATTTAAATAATGAATAATGATATTAATATTAATCACAAGAACATTAATCATATTATATATATACGGGCCTTTCCCAAATCAGCACGTTTTTCGTAGCATCATTATTCGTACGCATGACACTGAATCCAAACATATAAAGTATAAAAGCTGAAATATTCTTAGAAAAACTGGCAATTGTCAACAATTCCTAAATTTGTTGACATTATATTGACTTAGTAATTTGTATTTAATGGGCACCCAAATCAATAAGTCAAAGAACGGATTAAATTAAAATTGATTATAAGCTTTTATGCCCCTTTTTAATTATGCCGCCTTCAAATCGAGTTTACTTAAAGAAGAGTAAAGTTTAAGTGTCTATTTTAAGCTTTCACTAAAGTGAATAAACTAATTTTTATGTACCTTTTTGTTGAACTCAAACAATGAATTTAAATATATTAATAATAAGTAAAAGTACATTAATTGATTTTAATAATTTATTGTTTCTATATATAAAGTTGATATTCATCATCATCAGCCCTTTTTAACGTCCCACTGCTGGGCACGGGCCTCCCTCAGCACGAGGGGGATCAGGCCATAGTCCACCGCGCTGGCCTTGTGCGCGTTGGCGGACTTCACATGCCTTTCGAAAACTTGTTAGGTTTTCTCAGACATGCAGGTTTCCTCACGATGTTTTCCTTTACCGTAAGACAAGTGGTAATCATGATATAAATGATTCGCACATGAAAATATCAGAGGTGCGAGACCCGGATTCGAACCCGCATCACTCGGTTATCCAAGCGAGCGCGTTACCGCTGGGCTACCACTGTCTGTTGAAAGTTGATATTAGAAACTTGAAATTGAAAATAAATTTTACCTCAAACACTTACATCTCAACTAAAATAAAAAGTTATAATTACTTCATGAATTTAAAATATTAACTTAACACAACTTTTAACATTATATTTATACATTGAAAGTATAACTTGTTTTTAGCTTAAATCAAAAAGTAAAAAAGTACGCATTCAAGACGCAATTGCCGTCTAGTCTAGCCTTCTAATACTATTACTATATATACGGACAGGCCAATTTTTTTTTTTTTTTTTATTTTATTCTGAATTGAAGCAAGTACTTTATTTAAGTATCTACTTTGTTTAATATTATATGGAATACTTTGTTGAATATTAAATGTTCTATATTATATGGAGTCTTCGATGTTTGAAGTCATTATTAAAAAAAAATTTTATTCAAAAGCTTAGAAATAAAATCTACAAATGTGTTTATTTATTATTATTTTGTAATCATTCTTCAAAATTGTAGGTAAGCCTAAGCACTATCTTTGCAAGTATATAATAATGAATGAACTTAGAGACGTCTACAACCTCAATCCGTGAACATGATTTCTGAAACCATTTCAAAACATTAAATATTTAAAATAAATCCTCGCAAAAATCCGAAAAGATGCATTCGTTTACTGACATTTTATAACAAAGTTCAATTGAGGCATGTGTGGGAGAATGTTAAATACAAAAGATCCCCAGGCGTACCCGAGAGAAGCGTGGGTAAGCCACTAGTGATAAATAAGTTTAAATTATGAAGACGCCAACGCGTTCCATGTATTCGGAACGGCTGTTAAAAGTTGCTGTATATTACAAAGCTTACTTTGCATACTAAAAACATATTTAACAAACTTTACAAGATAAGATCAAACTTAGTTTAAGTATTGAACGGGAATTGCAAAACAAGATTTGGTATGAAGAGCTCTTGGTCGTTTATATGGGTCTGTTGGATTTTAATATTCGACCATATTGTAAATATTTTTTGTGGGTGAATTTGGTCACAGCAGTGTATTTTATAGTGAAAAAAGCCTTTTTTATTACTTCTTTCTTGGGGACACGCTAATTCTCGAAAGTAAGTCCATAATTTTATTTACACCCTCCCCACCCTTACTACTATGTTTTGAAGAAAACATCTTTTTTTTGTAAAATCTAGTGAGTTGATTTTTACGTTTTTTTATTTCTTTCGATTTTTTTAATTTTTATAGCATTTTTTTATATTTTCAATATTTTCTTTGGGAGCATAGCCCCTGCAAGCCTCCACAAAAAAGCCCTGCTTATATATGCACTCACTCAACACTTTATAAAACACTTAATGACAAGTTTGGCTGTTTGTCCTAGTCCTAGTTTGCCCTAGTGTGCCAGTGTCGCGGGTTCGAGACCCGCTGGTAGCTTTCGTTTCTGTCATGGGTGTTTATATTTATAATATATATGTAGGTAATTAATGTTATATAATATGTGGAATGTTTACGCTTTCTAGTATTCATAAAATAAGCCTTAACTTACCATGGAACTAGATAGTGTAGTGTGTTAATGACCCAACATGTAAAGAAGTAATCGAAAAAAATACAAAAACTCTCTAAGTGTGTAACTTTTTTGTTATGTAATATAACGCTAAATTGAATACTAGTATTCAATAGACGAAAGCATACTTGTTCAGCCAATTGAATGCAAATTCGATCTCGACTCAGCGCCTCTTCAATTATGTCTCAAATAAATTAGAAAGCGCGAATGAACGAAAATCGGCATAATCTCTATTTCAATAAATGGAATCCAATTTCTGCAGAATTAATAAGAATGTGATTTCGATATGCCAGATGTAGAAATTATACAAAGGTGTCGTGTGTTTTGAGAGCCTGTAAAAAATATTTTTTCTTATAGATATAATTATTATATGCTAGTGATTAGATCTGGTCCAACGAACATGTAGCGCTTAGCACTCTGTTCTCTCTCTCTCTCTATCTCTCTCTCTCTCTCTCAATCATATATCATGAAAGGAAATGAATTATTTCTTTATGTAGTAACTATGTATTAGTAGTTAGTAAAGCACGACGCTTTAGGGTTTTGACAAAACTTCTTAAAAATTATCTTAATGATTATTCATATTTTCCCCCCAAATTTTTACTTTTAAATATTATGATCCAACTTCACTTCACTTCGACACAAGTCATTCGTCTAATCATATTTTCTAATTTAAACTAAATAATGGTAAGGGAAGACTCTTTTAATGTGTCTTTTACAGAATATCTTCGCAAGAAGTCAACCGATTAACATAACTATTGGTTAAATGAATGAATTAATAATCACACATAAGTTTGAAAATACAAATATAACTGAAGTGAATGAGTTTTTAGAAAAGAAACAAGGAATTCATTATTTCACATTTCCATTATGTTTTCTTGTGTATCCTCGTTTAAACTCCCTAAACCCAAACACTTATTCAAAACCAAATTCCACATTATCGTTTATAAATAAGGTGTACAAGTTATTCGACCATAACATTATTATAATAAAAATAACTTCTCGCAGACTACGAATTTGATGTAACGGATCAGTCAGAATGTCTTACTCAAGTCCAACGTTTATCATCAGCCACATGTACATCAAACTAAATCCGCGATAACATCCGCAGCTCAGGCTAGTCCATTAAAAAGTTAGTTGTTGCAACAGCGACTAACAGTTTAGTCTAATAATCCAAACGGATTAGCAGCTAACTTTCCCAAACAGATTTCAGTTGAACTTCGACTTTACGATGTATTGCTAGATAAATATTATATAAATGTGAATACTACATTTTTTTCCTTTTTCCATAAAAAGTGAGATGTACGAGTAAATTTTTGTACATTATACGTTGATTATGATAAGAATCGTTTTAATATAAATTAAATTTATTAAGTGAGGAAAAAGCAGAAAAACTCAGTTAATATGTAAGTGCTCAAATGATTGAGATGAATTTGAATTTAAGATACTTATTTTCAGGATGAATTTTAATTTCTTTTTACGAGATTCTATTTATTTAATTAATATTATTTTTTCAGTTTCATAACATTTTTTATAATTCTCGTCAATGAAAATATCACACTACATCGTTTATGAGAATTATATAAGTATAATAAGTAATTTATAGATTGTAATTGAATTTATAATACATTTAATAAAAAACAAAAAATAGGCCGCCCATATCAAAATTGATTGCAATCAGGAAAACTCTTAACTCTTTGAAATGAGTCATATAAATAAGGCTTCTCCGAGGCTGTATACACAAAAGACAATGTCAACAAGATTATACAAAATTTATATATTTTCTGAAAGCTTATGTTTGTAGATTGCAAAAAGTTGTAGTGGTTACTTAAAACAAAATACTCGATTTACAAATATACACTCTTACAAATGTTATCTATTTTCTTCTACTATTGCAAGG
Source organism: Boloria selene (assembly GCA_905231865.2). Taxonomy (NCBI): domain Eukaryota; kingdom Metazoa; phylum Arthropoda; class Insecta; order Lepidoptera; family Nymphalidae; genus Boloria; species Boloria selene. The sequence continues at coordinate 2,418,374 of HG993133.1, forward strand.
AGTAATAATAATAAAATTATCTTTATAATCAAACATAATCAACCCCAAAAATGTATTTTAGGCCGTTACAGCGATTATACCTCACTATAATACCGATGATAACATAAAATAAATGTGAACTAACTAACATTTCCACTCGACTAAAAAAAACTAAAGAACCAACATTGCGACAAATTTGTCGCAAGTGTACGAAACATTGTACGAGAATCAACATTACCTCTGACTCAATTGAAATAATTCAGTAACTTTGATGCTGCCTCATCAGAGTCGTCATTTGTCATTTCACCGCTCCATTACGATCCTTTGGGATTTCTGTACAAAGTTTTAAGTCCCAGAACTGCTCTCAGAATTTTCTGACGTGTGACAACTTTTGATTTACATTTAGGATGTTCATCCATTAATTAATTTAATTTCGCTTTCATAATTTGTGTTGGTACTTTACTTTTAATTCAAAAGAGTACAAATAAAATTATTTAATCTTAAAAACTGAAGGATTTATTGTTAATTAAAAAAATAGTTTTTCTCTTTTTGGTCATCGTGTTAGCCATTAGCCATTATTATCTTTAGTTGCTCTTACAAAATTTTGTGTAATGATTTAAAGGTGTGTAATATGTGCGTATGCCTAAAAAATATTGTTTGCTTTTTTTAATCAATTTTTAATATAGCTCTCGTTATATTAGCGCAATACAAACAGTGGACGACAGGACTACATAATATATGAAACCCACTCAGAGTTTTGGGTAGAATCAATTTAAAATCCATTACTTTGCAAAATGTAATTATAAAGAATAAATTAATTTCTTTCGCATATACAGTTGATATTGTTAAAAGGGTTTGGTGTACAACCGTCAATAATTGTTAGTTATCCTGAAATTTCTATACTTATAAATGTCAAGATCTTTTATTGTACGCTTTAACTCCAAAAACTACAAAACGTAAATGACACCTATTTCATAGAATACAGCGAGTTTCAATGAAGGTTGAATAAAAAAATAATAACTAAAACGCGGGCGGAACCGCGTGAAATACTAGTACTAAATAAATAACAATCGTTTTTCTCTGTAACTTTTTTAATAATAATCGTTTGAAACTGTATTATTTTTATTAATACAAAAAACATAATAAAAGTCATAAAAATGATTCTTGATTGCACTCTTCCTCGACGCGAACCAAAGCCACCTCCCATACATTGGTTTCACCGCCGGCGAGATTGTCAGACGTTATCAAAATGGATGCTTAATTCAATATAAGGATAGTTTATATAGTAAACTAGCATTTTCCGCGGCTTCGCACGCGTACTAAAGTCCGGAAACCAAATTCTTTCTAAGTCGCGTGGTACCTCGCAGAACTAACGCCCGCCCTTCCGTTTTTGCTACATTTTTCATTGATACTCCGCTCCTATTGGACGTAGCGTGATATGTTATAGCCTATAAGTACGTCGATAAATGGACTATCCAACACGAAAATAATTTTTCAATTCGGACCAGTAGTTTCTGAGTGTAGCGCGTACAACCAAAGAAACAAACAAACTCTTCAGCTTTATAATATTAAGTATAGATTAGTAATATAGGTATGTATTCTAATGCCTACCGAGAAAGCAGATCCACGAGTAAAACTTAATATAATTCGATTGCAAATGCCCACCCACGTACATACAATGAATTATTTCTATCCAGTATTTATTACAGTTTATGTATTATCAGAGTATCCTTTGAACAGCCGAGCACCTGGTCACGTTTTAGTAATATTTTTTATAATAATTCCATTTTTATCTTAAGTTATAGATACGTTCGGGTTTGACAGTTTTGTAATTATATACTCTACTTATTTTTAATGTTTTTTTTATATATTGTATATAGCTGTTATTGTATATGTATGAGGTAATAGCAATAGAATTTTATTAAGTCTTTTAAAAAGTATCTATAAAAAGAAAATTGATTAAAATACGCTATTGTATATAAGAAACAATTTTTTTGTAATTTCTTTGAAACGGCTTTGGCGGAACTATCACTGGCAGAGATCTCTAGTCTATTTTTATTTTAGATGAAATAAGATTCCGCGCTAAAAATAAAAACTAATTTATTATAATACTGGCTTCAAAACGAAGGAAATCAGGCCATAGTCGAAAAAACTGTTCCAATTTCATATTCAAATTGAAACACTGCCACGTGACAAAAAAGATACCTTTAAGTACTTCTAAAGCTTAAGAGGGAAAAATATGAGGAGGACCTAACATTGCCGTTATGACGAAATGGTGGGATTTAGATGACTGATGCTCGGACTGATATAAATAACGTCTTATTTGCCTTCGTGATGCGTACACTTTATTTACTTTGCTATATTTGCTAATGGTAGTCAAATTAGTAATAATTATTACATAATTAGTATGTAGTAAGTAGCTCAGTGGTAACGTGCTTTCTTTTAAAATCGTGAAGAAAATAGTGAAGCAGGTTCAAATCGTGATAGTTTCATTTGGGAACCAAGTTGCTTGCTCCACGGTGATGAAAATTATCATGAGTAAACATAGGTACCTACATGTTTGAATGAATACAACAAATTTTCAGATCGACCCTTAGCCAGCGTTTTGAACTATGACCTGAACCTTAACATTTCGATTACAAAAGTAATTACAAAAGTAATCGGAATGTTTTATAATGTTTGTCCAAGGCAAGAAATTCATTTTTGTTTTACATTAAGGTATAGAATAGACTTACAGCCCTTATAAGTTAAACGATTCTAAACAGAAATATTTTATACTTTTTATCTTTAAGTAAGAACTCATTTAATATTTAATTTAATTTATTATATTCTAATAGTACTACCTTAGATACAGTAAAAGACATAACGAATTTGTAAAAATTTTTCAAATTTTTCGAATTTGTCGAAATTGAAAAAAAGTAAAATAACAATAATTCTACATTTCTACAACGATTATTAAAGTATAGATAAAAAAACTACTATAACAGATCTTGCAATATAATAAATTTCATTACTCACACAAAGTGGAGACTTGAAAAATCATTACAAGTGTTTTAAGCCAAGCTTCCTAACTGAGCACTCCTCCGGACGAAAGGGACGTAAAGCACGAAATATAGTCTCGTAGCGTCGTTGTAAACTGTAGCTCCCTTTCGCAATTAAATATTAGTTATGGCGTTATTACTGTCGTTAGTTTTTAACGACCGTTATAACGAATAATGTAAGATCTTACTATACAATAATATGGTATAAAAAGCAATTTTTCTTTAAGTAATTATATTATTATTTAATAAGTGAATTTATTTTAGTATATTTAACAATAACATAATAGAGAGCTGAAGGGTACAATAGTTATTACATCTATAATGTAATAGACAGAATCGAATTTGAACATATTTCTTTGGAAAATCTTCTTCAAATCGTCATTATTATTGATACAGCCCAAATATATAGTTATTAGATTTTTATTTGTTCGTGTGTCTGGAGAAGTTTTCTGATTGGTATATATATTGGCTGGCTATCCGCATCAACTTATAGGATACTTTTTGTTGCGAGAATATATGACATCTCTGAGAAATCTATAGCAACCACCAAAAAATACCTAGGGAACGAACCCAAGCAGAACCAGGGCAAGTCACTAGTTTAAATATTTAATTATATATATTTATAACAAGTAAATAACTTAGCGAAACGTTGACTTTATTATAAGACGATCGTGTCGTGTACAGTCGTTTTAGTAACATCGTAAAGTTTAGTAACACAATACAGTCTTGTTAACAACAGTGTAATACTATGTAACTTGATTAAATACAAGAGAAATACTCGTATAAACTGATTAGATATTAGATTTCCTAGGGTTTAGGTTCTAGAAATAAAGCAAGCAATGTATACTTTCATGTATACTTGTTGATCTATCTAGTAATCGTAAAAGTAACTTCACTTTAGACGCTGTCGAAGTAGATGGCTTTATCGTTCGAAGCTCTACCTTCTTAGTCCAGTTTCAAGGAAAGGTTATATGGGTTTAGTGAATAATACTAATTTTTCTATCAGACATGCCTTCAAATAGTCATATAAATATAATATATATGTATGCATATTGTAAAACTAAATTAAATTAATACATATTCGAGTCGAGGGTCAGACCTAGTTTAGTTAGTGAGTTTTTCTGTTAGGGAATCTTCAGTTATTACACCCCCGTTCTTAAGGGAGCACATAAAGCAGTCGGTCTGTGCCTTAACTCTCGCCGGTCGCATTGAACTGGAGTATGAGAGTGACAGGAACAGAAAGTTCACTGTCTGTGTAGATACATGTGCACTAAAATATTTCGAAATATGTCACCATTGGCAAGAACAAAATACTTTTAAAAGTATGTTTCTGATTTGATTTATATGTGTTTAGGAATTACATGAATTAATTCCCCCATCCCCTTTCCATCATCGGACGACTCAACGAACGGCTGGTCTCCATCCTTATGTCGTGGACATTCCAGCCGTCCGTACGAAGCGTCATTTATTATACGTGCGACTAAGGACTGGAACAACCTGCCTGCGTCAGTGTTTCCGTCCGATTACAATATGGGTGTCTTCAAGTCAAGAGGGAATAGGTGGCTACTGAATTTCATCATTTCAAACCACTTACCATCAGTCAAACACTAATTCAGTGCAAAATAAAAAAAAGTTAAGTTATACAGTTAAAGAGCATTTATTTACAGCTGAAATTGTATGCAGATTAAATCATGTAGCCAGTAGTTTATAATTAGGATACGCGACTGTATAAATGTTTAAATTAATCGTTTGAGGTCACATCAATGTGGTCGGTTCAGGAGTCACCGCGTAATGATATATCATACTGTGAATGTGAAGTTCAGTTTCATTTATAATTTACCTTGTCAATTTTATAAGAAGGAGAAGTGATGGGCATTTGCCCAGCAGTGGGGCACTGAAGAAAATAAAAAAATTACAAACGGACTAGTATTATGATTACGCTGTAACGTTTTATCGGATTTAGATGAAAATAAGATAGACTACGAGTAGGTATAATATGGAATAACACATAATATGCTATAACTGTCAGTAGGATGTAGTATGCTAATCAGGGATGCATCCAGACAAAGCAAAGGGAGTTTGCTAGTTTATAAATAAATAACTTATTTGTCTCAAAATAAGTACTTCTTGATAGACATATTATGTAATTTCTGTTACAAGTTTCTTGATAATTGTTTAATTATTTAGCGCTAGCGAAGTCTCGGGTTCCAGTTCTTAAAATAAATAAAATTTCTAAAATAAAAGTAGCCTAAGTTATTCCTTATAACATTATATTTCTTCGTGTTAAGTCCCGTCACAATCGGTCAGAAAGTGGTTTCAGAAATTAGCCGGAACAAACAGAAAGACATACAAAAATTTTAAAAATTGATTTATAGATATTAATACAGTATATATACTTTCATATCCATTTACTGAAAAGCTGTTAATTTAAAATTAAAAACAGACATTGCAATTGTTGCCACGGGAAATGCTAGTAATATAATAAAAGTCATATACATTTAATAATTTATGAATAATCTACTAAAATATTTAGAAATATCCAGCCACGACTCGACTGAAAATAAATGAAAAATACGCCTCATTAACATTACTAGCATTAGCGAAATCTGTTTAGGAAAGTGATGTATTCGTGTCGCATAGGCATTTAGTGTAATAGGTCCGTTTTCAGTACTAATGCGCTATTTGTCTCGCTGTCAGTACACACGCCCGCCGCGTACATGAGCGCTTCGCCACACGCCGCGCCGCAAACTACTAATTTGAGTGCTATCGGCCACTGAACGAATTGATATACGATGTATTTCGAATTAACTGTTAACGATATATTTACATCTTTTAAAGTAAAAAATAAACTGAATAATATTGAAAGGACCTACAACTATTATTATATTTGACGACACGTTTAGCGCAGTTTGTAGTGACCCTACTTTCTTGGGCCAGCGATCGCGGATTCGGGGTATTCATTTGTTAAAACTCGAATGTTTGTACTCCAGTCATGGGTGTTTATATTTATTTTATGTATGTATTTAAACTTATATGTGTAGTATATAAACTATCTGGTATCCGTAACACAAGCTTTCTTCGTAGCTTACCACGGAACTAGATGGCGCTGTGTGTAATAATGTCCCAACATAAAAAAATACTTATAAATTTAAATTACTTTATTTAAGATAAATAAAATTGAAGGGTATTTGTACTACATGTATATGAAATTAAGTCCTTTTAACTAACTGCCAGTTTCTATAACCTATCTACCGATAGACCGGTAGATACTTTCATACGATTTTGACAGGTTGTAACTTTTAATGTGTCAAAATAGTATGAAAGTAACTACCGGTCTATCGGTAGATAGGTTATAGAAACTGGCAGTAAATGTACTACTTAGTATATTATATTGTGCAGAAAGGAGTTAGAAACATATTAATGATTGCCAAGCAAGTTTAGTAATTCATATTAATTTTCAATTACCGTCCATGGCGAGGGACACATATTTACATATGTGACGAAGACAACCTTATAAATACATAATATACTGAACATAACCTTTTACGCATCTGTTTGTCAACAAAATCTCCATTTTCTTTTTGTTTACCAAGTTTTTAGAAAACTAAAGACACATTTTGACTGAAAACAAGATAAAGTAACTATTCCGTTCAAACCAAATATTATTTTTTCACCTATACGTTATTGTATCTTATATAGCAAGTAACAAAGGGGGATAAAACTAGTTTTGATATATATTATTATGGTTAAACGTATTAAATTTAGATTATGTCTCGCTTAGGGACCCTGGGGCGTTGACATCTGACGAAGGTAACTAGCCTCATTTATTCCTTCTAACTTGTTTCATTATAATACAAGGTTTGAAACATATGAAAACAACTGGTTCTAAGAATTTAATTCTTAGAATCGATTGGCTCAGTTCGTAGTGACCCTATCTTCTGCGCCAGCGGTCGTGTGTTCGAGTACTGCTGGGGGCATTTATTTGTTAACCACGAATGTTTATACTCCAGTCATGGGTATATTTATACTTATAATATGTATGTATTTAATTTGTACGTAGATATCAACTATCTGGTGTCCGTTATTCAAACCTCGTAGCCTACCACGGAGCTAGATGGCGCTGTGTGTAATAATGTTCCAACATAATGTCCCAACTTATTTATGTAACTCATTCTTTATTTTTGCTAAGTTAGCATTCAATCTCTTGTGAAAGGGTCGATCAATCGATAAGTATAGTCCGACTGAAAACAATTCGTAATTGACACTATAGTTTAGGTCCGTACATACATAATATTATAAATATAAACATCCATGATTGGAGCACAAACATTCGTGCTAATCACACAAATTAATGCCCCCAATACTCGAACCAACGACTGATTGCACAACTTCTTTAAATATGAACTTGGTATTTAAAAGTCTTATATAAAATATCTAATTTTAATGTCACTAAAGTTTACAAGATCACGTTATCCATATTCCTACATATGCAAATAGGCTCCCAATTATTATAGTATCGATAGATACGCGGGTTGTTTTAGCTAAGCCAGCTTACGTCTCGAATGCATTAACTGGCTTACTTCGACGTTCATTGACATATTATGTACGTTTGTAAACCTCGAAACTGAAATCGCATGATTATTTCTATGGAAATGTGAACTGAAATAGGGACAAATATAATATTCTTGATTTAATTATACTCGTATCTTAATGATAAAACTTTTAAAACGCTAGGAAATATTTCATTAAATAAACTAAATAAAATTACGTTTATTGACTCAAGCCCTAGAGCACAAGAACCAGTGGAGAAAGCATCGCCACTTTTTTATTTTAGCTCAAAGTCACTCATTTACGGCGGGGGGAGAGGTAAGCTTCACCAGCTATGATTGGGTAACAAAGTGATAACCAAGTGACGATTGATTTGTATTCGTCCGTATTTAAGCATAAGATTGCAACGACTGACCAAAATTCGGTCGCGTAAGCTTGATTTAGCATATGTTTAGTGAGCGCGGTAGCCCCCGCACACGCTCTCTACTGGTTGTTGTCCATGACTCAAACACAGTACAAGATAGTCCCAAGGGCCCTTCCACAAGGTGAAGACCCTTATTACTGGGTTCCCCGCTCATCTACCAAAACTTTAAAGTCAATAGAGTGACAAAAAACAAAAAACACATTGAATTCGCTATCTATACATATGTATGTCGAAGATATACTTTGTAGAATTTTTGTCTACCTGTCAGTTTGTCTGTGACGTCATTACGAGAAATAAATGGACCGATTGTGATAAAGTTTGGTATGATCCCCATCGTACTGAGGGAGGCTCTCAGTACGATGGGGGGCCCATCGTACTGATGATGATGATGATGATGATGAACTGGTTGTCGTGGTCAACGTTTAGGAAACTTTATTTCGGTAAAATGTCTTATGTCTTAGATATATTATACTAACCGCTAAAAAGGCTGAACCCAAGCAGAGCGAGGGTTTAGCTCGTGGTCTAAAGACCGGTAAATATAAATAAAACTAAATTCGTTCTGAGCGTGGTGTGGTACCTCGCAGAATTAACGCCCGCCCTTCCCGTTTTTGCAACATTTTTCATTAATGCTCCGCTCCTATTAGTCGTACCGATATAATGGCAATTTTAATAGGATTTTCCAGAAACTATTTAATGTAGAGATTCGACTTAGAATAATATATAGGGATAGAAGATTTAATGCAAAACGTACACTCACACTTATTACGGCAGACACACGCATCTCAGTTTAGTTTTTTATTACTTAAGTGAAGATATATGTGAGTCAACAAACAAATACAAATACATACATTTGCATTATAACGCAAACGCTTTTAGGCGGATCCAGTGGCACTGTTATATATCGCTTGAGGACTTAAGTAATTAGGGAAATAGAATGCGCGTTATTAACAGTGAAATATTATGTTGAAATTGTTCTACACTCTTTAAAAAACGACGTTGTGGGTACGATGAAAAAAATGTGAAGGTCCTGGGTTTGAGTCCCGGGTTGAGTCAAGTTTGGCTATTGAGTATTTTTATTAAGTCTCAGAAACAGCCCGGAGTTAGAAAATTGGTTGGGGTAAATCCGCCATACTTTCGCTTGTCATCGGTCATATCGAATTGTAGTACTACCGGACATTTGAAAGTGAGTGAGTGCACTTGTGCACTATAATAATATCTTCTACACTTCTTCTCATTGAGATTAGCTGCCGTGGCCGAAATCCTTTCAGAGGTTTTTATCCTAACGCGTAAATATATATATGTTATATATTTGTAACATGAACGAATAAACTATGGACGAGACACATAAGCGGACGTACCTTTACCGGTAATGTCAGTAATCAGGATATTTTAGGCCTGGCCGTTTGTTTTTACGTCAGTCTCAAGCACTTACTTGTCAACAAAACGTCTCCCAAAAATGACTAAATGTTCTATTAGATGGTGTAAAAACTATAGCAGCGGAAGCAGCACTATTTCTTTTCACTTGTAAGTAATATATTTTATTACATTTAACGTTATTTATCACAAAATTTAAGTAAATGTAAAATAAAATTTCGTATTATTCAACTATGTTAAATATAGTCGATATATCTATGTATTGTTGATATCTGACAACCATCATACAATGGCTGGATTATACCGTTCAAAACAAATGACAGAACTGTCGAGTAAGTCCATTTGACATCGACTAGTGCTTGACAATGTCGAAAAATATATCGATATTTGACGAAATAACTAAGCGAATAATGATGTTATTTGTACAGTACAATAACATAAAATACTTTTATCGCAGTATCCTACAATCTGATGACAATAAATTTATAATAATATTTTTATAATTAAATAAAAACATTATAAATGCAAAAATTATAATTTGTATGTGTACTTAATTTTTTATTTTATTTTAACACATACATTTTCTTTCCCATTCGAACGTTCTGGGTTTGAGTGTCGGCGAAAAATCAAACAATATTTATTGTTAATATTTAAAATGTCATTGATATATGTATTTTATCGACTACGTTTAAGCACTAGCATTAGAGTGAATTTTGATGTATTGTGTCAATTCTTAGTGTGCGTTATACTTCAAATGGTTGAACGTGTTTTCATGCATTTGTATTTTGTGACTGGTCCAGTATTTATTCGTTCATGATTTGTAATTTTCACAACGAGATTGGCTCAGTTTATAGTGACTTACTACTTACTACGTACTACTTGCTGCCCCTGTCGCGGGTTCGAATCCCGCTGGGGGCATACATTTGTTGAGCACGAATGTTTGTACTCCAGTCATGGGTGTTTTTTTTATATTTATATTGTGTATTTATTTAAAGTTATATATGTAGCAAATCAACTATCTGGTATCCGTAACACAAGCCTCGTAGCTTAACACGGAACTAGATAGCGCTATGTGTAAAAAAAATATGTGGGGCATTATTTTTTTTAATGAAATGAAATGAAATGCTGAACAGATTTGGATGAAACTTAGTACTCTTTTTATGATTTTATTTCAATCTAAAAGGCTCTCTCATATACCTAAGTATAAAATAATATTAAATTAATTTTTAAAATAGCTATTGTTTGTAACAAATTAACCAACATTACTCGTTTATCTGAAGCCTAAATTAACCGTCATTACTCATAATATATCTGTAGCCGATAACATAAGTGAGAGAAATGATGATATAACAATTACTTGGTTAAAAATACGACCATCAATGGCTAGAACGTTAAAAAATGAAAGGACTGTTTGAATTTTATCTTCCCAGTAGGTACTACGAGAACTAATATTTTAGTTTTACGACGCCCGTACATTACTTGAATGTATAACAGGCTTATCCTCTCTTTAAGTGAGATTACACTGGAGAATACACGATTGCGGCAAAAAATCTTAAGCATATGGAATAGAAACTCTAACAATTTATAGCGTACTTTATCAAAGGGGAATTTGGAAGATTTTATTTGAAATATACGCAATCTTCGCATTGATTCATCGTTTTATTTTATTTTCGAGCGTGAAATTTGTTGAAAATTTTGAGGTATAATTTTGACTTTTTTAACGTTCTACTATAGGGCATGAGCCTCCCTTCAAGAGGAAGGAGAATCTGATTGTTAGTCAATCCATCACGTTGGTCAAGCGCGGACTTCATGTTTCTTCAAAAACTAATTTGGTTAGTTATTTAGATATTTTTACGATGTTTTCTTTTGCCGAATACAACTAATTATCATATTAAAAATGATTCTTATATGAAAATCCATCCTTTCGGATGTTAGTTACTCTTTCACGCTTTCAGAACGGCTGAGCGGATCAGGATTATATTGTATATATATACACAGATAAAAATAATAAATACTTAAAATAAGTACTAATGGGTCCCATAGAAGATTTCATAGAGATACTATGGAAAAAATATATCCCATAATGTTAAATAGCGAAACCCTGAGCATCAAAACTCACAACAACAACACATCAAAACTTGAAATCTGTTATTTTATGTGAAAGAGAAGGATTTTTGCTATTTATTCTTGTGATTTACTACACCTTTCTACCTTTTAACTATAAAGCTTTAACAGTCTTGATTAACCTTGATATAATAACACTCCACCACTCACATAAGACATATTCTACTAATTTAAATTAAATTTACAAATTCAATTATTTTTAAGGTGGCGTCCAGTGGTAAGTGCTCATTTGAAAAACTGACTGAAGTAGGTTCAAATAACAAATCTTGTTCCTTATTAATTACTAGCGACTCGCCCTCGCTTCGCTTGGGCTTTTTCCTAGATTTAGCACAGGCAAAGCCACGGGATCCGCTAATTATGCATATAAACCTTCCTCTTGAATCACTCTATCTATTAAAAAAAACCGCATCAAAATCGCAAAACCGCATCAAAATTTAAAGATTTAAGCGTACAAAGGGATATAGGGATAGAGAAAGCGACTTTGTTTTATACTATGTAGTGATACCTTTATTCTCATGTGAGAATCATTTTTAACATAATTATAGTGAAAGGAAAACTCGTGAAGAAACCTACCTATATGTCTGAAAGAACCTGGCGAGTTTTCGAATGACATGTCAACCCGTACTTATTCAGCGTGGTAGAGTATAGGCCTATAGATATTAAAGGATGGCTCTTGACCAGAAGTAGTATGTAAATAAGCATACTGCCCCTATTTCTTACTTTTCGATATTTAATATTTATAATATTTTCTTTTATATTCTACTAATTTAATTATCATGTCATAAACAATTACATTGCAAAATGTCCATATAAATGATCAAAAAAACGTATTCAAGTATGGCAAAATAAAATGCTATTAGACAATTTTATTCATATTTATTTCTGAAGAGGGTTTATGTTGGATCAGATTTAAATTCACCGGTCGACTGAGTTTCATATATTTATTCGTATGATGCTTAAAAAAACTAGATGTGGCAAACAAAATATACACGATATGTACATATATACTTTCGACATGAGACATTTATAAAACATTATTATTATTATTAATGGTTCATTATGTTACTAAATGTCTAAAATTATGTTAATTGCAAAGTACAAAGAAATTTTCATCAATATCTGATAAGCTTGATGTTCCAAAAAAGAATGGCGCGTGTAAAATAATATCTATGCTAAGCAGGTTACTCCTAGGAGCAGTACTAGGATTAGCAAACATGAGTGCAGTTTGCCTCGACAACCGTTGAAACGTCGTGATTAAATGCGTAAGCAATTCTTATTAAGAGGCCGTCGATAGCTTTTCTCACTAGTAAATCACATATCCTTCGTATGAAGGTATATCACCTGCATTTTCTAACGTTAAAAAAGTTCAATTTATCCTATGAAATAGAACACACATATTAACAATACTAGTACAAACAGACAATTTTAATTTAATTCAATTTTATTTATATACTAGCGGCCCGCTCCGGCTTCGCTCGGGTATTAAATATATAGCCTACTGTTATTATACATATAAACCTTCCTCTTCAATCACTCTATCTATTAAAAAAACCGTATCGAAATCCGTTCCGTAGTTTTAAAGATTTAAGCATACATAGGGATATAGGGACAGAGAAAGCGACTTTGTTTTATACTATGTAGTGATGTAAAGATAATAATAACCTAGAAATCAAATATATTTACATACAAAAATGAACAAATATTTACCCAAAATTAATTCGGTTCCAGTAGAACTAATAAAATCCGTCTTTTAATATTTTGGATAAATTTAGTACCACTAAAGCCATCCGTCTCACGCGTCGATCATACAAATCCTTTATTAAGGGTCTACGTAATTTCAATAAATGTGCTTGCAAGGGAAAATGATTTAGACGCGTCGTATAACATTCGCAATCATAATATTATACTTGCAATTTTCCTTGGTTTTTCTTAAATATATTAAATATTTTATTACCTACATTTTTATTACTAAGCGAGAAAACAATTTTAAGAATAGTGTTTTTAAGAACTAGGTAAGAAACCAGTTTGTAATTTACTAGATGATGCTACTCTAAAAATCGAACGTATTCTGTAGTAGGTTTCGTTCAATTTTGATCTTATTAAAAACCTTCTAAGGTTAAATTAAATTTCATTTTTAATGGCTCTAAAACGTGCTAGTGGAGCACTTTTTACTTTACCTTAGTTACGTGGGATGTAAAAGCCTGGTACTTGTCTAATAGCGTTTTGTAGCACTCTCTAGGTGTTGGGATTTGTCTTGATATACCCGTCGAATTGAGAGCGTAAGTAATCTACCGCTACTCTTCTAGTAAGAGGGAATACCGTTAGGTTTTACTGTATAGCTAGCATTTCCCGCGGCTTCACACGCGTTCTAAAGACCTGAAAACAATTCTTTGTGAGTCACGCGGTATGATACCTCGCAGAACTAACGCCCGCCCTTACCGTTTTTGCAACATTTATCATTGATGCAACGCTCCTATTGGTCGTAGCGTGATATAATATAGCCTATAGCTTTCCTCGATAATCGGGCTTCAACACAAATCGATTTTTCAAATGGAACCAGTAGTCCCTGAGATTAGCGCGTTCAACCAAACAAACGAACTCTTCAGCTTTATAATATTAGTATATATTACTAATATTATAAAGCTACAGTACTCACTGTCCCAAGCTAGTATCTATATAAAACAAAACCATCTAAATGTATATAGATGGTAAACGTAAATATTATTATTGTACTCGTATGTATACAGTTAGAAAGCTAACGTCCCACTGATGGGCACAGGCCTCCCTTCAATATGAGGGGAATCAGGCCATAGTCCACCGCGTTGGCCGTGCGTGTTGGCAGTGCGTGTTGGCGGACTTCACATGTCTTTCGAAAACATGCTAGGTTCTTTCAGACACGCAGGTTCCTCACGATGTTTTTCTTCACAGAAAAGTGTTTGTAATATTACAAAAGATTCGCACGATAATATTAGAGTTGCGAGACCTGGATTTGAACCCGCATCACTCAGTTATTAAGCGAGCGCGTTACCACTAGGCTATCACTGTCAATAGATATAAATATTATTTTTGTATAGCCTCAAGAAAACACTATATGTCTCAAATATGAGACCCATAAAACTGTAACAGATATTGTTCCCTTCAAAAACCGCTTTACCAAACTCCTTCTGACAAGTTTTACGCGAACTGAGAGTGTCTTAAAACTTCGTTTAGATATTGTGTTGTGTTCAAACAACATTACCGCGGGTTAGTGAGTTCCTCTACCGCTTCTACTTATTATTTATATTATGGAAACTCTATAATATTGAAGACAGTTGTTCATTTTATATGAAGTTTATATGAACTAGCTTAGCTTTTTCTATTTTCTTTGTAGGCCATGAGTTCGATGCTCACGCATGGTTAGTATTTATATTATAAACATAAATATGTTGGGACATTATTACACACAGCGCCATCTAGTTCCGTGGTAAGCTACGAGGCTTGTGTTACGGATACCAGACAGTTGACATACTACATATATAAGTTTAAATACATACATATTATAAATATAAACAGCTATGACTGGAGTATGTACAAACATCCGAGTTTAACAAATGAATGCCCCCAGCGGGACTCGAACCCGCGACCGCTGGCGTAAGAATGTAGGGTCACTACAAACTGCACCAAACGTGTCGTCATACTTGCGAGTATTTTAATCTGATATCATAGATGACGATTTTTGACATGAATTAATAATATTAAGATATTATACAGTAGTAGAATTGTAGTACGGAATAAGGACACGCAAATGTTTACCTAAATATTTGTAATACGTAAAGTTCTATAATATGTAGTGTATCAACTATTAGGTATCCATAACACAAGTCTTGTAGCTTACCATGTAAGTGAATATTGCGATCCAACTTATTAAAAAAAATTAATTAAAAATACCTAATATTATCTTCCGCCTTTTTTATCGTCCCACTGCTGGGCACGGGCATCCCTCAGTACGAAGGGGATCAGGCCATAGTCCACCGCGCTGGCCTAATGCGTGTTGGCGGACTCTCTCTCGAACTCTTACTGAGTGACTGACACTGACTCTATTTTCGTCCGGGAGGTAGCGTTGCAAATCACTTAATCATTTCAGGTCGATTAATTCATGGTGAAATCGAATGTTTATTAGCTGGCATTTGGTGATACGAAAGTCAGCAGGCTCAAAATGGGTGGACGGGCTGGATAAAAAATTTCGATTATGAAAAAATAAAAAATCCAAAAACGATTTCAGGTCGCTTAATAATTTGTTGAGTGATTGTTTGCATAATATAAAACAATACAAAAATAGTCAGCAGCATAGATAACGTTGAATTACACGTCAGCAGAACAATTATTCGATTCCCGGACGATTTCGAAAACTTGCTAGATTGTCTCAGACATGCCGGTTTCCTCACGATGTTTTCCTTCACCATAAGACAAGAGGTAATCATGATAGAAATGATTCGCAAATGAAAATATCAGAGGTGCGAGACCCGGATTTGAACTTGCATCACTCGGTTATTCAAGCGACCGCGTTACCGCTGGGCTACTAATACCTAATACATATTTAATTACATAACAACACAAATGAGGGTCAAAATTAATTAATGAAAATGAATATCTTTAGAAATCAACAATGAAGCGTAAATAAAGGTTTCAAACCAATTAAAAGTCATAAAATTTTAAATAAATAAAGCTTAGAACTCTCTTTAATGATTATATTACTGTAGGTAAGTGTTTTGGTAGCGTCAATTATTTCTAACGAGCTCCGCCACTTGTTAGGAATAATGATTCCCTGCTTCGGTATATGCCCATTTGGAGATAATAAAATGAATGAAAAATAAAAAATATATTACCTACATGAACTGCCTCGGTGGTGTAGTGGCTAGCATGTATACACACCGAGAGGTCCTGGGTTCAAATCCCGGGTCAGGCCAAGTTTAGTTATTGAGTCTTTAAAACAGCCCAAGTTGGTGGTGAGTCGCCCCCGTGCCTCGGCGAGCACGTAAAGCCGTCGTTCCGCCTTAGTTCTCACTGGGCGTGTCCAGCAGTCGTTCCACCGGAATATAACAGTCATATGGAATAGAGAGTTCACTTGTGTCTGCGCATACACTTGTGCACTATAATATCTCCGCGCAGATGGCTAGTCTCAATGATTTATTATATTTCATTATTGGTCGTATTAGAATAAAGAGTTTTCGTCTTACCCGACTGCGTATCTCAATGGCTATGTATATAACTTGTGTATGTATTATGTATGTAAGTATGTATGTATATAATCGTGATCGGCAGTGAGGTGGAGTGACCAATTCAGACCAGCAGTAGTACCACACCCTGAATGTGCGTGCGAATGTGGCAGCTCCACTCTAATAGTTGAGCAGACACACCCTAAATGACAACACAACCTAAATGACAACATGACCACTTTGTCCAAACTCAGACTGCACCGACTAAAAACAATAATGTATAAATAATTCGGTTTCTACGCAATTATTTTTATTTTTGTAAATTTATTTTTAACGAACTTCAAAAGGTACTCAATACGGCACTCAATTACGCAGTGGCAGCGCGCTAGCACAATGTCGAGTACACGTGATATTTTAAGGAATTATGAAAAGAAATTCGAGCTTCTACTATCATTCAATAGGTTTTTCCTTGAAGGAAATACAAAATAAAATATTCGTTATTCCATTATTTCTTTTAAAAAATTATTTTACTATAAGTAACTACGAAAGCTTGTAACGCCTTTTACACAGAAATGCTGAACAAAAATAGATGAAACTACTAGATCCACACTCGAGCGAAGAGTCTCTACTCTTACGTAGTTTAGTACGACATTTTCTAGACGAAAAGCATCTTTAGTACAATGGAAACAGCCAACATCAATAACTTACTCGAGTATATTGTAAGTGAACACGAAACAGAATATTAATTACATACATTAGTGTCTAAGTACAAATATTAAGCCATGTACTGAGTAAGACGGAGCTTGGCGTAAATAAAACATGAAATGATAAATTATGTTACCATCGTACTGTGGATTCTATAGTAATTAGTCACTTTGTGTTTAACCACTCCTTCCACCTTGTTTTTGGATATATTGTCTCAAATAAGTCTCAAATATTTTGACCCTCATTTGTGTTCTTATATATAAAATTCTCGTGTCACAATTTTCGTTCCCATACTCCTCCGAAACGGCTTGACCGATTCTCATGAAATTTTGTGAGCATATTGAGTAGGTCTGAGAATCGGCCAACATCTATTTTTCATCCTCCTAAATGTTAAGGGTAGTCCACCCCTAAATTTTTTTTTAAATTTTTTAGACAATTTTTTTTCCTACAGATCAACCCAATGAACGCGGGCGAAGCCGCGGGTACAGCTAGTTGATTTTATAAAATTACTAGCGGCTCACCCTCGCTTCGCTCGGGTTCGCCTCTAGGTACGTGTTGTGAGTTTTGTATATTTACTTTGCACCGCCCATCTATTTGCCGGTTTAATTCATAATAACAATTGTCATGAACATAATCAAACGTCGTTCGTCGTTTTTTAAAATTTTCTAATTTTCCGTGCAATTTTCTTAATTTTTTGTTTCATAAGAACCTTCTCCTGACAATAACAAACACAACAAAAAAGAATTAGCGAAATCGGTCTAGCCGTTCACGCGTGATGACGTGACCAAGGGAAATAGAGATTCATTTTTATATATATATATATATATAGATAATTGCGAAAGTTTGTACCATATATGTCTGTTATGTACCAAAAAGATGCGCTGTCTATCTTTATAATTTACATCATAACATTACTGTGCCAGCGGTTGCCGGTTCGAATCCCATTGAATGCATTAATTTGTACTCCAGTCATGGGTCTTTATTTTTATAAACTGCATGTATTTGAAGTTATATAAGTAGTGTATCAACTATTAATTATTTATAACACAAGGCTCGTAACTTATCACTAGAACTTAGAACTAGATGGTTCTGTGTGTTACTAAGAAGAATGAGTAATAACCCAAAATTATTATAGAAAGAAATCTAGAAGATAGAAGAATTAAATGTTTCAGAGAACAAGGAGGATCCCTAATTCACAAACAAACAATACTTTAAAGAAAAATTATTATCTGCAATCCTACAGTTTAACCTCGCATTGTACTAAAGAAAATAATAAAAAACCTTTAAGCAAAATAAATTCATATTGTTACATGACTCAATGAGCTCTTCAGAATATTCCTATTGAATTCGTAGCGATTGAGAGAATTTATTCATTCGTTTTCTTAAAACGTCACAATCTATTTAAACGATACTAAGAACTAAAGAGTCCAAGTTGAAAATCTGGTTTTCTGTAATACGGTTAAGTGAAAAGTCGTCTTCGAATAGATTAAGAATTTCTATTTCTGAATAATTTTAACTCGCGGATTTGGTATTTTTGGTGCGAAGAAACTTTAGATTGTTGTTGTACTCGAGTTTATGGGTGTTTATATTTATAATATGTAGGTTTAAAGTTGTATATGTGTAGTGTATCAACTTAAATAGATTATTCTAAAGAAATATCAATATTTTATGTTTCTCGCTGTCCACAGCTGGACTAAATCTTCTTCTATAGAAAGCCAACCATTCTGATTTTAGGCAGCCAGCATTAATCTCGTCCCTGCCATTTTCAAATCATCCGTCCATCTTGCCGCAGGGTGGCCTACATTTTTGTTACCTAAGCGCGATTTCAGTAACACCTATATATACATATAAACACATATCCGCTCCATCGGCCTTCAATACGCCTGGAGACATGGCCAGCCCATTTCGACGACTTCAGTGCTCTATAAAATATTACAATATGGTTAAGTGAATATCCTAAAACAAATCCTTTTTACACAAATGGGAGCATTTTTAGAACATATATGAAACCAACGAATAATTAGATAGTAATAATCTAATATATAAAATAAACAAGCAAAGTAGCTTTTCTTGTCTGTCTGTCCATATTCTCTTATTTTTTTATTTAATAACTTTTGACGAACTTCAGTGTTACCAATAAAAATTAACTAAACAGTTAGTTCTTTTCATATGTCATATTTTTTTAATAATAATTTATTATTCATTAATAATAATTATAGTCTAATTTCGAGCACTGGGATTTTAATACGATATATTTGCGTAACAGACACATTATACACATAAAAATCTTATACAAAAAAGAGTCTACCTGTTTTAATGACAGTTAATAAATTGCTATCTACACTCCACTTATTTTTCAATGCGAAAATATTGAACGGGGTTGCACTCTATCTTAAATACTCGTAGTAACAATGTACTTTTTAGATCTAAATCAAATGTGAAAATATTAACATCGAAACATTTTTAGAATCGGACCGTTTCTAATGCAAAGTATATTTACTGAACAAATTCGAAAATATATAAGAATTTCAATAGTTCTACAAAGCTGTTGAAGAAAATCCCTAAACTTGAATACGACAAAATGCCGCCACCATTATCCTCTATGGGAGTTGTCCGGAACGGAAATATTACTGCTTGTGTGGAGAATTCAAAATAAAAAAAAGAGTTTTGTTGTTAAAGTACTTCATGAATACGAGGTAAAATATTGTCGCGGAATATAGTGCGAACTCGTCATAAAAGCACGCTTGTACCATGCCTTACAACAGCGAATGTCAATTTATAACTTTTGACAATTAGATAACAAGAACAGTTTATTGCAAATTTTAATGTGTCAGAGAGAGACAACGCATTTTCAGGAAAGATTTGGAAGTTACTAGAAACATTTTGAATTTTCGATACTAGAATGTTCTAAATTTATGCATATAAAAAGGCCGGCAGTGTGTCGAGAGATCAGTTGACGTTCGGAGTTAAGTGAAGATTACGAAGAGATACGAAATAGTGGAAAAGTGAAGAAAAGTACAGTGAATTATTAAAAGTGGTGGATTATAGTGCTCAGAGACTAAATTAAACTAGTGCTGTGTACTGTGCGCGTGTATATAAGGTGTAAATAAAACTTCTTTAGTGCGAGAACGCTTTTAATTTCCGATCCCGAACCCGTAGTACGTAACAATATAATAGTTTAAATATTTAATGCCTTTTCAGATTTACGGGAATATTTGGTGTATTTTAAATTAAACTCTTTTTGACCTCAAAAACCTAGTACTTCCCTGGACTACGATTGCTGTAAAGCATTAAAAGGTGGGAAACAAAAAGTCAAATAACCGTAAAAAAATCGAAAAAACACTTTAATTAAAAAACAAATGTATACTACGGAATCCATTTTTCCAGGATAAAAAATATAACGCGATTGAGTAAATATAAAATATATCCATCAAAAATTCGCAATAATTAATATTAATTATCCTATAATAATATGCTATCATTATATTATGGTGAAATTATCACATTTATCGTCCATTAAGAGCTTTACATACCAGCCATATTCATCATTATAATTTATGAATATTTAATGAAAGTAAACAAAACATAATATACCCCGTTTCCAACTGTTCTCAATAGTGAATTAAAGTGCGCTAAGAGAAGATTGAGATGGCTGTCTAGCCATAGCAGGGATATCCTTATCCTTAACGAATTTTACTTGATTTCACTTAAAATTATTTTAAATCCCTAATAATCGTTGAATTTAAGCGGCCAAGACATCGCCTAACACCCGTACAAAAAACCCTAAAAATTCTAACCATCTATCTATATATATAAAAATGAATCCCTATTTCACTTGGTCACGTCATCACGCGTGAACAATTCATCGATTTTGCTAATTCTTTTTTGTTGTGTTTGTTATTGTCAGGAGAAGGTTCTTATGAAAGAAAAAATTAAGAAAATTGTGCCGAAAATTAGAAAATTTAAGAATACTTAACCACCATATAACATTATTTTTAATCTCACCTCAGCGCTTTAGACAATATAAACTTTTTTAATATAACCTTATGACTTTTGCCATAGAATTGACAGAAAGGTTTGTATGTATAATACACTAGCGGAACCCGCGGCTTGCTCGCGCTAGATCTAGGGGCGAGCCCAAGCGAAGCGAAGGAGAGTCGCTAGTCCTATAAAATTGGATAAAAAGTGCAAAATAACGGTATTTCCTACAATATTAAAATTCAATTACGAAGCCTATATATATCTAGTCATGCAACTAACTTGCCAATGACACAGCGTTGTGACAAAATAACGATTCAGCGTTCCAATTCAAAGTGGAATGCCCGAGACGCTGAGCGATGGTAGAGAATCGAGAACGTCTACCAACATGTGCGGAGTGAATTTTTACACGGTTTCGTAAAGAGCAATTTTTACAATAGCATCTAAAGCTTCCGTGAGTTAGTCCATCCATTTCCTTTCTTTCACCGATTTTTCTCGATCAGAACTTAATATATGTACGTATGTATGTGTGTATATAAACTTTTATTTAAGGCTGATGCTAGTCGTCTGCTAGTTGGACGAGTAAAATAATTTAGTCGTCCAACAATTGTTGGATGACTAAATTATTTTAAAGGCTGTTGCTAGTCATCCGATAATCGTATTAATAAAAAATATATTATTCGTCCGACTATTGTCGGTTTGTACGAATATCTATCACTTCTTTGATTTCTAATACAAAATAAGCGATTTTTATGTGCAGGATATACCTATGCCAAAAATAAAAAAAAAATAACCCTAACCTACCGAGCTGATAATTTATTATTTAGATCCCACCCACTTTTAATAAGTCCAAGAGTTTTTATATGTAAAAGAGCTGGCTCTATAGAGTCGTCCTTTGAAATTTACGTTACTAACACTCCCTGAGAGTATGTACAGTCGTAAGCAATGACATGTATACATTGACAACTTTTCAAATATATGTAAACATCAATCGTTTCAAAAGAAAGTATACAAGCTTTGTGTCAAAATAAAGTATACGTATGTTGCTTCATATTTAAGTATACATTTTTATCAATTCATAGTAAATAACATAAAACGAATATTATTATATACAAGTTTC
Organism: Boloria selene; assembly: GCA_905231865.2. NCBI lineage: Eukaryota > Metazoa > Arthropoda > Insecta > Lepidoptera > Nymphalidae > Boloria > Boloria selene. The sequence goes on from HG993133.1 coordinate 2,440,862, forward strand.
GTGTTATAACTATGTAGCCATTAGTCTAAGAACTAAGAATAAAGCATTAAATATTATTTTCGTATTTAACAAAGTTTTCTAATACAAATACTGTGTCTCTTTCATTAAATACGAGAATTCTTTAAACTGGTCGTTAGAAGTTTAATTTATTTTTATATGTTAAGTGATTGAATCAATTCGACTAATTGCGACCTGATTCTCTAGGACGCGCCTTGGATTCACTTTAGGCAGAGCTCTCCTAAACAGCTTTACCCAGGGTATATGAGATATCTTCTGCAGCCAACAGCACAGAGAGTATTTAAAATATTGTAACACCATGATTCGTAAACTTATTAATTAGATAATTAACAGTAAAATATGTTTTAAGATCTTAGGCTTCTTGCATCGGAAAATGAAGCATAATACTTTGCTTTTAAAAATGTATTATTATGTATTTAAATTTAAATATTATAATACATTTTTAAATCATACGTATAATACAAATATTATCGCGTAATAGAGTGTGCATATGTGTATGTGTAAGAGCGTTTGTAACACATTCACAACATTGGATGACAGTTTTAAACTTTTGACAATTCGAGGACAAGATCAGTTTATTTAAAATTTTAATGTGTAACAAAGCATTGAAAAGAATTCGAAATTATTAGAATTAAAACTGACAATTCTCTATTTGTTTAGTTTGCGTTGTTATGAGAAACTTACTTTTTCATGAATTCGCCCAATTATATTAAGTTGTCATAGCTCAATTGGCGTAGTTGTAGTATGCTTATAATATCCTTGCGAAGCGGGTTCAAATCCCGCGCGTGGATAACTTTTTTAATTTTTGTTTCGTGCGTATCTTTTAATTTATGCATTATATACTGGATGGCGATTTAGGGACAAGGAGTGAGCCATGATAAACGTGGCTCGTCATCATCATTGAGTATATGTTTTCCACATTTGTGAATTTATAAGAATATACAATAATCCGCATAATTATAATAGAACAGTGAGTTAAAAAATCTATACATGAAATATTTTTTTTTTGTTTTTATAAAAAAATACTGTAACGTATAGTGCATTGAATATAAATCCCAAAAAATATGTTTGAATTTTTTGTCTGTTTGTATGTTTTCGTTTTACACAAAAAGTACTTGGCCGATTTTAACCAAATTGTGTAGTTACCTATAACATATTTCTCGGACCATGACTTAGGATACTTTTCATTACATAAAAGCATTTTAATTTACAGGAAAAAATAATAATTGGTTGTATTGAGTTTTCCTTGGATAGCTAGTGATTAAACGGTAAGTTCATCTGTGTCTATTTTATGAGCCGAGTTTGAGCTTCTCGCCGGTTCTTCTCAGCAGAACAGCTTTCCGAGACGGTGGTAGTTTACTCACAGACTTACAGACTGACTTTTAATTTTGATAATGTAAAAATGACGATTCAAAAGAGCTTGTTAAAGTCTATTTGAATAAAAAATATTTTGATTTGATTGGATTGATTTACGCAAATTTTTAAACGTAAACCTAATTTTTTTATAATTAATATTTACCACTCGCGCGTGGCGTAAGATAAAATAAATAAAACAGTTTTCATAATTAAAAGTAGCATAAGTTACTCCTTCAAACATTAGCTACGATATCTGAGGTCAAAAGTCCCGTCAAAGTCAGTGTAGCCGTTTCGAGGATTAGCCGAAACTAACAGACAGACAGACAATTGATGTATGTATGTAAGTACCGTATATACTTTCTATGCATTGAGTCTTCTTCTTCTTGCCGAGTCGATGGCAATAGTTAAAATAAGAAAGCGCAAAACCCCTTAAAAATAAAGATAAAAAAAAGAAGCCCAAAACTCGGCCACCATAATAATTGCATAAGCTCCTGTAAGATGCAGGTAACAGGACCAGGAGGTCATATAAGTAAGTGTAAGAGAGGTAAGAGAGGAAGAGTACAAGTCTGCACTCCAGGTCAATTCGTAAATCCCCACCTGGTTGAGTATACTTATCTACGATTTTTATCACACTATGATTAATTCATATTTTATTTAGAAGAATATTTAAAAAAATGTATCTTTTTAAAAATGTAAGAAACTAGCATTTCCCGCGGCCCCGCCCGCGTTCTAAAGACTGGAAACAAAATTCTTAGATTTCACACACCGTGTGACGTTTTATAGTCGGTTTGTAACGGTTAGTCGATATATCTTACAAAATCATCATCAAAACCTGTCCTGGGGTTTTCTCGTGATGCAGTCACAGAAAGACAGACAGACAAAAATTTTAAAAACGATAGATTTGATTGTATGGATAATAATGTCTATCTATTTTAATTACTACATTTTTATCTATTTTAATTAGATTAAAAAAAAATTATGTACAGATTTGACTCAGTTACAAATATATATGTTTATGATAGATAGTGAATTATTTGACTTTTCAAAATAGATTTTAAGTTGACGTCTTTGTATCAATGCGCAAAACGGCAACGTCGCGTCGCTTACGACGGTTGCCGTTCCGTCAAATAACATGTGGCCTAATATAAATTTATCTTGACACATTGTAATTTGTAGTAGCGCTGTGGTAACGCGCTTGCTTCGATATCCATGTGATGGGGGTTCAAGTCTGAGTTTGAGTTAAACGGGCTAAATACATATAAATTTATCTGCCAGTTACTTTATTGGGAAGTTTTATTATGAAACAGATAAAATATATCAGCAACCATTATCGCTAATCGACTACTAAACGCTTATTACCTACTAAGGTCAATATTTAGGATACCGTTTACTACAGGATTATCGTTTATTCTTACTGGATAATATAATAACTGGTTCTATGGACCACCCACATAAGAGCGTGGCGGAAATTTAAATGGGAATTTAATTATTATAAGTAATAGCATAATATTGTCATAAAATATGAACTAAAAAATGTTAATGGAAGAGACACACTATATATGCATTAGAAAACTTTGTTTCAAATACGAAAATATTATTTTATGCTTTTCGAGCGCAAACCTGTGCACTTTTTTGTGCACAGACTAATGGCTAACTACTTATATTACGAAAAGTATACAATAATATTCGTTTTATGTTATTTACTATGAATTGATAAAAATGTATACATAATTATGAAACATCTTACGTATACTTTATTTTGACACAAAGCTTGTATACTTTCTTTTGAAACGATTGATGTTTACATATATTTGAAAAGTTGTTAACGTATACATGTCATTGCTTACGACTGTACCTACATCAAAACAATGTACAAGAAAATGGTATTTTGTAAAAAGTACTATAGAAAAGTCCGCAATTGCATTCACGAGTATGTTAAAACTTAAAAAACAAATTGATTTCTCTTTGAGCCATTTAAGAAGCAAAAAAGTCTCAGTCGCGATATATCAAAAACCAATTGTCGGACGAATAATATTTAATTTATTCGTCCGCTTATCGGATGAATAGACACTTCGTTTATTTAACTTCTGGTATAGCTGACGATATCCACTAATTTTATTCTATTATAAGTAGTAAAAAACTTAACTTGAAACAGAAAGGTTGTCTCATTCAATAACAGTATTACAAACTTAGACATGATTACATTCTACAATCAGTTCAAACGGTAACTGTTAAACATATGAAACGAAAATAAAACTAAATATTCCGTAAATGAGGTTTACTTATTACAATTTCAAATACTGACCATAAACCTTAAAAAGTATCTATAACATAAAAAATATATAAGTAAAGATTAATATTATTTTCTAGATACATTTGGTTATTAACAACACAAAGACATTGCTTTTTGGCTACACTTAGTTATTTTACTAATCTAACTAAATCATAAGACGTTTGGTAACTTTGCAAATAATATTCTGTAGGAGTTTTCAGCGAACTGAAATTGAAAAGCTTTTTTTGATTTTCACATTATTAATATTTTTAGATAACCATTAAGATTAGAATATATAAGAAACTATATAATTATTAGATTATATTTATAAGACGAATATGATACAAACGCTTATTTCGATATAGCAGAGTACTCCCAATAATCATCTCCAGGTACGTAACAAAGTCCCACAGAATCCCAATTCAAACTGCAATGCCCGCGACGCTGAGCAATAGCTACGAATAGAGAACAAGTAACTCGAGTGCAGTGAATTTTTGCACTTAGTTGCTTAAACTTCGTCTGAAATTTGCCGGAAAAGTTCAACTTAACACTTTTACGTACAAATGTGTCAGAGAGCTATTAGCTGATATGATCTATACGTATAATGGAGCAGTAACTTTAGATTTATCTCCTTAGTACTTTAGGAGAGTTAACGTTGAAAAGATTCTTATGTATTTGATTTTTTAATCAAAATCCTAGCTCGATGGTAACGTGTTTTCTTGGATAGCGAATTGAAGGGAGTTCAAGCGGGTTTAATAACAACATTTGTTAGGCTTAATAAATGAAACTATATTTTCGTATTTTCTCTGCTATTTGTGTTTGTGTTCCCGATAGGCTTTGAATGATTGACAGCAATTATGGTCACGGGAGGGACTGAAAAAGTATTAAACAGCACCGTAAACCTAAGAAAGTATTATTTGTTAGGCATTTTAAAAAGTAGTAATAATGTGGTGAAAGAAGATATTGTAACGAAACCTGTTTTGGACTTACACTTCCGCTTTCTTTAATTAAAGAAGATTGTAGAAGATCAAGGACCTACGAGAGTGATATTAAGAGGACCGAGTGGTAGAAACGAAAGGGAGGGAGGACGTCAAAATATGTCAGATTTAAATCCAAGTATGAATAAAATAATAATCTTATGGAAAATACCGAATATATATTTTTAAAAGATAACTAGAAGTATTTGTATATTCCATCAAAAGATTAAAGAGATTGATAAGCTCGTTATTTAGAAATTAGTTGAACCAAACTACTGTATACTACAAATTAAGAACGATCGTTTCTTGATATAAAAGTTATTAGTGCTACACTTTATCCGAGAGCGCTCCCGAAGTAACCATCAATCACGAGCCGCCATTTGCAATCACATTTATCGACATGGTATTAGTTCGAACTAAAATACGTATTTTTAAAGAAAATGAAGATAAATTATCGACACGTGTCTCGATGGTTTTCCTTTTTCCTTCCCTATTAAGTACAAGGTCGCTGGTACACTCTATATTAATGTAGGAACATCACTATAATTAGTCAATTCGAATCTTGCCATGCACAAATGATTTAGTAACTTGTTAATAAAGAAACAGATATAGAAATCTCTAAAGACATGGATTACATTATACATGTTACAATGTTTACCGTTCTACTCATATTATAAATGTTTTACTGTTGTATATAGTCTATGCAAATCTAACATGCGTTCACCTTGTCATGGTGGAGGGGGGGTCAGTAGTGTCAGCAGTCCGGCCAGGCGTGAGGCCAAGAATCGCGTAGGAGGGCCAACTTTGCTTTGAGAGCAGAGAGAACTTTGGAGCAACCCTCTTGGCTGTGTGGTCTACTTCGACGATCTTCAGAGCCGCCGTCAGGCTTGAGCCCCACATAAGCGCCTATTTTATACAGATTATATGTTTAAATGCATGCCAGGGATAAAAAAATCTATACAGAAGATCTGCATAGATTATTTTTTTATTACGGTCTAATAAAAATATATATGTTCGGACATTCATACACAGCGCCATCTCGTTCCGTGGTAAGCTACGAAGGAAGCTTGTGTTACGGATACCAGATATTTGATATACTACTTATATAAGTTTAAATACATACATATTATAAATACAAACACTCATGACTGGAGTACAAACATCCGAGTGTAACAAATGAATTCCAACGGGACTCGAACCCGCGACTTCGGTGATATTAGGAATAAAATACCCATAAGTTAAACCTCTTTGCTATTTTGCATATAACTAATAGATAAAAAACTAAAATAGTATGTATTTCTTCAATCCAAACAGTAATTTCAATTGTTTTATTTCAGAATCGCAAAGAAACATTGTTACAAGGCAGAAACTCTCAGAGGAAATTCTAAGACAGACTGTCATATTGCGCTTTAACAGAATTCCCATTGCCTTTGATATTTTCATACTGATATACACAATTTAAACTTTATTAGCGTTAGTGCTGTTATTCTCGGCTTGAAACGGGTTTATTTATTTAAAGCCTTTAGAAATTTATGTTTATTTTATAACAAGCAGTGAATCTAGTGGGATTTTCTATTGGCAATGTAAACAAAGGCTTAAACGTCATTTCATATTCTAACTTCAAAATGACAATCAAGCATTCTAAACAAACTTTATTTCACTATTATTCTCTATTTGAATTCAATGAATTTTCAATACTTAGCAATTGTTGGTATTTCCTTCATAAGTTCGTTATTATCTCAATAGAGTATAAGAATCTGAGAGAGAAAATAAATGATATACCGAAATAAGAGGGGGTATAAAATAGCCAGAATAAACTCTATAATAAATTATTTTATCTATATAATAAATTATTAATATAGATAAAATTGAAGTGTCTGTTTGTAAATGCAAAATAACAGTTTTTTGTTTAATGCCTATTGAATTGTAGAAGAGAATTTGAAAGATACTGCACGTATAAGAAAAAACACATAATTAAGGTTTTTGTCAGCCTGTTTGTATCATCTAATCTCAAAAATGGCTGGACCGATTTTGATAGGACTGTAACTGGTAGAATGGAAAATTTTATTTTAGTAAGAATAAGAACTAAATCCAAAAAAACTAAAACGTACATAGCGACAAAACCATGCAAAGCGAGGGTGGGTCGCTAGTATTTAAAATAAAACAGTCAGGCTCATTACGTTTTGTCATATTCATTAAATGAATACTTTAACGCACGGAATTGCCGCGAGATACGACTCTTAACAAGCTAATGAAATGATATTTCATGTTTATTCATATTGGATTTTTACATTGAAAACGAGCTTTTAAGAAGCGAATTAAAAGCTTATGAAGTTACTGTTTCTTTTTTGAAGAATAAAATCAATGGTTTTTTTTCTTGTACTCGTCCCTTAGAAAGGCACTTTCTCTTAAGATGTTTTCAACTGTAGTATATTTTGTATAACTAAACATGACGAATAAATCACCAATTTTAATATGAATAGACTATCTATACTAATATTATAAAGCTGAAGAGTTTGTTTGTTTGATTGTTTGTTTGGTTGAATGCGCTAAACTCATGAACTAATGTAAGTCATATAAAAATATCAGAGATTGGTTCACTCGATTAGGAAGGAAAGCGCGTTACCACTATCTTTTTGGATGATTAAAAGGAGTAAAAGTTGTATTACAGTTGTTCAAAATCTACTTTAGTATTTCAAAACTACATTTTTATAATTTATTTTAAAAACAGAATATTCCAATATGAGATTCTCCATAAATTAAACTTTCAACAAACATATTTTTTTATTTACGCAATGATAAATCAATATCAACTCTATGAATCGAAAGCCAAACTAACTACAGGTGAAAATTTAATATCAATTTATTTCATGATACTGACCAATTAAAAATAGAATTAATTTTACTTGGCTGTATAAAGTATAAAAGCGGACATGAGACCGTCAAGTGCACTTAAAAATAGTAGAGTTGCCCGCAAAAATATTATATTGGAAAATTTTAGTCCACTTCAACTCGTAATACTCTAGTAGCAAAGTCGTTTGAAGTACGATTTCTTCCTTACATCTTTGGTAATATAAATATAAAAAGATATATACAAACACATACTAGCGTAAAAACCTCGCTTTGCTCATGTTCGTCCCTACTATATTATATATACTACTAACGACTCGCCCTCGCTTCGCTTGGGCTTTTTCCTAGATTTAGCACAGGCACAGCCGCGGGATCCGCTAGTTATGCATATAAACCTTCCTCTTGCATCACTCTATCTATTAAAAAAACCGCATCAAAATCCGTTGCGTAGTTTTAATGATTTAAGCGTACAAAGGGATATAGGGACAGAGAAAGCGACTTTGTTTTATACTATGTAGTGATATTTAATATATTAACGACTAGCTGACCCGTGCCCACTTCGTTGGGCATAATGTTAATAATCCTTTTTTAGTACAGAGTGTTTAAGTTAGACATATGCTGTCGTTGACTTTTTTGTAGGCATTTTCAAGCTCCACATCTTTTCTCTAGAACTCAAAAATATATCTTTCATAGTTAATGCAGCGTTCGTAAGAAACGCTTTCATTCGACCGTTTTTTCTCCGATTCACTTTGCAAAACAAAAAAAACTACCACGTAAAAGCCTTTTTATTTTTCGGTTTTTTATATAACCTATGACACTCAGCAATAATGTGGCTTTCTATTGGTGAAAGTATTTTTAAAATCGGTTCAGTAGATCCCGAGATTACCCCTTACAATTTAACAAATAAACAAACTTTACTTCCTTATAATATTATTACTAATTTACTAATAGTAATTAGTAATTAGTATTAGTATAGATTAGTATACATTTCTCAAAGATGAGATGCTCGTCTCTTCCCGCATTAATAACTATCCTATATGTTGACCTCCTCCTTCTCCTCTTCCATCGTTGTACATATGACCTGGATAACAACCTATCATCATAGCCATCTTAATCTATCCAGCGGTTATCTCATGATGCAGCCCCAAAATAAGTAGTTTTAAAGTATTAAAAACTTTAAATTTGTACAATAAACATATTTTAAAAAATATTATTGATAGTAGTCTTTAGCCTTTTTTTACTCTCACTGGTCGTGTCGAGCAGTCGTCCCACCGGAATATGACAGTCATAAGGAATAGAGAGTGCACTTGTGTTCGCGCGTACACTTGTGCACTAATATCTCACGCCCAGATGGCTAGTCTCAATGAGATCGCCGATGTAGCCGGAATCGGTCGCGAAGTCATCATCATTATTTTTACGTAAATTCTACGTCAAAAATCAGAAACTTTTATTTAAAGAAATAACGTTTTGCATTCGCGTCTATGCATTGTGACAACTTTGTAAGGACTCATAAAATTTTCTCTGGCGATTTCAGAAATGGAGTGATGAAATGAAATGAATCTTCAATTCAATTCAATTTTCTTATTAAGTGAGGAACATGATCTTAAAAGGGAAGTGATAATAATCTACTTTATTTCATTTAGAATCTGTTAAGTAACTCTGAATTTATTGGATCCCAAAGATATATTTTAAATATATGTATATTTTATACGATTAAAATATATATAGCTAAGTAATACCTTACTTTATGGGCTTACAATATAAATCGAATCCATGAAGATATTTTGTAACATTAGTTTGTAACTCTCGTTACAAAATTTCATTTCTATACAGATACATAAAATTGAATGTGTAACATTAACATGTCAGCTTCTTAGTAAATGCATATCGTCGCTGTAGAAAGATAACCTCGTATGTCCAGAGGTCCAAACTTTACAGGAAACGAAAAAAATGGTTCATTTTGTCAATGTTTTTTAAGCAAGAGGTTTTCGTTTTACTCCAAATATGGCACTAGTAGTCATGTATTGGGTTCACGGTTTCGCCGTAATATAAAATACATGGTTTTCATTTGATTTTTGCACAATAATGCATTTTTGACATACGAGGTATTCATTAAATTATATATAGTAAATATAAAAAAAACACGACTTTTATCTGTTTATCTATCTATTTGTTCTAGCTTATCTCTGAAAAAATTGGACAAATTTAGACGGAACTTTCACTGGCACATAGCTGATGTTATAAAAATTAATCAGAAATATTAGGGTTCCGCTACTTGTACAACGTACGTATTCATTATGTACATCGATATATATACTAAATAAATTATATACATTTTGAAGCTAAACTAGCTATTCATAAATTACTTAGCATGCGTTGTTAACCTGAATAATATAATAATTTAAAGCGACAATAGATTGGATGCGGTTTTGTTTGAATTTAGATAGCATTTACAGTATTGGTATCCGCAAATGAGCGTGACGTTATACGCTAGTGTAGAATAGAATAAAGTTACTTGTATGTTAGCGATCTAAGCCTACCAACCTGTTATGCAGCAGAAGATCCCGAGTTCCATTTTAAATACGGATACAGGAGTCACAATATTTTTCAAACTTTCTAGCGATTTTATTTTATTTTATTTATCTCTAAAAAAACACAAAAAGAATTTTCAATTCGGACCAGTAGTTCTTGAGATTAGCGCGTTCAACTAACCAAACAAACAAACAAACAAACAAACAAACAAACAAACAAACAAACAAACAAACAAACAAACTCTCCAGATTTATAATATTAGTATAGATTATTATTTAATAGCTGAGGTACAGTTACGATGATTTTTATATATTATACTGCATAACACATAGTGTTTATTGCTTCCTTTAACAAAACAATAACAAAACTAGTTAAGTGGCGTGAATCCTTCCTAGAATCATAATTAGTATTCCCTCAATTGCTCTATATTCGACCATAATCATTATATTGAAAATATATAAATAATAAAACAAAAGTTTTGTCTTTTTGTATCTTTATAAAAGTTGTTTTCAAATCTTTTTTTATTTATTACCGACTACGATCGACTAAGTGAATCATCACTTTCACCCCGCTCATGCACTAATTATTATATTATTATATAACGATATTTTTTTTCATAAATTTGTAAGAAACGGGGAGGAACCCGATCGGAGTGAGGGTAAGTCCCTAATAAAATAAAATAAAATAAATATGTTGGGACATTATTACAACAGCATCATCTAGTTCCGTGGTAAGTAACGAGGCTTGTGTTACGAATACCAGATGGTTGATATATTACAATTTACACATATATGAATTTTAAATACATACATGACTGAATACAAACATTTGTGCTCAACGTGTGAATGCCCGCAGCAGGACTCGAACCCGCGACCACTGGCGCAGAAAGTAGGGCACTACCAACTGAGCTGAACGTGTCGTCAAAATTAACAATATTAATAGCAATATAAGTTCCTCTATCGGTGTAATAAATTCTGTACCTAGGTGATAGTAAATGTAACGCTATACCTAAGTGGTAATAAATGACGAATCACTCCCAATTTCAAATGGAATACCGTACGAAGTACGATCGACGAATTGCCGGTACTTTATGTACGACGTACGTTTACCAAAACTAGATTTTCTATGCAGTTTCGTACGCGTTATTTGTGTTTCCGGGAACAATATTTTTCTAGGATTTATTGGATATGAAGAGTTTCCCATTTTAGATACCATTTTGATGTTTACTGAATTTAAATTTTTTCAGGTTACATATTTTTGTACTTACTTTTAAACTGTTTGAAATTTAATATAACACAAAAAATATGTTATTTTTTTCAAAAGTATGCGAGTATGTCTGTTCGTTACTTCTTTACGCTTCATTTCCACATTTTTAACATTCCTGGGAAAGGTGCATAAAACACACAAAGGAGTTTTGATTTGAACACACTGAACGAAAAGAGATTCTCCTTCGTTTTTCACACCCCTTTAAATAAATGAATAAACTAATGAATTCATTTATATGAGAGATCAATAGATAAGGGAAAACAACATTTTAGGAAAGGTTTTTACGGATATTTTTCCAGCATTCCACGAGCATGCTAAAAAAGTAACAAAATTCAGATTCTTAATTTATAACCTTTAAATACAGTTTAAAAAAAAATAACTGCACCTTTTCAAACGACTGTAATCTGTGTACTTAATAGAAGAGTATTTAACTAAGACGCAAGCCTTACTAATTGCTTCATCAAGAACGCGTTAAACACTTTCCTTAGCCTATCATTTGCATAGGACAATAGAACGTTTAAACTCTACTTGGAAGTTTGCAGTCTTGTGGTCTCCAGTTTACTAAATCTTTTGAGGAAAGGATAGTTACTTACGTTTTGTATTATTTTGTAGTTTTGTGTAATTTCCAACTTTATTTTTTCAACTATTTTTTATGAGATGAGATATTTGACGACACGTTTGGCTCAGTTGGTAGTGACCCTGCTTTCTGCGTCAGCGGTCGCGGGTTCGAGTCCCGCTGGGGGCATTAATTTGTTAAGCACAATTGTTTGTACTCCAGTCATGGGTGTTTACTGTTTATATTTTTAATAATATTATGTATGTATTTAAAATGTATATATGTGTAGTATAAAAACTATCTGGTATCCGTAACACCAGAATGGCATCTATATCGATAATTATTATAACTAACTATTACAAAAAGATTTTTCAAAAATATTTTGTGTACAGAGGCCACAAAGTTATAATTTTATCATAGTATAAAACAAAGTCGCTTCCCGTCTATCTGTCTCTATGTATGCTTAGATCTTTAAAACTACGCAATGGATTTTGATGCGGTTTTATTTAATAGAGAGTGATTCAAGAGGAAGGTTTAAATAAAGAACTAGCAGATCCTACCGCTAATTATAATATAATATATTATAGGTTTACTAATAATATCTATTGACTCGCTGTGGCATCTCTTTAGTTCGTCTTTAAGTCTCACACACGCACGCGCACATACATAAATACTTTATAGTAGTTTCCTAAAAGAATTACCTATATTCTATGTATTTTATAACTTATGAATTATAAGATCTAAATGTAAAATATTCTAAGTCTGAGATCTCAATTCGAAATTTTTCATTACAAAATCAACATTTACTTTTTGTACAAATTTTCCTCGAACCGCGAATAAATTTTACAGATCCCAATAATGTCTTGACTTAGCAGGTTTTAAATTAAATAACTTTGATTGATTTATTGCCTTCTTTATTTCCTCGAGTTTTTGAACATCTTGTTTTCGTTGTAATAAATATATTAAATATTTATTTATAACGAAATTAATAATAATTCTGACTGAAATACTTAATATTTATACAAAATTCATTTTACAATGTTTTTAAAAAAATATTTAAATATTTCTTCAATTCTCTTTTTTTGTGTGGAACTTCTATAGTACATTATTGTTAGTGTTTATGACAAGAGCAATATAACTTTAAGCGATATCGCTAATAATTAATAACTAAGCCGTGTCTCGGAGCCGTGTTTAGAGCCATAAATAGCACGTAATTTTGTACTCTTAACTATTTGAACGTCCATAGCGTTCCATGAATATAGACATAAGTGTATTTTTATGACGCAAATACGTTTCATTACAAGCTCTTTAGAAGTAAGTACATTAAACGAAATTTTACAACCCTTAAATTTAAAGTGACGCTATGTAAAGGCTTACGCCGCTTCCAACTAAGGCAGTTTCACACGAGCTCTCATTAGCAGGCGTAGCGCAGGTTGTCTTAATGTCTTCATCCAGCAACTATCTTCGAAAATTTATTGTTCACTCGGCTTTAAACTTAAAAAGTATTTGTAAAACCAATTTGTTGTTAGAAATAGCGGTTATCTAGAACGGTTTAGGTGGAGAGAAATGTTTTTTATACTGGTCTGATAAGAGTTTTAATTTTTAGTTGTTATAGGGAACTGTTCTTTAGTTTAACATTTCTTAAAATACAATTTTAAATCTCGCATTTGACATACAGAGCCGTGGCTTGATTATTTTGCTTTGGTTGGCACTGACTTCAACAGTAATAAGTAATTAAAAGTATTATTTTTTACTTTTTAGTTTCAGTTTGTAAAGTTTTGAAGTTGATTTTCATTTTTGTTAAAAAATAATGATTTAAAACTAGTCTAAGAAATACGGATAATTTATTTTTTCAATTTGCAAATTAATTGGCTTAATAACAAATCTGACTTCTATCCCTTTGCTTATGATCCACTTCCTTGCCGTTCTGGTTTAATTGAGTAACAAACATACATCCATCCAAACTTTCCTCTTTATAATATGGGAGTAAAATGTACAGGTAACTTTCGAGAAAATGACCAACACAACCAATTTTTTAGTCCATATCATAGTAAATTTCATAGAAATCTTACAAGTCTTAGCTTGGAATAACTACTATATACATAATCGGCTAAACAAAATTAAATTATATCTTAAATTTTTAATCTAACTAGATTTTTAAATATGACTGGAAAAAATATTTATCAAAACCTCTTCATGGCAGACGGAAATGAAGCAGCGTACAGTTGTTTTTATATCCACAGGCCATTTAAAGGGAAACTGAGAGTAGAGGCCAGTAGCGAAATAAATATTTAAATAAGCAGATTGCTATCCTGTGAACGCCTGAAGTGCACTCAAAAAATTGGTTGAAACTTCAACAACATAAAGTGATGGGAAACCGTAACAAGATTTTTCAATTACGTTTCATTTTATATAATTTATGTTTATGTAACTGATATAGCACAGACTTGGAAAAAAGGTTAAAGGCTGATTTCATATTTTTGTGACCTTTCCTTCGCTTTTGCAGCTGAATGACTTGGTAAGACAACTATTATTCGACAAACAGTGTCACCTTTTGTCGTATATTGCTAGCAATAGGGAATGTGAAATGGAATTATCGTTTTATTCCAGACCATATTCTATCTGAATACTAAGTTTAAATGTTTACACACATTTTTATAGATTACTAGTTACTTATACTCGTTATACTCAGGTTCGACCGTAGGCAAGTTTCAACGATCGTGTAGATTCCTTAGAGATGTGATATTTTGCTGCAATAACAAGCAGCATCCTATATGTTGACCCTTATAGCTATCATTATACTAAATTTCATCAAAATATGTCCTTTAGTTTTTTCGTGATTTGATCATAGACAAATTATAAATGACTCTATTTTGTTAATAATAATGACTATAATAACAATAAGATTGTCCAATAAATATTTAATGTACGAGAGACGATACTCATACGAGTATACTCCCAGAAAACGTTCAAAAAGCTTCTATTGCCAAATTAAAAAAAATTGTGAACGTTTGTGTACTAAAGGCTATTTTTCGATAAACGATTTTTTAGAAGACAGTACGCCTTGAGAATGATGTGATCGCCGACACTGAGGCTATTTCAACATATACTCGTAGAATTATTGTTAATTTGCAATTTAATTTAAAAAAGAGTAAGATTAAGATAAAAAATAATATTAGTCCCGCTGAGTTTCTTTCGCCAGTTCTTCTCAGGTCAGAGGTTTCTTCTTTTCGAACTGGTGGTAGACTCATGACGTTCAGTAAGAAATTGTAGCAATTTTTATGCTGAATAAAATATTTTGATTTGATTTGATATATAATAGATAACATGTATCTTACTCAGTCTTAATAAATAATAAAAAAGAAAATTATATTAAAACAAATCATAAAAACACTATTCATTTCATGAAACTAGAAAGTCTGAAGAGAATACATAATGTAAAGTAAGCAAGGCTGTGGCGGTAATTAAGAGGAGTCAAACGTCAACATCAATCAACGTGAGTCAAAGGTCAATCATAGGAACAAAGCCTTGATTCACCAACCAGATACATTTTAATTGGATGAGCCTATGATTTACATAAAACACGAATGAGATACCACTAATCTACAAAAGCAGTTCGTGCGGATAGTTTTGAACATAATATGATATGTATGAAATATTTAGTTATTTATTAGATTAGATATGGCTTGTTTTGAAACTATAAAAAATCATTTTCCATGCCTTTCATAAGACATTTTTAGCATGTTTGTGTGACGATTTATAGAGTTGTGACGTAACAAAGTTGAATTAAGTTTCTTTAATTTTTCATTTTTTTATTTAAAAAAAAACAACTGTTGAGTTTCTCGCTTTTTCGGCTCTTATCAGTAGAACTGCCTTCCGAGTCGGTGGTAGCTTACTCACAGACTTACAGAATGACATTTAATTTAATTTAAAATTATTATATTATGTATAATGTAAAAGTGACGATTCAAAAGTACTTGTAAAAGTATATTTGAATAAAGTATATTTTGATTTGATTTGATTTTGACATACCGGAAAAAATGTGAGTTGTTTTAAAAGTGTATCTATATAAAAAGTTATAAGAAAAAGGATAGGTAAATATTTTGATAAACTTTTAAGCAACTATGTGGACCTGAACATGGCGTGACATTGGTTCAGAGTGATCCCTTATTCCATTATCGAGTCACTGCGTTCTTAATGACAGTACTCTATTGGGTACTTCGGTACACCGCACTATGTTTTATCTCATTCTCGTTAACGAAACACACATATTATAAACGATACATTTACGTTAAAATGAAATAGAAACGTTCGAATACAAATATCATCATCATCAGCCCTTTTTAACGTCCCACTGCTGGGCACGGGCTTCCCACAGTACGAGGGGAATCAGGCCATAGTCCACCGCGCAAAAATTATCTTTCGTAAACTTGTTAGGTTTTCTCAGACATGCAGGTTTCCTCACGATGTTTTCCTTCACCGTAAGACAAGTAGTAATCATGGTAGAAATGATTCGCACTTGAAAATATCAGAAATGCGAGACCCGGATTTGAACCCGCATCACTCGGTTATCAAAGCAAGCGCGTTACCGCTGGGCTACCACTGTCTGAATACAAATAACACACATACAAATTTTTAAGGCACCTACATTTTTTACTGTCCTTCAATCTTACAGAAAATATAGCGAAGTAGTGACTATTTTCAATTTATTCGCTATCAGTCCGCGTCCCGCGAATTCCGGTTCGAATTGAAATTCAGATCCCACATTTTTGTATTCCCAACATTGACATCTGCTATTCGCTTCAATGCGCTAACGTGAATTTGTTGCATAACTGAGATTCTAGCTTTAAAGCAACCATTCAAAAGAGGGAAATCAATGATAAAAAAATATTTTAAGTGAAATAATTCTTATTCTAGGAATGCCACAGTGCCAAAATAATTATTATTCTTGCCACAAATCCAAAATAATACTTTTTCTCGACTATAGCAAGGAAGCCACGTAGTCATAGTCCATTACTTGCTTATCTCTCATAAACATCGCGATTTTTACCATAATACCAAAATATAAGTTGTTAGCGTGATGGAAATGATTCGCATAAATCGGATTAAGAATAAAAATACGCAACTCGGGATTTGAAACCACTTCCCCTAACACTCGGTTTCTCAAGCGAACGCGCTTCACTGAGCTACTTGCGGTTTAATAAAATATTTTTTTAATAAACTAGATTAAAAATTTAAAAAAGTAAATATGTTGGGACATTATTACAATAGCGCCATCTAGCTCCGTGGTAAGCTACGAGGCTTGTGTTACAGATACCAGATAGTTTTGATATACTACACATATGTAAATGTTAAATACATACATATTACAAATATAAACACTTATTGTGGTACAAACATTCGAGCTCAACAAATGAATGCCCCCAGCGGGACTCGAACCCGCGACCGCTGGCGCAGAAATCAGGGTCACTGCCAACTGAGCCAAACATCGACAGTATATATTTAAGGTTTAACTTTTACTGCAAAATACATAATATTTAAGACATAAATAAAAATATTAGTTTTAAAAAGATAAAAATAAGAATTTATTTCTCTATTTTATAACGGTTAACACTTAATGTTATTAATATATCACCTCATGTTCCCGATAGGTTGTACGATATCGGGATATCGTGTTGAGAGGAAATGAAAATATGCGATCGCAATGTAGGTATAAAAATATGGTTATATATTCCATAATTTAAATAAAAATCTAAACATATAGGAGAAACCCCCTATATTTAAAAATATAATATAATATAGTTTGGTTACAATTACCTTATAAAATGTGTTTTTCAAATAACGACTTAAAAATTCTGACAACAATTAGCTGGTCTATATTACTATAATAATAAAGATGAACATTTTTGTAGGTTTGTATGTGGAGGATATTCACTAAAACTGCCGATCTGAATTTGAAAATTCTCTCACTCGTATTATAAAACAAAGTCTTTCATCGCGTCTGTCTGTCTGTTCACGATAAACTCAAAAACTACTGCACCTATTTTCATGCTGTTTTCACCAATGGATAGAATGGTTTTCGAGGAAGGGTTAAGTATATAACTAGCGGAACCCGCGACATCGCTCGCATTAAATCTAGTAGCTTCGTTGTTGGATATCATAACATAAGAACGACTATAATTGAGGTCAGAGGATTGAAACTGGCGTTGAGTTGCTTTATCGGCTACTGTATAGACGAAACAGAGCGGAGTGAGGGAAAAAATCTTACAATAGTTCAATCTCAATGGGAAAGTTACTGATAAAAAAAATGCAAAACTAAAAAACCGTTAAACCGTCTGCGTTCAACCGTTATTCTATAACTTGTATGTAATGTGTGGAACTTCATTATACTATATTCCTTTGTTTAGATCTTATCATTTTTGTTCGCTTTTTAGTGATTTCCCTCTCAATTAACGCGTTTGTCGTATATTCAAAACCATTTTAATTTGTAAGTATGAATCATCTAAATTGGTCGAGTCCCTTAAAAAACAAGGTGACATTGGATCCCACATAAATACATTTTCCATACATACAGGTAAAAAACCTTACCCTCCATAACCCTCGCCAAAGTTAGATAATAATGATAATAATTCTATAACTTCTTTTATATTTTCAACTTTTAGAATCCAAATAAATTGTAATTAGTATGCAAAGAAGTTTTTAAATAACATTTAAGTAAAATTATACAAAAAAGTAGCGTTGATAATTTTATTCTAACAGTTCAAGTGTTAGTCCCTGTTAGTTTCTACTTCTTTAGTTTAATGGAAATTTGAATTTGGTCTCCCATTTCGGAAACGCATAAAGGCTATCACGAAAGCTGTTTCACACGATAGCTGGCGCTCATTAGCAGTCCAAAGCGCAAGTGGTTTTAATATTACGATCGTTTAGAAATATTCTAAGATATAAATATTTATTAATGCACTATTCATTTATTTAAATTTCATTAATTTTTTAATGAACACAATTTTGTTTAAAACATTATAAAGTATAAATTAAAATTTAATATAATTATCAAAATATTTTCAAGGGTTTTACATCTGAAGAAGTCACAACATGCACCATATAATACAAGCTTATAACACGTTTGAATCGATATTTCTCACATAATTATTTAATTATTAACATAATATGCATTATTCATTATACAAAACGGAATTACATTTTATCAAAATCGATATAGTAGTTTATTAGACAGAATTAATCATAATGAACTTACAAAGTTGTCACGAGCTAAAAGGAATCTCAAACGAACTAGAACCTGCACATAAATAGATTGACTTATTTCTTAAGGCAAGATGTCAAAGAATGTATAACAATCACTTCAAAATAATTAGCTTTCTAAAATTGAAATATAAATTTACGTTAGAAAACAGCTTTTGTTTCATAAATAAAGGTATAATATAAAGCAATTTAGACTTTGAAGTGATCAACAAATCACAGGTCAAGTTGGTCAAGGGAGGACAATTAAAAACACCTGGCGAGAACGTGCTTGGAGAACGATCAAAATTTTCGCTAAATAAATAGAAGCGGATAATATTATTTGTTTATATTATTATTGAATATTAAAACCTACTAAGTTATCCTTATGTATGTATGTATGTATGTATGTAGTGATATCGATAAAAGGCCTTAAAAGGTGGAAATGACCACAAACTGTTAAGAAAATCTAGGGTACATAAAAATCAATTGCTGATAGAACGATCTGATTATTATTATTTTTTTGTTTTGTAGGGGTTGATTTGATTGTAAGGTTGAGGAAACTACCCTTAAGGGTAGTTTAAGTAATACCAAAATTTGAGATACCGAAAAAAACAGCAAGAAAATCGGATTGACGAAATTAAGTAAATAAATAAATATGTTGGGACATTTTACACACAGCACTATCTAGTTCCACGGTAAGGTACGAGGCTTGTGTTATGGATACTAGATGGTTGATATACTACACATATATAAGTTTAAATACATACACATTATAAATATAAACATCCATGACTGGTGTACAAACATTCGTGCTCAACAAATGTATGCCCCCAGCGGGACTCGAACCCGCGACCGCTGCCGCAGCAAGTATGGTCACTACAAACTTTTATTTTGTATTAAGGATCACTAAATCGAATTATGTTAATACTGTTTATTTAACTTTTAGTTTATGTAGGCATTAAAATGAAGCAAATACGTGTAAATGTATAGCATTATTAATAATAATAAATTTTCTCTTAGTATTTCTATAGCTATAATATGAAAACTTTATTTTAAAAAGTAATATTAGATTCATAAATAAATTGGCTCACGAAACAGCTTTCAGTACAATTTTCTCCTGTCTTTCTCAGTCGATTTTCGTATAAATGGATCCATTCATATATTTGAATGGTAATACGCTAAAGCGAATTTATTATAATAATTTATTTTTACAAGGATATTGGGACATCTAACCCATACAAACAAAACTAAACCAACAAACATGCCAAGTTAAATAAAACATCCTAAAAAGGAACTATTTATACAAGTTTTCTAATATTGAACGAAATCGAAAATGTTATTTTAGGTCAGTATCATAACTTTGATAGTAGAACAATAAAATAAATATTTTCTCTGTGTGTCGCGGCCTTCAGCGATAAGTGTTCTAAAGAAAATATAAAACTATTCATTTCGCTTCATACTATTGAGTAAATAGTTTTTGAAACTTTCTTTCTAAGTATATTTTATAACATTGATATTAAGTGCACTTGTATAAAATGAAATCAAACCATACAATAATCAATTGAAAATAAAGTAGCGACTCTAGATTTAACGCGAGCGAAGCCGTGGGTTCCACTAGTAAATGTGTACAAAAACTTGACAAATTATATACTAAGACCTTTCTCGAGAATTACTCTATCCGTTGGTGAAAACGACATGAATATCGGTACAGTAGATTTTGAGTGTATCGCGAACAGACAGACAAACGAAAGAGGACTTTGTTTCATAATATGTAGTGATATCCTCCTAACTTATTACTTTAAGGTGGCCAGGCTAAATCTACTGCGTAGGAGTATTTATTATAGTACACAAGTGTACACATAGACACCTGTTCAATATGTGTTTCTATCACTCTCAGAGTCCGATGAAGTTTATCTTCTTCTTCAGCCTTTTCAACGTCCCACTGCTGGGCACGGGCCTCCCTCAGTACGAGGGGGATCAGGCCATAGTCCACCGCGCTGGCCTAGTGCGTGTTGGCGGACTTCACATGTCTTTAGAAAACTTGTTAGGTTTTTCTTAGATATACAGGTTTCCTCACGATGTTTTCCTTCACCGTAAGACAAGTGGTAATCATGTTAGAAAATGATCGCACATGAAAATATCTGAGCTGCGAGACCCGGATTTGAACCCGCATCACTCGGTTATCCAAGCGAGCGCGAACCGCTGGGCTACCACAGACTGGTAAGTTATGAGATACAAGACCGATAGGCTAACAACTTTTCGAAATATTAGCCCTGTGATTATGTTAACCCAACCTGAGAATCGAATTCACGATTTGTTGCTCTAAAAGATAGTCAATATAGAAAAGCAGTTTCTATCTACTAAACTTTATATTTTATGTATGTACGAGAACCATAGTGCAATATACTTGTCTAGTGCTACAAAATACATTTAATGTTTTTCGAAAAATTGCTAGGTTCTCTCAGACATGCATATTTCCTCACGATGTTTCCCTTCACCGTAAGACATCTAATCATGTTGTAAATTAATCGCACATGAAAATACCAGAGGGGTGAAACCCAGGTTTGAACCCGCTTCACTCTTTTACCCAAGCGCTTCACTCTTTTTACTCTTATTTTATTCCCATTTAATTTAAAACTTTATATTATTCACTTTTAATTATAAAAAACTATGATATCAAAAATAACTTTAAATTGAACGAAACAAAGATGAGTGGCTGTAATAAATAATTTTGCAATGGCTGTAGCTGTCTACAGTGGATTTGCGTAAACTGTGCCTCAGGGGAAAATTGCACTTAATTTTTGCCACTCCTGCAAAATCCCTGCGCTGAAAAGTTTTCATTTTAAAACTATCAAAACTTTGTCGTATACTGAAACAATACTGGTCAATTATTTCATTATGTCTCACTTTTAGATATTTTAAATGTATATTTTAAACAATTTGTGCGTCAATAGTAAAATAACAATAGCTTTAATAAGAAAGAAATCTATACATAATGGTAATAAAATTCTACATTAATATTTTTTCGAAATTCTTGTTGAAATAATTAGTTGTTATCATCAATACAGAAGAAAGAAGAGAATTTTTATGTATTTGTCTGTATATCAGTTTCATGAAGTCACACGAAGAAAGACTGTCATTTTTATTTTTAGTATAGTAGTACTCTATACTACATAAACTACTAAAGAAGATTTTCCAGCAAATGAGTTTTATGTAGTTGTATATTTTATAATTGCTTTTGCTGGTTAATTATCACATTATCACATAACAATAAAATGCATACTTATAGATCCAATAATTATGCATGCATTATTTTAATTTTCTTTTGTGTGAAAGTTAGTTTTTTTAGTACTGAAAAGTCAGTTTATATATTATTTAAGTAAAAAAATAGTGATATCTAGATATCTAAGTATGTGTTCTAGTGAGTACCGATAATATCTGTAACAATTATACATAATTTATATAATACCTAATACCTTTCAAACATTTCAAACTTTAATCCCTTCCGTGACCATAATTATTTTATATTTCATGACTTATTTTTATATATATTACAACTTACCGTTTACGCTTGTTTAATAATAAACATAAAGGGCTTTGAATGTTGTTAACATCATACAGAATATTATACATAACATCGATGTCCGATGACACTAATAATAGTCTATAGAACGATAAATAACTATGCAGCAGTTTACAGGAACTAACAATTTTCGTTACAAAAGGCGCGTATATCACCGCAATTAATAACAGTTTCTGAGGCAAATATACCCACTAAGTATAAAAGGGAGTACACACTAAAGAAATTATTCTTGTATTTCAAAAACTTTTCAACAAACAAAAATAGATTATGTTATTTTAAGTTTATGCATAAAGCTGTATTTTCAGAAAAACACATTTGTCCATGTCATTTCAATGAGCCAACCTGTACATTTGAACGAGCTAGAGACTAACAAAGTACTTATTACCCGGTTAAAAAAAACTTTTAATTGGTTTTAAAAAGAAACTTTTTTATAATAATACTAGATTTAGCGTAAGCGAGGCCGTGGGTTCCACTAGTTATACATATAAGCCTTCCTCTTGAATCACTCTATCTATTAAAAAAACCGCAGCAACCTCCGATGCGTAGTTTCATACATAGGGACAAACAGGTAGCGAGATGACTTTGTTTTATACTATGTAATGTAACATAATTAGTTTATAAGCGTGAAAAAATGTCTTTTTTCCAAAAACAATACTCTGAATTAGAATTTTAAATTTATTTTGAAAAATGTACTAAATATTACCTATTTGCAATCTCCAAAACATAGATTATTATAATTATAATATTAATTAATAATATTAAATATTCCTAAAGTCAAAATTTTCTAATTTTAGTAACTTCGCTTAAGGGATATTCCGCGCTGCAAAGTGTCACAAACAACACTCAAGTTTCATATTTCAAAAGCAGAAGTTTAAAATGAAAAATAGTTTATGAAATTTTCACCTACCTTTTAAAGTGCTTTCAACATGTAAAAATTAAATTATCGCTTCTTAAAGCCTTTTCAAAGCTTTAAAATATCAAAGAATGGTAGAACTTAAGAGTATACTACAAAGACCTTATTATTCTTTAAGTTACGTTAGTTTAGGTAGGTTTTCTTCTGTCATATCTTTGTAATAAGTCTCGCACCTCTGATATTTTTAAGTACGAATCATTTCTATCATGATTACTACTTGTCTTACGGTGAAGGAAAACATCGTGAGGAAACTTGCATGTCTGAGAAAACCTAGCAAGTTTTCGAAAGACATGTGAAGTCCGCCAACACGCACTATCCCAGCGCGGTGGACTATGGTCTGATCCCCTTCGTACTGAGGGAGGCTCGTGCCCAGCAGTGGGACGTTAAAAAGGGCTGATGATGATATATAAATAGCCATTAAAGGTTCTCGACATCTACTAGTTGTACATTAATTGCCCATGCTCTTTCTACTACGAGTATATTGTTTAAAGGCAGTGGTTAAATCGTAGAGTAAAAATATTTAGATCTATTCAAGGTATAGAAATAAAATTTTACTGTCCAACGTTTCAAATACTTACGTATTAATAGTACAAGAAAATATAGTCAGCTTAGTTTTATCTTTGATTTGACGAATGACTTGACGATTGACTTTGACGATACGTTTGGCTCAGATTGTAGTGACTCCTACTTGCTGCGCCAGCGGTCGCGGGTTCAAGTCCCGCTGGTGGCATACATTTGCTGAGCACGAATGTTTGTACTCCTGTCGAGGGTGCTTACATTTATATTATGTATTTATTTAAAGTTATATATGTAGTATATCAACTATTTGGTATCCGTAACACAGGCCTTGTAGCTTAACACGGGATTAGATAGCGCTGTGTGTAATAAAATCGAAACTTTATCTTAAATGTCACTTAGTTTAAATCTTATAATTAAGCCTAAATTCTTCTCTATCATACCCTTATTTTCAAAGTCGGTTTATCATTCATATACACACAGCCTTAGTAATCTTAGCAAATTATACTTGACACAGAGAGGTGTAACCGGTACGTCTGCAGTAATTGCGACGAGACAATTTATGTTGAGAGGCTTAGGATCGTATTGACGACTTTACGACGCCGATTATGTTTGTATACAACGTACGATATAGTAATAGACAGTGCTTAAGCATTTACTATGGGATTATTGTACAAGTAATAAAATGGAGTTCTAATTTAGAATTAAAAGGTAGAGATAGGCTGAGTTTCTTTCGCCAGTTCTTCTAAGGTCAGAGGTTTCTTCTTTCCTCCGACTCGTGACGTTCAGTAAGAAATTGTAACAATATTTTGATTTGATTTGATAAAAACATATTTCAATGTCAAAGTACGATGAAATAAGATACGATGTCAAGTAAATTAGAAAGTCCTATTTCCGTAAGTAACAGCAATGTTTTTGTTTAAGAGATTAGGAAAATAACTTTATTTTTTATCATAATATAAAAATACAAGTTTGGTATGAGATAGTACAGTTACTACAGCAGGTCTATAACGTTCTGGGTCTAAGTCCCAATTTGTCAAAAAAAAACATTTTTAATATAAAGCTTATGGTACGAATTAAAGTAAGATTATTGTAGTCTTTACACAAAACAGTCTTAAAATAAGAATGTTTTAAAATAGTTCATGTTACGCCCCCTGTACTATAGATATTAGTACTGTAAAATAAACTTAGATTATCTACAAATATAGTTCGCTTTATTACAGTATATGTATGGCTTTGTTATCAAACATTGTTTAATAACTGAAGCCGATTAAAAAGAAAAGTTACAAAACTGACCTTTGAATTATGACAGAGCTTTTAAATTGATATTTTGCTAAGAATTAAATATTAATCATACCATAAATTATTATCATAATATTCACGACGCTATTATTAAGAAGCTTGTATTCTAAGGAGCTTAAGCGTTCTAACTAATACCAGCTTGTTATTCTTCCCTCACAACTTTACTAACTATGCTGTGTAGACAAAACATTTTCTTACATTTTGTTACATGTATAAAGTTACTGAAGTTAAATTATTGTGTATATTATAACGGTGAAGGAAAATATTGTGAGGAAAGCTGCATATCTGTCGCACTAGACCAGCGCGGTGGACTATGGCCTGATCCCCCTCGTATTGAAGGACCCGTGCCCAGAACTGGGACGTTAAAAGGACTAAGTACTAAGGGATAAAAAACATATTAATTGTGTTTGTATGTGTATATATTTGTCACTAGTACATATTGATAAAGTGATTCGATTTTGATGAAATTTCGTTTACTAATAGACTAAGGCCAAGAGTACAATAAAATCACGTAACTAATGACATAAACACAAAAAGCATCCATATTAGGTAAGTCAATTTTTTTTTTAAATGTTTAGAATTAATTATAATTAAAAACATTAGTATAAATTTAAGGATTTTAATGCCATCTTGATTTTTTTGTAAATTGTGGACAGACACTGTCTGTAACAAGTATATAACCCCCTGAGACGTCTCATACCTTAGTCTCTCCCGTGACCATGTGCGCTGTAAAGCATTCGAAACGTCGGGAACCAAAAATCATAATATATCCGCGAAAAAATCCGAAAAGATAGTTTCATTTATAATGCCAAGTATTCACGTAAACCTAAAAAAGTATCAAGCATCCAAATTAGTCAAGCCTTTAATCAAAAGTTCAACCTGTATGTAGACAAACTTAAAACGCAAACTTAATAAGACTATCAAACACAAATATCTATGAAAACAATCTCAAGCAGATGTAAATGAGGAATGAAAAATAACATTCCGGGCACTTTCCAAGTCGTTAGTGAATAAACTACTTTCCTTAATTACAAGCCAATAGGCGTGGAGTACAGACAGTGGTAGCCCAGCGGTAACGCGTCGCTTGGATAACCGAGTGATGCGGGTTCAAATCCGGGTCTCGCACTTCTGATATTTTCATGTGCGAACCATTTATATCATGATTACCTCTTGTCTTACGGTGAAGGAAGACATCGTGAGGAAACCTGCATGTCTGAGAAAACCTAACAAGTTTTGGAAAGGCATGTGAAGTCCGCCAACTCGCACTAGGCCAGCGCGGTGGACTATGGCCTGATCCCCCTCGTACTGAGGGAGGCCCGTGCCCAGCAGTGGGACGTTAAAAAAAAGGGCTGATGATGATGATGATGAGGCGTGGAGTGTTCATACAATATTTACACTGAATCGTCTTAATGGC
The DNA here is from genome assembly GCA_905231865.2 of Boloria selene. Classification (NCBI taxonomy): domain Eukaryota; kingdom Metazoa; phylum Arthropoda; class Insecta; order Lepidoptera; family Nymphalidae; genus Boloria; species Boloria selene. The sequence goes on from HG993133.1 coordinate 2,467,656, forward strand.
TTTACTTCAATTTGGAGACATGACTTTAAATGGAATATAAGGCTGTTTATTTATTTTGTTCTATATACATCATAAAGACTTTATTATAATAATAATAATAATAAAACTTTATTTGATAAACACACAGAATCTAATACAGATATATATATATTTATATTAGATATACATATAATATCTAAGGTAAGTATTAAATTTAAAGTTTTGATGTTTAAAAATATAAACGTTAAAATAAGATAGTAGTGTAGGTAACAGTGTGTTATTGACTGTTTAATCATTTAAGAATTGGTTAGAAATATACTACAATTTAGAAATAATTAAAAAGTATCTGATGTTATTTTTTTACTTAAGCTAATAGATTAAAGAAAACCACGCAAGAAAACTAACTAAAAATACTTTTCTGTATTTCTCGTAAAACATGGTTCATGGATTATAAATGTCAATCTTTGTTAATTATTATAAACTGGTTTTTAATCAAATATTTCAATGTGATCTCTTAATCATAATATAAAAGAAAATATATACAAATCACGTTATTTTTAACTATGACTATGAAGTTCGCCATACCGCAATTGGCCAGCGCGGTGGACTATGGCCTTATCACCCTCGTTTTGAAGGAAAGCCCCCTGTAGGATTTCTAGGGCTGAATACAATAATATTATTAAAGTACTCTAATGGGGCCAAGAAAACAGGCTAGGACTAAAAAATCACCAGATAGCAAGACAAAATTAAATACAAAGTCCTGTGTGTACAATTTATGCGACTAGCGCGGCGTCTGTAACTAAGAAGTAACCAAAATAATAACAAATTACCCAAACTCTGTGCCAAACAACGCTTAAGTAAAATTTCGTTTTACGACCAGTGAAACTGTGTCTTAAAAGCAACTTAATTTTTAATGTACCTTCATTATTGCAAATTGTTCCTATGGGACCATTGATATAAAAATAATGTAGGATATACAATTAGTACCTAAAAAGTTTTCTCGAAGTAAGACGTAGTACACAATTTGAAATTAAGTAGCACTTTTTTAATGTCTTATGTTTAGGCAAAGCCATAACTTCATTACTATCACTACATAGTATAAAACAAAGTCGCTTTCTCTGTCCCTATATCCCTATGTACCCTTAAATCTTTAAAACTACGCAACGGATTTTGATGCGGTTTTTTTAATAGACAGAGTGATTCAAGAGGAAGGCTTATATGCATAACTAGCCGATCCCGCGGCTTTGCCTGTGCTAAATCTAGGAAAAAGCCCAAGCGAAGCGAGGGCGAGTCGCTAGTTACTATATATTATAAAACAAAGTTCTCAGCCGCGTCTGTTTGTCTGTCTGTTCGTGATAAACTCAAAAACTACCTCACCGTTTTTCTTGCTATGTTCACCAATGTGTAGAGTGGTTGTTGGAAAAATTTTTAGTATATAACTCGCGGAACCCGCGGCTTAGTTAGTTAGGCTAAAAAATTAAAACGCGCGTTGTTTCATCTGAAAAACGACTTTATGTGGTATGCGTAAGTTCGAATTTATTACAATTAGAACTATTTGAATTTTACTCTTAAACTTACCTATACGCTGAAGAACACTACACGACTTACATTCTATGTAGCAAAGTATTTATACAACCTGATAAAATTTCTGCCGAAGTTGCTGAGACTGGAAGTTTTTCCTGATTAAAATAAAAAAATCTTGTTCCCCTCGACTGGGTCGGTTTAAAGGCATTTTACAACGCTTTTATTTCCAGTGCCTCGAGTATTCTATGATAAGGTTAAAACGTAGATATATAATATGTATGATTACGTAAAATAATCTATTGAATCTACAAAAATTTCGTTTTATTATGCATTTAGTAATTACAGCTGGAGTTTCTAAGTTCTAGGCTGGGTCTTAGATTAAGTCAAGGTCATTTATTAAGATTTTCTATCAAAAAAATCTGTGTAGCAGCCTAGAGTTAAGAATTTGGTGTCATGTCGATTGGTCTTTTGTTTTAACTCTCAATGGTCGTAGAGTGACAAAAATAGAAATTGTATTATCTCCTGTGACAAACTTCTCTTAATGCAATTCGTGGCTGAAATAGGTCAGGAGGTCATTTTAACTCGGCATTTTTAATTTCTGCGAAACCACGGCTGGTCTTAAGTATTCCAAAATTTTAAATAATAACACTATTCATTTCTTGATTCCGTTTCCATTCCATTTCCGTCGAACAGATCGGCTCAACGCTATCAATTTGCTAACATTGTAAACTGAATTTCACATTAAAAAAAGAAAACACGACGTCTGAGATTGATAACATAGTTAGTAGCAAGTTAAACTGATAAAAATGAGCGAAGTAAACAAATTTTGTTAGTCAGTCAGTGGTAGCCCAGCGGTACAACGCGTCGCTTGGATAATCGAGTGATGCGGGTTCAAATCCGGGTCTCGCACCTCTGATATTTTCATGTGCGAATCATTTCTATCATGATTACCACTTGTCTTACGGTGAAGGAAAACATCGTAAGGAAAGCTGCATGTCTGAGAAAACCTAACAAGTTTTCAAAAGGCAAGTGAAGTCCGCCAACACGCACTAGGCCAGCGCGGTGGACTATGGCCTGATCCCCCTCGTACTGAGGGAGCCCCGTGCCCAGCAGTGGGACGTTAAAAAGGGCTGATGATGATGATGATGAAACAAATTTTACAAGCGAAACAGCGTATTTTCTATACACTTAGTAATTTAAATAAATAAATTAGAGCATCAACTGCATCAAAGTAAACCAATCAGCATTTCTTCCCACGATAAAGGCTTAATGGATTTCTCTTATTGCCAAAATTCGAATCGTAAACGTGAGGCGTTAGCCTAATCGATTCCCAGTAGAACGATTGGAATTTACGTCCATTAAAGATCCTGTTTCTTATTTATATTTGCACTTTGTGACGAAAGTACTGTTTCATTATACACTTCAAAAAGGGAAGCACTTTATTCTCGTGTTTTTTCTTGTATTTATGTTATTTTTACTTGTCAATATAATTATACAAATTTAATATAGTATTGAGTCCATATTGATCTATCTTAGATCCGGTCATAATCCAACACACTAACCATGTCTATCAAACTGGTTAAGCTCCCTCAAAGAGGCAGATTTACTCACGTTCTTTTCCTTAAAAGTATACCGAGTAGTATTAACATTGAAATTGATTTGCACATAAAAATATGACAAGTCCGAAACACAAGATTTTCACCGCTTTAATATTTTTTCAAGCGAAGAAGTAGTTTATCCACATAAGACACATAGAAAACTATTTAAAACCGCCTTTTAGATTGGTTTTAATACGCCACAAGTTCTTCTCCTGCAAATATACTTAAAGCATGAACATACATTTATCACGTCCGCCACACTGTAGCGTATAAATATCACAGTTTTTTAACCAACTTTAATACAAAGACGTTTCATTTTACTTTACTTTTGCTGACATTTTGTAAGTTTCTTTTTATTCTAGGCTTGATATTAAAAAAAAATTTTTTGTGTTCTTTAACTCCTGAAAGTATTTTCATGTAAATAATAATTAAAATAAACTTAATAGCATATTTTTGACCGACTACTACTTTTGTGTACTAGTCAAAATAAAGCAAAGTCGTACAAGTAGTTGTCGAACCCACCCATCTCCATCTAGTAGGTACCTATCTATTAAACTGTCTTTGAATAAATATACATTAAAACCAACTTCCAAAATTTAATAACACATGAAATAGATTATGTAATGTGATAATAAAAATACAAACAAACACACACATTTATAATATTAACAAATAGGTCTAATGCAACATGGCGGTCATATATAAAATAATATATAAGTAAAATACATAAGAAAAAAACCGCCATTATTACGTATCTTATCTAAACAAAGCAACGACCAAAGTCTAAATCACGTTGGGTAAAAACAGTTATCAGATGGCGCGGTAAAAAATTTGCTCGGCAAAATGAAAGTTTGTCCTCTTTGAAGAAAAGTAATGTCTCAACGGAATCTGTGAGCGAGGAATTTTCATTCGAGTTCTGCAGAAGTGTTAATAGTTGTATACTTTGCAAGAACTACTTCGCAGTCTGTGAAAGAATTTTAACTAACGCTTTCTTACGACTGCTTGATGTAGTTATCTAATAGAATATTGAAGGTCTTTTAAATTAAATTTGCCGTAAGTATTTATTTTTAAAGTAAAATATATTTAGATTGGATTATTTTAGGTGTTTTCACTAGATTCTTATAAATTTATTCACTGCTGTTCTTCAACTGTTTCTTCTTTGAAATTATCGTAGCTTCCTCGCAGTCGACTGAACTGACTTCACAATAATTTTCTTTGCGATAACTTCTCTGTAAAAACGTGTTACTGTACATTTAAATGTACAGTAACACGTTTTTACAAAATTGTATCGATTACAAAGAAAACCTTCAAGGATTACAAAACTGAAAATACTCTTTTCGACTGTATTTTTTTTTTTGGTTTCTGGGAGATCTTTCTAATTAAACAATTTACCTTAAGGGCGGTTCGGTTTAAATTTCAAGAAAAATATACAGTCTTAATGAGTTACAACTATTCTAGATATACCAGATAATTTCATCAGGAATCCGGCACTAAAATGGCAGCATAGATTTATGTAAAACCCAAAACTATAGGAGAAACCATTCATAATTCATAATTTTCATATAATCATTGTCACAGTCTTTTGCATAATAGTTTGATTTAAAAAAATATAAATAGACATAGATTATACATTTAGGTAGTAATATTCACATATTCATATTTCTTCATTTACTCAAACCTACTTAGCGAAGAAAACAAACAATAAAAGACAATCTAAAACACATTATAATAAAACTCAACCGCTTTACTGCAATAGAAAAAGTTACACGACTTCTAACGTCTGGTCAGATTGCTTTTTTATTTTAATTCAATGGAATGTACACGGAATTAAATGGTGGAAGGTTTTAACGCTAACTAGTATGTTTAAAGCTAACATATATTTTAACTTAATTTACGAACAATGGATCGGATTTAGTTTTCAAATTCTTGATTTCGTTAGTTTCTCATGTGTTCTTTCACCTTGTTCTAAGTTTTTATCTATTACTCACTAGTGTCTGAAACCTCGCTTTGCTTGCTTAAGTACCAAAGAATGTGTTTTTACCAGAACAAAATTTCATATAACAGATTTTTCATTATTTTAGTTAGTTCTATTTTTCACAGACCCCTAAAACACCGTACGGTGGAAGATTTTATTTTGATCACGGCACTGATAAAAGGAAGTCGCGAAATTCCCTCTTGAAAGTAAATTAACGCAATTGTCACGCTTTTATTCAATATGGTAATTTTGATTTCTGGACTATGACATAAAGTGTAAAGATATTGCCTGTTTTCTTAGCATCCCTTAAGGTAGCCTATATATAACTCCACATCATAGTCTATTTTTGTATTAAATTACATCAAAATATGATTTCAGACGTACAAACTTACAACCTTTCATTGAAGATTTAAAATCTCTGGTCATCAGGAAATAGTTGCTCCATAAGACAGTAAATTTTATTCATAACTTGATTTGCTTGATCAATAAAAGTGTAACTTTGCCGTTTCAGTAAGAACAAGGCGGTTATTTATTATTTAGTTTACGGTGAAGATATTTAAACACACGATATTTCTGCATGAGTATATAATATTGTTTAACTGCACTGTTATAATTTCCAACATTTAGATACATCCTTTTAATATAATAACAATATATGTTTGACATTATTACAACAGCACCATCTAGTTCCGTGGTAAGCTACGAGGCTTGTGCTATGGATACCAGATAGTTGATATACTACATATATATTTTTTTAATTATATTATATTGACTGGCGTGCAAACATTCGTGCTCAACAAATGAATGCCCCCAGCGGGGCTCGAACCCGCGACCGTTGGCGCAGAAAGTAGGGTCACTACCAACTGAGCCAAACGTGTCATCAACGTTTGTTTTTTCAACTTTAAGTTTTAAGTCAATTTTCTAGTCTAGACAAATTCAGAACAGTCAGGCGTCTCAGATAAGATTTATGAGAAGATTTACGATTTTGGAACTCGACAATATACCAGTATGAAAGATATTTCTTTGAAAAATCGTTGAGTAAACTTAGTTTATACAAATGAATTTGAAACATTGGTGTTCCAATGTTTATGTTTATTACATAGAGTTGCTGGACTCAGCTTTATTTGAACAAATCTTGAAAAGAGATAAATTGTTCTTTATATTAAGTATACTAGCGATTTGCCCTCGGTCGGGTTCGTCCATAGAACATACGTTTTAACGACTGGTATATATTTCTTAGATATGAGATCGTCGTTAATCGACTTCATGAATGGACCGATTTGCATAATGTATTGTTTTAGTAGCCAAAACCCATTTTCGCATTATTGCCTTTCTAAGCCTTTCAAAATGTATAACGAAAATAGTAAAACATAACAATTATTGTCACTTTACTTGAGTACAAGGTGCCAAACAGTAGCCACGTGTTATTTTAAGTCTTAGTCCATGAAGATCAAATAATTTAGTCGTTTTAGAGTAACGGAGCAACACACATGCTATTTTCGCATAGAAGACAGACTAAATAATAACCGAACAAGTATAAATCGATAAGTAAAACCGAACCGCGATCTTTACACAACATTCCTGAATTTGTACTAGGATTCACCTGTCGAATTACCTACATAAAAGTTCTAACGCAATAGCACTTATATGAACTGGTGACCAAACAATCGAGAGATAACTAATTTTGGCCATAACACAGAACGATAACCCTGTATGAGCCATCAGGGATTATGGCATTTAATATCTAACTTTTATACGCAATATCGACATTAACCCTGTCATTATCTTAACGGGAGGCTTCGACGTTCCACCGAATTGCCCAGATGGTTTTTGGAGATTCAATTTACAGACTAGCCTTTACCCCTAATTTGCCTGGATCCAAATAATACACCATATATATGCATCGTTTAGAACTTTTTGCACATTTCATTCTTAAAATATTAAGATAAATTACAATGTAAAAATAGCCTTCGGCTCCTAAATACACAATTAAATGTAACGTGGTTATAAATCTTTAATATATATTGATGAACATACAGGAATGAATTAAAATTATTTAATCTGCTCACGAAACAATAATGCTATATAAGAGCATTCATATTTCTCACTCTTTAATATGTCCTGGTCATAGCTACAGCATAAAAATGTACCTAACAAGGATGGACTTGTGTTTTAAAAAATAACAAAGAAAGACACAAACAAATGAATGAGCGAACGAACGAACGAACGATTAAAAAAACAAACAAGCAAACAAACAAACAAACAAACAAACAAACAAATAAAAAAACGAACAAAATTAAGTTTCCATGACTAAATATAGAAGGTGACTCGCAACCACTGAGCCAGACGGTCGTTAATCACTCTTCTCAATAAACTTAATTTTACGAGATAATAGAAAATCCCGCCCCAATATAATCATTTTCATTGTTTCTAATTTTGCGAACAAAAGCAAAATTAATTTGACGATATTTTTGATAGAACGCTCTGCTTACATTAAATTTAGTTGAGCTTCAAAAATGATTGAATATAACGAATGGGCTGAGGTTATTTGTTTTTGCCTTATTTTTAATAATATAATTAGTTATAATATAACGGTAGAAATAGATTTACAACATTGGGCCATTTTTGTTATCATTTTTTATAAATTAATATTGCTAGCGGCAGCGCGTTTCTAATAACAAATACTTCAAAAGAATAATTGATCATATTGGTTTAGTAATTCCAATGAACAATATTAACGTAGGTTTAAACGTACAAGGCATTAGTCATAATACAAGAATATCTCGAGAAAACCACAAAACGTAAGCATCTTAAAGATTTAAAGATTTTATTGAACATAATAATATACATATTAAAAATAGTTAGTTCGTAATAAGCTGCGTGTGTATAAACTGTGTCGCAGCTATTTACGCCCACCTCCGAATATAAGAGGGGTTAAGTAAGATTAAAAGTAGATTGCTATTGTTGAAAACAGTATCTAGTAAAGTATCTAGGCAACAACCCCGTCCGGAGCAAGGGTGAGTCACCTTTTTTAAGAATAAAATTATACATATGTGTAAGTCAGTGACATTTGAAAACTGGGACAGCAATGAAGCAGTAAAATTTTAATTCTTTATTTACGGTTCGATATAAAAGTAATACATTCGTGTGTATTTTTCATACTATTTTTACACTCTTTCCATATATTTTGTGAATTATACATAAAATTTTTGTTGTAAAAGTTTTAATATCTCTATTCATAGTTTTTATGACTATTACTATTTTAAGTATGGGGAAAGACGACTCCCACACTTATCACCTCATGTAGGGAGAAACTTGGCTCACTTACAGGCTCTATAAAATTAATAATAAAATTGAAGGAAATAAGTACATTAGACTCAAATCTTCTTTTATAAAGATAATATGATTATATTTTTATTACATATTCAGTTCCTGCTCTTAAATTAAATCCATCGTTAATTTAACAGTTGCGAACTAACCTACAACATAAACACTCACCTACCAAGATAAAGCCTTTCCCTTTGCTTTTACATAATCAAAGCTAATTTCGTTGTCAAATTAATTTACGTACAATACGCTTCCTCTTTGACTTCCTCAGAGAGGTTCTTAAAATAGGCACTGTATATAATATTTTTGTAGATAAAGTAAAATTATTGTTATTTTTGAAGGAATCAGCTGTTTGCGCTTTAGTTTCCGTTGAGTTTAAGTAACCATTTTCTAACCTTTCTTTGTATCCTAAAAAACTGTCTTCAACCGTTGAATTTACTAAAATATTTAAATTTCCCTTTTCAATAAATCCTTTCACCATCTCTGTACTAACATTATTTTGATTATCTATTTCTTTAGACAAAGTCGTGATCATTGCTCCGTAGTCACTTTTCTGCCTTATATTTAAATAGTTATTTGCATTATCTTCTACTGTAAAACCGGTTTCGACATCCATAATATCATGATTAGTATTAGCATCGTTGGATATAAGAGAATTTGTTTGCATATTTTGTGCAGATGTTGTAGTTTCATCGAATATTTTTATTATTTTATTATTATCTATGGTACTAAGAATTAAGTTATCTGCAAGAGTTTCTAAAGAAAACATTGTATTATCTTTCTTATACAAATGTAAAACATCATTAGCACCAGGACTTTCCCGCTTATTTATATAACTCCTATGCACTGGCACATCTATAACAGATTCGACTTCTGGAATTATTGATACAAAAAGCTTCGTTCCTTTTATTTTATTGTTATTTTTATATAGACTGTTCAATAGTTTGTTTCCGTACAGAAAGTATCTGTTCATCGGCCATCGTGTCTTCAATACGTCTAATCTATCTCTTTTTAACTTGGTTGCTTTTGAATTCTTCACTTGTTCCCTCAAATTGTATCTCATTTCCAGTTTTGGCAATTTCTTGTATTTTAACACCAGTTCTCTAAAAGGATTTGGAGTAGGTACGATTTCTTTTATCTGCATTTTTAGTCCTTTCTCTATAAAAATATTCATAATGGTAATATGCTAGCAAACCGCTATTATTACATTCATACCTAGCTAAATTGAAAACGAACTTTTAATAACTACTATTTAAACGACACATTACAACTGTTATTTTTGTGTCACCTGTGCCTGCGGTCACGGGTTCGAGTTCTGCTAGGGACATTCACTTGTGCGATGCGCACGAATATTTGTAATTGGATAATATGAATCAAATAAGAACAAATATGAAAATTTTACTACTATATAGATCATATTTCATCTTCATGATATGAAGATTCTTACACTTTTAACTTTACCTATGTATATATAGTATGTGTGAAATTTGGAACAGCCTTTATATTTAAGATAAAAATTAAAACATTATAAATTAAACCCTACCTACCTGCATTAATTTTATGGCTAGTTACTTCAAATAAATCATCAAAATCCTGGTCATTATTAACTAAAAACATTAAAGATTTAGTCGTTTCATATTGAATACGACTGGCTGGTTTAACAGTTCTTCTTTCTACATTTTTGTCTGATCTTCTTAAACAGCCATTTGGATAACAATACGTAGCTTGTTGTAAGCACATTTGTACACAAACACAAATTGGTGGTTGATTATGAAACTCCGTTAAAATTAAATTGAAGAATTTTTCTACCAGTGCAGTATCTTTTGGATTTTCACATGCATTATTCGATTTTGATAAATTCCATAATGGATATTGGCTTTTGTATGCTGAAATTAATATGTTTAATTAGTCAACAGGTGCAAACTTTTTTAATATATAGCCTCATTATAACGTAATACCTCAATTTTATCGATATAAGCTCTACTCTCGTACGTCAGTGGAAAACCAGATAAAATTTTCCAACAAATTTAATTAAAAGTTTAACTTCGCGAAGGAAAGCTTAAAATATTCAACGTAATGGTATTACAAATAACGTTATATTCACTTACTTTCGAATAATTGAAGGAAAATGTTGAAGAAGATGTAATTATTTGCGCTTCTCATAGTGATAAGAATTGAGCGTGCTAGTCTAAAAGAATCACAATATTTCAATAATTATTAGGTTCACTTAACATTTGTCGTTGAAATAATTAAACGTAATTTTATTTAGATTTTTTGTTATACCACGGAAAATATTACTATAATATATTATTTTATTATATTATTATATAATAGTTAAACAAATTGTATCTCACAAGTAACAGTAATAGCAAACAATCGTGTTCATTAAATAGTAAAAGCTATTAAATTTTAAAATCATCTTAGAAATCATATTTCGTACACTTAAACATAAAACATTTCAAATTCTCCGAAAACTTCTACTTGTTATTTAATTACTTACTATTCCCAGTAGTGAAAATCTCAAGAATTTATTGCAAGACAGTTTCTTAGAACGATTCGTTTATCAATTGTCAGAGTGTAATGGCGACTTCGCGGAAACAAAACTGGCATCCTGTTTGGAAAATATAGGAATTGAATGGGAACTGTTTAAAAAAACTGATGCTATGTTTCTGGTGTTATTAGACAATATTCCCAACCATATGATAATATACCTACTGTATTTACTTACTACTTGTGACTCCACTAGAGCTTTATTTGAAAGTTTTAAGCACCATCATAGCATGAAAGGTCATGGGTTCGAATCTGACTGATTTTAATTAATGAGTTTGTTTATTATCAATAATAGCTCAAAGTTGGAACTTGAAAAAAACGAAATAATAGAAACATTTCTAATATAAAATATAAATATCACTTGTTTTTCTCATAACTAAATTAGTTTTATAACGAACGAATAGAAGAAGTATATTTTATATTTCGTTAGGTAAAAATGTTTATGCGAAAACGGTTTTCATTTTTATATTAAAATGTAAAATTTATTGAGATGAAATTTGTAATGTGTCTTTGTAACAGGATTCCTACAGACTGTATTAGGATGGTCATATGTTCAAAATCAGTCGCGCCGTCCGTCCCGTTTCAAACATCAACCAAAACAAACATCAACCGAAACAAATAAATCTTTTAAAAATTGTGTTTTTCTTATTATTTGTTAAGTGGTAGTGCCATGCTTGTTACCTTCGGGTAGCAACCGAATGGGCCGGCACGCCCCGTATAGTTCATTAGTACCACTCTCTCACAGAAGACCGGCGTGAAATGGCAGCTATGCTGTCGCGTTTCGTCCGGTGAGTGAGAGTCCGGGTGGCCCACTCTCCTTCCCCCCTCCCTCTTCCCTTCATCCTCCGCCTTCGTTCCCCCCTCCCTCCCAATTCCTTCCCTCCTCCATCCCTCCCTTTCCTGAAAGGCCGGCAACGCTTGCAGATGTCCATGGGCGGAGGTGATCACTTTCCATCAGGTGAGCCTCCTGCCCGTTTGCCCCCTTTTTACCATAAAAAAAAATATATTGTCATATAATTCATTTAAATTTTATTTAATGACTTCTATTATTGCTGGACAGGATGATTTAAATATAAATTAGTTAGAAGTTGTTATTTTGACATTAAAACTTCACACTTCAACTTTATTTATCTATATAGATATTATATAATAGTATTAAGAAAGTATCGTTTTCTTTTAATTTAACACTGCCCTATATAGCACAAGCAATAATTGTAGTCCATATAAATATTTTGTTTGGTAAACGTTAATCGCTCCAGCTTGCCACAAACACTTCCCCTAAATGCCTAATCGACCTTTACAGCCTTTTTATAACTTGCCAGCTTTTGTAACATTATCCGCTATTTACCAGTGTATTTCGAAGTTGCCTCCTAAAAGCGTTATACAGTTATGTTATGTAAATTGTTATTCTTTTTGAGAAAAAAAGCCTTTCATATTTTACCTTATTTTCTTATTTTATAGGATTTTATTTTTATAAAATTAAAGTGACTAAATTGAGTATTCTTTATGACGTCAACTAATTGCAAAAATTTCGTAAAATTCAGACCTTTGATTTGGAGATTAGTCGTACAGACATACATACAGACAAAAAATATAATAGTGTTTTTACTGCTACCGTATACTATTTCCTACGCATTTAGTAAAAATCTTTTTCAATTCATTTTTATTTCGATAATAATTAGTGACGAGAACTCTGCTTCACCGAATTGTACATCCAAAAAATATTTTAAAACCCTTTTCAATGTATGTAGGTACTCTTATTGCATGGAATAAATTTGCAATTAAATATTTTTTCATGCATTTGTCTATGATTCTTATAATGTTAGAATTTATTTAAATAAAATTTGAAGAATAAAATTGAATCATTTTTCTTTTTGGTCTTCGGAACCCTAAAAGTCACGTTTAACGTAACTAGTTACGTAGTTTTCCCGGATAATTATAATCCTTAATCCCGGAAAAAGATACGACTCCCGTGGGTTAGATTTATTATTGTCCTTCACTAGGGACGAACCCGAGTGAGGCAAGGGGTAGTCGCTTGTATAGTTAATAAGTAATAAAGTAATTATAAGTTGTTGGACATATTTGCACTCTATTTGAAAACACATTTACCTACTTATATATTCACATATTATGTACGGCTCAAGTTTAAATTTTAACTGCCTCGGTGGTGTAGCTAGCATGTACGGTCATACATCGAGAAGTCCTGGGTTCGAGTCCCAGGTCGGGCCAATTTTAGCTGTTATTGAGTCTTTCTGCTTAGTAAGTCTCAGTAACCGCCCGGAGTTGGGAAGTTGGCGGTGTACACTTATGCACTATAATATCTCCTGCGCAGTTGGCCAGTCTCAATGAGATTAGCCGTCGTAGCCAGAATCGGTCAGAGAACATTACGGCTCAAGTATATACTCTAAATTAGTACTTATATAATTTGTTTATCGAAACACGCGGTTTCTTATCTATGTAATTGAACTGAAGATGGCGCAGTCTTACATATTGCAATCATTTAATAAGAAGTTGCGACTTTGTAAGATTTCATTACAATTTAAAAAAAAACAAACCTTTAAGGTCTATACCTAATAATAATCATCTCCATCATCTCCACAAAACAAAAACTTTTTAATATAGGTATCATCGACAATGGCCCATATAACGGTAACGTATTGCAAGTTTTTCCTATTCTACATATATCCATAATACTATTAGTAATTCAAAATGTAGTTGCTACTTAAAAAAAAAAGTGCGTGTGTACAAAGTACACATGTCAGAAGTAAAACTTGAAATTAAATTAAGGCTAAATCTTCCGCGTCTCTGAGCGCCTGGTACTATGGACTTATTTTTTCGTTTCATCGAGTTTGAAATCACAACGATTCTAAAGAAGTTTCGCTTCAAAAAACGAGCAAGATCCCGCAGAGTTTCTTTCGCCAGTTCTTGTCAGGCCAGAGGTTTCTTCTTTCCGAACTGGTGGTAGACTCATGACGTTCAGTAAGAAATTGTAACAATTTTATCTGAATAAAATGTTTTGATTTGATTTGATCATGAGCCGAAGGTTATTCACTGAAGCATTAGTAAGCGTATATTTTCCATAGAGCATTGATTTCAGTAGCTAAGTAACGTAAAACGTAATTAATACAGTCCCCATAGGCAAAGAGTTTTGATATAATTAATAATTTGACCTTTGCAGCGAGGCTGAAAATTTCGTAATATGAACACCAAGCTTGACTTTGTATAAAGGGATAAATATTCATTATAATTGATAATAAACAGGTCTATTAATTTGGCTTTCTCAAGTGATTCATTAAGGAAGAGTTATTAAGAAAGCTCTCATAAGGATTCCTAAAATATTTTAAATGTTGAAACAAATATGAAATCAATATTATTCATACAAACTTAACAAAATCTGAATTTAAATAACAGTGCCAATAATACTAATTAATATGGCTAATAACTATCGAGAAACTCGATAATTACACAATAAATATCATCAAAATCGGTCAAGCCGATTAGGTGAAGAATTACGTACATACGTTCACAACATATTTTATGTATATAAATATAATTCAAAATCAAATTCAATTCATCAAAATCATACAAGTATAGCTATGTATTCGATCCAGATCCAGTTTGTATTCGATACGAAGCTGTGACATACGTGCAAGTCGGAATCTAATTAGTCCGCGCAATTATAAACATGATTTTTTAACTCTGGTTTCGTTTTCTTGCTACTACACTAAAAATAGTCTTCGTAACTCACATGAATTTTTTCCGTCAGTAAAAGTACTATAAATTTATTTAGGTCAAAAAGAAACCTTTTTCTATGAAGTCATGTTTACTTCATGTAGTTAGCATTACAGTAAAAGTCGTGGTAAAAGGTAAAACATAGCATGGTTTTTTTTCAGAAGTTAGATAGAATATAATGTGTGTTTTCCATCAATATAAAAACTCAAGTGTAGTTTGATTGCTAATTCATGTACATACATCTATACTATAATATTATAAAGCTGAAGAGTTTGTTTGTTTGGTTGAACGCGCTAATCTCAGGAACTACTGGTCCTAATTGAAAAATTATTTTTTGATGCATAGTCCGTTTATCAATAAAGGCTATAGGCTATATTATATCACGCTACGACCAACGGAAGCGGAGCATGAATGAAAAGTGTTGCAAAAACGGGAAGGACGGGCGTTAGTTCTGCGAGGTACATACCGCGCGATAGAAAGAATTTGGTTTCCGTTCTTTAGAATGCGTGCGAAGCCGCGGGAAATACTACTTATGTATAGGGGTACATAACGAAATCAAAACATACAAAAATCACTAAGAATTATACTGCTATATTTAGAATTTTCCTCGCCCTTCGCTCAATTATTATAACATAGAACATAAAAAACAAGAAGATCGTGTAATTGGCAATTTTACGGGCAATTATTGCCGGAAGCATCAAAATCAATGGTTAATTTCGTAAACATTCGATTTATTCGAAGTACATTTGCTTCCTTTATTATAAGTTAACGCTAAGTCCAAATACCAATTTCAATAATATATATAATGCGAAATGATAGTTCGAAACCTAGAAAATTGATGGCGGGGAGACAATTACAAAAAAATGAAAATTTGAGGAAGTTAAAAACAATATATAGAAGTGTCTAAGGTAAAAAATAAATGTGGAATCGACATTCAAAAGACTGACATATTACCAAACGTGTTAAATAAACGCTTTGTTATTTTCTATCATAATTTATAGTGTCCACAGAGTCTTGCCTATTCGTCCTGGGTTTTAGTTCAGTTATAGAATCTTTCTGCATCAGTAACAGCCCGCAAATATAATGTGGGTTGAACCCCATGCATTAGAGAACACAAAAACCTTAGTTCTGCGCCTGCTCTTCCGGTTTTATCATAATATCATCCCATAGAAATTTGATGATGCAGATCACACGTGCATTTGTACAATGTACAGTATAATTACGTATTAAATAATTAATTGTTCTTGGTTTATCTCAAGGAGTTTGGCAACAGTAGCCAAAATCCATCAAAATGACGTTATCATAAAGTTGCACATTATAATATTGTGTTTATTTGTCTTTCTTTTACATCAAAACGGAGCAACAGATTGGTGAGACCTTTTATGAAGAGATAGTTGGAACACTCAAGAAATAAAATAACTACTTTTTATCTAGAAATATCATGAACTAATACAAAAAAAAATTACTACGACTATTTTAACGAAACATGTTTAATCTGATTAATAGCTTAATTTCACCAAAAAAATCGCTATTCTAATATTCCTCTCATTTTTAAAGCATAAAGTAGATAATGTGCAAAAATATTTTTAACTTTAAATTTCAGAATATTGATATTTTGTTGTCTATAATATGTTTAAGGAATAATATTAAACGCGAACTTATTTTTACAAAGAACAAAGTAAATTGCGAAAAATATTTTAACGTTTTTAGTTTTGTGTAAATATTTTGTTCGTTATACAAAATAATATTCGGCGTAACCTTCGACGCGCGAGTGAAAATCATAAATATGCAGGCATAATGCTAAAGAGATTTTTGTTGTTTTAGCTCGAGCAAAGCTGCGGGTTCAGCTTGTCATCACTACAGAGTATAAAACGCTTTCTCTGTCCCTATATCCTTTTGTACGCTTAAATCTTTAAAACTACGCAACGGATTTTGATGCGGTTTTTTTTAATAGATAGAGTGATTCAAGAGGAAGGTTTCTATGCATAATTAGCAGATCCCGCGGCTTTGCCTGTGCTAAATCTAGGAAAAAGCCCAAGCGAAGCGAGGGCGAGTCGCTAGTAGAATATAATTTTGCACTATGTGTTTACGACACTATGTATAGTACACGTACATTGTATAGATAATATACGCTAAATAAACATGGTAGATAATAGAAACAGAAGTTATTTAATAGATAATAAGCATCTTTAAAGCCAGTCATGATGATATAGTAATAATTTGAATGAACAACAACGATAACGCACTTTAATTAACTTCCTCGTTCATCTAATGAGGAGCATAAACGGTTGCAGTACATGAAGATTTGGGTTCGAATCTAGCGTCAGAGAGTTCGGAATCGAAAATGAATAATATTTAGATGCTTTCCTTATTTCGCAATCATAAAACTTTTACTTGTTATCCCACAAAAAACTGTGAGGTAAAAGTGATTCCCGATACCTACTTATTGAAAATAAATAAAGTTGGTATTCACCGCTGATGATGATTAATGTTTTTTTGCTTGTTTTCTTTGCTTATAAATAATAATTATTATACATTTGAAAATTCGGAAATACAATATAGGAACTATAATATGCTCTTAAGTCAAAAAGTTAATAAAATAACGAAGAGGTGACCTTATTATAAACTAGAAATACCCGCGGCTCCGCCCGCGTTCTAAAAACGGATATACAAGTCATAATGTTAATTTTTATGTGGTAGAAGCTCAACGGTAATGCTCTCGCTTAGGAAACCGAGTGAAGAAAGTTCGAATACCGGGTGGCAAAACTCTTATTTTTATGTGCAAATATTTCTAACATAATCAGAGGAAACCTGTGTGTCAGAATAACCTGGCATGTTTTCAACGCATGGGAAGTCCGCTAATCCGCACTAGGCCAGCGTGGTGGACTTTTTCCTAATCAAATTAAAAGGAGGCCCGCCGTGGGACGTTCAAAAAACTATACAAATAATACGTTTTTAGGTTTACGCGAATATCAGTCTCTCCCGTGACCATGATTGCTGTAAAGCATTCGAAACGTCGAATATCAAAAATCAAATAAATCCGTGACAAAATCCGAAAAGATAGTGTCATTTATTAAAAGCTTTAGTTATAAATATTGTAGTGTTTAAAAACTAAATGCTTCTACTTCATCTATTAAGAAATTGTGTTAAAATTAAGAGGTAAGAAAACTTCTTATACTTTCAACGAAAAAATCTTTTCTGGAAAGTAGTTTTTGAGGTAGTATGGAATATTTTCAAACACCCACTTTGTTAGTTTATTTTACTATAAGAAAAAATATAAGTATAACATATTTTTAAATCGAAAATAAATATCAATAAATAATAATGCATAGGCAATTAACTAAAAACACATCAATGTTTGGCTTAATCGGAACCTCGAGCACGATGCCCGTTGCCTGTTACATAAATTTCATTTACTAAATTTCTACAGTCTACTACGAAGAAAATATTTTCATTTTAAATTACGGCTAGCAAAATATTACCGATTTATTTACTTATTTATTTATTTTTATTACGAACTGAAGTTGCAATATATTTTATACAGAAGAAACTAAATTACTATATAAACATGATAATTGCACTTTTAATGACAGGTAATCACAGCATTCACATAAAAAAAAACAGTAAATTTCTATATTTAAATTATGTGACTGTGGCACAGTGTATTTAACTATATAATTGTAAGGAGACAACACACAACGTACAAAGACAAACATTCATTTCATTTAAGTGCACTCAAAATTTTATTTTTATAATTACTGGGGCAATCATGCAAGATGTCAACATCATGCATGATTTTATTATATATGCGGGCTAATCTATTTAAAGGTGTATTTTTTCAATATTTATCTATTTTAAGGTGTATTATACAAAATCTTGAGAAATTCTCAAGATTTTGTATACATTTACTAGCGAAACCTGCGAAAACCTCCCTTGCGCTAATTCTCAAAGCTTTGCTACATAGATAGAAGATTTATATCTACACATATATTCATAAATCATAAAATTCTATCCAATTTGAATCTGTACATTAAATATTTTTTGGAAAATTAAATTGAAATATGCATTAATGACTGGTTTGTTGAGTAAAAAGCGTTGTGACGGTTGACATATTTTAAACTCTTGCATTTCTAAGAACGAACCCCAATGATTTAAGAGCAGCACTCGTTATATGGTCAATGTGAGCAGAAAATTGTTATTTGGAATCCAACAAGACGTCAAGGTCACGAAATATACCAACTTTACAAACGGATGTACCAGTTATAAAATATTTGCTTTTCATTCCTTTTTTGTATTTTTTTCGAGTGAACTGAATGATAGCACTTTTTCGCATTTAAATACATGTTGTTGATATGGCCAGTTACATAGCTCTTCCAAGTCCTTCTGCAGCACGTAACGTCTGAGTCTGTTTTAGTCTAATATAATCCAAATAATTTAATGTGGAGGTAATGCTATTAATAAAAATGTTAAAAAATACGGGCTCCAGAATGGATACCTGAGGGACTCCAGAATATGCAGTAAAAGAGTTAGAATGATTAGGGTTTTAGATCATCTCAAAAGGAGATAAGACTTAAACCAACTCAACAAACCAGTCATTAATGCATATTTCAATTTAATTTTCCAAAAAATATTTAATGTACAGATTCAAATTGGATAGAATTTTATGATTTATGAATATATGTGTAGATATAAATCTTCTATCTATGTAGCAAAGCTTTGAGAATTAGCGCGAGGGAGGTTTTCGCAGGTTTCGCTAGTAAATGTATACAAAATCTTGAGAATTTCTCAAGATTTTGTATAATACACCTTAAAATAGATAAATATTGAAAAAATATACCTTTAAATAGATTAGCCCGCATATATAATAAAATCATGCAAGATGTTGACATCTTGCATGATTGCCCCAGTAATTATAAAAATAAAATTTTGAGTGTTCTTAAATGAAATGTATGTTTGTCTTTGTACGTTGTGTGTTGTCTCCTTACAATTATATAGTTATAATTATATAGTTAAATACACTGTGCCACACTCACATAATTTAAATATAGAAATTTACTGGTTTTTTTTTATGTGAATGCTGTGATTACCTGTCATTAAAAGTGCAATTATCATGTTTATATAGTAATTTAGTTTCTTCTGTATAAAATATATTGCAACTTCAGTTCGTAATAAAAATAAATAAATAAGTAAATAAATCGGTAATATTTTGCTAGCCGAAATTTAAAATGAAAATATTTTCTTCGTAGTAGACTGTAGAAATTTAGTAAATGAAATTTATGTAACAGGCAACGGGCAACGTGCTCGAGGTTCCGATTAAGCCAAACATTGATGTGTTTTTAGTTAATTGCCTATGCATTATTATTTATTGATATTTATTTTCGATTTAAAAATATGTTATACTTATATTTTTTTCTTAAGTACTAAAACCTTTTTCGAGAACCACTTTTTCACCGAAATTTGACTTTATATGAATATTTTTTACACTGCGTTTTTCTCATATTAACTTTCTCAACAATTTACTTAAAATCAATCATATTCTACATAGGTAATGAGCAATGTACGTATTGTATTTATGTGTAATATTAAAAATCATCAATGAGATATCTGTCCCTGATTAAAAATCACTGAGAGTTGATCGAAAACAAAAAAAAGACATACACCTCATCGAAGTAAGGGCAGATAGCTTGTATAGCAAATAAGTCATATTAAATACATATATCAATTAACTTGACTGAGTATATAGAGAAAGGTCAGCAATATTTTTCACTTATTTATTCACTTTAATAGAGTAACTATATAAACACAGTGAAAATGTTTTTCGTACTTCTTTTATTTATTAGTTCAATATTGGTAATTATTTACTTGAATGGTTTATTTAATGAAAGATACTGGAATAAACGTGGCGTTACCTTTTATAAAAGGAATAAAGCAGTTGGCATATTTTATGATTTTCTAACGAAAAATAGACCCATGTTTCAGTATTTTCATGATATATACAAGCAATATCCCAATGAACCAGCAGTGGGAATGGGTTCATTTCTTACACCAGCTATCTATGTACGAGATACTGTAAACATCCAACACGTGTTACTCGTAAATTTCAATGCCTTTAATCATAGAGGTTTGGATATGAACAAAAGTGACCTGTTAGGTGACAACATCGTATTTCAACATGGTGCAAAATGGAAATTAATGAGACAAAGTATGACACCTTTATTCACTTCAGCAAAACTTAAAAATATGTACTACATTATTGATAAAAGTGCTCAAGATTTTATTCAATATTTAAGAGATGATGCCAATTCGACAAAAGGTAACACTTTCACAACTTTATCCACGTTCTGTAGTGCAGCGATGTGTGCAGCTGTATTTGGAGTAACCTCTAAGTCTATATTCGATTCTCCATTTCTTACTTTAGCACGAAATGCACTTCGACCAGGATTTCACAAAAACATGAAGTTTATTATTAGTAATTTAAGTAAATCCTTATTCAAATTATTAAATTTAAACTTTTTTAAAGAACACGAAGAATTTTTTATTGGAGCTATCAAAAATGTTGTCCACCAACGTAAATCTGATAATGTTAAAAGACACGACTTTGCTGATATTTGCGTCGAACTACAGAGTAAAGGATTACTGAAAGAATCTGTGTCTGGTCTTGAATTGGAACCTACCGACGAACTGCTTGCAGCTCAAGGTTTTTTCTTTATCATAGCGGGCGTCGAACCACCTGCTGCAACAATGTTTGCTACTTTAGTAGAATTAGGAAGGCATCCGGAGCACTTACAGCGTGTCCAGAAGGAAATAGATGAGACATTTGAAAAATATGATGGAAAATTAACTTATGAAGCAGTTTCTAGCATGGACTATTTGGACATGGTGACATGGGAAAGTATTCGCTTACATCCACCAGTTGGATTCTTAACTAGGCAATGTATTAAAGACACTGTGCTACCAGTTGGAAACATCAAAATAGATAAGGGTACCAAGATTTTTACTCCTATATATGAAATACACCATGACCCTAAATATCATGTTGATCCAGAAGTCTTCAACCCAAACAGATTTTCACCAGAGAATCGTGCTTCGATGCTAGATATAGCTTACATGCCTTTCGGTATAGGAAAAAGAGTGTGTATTGGTATGAGATACGCCCATTTACAAGTTAAATCTGGATTGACACATTTATTGCGACATTTTTCAGTTAAAACACACGTTTATGAGGGTGGTATTCAATACCACAAAGATCGGTCACAAGTGAGACTAAAGAATGTGAATGTCAAATTAGTGTCGAGAGATAAGTAGATGGTGACACCGCAGAAGGCCACCTTACCAAATAAATAGTTATTTAGTGGATAAATGAAACAAACATATTTTTAAATAATATTTAGTTTTGTTATGTAACACTATTAAACACTTTTTTATTATACATTTAATTACTTTCCGATAAACTTAATTTTAAGTACGCCCTTCTAAACGGCCTTACTAGGAACAGGGCTCCATACAAGGCCAATATTATAAATCAGTAATTTAACTGAAAATTAACATTATGATTATGAAAATATCTGCTTATACTTAAACTACATTAAAAGATATTTATATTTCATTAATATATCCATTTATAAAATTCTCAACGAAAATAACTTGAGCACAATTATTGTATGACTTAGGTCCTATACCCTAGTATAATATTGTGTGATCTGTTGATAGACTTGTACCGTTTGTGTTCTTTTCTATTCCTAAAAATGACATTTTAAATCATGTAGCAAATAGCTAAGTAAGAATACTGTTATATATTTATTACTAAAATCGTTTAAGTAATCTTTGTGCACTTACGACATTCACTTCTACGTGACAACGAGTCAACGAGGTAACTGCTCCTCATCACCTCGGAGAAAAATAAAAGCTCTTAATTAATTATCAACTACTACTACAACAGATATACAATGAATTCACTTCGATCACCTACTGGGGTGGCCTTAGTGGCAGTCGTAGTGATTCGCAGCCGAATTTATCAAGTTGCAATCAACCTTCAGAATTTTCTGATTCTTCAACAAAACCTCATCGTAGCAAGCGTAAATTCATAGATGATAATACCTATATCAGAGAAAAAAATAGTGAATTGTGTACAAAAATCATGTAAGTTGCAATGAGTTAAGTTCATTGCTGTACTAAGTTCATTGTTCATAACTAAAATATTAAATCTACTAAGACAAGATTGAAAAAATAAAACAATAATTAGGTATATTCAGAATACAAACTACTTCTAGACTCATAATAAAAAGAATCCCAAGGATAAAACTAAAGAAGAATAATTTATTAAGAAAAGAAATGAGGTAGCAGAAAATATACAAAGACTTAAAAGTACATAGGTATTATACAAAATACTTCATAAAAGGACTCATAACTGAAATCTTAACCTTTAATAACTGCATACTAACCTTTTAAATGTAGAGAGCGTATTCCTTCCTGAAAGGCCGGCAACGCATTTGCAAGCCCTGCGGTGTTGCAGATGTCCATGGGCGGAGGTGATCACTTTCCATCAGGTGAGCCTCCTGCCCATTTGCCCCCTTTGTCCTATAAAAAAAAACGTAAGGTCGAACCCGAGAAGGTCTAAGATCCGAACCTAAATTGACCTTTACCGAGCTGATAATAGAATAAAACTTATTTTTAATCGACTTCCGCAAGGTATTTTTTATATGTATGTACACCGATTACTCTGTAATGTATGATCTGATTTACGTGATTCTTCTTTTGTTTGATGGGCAATCTGTCATTTGGTCCCATAAAAGCTTAAAATAGTTTGGCACAGTAGTTTTTATTGTATGATTTTTTTTATTTTTACTGATAATAAATTTAGTATATTAAAAATATATTAAAAATGGGTTTGCAAAAATATCCTGGACAGAAGACACGCGTTGAAGTTTTAAGTCCAGTGAAGGTCTATTTAAGTTCGGATATTCTACTAAGAGGGTAGGTAAGTCGCCTGTAAACAATACGAAACTTTGTAATATTTACTAGTTCATTTACAACAACAACGTAAGGCAATGTTACATCTTTTATACTTTGCTATCAATGAGAATCGTTCGAGGTATGTATCTTGTTCCACAGATCACATAATACTATACTAGCTTGTACTATATAAAACTTTTAATTTATGTGTTTGTTTACTAAAGTTAATTATTAATTTAAAAAAAATGTATAATTTTAGCAATCAGAAGTGAAATTTGAATAAAAAAAAAACAACTAAGCAGAATTAATATTACAAAATGGCTCACGTATACAGAGTAACCTGAAGTGCGTCTGCACCGAGTACTGCCAAAGCAACAAAATGTTCGCGCACCGCCCAGTATCGTGCCTTTTATAGATTTACTACTACTACGGTATAAAGTATCGCCAGAATGGGGGTATAACTTATACGGCCTCTCTTGACAGTAGGTCGTCCTCGATCCTTGAGTGGGTCCTACCGATCCTAATCTAGAAGTGGCATTGATACTCCAGCCTCTAACTGTACCACCCGTGGGCGGTGGCGACTAGACGTTGTTTCTAGCGTCACATGAGGCGGCAAGGTTGGTTCTACGTAACCAGCGTGGTCGTATTCGCTTGGTGACGATGTCAAAGTTGACGCTAGAGCGAGCTCCCAGGGATCGTCTGCTTCTGTAATAAGGGTTTTTTTCCATCGGGGGTATTAAAACGCATACGATATTTTTTTTCTTTTCAAAATATCTGACTAGCGAGTCGAACGCTACAGGTTGAAAGGTGACTTTAGCAAGTGTCACGTAGTCAACGGCTTGATATTAATTACCAATGCTACACACAACTGATGAAATAACGCCAATACGACTTAACACAGCGCCAACGCTCCAATGACTTACCAACGTTTCGTTAACACTAGAACGTTAGACGCATGTGCTAACGCATTCGTTAGTAAACGGCGGCTTGACAGATTGTCAACGTCTGTGTTCGGCTAGCGAGACTGCTCGCTACGAACGGACTATACAGCGACTTGACAGTACTTCAACGCCTGTGTTCGGCTAGCGAGACTGCTCGCTACGAACGGACTATACAGCGACTTGACAGTACTTCAACGCCTGTGTTCGGCTAGCGAGACTGCTCGCTACGAACGGACTATACAGCGACTTGACAGTACTTCAACGCCTGTGTTCGGCTAGCGAGACTGCTCGCTACGAACAAACTAAACAGCGACTTGATAGTACTTCAACGCCTGTGTTCGGCTAGCGAGACTGCTCGCTACGAACAAACTAAACAGCGACTTGATAGTACTTCAACGCCTGTGTTCGGCTAGCGAGACTGCTCGCTACGAACGAATAATACTCACGGTCAAAAAATGCAGCACAAGCCTCTGGACTCCACTCGCCGCGCCAAGGCACCATATGCTGTGCAGCAGCTTGCGTTGACTTCCCGTAGACCCCACTGACCAGTAACCAGCAAGAGTTCAACCTTTCGTGGGCTTGGCCTCACCTGACCTTCATTAATTATTGTTCCAAGATATTCTACTTCAGTGACTGTCCTTAACTGTGATACGGTGAGACCGTGATCTCTTTCTACGATGGTCGCGTGAGCGTTCTTTACGGGAACGGGAAGCGTCTCGAATACGCGAGCCATTTCGACGATGCCGAGAACGTCCACGTGACGTACTTCGCGGCATTGTTTAGCACTAAGTTATCACACCGAGTAACCGAGTATAAAAAAAGAACACAAAATGCAAAGTGCGTAAAGAGAGAAAAAAATATATATGAAGAGGGTAGTTCAAATTAGGTAGGTAGTAAAGTATCGCCAGAATGGGGGTATAACTTATAATAATAATTGTTATTTGCTTAGACTTAAAAATATAAGGCTAGATTTCTTATAAAATATAATAAAATATTGGGGTATGTAAGTAAGAGTACTTTAGCCTATACAATTGTAAAAAAATAAAACTATCATTTACCTGCGACTCTGTAGGTACATGTATTTCAAAAAAAAATAATTTTCATTATTTCCTTTCGTACCGGAACCAAATATCAAAATATATTTTTTAGATGTGAATGATTCTCATGAAAATTCTTTCTGAAATAGGCTTTACATTTACAGATGGATGAATGGAATACAGATGTATTAATTAGATCGTGATTTTGTTGAACATAATATTATATATTTGTCCACAAACCTGTATCATCCTTGAATTTCACTGAACTTCAATTTCATATTTCTTTAATATGTATAAATTTAATTCTTGTCAGTGTAAATAAAGCTGTAATATTTTTAATTTTAGTCAAATCATGATGATTATGTTTACTAGAACAATTTATGCATTTGAGTACTTCTCATTCGTCATTCAGAATTGCTTTCCTTATATACTTATTGGGTATAAGTGGAGCGTTCACATGAGTGTTATGTAAATAAAAGTACGTACACATAAAAAGTCACGGTTAAAGTAGCAAATAATTTTGCTTCAAATAATGTAGAGAACAAAATAATTACCTATGATTTTAAGGGGAAAAGAATATAAGTAAATTTAATTTATCTGTACTTACATCGGTCTGTGGCATCGTAGCGCTCGAACGAAGGAACCGATTGGAATTTGTTTTTTTTTTGCTTGAAAGGTGACATGATCGAAGATTTTCCCAGCTTTTGTCCATGTTGTCATGGTGGAGGAGGGAGAATGGGAGGGAAAAGAAGGGAGAATGAGACATCATTAGCGTCCGGCAACCCAGCCGGGCGCGAACCCAAGATCCGTACTAGCGTGGGCCATGCAGGTTATTTCAGTTTATAAAAATGAATGTTGTTAACGCAAGACTCGAGAATGGCTCGACCAATTCGGCATTTTTTTTAATATATAATATGTTACAGTTAAACTCCGTTTTTAGATAGAACGCGTTTTCCCTAGTTAGAACTAGTTTTTACTAAATGTCTTTATTAAAACGAGCTTTGGTTAAAACTAGCATTAGAAAAACTAATTTGGGATTGAAAACAGATGTAGTTAAAAAGTTAAAAATATTTATTAAAAAGATCCACAGTGATATGTACTTAGTGAAAATAATAATCTTATAATTGTCTTACACTAAAGGAACATTTAAAGGCACTTCGACATAAAGTTTTCAAAATTTTAAAAATAAAAAAAATATAAAAAATCATAGTTTGTAAAAAACTTATACTAAAGGGACTTATACCTAGGGACGAACCCGAGCGAAGCGTAATAAATTTTTAAATACATACATAATATAAATATTATGTATTTTATAAGTTTATCGCGAACAAACACACAGATAGACAGACAGACACGTCGGAGGACTTTGTTTTATAATATGTAGTGAACTAAAAATTGATAACACTACAGCAATATAATAAACAGCAACTCACTTAACCAGTTCTCATTCACTCAGTTTTGACTTTATATTAATATTATTTACAAATTTCCACGTTTTCATTATAACTTTCTTAACAAATTATTAAATTCAATAATTTTATATATAAGTACAATGTACAATGAGCAAAGATACAAATCACTAAGAAATTACCAAAAACAAAAAAAAGTTATACACTTCATCGAAGTAAAGGCAGATAGATAGCTTGTATATCAAATAAGTCATAGTACTTATATCAATTAACTTGATTGAGTATATAAAGGACTGCGATATTTTCCACTTATTTATTCACTTTAATAGTGTAACTTATAACTATATTAACGCGGTGAAAATGTTTTTCGTACTCCTTTTATTTATTAGTTCAATATTGGTCATTTTTTACTTAAACGGTTTATATAATGAAAGATACTGGAATAAACGTGGTGTTACCTTTCATAAAAGGAACAAGGCAATGGGGATATTTTTTGATTTTCTAACTAAAAATTTTTTTTTTTTTTTTTTATGTATTATAGGCACACGCTTGACCACTATCACACCTGGTGGAAGGTGATGATGCGGTCTAAGGTGGGACGCGCATGCCTAGAAGGTGCCTATTCACTTTAGCTTTAAAGCTACCCAAATTGTACGTGTCAGGAAACACAGATCTCGGAAGAGCATTCCAGTCCCTAGCCGTGCGAATCAGGAAAGAAGACTTGAACCTCTTCGTGCGCGTGGGTGGTATATCAACGATATAGGGATGGAAGCCCTCCCGATGTCTTGCAGTGCGGTGGTAAAAGGGTGAAGGGGGGACAAGGTCGAAAAGCTCCTGAGCACACTCCCCAAAATAAATCCTATAAAACACCGATAGGCAAGCAACTTTTCGACGGTGATCGAGGCTCTGGAGTTTGGCTAAGAATGGAGAATCTTTACCAATGAGATTCCTTGCTCGACGTTCTACAGCATCTAGAGCCGCAAGTTGGTACTTGGCGGAGCCATCGAAGAGGTGACTGCAGTACTCCATGCATGACCTGATCTGAGCTTGGTATAGTGTAAGCAATTGTTGAGGCGTGAAGTACCGCTTGACCTTATTAAGGATGCCTAATTTTTTGGCGGCAGTCTTGGCCTTGGCTTCAATGGCTCTTCCAAAGTTTATAGTACCCGAGATGTCGAGACCTAGGAGGTCAATGTGGTCGGTGATCGATATGGATACATTTCGAAAGGAGGGAGCCAGGATAAAAGGGCTCCGTTTGGCGGATAGCAGACATGCCTGTGTTTTTTTAGTGTTAAACTCCACCAAGTTGGCGATACCCCAATTAGAGACTTCTTTGAGGGTGGAGTTCATGCGTTCTACCATTGCCTCTCTAAGTTCGCTGATCTCACTACTGTTTGTGCGCGGACTGGACATATATCTCTCAGTTACAGTGCTGTCATCTGCATATCCCAGAATACCGGGTATCAACAGGTCATTTATGTGAAGCAAAAAGAGTGTAGCTGAGAGAACAGACCCTTGAGGAACTCCGGCGTTGATGGTCATTAGATCGGAAGAGCAGCCATCCATGACTACTCGGAAGGATCGCTCACTCAAGAAGTCAGATATCCAGTCACATAAACTTGATGGAAGACCGTAAGCCGGCAGTTTACTGAGAAGGCTGGCATGCCAGACACGGTCAAAAGCTTTAGATATATCAAGAGAGACAGCGAGAGCCTCTCCGTGTTTCTCCACAGCTTCACCCCAAATATGTGTGGCATACACAAGCAGATCTCCAGCAGACCGTTTTTGACGGAAACCATATTGACGGTCTGAGAGGAGGTCGTTAGACTCCAGGTATGCCAGAAGCTTGGTATTCAGTATGCGCTCCATAGTCTTACAAAGTAAGGAGGTGATAGCGATGGGTCGATAATTAGCCGGATCAGCACGCGTACCTTTTTTAGGTATAGGTTGTACGTTTGCCAGCTTCCAGGATTTAGGAACTCGTGCTTCACTGAGAGAGAGACGAAACAGGCGGGTCAAAACAGGGGATAGTTCAGGAGCACAATTCCGTAGGACTATTGCTGGGATTCCATCTGGACCGCTGGCTTTATTTATATCGAGAGACCGGAGTGTTTTGAGAACCGCCTTTTGATGAATTCGTGGCACAGGCATTACTGAGTCACAAATGGGGATTACAGGAGGGCGGGCATCTCCAGCATTAAGAGCAGAATATTCTGCGAACTGGGAGGCTAGAAGATTTGCCTTCTCAGATGCGGTGAAAGCAAGCGATCCATCAGGTTTGAGCAAAGGCGGCAGTGAAGGCCGGCAAAAGTTAGATTCAACCGATTTGGCAAGGGACCAAAAGGCTTTGCTACCACTAGGGCAAGAAGCCACCTTGTTCCCAATGCGTTTCGTTCGGTTAAATTGAGCTTGCCTCAGTACCCTCTTGTATGACTTGGCAGCGACATTAAACTCCGTCTTTTTTAACTTCAAGTCCGGGGCTTTACGACTTCGAGCAACAACCCAAGCAGCGAATGCTGATTGTTTACGAGCCTCAGCTTGGGCGCATTCATGGTTGTACCATCTTGGAGCTTTGCCGTCCAAAGATACATCGGCAAATGGTATATAATACTCCATTGCTTGATGAATAACCTCGGATATAGAGATTTCGCAGCTTGACGGATCGTTGGAGCCAAAACATGTTTGCTGCCATGGGTAGGATGCAAGGAAGTGACGCATCTCGTCCCAATCAGCTGACTTGTATCTCCACACTCGTCTTTTGGAACTAAGGCCAGGAGATGGGGGACTGTAATTTGTGACTGACCTCACAAGGCAATGATCTGAAGAGCCAAGAGGTGCTGTTACAGAGACTGAGTGTCGGTCTGGGTCAGTAGTCAGAAGTAAGTCAAGACAATTGGGAGTGTGTCCATCGATATCGGGAACCCTTGTTGCTTCTTGGACCAGCTGGGAAAGGTTATAAGATAGAGCAAATTTATATACTTCTCTACCAGCATGGTCAGTCTTCTCGAATGGGAATAGCCAGTTTTGATGGTGGGCGTTAAAATCCCCTACGAAGACGAGGTGAGCTTGAGGATAACGATGTTGGACAACATCGGCCGTTTCACTGAGATACTCAAAGAGTTGAGTTGCCTCCTTGTCACCACTATGTGAGCGATAGACACAGGCATAGAGCGTTTGGTCAATACCTGAGTCGAGAAGACACCACAAGACGGAAAAGTTGGGTACCTCTAGGTTCTGGAGACGCCGGTAGCAGACATCGTTACGTGCATACAGGCAAACCCCGGCATGAGGCTTGAAATTGCACTCAAATGAGTACCCGGGATATTGCAGGTATGAGGTGTCAACTGGGTTTCCGATCTGCGTCTCGGTGAGGAACAGCAAGTGCGGCTTCTCAGTCTCCAGATGGTGGTGGACTGCATCGAGATTTGAGTGCAGACCGCGTATGTTTGCGAGGTGCACTTTAAGTGAGAGGAGGTGCAACCGCTGTTTAAACTTTCTTTTCTTATTTTTGTGTTTCATGTTTTTATCGGGGGGTGAATAGGAGGAGAAATGGCAGTTGTACGAGGCGCTATGTTCTTAGACTTTTCGATTTGCGAGGAGACCGTACTGTTGGATGGCTCGACCGGAGACCGCGGGGACGCCCGAACCCCCCAGGGAATCGCCATCGGGTCCTCTCACCGGTCGCCAACCGGCACGATGGAAGCCATCCCTGGATTTTTCGCGAGGTGGCGGGGCAGCCTTTCATAGGTGGCGAACCTACTAATTGGGCCCCCTACTGCCTGCGGTCGGCCAGCGGTGCACCGTGCTTCGGATCCCGCTACTCTCCAGATCGAGACATCTGGCACGGCCTCCCCGCAAAACGGTTCCTTTCACTAAACGAAGCGCAGCTGTACATACCCATTCTCCTTTTTATTGGCTATTACGAGCATCGTTCCGGAACACGATGCGCCCTGCGACACGACGAATCGTGAAACAAGATGAATCGCTTGGCGGCGCGGCTTTGCTCGATGGGTGGTCACTAGCCACGGCCGAAGCCTACCACCTGTGTTACTCGTTTGGCACCACCCGGGGGTTACGTGTAGGGTAACGAGGGTTAAAACCTATCTTGGTAATACCTACGGACGCGAGTAACTGCAACCCCCATAACTAAAAATAGATCCTTGTTCGAGTATCTTAACGATATATACAAGCAATATCCCAATGAACCAGCAGTGGGTATCGGTTCATTGCTTACACCAGCTCTCTATGTACGAGACCCAGTAAATATACAACATGTGTTAGCTGTAAATTTCAATGCCTTTAATCATAGAGGTGTGGACATCAACGAAAGTGATCTGTTAGCTGACAACATCTTATTCCAACATGGTGAAAAATGGAAATTAGTGAGACAAAGTATGACACCTTTATTCACTTCAGCAAAGCTGAAAAGTATGTACTATATTATTGATAAAAGTGCACAAGATTTTATCCGACATTTAAGAGATGATCCCAATTTGGCAAAAGCTAAAACTTTCACAACTTTATCCACGTTCTGTAGTGCAGCGATGTGTGCAGCTGTGTTTGGAGTAACCTCTAAGTCGATATTCGATTCTCCATTTCTTACTTTAGCACAAGATGCACTTCGACCAGGATTTAAAAGGAATATGAAATTTGCTGTTGGTAATTTAAGTAAATCCTTATTCAAATTATTAAATTTAAACTTTTTTAAAGAACACGAAGACTTCTTTATTGGAGCTATCAAAAATGTTGTCCGTCAGCGTAAGTCTGAAAATGTTAAAAGACACGACTTTGCTGATATTTGCGTCGATTTACAAAGTAAAGGATTGTTGAAAGAATCTGTGTCTGGACTTGAATTGGAACCTACGGACGAACTTCTTGCAGCTCAAGCATTTTTCTTTTTCATAGCGGGTGTAGAACCGACCGCTGCTGCAATGTTTGCTACTTTAGTAGAATTAGGAAGGCATCCGGAGCACTTACAGCGTGTCCAGAAGGAAATAGATGAGACATTTGAAAAATATGATGGAAAATTAACTTATGAAGCAGTTTCTAGCATGGGATATTTGGACATGGTGACGTGTGAAAGTATTCGCTTACATCCACCAATCGGGTTTTTAACTAGGGAATGTGTTAAAGAAACTGTGCTACCAGTTGGAAACATTAAAATAGATAAGGGTACCAAGATTTTTACTCCAATATATGAAATACAACATGATCCTAAATATCATGTTGATCCAGAAGTTTTCAACCCAAACAGATTTTCACCGGAGAATCGTGCTTCGATAGTAGATGTAGCTTACGTGCCGTTCGGTAAAGGAAACAGAGTGTGTATTGGTATGAGATACGCCCAGCTACAAGTTAAATCTGGATTGATACATTTATTAAGACATTTTTCTGTTAAAACACATGTTTTTAAGGATGGTATTCAATACCAAAAAGAGCAGGTACAAGTGAGGCTAAAGAATGTGGACGTCGAATTAGTGTTAAGAGATAAGTAAGTTAATTTTAGAGTTGATATATACCTAATAATAAAACCTTAAATATGTTTATTAATAAATAATCTATATTATAATAATTGTTGTTTTTAAATTATTATTAGAATTATGTTTAATAGGAATACATATTATGACTTTTTTGATATTTATAAAAACATTAAGAATTGTGAAACTGTTTTAAATTTTTAAATATGTACAAGTGATCAAAGCAAATTATATTAATAATACATAATAATGTGTTTTCTTTGACATTTTACTATTTTCTAAATTTAATTCTTACGTTATTTGATTTGCTTAATTCATTTACTTATCCTTCAGTGCAAAAAAAATTGTTAAGTGTAGCATGATTTTCCTGAGTGGTAATTATGTAGGACACTATTTACATCTCTACTAATACTAATATACTAATATACTAATATACTAATACTAATACTAATATACTAATTACTAATATTTAATTTAATATTATAAAGAAGTAAAGTTTGTTTATTTGTTAAATTGAAAGGGGTAATCTCGGGGGCGGGCCTGGGTCTATGCTTTTGCGATTGAAAACGACATAGCTTTGCATGGTAGTATAGGTGCAGGCCCACCCTACCATCTCCCTCTGAGATGGTAGGGGGGCGTGGTCTTGGGAGTAGCGCAGGTCGCTAAGATCCCCAAGGCAAGTTCGGTGGACTAGCCTTCTCGAGGTTGCCAGCCCTGTTACTTTGATCTAGTTCCTTATGAAATAGATATAACTGAAACCTCCGAGCGCTTTTATGGCCTATGCTTAAATTCATATATAGATATAAATATGAGTAGTGTATGTATGGGTATGTGTATGTACGTGTATATATATAGTTACATGGCTTTTTATATTTTATATAACATATTCGTATTCCAACACTACAGTCTCGTAGGTGGGCTGCAGTTATTTATATATCTTTATAATCATAATTAAATATAATCTATGTAAGTTTAAAGCTTATAACTATATTTATTTATGTGCCTGGGCACGCACCAAGGTTAGCATAGCCCGATGTATATATGTACTTGTAACAGATCATATTAAATCTATTAGCACACCTACCTGCGCTAGAGCCTGCGCAGTCGATCGCTGTACGTGCGGATGACGGAGTCCTGGGAGGTTGAGTCGAGCCAGACCAGCCGACAACACGCCCCTTTGGTCCCGAGTTCACACTAAACAGTAGCCCCTGAGTCTAACCAGCTTGGGGGAAATGGTTATACGTCCCGTCAGAGGGCCGTAGGTGAGATGTGGGGGAGGAAGCGGAAGGCCATGCTGACGGAGTAAGGGTGTGAGGAACAACTGGTAGATCTGAATCCGGTCTACCAGCCACACATAGCATGCGGCCCTTTGGGAACGTGCGTCTGAGCTCCCGATGTCGCGCTGTACGCCAGCCTCCCACATCTATATCTGCTGGGTAGTCCTAGTGTTCGTAGAACACTCCCAGGTGAGGGCTCCGTGGAGGGTGGGAAGCCTAGCAGACGAAACTTTTTCAACGAAACTATGGACTTAATAGGATTCGTACAACAAACCAAACAAACGGTGGCTCCGGAGGTTCACTCCGAAGAAGCCCCTAACAAAACATCCGATGTGAACGCGTCTGGTGATCCAAATACAGGATTTCCTGCAGGAGGGTCCCACGCAACAGACCAAGCAAGACCGACCAAGAAAGGAAGAAAGGGCAAGGAGACCAAGGGGCAACCCAAGGTTTCTAAACCCGCTCTTCCAACTAAGAAACAACAGCTGAGGTTAGTGGAGGCCCCTAGGGGCCCCCTTTCCACAGCTCCCTCGGGCCACCCCAAGATGGTTGCGACAACCTCTGGCATGGAAGGTACGGAGGCAGCCAGGACACTGGAAGCCCCACCGACTATGACGGAGGCGGGAGCAACTAACGCGGGAACGAGGGCGGTTGTAAGTGCACAACTGGGTCCCCCAAACGGCGCTACGAGAGCCAACGCTGAAGCAGATGTGGTGGCATCCAGGAACCTGGTTTTGCCCCCATCGGCCGACGTGGAAGCAATCGCGGCTGCTGGGAAGGAGTCGACCCGGGGTGTAAATACAACCACCTCAACAAGCCTAGATCAAGGGGGACCATGGACGGTAGCCACCTCCAAAAAATCCAACAGGCCACCAAATCCTGAAAAGGCCAATACAAATACTGGCACAAATGACAAAAATGAGCCAGAAAATAAACGCAGGAAAAGACCCAACGCCAATAACAGGCGGAAGCGGAGGTTACGAGCTGAAAACGCTCAGACATCAGCAGCGGCGAACTTCCTGACAAAAACAACAGAACCCAAGCCGGGTACCAGTGGAGGGCAATCTGTGGAAAAAACATCCAAGCCCACAACCAAAGGTGGAGTGAAACCTAAATCACGTGCACCAACGGGAGTAGACGTCCCTAAAAACAGCACCAACAAACGACACCGCTCTGAGGATGCGACGACGCCTAGCGGGGCCAGTAAGAAGGCCCGCACTGGTGCTACCCCGAAAACATACGCAGCGGCCGCTAAATCTGATCTTATAGCGGCCGTAACAGCAGCAAACGCAGGACATCTGACGAAAGAACAAGCAGATGAGGTAGAAGAGACGCTAAATAGCAAACTCTGGTCCTTAGTTGTGGCCAGAAGTAGCAATCCACCTACCTTCCAGGGCAAACCGACCTACGTGAACGGTTCACTACAGCTGTGGTGCCTGAGCGTAGAGGCCATGGAGTGGATTAAGGCAAACATCGACGGCCACACACTGACTTCCGGAGTCAAAGTAGAAGTACGGAGACAATCTGACTTGCCTAGGAAAGTCAGGTGTGGCATCCTTATACCAGGAAAAGCCGAAACCAGCCAGATCGGAGAAGCACTTCGATACTTCAACCCCTGGGCTGAAGTAGATCGATGGTTGTTACACACCGCACACAAGCAAACAACAGGTACCTTCCTAGTAGTTAGCATACCAGAGGACATCATTCCCGGCATTCTCAAACGGGGGCGGCAGCTATGCTATATGCTGGGCGCCGCCTACGTTAAGTTCGAAGAACGCAAGGGACGTTTCACAGAAACACCACCACAGATGGGGAACAAAAGATCATCCGAAGCAAGACGGCAAAAGGACACCCCAATGACGGTAGAAACAACAACTCCACAACCAAGCACCAGCCGTGTGGAAAATAACAGCCCCCAGGGTCCACTCTTGGATACAACGCACGATCCGACGAATGTCGATATGGCGAGCGTCGGTGATGAGGCGGATAGTATCGGAGACTGGGCCCAAGGGATAGAAGAACTCGACCTTGGGACAGGGGATGACTCTGACGACGGAGTCCCTTTTACCAAGTAGTCGAGCTCTTCAGATAAATCTCCACCACAGCCTTACCGCTACGGCACAGCTGCGTAAGTGGTTGGAGAAACACAGGACAGCTGTAGCCTTTATCCAAGAACCCTGGCTATCGCGGTCAGGGCATATACAGGGATTAGGCAACCTCAAAGGTAAGTTAATAACAAGTAATGAACCCTTTCCTAGGGCTGCTATATATATAACTAACAACATCCCTGTGCAGATCCTAACAGACTTCTGTTCTAGAGACATCTGCACAATCAAAATAGCAAAACCATCTACGACGTCGCGGGTAGTAGTCCTCACGTCTGTGTACATGCCGGACGGAGAGGACCCTCCACCACAAGACCTGGTGCGACTGGTGAACTACTGCGAAGCAGAAGACTTAGACGTCATCGTTGCGACCGACTCAAATTGCCACCATACAGTCTGGGGTAACGAAAACATAAATAACAGAGGTAAGACACTTATTGAATACTTATCCACAACCAACTTAGACATTATTAACACAGGTAACAAACCCACTTTTGTAACTAGACGTGCTAAATCCATCATTGACTTAACATTAGCCAACGAAGGTGGGGCCAAATTAATATCCAACTGGCATGTGTCGGATGAAGCGTCATACTCTGACCACAGATGGATATGCTTTGAACTAGGGCTAACCCCTACACCTCTACAACCCTACAGGAACGTTCGTAAAACGAACAAAGAGGAGTTCCGCAGGAGACTAGAAAACAGTCTACGCGAACTCAACTGCCCTGAAAAGTTAACAAACACCCATAGCATCGAAAAAATTGTGGAAAAGCTAACCCACATAATAACCGAATGCTATGAAGCAGCATGTCCACTAATCCAACCTCCGGATAACCCGAACAACAAAAGAACATGGTGGGGACCAGAGTTACAACGCCTTAGAATTAAGGTCAGGAAATCATTCAACAGAGCCATGAACACTTACAATGACCAGGATTGGGATCATTACAGAAACGTAAAGGCCAGATACAAGAAACGAATAAGATACTGGAGAACTAGGGCATGGCGCAAGTTCTGCGAGTCCATCGAGTCGTTTGTACAGTCCAATAGAATCCGTAAAATTCTTACGGGGGAACCACAACGGGAACTAGGTTCCCTGAAGAAACCAGATAACTCATACACCAAATCATTAGAAGAGTCGGATCAACTGCTTCTACAGACACACTTTCCCGACTGCACTATGATAACAAAAACAAATTGGTCAGACACAGATCATACTGCAACAGACAGCGATTGGAAAATTGCTGTCGAAGTAATACAACGAAATAGAACATCGTGGGCAATCAATAGCTTCCAACCATTTAAGGCGCCTGGCCCAGATGGCATATATCCGGCCCTTCTACAATGGGGAGGCACGCTCTTAAACCACACCATAAACAATATTTTTCAAGCTTGCCTGGCTTTTGGCTACGTACCGAAACTATGGCGAGAAGTAAAAGTCATATTCATACCAAAACCTGGTAAGACAGATTACTCGGACGCCAAGTCCTACAGGCCAATCAGTCTGACATCCTTCCTCCTAAAGGCCATGGAGAGATTGTGTGACAGATACCTAAGGGACAACGTACTACCAAAAGTACCCCTACACAAAAACCAGCACGCCTACAGTGCAGGTAAATCTACTGAATCAGCACTACATGCAGTAGTAGGAAAGATCGAGGAAGCCCTGAACATAAAAGAATCCTGCCTAGGAACTTTCATTGATATAGAAGGTGCCTTCGATAAAACCAACTTCAACAGCATAGAAACTGCACTTACTCGACACAAAACAAATCCTACCATCATTACATGGATTCGCAACATGCTAGCAAACAGAATAGTCAGAACAACTGGTAATTGTAAACAAGGAGCAATCGTTGCCAAAGGATGCCCCCAAGGAGGGGTGTTATCTCCCCTACTATGGAACCTTGTGGTCAACGACTTAATATCTCTGTTAAATAAAAACATGTACTTCACAATAGGCTATGCGGACGACCTGGCAATACTAGTGACAGGCAAATTCATTAGCACGCTCTGTGAACTCACGCAGACTGCCTTGTCACTAGTAGAAAAATGGTGCGTAGAGTATAACCTAACCATTAACCCAAACAAAACTGAACTAGTAATGTTCACAAACAAAAGGGACTTGGGAAATTACACACTGCCGAGACTCTTCAACTCAACCCTGGAACTAAGCACAGACGTTAAATATCTAGGTATAACACTGGACAGCAAGTTAAATTGGTCCAAACACTTAGAACACAAACTAAACAAAGCTAGTATCATTTTCTGGCAATGCCGGAGAATGATCGGGAAGAAATGGGGTCTAAACCCCAAGGTGACCCTATGGCTATACACTGCAGTCATTAGACCAATGATCAGCTACGGATCAGTAGTATGGTGGCGCAGAACTCTCCAAACCACAACGCAAACCAAGCTACAAAGCTGGCAAAGGCTAGTGTGTATGGCAGTGACAGGCTGCATGAGAACCACACCGACCGCGGCAATTGAAGCCATGATGAACATTCTCCCGCTACATCTTCACATCCAACAGGAGGCTGCCACGACTGCAGCAAGATTAAAGAACCACAAACTACTGTGTACAACAGGCACCCCACACACAAAAATCCTGTCAATCATAGCCAAAGACATTCCGCTCATGGGAGCACCCAATGACGGAACAGAGATCAGATATATTTTTGATAAAAAATACAAAATACAGCTGGAGGAGGATGCACATACAGGATCTTGTAATAAAGACCTAAAATTCTTCACGGACGGCTCAAAAACGGAAACGGGGACGGGCAGCGGAATTTTCTCCGAAGACCTCAACGTTAAAATATCACTACCCATAGGTACCTACAACACAGTGTTTCAAGCGGAGTGTTTAGGTATCCTAGAGGCAGCCAGAACAATTGCGACAAAAGACGTAAAGGATTTTTCCATTCGCATTCTATCAGACAGCATGTCAGTCCTACAGGCATTGAATAGTAACACAACCACTTCAGGTATAATCTATGAATGCCACAACGCCTTGACGCAGGTAGGTGCAAAAAACAACATCACACTACAATGGGTCAAGGGTCACAGCAACACACGCGGTAACGACATAGCGGATGAGCTTGCAAGAAGGGGGTCAAACATGACGGCCATAGGCGCCGAGCCAATACTACCACTACCTTCTTGCTGGCTCAAACGCGAAATTCGTAATCGCACAAAAATACAACATAACAATCTATGGTCCGAACTTGAAGACTGTAGACAAGCCAAAGAAGCGCTACCGAATATCGACGCCAAAATGGCTAACAGTCTAATAAACCTGGACAGACGGCAACTCAGGCTAATAACGGCGGCCTTGACC
The DNA here is from genome assembly GCA_905231865.2 of Boloria selene. Lineage (NCBI taxonomy): Eukaryota > Metazoa > Arthropoda > Insecta > Lepidoptera > Nymphalidae > Boloria > Boloria selene. Next base: position 2,506,882 of record HG993133.1, read on the forward strand.
GGTCATGGGCCATATAATAAACATCTATTTAATTTAGGTATTACTGACAGTCCCCTGTGCAGAGCCTGCATGGGAACAGAGGAAACGGCTGCACACGTACTTTTGAACTGTCCAGGTGTAGCGGCATACCGGGTAAAACATCTTGGCACGCCAAGGGCACTTCCAGAGGTATTCAAGAAGCCAAAGAGGCTTCTGAAGTTCCTCGAAGAGCTGGGGTGGCAGGAATAGATAAGGAATATTCCCACACACGCAAAATAGGCGCAAAGTCGTCGAGTTGCGGATAAAAGCCCCCGTTTACCATACCATACCATACCAAGGGGTAATCTCGGGATTTACTGAACCGATTTTAAAAATTCTTTCACTAATAGAAAGCCACATTATTGCTGAGTGTCATAGGGTATATAAAAAACCGAAAAATAAAAAGGCTTTTACGTGGTAGTCCGTTTTGCAAAGTGAATCGGAGAAAAACTCGCGCTACTGCTATGGACGAACCCGAGCGAAGCGAGGGTGAGTCGTATTATATAATAAGTAAGTATCTTACACGTTAAAAGTAATTATTAGACTCTAGATTTAGCGCGAGCGAAGCCGCGGGTTTGGCTAGTGATCAATACTTGTATTACGGAAAAACATCGTTAGGAAACCTGAACTTAGCGATATGACGTCACTAACCAGTGATTAAATAATATTTCGCTCTTATGTTATAAGTATATAAATAATCTATACTAATATTATAAACTTCAAGAGTTTTTTTGTTTGTTTGGTTTAACGCGCTAATCTCAAGACTACTGGTCCGAATTGAAAAATTCTTTTTGTGTTGAATAGTCCATTTATTGAGGAAAGCTATAGGCTATATACCATCACGGTATAACTAATAGGAGTGGAGCATTACTGAAAAATGTTACAAAAACGGGAGAAAAATATTTCTTTAGATTTTCAGCCTTTAGAATGCGAACGGAGCCGCGGGAAAGGCTAGTCATAGACAAAAATTAAATCAAATATCCAACCAAACTAGAAACAATAAAATAATAAATACTAATATTTTATTTATTTATAAATAGATAAACAAATAAATAATGTTGGGACATTATTACGTACAGTGCTATCTAGTTCCGTGTTAAGCTATGAGGCTTGTGTTACGGATACTAGATAGTTGATATACCTACTATATACGAGTATATATATAACTTTCAATAAATACATATTATAAATATAAACACCCATGACTGGAGTACAAACATTCGTGCTCATCAAATGTATGCCCCCAGTGGGATTCGAACCCGCGACCGCTGGCGCAGCAAGTAGGGTCACTACGAACTGAGACAAACCGGATTTATAATATCAAAGTTTCTAATGATAAGTCTATATCTAAAATTAGCTTTACTTGCTTATCTGTATAATTATTTAAAACATTCAGATCAATTTGATTGAAAAATCAACGTTTCTATGTACAAAAAAAGTTTCAGAGAACTTTTTAATCAATCTTAAAGTTATGTTACTGTATACATAAGTATAATATGAAATTAAATAGCAGACTCTTCGTCCACAAACCACAAACTTGTCTCAGGTTAAGGTTGTAATGTCCTTGAGTATCACTAAAACGATACACAATTAATATTAAATAAGCTGTGTATAGTCTGTACATTTATTATATACCAGCGGAACTGTTAAATATACAATAATAACCCCCTTTTTACCATTTTGAGAGATGTTTTTACAATAAGGCGATGATTAAAATTCTTTCATTTGATATGATAATCCTCCAAATTTCACGTTTTTACGACCAAAGTCAGGACAAAGCCTTTTATAATATGTACATATCGTCACTGGAAAGCCAATAATACTGAAGCGCCAAAACATGATTTTACAGTAGAGCGTTTTAAAGTTTTTTTTTAGTTAAAAAATTGTGTAACTTTTTTGCTTATTTATTAAATGAAGTTCCGTAAAGGCAAAAGTATATCGTGACAGTATTATCTATGTACTGAAAACATGACACACTACATATATCCAGGAATTCAGGAGATAGCTGTCGTTTAAGTAGATTTACTCTGGATAATTCGCAGAGAAGAAGAACTTAAGTTCATAATCATTTTTAAGTTTAGTGATCAAAAAATACTAACAACCTACGTCATTTTAAATGTAGGAGACAAATATGACTAATATGCCTTATGGGTTGATAAAGTCTCAGGATATGTATACTTATACGTGTTTATATACGTTAAAAACGTAGGGGAAAACGACGTAATACATAATTAGATTGTACTAATATTAGGTCAAAGAGACTTAGCTAAAAATATATCACTTTAAATTAAATCTTTTTTACTGATTGGATGAAGTTAACTGTATGGGTGTGCTAATAATTTACTATCTGCGAACAAAGTGATTGTGGAAATAATTAATTCCTATTTTGATTTTAATATTGAGTAATTTTACGCCCGCAGCTTCATCCGTGTGTGTATAAGGATTTTTTTTTTATGGTAAAAAGGGGGCAAACGGGCAGGAGGCTCACCTGATGGGAAGTGATCACCTCCGCCCATGGACATCTGCAAGCCAGGCTTCCAGGTGCATTGCCAGCCTTACAGGAAAGGGAGGGATGGAGGAGGGAGGGAGGAGGGAGGGAAGTGGGAGGGAGGGGGGAACGAAGGCAGAGGATGAAGGGAAGAGGGAGGGGGGAAGGAGAGTGGGCCTCCCGGACTCTCACTCACCGGACGAAACGCGACAGCATAGCTGCCACTTCACGCCGGTCTTCTGTGAGAGAGTGGTACTGATGAACTATACGGGGCGTGCCGGCCCATTCGGTTGCTACCCGAAGGTAACAAGCATGGCACTACCACTTTAAAATTGGATTGCATCTTTTTATTTAATTAGTGTATTGGTTGATAAAGGAATAAATAATAATAATAATAGCTTGCTAAGTAGTCAAGTAGGTTTATAAAAAACGTTTTAAATATTCAACATTTTCATTATATTTGTTTATATTGTAGTTTATGTATTGTGTCAATAATCAGGCAACAGAATCATTTTAATAATATTTTTATCATTACTTTGCAAGGATGTAAATAATTAATTGGTATAATATTTTATAATTAATTATTGTTTTCGATATCAGTATCTTGAAGGGTATCCTGAATATTGACGACATTAGGAAAATTTTCGTATTCATGGTGATACATTTCAGGAATGATCTTCGATGTACAAAGTTACCACTGAGGAACTCCAGAGTTGGTCTTTAAGAATTGTGATGAACAACCCTCAACCACAACTCTGAGTGATCGGTCGCTCAGGAAGTCTTTAATCCAGCCGATCAGGCCAGGAGATATGCCATAGTCTGAAAGCTTGCTTATGAGGATAGCGTGCCAAATCCTGTCAAAGGCCTTTGAGACATCGAGGGAGACGGCAATGAGCGAAGTGGGGAGTTGGCACACACCAGAAGGTTCCCAGTCGACCAATTCCGGTGAAACCCATATTGTCGGTCACTGATGAGATCGTTCTATTCTAGATATGCCGTAAGACGAGTGTCATTGTTACGTACTACGGGTTCGGGATCGGAAATTAAAAGCGTTCTCGCACTTAAGATGTTTTATTTACACTTTATAAACACGCGCAGTTTGTACACAGCACTAGTTAAATTGAGACTCTGAGCACTATAATTCACCAATTTTAATGATTCACTATAATATTCTTCACTTTTCCACTATTTCATATCTCTTAGTAATCTTCACTCGACTTCGAACATCAACTGAACTCTCGACACACTGTCGGCCTTTTTATATGCGTAGAACATTCTAGTATCGAAAATTCAAAAGGTACACATTACTACACATTACACGCTCCATAATCTTGCAGAGTATGGAGGTGATTGAAATCGGACGATAATTGGTAGGGTCGGCACGGCTATCTTTCTTGGGCACAGGTTGCACATTGGCAAGCTTCCAGGATTTAGGCACTATTCCAGTCTTAAGAGAAAGGCGGTACAGACATGTCAGTATCGGAGACAACTCTGGAGCATATGTTTTAAGTATTATCGCTGGTATACCATCAGGACTACAAGCTTTATTTACATCTAGACGACAAAATACTCTCTTTACCTCCTTATTAGTGATGGGAATTTCAGGCATTGAAATCCCGCGGTAAGGTAAATGTGGTAGAGTAGCATTACCAGAGTCTAGACAGAATTTTGGGCACAAAGAGATGCAAGCAAATTCGCCTTCTCCATTGCCGTATGAGCCAGGGATCCGTCAGGTTTTACCAGCGGTAAGAGTGAGGGCCGACAGAAGTTCGTCTCGACCATTTTGCCAAGGGACCAAAAAGCTCTGCTGCCAGATGGTTGAGCAGAGAGCTTTGCGCCAATGTGTGTAATTCGGTCCTTCTTTAATGTCTTTTTGTAGGCCTTGGTGGCTAAGTTAAAGGCTCTCTTCTTGGATCTTACATCCGGACCTTTGCGGTCTCGAGCATCAACGCAAGCAAGGTAAGCCGAATGCTTACGCTTTTCAACAATGGTGCATTCGGCTTTAAACCATGGGCGAGTGTGGATAAAACCTGGATGTTGTATCTGTCCGGATCAGTTGTCAGCAGAAGGTTCAGATAATTAGCTATGTGGCTGTCCACGTCGGGTACCCTCGTCACTTGGTCAACCAACTGGGAGAGTCCAAGTGACACCGCAAACTTCCACGCTTCTCTCCCAGCATGGTCCGTCTTATGGTATGGGAACAACCAATCTTCATGATGGGCGTTAAGTCCCCCAGAAAGACAAACTGCGCGGTGCGCGCGGAGATCAATTCAATTCGATTCGACAAATTCGATTCAAACAATCGAGTTGTCTCCTGGTCACTTGTGTGCGATTGGTAGACACAGGAATACAGGATCATTTCGATTCCTGTATCCACGATAACCCAGATAGTAGAGAATGTGGGGTCTTCAAGGTGGCGGAAACGCTGGAAACAGAGGTCATTTCGTACGTACAAACAGACTCCGGCCCGCGAGCTGAAATTATGCTCCAACGTGTAGCCGGGATAGTCCAGGTACGCAGCGCTTAATGGACATTGAATTTGCGTCTTCGTCAAAAAGAGCATGTGTGTCTGCGCAGTCTCGAGGTGGAAGTGGACTGATGAAAGATTTGTGTGCAAATCTCGGATATTTGTGAGGTGCACTTCTAATAAGGGGGAGTGCAGCCGCTTAAAAACATTACTCTTTTTGTATAAAGCCATGATTGTTTTTTAAGGTAAGAGTGAATAAGATGGAGAATGGCAGTTGAATGAGATGTTGCACGAGCCTGGCGGTGAAATTGATGATGATTATGTCTTAAAGGGCTTAGTCTGGAGACTGCTGGGACGCCCGAACAGCCCCAAGAATCGCCATCGGGCCCCGTCCTATGGTCGCCAACCAGCACGATGAAGCCACCCTGGGATCACCTGGCTCACAGATGGCGGGGCAGCCTTTCATGGGTGGCTAGCCCACTAGTTGAGCCCCCAACTGTCTGCAGTCGGCCAGCGGCAAGCCGTGCTTCGGATCCCGCTACCCTCCGCGACTAAGCTTTCGACACAACAAACAACGATCCACCACCAACGATCCACCACCAACACGGCTGTGCAACATAACTATTCAGACCCATTCCCCATACGGCTTCATCAGCTCCCACATGCCGGAACGCGCTGTTAGGCGCTTGGCGGCACGACTTCTGCTGATGGGTGGTAACTCTGGCGTCGACTAATGTTGAAGCCTACCACCGTGATTACCATGGTGTTCGGTAGTTTTTCCATTAATCGCCTTTTACGATACCCACGGGAAGATATGGGGTAGCCATATTCTACTTGCCGTAGCCACACATCATCACGAAATCATTATCGCTTTGATCTTCCATAAGTATTCTCTGAACTACATTTGGTTTAGATGATGATCCTATAGTATTTTCAAAACCCACGTTTGTAAATTTTCTATAAAACGATGATCTACGGGTATGCATAATGGGGTTGAATAGGTTCTGTAAATTTATATTTATTATAATTTATACGTATGATCGAAAAGATTTTATACTCTTAACAACATATTAATAAATAATCTTTAATCATATAGATAAGTTTAAAAATCGGGAATTATTATTTATTAAAACGTGCTAATTGCTACTATGTAATAATATTTAAGTAATTTGAAGTAATTTTCTAGATAACATTGTTTTTCAAAGCGCTCGGTGTAGAAAGAAAAATATATAATCAATATTTAGTTACCTAGTTTCAATTTAAATGTACTATTTACTCTACTGCGGGAACACGTCATTAAACGCGAAGCCAACTGCAAAGTCAACTTAAACGCCGAAATCGTCAATAAATCGGGCGTAAAACATAAGCCGTTTAAACTTAACAAATCATAATCTAAACAAAACTAAATTTCATAAGACTAAACTAAATATTATTGGTAATTTTTTTCCTAATAAAATACTAAGCAAACCGTTATTATTTTATTAATTAAAATAATTATGCTTCATAAAATTAATATATGGTTTCATTGAATGTTAAACATTCTAAACAGACTATGTAAATATTCAGACATGTAAAGCAACATTACTAAAATCTTACCTTTGTAGAAAAGTACGTAAACAAAATATATTAACACGTTATGCTCATTATATTTTACGTAAAGCAAATTTACTAAACTATCTATTAACCTGTATTTACGGTTGGCAAAAAGTACTGAAGAGACATGAATGACTTAAACTAAAGTACTTTATGGTTCTTATCATGGTGAAAATGGGTATTGTCAGTGATGAAAAATACTGAACTGACAACGACCCTCAATTAATCAAAACTTTCATTATGTTAGTAATTGTCAAAAAAACAAAATCATAAAATATATCCTACTTTTGCACGACTTAAGCGCCAAAAAAGTGCTTATATCGTAACAAATCTTAGACTAATCGATGCAGCAAAAAAAATCCTATCCAACGATATATAAAACTCATTTTAGCCAAAATGGCGCTTAAGTATTATTGGCTTTCCAGTGACGATATGAAGATAACAGCGTGCCACTTGCTTGCACTGAATAATCACGATATTTGTAAAAGTATTCTATGTGCTGAATATTTGTAAACTAGCGACTCACCCTCACTTCGCTCGGTTCGGTTCATCCCTAGGCTTAGCGTCAGCGAAGACACGGGTCCCGCTACTTAAAATAATTAAAATTTCTACCTTCTCCTTTCTTGAAGTCGGTTAAAAAGTAGCCTAAGTTACGCCTTATAACATTAGCTATCTTTGAGTGAAAGTCCCGCCAAAATCGTCCCCGTTTCAGGGATTACATACAGACAGACAGACAAAAATTATAAAAAAATGGTTTTTTGTTGCTAATATCGTATGCATTTAATGAAAAGCTGTTAATTTAAATTAAAAACAGACACTTCAATTTTATTTATATGTATAGATTAGTGATTCTTATGAACAAAAAGTCAGCTAAGTAGATATTTTGTCAGAGGACCGAATTAAAGGGTCCTTATGAAAGTCTCACGTTTTTGCTGACTTGGCAAACCTAAGGATAAGACATTCTGGTAGTAAATGAATTCACTGGTATATCTATACATCTAATAACTAATTATATATAGATTTAATTAATGCCGGTGTAAGCATAGCTATAATATTTTTATTTTTAGTTTTAGTCAAGTCATGATGATGATCACGTTCACTAGACCAATTTATCAATTTAAGTACTACTCATTCGTCATTCAGCGCTCTTATATTCTTATTGGGTATAAGTGGAGCAATCATGTGAGTGCTATCATGTGAATATATATATAAAATTTCATAGTTAAAATAGCAAATAATTTTGTTTCAAATAATCAAGAAAACAAAATAATGGCCTATGATTTTATTGGAAAAAAGCGAGTTATAGTTATTTAGAGTTTAATTTATTTGTATGTCTGATCTTGGCATCGTAACGTTCAAACGAATGAACCGATTGTAATTTGTATTTTGTTTTGCTTTTGATATTCTCAGCTTACGTTAATCTTGTCGTGATGGGGGAAGTGTCTCATTAGCGTCCGGCAATCCGGCCAGGCGCGAACCTCAGATACGTACTAGGTGGTAGCCAAACTCGGTGGGCTTTGTACCATTCAGGTACTTCTAATGTATTACAATATAAAGAGGTGAAAGTCCCGAGATTTGAACCCGCTTCATTTGTTTTTAAGGATACCTACTCTAGTCTACATAACTTTCAGGCCTTTAAGCCTGCAAAGATGCTGCAAAATCACCAGGAAATTACAGTATTCTCAACTTTTAACTAAAAACTGCAAAGATATTGTGCTTAGACTGGTGATGGCCGGCAATAAATAGATAAATAATAGGTCAATGTATTTTTTTTTTATTTTTTTTTCTCTCTCTCTCTCTAGGTCGGTCCCTCATATCTGAGGATCGTGGTCAGCATTGAGGTTGCATCTTGAGCGGATGATCTGATTCCATTGGTTTCTGTCCAGCGCGTCTCTTACAACCGCATGAAATGTGTGAACGACGAGTCTTTCACCTGATTGGTCCATCTTGTTGGTGAGCGACCGCGTGATCTTTTGCCTTCGGTGTTTCCAATCACAATTAATTTCTCCAAATTTCCACCGCCTCTGCGAAATACGAAAAAATGCGCTGTTGACATATTGTAGACAATCGAGTTTTTATACGGAGTTGGGCAAGGATCGATACGTTGGTACGTTTTGCAGTTCAAGGTATTCTCAGAATTTATTATTTATTTTTATTGGTCCTCATATATGTGTCTAAAATATAACAACAAGTTTATGCGACATCATTTAAACTTTAAAGCATAGAACAAACATGATTCATATTTATTGTGTACAAATTGGATATAATTTTTACTTCAAAAGCAAGGAATTAATTATTATTAACAACAACATAATTCTTGTATTAATATTCTCTCTTAGAAGTGGATTTTTTAAGGAACTAGCTTTTAATGAAAACATAATAAAAAAAAATGTTTTGTAGTGCGGACATCTCGTATTTTTAGACTACATAATACAATGTTTTGAAACAGAATGAACTAAGTTATAGACTATACAGATAAATAAAATTGAAGTGTCTATTTGTAACATGCTTTTAACAAATACATATGTAACAGTACGGTTTTATATACGGTACTTTTGTAATGTTCGGTGGTCAGCAGGGGTCTTGAAGTACAAACAGCAGCGTGACGTTGGTAGATATTTATTTTATCACACAACAGTTATAAATTATAAAGTTCCTACTAGCTATACTGTAGCTGACTCGGAGGTCCGAAGGAACTCAAACTCAAAGAACTGCCTAACATTATGGGTGGAGGACCTTATAAACCAATACAACTGTAAACACGTTTGGAAAGGTAAACAAACAGTTTCTGCACTCTACACTCATTAACAATTACTGGTAATTTGATAGTTCTAAATATTGTTTATATAACATTAAAGTACAATTAGTCTAAATGTTGTTTATCTTTGATAGAATATTAAAGTACAATTGTTTAAGAATATGTAAACATTACACTTTATAAGAAAACAAAATTTTAATATTTTTGTCTGTCTGTCTTCATGGCTATCTGACTGACTGACTGACTGACACACTGACTGACTCACTGACTGACTCACTGACTGACTGAATGACCGATAGACCGACTGACTGACTGACTGACTATATGTCCGGCTAATCTGTAAATTGGCTCAACCTGTTTTGACTAGACTTTTACTGGCAGATAGCTAATGTTTAAGAAGTAACTTACGCTACTTTTATTTTGGAAAAAGAAAAAGGGTTACGCCTAAGAAAATTAAATGAAATTGTATACAAAATCCAAGCGAAACGAGAATAAACATATCTTACCCGAGCAAAGCGAGGTTAACTCACTAGTATACCGTTAAACATTCAATTGACAAAATTAAATAGTACTGGCAAAAACGTTGTTCGCGATACATTCGGAGTATTCGTCATACATATTTAGAACGTTCAAGCTTCCGACATCAGACTGTGCAAACCTTTCATGAGAGATAGTTCTTTATCTATAATTCATTAACTATAGTGATTCCGACTTACACTTTTAAGTGATTTGGACATTTTCTGGGCATCACTTTGAATTCGTAGGTAAAATTTAATTTGTAATTTAATATTTATCTGTTTTAAGTTCATTATATTTCTGCATGTTAACCGCAGTTTGCGGTTAGTTTAGCTATTGGCGGGTTAGACGGGAAGTGTTTTTACGGTAAAAATAACTGGGCGAATACTAATTCAATCCTAATACATGTAAATTAGCGTGCGCTAAACGAATATCTTTTAAATATATACGAGTATAGAATCTTAAGAGGTTTAAAAATAAATTAATTGTATATAATTTATTTTAATAATTTTTCACTTTTCAAAAAATTTTACAATTCTGATTTTTTGAAGGTGTCATCTTAATTTTTTTTATTGAAATACTTTATTTCTATGTCTGTTCAAAAATTATATTATACTTGTCAAATGCCATTGTATCATCTCAATGTTAAAATAGCCTTGACCTAATACCCAGACAGTCAGACAATAAAATACTCAACTCCTTATAAATTTAGGTCAGTTATATCGTGTTTAACCGCATTCAATCTGCTTTCACAAATTAGCCATTATGATGAACTTTTCGAATGATTGTGTTCTACGGATAATTTAGGTTTGTCACTTTAGAAAAACAATTGGTTCATCATTATCATCAGCCCTTTTTAACGTCCCACAGCTGGGCACGGGCCTCCCTAAGTACGAGGGGAATCAGTCAATAGTCCAACGTGGCCTAGTGCGTGTTGGCGGACTTCACATGTCTTTTAAAAACTTGCTAGGTTTTCTCAGACATGTAGGTTTCCTCACGATATTTTCTTTCATCATAAAAGTGTTAGTGATATGCTTGTTACCTTCGGGTAGCAGCCGAATGGACCGGCACGCCCCGTATAGTACCACTATCTCGCAGAAGACCGGCGTGAAGTGGCAGCCATGCTGTCGCGTTTCGTCCGGTAAGTGAGAGTCCGGGAGGCCCACTCTCCATCCCACCTCCCTCCCTCCTACCTCCCTATTACCTCCCTCCCTCCCTCCTCCCTACCTCCCTCCCTCCCTCCTCCCTCCCTCCCTCCCTCCTCCCTCCCTTTCCTAAAAGGCCGGCAACGCATCTGCAAGCCATGCAGTATTGCAGATGTCCATGGGCGGTGGTGATCACTTCCCATCAGGTGAGCCTCCCGCCCGTTTCCCCCCTTTGTACCATAAAAAAACACCGTAAGACAAGTAATCGTGATAGAAATGATTCGCACATAAAAATATCAGAGGTGCAAGACGCGGATTTGATCATCACTTGGTTGTCCAAGCGAGCGCGTTCCCAAATTGTGTTAGAAATCATTTCGGTCTTCATATTACTATTCGTATGTAATAAAAATATTTTAAAAATTAAAGGATGTATAACGTAGAAATACACGACGTAGTAACAAAATAGCAACTTCTATAGCACTCTATCACTACTAGACGATTGGAACTCCCATACCCCACTTTCTTAAATCCCAATAATAATACAAGTTTATAAATGCTAAAGTTTAAATGGATGTTCGTTACTTACTCAATTACGTCATAACAGTAGACCGAACATGGATGAATTTTTTTAAAGAGATAGATGATAGACTGGAATAGCACATATCACTACATAATATAAAACAAAGTCGCTTCCCGCTGTCTCTCCCTATGTATGCTTAAATCTTTAAAACTACGCAACGATACCAATTTTGATGCGGTTTTTTTAATAGATAGAGAAGAGAAAGGTTTATATGTATAACTTGTGGAACCCCCGGCTTCGCTCGCGCTAAATAAGAAAAGCTAAAAGGGGCGAGCCCTAGCAAAGCGAGGACATGTTTCTAGTAGGTTAATAGTTTTTTACTAGGGACGACCTTGATCGAAGAAAGAGTTAGAAGGAAATAAAATCATAATTTTAACTCTTTAATTCTACTCTCATATGTGCTGAATGTTAAATGTAGATTAATTCTTAGGAGTTTGGTGACGTCACACTACTAAAATTCCAAAGAAAACGTTGTTATCGTTGTTATTCGTACCATGAGGTGAATTTTGACAAATAATAATAAATCTTTATATTATGTTTAACATATAACTTATCTCATACACTATGTGCATACTTATGTCATATTATTGTCTTAAATGACACTAAAAACTTGTTTTGCGAACTTCTTGAAGGTTAATTCATTTCATAGATTATAATCTTATGCAATCTATAAATAAAATGGTAAAATTCTGACTCGAATTTTGTACCTACCTCATCCATATAAATATATTGTAAAATAGTTAACTGCCTAGGTGGAGTAGTGGCTAGCATGTACGGACACAAATCGAGAGGTCCTGGGTTCGAGTCCCGATTCGAGCCAAGTTTAGTTATTGAGTCTTTCTCTGTCTCAGTAACAGCCCGGAGTTGAGAAGTTGGTAGTGTGTCACCCCCGTGCCTCGGAGAGTACTTAAAGCAGTTGGTCCTGCGTCTTAGTTCTCACTGGTCGTGTCGAGCAGTCGTCCCACCGGAGTATGAGAGTGACAGGAATAGAGAGTGCACTTGTGTCTGTGCGTATACTTGTTCACTATAATATTTTCCGCGCAGTTGGCTAGTCTCAATGAGCCGAATGTCAACGTATTGGTTTCTTTTTCCTGCGGGAAAAAATCTCATCCCTGTAAAGTTCCTAGTGATACTAGTTGTAGATACATAATTATTATCTTCATAGGCTACTAAGGGTCACAACTTCATTACTAAATGTTTCATGAGTGTGAATTACGATTTATGATTTTACTAGCAGGACCCGCGGCTTTGCCTGCGTACATACAAGTTGTGTAGAATCTATACATATAAATAAAATTGGAGCGTCTGTTTTTATTTTAAATTAACAGCTTTTCATTAAATGCATATGAAAGTACATACGATACTAGCAACTAAAGAGTAATTTTAAAAAATGTGTCTGTCTGTTTGTACCGGCTTATCTCTGAAACGGCTCGAACGATTTTGACGGGGCTTTCATTCGCAGATAGCTAATAGTATAAGGCGCAACTTAAGCTACCTTTTAACCGACTTCAAAAAAGGAGGAGGTAAAATTTTATTTATTTTAACTAGCGGAACCCGTGGCTTTGCTGACACTAGAGTGTAAGTCGCTAGTCGTCAATAAAAAAGTGACATACTGGTTAAATGTAAAAGTATTTTTTTGTTTACAATATTACTGAGACTGATTGATGATTACCACTTATCTGACGGTGAAGGAAAACATCGTGAGGAAACCTGCATGTCTGAGAAAACTTAACAAGTTTTCGAAAGGCATGTGAAGTCCGCCAACTCCAGCGCCAGGCCAGCGCGGTGGACTATGGCCTGATCCCCTTCGTATTGAGGGAGGCCCAGCAGTGGGACGTTAAAATGGGCTGATGATGATGATGATGATGAGACCAACGCAAACGTGACTGACTGACACGATAATATGCTTTGTTTGCGCAGAAATCTTTTGTAGAAATATTAATATTGTCTTAATTTATATTGTAAATATTTTATGTAAGTACAGTTTAAGCCTTATAGCCTATAAACAATATTTTATTTGCATAGAAAGATTGTGTTGACAAAGCTTAGATAATAAACACGATAATAATGTTGGGACAATTTTTACAACAGCGCCATCTAGTTCCGTGGTAAGCTACGAGGCTTGTATTACAGATACCAGATAGTTGATATACTACATATATAAGTTTAAATACATACATAATATAAATATTAACACCCATGACTGGAGAACAAACATTCGTGCTCAACAAATGTATGCCCCCAGCGGGACTCGAACCCGCGACCGCTGGCGCAGAAGGCAGGGTCACTACCAACTGAGCCAAACGAGTCGTCGAGATAATATTATATAATAACTACAGTATAATGTAATACACGTGTTTCATTCATTTACGTCATATCAGTATTACAAGTTATCACTATGATATAGATTTGTTCTTGACCCACGATATATTTATATATAAAACAAACGACTTACTCTCGCTTCGCTCAAAGTCGTCACTATGTTACTTTTAACGCTTATCCATGCAAAGTAAATAGGTTTTTTTATTATTTTTCCTATTTTTAATACTTAAACCACTACCACTAACGCCCGCCGACAACAAAATAAAAAAAAATGAGAATTGGTCAAGCCGTTGTTGAGTTTTAGCAGAACTAAGAAGATGTCTTTTGACGGAATCCGGTGAATTCGTTACCGACATACATGATACATTTTATAATTAACTATTTAAAAGTGCTTGTAAAAATCTTTTTTTAATTATATATACTACATAGATTTGCAAGTAAAGATTAAAAAGTCTAATCTAAATAAATAGTAGTAACAGTTCCCTTTAAGTTATTTTCGTTACGACGATAATTTTAGAACTAATACCGTGCTTCTATCGCGTACGTTGAACTTCAATAAAAATAGTATGTGATATGGCGATAGAGTGTAGCTTTAAATTATTATAAATACTATCTTGCCATATCACATACACATACTATAAAGTCGAACAAAATCTAATATTTTAGCCAAACATTATCTATACTAATACCCTTACTTATTGAGAAAAAATAATTTATAACTAAATTAAATTAAATTATATTTTTTTTAATTAAAATTCTTGCATGTGATAAAAATCTATACATAAAGTAATAAAATTTTAATTGAGTCTTAATCTACTTTGCATTTGGAAAATCTCACTGAAATAGACATTATTATCGATACAGACGCCGAATCTATAATTTTTAGAATTTTTTGTCTGTCTGTCTGTCGCTAGTTTTGTATGATACATATAGAATATTTTTGACTGCGAAATAATATATCTCAGAGAAATATTATATACTAACCGTTAAAACGTCTCTAGGGGCGACCCCAAGTGGAGTGAGGGTAAGTCACTATATTAATAATTCTCGTCTTCTTCCTAACATTCCCAAATATTATAGCAAGATAAAAATAACCCACGTATTCAAAAGACAGAGTAAGACTCAAAAGACCTTTGATAGTTTCATTAAAAGATAAAACAATTCGGTGCTCGAACTTGGCACTGGTAATGTAATGTCTAAATATATTGCGATAACATCTTATTTAAGGCTCGTGATACTGAAAAGTAGAGTGTTAAATACGAAACAAAAAAAAGTAAAACGTTTCTAAACTTTAATTGTAGTTGACAAAATATTGGTTATTAACTTTCGTATACATAATATTATATTGATCAAAATAATTGTGAAAATAGCGTATCATTACCATTAACTGGTTTGCTTACTCACAGACTTACAAACTGACATTGAATTTTAATAATGTAAAAATGACGATTCAAAAGAGCTTGTAAAAGTCTATTTGAATAAAGAATATTTTGATTTGATTTGATTTAACCGTTAAAAATTTTGTAAAGCCGGTACCGGTAGTGTCGGATTGCCGTCCTGACGAAAAATAAATTGAAAATAAATATAGATCGCACTAAAGTTTTACACACCTGTGTTCTGCTTCCGTAATAACTCTTAGACACCGGGACAGATGGTCTCAGTGATCAGTCATCGCAACGTGACGGAAACCTTTTGATTATTATTATATCAAGCTTTTATAGGCAGGGGCCTATCTTAAATGCAAGGTGGATCTAGCTATTCCACAACATTAGCCTAGTGCGTGTTGGCAGACTTCACATGTCTTTCGAAAACTTACTCTCTTAGACATGCAGGTTTCCTCACGATTTTCCCTTCACCAAACGACAAGTAGTAATTATGTTATAAATGATTCACACAAAGCATCAGACGTTTCACTCGATTTCCCAAGCGAGTGCGTTACCTGAGTGGTAACCAAGTGGCTACCACTGCCTTATTATTAATAGAATATAAATTTTACAGTAAAAAATGCCTTTCCAAAGAGTTTGGGATTCATCCTGCCCTCGGATTTGGGACTCTTGGGAAGACTCTGAAGGATCAAAGTGGGTAATTCAAGATTTAGCACCCGAAGACGACGATACTGCATTAAATATCCTTATTGAGAACCTTTTACCGGACGAAGCATTATGTAAAGAACAGAGTAGGTATATAATGTAGTTAATATGACTCATAAAATAAGTTTATTATAAGCTTTTTAAAATAAAAAGACTATTTTTTTTTGGGATTTATTTTGATTTTTGGTTACCAATGTTTCATCGTCATCATTTCACCCGTAGCCATGAACCAATAATCAAGATAATCAGCGAAACAATTCATAGAAAGTAATTCTATTTAAAATTTCAATTATAACGTAAATCTCTAAAAGTATTTGCTCACCATAAAATTTAACGTTTAATCGATGAAACAAACTATTTAAATCAGACAATAAGAGATAATATTCATCATCATCATTTGTGACAGTTTAAGCTTAAACTTTTAAATGTCTTATATCTTCGTTAGTACACTATAAAGACTAGTCCATCTCAAATTCTCTCAAGTCTAAGCCATGCTTGAATATGAAAAATCATGGTAATGTCAAAAAATAACTACTCTACATCGCATTATTGGCATGATCGAAATAAACCTTAAGAAGATTATTTCGGAAGGAGTAATTCTAGAAAAAAATGTGTAGAAATCGATGAGTTACTGTAAATTTACATTATTATATTAGTTAGATATTTTTATACATCTTTTGATTTTACTAGAATTATATGAAGATACTGAAAGCCTATTAAGTATGTCGAAGTTCTGGCTGGAATGTTTATCGCAGCGCATGAGCCTCGGTTGCTATGTCGAAGTAGATGGGAAAAAGACCTTAGTGGCTCTAAATGTGTGTATTGCTGACTGTGTTGGCGAGAAAGTACCAGATATTGAGGTAAGATATACGTAATTTTGAACATTAATTACAGTTGTTGGAACATTATTACACACAGCACCATCTAGTTCTGTTGTAAGCTACGAAGAAAGCTTGTGTTACGAATACCATATAGTTTATATACTACATATATAAGTTTACATACATATTATAAATATAAACACCCATGACTGGAGTACAAACATCTGAGTTTAACAAATGAATGTTTCGAATGCTTTACAGCAATAATGGTCACGGGAGAGACTAAGGTATTTGACGTCTCAATCATTCTAAATTTCATCCAGATCCGTTCTTCAGACTTTATGACGTGAGTTACAAAAATCCATCAAAACATTATATTTATGACCGCCTCTAGAAATAATTATTTTTATACCTCATTCGATAGATTTGCAAGAAAAAAGCGCGAAATCA
Organism: Boloria selene; assembly: GCA_905231865.2. Lineage (NCBI taxonomy): Eukaryota > Metazoa > Arthropoda > Insecta > Lepidoptera > Nymphalidae > Boloria > Boloria selene. Next base: position 2,524,130 of record HG993133.1, read on the forward strand.
AGTTCGACTGCATGCTTACATACTCGATGTATCATAATATTTCATTTAAAGGTCAACCACAGCTGACATACTTCGCTTTTATATTGTTTCTTTTTGTAATTTATAGTAGCATTTTTAAGTAATCTATATCTATATCAATATTATAAAGAGAATTGACCCAAAAAGGATTTTAACATTTCTTTCACCATTTGAACGCTACATTATCACTGATTAATTATAGGCTATTTTAATTGCAAGAAAAAAAAGCTGGAGTAATTTTGAAGTGATCGAATCAAGTTTAGTAGCGATTAAAAAAATGAACGCGGGCGAAGCCGCGCGTATTGCTAGTGTTATAATAAGTTAATCTAAAAAGTATTCATTAAAATAATTTAAAAGTATATTTTTAAACTCGTTCATTTCTGTTAATTAAAGACAGGACAGACATAGGATGTCTATCTAAGGTGGGTGGACCATGGAAGGCCATGTGCCTTCGAAGGCCAATTGTTAAAAAGTCATAGTTATTGTCACTTAATGACAAATTCCCTCTACTTACACTTAGACCTATATAACTCAAGCACATAGACGCAGCGGCAAGTTCCTCACGCCGATATTATGTCGGTGCGGTGCCTCGCTATGTTGAGGTCGGTCGTCGAAGTTGAAATTATAACTATCGCTCTCAGAAAAACGCAAGTTTTTAACCAAATAACCTATTATTTTCTTTAATCTTTGTTACTCTGAATTAATAATAAGGATTTGCCATAGTAATATGAAAAAAGTTACTACTTTTTTATGGTTTGAGTTAAAATATCGGTAGTTTTCCTAAAAAAGTCAAGTGTTCCTTGTAAGGCCGATCAAAAACTTGATGGTTGGCCTTGCAAGGGTACATGGGCTTTACTAGGTACATCTAGAGATGACAAAAATACTAATACTCAATGCTTGCATAAATTTTATGTTATATAACATTTATGCATTTAATATATATTTATGCATTTAATATATATCTCTATAAATGCGAAAAACACTCACTGACTCATCACGAAATCTTAAAAACCGCTAAACGTATAAAGATAAAAATTTGTAGTTTATAAATAGTAGACGTCCGCTAAGACCGGATTCTGCGATTGGGCCGGATTAAGGTGGTCTAAGGGCTCTAGCAAGTTTGTATAAAAGTCCTTCAGTTTTTGTGATATACACTTTAAATTTGGCAAGGAAGAAGTTAATAATTAGTAGACGTCTGCAAAGAAAGAATTTTGCGACAGGGCCGGATTAAGGAGATCTAAGGGATCTCGCAAGATTGTATGAAAGTTCTTCAGTTTTTGTGGTTTTTTAACCGGATTAAGGTGATCTAAAGCTGGAGCCTTAGGACTCTCCTCGTTTGCAGGAAAGTCCTTCATTTTTTGTTCCACGAACTTTAAATTTAAGGAGGTAGTAAATAGTATCCGCAAAGAACGAATTTGCAATTTTGCGCTCTCGTCTTCTGTTTGGGGCTTACGGAGCAGGCAACAAAAGGCTACCCCTTTCACGCTCGCTGTGGACTTTTGCAACATAAGGAGGCTGAATTACAACCTGAACGCCGTCCACTTCCACCTTGACATGACGAAGCTGGCCTTGCTATTCCTTACTGAGACGCAAATATTTTCTCCGGCTGACACCTCTTTCCTCTCTTACCCGGGATATGAACTGGAGCATTCAGAGGATATCTACTCCCGCTACCTCGACCGCCTTGAAGGGCTGGACCTATCCATCCTCAGGCTACGTATAGACTGCGATGATCATCAGCGAATCTACGCGTGCCTGTATAGGTCTCATAGCGGTAATGCCAAAACTGACTGACTCGTTGAGCACATGCAAATGGCTACAGCCTTCCCTGCTGCAGCAGATCCCATCCACAGAGATCGTGATTCTCGGCGACTGGCACTACAGGTCAGCGGATTGGAACGGGATGCGGTAATTCTTTGCATCCTACCCATGGGGGGAGCCATGCTTGTTGCCCGATGATCCAGACATCGTTGCTCACTCTATCACCGATATGGTACTTCAAGGTATGGGACTGTTTATTTCGTTAAATAAAATAATTTGCAGGGAGGTAGTTTGTAAATAGTAAACGTCCGCAATGAACGGATTTTGCGATTGGGCCGGATTAAGGTCGTCAAAGGGCTCTCGGAAGTCGCAAGTTTTCATTCTAGCAAAAGTTTTCATCTTTTTTGCTACGAACTTTAAATTTGGTAGGAAGGTGGTTAATTGTTGGTAAAAGTCCGCTAAAACGTTTTTTTTCTACAGAGCCAGACTAAGGTTGTGTAAGAATTCCTTCAATTTTTGTGCTACAAGTTTCAAATTTCGCAAAGAGTTAGTTTATAGTTAGTAGATAATTTGACTAATCCACGTCCACTTTCTGTGGTTACGTTTTTTAAAAAGGAATTCATCGTTCGTATCCAATTTGTCCCATTTTCAGCTCATCGCCTTCTTGCTTGCCTAGTTGAAGTCTCTCAGACAACGGTAAAATGGGTTTTGGAGCTGTACATGAACCGACTAATGTCCTCATACATAGACTCCACTACTTCATCAGGATGAGTCGAGGTTTGTGCGTACACTTGAATTAGTTTTAAGGAATAACGATTGGTTATTCACAGAACAAGGTACACTACCCTAGTCGACACGCTCCCGATACTTACCATATTGATCACGAGAGACTTGTAGACACCACCTTGTGTCCGGATTGTGATTAAAATACCAGAATACTTTACTTCTTATGTTACAAGTTTGTTTTGAAATTCGAGTCGTAGTTTTTTTCTATTTTTGTTTTTTAAACATTCCTGATTACAAGAATATCTGCCATTATAAAGGTTGTAATTAGAGTACTTATTCTGTGGCATGTAATTATTTAGTTTTTATTATATTTATTTTTGTTTGGCCTTCTTAGGAACATTTTGGCCTTACAAGGAACATACCCCTAAGAAGGCCATTTTAGGTCAATTTATTTTGTTGTAATTTTATTATTATTGTCATTGACAACTTACTTTTTATCAATATAAAACTCATTAGTTTTGTTTTTACAACATTTCTATCAATAGATTCTTAGTTATACAATAGTGTTAAAGTTATATTCTTTGAGTGTTCTTTATATGTATATTGTATGTTGAGCATTTAATTTTCCGGTATAATGAAAGACCTTTTTATGTAGTTTAAGTGTAAGCAGATTTTTTAAAAATCACATCGTTAGTTATAAGTTAAATGACTGCCCTGTTCCAAGCAAGGCCATTTAGAAGAGCTTTCGAAAACTTACGATTATTAAATAACGATTAACTTTGCAAGAAAAAAAAAAGTTTAATATGTAACATAATGAAACAAAGTGTTATTAATAAAGTAGTTTGTTTCATTTATCCAGTAAATAATCGAATTATAACTGTTTAAACGTTAAGGTGGCCTTCCATGGTCCACCCACCTTATATAGCTTTTGTGATGTATGCATTCAACCCTTTTTTACGCCTACTGCTGGCCCGTGCCCAGACCATATTTGCAGCAGTTTGTTTCATAATATGTAGTGATAACAAATATTATAATAAAAAATGTAATAATTATAATAATATAAGCTAAAAATAAAATATTCCCATATTTATATCAATATATTTTTAACATTTTTTTAATGGGAGGCCCACCTTCAGTACGAGGGACCTCAGACCATTGACTTAAACACTTTAGAAGAATTACTATCTACCCTTAAACGTGAAAATTTTCTTAACAACAGCAGTATTTAGGGCAGACTTAATCCCGTAACACATGAACTCATACACTCGAATTAAATTACATATTCTTTTTAAAAATATAGCTCTCATTCTTTACTTATTCGTATAACTTAGACTGTACTTTACTTATATTAATTTTGTTGGCAGATCGAAGGAGAAGCTTGGAAAAAAGTCTACGATGCAATTTTATATGTAGAGTCCAAAGTCGACGCATTCAAATATTTAAAAGAAGACACCGTTCTTCACGCTTTTGGTTTGGTGGTGAAAAGGGAGTATAGAGGAAATAAGCTTGGCGAGAGAATTTTGGAAGCCAGGTATTCTATTGCTTTATTTATAACTTGCAATATTCGTTTCGAAATAGCGCGTGACTAGGTCGATCTTTTTACTGGGTTATTTCTAAATCTGGCTAGCAGTTTTAACGTTAAGGAGTAACAAGCTTACCGACGACTTAACTAACTTAACGACTCACCCATGCTTTGCTCGGGTTCGTCTCTAAGTGCTGCCTGACTAAATTTTGAAGCACAAATTAAAAACACGTTATACTAGTTTTACTTTTATTTTATTTTAAGTATAACTAAGACAATGGTAGCGCAGTGGTAACGCGATCGCTTGTATAACCGAGTAATGCGGGTTCGAATCCGGGTCTCGTACCTCTGAGATTTTTATGTGCGAATCTTTTCTATCATGATTAGGTACCACTTGTCTTTCGGTGAAGGAAAACATCGTGAAGAACCGTGCATGTCTGAGAAAACCTAGCAAGTTTTCGAAAGACATGAGAAGTCTGCCAACTCGTACTAGGCCAGCGCGGTGGACTATGGCAGTGCCCAGCAGTACGATGTTAAAAATGGCTGAATACAAGTATAACTACTATATCTACTAATTACCGATATATGTATTTTTAGGTATATATTATAGGATATTTAGCTTCATTTCGTATTTCCTTGTTTCAAAATGTACCTACTTTTTAATATCTTTTTTATTGAACATTAAATGAAGAAGTAAAATTCTCTAAACTCACTAGAACTATTAACTGCCATTACAATCGCAAACGTTTTCAATTGAATTGACATTCACACCAATTCAAGACTGGTCTTCCGTCTTACAAATGACCTCTAAACTTGACTTTTGACTAGACGTTGTTCATACATAACAATGTATATAGCTGTTAAAAACTGTTAGGTACGTATATAAATCTTACAAACTGATACTTCAGGTTTATCTATACAATATTATAAAGAGGAAAGGGTAGTATGTAAGTATGCTTATAACGAATTGGCTTAAAAAGTACTGGACTGATTTTTTAAATTCTTTCACCTTTTGAATGCTACATTATCACAGATTAATATAGGCTATTTTACTTGCAAGAAACAAAATAAGGATCCTTACTAAAACTACAATAACAGGAGAGGAGGAGTGCACGCCGCACATAATATTAGGTATATGGAATAGGTAGCCGCGCGGCTCAGGAGTATATTAAAGCTGGAGTAATTTTGGAGAATTTTTAACCCAGCGAGTGAATGAAGTTTAGTAGCGATTAAAAAAATGAACGCGGGCGAAGCTAGTTTATCTATATATCACATTCAAAATAGGTAACTATTTTTTTTATCTCAAAAGGGAACCACTCTCTACGGCGTACGGGGTCAAAGCCACAGCTACAGTATTCACCGGCCCAGCATCGCAAAAATCCGCTGACAGAGCTGGCTTCAAAACAATCGCAGAGGCTTCATTTAAAGAACTAGCTGAAAATGGGCTCGACTACTCGAAAGACGAAACTAAAATTATCAAATTTATGGTTAAGAATTTCCTATGATGTTTTGTTTAGTAAAAATATATTGTGCTAGCATTTCTTTATATATGATGAATTTTAATTTTTTAGCGGAACCCTAATTCTTTTTTAAATAAAATAAGGCTAAGTTACTGTTTATAACATCAACTGCCAGTGAAAGTCTTGTCAAAATCAGTTCAGCCTTATCGGAGATTAGAGAACAGACAGTCAGTTACAAATTGTACTTTTCTTATAAAGTACAAGACCTTATGAATGTACCTACTAAAATACATATGCATTTATTAAAAAGCTATTAAGTATTATGGTATTACAAACAGACTCTAGATTTTTTTATATATACGTTGGTAATATATTTTGTTTTAAGTATATTTCGCTATAAATGTAATTTGATGTTCATTCTTATTGAGTAGATAGATTACATTATAATATTTTTTTAAATATGAAGATCTTTAAACTTAAACCAATGTTAACGTATTCTCGTTCCGCTATTAAGAGGCCACGCTATTCCTGTATAATTTAGTCCATTTATTTTCGGGAACTACTCGTACGTAAATAGAATTTCGAAATAAAAGAATGTGGTCAGTTGTTATGTATATTTTATATTTTAAAAAATCAAAAAGTTTAGTAAGTATATTATGTTTTATATAATTAAATAAAGAACTCATTTGATTTGTTTTCAATAACTAGTTTTCATTTTCCCGCAGTAAGAAGTGCCTTATATACTGACCCGGATAACGTTAAATTATAAAGTAAATTTAATTTTGTAGATTTAAATTTTGATCACAACAAACATCAAAACTAGATTTTCGCGTGATGCGGTCATAGACTGGCAAAACAAAAACAAAAGATTCGGCCCAGCCATTTCCGATTTACTATTCAGAATATCATTATCATCACTACATAGTATAAAACAAAGTCGCTTTCTCTGTCCCTATATCCCTATGTATGCTTAAATCTTTAAAACTACGCAACGGATTTTGATGCGGTTTTTTTTTAATAGATAGAGTGATTCAAGAGGAAGGTTTATATGCATAACTAGGCGATCCCGCGGCTTTGCCTGAGCTAAATCGAGGGAAGAGCCCGAGCGAAGCGAGGGCGAGTCGCTAGTTATTTTATAAATTATTTTAATATTAAGAGTTTTATTATGTGTATATGTCATAGTCAAAGGTCGATATGCAGTCTCTTCCCGGAATGACTGGTTCATCCTAGGTTTGACTAAAGCCTTCGGGCAAACCCCGAAGTATATTCTTATTTCGGCTTTTGACTTATCAAACCTAGAAGTTCCTAACTTTTCAGTCAAACGTCGAAACTAAAATAATCTGTTTCGGGCTTTGCCTAGTCGATCCTAGAAGCGACTGACAGAGTAGTCGTGGTGGCTTGCGGCTCTCAATGAGATGCTCAAAAAATGCTCTTCAAAATTATGTAAATGTAAGAGATCTAACGTATTGTGCAATTCTAAATGTCATAATGCCTCACCATGTATGAATAAAGACTAATCGTTAAATAAAAATCATTTTATTACACCTAATCTAACAAACTAAGACATTCTAATGCTTAATTAAAATTTAACTAGTCAAACCCCGATTGCATTAAATTGAGTTTCGACGTTTGCCTAACCAAATTAGTTTCTCCTAGGTTTGACGAACATTCTTTAGTCAGAGACCGAATGGTTTGGGCTATGATTAAGACTTCAATTCAAATCTGAGGACTGACTAGTCAAACCTAGGAGCGCCGGAGCTTCCAGGTTTGACTATAACATATAGATCATAATTCATAACATATTATTATGCTGCCTTGGTGGTGTAGTGGCTAGCATGTACCATCGAACACCAGGTCCTGGGTTCAAGTCCTGGGTCGGGCCAAGTTTAGTTATTGAGTCTTTCTGTTTCGTAAGTCTCAGTAACAGCCCGGAGTTGGGAAGTTGGTGGTGTGTCACCCCCATGCCGAGGTAGAGCACGTAAAGCCGTCGGTCCTGCGCCTTAACTTTCACCGATCGTGTCGAACAGTCGTCCCCCCGGAGTATGAGAGTGATAGGAATAGAGAGTGCACTTGTGTACTATAATATCTTCCGCGCTGATGGCTAGTCTTAATTGGATTGACCGCCGATTACAACAAAAAAAATCCATTAATGTATTAATAACACAAAATTGTATATATTTAGAAACGTTTTGCAATAATTATCGTTTTTTTTTATTGAAATGCGTACTAAGTGAATGTTGTATTATGTCATAATATATTTATAGTATTTATTTAAAGTAATATATGTAGTATATATCAACTATCTAGTATCCGTAACACAAGCCTCGTAGCTTAACACGGAACTAGATGGCGCTGTGTGTAATAATGTCCCAACATATAATATCATCGAAACCCCCACAGCTGGGCATGGGCTTCCTAGTTCCTTTCATAGCAAGCCATCAAGCCATACACTACTCTGAATAAGTACAAGCTTTACCCTCTTTTAGGCTTCGCAATCGAGTAAACCCGAGATTTTTTAATGTTCAAAAATTCATTTTTGCATACCACTTGTATACATATAATTCGCGTCATGTAAAAAGAACGCTGGCTGTCAAGTTGCGCAGAGGCGATTTATAGGCCAATTTGGTGGTAAGACGCGGGGCGCGGGACGGCGAGGCACGCGTCGCATGCTTTCCGGCTCGCTATTGGTTTGTCAGTTTAAAATACCATCGCGCACACAAAAGTTATTAATAACGAAATTATTTTATATAAAAATTAGTGAAAAAATATTTTTGACGTATATTGTTTTATAAAGAGAGATTCTGATAATAATGCAGTTAATAATTAAAAAAATATATTAAACGAAATAATTTAATTTTTTGTAAGTAGATTAAACATTCTACACTGAATCAAACATATTTTATTAATCAATAGAATTCTATTTAATGACATTCTATCTAATATATTTTTCAAAGTACGTACCAATAATCAATATACATCGTGGGCGAAAGGCTAGTTCAAAAATAAAAGAATAGGCTTAGGAATTTCGTATGCGAATGTACCGATGCGCAAACACACCCCCCACCACTTTCTTCCAGCGTTCTTTTTACATGACGCGAACTGTACTGCCAGTACTAACCAACTGCTATATCTATTTAAATTAATTATTCTAAACTTAGAGGCGATTGACAGATTCGCGTAATTTAATACAGTATTTCGCGTTACTTAGGGCCAAAATTACCTTCTTTTTCGAGAAGTCGGTCAAAAACATAGTAATTTTAATGGCAAATGATTAAAATGAAGCATGAAAAATTGTAAGTGACATTTAAAATAGAACTAATATGTATCTTTTACGTACTTTGTTAGTTAACTACTATGTAGTATTTAGAACACGTGTAACCATAAAATGAGCAAAACTTATTACTTATTTTATTACAAAGGATATCTATATTTTCATATTTTTTAAAGTCATTTTCTTTGTATTTAGAACAATAACTAATGGCAACATTTAACACTGCTATATATTATGTATTTTTATTTCAATTGATATAAGCCAAGGGCCTTCATTATAAGGGCATCAGGCCATAGTCCACCGCGCTGGCCTAGTGCGTGTTGGCGGACTTCACATGTCTTTCGAAAACTTGCTAGGTTCTCTCAGACATGCAGGTTTCCTCATGATGTTTTAAATTTCACTGTAAGTGAAGTGGTAATCATGATAAATGACTCAAATATAATAAATATAGGAAAAATGATACCGACTGGGAGTTATACTACTTGTGTTCGTAAACAAATACATATTTATGTTGGGACATTATTACACACAACGCTATCTAGTTCCGTGGTAAGCTATGAGGCTTGTGTTACGGATACCGGAATAGTGATATACTACATATATAACTTTAAATAAATACATATTATAAATATAAACCCAAGACTGGAGTAAAAACATTTGTTCTCAACAAATGAATGCCCCCAGCGGGACTCGAACCCGCGATCGCTGGTGCAGTAAGTAGGGTCACTACAAACTAAGCCAAACGTGTCGTCATGACTGTGTGTCATATGAAAACAACGTATAATGTCTAAAGCAGTTAATATTGAGTCAAGGTTCTTTTACTAACTAAATAAAAACACACATTATTATTATTATTTAATTCATCATCATAATATTGTCAATGTCATAATGTATTATATATTTACTTAGAGATGAAATAGAAGATCAAAAATGAAAACAAATATTATTAAACGCCAAATGTTTAGAATTTCTGTTATATTGCTAGTATTAATAAAACGACTAGGTATCGGTTAGTAACGATTTCTCACTGAGACATTTTCTCGCAGTAAAAAGTACTCCATATGTTTATCCGAATAACCAGCTATAAGGATGTGCGAATAATTCGAATAATCGAATAATGAATCGTAACTCGAATCGAATAATTCGAAATTTTTCGAATAATTCGATTTTTTCCGAATTATTCGTAAACTATCATGTTATAAGCGAATTTTCGAGCATTTTGAATTCAGGGTTTTTACTTTCAATATTCAAATATAAATTAAACAGTCAGTATACATTTTATTCAAACCATGAAATATAGTTACACAAATAGAACAATTAATATAGTGTTTGTTTGAAAGAATGAAATAACAGAAATTACATCGTAACAAATACAGTATTATAGAAAAATACACATTTGAAAACTCTGAAATTTGTTACAATTTTTTGTTCAAATATAATAAATACGATACTGAATCGGGTGATAATGAATTTTAATAAACGATTTAAAGGAATTCAAATGGAAACAATTGAAAATCCAGAGATATTTCATTAATTCGCGAATTATTCGAAAATTCGATTTATTCGCTTCGAATTTCGAATCGAATGTTATTATTCGATTCGATTCGATCGATATTCGCACACCCATATCAGCTATCATACTATTACTACTAAATTTCATCAAAATCTGTCAAAAGAAAAAAATATTAAAAACCATAGACTCGGGCTTTGTATCGACAATATAATGAATATTTCAATAAGATGTTATAAGAAAATATTTAATATCGATTCAATGTACAAATTAGACTCAGTTGAAATTTTATTATTTAAATATGTTAAAGTAAATATAGAACATGTTTCATTTTTTAATTTGGACTATATAATTCATTATCCATTCTTAAGTATAATACTTTCTTAGATTTACGTATATTTTGAAGTAAGTGAATGTTATGTATTAGAGACATACAAATCTTAATTCATATTTTTAATTTCCTTTCAAAGTTCATTAATAAACTTTATATTATAAAACCTAATATTTTAAACGATTTTTACAACAAGTTTAATGTTTCGATATGGCAACACTTTTTTACAAGAATCTTTACGGATTTTTTCGCGGATTAATTTAGATATTTGTTTCCCGACGCTTCAAGTGTTTTATAGCAATCATGGTTACGGGATTTTTAACATATTCAATAACTTATATAATATTGAATTGAATTAAATGAATATTAAAATTTAAAAAATATTGTAAATATTAATGCCATTTTATAATTAATTCATTTTACAAACTTTATTTAGACTGTAACAAAAATATTGTAAAATTTAATGCCATTTTATTAACTAATTTTACAAACTTTATTTAGACTGTAACAGCTACATTATATGCCTTTGAGACAAATTAAAAATAAAACAAAAAAAATTATTTAAAATATCACAAATTCGCGTTAATCTAAGAAAGTATTATGGCAACACTTAACATTTTCGATCTTCAATCTCTAAATTAATACTTTATTTCAGTCTAAACTCCGGAAGGCAATGGTCTTTAGGGTCTGGTGTAGTTTCATCAGTCAGGTAGGATGAGAGTAGGACCGGCGGACAAACTGGTATCCGGTTGGATATAAGCCACGCCCTGTCCCGGTCGGATAGCGGATACCTCTTTATATCCGCGAAACAAACTGTTATATTCGCATTTGTGTAGGGCGGTCTGGAACAAGATTTTTGTTATTAGTACTTATATAACTAATGGGATTAAATTTAACTTGCTAAAAAAACTTGCTTATAGAAATGTCAATCAAAGAATAATATTTTATAATTTCTAAGTATTAATAATGTAAAGTGAAAGGAAATACTTATATTCAATTCAAATTTCTTAATAACAGTTGCAGAGTGTGCTAGTTGAGCACAGATTGAAAATAAAATTATTTCATTTATTTACATTTTACACAGTACGGTAAAAATAATACAATTTTATTAATTTTATTAGTCTACTGTTCTATATACTATTTTGTCATATGTGCTATTTTTAATGATTTGTGTCATTTATACCAAAATATGTGACACATGTGCATAATATACGTGTGTGTGTGTTTTTATTTTATGGTAAAAAGGGGGCAAACGGGCAGGAGGCTCACCTGATGGGAAGTGATCACCTCCGCCCATGGACATCTGCAAGCTGGCTTGCAGATGCGTTGCCGGCCTTTCAGGAAAGGGAGGGAGGGAGGAGGGAGGGAAGTGGGAGGGAGGGGGGAACGAAGACGGAGGATGAAGGGAAGAGGGACGGAGGGAAGGAGAGTGGGCCTCCCGGACTCTCACTCACCAGACGAAACACGACAGCATAGCTGCCACTTCACCCCGGTCTTCTGTGAGAGAGTGGTACTAATGAACTATACGGGGCGTGCCGGCCCATTCGGTTGCTACCCAAAGGTAACAAGCATGGCACTACCACTTTAAACTGTGCGTGTGTGTGTGTGTGCGTGTGTGTGTGTGCGCGTGTGCGTGTGTGTGTGTGTGTTATGCTCACTCTTCGTCAGACACAGTGCCGTCACCAGCCTCTACGAGCCGCGCCAGGAGCCGCTTCCTCGCCACCGGCACGTGGAGTAATGCAACAGTTCCTAGTAAACATATAATTTATATTATTACAATTCAAGATGTCAGAAACCACAAATTAAAATAAAACGGGAAGGGCGGGCGTTAGTTCTGAGAGATAACATACCGTGCGAATTGCGACTCAGAAGGAATTTGGTTTCCGGTCTTTAGAACGCGTGCGAAGTCGCGGGAAATGCTAGTATATTATAAAAAATATCCTATATTTTGATTTATAATAATAATAATCAGCTATCATCACAACAAATACATCAACTTCTCGCGAAGGGGTCTAAAATCTACAGATTCGGCCTCTTATCATCTTTCATTTCATCTCTGTCTATTCCTCTGACTATAATGACTATTTCAATAAAATATTTCAAAAACTATTCAACCTACGGGTTCGACTAAGTTATAATTTTATTGTATATTGTATTATTTATATTGTACATATTTATATGTGTAGGTTTTATTAATTACTAGCTTCGCTCCCGTTCTAAAGGCTGAAAATCGAAAGAAATATTTTTCATTGATGCTCCGCTCCCATTGGTCGTAGCGTGATGTAATATAGCCTATAACCTTCCTCAATAAACAGATTATCCAACACAAAAAGAATTTTTCAATCCGTACCAGTAGTTCTTGAGATTAGCGCGCTCAATCAACCAATCAAACAAACACACAAACTCTTCAGCTTTATAATATTAGTATATATTACATACCAGCAAAGGCTGAGGATCGCGCGCGCCGCCCGCCAGGACAGTTTTTCATTAAGTTTGGGATGATGATGGTTATCCGGGTCAATATATAGGATACTTTTTACTGCTGCAAAATATCTAATTTCTGGGTAATAATAAACTTCATCCAAATCAGTATTACTGATGCACACCTTCGCTTCGCTCGGGTTCGTCCCTAGATTTAGCACGCTTGCGCCGCGGGTATCCGCTAGTATTTAATATAATTCATCATCATCATCATCATCATCAGCCCTTTTTAACGTCCCACTGATGGTCACGGGCCTCCCTCAGTACGGGATCAGGCCATAGTCCACCGCGCTGGCCTAGTGCGTGTTGGCGGACTTCACATGCCTTTCGAAAACTTGTTAGGTTTTCTCAGACATGCAGGTTTCCTCACGATGTTTTCCTTCACCGTTAGACAAGTGATAATCATGATAGAAATGATTCGCACATGAAAATATCAGAGGTGCGAGACCCGGATTTGAACCCGCATCACTCGGTTATCCAAGCGACGTGTTACCGCTGGGCTACCACTGTCTAATAATTAAAAAAAAATATAATTACATACCAGCAAAGGGTCCAGGCTGAGAGTTAGCGCGTGCGGTCCGCCAGCGGTGGGCGGCGCGGGCGAGCGCGCGCTCGGCGCCGCCCACCGCTGGTAGCGACGACGCGAAGGGATTCCCCCACTCGAACTCCTCCTCCTGTTCGTAAATATTGCATGAATTTAGACTAGGCTGTATGGACTATAGTCCTTTGCCTTTCCCTATTGGGAATAAATTTTAAAAACAACAACATATTGCATGTATATTCATACTATACTAGAACATTTTGTGAAAAATAACATTATACTCTAAATACTGAAAAATTTCGAGAAGTAGAATGTGCAACTTTCTATATGGGAGGGTTATTTATTTATTTTGATTTTCATAAAATTAAATCGTTTATAATTTCCTATCTCAATGTTGGTGTCATTTACTAAAATAAATATTACTTTCAACACCATTACCACTTGATATACTCTGAACCACAAAAAAACTAATTAATCAAACAAACAAACAAAAAACTAATCAAACAAACAGTGACATTAACACAAAAAAAACCATCAACCTACATCAAGAAATCCACCCCGTTGCCGACTCCGCACTACATACGCAGGGTGCAACACCCAGCGGCCCGCTGCCACAGAACCGAGCATCTTCTCGCTGCGGCCCGGCGCCGCGCACAGCAGGTGCGTCGCGCGCGCGTCTAGCTCCGCGCCCGAGCAGACCACGCCACCCAGATGTGTTATCATCGCAGATATTTCTTCGTGGTTCTGTTCAAAATTCAAATATTTACAAAATATAAAAAAGTAAAAAAAAATTATAAAGTAAAAATTACAAAAATTTAAAAAAGTTAAAAAAACATTAAAAAGATAAAAATTTACAAAAATTTAAAAAAATTAAAAAATATAAAGAAGAAATACAAAAATTTCAAAAAATAAAAAAAAATATAAAGTAAAAAGTAACAAAAATATTAAAAAAATAAAAAAAAAGGTTTGTCCATAGGTTTAGCGCAAGAGAAGCTGCGGCTTCCGCTAGTTATATACTAAAACCTTCCTCGAAAACCACTCCATCCATTGGTGAAAACGCCATGAATATCTGTGCAATATTTTTTGAGTTTATCGCGAACAGACAGACAAACGGACAGACTTTGTTTTATAATATGTAGTGAATTATAGAAGTCACAGTCAGAGGATGCAAATGAAATGTAACTCTACTTATAAAATACTTTAATAAAACTAATTTCACAAACTAATTATCCTAAGGTGATTACACCGTCGAAGTTTGACGAATGTAATGATCAAAAAAAGTCTTTACCAGTTTTTTAAAAGGGAACTCAGATATTACAACGCTGTCACTTCACAAAAGTTATGTCGAAATATGAAAAACTCGGTGCAGGTGTGGGATGCGACGTTGGTGGCCGCACGAAGTGGTCCCCAGGCATTAGGGTGACGTAACAAGTGATAAAACAAAAAAAAACAAAACTCACATCAACGTTAGAAGACAACATGAATATCTTGACAGCGGGGGTAGTATCGTCCCACCCCACCGTGTTGACTTGAGAGTCGGGCTCTACTTCCGCTTCGGGAGCTGAATAAAAAGAAATAAATACAGTTTACACAAACTTAGATAAAATCAATCCTAACTAATATAATAAATGCGAAAGTAACTCTGTCTGTCTGTCTGTCTGTCTGTCTGTCTGTCTGTTACGCTTTCACGCCTAAACCGCTGAACCGAATTCGATGAAATTTGGTACACAGATAGAGAAGACCTTCAGAAAGGACATAGGCTACTTTTTATCCCTGTAATCCCACAGGAACGGCAACTACGTGGGGTTCGAACTTGAACTCCTCCGAAACGGCTTGACCGATTCTCATGAAATTTTGTGAGCATATTGAGTAGGTCTGAGAATCGGCCAACATCTATTTTTCATCCCCCTAAATGTTAAGGGTAGTCCACCCCTAAATTTTTATTATTATTTTTAAGACTTTTTTTTTCCTACAGATCAACCCAATGAGGTTGATTAGCAATTAAAAACTTGAACGCAGGCGAAGCCGCGGGTACAGCTAGTCTAGAATAATTAGAACACAAGAGACCAATTGCAGATAAACTAAAAAGGTAAGATGACTAAAAAAATTGTCTTAAAAACTTTTATCCAAATATTTAGTTATTAACAGTTTGTGAGATCTATCAATATAATAAATTTCTATATAAGCTATCTGTAAATTAAGTATTTAAAAAAAATCTAATCGAAATATTTATTGTTGGTGTCAAGGACCTAACTGTCTTCTGTACGAGATCGCATCACGCGAAAACCACTGGACATTTTAATGAAATTTGGTACGATAAAAGCTGGTTATCCAGGTCACTATATATGAATTTAGTTCCCTGATTTTAAACCCGAGAAGAGCTACGAGAAATACTAGTACTATAGCGTTTCCTGCGACTGTTCTCGAGTTTTCCGTATCGAAATAGTAAAAATAAAAAAAAGTGCGTGTGTACAAAGTACACATGTCAGAAGTAAAATTTCTTTGGCAATACTAATTTTTAAATCTCGTTTATATTTATACTAAATAACCCCGTCTAAGCTCGTTAAGAGAGGGAGATGGCGCGAATGTCACACACACGAGTTAGACAGAGTTAGAAATGTCACTGACTCGCGGTGGGCGAGATCTAACTAAGGCTAACTTTTCCCCGTCTCTGAGAGTACTATGGACTTATTTTTTCGTTTCATCGAGTTTGAAATCACAACGATTCTAAAGAAGTTTCACTTCAATAAGATTACGTTACCTGGTACTACCGTAACGGAATCCCTCGCCCTTTTCTTCTGAGAGCTCAAGCGGTTAGAAAGCGCTGCATTCAACCGCTGCAGCTGCTGGTCGACCGCTGCAGGCAAAGTACTGCTGGGGGTTGCAGCGCTTGAAGCGCTTGAAGCGGCTTTAGGGGTCACGTTGTTTTCTGTAACGTTTAGACTACCCGCGCTCTGGAAGCATAGGTTGGTTATAATTTTAAATATTCTAAAGCTATAGCATAGATAACATATAAAAAAATAGAAAAATAGAAAATATTGTGTTCTATAAATAACGTAAAAACTCTTTAAACAGTAGTAACATAATATACATAAATATTTAAAACTCACTTGATTCACAGAGAGCTTCGCCATTTTGGCCGGTGGAGTTTCAACTTGGTCCTGCAAAAATTATACACTAAACTTTATACTCTATAGATAACTTTAAAAACTAACTTTTTACTATGTCTTCTGTCTCTCTATTGTACAGATTATTAATACTATATTAAATACCTCTAACTGTAGTTTCCTTGGTACAGCGTGATGCTCAGACGGTGGGGTTGGAGCGTCGCCGTTGAATTGCGCCAAAAATCTATTCCGAATCTCAGATAATGGCTGGAAGTAAGCAGATATATAAAAATTCAGAAAGGTTTGACATTTGACATTTTTTAATCGATAGAAATAATAAGATTTTGATAATTTTTCAAAAAACAATTTAAAAATTTATATAAAGAAATCTTTTGATGTGTTTTGTTTTAGCTTTATTATGTATTCTTAAACCGTTCTAGCTTAGTGGATAGCTCAAATGTGTCTCGTATTTGCGCTATAGAATCTGGCAGCCAGCCGGCGGGAAGCTAAGAGTTGGGTTTTAGTGAGTAGTACTGGTAAGTCCCGTATCAGAAGTGGTCTGCGTTAATGCATTTCCAAATAATTCACCGACGTAGGGTTGCCAGCTTTTGTGTATTCTATAGGATGCATTTTGGAAAGTGTGTGCAGGAATTACACGACTTAATTCCCCCATCCCCTTTCCATCATCGGACGACTCGACGAACAGCTGGTCTCTATCCTTATGTCGTGGACATTCTATCCGTCCGGACGAAGCGTTTCGCTTCGTTATTTATTATATGTGCGGCTAAGGATTGGAACAACCTGCCTGCGTCAGTGTTCCCGTCCGATTACAATATGGGTGTCTTCAAGGCAAGAGTGAATAGGTGACCACTGAATTAGTGCGACTTACCATCTCCAACTGCGTTACCACTCACCATCAGGTGGAACGCAGTCAAGCACTAATTCAGAATAAAATAAAAAATGAAAAAAAAAATAATAAAAGTACGTGTGTACAAAGTACACATGTCAGAAGTAAAACTTCTTTGAAAAACTAATTTTAAAATCTCGTTTAAATATTTATACTAAATAACCCCGTCTTAGCTCGTTGAGAGAGTGATATGGCGCGAAGGTCACACCCACGAGTTAGACAGAGTTAGAAATGTCACTGACTCCCGGTGGTCGAGATCTAACTAAGGCTAACTCTTCCCCGTCTCTGAGTGCCTGGTACTATGGACTTATTTATCCGTTTCATCGAGTTTGAAATCACAACGATTCTAAAGAAGTTTCACTTCAAAAATAAGTACTAACAGTATGCTTATCCTTAGGCGTGTCGTTCTGCCTGGCGGGCAATTCGTTGACCATTCGCCACAGTCGTTTGCGCGCGTCTGGCGAGAGTCGACCAGAGCCGGGTCGCAGGGCTGCGCCGAACGCGCTATCCGGCGTTACCGTCTGCTCGACTGGGGGTATATTGATAATTGCATTTATTAGTATTTATTTTTTTTAGAAAATATTATTGAAATAGTCAAAATATATAGTTTAGAACTTTTGTTTGTCTGTGTTAAACAACATCGCGAAAAACTACTGGACAGATTGTAATATAATTTTGTATAGCCATAGCTATTACTTGAGTCAATCTGTAGGATACTTTTTACTTATGAAAAATATCACATTTATGAAAAAACTAAACTAACCGTTACAAAGCGGCTATAAAAATCACACGGTAAGTAAGTAAGTAAGTAACTCTTTATTGTACACCCGAAAACATAAGAAAATAAACAGAAACACAGAAAGTATAGGAAAAAGTACAAGAGGCCGCCTTATCGCTAAAAGAGCGATTTCTTCCAGACAACTTTTAGGTGTAGGAAAATGATATAAGGAGGAGGTATGTGAAATATAAGAATTTGGTTTCCGGTCTTTAAAATTTCCCGCGGCTCCGGGAAATCCCTATTAATCAGTAACTCTAAAACTTAATTAACTCGTTAATTTGTAAAGCAAGTCACAGCTACGGGACTCACATGGGTCTATGGGGGTTTTGATGGGGTCGGAGGGCATCTCCCCGCAGCGGAGCGCGCGCAGGCGGCGGCGCGTGGTGGGGCTGAGGGCGGCCAGGTTGGGCGACGATAGCGCGTCCTCTAGCGGCGGCGTGCGCACTGATGACCCACCTGGATAGAATAAATAAATGAATGAAATTAATAAATCAATGAAATTAATAAATTAATGAAATGAATAAATGAATGAAACGAATAAATGAATGAAATTAATAAATTAATGAAAAGAATTAATGAATGAAATTAATAAACGAATGAAATTAATAAATTAATGAAATTTATAAATTAATGAATGAATGAAATTAATAAATGAATGAAAATAATTAATGAATGATATGAATTAACGAAATAAATGAAATGATATAGGCCTGAGTATATGTATGTTTATTTATTTATTTATTTATTAGGATAACCAACAGAAATGACAACAGTAATACATAGTAATAATTTACATAATAAATTGGTGACAGTATAATTGTATTTCTTTTTAAAGGTTGATGCATTGATTTTTTTATAAATAGAGGTATAAAAAGATTTAAAAATTGAATTGAATTATATATTATTAGACAATTGATATTAACAATTTATAGTTTAAAAGAAATATAATTACTTATTTAACATAATTATAAATATTTTCATCATTATACATAATAGATGGAAATATAATTTAAAGAACTATAATTTAAATGTTATAATTATATTATAATTTATTCATTATTTTTAAAGAAATTAACTAATTTTAGTTTAAAGGCGGACAAATTATCGTGAACAATATCTAGATGAGAAATCTTTGAGGACAGATCATTATAACTGCGTGCTAGTCTGGCTAAAGGGGAATACTTTCCCAAGTTTGATTTATAAAGGGCTACATTAAATAAGGCTTGCGGTTTTCTAGGTAGTCTTGATGGTACATTAAATATACTGTTATTGACTATTTTGTACAGGAACAACATATCTGAAATGTTTCTACGCGATTGCAGTGATGAGATGTTATATTGTACCAACTGTTTATCGTAGGAATTATTAGTTAGACTGCTATTCGAACGGTATGCCAGATGACGTAGCAGTCGCTTTTGTATTCTTTCCATTCTGATGCTATGGATTTTGTAGTGAGGATTCCAGATTTGACTACAATATTCTAGTTTACTACGAACCAGACTACTAAAAAGTTTGATTGTAGTTGATGACTGTCTGAACTCTCTGGAGTTTCTCAATACAAAACCCAGTGACTTTGTAGCTGTAGATGTTGTATAAATAATTAAAATTATAGATTACCTTTTCTACAATTTTATTAAATAACGCACGAGTTTCTTGTGTGAAATTGAAATATATTGTACTATTGCATTGTAACTCGGTGATATTAAAAAGAACAACAACTATTAAGTTACTTCTGAGATCTTTTCAGAAAACCAAATTTATTATTATATACATGCACTTAAAATTTACTTTACGATTCTTTAAACACAACGACGAACAAAAATTATCGTCTAATTAACTATAAATCTAATTGAATCAATTGGATTTTATTACATTCCACTAACCTTGTTTATCATCTTCCTTTAACTCCTGCAATCGTTTTGGAGTTTCCTGAGAGTCACAGCCTAAAAGCCCTTGTCGCGCCATCGCTATATAGCGTGAAGCAGGCGACATGTTGTCTGTATCGCCGTCTAAAAAAAATGTGTAAATAAATAAAAATTAATTAAGCGCTTAAAATTATATATAGATAATTACGGTGTATCCATCGACTACTTAGCCTGAATAGACGCCTAATATATGTACTTCTGCATCCAAACCCGTCAGTCAAAAGTCTGAGGCAAGCGATACGGGGGAGGCGGGTTGAAATGCACGCTGATTGGTTAATTCAAGGTTGCGACACTTGCTAATAGACAAATAGCAGTGTGCCGGTAATTAAAGAAAAGTATAGCAATAATGAACTGCATTGAAAAGAAAGGGATGCATTGTCCGAGAATGTCCGAAGATGTCAAATACATCATCGCGAGTTGCGTTGCGACCAATATAGCTTGAGCTCTGATTTAATCACATTTAATGATTTTGAAAATTAAAATTCATATACCTATGAAAAGTGATGCCATTTTATTGAAGTTACACGTTTAGCTACTATTTCCACACCATTTTATTGTTTATTGTTTATTGCTATGTTGCGCGTCTGTTGTATTTTATTTTGTCGGAAATTCACGAGTCGCAAGCAATATGTTCTCGGGTAACGGACGTGGTCGTTACTAAAGTAAATCGCGCGATCGTTTTCTTAAGTAAGACGTATTTGTCTAACGTGGTGACTGAAAGTGTTCGCCTTGCATGAGGTGTCTATCAGACTGAGTAGTCGATGGGTATATCATTTGGGTATATTGTTTTCACAATGAAATGTTAGATAATAAACTAAAATAAGAGGGCATTATTTTTTTTTTATGGTAAAAAGGGGGCAAACGGGCAGGAGGCTCACCTGATGGGAAGTGATCACCTCCGCCCATGGACATCTGCAAGCGCGTTGCCGGCCTTTCAGGAAAGGGAGGGATGGAGGAGGGAGGGAAGTGGTAGGGAGGGGGGAACGAAGGCGGAGGATGAAGGGAAGAGGGAGGGGGGAAGGAGAGTGGGCCTCCCGGACTCTCACTCACCAGACGAAACACGACAGCATAGCTGCCACTTCACGCCGGTCTTCTGTGAGAGAGTTGTACTAATGAACTATACGGGGCGTGCCGGCCCATTCGGTTGCTACCCCGTAACAAGCATGGCACTACATTATACAAACAAACGGATAACTTACTTTCATTGTAATATTAAAATAAATAGCATATTTTATGCTTTTTGAAAAGGCTCTCTTGAACTACTAATTTTATCAAAATAACAGCCAATTGATATTATGTTAAAATTAAAGTTACCATTGTATCTATTGATATAGGTAAAACATGAAATCTCCACAACCTTTTCTAATTAAATTCTTTCATATTACAAAATCAAACAATCTATAAGAGATATATATTATTGATTTATAGAAAACTAAAAGAAAAACTTAATATCATGAATAAGTATAAGTTACTTTTAGCTAAAGTTGATAAACAAATCGCAAGATTTTAAAATACGGCAAAAAAAATTATGGGTTAATATAAAAAAAATATAAAAATTGTGTATAGGCACTGCCTGTAACAAGTATATAACCCCCTGAGATGTCTAATACCTTCGTCTCTCCCGTGACCATGATTGCCGTAAAGCATTCGAAACGTCGGGAACCAAAAATCATAATAAATCCGCGACAAAATCCGAAAAGACAGTATCATTTATAATGACAATTATTCGCGTAAACCTAAGAAAGTATTACGCCAAAAAAAATTTAATTAATTAATTTTTAAAGGTTCACCATTAGCAACCCTAGGTGTATGTTCTTTCTGAATAGAAGCTCGTCGTGGTACAGTCGTAGCAGGCGGCAGCATGGCGTTCTCCTTGTCCTTATCTGGTACATGCACTGGATTATCAATTTCTTCTCTTCGTTCTTCTTCTGGCAGAACTGGTAACGGAGGAGCTGTAAGTGTTAAATATTGCTTTGACGACACTACTTGCTACGCCAATGCAGCCCAGGTTCGAGTACAGCTGGAGGCATTCATTTATTGAGCAAGAATGTTTGTACTGCTTATGTTGAGACTTCAGATCATCTAGTTCGATGGTAAGCTACGAGGCTTGTGTTATGAATAGTTGATGCATAACAAATATATACATACATATTTTATATATAAACACCCATAACTGAAGTACAAACATTCATACTCATCACACAAATAAATGCCCCACGGCAGCCCCCACTGTACTGCCCCCGGGTACTTGTACCCGGTGGGCGTGGGGCACCAGAAAAGCTCGCAGATGGTAGATTTCTTACTACTTACTTTTTTGGACAATAAACACAATATCTTTATAAATTGTAGCCTATGTGTTATTCTGAAGTATAAGCTATATTATTGTAAAGTTTCAAAAAAACAAGTAATGTAATACCCCACAACTATTACCTTTAGTCTCACCAACAAGATATGGTCCTTCGTGCACTCTACGCCCCTCTTTCGCACAATCGAGCAACCACTGTGCGATGACCGCCGGCAGCCCCCCCTTCACTGCCCCCAGGTACTTACATTCATGCCGGTCACACAAATAAATGCCCCCAACGGGTTTCAAACCCACGACTACTGGTACTACAAACAAAGCCAAAAAAACAAATAATACAAGACCCCATCACTATTACCTTTAGTCTCACCAACAAGATATGGTCCTTCGTGCACTCTACGCCCCTCTTTCGCACAATCTAGCAACCACTGTGCAGTGATCGCCGGTAGCCCCCACTTCATTGCCCCCAGGTACTTGTCTCCAGTGGGCGTGGGGCATATCAGGTGGGTAGAGGCGAGGGCGTTCGCTGTGTTGCGACGGCAGAAGCGAAGTTGTGTCCTTGAAAAGGATATGTATTGGTTTTTTTTTGCATTGCTGTATTGCGATTTATTTATATAATTGAGTTATTTATTTATTTTAGAAAGATACACCATCGACTTATAATACATACACTATAATTAATATTGCAATATACAATTCAGTACGATTCGCCTTTACAGGTTATACATTTACTTATACATTGAGTTGCATGGGTAAGTTAAGTTATAATGTTATAAGATAAAGATTTTATTTCCCTTTACATGCTACAAAACTAAATTATACTGTTTTAATACTAAGCTGCCACAAACAAACAGACAAAAAACTAATCAAGTTAAATATTTGTATCACTTAAACAGCTGTTTCAAAATCACAGTAAAATATTTAATTTATAATACAAATAAAAATCAAAGATATATCTAGAGAGTTAAATAATATTAATTAGAAATGGTTAGTTAAAAATTAAAAAAAACATACGTAGCGCCAAGCAACTTTGCCAATTCATCCAGGAATGCTCTCTCCACCCCACTGTACGTACTGAGGCTGGCCACCACGCCTACCAGTGGGCCGGGTCCCTCCCACTGAGGTAACTTCACTGGGCGATGGTAATACTGCACTGGTAGAAGCTCTTGTTGTGAGAGACAGTCTTTCTGTAATAATTAGATTTCTTTAAATTTTGCAGGTATCCAATTTTGATGAAACTTATAACATTTAATCAACAAAAGAAAAAGTGATGCTTATGTGATTTTTTTCAAGTGGTCCATCAATTCTAAATAAGTAGTAACAGCCAACAAAGTAATATTTTATATTTTTTTAGTAACAAAATAATTAAGATACCTAAACGTTATACTTTTTAATAATTATGTTTACAGTTTAGTTTTGGAATTACATTAGTAATTTTAGAAAGAGAAATTAAAAAAGCTGTTATTTTCATATCTAAAAGTTAGATAGCCAAAGACTACAAAACTAGTCATGTAAAACGTAACCTACTTAACAACACAGTATTATTAATTACATTAAGCTCCGTGGACAAATCTTATCCTAATACTCTACAAACTAATTAAAACTTTTCACACCCATCCCCCTACCCCCACACACATCCCCACGCACATCCCTCTACCCCACACCCCAACATCCCCCTACTCCCCACACACACACCCCATCCCCCTACCCCCTACCCCTATCCCCACACAACCCCCCCCCACTCACAATCCAGAACACAGTGACGCAGTCCCCCCGCGCCCAGTCGAGCGGGGCCAGCACGTAGTCTCCCCGCGCGCCGCCCGCAACCAGCACGCCGCCCGCCGCCGCCACCTCCGCGCCTATCTCGCTTATCGCCTCCTCGTCTAGCCCTTGCACTTCTATTTTTATACCTGACCATATACAAAATATATTAAAAGTACGGCATTTGGAGCTTATATATTTTTTTTTAATTTTGCGCAGTTTGTAGTAATATTTGGCGCAGTTTGTAGTTGACCCTACTTCCTTGCGCCAGCGGTCGCGGGTTCGAGTCCCTCTGGGGGCATTTAAAGTTAAACTCGGATGTTTGCACTCCAGTCATGAGAGTTATCATTTATATTATGTATGTATTTATATTTATATGTGTAGTATATCAACTATCTGGTATACGTAATATAAGCCTCGTAGCTTACCACGGAACTAGATGGGGCTGTTGTAAAAAATGTCCCAACATATTTTTTTTTTAAACTGAGAGCCATTGGAGCTCGCGTTTGCTTCGATAACCGAGTTGCGATTCAAATCCGGGTCTCGCACCTCTGATACTTTCATGTGCGAATCATTTCTATCATGATTACCACTTGTCTTACGGTGAAGGAAAACATCGTGAGGAAACCTGCCTGTCTGAGAGATAACATGTTTTCGTAAGACATGTGTCCACCAACACGCACTTGGCCAGCATAGTGGATTATGGCCTAATCCCCCTAGTATTGAACTTGACTCTTTTTAACTACTTGCTATTGCTGGGCACGACTGGGAGACCCGAGCCCAGCAATGGGAAGTTAAAAAGGGCAGAATACAGACAACTGTATAGGATATAATTTATTATTGTGCGGGACTTGAACCCACGACCGCTGGCTGTGTACAATGTACATTGTACATACCTCTGAATATCTGTTCCACTTCTTCAGTAGGATCATCAAGTGTATCTTCAGTCATGTCGGGTTGTTCCTGTACTTCTGGCACCGGAGCTGGCTCCGGCGTCTTCTCTTGGGGCTCGGGCATATTTTCTAAAAAAAAAAACAATTTTTGTTTTTATAATCACTCACACACATGTTTGATTGTTTACACATTTACCCGACAGCGGTGAAACCCAAAGGAAGGTTATGTATTATACATAATATCAGCCTTATTAAAAAAATTATGAAGGCCTAATTTAAAAAAATTGTGAAGGAACGTTTGTGTACTAAGGGTTATTATTCGATTAACGATTTTTTAGAAGACAGTACGCCTTGGGAATGATGTGATCGTCGCCAGGCTACTTCAACATATAGAATTATTGTGAATATGCAATTTAATTTAAAAAAAAAAGAATGAGATTAAGATAAAAAAAAATATTAGTCCCGCTGAGTTTCTTTCGCCAGTTCTTCTCAGGTCAGAGGTTTCTTCTTTCCGAACTGGTGGTAGACTCATGACGTTCAGTAAGAAATTGTAACAATTTTTATGCTGAATAAAATATTTTGATTTGATTTGACTTACTCGCGGCTTCGTTCGCGTTCTAATGGCTGTAAATTAAAAGAAATATTTTTCTCCCGTTCTTGCAACACTTTTCATTGATGCTCCGCTCCTATTGGTCGTAGCGCTCCTATTGGTAATATAAACTATAGCGTTCCTCGATAAACGAACTACCCAACACAAAAAGATTTTTTCAATTCAGACCAAACAAACAAACAAACTCTTCAGCTTTATAATATTAGTATAGACATTTATAAGCTCAGAAATACATATTTCACGTTACTTCTAACCAGCGTTCGGAACCGTACGATAATTATTGTACACATACGATAATTTTGCCTACGTACGATGTATGATAGCATATTATTATCGTACGCAGGTCTGTATACCATGTGTAAAACATTTGGGTTTCAGTGTTCTGTTGATTTGACAGCGGTGGTTTAAAAAAGATAAACTATAGAGTACTTGCATGCATATCAATATTACAATTTATATGATTTATTTATCTATAATAGACATTATCCTAAAAAATACGATAATTTCGATCCATGTACGATAATTTTACGCCCCATGGTACGATAGTTAGTCCACTTCAAGTTGCTAACGCTGCTTCTAACAATTCGTCTTATAATAATAACAGTTGGACTAAATTGAATGAAATTATTATAACTGAAAATTACTAAAATCACTTACGACTCAAATAATGATTGACCAGTTCATCTTGCTCCTCTCTAGCATCAGGCGTGGGCGGCGGCAGGTCGAGGGGCGCGCGCTTCAGCAGCTGCAGGTTGCGCTTGCTCATAGGTGACGCGGGTTCGATGCGCGGCGTGTGCGACTTCACTGGCGTGCCCGGTGTTGTGTTTATTAGAAACTGTGGAAGATATAAATATATAAAAATACATACTTGATAAGTAGTAGTTAAATATAATTAGATTTAAAATAATCAAATGAAAACAAGGCTCAGATCGGTAATTTAGTAAATCGTTTAGCCATAGTAAAAAGAATGACAAAGTAAGGCAACTTCATACAAACGCACCGCGCGCGGCTTGTATGTGTGCGTTATAGTATCTTTACGTTGCCGCACGCACACTCAAACAATATCTCGAACCGTTTATCAGTGCGCCAGTCAAGGCTGACGTCGCACAAGTTTCGCGCGTCACTGTTTTTCACTATATGAAAAATGTGTGATATTCGTAGAAGAACTTATTGCTGTGTGTTTGGGTGTCTAAATTCTTTATCGATTCCAGAGTTGTCTTTGTTCAGATTACCTACTGAACAGGAAAGGTAAACAAATCACTTATTCTAGCATATAATTTATACTTGATGATGAAATACTTATGTAGGTACTTTTATTTTTGTTGTATTAGTTTATTATTTGAATAGGATGTGATATGATTTTATTAATATATTATACCTTTAATTTTTTTAATTGTTACTAAAAGCATATTAATGTTTTTGTAAACGCAAGAAATTAAAGGATTTATTTTATTTATTTACACAAATAAAATATCTAAAAATTTCGAGATAAATCTAACAAACAAATATTTTTAATACTATTTTCTACTGATATATCAGTTAAGCAAGTAACTACAGGCCTAATAAAAATAATCATAAACATGTAAAAACAAAATGTTTTACATTCTTAAATGTATATAAATAATAAATATTTTTTAATAACACACTTCCCGGCCCAATGCCAATTTATGAGCACTGAATTAAAATTTAGCTACAGTGACAACTCTGTGACAGGCAACTATGGTAACTATGACAGGTAATTATATCGCGGATTGGGCCGAAGTTGCCCTACTTTGTCATTCTTTTTACTATGGTTTAGCATTGTTTATTTCAAACTCGATTGAACGAAAAAATAAGTCCATAGTACCAGGCGCTCAGAGATGGGGAAGAGTTAGCCTTTGTTAGATCTCGCCCACCGCGAGAACTACAACAGAGCGTAGAAGCCAGTGGGCCCGCAGCACGGGCACAGCTGGCAGCGCGGCGGCGGCGCGCCATCTCCCTCTCTCAACGAGCTTAGATGGTCTTTTTTTTACTTTAATGTACTCATCCACAGGCGTTAAGCGCCCGTGCCTTTTGTTTATTTTATTATTATTTTTTTATTTATTTGGCGTCTTACATTTTTTTTAATATTATGTGTTTTACACATCTATATTAAGCTTACCTGCTATTTCAATTTTCTTAGACGCTTAGACGAGGTTATTTAATGTAAATATAAATAAAATATCCCCCACCTCAGTCTCCTCAAGCGCGACACCCGCCGCAACACTCCGCAGCAGCCAGTGAGCCCGCAGCACGGGCACAGCCGGCAGCGTGGCGGTCACAGCACGCGCGGTCGTCACACACGCCGCGACCGCGTGCGTGACGCGCGCGTGCGCCGTCTCCCTCTGTGACCTTCGCGCCATCTTCCTCTCTCAACAAGCTTAGACGGGCTTATTTAGTATAAATATTATTTAAACATCCCCCACCTCAGTTGCCTCGAGCACGGCACCGGCGACGCCCACCTTAACTTCCTCCAGTCCTCCAGCGCGGCACTGCTGACGCCCGTGCTAGACAGAGACGGAGATATGACGATGTCGCAACCACCTAACTGAAAATATCCCCCACCTCAGTCTCCTCAAGCGCGACACCCGCCGCGACACTCCGCAACAGCCAATGGGCGCGCAGCACGGGCACAGCGGGCAGCGTGGCGGTCACAGCACGCGCGGTCGTCACACACGCCGCGACCGCGTGCGTGACGCGCGCATGCGCGCTGTCGTAGCGCACGCCGCCGCAGCGAGACACGCACGCGGACGCGCGCTCGCGACACACGCCGGAGAGACCCGTTATCCAGATCTGTTTAATTATTAGAAGTTTTCATTTAGTCATTATTTGTGTATTTAGTCATTATTTGTGTTTAGCCATTATTTGTCTATTTGGTAATTATTTGTGTGAGCAACCAGTTTTATGAGAGGTTTTGTTTACTATTGGATTATTGAGTTTTAAATGTTAACACTCAATCAATCAACCAATCAATCAACCAATCAATCAACCAATCAATCAATCATTCAATTAAAAATATATTCTTTATTCAAATAGACTTTAACAAGCATTTTTGAATCATCTCTTTTTTAGATTATAATATTGAATTTAAATTGTCAGTCTGTAAGTCTGTGAGTAAGCTATCACCAACTCGGAATGCTGATAAGCTGAGAAGAGCCGGCGAGAAACTCAACTTATAAAAGAATAAATATTTAATAACAATACTTATTGCATTACAATATTCATCTATTTATCCTATGTCAGACACACTACACATTCACATCACCTAAGTCGTTCCATGATGGTGAATACTGTATCAATACTTAAAAATTTTGACATCTACTAGTCTCATGTGTCAATTGTGAACGGATCTAAATGAAATTTACAAACAAAATTAAAAACAAAAGAGTATATAGCACATAGAAACTTGCATACATTACCCAATCGCATCTAGCAATTTCAGAGTAAAAGAGTAAATAAAATTTCTTATTTAAATGTCAAACTTATTACCTCCCTATTTAAACCTAGTCAAAAAAGAAAGCAAAATAACAAATAGCGTACATACACAGAAACCATCAAAGATAGGTCCAGCCTTTTTAATAAGACTCATATCGAAGTTCTCGAATTCAGCTATCATATCTTTGTCTATCATCGTCTCGTTCGCTCTCTTTGTCTCTTGTGATAACTGTAACATTAATAAATTTTCATATTATGTTTTAACGTTTATAATAGTAATAGTATATATTTCTCAGAAATGAGATATTTTCCCACTGTATATTTGGACTGGTTCTGGACTAGCGACTCGCCCTCGCTTTGCTTGGGCTTTTTCCTAGATTTAGCACAGGCAAAGCCGCGGGATCCGCTAGTTATGCATATAAACCTTCCTCTTTAATCACTCTATCTATTAAAAAAACCGCATCAAAATCCGTTGCGTAGTTTTAAAGATCTAGGCATACATAAGGACAGATAGACAGCGGGAAGCGACTTTGTTTTATACTATGTAGTGACTACTGATACTACCTTCATTTTCCCAGACACAGTAGACACATCCACAGATCTTGTTTCATCCACAAAGTTGCTTGGAGGTCGGAGATTGGTTATACGCGAGAAGTTTAAACCTGCCAAAATTATTTCAAATTATCAAATATATTGTAATAAGTAAAAAAGTATGATTTTAAAAATTTTGATTGAAAACTTATTATATGTACATGAGACGTAAGCTCAGTTTTGCATTTGTGTGAGTGACAGCTAAAAGCCAATAGCCACGTATCAAAAACTAGTTAAAACTGGTTTAAACCACTCGCAACGCGCTATACTTCAGCCGTACTTATCCGTACATTGCACGCTCACAAATGCAAAGCTTAAGGCGCGAGGTCTAGATAGATAGAAACTTTGATACAGTTTATTTGATCTTAATATTATAGAAAATTGACAACTAAATTTTATATTTATAAATGATATCATTATACAAACAAACTTACTAATATCAGGCAGCCTATGCTCAGCCAGGGGTGAAGAAGTGGACGCACCGGCCACTCTATATTTGGCCAATGGTTGAGCAACTCCTTTACTTGCCGAGTCCACCACCCAACTGGGTAACACACATGCTTTTCCGTATTCTAATGCCGCTTTATATTTTTCACTGCCTACACCATCTCTGTAATTAAATGTTATAGAAGATATTTATATTAAGTGTGTATTTAAGAATTTATATGTGTAGTATATCAACTATCTGGTATCCGTAACACAAGCCTTGTAGCTTATCATGGAACAAGATGGTGCTGTTCTAAAAATGTCCCAACATATTTATTTATTTATATACCTACACTATATAACACGCACACTGGCTCAGCAACCCATTGTATACATAAGTCACATGTCCTCTCTCTTTGATGGCTTAAGCTGAACTACTTTACTACCCACTACCGTGACAACGAGACATTGTAAATAATCATTACTATAGTTTTAAAAAATTATAGAAACACGAAAGTCTACAGTAGACAATTACTTTTTTTTCATTTTTTCCCTTGCAGTATATGCCAAGGGAACTAATTGCCCAAATTACAGGGTAAGCCTGTTCTACAACCAGATGTCAGGGCATAATTAAATTTGATAAAACACAATATACTGGTCACATTTAATTTAATTATTCTACTTATTTATCTGACTTTTTTTACTTATGTACTTAGACTACATATTTTTTGTCTTTTCCTAATTTCAAACTCCAGAAGAGCTAAGATGTAAATGGTACTTTCATTTATAGATTCAGAATTTATATCAATCATACAAATAAAAACCAAAAAAATATAAAAACAAAGCTTAAAATATTTTTATTAATAGCAGGTAGTAGTTTTAATAAGAACATAAAATACTAACTTTGTAAGTACTACAACATCTGTTGTCTCACTTTGGAAAGCTCCAGAGAAGACTCCACCATTTTCATTCACTAACTTCATAATATTTTGTTTTTCTTTTTTTAATATGCCTGATGTAGTAACCTTAAAAATAATAATAAAAAAGCCTTGTATTTCCAAACTTTCTTATAATTTACGACTTAAACATTACTTAAACTAATTTAAAATATGTTCACTCAGAGTGCCTTAAGGCCTAGGTAGGTCCCCTCCTGCCTTCCACTGAAGGAAAAGCATTAGGCAAAGTGATATAAATGTTGTCATTACACTACTAAGTACTGCACATGGCACTGCTTGTGTAGAATATGCAATGTATTTACATTGAAGAAAAAACTATGAGATTATCCAGAACTAAAGATTGGCAGACTTTTATTTAAATGTGTAACCAAACAAGTGGAACCCGAGCAAAGTGAGGGTGAGTCGCTTATTTAAGATAAACATTTCCATCAAACAATACATATGTGTAACTCTAGTGGTTGTGAAGGCACACGCCAGAATTGCTCGCAGATGGTAGATATTTTACTACTTACTTGACACTTATCATCATATTTTGAACAATTCACAGTATACCTTTGTAAATTGTAGCCTATGTGTTATTCTGATGTATAAGATATATTATAGTTTACGTGAAAGAGTGACAAGCATCCATCCAACCATACAAACTTTCTTGTTATAATACTAGTCTAGATAAGTTTTTAAAATGATTTTGATGTTTACCTGCAAATTAGCAAATGGTGGCAGCTTATAATCATTGAAGTCAGATGATGCCCCATTCACATTGAGATGTAATGATGCTTCCCAAACAGCATCTACCCAAGTCTCTTTCATTATAGGAATACCTTTTTCTACTGATTTCTGAAAAATTATTAATCATAGATTAATAGATTTTTAATTATAGGTATAATATTATTAAAGTTCATTTCAATAGAAGAACTTTATACGTTATATATTTCTAATATATAAGTATTATCAAACATCAAAAGCAAACCATACTTACAATATACTTATCTGACAGCACAGTATCAGAAATAAGGTGTGTTGTATCTTCAGTTAGCACTGTGGTGTACATTCCTCCCATCCATTGCACTCTCTTTTTTATATGCTCCTATTTAAATGAAAACAGTATAAGTTATAACTAATGACCTAATTCAATTTACCACTTACTTAAAAGATAAATATATAAGAAACAAATAAAATAATATTATTTTACACCTTTTGCTGTTTAGATAATCCACTGGCAGTAACTATCAACCCTCTCATAGCTATAGTAAAAACAGGCTCTAGACCTGATGGTATTGGAGTTCCTTCTGTTAAACAGCAGGACAGACAACGTGGACCAACCAATCTATAAAAATAACAGTTTCAGAAAACTTAAAATTAATATTAAATTCATCTCAACTATGAATTAGTTTAATTGTGACTCTGGTGACTTACAAGCATTTTGTTGTTTTTAGCTTTTTAAATAATTCTCCTTCAAATTCAGACAAAACAAATACATCTCTCTTTGTGAGTCCATCGAATTTTTTCCACTGAGATTGATGCACCCATTGGGCTTTGATTCCACCTCCACTGTGTTGTTCACACGCCTAAAAATATATTTATGTTAATAAAAAATAATTATTGCGGTGAAATTTTAAAACAAACTTCTTAAAGTCTTCAAGTCTTACAGTAAAAGCGAGTTGCATTTCTTCTGAACACTCATTTTCACTCCTACAATCTAATGGAATTATAAAAACTACATTTATATCTTCATTCATTTTCATATAAGTAATATATTAATACATTTTACATTAGCTCATATACTTTTAATAATACATATGTTCAAACAAATCTCATTATTTTGTTTCCAAAATCCAAATGTACACACTACATAACCGCGCGCGATTTGTTTACAACTGTCATTTGTCAAAGACCAAAGTGTAAAGACGTTTACATTTTTGATTTTACAGATAATGAAGATAAGACAGTGTAAAAGAAATATTCGAAGAATGTCTATAGAAAAAATATTAGGTTTTACACTTAATTTAAATAGTAACTTTTGATATATTTACTAATAAGCAAAACTTTATAATACTTAAATTATGGATATATTAATGATAAATTGTATCCGATTTTGGTTCGAGCACTTTTATTATCACGGTCGAGGTCGCAACTCGCAAGTCGCAACTCTCAATCGGCAATTTTCATTTTTCAGCATGCTTTTCTGTTGCTTTGACATTAGTTATTGACGTTTTGATATGTACCGAAAGGTTATGGGTTTATGTATTTTTAATAGATTTCTATAAATATGTGAACAATATCAATCGATAGTGTCTTTTGTTCTAAGGATAAATAAATAAGTGAAAATGTTATACGACGATTTCAAGCCCATAGTTGATCTAGTTTTTAATAACTGGACGGCCCTACAGCTGGCTGTTGAACATGGAATGGGTGCTCCTGGAGGAGAAAAGGTAAGATAAAACTGAAGTTATTTTCATGCTTATAAGTCAAAAAAATAACATAAAATAACGGCATTGTCGTTTTCAGACTGCGCAATTGATGTCGGTCTATGTTGCAAGATATTGTGTAGAAAACGTAGTTGACAGAGATGATTTAACTGAACTTTTAGAAGATTTGATGGATGAAGAGTTTGAAACTGTGTGTCATGACAATTCACCAAAAGGCAAGTTATTCCTTATTTCTGTTAATTGCTTAAAATATCACATACATGCAACAAAAATTAGTAAATTGTAAATGTTTCTAAATGTAATAGTTTCTAAATTATTTACAGAAGTAGCATCACTACTTACTTTCTTTTTGGGTCTTCTTAAAGAGGGAAGATTTGATGAACTAAGAAACCATATAGAAGCTATGCCCAAATGTCAAAAGTGGCTTAGTGAGCCTATTCATGAGTCTGTTCCACCACAAGTAAGTATGCTAATGCTTTATTAAATAGCCTTAGTTAAAGAAAATTAAAGACTAGTTTCTTTGATTACTTTGTTAATTACTTATTTTGTTAATGTGGGTGGTCCCAAATTAGTATCACAATATTATGATAAATTTAAATTAATAAAATAAATATTTTTCAACAGTGTCATGGAAATCCAGATGATGATACTACAAGCAGCAGTGGGGATGAAGAAAGTGATAATACTGAAGGAAATGGTGAAGCAGCAGCTTCTTCAAATCAAAATAATCCAGAGCCTATGGATGAGGATGGTGAACCTGGCTGGACAGTTGTCAGAACACGGAGGAGGAAATAAACATATCAAAAAAAAACTCATTTTAACTTTGTTCATCTTTATTTTAAATAGTAGCATTTATCTTTCCAAGTGTTGCAAAAATTTGTTGATTGAAAAGCCTTATCATAATGATAGGAAAACTATTATACTGATTGAATATTGTAACTTATTTTTAAGTTTGCTTGAATTTTTTTAATGCGGGTATAAGATTTATAGTATTTTGCAATTCATCATCTTTTGATGATATTTTTGTTTTGTAATTTCCTATTAAGTACCCAAAAATATTACATAATATGGTGATGTTCTTGGATTGTAATTTACATCAGTTATAATAAGTCAATGGCAACTTTTAGAATGAAGTAAGCACATAGCTTAAAATTTTGTGTCTTGATATGATATAGAAATATATGGGCAAGTACCTACAATAAAAATATAAAAAATGTAAACAATTGTTGGAATAGTTTAATTACCAGTTTTTATTTTTTCTAATAGGTCCTATTGTACCTGTACTATTGTAATATTTTATCATAAATTATAAATCATTATTACATTACTAAACTTAAAAATATGGTCTTACATGTCTTTGAAATAAATAATATTTTAGAATCTGTATTACACAATATTATATCTGTTAAAGGTTATAAATATTATAGTTACAATTATCCAGCACTTATAGCATTTTCATGTGTTAGTGCATTTGGGTATCTACTAATGTGTAGAAATTATTTTGTACCGTTTAAAATACTATTGTAGTGTTATTTTATTGAGTAATTTTATTTATAAATAAATGTGCTAAACATTTGTTTTATTTTATTGAAATGTTCTATGATTACTAAATGTATTTTTTTATCAATAAAACATTTGGAAAAAAATAAGTAGAACTGAATAAGTAATTTAATAAGTTATCCATAATTTTATATTTTTTATTAGGAGAAATTCATGTTTAAATTTGACCGTTTGCCGCGCAGTATCGACCGTGTATTTACCGGTGAGTGTAAACTAAATTCGATCAATAAAGTCTACTTAGTATGTCTATATGAATAAAAATATAGATCTAAGGAAGACAATCAAGAAATAAATTTGCTATTTAATTTTAATTTCTAGAGAAACCTAATCTATACTAATATAAACGAAAACTATTTATTTAAGGCAGTTTGTCTCTACGTCAAATTCTACACGTAATTTCTGGTCAGTTGACTACAGATTGTAATAATCTTCTGTCAAGTCACAACTCACAAGTGTCACTTGTCAAGTCTGGAATCTGAATATTTATGTGTATGATGATTGATTGCCGCAAGATTTTGTTTTAATGTATATTTAACTAATTAAACATTGTTATTCAAATCTAAATTCTAATGCCATTAACCGCCCGACAACGGAGTATTCATAACAAAAATGGAGCCAAGAGATCTGCCAGTTTTAATAAAGGCAGACTATCACGTAAATCGAGCGAAGGGTAACAATCATGTGTTTTAACATTTGTAGATATTTTTTTATCACTTTTATACGTTTTATAATTATAATAGCAATTTAAATTATCTACTTATAACAGAAATACGGAGTACTTGTTAATATTATTAGTGTGGTCTTAATATTTTTACAGGGAATATTTGTTTACGAATGCGCCAACTAATTTGCGAAGTGTAGCATATCCTAAGGGTTTTGTAGCTTTAGCTTTACTTTTGATTGCTCGTCTTGCATCAGCATACTATGGACTGATAGCTGATTGTGATGAAACATATAATTACTGGGAACCATTGCATTACTTAGGTGAGTACAAAACATAAATTATTTAGTGATATTAGACGTAAGTAGCCTTCAAACAAACAAGAAAAAGTTCAGCTTGATATATATATTTAATAATAAGTAAATTTTGTTTTTCAGTGTATGGCAATGGCCTTCAAACATGGGAATACAGTCCAATCTATGCAATACGCTCATATATGCCTCTTTGGCTATTTGCTGTGCCTGCCAAAATATTATCCTTTATAATGACACCAGTATCTGTGTTCTATAGCCTGAGGGCTTTATTAGCAATCCTCACAGCTTGTTCTGAACTTATGTTTTATAAGTAAGTTCATTTATGGTAACAAGTACTATATTGTTATTTATATTTAATTTTAATATTTTTTATCATTCATTCTTTTATATTTAACTTTCCTGTATAGTTTAAAATGACTATTATTTTAGGGCAGTTTGTCATGAATTCGGGGTACATGTAGGAAGGGTATGGCTTTGCTTGACCCTCCCCGCTGCGGGTTCCTTTATGTGCACATCAGCAATGCTGCCATCATCATGGAGCTCTGCTCTTGTTTCTGCAGCACTCGCTTGTTGGTGGCGTAAGAGATATGCACCAGCTGTTATGTTAACTGCAGCAACTGTGTTGTTGAGTAAGTGTTGTTTTAAAGTACTATAGTCTATTTTGAATCAATGGATATTAATTTTTTTATAACTTATATAGGCATTAATATTTTCTTACATTTTAATTCATAGTGTTTAATAAGATTACTGTATTTTTTATAGATAACAAATATAACAAATAAACACCCATACTTAAAATATATGAAATTAGTGAAACAAAATTTAAATTTTCTATGTTGTCTTCACAGAAACACTCTAATTCCCAAGATATAAGTTAAAGTCTATCAGTTTTGTAGTTTTTGCAGTTAAAGCAAATAAAAAAAATGTACTCTATTTATTAGTGATAGAAATTAAATTTCTTTACATTCATATATATTATTTATTTTTTCCAGGTTGGCCATTTACTGCCATATTAGGTGTACCTATAGCAATTGACATGCTCTTTTTCAAGGGACAAATATTGGAATTCATCAAATGGTCAATTGTCTCTCTCATTATAATCCTCATACCAACCGTTGCAGTGGACTCATGGCATTATGGCAGATTGGTAGTAGCCCCTTGGAACATAGTAGCATATAATATATTTACAGAACATGGGCCGGATTTGTATGGGGTTGAGCCATGGACTTACTACTTTGTTAATGGTTTCTTAAATTTTAATATTGTATGGGTAAGTTTTAAAACTATTGCTATAATTTGCTTTTTCAAATTTCTGTAGTCATATTTGTAGTCATTATTAAATATTATTAAAAAAGTTAAAAAAATACACTTAAGTAGGTATTTTAAACAGTTGCAATTTTCTTACTCTTTTTAACAAAAGTGTTGCTATATGCAAAATTGTCAAATAAATAATTGGATTGGAAAATTTAAAGTTAATCAACTACTTCTTTTTTAAAATAGTGTCAATATATAAATAAATTATTACAGCATTGAAAAAAAACATAAATTTAATTACATAAGCTGGCAATAAAAATATTTTTTAATACATTACCAGGTACTAGCACTATCAAGTCCGCTACTGTTGATTGCGTGTACTCTCATATCGTCGCGTTTAACCGCGCGCGCCTCCTTCTGCGCGCCGTACTGGCTCAGTCTCTTACCCCTAGTGATGTGGCTTGGGGTCTTCATGTTGCAACCCCATAAAGAGGAACGGTGAGTTTATGTTTTTATAGGAATAATAGGTTGGTTATTTATATGGCGATTGTAACCTCCATAAGACAATAATCATTTTAGTTTTAATGTGTAGTACTAACTTTGCTGGTGAGTCCCACATATGATGTAAGTGGTGGGTGCTTAAATTTATCATCATCATCATCAAAGTTAGTAAAAGTTTGTTACACGCTTAGTGGAGTAGATATAAGTTATGTAATGAATATTTACATGTTTTATTGACATTAACGCGCTCGCTTGGTTAACCGAGTGATGCAGGTTCAAGTCCGGGTCTCGCACCTCTGATATTTTCATGTGTGAATCATTTATATCATGATTGCCACTTGTCTTACGGTGAAGGAAAACATCGTGAGGAAACCTACATGTTTGAGAAAAGCTAGCAAGTTTTCGAAAGACCTGTGAAGTCCGGCAACACGCACTAGGCCAGCGCGGTGGACTATGGCCTAGTCCCCCTGGTACCATGGGAGGCCCGTACCCAGCAGTGGGACGTTAAAAAGGGCTGATAACAGCATGCAAACAATCGAAAAATCAAATCGAAAAAAGAAATGGTAACCCTGGGAAAGACAGGACGCGATGGGGAGACGAATGTTTATATGGGCATACATAAATATACATTATGTATTCCTAGCTGTGTATAAACCCAATAGAAGCGAAGGTAATCTATTAATGATACAATAATCCACAGATTCCTCTACCCAGTATACAGTATGATAGTGCTAGCGGGCGCCATAGCGCTGGACTGTCTGCAGAAGATGACATATGCGGTGGGCATGGAGCTGCTGCGGTGGCGCAAGGAGCGAGAGAGACGGCACTACCTGGCGTACACCGGCCCGCTCGTGCTCATGTGCGCACTGCTAGCGGGCACTGCGGGTGAGTGGGGGGAGGGGGGTCTAATGAATGACAGAACTAGTCTCACAAGGGGTCTGTACTTCAGCCCTTTTTAATAGGGGTGTGCGAATAATTCAAACTTACGAATTATTCGTTCTGAATCGATATTAATATTCGATTCGGAACTCGAATCGAATAATTCGAAAATTCGAATTATTCGAAAGTTTCCGAATAATTCTAAAAATTTCGAATAATTCGATTTTTTTTTCGAATAATTCGTTTTTTTCCGAATTATTCGTAAACTATCATGTTATTAGCGAATTTACGAGTATTTTGAATTCAGGGTTTCTTATTTTCAATATTCAAATATAAATTTAACAGTCAGTAACATTTTATTCAAACCATGAAATATAGTTACACAAATAGAACAATTAGTATAGTGTTTTTTTGAATTATATATTATTCGTAAGTATAGAATATTTTGATACACGATTTAAAGGAATTTAAATATTTCATTAATTAATCAATAATTATTCGAAAATTTTCGAATTATTCGAATCGATTCGAATTTTCTTTTTGAAATTTAGCATGATGGTGACTGATTATCCTTTATGTTGATCCGTTATCCGGAAGTAATAACGGATGAACATATCGACGGCGAACTGGCAACCGGTACTATCTAAATTTTGACAACTTTACAGGATGAAGAAAAAACTTGTTTGAGTCATTAATATAGCATCTAGTAAATTCAATAAAAATACGTAGTTTATAAATATTTTTATTGCACATGTTATTGAAAAGAAAAGTAGCATTATATTATGCTTCCTTCTAATATAAAAACGAAATAGGACAAATTAAATCAACTTGGAACAAAGAAACTAGGACCGGTTGCCAGTTCGCAGTCGATATAAGTTACTTTTTCTGCGGGAAATTATTTCATCTTTATGAAGCAAACTTAGTTAGGTCTCTAAATATTATTTAAACGTACTTAGAAAACAAAGCCAAGCAGACCCAGAATAAGTCACTAGTATATCAAATTAACATTATTCCAGGTATATCCCGTATAACAGCACTTTACAACCACTACAACGCACCAATGAACATCCTTCAATCTCTACCAGAGGTTGATCAGGACCAAAACTTATGTTTCGGCAAAGAGTGGTACCGATCGCCATCCAGTTTTCATATCCCACTAAAGTATAATATACGGTTTGTGGCAAGTGAATTTGAAGGACAGTTACCAGCTCCGTACTATAAGGGACATAACGGTGAGTATAATTTGAAAAGAAAGAAAACATTTCATTAAACATATTAAACTAGGTACAGTTCTCGAGGCATAAGCTCAGCTTTGCATTTGTGTGAGTGCAGTGTACGGATAGGCACGACCGAAGGCGTAGAGCGTTGCGAGTTGGTTTAAACCTGTTTTAACTGGTTATTGATGCGCGGCTATTGGCTTTTAGCTATCACTCACACAAATGCAAAGCTGAGCTTTCGCTTCGAGAACTGTAAATAGGTACATTTAAAAAAAAACACGTGTATTTTTCTGCGATTATTCTATTTCAATGTTTGTATTCTCTCTTCTCTCGCGCTAAATCTAGGGACGAACCCGAGTGAAGTGAGGGTGAGTCGCTTTTTTAAGATAAACATTTCCATCATACATTACAGAAGTGTAACTCTAGTGGTTTTGGCAGTGCATGCCAGAATAGCTCGCAGATGGTACATTTTTTACTACTTACTTGCCACTTATCATCATATTGCTGACAATTCACACAATATCTTTATAAATTGTAGCCTGTGTGTCATTCTGATGTATAAGCTACATTATTGTAATGTTTCATTAAAATAAATTCAGTAGTTTTTACGTGAAAGATAAGCATATTTTATTCCGCCCTTTTTAACATCCAACTGCTGGGCACTGGCCCTTCAATACAAGGATCAGGCCATAGTCCATCCTATTGGTCCAGTGCGGGTGGACTTTTTTAAATATGCTGGGACATTTTTTACAACAGCGCCATCTAGTTCCGTGGTAAG
This sequence comes from Boloria selene, assembly GCA_905231865.2. NCBI lineage: Eukaryota > Metazoa > Arthropoda > Insecta > Lepidoptera > Nymphalidae > Boloria > Boloria selene. The sequence goes on from HG993133.1 coordinate 2,565,053, forward strand.
CTACGAGGCTTGTATTACGGATACCAGATAGTTGATATACTACACATATAAATTTTAAAAATATACATAATATAAATATTAACACCCATGACTGGAGAACAAACATTCGTATTCAACAAATGAATGCCCCCAGCGGGACTCGAACCCGCGACCGCTGGCGCAGAAAGTAGGGACACTGCCAAATTTTATTAATATGAAAATTTACATAATATAATAAATTTATTTTCAGCTACCCGCCTTATCCACCCGTACTTAAACGACCAAAATGTAGGCGATAATCGAACCTACGTTGACCCCTCAGAATGCCACTACCTCGTCGACTCAGACATAGGAACACCAACTAAAAAGCAACCCCCATACCATAAAGACGTAAAGACATGGGATATAATGGCTTCCCTCCCCATATTAGATGCGAGTAAATCAAATAAAATATTCAGAGCCTTTTATATACCAGTTTTATCTAATAAGAACACGGTATACGCTAACTTGTATTTGTTGAAGAATAAGTTAATTAAATAGTATTTGTAATATTTTATCATGTGTTAGAAAAGCTAGTCTCAATGATATATTGAATAATAACCATACAAGTGTGTTAAATATGTCACCGTTAAATTGTAACCGTTAGATTATAATCTACCAAAATAGTGCGTTAATAGTAAACTGTAAATTGTGAAATTATATTCTAGTGTTTTTACAATTTTACGCAAAAAAACAACTTACCGTACAAATATTTCATATTATGTATTAGAGAATTATCATCGCTTTCGCATCGCAAAGAAATCCTAATTATTTTTCTAAAATACAACTATGGAAGGCTTAAAGTTAAAGAACTCCATTAAATTCGATCGAGATGTATTTTCGATTATTCAGAACAGACAGAAAAAAAAATGAGTTTTTATATATTTTCTTATTATTTCTTAGTAAAGTGTAGTTATTTTGACATTAGGTACTGACAATTATATATTTTTTTTAATTATTAATATTATTTATCTGTATAGATAAGTACAGTTCGCGTCACGTAAAAAGAACGCTGGAAAAAAGTGGTGGGGGGTGTGTTTGCGCATCGGTACATTCGCATACGAAATTCCTATGCCTATTCTTTTATTTTTGAACTAGCCTTTCGCTCGCGATGTATATTGATTATTTGTAGGTACATTGAAAAATATATTCGATAGAATGTCATTAAATATAATTCTATTAATTAATAAAATATGTTTGATTCAGTGTAGAATGTTTAATCTACTTACAAAAATTTTTATTAATTCGTTTAAGATATTTTTTAAAATGATTAACTGCATTATTATCGGACTCTCTCATTATAAAACAATATACGTCAAAAATATTTTTCACTATTTTTTATATAAAATCATTTCGTAATTAATAACTTTTGTGTGCGTGATGGTACTTTAAACTGACAAACCAATAACGAGCCGAAAAGCATGTGACGCGTACCCTCCCCCTGCACCGCCCCGCGCCCCGCGTCTTACCACCAAATTGGCCGATAAACCGCCTCTGCGCAACTTGACAGCCAGTGTTCTTTTTACATGACGCGAATTATACCTGGGTGGAAAAACACGACTACATAATAAAATATAATTATGATATATCTAAACATTATCAGCAAATTGTGTGATATATACAAAATTTTTAAAATTCTTTCAAGTAGTTAAAATTAATTAGTATGTTGTATGAAAGCAATTAATATTATATTTTATATACTATAATGCCTAATGTGCATTTTTTATGTACGTAATTATATTCAAAGGCAAAGTCAATTTCAAAACACATTCGCATTTATATTATTAGATTTGTTTATTCAAAGAAATCTTTAAAAAAATTTTTGTGTGCATTTAAATTATAATTACATTTTCTATTATAATCAGGTTATTGAAATAACTGTCAATTTGAAACCAACCGTTTATTTTTATCACAATACTAGTTCTATCTCTTTCTATCTCATCTAGAGTGAGCGAGACAGCAATAACAATTAGCTTTTAATGGCAAAATAGATACTAAGTATTAAGTGAATAAATATTTAAATACTATATTATTTATAATCATTATATGTATATATAATATAATGTTACAGATTTTGTATGTTTGTACTTAATTTTTTTTTCAGAAAATCGCTAGAAATGTTTAGATGTTAAAAATATATCAGACCTCATTCTAAAAAGGTCGATTAGTCAACCTTATTAATATTAAATAGGTTAATATGCAACTAGTCGTAAGTTCAATATTTGGTTAAGTAGTTTTAACTTCAGACAGCAGCAGATGGGTAACGGTTTTTAACTTTTATTATATTTGTTTAAATTGAACATGTGTCGTTTGTTTTTTTTTATTTTGCAAAACGGTTGTTTCTAATTCGATTCGATTTCGACAAAATAGTATTCCATAATCGCTATCGCATAGTTTTCTTTTGTAGTTTTATAATGGATAGACATTTATATATTCAAATATAGATGCACTTTTTCTATCAATTATATCTTCAAAATGGCGTCGACATGTAAGTCAAACGAAAAATTAAAATTTAAAAATCGAATCTTCTAATAACACTTATGCACACCACATAAAGTACCTTTTTTAAACAAAACAACGTGCGTTTTAATTTTGTCATCTGAAAAACACTCAACTAGAGATTTGAAAATTGCGCACTTTTGCGAATTAGTTTTCTTATTGACTTATTCGTGGCGGAGACAAAAGTCAAAAAGAAATCATAAAAACCATACCTAAGTTATAAATGGTTTACTAACCCAAACTTTATATGTGCGGTTGTGCCTAGTAAGTAACATATGCCTGGGACTCCCCGGTAGAGATACTTCATCGATTATAATTTTTTTCTAAGTAAACTTTATTTTTCAAATTAACAGACGAAGTCAGTGCGTATAATTAGTTATGTGATAAATGTGCAATAACTTGTCGTTTTAAGATGTTCTTCTAACCAAAGAATGTTTAGAATAAGTTTATAGTCTGAGAGTCAACAGTGTTAAATTCAATCAAAATATTTAAATTTCGGAATGTAATTAGATTTAAGCTGCTGTTTCTAATTAAATTAAAACTAAGAATATAAATATAATACTTCTTAAAAATTATTAGTAATGTTTATCTTTTAATATGTAATAAATATTATAGAAATAAATATATTATGATTTTTTTATTTATTTCATAAAATAAATTTGACTCTTACTTCCGCGACTCAATAAAATGTAATTTAGATATAATTTTGATAACTTGTTTAATACTTATTAGAAAAGGTTTTGTAACGTATTTTGTGCGTGTAACTGTTGTCTCTCCGACTATAATATTTTGTATCTTTGTAAGTACACATTAGTGTTGAAATAAGATTTTTAATAAAGAATTTTTGATTAATTGATAATTTATTATTTGTTTTACGACAATGTGATTCGTAGTTTTGAAAAATTCATGAAGAAATATTTAAAACTTACTATACTAACCTATAAGTTACTCGCCCTTGCTATCATCGGGTTTTAACGGTTAGTATTGATTTCTCAGAAATCTTGATCCTGACAACCAGCTATCAGAATATCAAATTTCATCAAAATCCGTCCAGTAGTTTCCTCGTGATGCGTTTCCAGACAACCAGACTAAATATTCAAAAAAACTGTAAATTCGGCCTTTGTATATATATAACGACTATTTCAATAAGGTATGTATATATAAGACAATACTTGTCGACTTTTGGAATGCCATGACCTATAAGATTTATTTTTTTGTTTTCTTATTCATTATTATTGTTTAGACAACGTAGTTTAATGTAGGCAATATTAATAATTTTACTGCAATATTTTTTTAAATTTTGTATGTTATTTTGTTAAATTTTATTTATCTAATTATTTACAAAATTTGTTGTGGAAATGAGAGAAATAGTTCACATTCAAGTTGGGAGATGTGGCAACCAAATTGGATCTAAGGTAACAATAATGATGTTTTCCTATTTCCCTGATACCTGAAAAATATTTTGTGTGACTATGATGTCGTTAGTTATACATCATTCTTATTCGACCTTTAATTATAACTAATTTTAGGAACTATTAGAGCTATTAGAAATTGCAAAACGTCGAAATTCTAGATAGATTTTATATTGATGATTTTTTTGCATTGGATAGCTTTTAACAATAAAAACTAGAAATTACAATCTGTCTAATAACGTATTATATTTTATAGTTTTGGGAAGTGATATCCGATGAACATGGAATAGATCCCAATGGGTGCTATTTTGGTGATTCAGATCTTCAATTGGAACGAATAAACGTATATTACAATAAAGGTGCTGGGAGCAAATACGTCCCTCGAGCTGTTTTGGTGGACCTTGAACCCGGTTCCATGGATTCCCTCCGCGGAGAACCTTATGGGCAAATCTTCCGGCCAGATAATTTCGTCTATGGTGCCAGTGGGGCTGGCAATAATTGGGCAAAAGGTCACTACACAGAAGGCGCTGATTTACTTCAATCTATCCTGGATGTAGTTAGGAAGGAAGCCGAGGGTTGCGACTGCCTTCAAGGTTTCCAAGTCATACATTCCATTGGAGGTGGCACTGGTTCAGGATTAGGCACTCTCATCCTATCAAATTTAAAAGAAGAATATGCTGACAGAATCCTTCTGACGTTCTCAGTTGTGCCAAGTCCCAAAGTATCAGACACAGTTGTTGAACCATACAATGCAACATTATCTCTGAACCAACTAATCGAAAATTCTGATCAATCATTTTGTATTGATAATGAAGCGTTATACGATATATGCTTTAGAACTCTACGTTTAAAAACACCGACATACGGTGATCTGAACCATTTAGTTTCAGCGACCATGTCGGGTGTCACCACATGTTTACGTTTTCCGGGACAACTTAACGCTGATTTGCGAAAATTGGCTGTAAATATGGTACCGTTTCCGCGTCTCCATTTCTTCATGCCTGGTTTCGCACCGCTCACTGCTCGCGGTAGTCAAAAATACCGAGCTCTAACGGTCCCAGAGCTAACTCAACAAATGTTTGACGCAAAGAACATGATGGCCGCCTGTGATCCCAGGCTCGGTCGATATTTAACAGTCGCGGCTGTATTTAGAGGCCGTATCTCTATGAAAGAAGTGGACGAACAGATGCTTAATGTTCAAAGAAAAAATAGTGATTACTTCGTGAAATGGATACCAAGTAACGTTAAAACAGCAGTGTGTGATATACCGCCTCGTGGTATGAAAATGGCGGCAACGTTCATTGGAAATACGACAGCTATTCAGGAGATATTTAAGAGGATATCTGAACAGTATGCCTCGATGTTTAGAAGGAAAGCATTCATTCATTGGTACACTGGGGAAGGCATGGACGAAGCTGATTTCACGGAAGCCGATAGCAATCTAAGTGATCTTATCTCGGAATATCAACAGTATCAAGACGCTACTATCGAGGATCAAGATTTCGAGGAAGAGGGAGACGCCCACAATGAAGATAGTGATGAGTGAAAGAAGTTTTATTTATAAAAGAAAATAAATTATTTATTATAGACTTATTTTTTTATGTATACAATAACTTATCAAATTTAGAAATGCATTGAAACTGTTATTTTTACTTAATACTACTGTTATCAAGAAGTACTGCATCAAAGGTAGCGGGGCTCTAGTTCAAATTTTACAAATTACTACCTTGCTTATGACTTACAATGAACTAAGCGTGCAAAATAATATAAAATGCACAATTTGTTCAACAATTTATTGTAATTAATATTTGATACATCTTTTTTTTTGTACAATAAGTCTAAGTACCAAATAATTATTTCATAGAAGCAACAATTTCCCTAACATTAGAAAAACGTAGGTAATAAAAGATCCTAAATTATAAAAAAATCAATAGATACCAACATAACACAACTGTAACTGTTTGATTTTAAATTTTCATCTGTATTTCATTTGTCTTGAGCACAGTGCTAAGGAGGAAGGGAGACAAATCAATGCTCTTATCTCTTTCTTTTACGCGAATTATTACGAAAATGCAAGTCTTATTAGTTATTACCAAAATACCAATATTAAAAAGCTTAAGTTGATTTGTTTGAACTCTCTAATCTAAGGAACAAATAGTTCTAATTGAAAAAAATCTTTTAGTGTTGGATATATCCCATACCGAGGAAGGCTTTAAGACATATAACATCACATGGTAAAATAATATAAGAATCTAAGAATTTGGATTCCAGTCTTTATAAAATATGGTATATATTTTATAAAGACTGGAATATAAAATATGGTAATAAAAACCATACACATTAGAATTAGTCACAATTTGTAATAAGATTCATAAAAGATGAAATTTAGGACTTCCTATATTATGCAATAGGCATTAATTTTAACTGAAATATAAATAATAATGTGTGTATTTTATTTTTGTAAAGTAGACAAATGTAATACAAGAATTAAAAATATTTGAGTTTTATTGAAAAATCACCAACAGATAAAATATATTTATAATATACCCACAATTTTAAGAAGGGATAATGATGAATCTTTCAGTTTCCAAATTTACTAACAAAATGGGTCCTCAAAACAGGTTTTAACAGTAAATAACACATAGACTGCACAATTTTTAAAAACTTTTTTAGATTTTCATGTCCTTGTTCAGTAAAATAAATATTATTTTTGTAACTTTAACTTTATTATTATAGTAACATTTTTTTACAACGTTAATTTTTAAATTGCACTCTCAACAAATTTCCTACTTCATAAAAATATTTTAGAGGGATCATTGAATGTAAGCTTTAATAACAGTCAATACAAAAAGGGCAAAGGACACTAATATTAAAAAAAGTAATATCATTAATCTTTATATACATATTTACATCTTAATTTTAAATTCACAGATTAGTTTTGCAAGAACGCAATATTAAATAATACAAACAATTATTAAAATGATAATTTCCCTACAATTTCCAATGAAAAAATTTGATAGAGCCTATTTTAGGAAAGTTCTAGTTTTTCTAACGGACGAGTTCAGAGCTTAATACAGTTGAGTTAAAGACTATTCAAACAAAACACGGACTTTACACAACTTGAACCAGTCGGATAGATCAAACGCATATGAGCATAGGGTTCCACTCCACTGCACACAGCTCCAGACTGTACAGAACAAAGTGAAGCAGTTAACATGTCACCGATAAGCCTTAGCTTTGGAAGAACTTGTTGTGACACTCACTGTGTTCCTTCACTTCATACTGTAAGCAAAGCATTAGCTAGCCCGACACTGGCTCTAATTTTACATGGTCAGCTATTATTTCTAGCTTTTGACACCATTCAACAAAATCATCTATAAGCACTGGCCATGCACCTTCTGCATCGTAATTACTCATACCATCATCAATTTGTGTAGCAAAATCTAGAAGGAGATTCCATGTGTCTTTTGGTATGGATCTTTTATGATGCTCCTGAAATATTAAATAAAAAGTTCAATTATTATGCAATTATGGTTTTAATTGCTTTATTGCAAAAATAAATTTGTTAAAAGTTTGTGTTTTTACTTTTGTAATACTAGGTTTTTACTTTTCTTATATAAATTATGAAGTATATATTTGGAATTGTGTATTCATGAAATAATGTTTGATGACAACACAATATAGTTATCATAAATTATCATATAATATACACATTCAATATATTTTATTAATAAGTAAACAATTTGATTTCATACCAATATTTAAGCTGAAAAAACCTATAATTTCATAACAAAATATAATACATACTGTGAGAAATTTACACCAAACGTCAAGGAATTTAAATCTCCCACGGAGCACTATATTCCAATACGCTACAGCCATATCAAGGTCTAGACCCTTCTGACCTGGGTTCTTAGCATAGTTAAAAGTAAATTGATAAAAATCTTTAAACTTATTAGGATCTTTGATTTCCATTTCTAATGTTGATAATTTTGTTCTTAATTTATCTATGCTGTCGACTCCAAGTTCTATAAGACCAGTCATAAATTCTTCTTTAGTAAATTCACATTGCACAGCCGCTTTGCATTTCCAAGCTATTATAAGCACTAATATAGATTCAGGACTTAAATTTAGGTCTTCTAAAAACTTCATTACACCATCCACTGTTATCTTGTCATTTTCTTGTTGATCTCTATATTTATTGAATAACTGTTCTAGTCTTTTTCTATCTAATGATGATTTCACAGTGTCTCTGTAATAGGCATCAGGGTTCTGAAAATAGTTATCACTCGCCATGTCCAATTTCCAATCGTTTTGTGAGAGGCAGTTTATGGCAACGTTCTCGCTGGTTTGCGTAAACGCTACGAACTTCTTCACTTTTTCTTTCTGTGATGATTTTAATTTATGCTGAAAAGAAAACGCAATAATGTCATAACCTTAGTTTAGCGCTTAACTGTCAAATATATTTTGATTTTCTTATTAGATTAGATAAATTTTAATTTACTTATGTATTTTACTTGTATACCACAACAACAGCAAATACTAACCATTTTGATGGTTTGTTTGTTGTTTCATATAATGACTTTCACTAAATTCACTGTTGTTTCGACATCAAAACTAAAAATGAAAAGCAACAATCAAAGATAATTTTTTCATTTTTTTTTCAGAGGCGAAAATTTGCAAAGGTGTATTTTCAATGTCATTGCCGTCAATTATTATTATATAATTATTGTATTTATAATACACCTTTCTACTTAAAATATTTCCTGCGAGATATTTCAGTAATTATTTTTTATTATTAAAGTACGTATATCAGTTCTTTAAAATTTTCGTCAATTAATTTATTAACGCTTCACCTAGCATATTTATAAAACAGCTGATTGTCAACTTCACTTATTGTTGACATTTTATTGTAAAACACTATATTTTGATTGAAATAAGTTTTGTAAAAATCATTTAAAATTAATAGGTCAAAATTGAATATTATGCATTAACAAATATATACTAATATGTGGAATCTTACTTTAAGACAATTTTATCTCTTACCAAAACATAACCTGTGTTGTACATACAAAACTATTGTTCCCAGAGTGAGATTTGCACCTAGTCCAACAGGATATTTGCATTTAGGTGGCCTAAGAACAGCTCTTTATAATTACTTATTTACGAAATCACGTCAAGGTGTTTTTATTTTACGAATTGAAGACACAGATCAAACTCGAAAAGTGGAAGGTTCTGTGGAAGCCTTAATAAACGATCTAGAATGGGCAGGAATAGAATATAATGAAGGGCCAGGAAAATCTGGTCAGTCTGGTCCATATACACAGAGTGAACGGTTAAATATTTATCAGTAAGTTACTTTTGAAAACAGTAGTTTTATAAATTTAAAACCTGTTAAGTTAGTTTCTGTTTGTTACATTATTTGTAATATATTAATTTCAGAGCATACATACAAAAGCTATTAGACAATGGGTCTGCCTATAAGTGCTTTTGTACAGAGAGACGATTAAATATTCTCCGCAGAGATGCCATAAGACATCAAAGGATACCAAAATATGATAATAAATGTCGTACTTTGTCTAATTCTGCTATCAAAGAAAAAACTAATGCTGGAATTCCATACTGTATAAGATTTACGGTTTGTTTCTTATAATGGTTTAAAAAAAATTAAAATTCCTCAGCACAAACATGAAAAATACTCATGTCCCTAAATATTTATTTATATATTGCATATTATTTTTGCTTAAATATTTATTAATATATAATAAATGAAACCTATAACTTTCTAATTACCAGTTATCATCAGATTGCCAGTCCTTTGAAGACTTAATATTTGGTGGCATAGCATATGATGTATCGTTAAATGAAGGTGATCCAGTGCTAATGAAAAGTGATGGCTATCCTACATATCACTTTGCAAATGTAGTTGATGACCACTTAATGGGTATTACTCATGTGTTGAGAGGAGTTGAATGGCAAATTTCTACTACTAAACATTTATTGATATATCGGTAAGAAATGAATATATTATATAAGGGGGCGTCCATAAATTACGTGAGGTGTTTTTTTTAATTTTCTGAGCCTCCCTCCCCCACTGGTGAGATTTCGTGAGATTTTATTCAACCCCCTCCCCCCATCCCCAAATCTCACGTGAGGTTTTTCAGAATGTGGATTTCTTACGTAAACGCGTTGTTGTAAAAAGAAAAAAAAATCGTGCTTTTATTTACGACTAGTTAAGACTATATCAATATTGATGAGAGTTTAATTATGAAAAATCTAACAACAGAATACTTAAATCGTAACTACTGTGATTAAAAAAAGAATATCTACTCTAATTCAGTCCATCGAGAATCATGCGCGTCTCAAGAGAGATTATCGGAACCAACATGTCCATATAATTTTCAGTAAAATCATATGCTCGTATTACGATTACGCTTAAGATTAAATCTTAAGCATGTACAATCTGGATTAAATGGACCAAACTTTTTTTTTTTTGTTTCAATCAGAAAAAAAATTACGTGATATTTGCGGAGACCCCCCCTCTCTCCAACGTAAGATTCGATGAGATTGGGCTCAACCCTATCCCACCTTTTTTTAAATATCTCACGTAATTTATGGACGCCCACTAAGTAAAAGTATTTGTACATAATATTACATGCAATAAGATCTAATTTTTCATAATGGCCATGTCAAACAGTCTTCCCAGGTGAATATGAGAGAGATAAGGAATAGATATTTCACTTTTGTCTCAATGAGATTGGTCACCATGGCTGTAATCGGTTATAGAAGTTACATTATACAAACATTTTCTGTTTAGTAACTAAGTTTTAGTAAACACGGCATACACTACAGGTTGTAGTAACAAGGAGTTGTTTAAGATTAAGTAATAGGAGGGACAGTGGTAGCCCAACGGTAACACGTCGCTTGGATAACCGAGTGATGCGGGTTCAAATCCGGGTCTCGCACCTCTGATATTGTCATGTGCGAATCATTTTCTATCATGATTACCACTTGTCTTACGGTGAAGGAAAACATCGTGAGGAAACCTACATGTCTAAGAAAACCTAGTTTTCGAAAGCCATACGAAGTCCGCCAACTCGCACTAGGCCAGCGCGGTGGACTATGGCCTGATCCCCCTAGTACTGAGGGAGGCCCGTGCCCAGCAGTGGGACGTTAAAAAGGGCTGATGATGAAGTAATAGCAAACTTACTTCATGTCATTTAATTTGTAGTGTAAATAAAGTAGGCATGTTTTCAGGGCATTTGGATGGACACCCCCTGAGTTTGGACATTTGCCTCTTATAGTGAACGCTGACGGAACGAAACTAAGTAAACGCCAAAGTGACGTCAAAGTTGAGGACTACAGGACTAAAGGTAAACCTGATTAATTATAAGCAAAATAAAAATTTATTACACACCATTTGACTTTTATAGAAAAAAACTGTATTACAAAGTAAAAAATTTTTTTATCAAAAATGATTTATAAAATATTTGTTTATCTTTTTAAAAACATGAGTTATATTTTTAAATATGCTTAAACTGATGATTTATTTTAGGTATATATCCATTAGCTTTGGTTAACTACATAACCCTCTCTGGAGGAGGATTCGATCACGTTCCAGGGGAAGGTATAAGATTTAAGACAATGGAGGAATTAGCTAAGGAGGTAATATTTTTTAATTAAATTTCTCAATTACAATTCCCTAATATAGTTTATTTTTTTTATATGCGTACATACCTACTTGTTTATATGGTAAATAGGATTTTGATTAATGCCATTATATAACTTGTCTGAACTAAGGTTTAAAAACGAATTGTCTACAGCTTTTGTTTTTTTAAATATCGTATCAGCAAAGTTATTAAATAATTGTAAGTAATTAGCTATTTTTCGATATTATGTTGACAAAAATGTAGTATGCATTAAATGTTCATATTTAACACTTTTGCAGTTTCAAATAAACAAAATATCTTCTCATCCAAGTAGACTTAATCCAGATTTACTCGAAGAGTGCAATCGTTTGGAAATCAAACGACACTTACAAGACCAAAAATTATTACAATCTACAATAACAAAACTACAAAATTTAATACAAGAAAAGTATCCGGAAGAAAATCTAAATATTGATGAATTACACGTAAAAAGTGTTCTTAATTGGGCAACTTCGAGAATTTCGCGAATTGAGGAACTGGCAACATCAAAATACGCTTTTCTCTGGATTTTACCGTCAAATAAGAATATTGAAATAAATAAAAACCTATTCGAAAAATTGATCAAAAATTTGGAAGATTTGGAGAAATTTGAACAGCATTCGATAAAAGATTATTTAAAACACTTTTCAGTACAAAATGGCGTTAAGTTTCCTGAGTTAATGAAAATGTTGCGTTCAGTTTTAAGTGGCTTGAATGAAGGACCGAGTGTAGCTGAAATGATGCAACTTTTAGGTAAATATCAATCTTTGGAAAGAATAAAAGCTGTTATGAGATAGATATGACGTTTTAATGACATACTTTATAATTAATTATTTTAAACTAGCAACTCTTCGCAGCTTCGCTTAGGTTTGGTCCCTTGAAAAATAAAACAAATCTATCCTACGGAAATTGTAATTTTTCCGTGATAATAATTACCATACTAAAGTGCAACTCCAGACCATAATATCTCTGTGTCTATTTTATCCATATATGTTCAAGAGTTCCTACTGAATAAGTAACAATAAACAAACATCCATTTAAATTTCCGTATTTATATTATTAATGGATTTTAAAATTGGACGACGATCAAAAATTTAGTATAAAATGATTTAGTTCGACTCGAACATGTAGACGCGTGACGTCTCAAATCAAATTATTTTATTCAGCATAAACATTGTTACAATTTCTTACTGAACCTCATGAGTCTACTACCAGGTCGGAAAGGAGAAACCTCTGACCTCAGAAGAACTGGCGAAAGAAACTCAGCGGGACGATTATTATTATTATTATTTATAATTAAATGATATAGGATTAATAAAACTACAGAAATGAGTAACAGTATAATTTATTGAATTCTCAAATATAAATATTAGAGAAAAATACACAATAATCCCAAAGTCATAGCCACTCACACGAGATAGCAATTTAAGGAGTCATTTACAATAACATTTTGAAATATGAACGAAATTATTTATCTGTGAATTATTCATTAATGGCTGAATAAATTGAATCAACTATCAAATCGTAGGGTAACATTAAATCATTGAATCGATATACAGAAATTACCATATTAAAATTAGTTAGCCAGCGGTATTTAATATTATTAAAAACATGTAAATAGATTTAACAATTGCATTGCTTTACAATTTAGTATATATACGTATACGATAACTGAATAAAATATTTAAAATATTTATTGCTACTTCTAGTTTCTACTAATATTAGATGAAGTGAACTGATTTTAAAAGGATATAATATCGTATTTTCGAGTCAAGTTATAAAGTATACATAAAAATTTATTAAGTGTAGTATGAACTTAAATTGTTTTCTCCATTTATTTCAACTTGTAAAATTATATTAGATAATATTTTAAAAATCGAACACTTATAACGTCCACTAAAGATGCGATCACACCATCAAACTTAAAATTAATTTGAGCAGTAGGTAATAAATTATTCATAAACTAAATACAATTAATTCACATGTTTTGACTTCATCTATTTTTCTAATAATATTTCTTAAAGAGAAAATTACAACAAAAGAGCAATACTTCATATACTTTCTTAGACTGAATAAGATAGACGAAGAGTGTAGTAATTTACTTAGGTAAAGTTAAACGAAATGTCATTGCCGAAAATATGGCAGTTTAATATTGTACAATTAAAATCGATACAATAGTCAATTTTCATGATGTTATGAAGATCGATAAATAAATTAAAAATTAATTGCTCAATAGCGTCCGGCAAGCCAGCTAGGCGCGAAGCCAAGAAACGCGCAGGAAGAGCCCACTTTGGTGGGCGTTGTCTGGGTTACTCCCAATATACTCTATGGTTACTCCTGGTACTTCTCTGATAGCAGAGACGACTGTGGAGGAATCCCTTGGTTGTGTGGTCTGCTTCGACAGACCTGCCGGGCCGTCGTCTATCTTAATCATTTGAGTTTTTTAATTAGAACTAAAACTATTAACAAATAAGATATACACGGCAAAGATAAGTATTACAAGCAAAATAAATAGTAATTCACAGGTTCAGTCTTACAATTAATTAATTATCGTTAAATATCAAGTAATAAATTTAATTGGGGATTAAGACAGTACTTATAGGCCTTAATTTTGGACTTCTGTGAAGTAATAATTTTGAATATATTACAATAAAACGTTTAATTTTTCCGAAACTTTTTTAAACAGGAAGATTTAAGGAGGAATTTTCGTTTAAAATATTTTTTACAAGTTGTTAAATGTTAATTGTAAAAATAGCAAAATTTTTAAGACCATAAAAATTAATACTATTTATTTAAGTTCAACTATAATTTCAAATTATTTAATGCGTCAATATTGTGTGCTGTCACATTAATCGAGATAATGAGAGTTTACGTACGGCTTTTCAGTTTTCTACACAAGGGTTAGCAGTTCTTTTTACGCTAGTTTCAAACTAAAATAAGCTAATATTGCCTCTTTATTTCATAATAGAGCAAATAAGTATATTCTAGAATATATTCTAAGATAAAGCAAAACATTTATTCTCTATTACATGAGATATTATTGCTTAATATTGTAAAATCGATTTTACAATAAATCATTACAAGTACTATTAAGGCTACTAATAACTAATTGATATGATATTTAGTAGACCAAAAATATATACTGTTTCCGCAATACTACCGAAAACAAGGGTATTACATACATTGAAAGGATAGAAATAATCAATAAGTATAGCTTATACAATATGTCAAATAACAACAAAGTTTAACATTACGACAACCATGCACCACTCGTTTATACGAACTTTATTTTTTAATATCGACTTTTGAAAATCGATTACTCCAATTGCAATACAACTTAATTAAAAATATCGCTCAAATAAAAATTAAAGTATTACAAATATTCATAATTAATTCATTAATTTCAAAAAAAATTGCACAATTTCACACGCATAGAACACCTTAAAAATTTGTAAGTAAATCACGACTATAATAAAAAAAACTTCAATTGGAGAAAATCGAGAAAATGCTATTATAATTAAAATGGAGAAATAATATTATTATTTAATAAAGTACACAGTAAGTATATTTAATATTAAAATATGTAGGTCTAAGAGTTCTAAGGCAATGGCGCCGTGATTCACGGCAGAGTATAAGATCTAGATGAGTTAATCATTCATAAGTTAGGTCTAATATAAATATTATATATAAATATAAATTTACACGCGCTTCTTAACATGGGTACGTGTAAATAGAAATAACTCGGAGGTACATTTATAAAAATACCTATAAGGCAGATCCTTTAATTAGAGAGAGACCGCGTCGGAAAATGTAAGGGGTAATGGTCTAAGAGCCGGTGGAAGATCGACCTTCACCGATCAATTGTTATCAAAAGAATGAAAGTGATGAAAAAAAAATCGATTAAAGTTAATTTAATTAAAAATAGCCATGAGCACTTTCAGATAGGCAAGTAATTATAGGCATATTTGTTTATAAATTATATTCGATAAAAAATATGTCTCATCTGGTTATCAGATCGGTGAAGGTCGATCTCCACGGTCTCCTCTACTATAAAGACAATATTCGATAATTTGAAAGTTGAGATTTTGATTAACCGACGCGGTCACTTTACATCTAGATTTAAACACGAGAGATCACATTTTATATATAAAAAGAGAATTTATAAATCCATGCAGAACCATCGCATATCGATTAAACGTAATGTAATTGCTTATTTTATTAATATTAAATTGAGATTAAGACACCTACAAGTGATTGTCTAACGGTTACTATCAAAACGAACTAACAAACTACATCGCAGTTCTCCACAAAGAGTTTATATAAGAAATTTTTAATATTAACTAAATATAGACGGGGCGTATATTGTACACATTATTGACGTCTGAAATAGTCGTATTTCTTTGCATAAGAATACTATTATTCTCTAGGAAACTGCCAGTATTTTATACGCTGCATTTATCTTTTTTGTTAGTGTTAGTTTTAAGTTAACAAAGTTTGAATTGATTTGGAAAAAGATTTAAAAAGATTTAATAATTTTGGAAATACAACACTATTTCTTCCTTTAATATTCCTCTATGGAGGATTGAATCCAAAACAACAGATTCATTAACTTTCCTAGCCTATTTAAAGAATATACTGTTATACTATTTGACTAACATACTTAATTTTGAGTTTGCAGATAATATTAACTTTGGAGAGGGCAAGAGCAAATCTAAAAAAAAGCCTGAGCTTTCATATAAGATATTACAAGGCTTACTGGTTTATTCTGCAGAAGCTCTGCTTTAAATAAAAGATATACAATTTGTGAATCTAATCAAAATGCTTACGTTACTTTGGTAAATCTACAATTGTTTTAATTAATACTAGTAAAAGATTTTAAACTGTCAGTGAATATTAAAGTCTTAGGAAAAGTTTAAAATTTCAAGTATTATTGAAAAGGCAAAAACTATGGTAAATATTGATATTTGAAATAACTGGTAAAGCCTACTTTCTATATTAACTGGTAAAATTGTCGAGATCCGTTATTATTTCATATCTATTAAGAAAAGCTAATTTCTCTATGGATTGTGACATTTTGCATAGTGATGTCATCTACAAAAAAAAAGGCAATATAGCTTTAATTACATTAAAAAGAAAAACCTTTATTTTATAAGAAAAAAAATGTTTGAAGCAGTTTTATTACTTAAAATCTTATTAACATCGATGATTAGTATGGTAAGTTAAAAGTAGGTAAATACCTAGTAAATTCGCCTTTCTGATCCCTATTTATCCGATTACTCGATAGTAATCGATTTTAGTTTTCCTCTCACAACTTATTTTAGCACAACTTTAAAATTTTACGTCCGTTTTCAACCGTATATCATATAGTATAATCATATCATATTTTTATATTAAGAGTTATATTTTTTGAAAGATACAAGTCGTAGAAAATAGTGTTATTTAAAAAAAAACAATGTAGAGAGCTGTAAAGAATAAAAGTTTTCGTTGATGAAGGAACTTAGCTCGGAAGAGGTAGAAGCTTCGATGTTATAGGTATCGTAAATGGTATTGCTAATCGTTTTATACCAAAATGTACTCAAATTACTTTCATAAAAATGAACTATTATTTATTTTAAATAAAAAAAATATTTAGAAGGCGAATGAAATATGCTCATTCAAACTTTTTTTGACATTCAATCAAGGATTAGACATTTGCAAAAAATATATATATATTTATTAATTATGCATTTACATTTTGGTATAAAGAATCAAAATTTACCGATTTCAAATTAAAGACACAGATTAACATAAAAAAGATACTTCTTAGAAAAGGTTATTAATACTGTTGTTTTTTTTTATAAATTCGGATTATTTGTCAGTAGCGTGGGACTTTATCCTTTAAATACGTAGGTTAGATATAATTGAAATAGAGTAGTGTCTGTTTGGCATTATAATATGTGGATATCTTAACAACTATTAAATTTTTTTATAAGTACACATTAAAAAGTAAGTAGTATAATATGAAAAATGGGCTTCGATGAAATCGTTTAAGATCATCACAAATATAAATGAATAAAGATTTGTAAGTAAATTTCGAAGTTTCTTAGTAATACACATCACAATACGTTACTAGGGAAACTTTCAAAATATTTTGAAACATTAATTAAACAATATTAATTACTTTTATAGAATTTCAAAAGATTTTTGTCGATCAGTATTTGCAACCATCATTAAAGGACACCTACAAATGGCCATTCCCCTCAGAACGGCCACGACGTCGTCACTGTAGCTCTTTGACCGCTTGAAGGATCCTCTTGACATGGCCGACTTTGGTCACTCCGAGATCCCTGAGATCCCTTCTGGCCAAGGAAAGTAGTTCCCTGCCAGTGACGTCATGCTTGGCGAAAGCCTCAGAATACTCGCCAAGTTCCAGAGTTTCCAGCCAATTTTGGACTTCTTTTACTCCCCAAGATCGAACTTGGACAGTTTGTTGCCCACTTCCCTCGGAGACGCTTCTACGGCCTCGAAGCCATCTGCTGCCGGCTTTCTTTGGAACCTATGGTCAGGTTGGGGGAGGGTATAATAGGGAGAATGAGAAGTTGATTTATTAAATAATTGGGAATACATATTGAATGTAAATATTTATATATACATAAATATAGATTTTGAAACGGTCTAAAAATATCGTTTGATGCCTTCTAAAGATATTCTGCGATATGTTTTTGGAACTAAATACTGTGACTGGAGAAAGCAGGGGTCATTTGGAAGATGATGAAAATTTGGAACTGTTAGATTACTGGCATTATTTAAAAATCAATATGTCTAATTCTTTAATAATTACAAACATTTGTTAAATTAATAATCTGCAAATGCTCTTTTTACGTCATATTATCATAATGTCACTGTCAGACGTTTTGGTCAACATTTTCTAAATAGTTCTTACGAGCGGTGAATCGAACCCGCGACTCCTTGTGACTCGATTAATTATTATTCTAGGTGAAACTAATATTTGAATTCCATTACTTCGTCTTTTATAGTTGGAGTTTTAGGTAGAATTTATTGACGTCAATGTCCAAACAGTATTATTTATACAAATCGACATTAGGCTAGGTTCGCTGAAGTTAGCCCCCAGGATTTTGTTTTTTTTTTAATTTTTGATGTTTTTTTATATTACATCGTTAGTGCGTTCTTCAGCACGGAGTTACCACTGACCTATCACTGCTTAGTAATAACAAACTACAAAGTATACTGATAAAGCAGCCTTTGCATTCATATTATATCTTAAACATAAGTATAATTTTTATAATTTATCATTTTAGTCAATAAATCTAGTAATATACCTATGTACTATACAGTTCGCGTCACGTAAAAAGAACGCTGGAGGAAAGTGGTGGGGGGTGTGTTTGCGCATCGGTACATTCGCACACAAAATTACTAAGCCTATTTTTTTTACTTTTGAACTAGCTTTTCGCTCGCGACGTATATTGGTCATTGTTAGGTACATTGAAAAATATATTAGATAGAACGTTATTAAATAGAATTCTATTAATTCATAAAATATGTTAGATTCAATGTAGAATGTTTAATATAATTACAAAAAATTAAATTAATTAAGTTAATATATATTTTAACTGCATTATTATCAAACTCTCTCTTTATAAAACAATATAGGTC
Organism: Boloria selene; assembly: GCA_905231865.2. Classification (NCBI taxonomy): domain Eukaryota; kingdom Metazoa; phylum Arthropoda; class Insecta; order Lepidoptera; family Nymphalidae; genus Boloria; species Boloria selene. The sequence continues at coordinate 2,584,323 of HG993133.1, forward strand.
AAAAATATTTTTCTCTATTTTTTATATAAAACCATTTCGTAATTAATAACTTTTATGTGCACGATGGTATTTTGAACTGACAAACCAATAGCGAGCCGGCGCGCATGCGGCGCGTGCCCTCCCCCCTCCCCGTCCCGCGCCCCGCGTCTTACCACCAAATTGTCGGATAAATCGCGTCTGCGCAACTTGACAGCCAGCGTTCTTTTTACATGACGTGAATTATACATTTATTTAAATAATATAGTATTTATACCTCGTCGGCGTGTATATAAGCGAGGCCGTCGCGTAGTTGGCAGCGCGCGAGATGCGCGCGCAGGCCGCCTGCCGCCGCGCCGAGGTTCGCGCCACTCTCTAGCAACTCTTGGCAACTTTCCACCTATGTAGGGAAAAGAGATAAACGTTCTTAATACCAAATGATTTATCATAATTATAGTTATGTCGTTTAAATCGATTTCGATTAGGGAGGCCAAATTCAGGTTAATTTTACTTGTTTTCACAGACATTTTTATTTCTAGCTTTAAATAAACCCGCGAAGGTTTTTTAATATTACATTTTGCGCAAATTAGAAAGTATATAATCTAATAAAAGGTTATAATTAAATAAAACTTATAAGTATCCCTAATCGACCAAAGCTACGAAGTCCACCGCGCTGGCCTTGTGCGTGTTGGCGGACTTCACATGCCTTACTAAAACTTGTTAAGTTTTCTCGGACATGCAGGTTTCCTCACGATGTTTTCCTTCACCGTAAGAGTGGTAATCATGATATAAATGATTCGCATATGATATCAGAGGTGCGAGACCCGGATTTGAACCCGCATCACTCGGTTATCCAAGCGACCGCTTTACCGCTGGGCTACCACTGCATAGTTAGTAATAAAATTCAACTTGTTGTGTTTTTTTTCGTTTCAATTAGTTATTTAATTTAATTTATTATTATTAATTAGGATATTTTGTTTCGTTTTGTTTTATGGGTCGTTGGGTTTAATAAATATGTAATTTGTGTCGGAGATTAACAGTTCTCACCAAGCTAGCTAGCATTCGTCGCAGTTGCGGTGGCGGCAGCAGACGTCCCTCCGCGTCCTGCAGCGCGTCCGCCTGCGCCGCCGCGCGCCGCGCCGTCGCCAGCGCGCCCCCGCCGCGACCCGCGACCTGCCCGCTCTCGCTTATACACGCTAGCTTCACCTGTGTAAAAAAATAAAAAGTGCGTGTGTACAAAGTACACATGTCAGAAGTAAAACTTGAATTTAAATTAAGCCTAACTCTTCCCCGTCTCTGAGTGCCTGGTACTATGGACTTATTTTTACGTTTCATCGAGTTTGAAATCACAACAATTCTAAAGAAGTTTCACTTCAATAAAAAAGTGCGTGTGTACAAAGTACACATGTCAGAAGTAAAACTTCTTTGGTAAACTAATTTTTAAATCTCGAATATATTTATACTAAATAACCCCGTCTAAGCTCGTTGAGAGAGGGAGATGGCGCCAAGGTCACACCCACGAGTTAGACAGAGTTAGAAATGTCACTGACTCGCGGTGGGTGAGATCTAACTAAGGCTAACTCTTCCCCATCTCTGAGTGTGGTACTAAGGACTTATTTTTTCGTTTCATCGACTTTGAAATCACCACGATTCTAAAGAAGCCAGGACAAACTCAATGTGACGACGGAATATAATTAGGTAATTAATTTCAAATATCATATCTATGTAGTGTAGCAGTTCTTGATTGTCTATGACTGCTTTCTGACTCCATACTCTAACTCCATTAATCCACTGAACCGATTTAGATGAAATGTGGTATGAAGATAGTTTGAGACCCTGGGAAGGATAGTTTCACCTAGACTCGAAGGATCGAGCAAGTCTCAAAAAAGAAAAAAAAAAGAAATTCAGCATATTTTTCGAAATATCACATAAACACTCAGAACACGCCTAGCGTGTCCGCGGCATGTCTGAGAAATTTTATGTGAGCACGCTATGAGTGACGGTGGCACTGAATGTGTTAACACAATAATTTAAACCAATACGAATACAAAAACGAACTTACATGTTTAACAATAGTGTTAACATCGTCCAAGAACACGAGTAGGTGCGCGGCCTCGGCCTGCGAGAGCGTGCGAGCGGGCACCGCCGCGTGCGCCTTCTGCTGCTGCTTCTCGTCCCACGTTCTGTGGCCAAAACTGATAATACATGAACGCTACACGCTTAACCGTTTCGATACCATGTCTTTCCTCATAGGCGAGTTCAGGTTCTCCGAGGCAAAGAAGTCTTTCAAAGCCTCATAGACTGTTCTCTAAAGGCATGGGAGTGAATGAAACTCCGCCAAAATCAAAACTTTGGGCTATTTAAAAGAAAAACTCAATAACTAAAACTGCTCCGACTATTAACTCAAATGTAAAACGAAATTCGAATCTGCATTCATAGATCATACTATACTAGACCGTTGAAACAGTGTCCTACGAGTAATTTACCTATATCGTCTGTATTATTCAAGCATCACACTGTAATTTAAGTATCCACCTTGGTGATCAAAATCTAAAACTTTCAAGCAGCGCTGATTCATTTTATCAGTTACGGTTTCTAGATTTACAGGGAATAAGGCAAACAATTTATATTTAAAATTTGTTTGTTTTATTATTACTATACAAACGTAAGCTTAAAGAAACATCACTCACCTCAAGCTAGTTTCGAGCGCTCTGGACCTGCACAGCATTTGCGCGCGGTTCTTATGTATAATGCGAACGCAGCCGGGCGGCTGTAGCCACGCCTCGCCGTCCACCTGCATGGACATACACTTTATTATTATATATTATTGAAGTGAAACTTCTTTAGAATCGTTGTGATTTCAAACTCGATAAAACGAAAAAATAAGTCCATAGTACCAGGCACGCAGAGATGGGGAGAGTTAGCCTCAGTTAGATCTCGCCCACCGCGAGTCAGTGACATTTCCAACTCTGTCTAACTCGTGGGTGTGACCTTCGCGCCGTCTCCCTCTCTCAACGAGCTTAGACGGGGGGTTATTTAGTATAAATATAAACGAGATTTAAAAATTAGTTTGCCAAAGAAGTTTTACTTCTGACATATGTACTTTGTAAACGCGCACTTTTATTTTTTAATCTTTATTTAAAGGACTTTTTCACAAAGAAGAAGGAACATGTCGTCCTGTTCAAGCTTCTTACAAACAGAATAACAACTTTAAATCCTTAGCACTATATACATATTATTCTTATGAAATCATGAATAAATAGGTAACTTAAACTATATGTGGTAGGCGAGCATAAAGCTACTTTTATACTGCAAATTTATACATAATTTCTCAACATTTATCTCTTATTTAAGCCTAATTTAACTAATTTATACACATTTTTTGCTGAACTTGAGTGAGGGAACTTTATTATTTCAAACATCAACGAATATTATTAGTAGAATGGCAATAACATAATTGTAAAATAATAACCGATTTCGACATTGGTACTCAAGTATCGTGCGTGAAACTTGACCTGAACAGCGTCTTGAATCCAGGACCTTGAAACATGATTACGATAACATTACGAGATTACGAACCTATGAGGTTCAGTTGATATTTCTAGACCTTTCTCGTGTGAACTTAAGGGGCTTAGATGAACTTATCATGAGGCACTTGACAGGTTAAGGACGTCTTATATTCATAGTGTATCTGACCTGAACGGGCACGCATTCCTCGCCCAGTATGTTGATCTGCACGGCACGGCACTGCGCGATGCGATGCTTCTGGAGGTTGATGAGACGTGACGCCGCCATCTGCGCCGAGCCGAACACCGCTACCACCTTTGATAGAATTATTAATGTAATAATTATGTTTATAGTTTTTTTTATTACTTTACAAGGATGTTCTTCAAACAAAAAGGTATTTTTTACTAAATTATACTTTAATAATATTATCATGCTAAATTAAAAGGAAAGTGTATTCAGAAGCAATGGCACTTACTTCAAGGATACGATCATCGAAAGAGGGTGCCAGAAATATATCATCTCCTCTCGTCCCTCCCCAGAAGTTAGTGCCTCCCATAAAGGAGGATATGTTCAGAACCACGATGCCTTGCAGCTCTGGGAGTGGGATCCTTTGCCCATCGCATTCTAGTTGAACCCGTTGACCGAGATGTCTGAAAATGATATCGACATAAATAAAGATTGGAAGATAATATGAAATTCCCTGATGTGTTTATAAAATAAAAATAGCCTAAGGTACACCTTAAAAAATTGATATCTGCTAGTGAAAGACTCGACAAAATCTGTGTAGCCGTCTCAAAGATTAGCCGGAACAAACAAAGAGACAGACAAAAATGATTTATTATTATTTATTTATTATTATTAAAATGTACATATATTTTTTAATTAAATGTAACATTGTAAATCACTTAAGATTTGTATAATGTTACTTATAAACATGGTGTTTCCTATAAGTAGCGTTTATAATTTCTCATGCAGTGTAAGTTTCACATTTAGAAAATGTTGTTTTGTTGATATTACAGACTTCCATTTTTTAAGGATACTTTAACAGTCAATTTCATATGAAATTGAATAAAATCGCTTACCTGTAGGTCCTATTCACCCACTCTTTCGATCCAAGTACTCCATACCACATATAGTTCCTGGCCCTCGACCGACATTTCTCTGGATGTTCTTCTCTTTTGTTGTGAAAATCTAAAGTGATCTTTGCGTCGATTCCGATTCCGAAGTAATTATTCATAACCGCTCTTTCGTAGAAGCCCTCTAGAAGTGTTTCATCTGGATCCATCAATGGACTGACAGCAGCGCACAGTGCATCTGCATTGGCTAGCAGACATTGGCTAATAAAGCCTTGGGTGACGTGAGGCCACGCCGGTAGTTGGACTAATGGATTGATTATGGGAAGCTTTTTAGCTCGCTCGCTGGTTTCTGACTTACTTATACTTCCACCGCCACCAGTACCACCCATTGGACCTCCTTCCCCCCATATCGATGATACCGATGTTGATAACCTGCTTTAGAAAAATTTACGATTTCGATTAAACTTAAGAAATATTTATAACAGTAATGTACTATTAGCAGCTTAGCGAACGATTACAATTTATTACAAATTGGATTAGTATTTAAATACGATGGTTTTAAAAATTGACTTACTTATCAGGTTCACCAGGCTTAAAGAGACTTCCGCACGATATCCGCCTAGTAGCTGCGGGGGAGCAACTTAAAAAGCGTCCATATTCTGGATCAGATCCCAACAATTTAGGATTATCTGACTGCCTTCTCTCCTTATCTCTAAGATTTGGTTCTGGAGAATAAACACTTAATGTGTCTGTTCCTTGGTCATAAAAATCACTAAGTACGGAAGCCATACGACTATGGCAAGTTTTTATGCTCCTGTCTTCACTGTGTGATGGTGATGGAGGTTCTACTACTACACTTACTTGAGGAAATGCTGGCATTGGTTCTTTTAGATTAAGTTTCTTTTCTTCGTGCATAAGTGGAACTGTAAGTTGTGGAGGATTGTGTATGGCTGTGTTTGGAGATTCATCACTTAGAGGGGATTGTTCTTCAGTAGTTTTGGGCAATAGATGCTTAGTTCCAGTATCATCTGCAACTCTTTTTTTCATACTCTTACGTAATTGTTTCCTAAAGGATTTACGAGCAATATCACTGCCTTCTTCGAATTGTGCTAAGCTACAATACTTTATTTGGTCCTCACTTTTTGCCGCATTTTCAATATAGAATACTCTGTTTTCGTAACCAAATTTTTCAACATCCGCCTCAGTTGGCTTCTTGATTTTGGATATGTTTTTGATTTTCCCTTCATGTTTCTTTTCTAAGCTTGGCTGTCGACTATCCATTGGTATATCTGATACTGTATCAGACGTGAAGAGTGTTGTATCATCAGTATATGTTTCATTTTCTCCATTTTTACCCATCATTGCCAATAAAACTTCTTGTCCCAACATTGAGCTAATATCATCCATGATGGATTCTCCATGTAGAGTTTCTGAGTTCATATATGTAGTTTCCGATATTTCCGGAGAATCAATATGTCCTATTCCACAACCCTCTTCAAGATCACCAGGTTTGGTATCTAAAATTTCCGACATTAAACTAAAATCATCGCTAATATTTGACCCATCTGAGCTGGTCGCATCTATTTCTAAATCAATACTGGATAGTTTTCTTTCCGGCGTACAATCCCCACTACCTGGTATGGGTCTTTCGCTAAGCTCTTGGAAATGAAGTTCATCGGTGTACGGTTTATCCACGTCTATTATCGTCAATTGGTCCGATTCGTAAGTTTCACCCTGCATTAATGATCTCTTGTCACTATCATCTGATACAACTAAGTTGGGTATAGTTAAGCTGCTGCTATTATATGTCCCGCTTGTCCTCTCTATGTCAGGCCTTAGAAGGTTTTTGCATGAGCTAGTATCATAGGAAGAGATTATTGAAGGCGAGAGACGGTCTTGAGGCGTAATGGAAGTTGATTTTCTTCGCTCACGTTTGTCAACTTCTAGACTATCTTTATTTTCTGATGCGTTTGAACTTATTAACTTAGCTATGTCTTCATCTACATCTGGAATGCTGTAAAGGAATAAAGAACATAAGTCAATTCTAACAAAATTTAGGCATTTTTACAAATTGTTTAGAATATCCCCTTCTCAAATTAAAGAAATGCAATTAATTATTTGGATAAGCTATCTTAATTAACAGTTTTTAATTTCGTAAATGATGATTTTTAAATTATGTGTCTATTTTTCAACTTTTAGCTGAAACGGTTTGACGGACTTGGATAATACAGAGAGATTATGATTTGAAGTAACAAAGAATAGGTCGGCATCAACTGACATTAGTTTGCTAGTCTGTACGAATATGATAAAGAGAAAAATATGTTTTTTTACTGTTTATAGACATGTAGTTGCTTATATACATAGTTTATGCCATGCCAACTGTTTAAACGAGTTAGAAAATGAGTCGCAAAAATTACATAAAACTATTATAATAAACTAGCCTTTCCCGCGGCTTCGCGCGCGTTCTAAAGGCTGGAAACCAAATACTTCCAATTTTCGCAACATTTTTCATTGATGATCCGCTCTTTTGGGTCGCAGCGTAATGTAATATAGCCTATATCCTCGATAAACGGACTATCCAACACAAAAAGATTTTTTGAATTCGGACCGACAAACAAACAAACGCTTCAGCTTTATAATATTAGTATAGATACACACTTATCAGGCTGCATGGAGGAGGCGGACACGGCGGAGGAGCGGCGGCTGTCAGCAAAAGCGCGAGGCACCGGAAGCGCGTCCGGCGCCGGCGCTCCGCCCTCCGTCTCTCGCGACCGCTCTTGCGACACGCCCTGGTTATATTCGAAATAATATACAAGCCGTTGGAAATATCTGTGCACCTGGCTTAGTGACGTCATGTAAACTGGAGAGATAGCAAAGAATTCGAGAAAAATTTGAATGTCTATGTTGACGCAGCAACATAAAATTGGAGCGTTTACCGGTGCAACGGTAACGTCACGATGACGTCCCCGCTGGGTCATCAGACTGCACCGCACAGCCGTAGCGGCGACACATATTAATTTCGATTCTTTTCTATACATATCAATAGTTTGTACCTTATTGTAATTAAAGCGAAGATTGTAGTACTATCCTGTGTTCAATCATTTCTGAGGAGTATTCCCAACAGTCTATATTATTTTTTTACTTTTATATAACTTTGAGTTCAATCTGTACTTTATAATAATAAATAAGGATAAAACAGGTACTAGATAGGTGAGAACGGGTTGAGGTGAAACGCATTCCAGCGAGGTGCACAGATATTTCTGACGGCTTGTATAAATATAACATATACATATTAAACAAAATAAAATATTTGTAAAGAAAGATATGGTTTTAAATAAATATAAATAAATAAATATGTTGGGACATTTATATACATGTAACTTTATATTGAGGAAACCTGCATGTGTAAGAAAAATAAGTTTTAGACAGGTATATCAAGTCCGCCAATTCATAAATAGCCAGCGAGGCATGCTGGACTATGGCCTGATCTCCCTATTGCAGGAAGGTCCGTGCCGTGGAAGGTTAAGAAGGGCTGAATAGTGAATACTTTAATAAGTCGTCGTCGTAGCGTAGTGGTAATAACAGACTGCTTTTTCGTCCAAAATATTTAACATAACATTTACATATAGAATTATTGTTAATTTACAATTTCATTTAAAAAAGAGTGAAATTAAGATAAAAAAAATGTAAGTCCCGCTGTGTTTCTTTCGCCATGTCTTCTCAGGTCAGAGGTTTCTTCTTTCCGAACTTGCGGTAGACTCATGATGTTCAGTAAGAAATTGTAACAATTTTTATGCTAAATAAAATATTTTGATTTGATTTATTAAATATTGCCATACCTGTGGGTATAGTAGGGTGAGTGTCCGTACGAGCGAGCGGAGAGCGCGGCGCACGCTGTCGGCGCGGCCCGCCAGCGCACAGCTACGAGCCGCCCAGTTTAGCTGCTCCTGTGGGATGCGAGCTTATGTTAGAGGTGGAGGGTTCTAATATCTTGTTTTTCTTATAATGTAATAATAATAATATTCTTTATTGTACACCCAGTAAACAAGACATATAATACAAAAAAAAAGTGCGTGTCTACAAAGTACACATGTCAGAAGTATAACTTCTTTGGCAAACTAATTTTTTAAACTCGTTTATATTTATACTAAATAACCCCGTCTAAGCTCGTTGAGAGAGGGAGATGGCGAAGGTCACACCCACGAGTTAGACAGAGTTAGAAATGTCACTGACTCGCGGTGGGCGAGATCTATCTAAGGCTAACTCTTCCCCGTCTCTGAGTGCCTAGTACTATGGACTTATTTTTTCGATTCTAAAGAAGTTTCACTTCAAAAAGATGGAATGTACAAGAGGCGGCCTTATCACTAAAAGTGCAATCTCTTCCAGGCAACCTTAAAGTGAAGGAAATAGCGCGATTAAAATGAGGAGATAAAAAGTATATTAATCTATATTATGTTGACATATACTAATATTATATAAATATACATGTAATTATAAATATAATATATATAAAAAAATGTATTATATATAATTGTTGTAGTAGTAACTAATAGTGTGAGATCTAATCGTATGTAAACTTTGTTTTTACCTTTTCAGTCTTTTCAATGCTGCCTTTTTCGACAGCTGGTTGCGTTTCAGGCTCACTGTCGCTAGTATCTAGCGGCTCCCACGTCCTATGAACAAATTTTCTAATGATTCATTACACCTATCTTGTATTACTTATTATTTTGAAATTTTATGAACACGATTATCCTACACTACAGTCTGTCAAGAAAGTCATGAAAAAAATCCGGGGTCTTCACAAATTCCCCGCAGGGGGAGTGGGGAAACGGCATCAGGGCATCGCCCTCTGGCCGTAGGTTCTTACGGCGCCCACCAATATGGGCGCGTCTCTGGGTGGGTCACCACCACCAACATTTATATGGTATCCCTATAAATTTCTACCGAAAGGTTTTGATACGTTTTTTTATAAAATAATATTCATTTTTTGTCTCTAAACGCCAAACGGTCACACGAACAAACACGAATATTGTTGGTTGCGCGCGACTAGTCGCGGACGCGTTCGAACCGGTAGCGTAGTGAGCGAGCACCGATACAAATGTATGTGCGAATTGCGATACTCCGCGGCGATTTGTCTCCGCGACTTGCAAGATACTAGAGTCGCTTGGATGTATCGTAATGGGAGAAGGGCCTTACGATCCGAGGACTATCGACCGAGGACCGATGATCTGAGGACTATGTCGGAAGAAAGTGCCTTGATATGTCTGTTCCCGGAGCTCGACCTCCCGGACGCCCAATGAAGCGATGACTGGATGTCGTGAAGCAGGACATGAGAGCCAATGGACTTATCCTGGAGGACACTAAAGATCGCGCAAAGTGGAGTAGACTTCGGAAGGCAGACCCTGGCAACAATGGCCGGGATTAATGCCAGGCAGAAAAAGAAGAAGAAGGGAGAAGGGCCTTACTCGCATCGTGCGTGGTCGTGCGCGAGGTGAGCACGCGCGTGCAGTAGAAGCGAGAGCGCGCGCCGCAGCCGGTGGGCCGCGCGCGCCGCCCCGCCCCCCGCGCGCTCGCCCGCCGCCGCCAGCCGCGCGCAGCCGTCGCGCAGGGATACGCGCGCGCTACTCGCCGAATCGTCTCCGTTTTCATCTGCCTATAATTATTCTTACTTGATCACTATTATCTTTTTACTAAATATAAAAAAAAAGTGCGTGTGTACAAAGTACACATGTCAGAAGTAAAACTTAAATTTAAATTAAGGCTAACTCTTCCCCGTCTCTGAGCGCCTGGTACTATGGACTTATTTTTTCGTTTCATCGAGTTAGAAATCACATCGATTCTAAAGAAGTTTCACTTCAATAAATATGTTGGGACATTATTACACACAGCGCTGTCTAGTTCCGTGGTAAGCTACGTCACTTGTGTCACGGATACCAGATAGTTGATACACTACACATACTTATTATATAAGTTTAAATATATACATATTATAAATATAAACACCCATGACTGGAGTACAAACATCCGAGTTTAACAAATGAATACCCCCAGCGGGACTCGAACTTGCGACCGCTGGCGCAGCAAGTAGGGTCACTACAAACTGAGCCATCGTGTCGTCAAATCACTATTATCTTTTCATTAAATGCATGGCAAATTAGGTATAGAGATAGAAGATTATATAGAGTATAGATTAAGGTATAGTAAAGTTCTCGAAACTTAAGCTCAGCTTTGCATTTGTGTGCGTGCAGTGTACGGATAGGTACAGCTGATGGCGTAGCGCGTTGCGAGTGGTTTAAACTCGTTTTAACTGTTTTTTATGCGCGGCTATTAGCTTTTAGGCACGACGATACGAATAAACGTTGCGAAATTGGTTTAAACCTGTTTTAACTGGTTTTTGATGCGCGGCTATTGGCTTTTAGCTATCTCACACAAGCTTAAGTCACACAAGCTTAAGGGGATTACCTCGCTCAAATTCCAAAAACACTATAAGTTTAAAGAAGATTGTAGATGAATCCTCTCGTACGATTACCATATAAAAAATATATGATTTACTTAAGGTTATCACAAATACATGCTATTGTTTTAAATTTAAATAAACTCTCCCAAATTTGGAAAAAAAATATATTAAATAGGGCCTTTTTCAACGTAAACTGTACTTTTTCTCTGTAACGGCTAATTAGTTTGGCGTGAATTTTGTACCAAAAAATATGTAATGACGTATTTCACAATTCCTATTGTTTTTTTTAATTTTTTTATTCTGATATTCTTAAATAATAAATAAAAACCCGAAACTTAACCAGTACCCCACTGACGCACCCCCGCTACGGCCAGTGGCGCGTACTCGGGATGCGATACAGCAGTGTCTCGATGACTCTTGTGACGAGTGGACTACACGCGCGTTATTTTTTCCAATTAATACCTAAAACTTCTCGTTTTGAATGATTATTGAATTAAACCATATATTAAATAATACAAATATAAATATTTCGTAAAACAAAAACAGAATTTAAGTTTGTAAGTATATGTAAAATGGGTTGTAATTTCGTTTTGTTTTTTGAACCTATCATAGAGTAAGCCAGAATATAATATGCCTAAATATGCCTAATGCCTAAATATAAGAATAACTAAGGCATTTTTTTTAATATTTTGTTCACACTTTATAGACAGTTATTGTTTATTGCTCACATAAAAATATACCAATACCTACATCCTAATGATATTACAAATAAAGAATAGGTGCGTTTAAAGAAGGTAAGCCATTTGTAAATGTTGAAAGCTAGGTCAACCTAACTATTTCCGTTACTGAGAACCGTTTACCTACTTACCTACCTGGTCATCAGCAGACCTTCACCATATAACATTTAGTAAAATGAAAGCTATGTCAGCAGGCATAGTGCATTGTGTGGTTTAATATAAATAATATAGATTATGATGTAGGCACTATACTCGTACAAGACTACAAAAACTAGAGGAAAGGAACAAAATGAGATTTCTCAGAGATCGAATCAAATAGGCAAAAAATGATGACAACGCGACACATCTGTGTTCTTGCTTAATCTTCACTTCGTTTCGTTGTAGTATGGTCGTCGGTCGGTAGATGGCGTTAAAATAACAAATACTAGTACAGATATCAAATCCTCAAGGTCATCGGGCGAGGTAGGCGCCTTAAGTCTCGAGAACTGTAGATACTTAAAAGAAAAAAGAAACTTAATTTTTTTGTCTGTATCTTCTGTCTAATCTCCGTGACATGACAGGATTTATTTTAACAGAACTTAAACTGGTAGATAGCTGATGTTATAAGGACTATGGTTATGCTACGATTATTTAAAAATTTGTGTGGAAAACAACAATTAGGGTTCTGCTTAAAAAATAAAACATAAGTCACCAATATTATCCAAGCACTTTCTCTCACAAGTGTGACGAGAAAAAATAAAACTTCTTATATAATAAACAACTTCTTATATAACAAACCTGAACGATCTCTTGCAAATTTTTAAGCAGAGCGGTCTCCTCGAGATCAGGCGGCGCGGGCGGTGGCGGCGGCGCTGTCAGCGAGCGCTCGAACGTCATTATTGACCAACTATAAAAGTAATAATACAAATGTTGTAAAAACATATATTTTGAAGTTCCTCATGTTTATTTATTCAATTTTTTTCATCTCCCTAGTTACATGAATTATATTAATAAAGTACAGTAACTTTAAGTATTTTGCGATCGGATTTTACTTTGTCTAGCGGTCAATAGGTACATAATTATTGGTAACTATAATTTTACTTTGAAAAAAATTTACTCAAAATAATAATGCTAGTCCCGTTGAGATTTGTTCAGGTCTTTATCAGTTCTTCTTTCCGAATGGTAAACTCATCAAGTTCAGTTAAAATTGTTATAATTTAACGCTGAATAAAATATAAGTACGAAAATAATATAATAATATACGTCAACGAAAACGTTTTATGTACTTATTACGAAATTTCAAAAATTTTATACAGAATAACTCACCGATCCAACATTTTGGTGGAAGCTCGTTCGTATCGCTCCAATAGCTGTTGCAAGTTGGCCGCGTCGTCACAAGACGCGCCCCAGCCCAAAACGCGGGCAAGATCGTTGCCTGTTCCCAAGGGAAGTACTGCTGTTTGAACTTGGCGCTGTGGACATAGGACCTAATTAATATAACTAACATATTAAATCTTTGCATACGTGTGAAGTATTAAGTAATAGGAATTGTGTTCACAATTGTGTTCCCTATTTAACTGCTGGGTTAGGTTAGGCCCTTCTTTTACGACAAAGGGTCATGTTTATCACGATGTTTTCCTTCACCGTTAAGAAAGTGGTAATAAGTGGTTACCGTTAAGTAAGTGTTCGAATTGATATGCAAATTAATAGTGTACGAGAAGTGCAGGACCCAGGATTTGAACCCGTATCACACGGTTTGGAAAGCGAGCGTGACATTATAGGACTAGAAATACTATAGTAAAATGTAAAAAAACCGGCAAGAAAGACTTGGAAATACAAAAGGTGTGTTAGATGAAAATGTTTCGAAAATGGATTCATCGAATAGGTATTATAGTACCTAAACCTAGGTTTCACTAATAATAAATAGACCAAAAGCTAATAAAAGTTAATTTATTATTGATACCTATTTACAAAGTTAGCACGTCACATGAGAATTACTAGACAAAGGTTAGCAGTTTCAATACAATCGTCGTAGTCCCAATATATAAAACTATTTTTTACTTAAGAAAAGTGAAGCTATCCAGTATGAACAAAGAAACATAATTTAATTAAACTTTAATAAGAAAACGTCTGTTTAGTCGGGTAGTTGTAAATAAACACGTATCTACTCACGTGCATGTCTAGCTTATCGACCTCTTGCAACACCCATCCCACAGATCCATCGCCACTACACACGAGTACTCGTAACGGTGCGAAATGCTTGAACAGCCTCAACCCTAGTCGAGGGCCGGCGCCGCTCAGTTCAAAAACTTGTGCCGGATTTAGAAGTTGCCTGAACCGTCGTAAGAACTTCACGCCTTGGTTGTCGCCTGTTGGTTGATAGATATAGGATAATACAATATGTTGCAAAGAATAAGAGAATTTATTGATTGCATATTCGTCAGCTTGTTTGTTTTATCAGTTTTATACAGTTATACCGCCCAAATTGAGAATATCTTGATTCAAATTCATTGCATGAAGTAATAAGACATATAATTAATTGTTGAGACACTTTTGACGTTGAGACATTAACACACAGCACTGTCTAGTTCTACGATAAGCGAGGTTTGTGTTATGGATACCAGATAGTTGATACTCTACACATACTTATTATAGGACAGTATATCTAACAAAATGAACGAAGTACTAACGAGGACTAATAAACACTTGTTAGCAACGTACCAGATCGTGAATTAACAAAAACGATGAGCGGAGAAGCGTTAGGTGGTCTATCCGGGAGCCATCCATCATCAGGGCCAACTGAGTGCAAGCGGGTAGGTGGTACAACCGACGCCCGTGCGGGTCCGAGCAGGCACATAGCTCTCCAACTTGGTCTACAACTCGCATGCACGCATTTCCTACACCAGATGCACCGGAAATCTTGTAGCCTGAAAATATTTATACTGGTTAAGTTCTTGCAAGGTTTTTATTATTTATAAATATTGGTAAAATTCTTACAAAACCTAATAGAGTATAGAATTGTTCCATTTTCGTTTGGCTCAGTTTGTAGTGATCCTACTTGCTGTGCCAGCGGTCGCGGGTTCCCGCTGGGAGCATTAATTCGTGTGATCAGAACGAATGTTTGTACTCCAGTCAGGGGTGTTTATATTTATAACTAGCCGTTCCCGCGGCTTCGCGCGCATTCTAAAGGATGGAAACCAAATACCTCCCGTTTTTGCATCATTTATCATTGATGCTCCGCTCCTATTAGTCGTAGCGTGATGTAAAATAGCCTATAGTCTTCCTCGATAAACGGCCTATCCAACACAAAAAGAATTTTTCAATTTCGGCCCCTCGTTTCTGAGATTAGCGCGCTCAATCAACCAATCAAGCAAACAAACAAACTCTTCAGCTTTATAATATTAGTATAGATATGTATGTGTAGTGTATCAAATTTTGGTATCTACAATACGAGCTTTTAACTTATCACGGGACTGGATGCTATATCGACGGCGAAGTGCCAATACATTTTTCGAGAAATTCACTTTTTTTTTGTTTTGAATTTACTGGCGCTATTCACTTGTTTTAGTAAAATCTTCTTAGCGTATTTTTAATTGCAACAGCATTAAACTAGAATGTGGAAATACCTCCTAACTAAACGACGTATATATTTAATGGCATTAAACGTTTTTTAAAGTCTGTGTAAAATCTTGACTATGACACTTAGGAGTTATTGGCACTTCGCCGTCGATATGTTAATGTCCCAAAATATTTCAAAAAAAAAATATCCAAGGGTATCCGCGCGTCTGCGAATCATATTAATCATATTTTAAATTCATTTATTAGATCATAATTTGGGCTTACTAATTATGAAGCTTCAAATACACAAAGCTAAAGCTATGTTATTTTGTGTATATTACGTACTCTTCTGTGTCATTACATCTTATCAAAATTACTAAATGTAAGATGTCATGTGTTTCAGTAGGACGTGACTCTTCAAAATATCTAAAGCCATATTATCAAAGTACCAACTAGGGACGTTTTTGTTCTCACAAACTTTTCTCGCTACAAAATAAAATAAATCCGCAGGGGATTTCAAATATCTTAGTCTTTCCACGGAGCATTACCGAAGCGTTGCACTCACAGACGATATTAAAGGGATGGGAAATTGCCACGGGAATTGAGTTTAGGTGCAAGCGAAAAATTTTGCTTCAGTTAACAGCAACGAAGTTTTATATAAATAAAAAAAAGTGCGTGTGTACAAAGTACACATGTCAGAAGTAAAACTTGAATTTAAATTAAGGCTAAATCTTCCCCGTCTCTGAGTGCCTGGTACTATGGACTTATTTTTTCGTTTCATCGAGTTTGAAATCACAACGATTCTAAAGAAGTTTCACTTCAATAAAAATAATTAATATATTGTGATATGAAAGATAAGAACAAGTCGTCAAATAAAACAATCGGCTAACCGAAGGAATTTCTTTGGAACGTCACTGATATTATAATTAGTTCAGAAAGATCAAAGAGAACGGAACTAACAATCTTTTTAGAGTTCCTTACCTGAAACATAATGATGAAAGAAGAATGCTTCTTTTTTTGACCACAGAGTTTTGTTTTTAATTTTCTTTAACTTGAATCATTATTACACACTAATCTATAAAATTATTTTAAATACAAGCAATAAAAGTATAATTTGAAATTCTTAGTTTCAACGCAAATTTTCCTTATGAATGTATTTAAATGTCTATACAAATATGAATAAAATTGCCTGGAGACTATCCAATTACCTTATATAAACAGTATTGTATTCAGTCCGTATAAAGGTTCAATACGAGGATGATCAGACCATAGTCCACGGCGCTGGCCTAGTGCGTGTTGGTCACGAAATAGATAAAAATATATTATTTATATTCATCTGCTCTGTGGTGTTAGCGGACTTCACATGTCTTTCGAAAACTTGCTAAGTTCTCTCAGACTTACAGGTTTCCACACAATGTTTTTATTCACCGTGGCCGATATCATACCACGTGTTCGGAATAGATACAGAAAGCACGTAGGATTTTGATGTGCACCGTATTGAAGAAGAAATACTTTTTACTTACGTAAGTACATTGAAACCCTAAATAAAATTTATGTAACTTATTGAAAATAAAAAAAATGAAACTAAATCAGTAAGGAGTAGAGATTTTTAATGCATTTAAATAAAACCATCCTTAAGTTATTTAAATATTTCATTAAAAAAGCATTCATTAAAATTTTCAGATAATGAATAAATTGCCTAGGTTTTTTATAAAAAAATCCTTAACACATAAACTTATAAAGCAAATCCTTATCAAAATACAATATTTGATCTAAATCGTTAAAGCCCTTTCGAAAACTAACGACTTATCCCTGCTTCGTTCGGGTCTGTTTCTAGGTGCGTTTGAAATATGAAGATTGCGAAGTACAACCTTGTTACCAAAAATGTTTACCCAGCGTCAACCATGCAAAGCCAGCTAAGGATTTTAGGGATGAATTCAAATATTTTTCTTTTTGACTGAAGTAATACAAGTTAAAATTAGTAGGTACAGTACTTTTTACGTAATAACCTCCTCTCCTGCGGAAGTCGGTTAAAAAGACTCAAACATACAAAAACAGAGACAAAAATTTTAATTAGCCATTACAGCCATTGTTTTTCAACATATTTAATGTATAGATTTCGCTAAGTTCCTGTTCAGTTATATACTTAGCTCTCAAGCGAAGCCGCGGGTTCCGCTAGATAAAATAAATACAATTTCTAAAATGACAATAACCTAAGTTACTATAACATTAGCTATATGTGTGTGAAAGACTGTTAATTTGAAATTAAAAACAGACACTTCAATTTTATTTATATTTATAGATAGTTAAGTTATATAACTACACTCTTCAGATTTATATATAAGTATAGATTATAATATAATTCATTGCATGAAACCTGTATGACTATGTAGCATACATAATGTTATACATTTCAAAGTCACCTCCACTCACAACTTTACTCTTTATATTTCCAAACCGTCATATGAACTCAACTCTCAATAAATGTAACCAATATTGACATCTAATATTTGTTCTCGTGTTATACAACCTTCGAAGGCTTGATATTTTCTTTCAATCTGACGAGAGATTCCATAGGGGATATTCTCAAGCCTCATACACTGAGATGAAGACGTAAAGGCAGATTTACACGTAGGTAGTTATAGTAGTAGGTAACTAAATTTTAACTTAAAAGTGATTAATACCATATGAAGAATGTTTAGTTGTTAACTTAATTTTATATTTTAGTTACCTACTTAAATATTTAATACGTGTAAATCGGCCCTAAGAGTTTGTGCTGACTAGACCGAGTATATTAAACATGAACCTATGTAATAATAATTTAAATTAAAATCTAAAGCGGTAAAGAGCTTACTAAAGTATGATATAATAAAGTACTTTTATAAACAAAGTTGTGTTAGAATTTCTACAATTTGAAAACTATGATATAGTCTGACGAAATTATTTATTATGAAATTTTAAGATTCAAGGTATGGTTTGGTAAGGCTATGTTTACAATAAAAGTGTAAGCCCTTTATATTGCTCTGTACGGGTCCCTCCACGGCCCCTCTTAATACGATAGGGGATCAGGATATAGTCCTCCATGCTTAAATAATGTGGTTGGCTAGATTCTGTCAGATATTCAGTTTTCCTTACGATGTTTTTATCGTAGGGCAAGTGGTAATTATGATGAAAATGGTTTACCCACTTATCTACTCGTACCACTATGCTTAAACAGTTAGTGCCAAGATATAAAGTTTTTCGCGTGATTGCAGATGTCACTACAGGAAGCATCATCGGGAGGGAAAAGGCGGGTATGTTATGTTTGATACGTTTTTCCAGTTACAATATCCATTAATATGTCAGCTTCACGGAAAGTGTATGACATATAAAAAGCTTTATATCACTCGTAGCGGATTAGTACATGCCATTTATACAAAAGAAATTCACGTTTTTTGCTTAATTTCCCATAGCTTTTATTTCTTTATTTTTCATACTTCTTTCTATTAAGTTAAACAGTGTTTTTTTTACTGATTGCGAGCCTGGGGTCTCTTAGCACAAAATATAAGTTGCCAGAAGGCAATTATGCCATAAAGTTAATTTGCTCTAAGATGAGATGCGCCAACGAGAGCGCGCCAATTTACATTGAAAAAGCGAGAAGAGCAAAAGCTTAAAATCATATTTGTATAAATTAACAGAAGTGTACCTCTCTTTTTTTTCCAAGGGCTGAATAAGAATAAATTAATGGCTAGCGTACGTTTTTAATTTTTGTGCAGAACTCTATATTATACTATACTAACTACTCACCCTCGCTTCGCTCGGGTTCGTCCCTAGATTTACCGCGGGCGTAGCCGTGGGTTCCGCTAGTTACATATATAAACCGGTTACATATATAGTCCGGGAGGCCCACTCTCCTTGCCCCCTCCCTCTTCCCTTCATCCACCGCCTTCGTTCCCCCCCCCCTCCCACTTCCCTCCCTCCTCCATCCCTTTCCTGAAAGGCCGGCAACGCAGAATGATGTGCATGGGCGGAGGTGATCACTTCCCATCAGGTGACCCTCCTGCCCGTTTGCCCCCTTTTTACCATAAAAAAAAAAACATTCTTCTTGAATCATTCTATCTATTAAAAAACCGCATCAAAATCCGTTGCGTAGTTTTAAAGATCTAAGCATACATAGGGACAGACAGACAGCGGGAAGCGACTTTGTTTTATACTGCGTAGTGATATTTTATTTAAATAAGAGCAGTCTAAGATACTTAGCCAATGAAAGACTCCAATCAATATTATCGAGAAAGAACGAGATAGACAGGAGTCTTTTTTTTATTTGAATTATTCTTACATGAATCGAGTATACTTCCATATTACATATAGATTAAGTCTCTTCAATTTATTTACCTGAATAGATACTATACCGATACATAGTGTATTACACAACAATACAAAGCAAAAATAAACAAATAGCGTCAAATAGAAGAGGAAAAAAACGTTCACTGGCGGAGATTTAGAAGGATTTAGGCAAACTCTAATGGTATTGGAAAAAAATGATCGAAAGAAATAATATATAAAATACAAGAGGATCGGATACGTAAATAACCATTTACTGTTCTGTCACACTTTTAGGACGCTGTAAGCTTAGGATTATATGATCTTATATGCGAGTAACAGTAAATATGTAAATAAATATCTCCTCAGCAAGTTAACTTTAAGGTACACATTTTTTTTAAATAACCAAAGTGTTTAGGAGACAAATTACAAACAGTCCGGAATTTTTATACAAGTTTCTCTGCAAGGTTTCTAAATAATTTCGCAATAAAAATGAATAACTATAATTAACTTAATGGTCATGCAAACAAGTATATTTGTGAAAGTACATACATAATATGTATATATATAATCTGAAACGGCCAATCCCAAGACCATAACATTAAAAGACTTTTGTCTTACCGCCATTAGATATTGAGAATACAATTTAAACAATTAAAATATTATCATTTACTAGCGACTCGCCCTCGCTTCGCTTGGGCTTTTTCCTAGATTTAGCACAGGCAAAGCCGCGGGTTCCGCTAGTTATGCATATAAACCTTCCTCTTGAATCACTCTATCTATTAAAAAAAAACTGCATCAAAATCCGTTGCGTAGTTTTAAAGATTTAAGCGTACAAAGGGACATAGGGACAGAGAAAGCGACTTTGTTTTATACTATGTAGTGATTATTAAACAAAATTTAGTACCCCAATAAAAATAACATAAAAGTTAAGAGCAAAATATTACCCATACTATCTATTTTGAGACTCAACAGCTCTACAGTTCCGCACTAAGTGAATGGCTTTTCAAGTTGACATGAAAATGCACTCAGTGGCATTTCATTCACATACACGTGTCTCCAGCCATTAATGTAATATAATTACTTGTTGGAAGCTTTCGTTCATATTACACTAGAGTTTGATTTTATTATGTAAATTACAACTTGGTGTAACACAATATATATACAGTATTCACTGTGCATATTAATAAATATTAAAAATCGTCTAATCCCATTATAAATGAAAATATCATGGTCACGAGTGCGACCATGATTGCTGTAAACTGTAAAGCATTCGAAACGTCGGGAAACAAAAATCATAATAAATCCGCGACAAAATCCAAAATCCAAAAATATAGTTTCATTTATAATGTCAAATATTCGCGCGTAAACCTAAGAAAGTATTATTCGTCTAATCTCATTGAGGCTGGTCAACTGCGCAGGAGATATTATAGTGCAAAAGTGTACGCGCAGACACAAGTGCACACTCTATTCCTATCACTGTCATACTCTGGTGGAGGAGAGACGGAGGACCAATAGCTTTACGCACTCTCCTTCTCAACTCCCGGTCTACTACTGAGGCTTACTAAACAAAAGCACCCAATAACAAAACTTGGCAAAACCCAGGATTCAAACCCGAGACCTCTGGATGTGCAGTCGTACGTGCTACGAGTAGCTACTACACCACCGAGGAGCTACGGACGATTACTAAGAACACGTACGTGAAACATGCTACGAGTAGCTACTACACCACTGAGGCAGTTACGGATTATTACAAAGAACACGTACGGGTACGTACGTAATAAGGGTTGTTTGTTTTTATATACAACAACATTTCAGCTTAAATTTACTTAAATATCTATATTTATGTTTACTTTTATAAATAGTTAGTTCATTCGTTTGGATAAACTAAAAATTAATTTTTTTTTGGTATGCAGGTAGTTTAAAACCCTTAAAATTTTAAAAGTTACACTCGGAAATAAATCATTAAGTGTGAGAAAGTGGAATGAAAATTTGTATGGGGAAACAATTATTTCTTATCATGTAAGGGATACTTATTACAAGCCTATTTCTGTTCATAAGCCATTAAATGATACCGATAGAAATAAAGGAGGTACCTACTTATAGTTATAAATAAAGCACTTTCGTATAAAGCAAATATTTTGCTTGCGGAATGACTATGTATTTTTTGACATATTTCCGGTTATTTCCGGTTACACGTGTTGTTAGCTTAGCGAACGTAATATTAGCTCTATTATTATAAAGTACAATACTAGTGATTCACCCTTGCTTTGCTCGGATTCGTCCTTAAGTACTTTATTACGGATATCAACGATGTCTCAGAAATGAATAACTTTCCTGCATAAAAAGTATCCTATATTTTATTACCAGCTATAATCATTACTCATTTCATCAAAATCTGTTGAGCTGTATGCACGTGATACGGTCACAAACAAACAGAAAGTCAAACCAAATTCTAAAAACCATAGATTTAAAATTTGTATCAATAATAAGGACTATTTGAATAAGATTTTCAAGAAAAATGTAACGTACACGTCAGTTAGGGCTATATTATGTAGAGATTTTTTAAATATTACTAAACAAGAATCGACCTCTTTAATTTCAGAAAAGTGGTTTTATAAAACCTTCATCCATTTTATATCTTTGTGAGTGGCACTGAAATTCACGTGAAAATTCCCGATAGAAGTTGGACAGCTCATTTATTTGTGGTACAATTGATTGCTGGAGCCTCGTGTACGCATTTGCATGCAAATTTAATCAGACATACCAATAAATAAATCTACGTAGGCTTGTGAAAGAGTATAGTAATTTATTTATGCATAATACTAGCGACTCACCCTTGGTTCGCTTGGGTTTGTCCTAGATCTAGCTTAAGCGAAGCCGCGGGTTCCGCTAGTGTATCTTAGATAAAATCAGCCCTCTTGAATCACTCTATCTATTGAAAAGAACCGAATCAAAATCCGTTGATTTAAAGATCTAAGCGTACATAAACGAGTTTTAAACTACTGAATCGAATCTATACTTTTTAATATTATTTTGGACAACCTTAATGAAATAGTTATAACTATGGGCCTATACAGAGGTCTAGTAAATAAACGTATGGTTTTTAGAATTTGTTTTTTTTTTAAATTTGGCCATCTAGAATTGTTATTTTTTGCATTTAACTCATGCAATACTTTGCATGAGTTAAACAACCTATATTAGGAAATTATCAAGTTAAAAATGTAAATCGTCAAGGTTACTTAATGGTATTTTCGCATGGACGTATTAACTAAGGACCAGTCATAAAATACAAATGCATGAAAACACTTTCAACCATTTGAAGTATAACGCACACAAAGAATTGACACAATACATCAAAATTCACTCTAATGCTAGTGCTTGAACGTAGTCGATAAAATACATACATCAATGACATTTTAAATATTAATAATAAATATTGTTTGATTTTTCGCCGACAATCAAACCCAGAACGTTCGAATGGGAAAGAAAAGGCGTATCATAAATAAGCTGTAAGGCAAAGAAAATAAAGGGAGAATAAAGGTGGGGTAAGCTTCCGGTATTTATATTTTAATTATACTAAAATAAGCAGGACATTGTTATGAACTTTTTACTCAATTATAGTTATTATAGACTTCAAATTTTTTGTTAAGAATTTTTTTTCTCTTTCGAGAAGGATCCCTAGGAAATCTAAAATTTTGTGTAATTTATGTGTTAAAATAAAATAAAAATTAAGTACACATACTAATTAAAATTTTTGCATTTATAATGTTTTTATTTAATTATAAAAATATTATTATAAATTTATTGTCATCAGATTGTAGGATACTGCGATAAAAGTATTTTATGTTATTGTACTGTACAAATAACATCCATTATTCGCTTAGTTATTTCGTCAAATATCGATATATTTTTCGACATTGTCAAGCACTAGTCGATGTCAAATGGACTTACTCGACAGTTCTGTCATTTGTTTTGAACGGTATAATCCAGCCATTTTATGATGGTTGTCAGATGTCAACAATACATAGATATATCGACTATATTTAACATAGTTGAATAATACGAAATTTTATTTTACATTTACTCAAATTTTGTGATAAATAACATTAAATGTAATAAAATATATTACTTACAAGTGAAAAGAAATAGTGCTGCTTCCGCTGCTATAGTTTTTACACCATCTAATAGAACATTTAGTCATTTTTGGGAGATGTTTTGTTGACAAGTAAGTGCTTGAGACTGACGTAAAATCAAACGGCCAGGCCTAAAATATCCTGATTACTGTCAAGGCCCGTAAAGGTACGTCCGCTTATGTGTCTCGTCCATTAGATACGTCCATGTATTTTCGGTACCATATTTTTATGGGGGTTAGTAAAAATAAAAAAACTTGAAAACGATTTTGTGTGCATGTACGTTACAAATATCTCCGTCAGTAGTAAACCGATTAACTTGACCATTTTTTTAATAATTAAATTGGCTACACAAACTCATAATATCATAAGCTTAGTATTTAAACTCGTATGTGCATATATTTTAAGAAAATAATTCCAGCCCCAAGTGTGAAATGTGAATCTATACTAATATTATAAAGCTGAAGAGTTTGTTTGTTTGGTTGAACGCGCTAATCTTAAAAACTACTGGTTTAATTTAAAAAATTCTTTTTGTGTTGGATAGTCCGTTTACAGAGGAAGACTATGGTTATATTATATCACGCTACGACTGATAGGAGCCGAGTATCAATGAAAAATGTTACAAAAACGGGAAGAGCGGGCGTTAGTTCTGCGAGGTATTATCCCGCGTGACTCAGAAAGATTTTGATTTTCGGTCTTTAGAACGCGTGCGAAACCGCGGGAAATGCTAGTTATTTTATAAATTGCCACGACGCCTAAGAATTACTACACCAAAAGACAATCAAGTAAAACTAATAAAGATTAACAAGGCTTAGTGAAAGGTCCTGAACTAACATTTGAGGTATTGAATCCTAACAGTATTAAGTAACTACAAATAACCTCACAAATCTTCTGTCGAAAAGCGAAATCTATGAGTACATAGATGTTTTCATCAGTTTTATTGACCGTCCCGATATTTGCATATTATTCAATACCAAATGGAACCCACATATTTGAAAAGATTTCTTCAAATACAAAAACTTAACTCGTTGGAAAAGAGGGACCACTTACACTATGCTCTATTACACTATTTATTACACTTATACTTATACGCAACTTACCCTTGCTTTGCTCGGGTTCGTACCGTTCGTTGGTCGCGGGTTACGCTAGTAAATGTATACATAAACTTGACAAATTATATACTAAAACCTTCCTCGAAAACTACTTTATCCATTGATGAAAACAGCATGAAAATCGGTGCAGTAGTTTTTGAGTTTATTGTGAACAGACAGACAGAAGTGGCGGAGGCTGTTTTATAATATGTAGTGATATTAGAGTGCACTATATAATATGCTTGTATTTGGTTATCTTATATATACCTATGACTAGAATCAAGTGTGGAAAAAAACTATAAAATTTTGCGATAAATTACAGTAACTTACAGAAAAAAAAAAATCTAAAAGTTTTAATAGCTACAATAGTCTAGATTTTATAAAAGCATATTCTTTATGTTTTCAGTTCTACTAACCTATTTGAAACATTTACGAGTAGTACAGTAGCGAATATGTTTCTTAAAAATACACGTTCTTAAGAAAAGTTACTGATATATCATATACTTAAGTTTCACTGTGTAGAAGTAAAGAAGTATTCCTTTTTAGTCCTATTAAGGTGCCTTTAGTAACATCCACCGTGAGACAAGTGATACCAAATCATGTTAGAGATGTTCAATAATATGAAATATGTATTTTTCATTTAACCTTTTCGTTGTTACAAAAATATGATTCATATTACTTCATGAAAATGTAATGTACGAAGATAATTCAGGAAAAAATCTTCAAATCCAAATCCCTTATTAAGCCAAATGCAGAAATCAGGTGAACTCACCCTTGCTAGATTATTTCGTTCCGGCGCGGCGGTCCGGACCCTTCCGTTATCCGTAGGTAAGAGAAATTATAATAACGTTTAAGCCCTTATAAAATATTCAAAATACGTTAATTTCTGGGATAATCTTTTTAAAATACACTAAAAATACAACTTTAGAGCAAACTTTTAATTTCATTGCCTATCTACTTTTCATTGCATTATAATATCTGCATTAAATTATAATAACTTCGAGAAATTTTTAAGGGGGAAAAACCGTAAATATAAAAAAAATATCGACCGAATCTATAACCTCCTCCTCCTTGCGGAGGTCGGTTAAAAATGAATTGTTTAACTGATCTGTATTTAAAAGTGGTATCCATATAATAAAACTAATTTTATAAACTAATATATATCTTGCAAAATAATTGGACCAGATGAGATCAGAAATGTGAAAATAAAAAACATTCGGACAGACACGAGTCTGACTACTCGCTGAGAGTCTTTTAGTGAAAAACATTAAATCTATATTATAAAATGTTATATTTGTTAGTTACAATAAAAATGTCCATCTGTACTACCTGTCTCTTTTAAAGAATATTTACGACTTTAGTAACTAGGCTTGATGCCTATTATTTATATTATATTATATTAAATATATTTATATTATATAATTAGGTTAAACAAACGTGAAAAAAAGATCCAGACATAGGTTCTTCACACGCTAAAGTGGACAATTTTTTCCCCTTCCCTCATATTTTGACATCAAATTTTGTCTTGCGAGACAGAAAATATTTTAGTCATGTAT
This sequence comes from Boloria selene, assembly GCA_905231865.2. Classification (NCBI taxonomy): domain Eukaryota; kingdom Metazoa; phylum Arthropoda; class Insecta; order Lepidoptera; family Nymphalidae; genus Boloria; species Boloria selene. The sequence goes on from HG993133.1 coordinate 2,610,695, forward strand.
CTTTAATAGTCTCTGGGGCAACAATTTTGAGGGCCTTAACTTATTGTAATTTTATATATATAAAATCTGTAATGATAGGTAATGCTAGACGAAATTAAGATAGCTATATTGGTTCATTATTAAATAATTACAGTGTTATTAATTCAGTTTTGTAATCATGACCGTATTTTTTTATTTCCGGTAACTTTTACTTTTATTTTTCAACAGCTCAGCTTATATCTCATCGGGCGGGTTTGAGTTTAATAAGGTTATATAAAGGTCCGCGCCTGATAATAAGGGTTCCGATTTGCCTTTTGAACTAAGGAATCCTAGACACTGGCGGCGGGCGGAGGGGGGGAGATACGGACCTCGGTCAGGGCAATCTAATTGCAGCCGTCGAATGTGTTGTGTTATTTATTTATAAACTAACTATCTTGGAATTCGCTTATCAGACGTCTATTTTAGTTAGCGCCAGAAACGATTAAACTCGAAAATATCTAACAATAGAAAACTTGTGAAATGATTTATTTTCGTCCGTTATAATGTTGACGATGGACAGAAATATGACTTCATTATTGTTTTTAACCTTGTTTTCGTGCAGTAAAACACGTAAAACTCAACTATTTCAGAATTAACATCAATAAAGCTGACTGCGAAAAAACAAATTAAAAAAGATGGCAACGAGTTGACGATGTATGTCGACTGCATTAAACTATCTTCCTTCGTTAACTTATTATTTTATTTCGTTATCTTCGTTATCTAATTATTAAGTATAATTAATATTGCAATAATAAGACAGTGGTAGCCCAACGGTAACGCGCTCACTTGGATAACCGAGTGGTGGGGGTTCAAATCCGGGTCTCACACCTCTGATATTTTCATGTGCAAATCATTTCTATCATGATTACCACTTACCCTACAGTGAAAGAAAAACATCGTGAGGAAACCTGCAGGTCTGAGAAAACGCCGCCAACACGCACTAGGCCAACGCGGTGGACTATGGCCTGATCCCCTCGTACTGAGGAAGACCCGTGCCCAGCAGTAACGTTAAAAAAGGGCTGATGATAAAGTATAATTAAATAAATATGTTGGGACATTATCACAGTTGATACATTACACATATAACTTCGAATTAATACTTATTATAAATATAAACACCCATGTCCGGAGTATAAACATTAATCACACTAATGAATGCGCTCAGTGGGACTCGAATCCGCGACCGTTCGCGTTGGCGCATCAAGTAGAGTCACTATAAAACTGAGCCAAACGTGTAATCATTATCGTATGTAACAAATAAGCTCTTCTATTATATTCTATTATTATTATGAAATGAAATGAATTATATTATATTATTAGTTAATACCTACTAATATGTTGTTAATACCAGTCGATGGGCGTAGAAGATACCACTTCTAACAATGTTTAACCCAAGAATTTTGTTCGTTTCATATTCAGGCAGAAATCACACATTACCTTAACATAGCTTGTTAGTTTTTAATTTTAGAGATCCTTAGACCGAATAAAGCCTGTAAGGTAAAAAAAACAGTACAGTACCTTAATACCGAACCACACGTCTTATCGCATATATCACACTTGGCAGCGACCGGTAGATTCCCTTCTAACCATTGATGCGGCATTATTATATTCTGCGAACAAAAATGTTATAGTTACTAACATAATATATTATATGTAAATATGTAAAAAGCATATATATGTATATTTTTTATTTGTTTACAAGTGTTTAACTACCAGACTAATAGTCGCCTATGTGTTACTCCAAGTCATATACAGTTTGAGACCGTGGAAAGGACATATTTAAGGAGGTGAAAAATAGGATAAAAATTGTATGAGGATTCATACATACTCATAAAAAATTTTTCTACAACCTTTGGATGTTAAAAATTTAGATAGATCTTTCTAAAATATGACCTTTTTATTCGAGCTAATTAGTCATAGACTTAAGAGCTTCTAACGTTAAAATACAAATTGTAGACAAATCTTAATTTCTGAAGCAAGCATTATAAAATGAATGAATATAATACTCTCTTAGATTTACGCGAATATTTGACATTATAAATGAAACTATCTTTTCAGATTTTGCTGCGTACTCATTAAAATCTTTTGCGAGCGACGCAACGAACAAAATTTAGATCAGGATGGTTGGTATAGTAAATACCTACGTTCATAGTATAAAGATCTGCTTAAAATTCCTTCCCCGCAGTCACGTAGTAAGTAAACGAAGCGTAGCAAAAAATTAGTTAAACTTTAATGGAGCGTCGAACGATTATTTGTGTAATTCAACTGAAGATAACATTGAATACATTTTATAATCCCTAATTAACTCTTAAATAAGTATACTTAAAATTAAGGTGTATAAAATGTATATAAAAATCTCGTGTATCTCGTAATCTCGTAATATTGGTCCGCGATGAACTCCGTATTTACTTATATGAACTTAACAATGTAACAAGTATATAACCCCCTGAGACGTCTTATACCTTAGTCTCTCCCGTGACCATGATTGCAGTAAAGCATTCGAAACGTCGGGAACCAAAAATCATAATAAATCCGCGACAAAATCCGACAAGATAGTTTCATTTATAATGTTTTTTTAAATAATTTAATAATGTGTAATTTGCGACGACACGTTTGGCGCAGTTTGTAGTGACCCTACGTTCTTACGCCAGCGGTCGCGGGTTCGAGTCCCGCTGGGGCCATTCATTTGTTAAACCCGGATGTTTGTACTCCAGTCATGGGTGTTTTTATTTATAATGTGTAGTATGAAAAATTAATGACTTTTACATCTTCAGAGGGATTCAGAAAAGAGAAATACAAATTCTAACTCTAAAACTAAAGAAAAAAATATATAAGCCGGATCAACTAGTAACATTAAAAAGGCAAAAGGGGAAGTCCCTTTACAGTAAAATGGCTACACAAATTTGGATAAAATTCAAAATCATGTGTAATCAAAATCTCCCTTTAAGACTTTTTCGCTAAGAATTAAAGCAATTAAAAATTAAAATAAGCCTTGATAAATTAAGTAAATCTATTTTCGTTTTTTGCGTGTCAAAATCATTCTAGCATACTAATTAACGCTGTTGTTTGATATTAAAAAAGTTAGCCTTTTGTTGTACCAAAATGGATTTTAATTTTATGACAAATATAAGGCCTTTTTATTAATCCTTTTATTAACCGACTTCAAAAGAGGAGGAGGTGCTGAATTTGTAGAATTTTGAATGTTTTGGAAAATTATTTTTTGTTTAAAAGTGTTTTGTACTCTTTCCAGATAGTCCCATTTAAATATCGAAATCGGTCGAGCGGTTTTTGAAAAATCAACAAAATCTAATGGAGGTTATCTGTTATCAGAAATATATACCCTCATATGTTATTTAATAATAATAAAGAATATATGTTAAATAATGATATTTACGAATACGAATATTTGATATTATAATGAAACTATTTTTTCGGATTTTGCTGCGGATTTATTTTAATTTCCCGACGCGAGGTTTCAAAAGCTTTTACAGCTATAGTAGTCTCGGGAGAGATATTTCTCTCCAAAAATAAAAATAAATCCGCGACAAAATCCGAAAAGCTAGTTTCATTTAGAATGAATAAAGTATAAATCAATAAAATACATTCTCGTTTTGTGGCAGTGTAATAAAATAGATTAATTGATGCAATAGAAGGCAGGAAGACCATTCAAGACGCGAGAGTGTCGATAAAATGAATCGCTTCGATTTACTACCTCGTAAAATGAATTATGTGAACTAAGCATCGATCTCACGAATGCCCTTCATATTATGGTGTTATGGTTTAATTAAGTTGAAGAAATGGGACTAAAAAGATTTAAAGAGTTCTGGGGTCAATATATTTTAAGAGAAACAAAGTTTGCTTATTTGTTTGGTTGTTATATATTATATTTATGTAGCCATATTAATGAGGAAAGCTATAACTTTGGCAATATCATCATAATATAAGACTGTATCTATTCCATACTGATCGTTAAAACTTAATAACTGAACTTGGCTCGCAACCCGGACTCGAACCCCAGACCTCCAAATTTACAAACTAGCCTCTAGAGCACCGATTTACATTAAAGACGAGGCGGTTTACATTAAAACGGAATGGATATAATTCTTCAGTTAAGCATAACTCTATTGAAGCACTTATAACAAAAGCAAAATCAGTCCGCAAACTGACAATAACGTAAATTAAATTAATAATTAAATATATATTCTATTAAGCCATATTTCAATAACAAGTTATTTCAATAACCAGCGGACTGAAAGTTAGTTAGGACTGTTGGGTCGCTTCCGGCGTCCATGAATGCTCCGGTGACAGGTGTCGATGGGAATCTTAATAGGATACTTCTCAAAACGATAATTATATTTTCTATTAAAATTGTGTAACAGATTTTTTGCAGCTATTATCAAGACAGATGTAACAATGAATAAAAAATGTTTACTGTGAAAGAAACTTTTCAACGTATTTCGCCATCGTGGGAATGAATTATTTAGAACAAAGGTGTATAAATAGTATTTAAAAGGCCTAATTCACGTTTGCATGAAACAAAATATAAAACAAATTCAAAGCCCCACTCACGCATCCTTGATATTTTCACATGCAAATATTTTTCAATATGAATTCTAATTGCGTTATAGGGAAGGAAAGCATGGTGCCGAAACTAAAATGTTTGAAAGAAACGAACTAGTTTTCCAAATAAAAGTAAAGTCCGCCAAGCGGTTTGGCCTATTCCCATATCATCTATCTATTTCCATTGATAGGAGATTCGTGCCCAGCAGTGGGAAATTCAAAGAGTGAAAAAAAACATAAAAAAAGGCTTATTGCTATATGAAATCGTCGTAACAATCAGCCCAAGTTATATAAATAGAATCTATGTGTTTATTTATACGTTATATACGATTTGTTAAGGGTTTTCTGTTATATATACTATATATTATTTTATTTATACTAGAAAGTTGATACATTACACATAATCAAATGTTTGATACATACATATTATAAATATAAACACCTATGACTGGAGTACAAACATTCTTGCTCAACAAACGAATGCCCGCGGGACTCCAATTCGCGACCGCTGGCCCAGGAAGTAGGGTTACTACAATAAGAGTACTTTCTTAAGTCTACGCGAAAATTTGACATTATAAGTGAAACTATCTTTTCGGATTTTGTTGCGGTTTTATAGAGACATGGTATCCCGTGACCATGATTGCTCTAAAGCTTTCGAAACATCGGGAACCAAAAATCATAATAAATCCGCGAAAAATCCGAAAGGATAGTTTCATTTATAATGTTTACTACAAATTCTTTTATGTAACTCACCCCATCGGGATCTTCCACGAGGTGTGGTCCTAGTGACGCCAGGGTACTCCACTTGCAGGACGGCGGGGCTCGTGCGGCGCATCGCTTATGTGCCTTGTATTTGCATAACTCGCAAGCAAGCGCGTGCGCAGTCCCGAGTGCGCCGAGCGGCTCGCGACAGACGTTACAGAAGGTTGGTCGAGCGTGGGTTGCTGTGTACCTGTTCAATATTCAACAGATGTTGTTCAAATGTATAATTTAGAATTGAAAATGTTTCGAAGATGGTATTAATAAATAAATACTAGCGAACCCGGCCCACTTCACTGGACGTAAGTTAAATTAAATGAAACTGTTTTATATAGATTTAAATGAAATAAAAATACTACTCCTTACTACATTTTAGCTAATGCGCCATCTCTAATCTAGAAATAGAAATACGGTGCCATCTACTGGATATCTGTGCAACTTAGATGCCAAACCGCCATTTATTAGGAGTTTATAGAACTAACCGATAAATACACACTAAAGTCATATAATAAACATTTAATTTGCAATAACAAATATTGAGATAAAAACTACCCTATCTCCTAAGTTGGACCAAATTACAGATGCTTACAAAATTTGATAAAAATTTGTTTAGTAGTTTCGCAGTTTATCGCGAACATACATCGTGACACGATTTTTTTTATATATAGAAGATTTAGGAATGTTAATTCATAGCACTATCTAATTCCATGGTAAGCTACGGGGTTTTTGTTATGAATACAAGATAGATAATCCACTATTTTTAATGTCCCATAGCTGGACCTAGGCCTCCCTTCAAGACTAGGTGCATCAGGCCATAGTCTAACACTCTGGCCGAATGCGGGTTGGTTGTGTAAAGAATCATCAATGTTAGTTACATTATGAAAAATGGGGTGACTTTTAATAAGACGATTTATTGATAAATATAAGTACACCAAATAGGCGTGATACCTTCGTTGAGTTCAGTATAGTCTTCATCTTAAACCTTATAAACTCAATTATAACTTTAATTTCTTTGTAAGGATGAAAAAATCTGAGAATTAATTAATCAGAGGAGGCCTTCTTCAAAGAATATTATATGAATTGGATAATAAATATAAAGACATTAATTTTACCAATGATGGTCTCCAGATGATATGCTGGCTACGAGGTCTGCTACGTCGGCCCCGCGGTGTAGCGCGCCCCGTAGCGCGCCCGCCCACGACTCCATTTCACCGCGGGTATCCGCACACAGCACCAGACAGCGAGAGGCTGTTATCACCTATGGACAAATTATTTTATCATCATCATTATCTTCAGCCCTTTTTAACGTCCCACTGCTGGGCCTCAGTACGAGGGGGATCAGGCCATAGTCCACCGCGCTGGCCTAGTGCGTGTTAGCGGACTTCACATGTCTTTCGAAAACTTAGGTTACGTTAGGTTTTCTCAGGTATGCAGGTTTCCTCACGATATTTTCCTTCACCGTAAGACAAGTGGTAATCATGATAGAAAATGATTCGCACATGAAAATATGAGAGGTGCGAGACCCTATTTAAATAAATAAATAAATCACTATGCAGCGAACATACGTCATAACAGTAAAGTACCTTTTTCTCCTTCATTTGCTAACCGATTGTCTTTTTTTTTGTTTAGTAGTAACGAGTTGAAGAGTTAACAAGTAATAATTTATCGATTTAAAAGAAAATATGTTTATATTATATCAACTACTGGGCGATTACTAGTATACTGTAACATGCAAAATTTCGCTGGGAATGTATCTTAACACGTTCACTGCGGCTGTGATTTTTCTATACTTTCCATTCCTGCGGTACAAGGCTTATAGACCCTGTAACATTTAAGAAACTTAAATCCTTTTTTTAGCTTTATGTAAAAATATATTTGATTTATTTGCTTTGAATATTAATAATAATGAACTAATTGACATACATCTAAAGCCGTTTGTATATAACTTGTTTAGTTTAAAAATTATAGCTATTTTTAAAATACCGGGTTTATGCACCCTGTACCGCACTGAATATGGGAAGTCTGGTGCGTATTTTAGGGATGTGAAATAAAAATATCGAGTCTTAATTAAGTTTTAATATAATGACAAAAAGAAAAAAACAAGCATGATTTAATGTTTTTCAATAAAGCATGGATAACAAAAGTTTCTTTTAAATTGAACACATTCCGGTAATTTTTTTTTAACTTTTTGTTAGCTTGGCAGCTTGTTCGGTAAAAGGTTCGGAGTTTTTCGTAGCATCCAATTCCTCTTCTTAACACCTTTTATTAAATTGTTTTTCTCAATTTTTCGTGCGGGTTCTGAAAAGATAAATTTATCAATTTATTTTTTATTTATAGGTGTATATGTGTGCGTGGATTGGATGTGGATGTGTATGTGTGTGCATACGTTTTCGTCTGCGTTGAAATTACCTGTATCATTGTCAAAGTCCTTTTTTGTAAAAGAATAAAATAAATAGTAATGAAGACTCACCTGTCTTTGATCTATCAATCTATGATTAGATTTAATATTAATCGCATTACTGTCCTCACAAAAGCCGTGGATTATTTTTCTTCGGCACCATTTTGTTGTCCTATGTCGATGCCTGCGTTTCTCGCGAATGCAAGCCAACACTAGCCGCGCGAAGCTAACGTGGGGTGCGGTACCAGGTGCGCGAGGTACAAGGTGCTTCGACCTGGTTTCGCATTGTGATGATATTTTATTTCTTCCGTGCGGTACCAGGTTTATAAGCCCGGTATTATGGTAGGTACACCATTGGATTCTATTTACCAAATACATCTTAGATATATATTCATCTCTTTCCTACACCGAACCAAATTGAAGTTATGCCTTCCGCACGACAGGGAAGTCTACACTTTTCTTAGCCGCACTGTACGCGAGACGTAATACAAGGTGTTTAGACTTGGTAACGCAGTGAACGTGTTAAAGGGTTGATTTATTTAAAACATGAAATATTTGTTGTAAGAGTAAAAAAATAAATAAATAGGTAAATATGTTGGGACATTATTACATACAGCGCCATCTAGTTCCGTCATCCGTGGTAAGCTACGAGGCTTGTGTTGTCAAATGTAAGAAAGTATATTTAATAAAAGTATTAGTATTAGTGTAAAAGGTAAGTCTCCGGCTGCTTCGGCTAATTCCAGAAACTACGGTTAGTATTTTATTTCGGCTTTCATCAAAGATTATATTAAATTTATGATTTAATACTATTCTATACTAGTGTATAGATTCTAATTTTTTAAGTCAGAAAAAACCGTTTCTAAGCGGTTTTAGATAATAAGTTTAAAACTAAAATAGATATACCGACTTAAAAATCCTATACTAAGTTGTTGTACCATTTTTTAAGTCCATCATTAGAAAGTTTCAATGCCTGTTTTTTATTCTTTGAATCAAAGTACGCTATATGCCCAGCGCGGCGTCAAGCCGGGCGTGATATTTTCATATGAATGAAAAATACTTGAACTAAAAAGCAATATGTTGGTCAAGTGTCAGTTCACGAGTGATGCGGATTTTAAATTGAATAAAGCTCTCATACAGCGGCATGAAGCCTTCATGTCACGGAATAGGTAAAAATCTTTTCTGTGGGTTTCACTATCGCGAGAATAATGATATTATTATTACTAATTGCTGAAATTAGAAATATAATACAACATTTTAAAAATGTTTAATTATTCTTAAAATGCTTAAAATTAGAATCAACAGATATTGTAAAGTTTGTTTTTTATTTATTTTTTGAAATAATTTTATGTTAGGACACTGTCTGTAACATGTTACTAAAAATACAATAATCAGAAAAGGTAGTCTTATTTATAGAACCTAGAAACTATAATTTGACTATCACTACATAGTATAAAACAAAGTCGCTTCCCGCTGTCTGTCTGTCTCTATGTATGGTTGGATCTTTAAAACAACGCAACGGATTTTGATGTAGTTTTTATAATAGATAGAGTGATTCAAGAGTAAGGTTTATATGTTTACCTAACGGAACCTCGCTAGTTTTAGCGCGAGCGAAGCGATCTCATAAAACAAACAAATACAACGTTTAAAAAATTGATAATAATAAGGTCTTCATCCGATCTGTCCTTTCTTAGTGAACCTTAACGTGACCTTAATCCAGAGTAGGAGTATTGCTATGAAAAGGGTTCACTAGGTTAAACAATTTAATGACCCATGAGTCGTCATGTACAGATACATGTTTAGGTCAAACAGGTTTATGGAGGTAATTAACTTATGTAACTATGTGGTGAATCACAAGCTTTATCACGCGAGTATATATTTACTTTATTACAACTAAACTTTTGTTTTCTATTATGTACAGCCTTTATTAGGGTAATTAAATTTTGTGGGTCAGGCCATACGTTGACCAAGTTTATGTTGTTTCTTTTGAACGTTAGCTAGGTATACTCAAATAGATGCTGATATCTTCACAATGTTTTCTTCAGTGTAAAGCAACCGGAAATGATTGAACATGAAAATATTAGGGGTACGAGACCCGGCTTCGAACCCACTTCACTTGGGTTACCAATCAAGCTCATCATACTGCCAATACATATATATGACTTAAAAGAAGTTTCACTAAGATGAATATTAAATTACATTAAAAACAATATAACAACCGTTCAGTTGTCTCAATTTTTTAAGTTGGTTTTACAACAAAGCAATTATATCTAATTAGTCGTTTTTACGTAAAGCTTGCAAAAAAAACAAAAAAGGTGAATAATACTTGCTCTCAAGTGAACCTCTCAAACATTTTCCTAACGCAAAAAAAAAGATCAATCAAATAAAGTCAAGAGTTATTAAAATACTGAATATCACGACAAGTACCTTGTTGTAAATATTTTAGAAATAAAAATATACTATTTTCATTTACATAATTAAATTATAATATTTGGGTTGTTTCGTTACTAAAGCTTCGAAACAAAATAAAACTTTCTTAATAACTGTATCTCTATATTGGAAGCAACCTTCGACTGGATTTGAAAACAAAAAAGACATAAACAAATTACGTAACTTTCATAAAAGCAGGTCAAACAAGATTCGATAAGGCTCGGGAAGATTTGTAGTAAGTATAACACGGGGTCAGGATAGATCGGGCTGGGAAAAGAACAGATAATGTAGCAAAATAAGTACAGTTCGCGTCACGTAAAAAGAACGCTGGAAGAAAGTGGTGGGGGGTGTGTTTGCGCATCGGTACAATCGCACACGAAATTACTAAGCCTATTCATTTATTTTTGAACTAACCTCTCGCTCGTGACGTATATTGGTTATTCGTAAATACGTTGAAAAATATATTAGATAGAATGTCATTAAACAGAATTTTATAAATTAATAAAATATGTTTGATTCATTGCAGAATTTTTAATCCACTTACAAAAAATTAAATTAATTCGTTTTTATATATATATTTTATTGTTAACTGCATTGTTATCAGACTCTATCTTTATAAAACAATATTATTCAAAAATATTATTTTTCTATTTTTGATATAAAATCATTTCGTAACTAATAACTTTTGTGTGCGCGATGGTATTTTGAATTGACAAACCAATAGCGAGCCGGAAAGCATGCGGCGCGTGCCTCGCCGCCCCGCGCCCCGCGTCTTACCACCAAATTCGCCTATAAATCGTCTCTGCGCAACTTGACAGCCAGCGTTCTTTTTACATGACGCGAATTATAATACATTATTATTATATTTATATACAATATTTTTATATTTTATAAACTGTAACCGAGCTGTCAAGTTGACTTTACTTTTTCTCGTAATGGCGCGATAACGCGATATTTTCCGAGCATTTGGTTATTTATTTAATTAACATATAACCGGCCAATCTCGAACGTGACTCTCCCAATCGACTTGACATTGGCGAAATAATTTGTGCTCAACTAGCACGCATTGAAGCCAAAAAACCAAATAATTGAATTGGTTATTTATATTGGTTTATTTCAGTTTTTTTATATTACTCTACCTCAATATGGTCATAAATCGGAGTTATCTTATCACATCTTAGTAATAATATAAAAGTGAAAGTTTGTGAGCATAGATAAGTGAATGTTTATTAGCTTTTCATGCAAAAACGGTCAACAGATTTTAATGTAACTTTGCAATAATATAGGTTATACATTAGAGTAAAACTAACGCAATAATTTTAGAAAAATATAGTTATACATAATTAAAACCTTTATTATATAATTATAAAGCACAATGAACATCGTGTACTTTAAAAAAATAATAAATTACTAACCTTCAAAATTGTACGTGAAAATATATAAAAAGTTTAATTAGTTCTGGTAATGTCAACAACATTTCTTTGTATAAGCGTGGAAAGAGAAAACATTTACTAAAATATACGTTAATTTACGAGTTTAATATCGCATATTTAATTAAAATTACTAATTAGCCTCGTGGAAACAGAGGCGCAGTGCGTTAACATTCATAAGGATCTAATATTAAACTATCGATTAAAGAAATTCGCTTCAGGAGTACAGTGTTTTATTCTAATGTGCGCATAATTTTCACCATGTGTGTACAAACAAACAAAACATCGATAGGAAACGAAAAGATATAACGACGCATTTGACTCAGTTTGTAGTGACTTTCTGCGTCAGCGGTCGCGGGTTCGAGACCCGCTGGGAGCATTCACCTGTAGAGCACAGATGTTTGTACTCTACATGGGGGTTTATAATTATAATATGTATCTATTTATTGTAATATATCAACTATCTGGTATCCGTAACACAAGCCTCGTAGCTTACTGAGGAACTAGATAGCGCTGTTTATTGTCCGAACATATTTATTTATTTATGTGAACTTAATCACGCGTCACTTGTTCAACGTATGTAACTGATCGACCTAAGGGAGTCCTGCGCTTAGTAGTGGGACGTTATACTTATGAAATGAAATAAAAATTTAAAGCTACGAGAAAGAAGCTTAGAACATCGAACCAGTAGCGGAAGCCGAGACCAACACAGTGTAAAAAACACAAAGCGATTTATTTATAACTTTATATAAATAAAGTCTCCACCCTTAGTGTTCAACCCCTATTCACCTCTACATTTACATATGTGTATATATATATGGTTAACACGACCTGAAAAGTTATACTCAAATGTACATAGCTATAACAGTTGCCATTAAAAAAATTGCTTCATTAGTATTTTGTTTTGTATAATGAAGAGTTTATATTATTACTACTTTTGAGCAAAGCTCTTGTTCGTTTAATCACATTACCTACTAATTATTATAAATGATATGAACCACAGATGGAAACGAAAAATATACGTAATAATAATCACTACATAGTATAAAACAAAGTCGCTTTCTCTGTCCCTATAACCCTTTGTACGCTTAAATCTTTAAAACTACGCAACGGATTTTGATGCGGTTTTTTAATAGTTAGAGATTGAAAGTTTATATGCATAACTAGCGGATCCTGCGGCTTTGCCTGTGCTAAATCTAGGAAAAAGCCCGAGCGAAGCGAGGGCGACTCGCTAGTTATACATAAAATTAGATTATAGAGCTAGATTACCTTATTAGATACTAATTTAAACGTGTAACATATGTTATATTGATTAGATTTAACATCACACAGTGTTTATTGACATGGTCACAATTGAATCAAGTTATAAATTATGCATATTGAAATCAAACGTGCTACCCAGCTACATACTGGTATATACATTACGAGCGACTTCGTCCATACGTTTATTTTAGAGATATTTTCCCGCAGTAAAACGTATCCTATATATTGAAACCCAGAAAATCAGCTCATCACACTAGAGGTTTTTTCATGATGCCAGACAGACAGACAGTCAAAACGACAATATTTCTTAAAACTGTTGTGCAAAACTAAATAATTCGGCGTCTCGATTGATAATAGTGATTTTTCATTAAAATTTTCCAAAAAATGTACGAATTCGACTCAGTTGGAATTTTATTATAGTTATGCTGTATTATGAATTACAAGAAAAAGAAACCATATAAAAATATTTCTAGCAACTGGAGAGCCAATCATATTTTAGATATAAATATTAAATAATATCTAACAGGTAAATATGACACAAAAATAAGTTTAATATATTATAAAATTATATATTAGTTGAAAATATTATAAATATAAATATTTTGCTGTTCTTTGCATATGCTGGCATTAACTTCGATAGTAGCTATTAAAAAAATCTATAGGCGTACATAAAACCTCCATTAGGAAGTCAGTTAAAAAAAGTGTTATCAACAATATTCTTTGTTATACGACATCACACATGTATTGTATTGATTCAGCGTAAAAAAGTAATCAAGTCCTGGATTATACCAAGATTGCTCCGCATCAAATGTAATCTATTTTAATTAAACAAAAAACACAATGAAATATCCCAATGAAATTGAAAAACATTTACATGTTCTACTCGATATAAATCACTACATAGTACAAAATAAAGTCGCTTCCCCCTGTCTGTCTGTCCCTATGTATGCTTAGATCATTAAAACTACGCAACGGTTTTTGATGCGGTTTTTTAATAGCCGTGATTCAAGAGGAAGGTTTATATGCTATATATGTATAAACCTATATAACCCAAAATATAATTAGTCATTCTCTAATACTATGAAAACATTAAGAAAACTTTAAAAAAATATATTAAATTAAAACTGTAATCCGTTTTTTTTGCAAATTATAACAGAAAAAGGAATAGAAAACGAAAACTCAAATCAATTATTCAAATAGTAAGTATACTTACTCTGAACATGAATATTTAAAGTACCTACACGAAACACTTTACGAATAGGTAAAGGGTTAACGAACACTCTAAGCTGGGTTCAAGTCTTTAAAAGGTCAGTGTAAGTTTTAATTACTTATAGTATATTTAAAAATACCACATTTTACTAAGAAATTAGAATAAATAATGGTTTGTATATACTCGTAGGGATTTGTATGAAAATGAATATTTTTTTGTTTGTTTGTACTCTATAGTCTAGGCGTTGCTAAACTACCGACTGTGATGTAACGTTCGTGAGTTGTTCTTTATACATTCTTATACCATTAATCATTGAGGAGCCACCCCTAAGCAAAAAGAGGGTAAGTCACACGCCTTAAGGGTATACTTAATAGGGATTATTTTGAAAACCTGCAGAAGATTGAGCCTAATCCGGCTCGCTTCGAGAAGCGACTGTATACTGACCTAAATGAATGTACGTCTTCACCTCCACATTGTCTAAGTGTGACCAATGACCATGCATTTTCCAGTGAAAATTAAAGATTTTTTGACAAACAGACACAAAGACAAACGGAAAAAAAAGTCTATAAAATGATTAATGTTTGGCTCAGTATGTAGTGACCCTGCTTTCTGCGCCAGCGGTCGCGGGTTCGAGTCCCGCTGGGGGCATTCATTTGTTGAGCACGAATGTTTGTACTCCAGTCATGGATGTTTATAGTATTTATAATATGTATGTATTTAAACTTATATGTGTAGTATATCAACCTTCTAGTATCCATAACACAAGGCCACCTTACCGTGGAACTAGATAGTGCTGTGTGTAAATGTCCCAACAACTTTTATATAAATGTTCAGAATTGTTAAGTTACTGTTAAATGTAATCGCCAAATGGTGTACCTATACTTAAAAACAAAAGTTTTCTTTATTGATAACACTGAATCGGTTGAAAAATAGAAGAGAAAAGGGTACCAAACTGTTTCGTTCCTTACCTTTCTATATATGCTACAATATTGTTACGTTCTAAGAGTTCAAAATCGGAAATACAGCACGACTTATGCACTACGGATGTTAAAAAGCTTTTAGATAATAATAGAATGACTTATGAATTCATCAACGCACGTAGTGTACACAGTTCTGACTAAATTTAGTCTCTCAGCACTATTTGTCACCACTAAATAGTGAAAACACTATAACTAACTTCTCTTTTTCGTATTTCATCTTAATCTTCAATTAGCTCTGAAATTCAACTGAACTCTCGACGCACTACACTCTTTATATTATGCGTAAACAAAGATTATTTCAGTACTAGTATTTTCAAAATAAAATTTTCGATTTACATATGGTCTTGTGCTTTTAATTGTCAAGTCTTGTGAACTAATTTAGGACGTGTAAAGCATGCTTCAGACGTGCCTTTTAATTATTATTTTTTTTATGACGTTACAAACTCTACACTAGGAGGGTCAAAGAGGTCAAGTTAGCAAAAATTAATATTCATAGAAAAAAATAACTGATATGACGTCAGATAGACCTAAACGAACGTCTAAAACATATATATTTAAATACCCTAAAAAGATAAAGTACATCTTTATATTGAATTATTTAATATATAATTTAGATAGACAAACCAATTTTGATATTTTTTAACTATAACTTAGGCAGGAAAAAATCTGCCACGGACGCTCATTTTATAAAAAATCTTGGCTAATAACGTATGAAACTAGAAAACACTATGTAAATTACCAAAAAGCGTATTTTAAAATACAAAGAAACGATAACAGTACGCGCGCTTGCGAAAATATCCAATAGGTAAATATCGTTGAAACACCTGCCAAGTGACGGCGTGTGTAATTTTAATCTCGTTAGTAAGCATAATATTTGAACCAAATGCAATACATTGTAGTTGTTGTCCTTTCCGAGTAATGCAAACACGTGGTTATGCTAAAATTCGCCAACAATTGTTCAAGTCACGCGCGGGCTTTGTTTAGGAATATTACGAAGAGAAACTAGGATTTCTAAAGAGCAAGTTGATTAATAATTAAGACAAACATTTACTTACTATCACTTATCGTCCCCGCGCTAATACGTTTTTCCCTAGATCTAGCGCGAGCAAAGCCGCGGGTTACGCTAGTTATACATATAAACCTTCCTCTTGAATCACTCTATTTGCCATTTTAATTCATAATAATTGTTATGAACATAATCAAACCTCGTTAATTTTATTAAGTTTTCTTAAATTTTCTTTTCTTAATTTTCTTTCATAAGAACCTTCTTCTGAAAATAATTAACACAACAAATAAAGAATAAAATAAACCGCATTAAAATCCGTTGCGTAGTTTTAAAGATCTAAGCATACATAAGGACAGACAGACAGCGGGAAGCGACTTTGTTTTATAATATGTAGTGACATAGATAATATTAATTGATAATATTAAATTTTTATGAACAATACGTTCATTGTCCGATCTTCCCAGTAGTCGAGCTAAGGCATTGTTGAGATAAATCTCGACTGGATAGAGAAAATCTTTTGGTGAGATTATTCCACCATTTTTTTATCTCTATTTTTATTTTTTTGTCTTTTGTTTGAGTTTAATCATTGACTAGCGATTCACTCTCGCTTTGCTACGGTTCGTCCCTACTCCCTAGGTACGTGTTAACTCTTGGTACGGGATACATAGTTAAAAATATATACACGTATATGATGAGGTTTATATATTTCTAATTTTTCCCGAAACTTTTTTATTTTTCAAAAGAACCTTATTCTGATAATAATAACATAATAAATAAAGAGTTTCATTTTTCAGGATAAAAAGTATAATACGCTATTCCAGTATAATTAATCGATATCTGTGCTAAAATCCATGTCCATTTCATCCATAGCCGTTCTGTCGTAATTGAGTAACAAATATCCATTGAGAGTTTGACAAATTTTTATGTATGTATTCAACCTGTTTTAACGACCCACTGCTGGGCTACGAGAGTGATCAGGCCATAGTCCACTACGCTGACCTAGTGCGGGTTAGTGGACTGCACATGTCTTACGAAAACTTGCTAGGTTCTCTTAGACACGCAGGTTTCCTCATCGTAAGCCAAAGTGATAATGTTGGAAATTATTTGCAAATGAAATTAGATCAAATGATATCAGAGGTCCGAACCCGGGAATTGAACCTACTTCAAGCGCTACCTCGGTTTCCCAAACGAGTGTGTAACCGCTGGACTACCACTTCGTATTTTTTACCTTAAATTATTAAAATATCTATACAAGGTTTGATTTTCCTACAACAATGTACTTCCATATTCTTGTTTTAGAAATATTTCTAAAGTAACATTATATCTCAAGAGGCAAGACTACATTATATGCACAAGATAAAACACTAAAACTAAACACTACGGTTTCCTTCGGCACTTAAACTGTCATGATGTTGGATAAGAAATGTATATAGTAGTAAGAATTTTCTTAAACAGACTTTTAAAAGTAAAAGTACGCCAATTGCGATTTTAGAAGATTATTTTTAATAAATTATACAAATGATAAAATATGTTGTATGTTTATTATTCTTCGGAATAATATTATTAAAATAGTCATCTATACTAATATTAAAAAGAAGATATTATGAAGAGTTTGTTTGTTTGTTTGGTAGTTTGGTAGATTGAACGCGCTAATCTCAGGAACTACTGAATTATTTTTGTGTTGGATAGTTACCAAGAAAGGCTATAGTACATAACGCTACGATCAACAGGAGCTAAGCAACAATGAAAACTGTTGCAAAAACGGGAGAAAAAAGAACGCAAGACGGTGGTTTCTAGGCTTGGAAAGGCTAGTTATTAATATAATCGATACTAGATGATAGAGGAGGGCGAATCTATAGTTCTTGCAATTTTTGTGTGTCTGTCTGTATGTGACGGCATCACAAAAAATCACTGGACATACTCCTTCTGCCGCGGTCGGATAATAAGTTAGTTGAAACGATTTCTATCAAAATTCCATATTTAGTGGTTCAAGTTGAACGCGCATATCTTAATAAATATGGATCGATTTCATCACTTGTATTTAATTTATCCCTTACACCTTATTTATTGGGGAATGCTAAGAATAGACTATACGTCGCCATACAACAATAATAACACTACACACTGATTATTCGACACTAATCAATTTACTTGCTTTCAGTCAAATCGTCTCAAGAATATTAGATGATTTAGGCTGATTCACGTTAATAGTTTCATAGAACGACAGTGGACGCATTAGTATAATGAAAATCAAGTACTTTGTGTAAATGTTACCACTTAGTGTTTCTTGAGATTTACATTATGATAATTTAAATTTGTTTTCAAGAATGATCTACTCCAGCTTCGTGCCTAATAAAATCCCCTTCCTTTGACTCTTTTTGGGAGTGTATTTTCTTATTTCACACTAATGGCTTTTTCTATAGTATATAATACTATATTCAGGTCTACGTAAATACGCTTTTTCAGGCGGGCTTCACATGTTTTTCGGAAACTTGCGGACATGCAGGTATCTCACGATGTTTTCCTTCATCGTAAGACATGTGGTAAATATATGATGACGACATTAGAGGTGCGAAACTCGGGATTTGAACCCGCTGTAGCCACTGGGCCACCACTACTTTTACTAATTGTATTGTATATTATATTATTCCATGTCACACTCTACGTACCAATTTTCATCCAAATCTATCCAAGCCCAGCGAAAAGACATTAGGATAAGGATAACGGACGTTATTAAACAGATATCTAATGTATATACATAAGTAAATACAAATATATTATCATATTTCTAGTTTCACTTACATATTAATAGGATGTACCTACATACGTATCCGTGTTATTTCCGGGAGTGTGGAGACGGCATTCAATCGTTACTGCATGAATATGTATAGATGGGCCGGAATGAAAGGTTTATTCGAACCACTGGAAACTACTTCGATATATTTTATTTTATATTGAATAGTTATTAGTGAAATTATGTGAATACAGCTATTCGTTTTTTCCATTCAGAATAATTTAATTAGAAAGCCACTATAACTCATATCTGTTGAATAGTATATTATACTCTTAAGTCTTATAGTATGAAAAAGTAACAAATGAAATGAATATGTTGGAACATAAACACACAGTATGTATTATGAGGTTTGATATATTAATATAATTTTAAATACATACATATTATAAATATAAACAACCATGATTGAAGTACAAACATTCGTGCTTGCTTAAATGAATCCCCCAGCAGGACTCGAACCAGTGACCCTCTGGTAGAGTAAGTAGGGTCACTTCAAACAGATAATAAGAGATAAGAGATAAGAGCCAAACGTGTCGTGAAAGTATTATATTAAATATATATTTGATATTGGTCAATTTTAAAAACTATACAAATAAATATTGCTTTATATCTAATCAAAAGCCTAAAAAATAAGTTAATTAAATAAGAGACTTGAATTGCCATACAAAACTTCGCTCCCTATTTCAACCCCTTACAGCCCTTTTATCGCATTGAAAACTAGTCTTTATCCTTCACATCTCAAGCTCTAGACCATTTGTGTACAAAATATCATTGAAATCGGTTCAGTAATTTTGGCGTGAAAGCTCGACAGACAGACAGACAGAGTTACTTCAAATTTATATTATTAGTAAGGAGTAAGGATTATGGTATTGTAACTTTCTTTCTTTCCCTTCCTTATAGATCTTAACTGATTAAGCCCAAAATACCCCAAGTAAATAAACATATTTGTCGGAAAAACATTCTCATCATCTTCTTTGACCTTATAAAATACTAGCCTTTTGCGCGGCTTCGTGTGCGTTCTAAAGGCTGGAAACCAAATGCCTCCCGTTTTTGTAACATTTTTCATTAATTCTCCGCTCCTATTGGTCATAGCGTGATGTAATATATCCTATTGGCTTCCTCGATAAACGGACTATCTAACAACAAAAAGACTTTTTCAATTCGGACCGGTCGTTCCTTATATTAACGAGTTCAACCTTACAAAAAACAAACAAACAAACTCTTCAGCTTTATAGTATTAGTATAGATTCTATTCACACATAAATACATATGCATAGAAAATTATGTATGTGACAAGTAAATACTGTATATAATTAATACATATCAAAAAATAATTTTCGCTTTATAATGGAAAAGGTCGCAACAGAAGCAACAAAAGCTTACCGAGCTTTGAGAATTAATAAGCATTTTAATTTCTCCCGCGCAAATGGCTCTCGAATTGTAAAGCTTTGTGTACAAATTAATTAAAAAAAATATTATAAGCACTTTGTTTATATTCTGTAGACAGAATACGGAGAATAGAATACTTAATATACAAAAGTGGAATGAATTAAAAATATTTGGATATTTCTTTTGCCCGCGGATTCTCTCGCTTTTAACAACGATGAAAATTAGTCTATTTCATCTTCATTCCTTATCTACATGCTAGTATAAGATTTGTTGAAGTCGGCAAATTCGTGTAAACTCAATCTTCTTTTAACCAATCTATATAGGTAAATAAAATTGAAGTGTCTGTTTGTAACATCAACATAACAGCTAATGACGACACGTTTGGCTCAGTGGGTAGTGACCCTGCTTTCTGCGCCAGCGGTCGCGGATTCGAGTCCCGCTGGGGGCATACATTTGTTGAGCACGAATGTTTGTACTCCAGTCATGGATGTTTATATTTATAATATATATGTATTTAAACTTATATGTGTAGTAAGTATATCAACCTTCTAGTATCCATAACACAAGGCTCGTACCTTAACGTGGAACTAGATAGTGCTGTGTGTAAATGTCCCAACATATTATATTATAACAGATGTTGATAAATACATATGTAATAATATTATATACGGTATTTATAAGAAAATACTTTTTTTACATTTTACTGAATCTGTCTGTTCCCGCTTGTCTCTGAAGCAGCTTGACAGATTTTGATAGGACTTTCACTGACAGACAGCTGATATTTATGAGGAGATAAGTTTTATTTCAGAAAAAAATAGGGTTGTACTAAAAAATAAATTAAACGTGACTACGAACCTGAGCGAAGTGAGGGTGAGGTCGCTTGTATAAAAAATAAAATTGTTTCAGTGATCACAGACAAATATTGTTTTATCAAGATAAATGCAATTTTATAATTTAAGGTTAACATTATGACCCTACGTACTTTTCGACTTTAGCTAGATTGATGACACGTTTTTCGTAGTTTGAAGTGTTTCCCACGCAGTTCGAGTCCTGCTCGGGGCATACGTTTGGTTAACTCGGATGTTTGTACTCGACTCATGGGTGTGTATATTTATAATATGTATGTATTTAAACTTATATATGTAGTATATCAACTATCTGTTATCCGTAACACAAGCTTCGTAGCTTACCACGGAACTAGATGGCGCTGTGTGAAATAATGTCCCAACATATTTATTTATTATTATACTTTTAGAATTATTTGACAAAATTATATAAAAACTGAAACAAAAGATTTATTATGCATCAGTGAGTGACAAATGAGGTATATCTCGAGAGACGTTGGAAAAAGTCGTGTCTGAGGTACTTGGAGGAGGTTACGTAAAAACTGTGAGGGCTCCTCTGAGAGCTCGTACTACGAGATTGATGACAAAAGGAAAAACACGGTCTAATCGGACGTACAAAGTTACTGCGTCGTACCACATACTTTATTAGTGTTCTGTATTATAGAGAACTTTCCATTGTTTTGCTCGGGTGCGTGCGTAGTTATCTATACTAATATTATAAAGCGGAAGAGTTTGTTTGTTTGTTTGGTTGAACGCGCTAATCTCAGAAAGTAATGGTCCGAATTATTTTTTTTTGTGTTGGATAGTCCGTTTATCGAGGAAGGCTATAGGCTATATTTTATCACGCTACGATCAATAGAAGCGGAGCATCAATGAAAAATGTTGCAAAAACGGGAAGGGCGGGCGTTGGTTCTGTGTGGTACCATACCGCGCCACTCAGAGAGAATTTGGTTTTCGGTGCTTAGAACGCGTGCGAAGCCGCGGAAAATGCTAGTAATCTATAATATACCTATAATAAAATAGAATCCGTAAATTAAGAAAATTTTGGAAAGATGCCGAAACAATTTTTTAGATTTTTGTCTATCAGTGTGTATGTGTGTCTTAAATGGGAACATATCACATGAGAAGCATTGGACCGATTTTGATGATAACTTGTTACTCGAGTTGTTACTTATTCGATACTTTTTACTTTTACTGTGTACTAAACTTCATGCAAATATGTTCATTGTTCTGTTACTTAAACGTGAAGGAGTTATGTACATACGCACAAAAACGTAATTAATCATTATTTTTTAATTTTTAAATTAAATAGTGGTTCGACTCTTTAGGGAGTGTCTTATAACTATTAATATACGTATTTGTTTGTTTAGTCACTTTCAAAGAATCAACACGTAATTAGACACCTACGTAAATTGTTGACCGCTTTCATACATAGTTAGTTTAGAGTGGGAAAATATTCATGTATGCACTATGCATATATTAATTAATGTATGTCAAATGAAATGTCATATAGACTTAAAAAGTGGCTGTTCTCCAATCTGTTTATCGATGACTTCTTAAACAATTCTACTAATTATTATATAGGATAAGCTTTGAAAAAATCAATCATCCACCTGATAAAAATAGAAACTTTCGAATCTCTGAAACGGCGGAACCGATTTTGACGAGACTTTCACTCGTAGATATATGAGTAACTAAGGCCACTTTTATTTTTAACTTACGCGGGCTGGGTTTGCTAATTTTGTAATAATAAAATGATAACTGAGATTCACGACAAAGTCGTAAGAAAGAAAGATAGATAACAAAGAATCTGTAACGACTACAACTGATTTTTTTTGTAAAAATACCTTTCACTATCTCGGGGGAACCTTTCATTTACTTATAACTTATGATATAGCATACTAACGAGGAAAGATTCACTCTCGCGTCCCTAGATGCCTTACAATAGCCCATAAAGTAACCCAACGGCCATTTCTTTCTTACATCCATTAAAGTAGTTATGATTTTTAATACAAAAAATATCGTAAAATATACGCCAACTTTTTTTCAATTTAATCAAATCAAAATTCAGAAAGAAGAAACTTCTGACCCGAGAAGAACTGGCGAAAGAAACAAACTCAGCGGGACTAAATTTTTTTTTATCTTAATCTCATTCTTTTTTTAAATTAAATTGTAAATTAACAATAATTCTATATGTTGAAATAGCCTGGCGGCGATCACATCGTTCCTAAGGCGTACAGTCTTCTAAAAAATCTTTAAAATAGGCTTTAGTGCACAAACGTTCCTTCACAATTTTTTTAAATTTGGCAATAGAAGCTAATTCGAGTAAATCGGTGATCTCGGTGTTCTCATTACAACCATGTTGTTTAATATCGACCCGAAGGTCCTAGGTTCGAGTCCCAGACTAGCTAAGTTTAGTTATTGAGTTTTTCAGTCAAATATGTCCCGAGTATGCCTTCGATTGTGTACTTTAACTTTTGCTGATCGTGTCGAGTAGTTTCCCCCCGAAGTACAAAAGTTACAGGAATATAAAGAGCAATTGTGTTTGAAATCGGCCAAGAGGATACTATTATTACGTAAAGCTGTTGTCACATATAAAGAATTGCAAATGTATTATTTATATTTCGTGCTTAAAAGGTTTATTTTCGAATAAGATAATTTTGTATATCTACGTTCGTGGGGTTTATTAATTAACACGGCTCTTTGTAGCTGTTTATGCAAATAATTAGATGTGTTTAAATAATTATATAAATAAATTTTAGCACCCTTCTCTTTAATGCTTATTTTTAGGTTAAAAATTAATATTTTGAGACATCAACACATCTTAGTACTATAAATGAAACTATATTTTCGTATCTAAAACGCACCCGAGGAAAGTCACTATTAAAATAAACAGATGTTGCCTAAAAATTTGAGAGCTTATATCCTTTTACACTATTCAGTATGAAGACAATCTTACATTTAACATAGTGTAATAAAAGTAAGCAAGTCTGTCTAATTAGCCCGACCGAGTGTAATAAGACTTAGCACGCTTAGGCCGTTCAATCAGCACGCAGCGTGTTTATGTATTAGTGTAACATGATATGCTATATTTATAGAAGAAAGTTGACAAAGACTATTTAATATTATTTATAGCTATGATTTAAGTGTTTAGATCACTGATTACGTACCTTTGCAAATTAGTTAGCATTCGGTATTCAGGGCGGTGTAATAGCGAGTTTGTCTAACTAGTCTAATTAGACTGTCTTTATACTGAATAGTGCTATAGGCCCTTTTATACGTATACAACAATATAGTATTACAAGGCGTTCCTAACTCAAGATGTGTGTGGCCTACATTGCTTATGATGGCTCTAATGAAGAACGTGATATAAACTGTGCCTAAATCCCCGACTTCGTTTAAACGTCACGTATTATTGTATCGTATACTTTCGGAATGTTTGCTGTCCCGATGTGGATTACATATATATTTGTCTTGAATCTTTTGAAGTGAAACTTCTTTAGAATCGTTGTGATTTCAAACTCGATGAAGCGAAAAAATAAGTCCATAGTACCAGGCACTCAGAGATGGGGAAGAGTTAGCCTTAATTTAAATTCAAGTTTTACTTCTGACATGTGTACTTGGTACACACGCACTTTTTTTTTCATACAAAATATGTGTTTTTAACATTCTATTGTTGATATTAATTAAAAAACATGATTTTGACGACACCTTTTTCTCAGTTTGCTTGCTTTGTCAGAGATAGCGGGTTCGAGTCCCGCTAGGGGCATGCATTTGTCATTGGTGTTTATATTTATTTAAAGTTATATATTGTAGTGTATCAACTATCTGGTATCCGTAACACAAGCCTCGTAGCTAACCACGGAACTATATGGCGTTGTGTGTAATAATATTCCAACGTAATATTTATTTAAATTTTATCATGATTGTAAGTGACAGATAGAAGGGGAACTCAAAACAAATTAAATGAGTCTAATTGAAGTATGATTATGAAAGCCGACCCTGCGTAACGGAAAAAGGTGAGGGCAAAAAAAATAAGATAATGTGTACACCATATTTGATGGTAATTCTAAATGAAATTATATAATTTATATTCTATGATTTTGTGGTCTATGTTCAAATATTTTAATGGCGCCTACGTTTTGTGTAAAGAAAAACCGCAATATATTTTATTTCTTATATAAAATGTATATTTTGAGTAATTAGAAATATGACGATGTAAGGAGCTTTTAGGAGTCCATTATCATGTAAGTGGTTAATGGATAGGTGTGAAACTCAATAGCTTTTGACACGGCAGGTTAAGTTTAATTAAGTCATACCATTTTATGAAATAGATAAAAATGTATATTTAAAATTACTAAACAGTATTTTTTTCCTATTTTTATGCCTGTTAACTGTGCTTGTTTAACATTAGTCAAAGTTGACTGAATATAATAATATATGCCTACATAATAAAATTGTAAGTCTAATATTTACGTTAAATATTATTTGGAAACTATTATTAAAATAGTCATTATTATCAATCAGAGCCGATTCTATAATTGTTAAGATTATTTGTCTGTCTGTCTGTCCCATATCACAAGCACACCACTAGACAGGTTTTGATGCAATTTATTATGATGATAGCTGGTTATTCGGGTCAATATTTGACGCTTTTTACAGCGGGAAAATATCTAATTTTTGAGAAATGAATATTAATCGTTAAAATGTTTCTAGCGACGAAAACGAGCGTAGCAAGGGTGAATAGCTGGTATACTAGTAATATTTAGTATATTAAGGGCCAGTTTCACCAGTTTCTGATAAAGTCCCTGATAGCGTATCCGGAACTTATCTGACGGATGAACTACAAATTTCGGTTTCACAAGTCTTGAATAGTGGTATCTAGCAGTTAAAGTGGCCGGTAATTTATCAGCCGAATCAAGTAGCCGTTAAAGGTGGTATCTGGTAGATAACTAAAATAATTCGAATGGAGGGCGCGAATAAAAATATCTGTCATTTATTTTTGGTAATAAATAATATCATACTCGTTATTAAGTAGTCTGCAGCCACAAGATGGATTTGTTTGAATTTTTAGAAGATGAATTTGATGAATATTATGAACGTATTTGGCGACCTCAAAGGAATAGAGTAATCCGCCCTAGAGCAAATTATTTTATAATACCACCATATATTATATACCAAAAGGTCTGTACAAAATATTCATACGTTAATAGAAAGTGATATAAAGATTACAACCGACTGGTAAGTAGATAGTAGGTAATATTTTTCAATGATCTTCATGATTTACTTATTTAATAGACTTTTGATTTTTTAATAATGCAACGATTGCTTCTATTTTGCAACGGGAACGTTTTTGATTGTATGTGGTGATTTCGGTGGAGTAAGCAAAGCGTCAGCTTGCAGAATCATACACAAGGTTTCTAAAGCAATCGCCAAATTGAGACCTTTATATGTGAAATTCCCCACAAATGCAGAGGACATATCACTAGGTTTTTATGAAATTGCAAGATTTCCTAGGGTCGTTGGAGTCATCGATTGATCGATTTTATTTTCAATAATATATTTTTTATTTTCTACAAGTGAAATTAATAGCTCAGTTTCAACTTTTTGTTCTAATCAAGCGTCTATTAAATATAACATACAACAAAAAAGCGCGAAAGTCGAAATAATTATGACATCCGTGGGTTCATTTTACGCTAATTACATTTGGAAGTGGAACGCAAACTTGTAATCATAATAACATTTACCATCGATTTAATTACTTTTCATCACATTATAACAAAATTATATTCAAGAACGTTAAAAAGTAAAATGTCTTATTTTAAATTCATACTTTAAATCTTATTTTAAATAAAAAAATAATTAAAATATTTTAGTTTTCAAACTAGATTTTAAATAGCGATCATATGCGTCTGTGTAATGAAACGCAAAAAAGCGACGTTGCCGTTCTGTAAATTAGCAAGTGGCTTGTAATGTATCTGCTGGTTAGTTTATCAGGTAGTTTAATGGTGAAACAGAAAAAATATATCAGCAACCGTTATCTGTTAGTTAGTGTTAAGTGGCGGATTACTAACTGAAACTTTATCAGAAACTGGTGAAACTGGCCCTAAGAATTTAACTTCTCTGCCTAGTAAATTCGGAAACAAACTTACTACTTAGTTCCTCATGAAAATAAATTCCTTATAACATACACAAATGTTTTAAAGTATAAGCTTTAACATTTATAATATTTATGTATTTAAACTTATTATGTAGTATATCAACTATCTGGTATTCGTAACACAAGCATCGTAGCTTACCACGGAACTGGACGGTGCTGTGTGTAATAATGTCCCAACATATTTATTTATTTATCACTTAAAAAAAAGCTCTGTAAGTAAAGCTGTATAGTCACGTAATCTTTTTTATCACAGCTTTGCTAAGCGGTTCCGTGACATGGCTTCAGTCTAATGTACGTAGCTTTTAATCCTATAATGCCGGATACGACTAACACGACGTGTGATAAATGACTTCGTGACCTAATAACCTGCGTTAAGCTTTATGTACATTGCCTGAGGCTTTGAACTTTGTTCTCATTTACATATTAACGTTGATTATAAGCCTTTGAAGTCTCACACTAGGTATTTAGGAGTGGTGCTTCTTGTACTTTCTAAAATTAGGCTTGCGGTTTCGTATTCTTAGTATATTCGGTTAGTATATAAGCTTTATATACTATTAATGTGTAAAAGCTGTATATAGTATTAATGCTTAAGAGTTTGTTTGTTTTTAAAAAAAATATGTTGGGACATTATTAAACACAGCGCCATCTAGTTCCGTGGTAAGCTACGAAGGTTTTTTTTTGTTTGTTTGGTTGTTTCGTTGGAATCTCAAGAATCTCTCTCTATTGGTTCGAATTGAAAAATTCTTTTAGTGTTAGATAATTCATTTATCGAGGATAAAGGCCGGGGCGAAGGCTATACTCTATATAACATCACGCTACGACCAATAGAAAGCAGATTATCAATGAAAAATGTTGCAAAAAACGGAAATATTCTCATTGAGAGCTTCCGTTGCGTGCGCTGTGTTAACGGTTAGTTAGGCCAAAACTATGTATGAATGAATTGTTCCTTTTAAAAGTATAAACACTGAAAGAAACAAGTGAAAATCTAGTTCTTAATATATTCTATTCTTTGTATATTCGGTAAGTAAAGCTTTATGCGGGTATAAATTGCCGTTAATACAAGGTGGGTTCTTCACCCAAATATAGATTGAAAGCAAGAGCAAAAAGTATCTTTGGTAGAAAACCCAAATGTTTAGAAAATATATTTTTATTGATTCACATACCTATACAGGTGGAGTTATGTTAAGAATTGCATACGTCCTACGTGACTTAGCTTGCTTATTCGAATTCCTTTGTTGTATAAGTATATAATAGTTTGCATAATCGTGTCAATAGGCTAACGTCTAACACCCAGTCATATCAGTAATAGCATGACATTTTTAACCGACTTCCGCTAGGAGGAGCAGGTTATCAATTCGGTCGGTATATTTTTTTTATGTATGTACACCGATTACTCTGTGATTTATGATCCGATTTACGTGATTCTTCTTTTGTTTGATGGACAATAGCTGTCATTCAGACCTATAAAAATTTAAAATAGTTTGGCTTAGTAGTTTTTATTGTATGAACATTTTTTTGTTTTTTATTACGAT
This sequence comes from Boloria selene, assembly GCA_905231865.2. Taxonomy (NCBI): domain Eukaryota; kingdom Metazoa; phylum Arthropoda; class Insecta; order Lepidoptera; family Nymphalidae; genus Boloria; species Boloria selene. The sequence goes on from HG993133.1 coordinate 2,639,466, forward strand.
ATTCTTATTAAAATATTGTCTCGTATGTTACTAAATCCGCCGCACTCGTGACCCAATAAAGTCATGCAAACTATTGAGGCCACACTTGTGTTGGCTACGTGACGTACTTAACTTGAGTGACGTGTAGGGAAACCTGAATATCTTATACTGCGGTAATGAAATTACTCTTGGTATTAAATTTAAAACATTACCGCGTAATCTCTATATATTATAACGCAAAGTTCTACGCCGTGTATGTGTGTCTGTCTGTCTCTACGTACGCGATAAATTCAAAAACTACTAAACGGATTTTCTCTCAATTTTCACTTATAACTGTAGTGATTCATGAGGAAGGTTAAGTAGTGTAGTTCATCAAGGTTTTGTGTTAATTCGTTGAAATGTTAAGAGATTGTGAAAATGTTGGAAAAAACATGGCATGCGACGCGATAACTAATAAAGTTATATGAATTATTAGGCATGATCTTTTAAATGACTATATACTACGTACGTTACTGGCACGCACTGTTAGGTATTCAGTAGCAAGTATATACTCGATACTTGATTAAAATTCGGAAGAGATTGCTGATAATCTTGTATGAATATATCTTATAGAAATACCGATATATGCGAGTTAAGTCGAGAATTAAAAGGTATATTATATAAATTCTTTATATTTATTTTAAACTCACTTGGAAGCTGTGGTTGGCGTTGCTGCTACTGCACTCTGCGAATGTTGCGTCTTCTAGCTCGTATTCGTCCCAAAGTTGACTCTGTAACAAACAAAAGTAAACATTAGTTCTAACTAACCAGGCATCGATTTCTTGTTAAGAAATGTAAAGAGATAAATAAGTTTTCATAATACTCTACTTCACTCGTGTAAGGTAGTTTTCAAAACTTTGAACTCTAAAACTAGTTACCTACATTTAACACACTAAAATTAGATATTATAATAAATTGAGTTTCTTTCGCAGCTTTAATTGCTGTAAAACATTCGAAACACCGGTAAACAAAACTGAAAATAAATCACCGAAAGTATAAAGTTTCATATAAAATGCCAAATATTTGTGTAAATCTAAGAACGTATTATACATACAAAAGTTTTTAAGAATTTGTTTATTGCCTTACACTAAAATACTTCTACAAAAAAGTTCTGAAATAACACTACTTTTAACCGACTTTCAGAAAAGGAACCGGCTTGTATCGACCTTAAAAAATCTATAGTGGCGCCCCATTTGGTTCTTCTTACTTAGTTGGCTTTTTCTATTTAATAACACAATAAACAAAAGAAATTTGAGTACCTAAGTGCCTTATACATTTAAAAGTATAAACTTATGTAAATTGAATTGTTGGCAGAACTTCAAGTAATAAAAAAGTTGTTCGTGTTGTAGTTGCATTGTGAAAGTTTGTTATTGACTCCGTCTAGCTCAAGTATTGTTCCGTCTTCTTAGTTTTAGTTAGTAATAAAAATTGCAATCTATGAGAACTTTCCTTTTACTAAATCTCATTGAATTTTGTGACTTTCTTTGGTTTTCTGATTTTTATATACTTTTTACCGAGTACTAACAGCTTTGTTGTTCAAATAAAATTAAATTTAAGTATCAATAAATAGTATAGTTTTAAAATATAGGGAGAAGCAAGAAGTGTGGTTTAAAAAATGATTTTTCCAGATAATTATATATCACTATTATTATTATTTTTTATTATTGTCGACTTGTGCGCAATCAATGAACGCCTAGACGCAAATTAACTATAATATTTTAGTACAGTTCGCGTCATGTAAAAAGAACGCTGGAAGAAAGTGGTGGGGGGTGTGTTTGCGCATCGGTACATTCGCATACGAAATTCCTAAGCCTATTCTTTTATTTTTGAACTAACCTTTCGCTCACGATGTATATTGATTATTGGTACGTACTTTGAAAAATATATTAGATAGAATGTCATTATATAGTTATATAATAGAATTCTATTAATTAATAAAATATGTTTGATTCAGTGCAGAATATTTAATCTACTTACAAAAAATTAAATTATTTCGCTTAATATATTTTTTTTAATTATTAACTGCATTATTATCAGAATCTCTCTTTATAAAACAATATACGTCAAAAATATTTTTTCACTATTTTTTATATAAAACCATTTCGTAATTAATAACTTTTGTGTGCGCGATGGTATTTTAAACTGACAAACCAATAGCGAGCCGGAAAGCATGCGACGCGTGCCTCGCCTTCCCGCGCCCCGCGTCTTACCACCAAATTGGCCGATAAATCGCCTCTGCGCAACTTGACAGCCAGCGTTCTTTTTACATGACGCGAATTATATGAGTTTGTATGTGTCGGCGCCACATTAGCGCCGTGAATTGGAACGCAGCCGCAGCCCTCACCCTATTGGCTAGTGGCTACCACGCGCGGCATGACGATACATGATGTACGGTGTCGGGCCAATCACGAGACACAGCCGCTGCTCTCACCCCATTGGCCACGCGTGGCATGACGTGATTTTCTGGTCTTGGGATTGGCTTGATATCACGTCATGCCGCGCTCCACGCGTCTATCGGGAAAAAATGATGCAACATTATTACAACCTGTCATGGCACTGCGCACGCGTCGTGTCCCCCTATAATTTTTCTAACTTTAAATTAAATCCTAACTTATCAATTGTATAAATCGAATTAAATGTGTATTGTTTGAGGACTTTTAAATGTTTTATTTAAGTTTTGTTCCCTATAACGAACAGTATGTTATCTTAACTAAATACATCACGTCACCCCATGATATTTCCAAAATCCTACGATAATATTACGACAGTGATGTAGAAAGCATTAAATTGTTTTATTGCCTAGTATACAATAAATAAATATGTTAGGAAATTATTACAACAGCGCCACCTAACTCCGTGGTAAGCTACGAGGTTTGTGTTACGGATACCAGATAGTTGATACGCTACACATATATAACTTTAAATACATACATATTATACATATAAACACCCATGACTGGACTACAAACATTCGTGCTCAACAAATGAATGCCCCCAGCGGGACTTGAACCCGCAACCGCTACAAACTGAGTCAAACGTGTCGTGTCATGTCGATGGAAGAATATTTCCAGCAAATGCACCCTATTTGCATCTTCACATTAAACAACTAACTACTCTTTGAACTTTATAAATTTTCTTCTTATTTTATTTATCGTCATTCCTTTGGCGTTATTTAACTTTAAACTGGAATGTTACTCATATAATTTTATTGCTTTAACTTTTTCTATTTATTTTTTTATGGCAGGGGAGTGGAAGCGCACGCCCTTGGACCCTCCTGCAGTGATGTTCATGTCTTAATTCCGTACAGAAAAATACTTAAGACTTTGTTGAGCCATACTCTTGTACTAAGCTTTCCGAACATCGTAGAAGCCTATTCACCAAAAGATGAGTTTTATAAGCAGTTCTGCAGACTTGTTTGTCGTCCATAGTTTTTTTTTCATATATCATCATCATCAGCCCTTTTTAAGGTCCCACTGCTGGGCACGGGCCTCCCTCAGTAAGAGGGGATCAGGCTATAGTCCACCGCACTGGCCTAGTGCGTGTTGGCGGACCTCACAAGTCTTTCGAAAACTTGCTACGTTTTCTCAGACATGCAGGTTTCCTCACGATGTGTTCCTTCACCGTAGGACAAGTGGTAATCATGATAGAAATGATTCGCACATGAAAATATCAAATGTGCGAGACCCGGATTTGGACCCCGATCACTCAGTTATCCAAGCGAGCGCGTTACCGCTGGGCTACCACTGGGCTACTACGATACGTAAAGTAAAACAAGTTAATTAAATTAAGCTTTACCTGAGATAAAGTAAACATGTATAAGACAAGTAGGTACATTATATATAAATTCATTTAAATTAATTTAAAAGCCTCAAACATATATAACTTCAAAATCCACATTAAAGCGGTTAGACAAAGGGATGCCAGCAGGTTCCAAACTGTCAAGAACATAAACGCCGCTATAAAGGCCTTTTCGTTATCAAAACTTGAGCAACCAACCAACCAAACGTTTATTTAGGTAATGCTTTGTGACTTTAGTTATTTAGTATATTTTCAAGACCGGAAAATTTATAATTCAATTATTTTTTCGGCATATGCTTTCTAATACACGAACAAACAAAGGCTAAACTGGACAGGATCACTCGCTAGGCCAATCTGGAGATTTCCTGAAAATTTTATCGAAACCGGTTCAGTCGTTTCGGAGTCTATATGTCGAGTGGCAAAAATAAACTAAAAGTTGGTATTAGTGTAAGTATCTACAAAGAAAATCATTAATTTAAATTAAACTTAGTTATTATAATCATTTCACAATATTTGATGTACATCCATATAATAATATAATAATTTTTTTTGGACATTATTACAACAACGCCATCTAGTTCCGTGGTAAGCTACGAGGCTTATGTTTTAAATACATGCATATTATAAATATTTATAACATGTTCATTATAATGAAAATTATTTTCCTAAGATATCGTGTGACATAATATACCAAAAGTTAATACTGCCTTTACTTTAAAAGTTCGTCAAATTCGTGATGCGTCGTTATGAAAGACAACTTTTGGAGTGTCTGTTTTTAATTTCAAATTAACAGCTTCACTTAATATATATGAAAGTATATACGATACTAGCAAAAAAAACAATTTTTAAATTTTTGTATGTCTGTATGTCTGTCTGTCTATAAGTTTGTTCCGAGTAATCTCTGAATCGGCTGGACCGATTTTGACAAGACTTTCACTCGCAGATATCTAATGTTATAACGCCTTATAGTTACGACTACTTAGGGTACTTTTTAACCGACTTCAAAAAAGGAGATGGTAGAAAATTTATTTATTTTAACCAGCGGAACCCGTAGCTTCGCTGACGCTAAACCTAGGGACCGAACCAAGTGAAACGAGGGTGAGTTGCTGGTATATTATAATAAAGAAACGTCGTAGAAACACTTCAAAGGGGATGAGATAAGTTGCGAAGTTTTATTTACAGAACGAGCAAATATCGCCAGTAAAGTTAGAAACACGTGTTTTATGAACGTATTTTGATCCCTTATATTTCGCTTCTATTTTATATAAGCCACAAATGCACTTTTTATATTTGAAGCTTTTGAATACATGAACTACACTTTATGACTTATCTATACATGTAAATAAAATATAAGTTTTTAATTTTAAATTCTCACTAAATGCATATGAAAGTATATACGATACTAGCAACAAAAAAACAATTGTTAAATTTTTATCTTCCTATGTTTCGTTTTGTTCCGGGTAATCTCTAAAATGGCTGGACCGATTTTGACGGGACTGTCACTCGCAGATAGCCTAGGACGACCCCGAGCGAAGCGAGGGTGAGTCTCTAGTTGCTGACTAAAATCCTGTGCTTTTAAAATAGAAGACTAGAATATAAATGTATAAAATAAATGTATTTGATAGTTCAAAATATAATACAGATATCTAGTTTTACTGTTAAGAAATATACAACCAAATTGTACCAAGTTAAAGGATGGGTGCGGTGGGAAGAATACGTAAAGAAGTCATCATTAAGCACATCAGGTACCTTTTACGTATCAGATGTTTGACAATCAGAGAGAAAACAGAGTAAATGCTCATAAGACAATACATATATATCAATACACTAGCAATTCCCGCGGCTCGGCCCACGTTCTAATCACTATTGGAAATAGGGATGGTAGTAGAAAGTTGAGAATTTAGGGTAATAAGTATTTTTTGATGCTAAATCATAAAAAAAATTTGGTCTAAGAATAAAAAAATAAAAATCTGAAGAAGGCCACCCTAACCACCTAGTGGAATAAATAATAGCTTACGACCTATTATCAGATCTACCAAATATACACCAAAAATATCATAAAAATCGGTCAAGCCGTTTTGTAGGAGTTCGATAAGTAACACTGTGACACGACATTTTTATATATTAGATATATGCAGATATATACTATGCAGATATGTTACGGGAATTCCAATAAATATGAATAGCTTGAACCGGGCCTCAAACTCAGGACCGACCAAAAGGAATCAATACAATTAAATATTCTCACTAATACTGATAATTCTATTTGGTATCTACGACTGTTCAACCTGAATGTTGACTAGACTAGATAAATAGTTAGTAGCTTAATCATGTTAACTGTTTAACGACTAACCGATGGTCGTTTCGGTGACTGGTTGATTGGGCGAATTCGAACTGTTTATTTTAAATGAAAACGAAATACGTAATGAACGTTTCCAAACTAGCATATAAAATAAATGGACTAATGATGTTTGATTAAATAAATAAATACTGTACATACTACTGTACATTTTTACAACAGCACCATCTAGTTTCGTAGTGGGGTAATGCAGCGGATATTATTAAATCAATATTTATAATTCAAAAAAGGGCCATTCGGGCTATTTATAACATGAGCGCTCGGGATACTCTCCGCGAACTTTTTAAAGAAATAGGTATACTTACGGTTGCTGCGCAATATATATATTGTAACATCATGTTTGTTCGTCAAAACGTTAATAGCTACTCAAGGCACTGCGACAAATACGGTATAAATACAAGAAATAAGGATAAACTTGTAACACCCAGTTTTCGCCTACAAAAAGTAAATAGGTCATTTATGGGCATGTATAATAAAATTCCACAGTCAATACTGAGCTTGCCTTTGAAGCAATTTAAATCTAAAATTAAAAATACGCTACTGAATAAGGCTTATTACACCATCACGGAATACCTAGTAGATGTAAATGTGTGGGATTAGTGACTGGTTGTGTCTCACGTAGGATAAATAGATAAATTGTAATACAATATTGTTACCAAATATTTTTTTTGAAAAGAGCAACTGTTGAGTTTCTCGCCGGTTCTTCTCAGCAGAACAGCTTTCCGAGCCGGTAGCTTACTCACAGACTTACAGACTGACATTTAATTTTATTAATGTAAAAATGACGATTCAAAAGAGCTTGTAAAAGTCTATTTGAATAAAGAATATTTTGATTTGATTGAATTTGATTTGATTTGAGGTAAGCTACGAGGCTTTTCTTATAAATTCTATATGTAACTTCATATGGGTTTAATAAAAAGCTGTTATTTTGACATTACAAGCACACACTTCAATTTCATTTTGTGTACATACATAAAAATATTTTATTGAAGTGAAAAAATAGATAAGATTGTAATAAATTTCAATTAAATATTTCATTTTCAGGTAAGGCTATGAGATGTGTACATCAGAACGCAAACTCATTATAACTTCAAAGTTAAATTTTGCAAGGTTAAAAACAGTTTTGTAAACGCAATTTTGTTAAAATTTGGTAGATAATAGCTCGGTCAAGTCTCAATAGAAGACATCAAAAGCATTGTAATTACTTTTTCATAAGGAATATTCGCATAATAAATTTTTATGACATTAACAAAAGTACAAAGACCCGAGTATAAAGTCAAATCTAAATATCTATGCGAAAGCTAGTTAAATATTAAATTAATATAATAATACAAGCAATTCCCGCGGCTTCGCCTAAGTTCTAATCACTATTAAAAATAAAATTCGTGGTAGAAGGTTGAAAATAAAATAGGGTTACAAGTATTCTATGATGCCAAATCATAAAAAAATAACAAATAAAAATTTGTTTTAAAAATATACAAAAAATCTGGAGAGACCCCTCTTATCACCTAGCGGAATAAAAAATAGCCTACAACCTACTCTCAGAACTACCTTTACACAAAAAAAAAACAGAAATCGGTCAAGCTGTTTCGGAGGAGTTCGATAACAAACGCTGTGACACGAATATACGTTAAAATTCCTATAAACATTTATGGTTCTTCTTAATTCTTTTTAACTTCTTAATTATTTCCAACGGCATATTTTCATCATGTCAAAAATTGACATATATTTATTACTAGCGAACCCGGCACAATTCGCTGGGCATAAGTAAAAATACATTCTAATAAAATAAAAATAGCCTAAGTAACTCTTTATAACATTAGCAATCTGCGAGTGAAAGTCCTGTTACAATTGGTTCAGCCGTTCCAGAGATTAGCCGGAACAAAAAGACAGACAACATTTTTATAAACTGAGTTTTTAAATATAAGTACTGTATATACTTTTATATGCATTTGGTGAAAAGCTGTCAATTTGAAGTTACAAACAGACACTTCAATTTAATTTATATAATATGATATATAGATACCCTTTTTGATAAAGTTTGTTGGTTATACCAATTAATATTTCACCATACGACGTCACCTGTGAATTAAATACGTATTAAAATCTAATATATCATAGAAAGTTAACCCGAAAGTTGATTCAGTACACAATGGTCACTATAGCATCAAATACGCCTTAGTAAATGTATAATCGGCATTGTTATTGCTTGCTTAGACCCCTTTGTAGACAAAGTTACTCCACAAATTCTGTTGTCAATAAGAGAATAGTATTTTCAGAATCCGTAATTCCACCTTTTGTCGCTTTCGCTTTATATTATTTAGTTTAGTTACTATCAAATCTTAATGTACGTTTAAATTAATTATGTAAAACATTTATGTTACTTTCAAATTTTTATCTCGACAAAAGGGAACCTCATTTTTGTACACCCACGTAATAAATGAAGACAAATCTTATATTTATGTTAAATTTTCTTTTCAGTAATGATATAGGGCACGTAATGGAAAAAACTGCGTTGAAAAATGTGCTATTTGATTATGACAATTTGTATCTGAGGGGGCCCCGGCTTGGGAAAAGCAGGGGCCTCCCCTAATCATATTATGAAGAAAATAAGGAATCCCTTTCGCTTTCTTTTTATCTGTTTGCAAAATTCACATAAAAAAGAATATATAATGCCTACTAATTTCTATCGCGCTCGTGTTTGAGGTACTCTAAATCCCACTCTGAGATTACATAAATATTAAAACATTCAAAAAGCAGAATGCTTGAGTCCTATGTATATTTCTTATGTTATTTTTTTTACTGAATTAGTTATTCTTTCTCACTTGACTAATACTTTTAGTAATAATAGTATTTGCTACTCGTGTAACTACTTCAAACTTATTATGCAGATTGCATGAGTCGTTTGTGAAATTGCTTACTTTTTGCAAGTAAATTTATTTTGAAACGTAATTTTTTTCTAGGTAAATAAATGTTTATTTTAAAACAAAGTTTTTAAGCATCGCGATTTAGCGTAAAAGCTTACCTAGGGACAAATGCGAAGCAAAGCGGGGGTGAGTCGTTAGTTCATATGTGTGACGCATTAAGTTAGATAAATTAACTGTACTTAAACAATTTTGTATAGAAAAAAACACATTAAAATAAAATAAAAATATAATAAAAAATAAAGTAAAAAGATACATGCTCCGATTTTTACCTAACTTTAAAAAATGTATCTCAGAAGGTTCCAATTCATACTAAATTTATATTGAATCACCATTGAGATTAAATTAACCATAAATTTTTATTTAGATCGATAGTCAACAAAATTACATGGAAATGTAAATAAAAGAGTGAATAAAATCGATTCAAGCGTTTAAAAGTGGCAATACCAACGCACGTACGGTCAATCGTCAACCAATCAATAAAACTAACGAACCGTGAGTAGACCGTTACCATTGTATACGTTTGTATACGTACCTTTATACAAGCAACACTACTATGTTATTGGAAATATAAATATTCAAATAGTTTACGAATTAAAAGGCTAAAATTGTTTAAATATTCATTAAAATTTTATTTGAGTATTGGGTAAAAGGAATTCCTATTGCGGTCACCTTTTTAATACTTTAGGCATTGTTAATATTTAGTTTGTACACTTTTATTCATTTACATTATATGTTATTAGCAACTTAACCTAACACTGCTTGTACTTAAAATACATCATCTTTTTTAACATTTTTAACCAGCATATTCACTTCATTCATTCACCGACCAGAAAAGTACTAAATACTAAATTTAGTAGCTTTTTTCTCGCTTTATGCCAACGAATAGACAGCTGGCTTGCCATGGTTAACGACAAGAACTATGGCATGCCATGGTGGAAAGTCGCTTCCATAATCCACTCTGCTAACACCAAAGTACCAGGAACAACTATCTCAAAGCGTCTCTTGGCTTGACACTCGGTTAAATTATTAGACTCGTAACGTCATAACATCCATGACATAACGTACCTACATGCCATGATGACAAGGTGAATTCACATCGATCACTTGGTACTTATAAGGCATCGCCTAGGTGCCTCATAAGTACCAAGAAAAAATCGTTCAAGTTTTCTGGAAAAACAAGACTAACGAACAAATACAAACCGGAATTCTGTATATCAAAATGTTAATATACTAGTAGACCACGGAAAGGCGATGTTAGATAAAAAATAAAGTTATAAACAAAACTATTTGCCAATCTTTTTTCTTCTAAAGTCTCAATTTCAAAATTAAAAATATACACATTTTAATATTCTTTTCACAGTCACAACAACCACAAATTCCTTTCAAATTTACAGAGAACTGCTGAAATATTGATAAGTTGTAGTGTATTACTAGCGAATCACCCTCGCTTCGCTCGAGTTAGTCCCTGGGTTTAACGTCAGCAAAGCCAAGGGATCCGCTAGTTAAAATAGAAAAATCTACCTCCTTCTTTTTAAAGTCGGTTAAAAAATAGCCTAAATTACGGTCCAGCCGTTTCAAAGATTAACCGGAACAAACAGATAGACGGACAAAAATTTTAAAAATTGGTTTTTTCTTGCTAGTAATCGTATAAACTTTCATATATGCATTTAGTAAAAAGCTGTTGATTTGAAATTAAAAACAGACACTTCAATTTTATTTATATGTATAGATGTATAGATAGAAAACACCAAATTTTATATAGTACATAAAAACACCTTATAGCTTATATTAATAATATAATTAAATTAACTCTCAAAAGCTGCTGGGAACTGACATTTCTTCTACACTTTTAAATAGTTTTGAGACATCTTAAGAAGATCAAAGATTAAGCCATTTAACTCAAAACTTTACTCTTTAAGCTACTTTGGCTTGATTTATTACAACTTTAGCAAAGTGAATGTAATATTTTAAAATAATAATATTCAAGATATATTTATAATCTTCCTTTATAAGTTTACTTTCTCCGTATATTTATTACTAAGTCACCGTGAATTTCGAAGAAGGCTCAAAGAAAGATTATTATAAAAAAATCCAATGTAACAATGAGGAACTATAGTGACGACACGTTTGGCGCAGTTTGTAGTGACCATACTTTCTTGCGCCAGCGGTCGCGGGTTCGAGTCCCGCTGGGGGGGCATTTATTTGTTAAACCCGGATGTCTGTACTCCAGTCATGGGTGTTTATATTTATAATATGTGTGTATTTAAATTTATATATGTAGTATATTAACTGTCTGGTATCCGTAACACAAACTTCCTTCGTAGCTTACAACGGAAAGATGGCGCTGTGTAATAATGTTTAAAGATATACATGTGTAGTGGTATTAACTCTCTGGTATCCATAACACAAGCCTCATAGCTTACCACGTAACTAGATATATTTTAATGTTCCAACATATTTGTTTATATATTTATTTTTAACACAACTTAAAATGCTATTGTATTGATAAGAAATGTAACATCAATTATTTTATACTTATTATTATTCATAATTTCGTAGCACCAAATGTATTTGGCTACAGCCGCTACGGCGTAGTTAGCTACGACGGATAATCATAGCACGCACAAGGTCGTGTAGCCGTAGTAGCCTTGGCATTGTAGGCATTTCGTAGCTCCGTAGCCTTGAAGTAATATTCCCTTATACGCACGTGGGCGATGAAGTGTGGAATGAACTAAGTTAGTGTTAACAAATATTGATAATCATTATATGTATATATGTAGTATGTATACATACTTATATATACATAATATATTAAATTATTTGTTTGAATTGAATTGAAATAATTAACGAACAGAGGCGTAATTAAAAAAGTTTTAGAATATTTGTCTGTCTGTCTATGAACACATCATGAGAAAACCACTTGACAAATTTGGTATTTGGAAAAATCTGGTAAAACCAAAAACGAAATGTAAATCACAATAGTATGTGTTAGTAATAAAATTTTGGCAATAGCGTGAATAATATTAATATGAAGACGGCGAAGCGAAATGAGGGAGAACTAAATATATTATTGGTAGTCTTTGCACGTAGTTGACTTGTTCTAACACTTTATCATATTACCGTCCCGTCTGATGTGTTTCCCTCCTCCTATAATCCTGGGTATTTTAAGCGGAGCGCGAAAAAGCACATGTGCAGGCCGACTAGGTGAGGTTGATCGGTATCATGATGATGTGCCGGAACCGATGGACCTCATTTGTGGATTCCACTGTTGCTTAACATCAGGCGACATGGAGTCGAACATGGAGTCATCTTGTCGAGCGACAATAAAAAAATACGTAGCTTATGAGCTTTTTTGACCATCCCTATTTCGAATTTCACCAGAATTTATAAAGCCACAATACTGATCGTACGTAATAAATAATCATTATTACGTATCAAATAAAAAAAAAGTCTTTATTGAAAAACAAAATACATTGGTACATTCTTACACATCCCTAGCTCCTGAACTAGAAACCTGTGTTTCAGGAGCTAGTACCTTCCCATATCAAAGAATTCGCTTTCAATGTAACAAAAAAAGAGAAAGAGAAACAAAAAAATAGGTTGTGTGTGCGTGTGTGTTTATTATTTATTCATTACTATAAGGTTTTCAGTTTCCTCGTACGTTGGATTAATTAGCCATTCTTTTAAAATTCCTTTTATTTTATAGTTGCTTAGGTTTTGTAGGTCATTGAAATAAACGCGGACATTAGTATTATAACTTTATGTATGTATATTTGAACATACTAAAAAGCTCGCTGACGCAGCAGTTATGTTATCGGGTGTTGAATAAAGTCGGGGAAATGCCTCGTTAGGCTCGCTAGCGACATGGGCGGTTAAAGGCAAATCGTTAAATAACGCTGATTGTGGATCAAATCTTATTGTTTATATATACCTAAACATGAATATATTTGAATTTGTATATAATTTTAAATACAGAGAAACATCTCTTTTTAGTATTCTTACTTTAAAACATTCTCTTTATCTACCTTTAACGGTGAATAAATATTTATTAAAGAAATTATGAAATGAAAATTAGCAAATAAAATTCAGCCCAGTGATAACATCAGCAAGAGTGATGCGGGTTCAAATCCGGGTCTTGGACATCTGATATTTTTATTTCTTGCGTGATTACCACTTGTCTTAGTGTGAAAGAAAACATCGTGAGGAAACCTGCACGTCTGAGAGAACCTAGCAAGTTTTCGAAAGACATGTGAAGTCTGCCAAGCCGCACTTGGCCAGCGTGGTGGACTATGGAATGACCCCCTTCGTATTGAAGGGAAACCCGTGCCCAGCAGTGGACTGTTGTAACACCTTTCACTAAGTTATTTAAAAAAAAGAAAAATAACTTTGAACTACTTAAAGTAATTTTATTTAAAATATAAAATATTTTATTAGGCGCGGATATTGGAATCGAACTGCCTTATAATTAAAATTAAATAATTATGAGATATCAAAAGTGCTGACCAAGGAAAAGGAATAGGGCTTCCAGGCACTATTTTATACATTACAAATTTAAAACAGAACGTTAAAAAGTGAATATATACAAGGTCAAAATCATAAGCTTTTAAATACTAATCAAATGATAATATTGGTGATGATGGCGATGTTAATATATTAAGTTTAAATAATTTCCGCGTATTTTACCCATGAAACCCTTTAAAGTATGAATCTATTAATACAAAGAAGAAACAATCAACTAAGCACACCGAGATAACAGTTTAAGTTTCCGAGTAATGGCTTTCAAAGTTATCCTTTGAAATGAAAATTGTATCTAGGAAATTCGCGTTAAAAAATTACTTGTGGACTTTGATACTTTGTCGATTGGTCCGTTCTCATTAATGTGGTAAGCTGGCGGAAAGTTCATCGAGGCCTTTTGATTTTCGCGCAAGCGGTACATCATTAATGCTGTCGAATGTACACCTAAAATGTAACTTTAGGGTTAGTTTCTTTAGAAATACTCGTAGGTGTTGAGAATATTATGACTTATCAAGATTCGTGATACGATTCTGTTCTCCACAAACTAGACCAATTTACGTATAACCTTGCCATTGATGACACTCCTTTATAGTACTAAAACATTTTTTCTGAACAAAAAATTCTGAATGAGAAATTTTGTAAGCAAATGTCCCAAAACTTTCCCGAGACCCAAAGATTATTACTGTACAATATTCAGCTACCACCTACATGTTGAATTATTATTATTATTACTACACTACTACTATTACACTATTATTATTTGATTACTACACTATTACTACACTATTATTATTTGATTATTATTGCACCTTAATTATATTCAGCTCGAATATGATATAATAAATAAATATGTTAGGACATTTATTTATTACAACAGCGCTATCTACTCGTAGCTCCGTGCTTATCACGGAGCCTTGTGTTGCGTGTACACATATATAAATTTTATATACATACATACATATAAATATAAATACCCATGACTGGAGTACAAACATTCGTGCTCAATAAATTGATGCCTCCAGCGAGACTCGAGCCCGCGACCGCTGGCGCAGAAAGTTGTTATGAAATGAATGTTTAAGTTATTGGTAGTTACTAGTTACTTGAGTTTTATGTAAATTAATTCTCAGCAACAACTCGGAGTTGGCATGTTAGTGGCGTAGCACCCGTATTCCTCGGAGAGCTCGTAAAGACGAGAAATAGCCAAGTAAATGGTCCTATGGGCAGTGAAATACAGAATACACTTGTACACACACAAATGTGCTTTATATCTCCTAAAATGTTGCTAATTCTTAGAGAAAATGGCCACAATCTAAGAAATCTGCCAGAAAACATTATTGATTTTAATTACTTTAAATCTCAAGATATGTTTGCGAATAATATCAAAAAAAGCTGACCTAAAACACGTTTACGGCTTTTGAACAAGAAATTCAATTAAATTATTCAAAAGACCAACATTTCAATGTTTAACCCAACCACTTAGCCGTGCGGTCTGTTTAGGCAGACTTGCCGAATTCGTAAGTCGAATGCATAAGCGTTCCCGCGGAGGGAGGTTTAGTTGGGTTTTAGTAAGTAGTACCAAGTAGTAAGGCAGTGGTAGCCCAGCGATAACGCGCTCGCTTGTATAACCGAGTGATTCGGGTTCAAATTCGGGTCTCGCACCTCTGAATCACATTCACCATCAGGTGCGAATCATTTCTATCATGATAACCACTTGTCTTATGGTGAAGGAAAACGTCGTGAAGAAACCTGCATGTCTGAGAAAACCTAGCAAGTTTTCGAAAGACATGTGAAGTCCGCCAACTCGCACTAGGCTAGCGCGGTGGACTATGGCCTGATCCCCTTCGTACTGAGGGAGGTTCGTGCCCAGCAGTGGGACGTTAAATAGGGCAAAAATAAAAAAATTAAAAAGTAGTACCACATTACTACCTGTTACCTACATATAGCTAGTTCTAGCTAGCTAACATCTCACTAAATAGATTAAAATAACAAGACATACAAACCTTACTAAGTTTTCTTCTCCGCAGTACAAGTGATTGAAAATGGTTCACACTAGATATTTTAGCTATAAGAACGGAAAAACCACTTCATTTGGTTTTCAAAACCAGAACCATTAATGAGAATAGGGTAAATGAGCCTGAAAATATCTGTAAGTTAAATAATAGTGAGAAGTGACGGATTTTGTAGTCAAGTATTGTACGAGGTAGTTACTTTACACATTAAGTACCTTTAAACTGGAGTTGAAAGCAAATTGTTTTGCATTTTCAAATAAATACTTTCTCAACTTTCATCAACGGGGTGGGAAAGAGGGTTATAATTTTGCTTTTGATACCGCTGAAATGGGCGGCTAATTACGAGAAACAAAGAAAACTCATCGCTGTTTGTACTTTTCGTAATACAAAGGGGTGTAGCATTACAGCCACAGTGGCAACTTATTATTTTTTTCAGAGAGAGAGAGTGGATTCGATGTTCGCGTAGGACTAATATTTTTTTACAAATTTTCAGCAAAACCTTGTCTGTAAAGATTTTTTATAAAGTTTTATGTGTTTGAATTAGATCTTTACTCAATTTACACGCACATGACTTAAGTACTTAAGGAAGCTCAAGATGCCATTTTTGGATTCACTCGATTCGATTCACTTAAGGGGTGATTTGACATAATATGTAATGTACCTCTATCAAAACGAGTATTAATCTTTTTATAGGATTTAGGCTAGGCAATTAAAATTTAAAAAAATATATACATCTATAGATATAAATAAAATTGGAGTGTCTGTTTTTAATTTCAAATTAACAGCGTTTCACTAAATGCATATAAAAGTAATTATGATACCAGCCAATTTTTTAAATTTTGGTCTGTTTGCCTATCTGTTTGCTCCGGGTAATCTCTGAAACGGCTGGACCGATTTTGACGGGACTTTTACTCGCAGATAGCTTATGTTATAAGGCTACTTTTTAACCGACTTCAAGAAAGGAGGAGGTAGAAATTTTATTTATTTTAACTAACGGAACCCGTGGCTTCGCTAACGCTAAGCCTAGGAATTTAGGATTAGTATTTAAAAGCTTATGATTTTGACCTTGTATATTCAGTCCTTTTTAACGTTCTGTTTTAAATTTGTAATATATAAAATAGTGCCTGGAAGCCCTATTCCTTTTCCTTGGTCAGCACTTTTGATATCTCATAATTATTTAATTTTAATTATAGGGCAGTTCGATTCCAATATCCGCGCCTAATAAAATATTTTATATTTTAAATAAAATTACTTTAAGTAGTTCAAAGTTATTTTTCTTTTTTTTAAATAACTTAGTGAAAGGAACCCGAGCGATGTGAGGGTGAGTCGCTAGTTTTGTATATAAATAATCGATCGCGTCAGATTAAGTTGTAGTTTAGACTAATTTACATCCAGAAAAAAGTTCTGTTCACAAGTCGAAGATACAAAAATAGTCCATAAAGTTTTCTTAGACTAATTTTGCTTATTCTAAATAATTGTAAACAATAGGAAAACGAGAGGTTCTATAAACTTTAGATATCTTATTTGGTATTTAATTACATGTTCCTTAAACAAAGCAGTAACTTCACAATACTGTTATATTTAGATCATAAGTCGTTATAAGTGTATTTTATATATTTTATATCATCTGTCTTAGGGGTTCAATTCATCATTTAATTTCATTATTAAGCTAAGTGGCTTGTATGAAGAATAACAGATATTATAAATGAAACTTTCTTTTCGTTTCGGTCCGTGCTCCCGTGACCATGATTGCTGTAAAGCATTCGAAACGTCGGGAACCAAAAATCAAAATAAATTCACGACAAATCCAAAAAGATAGTTTATAATATCAAATATTCGCGTAAACCTAAGAAAGTATTATGTAAACACCAGATATTATACATTACACATATTATATATTTCTAAATACATACATATTATAAACATAAACACCCTTAATTATAATAAACATTCGTACTCAATATAGAAATTACCTTCGTCGATATTTGAATCCGCGACCACTGGAATACTACAAACTGGGCCAACGTGTCGTCATTATATTTAAAACTCGCCCTCGCTTCGCTCGGGCTCTTCCCTACATTTAGCACAGGCAAAGCCGCGGGATCCGCTAGTTATGCAAATAAACCTTCCTCTTGAATCACTCTATCTATTAAAAAAACGGCATCAAAATCCGTTGCGTACTTTTAAAGATTTAAGCATACATAGGGATATAGGGACAGAGAAAGCGACTTTGTTTTATACTATGTAATGATTTAGTTGTATTGGAGTTAAAATAATAATAAATTATAAAATCTTATTAAATACGATTCGTAAGGACCGTTTTCTTGTTCAATCCTTAAGTATAAAATTGTGGAACGAAAATAAAGTTCTTGTAACTTGAATAAAGCCGGTCACATGTATTTAAGGAACTCTGGAGCTTTTTATTCCTAAAAGCTCTTATGAAAATAACAAGCTTAAGTACCTATATAAAAAAGGTTAAAGGCTATAAATAAATACATAAAAAAATTGTACTGGTGAAAATTATTGAATTAATATTTTCCCATTGAATTTCTTTATATAATAATATCTTAATTTAAGTTTGCAGTAACTGTGGTATATTCTGTTATATTTGCATAATGTTAAGATTTAAGATATACTTAAAGTTAAACAAGGGTGGGATTGTTACGAGTACTATATATGTATAATTAGGAGATAGCGCCGAGCTACTATTAAGGGAACTTTATAAAAGGTCTGCAACGTTCCTGGGGCTTTTATTTAAGCTTCGTTTAATATAAGTACAGTCGTAAATATTGTCTTACTTACCTTTACTCCCTGTAGAATTCACTTCTGGGATAGCTTTTTGCTTTGGTTTTGTGTGGGCCGATTTTGTTGCTTCATTTAATAGTTTAAATAAACAATTTTTATACTAATCCTTATTTTTTATATATAGTAGCCTAAAATACTCCTTATATCAGCTATCTGCCAGTGAAAGTCCCGTCAAAATCTGTTCTTATGTTTCAATATTAGCTGGAACTAGCAGATAAACAAAAATGTAAAAAAATTGAGTTTTCCAATAAGTGCTAATAAATAATTATATACGATAATAATTGCATATGCATTTAGTAAAAAGGTATTGTGTTGATGTTAAAAACAGACTCTTCATTTTATTTATCTGTACAGATCTATAGAGATATCAAACGACCGCTTTAATCTAAGAAAGTATTAATCATATTTAAATTAAATAAAACTGTAGAGTCTGATGATTGGCATATATAAAGAAGAATACAGAATGTTTGGAAGAATTTCATACTCAGATATGCTATGACAGTAGTACAAAGGCTGCAGTCCAATCCTAGGATAAATGGTATGTCGCTGGTATCAATAGATATTAATAAATATGTTTGGACATTAACTCACATCACCATATAATTCCTTGGTATCCGATGTATGAAAGAAGAAGAAGAAGAAGAAGAAGTACGAACGTCGATGTCATTACACAAATGAATGCTCTCGGCGGGACTTGAACCTGCGACCGCTGGCTCAACCAGTAGGATAACTACCAACTGATTTAAAATGGCTTGTCAATAAATATATATATTCACATCAATTTATTTCTAATTTGTATGTATTTAAAATTACTCTTATATTCGTATGCTTGTTTTGTAGTTTATCAACTATCTCGTATCCATAACACAAAGCCTCGTGGATTAGTATGAAAAAAAAGGCGTTGTGTTTTAATGTTCCAACATATTTATTACTTCTATGCCACTAATGGACTCCACTTTGGAGTTTTGTACGTATATTATCCCCTTTTAGCTTCTAAAATGTTGAAACTGCTTTCGTGTTTTTAAAATAATATAAATAGTGTGAATAATCCACATTCCATCATTCCATCCATTCCACAATCCATCATTAGGTAAACTGACTTCTGACGAAAGCATTTTAAACATTTAAAAGCTAAAAAAAATGCCGAATTTATTACACGTACAAAAATTACAAGTACAAAGTAGAGTCCATTAGTAGCATAGAAGAAATTAATAAGTGTGTTGGAACATTAACACACAGCACCACCTATTTTCGTAAGCTACGAGGCTTGTGTTACGGATACCAAATAGTTGATACATTACACATTTATAAATTTAAATATATAGATATTATAAATATAAACACCTATGAATAGAGTACAAACACATGTATACGAGCTCAACAAACAAATGCCCCTGTAGGAACTCGAACCCGCGACCACACCGCAAGTAGGGTCACTACAAACTGAGCCAAACGAATCAGTTCTACATTAACACAATTAACATTACATGTTTGTTATTAAAACAACATCCATTACAGATAATAACTATTTCTAATTAAAAAACAAAATGCAATTAAATCTCTACTAATATTATAAAGCTGAAGAGTTTGTTTGTTTGTTTGTTTGGTTGAACACGCTAATCTCAGAAACGAGTGATCCGAATTAAAAAATACTTTTTGTATTGGATAGTCCGTTTATCGAGGAAGGCTATAGGCTATATTACATCACGCTATGACCAATAAGAGCGGAGCATTAATGAAAAATGTTGCAAAAATGGGAAGGACAGGCGTTAGTTCTGCGAGGTACCATACCGCGCTACTCAGAATAAATTTGGTTTCCCGTCTTTATAACGCGTGCGAAGCCGCGGGAAATGCTAGTTTTAATATAAAATATGAAGCGTAGGCGATATCTAACTGAATAAATTCTTAACACGAGGCACTATCCTGCAAATTGCGATCCGATCCGCTTCACCGCGTAATTGTCGCCCAAGATGCCCGGATTCCGACTCGACGATATTTATAAGAGAATTCTATGGACGAATGAAATTGAGATACCGATATGAGGCACGGGATATTTTCGTTCTTCACAATTTATTTCATTATTAAATACGTGAATGACTCTTCCTATAGAAGACTAATGTTTAATGGCGAATTAAACATGATTTTCCATGTAGAATGATATGTAAATTGTAAAGGTATTATACATGTGAACGGACATTCACTGGATTTTAAATAAAAATAAAATGTTTTTTTTTATCGTAAAAAGGGGGTAAACGGGCAGGAGGCTCACCTGCTGGGAAGTGATCACCTCCGCCCATGGACATCTGCAATCCAGGCTTGCAGATGCGTTGCCGGCCTTTCAGGAAAGGGAGGGGGGAAGGGGGAGGAAAGAGGGAGGGGAGAACGAAGACGGAGGATGAAGGGAAGAGGGAGGGAGGAGGGAAGGAGGGTGGACCTCCCGGACTCTCACTCACCGGACGTAACGCATAGCATAGCTGCCACTTCACGCCGGTCTTCTGTGAGAGAGTGGTACTACACGGGGCGTGCCGGCCCATTCGGCTGCTACCCGAAGGTAACAAGCATGGCACTACCACTTTTAAAACTACACTTTTCTCCTTTCATTTATTAAACTAACTCTATTTTCGGTTTTTCCGAAAATATTCGGTAAACCTAAAAAAGTATTATATTGTAGTAAGTATTGTTTTATATCAGTCAAAAATACTTTACGGATGCGTTTAGTTCATTGCTTTTCTGTTATTTTTAGGACATCAATGGTATCCATAGATAGGTACTACAATTTGTTGTAATATTTACAGTGTATGTTTGCCCAGTTGTCAAAATTCCACACATCAATGTGCGTCAAAATGGGGCTACTTAGCGTCTGGCAATCCAGCCAGGCGCGAAGCCAATGATAATTGAGGATAGCTATCTCCATTTTGAATTTCAAACAAGTCCGTAGAGGCGCGACAGCGTGAGCAAGTGGAAACATACTAACCCAATTACAAAACTTTCGGGTTTTAATTTAAGCGTAAAGTTTGAAAGGGGGATTAATCATGTTTTTTGTTTTTAAACTTTACAAGCCACCGTTATATCGCTTATATTTATAAGTAAAATATTATAAATGAAGCTTTAACTTGGAAACTTCGTGACAAAGGTAAATTTATAAACACGAAATATTATTAACCTAACAAAAGAAAAAGTTCTGACATTCTTTTAAAATTCCTTTTCTCTTAAAGTTCTCTTCTAAAACCAACGTCAGAATGCTGATGATAAAATTATAATTATATAATTGAGAAACAGAAAGTTACAACGTAACTTTGCAGGATATGAAACAAAAGAATGGTTGTTTTATTTGACGAATTCGAATAGTGGTTAATACTGGTAAAAATACAGTTAATTATTAACACATATACATATTTCAGATTATCAGTCTACATATATATATATATATATACAATAAACATCAGAGGCGTATTTAAATATTTGCCGCCCCATGAAGTGAATAAAAAATATTTCATTTAAGAAAAACAAAACAATGTATAGGTAATAATTATTGAACGCAAATTTTATTTGGCTTCTGTTAGTATCGATGGTATTGTAAACAATTGGTATGATTTGAAGCGTTCGTTTTTACTAGTTAAATGTCAATTAAAATATAATAAAAATATTGAGGGCTTCACCGCCCCTCGGAATATTCCGCCCCAGTCATGGCCTCCTTGAGCCTATTATAAATACGACCCTGGTTTTTTTCTCAGGAGTTAATACTGTGCTACCCCTGCTTTTATATAATGGTTAAGGTGAAATTTTAATCACCTGGGGAAACTATGAATATGCTTTCTTATTTTATAAAACTGAATTTGATTTAAAACAGTATTTTTTTAATTAAATAGTAACTACAGATATTATTTAACGACACGTTTGGCTCAGTTGGTAGTGACCCTACTTTCTGCGCACGCGGTTGCGGTTTATAATCCCGCTGGGTGCATTCATTTGTAGAGCACTAATGTTTGTATGCCAGTCATGGGTGTTTATATTTATAATATGTACCTAATACCTATGTATTAAAAATGTATATGTGTAGTATGTCAACTATCTGGTATCCGTAATACAAGCCTTGTAGCTTGCCACGGAAATAGATGGCGCTGTTGTAATAATGTAGCCAACATAATATTTATATTCATTTATGTTAGGTGCAGATAGAAATATATAAAAGTGCCCAAAAAATTTTGACACAATGTGAGAATGAATTCGTGCGACAGATTTTCACCTCAGTCTCGTAGCGGATGCGGGCCATCGACACGAATGTTATTACACGGACTCGAGTTGGCTTTAGTGGCTCATAAAAACGTTTATAGCTGCTAAAGAGAAAACTATCGGTATAAAACACTCGTAGATATTTTATTGGTACTTGTTGGAAATCTTAATGAATTTACGTCGTTTCCCCATTTCCGAATGTCATAAGACCTATTACGTATACAGCATACTAAATCAAGCAAAACTTTGCTGAGGTTTGTTTAGTATTCAACCCTTTTCAACGTACAATGAATGCGAGGGCCATCAAGCCGCAGTCAACCAACCTTTTGCAAACTTGCTACATTTTCTCAGATATGTAAGTTTCTTAACGATATTTACCTTTACGGTAAGGAAAGTGGTAATAATGTTGATGTTTTGAGAATAACAAATGTGTGAGAGCCGGATTTGAGCCTATTTCACTTTGTAGCTCAAGCAAACACATTACCACTGCCTGTTAAGACTTACGAATATTTCATAACATATATCAAGTAGTTAAAATGACTGAACATTTATAGATACATAAAACCAAACCATCCTTTGGATTTTCCCCCAGTAGTGTAAAAATTATTGAGAATAAGACTCGAAATAAAAACCATTGTGAATGAAATGTAGTTTGCAAAGTTCCTATCTGTTAATCGTTAAAAATTGAAAAATACTATATATATCGTACACAAAATATCACTACATAGTATAAAACAAAGTCGCTTTCTCTGTCCCTATATCCCTATGTATGCTTAAATCTTTAAAACTACGCAACGGATTTCGATGCGGTTTTTTTTAATAGAAAGTGGTTCAAGATAAAGGTTTATATGCATAACTAGTGGATCCCGTGGCTTTGCCTGTGCTAAATCTAGGGAAGAGCCCGAGCGAAGCGAGGGCAAGTCGCTAGTTTTAGATATTAAAATTCACTTAACAATAAATACATTATCGAAATATACCATCAGAATGGTTATAAAAACAGCAAATGATTTCGTTGAACTTCGTAATATTGTTAGTCGGAACTTTTTACGGCGTGTGATAAGACAGCAAAGATGTTTTTATGTGGGAAATGTCATTAAAATTTAATTTTACGACCTCCTCGAGGAAATGTTTAGGAAAGGTTAGAATATTATATTATTTAAATATTATAAACTTGTGTTATATTTATTTTCGACGTTGTTCTATTCAAATTTTTATATAATTTATGATCTTTATGGAAATATACGCTATTTCTTTTCCTGAAATTCCCGATTTTCCGTGAAATATACTTTTTCTCTGAACACATTATTAAGTATATACTTGTAATTAATGTAAAAATTACGAATACGTTAATCTTTATGAAGTTATGTGATTACTATATAGTATACTATATATACTACTAGCGACTCGCCCTCGCTTCGCTCGGGCTCTTCCCTAGATTTAGCACAGGTAAAGCCGCGGGATCTGCTAGTTATGCATATAAACCTTCCTCTTGAATCACTCTATTTATTAAAAAAACCGCATCAAAATCCGTTGCGTAGTTTTAAAGATTTAAGCGCACATAGGGATATAGGGATATAGGGACAGAAAAGGCGACTTTGTTTTATACTATGTAGTGATTAGTTTTTTTCTACTAAAATTATGAAGTATGTGTGGATGTATAGAGCGTATATGTATTACTCAGTCACGCAAAAACTACTGAACAGGTTTTTATAACCCTTTACAACGATACAACTTATACGTCAGAGAAATACATAAAATAAATAAATAAATAATAAATAAATAAAAATTTTGGGACATTATTTCAACCACACCATCTAATTTCTTATAAAGCTACGAGGCTTGCGTTACAGATACTAGATAGTTGATATATTACACATATATAAATTTTAAATACATTTATATTATAAATATATATAACTATTTCTATATAATTAGTATAGAAATACTGTATTATACCATTTATATTTTAGCTACGCGAGTTGAAACTCGGGATAACTCTTATTTAGCTACTCGTATTATGTATACCTATACATTGTACATAGAAGTGAGATATGCCGACATCTTATTTTGGCATAATAATCCACATTGTCATTCAGTTTTCTACCTGAAAAAAATATTTTGTCGGAAGCATTAATATTTTATGACAGTCCCTTTCAGAGTTATTTTAAATTTGTAAAACCTTTTCCTGCGGACGTGAGAATATTATAATAGACATGCTTTAAATAATAAAAGGCTTAAATTTTCTTTTTCGTTCGGCGCATATTTAGGAGTTTGATTAAATATAATGGTGATACTCGTACAATGATGAGATTGAACAAACACCGTTACCAGGATAGTATCCCAACTTTATTGAAACTAATTTTTACTTTTTAATTTTATAAATAAACTAGCCTTTCCCGCGGCTTCGCGCGCGTTCTAAAGGCTGGAAACCAAATACCTCCCGTTTTCGCAACATTTTTCATTGATGCTCCACTCCTATTGGTCGCAGAGTGATGTAATATAGCCTGCAGCCTTCCTCGATAAACGGACTATCTAACACAAAAAGAATTTTTCAATTCGGAACAGTAGTTTCTGAGATTAGCGCGTTTAACCTAACAAACAAACAAACAAACAAACAAACAAACAAACTCTTCAGCTTTATAATATTAGAATAGATTACAGCCTTAAACAACACCATTTGCAGTAGACGACTCCAAAAAAATATATTGATCCATCCGTTTATCGAGTCTAATGCTAATCAATTTTAACACTCACTTGCCTACGCCCTTTCTTAATAGGTGAAACAGCCTTCAAAATAACTTTGTATTATACTACTAATGTATTACATTTAAAAATATACGTGGGTGGCTACACAGAATATTTTATAAAAATTTGCATTTTTCCTAATTATCTGGGAAGAGCAGGTATGAAAACCAGGTGGACTTATTTACTAAAAGGTTTTTCTACATTGTAAGCATAAATAATTATGACGTAATTAAACTCTGTAGTTATATACATACATAAATTAAACGATACCTATGAAACTTCTATATATTATAATACTTATATACCTACTGTTTGTCACAGAAATTATATTTCCGAACAAATACGGGATAATTACAATGAAAATTTATAATATTCTATATTATTCTACATAGCCATGATGATAGCGAAGGATGCGCCATCTTATATATTAAAAAGTCTTGTGAGAAAACCTAAAGTATCTTAATGTGTTTTAAGCTACATAGGAAATAAGTTAAAAATAAGTTTCGAGTTACGTAATTACATTTAAATTTTAATCACGTTCCTCTTCGTCTTAGATGGTATTAATAGAATATTATACCATCATTAAAATTGAAACACTAATTTTTGTTTATCAAATATCGTTTTACCGTTTAATGGTTCGTAAAATAAATAAATTATTTTTTAACAAAAATGAAAAGGAAGTTTTCCTTTGCAATGAACTTTCGAACAGATATTTTGATTATATTTACAAATTGATAAATTTATTAAATTGTATTAAGATTTTATTTGCTTTGGCTGGCACCGACTCCAACAATAACTAAGTAATTAAAATTATTTTTTTCTTTTTAGTTTTGATTTGTAACGTTTTGAAGTCGGTTTTCATTTTTGTTAAAAAATAATTTATTTTTAATTTTTTAGTGGAAATTAGATATTTTGTTTAAATATAATATTGGAAGGCTAACTAAACTACTGCTCCAATAAGTCTGCGAAGTTTTGAGTGAAAGACAATAGTCAATCGAGATTTGTTCACGTCTATTTTTCCACGTAACTCCTAGACGTTAATAAGATTTACCTTCTATTATCAGATCAACCTAATATCCTGAAGGAATACTACTATCGGTTCATAAGTACGTATAATATTAAAAGAATTTTCTTTCAACTCCTAACCGTTGAGGAGATATACCTTACATCATCACAAATTCTTGAACAGCTTTATAAAATATACGAAAAACGTAATAAATGCCTATAAAATTTGAGAGTTGCCCTCGATTTCCCTAGGATCACATCATCAGATCCTGACTTGGTGATAATGTGAATATCTTGGAAGTATACCCTACCGAACAAAACAAAATTGTAATCGGCCAGCATTTGACGCAGAAATAAATGAACAAACATAAAAAGAACCGTTGAGGAATTGTACCTTCCATCATCAGCACATCCACATGAGATGATAATTTTCATACGTAAAAGCTTCATCAGTTTTAGAAAATATATCAAAAACATAGTAGGTGCCTATAAAATTTGAGAGTTGCCCTCGATTTCCCTGGGATCCCATCATCAGATCCTGACTTGGTGACAATGGGACCAACTGGAAACTATACCCTTTCAAACAAAAAAAGAATTTTCCAAATCGGTCCAGCCATCGTCGAGTAATCAGGTAACATACATAGAAAAAAAAAGTCCCCGACGAATTGAGAACCTCCTCCTTTTTTTGAAGTCAGTTAAAAATATATTCAGTTTTAGAATAAAGGAGGCCTTTAACACGGGTCAGTTTCAACGTATTTCGACAGTGCAGAGGCTACCCCTTAAAGCGAGAGGGATCAAGCAATAATCCACGAAGCTGGCCAAATAAATAATGATGATGTTATCTGGTATCTGTAACACAAGCCTCGTAGCTTACCATGGAACTAGATGGCGTTGCTGTAATAATATCCCAACATATTTATTTATTTATTGTTACTATATGATAAATGTTTTCTCTTATAAATAAACTAAACGTTAACCACTAGTAAATAAATAGGATACATAGTAATCTATTTTACAGCACTTAGTTGACTACAAACTTATTCAAACTTTCCGCAGGCACGTGACGAGGGAGGCTAATGGACGATCTTTTTAACGATTCAGCCGTACCTCAGCTACAAGTGGCTTGCTTATTCATCGAACGCGATATAAATAATTTGTTTTGCTCACTTTCACACTTTATTTCAAGGCACTGGTTGCTCAGTGGTTAGGTATTTACTTGGTACGTATTTACTTAACTGCCTAGGCTTAGTGGCTAGCATTTACGGTCATACATCGAGAGGTCCTTGGCTCGAGTCCCAGGTCTGACCAAGTTTAATAGAGAGTGCACTTGTGCACTATAATATCTCCTGCGCAGTTGGCATGGAGACTCCATGAGATTGGCTGCCGTGGCCGGAATAATATAATACACATATTTTAAATACACATATACATTATACATATTATAAATATAAACAGTAAACACCCATAACTGGAGTACAAACATTCGTGCTCAACAAATGGACCGCTGGCGCAGAAAGTAGGGTCAATACCAACTGAGCCAAAAGTGTCGTCTACAATAGAGTAACATTTTAGTAGCGTAAGCATTTTTTGGCCTGAATTCAAGGACGAAGGTTTTTAACAAAATACTTGACATTAACATTCACTTCTACTCTATCTATAACCCTATTTTTTATTTATATTAGGTATTTTTGTCTGTCAGTTTGTTTGTTCCGGCTAATCTCTGAAAGCTGAACCAATTTTGACGGGACTTTCACTCGTTAGATAGCTAATGTTATAAGGAGTAACTTAGACTACTTTTATTAAAAAATATTATATTATTTTAAATTACGCCCCCTTCGCTGGGCCGGTTTTAGCTAGTATATAATAATAATAGATTAAGTAATCATAAACAGTCGGTGTCAATTTCATATACTCAAAATAGAGCGAAGAGGTCGACGCTCATTAAAGTGAAACACCTACAACTAGATCAAGGTTTAGTTTATTGAAGTACTATTATTAGAAATGCGAAACTTTCTATATATATGCACGAGTGCGTGCGAAATTGCAATCGATGCGTTCAAACATGCATAAGTGTGTGCGTGTGTGTATTAGTAAGTATATAGGATAAATACATAAATATTGTAATGCAATATTGTTACCAAATATTTTTTTGAAAAGAACAACTGTTGAGTTTCTCGCCGGTTCTTCTCGGCAGAACAGCTTTCCGAGCTTGGAAAATCTATTTGAATAAAGAATATTTTGATTTGATATAAATAAATATAATAATAGTAAGTACACAGAATGCTAATATGTTGGTTTATGAACATGAAATAAATTTCTAACTTAGCTAAGTCCAATATATACAGTACAATATTTTATGATAAGTCTTATTAAAATAATCGTTATTATCGATTCAGAGGGAAATCTATCTATAGTTTTTTTTTTTCGGTTTGTCTGTGACCGCATCACCACAAAACCACTGTGCAAAATTTGATAAAATTTGATATGATGATAGCTGGCTATCGGAATTAACATGTAGGATCTAACCTTTAAAGGGCACCGAGGGTCGAACCTAAGCGGAGCGAAGCTGAGTTGCTAGTTTGATATACGAATTACTAGTATTCTTTGCACTTTAAGAGAATATTATACAGACATTTTAATATAACTTTGTATGCAAAGGTGGACTTATCCCTAGAAGAGATCTCTTCCAGCCAATAAAAAAAGTAACTTTCTAACTACTGAACTCCCACTTCGCTTAGATACTTATTTATTTTTCTTAAGACATGTATTACTTTAAACAAATAACGCAAACTTTTTTCTACCTTTCCTTAATATTTTCTAAATAATTCAATAGAATTCGATTATAAAACTACCCGTTACTGTTTTATTATACTCGTACCCGTATGAATGATTCATGAAACATTTCAAAGGCGGTGCTGAAGTTATATTACTGAGTTCATATGGTGAATATAAAACTTTTGAGAGCAGAACAACATTTTCTTATTTATTAAATTGTTTCTACAAAGTCATAAAGAGGTAAAATGTACTGTGTTTGTTTTGGTTTTTATTATTTTTGAAGCAAACGAGATAACGTTGATTTTTCACAGAAGAATGGAATATTTATACAGAGAGATTTTGCTTTCTAATAAATAACATACAACCAAAGTCAATATTAACATTATTCTGAATAACTGACCAATAACAGGAGCGGTCAGTCTCAATATTAATATTATTTATTATATATTTATTATTATAAAAGTTTACATACTGTTTTTTGATTAAATGTAACATTGTAAACCACTCAGATTTATGTAAGCATCTCCCGCGGCTTCGCACGCGTTCTAAAGACCGGAAACCAAATTTTTTCTGAGTCGCGCGGTATGGTACCACGCAGAAGTAACGCCCGCCCTTCCCGTTTTTGCAACATTTTTTGTTGATGTTCCGCTCCCATTGGTCGTAGCGCGATGTTATATAGCCTATAGTCTTCCTCGATAAAAGGACTATCCATCACAAAAAGAATTTTTCAATTCGGACCAGTACTTCCTGAGATTAGCGCGTTCAAACAAACAAACAAACAAACAAACAAACAAACAAACAAACAAACAAACAAACAAACTCTTCAGCTTTATAATATTAGTATAGATAAGCTAACAGTGCAGGCGATATTATAATGCACAAGTATAGGCGCAAGCACTTTTCTTTAATTTTCAGGGTCCGTTTGCACAATACCTACCTACTTCAAATTGGCCGGTGAAAGATAAGGCATAGAACAAAGACTTTACATGTTGTACTTAGGCACTGGGTTCTCAATTCAGCCAATTTTAGTCATCTGCCTACTAAAATAATTTCTTAATGGAGAACTTAAATTGGAGAATTATGAGATCATACAGTTTAATTAGCAGGAATAAGGACATAGATATATTTAATGATAATTTATTTAGTTTTAAAAAAAAGATCGTTGTCTCTATAGCGAATAACTATAAGTAAATATCTATAGAGATACAGTCCTATGTTATATGTTATAATATTAGTAAAATATTTGGTTTTAAATGTATTATGTTGAAATATTGTTATTTTACCTATTAGGTATATTTAATGTTAAATATTAATTTGTTTTCTCATGTCGTTATCACCTATAATTAAGGTACTACTTTTTATGTTTTATTTTCCATGTACAATTTTTTTTTCATGTGTTTTGTAAGTACTTTGTTGGTGGTCTAATAAAATAAAATAAAACTTTAGTTGACACGCCCTAAGAATTGAAACAAAGGCCTCTGGGTATAGGTAAAAGGTTCTTATTACTATATCAATGCGAAAGTTTGAATGGATAGATAATTGTTACTCGATCGCACAACAAAGGGACATTGAACGGATGGATCTGAATGATATTTTGCACAGCGATAGATTATAGTCTGGGATAATAGTTATATTTTTTTTTCATTAAGAATAAGCGGGTAATATTTTCCAGTAGTAGGTCTGAATTAGAAGAATGAAATTTAAATTCGTTTCTTTATCGGGACTAAATATAGAAAATTCTTAAGTTATTTAAAATACCTTCTATCTTTCATTTTTCTTTTAAGAACTTTCTTAACTAACATTCTTTTGAAATTAATTTTTTTTGAACTAAAACTCATTGGATAAAATCGCAGACTTACCGATAAGATCACCTATTGAAATTTTTATATTTTTAAATGTTCTTGTAAATAAAATATTAATAGCGACTCGTCCTCATCCCGTCCTACATTTCGTCCGTCCGTCTGTCCGTCCGTCCGTCCATCCGTCCCTACATTTAGCGCGAGCAAAGCCGCGGGTTTCAATCACTCTATTTATTAAAAAAACCGCATCAAAAGTAGTTAGTAGTTTTAAAGATCTAAGGGGATAAATACAGACAACAGGAAGCGGCTTTGTTTTATACTATGTAGTGAAGACCAATAAAGAGTATTTTACTTTATTTACCAATCTTGAGTGATAGGTAGAGGGACAAGATGTGAATAAAGCTTCCTTAAAGAGATGGACGCCGACCTGACAGAAGAAAGGTATCTTAGCTGAAGAACCTTCGTGATGGGTTTAATCTTAGCAATCGCTCTCTCGTCCATGCTGCAGCTTCAAAGATAAAGATAGCCATGATGGTCGCCAAGCTTCGTAGAGAAGTGACACCATAAAAAGAAGAAAGAGATGGTATAGGTAGAAGTCCCATCAAATTTTTAATGTTTCATAGAAATAATTTAATTGCTTCTAATTTCCTAATAAAAGATACATACGTAACATAATATACTACTTATAATTATTTTTCTATGACAGAAAAGTCTTCCGTAACGCAATTAATATACTTAATAATACAGCCATGAAATTTCATTAAAGTGATAAATACTGTTGTATTTTAGATATTATAGTCAATTTCTCTAATCAATATTTCTAAGTCATCGTAATATGTCTTAGGCCCCTCAATGAATTAATAAAAAAGTATAAATGAACCAATACTTACTAACCATCGCTTCGCTTAGGTTCGTCACTAAGTAAGTTTTAGCGGATATTTTGTATAAAATAAACTAAAATTTTCGATTTTTAAGCCGATTTTTGTTTTTTGTTGTCTCTATTTTTTTAATCTTAAACCACCACAAAAGTGTTTATCAATCACTATTTGATTCGACTGACACTTTTATGAGTTTTAGTGGGACTAACGAACAACAATAATTAATTTTTATATATAAGATTTACATTCATATAATGTAGTTCTGTTTTTTCGTTTCATCTCGGGACATTCTATATTAAATCAGGTAATGCCATTTAAGCTCTTATCTGATAATTTAAATGTGAGCTCTTTGACTCTAATAGAATTTTTAAATGTCCATTATTCCGAACAATATTACGTAATAGAAATTTCATTTCTTCGTGATAGAAATATCCTCAAAAAGGGAGGCTACGTCGCATTGCTGATAATCTAATAACATGGACAGCGTCTACGGGATCTAATTTGACGTATCGAAGCCACGTTTAAGTGGTAAATTACTTCTCCCTGGCAGCTTCAAATATGTATTAAACTATGAGTCGAGAGATATTTATAATTTTTCAATTGTCTTGAGCCCTTTTTAAAGTCCCACTGCTGGGCACGGGCCTCCCTCAGTACGAGGGGGATCAGGCCATAGTCCACCGCGCTGGCCTAGTGCGTGTTGGCGGACTTCACATGTCTTTCGTAAATTTGCTAGGTTTTTTTCAGACATGCAGGTTTCCTCACGATGTTTTACTTTACCGTAAGACAAGTGGTAGTCATGTTGGAAATGATTCGCACATGAAAATATCAGAGGTGCGAGACCCGGATTTGAACCCGCATCACTCGGTTATCCAAGTAAGCGCGACGCCACTGGGCTGCCACTTTCTTCAAATTGAAATTTTGTATCATGATCGAATTTCAACGCCTAGTAAATATAAAACCAATGCCAAGCATTTAAAAAATCAGCTGATGAAAATCTCATATCATATACATTTCAATAGAGTCCATTGTTCGGGAGTTCATTGCACTGTATATAAAAACACTACACCACGTCTCGTGAACACGCACCGAAAGTAAACAGACAGTTTTAGACGGAACGTATTGAGTTCACACCTTTACACCCAATTATACAATAAAGTTAGAAACGGAACGTGATGTAAACAAAATTGTGTACAAAGAGAAAAAGCATAATCTATTCATATTAAAATTATAAGTGGGTGAAGAATATACTGAATCAGTACATCAGTAGGTACATATTAATAAAATTGAAGTGTCTGTTTTTAATTTCAAAGTAGCAGCTTTTCACTAAATTCATATTAGCATATGTATGGTACTTGCATCTAAAAATCAAATTTAGCCAAAGTTATAAGGAGTTACTTAGGCTACTTTTATTTTTACGACACGATGGCTCAGTTTGCAGTGACCCTACTTGCTGCGCCAGCGGTCGCGGGTTCGAGTCCTGCTGGGGGCATACATTTGCTGCGCACGAATTTTTGCACTCCAGTCATGGGTGTTTATATTTATATTATCTATTTATTAAAACTTATATATGTAGTATACCAACTGTCTGGTATCCGTAACACAAGCTTCCTTTGTTGCTTACCACGGTAGATAGCGCTGTGTGTAATAATGTCCCAACATATTTATTATTATTATTATTTTACAAATTTTACTATATCACGCGATCGAAGTCACGCGCACAGATAGTTAACACGTTCACTGCGTATACAGATTTATGCTACCTTCTACTGTGGCGTTACGAGGTCTAAAAGAACTCGTTATTGTCTTCTCATAATGACAGGACGAGACTCTTTAGATGTCGTACGGACTGACCTCTTAAAATCAGAATATTTTTATGAAAATAGCTCAAAATCAGTTTTTTTTTGTATGTATCGGTAGGTGATACATATGTTCTTATGTATGTGTGCTCGCCCGATGATCAATAAAACCAATCGAACAGTATTACAAAAACAAAATCACGAGACCTTAAGGATCTCGTAATGCATTGAAAGTTAGAACATTACGAGACGTTTTAGATCGCGTAACGCACATGTATCTAAAAAATCGTTAAAACAATAGTGATGGGATTGGACTAAAAATAAATTGTCGAGAATGAATAAATGATACATTTATTGCTGATTCACATACAAAATGTCAAACAAATCAATGGTTTTCGTTAAAACACGTTAAACATAATTTTTTTGCATAAATTAAAATACCCTTTCATTTGTTTTACTTTTTATTGACTTCTTTACTTGTCATTTTACACGTAATAATGCAACACTTTTCGATAAAGCGATTGAGATTTTGGAGAATAATCACTTTCATTCGTCATATCATTATTATCACAATAATTGGAAAATGATAATTCTAAAATTTTACGTGACCTTATACGGGTATTTTTATCCATGATAGCAAGTCAAAGCACACTTCAAAAGTTGACACAAGTTGACACAACACTAATTGATTTATAAACTAGCTTCGTACGAGATTTTATACGAGATCTAATGAGTCTCGTGTCGCACTAAATACCAATTTTTACTACCTGGTCGCTACGAGACCTAAAAGATCTCGTATGTTTTAATTGATAAAAATACTATATTTAGGATATTTATGAATGATGGGCTAAGGCATCTCACTCTAACTCAAAAAGATCCTAAGAAAATTCAATGGCCCGAACGGGATATACATACAATTTCACTTCCGCACTGAATAGAATACTCATACGAGAACCATTAGATCTCGTAACGCAGTGAACGTGTTAAATACTTAAATTAGAATATTGTGTAATTTGTAAATTTTTACATAATGTCTTATTCTATACTGGCTGCGCCCCGCGGTTTCACCCACGTAGTTGCCGTTCCCGTGGGATTACAGGGATAAAAAGTAGCCTATGTTCTTTCTGAAGGTCTTCTCTATCTGTGTACCAAATTTCATCGAATTCGGTTCAGCGGTTTAGGCGTGAAAGCGTAACAGACAGACAGACAGAGTTACTTTCGCATTTATAATATTAGTTAGGATAGTTAGGATTATGAAGCAGAATCTTTAAGCACAATAGTAGGTATATTGCTTAACTAAGTTTGGATGCCTGATAATAAACTTACTCTGAAAAGATCAAAGTTTACTGGGCCATATTACAGATAAGTCATAGACCATTGTTTTATCTCCTTTAAGGAAACATTTATAGGTATGTATTTTTATACTTGTAACTTTTTAAAGTATCACGTGATAACATAAATAGATATTTTTATATAAGCAACAAAATGAAAAAAAATAATAAAAATATTATCTTGTATATTCGATACTAACATCAAAAAATATATTTTTTTAATTTTTGTTTGTCCATCTGTCTGCTTGTTCCGGCTAATCTCTGAAACGGCTGTACCGATATTAATAGTGATTTTGACGGGACTTTCACTTGCAGATAACTAATGTTATAAGGCGTAGCTTAGGTCACTTTTTAACCGAGTTCAAAAAAGGAGGAGGTAAAAATTTTATTTATTTTTTTATGTATAATAAAAAGAAACTGGTTTAACAATTTTTATGAGATTATATGCTATCGAATATCACGGGCTGACTTTTAGGATTAAGAGCTAAGAACTGCATTGAGAGCTACGAAAATAATAAAATGTAGTAGTATTGTAATATATTTTTGTATTCTCTAATAAGATTAATTCAATTTTTTGTTTTCAAGATTTTGTTTTCTCCTACTTTTTTCCACCTGCCAGACTTTTCTATTAATTTATACGTAAACTTATTACTGGAAAATTTATTGGTGTCTGTGCTATTTTTAAGGTTTTTTCTGTGTGTTTAAAATATTTTGTTTCCCAAATAAATAAGTAAAATAAAAATAAAATTTTAATAAATTTAGTAATACTGTTTAGGGCGGGAAAATATCTAATATCTATGAAACTTATAATAATTGTTAAAGTGTACAACGAACTCAAGCAGAGCGATGGTGAGTAACTAGTTTTATATAAATATAAATATTGTTATTCAACGGAACGTTTAAACTATGATTTATAAGTTACATATTCCATCAAAATACCAACCTGAAAGTCGCAATCACGAAATCTATCAAGCCTTTGTGAAAACCACAGAAAGTTGCGATAGGAAAATTAAATCGGATTCAAGATGTATCTGCTGTATCGTACGTTTCCTACCAAAATTGTATCGTAGCTCCTCGTAGCATACATTGGAACGTATATATAACGCTTCAATTTACTTTGCTTTATATTGAAGTGTTGGAGAAAAATATTTGTTTCCTTTATTTCATGAAAACATCTTTTAAACGTAAGTTTTGTTTAAAGTGGGAAAACAAAATTTGTTTTGTAGATATTGCAATTTTATAGATCAATGTTATATACATACTTTAAACAATGTATAAGGACTGAGTAAAGTAAGATGAAGCCACGCGAACTTAGCTTAATTAGGCTGTAAACTTTACTATTACGTACTTACTCCATATAACGTTCTACGTTAGATCATGAAATGAAAGACATAGTACTTTTTTCTTATATTTTTGAGGAAAAATGATTTAAACAGTTATTTAATTTTAATTGGTCCTAACTACTCGTAGATGTATAGGTAGGCTTCCATACATATTTATTTATTTATTTATTTATTTATTTATTTATTTATTTATTTATTTATTTATTTATGTACCACACAAAAGAAAATGAAAAATACATAAATATAAAAAGGAAGCGGAGACATTGTGTACAACGGATGACTTATCTCTTTAAGAGATTTCTTCCAGAAACCCTTGAGCGTGAGAAGGACATAGTAATCAAAATAAAGGTGCAGTGTCGGTACAAACTACAAACGTACATACATACATATATACATACATACATACATACACATAACATACATACATACATACATACATACATACATACATACATACATACATACATACATACATACATACATACATACATACATACATACATACATACATACATACATACATACATACATACATACATACATACATACATACATACATACATACATACATACATACATACATACATACATACATACATACATACATACATACATACATACATACATACATACATACATACATACATACATACATACATACATACATACATACATACATACATATTAAAATACGTAAGTAATTAATGAAAGTAAGTTTTGCGACAACACATCAGTCCTCGTCACTGATACATCAATCCTACTTCTGTGTATCCGAAACTAGGTCGCTTTCAATTTACTAAGTAATTAGTGTGCCTCCGTTAGATAACTATTTAGATTTGTAAATTAATTAATCAAATGTAACAAATACATTATCTAATTAAATTCATTTCCTAAGTATTATATTTAATGTTAGTATCTCAGAAATTCATTATATATTTTTTCTTAAACACTATCATTTAAGTTACATACTTTTAAACTTTTTTCCATGTTATGATTTTCGAAGCCTCACTTGAGGCTTGTTCAATTTGTCTGGTTTTTTTTTTCGTTACATCCGTAATTGTCATAAGAAGACTTCTTTTGGAAAATTCACGAAAAATGTCTAAAATATAGATGGATTTATTATATTTCTATTAAACTTTGACATTTCGAAATTGATAGTCATTACGTGAGTCATTACATGCGCAATGCCTTCGTCGTAAGTAATTGGCTATTGGCAAATAAAGATTTACTTTTGTAAGAACATGTCTTGTAATAGGTCATTAAATTCCCCAAAAAAATATCTTAGATCTTTTTTTTAATAGATAGAGTGATTCTAGACTAAGGTTTATATGTATAATATTAATACACTAGCGGAACCCGCGGCTTCGCTCGCGCTAGAACCCTATAATAAGTAAACTCGCATTCGCTTTGTATAAATTGATTAACTTGTCTAACGCTGTAGTAAAAAAGCTTGTATTGAGTTTCATTCAAATTTTTACTAAGTCAGTATAAAAGCATAATGTATATTAAATCAGTAAATAAAAAAATTATAATCGTAAAATATCTTACATCTATAAAACGTTTATGCATCGTTAGCTTATTCCAATGCAGCTTCGTAATGGTTTCTAATCGACTTCAATAATAAGAAGGAGACAAATTTTAAAAATAAAAATGGTACTTCTCTTTTCTGTATATAAATAGTATCATAACCATTTTTAACTTAACTTTTGTTTTTTTTTTCTCAGTCATAAAAAATTCATATACTACTTCATTAAATAGAAGAAATTTATACACTATAAAACTGATATTAATATTAAATAACAACGGTACACGTGTGCTATAAACAGGTCATCGGTTATTAAGTCGTCTCCATAAAGATGGTTTATGACTATGACACGATAAGTCGCATGAGACTGCAAGAGGCAGTTTGTTGATGGGCTAAAAGCGAGTTCTACCTTCCGATTTGCAAGCGAGGACACACCTTGAAGTTGTTACCGAATCAATTTTTATGTAGGATCGCATCAGTTAAAAAAAACGTGCGTGTGTACAAAGTACACATGTCAGAAGTAAAACTTGAATTTAAATTAAGGCTAACTCTTCCCCGTCTCTGAATGCCTGGTACTATGGACTTATTTTTTCGTTTCATCGAGTTTGAAATCACAACGATTTTAAAGAAGTTTCACTTCAAAAAAATACAATGTTTCTTAGGAAACCTTATTGAAATAGTCTTTATTAATAATACAGAAGCTATTTAGAATTTCTGTTTGTCTATATGTCCGTCTGTGACAGAATTACTAGAAAACCACTGAACAGGTTTAAATGAAATTTTGTATTATGATAGCTGGATATTTGAATCAACATTAAGATACTTTTTACTGCAGAAAACTATATTATCACTTATAATTACATTTTTAAACATACGTAGGAATGAACCAGAACGGAGCGAGAGTTATTCGCATAATAATTGTAATGAATAATTATTCAAGTACGATATCAAAATAAATGTTAAAGAATTATTATTTTCTTACTAAGCGATAGATATAGAATAAAGAAAAATATTTCTTTTCCTTTATGTCGATAAAAATGTATAATATTTTGAAAGCTAGTTTATATGAATACATACGACCCACTCGGTGATTTACGATCAGAGTGGTCTCGAATCGATAAGTTTGGTACTAAAATTTATCACTTTTCTTGTAAAACTTACCGCACATATGTATGTATAGAAAATATTTGATCTGAAACAAATTCTTTTCATGTAACTTATTTATTCATAAAACCATAAAATATCTGATGAAAGCTATTTTAAGAGATTTTCTTTTCTTCCAACTTCCTTTCTTTTTTATAAGTGAAAGTTTGTAAGAATGTATAGATATAATATGTTTTTACAATTATATTGCATTTTTATATAAATCTACTGGACCAATTTTGAAAAAAAATTGTACCAGTAAGTAGTAAGAGCGTAAGACCTTTTTATTATAAAGATGTAGTAATATTACATAGTCATAGGTTTATTTAAAGTAGAAGGGTATTTATAAATCGTCAGTTACCTGCAGCTCTCTACTTCTAAACATGTACGGTATTATACGATGTATTTTGTACGAAATATCTATATAAAATAGACATTTGTACCAGAAACTAACTGTCAACCTACTTATCGGCTTATTTGATCAATCCAAACAGATCACTTTACCCTTAATACTAAACTCAGCCCTTTTTAACGTCCGCCTACTGGGCAGGAGGCTCTTTTCAAGACGAAAAGTAAACAATGATATTCTCTACTGTGCCCAAATACATGCTTAAGTCTTTTTTGAAGCCTAGTTACGTTTTCTTAAAAATTAAGATTTTCTCACAATATTTTCCATCACAGTGACAAGTGTAATCATGTTGAAAAATGAATCTCATATAATAACGTCACAGGTGCGAAACCTGCCGTAGAACGCATTATCAGCTTTGGGCTTTGTTATGAAGATAATTTGAAACCTTGAAAGTGAATTAATTAATTAATATGGGACATTATTACACACAGCGTCATCTAGTTCCGCGGTAAGCTACGAGACTTGTGTTATGGATACCAGATAGTTGATATACTACACACATATAACTTTAAATACATGCATACATATTACAAAT
Organism: Boloria selene; assembly: GCA_905231865.2. Taxonomy (NCBI): domain Eukaryota; kingdom Metazoa; phylum Arthropoda; class Insecta; order Lepidoptera; family Nymphalidae; genus Boloria; species Boloria selene. The sequence goes on from HG993133.1 coordinate 2,679,414, forward strand.
ATAAACACCCATGACTGAAGTACAAACATTCGAGCTCAACAAATGAATGCCCCCAGCGGGACTCGAACCCGCGACCGCTGGCGCAGAACTTCTTTCTGGTCTCTACAAACTGAGCCAAAAGTGGCCTAACATAGAATAGTTTATATTCCGAATGTAATCCTTCAACGGGATGAAAGTCTGTATAGGGATTCAATCTCAAGTATGGGATATAAAACGTACCCTAGGACGAACCCAAGAAAAACAAGGGTGAGTCACTAGAATATAATATAATTTAAGTACCACGAACTTACAACAAGGACCAAAGGGCAACCTGATAATTATACACTACATGACCTCACGTAATCGTATGCAAAGCCAAACGCGAACCCTTTAAAGCATTAAAACGAGAAACACAAGCAAGTACATCAAACAAAAAATATACGTCTCAACAAAAACTGCCATTCATCCGACAACCATATGAAGGTTTATTACAAGTGCATTAAGTGCCTAATATCTGAATCCGACCCTTGAGGGTTTTGACCCTTCCGACCCCTTTGCGCCTGTAACACCGAACTTCAATGTGATGTACGTAAAATTTTTTATTAGTCAGCTATAATTCTAACCATCTCGGTTTCACCGCTTCAATCTTTTAGGTTTTGTTGTGACATAAAATGAACGATCTCTTTGGTCCTAAAATGAACGATCCTTTAGGTAATTTGATTGTTATCACACACACACACACACACACACACACACACACACCACATTTGAGATTTTGAATATGTATTTAAAAAAAATATGTACTTATGTTTCACGTTTTTAACATCCCACTGTCGGGTGCCATACCCGACAGTTTTACACTATGGGGATCAGCGGGGACCTTTTATACTAGGAGGATCAGGGATGCGGGTTGGCAGACTTCGCATGTTTTTGATTTGCGAGGTTCTTTCAGCCATGCAGGCGAGACTTGGATTTGAACTCGCATCATTCGGTTATCCAAACGAGTGCGTTACCACTGAGCTACCACTGCCTTAAAGAAATAATTAAACCTAGTTTAAATCAATGTACTCTGTGAATTAAACGTAATTCATTTGAAATAAAACTATTTTTTGTGTTTTTTCGGATTTAACTAGATTTTTCGGTTACCGAAGTTTCAAATTTTCAAAATTTTTGAAGTTTTACAGCAATCATAATCACTGGAGAATAGTGTGAATTTGTTTGAGTTTTTAGTAAAATGTCAAATATTTGGGTAAATCTATATAGGACGTATATATATTTATATAATTTTATTCTTGTAAATGTTATTCATATTCCTTATTATTGCTTGTTTCGTAGTTGAATAAAACATTTACAATGTTCGGTCACACATCATAACAACAAATAACCGATCCCGTTAGGCCGCAACGAAAATTGTGGGTAACATTTATCATCGTAAAAAAGTCATTAAATAGAGTGAAATTAATTTATTATCGTTCAAGAAAATATTTTTAAGCACGAATTTCTTTAAGTTGTAGTAAATGCGGTGCATTCATATAGATAGCTTCAGATTTTTATGAAAACTGTTTTTCAGTACGTTATAGAAGATCTCACTTTGCGTCGTTTCAGTTTAAACTAGGTCGATCGATTCGCTGGGTTTTGAAAAATTTCATTGTTCGCTCCCAACCTATTGCGTTCTTTTTCATTTTACATTTCCACAGATAAAAATGCGCTCTCTAATTTTAAAGTTCAATAGACGAAAAATCTGTATTTTTTGTAGAGATGATTTTGTAGAAGTGCTATTATTTTTCATAGAAAATTAAAATAATGTAGAAATTATATAGGTACCTAAAATATACCAAACCAGCTGGGTTTCTAGCTAATATTCTAGCTAATCTTAAAATTATGAATTTTGTATTTTTCTTATTATTCTGTATTTTTTTTATTATTAATATCATTTTTAGAAAATCGATTTCCCTATGGAAAAAAGCCAACATATATTTCATCATTACACCCATCCCAAATCAACGGAAACCTACGTAAGTGATGGATCACCGGTTCACGCAACGTATCTCACATGGTATATATTATGTATAGAGTTAAGAGGGCCCAACCCGACTTACTTTTCATACAAACGCTCGTTCGTGATTATGGCGTTGTAATAGATCTTTCTTTGAAACTTTTAACTAATAGGTATCTTGTGCACTATATCTATGTTTCTATAACAACAAAAAATCAAAATTTGGAGAAACAAATTCAGTATAAACCTCCAAAAATCTGCTTTTTTGAACAAATTTAACCTGAACTTTAGGCGTTCATAATGTATTCGTAAATTTTAAAAGTAAAGAAAATATTGGCACAGAAACCTTGCAAATTTAATGGACAATCTAAACGACAAACTTTTATTTCACAAACTTGTAAGGCTTACTGAAACACACGAATATCCCGGAACAATTTTTATGAAATTGCCGCACACTATTTTTCGTTCAATGTTATCGCCTTCTCATGCGATTGTTATGAGTTACGCGGGGGGCGACTCGTGCGGGATCGGGGCGGCGGCAGAAGCGCTGCTCGGTCGCGTTCGGGTCGGGCTCGGCGGGGCCTCTGTTGACTGCGCGTAGTAGGTACTCGTCAATGCTGTTGCGTTTTATAATTTATTGTTTATTGAAGTTATACTTCTTTAGGCGCGTTATGAAAAATGTATGAGAGTGAAATTTTTCGATGCGCGGACACAAAATTCTCACGGGAGAAGTTTAGCTAACAGTCAACAGTTTAGAAGACTTGCAACTATATTCACGATATTTATTTTCAACAATGAAATTTCTCGGGGTGCTAATTGCGAAAATGAGGTAAATTTTCAAATCCAAGATGGCGGACATCCGGTTTTTTTCAACAATGACATGGGTGTCATTTTCGAGGTTTCACGGGGTGCTAATTGCGAAAATGAGGTCCATTTTCAAATCCAAGATGGCCGACATCCGGTTTTTTTTCAACAATGACATGGGTGTCATTTTCGAGGTTTCTCAGGGTGCTGATTACGATAATGAGGTCCATTTTCAAATCCAAGATGGCGGACATCCGGTTTTTTTTTAAACAATTACATGTGTGTCATTTTCGAGGTTTCACGGGGTGCTAATTGCGAAAATGAGGTCCATTTTCAAATCCAAGATGGCGGACATCCGGTTTTTTTTCAACAATGACATGGAAGTCATTTTCGAGGTTTCTCGGGGTGCTGATTACGAAAATGAGGTCCATTTTCAAATCCAAGATGGCGGACATCCGGGTTTTTTAAACAATTACATGGGCGTCATTTTCGAGGGTTCTCGGGGTTCTAATTGCGAAAATGAGTATGTATTATTTAATGATGCCAAAGAAGTATAACTTCTAACGCGTGTACATAAGTACACACACACATTTTTTTTTACATTCAACTCTTTTATTTCTAATTGATTGATAACATCCTCAACTTGTAAAGTGGTGACTGTGACCCCGACGTGATTTGAACACGCAACTTACTATTGAGAAGAAATAAAACGTCATTTTGTAAAATGGGTAAGTACCTAGATTTTTTTATAAAGTAGGTAGCTATTTTTGATTGTTGCAAACGGGACGCGGGGCTATTTACATAAACCAATCTTAGTTTTAGTACAGTATAAATAAGTATGTAGTAATAGTAAGAGTATTGAGCTACTTTTACTATGAATGAGTATTGGATAAAACAAACATCATGAAATCGCGAAAAAATATATATTATGTACATAATACCTATTACTTATTATAAACTTCTAACTTAGTCGAATCTGTGTATTGAATATTTTTTGGAAAATCTAATTGAAATAGTCACTATTTACCATACAGAGGTCGATTCTAAAGTTTTTAGATTGTCTGTCTGTCTGTGTTCGCATCACGAGAAAACCATTGGACTGATTTTGATGTAATTATGTGTAGTTATAGCTGGGTATCCGGGTCAACATATAGGATACTTTTTACTGCAGAAAAATATCTCATTTCTGAGAAATAAAATAAAATCTAAGAATTTGGTTTCCGGTCTTTTAAACGCGGGCGAAGCCGCGGGAATTGCTAGTTTACTATAGACTTTCGTTTATAATATTTACTATAGTTTACTATAAAGTACATTTTATCGAGTTCTGTGAACATACCTACATGTTACAACAGCTGTTTTTTTTTTGCAAATTCAAGGTTGACCCCATAGTTTCACATAATATAATAATAATAATAATAATAAAACTCTTTATTGTACAAAAAAAGAAATAATTTCCTTACTAAATAATGTACCTACATATGTAAATGTATGTAAGTTTGTTTGTAGCTGTATGTATATATTATATGTATGTACCTATGTATTTATTTTTGCACTTTTTTTATTTGCAATCATCATTATGAGCTACTTTTACTGTGAATGAGTATTGGATAAAACAAACATCATAAAATCGCGAAAAAATCTATACATAATATAATAAAATTCTAACTTAGTCGAATCTGTACAATGAATATTTTTTGGAAAATCTAATTGAAATAGTAATTAATTATTTACGATACAGAGGTCAATTCTAAAGTTTATAGAATGTCTGTCTGTCTGTCTGTGACCGCATCACGAGAAAACCACTGGACGGATTTTGATGTAATTTGGTGTAGTTATAGCTAATATAGGATACTTTTTACTGCAGAAAAACATCTAATTTCTTAAAAATAAATTCTAAGAATTTGGTTTCCTGTCTTTGAAACGCGGGCGAAGCTGCGACAATTGCTTATTCACTATAAAGTATATTTTATCGAGTTCTGTGAATATACCTACATGTTACAACAGCTGTTTTTTTTTGCGACGTGAAGGTTGATCCCATAGTTCCCACATTATTTTCTTATTATATAATGTATTTCTTATGTAAATGTATGTATGTATGTATATATTAATATTATATATTTATTTTTGCACTTTTTTATTTATTATATAATAATTATTCTTTGTAGTTTATACCTACACCGCACCCAAATTTTTGCTATTACTTTCTTTTCTTACACTAAAGGGTTTCTGTTAGAGACCTATGAAAGAGATATCAGATAAGTCATCCTTTGTACACAATGTATCTAATTTCTATTTTTATATGTATATATTTTTTGTGTGGTACATAATTAAATTAAAAAAAATTAAAAGATGTTCAATTCAATTCTCTTGTTATGGCTTCTAAGCGTGCCAGTTGAGCACAGATTACTACTTCGCCTATGTCACGTAGAATGGAGAAGACACTAAGGAGATTGGAAAAGATGTTCATATTAGGTGTAGTGTATGTCTATGTATTAGATATATATACCATAGCCTACATAAGTCATCTCGAATGTCGAGGCGTTGCTAAACCAAGCTGTCATATATACCTATAATATCTATATGATAACATCATCAGAACCCCTTTTGAGCCTTTTTCGTGTTTAGTGTAAATAAAAACTGCTAAGGTTATAATGTCTGCACAAGGAAAATGTCGAAAATTTTCGTACTAATTTACAATTATTACTCACTTCAAAATAAACTAAGCATTCTGACAAAATACCACGACATTTAGAACTCTTATTCAATTATTATATACATATAAGCAATGAACATATGACTAAAGAATATTTTATTTTCCAGGTTTATAAACGAAAACAAAGAAAACGTTGAGAATAATGATGTATTACGGCTTAGGCAAGGCGGAAAGTAAAGTAAAATATATACATAATAGGTATGTACCTTATTTTATGATTATTATGGTGACTGATACAGTGACTACCTACCTAATTATGATTCATTTTACAGAGCTAATTGACCCACGTTTCCCACGCAAAATGCCAATGAGAGATAGATTCGATGATTGAAGATTCTATTGGATATAATATTTTGAGGGTTCCGTACCCAAAGGGTAAAAAACGGGACCCTAATACTAAGACTCCGCTATCCGTCTGTCACCAGGCTGTACCTCGTGAACCATGATAGTTAGACATTTATAATTTTCACAGATGATGTATTTCTGTTGCCGCTAAACAAAATAAAATATTTAAATTTTAAATAATATTTTTTATTTCAATCTTATCAGTTTTTTTAGTATTTCTTTTTCCAATGTAATAGTAATGTAGTTTTGTCTATACATGCATACATGTATAACATGTGTATACATACACATGTATCTATACAATAATTATTTTATATCATACTCGATGGAATGGTAAAAAAATTGTTTACTTGAGGTATATTTCACTATTATTAGCATCTCCTATTCCAAACTCCAATAAAACATATAATAAGTTATATCTATACCTATAATAAAATTCTAACTTAGTCGAATCTTGAATAATTTTGAAAATTCTAATTGAAATAGTTATTACGATACAGAGGCCGAATCTATAGTTTTTAGAATTTTTGTCTGTCTGTCTGTCTGTGACCGCATCACGAGAAAACCAATGGACAAATTTTGATGAAATTTGGTATGATGATAGCTAGTTATCAGGGTCAACATATAGGATACTTTTTACGGTAGGAAAATATCTCATTTCTGGAAAATAACTACACTCGATGTATTTTGAAAACATTTAATTTTTATACATTTTCGCGCTTCATTGATTATTTTTTCTTTTATTTTGATGTACCCAGTGTCACTATCACGACTAAGACGAATCTATTGACACCACTCACATTATAAAAATACAAAAAACCCGACTGCATAAAAGCTAGGTAACTAAAAAGATGAAAACAAGTTGACAGAGGAATATAGTATTATGCAGTCGGAGACATACCTACCTAGGTACACAAATGTACATCTCGCGACAAGGGTGAAACGTGTATGTCTCCGACTGCACAATACTACTTATATTCCTTTGTCAACTGGTAGGTACCTAACTTTTATGCAGATAGATTTTTTTATTTTTATAATTATTTTTTTTATTTACAGCTTTTTAGTTTTTTTAAATCGATATAGATCCTAAACGATCAGTCGAATCGAAAAACGTTGAGAGAAAAGACGTAGTTTGTTGACTTTAATTTTTTCCATTTTCACAACATGGCGTCCAGTAGTCGCCATATTGAATTTTCACTAACGTCATGTCTTTCGTGACACTCGCCGGACTAAGAGGAATCGATTGACGTGTGAATCATAAAAATCGGCCCAGGTGTTTGGTCTGTATAGTGCTTCAAAGAAACATACATACATAGACTGATAAACACATTACCACTCTCTTGCGTCGCATAGTCGCCGCCGTTTAGGCCGCAACAAGCCGTTTAGGCTCTAGAGCATGCCAAAGAAATATACATACATACGTACACTCGAAAAACATAACCCTTCTTCTTTCGCAGTCGGGTAATAACAATAAATACCAAAAAAACAGAATAAAACAAATAAAGGGGGGCAAACATACAACAAACGTGATTTTTTTCGCTCGATATTGATAAGGGCGACAGGTACACGCTTGAAGTATTCCTTTATTTGTTCCCGTACAACAAACGTGATTTTTTTGCCGTTTTTATAGATACTAATGATTCGAAACCCTTCGACTCGCACTTAGCCGGTTTTATTTTTTACTAAATTTCAATCTATTCTGTCAATAATCATCTCGACAGCCAGTTTATTTTATATTTTTTTATAAAGTGTAACAAAATACTTTAGAGTAAAAAATAAATAACCAACTGTATTTGATCAACTGCCTGTACCACGGTACAAATTAGTATCTACATAAACATACATATGTTGTCATTGAAACGGTACGTACATTGTATACAAGTATGTACGTTACCTAATTTCAGCATTCTCAATACAGACAGACTGGATAGATAAAGAATTTATTCTGCTTGTACTGCTAGGTACTCCATAAGCAGAATAAATTATTTACCTTTACTTTTTCATGGTCTGTTTAGGTATATCATTGATGAACAGAAAAAGTTCAGTTGCGCCGTTGCGCGTGTAACGGTCGACTACTGTGTGCGTTCGCACGACGACCAGTCGACCTATACAAAACCAGTTTATGCAGATCTCTCATTGTACGGGAAATTGATAAAAAGCGAGGCCAAGTTATACTGGAAATTGAGGCACAGTTTTTTGTTAGAGAGATGTCTGATGTTTTTTGTTGGCCCTTGAGGTATTATACGTGTACATAAAATACGAAATATAAGTATGTTATAAATCATTTCCATGTTGTAAAAATAGCGCGCGTACAGTAGGTAGGTACCTAGATTAATAAAAATATAACACACACAATGATATAATATCTCCGAGGGCAAGCGCTACGTCCGTACTAGACAAAAAATAACATACTATAATATTTACTAAATGTAGGTACTTATGTACCTGCATGCAGAGAAATTAACAAAACTACGGCTATGCACGGGCGAGGTCATAGTAGACAGGGAGAAAAGATAGGCTCGCGCGCGATGTAATTATAATGAATGGCCTATGAATGGCATGACTCATCCTAGGGCCGACCGGCGCGCGCGGCGATCACCCGCGAGTGAGCGGCGAAAGTAATCGAACGCCAACCGAGCGCTCAGGCGCTATCTCTCTCTTTTCGCTTTTCCTCTTATTCTAACATTGCGCTGGATGAAACAACAAGCTTTTCGAGCACGCTCGCGTCGAAGTTAGTACGACCGGGAAGGGCCCTCTTAAGGCTGCTCTCTCGAAAAAATCAACATTTTCGAGATCTTTGAGATCACACTGCCTTTCAAATATAAATGCTAGAACTCTTATACTTTTTTACGTAGTTTTTCATTTCAGTCTGAACAAACATACCAAAGCAGAAACTTGATTAGTTAAGTTTTGTCACACGAAAAAAATAATATAAAACACCATTATTTTATCTTATTTTTGCTTTCTTGTTTGGCTGAATATAACTTATTAACTTGAAACTTACATTGAAAAATATTTCAAAGTCAGTGCTAAAATTTCGCCAAAGTATAAATAAATATTATTTCAATCTTTCTCTCTAAATTTAAAGAAATAGTTTTGGCGCTTACGGCTTTTACTTCCAAGCCACAGAGTCGCCCTGCGCGGGGCGAGGGATGCGTGGATGCCGTCACCGCCCATCAAACTCAGTGCCGCTCACGCATTACTGGACAACGGACTTACGTTCCTATTCCTGCGCGTGCTCTTGTTGTTGTAACTTGTAACTTGTTTCCGACTTGCCTATCATATTTTGTGAATCAACAGAAGACCTACCTACCAGTGTTACAGTATTACATCATGCCAAGAAAAAAACGAAATTATTTGCGTGAACTTGCTACCAAAATGAGAGAGAGGAAAAGGTAAGTGAAGTTTATAAGTCTAATTGTAATAGTCATATACTTTTCTGAAATTATGTACTGTTGGATTTTATTGCATATTATTATTTTTAATTGTTAGTTCTTCAGTTGAACTGTACGTTCGGTAGGTACCTAAGTACGTAATCAACGTTCCTTCAAACCATGTATAGTATAAATACGAGTTGAATATAAAAAAAACTTATTGAAAATATTCAAAAATGAAGCTACAGTAGTTTTTTTCCTTTTTAAAAACATCATAATATGTACGTGCAAGCCAAGTTCAGGTCATGCAGAAAAAAATGGCGCGAAAATCAATAGTCAATAGTCATGTAATTTGGTGTTATTTTGCTCATAGCAATAACATCAATTACTATAGTTTAGCGACTACTTTACTACTTATTATTATAAACACGATATACAAGAATATATTTACAATAAAGGAAATTACTAGTAAACTTAACTATATATATAAAGCAAATATACACCTATTACTGTACAATAAATAAATAATATAAATTAACAGTAAAATTAAAAAAAGTAAAATGTGATCTAACCGGGATTCAAACCCGTGACCCTCGGAGGTGTATTAGCCTATAAGGGCGCCAAATTCACCCATCCATAATCTAGTTATAATATGAAATTTATTTATTGCGAGTTGGATATATAGCATTTTTAAAGATGCTAAGATTGATGCTCCTACAGGCAGTATCAGATCAGCTGTTGCCTCATAAAGCTTGGTTTGATATAGACCAATATATGAAATACTTGAAGGAGGAAATTGGAAGAGTGTAGCAACATTCAAAAAGTTTTACTATACACCAGTAAATAATAATAACTATGCTAGAACCATGAGTATTGATAACAACAACAGACAGACAAATTTTAGTAATATTTGAGAACTTTTGACAGAGTTATCAATAATTAATTGTTACTATTATTATTTTTTGTAATACTAAATATTACAGTTTTTTGATTTGATTTTTATCTCTTGTGTTATTATTAATTAATAATTAATAACAAGAATTAGTCACTCTTACTGTTGAATTAAAGATTATGTTTTGATTTTTGAAAAAAGTTTATAAATTAAGAAGTTGTGATTTAGGAATAGTAGTTTCTTTTGTTAGCAATTTTGTTTTCAATAGCATGTCGAATATATATACATTATTTATATAATTCATTATGTAGTAAACTACAACAAAAACTAATAAATTATTTTTAATTTGTCTTTCGGAGAGAAATAAAAAGATTTTTTAGTGACTACTTTACTACTAATAATTATAAACATGACATACAAGAATATATTTACAATAAAGGAAATTACAAGTCAACTTAACTATATATATAAAGCAAATATACACTTAACTATGACTGTAACAGTCATAAAATTAAATTAATTTAAATAAATTAACAGTAAATTAAAAAAAGTAAAATGTAATCTAACCGGGATTCAAACCCGTGACCCTCGGAGGTCTATTAGCATAAAAGGGCGGCAAATACACCCATCCATAATTTACTTATAATATGAAATTTATTTATTGCGAGTTGGATATATAGCATTTTTAAAGATTGATGCTCCTATAGGCAGTATCAGATCAGCTGTTGCCTCATAAAGCTTGATTTGATAATAGACCAATATAGGAAATACTTGGTAGAGGAAATTGGAAGAGTGTAGCAACATTCAAAAAGTTTTACTATACACCAGTAAATAATAATAACTATGCTAGAACCATGAGTATTGATTACAACAACAGACAGACAAATTTTAGTAATATTTGAGAACTTTTATCAATAATTAATTATTACTATTATTATTTTTTGTAATACTTGATTTTTATCTCTTGTGTTATTATTATTAGGAATAGTAGTTTCTTTTGTTAGTAATTTTTTTTTCAATAGCATGTCGAATATATATATATATATATATATATATATATATAATATTAATTATGTAGTGATATTTTGTTACAGATTGCAAAAAATACCAATGGATCCCATTGCCAGTAGTTCTAAAAACGCAAACGAACCAGCTGAACAAACTGATTTGACGACCTTACAGACTGTAGAATTGTGAGTTTATCTAACAATTCATATCTACTAATATATAACTTTATCACGGTAATGTTATACATATATACAATATCGTGACTCGCCCCTGCCTTTGAAATATATTCCCTATATTTGAAGAGACTAGTTCTGTACAAATAATAAAAATCGAACGTGCTAATGCGTAATAAAATTACTGAGCTATAGGGATAAAAACTTTAAATATTTTACTTTGTTAATAAGTCCTCCTGTTGTGTGTGTGTTGATTGCCCCCATTACCCCCCGGCCCCGAATGACCTCAAACACCCCGAACACCCCACGAGACCTATTTAAAACCCCCCCTCCGCTCCCACTTTCACCCCCCTCTAGTAAAAACACTCATATCTCTGGAACGGCTGAACTGATTCCAACGAAACTGGTGTTGGGTGATAGGCGCTAGTGGGTCGCACCCAAAACTTTTAACTACAAATTTTAGAAACACCCCTTGACCCTTGAAATCCCAAAAAACCTACTCCCACGTTTTCGGCCTAAAAATATTTACCAAGGACTCATAAAAAATTGAAAATTACAAAAAATTAAAATAAACCCCGCAAAACCCCTTTAAAACAAAAGAATAATTTGAAAACAAAAAAAAATAACTCAGCGAAAGATACACACAAGCAATCCAAGTTTGGGTTCATTCAAAAGGTCTCGGGCCTGTCCTACAAGTTCCTACTGATAGATCCTACCCCTCACCCCTCTTAACCCCACCCCCTCTGACATAAATATCTATAACTCCGAAACTACTGACCAGATTTTAATGTATGACGTATCAATCGGCTATAGACCGGGCTGTCTAGCGATAGCAATATATCAGAACATTTTAGTAATTTAATAGATTAACAAAAGAGAAGTCTATTTTGTTACAGAGTGCAAATACCAACGGTTACGGAACAAATTACCAGTACTTTCAGAAACGCAAACAAACCAGCCGAACAAACTGATTTGACGGCCTCACAAACTATGGAATCGTGAGTTTATCTAACCATCTATACCAACTACTATGTACCTTTTATAATGAAAGTAACAATAAGACGCAATATTTTGACATATGCTATCCTTTTTTATGCTAACCTGAAATATTTCTTAGGTGCCTGGAGGTGGAGAAGGATGCCGATAATTTTCATTTGGAAGTACAGGTATCAGAATGGTTGAGCATATCCACAACTAATTGCAGAAGTTCCTAAAACGCCACTATCCTTCTTCTACCAATATTATAAAAGTGGAAGTTTGTGAAGATGTGAAGATGTGTGGATGTCTGGATGTACGGATGTTTGTTACTCTTTCACGCAAAAACTATTGAATTGATTTGGATGAAAGTTGGATTATACATAGTTTATGACTTGGAATAATTTATTTGTTTAATTCAGGAAATTTATTTATTTAATTCAGGATTCTGAAAATGATGAATGTTTTACTAAGTACTGTTTATATTTTTTAGGTGGAAACTGCAAAACCAGCTAAAGAACTTGTAATTGAAGGACGCAGAATTATAAACATAAAAAACTTTTACAATAAACTACAAGAAGTTTCGAGGCATGGACCTCTGAGTTGTGGCCTTGGTTGTGTTGACATAGTATCAGAAAAAATTACAGGACTCCATTCCATTTTGACATTAGAGTGTAAAATGTGTAATAAGAAATTTCATGTATCTAGCGATGAAGGGAGTGACATAAATATTAATAATAGTGCTGTTTTAGGAACAATTGCTATTGGTTGTGGATATTCCCAACTACAGGAACTTTCTGCTACCCTTAATTTACCCCTAATAGGTTTTCTATTATACCAAAAGTGCCATACCTCGGTCGCTAAAATGTGGAATACAATATCAATGACAGCGATGAAAAAAGCGGGGGAAGAAGAAAGAGAGGCAGCGATAGCTGAAGGAAGAATAAATTCTGAAGGAATACCGGTTATAGATGTTATAGTCGATGGATGCTGGAGTAAACGAACGTATAAAAAAAATTATTCTGCACTATCAGGTGCAGCCGCAATTATTGGCAGAAGGACCGGCAAAGTACTTTATATGGGGGTAAAAAATAAATATTGTTGCATTTGCGCTCTCTCAGAAAATCCAGCGGAACACAAATGTTTCAAAAACTACTCAGGCCCATCGACTGGTATGGAAGCTACTATTATTGTGGAAGGTTTCAAATGTTCGATTGAAATGCATGGCATAATTTATGGAAGAATGATAAGTGATGGAGATTCCGCCACTTATTCAAAGTTGATCGAAGCTAGACCATACCCAAATGTTACAATTCAGAAAATTGAATGCAAAAATCACATCATGAGAAATTTGTGTAACAAAATATCACAACTGAAAACTGATACAAAGTACCCAATACGCTTTAGAAAATACATCACCGATAAAAAAATAATAGCCATTCGCTCTACTATTAAAAAAGCAATGGAAAAGTACACATCGGAATCAGATGCTGAGAAACGAGCACAAGTTGAAGTCCTCTATAATGACATATTGCTATCGCATATTCATGCCTTTGAAGACCATAGTCGTTGTAAACAATATTTTTGCAACAAAGTCGGAGAGGATACAAGCGACCACGAATTCAGGACTAGCAGCCTATGGAGTAAAATTTGTCAAATTATATCGTACGTAGCCGCTCATGCGCCAAGTCTTATACATAATGTAGAGAGTAACAAATCGGAGAATTTCAATGCTATAATCGCTAAATTGATTGGCGGTAAGCGCATCAACTTTAGTTTGAAAGGGTCGTATGAAAACAGGTGCAAAGGTGCAGTTATTTCACACAACACACGTGGTTTGTTATCAACAACATATAAACATGCAATGGGTAAGAGTCCGAAAGGAAAAATCAAGATATACGAACAAAGAAAGTTGACAAAAAATATTAAACGAAAACATTATAAGAAAAAGAAATTGCTATTTAGTAGAGAGGAAGATATAAATTATGGAGAACATTGTGCCCGAGAAGATATAAATTTTGAGATTATGGAGAAAGAAAAGGAGACTTTTTTGAAAAATCTAAAAAAAACGAAAGAAGAAAGAGAAAACATCGAAAGAGAAACCATTTTACAAAGTGCATCAAGCGAATGGCTTGAATTAAGAAGGAATTTATTAACAGCTTCAAATTTTGGACGAGTAATAAAAAGACGTGAAGACATCAGTTGTGGCAATCTAGTGAAAGATTTGCTGTACAAAGAATGCATAAGCCACATCAAGTCCATCAAACATGGAAATAACTGTGAAAAAATTGCTATAGATCAGCTTTCAAAAGAAATGATGGTTCAAATAGAACGATGTGGCTTATTTATTGACGAAGAATTACCATATTTAGGTGCTAGTCCAGATGGGATATGTAAGGAGAATGATACCATTGTAGAAATAAAATGTCCTATTTCTGCGTACAATTTAAGTTTCGAAGATGCAGTAAAACAAAGAAAGGTCCCGTTCTATAAAATTAAGGATGACATAATAGGAATAAATAAAAATCATAACTGGTATTACCAAATACAAGGTCAATTACATATAACCAAAAAAACAAAATGCCTATTTGGTTTATGGCTGGGTGAAAATATTCCCATGAAAATTGAATTTATTGTAAAAGACGACCAGTTCTGGATTAATAAAATGGAACCCAAGCTCACAAAATTTTATTTAGATTGCATCTTACCAGAGTTGATCGATCCTCGATTTACGAGAAAAATGACCATTCGAGATCCTGTATATATACAAGAAGCTAAAGAAACAAAGTCCACAAAGAACCTTTCGAAAAAAAGCTTAACATAAAAAGAGGACCATCTATATGAAAAAAAAGACAAAGAAAATAAAGAAGTTGATTCTAATCAACTAGCATACACTCAGAGAATCTCACAGCTTACAGGAATACTTAATGACAAAAATGAAATACAAGCTGCCAATTGTTTTGAAAGAACAGATCATGAAGTCACAGAGCAGAATCTGTTCATACAAAAAAGAAAAGAACAGATATGTGTTGATTGCAATTCTTCAAAAAACTTTCCCAATATATCAATTCAAGTATTCGGTGAAGTAAGCGATGATGATGATGATGATAATGAAAGAATTCCAGAAAAAAGAAGAAAAGTATTGCACGAAAGGCAATTAAATTTAGACGAATTTTGACAAATTTTAAAGAAATTAAAGTGAAGTACTCCTAGAAGAAAGAAAAACGATAATGACAAGTCGAAAAGAAAAGAAAATCGTAACTCAATATCCAGAGTGAGTAAACTGATTAGGGAAAATATAAGAAAGTACAGGAAAAATAAAGAGACTGAAAAAACTAGAAGTTGAAATCCAAAAAACAGAAGACGCAAAAAAAGCTTTCAAAGAATTAAGGGAGTGCGGAATGGAATGTATACCTAAATTAAAAAGTAACAGATTGAAACAAGCAACAAACCGTAGAGAAATCCAGAAACTGGCTACAGACTACTACAGAACCCTTTACTCCTGTAATAAAGCTGAACAAAAAAATAACACCTATAAGAATCCGGTCACGAGATATAAAGATGTGCAAGAAGTTCAGAAAGAGCCATCATGTCACAGAAGCTAGAAAAAGCTCCAAGACCCGACAGTATAACAAACGAGTTGATAAGAGCCAAACCAACCTATTTAATGATATTTTAACAACCGACACCGTCTTGAGACAATGGAGCGAATCCCACATCATTCTCCTCCATAAAAAAGGAGATAAGGATAACATCGGCAACTACAGACCAATAAGCCTCATTTCAAATGTGTACAAAGTCTTTGCAAAAGTTATCCTGGAAAGAATAACAAAGGTTCTAGACGAAAACCAACCAATTGAGTAGGCGGGATTCAGGAAAACTTCAGTACAATAGACCACATTTACACAATCAAACAAGTCTTGGAAAAATATAACGTATATCAGACACCCCTATATATCTGCTCTATAGACTACTCTAAAGCTTTTGACAGCATAAACCATACATTTATCTGGCTGATTCTAGATGAACAAGGAGTGGATGACGCCTATAAATAAATAATTAAATCCATCTACAAAAAGTCGCATTAATCTGGAAACAAAAGGAGACCCTTTTCCTATAAACAGAGGCGTTAGACAAGGAGATCTGCTCTCCCCCAAGCTATTTAATGCAGTGTTGGAATACATATTTAGAAGACTAGATTGGGAAACCTATAGTATCAACAGCAACGGTAGCCGCCTTAACCATTTGAGATTCGCTGATGACAATATTCTGCTAGAAGAAGACCCAAAAAAACTAGGACAAATGCTAAAAGACATAGCAGAGATTAGCAGAGGTGCAGGATTAATAATGAATGCAAGCAAAACTAAATTGATGACCAACATCTCAGAAGTCAACATAGAGGTCTACAGAAACAGGTAAGACTATGTGAAAGAGTATGTTTACCTAGGTCTAAGGAAATAAATGGGCTCAAAAAGCAATGGTTAAGGTGGAAGACCAACTATCCAAAGAAACTAATATTAAGCGTGGCGTGCGACAGGGGTGTATTATATCGCCCGTATTATTTAATGTATATTCCGAGAGAATCATGGCCGAATCCCTCCATGGAGCCGATGAAGGTATAGTGATAAACGGGGAAGTAGTAAACAATATTCGCTATGCTGATGACACAATTCTTATTGCGGAGGATATTGTAGGTCTTCAAAAGTTGCTAGATCGTGTAAATGTGGCGAGCAACAAATACGGACTAAAAATAAATACGAAAAAGACTAATTTTATGGTGGTATCCAAGACCCCAGTGACAAACGAAAATCTATTTTTGGAGAATAACACAATAGAACGCGTAAACCAATTTAAATATCTAGGAAGCTACATAAATGAGCAATGGAGTAATGAACAGGAAGTTCGAGTCCGTATAGAACAAGCCCGTAGTGCCTTTATGAGGTTAAAAAAGTTTTTGTGCTGTAAACGTTTTGGCCTCAAACTCCGCATGAGAATGGTGCGATGTTATAAATTCAGTGTGCTACTTTATGGGGTTGAAAGTTGGACCTTAACCTCGACATTATGTTCAAAACTCGAAGCATTTGAGATGTGGGTATACAGACGTATGCTCCGAATATCCTGGACTATGAGAATAACAAATGTTGAGGTTCTGCGTCGGATGAATAAGAAGTTGGAGATAATGAGGATTGTGAAGGAGAGGAAGCTGCAGTATTTTGGACACATAATGAGAGGACACAAATATCGTATTCTTCAGCTTGTAATTCAGGGGAAAATCGAGGGAAAACGCCGACCTGGCAGAAGAAGGACATCCTGGCTGAAGAACCTTCGTGAATGGTTTAACCTTAGCACTCGGTCTCCCTTCCATGCTGCAGCTTCAAAGATAAAGATAGCCATGATGGTCGCCAACCTTCGTAGAGAAGTGGCACCCTAAGAAGAAGAAGAAGAAGGAAATAAATAAAAGAATAACCTGCGGATGGAAAAAATACTGGTCCCTAAAAGTAAGCATGCACATTAAAAGAAAGACCTTCAACACTTGCATCCTCCCATGTATGACATACGGCTGCGAAACATGGGCGTTAACAGACAAGCATAGAGAAAGATTAGTTAGTACACAAAGGGCAATGGAAAGGAGCATGCTGGGTATCAGACTAAGTGACAAAATCAAAAACTCTGAAATAAGAAGAAAAACCAAAGTTGCAGATATAATAACTCGTATAGAGCATTTAAAATGGGGTTGGACTGTGCATAAGCTAAGCTGCAAAATAAACAAATAGAGCAAATAAGTAACCTTATGGTACCCAAGAGAGGACACCAGAAGTAAGGTACGCCCGAAAACAAGATGGAGGGACGATATCCGTCTAACTTTGGGGCCTTACTGGACCAGAGTTGCAGAAGACAGAGCTCAGTTGAGAGAGCTGGAGGAGGCCTATGCCAGGAGGCACGCCGAGTTGCGAGACATAATATAGTAAATAGGACTGGAAATATGTATTGCCAAACTTGTAGCAAAACTCGGAATAAAAGGGCTTTATTATATTATTACTTCTATTAGATAAGTAAAACAAGTAAAAGGAAAGTAGGAGAAATGTAAACTTGAGAATGTTCTTTATGTACCAGACTTACGAAGAAACTTGTTTTCAGAAGGAGCAGCCACTAGAAAAGGTTATGTTATAGTAAAAAACAATAAAAAGGCAATGATTACAAAGAATAATGTAATAGTTATGTGTGCACAATTAACAGAAAATAATTTGGATTATAATGATACTTTTTCCCCCACTTGCAGGTACGACTCCATTAGGTTACACTTAGCATTGCAGCAAAAGATGACCTACACATAGAGCAGTTTGATGTGGCCTTTCTGTATGGTGAGTTATCTGAGGAGATATACATGGAGCTGCCAGAGGGAGTGGAAGCCGAACCTACAAAAGGATGTAAGTTAGTTAAATCCATATATCGACTCAAACAATCTTCTAGATGTTGGAATAAGAAATTTTGTTCATTTTTAGCTACTTATGGGTTCAAATCATCTCCATCTGATAATTGCATATTTATGGGATGTTTTATGATGTCAAAGTTTTCTTAATTCTTTATGTTGATGATGGATTATTATTAAGTAAAAGTAAAATTGTTTTGTCTACGATGTGGTCTCAAACAAAATTTTGATATAAAGATGTTAAATTTTAACTCATTTATAGGTATGGAAATAAATAAAACAAGATAATATTAGGGATTTATAAGTATAAATCAAAAACATTATATTAAGTCAATAATAAATAAATTTAATTCGTCAGATGCTAGAAGAAGCATTACTCCTGCTGACATAAATGTACATTTATGTAAGAATAGAAGTAATGTGTCTGTTAATTTTCCATATAGAGAAGCAGTGGCAGCATTATTGTTTTTGACATCTGTGTCAATGTTAATGTTGTAAGTAGGTATATTAATGATCCAGGTCCTTCACATGTAACTGCTGTTAAAAGAATCCTTTGTTACTTAATAAATACAAAAGAAATGTCTATTGTGTACAAAGGTAGTATAGATTTAGTCGGCTACTCTGGTTCTGACTATGCTGGTGACTTAGATAGTAGGAATTCTAACACAGGTTATTTATTTTTAAGGAATGGGGGTCCAGTCACTTGGTCAAGCCGTAAACAGAACACTGTGGCATTATCCACTACTGAAGCCGAGTACATGGCTGCTAGTGAAGCCACAAAAGAAATATTATGGATTTTGTGTCAGCTACTGTAATCTGTATCATATACTCGTGTGTTTAATAAAAACTTAAATTAACAAGAATTCTTATTTAACCTTGCTGAAATACTACTGCGATTCAATAATAACTTAAATATTTTTATTTTAATATGCAGCATATATGTACAGTATGATATATTATTATATGTAATATTTGTATGTATGTGTATGTAATTATTATTATTTCTAGAACTTATAATGCATTATATCGCCTGCTCACATCTTCCACAATCCACAGGTTGACTGAAAGAGATCTCTAAAGATCTCGAGATATAGGGTATATATATATATAAGTCCACCTTTGTCAACAAAATTTTTTGTTTTTGTATATTTCTGTTTTTAAGTGCAATAAAGAATATAATAACTTCAATGTGTGTGAACTTGCTTATAAAGTCAAAACACAGTTTCATTTTAGAAAACAGTTTCATTTCAGAAAACTACCTAGGTATTTTTAACCGACTTCCAAAGCGGCGGAGGTGATCGGAATCTTTTTTTTATGTGTGTTCACGAAGACGCCTGAACCGATTTGGTTTTTTTTTTGGTTGCGAAGGGCATACTTCCCAGGTCCCATTTAAATTTTATCGAAATCCGCCGAGCTGTTTTTTAAAAATTATCAATAAAAATTATAATTGACATATGACAATATTGTTTGAGGACTGAAATAAAATGATTTTTTGCAAAATTAAAAACAAAAAGCCAACGTCAGGTCACGTCACTGTGTTCCCAGGCGGTCACCCATCCAAGTACTGACCGCGCCCGACGTTGCTTAACTTCGGTGATCGGACGAGGACCGGTGTGTTCAACTATTGATTGAAAGATAATTTACTGTGATACTATAAGTGACAAAAATTGTTTCTACATAATATTACTTTGAGTAGTACGTTTGTAGAATTTGAGGTTAGTTGCCGGTATGTATTATTTATTTACATCATAAAATAATATAAATTTTTACATTATTATTTAATATGTAACAAATGTTCAAATAAATTAATAATAGATACAAATAATAATTATTTTATTTATGTAAAAATATTTTTTATGATATTTAAATAAACTTTATTTAACTAGATAATGCTTTATAATAAAATTTTCTATGTATTAAATACTCTTTTTTTCTATTATTATTAGTGTCGTTTTTTATAATTGCATAAGTTGATGAAAAATGCTATGCAATAGCTTTACCGCGGCAGTCCCCGATTGCCACACATTTTTTTTTAAATAAATTACTCGAATATGTTATTAAAAACATTTTTCTACAAATTACCTGCTTATTATGTCTACACTAATAATGGAAAAATATAAATAAAAAAAAAGAAATCCGACTTCCGGTAGGTAAGCCACTCGGCGGCGGCCGACGTACCTTGTGGTCTAGCGGCCTAACATACAATGCGCGCGTAAAAATGTAGCGGAGGGAAAGCGAGTGGCGCGGGGAATATGACAAGCTCCGCCCAGATCCTCAAGGCCGTTGGCTAGTACCGCAGCCTTAAGTTATCTGCCTCGGTGGTGTAGTTGCTAGTCATATATCGAGAGGTCCTGGGTTCGAGTCCCGGGTCAGGCCAAGTTTAGTTATTGAGTCGATTCTGCGAATTCGCTCTCACTGGTCGTGTAGAACATTCGTCCCATCGGAGTATGAGAGTGCACTTGTGGCTGAGAGTGCACTTGTGGCTGCGCGTACACTTGTGCACTACAATATCTCCTGCGCAGACAAGCCACAACGAGATCGGCCGTCATGGCCAGAATCGGTCGGAGAAAATTATTATCAGAGTTAAAAATAGTCTTAGAGACCGAACCCGCCGAAAAATATTACAAAGAAAAATAATGGCGTTATTTCGCTGTATGCTAGTATTCTCAATTATATATGAGTAGATTTGTAGTGACCCTAGGTGATGTGAAAGCGGGTTTGAGTCCCGCTAGTGGCATTCTCATTTCTGTGATGAGCACGAGTGCTTGTCTTTTAGTCATGGGTTATTATATTTGTAATATTATGTATTGTTAATATACAATTACGTATGTATTTATAGTTACTTATGTGTCGTGTATCAACTATCTGGTATTAACTACTTAAGCCTCGAATCGTTCCCACATACGTACGGAGAAGTTTTCTCTAACGTGTCAAACATACTTACTTGCGTATTAAAAGCACACAATTAGAGTTTATTTTATATATAGACAATAATAATAATACTATCTTATACTTCACATCTATTTCATAATTAAGATAAATCTTACAAATTTTAACTCACCAAGCAGTAAAGAGACAGCAAGTCATATTTCTCGAAACACTTTACCTCTCTTTACGGCAGTCGGGTGATAAAGATTTTTTTTATAAAACTGAAAATTGCATATCGATAAGATTACCTTCAGTTTATTACTCCTTGGGCTAGTAGGTCGAACCACAACTGTCGATAGCAGTGTGTCTCAACTGGGTTTGACATTTCAACTGCACTCGTGCGGAATAAGGATACCAATTTAAAAGACGTTTTCAGTGAGTTAGAAAATTTATTTAGTTCATATAAATCAGGATTTTAATTAAGCTCGATAATTATTCTAACTCAATGAAAAAATCTATTTAAAATATTTTTCCTGTCAGTCTTTCTGTCTGTTTGTAACGGCTAATCTCTGAAACGGCTTGACCGATTTTGAGGGGACTTTCATTCACAGATAAGAAGTAACTTAGGCTGCTGTTTTTTTATTAGAAAATTATATCCGCATACGTATTCTGTCCTTAACATCTACTGTATAAGTATACTCCATAGGTATGCTAACATTACTATATTATGTTTGTTTATTTCATGTGCTAAATAAACCGATACAGCTTACCTACTACCCATTTATTGTATTAAGAAAGAAAACAAATAGAAAATTATATTAAAAATGGCGGCTTATTCATCTTGAACTATCGTCATGAGAGCAATCGATTATAATAATATTATTTTATGTTATAATAGTTATAAGTTATTCCTAATAAAACAAAAATACAACTGAGTAAAAAAATACAATGATGCTATGAAACATAGTTCTATTAAATCGGTACTCATAAATAAAATTGAGTGTCTGTATGTAACATCAATATATACGGTATATTTAAAAAAAATATATTTTTCTCTGTCCTGTCTATTTCCGGCTAATCTAAAAACGTCTGAAAGTGCTAACATATTATAATCACCCATTTAGATCTTCATTTTTTTAAAGGTGAAGTTGACAACCACTACATAATTATTATATTAAACTTGGTCCCCATTTTCACATTAATGGTTTTGGCGAGACTACTAAGCTATACTACACTCGTCTTACAAAGGCATCGTAAGGCAAGGCAAAGACGGGGAGCGTGAGAAGTCAGTCGCGAATGATGCAATACCAACTGTCATACTCAGCTTTATACGACATTTTATACACTTATTAGGCTTAGAACGTGTACAGCTCGCGTCATGTAAAAAGAACGCTGGAAGAAAGTGGTGGGGGGTATGTTTGCGCATCGGTACATTCGCATACGAATTTCCTAAGCCAATTCTTTTATTTTTGAACTAGCCTTTCGCTCACAATGTATATTGATTATTGGTACGTACATTGAAAAATATATTATACAGAATGTCATTAAATAGAATTCTATTAATTAATAAAATATGTTTGATTCAGTGTAGAATGTTTAATATACTTACAAAAAATTAAATTATTTAGTTTAATATCTTTTTATTATTATTAACTGCATTATTATTAGAATCTCTCTTTATAAAACAATATACGTCAAAAATATTATTTTTCTATTTTTGATATAAAATCATTTCGTAACTAATAACTTTTGTGTGCGCGATGGTATTTTGAACTGACAAACCAATAGCGAGCCGGTAAGCATGCGGCGCGTGCCTCTCCGTCCCACGCCCCGCGTCTTACCACCAAATTCGCCTATAAATCGCCTCTGCGCAACTTGACAGCCAGCGTTCTTTTTACATGACGCGAATTATATTAATCTTACTTGTCACAAGATTGCACAACATCGCTTTAATTTTAAAATCGTTTTCCGTGAAAATTGAGTTATACTTTTTGACAACATCTAATGCCTGTAATCCCGATAAGCGATCGTCTGCTATATAGATTTTTATAATTTCGTATATTATATTGCTAGATAGGAATGTTATAAAAGTCTTGTATTAAATTGTTGAAAAAAAAATGTTAAAACGTTATGCCGTACACTTTTTTAAGCTTATCTGGATACACCATCGACATGCCACTCACTAGAATAATAAATAAATAAATATGTTGTTCTAGTTCCGTGGTAATATAACACCCATGACTGGAGTACAAACATTCGTGCTTAACAAAACCGAACCAGCGACCGCTGACGCAGAAAGTAGGCTCACTACAAACTAATAATATGAAAACATAATTTGCATTAATGTTAAAACATCAGTCGCGTAACACACGAATTAAATTAAATTGCACTCTTGATACAATATTTAAATCAATTATAAAAAAACGTAAAAGCACTAGGGTAAATATCTAGGAAAACTACATCGAATGAAAAAGTATATACTTACATTATTTTAATCTGTTTACTCACACCATCAGTATAGCCTGTATAAAAGTGGCTTAAATTTTCGGGATGTCAAACCCGTATCAAAACCGAGTGAGCTTCGCGGTATGACATTGACAAGTAGCACAGATTATATATTGATCAGTGCCGAAACATTTTAGGACTGAAATACATCGGAAAAAAAGAGCATCACATACTAATAAAAGAATGTCGATTTGTAGAGTTTGATTTTTCACTTTTTATATTCTAGACTAGAATTCGAGATTATCGAAACAAATTTTTAGATTGTTACCGATTCTTTTGAAACTCCATACAAATATTTTACTTACCTTAGGGTTTAAGACAAGATATAATATAATATAGATATAATATTTCAAAATGTTATACCTATTTATAATTTATAGTATATTTTAATAGGCCTCCATTTCTTCTTTCAGAAAAATACTTGTCATAGATACATACACGATTCATAAAGGCAACACTTACTGTATTATAAATTTATTTTACTATTGTACGTATACAGGAAAATCAGAAATTTAATGATAACCAAAAGCTAACATACGGTAAATTTCAATTACGTCGGCCACAATATTACCAAATTTCGCACAAAATCAGGGCTCGTAATATTGTCCATTTACGTATGAAATGGTTATTGGATAACATCGAGTATCAGTTTCTAACACATTGTTAGCTAGCTCTTAATGCTCTGGCCTAAATTCGTACAAATTATTTCCAATAAGTGGACTTCTATTATTAATACAAATGTATGTATGTGCGTTATTTGTTATTCTTTAACGCTACATTGACACGCACGATATTTGGTTCTTTGAATATATTCATATGTAACCTAAATCGGACGTATGTCTTTATTTAATTACCATCGCGAGGTGAAAAATCATCGTAATGAAAAACTTCCGGAATCGCTAAACTCTATTTTAATTGTTGAGACCTGCATAACTGAGAAAACCTAGGCAAGCCTGATCCCCCTCATATTGAAGGGAGACCTTTGCCCAGCAGTGGGATGTTACAAAGGGCTGAATAAAAAGGGATTATCCAAATTAATTCATAATTGACCCATTTTCTATGGTTATCATAAAGAAAAAATACAATCAAATTGAAAAGCCCCTCCTAAGTTGTTCTAAGATAAATATATAAATTTTCTTTATCTTTTTAGTATATTTTATACGTATACCTTATAATCACAACGAAAACACAGTTTCAAACAGATAAAAAGATTTTTTTAGAAACAAAAAAACTTCTGAAAAAGATAAAAAAGGCCATAAACTTAATTTATGGTGTCAAGACTGCACTATGGTAATACCTACACCAATTTAAATGGCAAAATGTTTACATAACTGTATTTAGTGGAAAAGTCAATGGTATGGAAGAAAAGAATTCGATATTTAAAAAATTGCTTAAAAATTGTGGCAGAACGCCAACTGCTATCGTTGTACGTCGTAACAACGTCATAATATTGAATTTTTATGCTAAAAAGGAAAAAAATTACTCAAATGCAAACCGGAAATTCAGAATAACATATTGGAATTTGTATGATTTTTTTTTCCTTTCATTAGCGTAAGAGTAACCGTTTTAAATTCTAAGATCGTGTTGGATTATATCGTTGTGTCTACATACTTAACTGGCGCCTTGTCGCTTTTAAATTTTAGAATCTTGTTAAAACTTATCTTTTTATACATAACTATTCTTTTTGTGGTTAATGAGTTATTGGGCCAATCCTTACTTTAAAAAATTATAAATATCTTTATAAATAAATCAGAAATATTAGAAAGCATATAAGGGTGTAACATATTTATGAATTTTTTATTTATATGTCGAAGTTAAAAACTGTTTATTGTGTAAGGGTTTAAACATACGAGCTAGCAGTTAAAACGTAGGCTAGAGACGATCCCGAGCGACGCAAGCTGAAGCGCTTATATCTAATAAACATTAAAGAGGTATCTATTCCAAGACAGGGGCAGTTAGCCCGCAGGGTATTTTGAAACTCACCTAACTTTCTCAATTAACGCTTCGAACGTTTTTGTTTAGTTAAATAATTAACCGACTTACACCGCAATAAACGCGGCAGAATTGCTTCTTCAAACGAAATAGAAGTTGTTTGATGTTCTAACCGACTTCAAAATGGTAAAAGGTATGTGTGTCTATTTTTTGTGTGGTGAATGCTTTTAAAAAATCGATTTGTAGATATCGAATATTTCGCGTGATCGATTTTCAAAATAATTTATATAATAAATAGGTTATAACTCAAAGGTTATCCAAAATAAATTAAAAAAGAAAATTCAATTCTTAAGTGACATTTTCCGGGGGGATTAGTATAAAGCATTCCAGGAACTAAAAATTAAAATAAATTGGCGAAAAATGCTAGTTTTATTTAAAATATCAAGTATTCGCGTAAATTTAAAAAAAATATTAGTGTAAAGTAAATTTAATATCCTGTTTTGCTAACGCTTTCCTATCTAAAGCTCTTTTTCCCATCAAACTCCATTAAGATGAAGTTTTTCCCATAA
This sequence comes from Boloria selene, assembly GCA_905231865.2. NCBI lineage: Eukaryota > Metazoa > Arthropoda > Insecta > Lepidoptera > Nymphalidae > Boloria > Boloria selene. Next base: position 2,705,977 of record HG993133.1, read on the forward strand.
TTCATCATCATCGTTGCATCATTTATCAACTGAATCGCATTCATCTGACAAAATTGACATACATTAGTATAAGAGTAATCGTTTCAAACCATATTTCCGATAGTATTCTATACTTGTCTATATACTATGTAGATAGCTTGCGTTTTGTGATTGTCTCACTCCCAACAATGAGGCTTCGAGAACTATATTTATTGACCACTAGTTGCAATAATTCAGCAATATTCTGCTTACTTTAAGCAGTTTATGCATTATAAGAACGTAACCTGAGATACAGGTTTTAACCTACAGGTATGTCCCAAGAAAATGTAGACGCTAATGTCTTTTAAACAAATAATTATGTAATTTTTGTAATGAGAATAAATTTAAAAAAAAAAAGTGCGTGTGTACACAGTACACATGTCAGAAGTAAAACTTAAATTTAAGTTAAGGCTAACTCTTCCCCGTCTCTGAGCGCCTGGTACTATGGACTTATTTTTTCGTTTCATCGAGTTTGAAATCACAACGATTCTAAAGAAGTTTCACTTCAAAAGCACGGAAAGGACGGGATTAAGACGGATCAGCTAAAAGTCGTGGGTGGATCTCCTACGCTTAAACATATACTTAATATACAAGTGAAGAAACTTACTTATAACGACATGTCCTAGACACCAATTTTGTAGGTGTTTATTGAGCATTAGTGAGTAGGTAGAACATATTAAGTAGTTTGAGTGTAGGAGTAATTAAATGATCAAGTTTAATATTTATTAATTACTAGCAATACGCGCGGCTTCGCCCGCGTTCATTTTTTTAATCGCTACTAAACTTCATTCGATCACTCGCTGGGTTGAAAATTCTCCAAAATTACTCCAGCTTTAATATACTCCTGAGCCGCGCGGCCCTACCTATTTCATATATTATGTGCGGCGTGCACTTGTCCTCCTCTCCTGTTATTGTAGTTTTAGTAGGGATCCTTATTTTTTCTTGCAATTAAAATAGCCTATATTAATCAGTGATAATGTAGCATTCAAATGGTAAAAGAATTTTTAAAATCGGTCTAGTACTTTTTGAGCTAATTCGTTACAAACATACTTATAATTGAATTCTAACTTAATTGAGTCTGTTTAATGAATATTTCTTGGAAAATCTTATTCAAATAGTCATTACTATCGATATTGACGCGGAATTATAGTTTTAAGAATTTTTGTTTGTCTATCTGTCCGTTACCACATGACGAGAAAACCACTGAATATATTTTGATGAAATTTGTCAGGATGATAGCTGGTTATCCGGGTTAACTAAATATAGGATACATTTTACTGCGGGATAATATCTCAATTTTAAGAAATTTCGAGTAACCGTAAGAAATATCGCACAGTGTAATAATAATATTATATTAAATCTACGAATTTGATTTCCACTCAATTAAACGCGGACGGAGTAGATTCATGTACATATATACGTACCTATGACCTACGTCCAACGGTTAAATCATCCCTCTGACCTCAGCCGATCAGGTTTCGTGTCTAAGCTTTCCTAAGCTTACGTAACGTTAATAATAAAAGTAAATCGCAGCGCACCTTCTTATTAAACAAGGTGGCTGTGAACAAGACACTTTCGCCCACAACTATGTTACGAGCTTAATTATGACATTTATTTATAAATAGTTTTATTTATTTGTTGCAGCTATATAATGATATCACTACAATAAAGTTAGCAGCAAAAAACTGAATTTTGCAGCTGTGATATACTGCAAAATTTACTTAGAAGTACACTACATAGTATCATCTGAGATTAGAGAGTGTTTTGATGAGAGTTTCACACTTCCCTGTGTTCGTTTGAACAAAATAGTTCTGTTATGATTCTTACCAACTTACATTACCTTTTGTTGTACGAAAGCTTTTGATCACATTCAATTTGCTATATCAAAAATATCTACTAAAAAAAACTCATCACTATACAAAATTTACTTTAAATTCAGAAATGCATACGGATATAATTCACGAAAAATTAAAATTTCAATGATTAACGATAGATTTGGTCTACATTCTATACAATTCCTACAACAAGTCAAAGTTGAGACGTCTAATACCTTAGTCTCTCCCGTGACCATGATTGCTGTACAGCATTCGAAACGTCGGGAACCAAAAATCATAATAAATCCGCGACAAAATCCGAAAAGATAGTTTCATTTATAATGTCAAACATTCGCGTAAACCTAATAAAGTATTAAGTCAAAGTTTTTAAAAATATTCAATGTGCTGATTTGACTTTATTACTAATAAACAAATATGTTGGAACATTAACACACAGTGCCTTCTAGTTCCGTGGTAAGCTACGAGGCTTGCGTTACGGATACCAGATAGTTGATGTAGTAGTGTATAATTCGCGTCATGTAAAAAGAACGCTGGCTGTCAAGTTGCGCAGAGGCGATTTATCGGCCAATTTGGTTGTAAGACGCGGGGCGCGGGACGTCGAGGCACGCGTCGCATGCTTTCCGGCTCGCTATTGGTTTGTCAGTTCAAAATACCATCGTGCACATAAAAGTTATTAATTACGAAATGGTTTTATATAAAAAATATAGAAAAATATTTTTGACGTATATTGTTTTATGAAGAGATAGTCTGTTAATAATGCAGTTAAAATATATATTAACCGAATTAATTTAATTTTTGTAATTAGATTAAAAATTCTACATTGAATCTAACATATTTTATGAATTAAAAGAATTCTATTTAATAACGTTCTATCTAATATATTTTTCAATGTACCTAACAATGACCAATATACGTCGCGAGGCTTAGTAATTTTGTGTGCGAATGTACCGATGCGCAAACACACCCCCCACCACTTTCTTCCAGCGTTCTTTTTACGTGACGCGAACTGTACACATATATAACTTTAAGTACATACATTTTACGAATATCAACTCTGACTGGAGTACAATCGTGCTCATTACACAAATGAACGCCCCGAGCGGGAAATTTTATTGCAATATTTTATACCAAAAGCAGTCGTAGAAATCTAGCTGCAATGCCAGACAAATGAGATCGTAAAGTTGCCAATAAAAACGTCGATGCAACCAATTGATAGCATGAGACGTATCGAAGGGACTGCGCTCGCCGACGACAGCTATCCTAACTGCTAATCACCAAGTACTTTATTTAGTACTAGCTAGCGATTCACTCTCGAATCGCTCGGGTTCGTCCCTAGGTTAGTGTTAGCGAAACCACGGATTCCGCTAGTTAAAATAAATAAAATTTCTACCTCCTCCTTTTTCGAAAATGGTTAAAATGTAGCCTAAGTTACGCCTTATAACATAAGCTATCTACTAGTGAAAGTCTTATCAAAATCGGTTCAGCCGTTTCAGAGATAATACCCGGAACAAACAGAGAGACAAAAATTTCATATGTATTTAGTTAAAAGCTGTTCATTTGAAATTAAAAACAGACACTCCAATTTTAATTATATGTATAGATATACCTACATGTACAATGTACATGGGCAAACGCTACTTTCCTTTTTTGTATATGCTTAATATTATCATATAAATAATTGAAAAACGTTGTTTTATATTGATTATAGTAAAATGTTGATTAGTATACATATACCTACTTATTAATTATTTGCAGACAAAATTCAATTAGCCTATATATTGTTAGTTTCACACTCATTTATGGGCATTAAGGTCACACCTACAAAGGAATAGCAAACCTAAAGTTACATAAAATATAAATAGAATATACAAGTTTATATAGTACTGTGCGGCACTATGATGTATAGATCTGGGCGTCTCACAAAATAGAGGGGGCAATTGAAGCCATCTAAAACATAGTACTTACCTTGCACTTAGTGTCATTTAGCTACGGAAATCTAATAATAAATTTCGTAGAAGTGGCATATTAAAAATTTGCATCATGCTGTGAAAATCTACCGCACGTCCCTGAGTATAAATCAATAATAATTGAATATTAACTCAGTTTTACTCTTACATACTATACAAATACGTACATATATAACTTCAAATAGTCATGCGGTCGCGGGTTCAAGTCTCGCTTGGGGCATTCATCTGTTAAGCTCGGTTGGATGTTTGTACTCCAGTCATGGGCGTTTATATTTATAATGTGTATGTATTTAAACTTATATAATATGTAGTATATCCACTATCTAGTATCCGTAACATAAGCTTCCTTCGTAGCTTACCACGGAATCAGATGACGCTGTGTGTAATAACGTCCCAACATTTTTATTAATTAAAATATTATGTTTCTATTTTTATTATTGTAGAGTAAAATAAAATTTTTGTTTGACTCTACAATACTAAAGAAAATCACTTCAAAGAGGGTATTGTAGTAAGTAAAAAATGAAGAAGTAGATTCTTATATTACAGCAGAATTATTTGGTATATTTGAGATTTCTGAATATAGCAATGTCAGCAAGTCTCAATATAAATACAGCAAAACTATTCTATCGGAGTATAAGCGATTTACGTTCTATTTTAGTTCAAAGTGGTTACTCCACTACAGTCTCCAACTTAGATGAGTTAGACAACTAACTAATTTATTTTAGCAAAGATAACAAAAGATCAGCATTACTCACTGACGGCAAATCTTAATATAGCTACTCTACCATGTCTTTACTTTCTATTTCCTAACTTGTAAATAAATGAAAAAAAATATAATTTTATAACATATAAAAATACATTATGTAGTTAAATATATTAATTTTTACACATATTAACGTATTATTTGAGTGGGGATTTAAAGACGCCAATTTTAGAGATCAATTTCAACCACGTTCTAATTGTCATTCTGTTGTCTGTACAATATCATCAGATCAGTTGGATTGCATCAAAATAATGTATTATTCATAACTTCTCACTGTCATAAAAAAATTCAATAGTTAAACTTGCCCTTAACATGAATTTGAACTCAGGACCACCGATCCTACTAGCCACTAATGAGCATAAATAACATTCAATTTCCATTGAATATAAACTCATTAACAACTAATTTTGAACTTGTTATAACATAACCACTGTAAAAAAAAATAATTTTATTAAGTAAAAATTTTGACATATTTTTTTAATCTTTATTTTTAAGGGGTTTGGTCACAAAGTGATCATGCCACCCCCATTGTGATAACTAAATATAAATAATACACATTAAAGTAATCGGCCTTATAATTAAGAATAACAAAAATTAAGAATATCTACGTTTTAATCCGACTTGTACTACTTTATACAACATTCTTGACTGATCCGACAAAGGATAGGCCAGATTGAACATATTGTCAGTGAAACGTACACGTATCTAGATAGTTGTTGACAAAAATATGACGACTCTAAATATTACTAGGATGTAATAAGATTTATATCAGTGCGATATATCAATTTCTGAACGACTAAGAGCAGTAAAACGCAAGGGGATACGAATGTATGTCATTTATGAAAGTGCTCTTGTTTAAGTGGCCTTTGGTGAAATAAGTAATAGAATAATCCCTTATATACTAGCATGGGGTGTACTGTGTATGGGGTTTATTGCTTGTTGTGCCATTAGCTTTAAAGGCTAACTTAAATCTAACAGTTTATTGAGAGTTAAAGCTCTGTAAGTGCTGAGGTTATGTCCAGTCGGGCTTTGCATTTAATGATTGCAATCTGACTAAGAAATAATGTAAAGACAGTTTAATACAAAACATATAACTAACAGAAACCAAACAATAGTTTTTAAAAAACTAAAAAAAACACTACATAGTATAAAACAAAGTCGCTTCCTCCTGTCTGGCCCTATGTATGCTTAGATCTTTGTAACTACGCAACGGATTTTGATGCGGTTTTATAATAGATATGAGTGATTCAAGCGGAAGGTTTTAGTGTATAATTTGTCAAGTTTAAAGCGAAATGGTGCCTTAGAAGAGGCGAATCCCTGGTAATCAATATTCAAGCCTTTAGCCTATAATTTGCTAAGTTTTGGGGCGGAAAGGTGCCTTAGAAAGAGCTAGTCGCTAGTAACCAATAAATTAATACTCCGTCTCCGTCTGAATTCAAGAAATACAAAATATTTGTGTTTATTATTATTCATATACTTTTAACTTTTATTGTTATATAATTTCAATTTGAAAAAAGAATCCGAAATCAGAAACAAACAACATGGGTAATGTTGAATTCGATAACATATATTTTAAAAACGGTATAATACATTTATGAAGCACTCAGATGTGACATTTCAACAATTCATGACATGTTGAACAACCCTCAAACCCACGCGAAGAAAAATGTAAATAGATAAATATGATGGGAGAGAAAAACACAGCGCCATCTAGCTTCATGGTAAGCAACGAAGCTTGTGTTACGGATACCAGATAGTTGATACACTACAATATAACTATTAAATACTTAATATATATAATAACATTAACTTAATAATATAAATATAACTAACTTTTAAAAACATACATAATAAATATAAACACCCATGACTAGAGTACCAACACAAAAATGAACGCCCCCAGCGGGACTAGAACCCGTTAGAACAGCAAGTAAGGTCACGTCAAATATGTACTTCTTACAATTCTAAAGCAAACATTAAATAAATTATTTTAAGTAGTTCAACAGTCTTCTAAAATTATCTTATTACATCTAATATTATAAACATAACGGATACTCATAAACTTATAATATCCCAAGAGCCAGCAATGGCCAGACCTTCGTCATTTTATAAAAGCTGAAAATTTTTCTGTGGATGTCCCCTATACAGGTAAGAACGACCAGTGACTATAGAGTTTGGGTAGTGGTTACTTTGGCAGGTAACAAGTATTAAAGGTGTATAAAATAGTACCTTACTTTCGTTAAAGTATAAAGCTCAATCTTTTTATATTTTCTTCGGGATAACTTAAGAAATCTCGTCACCCAATGCCGGACACTTATGACGGTTGCTACCCCCTGCCAGACACCCCTAAACATGAATAAATTATAATTATACTTTCGTCATAGTATAAAAGCTAAATTTTATATATGTTACTTGGGGGCCTATGAAAAAATGTTACCCCAACAGCCGGACAGTTTTAATGGTTTTTTAATCCTGCCAGACACATTGAAAGTCCGCTGTAGGTGCGAGCGCGAGTGCTTAGTCGATTGCGATTTTTTAAGATTTCCAATAAAATAATTAATTTATTACGTTCATAGCCATTTTATATAAAGTAAAAAATGTTATTTTATTATTAAAAATTACAAAAAAATGTATTGTTTACGCTTTCGTTAAAGTAATTTAAACTCCTGTAGTTAGTTATAAGCCATTTAATATTATATAGAACTATTTGCCTGTACAAATCATCAGGCGCTTTGTTATATTGTACATTTTAATTGTATTTCACCTCACTTACTATTAAAGCTTTGGACCGAGCAGTTTAACTTTTATTTTCCTATTACCACATCACACATGTTTTTAAGATTCAATATCGACACCTCTAATCCTCTTCAAGTATTATTACAAAAAAAAAAATATTTATCGTTTTTATAAATTTCATTACTATCGTCGATATTTGCATTTTCATCTTCACTACTCCTCCAGTCGATGTTTCCTTCCTTCCTTAAGTTTCCTTCTACCACCTTGCAAAAGCAAGCTATTGCAGCAATTTCTGCGAGCAAATTATATATGTACCATTTGGAATAATGCTCATCTGAAAAATCCAACCACATATCAACCAGAAAATAACGGCTGGGTATTAAAAGATGACAAATACCAGTTCAAATGGTTTGAAGGGGATCAACTACCAAGTTATGTTAGTGATTCGCTCAAAACTCAATCAGGTATGTATTTATTATGATAAATTATTGGACATAATTTTTGAATTATTCATAATTGTATAAACTTGCTTTTTTTTTCAGAAACTGACAAAGAAGGCGATATTGACGACGATGATGCCATCGACTGGAGTAGTGACGATGAAAATAAAAATATCGACGACAATGATTTATAAAAACGATTAAATATATATTTTTTTGTAATAATACTTTTTTTTGTATTTTATAATAATAAAATAACATTTTTTACTTTATATAAAATGGCTATGAACGTAATAAATTAATTATTTTATTGGAAATCTTAAAAAATCGCAATCAACTAAGCACTCGCGCTCGCACCTACAGCGGACTTTTAATGTGTCTGGCAGGATTAAAAAACCATTAAAACTGTCCGGCTGTTGGGGTAACATTTTTTCATAGGCCCCCAAGTAACATATATAAAATTTAGCTTTTATACTATGACGAAAGTATAATTATAATTTATTCATGTTTAGGGGTGTCTGGCAGGGGGTAGCAACCGTCATAAGTGTCCGGCATTGGGTGACGAGATTTCTTAAGTTATCCCGAAGAAAATATAAAAAGATTGAGCTTTATACTTTAACGAAAGTAAGGTACTATTTTATACACCTTTAATACTTGTTACCTGCCAAAGTAACCACTACCCAAACTCTATAGTCGCTGGTCGTTCTTACCTGTATAGGGGACATCCACAGAAAAAATTTCAGCTTTTATAAAATTACGAAGGTCTAGCCATTGCTGGCTCTTGGGATATAATATAAATTTGATGAAATATTCTAGTAACACAACTAGTTTCCCAAACAAGATTTCAGCATTAAGGAGAAATGCAGCCCCTACGAAATTAAATATGATTATGAATAGTGTTACGCAACATCCTACTGTAGTCTGTAGGAGTTGTACTCGTAACTTGTAATTTAGTTAAAACTTTCCTATATAGTGAAATATGAATGGTGTTCAATGATAGAAATGCTTATAGCATAAAATATGTATAAATAAATAAACATTTAATACATAGCGCCATCTAGTTTCGTGGTAAGCTACGAGGCTTGTGTTACGGATATCAGATAGTTGATATACTCTCGGGGGGGAGGCTGTACCTCTACCGGGCGCGTCCTCTCGGTGGCGGATGAGAGGGACGCCACTCGCTCTTCCTAGCCAGTCGAGCGGGTGGTAGCGGGGAAACCCGCCGCGGACCAAAAGCCATAGGCGGCGGGACAGGAGGTCCCGCGACTGCCAACCTTGGGTGGCACCTCTGGCTGCCCTCACAGCTAAGAGGTGCCAATAGGGGCCGCCTAGCGGCCACCGGTTGCGCGACCGCTTCGGGGGTTTCGCAACCGGACAGAAGGGGGTGTCATCACCGTGGATGGACCCCACGGTGAACGGGCACCACCCTGGCGGGGCCGCTCGTTGAAGCTTCGGCTGAAACGTTGCGACAGCCGTCGGCGCGGTGTCTCTGGCCGTTTTCACGGTAGGAGGCACTGCGCGGGGGCCACCCGTCGGGACTAGCTCGACGGGGGGCGGCCGGGAGTGGGACTGCTGCTCAGGCGGGCGGTGGTTCCGCGACTGGTGAGGGGTGGCCGGCAGCACTTTCAGTCAGGATCGTGGCCGGCCGGTAGGGCGGACCGCGGGGGGAGAGGAGTGCCGGTATTGCGGTGCGCCGCTCGTCCCTACCCTCCGCGGCCCAACGGGGCCGCCACCGTGGGATGGCGGACGTGGTGGGCTCGCTTCGGCGGGCGTTTGGTGGGTCCGCTTCGGCGGACGTGTGTTGTGGTTGCCCACTTAGGTGGGTGGCTGGTGCCGCCGACGTCGTCTTTGATGGCGGAGGCGGCAGGGCTGCAGGGGGCGGGGAGTGTTGGTGATAAGCCGCACTCCCTGGCCTCTGGAGCCGGTGGGGCAACAGGGGGTGGGGAGTGTTGGTGATGAGCCGCACTCCCCGCCCTCTGTAGTCGTTGGGGCTGCAGAGGAGAGGGAGTGTCGGCGTTGTCGCATCCCTGTCCTCTGCAGCCGTTGTGTTGTTGGTCCCTTCGGGGAGTTTGTGGTGGGCCCCGTTGCGGGCGTTTGTGGTGGGTCCGCTTCGGCGGACGTGTGTAGTGGTGCCGCCGACGTCGTCTTTGATGGCGGAGGCGGCAGGGCTGCAGGGGGCGGGGAGTGTTGGTGATAAGCCGCACTCCCTGGCCTCTGGAGCCGGTGGGGCCGCAGGGGGTAGGGAGTGTTGGTGATGAGCCGCACTCTCCGCCCTCTGTAGTCGTTGGGGCTGCGGGGGGTGGGGGGACCGGCCTCATTAGCCGCACTCCCCGCCTTCTGCAGTCGGTGATTGTTGGCCCACTTCAGTGGGCTGTGTTTGGTTGGGGCTGCTCTGGGCACTGCTCTGATCAGCAGAGTGGTCTTGGGAGCAGCCTCGTCTTGGTTGGTGTCTTCCCATAATGGGGCTGTCCCTCTCGGGGCGGCCTCATGTTGGTGGCTTCGGCCAACCGTCGGGGCGTCACGGTTGTATGCGAAAGCGATCCCGTGGCGTTCCATATGGCGGCAGGGGTTGGGCAGTTGGGTTTTAGTGGGTATGCCGGTCTCATTAGCCGGAGAGTCCCACATAACTAGCCCAGGGGAAGTCGGGTAGTATCCGTAACAGGATTTCCCAACGTTAAAAAAAAAAAGATAGTTGATATACTACACATATATAACTTTAAATTCATACAAATAATAAATATGACTGGAGTATAAACATTCGTGCTTAACAAATGAATGTCCCCAACGGGACTCGAACCCGTGACCGCTAGCTCAGCAAGTAGGGTCACTACAAAGTGCGCCAAATGCGTCATAATAAAATGTTTAGTAAGTAAAATATATAACCTTATTAAATTCAAATGCTTCCATTGTTTTACTAGTTATATCTATATACATAGGTACAATGAGTTTCAAGTGAGAGTCACTCTCACTCTCATCACGAAAAAGTGCTACTGCTTATTGCGGAAATCGATAAAAACTGTTTTTTTACCCTTAAAAACTCCCCCCTTCCCCGTCCCAACCTCAGATCGCCCGTAAATTATTTTTCGTGTCATTTTTATAATATTCTCCTCCTTTTCGAATGGGTTTAATCCTACTATTATTATTTTTTTCACTTTTTATTATTTTTAAAGGTGGTCTATATATAAATAAAACTGATGTGCGTGTTTTTAATTTTAAATTAATAGCTTTTCACTAAATGCAATGAAAGCATATACGGTACTTACATCAAAAAATCAATTGTATTTTTTTCTATCTGTATGTTTACTCCTACTTATCTCTGAAACGGCTGGACCGATTTCACGGGACTTACACTCACAGATAGCTAATGGTATAAAAAGTAACTTAGGCTACCTTTTAGTTTATTAAAAAAATATAAAAGCCGTTTCATTTATTTTAACTTACGCCCAGCGAAGTGGGCTTGGTTTACTAATGTATACTAACTTACGTAGGGACGAAGCCAAGCGAAACTGGGGTGAGTCGATAGTATAAATAAAGTTGATGATTATTTTCACAGGAAGGCTATAAAAGAATTGCTCCGTTTCACTTTATTTATATGAATTGTACATATTATAAATAATAATTGAATATAAGTATTTATTGAATGTTGAGTTCTTGACACAAATACAAAAGCACCAACTTGATTACGATTCATTCATTCAATTAAAAAATATATTTTATCACAAAAATGTATCATTCAATTCTTTTATTCATACGGCATTAATGAAATGAAAACATTTTCTTGACAAAACAAATGTTTTTGTTATTATAATATAAAAAATATATAAAGGTCCATTCGCTTTTTTATTTTTATTCGAAAAAGACGATATAGGAAGGGTTTCTAAATCTGAACATATTATAAAACAAAGTGGCTTCCCGCGTTTGTACGCTTTGATCTTTTAAAGTATGCAACGGATTTTAATGCGGTTTTTATCAATATACAGAGTGATTGAAGAGCAAGATTAATGTTTAATAGATGCATATTACGGTAAAAAGCCGAAAAAATATCTCATTTCTGAGCAAATTCTTATAACATATCTAGAAAGAAACCCGAATAGACCGAGGCCGGTGAATCGCTAGTAACATACTAAATTACTTTTATTAAAGTAATTAAGTAAAGTAGTACTTTTATTTATGTAATGTAAAATAAACTAAATTAGAACTTCAATATTTGACATTATAAATGAAACTATCTTTTCGGATTTTATATAGATTAGAACTTCACTATAAATAACTTGGTTGGTTTGTCCATCTGAAGAAAAGTTATATGGGGCTCACCGGCAAGTACTGCCCACTAAAACCCAAGCACCCAGAGAATATATTTATAGTCTATGTTAGATAGCTAATATGGAGGTTATAAAAGGTTCTGTTAAAACTACAATAAGTATATGAAAAGCAGTGTATAAAAAAAAGTGCGTGTGTACAAAGTACACATTATATCAGAAGTAAAACTTCTTTGGCAAACTAATTTTTAAATCTCGTTTATATTTATACTAAATAACCCCGTCTAAGCTCGTTGAGAGGGAGATGGCGCGAAGGTCACACCCACGAGTTAGACAGAGTTAGAAATGTCACTGACTCGCGGTGGGCGAGATCTAACTAAGGCTAACTCTTCCCCGTCTCTGAGCGCCTGGTACTATGGACTTATTTTTTCGTTTCACTTCAAAAAGGAAATAAAGTGACTGATATAAAATATCCTTCTTTTTTTGTTACATATATACATATATAAGGGTTGCTTCACAGTCTACTCTACTATCAGAGAAGTACCAGGAGCAAGCCGCATGACACACCGAAGTGAGCCCTTCAAAGCCAGATTGCCGGACGCCGCTAAGCCTACGCTATTTGTGAAAAAAAATAGGACGACGATCTTCTGAACGATAAGAACAAACAGGAAAGATAAAGTAGATTAACGTCGGTGGTCTACGAGTTGTAGCGATTGATATAATTAGATACTGATAATTTCTTATAAGAAATAGCCTTTTTTGTTGGACTTAGGACTTAAAGCCCTGTTAACTGCTCAACCAAATAACCCACAAGGCAATTACAAGATTTAGTATCGCTATAAATAGCAAACTAACTAAATTTGCATTTGCATCATGTATGTATTTTTATTTTTTTAAGTGCAATAAAGAATATATAATAATAAGAAACAGCATTTTTGTAGTATGTACTATTTCTAACATGATTACCACTTATCTTACGTTGCAGGAAAAAATCGCGAGGATCCATGCATGTCTGAGAGAACATAGAAAGTTTTCGAAAGACATGTGAAGTCCGCCAACACGCACTAGGCAAGCGCGGTGGACTATGGCCTGATACCCTTTGAAGGAGGCCCGTGTCCAGCAGTGGGACGTAAAAAAGGGCTGAATACATACTATTACTTATAAATTACTGATCAATTTCAAATTTTATTTTCATATATAGTTATTAAATGTAAATATTTTGCAAAACTCTATTTCAATAATCCAGTACTGTTTGATACAACTTTTGTTTATTATTTAATCTGATGCGATTTCCTACGAGTATATGCGCTTATAAATAAAACCGTTGTTTGACCATGCTTTTGAAATAACTATTTTCCTTCAAACGTCGCTATATTTTTGATTTAAATATGTAAATATCCTATGCTGCATAATATGTGAGATATTTTTTTGTGAAATACCGCGATTTCGTCTATTTTAAAAAAAAAATGTGCGTGTGTACAAAGTACACAATATGTCAGAAGTAAAACTTGAATTTAAATTAAGACTAACTCTTCCCCGTCTCTGAGCGCCTGGTATTATGGACTTATTTTTTCGTTTCAAAGTTTGAAATCACAACGATTCTAAAGAAGTTTCACTTCAAAAACTTAGAATACTAAGTAGTATGTACTTAGTATTCTAAGTTAATATTTAAAGACTTTAGAAGCGAACAATTTGTCATTATTAGCATGAATTTTGTACGCACTTAACGTAACAAGCATACTCGGCCTCATTGTTCCATTCCATAATTTTTTTCTTTAAAAAAGAATTAACCGGGATAAAACCTATTTAAGTTGGCGCAACTCACATAAGTTAAAGTTTAATCTTTACAACTATTTACTACAATGTAGTTTATTACAAGAATATATTTAATATTCGAGTAAAATAAATTAAACATAATAAAATTACACGATATTTTTAGCGATCCCTTAAATGGAAGAAACGGAATTAAGTATGATCTCAAACGTACAAGAATGTCGTAGAACATTCAGGGCAGATTCTACGTCTTATTATACAAATACCGAACTGAATTTCATTCGGAAATTCAAATTAGAATATCCTCTGACTAAACTTACTACCTAGCAGCAGCCATTTTTATCCGATTACGCCAGAAGGAGGGTTATGTTTCTCGAGTGTATGTACGCATGTAGCCTAAACGACTTGTCATTAGATTCGATTATAATAGATACGTCATGATCTATATAAGTCGCTTGGAGATTGCGATATAGAACTTATTATATGATCTTCACGTAACAACTTTGAAAAAATATATACATACGTTACATTACATGTATACCTTAACGATAGCCCTTTGTTAACTTTGCTTTCTATCTTTTTCAATTTATAAGGTTCCGTAGATCTTACCCTTATAGGATAATTTTGTTTTCTGCCTGTCCGTCCGTCTGTTTGTTTGTCAAGACCCTTTTTCTGAGGATTGTGTTATGGTATCAAGTTGACATAAATCTATAATCCCTAAGAAGTGAAAAGTCTATTGTAAGTCATTTCAATCTAAGATACAGTCGTTTATTTCGTTTAAAAAAATGTTAAAATCATTTCCAAGGAAATCAAATTTATGTTACTAATAATAGTGTACTTCCCGTTAACCTAGAATAATGAAATTTGGCAAAAAGCAATATCTTATAACTCAAGTAAAGGGGAAATCCGAAAACCGTTACATCACAATTTTTTATTGCGATTATTTTATTTTTCAATCTACTTTCGTAGATTGAACAACCCTTATCGTTGGCCGTATATACTATATAATCAACGCTTATGAAATAGTTTGTTTTTGTACGCGGCTGAGCTAAGGAGGAGGTTATATGTTCCGTTGTATGTATTTTATTTTTTTTATTTATGTTCACCGATTACTCCGCCGTCTGTGGGCCGATTTCAAAAATTTTTCTTTTGATTGGTAGGGTATAGTTCCGAGGTGGTCCCATTGTCACCAAGTCAGGATCTGATGATGGGATCCCAGGGAAATCGAAGGCAACTCTCAAAATTTACAGGCACCTATTATGTTTTTGATATATTTTCTAAACCCGATAAAGTTTTTACGTATGAAAATCATCATCTCATGTGGATGAGCTGATGATGGAAGGTAAAATTCCTCAACAGTTGTTTTTTATGTGTTTTCACCGATTTCTCCGTGAATTGTGGGCCGATTTTAAATTTTGTTCGGTAGGGTATACATTCAAGATGTTCTCATTGTCACCAAGTCAGCATCTGATGATGGGATCCTAGAGAAATCGAGGGCAACCCTTAAATTTTATCGGCACTGATTACCTTTTTCATATATTTTCTAAAGCTGTTCAAGAATTTGTGATGATGTAAGGTATATATCCTCAACGGTTAGGAGTTGAAAGAAAATTCTTTTAATATTATACGTACTTATGAACTGATAGTCGTATTCCTTCAGGATATTAGGTGGATTGATAATAGGAGGTAAATCTTATTAACGTCTACGAGTTACGTGGAAAAATAGACGTGGACAAATCTCGATTGACTATTGTCGTTCATTTCAAAACTTCGCTGACTTATTGGAGCAGTAGTTTAGTTAGCCTTCCAATATTTTATTTAAACATAATAATTTCCACAAAAAAATTTAAAATAAATTATTTTTTAACAAAAATGAAAACCGACTTCAAAACGCTACAAATCGAAACTAAAAAGAAAGAAAAATAATTTTAATTACTTAGTTATTGTTGGAGTCGGTGCCAGCCAAAGCAAAATAATCTTAATACAATTTAATTACTGTATCAATTTGTAAATATAATCAAAATATCCGTTCGAAAGTTCATTGCAAAGGCAGGATAAAACTGTCCTTCTTGGCTGGCACCGACTCCAACAATAACTAAGTAATTAAAATTATTTTTCTTTCTTTTTAGTTTCGATTTGTAGCGTTTTGAAGTCGGTTTTCATTTTTGTTAATTTTGTAGTATATGTATACGTATTTTAATAATGGGCTTTTATGTTTTCATTTAAAGCACCTTACAGAGAATATAAAATGTAGAGATTATTAAAGTAAGCAATTCTTTTGGTTCGAGGAAACGGTCATTAAAACAGGTTTTTGATAAAAATTCATAAATATTAATTTAGGTATACTAAGTAGGTTAGGTTTGGTTACTTAGTAATAAGTAAGTATACTAACGATCGAACCAGATACGTATTAACGATTAGAATAGTATTTTACAATATTAATGTATTATATTATGTTTATTGATGAGAATCATATTAATATCCGCTTCGAGGATTAAAAGATCTAAACGTACAGACTGATTGAAGCAACTTTGTGTTACACTATGTAGAAATGAAGCTTCTGAAATGCGAGTGGAGCCGAAGGCCAACACTAGTATGATATCCGTTTAATAAGTAAAACTGCCGCTACTAACAATCATCTATTATATCTAGTAATATACATTCAGTGTGATTCAATATTCTAGGGTTAAACTCACTTGACAAAATACAGACGAAGAGTGACTGACACTGGCGACATCATTGCAATTTGCAACTAACAAGCATTTATTTAACTTGCAATGTTTGTATGTATGTTTTTTCGGGTGTCGCGTCGTGACGTCACACTAAATCCAACATGGCGGACTCCCAAATAATACTATGTTTTATGCACCACCTATGGTACCTATGCCTATGATATGGATATTGAACAAAGGGTTACTAAGAAGAACACGAATTTTAAAGCAAATCAAACTTATTTTTTACAAAACACATTTTTAAATATTTATTGTAGCCTACAACATTTGATACTTGATATATTTATTTTATACTTGAAGCTTGGCTTAAACTTTGCAAGATAGGAAGTTATTCACATTTCCTTTATTTACACAATAACCCAAGATTGACTGTATATTTACATGTAATCACCTCATTTTAACCAAATATTTTTTTGTTTAACTAAGAACAACATTAAGTATTCAAAATACGGTATAATATAGGGCATTTCTTTAAAAAATAACAGAAAGAGCAGTTCTTTTTATAAATACGTCAAATAAAATTAGCCTTACAATTTTTCCGTTCGTGACTTGATATAGGGTAAAGTGACATGAAATGAATTTATAATTTCAATATACGTAACGCGCAGTATCTACGAGTGGAAGATCCTAATCAAATCACAATTTAAGAAGGGCGTAGGTCTCATTTTAATGTTATTTCGAGCACACCTTAATATTTCACAAGGTATGACGACACGTTTGGCGGAGTTTGTAGTGACCCTACTTACTTGCGCCAGCGGTCGCGGGTTCGAGTCCCGCTGGGGGCATTCATTTGTTAAATTCGGATGTTTGTACTCCAGTCATGGGTGTTTATATATTTATAATATGTATGTATTTAAACTTATATATGTAGTATATCAACTATCTTGTATCCGTAACACAAGCTTCGTAGCTTACCACGGAACTAGATGACTCTGTGTGTAATGATGTCCCAACATCTACAAAGTTGCATTAAATATATATGTCCTTAATAAAACCAGTTAAATCTGACTCTTGAACTGTCTTACTTGGTAATAAATGATGGTTGGTTGGTCGTACTTGCTATTATACCAACGTTACTAACTAAAGTTATAAGTCCATGTCACTTACAAAACTTTTATACCTACTTGTTACATACTGATTATTATTAATTTGTATCCACATAACTTACTGAAGTCTCATATTATTCTGATGTGATGGCAAACGAACAAACTTACATCATAATTACATATTTCTATACAAGAAGATAACTTCTACAAGTACTATATATATTTTCAAGCAAAAACGCGATAAGGAACATTATGTTATAGTAATATCTTTTTTATCTCAGAAAATGTAAATAAAGGGCCATGTAAATTGAGATGAAAAGGGTCGTAAAAGTATAATTCGAGTGTTTCTCCAAAAAGTTCACAACATTGTTTGTAACCTACAAAATTCCGAGTTGAAAATGCTTATTTTTGTCCAGTTTTCTCGTTAAAGTACAAAATGGTTTATGTTTTAGGCAAAAATATAAGACAAATAACAGCCGACATAAGCAAAGTTGGTACTACCGATTTATATGATAATTATATTACGAGCGTTATAAAAATTGTATATTTGTCACATAATATCGAAATAAAAAAAATCTAACAAGTATTAAAAACAAAATTATCTTAATTTTAGTTAACTTCTTTAAACATTCCACTGCTGGGACGAGCCTCTTTTCATTGAGGAGATCAGGCCAGAGACCACCAACATGCCAAGTGCGAGTGCGGATAGTCCATACGTGTCTTTCGAAAATTAATTAAGTTTTCCTTCACGTTTTATTTTTTAATCGCATTTGACCCGAATAATATGGACAAGGAATTAATATAAAAAACCTTATAAAGAAACATTTGGTTTGTATTGTCCGTTTGTACGTTTACTCGAGAAGGGCAGAGCAATTTATAAAAAGAATATATTTTATTTGTATTCGTATGAAAGATATATGAAAGCAAAGCCTTTGACTTTATTTTAATCAAGCTTGTGAGTTAGAACCGTATGAAACGTTTCTGTTTTATACGGTTCCTTGAATTTCTATAATTGAATGTGATATAAAATGTAATTATGATAAGTAAGTAATATGTTTCGTATCAGCATATTGTTTAATTCTGGGGAAAAATAACGAATCTATCGTTATTTCAAACTCTACAAAATAAATATGCATCTTTGCCAAAGGCAGGCCATTTCTTATCAACTTTTTATCTGCAGCTTCGCTTGTATACTTTATTGTACTTTGATATTTCGACTATAAGTATTAAGTTTCTTCAACAAACGACGAAATAATTGATAAAAAATCTTTTCAAATCAAATTGGTAGTTCCAGAGATTACTAGTGTGTTCAAATAAACAAATGCAATCGCTAACTTTATAATATTTGTAGACACAAAGAATTACATTTTCTGACGATTTTCATCAAACAATATTTTCATTTTGTTCATAATATTTTCATTTTTAAATAAATATAAATATGTTGGGACATTACACACAGCACCATATATTTCCGTGGTGAGCTACGATGCTTGTGTTACGGATACCAGATAGTTGATACACTGCACATATTTAACTTTTAATACATATTATAAATATAAACCCATGATTTGGGTACAAACATTCATGCTCAACAAATGAATACCTCCAGTGGGACTTGAACCCGCGACCACTAGCACAGCAAGTAGGGTCTACAAATTGAGGCAAACGTGTCATGTTTTTATCCAATATTCTTGAGCTGCGTAAAATATTGACGGATTATTATACAGTGTTATCCCTGTCCCAATATAATGGATTGGCGACGAAGAGAAATGGTTTTTTAAGAAGTAAGCTATTATTAGTTGAGGGAAATAGATCTAGCAAGGACATTGACTCGTCGAATAAATGTTTGGATAAAAGCTTAGGGATCGACTTTGTCTAAACATTGAGTGGTTTGGATTGATTTCTTCAGCAAACAATGTATTTACCTCAATCTATTTTTAGGAATATCAGGAAGAATATGATAAATATGTGCTAATTATAGCTATATGAAAATATAACATGTTATATGATCCTAATAATACCTAATGTATAACATAACATTTAATTTTTGCTTGCTGTTTCCTGTATTATTAAGTTTCTTCCGCAAAAAAAAATTAAATTGATTATTCTGAATGATAAAGTGCTATAATTCTACGAAATATAAGTAGCAAAGTACCAATTAAATCAATTATGGTTACGTTATATATATTACGTAAATATGTACGTTTTCAATAAAATCATTCATGTTTTTTAAATGACTGCTAACTCAAAAGTCGCCATGTATGACAATTAGTGTCCGACCGAATATTCGGTTTCGGTTTCGGTTTCGGTCGAGTTTCGGCAAAAAAACGAGTTTCGGTTATGTTTCGGTTTCGGCAGCAAACCTGCCGAAACTACGACCGAAACCGAAACTGCATTCGGGAGTTTCCGCGCTGTGCTCGGGTGTGTTCGGCGCGGTAAATGACATCCAAGCGACGCGACGATGACATTTGGCCGCGTTCACGTGCGTAATCATGTCGTAACCTGTTTGTTTGCAGTGCATTTTGTTTGTTGTGAATTTTCGTGTGATATGTTTTGAATTCGGTAAGTTTTATCATAAGAGTACCTCGAAAAGTAATTTAATATTACAAAGGAGTACCTAGATTATAGAAGAATCAAGTTTACCATAAAAAATTAAAAATCTAAACATTTTGTGGTTAATTTAACTCTTTCGCTAATGCTATATGTAAACAAACATTTGTTAGGTACATGGTATTTAGTATTTACTATAGTGCATTAGTGGTGATAATATTAATTTAGGGATATTGGGATTTAGAGTTTCGCGTTCAATTTAATAATTATTAAGTAGGTACCAATATAATAATTGTTTTTTTTGTACAAATTAACACTTATAATTAAACGAGTAGATACCTACCTGGTTATCCGTATAAAATTAACACTTATTTATTAACACTTACTTATATTTATTTTACTAATTAAAACTGACTGATTATAATACATTTTCTTCATTTTTCTCTGAAAACATGATCCTTATAAGAAAGTTTCGGTTTCGGTTTCGGTTTCGGCCGAAACTGAGACCGTTGCCGAAATTCGGTTTCGGTTTCGGTTTCGGTCGTAAAAACCAGTTTCGGTCGGACACTAATGACAATGTCACCATAAGAACATCTGCTCTCATCTTATATCTATAAAAAGACTCTAATACAGAATTATTAAAAAATCTGTTTTGTAAAATATTGCTTTGGAAAACCAACTCCAAATCTTTTCTAAATACAAAATTTCATCGAATACGTAAGAGCCATTTCCGAGATACACGAAATTTTATGTTATACCTACTCGTAATACAAGAATTGTTAATTTAATATTAAAAGTCACACTCGCTTTGGGGATATCCCTAAGATTTTTTGCCGTACATTTTATTGCTTTACTTCAAAGCTCTAAGCTTTGAACGTATAACGTATGCCTAAAACAGCCATTTTTTATTTCCAACTTTAATTTGAACTTATTATGATTTCGGGTTTTTGGTTAAGTAGCTTCGTATAATTAAAAAAATCAGGTCAATAATTTCAATGACTTTTACAGATCATACGTACAAACTTCATTTCTTTATAATATTATATACTTTTAGGTTATTAATAATAATATTTTTAAAGAATAATCAGGCATTTTTAAGACATTTGGTCCATGCAGCATAAGATTTTAAAAAAATTGAATATTCTACATTATTGTTTATGGATAATTTATTCAGCCCTTTTATATCCCACTGCTGGGCACAAGCCTCCCTTCAATACAAAAGAGATCAGGCCATAAGCCACCGCGCTGGCCTAGTGCGTGTTGGCGAACTTCATATATCTTTCGAAACCTTGCTAGGTTCTCTCAGATATGCAGGTTTCCTCACGATGTTTTCCTTCACCGTAAGACACGTATTAATCATGTTAGAAATTATACGCACATGAAGTTATCAGAGGAGCGAGACCCGGATTTGAACCCACTTCACTCGGTTTCCCAAGCAAGCGCGTTACCAATCAACTTCCACTGTCTTTATTGATTAATAATAATTATTATTAAATAATATATAGATACAAATAAACAATTCATTTACTTTTATTTAACATTTCCCTTACCAAACATACTCGAATTGCTTGCACAAAGTGAGCAAACATTTAAACGATGAAAAAATAACAGCTATTTTCTTGGAGAGATCGAACTTTGCAGATGGGGCCAAATTTTTGCCCATCTTAATGTTAAAGGGCGGAGACAAAATCTGCTGAAACTTGTAACAACTCCTATTTTTCAGCTATTTATTATTATTGATTGAGTAAATGTTGAAAGAATATTTATTAACTCTACGTGAAGCGGTATTCGATATTTCGTGACCAGTGAGTGCGTAAGTGATCTTTCGCTTTTATATATATTTAAATTAGCGACTCGCTTCGCTCGGCTTCGTCCCTGGATTTAGCGCCGAACTAAGCCGAGGGTTCTGCTAGCAGCTAGTTAAAATAAATAAAGTTTCTAAAACAAAAGTACCATTAATTACTTATAACATTAGCTATCTGCGAGTGAAAGTCCCGTCAAAATCAGTCCATCCGTTTCAGAGATTAGCCTGAACAAACAGACAGACAGACAAAAAATTAAAAATTGATTTTTTTATGTAAGTAACGTATACGAGTGTACTGTCATAATATGCATTTATGGAAAATTTATTAATTTGAAATTAATAACAGACATTTCAGTTTTATTCATATTATTACGAGTACATAGATTGCAGTACATCTACATTATAATATCTATATTTTTAAGACTGAATTAATGCCAATATCCTTATATATTTTACTAGCATTTCCCGCGGCTTCGCGCGCGTTCTAAAGACCGGAAACCTAAATCTTTCCGAGTCGCGCGGTACGGTACCTCATAGAACTATTACGCTGCCCAAAACGGGAACGTTTTTAACAAATAAACAAACAAACAAACAAAAAAACAAACAAACTCTTCTGCTTTATAATATTAGTATAGATGTAATGAAACACATTACGTACTACTTATATAAATAGGTACGTAATAAACGTAATAACGTTTAATAAGTAATTACAATATATTATACGAAATGTGAAATTTGCATTCACCGTACCGTAATCGTTTGTAGAATTGTTTTCTTACGCCTAAGGGTTTCTGGAAGATTACTGACACAGCGACAAGCCCCCGTATCGGTTTTAGGGTGCCGTACCCAAAGGGGAAAAACCCTTATACTTAGACTCTGCTGTCTGTCTGTCCTTCCGTCTGTCATCAGGCTGTATCTCATGAACCGTGATAGTTAGACCGCTGAAATTTTCACAGATAATGTACTTTTTTTTATTGTTGTTATTTATTCTTTTATTGTTGCCACTATAACAACAAATACAAAAAAAAATATTTAAGGGGACTTTTGCCGTTTATATAGATAATTGTACGGAACCCTTCGTGCGCGAGTCCGACTCGCACTTGGCCGGTTTTTTCTCTTCCTTTTAACCCACACGTATGTGTGGATGTAACAAGGACGAGTATTTTATTATCAAAGGCTAATAAAAGGGCCTTATACCTTCATTACACTTGCCTTAAAGTTTAGAAAGCCGCCCTCGTTTCATTTCCTCAATGTAGGTAGAGCGCTACCCACTTAAAATTTCATGATTGTGATGAAAATATACACCATAATGCATTTGAATTTCAAATATTGCTATTTCTCTTCATTTATATTACTTCTACTAAAACATGTACCTACAATAAATAACTTTTAGAAAGTTAGATTCATTGCAAAAAATCACTGATACTGATAAATCTACTTGAAAGTTAAGATTATAGTCGCTACTTGAAATCGCATTCACGCAAGAGTCCGATTGTAGTTGCCTGCGGTCGCGGATTCGAGTCCCGATTCATTCACAAGCCTTGTAGCTTACGACGGAACTAGATGGCGCAGTTTTTCTTATGAAATGTACATACTAGTACTGTACTTTATAGTATAAGTAGCCTAAAAAACTAAAAAATGAAAAAAGATAATTATTTTCCTTCATAAAAAATGCAATTATTCAAAAATAACATACTCAATATATACGAGTACAACAACAAAGTAGAGTGTATATTAAAAATGTATACGAAAACATGGATGAGTCGAGGGACGGCATCGACGGGCTTGCTTTGGCTGCTGTAATATTAAAATTGTTTTATACAACTGGGTTTCATTTAATAACTTACTGAATTATTGTGTATCTCCCTCATAACTTGCCCTATATAAAGCTTGCAACGTTTAAATAATCTTAGTCGAAGGCAAGTTTGTGAAATACTGAGCTTTAACTCGCCTGCATAGATTTATTCGATGACACGTTTGGCTCAGTTTGTAGTGACCCTACTTTCTGCGCCAACGGTCGCGGGTTGAAGTCTCGCTGGGAGCATTCATTTGTTGAGCACAAGTGTTTGTACTCCAGTCATGGGTGTTTATATTTTTAATATGTATGTATTTAAAATTTATGTGTAGTTTACCTACTATCTGATATCCATAGCACAAGCCTCGTAGCTTACCACGGAACTAGATGACGCTGTGTTTAATAATGTCCCAACATATTTATTATTTATTTATTTTAAATTATCTACACCAATGTTATATAGAAGTAAACTTTATTTTGGCTGTAATCTCTCAAATTTCTCGTTTTCTGAAATTTCACTCCCTTATAGGAAGCCGCCGAGTGCTATAGGCTTTTTTTATTGCGATAAAATATGTTTACTGTCAGAAATAATACCTTGTACCGTAAATAAAGTCGGGAAAGTATGTGCGTTGCGTTGCTTTATTCAAACGAGCCGATGCTAACTTCCTCATGTACTGAATTTCCTCTCATTCTTTGTGAAGTAGAATAAAGTTACATTTCATTGAAAAGGTATTACATTTCGCTTACGCTATGGGTTTTTGTAACCTGTTAAAAATATATTTAGGGAAGGTAAGTTAAGTTAAATATACTAGCAGTGTGCTATGATGCAAAGGTGCGGGATCATCAGACGGTACAAAGTAGGGGCTTTATTTTAACCATTTAATATAAAGAACTAACCTAGTAATATTTCATAAAAATATATTATTATACAAACTTGCATCACACTTAGAAAATCTACCGAAATATCCTGTATACTAGTTACGAGTATGTAATCTAAACGGCCAAAATTAATAATTAATTATTCATCTCTCAATGGCCTCTCTCGAAGCCAACACGGCCTACAAAAGGTTCAAATTCGACGTAACTACTAATAAGTCCTTAATGATTATTTGATCAATAAATTCTTATAATAAAAATAGGTATAGTTTTTCATCTATTTTTAACTAACTTCAAAAAGGAGGAAGTTATGTTATATTTTTAGACAGCTTTTATAGTCTATTTCTATAAAAAAAACTGGAATATATGGAATAAAAGTGTTTATGCTACAACCCTTGGGACCAGACCAGGCATTACGCTTGTAATGCTTTGCCTGCTTCTAAGGGTTGTAGCATAATGTATCATTAATCTGTACGTATATATAAATAAACATTGTGGGTAGAACCATAGACAAATGGAAGTTAGTAAAAGTAAACTTGTTTCAAAGTTAACTCTTCACTTAAGTTCTTCAAAATATTTTTCTAAGATATACGAGTATGTATGAACCAATAGACATCTATATGTATTGTAAATATTGAAAAAAGTACACTAATGGTATTCAACCTTTAAATGAAACAGAAAAAAATAACTTATTATTTTCATAGGTTTACGCGAACATTTGACATTATAAATGAAACTATCTTTTCGGATTTTGTCGCTGATTTATTATGATTTTTGTTTCCCGACGGTTTCGAATGCTTTACAGCGCACATGGTCACGGGAGAGACTAAGATATTAGACGTCTCAGGGGGTTATATACTTGTTACAGACAGTGCCTACCCACAATTTACAAATATTCATAAAGTAGATTATAAAATTATACATTTTAATTCTAAACATTTAAGATTTTAAATTTGATGAATGAATTCCCGTATGATAGTTTCATTTATAAATAACTTATTATTAAAAAAGTAACTTAAAAAAATAACAAATTAAAAAAAAAAGCTTTTAATAACTTAATTGACACTTATCTTACAAATGAAGTGTGGCTAGAGTTACCAAACAACGCAAGCTACTAACTTGAGAGAGCTTTGCCTACGCAAATAGAGAAGTTGAAGTTAATAGCTATGGATTTGCATGAATCATGGAACTGAAATAACTTTGATACTACTTTCAATTGTATTGTTATTTGTACTAGAGTTTTTTCGTGGCTTCGCCTGCATCTTTTTGTAAAATAATAGTTGTATGATGCAAGCTTTATAACCTATAACCATTTTTTTAATAGGACCAGGATCTAATAATAAACGCGTTCAGACAAATTAATATATTATAAGTATATTTTCGTTTTGAATAATTTTAAAATATTATGCCAATATATTGAAAAATTTGAACGACTTCAAGAGCATTTTTTAATTGTATGCATAAATAATTGGTTACTTTTTATTCATAACCCTTAAAGCTCTTTAAAAGATACTAAATGAAAACTTTCACAGTTATTATAATATTAGTGTGATTAAGCTTACTACTAGTTTATTACTTTACTTTGGTACTATTTTTTTATATTTAAATAATAAAATATTTATTTAACTAATTTTTGAATAATTAAACACATAAAAATAATTATTTGCCATTCTTTCTTCATACGTAATTAGGTAAAGCAATAAACTAACAGAACTTGCTAGTTTTTGATAACATAGGCGCCTAATTTCCAAATATACTCGTAGTTGTTTGGGATTTCAATGAGATTGTTTAGAATAACATTCAGATTTAGTGATTTAAATGACGACATAAATAAATAAAATAAAATTAATCTTTGTAATATTTCGAAAAAAAAAAACTCAATAAAAGATAAGATTTCTAATCAAATTAAAAAAATATTATATACCTAGATTTCCCGGATGAATATTTTACCTGCCAATTCATTTCCTACTTACTTAATAAAAATACACATACTAAAAATACATTAAATATAAAAATCAACAAACCAATAATAAAAATCGTACTTACGAACACCAAACTTTGTAGTTCACAGAAATAGTGCAAGAGTCAAACAAAATCAGGTCAGTCACGTATCACAAATCATGTTCCAGTTTCACTATTCAACAAACAAATGCACGAAAAGACGATCCGATTATAATAGAATTAATATAAATATTATTTTCATTTATAAACAAGGATTTATGTTTTCGCGGATAATTTTGTCAAGAGCAACGTAGGAACGACTAACGGTCGTAGCGCGAGAACGCGAACTGAATACTGACTGAGCCGGCGCCCGAACGTCTCGTAACTGCCCAGGTGTAATCCCCGCCCTTCTAAATAATATCTAAACCCTACATTATACTTATATTGCCTTACCCCAAATCTATTGTGCAGTATAATAAACTAGCAGCGTATTTCAACGGGTTGCTTTCTGACCTTTCTGATAATATTATCATATTTAAAATTTTGTTTACGATGCAAAATGGGTATGGGAAGAAAAACTAACAATCGGATTTTCATGTCCCATTTTTCCACCAATTTTCTTATCAAACGAAGCTAATAACACTCTCGATTAAGTCATCAATATTCTCTTTCAGTGCGCTTTCATTTGAGACCCCATTCGAGTATATTTGCAGACATTCGGTTATTCTTCCCCACTTTCACCCCCCACAACTTTTGATCGGCTCAGCTGATTTTCATCAAACATGTCAAAAAACACTCGCACATAAGTGACCTTTAATGCAAAAAAAACTAAATTGAAATCGCTTCATGCATTCAGGAGCTACGATGCCACAGACAGACACATTAAACTTTAACACCCCTCTTTTTGCGTCGGGGGTCAGTAAAAATAATGATTTACTATAAGTGATTTTCAGTCAATGTACAATCGTGCTAATATTATGTTATCTCTCTTTTGACTATGATTGCTGTATAGCGAAACTTCGGTAACCAAAATCAAAATAAATCCGCGAAAAAATTCGAAAAAATAGTTTAAAATTTAAAATGTTAAATAAAATTCTTGATTTAAGTAGGGTTGAGGTACTTTCCATATATAGCTAAGCTAAGCTAATTAGCACTCATCATCGTGTATATAAGCTTTAACTTAGCTTAAAAAGATATTTTAAATTCTACATAGTGCTTAACCTAGGCCCTGGTGTTTGGACTAGACTTCTTCAGTCCGTTAGTCAAATTTAAATGTTTAAGAAGTAAATATACATTGAAGTAGGTATACACGAAAAATTAATTTAGATTTTCTTTCCGAACTGGTGGTAGACTCATGACGTTCAGTAAGAAATTGTAACAATTTTTATGCTGAATAAAATATTTTGATTTGATTAGATAAAAAATGGTTAGTTATGTAGATGGCAGATTTTACGAACGTTACACTTATTAGTACTTTACAACAAAAACAAACAAATTCCAGAACATTATAAAATCGTATGTTTACATTTGAAATTTCGAACGAAATAACAACACCGTATAAATGCACAATCGGGTCACCTAAAAATGCTCGAGTGACACATATCTTATGCAAATTCCAAAAACGAAGTCAAAACATATGCATAGTACATTTTTAAAACAACTTTTATTATTAAGTATGTTTAATGTTTATTTTAAGAATGTCATGTTAGAGAAACTCTGTTGACTTATATTTGGAATATTATCTACTAGCGACTCGTCCCTCGGTTTAGCACAGGCAAAGCCGCAGGATCCGCTAGTTATGCATATAAACCTTCCTCTTGAATCACTCTATATATTAAAAAAACCGCATCAAAATCCGTTGCGTAGTATTAAAGATTTATGCATACATAGGGATATAGGGACAGAGAAAGCAACTTTATTTTATACTATGTACTATGTAGTGAAGACCCGATGGGAGTTAGTCCCGCACTCTTATAAAAACTATTTTTCATGTAAAAATAGTAATAAAATAAATTAATAAATACTATGTAGAGTTAATAACTAATAAACATTATACATCGTTCTTGAAAAACTTAGTTATATAAAAATATATCGGTAAGCATTTCAATACATTTATATTATTTTTCTTTTTCAGATTCTCGTAGCAAAAGCTGTAAAATGAAACCTGTTTTATTTTACGTCCTTTTAAATAAATATGTTGGGACATTATTACACCAGCGCCATCTACTTCCGTGGTAAGCTACAAGGCTTGTGTTGCGGATATTATATATTTGATATACTACACATATTATATAAATTTTAAATAAATACATATTTTAAATATTAACTCTCATGACTGGAATACAAATAACAAATGAATGCCTAGCGGAACTCGAGCCCGCGACCGCCGGCGCAGAAAGTAGGGTCACTACCAACTGAGCCAAACGTGTCGTTGTCCTTTTATGTCACAGCCCTTTTACTTACAGTATTTTATTACTAGATATATGTATACATCTTTTTGTAATCCTTCTAAATACAGATAAATAATACACAAAGACTTTATTCCATTAATTATTATTATTAGTTGTCAAGTTTACTTCCAAAGTCTTCGTAATCTGTCAGATTCTGTTAAATATACACCAAACTTTTGAAAGGCTTACAGATACTACTCCTAATTATTATTATTAATTTAACACTGCCTACCATCGTCTCGCGTCTTCAACGCAGCGTCTTTTTTATAAAATTAACTATCAATTCCCGCGGCTCCACCCGCGTTGTAATCAATGTGAAAAAAATAGGGATTGGTGGTAGAAGGATAAAAATATTGAGTTTTTAGTATTCTTTGATGCCAAATAATAAAAATAAAAATAAAAATTTGGTCTTAAATTAAAAAATCCGGAAACCTATTCTCAGACCTACTAAATGTACACAAAAAAATGATAAAAATCTGTCAAGCCGTTTAGATAATAATATGCTTTTTTTATGGTAAAAAGGGGGCAAACGGGCAGGAGGCTCACTTGATGGGAAGTGATCACCTCCGCCCATGGATATATGCAAGCCTGGCTTGCAGATGCGTTGCCGGCCTATCAGGAAAGGGATGGAGGAGGGAGGGAGGAGGGAGGGGAGTGGGAGGGAGAGGGAACGAAGGCGGAGGATGAAGAGAAGAGGGAGGGGGGAAGAGGGAGGGGGGAAGGAGAGTGGGCCTCCCTGACTCTCACTCACCGGACGAAACGCGACAGCATAGCTGCCACTTCACGCCGGTCTTCTGTGAGAGAGTGGTACTAATGAACTATACGGGGCGTGCCGGCCCATTCGGCTGCTACCCGAAGGTAACAAGCAAGGCACTGCATCACAGAAGGTAACAGGCATGGCTTATCTCTCGTTCTTTATAGTGGAACAATTTGATCGAAAGCTGAACGCGTTTAAATAAACAATCAAACCCTTTAACTTCATATATTAGTATAGGGTATAAATTACAAAGACAACAGTGTTTTATAAATACTATAAGTAATAAGCTAGTGTCTGCCTGTGTTGGTGACTTAGGGGTCGTCCATAAATCACGTGATGTTTGAATGGGGGGGAGGGGGTTCGGAAAAAATCACGAAATATCACCAGGAGGGAGGGGGGGTGTAGTGAGTTATCACGTGATTTTTTTTACTCACCGTTGGGATTATCCCGCGCGCCGCGACAATCGCCGAACTTTTATAATAATAAGCCTAGTCACCTCCAAAACTTCTCTGAAAAGACCTGTACGGGAACTACTATTACAAGAAATGGCACTATTAAAAGCTTTGCTATGCTTTAAAAAATCGTGTATTATAAATTCTTCATAACAGATGATGAGACCAATAGGATGGGCCAAACATCCCCCCAGACACACGAAGCGTCGCTATTAGTAAGAATGGAAGTGTAATAACCGATTGGTCTTAATTGCTTTGGATTGCTTATAAAAAGTATTGACATACTTCCATTAATATCATGTATAAAAATTAAGACATACATAAGCTATAAGTAACGTTACATTGTTATAGTAGTAGTTATAAGTTACAGACGGACGAATTATACATTTTTAATGATATTCTCAAAAACTTTTACTATATTTACATATGTGAATATCAGCTCTGAAAGTTTAAGAAAAGTAAATACTATTTTGACTTAACTTTAGCACCGGGTGACGTACCCAGTGCTCAAAGTTAATTGACCATCGGCCGAAACTAGAGGGTATGCCTACAGTCAAAGACCACCTAATCCCATTGATTTTGTTAATGAGAAAAAAGAAAATTCTGGCAGGATTTTAGTCAAGTCGTAAGGATTCTGTGGGTGCTAGTGCACAAAAAAACTACAGAAAAAGGAGCAGTAGCCAGTAAGGATATTATGCGTCACTCCCAGGCACATAGGCTAGACTCATACTTCCGCATGACTCTTATGGAACCCAACTTGATGGACAAGGAAGGAAAACAGATCTTGAAAAAATTTACTTTTAAAAGAGGCTGCAGAAGTCCACACAGAAGTGTGAAATAATAAGGTTATCGACAGCCACCACGTCTTAGTAGAGTATGTCGTATGTCGAGTAGAAAAACAGTGCTTTATTGTATGACTTCCTTTTCCGCAGTAGTATAGCGAGCATGTGTGAGAGAGCCAGTATTTGCTTCAGGTACAATAGTAAAATTTCATGATTATTATTTTGTCATTTATTCTTCTTAATTAGAATTTTTACATTATTATCACGGTGCTTAATTTACCAAAATTACATTAGATTATACCTGTTAACCTTTATTTAAAAATAATATTCAGATTATTTAAGGTACTTTGTAAAAAATACACGTGATTGTGAGTGGGGGGGGGGGGGGGGAATCTTAAACCTCACCACGTATCACCATGGGGGAGGGGGGGTCTAAAAAGTTGCTTAAAAACATCACGTGATTTATGGACGGCCCAATATGAGGAGTGACTAAAGTTACTGTTTATGTAAAGGTATAGTTGATACGGTACAGAAGAGATGAATGACCAACAAGAAAACAAACAAAACAATTCTAAATAATAGTGTTTTTGTACTGGCATTTGAAATCATCATAGTACCAAAAATAAAAATAAATTCGCTAACAAATCTCAAAATCAGTACATATAAATAAAATTGAAGTCTCTGTTTTTAATTTCAAATTATTAGCTTTTCACTAAATTCATAATTGAAATTACCTATATACGGTACTTACATAAAAAAACAATTTTTCTTAATTTTATCTGTCATTGTTCATTCCAGCTAATGTTTGTAACGGCTGTATATTTTGACGGAACCTTAACTCGCAGATATGAGATAGCTAATGTTATAAGGAGTAACTTAAGCTACTTTTATTTGATTAGAAAATTATAAAAATCGTTTTATTTATGTTTAATTTATATTTAATTTACACCCAAAGAAACGGACCGGGTTTGCTAGTGTATAAGCGATATCTATCTTTCTATCGATGTTAAGAAAAATATAATTTGAATAAGCACATCAATTCAGCTGAGCTTCAAAACGACATAATCAGCACAAGCGAATATCCCATCATTTAAATATTGCATTATAAAGGTATCAAGCCCTTATAATATCAAGTTTGATATATTTTTAAAAGGATTTGTATACTATTGTAGTCGCTTTCTATACTATTGTATAGACCGTACCACGAAAGATGAGACTTGAAATTAATTATATATAACTCTTACTAACACGACTTAAGTGCGAAAATCCCCTGCTACTGACGCTCGTCAAGTCTCATCTTTCGTGGTACGTATTATAGCTGATTTCTAAAGCTGTACGGTACTATTGAAAGCTGTGACACCCTTAAGTCTTTATACGGCTGTAGAGCATGTAGTAAATGGAGCGTAAAACATGATATCGAATTCGATGAGCCTTTAAACTAAGTGCCAGGTGAAATTCTTATAAACTACTGTTTGACTCCTTTGTAGATGTTATTGCAATACACAAGCAACAATTTTGATGATATGTCTTAATAATATAGAGGTATTCAAATAAAACCATTTTTTTTACAATTAAATTTTTTGGGTTTGGTTTTTAGAATTTTTGTTTTTCTGTCTGTCTTCTTATGATAGTATCACAAAATAACCAATGGACCGATTTGAATGAAGTTTGCTATGATGATAGCTGGTTATTTGGGTCTACATATAGCAGACTTTTGACTGCAGGAAAATATCACATGTCTGAGAAATGTTATACACACACTATTATAACCAATAAAACATATCTAGTTTTAAAATATACTACAGATAAGAGGAATGTCACTGAAAAACCTACTAATATATTATTATGGTTAGTTTATTCATTGCTAAAAAAATCATAATTAATAAGCTACTTAAAAAGAAGAAGTAAAGTAAGAAAAGTAAATAGAGAAATAGGCAAAATGCGTTGGTAGAGCTTAACATCACTACATATCAAGTTTACTTTTAAGGTGCGGATTTTCGTCAAATAAATCACAGATCTAAAGATCATCCTCTTACATAAGTATAAAAAGAATTTGCTGGCTAGCAACTAGGAGTAGATACGTACATACATATGTAAGTATGCCTATGCGGTAATCTCGAGAATTCTAAATGAATTTGGTGCTGTTTTTACTGCTAAGCTCTTCCTTTCTCGGAAAAATTGATTGAATTATTTATTTCCCTTATACGAATAGAAGTCCATCACAAGTAATTAATAGAGAATTTTTAAAGAACCTAACTTGGATAAACAGTGTTAGGAAATAATCAGTACATATACTCGTAAATAAAATTAAAGTGATACTTCAGCAAAAAAATGTATTTCTGTATGTCTGCTGTTTTGTTTTTTTTTATACATGTTCTCATCCACAGGCGTTAAGCGCCCGTGCCTTTTGTTTATTAATTATTTTTTTTTGGCGTTTTACATTTTTAAACTTAAAACTAGCGATACATGCATTAGCATGTAACGTGGTCCGACACTGACTTTTTGCACAGCCTCTGTAATTTTTGTGTCGCGTTTCAGAATGGACATTTTGAGGCTTTGCTCTAGGATGGTCTTCGCTGAGGCTCCACGAATAAATTGTATGTCTGCTGTTCCGGCTAATCTCTGAAACAGCTGGACCGATTTTGACGGTATTTTCACTCGCAGACAGCAAATTTTATAATGAGTAACTTAGGGCTACTTTTATTATAGAAAATTTATTTATTTATGGGAGAAACGTTAAATTTTACTGAAAGCATCTAGGGATGAATCCGAGCGAAGCGAAGGTAAGTCGCTAGTACAAAATAAAAGTAGGTAAATCATTTATATTTTCAAGTGGTAGTGCCATGCTTGTTACCTTCGGGTAGCAACTGAATGGGCCGGCACGCCCCGTATAGTTCATTAGTACCACTCTCTCATAGAAGACCGGCGTGAAGTGGCAGCTATGCTGTCGCGTTTCGTCCGGTGAGTGAGAGTCCGGGAGGCCCACTCTCCTTCCCCCCCTCCCTCTTTCCTTCATCCTCTGCCTTCGTTCCCCGCTTTCTCCCACTTCCCTCCCTCCTCCATCCCTCCCTTTCCTGAAAGGCCGGCAACGCCAAGCCAGGCTTGCAGGTGTCCATGGGCGGAGGTGATCACTTCCCATCAGGTGAGCCTCCTGCCCGTTTGCCCCCTTTTTACCATAAAAAAAAAATTATGCACAGACGACTTAGTCTATTAAAATAGCTATAAAACGAAAAAATACAACACTAAAATCAGTTTATCCTTTCCACACAGACACAGTGAAACAAAGATATTATTCATAACATCCCTCGTTTCCTCTCGAGGGTTAAAAATAAACGTTAATGATAAATAAACACATTTAAATCCGTATAACTACATGTTTTTTCTGTCATATTCAGCGAACACCACTTAACCGTGACCTCTGGCCTTTATGTGAATGAATACTGCAGATATATTACACGTTTCGCTCATTTTGTAGAGACTCTACTTACTGTACCAGCGATTGCGGGTTCTAGTCATCCATTTTTTAAGGACGAATGTTTGTATTGTACTCATGGATGTTTATATTTATATAAAGTTTTTGTATGTATGTAAAGTTGTATAGGTATACGTAGTGTATCAATTATCTGGTATTCGTAACACAAGCCTCGTAGCTTACCAAAATTAAATGTAGACTGTAGAGGTCGTAGCGTCTGACACTCCGTAGGCAGTTGAATGTCTACCCCGCAAGAAATATAGCAGTAAATTTTGAGTTAGGTTATACATAAAATAAAGTTTTTTATTATATGAATAAAATCCATCCAAAGTGAGAACAGAAAATAATGTTTAATTAATGTTGTCGTAAATAAAAAAAATTGGTTAAAATTTAATCATTGAATTTGAAAATTGTTATTTTGTGTACAGGTATAATACAAACTCAATCAAATTATATTTTTTTTTCAATCAACACTTATATTATAAAGAGAAAATAAATATTTGTGTGTTAACTGGTTATGGGTAAACTAAAAATTAAATGAATATAGTTTTAGGCGCTGGGAAGGACAAAGACTAGATTTATTCTTTAAATATGGTCTTTACATTGACGACATGATTGTCATCATTTTTTGTGACTCTACTTGCTGTGCCAGCGGTCGCGGGTTCGAGTCCCGCTGATAGCATTTATTTGTTGTAACGAATGTTTGTATTCCAGTTATGGGTGTATACATTTACTGTACCTATTTATGTATATTGTATATTGTATCAACTATCTGGTATTCATAATTTAAATTGTACATATGTACTTATGCACTGGGATCTTCTTTTTAATAACGAAATGAATGATAAACATGCACTGCTAAGCTCACAGATCCCAAAAATTAAAAAATCCAAGATATAAATCAACTTACCTTATTCGCATATTCTAAGGCACAATTTAACTCATAAACTATTGTATAAAACACAGACAGACAGACAAAAAATCTAAAAACTATAGGTATTTTCTTTGTATCGATAATAATTACTATATCGATAAGATTTTTATTAAATATTTAATATACGGTCTCGACTCACTCAGAATTTGATTTTAAGTTTAGAGAACTAAATATAGAGCACATTTACTCCTCAGAAAAAAATTAACTAGCAGTTTTGGTACACGTAAAGATAACTCAAATTTTAATAGACTCTTTACACTGTACAATGTACATTATAAGAGTATATGTGATATGACAAAAGCGTAGCCGACCGTACTTGCCGTTAAATTGTCGTCTTTTATTACACCTATTAACGCTGGTCCCATTCTCTTGGAGAGAATCTTTCTAGCATAAAACGTATATCGTCATATTAAAATTGCCATTCATTAACCTCTTATTTAATACCTATTCCTTTATTATTATTGCTTTTTGATGAACCAGAAACTTTTTATTTTAAATAGTTGTTGTTTCATAAATGTTACTATGACTGCTTCGGTGGTGTAGTGGCTAGCATGTACGTTCATTCATCGAGAAGTCCTGGGTTCGAGTCCCGGGTCGGGCCAAGTTTAATGTTTGAGTCTTTCTGTTTAGTAAGCCTCAGTAATTACCCAGAGTTGAGAAGTTGGCGGTGGGTCACCCCCGTGCCTCGGAGAGTACGTAAAGCCGTCGGTCCTGCGCCTTAAGTCTCACCGGTCGTGTCGAACAGTCGTCCCTCTGGAGAATGAGAGTGATAGGAACAGAGAGTGTACTTGTGGCTGCGCGTACACTCGTGCACTGTTATATCGCCTGAGCATCTGGCCAGTCTCAATGAGATTAGCCGGCATGTTCGGAATTGGTCGGAGAACATTATTTATTATTATATGTTACTATTATTATTTTCCTAAGGTTCTTACACTTTGAAACTGAAACTGACTGAAAGATGAGCTTAAAGCTTTATAATTACTAATATATTTCGAAGCAAAAAATGACTAATATAAATGTATTTTTACTGAATAGTACGCGTAGTAATTCCCAAGGTCTTTATTAAAACATATTCAGAATATTCTTATAAAAAATGTTAATTGAAAAATTTGCTTCGTTCAAATCAAATTTATATGAACGATGGTTCAGTGCATTATGAAAACTAAATATCATACATCCCCCGAAAATTTTCTATTAACCAATAGGCTAAATGGATGGGCCACTTAGGGGCTTTTAATATAATAGAGAAGACCCATTACTAAAAACCGCGAATCACTTATCAATATTTCGTAATCAATTCGGACCACTTTTTAAGAGTTACACCGCTTAATAGATAGGGCCATAGCTTAGTTAAGCTTTTTTTTAATGAAAACAATTTCGAAGTGGACAGTGGAAACATAGTATCAGTGTCAGCCGCTAAATCAATATAGCTCGTAAAACGCGCTCGCACTTGCCGATTTAACCCAATTTGACTAAACTATCAAGGGACGGTTTAATCTTTCTTTTACAAAAGCTCTTAGGATTTTCACTATATTTTTTTGTAACTTACAAGGGAATCAATTGTGATTTAGGTATAATATCTTGTAAGTTGTAGTAGTAAAATTATTCTGAGGTAATAAATAAAATAGATATATATCAAGTATCAACTATACTTACATATGAAATATGATAATAAATCTTATGTTAATACAATTAATAGAACTATAGCTATAGCTCGGTATATGGGCTCTCCTTAAATTAAATTGACTAAATAAAATTAAATATAAAATTAAATTAAATTGAGTGTGTATGTAAACTCCTAAACGTCTGAACCGAATATAAACCATCTTTATGAAATGTTTTGTGTGTATTTGAGTAGATTCGAGAATGGTTTAAATTCACATTTCGGTCCATTACAAAATTTAAAGGATTTTTTTTTTGAATTTATTACTTATTTATACATGTAGAAAATAGATGACATATTCAATTATAAGAAAGTCGTTGCTAGGCAACGATGTTTTGCGCATGCGTACAGGACAACGTCTGTCGGGTCCGCTAGTACTTATATAAATCTACTAAGTACTCGAATAAATTTTAAAAGTACTTACATCCTTTTTCTTAGCGTAGTAAAGCGTGCGCCCGCGCAGCTTGAAGTACCGCCGCTGCCATCGCTGGAAGCTGCGGGTCTGCTTCATCAAATAACCCTCCTTGACCACCGGCTAAACAAAAAAAAACAAACATTTATTATTAAAAAGATTTATAGTTTGTAGCGACCCTACATTCTTGCACAAGCGGTCGCGGATTCGAGTCCCGCTGGGGCATTTCTTAAACTCGAATGTTTGTACTCCAGTCATGGGTGTTTATATTTATAATATGTATGTATTTAAACTTAATATATATGTAGTATATCAACTATCTGGTATCCGTAACACAAGTTTCCTTCGTAGCTTATTACGGAACGAGATGGCGCTGTATGATAGTAGCTTCAACATCAATTTTCCACTGAAAATACCTATATTCGCGGGAAATCTGGCTATTTTTCTCTATAGAAGTAGGTACGAGTATAGATTGATTGACAAAAAAATTGAAGTAAACAAAGTCACGAACAATTATTATAATTGATTGAGCTCATATATCTAATATTATAAAAATAAAAAATCATACCACTTCAATTTTGCAATATTGAAGCCAAAAAAGTATTAGAACTGTAACTACGCAAATACACTCGAAGTTATCTAAGTTGTATGAAATCGATCTGTCTGAACGTATATATTGGGTGAAAGTCGACAAGTACATCAAAGAGCCTTGCGATCAAAATTGCCAATTTCTGGCGTCAATCTTCTATAAATATCTTAACTTAGGGCGATAATTTCCTTTCCTACTTTCTTTCTTGCGCCAGCGGTCGCGGGTTCGAGTCCCGCTGGGGGTATTCATTTGATAAACTCGAATGTTTGTTCTCCAGTCATGGGTTTATATTTATAATTATAATATGTGTATGTCCCATGTCCCAACTTTATATTCAAACATTTTTGTTTAAAATATAACGCCCTTTTGCTCATATTTCGCAGAAATTCCACGAGAGAAAAAATAATTAATTATTGCACTAGTTGTTCCACTATCTACGTTATAACTAATCCTTTAAGAAGGTATCTCTATTAACAGATATCGATACTAGCTTATACTAGAAAACACATTAAAAAAAATATAATACAGATACACGGATAAAATATTTTGTTTATTTATATACTTCTTTTCTTCCTCATCATTAAATAAATAAATATGTTAGGCATTAAAATACCATCTTGTTCCATAGAACCATAGTAATGTATGAGCCTTGTTTTGTAGATACCAGAAAGGTGTTACACTACACATAAAACCTTAAATACATAAATAACAACCTTGACTAGTACGAACACTCTTGTTCATCAGATAAATGTA
Organism: Boloria selene; assembly: GCA_905231865.2. Lineage (NCBI taxonomy): Eukaryota > Metazoa > Arthropoda > Insecta > Lepidoptera > Nymphalidae > Boloria > Boloria selene. The sequence goes on from HG993133.1 coordinate 2,744,776, forward strand.
TGCCAGCGGGAATCGAACTGGCGATCGCTGGCACAACTAGTAGAGTCAGTACAAACTGAGCCGAACGTGTCGTAGCTTTATTTTAATGAAGGCAACCATACGCTACTTTTCTGTTACGTGCAAAATAACGGATTTATACACTACCTCTTTTAAAACTATCTTTATCGTTACTTATAATGTGGAAGCAGACATATTAAATTTTCAAAATACAATTTATCGCTATATTATATTTCATTACTAGCTCTTAGATATTAAAGGCAACCTTTGTAAACCTCTAGTCGTATTAACAGCCTCCGTAATAAAGTGGAATGTCTTTGCCTTGAAGTTAATTGATTCTCAGTAAAATTAACGAGCTTTGATGTAAAGACTCGAAAGCTGTAATCTTCATTTCTAACTGAGCTACGCCGGAAACGATCTTGGAAAGTCGAACTTGTGACCCAACAGAAAGCCCCACGCCCCACGCCCACGTTATTTGCAGTAGTCATAGAGAGCTTAGCTCGTATTAGGTTTATTATAATATAAAATACATATTATTTGACGACGCATTTGGCTTAGTTTGTTCACTACTCTGTATGCTGTGCCAGCAGTCGTGGATTCGAGTCGATTTATTTTTTGAGCACGAATGTTTGTAATACTTATGGGTGTTTGTTTATATTTTTAAAAAGTATCTGGTATCCGTTACACAATCCTCGTAGCTTACCACGAAACTAGATGGCGCTGTGTTTAATAATGTCTTAACTGTTCTTATAATTAGGCCTAACTCATAAAATATACAAAATATTACACAAAAGGAAGGTTTACTTTGAAATATATTTAATTAAGCCTCGCTCTGCAAACAACTAACCTAAATTCGTACAGCTACGATAAAACTTAATAAGGACATAAATTATAACTTAATATCTATGACCCTAATAGAAACTGCTACTCGACACTTACGAAGTACCTACACGATTAAAAGACCCAATACTGCTTAGCAATCTTTTTTCCTAAAATAAAATACAATAACATATTAATAGTAATATTTTTTTGAACGATCGAACTAATACTATGTAATGCAGGACTGACTTTACGCCCTCTCCTATCAACGGGAGTGAAACACCACCAGCTTTTCTACTACGAATCGTTGCTGAGAATTTAAAAATACTTTGCCCGATCCAGGACTCGAACTTAAGATCTTTAACCATACCTGCTAGTAACTATCGTATTGGAGCCAGTTAATAAAGCTTGATGTACCTGTGCCGTTCTAATATTAGGCGAATGGCTACATAGTTGTCAATATTACTTATTAAAGTAGGGGTTTGAACACGTGAATAGTCAATTAATTGACTGACTTATTAATCGCATACTTTACCTAAGTTGCGTTAATACGAGTAGTTCATACTTAGAATTGTAGTTTAACTTTACAAATAGCTATGTATCCACAACATTTAATACTAGATGGTAGTTTTATTTAATTAAGTGAAGCGAGCCCTAACACTATCCCACATCCTGTGCATTTTGTGGTACACTTTACTGAAAAAATATCACGCCTATAGATTTGTGCTTTAACATAGTAATTTAACTCCATATCTAGATTTGTTAACTGACAAAAACATAATTTTATAACCATTAAGAAAATGAACAATAACAACTGTCTTAAAAATTATTATCCGTTAGGAAACTACGCGAGCCCTCACAAAGCCCCGCTTTTTGCTAGTATATATAATATATTTGTTAAATTAACATTTATATTTTTACTAGTGACTAACTCCCCTCACTCCGCTCAAATACTTTGCCTCGGAACAGTTTAACGGTTACCATAGATAGGTTAGAAAAATTCTAGAGTGGAGACCACAGCTCGTTAAACTAGTGTAGCCATGTCCTTCAGCTAGGTGAAGCGACGATATACGAAAAGTGGCTGGCAACGGTTAGATACGTAAAGCTGAAGATCGAGGTCAGTGGTGTGCCATAGGAGAGGCCAAGTCCAGCATTGGACGAATACAGGTTAAATATGATGATGATGATGATAGATTTTTCATAAATGTGGTTTGTTTGTTTGTTTTTCATAAAATATAAAAAGTATTCTGAAGTTAAATGTTGAAAATCCTTAATCCGGCCCTGCCGGAAATTTGCTCTAAGCGGACTACTAACTATAAAATACCTCCCTGCCAAACTTCATTTTTATACGTCGAGTAGTTTTAAATATTTCGTAATGAGTTATCTTTCGCATTAAATATTTAAGGAGAAATATATATTAATATCTAAGAAAACAATACAAAGCGATATTAAATGCATATCTATTCATAATTTCATTCGGAATATTCTATTTGTATAGTTACTTCAAAACACATAATTTACGTGGTATCACTATTAAACGCCCTATAACGATATTAAGTAACTGATTGTGTAATAAACCCCGAGTAGAGATAGTTTTATGGTAGTCGTATATAATTTAATATCGCAGTTTGGGGTAGTAAAGAAATAATTGCTTTATGATTTAAGTTGAGGGGAACTCATATAAAAAGAAGAAAAGTAGTATCTACATTTAGAATGAAATTGATATGTTACAATTTCAGTACAAAATATATAATATTTAAAATTAAATAGGTATCTTGATTATGCGAATGCTTGATAATACATATCTATATTCAACTAACGACTCATCGCTTGTTTCGCTTGGGTTCGTCCATAGATGCTCCCTGCGCATTTTAAAGTTTGTAATTATTAAAATAAATATTCTTTTGAAGTGAAACTTCTTTAGAATCGTTGTGATTTTCAAACTCGATGAAACGAAAAAATAAGTCCATAGTACCAGGCGCTCAGAGACGGGGAAGAGTTAGCCTTAGTTAGATCTCGCCCACCGCGAGTCAGTGACATTTCTAACTCTGTCTAACTCGGGGGTGTGACCTTCGCGCCATCTCCCTCTCTTAACGAGCTTAGACGGGGTTATTTAGTATAAATATAAACAAGATTTAAAAATTATTTTGCGAAAGAAGTTTTATTTCTGACATGTGTACTTTTGTACACACGCACTTTTTTTTAAAATAAAATTAGCCAAGGTACTCCTTACAAGATAAGCTATCTGCGTTACAAAATAAGTTTCAGAGATTAGCTGGAAACAACAAACTGACAAAAATATTAAAAATAGATTTTTTTGAAGCTGTTAACTTGGAATTACAAACAATTTATATGTCTGAAATAATATTTGATAAATGATAACATTATATGGTACCTAAGTACGAGGAAAGCGAGGGTGAGTCGCTTTTATAAAGTTTAACCAGTCTAATTAAAATTTGTGGCCGCGATAAACGCATACCTCGGCGGAGCGCTATCGAAATATTCGTCAGAAATAATAAGGTAAAAATACTTCAAATAATACAAACGCCGAGTAAATTTCAAACGAGAAAACTTTTGCAAAACCGCTGAAAGTGATGCTAAAAACCAATACTAGGTAATTCATAATTAATAACAAATAAAGCAAGTTAACCAAAGGATAATGAAATGAATTATATATTTCTTCATGAACATTAAGATTAAAATTCAAATAATTTAATACTTTCTTAGGTTTACGCGAATACTTGACATTATAAATGAAACGATCTTTTCGGATTTTGTCGCGGATTTATTATGATTTTTGGTTCCCGACGTTTCGAATGCTTTACAGTGCTTTACATGTAACGTCACAAACAGATATTTTATTACATTTATAATTCGAAATAAAAACAAAGTTATTGTTACATTGAATTCATTAACGATGTACGCCATGAACAAATACAAAAGGGTAACGTATGCGTTATTCGTTCATTTACCCATTCAAAGCGAATTGTATCGAAATGTTTAATGCATGGTGGTAGTTATCGCCTACAATGTGCATATTAACTTAATCACATAATGCTTAACTATTTGTTTAATTTCACTTTTGCGTGTGCGTTTTAGTAAATATTTTAACAGAGTCTTTACTATCGTGTGTTTGTTAGTCTTCAAAGATGAAATTCGACAGGGACGTAGTTTATAATTAGTAGACGCCCGCTAAGAACGGATTTCACGACAGGACCGGATTAAGCCCATAGACCTCCTATGGGCTTTCGCAAGTTTGTACGAAAGTCCTTAATTTTTTATGCTACTTGCACAAACTTTGAATTTGGTATGGAGCAACTAGGGACGAAACCTTTTTGTCCTCTCCTTGTCAACTGATTATCTTCCTTTTTATTGTTTTTTAAAGAAAAAAAAAACAGTGCGTGTATACAAAGTACACATGTTAGAAGTAAAACTTGAATTTAAAATAAGGCTAACTCTTCCCCGTCTCTGAGTGCCTGGTACTATGCAGTACTTATTTTTTCGTTTCATCGAGTTTTTAATCAAAACGATTCTAAAGAAGTTTCACTTCAAAAACTAGAAAGAGGTTTTTTTATATAGATTTACCTATAATTCAATTCATAAATGGACATAGTTATGCAGACCAGAACCAACCCACAATCATGGTGAATTTGAGCTACAGATAGGTCAAAAATTGCGTGTTTTATACATGCTAAAAAGATCTAAGCTACCTACATATTCTATAATATTATAAAGATATTTTTGGCAAAGAGGTTTATTCAAACTCATAGACGTATTAACTAAGGACGAGACACATAAGCTGACGTACCTTTACCGGCCTTGACAGTAATCAGGATATTTTAGGCCTGGCCGTTTGATTTTACGTCAGTCTCAAGCACTTACTTGTCAACAAAACATCTCCCAAAAATGACTAAATGTTCTATTAGATGGTGTAAAAACTATAGCAGCGGAAGCAGCACTATTTCTTTTCACTTGTAAGTAATATATTTTATTACATTTAATGTTATTTATCACAAAATTTGAGTAAATGTAAAATAAAATTTCGTATTATTCAACTATGTTAAATATAGTCGATATATCTATGTATTGTTGACATCTGACAACCATCATAAAATGGCTGGATTATACCGTTCAAAACAAATGACAGAACCGTCGAGTAAGTCCATTTGACATCGACTAGTGCTTGACAATGTCGAAAAATATATCGATATTTGACGAAATAACTAAGCGAATAATGGATGTTATTTGTACAGTACAATAACATAAAATACTTTTATCGCAGTATCCTACAATCTGATGACAATAAATTTATAATAATATTTTTATAATTAAATAAAAACATTATAAATGCAAAAATTATAATTAGTATGTGTACTTAATTTTTATTTTATTTTAACACATAAATTATACAAAATTTTAGATTTCCTAGGGATCCTTCTCGAAAGAGAAAAGAAATTCTTAACAAAAAATTTGAAGTCTATAATAACTATAATTGAGTAAAAAGTTCATAACAATGTCCTGCTTATTTTAGTATAATTAAAATATAAATACCGGAAGCTTACCCCACCTTTATTCTCCCTTTATTTTCTTTGCCTTACAGCTTATTTATGATACGCCTTTTCTTTCCCATTCGAACGTTCTGGGTTTGATTGTCGGCGAAAAATCAAACAATATTTATTATTAATATTTAAAATGTCATTGATGTATGTATTTTATCGACTACGTTCAAGCACTAGCATTTGAGTGAATTTTGATGTATTGTGTCAATTCTTTGTGTGCGTTATACTTCAAATGGTTGAAAGTGTTTTCATGCATTTGTATTTTTTGACTGGTCCTTAGGTAATACGTCCATGTTCAAACTATTACAGTATTTTTATAAAAATCGATCTTATCTCAAAACATTCTGTGGGTTGGTTCTGGTCTGCATAACTATGTTCAAATGTTTTTTGCACTTTAACTTCGGGGTATAATTAAAATAACATTTTACTAACAACTGAACGCCTTACAAATTTTGTATTTGCATAAAAATTGATATACCATTAACGACCTACCATTATTATAATATAATAACGATAACGATTCATTATTATAATCCTAACTAATATTATAAATGCGAAAGTAACTCTGTCTGTCTGTCTGTCTGTCTGTCTGTCTGTTACGCTTTCACGCCTAAACCGCTGAACCGAATTCGATGAAATTTGGTATACAGATAGAGAAGACCTTCAGAAAGGACATAGGCTACTTTTTATCCCTGTAATCCCACGGGAACGGTAACTACGTGGGTGAAACCGCGGGGCGCAGCTAGTATAAAATAAAAATAAGAAAATCAAACAACAAAATTAGAATCTAATTTAAGAAAATTTTACGTAAACGATAATTGGGTACTTATAACGTATACAAAAATATGGCAATTCCCATTCATTCATTAATAAGCTAAGCCCAAAAATATGCCTATTAAATATTTACTTTCATGTTAAGAGTTTATTACAATTCGTAAATTAGGTTATGTTTAACTAACGAGTAACGACCTACTCCATCTTTCTCGATCAAAAAATCTTGGAGCGTTATTCATGAATCTTAATGCAAAATAATTATTTTTTTATATATGACTAGTGGAACCCGCGGCTTCGCTCGCGCTAAATCTAGGGACGATCCCGAGCGAAGTGAGGGTGAGTCGCTTGTTAAGATAAACATTTCCATCATACATTACATATGTATAACTCTAGCGGTTTTGGCAGCGCACGCCAGAATAGCTCGCAGATGGTAGATTTTTTACTACTTACTTGATACTTATCGTCATATTTTGGACAATTCACACAATATCTTTATAAATTGTAGCCTATGTGATATTCTGATGTATAAGCTATATTATTGTAAAGTTTCATTAAAATCCATTCAGTAGTTATTACGTGAAAGAGTAACAAACATCCATACATCCATACATCCATACTTACAAACTTTCGCGTTTATAATATTATTATTTTTTCAGTTGTGTATATATAATATCTATCTATCTATAATATATTTAGACTTATATACTATAATATATTTAGACTTATATAAGAGCCTTCTTTTAACGTTGAGATATGTATAGGCATACTACCCACTATAACCTCACGGTACCACCGCCATCTTAATGGAGCGTCACAGGATTGCTTACGAAAATCTAATTCATTCGGTCATTATTATCGAAACATAGGCCGAATCTAGAGTTTTTTGATATCTGTGAACGCATCATTCGAAGACACGTTTGGCTCAGTTGGTAGTGGCCCTACTTTCTGCGCCAGTGGTTGCGAGTTTGAGTCCCGCTGGGGGCATTCATTTGTTGAGCACGAATGTTTGTTCTCCAGTCATGGGTGTTAATATTTCTATTATGTATGTATTTAAAATATATGTATGGTAAAATCAGTAATACAAGCATCGTAGCTTACCACGGAACTAGATGGCGCTGTTGTAGAAATATCCCAACATATTTATTATTTATATTAATCATGAAAATACCGCTGGACAGATTTTGATGAAATTTAATTATTAATTAATTTATTTATTTATACTGCGGGAAAATATCTCACCCGTGAGCGTTAAACGAACGCAAGCGGAGCAAGGGTGAGTCGCTAGTAGTCTTCATCAGTACATATGAATAAAATTAAAGTGTCTGTTTTTAATTTCAAATTAACAGCTTTTCACTAAATGCATATGAAAGTATAAACGGTACTTACATCAAAAAAACTATTTTTAAAATTTTTGTATGTCTGTCTGTTTGTTCCGGGTAATCTCTGAAACGGATGGACTCATTTTGACGAGACTTGCACTCGCAGATAGCTATTATTATAAGGAGTAACTTAGGCTACTTTTAATTTATTTTAACTTACGCCCAGCAAAGCGAGCCGGGCTTGCTAGTTATTAATATAAGACGTAATTAAACTTAAAGATATACACTAAAGATTATTATACCGGCTTCTCATTATTCATTCCACTTACAGTCCTCATCTATGCACATAAGATAGTGGGTATGGGTACTGAATTAAATAATACTACAGCATGTTGGTTCGAAGCCAACGTGCAATGATAATAATAATGCTACGGTCGTTGATCTGAATGTAATGAATTAAGACAGATATGAAACACGTATTCGTAATGTTCGGAGTACTGTAAGATTTAAGGTCTACATTGTCATAGGAAGGTACTTTTCGCATGTGAAAATATTTTCATTTTCTTAAATGAAGCGAACAATAGTGTGTTTTTATTGGTTTATTATTTTTGACGATTGGCTCAGTTCCTAGTGAACCTTCTGTACCAGCGGACGTGGGTTCTAGTCCTGCTGGGGTATTCATTTGTGTGATGAGCATAAATTTTTGTACTGCAGTCATGGGTGTTTATAGTTATTTTATTAACATGTAGCAGGTAGCTATTTAAAGTTGTAAATCATAAGCCTCGTATCTTACCATGGAACTAGATGGTGTGGTACGTTAATGTCCGACTAATAGGAAAACTTTGTAACTAAACATGTCTCGACCTGGGAGTCGATCCTCGAACCTCCACCTCCTATCAGTGCCTAGAAAACCGATAAAATTGAAGGCATTTTACCACCTACTTTAAAAATAAAACGAATATCATGGCTGATAAAAATAACAACAAGCCTAAATACTTAGATACTGTTGCCTCAAAAGCGCTGGAAAGTATGCTTAATAAATAATTGTAGTAAGCATATTACGACTCACGATAACTAATATGAGTTTCATCCGGGACTACATATCAAAAGAATGATATGTCTTGAGCTGTCGATTACTACGTGTCGCATCAATTCGATTTATTGCAGCTTTCCCGACCTTTACAAAGCTTTTGACCTGATTCTACGATGAATATCAGTCATTAACATTTTGAAATATTACGTGAACCACATCGACAATGTGCGAAGGTTGGGCTATCACGTCCGTATGGATTGGAATGCAATTAGTAATAGGAATTTCTCCAAAAAAAACTATCGGATTATAAGCTTAAAAAAGGAAAAATCGGCCAACTGTTTTAAGTAATGCGCTTTACGATGAACAGCGTTTTAATTTAATTTCTATAGATTACCTGACTTAGTATTTGACCCTACTTTCTTGCGCCAACGGTCGCGGGTTCGAGTCCCGCTGGGGGCATTCATTTGTTAAGCTCGGATGTTTGTCATGGGTGTTTATATTTATGATATGTATATATTTAAACTTATATATGTAGTATATCAACTATCTCCATCCGTAACACAAGCTTCCTTCGTAGCTTACCACCTAACTGAAAAGATGGCAATGTGAGTAAAAATGTCTCAACATATTTATATGTATATTACGCGTATATATTAATATTCCCTCGTATTTAAAAGGAGCACAATGCACAGTGGTGATACACTGATACACACACTTTCCTTTTAAAACGTCAGTCTGAGAAAGGAATATTTATACAAGAATCAGTGCATTCACACTATTAGTAAAGTTCAAGGTTCGGTTAAATCAGACTCCAGCTGTGCACCTCTTATATAAAAATACTTTACCGAAACCAATATCGGGCTGAGAGCAGTCTGTGATCAGCACTACTTGACTGACTTCACAACAAAAAAAGAAAAAATATGAAAGAACGTTTCTGTCTAAAGGATATTATTCTATTAACGATTTCTTAGAAGACTGTACGCCTTGGGAATGATGTGATCGCCGCCAGGCTATTTCAACCAATAGAATTGTTGGTAATTTCAATTTAATTTCAAAAAAGAACAAATTATTATTAAAAAAAACAATATTAGTCCCACTGTGTTTCTTTCGTCAGTTCTTATTAGATCAGATAATAATTTTATGCTGAATATTTTGAATTAGAAAATTTGATTTTGTGTTATTTTGTGAAGGTACATATATTAACTTAGTATCTTCGCGCTTCTTAAGCTATATTCACCAATAGTCAAGGTTGATTTAACATAGATAGATAATTAGAGAACCGCTTAGATTTTTCATCAATTCTTCTTATGATTGATACATTTTTACTCAACAACTTTACAAGTTTTCAGCAAAAAATAACTCTATTTCTGAAACAACATTATTAATATTGAACTTAACCAAACCAAAAACTCTGTCATCCGCCAAAGGGATCACGCCAAATCCCAAAACGTATTTCAAAATGTACTTCGGTCAATACTCCTGAAACATTACATCGCTTCACGGGGAGGGATCACATTTCCTTAATTGCTAACAGCTCGTCGGGGACATGCCACTTGCCAGTGACATGTTGGGAATGGTCACTTTTACTATACCTATTATTATGTACTGTATGTATGAGGGATGAGGAAATGAAACAATATCTTTACTAATATTGTTTGTATAAACAAGCAATTTAGTCTCTATTAATAATTTATTATGTTACTCTAGTTCATTTGTATACTAAAATTGTCATGTAAATACTTTCAGTCATTTGAGCATGAAAAATAAATGAACATACATACACTTTTACATACATACATATAAACTACAAAGACGACACGTTTGGTTAGTTGGTAGTGAACCTACTTTCTGCGCCAGCGGTCGCGGGTTCGAGTTCCGCTGGGGGCATTCATTTGTTGAGCACAAATGTTTGTACTTCAGTTATGGGTATTAATATTTATAATATGTATGTATTTAAAATTTATATGTGTAGTATATATGAACTATCTGGTATCCGTAGTACAAGCCTAGTAGCTTACCGCGGAACTAGATGGCGCTGTTTTAAAAATGTCCCAACATATTTATTTATTTGTTTATAATAAAACCTAACATATCTTGATATTCATAATAATTGTGTGAATAAAATTGATTTGAGAACTTATTCATCTGACCGTCTTCAAAAAGATATATTTTTTAAACAGTATAGGTGTTGCTGTAGCACACTTTTAAAATTATTTGTCTTTAGCTTTTGGATAGGATTTGTAGCTTAGAGTATCTCAGGTTCTCTCTACAAAATTATCCTCATTATTTGAAAATCGTTAATTCTTCCATGAATTAAACAAATGTCCCGAATTAAAACTATTCCATTTTTTCAATTGGGACAAATCATACAACAAAAAAAAAAGAATCGTTAAGATCGGATAACTAGTTTCGAAGTTTTTCCCGGACCAATATGACAACGTATTTTTTTAATGATTAACTAAACTCGTCTCGTCAAAACGAAGCTGTATATTAACTTTCATCCTGTTATTAATCACTGAAATCCCTTGTATGTCTGCCCGTGGACTAATATGTTTGCTCAATCTATTTATTCGAATTATTATATACTATACTAGCGACTCGTCCTCGCTTCGCTCGGGCTCTTCCCTAGATTTAGCACAGGTAAAGCCGCGGGATCTGCTAGTTATGCATATAAACCTTCCTCTTGAATCACTCTATCTATTAAAAAAAACCGCATCAAAATCCGTTGCGTAGTTTTAAAGATTTAAGCGCACATAGGGATATAGGGATATAGGGACAGAAAAGGCGACTTTGTTTTATACTATGTAGTGATGATAACTATTATATATATACTAATTTATTCGAACGACTCGAACAGGTACACACTTTCAAACACAGGCGTTATATATCTTCCATATATACTTGTTAAACAATAACACTATGTAAAGAGGCGATAAGGTTTATTACAACAAACGTCGCCATCGTCACACCCTTGTCACACCGCCACATAGTCTAACTGCCAATCGCTCATTCACTGACAGACAAGTAAAGTAGGTCTACTGTGAATGAACCGCCTTGATTGAATACCAGACTGTAAATAACTATATATAATACCATAATACTAGTATAGCTAACTGCCTCGGTAGTGTAGTGGCTAGCATGTACAGTCGCACACCGAGAGGTCCTGGGTTCGTGTCCCGGGTCGGGCGAAGTTAGTTATTGAGTCTTTCTGTTTCGTAAGCCTTAGTAACAGTCCAAAGTTGGGAAGTTGGCGGTGTTTCACTGCCGTGCCTCGGAGAGCACGTAAAGGTGTCGGTCCTGCGCCTTAACTCTGGTCGTGTCGAGCAGTCGTTCCACCGGAACATGAGAGTGATAAGGAATAGAAAGTGCACTTGTGTTTGCGCGTACACTTGTGCACTATAATATCTCCCGTGCAGATGGCTACTCTCAATGAGATAGTAGCCGCCGTGGCCGTAATCGGTCGGGAGGACATCACTAATATAATAAAGTGTGTATGTTTTTTACTTGTAACGGCTGAACAAAGAATGAAATAAAATACCCATTGGCAACGCTTTTCATGGGCAATTAAAGCGGGTTCAAATCCCGATTCTTAGACCAGTGACATTCATATGTAAATATTTTTATGATATGATTTTCTCTTAATAATACAGTGCGAAAGTCTTTAGAAATATTTAAAAACATATTTAACCTGTTTTCGAAAGAACTAAAAAGAAAAAAGAAGAAGAATAACTCGTATATGACCGGTGTGAACTATGATTCCATGTATTGTCAGAATGCATATCAAAGAAACAATAAAAAGATTAAATTATTATTATTTGCCTCGTTCGTCTTCTGCAATGATGAATCAGAATGACTACAGATTTGGTGGGTTCGAACCTTGGCTCGAGCCGAGTATAATTACTATTTTTTCTGTGGATAATGTTTCAGAGAAGTTGAGAAGGAAATTTGGCTATGTCTCACTCTCGTTCCCCGTGAAGCACGGAAAGCCATAGACCCTGCGACTGACTGATCACTCACAGACTGTATTAAATTGCATCGAATAGTCGAATGGTAGCTAGTATAAGGAGAGCAATTTTAAGTCCGTTTGCTCAAACGGGAGTAATAAAACTTACTGATATTTTTTTTTAAATCCGTAAATAAATCAAAGAATTGAAAATAAAAGCTTTGATCCCGAGCATAATGAATAAATTTCTAGAAATCTTTGAAACACAAAATGCAGTCTAATAATTTAAAATAAATAAATTGCTTTAGCTTTGACTTCTTACAAAGTTTTATTTTATGTAACATTGTATAAATATGCTTATTTTATATTTCTTTATTTTTGTGCCATAAAAGTAAAAGTTGGTGTAAGGACGTAAAAGTAATCAAAATATTTAACAAACTCAATACCTATTTAAAAGTTGGTTTTTTCTTAAGAATTACATAATCTCCATATATTAAGAAAGAAGTATGACTTTTCCCCAATTGGGGATTTGTAGATATCGCGTAACATGTTTAATGTGTATTCAAGGCTTTTGTTAACATCCTGTTGCACGGCGGAAATTGTCGGTGAGGTACGGTAAATTTCCTTGCCACGATACAAATTACAAGTATTAGAAATGCCGCCCCCAAGGTGATTTTCTTTAGAGTTCCGTAGCTAAAAGGCACTTAGTACAAGGTATTAGATGGCTAAAAGTGCATCATATTTTGTTCCGCCTAATGCAGCCACATCTTTGCATAGCAACGACACGTTTGGCGCAGTTTGTAGTGACCCTACTTTCTTGCGCCAGTGGTCGCAGGTTCGAGAGTCCCGCTGGGGGCATTCATTTGTTAAACTCGAATGTTTGTACTCCAGTCATGGGTGTTTATATTTATAATATGTATTTAAACATATATATATATGTAGTATATCATCTATCTGGTATCCGTACCACAAGCTTCGTAGCTTACCAAGGACCTAGATGGCGCTGTGTGTAATAATGTCCCAATATATTTATTTATTATTATTATTTAATATTAAATGTCCTTTTGCGTATTCACAATCACTACATAGTATAAAACAAAGTCGCCTTTTCTGTCCCTATATCCCTATATCCCTATGTGCGCTTAAATCTTTAAAACTACGCAACGGATTTTGATGCGGTTTTTTTTAATAGATAGAGTGATTCAAGAGGAAGGTTTATATGCTTAACTAGCAGATCCCGCGGCTTTACCTGTGCTAAATCTAGGGAAGAGCCCGAGCGAAGCGAGGGCGAGTCGCTAGTAGAAATATAAAAGCATGAATATTCTATAGGTATTAAATAGAGAATATTCTTAAATGTTTAAAATAATAATATAATAATATGTTCATTGTTCATGTTGAAATGTCACCTGCTTCTCGTTAACTTGCTCGTAAGCGGATATCCGGCTGTCAATCTCACACATACAATTCCTGACAGACACTCGAGATACTTGTGACCTATTAAACAACTTATCACGACTCCATTTTGATTTATTCAAATTTGATTTTATATAAACGTCTGTTTAGTAATTAATTAATATTATTTGTACCATCACTATCACTACATAGTATAAAACAAAGTCGCTTTCTCTGTCCCAATATCCTAATGTATGCTTAAATCTTTAAAACTACGCAACGGATTTTGATGCGGTTTTTTAATAGATACAGTGATTCAAGAGGAAGGTTTATATGCATAACTAGCGGGACCTGCGGCTTTGCCTGTGCTAAATCTAGGGAAGATCCCGAGCGAAGCGAGGGCGAGTCGCTAGTATGTTTATATATTAGTACAGTTCGCGTCATGTAAAAAGAACGCTGGAAGAAAGAGGTGGGGGGTGTGTTTGCGCATCGGTACATTCGCACACGAAATTACTAAGCCTATTCATTTATTTTTGAACTAACCTTTCGCTCGTGACGTATATTGGTTATTCGTAGATACGTTGAAAAATATATTAGATAGAATGTCATTAAACAGAATTTTATAAATTAATAAAATATGTTTGATTCATTGCAGAATTTATAATCCACTTACAAAAAATTAAATTAATTCGTTTTTATATATATTTTTTTATTGTTAACTGCATTGTTATCAGACTCTATCTTTATAAAACAATATTATTCAAAAATATTATTTTTCTATTTTTGATATAAAATCATTTCGTAACTAATAACTTTTGTGTGCGCGATGGTATTTTGAACTGACAAACCAATAGCGAGCCGGAAAGCATGCGGCGCGTGCCTCGCCGTCCCGCGCCCCGCGTCTTACCACCAAATTGGCCGATAAATCGTCTCTGCGCAACTTGACAGCCAGCGTTCTTTTTACATGACGCGAATTATACTTTATTTACTACTAGTGACTCACTTATGCTCTCTCGGGCTCGTCCCTAAGTTCGTTTTAAGTTTTTTTAAAAAAAAACCCTACCTCTTTTTCTAAAAAAATCCAAGTTGCGCTATATCTATCTACTAGTGAAAGTCCTTTCGATATTAGTCCAGCCATTTTGGAGGTTATCCGAAATAAACAGACAAACATTTTTTTAATTGTCTATAAATATTCAAACACTGAGAACCATTAAAATAGCGCGTTCGCCTAGTTCTAGCACTCCAGTATGCGGGGGTAAGTGAAAGCTTGACATTTGACGTCTCTCAATTATGCAAAAGGAACCACTTAGTGTAGGCAAATTAGTTAATTTCCCTAATTTATATAATCATTGACTTTAAAGGCAAAGTGGCGTCTTCACTTCTTTCAATATTGAGTCTTCCGCGTGAATGTTTTATTTATTACAAGTACGTAGAATACCGTTTTAATAGATTTAATCTACAAATCTTAAATTATTCTTGCTTAGTCGAATCTGTACAGCTTTCCGAGCCGGTGGTAGTATACTCACAGACTTACAGATAGACATTTAATTTTAATAATGTAAAAAATGACGATTCAAAAGAGCTTGTAAAGGTCTATTTGAATAAAGAATATTTTGATTTGATTTGATTTGTACATTATTTTTTTAATCACATTCAAATAAATGTTATTTTAAGGTCAAATTTATAGTTTTGTCTGTTTTCTTAGAATTTTTGTCTTTTTTTTCTTCTAATTCCAAAAACACTTGACAGATTGATGTTTGTTAAGACGATACCTATCCGGGTCAATATATTTTTTATTGCAGGAAAATATCGCAATATCTTAGCAATCTATTCTAACCATTAAAACGTACCTAGAAGACGATGGTCATGAGTCGTCTAAAATAATACAAAATTTATTATCCTTATTCATTCACTTAAAATAATATTATGAAATATAATCAATTAAATGATACCACTATATATCGTACCTACCTGTGAGGCATTCAATATTCAATAGTTAGTGTCTAGGTACAAACGTTATTCAAGTGAAAACCAAACATATCTACTGCTTGATTCCATTGCTATGGCATCCGAAATTGAACTGAGTTTTAAAATCTGACCTATCACTGAAATATAATAATTTTAAGCGAAAGTGACACAGTTACTAATTATCACGCAAAAGCAAATGATTTTCCTTATGTTATACGACATTAGTACAATATTATTATACTTACGCATAATACATAAACGGAAAATGCAGTGGTAGCCTATTGGTAACGCGCTCGCTTGGATAACAGATTGATGCGGGTTCAAATCCAGGTCTCGCGTCTGTGATATTTTCAAGTGCGAATCATTTCTAACATAATTACCACTTGTCTTACGGTGAAGGAAAACATCGTAAGGCAACCTGCATGTCTGAGAGAAGCTAGCAAGTTTTCGAAAGACATGTGAAGTCCGCTAACCCGCACTTGGGGAGCTTGGCAGACTATGGCTTGATGCCCCTCGTGTTGAAGGGAGAACCGTGCCCATGAGTGGGACGTTAAAAGGGACTGAATAAAAATACACAAGTTAAAGTTACTTTAAAATACTTATTAAAGTGTAGCAAGTGTGTTAAATAAGTATATATAGTATAGTGAGCTAGATGTATAGTATAGATTTCTAAGAAATCAAATGTTTTCCCACAGTTGTTTTTTGCAGTCACAGAAACAAAAACACAGTACAAAAATGTAAAACTTACGAATTCGGCCTCTGTATCGATAAGAAGAACCTTTTCTATAAGATTTTTCAAAAATGTATACATTTCACTGAGTTAGATATTATTATGAATAGTATAGATATTGTCATTTTTAGGTATAAAAAATCTAAAAATATATCAGTCCATTATATTTCGATGAAAGCTAACACACAAATAGCTTTCAGCCGTGTGAAGGTCCCAGGTGTATAGTTACAGCAATTAGGTGAAACGCTTTACTTGCCTTGATTTAATACTGAAGACGGTGACCGAAATGTTAGGCTCGAGTGATCATGCATTGTGAGGACGCTTTAACTTCGTTTATGCTTAGGTTACAGTAACAAATTGGTAATATTAGGCAGTGGTAGTCTAGTGGTAGCGTGCTCGCTTGGAAAACCGAGGGAAGCGGGTTCAAGCCTGGGTCTTTGACATAATCTTTGACATTTCCGTGTATTTATAAATAAATAAATAAATAAATATGTTGAGACATTACTACACATAGTGCCATCTAGTTCCGTGGTAAGCTACGAAGGAAGCTTGTGTTACGGATACTAGATAGTTGATATACTACATACATAAGATTAAATACATTTAATTTCACATGTTTTTTTTAATATTGTCTATGCTTTATGGTTTTAAACTATGGAAATTAAGAGTTATTCTAACATTTGAAATCTCGTGTACAAGTTCCTGGTTACAATAAACTAATTTGCTACCATCGAATAGAGCTAATCTAATGGCGCCATATAGTATATATTGAAACTCCTTAATTGCTTCACAAATAATACGAAAACGAACTTCTAAAAGTAATTGTAGACTAACTGCTGAAATCAATAAACCTACAAGTATCTACATATCTGTAGATTCTTTCATTAGACATAGAAATTGACATAAGCGCCATATTTGTCATTTATATCTCAAGTACAAATCACGTATAGGTGCTTCATCCCTACAAAGAAATTGGACTTCGCTAATTCGGGCTATCCTTTGGATTATTTTTGTTTGATGTCGTAAATTTGACGACACGTTTGGCGCAGTTTGTAGTGACCTTTCTTTCTTGCGCTAGCGGTCGCGGGTTCGAGTTCCGCTGGGAGCATTCGGATGTTTGTACTCCAGTCATGGATGTTTATATTTATAATATGTATGTATTTAAACTGATATATGTAGTATATCAACTATCTACTATCCGTAACACAAGCTTCCTTCGTATCTTACCACGGAACTAGATGCTGCTGTGTGTAATAATGTCCAAACATATTTATTTTATTTTATTTATTCGCAAATAGTAAAACTGCTTCCTTTTATAAATATGTGCAAACTAACGAATGTTAAATATTGAATATATTCCGCTTTCAATTTTAAATTTAAACCGCTTTTAAATTTAAGCCGTTATAAAATATTCGTGAAAAATAAAAAGTGTGTGTGTGAAACTCTACAAACCCATCATCTGGTATTCATTAATCAGTAAAAGGAAATTTACAGGTGCATTATTTAATTTTCCTACTTATGTCTACATTTTTTTGTTGATTAAAATAGCCTTCATAGCCTACCATCACTTTCTACTTTGCATTATTTCTGCAAATCACGATGAACATAGCGCTTCCCTAGCGAGCACTTACAGTAATTTTGCAAATTACGTTTCATTTCGCTGAGAGATTTTCAGCAGTAACGGACAGATTGATTTTCTATTACCAAAAAATAATTCCTTCTAATCAATTTACAATTTAAAAAGGCAAAAATTTTAAAGATATTTAAAAAAAGAAACACGTTTGGAAGTAACAACGACAACACAAAAATTAAGTACAATTTATTATCTATACTAATATTATAAAGAGGAAAGGTTTGTATGTAGTAAGTATGTTTGTAACGAATTGGCTCAAAAAGTACTGGACCGATTTTAAAAATTCTTTCACCATTTAAATGCTACATTATCACTGATTAATATAGGCTATTTTAATTGCAAGAAAAAATAAGGATCCCTACTAAAACTACAATAACAGGAGAGGAGAGTTTATTAATTATTAAAGCTGGAGTAATTTTGGAGAATTTTCAACCCAGCGAGTGATCGAATGAAGTTTAGTAGCGATTAAAAAATGAATTGCTAGTCATTTCATATTTTGTGGAGAACCCTAATTCTCATTAAAACATACTGACATATCAATCAATCAATCCTCGTAAAAAATGGTTTTGTTTTAGTAATTTTCATATGAAAAATGTACTTCGATTTCGATCGAGAGAACTTTATAACGTTTTTTCTATTCTGTGTTTATTACTATATTAAAAATTAATAAAAAGATTGTTAGATCATAATTTTTCGTAATATAATGTACATAAGTATATTCGACTTCACGTGGCTAGTCCAATAATTTCAATAGGAGTAATTCGAGAATATTATCCTTTTGTAAGGGTATAATATGATTTATATGGTAATTTGTAAACAAGGCCACGTTTTTATATGAAATGGTATAATTTTACTCAATCATTAAGTAGAAATTACACAGAGTACTATTGTGTAGAGATGGCATTGTTAATTTAATCAAAAGTCGTAATTTAGTATACAAATGTATTTTTAGTCTAGTCATTAGTGGTTAGAATGAATATAATATAAAAAATAGCAGCACAGCAACAACAAAGTGACTCTGGGTCACTGGATTCGAATCCCGAGTTGGGCCAAGTTATAGTTATAGTTATCAAGTCCGTAGTTTTAGCAATTAGTACGCCTGTGTCTAGAAAAGTGTTATGTATGATTAAGTGGGTAAATTTAAAATATTGGCTGCGCCCACAACGCTATTCTAGTTTGAATAAAGCAGTGCGTATCCAACTACCTGTCTACATACTTAACAGTGGCGACGAGGATGGGATGATACTTTTCCGTCGCCCTGTTTTCTTTGTTACATTTACCTTAGGCGAGTCGTAGTGCAATTTTGTGAATGAATGAAAGGCATTGGACTAGTATACAGTGATTTATTAGAGCTGTATATTGAAATATGCTAATAAATTACTTACGGGTAATTTTTCTGCCATTTATTCTGAATAGCTTTCCTTTTTGACCACTTTAAGCCTCCGCAAAACTTCGATCGTCTACCTGAATAAGTATTCGTAAGCTTAGTGACTTAGTTCGTGATTAGTTAACAAAGCTTACAAAATTAATAAAATTTATCCACGAAACCTGATTACATGAACCCGATTGAGGTATCAAAAAACTGCAATGTGCGGACGCTTTTATGCTGACTACTTTATTAAAACACTTAAATCTTTTTTTAAACCCATAGTTTACAAACGAAATAATACGAATGGAACGTAAATTCAATGGTAATAATGATTCATAATATCACACATACTTATTGTGTAAGACGAGTTTCTGAGTAGATTTATCTTTTTTAATCTTACATCGACATCGAGGACTATTAAAAACATCCCTTAAAGAACTTTCACCTACAGAAGTTACAATCTATAGATATACAAGTACTTTTTTTCACTTTTTCATTGGTAATTATGGTCGAATTTTTTTTAAGATATAGGTAATAAATAAATTAATAAAAAATGGTAGTTTTGTCTGTTGTTCTAAAAATATTCATCTTGACAATTGTATTTACTTAATTTAATGCGATTAGTAATCTATAAGTACATACGTATAATTGACTTAATCGAATCTGTACCATTAGTTTTTGGAAATTTTTAGAATTTTTGTCTTTCTGAGATAAAAAACCAGTGTACCAATTTTGATGCATTTCATAATGATAGCTTGTTATCCGAGTCAACATATAGGATAGGATAGCCTTTTACTGCAGAAAAATATCACATCTCAAAATAATCCAGGCAACGAACTTGAGCGGAGCGAGGGTGAACCACTTGCATTTATTAAATTATTTACGATTTATTTTACGTTTAAAAAATAAAATCAAATCAAATCAAAATATTCTTTATTCAAATAGACTTTTATAAGCTCTTTTGAATCGTCATTTTTAAATTATCAAAATTAAAAGACAGTCTTTAAGTCTGTGAGTAAACTACCACCGGCTCGGAAAGCTGTTCTACTGAGAAGAACCGGCAAAAACTCAACAGTTGCTCTTTTCAAAAAAAAATTGGTAACAATATTGTATTACAATTTATCTATTTATCCTACGTGAGACACAACCAGTCACTAATCCCACGCATTTACATTTACTAAGTATTCCGTTATAGTGTAATAAGCCATATTCAACAACGTATTTTTAATTTTTGATTTAAAATAATATAATTACACATACAAGTTAAACACAATTTGATGAAAAAACAATTCACAAGAACGCAAAAGTAGTCGCTATAATATATCTTAGCATTTAATGGATAAGCAGACTTTATATAGAAACACAGTGTCATGATTATTATCATTAATCTGATAAGAAATGGTAAAGTACGTGAAAACTTCTATAGTAAAAAGTATTCGTATTTGTTGGTTTATAAGAAGTATTTAATTTTATTCTAAAGCAATATACACGATTAATTTTTTTTTTCTTGTGATACGTAGAGAAGAGGAAGGCCACAATGTTAGTAACTTTAGAAATACTTCTTATCTCTGGGAAGCTACTGACTTTAACTGAATAATGATATGGGAGAATATATAAATTTAAAGACGCAATTTTTGATTCCTCTAGTACAAGTTCATCGTGAAACCCCTACGTTATTATTTTTCAAAAATTTAACCTAGAAAATGATCTCGCGGTTTACCTCAGATTACTATTTAAGTTTTATAGCCACTACATACGAACACCCGATCATACAAATAAAAGGATTTGATGACATTTTAAAAGTCCATTTGGCTACGAAATCCTAAAAATTTTCTTAATTTTCGCAATTGAAGCCAAATTCAGGGACCATTCATCGCACTTCTCTTCATAGTATATTGAAACAAAGTAGCTTCTCGCCATCTTTAGATCTTTTAAACTACGCAACGAATTTTAATTTGGTTTTCATCAATAGACACAGTGATTTAAAAGGATGGTTTATAATATGTAGTATACATGCATATCATAGTAGAAAAATGCCAAAAAAATATTTTATATCTGAGAAATCTATACTAATCAAAAAAAACGTATCTAGGGACAATCTCGAGCGGAGCAAGGGTGAGTCGCTATATCTAATTATTTACGAGGCATGACGGACCAGAAACATGACATCACATTCTCTGTACAAATTAAATCTTAATTGTAAATATGAGCATATCTATAGGTTTTTTACGGTTCCATAACTTTTATAATCTTGATTTAAATTTTATTTTTCTTCTCAACATTTTTAACTAAGTATTAAGCACGCAAAGTTAGAGGAAATTATTAATTACTCAATAAGAATTATAAATTAAATCTTAATAGGTAATCGGTAGTAGCTTTCGATGAGCTTTTGTGTTAGCAAAAGATTTGTTAACAATGTTTATAGAGATAGTTGAATTCTATTCATTAAATGTATTTTGCTTCAAGTTTTTCTCTCTCTCTCTCTCTCTCAACTCCGACCACCAGACAAACAAGAATACTAAAAAAGTTACTAAATAAAATATAATAGCATATTTAAAGTGATTAAACTAAACGACCCTGACTTTTACTCTTTGCAAATGAGAACAGTTTATGTGTACATTTTTAAAGCAAAGAAATTCCAAATGTCGCTGTGAAAAACGTTCACTTGAGAGGGAAAATGAGGGACGCTATAATTATAAACTTACTCACGCAGTTCTATATAACTACGGTACAACTTTAGGGTTGGTGCCGATAGATTCTGATTTAATTAATATGAAATACGGTTTTGCGTTTTGCGAAACAGCAATAACCAAATTCTAAACCAATAAATGAGAAACCAACTTTGATAATTTCGTGGCTGTCATGAGCTTATTAATATGTCTAATATCGATTTTCAAGGCTGCTATTAAAATTGTTTATATATAATTTATATATTACACATACATTATACATATTAAAGAATAAACTATACATACAAACATAACTACATAATATAAAACGAAGTCGCTTCCCCCTGTCTGTCTGTCCCTATGTATGCTTAGATCTTTATAACTACGCAACGGTGCGGTTTCTTTTAATACGCTACACTCGCGCCAAATCTCACTAGTATAATTATGTATAATTTATAAAGATATGAAAATTTAGTATTTAAGAATAATTTATTTTAAAACTACGTGACAAACTTTTAAGCAGTAGTCTGTAACACTGATATTTCGAAATATAATCATATTTGCGCCTATCATTGCATAAAAAATGTTATTTAAGAAAAATAAATTACACAGTCTTTAAAATCACTTCAAACTAATTAATATACCTACTCTTACTTTTTTTGCTCAAATCCTTTGACTAAAGTAAGATTCTTTTCTTAAAAATCCATTGTTATTAGGCAAAGGCATCGCGTATTTGTTATCACGATACTTGTACAAAAAAATGTTCGAAACGCGTCCATCGCTTTCCGGTTCATAAATTATTATGAAAAACTTCAAGTCGGTAACCTTGCTCTTTTACAAACAGCTAAGAAGATAAACCAAAAACATAATAATAAGGATACATTTGGAATAATATGGACATTAGTGATAACTGTCGCTCTCTGCGGTTTGATATCAACGAGTTACGAGTATATGGAATAGTCAACAACATTTCGCTTTATATCTTCATAAGGAGGAGTATTCAATCTTTATTAGAAGTATTAGTTGGAAAAACAGATATAAATGTACTAGATCTAAGTCTGACCCTAACCTTTGAACAACACGACTTTGCAATGAAAATGATGGACAAATTAAGCCATATGAATTCTATACTAATACACTATTCCTTTTTTTAACGATATCCGTTCAAAATAAGTAAAAAACAACATAACGAGCCTTACGAGCCTGAAAATTATGAATAGTAGTACGCATGTAAGATAACAAAACTCGCATTTACCCAGCGTGATGTATGGATAAGTGTGGCGCCAACTGGCGGACTTCACATGTCTTTCAAAAATCACCGAGATTTCCTGACATGTAACTTAATTCCTAAGCTTTTTACTAAGTTTCGCTTCACCTTAGACATGATACTCGTACATTAAGTTGAAAATGAAAACATCACGATTTTTCTTTATTAGAACGATTTACCAATATAATAAATACCAATTCCTTACAAAAAATTATATATACAAAAAAAAGCATGAATGAAAGCCCTACGTGTCTTACGTAAGCACAGTATCATCGCACTGGCTTTAAGCTCTCAGATATTTCAGTACAAAAGTTTTTCCGAGTTCGCGGTAACGTAAGTCTAGGTCAGTGGGTCTGCTGTTGAGAGCTCATAAAGCATTGAAAGGCGAGATTCAATTCGCAATGAATTGCAATGATTACGGTATTAAGTATAATTTTTTATTTCGCTTTTGGATTCAAAAATGAACGAAGTTAATTAAGCAATATTATACTTCAGCCCTTTTTAACGTCCCACGGCTGGGCATGGGCCTCCCTCAGTACGAGGGGGGGCATAGTCCACCGCGTTGGCTTAGTGCGTGTTGGCGGACTTCACGTGTCTTTCGAAAACTTGTTAGGTTTCTCTCAGGCATGCAGGTTGTTTCCCTTCACTCGTTTATACAAGCGAGCGCGTTACCGCTGGGCTACCACTGCCTTATATTACCTTAATATTATAAATACATTACTAGACTCAGTGTGTTGTGTTACTCCTACACTGTATATTAAGGCCACTTTACATGATCTACTATGAAATTTGCTGCATATTTAACAATTAGCACTTTACATATTTCTTGTCCGGTTAATTCCTTCAACTTAGACTATAGTTTAATATAGTAGTAACTTTAATACATTTAACAACGCTTAAGTTTAAAATTTTTGGATGATATATTATATTTGTTTTGTACTAGAATTAGAAAGAAGAAGAAGTCTCTTATACACATCCAGCATCCAAAAAATGAGATTTTTTTTATGTAACAAACACGTAAATTTTAAAACTTCACAATACCTATAATAATCTATACTGATCTATTCATGTATACATATAAATAAAATTGAAGTGTCTGTTTATAATTTCAAATTAATAGTTTTTAACAAAATGCATATGAAAGTATATTACGTTATTAACATCAATAAATCGATTCTTAAAATTTTTATCTGACTATCTGTTTGTTCTAGCTAATCTTTGAATCGGCTGGACTTATTTTGTCGGGACTTTCATTTGCAGATAGCTAATGTTTTAAGGCGTAACTTAGGCTACTTTTAAACCGACTTCAAAAAAGGAGAAAGTTATATTTTGAAAATATATTTATATTTATTTCGCGCTAAACTTAGGGACGAACCTGAGCGAAGCGAGGTTGAGTCACTCGTATTGAAAATTATTGATATATCTGATTCCATCTAAGATTGGCTTTAGCCCAAGCAACTTTTCGGCGGTAAACAATCAGTAGGTACAAACGCGTTTTTTTTATTAAAGCCCGATCTAAAATCTACCATGACCATGTGTTTTTTACTATTCTTTTAGGTATATTTCTACACCTATTTATATTATTAAGCTCTTGAAAGTTGAATGCAACGGTATTAAGTACATGGAAAAAGCCACAGGTAATTATTAGTGTATTTTTTGAGTAAAGGGCAAAACAACGAATTATTTCCTATAAGACCATTTAATTTACTAATACACTAAGTGAGTCTTAAAGTTTCAAATTTCATGTAACCCTTCCTATTTTTGTTTGTTTGAAGTTTGTTTAGTTCAAAGTGTAGAACGCGCATTCACCTAGTTCATAAAGAAAGAGTCTATATGTATGAAGATTACATCAAAAGGCACTCTTTTGCGCAATATTCCATACATGAAGATATTTGTCATCCACTCGAAATGGTTGTAGGAGTTTGAAACAAGCGATTACATGACAAAAATGTTAGACATAAAAAGAATTTCAATATCGACTACTTACTTACATACACTTGAACAGATTATTGAATATTATACAAGTATTCTCTTTTGGTGTACTACAGAAAAATGAAAAACAGTGAATAATGTTTAATATAGTAGGTATGTCGATAGAAAAGTAAATTATTTAGTATTGAAATATACAATTTAAGTAATATTATAATAATAATGACTGGTTTGGCCCAGTTTGTTGTAACGCTATTTGCTGTACGAGCGGTCGGGGGTTCGGGTCCGGCTAGACTCATATTTATTCATTTGTGTGGTAAGCAGTTAATGTGTGTAGGTACTCCAGCCATGGGTATTTATATATAAATAGTATGTATTATATTCAAAAATATAATCAATCAACTATCCATAACACTAGTCTCGTAGCGCTGCTGTGTTAATTTTTGTTTATCTACATATATGTAATAATAAATACAATATAGTATAAAAAATATAATATAAAATTCCTTCGCAGCATCTGTCTGTTCACGATAAACTCAAAAACTACTGCACCGATTTTCATGCTGTTTTCACCAATAGATTGAGTGGTTCTCGAGGAAAGCTTTAGTATATAATTTGTCAAGTTTTCGCGGCTTCGTTCGCGCTAAGTCTAGGGACGAACCCGAGCTAATCGAGGGTGAGTCGCTACTTTAATTGACAATTTAAGACGAAAGCTTAATAAGAAAATCAACTTTTTCTACAAAATAGTGTTTTCCAACTTAATTCTTAATATCAAGTAAGTACATCAAAGAAAATACAAAGACTAACTCAACGTTTACATACGAATACAAACTGACTGTGAAGTGTGAATGCAATCCATTATGATACATAAACTCTATAAGAATATACACATTACACACTACTATAAAATCCGTCACACACAAAGTTATATTCGCTATAAAATATTAATATTAATCTCATATAATTTTGTAATAATTTAGGTTAAAATACGATTTAAACCATTTTTGTAATAACACTTAAGCTCGATAATAAACAAAAAAAAAAGAAATTCGTTTGACAGGCACAGGTGAAAATGATAATGAATTAATCTTCAATGGTCCCTAAAAGTCACAAAAAAATACACGTTTTTCAACGTCGGTTAATATATCTACGATTTCGTAATGCTCATTTATTACGAAGAATGCTTAGGTGTATAATTTATTAAGATTTGTGAACTCTGAAATATGAAAATGATATTTTAAGACGCCGGAAAAAATCATGGCGACAAAGAGCTTTATAATAAAGCGCGTTAAATAATAAAGTTATTAAATATGAAAACAGTGTATTACTAAATTGTTTCACTTAAAAAGAACTTTCTATTAATTTCTATTAACTTTCTATTAATTATAAAACTACTGCGAGCAAAGAGCGGGTAAGTCACTAGTTAAATATATTACGAATAAATAAAAAAGTTTTCGGTCTATCTCCTTTGAACAAGTAGTGAAGCACGTGAACTTCTCACGTGTGTGTCTATTTTTATCAATTTGTGGGATAAAATTCGTGTCTGCGCCAGTTTCTAGTGCGTTCTTGTATTTTTACTAAAAGATAATAAACATATCGTTAATATATACATATATTAAAGGTAGTGAGTTGAATCTGTACGTACATAAATATTTTTTTTTGGAAAACCTGATTGAAATAGCCATTATTATCGAATAGCGACTCGCCCTCGCTTCGCTTGGGCTTTTTCCTAGATTTAGCACAGGCAAAGCCGCGGGATCCGCTAATTATGCATATAAACCTTCCTCTTGAATCACTCTATCTATTAAAAAAACCGCATCAAAATCCGTTGCTTAGTTTTAAAGATTTAAGCGTACAAAGGGATATAGGGACAGAGAAAGCGACTTTGTTTTATACTATGTAGTGATATAGAGCCCGAACCATACTTTTTAGAATTTTGTAGTCCTGCCTGTCTGTGAGAAGTGCCTTAGAAGCTGACCATCCGGGTTAATATATAGAATACTTTTTACCGCAAGAGGATTTGTGTGTTTGTTCCAGTTAATTTTTAAACGACTAGGATGATTTTGGCGGGATGCTTAATGATATTTATAACTAAAGCTACTTTAATTTTACAAGTATAGCGAGGGTAAGTCGCTTGTATGTATTTAAAATTTATATATCATTACATAGTATAAAACAAAGTCGCTTCCCGCTGTCTGTCTGCCCCTTTGTATGGTTCGATTTTTAAAACTACGCAACGGATTTCGATGGGGTTTTTTTAAGAGATAGTGTGATTCAGGAGGAAGGTTTATATATGTATAAGACACTAGTGGATCCCGCGGCTTCGCTCGCGCTAGTATAAAATAAAAATTGAATACCTTGTTATAATTATTGTATAGTTTAATAATATTTTATCGCTAGGATTCTTACAACACTACTTTACATCTATTTACTGCAACACCAGCTTTATGCACACATCAGAACGTACACATACAAATGTTATCAGTTCGACTCGAATACTCTAGACTTGAGATGAGTGTTTTTTTAATATTATCTTTTAAGTCTCTTGGCAGCATCTTAACAAAATTTAAATATAAACCATTGAGTCTAACTCTATATAGATAGTAGATACGATATTATTGCGAGATATGCGATTTGATATTTTTTATTTTCATTTTTTCACGTTGTTTGTGTATGTTATTCGACGACCGACATCATCAATTGTAAACTAATTTTAGTTATTATTTTTATATCACATCGAAAATCCACATTTATAGGTGAAACTTTAACAATTAAACTGTTTTTAACTCGTGATTCCATTAACTATAAACACATAATATCATATCACAACATAATATTATAATACAAAGTCCTCCACCGCGTCTGTCTGTCTGTTCGCGATACACCCAAAAACTACTGCACCGATTTTCATGCTGTTTTCACCAATGGATAGAGTTGTTCTCGAGGAAGGTTGTAACTTGTAGTATATAATATGTTAAGATTTTGTATACAATTACTATCGCGGCTTTGCTCGTGTATTTATAAAATTTACTAAAAGTAACCTCTAAAGAGTACAGATACCTTAAACTCTAGCATAGGGATAGAAAGGGATGAAAGATTATTAATATAATTATAATTAAAAGCTCATTTCGAAACTTAACAAGGGCGCGGTACATGACTAACAAGTAACTTGTTCGTATCGAATTACGAAAAGCAAAACTTTACATGTACATAATGTATATTATATATTGTATATTTCTTTTCAGACTACGATTAGATTATTTATAAAGTTGAAAAAATCATTTACGCATACCACATGTACCTATACAGCCGAAAATCAGTATTAATCACAAAAACCCAACGAAACCTCCCCTATAATCATAATTGGGCATATTAGGATCGCTTAAGCACTCAACTAAGACTTAACTTCAGGTCTGCTGAAGCAGATCACATGACCGAAGGGACTCCCACGATCCACGCTGTTTAGAAGATACAGGAACAACCCGCATGGTACCTACACCCCCTACCGAAGTCGACCACCTCCTTGTGTCTCCTGGCTTCACGCCTAGATGGATTGCTAGACGTTAATAAGCCACCCATCAGGACAAGATGAGCACACATCATGGAGCTTGTTATTACCTAGAGCAACACATGGGCTTCTGAGAGGTACCCGAGCGAGGCAAAAGTTAGTTGCAAGTGTATGTATAGTGTATATATACGTATATAATAGGTTGTGTTTCTTCACGCATCATTGGTTTTCCGCAAAATATGATTTTTAATTTTTTATACACCGACACTCGACAGTTTATAACGAACTAAAGAGAGATATTAAAGCAAGTTTAAATTCGTCATATGAAATTAATCTAGGTTATCAAAACTAAAAAATTACTTCAGAAAGCTTAAAAAACTAATACCCTTAAAGATACTAATACTAAATCTGATCTTGAAATTTATCTAGGAAAAATAGACAATATTTAAACTATCATAAAATTCAGAAGATATCGCGTAACATACACAAACACACATTAATTATATACATTATACACGCTTGGCGCATTTTGTAGTTACCCCAGTACCCTACTTTCTTGCGCTAGCGGTCGCGGGTTCGAGTCCCGCTGGGGTCTTTCCTTTGTTAAACTCCAGTCATGGTTGTTTATATTTATGATATGTTTGTATTTAAAATTATATGTGTAGTATATCAATTATATGGTATCCGTAACAAAAGCCTCGTAGCTTACCGTAGAATGGTGGTGTATAATAATGTCCCAACATATTTATTTTTTTATTCCCAACATACATTAAGTACCTCCCCTTCCTTGATTCGGTTAAAAAAGCGAATGGAAACCCATCTATAAAGATAGCAATTCCATTAAGTGTAGTCAAATTTATGAGTAATTTTCCTGCGTAGGGATATAATTAATTGCTTTTAGCGCTAATGAGTTACGCTTTCGACGCTAAGTGTAGAAACCGCAGGTCATATAAATACTTTTTAATAATAAAATTTTACTTTTTTTATTATTTACTTATAACTTGATAAATAATAGAAACTTTTTAGAAGTTGTCAAACTTATGAACTCTATTATACATGGACGAAATAATTTCGCGCCATTTTTAGGCCTAGAGTCTTTGGCTTCAGAAATGTGCATGTACTTTTAAATACAAAGTATTCATTTTACAAATTACTTCAAAATAAACTACGCAGATTATAATATTCTATAATATAAAATGTAGATAACATCGAGTACACAGCTAGGGCTGTGTAAGATTGTACCAATGTATTTGTTTTTCAATAAAGACATTTTTTTTTTTTTTTTTTACTGTATAAAGCTTTTAGTCTAATGAATTGGTATGAAGTGAACCATTGTATAATACATATAGTTAAATTAAAGTCGTCATTTTAATTAGAAGCTTTTAACTTTTTTTATGATACAATTAGTTAAAGAAAAAATAAGATTTAGACTGCAAATCTATACTAATATTATAAAGAAGTAAAGTTTGTTTATTTGTTAAATTGTAAGAGGTAATCTCGGGATCGACTGAACCGATTTTAAATAAAAATTCTTTCACCAACAGAAAGCCACATTATTGCTGAGTGTCATAGGCTATATAAAAAACCGAAAAATAAAAAGGCTTTTACGTGGTAGTCCGTTTTGCAAAGTGAATCGGAGAAAAAACGGTCGAATGAAAGCGTTTCTTACGAACGCTGCCTTAACTATGAAAGATATATTTTTGAGTTCTAGAGAAAAGATGTGGAGCTTGAAAATGCCTACAAAAAAGTCAACGACAGCATATGTCTAACTTTTGTATTTAAGTTACAAAAAGTTGTTTTTTTAATATTAGTATAGATAATTTAATTTTTAATTTTTAATATTAATAAAATAATTTAAACACTCTCTAAAAAAGTATTATTAAAATTATTATGCCCAGCGAAGTGGGCACGGGTCAGCTAGTGTTTAATATGAATGGAATTGGCGCGGGAAATAGAGATACTTTTTTATTAATTTAAAATCATAACAAAAGGCAGTGATAATAAAAGGTCATACGACGCTTTAATGACACATTACAGCGCTCAGTATTTAAAATGCACCCAAACGAATGCATTCCAAGAATTGCACAATTGATAAAATATAAATTAAAAAGTCCTGTTCTTTGGATTATATTCTTTATATATTTTAGAATTTGTGTACTATTTAAAATAAAATATAAAACATATATTTAAAAAAATACATATAATACGATTATAATATCCAAAAAATAATAGACACTCATTAAATTGAAGTATAATTACAATAACATAAGAATAAAAGTTAGAAAAAAATTTGATACGTTAACGACAAACTGAATATAGTCAAAAATAACCCAACAGAAGTATTTAAACAAGAAATCCCATTCATTTTCGCATCTAAATAGGTCAGCGCATTATTTGTGGCCAAACAAACTGTATCGTTAAAAAATTGATCATCACTCCCAGGCACATGGCTCGTTGCCCCGCGCCACAGCTGGCACGCCCTGTGTATCAAGCACTTGTTGGGTTGATTGGGTACTCACCAGTCTACCAACACACTTGCTGGTAGATATCCTGCGAAGCAAAGCTTTCCTCTCGGTTTCATTGTCGCTGTCCGTGCTATCTTCGTAGCCCTTTTTTTCACCGGTCGCTCTAGCTTCTGCTTCTGACATCGCGCCGCGGGCGCTTATTATTACTTATTAAACACATGAAATAGGGCTACATCATACAGAATTCACTAATTTTCACATTTTATAATTATTCGCTACCTCGCTGACATTTCGGGCGAGCGCCATAACCACTGTGACAATCCGGGAGGAAAACAAAACAAGATTATTACTGGTGGCGACATCTTGCCGCGGTGTGAGGAATTAAATGGAAAGTCAGGGAAATTTTCAGTGGCTTACGCCATGCGAAAATGTTACTAGGTGGCGATAGTGATACGTTCTACTTATAAATATATAAACGCATAATGATAAAGAATAAATAAATATCTGTAGCTAAATATTAATATTATAAAGCAGAAGAGTTTGTTTGTTTGGTTGAACGCGCTAATCTAATTAACTACTGGTGCGAATTGAAATTTATGATTTTTTTGTTGGATAGTCCGTTCATCGTGGAAGGCTATAGGCTATACTATATATATCACGCTACGACCAATAGGAGCGGAGCATCAATGAAAAATATTGCAAAAACGGGAGAAAAATAGCGAGCGGAGCCGCGGGAAAGTCTAGAACTTATAGTTATATAGGTACACACACGCGACCTCGTTTGTTTTGAACTAACGACTTCAGGACAATTCTCCACACTAAAGTTTTCAAAATTTGTGTCTGTCCATGTGGGCATCACATCATTAGAAAACCACTGCTGAGCATATTTTAATGTTTAGTATGATGATAGCTGGTTATATTGGATATTTATTACTGCAGGAATATTTAAAAAAATAATAATAAAGGAATGACAGAGAAAGTTTAGTTTAGTTATTTAATATTAACAGGATAAATTAACATTCTTAAATAAGGTTGGTATGATTAGTAACATCCTTCTTTTACACTTATTTTGATTTTTTTTAACAAATTTAGAACAAACTAGTCAAATTGATATGAAAATTGAAATTTTTTTTGCTCATTTCGGCATCTAACGTGCGATGCGTACATTGTGAATTTCAAGATATTTTTTTTTTATATTTTTATTAGTTTTAGGGTAATGTTAAGTGACAACTTCCTTATAATATTTTGATATTTTTTGAGAAATTTACAAGTGTTGGTACAGAGCTGAATGGAAAATTTGCAAAATGAGAGAAATCATTAATCTTCAAGTCGGTTCTTGTGGGAACCAAATTGGAGGAAAGGTACAGCCTATATAATGTAATACGATAGATTTGTACATAGTAGGTACGAGTAATATGTAAGTTTTTAAAATGCCGCATCTATTTTGTGCCGCCGCGCTAATCTTTGCATCACCGCACTACCCTTATATATATACTTAATAAACATTATACGAGTGCATTATATATATTTTCTACACCCTAAATAAATACGGGTTAGTTGCCTACGTCGAACTTTTTAGTAATAGAACAAAACATTCGTGATTTTCTCTTTAAATTAATGGTTTGTAAATGAGTGGGAAATAAGATAGCTGTACAAGGCATAAACTTTAGCATTCTCTATTACCGCGTAGTCCGTAGCTTAGCTTTAGTTATTTTTTATTTTATTTTTTATTGAATGCCACATTTATGAGTTTAAAAATGCTATATTTTAAGATATTTTTGAGATTATAATTAGTTTTTGTTTAATCTTATTCTTAGAAGAAGAAGAATGCAATTTTAATTACAATCAATCATTTTTTTTCAAATCTTCCCAAAATTTTATGAGCTTAATAAATTTCTTTTTACAGTTCTGGGAGGTAATATCTGACGAGCATGGTATCAATCCAAGCGGCTGTTACCACGGCGATTCAGACTTGCAATTAGAACGCATCAATGTTTACTATAATGAAGCTAGTGGCGGCAAATATGTACCGCGAGCCGTCTTGATAGATCTTAAGCCCTCCACTATGGACGCTGTACGATCTGGGCCCTTTGGCGGTATCCATCGTCCCGACAACTTTGTATACGGCCAAGGCGGAGGCGCTAACAATTGGGCAAGAGGCCACTATTCTGAAGGTGTCGAAATCTTAGAATCTGCACTTGATGTTATACGACGAGAAGCGGAAAGCTGTGACTGTTTGCAGGGTTTCCAACTTTGCCATTCGTTAGGTGGTGGAACCGGCTCTGGTATACCTCTCTCTCCTATCGGGTACCTTACTCATAAATCGTATTCGAGACGAATATCCTGACCGTATTATCCTATCTTTCTCCATATTCCCAAGCCCACGAGTTTCCGATTGCGAAGTTGAACCCTATAATACCACACTATCTGTAGATCAGCTTGTAGAAAATACTGACCACACCTTTAGTTTAGATAACGAAGCTTTATACGACATATGCTTCAGAACGCTAAAACTTACTACTCCAACGTATGGAGATTTGAATCACTTATTATGCGCAACTATGTCAGGCATCACGACATGTTTGCGTTTTCCTGGGCAATTAAATGCAGATTTGCGTAAATTGGCTGTCAACATGGTACCATTCCCGCGTCTCCATTTCTACGCGCCTGGTTTTGCTCCACTGACATCAAGAGGCTCTCAACGGTACAGAGCCCTCACGGTACCAGAATTAACTTTACAGATGTTCGACGCTAAGAACATGATGGTTGCGTGTGATCCACGATATGGCAGATACCTCACTGTTGCCACAATATTCAGAGGTCGTATGTCTATGAAAGAAGTTAACGAGCAAATAATGAACATACAGAATAAGAATAGCGCATACTTCGTAGAATGGATTCCAAATAATTGCAAGATTGCTGTATGTGATATACCTCCGAGAGGATTAAAAATGGCGTCAACGTTCATAGGTAATACGACGGCTATACAAATTGTATTTAAAAGAGTTGCAGAACAGTTTGTTGCGATGTTTAGGAGAAAAGCTTTCCTTCATTGGTACACAGGAGAGGGTATGGATGAGATGGAATTCACTGAAGCAGAAAGCAACATTAACGATCTTATATCAGAATATCAGCAATACCAGGATGCCACTGCAGATGAGGGAGACTTTGAGGAAGAAGCTGGCGACGAAGGGTTGGAGGAATGAATCGATTTGACTTGAATTCCCTATATATGATCATGAAATAAAAATAAATTAAGCAAAAGAATCTGTTTTTCATTCCTTGGCTCAAATAAAATTTAAACTTAATACATATTATATAAGTAAGTTAGTTAATTTTTTTTAATTGAATTTGAGTCTATAAATTAATACATTTAATGCAATGCTTGGTTTAATACCACTTCTCAACACAAAAAAAACCTGACTTGGTTTATACTAGGACCATTCACGTTCAAGTTCGCCGCCAAGTTTGCATGATAGCTTTCTGGTTATTTATTAACGTACATTTACAACTTATTCTACAAAAGTTAATTAAGAAATTTTACAATATTTATAAACGATAAACATAATGTAATAAAAAATAATGTGAAAAGATAAAACTTTAATTTATTTATTTTATATTTCAAACTACGTGAAATGGAACAGATATTTTTTCAATTTCAAATGACATAGTTCACTTTCAATTCTAATTGTCACTGTCAAGTGTCAAGTGTCAGCTGTAAAATAGATTTTTCAATTCTAATTTAGGAAAATAAAATAATAATAAAAAGGATCAAAAATGTCCGTACGTCTTGGTGGTGCTCTCAAGGAATTGAGGATTCACTTATGCCAAACAAGCAAGCAGTCGGCTGGAGTTAGGTAGGTTTGATTACATAAACATTATTATAACCTGCAATTTAAAAACTTAACTAAAGTACATATGAATGTATATAAATAAATTTACGCAACAACGTATTCTCATTCTCATTCTGAAACTCTATAACAATGCATGTAATTTGTTAATTTTTTTGAAACGTAATTCTTCACAATTTTCAAACTAGCTATCTACTATTTTCAGAGAATTTATCCAGAAAAATTATGTAAATATCAAGAAAGAGAATCCAAATTTCCCAATACTAATTCGTGAATGTAGTGGGATTCAACCTCGGGTTTGGGCAAGATATGGTAAGAAAATATGTATCTTATTGAAAAAACTTAATATCAACAAGGACATCTTTATGAATTAATTAGATCTTAATAACTTAAGACAAAAATCAATATTATAAGTTAATAAAACATTTACAGAAAAAGGCTATGAGTTATGTGAAAATTTGTGTGACTTTACAAGTGAACAAGTGATGGCAATAATTAGAAAACTATGCACTGCGTAAAGAACTTATTTTTTAGTGTTAAAGTATTCTTTGTCAGTAGATTTAATTATATGTAGGTGTTTTTATATGATAAAATTCATATTTATTTATTGTAATATTGTGCTTTGTAGTTTATTAGTCATTTCTTTATTTTATAAGTTATGTTATTTCTAATTTGTTTAAGTTTAAACTTATTTTATTTTTTTGTACTTGTTGATATGATATACAATACTCTTGGTGTGTTGTTTTCTCAATGAAAAAATTTATAAATTTTATCTTTCTATTTCAGACAAAGGTTTTGAAAAAAGTGCTCCATTAACTAACTTATCATCCAATGATGTGTTATCAGCCATCAAACAGCTGGCAAAGTGAAAATTTTAATTTATAATGTATATAGCTATAGACAACTTTAATTTGAATAAAACCACAGATATGTATATTATTGCTTTTATTGTAATCATGTCACTACTAAATAACAAATGTAAATATCAACTAGAAAACTACAATGGCTCTAAATTTATCACAAAATGGTACAGAGGATTAAAAATTCTAGAAAAGTTTTATTATGATATTGTATTTTTTCTATGCCGAAGTAAATACTCCTAATATATAGGTACATACATATATAAACACATTTTACACAAACACCTATGCTATATACATATTGTCCATGTGGTTTACAATATTTTATAAAACATTGAATAATTTTAAATATAGAATTATAATTCTAGATAAAAATTATTTATATTTAAAAACCAAACACCCCTGAAAATTTTAATACAATATTATAATCTGTATAATCAATAACAAAACTAATAGGTAAAAGAAAGAATAGTCAATGTATTAGAAGATCCATTTTGGAGATATTTGCATCCTACTTGGTGTTAAATCTGTAGGAGCATTTCTATTTGTTGATGTTCTAGTTATGGAATAATATTTTCTATATTATATATACAAATCTAGTGATGTTCGTTAGTCTTGCTGAAACTTAAAAAGGCATGTTATTTTGTTTCGGAATTAGTAACATAAATAGGGACAAACCAAAGCAATCTTAGTCTAGTTACTTTTAATTAAACAATTTTAATTATACATACATGCATACATATTGGCGTAAATGTGGGTAACATAAATATTATTTCTGTGACCAGCACAATAAATCCCTGTATTATTATTATTTCAAAAAGAAACAAATTTAATCTAATGTACTTTCAAATCAGATTGTGAGTTATAGAGTAGCTTTATAAGTCAATTGTCACTATTGTTATATTGAAAGGTGATAATATATCATTACTGTTATATTATATTTGCACTATGCACATATTATATTTTAGTGTGTGTTATACTTAACATTTAAAATAGTCCAAGATGGTGCTTTACACCTTTGTCTCAACATCTACTTGTACTAATTTATTGCATACTAGCGACTCGCCCTCGCTTCGCTTGGGCTCTTCCCTAGGGATTTAGGACAGGCAAAGCCGCGGGATCTGCTAGTTATGCATATAAACCTTCCTCTTGAATCACTCTATCTATTAAAAAAACCGCATCAAAATCCGTTGCGTAGTTTTAAAGATTTAAGCATACATATAGACATAGGGACAAAGAAAGCGACTTTGTTTTATACTATGTAGTGACTACATACCTACCTTTCATAGTGGTAAACATAACAGGATGTCAGTGCCATCTTTAGTCTTATCTTGCAATTAAGATGGAGGATACAAAATAATAAATAATGAACAAACATTTATTATGTATTGTTGGTATTCACCTATCAATCAATTTTGCCTAATTACAGTTACTTTGGATGTCAATAGTCATAGACTTTAACTGCTTACTATCTAAAATTACAATCTACTATCATTAATGATCAAATACTATTCCGGACTAATATAAAATAACTTAATTCCTTAATTTAGTTTTGGTATTATAAATAAAAACATAACTTATTATGGCTTCACAATTTTTAACATCATCAATGTAGGTGTCAACACAACTTCACACTAGTAGTTAAAACTTAAAAATATTATTAATAAAATTACATTATGATCTAGAATTTGTATTATAATGTGTTTTTATGTGTAGTTCTCATTTTGCTTTTACCTTAACATTTGTAATAATATTACTAAAAAAAACTAATTAGTCATAAATCATAATATAAAATAAACATTTAATATGATACCAAAACTAAATTGTATTTTATGAACTTTTTAGTAGGGTGGCAATCCAAACATTTCTGGTTGAAATTTGGCTAATGTTGGCAGCACTACTGTAGCATGTGTTGTCAGTCTCTTGTCTAAGTGGGGGTCTGGCACCATCACTACTTGCATACCAGCTGATACACCTGCTGTCACACCGTGTGGTGAATCTTCAAATACTAAACACTGTAAAAAAATATTTTTTAACCTAGGACCTATTAATTGTTATTTTCTTTTACTATAAAAAATAATTGATACCCTATTTTATTGTAAGAAACATAATTTTTTAAATGCCAACTATAAACTTAGTACGAGTAAGCTACCAAAATAAAAAAAAGAGAAAAATATGATAACACTATTTATTTTCATGAATGCTATATCATACCTTTTCCGGTACAGGCTTGTCAGGGAACCTGCTTGATGCTACCAAGAATATGTCAGGGTGTGGTTTGCCATACTTCACTTCCTTGTCAGTACTCCCCATGACCATATGATGAAAGTAGCTGAATAATTCTTTATGGGGTTCTATTTTAGTCTTCACTGAACGTTCACTTGACGATGTTGCTAATGCAAATGGCACCTTTGTTTTGTTGAGATGTTGAATAAGCTTTTCTGCACCTATAAAGTTTTTGTCAAACATTGTAGTTACTTTTAATCACACTTAAAAATGAAAAATGCCCTATATATATAAAAAAATGAAAAATGCATGCTATTCTAATGTAACACAGTATCTTGAAAGTCATACATAATGTGCAGATAAGATATTAATAATTACTTGATATGTACATTATATACAATTCATTTAATATGATAATTATCCTTTAGTTCTTACTTTATTTATATAATTATTACTATTTTATTAAATTATACTTAAAACCTTTTTTTACAATACAAAAAATCTTTGCATGAAATAGTGGCTCACATTCAAACATTCAACATTCACTTAATGGTATATATCTACAAACCATCTAAGAGAGATGTTCCAGCCAGCATAGTATCCCCAAGCTCTAACAATTGGTTCCTGAACTCAGTAGGTGATACAGGAAGATTTAATTCTTTGCACAAAATTTCAGATAACCGTTGCTCTGTCCCTCCGAGAACTTTCATCATCAATTCATCAGTATATTTATGACCATACGATGCGCAAAGTTGTGTGATCATGTTTTTATAAACTTTTTCAGTATCTGTGAAATTATTAAATATAATGCAATTTTAAATTACTGACAATTTTGAAATAAATATACCCAATATAATATATGATATAATGTTCATGCGTCATTATAACGTAAATATTGTAGTAACAATTCATTCCAACATATTTCGTAACATTATAACCTCGACCGTGTTATTGGTATGAACATTGAAAGTTTAAAAAGGTCGAATATGTTATGCAAACTTACCCAACAAGAGTCCATCCATGTCAAAGATACAATGGGTCACCTTCTTTACATTTCTCGTAGAATAACATTGTTTTCTAATAGTACTTGATACAGCATTCAACAATAAAACCCTCATATTAGCACCGGTATATTATTATATTGTAGTTTAAAGCCAATAAGTATAAGCTAATATTATTGTGATCTTAATTTTATAACTTAAACTATTTGTTATATTTATTACATAACATCTAAGAATTACGTATATATAATATTATATATTAAAATACTATAAACACTAAAAGCAACCAACTCTAGAATATAAAAATTAAAGTTTGCTACGACTGACAATTGACATTTGACATTTCATTTTTGGAAACTGACATATTAAAATATAAAAAGTTTTATATATAATATAAGTAGTTGACAAACATATCGTTATCTTTTTCTAACATTACTGTAAAAGCTTAGTGAAAAGAAGACTGTTGTAAGTATTACCATTATAATAAAATGCACTTTGAATAAAACAGCGTATAGCATAATTTATTATCATTAAAAAAATCTTAAACTCGTTATAACATGCAAAATAATCAGAAAAATATATAAAAATATACTAAATTATGAAAGAAAGTTTTATATGGCAACAATTAGCGATGTGAACTCATCCGCACTCAGCCGCTAGCGCACTGCTGACTTCACCCGCCCGGCGCAGTCTTTCTGCGACCGTCATGGATCGCAGTTGAATTATCGGGTGCCGTTTATATGGCGTATAAACTGTCCAAAGTTTCAATTAAAAATAATTTAATTTCATTTTTATTTATAAAACTTTAGTTGAGTGAGTTAACATTTACTAACAGTTGACAAAGAAACTTTACCGCGAACATGGCTGTGAACGTGTGTTATTGTGTAAAACTGTCGCCTAACAAAAAATCGATTTTTGGATTGAGTATGAGGAGCCAAATATTGTATTTGGTATTGTTTGCCGGCTTCTTGGCTGTTGCTTCAGCTGCGGACACGGAAGTATCTTGTGCTAATGTGAGAAGTATTTTCGAAAAGAAAGGAATGTTGTCGATGGTTGATATACAAGAACAGCCGAATTCAGGTAAGAATCACGCGCTTTACACCTAAATAAGATAGTGATAAATGATAATATATCGGTTTCAGGTGGCATCGTTATTTCATTATAATATACTTACGGATTTTTATCACTAAATTATTTTAAAGTTACGAGAATGTACTATTTTAAATTATGAACATGATGCACTTCTAAACTTTTAACTAACTTTAGTAGTAGTACACGAAATTAAATTATTTTGGGAGCTTTTATTAATTTTTTAAATTAACATTTTGCATTAGATACCCGTTGAATAATTGAAATTTTAAATACGTTTATTTTCTACAAAATTAAATCATAACTGTACCCAGTTACTAGTTAGTTATGTTTAAAATAACTAAAGAAATAATAAAGCATAATTTTATCGTATTTAATTTCAACGTACCTAGTAAATGAAATATATCTTCTAAGGAACAAAAGACATTTAAAGGACTGGTAGCTATTGTTACAAAACAAATTCAAAGACCCCCGCCGATAAGGAGGCGCTACATTTTATACCTGCCCAAGGAACAAGTTAAGACAAGAAGTCTTTAATTCCAAGCCAGCTTTTAATAATCCCACAAATTCCTGGAGATAATAAAAACTGTTAAAACTTCAAGGATATTCTTTTAACTTTTTAAATAAGTACTACGAAATAAAGATGTTGCTTTTAGTAGTTTTGTTTAACTATATTAGTTTATTGAAAGGAAAGTATAGAAACGTAATAAGGTTAAATATTTAAAAACACAATATTAGTACACAATAAAAATTGATATATTTTTTTAACTAAACTATTTTTATTTATGACAGATTACGGAACTTAAAAATGGTTATGAATAATGATCTATAATGTTTAAAAAATATAACGAAATTAATTAGGAAACACAAATAAAAATAAATAATGTGTATGTACACATTATATAGGTATGTTTACCTATCCAGGATGTTTCCGAGATATTTAAAAAAAATAGGCAACGGCAGAAAGCCAGACAGATAATCTTTGATGGGTGATCTTTTATAAGATTTTTTGTTTTTCTAATTAACGGAACCTTAATAAATATTTAAATTATGAGAATGTCCATTACACTATAAATTTGATTACAAACATGGCCCGTTCTTGAAGAAGGTGTAGGAGTAAGCGGTGGGCGGCGTTGTGAAATGCAAGAGTTGCGACATAAAAAGATCTAATAATTCCGCGAATAATATATTATGTTATACTGTGGACAAAGAGTTATGCTTTAAAGACCTATTCGCTTCACCAAAGAGTTCAATTTCTAGCAAATTCCTATCGATATGCCAGGAAGCGCATAATCTTAAAACATGGGCAATAAACAGGTAATGTCAGCGTAGGCGCACTTGCGGTACGAAATAGCGGCACGCTTTAAAAAGATTTACAACATTAAAAACAACATAAATGCACATATCCCATTATATTATTGAATAAAAGCGAATCAATATTTATGGACAGACGTAAATCTGATTTATTGTTTTACAGGATTAATGTAGCAATTTATAGCGTTTAGCTCATACATACGTATTTGATTTAGGTAGGTGTTAACTTATAATATTATAAATGCCGATTAGCGGTTTTTATTTATTAAAATTCCAAAATTACTTGCTTGGAATTAAATTTGGAATTTTTCAGTTCGAAAAAAATCACATGACCTAAGGCTAAGTCTTGAAAGATATCTTTAAATAAATATATCTACGTGAAATAAGAATATACATAGTATAAAAAACAGTGTGAACGACATTTAATTTCGTTACAATATGGGACCTTCGTCGTCTAAATACGTGTTTTATTACAAGTTAAATCCTTACCTCTACGGTAAAATTAATGAGACTATCTTGTTTCGAGGGTGTTTCGTACGTGACAAAAGCTTTGAAGTCATACAAGTCCCAACCTACCCCTTTATGTAAACTAATACATTATAGCTGCCGAGCTACGCCTATTTTACTTATTTCAAACCAATAAAGCTAATTTCCACTTTGATACTTTCGTTATTAATCGATTATCTATCTATTGGTAGCAGTTTACAATCGCTTGGCAGGACGATGACAATGGTAGGGAGTGGATTGGTAGGGGAGATGCTCCCTATTATCCCTATACTACTCCCATTACAAGGTAATTCATACTTCATGAGAAAATAAATTTTGAATGTAGCACTCACCGGCCGCCGCCGCGTCACGCTCGCTTCGCTCGCGTGTGTTGTGGTCATATATCTAACCTAACCTAACCTACCTAGAAAGAACGAAAAAAAATTAAGATAAACCTGCTGAACCTATGTTATCCAAGTCGAACAAAAATGTTATTTACGATGAAAGCACTTTCACACATGTCCATAGAAACGCAGACTAAATATGGCGGCGTTAGGATAGTTGACAATGACATTTAAGTAATTCGACATATTTTTGACATAATGATCTTATAGTCTTTGTCTCACATATACAAAATCCTATTGTTATCCTTCTCTCTCACATTAAGTTTTTATTAATTTTCTCTAAAAATATGAATTACCTTGTGTCGTGAGTGTTATTATTGTGATCAGTGAATAAACACCTACCATATATATAAGTTTCACCCAATAACTCCTGCCAAGCGATTGTAAACCCAACCCTATCTATTCATTGGAAAGAATGCAAGATTGCCATTAAAACAGGTTCAGTACTTATGCAATTTATACGCAAATACAGCATTTATCCGACGCCATAAGTAATTAAAGC
The DNA here is from genome assembly GCA_905231865.2 of Boloria selene. Taxonomy (NCBI): domain Eukaryota; kingdom Metazoa; phylum Arthropoda; class Insecta; order Lepidoptera; family Nymphalidae; genus Boloria; species Boloria selene. The sequence continues at coordinate 2,787,883 of HG993133.1, forward strand.
TCAGATATCTTGTAGATACCAGTTCTCATGTCGAGATACTCTACAATTTAAGAACGGTGTATATGTAAACCACGTTTCCAAATAAGGCAATAACGTCTGGTAGTTCTGGCACCAGTATGGCGGGGATCATGTCCAAGTGTTTTGCATACCGCTTATTTAGCATGCAATACTCGATTGCCGGTGTATCTAACGGGTGACGTCGCACCGACTACCGGTAATACTGTGCCTGTGAAGTTTGAGCCAAAGCACTATTAGCTTAAAAAATAACTTCATTTTAGGTTTATATGGTAAATTATTCCATGTCAGAGATTCTAACAAGTATTCGAAAGAGATGTGAAGTTCGCTAACCGGAACTTGGTCAGCATAGTGGAATGCCTGAGTCCTCTCATATAGAAGGTAGGCCCATATCCAGCTTTGGGTAGTTAAAAAGGGCTGAATACACATTACTACTTCAATATAAATACATATATCATAAACATATTTTATGTATTTATTTGTTTGTTTGTCTAAGTAACTGAAAATGCCATAATTCATATAAATTACTGTTTCGTAATAACTAAGTTAAAAATAGCGTAGATACATAAATGAATTCTAGAATATAATTTAAATATATTTAAAGTGCCCTTCCGCCTTGGACACGAGAGTGTTAAGACGTGTGCACAAACTTAAAAATTTATCTAAAATTAATTTTAAAATAATAACGCCAAATACCAGGAGCACAGATCCGTGTAGTAGGTACAGAGTGCTAGTGAGAAAGTGACATCTGAGCGAGAACGGGACATCTATAGACTTGTGTATATGTGACCGCGGAGTGTATGAACTTAAGTCAACTTTTACAAACGTGATATTTAATAATTTATTATTATGCCTAAACTTACTCGATCACCCTCCAGTGGTAACTATCAACAAACGCAGTCAGACTCTGATGTTTCAAAAATGATTCCTAGTGTTTCTACACCAGTATTTAGCTCTCAACGTCATAAACGACAACGTGAATCTAGTGAGGAAGACTTTTCTTCCTTTAAAAAAGAAATCAAAAATATGCTGGACGACTGGAAAGATAGCCAAAACTCCCTTTTAAATAAGCTCATCTCGGAAATCGCAGACATAAAATCCCAAAACTCTGAAATTAAAACTACAAATGAAGACATACAAAGATCATTAACTTTCCTTAACGATCAATATGAAAGCTTCAAAATCAAAGTTGAGAATCTCGAAAAGGAACGTAAACAGCACCTAATGCAAATTGCTTCTCTAGAATCGAAAATTGAAGATATGGAAAAAAACTCAAGATCTTCTACTGTTGAGTTACGTAATATTCCCCTTTCAAAAGAGCGTGAATCTAAAGTTGACCTGTGCAATATTGTTCAAAAAACATGTAAGGCGCTTAACGTAAACGTTCAACAATCTTCGATCAGAGATGTATATCGAATTAGGAACAAATCCGGAAAAGGAACTATAATCGCTGAATTAACCTCAGTCCTTCTAAAGAACGAAGTAATACAAGGAGTTAAATTATTCAATAAGGAACATCCCCAAAACCGTCTTACTTCAGCAGATATTGGACTCTCAGGACAAATCGTGCCGGTTTATGTCTCTGAAGCTCTAACTAATAAAGGACGAAGACTATTTTTCCTGGCCAGAGACTTTGCTAAAACCCAAGATTATAAATTCTGTTGGTGTAGCAATGGGAAAATATACCTACGAAAAAATGTTGACGCTCCTCATATCGAAATTAAAGATGAGTCTCAACTTAATAGTCTCAGAAATCAATTCTGACTACGCTTGTATCATCAGCAGCTTTTTTTCTGGTTTTATTCTTATTATTATGTAATTTTATGTACCGTTAACTATGTATTTACCCCTGTTAGTAAATTAATAGTCAAACGAAATGATCGCTCAACAAACACCCATATTAGCCTGACTTATATTACAAATAACTCTCATAAATACTCTTATAGTAATCACTTAACGAAGTTACTGAGTGCCAACTTATTATTAAGCAAACACTATAGCATATTAATCAATTTAAACAACAGGAGTCATAATCTGAGTCTCATAATGTCTATTTTATTTAAATTTCGATTCTATAAATAATAAAAACTTAACTAACAATATTGACAAAATCAGTGCTGGTCCATCCTTTAATTGTAATCCAGAAAGTTGTAAGTATCATTTATCATCATCACTGACATCAAGTAAAAGTCTTAAAATCGCGACACAAAATATAAGGAGTATCACTAAAAATTTCTCAGAATTTGAAATTTTGATTTCTAGGTTAGACATATCCTGTGATATTTATATTCTGACTGAATCATGGAATTCAAAGGCATCATATTTTCCTTCCTTGAATAATTTTGATACCCATTATTCTAAAAAGAATTATAATCAAAATGATGGCATAGTAGCGTATACTAAACAAGGTTTAAATTGTTTTGTTGAAGAAATTGATCTATTAGAAGCAACTTGTCTCTTAATAACCATTGACAAGCATACCGTAGTTTTTGGCATATACAGATCACCGTCGTATAAAAATATTGAAGTATTCATTTATTCCTTGGACAAACATTTGACTAAATTTAAACAATTTTCTAATATTATAATAATAGGAGACATTAATGTAGATATAGGAACTAATAATGATGATCACAACTCATGTGAATATTTGAATTTATTAGCCAGCCATGGTATCTTGGCTGGTCATTTGTTTCCAACTAGGGAAAATGCATGCATAGATCATGCAATGATAAAGTCCAATTACTATAGCACTACAATTGTTGTAAATGTTCCGCTTACTGACCATTCTATGGTCCTCACTTGCATCAATTTAGATTGTAAAACCAAATCATCTACAAATTTCCCCATTAAAAAACTTAACTATAATAAAATCCTTACAGACATTAAGCTTGCAACCTTTGATCACATATTTCAATCACAAGATGCAAATTACTGTGCCGAACAATTAGTAGCTGTCCTAACAAAAATTATCCTAAACAACACACTCACAGTTAGAATTCCAAAAAGAATGCGCTGCTTAAAACCTTGGATTACTCCCGGCTTAATTCGTTGTATAAAAAATCGCGATTGTATGCACCTAAAAGTTAAAAAAGAACCAAATAATGAAACACTGAAGCTGACTTATACTCGTTACAAAAACTTCTGTAATGATTTGTTAAAACGTCTCAAAAGAAATTATGAAAAAAATGAACTAACTAAATATGCAAATGACCCTAAAAAGAAATGGAAAATAATTGACTCAGTAACAAATAGACAAAAATTAAAATCATCACCCGATATTTTACTTAAATTAGGTACATCACCGAGTGAAGCTTTAGACAATATCAATAACTACTTTATCAATGTTGCTGAAGAACTTGCTAAGAATATCTCTATTTGTAATGAACCAACTTTTACCTACATATCTAATCCTTACACACCGGCTAACTCACTGGTTCTACTTGAAACATCTGAATCTGAAGTTGAGTCTATAATAATGAGTCTCAAATCTGACAGTGCAGCGGGATGGGATCAAATTCCAACTAAAGTAATAAAAATGGCCAAAAACACAATAGCTCCTCTTCTGACTCATATTGCAAACCCCTGTATTGTAAATGGAGTATTTCCTCGAGTATTCAAGATCTCAATCATTTATCCCATCTTCAAGGTGGGAAACAGAAACTGTGTTAAAAATTATCGGCCAATTGCAATACTTCCTATATTATCTAAAATTTTGGAAAAGATAATAAACAAACGATTATTATCATACTTAAATAAAGAAAGTATTTTAGCACAAAATCAATATGGATTTAGAAAGGGGAGATCAACGGCGCAGACTGTATCTGACCTAACTGACTTCGTTGCTACACATGTTGATTCTAAAAACAAATGTATTGGAATTTTCTTAGATCTGGCCAAGGCATTTGACACAGTTTCTGTGCCATTATTACTTAAGAAAATGGAATGCATTGGTGTCAGAGGAAAAGCTCTTGAGTTATTTGCTGATTATTTAGCTAATAGGTCCCAGAGAGTTACAATAAGTGATCGTATTAGTAACGAAGCCCAAATCTCTTATGGCGTACCTCAGGGTAGTGTCCTTGGTCCGACTCTTTTCTTAATATATATCAATAATTTATGTTATCTCAAATTACAAAACTGTAAAATTTTTACTTTTGCTGACGACACAGCATTAATTTTTTATGGAAAAACTTGGACCGAGGCAAAATCAAATGCTGAACGAGGACTTAAAATCACTATGTCTTGGTTAAATTCAAACCTATTGACACTTAACATAAGCAAAACTAAATTTATACTCTTTGGAAATACTATGGCATCGTTCCCTAAAGTGAAAGATTTTGATATAAAACTAATTTAAAATTAATTTCATTGTACCATCGAAATCAGTACGGCATTATACACCTATTCAACTCCCTCTGGTGTCCACAAATTACTGCCAAAATGCTTTCCTGTGGCGCGCGAGTAGGGGCGTAAATAATCTGTGTAGACTGAGCGATTTTGATGTATTCAGTTCGGGTGTGGTGGTGGCGAGGCGAATATTAAACCAGAATTTCTTCGCATTATATTGTTGATAAATATAATAATTAATATGTATTGTATAAAAAAGGTTGCGTAACATCTTGACGTGCAATCACTCTGTCCGCATGATATGTTTATTTATATACTGGTTCTTAAACGTGAAAACCTATCATTAGCCAAATGTTGTTCAGTTCAATTGCTATGTATTGTTATTTGTGCTGTTGGTTTTCCGAATATTAAATAAATAAATAAATAAATAAATAAATTATTGTCAAGACAATTCTACTACGTGTACCTGTCCCAGCTTAGAAAGAAACCAAGTTATAAAATACTTGGGTGTTCTGTTAGACGAAAAGTTAACTTGGAATGCGCATATAAATCAATTAACGGATAGAACGAGACGTTTGATATACATTTTCAAAAAACTGCGATACATCGCTGATTATCCTCTAATAAAAACCGCGTATTTTGCCTTAGCGCAATCAATCTTAACTTACTGCATAACATCGTGGGGAGGTGCGCGAAAGTCCTACTTAATTAAATTGGAGCGAGCGCAACGAACTCTTCTTAAAGTAATAAGATTTAAGCCATACAGCTATCCTACAGCTGCCCTTTTTTCGGATTGTGACGTTTTATCTATCAGACAACTATTTATCAGGGATATAGTAATGGCCCAACATAAAAAAAAGTCCGTTTAATTCACAAAATGCGTCTAAAAGACTATCGCACAATATTTGCCCTACCTTTAAATATAATACGTATTATATTAATAAGTATCCATGTTTTCTTGGTCCCATGCTTTACAACAAATTAAATAAAAGTCTCCAAATATACAACCTTAATTATAATAAATGTAAAAATAAAATAATTCTTTGGTTAAAAACTCAAAATTATGAAGAAATAGAAAACTTACTTAGAATAACAAAATAAAATGATAATCATAAATAAGAATAATTCAAAACCTTATTCAAGTCACTGTATCAATTCGTATTCCTACTCATTCTGCTAAAAAAAAAAAAAAAAAAATACACATATTTTTTTATTTTTTTTGAAAACATCTTGAAAAACATAAAAAACATTTAATGAAATAATCGAACATTACACATAATAAAATAACTCGTTAGTAAAATTGTTATACAATAATATATATATATGATATGATGATATGAGAGAAAATTTAAGAGATATAAATTACATATTTTTAATTAGGCTTAAGTTTATAGTGTGAGTGGTCTAACCTTACTTTTCTTATTATTATGTTAACTTTGACGGTACATGAAAAAAAAAAAGACTTCAATATTAAACATTTGTTATTTTTGGTGCATAAGTATAGTATATGTGAGTTTAAGATACTAACTATTAGTGTTAAGTGTGCTTAGTGCTTATTATTGTTCTTTTATATGTCACGAAGGAAGGAACTGCCATCTGTGATACAGGCTCGGCCTAGTACAGTTGGCAGTGCCCAAGTACTTGTAAACTTGTAAGCATAATATTATACTTACTATATAGATAAGTACTCAATAGATAACACTGTATGTATCTTTCAAATAAATAAATAAATAAACCGAGGGGCCGTCGGGTGAATAATTAAAAAAAAAAAAAAAAAAAAGTTCACATCTTATAATATCAAAATATTGTAATAAAATTTGACAATACAATAGATTAATGTTTCCGTATCATATTTGCAATACTTTATTAGCATGAACAGTCGTTGGCCCACCGGAAAGGGATCTAATGATTCATCGATGTGATTAAGATTCCAGACGACACTTCTTGCGTTTGTACGAATAATATAAAATTATAATAACGTCAGGTAATTTTTTTAACATAATTTATAAGAATATAGAAAATTATTTCAAAAGCTTTGTGGTAAACGCATCACTATAAAACGGCTGAATCTATTCGTCTTAAAATTATTAAAAAAGTAACGAGTAGTTCAAATAAGGTTTTTATGGAAAGATCTAGCTTTGTTTCCTGAATAATTGTAGAATTAACCATTGCAAATTGATTTTTGTAAAATACATTTCACTCTCCTCTCGCGTTCTTAACACCTGAAACCAAAAATTATAGATTCGGCCTCTTTATCGTTACTAATGATTTGAATAAGATTTTCCAAAAATATATTGAATGTACAAATTAGACTTAATGAGAATTTTCTTACTTACTTAATGTAAATATCTATAGATTTTATTAAAAGTATGACTGTAGCCTGTAGGGTACATCACGTATGTATCATGCTAGCTTGTTCATAAACGAATTATTATCAATTTGTATCTTTAAAGATTTCGCCGAAGTCAATTTATTTAGAGTTCTAATATTAGCCTCGTTGTAATGGTGATAATAAAATATTTAATTTTGTGTCGTATGTTAAAAAAAACTTGCTTCTCATTTAATATTGATGTAATAATGTTTTTTAAACGTGTTCTTATATAAAAAAACTAAAATATTATAGTAGGAGACTGGTGCCATAAAATTTGCATTCCTGATAGTGCGATTATTGATATTTATTATGAATCATTTCGAAGAAAAAAATATAGTAGGTAAATTAAATAAACATGTAAGGATAAAAGGTAGTTTTGAATCCGCTTTGCAAATTTTTTACGTGTTTCTATATTTGGTAGTGAAAAGTCATTTAAATCAATACACATATTAAAATTCTGAGTTGTATCTGCACATTAAAATATTTTCTGAAAATATTTTGGAAATAGGCATTATTACCGATTACCGATACAGTCTATAGTTTTTAGAGGCTTTGTGTCTGTCTGGATTAGACCTTAGAGAATTTAATATGATGATAGTGGGTTATTCGTGTTAACTTATAGGACATTTTAAACTGGTGAAAAATACCCTATCTCTGAGTAATCTACTAGAAAGTCAACTAGTATATAAAATAAACTTACAAATTAGTTACGTAATGTCATGTCTTTAAAAATATAAGGATGTGCATCGTTATCATCGGGTGAATTTCCTGTTTGAATATTCTGAACTAATCTATCCATCACGCCTGTCACAGGAGTCACATTTCATAGATAACGATTGAATACTTTGGGAAAGGCTGGCTTCAATAAAAATACTGCATGAAGTCCTTTAGAGGCTGTCATTTTCTATTTGTATTGAGTTAAAGTTATTGACTTTTATCATAAAATGTTTTTACTTCTAGTATAACACTTACTATTTAGTTAGTTAATTTAAACTTTTTTGTTTCTCAACTTACAGTTAACAATTTAAGGAATGTATATATTTTTTTAAATATCACCTTTCTCCAGTAACCAGTGCCGAAACAAACTCTCACCAATAAATGATATTACAAATAGCTCAGTGGGAGGACTGGTTGACAAACTGACAAAACACTCAGTAAACACGTAAGGCCATCGACCTGCTCATTGATTAGTTTCCACGTGATTACTAATTTATCACCACGCCCTACCGGGAAAGTTGGGCTAATGCATTCAGTTATACAGTTTCGCTTCCTTGGAAAATTTGAAAGTCTTCCGTTCAATTGAAAATGGTTATAATGATTTATATTCATTTTAAACGTGACTTCTTCTTTACATAACCAGATATGTTTTTTATATGTAAATACTCTTTGGACATACATGGTACTAAATTAAAATTATGTGTAGCAAAAGCGCTTACAGCGGAAATGTTCTCACAAATTTGCTCATGCCTGAGTATGAAATGCTATTATGTGAGGCATTATTCGGGCTTTCACATGAACCCTTTCAATCAAGTTATCTGAATGGAGCTCCATCAGTGACAGGTCTCATCGGTGCTTTTGTGTCGTAGCCTCTCATTCTGTAATTAGGCCTTTGGATTCGGCAAACAGGATGCTTAGTAAAGCTTTTTTTTTATTTTCATCTTAATGACAGCTATTATTGATTTGATATTTTACTTATACTATAAATTAACTATTTTTTCGGATTTTGTCGCGGATTTATTTTGATTTTTGGTTCCCGACATTTTACTTTACAGCACTCTTGGTAACGGGAGAGATTTGTCGAGACTCGGAGACCCAAATTTCTTAAATCCGTGACAAAATCCGAAAAGATCGTCATTTACCTAATGTCAAATATTCGCGTAAACCTAAGAAAGTGTTATTATTTACTTTTTAAAGAGTATTTAAATTATACCAAATCTTAAAAGATTATGTTATTAATTAAGCTTATTTCCTTTTAGCAGACAGTATTGGTAAAACATAACGGTTTATATAGTTTTATTGAACGTTACATCATGGTAGGATAGTCGAGGTCATTGTTGACGCATGTGCGAATTGTTGTGTCAACCTACGTTCCGTAGTTTAAAGACGGCAAAATATCCTGTGGGAAGTGGGAGATTTAAAAATAGTGTTACTCTCATCGAACTAGGGTCTTACTGTTCGATCCTTACATATATACTAGAATATCTATATTTTTATATAGCCAAATGTATCTGTATATAAACTATAAACTATTTCCATATAGTCCATTCATTTGTATTGTTTAAAGTTCATTTATTTATTTTTATAGACTCTATTAGGTCATCCGACATCGAACTCGCGAGTTTCAGAGTTATAAGAAAAGCAAAGTAAATATAAATTTGCGAAGTGCAATCGTTCGTACTAGGCATATGATATCATTGGAAACACCAATCTATTTTCTACTATTACATTTTAACTCACAGTTCTACCTTTGTAGAAGATAATACGTAAAAATGAAATGGGCCTATGTTAATCCATGATATAAGTAATCTCAATATTAATTCCATTAAAGTCCGTCGAGGCCTTGTGAGTCCTGACTGAACAAAGTGAAACAACAAATTAACTTTAAACATTATACATGCGGTAGGAATAAAAATACATATATTTAACACGGCACGCTTTGAAGCCATTAACAAGAAAATTAAATTAAAATCCTTCATATAGTTAGTTATTTCTTAATAATAATAGATTAGAAAAGGTGCAACGTTGGATACGTGTTCTAGAGTAAATAACGATTAAAAATCTTCGATTAATTGAGGATCGAGGACCTGCACGTACATTCCTCTGTGCAGGTGGCGACCTGTCGGGACCGGTCTCGACGCAAAAACACCGCTTTGTGTTCACCGACGTTTATGCAAACGCTATGCATAATTAACATGTTAAGCTAATTAAATATTTCACTAATGCACTTTGGTTGATTGATTTTTTTTATTATTATACCTAATTAAAAGGGACAAACGACTAACGACACCAATCCTCTGCTCGGTTTGGTCCCTAGGTAGGTTTTAACTTTTAACGGTTATTATAGATTTGTGAGATATGAGATAGTTTCGCTTATAAAAAGTATTCTATATGTTGACCCAGATAACAACATCTATTAAATTCAGCTATTATCATATCAAATTGCATCAGAATCTGTCAAGTGGTTTTTTTGATAAGTTCCCAGAAAGACAAACGAACACAATATGTACATACAGGCAAATAACCTATAAATCCAAAATTATAAAATTATTTATCTACTAAATATTATATAAAATGTCATATATTTAATTTTTTTATTATGTATACTAGCACTTCCCGCGACTTCGCCCGCGTTTTAAAGACCGGAAACCAAATCCTTTCTGAGTCGCGCGGTATGGTATCTTGCAGAACTAACGCCCGCCCTTTCCGTTTTCGCAACATTTTACATTGATATAATATAGCCTTCCTCGATAAACGGACTATCCAAGACAAAAAGATTTTTTCAATTCGGGCCAGTAGTGTCTGAGATTAGTGCGTTCAACCAAACAAACAAACTCTTCAGCTTTATAATATTAGTGTAGATTATTACATGCATCATCGCAATACAGAAACCACTAAATGTACATAAAAAATACCAACGTATGTCTAGACTCTAGACTCATTATTAAATTTCGGTTATATTTTTTGCTGCAAAGAGCAAGGGTAAAAACAACACAATCTCATATTTATAATACTAATAGCGACCACACTTCATTTTAAATTAATAAGTGTAATTACATATTACGCATGGACTACTCTATACGACTATATTCCAGAGATTTATGTATCTATTGTACAACTTAATAACTGGGTGTACCAAAGTTACTTAAAATATATATATTATATGCTATCTAAGATCAACTATGTACGGCTTTTACGGGAGATATAATAAAATATGCAGCAAAATCCGCAAACAAAACTTAGTAGTTTACTGTTCAAAGATAAGGATTTTTAATTATGCATAATATATTACCTATTAGATAGTCTTGATGATAGCTTCTTTACAACTTATACGAACAGTCGGTATGTACACAAATTAATTATAGCGATTTTAAAATAAATTTAATTAAGTTCTCCCGCCATATAATTTATAATGTTAAGGATGTTATCTCAGTCAATGCCCCGTTGTGCTAATGGATCCGTATCGATTTCTTCATGTAAACCATCTTATTTGCAGTTCTGCTAAATAATTAGATATAAGAAAAGTAGTATTCTTGCTATCAGATTTGGTTTTGGTCTTAGGAAGTCTGGACTTAAGCTATAGGTCATTAAGCTAGATGGAAAATATCATCTCGTAAATAAATTTTGAGCCATTTTAAATTATATCCACAGCATTTTTAACACAATTCGAGTTTCAACTTTTGTACTTGGTATTTTTAACCATTATTCAGCACTGTGCAATTTACTTCTACTTAAAAACAATTACTAAAGCCCTAACGATTACTGAGTTTCGCATAACAGGCAAAAGGCACGGGTTTTTAATAAAAAACAAATACGACTATATTCCATTGACTTCATTTACCTGAAATGTGGTATGAAAGTCATTGCAAATATTAATAGTACACACAATATGTATATAGAGTACAGTAAATAGAAATCTAATCGCTAACCACCTAAACTAGTTAAACTTATAAATAATGAGTACTACTATTACTAATAAAACTTGATTAATATAAGTTTTCTTATCATTTGATGGCAAAATGAACAATAAGGTAAAGGTAGCGTTGTTGAAGCAAAAAAATTGACTCCAAAATATAATTTAATGTATTGAAAAGTCTATAGAGAACTAAATTTCAAACGTATTGTTTTAAAAGATTTATAAAATAAACATAATTTTTCCAAATACTTACCTTGAATAAATGTATTAAATACCACATTAGCAATTCAATGTTCTAGCTAAGTCAAGGGTCGGCGGTTATGACGTGGCGAAAACAAAACGTGTTCAAATCGATTCCGTGCATTCCATCACTACGGATTCTCATAGAATGCGATGCGGGCTTTTAATGATTATAATCTCGATTCACAACCCGATTCGTCATCGTCTGATTTTGTTAATCGAATAGGCAATCGTGTGAAACAACAAATGACATTTGTCATTGATTATTGACACATTGGCCTATAACCTTATCCTTGCAAAATTATGAAGGCACTTTTATGTTGTGTCAAAAGGTTAATTTCCACTTTTAGTAATAAAATTTAATAACCTAAAGGAACGACAACTACAATCATAAATAATATAATTAGAATGTCCTCATTTTGAAATTTTAAGTACAATGTATTAATTTGAAAATGGCCAGCTTTAAACTTATACTCGCTTCGGCCACGTAAAGATCGCAGATCGGTATTGAGAGCAGGGTAGCCCGTTACAGCGGAATAATAAAAAGTAGACATTTCGGAGAGTCCTGGAGTCAGGACGCGGTCGCATGGGAGCGGAATGCGGTCCGGCGAGCCGGTGAAGCCCGTTTTCATTATGGCCAGACGGTAACCGAACGCGTTGCATTGTCTTCAATATTATAGGTAAATATAAGGATGTTTAATCAGTGCTTGAATGTTTCCGGGATGGAAATTGACGAAATCTTCGTCTTCTCAATATTTTTTTAAATATAATTCAAGCTTTTCCGTGCACAGATATGGTATAAACGTGAAATGTTTAAAGAAAATAAGTTAAGAATGCAAATGAGGTTCAAGATCTCTGATTACAATCTTAAGATTATCTATTTGTGCAATTGTTGCTTGAGTAATTGGTGTACATGTAAATGGTAAGGTCGTATTGGTGCAATGTAAACGGATACAAAAAGCCAGCCTATAAAGTACAAACTTCGACGGAGCGGTACGCCCGTAATTATTATGCCGTGAGAGCCGGACGATCACCTCGCCGAGTGCAGAGCATAACGCCACCGCGCATTGCTTTAATGACTGTCGCGAATTGCATGAAAATGTTCACTATCAGCCGATGTATAATACCTTTTATAACACTTTCACACAAACTAATTTTTTATTGTTAACAAAAAATACGATGCTACAAATAAATATTCATGATATGAAACACTCGTGTTTTCGTAATATTTTTTTCATGTTTTGCCTTAATCTTTTGTTTTATTACTACGAAGTAATATGTGCCGCCATATGGCAGTTTCGTAATGGTCCTTCGTCTATTCGACTATGACATGTTTATGGTAACCACAGACAACGTTGGTGGTTCGTTCAAAATATACAAATTACAATAATACTTCCAAACAATGCGGCGTTTTGTTTTCTTAAACGTTTCCGTTCGTAGAAAGCATATACATTTCCTAATTTAAACCCGTAATGTAACGGAATGTAGGTATGGATTAAATCTTCGAAATATAAATTAATAAAATACAATTGAAAATAAAAAACTTATTTTCAATTGTATATTGAAATATTCATTTTTCGAACAAAGATAATATTATGAAGAAACAGAAATACAGAAATATTATGAAGTCAGTAATAATGAACTATTGTCAATTTCGGTCAATTAGGGGTTAACTGCGAAGCTATATTGCTAGACAAACTAACGCTAGTAGGGTGTCAAGAGATAGACACCACGCGGCGTTATGAATGAACGTGGACCCCCAGCGGTGCATCAGTGGAGGGGGACGGTAGGAATTCCAAAAACTCGAGTGGGCGACTCGGACTTACAAAAAAGTCGTCGATCCAGCACAAAGGACCAGAATCGACGTTTCTGGCTTTTAATCATAAATTGATTTTACTAAAGCTAAACTATGTTAGTTAATTGGTATTCAATTAGGCATACTATTAAGAAGTTTTAATGTTTACAATCGCGAGTCCTATGAAGAATACTTGCTACTTTGTATTTATCGTTTACAGAAACACAGTCATATATATGATTAATTCAACAGCTATTGAAGTATAAATATTTATAGCCTCACTGCAATAAAACACTTCATTTTCATTGTATTGAATACGTTACACGCGATAGGGCGTGATCAAACAGCTGTATTTACTCCGAACTTCGTCGAGTACTCACAGTTTGTGCCAAATGCACGACTAAAGCCTCTTATCACGAGGGTCGCGAGAGTAGCACTAGCCTGGTCTACTTCTCGAATGTACTTTAAAATGTTTCTGTAGTGTACGTACAACAAAATTTACAATTTGATGTTATAGATATAGTTATTTATAATTAAAATATTTTATGTTGAAACAAGCACCAAAGAAGTTCCGAGTAGTCAAGGGTTTGAATTATTATGATAATTAGGGTACATTTTCGTGCGGTTAACAAAAAGGCGACTTAATACGACGTAAACGGTTGCGCTATGGTTTGTTAAAATAACATATTAATGAAGTACTTATTTGGTTAACATGACAAAGACTGGTGTGGAATGCAGTTCATCTCGCCGGCGCTTGGACGGCATGATTGAAAACCTTGGTTCTTGCGATCTGGTTTCAAATCACGTACATTGAACCTCGCCTTTTATAAGCAGTTTAAACCTTTGTAGATATTTATACACCTGTTTGTTCGTATGACGCAAAAGTTATAATTGCGAGGACCTTAGTCTAAAAGTTCTAGTTTATAAATATTTATACTGATTAAATTATGATTATTGCGAAGAAACACTGCGCTTTATAAATGATTTTACCTATACATAAAGGCTGTAAAAATATAAAATATCATGACTTTCATATGAAAAAAAACAGACAAAAATTTTAGTTTTTTTAGCAACACTTATATCATTTTACAAATTAAATCTTAAGATTTGAGGTATCTTTAGATATTGATTTGCTTTTGATGCTCAGTTACTTGCAGGTAGTGTAGCTCATATATTATTATTTACTTTTTCATATTAACAATGCAGCCCTAAATACTAAATAGCATCTACAATAGTGTAAATTGTAATTAAATTAACTAACTTAAGGCTTGTAGTATAACATATGTTTGATGTTACTAAAAACAGTCTCGTTAAGGAGACAAAAAGTCAAGGATTATAAGGGCCATACATTACACTATCTCATCTATCTCTGTATAACAGTTAATGAGCAGCTTTCCTTTGTGTCGTACCTGGGGAGGGTCCTTTATACACGCTGTTTGTCCTCTCAAGCAAATGTTTGCCGCGGTCGTACTGTTTTGTTTCCGGATACCTGACAAAGCTAGCGATATTTACATATTTACTTCTACTTTTGAACAAGCGAATCCTTGCCGTCTAACAAATAAGGGCTGTCCTATATATGTTGTATGGACGATTAAGTTTGACGTTGTATTTCGCATCTTTATCTTTATATTATGAATCTACGTGATTACTTACTAATTTTTTTTATTTTTCATTTTGATATTATTTAAATTATTTATCGAGAATTGGTAGAAAATGTAAAGGTAAAAATTCAAGAAAGATACATTCTTAAGTTTGGTCAATGAGTTAGAGAAAATATCAATTTAAAAGTTAAATTGATAATGTACTTTTACGCGTGTCGCATCAGCCATCAACAATTCTTCCATAATTGTCTTGAGCTATTAAATTTCCACTTATATTGTACTTTGATCGATGTAATGCGTTACAAGATGAAAAAATAATTAGCCGATTTCAAATGTAATTAGTGATAACTATATATATAATATATTAAATGAGGAAAAAATGTAACGCAGCCACATACATGTTGTGTGCATTACTACACTACACACACTACTTCTGCATATATACCTAATAAAAATAAAATCTTTATTAGCATAAGCTATTTCTATACTAGAATAATAACAATGTGATAGTATGTTTAAGGTTAACTAGATAACTCTAGTAGCAGTGCCGAGTACCTGTGTTAGACCTAGCCTGTATCACAGATGGGAGTTTTTTCTATAACTTTTTATGTATAAATAAAATAACAATGAAAGTATGCATGAATAGTGAATACTTTATAGTGTATCAGATCAAGTTATAACATGTCTAAACATGTTAAAATTGGATACATATTATTAGTAGTCCTATACTGAAGAAGATTTAACATTTATGATGGGTTTCGGATAAAAATGGGTACACCAAAAAGATCACTAGGTATTTATTTATTTATGTTAAATTTAAAAAATAATTATTCATCCCTCACTGCTCTCCTCCCCTCCCTCACTTCAAATGGTTTTCGAAAATCAGTTAAGTTCTATCAGTCAATCAGGTTTCAAAAATGTTTTGATTCACCGTAAGTTTGCATCTACTCGGCGTTACCAGTAGGTACCACTCAGCTTCTACTACCACTAAAACTTTTATGTGTACAAAACATAGGTACCTTAAGTTAGCTACCATATTGCTTTAGTTTTTAAACATAATACCTATTTACTACTATTAAAGTTTTTTACAAAATTGCTAGAACTAAGAGAGAAATTCACTTAATATTTCTAACAAAATATGAAAAATATAAAGGATTTAATCGTGACCGCATAACCGTTCTCACGTAATCCCGTGTGAGATATAACACTAAAGTTGCGTTCGGGGTCTCCGGGACCGCAATAAAAGTCTACCTGCTTGAGTAGATCGTATCTCATAGTCAAAGGCGCCGGCCGCCTACACGTCACTCAATTCACAAACGATTTCCATCTCTATTCCTTCCTATTATAGTTCATTTTACAATGTTTTTTTCTTCAAAGAAACTTATAACGGTGTAGAATTAAAACACTTTTGTTGTTAGATCGTTGTTTTTGGTGTTGTATGCATTAGTCATAAATGGCATTACTCGTGTAATGCAGTTTCACTCGATTGACGATGGATCGATTACAATCTGCTTTGTTAAATCATTCTGAATTATAAGTATTTTGTTTAATATTCAATATTTATATAGTTGTAGATAAAGTTAATGTTCATGGTTTTAAAATCAGTAAAAACTCTATTTTACTGACTTCGAGAAAGAACCATGAATAGCGTTAACTGTCAATTGGGAACTGATGTCCATTAATGAAAAAATGTACGAGTTCAAAAAGTAACCAAAAAAGAACAGGTGGACGGTGTAACATCCGGGTTGCTTCAGGTGCTTCTATGATAGCAGAGTAGGTTGTGTGCGCAACCCACTGGTAATACTAGTCTGTCTCACCAGGCTAGCCGTCAGGACATCCTGGTTGAGTGCGTAAATATTCCTGCGACGCCCCATTAAATCGGTTCTGTCGGGTTTAAGATTTTCTAGTCGGTGAGTCCCATATAACCACTTTTACCTATTTGGTATGAGGAAAAATTAAAATAGGTCTTTCCCGCAATGAACGAATAATGCGAAAATATTAACCCGCACTAGGCGTATAAAATAACTAATATAACTATGGTTTGCCCCATCGTATTGAAGGAGGCCCGTTCTCAGACATCAAAAAAGAGTGAATACAATACAATTAAATATTATAACAATAATAATGTTCTTCGACCGATTCTGGCCATGGCGGCCAATCTCATTGAGACTGGCCAACTGCGCAAGAGATATTATAGTGCATAAATGTACGCGCAAACACAAGTGCACTCTCTATTCCTATCACTGACTCGGACTACTACTCGACACGACGTAAGAGCTAAGGCGCAAGACGAACGGCTTTATGCTCTCTGAGGCACGGGGGTGACACACCGCCAACTTTCCAACTCCGGGCGGTTACTGAAGCTTATTAAACAGATAAACTAAACTTGGCCCGACCCGGGACTCGAACCCAGGATGTCGATGTATGACCGTACATGACAACCACACACCACCGAGGCAGGCAATTAAATGTACCCGTATACCTACTTACTACAAGAATAGAATGATATTATTGGTAAACGTAACATTAATATATCCACGTGTGATGTGTATTTAACCAAAGTAAGCAGTTATGCATTTTGTTTATCTACAAAGCATAATTTGATTATCACTGTAACTCGATGCAACATCAAAAATGACGACGATTTGTATATAGACATTATTTATCTAATTGATTGAGTAACCAAGTATGTATAATGTATAGACTTAAATACTTTCTTAGGTTTACGCAAATATTTTACATTATAAATGAAACTATCTTTTCGGATTTTGTCGCGGATTTATTTGGATTTTTGGTACTTTACATCACTCCCGTGACCATGATTGCTGTAAAGCATTTGAAACGTCGGGAACCAAAAATCCAATTAAATCCGCAAAATCCGAAAAGATAGTTTCATGTATAGATTTTTAATAATATATTATGCATACGTTCAAATACTAGCGAATCACTCTCGCTCCGCTTGGCTTCAACAAATTATCTCTTTTCTTCTTTAATATTATGCATGTGTTATATACATGGACCTTCCACTTAAATCACTGTCTAGTTTCATATATGTATTTAATTTAAAACTAGCCATTCTTGCGGCTACGTTCGCGCGATATGTGGGGCCGACATGCATTATACAATTTTATTTTATTCTTAATTATCCTTAAACTTGTTACAATTTTATTTTACTTGTTATGAAATGATAATCTTTCTATGCATCCCTGCAAAAATATGATAAACAGCATGTATTTTGTTCCCTGAGTTATTTGAAATAAACGTAAAATAATTTGTAACTATGTTTCCATTTTGCAAAGGGTATAAAAGACTCTCCGAATAATAGATAGATATATACGTAATTTACTAGCGTTTTATTATTCTACGTAACGTTGACGAAGTTATAATCTGTAGTTAACTTACAAGAAAATTTAACTAAAGGTTGTCTTATTTACAACATACTCTTAAAGTTAAGTAATCAACCAACTAAAAGCTCTGGAATAGAATGCATATACCAAATTGTTTACTTATAAAAATTCTTCGGAAACGCCTTACGTGTCGTATAAGGCTGGGCGCATGGCTAATGCTAAGATTTTGTTTGCTATAAAAGATATTGTTTTATTCCATTAACATTAGCCTTACTATAGATTTTCTATATGATAATAAGTTATACGTTTTTTTATTAGGTAGAGGTTCATTCAAAAAATGTTACTCTCCTTCTTGGGTAGTCGGATAATAATCTTAGTTTAATATTTAATGGGTGATTATCTTATACGATATAAGGGAATGCGGGTACCGCATCAATTAACGTCGAAATTATACGAGTTAAGTAACGAGTTAGGTGTAGGTTAGTTAGTAAAAACGCAAAGGACGGACGTAGGTTTTTTATTGAATAATAAAGTGCGATTATAACTTAGCATAAGTACTATTATTATTAGTTCCGATGGCATTAATAAATTTTAAGTTTATTAAAATTCGTCCCAGAAGTTTCCATCCATCCATCGATAAAACGTAAGACTTAAAAAACGTAAACTAAAAAAATTACGGCATAAATTCCCTAAAATCTCAGTATCACAAATAATAATTGCATTACCTACGTATAAGGAATGTTTTTTTTTAAATTAAGTACCTTTGAGGAGGAAGTAGTTTGCAATGTTGGATAGTCAATAAAAACTAGCATTTCCCGCGGCTTCGCACGCGTTCTAAAGACCGGAAACTAAATTGTTTCTGAGTCGCGTTCTCGTTTTTGCAACATTTTTCATTGATGCTCCGCTCCTATTAGTCGTATCGTGATATAATATAGCCTATAGCCTTCCTCGATTAACGAACTATCCAACACAAAAATATTTTTTTAAATCGAACCAGTAGTTCTTGAGCTGATCTCAACGCGTTCAACCAAACAAACAAACAAACTATTCAGCTTTATAAAATTAGTATAGATTGCATAATATTAGTAAAATATTATACGATTGTTCTAGTTCCTCGAGTATCGCAAATTACGCACAGATTTTAGCAAACAGAATACATAAGATCAAACGAGATCGCCGACTGACCTACATGCCAGTCTATTTTCACACAGTCGGTACCGCAGCTGGCTTCTCTTTGAAACTCCCACTTGCTATTAACCATACTCAATTATTCTAGTACTTATTTTAATAATTCACAGGAATTGTACAACTTTGGGTCTCCTTTTAAATTAGTATAATTTGATTAGTAGCTAATAGTCAGATACAAAGGCCGAATCTTTACTTTTTATAATTTTTGTGTCTGCAAAACCACTCGGCAGATTTTGACGAAATTTTGTAAAATGATAGGTGATTTCAATGGTGAATGAACATTACTAGAAGTCTATATAAACGTTAATAGTTAATATGTACCGACCTAGGAAAGAACAGCGGAACAAGGTGTGTCATTCATTAGTTTATTATAAAGTAAATTGCATATTAAAAGGATTTTATTGAACCAAAGACTATATTTAACTTTTAAAATATCCATTTAAAATTGTCATAGACAGAGAAAGAAAGTTTTACCCTTATTTAAATATTCATTTACCAGTTAAAACTGATTTCGATATTTACAAGTCCAATTAAAATTAACGAAACTGACGCGACATTTTGAATACCAATCTGGCTCTGTTATAAATTGTAGTTACAATTTACCCATAGTTGTTTTGTCACCAAGTATCCAGATTCGATTACCGCTTTAGGTTACTATTTTGTATTTATAAGAGAAGATCTTTTGATGTGTCCTCTCGCTTGCTACATGATCTATAAATAAATAATTTCTTTTCTTTTTTTAAAAAAAAAGATACACTGATTATTATGAGTTCAATCACAGATTTTTTTGTGTAAATGAGTCGAAAAAGCTATCAATCGAACTAACTTAATGCAAAAGGACCGATCAGTCACCCCGTTGTTATAAAAGGATAGATATCCCAACAGCCGCAGTTTATTTGTAACAATAGTAAGGAAGATTTATTAAAATTCTGTTTGTCCCTTGAATATGACAAAAACAACTCGTACCTATTACGCATTACGGAAACGTTGCCTCTTTCAATTAATTAATATAATTTACTTTCCTCGGGTTTTTCCGTAATTACATCTGTGTCTTTTTTCCTTCTCTTTTTTCGTAAAAAATGCCTTAGTTACTACTTATAACATCAAGTATCTGACAGAGAAAACCCCCCTTCAAAATCTTTTTAGTTGTTTCAGAGTGTAGCGGGAACAAACCGAAAAAAATATTAAAAATGTGTTTTTATTATAAGTACCGCATATAATTGTATTAAGAACTAGCTGATACCCGCGACTTCGTCCGCGTTGCTTGAAATATTAACAAAGTTTTCCGCATGCGCGCTACGCCGCTTGCCCCACTACTCCGCGAGAAGGAAACATACATCACTGAACACGCAGTGCATATACAAATCGTTGTTTCTTAAAACTTTAATAACATTTTATTAAATGAAGATATCGCAATCATTTTTTTTTGATAAGGGCCAAGTGTCAAAGAAATAAACTTAGAAAGTTTCATTGAAATCTATCCAGTAGTTTTTCCGTGATGCGCGCACAACTGCAGACCTCTATCATTTTATTTTGTATATAGAAGAATCTGTTATGTTGATATTACAAACAGACAATTCATTTTACTTATGTATATAGGTTTCATTCACCAATTTGCGGTTTTCCTCTTGAAACAGATCAATGAGCTCAATGTTTATAAAGTTTCTACACATCCAAGAATAATGTTTCATCGCGCTATTCATAATAATGGATCCTGTTAATCGTGTTAGCTTCGGTGAATTTTAAACGTACATAAGTAGACTAACTTCACAGACTACTTGAAGACGCTTTGAGTGACTGTTACTGTCTTTTAACGGCATTTTTATTAATTAATCGTTACAGGACACAAAAGTAATATAATATGCACTAGTGCTTCATTATCCCATGAACAGATTTTTTTAGAACCTAGGAAGTGTACGAGTCATAAATTAAATAAAAATAGTGTTTGTTTTCTCATTCCTTTCATCCCCTTGTTTACTCGCCGAAAACGATTTTCTTTATAATTAATTAGATTTTTTAATGTTCCACTACTGGGCCTCATTTCAATACGAGGAGAATGAGGTTGTAGTCCACCACGCTGGTCAAGTGTTGCTAGGCGATTATCACATACCTTTCAAAAGATTTTTCTCAAAAAGTTTTTCTTCACCATAAAACAAACAAAGTGGTAATCCTGATTTTCACATGAAAACATTCAAGTTACTAGACCCTGGATTTGAACTTGCTAACTCAGTTTCCCAAGCCCGTTACCACTGGGCTACCAATGCATCAAAAATTAATTCAATAAATTATTGTTATTATTTGTCACATCGAGGTTATAATGATAGATTCAATAATACCTACTTAAAAGAAATATCAATGTGTTAACAATAACACCTGTTATCAGTAGCTATGAATAAAATATCTTTAGCGTATCACTTATTATTTTCTAGGTCGACTATGTAATATCTTTCAACCAGAAATTGTAGAAATAGAGTCAAGTCAATGGTAAAGATTAAATATTATAGTTTTTTTACACAAACGTACGATTTTCCAGATACGAAATATTTTGCCGCAGTTATAAGCATGTTTGTCTGGATAGCCAGCTATTATGCTATCTACTATATTTCTTTTGCCAGTTCTTCTCAGGTCAGAGGTTTCTTCCTTCCGAACTGGTGGTAGACTCATGACAGTAGAAACATTCAGTAAGAAATTGTAACATTTTTTATGCTAAATAAAATATTTTGATTTGATATGACACAAAAATTAATCAATATGTGCCCAATGGATTTCGTGTGATATGTTCCCAATAATTGCAAAAACTAATAATAATAATACTTAAATGTACTTTTAAAGGAAAAAAAATATGTAAAAAAAATAATTCTCTCTCATGGTAATAACTAACCACTAAAATTACTGTTTTGTTAATTTAGTTAATTTATTTGCTTTATTGCATCAAAAGTCCACAAGATGTGGGATATTCCGGTGGTAATTTACAATTAGTACATTGTGAACATGAAGTTAATACAAATATACATGACTTGTAATACATAAGTTTATATTTGTTTTTATAAGAAACTATATGCAATTAAAAAATAATACATAAATTACATTTTAAAACTTGGCGCTGCACAACCGTGCGCCCAGATAGAGTTGATTAGATTCTCGGTAATTTTCACGGTAGCCTCTTGAAGTGCTATTATTAGAGAATGTTTACAAGCAAGCTAAAGCATTGGTGTAAGTAATTCCGCGATAAAAACGTAACAGCTGCGCAACGAAGCGGCGGAATATGATTAAGAATATTGTTATTAAAATGAAACAGACTATAAGTTGAATGCTTCTGAAATGTACTCGTATGTAAGAGATATATGAGATTAGCAAATCCGGCCCTCTTCGCTGGGCGTAAGTTAAAATAAATTAAACGGTTTTTATAATTTTCTAATAAAATAAAAGTAAACTAAGTTACTCTTTATAACATAAGCTATCTGCGAGTGAAAGTCCCGTCGAAATCGGTCCAGCCGTTTCAGAGATTAGTCGGAAGAAACAGACAGACAGACAAACTTAACACTAATATGTCGCTAATTAACTTATAATTACATATTACGTATTAAATAATAAGTTAATTAATATATACCTATCAAAATAATTTCGCAATAAATAAACCACACCACATTTTATAATACAATAATTATAATTTATGTACGTTTTATATATTTTATATAATAAACCTATTTTTATTTCTATGACGGTTTTTTTTAGTTTTATCGTTTTATATGCCATCGCTTATATTTTTAATTACCTTCTTGTGTGCGGCCTACGTTAATTAAGTGCAAACATATTCTAATTATTATTTGTATACTATGAGTTTTAAATACTGTGAAGCTTAATGCATAGTTTCTGATACTCTTAATTTGTATGTCTTTATATTATCTGGTTATTTATAAAATTGTTTAATAATACAAGGCTTACATAAATATGATCGATCGATTTAAAGTTAAAATAAATTCTCATGTATACAACATTTTTAGTTTCTCTTCCTTGCGACTTTACTTCTTTAAAATAAGATATCGAAATAAGCGTATAAAACAAGGTGTAGGTAAAATAAATTAAAAATACATTTTGAAACCTGAGTAATTGATTTCAAGTTTAAATTATACATAATATAATTAATACATATTTTAAAATTTAGCATCAATTAGTCTTTATTTATTCAGATTTGTATTTTCCTCAATGCAAAATATCTCACGTTTTACAATTATTGTAAAGAAGAAAATAAATGATTTATTTGAATGAATGAATGAATATATAAAACAGTTTTTAACAAACCAAATTTGGTTGAATGTATTTTCGTTTTAATAAACATTTTCCCGCAATAACACTAGGTCAAACGAGCGAGCTTTCCGGTCGAGGACGCCTACCCTTAACTTTTACTGGCTTACTTACAGAGGGGTTTGACACAAAAAGTATTTCTTTATTGCATCTATATGCATAATTAGGTTAATTAACATAGTTTCAAAACGATAACTTGCAATTACGAAGGAATTCACAGGAAGTAGGGTGGGATTTTTTATTTAATTTGGGATGTTTTATTTACATCCGGTTAAATCGTCTGATACTCGTAACTAGGGTTAAAAGCTTCTGGCCTCGGCATTTAACCGAACACTTATTAAATATTTACTTCACATATGTTTAAGACTAATTATTATCGTGGATGAGATTTCGAACGAATCTTGGGGTTGAAGAGTTACCCCCTCTTAGCTGAATCATCCTATGGTCACAAATTATATAGAAATACACAGAGTAAAACTCAATACTGGGTATTTAGTTGCTTACAAGTGAAGGTAATTGTTAATGCCGTCTTAGTCGAATATCTTCATGGCCAATAAATATATTATATTTTTCTTTGTGCGGGAATATAACCCTCGACCTTATAAAAGATAGCGCGAACTACAAACACGTTGCACTGAATGTACATTGTAAACTAGTGTATTGAATTAAAAATTATTTAACAAATATTGAATCAATTTTAAATTCTTTCACATAGCGAAAATTTGCAATCCATTTCAAAGTACATATTATTATATTAATTATTATTCATAATTTGTTTTACTTGGAATTTACCTCTAAAAAGTCTCATAATATTTTTTCTTGTTTATAAAAGCTTTTCTTAAAGACATAGATTTCCTTAGACTATAGTACTTATATACTTAAAAAGTAAAGTAAGTATTAAAACCGCAACACGTACATACTTGTATTCTTATCTGGATTATGGTAAATTAGTCATTGTAATTCTTAAGTTATCGTTTCTAGAAACTGCATAATTATCAACTTGACATTATTGTATTACATTGAAAATATTTTGAAGTAAACAAACTGGCAAAGAGTAAAAGGTTGTGCCTATTGAGGTAATTTATATAAGCTTTTTATACTTTTATATAGTCTTTATTTTAATAATAATGCAATAATTTAACAAATAAAAAGAGAAACTGTTTAGTTCCTCGACTGCTCTTCTGCAGATTTACATATCTTTCGAGTCGGTGGTAGATTCCTCCTAGACTTCCATACTGACCTATATTTAAAAAAATTACTTATGTATAAAAATGAAAATGTAAAATTGACAATTCAAAAGAAAGGGTTAAAAGGGTTTTTAAGTAATTTATATTTTGTAATTTGATTAGGAATACTGTAACTGTTGTAAGATAGCTTAAAAATGTTTATATAAACTTAAATGCCTCACTCCTGATCGCTGTCTTAACTTATCTGCTGCCCTTAATTGAGTAAAAAATAACACACCTTGATAAAACAATTTATTTGAAAAACGTTAAAAACCGTTGCACACTCCGTTGCACCAAGTAACAAAAGATATTTTCTGTCCTTCTCTAATATGCTTTCGATGCGCAAGCGCAGGTAAGGGGTGATTCATCGAACAATAAATTATTGACATCATGCCGCATTCACGTTGTGTCATTAAATTATTACAAATAAGCTTATAATTTTCGCATTAAATACAATTTTATCTAATTGGTATTTAAAAAGGCTTAGTAATAAAATTAACATTAAGTAGGCATTAATAAATATTCTTAAGACAACTTGGATGCATAGATAGATTTATCGACGCTTAGTGTCCACCAAGGGCAGACTTATTCTGATTTATATGGAGTCCAGTGGCGCCGCCTCGGCCGCATCTAGAATTTTTTATTTGCTTCTAAAATTAACGTGTATTTTATTTCAATTTGCCACGCTGAGCTCGTTAGTAGCAATACGATTTAGTGTATAGTAATTGTAAGCTTTATACAGGCTCTTGATGTTATCACGAAGTGAAGCTTTACAATTTTATTTTATTAGCTTTTCCGAAGCATATTTGGAATGAAATGAATAAAGTTTGAGGCGAAAATATGTTTTCATATTCATTATTTCCTCTAAAACTTTCCTTTTTTATATTGAACATTATAAAAGTGATTTCATTGATTCATGATTATCTAATAATCAAGTTTCTGAAAATGATAGTGGCTATAAATAAAATTTATCAATTTACTTTCAGTAATAAAAATATATGGTGATAATTTTACGACTGATTGTTGTAGTTGTTTAGATATCGAAGGTTTGCAAGATTACTCCCGTTTAGAGGTAATGTAAAAAGAATAATACAATAAACTTAGTGAAACTAGTGATATATTCTCGTTTCACTTGGGTGCGTCGCGGGGTTGACTGTTGCTCTTAGCAGTCATATTCTATATACTAAACTAGTGATTCGCCTTCGCTTCGCTCGGGCTGGCTCCTAGATTTACCGAGAGTTCCGCTAGTTATACATACGAGTATAAACCTTCCCTTTGAATCACTTTATCTATTAAAAACAACCGCATTAAAACCCGTTGCGTAGTTTTAAAGATGTAAGCATACATAGGGATAGACAGCGGAAAGCGAGTATGTTTTAAAAATTTATATTATGTAGTGATTTCATGCAAACCTCCAGCCGTTTTTAACGTATAAAACATATCTACACACAAATACTATATACATACCTTCATTATTTTTTTTACTTATTATATTAGCAGATACAAGCATGTTTTAAAAGCTTTATGAAAAAATTACAGCTTTAACACAGGAAGACATAAAACCACTGACATTTGACTGTAATCTATGTTCAATCAAGTCGGGCAAGCATGCACGAAATTCCCTTCGATACAAATGATAATTAAATACCATGGATCAAAAGCATAATTAATTTTATATTTATAGACCGCTTACTTATTATGGCAATTTTTCGTTTTTTTTTTTTAAGAAAAATCTTTTGCTTGTTGACTGGAACTTTTGTCTGTTTATTTGCGACAGATATTAAAGAAATTTAGCATGAATCTGCTTTTCTGGGTCAACATATAGGATAGTTATTATTATAGAAAGATACCTCATTTCTAAGAAATCGATAAAACGTATCTAAACACGTACCAGAGCGAAGCGAGGGTGTGTCACTTGTATAATAAATATGCCGTAATAGGTACAGAACCTAGTATTTATGGCATTCTCTTAAGATTTTCTGTATTTCAGTGAATAAATTTATTATTAAGAATACCTAGTTGATTATGTTTGATCAAGTGTTTTACTGCCTTTTTATTGGTTCAGTTTTATCTTACATTCCAATTTAGTTAAACCGGCTTTGAATCTACCACTACTCACAATATTTCTTAATGAACGCGAAGCTCTATTGACGCTAGCGAGTGCATGTTTCTTTATACAAAAAGAATATGAAAGTTTATCATATAACTAACACGTCAGTGACTATAGTAAAATATCTTAACTTTAGTAAGGGCTCGAATCTCGACTGTTATAATTAAAGAATGCAGTGAAACGAATTACTCGCCTTTGATCTGAAAACGGCGGTCTAGGGCAAACCTTTATTACTTTCAATTCGGAATATTTTTAAGTATTGAAGGGAATTTCAAACGTTCAATTAATTTTAATTGACGGATTCTTAATTATGTTTGTTTTATTTGTTTATATTGTCGAATTTGTCAATGAAACGATAGAAAGAAGAGCACTTGCAACGATACAGAAAATACAGAAGTACATTTAAACTATATAATACTTGTAACTAAAGTTTAGAAAGATTTTAAATAAAAGTAACTATTAGTTTTATTAGCTAATTCGTTTAGATGCATTTGTAAATCGAAGAAGGTATTATAGTAGGACATTAAGTTGTGCAATATATGTACCTACATATGTACAATGATAATATTAAAGAATAATAATGTGTCTATAATTTACAGCGTTACATTCAACTTTCATACAAAGTAACAGAAATAATCATAAACGCATTGCACTATTACATTATGTTACAAAACCTTTGTGCAAACAATATGAACTAAGCCCTCACTAAAGCTGTATTGTTTGCTGTACACTGTACAATGCCGCCTAGATGAAGATTAGATAGTGTTATACAACAGATCCTCCAACATACCGCTATTCGTACAAACAGTATGTGAGTCGTGAGCTTAGAACCTGACAGATCCCTTTCAAATTAATTACTTTAAAATTAAACCGACAATAATGCTAAAATGTTGGTATCACTCTTACTTGACATCTATACATATTACATATACCTAAATAGAATTAGAGTGTCTGTTTTTAATTTTTTTCAAATTAACAGCTTTTCACTAATGCATATGAAAGTATATATAGGATACTAGGAACAAAAAACCAATTTTTTAAATTTTTGTCTGTCTCTTTGCTTCGCCTAATCTCTGAAACGGGTAGACCGATTTTGATGCCGTTATATGGAGTACTTAGGCTACTTTTTAACAGACCTCAAAAAAGGAGGAGATTATATTTTTCTTTACTTATTTTCACTAGTGGAACCCGTGGCTTCACTGACGCTAAACCTAGGGACGAAAGCGAGGGTGAGTCGCTAGTCTTTAATAACTTCAGTGGGTATGTAACACAAGCGACTTACCCTCTTTTCGCTCAATCAGAGATATGAGATATTTTTCCGCCCGAAAAAAGTACCGACCGGATAACCAATTATCATTATAGCAATTTTCATCAAAATCTCTCCAGTGGCTTTCTTCTGATGCGATCTCAGACAGGCAACATGAAGCATTCGCTTATAGCAATCATGGTCACGGGAGAAACGAAGGTTCTAGATGTCTCATGGGTCCAGTATTATTCAAAACTTTAATTTTATTAGGACTAAAAAAGACTAGTGTTGTTCTAGGCACTCTTTTCTTGCCGGCAAATTCTTTAATCTATTTGATAAGGCCTAAGTAATACTAACATACGTTTATCAGTCTTCCGTTCTTAGCCCGCGTCGAGACATTGCGTGCTGGGTGGTAGTTCTTTTTACCGCGTTTCGTGTGATCGGCTTAAAAATTTAATATGAAACAACTTTTTTCTTATCATTTTTTAATAATTAGTTACTTGTTAGTGGTAGTTACTAAACTACTTGCGTCGTTCAGTTTTTTTTTCAATTTACTTGGGGAAATCACTTTTACTCTTTATTGACCGCGATTTGTATCGTAATTTAGGGCTAGCTTATCAGACTTATAATTTTTAGAAAACAAAATAAGGATTTATAACGATTTCTATGTAGTACTAACAAAAGGAATATTATAAATTTTAATTAAGTTATGTATATATATATACTGTAACTTTTTCAAAATTAGAAAACTATCATCAGCATTTTTCCGATCTAGCCGCGAATAATCTACATTATACGTCTAGGCGGTGAAGTAGGCCGGTACTTAGAGCCCTCCGCCGTTAAGAGCTCAGCGTCTACGAACTACAAAGGATAGAAAGGATTTAATAAATGTATATTGTACATCTATTCCATTTCATGGTTTTACTTCTTTTATTTTATTTTTTGCATGTATTTGATAATAATTACAAACCTTCGTATTAATAATAGTAGTCCAATTAAAATTTGTATTTTCCTTAGAAAACTTAATTACCTACTATAAAAATATATTTGTAATGAATATATTGTATAGTAGGTACATCAATTGGTACATACATGGTCTTGAATAACATTTTTCCTTATAAGGCAGCTTTAGAACAACCCTTGCGCGACAAGCGTCTATTTGCGGTGGGATATTGACCGCACTGTTTACCTTACACCTCCGGCCACGCTAAAGATAGCGGTAACACGCTTCATGTGAACTTTCCCAGCTTTTGGGTATAGAAGGTCATATTGTTTACCAAATTGGGCTTGTTTGCTTCATTTCATATATTATTTTGGTAACAAAAATTAATACTATAGTGTTTCTATCTTACAATTATTTTAACGTCTCTGTTATTAATAATTTTATTTCAAAAAAAATATAAAAATCGGCTAAAACTGTTAAAACATATAGCACCTAACTACCACGTAAATAATACATTATATTTTAGTACGAATTATATAGCGAAGCTGATAATTTTTTAATAGTAACAAAAAATAAAAAATTGATACTTTTGATATAGATACTTTTTATATACATTCTCAAACTAATATCCCTTAAGCCATACTCGATGCTCAAATTACATAGCAATACCCCAATAAACACCTTTTCTATTCATGACTCCGGATCCCTTCCTGTTTGAACAATATTTTGTAACTTTCGCTGGCATCGAACCCAGACTCGTCGAAATAAAAAACCAAGCATTGATGTCTCATGTTGCATTCTTGCGCCGTAAAACGAGCGATTGACAATGGATTAACAAGTTTTTTTCATACGTTTTTGAAGTCCTTAGAAGGATTTTACTTTTAACTTTGATGATTTTCATGATTTTAAAAAAGAATCTTATAATTTGTTTGTAAGTTTACATGATACATATTATGTTAAAATAAAACTAGAGCTAGGCACACCATCTATAACTTAAGAACGACTGGATCGATTTTCATCAATTAATTAAATTGGCCTTCTTGATAGCCATATAACTATTAAATTATGAACAGAAGCTCACTAATAACTATTTATATCTATTTAAACATACTTAAGACAAGCTCGAGCGAAGCCAGGCAAGTTCGCTAGTAAATATAAATTGTGATTCAATTAATATTTACGTTGAAACTTCGAAAATTTCCTAATCCCGATGCGGATACATTATACGCTTTTATACGGTTTTATATGGGCGTTGCAGTAATCTGACCGTTAATCCCTCTGCCCTTAATATGGTCCTTGTGTACGAAAACGCTAAGTGATTTCACGTGGATTCAAATATGCATGGTAACAATGAAATATTCACATACTAGTATAGTTCTAATGCCCTAAATTATTAGGAATAAATTCCTGTGCACATTTTTCTATTATGTTTTAACGTGTTTATTGTTTCTTTTTTCAGGTAAAGATGGTGTTTCATGTACTTCGTAAAAAGAGTAAGAATGCGAAATCCGTTTTTGTTAGTTTTCTTTGTGAATGAGATAAGTATCCTTTTGTTGGTATACCTTTATCCGTTTTTAGGGTTCCGTATCTCAAATTAAGGAAAAAACGGAACCCTTATAAGATCACTTTGCTTAGATGCGACGATTTGTAGATGCTGAAAGAGATTGATTTGTCCCAACTGTTAAGTTGTAGAGCTTTAAGTAGGCGAATAGAAGTACTAGTTATAAAATTATTATTGGCTCAGAACAATGATTATTATAAACATTAACTTATTAATATATTAGAATTCGCAATCACTTCTTTTTATTGGTAATCTTCATTTATAATTATTTTTACTAATTGGTAGGTACTAATTTTATAGTTGATTGAAATTGTTCTAAAAAAAGATCTAGGCTATGTAAATTATTAGTTTCAAGGTAAATAAGATTGAAAATTCTAGTGTTAATATTTATTCCTTATTTTAATTCTATGTAGATTTACGCGAATCTTTTAACTATACCACGAACACTAAAATGCTTTTTTGTGTCTTTCGATCGATTTATCTTTGGAACGTGTGAATCACGCATCATCAATCATAGTTTTGTACGGGTTTATTTATTTATATGAAGTAATGAAACGTTTTATTTACATAAAGTAATGCTTATACTGATGCGTCATGTAGATACTCGTATATATAGAGACCAAGGCCCTGATATAAACACGGTTGAAGACGGATGCGACCCAACCGTCCGTCTAATGGAAGGACAGAATTATAATTAAATATTATTTATACAGCTATACAATAATTAGTGATTAAGATGAGTGATATATCTTTAATATATTCTATATTTTAGGCTTATAATGATTAATATTCTTGCAAATGTTGCGTAAAAGCAATAAAAACAAAATTTTAAAATATTTTATTCTAATTAAATCGTAAACCGCAGCGGTAAAAGTCGTATTTTACTATCTTGATTATTTTAATTTTAAATTTACAAATAAAGGTTGTTTTATAATTTTTATTAAACTAGTGACTCACCCTAATTTTGCTTGGAGTGATTCCTCTCGGAACTAAGAACGTTGACGGTTAGAAATTCCCATAAGTAGTAACAATTATTGCGCTAAATATTTTTAAATGCCTGATCCTTTTTAAATTTCTTTAACTCACCCCTGAAAAACTAATAAAAAAAACAAAAGAATTACCTATATAGTACAGCCTTTTTTGAGTTTTAGCAAGACAAACAAACTGCAATTGATTTTTATATGTATGTTACACGTTAAAAATGTGCCCTTCGGTTGAGGTGTTAACTTTACATTCTTACTACAAAGGGGTTACAGTGGCACTTCACCTAAATGCTAAGGCCGAAGCTTCGACCTGTTTGTATAGACTGAAGAGAGGTTAACTAGGTCATAGAGATTTACATTTTACAGGACACTAGTACTATCTTTTGATTTTTTTTATTAATAGCCTTCCATATTTACTCAACAAGAAGGATTATAAAAAAAATCGAATCTGTAAATTAAATATTTTTTGTAAAATTTTACTGAATTAGTCATTAGTTTGACCCACATTAAATAAAGTTGTAGTAGAATAGTATACATTTGAAGTACGTAAAATAAATGTTATAAAGGATATTTAAAACTAAATTACTATAATCTATTCGTTTTATCGCATGTCACTTGTCACTAGAGACTTATTTCCTATTGTACTATTTTACTTGTACACGTAAATAGTTTTTTAGTTACAAAGCTAATTGTGTTCGGCGCCTTTTAACGTTGATGGATTTAACACGTGTTTCGAAAGCTTTCTAGGTTCCTTCAGACATACAGGTTAAGTAAGATAACTGTTAATCGTGTTAGATAGGATTCGCACATGAAAATTTTAGATTTGCTAAACCTGGATTTGAACCCGTTTCGAGCGTAGCGAGCAATTTACTACTGTGCTGCCATTGCCTGTTGACTGTATATTTATTTTGTGAATTGTGGTGTACAATAAAGTTTATAACCTCTATGTAACGAAATTACCTACGTGATATAACGAATATTTTCTAATTCCCTGCAGTTTTGAGGTTGTACTGTATAAAAATCTATAACAATGTCGATAAAAATATTCTTTAAGAATTTCATAGCCGCTTCTTAAAACACTCAAATCCGTTTCAGTGTTAAGAAGTAACAAACATACTCACTCACGAACTTTGCCTTACTACATCCTATAAATTTTAAGTAAGCCGCTGCCGCGCAGCTATTGTTTGTTCGGGTTAATCTCATAAACTATACTTTTATAACTTGCATAACGGATAATATAATAATATCGTTAATACCAATAGAAATAAATAGATATCATATAAGAATCAGGCATTCAGTATTTATATTTGTTACAGAAATTGTTTTTTTTCTACAAATCCGACGTTTTATTTAACTGTCGAATGGAACTTTGGAACCACCTTTAACCCTTCTACGGAACCCTATGGTTCAACGCATCTCCCTTTAGGTACCGCTGTCTTAAAGTACACTCGCAACAATGTTATCTATGTAAAACATACGTATCAGAGTGAAACAACTAAATCGCTAGTAGGCGACACATTGTGAACAATTTATGATTGTTTTATATTTTTAACCGACTTCAAAAAAAATTCAAAAAAGGAGGAGGTTATATGTTCCGTTGTATGTATTTTTTTTTTTTTTTTTTTTTTATGTATGTTCACCGATTGCTCCGCCGTCTGTGGGCCGATTTCAAAAATTTTTCTTTTGATTGGTAGGGTATAGTTCCGAGGTGGTCCCATTGTCACCAAGTCAGGATCTGATGATGGGATCCCAGGGAAATCGAAGGCAACTCTCAAAATTTACAGGCACCTATTATGTTTTTGATATATTTTCTAAACCCGATAAAGCTTTTACGTATGAAAATCATCATCTCATGTGGATGAGCTGATGATGGAAGGTAAAATTCCTCAACAGTTGTTTTTTATGTGTTTTCACCGATTTCTCCGTGAATTGTGGGCCGATTTTAAAAATTTCTTTTTTGTTCGGTAGGGTATACATTCAAGATGTTCTCATTGTCACCAAGTCAGCATCTGATGATGGGATCCTAGAGAAATCGAGGGCAACCCTTAAATTTTATCGGCACTGATTACCTTTTTCATATATTTTCTAAAGCTGTTCAAGAATTTGTGATGATGTAAGGTATATATCCTCAACGGTTAGGAGTTGAAAGAAAATTCTTTTAATATTATACGTACTTATGAACTGATAGTCGTACTCCTTCAGGATATTAGGTGGATTGATAATAGAAGGTAAATCTTATTAACGTCTACGAGTTACGTGGAAAAATAGACGTGGACAAATCTCGATTGACTATTGTCGTTCATTTCAAAACTTCGCTGACTTATTGGAGCAGTAGTTTAGTTAGCCTTCCAATATTTTATTTAAACATAATAATTTCCACAAAAAAATTTAAAATAAATTATTTTTTAACAAAAATGAAAACCGACTTCAAAACGCTACAAATCGAAACTAAAAAGAAAAAAAAATAATTTTAATTACTTAGTTATTGTTGGAGTCGGTGCCAGCCAAAGCAAAATAATCCTAATACAATCTCCTTGGCTGGCACCGACTCCAACAATAACTAAGTAATTAAAATTATTTTTTTTTCTTTTTAGTTTCGATTTGTGATATGATAGAAACTTAAATAAATACGACTCTTTTTAGTTTCAAATTCGAAGGGCCTGTTTTATACGTGTATAACGACGTGACGAATGAGAAGAATTTATCACAATGCTAGTAAAATCGGAACAACTTTACTGATTCAAGTCAGTTTGTCACTTTTGATATGCTGCGCGTGTAACCTCTGACATGTACATTTAATACCCACGAGAGAGTGGCGCATATATTATGTTTTCTTACTTTTATTTTAATAATTATTCATATTTAATGACTTTACTTGTCACTAATATAATAAAAGGTTTGAAGCCGATTAGAATTTGTATACCAAAAAAACTAGGAGGTAGTTAGGCATGTACCTGCTCTATAAGGGATGCTTGTTAAACCCCTTCGAATTCGGGTTCATTCAATTCGTTTTATCAAGCCCTTTGCATTACAGTATAATATTATCGTTTAATATTACAGATAAACAGAAATTTTAATTTATTTTAAGCTGTCGTTACTTTTTAGATTAAAATTCAATATCGTCATTTCTAATTAAAATTTTCTTTCGAAGTCGAAAACAAAGTGTCGTAAATTGCGTCGGAGAGATCCTAGCTCATGAACAATTCCAATTTGTATGAACTTCTTGACGCCCACTCTCGTTAAGTTAAGTTCGAAATTCACCCTTTATTTAGTGTTCTGACATAATTATGAAATTGTTGAAAGTCCTCAATGGTTCTATTGATTTTGTAGTTATTTGTGTAAAGTTTTCGCGTATAATTTTGCTTATGTAGTAAGAAAGTTTTAAGTTAGGAATAATATTATAGCCGTCTATTAGTGAAACCTATTTACTTACAAACAAACTTATATGTCCATAATAGTTTAAATACAAACATACATTGTTTCGCTCGTAACTTAAAATCGTTTTTATCATAATCATAGGTAGTAAGAAGGTAGATAGGTAAGATTTTTATGCACGAGATAAAGACAAGCCTTTTTAATTTCTTTCACATTCAAAAGAGAATCGTCCCAATAACTGTGACCTTATGAGGACTAAATATTAAATATTATTATTAATAATATTAGAAATAAAACTGGTAATAATATTTTAATTGCTTAATTCAAAGAAGTATTTTCTGTTGTAAAAATCAAAAGTAGTAGTTTTTAATATAGCTTGTGGAAATCCTTTGTCAGATATAGGCGCCTAACGATCCTCTGAAGTGACATTTCCTGCACAGAGTAATTAACACACAGAGGTTAAGTGCGGGTTAATGCACTTCATCGTTGCGTTAAACCATTTTGTTGTACTTTGTTGATTAAAATTAATCTTGTTATAGGAAATTAATATTTTAATGAGATCGATAGGGAAAATTGGGTTTTTTTATAATCACTATTTTTAATGATAATAATTAATAATCATGTTACCTAGGTACGTAAATAGCGTTTTAGCAAATTATTAATTAATATTTTAATGAAATCGATACGATTATTTTAATAATCTTTTTTTTTGATAAAAATTAATAATCATGTTATCTAGATACGTAAATAACATTTTAGCAAATCATTAATAATTTAGATTTTAATTAGGTCGATACGAGAAATTAGTTCTTTTTAATAATCTTTTCTTTTTTTTTTGATAAACATTATTAATGATGTTATCTAGATACCTAAATAGCATTTTAGCAAATCATTAATTAAGATTTTAATGAGGTCGATAGAGAAAATTGGTGTATTTTTTTAAATTATTCTTATTTATGATAATAATAAATAATAATGTTATCTAGGTAGGTAAATAGCGTTGTAGCAAATCATAAATTTATATTTTAATGAGACTGATAAGGAAAATGTGTTTTTTTTTCTATAATATTTTTTTGGTAATAATGATTTATCTAGCATAGTAAAAGTAAATTAATAAGCGTCTCGGCTTTTTTATGTGATCTGTAGTCTCGATATTGAATTGGCTTGTGCGGGTTCATATCAGAAGGTTCTAGTTCCGAGTCGAGATCACAGTAATTAAATGTATTATGATAGGGAAGAGTGAAAAAGACTTTAGACTAGTAACTAGCTGATACCCGCGACTTCGTCCGCGTTCTAATAAATATCGCAATCATTTTGCTAAGTGTCTAAGAAATAAAACTTAGAAAGTTTCATTGAAATCTATCCAGTAGTTTTTCCGTGATGCGCGCACAACTGCAGACCTCTATCATTTTATTTATATAGAATAGATACATGGCAAGTGTGAAATAAAAAGAAAGACTCATTAATTATTAAAAATGCACGCAGTTTATTTAAATATTTAACTATTTGCAGTTGCAACGTTTACACAGTAACAATCAAGATAGACAACATAGGTACACAGTACCAACTACTAACATACCGGTCAAATAGACGTCTTGTGCTACACGAACAATGCTTAATAAAAACGTAGGTTTATTCTCCGTCGAGAAATGACTGGGCTTTTGAAATCAGCTCCTAGACCGGTATATCTGCGCTGTTGTTTTAACTTTATGGCCGTTGCTTTTAATTTGCGTACATCATAAAATATGTCTGTTTTAGCGTTTAAAGTCTATTTTAAGAGTTTGTTCGTGGCTTATGTTTGTAAAATAAGATGTAATTATAAGCCTGTGGTTATTATAAATATTATATATTACTTGCTACGCTCGAGTGTGTCCATAGTGCCTTTAGTATTAATAATATTATATACAGACGTTGTCCTGTACACATTGAATTTTTTTATAAACTTGCTCTCTGCGGAATGTTTTAGATTAGAATGCATGCCGAAAACAACGTGTCCTAGCAATGACTCATTTATAATTGATATTATTTATTAATATATTAATTTAAAAAATACATTTTGTAGTGGACCGAATTGTGAATCTAAACCATTCTCGAATACACTCGAACACACACAAAATATTTCATCAAAATCGGTCCAGCCGTTTAGGAGGAGTTCAGTGACATACACACGTACCTGTATGTGTTCTGTGTTCTTTCTTCTTAGTCTGTTTGTACAAAATATTTCATTTATATATTGTAACTAGTTTTTGCCTAATAATTAAAATATATTTAGTTGAAATATTATTAAGAAATGTTATAATATGAGAGAATACAAGTTATATCATTATGGTTATTAGTTATTACTGTTCAATATTTTTGAATGGATAGTATTAACGACCTGCAATTTTGAAATAATATCGTTATAAAACACGTAATACATTAGCACTTATGAAATATATGCGTCATAGTAATTTGTAAATTTTGCTCAAATATAGAGGCTCGAGTAATTACTTAGCAAGTACTAATGTGCTAACACTTGTACCATCAATCCCAACCAAGACAAGCCGTTTAATGAATGAAACAAAGATTTATAGCCTCACACGAAAATGTCAAATCTTGATAATAAAAGGTAAACAGTACGAACAAAATCGGTACGTGCGAATGAATGCTAAAAGCTTTTACCGAGATTAAAAGGTTGCTCAACTCTGGAAATAGGTCTTGCATCTAACCGACGTTTTATTTTTTATTTATAGTCTATTTGTAACAAAGACTATGCATATGTCAATAGACGAAAAATGACTGTTGGTACGTTTTGCATATGCACTATACACTATAGTGTATAGTTCAGTATCTACTAGAAAATTTTCAAGTTATTTTCGATATATTTTAGTATTAAGAGAAAATTTATTAATTAATATTTATTTATTAATTATTATAGTTATTGATTTTTATAGGTATCTTTTTACTAGCTCTTTCTAAGACGTATGGAAAATCTATTTTCTTTTATTTCTGAGTTAGTTAAATATCGAACGTGTTATGAAAAGGATGGAATTAACTATTAATAAAATATAAACTTTTCCGGTTGCGGCGTTGCAAGAGCAAACGTTGACACATTCACATATAGAAATTAGTAAAGTTTCCGATTATTATACAGACTACACTATACATGGCTGTTACCACTAGTATTGGCAGGCGATTGTTATTGCAATTGCTACATTAGTAATATTAGCTATCAGTAGTTCAAAGTGCTGCTATAAATCACGATAAGGGCCACTTGCTCTGATTCCGAGGCTGAATTAATTTGGGACAATCAAAATAAATGTTGTTTGATCATTCATTTGTTTATTAACAATAATAATAAATTTACTACCCGCCTTATTACCTACTAGCCCATCCAGACTTTGTTCATGAAGCCTAGACGCCTATCCATCCAATGTCTGTTTTGGTGACAACGAGTAACAAACATGCAAACGAACATAAAAACTAGTGGTCCGATGCACAAACATAGTTTAGAAAAATTACTTTAAATTTCCTACATTTCTTATTCTTTGGCAATACTGACTAGTTGAGTTTAACTAACCAAATAACATATTTGAAGTAATTAGGCTGTTATATAAGTAAATAGAGTACCAAATACTGTACTAATTCACATAATATATCACAGTGTGATGGACATCATACATGGATACTATGAATAATCTTATAATCAACTATACATTGTTCTTACTTAAGGTAAACTAATAAATAATGCTAAGTACTTCTAAGAGACAGAATCACGATTCAACAATAATTTAAATCCATTAAAACAGGTATACCCATTTATTATTACATAATGGCTTATAACTTAATAAGAAACGGTAGTAAATTCAATATTCTGGAATGTAGCTGACTCTGCATAACAATAAAGTCTGGTTCAAACAATAACACTGTACTCTAAGCGCAACACGAAAAGCTATATTAAAAGTTGTAAACGAAAATGACCTTTAATACATAAATATTTAGGAATACATTAGTTTTACTTAGTTGCTGGTTGTATGGAGTAGAATTTCTTTACGGGACGTGAGATGCCTTCTAGATAGCGAGTTGGATGTGACTCTAATGTCACATTTCACACCACGTGGAGATATGCTTTTGAAGTTCGTGATCTCGGTTTGTACGATCTTCATAATGATAATACATTAGGGCGTGCAGGCTAAATATTCATTCAGTTTTTAATTTTCAAAATATCATTTGCAGTCGGAAAAAAGTGCAAGTATATGTAGGTACATAACATATAGAAATGATTAACTCGTAGTTTAATTTTTTACATAATTTATTACAAAATAATGATACAAACAGCGCAGTAAATATAAAACATGTATCTCTTAAATATAAAAAACTACAAATAAGTCATACGAAAAGATGCTATCTGCAAAATAACACAAGATAAAACATCTAAATACCTCTATAACACTCGTAAGCTGGCGTAAATTACATATAGTTGTTACACGTATGTAAAACGTACGTAATCTCTTTGTTTATCCTAAACCCCATCAAGTTTCCCACAATAATCCCAAAACCGAGATTATCCACACCAAAGACCTTACAGTAATCAGGCCTAAGGATCTAATTAAAGCCTTTCAGGATCCCTAAACGATCAATCTTCGTTCCGTACTCGCCTTTATTCCGCCCGATATAGCCAATTTCATTCGAATGCCTCGCCGGTACGTCTAATTATAAAGGAATCTTCGAATGCGTCATCCTTTATTTATCCGAAGGGTATCTTGGAGCGGGCACTTGCGAAATAAAAAAGAAATAACGGCGCATTCCACTTTGCAGCAACTCTTAGTTCTTGGAGGTTTACGGTCCTTTAATTATAGTTTTAGAACCTATTTGCAGTTTTTTTTACTTTGCCAGTTTGATTTAAGTTTTTGAATGTGTTATGAATGTTACCGTTATTTGGTAGTGAAACCCTTCTTAACTAATTTGCGAAGATTATAAGTGGAGGTACAAATTATGTTTTTTGTAAACAGTTCTGACTAGTCGGTGTGTTTTAATGGTTAAATAAATAAATGTGTTGGGACATTTGTCATTTACACGCAGAGCCATATTGTTCCACGGAACTAGGCTTGTGCTACGGATACCAGAAAATTGATACACTACACCTACATAACTACAAATGCTTACAAATTGAAAATATAAACATTAAACACCCATGATTCGAATGTTTGTCACATTCGTGGTCATCACACAATAGAATGGCCTCAGCGGGACTCGAACCCTTGACCGCTGGCATAGCTTTAAGTTAAGCGAAACGAGATGTGATGTTAATAGTAGTTAGTATTTTTTCAATATCATAATTGACTGGTAAGCTCTAAAGATACTAAATATTAAGAATACAAAATTTTAAAGTGTATTACTTGTTGTAAAAATAGCTTATAGCATAAAATAAAATACTGTTTTATCATTGTCCTACAGCAAAAGAAAACTCGTTATTTATGCAAATGTAATAAATATATACAGAAAACTATCTCTAGTTAATAGTAAGCAAGACCATTTCAATTTTATGTGGGCGGAGCGGTAAAGTAGCAAGTCTCTTAATAATAAAATAAAGTAATTGCCTCTTACTTATTGCTTAGTCATTATTGACATCATTTTCAC
This sequence comes from Boloria selene, assembly GCA_905231865.2. Lineage (NCBI taxonomy): Eukaryota > Metazoa > Arthropoda > Insecta > Lepidoptera > Nymphalidae > Boloria > Boloria selene. Next base: position 2,828,788 of record HG993133.1, read on the forward strand.
AAATAACTAGCGAATCAACCCGACTTTTCCCACGTACAAACAATTTGAAAACACCACGCTTGCTGTGCCAGTGGTCATGGGTTTGAGTCCCGCTGGGAGCATTAATTTGTTTGAAGAGCATGAATTTTTGTACTATAATTATGGATGTTTATATTAAGAGTATGTTACGTATAAATATAAACGTTACCTTTCCATAGAATAAGATGGTTTTTTGTGTTTCAACATATTTATTTCAATAGATAATTTCACCACTTTTATTTTATCTCACTGTAATCAGATGTGTTCTCTTAAGTCAAGTGCAATCTTCCTGATACTCGGCGGATATTAGCCACTTCATAAATCTGTGGCTGTCGGCGTTTCGATTAACTGTGCGAGATGCGGGCAAATAAACGTTGAATGGAGGTTCTTAACCTTCTTGAGTGACGTGTAGAGTGTGTGTATGTTTTCACATACAAAGATATAAACCATGTCACTTACATTTCTACTAGGATTTCCCGCGGCTTCGCACGCGTTCTAAAGACCTGAAACAAAATTCTTTTTTGCAACATTTTTCATTATTTCTCCGCTCCTTCTGGTCGTAGCCTATAGCCTTCCTCAATAAACGGACTATCCAACACAAAAAGAATTTTTCAAATCGGACCAGTTGTTCCTGAGTTAAGCGCGTTCAACCAAACAAACAAACAAGCTCTTCAGCTTTATAATATTAGTATAGATGTACATATTATATGTAAGCTATCAGTAGAAATCAAACCTAATACCTCCTGCTTAATAAGATTTATTTACCTTTAAGGTTAGTAGATAGTACTGATGTCGAATGCCAAATACTTGTATTTGTAACATAGCTACGTAATGTATGTACTCGTACGTGAGCCCTTTGATTCGTTTAATCGCTAATTAAATGTTATTAACTCAAACGTGTGTGCATTTTGCCGAGTTTTTATACATCGTTTCATATTATAGAATATATCGTATCTTATATGTATTTTAATGATATATTTTATTATTTTGCAATATAAATATTTTAAAATATCTAATAAAAGTCTTTGTACTTATGTTTCAATAAAAATTCAGCTGAAATAGCCAGCGGTAACGCGCTCGCTTGGATAACCGGATGATGCGGGTTCAAATCCGGGTCTCGCACCTCTGATATTTTCATGTGCGAATCATTTCTATCATGATTACCACTTGTCTTGCGGTGAAAGAAAATATCGTGAGGAAACCTGTATGTCTGAGAAAACCTAGCAAGTTTTCCTAAGACGTAGTTAGTAAGAAGTAGTTCGCCAACACGCACTAGGTCAGCGCGGTGGACTATGGCCTGATCCCCCTTGTACTGAGGGAGGCCCGTGCCCAGCAGTGGGACATTTAAAAGGGCTGATGATGATGAAAATGAGGTCACTTGACTAAAGTAGTTCGTAAAAGATAGGCATTTACCTAATGTAGATATTAGGTATACCTAATACCTATACTTTCTTCAACAGTGTCAATTACTCATTATGTAATAAAATATTAATAAGACTCACTATATTATGTATATAAAGTATAAATGTTCATATGAATTGTAACAAATCTAACTTCCGCATTAGACGCATCCACCCGCAAATAAACTCGCTTTGGTCGTTCCGGAAAATATTGTGTTCCTTTCTATAGTGTTTATTATTAACTTCTAAGCAGTTCAATTATTCATTAATCAATTCCATCGCGTTTTTATCAATAGATTGTAATAATTAGCAATACAAATTACTTATTGCTTATGTTTCACTAATACGTACCTATACATAATATGGTACAAAGAAGGTATTAGGTATGGTAATAAATTATATTTTTGTCCGTCTTTTTGTAGGTAACCGACCGCAGTTTTGATTTTGCTTAATGTAATTGAATTGGACAATGTTACAATGCTTTTTATCTTTTTATCCGACATATTTGTTTTTCTTCAATGTTGAAGTTCCCGAGTGTATTATTTTTAGAACTAGCGACTCACTCTCGATTTGCTCGGGTTTGTCCCAAGATACGTTTTTAATATTTAGTATAGATTTCTAGGGATGTGATTTTCACCAACTTAATGTTTCTTTCATAATAACCAGCTCATATTGTACCAAATTTCAGTTCAGTAGTAATCTTGTAATGTGTTTCCAGGCAGACAGAAATAAATTCCAAAACTATATATTCATCCTATATATCGATAATAATGACGAATAATATTTTCTAAAATAAAATAATGTAAGTACAGATTTTTCTCAGATTTTATTATTATGTGTATAGATTTAAATATAACATATATAATATAATACAAACACTGTGTAGCAATATTCATAAGCACACTTGGTGCTTGCTTCTGCTACATCATTCATCGAGTTGTAAAGACACAATGGATATTAGTGAACAGAAAACAAATAATAAAACGTTACAGTCTTGATATAGTATATAAATAGCAGAATTTATTTTTAAACTAGGTATAACCATTGTTCGCATTATGGTCGATAATTACAATATACTTAGTTATTATTGAAAGAGGAAAACATAACCCACCAAAAACATTTTCATGGAAAATGATGCCAAGACGAGACCATATGACCTCGCACTATCAAAAAGTTATCAGACCTCATGTAGAGCCAAGCTTCTAAGTTCTAACTCTACACGGTCTAACTTCAAAAACTCTACACCTGAGTCAAACTATCGTTACATCTAAATTAGTTCAAGCGTTTCAGTGTTAAGAAGAAAGAAACAAACACACAAACACATAAATAGATCCTTTGGCGTTTATAAAACTGTAAAATAAGATATTAGTATAGAAGGCATCACTACATAGTATAAAACAAAGTCGCTTTCTCTGTCCCTATATCCCTATGTATGCTTAAATCTTCAAAACTACGCAACGGATTTTGATGCGATTTTCTTTAATACATAAGAGTGATTGAAGAGGAAGGTTTATATGTATAATAACAGTAGGCTATATATTTTATACCCGTGCGAAGCCGGAGCGGGCCGCTAGTTTTATTATAAAGAAAAGAAACCTACCACGCAAGCAGCACCGTGTTAATATCCTAGTTTAAAATAAAAACGAAATTTACTAACTATAAGTATCAATAAACTTAACTACCAAATATTGTGGTAGTTTCTACATAATATTACAATGATTGATTATTCTACTTACTTCCGCAGGCGCGTCCGTCTGTGACCAAGTGCTTTACTCGTTCCGCACGATTTTAGTTTCCGTTCATGCCCATTCTAAGAATTTACTGGGTCTGTATATTCATACAAGTCTATGAATTAATAATCATATAAAGCCTCTTTTTTCTTTTTTTTAAGCAATTTCGTAACTGTATATGCAAAAGTGTGTATGTTCGTTGTTTTCAAGGTAAAGCTTTTAAAATGATTTTTATAAACAGCTATGAACTCTTTCAGATTTCAGATTTTTGAGGTTTTCCCTTTGTTTATACTTAAACAATCACACGCACACGCATCAAATAAAACAAAATAGAGTTTATTTAAAACTGTTTTTGACTTACTTTTATTGATAAAAATAATCGTGAATACTAATAAAACAAAGAACATCGTTAAGAAAAGGAAAAGGTACGTACTACTGAAATGTTTCGCCCCTATTTATATAGTGGTATTAGTATTTCGACAAGTTAATTTGCGTGATAAATTGTGCAGTAGAGCTTATTTTAATGACTTGTTTTAACACCGAAGTAGAAATACGCGAATTTAAACAATACATTATAGTGACATCTTACATTAAATTGAGGACACTTATTGTGCACTTTTCTTAATACTTATTACATTATTAATCGTAGGTGAAACTAAATAAGGCCGACGTTACAGTTTACATACATCCTGGATAGAACGGTAGAAAGTGGAAAACGTACATAAGATACGTTAGTGTTAAACTAGACGCTACTAAAAAGATAAAATTGATTTTAAACAAGATAATTTAATATTACTGCTAGCATTATTTACTTGCTATTTATTGCTAGGTAGTGCTAGCCTTAGGAAATATAGTGAAAGTAACCGTGCTATTCCTATAAATAATCTATCCAAATCCCAAAATTCATCTAAATCCGTTTAGTCATTCTGACTTGAAAAAGTAACAAACTTCTTACAACCACCTAGCCATCCTCACTAATTTTCACATTTAAAATAATGGATTATAGAGACAGACATAAGCTATTTTTTATCTCCATCCCGTTTTAACGTCCTAACTAATCACTCATAATCTAGTTTTATCAAAGGATAAAGCAATTAACACACGCGTTGACGTGAAAATATGTCGTGATTTATTACTACTACCGCAACCGCACCATATTTTGAATTGTATTTCATAATTTAATATTAACGATTGTCGTGCATTAACGTGGCTATTTTTCATATGACGACTCTATTGTCCGATCGTCCAAGCTAGAGATTCAAGGTGGTCCATATAATTATAGGCACAGTTATGACATTCTCTCACTTTGACACGGTTTTGAATTTTTTAGGGTTACTAATATTTTGAATAAAGATTAACAGTTTTTATATTTTCTCACGCAAGGTTTTATAAAGGCAGGGGTAGCCCAGTGGTAACGCACTTGCTTGGTAAACTGAGTGAAGCGGGTTCAAATCCCAGTTTTTGCACCACATTGCATCTTCATTTACTAATTATTTTTAACATAATGAGGAAAACACTGTGAGGAAATCTACACGTTTGATAGAACTTAAAAAGCTTTTAAAAGGTATGTAAAGTCCGTCAACCTTCACTTCGCCAGCATATGGTGGTCTATACTCTATAGTCTGATCCCTCTTGAATAGGAGGGAGAGATACAATGAAAGACGATAAAAAAGGCCTGAATACTACATTTCTAAAAAAAATGTTCTAAAAAAATATCTGTTATTGAAATTGATAATTCTAAATAAATACTAACAAATATCAAGGAAACATCTATAAAAACAGCTCAATAATTATAAAAAAATGTTTAAAAGCTACGGACCCACATTCTTTATCATTATCTTGTCTTTAAAGATTTGAATAAACTATATATATTTCTCTGACGGTAATGTGAAGTAATGATACTCGAGGTATTTTATAGCCGGTATTACGATCAGGCCTGGATTTACACTAGGGGCAGTCGGGGCGAGTGCCCAGGGCGGCAAATTTTTTGGGGCGGCAAAACTTAGAAAGTCAAAAAAAATTTTATAGTCTTATCAAGATTGCTCAATATAATCCCCCTCCCCCCCTAAATTGTCTTACGTAATAAATGAATGACCCCTAATTAGTAAACACGAGTGCTTAATATTTTTTTTAAGTTTGAGTATAAATATACAATTAATTGAAAAACATGTCCGATGGACGTAAAAAATTGAGCGGATTTGAGCATCGGAAGCGTGCTTTGGACAAAAGTAGAAAGGAACAAGAGGTTTTGAGTAAAACTCCCAAGCGAGATGATTTTTTACGAAGATAGAACGTGTTACACAAAAAACGGAATCTATCTATAGAGATTGTACAAACTTGATTGATTGTTTCGAATGCTTTACAGCAATCATGGTCACGGGGATAGCAGGGCACCATTAAACAAATAATTAACTCGTTAATCGTTAATCCGTTACTTAAAAAAGTTAACTTCGTTAAACGTTAAAGCGTTACATTTCGAAAGATTTAACGCAAGTTAACGTTAATCGTTAATCCGTTAACACGTGATTAAAATTGTATTTTTATATCATTGCAACAATAATGATCTACTTATAAAATCTGTTGATTTGGGTTCTGGAAATTAAAAGCTTCTTAGCATTTCGAGGAGGCGGGACCGGGCTTTTCAGAGGCTCAGTTCAACGCTTTCAATACCCAGCCGTTTGGGACTCTACAAGATCCTCTTTGCTTGAGGCATCTCTCTCAGGCCCTGGACGGACGCTGGACGTTCCTTTTTCATTTCTCCTAGTTCACCCCGATACTAATGGAAGCCGTCTCGACTTTCGGTAGGATTTTGCCGAATGTCCGGGGCATTGAATATCTTTGCCGGTTTTGAGATTGTCAGGTCCATGGCACTGTATGGTGCCCCCGTTTGGATCGACACCCTCTCCATCCCGAACGGGGTCCATTGTGCAGTACGCAGCAAGTCCTGGCGGTGAAGGCAATAAGGGGATGACGCACGGTGTCCTTCTAGCGGGCGGTTTCGGGCGAGTGAGCGTGCGCGCGGGAAACTTCCAATGTGGGATCCCTCCCGTCTAGCTGACGAGGCCGTGATCCGGCGATGGAGGCAGCAACTGGGAACTGGGAACTGGTTCTTGTGTTGGATAGTCCATTTATCGAGGGGGGCTATAGGCTACATAACATCACGCTACGACTTATAGGAACGGAGCATCAATTAAAAATGTTGCGAAAACAGGAAGGGCGGGCGTTAGTACCTACTGCGAGATACCATTCCGCGCGACTCAGTAGAATTTGGTTTCCGATCTTTAGACCACGTGCGAAGCCGCGGGAAATGCTAGTAGAGTATATTTAATTGAATGTCTGTAACAAGTATATAAACCTCTGAGACGTCAAGTATCTTAGTCTCTCCTGTGACCATAATTACTGTAAAGCATTTGAAACATCGCGTCGTTTCGAATGCTAATCCGCGACAAAATCTGAAAAGATAGTTTCTGTTTGAAGAGAGTTAAAAACTTCTTACGTTCTACAATGACTGCTAATAGACTAACTTAGCTATTCTGTGCATCGAATCCGACGTACATCAACGTTTAGATTGCGAAGATTTAATCGACCAATTCGCAATACAAAAAGTTAGGCGTGTTTGCCTGTGAAAAAATTGATGTTAAAATTGATGCAAAATTTATAATTGTTAGAAAAAACAACAAGTATTTATTTATGTTTTTGGAATATGTAACATAATATATTAAAGTTTCTGCAATAAATTAGAGATTTTAATTTTGAGAAATAAAATATATAAACTATAAGTTTAAGTAAAGTTCCAATATTGGGGCGGATTCTTTTCCGGTGCCCAGGGGCGGCATTGAGTTTAAATCCGGCCCTGATTACGATCGTTACTGTCGTTGTATTTCGTTGAAAGATTATAAATTACTCGGAAGTAATAACTATATTGATTCGTTATAGATTCTTGAAAGTATGGGTAACTGACAGAAATTTCACATATGCAGTATTAATTTAAGTTCATTAAATAATATTTTTACGTATATCATATTATAATAGCTTTAGCTATATCTTTTAAAAGCTAAAAATAAACATATTTACATGGCTGTATAGTGTTAAGTCATAGCGTATTTAAAATAGATTAAAAACCTTCATTAAATATAGACATTATTGTTTTAATGACAATATAATCTGTGCCAAAAGTCGTTTGTTTGAAACGATCATCCATACGAGTAAGATTGTCCAAATCTCCGTCGGTGGTCCCTTACCTCTATAATCATTATTTTCCCAAATCTATCAACATTTCCGTCATTAACTCACGCTATTAACAACTTAATGCCGCATCTCAGTCTATTGTATTTCACTAATGTCTTCGATAGATCAATTTGTTATTATTACTTTTAGATAATACGTTTCGGACCGTTCTAATAAAAAGTTTATGTCGAAACCGTTACTTGATATTATATTAATATTTGTATGTTTAAAATATTTAGCTAAAGCTTTTTATGTCGTAAAATAATTATTTCTTGTCTTTCGGGAATTGAATTAATATTGAAAATACTTTATTTTACTCTTCTTAAATAGTGAATACTTGTCTTTTATATAATTGTTTTCCTCTCTTGGTGTTAATTTATCTATTCTAGGCTTTAAAAGCAATATGTATCTGTCGCATAGTGAAGTAAAATATCAAAAATAAGATGCTATATAAATTGCCTGCTATAATTACATCAATATTTGTACTTCACATAATGTACACTTCAGACTTCAGTACTGATGGTTCAATACGCGGTAAATCTTTTGAAGTGTCGAACACAACCGTTTGAGTACTATGTGTTAACGCGTGCAATTTATTATGGTAGCTTATAGATTAGCGTATAATTCTTGTATGTATCTTTGCTTGCTTTTAAAGGATAAATTGCGAGATTTATATTAAAATAATTCGACACGAGTAACTTTGAACCATTAGGATATAGCAAATCTAAAATATAAATATAGATAAATATGTTGACACATTATGTCATCTAGTTCCGTGATAAGCTACGAAGGAAGCTTGTGTTTCCGATAGTAGATAGTTGATATACTGCATATATAAGTTTTAAATACATACTATGAATATAAACACCCATGACTGGAGTACAAACATCTGAGTTTAACAAATGAATGCTCCCAGCGGGACTCGAACCCACGGCCCCTGGCGCAAGAAAGTAGGGTCACTACAAACTGCGTTAAACGTTATTCACGTTTCACCATAGAAACAATCAACAAAGTGCTAATTTGTTACAGACAATCCGCTGTGATAAGGATTATTATTCGACACCTTCAAATAAATAGAGGGGTGATTTAAAATCACAATTTTGAGGGCTTTCAGGCAAGGAATTATAGGGAGAAATATTCAATGAAATTATTGCCCTACTCGCTCCACCCTTGTGAAGTAAAATCTTAAAAGAACCGTTCGCTTTGTTTATTTATTTTTTGCGGACGCTTTATTAAGCACGCGAGACGGTTTAATGAAAAACTTGAGGCATAATACTCGTAGAATATAAAAAAATCGCTGAATGTTATTATACGTATGATATTAAGTATTATATTATTTAGATATAAAGGTATACCTAGAAGATGAACATGTTTAACATAACCACAAATATTTTCACTTGAATTTTAATCTATACATTTTAAAAAAAAGTAACTGAGTCAAAACTGTACATTAAAATTTAAATTAGATTTGAACAAAAACTGACTGCATGTCTGTTTGTCTGTGACCGTATCACGAAAAACTACTGGACAGATTTTGATGCAAATTTGTATGATAAGTGATAACATCTTGATGGATATAACCGGGGCAAAGTATTATATCTACTTCTGGAAAATGTCTTATCTTTTAAAAGTGTATACTAACGTACTAGAGGCGGGGGTGATTCGCTTGTATCATATATAAATACGCAATATGAATAAATTGAGCGATACTTTTAGGTACACTCTCTTATAAAAATATAAGAATGCAATGATTCGTATTCACCAAGTGATAGATTAAAAACTAGCACGCATATTGAAAAAGTGACCCCTCAAAAGAATGGTGGATAAATATAAAAACAGAGCAGGACTATCTAAGTATTGCCTGAAGGCACTGAGCTTTCCCTCGCAAAGGAACATAATCAAAACTGATGGAGAGGGGAGTCTCAGACTGCAATTATATACGTCTAGTCGTAGTAGCAGAGAACAAATATATTACGTACAAACAGCACTAGCTCTTATAGCTTTGTCTGCATAAGTTATATTGTGAGAATTTCTGTTTCAGTCTTTGGAAGCGCTCCAGTAAGAAAATATTATGTACTGTAATAACACATCGCCCTTAATATGTTTCATTGCTGACTCTCGTCCCTAGCGACATTTTATAATATCATAATTTATATTCTTTAATCATAAAAATCACGTGTCGTGCTATGATAAAATACCCTTCCTCATTAGTGTGCCAAAAAAATCACCATTTCACAAAAACTCATAGTCGAATCTCTATATACAATATTTTTGGAAAATATCATTGAAATAGTCATTATTATTGAGACAGTTTCCAAATCTGTAGTTTTCAAAATATTTGTCTGTCTGTCAAAGAACGCAACATGAGAAAACCTCTGGGCAGTTTTTGATGGTATTTGGCTGGTTATCCGGGTGTAGAATAATCGTTAAAGAATACCGTTTTATCTCTGAGAAGCCTATACTAAACCTTAGAACATATTGCCACAGCGTAATGAAAAGAAGTCCGCAAACAATATTAATGTAAACATTTCGTAACATTAAACAAAGTATCAAATTGGATATGCCGCATTTAAAACAAAATACATAAAAATCGACATCGTAAATCTTTTGTAGTATTTATCAAAAGACGTCAGCCCCCAAAATAAAATGAATCATTAAATGCTTTTGTTTTGCTTAATTTTCTGGTCATAAAGCGACATATTTTAAATATGTCTTAACACGTAACTTTGTCTCGCCACATGTTTTATTTTTTAAGTGTCACATTACAAGTGCCGCTTTGAAAATAATAAAAAAGTCGTTCAAATTAAGAGAACTAAGGAGGATCTGCCAGTATCTTATATAAACGAGGTTCGTGGTTTGGACCGAAATTAATGAAACAAGTTTTTTGATAAATTTTATTGCAATAAAAATCCAAATAATGTAAATTATTAGCCGGTATCAGACATTTTTGAATGTTTTCCATACTGTGACCAAAGCATTTATTATAGCTTATCAATAGAGACTGAGAAGAAGTTACTTCGCCAATGTCACGTAGAATGGAGAAGACATACAACGTTAACGTTTATATGTAAATGGTTGATGTTTGTTTAATAATGAGATAAGGGAACTGCACAGGAGTATTATTATTATTTATTATTATTAATATTCAAATTCCGATTGGCCGACAATTTGACACGGCTTATAAAAGATTAAGCGCAGGACTGCCAACTTTATGAGGTAGGCGGTGATCAACTTCCCAACTCTACGTTGTTTCTAAGTCATACTTAAAAAAACTTTGCCCGACCCGAATTCAAATCGGGAACCACTGGAACTAGATATATTTAGTTCTATTCTATAGAAAATGCAAGAAACTGAAAAGACACACTTCAAAAATACTAAATTGAAGATACTGGCCACATGTTTATTACGTATGTATAAAAAAATGGCAATACTTTGGCATTTCATAATCAATTTAAAACTAATTCTTTTATTATAGCAAGTGCTCTACTTACACTGATATAATCCATCTGACCTTAACTTTTGATCGATCACTATAAATACTGTAGAAATCTTTAAATCTCGTATAATCTCACTGTAATTTAATTGATTGTGCAAAATGGAAACTGATAACAAAAAATAAACCATTCTTCAAACCTTATCATTTATTTTATTGATAAATTTTGTCTTTGAACTAATAAAATATTACATACAATAAAAAAAGCGATTTTTTTACAATAAGTTTATCGTACATGTAAGAGTACATACGTATGTATGCTTGTGAGACTATGAAGTTAAGATTTTTTTTATTTTCATACTTCGTAATTCTCGTTTAACTGTCGTGATCTTAATCGATATAGTACGTGCCACCGTATAAAATATATCTAGTTTCGAACTAGCATTGTATTAATATCATTTAATATGACAAACACATGCACGCGTAAAATAAATGTTAGCTCTCACATAGAATCATCTTGAGCCACTGAGCCTCAGTACATACATACAAACATACATACAAACAAACAAACAAACTTACATATTATATCTAAATATATAAACGATATCTCAATGAACTCCAAAACTACTTATTGGATTTATTTTTTAAATATGTGATTTGTTAGGAATCAGGATACTTTCTGATTATTTCCCTTTCATTACAAAACTTAAAGATTTATATTTCCAGAGAGACGAACTGAGTTAAGTACAATCCGACGTATAATTTTAATTTCACATTTGAGTGAAATTCGAGTATAATTTTTTATAATTAATTAACGTACTTAATAAGTGTGCCACGGCAATCCATGGCCGGGTCTACTATTAACATGAATAATAGTAGTACTTTGTCGTATTTTAAATCTTAAAAGCCATTTATAATAATTTTAACCAGTAGGCATATTTTATATTATCAAAGAGTTTGTTTTGTTAACACCACACCGAGATTAAAGAAAGCGGGGGTGGAATGTCTGCTTCAGACATCAGACATACTAAATCACATACTATTTATATTACGCTCTTGTTTATGAGTGCTGACGATAGAATCGTAAGTTCATAATTTTTATAGTTACGATATAGTTTTTAAAGTTATTTTTTCAAAGATTTACTGTTATGAGAGAAATCTACAACTCGTTATAACAACTAATTAATTATTAAACATCGTCTTAGTTCATTGTGGGACGAACACTGTCGATGCGTCCTTAAATGCTGATTAAAATCAGTTAATCAGTTATATTTATTTATTCTAGTGATTACATCTTAAAACCGAATACAAACAGAAACTTAGTTGTGTTACAACTAAACAACAGTTAAGCTTAGTACTTACTTCGTCTTGGAAGTTGGTTATTAAAATGTAATTCGTTTTCTTGTATCAATTATTATTATCGTAAATTGTATGTAATATAAACACTTGCATTATTTAAGTAACCTCCTAGTAACCCCGTCCGACTCGGCGCCGCTATTGATAAAAGCATACGAAGATTAGGATTTATCAGTAGGCTCACGCACTGATTATATATTGCAACCGTATATATTAAACTATTCTTATATACACCTTATCGTATACAGAATAAAGTGTAAAATAACTTGCATCGTTATTACACTATGTCCTGATTTTCGAGATGAGATTACTTTCGACAGTAATCAGCTCTATCAAAGTAAAATATAGTAGTAGATGTAATAGTCCAGAAAGGATAGGTGTCAAAATTCGTTTGTGTTATTAGTTAGTTACTTATTTTCCTTTTGTGGTTGTGACCAAATGTAAATTAAGTCCCGAGGAACCTGTTTCGAGAAATGTCAAGTTTGATTCGTATTTGAAGCAAATATTTATGTTGGCATAGTTAAGTGTCGAGTTCTTGGGTTTTCGACTCACTCTTGACCAAAATGGTAGTATTGATATAATATTGTTTTACTCCATTTAATGTTTTAGGACTTCGGTGCAAAAATCTTATGGAAATTTATCTACATAATTTTATTTTCACTCATGTATAATAGTTACAAATATAAATAAACATATATTTTTATTAGCACACAAAAAAATTTGATATTTCATTATTATACGCAAACAAGTTGTAATTACTACACAGTATGGCTGTATGAACATATGCAATAACAATATTTTTACCATATTCATTGAAGACAGTAAAACAAAATAATAATGGTCACACGCGTTTAAAAACCAATAGAGAAGATCGTAAAAGTGAGATCAGCCCCTCGAATTCGTCACGTCCCTTCAGATTCGGTAAATATTAAAATATCAAAAGCCTGTGGCTACGCGTGTGACGCCCCTACATCCACGCTGTTAGGGTGTGGTGCAAGTCATTTTTGCTTATAAGAGTTATTATTAATATTAGTATATTTGTTTGTACATATCGATATTAGTATGTTTGTTTGTATCAAATATCAATCTTAATATTATATCTTATTATTCTTTAATATTATCTATTATTTTTATTTCAATTCACCTGTACTATATTGTACTATATCCTTTTTATTAAGTTTGTGTTAATTAATTAACTATATGTTTTTTTTTGTTTTTTGAGCGTTGTGTACAGATATAATTGGATAACAATATGTTATTTTCAGTTATTAACATGTTTTTATATTTTTTTATAATTTGTTATCTGTTTCTGTGCCTGAATAAATAAATAAATAAATAATATATTAATAGGTACATACATTAATTATGTAGTGGTTAAGTAAAATAAAATTACTAATAGTGCTTTGCTTAAATTCCACTAAAAGGTGAAAAAATATACAAATATAATTTATCTGTAAAACTATCTTTTGTTGGTAACAATAAAGCTAATCAATAGCTACCTAACAAAAAAAATGGTTAACAAACAGGATAGAGTTTGAATCATGGTTTTATTTTAATTAAGACTATACCTCAAAAATGGTTCCGATAAATTAAAAAAAACCTTAAAATGACGAAGAATAGAGAAAAAGATTTTCCTTAAAGTTTTCTCTAAGTTTCTCTCGCTTCTGACTTGTTAAAGTTTTCTCTAAGTTTCTCTCGCTTCTGACTTGAACAACCATTTTAATTGAGATTGACCCCAGAAATATTATACGAAACGTGTCATACCTTATTACGTCGGCATAACGATTAAAGTCCTTTAAAATTATGTAAATTGGGCCTTAGTTTATCCCGCACCGTCGATACCGAGCACGACTTGCTACAATACGCTTCCGAATTTCTATTGGATTTGCGTTAATTAAGACATTATTGTTCGATATTATGTTTAAAAGAAATAATTATAAATTTATATCTATACATAATCTGTACATTCAATATTTTTTTAGAATATCTTATTAAAATATAGATATAATATTTAAAATATGTATGTATTTAAAAGTTATATATTATGTAGTATATCAACTATCTGGTATCCGTAACACAAGCACCGTAGCTTACCACGCAACTGAATGGCGCTGTTGTAAGAATGTCCTAATATTATTTATTATTAAAATAGTCATTATTAAATATCAATACATTGGCTGAATTTATCGTTTTTAAATTTTTTGTCTGTCTGTCTATCTGTGACAGTATCACGAGAAAACAACTTAGCAGATTTTGATTAAGTTTGATAGGTTATTCAAGGCAAGGTATAGGATAATTTTATTATGCGGTATCATCAGCATTTTTGAGAAAAATATACTTACCGTTAAAATTTTTGTAGTCTATTATATTATGTGCTTTGAGATAAGAAAACACATAATCCAGACGATTTTAACGAAGCTTATTATTAAAGTTTTATATATATTATAGTAAAAGTGGGTTTACTTTTTAGGCCATTATGAGATGGTAGTAAATAAGGCAAAATTTCGTAAATTTTGTAGTACACTAAAAATTGCACACTTTAATTAAACAAAAACATGATTAATAAAAATGGAATTATTAACTTATTCTTAGAAGGAGGAAATTGAAATCCACAGTTGTTCATAAATACCAAACTTTTGAGAATAACACAATTGGGCAAATTAGACCGGATGTTGTGTTGATGTCTCTGAAACCACCATTTTGAATATAATTGGGGAAACACAAAGTATTGTAATGCATTATTATCTGTAAATAATTATACTCCGCCTTATAATACTCTGCTAGAAGATACAAATCAAAGATCAAAATATGTACCTAGATGTATTACGTTTTACCCAAATATAATTTCGAAGGTAAAGAAAGATATTTATAGACTCCTCAGTCTGCACATCACTTGGCAATGAGGGTGGGTCCTGATCGAGAGGGTGCGACCTATAGAGCCCAAATAAGTTTAAACATCCGTCCGGGGGGTTTTATTGCATTACGTTACTTGGGGGAAAATGTCAATAGTTAAAGTCGTTTCAAATACTGTACTGATAATTTATATTAGGGTGCCTATATAGGTTCAGTTTGCAACGAATCTTTAGTTTTTCATATAATCAATTTGTAAGCGAAATCATAAAGATACCATTTTTAAGGTGAGATTATAGCGCAAAAATGTACGCGTAGACACACGTACACTCTTTATTTTGTTACTCTAAAACTCCCGTAGAACAACTACTCGACACGACCGAGTGAGAGTTAAGACGCAGAACCGACGACTTTACGTGCTCTTCGAGGCAAGGGGTAGTATACTTTATAAGGCATATTTAACAGAAAAACTCAATATCTAAACAGCCATACATGTTACCTACTATACCACCAAGGCAGTTATTTATCTTTAATCATGTATCAAATTCAGATAGAAATCATAAAATGACTAAGGAACGTGTCAGTTAGATATCTACTTGTATGATAATAAGGTGCATGTTATTATCTCTATGAATAAATTTGCTGCTGTCCAACAGGTTTTAATTGAAATATATTCATAAAACTGTCACTACGAAGAAAAATGAGACGAGTTAGTTAGACTTAGTTACGAACAAGGACGTAAATATATCTAACGCATAATTACCACTTGTACGAGATAAGTGATGATTAATTAGAAATTTATCTCTCAATATAAAATAGACTTGGCTATTTTCGAAATGAGTTTGCTATCTTATTTAAATAATATTTGTAGATTCTGTACGTCTGTTGGTTTTGACTCTCCGCTCACCCTTCTAGCACCCCTTAGTTCGTAATTACAATACATAAATATATAACTTTCTATAGTAACTCTTTTATAAAAAAAATATTTCGCACATACTTTATAAGTAATCTAAATCAGAACTTTCTTGACGACTATCCAAAGTTGAAATAATTGAAATAGTAACTTGAGCCATGAGTTTGACTCAAGGCGCATTCAATCAATATTTATTTATTTCGTAAACTTTTGAAGAATATGTTGAATAAATTGATAACAGTATTTTATATTTCCCAGATGCTGACGAGCTTTGCTCAAGCAAGGGTTGTTGCGGAGCCGGCGCACGCACACGTCTCACGCAACAAGCGCGTTCGCAACTAGAAGCCGCGCTACGCAGTGAGCTTAATAAGCTCGCTGATATCCTCTCTTCGAAAGCTAAGCGGTTTGATGGTAAGTTGTACTTTATTAAGCTGAAAAGTTACTTTATTCGCGTAAACGTACTATCTCGGGTACTACTGGTGCTTGATTCTATTTGGATTTTTTTTTTGCTTCATTTCATTTTGTTGACCATAGGATACTACGAAATTAAGTAGTTCTACAAAATTACACTGTTCAGGAGGAACCAGCAGAAAAGGCTAGTATTATAATAGAGAAAGATCCTAATTCCAACTAACAATTCTACGTATCAACATGAGTAAATTTACTTTTTTGCAAAAGGGCGTCTTTTTTAACCGACTTCATTATAAAATAACTTGAAAAATATACTACATTATTGCCGTGTTATTTCACTCATTCCAATAACGAAATAATCTTTTATATTCTTAACTATATACATATATTAAAAATACTCGTATGCACATATTATATCTGTTGTTCAATGTACGAGTAAGTAGAAAGATAACAAACATATCGAACTTATAACCTCTGCTGTTTAAGTGCAAGTACGCCAGATGGCATACATTTTATCCCAAGCAATAAACCATTTACTATAATTTGCCATGTCTAGACCACTTCAACTTGTTAGGAAATGTTTCCTCATAACATCACCGCCCACGGGAAACAGTTGCTTGTTAAATTCTTATCTGCTTTGAATATCTACATCGTACTTGACATGACACGTTTGTTTTAATTTGTAGTCCCTACTTACTGTGCCAGCGGTCGCGGGTTCGAGTCCCGCTTTTATTTAGGGCATTCATTGTTGAGCACGAATGTTTGTTCTCCAGTCTTTATAAGTCTGAACATTGTAAAATGTATGTATTTAAAGTTATATATGTGTAATGTATCAACTATCTGGTATCCGTAACACAAGCCTCGTAGCTTACCATGTAACTAGATGGCGCTGTGTGTAATAATATCCCAACATATTTATTTATTATTAGATATTGTCTAATAGTGTCCCAACATATTTATTATTAGATATTTATAAAGGCGATATCGCCAATATTAATTTTTCGTTAGAAGTACATTCGTAGACATCCAAAATTGCAGGTACTATTTAAGTCCTTGCTAGATAACACTACAAACTTCAAATTGATGTTTACGTCAACTTCATATGGTTTGTAATTCATTCATATTTCGTAAGATATTCCATTGCAAACCCAAGTGAGTGGACGGCGCGGCGTTTATAAATAGACGCGTGACCGCTCGCTATCGCGAGAAAACTGTACTCATTATGCTTCTACTATTGTTTTTTTTTATTTAAATTTATTTAATTAATATATTATTTAGCCTTTTTTAACATCCCTGCCATCCCTTACTGCTAGACATGGGCCATATTGGCTTAGTGGGGGTTGCAGCACTACATTCTTTTAAAATCTAATAAGGTTCTCTCAGACATGCAAGTTTCCTTACGATGTTTTCCTTCACCATAACATAAGTGGTAATCATGTTAGAAAAGATTCCCGCATGAAAATATCAGAGGTGCGAGACCCGGATTTTAGTCTGCTTCACGCTACCACATTGTCCAACCAACCAAGGCATTATCATATCGAATTTCTTCTAAATCTGTCTACTGGTTTTCTCGTGATGCGGGCAAACAAAATTTTAAAACTATAGATTCGGACCCTGTATCGACAACAATTAGATAATTGCTAAGCGCAAAACTCGAGAATGGCTCGACCAATTCGGCTTTTTTTGTGTGTGCCTTAGGCACACGGAAGGTTTTAATGAAAAAATAAATTAAAAAAAATTGTAACAAAACTTATACTAACTAACTGGGGTACCTAGTATAATATGGATTCGTTTCAGTTGCAATTTTATTATATTATGTATATTGTATAATGTATAGAATAAAAAAATAAAAACGGGCGACAACTTAATATCTAATTTCTCGATAGTCAAGCAAGTGGTAGGAGCTTTGCTTTGTTTTGTCTTGAAAGCTAACAAATAATAAATGAACTCATTCAGACGGAATTCTCAGTACTGAGTGCCGTATGAGCGGTATCAAAGAACTTGCTAAGTGACCTACCCTAATAAAGATAATCTCAGGTTATCTCTTAACAGAATTTTTTGCCCACTTAAGGAAAACTTGCTACTCAATTGATGTATATAATAATGCTCACTTACTTTACGATATATTTTTTCAACCGATTTCCATCACTTTTTCCTGAAGTCATTTGGTTGGTAGGTATCGTTTTAATTTAAACTAGCGACTTGACCACGGGTTCGTCCAGAGGGTTTTTTACGATTAGCGTAATTTCACAGAAATTATAAATTTCATGCATGTATTATGCAAATAAACTCCCTTCCTCTGAAAGTGAAATCACTTTGTTTAATGATGAAAACCGAAATAAAATCTGTTGCGTAGTTTAAAGACATAAACGTACAGACTAGACGGTGGGAAGATCATACTATATAGAGAAGTATAGCTTAAATTATTTGGCTACATTCAATGGTTACAAACTTATCATCCTCAACTTTTCCATTTCGGCCTAGCGTATTGGATAATGTCGTTAACACATCCAAGTGTACAACCAAATGTCAATAAAGCCATACGTGTGCACTTAATCAACGTGAGAGTTTCGAGATGAGTGAGACCTAATGAATGGTTGGAAAGTAGACGAGTCAATATTGAATATACCTACTAGAAGCTTTGACTGGGTGCGACGTTTGAAAATTTTCATTTATGACACCGATATTGGAAGGAAAAATTCAATTCAGTAAAATGTGTTAAGGAAAATCATTATTATTACAATGTTTCTGTGAAAGTTTATAATAAGCTTATTGGTCACCAGTGTAATTTTCGTAGAAGTTCTGAATCTTCATAGAATTGCTGAATTACCGTAGTATTTTTTAAAGATCCATATAATTTCTGGATTTCCAGTAAAACATAATATGATTCAATTGTTCAAAGATTTAGTTTAAATTTGCCGAATAACGATTTTGTTTAGGTCACGAATATGCTTTACTTATTCGTGCCCTTAATAAAATATAGGTAAATTTTCTTCAATTAAACTAATAAGTTCAATGTGTCATTTCTTATTTTATACTTGTTACATGACTGTTGTGAAATACGATGAGGTAACCCATATAAATATGAGACGGGATCTGAGTCTTATTTATATCAACGATGACTGCATTAAAAGTCCTTACTAATAGCTACTCGTATGCGTCCTTCTTAGCAAACATATTAATGCCATTTTTCCTGTAAATTATTTACTATAAAATTCCCGACCGAGATAGTATATAATTAATTATAAATTATATACTATCTCAGTCGTTATTCCCTTTTTGTGACAAATCGCAGTACTTTAATTTACCCCCCTCCAGCCTCCTCGCGCCCTCAGTGCTGGACCGACTTGGATGAAACTCAATAATATGTGGATAGGGAGCATATAGTACCGTAATATATAACTAATACAGTGTGTATTGCTAACAGTTGTTTAAACGAACAAATACAATAACAGTGGTTACTAAAACTTATCAAGATTATCATTATAGAAAAGGGCAGGCGAAGGTTGTTAGTAAGTTGTATAATATGGCTTTTTACTGTCTTTTTCAAATTAGATGATAAAGTAAATGATAAAATTCACCCTTAAACCATATTTACTTCAATAATTACTATAATTTAGATCTATGTACTGAACTTCATTAGCGAACTGATTATGGAACTCAGATAGGAAGTCAAATCTTTGGGTGTATAAAAAGATATCGCTTGGAATAAATATTTTCAACCAAAGTCAAGACTAAATTAAGCGCAGACGATAAAGTTCACCTTTAATCCTGTGGATCTTTGACCCCTTTTATATCTGAATAATAACTTTAGCATTGCAAAAACATTTATCGTGAGTCACTTTATTTTTTTCCTGATACATTTACCTACTGCTGTGAAATACAATATGGAATGCATATTGCATATGACTAAAGTATGAGAGTAGGCAAGTTGATTACAAATTCATATATACACGCTTCTATTGGTTGTAGCGTGATGTAATAGAGCCTTATAGCTTTCCTCGATAAATGGACTATCCAACACAAAAAGAGTACAATCTAGCATTCATAACACAAGCCTCCTAGTTTACCACGGAACTAGATGCCACCGTGTGTAAATAAAGTCCCAACATTTATTTATAATTCCTCGTAGGAAAAGACCAATAGACTCCATCCATTAAGTAGGATTTGCTGGACATACTGTTGAAATAGGAACGGTCTTCGTCTAATCAAACATTTGTGATTGTGTCCGGTCAATTAATTTAATGGCAGAGTTTTCTCAACGGCATAACTTTCAATCGGGTTGAAGTTATCATGCCTTTATATGGACTCAAGTCCCGTTTAAACAATTAATGCTCTTTGAATGCGGCGATACGATAAAGATGCCGGATAGAGATTAAAATATTTAAAAAAGGAACCACTTTTTAGTATAGTAGTTTGTACGTATGTTACCTACCCATTCATACTGAAACTCTTGAATGGATTTGGATGGTTAAAGTTAGACACTCAGGAACCAGAAACACAAATAAAGAAAAATTCCAAAAAAAAAGTTGAAAATTAAAGGATGTCATACATTGTTGACGCCAATTAAGATGTCCTTTGAGTTGTATGGGCGCTCATACAATTTATCGGACTACCTTAATTGTTATGGTACGGAACCCTTGAACGTGAGTTCGATTCGCACTTGACGAGATTTTTTTAACTTAAATATACTCAATTATTATATAATAAAAATTGTATTGTATTTCTATTGATTATAATTAACAAGTACGTCGCACTGAAGCGTATCACGTAATTATTTTTTAAGCAAACCAATTTCGCAGAAGTAACTCCATGTACTATTACGATCAAAAGTAAATTTTTGTTATACGAAGAAAGGACAAGAATGAAAAGTATCACCAAACAAGTATATGATAAATAAGTACATATAATTAAATTATATATATTGTCAATTCTCAATTTACCAGAAGGCTTCCAAGCAACATAACTTTGCGTCCTCATTTATTGGAACTGCCAAAGTCGAAAGATACATTACACTCAATTATTTATAATCAAAACATGTCAAGACAACTTTATCTTTTGGTAAAGGATTTATGTGCTTCCCTTATTTATAATATCTCGTACATGGTCTACGTGCGAATTTCCATTACATCGTTTTTTGATCGTAATGTACGTGCAAATTGGCGGTCACCTAAATATTATAAATATAAGTATGTTTTGACATTAAACACAGCGCCATCTAGTTTCGTAGTAAGCTACGAGGCTTGTGTTACTGTAAGGCCCATATCAAAAGATAAGATTTAGACTTTCTAAAAGATACTCAATTTTATTTCTACAACAATGTTTTATATTTTTTTAAATTGTCTTCTTAATATAATTAAGATCATTATACTGAATTTCATTAGTAGTCTCTGTATGGATCTCAGACAAAAGTCCAGAATTATATTGTGAATTACATAAGTACAAGTCATTTAAGATAAAAATTAAGATGCTTTTAGTTATAACCCGTAAGTTTAAGAACGTATTGCAACATATTAATTTAACTCTATGATTTTTTTATAATATATTAATATTTAATATATTTTTGGGAACTAAAAAAAAATTCAAACCTTGTGAAAGTCTTGTCAGAATCCTGCATAATTAAAAATTTGGTCATTTTAATAACTAATTATTGTATACTTTTTAGTAATCGTTGTCGTCGGATGTAAACGGTCTTTCCATATTTGGCTAGGCGCCCCGGGCCCGTTCCGCAATTACCCGTAGGCCAGCGGGAACTGCACTTATGTATTATGTATGAAACCTGCTACTAGTTGACCACTGTACGTGCACGATCGTCTCCCCTTTCCTTAACAAGATATTGAACATGTTTTTCTATTGAATTTGGAAAAGAAAATGGATGAACAAGAAAATTATGGGTTTTTATTATTGGATAGATTTTTTTAATATTTTTATATCATAGTTAAATATTAAAAGCAGTTACTCGAGACGACTACGACTTGGACCGTTCCCTAGAATTTTGATAGTATGCTGTAATCTATTGATGGCTGATAATTAAGTAGATTTTTCAAAGTTTTTACATTATATTTTGAGATTAGATATCCTTTTAGGGATAAAATTGATTGCCATGTGAACAACTTTTCGGCTATATTGCATTGAAAACTACATGAGTTTCAGTCGTCAATTCAAAGCACACTACTCACTAATCCAGTAGTCTTGTCTATGTGAATGGTGCTATGAGAAGTTTTAAATTAATATAAAATTATATTCTATATATATATAATGAAAATGGTCTTCGTTTGAGGCACAATCACGCCTAAACCACTGATCGTATCGACATGAAACTACCACCATTCGATGCGAAATTTTTCCTAGATGGTTTATGGCTATCTATTTTTTGAATTCCAACATTCCTTCATTTTTTTATTGCTGTTTTACTTTTATGAACATTTATTCCGCTAATAAAAACAAAAGATAAGCATTTTCTCTTGATTCTTTTGTTTTCATGGATTTCAACAGAGTATATTAAACGGATTATGGTTTTTTACATTCAGCTAAGAATCTACTCACGGTAGTGGAGAACGGCTGGACCAATTAGGCTATTTTTTTATAGTCAGAATTGTCAGGAGAAAGTTTTGTATGTAAGAAAATTTTAAAAAAGTCAGATAAAAAGTTAAAAATTGCGATGATAATCGAAGAATTCCCATCTATATAGTCACTCACTACGAAATCTCGGGAACCATAAGACTTAGAAACGTGAAACTTGGTAGGAATATTACTTTTGCTATGTAGAGGTCAGCTATGAATAGATTTTAAGAAATCCATCCCCCAAAGGGGATTGCGGGGGCGTTAACAATGAACAATTCCTGTTTTTAAACTGTAGCTCCTATAGACTTCAAATTTGGTAGGAATCTTCTGTAAGAGGTGTAGAAATAGGCTATGAACGAATTTTACGATAGCTCACCCCGCAGGGGGTTGCGGGGGTGGGTATTAACAATTAATATTTTTAATTTTCCAGCTAAAGCTCCTACAAGCTCCAAATTTTGTAGTAATTTTCTAAAAGCGAAATATAGCTTCTAAAAATTCTAAATATGGTAGGAATCTTTTATTATTCACATAAAGATCATCTCAAAATGGATTTCAATATAGTCTACTTCCGACAGGAATTGCGGGGGTGGGTGTTAAAATATAAAATTTTAATTTCCAACCTGTAACTTCTACAGACTCCAAATTTGGTGGGGATCTTCGTGTATGTAGGGATATTTGTGTATTTCCTTACAACAATCGTCTTTTTGGCAGCGGAGAAAAAGTCATTGAGAGGTTTCCAAAACTTAACTTTACATGTAGCCAATCAACGGACTAAGAATTTTAATTCATTTTACTTTTGCAGAATACATATCCGACGAATTCTTTTATTGCGTGATCGCGGAAATGTACCAGATTATAATGAATGCATTTTCTAAGCACTTGAGATGTGGAAAAGAAATTTAGTTACTTATTCCAATAGAATTCATAAAAAACGAAGAAAATTTTAGTTAACAGAAAATTCGTCGCACTTGAACCTAGACAAATTTCAACTTCACATATGAGACTTGCAATGACTTTAACTTAAACGATTTTAACGACTTTAACTTTAACTTAAATGATTGCACATTGAAAGTTACAATGAATATTAGTGAGAAAAATCACCTGGATGGAAGATACAGGCTAAATCGATGGAATTTGGAATTTGTGTAAGTCTAAACATCGATGCTTACAGTTCTATCCGCGGGGCCTATTTATGTTCATACAAAAAAAGGAGAATAATAAAAATATGGAAAAAAAAATAAAAATGAAACATAAAATGTAATTTATTTCCTTTTTCAATTCGCCCAGCGAAGCGGGCGGGAAACGGCTAGTTATAGTATAATCTGACTTTTGACAATTGGATAGGATAAAACAGTGATGATGATGATGAGGAAGCCAGTGTTGTCTTAAAAAAGCAGTTTTTTGCAGTCGTGATCGAATTTATTTTACCACTTCTACAAACATAGTAGAACAAAGTAACTGTAATATAAACGGTGATAAAAATGTGATAAATGCTACGTTTTTGCATTAAAATTGTTAAAAAGACATTTAATATTCGCCTCGTGCAAAGTGAAGTGAGCATCTGGTCTTTATCTTTCATCGAAGGTGGAGATGCACGTGTGAATGTATATTTAGAACGCATTTCGGAGTTAACGCTAGACGTCTGCTATTTCACCTACTTCGAAAATGTATTAAAATTTACATTGTAGTGTGAAATATTCTTAATTATTACAGAATTTCGAAGGTTGCGCCTTCATTTACAGTATTTAAATTCGAGAATGGACAACATGTATCTCTTTAACAGCGTTTGATTATAGTGACGGAATTTCATTTTTCCCGTAGAAATCAAACACAAAAGTATTAGATTTTATAACGAAAAATATCTTTTTAGATATAGGCGTAGCAAGTATGTTCATAAGTGTTCAATACATTCCAGTCATCCCGTTAGCAATGCGGCCTTTGCTGAATGTGTGTCAAACATTCGCACCGATGATTTCGATTGACCCACACAAGCACTAAGTATATCTAGAAATAATCTATTATTTTTCTACTATACAGTATAATACAAATCCGCCTAAGATTATTTTTTAGTTACTATGTCATACTGGGTTGATTCAACTCTTAAGAAGCTGTAGCAGATTTGATTCTGTTAGAAGACATTTGCGTAAAATACATAAATATTCTATAATATAAAAGCATAGTGTTAGAATTTTAATGCGACAACACACATAACGGCATGCTAGTTCACACTTTGCTAGTTGAACATGCACAAATGAGTGTAGCCCTCCTTAGCACGCTGCTTAGTTTAAATATATAAATGGTGTCGTGGGACACCAGGTAGGAACGAAGTTCCTTCGGTTAACGTAGAATCGACACAATTTGCAAAAAAAAATCGTGCTCAATTTTATGTAGGTTTTCTTGATTTTTCTCTTAAATTTTGCTGATTAGTTTTTATTTAAGTACAGGAAAGTATTTAGGAAATTCAGTATTTTAGGAAATAATAAATTACGTAAAATAAAAAAAATCGTAATTCAAATTAGGGGCCATCCATAAAGTACGTCACGCGAATTTTAGGACTTTTGAACCCCTCCCCCCGTCCTTGTCACAGGTGGTCACATTTTTATAACCCCCCCCTCCTGATGTGACGTCACACATTTTTTAAATTTATGTATGTATTTAAAAATAATCGAGAGAAAACAGCTATTTTCATTTTTTACTTATTTTTATTAAATAATAATCTAATAAAATCAACATAAAGTCCAACATTTCTTAAAACCGAAAAAACAAACGACTAGTTAGAAAATAATAAACGATTAATTATATTAATTAAAGATAAAAAACTTAATTATCGAGTGTCCATGGACTTTGGATCCACTCTTTTATATCAGCTATTACTGGTAAATCAGGCACTTCATTTTCGTTCTGAATTTGAACGTCAGGAACATCCTTAGTGTCGACATCATTCTCTTCCATCCATAAAGCATCGTCATCATTCATTAAACAGAGAATTTCTTGGGCACGTCTAGCCGCAATTCTTTGAGGACGAATTTTCGCTATAGGTAACATTTCTTGTTTTTTATGCGATTGTTTGTGTTGATTAGCGGCTTTATATGAGGAAAAATATAAACCACATACGCTACACGATCTTTTAAATATGTATGACTCGACACTAGGGCAATAACTATCGTATGGAACTTGTTTCAGATGGGATGATGCTCGAAGATTTAATGACAATTGTAGTAATAATGGAGCAAACTTAGCCTCGTTGTCATCACTTCCTGCGACTACATAACCATTTGATTTTTGTTTAATCAACACAGGTGGTGGTAAGAATCCTCCCTTTAATAATTGCCAAAGACTAGAACGTCGTACTGGGCAACATGTGATAGTCTCGCATTTTACAATTTGTAAAAAATATTGTGACTCACGTACGTGATTAGCATACCAAGTAGCATTATTTTTCAACATCATAGCAAGATTAGCTTCGAGTCTGGTGTCAGTTGGTACAACATATTCGGCAACTACAGGAAATTCATCAATGACTAATTTGCTCCAAATATCAGCTAACACATTTCCTGCACTTTCAAAGTTCCGTTTTTCCAGCTCCAAATCAGTAGTTCGATTACTTGAATCGAGATGTGACCCAAAATCATCATGATTTAATATTACACCAGTAAGTTCACGACTAAGAGGTGCCATGCGTCGTTCGACTCTGTTAAATGCACTCCTTCCTGGGGCATTTGTAGCTATAAAAATTGCATCTAAATCAAAATCTTTAAAATGTTTTATAGCTGAAATTATAACCCGCTCGTACCGTGGATTTTCATCAGGACCACCATCGCATGTGAAAATAAATACAGGTTTTACAAAACCTTCTCTAGTTCTCAATAAGTTTTCGAAAGTCGGTAATTCAGAAAGCTTATGAATGTCAATGGCATGAGTCTCTGCATTGGAAGATGAATGTTTTCCACTACGAATTGCTACGTATGTAGGACCAGAGTACGTCACAGCTTCAGGTGATCCTTCACCATCTCTTTTTATTAGAATCCCCGCATAAACAGATGGAATAAGTTTATGTTTCTCGGCGACTACAAAATCATGATCTGGCAATTGGACACGGTAATCAAGATGCATTAATATTGGTGCTTGAGCGTTAGCTGCTGTAATGCCTAAAGGTACACGTGCTTTATCATCCATCGATAAAAAAAAAACTTGGTCTGGACCCAAAATTGAAGCTACAGATTCAAGATTTCGTATAGTAGCGGTACAAAATTTGCCATCTTTATGCTTTGAATGTAACGTAGAGTCTGGTTTACAAAGCTTGACAGGAACGGTTACGACATGTTTTTTACCTTCCACTGTATTTACTCGCTTGGGAAGAAGTCTCAAATACAATCCTGAGCGACTGATAGTATAGCCTTGCTTAAATAGTTCAGCTTGCAAGTCGTCTAATGTCTTACAACATCTTATAACTTCAGTACGACGGCGATCATCAGCTGCGCCACCAAAAAGAGCAATTGATTTTATTACTTCAAGTAAACCGGATTGATTTTCCTCAACTCTAGGCCGACCAAAAGTATTTCGAAGTTTAAGAGCAGTTGCTACATCAGGATTATTTTCACACAGTTCTAAAATTTTTTGTTTTTTAGTATCACGACTTTTTTTTTGGCGTTCCACTGCGTCGATTTTTCTTTTCAATGAGGTCTTTTCTGCTTGAATATCTTTTCTTAATGTTGTTATTTTTTTGGTAGCATCATCTGTCGCTATACCAGCATCACGTGCTAATACTAAGCTATTGAGCTCAGATTCGAGTACAATAATTTTATTCTTGGAAGCGTGTTGACTAGGTGTTGGTTTAGCTACTATTTGAAGTGATTGACATCTACTCGATTCTGTCATAACATTTTTAATTTCTTCTGAATTACTCAGTTTAGTGTCCTCCTGTAATTAAAAGTAAACATGTAAGAAATTAAATAAAATTAGCAACCCCGAGTATTAAATATCAAGCAAAACTTCGAACAAACAGAGATAGAAAGATATATGTAATTACGGACTATTTTATAATAATCTAAATTAAAGATGTTTAACCCTTCTAAGATCGCAAAAAAATATTACCTAAAAAATTAGAGTTCATAAACTTACCCGCCGCGCTACTGTTTTACGCGACTTTATGCCGCGCGGCGGGAAAAGATTAATATAAACAGAACTAGACTACCTATCTTAGTTCTGTAAACGGATATTTCTAGGTTAATAGTTTATCTATTTATAGATGTAAAATACTTAAAGCTATATCTAATGTAAGAATAATAAAAGCGAAAAGCGCAAAAAAAAGTTAGACACTTTTTTAGGGACATTTTTTTCCATAAAATCTACTTTATTTTATATTGAATTTTACTAGATAAGGATTATAAAGGTTTATTTATGATAATAATATAAAGTTTTGTTCCAGCTCAATACAAAAAAAAAGGAAAACAAACTAATTCTAAAACAAGCGTTTTTACCTAAAAAAGACAATTGGCCGTAGTGACGTGACATCCATATCTTTGAACAAAGTCGATAAGTGTCGATATTTATTTCTTATGATACATGTATTGAAGTTTTATAAATAAAAAATGTTTATGTTCATAAAATGTTTTTATTTAGAATTAGATTTAACAATAAAGATAAAAAGAAAAAAAATAATTATTTACAATATTATTATTAGTAAAATCTGTACATATAATAAAATTCAAACAGTCGAATATTTCTGTATATTGAAATGTTTTTGAAAATTGAAATAGTTATTATTGACGATACAGATGAATCAATCAAAGGGTAAAACGGGACCCTATTACTAAGACTCCGCTGTCCGTCTGTCTGTCAGGGTGGATCACAGGAACCGTGATAGCTAGAAAGTTGAAATTTACACAGATGATGTGTAAAATTTTACTTAAAATTAAATCCAACAATAAAGATAAAAAGAAAAAAAATAATTATTTACAATATTATTATTATTAGTAAAATCTGTACATATAATAAAATTCAAACAGTCGAATATTTCTGTATATTGAAATGTTTTTGAAAATTGAAATAGTTATTATTGACGATACAGATGAATCAATCAAAGGGTAAAACGGGACCCTATTACTAAGACTCCGCTGTCCGTCTGTCTGTCACCAGGGTGGATCACATGAACCGTGATAGCTAGAAAGTTGAAATTGTAATGTACTTATCGTACATCAAATTACAAAAATATGGTCCATACCTCTTCATCGCAGTCCACCAGGGCCGCCTCATCACCTCTTTCGAGGGGCTGTACTGATAGGTCCTTTAAAAAAATAAAGCAAGACATTAAGTGAGAGTTCAAAATGTACCTATCGTACATCAAATTAAATATATGGTAAATACCTCGATCTCTTCAAAAAGCTCCTCCATCTCCTCATCGACGTCTGATAATGGAACTTCCTCCTCCTCATCCTCCTCTTCTAGGATGTCCAAGAAAGTTCTTGGTGGGGAATCCACTCCCGGATTCCACATTTTGAAGCTGAAAAAATAAATGACATGTAAAAATATATCTCTTCTCTCTCGTACGTTCGTATATACGTACATAAATACATATGCACGTAACATACATGTAGCCGAAAAAAAAAACAAAAATATTTCATTTACGTATATATAAAATGAAAAAATATTATACATACAATAACGTGACAGGTGACTTACAAGTGACAACATCTATCTTATTTTCAATGTTAAATATTTTATTTCTTTATAGTATATTTTAGTATTTTTTGCAAACCAAATTACCAAATTGTTTTGTATACTTATCAATAATACAGTGTATTAGTTATTTCACGCACGGCAGTGACTTAAACAGTCTTCAACTTCATCATCAATACTCGAGGCAACGTAACATATCTGCTTTATCGTAAATTTTACATTTTATAATTTATAAGTTTACTATGGCACTAAATGATTGCGCTGGCTGCATGAAAGCTTTAGATACCTCTGACTTTATAGAATGTAGTCGATGCATGGATAAATATCACTACGCCTGCTTAAACTATACACTAAAGAAATTTAATAGCCTCTCTAATGTAGTTAAAGCAAACTGGGTCTGCCCTTCTTGCCGATGTAATGAACCTAAAAGAGGCGATAATTCAAATACGTCTATACGTTCCGTTACGTCCATACCCAAGTCAGCTTTAGAGTGTGAAAATATTACGCAACGATCGAAATCTACACGAAATACAACACGTTGCACATGCGTTTCACCAGAAAGCATTAGGGAGATCATACGAGAAGAATTACGTGACGCCTTGAACAACCAATTAGTAGAAATTAAAACACAAATCGGTGCGTTTGAACAGTCCCTTACGTTCTTAAGTGAAGAATATGATAAACTTAAGAAAGAATGTGACCTTCGCAGCAATCATGTTACTGCAATTCAGAAAGAAAATGACATATTACGAACCTCTACTAACGAATTATTGGTTCGTTTACGTCATATAGAACAACAATCCCGTTCCAGTAATATTGAGATAAACTGCGTGCCTGAACATAAAACGGAAAAACTGATAAATTTAGTACAAAATCTAGGTAAAATAATAAAATGTCCTGTTAGAGATGAAGACATCCATTACTGCTCAAGAATTGCTAAATTAAACTATAACAACCCCCGCCCTCGATCCATCTTAGTACGTTTTAGCAGTCCCCGACTTAGAGATACATTTCTAGCAGCTAGTATTAGATTTAATAAAGCCAATCCTAAAGACAGGCTTTGTACTAGTCATCTTGGTATTGCCGACGAAAAGAGTTGCCCCATCTATGTTGTCGATAATCTCACACCAGAAAACAAAGGTCTCCACGCTGCGGCACGAATTAAGGCTAAAGAGCTTAATTATAAGTTCGTCTGGGTCCGTGATGGTAAAATCTTCCTAAGGAAATCTCAGGAAAGTAAATTTATTTTCGTTAAAGATAAATCTGTTCTTGATAGTCTTAAATCTTAATAACTTATAAAAAATGTGTTTGTAATACAACATCAAATTCAATAGTCTTAATTTGTACTACCAAAATGTTAGAGGCTTAAGAACAAAAACAATTGACGTGTTTAGTAATATAGCTTGTAGCAATCATGATATTATAATCTTGAGTGAAACATGGTTAAATTGCAGTGTCTTCGATTCTGAACTATTTGACGATCGTTTTAATGTGTATAGAAGAGATCGTGAATCCAGTAGTTTTCACCATAAAAAAAATGGTGGTGGTATATTAATTGCAGTAAATAAAAATATAAAATCCTATCGAATGGATAGTTTTGAATCTAAATGTGAAGATATATGGGTATGTGTGGAATTAACTAAAGACGTAGGGAAGCCTGAACTCTTGTTAATTTGTGGTGTGTACTTACCTCCGCCTATACAAAAACATATTTTGAAACACTTCTTAGATAATATAAACCGTGTGTATGATACATGTCATATTAAAAATAAACTAATAGTAGGAGACTTTAACTTAGGAAATATATTCTGGGAAAACTTACAGCCTGCTCGCAGCAATAGTTTATTTAGTCAAATGATATCTGATTTTGTGACACTTAATTCACTTAATCAATTTAACAATGTATTTAATTCCAATATGAAAATCTTAGATCTCATTCTTACTAATTGCGATATTTCAAGTGTTGATGAAAGTAGGGACCCTCTGAGCATCATTGATAAATGCCACCCTCCCCTACAATTTTCTTTAAGGTTTACTTATGAAAAATGTTTGCAATTTAATAACACACCTAGGTTTTGCTTTTCTAAGGCTGACTTCAATAATATTATTTTAGAACTCAAGAGTATCTCCTGGAATTCACTATTTGAACATTGCGCAACAGCAGATGAAATGCTTTCAATTTTTTATAGTCACCTCAGAAAAGTAATATGTAGATTTGTACCACTGTCTAAACCACGCAGTCACAAGTATCCTGCATGGTTCTCTAAAAATCTTATCAACTTACTGCGAGAAAAATACAAATTCAGATTAAAACTCATAAAATTTAATGAAAATCCTCTCGATGCTTTGTCATTTGAACTTCTAAGGAAAAGGTGTGAACATATCCAGAAAAATTCTTATCAAGCTTATATATCTAAGCTTGAAGACACTTTCAAACAAAATCCTAAGCTGGTTTGGACTTTTCTCAAAAATAAAAAGCAAAAAAAAAGCTCATATCCGAACGAAATGAGTCTTGATTCAAAAACTGTGACGCATGGAAACGATATATGTAATCTATTTGCGAGTCACTTTTCCTCTGTTTACAATAAAAATACTTCTGTTCACAATGAACCATATAAGCAGTGTACAGTGTCCATTAATTTCCTTAGTAATATAACTTTCACAAATAGAGATACTTTGTATGTTTTAAAAAGAATGGACCCTTACAAAGGTGCAGGAGAGGATGGTATACCATCTTTATTTGCAGTTAAATGTGCGACAGCAATTTCTCTCCCTCTCACATTGATTTACAATAAATCTCTTGCCACTGGGTCTTTTCCATCTTTATGGAAGAACTCGTTAGTTATCCCAATATTTAAAAGCGGTAGGGCGGAGTTGATAAAGAATTACAGACCTATCTCCATCCTTCCTGTTTTCGCTAAGGCTTTTGAAAAACTTATTTACAAGGTAGTTTCTTGGCATTGTAAAACACTAATATCTCCTCATCAACACGGATTTGTAAAAGCCAGATCTACTTGCACTAATCTTGTTGCTTTTGTGGAGAAACTCTCAGCTGCCTTAGACTCTAGGCAGACCGTTGACGTCATATATACCGATTTCAGTAAGGCTTTTGATAAGGTACATCATGGAATCCTACTCCAAAAACTGTCTATGTATGGTTTTGCTGATCCACTGCTAAATTGGTTTAAATCTTATCTTTCTAGTAGACCATCAGTTGTGGTTATTAATGGTTATAAATCTGCTCCCTTTACAGCTACTTCCGGAGTCCCACAAGGTTCTATACTTGGCCCTGTACTCTTTAATCTTTTTATTAATGATCTGTGCAATAGTTTTGAATATTCCGACTACTATTTTTATGCAGATGACTTAAAAATATCTAGATGCATTCATGATGACAATGATGTATTATTTTTACAAAGCGATTTAAACCGTATAGCTTCTTGGTGCACCATCAATGGTATGGTGTTAAATACTGATAAATGCCATTTTATTCGCTTCTCCAGAAGTCAAAATAAGTCACAGGTATCATATCTTCTTAATAATATACAATTGAACGAAGTTAAACATACAAGTGATCTTGGAGTAATCCTTGATTCAAAGTTACGTTTTGATAAACATATAGATAATATTTGTAAAAAAGCACTTAACACTCTTGGATTTCTTCTGCGTAATTGTAAAGATTTTAAAAAACCAGATACCAAAATATGCTTATATAATGCACTAGTACGTAGCATCCTAGAATACTGTAGCGTAGTTTGGAATCCACACTATAATAAGTATAAAAAAAGAATAGAATCTGTACAAAAGCGGTTCTTATGGCACATTTCATATCATAGTGGGATTGCTAGATCTATTCGTAGTTATGAGGATCGACTTAAACATTTTAAAATGCAATCCCTATCAGATCGAAGACATTTGCTTGACAACCTTTTTCTGTTTAAGCTTGTAAGAGGCATATTTGACTCGGAATGGTTATTATCCCAAATCGACTTTGCTATACCATCAAGACTTCCCAGACCTAATAATATTACATTATTTCACGAAAAACTATGCAAAACCAACCTAGGTCATAATGCGCCTCTGAATAGAATTATCCGTTCTCATAAAACGTTATGCACAAGCCATGACATTGATATTTTTTCAGATTCTTTGTATAAATTTAAAAGAAATATTAAATTTAAACTTAATCAACTTACTTGAATTACATAGTTAATTAGTTATTAATAAAAATTTTATATAGAAGTAAACTTTTATTTTTAAGTTTTTGTTTTTGTTTACAGGAAGGTACCTACTTTATTAACTTTTTAATAACTTTTACTTAGGTACCTTCTAATTTCAGTCTGTTCTTTTATTCTATAAGTTTTTTTTATGTTGTCATGTCATAGGAATGCAGTGTTGCTTTTAATTAGGGCATCATTTAGTCTAGTATTTGTCTTTTTTATTGTATGTTATCTACTTTTGTATGGATGTATGCTCTGTTAGCAACCTATGGAATAAATAAAAATAAATAAATAAAATACATAAATGTTATAACATTATAAATGTATTCGTAATTGATTATATTTATATTTAAAACTTTCCATTACACAACACGAATATATAATTATTTATATTTATAAGTTCATAATATTTATTGATATAAATTTAATTCATAAGCATAGCCGCGCGAAACATGTAGTATACGGCGGAACGGAATTTAAAATTCGCGTAACAGCCGCTTTTATTTGTTATAACAAAGGACTGTTTTCGCTAAATATTGTATGGTTACTTCTTGTATTCAATATTATTATACATAAATAAAATCTAAATAAAAATATTTCATTTACATACATACATAAAAATATTATATATAAATATTATTATACAAATTATAAATACTAATATAAATAGAAAAAGAAGATTTAAAAATATGTTTAAAAAAAAGTTCGTATATTCAATATTTTATATAAACATAAAATCTAAAAATAGATTGCACTATAAAAGTATCGAGCATAAAAAACGATGTGATATGATGCCACATTCCTACGACTTTGACCACTAATATGGACTGCTATGCTATTATAGGCCTTAGGCATTAGGCACTGTCTTACACATAAAGACTACTTTTGCATATTGAATTTTCAATGTCCGCTACAAGATGGCGGCCGTGGATATAAAGTTTCTTTATTTAACATTTTTGTTCGTTTTAGCTTTGAATTCTTTATTATTTTATAACAAATGGGTTTGTTTTAATTGTAAATACGTATATTTAGTTACATTCACACGGAAATCACTTGAACAAGGCGAGAAATTTGACCGTCTATATAATACGAAAATAGTAAAAAATACAACTAAAACGATAAGTTTGAATTTATAAATAGCTTAAGTATTTATCAAGGAATACAATTATCACAATAGTTATTAATAAATAAAGCACTTACCTTATTATATTTGAGAAATAACGGGAGCGCACGAGCGAGTTGTAGCACTAACCGCACTGTCACAATGTACTGGTTGGATTGCGTCATTTTTGTGTTGCCGCGTATATCGCAGTATTACCATTACGTAAAATTTAATAGTCAACCTAATGAACACAAGTTTTCCATACAAAAGTAGACTCTGTCTTAGTGAAAATAGGATTCTAAGTCGGATGTACGGCCGCGGCCGATAAGGGCCTCTTGTCCGTTGACCGAGTATTGTTGTACCTAACGTCAGCGGCCCATATCGGCCAGGCGTCCGTAGAAGAGTTAACTGATTTAACCTAATTAGTTGTATTATAAATTTTGAACTTACTTTACTGTCTTGTGGCTTTACTAGTGCTAATGCCTTTGATGAAGAAGGATTCTTTGAGAAAAAACTCAAAAGTGTCCCCTTTTTTTTGGTCAATTTCACTTGTAATTCTTTAATTTTTGATTCAGTCTCATCTTCAACGTTATCATTATTTTTTAATCTTTTCCATAAGGCGTTAACTTCTTCTTGTATGATTTGTTTTTTTTTGTCAGCATAGGCTGCACTATAGGCATCGAATAATCTTCGGTAAAGACTACCGAAATCAATCTTTTTGTTCATTTTAAAATAATTTAATAAATTAAAAATGTTAAAACAATTAAACTGAGAAGACTATGACTGCCACTCGGCAAAAGTCAATCGTGATATAAACAAAAGGAATGTATTGAAGTCACTGCGCCGGCGCGTGAAGTAGCACTTGTCGAAGGTCTCGCAAATAACCGACGTGCGGAACGATAGAAAAGCGAACGAGCACGACGCCGACGACTTAAACCTATTTAAATCCTTACCATTCAAAATTCTCGTGAATTTGAGTGCTCAATCTCACTTGCATTACAACGCCGCTCTAGAAGTTAAATGACGTTGCATGAGAGATTATCGCATAGCGAGAATGCTAAATTATTAATAAATATAGATCAAGTTCGTAAATTTTTAAAATTTTTAATTCACATCCAAACTTTGCGTTTTAGTATTTTAAATTTTAACATGTGACGTCACAAAAGTATTGACCCCCCCATGCCCCTTGTCACACGATGTCACACTTCGGTGATACCCTCCCTCCCCATTAACGTGTGACGTACTTTATGGATGGCCCCTTATCAACTAAAATAATAAAATATGTCTCTTTAAGTAAAACTAAAATGAAATCAAATAAAATAAATATAACAATAGAGTTTAGTAGTTATTTGAATAATTTTCATTTACCTAATTATCTTAAAGAGAAAACAAAGCTTTAGTTTTATTAAACCCATGTTTTGTAAACCATCCGATGAGATCGATTAACAAAATCACCGCAACCGAAACGTAAAATAATCCTGAAATATATATTATATAAAATATAAATATACAATAATCTTGAATCTGAAAAACATATTGTACTACATTAATCAACAATAAATGTGAAGTGAAACCTGACATAAATAAAATTAAATAAATCTGGACTACTATAAAATAGCGCAATTATAGTGCATGCAAAACATGCACTATAATTGTCATGAATAAATATCACTTTGTTTACACGATTATAAGTCAATCTAGACCTTTTGACAGACAAAACTAACCCAGCGGTCGAGAAAACTCTTTCACTAGGCGTACTTGTTGCGGGTACTCCTAAAATCGACCTCGCTAGCAAAGAAAGCCACGGGAAAGAATTCTTATTTACAAGCCAGTAATTCAAGAAATCTACATCTTTATGATCCTGCAGCTTGCATGTTGCAAAATATTTCCATCATTCTTGTTCAATTGGATCATCTACAGGTACAGACTGAGTTTCAATGCCAGAATGCTTTTCGGAAAGCCTGATTAGAAAGGAACTAACGGTAACGGTATCAGATGTCGTAGTCGGTCTTGCTACTGCTTGAGATTCAGAAGTCTCCATAGAAGGGATTAGACGTGGACGACTTTTAACAATTTCTCTGATGTAATCTGATAAGAAAGACACCCTTGTTTGATTGGAAATCTCAAGATACACATCTACTTCACGTATCCCTTGAAAGCGACAGTCCAACAAAGTAGCAGCCACTATTAGTTTTGTGATCGGGAATCGGTGATTTAATTTATCCATCATATTTCTTTTAAGAGTTAACAATACAAGTGGTTCATCATCATCTGAGGACTGTAGTGCGTCTTTAATTTCTGATCGGAATATCAGCGCAACATTTAAAGATGTGGATTTTTGAGAGCTTAGTATTTCTACAATGACCTTGATTTTTTTTTAGAAATGTGAGTAAATCTGTCATTAACTTCCACTCAAAATTGTTTAATTTAAGTTGCTCTTCGCCAATTCTGCCAAGCAAGATGTTGAAAGCGTAACGATTGCAAGAATAATTTAAACTTTCGGTCGGTGTCGAAATTTTTATGCTTGGTATTGGCTTCATAAAATCATCAATTTCACTGGAATCGCCATCATCGTCCACAAAATTATCAAGGATTGGATCCCTCTCGTCGTTTTCCAAATCTTCTCCTGTTTTTCTAGTAAAACAATAATTTTTCGCTGTTCCTTATCAGCTTCAGCTTCTAATTCAGGTAATCTATATCGCAGCTTCTTCACTATTTTTTGCACTTTGTAACCAGCCTCTTTACTTCTTGGGTCGAATTTATTCCATCGACATTCACCAAATTATGAAGACCATGGCCCAAGCAGAGATGACTGTTAAGTGAAGCCAAATTGACTGCACGTTTAACATTTGCTCCGGCATCCGTGACAGCAAAAATTGTTTTATCAAGCAATCCAAAGTCATTTCTTACTTCAGCGATCATATCACAAATTTTTGACCAGTTTTTTTTCGGTTATTAAGGTCGTCAATAACGTGAGATATTTGAGTTGCATATCTGTATAAAACATATTGTTACAATTAGATTCTCACTTTACATTGTACTTTAAATAAAGGAAAGGGGAAAAATATATACCTTCTATCAGATAATGGTATGTGAAAGTGATATAATTTTGCCTCCGATATTGATCGCTCCACAAATCAAAGGTTATTGCTCCAAAGCATGACGCATCTGGCTGAATTGTCTTTTTCACATGCGATAAACAGCTTTCAAATACATCGTCCAGAGACGTTCCAGATATTGTAAAACGAGATGGTAAATCTGCCGTCTTCCCAATTACCTTGTATTTCTGAAAAAAGGTAACTAACTTTAATCATTGAAGTCAAGTCTATGGATTAAATGAAGAAATACTTTATTTTAAGTTATCTACGTACACCACGTGTACCTACCATTCCTTTGTCTGATA
Organism: Boloria selene; assembly: GCA_905231865.2. Classification (NCBI taxonomy): domain Eukaryota; kingdom Metazoa; phylum Arthropoda; class Insecta; order Lepidoptera; family Nymphalidae; genus Boloria; species Boloria selene. The sequence goes on from HG993133.1 coordinate 2,867,093, forward strand.
CTGAGTTAAATGGCATCAAAGAGCGACAAAACCAGAGAGCTAGATCTCGCGCTAGGAACCACTTGACATTAGTTGACGACGCTGAGGATATACTCTGCTTTGAAGTTGAAGGCCTGCTGGTAGTAAAAAAATCTTGTATTGTCTTTTTAGCAGCTATACCCTTTTCTCGTAGACCATGAACATCGCGAAGGTGACGAATTAGATTTCCAGTGCTCACACATTTACTGTAAGACTTTACTTTTGTTCTAAAACATTAATCAGATAGAATTATATTAATATAGTACATGAGTAATGAGTTCGGAAGTAAAATAATAATAATAAAATAACCAATGTAAAATATTTTATATTTATAAATAAACTAATACTTACGTATTTAATTCTTTTGCACTAAATAATTTCCCACTATTGTCACTGTCAATTGCATTCAAGTCACTTGTTACTTCACTTGCCATTGTTACTATGACGACTGTCGCGCCTGCGCACTATTTAACGGTTTTATTCCACGCTTTTACTATCACATATTTTTCAGTTCGGTCGCGCAGCAAAATCCCTATCTCCTCCAGCCTGCCGTAAGGAACTTCGTTCCAAAAAATATTTTTTATTGAATACTAAGTATAGCATGAAACTATTTAGTCATTGTTATTACAATTTTTACACGATTGTTACTTCTATTTTTTTTAAATAATTAACTTACTCGACGCGACTAACCCTCGCACTTCTCGGGTTCATATACAGATACGTTTTACCAGTTTGCATATGTTTCATAGAAATAAAATATGTATTTTCACCAGTTAAAAGTGTCCTGTTGACTCGGATATCCAGCTTCTGTTTAGCTTCAATTCCGTATGTTGAATGTGCAATAATATACCGAATTTAATCAAAATCTGATCAGTTCAGTTTTATGATTTATCATGATCCAGTCAAAACAAACAGACCGACAAAAATTGTAAAGCTAAAATTCGGCCTTTGTATCGATAAAATAACTACTATATGACAATGAGATTTTACTTTTCTACTCAAAATTTTATTATATATAAATAGAACAGCAAGTTAACGCGAGCGAAACCGCGGTTTCCGCTAGTTATACATATAAACCTTTCTCTTGAATCACTCTATCTATTAAAAAAACCGCATCAAAATCTTTTATGTAGTTTTAAACATACATAAGGAGAGACAGCGTTGTAAGCAACATAGTCTTAAAACAATACTACTGTGTAGTGTAGTGATTAAATGCCTTAGTTAAATAAGTGAATATTATTATTACAAATGGTTTCATGTCTTAAAGTAATTAAAACTTATCACTACCTTTAATATCAGTACTCATCATTTAAATACTGCATACATTAATAACATGCAAATATTTCGTTCTTTTTACTCAGGTGGAGTAAATAATACGTGTACGGTTGGATAAGTATTGGAAAAATCTTTTGTGTATTATTTCTCTACAAAAACATTTAATCACCGATTGTACTACAAAATAAATATTTTCATCTTTCAATATACCTATTTATATTTAAATTGAAAACATTTTGCTGTGAGTTAAAATAATTTTTAAAGATAAAAAAGCAACACTAAGATTTTAAAATTTTAAGTAACAAATAGGATGTGTGTCTTTGCGCATATAACCTATGTACATTGTATTTTCATTCAAAAAAAACTTTGCCTGTCTCTTTCTTACCACCATATTCAATTTTTCACAAATTTCCCTGGCAATTTTAATATTTTTTTTCCTAAAGTCCTCATTCGGGCTATTAAAGATGTTTTAAAGAAAATGAAAAATCGGTGTAGGGTGTACCCGTTTTCATGTCATTTTCTTACAACTACATGTACATATATTTGTAGCATGTTATTTCTATATTACAGATAAGTGAAAAAGTACTAAGAGAATAACAAACGGGTATCAGTTTTAGATAAAAAAACTAATAACAACGTTTAAAAAAACCGTGCTTATATAAAAATATTATAAAAACCGTATAAAATTTATATAGGTCTATAGTCCATACGTTAAAAAGTGATATCAATGTGCATAGTGCATTTAATTTATTCCACTACAATATACATAACAATAATTGTTTACAATTCTTTTAAGGACGGAAAACCGTACTTCCTTAATAAAAATTCACAAGCTTTTCCTCATGCTTGCCTAGAAATTATAACTTATACTTATCGCCAGCATGTCGTGTGAGCATTAGAACTAGTAAAAAAATATGTTTCGGCGATGCGTGAAAACGTTCCAATTCAAAACATCAATCGTCGATGAATCGTGATTATCTTCATTTCCTTATTTCTACGTTTTTTACAACGTAGTTAATAGATATGCCGCTACTGTCATAGTAATTAAAAAGTAATAATGCGAACGCGATATGTTTTTGAGTTTGAAATGACTATAGTTAATCTTAAATGTGATAGACAGTGGTAGCTCAGTGGTAACGCGCTCGCTTGGGAAAACTAGTAAAGCGGCTTCAAATTCTTCTTCAGTCTCGCACCTTTGATATTTTTATTCGACTTATTCTCACTTTGCTCGTTGTTAACGATGATAGTTTATTTGTGTACTAAATGTCATACGAATATATCTGTATTAACCGTAAAAACCTGCCTAGGGATGAACCTGAAGGATGAAATAAGGAGGGAGCTAGAGGAACTAATTTACAAAATGTAAGAATTGAATATATTTTGATTCGGTTTGAAATACGTCATTAATAACATCTTTTTATCACAATAGTTTAGATATCTAAACCACAAAAATATTCTCCTTTATATTAAATTCAAAGATAGAATCCGACTAAAGGATAACCGTAAACATTATAACAAACACTCGTACATTGTTAGAATTTAATAATCAGATTAAAGGATTTGTAAAAGTAACGTGTTTATTTTAGTTAAACTTGGACTAGGGCAGTAAAACAATACTCCTACAGTAGCTAACCTATTTAAACAAGCCGAGGTTAACAGGGAACAGAAAACAAATAATAAAACGTTACAGTCTTGATATATAAATAGCAGAATTTATTTTTAAACTAGGTATAACCATTGTTCGCATTATGGTCGATAATTACAATATACTTAGTTATTATTGAAAGAGGAAAACATAACCCACCATAAACATTTTCATGGAAAATGATGCCAAGACGAGACCATATAACCTCGCACTGTCAAAAAGTTATCAGATCTCATGTAGAGCCAAGCTTCTAACTACACGGTCTAACTTCAAAAACTCTACACCTTAGTCAAACTATCGTTACATCTAAATTAGTTCAAGCGTTTCAGTGTTAAGAAGAAACAAACAAACACACAAACACATAAATAGATCCAAAAGTGTAAAATAAGATATTAGTATAGAAGGCATCACTACATAGTATAAAACAAAGTCGCTTTCGCTGTCCCTATATCCCTTTGTACGCTTAAATCTTTAAAACTACGCAACGGATTTTGATGCGGTTTTTTTTAATAGATAGAGTGAGTCAAGAGGAAGGTTTATATGCATAACTAGCGGATCCCGCGGCTGTGCCTGTGCTAAATCTAGGAAAAAGCCCAAGCGAAGCGAGGGCGAGTCGCTAGTTTACTATAAACAATTCGTAATAATACAGAATAGCTTTATTTTCTTTTCGTTTTACTTATCGCAGCAGTTCAAGCCTTCTGCATGATCTACAAGGCTGAGTGTTAAGTCCAGCTTCTATATTTATCGTTTCTTTGTGGAATTAAGTTCTTCTTTTATGTTAAATTAAAAATAAGATTGTATCATCATCATCATCATCATCAGCCCTTTTTAACGTCCCACTGCTGGGCACGGGCCTCCCTCAGTACGAGGGGGATCAGGCCATAGTCCACCGCGCTGGCCTAGTGCGAGTTGGCGAACTTCACATGCCTTTCGAAAACTTGTTAGGTTTTCTCAGACATGCAGGTTTCCTCACGATGTTTTCCTTCACCGTAAGACAAGTGGTAATCATGATATTAATGATTCGCACATCAAAATATCAGAGGTGCGAGACCCGGATTTGAACCCGCATCACTCGGTTATCCAAGCGACGTGTTACCACTGGGCTACCACTGTCTATGTACAGACTAAGATTGTATATACAGTATAATAGTGCATTTTATGCCTATGTATGTATTTCGGCATGACGCGTGACGGCGCGTCCACACGCGAGACGCGACTTTATCGAAGGCGCAACCAATAATAAGCAGCGGTCATTGGACCGATTATATTATGATAAGTAGTTCCATTCACGATCATACACACTTTTGCTTTAAATATATTAATCAGACAAGAGGTGTCTATTCTAAGAAAAAAAAAGAAAAAGATGTTTTACAAATTAACTACCTAGCTGTACCCGCGGCTTCGCCCGCGTTCATTATTTTAATTGCTAATCAACCTCATTGGGTTGATCTGTAGGAAAAAAAATTGTCTAAAAAATAAAAATTTAGGGGTGGACTACCCTTAACATTTAGGGGGATGAAAAATAGATGTTGGCCGATTCTCAGACCTACTCAATATGCTCACAAAATTTTATGAGAATCGGTCAAGCCGTTTCGAAGGAGTATGGGAACGAACATTGTGACACGAGAATTTTATATATAAGATAATAATGATTTAAAAAAAGGTTCGTTAGAATGAATAAAAGTCAAGACTCAATTTAAAGGTTGTATTAACTGTTTCGCTGTTAATCTCACAGATGTAATATTTGCCAGTAGTTATAAGTATCGTGTATGTTGACAATAATCATACCAAATTTCATTAAAATCTATCCAGTTGTTTTCTCGTGATGCGGTTATAAACAGACAGACTGACAAACATTCTAAAAACTACAAAATCGGCGTTTGTATCGACAATAATGAATGTTTCAATAAGATTTCAAAATAATATTTAGGATGGAAAGGCTTCATTATAAAATGAAGGAATTTATAAGTACATAAATGTTTCAAGAAACAGAAGTTTACGATAAATCTAAACCAGATTTATTATTTTTATTCACCTATCGTAACGTTTTTAACTATCTCGCAGAGACACGAGATTGTAGGTCACAACCGTAATTAAAACATCGTTGTTTAAACAATCTTGAATGCACCAAATTATTTAAAACAGACGTACACTACTGGTATTTATAATTTGTTAACATTCTATTACTAAATTTTAATAATTAAAATATATTGATTAAGTGCAAATGTTAATCCTTGCATTATCAAGAAAAAGAAGTATTTAAATATTCAATATAAATAATAATTAACTGAGAGTCGATCTGATGACCTTCGCCATAGTAAGAATGGCAGATTACCTTGCATTCTTAATGCAAGTTAAATCACACCGTAAATAATTATTAAATTATAATTCACTAGCGACTCGCCCTCGCTTCGCTCGGGCTCTTCCCTAGATTTAGCACAGGCAAAGCCGCGGGATCGCCTAGTTATGCATGTAAACCTTCCTCTTGAATCACTCTATCTATTGGAAAAAACCGCATCAAAATCCCTTGCGTAGTTTTAAAGATTTAAGCGCAGATAGGGATATAGGGATATAGGGACAGAAAAGGCGACTTTGTTTTATACTATGTAGTGATATTATATAGATTTATTTCTTTTCGTCGCTTACCTTTTTCAGTTAGACTATTTTTGTCACACAGCTTACAGTTAAGGCGTTTAATTGCAATAAATATAATTCATTGAATATATTATTTTGGTAAATGAAAAAAGATGTTGCGACAGACAAGTTTTTAAAATGGATAAATAGAGGACGTCAAAAATAGGCCCAAAGTGTAGACTATGTAGCAAATCTCATACGCCTTTAAGATTAGAAACATTTTATAAGTTGTTAAACTAATTTATTTTAAAATTAAAATTATCCTTTCAAATTTACACAGTTTATATTGATTTTTTGTTGCCGACATTTTTACAAAACAAACGAAAGCTTTACAAAACAATTATGAAACAAATTCAATCAACGATCATGTTCACTATAAAGCACGTAAAAGCTTAAAAATTTAAGTTCAGAATTGATTATTTTGTATGGGAATAAGTAACAGTCAAAATACCTAGTTTAAATAATAATGGTAAGTTTACAAACCTTGCAGTGGCCTTTAACACTCCTAAGTACTTTATCCATCGTATAATTAGATCTAAATATTATAGTAAACGCAGACGCACACGTTATATTTAGATTCCAGTAAACATTTGTTGCTTGCTGTCTGATATTCGAGTTACGAGTTTGTGATAATGTCGAAGTTGATTTATATAATGGGCGAAATATGATCGAATTATGTCATACGTTACATTTGTATAATACTAATTGGCAATGTTAAATAAAGAAAGTATTTGGTTCAGTGGTAGTTATTGAGCTTTTAACTGCGTCTAGGGTATAAGGTTTGATTTTCTCTTTATTTAAATACTTAATTTTAATAACATTTCCCCACTTTGCTCTAGGTACATTATATATCGATATTAATAAGTATTGCTAGTGTACTTGAGATAAACACAATTATGCAATTGCGGACGTTTTTTCTGTATGCCTTTTTAAGACCTACAATTTTCTTATAACATTTTTTATGTATTCTATTTAGAAGTCGTTAGTTAGTCTTATAAAATTAGGACTATTTGACGAAAACAGGTATGTCTTGTTTTTCCTGTGGGAAAAAAGATTTTCCTGTAATGAAAAGTATCCTAAATATTGATTATTGACTCAAGAAATAAGTTACACTAAGCAACATTTAATTAAAATGGAGTTCAATACTCAAAAAACCCTTTACCCTGCGTGGGAGCGAACCTACTATCTTCGGAAAGAGTCACACATATAAATAGTCTAATATGCAGACCTCATTAACGTATCTTAAATACAAAGACTGCTGCTTAGTTTCACTAACGTCAAAATATAGGACAGGATAATGAACTGCTCAATATTTCAAACAGTATTGATTACTTGTGGTAACTTGATGCCCGTCACGTCGCAAATCGCAATACCGCGGTTAGAACCAGGGTGGGCACGAATTCAATTAATTTAGTATTATGGTATTTAGCATTGTCATATTTGCTTGTGTGTTTGTTTATATTAAGGAAATATCTCTGAAATATTAGAAAGATGGTATAGTATCGAAGTATACCTACAATATTTATTTAAATATATATTCATTGTACCTAAGTATTTAGTAGAAAAACTTTGTATTGGATAAGTTATTATTTATATCGGTATTGCGTATATAAACAAGAATAAAAAATATATCCTCATGATAATATCGAATTCACAGAAGCACTAAAGAAAAACGTCTTGCAATAAATACATTTATATACGAGTACCTATTTTATTCAAGGTAGTAAGGCGGCAGTAATTAAATTGATAGATAAAAACTATGTATAAACGACGTAGACAAGTGCATTTCTATATGACTTGTAAGTCTATGAAATATTACTTTGACTTAGTCTAGAAGGAAAATAGGTTCAAATTTAAAGCTAACAGTTTATTTACTTAGCATTCTGTCGTATTTTTTGAGTTAATTTATAAATTAAAACATTTCTTAAAAAAAGCTTATCAAAATCATTCCCGATTCACGTTTTTTATATGTGGCCTTCTCCAGTATTGGTATCATTAATAATTCTATTACAATTTTTATTTTCATTGCGTCATACGTTTTCGTACTAGATATAGTTCGTGGAACTGTTTAACCGATGGATATGTCAATCAACGGTAATCGCCAAATCAAAAACTCATAAACAACAATATTATATTGGGACGCAATATGTTATGACATTAACACCCAGCACCATTCAGTTCCATGTCATGCTACAACGTTTTTGTGATTGATACCAGATAGTCGATAGTTGATACACTACAAAATAATTTATATACATTCTACTAGCGACTCGCCCTCGCTTCGCTCGGGTTCTTCCCTAGATTTAGCACAGGCAAAGCCGCGGGATCTGCTAGTTATGCATATAAACCTTCCTCTTGAATCACTCTATCTATTAAAAAAACCGCATCAAAATCCGTTGCGTAGTTTTAAAGATTTAAGCGTACATAGGGATATGGGGACAGAGAAAGCGACTTTGTTTTATACTATGTAGTGATTATAAATATAAACACCCATGACTGGAGTACAATCATTCGTGCTCATGACAAAAATGAATACCCCCACGGGATTCGAACCAGCGACCGCTTGCACAGCAAGTAGGGTTACAAATTATAACTGTTACTTACATAATATATTTTTTGTTGCAGAATTCTTCCGCAAACTATTACAGCTGTCGCGACAGGAGTTCCACGCCATGTTCAAGCGGACTTACGGAATGATTTATGAACAACACTCTTATGTCTTCGAACAACTGTTTGAAGAATTGGAGAGGTACGAGAATTTTTCAGTGAAATATGTGTCCGAAATACATCTATTACAGACAATATCTAGATTTCATTAAAAGTTTTAATAAGTGTAGTTTTAAACATCTAAAAAAAGCTTCTCATTTGCTGAACTCGAGCTAATAAAAAGTTCTACTATATAACTTTTAGTTCCATCGTCAACTCATTTAACAGTGCCCGATTATGCCTGTGCTTTTTATTTTGTTATGTATATACTAACCAGCTGTTATCTAAAATTAAGTATTAATATGCAGGTACTATACCCGCGGAGACAAAGATTTCGATGAAATGATGGACAGTTTCTTCAGCATCCTCTACCAGAAGATGTTTACTGTGCTCAACTCGCAGTACAGCTTCGACGAGAAGTAAGTTTATTAAATTCTTCCTTGTTAACCTGCTTTACAGTCAATTTAATTAGCCTAACCTTCGTTTCGAGCGTCTTAACCTTAGATTTTATTGCTGTATTTCAAAATGACTATGCAGCATACACCAATGTTACAACTCAAAGCTGAATTTTCTTACCACTTCAATTATGTTTATAAATAACTCTTTTAAATATAACCTGACTGTACCGAGAATTTGTAGCTATAATCGAAGTGATTACACCCAATTTAATAGTTTGGGGCTAGCGCTTGAGGAAATCCAGATGACGAATGCTCCTACCATGGTGACATGGCCTTATATAACAATTTAAGTCAAAACGGTTATATAAAAAAATATATGATATTTGTATATTTATTCCTTGAGCCTCGATAAAGAAAAAAGAAAAAAAATAGAAAACCCACAATATATTATGAAATAGGTTTAAAGTTTTAATCTTCTGTTGTGTTAATATAAGTGGATGATAGAGATCGATCCTTCCGTGTTGATGATGTTGAAAAAAAGTGTATAAATTAATATAATTCTTAACTAAAACACGATATTGATGACAAAAGTTAAAGGCAGTTTAAAAATTAAAAGCCATGGCGCCGCATCACGATTTCGCTTTAAAATATTCACATAATATGTACACTGTACAGCATATGCCATAATTAATAATTACATTAGAAATGGTTGTGGCTGCATGTAATATACCTGTCCTAGCGGCCTCAAGTCTGCTATTGCAATGGTGTCACAGTTGTCTATCACTGACATCGTAATTGCTACTTTTTGCAACTTTGGTAGTCTACTAATTCAATGGTTTTCCGATGGTGTTTCACTGACACTCCAATGACACATTTGCATATAATTGGTAGTCCCGTACATAATGACAAATCAATGATCAAATGTATTATGTTGATCTCTCAGACCAATAAAAAGTACTTTTTTATTGGTCTGAGGTTGATCTATCTTTTGGCCTTTATGTCCTTTTACATAATGCTTAGTCTTTAAAACATAAATTGACAACATATATAATCGAACTTAGCTTAAATAAACGTTCTTACGAACGCTTTTACAATTCAATGAAAAAACCATTGATCGACCATTGTAAATTTAGTAGACTACGAAATTTTGGACCAATGGTAATTGAATTAAAATTGCATTGTTCCATAATGACAATTTATGTATAAAACGCAGACTTGAGGCCCTAGTTAGTAACCAGTTAATTAACTAGAGATGAATTATTTTTGAAGTAAAGATATTTCTTGTATATTTTTATTTTTATTGATAGTTTATATAAGTAGTTATCGTAATTTCTACAAAAATATTCATACAATGCTCTTTTAAGGTTAGCAAAGTTGATTGACTTTGTTTTACAGATAAAAATGAATGTGAAAGTGGTTCTGCAGTTTGTTTGCCTTTTCACGGTAAAACTGCTGAACAGAAGCTTAATAGGAATATAGGTACCGAATAGAAATAGGCAGTGGTAGTCCAGTGCTAACGCGGTCGTTTGGGGAGCTGAGTGATGAGGGTTCAAGTACTCGGTTTCGTACCTCTGATATTATATTACGTGTGCGAATCATTTCCAACATAATAACCACTTGTCTTACGGTGAAGATAAATATAGTGAGGAAACTAACGTGTTCGAGAGAATGTAGCAAGTTTTCGAAATACGTTTTGTACTGCTTTTGGCGAGCGGCCTGCGAAATTTCATATAAATCCGTTACGCCGTTCTGGTGTAAAAGCATAATCAACCATCCATTTATCCATCTCAAAAACTTTCACACTTATAATATTTGTAGAATGAATAATCAAACATCGATAAATTAATCGCTTACACGCCAGAATTAGATGAACGATATATGAAAGAACTAACTGTTGCATAATTAACTGCCCATCACACTATTAACATGACGTAAACAGCCACGTGGCTGTTGAATATAAAAAGTACCATAAAGCACCATAACAGATTTAAACATGACACTTAAAATGAAACATCAACTGGCCACTCAATAATCTTATCATAATCATTTCTAGGGTTGCCAAATATATTTTATTAGAAGAATAGCTTTTTATTAAATGTACCTATATAAAATTGTTATATATACGGTATATTTTTAAAACACAAATATTTTAAAATTTGTAGTATCTCTGATTATTCCGGTTAAACAGCTGAACCGATTTTGACGGGACTTCGTCGGTAGATAGCTTAACCGGTAGATTGCTGATGTTATAAGGAGCAATTAAAGTCACGATCTTTGAAGATTTTTTTATAGACTCAAGAGTTACCAACTATTAGCAACCCTATTCACTATTCTTTACATCGCCATAGCCGTATTTACGCGATCTCATAAACTATTCTAAGTGTTTTATAGATCTGTCTTTATAAACAGTTTCCTTAAGCATTAGTGCGAACAAAAAAGAATTCTGTTACATTGCATTTGAGGTTATATTACCTTGCAGTTGATAATCCTTTACAGTAGTTCTGTTTATTTCTTTCAGTGGCTAAGATCAATACTGTCATTCGTCATGCGCGCGCTCAATTAAAAGTTTATCACAGGATACTAAACATGGACATATTCTATGATTCATCCGTTCTCGCATTTTATTCTATTAATATTAATGTTAAGAAAAGGCGTCTTTGATGTATTTTATTAAACTCACCCTCACTTCGCTCGAGTTCACCCCTAGGTCAGCGTCAGCGAAGACATAGGTTCCGCTAGTGAAAATAAAAAAAAATCTACCGCCTCCTTTTTGAAGTCGTTTGAAAAGTAGCCTAATTTAGCCAGTGAAAGTCCCGTCGAAATAGGTCCAGCTGTTTCAGAGATTAGCCGGAACAAACAGACAGACACAAAAAATTTAAAAATTGTTTTTTTTGTTGCTAGTATCTTATATACTTTCATATGCATTTAGTGAAAAGCTGTTAATTTGAAATTAAAAACAGACACTCCAATTTTATTTATATGTATAGATAACTCGTGTAATTCTAATTATCTTAAATATTAGAAAAAAATTGGAATACCCTGAGAGTCGCATTTGTGTTTAAATAAAAGTCAATAATTAATAAATAATAAAATAAATATGTTGGGACATTTTTACACACAGCGCTATCTAGTTCCGTGGTAAGCTACGCCTACGAGGCTTGTGTTACGGATACTAGATAGTTGATATACTACATATATAAATTTTTTAAGTACATACATATTATAAATATAAACACCCATGACTGGAGAACAAACATTCGTGCTCAACAAATGAATGCCCCAGCGGGACTCGAACCCGCGACCGCTGGCGCAAAAGGTAGGGTCACTAGCAACTGAGCAAAACGTGTCGTCGTCGTCATAATAATTTATTTTGTAGTTAATTTAAACAAATTCAAGTATGTATTCTTATTCTTCTTTTTGTGCAACATCTATTAATTACGTCGCGGGTATTATAAAACACTTAATGTACGGTGTCGCAGAACTTCAAACGAATTGGAAACACTTACTCACTGCTCATGTGTACTGAATAAAAGTATTTATAGTGCACGATCAAATTTATTTGTTGCATACGTATCATTAGTTTACTTGTCTTACTTTGTTGTTACGATTTCAAAAAGAGAAAATGTATAAAGTAAAGTTTCTAAGTATAACAGATCAGAATTCGAATTTCTTTTGCCAAGAGGAAGCTTCATATTGAAACTAACTAACTAAAGTAGTGTAGGTAATATTTTCATAACTTCAATGTGTTATTTTCAACCGAAATGAAACACTGTAGGCACCAAAGACGATAAGCAATGTTTTGTATTGTTTTGTATAGTGTATACAATGTATCAACTTTAGATAGCTTACTATTTTTGTTAGAAAATAAGTTTTAAGAATTGACTAAGGCAGAGCTCGTTGAAGCAACGTGATTTATACTTAGCCTTTCTGTGATATTTTAACAAGTACATTACACTTTCATGGTAGTAACTCGACAACTTTGTATTTTGCCATTCAACAAGTATTACTTCAAGCTCCACTACTATTGACTTACGATTAGTAAGCCAAAAGTTAAATATGTACATTCTTAACATTAAGAAATAATACTATATTTTAGTGAAATTTGAGTAATATTAAAATGTTTTATTACGTTTTACTTATTTGTAAGAAAATCTTTATTTGCTTTAAAGTATTTTTTATTTTAAAACTAAGTCAAGACTTTATCTAAAAGGTGCCCCCGTGCATGATGATTAGGTACCAAAGTGAGAAGACCGATTCTGACAGACTGACGAATTCTTCACATCTCCAAGGAAGTTGTACCAATCCTAACTAAGGGAACCTACGTTTAGCAATAATGTAAAGAGGTATGAATGTATAACAAGGTACGATGCATATCTACCAGATTACTATACATTTAAAAATAATCCCATCGATTTAGCATTCAAGAAACATTTCGCAAATCCTCTTTAATAATTCATCTATTAAACATAATAGCGAATACCGAAATGATTACAATTTCACGCATGTCCGCGCGACCCCGCTGAATACCAATGGAAACGTTCGAAGGCAGAAATTGTTTCTTCCGTTGATTACACGTTTAGTGGAATTATTCAGTTAAGCTGTAGGCACAATTTCCTACAGGAATTACTGTTTGCTTCTGAGAAGGCTTATTCGTAACTGGTTTGTAAGTACGACGTGTTATTAATGCAATCGTTTGCTAACAGGATAGCCGGTAGTGGATAGTGGGTTCGATTTTAGGAAGGGGCAAAAAGTTTTTTAAAGTTACTTTAAAAAGTCATTTAATCTTGACATAATTAAAATCGTTTAAAGTAGGTAATTAGTTTCGTTTCGATTCTGTTTATAGCTTTTATTAATTCTGTAATGTATCAAACAAACCAATTTTGCATTCACTAATATAGAAAAACTTAAATTACCATAAGCTACAAAATATAACTAATTTTTTACAGGTATCTAAAATGTGTAAGCGAGCACATGCGAGACATCAAGCCCTTCGAGGATGTGCCGTCGAAGCTCTCAGTGCAGCTGCGGCGAGCTTTCGTCGCTACACGCACCTTCCACAAAGCTCTGCGAGCTGGCGCTGATGTCGTCAAGACTATGATGCAGGTATGACTGTTTTTCACATCTATACTAATATTATAAAGCTGAAGAGTTTGTTTGTTTGTTTGAACGCGCTAATCTCAGGAACGACCGGTCCGAATTGAAAAATTATTTTTGTGTTGGATAGTCCGTTTATCGAGGAAGGCTATAGGCTATATTACATCACGCTACGACCAATAGGAGCGGGGCATCAATGAAAAATGTTGCAAAAACGGGTGGTATTTGGTTTCCAGGGTTAAGAACGCGCGCGAAGCCGCGGGAAAGGCTAGTTACTTATAAGTACTAAAGTTTGTATGTGTATGTGTCTGTATGTATGTAACTTTTTGATCTTTGACTCTGTAACAGATGGACCGATTTGTAAGAAAATTTCGCGATGATAATCCTGCAATTTAAGCTGAAAGTAACTCAATTCCATTATATTTGAGAGAAAGAATATCGTGTAACGTTAAATTTAAAGTGCCCTTTTTACTTGGTATAGGAACGAACGACCGTTTTGCATATATACATATCTACACTATATAAGGTAATAATGGTGGTACCTGTTGCGTTTCTCTTTTTTAATACACCAACGTATCTTGTTAAATGCAATACAGTTTTTAAATAAAAGTAAAAAAAATATTTACTAGGCTCATCAAGAAAATTTGCATATGATTCGTAGCTTAAGGCGGCGATATATGTAAATTGGACTTTCTTTGTATTTGAATTCTCTGTAATCTTTATAGGAAAAAATTTAAAAAAAATGTATGTTATTCTACAGCATATACAGCATTATCTCTTCCACTTAAAAAGTTAAAAAAAACAACATAAATATCATAAATAAATATGCTAAGTACCCTCTGTTACAATTTTTCATATCATTTCTCTCGTAAACTATCAAAAACAGGATTTTTTTATTGCGTTCAGCATATTAAATAATACAACACCTAATATGATCTCCGATTATTTTTTCAAATAACTGTTTTATTTATTTTTTATGATTTTTTTACGTAATTCATACACGTAAGCCGCGAGAGAACACCCTCTGTCGCCCAGTAAATCAGTGCGGGACGAGGCGTTGTGCTGAACGGACCTGTGACTGTTTGCTCCGCAACCGCAGATCCAATTTAGAAATTTATTTATTTAATTCGTGAACAGAATTGTCACGAGTCGTGTGCGCTAAATTATGCTCTAAAACATTTGTGTTTAAAACTATATTGAAATGAAATAAATAAATGGCGTATTTTGGACCTTATTGACTTGTAAATTTTTTACTTAAAAATTTTTGTATACATATTTGACGACACGCGTGGCGCAGTTTGTAGTGACCCTACTTGCTGCGCCAGCGGTCGCGGGTTCGAGTCCCGCTGGGGACAGACATTTGTTGTGCACGAATGTTTGTACTCCAGTCATAGATGTTTATATTTATAATATGTATGTATTTAAACTTATATATGTGTAGTATATCAACCATCTAGTATCCATAACACAAGGCTCGTACCTTACCGTGGAACTAGATAGTGCTGTGTGTAAATGTCCCAACATATTTATTATTTTATTATTAAATATATAGTGTCGACTAAGAGAAGTTTCAATTTAGACTTTATTTGTATAGTTATAAGGACTAAGTCTGGTAATCGAACCTGTAACGAAGTTACGTCTACTGAGCCATAGGTAACATAAAATTTAATCTGTTTATCTTTCATGTTGAAGTTATACTTCTTTAGGCGCGTTATGAAAAATTTATGAGAGTGAAATTTTACGATGCGCGAGACACAAAATTCTCACGGGAGAAGTTAGCTAACAGTCAAAAGAGGACTTGCAACTATATTCACGATATTTATTTTCAACAATGACATGGGTGTCATTTTCGAGGATTTTCGGGGTGCTAATTGCGAAAATGAGGTCCATTTTCAAATCCAAGATGGCGGACATCCGGTTTTTTTTTCAACAATGACATGGGTGTCATTTTCGAGGTTTCTCGAGGTGCTGATTACGAAAATGAGGTCCATTTTCAAATCCAAGATGGCGGACATCCGGTTTTTTTTCAACAATGACATGGGTGTCATTTTCGAGGTTTCTCGAGGTGCTGATTACGAAAATGAGGTCCGTTTTCAAATCCAAGATGGCGGACATCCGGTTTTTTTCAACAATGACATGGGTGTCATTTTCGAGGTTTCTCGAGGTGCTGATTACAAAAATTAGGTCCATTTTCAAATCCAAGATGGCGGACATCCGGTTTTTTTTCAAAAATGACATGGGTGTCATTTTCGAGGTTTCTCGGGGTGCTGATTACGAAAATGAGGTTCATTTTTAAATCTAAGATGGCGGACATCCAGTTTTTTTTCAACAATTACACGGGTGTCATATTCGAGGTTTTTCGGGGTGCTAATTGCGAAAATGAGATCCATTTTCAAATTCAAGATGGCGGATATCCGGTTTTTTTTCAACAATAACATGGGTATCATTTTCGAGGTTTCTCGGGGCGCTGATTACGAAAATGAGGTCCATTTTCAAATCCAAGATGGCGGACATCCGGTTTTTTTTAAACAATTACATGGGTCAGGGTGTCATTTTCGAGGTTTACCGGGGTGCTAATTGCAAAAATGAGTATGTATTATTTAATGATGCCAAGCATCTATTATCACTGAAAACTACCAATAAAGTGTTTTTTACGTTTTAGTGTTATTTTATCAGGACGTTTTTTTAAGTTTTTATTTCACGTTTTAGTGTACATTTGTGCACTATAGTAAATATCCTGCGTAGTTGACTAATCTTCGTGACAATATTTATTTGATCACCCTCACCACTATCTATATTAAAAATAAATGAAATCCATATGACGAAATGAAATCCGCAAAATTGCAGTACTAGTAATTTTTTATATCCTCAGGAGTAATTATCATATTTTAATCGTTACAAATTATATATTTAAATTTTAAAAATAATTATTTTATTTAACCTTCATCATATTAAAAAATGGGATAAAGATTTGGAGCAGGTATCCCTAAACACACGCACCATGACAGTTTGACTACAATAAGTACACGAGCTGTACTCACACATATTTTTGTAAAAAACATAGCACTGTTTATAGGTATTAATTGTATAAAGTATACGATAGTTAAATCTTTTCTTTTGTTCATGTTTTTTGTAAAACTGGAAATAAAAGGCTTTTTTATTTATTATTATTATTTTTTTTTAATTTAATTTTAAAGTATTATTTTTACTTTAGTTCCTACTGATTTTTTGTAATAAGACAAACCCTCAATTACCCCCTAAATTTCAAATAGCCATAACTTTGTTAATAATTCAGATCAACCTCACAAACACAAACATCTACAGACTCACAAAAACCTACACCACCACAAAAGGCACCATCTTTCCGGAAGCCACAACATATTTTTATTTTTTCTTTATACCGCTAATAGAACTTAAAATTAATAACATTTTTATAATAAAGAACTTCGTTCCTATCTGGTGAAAACTGAAAGTTGTGAACCTACAAACACTTTTTGTATATCGATTATCAATTTTAGTATATGTACTGCCGAAGCGAGTACACTTGGACGTTCGACAACATTGTATATATATTCAACGAGTTAGAATATTTCGATAGCGCGATTCAGGACTTAACAGCGTTATATAATATTTTTAAGTTTAACATCATATATAAAAACAATAAGTATAAAACTAAAAAAAAATATATTTAATATGACAATATTGTTTGAGGACTGAAATAAAATGAATTTTTACAAAATTAAAAACAAAAAGCCAACGTTACGCGGTGTTCCCAGGCCCACCGGTCACCCATCCAAGTACTGACCGCGCCCGACGTTGCTAACTTCGATGATCGGACGAGAATCGGTGTGTTCAATTATATATATTTACTGTGATTATAAGTGATTTTAATTATGTAAAAAATTTTTTTTTATGATATTTAAATAAACTTTATTTAACTAGATAATGCTTTATAATAAAACTTTCAATGAATTAAATACTCTTTTTTCTATTATTATTAGTGTCGTTTTTATAATTGCATAAGTTGATAAAAAATGCTATCATTATAACGCCTTATCAATATATTGCCGTTGCGAACACCTCTAATAGAACCATGCCTAACAAAGCAACAGCTGTTAGTTCTTACACTGTGCCGTACTACGCGCGAATTCTAGCGCGCTGGTCGCGCGTAATTATTATCGGGAGGCGCGGGGTTGCGCGGGGAATTTTTACCGGCAACGCCCAATCGAGCAAGGTCAACGGCGTATATCCCCGTCTTAAATTTAACAATTTAAGCTACAAATGTATGAATTGAATGGATTAGAATGACGCATTTTTAGCCGTGATTCAAATGAGTGCATTTTTGAAACGTGAAAAAGTGAAATTGGTTCAAAAATATTAACATGCTTAATGCTTATCTTATATAGCTTGATAAAACTTTAATAATAAAAAATGTAAAACAACCAATTTGAAATTGACGGCATTAAGTTGGTTACGTCAATCATAGCCATAAATGGTGAACATTAAGTCCGACGATTTGCCTACTGACCTCCAGACTGATCAGAAATCGCATACTTAATTTTGGCTCTCATGGGCATGAAGCCATGAGTACACTATATAAGTTTCAATTCTATTGTCTTAAGTTACATGGAATATGCAAATTTGTAGTGAATTTCGGTACTGAATTCATTAAAATATATCTTTATTCAAAAGGAGTAGCTTATATTCTGGCAGGATGATTCAGCGTCCGTTGATCTCATTTGGCGCCAGATGACACATTACTCGCAATTAATAATATAATTCAAATTTATTTCTATATCTCCTTCTGCGTATTCAATCGTCTTTGTGAGATAAAAAGATTCGCGTGTACATTTGGTGCGGTGATGTCATTGCAGACGTTGTGAATACAACATTATTACGACATTATTGATAGTAATAATAGACTGCTCATTTTTATATTTATTATTAGATAAATAAATTTGAATTATGATAAACTGTATCTTTTTTTTAAATTGGCATTTGCATGCATAATTTAGACATTTAGATATACGTATAATAGGTGGTTATGTGAGACTTACCTGGAAAGCCAGTATACCCATTTAAAGCCAATAGAACCTCCTCACAAAACACGACGCCTCGATGGCAGGTCTGCTGAAACAGACTTCAACAACCATGTATTATTCCAGCAGTTCACCCTACCATCAGAAAAGTAGGACCAACCCATATGGTACACTGCCCACCGAAATGCCAACTTTTTGAGCGTTTTATTGCGTGCCATGCCCGACAGGATTATAGATCGCTAATGAGCCCCCACGAGTGTAACGATAAACTATATCCTGCAATATCCTAGAAAAATGCAACTTTTTATGCATATTATAATGGTCGTCATATGAAAGAATTTCCTTTGTCAAAGAAAACGCTTCGCAAAACCATAATATGCTCATATCCGTCTGCCCACATACCATTTATGTATAGGAATGTTGACCGGCAATTATGTCGTAAACGCGAGCCCTAAAGATACCATCAAGGCGACTGTGTGTCGTTGCCATCGACCCTAAGATTTCTAGATATTTTAGACTAACAATAAGCGCGGCTTCGCCCGCGTTTATTTTTTTATTCGCTAATAAACTTCATTCGAACACTCGCTGGGTTGAAAATTCTCCAAAATTACTCCAGCTTTAATATACTCCTGAACCGCGCGGCTACCTATTTCATATATTATGTGCGGCGTGCACTCCTCCTTCTCTCCTGTTATTGTAGTTTTAGTAAAATAGCCTATATTAATCAGTGATAATGTAGCATTCAAATGGTGAAAGAATATTTAAAATCGATCCTGTACTTTTTGAGCCAATTCATTACAAACATACTTACATACAAACCTTTCCTCTTTATAGTATTAGTATAGATTAACTACATGCAACATTCTTGTCTAAATTACTAAATTAAACTGCATCTTCATTTACTCATAACGTGATCATTTGATAAACGCACGTAATGGTTATACCAGATCGTTTGCAACAAAAATGTTGATGACCACCCGCAAATACATTTAAACGTAATGGACACAGTAATCAACTGTGGTGTACATTTGACCTGTTTTTAGGAGATTATAACTAAATTATACTTTGTAATTATTAGATATTTATGTGACTTCGTCTTGTTAACTTTGAAGTAAAGTAAAAATGTGAAATATGCAAGATGAAAAAAATTATTCCTTATTCGGGGATTGTTATCGCAACCTTCTGCTCTTTTTAATGAAATATTCATTTGTTTACTATTTCTTGGATTATCCTTATTTTGTACTAAATAACATCCATATAATGATAAAAAAACATGATATAAAACATACAACAAAGTTATTAGCTACTAGCTGACCCGTGCCCACTTCGTTGGGCATAATGTTAATAATCCTTTTTTAGTACAGAGTGTTTAAATAATTTAAATTATTTTATTAATATTAAAAATTAAATTATCTATACTAATATTAAAAAAACTACTTTTTGTCACTTAAATATAAAACTTAGACATATGCTGTCGTTGACTTTTTTGTAGGCATTTTTAAGCTCCACATCTTTTCTCTAGAACTCAAAAATATATCTTTCATAGTTAAGGCAGCGTTCGTAAGAAACGCTTTCATTCGACCGTTTTTTCTCCGATTCACTTTGCAAAACGGACTACCACGTAAAAGCCTTTTTATTTTTCGGTTTTTTATATAACCTATGACACTCAGCAATAATGTGGCTTTCTATTGGCGAAAGAATTTTTAAAATCGGTTCAGTAGATCCCGACATTACCCCTTACAACTTAACCAATAAACAAACTTTACTTCTTTATAATATTAGTATAGAAGTATAGATAAGAGTAATAATTTGCGCATAATTTCCATTATATATCGAAATTTATATATTATTCTTTCTATTTAAGAGGCCTATGCCCAGCAGTGGGGTGTTAAAAAAGAGGTTAACAATATATACAACGGTTCATTGAGTTTTTTACATACAGATATTATGTAAAAAAATAGAAGAAACAGGCTTTTTAATTCATATTGCTATTTATTATTAAGTATTTATATATTGCTTGAAATTACACAAGTTACTTGTAATCTAGAATAGTAATATTCAAGTAGTTTCGAGGTACACAGTAGTCCTAGCCCGAGTTAAACGAACGCGGAAGAATTTAATCGTCTTGTATCGTTATCTATTAATGAGGAAGCGCTCGGCCTAAGGGCTATGCCGATATCGATAAGATGCGAGTATTGATTGCTACATATGTTAGGTTTGTTTATACATCAAGCTATAACAACTTGTTTATTCAAAGTATGCCCTTACATAAATTCATGAATAAATAAGATAAAATTTTTATATTTTTTTTATTATAATTGCTTTTTTAGCATCTTTTTCAGTAAATTTTTAAGCTTAACTTGTCTCTAAACGATATAATAAGCCATAATCTATTATTTTTATGCATCTTTGGATAAAGTTATATTTTTTATAATTACCATTTTACCTATAGGTGGTAGGTACATAAAAATAAACATTATTGAACGAAAACGACAAGTTCAATTAATTACAACCATTTCAATCCCACACTCTCCCGTAGCCACGAACAGCTGGCGACACCCACATAATTCGTAAATACATAAAACGCAACAAAATATTGTGTTTTCTTTGTTGCGAAAGCAATATCAATAAAAATTTGTTTGGCGACACGTTTGGCGCAGTTTGTAGTGACCCCACATTCTTACGCCTGTGGTCGCGGGTTCGATTCCCGCTGGGGACATTCATTTGTTAAACTCGGATCTTTGTACTCTAGTCATGGGTGTTCAATGTTCATATTTATAATATATATGTATTTAAACATTATGTATATCAACTATCTGGTATCCGTAACACAAGCTTCCTTCGCAGCTTACCACGAAACCAGATGGCACTGTTGTAATAATGACCCAACATATTTATTTATTTATTTATTTGTATCATTTGACATAATGTACTTTTATCTAAAGCTTTAGGTGTTCGCTATTTGTTTAAAATTAAGTTATTTAAGATTAGTGAAAGGGCCTTTACAATTACTACTAGCATTTGACTCGCGGCTCCGTCTGCATTGTAATGACCGGAAATCGAGTTCTTATATTTCCACTAAACTTTGACCGAAACACGGTGCATCATTATTATATTGTAATGAGTTCCATTTCTATCCGTTTTTTAGTTTTTGCAGTTTAAACGCACAAAAAATCTTTCCATTTGTTAGGATAAAGAAATTTAGATATTATCCTATAGATATAGGCTTGTCAGGATATTAAACTCTTCCATGACCTTATTTTACGTACACGCCTACGCGTACACATAAATATATTATCTTACTCAATCGGTCAGTTTTAGTACGTTTGGCCGTGACCGAAAATCGATCAAGACATTAAATTTGTATCAAAATTTCCAGGTGGGTGTATCTCAAGAGTGTGTAACCGCGTGGGCTCGTCTCCGGTACTGTGGTACGTGCTCAGGCCAACAGCAACCCGCTTGTAGCAGATACTGCCACAACGTTATCAAGGGATGCTTGCCAGCTCATGCGGATCTCGGTGAACAGTGGGACGCTTATGTTGGTAAGTACATTGTTGGGGAACGTTAGATCTAAAGTGTACAACACTAAAGATAGTGATGTAGGAGCTAGCTCAGTGGTAACGCGCGCTTTGGAACTTAAGTGAAGCGGGTTCAAATACCGGGTCTTGCAGCTTGCGAATCATTTCCAACATGATCTCCACTAGATCTCCACTTGAACACATTATGAGAAAACCTGTGTGTGTGTGAGAATCCATCAATCCTCACTTGGTCAGCGTAATCGGATTATGGCCCTACTCCCTCGCATTTAACTGTGGCCTATGCTCAGCTGTGGCACGTTAAAAAGGGGTAATTTTTTTGTTGTCATTATGAGCCATTGTTGTGTTATTTTACTGTTTTTGTGGATTTTTAATGTATCTAGTTTTGCAGTTTTTTATATGCAAATAAATTTATATTCCAGATGCTGTAGAAAAGGTAGCAGATCGCCTCCTCGGTCCATTCAACATAGCGATGGTAGTCGAGCCCATTGACATAAAAATCTCAGAAGCCATTATGAGCTTCCAAGAGCGTAACCAGGAGATCTCACAGAAAATCTTCGCTGGTTGCGGGAAACCAATTTTGGGAGGAGGTGGCAGTACTGGACCATTCTTCACCTCCGACAGGAGTCGGCGTTTCGCAAGATCTATACCAGACTTCGATTGGAACCACAAATCTAACGATGTCGACGATTTCGAAATCGAGGCATCCTTCGAGAGTCTCATTAACGACGACCCGTTGCTAGTCGGCCTCAAATCGCCCGACGGTATAAGAAAAGCAACGGAAGAAATGGCTGAACAGTCCAAATTGAGGGAACGCTTTCTCCAATACATGAGAGGTCAAATTAAGCTAAAAGAATATGAAGAACATGAAAGGAGAAAACGGGACGCTGACCCAGAACCAGCCCCCGGAGGCGCGGAAATTGACTTCAAGTCATACGAATTCGATGGGAAGCGAGGATCTAAGAAAAAGAAGCCAATCAACAAAGCTGAAGATAATTACGGTTTGTTTAATCTTTATAATGATTACTATATGAATTGCGTCTTCATTTTTCAATAAGTAATGTTAGATAGAATAAACATTTTGTATTCCCTGTATTATAAGTCGACAGCTTTTTTATATTTTTATGAAATAACTTATCTTTACTGAAATAACTCTACTTAAAAGTCATCGAAACCTTGTAACGTAGATTTTGTTGACGATATTACATAAAGCATTCTTTCAATATAATTCATTCGTCGTTACTGTATAACTGATAATTTTCTTTAGATAATAATAAGAATTTAATGTAATAACAGGTGGCGAGTCCGGGCCAGCGCTAGAGCGTCTAGTGAGAGAGACTCGGTCCCGAATCCGGGCGTCGCGTCGTTACTGGGTGCATCTCCCCGCCGTGCTGTGCGCGACCGCCAGCGTCACTAGCGCACCCTGCTTCAACGGCTCCCATGTCGCTAGGTGAGTTTTAGTGAGATTTAGTGGATTTTAGTGAGATTTAGTTCCTGGGTGAGATTCGTTTTAGTGGTTTTAGTGAGATTTAGTGGCTGGATGAGATTAGTTTTAGTGGGTTTTAGTTTTAAGTGAATCGAATAATTACGAATTAGAGATGTTTTTAACACATTTGTGTTATATATACATTTTTTTATTATTATCCATACATATACTATAATGAATTATAACGATTAACTAACTGTTATTGAAATAGTCATTATTATTGATACAAACGTCGAGTCTTTACTTTTTAGAATTTTTGTGTTTGTCTGAGACCGTATCACAAGAAAACTACTGTACAGATTTTGGTGAAATTTGGTATGATGATGGCTGTTTAATGGTTATCCAGGTCAACATATGGAATACTTTTCCTTCGGGGAAACCTTATTTAAAAAAATATATACTAAGCTTTAAAACGTTCTGGAAACGAACCCGAGCGTAGCGAGCTAGTTAAATATATTGATTTTCACTTCCGCGCTAATTTTTCAACTTACCTCTGTCACGTCTAAAGAAGTACAAAAACACTTCTTAAACGTGACACGTGTTTACATTTGTGTGCGTGCAATGTACAGATGGGTACGGCGTAGCGCGTTGCGAGTGGTTTAAACCCGTTTTAACTGGTTTTTGATGCGCGGCTATTGGCTTTTAGCTATCACTCACACAAATGCAAAGCTGAGCTTACGTCTCGAGAGCTGTACTTCAAAAGTGTATAAAAGTAATAATCCCCGGTAGCTACACGTCTGCGGCGGCGGGCGACGGGTCGCCGGGGCTAGCGTCGAACCCCGAGCTGCGCGGTACCGCGCCCCCCGCACCCCCCGCGCTCGACGCGCTACGCTCCTACACCGCGAAGCTAAAGGACGCGTACAACGGTGTTGAGGTGCAGTGGAAAGATTCTGGTTAGTAACTCTTGTAATTTAGTCCTATTAATATATTGTAACCATAAAAGAACAATACTATAAACTGTCACACATAAATCGAACAGTGGTAGTGCCATGCTTTTTTCGTCCGGTAAGTGAGAGTTCGGAAGGCCCACTCCTCGTCCCTCCTACCTTCCTACTACCTCCCTCCCTTTTCCCTCCCTCCTTCCCTTTCCTGAAAGGCCGGCAATGCTTGTGCAGGCCCTGGCTTGCAGATGTCCATGGACGGATGTGATTGCCCACTTTGTACCATAAAAAAAACATCATCAGCCCTTTTTTTAACGTCCCACTGCTTGGCACGGGCCTACCTCAGTACGAGGGGATCAGACCATAGTCCACCGCGCTGACCTAGTGCGTGTTGGCGGACTTCACATGCCTTTCGAAAACTTGTTAGATTTTCTCAGACATGCAGGTTTCCTCACGATGTTTTCCTTCACCGTAAGACAATTGGTAATCATGATATAAATAATTCGCACATGAAAATATCAGAGGTAGGGTCACTACAAACTGCGCCAAACTTAAAATTAATATTTCTCTAAAATTAAAATTAATATTTCTCCCGTAACTTTTACCCACAGTGGAAGACCTGCAGGCGGCAGCGGCGTCGGCAAACGAGTTTGTAGATAACGGCTCAGGCTCGGGCTCCGGCGACGACGCCTATGACACCGACGACCTGCCCACAGACGACGAGGATAGGAACGAAGATGATTATCCTGAAGGTCAGTTTTGGGGTATTTTTGTCTAATTTTTAACCGTGTTATAGATCCCTGATTTTAAGGTTCCGTATCTTAAAAAAAGGGATATAGGATCACTTGGGTCCATCTTTCTATCGATATACTTTCAGGAACGCTTATCAAATTCACATTTATACTATAAATATATTTATGATATAAATACTCTCGTCTAAAATCCCTTGGAATTAAACGTTTAAATCAATTTAAAAAGATACGGCTATTTTAAATTTTACGAGTATTTATTTTAATGTGTGCTGGATAATTGAAAATTAAACCAAAAAACAATGCGTAAATATAGTGTAATGTTTTCATAACTCAAGCCTTGTATCTTACCAAGGAACTTAGATGGTGCTGTGTGTTATTAGTATAACAAAATAACAAATTAAAAATCATTGTCACAGGTTCAGGAGATGGCCGATTTGTTCCTGGTACAACATCAGTCGATATAGACCGCCCGGTGTCAGAGGTTCCAGTACGCATCAATGTACCGGAAGTTCCAATAGCACCTAAAAACATGGATCCAGTGCAAAGCGAACCAGAACCAAAACTGCCAGTCGAGGCAGACCTACCAGACCAAAGCGTGCCAGACCTGTCAGACCCTATCAGACCTACAGAGCAGCCAGTGGCAGCCTCCGCAGACAGACCTTCCCTACAAAAGGCCCTATTCACATACGCCCTACCAGTAGTGTGTGCATGGTTCGGAACGATAGTCACTGATCTGTTTTAATTTTTTATTCAATGGCGTCACGTTTTGCACGTTTTTAAATTATTTATTTATTAAGTAAATAACGCTTGTGGTACTGAAGGTGTAATGAATGGCGATTTTTACTAAGTTATAATATAAAAAAAGCATTGCATCTATGACATATGACATGACACTTGCCACGTGTCACCTTCAATACCGCACAGATAATAAATTATTTATTTAATTTCCATCTATCTATTTATGAACGTGACGTCAAAGCCTAGTCAAAATGGCGCGAGCGAGGACGCTCCTTGGTCCTGTGATATCAACTGTACTGTGTGAATCATCCGTACACACTGTGTGTAGTTAATTTATTCCTGTCGGTCGACAATAACTGGAGATTTTCTTTCCGCCATTTTATTATTGTATTGTGTTACATTTTATCTATGGTTTTGTTAGTTCTATTAATCTATTGCTACTATATTGTTAGTGATTTACTGAGTACTGAGATATATGCATATATAACTATCTCTCTCTGTAATAGTAGGAGGGAAAGAGATAGATATAGTACCGAGGATATTCTTAACAATATACAAGTATTAGATATGATTAGAAGTATACGTTTTAAATACAATTTAAATTACCAAACCAATCTCCATCTTGTTTTTACATCAAATGATAATAAAATGGCGGGTCCCTTCATATATCTATTACGCATTAGGTCGCAGTTTAGAAAATGACAGCCAAATTGTGTATTTAATAATTGTAAATATAACTTGTAAATTATCGAGTTAGATAGCGAATGTTTCAATGTATGTATGGTACTTTCATTTTAAGATATAACTTCTAAACTATCGGCTGTATGAATTTGTAAATAAGTCTGCTCTCAGATCAAAAATATTTAATATGTACATATATTTAGTTCTATGTAAGCGTAAGTTAAGACTGATTTGCTTTCGATATTCTGTTTGTTACAATACTATAGTTCGTTTCAACGAATAGTACCTATGGCGTTATGTTGGCTCCCCTGTCTGTCAAAGTCATTGTAAAAGTTGTTTCAATAAAATGTGTGAAATTCGCGTAAACATTAAAAACAATAATCGAATAATTTGTAAATATATAAGAATCTTACTAAAAACATACTTAAAATCACCCTTAATTTGAGGTAGGTTATTATAGGTAATGTGGCAAAACTGGAAACCATTGCTGCCAACATAACATCACGAATAGTACATACGTTAAAACGAACTATAGATATTCTTATTTTTTATTTTAAAATTTCATCATCAATTATGTCACTTTTGACAGGTTCTTTTTTTAAAATTGGTACAGAATAAAAATAATCAAATGTAAATCTAGTGAATGTACTGTGTTTTATCAATCGACTGACAGACATTGATGAATTGCTTCATTACTTTTGTATTTTATTTTTAACAGCAATTTTATTGTTTAACCTTGTTTTAAGTTGGGCTTTAGCTTTACTTTGCTATTTTTAATGGATTGCAAAATGTATTTTTTTTATTTTATTTTATAATTACACCAACCAGTGTATAATACCTATAAATAGCATATCATGGATACACTTTTCTATATATTTTTTTATTTTTTAAATAAAAAAAAACTTTTTAATGGCAGTGGTCCATGATATATTTAAATAGAGCTTAAGTAAACTTTCTTACATGCCATACTTACTTTTTATAATGAGACGCACAAATATTTATATTATATCAATAATTGTTTATCGAATAAAGTCGCAATAGATTTTTTATATTTTTTTTTATTTAGTATTAATTTTTCATCTGTCAATGTTTAAAATTAAACGTTAAAATTAAAAAGTTTATGATTTCATCAATTTTTATTTCGCTTTTGCGCTTTAGCTGTTTATTATTATAACACATATCGTACTTTTTTTATTATAAAAAAATATAACGTAATGTGCAAGTTTTGGGACCAAAAGAAATAATTGAAATTAATTTGTCACTTCTCGCTTATTGACATATAAAAGTTAACTTGCACTAACTTAAAACATGATTAAAAAACGTAACTCACGTTTTTTTTTAACAAGTAAATATTTTTTTAATTTTAAAGTGTTTAGCTAAATTTTCTGCATTTAAATTGAATTAATAATCTATGCTTTTAAAATGTATCCACTTAAAATTATATTTAAAAAAATATCTTTGCATAATTTATCAATAGTTAGCTATTTTTATACGTAATTGTAATCTATAGACAATGATAAGTTTTTTTTTAATTACAGTGTATATATAATAAGTAACATTTAAAATGTTTATTAAAATTAGACATTAATTAGATTTTGTACAGATAATAACAGGGTACCGTTAACTGCCGAAATGGTTAGCAAATGGGTGGGGATTAAAGATGTTAAACAAATGCTCGGATCACTCTAACTAAAATAATATGAAACGGAGCATGCAAAAAATTATGGTTGAAGCCATATCATATAATATAATACTTAAATTTAAAGTTGCAATGGCATCTAATTACATACTGTTCCAGAATTGCAAGACATTTTATTATTTCATTGAAATTATACGACAAATTCTTGCGATTCTTTTCAATGATTGCTTTAATTTTAAAACTGGACCTTGAAAATTTCATAACAACCACATCCAATATTTGACGGGATTTGCGCTCAATTTTTTACTATGGCAATACTACGTTTATTAAAAAATTATAAAAAAAGCAATGCCGTATTTAATAAAAAAACGCTAAATCAGCAACGAATAAATACCATATTGATATATACCATACCATACCATATTGATTATTTTGTCATGCTCCGTCTAGGATACACTTGATGTCAGTTAAAAAATTACAATGATAATGGAATTGCGAGGGAATTTGAAATGTTAACAATATTTTTTTTATACATCTAACAAGTCATTTTAGACAATAGCAAAGCGCATGACTTATACTTAATATAATTATTACGAGTAAGTGGTAAATAAAATACCCGAAAACCGAAATGCGAGCATATTGCCTTCTAAGGACTGGAGCATATTTTCGAACAGCTGGATGAATGTAAAGAGTTTTGACTTCAGTAGAATATATCAATATAACCTACTTAACATCCATGATTATCTTATATTAAAAGTATAATGACTTATTTAATAAATTAATTGAATATTTGCTAAATAACTATCAGTTAGCTTATATACTATTAGTCTCACATTGCCCAATTGAAACTGCCATATTATATTGTTTTTTTAATTATTGAAAATAAATCAAAACCTTTTCAAAGTTACGTCAAAATCATATTCGCGACTCGTGCTTTACTCATTTGTTATAAAAAAATAAAAACATCTTTTCAAATATAACATAAAAATAAAAAAGAATAATGGACTCTTCCAGATAAACTTTAAAAACTAGACAGCTAAACTTTTTTATCAGATATTATGAAATTGTTAATAACTGAATGTATAACGGTAGGTAAAAGTTTTTATATAAAGTTGATGTAGGCGCTACAATGTAGTCAATGTAAATAAAAAGATGGTGTAATTATGTTGTTTCATTTTAATCCTTATCTACCAAAATTAATATTTAAAAATATATCTTTTCTAATTTATATTTATAATATTTTTATCTATAATATTTCTGGTTTCCGACGTTTCGAATGCTTTACAGCAATCATGGTCACGGGAGAGATAAAGGTTATTAGTTAACAAATAACAAGTCATTATGTACATTATAGATATTATTCAGCCAGTTCTTTGTCTTCAGCCCTTTTTAACCTCCTTCAGTATGAGTATTGTTAACTTAAAAGTAAACAAAATAAAACTTTCCGTTTGGCCATAGTCGCATGAAACAGTAGCGCAGGAGGACTAATTATTATTAAGAATACTAAATTAACAAAAAAAAGTGTCTTCGCTCAGTGGTTTAAGTTAATTTTTCAAATAAAGTTGATAAATTAAAAGTCATTTAAAAATTATTTATTTCTTATATTTACAGTATGTATAAAACTCAACATTGACATAATAAAATAGACCTTATTCACTTATGATAAGATTGAAAATGTTTTTCAAGTTACACTTTTAGTATAAATCTATCTCTATTCCTCATTGGAGTCCTCGCTATCTTCCGTCTCGCTCTCGGAGCCGGAGTACTCTTCCGAGTCTGAGCCGAGCCAGTCCGGTAATGGCGGCTGTTCTATAATAGTCTTCCATTCATTTAATTTGTGTAAATCTAAAAAAAAAAAATTTACACTACTGTTAATTTCTACATATGAAAATTCATTTAATCTTAATTTTCCCATAGATGTTCTAAAACATGTTAGATAAATAATTATTTTATTTGGTAACCAATTTTAAAGATGAATGAACATCAGATGTGTTTCTTTTATTATTTATTCTTTGAATAAGAATACAAAAATACATTATTCTTCTTGTAACTTATACTCTTCATCAAAATCTTTATATCACCTTATTTTTTTTTGTGTTTAACAATATTTAAAATGATGTTAAGAATGTTGATATAAGATAAATAAATACCTTATCACACAAGCGAAGCCATATGTAAGAGTTAAAAACACAACAATAACTAACCCAAACTATACATATCTCCTAAATAGAACTGTTTTTCGTCCTTTTCTAACACTCCGCCGTACAGATACAAAATGGACCTTTGCACCGCCATCATGGCCGACATTCTCGCGCTCGGCCCAGAATGTTCTACACGAGGTGCTATTGTTAAAGTTGTTTCTAGAACCGGTGCTTGCGCTGTGCCCAACTTCATTGTGAATACTTCGTCTGTTACAACTGCAAAAGTCAAGTTTTAAATGAAGTTAGGTGAAGTATAATAAAAAAAATCTTCTTTTTACAAAATTCAATAAATAAAAAAATGATATTATAGGTGGCCTTATCTATAACTGACCGTTCATAGAGATATTTTAAATATATTATTTTTTAAGTAGTACAAATAAAATTAAAAATACTTTACCTGTCTTCTATTTATTCCTACCTCTATCTTCTTCCATTTGTATTTATATAAATACATTTCTTTTATTCAAGAATAATATTAAGCTCCAATACATTACATCCTCAAAGACAAAAAAAACAATACTTCACTAATTAAAATAAAATCCACAACTTAAATCTAGCAAAATACCTGTAACAGTCTCTGCCTTCTCATCCTTAGGGTCTGACTCTGGAGACGCAGACTCTTCCTTCACGGGGGGTGTGGTCTGAGTCTGAGCCCGCAGCAGTACCGGATGCATCCGACACGTGTCCAGGTCTAGCACTTGGAGCTCATCACTCATCTCCCCTTTCAGTTCTTCTTCTGTTTCTTCAACATCCTGTGGATTATGGAAATATTTACTGATACTGATGCTAAATATTACACCAACAGATGATAGTGATGAGGGTTCAAATCCGGGTCTCGCACCTCTGATATCATGTGCGAATCATTTCTATCATGATTACTACTTGTCTTACGGTGAAGGAAAACATCGTGAGGAAACCTGCATGTCTAAATCAAAATCTAACAAGTTTTCGAAAGACATGTGAAGTCCGCCAACTCGCACTAGGCCAGCGCGGTGGACTATGGCCTGATCCGCTTCGTACTGAGGGAGGCCCGTGCCCAGCAGTGGTACATTAACAAGGGCTGATGATGATACACGTGATTGGTACATTTTATTTGGGAAGTCTATTTTTTTCTTAAGAAGTATATTTTTCATTTTAACGAAAAAAATCCAATGCTTTGCTCAGAATCATGGATAGAGTTTATGGTTGAAGTTTTCGGGAGGCTGTCTCTTACACTTACAACCTTTATTTTTGAAGCTGAATTTTTGGGTTGGTAATTTAAAATGACGTTACGTTACGTTATGTTACGTTTAAAGGGACGTTAAAAAGGGCTGATGATGACTCACACAAACGCCGCCATATATATAACCCCTGTTGCTATGCACATTCACTGCTGCGGCTAGACCTGCGCGAACACTACTGCCCCCCGATAGAGACCGCCACGTCCAACTCGCGCCTTTTAGTGTTAGCTTAAACATATCCGTATGCGTTTGTGTCCTCTCTGTCCTCCCGTCACGGACCCTGGAGAACCCTCCGTAGATGACCAGCTGAAATGTTTAATAAAAAAAATAAAGAATTATTGATTAATTATAAATAACTAGGCTTTTCCGCGGCATCGCGCGCGTTCTAAAGGCTGGAAATCAAATACCTCCCGTTTTTGCAACATTTTTCATTGATGCTGCGTTTCTATTGTTCGTACATTCGTAGCGTGATGTAAGTCTATAGCCTTCCTCGATAAGAGGACCATCCAACACAAAAGAATTTTCCATTTTGGACTAGAAGTTCCTGGAATTTGCGCGTTCAACCAAACAAACAAACAAACAAACTCTTCAACTTTATCAACTATCTGGTATCCGTAACACAATTCTCCCAGCTTACAATACAATGGAACTAGATGGTACTTGTGTAATAATATTCCAACATATTTATATTTCTCTACATAACATATTAGTTCATCAGAATAAGAAAATAAAAGAACTTACAGATTCATTCCCAGCGGGTAACATAACACATGCAGACCTTGCACAAGGTCCTCTTCCACTCACGACTAATTTGTTCCACTCTCGTGTGTCCAAACAGAATGTATAAAGGTCATCGAAGTATCTACACTCCCTTCCATCATCACAATAACCACCAAAAACGAATAACTTGCGTCCGAGTAAGACCATACGGTGACCAGATCTAGGAGATGGGCCATTAGGTGCTACTACCTAGAAAATATAAAATTAGTATATAAATTCACAGATCACTAATTAAGATTAAGTCTACATAGCTTACAGTTAATTTTAACTAAAATTTATATTTCTATTACAAGTGAAAACATAAATTGTAATACATTAGCTTAAACTTTAATTAAAACAAAAAAATTATTTATTCTAATATATTGTATGGAACAATCATAATATAAGAAATATTTCAAAACTACATTTATCAAAAAAATAACTTACTTTTTCCCATTTCTTTTCGGCAAGAGAAAAACACCACAAGTCCTTATAATGATGAAATTGAGTTTCTGTGGGACTTGTAAATTCACCACCAAATACCCATAGCTCACCTCTAAAAATAATATTAGATGTAATGTTATATAGGTATTTGAAATTCATCACTAGCATTATAAATAAAAAGATTTTGTTCCTTAAATTTAAAAGTTGCTATATTTCAAGTCAAAAATAGATTTTTATAGAATTCTAATATAGGAAAATAAACTCACTTATTGGCAGGTGTAGCTATAGCTTGATGTGCACTTCTGGGAGGAGGAGCTCCTGGCGCCTTTACTTGTCTCCAAGAGCCATTGACAGGGTTAAAGAATAATAGTTCATTATATACTTCGGTCTGAAAATAATTTTTGTATCCTTAAAATATCCATTAATTACAGCTAGCCCACTCAGCTTATTTTAGAGAGAGAGCAAAGCTTTTAAGAAATAATAAAAAATAATGATAATAATAATATTCTACAAAAACTCACTTGTTGTCCATTATGAAATTCTCCACCAAACATGATAAGTTCATTGTTTGTAGGGTGTGGAGTGAGACTAGCATAAGCTCTTGATGTAGGCGGTTTAGTTAAGGTTTTTTCTGACGCCGCAGCACGTTTAGCCTCCTCTTTTTCTATCTGAGCAATTACTTTTGCTATATCTTCCTATGGACAATTAAATTTATAAATATACACATTTCACTTTAAATAGAGCATACTTTGGGTTGGGTTTACAATCGCTTGGCAGGAGTTATTGGGTGAAACTTATATATATGGTAGTCGTTTATTCACTGATTACAATAATAACACTCACGACACAAGGT
The DNA here is from genome assembly GCA_905231865.2 of Boloria selene. Classification (NCBI taxonomy): domain Eukaryota; kingdom Metazoa; phylum Arthropoda; class Insecta; order Lepidoptera; family Nymphalidae; genus Boloria; species Boloria selene. The sequence goes on from HG993133.1 coordinate 2,901,092, forward strand.
AATTCATATTTTTAGAGAAAATTAATAAAAACTTAATGTGAGAGAGAAGGATAACAATAGGATTTTGTATATGTGAGACAAAGACGTAAGATCATTATGTCAAAAGTATGTCGAATTACTTAAATGTCATTGTAAACTATCCTAACGCCGCCATATTTAGTTATGTTTCTATGGACATGTGTGAAAGTGCTTTCATCGTAAATAACATTTTTTTTCGACTTGGATAACATAGGTTCAGAAGGTTAATTTAAATTTTTTTTCGTTCTTTCTAGGTATGTTAGGTTAGGTTAGATATATGACCACAACACGGCGCCGCGGCGGCGGCCGGTGAGTGCTACATACAAAATTTATTTTCTCATGAAGTATGAATTACCTTGTAATGGGAGTAGTATAGGGATAATAGGGAGCATCTCCCCTACCAATTCACTCCCTCCCATTGTCATCGTCCTGCCAAGCGATTGTAAACTGCTACCCATACTTTAATAATTTATGACAAAATAAAAACCGGGGTCCATCAAAACTAACCTCTCCTAAATTAGCAAGTTCCTTTTTAAGTTTATTTGCTAGTTTTTTCTCTGTTTTAGCAGCAGTTTTAACTGCACCGCTGACCTTATTCTTGTTTTTCTTTTTACCCATTGTAAATTATCTATAAATTTAATTCAATATATAAAGTTATTTACAATATTTGTAATAATAAGGTATTGTTTTTAAAAAATGTGATTTTGACTTCTGTCAAAGTCAAACTAATTGTTGTTTTTAAAATTTATCCCCAAACCCCAATAGGGACAGGCAAAGGACTATAGTCCATACCATAGATAATATACTATAAAAGGATAATATACATATAAAGGGTGTAATAGTCCATACAGCTTCAAAGTCCAACTAAATAAAATTAATCAATATGAATATCATGTCAAAATTGCATTATTTGCAACAGAGAAGTTATAAAATATAAATTGTCCTAGCTTTTTTACAAATTAATTTATTTCATTCGTTTTCATATAAAAATATTTTAGATGATGATGATTCTGTAATTTAATATTTTAAACCAATTAAATAATAATTTTTACTTCCGAATGATACTCAGAAAGAAGTGTGAAGCCCAATTTTCAGTTCCAAAATCCCGAAGATATAAAATATTAAATATAAATTATGTTTGACTTTACACGATAATATATATATTATAGTCTTTGTAATTTAAATACTTTAATGATTTTAATTTCCAACAACCTTTTGAAATAAGTGTTTGGTTAATGATGAGCAAATTTAAAAAAAATATTATTAAAACTGTAATTTTAATAATTATTTTTTTCATAATGGATGAATAAAAAGAGGCTTGTATTACAACAATTGGTATTTTATTAGAAAAGAAACTTGTTGATTTCATTAAAAAAAAAACAGTTTTTTTTAACTATGGTTAAGGGAACTTGCCACCTTTCAAGTTTTCACTTTTCAGAAGCAAAATCAAAGAGAATGTAACTTGAGCAAAATCTTAAAGCATTTTGCCAAACACGAAGTTTAGCTGTTATTTGTTTCCGTAGGTTTAACATTTTCTTTGATTTGTTACTTGAGACTTGAGATAAGTGTTCTGTGGACTTGAGAGTTGAGCCAGTTTATAGCTATACCATAGAGAAATACTTTAACTATACTCTATTATAGTTATTAGTTACATTCTCTTTGCTATACTCTTTGGACATCCGACATATAATATATTATAGATGTCTTTGGAGTTGAGCATAGAGAAAGTATAATATTACTTTTCTCTATGGCATAGAGAAATACTTTAAGAGTTGAGTGAACTGTCAAGACTCGAGTAAAAAGTGATTTAATGTTAAATAAATATATTTATACCAATATGTACATAATATAAATAAATAATACATTTAGGCATAGTCTTTTGTTAAGTTTTATTTAATTTTAATAGTGATATTATATGAAATCTATCAAAATGAATAAAATGTCAACCCCTGGTTCATCGGTACGTACTTTGATAAACATAATTTTCCAACTATTAACTTTTTAATAATTACGAAGAGAGCAATTTCTGTTTTTAGTATATCTTATATTTTCTAGAGATTGCTAAATTAAACTCTACAAACTTGAAATGATTAAACCTTTATAATTAAATACTAATTCAATTTAAAAAGATTTTAGGCCTCCATACATAATAAACAACTAACAAGAAAGTTCAATGTCCTTATGTCTTTACGAAGTACATATACATAACATGTTATATGAGAATACTAGTTATAATTATATATTTCAACAAATTTATTATTTTAGCAACCAGCAGCATCTGTCCAAGAGTTCAAAATAAGAGTACCAAAAAATGTAAAGAAGAAATATCATGTGATGAGGTTTAATGCCACGCTCAATGTTGATTTTGCTAATTGGACTCATGTCAAAATGGAAAGAGAGAACAATATTAAAGAGTTTAAAGGAGTCGAGGAAGAAATGCCTAAGTAAATTGTAGTAAAGTTATACTTGTACTTAAAAACAACTTATTTCAAAATAGTTGCTATGAAGCCATTACATATAATGAAAAAGAATTTAAATTTTTTTTATTGTTAATCTCTATACATACAAATTAATTTAAAGTTATTTTCTTATTAGTTTGAGTATTTTTGCAGTAGTTCAGACTAATATATCTTTTTATAAGAGTTTATATAAATTTAAATTAAACATAATTAATTAAATTTTCATTGTTTATCACAGATTTGGTGCTGGTTCAGAGTATGGCCGTGATATGCGTGAAGAAGCACGTCGTAAAAAGTTTGGGATAATCTCTCGCAAATATAAACCAGAGGACCAGCCATGGATATTAAAAGTTGGTGGAAAGACAGGAAAAAAGTATGTATTTTTTATGAATATACATCAAAATATGCAAGTATATGTGTAAACATATTGTGTGATTGATTCTCTAATTACTTTTAAGCTAGAAGTTTATTTAATTTTAACTTTTGAAGCTGTTTACATCTCTTATAAAAAAACATGCTCTATCCTATCTCGTATCAGTCAAGATGTTGTTGAAATAAGACATTAAATAAAATTAATAAAAAATATATTATTAGCTATAATATTATTATTTAAAAAAAAAGTATTTTATTAATAACTAGCGACTCGCCCTCGCTTCGCTCGGGCTCTTCCCTAGATTTAGCACAGGTAAAGCCGCGGGATCTGCTAGTTATGCATATAAACCTTCCTCTTGAATCACTCTATCTATTAAAAAAACCGCATCAAAATCCGTTGCGTAGTTTTAAAGATTTAAGCGCACATAGGGATATAGGGATATAGGGACAGAAAAGGCGACTTTGTTTTATACTATGTAGTGATAGTGATTTTGTAATAATTATTTTTAAAAATATTAATTTACGAAATAAATAAACATTTAATAAATTTTGTTTTAGATTCAAGGGTATTAGAGAGGGTGGTGTCTCAGAAAATGCTGCATACTATGTATTTACACATGCTGATGATGGTGCCATTGATGCATATCCCTTGCAAGAATGGTAAGTTTAAAGTAAAAACTAAAATGATTTTAAAGTAATAAGTTATATAATATTCAATTATATGATATATTACTAGCCTTTCCTGCGGCTCTGCTCGCGTTCTAAAGACTGAATATCAAAAGAAATATTTTTCTCCCAATTTTGCAACATTTTTCATTGTTGCTTTGCTATTTGCTTTACGTAATTTAGTCTATAGCCTTCCTCGATAAAGGGACTATCCAACACAACAAGAATTCTTATAGTAGTAGTTATTGAGATTAGTGTGTTCAACCGAACAAACAAACAAACAAACTCTTCAGCTTTATAATATTAGTATAGACTAGCAGTAACCTCGCCATCATCCACATTTATGTTTTCAATAGCTACAAAATTCCCACTGGGAATTCTGCTGCGCTATTAGTATTTTATTTAGATTGACATTTTTCAAAAGTTTGTAGCCCAAAAAATGCAGTATTTTCATACAACCTTGCGAGAGTCCTTAGAACTCCTTAATCCGACCCTGCCGCAAAATCCGTTCTTAGCAAATTTCTACTATAAATTATCTCCTTGCCAAATTTTATCTTTTTACTATATCAAGTGGGTTTCGATATTTTTTGAGTGAGTGAGTGAGTGCAGAGTGAGTAAGTGAGTGACCTATCGCTTTTACATATAGATTAGATTTGTGTAGTTTGATTTATCTATGTTAATCTAAATACTATTTATAAAAATATTTTTTCAGGTACAATTTCCAACCCATACAACGTTATAAGGCTCTATCAGCTGAAGAAGCTGAACAGGAGTTTGGAAGGTCAGTATTAATTTTTACTGTGTAAAAAAACAAAATTTATATTAATTTTATTACTTAGTACAATAATGTATTCATAAAGAATGTCCTGTTTTCTGATATAATAAAAATGGTAAATGGTAAAAAATAATTTTAATGGTACTCACAATAACTTGTACAAGATTGTTGTGAGAATTTATTTTAAGTTATTTTTATTAATAAAGTTGCAACTGAAAGAAGTTATTAGATAATATTTAAATAAACTAGCTATTTAACCTAGGTTGTTACACGACTGTGCAAAAAAGGAGTATGTATTTAACAATTAGTATAGATTTTTCAGTAAGAAGTATCATGTAGGCTACTTTGTTGGCCCGGATAAGCAGGAATCATACGAAATTGAATCAAAATCTGTTAATTTTTTTGTGATTCATTCGCAAATTCTTCTTTTGTTGTGTTTGTTATTGTCAGGAGAAGCTTCTTATGAAAGAAAAAATTAAGAAAATTACGCGTAGAAAGAAAATTCAACAACAATTAACCACCATATAAAATTATTTTAAATCTAACGCTTTAATCTTAATTTAAAAATCTAAACGCTTTAGATATTACAAAATTTTTTAATGTAACCTCAATATGACGTTTGAAACAGAATTGATGGAAAGGTTTATATGTATAATACACTAGCGGACTACCTATGCTTGCCAGACATGGAAGTTTAACAAAAATATAACAAATAAAATTATAACATGCCAACGAGGAATGGAGCGGAGTATGCTAAGCATAAAAAGAATAAATAAAATAAGGCATACAAAAATACGAAACATCACAAAAGCAACGGACGGCTTAGCACAAGCTCTCGCATTAAAATGGAAGTGGGCCGGACACATAGCGCGCCTGCAAGATCAAAGGTGGACAAAAAGAGTGACAGAATGGAGGGGGCCAGTGGGAAAAAGAAAGAAAGGGAGACCTTGCAACAGATGGGAGGATGAAATTAAACGAATAGCGGGTCCAAACTGGATACAAACAGCGCAATCCAGACAAAACTGGCTCAATTTGGAGGAGGCCTTTACCTGCAGAGGGGTTCTTGCAGAATAATTTAACTATAATTTTAACGTATCTATAGAAAACTTTTAATCTAATGTAATCTAAAAAAAAAAACTGTAACTACTAACTATTAAAATAATAAACTACCAATTAATTTGATACTAACAAAACTTCACAAACTAGCATTTTCTGTAAGAAATAAAAGGCTTTTTTATTTTTTTTTATTTTTTATTTTTTTTTATTTTTATTTATTTACACTAGCGGAACCCACGGCTTCGCTCGCGCTTCATCTAGGGACAAGCCCAAGCGAAGCGAGGGCGAGTCGCTAGTAATACATAAAACTTAAAGTCATATGATTGTATTTTACAGGAATATTTGAGTTGCTATTAAATTAAAATAATAATTTTCAGACGTAACAAAGTAATAAACTACTTCTCGCTGATGTTCCGCAAGCGCATGCGCGGTGACGATGCGGGCGATGATGGGGACGACCCCGATGAGAAGAAGACTAAAAATTCTAAGGCTAAGAAAGGTTTTTAATAGAATTAACGTTTTAAAACTATAAATGACTGTTTTGTTGCCAGGGCCGGAATTGTCGATATAGTTAGTTATCGATAATGTATCGATGTGTGTCCTTACTTCGAAATTGTCAGTGAAAACGATTTTAAAATCATTCATAATTACGACAACGACACAAATCGGTACAAAATCGATTACTGACTATGTCAAGACAGCTGGCTCATTCTGTATAACAAGTATTTTTAAAAGTCTTGTTTCATAATTTACAACACATAATGTCTTCTGCTCAGCAGAGGGTTTCCAAAAGTTAGTTGAATTGTTGTGAATTGTCATTAACATTAAAAATTTTAATAGAAAATGCGAAAAACAAAAACAATGTTATTCGCGTAAACCCAAAAAGGTTGATTATTAAGAAGAAAAATTATTAATCATATATCTTTCTAGATCTCAAGATATCGGAAATGGACGAATGGATAGACTCGGACGACGACTCGTCTGACTCGGAGGGCGGGGAGAAGGACAAGGACAAAGATGACAGTGACTCTGGAACTAAGAAAAAGAAGAACAAAAAAGGTGATTTAATTATAAGAACTGAAAACAAATAATAAAATTCTAACTCAGTGTAAACATTAAATATGTTTTTTGGAAAATCTAATTGGAATAGATAAGGAGGCCTGTCGACGCCAGATTTCCTATCGTCGACCTTATTGCCTTTATCATAAGGCGTTTATTATATCTTTTACTAGCAATACGCGCAGCTTCGCCCGCATTCATTTTTTTAATCGCTACTAAACTTCATTCGATCACTCGCTGGGTTGAAAATTTTCCAAAATTACTCCAGTTTTAATACGCGCGGCTACCTATTTCATATATTATGTGCGGCGTGCACTCCTCCTCCTCCTCTCCTGTTATTATAGTTTTAGTAGGGATCCTTATTTTTTTCTTGCAACCAAAATAGCCTATATTAATCAGTGATAATGTAGCATTCAAATGCTGAAAGAATTGTTAAAATCGGTCCAGTATTCTTTGAGCCAATTCGTTACAAACATACTTTGATACAAACCTTTCCTCTTTATATTATTAGTATAGATATCGAGCCATACACTCAACCAATGAACTAACTCAAATACAATTTCGTCACGCACTACGTCAAATCATCTAACGGTCTAACACAACCGACATTCTGATTCCACTTCTTGCAAGCGACACTAGTACTACAGAAGAAAACCCATTGTAATTCAGTTAAGACAGACTAAATATAAATCTTTGAGAAGATATCCCAATCTTTCTTTTGTTCATAGCGAAGATCTATAGTTTTTAGAAGTTTGAAGTGAAACTTCTTTAGAATCGATGTGATTTCAAACTCGATGAAACGAAAGAATAAGTCCATAGTACCAGGCGCTCAGAGACGGGGAACAGTTAGCCTTAGTTAGTTCCGCCCACCGCGAGTCAGTGACATTTCTAACTCTGTCTAACTCGTGGGTGTGATCTTCGCGCCATCGGCCATCTCCCTCTCTCGACGAGCTTAGACGGGGTTATTTAATAAATATAAACGAGATTTAAAAATTAGTTTGCCAAAGAAGTTTTACTTCTGACATGTGTACTTTGTACACACGCACTTATTTTTTTTGAAGTGAAACTTTAGAATCGTTGTGATTTCAAACTCGATGAAACGAAAAAATAAGTCCGTAGTACCAGGCGCTCAGAGACGGGGAAGAGTTAGCCTTATTTTAAATTCAAGTTTTACTTCTGACATGTGTACTTTGTACACACGCACTTTTTTTTGTCTATCTGTCTCTGATCGCATCACGAGAAAAGTACCGGACGGATTTTCATGAAATATGGTTTAATGATTTGGTTTAATAATTCGCGGAATATACATAAAAAGAACATTCCTTCAAATATAGAAACCTTCTTTTTTTTTTAGTCGGTTTATTATTTTCCACTATTAAGGTATACATATTTTTTACTTATATTTTAGCTCCACCGAAGAAGAAGAAGAAAGTTGAAGATGAAGCGTATGAAGAGAGTGACGATGGAGATGAAGAAGGTCGAGAAAGGGACTACATATCTGATTCTTCTGATAGGTATTTATGTTTTTTTTATGTTTTTTCAAATACATATCGACTGTGAACTGGCAACTGGTCCTATCTCAATAACCGACTTCAAAAAGGAGGAGGTTATGTTCCAAGTTGATTAATATGGTCCTATCTCGTTTTTATATTAGAAGGAAGCATATAATGCTATTACATTGGAAGCATGTAAGCATATATGCTTTTCTTTTTAATAACATGTGCAATAAAAATATTAAAAAACCACGTATTTTTATTTAATTTACTAGATGCTATATTAATGACACAAACAAGATTTTTCTTCATCCTGTAAAGTTGTCAAAATTGAGATAGTACCGGTTGCCAGTTCGCCGTCGATATGTAACCTATATCTATTACTAGCGACTCGCCCTCGCTTCGCTCGGGCTCTTCCCTAGATTTAGCACAGGCAAAGCCGCGGGATCCGCTAGTTATACATATAAACCTTCCTCTTGAATCACTCTATCTATTGGAAAAAACCGCATCAAAATCCGTTGCGTAGTTTTAAAGATTTAAGCGCACATAGGGATATAGGGATATAGGGACAGAAAAGGCGACTTTGTTTTATACTATGTAGTGATTAAACAAAATATATTTATTTGCACCTTCATCCATTCACATCTTCAATTTGTTTTAAGTTAATACTTTCTTATAATACTTTGTTAGGTTTACGCGAATATTTGACATTATAAATGAAACTATCTTTTCGGATTTTGTCGCGGATTTATTATGATTTTTGGTTCGCGACGTTTCGAATGCTTTACAGCAATCATGGTCACGGGAGAGACTTAGGTAATAGACGTCTCAGGGGGTTATATACTTGTTACAGACAGAGCCTACCCACAATTTACAAAGATTCAAAATGGCATCAAAGTACCTTATATAATTATACATTTTAATTCTAAACATTTAAGATTTTAAATTTTGAATTATATTATAAATATGGCAATATTATTAACTTATTTTTTGCTACTATAATTATAATTATTACAATTTTATAATATTTTAAGTTATTTTTGTAAAAGAGTAGGAAATGAAAGGTATATTATGTAATAATAACAATTTGATATTTTTTCAGTGACTCCGATCACGAGACTAAAGCCAACAAGGAGTTGAAGGGAGTCGCAGAAGAAGACGCTTTGAGGTTTGTATTAGTGCCAGTATCATATTTTATTTTAATGAAAACTAACTCACATGGAGGACAGTGGTAAACCAGCCGTAACGCGCTTGCTTGGATATCCGAGTGATGCGGGTTCGAATCCGGGTCTCGCACCTCTCATATTTTCATGTGCGAATCATTTCTCATGATCACCACTTGTTTTACGGTGAAGGAAAACATCGTGAGGAAACCTGCATGTCTGAGTGAACCTAGCAAATTTTCGGAAAAAGTAAAGTCCGCCAACACGCACTAGGTGGTGGACTATGACCTGAACCCCCGTACTGAGGGAGGCCTGTGCCTAGCAGTGGGGCATTGAAAAGGGCTGATGATGATGAACTAACATGAAACTTACTCCTTTTTAGAATTCGATTAAAAAGGTTAGCGGACTGCACATGTCTTTCGAAAACTTGCTAGGTTCTCTCAGACATGAAAGTTAATTAAGTTCCTTAGGCATAAAAGTAGTGGTAAATCATATAGGAAGTTATTTTGTACACGAAAATATCAGACCCGAAATCTGAACCCGCTTCCCTCGGTTTCCCGAACGGGAATCGAGCTCGTTACCACCTATAAAAAATCATACTACCTATAAAAAAATCATAGACAGGAAACTGTCAAAATAATAATGTGACTGATAATATTTAGTTGAAAGAACTTTTCAAGCTGTTTTTAAAAACATTACAAGTATTTTTTATATTATATTATTTATTTTATATTTTTATATGTATAATTTGGATAGAAAACTGTTAACGTCAGACGAAGACAGTGAAGAGGAGCAGGAGCAGAAGCAGGAGTCGGAGCAAGAGGACGAGCACACTAAAGATGGAGAAGAACGCGCCAGCAAACTCATGAAGAAGAAGAAGAAACCCGAAGAGAACAAAAAAGGTAATTTACCTGACGTTAGCCGAAATGTAGGTATCTAGATACTGCATAGAGTAGTGTAGTAGTACAGTTCTCGAGGCGTAAGCTCAGCTTTGCATTTGTGTGAGTGATAGCTAAAAGCCGCGCATTAAGAACCAGTTAAAACAGGTTTAAACCAACTCGCAACGCGCTACGCCTTCGGTCGTGCCTATCCGTACACTGCACTCACACAAATGCAAAGCTGAGCTTATGCCTCGAGAACTGTAGTAGTAGAGTAGAGTAGAGTAGTAGTTGTGTGATATATATACAATATTTTAAGTAAATAAAAATAGTGATTAATTTTATTAGTTATCTCCCAATACCTATAAATAATAATAAAAAAAACTCACTAAAAAGAAGAAATTTTTCATAATAATTAAGGAAATGCGGCATACATGCATAGCATACATGTATCATACATATTATAGTTGTGCCGTGTGCACATACCATTGTAATGTGTTTTCATTTTAGTAACCATATTTGGTAACAGATAGATGTCTTAAATATCATCAAGTACTGGTAGTCATTCTGTAGCACGCGTAATAAAGAGACGTGAAAATAGATTTGTAGTTTGTTCTTGCGCCTCATATAAAATATACATTATTAAATTTAAATACCTACAGTAAAAAGGTATATAGTTAAAAGTTTTGTTTCAATATTATAGATTCAACCAGTGAATTCAGTTCAGACTCGGACACTGACCAAGAGAGTAGCTCCAAGAAGCCAAAGAAGAGCAAGAATGGAACAGCAGAAAGCAAGAATCCACCGAGTGCTACCAAAAATGGTTCGTTTTTATGTTTTTAATTCAATTTGAACATTTTCATTAGTAATCTTGTACAGCTCCTCTTTTGTGAGAGAAAGTGAGACAACACATTCTGTACCCAAAGTTGTTGTAGCTAATATTTAAGTATTATAATAATAATATTTAAAGCATATATACGGCACTAACAACAAAAACCCAATTATAAATTTTTTGTATGTATGATTCTCGGTTTGTTCTGGCTAATCTCTGAAACGGCTGGACCAATTTCGATGGGACTTTCACTCGCAGATAGCTAATGTTATAAGTTTACCTTAACTTTTATATTGGAAAATTTGTTTATTTTATCAAGCAGTATTCGCAGTTTCGCTCACGCTATATGTTTTGTCGGGAGAGACAGTGGTAGCCCAGTGGTAACGCGGTCGCTTGGATAACCGAGTGATGCGGCTTCAAATCCGGGTCTCGCACCTCTGATATTTTCATGTGCGAATCATTTTTATCATGAATTACCACTGTCTTGCGGTGAAGGAAAACATCGTGAGGAAACCTGCATGCCTAAGAAAACCTAACAAGTTTTCGAAAGGCATGTGTGAAGTCCGCCAACACGCACTAGGCCAGCGCGGTGGACTATGACCTGATCCCCCTCGTACTGAGGGAGGCCCGTGCCCAGCAGTGGGACGTTAAAAGGGGCTGATGATGATGATGATGATGATGATATATCTCGTCCCGCAGGCAGTAGTAGTGCGAGCACGTCGCGCGCCGGTACGCCAGTGCCCGCGCACGCGCCCGCGCCCGCCAAGCGCCCCAAGCTCGACCCCGCGTACACGTGAGTAGCTATAATCTATACTAATATTATAAAGCTGAAGAGTTTGTTTGTTTGTTTTTTTCTCAGGAACTAATGGTCCGAAACCATGATTGCTGTAATTCGAAACGTCGGGAACCAAAAATCATAATAAATACGCAACAAAATCAGAAAAGATTCATCATTAGTTTTATTTATAATGTCAAGTATTCGCGTAAACCTAAGAAAGTATTATAAAAATAATTTTTTTGTTGAATAGTCCGTTTATTTTGGAAAGCTATAGGCTATATAACATCACGCTACGACCAATAGGAGCGGAGCATCAATGAAAAATTTTGCAAAAACGGGAGTGAAATATTTCTTTTGTCTTGTCTTTAGAACGCGAGGGAAGCTGCGGGAAAAGCTAGTCTGTACATATAAGTAAATTCTAACTTAGTCGAATCTGTATAATGATTATATTTAAGACATACAGTTCTTGAGGCATAAGCTCAGCTTTGCATTTGTGTGAGTGATAGCTAAAAGCCAATAGCCGCGCATCAAAAACCAGTTAAAACGGGCTTAAACCAATCTCGCAACGTCCACCCGTATCGTCGTGCCTATCCGTACACTGCACTCACACAAATGCAAAGCTGAGCTTATGCCTCGAAAACTGTACATTATTATCGAGACAGAGGCTCAATCTATAATAAAATTTTTATTTGTCTGTATGTTAATGACGGCATCACGAGAAAACTACTGAACAGATTTTTGTTGAAATTCGTGTGATTGCTTATTTTCACTCTGAGTAAATATTTATAATCTAAAACATATATAGTGTATGCATACGTAGGGACGCGAGCGGGGGGAGAATGGAGTCACTAGTATATTGCAAAACTATAATACTTTCTTAGATTTACATTTGGCATTTTAAATAAAAACTTTAATTCTAAAAATCTATCACATTCCCAATCATGTTCAAGAGTTAAACATTAAAATCACAACAGATATGCCATATTACTACAAAAAAACGAATAAAAACTGCGTGTGTACAAAGTACACATGTCATAAGTAAAACTTCTTTTTTAACTAAGGCTAACTCTTCCCCGTCTCTGAGCGTCTGGTACTATGGACTTATTTTTTCGTTTCATCGAGTTTGAAATCACAACGATTCTAAAGAGTTTCACTTCAAAAATTTCCAGCGAGTGCGGGGTGACAGAAGAAGCTGTGCGACGCTACCTCGCCCGCAAGCCGATGACCACCACGGAACTGCTCACCAAGTTCAAGTCCAAGCGCACCGGCGTTAGCTCCGACCGCCTCGTGGAGACCATGACTCAGATCCTCAAAAGGATCAACCCTGATAAACAGAATATTAATGGGAAGATGTATCTAAGTATCAAACAGTCGTGAATAGACTGCATGTAAATAAATATTGTGTTTATTCAGTCTGTGGTTTTATTTTTTATCTGTGGTTTCATTAGTCTATGGAATATTGTTTTGTAGACATAGGGTATTTGTAAAAATACATAATATAGGTATTTAGTAGGGGAGCCCAAGCGGGGATTTGCGAGTTACTCGAGCGCGTCAGAAAATCACATGGGGGGCAACCTTGCACCCTGTAATGTACTCCTACCATATATGAACCCTTAATGTAGGGGGGTACGTTGGGGCAACCCGTCAGATTAGAAAAATCGATCCTCAAGCCGATGACCACCACGGAACTGCTCAGCAAGTTCAAGTCCAAACACACCGGCGTCAGCTCCGACCGCCTCGTGGAGACCATGACTCAGATCCTCAAAAGGATCAACCCTGATAAACAGAACATCAATGGGAAAATGTATTTTAGTATCAAACAGTCGTGAATAGACTGCATGTAATAAACGTGTTTGTTAAGTCTGTGGTTTTATTTTTTATCTGTGGTTGTTTCTAGTCTACTAGTCTATGGAAATTTTAAATTTTATTCAAAACTAAGTAAATGAAAGTTATAAAGACACGTTTGGCTTTGTGGCTTTGTTTCTATACTCTATTCGCTGAATGAACCAAGCACTGAGATTTTGCGCTTCCGCATGATTTGTTGCAGATAAGACGCTTAGGTCGTGCTCAGTGCTCACAATACATAGTTACATACTATTATTAGTCCGTCGTTGCACTCCGTACCGTTCAGACATCTCTCGCGTTGTTTAGTTACCTGATCTACTACGATCATAGTATATCTAATGTGAAAGTTAAAAAAAAGTATATATAAATATTTAAAAATAAAGTTAATTTTACTTAATGTTGATTTGATTTTATTATAAATTCCTCTGCAATTAAAAAAAAATTCGGCCAAGTGCGAGTCAGACTCGCGCACCGAGGGTTCCGTACAAACCTGTACGGAACGGTGTATGAGTAAAGGGGTAATAAGTTTAAAATTATTAAAAATATTTTTATTATATGATGTAACTAAAAATTTATGCTTTTCGCAATTTTTCCTTTATCTGTGTTATAAGACGTTGCTTCGTACCAAATTTCAAGATTCTGAGTTCACGGGAAGTACCCTGTAGGTTTTGATTCCCTTGCGAGTGTCGAAAATTTGCGGCATAAACGGGAGTATCTTTTGATCGCGTTGACTTAGAAGTTTGATTTTTTCACAGCTCCAAGAGACCATAGACTTGAGTATTTGATATGAATTTCAGCTTGATACCTCCACGCGTTCCTGAGAAAAAAGGTCTTGACAGACAGACAGACAGACAGACAGACAGACAGACAGACAGACAGACAGACGGACAACAAAGTGATCCTATAAGGGTTCCGTTTTTACCTTTTGAGGTACGGAACCCTAAAAAACTATCCATTAAAAAAACCGAATCAAATCCATTGCGTAGCTTTAAAGATCTAAGCATTCATAAGAACAGGAAAACGAGGCGACTTTATTTTATATACTATGTAGTGTTTGTTAATAATTCGTCACTAATGCATTAGCAATATGAACGAGCCCTATTATTTCAAACCAGTTGCAAGCGCTATTGGGCGGAGCTAGAGATTTTTCTGTCCTTATCAGTTTTTATGCAATTGTGGGACAGAAAGCGTTTTGCATGGTTCACTCCGTGAATAGAGTAGTGTGATCTTGCTGTGCTAAAAGTCGTGGGTTCGAGTCTCGCTGGGGATATTAATTTGTTAAGCACGAATGTTTGTACTTCAGTCATGGGTGTTTATATTTATTAACTATATTAAAAATAAAACAAAGTTATATAATAAAACATGTTTAATAATTAATAATATATTAAATTATTAGTGCATTAATTAGGTTGAGAAAATTTACAATATTTTATTTGAGAAAACGCCTATTGACATTTAACTGACTCTGGCAGAGTGTAAAAATACATTATATAGGTATAAATTGAAAATAATGTTATTATTTCTTTTTTTTATACTGTCATTTTTATATTTTGTTGTTGTTGTTTTTAAAATTTATCCCCAATAGGGAAAGGTAAAGGACTGTAGTCCAACAGCCTTTTTATATTTTGTTAATTACACTTTCTTACTACATTTTTTTTTTAATTTAACATTAAAATGATAGAACTTACTTTAAAAAATATTTGTACATTTTATTTATTAGTTTAATCTAAGACTAAGGAATGATATAAGCAGTGCCATAAAAGTAAACATCTCTCTTTTCTAAGAGAACAAAAGTTACCAGGTGTACCTAGGTTTTTTTTACGTTAAACATCCAATTCAAATTAGTAAAAATATTAACTTTGAACATGACAATGAATAGAAATTCATATGTACATGTATAATCATTGTTAGAAAAAAATTATAGTTTACTATGGCAACCCAATATTTTTTTTGAAAAAGTAAATGTGACGTAATATGCATGCAAAAATCGGGGATAATATCATATTTTTGGCGGGCTCCGTCTATATAATTCTTTAGTCTGTGCATTTATTTTAAAACTTAAAATTCGACATTATAAATTGATTTGTTTATCACAGACGTTAATGTTATTACAACACTTCTACTTTAATATCTTATGAAATAAATCTTATATTGTAAATATTTTATTGTTCTACGGTATCATTGTACCGGAAATGAGGTCGAGGGGAGCAATTGAACAATATAGAACTCTATATTTAAATATTAACAATGGGCTGTGACATAATATTTTAAGGCCATAAACTTTTATTTTATTCATTAACAATTAGAAATAAAAAAGTAATTTATTTATGTACATTGTACAGTTATACATTTTTTCATATTAATATGTATAAATATTATATATTATATATAGTATTTTGTTGGTATTACATTTTCAGGTGAGTTTTGTTTTAACCTTAGTGTCTCTAGCTTCACCTCAATATGGCGACTTGATTCCTGAAGTTACTCCTTTCTTCATAAGGTAAATTGTGTTAGGTAATTAATGATTTTTCATTCTCCTGAATGCAATTTTCTTCTACATCTTCCGTTTTCCTGTGGAAAAATATAAGTAATTAACATTACACAGTTAAGGACAAGGTTAACCAACAAACTGCAAACAATATTGTCAAAAGAGTTTATGTTAGAGAAAAACTTTATGGCCGCATTAAACACTTACTAGTCGGCCATAAAATCAATTGGATTTAAAGGATTGAGAAGATTGTTTGTAAACGCGTATGGCAACATTAAATTTCATAAAATAATTTTTATTTACCCGCATATCGTGTGACTGTTGACAATTTTTTCGCCCTCCTCTATGGTTTGTGGCATCTGCTTTCCATTTGTCTCTGGCAGCAGAATCCCCACAGTACACGCAAATATTGCTATAATTCCTAATATGAGTAATGGTAATCTTTTCCAAATTCTTTCCTGTAACAAAATAATAAGTATATTTTAGAGAATTTTAGAATTTTGGTCTTATTCTTGTTTCGTAAGCCTAATTTCATCCATTCCGGCGTCATTGAGTTACAAACATCCACCAATCCTAACTTTCGCATTAATATATGGGATTTTTAGATCTCGCTTGGATAACCGAGTGATGCGGCTTCGAATCCGGGTCTCGCACCTCTGAGATTTTCATGTACGAATCTTTTCTATCATGATTACCACTTGTCTTACGGTGAAGGAAAACATCGTGAGGAAACCTGCATGTCTGAGAGAACCTAGCAAGTTTTCGAAAGACATGTGAAGTCCGCCAACACGCACTAGGCCAGCGCGGTGGACTATGGCCTGATCCCCTCCTAGTGAGGAAGGACCGTGCCCAGCAGTGGGACGTTAAAAAGGGCTAATGATGATGATATTCTTACCGAGTACACGATGAAGGGCGACACAAGCGTGGCCACGTACCCGCTGACATGTATGAGCGAGGAGCCGGAAGCGCGCACCGGCGTCGGAAGAAGCTCGGCTGACCATTGGATGGCGGCGTTGTACGACATGTTGATCATGAACCGCGCGAATATTGCTAACGATACTTGGGGTATACCTGTGGAAGCAATATTGCAACTATTAGTTAATAACAACTTATCGTCACTTAGGTTTTTCTGTAGGGAAAAACTACTTTTCTGTTATAAAAAGTAACCTTTATGCTATTTCTGATCGTCTGATCTACTCGACGTAGGTATATCTGTGCTGAATTTCATTCAAGTTTTAAATTCAGCCTTTCTGGGGTGATTGTGTAACAAACACCGACCTATGCTATATAAATATCTATAATTATTGCGAATTACTCAGCCTTAGCGCATTGCATTTGGTTGAAACTAAGTACACCTAACCTGGTTCCTAACGTCCAGGCATCGAGGAGAGCAGCGAGTCGAGCGAAGTTAGTGTAATATATTTTACATTATAAAGTAATGTAGTTACCTCTGGGCACAACTGTGGCAATCAGTATTAACAGTCCCGAAACAGCCATCGGCCCACATGTCAGTATTCTTCGACCCCATCTATAATCAGAAACCACCATTATTCATTAATAGTATCGATACTAAACCATCATAACCATCTTTTTAAAAACTAAAGAAACAGAACGTTAAGGAATAATGGAATGGCTTAGTACGTTTGAAATAATAAAAAAATATAATAAAACTTACTTATCCAACACAAAAGCCAGCAACGTGACGGAAGGTATCTCAGTCGCGGAGGTCAGCGTGAAGGTGATGAAGAAGTCCAGCCCCAAGCCCTCGGACATCCTCACGAGCCCGTCGAAGATCACCGCACAGGCCATGTACACTATCACCATGATTATCATCATATTCCTTAAGGGACCACTCATGAAGAGATCTTTCACTGACTCATTAGTTTGACGTGTATGGCTTGCAGATACCTGGAATGATTTTGAGATGTTGAAATAAAATACAACTTAACGCGTTCAATGGATTTTTTTTGAGTACCCTAGTATTTTCACTTTTCAGGCTGGCAACTTGTTATTACTGAAAAATGAATAAGTGAAACCTTAAAAATGGAGCATCTTTTACCATTCAGCAACATCTAGTTCCATGGTAAGCTACGAGGCTTGTGTTACAGATACCAGATAGTTGATACACTATACATATACTTATATAACTTTAAATACATACATATTAACAATATTGCACTAATATTCTTGCTGATGCTTCGTGCATCATAAAAAGAATGCTCCCAGCTGGAATCAAACCAGCGACTGCTAGGCTGGGATAGCAAGTACACGGGTCGCAAGGGTCACTATAAACTGAGTCAAACGTCGTAAATAATACAATATTACAAAAATAAATTAACGAAAACGTAAACCCAAACTCACAATGAAATCATCCATAACATCTTCCGGGATTTTAGTGCCATTGACTTTTTCAAATCTCCTTAACACTTTTACTGCATCATTGACTCTCCCGCGGGATGAGAGCCACCTGCAGAAGAATAAAATATAAGCTTCTGATATAAATCTATACTTCTATACTTAATATTATAAAGCTGAAGAGTTTGTTTGTTTGTTTGTTTTTGTGTTGGATAGTCCGTTTATCGAGGAAGGCTATAGGCTATATTACATCACGCTACGACCAATAGGAGCGGAGCGTCAATGAAAAATGATGCAAAAACGGGAGAAAAATATTTCTTTTGATTTTCTGCCTTTAGACCGCGAGCGGAGCCGCGGAAAAGGCTAGTTTAGAGATACTTACGTAAAATATGTATTAAGACCTTTCCGACTTAGTTTTTGAACACTTCAAAAATTCAAAATCTTACAATTTTAAATACATAGTAGGTAACTGTAATATATTAAAAATATATCTAATCTTGAGGCTAAAACTTTTACCCTCAAATTCATTAATAATATCACGTAAAGCCGTCGGCCCTGCGCCTTAGCTCTCACTGGTCGTGTCGAGTAGTCGTCCCACCGGAGTATGAGAGTGATAGGAATAGAGAGTGCACTTGTGTCTGCGCAAACACTTGTGCACTATAATATCTCCTGCGCAGTTGGCCAGTCTTTATGACATTGGCCGCCATGGCCGGAATCGGTCGGAGAACATTATTAATTTGTGTCCCTCAAAATCTTAATACGTATGGGATCAGGCCACAGTGCTAGTGCGGCCTAGTGCCGGTTGGTGGGCATTACAAGTCTTTCGAAAATAAAAGTTTTCTCAGACATGCAGGTTTTCTCTTTTAATCGTGCTGAAAATAATGCGCACATGAAAGTTTCAAAGGTACTAGACTCGAATTTGAACCCGATTACCTAGTTTGGCATCCCCACTGAACTACTACTCTTTTCAAATATGCGAGATATTCTAACAACTAACCTAGCACTTTCAGGAACAGTAAAAGGTACCGCAAGAACAACAACTAAAGGCACAGTTGTAATCCATAGCAGTTTTCTCCAGTCGCCCATCCAGAGCGCCAGCCAAGGCAGCATCACGCAGCCGCTGCCGAAGTACAACGCGATGGAGAGGTTCGCTACCCAAGTGCGGTATCGAGGTCCCACGTATTCTAATACTGAAACATTTTGTGCAAAACATGAGGTTGTAGTAGATTTTAACCGACTTAAAAGAGGAGTAGTATATTTGATCCTTTTTTGGGTGAAAGGCCACTTATTTTCACCAAAACAAAACCTATTTGCCAGTAAAGCTCATCCAAATCGGTCCCACCGATTCGGAGATTTAGGAGAATTAGTAAAAAGCTATCGGTTACGTTAGCTTTGAGTTGAGATTTAAGAAAAAAACTTACCTAAAATGTACATAACCATGAAGCAGCTATCATAAGCAGTGCCCACTAGGAACCTACAAAACGCGAAGTCCCACACTTCTGTCGTGTATATGCTGGCTATACCGCCAACCAATGCCATTAAGTTTGTTCCTGAAATTAAGCTCACATGTAAGCCTCATGTTCTACTTAAAAATCTAAAGCATCGATTTGATTTGATTTGATTTTGAAACATATTAGAGAATTCGCATGGAATACTTTCTTAGGTTTACGCGAATACTTGACATTATAAATGAAACTATCTTTTAGGATCCGAAAAGATAGTTTCATTTATAATTAGCATGGATTTAAAAGTTGTCTTAATGTAGTTGGTTAAAAGACCTAAATCTGTTATATGATGCCTTTCACATTCCATGATTACATTTCCGTTATCATAAATACTAAACATCATTAAAATACAAATAACCGTATTTACTAGGTACGTGTTTTTATATATATTTCTTTCGAGTATACTTTAAAGTAAGTAAATAAAAAATCATTTATGTCTTAGTTTTATAAATTCTTACCAACCAAAGCAGGCACTCTGCCATAGTAGTCCGCCATCCATCCGAAGAAGATCCCCCCAATGAAAGATCCAGCGAAGAATATCGCTTGTGCGAGGGGAGCGTATCCTGCATATTCACACACCCAGCCACGCTGCAAGTTTATATTTTAGTAATAAATATTGTGAATAAATAAACGTAACGTCTTTACTTCACTAATTTTTTACTTTAAGATTTCGTTGAGAAATGGGGTACCTATCAACACTCAGCATCGTTTAATTCCATGGTAAGCTACGAACCTTGTATTATGGATACTATAATATAGTGAATACATTAAAATTATATTATATAGCTACATACATATTATAAATATAAACACCTATGACTGGAGTACAACCATTCGTGCGGATGTCCGCAGCGGGACTTGACCCTGCGTAAATTGCTACATCAAGCATTATCTCAACAAAATGAGCCAAACGGTTATCCGGTTTTCCTACTAAAAATTTCGATTTTGTATCTCAAAAATTTTGAAAATAGAGAATCGAAAATTTATAAATGACATAATCTTTTCGGATTTTGCCGCAGATTTATTTTGATTTTTGGTTCCTGACGTTTCGAATGCTTTACAGCAATCATGGTCACGGGAGAGACTAAGGTACTTGACGTCTTAGGGGTTATATACCAAAAATTAAAATAAATCCGCGACAAAATCCGAAAAAATAGTTTCATTTATGATGTCAAATATTCGCGTAAACCTAAGAAAGTATCGAAAATTTATTATTTGTCATACTATAGTATGCAATATCGTCAGGTAAATTATAGTATGATATTAAATACGCACACATAGATAATAGTTATTATTTTATTTCATGGCTAATTTATTATTACTCACTTTGACCCTTCATACTGATTTATCTGAATTCTGAAACTCTCACTACTGCATGATTCGAATTTGAAAATTCTATCATTTACATTATGGTATAGGTACATTACCTGGCAACTAAGTGTACAGCATTTTTAAGAAGAAATAAATAAATAAATAAATAATTTTAAATTAATAGCTTTTCACGAAATGCATATGAAAGTATATACGATACTAGCAACAAAAAAACCAATTTTAATACTTTTGTCTGTCTGTCTCTTTGTTCCAGGTTATCTCTGAAACGGCTGGATAGCTAATGTTATAAGGCGTAATTTAGGCAACTTTTTAACCGACTTAAAAAAGGAGGAGGTAGACATTTTATTTATTTTAACTAGCGGTACCTGTAGCTTAACTGACGCTAAACCTAGGGACCAACCCGAACGAATTGAGGATGAGTTGTTGTTAATATATAGGTACTCCGTAGTCCGTACTCTAGCTCTAGCATCAATTTTAATTGTCATAGTCAAAAGTTACCTGTTTGATTTGATGATGATAACTTGATTATTTAAGTATATACGAATATTCGAAAGTGTTGTCAAATAATGTTAATTTTATTCAAATTTATGTTGAATTCGTAGAGTACATTTTAGTTTCAGTTTAACCTTACCTTTTTATGCGCATTCATGTCTCATACAATGTGAAGGTCAATGTTAGTGATTCAAGGCTAAATAGAAGCACGCACGCGAGAGTATAAGTAAATATTGTATTAGAGGTAGAAATTGCCAATTGGTAGGAATCGTAGGTTCAAGACCCGCGTCTCATCATATATTATTGTCCCATGCGCATTAGGTTCGAGCCCGCGTCTTATCATAATATTATATTGTCCCATGCGAATTATTTTAACATGATGATCGACTTACGATGAAGGAAAACATAGTTTATATGTCATATACCTATCTAATAAAATTGAAATGTCTGTTTTTAATTTCAAACTAACAGCTTTTTACTAAATTTATACCGACGGAGTACGGACTACGGTACTTACGTCGAAAAAACAATTTATATTTTATTTTTGTCTGTCTGCCTATCTGTTTCTTTGTTCCGGCCAATCTTTGAAACGGCTGGACCGATTTTGACCTGACTTTCACTCGCAGATAGGCTACTTTTGTTTTAGAAATTTTATTCATTTTAACTAGCGGAACCGGCGGCTTCGATCGCGCTATATCTAGGGATAAGCTCGAGTGAAGCGAGGGTGAGTCGCTAGTAAGAAAATAAAACTATTAAGTTTTCCATATGAAGATCATAATATGAAGGCCAACGAAGTGGACTAACTGGCTTGATCCTCGTCAGCTCTGGAGAAAGACTGAAGGACATACCTAACGAATAACGATGTAATGGGCAGGCAAAATTAAGTTCTAAAATTCTAGAGTTCTTTACAAAGGGGTCGTCCATAAATCACGTGATGTTTGAATGGGGGGGGAGGGGGTTCGGAAAAAATCACGAAATATCACCAGGAGGGAGGGGGGTGTAGTGAGTTATCACGTGATTTTTTTTACTAACCGTTGGGATTATCCCGCGCGCCGCGACAATCGCCGAATTTTATAATAATAAGCCTAGTCACCTCCAAAACTTCTCTGAAAAGACCTGTACGGGAACTACTATTGCAAGAAATGGCACTATTAAAAGCTATGCTATGCTTTAAAAAATCGTGTATTATAAATTCTTCATGATGAGACCAATAGGATGGGCCAAACATTCCCCCAGACACACGAAGCGTCGCTATTAGTAAGAATGGAAGTGTAATAATGAACCGATTGGTCTTAATTGCTTTGGATTGCTTATAAAAAGTATTGACATACTTCCATTAATATCATGCATAAAAATTAAGACATACATAAATTATAAGTAACGTTACATTGTTATAGTAGTAGTTATAAGTTACAAAAATTCTCAAAAACTTTTACTATATTTACATATGTGAATATCAGCACTGAAAGTTTAAGAAAAGATGAATACTATTTTGACTTAACTTTAGCACCGGGTGATGTACCCAGTGTTCAAAGTTGCTTAAAAACATCACGTGATTTATGGACGACCCCAAAGTCAAGTAATTAAGTTCGCTTAAAATTATGTGGCTTTTTACCCTAAATATTATACATAATATGTTCCTAGTGTTTTTATAAAGTTTTTTATCTACTTAGAACAATGGCTAATTTATTTGCATTCGCTGACACTTTGATTTGAATGTGAGAACTAGCCATTTCAGGAATATGGTGATAAAAAAGTACATATATTATCCGGCTTAATTCTATTTTGGATGTACCCATTTTAGACGTTTGCAAAATGTCTTCTCGAGCTCAAACCTTTTAAGATTTCAGTCATATTTATAGTGATTCGAAACAGGAAAATAACTATTTTATTTAAACTTTATCTAGAACAGTCATTTTAGAACACATTATAAAAAGCTAGGGCTGTGTGCATATGTGCCAAAGTGTAAAAAAAAACTTTTTTTTGATAAGAATAGGAAAGTGACTCTTTATAATCAATTATTACACTTTTATAAAATTTCTATCTTTATTTTTGTAGGAAGCACCCATAAGTTTTTGTTTAGTTTAATATTACCCATATTATTTATTAAAGTATTTCATATTCAAAAATTGTTATTAGATATAGTTTTTATAAAACACTATTAGGTAACTAACGCTGTTGCCTGACGCAAGTTGCTAGATCGAAATATCAAATGTATGTAATAGAAAAATTCTGTTATTTCGTACCTAGTACGCTATCATATGTTTTGAGTTTTATCACGTTCTCACTCTCATAAAACTATAAAAACAATACAAGTTTTATATACAATTGTACTTTTATTTAAATTAAAATAAAATTGATCCGAATGTAAGTAACACACTTAATACTACCTACTAACGACTCACCCTCACTTCGCTTCCCCCAGGTTCCGCTAGTTAACATAAATATAATTTCTAAAATAAAGTAGCCTAAGTTACTCCTTAGAACATCTGCTAGTGAAAATCTCATCAAAATCGGTCCAGCCGTTTCAAAGATTAATCGGAACAAACAGACAGACAGGCAAAAAAATAGTAATAATTGATTTTTTGATGTTAGTACCGTATTATACTTTCATATGCATTTAGTGAAAAAAAGTACAAAACAGACACTTCAATTTTATTTATATGTATAGATATACTATAGGTCCCGCATTGAAAGAGATCGTATTTTACGAGTCCCAGTCCTAAACAGTACCTATTTACCTACATATGTATATTTCTACAACACAATTTTAATGCTGTAATAAGTTACAATGTAGTGCAACATAGTAAATACAAAGGTCAATGCACTTTTAAAGCCATACCTTTAATCATGATTGTAAATATTCGCGATATCTTAGATTGACGAATAACGACTCTACTTCTGCCTTAATTTTTTTTACAAACCTACTTAAAATGGTAGGAACATTCGAGTTTTAACTTTATCTTGCTGAAACTAGGTTTTCGTACATCCACGAATCAATTAATGATATTCGCATACATTGTTTTCCCATAATGTTAGTTACTATGTACACAGACATGACTCAAATAAGGAAACATACTTGAACAGTTATAAATTACGGTTTAGCCCAAGCGAAGTCCGCTAGTATATCTTTATAAATAATAGCCTATGTGATGTTCTGATGTGTAAGCTATATTATTATAAAATTTCATTAAAATCCATTCAGTAGTTTTAACGTGAAAGTAACAAACATCCATACTACTATACTGTCCAAAGTATAAAATGAAGGGTTCAAAGTATTGTGACTATTTATCTAATTTTATTTCTTTATTTTACTTTCTAGTAATTCTTACCTCACTAACAATCGTTGGGTAGGGAATATCCCCAAATTCGAATTCCCAGCCATTTTGACAAGGAACCACAGGTGCGTCGCTCGGTACGCTGTTGTTCACCAACACTTCACTCCAGTTTACATTGTACATAACACATTTATCCCATTCATCTCCAATTTGTGGTGTCGTTAGGTTCCGCCTGTAAAATTGAAAAGGAAAACTTAAATTCTATCTTGTTAGTTTAGTGGTAACTTAACTTTTGTTAAACTAATGTTCTGAGGTTCAGATACGGGTTGGGGCAAAGTGTTTTAGGTTTTTTCTTATCATATAATTATAGAATATTATGCTCATAGGAAAAGTTAAACGAGTCTATTTTTAAGTAAAATAATTTCACATACTTTTTTTTAGTAATTATAAATGAGTAAATCGTGATCTTACTTTTTTTAGAAAGGAGTGATATAAATAAAGTCTAAAGAAAGAAGAGGCATTATAAAAGATAACGGGTTGGGTTTACAATCGTTTGGCAGGAGTTAGTGAGTGAAACTAATATATACGGTAGGCGTTTATTCTCTGATCATAAAAATAACACTCACAACACAAGATAATTAATATTTTTCGAGAAAATTAATAAAACTTAACTTGATAGAGCAGGATAACAAACAAAATTTTGCATATTATGTGATTAAAATATAATATTACTTTTCTCTATGGTGATTAACCAAGACGTAAGATCATTATGTCAAAAAATGTGTCGAACTACTGAAATGTCATTGTCAATTATCCTCACGCCGCTATATTTAATTCCGCGTTTCTATGAAATGGTGTGAAAGTGCTTTCATCGTGAATTACTAACTTTTTTTAACTTGGAAAACATGGGTTCAGAAGGTTTATTTTTGATCTTTCTAGGTAGGTTAGGTTAGATATATGACCACATCGCACGAGCCGAGCGAGCGAAGCGAGCGTGCGCGGCAGCGGCCGGTGAGTGCTACATTCAAAGTCTATATTATCAGGAACTTTGTATTACCTTGTAATGAGAGTAGTATAGAGATAATTGGGAGTATCTCCCCTTCCCCTCCACCCCTTACTATTGCCATCGTCCTGCCAAACGATTGTAAAACGCAACAATAATTTACTTACCTTAGTTCTACATCCAAATGCTGTAACTCCGGCACTTTGCACCAATGTCTCTGAGGAGTCGCGGTAATGAACATCTGTACGAAATAAACGAAGGCGAAGAAAATACCGAATGGTGCCATTCCGAGGAATAATAGTTTCTGGTAGCGTCCAAGCTCGCCGACGTACAAGAGTACAGCTTCCAGTGCATCGCTCTCATCATTTTTCTTTTTATTTTTGTTCAGATCTTCTTTGACATCCTGAGAAAGAAAAAAATTGCATTTTTAAGTGGTTAACACATGATAATTCAATTATTTTGTTCAATGGCTTTTAGGAGTGTCCCAAATTGTTTATATCAAGTGGCAAGTTGATTAGAATAACAGTGCATAGATTACAACATACGTTTTGACGATTGGGTTAGATATTTGATTCTTAAAAATGAGATACTTTCCAGACTTTTTCTAATATAGATATGAATTTATTATACATCGTCTCAAATCTCTATCTATTAATGAAAACCGCATTAAAATCCGTTGCGTAGTTTACAAGCTATAAGCGTATAGACGGCGCGTAGCGACTTTGTTTTATACTATGTCATAGATATGCATGTGATAGATATGTATTTTAGATAAGTAATAAAAATGTTTTAAAAAACGAGGTGATATCAGTTTTGGCAATTTATATTTCAACAAGGTAAATGCGTTTTGAGTTTATCATTAGGTATAATGTATGTCATAAAATCGTAATCTGTCATTCCCACACTTTATAGATTTCTTTCTATAGCGATTGTAAAATAACGTGTTATTCAATCCGATATCGATATCGCTGATAGTAAATCAAGAAAAGATAATCCTTGCTAATGTTATAAAAATGTGAAAGTAACTTTATGTCTGTCAGCCCGTGTGTCTGTCTGTCTGTCATGCTGTCACGCCAAAACTACTGAACCAATTTAAATTAAATTTGGTACACAGATAATCTAGAGCCTAAGAAAGGTACATAAGAAAGGACAAGGCGGAAAAGGGCTGTAAGGGATTGATATAGGGGATGAAACTTTGTATGGAAATTAAGTAATTTTTAAAGCTAGAAGCTTGAAACCTATTTTTTAGGCTTTTGATTACATATGAATAAATAAGACATTGAAAGTTTGTAAAAATTTTATTCCAAAGGGAACGTAGTCGTACCTTGAGAGGAACCCTAGCGAAGCGAGGGTGAATCGGTAGTATGGGAAATATGATGATAATATGTTTCTAAGCTCTTCCCAATCATCCAGTCATCTTTGCTGAGACCCATTATTACAATTGATATTACAATTGAAATTACAATTGAATATTGATATGTAATATCAATTACATACATAATATATTTGTTTGTTATACTATAACTGATATGCTGGAAATTTGGTAATAAAATCTCATCATCTAATCTTAATACGTGTGTATGAACTCAACTTGTTATACAAATATCCTTGTTCTGTACGTATAAATCTCCGCACAGTGAACCATGGGAAGAACCAACTTATGGTGGTTGCCAATGACCTATAGGTCACCATTTATAAATTTAAGTCTTTGCGTGAACATTTCAATTAAACAGTCAAATATTTTCATTCAAAGATGCTAGAATAAGAACCGATTTTCATTTAAAGGTTCATTTTTTTTCCACAATAGAAGGTATTTAGACATCTTACTCGTATGTACTAGCAAACCCGGCCTGCTTCGCTGGGTGTAAGATAAAATAAATTAAACAGTTTTTATTATTTATTATAGATCGGAACAGATAGACAGACACACAGACAAAATTTTTAAATTGATAGTAGAATTAATACTTTTATATGCATTTAGTAAATGACATTGACATATACATCTTATATCTATATATAGGTACATATATGGCAAGGTATCAGATGTGCGGAGAAAGCAAAAGCATTAGGTATTGTCGACGTAAAGCGGTGTGTTTGAGGCGAAAGTGTGACACTTGTAAGTAAACCAAAGATTTATACTATTTTCTTAAATGTTCTGCACTAAATAAAAAAAATCTATCATAAACCATACATGCATCACATTAAAATCAGATTTTAAAACCATACAATGTTTGTTTGATTTATTTTGATCCTTAGTTCCCGACGTTCCGAATACTTTACAGTTTACAGCAATCATGGTCACGGCAAGCTTAAGCTTTTGCAGATCTCAAAGGAATTATACAGTTCTTACAGACAGTCGACACACAAAACTAACAATTTGAATTAAAAAAAGTATCAAAATACGTTACAATGTTTTTAAAATTAGCTATATTTTATTTTTTTTTTGTAATTTCAATTATTATTGAAAATGAAACTATTTTATTTAATTTTAAATCCGCAAAAAATACGATAAGATAGTTTTTTTAAAGTGTCAAATGTTCACGTAAGAAAATATATTAAACTATTAATATTTATGGTAAAATAATACCTCAGTTGCCTTCTGATCTGATGATAGATCATTAAGAATCATTTTTTTACGAACACTAACTTTTAACTTAACGATTTTTGAACGCAATCAAAACATGTAAAAACAATGGCTCTACTAGCAGTATAGGGCTCTAAATGCGATTAGCAACTGAATGCTGATGTGGTATTGCGGATATATTTACGTTTAGCGAGATAAAAAATATCTAATCTTATCACCTTAGTTTAGGGAGACCATTCAACTACTCGGTTAAGCTGACATTGACAATTGATAGAATCATTGGAAATAACTAATTGAAAAATAGTAAGAGCAAAAAAGAAGTATAACACCAAAAACTGATAAGTTCCTAGGGCTTCTGAATAGGATTGAAGATATATTCTTCTATAGATTATTCGGAGACAGTGGATGATGGCACCTACAGGCTACAGCAGTCTCGTATTGAAAATATTGACATGTAGTAATTGTATCACATTAGCTTATAATATTTTTTGAGTTACAATAAGTGTATTTCTGAAATATGCATAAATGTCATAATTGTCATAAAAAATTGTACTCAATTTAGTTTATATATGAGATTGATAGATTTATAGTCTTAAACATGGTTACTTTTTATCCTAAAGAAAATCACGGTGCCCGTAGGGTGTATTTTTCACTAAACAAAGTTGTTGGATAAATAAACTAAGTATTGAACTTAGACTCTATCCCAAGAACTTTCTACATTATTTACTAATGCAGATAATTTTATATTTTAAAAGATATTTTCCAAAGATTACTTTGAATATGCCTTTTTTCAATGTGAGTAATGTTAAAACGTCTCCTCCGTTTGCAGAAGGCAAAGCGAACGCTCTATAGTTCGGTATCAATGTAAGATAAAAAAAACTGAAATTCCACTAAGTTATTTCCATAAACAATATTATAACTTCCATTAGTCGTAAAGTGTAAAAGTGGTAACTAATATCTTATCCTAATCATAGTTTTAAATGGAATTCCTTTGAAACGATGGCAACATCCAGGTTAAAATAGTTGTATTATTGTTAAGGAAGTTAAATTAATTTTGCCCAAGGCTAACTATTTGTCAACCGTTGTCAAAAATTTGCATGCATGATAAAAGAAGTCGTTTAAGGCTAAGATTCAAAAAAATAGAAGGTTTTGTAATAAGCATATCGAAATTAGTTGGTGCTAATTAACAAGCTCGATACAAATAGCAATGACATTGCAAAATTAAGAGTGTCTAACTAATTACTTAATTACGGTTTATTTATACATTTTTGACTAGCGATTTACCGTGGTTTTTACCTAGTTATAAAATGATAAACAAGATGTGTGTATGAATATCATAAAAAAACTAAAATGGCGCTCAGGTGTTCATTTGTCTGATTTCTTTGTCCAAACCTATGTCTATTGATAATGATTTGAGATAAAAAAATGTGAAATAAAAGTCCTGTAAAAAAAACTACTAGCAAAAAGCCGAGCTTTGTGAGGGCTCGCGTAGTTTTTCTAACGGGTAATAATTTTTACGACAGTTGTTAAATTGTTCTTTTTTTAATAGTTATAAAATTAAGAATTTTTGACGGATAACACATCTAGATATGAAGTTGAACTACTTGATAGTTTTGCAGTAAAGTGTACCACAAATGCTCAGGTTGTGAGATAGTATTAGGGCTCACTTCGATCGCTCTAACAAAAAAAATAACTCGATTGTGGCGGAAATTAACCTAAAAAAAGGAAAACAACACATAAATGAAGGAAAAGAGTATCATAGGTACAGTCGGATGCATATACGTAGTTGCAACAAATATAAAATATGTTATAAAATGTTACATTTAAATTGTGGGTAGTCAAAATATTTGGTTGTTTAAGTAAACATGATCACGCCACCGTGTAGCCGCTACACCTACCAGTCGCCACACGCTTTGTATTTGGTATTTAGTTCGAACAAACATTGACTCGGTCAATAAATGTTCCACAGCAAAGTATCAAAAGATTAAAAACATGAGTTTGAGCCAGTTTCTTAGTTTCCTGAGAGTTTTTCCCTTTTAAGAGTTTTCTTACTCATATTTTAGTAGGTAAGTACCTACTCAACAAAGTAGTTTCCTACTAAAAATGAATTTGACCAAAATAAAAAAAATGCTATTGTGCAAGAATTTTTCTAGCTAATTATGAATTTCATCTTCTAAATTATTTTTTTGTCCAGCCGTTTTAGATATTAGCCGGAGCCTGGAGCAAACAGACAGACAAACTAAACTTTTGAAAATTGTTTTTTTAATGTAAGTACCGTATATATACTTTCATATGCATTTAGTGAAAAGGTGTTAATTTGAAGTTAAAAACAGACACTTCAATTTTATTTATACTATATCTAGATAGAACCTGGTAACAAATATAAAAGAGTTCCAGGAATTCCAAAGACAAGTAAACAGCAGCTAATATAATAGCTAATTAATTTTCGATTTTCAATTCGAATTTCGATTCAAATTTGGTATCACGAAAAAGAGCTCAAAATTCATAATAACAATTAATATTAATACGTAAGAAGACCCACGAAATGGTATAATTTTTAGGTTAGAACCGAGATCAGTACGCAATACACATCTCATCGTACGTTTGCTAGTGGTAATACAAAATGACTGAAATCATTAAAATATATTTTTTAAACAGTAATAAAATTTTTATCATCAAAAAGCCATAAAAAGTTACGTTTTCTTCACGTTTTCATGAAACGCACCAAAATCACAGATTATCTTCAAATGTAAATAAAACTTGGATGTTTGCCAGAATTTGAACGTTCTTTGAACATGTGTGTATAATAACACTTTGCAGAGTTTCTTTAGTAAGCAAATACATTTAAAAAAAAATAGTGGTAAATACAGTATAAACAGTATATAATATTAATAAAATAATAATAATATATGTTTCAGAGTCTACCTTTCTTACTATTTTTTTTGTTTTGTTTTGGGAACTACTATTCTAAAAAGATTTCGGGATTTATGACGATGAGACGAAATTAAGATATCGACTAAAAGATTTGATAAAAATGACAGTCCAATGCTTTATTTTGGAAAATTATGTAATTTACTTTTAAAACAACTATTTCTTACGTAACGTTGCTATACAAATAACTCTTGTTTTGAATTTGATACAATACGCTTAATTAGCCTTTATAATGATATCCCTATATGATAGATATATATAGAGATACCCTATCATGAAGAAAAAACATGTATAAGAATTATACTTTAAATTTACATAATATTAAATATTTATTATCTGCAACAAGTTATCAAATAAAAAAAAACGGCTAGTCTCATGGCTCTACTCATGGATAGATTAAAATAAAACAAGCAATTAAAAGGTAGAAGCTCATTGTAATTTAAAAAGTCCTCATTCCAAAGTCAAACTTCTTATGGTTTGCGTAGAAAATATAAAAAGTAATTAATTATTATTTGCAATCCTGATACCATCTATAATATAAACTTAATGCGTATCTATAGGCTAATTCTCCAATTATCAACTTATATTAAAAATATATATTAAGACACGATTTGTACAGTAATAATTAAGTGTATATTTGCTTTGTACATATAGTTAAGTTTACTTGTAATTTCCTTTATTGTAAATAAATTATTTAGATACAATTATATGTGATGTGATATCCGCCCGAGCCGACCGATTCATAAATTAGAAATAAAAGAAATAATTACGACGAGGTAAACAGTGCATTATCGCATATACTTCACTGGTTTAACATTAATAATCTGGCTTTAAATGCCAAGAAGACAAAATATATGCAGTTTTTATTACCTAATGTAAAAAGACAGAATTTGAATTTGTATCTCAATAACGACACATTAAATACGGTAGATTCCACGGTCTTCTTGGGATTGACATTAGATTCGGGTCTGCAATGGGGTCCCCATCTCTCGTCTCTTGCGAGTAGACTGAGCTCAGCTGTTTTCGCTGTTAGAAAAGTCAAGCAGCTAACGGACATTGATACTGCCAGACTTGTTTACTTCAGTTATTTCCATAGCATTTTATCTTATGGTATTTTGTTGTGGGGTAATGCAGCGGACATTAAATCGATATTTATTCTACAAAAAAGGGCCATTCGGGCTATTTATAACATAAGCGCTCGTGATACTCTCCGCGGACTTTTTAAAGAAATAGGAATTCTTACGGTTGCTTCGCAATATATATATTGTAACATTATGTTTGTTCGGCAAAATATTAATTGCTATTCAAAGCACAGCGACAAACACAGTATAAATACTAGAAATAAGGATAAACTTGTAACACCCAGTTTTCGCCTACAAAAGGTAAACAGATCGTTTATGGGGCAAGGTGTACGCATGTATAATAAAATTCCACAGTCCATATTGAACTTGCCTTTGAGGCAATTTAAATCAAAAATTAAAAATACGTTATTGAATAAAGCTTATTACACTATAGTGGAATACCTTGTAGATGTAAATGTGTGGGATTAGTGACTTGTTGTGTCTCACGTAGGATAAATAGATAAATTGTAATACAATATTGTTACCAAATATTTTTTTGAAAAGAGCAACTGTTGAGTTTCTCGCCGGTTCTTCTCAGCAGAACAGCTTTCCGAGCCGGTGGTAGTTTACTCACAGACTTACAGACTGACTTTTAATTTTGATAATGTAAAAATGACGATTCAAAAGAGCTTGTAAAAGTCTATTTGAATAAAGAATATTTTGATTTGATTTGATTTGATTTGATTCCAGCCAAGGCGGCCAATCTCATTGAAAATAGCCATCTGCGCGGGAGATACTATAGTGCACAAGTGTTCGCGCAGACACAAGTGTACTCTCTGTTCCTTATCACTCTTATATTCCGGTGGGACGACTGCTCGACACGACTTGTGAGAGTTAAGGCGCAGAACCGACGGCTTTACGTGCTCTTCGAGAGTGAAACACCGCCAACTTCCCAACTCTGGGTTGTTACTGAGGCTTACGAAACAGAAAGACTAACTGCCAGTTTCTATAACTCTATCTACCGATAGACCGGTAGATACTTTCATAAGATTTTGACAGGTTGTAACT
The DNA here is from genome assembly GCA_905231865.2 of Boloria selene. Classification (NCBI taxonomy): domain Eukaryota; kingdom Metazoa; phylum Arthropoda; class Insecta; order Lepidoptera; family Nymphalidae; genus Boloria; species Boloria selene. The sequence continues at coordinate 2,934,583 of HG993133.1, forward strand.
TTTAATGTGTCAAAATAGTATGAAAGTAACTACCAGTCATCGGTAGATAGAGTTATTGAAACTGGCAGTAAATAACTAAACTTGGCCCGACCCGGGACTCGAACCCAGGATCTCCCGGTGTGCGACCGGACATGCTAGCCACTACACCACCGAGGAAGTTTTAAAATAAAATAATGTATAAACATATGTATTAAGAAAACATTAGAAAACAAAAGATAAGCTATGTACATCGAAACTACTTAATATTCGACATAAGTATGTCGGATCCAAAATATATTCAAATCTTGAACTGCGTACTTTGATACTTGAGCTTGAATTATTTATTCCATAGAATATAAAACATAATGAATAATTTACATGCAATGCTCTGCCAAGAGCTTAAATATTTTGCTATGTAACGGTACCATTTCAGTTATAATTTACTCTAAAATTAATTTAATACATATAAAAAAATACTAAAATTGATAAGCTATACAACATTTTTAAGCATTCAGCACACAGTAACATTATCAAAGAAAGTGGATATCCACTTGTTTTCTCGTGATATAGTCACAGACAGACAGACAAAAATTTGAAAAATGATAATATTAACTATTTCAATTAGATTTTCCAAAAAATACTAAGAACGTATACATATATGTAAGATATAGATTACATATATACATATACTCAATGATATATAAAACTATAGATACGTTGCCCGCGCTCTGCAGTGGCAACATGAATGCAAGGCAATTGCCGGACTTTCATTTAGTCGCGTACCAACCAGTGCCGCGGCAGTACGTGACATTAAAATAACTTTTGTGTATAACTTCCTCAAACAACGAAAAAAAAATGCCGTCCTGTGTTTTTAGGACATGTAAAAACTATACTTTAACTGTGAAAAATAGAAAAATATCATTTCATGCGAAGTATCAAGAAAAATGTATTTTATTTTATTTTTTTCGATGCCTTCTAATGACAACTGAGGAACTCCTGAGTTGGTCATTAACGGGTGAGATGAATAAAATAAAGGATCGGAGCAGTAATGAAAAGTGTTGCAAAAACGGGAGAAAAATATTTCTTTTAAGAGCTTCTCTGCTAGGTATTTGGTTTTCAGCCTTTATAACGCGAGCGAAGCCGCGGGAAAGGCTAGTTATAAAATATTAATATTAATAAATATTTGTAACATTCTATGTAATTAGTTAAAACTAAATGGTGATAGTTATTTTATTCGCATGTATATAGATTAGGTACATATATTAGCCTACATTGTGAAGAATTACATTTTGCAATACGCGACATTTTAGGTCAAGTGAAAACATCGACCTACACTACAGAGAAACATCTGCATTGTATGAATTAATAAGCAATTGTATAAAAGCTCAACCAATAGCATTGAAATATTTACACACTAGGCATTTAAGATAAAAATAAACGTTGTTTTATATAACATCACACTCGATGTCTAAATTAAGTCTATCTATATTTAATTTGCATACAAAAGTTATTTTAAATCTGTCCAACAACGTTTCAACGTGAAGATGCAACATTATACAAACATATACATATTATTTACATATAATCAAGATGACAATCAATGACAGTAATATAGTAGGAGAGCTAGCGAATCATCCGTTTAACCCGGGTCAGTAGCGTCTGGCAATCTGACCGGGCGCGAAGCCAAGAAACGCGCAGGAGGGGCCTACTTCGGTGGGTGTTGTATCATGCAGGTTGCTCCTGGTACTTCTCTGAGAGCAGAGTGGACTGTGGAGCAACCCTTCGCTGTGTGGTGTATTTTGGCAGACGGCAGATCCTGCGACGCCCCATTAAGACGGGTGAGGGCTGGTGGATTTTAGTGGGTAGTACTGGCTGTTCCGGCCAGTAAGTCCCACATTACCACTTGTGGTATGTACTCGTATTATTGCATTTTACAACAATCAAAAAAAATAATAGTTCGCTAGCTCTCAGACTAATACTTACGCACACATGTAATGAAAAATTATTACTAAATCTGAATGAAAATATAAAAATTACAATGTTATATTGCAATATATTATTCGAAAGCTTAGTTCATTGGCTTTGCGATAGACCCCTGCAAATTTACCATTAATTATTATCGTACAAGTAAAAAAAAATTTTGTAAATTGAAAGACTCGAGAAAGGTGATTTTGTCTATTTGGCTTTACAAAATATTTTTATTTTCAGTAATACGTATTACGTTAAGAATTATGTATTTTCTTTCGACCAAACCAGAACTTACTATTTCTAATATTGTAGTAATGTCTCCTGTCTTATGATTACTTCGTTAGATGACGACTACAGAACGTCTGTTTTATGAGTCATTTTAAGATTTTCAAATTGTATTTAGAAAGTGTAGTTTCACTTTATAAATTTTACACATAAGATACAATAAAAAAGTAATATGATATCACTACACAGTATAAAACAAAGTCGCTTTCTCTGTCCCTATATCCCTATGTATGCCTAAATCTTTAAAACTACGCAACGGATTTTGATGCGGTTTTTTTTAATAGATGGAGTGATTCAAGAGGAAGGTTTTTATGCATAACTAGCGGATCCCGTGGCTTTGCCTGTGCTAAATCTAGGGAAGAGCCCGAGCGAAGCGAGGGCGAGTCGCTAGTGTGAAATATTTATCAAAAGTTTGAATGCGCAGTTTTTTAACAAATCTAACGAAGAAGGTTAATGACATTTTCGGTTCGCGACCGGCTCGGATTTCTTATAATTAATAGTCTCAGTTAAGCTATTAACGCTTAAAATTATGTTTTTATTATCTTTCAATATGTGTACGTTGACAGAGAGGATGGATATCTTTCTATGCTTATGCTCTAATCGTTTGAGATTCGTGCTAGATACATATATTAATGGATATTAAGTTTCGGATATACACATGAATATTATTCTTGTTATTCCAGTCTATTCATACACGGTTGCAGATCGGGTGGTCCTGGGTTCAATATTACGTCGTGCGAAGAATAGAAATAGTCTTCAATCCTGCACATTATCTGTCATAGTTTGAATTAGGCTCTGAGTGTAATCCGTGAATCCGTTAGAATTCAATTTCAAGAGGTCAACTACAACAAAGCACATTTAAGTACTAAACGAACCGTAAGAACGTTACTTAATATACTGGTCAGGTAAAACTGTGTTCGTTGGTTTATTTGACAAACGTAGAAATTTATTTTTTGACTTCCCTCTAAAGCGTTTGAACAATAGTTAATTTTCAAGGCTACCAGTGCTTTTATCTCACACATCAAAAATTTTTTACGGTCTTCACTGTTTTAATTAGGCACGCTGACGCCATGTCGAGCATCTCTACGTATATTTTATTGTCGAGCTTGACATAAAAATTATGCTATTTACTCCTAACAATTAACAGCCGTACATAAATTCTTTGTTTATACGTATTTGTGTGTACATGAATAAAGTTTTATTATAAATGACATTATAAATGAAGTTTTATTATTTGTAATCAACATTTTTATTACCTACCATGGACGTAGCAAATGTTATATTTTTAAATGACTAGATGTATCTATCCTCACTAAGATTACTAGTCTAGTCAATTAGTTAAGTACTTTATGCACACTAAGATGAGAAAGACGGGAATGTGAATGGTGATAATTGATAATTTTACAAGCTTTTATATAACTAGCAATGTATTTGTGTTCGGATCCTTAACCGATGGAACTGATATTTGTATACACGTTTAGTTTGGATTACAATGCGTGGTTAGCTCAGTGACGTCACTCTTAATACAATATGGTGGGCACCCAAAAATGCGCGAATATGTTTTCATTATATTAAATCAACTCCTTCAATTAATTACACTACACAATTTATGTCAATGATATTAAAACTTATTTTACTATATTTTTTAATATTAATTTATTGTTTTTAATATTAAGTCTGAGAGATTTTAAGAGAGCTATATCGGTATTTTAAATTTATTTACAATAAATGAAATTACAAGTTACAACTATATAACAATATATCGTTTTGACGACACGTTTGGCTCAGTTGGTAGTGACCCTACTTTCTGCACCAGCGGTCGCGGGTTCGAGTCCCGCGCGTTCATTTATGTTTGTACTCCAGTCATAAGTTATACCATGTATGTATTTAAAAGTTTATATGTGTAGTATATCAAATATTTAGTATCCGTAATACAAGCCTCGTAGTTTACCACGGAACTAGATGGCAATGTTGTAATAATGTTCTAACATATTTATTTATTGTATTCATTTATATTCAAAGAAAATTTTACTGCTAAGAGCTATTTTAAATAAATAATATTCAACATAAAAATAGGTATAAGTATAGATAATAATGCACGTATGTTCATGACGTAGTTACCAACTTACTATGCCTTGTTATCTGCTTGTAACTAATCGACCTAAATTAAAAAAAGAGTATGATAAACCTGTCAATGTTATTTTGTTCAATGGTTACATGAAATGTAGGTCTAGGCATTAAAGTACAGATCTACTTTTTAACCGACTTCAAAAAAGGAGGAGGTTATTTGGTCCGCTGTATACTATCACAGACAGAGAGATCAAAATACCCGTTCGAAAGTTAATTGCAAAGGCAGGATAAAACTGCTGTCCTTCTTGGCTGGCACCGACTCCAACAATAACTAATTAATTAAAATTATTTGTTTTTTCTTTTTAGTTTCGTTTTGTAACGTTTTGAAGTCGGTTTTTATTTTAGTTAAAAAATAATTACATTTCTTTTTTGACATGGTATGGATTCTCTGGAATTTCTATTCTTATAATTATATTCTATACAACATTGGCAAATTTTATAACTTGTGTCCAACTGGCTCTTCTAGAAGCTATTGAATAATTGAATTGAATTGACTTAGCATTATCGTATACAGGTCCTGGGTTTGACGTTGGACTAAGTTGAGTTATTGCGTTTGTCTGGCAAGAAATTCTTACTTGGAAGAATCCTTATTCTGAGAATTCTTACAAGTTATACTCGTTACAGTCTAAGAAGTCGGATTTGACATCTGTCAAATGTATGAAAGTAAATCATAAAATTCCTTTCTTTGGTAATTATTACCATAAATAATATGTAATCGTAATTGAAATTTTTTTAAGCAATTGTGCAGCTCTAACTTCGAAGAAATAAATAATATTTTGTGCCCGCCGTTACAAGGCGAGTTGTTGAATTTTGATGAAGTGTCAAATCCGACTTCTTAGATTGTGACGAGTATAGTTAGTAGTTAGCCATGCTTCGTCCCTGGGTCACGAAGTACATTTACACAAAGTTTGGCTGTCTCAGAATGCACAATATTATTAATCTGATCTGTCACCAGTTCTGTTAACTTTGTATTCAGCCTTATAGTCAACCATATTATTTTTTTAAACGGAGGTAAATGTATCATTTAATTTACAATCGTCACTTTTCATCTTTAATACTCTATTCTTTCCGCATCAAGACAACGGTTATTAAACGGTTAAGCGAACCTTTCTAACAACGGCGCCGACGCGACGCGACGCTAAGTTTTGTAAACTTACATATAAAGCAAATTATTAATTAAATTTGTTTTGTTGATAAAATACAACAAAAATGAAGAAAAAAATAAAGATACTCTAAGCGAATTAGGTAGGTATACTGTTTTTGTATCTATACTTCATGAATTATGGTTCAACCCATTTTTTTATCCACCAACAGTTATAAAAAAGGAGCAAATAAAAAATTAATCATTAGGAAATTTCCTAGGCTTATTATCTAAGGCAAAAATAAATTTGCGATTTTCGTCTGATAGTTTACAACGAAAATTGTCAAACCTGTTTTCAAGTATGAGTTGGAGTTCACAGTTTTATTGCCACAATAATCATTAACTAACCATTACTTTTATGATTGAAATTGTAATTAAAATAATGTATGGTGCAAATAAAACAAAGTTAGGTACCTAAGCCGAACTATACAGCTTACAGTGAATATAGGTGTATTTGAAAATATTTTATAATAAATCGATTTGTTTGTATATTATTTCTATGTAGTTTTATTTTGTTTTGACCATTTTCAAAGGAGGCAGAGAGAGATATTAAATTTGGGAAATCTGTACAAATATGAACTACCTAAACAAATATGAATTGAGAATCTTAGAAGTTATGATGATAGAAACTTAATACAATACTTAAACATTAGTAAATTTATATAATAGTTCGTTCTTAAATTTATTTAACAGTTAGTTAAGTAATTTTACTTAACAGTTAGTTTTTTAAGGTCCCAATGTATATATATACAAAACTCTCTTCGTTCTAGGAATACAAATGTTAAACTTTATCTCAGAATCTTGTGACCTCATTGACACAATGACGAATGTATTTGTTACCTACGCCAGTACCTAGCAATTTTCCTTGTTTTTTAGTACTAGTGACTTATTCTGGCTCCGCTCGAATCCTTAGGTTAATTTTGCCATTATAATTTTGCTCCATGCTCTAGGTAGCTAGACGATTTGATTTGATTAAACTTTTTTATTGTTTTTTTAAATATATTAAACCTATGTATTATACAAACATTCTAGAATATTTTCTTTAAAGATATTGAAAATATTATTAAGTTAGCTAAGCGTACAAGCGTACAATACCTACACTGAAGTCCTACGGCTTACCACATAATTTAAATTTGTTTGCGTTTGCATTCCATCCTTTTATCATCCCAATTCCCATAGCTAAGTATATGCCTCCCTTCAATTGAGGCGAACCAAGGCACGCCTACGCTGGCCAAGTGTGTGTTGGCGGACATCACGTCATTTCTTTCGAGAACTTATATATAATATACTACTAGCTTTACCCGCGGCTTCGCCCGCATTCATTTTTTTAATTGCTAATCAACCTCATTGGGTTGATCTGTAGGATACCTGAAAGTTTCTTCAAAATTACTCTAGATATTTTAGAACCCATTGTTAATACAAACAATTTTTTCATTTTCAGAATATGTGTACAAAGTTTTATGATGATCGGTTGAGTAGTTTTCGCGTGAAAGCGTAACAAAAAAACTTACATTCACATTTAGTATAATATTAGTAGGGATAGTAGGGATGTTCTCTCAGACTTTTAGATTCCTCAGGAAATTTCCTTCACCGTAAGACCAGTAGTAATATAGATAAAATATATATTAGAGATAGTTCGCATAATATGAAAATATCAGAGGTGCGAGATTTGAACCCGCTTCAATCGGTTTCCTAAACAAGCGCGTTACCACTGCCTAATATTGGCACCGAATATAAAATTTATTCATTAAAATTCTACAGTACTTGACTCACATTTTCTATTAAACTCAAAATACAAGTGTTTTATATGGTCATTCAAGTTGTAATCACCAGAAACTGTATAATTCATTATGCTTTTACTTAAATCGTCTTTACTTATGACTTTTTTAACGTTTTGACTTATGGAGAAGGTCAAGGTATACCTACAATAATATTATTGTTTTACAGCTTTTTTCATCGATATGTTTTTTTATAATATCCTTTATTCGCTTGTATCCGTTTAGGTATAATAAAATATTAAAAAGATGGTCTTAAAGTAATCATTGTGTTTCTAACACTATTTTTATTAAACTTCAACAATTAAAACTTTAACATTAAATTCATAACTGCTCATTTTTGGAGCGACAGAAGGATCTTAATACGTATATATTCATATTATAGGTAGGTACATCTTACTGAAACAATCATTATCATTGATACAGATGCCGAATCAATAGTTTTTAGAATTTTGTGACCGCATCACTTGACGACACGTATGGCTCAGTTGGTAGTGACCCTAACTTCTGCGCCAGCGGTCGCAGGTTCGAGTCCCGCTGGGGGCATTCAGTTGTTGATCTCGAATGTTTGTTCTCCGGTCATGGGTGTCAATATTTATTTTATGTATATATTTAAAATTTATGTGTAGTATATCAACTAACTATCCGTAACACAAGCCTCGTAGCTTACCACGGAACTAGATGGTGGTGTTGTAAAAATGTCCTAACATAATTATTTATTTATTATTTTATCAAGATAACTGGACGAATCAAAAAGTAACTCGTACCCAAGCGAAGCGAAGCCAGATGAGTCGCTAGTATTACATAAACATTTTCCTAATAGGTCCTAACTCCTAAGTACACATTGGAGTATACACATGCTAACTAATTAACTATTCTTTTAGTCTCAGGCATTGGATTTTTAATTGACTTCAAAAGGAGGTGGTTCTCGATAAGGTTGTATTTTTTGTTCGTTGCCTTAAAACTGCGTCATTTATGAATTGATTTGAATATGTCTTGTTTTGATTGAAAGCGTATACCTACTTCCAATTTAAGTGCCGATACAAATCAAAGCTTACACCAGAAACTAATGTAGGTATAATATTTTAAACTAATTAGTTTAAATATCTGTAACATTAATATATGAAAACAATATGTTTTTTTTTACTTTTTAAAGTTTTTTACTTTGGAATGATTGAAATCAGTTTTTATTTTTTTGAAGTTATTATAAAAAGTTGCATTTACAAATTATTCATCATCATCATCAGCCCTTTTTAACGTCCCACTGCTGAGCATGGGCCTCCCTCAGTACAAAGGGGATAGTCCACCGCGCTGGCCTAGTGCGTGTTGGCGGACTTCACATGTCTTTCGAAAACTTGCTAGGTTTTCTCAGACATGCAGGTTTCCTCACGATGTTTTCCTTCACCGTAAGACAAATGGTAATCATGATATAAATGATTCGCACATGAAAATATCAGAGGTGCGAGACTCGGATTTGAACCCGCATCACTCGGTTATCCAAGCGAGCGCGTCACCGCTGGGCTACCACTGTCTACATTTACAAATTATTACGGTAAAAAAATAATGGTAGGTATGTATGGTACCTAGATGTATGTAAATCCCACGATACCACAGTATTATCTTTAAATCCGTCCATTCTTTTACTGACAATAAACACTATCTTCAAGTATCTTACATATGTATTAGTGAGAACATGCATTTTTATCTTTTTACAATTGAAATCATGAAGGACACAGCTTAAAAATATCTTTATATTTTTAGTGGTCCGTTTGCTTTTGGCGAAAAAGGTTTGTAAGAATTTATTAAAACTGAGTTTATTTCTTAAAATTTTTATAGGACCAAATGGCAAGTATTCCGCATCGAATAAAAGCAAATACGAAAATCGGATCATAATATATCAGAGTAATCGGTGTACAAACATAAAAAAATACCGATCGAATTAACCTCCTCCTTCTTTCGAAAGTCGGTTAAAAGCTTAGTTAAGCAGATATAATATTTTGACGACACGTTTGGCTCAGTTAGTAGGGACCCTACTTTTTGCGCCAGCGGTCGCGGGTTCGAGTCCCACTAGGATCGTTTATTTGTTGAGCACGAATGTTTGTACTACAGTTATGGTTATTAATATTTATAATATATAATATATGTATTTGAAACAATATGTGTAGTGTATGAACTATCTGGTATCTGTTATACAAGCCTTACTAGGTGGCACTGTTGTAATAATGTCCCAACTTATTTATTTATTTATATTAATATTTATTTATATTAATTTTTATTTAAGTTATTATTTTTATGGTTATTCATATGTACATAATATGGATTATCATCAGGAAGCAATGTTTTCAAGAAAAGCATCTATATTAGATACCTATTATTTTTCAGTGGAGATAAATTGATCATTATGTAGTTAGCGTTACTCAGATAGTCCCTAAGTTACCTACCTAGCCGTACAATGCATTTGGTGTTTCTTTTTGGCCCAGTAAAAAGGTACGGAACAAGCAGGTAAACTTAGCTATATTTTATAAAACTTTACGAAGAAAATATTCATTTCCTTATTTCTCTAATATTCTTAAATTGGTTGACGAAGAACTTAAGATCATTATTACTTTATTTACACGCTAAGATAAATTATCATAAAGATCGTATCAGCAATCTTTGAAAAATTACGTAATATGTACATACGAGTACCTAATTGTCTGTTAGAAAACTATAGTTATTTTAGAGCCGGCTTTAGCACTTGTTCACATTGTTGTACATATAAAATATCAATTTAATGTACTCAGTATTTTTTAGATGCTAGATTTAATACAAAAATATGATTACAAATTCGATTTCACAGTCCATTTTAATTTCGCAGAGGTTTTATATCCGAAATTTTGAGAAGTTCGATTAAAAATGCATTTTTTCAAGTGGTAGTGCCATGCTTGTTACCTTCGGGTAGCAGCCGAATGGGCCGGCACGCCCCGTATAGTTCATTAGTACCACTCTCTCACAGAAGACCGGCGTGAAGTGGCAGCTATGCTGTCGCGTTTCGTCCGGTGAGTGAGAGTCCGGGAGGCCCACTCTCCTTCCCCTCTTCCTTTCATCTTCCGCCTTCGTTCCCCCCTCCCTCCCACTTCCCTCCCTCCTCCATCCCTCCCTTTCCTGAAAGGCCGGCAACGCATCTGCAAGCCAGGCTTGCAGATGTCCATGGGCGGAGGTGATCACTTCCCATCAGGTGAGCTTCCTGCCCGTTTGCCCCCTTTTTACCATAAAAAAAAAAAAAGACTATCGGTACCTGGTGTATTATAAGTAGCTATGCGAGTACGGACTATATAAAGTGTTTGAATATATTCGTAAAAGTAAAAAAAAAATATTTTGTGATCATAATAATTTCTATGAGATAATCTCGTACTATTATGAATAAAAAATATGATTGCTAAGTGGTTTTCATCATGGTAATACATACATGTATTAAATATATATTTATTCACTGTACGTGACCGTGAGCCAAACTTATTTTTAGTTTCTTACCATCTAAATAGAGTTGTTACTTGCCATGAGTGAATAATTAATCATAGTTTTAATGTGTCATATCTCTGTGTTTGGTATAGAGCCAATTTAACTCCAGATAATAATATGTAAAGATACTTATAATAAAATTTATTTACTTTATCGACTTTATTTCCTGAAAATAATTTAAGGAGACTTCTGAGGTTACAAGCGAGTGTACAGTAGCTTATTAGGTAGTATATATCGGCAGACAGTAGTAGCCCACTAGTAACGCGAGTGAAGCGATACCAATTTTCAAATTCGGATCTCGCACCTGTGATATTTTTATATGTGAATCATTGCGAAACATGATTGCCACTTCACTTCACTTCATAGTATAAAACAAAGTCGCTTTCTCTGTCCCCATATCCCTTTGTACGCTTAAATCTTTAAAACTGCGAAACGGATTTTGATGCGGTTTTTTTAATAGATAGAGTGATTCAAGAGGAAGGTTTACATGCATAACTAGCGGATCCCGCGGATTTGCCTGTGCTAAATCTAGGAAAAAGCCCAAGCGAAGCGACGACGAGTCGCTAGTGTCTTACTAAAATAAAAGGAGACACGTATTCAGCAGTGGAACGTAAAAAAAGGCTGAATACGGTACATTCCTTTCCTCTAATAACGTAGAAAGAATTGAATTTAATTAATACCATAATTAATATGATTGTTGAAGGCTTAAATAATTATTGTATTATGATTTAATAATAATAAATACTTTCAAATTTTTTGTGACCCAAAGTATAACAAATATAAAAATATATAAAAATCTATTTAATTCAGTAACATCGAGGAGAAGACAGGAGTACCATTTCAGAACAATTTCGTCATGTAGCGTAGATTGGATGCAGGTTGAGATATAATATATAAACAAAAAATAAACGAAAATCCTTGTAAGATTTAATAAGATAAAAAAAGAAGCTACAAGCAAATGGAACATATGGACGTTGCTTAAATATCTACAATGGGAGGTTGTTGACTGTAAACAATTTACAGATGAAAACAAGAAGAGCGCTCTCTAACTCTCTCTCAACTCTCTATTCCTATCACTCTCATACTCCGGTGGGACAATTGTTCGACACGACCAATGAGAGCTAAGGCGCAGGACCGACGGCTTTGCGTGCTCTCCGAGGCACGAGGGTGACACACTGTCAACTTCCCAACTTCGGGTGGTTACTGAGGCTTACAGAACAGAAAGACTCAATAACTAAACTTGGCTCGACCCGTGACTCGAACCCAGGACCTCTCGATGTATGACCGTACATTCTAGCCACTACACCACCGAAACAGTTATATATCTCACTAGCCTTGCCTCTGCGGCTCTGCTCGCGTTCTAAAGGCTGAAAGTCAAAAGAAATATCTTTCATCAGTTCTTGCAACATTTTTCATTGGTGCTCCGCTCCTATTTGTCGTAACGTGATGGAAGTTAGCCTAAAGCCTTCCTCGATAAACGGACTATCCAACACAAAAGAATTTTTCGATTCGGACCAGTTGTTAACCTCAATTAGCACGTTCAACCAAACAAATAAACAAACAAATTCTTCAGCTTTATAATATTAGTATAGATACAAATGCAATAGGTAGGTGCACCTTATACCTTAAATGAAATCAATGGTCGCTTAACAGCTGAACTGGTATTGTGCCACTGCATTGAACCGAATATCTAATTGTGCGTAAAAATTTCGTAAACGGTTATACGAGGCTCATACATAGAAACAAGCGATAAACTATATTTTAAACATGTGGAGACAATTAAAACATTGACCTGAAGGTTATCGGCGACTGTGGAATTTTTTATCACATTTATTTCATAATATTAGTTATGACGACTTTATTGATAACTTCTTCGATATATCTGCTAGAACAATTAAAATTGAGATAATAAATAAAACGTTACGAAATGCACAAAATTAGTAAGCTGTGAGTTGTCAAGAAATATCGATTTCATTTTAAGTCTCAAGATGAACATAATAGCTTATAGATTGCGTTTATTTTAAAATATTCATAAAATGGTAATGGTGGCCATTGTTGTAAATTACACTTCGACTGATATGGACATTGGACATATCGTCACCTTACGACTTGTTAATACGTTTTTTGTAGGTATGTGCTTGCGAATATCTGTACATACCTATAATAAATATAATAAAGTCCTAACTAAGGTTCTGTTCATTAAATAATTTTTGAAAAATCTTATTGGAATATTCTTTAAATCATTGTCAAATTATCGAACTAGAGGCCGTATGTATATTTTTTTGGATTTTTTTTATCTAGCGATGCATCACGACAACTACTGCACAGATTTTGATGAAATCTTGTTTAAAGATAGCTGGTTGTCAGGGCCAACATATAGGATACTTTTTTGATTATTTCTGAGGAATGAATCCTAACTGCGCATGCACGAATCGAGCGGAGCGAGGAAAAATCGCTAGAATTGGTATAAAAAATTAATTAAATATGTTGGGACATTCTTACAACAACGCCATCCAGTTCCGTGGTAAGCTACGATGCTTGTGTTACGGATACCAGATAGTTCATATACTACATATATGTATATGTTTAAATACATACATATTATAAATATAAACACCCATGACTGAAGTACAAACATTCGTGCTGAACAAATGAATGCTCCCAGCGGGACTCGAACCCGCGACCACTGGCGCAGAAAGTAGGGTCACTACCAACTGAGCCAAACGAGTCTAAAAGAATCATGTCAATATTATGAGTGTGAAAATGTGTGTTTCTTAATTTAATGTAAACAATTGAACTGATAAAATGTAGAACTCATATGAAACCTGTCCTAGATTAATATATACATGGAAAGATTATAAATGCAAATTAATATGTTTTTAATTTCTCACACCATTATTAAGACGTGTTTTTGTTTAAAAGTTCTATGTGGTCCCATTATATAAGCTAGATTACTATATATTTTTATTCACAACTTTTTACTATACATTTGGGAAAAGTACATCTACAAAAGTAGAGCACTAATATCACTCCTTTCTTTCTTCTTAGAAATATCTTTAACAATAAATTTGTGGGACAAATGCAGGTAAGCGTTTCACCACTTACATAATATTAGTGCTTATATTTAGTTTTTGTCAGTTCATTAACCACGCTATTTCGATCTCGTCACAACGATTACATTTAAACAAAGAATTATACTAATTGTTATTTGTTAGTAACATACTAATTGAAATTATAATTAGGTATACGTATGTTAATGTTTGTCACCCATTTTATAATTTTCCTTCATATAGTTGAAGGTTTGAATTAAATTCAATAGATAGACCTGGAGTAACATACGAGGTTATATGCTACTTTCAGATGTTTAGGGAGTAGGGATGCATCCAAGCAAAGTAAGGATAAGATGATAGTGTATAGGTTTAGTGTGAGGCACAAAAGGTAACATAGGGCTAATTATATTATTAATTGAATTAAATTAATAGAGTTGGTAATTTTAAATTAGGTTTTGTGCATAGTATTGAGACTCATCTCGTATTTTTAACAGCTAAAATTACTTGGTGGTTGGTTGGAGTGATCGGGGGACTTGTAAAGAAATTTTCCACAGAACTGTCTCCCTGCATTAAAATGTTGGTTTTTATCTTTTCCATTTTTGGGTACAATGGCGGTTTAATTGCAAAGTAAGTAAATTCATTAGCGCATACCTAAAGTAGAGTAAAAACTCGTATCTAGCTGCATCCGGTTAAAACGAAACCAGACCCTGGCAGAATTGGAAAATGGCTAGGCAGATTGATTAAAATAGGTACCTTGTTCCCATTCGACACTGAAATCTTTTTTTTAATTATTTATTTTTTACTTTTTAGTTAATTTTTGAATATGTCAGGCGTCTTTTAAATTTTTTTAGTCATTTGTTCTTGGGAGTTTTAGTCAAAACTCAAAAGTAGGTAATTTATTTATGCAATCTAACAATTTCGCTTTTGCGTAAATTCACTTGTGCCGAGTTCTGTTAACCTACGCTTGTAATAATTAAAAAAAAAACATTACATTTTTTTAATGATGGAGAAATGCATCTAGAACGTAGATATCCTACTTCAATCTTGTATAATATAATAATTGGTATCAATATGTAAGAAAAACAAATTAAACTAAGTTATAATTACCCAACGGATCGCAATAAAATCACATTTGAATGCTACCTATGTGTAATGCTACCTATAATTAATTATTATTTACTAGATACATCGTACATATATACCTAGAGTTCATTATTTTTAATGGGGCATTCGTAAAGTTTAAAAATTACAGATTTCTACCACAGAATATATAATATACTTCTACAGTCACATGAATATGAGAATATAATGTAAAACGTCATACCCTTTTGCACTAAACAGTATTAGCCGACTTTAAAAGGAGAGGTTTAGACGAGGATGCGTAAAACACAGAACAAATACGAATTATTATGTATGTATTTATGTAACATAAATGTCTTTTTATTAGTAGATAAAAAGACATTTATGTTACATAAATATACTACTTATAATATTATGGATATTTTTAACATTAAAAATGGCAGATTTTAGGATTTTTTTTAATCTTTTAAGAAAATAAATATAACTTAAATAAAATCTAATAACTTAAAAGATGCAATATAACATAATCATAACACTCTGTTTTTCTAATAGTAAAGTAAATTTAAAAATTTTAGAAAGTCAATTAATTCCATATCGAACACTTACTTTAATTAGAAATTGGCACAGAATCAAATTATTGATTTGCTTCAACCGGTGAAACTAAACGTCGTATATGCCCATATTATGTTTGCGATCAATGGCCTCGTGCTGATTGCAATTACAAATATAAATAGTAGATAGGTACGTTACATTAGTATTTAGTGTCTGACACAGTACCATCATATTTACTATGAAAATAGATCCTACATTCGATTCCTAAATAATGATTTTAAATGTTAGCAGAGTTTTATTAATAATCGACAATCAAATAGTTTGACGACACGTTTGGCGCAGTTTGTAATCACCCTACTTTCTTGCGCCAGCGCGGCGGTTGCGGGTTCGAGTCCCGCTGGCGGCGTTCATTTCTTAAACTTGATGGATGTTTGTACTCTAGTCATGGGTGTTTCTATTTATATTATGTATGTGTTGGAAATTTATATGTGTAGTATATCAACTATCTGGTATCCGTAACACAAGCCTCGCATCAGTTATGTAACGTATTCGGTAACGTTCATGCCCTAGCACTTGTCGTAGAAGCGCAACTTTTCTTAGTTTAATGGCTTTGACAAGTAATTGTTTATTCCACTTCAACTGCCTGAGGATCTCGATGTTGGTAACTTTATCTGTCCAACTTATTCGGAGCATACTCGCCGTATATACGTACGTATGTGTATACTATATATTATTATAGTCTATATATTCTCATTTCTCATGAACGAGGCTCTTGCAGTTTCATTTCGAACTCGTGTTTCGATGTCACTCCCCCAAGAATCAGTTGATTTAAGATACTGGTACTGTGTACTTCTGATCCTGTTCGATACTTACTTGCCTTACACATAATCTGCGGTGCTTTGGCACCCTCGAAAGTCGAAACTACCATGATGCAATAAGTCGTCGGCGTATCTCAAGTTGTTATTGACATTACATGTTCAACCAGAAGAAGGATTATGTCTTTTTATATTATTAAGCTATTCTGTAACGACAAAATTCCGTAACGAGAATAAAACCTAACACTCCTCACTCCGCTTACCATGTAGCTCGGCCGAGCGTTCGCTTAAAGTGTATGTATTGGTACGACGCGACTGTACGAAGCTCGCACGGATCGAGACGAGCTGCTCCGAAATGGGACGAATACGTATATGTTTCTTATTTCAGTTACCATAAACCTATAGTTTCAATGATAAAAATTCCTGAATAACCTACATGTATTGTAAGATAATAAAAATATTTTAAACGTTATTAACTTCTCATTTATTCAATAAAAGAAAAAAAAATGTTTTCTTATCGGTCACCACGCTCAACTTACGTAACGTGACTTGAATTAATATTAAAGAAAAAAAATACTGCATAAATAAAAAATAAATAAATAATTATAATTGCATAAGTAGATGAAAATGCTATGCAATAGCTTTACCGCGGCAGTCCCTGAGTGCCACACATTTAAGCGTTTTTTTATTTAAGTACGACACCCAATATTATATCCTTAGGTACAAAACTAATAAATTAATTAATAAAACTTATAATTAAAAACAATAAAAGTGAAATATAATTAAAGGCTTTATTTAAAGGCACAAGCAACATGTTAAGTATTAACGAATTCGAATATTAAGTTAAAAAATACTGTAGCTTAGTTAATTTGAAATTAAAAACAGACACCTCAATTTTATTTATATGTATATATTTATCGTAATCAGAATAATTTATACATAGATAAATATAACCTAGGTGACTAAGGTTCAATGCCCTTGGTTAAAGGCTTGGTAGACATTTTGCGTAAGATGTAGTTTTCTGCGTTGATTACTAAACTTGTTTTTGTTTAGCGACTCCCTAGACAGAAACAAATCTATCCCACAGGTACTGTATAATTTTCCAGGAACAAGTATATGTGCTATTGCAGATGTGAAATTTCTAAAAATATTTATATTATGTTAAAATTTATTAATGTTTTTGTGAACCCAAAATGTAATTTTTAATGTTAAAAATTAAAATGCATAATAATCAAATATGTAACTAAAAATTAAAATATCGAAATTTATATAATATATATAAAATATGATTCTTCGTATTTTTTACTAATACAGAATACTCACCTCATATTATATTTACTTATTTGTTATTTTAATTAAATTTTCAGTGAATGAAAGCTTTATTCATCATATTTTAATCTCGTATACCAAACTTTTAGGTCACCCATCGAGAAGAACGTACATACCTAGCAGACACCATTGCTTGACCATACGGTACTATAAGGTACCAATCGGCAATCATCCGCCTTAGCAGTGCAAAGTTCGAAAACTATCAAAAGTCCATTTCTGATGTTGCGTTTAACAAATATAAAGTAATTAATTTACCTAGATTTGTATTTATAATATTATCACATATGACAAAATAGGTACCTAATGTACCAAAAATGGTCACAGAATATATGGTATGGCTATTACTAAAGGCTAATAAGTATTTTTTGTTTTAACTCTTATGATTGGTCTCTGTACATACTTGCGTGTTCAAATAATATTGTTGATTCACAAAATAATAATAGAAAACAAAATATAACGTACGTACATTGACATTACGAATATTGCTACATATGTAGAAATGTATAATTTGCCTTCAGTTTGAACTTTGATTGTTTATAAACGATATGAGGGTCTGGAGCGGCAAAAGTAAATAATGCTTGCTAGCATTATAAATGCTAAATTGAGTTTTTATTTATTTATTTGTGACTTTATAGTATTAGTTAAACGAGGTGTTAATATAATTAATCTTTTAATCTTAATATTTAATATGATAGAATTTGTCATTTAATAAATATCAAAAATGCTCGAAAGCTTAGAATAATAACGCTTATTCTAAGCTTGTGCTTAAGTTATAGGTAACAATAACTAGTAACAATAGTTATTGGTGTGGAATATGGCTGGAATCATTGGAAATTGGCTAGACTGATTTTCTTGAGTTTTTTTTCATTTTAACAGTTTAAGTTTAAATAGATTTTGATTGAGTTTCTTGTCAGTCACTCAAATGCACACAGTTGGAAAACCACTTTTTTCTGCATTTTTTTATAAAGCAGCATAAGATTTGTCATATTCAGGAAATAAACAGACAGTAAATAAATTAAATAGTCAATAGTTTTAATAAAGAAGCACCCAGTAGTCCAAAATTTTAGTTTCAAAAATTAATAACTTTTTCAATTATATTTTTAATAGTTGATGTAGGCAAAAATCAAACGTCAACTCTGCAATTTTATTCTTGTAAAGCGGTGTTTTGTAACCCACATAAATGTACTATAAATAATTACAGAATACCAAAATTAAATATAAATAGAAAGAAATCACGTACAAAACGTTAACATCAGCGAACTCACCATTTTGATTGTTTTTATTTGAGTACACATCCACCTTTATCTGAATAACAATAGCACCTTTGTCAATGTTTAAAAAAACTTTTTTGAATTTTAGACGTCCATTGTAACATGCGTCCGTCCGACGCGACCGTACGTACTCGTACTGCGATATCGAACATGTGGATATGTGCAAATGAATATTAAATAGCGAAAATTTAACCTAATCCTTTTCAAAATAAAGTCTAAAATATAATAAAGTAGCCTTTGTTTTGTATTATCACATTGGCAATCTGTTTTGGATTTCTAAATTAAACTTAACTTTAGTTAACGGTCACATACAGCAGTTCTATCAGTCAATGGTGTCATCCCGCGTAGTATAAATATAAAATAATATGTTTAAACTTTTATTTTATACTTTAAACTTTCATCAAAATCCATTCAGTAGATTTTTATTATATTTTTTATTATGTTTTATATTTAGGTATTATTGTTATCTAAACGGAATCAGCGCGGTGGTTTGTTTATGAGACCGCATAATGCCCGATAAACGACCAAACAACTAAGTAGTGGTAGTTAATAAGAAATGTGTTATATAAATTATTTATTGTGAAGCATATACATACATATATTACCTTCTTAAGGATTATAAAACAAAGTTCAATTGTTGAATTGATTATTTTATATTATTATCAGTATTGGACTTCCTGTTTGAGCATTGTTTTTTTGCTTCAGCGATTTTTACAATTTCGGATCACATATGAAATAAATGTTTGTAAAATGTTGAGGCCTTTTATTTATTAAAATTGTATTAAAGAACACTGTATGGAATAAAAAAGTAAATTACCTATTTACTTTTTTATTACGACCTACAAATTATATGCACATTTTCGTAAGCAATACATTTTCCATAATGAAAGAGAAATTCTTTCTCCATTTTGTGTAATATAACTATAATTTGAAAGTTTTTATAATTTAATCATCAAAAAGTTAATATATTTAATCTATCTTTAAAAGTTAAAACCTTTCGGTGGCGGGTGCGGGTTCGAATCCCGATGGGACATTTATTTGTGTGATGAGCATGACTGTACACCAGTTCAAATAATATTATGCGTATGTGTAGTCTTATCTGTTTCTATGACAAAAGTCATGTAGTTTACCATGGAACTAGATAGTTCTGAGATTACTATGTAGGTACCGCAGTTATTCTTAATAATTACTTTCATTTTAGACCCTATCTAATAAGAAAACTTTAGTACCTTACTTTATTAAATCCTTTTTAAAAGCAACATTAAAAGCTCTCAACTTTCATTCAACGCTTAACAACCGGTAATAAAATGGCATACACTGTTGAAAGTGAAAACAAAATTATACTAAATATTAGGCACCTTGATCGTGACACGTGGTTTTAAGCGCAGTGCGGCAAATGTACGGACCGACGGAAAGAACTTTTATCGACTCCTTGCTCCTTGACCTCTGACTAAGAGCTACATACATATTAACTGACTTTGAGTGACAATAAAATATTTTTATGCTTTGCCTTATAAATTTTTTTCACTTATTATGAAAATTTTATCTACAACACTTTAAGCTTCATTCAATTAGACGTCAATAGTTGAACAAGTCCAGTAGGCTACTTATTTGCAACAAATAAAACACTTAGCACAATTTAAGCGTTTATTTAATCGTATAGCGATTCACACCAAAAAAATCATTTTTCAATGCCTTATAGTTAACAGCTCAACCAAACCATAGCGCGTTTTAGAACGATGCTTTACTACCGAACCAAACCATAGTGCGATTTAGCAAGTTTCATAAATCTAACAACGCCATCTAGGCGTCACCGAGGAACTACAATAATTAACTTATGACTATTAACATTTACACAATATGTTTGTTGGTGTGTATGTTTAATCCGGACATACCGCCCACCAAGGACATAATGAGAAATGTCCTTCAAACCGCCCACCATGCGACAGTCCAAACTGTAACTAATCGCTCAACTAATAATTTATTTAGCTACAGGTAAAATTGCTATCTTAGAAGTAGGTCTTTTAATTAAAGAACTTTTGGTACGTATTGTGACAACCCGCGTGATTTTATCGGGTCCCGGATGTTTTTGCTCGATCTTGCCTAGCAACCATCGCGCCGGGGGTAGATCGTCCTCCTTGACTAAAACCACATCACCCACTGATGGTTCTGGGTTCTGATATTCCCATTTATGCCTTTGAAGGAACTGATGAAGGTAATCCTGGGACCATCGACGCCAAAAGTCCTGCATCATTCGCTGGTGGAGTTGCCATCTTCGCAAAGTATACATATTCGACGACTCATAATTTATATCAGGAACTACTATAAGTGGTTCTCCCACCAAGAAATGACCAGGAGTCAGAACAACGACCTCGTTTTGATCCTCTACACGAGACAATGGCCTCGAATTAAGACATGCTTCTATTTGAGACAATACTGTGGCCATCTCCTCATACGTCAATGTAGAGTTTTTAACTACTCGTTTGAGGTGGAACTTTGTGGACTTTATTCCTGCCTCCCATAGTCCACCGAAATTTGGAGCGCGAGGAGGAATAAATTTCCATTGTGTTCCATTGGTCGCGAGATACTCTGCCAGTTCAGGTTTAAATTTAGATTTTTCTTCGCTGAACAGACACAGTAACTCACGGGCAGCGCCTACAAAATTTGTACCGTTATCGCTGTATAACTCAGCACACCTACCTCGTCTTGCAACAAACCTCTTAAAAGCAGCTATAAACCCTTGAGTAGACAACTCGCTCACTACTTCCAGATGTACTGCTCTGGTCGACATGCAAATGAACAGAGCAATATATCCCTTGTAAGACTTGTTACCCCTACCTTTTGACATTCTTATATTAATAGGCCCTGCGTAATCGACTCCGCTGACAAGAAAGGGCTTATTCGGTGTCACACGCGCGGCAGGTAACTGTCCCATGAGCTGAGATGTAGACCTGTTTGAGTAACGCGTACAAGTGACACATCCACGATAATATTTCTTGATTAGAGACTTCGCACCCACAATCCAATACTTCGTTCTCAAATAGGTAATCATGAGTTGCGGGCCTCCGTGCAGGGTTTTTTGGTGAGCATCAGCAATTAAGAGTCCGCTTAAGAAAGATTCTTTAGGAATGAGAATCGGATGTTTCTCGTTAAATGACAGTGAAGACATTTCCAGCCGGCCACCTACTCTAATTAAACCTTCCGAATCTAAAAATATATTTAATGTCTTTAACTTTTTCTTTTTCTTATCTATTATGCCGTATTTTCGCAATTCTTCCAACTCTTCCCAGAACCCTTCTTCTTGACATTTTTTAATACAGACCCTTATCGAATCCTCAATTTCCTGTCTCTCCAATGCTTCTGAACTTGGCCTATTATTTAAACCTTTTCTTATCCTTAACCAACGTCGACAATAAGCGACCACACGAACAAGCTTCGAAAATGAAGAAAATCTTTGCCACAAGGTTGTGTTAACGACCGCTGTATGAACCTTAACCTGCTCAAGATTTGTAACCAGGTGTTTTGGTTTTGTACAAATAATTACCTTATTTTTAAGAAACTCTGGCCCTTCAAACCATATAACCATTTCCGATAATTCCACCGGAGAAATACCTCGTGATGCACAATCCGCAGGATTCTTCTTAGTGGCTACATGGGACCAGTGATGTGTATCCAAAATCTGTAGGATTTCAGAAACTCGGTTAGCCACGAAGGTCTTCCACCGGCTTGGGTGATTGTTAAGCCAGGCTAAAACCACCTCACTGTCAGTGAATGCATGTAACTGATCCTTTTCAACTTTCAGGACTTCAGCTACCTCAACCATCAACTTTGCCAAAAGTACGGCCCCACAAAGCTCAAGTCTAGGGATAGACACCTGTTTTATGGGAGCTACTTTTGTTTTAGCTGCAACCAATGACACGTGAACATTTCCCACTTCGTCTACCACTCGCAGATACACGACAGCAGCATAAGCCACCTTCGAAGCATCGGAAAATCCGTACAACTCGCGCTGATATTGACAACAAGTGTGTATCCAGCGTGGAATTTTTATATTCTTTAAGATGGTTAAATTTTTACAGTAAGTAATCCATTCATTTATTAAATTCGTTGGAACTTGCTCATCCCACCCAATACCAGCTAACCAAAGCTTTTGTATGAGTATTTTTGCTGCTATAATGCAAGGAGCTAACCATCCGAGTGGGTCAAATAATCGGGATATATCAGATATAATTTTTCTTTTTGTTACAGGTTCCTGTTGCGGTGCAAGATCTACAGAGTACCTGAAGAAGTCACCACGCGGATCCCAGGTAAGTCCTAAAATCTTAGTTGTATCGTCTATCTTAATCTTTAGTTCCTCATCCTTATTACCCTTTGCTTTCCATATTCTAGCTAATATTTCCTTAGAATTGCTTTTCCATTTTTGCAACGGAAACCCTCCTTTCGCTAACACATCGGTTAACTCTTTATATATTTTATAAGCGTCTTCTAGGTTTTCCGCCCCGGTCATCACGTCATCCATGTAAAAATCATTCAAAATAATATTAGCAATTTCTGGTTTATTCTGACACTCCTTATAGGCTAATTCCTGCAGTGACCGCACAGCTAAATATGGAGCACATGCGGTGCCAAATGTTACTGTAAGCAATTCAAACTCCTGAAGTTCTTTTTCAGGAGCATCTCTCCAAAGAATCCTCTGAAATTTAGTATCTTCTCTATTTACCAGCACTTGGCGGTACATCTTTACCACATCCGCCACCAAACATATTTTATATTGTCTCCAGCGCATAATTGTATGACGTAGTTCGGCTTGCAGTGGCGGCCCAATCAATAAATCATCATTTAATGACTTCCCATTGCTTCCCTTACAGGAGGCATCAAACACTACTCGGACTTTAGTAGTTTCCTTATCTTCCCGGACTACTGCGTGGTGTGGTAAGTAAATAGCTGATTTCTTAAATTTATCCTTGTCTGTAACTTTTTCCATATGATTTAAATTCAAATACTCCTTTATCACTTGTGTGTAATCCTCTTTTAGCTTTATGTTCCTTTGCAATTTAAATTCTAAATTTCTCCATCTTTTTTCAGCTATTTTCCTGAACTCACCACGCGTGCAGTCCGGGTTATCCATACGAAACGGCAGTCTTACGATGAACCGACCGTATTCATCCCGTTTCGTAGTATCCTTAAATAATGTCTCACATTTAATTTCCTCATCTGTGAGCATTTTTTTTGTTACAGGTGGTTCGGCTTCGAGTTCCCAAAACCTCTTCAGCATATTGTCCACTTCCAGATACGAATGCATCACAGTTATGTGAGAATGGATATTTGAAGTGCTGTCTATCTCACAGACACCAGATATTATCCAACCGAAAGCAGTATCCTGCGCCAGGAGAGATCCGTTGAGGTTTCTTTTAATGCCTTCCTGAATGATTTGACTGTATATCTCCGCACCCAATAAGATATCAACCTTATTAGGCATATGATACTCAGGGTCAGCCAGATCATCCAGTGTCAGGTTTTCCCATTTTACTCTAGTTGTCTTCGTAACTGGTAGAAGAGATGTAACCGACTTCAAGACATGTGCATTAACCTTAACTTGAAACGTAGGATCAACTCTCGACCTTAAATTAATTTTGACTGTGGACTTGGAAGTCACCCTTTTGTCTCCACCTACACCAACTACGGTACTTTTGACCGCAAGCCTTTTTAAACCTAAATGCTGCACCATAGCCTCGGTAATAAAAGAACCTTGCGACCCCTGATCTAATAAGGCCCTAACTGGGAAATAAGTACCGTCTTTCGCTTCAGCTTGCACCACAGCT
Organism: Boloria selene; assembly: GCA_905231865.2. Classification (NCBI taxonomy): domain Eukaryota; kingdom Metazoa; phylum Arthropoda; class Insecta; order Lepidoptera; family Nymphalidae; genus Boloria; species Boloria selene. Next base: position 2,959,281 of record HG993133.1, read on the forward strand.
GTAGTTAATAAGACCATTGTTGACCAGTTCCCTGTCGAAAAGCAAGACACAAGTTGCTTATCTAAACCTTCTGCTTGCACAGATAACTTATTACTGCTTGCGGCAGTATCCTCCTCAATTGACCTTCGACTGGTCGACGAGGTTGTTTGATGAATCGCTTCAACTTCAGCACTACCAGAACCAGAACCACCACTGGGATGTAATAACGAATGATGTCGACGTTTACACACTTGGCATCGGACAATGTTTTTACACATTTTAGCGGAATGGTTGCTATTTAAACAAATAAAACATAAGTTTTTATCTAACACAAACTCACGGCGTTTTTCATTACTTTCTTTTCCGAATTTTTTGTACGCAGTTATTTTATGATCCGCGCCACAATACGCACATGATACAATCGGTTTATTTTTAACAACGTGAAAAGATTTAGTTAATTTTTTCTCACTGTGATGTACCTTAGAATCGATATTTTCTAGACCTCTAAAACGTCCGATTAAAAAATTGGAAAATTGTTGAAACGTGGGTAATTCGTCACTTGGATCTGAAGACACCTTTAACTCCCATGCCTTTCGCGTATCTTTATCTAATTTAGCGCTTATAATGTGGATAATCAGGATATCCCAAGATGAAACATCCACACCAATATTTTTTATTGAGTCTAAACAATCTGAAGTTGTACTAATTAAGTTTTTAATATCAGATGCTGATTCAGACAACAAACTTTTTTGACTTAGTAGACGCTTCAAGATGCCGTTCGCTAAAAACCTTTTATTATTGTACATACTATCTAATTTCTCCCACGCAACTTGATAACTATCCGACGTCACCTTAATGTTGCGTAATAGTTGTTCAGCTTCCCCGGTTAAATGTCCCCTTAAATAATAAAATCTTTGGGCATCATCCAGTGACTTGTTTTCATGCACAAGCCCTAAAAACAAATCTCTGAATGTCTGCCACTCTGTGTACTTACCGGAAAAGGTAGGTATTTTTATTTCAGGCAACTTGAAACGTCTTTCTGAACTCTCACATTGATTATTTGAACTTGACTTTACTTCTGACTTCAGTGTTTTTAATTTATACAAAATTTCTTTTAATTCAGTCTTAAATTGAACATATAATTCTTCTACCTCATCATACACACTATTTTTGTGATAATCCGAACTATACAAATCAGTTCGCTTAACCTGACTAATAATTTTAGTATGAGTATCTGTAAACAAAGACCACTGCTGCTCCAAGTTATCCAGCCTTGTTTCAATATAAGCAACCGTCAAACGATCCTTAGGAGACTTTTTAAAATTAACCTTAACTTTTAGCATTTTAGCCCTTATGTCTTCCTGCAGATCATTAAACGACTCCATTTTATTTTTTTTTACTTTGACAATTTTATCACTTATAATTCTTATCAATATAAAACAAAACAGCAATTTACTTTATTCGACAAATTTAAACTCTAACAACTGAATTAATTTTCTTAATTAATATTTTTATAACACTATTTTTTCTAAGTCCAAGAAACAGATGAACAAAATTTTACAAGTCTTTTTAAATTTAAATTCTAACTGAAATCGGGCGTGGATTCCCCGTCTCAACCAATATTTACTTAAAACTATCACAAGTCCTAAATTATTGAACTAATTCTAAGTTACTTTTGACTATCCTTAATTTTCTAATTCTAAGTTACTTCACTATCTTTGATTTTTCTAAGTTCCACTAATCTTTGAAATAAGGTTTAATTTTAAAGTTAATTTCTTCTATTATAATATTTAAAAATGTACTCACAATTTATTCACCGCACACACACGCACTCACTTATCTTCGCAATAATGCACCTGTGGCGCCCTCTAGCGCTCTGCAACCTCCACCGCTGCTGTTTGCCGCTTCCGGTCCGTCGCTCCTCCGGGTTGTAGGCACCCGGCTCCTCCACTGCCTTGGCGCCGCTCGTGGCGCCTTGCTGTAGGGATGTTCTGGACAGCGATCCACTGCCAGTAGTGACGACACGGGTGGTACCTCTTGTACCACTGACGCGGCAATAACACAAAACACTCCTAGCTTATCCGGCTCGAAGGACCATGAACAAGTCCAGTAGGCTACTTATTTGCAACAAATAAAACACTTAGCACAATTTAAGCGTTTATTTAATCGTACAGCGATTCACACCAAAAAAATCATTTTTCAATGCCTTATAGTTAACAGCTCAACCAAACCATAGCGCGTTTTAGAACGATGCTTTACTACCGAACCAAACCATAGTGCGATTTAGCAAGTTTCATAAATCTAACAACGCCATCTAGGCGTCACCGAGGAACTACAATAATTAACTTATGACTATTAACATTTACACAATATGTTTGTTGGTGTGTATGTTTAATCCGGACAATAGTCGATATTCTTTTATAACGATCATGCCAAGACAAATAAATAAAATAATAATTACCTATACTATAATACTATTTGTAATACATTAGCCAGTCGCTCTTGCTCGGGTCCGTCCCTGTCCCCTAGGTACTTTTAACGTTCAGTATAGATTTCTCAGAAAAAATGTGTTTTATCGCGAAAGTATCCTTAATATTGACACGGATAATCAGTTATCACCAAACCAAATTTCATCGAAATCTGTCTATTGCTTGTCGCGTGAGACGGTCACAAACAGACACACAAAAATACTAATCATAATATTCAATTATTACTCACATAGAAATAAATTAAAAAAAATATATTTCTATCTATGTAAGTTTATTATATTTATTTTCGGCCTTTTATATATATTTATTTTGTGCTTGGGCGTAAGAGTAAAGTATATAATTCAAAAAACATTCAATGTAAAGATTCAAATAAGTTATCTAATTTTATTATATGCATAGAAGTAGTTAACAAGTATGATTTATAATCATATTCTTGATACCGAATAATTTTCCTTACTTCTCAGTAAGTAAGCGTAAAAAACAAATTCCTCTAAATAGTGCATTTTCAACGAAAGGTAAAACCTACAAATAATTTAAATGCAATCTTCTATCACGAGTCTTTACTGCCTTGAGCTTTGCAATTCGCTACGGTCGAGTCGAGCTTTAAAGGAAATTGGAATTAAATACGAATACATATTTAATTTTATATTTCTTTTGAATGCTTAGACTCTTAATAGCTGAAAAACATACAATTTAGAATTTCAGTTTCCATTTTCTAAGTCATATTAAGTCTTTTTAAATACCTCCACTTCATAGAGTAGCAAAAAATTATATAGATTCAAATAGACTTAAAAAGTAAGTTCAAATTAAAAATGGATAGTCAAATGTTCTTTTTATGTTGTGTGATTTTTTGTATCTGTTACAGAAACTTTGTACCAACATAACATCCATCCGTTTTACTTACAACTTTCACTCGGCTCCATCTGCTATCGATGAATGTGTAATGTCTTCATAACCCGCCTATTTCAATAAGTTAATTCGGTACACGTTGTCGATACTCCTGTGTTGATAGACTCTCCAGTCTCCATGAATTTCTGTAATTAGCTAATTGGGAATTTGATTATAATATTATTATAATTTAAGAACAACGAGATCTTTGAGATGGTGAATACTTTTATTTGCCAGTATCGTGATTCAGTAAAGTCCAGTTTCCGTCCAGGGCCAGAGAGAGGTGCCTCATGATAGCGAAGTGGCTCTTGTAGAGTCCCAAACGGCTGGGTATTGAAGGCGTTGAACTGAGTCTCTGAAAAGCCCGGTCCCGCCTCCTCGAAATGCTGAGAAGCTTTTAAGTTCCAGTACCCAAATCAACAGATTTTATAAGTAGCATTATGGCTGCAAATTGCAATGATATAAAAATACAATTTTAATCACGTGTTAACGGATTAAAGATTAACGTTAACTTGCGTTAAATCTTTCGAAATGTAACGCTTTAACGTTTAACGAAGTTAACTTTTTTAAGTGACGGATTAACGATTAACGAGTTAATTATTTGTTTAACGGTGCCCAGCTATGTCTATACATATATATCTTGTATAAATATTCACTATAGATTTCGTTTAATTTTATTTATTTCTTGTAAATAATCTTATCACACATGTTTTTTTTTATAAATTGACCTGTCCTTTGATACCAAAAACATTTAAAGGAAGGAGGTCGAGGCTCGAGACCTACTTACTGACAATTTAGCATTTAATTTACTGTACAGTTTCGGTATTTTAGTATATTAAGGTATGAAATTTTACAAATAGCAGAGAAATGAGGCGAAGTTGACCGTAGCTTTCTCCCATCGGCAATACGAAGCTTTAATAACTTGTCCCCGTTGCTCAACGGCCAAGTTGATCAATCATCAAACTTACTAACTTAGTACATAGTAGTATGTTTTATACATATATGTATGTGTGTGTGTGTGTGTTGTTTAAAACACCTTATCTTGACAGAGTCAGCATGTACAGAAGAGTAATGTAAACAATTAAATTTGAATTAACAAAAACTTTTATTAGAATATATAGAATATTATATTATTGAGGTTAATCATTTGGCGTACCCAGAGATACCTAATGACTAGTACATGCTACAGAGAGGCCCCGCCTCGTATTGTGTTCTCATTGACGTGGTGGAGAGGCGCACTGGCATCCGATAATCCAGCTAGACGCGAAGCCAAGAGACAATCAGGGAGACAAAAAGGTGGGAGGTGTTACATGTGGGTTTCTCCTAATACTTCTCTGACCACAGAGTATGGTAATTCTCTATTCTCACACCACCATGGGAGCCAACCTTTGGGTTGCGTAGTGTGCTGCGAAAGATCTGCCACCAGTGTCTGAATATCGATACTGCAACACTCCATTATTAGGTGGGAGAGCTTCTACGAGTATTAGTTTTAGTTGTTAGGACTGGTCTTTTTAGCCGGTAAGCCTATATGACAATATATTTGTATGAACGTGGTGTATGTTGTTGTATGTATGCATTTTCAAAAAAAAAGGCACTAGTGACACAACTGAGTAAATGTAAGATGCTCGTCATTTATATTTTGAACAATAATACACAACCTCCTTTTTTATTTTAGCAGATAAAATACTTAGATAGCATTTGTTTTTATTACTCATTAAAGATTGACATAATTGCGTCAGCATGCAAGTAGGCAAAGTTCAGGAAACCGCCAATTAGGCCAATAACTGGCAGCAGTCAATGACACATAATGAAATACATAATAGCTTAAATTATGTAGAATCTAATCTATTATGTAATGATGACATTATTTTATTTTCATAGATTCACCTATATTTTACTAAATTATAAATAGAGTGGAGAATTCGAAGAAGATTAAACCCATGACTGGAATTCAAACATTCGTTCTCGAAGAATGAATGCTAGTCCAGTCATTTTAGGCCAAATTAGGTGAATATCTCGGAAAATCAACATATCCAGTATATTATCACGTAAAACCTTGTATTTTGGCATCTTAAAACTATTTTCAAAATTCACATACAATTGGATGGTCGCAATTTCAGTCAGGGGTCAAAGGTCACAAAAATCGATATTTTTTAAATATTTTTTGCAAATATCTCGTTTTCTATGGGTTTTACGCTATTTGTATTTATTATCATGTAATGATTTTGTTATAAATTAAAATATCTTATACACTTTTTATAAAAATGTATTTAGAATAAGTAGTGATTTTGACTATTTCTTGTGTGATGAATCAGTCTTTATTTTTAATGAATTGTTTGTAAAATCGAATATATTTTGCATTTACATTTTATTTATTTTCATGCAAATTATAAGCAGTTAATTGATTAAGGAGATTGCCTATTTATTTATTAACTACGGATTGACTAGGAGGACGGGTTTCCGGTCTGTTATAGACCGGAAACACGTTTAGTAAATTAATTCATCAAAAACATTTTGTTTCCGGTCTTAGCTTATAAATAGTTTGTTGACTTTTTAAAAAGGGGCATTCTTCTGATATCAGCGGTACAGACAAGAGGTCTTGAAAAGGAATTGTATTAGTAAAGTTGATATAAAGAAAAGGAATTGTATTAGTGAAGTCCGAAGTGTAAATAAAGTGATTTGTAACAACTGGAATTTATTATTTCTCTACAATTCAGAAGTGGGATAAGGACCAAGTTAAGGTATGTACAAAAACTTTTATGATTTTTGATTCTACATAATGAATTCTGTATGTAAAGTTGAATTAGATATTTCCCATTTAAAGTTATATTGGATAAAGAATAAAGAATTTTATTGGTGTTTAGTACAGATTACCCACATATATTTAACATTTTATTGGGTTACGAATTTAACTAAGTAATTTTATGATTTTTGATTTTAAATAATAAATTTCGTACGTGAAGTTGAATTAGATATTTTCCATTTAAAGTTACATTGGATAAAGAATTTGATTGGTAACTTAGTACAGATTACCCACATATATTTAACATTTTACTGGGTTATGAATTTTACAAGTATTAAAGTTAAGTATTACCTATATATGCTTCGTCAAGAATTTTAGGTGTAGTTATTTACAAGTCGGGTGTGCTTATTGATAGAGGTAAGGTCATGTGTACCTACCGAGCCAAGTGAGCTCTAAGCCATGTGTGCTTATCGATAAAGGTCATGTGTACCTAGCGAGCCAAGTGAGCTCTAGTTAGAAGCCATGTGTGCTTATCAATAAAGGTCATGTGTACCTAGCGAGCCAAGTGAGCTCTAGTTAGAAGCCATGTGTGCTTATCAATAGAGGTCATGTGTACCTAGCGAGCCAAGTGAGCTCTAGTTATTTGAAAGCCAAGTGTGCTTATCAATTGAGGGCAAGTGTTCCTAGCGAGCCAAGTGTGCTGTAGCAAGATGGGTCATATGATTACGTATAATGTGCTTTTACTTTCATCAATAAGGAGCTAAATCTATTTAATTAAATTAAATTTTAAGAGGTTATGGAATGTGTGTTGAGAAATAATTTAAGTACCTATCTATATCTTTAATTCAATTTTTATTTTAAACATTAAATGAAATTTTAAAAGGTAGTGTTGAGAAATAATTTAGGTACCTATATCTTTTATTTTAATTATATGAATCTAATATTGATTTTACGTTTTGAGGAAATGAACTCTGACGAAGGGATGACTCCTGAGGAGGAGCCTCCAAGGTCAAGGAGATGTCAAAGAAAACGAAATTCCCCGACTAAGAACGATAAGTCTAAGCGGTCTAAGACTAAATCAAAGAGGAGACGTGGACCATCACCCAGCCCATCCACGTCCAGCAGCGAATACTCGAGTGACGGTTCGCGACGACGACAGATCCGACGAAAAAGAACTGGCAACTGGTCCACAAAAGAGGTACTGGAACTATTTAATTCATTACAAGAAAATAAAAATAAGTCTCATAATCTAAGTAATAACCACTATAATAATGTCATACCGGAATTCGATCCGGCTTGTAAATCTCAAACCATTGACAGTTGGATTAGGAAAGTAAATGAATGTGCTGCCATTTACGAATGGGACGAGAAGCAGACCATACATTTTGCTTTACAAAAACTATCCGGCTTAGCTAAGAGGTGGTTTGATGCTCTTCCAAGCGTTGTATTTAGTTGGCAAGATTGGCAAACAAAACTAAGAAAGGCGTTTCCGAATGAACAAAATTACGGTCGGCTTCTTGAAGAAATGTTGTCTAGAGTCACTAGGAATAATGAAAATTTACGTGAATACTTTTACGATAAATTAACTTTATTAAATAGATGTGAAATTGGAGGCAAAAAGGCCGTAGATTGTGTGATTCATGGAATATTAGACAAGTCGGTTAGAAACAGTGCCCAGGCACTAAGATGCGAGGAACCGGAAGACTTATTGAATTTTCTCAGTTCGCAGCGTCCTATATTAGATATTGGTACATTTGCGATTAGGAAACGTAGCGACAATAGCGTATCAATCCGAACGAGTAATGTTGCGTCAACTTCGAATAATAACTTTATTACTTGCTTTAATTGCCGCTCGAAGGGACACGCTTACTTTAGGTGCCCCAAGCCCCTCATTAAATGCTCAAAGTGCCACAGAGTAGGTCATAACAACGACAATTGCAAGATTGAACCCTTGAATTTACGAAACGAAATGAAAGAAAATGATAAACGAGACCGAAAAATATTAACTATTTCGACCACGAATACTGGTGGAAACAAATTTTATAAAAATGTAAAAGTTAATGATACAAATTTAGTAGCTTTCATCGATTTTGGTAGCGAGTGTAGTTTAATTCGTGAATCTGATGCTAAAGGTCTTCATTTGATAAAAGAATTTACTAGTTTACCTGTTATCAAAGGATTCGGCAATTCTAGAGTTTGCCCTATATTTAGGAGTAGAGTTGAATTAAAACTAGACGAAGTTGAGGCTAACATAGAGATATTGGTAGTCAATGACGAATTTCTGCAATCACCCATGCTGATAGGTCAAAATGTCACTGAACTTTCTTGTGTGACTGTTTTTAAAGATAATAATCAGTTATTATTTTACCAAAGTCCTGATTTTAATGATAAATCTCAGTCTATGGATTGCCTAAAGTTAAATTTGATTACTGAGAGTACTAGTTCTATGTCAGGATTAGTAGAAGTTGTCACATCTGACCCGAAGTTTAGTGGTGATATTTATGTTGAAGGCTACTGTAGTTGTAAGCCTAGAAAAGAGTATCAAATACAACAGGGTGCTTATAGAGTCAATAACGGTAAATGCTTCCTAGCAGTAACTAACTTGTCTAATCATACCTTAGAGTTTCCAGAAAAATGTCTAATAGCTAGGGCATTCCCCTTTAACGAAACAAAAGTTATCCATACAAATAATATAACTAAAGACAATGCAAAATTAGAGCCCCTGTTAATTTCGGACATTAAAGTTGGTCCCGGGGTTGATAAGGGAACTTTATTTAGGCTTCACTCTCTTTTGCTTAATTACCGTGACTGTTTTGCATTTAATCTTAGCGAAATAGGCTGTGTTAACTCTGCTGAAATGAAAATAGATTTATTAGATGACAGACCTGTAGTCTATAGACCATACAGGCTATCATATTCTGAAAGAAGTCAGGTCCGTGAGATAGTAGACGAATTGTTACAAAACGATATTATACAAGAGTCCAGTTCCAATTACGCGAGTCCTATTCTTATGGTAAAAAAGAAAACTGGCGAACAGCGCCTATGCGTTGATTATAGGGCCCTTAATAGTAAAACTAGAAAAGATTGTTTCCCGTTGCCGATCATTGATGATCAACTAACGAATCTAAGTGGTAATAAGTTTTTTACCTCCTTAGACTTAGCTTCTGGGTATTATCAAGTACCCATGGCAGAGGAAAGCCGTCCACTAACAGCATTTGTAACGCCCGATGGGCATTACGAGTTCAAAAGGATGCCTTTTGGACTTGCAAATGCTCCAGCTGTCTTTCAACGATTCATGAATTCCATGCTTGGTAACAAGCGACATGATACAGCTCTAGCTTATTTGGACGACATTCTTGTGCCATCGGTTACTTTAGAAGAAGGGTTTAAAAAATTAGAAGATGTCTTAAAGTTGTTACGGTTAAATGGACTCACTCTTAAGTTATCCAAGTGTTATTTCTTTGACAGTTCCCTAGACTATTTGGGGTACGAAATTTCCGCCGAAGGCATACGGCCAAACAAAAACAAAATATTAGCGGTAGAAGAATTTCCCATCCCTCGGAATATACATGAAGTTCGCCAATTCCTAGGCTTAGCGGGGTACTTTCGAAAATTTATTAAAGGTTTTGGAGAAATAGCCAGGCCTTTAACAAACTTATTAAGAAAGGGGATCTCTTTTAAGTGGACAGACAATGAACTTAATGCTTACGTAACCTTAAAACAAAAACTGATTGATAGACCTATTCTTGCTTTGTATAATCCAAAATTCAAGACTGAGTTACACACAGACGCAAGCTCTCTAGGCATAGGTGGGATATTAATGCAATGGCAACCGGGATCTGAGGTTCTTAAGCCAGTGGCTTATTTTAGCAGGCAGACTACACCTGAAGAACGCCATTTACATTCATACGAACTAGAAACGCTAGCAATCGTGTGCGCATTAAAAAAATTTAGGGTTTATTTATTAGGGTTAGAATTCAAGGTAGTGACAGATTGTAACGCTCTCCGGACTACACTAACCAAGCGCGACCTCATTCCTCGGATTGCGAGATGGTGGCTTTTGATTAGCGAGTTTAATTTCAGTATAGAATACCGTCCAGGGACCCGTATGGGTCACGTAGATGCATTGAGCCGTAACACTAAACTATCACCTGAAGTGATTGACGACTCTACCTTAACTGTGTATAGTATCGAAACTAGTAATTGGCTCTTAACCTTACAAATGACTGACCCAGATATTTCGCGAATATTTAAAATTCTCAAGCCTGAGTCCGACGAAGAAACTAAAGATATAAAGAAAAATTACGTTGTTAAGGATAATAGGGTGTATAGGAAAGTAGGCGAAGCACTTTGCTTAGTTGTACCTCGTGGTGCTCGCTGGCAAATATGTAGGTCTAATCACGATGACGCCGGTCACTTAGGTGTTTCCAAAACAACTGAGAGAATTCAATCTGTCTACTGGTTTCCGAAATTGCGAAAGTTTGTTAAAAAATATGTTAAATCATGTATTAAATGTGCGTATAATAAAGACGATACATCACGACGTAAAAATGGCCAATTGTTTCCAATTGAAAAGATAAGCATTCCATTCCACACTATCCATATTGATCACTTAGGTCCGTTTGTCAGAAGTAAAAAGGGAAATGCTTATATTCTCACTATAGTTGACGGATTTACTAAATATTTATTTGTAAGAGCCGTTAAAGATACAAAGACTAAAACTACTGTAAGAAATTTAATAAATATTTTTTATGACTTCGGGTTACCATCCCGAATAGTGTCTGATCGAGGTACCTCATTCACTTCAACGGCTTTCAAAAGTTTTTGCGAATCCCACGGCATAAAGCATATATTAAATGCAGTTGCATGTCCCAGAGCGAACGGCCAAGCCGAAAGGTATAATCAGACGATCCTAGAATCACTTGCGAAATACGCTGATGGCGAGGACGATCGCAACTGGGACATGTATTTAGGAAAAATTCAGTGGGGAATTAATAATGCTATTAATTCCACTACTCGAAAAACTGCCACAGAGGTATTATTTGGTACCAGATTGCGCGATAATTTAACTAATATATTGGATATTAATACTAAATCGAGTCCTAACATCGCGGAAATAAGAGATGAAGCAACTACAAATATAGAATCTAATCAAATAAAACAAAAGGAAAACTATGATAAAAATAGAATTCCAGCCCCAGTTTATAAGGAAGGCGACTTAATTAAAATAACTAGAACAAATTTTAATAATAAAGGTAACAGCACTAAGCTTATGTCTAAATTTATAGGCCCCTTTAAAATAGAAAAGGCTTTAGGCAATGACCGGTATAAAATAGTAGAAATACCAGGCTTTAGTCAGCGTAAGAATAAATTTAATAGCGTAGTAGCAAGCGACCGAATACGGCCATGGATTAATATAAATACTTCTAATCAAAACAATGATATAACTAGTAGTAGCAGTGAGTCCGATGGTGAAAATGATAAAAGTGAAGGCGTATAGGCGTAAACGCAAAATCAATCTGAGACCAAATAATGACCGAATGTAATGATTAATTATTATGTACTAAGATTATTGTAATGATTAAATATTATGTACTGTCGATTATAAGATTACTGTAATGATTTATTATTATATACTGTTAATTATGATAATTCTAATACAGATTAATTAATAATAATAATTCGATATTAATACTTTAGTTCTTTATACATTTATTTTTTTTTACGCGCGTCGGGAGACTGCACGTAGTAGGACGGCCGAATGTAATGATTTTGTTATAAATTAAAATATCTTATACACTTTTTATAAAAATGTATTTAGAATAAGTAGTGATTTTGACTATTTCTTGTGTGATGAATCAGTCTTTATTTTTAATGAATTGTTTGTAAAATCGAATATATTTTGCATTTACATTTTATTTATTTTCATGCAAATTATAAGCAGTTAATTGATTAAGGAGATTGCCTATTTATTTATTAACTACGGATTGACTAGGAGGACGGGTTTCCGGTCTGTTATAGACCGGAAACACGTTTAGTAAATTAATTCATCAAAAACATTTTGTTTCCGGTCTTAGCTTATAAATAGTTTGTTGACTTTTTAAAAAGGGGCATTCTTCTGATATCAGCGGTACAGACAAGAGGTCTTGAAAAGGAATTGTATTAGTAAAGTTGATATAAAGAAAAGGAATTGTATTAGTGAAGTCCGAAGTGTAAATAAAGTGATTTGTAACAACTGGAATTTATTATTTCTCTACAATCAATATTATAGAGAATTAAATTCCCTACAACTATTGTAATTAACATTTTTTTTATACCTTGAACTGTTTTCGAGATAGAGGGCGTGGAGCGCGCGGTCAGAGAATTATCTGAGGTCAACTTGTAGTCACACGATCAAAAACTCGTAATATTAAAGTTATAATGACTACACGAAGATAAACCTTCCTGCTACTTACTCCCAGGAATATTATATCTAAACTCTGCTATCTTCTCTAATTATCTTGCCGTTCGTATCTCTATACCTTCGTCAACATCTAAACTTTGTGTAAGTTTGTGCTATTTAGCCTAGAAAGAAACAAGATTATAATCTGATAATTAATGAAAGGATTATAACATTAAAAAATCATTGTAATTAAAATATAAAAGCTGAATAATAAACTTTTAGAAATACATAACTAAAGGCTGACCACTAGATTTTTAACTGCCAGTGCTAAGCTAAGCCACGGGTAATTCCGCGGCTGTTAAGGTGGCTGGCTACTGAGGTGAGGTTTTGGTAAAATTGTTTATAGCATGTTTGGCTTAAAACATAAAGTAATTAAAGGGCTATTTATTGATACAATATGATAAAAACAATCAAATCTTAATTTTTTTCTGAAAACCAGTTGTCAGCCGGGGGCGGCCGTCTTCTGAAAAATCATCAAAAACAGCAATCCAGTAGTCGGCCATGTCAATATTTATATATAAATTCATTATTTAATAATAAGATATTTATTAAATAAAATAGTTAATTTATATATCATTCACATATATTACATATTATTTGCAAATCACTTATGAAATATTTAAATTATGACCTGTTTTGAAAACACTGACCATTAGTAAAATAATGACGGATGCCACGCTCGCTGCCTTGCCTGACTTCGTCGAAATAAACTCAAATTTCTCTTTCTACTGACTACTCATACTAACTTTTGCATTTTTAATTTGCTAATGATGAGTCACTGGATGGGTTAGGTACCTATAACATAATTGGTTTAAATGAATTATAACGTTATTCCTATACGTTTAAAGCAAGAAAAAGCTGAGTACTGGAGTATGGCTGACTACTGGGTAAGGTACCCAACCCGACAATAGACGACTAAATTATTTTACTCGTCCAACTAGCAGACGACTAGCATCAGCCTTATTTTAAATTGATTTCTTTATCACAGACGTTAATGTTATTACAACACTTCTACTTTAATATCTTATGAAATAAATCTTATATTGTAAATATTTTATTGTTCTACGGTATCATTGTACCAGAAATGAGGTCGAGGGGAGCAATTGAACAATATGGAGTTCCATATTATGTAAATATTAGCAATGGGCTTTGACAAAATATTTTAAGACCATACATTGATTTTATTAATATATTGGAAACTGTTTGAACCTAACCTAACCTATCTAGAAAGAAAGGAAAAAAATTATAAATTTACTTTCTGAACCTATGTTATCAAAGTTGAAAGTAATAAAAAAGTAAAATTGTGGTGGGACACCGCTGGGAACCGGGAACGAAGTCCCTTATTATAAAAACATTAATTTTAAGTTCTATTAGCGGTATAAAGAAAAAAAAATTATTCGGGTATACATTTTTTATGATTTTTTATCGATAAAAATAAGAAAAAAACTACTTTACAAAATTATCTTAACATCTTTATTTTATTTACCATGATTTATAAATATATAATATACAATCATCACATAGAATATACATTAGATACTGTATAGACATCATACATAGACTATACATAAAAATCTTACGTTACGGACGTTTTTTCCCGGTTAGGGTACCCCTCCGCATCGTCCCATAAGGAACTTCGTTCCAAAAGTTGAAAATAGTACTCGACTTTGGCCTATGGATGTGGTCATATATCTGACCTAACATAACCTACCCATAAGAAAGAAAGATTCTTAAGATTAACCATATTAACCTATTATATCCAAGTCGAAAAAATAGTAATATACGATGAGAATACATTCACACAAATAGATAGAATAATAGAGCTGCGATGGCGTTAATACGTAAGTATCATTAGGTATGTAATATAGTATTTTGTTGGTATTACATTTTCAGGTGAGTTTCGTTTAAACCTTAGTGTCTCTGACTTCACCTCAATATGGCGACTTGATTCTTGAATTTACTTCTTTCTTTATAAGGTAAATGGTGTTAGGTAATTAATGATTTTTCATTCTCCTGAATACAATTTTCTTCTACATCTTCCGTTTTTCTGTAGAATATAAAGTAATTAATATTTCAAACCATTCAAACTGCAAACCATATTTTCAAAAGAGTTTATGTCAGAGAAAAACTTTACACGTATCAAGCTCTCTGTCCACCATCTGACACCGTCTCATACTATGACTGTGTTAGGACCGTGTCAGGCAAAAAAAAATATGTTTGTATGGAAAAGTATGAGACTATGCCCACTAGACCTTTCCGTCACCGACCAACACCGTCGCGTGCTGTGCACGGAGTGTTAACAATTTTCAGCGAGAATATTTTGCCGGTGCCGATACGCTTTACGCGTATTCTTTCCTGGACAATTTTCTAATAGCCATCGTCTAGGTATATCATATAATTTTCTAAACAAAAATATCCACTCGCTCTTCCTGACGCGTCTGCCTCGCGCGAATACACGGGTCAACTACTACAGAAAAAAAACTAAGTACTACAGAGAAAACGGGAACCATATGATACGCGGATGCTACGGTCACTAAAACCGTTATATATGGGTATGATGCGCTCTTGACATGTTCTAGTGGCCATAGTAGTCCGTGTAGTGCTAGTTTCCGTGTCTGATACGTTCATATCACGGTCATAGTATGAGACGGTCTAATGGGCAGACACCTTTAGTTGGTCATAAAATGAATTGGATTTAGATTGTTTGTAAACGCGAATGGCAACATTAAATTACACAAAATAATTTCTATTTACCCGCATAACGTGTGACTGTTGATGATTTTTTCGCCCTCCTCTATGGTTTGTGGCATCTGCCTTCCATTTGTCTCTGGCAGCAGAATCCCCACAGTACACGTAAATAGTGCTAAAATTCCTAATATGAGTAATGGTAATCTTTTCCAAATTCTTTCCTGTAAAATAATAATAATACATTTAGAGCGTATTTTAGGATTTTTTTATTTTTTCGTGGTCCAAATTTCATCCAATTTAATTCAGCTGATCCGGCGTCTTGAGTAACAAACATCCATCCTAACCTTCGCATTTTTAATATTTATGAATGGGAATTTTAGATACTATTATTATATATTCTTACCGAGTATACGATGAAGGGCGACACGAGCGTGGCCACGAACCCGGTGACGTGTATGAGCGAGGAGCCAGACGCGCGCACCGGCGTCGGAAGCAACTCCGTCGCCCACTGGACGGCGGCGTTGTACGACATGTTGATCATGAACCGCGCGAATATTGTTAACGATACTTGTGGTATACCTGTGGTAGCAATATTGCAACTATTAGTTAATAACATATCCTCACTTTTCTTAGGTTTGTCTGTAGTGAAAAACAAAAACCATGTGAACCGTACATTTTTCTCGGATAAAAAGAAACATATGTGTGCTATTCCAAACCATAATCTATCTTTTTGCCAAATTTCAACCAGATTCATTCAGCAGTTCTGAGTGATCGAGTAATAAACATCCACCTATCCAAACCTTCGCATTTATAATATTTATGAGATTTATAGATAGGTACTTACATAAGGTATACTGAAATACTAATAGTGCATCGGATTTGGGTTAAATTAAGTACATCTGCCCTGGTACTTGATGGCATCGACGAGCGCACTCAAGCGAAGCTAGTTTATATATTTTGCATTATAAAATAATATAATTACCTCTGGGCACAATTGTGGCAATCAGTATTAACAGTCCCGAAACAGCCATCGGCCCACATGTCAGAATTCTTCGACCCCATCTATAATCAGGAACCACCATTATTCATTAATAGTATCGATACTAAAACATGAAAACCATCTTTTTAAAAACTAAAAGGAACAGAACGCTAAGGAATAATGGATTAGTTTGAAATAATAATAAATTATAATAAAACTTACTTATCCAACACAAAAGCCAGCAACGTGACGGAAGGTATCTCAGTCGCGGAGGTCAGCGTGAAGGTGATGAAGAAGTCTAGCCCCAAACCCTCGGACATCCTCACGAGCCCGTCGAAGATCACCGCACAGGCCATGTATACTATCACCATGTATATCATCATCTTTCTTAAGGGACCACTCATGAAAAGATCTTTCACTGATTCATTCGTTTGACGTGTATGGCTTGCAGATACCTGGAATGTTTTTGAGATATTGAAATTAAATATAGCTTAATACGTTCAAAAGAATTTTTTTTCCCCCTTTATTTTTATAGTTGATACACTACACATACTTATGTATAATAAATCTTCCATAACTAGAGTAGAAGTTTTCGTTACATAAATGCCTCAAAGGGAGTCGAACCAGCTACTGGTGGTCACGAACAATTGGCCCAAACGTTTGAAATCTATACTAACATTGTAAACCTGAAGAGTTTGTTTGGTTGAACGTGCTAATCTCAGGAACTACTAGTACGAATTGAAATATTCTTTTTGTGTTAGATGGTCCGTTTATCAAGGAAGGCTATAGGCTATATTAAATCACGCTACGACCAATAGGAGCGGAACATCAATGAAACATGTTGCAAAAACGGGAGAAAAATATGTCTTTTAATTTTCAGCTTTCAGAACGCAAGCGGAGCCGCTGGAAAGGCTAGTAAATTATAAACGGAAACGTATATTCAAACTCACAATGAAATCATCCATAACGTCTCCTGGTATTTTAGTGCCATTGACTTTTTCAAACCTTCTTAACACTTTTACTGCATCATTGACTCTCCCGCGGGATGAGAGCCACCTGCAGAAAAATAAAATATAAGTTTCTTATACGAATTTAGAGATACTTCCATAAAAATAAATGTTAAGACCTTTCCGAGTTCCGACTTAGGTTTTGAAGTCCATATCACAATTTTAAACAGTAATATATTAAAAATATATCTAACCTTAAAAGTAAAACATTTACTCTCAAATTCATTAAATAATTTAGGTCCTTCAATACGTATGAGACCAGGCCATAGTCCACTCTTGCCAAATGCGGGTTGGTGGACATCACAAGTCTTTCGCAAACTTGTCATGATTCTCAGACATGCAGGTTTCCTCACGATGTTTTCCTTCACCTTAACATAAGTAGTAATCGTGTTGAAAATAATGCGTTTCAGAGGTACGAGACTCGAATTTGAACCCGCTTTTCTTGGTTTGCCAAGGTTTCCCTACTGAGCTCCTACTGTGATATTCTAGCAACTCACCTAGCACTTTCAGGGACAGTAAAAGGTACGGCAAGAACAACAAGTAAAGGCACAGTTGTAATCCATAGCAGTTTTCTCCAGTCGCCCATCCAGACCGCCAGCCACGGCAGCATCAGGCTGCCGCTTCCGAAGTACAAAGCGATGGAGAGGTTCGCTATCAAAGTGCGGTATCGAGGTCCCACGTATTCTAATACTGAAACATTTAGTGTAAAACATGAGGTTTTAGTAGATTTTAACCGACATTTATTTATTTATTTGGTACACCAACGATTGTTTCAATGTTACTTACATCTACAGTATAATATTAATTTATTTGCGCTAATTGCACAACCAGTTACAGGTGTACACCGCATGCATTTTATAGTATATGTATCCATAACAAAAATTCTTACAAACTAAATTATGCTAAACACCAAGACTAATAAAAACTACTAACTATATTGAAACATCCCCTTCGGACCCCACCGCGGCCCCACAACCTCTCCGATACCAGACGCTTCAGGTACTTTACAGCAATCATGGTCGCGTCGGGCATCCAAAAAACCCAACAGACCACGTCAAAATCCGAAAAAGCTGTCACAATGAGTGAAATTCGCGTAAACATTAGAAAACAAAAAAAAATAATTAAAAAAGAAAATACTAATTCAACCTATGGACAATTGTTGCTTTAAATTTAGCTAGAGACATGCTGTGTACGTCAACCGATCCCTTATTATAGAGCATACAAATTCTTAAGATTACTAATCTTTCACTACATCAATTTCTTGCAGTCAAGACATAAAAAAGGAGTAGTTGATTTGTTCATTTTCGGGTGAAACGCCACTTATAATCATCAACTAAGTAATTAGTTATTGTTGGAGTCGGTGCCAGCCAAGAAGGACAGTTTTATCCTTTGCAATGCACTTTCGATATGGTATTTGGATTATATTTACAAATTGATACATTAATCAAATTGTATAAAGATTATTTTGCTTTGGCTGGCACCGACTCCAACAATAACTAATTAATTAAAATTATTTTTTATTTCTTTTTAGTTTCGGTTTGTAACGTTTTGAAGTCGGTTTTTATTTTTAATAAAAAATAATTTATTTTTAATTTTTATTGAAAAGTAGATATTATATGTATTTTGTTTGAATATGATATGGGTGGGTTAACTAAAACACTGCTCAAAAAAACTATCGGTCCCTATACGTGCGTATAATATTGAAAGAATTTTCTTTCAACTCCTAATCGTTGAGGAGCTTCCTATCATACCTTCCATCACCAGCTTATCCATATGAAATGATGATTATCAGACGGAAATACATGAATAGCTTTAGAAAATATATTAGGAAAGGTAATAAGTGCAGGTATAAAATTTAAGGGGTGCCCTCGATTTCTCTGCAATCCCATCATCAGATCCTAACTTGTTGACAATGGGAACATTTAGGAAGTATACCCTACCGAACAAAAAATATTTCATAAATGAAACTATCTTTTTGGATTTTGTCGCGGATTTATTATGATTTTTGGACGGGAGAGTCTCTCCCGTGACCATGTTTGCTGTAAAGCATTCGAAACGACGGGAACCAAAAATCATAATAAATCCGCGACAAAGTCCGAAAAGATAGTTTCATTTATAATGTCAAGTATTCGCGTAAACCTAAGAAAGTACTATAAAAAATATTTTTTTGAAATCGGCCAATAATTGACGGATAAATCAGTGAAAACAAATAAAAAATAACCGTTGAGGAATTTTACCTTCCTGATTATGAAAGGTTAAATTCCTCAATGGTAATTTCATATGAGATGATGATTTACAGACGCAAATGATTAAACAACGCCTTTTAATTTTGAGAGTTGCTCTCAATTTCCCTGGGATCCCATCTTCAGATCCTGTCTTGGTGACAATGGGGTTTTGTTTGGAACCATTGTTACCAATCCCTGGGAACTATACCCTACCGAACAATAGAAAAAAGTTTGAAATCGGTGCACATATGGCGGAGAAATCGGTGAATATAAATAAAAAAATATACAGTGGAACATATAACCTCCTCCTTTTTTGAAGTCGGTTAAAAAAACCTATCTGCCAGTGAAGTCGAAGGATTTGACGAGAATTAGTAAAAATCTATCGGTTACTTTTTCTTTGAATTGACAAAAAACTTACCTAAAATATACATAACCATGAAGCAGCTATCATAAGCAGTGCCCACTAGGAACCTACAAAACGCGAAGTCCCACACTCCCGTCGTATATATGCTGGCTATACCGCCAACAAATGCCATCAAATTTGTTCCTGAAATATAGCTCACATGTAAGCCTCATCTTCTACCTAAAAATCTAAAGCATCGACATTTTGAAACATAGATATGTGAATATATGAAAATAGTTTATAATGACAATCACAATTAGTATAGATTTAAAAGTTGTCTTAATGTAGTTGGTTAAAAAAACCTAAATCTGTTATATGATGCCTTTCACATTCCATGATTACATTTCCGTTATCATAAATACTAAACATCATTCAAATACAAATAACCGTATTTACTAGGTACGTGTTTTTTTTATTATATATATTTATATACTTTAAAGTAAGTAAGTAACTAAAAAGTCATATATGTCTAAGTTTTATACAGTTCGCGTCACGTAAAAAGAACGCTGGAGGAAAGTGGTGGGGGGTGTGTTTGCGCATGGGTATATTCGCACACGAAATTACTAAGTCTATTCTTTTATTTTTGAACTACCCTTTTGCTCGCGACGTATATTGGTCATTGTTAGGTACATTGAAAAATATATTAGATAGAACGTAATTCTATTAATTCATAAAATATGTTAGATTCAATGTAGAATGTTTAATCTACTTACAAAAAATTAAATTAATTCGGTTAATATATATTTTAACTGCATTATTGTCAGACTCTCTCTTCATAAAACTATATACGTCAAAAATATTTTTCTCTACTTTTTATATAAAACCATTTCGTAATTAATAACTTTTATGTGCACGATGGTATTTTGAACTGACGAACCAATAGCGAGCCGGAAAGCATGCGGCGGGTGCCTCTACGTCCCACACCCCGCGTCTTACCACCAAATTGGCCGATAAATCGCCTCTGCGCAACTTGACAGCTAGCGTTCTTTTTACATGACGCGAATTATAAATTCTTACCAACCAAAGCAGGCACTCTGCCATAGTAGTCCGCCATCCATCCGAAGAAGATGCCCCCAATGAAAGATCCAGCGAAGAATATCGTTTGTGCGAGGGGAGCGTATCCCGCATATTCACACACCCAGCCACGCTGCAAATTTATATTTAAATAATAAATATTGTGAATAAGTAAACGTAACGTTATAAATGAAACTATCTGTAACAAGTATATACCCCCTGACACGTCTAATACCTTAGTCGCTCCCGTGACTATGATTGCTGTAAAGCATTCGAAACATCGGGAACCAAAAATCATAATAAATCCGCGACAAAATCCGAATAATTTCATTTATAATGTCAAGTATTCGCGTAAACCTAAGAAAGTATTAAACGTAACGTCTCTACTACTTATAATTTATTTTTTCCATTAATTGTTCCTTAACAAATACTTTAAGATTTGGTTGGGAAATGGGACTCCAACATACAGCATCGTTTAGTTCCATGGTAAGCAGCGAAACTGTTGAACACTAGAAATATGTACAATGTACATACATATTATAAATATAAAAACATCCCCTGTTTATGACTGGAGTACATTCGAGCACACTAGCGAATGTCCGCAGCGGGACATGAACCCGTGTAAATTGCTACATCAAGCAGGACCTCAACAATCTGAGCAAAATTGTTCGGTTATCCGGTTTTCCTACCAAAAATTTCGATTTTGTATTACAATAGTTTTGCAAATCAGTGGATCGCCAATTCATTATTTGTCATACTATAGTATGCAATATCTCCAGGTAAATTTTTTCTATGACATTAAATACGCTCACATAGATAATAGTTATTATTTATTTTCAAGGTTAATTCATGGTTATAAGGCGTAACTTAGGAAACTTTTTCACCGACTTGAAGAAAGGAGGAGGTACAAATGTTATTTATTTTAACTAGCGGAACCCGTAGCTTAGCTGACACTAAACCTAGGGGGCGAACCCAAGCGAAGCAAGGGTGCATCGCTAGTTGTTAATATATAGGTACTCCGTAGTCCGTACTTGTATATAAGCAGCTCTAGCATCAATTTTAATTGTCATAGTCCAAAGTTACCTGTTTTATTTGATGATGATAACTTGATTATTTAAGTAGCTAGTATATACGAACAATACGATTTGTAAGTGTTATCAAAAAAAGTTAATTTTATTCAAATTGTTGTTCAATTCGTCGAGTACATTTTAGATTCAGTTTAACCTTGCCTTTTTATGCGCATTCAAGTCTCATACAATGTGAAGGTCAATGTTAGTGATTCAAGGCTAAATAGAAACACGCACGCGAGGGTGTAAGTAAATATTGTATTAGAGGTAAAATTGATAGTAGAAAACTAGGGAAAGTAAAAATTATTTTAACATGATGATGATGATGACGTAAAACATAGTCTGTTAGTTCTATAAACCAGTTAGTTTTATTTTCTTGCTAGCCACTAGACGACTCGTTATACTCAGTTTGTAGTGACCCTACTTTCTGCGCCAGCGGTCGCGGGTTCGAGTCCCGCTGGGGGCATTAATTTGTTAAGCACGAATGTTTGTACTCCAGTCATGGTTGTTTATATTTATAGTATATGTATGTTATATATAGTTAAAATAAATGTTATATATGTGTAGTATATCAACTATCTAGTATCCGTAATTCAAGCCTCGTAGCTTACCACGGAACTAGATGGCGCTGAGTGTAATAATGTCCCAACATATTTAAAAAAACATATTTACAAAACATTTCTATATGAAGATCGCCAATCTGCACTTGGCCAACATATTGGACGGACTGGCTTAATCCTCGTTAACTTAGAGACACCCGTACCCAACGATGCAATGTGACGTTAAACAGGCAAAATTGAGTTCATAAATAAGACTTCTATATAAAGTCAAGAATATAATAGCTAATTATGTTCGCTAAAAATTATGTGGTTTTTTGGACTAAATATTATAATATATTCTTAGAGTTTTTATAATTTTTTTTTTATCTAGAACAATGGCTGATTTTTTTTTGACATTAACTGACGCAAAAATTTGAATGTGAGAACTAGCCATTTCAGAGATAAGGAGATAAAATAAACGGTACAAATATTATCTGACTTAATTCAATTTTGGACGTTTACAAAATATCTTCTCGAGCTCAAACTCTTTAAGATTTCAGCAATATTTTCAACTATTCATTATTGAACTATAAAAACACATATTAAACTAATTTAAAAACAATTTGTGATTGCAACGGTGCGCTTATCTCTAGAAGAGATCTCTTCCAGCCAAGCCGTTTTCGTGAGAAATAGTGTTAGAAAGCAGGCTTAATTTATGCAGTGATATACTTGATAGGCAACATACCTACTTGAACAGTTATAAATTATAATACCTGCCCATACGATACTGTCCGAACGAAGGATAAAATGAAGGGTTTATCTAATTTTATTTTTCTATTTTAGTTTGTATTATATGCTTACCTCACTAACAATCGTTGGGTAGGGAATATCCCCAAATTCGAATTCCCAGCCATTTTGACAAGGAACCACAGGTGCGTCGCTCGGTACGCTGTTGTTCACCAACACTTCACTCCAGTTTACATTGTACATAACACATTTATCCCATTCATCTCCAATGGGTGGTGTCGTTAGGTTCCGCCTGTAAAATTGAAGAGGAAAACTTAAATTCTATCTTGTTAGTTTAGTGGTAAGTTTAACTTTTGTTAAACCATTGTCTTGGGATTCAGACGAGTTCGAGCAAAGTGTTTTATGTTTTTTCTTATTATAGAATTATAGAATATGATGCTCTCCGTAAAAGTTGAACGAGACTTTTATTAAGTAAAATAATTTCACAGACTTTCTTTTAATAATTATAAATTAGTAAATAGTCATCTTACTTTTTTAGAAAGGAGTGATATACTAAAGTCTAAAATAAGACGTGAAAGAAGACGCATTATAAAACATAACGGGTTGGGTTTACAATCGTTTGGCAGGAGTTAGTGAATGAAACTAATATATACGGTAGGGTTTTATTCTTTGATCATTATAATTACACTCACAACACAAGATAATTCATATTTTTCGAGAAAATTAATAAAACTTAACGTGAAGAAGAACGTAACATAATTGACTATTTTCTTGAACTTGGATAACATAAGGCTTACCTTAAGAATTTTTCGTTCTTTCTAGGTAGGCTAGGTTCGGTTAGGTATATGACCACATTGCTCGAGCCGAGCGAGCGAAGCGAGCGTGCCGCGGCAACGGCCGGGCGAGTGCTACATTCAAAGGTTATTTTTTCAGGAACTTTGTATTACCTTGTAATGGGAATACTATAGAGATAATAGGGAGCATCTCCTTACCCTCCACCCCTTACTATTGCCATCGTCCTGCCAAACGATTGTAAACTGCAATAATAATTTACTTACCTTAGTTCTACATCCAAATGCTGTAACTCCGGCACTTTGCACCAATGTCTCTGAGGAGTCGCGGTAATGAACATCTGTACGAAATAAACGAAGGCGAAGAAAATACCGAATGGTGCCATTCCGAGGAATAATAGTTTCTGGTAGCGTCCAAGCTCCCCGACATACAAGAGTACAGCTTCCAGTGCGTCGCTCTCATCATTTCTCTTTTTATTTTTGTTCAGATCTTCTTTGACATCCTGAGAAAGAAAAAAATTGCATTTTTAAGTGGTTAACACATGAAAATTCAATTATTTTGTTCAATGGATTTTAAGAGTATCCCAAATTGATTGACAAGTGGCAAGTTGATAACAATAACACTATATAGATTACTAGCAGTACCCGCGGCTTCGCCCGCGTTTTTTTTAATCGCTACTAATCTTTATTCGATCACTCGCAATCGGATGATCTGTAGATTGCCTGAAAATTCTCAAAAATAACTCCAGCTATTTCAGAACCCATCGTTAATATACTCCTGAGCGGCGCGGCTACCTCTCCTGCTCTTGGCTCCCCCTCCCTCTCCGCAATGCCCGCTGTGCTACGCGTTATTTTGTTATTATTATTTTTAAATTCGTAATATCGTTTGAATGGAGTGTCCGATTTGTAGTATCGTAAAAGTTATCTACTAACTCAGTGCGAAATTTAAAACTTGTAGCACAAAAAATGAAGGTATCTCGAAAAACTTATGAAGCCTTTACACCTTTATAGAAAAAAAAACGTTTTTTAGCGTACTTTTACCAACAATTAACCACCTTCGTACCAAATATATAGTTCGTAGCACAAAAGATGAAGACTTTCATACAAACTTGCTATGCTTGCCCTAAGACCTCCTCAATTCGACCCGTCGCAAAACTTGTTCTTTGCGGACGTCAACTAACTATTAACTACCTGCATGCTAAATTTAAAGTATGTAACACAAAAAATGAAGGACTATTATACAAAATAATAGAACCCTCATATCACCTTCATCCAACCCTGTCGCAAAATTTGTTCTTAGCGGATGTCTACTGACCACTCATTATCTTCCCGCCAGATTTAAAGTTTGTAGCACAAAAGATAAAGAACTTACATAGAAACTTGCTACAGCCCTTAGACCTCATTAATCCGACCCTGTAGCAAAATCCGTTATTAGCGGACTTCTACTTAACTACAAAAACTACTTTCCTGCCAAAAAGTCTGTAGCGCAAAATATTAAGAAATTTCATACAAACTTGCGAGAGCCTTTGGACCTTCTTAATCCGGCCCTGTCGTCAAATTTGTTCTTAGCGGACGTTTACTAACAATTAACTACCTCTCTGTCAATTTCAAAGTTTGTAGCAGAAATGATAGAGGAACATCATACAAACTTGCGAGAGTCCCTAAACCACCGGCCCTGTTCAAAACCCATTCCAAATTCTTAGAGGTCTTCTACTTACAATAACTACCTCTGTACAAAATTTAAAGTTTGTAGTACATAAGGTGAAGGACTTTCATACAAACTTGCGACAGCCCTTGCACTTTTCACTCCGGCCCTGTCGCAAAATCGTCCTTTGCGGATGACTACTGATTATTAACTACCTTCCAGCTAAATTTTAGGTTTGTATTAAATTTTATGTTTGTGGCATAAAAAAATTTAAAACTTTCATACAAATAAATAAGAGCCCGTAGGGCTTAGACCACATAAATCCGTCCCTGTTCCAAAATACATTTTTTATGGATGTCTACTAACTATTAACTTCCTCCCTGTCAAATTTAAAGTATGTAGCACAAAAACTGAAGAATTTTCATACAAACTTGTGAGAGCCCTTATACCTCCTTAATCCGGCCCTGATGCAAAATATGTTTTAGCGAACGATCACAAACTATTAATTACCTCCCTATAAAATTTAAAGTTTGAAGCACAAAAAATGAAGGCATTTCATACAAACTGGCGAGAGCCATTAGACCTCCTTAATCCGGCCCTGTCACAAAATTCGTTCTTTGCGGGAATTTACTAACTATTAACACATTCAACGCCACTACTATTTTCTAACAGTTCATAGCGATGCCGCCCAAAAATCACTCAAACACGCTGGGCGTGTCCGCGGCACCGCTATAAGAAAATCGTAAACATTGTCATTTGGTAAGAGATTGTCAACATTTTATTCATTTGGATACGGCTGTGATTATTTTGGAATTGATAAATATAAATGTGTTTAATATTTACGAGTACGTATATGTGGAGGATCCTATGAAGTATAGGAATTTACAATTATAGTTATTTTGGAGTTAATTTATGAAATAGCAATTGTTTCTGATTTGCTAAAAAGGCAACTAAAAAGTTAAAATAAAATCTGGCTGTTATTTCAATATATTTATTTTATTTTATTCTACAAAAAAGGGCCATTCGGGCTATTAATAACATAAGCGCTCGTGATACTCTCCGCGGACTTTTTTAAAGAAATAGGAATTCTTACGGTTGCTTCGCAATATATATATTGTAACATTATGTTTGTTCGGCAAAATATTAATTGCTATTCAAAGCACAGCGACAAACACAGTATAAATACAAGAAATAAGAATAAACTTGTAACACCCAGTTTTCGCCTACAAAATGTAAACAGATCGTTTATGGGGCAAGGTGTACGCATGTATAATAAAATTCCACAGTCCATATTGAACTTGCCTTTGAGGCAATTTAAATCAAAAATTAAAAATACGTTATTGAATAAAGCTTATTACATTATAGCGGAATACCTGGTAGACGTAAATGTGTGGGATTAGTGACTGGTTGTGTCTCACGTAGGATAAATAGATAAATTGTAATACAATATTGTTACCAAATATTTTTTTGAAAAGAGCAACTGTTGAGTTTCTCGCCGGTTCTTCTCAGCAGAACAGCTTTCCGAGTCGGTGGTAGTTTACTCACAGACTTACAGACTGACTTTTAATTTTGATAATGTAAAAATGACGATTCAAAAGAGCTTGTAAAAGTCTATTTGAATAAAGAATATTTTGATTTGATTTGATTTGATTTATTTAACCTGTTAGCCAATGTATACAAAAACTTGATAAATTATATATATATTATAGAGATAGATATAATAGAAAGTGAGTAATGGGGGTGATAGACGTGCGAGTTAGTTCGCGAACTTGTGGCTCGACGACCTTTTTCGCTGGTGTGTCACTCTAAGTACGCGTACTTTAAAACCGCCGAGTAAGTCTAAGTGGTAGTGCTTGTTACCTTCGGGTAGCAGCCGAATGGCCCGTATATAGTAGTTTATATATACCACTCTCTCACAGAAGACCGACGTGAAGTGGCAGCTACGCTGTCGCGTTTCGTCCGGTAAGTAAGAGTCCGGGTGGCCCATCCATCCCTCCTCCCTCCCTCTTCCCTCCATTCTCCCTCTCTCCTCTCTCCATGTCTTCTCCGTCCCTCCTCCCTCCCTCCTACCTCCCTCACTTTCCTGAAAAGCCGGCAACGCATCTGCAAGCTGGCTTGCAGATGTCCATGGGCGGCGGTGATCACTTTCCATCAGGTGACCCTCCTGCTCGTTTGCCCCCTTTGTCCCATAAAAAAAAATTCTTTGGCGATCCGACAAGTTTGAAATTTTGCTTGTCGTTTAGGTGTTTGTAATTTTTGTTAATTTTGATTCAGAAACTCATAGTAAATGATTTCCGAATTTCCGAATGAGCTGCTAACCGAATTTATAGAAACTTTCCTTAATAACCCTTGTCTTTGGAAAATTAGAAGCAACGATTACAGACTTTATAAGAAACTAGCGACTCACCCTCGCTTCGCTCGGGTTCGTCTCTTCCTAGATTTAGCGCGAGCGAAGCCAACTTACTCGCACGTCTATCACCCCCATTACGCTTTACGAACTTATCTTTTATACGTATTACGTTACTAAGCGATGATTTATAATAATAATAATATGAATTATTTCTTTTTAGAATAATAAAATAGTTTTGTATAAAAACATATAATAGTGCCGTATAAAATTAAAAAAAAAACTGACTTAATATCATTTTATTATAATCTATACATCTATACCTATAAATAAAATTGAAGTGTCTGTTTTTTAATTCAAATTGACAGCTTTTCACAAAAAAATCAATTTTTATAATTTTTGTCTGTCTGTCTATCTATTTGTTCCTGCTAATCTCTGAAACGGCGAGACCGATTTTGACGGGATTTTCACTCGCAGATACCTATTGTTATAATGAGTAACATGGGCTACTTTTATTTTATTAGAAAATTATAAAAACCGTTTAATTTATTTTTACTTACGCCCAGCGAAGCGGACCGGGTTTGATAGTTATCAATATTATTAAATCATTACTTATACCTAATTCTTATAGACTAACGAACTTTCGATCCCTGTATATTATTAAAAAAATATCTTTTTTTTTCTCTGCGTGTATTTGCAATCAGCCCTAGGCTATGAGCAAATATGTTCCTTGGTACTGTCGTGCGGAGTGGCTTCCCATTGGAAGCATCTATTCATCTAATGCCTAGAGCTACTGTCGGTCTTCTAGCTCTAGGATATGATGACGTTTTAGTCGTCGCACATATTGGTCCATGATGAGTTGACGAGCAAGTTCATTAGGGTGATGGATTAACCTTACTTTGTATTTAGCTGCCAAACTCCGAATTTCCTCCTTAATTGTCCTCATTTCAAGGTGCTCGTGAACTTCATTGTTGGTTATGTAGCGTGGTACCTTTGCAAATGCTCTTAGAATTTTGTTCTGTTGGCGCTGGAGTATATTTATGTTGGAATCGCTTGTGCTGCCCCACAGTTGAAGACCATATGTCCAAATGGGCTTTAGGATGACTTTATATATGAGCAGTTTGTTGTCCAAAGAGAGTCTTGAGTTCCGTCCTAGCATCCAGTATAGGCTATTGTACTTTAGCTGAAGCTCCTGCTTCTTACATTCGATATGATGCCTCCAGGTTAGTCGACAATCAATGTGTAAACCAAGATATCTATCATGGTCGCTGTGGGGTAGAGTACATTGGCCCATCTTGACAGGTAGGCAGTCTCCTTTTTTAAGTGTGAATGTCACCTGTACTGACTTCGTAGCACTAGCCTTTATTTTCCATTTTTGTAGCCACTCATTTACTTTGTCAAGTCTTATGCAAGTTCTCTGATGCCAGTCTTGGATCTTTATTACTTGCTAATATAGCAGTGTCGTCTGCAAACGTGGCTGTAGTTATCCTCGGCGTTATCGGTAGGTCAGCAGTGTACAACGTGTAGAGCATGGGGCCGAGAATAGATCCTTGTGGCACCCAGACGTCAATCTCTTGGAACGCAGAAGTGGCGTCTCCTTCTTTCACATAAAATATGCGATCTTCGAGGTAAGATTTGAATATTGGAAAGTATGAGTGGGAAATATTCTGCTTGATCTTACATAGTAGGCCTTTGTGCCAGACCTTGTCGAAAGCCTGCTGGATATCTAAGAACACTGACGAGCAGTATTCCTTGTGTTCTAAGGACTTTCTTATGGCGTCACATACTCTGTGTGCTTGTTTCACTGTGCCATGGCGTTCTCTAAAACCGAATTGGTGATCTGGTATGACTTTGCGTTCCAAGAGGCTTGGCATAATTCTGCGAAGTATTATCTTCTCAAGTTCCTTGGACAGTGTAGGCAACAGACTGATTGGTCGATAGGATGTTTTTCGGTCATTAATTAGCCATCCTTGTAGATCATGATGATTTCCGAGACTTTCCACGCACTTGGGAAGTACCCTATTCGTAATATAGCGTTAAAGATGATAGTGATGAAGACAATAGCCTTTCTCGGTAGTTCCAGCAATACTTCTTTAGTAATCAGGTCATAACCGGGCGCCTTTTTACTGTCCAGCCGTTTAATCGTTTTTATGACTTTGGCGGGCGACACAATCATGATCTTTATTCCTAATGGTATATTGTTGAGTTGGTTTTTATGTTCAGTAGTGGGCGTGCTTCTCCACGCGGCAACTTGTATGAGATTAGTAAATTCTTCCACTGCTGTTTCAATTTCCTCCGCTTCTTTGAGTCTGATATTTAGATTGAGGTTTTCTTCCATGCGTTCCCTGAAGGAGGGCCAATCAGTGTACTGGTTGTATAGTGTTGTGGGCCTCTCAACTTCAATTATAGTTAAGCTGATAGTTAGTAAGACCGGGGTGTGATCAGATGATCCATCAGCACATGACTCAATCTTCATGTACTGCTTGGAGAAGTCCTTTTGCTATGAAGAAATCCAGTACGTCTGGGATTCGATTATGATCAGCTGGCCAGTTGGTAGGTTCTGATGGGGCAATCGTACTTAGATCATTCATATCGATGCTCAACTTTAGATGTCATCTTGTTGTTATTAGTCTGGAACCCCAATAATCATGTTTGGAGTTCCAATCGCCTCCTACTAAAAAGCGATTGTCTAGACTTGAGAAGAAGTGAGAGAACAGGTCGGAGTCTATTCGATGTTTTGGTGGACAGTACACAGCTGAGACATTAAAGTATCCGCAGTAGATGGTGCTTTATTTTGTCCCGAATAATTAAAGCTGATCCTGCATGACCTGTACCGTCAGGATGGTTTCTTGTGTATGTCTGGAATCCTTTGATTTTGACATTGGTTTTATCTGTACAGTGTGCTTCGGATATAAGGACTATGTCCAGTTTGTTCTCCGTTTATTAGTATCTCGAGCTCATCTTTATTCGGCGAGAGTCCATTAGGTATGGCTTTTTCTGTGGTCACTTTGTCTGGTTGGTTTCTAGCAGCTTTGGCGTAAGTCATTGGTTCATTTTCTCTATCAATGGAGGAAGATTGTTAGGCAATATTTCTTCGACGGTTTGCATCAAGGATCCTGTTGTCTTTTGCAATAACACGTCTATCAGCTCTTCGATGGCCGTATTTGTTAATTTTTCTGGCAAGTATTTCTCTGTACACCTCGCAACCCTTGTTGTTTGCTGGGTGAGAGGCATATGGCTAGAGAGGCATAGGGCTGGTGTATTGCTTTGGACAGTCAGAGGTTTTATGTGCCTGCACGCATTTCACGCAACGGAACGGTTTCATGCAGTAATTCTTGGTATGCCCATATTGCTGACACCGTTGGCACTGTACGATAGAATTTTTCTTCTTGGGATCCTCTATGGTTACAGATTGATCGTATATATATTTGATTTCTTTAGGTGCCTTATTGTTCTGGCTAGGTAGGAAATTTACGAAGAATGTGGAGGTAGGTTTTTTCTCTGGACCATATCTGGAGTTGATAATTTCCCCGATAAAAGTGTTTCCAGTTTTTTCAATTTCTTCCTTTATTTCTCTTTTAGGTGTTTTTATATAAATATTTTATCCCATACTCTGATGTACATGAAAGCGGTCGAGACAAACTTCTGTCGGCCTTCACTGCCACTGCTGGTAAAATCTGACGGATCCCTGGCTCATACGGCAAAGGAGAAGGCGTCTTTACTTGCCTCGCTTTTTGCCCAAAATTCATATCTAGACTCTGGCAATGCTACTCCACCACATCTACCTCACTGCGGGATCTCAATGCCCGAAATCTCCATAACTAATAAGGAGGTAAAGAGAATATTGTGTCGTCTAGATGTGAATAAAGCCAGTGGTCCCGATGGTATACCAGCGATAGTGCTCAAAACATGTGCTCCCGAGTTGTCTCGGATACTGACACGTCTGTACCGCCTTTGTCTGAAGACTGGAATAGTGCCTAAATCCTGGAAGCTTGCCAATGTTCAACCTGTGCCCAATAAAGGTAGCCGTGCCGACCCTGCTAATTATCGTCCAATTTCAATCACCTCCATACTCTGCAAGATTATGGAGCGTGTATTGAACACTCGTCTTATGGCATACCTAGAACAGAACGATCTCCTCAGTGATCGACAATATGGGTTTCGCCGGAATCGGTCGACTGGGGACCTTCTAGTGTATGCCAACCACACCATTGGCGAAGCTCTTGAGCGAAGTGGGAAGGCGATTGCTGTCTCCCTCGATGTCTCAAAAGCCTTTGACAGGGTTTGGCACGCTAGCCTTATAAGCAAGCTTTCAGCCTATGGCATATCTCCTGGTCTGATCGGCTAGATAAAAGACTTCCTGAGAGACCGATCACTCAGAGTTCTAGTTGAAGGCTGTTCATCAGAACCCTTAAAGACCAACTCTGGAGTTCCTCAGGGATCTATTCTCTCTGCAACCTTGTTCCTGCTGCATATTAACGATCTGCTTATACCCGGTATCTATGGCTACGCAGACGACAGCACTGTTGTAGAGAGATACCTGCCGAGTGCTCGGGCCAGTAGAGATCAAATTCAGTCCGAAAGAGAGGCCATGGTAGAGCGCTTGAATCTCACACTCAGGATAGTCTCCACTTGGGGCGATGCCAATCATATGAATTTCCACACCACCAAAACACAGGCGTGCCTGTTCACCACAAAAAGGAGTCCGTTCATCTTGACTCCTACTTTCCGAAATGTGCCTCTAGAATACACTGACCGTCTGCAGTTGTTGGGAATGGACATTAGCACCAACATGAACTACGGGTGGTTCATCGCGTCTAAGGCTAATGTAGCAGCGAGGAAAGTTGGCATCCTCGCAAAGGTCCGACAGTATTTCACGCCGGGACAGCTTCTTAATCTATACAAAGCTCAAGTCCCTTCGTGCGTGGAATACTGTAGTCACATATGGGCTGGTGCTGCGAAATGCCATCTGTCAGCCTTGGACTCGATTGAGAGGCGTGCGCTGAGGCTTATTGGTGAGCCTACCCTGGTAAAAGCCAACTTACAAAGCCTCGATCACCGACGTAGGGTGGCAAGCCTTTGTGTATTCTATAGGTTGCATTTCGGAGAGTGTGCGCAGGAATTACACGACTTAATTCCCCCATCCTCTTTCCATCATCGGACGACTCGACGAACGGCTGGTCTCCATCCTTATGTCGTGGACATTCCACCCGTCCGGACGAAGCGTTTCGCTTCGTCATTTATTATACGTGCGGCTAAGGATTGGAACAATCTGCCTACGTCAGTGTTTCCGTCCGATTACAATATGGGTGTCTTCAAGGCAAGAGTGAATAGTGCGACTTACCATCTCCGACTGCGTTACCACTTACCATCAGGTGGAACGCAGTCAAGCACTAATCCAGAATAAAATAAAAAAAATAAATAAAAGGTGTTGCGTGGTGAAGATTTCGAATGACGATGCGGCAGAGTCGTTCTTCTTTATTGTTGAATGTGTGACCAATTAGGCCACTTTCACGGAATTTGGTGATGATTCTTTCATAGGCCTCCATATCTAGGGTGTTAATTCTCAGTTGGTTTCTGTTTGTAATCCGATACGTGAATGAATTTTTATCTGCAACAGTTTCCACGAGTTCATTTAATTTGTTGATATCTTCTATGCCATACAATATTATGGGTGGAGGCTTGCTGGTTTTTTTTCCACTGGTTTCTTGGTTGTAGTGGGTTCTTCTGTACGGTCAACTGGTAATTGGCTGAATATGTTGCTGGTGGTTATGCTTTCTGGGGAGTCGCTGACTTTTTTTCGTTTCGGATTTCGAGTTACTGGAACTCTCTGCCAAGATGACATACGGTACCATGCTGGCTTAGTGCATTTTACTTGGCCGTATCTTTCGGTGGTTCTACCACAGTTTGTAAGTTTTCTGAGGGTTTACTTACCAAGGAATTGCTTCTAGGCCTGGTAATAAACAAACTGCGGTGAAAGGTCTGCTGAATGAGCTTTTTGCTGCCAGTAGCATTCACTGTAATGGAAGCCTGGTCGCCTACTTCCATTAAGTCTTCGGTAGTCAATTTCACATTCTCCGGCCCGGATACCAGAGAGCGCCGGGGGATAGCCGGATCGCATGACATACTATCTTTCTCATTATTTGACATTTCCATAAAAAAGGGGGGTTGGGAGAAAACACACATACTACTTTCCCAAGGCAGTATTGCAGCTATTGTAGGGGGCATTTAGCTTCCCTAGGTCCACTGTGGACTTAACAGGTTAATTGACCGCCGACTGTGACTCGGCGTTGTTGCTCGTTTGGCACCACCCGGGGGACACGTGTAGGGTGGCCTAGGACAGGTGGTAATTCCTACGGACGCGAACAACTCCATCCCCCGAAATATCTGAAAACCAAAGCCGCGCTTTTATCTACGCGCATTGGAGAGTCATCCTTTTTCATAATAAAATAATAATTAATGATTATAAATCTTTAAAAATGGACGAAGTGGAAGGGTATACACGACGATAATAAATAAATAAAATTCGTTAAATAAGTACATACTTACCAATTTTTTAACTTGTGGTGGTGTCTCGACTTTACAATTTACTTGCTGATGTTTAAAAGTTAAGTTTTTAGATATTTAAAAGTTTTGAAACGTGCGAGGCATTCAAACGGCACTCAAATCAAATTGATTCTTTTTTTTTCTACATCATATATTGTTTTTATTTTTTTCTATATCGTGTCATATATATGCCTGTCTATTATATATACAGATAGTATAACATTATAAACTGACAATATATTGGTCCTGTTTAGAAGAGCCGCTTGTGTTGTATAAAAATGAAATGACTGAATTGATTGAATGCATCTACAGATTTATTAGATTAGGTTAGGATATTTATTTGGTGCGGTTTACAATCGTTAGCAAGAGGGGAGGGCAAGTTGGTATGCTCCCTATTATCCCTATACTACTCCCATTACAAGGTAATACATATTACCTATGAAAATAGTCTTTAACTATGGCACTCGCCGACCGCTGCCGCGGCAAGTGGACACTGTTCGAAACTAACCTAACCTACGTAGAAAGAAAGGAAGGTTTATAAATTTCGGTCGTCAGAACGCGACGGATCCGCGGAGAATGCTTTTTTTTGATAAAAAGTACGCGTGCTTCAATTTTACTTACGCATGCGAATCTGTTTATTTACTACGTTACTTAACAGCGACTTATTTATAATAATAAGCTATATACAGTGCTATCCATGAAAAACTTGATGCATTCATGAAAACACGATCACATCGACACCTACTAGGTACACATTAAAATATACAATCAAATCAGTGCAGCTGTTTAGAAGTTAGACGACAAGCATACGCAGGTATGTGTTATATTTTAAGATTAGATATACAATTACTTAAACACCAGTCAACCACAAAGCCGCTTTCCAAACCATACTTTGAAAAAAAACCCTTTTATTTAAAAAACTGATGGTCGTAAAGACAATTCTAAAAGACTTAGTTACATTTTAAAAAAAGGTTAAGAATCTATGATTATAATTTTTAAGTGATCACGCCTGGTGTGTTCTTGGCATAGTATAATAACTTTTTTTTCGTCCTCAAAAAAGTTCTTTAAATTCTCGAACCATTTAAAATATGCGTAGTTTATCACATAAGGATTCCATATTTACAAATTTGAGTAGAAATACAGCATATTTTTCGAAATATCACATTAACACTCAGAACACGCCTAGCGTGTCCGCGGCATGGCTGAGAAATTTTATGTGAGCACGCTATGCGTGACGGTGGCACTGAATGTGTTAAATATCTCCCTGTCAAGTTTAAAGTTTGTAGCACAAAAATGAAGAAATTTCATACAAACTTGCGATAGCACGTCCAATTTTTATTATTCAAAGACCAAACAATATTATCTACATAAACTGTAGTTAGTGATGAAATAATTTATTTTGATAAGGATTGATAGCATGAGTAAAATAAACGCGTTTAAATGTAGTCCAAAAAAAATTCAAGATTTTTAAATAAAAAAATGGTTGTTGTGCCTCACTCGACATAGATAGGTATAGTGTGTCGTGGACTTTATTGTAGATATTTATAAGATCTACAATTAATTAGAACATTTTATGGTTCTATCTTTTATAGTTTAGGCAGCGTACGCAAAATAAGTAACTTTTCTGGTTGTTTTTTGACACCTTGTGTCCGAAAAACCCAAATATCTTACAGAATCCTATTTTTTTCCAAAATAAAATATAGCCTATGTTACTCGTGGATAATGTAGCTTTCGAATGGTGAAAGAATTTTTAAAATCGGTCAAGTAGTTTTTGAGCCTATTCATTACAAAAAAAACAAACAAACAAACAAACAAACAAACAAACAAACAAACAAACAAACAAACAAACATACAAACAAAGTTTTCCTCTTTATAATATTAATAATATGGATTTCATAAGCCTGTCAAATTACTTTATCTATTACTAGCGACCCAACGTACGTTTTGACGATTAGATTAGATTTCTCAGAAATGAGATATTTTCTCGGCTTTTTTAAATATAATATGCATTTATTATATATTCTCTCAAATCACTCTATCTATTAATTTTTCATTAATTTATTAAAATCCGTTGCGTAGTTTACAAGATCTACCATAGATATGTATGTGATATATGAGTGATAAATATCTATGTGATAGATATGTATTTTACATGCATTATAGAAATAGAAGTTAAGCGTTCTTAGAACAAGTGTGTTTAATAATAATTAATAACACTGCGTGGTTTCTTTAGTAAACAAATACATTTTGGCTTAATATTTTGTCAAAAAAAAATTGTGATTACTATGCAAAACGTATAATATAATGATAATATATATTGCACATACTCATAAGTACACAGATTTCATAGATTCATGATTATTTTTTAATTTTTGGAAGTACAACTCTAAAAAAACGGATTTCCAACGGAGACTTGTGAGATTTTAGACGAAATTAAGATATTTACTAAAAAAAATATTAAAAATGATTCAGGCCAATGTTTTATTAATAAGAAAATATTGTAACGGTAACGGTACCATTTCAATTATAATTTACTCTAAAATTATTTTAATACGTATAATAGAATACTAAAATTGATAATCCAAAAGCTATAGGTACAACATTTTTAAGCATTCAGCATCATCATCAAAGAAAGTGCATATCCAATAGTTTTTTCATTACACTATCACAGGACACCGACAGACAGACAGACAAAAATTATAAAAAATGGTAATATTAACTATTTCAATAAGATTTTCCAAAAAATACTAAGAACGTACAGTTCTCGAGGAATAATCTCAGCTTTGCATTTGTGTGAGTGCAGTGTACGCATAGGCACGACGATACGGATAGACGTTGCTTGATTGGTTTAAGCCCTTTTTAACAGGTTTTTGATGCGCAGCCATTGGCTTTTAGCAATCACTCACACAAATGCAAAGCTGAGCTTATGCCTCGAGAACTGTATACATACACATTTCATTTAAAATAAAAGTTAGTATATTTAGTTAGGTTTGTGCTACCACACCGCGCCGGTACCATTGATTAGATTCGGATAAAAGTAAAACCCTATTATTAGGCAATGACATACGCAGTACGCTGCTTTTTATTCGTAACGGAAGTGAAAAAAACAATATAAGTATGCAAAACTTTTGTTTGGGCGATAGATCAAATCCATTTAATATGTAAATGAGCAAAGTGCGAGTTGTACCTATGTGTTGTGTTGTGTATAGTAGGAGAGCTAGCGAACCATCTGTTTAACCCGGCTGAGTAGCGTCCGACAATTTGGAGGGGCCTACTTCGGTGAGTGTTGTGTTGTGCAGGTTGCTCCTGGTACTTCTCTGAGAGCAGAGTGGACTGTGGAGCAACCCTTGGCTGTATGATGTACTTTGGCAGATGGCAGATCCTGCGACGCCCCATTTAGACGGGTGAGGTACGTTGGGGTTTAGTGGGTAGTACTGGCTTTACTGGCCAGTAAGTCCCACATAACCACTTGTGGTATGCGTACTACATTTCCCAACATAAAAAAAAGAAATAGTACGCTAGCTCTTAGACTAATACTTACGCAAACATGCAATTTAAAATTATTACCAAGACTGAATGAAAATATAATCCATAGAAAATAGTCCATAGAAACGCATACCTAATTATGGCGGCGTTAGAATAGTTGACAATGACATTTAAGTAATTCGACACATTTTTGACATAATGATCTTTCGTCTTTGTCTCACATATACAAAATCCTATTGTTATCCTTCTCTCTCACATTAAGTTATCATTAATTTTCTCAAAAAATATGAATTACCTTGTGTCGTGAGTGTTATTATTGTGATCAGTAAATAAACCCCTACCATATATATAAGTCTCACCCAATAACTCCTGCCAAGCGATTGTAAACCCAACCCAAAAAATTAAACAGCAAATTTCCTGAGCTATGGCAAAAATAAATTTGTCATTTTCGCCAGTTAGTCTACAGCGAAAATTGTTTTGGGAAAAAAACCTGTTTTCAAGCTGTTGGACTTCACACATGTAAAGTTTTATATGTTCATTTTATTGCCACAATTATTATTAGTTAACCATTACTTTATGATTTCATTGTTATCAAAATAATAATGTATAGTGCAAAGGTACCTTTTTTTTATGGTAAAAAGGGGGCAAACGGGCAGGAGGCTCACCTGATGGGAAGTGATCACCTCCGCCCATGGACATCTGCAAGCAGGCTTGCAGATGCGTTGCCGGCCTTTCAGTTTAGCAGTTTTCGGCAGGGGGGAACGAAGGCGGAGGATGATGGGAAGAGGGAGGGGGGAAGGAGAGTGGGCCTCCCGGACTCTCACTCACCGGTCGAAACGCGACAGCATAGCTGCCATTTCACGCCGGTCTTCTGTGAGAGAGTGGTACTAATGAACTATACGGGGCGTGCCGGCCCATTCGGTTGCTACCCGAAGGTAACAAGCATGGCACTACCACTTTGAAAAACCTAAGCCAAACTATACAGTGCTTACAGTGAGTATAGGTATATGTGGAATGTTTTTATAAGCTCATCGATTTGTTTGTCGTTTATATTATTTTTACGTAGTTCTATTTTGTTTTGACCATTTTCAGCCAACCATGTCCGCATAACAACTCCCCTCCCGCCACGGGAAGTCGCGCGTGCGACACAAGCACAATCAAACCTACCTCGGCTGACACCGACTCCAAAAATAACAATAATTGTAATTTCATTTCATTTTACTTAGGGGCCATTCATTTATTACGTAAAACAATTTAGGGGGAGAGGGTCAACCACGTCTTATGTTTTCTTACAAGGGGGTGGGTGAGAGTCTCGATAATTCTTACGTAAGATCAAAAAAATGCGCAAAGTTAAAATTATACTTTGAGAAAGTTGTACTGTACCTTTAAAATTACAAATAAACATTTTAAAAAATTGTTAATTTTAAAAATAAACATTAAAATAAACCAAACGTGTATTCATTTTTGCTTTTAGACTCTTACGTAATAAATATTAAACAGGAGGGGAGGGTCGGCCTATTCTTATTTTTTCTTATAATTGAGGGGGAGGGGATCAAAAACTAGCGAAAAAAGTCTTACGTAATAAATGAATGGCCCCTTAGGAGAACTCTAAATAAAATAAAAAAGTAAGTTAATTATTAAGTTGTAGATCAATACGCAATTATTTTTTACTTTTTAGTGCATATTAATTTGTTTTGGAATAGTATTTTTCATCGGTTTTTTTTTTGTTAAAATATTTATTTATTTTTTTGATTTTTAGTGAATCTGAAGTACACTAACTAATTTATTTGAATATAGGTAGACTTCATATGAGACAGCGTCGTTTAAGTGAGGGCGGTGTGTCATGCGGGTTATTCCTGATACTGATAGCAGAGTGAACTGTGGAACAAGTTACAACCCTCTTGGCTGTGTGGAGCTGTCGGGTCGCTGTGACACCGTAGTCGAATGCGCAAGCGATGGGTAGTACTGGCTTAGTTTAAGCTGGTCAGTCCCACATAACCTGATAGTATGTGTCAATGCATTTTCCGACGTTAAAAAAAATTACTCGCATTATCCAAATAGCCTATAAAATATTCTGCCGAATATGGTTAATTTGCTCCTAATAATAGTAGAGTTCCGTTACTTTGTCATGGATCCCATGGTCAGAACTTAACCAAACTCTCAATAAACTTTTTTGGCCTAGTAAAAAGTAACTACGGAACATGCAAGGAGATGAATGTAGATATATTTTATAAAACTTTACCAAGAAAATATCCATTTACTTAGTTCTCTAATATTCTTGGTTCATTGGTTGACGAAGAACTTAAGATCATTATTACTTTATTTACACGCTAAGATAAATTATCATAAAGATCGTATCATCAATCTTTGAAAAATTACGTAATAGGTACCTACTATTCCTAATTATCTGTTAAAAAACTTTAGTTATTTAAGAGCCGGCTTTAGCACTTGTTCACATTGTTGTACTTATAAATATCAATTTAATGTACTAAGTATTTGTTAGATACCTACTCGATTTAATAAAAATTATGATTTAACAGTCGATTTTAATTTCGCAGAAGTTTTATATCCGAAATTTAAAGAAGTTCGATTAAAAATGTTTGACTATTGGTACCTGGTTTATTATAACAAGTACCTATGCGCAGGGCCGGATTTAAACTCATTGCCGCCCCTGGGCACCGGAAAAGAATCCGCCCTAATATTGAGACTTTACTTAAACTTATAGTTTATATATTTTATTTCTCAAAATTAAAATCTCTAATTTATTGCAGAAACTTTAATATATGTTACATATTCCAAAAACATAAATAAATACTTGTTGTTTTTTCTAACAATTATAAATTTTGCATCAATTTTAAAATCAATTTTTTCACAGGCAAACACGCCTAACTTTTTGTATTGCGAATTGGTCGATTAAATCTTCGCAATTTAAACGTTGAAGTACGTCGGATTCGATGCATAGAATAGCTAATGTTAGTATATTAGCAGGGGCGTAGCTTGCCCTGTATCAAAATTTTGTGGGGGGCCCTTCTTCCTAACTGATATAAAAACATTTAGTGTGTGGCCAGTATAGTCAACCAGTGCGTTTTTGGTCATTTTTTGTAGTCTCAGAAAAATATGGACATAGTATTTTTGAAGAAAAATTTGCAAAAGTAATAAATAATTAAGAAAAAAGAGGTTTAGTTTTTTGCAAATATCTGAAAAACTAATCGAGATTATTGAAATCTAAAAAAAGATTCAAAAAGAGGAGGAAATTTCCTAAAAAGGAGTCCTTACTCCCGGAACAATATTGAAAAAAAAAACAAGTTTCACTTGCAAAACTTGAAAAAGTTATAAACAATTAACTAAAGAAAATAGGGGTTTAGTTTTTTGCTAATATCTAAAAAATCCAATTGAGATTTTTAAATCTAGAAAAAGACACAAAAAGAGGAGAAAATTTTCAAAAAACAGTTCTTACTTCCGGAACTGTATTTATATTTATAATTTTCTTACGGCCGAAAACGAATGCTCTGGCTTTCGCAAGCCACATCTACTTTATCATTAAAAATATTTAAACATATATCTTTACCAACATATTATGTTTGGACATTATTAACACAAAAAGTACTAGACCAATTTTAACCACTATAAAATTTAACTTTGCAATTTTTATAGCGGGACTTGATGTTTTTCAAAGATCTTCATACCATTCCGAATCAAATGACACCTCATTCTTATTTCTCCGAGACTGTTCAAAAAAGTTGACAAAACGCACTATAAATACTATACAAAAATTTTCAATTTCGTTCAATATTTTCATTTTTCCCGGGAAATTAAGCGTATGGCCTTAGAGTTCAAGTGAGATTTTGAATAGCACTTTATGAATTTTTGCTTACATGGGTTAGGGGCCCCTTTACCCCCGGGGCCCCATATAATTGATACGGCTGATACAGCGGTAGCTACGCCCCTGTATATTAGCAGTCATTGTAGAACGTAAGAAGTTTTTAACTCTCTTCAAACAGAAACTATCTTTTCAGATTTTGTCGCGGATTAGTATTCGAAACGTCGCGACGTCCACTCAATTTTTTACGTCCGTCGGACATGTTTTTCAATTAATTGTATATTTATACTCAAAATTAAAAAAATATTAAGCACTCGAGTTTACTAATTAGGGGTCATTAATTTATTACGTAAGACAATTTAGGGGGGGAGGGGGATCACCCATGTCTTATGTTTTCTTACAAGGGGGTGGGAGGGAGTCTCGATAGTTCTTCCGTCAGATCAATAAAAAGCGCAAAGTTAAAATTATACTTTGAAAAACGCGGGCAACCGAGTGAAAAGTACTGTACCTTTAGAATTACAAATAAACATTTCAAAAAATTGTTATTTAAAAAACCAAACGTGTATTCATTTTTTTACTCTTACGTAATAAATATTAAACAGGGGAGGGGGGAGGTTGTCGGCCTATTCTTATTTTTTTTCTCATAATAGGGGCAGAGGGGGTCAACAACTAGCGAAAATAGTCTTACGTAATAAAAATGAATGGCCTCTTACCATAAAGTAAAGTAATGTACCTTTAAGTCTATACCAATGGTCTATACAACAGCTTTGACATAAGAGACAGAATACAACAGCGCCACGCACGGCCGGAAATCTATATATATATAATGAAAATGGTGTTCGTTTGAGGCTCGATCACGCCTAAACCACTGATCGTATCGACATGAAACTACCACTATTCGATGCGAAATTTTTCCTAGATGGTTTATGGCTATTTATTTT
This sequence comes from Boloria selene, assembly GCA_905231865.2. Lineage (NCBI taxonomy): Eukaryota > Metazoa > Arthropoda > Insecta > Lepidoptera > Nymphalidae > Boloria > Boloria selene. The sequence continues at coordinate 3,002,067 of HG993133.1, forward strand.
TCGAATTCTAACGTTCCTTCATTTTTTTATTGCTGTTTTACTTTTATGAACATTTATCCCGCTAATAAAAACAAAAGACAAGCGTTTTCTCTTGATTCTTTTGTTTTCATGGATTTCAACGGAGTTTACTAAACGGATAATGTTCTTTTACATTCAGCTAAGAATCTACTTACAAACTTCCACGCATCCACCCACCAACTCCCACGCACCCCTGCACACCCACTCTCATTTTTTGATAAAAATAAAATGCCGTATCTATGATCGAGTATCACTTGAGAACGGCTGGACCGATTGGGTTAATTTTTTTTTTGTCTTCAGAATTGTCAGGAAAATGTTTAAATGTAAGAAAATTTTAAAAAAGTCTGCTAAAACGTTAAAAATTTCGATGATAATCGAAGTATTCCAATTTCTATAGTTACTCATCACGAAATCTCGGGAACTATAGGACTTAGAAATGTGAAACTTGGTAGAAATATTACTTTCGTTATGTAGAGGTCAACTAAAAACGGATTTTAAGAAATTCATCCCCCAAAGGGGATTGCGGGGGCGTTAACAATGAACAATTCCCGTTTTTAAACTATAGCTCCTATAAATTCCAAATTTGGTAGGAATCTTCTGTAAGAGATGTAGAAATAGTCTATGAACGAATTTTACGGTAGCTCACCCCACAGGGGGTTGCGGGGGTGGTTTAACAATGAAAATTTTTATTTTTTAAGCCGTAGCTCCTACAGACTCCAAATTTAGCTAGAGTCGTCTATATGTGATGCAGAAATGATTTAAGAGCGGATTTTACAACAACCCACCGCCGAAAAAGATTGCGGTAGTGGGTGTTAAAATGTGAAATTTCTATTTCCAAACTGTAACCTCTATAGACTTTAAATTTGGTAGTAATCTTTTATTTGTCATGCAGAAATCATCTCAAATAGGATTTTACGAAATTCTATTTCCAATAGGGATTGCGGGGGTGGGTGTGAGAATGTTAAATTTATGTTTCCAAACTGTAACTTCTACAGACTCCAAATGATTATTTTTTTACTGTTTAAATAGAAAAGGTTAAAGTCAATTGTTTTTTTTTTATTTAATTAATTTCATTTGTTTTTATATAACCAAATTAATTTTATGATAAAACGTCAGTTCATAAGCGGTTGAGAAGTGAAATAAAAATGTCAGACAGAGAAAGTATTGAAAGTTTATGTTTGTGTGCTTACTATGTGTTTGGTTCTAAAAACTGGTCTCATGAGATAAAAGCTCAAACTTTAGGTAAGTAATGATTTGTAAAATATATTGATATATAATTAAATTGTAAATTACAAATTTTTATTAATAATTCGACATTAACTATCAAAAGAATCAAGAAAGTCTTATATTGGATGTTTCACAACAGTCCGAATCACTTTAAGTGACAGAAGATTCCATGAAGGGATTGGTTGCTTTGAAGAATACGATAATATAAGTGAATTTTCCTTTGCAGAGATTAGAGAGGTGAATGTGCATAAAAAATAAAATAATAATAATATTAATTTATTATATCAATAAATTTTATTTTAAGTGAATTTGACTCTTCTTTGAAAAATATTTTAAATTTCAGAAAAAAAAATAAAAATTAACAAAAAAAGCAAAAAAAAAATATAAATAAAAAAAATAAAAATTAACAAAAAAAGCAAAAAAAAAATATAAATAAAAAAAATAAAAATTAACAAAAAAAGCAAAAAAAAAATATGAATAAAAAAAAATAAAAATGATGAATAAAATTTAATTTATTTCCTTTGAAAATTCGCCCAGCGAAGCGGGCGGGGACGGCTAGTAATATATAAAAAATCTGTTTACGAAGACACTTACATAGTATTTACGGAGACACCTTTAAATTTAAGTATTTAACACTTGAATTATCAATTAAACAAAAAATTATTAATTAAAAGAATTAATTAATTATATTGAGCAATCTTGATAAGACTAAAAAAATTTTTTTGACTTTCAAAGTTTTGCCGCCCTGGGCACTCGCCCCGACTGCCCCTAGTGTAAATCCAGGCCTGCCTATGCGAGTAACTACGGAGTATATAAAGTGTTTGTCATCATAATAATTTCTATGAGATAATCTCGAACTATTATGAATAAAAAAATATGATTGCTAAGTGGTTTAAATCATTGTAATACATCTGTTAAATATTTTACCTGTTTATTTACTGTACGTGAACATGAGCCAAACTTATTTTTAGTTTCTTACGCATCTAAATAGAGTTGTTACTTGCTATGAGTGAATAATAATAATTAATCACAGTTTTAATCATCGACTACTAAGCCCAGCTGTAGTCGATGGTTTTAATATATCAAATCAAATCAAAATATTTCATTCAGCATAAAAATTGTTACAATTTCTTACTGAACGTTATGAGTCTACCACCAGTTCGGAAAGAAGTAACCTCTGACCTGAGACGAACTGACGAAAGAAACTTAGCTGGACTAATAAAAGCTATCAATTAAACTCCAGAGAATATATGGAAAGATACTTATAATAAAATTTATTTTCTTTATCCACTTTATCGTCTGAAAATAATTTAAGGAGATTTCTGACATTACAGGAGAGCGTATAAGGTAGTACATATCGGCAGACAGTGGTAGCCCAGTTGTAACGCACTCGCTTGGATAACCGAGTGAAGAGGGTTCAAATTTTTAAATTCGGGTCTCGCACCTCTGATATTTTTGTATGTGAATCATTGCGAAACATGATTGCCATTGTCTTACGGTGAAGGAAAACAAAGCAAGTTTTTGAAAGACATGTGAAGTCCGCCAACCTCAAGTGCAGGTCCAGCGTGGTGGACTCTGGCCTGATCTCCTTGTAATTTATTTTATTTATTTATAAATAAAATTAATAATAATCTGAATAACTTACTTTTCTCTAATAACGTAAGAAACAATTGAATTAAGAGTTGAAGCACAGGATGAAGGTTCAAATAAGTATTGTATTATGATTTAATAATAAACTACTATAAAGACTTTCAATTATGTGCTCCAAAATATCAGAAATATAAAAAAAACTATTTAATTCAGTAATAATAATTTAATTAATAATTTAATTATTATTAACTATTTATACTATTGACATCTAGGAGTACCGTTTCCGAATAATTTCGTCATGTCGCGTAGATTGGACGAGATATAACATATATAAACAAAAAAATGAAAATCCTTGTGAGATTTAATAAAATAAAAGAATGAAGCTACAAGCAAATGGAACAAATGAACGTTGCTTAAATATCTACAATGGGAGGATGTTGAGTGTAAAAATTTTACAGTTGAAAATAAAAAGATCGCGAAATATGAATTTTACTGGCCAATCTCCGTCGTGCTTTCTAAATTTATTTTATCAAAAAATTAATTTGAGTTAATATAATAAAATTTTAACATAGTCGAATCTGTCTCTTAATTATTTCTGAAAAATTATTATTATGGATACAGTGACCAAATCTATAGTTTTAAATTTTGTGTATGTTTGTTTGTCTATCTGGCTGTCTGTCTGCTTGTTCCGGCTAACCTCTAAAATGGCTGGACCGATTTTGACGGGACTTTCACTAACCGTTAGCTGTTATTATAAAGTGTTATTATAAAATAAACTTAGGCTACTTTTATTAGAAAATTATATTAAAAATCCGTTGTTATTAAAAAAAAGCTGACTGATAATTCATCCCGCCCTCAATATTCCACTTATATTTTACCATAGTAGATAGTGATTATTAAATTATAAGTTTATTTGACAAATTCTAGAATACATTTTAACTCCTATTGATTTTTCCTATTGCATGAAGAACCAGGAATAAGAAACCAAGGTGACTTGAATGAAAGCATGTGTGATAAAATAGAAGAAGCTGTAAATATTGATGAAGCTATGGATGCTTATGTGGAAGAAGTTGAAGTCTTGAATATGCAAGAGTCAGTGAAGATAGCTCTAATGTAACAGAAAATGCAGTTTATATATATTTTGCAACAAAAAGCGGAAGAAATTTCGAAAACGGTTGCAAACTTGTTTAATAGATGAAACTATTGACACAAATGTGAGATGTGTGACGATATTTTACTCCAAACAATTGTTCCAAACACTGTGACACTACCGCTGTCATTTTTTATTACAAAATCTGCAGAAATACTTATTAACACGATAAAAAAATGAAATTAATAAACAAATTAATTTCTACTTGTAAATTTTGTTCATAATATGTTCCTTTCATCCCGATCCCTTATCGTTTAAGAAAAAAATGAAAAATGTAATTTTTAAGATAGATTTAAATATAAGTTAAAATGCATAATAGAGTTAGAAAAATAAGGTTCAGCAGAATAGTGAAGAATGGAATAATTGTCAATCAGCTCGCAAAAATCATTTTAATCCTTTAAGCTATATGGAACATATAAGTGTGTTTGAGTAACTAAGTTACAACCAAGTGACGACTGATTAGTATTGGTTGCATAGAAGATTTAAGATTTAAGATTGTCTAAAATTCCGTCGCGTAAGCTTGATTTAGCATATTGTACTCCATGTTACATACCCACTAAGTAGGTATACCATCATCAGCCCTTTTTAACGTCCCACTGCTGGGCACGGGCCTCCCTCAGTACGAGGGGGAGGAAGTAGGTATAATTCTTCGTATTTGTTTCTAATACGCACCATTATTTGTTTAATATTTTTTGTTATTTTGATTAATTTTCAGTTAATTAAAGCTTTTTTTATTCATCAGAGCTCGTTTATTATAATCGTATACCAAACTTATAGGTCACCCAGTCCACTTATAGGACATTACGAAAACTGCTACATATGTATTAGGTACAATAGTACATTCATAAATTAAATATAAGAGAAAAACTAAACACAAACATACAGATGCCTTTGCTTGGGAGTGTAGACATACTAGTCGCCGTTTAGTGAGCAAAACTTCACGTCAATCCCACCATGCTTTTTTAGCTGGGAAACGAAGTGTTTTCGCGCGCGGTAAGTAATTTTTTTACTGAAGTTTAGTTCGTAATTAAATAATTAATTTGTAAATAATTACAGAATACCAAAATTAAATATAAATAGAAATAAATCACGTACAAAACGTTAACATCAGCGAACTCACCATTTTGATTGTTTTTATTTGAGTACACATCCACCTTTATCTGAATAACAATAGCACCTTTGTCACTGTTTAAGAAAACTTGAATTTTAGGCGTCCATTGTACTATGCGTCCGTCCTACGCGACCGTACGTATAATACGCGCCATGAAAGATTAGACTTGAAGAGTGTCAGTAACGGGGGTTTTCGCAGTTAAAGTTGTGTTAGTAAGAGTTATGCATAATTAATTTTTATACCTATTTAAGTTTCGATGACCTTCAAAATAAGGTGTACAGCTATGTTTCTTTAAAACTATTACCGTCTTAATCCGTATTTAATCGTCTTCTGCGCAATTTATATGGTTTGTCAAGTCTTATTTTTCGTGGCACAGTCTATACTCGTACTGCAATATCGAACATGTGGATATGCAATTTAGCGAAAATTTAACTAATCCCTTACAAAATAAAGTCTAAAATATAATAAAGTAGTCTTTGTTTCGTATTATCACATTGACAATATGTTTTGGATTTCTAAATTAAACTTAACTTTAGTAGTTAACGGTTTTTAACGGTTTTAGTAGTTAACGGTAAAGTAGTAGTCTGATACAGATCAGTCAATGGTGTCATCCCGCGTAGTACAAACATAAAATACAATATGCTTAAAATTTTATAATATAATGTAAACCTTCATCAAAGTCCGTTCAGTAGTTTTAGCGTAAAAACAAACATGCTTCTAGACATCCATCCTCACAAACTTTCTAATCCTAGTAATATTATAGGCGCGAAAGTTTGCAAGTATGGTTGCATGGATGGATGTTTGTTACTCTTTCACGTAAAAACTACTGAATGGATTTTAATGAAACTTTACAATAATATAGCTTATACATCAGAATAATACAAAGGCTACAATTTATAAAGATAGTGCGTGAATCGTCCAAAATATGACGATAATTGTCAAGTAAGTAGTAAAAAATCTACCATCGCCACGCTGCCAAAACCGCTAGAGTTACACAAATGTAATGTATGATGGAAATGTTTATCTTAAACAAGCGACTCATCCTCACCGGGTTCGTCCCTAGATTTAGCGCGAGCGAAGCTGCAGGTTCCTCTAGTTTATTATATTAGTAGAATTAGGTATTATTGTTATCTAAATAGTCCAGTCATTATAGGGGTCGACCTCGGAAAATCGACATACCCAGTATATTACCACGTAAAAACTTGTATTTTGGCAACCTAAAACTGTTCTCAAAATTCACGTAATTATCTCAAAATCATTCACAATTGGATGGTCGCAAGTTTTAAAGTCAGGGGTTGACCTCAGATTATTCTCTGACTGCGCGCTCTACGCCCTCTAAACTCTCAACTTTCATTCAACGCCCATTAATAAAATGGCGTACACTGTTGAAATGTATACTAAATATTAGGCACCTTGATCGTGACACGTGGTTTTAAGCACAGTGCAGCAAATCTACGGACCGACGGAAAAAACTTTCATCCGACTAAACTCCAGAGAATATATGGAAAGATACTTATAATAAAATTTATTTTCTTTATCCACTTTATCGTCTGAAAATAATTTAAGGAGATTTCTGACATTACAGGAGAGCGTATAAGGTAGTACATATCGGCAGACAGTGGTAGCCCAGTTGTAACGCACTCGCTTGGATAACCGAGTGAAGAGGGTTCAAATTTTTAAATTCGGGTCTCGCACCTCTGATATTTTTGTATGTGAATCATTGCGAAACATGATTGCCATTGTCTTACGGTGAAGGAAAACAAAGCAAGTTTTTGAAAGACATGTGAAGTCCGCCAACCTCAAGTGCAGGTCCAGCGTGGTGGACTCTGGCCTGATCTCCTTGTAATTTATTTTATTTATTTATAAATAAAATTAATAATAATCTGAATAACTTACTTTTCTCTAATAACGTAAGAAACAATTGAATTAAGAGTTGAAGCACAGGATGAAGGTTCAAATAAGTATTGTATTATGATTTAATAATAAACTACTATAAAGACTTTCAATTATGTGCTCCAAAATATCAGAAATATAAAAAAAACTATTTAATTCAGTAATAATAATTTAATTAATAATTTAATTATTATTAACTATTTATACTATTGACATCTAGGAGTACCGTTTCCGAATAATTTCGTCATGTCGCGTAGATTGGACGAGATATAACATATATAAACAAAAAAATGAAAATCCTTGTGAGATTTAATAAAATAAAAGAATGAAGCTACAAGCAAATGGAACAAATGAACGTTGCTTAAATATCTACAATGGGAGGATGTTGAGTGTAAAAATTTTACAGTTGAAAATAAAAAGATCGCGAAATATGTATTTTACTGGCCAATCTCCGTCGTGCTTTCTAAATTTATTTTATCAAAAAATTAATTTGAGTTAATATAATAAAATTTTAACATAGTCGAATCTGTCTCTTAATTATTTCTGAAAAATTATTATTATGGATACAGTGACCAAATCTATAGTTTTAAATTTTGTGTATGTTTGTTTGTCTATCTGGCTGTCTGTCTGCTTGTTCCGGCTAACCTCTAAAATGGCTGGACCGATTTTGACGGGACTTTCACTAACCGTTAGCTGTTATTATAAAGTGTTATTATAAAATAAACTTAGGCTACTTTTATTAGAAAATTATATTAAAAATCCGTTGTTATTAAAAAAAAGCTGACTGATAATTCATCCCGCCCTCAATATTCCACTTATATTTTACCATAGTAGATAGTGATTATTAAATTATAAGTTTATTTGACAAATTCTAGAATACATTTTAACTCCTATTGATTTTTCCTATTGCATGAAGAACCAGGAATAAGAAACCAAGGTGACTTGAATGAAAGCATGTGTGATAAAATAGAAGAAGCTGTAAATATTGATGAAGCTATGGATGCTTATGTGGAAGAAGTTGAAGTCTTGAATATGCAAGAGTCAGTGAAGATAGCTCTAATGTAACAGAAAATGCAGTTTATATATATTTTGCAACAAAAAGCGGAAGAAATTTCGAAAACGGTTGCAAACTTGTTTAATAGATGAAACTATTGACACAAATGTGAGATGTGTGACGATATTTTACTCCAAACAATTGTTCCAAACACTGTGACACTACCGCTGTCATTTTTTATTACAAAATCTGCAGAAATACTTATTAACACGATAAAAAAATGAAATTAATAAACAAATTAATTTCTACTTGTAAATTTTGTTCATAATATGTTCCTTTCATCCCGATCCCTTATCGTTTAAGAAAAAAATGAAAAATGTAATTTTTAAGATAGATTTAAATATAAGTTAAAATGCATAATAGAGTTAGAAAAATAAGGTTCAGCAGAATAGTGAAGAATGGAATAATTGTCAATCAGCTCGCAAAAATCATTTTAATCCTTTAAGCTATATGGAACATATAAGTGTGTTTGAGTAACTAAGTTACAACCAAGTGACGACTGATTAGTATTGGTTGCATAGAAGATTTAAGATTTAAGATTGTCTAAAATTCCGTCGCGTAAGCTTGATTTAGCATATTGTACTCCATGTTACATACCCACTAAGTAGGTATACCATCATCAGCCCTTTTTAACGTCCCACTGCTGGGCACGGGCCTCCCTCAGTACGAGGGGGAGGAAGTAGGTATAATTCTTCGTATTTGTTTCTAATACGCACCATTATTTGTTTAATATTTTTTGTTATTTTGATTAATTTTCAGTTAATTAAAGCTTTTTTTATTCATCAGAGCTCGTTTATTATAATCGTATACCAAACTTATAGGTCACCCAGTCCACTTATAGGACATTACGAAAACTGCTACATATGTATTAGGTACAATAGTACATTCATAAATTAAATATAAGAGAAAAACTAAACACAAACATACAGATGCCTTTGCTTGGGAGTGTAGACATACTAGTCGCCGTTTAGTGAGCAAAACTTCACGTCAATCCCACCATGCTTTTTTAGCTGGGAAACGAAGTGTTTTCGCGCGCGGTAAGTAATTTTTTTACTGAAGTTTAGTTCGTAATTAAATAATTAATTTGTAAATAATTACAGAATACCAAAATTAAATATAAATAGAAATAAATCACGTACAAAACGTTAACATCAGCGAACTCACCATTTTGATTGTTTTTATTTGAGTACACATCCACCTTTATCTGAATAACAATAGCACCTTTGTCACTGTTTAAGAAAACTTGAATTTTAGGCGTCCATTGTACTATGCGTCCGTCCTACGCGACCGTACGTATAATACGCGCCATGAAAGATTAGACTTGAAGAGTGTCAGTAACGGGGGTTTTCGCAGTTAAAGTTGTGTTAGTAAGAGTTATGCATAATTAATTTTTATACCTATTTAAGTTTCGATGACCTTCAAAATAAGGTGTACAGCTATGTTTCTTTAAAACTATTACCGTCTTAATCCGTATTTAATCGTCTTCTGCGCAATTTATATGGTTTGTCAAGTCTTATTTTTCGTGGCACAGTCTATACTCGTACTGCAATATCGAACATGTGGATATGCAATTTAGCGAAAATTTAACTAATCCCTTACAAAATAAAGTCTAAAATATAATAAAGTAGTCTTTGTTTCGTATTATCACATTGACAATATGTTTTGGATTTCTAAATTAAACTTAACTTTAGTAGTTAACGGTTTTTAACGGTTTTAGTAGTTAACGGTAAAGTAGTAGTCTGATACAGATCAGTCAATGGTGTCATCCCGCGTAGTACAAACATAAAATACAATATGCTTAAAATTTTATAATATAATGTAAACCTTCATCAAAGTCCGTTCAGTAGTTTTAGCGTAAAAACAAACATGCTTCTAGACATCCATCCTCACAAACTTTCTAATCCTAGTAATATTATAGGCGCGAAAGTTTGCAAGTATGGTTGCATGGATGGATGTTTGTTACTCTTTCACGTAAAAACTACTGAATGGATTTTAATGAAACTTTACAATAATATAGCTTATACATCAGAATAATACAAAGGCTACAATTTATAAAGATAGTGCGTGAATCGTCCAAAATATGACGATAATTGTCAAGTAAGTAGTAAAAAATCTACCATCGCCACGCTGCCAAAACCGCTAGAGTTACACAAATGTAATGTATGATGGAAATGTTTATCTTAAACAAGCGACTCATCCTCACCGGGTTCGTCCCTAGATTTAGCGCGAGCGAAGCTGCAGGTTCCTCTAGTTTATTATATTAGTAGAATTAGGTATTATTGTTATCTAAATAGTCCAGTCATTATAGGGGTCGACCTCGGAAAATCGACATACCCAGTATATTACCACGTAAAAACTTGTATTTTGGCAACCTAAAACTGTTCTCAAAATTCACGTAATTATCTCAAAATCATTCACAATTGGATGGTCGCAAGTTTTAAAGTCAGGGGTTGACCTCAGATTATTCTCTGACTGCGCGCTCTACGCCCTCTAAACTCTCAACTTTCATTCAACGCCCATTAATAAAATGGCGTACACTGTTGAAATGTATACTAAATATTAGGCACCTTGATCGTGACACGTGGTTTTAAGCACAGTGCAGCAAATCTACGGACCGACGGAAAAAACTTTCATCCGACTCATTGCTTCTTGACCTCTGACTAAAAGTTACATACATTAACTGGCTTCGAGTAACGCTAAAACATTTTTATGCTTTGCCTTTTTTCACATCAGAACTTTCGACTGGGTGAACAGATTTTGATGATTCCTTTTTTTTGAAAGCTTGTGCTTCTCGTGTGGTCCCATTTTAATTTCATCCAGTTCTGACAGTGGCATAAGAAAACCATATAAGTCTTAAATTAGCATTAAGTTTGTGCGCGACAAAAGGACAAATAGCTCAATATCTCGGCAAACGATTTCGATTATTTTTTTTTTTGGAAACGGTGTACTTCAAGGGTGCTTTTGATGAGCGTTTGGTTAGGTTCTGACAATGGAATCCATGACAAAGTAACGAAACTCTTCAATTCTTAGGAGCAAATTAGCCATATTCGGCCGAAAATTTTGTAGGTTACCCGAATATGCGAGTAATTTTTTTTAACGTCTGAAAATGCATTGACGCATATCACCAGGTGGTTATGTGGGGCTCACCAGCTTTAAATAAGCCAAAGTAGGTTTGTAACTACATACATACATACTTATAGATAAGATGTGGCAGGAGGGGAGCTGTTATGCGGACATGGTTGGCTGACACCGACTCTAAAAATAACAATAAGTAATTGTAATTTTATTCCATTTTACTTAGGAGAACTAAATAAAATAAAAAAGTAAGTTGATTATGAAGTTGTAGAACAATACACACTTATTTTTTTACTTTTTAGCGCATATTAATTTGTTTTGAAGAAGATCATACCCATTACTGGAATTAAAACATTCGTGCTCGATAAATGAACGCCCCCAGCAGGCCTCAAGACTGATACCGCTGGCGCAGCAAAAAGCATTCATTTATGTGATGAGCGCGAATATTTGTACTTCAGTCATGAATATCTTTAAATATATTGTGTATGTATTTAAAGATATAGGTATACATATTAGGTGTATATAGTGTATAAACTACCCTGGTATCCATAGCACAAATATCACTTTGCTGAGTTTCTTTCGCCAGTTCGTCTCAGGTTTCTTCTTTCCGAACTGGTGGCAGACTCATGACGTTCAGTAAGAAATTGTAACAATTTTTATGCTGAATAAAATATTTTGATTTGATTTGATTTGCATGTAAAAGTAAATATGAACAAAACTTTAAGAAAGCGAAATAAAAAACGTTTTTAATCATCAAAAATAGTTTTTTAATAAATAATAAAGAACCATATGTTGTTTTTATTTTATTTTCAAGAACATATGGTGTATACGCAGTTTTAATCGTATATCATCTGCTTCGGCGTGTGGTAGATGTGTCCTTTTGCCTAAAATAATAATATAGATTAAAAAAGTCCGTTGGACATTCCTTAATAAAACTTATACTTACCTAATGTAAAAAGGCAGAATTTCAATTTGTATCTTAATAACGACATGTTAAATACGGTAGATTCCACGGTCTTCTTGGGATTGACTTTAGATTCGGGTCTGCAATGGGGTCCCCATCTCTCGTCTCTTGCGAGTAAACTGAGCTCAGCTGTTTTCGCTGTTAGAAAAGTCAGGCAGCTAACGGACGTTGATACTGCCAGACTTGTTTACTTTAGCTATTTCCATAGCATTTTATCGTACGGTATTTTGTTGTGGGGTAATGCAGCGGATATTAAATCAATATTTATAATTCAAAAAAGGGCCATTCGGGCTATTTATAACATGAGCGCTCGGGATACTCTCCGCGAACTTTTTAAAGAAATAGGTATACTTACGGTTGCTGCGCAATATATATATTGTAACATCATGTTTGTTCGTCAAAACGTTAATAGCTACTCAAGGCACTGCGACAAACACGGTATAAATACAAGAAATAAGAATAAACTTGTAACACCCAGTTTTCGCCTACAAAAAGTAAATAGGTCATTTATGGGGCAAGGTGTACGCATGTATAATAAAATTCCACAGTCAATACTGAGCTTGCCTTTGAAGCAATTTAAATCTAAAATTAAAAATACGCTACTGAATAAGGCTTATTACACCATCACGGAATACCTAGTAGATGTAAATGTGTGGGAGTGACTGGTTGTGTCTCACGTAGGATAAATAGATAAATTGTAATACCATATTGTTACCAAATATTTGAAAAGAGCAACTGTTGAGTTTCTCGCCGGTTCTTCTCAGCAGAACAGCTTTCCGAGCCGGTGGTAGCTTACTCACAGACTTACAGACTGACATTTAATTTTATTAATGTAAAAATGACGATTCAAAAGTGCTTGTAAAAGTCTATTTGAATAAAGAATATTTTGATTTGATTGATTTGATTTGACTTACTTTGCTTATAACCATAGAAATATTTAAACTTACCTGACGAAACAAGTGTTTCTAGTCAAAGCATTCAAATCTTCCATAGTTTGAGGCATTCTTTGCCCTTTAGTCTCTGGCAACACCAGAGCTATTAAAGATACAACAATACCTATAACTCCAACTATGATTAAAGATAGGCCTTCCCATACTCGATCCTGTAAACAAATTATTTGTTAGTTAACTAACGTCCCACCCAGCCAGGACTAAACAGCCCGCGAGTCCAATCTATCGTTATAAGCAGAGTGAGGGTAAGAGTTTATATGCATTGTGCAATCTGTGATACCATCTATGTTCTTAATAATTCTCAATGAAATCTAAAAAATAACAATATATGAGTATTATAACATTGTACTATCTACCGCATTATTTTTATTTTTGATTCCAATAGATTTATATGCTTGACTTACAACTTTATTCCATTTTATTAATAGTTATAATGATAAAAAAATCTTAAATGAAATGTGACTCACAGAGTAAATAATAAAAGGCGAGAGAGTAAGAGCAGCAAACGCGCTGATGTGTACGAAGGAGGCGCCAAAGGCCCGTACAGGCGTCGGCATGAGCTCTGGAGTCCATTGTATGACCGTACCGTACGCCATGTTGTTGAAGAATCGTACTATCACAGCCAATGTTACTGATGCTACACCTATTCAATATACATTATTATAATTATATTGGCTGATGCTAGTCGTCTGCTAGTTGGACGAGTAAAATAATTTAGTCGTCCAACAATTGTTGCATGACTAAATTATTTTAAAGGGTCGTTGCTAGTCATCCGATAATCGTATTAATAAAAAATATATTATTCGTCCGACTATTGTCGGTTTGTACGAATATCTATCACTTCTTTGATTTCTAATATAAAATAAGCGATGTGTAGGATATACCTATGCCAAAAATAAAATAAAAATAACCCTAACCTACCGAGCTGATAATTTATTATTTAGATCCCACCCACTTTTAATAAGTCCAAGAGTTTTTATATGTAAAAGAGCTGGCTCTATAGAGTCGTCCTATGAAATTTACGTTACTAACACTCCCTGAGAGTATGTACATCAAAACAATGTACAAGAAAATGGTATTTTGTAAAAAGTACTATAGAAACGTCCGCAATTACATTCACGAGTATGTTAAAACTTAAAAAACAAATTGATTTCTCTTTGAGCCATTTAAGAAGCAAAAAAGTCTCAGTCGCGATGTATCAAACACCAATTGTCGGACGAATAATATTTAATTTATTCGTCCGCTTATCGGATGAATAGACACTTCGAATTATATTATACTATACATATTGAAGCTCTTGTTCAAGAAATCGTCGTAATCTTATATTTCACAACATTAGCTTCCAATTACAAATGGGGAATAAAATAGGATTAAATACCCTAAGTATGGTTTTTCCTGAGAGTCTCGGGACTGAATATTAATTTGAGTAAAATCATCAATAAAATACCTCGTGGAATGAACGCAGTGACTAATGAAAGCGTTCCAGAAATCATCATCGGACCCATCACCATCCATCTCCGGCCAAATCTATAACATTCAGAAAATAATAATTCTCTTAACAAAATATATATGAATTATTATTAATTGTTTTCGAGGCTAATTTTGAAAAAATGTAATGTTATTAACTATATTTTTAAACAATAATGATAGTCTAGGTACTTAATTAACTCTTCTTAGTCATTAGAAGATATATGACATTCTTAACGTATAACGTGGTATAAGATAGAGACTAGGCTTTGATAACCTGTAGATGCCATTTAATAATGTTTTCTGGAAAGAAAGGACCTACAAAAAGTAATAAGATTGTATCATATATCGTACAGCGGGATATCATGTAAGGATAGTGTAAAGTCAATTAAGCCACATATATTCTTGTGAAAAAAATCATAATATTTAATACGAGATAAGATAATTCTTTCATGTTGTGTAAGTTTCAATTATTAAATACAAAGTTTTTAAAACAACCAAAAATCTACTTATATTACCTGTCCAAAAGCAGCACCAATATTATAATAGAGGGTATCTCTGTAGCCGAAGTAACAGTAAAAGTGAGGAAGAAATCTAAGCCAAGATTTTCCGAGAGTCTTATGATGCCGTCAAAAACTACAGCCACACCCATAAATGTGATGATCAAGAAGATAATCATGACACGTAACGATGGTTCCTTGAAGAGGACTAGCACCCCTTGTTCTTTTTCTTTGGTATTTGAAGCCACATCCTTAAATTAATTAGAAATATCTTTGTATATTAGAACGATTATAAAATATTATAGTATGATTATATTAAAAATCAAAATGACTTACAATAAATTCATCGAGTACATCTTTTGGTATTTTGGTTTTGTTGATTTTTTCAAATCTCTTGAGAACCCGCACTGCTTTGTCTACTTTTCCTTTACTTACTAACCATCTAAAAAGTGAAAAACTGTATCTGTATAGGTTTATGTCTAATTACTACATCAAATTTATAAAAAATTAGCGACAATCATTGTAATTAATATTATAGCCTATTTTAACATCCGATTGCTGGGCTTTAACTACTTATTTATCTGTAGTTTGACGTATTACCGATAAGAATTTCTTAGAGTAAACTTAAAATTTCTATCTTCAAGAAGAAAAACCTTCAAATATGAGAACTGTAAATTACAAATGTGGCATTACAAACATTACCTACCTGGCACTCTCCGGGACGATTAAAGGAGCAACAACAACCAAAAGCATGGGTAAAGACATGGCGAGTGATAATTTCTTCCAATCAGATATCCACAGTGCGATCCATGGTAGTACTAAACAACCTCCGCCAAAATAAATCGCTATTGACATATTCGCCACAAACGAACGATATTTTAGACCCACATATTCTAAAACTGATTACTGTTAGTTAGTAATTTAAAATTTTTTCATGATTTAGAACGGGTACTAACTAGAAACCCGAGCAAAGCAAGGTTGGTCATGTCGCTAATACAATAGTAAGTATTTTTACAGTAGTTAATTTTTGGGAAATTAAAGGCTTACCAAGAATGTAAATCATCAAGAAGCAACTGTCACAAGACATGCCAACCAAGAATCTACACATGGCAAAGTCCCAGAAGCCGCTCGTGAATACTGTGCATACTCCACCAATACAGCCCACAACATTAGCCACTGAAATAGAAATCTATTTTATACACGTATGCTCTTAAAAATCAATGTGTATAGTATATATATCCTCTACGGATTCTAAAACGACTGAAGTGATTTGATGAAATTTTCACATAAAGTCTATATTCAGATTAACACAACGAATGATTTTGCGAAATTTGTCTTAAATAATCTAACAAGTTTCGAAAGACATGTGAAGTCCGCGAACCCGCACTAGGTCAGCATGGTGGATTATGCCCATGTATTACAGGAAGGCCTGTGCCAATGCAACGTTAAAAAAGAGCTGAATACATACATTGCTTTTATAAAGAAATTGGTAATTTGTTATTCAATCACATTTAGTTGAGTAGAACATATGAGTTGAAGACAAGCCCATTCCAGGCCAGACATATACATTAATAAATTGGTCATCCAGTCGAATTTTCCGAAGTTCACGAGTTCTATATCCTATTATATTAACATATAAAATAATATAGAGTAAATTATATATAGAGAAAATTAAAGAAGTTAGTAATACTTACGAATGAGTACAGGTAGTCTTCCGTACTTGTCAGCTAATATACCATACGCAATACCTCCAACGATCGAGCCAAAAAATGCAATAGTTTGAGCCCAAGGAACTAGATTTGATCTATCACAAATCCATTCTCGCTTAAAAAATAATCATAAATTGAAAAACTATCACGTTACGGATAATGTAAAAGTTAGTTCTATTTAACCCGACTGCGAGGAACCCCAAAAACATTATTTAACTATATTTTGCTAGGAGGATGAACAGATTTTGATAATTTACACTTAATATACGTGTTAGTATGCTATAGATAAATTGATCATCATAAAAAATCGCAATGGCTTATTCCAAACAATTAAATGACTTAAATTTATTTTTCTTCCATATTATCTCGCAAACCTAGCTTACCTCATTAACAATAGTAGAATACGGAATATCCTCAAAGAGAAAGTCCCAACCATTTTGGCAGGGAATTATTGGTGTGCCGATATCAGGGGGTTTCAGCGTTTCCAAAACTCGCGTCCAGTTTGCGTCAAACACGTTACAGTGATCATACTCGACGTCTGATATTTTTGGGATGGATAGAGCTCGTCTGGAGAATTAAAGAGTATATCATAGTTACCTATAAATTATACGTAACTAAAAATTATTGACACAGTTTGGTGATATTTTATTTATATGAAAAAATCTAAATGGCTAAAGTTGAAATGAAAAATCTGTATAAAATCTTAGAAGCAAAGGCCTGCGTTATAGTTAATACCAAAAAAAAACTCTTTAAATGCGCTAGTAATATCATCATCATATTAATTTACACAAAAAATTTAACAAGTAAAAAATAAAAACAATAGGAAAATGTATGTCTAATACCTTAAATCTAAGCTAAGTTCTTTCAGCTCAGGCACTCGACACCAATGCTCCTGAGGGGTGGCTGTTATAAACATTTGCCCAAAGTATACAAATGCCCACACAAAACCGAACGGCATCATTGTAATAAACAGCAACCATTGATAGAGGCTAAACTCGCCGACGTGTTTAATAATATTTTCCAATTCTGACCCAATATCGTCATCACCAATTTTATTTTTCTAAAACACACTTATTTTATAGATCACAACTCTTATGAAATTAGTTTTAGTTCATTTAAGTTGAATTATTAATGTTACCAGTCGATGACAGAAGAGAAAAAGTTCTAATTTTTGTATTTGGTGCCAACAGTTAACAAGACACAGCAATTTAACAAGACAATGGAAAATCGCGCTCGCTTGGGAACCCGAGTGAAACAGGTCAATTCTCAAATCTTGCATATCTGATATTTTAATGTGTGAATCGTTTTTAATGTGATTACAGATTAGCATGTATCTTACGGTCAAGGAAATCATTGTGAGGAAACCTACATATCTGAGAGAACGTAGCAAGTTTTCCAAAGACAGGTGGAGTCCACCAACCCACATTTTGCCAGTATGGTGCTGTGGTAGTGGATGATCCTCCTCAATTGAAAGGAGCCAGCCGTAGGATGTTAAAAGGGCAAAACATATGAAATTTTTAATATAATACCTTATTACAAACAAAACAAAATTGAGAGCCAGATCACGTGACTGACTTTTATTTTGTTAATTAGGTATTAACACAGTTATCTAGATATATAATGTAAGTATAAACTGCAATAAACATGGGTTTCCCAGCTTAGTAAAAAAATATACCTCTAGATATCGAGTTTAAGCTTCATTTTAATATTATGATACCGCTGTAATCTTAATAATACTTAATTTTTTTAAGTCAAGGAAAAATTATATTTTTTTAATGTTTTTGTATTCCGCTCTTTTCTACGCACTTCTAGGCTTCCCTCAGACATTCTTTCATTCAGGTTCAGACCATAGTCCACCACTCTAACGGTCTTTCGAAAACTTTCTAGGTTCTCTCAGACAAGTAAATTTTCCTCATGATGTTTTATTTCACCATTTAGGTATAATGTAGGATAAGTGGTAATCATGTTATAGAAATGATTCGCACATAATATGAATACAGAACTGCGAGATATCAGGTTTTGAACCCACTTCACTCGGGTACTCAAGCGAGCGCGTTAACTTTTGGCTAGCAATACTGCCACAGAATACAAATTATAACTTGAATACAAATTATAAAAATAAACAAATCACGCACGATATCTAAGAATTATCTTACATATAGAGAAAAAAAAACCTTTGCGAATACCAAATCTAAATCATACTCAATTCTACAATTTTTAACTTAGCTCTGTGCATTAAAAAGAATTGTATATAAAATTGTAGAAGAGAACAGAGAGAGAAAAGAAAATATAAAAAATACATCTATATAAAATCTATGGTCAATAATACTTTGAATATATTTATAATCTATACATACATATAAATAACATATAAATAAAATTGGTGTCTGTTTTTACTTTCATAGTAACAGCTTTTCTATAAAAACATGAAAGTATATACGATACTAGCAAGAAAAAACAAATTTTTAAATTTTTTGTCTGTCTGCTTGTTCCGGCTAATCTCTAAAACGGCTGTACTGATTTGGGCGGGACTTTCACTCGCAGATAGCTAATGTTATAAGGCTTAACTAAGGCTACTTTTTAACCGACTTCAAAAAAGTAGGAGGTAGTAATTTTATATATTTTAACAAGCCGAACCCGTAGCTTCGCTGACGCTAAACATCGGGGCAAACCCAAACAAAGCTAGGGTGAGTCGCTAGTACAGAGTACTGTATATAATCAAAGTATGGATCAAATAGGATTATCAGAATTCTCATTAAGAAAGACATCCCAAGCATTTTGGAATTACAATTCTTTCTCAAAAATTATAAAGCAGCTTACATACTGACCTCTTGATTTTCCGTCTTCTCGATCACATTGCCTAAATCCATTTTTAAAACTTAAATATATACAAACACGTGTCACTAACAATAATTTAAGTTGTATACTGCTATATCGTATCTTTAGAAGATTCATTTTTTCGTATTGATATGTTATCTATTAATTTATTACGTTATTTTTAATAGGATTTAGGAATTTGTACTATACTAGTATGAAACCTTGATTTGATCACAAGAAACACTCTTTATTTTTTGCCTCCTTACTAAGTATAAGTATATCTAATACAAAACTATACATATTGTACTAACAATAATTAAATGTCTACCAAACTAAACCACCAAGTTGATATTTTTTTGCGTTTTACAGCCTATTATTATTAGCCTATATTCGCAATCACTTATCAACCATCACATAATAAAGTGATACCTTGACTTCGTGAAGGTAGCTGCATTTATACACTCTTAGATTTTTTAATTTTATTTATCTACTTTGTGACTCTGGTTACTTTATATGAATATTATATGGGCACGTTCTCAATAATTTGAGGGGGATCAGGCCATAGTCAGGCCAAGTCGGGATCGGCGGACTTATTTTGCATAAACTGCACTTCATGGGTGTCCAAGCCTATCGCTGGATATGGATTAAAAATTAAAATTTTTATAATGTATGTATATTGTGGTAAATAAGTAAGTAAAATATGTCTAACAACTAAGAATAGATAGAGAGATAAGGAGAGAACATAAGGAGATAAATGGGGGGTAGTAAATAAAATACTAAAGGCTGTTACATATAACAAAATGATTATACCCAGGGCTTTTTAGGGTGCACGCGGGGGCACGCAGTGCCGCCAAAGAAAATATTGAAAATATTTAAAAAATGCTATAAATACTAAAAAATTAAACAAAATTGAAAAAAATGTGTAAAAATCAATTTTGTAAATTTTACAAGAAAAAGACTTTTCCTCAAAACATAGTAGGAAGGAGTGGGGAGGTTGTAAACAAAATTATTGACTAAGAATTGCCCAAGAAAGGCCTGATTATACCTAACCTACCTTTAAGCTTAGCATTCATATTTATCGATGATTATGACGATGGCATCAATATTGAATATTTAATATTAAAGCGTCCGGAAAATGTTAAAAGGAAACTTAAAAGGAGAGAGGCGGACCAAGCCTACGGAGAATGTTAGTTGTATAGTAATACAAACACCTTACCTTTAGTACTTTTTTGTAAAATCTAAAAATATATCTCATATATTTGAAGAATGTTATCTCAACTAATTACAATCTTAATTGATAAAAAAATATACTGATATATCAGTTTCAGACTTCAGTATAGGTGACGAAGGCATCGATGTATCATCCAAATATTATGGACCTAAACTGGTAAAAAATGTAGTATACACTTTAAAAAATCTTCGATCGATTCCTGCCATGGCGGCCATTCTCATTGATTCCTATCCTTCTCACACTTCGGTGGGACGACTGCTCGACACGACCAGTAAAAGCTAAGACGCAGGACCGACGGCTTTACGAGCTCTCTGAGGCACGGGGGTGACACACCGTCAACTTTCTAACTCCGGGCCGGTTACTGAGGCTTATTAAAGAGAAAGACTCAATAACTAATCTTGGCCCGACCCGTGACTCGAACCCAGGACCTCTCCAGGATGTATGACTTATGACAGTACTACCTACATGCAAGCCACTACACCATCGAGGCATTAATAAAAATAGGATCACAATTTTACACTCTAATGTAACCACTTAAATTCGATTTATATATATAAAACCTATCTAGGTATATACTATAGCTTAAAATTTAAAAAAACATATTATAGATTTAATTTAATATTACTTACATAAAAAAACGATTTTTAAAATTTTCGTCCGTCTGTCTGTCTGTTTGTTCACCATCTACACCGTCGAGATATGAAATCGTGTGGTTACGCGACTGTCATACAAAAACGGCTGAAGGGATGTTACAAAACAACAAACAATAATTAATTCACGTGAGCTTGTCTACTGAACTCACAATAATTCATACTACATAATTCATAATGTGACTGTATCAGCATAAATCATTAGACATTCACATACGAAATACGTTTTTATGAATTTAAACTGACCACCTAAAATGTTAATAAAACAGTAGTGTATAAATATAGTAGTGACAGTAGTCTTGTTGTGTCTTTGTTTGTCTAGACGTTCCGGGTTCGAGTCCGGAGACTCTTCGGGAGCGTTAGCGGAGCCTAGAAGAACTCGTAAATCTGTTGCCTGATCTCTCAGTAGTTCAATTATTTAACGACCCTACATACTAAATTAAACGGAATTATTTTCCACACTTTAGTTATTGTTTCTGTTTTTATATACGCAATTTAATAAATAAAATGTTAAATTTTATAAAGTAGGTTCAGTGTTACCAGTAAAAACTTAGTTTTAGTTTCCACATTTGTGGGAGTTTTTAATTTACGGAATAAGTGGTTTTAAATATTATTTTTTTATAATAAAAACTAACTTTAGAAAAACACAAAGAAGACAAGATATTAAGAGAATTTGCGATACCCCCGGGAGATCATTTATCATCGATACAAGTTGATCATTCCCTTTTATTAATAAATGCCATATTTATAAATACTTAAAAATAAGATAGTAGGTATTCTGAAAGCGAATTATCCACTCAAATTCACAAAAAAGAGTAAAAAACACAATTGTATACAAAACTAATATTACATAGCGGAGTATGATTAATAATAAATAAAAAATATGTAAAAGAAAATTGTCTTAATAATTATTAGTAATAAACGTCTATTCAAAAATAAATATTTAAATATACTAAACTTAATTTATTTGTATTAAGTGTTTTTAATGGCTTAAAAAGTAGGTTAAATTTCGTATGGGTAGGCAACCCCCATTCCGTCATTGCAAGTTTATACTTTGGTCTCTCTCTAATCGAAGCGACGGTATTGTTCTTGTGACTTATGTAAGTGAGACAGATATATGTTTCATTACATATTGAGTGGTTTCAAAGCTGCGTCGCAGCGTGTAAAAAGTGGTTACACATTTTTGACAGATTTTATTGAGGTTTACTCCTCTATATATTATAACTCAATGGCTTCATCATTTTTACTAGCTACTCTATATAAGAAAATAAAAAAAGAATCTTTCAAATCGGTCTAGCCATTTTTGCGTTTTAGCGAGACAAACGAACAGCAATTAATTTATAATATTATCTTTATAAATTATAGATAAGTATATACAGATTTGTACCAATAACAGCATAGCATGTAAAATAATTTTTGGTATTAAAAAAACCTCGATAAGCCTCCTTTACCAATAAGCACAGTTATCATCATTAGAATTGCTTGGATAATTAAATATCCGGTTATGTTGATTAAGTTAATTGTCTATTCGTACGACTATTTACCGATTACTTTTTATTTAACCGCCATATGATTTATTAAGTTAATTACAGTAAAATAACATTTATCTACGTATTAACAGCTTTAAATTAATTTTTATTAAAAAAATACCTCCTTAGTAAAACTTATATTTTTATCTACAGATTAGGGTAATTATAATATTATCTGTTTCATATATTTTATTTTTAACAAATAAAATACTCTTATAAAATCATCATCGGCAAATTGATTATATATTCATTTATATAATTATATTTAATTTGAATTCTGTTGACAACAATCAATGATTAACTTCTGAAATGGCATTAGCAAGGTATTATGAAATTACATTCACGCAAAATGCCTTTAAAAATAAACAGGCGTTTTGCGAGTAGCATAAAATGTTTTTTATATCAATTAAAGAATTGAATAATTTAGAATTGCAACTATTTTATTTAGCTAAACTATAAGCTATGTAGTACATAGATGAAAAATAATATAAGTTCTCCATTCATATTTCAGTTAAAAGACTAGGTTGTTATAGTCTGTATAAAACGTTCCGATCTAAGTAACGAGAAGTTATAGAAAATAAATTATTGAAATAAATTAAACATTTAAACATCACCAACAAAATATATTAAAACGTTGAAATTGAATATTTTATGAATATTGAAATAATTTATCAACATGCAAAAATAACTGAACAATTGGTTGTTAAATTTGATCGTACCATCTGTGATCACAATATAGGAACGTAACACTAATGACATTTGCTTTGACTTGGGTTTGCAAAGAGTGAATCAGTCGTAGTTTTAGTTAATTTATTTCTTTATCTCTTTTCAAATAAATGAGGTGCTAATACAAAATCACTTGTGCTGTGTTAGGTAAAAAATAGTAAGTGTAGATGTACGGAAGCGCTTTGGAAGTATAAGTTTGAAAAATTTGTATTTATAATGTAAGTACTGTTGTTTGCATAAAATGTAGACTTTATCGTAAAAAATAATTTATTATTGTTGTTAACATGTGATCCAAGGCCGACTTAATGTCTCAACTGTTAATTAGATTAAATTAATAAACCATTACTTTAAACTACGCGTTATGATACGCTTTTTAAATCGAATAATGCATAATCAATTGTTTTTGTTACGAAACGACCTTATTATCATGTGCAAAATGTTTCCATACTACTTACATACGACCTATTTGTGAGATTTATATCTACGCTATCTTTAGATTTGTCTCATTCTGGCAATATCATTTTGCACTACAGTAGGTACAATATTTTTCTAAGTGTTTATGTACTTTATTATTATTTGTCATTTGACATTATTTACTTTTTTAACACTTATATTTCAAAATAGTACTATATTTTTAAATTTGTCTATTCAATACTAACACTTAAAACATAGCAAGAAACTGGCCTGAGCCAAATTAGGATGATATTACTTATAAATTATGACAAATTAGTTTTCTATTTCTTTTGTTTGATACCTAATATTAATCTTATACTATATGTACTTATTGCATTTGCAAATATTATGAAATTATTGATATGGCCCAATACTTAATTAATCAAATAATAATGATCTTTAAATCTCAAAAAAAATACTGGTATTTACTTCAACTTTTTAGGGTGGACTGATTTTTATTATTACATGGTTTTTTTTTATTTTTTAACTTAGCATTTAGTAGTAATATTGTTGATCTTTACTACTTCTTTTACTATAATAGTATTGTGCACAATGATTTATATCTATAGTTAATTAACTCTTTATTTTCAGATTGAATATGACACAAGATTTAATAGTATCTAAATTGTAAAAAACCCAATGTGAGCTACTTGTTATAAATTGAGCGCAAAGTAATGCGCTAAAAATGCATTACACAAACCCAATTTGCCTTCTGGGCTTTCTGAGCTTGTTCGCTCCCATCAGAGGAAATATTATTGTATATCCACAGGATCTTCCACATTCAGTGAGTCATGTATATTTTTAAATTTATTTTTTGGGTGTTTTATTACTTTAATGACAACATATAATATTATAGTCAGATGTTTGATTTTAATAACATAAATATTATTGTTTGGAAAAACAATGAAAATTATGATGACTAATCAGTTAAATTCCTCATATAGTTTACATTCATTCATCATCATTTGGTTCAAAGTCATATCTTTTTTTGACTATTCAACAGTTCAAACAACAATATTATAAATGTAAAGTCTTATAAAAATATAATACTTTTACTTATCTTTTCTTTCTTTTTATCATTATTATTTACTGAGCTATGGCGGCAACCAAAAAGGGAGTTATATGTATGTATACATATGACTGATTCTATACTCCCTCTTAATATTTATATGTTATTAGATCCATCTTGTTATTGCAAGTGTCAAAAATCTAAGACACTAAACCAAGAGATCAAGCCAATTGATCCATCTTGAAAAAAAAATGTCATCAAGGGATAAGAAATATAGGTTTTTAGGAGGCAATTGCAAAAATAAATATAACTTTTAATTTTAAAAGTGATTTAGAATAAGGAATTGTTTAGTAAAACTGGAAATGCGTAGAAAAACAAAAATACTCTACTGCGTAACTAGAAAGAAAAAACAAGTTGATGAAAGAATTATGCAGTTAGAGACAAAGGTGCATATTACTATGTACATATTTAGTCATATCCGCGATTATCTTTGTCTCGGATGTTAAGTAGTTTTTTTTTTTCATTTGCTTTTTATGCAGTTGGGTATTTTTATTTTTCTTAATTTAGTATATTATGTATATATTCATTCTGTATAAAAATCTGTAGAAGGTTCTGCTATATCTATACTTATATTATAACGCTGAAGAGTTTGTTTGTTTTGGTTGAGAGCGCTAATCTCAGGAACTACTGGTCCGAATTGAAAAATTCTTTTTGTGTTGGATAGTCCGTTAATCGAGGAAGGCATCAATTAAAAAATGTTGCTAAAACGGGAGGTATTTGTTTTCCAGCCTTTAGAATGCGCGGGAAAGGCTAGTATATTATATGACTGTTAGCCAACACCTTATGCACTTAAAAGGTTAATCACTAGTGTTCGTCCGTGACAATGCATCGCCTTAGCTAATAGGCTTAAACCAATACATTACAAGGGAAATAATGTAGAGTGAGGCTTCTCGATGATTCAATCGTGTTTTGTAGGGGAAACTTAGTTAAAATAACCTAAGGGATATTTTTAAATGTATGAATCCTATTCTGCTCTTCTAACGGTCTACTGCTGGACACGGGCTTCCCTACAATACGTGGGGAACCTGGTCATAGGCCACTATGATGCCAAATTAGTGGACTTCACAGGTCTGTCAAAAATTTGCTATACTTGCAGGCTCTTGCCGAGTATGTATATTGAATGAATATTTTAATAAGATTTTCAAAAAAGTATTTAATATGCAGATTTGACTAACTAAACACTTTATGACATATATTTGCATAATATATTACATCACTTTTAAGGAAAATCCTATATGCTGTTTAAATATGTAGAAGACTGTTTTTTTACGAATGACTATCTATAATTGGGGTGGTGTTCGTTTCTATAAAATGTACATGCATCATGTATACTATGTAACTACTTGAACATTTCTGCTTAATACTGCTAGTAAGAACCGGGCTATAGCTGATGGCATACATCACCAGACACGACTAGTACGCTAATGCTTAGAATCAGAGGCGGCCTTACCCATTGCGAGGCCCCGGGCCGCAGGTCTTTGCGAGACCCTTTGTCCTTCGTGAAAAGTATGTGATGCGATAGTAGGTCTGGTTGTTTGGTTAAGGTATTTGTCATGTTTGAGAAGAAATGTTTAAGTTATACAAATAAATAAAATTTGAGTTTTAAAATATTTCACATTGAAAGATTCACAAAATTAACGAATATAAAAATGATAAATTTCAAAATTGATGTTTGCGGATTTTTCCTAAGACTAAATTCTTTAATTAAAGCTTAATAATCTAACCCTAAAAAACCAATAAAATGTTTTTCAATTTCAGCTGTATTTGTATTAAAAAATCTTATAATAATTGAAAGTTGTTCAACACGAGAAACTTCACGAGTACAATCAAGACTAATAGAGTAATATTTATTATTTATTATTTTTTCAACAATTTGAGTCTTCACGTGACTTGCCATTTATTGTATGAGCTCATTTTGAATATTTTTTCCGATATAGTCGTCTTATCCATTTCTTGGAACAGCTTTTCAAACCATTCCCTAAATTATTCCATTTTAAAATGCAATCTTTGTGCTTTTGACTAGATTCATGAGACTTTAGATAATCACCCAAGTGTTTCCAATCACACACTCCTCGATTTGATCCAATCTTTGTATCTTTGTATCTAGCCCGAATATTCGACATGGAAAGCAGTAAACGGCATCCTCTGTTTGTGAAAAATCATCCAGGGCCTGTCAAGCTTTTCACCGCTAACTGATGAATTTTTCAATTATGTTTTGAATAAATGAATTTTATATTTTACTTAACTAACTAACGTTGTATTATAACCTTAATAAGTATTTAAGGATCAAAATCAAAAGTTTAAAATAAAAAATATATAGTTAAAAAAACTATATTTTAAAAAATTTGCTTGGGTTGTTGCGCGAGGCCCCTGCAAGAGCGAGGCCCTGGGCGATTGCCCTGTTCGCCACCCCCTAAGGCCGCCCCTGCTTAGAATAGATGAGTTACGATGATCGAGATATGGAAATATTTAAAACTAGCGATTCACTATCGCTTTGCTCGGGTTCGTCTCTAGATTTAGTGCGTGCGAAGCCGCGGGATCTGTTAGTATCGTTATATTTTAGCCAATATATACAGAAACTATACTATTAGTGAATACAGCGTGAAAATCAATGCAGTAGTTTTGGAGTTTATCGCGAAAAGACAGACAGACGCGGCGGAGGACTTTGTTTTAAAATATATAGTGATAAATATAACAACTAACTAATTAGTTGTATGTGAGCATGTACGTGTCTATGTCACTTATAACTCTTAACAAAACCAAATAAGTCGCGAATAGTAAATAAATCATTTTCGTTTACGATTCAGTAGTCAATAGGAACTCAACGGAGTTAACGAACCATATCCAATACTGGTTACATTCACATCGTTTTATGATTTTAATGGATCAGCATAACAAAATATTATTATTAGTAAACTATATATTTAATAATTAAAAACATTGTAGGTACTGGATAGATAAAATTTGAACCAGTGACCCAGTATCTTTATTTAACAGGTTTCGTCGTAAAATCTATGTTAAATACATAAATATAATATTAATTGTAATGGAGTCATGTTGTACATTTAATAATGTTTAAAAAGTTATGTTAGAAGATTTTAGCAGGTAGAGTTGGATGGTTGGTTAACTTGCCGGATTTTTCCGGAAGTTCGCAGTGTCCGGTAGTCGGGCAGAGAGCATAATTGGTTATCGGACGATAGTCGGCCGATGGCCCTCAAGTTAGATGATTCAGTGAATTAGTACGACAGGTGTGGTAGGAATTATTACGACTGGTAGGACGCTTGTCGACAGAAGGTCTTCAATTCAGATGATTAGTAAGAAAAAATAGGTGTCAATGTTTTTTTTTACGGTCGAATGCGCAAACTATCCAGTAACGTCGCATTGCACTGCGGCGACGGGTTCCACTGGAGGTTTTAGCGAGTAAGAGTCTCACAGTCCCTCATGAGAGTTTCCTCCAGCGATAACAAAAAAAAAGAAATGGTACAAGGAACCTATAACACGAAACTGTTTGCTTTTTAAACAGTTACGTATATTGTTTACTTATTCAATTTATTTAATTTAAATGATTTTTGTATAAAATGTAATAACCACTAACAAATCTGTAACGATTAACGAACAAACTCAAAAACTATTGTACCGATTTCAAAAATTTCGCCATTAGAAACCTATATTATCACTGAGTAACATAGGCTATATTTATTACTAGCGGAACCCGCGGCTTCACTCGCGCTAGATTCGGGACGAATCCTAACGAAGCGAAGATGAATCGGTAGTCTTATTATATAAATTAAAATAAATATTTTTTATCTCAATATTAAAAGAGATCATTCTTAATATACATATGTAAGTGCGATAACATATTCGGCTATATAGATAATATTTATCTGCCCCAAATCCAATATTGTTTATAACTATGCAAGTTGACACTAAAAACTCATCAGATATAAATTAAAGCGATATAAAAAAAAACTTTTTCATATCATTCACATTATTTTTCTCATTACTCTACGTAGCGTATGTCCGTATTCAGAATGTAAGCTCTCCTATTATATTTTTAAAGAGATATTACAAACAGATAGACATTTTTTTATTATAATATATATTAGTACAGGCTATTAATCTTAGTTAAATAATAAATAGTAGTACCATGGTGTTGACCAAGAGCAACAAGATATCTTATCAAACATTAATAAAGGAATGTTACAGTTCAAGATAACTAGTCGATTACTTGTGTTCGCTCATTAACCACTGTTGACAGTTTAGAAAAGTGATTAAAGTGAAAAAAATACAATAAATAAATAAATTTTTAATATTTTTTTTTCTAGGTATTTTGTAATGTTTAAACTATTACTTTGCATCAAAAAATAAGGACGCAAAAGTCTGAATTGTGATTTAAATATCATTTAGTTAAAAAAATGAGTTAATTAAAGAGGCATCAAAGTTGTCATAATATGATTAATTAGTAAACCTTCCTTTAAATGTATATATGTTTTTATTGAATTTTCATCGCGTGTTTTTCGCCACGTACAGAAAAACTACGATGCTGACTCTTGAATACTCTTATTTTAAATGAACAATTCACTCGGATTCGACTCTACGTACGTTAGTATACATTTCTTAGAGAAGTATATTTTACCGCAGTGAAGTTTCCTATATGTCGAACTATTAGTTATAACAAGTTTCATCAAAATGTATCCAGTGGTTTTCTCGTGATGTGGTCTGTATCTTCTGGTCGTGCGCTTACAAAAAATATCCTCTGTGAAACTAAAGCCATTACAGTAGTTGTAATTTACTCTCTCAAAACTGTGATGTTAATCAAATAATCTATATTCAATGCTATAATCCAGTTTAGTATTTTTATTTTATGCAAAAAATTCGCAATCCGGTTTTCGATTATTATTAATATCATTGCAAATCAATTTGAATCAGTTTGGATATAAGTAATATCAAAATATTATCATTATTATTATAGTTTAGACAATTGTCACAGAAGATGCATTATATTTTTTATAAAGTAGTATTTCTTTTTATTTTTACGAGGGATGTAATAGTGTACCCTTTATACTTCATGGTAGACGATCAAAACTTAAAGGATGTAAACAAAAATCTTAATCTTATCTTATTTTTCTCTCTTTCTTAAATCTCACAAATAAATAGTTTATCTGTTTAAGTTGTTTCCTAATACTAAAATAAAAATCTAGCGACAACACAATTTTTGAACCTTGTTTAACACTTGTGTATTGTAACTTTTCCAAGGCCAATATAGTCAAGAATAAGGCCTCGACATTGAGACGTGCATGTGGCAAAGGTCGCAATAATAATATACTTTAATAGCATTATCTTTCATGATTGGTTTTTTATAACCAATAATCAACAAACCAATAATCGTACTACTATTGTATATTATAGTTATGTGAGTGGAGACAGTGGTAGCCCAGCGGTAACGCGCTCACTTGGATAACCGAGTGATGCGGGTTCAAATCCGAGTCTCGCATCTCTGATATTTTCATGTGCGAATCATTTCTATCATGATTACCACTTTTCTTACGGTGAAGGAAAACATCGTGAGGAAACCTGCATGTTTGAGAAAACCTAGCAAGTTTTCGAAAGACGTGTGAAGTCCGCCAACATGCACTAGGCCAGCGCGGTGGACTATGGCCTGATCCCCCCTCGTAATGAGAGAAGCCTGTGCCCAGTAGTGGGACGTTAAAAAGGGCTGATGTTGTGTGTGTATCTGTTATGTTGTTACTCGTTCAGAAAAAAGAACATCTAGTCACAAAAGTAAATAATTTTAAATATGAAAAGTACTCTCACTTTTGTTAAATTTTTCTAAATGTTCTTCAGCTCTTTTTTTAAAGACCTACTTCTGGGCCTCCATTCAGTCGAGCGGTCATCGTCATCGTCACCGTGTGTGGAATGTCCGTACTAATCTTTATAGCGTATTCAGGGACGAATCCGAGCGAAGCGAGGTGAATCGCTTGTGCATTTATAAGAAAATAACATTATAAATGAATTGATAATATAAACGTTTGTTTACTGATTAAAAAATATACTACAATATCTATATCTGTAGCATTATTATTACAAGGACAAAGTGAATAGGACAATTATTTCTATTGTACACATGAGCACCGCAAAATTGTGCGCGCAAAGTAAATGTGGTATTGGTTGAAAAAAGACTTTAAAAGTGCAAACGTGAATTAATGAATTATAGTTGGTCTAAAGTGTAATCTAAAGTGAAAATGCCACATCCAGCTATACATGGCGTAATAGTTATGCATATTATTGGGATACAGCATATTGTAAGTAAATAGATTTTAGTGTCGTGTTATCAGTTATTGTCGAATTTGATTAGAATTGGAGATTAAATACATTTATAAGTCAAACCTTTTAGGACACTGACAATATTATAATAGTGTAAAACGGGGTATTTATCATTTAGTTTAGTACTAACTAGCGCTAGTTATTCATATAAGCCTTCCTCTTGAATAACAATCTATTAAAAAAACCGCATCAAAATCCTTTGCGTGATTTTAAAGATTTAAGATATAAGGACAGACAGACAACGGGAAGCGTCTTTGTTTTATACTATGTAGTGATAAACATGGTACGCTAACTACTATAATATTTAGACTTCCATGAGTAGAGTATTGACCACTCTTACACTCTCAACCGTGTCAAAATATCGGTAACTCTCAAAAGTAAGTGCTAAACATGGTAAAAAAAAACCGTTCCATAATTTTTTTGTAATATTTAAATATAAAACTCAATGCTTGTATTTGAGAGGAGACTAGTTACCTACACAAGTACCTAGGACCTTTGGTATAATCACGTATATCTTATATCTAAAATATGATAGTTATTTCTTAAGACTGACAAATACCTTGGTCTTGAACAATTTTATACATCACTTGAAAGATAAATATATTTTGTACCGAGTACATACTCCACTTTCAACATTTATCACTAAGTGATTACAGCTGTTTTAAGTTTTTCAATAGACTAAAAATATTATTTGTAATAATTATAAAATTAAACCATATTTCACTATACTATTAGGTTGATAACACACTAATAGCTCATTTAGGTAACCTTCTAACGGATTTAAAGTAATTAAAAAGATGTACTCGTATTTATCAGTACAGCAATACTACATATAAATAAAATTGAAGTGTTTGTTTTCTCAAATTAACAGTTTTTCACTAATTGCATATGAAAGTATATGTGGAAACGGTAGTAGCATCAAAAAAATATTTTTTTAATTTTTTGTCTGTATGTCCGTCTGTTTGTTCCGAATTATCTCTGAATCAGCTGGACCTATTTGGACGGGACTTTCACTTGCAGATAGCTAATGTTATAAGGAGTAATTTAGTCTACTTTAATTTTATGCTTTATTATGGTTTGCTAGTATATTTATTAAATTTCTTTTTCTTCCCAGACAACGGATGAGTTTCGGGACATGCCAGCTAGCTTTGGTCCAGAGCTACCTCCAGAGGGGTTGCCAGGCTTCCTCGTCACAGGGGAGCCCGAAGATGGATGTACGATTCTTAAAAAGCCGCCCGTCGATCCCAACAATTTTACAGGGAAATGGGTCGTTTTACTTGCCAGGTACGTAAATATAATGTAGTTAAAATCTATCTAAGAGAGTAGGTATAACGCTAACTCGTCATCAGTGTGAGTAACTTAAAAGGTAAAGTGTTGTTGACTGAAACGCAAATCACTTATTTTTTGTTTGCCAAAATGACTAAAAGCTTATTTTCGGAGGCCGACACGATAACGATATATCGTCCTCAATACATAAATACCGGTAAATAAATAAATATGTTGGGACATTATTATAACAGCACCATCTAGTTTCGTGATAAGCTTCGAGGCTTGTGTTACAGATACCAGATAGTTGATATACTACATACATATAAATTTTAAATACATACATATTATAAATATAAACCCATATAAACCCATGACTGGAGTTCAAACATTCGTGCTCAACAAATGAATGCCCCCAACGGGACTCGAACCCGCGATCGCTGGCGCAGAAAGCAGGTTCACTACCAACTGAGCCAAACGTGTCGTCAAAAGTAAATGGACAACAAAAGTTACAGGGCGTCGTATGACGCATTTGCATTGTCCCATGAGCGCGTAAAACGTTTAATTGTCTCTTAAAAAGGAAATATCGGTGTCGCTCCGGCGGCGTACCGGATACGATAATATGATCGGCTTCGTACCGGTCAATGAAAAAGAGTTTTAGTGGAAAAAAACAAACAAGATGATCTAATGTTTATAAATCATTGTCAAAGTTGCAGTTAAGGAGGAAAATAGTGTTGAAATTTTTACTGAAAAGTTGTATGTATTTATTTATTTGCTAGTTGAGAGCAGACATGCAGGATTCCTCATGATCTTTCTTTCATCGTAAGACAAGTGTTAATCATAAAATATCAGAAGTGCAAGTCCCGGGATTTGATCCCGCTTCAGACGATTTCCCAAGCAATCGTGTTATGTACCACTGCCAATGCCAATATCAATGTTTAATATGTATTATATGTACACTTCAGTAATTCTGGCATAAGTATTGAAATAAAGCAGGAAATTAATAATAATCAGATCAAAACCTTTGTCCTCTTTATCCTCTTCAACATTGTAGTTTGTAAAAAAAATCAGAATACTGTGCCTTGCTAAAAATATTTTAAAATTATGAAAAAAACATTATGTGTTATAATTAAATTGATCAATCTTTTTGCAGATACAATTGTAGTTTTGAAAAGAAAATAAGGAACGCTCAAGCAGCAGGTTTTGACTGCGCCATCGTCCACAATGTCAACTCAAGCGAGTTGGGTAAGTTAAGAATTTAGATAAGGGTTGACAAATAAGGGTTGCTCCTGGCCCCTTTTTTATTAATTATAGGGTGAAATTTGACAGGAATTTCATTTTAATTGTGAGAGAAAGACATTTTAGTTACTTAAATATCGGCGTCTGGCGTCATAGTTAAAAGATTGGGAATTGTCTTTTGTGTTTAAGCTTTTATTGGATAGTGCCATCCTTTATACCGGGATAGTCTTTTTAAAGACAGCCCCCATGGGGCAAGTATTAGCAACGACATTTTATATAACCACTTTTCGTATAACGAACAAGAATTGAACCCAATATATCTGATGCAATATGAAATACAGATCAAAGATCAAATATTGTTAATAGTGATAATATCATGACTATCTATAAAATATTTATTTAATGGACTCCAAACAATGCAGTAGATAACGTAACGTTTTAAAACTGTATCGATACGTAAATAGTTTAACTTACTTCTGTACCACCTGTAATTTTTTTCAAACATAAGTAGGTATAATCAAGACGATTAAATACTAAATTATTGAACACAGTATTTTTTTATTTTTTTAAGATCAATTTTCATGTATGAAAATCGAAAAATCGAAGCCATTGCTTTTTTGGAAACTCACACACCTATGTGATATGTATTAGGATTTAAAGCAACTAGTCTATAGCTTAGCTATCCTCCTTAAAAATTCAACCTGTATGCAAATAAATTCCCAACTCTTATTATTTCCCTTTCCGATGATCGCTTAATTACTAAAAATAGTTGTTTTACTCATAAATAAACTTATACAATCTAGAACAGTTTTAAGCAATTGTAAGACCTATACAGAGTAATTAAAGTACAGATCTTCATTTACAAACAAATGTAAGCACTCACAAGTGGTCAGATAACTCGAGTGAATAATTACACTGTTATCATGTCATCCCGCGTATCCACAATATTCTCGTGTAAAAGTTTAGGGAAACAGACGTTTGTAAAGATTTTTTTTAATTATCTTATCTGTTTTTAATTAATCTTAACCATAAAATTATCAGTGTCAGTGATTTCATAATGATAAAAATGGCGGATTTTTTATTAATATTGTAAGTGATAACGTTTTGTTGTTTTTGATCCGTTTATATTACAGATTGTTATGTTATATACATGGTCATGCGGTATATTTTCTCCTGATTAGGATTCCGTAACTAACAGGTTGAAACGAATTATTATCAATATTCCGTCTGTCCATATGTCTATAAATATTACTTAGACACTATTTGAGCTAAATATATTGTACTGGAGGCAGTTAGGTATATCGTGTAAATTGCTACAGTTTTGTATAATAAAGAAAAAAGACGGATTTCTTGAAAAAAAAGTGTCCACGTGAGGTTTTAGGGCTTATGGTGTTACAAACGCCGACTATTTTGTGTTGCCTTAAGCGGCCCTGGTTGCATTTTTACATTCAAACAATTTGTTATGCTAACTGAAAGTTACTGTATGAAATTTTTTTTTACTCTGACGTATTCGTTATTTTTAATTATGATGTTTACGCCTACGTTAAAACTAAAAGTAGGAGTCACTTAAAGTTATAGCTCTCACTAAGCAATATTTATCGTCTAATCATAAAAATACCTGTTTTTTATAGTAGTATTTTTTTATAGTAGTATTTTTTTTAATATTAAAAAATATTACGAATTTCGGTGAATCTGGAAAAAACATAGGGCCAGTTGTACTCCACTTTCAGAAACCTTGTACTATTCCAATCAATTTTCTTGTGTAAAGTAATTTTAATCGATATTTTACAAATTTCAGAGACGATGTACGCGAATAATAGTGATGGGATAACGATCCCGTCGGTGTTCATCAGCGACCTCGATGGCATAATACTTTCGGAACAGTACGTCTATACGAATCAGTGAGTGTACTAAATTTTTTTACTTGTTCCTTCTTCAATATAACCTTAGCTGCCTCAGTAGTCGGTTAACATGTACGGATGTACGGGGTTTGAGTTCTGGGTTAGGTAGTTTAATTACTGAGTGTTTCTGTTCAGATATCAGGAAAATTGTCGGTGTTTCACCACCAAAGACCTATTACTGGAGCACAAATATTGGTGCAAATAAATGTCCCCAGAGGGATTCGAACCCGCGAACGCTGGCTTAGCAAGTACTGCAAACTGAGCCAAAGGTGTATAAATATTATATACAGTTTTTATTGATTATTTCTCTTTTTTTCTAGTTATTTTATAGTGGTGAACGGTGACATGCCGTTCAACATCAACACGCACTTGCTACTGCCCTTCGCAATCGTCGTAGTGCTGTGCCTTGTTGTTATACTTATATTTATGGTAAGTTTCTCGCACAGGTAAAGATAATCAAATTAAATCTTAGTACATTTTATTTGAATAGCCTTTTAAAAGCACATTTGTACCGTCCATTTTGCATTTTTTGTAAATAAAATATACATGTGATAAGTAATGTATGGAAGGTAGCTGCGAATGGCTTCAGATCTGCTTAGAAGAGCCGACGTTTTAAATAACAATTGTTATTTAAAAAATAACCAATAATGTATATATGAATAATATCAAATATAGTATTGTGAGCATAAAAGAACATTACTAAAAACTGTCACACATAAATCTAACAATTAATAAAAAAATCTTAAAGTTTTATTCGTTTCAGTTATCCATTAATTCAACGAATCGTATATCGCGCTCCCGCCATTGCGATAAAAAGTAAAAGTCAACTTGACAGCTCGGTCACAGATTATCAAGTATAAAAATAATTAGCTTATCTTATCTAATATATATAAATTACGTTTCACGTTGTTTGTTCGCGATGTACTCCTAAACTACTTAACCGATTTTAATCAAATTTGCACACCGTGTGCAGTTTGATCCAACTTGAAAGATAGGATAGCTTACCTCTTAATTTGTAGTGGCAATATTATTTTATTTCAAATTAAATGTTTATTATACGACTTTAGTGATTATTTATCTGTTAGTTTTATAAAATCCGGTAATAATAAATGGCGGTTTGGCATCTAAGTTCCACAGATATCCGGTAGATGGCGCCGTATTTCTATTTCTAGATAATAGATGGCGCGTGGCCAAAATGTAGTAAGGAGTAGTATTTTTATTTTATTAAAATATATATAAAAACTGTTTAATTTATTTTATCTTACGGGGGTTTGCTAGTTGTATATATATTATTTTTAATCAAATATGAATGTTATCAGGTAGTAAAGTGTATAAAGGATCGTCGCCGCGCGCGCCGCCACCGGCTGCCGAGCCGCGCGCTGCGCAAGATCCCCACCTGCAAGTTCAGCAAGGGCGACCCCTACGACACGTGCGCCATCTGCCTCGACGACTACCAGGAGGGCGAGCGCCTGCGCGTGCTGCCCTGTGCGCATGGTGAGTATAGTAAAAAAAAAGTGCGTGTGTACAAAGTACACATGTCAGAAGTAAAACTTGAATTTAAAATAAGGCTAACTCTTCCTCGTCTCTGAGCGCCTGGTACTATGGACTTTTTTTTCGTTTCATCGAGTTTGAAATCACTACGATTCTAAAGAAGTTTCACTTCAAAAAGTGCGTGTGTACAAAGTACACATGTCACAAGTAAAACTTCTTTGGCAAACTAATTTTTAAATCTCGTTTCTACTTTTATACTAAATAACCCCGTCTAAGCTCGTTGAGAGAGGGAGATGGCGCGAAGGTCACACCCACAAGTTAGACAAAGTTAGAAATGTCACTGACTCGCGGTGGTCGAGATCTAACTAAGGCTAACTATTACTACTATGGACTTATTTTTTCGTTTCATCGAGTTTGCAATCGCAACGATTCTAAAGAAGTTTCACTTCAAAAAAAATATAGGTAAACTTTACTTATATCTTTCTTTTCTTTAAAATCTATACTAATATTATAAAGCTGAAGAGTTTGTTTGTTTGTTTGGTTGAAAGCGCTTATCTCAGGATCTACTGGTCCGAATTGAAAAATTTTGTGTTGGATAGTCCGTTCATCGAGGAAGGCTATAGACTAAATTACATTACGCTACGACCGATAGAAGCAGAGCAACAATGAAAAATGTTACAAAAACGGGAGAAAAATATTTATTTTGATTTTCAGCCTTTTGAACGCAAGCGGAACCGCGGCATTAAATAGTATTTTTAGTTTTTTTTAAATATGTAAATAAAATAATTTAAAACACTTAAAAACACAAGTTAATAGCAGATCTAACAAAAAAAATATGGTTTTAAAAAAAATATATTCAATTGCAGTTGCACTCTTTAGTTTATGCTATTTCTCTCTATTCCAAGCTGTGCATTACTTTGAGTATTTTTGCAAATGTTATTATAAGTAGCTGATAAAACCTGAGCTACGTTGCTTAATTAACATTATTAACAATCACTAAAGTAGTTTCACTTGAAAAATATTTGTACATTTAGGGTTAATGTTTTGGAACGAAGTTGCGTTGCGGGGCTAGACGGAAGAAATTAAGACCAAAACTTGTAACGACACTTTTTGCTATAGCTGTAAGCCTTGCGATGTGCGCGTGTTTCTCTGTTTGTCTCTCTCTCTCTCTCTCTCTCTCTCTCTCATAGAAAGCAAGCCAGTTATTTTTGTTTCGTTTTTCTACTTCGCATTGAACAGTGTGGTGTCGCGACGATTATTTTTGTTGAGTGTATACAGTGTACAATGTTTTTTTTTATAAATCATGGTAAATAAAATAAGGGTGTGAAGATAATTTTGAAAAGTCGTTTTTTTATTTTCAACGATAAAAAAACATTAAAAATGTATACCCGAATAATTATTTTCTTTATACCGCTAATAGAACTTAAAAATAATATTATTATAATAAGGAACTGCGTTCCTATCCGGTGTCCCACGACACCACACGTTTAATTTATAATTGTTACGTATCGCATTGCAGCGTACCACGCGAAGTGCATCGACCCGTGGCTGACGAAGAACCGGCGCGTGTGTCCCGTGTGCAAGCGCCGCGTGCTGGCGGCCGGCGAGCGCGCGCCCGACTACGACTCCGACACCGAGCCGCTCGTCGACGCGCCGCGCGCGCCGCTCACACGGGTGCGTACACACACACGCACACACACACACATACACACACACGAACACACACACACATACATACATACACACACACACACATACATATACACACACACACACACACACACACACACACACACACACACACACACACACACACACAGACAGACATATTGACTGCGAACTGGCAACCGTGCCGGTTGCCAGTAGCCAGTGCCTCTATCCCCTACCCGAGACAACGTCACAGATTAAATACGCATACACTACACTAAGTAACTTTACAAGTTATTACATATTATGTATATTGTGTTAATTTCAACATTTATCACAACTTCAATAATTTTGAATATTTCATTTATATTATTTTGTTCATTAAAATATATGGAATAATTTAAACATTTTGATGTTTAACAGGGCGGCACGTTCGAAGAGCAGCGGGAGAACCCGTTCGTTCGCGCGGCGCGGTTCATAGCGCGCGTGCGCGGCCGCGGCGCCGACGACGACCCAGAGGTTTAAATAAATATATTTTATCTATTATTCGAAATACTTATATATGCTAATATAATTACATATTCAACCCTTATTACCGGTCCACCCCTATAAGGGGAGGGAGATCAGGATATAGTATCATTTTTACCAGCTTTATATATTATATGGCCTTAAACATTATCGATTTTTAATATTGCATATCTGAAATCTGAATTATTTTTTTTTTTAATAGGTAGCTGAACCATCTGAAGATAACGATCAAGAGGCAAAGTGAGTATTATAGAATCATTTTATTAATAACTCTAGATTTAGCGTCAGTGAAGCCGCGGATTAAAATAAATAAAATTAATACCTCCGTCTTTTTTGAAGTTGGTTAAAAAGTAGCCTAAGTTACGGCTTATAACATTAGCTATCTGCGAGTCCCGTCAAAATCGGTGTGTCCGTTTCAGAGATTAGCCGGAACAAACAGACAGACACAAAAATTTTAAAAGTTGCTTTTTTGTTTATCTTATATACTTTCATATGCATTTATTGAAAAGCTGTTGATTTTTAATTAAAAACAGACACTTCAATTTTATATATATGTATATTATGTTATAAAATTAAATTGCCTGAATTCAGTAAATGTTTATAACATAAAAGTACTTTTTTGCTCGCCATTAATGATTGAAAAACAGAGAGCATTAACCTTAATAGGAGAGCAATAATAAAATGTAGGATTTTATTTATTTTTGAAGTGAAACTTCTTTAGAATCGTAGTGATTTCAAACTCGATGAAACGAAAAAATAAGTCCATAGTACCAGGCGCTCAGAGACGGGGAAGAGTTAGCCTTAATTTAAATTCAAGTTTTACTTCTGACATGTGTACTTTGTATACACGCACTTTTTTTTATATATATACTAAAATAGTATGTTTCTTTCTAACCAACACTTGTGTGTGTGTGATCAATAATTCGACGACACGTTTGGCTCAGTGGGTAGTGACCCTGCTTTCTGCGCCAGCGGTCGCGGGTTCGAGTCCTGCTGGGGGCATACATTTGTTGAGCACGAATGTTTGTACTCCAGTCATGGATGTTTATATTTATAATATGTATGTATGTATTTAAACTTATATATGTGTAGTATATCAACCATCTAGTATCCATAACACAAGGCTCTTACCTTATCGTGGAACTAGATAGTGCTGTGTGTAAATGTCCCAACATATTTAAAAAAAAAATAATGTCTTCAGTGAGGAGGTGCAAGACTCGGCGCCCCTAATACGCCCGGGCAGGCGCCCGCGCCGCCCCCGCGCACCCCCCGTCGACGCCTCCATCAACTCGACTGAAGGCGAGATCGGTATATATATCATTATTTTGTTAAGGGGCCATTCATTTATTACGTAAGACTATTTTCGCTAGTTTTTGACCCCCTCCCCTCCTATTATAAGAAAAAATAAGAATAGGCCGACCTCCCATCCTGTTTAATATTTATTACGTAAGAGTCTAAAAGAAAAAATGAATACACGTTTGGTTTATTTTACTGTTTATTTTTCGAAGTAACAATTTTTTGAAATGTATATTTGTAATTTTAAAGGTACAGTACCTTTCGCTTGGTTTATAATTTTAAATTTGCGCATTTTTTTGATCTTACGCAAGAACTATCTAGACTCCCTCCCACCCCCTTGTAAGAAAACATAAGTCATGGTCGAAGCTAAATTGTCTTACGTAATAAATGAATGGTCCCTAATTGGTAGAGATAAGATACAGAGCTACGTGACATTATCGAAATAATCTGTGCTCAACTGGCACGCTTTGAAGCCATTAACAAGAGAATTGAATTGAAGATACAGTGGCGTAACTTTAGGGTGGCAGGGGTGGCAATATGCCACGGGCCCCCGACCCGAAAGGGCCCCGGCTCAAGAGACCGCGAGCTTAGAAATAACCTAACATTTTTATTTACCTAAAATTTAAATATAATTAGATTAGGTATTTAAATAAAATGTATACAAAATTATTAATAGTTTCGGGGAACTACTTAAATAAGTGGTTTATTAATATTAAATTCTAACGTGACTATTTTTACCGGGACGCCGGAGGGCCCCATCCGAAGAATTTGCCACGGGCCCCAGATAGCATAGTTACGCCACTGGATAAGGAGTACTATCTTAAATAGAAGTGAAGTCGACGACACGTTTGGCTCAGTTGGTAGTGACCCTACTTTCTGCGCCAGCGGTCGCGGGTTCGAGTCCCGCTGGGGAAATTCATTTGTTGAGCACGAATGTTTAAACTCCAGTCATGGGTGTTTATATTTATAATATGTATTTATTTAAAATTTATATATGTGTAGTATATAAAATATCTGGTATCCGTAACACAAGCCTCGTAACTTACCACGGAACAGATGGTGCTGTTGTAATAATGTCTCAAGAAATTTATTTATTTAAAGTTAAAAAAGTTTTCACCTGTAAGCGGTAAGTTCAAAAACTCACCAGAATGGCGCTAGTGTAGCAAAAGGGTACGATATGAATCTGGCAATAGTTCATAATCTTATCTATCGAAAGCTTTTCCCTTAGCGCGAGCGACGCCGCGGGTTCTGCTAGTAAATGTATACAAAAACTTGACGAACTATAAATCTTCTTCGAGAACCACTCTATCTATTGGTGAAAACAGCATGAAAATCGGTGCAGTAGTATTTT
Organism: Boloria selene; assembly: GCA_905231865.2. Lineage (NCBI taxonomy): Eukaryota > Metazoa > Arthropoda > Insecta > Lepidoptera > Nymphalidae > Boloria > Boloria selene. The sequence continues at coordinate 3,044,293 of HG993133.1, forward strand.
AGTTAACGCGAGCAGACAGACTCGACAGAAGACTTTGTTTTATACTATGTATTGATTAATAGTATAATAGGATGTTAATGACAATATTTATTCTACTTTCTAGGTGTAGCCGCGCTCCCTGCGCCCGCGCAGTCTTCGCCTCACATTGACTTATGAACACGTATTGTATAACTCAAAACTGACTCTTCAACTAACTCAAAGACTTCTGTTAAGTGATGACTGACTCACTGAGCCAGATAAAACAACTAACGTTATATACTAGTTATAAATAGTTTGTAGATAGCTGTAAACTATACATACTTGACGTTTTGCTTGTTTTTGTTGGGCCCAGTTGTGCAAACCTGAGGTGTTATTTTGCTTTTATTATTATGTTGTTAGAACTGCCCACCAACTTTCATATTAAAATAAATTTTCCTCCTATCTTTCTTCATTCTAAGTGGTATTGGCGAAGAAACCTGTGCTTAACTGGCACGGTTTGAAAAAAAAATTAAATTGACAATAATGTTTTTTTTATTATTGTCAAGATGGCACAACTGGGCTCAAGAGAAGTTGTGAACAACTAGCTTCTTCTTTTTTGAGCTTCCAAATTATTATTGTTGTGTACCTGATGTATATATGTGATCGAATGATTTAAAATAACATTATATGTATATATATAACATCAATAAAGTTTTGGAACTATAAATAAAAGCTTCACTATTTTAATATAACTGACTGTTACATCTCTCGAGGCGTAAGCTTAGCTTTGCATTTGTATGAGTGATAGTCGCGCTACTAAATCCAGTATAAACGGGTTTAAACGTACACTATGTGCGTGACTCACACAAATTCAAAGCTGAGCTTAGGCGCGAGTACTGTATATTTGTTATCAAATTGACAATTAAATATCTAGTACGGGTGATGAAATTCTGTGTCAATATATATTCTTATACTTTGTGACACTATTTATTATTATTTTTTGACTTAACGAAATTAAATGATGGCAACGACCTTAACTTTTTATTAATCTCTCTCTCTCTCTCATCACTTACTGCCAGTTTCTATAACCTATCTACCGATAGACCGGTAGATACTTTCATACGATTTTGACAGGTTGTAACTTTTAATGTGTCAAAATAGTATGAAAGTAACTACCAGTCTATCGGTAGATAGGTTATAGAAACTGGCAGTTAGTAAACACACCTGACGCACTCATAATATGATATTTTTATATATAATTTTAATTTATAATTAATATAATTATCTATTATAAAATATATTACGTACAAATACACCGACCAACGTACAGCACGCTGCGCTCGCTTTGAAGCATTCTTAATGTTGTGAACCAAATATCAAAAGAAGAAAAAATTAAAGGAAAATGTAGTTTTAGATAAAATCTATTTTAGCACTTAGAAATTCATCACCTTAAATATTATTTCGTTTTAAATCAAGAGTATTTTATTTTTAACAAATTATCTCGAAACTATCGGCTTGACTGTATTATATATATAAGGCTGTACAGATATTAATGCTTAATATTAAATTTAAAAAAATATCTGACGATTTAAATATTGTATAAAAAATAAATAAACTGGATGTGCCCTGACTAAAAGGATGTTGAAAAAGAAAGTTAAACAAATATAATGTTGTCATTTGAATTAACTTACATTCTTATAGACTAGTAGAGAATACGTTATACTTATCTTAGTATAGACTATTCAGAAATGAGATATTTTCATGCTGAAGAAAGTGACCCGCATAAGCAGTTATCATACAAAATTTCATCTTACCAGTGGTTTTCTAGTGACGCAGTCACAGATTGACAAAAAATAATATCAACGTTATTAATTTTGAACGACCATCGTATGTATGTATGTAAAAAACAAATTAATTAAGTTTTCAGATAAATAACTGAAACTTTATATTGTGGAATCTTTTCCACAATATACAGTTTAGCATTAAAAATTTAGCATACAACATTGTAATACAGTATTGCCGTGATTTTGTAATAAAATTTTCTCAAACAAACTGAGTTACAACGTTGTTCTTGGCGGGTTTCAAATCAAAATGGCGGGGTCCATCCATTTCATTTGCCTTTCTATCAACACAATAATAAAATTATGTGTAAGTGGAAGATATATGTGTATATTAATATTTATATTTGTCATAAAGGATAGATATAAAATGGTGTAACGAAATAATAAAAAAAAATAGAATAAACTTTTATAATCTCATCATAATCTCAAGCTTTGGGAAATAGCCAAAACTATAAGAGGGAAAGAAAGAAGGAAATACACTATAATATTGTTCAACATCAATAATAATTATTATTATGATAAAAATATAAATATTGCAAAATATATTTAAAAAAAACAATATGTGACAGAGCATATAATATTAAAAATATCAGCAATAGCGAAATGAATTTAATTAGATATTATTAAATAAACAGGTAGTGTATATAATACAAACTATATATATTATAATTCTTAAGTGTTCATAACATTAAAGCACCAAAGGTTGGATAAATATTTAAAACAAATATATGCTTGAGTCTTTACTTGCAAGGAACAATATTGTAACTCCATATTGTAGGTTGAAGTTGCAAGTTTTTTTTGTGAATAAATATCAATATCCCAATTATATAAAAAAGGACACAATTAAGTAGGTACTTAGATGATAATAAGAGACTTGTTGTCCTTTACTTTTCCACTGAGAAAACCTTTGCAACGCAACAATGCTACTCCTAGAGATAGTTTAGTGTTGACATTTTATCTATCCTTTATGGTGTTGACTTTCACAGAGATATAGGTCAAATTATTGTGTGTAAGTCAGATATATGAAGATTGTAGTATAATATTGTATATGTTAGGTTAAATAAATTGTAGTGGTTATAAGAGTGGACATTTTTTTTACTTGACTGGAGCTCGAGGGAATGCCATTGTCGACAATTTTAATTTGATGAAAATATAAAGAAAAGTTATAATAAAAATAATATATACGTAGATTTTTTTTTATTTTATTATTATTTAGAATTTGACTTTGATATCTCCAGTATATATATTTATGTATATTATATTGTTAAATAAATTGCAGTTCTTTACACCCAGGCTTCAGCCATAACTAATGATCAAGAATTCATTTTTTCTAATATATAAAAATGAATATTGGTAAAAATAAGATGGATATCCTAATATATTCGGATACCCAAAGGTGATTTGAATTCTATTGACAATATATCAAATCTAAATTTACTTTATAAAATAGACAAGCACTTTTGAATGGCCATTTTTTACATTTAAAATAAGCAACTTTACTATTATTTATCAATTTTAATATTGATTATTGACTATTAGAGCGCATTCAAACGACACGCGCGTCCTGGCGAGTCGCGTAAATGACGCGCGTGGCGTGCGTCTCTCCTAAACGCGCCCTCGCAGGTTTTAAAAACAAATGTGTGCACTAATTTGATTATTTATTTTCATTATGTTTGTCTTCGCCACAGTATTATATTACTATTCTCTATGCTTCGCCATTTTGAAATATATTATGAAAAGCGTGCCAAGTTGAGCATACATTTTATCCTAACTGGTACGCTTTGAAACTCAAATTGATGTTACATTACCAATATTTGAATCTGGGAATATAAAACTTAAAAATAATTGTAAGGATTTTCTAATTTTTCTACCCATAGATATAAAAAACGTAAGAATATAAGAAATTGAAATTCGCTTACGGTTGGGATTCACATTAAGTCATCGCTATTAACTCTTGTTGCACGTTATAAGATTAAAAGCAAAGAAATAAACGTTGTAAAACAACGTTGCAAAGCATAGTATTATTTGTATCTCACTTCTTATTATATATTTTTAACCTCTCAGACAATTTTAAATTTAAAACAATATCTTAATCGAGAAATACTTTTATAAACAAAAAAAATACTATGTCTACAAGCCATTCTATGCTGATGTGTTAATTATGAAATATTTGAGTATCAGGATAACGCCGGGGAGCTATTTTATAATAAAACAAAACAAATTTAATGAAGTGGTATAATTTACAAGCACTGATACAAAATGGCCGCCATATGGGTGTCCAACCCGGCGGCGCAAGTACTAGTTATTGCAAATATCCACTCGTTGATCTTCCACATAGGATGGTAAAATGTGATAGTCAGGCATGCTTTAGTCAAAGAGACCGAAGCCCATATCGTCGTCACTCTCGGACTCCTCCTTTTCGGGCTTCTTCTCTTCTTCCTTGGCAGCAGCAGCGGGTGCTGCGGCGGCAGCGGCTGGGGCTGCGACCGCGGCAAACTTGCTTGGATCCTGGTGATAAAGAATTGTAAAAATTAAACAAACGACTACTACTAGATAAATGCAAGTCAGCCTATGCGTAACTTTCTTACAACCTAGTTAGATTTGGATGAATGTTTACACACTGTTACAAACCCAGGATTGAACCAGCTAGGTTAAGCACTAAGTTGTTATTACATATAAATAAATAATAAACTAACAACTAAGTTGCTCTGTACTCATATTCTGTATGTCAACCAAAACTGCCCAACTAAGGCAAAGGTATAAGACAAGCATATTTAACCCACATCCTGCTATCTTACTATACAACAATGAGCCACAGGTAATAATTAAATTTGTTCTTAATTGAAATGCCTTTACATTTGTAAAGGCCTTATTACCTAGTAAATTTATCTTTTTTTACCAACTTTATTATTTGAATTTTATTTAGTTTAGACAACAATTTCTTATTATAAAATACACCTTTAATCAAAAAACAAACCTTAATGAACTCCTTAATAGTTGTGGCTTCCTTGAACTCGATTTCGGAGACAGCGGCAATAGCCAGCAAGTTCTTGAATCCATTGGCAATGGAGTGAGGAGCAGAAGCAACAGTTGGATAGCCGATGGACAATGAGAGGGCAGCCACATTGGCTACTCCTTGTTGGAACTTGGCACGAAGATCCTCAGGCTTGATGTCAAGGATTGCTGGTGCAAAGATGGTGCCAGAATCATAGACCTAAAAAATATATTTATTAAATAAATATGAAAATATTCTATTTAGTTTAGAATAGAATTTAATCTGATGTATGATGTATAAAGCCCTTATTATTTAACATAAAGCTTTACCTCTGGGCTATCTACCTACAGTCCTTTTATTTAGACATTTTTCCTGAATATAAATATTAATTATACAGGCATCAGGTAATTTCAAGAGTGGTTAAAACATGTATATCAAAATGTAATGTTTGCTTAGAAGTGTGTAATGACAGCAACAATGCTGTTATTAAAAAAAATTCACAGCAAACACTTTCCCAAAGGTAAATTATCAGTATGTATTGTTTATACAAACTGTACTCAACACTTTGGTTATTTAAATGAAAGGTTCTTTATAAATATGAAATAATAAGCAATTGAATCATATGGTTATAAAAACTAATAAAACTTACTTGTTTAACAACAAGACCATATGAGAAGGGAGAGATGTTCAACATGTTGAGGAGAGTGGCCTCAGAAGCTCCTACTTTGTCTCCGGGCTTCAAGATGTGGACATCATTGATGATTTCAATAGTACCTGAGCACACAAAACTAATGTAAATAATTTTTAAAATATTTTTTTATATATCTAATATAAAATTAATTTAAATAAAATTTATATGAAGTTTATATTAACTTATTTTTTACTTAGCACTTTTATAATAACATTTAAATTAGCTTCTTACCCTTGGAAATCTTGGTTGGAATAGACAGAGCCTGGAAGAAGGCAGTCTTTTCAGGACCCAAACCGGTGTTGTGGGCTGGGATTACTACAGCCAATGGAGCGATGGCACCTGGCCTGGCTGGGGCACGCACTTTGTTCTCCAGAAGTTTGTCACGGACCTACAAATACACTCATTGGTTAATGTAACTCATTTTTTAATAGTTATAATATTCTATTGAAGCATTATATATATATATATGTATCTTCAAAATGCCAGTGCAATTTTCATATAGAAACCATATCACACTAGGATAAATTTGAAGAATTTAATTTTGTCTGAAAGCGAAGCCAGGCAACCAATATAGAGTTACCTGGTATTAAAACAGACATACTCCAATGAGGACTATCGTTTTTTGGCTCACCAGGTGGCGCTACTGTAGAGTGAGGTCCTAAAGTACGGCTGTTAAAATTAGTTTTTACGGGCGCCAAAAGAATAATTTACATTTAAATCATATTTAATACAAAAGAACCGTAGAGTAAACGTATTGTCCATGCTACAGTGTAGCGCAGTCCCATTTTGCTCGTAAAAAAAGTGAACATAAGTTTCCGAAAGCTAAAACTGTCTCAAAGCAGTGGTAAGTAGCGATTCGCAACTTCTATTTGCCATAATTAATATAACCTATTGCTAAATATTCGTAACAGTAATGTTAATAGAAATAAACTGCGTAGCCAACCAGCAAACAGTGACATTTCACATTTCGGAGACCTCACGCTACACAAGCGCCCCTAGCGGCAAATTCATACGCGATAGCCCTCATTAAGTCGTAATTAACATTTTATAAATAAACGCTTGGGTGCTCCCATTAGAAAGTAAAACATATTTCTTGAGAAAATAGCCTTTGATATGCACTTGCCGGTCGCTACCATGGAACGTATGGCCCATGCATAGTGTAAACAGTTGGTACCTAATCAACCTTGAGGAAGACAGGTTCTTCAGATTAGCCTATACAGCCTATGTTATCCATAATAGGACATGTCACAATCTATAAATAAAACTAATCCATAGAAAAGCAGAAGTAAATATGGCAGCGCTCAGATGATTGACAATGACATTTCACTGTCGACACTTTAACGAGAAGAATATCCGTCTTTGTCCCATGACCCACTTAAATAAGTTAATCATGTTTGTTAGCCTACTCTCACAGTGATTAACAATTAGAGGTTATAATTGTTTTTATTAGAGTTATGTCATATGTGTTATGTTTATCAGAGAAACCATATCACAATAAGATAAATTAATAGGATATAAAACCTCTAGCATATTATACTAAGTTTCGCCACCAAACTCCTGCCAAACGCAAAACCAAACCGAAATCTTACCTCAACAAGATCTCCACGAGTGAACACAAAGCCGACATTGCCCTTGATGTGTGGAAGCAGCTTCTCAAGGGCTGGGTTGGTCTCCAGATGGTCCTTGATGGCTTTACGCATCATAGTGTTCTTGCCCATAAGCACAATGCTGCTTCCACGTAGGGAAATACGAATCTGCTGCATTTGCTGAGACCCAACGTTGTCGGCACCCACGATGAAACATTTTGGGTATTCGTCTAACAATTGCTGCAAAAATAAGTTGAAATTAAGTTCTACATATCACTATTATAATATTAATGAATCTAAGATGAATTTATATGACGTATTTATCATTACTTCATACTATTCCAGGTTACTTCTGTGATCACGTTTATAGTTCTTATCAATACGTCAAATCAAATATTAAATAATTCTAATACTCACAATGATCTTAACGAAATAGTTGGTTTTCCAGGTAGCCTTGTCCTCCCTACCCATCTTGGCGTGTGTAGGGACTTCGAAAAATTTAAGGACTGAAAAATAAAAGAATTGTTAAGCGTTAACTAAATTTAACGTGTCGAAAACTATAATTGAAGTTTTAACGTAAAATAGACATATAAGGCAGAATACATTTATGAATAAAACATAAAACTGATCTAAATCATTTAAAAGTTTTAAAGATTACTTCAATAATTTAAGATTTAAATTTACTAACCAAGACAAAACGCAAATCGCACGAATACGTGTGCGTTGCGGGACGAAAAGAGAACTTATTAAGTGATGTCATATTGAAAAAGTTAAAACTTAAAAGTCAATGCTTGTCTTGCCAGTTGCCCGTATTACCAAATATCACTTTCATCATCTTATAATATTGGTGTATTTAATTAATTATTAGATAACGCACATACAATATTTCCCTAATTAAATTAAAGCAATTTATTATATACATTTTAAAGCGATAGATTATTGTCAATTGAAAAATACATTTTATTGTCTTATTGTTATAGTTCTCTATGGTCAAATTCAAAGTAATTTTGACGTTTCAGAAATCAAAATCAAATGCTATTCAATCATATCATTCAACCTTGTCACAAATCTTTAATATTTTACAAACGTTGCCTCGTATTCGTAAGCGTAGTAGTATTTAAATTTCATATATTTAGTGGGGTATCTCACATTCTGTATTGGAAATTGTTTAACTATAATATTGAAAAATATCTACTGCTTTAAATATGTTTCGTAAACCAAAGAAGATCCAGAGGCGTGTGTTTTGTGCAGACGATGATGAGGATGGTGAACCTGAGCCGCCGCCGCCACCAGTTATTAGTGAAAACAAAAAAGATAAACCAGTAAAAAACACTCCATTATTGAGCTTTGCCGATGAAGGTAATGTCCATAGGAATAAATTATTACTGCTGGCAGATTATTATATTCACAGACATCTGGTTTAATTCACATTAATAACAATTCAGCTTTATACACTTGAGTTCAAGTAGCACTGATGCTTAGAACATTGCTAAAATAAAATGTCATATATTACGAAAAAAACAGTCATATTTAACCTGAAAATGTAATGGAAGTGCATTACTATTGGAAATTCTAGTAGTAACATATTACATATAATAAATGTGTTACAAGTACTTTAGATCTATATTTCTAATAAGATTTTTCTACAGTTGTATGTGTTAGGTGACAATTGGATTTTTGTTACCTGCTTGCACTTATGATATTATGTTATGTAAAACAAGATTGTTGATTTAATAAGATCAAAACCATATTATATCAATTTTTGTTGTTTATGTTTTAAATTACACATTGTTTTAGTTTGTTTTAACTTACCAGTCAAGTGTTATTTGTATTATAGAAGAAGATGGTGAGGTGTTCAAAGTGAAAAAATCAACCCAAAGCAAGAGGTTGGCTAAACGTCGGGAAAAGGAGAAGAAGAAAATACATGATGGTGATAATAATAAATATGACAATCATAATGAGGAGGTAATGTTTAGGAGTTATGTTCAGTTAATATCTAGTTGCATAACAAATTCAACTTAAAAAGGCTTTAATTTTATTCCGCAGCTCTCTCACATCTAATTATATTTTAACTAACATGTTTCTTTCTTTCGGGTTTTCAATTATCTTTCTGGACTCAAATTTTTGCTCCATAGAGTTGAAGATTATTTTGAACTGTTTTATACTTATAATAATTTGCAATTTTAAATATATTCTATTTATTTTGTTTTGTAATAAAATATATATATTTTGTGTAAAAATATTACATGTAATTGCTATATTTTTTATAATAAAACTGTACAACTTTTTTTTGCCACAATTATTTTAGTTAATTTGCCATTAAAAAAACATTCAAATTGAACAACTTTTTTATTATTAATTAAAGGAGAAACCATTGGAAGAGAAAGAAAAAGCAAAGCCGAAGAAGAAGGTAACACTTGAGGGGCTGATCCTATCTGGTCGGGAGGCAATAGCAGCTGATGGAGCTGGCGATATATCTGATGAAAGTGACAGTGAAGATAATAGGGGTTTCCATCAGTACCGTGCAGAGTCAGTGCGTGCTGCACTGGTCCCAGGCCACATACCTGATGCCGCATTGATCCACGCTGCACGCAAGACCCGACAGCAGGTATGAGAGGTGAGGGACTGAGGATGCAGTCACCGACGTTGTTTATTAACATAAGTCTTGGAGTTATTCTGCGAGTTCTGTTTTCGTCGTACATCATTATAGAAGTTTTTTATGTAAAACTATTCTTCAATATTTTGTACTACTAGTACTTTTCCTTATTTTTTTTGCAATAAATTCTGATATTCTGATTGATTGGATATTGTTGGGTAAAAAGCGGTAGGTCCATCTATGACCATAGATTACATGTGAACATTCCTTTCTCCATTGTTGCGTGAAACAATAATTTTTTTATTAATTTTCTGTAGAACAGATGCATTTACACAATTATTATGACAGCAAAGATTCTTAGTTCTGAATGTATTGAAGGCAAGTACATATTTTATAGTTCGTAGGCCAATGTTAAGATACATACGTATTTGGTATTGACTGTTAACTAGTTTTTTTGTTTTTTTTTTTTTTTGTGATGCTATTATTATTTGCATTTATTATATTTAAAATCACTAATTGGGATCCTGAAAATATAAAACTGGTATTGTGTCTGTCTGTTAGCTATTTTTAAAATTATTGTATGTTTTTCCTAAATGGAAATTTTGAATTTTATCAATTCCAATAAGTATAATAATATTAATTCCTAGCCTAAGCTTTAAAAATATTTGTAATCCGCGCTAATCAATGTTATAGTGTTGCCATCTTTTTACCACCTACCCTTTTGTGTGTTTGAGAACCTGTTCAAATCATTTAATTCAGGAAATCTTCCCTCTCGTTTTAATCTCATTAAAAGTATCAATAAAGCCCCCATCCATTTCCTTTAGCACTATGTTGTAATACCTATCCTATTACCTTTTAATGTATATTAGGATTGGACTACATATTTTTTAAACACCACAATGTTTTAATTTTGATCCCATAACGTTAATACCAAATACATAACCAAATCTTGTGCTTCACCAAGTCCCTCGTGTTACAGGCTCGCGAGCTGGGAGACTTCGTGCCTATACAGGAGTCCGGGCCAGGGTCCAGGTTGGTACGGGAGGATGATGGGGATGATGATGAAGACGGAAGGATACAGGTGCTAGGCTTGGAGCTGCCTAGTGATAAACCTAAGCGTGAGTGTGTTATGTATGTACTATTTAGATTTGTTAAGTGAGAGTAGAATTTTTTCAGACCTATTGATATGCCTGTTGAAATATCAGTATATATATATACTAGCATTTCCCGCGGCTTCGCACGCGTTCTAAAGAAACTAATTTCTTTCTGAGCCGTGCGGTAAGGATACCTCGCAGACCTAACGCCCGCCCTTCCCGTTTTTGCAACAGTTTTCATTGATGCTCCACTCCTATTGGTCGAGAGTGATATAATATAGCCTTCCTCGATAAACGGACTATCCAACACAAAAATAATTGCAAATCAAACCAGTAGTTCCGGAGATTAGCATGTTCAACCAACTCTTCTGCTTTATATTATATTAATTATTAGTGTAGATTCGCTGTAGGGGTTTAATTTAAATGGAAGTTTAATGGAATCGCATTTGATGATGTAAATACAATTTTTCATAGTACAAATTTCCAATAAAACATATAATAACATCTTGGCAATATTATATTTCTAAGCTGTTTTTTATCTGTTATAAGATATCAGAAAGTATTACGGTTAGGAATGTCTCAACTGCATCTTTCGTTAGAAAATTGTTTTCATTAAAGACAGGTGTTTCTTAATTATATAATTTTTGAAGTTTTACTTCTTTAGGCAGGTTATAAAAAATTGATGAGAGCGAAATTTTACGATATTTATTTTCAATAATGACATGGGTGTCATTTTCGAGGCTTCTCGGGGTGCTGATTACGAAAATGAGGTCCATTTTCAAATCCAAGATGGCGGACATCCGGTTTTTTTTAAACAATTACATGGGTGTCATTTTCGAGGTTTCTCGAAGTGCTAATTGCGAAAATGAGCTCCATTTTCAAATCCAAGATGGCGGACATCCGGTTTTTTTTAAACAATTACATGGGTGTCATTTTCGAGGTTTCTCGGGGTGCTAATTGCGAAAATGAGTATGTATTATTTAATGATGCCAAAGAAGTATAACTTCTAACGCGTGTACATAAGTACACACACACACATTTTTTTTTATTTAATTGCTTACAATCTATTATACCTATACATATGTTGAGGTGGTTTAAACCAAGTCAATTTATAGGAGTACTTAATTTTTTTTTTTAATTAAGGTGGCACAGCAGCAGCAGTTTCAGATGAGGAAATAAACAGTGAAGTAGAAGAATGGGAGGAGCAACAGATGCAGAAGGCTGTTCCGTCTATAGCTGATATTACTGGTACTATTTCTATATTTACATAACATTTTTAAAACAAAAAAACAATTATAATTAATACTTGAGGGATCTATGAAACTAATACCCTTCTCTGAGAAACAAGATTTTTTTTCAGAAATGTAAGAAGAGCTGAAAGATGAAGCTGAGCTTATGCCTCGAGAACTGTATATTCTTGTTCTTTTTGCATTTCCGAAGAAAATATCTTGTAATTCAAAAAAAAGTATGTGTGTACAAAGTACACATGTCAGAAGTAAAACTTGAATTTAAATTAAGGCTAACTGTTCCCCGTCTCTGAGGGCCTGGTACTATGGACTTATTTTTTCGTTTCATCGAGTTTGAAATCGCAACGATACTAAAGAAGTTTCACTTCAAAAGTGCTTGTGTACAAATTACACTTGTCAAAAGTAAAACTTCTTTGGCAAATTTTAAATCTCGTTTATATTTATACTAAATAACCCCATCTAAGCTCGTTGAGAGAGGGAGATGGCGCGAAAGTCACACCCACGAGTGAGACAGAGTTAGAAATGTCACTGACTCGCGGTGGGCGATATCTAACTAAGGCTAACTCTTCCCCGTCTCTGAGCGCCTGGTACTATGGACTTATTTTTTCGTTTCATCGAGTTTGAAATCACAACGATTCTAAAGAAGTTTCACTTCAAAAATATGTTTTATCCAGGTGGTGAGGAGTTGAACCCGTTCGCGGTAGCGCCGCCGCCGCCGCGACTCGACGCGCCGCACGTGCGCGCGCTCGCCGCGCCCGGACACCCGCCGCCCGCTGACGTACCCGCGCTGCTTCACGCTCTGAGGAACAGGTCTGTTGCTTGGTTAAGTGGGACCTGGATAAGTGAATACCTCCATAAATGCAACTCATGCTGATGTCCCAACACGTTGGCATTGAATTACCCCTGTTAGTGGGACGAGCTAAACCTCTATCTGGGATTTGTTCTTTCGATTTATCATCATAATTACCACTATAACTGAGACAGGGAGTAAATTTTATATGCATAAACCTCTGTAAATGAGATAACATTGTTTTGTTTGATCGCACCTTTATAACGAAAATAACCTGTCAATACCCTCTATCAATGGAACCCTCTATCAATGGAACCCTCTGTTAATGAGACAGATATTTATTTATACCTGGATATCTGAGACACTGGGTAAGTGGAATACCTCTAACTTGCTAGGTTTTCTCAGACATGCAGGCTTCCTCACGATGTTTTCCTTCACCGTAATACAAGTGGTAATCATGATATAAATAATTCGCACATGAAAATATCAACGATGCGAGACCAGAATTTGAACCCGCATCACTCGGATATCCAAGCGACCGCGTTACCGCTGGGAATCATGTTAAACATAAAACTCGTAATGACTTCAAACCCCAGGCTATCAGAGATATAGTCGAACCGCGACGCGACGCATCAGAAGCGCGCGGCAACCGCGACTCAGAAAGAATTTGGTTTCCGGTCCTTAGAACGCCTGCGAAGCCGTGGGAAAAGCCAGTTTTATTATACATGCGTACACCTTGCCCCATAAATGATCAATTTACGTCGTTAATATTCTGCAATAAATCATGTTAAACATAACAGTCGTAATGACCCCGTACCGCCAGACTATCAGACAATAATATATAAATCATGTCAAACATAACAGACGTAATGACGACACGTTTGGCGCAGTTTGTAGTGACCCTACTTTCTTGCGCCAGCGGTCGCGGGTTCGAGTCCCGCTGGGGGCATTCATTTGTTAAACTCAGATGTTTGTACTCTCCAGTCATGGGTGTTTATATGTATAATATGTATGTATTTAAACTTTTTATGTAGTATATCAACTATCTGGTATCCGTAACATAAGCTTCCTTCGTAGCTTACCACGGAACTAGATGGCGTTGTGTGTAATAATGTCCCAACATATTTGTCATGACCCCGTACTCCCAGACTGTCAGAGCTGCAGTCGGACCGCGACGCGACGCAGCAGAAGCGCGCGGCAACCGCGTCGCGTCTAGCGGCGACAACGCGCACGCGCGACACGCGACGCGCGCGCACCGCCGCGCTCGACGCCGCGTACCGCCGCGCGCAGGCCGCGCGAGGGTACATCACCGACCTCGTCGAGTGCTTGGATGAGAAGGTCGGATATATGTTGTGATGATAGTACTTGGTTTAATTTTTTAATGTATATTTGTAATTAAAAAAAAGTGCGTGTGTACAAATTACTCATGTCAGAAGTTAAAACTTCTTTGGCAAACTAATTTTTAAATCTCGTTTATTTTATACTAAATAACCCCGTCTAAGCTTGTTGAGAGAGGGAGATGGCGCGATGGTCACACCCACGAGTTAGACAGAGTTAGAAATGTCACTGATTCGCGGTGGGCGAGATCTAACTAAGGCTAACTCATCCCCGTCTCTTGAGTGCCTGGTACTATGGACTTATTTTTTCGTTTCATCGAGTTTGAAATCACAACGATTCTAAAGAAGTTTCACTTCAAAAATAACGTTTTGAACTAGCTCAGGGTTTCGTTCATGGAAAATGGTAATGCTCAGAATTGAGATTGTTTTTTTCAATAAAAAGTATCTTTAGTGTTGACCCAGATAACCAAACATCATCATTTTAATTTATAATTTTCTTCATGTTAAATGAAATATTCGAGTATGTATGTGGTCAGATGCCGGAGCTAGAGGCGCTGGAGGCACGTGCGTTGGCGCTACACCGCCGGCGCTGCGAGTTCCTCGTGGAGCGACGGCGCGCTGACGTGCGCGACCAGGCACAGGACGTCCTGGCTTTGGCTGGTACTTGTTATAGTTTATCTATACTAATATTATAAAGCTGAAGAGTTTGTTTGGTTGAACGCGCTAATCTCAGGAACTACTGGTCCGAATTGAAAGATTGTGTTGGATAGTCCGTTTTCGAGGGAGGCTATAGGCTGTATAACACCACGCTACGACCGATAGGATAGAATAGGAGCGGAGCATCAATGAAAAATGTTGCAAAAACAGGAGTAAAATATTTGTTTTGTAGCCTTTAGAACGCGAGCGAAGCCGCGGGAAAGGCTAGTCACTAATAATAATTAAAGACGTGAATGGAAGGTGACGTGTCGCTTTTTCGAATTTTCGCTGTTTTATGCATACATGTTGGTGTTATGGACTATTATAGTTCAGTTCAGGTTACTTGACAGTCATTTTTTGCATGTAATTAATAATTTTCTCGAATTTTGCGATAAATTACCTTTATCCATTTATGTCTTCAATTAATCCTATTTGAAGTACTAATTATGTTATACAAATGTTAATCTGTATATAGCCGTTATTGAGACAATAAATAACTTACATTCAAATTATAAATTAGTCATTGCTAGGTAGCGTTGTTTTTGTGCAAGCGTACTATAACATTTCATCGGAAGCAAAAGTGGCATCTGAAAGTGTTCGAAAACGAACATTCGCTCCCGCTATGATAAAAATGTTACACGTACACCATCAGCTCGTCCCGGCGCAGCGAAGCCAGTGGACTCTGAGGAGAAGCGACAGCGTGCGGCGGAGCGTGAGGGCCGGCGTCGCGCGCGTCGTCTGCGTCGCGAGGCCGCCGGCAGCCGCGACCACCGCGACGGCGACTCCAGCGACGACGACCTGCCGCCCGCTGAGGAGTTGCACTGTCGACGGGAAGCCGGTCAGTCATATACACTATGTAGCTGTCTCGCTCACTCTTATTGGTCGTCTTCTCCCTCTCGTCGCCTGCGTCGCGAGGCCGCCGGCAGCCGCGACCACCGCGACGGCGACTCCAGCGACGACGACCTGCCGCCCGCTGAGGAGTTGCACTGTCGACGGGAAGCCGGTCAGTCATATACACTATGTAGCTGTCTCGCTCACTCTTATTGGTCGTCTTCTCCCTCTCGTCGCCTGCGTCGCGAGGCCGCCGGCAGCCGCGACCACCGCGACGGCGACTCCAGCGACGACGACCTGCCGCCCGCTGAGGAGTTGCACTGTCGACGGGAAGCCGGTCAGTCATATACACTATGTAGCTGTCTCGCTCACTCTTATTGGTCGTCTTCTCCCTCTCGTCGCCTGCGTCGCGAGGCCGCCGGCAGCTGCGACCACCGCGACGGCGACTCCAGCGACGACGACCTGCCGCCCGCTGAGGAGTTGCACTATCGACGGGAAGCCGGTCAGTCATATACACTATGTAGCTGTCTCGCTCACTCTTATTGGTCGTCTTCTCCCTCTCGTCGCCTGCGTCGCGAGGCCGCCGGCAGCCGCGACCACCGCGACGGCGACTCCAGCGACGACGACCTGCCGCCCGCTGAGGAGTTGCACTGTCGACGGGAAGCCGGTCAGTCATATACACTATGTAGCTGTCTCGCTCACTCTTATTGGTCGTCTTCTCCCTCTCGTCGCCTGCGTCGCGAGGCCGCCGGCAGCCGCGACCACCGCGACGGCGACTCCAGCGACGACGACCTGCCGCCCGCTGAGGAGTTGCACTGTCGACGGGAAGCCGGTCAGTCATATACACTATGTAGCTGTCTCGCTCACTCTTATTGGTCGTCTTCTCCCTCTCGTCGCCTGCGTCGCGAGGCCGCCGGCAGCCGCGACCACCGCGACGGCGACTCCAGCGACGACGACCTGCCGCCCGCTGAGGAGTTGCACTGTCGACGGGAAGCCGGTCAGTCATATACACTATGTAGCTGTCTCGCTCACTCTTATTGGTCGTCTTCTCCCTCTCGTCGCCTGCGTCGCGAGGCCGCCGGCAGCCGCGACCACCGCGACGGCGACTCCAGCGACGACGACCTGCCGCCCGCTGAGGAGTTGCACTGTCGACGGGAAGCCGGTCAGTCATATACACTATGTAGCTGTCTCGCTCACTCTTATTGGTCGTCTTCTCCCTCTCGTCGCCTGCGTCGCGAGGCCGCCGGCAGCCGCGACCACCGCGACGGCGACTCCAGCGACGACGACCTGCCGCCCGCTGAGGAGTTGCACTGTCGACGGGAAGCCGGTCAGTCATATACACTATGTAGCTGTCTCGCTCACTCTTATTGGTCGTCTTCTCCCTCTCGTCGCCTGCGTCGCGAGGCCGCCGGCAGCCGCGACCACCGCGACGGCGACTCCAGCGACGACGACCTGCCGCCCGCTGAGGAGTTGCACTGTCGACGGGAAGCCGGTCAGTCATATACACTATGTAGCTGTCTCGCTCACTCTTATTGGTCGTCTTCTCCCTCTCGTCGCCTGCGTCGCGAGGCCGCCGGCAGCCGCGACCACCGCGACGGCGACTCCAGCGACGACGACCTGCCGCCCGCTGAGGAGTTGCACTGTCGACGGGAAGCCGGTCAGTCATATACACTATGTAGCTGTCTCGCTCACTCTTATTGGTCGTCTTCTCCCTCTCGTCGCCTGCGTCGCGAGGCCGCCGGCAGCCGCGACCACCGCGACGGCGACTCCAGCGACGACGACCTGCCGCCCGCTGAGGAGTTGCACTGTCGACGGGAAGCCGGTCAGTCATATACACTATGTAGCTGTCTCGCTCACTCTTATTGGTCGTCTTCTCCCTCTCGTCGCCTGCGTCGCGAGGCCGCCGGCAGCCGCGACCACCGCGACGGCGACTCCAGCGACGACGACCTGCCGCCCGCTGAGGAGTTGCACTGTCGACGGGAAGCCGGTCAGTCATATACACTATGTAGCTGTCTCGCTCACTCTTATTGGTCGTCTTCTCCCTCTCGTCGCCTGCGTCGCGAGGCCGCCGGCAGCCGCGACCACCGCGACGGCGACTCCAGCGACGACGACCTGCCGCCCGCTGAGGAGTTGCACTGTCGACGGGAAGCCGGTCAGTCATATACACTATGTAGCTGTCTCGCTCACTCTTATTGGTCGTCTTCTCCCTCTCGTCGCCTGCGTCGCGAGGCCGCCGGCAGCCGCGACCACCGCGACGGCGACTCCAGCGACGACGACCTGCCGCCCGCTGAGGAGTTGCACTGTCGACGGGAAGCCGGTCAGTCATATACACTATGTAGCTGTCTCGCTCACTCTTATTGGTCGTCTTCTCCCTCTCGTCGCCTGCGTCGCGAGGCCGCCGGCAGCCGCGACCACCGCGACGGCGACTCCAGCGACGACGACCTGCCGCCCGCTGAGGAGTTGCACTGTCGACGGGAAGCCGGTCAGTCATATACACTATGTAGCTGTCTCGCTCACTCTTATTGGTCGTCTTCTCCCTCTCGTCGCCTGCGTCGCGAGGCCGCCGGCAGCCGCGACCACCGCGACGGCGACTCCAGCGACGACGACCTGCCGCCCGCTGAGGAGTTGCACTGTCGACGGGAAGCCGGTCAGTCATATACACTATGTAGCTGTCTCGCTCACTCTTATTGGTCGTCTTCTCCCTCTCGTCGCCTGCGTCGCGAGGCCGCCGGCAGCCGCGACCACCGCGACGGCGACTCCAGCGACGACGACCTGCCGCCCGCTGAGGAGTTGCACTGTCGACGGGAAGCCGGTCAGTCATATACACTATATAGCTGTCTCGCTCACTCTTATTGGTGGTACGCTTGCTGTCTTTGTCATGTGTGTCCGGCGTCGAGCTGCCGAACGTGGAGATTATGGCGACCAGGCGTCGGCCAAAGCAACGACCTATCACCAGGAAGCATGAGAGGTGAAGTGTATGTTGCTATCACGCTCATTCTCATTAGTGGTATGCTATTTTTCTCTGTCATGCACGTATCCGCCGAGGAACAGTCGTCCGCCGAAGCAATGCAATGCACTGTCACTAGAAAGCATGAAAGGTGAAGTGTATGTTACTGTCTCGCTCACTCTCATTAGTGTTAAGTTCTCTGTCTCTGTCGTACACTTATTTGATGGTGGCTTTTACTACGAAAAACTGTGTCCAATTAAGACGCTGTTCTATTGTTTGCTGTGCGGCTTCCTTGCATAGTACACGAACACAGCTTTTGTATAGTCGCGCATCGCTTAATACGAGACTAATAACTACAATCAAAAGTACTTGTAAAAGTCTATTTGAATAAAGAATATTTTGATTTTGACTATGAGAGTGTGTATTTCTAACTCTTAACTTGATTGATATTAAATTTTTATTAATTTTACTCGAATAGTCAATGCAATAATTTAATTTCTACAAACAAAATAAAAATACATTTTTTTTTAATAAAAAAAAATTAGTATTTCATCCTTGAATTGAACACCTAAAGAAATACTATTTTATGTTGTAGATAGTATTATTGAGTTGAGTGTACTAAGTTGGCATTGCGTGTGTTAGAGGCGATCCGCGCGGCGGCGGGCTCTGTGTTCGCGGACGCGGCGGCGGCGTACGGCAGCGCGCGCGGCGCGGGCGCGCGGCTGGCGCGGCTGCGGCGGCGACAGCGCGCGCTCTACGCCGACGCCTACGTCGCGCAATGCCTGCCTAAGCTGCTCGCGCCTTTCGTGCGCCACGAGGTACACATATTATTTTGTAATAAGCCACAGATACAAAATAAATTTTAAAAAAAAGTGCGTGTGTACAAAGTACACATGTCAGAAGTAAAACTTGAATTTAAATTAAGGATAACTCTTCCCCGTCTCTGAGCGCCTGGTACTATGGACTTATTTTTTCGTTTCATCGAGTTTGAAATCACAACGATTCTAAAGAAGTTTCACTTCAAAATAATATTTCAATGCAGTTCGGTGTAGTAGTCATTAATCGGTAAACATAAATAAAGAAAAATTCCAATTAATTGAGAATTTCCTGGTTTTGGAAGTCAGTTATAAACACTAAAAACTGTGATACCTAACCAAAAACTATATTTGTCTTAACTGTCTAAAATGGTAATTTTGTTTTAATTAACTTAATTTTAAACTCAATTTCGAATATTATTTGTAAGAATTTTTTTAGGATTGATTGCCTTAACTTGATTGTAAATTAAGACTATATTCAAGTAAGTAATACTATTAATCCCTATTTTTTAATAGTGCTGGGAATTGCTAGTTATTATTATTCCCCTAGAACGTTCGAATAACGAACGAATAGCGTTCCTTTGAAGAAATACTAAATTCAGCAGCTATATTCCTTGCTGCAATTTTAAAAATGATTTTCACTCACACAGAGACAAATGTAATTTATTTATTTTTTATGACTTTTCCACAGTTAATATTATGGAACCCGCTGGCCGATGAGGACAACGAGGACTATGAGAAAATGGACTGGTACAAGTGAGCATTTTATGAAAAAAAAATTGTTCTTTTTTTTGTACCTTTTACTAATAATTTGACAGAGATTCTCTATTAATATATTGGTCATATCAATTGTTGAAAATGATTGCGAAATGCCATTCTTCCATTTTACTATTGGTTGTTTTAATTTTATTGCGATTCATGACAGTATACCGGTTTTTTTTTTATTTTTGGCACAGGAAAGTTTACTTACAAATTAAACAAATAAAAAATATCAACAAGGTAGTATCAATTACCACGTAAAATTTGGTGAAAATAGTAAAAAAGAAACAAATTTAACACCTCAGAACATCACATTTAAACTTTGTTTTAAAGTTGACTTTACTTAGTCCAAAACATCATTTTCATCTAGAAATGCTATTTAAAAAAAAATGGCGTATAGATAATACTAAGTTTCATCAAAAATATTTGAACTCTTTTCTAATTTCCATGTACAATCTACATTGTACATGAATTGGCTATTTCTCAGATGCCTCATGATGTACGGTGTGAAAGCAGAGAAGTTATCAAGTGACTCCGACCAGTCCGATGAGGAGACTCCTCCCCCGCCGCTGAGCGAGGAGTCGGTGCGGGAGGACCCTGACCTGATGCTGGTGCCTACGATTATTGATAAGGTTGTGATACCTAAGATTACTGGTAAGTGGTTTTTTTTTGTTATGAGTGGGAGAGGGGGTGGGGTGTGTGGGGGGGTGGTTGGTTCTTGGTGTAATATTTTTTTTAGTTTTTTTTTGTTATATAATTGGATTATTTGGTAAGTATGTACAAGGGAAAATATGTGAGTATCTAAATATCTACTCACTTCATTAATTACTTAATCACTTATAAAATGCTCTATACGTATGCATATATTATTATGTAGAATTATACGTGAGTGAAAGAGAGATAAAATCTACCTCAACTTTCATTCGCCACGCCCGATCGACCACACTTTACATGACACTCTTGTTACGCATTCACCGGCTTACTTCCTAAGTCAGCGCGTGTAAAGAAGTTTTTTTTATTATTTATTTATCAGGCAAAAACAGTCGTATACAAAAAAAAAACTTAAATCCGTAAGAATACAATTAGACCTATATTACCCTAAAGTTATTATTTTATTTCAAAAAAATATGTCTCGGAGAAGTGACAGTGGTAGCCCATCGGTAACGTGGTCGCTTGGATAACCGAGTGATGCGGGTTCGATTCTGGGTCTTGCACCTCTGATCTCAAGTGCGAATCATTTATATCATGATTACCACTTGTCTTACGGTGAAGGAAAACATCGTGAGGAACCTGCATGTCTGAGAAAACCTAACAAGTTTTCGAAAGACATGTGAAGTCCGCCAACACGCACTAGGCCAGCGCGGTGGACTATGGCCTGATTCCCCTCGTACTGAGGGAGGCCCGCGCCTAGGCTTGCCAGATAGTCGGGAAATCCGGGATTGTCCCGGAATTTTGCGTATTGTCCCGTGTCCAGTAATTAGACCATTGTCCCGGATTTCGAAAAAATAATAGTTTTGTAACAAAATAAACTAATAACGAATAACACGTCACATGGCTAAAACCTTTGAAAATAAAAGAAAACAAGATATTTTTACTATGATCTCGACCTGACACCGTTGTCCTAGAATTGTCCCGGATTTGGTAAGTTTCTATCTGGCAACCCTACCCGTGCCCAGCAGTGGGACGTTAAAAAGGGCTGATGATGATGATGATGATGTCTCAGAGAAGGGTGCTACATAGTTTTCGTGCCCGCAGAGCTGGTAGAGCATGCGTGGGACCCGCTGAGCGTGCGAGCATGCGTGCGCCTCCGCGCGCTACTACTGCGCGCCGCCGCCGCGCCCGCGCGTTCTTCCCTACCCCGCCTCGCTTCCGCCGCGCGCGCCCGCCTCGCCGCCGCCCGAGCCGCTGATGTCTTCCTGCCCGCGCTGCCGCCACAGTCAGTATCCTTGATTCTTAAAGCTCTCTGCCTACTACACCGACTCATACTATATATTAACTTTTTTTACTGCTGATATATCTCATTTGAACATAGTTATGCAAACCAGAACCAACCCACAAAATGAAAAAAGTCATTCTATGATCTGATATCATCGATTTTCATAAAAACTGTATACAAAGTTTGTATAAACCTCTTTCCCAAAAATACCTTTATAATTAATAGAATATGTGGATAGCTTTGATCTTTTTAGCATATATAAACCGCAATTTTGGACCTATCTGTGCACTTAACTCAATTTGTGGGTTGGTTCTGGTTTGCATAACTATGTCCATTTGTAGGTTAACAATTAATAACCAATTTAAATTAAGTTAAATACTATTAAGTTTAATACGATTTTGCGATTGGACAGCAATTATTGTACAATTTTCGCTATCGCGGGTGGATTGCTCGATACATAATCAACCTGCCGATTCTTCTATCAGCACCAAGTAGACGTCCTCGTTCCTCCTCTCGAAAAACATTTTATATACCGTTCGCTCGAACGCATCTTGGTAAGCAAACTCTCATGGTTGGAAATATAATAAAATATCTCAAGCTCTACCTGACATCAACATATTTCACAACTCCCATTCAGTTTTAAAAAACCTTACTGAACGTTTTTCGGTGAGCCCCTATTTATGTAAAAAAAAAGTATATTCTTTTTTCCTCCTAAATGTTTTACATATTGTATTAGTTTATAAATGTTGTGTGCACTTGTTATAGGTATACATATCAGTGAACGAGTTATTGTTTTTTATATAATTTAGTGTATTAATGTTGTATATGTATATAGTAAGTGTGCTCATAAGAAATAAATACCCTCCCCTCTCAAATCAAATCAAAATATTTTAATATTTTATTAAGCATAAAAATTGTTACAATTCCTTACTGAACGTCATGAGTCTACCACCAGTTCGCAAAGAAAAAACCTCTGACCTGAGAAGAACTGGCGAAAGAAACTCGGCGGGACTAATATTTTTTTATCTTAATCTCACTCTTTTTTAAATTAAATTATAAATTAACAATAATTCTATATGTTGAAATAGCCAGGTGGCAATCTCATTCCCAAGGCGTACTCCGATCCGGCTCGAAGGACCATTTAATAATGTACCGGTTCTTGCTAACCTAATACACTATTAGATTGATAATTGATAAATGCTAAAATTACCACTTGATAGGTTAGGTGAGCACGCGCGGCTTACTTGCTAGCGATACGCGAACTGACTTGATTTATATAAATTAAGTAAAATAATGAAAGCGCGTGTCGTGAGAAATGATGAGTTGCAATATGTACGGTTAAGTTGCAATATATCGAATAATAGCCTTCAATAATCCTCGTCTACACACACATCTGCCGTCTCACTCATACAAGTGTACACCGCCAGGATCCTGGAGGGCCCGGGCGCGCAGTTCTGGCGGCGCTGCCTGGGCGGCGGCGTGCGGCTGCTGCGTGCCGCGCTCGCGCTGTGCGCGCCGCCCGCCGTGCTGTGCGCAGACCCGCTCGCGCTATCGCTCATCGGTAACCAATTTTTTTTATAGACAACTAGCAAACACGGGCCCGCTTCGCTGGGTGAATAATAAATTCATTTAATTATTCTATGTTAGTAAAATAAATAATGTCAGCCATAATGCTGGTGAGCATGGGCGTTCCAATACAAAGGAAATCAGGGGGTTCGCCATGTGCTTGTGTGCTATCTTGACCGTCTGAGGGATGGTGGCGCTAACTCTTCCCCGTCTCTGAGTTTGGTTGAACGCGCTAATCTCAGGAACTACTGGTCCGAATTGAAAAAATTCTTTTTGTGTTGAATATTCCATTTATTGAGGAAGACTATAGGCTATATTATATTACATCACGCTTCGACCAATAGGAGCGGAGTATCAATGACAAATGTTGCAAAAACAGGAGAAAAATATTTATTTTGATTTTCAGCTTTAACAACGTGAGCGGAGCCGCGGGAAAGGCTAGTAATATTATAATCTACTAGTTGATACACGCTACGCCGCTTGCTCCGCGAGAAGGAAACATACATCACTGAACACGCAGTGCATATACAAATCGTTGTTTCTTGAAACTTTAATAACTTTTTATTAAATGAAGATATCGCAATCATTCAATTCTTTGAATAGGGGCCAAGTGTCTAAGAAATAAAACTTAGAAAGTTTCATTGAAATCTATCCAGTAGTTTTTCCGTGATGCGCGCACAACTGCAGACCTCTATAATTTTAATGGAAATGTATACATAGTGATGTTCCGTCCATCAGAGACGCTGTGCTGCGCGGCGGGTGCTGCGCCGGGGGCTGCGGCTGCGGCGGCGGCGGCAGCACTAGCGGCAACGCTACCGCGCACCGGCCCGCTACGTGCGCCCGCACTACGCCGTCTCGCCGCGCTCGCCCGCCTCGCACTCACACGCCTGCAGCCCGACAACCCTCTACACCTGTAAGTTATGATAGTGCTATCACTACATTATAAAACGAAGTCCTCCACCGCGTCTGTCTATCTGTTCGTGATAAACTCATAAACTAGTGCACCGATTTTCATGCTGTTTTCACCAATGATTAAGACAAAGTGGTTCTCGAGGAACCCGCGACTTCGCTCGCGCTAAATCTAACGGCAAGCGGAGCGAGGGAAAACAACTAAAATAAACAATCCACCCACACAAATTAACACCCACATAAATTAATAGAAATAGTATTATACTAGTTAAGCCCATTCATTTGATACTGATATTTATATAATTGTGAAAAAAAATCCCCATTTTTTGGTGTCTAAATCGATCAACACAAATCATCACAGTTTTGTTGTGATGCAGTCACAGACAGGATCGACGGACGAGAATTCTAAAAACTATAGAACCGGCCTCTGTTTCGATATAAAAACTATTTCAATAACATTTTATTATAATATTTAACTTAATTTTAACTTCATTTATATTTAATAAAAATTATTTGTACAGATATTATTAGAAGAAAACATCTACATTGTTGAATTTATTTTCAGGAAAGGGTTAGAACAAGCGAGAGGTGTCCTTGCAGAAGCGCGGGCAGTGGAATGACGTCACATGCTGTTTTAATTAATATTATTAGTATTATGCTAAATATACTTTCAAAATGCAAATGGTGGGAATCATTCAATTGTAAAATAAAATTATTATTAAAAATGTTGATCTTTTTTTCATTCTAACATAAGTTTTAATTTCTTCCATAATAACTATCAATTTACACATTTTTCATTTCTTTGCTCTGCAACTAGATTACTAATAGCATGCGAAATAAAGTCAATAGCGAAAAAACCTAATAAAGTGAGCATAGCGAATATTGCCATTGCCAAATTAGAAATTAGTATTAAATGTTATAATAACTGAATTAAATAACTTTGTAAGGTACTTTGGTGTTATTTAAAAAAAAGTTAGGAAATTCATTTGAAAATTGTGGGTAGGCCCTGTCTGTAACAAGTATATAAACTTCTGAGACGTCAAATACCTAAGTCTCTCCCGTGACAAGGATTGCTGTAAAGCATTCGAAACGTCGAGAACTAAAAATCAAAATAAATCCGCTACGAAATTCGAAAAGATAGTTTCATTTATGGGCACAGCGAAGGTACCACGAATTAAAACCACCAATTTTTGAGACAAGTACTGTATTCATTTTAAAATAGCTTCACAACTAATACATTCAGGATGACATACTTACAACAATAATCGTTCTACTAAGTCACTACAAGAAAATTTCCACATTAAGAAGTTTAAAATACTGAACATCAACATTTATTAAACATTATAACATTTATATTAATTTATAAAATAAACTTTGTTTGGTATCCCGTTTTGAGACTTCCCTGTTTCCTTTTGGCTTTACATACTTGATTTACTACCTTCACTAATTATAACGTTGAACTCATTGATACATTTTTGCAAACTTATTGAGCCTTTTTAATTAACTTATATAAACAAATTCAAGCTAACTATAATAATATTAATATTTGAGATCATATTGCAATTGTAGGCAGTTTTTCTTACAAAAATAATAAATTTGTATCAAATCTTATTGTACGATTAACTTGAAACTTATTTATACAATGGAAATAGAATAAACAACCTTAAAAAATATATTTAATACTCAATAGCTAAATTCAGCTGCTATGCGCTTTGCAGTCATAGACAGAGAATGTATTGAGCATTCCATAAGTTTGAAGTAATAACAGGCGGGAAAGTGTAAGAGAGATGAAACGAGGGTGCGGCCAGTAGTTGTCTTTGTCTAGAATTTTGATTTGACGTCACAGCTTCGCTGAAGCGGCTGTATTTTAAATTTCAAGTAAATGTGAAGGGAAAAATTTTTTCTCCAAGCTTTTGCAATTTTCTTTACGCTTTTATTACTACAAGATTGAGATAGGTATTGGCCGCACGATCGCTTTCTCTCTTTCTAAAGAGGAGTAGCTGATCCTTAATATTAGAATTAATTCTAAGATTACAGACATTTAGTACACAATAGTAATTAAGAGATTTAATCTCATAAGATGAACATTTTGTTTAAATGTTCTCTGTATTTATATACATAATATACTGTAAATATATCTAAAAAATAATTTTGATATTGATTCCAGTTTCATATAAATTCACCTTTAGAGCTGTTTTGTTCAAACTACCAATATTTGTATTTTAAAATTGAGATTTTTCCTCTATAATAAAAGTGAGTCTTAAATTTTAAGGTTCAGATAGGTACAATATGAATACATTATTTAAATATTTTCCAATATTTTAAAGTAAAATACATTTTACACTACATATAACACTTAAAAGTTAATAATCCTGTATTACACTAATGTTGTTCGTTGAGATAAAAATGCCAAGAGATCACAAACTATCAGGTCTACCGTCTATGTGTAGCAATTGATTATTGATATTGGCACATAAGAATTTATGATTAACAAAATCTAAAATCCGGGCTTGGAAACCAATTTTATAAAACTGGTTTGGTTTGGTTAACAAAACCGAAAGGCTTTTGGTTTAAGGTTTCGCTTGTTCTTTATCCGCTTAAATCCGGAAAAAATCCGATCCGGTTATAAGTTTTTGTGCGTTTACATTTGGCGATCTTCTCTAACAAGCTTTAAATTTCTGTTCCTAAACAGTTTGTTTTAATTAACCGGTTATGGAAAGATTGATGTATTTACATTAACTATATATTTTTATAAAACCGATGTCCAACCTTGTCTAAAACTAGAAGTTAGCGGTCTTAGTTTTATACATTTTAAAAATAAATCGAATTTATTATATTTAATTTTAACAGCTTCAAGTTAGGTAAAAATATGGTACAAACAAGTTTTATTTAAAAAATAGATTACCTATATCTGATGTTGAGTTTGAATCTCAATTATTTTGTTTTTGAGGTTTCATACTTACAGATCTTAGAATAATAACACATAGAACGATAGTTTCATAAATAATTCCACTCAATATTAAAGCAACATTACAATGAATGTGTGCGTAATTATTGTCACGTAATTACAACCGAAGACACGCACACATACAGCTAAGTTGTAGCAAGACTATCGAAACGAGAAACTTATTCGGCCTCACTCACCTTCTATACGTTATTATTCTAAGCTTTAGTCTGAACTAAATACACTTCTGATAACACTTATCATAATTATGTACAACATCAAGAATATTTTTCAGTAAACATTTAATGCTTATAGCTAGACAAGACTACCTTAGTTATAATTATTGTTTTATACCTAATAAAAAAATATACAAACAAACAAACTTTCATATTGTATTGAGGATATTTAGATAAAACAAATGTTGCCCTGGAACAATAATTATAACTAAAAATGATTAGATAATCAAATAATGCATTTAATTTTAATGTCTTACAAATTTTCTGTATCCACTATTAACTTGAAACATCCCTCTGGGTCAACACAACAGAGGATATTTGCAATTTTGTCCGTACTCATTGGTACATGTGGATTCATCAAATATGCAATTCCATCAATAAAGCATTGTGGCCTTTTAGTTGTAATTTCACAAACATTTTCCAACACTTCTATATCATACCAGCAAATTATACCGTTGGCGAGTCCAGTCTTTATTATTGGCACATTAATGACTTCTGGTGTCAACTTGAAGCAGTTTCCCAAATAAATAGGATCTGTTAATGGAGAATATTCCAGCTGTGCATAATCGAGACCAAAGTTCTGAGATACTTGATATTTGTTGATATGCATAGACATTTTGTATCCGACATTAAAATCATTTACCCTATTTGTAATATCTAGCCATTTGCTGTTTACAACTTGACCCATCAATGATACATTTGCGGGCATAAACAAACCACCATGTATTAAGTTTGTAGTTTTCAAATGTAGGGCTACATCTTTTAAATGTATGTCTATATCACCACTCGAATCAAAAATATGACAGAAAATTGCATGATATTTATGTCCATTGAAGCAATCTTGTGTCCAAGTATCACCCAAAAAATATGTGACTTTCTCTTCAGGAATGTTATTCACTCTCACAATCTCTTCAATGAAACACTGATCCAGCTCTGTTTTAGCACAGCAAATTAAAGACCGTACTCCTCTTTTAAGCATTAACAATCCAAAAAGTGGAAAAGGACATAGATCTAATATGTCTACATCCTCTATATCCGCTATTTGTTCAAGATACACAGAAGCCATTCCAATGCATTTTTTAATTAAATCCATATAAGCAATATCATTTAAAAATCTTATTGTTTCTGAAGAGATTCTCATGTCACAGTTAGAAATCGACTTTAAAGTCAATTTTTCTGATTGAAGAAAGAAATTTACAATAAACGTTTCATTCTCATCAACATGTTTAGGTAGATTATCAAAGAAAACTGCTTGCTGCCATGCATTTGCCCTAGTGTTGCTCCTAGGATCAGTAGTTATGGTAATACTATCAGTCAAATGTAAGTTAAACCAACCAATGAAAGTATTAATTTCTCCTTTTTTTATAGCCTTTAGTTCTATTTCATATTGTTCAGAATTAGTAAGTTTATCATTTATATCTTGTATATTCTTAAAATCAATTTCAACAACTGTTTCTGGAGCGGTAATGTATTGGATATCTTTATAGAGACACACATCTTCACAATCATAAGTTTCATCACAAGTAATAATGTGAACACTTAAATATGGTATTTGTAGAAGGCATTTTATTTCAGAGCATAATTGATACTTAGAACTGAGTAGTTGAGAATTTGCTCCTATGATAAAAAATTCTGCCTTTCTAGGTATAACATCAGCATCAGGAGTAAGTAAATTTTCCCAAGCATGGGACAGTGACTGAAGGACACATTCTCCAAACAATCCTGTATCAAACAATTCAGTAATCAATAGTGTGCACCTTCCACCTAATTCTGAATGATCTAAAGAAGTAGACATTTTGTTTAGTACCATTACAGACGTCAACAAATCATTTTCATGCAATATAATGTCAGCAAGTGATGCCATAACATTTGAACTATCACAAGCTGTAATGCCCTTCGGGTTGCGCTCAGTAGCATACATGGATAATAATCCAGTACCTGTGCCAATATCTAAAACAGTTGTTTCCTCAGGTACTACCTTTTGAGCAATGGCGGCACGGTAACTATGATTTCGAACTTTATCATTTAACATTCTAAAATGCCACCTTTCTACCAGTAAATTTTTTAATGAATTTAAATTTCTCTCTGCTGATACACACCCGGCATCAATATCTAATGCTTTTTGGAACTGACCCCAAGCTTCTTCGTAGAATCCAAACTTAAACAAATATTTTCCAATTTCATTTAATAAATGAGTGCTTTCCGGAAAAATTCTGATAGCCCTGTTGAAGCATTTAAGTATATCGTCCATTTTATTCGCCGCCTCGAGCGCTTCATTCATTTTGATCATAATTGCTCGAAACTCAGGTTCATAAGTTTCTCTCAGCTGTGAGTTTTTTTCGAAAGCCATAAAATATAAATCAACAGATTTGCTATAGCATCCATTTACAGATAACTGTCTAGCATACGATATATACTCTCTTGCAACTCCAAACATTTTAAAAATTAATATTAAGTAATTTAGGTACAAAATCGTATTTTTTTCTAAGCACAGTTTTTTTACAATAACAACGCTAGCTTTTCACGCAGAAACGACCAAAATAATCGTTTGTAATATATGTCGTGGTCAGATGGATTGTTTTTCTTTAGTAATCAGTACCCATTATAGTATGTGATAACTGATATTATAATAAATCAGCATCAAATGCATCTAATAACAAAATTATAGTATTAAATTTATTAATCAATATTCTTTGAAAATGACATTTCACATTAGCCTCGTTCGTAACCACAGATGACAGAACAAAAAGTATAATATATAATATTACTTTTCTCTAGAACAATAATACCCGTAGGCCGTAACTCGTAAGTCATCTATGGTCGCAACTCGCAAGCATAATATTCGTATTTCGTAGATAATATTAATTTACTCTATGGTCGCAAGGTAGCAACCATAGATGAATAATAAACGTCGCATCCACGGTCGAGTAAAACAGGGTCTAGCAACCTTAATTTCAGTAGTAAGAGATTTGAACGATTTGTGTGACAACTCCAAGCGTCGCGTCAACTCCCCTGCACAGCGTTGCTATCGACTAGGGCTGCGCAATATGCACTGCGCACGCTGTTTAATGTTTTAGTGATAAGTTGTATCGAAATATGAAATAAATTCAAGTAATGTGATGAGGATTTAGTACGCTTGCATTTTTACATGGGATAAAAAAAGAGACAGATCACAGAATAATATTCTATCTTAGTTGCACAAAACCCTAGTCTATCGTTACGCCACGGCCGTAAATGGAAACTATTGACACGATAAGCCGACGTACCCCCACAATAATATTTAGAAAATATTTAAAATAAATCCGAGTAATCAGTAATGTGATAAGGGTTAGTACGCTTGCATTACGTTGGATAAAAAAGGACAGAATAATATACTTTCTTAGGTGCAGCTGTGCCCCAAACGATCGACACGCCACGGCCGTAAATGGAAACTATTGTTATCCCTAGATTTAGTGCGAGTGAAGCCACGGTAAATGTATACAAAAACTAATCAAATTATGTACTAAAACCTTCCCCAAAAACCACTCTATCCATTAGTGAAAACAGTATGAAAAAAAGTGCAGTAGTTTTTAAATATATGCCAGACAGACAGACAGACACGGCGAGGAATTTGTTTTATATGTACTGATAATAAAAGACCAATAGCATAATAAATAGTATATTAATATTGTAGTGACATAAAATACAAAGAAAGTTGCTATGAAGGTTACCTACAATAGTTCTACATTTGATTTAATGAATCCAATGATCATGTAATAAATACTTATAGAACAAAGTTACAACGTCTATATTTGTTCTATTTCTAGAACTGTATTCCACGGGCCAGCAAATAGACATTTTATATTAGGAGTGCTATAAGCTTTCTTAAAATAATCTAATTTTTCAAATTCTTGAGGCGAAAAACCTAATTGCCCATATTTGTTACATCCAGTTGTCCAAACAGTGTTATCTTCAAATAATAAAGCTGAATGCCTTGAACCACAGGCTATATCTTTTATATTGAACTCAATCTCTACACCGTTTTCATCACAAATATCCACTAAAGTTGGTATAGTATAATTCTTCTTAGCCACATCTTCATCATTATTTTGGTTCACATTCATTCCTAACTGGCCAGTATCATTCCAGCCCCAAGCATATAGGTCACCATCTTCACTCAATGCAAGGGAATGCCAACCTCCAGCTTTAATTTTAACAATTTTAATTCCAGCTAGAGCCTCCACTTCAGTTGGCTCATCCATATTGGTTAAGTCACCGTGTCCTAGTTGAAGTCTCCTAAAAAACGAACATATTAACAATTACAACAATAATTAGAAAACTGAATAACAATAGTAGTATTTTAAATATATTCATTTACCTTCCGTTCCCCCAAGTGTATACCCTCCCTTGATCAGTGAGCAGCATATAGTGCTCATAGCCACATACAACATCACATACTTTTCCTACACAGTGAGAAGTATTTAAGTAACTGGGTAACTCTCCTGTATAAACATTTCCTTCAGAAGATAAATAGATGAAAGTATTATTTGTTACTGCCACTTTTATAATATCATCAGTTGCTCTTAATTTTTTTACAGCATTTTCTTCTATAGGTTCCTCTATAAAATTAAGTTTTTTAAAATCTGCTAATTCTAAGTCATAAAACCAAACAGTTCTTGTTATTTTCTCCACAAAAACCAAATTGTAGTCATTGCCTGCAATTAGAAGATTGGAATGGTTGGATTTATGTGTTTGATCTTCAAGCCTTGGTGCTTGAATAAGCTGATTATCATTTCCTCTCCAGGCCCCCACAATATAAAAAATGTCGTCTATTTCAAATATATTATACGACCAGCAGCTAGTAATAAATTTCGCTGTTTTTAAATCAAATTTGACTTCATTGTCATGAGATATAGGTTCAAATTTTTCAAAAACTCTAACATCTTGTGACCAAGAAAACCATTGACCAAATAAATTAGCTCCTGCTATAGTATACATTTTAATGTTAATTTTCATGAGGTAACGTAGAGAACCACTTAAGTGAAATATTTCTCTCACGTATAATATAATATAATAAATTAATTATACGAATTCGGTCAAAACATTATTATCTATTACAGAATAACGAATAACGTAAACCGTACATTCTCTATCTACGACGAAAGGCGAAACGAATTAAAGAATAACGATTGTAAAATTCGCTGATCAATACTACGATAAAATTGTCATTTGTCAAAACATTAAACAAAGTGCAAATTGCAAAAACAGTAAACACTTGTCAAGTGTTAACATATTATGTACCTATGTAATGTACATTTAAAGGGTATTAAATTAAAGTATTATTACTATTTTCTATTCCAATATAACTAGGAATTTAAAAATTAAAATACATTCATTTTTTTTCGTTCTATTCAATATTATGATTTATGTGTAAGCAACACTGGACGATCTGTTCTTTACAATCTTTAGATCATTTTGCTAATGGAGAATGCCGGGTATAAGGTACCATTTTTATTTATGTGTATTATTTGATATAAGTGACAATTTCTTCAATAACGATGTAGAATATTAAACATTCGATTGCAACTTGCTAATAAATGATTTCATTGATGCTATAATACCGCGTCTTTTAACAGATGTGATTAGGGAGTGAAATGAAGTTTTTGTGAACAAATCAATATGGCTCTCAAGCTTGGAAAATGCAGGCTTTGCCTGAAACTGGGCGACTTCTATTCCATCTTCACGGTGGACAATAACTTACAACTTGCTGAAATGGTTATGGAATGTGCTCGAGTAAAGGTACGTAAATAAGTCCAATTCTACGAACGAAACATGAAACCAAAGATGAATTTCAATATGAACAGTGAAACGTCGATCCGTTTTCAATTGCAATATGACCTGTGATCTCATGCATTTTGATACCATTCAAATTTGCTTCATTATCTTTTTCTGATTTCTCTGATTATGATCGACAATCGTCAATTTTATCAAAATTCACAATTGTTACATCTGCATCTAGTTCGGTATTTCCCTTTCGTGCGATATATCTTTTACTGTTATTATTATTTTCAAGTTTATATTTATCATTATCAAAGGAGCAACATGATTCATTCATATTTTTCATATTTCTATCTTTCATGTATTTTGATCACTTTAAAATTCTACATTATCTATAATAGTCTATAATAGGATTATAAAAATAAAATGTGATACCACATTGAAGCAGTTGGTTCTTAGTATCATAATCTAAAATTGAATTATTGTAAAATATCAATTATCAAGTTTTAGTTGTTTTTTCCAAAGTTAAGTAATTGGTGACCTTAAATTTTAATTCTGTGAACTACATATAAGAGTACTAGTTTTATACCACAACTATTAACTACTTACTACAGCATTGCTTTGGTTTAAGATTGTTGTTGTATATTTATGTACACATTTATTTAAAGCTTATACATTAAGTTTAGTCTTCTTCAGAGTTTCTGATTTGAAATTAAAATAAGCTTAGCGATGTCATTAAGTAAAATATTTATCTTTTCTATATGTGTTTATAAATTATTATTTTTTTCTTTTGTC
This sequence comes from Boloria selene, assembly GCA_905231865.2. NCBI lineage: Eukaryota > Metazoa > Arthropoda > Insecta > Lepidoptera > Nymphalidae > Boloria > Boloria selene. The sequence continues at coordinate 3,078,619 of HG993133.1, forward strand.
ATATCATATTATGTGTTGATATGGATGTCTTTTAGACCATGAATACTATTCTTTTTTTTGCCATTGTCACAGATTGCTTGGAAGTATCACTCTCATTTTTGTATATTATAAGCTTCATGAACTTTGGATCATAATGATTAAATAAATTATATTATAAAATATATTCATAAATAGCTTACATTACAATTAACATTTTTGATCAACAATCATTTTGAGAGTGATCAGAGGCAGACTAATGTGATCTGGCCTTTAATTTTTTTTTTGTTGGGATATTTGTTAGGAATTGCTCCTTGTTTACCAACAGGTGGTTAAGTAGGGTAGAAAAACCCATTCTACCCCGTAGAAGAAGTAACAGATCCTCGTCTGTTTTAAGGGTGTTGATGTATGTAAAATAACTTGAGAACTCAACCATGACACCCTAAAGAAATTAATATAACTTTATTGTTTAGGGCCAGGGTTATAAGCCTAACCTCTTAAAGCCTAAACTTTTTATATTGTAGTTTTTTTATGTTATAATCTTACAATAGTATGTTTAGCCCTTTATATCGTAGTCTTGTGCCGCAACCAAAAAAGCCTATATTAGATCCACAATTGAGAGTCCCACCTGCAACTGCATCTAGTATTATTTCATCAAGCAGTTTTGTTATTGTATAAAATGTTTAAATTTCCAACTATATTTTCCATTATATAGATATGTGAAGGCGATGGACTTCCAGATAAAATTTGCAGTGAATGCATTCAGAAACTTAGTAGTGCTCATATATTCAAACAACAGTGTGAACGATCTGATCAAGAACTGCGGCGCAATTATGTTCCACCACCAGGTAGGCTTAAGTAACTCAACAATCACTTAGAAAGACCATTTGAAATTTATAACATTTTGTTCTAAAATATTCTCGTTTGTTAACAGGGTTTAATCCACCTACACCACCAACCAGACAAAGTAGCGATTCAGCATTTTCAACCCATACAGAAGTATCTAAACCCTCATCATCTCTCGAGAGTAAAATAACTCCTGTGTCCAGAACGCGAAAACGTAGTCGGGACAGTATTGATAATGTATCCTTGAGCAGTCAGTCCCATGATTATAAACCAGGGATGTCCAAGCGCGTTAATGAATTACGTTCGAGTCATAAGAAACCGAAAATTTCCACAAATACTGATTCTGATTATGAAGATAACAGTGGATCAATCTATTCTCCTGAAACAGATTCTGACGAATCCTCGCAACACAAATGCAAGGAGTGTGGCAAGACGTTTAGAAAAATGCTAAGCTTAACAGCCCATATTAAGTGTCATAGACGCAAATATGCCCAAAAACCAGTTCTAGTAGAGACGCCACCACCGGAAATTAAAGATGCCACAGACTCTGATGATAAACTTAGTTGTGAAAAATGTGGGAAAGAGTTCAAATTGAAAATAATGCTTAAACGTCATAGCGACATCTGCTCCAAGTCGCTTTCGCCCATATCACCTAGGAAGGAACTGATGGTTTCCTTAGAACCGATCGATGCGGTGCACCCGACACTTAAAATAGATTGCCCGATGTGTTCAACAAAGTTTAAAACTATTGAAAACTTAGAGAAACATATGAGGGTGGTTCATGCGGCAGTTCTTAAAAAAGAAGAGCCATCTTTTAAATCCGAAAATGGAAAAATTTGCGTACCATGCTTTTATTGCGGCCAGGCTTTCGAAGATTATTACATTCATAGCGCACATTTTAACATCTGTCCACAAAAAACTGACGCCGTCACATTTGAGTGTCCAGTTTGCAACAAAGTGGTGACCAAAAAAGGATGCTACTTTTTACATCTCAAGGCCCATTTTTTTCCAGTAACTTCAACTAAATCTACACCTGAACCTGTTAAACCTAACAGTTTTCATTGTCGCATATGTAACAAGAAATTGCCTAGTCAAGACATGTTGATTACTCATCTAGCAGCCCATATGTCTAATATGGATGACGCAGATGACGGCGGTGATGAAGAGTCCCGGTAGGTATTTTAACTTTTTAGTCAAAATATTTATATATCATACGAACCCTATCATCATACCCTTGCTTCGATCGTTTAATTTATGTTGCAATAGATTAGCAACGCATAAAACAATCGTACAATTAAGTGAAATTTTTTTACACCAGAAATTTTCGCAGATAAAAGTTTCATCAAAATCAGATCAATGGTTTAGAAATATGTTGAAGCAATACTAACATTAATTTTAATAATTATGTAAATAATGATCATTTGGTTTTTTAGGGCAAGTACAATGGAGGATTCAGCGTCAATACAATCATTAGAGTACAGTGGAAATGTGTCAGGCGGTCTGCTTAAATGCAAAACTTGTGATAAATCATTTAAGTACCGAAAATCTCTATTATCTCATGAAATTAAACACACACAAGACAGTATCAAAAAGGAAGTTCCAGAAGATAAAGACACCTCAACCGATCTTTTAAACGAAATTAACGATTCGAACATTCAGTATGATTCAGAGTCCAGTCAAGATGAGGGGGAAGATGATAACACCTGTGATATATGTGAGAAACAGTTCTCTTATAAAAGATTACTATTGCATCACAAACGGACTAAACATAACATGACGTCTGGTACAAAAAGAGCCAAAATTAACCTAAAAGATTGTTCGGTACGCTGTCTCATATGCGATATAGAAATGAAAGTGAGCGCGATCAACGAGCACAATCAAACACATATGTCAGTGAATATAAAACCCAGAAATTTATACACGTGTATTGAGTGCGGGCAACAGTTTAAAAGCTGTAGTGCCTTGGCAAATCATATTAAGTTTGTGCATCGGTTAAAGCAGCCGCCAATTACTGCGGCGACTGATTTGGCGGATTTTTGTGAGGTCGTTGTGACAAAGGCGGAACCCCTGGACAGTGTCCAGAGTCACAACGGCTTTGAGGATTCCGCCGAAAATGGCATGCCCTTAGTAAACCTGAGTGGCTTCACGTGCACTATTTGTGGCAAACAAATGCCCACTTTAAGATCTCTAAAACAACATGTCAATTGGCACAACAATGTGGGCAAGAATATGGAGAAGAGCTTGGAATGCTTTGTTTGTCAAGAGGTATTTGTATATTTTTTATAGAATTTGTGCCATATTATATTAAAAAAATAAAAATTTAAATAAATATGGGAGCAGATTATAACTATCTTTGTTTTTGTTTCAGACATTCCGGTTCCAATGTCACTACAAGACACACATGCGCGAACACTACAACGACACTAACATCGATCCGAAATATCTCACTTGTTCCATTTGCAACAGAAAAAGCAAACATCTCCGCGCTGCGCAGGCGCATATGAACTACCATAAGCAAATCCGATTCCAGAACAAGGATTATGAGTGTTCAATCTGCAAAAGAGTGTTCCAACATAGAAAAGTGTATCTCTCTCACATGGCAATCCACTACAAGCGAGGTGAAAGCGTCAACAATACTATAGTAGGCGTCGACTTACCGAACTCCGTAGATAGAAACAAGTTCGATGGAACTCACACCTGCAATTATTGCGGGAAAGTGTGCGATTCAGAAAATTCCCTTAAACACCATATTATTTGGCATAAATCTAAAACATCGTTATATGGTAATAGACACGAATGTGATATATGTAACTTGCAATTTACCAACAAAAAACGGTTAGAGCTACATACGCGGACACATTTCGAGGATGATAATGGACCTTTTAAATGTCATATATGCGGCAAAGGCTATATAGTCGAAGATTATTACAAGAGACACGTGAAAGGTCATAATTTTGATCATCAGTCCCATAAGAAAAGGATAGAGAAGTTGCGAAAAAATAAAGTGAAGTGTCCAATATGCGCTCGTTATTATCCGGACGTGGTGAAACTTATTCGGCATCTACGACGCACTCATCCAGAAAGTAAAATGATCAAAGAAGATCCCGACGCGCCGGCTCCTAACTATTACTCCTGCAAATTATGTGCCAAAGTGTTTCTGGACGAGCGGAGGCTGCAGCATCATGAAGAAGCCCACTTGCGCAAACCTGAGTTCTTCAAGTGCAAATTCTGTGGCAAAAAGACAAATTCGCTAAAGAACCACAGAGTGCATATAAAAGGTCATCTCACACAGAAATATATCGATGACCCGCTAAAATGTTCTCAGTGTGATGAAAAATTCATGAGAGGATACGACCTCCATTACCATCTACGGGATGCACACGGGATAAATGAAACTTGGATAGCGGAACGCGGCGCTCAGACATTAGATGGGCCTTTGAAAGAACTTCAGTGTTCTATATGTTACAAAGTCTTGGCCAGCAAAGGAAACTTCGAGAGACACATAGACTACCACAATTCCTTACGATGTAATTACTGCTTCGATTACTTCAGCTCGTTGCGTTTCTTAGAAGGACATTTAGCCTTCAGCTGTGATAAAAAGAAACTAATAGGTGATACGGAAATTTATCCGAGAAGAATGAAGTGCCATATATGTTACAAAGCTTTCCATTTACAAGTGAAGTTAGATTGTCACTTGCGAACCCAACACGGTATAAAAGTATTTAAGGAAGCCTCTGAGAGTAAAAAGGAGCTAGTGTGCGATTATTGCTTCAGAGTTTTCGAAAATGAATACGCGCTAACTAACCACAAAATCTATCATCGTACCGTCGGTTTCTTTGGTTGTATATATTGCAATAGGAAATTTAATACAATGACGTCGTATAGGAAACATAAAAATCATCATTTCTCACAATTAAATGTGGACGAACCAAACAAATGTGAACACTGTGACGAAACGTTTGTCGCATTTAGAGAAATGATCTACCACATGCGAGACGTTCATGGGGACGACAAGGAATGGGTCGTTCTTCCTAAAGAATCTATCGAAGAAAAGTGTAACATTTGCAATAAAACCTTCTTCAATCTTCACAAACACTTGGCTTATCATGAAGAAAATAGATGTAAAAAATGTGGCGAGTACTTCTTTTCACGATTGGACTTGGACAACCATCTTTGCACGATAGAGAGTGATGAAGAAGTTGCTGAACTCGATAATGACGGTGTTCGACAAGAATACGAAGAATGTAGCTTCTGCTTTAAACCAGTCACGAAGAAGAATTCGAAGCGAAAACATGACCAAATCCATCGCGGGTCCGGGTCCATATCCTGCAGATTCTGTCCCCTTAAATTCAAGACTATTGACGCTTTCAACATTCACGCATTCTCCCATCGTAGCAGGAAGTATAAGCAAAAGCCTATCAAATGTCGTCAATGTGGGGAGCAGTTTGTGAAATATGGTCCATTTATCAAACACATGAAACTAGTGCACAAGTCGACTCATAAGTTGCATTATAGAGCAACGGTGATGCCTGAGAAGTGTGTAGTATGTCATGACAACTTCCCAAATTTACACAATCACTACCGAGCACATTTACAGAATCAATGTCAACAATGTTTCAAATATTTCACTTCTTTCAAAGTATTTTCTCAACATAGTTGTGATAAGGAGGACTCTGATCCATCCAAAGTTTTTGTTTGTGACGCAAATTTATCTGATCTAATAAATACATATGTTCCGAAAGATGAAAAGGATGATGAGAAGTATTATGGTCATGAAGAAGAGGGAGAGGATGTTGAAGAAAGGCCAATTCCTCACAAGGTAAATTCTGAAACTGGGAAATCCGTAATCATCTCCCAAGATGAAGACAGCCAAAATTCCATAGATATAGAAGAAGGGCAACTTCACGAGATGGCTCATACTCCAATCATATCTGATGTTCTTTCATTATACAAAAAGAAGGAAGATGTGAAGTGTAAAGCTGAAGAAAGTGTTAGTGATGATGTAGTTATCCTCACAGATGACGAGGACTCTGTAGATTTTCAGGAAACTTTAACTGTTATTACAATCGAAGACTAAGTTATCTTATAATTTATGATTTGTAGTCTGATAATAAGTTAGCATAGATTAAACATTCGGTAAGTTAGGTATAGTTGGTTACAAACAAATAGATGCTGTTGGCACATTTTTATACATATTTTAAGAATAATATACGTTACTAATTACTATGTATTATACAAATATTTTTAAATGGCTCGCAAATCTAAATACGAGGTTATGTAATTATATGATTTTATATAATTTATGGGGGCAACTCGTTTTCCATTTTTATAGTTTTCAACCTAGTTGTAGCCATTTAAAGAAGTTTATATTGATTATTTTTTTTTTCAATGTTTTATAGTGTGAATAGTATAAAACAAAATGGTTTAACATTTAATTATAAGAAAAATCATGGAGTGTCTGATTTTGTAAAAATACATTGTAGTGTATTTGTACTGTTAGTTATATTGTGCATTTACTTAAGTTAACAGACTATGTTGTGATCTTTCGTTTCTATCCAAGCATCGAAAATATAAATAGTATTTTCAAAATGCTATTAATTAATTAGATTTTACTCGCGGCCCCAGTTGTATAAAAAAAATGGTACTATGTTGCACTTACACTTTATTATTTGATTATTTGGAAAAAATAGTTTATTTTGTAATTATTATTACTTTGGGCGTAATGATTGTTAGTAAGGTCAATATTAGGTAGCTATTTGTAATCATTAACAGAATGATCTATTTAAACATAATTACTAGCGTTTACCCGCAGATCTGCTTGTTTATTTATGTAGGTACAGTTCGATGACTAGTATGATGTTGGACGACCTACGTCAAATATTAGGCTTTAAGATGCAAAAAATAATTGAAATTTTACTGGAAGTTTCAGAGATAGGTAAGTTCAAACAAATAACAAATTTTTATATAAATATTTTTTAATTATAATATGCAAAAGCATTTAATTATGTTTAATTAATTTTTAAGTATGTCTTGATTACTAACTGGGAAGGGTCGGCTTGAGAAATTGTAATGACCAATGTCTAATAAAGGTATTATTAAAGGTATTTAATTACTAATAATAAGTTTAGTTAACATTTGTTTATGATAAATTCTTTGTTTGATGGAGGCCAAAGAATGTGACATTTCTTCGTATTCTTATATAATACTATTTCGTTGGACATTTCGATAATCATGTGTAAATAATTGATATCCGGCTATAATGCTGCCATATTGTAAATGTATCATGTTTTATAGAAATAATTTTTATTCTAATTTCTTCAACTATATAAGTCAGTGGTGACCAATGTTGTCTGCGGAACCCTTATCATAGTTTTCTAATTCCTGTTAACCATTTTGATAATAACTAAATTGGTACTGTAATTTTGCTTCATGTTTGACAATGTTTTATTTAACACTCGGAGCTCTGAACCTTTCATACATTCCTAGGGTTTCACGGATCACCATTTGGGAATTGGGAATCACTGAAGTAATGTTTAGTTCTAAGGATTAGATATATACTGTGTGGTTTGGACTTTGGATGAAGTAAAAATGTTGATTCTTGATTCTTGTAGTTTTATTAATCAGTGATATTCATTATATTGAGACTTTGTGGATAATGTTTCTTAGCTCCATAAAGAGGTAATTTAGTAAAAATGCTTTTCTCATGGTTAATTTTAACGACTAAATTTAGGATTGTTTTGTGTGTTGTGTAATATCAACGCCTATCGCCTATCGGGTGTTTAAAGATGGTGTTATAATAAGGAATATGAGTGTGATTTAATAAAGTAAAATGAATTTAATTTTTTTATCTATATTGGCTTCTGAATTAAGTCTTCATTAATATTTTTCAATGTTATTTCTTTTTCATTAAAACTATGAAAAATATATAGTAGTTGAAACGCAACGACGTTGGTCAGACCGAACATAACAGTATCTACAAAGTCCATGCGATGGTGTTTGATGTTTGTAATTGGTACGAACAATCTAGACTTTTTTCATTTATTGCAAAGCAAATGTTGTCATAAACTATGACGTAACGTGAAGCGCGCCTAAATAGTAACTTTGAAAAATTCGTATGTTTTAAAAATATTTTTCTATTAACTCTTGCGTTATTTATTAGAGTTAAATATTTTTTACGATTATGAAGCGATGTATCTTTTGTGTAATAAAGGATAAATTAAAAATCTTGCATATTCCCTATTTGTAATGTGGGTGCAGTGTGAAAATTAATAGGAAGCTTGAAAGTTTAATTTCATAATTATTCCTATTTTTAAGGAACATTAACGTTTAAATTGTAACTGACTTATCTGTAGTTAAGATATTTCTACAGTTCTTGAGGCATAAGCTCAGCTTTGCATTTGTGTGAGTGATAGCTAAAAGCCAATAGCCGCGCATCAAAAACCAGTTAAAACAGGTTTAAACCAATCTCGCAACGTTTATCCGTATGTCGTGCCTATTCGTACACTGCACTCACACAAATGCAAAGCTGAGCTTATGCCTCAAGAACTGTAATTATCACCTGCATTTTTAAATAAAGTATGATAACGCAAATAAATATAAATAGAATCTTGGGTGGAATAAACAAAAAAAATAATTTTATTCCATTACTACTGTAATCATTTATTACATTTTACTTCATCATAGAATCATGTTTAAAGTTCTTAAATCTAGTTAAGTTGTATAATTTATAAGTATTTTTATTTTGTGATAGTACAACAAATTCAAACTGATGTTAGTGTTTGATAAAATTATTATTCTATAGTAACAATTGTTCCACATAGTTTCTTTAAGAATAAACAATATCTAGAATAAATAACGGAAATGTCTTTTATTTGCTGTTTAAATAATATTAAGTTTGGTACAGATTATTAATATTAGGCAAAAGTAAAAATGTCATATAAAAGAAACCTGAACAAATTGTAATCTTTACACAATATAATAAAATTCTGAGTCAAATCTGTACATAGAAATTTTTTTCGAAATTTAATCGAATTTTAATCGAAATTTAATCGAATCGAAAAGGGCTCACCCTTGCTCCGCTTCGCTAGTAAAAATATATAAGTTTTCTATGGAATAAATGGATGATTAGGAAAAGAAGTGTCTAAAACGAATTAGCGTCAATAAAACTCTTGTAGATAAAAGTAATAATTATTTATTTAGTCAACACAGTGTTTACAGTCGATATAACCGATATCGTTACATGTTAGTCACAAGGCGCCCGTCTCGAACAGTACAAAACTTTGTTTCAATATTATAAAAATAGCTTTGCGTTTTTACATTAAGTTAAATGCTATACTTAAGTTTTATTATTGCATTAGAAAGTACCAGCAAAGCAAAATATCTCACTGCCTCATTTGTTTGGTTATTGTTTTACTTATTCATCGAAACCGTCAGCGCAAAAATACCTTAGTCAAAAACTTTATTTATGTAATATAAAAATTGAACGTCACTTATGACTGCGAAAAATGTGTTATTAACCTGTTGATTGTTATTACATAAAACTTTAAAAAAAATATCGGTAAAATATTACACAGCACCATTTGCTGCCATGGTAAGGTACGTGGTAGGCACTTGGTAAGGGCTTGTTATTGATACCAGATAGTTGATACACTACACATTTACTTTAAATATAAATACCCATGACTGAAGTATGAATATTCTTGTTCAACACAGAAATGAATGCAACCGTGGGACTCGAACGCGTGACCGCTGGCATGGACCTACAAAGCCAAAAGTATCGTCAAAACTAAGTAATTTTAAAATAAAAGAACTAGTTAAGTTATTTTTGCACTGATGGCGAGATTTACATATATTTTCGATGTGACGCTTTATAGAATTCGAACAAGTTTATATCCTCATATAACTTTACAACGATGGTTCTACCAAAGACAAGATTTACCATGCATTGGTTTTTATTTAGAAGCATTCGAAAATAAATTTGTGCAATCGATAAATTAATTAATTCTTAATAAATCTCCAGTCTTGACTGTAGTCGGTACTTTTTACCAAAAGGTCACAAAATAAGGAAATTAAAGTTATAAGAAAATTGAAAATCATTGTTAAATGCATAATAGCATCACAGATCAAAAAGAAATTTAAGAAGCACAACGCGCCATGAATTAAAAAAAATTAGAAAAAAGGTGTGAAAATTTAGTTAGCGCAAAACTTCAATACGCAAGTGAAGTTGACCTTTTTAAACTATCGCAGGTTCTATTTAGTGCAAAATTTTAGTTTAATATTTTTTATATTATATCAATAATTAATAATATACCTTCCAACATAATATATAATATATAAAACCTTCATAGTAGTGTCATGTACATTAACTTGTGGCTAACTTCATATGCGTATTTAAGTATTGCGAGCGATTTTCTGTCCAATGTCCAAATGCTTAAAAACTAATTCCGCTTTTTACAATACATGTGTATATTAAATACGTACGATAAATAAATACCTGCATAATAAAGATAAGTGCTTATTATTATGAAGCTCCCAACATAAATGTTCGTATAAGTTATTTATAAATTAAAAAACAAAATCTTGGCACAAGATACATAGAAACAAATATGCTTATAGTTAGAAGTTCCCGGAATAATTCCTTAGCTTTGTTGCTACCTTTTTTATAAATGAATACTTTTAATAAGCGATTATGATTTAATAAAAATATTTGTAAGCTAAGAATATGATGATTTTTAACACCTATCTATATTAATTATCACAATATTATTTAGACATAACGTTACTATAAAATAATGAATTTTCAGTACTTATTACTAATTAGTAATTGTAATGATTATAAAGTTAAACTGATCCAATTTACAGCCAAGCTGTCGTTGAATTCCGGGAAACATTGAATTACTGCGTCCCTTAATAATAAGTATATAAGATTAATTGAATTAAAACAATATTACTGACGATTATGTACACATATACAAGACTATGACGAAATATTAATTAAAATTAATAATAATTAAACCAAAGTCAATACCCAGACGTGTGCGCAAATATTTGTCCAAAAAAAAAAAACTCGAATTAATTCTCAGTAATAATGATATTATAAAGAAAATTTTCTAATCAGGCACCGTAATATACTCGCAGTAGAAATATATATCTTTAATAATATATGTATGCACCGTAACAAATTCACCCCCTCCATAGGTTACAAACTTTGCTAAAAATGAATATTATGTTATAGCAAAATGTGACCAACTGTGAGAAGGACGGGGGAGGGGTCAAAAAATCACGAAATTAGTATGACGTACTATGGATTCTATGACCCCTTATGAGCACTAAAACACGTCTAGGACCGACTTTGAAAGATTACACTTAAAAATAATAAAAATAGTACGTAAATAATCTGTGAAAAAAATAATTTAAAGAGTAAAACGGTTAGAATCATAGTTAATGCGAGAGGTGAGGTAACATGGCCAGGATCGGTAGTCCCGACATAATTGGTCATCGATATTGTATCGAATTCTTTCGTTACGTCTTAGTTATAAATGATTTTAATATCGATTTCATTGACAATTACGGCGTAATGTAATAAATCGATACAAAATCGATGACTATGTCAAGACGTTACTTAATACTTTAAGCGTCTATGTTGAGCGATATCGATATAGAATCGAGTTGTGATGGTGTAAAAATCGATGCTTAAAGCCGTAAACGAGCTACAAAATAGGTAGGTAAACATTTTCGAATAGTAAATTATTTAGTATCGAAATTATATTACTCATGTATAAAATCCGAAAAGTCTTTTAAATTTTACTTTCACTTTCACAATTCAATAAATTTTTTACTATTATTTTTATTAAAGGCCTCATCCCATACAACGAAATAGAACAATATAATGCGGGCTATTTTTGGTTGATTTACGAATAGCTAAACTGTTCTATATCCCAAGAATATGCAAAGTAAAATAATATGACAAATATAAAAAAAAAACATCCTGCATATGAATGAAACAAATCAGTATTTTTTAAGATTCTTTAACAATATTAAAAATTTACTAAAAGGTAAAAACCCAATCATATTATGATAGTTGATATTTCAATAATAAGCAAAGTTAGGCAAATTTGATTAACATTATTTCGTTTCCCTTCACTTAAAATATTTTATAACACCATATTAAACTTTTTTGGAATATACTTTGATAATCTACTAACTAACTAACTCAATCTTAATCGGTACATGTAACTTCATCTATTGATATATATTTGAACTATTTTTTCTTTGTTGGTGATGAGACCCCATGATACTACAGAAACTAACTGTTATTAAGTAAATTTTGAAAGCATTTATTTGACAGGACATCGGGAACGAAATACAAAATGTACATCCAGTATATTTGTTCGGCTAGTTTTTAAAAATCTACACTAATATTGTAAAGAGAAAAGATTTGTATTTTTGTATGTAACAAATAAACACAAAAACTACTGGACCGATTTCGAAAATTCTTTTGCCATTAGAAACCTACATTATCACTGAGTAACATAGGCTATATTTATTACTAGCGGAACTCGCGGCTTCGCTCGCGCTAGATATAGGGATAAACCCGCTGATATAACACATTATATGTTATATCAGAATGTATTAATTAAATAATTAAAAAATATGTTTTTCTTTTTGGGCACATCAACATTGGAAAGAAATGTTAACAACTATATTGATATAAAATTTAATTAAAAATTTGCTCCGATGTCTGATGTCTGTCTGCTCATGATTAAAAATGTAAGAGGAAGGAATATAAAAATAATATATTATTAAGTTTAAATACTAGTGTTTAAATACTATTAGGCACATACTTTTGTTTCCTTTTTCCTACTCTAGATATATTTGAAACATTTTTTGTTTAATTTTACCAATATATTTAGAGTGGAATGGTTTTTTTCGTCCTTTAAATATTATTTTTGTAACGGTTCATTTCACATTTTCCTAGAGATGATTAAATGTTTCGAACAATTATATCAATTATTAGGTTCGGTGAGTGTGATTATCCTAAATCAATTTTTTTATATTCGATATGGGTTAAGCACACTCTCGTTTTTCACAATACTTTTTATATTGATAATATGGATGATACACACTCTCGCTCGTTACGGTTAATGCACACTCTCGCTAGTCCCACTCGAAGTCGCTTGCTTCATTGTCACTGTCCTCCGATTCGGAAGACTGTATAGCTCGAGCCCGCTCCCGGAGGGCCTTCGCGAGGGCCCCAGCGAGGCCGTGCACTTCGGGGCCGGGGGCCTCGTCGCCGCCCGAGCTGCTTGAACGACGCACCTGTAATTTTGTTGAGTTTTTAACTTTTCTAATCTATATACAAACTAGCAAACCCGGCCTGCTTCGCTGGGCGCAAGTTAAAATAAATTAAACGGTTTTTATATATATTTTAATAAAATAAAGACACTACTCCTTACTACATTTTGGCCACGCGCCATCTATAATCTAGTAATAGAAATAACCTTAGATGGCAAACCCCAATTTATTAGGATTTTATAGAACTAACCGATAAACACTAAAGTCGTATAATAAACATTTAATTTGAAATAAAATAATATTGCGACTATAAATTAAGATGTAGGCTATCCTATCTTTCAAGTTGGATCAAACTGCACATGGTGTGCAAATTTGATTAAAATCGGTTAATTAGTTTAGGAGTCAATCGCGAACAAACAACGTGTGATTTATATATATTAGATTAGATAAGATATAAAAATGAATCCCTATTTCCTTTGGTCATCACGCGTGAACGGCTGGATCGATTTCGCTAATATTTTTTTTGTTGTGTTTGTTATTGTCAGGAAAAGGTTCTTATGAAAGAAAAAAATAAGAAAATTGCGCGCAGAACTATAAAATTCCACAATAATTAGCCACCATATAAAATTATTTTAAATCTAACCTTAGCGCTTTAGACAATATAAACTTTTTTAATGTAAGCTTATGACGTTTGATACAGAATTGACGGAAAGGTTTATATGTATAATACACTAGCGGAACCCACGGCTTCGCTCGCGCTTGATCTAGTGACGAGCCCGAGCGAAGCGAGTGCGTGTCGCTAGTTAGTTATAGAAATCAGATGACGGTAATATCCCATTAATTAATATTACGAATGTGAATGTTTAGACTTAATCACACCAGAACATCTGAAAAGATCTGAATGATATTTGACGCAGAAATTAAAATATGTTGGGACATTATTACACACAGCACCATCTAGTTCCGTGGTAAGCTACGTGACTTGTGTTACAGATACCAGATAGTTGATATACAACATATATATGTTTAAATGCATACATATTATAAATATAAACACCCATGACTGGAGTACAAACATCTGAGTTTAACAAATGAATGCCTTCAGCGGGACTCGAACCCGCGACCGCTGGCGCAAGAAAGTAGGGTCAGTACAAACTGCGCGAAACGAGAAACAGAGATAGATTACAGTGTGAAAAAGCACATAGATTACATTTTATCCAGGAAAATTTTACAATTCCCAAATAGAAACAAACAAGCAATTATTCCCAACTTTATAATTTAGAGGTTATATTTTACTTACGGCCCGTAAACTAATTCCTTGTCGTATTTCACTAAGCAAGTTGCTTCTGTTATCCTCGTTCAATGAAGTCTTGGACCCGACGTCAACATGCTGGAAAATTAAAAAAATTCAATCAATTAGGTTATAATTATTCTTAAAATATCAAATATTATTATATTCATATTGTTATAAACTAATTCCATAAATTATAACTTATAAATAAAATATATTATGTAGAATATATTTGTATTACAAAACAAATAATCCTTTCTCCAGTTTAAACCAGTTGAAGAGTTTTTTTTAAATATACGTGTTAAGTAACATTTCACAATTTAACGGTTTCTCATAGATTGATTATAATCCACCGAAACAATGCGTTAAATTATAAGCATTACGTTACGGCTCACAATCTTGCAACAGTTTACAATTCCGTGAGATTGTGGATAGCGACATTATAATCCAACGGTAATTACAATTTTACGGTGACAGTAGGGCATTTCATATGAAGCGGGTGATGCTTCATACTAATTTATGTCAGTTACTTGACGAAATTTGAAGTGTAATAACATGTATTTTTGTGTTCAAGCGAGTTTAAGCTCTGAAAACTTAGGGTTTATAACTTAAAAAATAGCAAGTAATCCATGATTTTAAAAATATTTTTTTTTAGTATTTAGCATTTAGTATTAAGCTACACTGTATTTCTTTTTACTCGAAATTGTATTAATGTAATTATCACTGGTGGATTTGAATAAATAAATAAATAAATAAATAAATAAACATCGTAGAAAAAATATTACGTATCCACTTTCATATCTACTAGAGGTATAAATAACCCGCATATGAACAAATTTCATAACTTCACTTTTTTTTCCTGTCCGCTTCATATGAAATGCCCCATAGTCTAGTCAACAAGTTCAAAAACGTGTTAAATAGACATAAAGCTCCTAAAAATATGTGCCATAGCTCATTCGATTCGGAATGACGTCTAGAAAAATGTTTTTTAAGGGTATATTAGCACATAAAAAATTGCGATTGTTATTAACAAAATAAGAAAAAAATAAAAAGGTATTTAGTTTTTCGTTAATAACTTTTAAAATAATGATATTTAAGGAATTTTGAAAAAAGAACCTGAAAGAGGAGATAATTTCCAATAAAAAAGTCCTAACTCCCGGAACTCTATCTATATTATTTATAATTTTTTTTTAACGCTGAAAATAGGGCTCCGCGAGGGCGTTACGGCATAGGCGCGCCGCCAAAAAAGCCGGTATATCACCTAAAATAATTTTTTTTTAATATTAAATAACAATTTAAAAATTTGAATAAATTATAGTGTAATCTAGACACTCGAACGAAAAAAACCTCGGTGAAAAAAAATTTTTTTGTCGATTTTTCAAAAAGTTACACCATTGTTAATTAACTAATTTTTTTCCAATCTCTGTTTTTATAAATTACGGTATAAAAGTTTAAATAATTGGTCTATAAATTTTTCGCTTCGTGGAGCTCTTTTTGTTTAGGTACTTAATAAAGTTATGCAAAAAAAATTTATTAAAGTTATTTATTTTGTTAATTATAATTTTTTTAAACTAGCTAAAAACGAAATTTCTAAAAAATGTTATCAAAAAAATTTTGTTTTTGGTAATATATTATTATTGCTGTTTTTGCACCTGATATAGGTATTAATTAACATTGGAAAAAAAATGTTTACGTCATTTGTTAAGTAATTGTTTATAAACAAATAGACTATTTTGGGATTTTTAAAAAAAATTTTTTTATTATCTTTTAGCATAAGTGAAATGATGATTTTTTTTTTAAAAAATTTTTCTTAAATAAATTTTTTCATTGTTTATAATCGTTTTTTTTATATTTCAATTGTTTAAATAATTAGTTAAGAAATTATTTTATTCTTAAAAATCATCATTTACCCTTTTCAATGGAATAACAGAGAAATAATTTTTTTTTATAAATAATTTAATTGTTTATTAACTTAACAATTTGTTATAAACAAATAATATTTACCGTTATATTTTTTTTCGAAAACTTCAAAAAATTATAAAAACAACCATATATAACAAAGTTAAGAAAAAATTTTTTTTGTATTTTTTACAAAAAATTTTTTGAAAAAAATTTTTTCTTAACTTTGTTATATATGGTTGTTTTTATAATTTTTTGAAGTTTTCGAAAAAAAATATAACGGTTAATATTATTTGTTTATAACAAATTGTTAAGTTAATAAACAATTAAATTATTTATAAAAAAAATTTATTTCTCTGTTATTCTATTGAAAAGGGTAAATGATGATTTTTAAGAATAAAATAATTTCTTAACTAATTATTTAAACAGTTGAAATATAAAAAAAACGATTATAAACAATAAAAAAATTTATTTAAGAAAAATTTTTTTTTAAAAAATCATCATTTCACCTATGCTAAAAGATAATAAAAAAAAATTTTTTAAAAATCCCAAAATAGTCTATTTGTTTATAAACAATTACTTAACAAATGACGTAAAAATTTTTTTTCCAATGTTAATTAATACCTATATCAGGTGCGAAAACAGCAATAATAATATATTACCAAAAAAAAATTTTTTAGATAACATTTTTTAGAAATTTCATTTTTAGTTAGTTTAAAAAAAATATAATTAACAAAATAAATAACTTTAATAAATTTTTTTTGCATAACTTTATTAAGTACCTAAACAAAAAGAGCTCCACGAAGCGAAAAATTTATAGACCAATTATTTAAACTTTTATACCGTAATTTATAAAATCAGAGATTGGAAAAAAATTAGTTAATTAACAATGGTGTAACTTTTTGAAAAATCGACAAAAAAATTTTTTTTCACCGAGGTTTTTTTCGTTCAAGTGTCTAGATTACACTATAATTTATTCAAATTTTTAAATTGTTATTTAATATTAAAAAAAAATTATTTTAGGTGATATACCGGCTTTTTTGGCGGCGCGCCTATGCCGTAACGCCCTCGCGGAGCCCTATTTTCAGCGTTAAAAAAAAATTATAAATAATATAGATAGAGTTCCGGGAGTTAGGACTTTTTTATTGGAAATTATCTCCTCTTTCAGGTTCTTTTTTCAAAATTCCTTAAATATCATTATTTTAAAAGTTATTAACGAAAAACTAAATACCTTTTTATTTTTTTCTTATTTTGTTAATAACAATCGCAATTTTTTATGTGCTAATATACCCTTAAAAAACATTTTTCTAGACGTCATTCCGAATCGAATGAGCTATGGCACATATTTTTAGGAGCTTTATGTCTATTTAACACGTTTTTGAACTTGTTGACTAGACTACCAGTAGTTAGGGGCCATTCATTTATTACGTAAGACAATTTAGGGGGGAGGGGGGTCGACCATGTCGACTTATGTTTTCTTACCAGGGGGTGGGCGGGAGTCTCGATAGTTCTTACGTAAGATCAAAAAAATGCGCAAAGTTAAAATTATACTTTGAAAAAGCGCGGGCAACCGAGCGAAAGAAACCAAAAGTGTATTCATTTTTTCTTTTAGACTCTTACGTCAAAAAAATTAAACAGGGGGCCTATTCTTATTTTTTCTTATAATACGAGGGGGATCAAAAACTAGCGAAAACAGTCTTACGTAATAAATGAATGGATTATAGATGTCATCATCATCATCATCATCAGCCTTTATTAACGTCCCACTGCTGGGCACGGGCCTCCCTCAGTACGAGGAAGATCAGGCCATAGTCCACCGCGCGGGCCTAGTACGAGTTGACGGACTTCACATGTCTTTCGGAAACTTGCTAGGATCCTCTAATACTTACAGGTTTCCTCCTAGATATAGTCGTCACTAATGACTAACCTTCAACGTCTTATTCCCGCTGCGTATGCTCTCCATGAGCGCGGAGCGCGCGTCGCCGGGCGGCGCGTCGTCCGCGGGCGGCGGCGGCGGGGGCGGGGGCGGCGCGGGGGCGGGCGCGGGCGCGGGCGCGGGCGGGGGCGGCGCGGGGGGCGGCGGCGGCGGCGCGCTCGGCGGCGCTGCTGAGGGAGCTGAGGTTGAATAGCTATTGTTATTGAAGTGAAACTTCTTTACGCTACGGCTACGTCGTCGAAAAAATTCGTGTTTGATCCATGACTAACGTTCTTGGCCACATCAAAAAAAATGAATTATCGCGACGTTCTAGACTATCGCAACGTAGTGATTTTTGAAGTGAAACTTCTTTAGAATTGATGTGATTTCAAACTCGATGAAACGAAAAAATAAGTCCATAGTACCAGGCGCTCAGAGACGGGGAAGAGTTAGCCTTAGTTAGATGCCAAAGAAGTTTTACTTCTAACATGTGTAGTTTGTATACACGCACTTTTTTTTAAAAACTTTATTCTATTGATTACGTTACAAGTGTTTTAATAACTGGACAACGAGAGTAACATGCGTGAGCATTTTTGATGTTAAAGATTTAAAACCCAAATCCGCAATAAAACACGAAAAGATAAAATAAAATATTATGTTAATAAAAATTAATTTGTTGTTAGTCTAGATAATTCAATAAATTACTCATATTTTATATGTAAATAATCAGACCTCAATCCGTTAATACCTCATTTCCACCACTACAAAATAATAATCTGTGGAACACATAATAAAGTAACATTTAAGGGGCCCCATAGACGGGGCAATCAGTCGATTCGATTGATCGTCAAGCAAATCGTACGATCCATCTTTCGATTTCCGTCCGCTCACACACAAACGATGTGATCGAACGATTCTCAGTGTGTGCACGATGGAGTCGCAACTACTTTGTTTAAGCGTAAAAAAAATTACAGCAATAAGGAAAAGGATCACTAGGAGAGAATGGACTAACTGCCAGTTTCTATAACCTATCTACCGATAGACCGGTAGTTACTTTCATACTATTTTGAAACATTAAAAGTTACAACCTGTCAAAATCGTATGAAAGTATCTACCGGTCTATCGGTAGATAGGTTATAGAAACTGGCAGTAAGAGATGGCTCCTGAAAAGGCATCAATATTCTCACATCCACCTTCTGGAGGAATTACGTTTTCATCCTAAAGACTGGCATAACTACCGTAGGATGTCAGAGGAAACATATTTACAGCTCTTGCATAAAATATCTGCCAGAATAATAAAAAAAGATACCAATATGAGGCAATACTAATAAACAGGAGGCAGACTGACAATGATCGCACCCGATCACGCCATACACGTGCGATATATCGAACGATGTTGAGATCGCAAACGATATTTTCGGGGTTGCTTGTTGCAATCTGCGATCGATCGAACGACTACAAAATTGGATGCGATATTGCCACACACGTACAATCTGTCGTTCGATTTTAACATTGTACGACAGATCGTTGCGATAATTGCCCCGTCTATGGGGCCCCTAAGAGTGGATATGACTTACGTTGCATGGGCCGTGGCGGCGGCGGGTTGCGGGGCGCGGACAGCGCGGCGGGGGGCGGCGGGGGCGGCGGCACGGCGCGAGCGGGCGGCCGCGGCGGCGCGCGCGACGCTAGTGACGCGGATAGATTATCATTACATTAGGGGTGTGCGAATAAATCGAAAATTTTCGAATAATTTTATTTTTTTTCGAATAATTCAACTTTTTTCGAAAAATTCTAATTTTTCCGATTAACGAATTTTCGAATATTTTGAATTCAGGGTTTCTTATTTTCAATATTCAAATATAAAAACAGTCAATATACATTTTATTCAAAGCATGAAATATAATTACACAAATAGAACAATTAGTATAGTGTTTTTTTGAATTATATATTATTTGTAAGTAGAATATTTTGATACACTATTTAAAGAAATTTAAATTGAAACATAATTTGAAAATTCGAATTATTCGATTCGAATTTCGAACCGAATATTATTATTCGATTCGAATGATATTCGCACACCTAGTATGACATTTCTTTTTTTAATGTAATACTCACATGCATGGCAAGTGCTATATTTTTTGCATCTTTTAAAAATCGATTGATTATAATATTTTTTATTAATTTTTAATAAATGTAGCTATTTATTCCACTTCTCTTTATAAATTATATACTTTCACTTAAAAGACAGATATGGCCTTTGCTAGAAGATCTTTTTATCTAATACCTACTCATCTGTACTTGTTGAAAGCCAATAATTCTTTTTACGTGGGAAATGAATCAATACGTCAGTTCAATACTCTTTAACCTAAATGCACGCAGACAAAAATTTCAATAACTATTATTTTGGCGTTTAAATTTTGATCATTAAAAACAATAGCAAAATTGGATTTTGCTTTGTTATATTTTTATTATATACTATATTTTAATTATATTATGAAAAGATGTGTTTATAGCTTACGAGGCGCAGGCTGGTGGTGGTGATGAAGCGGCCCACGCGCGGGGACGGGAGGCGCTGGCCCACGGGCGATCTCTGGAATGGTAGAATGAAAATATAATAAAATACTGTTTATTTATAGTCTTATATAGATACTAGCTTTTCTGCGGCTTCGCACGCGTTCGAAAGACCGGTAACCAATTGATTTCTGAGTCGCGCGGTATGATAGATACCTCGCAGAACTAACGCCCGCCCTTCCCGTTTTTGCAACATTTTACATTGATGCCTCGCCCCTATTGCTGCCTAGCGTGATGTAATATAGCCTATAGCCTTCCTCGATAAACGGACTATCTAACACAAAAAGAATTTTTTCCAATCGAACCAGTAGTTCTTGAGATTAGTGCGTTCAACCAAACAAACAAACAAATTCTTCAGCTTTATGATATTAGTAGAGATTAGATATTTAAAAATCACCTTTTTGGTTGAAGACCTCTCTCGACCTCTTAAACCAAAAAATAAATAAATCAAAAAATAAATAAATCAAAAAATAAATCTAATTAATTAAAAGTATATTTAACCCCAAACCAACCAATGGGCTTTGTGTCATGTAGCTCCTCCTTAACGGCCTCTGCGCCGCCGTGCGTGATGATGAAGTCGTATATGAACTCGCGCGTGGCCTGGTCGCGCAGCTGGTTCTCCGTGATGCCCGCCTTGCTTAGGAACGGCTTCATTATGTCTTCTGGGAGATTGTCCACGTTACTCACGTCGAAGCCTGATCCAACATTAATTGTATTATAATATAACTAGCGACTCGCCCTTGCTTCGCTTGGGCTTTTCCTAGATTTAGCACAGGCAAAGCCGCGGCATCCGCTAGTTATGCATATAAACCTTCCTCTTGAATCACTATCTATTAAAAGAAACCGCATCAAAATCCGTTGCGTAGTTTAAAAGATTTAAGCGTACAAAGGTATATAGGGACAGAGAAAGCGACTATGTTTTATACTATGTAGTGATAAGGATAACTCATTTTTTTTATATTTGATAATCTGTGACCGAGCTGTCAAGTTGACTTTACTTTTACTTCGTAATGGCGGGAACGCGATATACGATTTCGTTGAATCAATGGATAATTTTTATAAAATTGTATTCGTGAATCAGAATATAAGTTTAAGAATAATTTATAAATTTTTAGATTTATGTGCGACATTTTTTAGTATTGTTCTTTTATGCTTACAATATTATAACTCGCATTTCCCCTGAATCCGCCCGCGTTATAAACACCGGAAAACAATGTTGTTGTTACACTCAATGTCTTGTTAGTTGTTACACTCTATTGGGTATCGGAATGAACCTCCATATATTTGTAATATTAAAGAGATAAAACATGTATAAAATTAAAACTTAAACATCTTATTAATGTATTATTATGTATCAATAAATATTAAATACCTTCAAACATATCATCCTTTAGACTGTCAATAAATACCTTTGATAGCGTCCCATCCCAGATGGTGGACATGTTTGAAATCTAGCGGCACACCAATATCAGCTTTCGTCAACTTCCGTAGTTTAGGTTTTGGCTTCTTACTGGAACTTTTCAAAGAATAACCTGTAAAAATTAAAAATGCAAATGTTATTGATTTTATGGTAATAATATTGTTGTTCTTCATACACTTTCCCTATATTTCTAAACTAAGTTTACATTTTATTAATTTTACAAAGACATTGATTAAAATTCATTAAAATTTTTGTCAGAGCACAACTATGTAGTAAAAAAAATATAAAAATTTTTTATTTACTCTTAACATGTTATGGTGGTACCATTATATTCTAAGACAAGTCATTGCTAATTAATTCCCTCTTTAAATTAAGATAAATAGTAAAATCAAACAATCCTCAAATGTAAGACCGAAAGAGATGATATTTGACATTCAATCATTAACTGTCATTAGTATGCTGTCTATATCTATCCGTTAAAGAGAGAGCGAGACGACAACAACACGACAGATACTTTGTCTCTATCTATCCATTACAGAGTGAGCAAGACAACATAATCAACTCACTCGACAACGTATTAGACTTGTTTGTCTGATGCACCGGTAGCGGTGAAGGCACGGGCGCGGGTGTGACCGGCGCGGGGGGCAGGGGCGGTACCGGACTAGCGCCATTCATCCGCCCCGAGCTATTTGACAGGGAGCTGTGGGATGACAAGCTGTTTGTTTGTGCCGCAAGCATCGATCGTCGTTTTCGATCTGAAATACATACAAAATAGAATATTTAAAAGAAAACTTTTGATAATAATTATTGCAATACTTGCTTGTAGGCTTAGATATTACAAAAGTGGCTTTTATAGAGTCCACATAGTCATAGTCCAGTCTACATAGTTCGAACGAATGTTAGTTACGAAAATTATATTATACTCGTATAATAGCATGGTGAGAAGTGTTTTAGAGTATGGCAGTGTTGTTTGGCGACCACACTTCTCGACACGCTCTCTAAGGATTGAGCGACTGCAAAAGCGTTTTACGTAGCACCTTGCGTACTCCATAGGAGCTCAGAGACGTCTAGACATATACGACAGTAAGTTAAAATATTTCGGAATTATATCTCTGACCACCCGAAGAGATAATCTTAATATGATACTCTTGTATAAAATTATGCGAAATCAAATTGATTGTCCACAACATTTGCATTTAATCAATTTCTATGTGCCACATCGCATGCCTCATGGTGTGATCAACCCATTATCTGCGCCGTTGCGTAGAACTATATTAGGGAGAAATTCTGCTAATACCTAGAATTATGAAAATTTTCAACGGATGCAGTGATTCGATATATTCAATACCTCACTTTATGTCTACAGGAAAACCATAACTATCCTTAATGATACTAGTTAATGAAACACATTAATTGTTTCTATTTTACTATTATTGTTCGTATGTTTTTTGATCACGTTGTGTTTACCTTAAAATAGTATTACAATTACTAACCTATATTTCAAATTGTATGTATATTATACATGTATCTAATTGTATACTGCTGGTAGACCTTAATAAATAAAAAAAAGTTAAGGTCCAGAGGCTGAGCCTAAATAGAATTTTACTTTATGTTAAGTAGTTCAACTAAAAAATAGTAGATGTTTATTGTTTAGGTAGACTATCTATCCTTAAATAGGCGATTTGAATACAATCATTTTTAATAAATTACTGAGAACAAGGTTTTTTTATAATTTAAAATTATTATTTAATTTATTTATTTATTTCTTAATAAAAAAAAAATATTTAAAATTAAAATAATTACATGACATGTGCACTACATTTTAAAATTATAATGCCTGATAATTTTATTATAGAGATATTATCATTTTTCATTTTATAAGTAAAGTTAATTATTCCATATCCATTTCTAATAAATGACACATATAGAAAAATATTTGCGTGCATTTGTTTGTATAGAAAGTTTTTGTTATTACTAGCACTCACATTATTCAGGTCGAGGTAACGGCCAAATCAATACCAATATTATTAAACACATAATGGACGAGCGATTACGTAAGTCAAATTTTTAAATTAACGTATTATAATTACTGGCTTTAATTTTTTTTAGTATTTACTTACTTTAGGCAGTGGTAGCCCAGGGGAACGCGCTCGCTTGTATAACCGAGTGATGCGGGTTCAAATCCGGGTCTCGCAACTCTGATATTTTCATGTGCGAATCATGATTACCACCTGTCTTACGGTAAAGGAAAACATCGTGAGAAGATCCTAGCAAGTTTTCGAAAGACATGTAAAGCCCGCGCACTACACGCACACGCACTAGGCCCGCGCGGTGGACTATGGCCTGATCTCCCTCGTACTGAGGGAGGCCCATGCCCAGTAGTGGGACGTTAAAAAGGGCTGAAGTATATTTACTTACTACTTATAATTTGAATTGTAAATTTTATTTTGAATGAACAAATTAAAAAAAACTACTAAAATTTTATATTAAACCAGACTTTTCTAACGTATTTACACCATGATATACTCGTACATGCTCATATCATTAAGGCTGCTCTCTCGAAAAAATCAACATTTTCGAGATCTTTGAGATCATACTGCTTTTCAAATATAAATGCTAGAACTCTTATACTTTTTTACGTAGTTTTTCATTTCAGTCTGAACAAATGTACATAAGCAGAAACATGATTAGTTAAGTTTTGTAACACGAAAAAAATTATATAAAACACCATTATTTTGTCATATTTTTGCTTTCTTGTTTGGCTGAATATAACTTATTAACTTGAAACTTACATTAAAAAATATTTCAAAATCAGTGCTAAAATCGCACATAAGTATAAATAAATATTATTTGAATCTTACTCTCTAAATTTAAAGAAATAGTTTTGGCGCTTACGGCTTTTACTTCCAAGCCACTGAGTCGCCCAGCGCGGGGCGAGGGACGCGTGGATGCCGTCACCGCCCATCAAACTCAGTGCCGCTCACGCATTACTGGACGACGGACCTACGTTCCTATTCCTACGCGTGAACTTGTTCCCGACTTGCCTCATATTTTGTGAATCAACAAGACCTACCCACCAGTGTTACAGTATTACATCATGCCAAGAAAAAAACGAAATGATTTGCGTGAACATGCTGCCAAAATGAGAGAGAGGAAAAGGTAAGTGAAGTTTATAAGTCTAATTGTAATAGTCATATACTTATTTTCTGAAATTATGTACTGTTGGATTTTATTGCATATTATTATTATTATTTTTAATTGTTAGTTCTTCAGTTGAACTTTACGTTCGGTAGGTACCTAAGTACGTAATCAACGTTCCTTCAAACCATGTATAGTATAAATACGAGTTGAATATAAAAAAAAACTTATCGAAAATATTCAAAAATGAAGTAGTTTTTTTCCTTTTTAAAAACATCATAATATGTACGTGCAAGCCAAGTTCGCTAAGGTCATGCACAGTGTTCGGAACCGTACGATAATTATCGTACATACACGATAATGTTGTGCCTACGTACGATGTACGATAGCATTATTTTTTCATTATTATCGTACGCAGGTCTGTATATCACGTGTAAAACATTTGGGTTTCAGTGTTCTGTTGATTTGACAGCGGTGGTTTAAAAAAGATTAACTATAGAGTACTTGCATGCATATCAATATTACAATTTATATGATTTATTTATCTATAATAGACATTATCCTAAAAAATACGATAATGTACGATAATTTTTACGCCCCTGGTACGATAGTTAGTCCACTTCAAGTTGCTAACGCTGGTCATGCAGAAAAAAATGGCGCGAGAAAGAAATGGCGCGAAAATCATTAGTCAATAGTCATGTAATTTGGTGTTATTTTGCTCATAGTAATAACATCAATTACTATAGTTCGTTAAAATGCTTAGGTTTATCAGGAAAGTATCTGTATAATTTATTTACAAAAAAAAACTAATAAATTATTTTTAATTTGTCTTTCGGAGGGAAATAAAAAGATTTTTTAGCGACTACTTTACTACTTATTATTATAAACATGATATACAAGAATATATTTACAATAAAGGAAATTACAAGTAAACTTAACTATATATATAAAGCAAATATACACCTATTACTGTACAATAAATAAATAATTAAAAAAAGTAAAATGTGATCTAACCGGGATTCAAACCCGTGACCCTCGGAGGTCTATTAGCCTATAAGGGCGGCAAATTCACCCATCCATAATCTAGTTATAATATGAAATTTATTTATTGCGAGTTGGATATATAGCATTTTTATTAAAGATGCTAAGATTGATGCTCCTACAGGCAGTATCAGATCAGCTGTTGCCTCATAAAGCTTGGTTTGATATAGACCAATATATGAAATACTTGAAGGAGGAAATTGGAAAAGTGTAGCAACATTCAAAAAGTTTTACTATACACCAGTAAATAATAATAACTATGCTAGAACCATGAGTATTGATAACAACAACAGACAGACAAATTTTAGTAATATTTGAGAACTTTTGACAGAGTTATCAATAATTAATTGTTACTATTATTATTTTTTGTAATACTAAATATTACAGTTTTATGATTTGATTTTTATCTCTTGTGTTATTATTAATTAATCATTAATAACAAGAATTAGTCACTCTTACTGTTGAATTAAAGATTATGTTTTGATTTTTGAAAAAAGTTTATAAATTAAGAAGTTGTGATTTAGGAATAGTAGTTTCTTTTGTTAGTAATTTTGTTTTCAATAGCATGTCGAATATATATTCATTATTTATATAATTCATTATGTAGTAAACTACAACAAAAACTAATAAATTATTTTTAATTTGTCTTTCGGAGAGAAATAAAAAGATTTTTTAGTGACTACTTTACTACTAATAATTATAAACATGACATACAATAATATATTTACAATAAAGGAAATTACAAGTAAACTTAACTATATATATAAAGCAAATATACACTTAACTATGACTGTAACAGTCATAAAATTAAATTAATTTAAATAAATTAACAGTAAATTAAAAAAAGTAAAATGTAATCTAACCGGAATTCAAACCCGTGACCCTCGGAGGTCTATTAGCATATAAGGGCGGCAAATACACCCATCCATAATTTACTTATAATATGAAATTTATTTATTGCGAGTTGGATATATAGCATTTTTAAAGATTGATGCTCCTACAGGCAGTATCAGATCAGCTGTTGCCTCATAAAGCTTGGTTTGATAATAGACCAATATAGGAAATACTTGGTAGAGGAAATTGGAAGAGTGTAACAACATTCAAAAAGTTTTACTATACACCAGTAAATAATAATAACTATGCTAGAACCATGAGTATTGATTACAACAACAGACAGACAAATTTTAGTAATATTTGAGAACTTTTATCAATAATTAATTATTACTATTATTATTTTTTGTAATACTTTTTGTAATACTACTATATATATATATATATATATATATATATATATATATATATATATATATATATATATATATATATATATATATATATATATATATATATATATATATATAATATTTATTATGTAGTGATATTTTGTTACAGATTGCAAAAAATACCAATGGATCCCATTGCCAGTAGTTCTAAAAATGCAAACGAACCAGCTGAACAAACTGATTTGACGACCTTACAGACTGTAGAATTGTGAGTTTATCTAACAATTCATATCTACTAATATATACCTATATCACGGTAATGTTATACATATATACAATATCGTGACTCGCCCCTGCCTTTGAAATATATTCCCTATATTTGAAGAGACTAGTTCTGTACAAATAATAAAAATCGAACGTGCTAATGCGTAATAAAATTACTGAGCTATAGGGATAAAAACTTTAAATATTTTACTTTGTTAATAAGTCCTCCTGTTGTGTGTGTGTTGATTGCCCCCATTACCCCCCGGCCCCGAATGACCTCAAACACCCCGAACATCCCAAACACAGCCCACGAGACCTATTTAAAACCCCCCCTCCGCTCCCACTCACCCCCCTCTAGTAAAAACACTCATATCTCTGGAACGGCTGAACTGATTCCAACGAAACTGGTGTTGGGTGATAGGCGCTAGTGGGCCGCACCCAAAACTTTTAACTACAAATTTTAGAAACCCCCCTTGACCCTTGAAAACCCAAAAAACCTACTCCCACGTTATCGGCCTAAAAATATTTACCAAGGACTCATAAAAAATTGAAAATTACAAAAAAATTAAAATAAACCCCGCAAAACCCCTTTAAAACAAAAGAATAATTTGAAAACAAAAAAAAAATAACTCAGCGAAAGATAGACACAAACAACCCAAGTTTGGGTTCATTCAAAAGGTCTCGGGCCTGTCCTACAAGTTCCTACTGATAGATCCTACCCCTCACCCCTCTTAACCCCACCCCCTCTGATATAAATATCTATAACTCCGAAACTACTGACCAGATTTTAATGTATGACGTATCAATCGGCTATAGACCGGGCTGTCTAGCGATAGCAATATATCAGAACATTTTAGTAATTTAATAGATTAACAAAAGAGAAGTCTATTTTGTTACAGAGTGCAAATACCAACGGTTACGGAACAAATTACCAGTACTTTCAAAAACGCAAACAAACCAGCCGAACAAACTGATTTGACGGCCTTACAAACTATGGAATCGTGAGTTTATCTAACCATCTATACCAACTATTATGTACCTATTATAATGAAAGTAACAATAAGACGCAGTATTTTGACATATGCTATCCTTTTTTATGCTAACCTGAAATATTTCTTAGGTGCCTGGAGGTGGAGAAGGATGCCGATAATTTTCATTTGGAAGTGCAGGTATCAGAATGGTTGAGCATATCCACAACTAATTGCAGAAGTTCCTAAAACGCCACTATCCTTCTTCTACCAATATTATAAAAGTGGAAGTTTGTGAAGATGTGAAGATGTGTGGATGTCTGGATGTACGGATGTTTGTTACTCTTTCACGCAAAAACTACTGAATTGATTTGGATGAAACTTGGATTATACATAGTTTATGACTTGGAATAATTTATTTGTTTAATTCAGGAAATTTATTTATTTAATTCAGGATTCTGAAAATGATGAATGTTTTACTAAGTACTGTTTATAATTTTTAGGTGGAAACTGCGAAACCAGCTAAAGAACTTGTAATTGAAGGACGCAGAATTATAAACATAAAAAGTTTTTACAATAAACTACAAGAAGTTTCGAGGCATGGACCTCTGAGTTGTGGCCTTGGTTGTGTTGACATAGTATCAGAAAAAATTACAGGACTCCATTCCATTTTGACATTAGAGTGTAAAATGTGTAATAAGAAATTTCATGTATCCAGCGACGAAGGGAGTGACATAAATATTAATAATAGTGCTGTTTTAGGAACAATTGCTATTGGTTGTGGATATTCCCAACTACAGGAACTTTCTGCTACCCTTAATTTACCCCTAATAGGTTTTCCATTATACCAAAAGTGCCATACCTCGGTCGCTAAAATGTGGAATACAATATCAATGACAGCGATGAAAAAAGCGGGAGAAGAAGAAAGAGAGGCAGCGATAGCTGAAGGAAGAATAAATTCTGAAGGAATACCGGTTATAGATGTTATAGTCGATGGATGCTGGAGTAAACGAACGTATAAAAAAAATTATTCTGCACTATCAGGTGCAGCCGCAATTATTGGCAGAAGGACCGGCAAAGTACTTTATATGGGGGTAAAAAATAAATATTGTTGCATTTGCGCTCTCTCAGAAAATCCAGCGGAACACAAATGTTTCAAAAACTACTCAGGCCCATCGACTGGTATGGAAGCTACTATTCTTGTGGAAGGTTTCAAATGTTCGATTGAAATGCATGGCATAATTTATGGAAGAATGATAAGTGATGGAGATTCCGCCACTTATTCAAAGTTGATCGAAGCTAGACCATACCCAAATGTTACAATTCAGAAAATTGAATGCAAAAATCACATCATGAGAAATTTGTGTAACAAAATATCACAACTGAAAACTGATACAAAGTACCCAATACGCTTTAGAAAATACATCACCGATAAAAAAATAATAGCCATTCGCTCTACTATTAAAAAAGCAATGGAAAAGTACACATCGGAATCAGATGCTGAGAAACGAGCACAAGTTGAAGTCCTCTATAATGACATATTGCTATCGCATATTCATGCCTTTGAAGACCATAGTCGTTGTAAACAATATTTTTGCAACAAAGTCGGAGAGGATACAAGCGACCACGAATTCAGGACAAGCAGCCTATGGAGTAAAATTTGTCAAATTATATCGTACGTAGCCGCTCATGCGCCAAGTCTTATACATAATGTAGAGAGTAACAAATCGGAGAATTTCAATGCTATAATCGCTAAATTGATTGGCGGTAAGCGCATCAACTTTAGTTTGAAAGGGTCGTATGAAAACAGGTGCAAAGGTGCAGTTATTTCACACAACACACGTGGTTTGTTATCAACAACATATAAACATGCAATGGGTAGAAGTCCGAAAGGAAAAATCAAGATATACGAACAAAGAAAGTTGACAAAAAATATTAAACTCGTAACTCAATATCCAGAGTGAGTAAACTGATTAGGGAAAATATAAGAAAGTACAGGAAAATAAAGAGACTGAAAAACTAGAAGTTGAAATCCAAAAAACAGAAGACGCAAAAAAAGCTTTCAAAGAATTAAGGGAGTGCGGAATGGAATGTATACCTAAATTAAAAAGTAACAGATTGAAACAAGCAACAAACCGTAGAGAAATCCAGAAACTGGCTACAGACTACTACAGAACCCTTTACTCCTGTAATAAAGCTGAATAATAAAATAACGCCTATAAGAATCCGGTCACGAGATATAAAGATGTGCAAGAAGTTCAGAAAGAGCCATCATGTCACAGAAGCTAGAAAAAGCTCCAAGACCCGACAGTATAACAAACGAGTTGATAAGAGCCAAACAAACCTATTTAATGATATTTTAACAAACGACACCGTCTTGAGACAATGGAGCGAATCCCACATCATTCTCCTCCATAAAAAAGGAGATAAGGATAACATCGGCAACTACAGACCAATAAGCCTCATTTCAAATGTGTACAAAGTCTTTGCAAAAGTTATCCTGGAAAGAATAACAAAGGTTCTAGACGAAAACCAACCAATTGAGTAGGCGGGATTCAGGAAAACTTCAGTACAATAGACCACATTTACACAATCAAACAAGTCTTGGAAAAATATAACGAATATCAGACACCCCTATATATCTGCTCTATAGACTACTCTAAAGCTTTTGACAGCATAAACCATACATTTATCTGGCTGATTCTAGATGAACAAGGAGTGGATGACGCCTATAAACAAATAATTAAATCCATCTACAGAGAATGCAAAAGTCGCATTAAACTGGAAACAAAAGGAGACCCTTTTCCTATAAACAGAGGCGTTAGACAAGGAGATCTGCTCTCCCCCAAGCATTAAATTGCAGTGTTGGAATACATATTTAGAAGACTAGATTGGGAAAACTATAGTATCAACAGCAACGGTAGCCGCCTTAACCATTCGAGATTCGCTGATGACAATATTCTGCTAGAAGAAGACCCAAAAAAACTTGGACAAATGCTAAAAGACATAGCAGAGATTAGCAGAGATGCAGGATTAATAATGAATGCAAGCAAAACTAAATTGATGACCAACTTCTCAGAAGTCAACATAGAGGTCTACAGAAACAGGTTAGACTATGTGAAAGAGTATGTTTACCTAGGTCTAAGGAAATAAATGGGCTCAAAAAGCAATGGTTAAGGTGGAAGACCAACTATCCAAAGAAACTAATATTAAGCGTGGCGTGCGACAGGGGTGTATTTTATCGCCCGTATTATTTAATGTATATTCCGAGAGAATCATGGCCGAATCCCTCCATGGAGCCGATGAAGGTATAGTGATAAACGGGGAAGTAGTAAACAATATTCGCTATGCTGATGACACAATTCTTATTGCGGAGGATATTGTAGGTCTTCAAAAGTTGCTAGATCGTGTAAATGTGGCGAGCAACAAATACGGACTAAAAATAAATACGAAAAAGACTAATTTTATGGTGGTATCCAAGACCCCAGTGACAAACGAAAATCTATTTTTAGAGAATAACACAATAGAACGCGTAAACCAATTTAAATATCTAGGAAGCTACATAAATGAGCAATGGAGTAATGAACAGGAAGTTCGAGTCCGTATAGAACAAGCCCGTAGTGCCTTTATGAGGTTAAAAAAGTTTTTGTGCTGTAAACGTTTTGGCCTCAAACTCCGCATGAGAATGGTGCGATGTTATATATTCAGTGTGCTACTTTATGGGGTTGAAAGTTGGACCTTAACCTCGACATTATGTTCAAAACTCGAAGCATTTGAGATGTGGGTATGCAGACGTATGCTCCGAATATCCTGGACTATGAGAATAACAAATGTTGAGGTTCTGCGTCGGATGAATAAGAAGTTGGAGATAATGAGGATTGTGAAGGAGAGGAAGCTGTAGTATTTTGGGCACATAATGAGAGGACACAAATATCGTATTCTTCAGCTTGTAATTCAGGGGAAAATCGAGGTAAAACGCCGACCTGGCAGAAGAAGGACATCCTGGCTGAAGAACCTTCGTGAATGGTTTAACCTTAGCACTCGGTCTCTCTTCCATGCTGCAGCTTCAAATATAAAGATAGCCATGATGGTCGCCAACCTTCGTAGAGAAGTGGCACCCTAAGAAGAAGAAGGAAATAAATAAAAGAATAACCTGCGGATGGAAAAAATACTGGTCCCTAAAAGTAAGCATGCACATTAAAAGAAAGACCTTCAACACTTGCATCCTCCCATGTATGACATACGGCTGCGAAACATGGGCGTTAACAGACAAGCATAGAGAAAGATTAGTTAGTACACAAAGGGCAATGGAAAGGAGCATGCTGGGTATCAGACTAAGTGACAAAATCAAAAACTCTGAAATAAGAAGAAAAACCAAAGTTGCAGATATAATAACTCGTATAGAGCATTTAAAATGGGGTTGGACTGTGCATAAGCTAAGCTGCAAAATAAACAAATAGAGCAAATAAGTAACCTTATGGTACCCAAGAGAGGACACCAGAAGTAAGGTACGCCCGAAAACAAGATGGAGGGACGATATCCGTCTAACTTTGGGGCCTTACTGGACCAGAGTTGCAGAAGACAGAGCTCAGTTGAGAGAGCTGGAGGAGGCCTATGCCAGGAGGCACGCCGAGTTGCGAGACATAATATAGTAAATAGGACTGGAAATATGTATTGCCAAACTTGTAGCAAAACTCGGAATAAAAGGGCTTTATTATTATTATTACTTCTATTAGATAAGTAAAACAAGTAAAAGGAAAGTAGGAGAAATGTAAACTTGAGAATGTTCTTTATGTACCAGACTTACGAAGAAACTTGTTTTCAGAAGGAGCAGCCACTAGAAAAGGTTATGTTATAGTAAAAAACAATAAAAAGGCAATGATTACAAAGAATAATGTAATTGTTATGTGTGCACAATTAACAGAAAATAATTTGGATTATAATGATACTTTTTCCCCCACTTGCAGGTACGACTCCATTAGGTTACACTTAGCATTGCAGCAAAAGATGACCTACACATAGAGCAGTTTGATGTGGCCTTCCTGTATGGTGAGTTATCTGAGGAGATATACATGGAGCTGCCAGAGGGAGTGGAAGCCGAACCTACAAAAGGATGTAAGTTAGTTAAATCCATATATCGACTCAAACAATCTTCTAGATGTTGGAATAAGAAATTTTGTTCATTTTTAGCTACTTATGGGTTCAAATCATGTCCATCTGATAATTGCATATTTATTGGATGTTTTAATGATGTCAAAGTTTTCTTAATTCTTTATGTTGATGATGTATTATTATTAAGTAAAAGTAAAATTGTTTTGTCTACGATGTGGTCTCAAACAAAATTTTGATATAAAGATGTTAAATTTTAACTCATTTATAGGTATGGAAATAAATAAAACAAGATAATATTAGAGATTTATAAGTATAAATCAAAAACATTATATTAAGTCAATAATAAATAAATTTAATTTGTCAGATGCTAGAAGAAGCATTACTCCTGCTGATATAAATGTACATTTATGTAAGAATACAAGTAATGTGTCTGTTAATTTTCCATATAGAGAAGCAGTGGCAGCATTATTGTTTTTGACATCTGTGTCAATGTTAATGTTGTAAGTAGGTATATTAATGATCCAGGTCCTTCACATGTAACTGCTGTTAAAAGAATCCTTTGTTACTTAATAAATACAAAAGAAATGTCTATTGTGTATAAAGGTAGTATAGATTTAGTCGGCTACTCTGGTTCTGACTATGCTGGTGACTTAGATAGTAGGAATTCTAACACAGGTTATTTATTTTTAAGGAATGGGGGTCCAGTCACTTGGTCAAGCCGTAAACAGAACACTGTGGCATTATCCACTACTGAAGCCGAGTACATGGCTGCTAGTGAAGCCACAAAAGAAATATTATGGATTTTGTGTCAGCTACTGTAATCTGTATCATATACTCGTGTGTTTAATAAAAACTTAAATTAACAAGAATTCTTATTTAACCTTGCTGAAATACTACTGCGATTCAATAATAACTTAAATATTTTTATTTTAATATGCAGCATATATGTACAGTATGATATATTATTATATGTAATATTTGTATGTATGTGTATGTAATTATTATTATTTCTAGAACTTATAATGCACTATATCGCCTGCTCACATCTTCCACATCCACAGGTTGACTGAAAGAGATCTCTAAAGATCTCGAGATATAGGGTATATATATATATATTATATAAGTCCACCTTTGTCAACAAAATTTTTTGTTTTTGTATATTTCTGTTTTTAAGTGCAATAAAGAATATAATAACTTCAATATGTGTGAATAAAAACTTGCTTATAAAGTCAAAACACAGTTTCATTTTAGAAAACAGTTTCATTTCAGAAAACTGCCTAGGTATTTTTAACCGTCTTCCAAAGCGGCGGAGGTGATCGGAATCTTTTTTTATGTGTGTTTACGAAGACGCCTGAACCGATTTGGTTTTTTTTTTGGTTGCGAAGGGCATACTTCCCAGGTCTCATTTAAATTTTATCGAAATCCGCCGAGCGGTTTTTTAAAAATTATCAATAAAAATTATAATTGACATATGACAATATTGTTTGAGGACTGAAATAAAATGATTTTTTGCAAAATTAAAAACAAAAAGCCAACGTCAGGTCACGTCACTGTGTTCCCAGGCGGTCACCCATCCAAGTACTGACCGCGCCCGACGTTGCTTAACTTCAGTGATCGGACGAGGACCGGTGTGTTCAACTATTGATTGAAAGATAATTTACTGTGATAATATAAGTGACAAAAATTGTTTCTACATAATATTACTTTGAGTAGTATGTTTGTAGAATTTGAGGTTAGTTGCCGGTATGTATTATTTATTTACATCATAAAATAAGATAAATTTTTACATTATTATTTAATATGTAACAAATGTTCAAATAAATTAATAATAGATACAAATAATAATTATTTTATTTATGTAAAAATATTTTTTATGATATTTAAATAAACTTTATTTAACTAGATAATGCTTTATAATAAAATTTTCTATGTATTAAATACTCTTTTTTCTATTATTATTAGTGTCGTTTTTTATAATTGCATAAGTTGATGAAAAATGCTATGCAATAGCTTTACCGCGGCAGTCCCCGATTGCCACACATTTTTTTAAATAAATTGCTCGAATATGTTATTAAAAACATTTTTCTACAAATTACCTGCTTATTATGTCTACACTAATAATGGAAAAATATAAATAAAAAAAAAGAAATCCGAGTTCCGGTAGGTAAGCAACTCTGCGGCGGCCGACGTACCTTGTGGTCTAGCGGCCTGACATACAATGCGCGCGTAAAAATGTAGCGGAGGGAAAGCGAGTGGCGCGGGGAATATGACAAGCTCCGCCCAGATCCTCAAGGCCGTTGGCTAGTACCGCAGCCTTAATCAGAGATTGTTTAAACATTTACACCGGAGAATAGAATATATTAGCCTTGGTAGCCTAATTTAACTTTAAATTTATATAACACCATAGCTAAAGCATAATAAACAAAAAAAAAATAGATAAGGATCTCTTTCTAATAAAACCAGACCAACTTCAGGCAAAGCGAATAGTATGATTACTACATAACACTAATTATAATCGTGACTGATAATCTCTGACATTAGCTAATACTTGAGTATCGTGTTAATTGTTGTAAACTTAAATCATTATATGTAGGTTATCGGTAAAACTTAAATCATTATATGTATCAGAAACACTATTTTTTATTCGAGCTGACTTTTCTCATTTAAATTCAAACGTAATCTAATGATTAAAAACTAGAACACCAAGTTTGATACTCTTATGATTTACTAGCCTTTCCCGTGGTTTCGCGCGCGATCTAAAGGCTGGAAACCAAATACCTCCCGTTTTTGCAACGTTTTTCATTGATGCTCCGCTCCTATTGGTCGTAGCGTGATGTAATTTAGCCTATAGCCTTCCTCGACAAACGGACTATCCAACACAAAAAAATTAAGGCAAGTGGTAATCGGTCATCGGTGTAATGTAAAAATGATCTGCAGTCTGCACATGAAAATATCAGAGTCGCAAGACTTGGATTTGAACCCGCTTCACTAACTCATTTGTTTTTCAAGTGATCGCGTACCACTGTTTTCTTTACAGTACCTATTTACAAACGTACAAATGTAAATACATATGTACATAATATTTTCCCGTCATTTACATATTGTGTTATGTAACATGAGGAAGTTGTTGTTTTATAAATAGATTATTTCCTTTACTAATATTTGTAAACAAAAACATACCTTCTCGCCTCTTTTTCCGTAACTCAATTTTTTCTATAAGTGTATTTCTGAGCACCGTAGCTTCACTTTCGTTTGCGAAGTTAAATGCAGTCATGTAATCCTGCAAGAAAAGTTAAAATTATGATAATTTTACGCCATTTTTTACTTTTTTACGATTAACGAGTCAAAAATTTACTTGTTAAGTAAATATCAGTTAAAAAAAAGTGAGGGTATGTCACTAGCAAGTAGGGGCGTTAACGGTTCAATAATTTTTGCTCTAAAGTACATAACTTCTGAGATAGAAGCCTAAAAACTTTGTTTAAAGATGGCGCTTAAAGCTCCACCTGGATTTGTCAGCATTTTGTGATTTAATGCTCAGTAACTGACCCAAAACCTTATAAAGAAAAAAAAATTGGACCGGAAATTTAGTGCAAGGTTAAATTCTATTTTTACTGAGCTATTACCTCTGCTTCAAACGTGTGTAGAAACGGCTTTGGACTCTTATACTCAATTTGCATGTACACTTCATGTTCCCATATCATAGCCTTGCGGTATAAGCAGTAGATACGGAAGAAATAAGACCGTTTGCCGTTGTCCTTGATCAGGCACAGCACTCCAGTGTCCTTCTTTTTCCATTCTGAGTGAGCTGGCCCTTCGGTTGTGAATAGTTGTACTACTGCCGTTGCTAGGCTCTGAAAAAAAATTACATTGATGGATTAATAAATAAATACTAAATTAGCGTCTACAAAGTGTCCTGAAGAAGTGCATCATTCGAAATTGAGTTGCGCTCTGTTCCAATTCTGTTTGATCATGGCTCTTCAGCAGACTAAATTGAAATGCACGTTTTTACGTTTTAACTACTGAATTTGTGTTACCAGTTCTTAAGCCAATTAGAGCTTCTGATTTCTGCATTTTATTATTCGGTTTGAAATAATGTCGCATCTCAACGCCTTATTTTAAGAGTTAGATATTGTTTAGAAAATATGCATCTATATAATGTGTATTATATAAACACATCGTAATAATTGTATTTCCAAATGTCATTTAGAAATACAATTGTTACGAGTGGAGTAACTACACAGTCTGGCCATAAATACTGTTACAATTAAAAATAAGAAAGATATTACATTTGAATTTGGAATCTGTCATTTTTATACGATTGCTCATTGTGTTTTCTAATTTTGGCGCCAATACATTTTATAATATTTTGCGATATTTAAATGGAGTGGGGTGATAAAGAGAACCGAATCGCTGTGATTGCATTACACAAAGTTGGTATGGAGCCAAATGCAATTTTTAAAACTCGCCATACGCTTGATAAGTCAAATGTTGTGACAGAAAAAGATCTGGCCGTCCACGTAGTGTTCGTACGAAAAAGGTGGTCAAAGCAGTAAGGGAAAGAATTCGCAGAAATCCTGTCCGAAAGCAAAAGATTTTATCTCGGGAGATGAAGATAGACCCAGAATCATGTCGCGTATTTTAAAAGATGACTTAGGACTTGCAGCCTATAAGAGACGCACTGGTCATATTTTATCTGATAATCTAAAAAAGGATAGGGTAGTAAAATCGAAAAAACTACTGAAGCGGTACGCAAAAAGGGAGGTCACAGAAAAATTTTGTTTACGCATGAGAAAATCTTTACAATTGAGCAACATTTTAACAAAAAAAATGACCGTATTTATGCTCAAACCTCTAAGAAAGCTTCCCAATTAGTCGGCAGAGTGCAACGTGGGCATTACCCGACTTCAGTGATGGTTTGGTGGGGTGTTAGCTATGAAGGAGTGACTGAGCCATATTTTTGTGAAAAAGGTATCAAAACATCGGCACAAGTGTATCAAGATACCATTCTTGAGAAGGTAGTTAAGCCCCTTAACAACACCATGTTCAATAACCAAGCATGGTCTTTCCAACAAGACTCGGCGCCGGGTCATAAAGCTCGGTCCACGCAGTCTTGGTTAGAAGCGAACGTTTCGGACTTCATCAGAGCTGAAGACTGGCCGTCGTCTAGTCCCGATCTTAATCCGCTGGATTATGATTTATGGTCAGTTTTAGAGAGTACGGCTTGCTCTAAACGCCATGATAATTTGGAGTCCCTAAAACAATCCATACGATTGGCAGTGAAGAATTTTCCCATGGAAAGAGTGCGTGCTTCTATTGATAACTGCAGGCCTCAACGTTTAAAGGACTGTATTGCAGCCAATGGAGACCACTTCGAATAAGCTTTTTATATTTTAAATTGTTTTATATTTATGTATAAAACTAACACACTGTAAAAGTAATAAATATTATTTGAATTAAAAAAAATTTTTTTTCTTTGTGACAATATTTATGGCAAGCCTAGGTAGTAGTTCAAAACTTTTTACATGTTGAACTTACCACACTATGAGATATTGTAAATCTCTTCTTACTTTATATAAATACAAATAATCTATAATAATCGAGATACTACATTATCTATATAGGGTAAACATACCGGTTTACCGACCACTACCCCTTTTCGACCACTTCGCATGTTATTTTAAATAATAGACAGTGTTATAGACCGATCTTTTCTAATTTCGCGCCATTCGATCCGGGCGAACTTCACACTTTATATTTTAACGGCATGACCTCGAAGTTTTCAAATTGAGCACTCAGTCGCTCTTTCAAAATTTGGCGTATGAATGCGTGTATAATTTAGCGAAAAAAATAGTAGGTAGATTGATTTTCAAAGGTAAGTTTTTAAGTGTTACTCTTACTTTATTGGTCATTGATTTGGTTTGTGTGTATTAGGCATGTTTAATTTCAATATTCAAGTGCCTAAACTCATCAAACTTTTTATAATTTATGATATTTTTGGTGGTCGGACAATACGTTAACGATTAATTTCAAAATCTACTTTCCGACCGGGTGGTCGCAAAACCGGTTTATTCGCGTCATTTTTCTTTGCCTTTATTGCGGAAACCTTAAATTCACCAACATACATTGCACTATATTTGTGAACAGCTAGAGTTTTGTGAATTTACAACTAGATTACGACCGCCTGTATACCTTATATTTTCAAAGATATGGCCTTCCAAAATAGCGAATATTTAACGGCCGATGACCAGTAAAAACAAAACCTGTCCCCGACCGTTTGAAAACTCCCTTATAAACTTACTAATATTATAAAGGTGAAAGTTAAGATGTATGTTTGAATGTTTGTTACTCAAGCACAAAATTTGGTACAGAGATAGAGTATACTCTGGAATAGCACATGCTAATTTTTATCCCGGAAAAATAGATAGTTCCCTTGGTATATATCTGTTTTTATTTTGTAAAGGCGAACTTATTCAAGCTTGTTAATAAGCTTATATGTTTTAATGATAATGGATACATTTTCGTTGCTGTGCTTGGTGTAAGAATTGTGCTTGTTTTTTTTATCAGATGGCACCTATCAGTAAAGAAAAGAAAAAAAAATTAAGAGCCTTGCTGCTTCAACCCCTAAACTTTCCTTTGAATTTAAAAGTTCTTCTAACAAGCGTACGAAAACGCTAGGGCGAAAATTTCTCATTTCACACTGCTCTATTAAGATTCCATAGTTTTTCTTATATATCTCTTATCGACATCTCAATATCACCATTTAGTGACATTCAATTATCACAAATCTTTAGCTTGGCAACAATACTATGAAATTAAAAAGAGATATAGCGAAAGAGGACAAATAAAACTAAATTAAGAAAAGAAAGCTCGAAAGAGCTAAAGAGAAAAGAATAACTATTTCACCACCACCAACCATCAAAGAAGAGAATTAAAAAAAAAGTAGAAGAAACTCAATCCCGTGTTAAATGTGGTTCTTGTGATCTTGACCTTAATACCGTTACTTAATTTTATTTTTAAGTCGTAAAAGAGAGTAAAAATATACAGCTTTTGTGAATTTATTAATTGTATTATTATCATACTATTATAAACCTTACAGGCTATTACACAAGAGTCGTTTTTCTACCGTAAAATAGGTGGCCGAAAACCAGTGCACTAGTGGACGATAACTGAGTGAAAAGGCCGATAACCGGTATATTTGCTATTTTTACGAATATCTATTTTTATTAAATTATGTATCACTGATACATCTATAGGCGCTAGGTTTAATGAAACTAGACTATTGTAGGATGAAATGATATTTTTTTGAAAAATCTTGGAGTACAACATTATGATAAAAATCAACTCCGAAGTCAACAAGCCGCTTAAACGGTCGATACCGATAATTATAGGGTAAGCATACCGGTGTATGCTTACCCTATAATTATCTTGCATTTCGACAATAATGAAGAAAGGTACATTATACTTAACATCGAATTATAACCTAGGGCTTGGAACCGGTTTAAAAAACGGTTTATTTCCTTAACATAATGGTTAATTCATTGCTTGTTCTGTAACCGGTTAATGAAAACGAACAGTTTAGTAAACCAAAATAATAATGGTTAACGGTTATTCTTCAAGAAAGAAACCGGTCTATTCATTACTAAGTAAGGGATACATACATTGTACCCATCTTACTTAGTAATGTAGGCAAATGTAAACGTACAAAATTAATTTTACGCGGTTATTTTTTTCATGGAACCTAAGTTTTAATGAGTCAGTCCACCAAGTCAAGTCTGGGAGCTGGGAGGGAGTCTGCCCACGGTTCGCCTTTCGGTGCGGCCCGCCACTCGAGAACTTTTCAACCACCTGTTTTGCGAGCAATGTGCCTACTACAGCCACTTAAGCTTGGATATTCGGCAGGTTATGTCGATGAACTTGGTCCTTGCGTATCTCGTCATTCGAGCCCACTGGATACGGATGGCACAAGAGCGGTTATAAACTGAAACCTAAAACCGAAAAGCCTTTCTGTTTAGTTTAAAAACTGAGCGAGATTCCAAACTCTGATAATAATAATTACT
The DNA here is from genome assembly GCA_905231865.2 of Boloria selene. Lineage (NCBI taxonomy): Eukaryota > Metazoa > Arthropoda > Insecta > Lepidoptera > Nymphalidae > Boloria > Boloria selene. Next base: position 3,120,634 of record HG993133.1, read on the forward strand.
AACAGATTTTTCTTTGCCGTACAAAACAAACGAAGCCAGTGGATAGTACTAGTCAATTCATTTTGAAAAAAGAAAAATATCCTATGCATTTTTGTCCACGTTATATTTATAAGAGACATGCTATATTAAGGTTACAACGGACATCCGGCCGCTTTGTAGTATTCTGTTGGAATCATAATTAAATTAGTTTTGTCGTTTATCCTTTGTTTTGCATGTCAATTCGAATTAAAGGGAACTTTTGTTTAAAACATAAAATAAATCTTTACTCTACAAATTAAAGTATCATTAAACTACTATATATTGAATACATCTGGCTATTTTCACACGTAACGTGCTGGCTTCAATTCTCTAAATAAATAATCAGGTAGTGACGTTACTACTTTTTATTTCGAAAAATCGGGTTCCTGAATGATAAACATTAGGAACTTTTTAATTATGTTTAATATAAATTTACTTATTTGCTTCGATCGGAACTGTTCTGATAGACTTGTTTTTTTTTTTATTTAAGATTTCGTGAGGGACAATGATTTATCGTCTGCAATCTATGTGAAAGAATAGTGGATCATCAACTTGTGGTTTAGGCGATCACATACCACAGAGGCGCTCTCTGGTTCGGTGTCTACATTGGAGAATTTCTGTAACATACATCTAAACTAATTTTACTACTGGGTAAACTACCTGCCAAATTTAAGGAGCACCAAATATGAGGTCAACTTTCATACAAACTTGCGAATGACCTTAAACCTCTATAATTCAACCCTTTCGCAAAATCCGTTCTTAGCGGACATATACTGACTATAAACTACAGTCCAGTTGGATATTTTGTGATGAGTAGGTAACCTTTCGCTTTCATATATTTAGATTTAGACTATACTTAAATACTTAAACTAACTTTTATCCTATATCTAGATTAAGCACTTGATTAGTTACCCAGAGGAATGAAGAATTTATTTTATGGGTGTTGAAAATGGCTATGGCTATAAAGACAGTGATAGCCCATCGGTAACGCGGCAGCTTGGATAACCGAGTGATGCGGGTTCAAATCCGGGTCTCGCACCTCTAATCTCATGTGCGAATTAGTTATATCATGATTACCACTTGTCTTACGATGAAGGAGAACATCGTGAGAAAACCTGCATGTCTGAGAAAACCTAACAAGTTTTCGAAAGGCATGTGAAGTTCGCCAACACGCACTAGGCCAGCGCGGTGGACTATGTCCTGATCCCCCTCGTACTGAGGGGGGCCCGTGCCCAGCAGTGGGATGTTAAAAAAAGGCTGATGATGATGGCTATAAAAGGGTATCACTATTTCATAGAAGATAATGCAAGATATCTTAAAGTTACCTTTACATATGGTAGAAGTTTTTTGAGATTAGTAAAAAATAAACATGAAGAAAATAACAAAAGCCAATATGGTAACATCAGTTACAGAAAAAATAATATTCCATTGGCCTTGAGATAGAATATAATTAGGAGTTGTACTGACTATATTTAAAAAAATGTAAAACATTTCTGCATATTAATTTAAATGTCAAGGTTTCCTACAATAAAAAAAAATGTAAACATGTTTGAATCTTTTTTGAATGTCTGTAAAATTAAAAATATTATTTTACTTAACAGGGTTAAGTATTAAAATACATAATCAAATGTAATGTTAATTATATATACAACTTGGCATATAGCTTACGTTTGATTGAATACCTTCATCATAGTACCTTAAGGGGGCTAGATTGTCACTTTCACCTAGTTATGAATACAAAACAGTATACATACACAGGTGATTCCTGCCTTGCCTTGTTAAGAGTAATACAAAGCAATAGAACATGACTGACCTTAAAAGATTGAATTGCTCAGGCAACATTAAAATTTTAATTATAATAAGAAAAATCTAGTACATAAATTTGACTGACAACCTGTAATCGAACCAAATCCCATAAAATAAAAATTACAAGACTAATAAAACCAATTTTATCCTATCAAACAGAATAATGCAACTTGAAAAAAGATATTTGAGATAATTTTTAGCAATCACTAGTAAAACACATGCTATATGTAGACAAAACAATATTCTAAATTCATATATGTAATGCAGCATGGATTATAAAAACTATTCAGGTACAAGAATATCTAGGGGTTTTGACAGACTGATTATAGCCAAGTAATTATAAAGGCTTCTTTCAGATGGAAATATGAATGATAGAAGAAAAAGGCTTCTATCAAAAATACAGCACATTTATAATTGTTAAGTACACAAATGGTGATTATATTCAAATGTGCAACTAACTACAAAGTTATCTTAAGTTTTAATTATCTTATAAATAATAAAGTACTTTATATAATAAGGTGAAAATGTTACTCAAGATTTCTATTTCTATTATGCAATAAGTGCAACAAGTAAGGAATAATTCATTGTCTTGCAGAACTAGTTATGTGACATTCACATGTGGTTTGGGAAAAGTTGTTAAGTTTCTCTTGACAATATGTTTACAATTTACATCATCTTATATAGGATTTTATATTTATTTACCTTATAATAAGAAATTAAAATAATTTTAAATATTATAATATAAGCATATATTATATAAGAATATATATATAATTCCATAATAAGACTGGTTTTAAACATATGTCATTATATATCATCATTATTCATCCATTACTAACATATTACTAATTATTTTTTTTGTTTCATGCGATAGGTATTTTGATATATGTAAAAATATGAACACTGCTTTATTATAAAACATAATAAATGTGACCTAAGGACAATGTGTTTTTATTGAGCTTTTGTATTCAAAAGGACAGTGTGGAATGAATATGAAACCATGTGTGTAACCATGTCATAAAAGTACCAGTAGTCTACACCTTAAAAGAATTCAAAGGACCTTTTGTATTGACTAAGCATTTATAACATTAGTTTATTATATGTAAAGATTTACATAATGACTCATACTTTTCAAAAACTTATATATAAGCATAATCTTTCTTTCCTATATGTTAAAAATTTTAAAAACAAGTTTCAATAATTTTTTGAGGAATTAATCAATCTTGTCACATGAAAATTTATCAATGCGAAAACTGATAAAAGGTAGATATACTGATATTCTTAATCTATTGGACTCGAGTTAATCGAAGGCCATAGCAGGTGCTCTAAGTTAACCAACCTGGCATTTTGGTCCAATGAGGCTAAACAACTGGTCATTCTCGTCACGAGACAACAGGACGCTCGGCCTATTCTCTCCCTTCGGCATCCTGTCGAACTTGCACAAAAACACTCATAAAATCACTTTAAATAGGCACGAATGAATATGTCAGTCATCACTATTTCCCAACATTGTATTAATCTAATTCTCCAATTTAGGCACTCGCGATTGAAACATATAGAAAATAAGTGCATTTCTAGATTTACAGCCGCGGTTATTACAACATCGGACGCGTATAATTTTGTTAAAATATAAATTGACTTTCCCTACATCCCGTGCGTGAAACATCAATTTATTCAATCATCAAACTGGTGTTGCAAGTTTCATGTCACAAGTGTCAAATTATTTCTACACGTAAACGTCATGATATAACGAATCGTATCGTTTCGTGACATATTTAATGTTGCTTGTTAAGAAATATCTTTATACCTAATTTGTTAGGTATACGTTAAGTATAAGCTTTTTAGGTCCGATTTCACCAATAGTGTCGTTATCCAAGAATAACTATGCCAGGTATAAAATTATTCGCTGCTTTACTCTCAGAATAACTCGTAGTACGTTTCACCACTTTGTAAAGGCAAAAAGTTAATCCTAGTATAACTATTCTTAGATTAATGTTTTTTTTTTACCTGTGGCACATTGAATGAGAATAGAATGTAAATGCAGTTAAATTAAATAGACTTGTCATTATCTCAGTACAGTATAGCATAACAGGACATTTTTAATTTAGTCGTCACTTTGAACTTGTGTCAATGTGTCAGTGCTATTTTTCAAACCAACTGTATCTGTAAAGTCGTTAGTCGCGCTGCGTGCTCAAAACATAGTTATTAATTTCGTTTAGTTTGCTTTGTGTTTTTTTTAAATGTCTGGAAGGAAACGAAGTGCCAACTGAATCTAAATCAATCATGGAATCCTTTTCATCGTAGTTGTAAAAAATGCTCATTTCTTTCTTTAAACCACTAATACGTCACACGTCTCAAAATAAAATAGTTATCTTCACTATCGCTTTCACTGTCCGATAACATTCTTCTCAAACGCTGCATTTTAATAATATTTTCTCCTAATTACTATTCAATGTGCAAAAATATGACAACAACAGTTTACTGACATAAAATTTGACACTATTTTGATTTTATCTGAGGGATAAGCCGGTTATTCCTTCAAATTTGGCGGTATAAGAGTTACTCTCGTATAACTTTGTTATACTCAGGATAAGTAGTTGGTGAAATGAAGACATGGTTATCTGAGAGTAAATAACAGCTTTATCCTAGGAATAAAATTTATTCTACTTTGGTGAAATCGGACCTTAGTCGAATCTGAACATCAAATACTTTCAAGCGCTAAATCTATAGTCTTTAAAATTTTTGTCAGTCTGTCTGCGACTGCATCATGTAAAAACCCATAGAGTATATTGATACTTTATTAGTCATCTATGATTGATACATATATAATAAAAACCACTTAACAAATTTTGATGTTTGGCATGATGATTAGCTGGTAACCAGTGTTGCCAGATGGGGCTATCTCTCTTACTGAGCAGCGATATTATTTTATCCGTTGGCTACAGGTAGCCGATTCGGCTATTCTTTTTTTCAGAAATATTTAATTAACAATTTTTTTTATGCAGAAAAAAAAGAACTTTTACAGCAACAATCAGTTTCAATAATTTTTATGTATGTTTTTATGTCAAATCCGAGTACTAGTGGCGTCACTACAAATGTGTTGGTTCGATGGTATGTTACTTACTATTTCAACTTTCCCGCCTTAACTACCTGTGCGCCATGATGGGGCTATCTCGGGGCTACACGCGCGCTCCGGTAGGGCTATTCGTGAAAAAAAATACTGGCAACACTGCTGGTAACACGGGTATGTAGCAATAAAAATAATATGCTTTATGGGGTCAATATACAGGATACTTTTAACCATAGGAAAATATCTACTTTCTGAGAAATCTGACTGTGAAGTAAGAAATAACTGTGCAATGCTGTCACTACTAAATAATATATTTGACAAATACTGTCCATATAATAATAATATTATTATAAAGGCACATTTTAAAGCCGTTAAAATCTAATTATTTAGTAATTTACAACACTGAATCAAATAGTAATCTCCCGCATATTAGCAGAACTATGGATAAAAAGTGCTTAAACAAAATTTCTTGTTAGTTTACATGAATCATATGGAGAAAAAACTTCAGTATTAATAAATATGAATTTATTTACACAGCCCAGTAAAGATAAAACCGTATTTATTACATTGCTAAAATAAAATTAACATCATATTTATCATCATCATCATCATCATCATACTGCAACTTCGGAAATACAGCATAACAAATAAAATTTATTAAGTTTGTGTATAATTTGAAGTATACTCATACTTATTACAAACATAATGAGTTTTTATTTAAATAATTTTAAAGATACATAAATCATACTATTAGCAAAAGATAGTGTTATGTACTTTTTATTAAATATAACTACAGTGTAAAACAAAAATAAATCTCATTATAATTTACACTACATGTGATACTTTTAGGTAGCTGATATTAATGAATCATTAGGTAATTATTTCAAAACTTAACTTATTATAATTTTTAATATTTAATTTTTAACAACACAGGCTATTGTTTTTGTGCAATGTTAATGATCTTTAAGAGGAAAAAAAATCCCATGATTATTACAGTAGAGCCAGACATCAAAATTAAAAATATGTATACTATATTAATAATATTACGAATGAAACCTGAATCAAAGATTATAGATATATCGAGATTTTAAATATGCATTTTATATTTTTAAGAATATAAAGTCTGATGATACAAAGAGCATAGACAATTTTGAGACTTAATAATTAGTAGTACATAACTAGAGATTAAAACTGTATTGTAGATTAAGAATAATAATATAATATATTATATATAAGTATAGATCTTAATGAAATACCTGTTATTTCAAAAGTTTAAGTAAAATACTAATAATCTAAAAAGAATTAAAAGACGAAAAAAATATATATCACCAAACAAAAATATCATAAATAAGAAAATAATTAGCTATTTAAACCGCAAATCGTACTCTAGGTTAATAATACCTAAGTAGAGTTTAATTGACGAAGCATATACAAGACATTGACTATAGTGTGCGTTGATTTAACAACTTTAAAGGTACCAGTAACATTGTGCCAAAAATGGCGGTAACTTGTTTTAGCATTACATGTTTCAAAAAAACTATTATAAATACACATATTTTACTATTTGTACATACGTAAATATAAATTACAAGCATTTTTATGAATACCACAATATAAACGTATAAAATTTGTACGCTATACGAAATTTAATTTGTAATTTACATTATTTTATATCTACTTACAGTTTTAAATAAGACAAAAAGTGTGAACTACAATTATTATGATTGAATCAATTCCAACAATAACTTTTATTTATAAGGAAAATAACAGCATTTTGGTGTAGTGTTAAACATTCGATAAATAAGATAAAACACAAAGTTTCAATCTTTTTAACGTTTTGGAATAATATTATACGATTTAATATTACTTAATCGAGACATCACTACATCGAAAAAGTTAGAAACGTTGATTAGAATTCGATGTACGTAAAATACCAAGGCAATAGACGAAAATACACTACGGAGTTGGTGTTGTTCTAAGTTTTTTCACACTAACATCTAAGGTAATGCTTAGGATCTACATTTCTAATTTATTTTACTTCTCGCATATTTTATTACAAGTATTTATTTTCATTGCCGTACACGGTGAACAAACAATTAAAAAAACTATTTAATAAAAACTTAAAAAATGTGTGATATTAATTATTTTTATCTTTTCATCACTAGGCATAATTTTGTATGATTTACACAATATGTATTTCTTGATTTACATAAAAAAATGGCGATGATTATATTTCCATACTAGCGATTTTTAGATCTAAGATAATTTTTAAGGAGCAGTTTAAAGTGCCACAGATTTCACAAAAAACATCGCTTTTCTAAAAATATTTTATCATCTGTGACAATTTTAATGTAATACGTTAAAAAATATTACACAGCTTAAATAAATAAGTTGCTTGAAAACTCGCAGGTAGGGTAGTAGGGTACTATGAAAACTACCCACTGCCATAATAGCAAAATGCAATATAAAAATAACTAAAATAAATACTATCAATATTTCTTTATTAATACCTATAATAACGTTCAAAAGTACAACTAAAAAATAAAATAATATATTAAATAAATTCTATCTCACTCAGGAATCACAAAACAAATTGTACTTGCTATGTTAGTTCAAATTTTAAATAAAGAGTGACCTATTCACATTACGTATATGTTGTGGGTAAATTGTAAAAACCGTAGAATTATAATACAACTAACAATTTTCTTTGATGTTATTTTATCGCTTTTACAATATACGCAAAGTATATGTACTGTGCTGTTCCTATTTGAATAATAAAAATGAAAGAAAAGACTCTTGCGCGACCGTTTGCAACTATGTTCAGAATTATAAATACAAAAGTACCAGTGCAAATCATTTTAAAGCAAACTTAAATAAGTGTGCGAATAGGTCGCATTAGGAACATGTGCAATAAAGGCATAGTCTGCCTTGAAGCCCCAAATAGCATGTTATTTTTAAAATAAAATAAATAAATAGCCACATTTTTGTTTTAGGTATTTACATAATTTTATGTACTTTCCTTACTATTTATTGCTCTTTAACACCAGTAAAATAGATTAATAATACAGATTATAATTGTTAAATATTAAATATGCTATACATTATAAAAGTAAAATATAACCATTTGATATGTATTCGGAAATGGATTGAAAATATAGTTTTTAAATTCAGAACATGACAAAAGAAGCTTATATTATAATAACAGTTCCACAACAAAGTTAACAATTTATTTTTAATCTGTTATTAAATTCCAAACAAAGTTACATTATAATTTATATAAACAAACAACATAATATAAATTCGACAGCGCCTGACAACACTACATCTAAGCTACCATCTCGTACAGGATACTATTTGTACGCACCGTCTAAGGTGGGTTAAGTTCTACTCAGTGCTTAATAATACTATACCTGATTTACTGAGATTACGTTTACTTTGGGCAAGTCCAGGGTAGTCCGGGGAAGTCCCGAGGGACGGGAGGGAGACAGCTCAACTACAGCTGTCCTTTTTCCCCGTTGCTTCGTCTTTGTTCGGTTCTAAATCGGTTTTCGATGTTCCCGGTTGAGGGTTATCGGGATCTGAGAATAATTATTTTTTATCATTACTTAAATTACCAGCAATGTTTATTTACTTTTATAAATAACTAGCCGTCCCCGCCCGCTTCGCTGGGCGAATTTTCAAAGGAAATAAATTAAATTTTATTCATAATTTTTTTTTATTCATATTTTTTTTTTGCTTTTTTTGTTAATTTTTATTTTTTTTTTTGCTTTTTTTGTTAATTTTTATTTTTTTTATTTATATTTTTTTTTGCTTTTTTTGTTAATTTTTATTTTTTTTTATTTATATTTTTTTTTTGCTTTTTTTGTTAATTTTTATTTTTTTTTCTGAATTTTAAAATATTGTTCAAAGAAGAGTCAAATTCACTTAAAATAAAATTATTATTATTTAAACAGTAAAAAAATAATCATTTGGAGTCTGTAGAAGTTACAGTTTGGAAACATAAATTTAACATTCTCACACCCACCCCCGCAATCCCTATTGTAAATCGAATTTCGTAAAATCCTATTTGAGATGATTTCTGCATGACAAATAAAAGATTACTACCAAATTTAAAGTCTATAGAGGTTACAGTTTGGAAATAGAAATTTCACATTTTAACACCCACTACCGCAATCTTTTTCGGCGGTGGGTTGTTGTAAAATCCGCTCTTAAATCATTTCTGCATCACATATAGACGACTCTAGCTAAATTTGGAGTCTGTAGGAGCTACGGCTTAAAAAATAAAAACTTTCATTGTTAAACCACCCCCGCAACCCCCTGTGGGGTGAGCTACCGTAAAATTCGTTCATAGACTATTTCTACATCTCTTACAGAAGATTCCTACCAAATTTTGAATTTATAGGAGCTATAGTTTAAAAACGGGAATTGTTCATTGTTAACGCCCCCGCAATCCCCTTTGGGGGATGAACTTCTTAAAATCCGTTTTTAGTTGACCTCTACATAACGAAAGTAATATTCCTACCAAGTTTCACATTTTTAAGTCCTATAGTTCCCGAGATTTCGTGATGAGTAACTATAGAAATTGGAATACTTCGATTATCATCGAAATTTTTAACGTTTTAGCAGACTTTTTTAAAATTTTCTTACATATAAACATTCTCCTGACAATTCTGAAGACAACAAAAAAAAATTAACCCAATCGGTCCAGCCGTTCTCAAGTGATACTCGATCATAGATACGGCATTTTATTTTTATCAAAAAATGAGAGTGGGTGTGCAGGGGTGCGTGGGAGTTGGTGGGTGGATGCGTGGAAGTTTGTAAGTAGATTCTTAGCTGAATGTAAAAGAACATTATCCGTTTAGTAAACTCCGTTGAAATCCATGAAAACAAAAGAATCAAGAGAAAACGCTTGTCTTTTGTTTTTATTAGCGGGATAAATGTTCATAAAAGTAAAACAGCAATAAAAAAATGAAGGAACGTTAGAATTCGAAAAATAAATAGCCATAAACCATCTAGGAAAAATTTCGCATCAAATGGTGGTAGTTTCATGTCGATACGATCAGTGGTTTAGGCGTGATTGAGCCTCAAACGAACACCATTTTCATTATATATATATAGATGATTTTTAAAAGGATTAACATTTTGGCTAAATATGTAAATAAATGGTGCGTGGGTTCAAATTAAAGTATGTTTTCAAACTTTACATAGATTTATTTTGGTTCCCAAAATTTCTTCGTTAGCAAATTCGTGACCAAAATTGCTTTAAAATATTCGAAACTCAGGGAACGAAAATTCAAAATAAACCAACAATAAAATGCGAAAAGATATCTTTATTTAAAATGACTATCTCGCAAATCTAAGAAAATACTTGGATATTTTTTATTAAATTTTGTATACTTAATATAAAAGTAACAAATTAATTTGTATGTAAAGTATGTGAAGGCAAAGAGACAGTGATAAGGTTCTTATTGTCCTTGTGTAACTCACTAAAAAGGTGTAATATATAAAATAGTGAATTTAGCGAACGTAATAATAAATCGTAGACGTAACAGAATACGTACATACATGTAAGTGATACATTTATTAAGCCATATAGGCGCTTGTCAATTTACATAGTATTTACGTAACTTCCTTCCTTGTCATGTCAATGTTGGCAAAAACAAAGCTATAAAATAATAATAGATTGTGGAAATTTCTTACGATAAAAATATTATGCGATTATAGACTACTTAAATAAAACTTTTAATTCGGTGGATCCGATAGAAACATACAAAATATATTTTTTTTAATAAATTTTTAAATGTTTTTTTAATAAATAAAAAAAATATGTTGCTTTTTACAATCATACGCCAATCAGTGTTATGATGATATTAGGTAATATCTTGAAAAATTATATTTGATACCTAAATTATCTATGAATTGTATTATGCAATGTTTTACAGTCTGTCATACAGATTGGGTAAATTTATGTAATAAAAAAATAAAAAATACTCCAAATCTTGGAAGCTAAACTTACTTACTAACTTATTTCTTTTGCTTTATCGTATTGAAACTCAGATCACTTTGTTTGTCATGAGAATACAATAATTTAATATTATCTTATTTGCTCTGATATTGGAGTCGAGGGGTTGGATGTTGGAACTCGTCTATAATTAGTTTACCCACAGATTCTATTTCGTTACGCATACATCGTGTTATGTACTTGCAAATCATTTAGTATTAAGTAAAGACCACATGTTATTCTTAAAACCATCCTAAATGAAAAATTATTATAAAATAAGCGAACAATATGCAGAGAAAAAAAAATACAATACGTATTTACTATTTATATAAATGTATTGACTAGATTTTAATGGCACACTCGAGTGTTTTACAAACAAAGGCATAACTAAACTGTTAATAACTACTTAGTAACTTTTTATTGCATAAAGAATAGAATAAAAAAACAATAACAATGAGAAAAGTATTAAGCATTTATGAACTAAATCATAAATGCCAATCGACATGCCAGACTAATGTTATAGAATACTTAGGTATAATAAGACTAACGAACCGCCCTAACTTTACCATTTTTTTGTCTTTTAAACTCGTGTGCATATCTATCATTTTTAAGATGTTTTTATGTGATGTTTTATTTAAATACACGGTAATAAGGCTGTCGCATACATAAAAAAATCATAATCGCAGATCGTTAGATGTGCCCCGCAGAACAAATAACGCGCTTATTAAATTATGTTATTACTCAAAGAGGTGCATGCACAAGTCTTGATTAAGTACCTGCCTAGCGCTTGCTTTGAGTGGTTCAACGCTGTGAATATTTCTTTGCGTGTAATTAGTTTTTAAGTGCTGAAGTTACCAACTCAACAGCTATTGCTATTTGTGATAAAATAGAATGAACTTTCTTATTAGATATACCAAACACAAGACATGTTGAAATAAAACACTAAATATGTACATATATTATAAATGAAACTATCTTTTCGGATTTTGTCGCGGATTTATTATGATTTTTGGTTCCCAACGTTTCGAATGCTTTACAGCAATCATGGTCACGGGAGAGACTAAGGTATTAGACATCTCAGGGGGTTATATACTTGATACAGACAGTGCCTACCCACAATTTACAATTTTTTTTCAAGATGGCATTAAAGTACCTTAAATTTAAATACATTTTAATTGTAAACATTTAATAATTTTAAAATTTAGAATTATATTATAAATATGGCAATATTATTAACTTATTTTTAGTTACTATGATTATAATTATTCCAATTTCTTATAATATTTGTTAAATTAATATTATGTAGTGTTGCTATTATTAAAATATGAATGTGTTATAATAAAATATAAATTGTTGAAGCAATATTAAACTTTCATATATAATAATTTAATTAAGTAATTATTTGAATATAAGTTAAAAAAATTAATGACTTAAAAAAAACTTGTATTTTGATTATTTTAAAGTTAAATATTAAGCAACACTACTGCAAACTAAAATTAAATTGAAAATATAATATTAATTATATTAAATTAAATCTAACTATGCTATATGCTCTATTTTCTTCTATCTATGATTTAATTTAATGTTGTAAAAAATGTCCCAAAAAAAGGATACAGGCGTTTGTTTTTTTAAAAAAAGAACGTGTATGTACGCTTACGAACTAACATATTAAAAACGGATACCAGAGACAAAGATATTTCGCACTTCGTCCTATAAGTACAGGTACTCATTACACAGATACACATTATAGAGACACTACATCAGTAAGGATATGTTAGATTAGAAAGATAAGGTAGGTACTGACGTCACTATGGTTGTGGATAAATACTAAACGATAAGCGCTAAGATGTTTCAATTCGTACCTACTTTTAAATACAATTTCTTTCTAATAAGTATTCAACTTAACTGTTACTAAATACACAACACCCATAAGGAATCTTTGAAATATCGGGGCACCCTTAACTTATCCCTGGCTTTACTTGTATAGGCATCAGTTGACCCGGCTAACCAGTTATTCTCATACCAAATTTCATCAAAATTCGACTGTTCCGACAAAAATCGTAGATTCGGCTTCTGTATCGATAATGACTATTCCTAAATATCTTTATTTGTAGATATTTTAAAATATTTTTAATGTTCAGATTTAACTCCGACAATAATTAAACAACGTACGACTTACCTCATTTTAACAGTCATATTTTACGATAGAAATATTTTTACTACGTTTACAACAATATCTGTATGAGACAGGTCTAAAATTACCGCATTGCATTTTCAATATAATAATAATAATTTGTTACGTCTGTAGCTGAAATTAGATTGTCTGTCATACCGCCAAGGACGTAACCAATGTGTTTTTATTTGATTTGTTAAGGAATCTTCTTATTTAGTTCTAGTATCAAACCGATTTCAATTAGTTAATATTTTTTGTGACTACGTTACATGATTTCTTCGCTGTAGTGGTATATCAAACTTCATTATAATATAAGGTCTCAAAAAAAATTGCGGTCTCAGTTTGGTAGGCATTTTATATTCATACATAATTATGTGTACCTATTAAGTATATATACAAAAAAAAATGAAGTGAAAGTATACTTCTACTTTGTTAGCAGTACCTGTTTAAGTTTTTACGCTCAAACATCAATATTCTGTAATATGCAATTTGGGTAAAATAAGTAGTAATATTTCTGACATAGATAAAAGCTTTTAGTAACACAAAATGTTTATATTTTAAAATACTAAAAAGTAGTAGGTACAGCCCGCGCCAAACTTTGTGACCGCCTTGAGTATAGTCGCGAGTCCGAACTTGCGCATGGTACAGTCGAGTGGGCAATACGTAATCAACCAAACAATTTTCGTTTTCTAACATTTTTAATACTTATTATATTATGTCAATTTATTTTTATTTGTTGATTATAAAGTTCGTGTTTATTTCATAGGTTATTTTATTTAATTTAATATACAATGTATGTGTTATTTGTAAAACATATAGGTTAGATAATAATAGGATAAATGTAAATAAAAAACATTAATATAAATAAAAACTATATTCACAATGGGGCCACACCTTCCATAAAAACATCTCCCTTACTAGTGGATGGTTCCGCATCCGAATCACTCTCTTCCCAAAAAATATCCAAATCTTCTTCATCTGATTCATTATCGCTCACGTGAATTATTATTTTTTCAGTTAGGTCATCTATGATGACATCACTTTTCTTATATTCTTCCTCAATATTAATAACTTTATCGCATAGTGCAGTCCACTCCTGTTCACCCATGCTTATTTAAGGCCTTCTTCAGCTTCTTTCTTCATAAATTTATAAACATCGTAGACCATTTTACGAGCCTGGCGTCGTAAAACATTACAACGTCCGGTAGGCATGTTTATAAACAAATAACAACGAGTAACAATAACAACAAGTAACAATAACTAAAAACTATAATAACAAATTAACGAAACGATCGAACGAATTTTGAACGCTACAGTACTCTCAGAGCTCACAAGTGCGTGATTCGTGTACGGACTAGACATGTGTAAGTAATGCGAGTAATGCATTACGCGTAATATTACCCGAGCGAGTACTGTATCATCACTCATTACTCGACCGAACCAAACATTACTTATTACGTCAAACATGACGCGAGCGTGATATTCCATCGTTCGGGTTAACTTGGCATCACTCCGTTTTACGAATTTTGAAATAGCAAAGCAATTCGAAATGTATTTATTTTAAAAAGCAATAATTAACACAAAATATATTTATAATAAAAATACAAATAGTTATAAGCAAAAAAAGTTATAATTGCTAGAAAAATGATTTTTAAATACGCCAATATTATAAGTTAGGCCAACGATATAAGGTTTTCATTACTAGGTCCTAAGCTGCGCCTGGTCTTCACAAAGGGTCATTCATATTTACAACCTTTAGCTAAACAATACAATTTTGTTTTACTTATTAATTATTTTGCAAGATGCTCAGAAATTTCGCAACTGGTGTTTGTAAAAAGAGTTTTACAATATAAGGGAATAGGGATCCTAAAGAACAAAACCATGTCATAAAAGGTATATCGCTATTTACGTACAAATGCCGCAAGTTTAAAATAATTATTTGAGTATGACAAAATGCAAAATTGCAATATATAATAAAAATCTAAATCGTATCAAATAAAAGTCAACATTATAAAATTAATTGTATTAAAATACAATGATAACGCGTGTTATATTCCGAGATAGATCCGTAATGTCTCACGCATGGCAAGGTGGTGTTTAGAGAATTGTACTGTAGCAACACTCGACCGAACGAAACATTACGCATCACTTCAAAGTTCAAAGTTCAAACATTACTCAAGTCATTACTTTAGTTGTTGTTTTTTAAATTTATCCCCAATAGGGAAAGGCAAAGGACTATAGTCCATACAGCCTTCATTACTTTAGTCATGAGCATGACGCGAGCGCAGTGCTGTCAGATAAAAAAATAAGATAATAGTATACCACCTGTAAAAAAGTTGTACATTTGGGAGTTTTAAATAAAAACAATAGTACACATTAAAAATATTGATTTATTGAAAATAGTGGGTCCCGCAGTTTAGCTTGCGCTAAAAGTACAAGTCTTAATCAAATATTTTATAAATTCAACTTGGTTTTTGGATTATATTGCAGATTTAATTTGATTTTTGGTTCCTGCAATTTGAATGCTTTACAGCAATCATGAACCATGATTAAAATTTATCCCTAATAGGGAAAGGCAAAGGACTGTAAGGTTTATATACTTATTACAGACAGTGAATACCCACAATTTACATAAAAAAGAATATTTAATTCCTAAAATACTATTAAAAAAGAATAATAGAATAATGTGTTCTAAACTCTTAAATCATATTTCCGTACTTTCAATTATCAAATGATGCGTAATGATTTCTCATAGATGGCGTTATTAATATTTTTAAAATTTAATTTTAGTAAGTGTTAATTGTATTTTGCTAAAATATTTAATATCTATAATATACTAGCGATTTAGCGCGAGCGAAGCTGCGGGTTCCGCTAGTTCTACAATATATTTTACTATGCCATGAAATGTATGCCGCTAAGTACGCAAACATGCCGCAAGTGAATAGAAATCATTTGACTAGGACTGAAATGCAAAATTGCAATCTATTCTAAAATATTCTTTACTTACATTATGAGTTAAAGTTTCGAACTTTGTGTATCTGTCTGTTCGTTTGTAGGGGGGTTATTTTCGGAAAAACTGATCTGATCATGAAAACTCTTTCACTAACAGACAGCTACACTATTCAGGAGTGATTGTGAGAAGTGTATTATTGGCTATATTGTATTTTCAAAAATATCCCATTTTAGGGATCCCTACCTTAAATGTATCCCCAAGGTATCAAAATGCTGCATATAAAACGAAAACTGTTGACGAAATACATAATATCAAGCACTATTTTATATATTAAAATTTTATATTACAATACTTACTTATGATTACTCACAAAAAATTCTGCGATGGCACATGCCTTTATTATAACAATTTTTTTTAAAATTATTAAGTTCAAATACGTGTTGAATAGTGGTGATATTGGTATCATGATATTAATCCTTATCCAATTTGTAAACTCCACTTTAAATTATTCGTATCGGATGTTTAATGAGTATAAAAATTGGTATAAAATTCTTTTAGACCAACTTTTTCAGTCGCTGACTTAACCTTATATAGGTGTATGGCTTTATAAATAAAGAATAATAAAAAAAACTTTTTCAGGCTTTTAAAAAATACTAATTCACGTATTCATAGTAAATAATAATTAATTCAAAATTAAAAATAAAAACTTTAATTATTCATTATATATTTTAATATTATAATGAACTTTATCAAGTATATATGTATAATGTATATAATACAGTGGACCCAAAGTCGCAGTCCTTAGAACGCGGTCGGAACCGCGGATACTGCTAGTATAAAAGTATGTTGTAAATTAGTTTTTGTTTCTTTTTCGACGAAAAAATAATAATAATTTATATTGGTTAACTTACGACAGTAAAATTACAAATACAATATTTAAAAAATTCTATACATAAATAATAATCTTAATCATATCAAATAAAAAGTTAACATTTTAAATTTAAAAATTAATTGTATTCAAATATAACAAAGCCGTGCCGTCCGGTCTTAGAATGTGGACGGAGCCGCGGGTACTACTAGTATACGTTGTTAGTTTTTGCTGCATACATTATTGTAAACATAGCTATATGAAAATAATTTAAGTAAATTAGGTTACGACGGTAAATTTTTAAATACAATATTTAAATATAAAAAGTAATAAAAATATAACAATAATCTTACTCACAAAAAGTTAACATTTTAGTTTTAAATTAAAATCAATAAAAACGTGTGTGATATTCATCATATTATTACATGAGATAGATCAGTACTACTATTATGACAGTACGCGGGTAATATTACTTCTTAGCATCACACATGGCATGTAATGTTTCGAGTAATGAAGTGATGTGATATTACTCGGTGCGTAATGTAATGCCATATTTCATTACTTCATAAAGCACTGTTTTGCGCATGTCTAGTACGGACGTAGCACTCACACTAAGGCGTGGGTGCCAGCGCGCGTCGCGGGTGAGCGGTGCGGGCGCGCGGGGTGTGGCCCTGCCCCCAAGCTCTTGTGCGTCCCGCTAATACCTGATTTTGTGTTCTGCGCAATGCAATGAGCCTAGTTCGGGACGGCCACAAAGTTTGGCGCGAGCTATACCTACAATAACTTAAAACAACGACCCGTGTAAAAAATATCGTTCGTTGCGGTCTGGTGAACAAGTCGAGTTTCTGTTATCCAAAAATGTAAATGTAGGTACCCACACAAAATTACTAATAATAAGGCTGCACACTAACTTCAAATTTGTCATTGCGACTTTTTTGATGCAGACTGCAATTGTTAATCGATTTAGGAAATAAAGAAATAACTGTGATTTATATCACGAAATTTAAAGAAAAAAAGATAAAAACAGTACCTACCGCACTAACATACTATTTTTTTTGTTACTTTGATATTTATTTAATATTTACTTGATATTTATTTAATTTAATATTTATATATTTATAACATTAACCTACAGTGAACACAGAGCCTAAATGTTTCGAGTTTGGAACATTATATCTAAGGTAACCTCCGAAACAAGAGAGCTAATTTTGACTCTTACAATAATAATAATTGGAAGCTAAATTATCCCGCAGCGAAAGATACACGTTCCCAGTAATAAGCCTCTCAAAATACCTGTAATTCGGCTAATAATTACTTAATAATAAATAATCAAACGTAATAACCGGTACAGTATCAGTTACAGGCAATTTAGGTGAAATTTTCATTAAATTAGTTATGGAGTCAATTACATGTAGATAGAAACACCGTTAACTAATTAGGTACATGCACAAGTAATAATCATCAGCCCTTTTTTAACGTCCCACTGCTGGGCACGGGCTTCCCTCAGTACGAGACCATATCAGGACATAGTCCACCGCGCTGGCCCAGTGCGTATTGGCGGACTTCACATGTCTTTCGAAAAACTTGCTAGGTTTTTCTAAGACACGCAGGTTTCCTCACGCTGTTTTCCTTCACCGTAAGACAAGTGGTTATCATGATAGAAAAATGATTTGCAAATGAAAATATCAGAGGTGCGAGACCCGGATTTGAACCATTCTCACTCAGTTATCCAAGCGAGCACGTTACCGCTGGGCTACCACTGCTATATCTGCCAAAGTAATAAACAGGTGTAAATATCGCATAATCCGCACATACGTTGGTATCCTAAAGAGATATTGACGATCTAATCAGCTTATTGGCTATTAGCAATCAGATTTGTGTCATCACGCGACGTCAAACAGATAACGAATGAATGAACCCAGTACACTGTCGTCATAAACTTGTAGTGCATGGAACGATACGTGAGCAAACTAAAAAGAAACATAGGAATATATCGTCTAATCCTTGGAATTAAGGTTTAAATTCTATTATTTCGTGAAGTGACTAGTTATCCTATAAAAGCAAATTGGATTAAGATAAGAGATTCGTTGCTAAAGCGATATACATAATACTGGAATGTGTCTGTTGTGGACGTTCTAATGAATATGTAATGGCGATGTTATTTATTGCAGCTCAAGTGCTAAGCTGCTGTCGTGCGCAATACAGAATTGTAATCTATTGAGTTTCACACTACTAAGCTAACATGGAACAGAAAATTTGATCAATGTATCAATAAAACAAACTTTAGTGTCCTAAGATTTACTATTTGTGGGACACTAATAATTGTTTTTGAATATATGTGATGTGTATTTTGTGCAATTTTCTGTAATAGATTAGATACTATTTTCTTTTTTTCTTTTTTTTTGCCTGAATTAAAAATAAACTTGAACCTTAACAAAGTGAAAATTAAAAAAACCTAAAGCGTTTCATCCTTGCTTACCTTAGGTTTGTACCCAGCTGTCCTAGGTACATTTAAGTTTTGATGGTTAGTTGAAATATTTATTCTATCCCTTCTAGCCCTTCTACCCCTTTAAGATCGCTTGGGATATGACGGGATAAGAACTACCCTACATCCTCAGGGTCTCAAATTATCTTCATACCAAATTTCATCTAAATTGCTGATTTTTAGTTCATCCATTACAATTAAACATAAAAATCTCTTCTCTGGTCTAGAAAATAAAATACTAAGAGTAAATGTTAAAAGTAACTTTTAAAACATTGTACCTGCCTACATTTTATATTGCATGTATAACGTATAAATATTTATCAGTAATTATCGTAATCATCAGACCACAATGCGACATTATCAATAAAGGCGTAAACATTAAGGCCATAACGCCAGTCACATCAAGGGTCATTAAATAATTGCAATTTATTGTATATCTTAAAAACGATTTCAATTATTAATTAATATCGAACTTTAAAAATATGAGAATAAGATATACAGTGCAAAACCAATTTGGTACCTATATCTGCACTAAGAACCTAATTTTTTTAGGAAAT
This sequence comes from Boloria selene, assembly GCA_905231865.2. Lineage (NCBI taxonomy): Eukaryota > Metazoa > Arthropoda > Insecta > Lepidoptera > Nymphalidae > Boloria > Boloria selene. The sequence goes on from HG993133.1 coordinate 3,140,565, forward strand.
GTTGCCTTACACTACCTTTATCCCCGAAATATAATAACTTTTATAAAAACTACATTGCAGACAAATGGCTCCTAATCATGTTAGTAAAGATCTTCCGTGGGAATAAAAAATCACCTATACTAAAAATATCTCAAATGAAAACCCGAGTAATAAGTTGTCACTATATAAAATTTTGTCTAAAACGGTCCAGTACTTTTGGCGTGAAAAGCGAACACACAGACACAATACGGTACAGACATATTTTTAACATTTCATGAAAAAAAAAACAGCTTTATAGTTTTATTTTAATAGAAAAAGCACATAATATGTCAAGTATTTTATAATTACCTACCTCAAATAACCTCATTTATTTAAAATCGAAACTAAAAAGAAAAAAAAATAATTTTAATTACTTAGTTATTGTTGGAGTCGGTGCCAGCCAAGGAGATTGTATTAGGATTATTTTGCTTTGGCTGGCACCGACTCCAACAATAACTAAGTAATTAAAATTATTTTTTTTTCTTTTTAGTTTCGATTTGTAGCGTTTTGAAGTCGGTTTTCATTTTTGTTAAAAAATAATTTATTTTAAATTTTTTTGTGGAAATTATTATGTTTCAATAAAATATTGGAAGGCTAACTAAACTACTGCTCCAATAAGTCAACGAAGTTTTGAAATGAACGACAATAGTCAATCGAGATTTGTCCACGTCTATTTTTCCACGTAACTCGTAGACGTTAATAAGATTTACCTTCTATTATCAATCCACCTAATATCCTGAAGGAGTACGACTATCAGTTCATAAGTACGTATAATATTAAAAGAATTTTCTTTCAACTCCTAACCGTTGAGGATATATACCTTACATCATCACAAATTCTTGAACAGCTTTAGAAAATATATGAAAAAGGTAATCAGTGCCGATAAAATTTAAGGGTTGCCCTCGATTTCTCTAGGATCCCATCATCAGATGCTGACTTGGTGACAATGAGAACATCTTGAATGTATACCCTACCGAACAAAAAAGAAATTTTTAAAATCGGCTCACAATTCACGGAGAAATCGGTGAAAACACATAAAAAACAACTGTTGAGGAATTTTACCTTCCATCATCAGCTCATCCACATGAGATGATGATTTTCATACGTAAAAGCTTTATCGGGTTTAGAAAATATATCAAAAACATAATAGGTGCCTGTAAATTTTGAGAGTTGCCTTCGATTTCCCTGGGATCCCATCATCAGATCCTGACTTGGTGACAATGGGACCACCTCGGAACTATACCCTACCAATCAAAAGAAAAATTTTTGAAATCGGCCCACAGACGGCGGAGCAATCGGTGAACATACATAAAAAAAAAAAAAAATACATACAACGGAACATATAACCTCCTCCTTTTTTGAATTTTTTTTGAAGTCGGTTAAAAATTAAATATTATAAGCATAAAACCTACTCGCATCTGAAAGACCGTTGTTGTTCCCGATTTTGCTTTCATCGTTTCAGAACAAACAAAAGTCAGTACATGTAATACATAATACATGTTTTTAAATAAAAAAATTAAAATGTCACGTAAAATAATGTAAATTGTTTATAATTCAAGACAACTGCACTTGCTCTTCTAGATAAAGTATGTGGACGACCTCGGCTTTGTATTCAAATTACGATTTACAAACAGGCGTTATCAGTCATAGAAGCTTATAAAATTATCTTTTCTTTTCTAATACCGTTATAGTTATGTATAGTGCGGTAAAATAACCGCTATGTACACAACTAATATCGCAAGTACGCGAATAACAAAAGTACTAGGCACAAAATATTAAGCGACTATCAAACATAGTTACTTGAAAAAACGTGATCATCTAATACGCATAATTTTCAGGACAACATATATGTAAATTAAAGTGTTTTCCCTGTGGGACAGACATGTTATTTACGGCTGACGTCCCATTCTCGGTCACCATCAAATTAGTAATACTTTCACTATCTACCTACTACGTTCAATGTCGTTTTATATAAGCAATTCTTACAATATAAACAAAAATTAATTTAATATAGTCAGTCCAATTTCTGGATTGGATCATTCGTTTAAATTAAGCAAAGCCCCGATCAATTAGCTTTACAAATGTAATAAATCTCTACTTATACGTAGGCAAAGTAGAAGAATTCGAGAAATTATTTGTTTGTTTATATCACCGAGCTAATCTCTGGAACTACTGAAGCATTACCCGCGGCTTCACCCACGTTCAAATCCCTACTACCTAAAAATATGAAGTTCGCTTCAAGAATTTTTGAGAAACTAAGGAGTAAAGGAGTTACGCGATTTTGTCTTCGTCTCCTACATACAAAAAACAGCACTTATAAATAAAATAAATAGTTTATATATTAAAACATTATAATATACAATATTATGTAGGTACTTGCTCTGTGCGACCTTACTATTGCCAAAACTTATGATTCTAGGCCAACGGGAAATGTGGCTATATATACCCTAGGTTTGTTTTTGATTGCCGTTCCTAAGGAAGGTCACATTTCTCATTTAAGGGGACCGTAGCTTACACATATTATATATCATAATATATTTCATAATAATGTTAACTTCATATCTACTTTCAACCGTTTATAATCAATTAGATAGACGTATAATTTTTTTCGAGATATTAAACGCTAAGTACCATATTATTATAATCTGTGATATAAAAAAGTTACAAGTTTTCTTTTTAGGCACTAAGAAAAATACTAACTTATAATAGTTTAACCATCTTTAGCTATATAATTGGCAGAAATGTCTCTGTAGTGCAATCTCACTGTTTTCCCGACTGTCATAAAAAATATCGGGTACCCAACACGTCTCCTCCCACGATTGCGCTATCTAAATGCTTCCATAGACTATACAATAAATAGGAGACTGTTTTTATTCTATACCTGTATAAATCAATCAAATTCTTCTAAAAAGACGTGTTAAATAAACTGGCAACACACAAACCTGTGGTAACGAGCTGCTGTAGCCGGGACGGTAGGTCCGCGGTAGTCATCTCCGCGCCCTGTGGGTGCAGGATATCCGGCATAGCGTTGCGCCGCCCCGTACGACCTGTCTCGAGGAACTCGCGTGGTACCTCCTGACTATTCCTGTCCTGCATTATTGCCATCATTCTTAGCTCTGGAATGATTGATGATATATAAGAGCTCGTTACAAAAAAATATCAGTACAAATATATGTATCATATTCTTTTTTAAATGGCGGATAATAAAATTTTATCAGATTATTGTAAAATTTTAGATTTTTCGCGATTATTTTTGGATTTTTGCTTTCTGAAATTTAACACCATTTCCAGTGCCAAACTGCTCTAAATATCGTAAAATCTTGAAAAAAATTAAAAAAATTTAAGTTATGGGCAATAATGTATACTTAGTAAGAAAATTTTAGATTTTTTTAATTATCTTGAAATTTTTACATTTAGATACTTTATTTCGATAAGATGCATAGTTTAGCCGTAAATCACAAAAAAACTTATATATAGTTTAGCCGCAAGACACCCCATCCCCCTTCCAGAACTTTTTCTGAGTCTGGACTATTTTTCCACGGAATTGATAAAAAAATCATCTGCTCTGGCCTCTGTAATTTTTCCATCATTATTTATATCATAAACTAAATTTAAACCGACCACTCGTATACTGCTAAGAATGTTTTTTTCCTCAAACAGGATTGGCACTGGTCTATAAGCAACATATTGAAAGTATCAAGATAATTACAGAGTGACGGAACGCATAATTTATGGCAATGAGCTTCGCCATTGACGTCATGTGTACTATGGATAGACAGATTTTTCATTATTTAATTATTTACGTATGTACTATTTCTCGCCACGTATGATAAGTCTTCAAAGCAATATCATAGCGAACAGTTCATACTCTCCCACCGAATACCTCGTCCTTCTACTTTCCTACTAAGCAAATATTAATTAATTGATGGGCAAACATTTATAAGTAATAACTGAACTCGATACGTTATACGAATGAGTGACAAGGGACTATTTTAGTTATAGCACTATAGTAATGAATACTGGAATTAGTTTTGCCTGTAAGACAAACATCTATCAACTTTTTTGTTCTTAAATTCTATTTGTAATCGTTTAGAAGTTCGTAACGACATTCCTAAATGAGTCGCAACTCGCAAGGCATTAAACGAACAATCAATTCAAATTAAAGATCTATTCAGCATAAATTATTATTAAAATTTAATTACTGAACTAATGTAACTGTAGCGTCGGTGTTCTTAGTAGTATCCGGCAACCGGCCGGCGCAAAGCCAAGAAGAAACCACAAGAGGGGCCCACTTCGGTGGGCGTTGTGTCAGGCGGGTTGCTCCTGGTACTTCTCTGAGAGGGTTGCTCCACAGTCCACTCTGCCAAGAGGGTTGCTCCACAGTACACTCTGCTAGAGTGTACTGTAGAACAACCCTCTTGGCTGTGTGGTGTGTCGAGCCGGCAGACGTGTAAGGTCAGTTGGGTAATACTGGCTTTAGGCCAGTGAGTCCTGCATAATGGTATATGTTAATGCATTTCCCAACTTACACCCAGTATTCGCCTACAAAAAGTAAACAGATCGTTTATGAGGTAAGGTGTACGCATGTATAATAAAATTCCACAGCCCATACTGAACTTGCCTTTGAGGCAATTTAAATCCAAAAATGACGATTCAAAAGAGCTTGTAAAAGTATATTTGAATAAAGAATAATTTGATTTGGATTTGAATTTGATTTGAACTATAAAAAAACTATTAAAGATAAGTATCGTATATACCTATAAAGTAGTACGTAATCCGAACAATCTTACATAATTTGAGGTCAGGTCTAATGGCAGTACTCCTTTTCAACCCAGGGTCGCACCCCGCTGATATGATCGGTCGTCTCTCAATAATTACCATTGAAATATTTTATATACCTTCTTGATTCTATGTAGGTTACATTCTAATGTCATATTTAAATTGAAAAGCCGAGGAAGATTTGTTGGTGCTTACAGTTAAGTCACCGCCATAATTGCTAGAGTGTGTCGTGATTGTTATGCTAATGGGTCACTGTTTCAATGCATTAACTAAGTTGCCTTTCACGACTCAGATAATAGCTGTCGCGGCAATGAATAATTGACGCAACTTTTTTATATAGGAAGAAGTTAACTAAAAACTATATTAAAGTTAGTTGTGGAAAAGACTCTTCGAATTCGAGAAAAAATTCGAATTCAAGAAAATATAGGACAGGTTCAAACCCAAGTTCCATGCAAGTGTGAAACAAACTTAAGGCTAGCTGCATACAAGCAATATTGTGTTTGGTCTAATTAAACTAATTACAACTTATTAGAAATGCCTTTGGAAATCTTATTGTCTTTATTAATATTGAGTTTTGCCTCTAGCCTTACAGCATGCCTTCTATTTTTTACAATATCTAACATCAAAATGAGTGTTGGTATCAATTACCTACTTCTATTCAAACTAATAATAATTTCATTTATATATAACATTCATTTTGATGTTTAGATAAAATTGTAAAGTGTAATGAAATTTGATTGAATTAATATTTTGTCTCAAGCTTTAATAATCACAGACATTAACTCAGAAGTCTGTGAATCTATACTTTAACCTTAACAATGGATATCATACAAATTGTGGTATGAAAAATATTTCATTTGCAGCATATTATGATGAACTAATACTAAGTAAATATGATTTCAATTTTTTGCTCTTGCTTGAATTTTGTTGTTTTCACTATAATTTAGTATTATTTCAATGTATAACTGTATATGTATTTATATATGTATGTATATATTATGAAATATTATGGTGTATACCATTTCATTCCAAAGATCTCCGTCTGTGAACCTTGATGCTTCAGGATTACGTCATCACTCTATGTCATGCACCTTAATATCCTGGATCAATGTAATTTGATGTTAGTAATAAACCAAACTTCTTGTTAAATTTCTTAAAAAGCACTGATAAAATGATTTAACATAGTTTTATTTGCTGCCATCTTCTTATACTGATTTTTAGAAATAATAATTGCTCTAAATATATCATATAATATCATTGGCCATTTAAGGGAGAACTAAAGACTTTAGTGTTTATGGCATTGTGTATGGAATATAAATTATAATATAAATACTTTCTACTTTTGCTTTGTTAGAAATTTATTAGAAAAATCTAGAAAGTTCATTAATATTATATGCAATCATTCACATGTTGCATGATAAGCCACTATTAACATACTGATATCATCATGATTGTATCAGTTCATCTATTAAATCTAAAATGACTGAGATTAATATGACAGTAATATTTTATAATAATTAGTTAGATCATTCATTTGATCAATGAATAAACATATAATATGGTTTAACTTGATTTTAAATATATCAAAAATAATTACGTATAAATGTAATATTTGGATAATAACATCTATTTTTACTGTACTATGAAAATTTCTTATGAAAATTATATAACGAAAATAAATTTATTTAAATTTAAGTTAACTTGTAGATCAAATAAAATAAATAAAGGAAAACCTATCAAAAGCATCAATATTACATGAAATTTGAGCACAGAAATTTCACATATATCAGAGTATGAGAATGTAATAAAAATGTAAAGCTTCAGCTTATTAGCATATCATATTGGAAAGAAGGGGATGTAGACCAATTTCATTAATGTTTATATAAAATATCTATTAGCAAAGAAGTTGGCCGCAAATAATACCGTATTGTCAACCCATTAATGATAAACTTCTTTTCAAGCACTACTTTATTATAGGCCTTTAAGCAAAGTCAAATCCGCAGAGTAATAGCGGCGAAGCAGCAGCATGCGAGCCTTCTTTACCTGACCGAGTTTTCACACGGTGGACTCTTCGGCGCTTAGGAACGCGCCCAACGCGCACTCCTCTCATTATAAAATTTAAACTAGTAAAATTTCACCAAACAATTACGATTTATAGGAAACAATAGAATACTTTTGTTGGGATATCGCACTGGCACCGATCAAAATTTTACGTATTTAAAATGATAATAAATTTAAATATATGTATATGTAAATTATGAGGTGTAGTTTTTTTTTATTTTTACTTTTAGAATGTGCACTAAAATCACAAATTCACAGTCAGAGTAAAGACAAAGACGTTGTAAGAAAATGAATGACAGATTTGGAATACCGTGCATTTGCAATGCTCTAAGAAGCTTGACATTGACAATTGACATCGAAGCTGAGTACAATAACTCGTATATTAGTTATATTGCTAAACAATTAAATATATATTCTAAGATTTATGACTTTTACCTCTATACATATTGGAATATTTTAAAATATAGTACATAATATATCATTTATGTTTTCTGAAATATAATAAAGTAGCAAATATGAGCTATAAATATTTGCTTTTACGTGTATCCGGGTACATTACATAATGTCATGTTAACTGTCATATCAATGTCATTTGAGCAGCTGATTCCAGGCCCCTGACAGTCTAGTTTTCAAATGCGCCGTTTTGGCGCTGCGATCGCTGACTTGAAACGACGCCATTTTGAGATGCCGCCATGATGTTGTCACATGGATGTCACTTCGACTTGACGTTTAAACTTTAAACTTTAATGTTTATTTATTTTGTCAACTAACAGCGTTGAGTGTGCTGGTATTTTGTGAATTTCGTCGCTTTTTGCTTTTTTCTTTCCCAAAGAACGATCATTTGAGAAACCTGTGGATGTCCTTCCTGGTGCCAATTAACTCTGTCCTTGTCGGACTCTCTAAAGAACAACTTCTACGAAAACGTGTTTGTGAAAAACATTTTGATAAACACCAGTTTGACGAAGAAGGCAAGAGACTTAGGCATTCTTATCCATGTCTATTTACGGATGATGAAATAGCGCACGGCGTGCCCCTATCATCCAGGGAATCTGGTGAGTCCTTGTCCTAATCCTATTTTGTAAAATTAGCGCTGTATTGGATATATTATGTTATATATTTTGTTCATTACTTATTATGGATAATAAGTAAACAATGATCAAAATATAACCATGTACTTATTAAGTTTACCAAAATAAAGGTATTTAAATCTTGCAATTGTACATGAAAACTTAATTGGTCCAAATACCTATGTGTGGTAATCCACAAATAGGTATTTAGAACTGAGATAATGTTGAATCTATAATGCAATAATATATTATATTCTGTAAATTGCAGATAAGCTCCATACTGAAATATTCAAATCCCTTTCTTTAGATTTTGATTTTACTTATTCCTGTCATGAACATAAATATATAGTAACACAATAATTATGAAATTATATGTTTGTATATATAATATTTTTTTAAATTTTATAATAGTGCTCATTATTACTTACTTCATAGTGGGTATAATGTGAAACCTATAATAAGTTAATAACTTTTCTGTCCTTTTCACAGATTCTGCAGTAAAAAAGTGAAACTCAAAGAAAAGGAAATTTGTGAAACATGTAACAAAAGTTACTGAGAATAGTTTGGGTCAGACAGTTACACAAAGGCTTGAACAAGCTGTTTCATATCCTCATTCCAAATTTGCTAACTGTGAAGTGGACGATGGAGATACATTAATTGATGTGAATTTATTATTTGACGATGAGAATAAAGAAAATAACGACAATATAAATCTTAACCTAATACCATCCACTTCACATAAAAGTCATGTTCCAAAAAACTAACTAATTATTAACTAATTTAGTATATCCTAGTTCCCAACTCCTAATGTTATATGGAGACGCAAGTTCATATAATATTCATAATTATTTATTAAAAATGCTTGCCAGAAGAGAATAGGAGTGAATTTGAAAAAAAATTTAGAGAATTTTAAGTTTTCCTGGTTTGGGTGTCAGAATACTCATTCAAATTTATTAAAAAATATATTTTTAAAATATTCATTCACAAAACTGCTTTTGTAAAATATAAATGTAATAAATTAAGAAAAAAAAAATGATAAAACTATATAACTTTGTTTTTCTTTTTGAGTAAATATTCAAAATAATTATATGTAGGAACCTACCTGCCTACACAAAAATTTTATCGATAAAATAGGTACCTCACTTAAGTATCGATAGCTGTATTATCGACTGTTTCAAGCACTATGCGATGTGAACTGTCAAAATAAAGCTAGGCAACAGTGGCGCCAGAACGGAACAAATGGAAACTGGGGAAAATATCACTGTCGCATCTGTTACGTAGTAACTAATACTTAATCTGTGGCTGATTCGCGAAAATTATCAAAAATTGTTATTATTTATGTAACTAATAACTGTGGTCAGTGTATTAAGGTATTTTTATGAATTCTAATTCCAATTATTTTTATATTACATTACAAACCATTTTCGCATTTATACTACTTAATTTTTTAGATGATTCGAAAAGTTGTAGTTAGTTCTGGGCTCATAGCATTGATACCAAGTGTCAGTGCAGCAACTCCAGTCCAGGACTCAAATGAACCGAAACGACCTCCGCCTATGAAACCCTCCGAATTACCCATTTATGAAGCCCCACATGCAGACTATGGAGAGTATGACATTAAAACGTTTTTTATAACCTTAATAAATGAATCTAATCATTTAATTAGTCACCATTTATCGTTCTGTTTTCTATTATGTTATTTACGTAGAGTATCGACATTTTAAACCAGATTTAAAAATATTTCGTGTGATTTATTTTCCAACATGTTCTAAGGTATCTACAATCACACCGAACAGAGGAGAAGAGCAGCTACTTGCAATCGGTCCTCTTGTTACCAGTTCGAGCTGTGAGGGAAAAAGTACAAGTAGGTGTTGCTCACACTGAATCTGTCATGGATACTGTCAAAGATAACTACTCTGAACTATGTGATAGGAGTGAATGTTAGTTTCTTTTTTTAATATAATACATGTGTCCTAGAAAAAATATTTTACATCATAATAGCTGTTAAAATTGGTGAGATTTATTGCTTAATTTACTTTAATAATTACAGGGATAGTCCAATACTTAAGGGAAGAAGAAAATAAACAAATAAGATATGGAGCTGTGGCAATGGGTGGTCTAACTGGATTCATATTTGGACTGAGAGGTGGCTTTATAAGGGTATGTATTTATTTAAATATACAATAAATATATATAAATAAAATAAAAATGTAATAATTCATAAAAGTATATTTATATAAAACAATATTATTATTAGCGTCACATTAAAAACTGTGATCATCTATCATTAAGACCTTTCATTAAGGGGATTAAGGACCTTTCATTTTGCTTGATGTATTTCATTAAGGGAGGTGGATTTTCTGCTAAAAAATTATGGGAAAGACTAAGGAAACTTATCTAGCCCCCAAAAGTTTAGTGCAATATTTATATTTATTTATTAGGTGTTTTTCTTTATTTCAGAGACTGTTCTATGCTGGCTTAGGTACAACTGGCATGGGTTATATATGCTTCCCTGAAGAAACAAAAGAGATTATGAAGGATAATGGTGCTTTAATGAAACAATATATAAATATTGCTTATAACTTTTTCTATGGAGGTAATTTAAAAATATTTTTATAACAAAATGGTACAATATTTAATTGATAACATCTGCATATATATATTTTATAATAAGATGAATATGTTAATAGAACAATACTCTGTGTTAAACTTCAATTTGGATGTTTTTTTTAATTCATGTAGTCAAACCCGGGGATCCTCAACTGGAAGTAAAATTTCCTGAGCTGTCTTTTCCAAAAGACGTGTCTGAATTTGTAGACTTGACAGTATCTGTGGCTTCGTCTGTAAAACAGGCAGTAATGCCTCCGCCATCTAAAGATGAAAAGCCATCAGATCACAAGGAATAGGTACAGGTGTATATGAATGTTGGATTGCTTGTTTTGTTTGCTTTGGTGACTGATTGTTTTTAAGAATTATTGATGCATGTAATTTGGGCACTACAAGAATAACATTATATAAAGTGTATTGAATGTGAAAGCTATTACTGTAAGAAAAAAATGTTTTTAAAGTTTTTGTTTAATTTGCTGCTTTTTTAATTTTTCATTGCTTACATACTTTCATAATACTATGAAAGCCTATTATCATAAGCTTTATTTAGCATAATAGTAGGTATTGTGCTACTTAAAATTGTGTTTTGGTAACTCTTATCAGGTTTAAATCTACCATTCACATCACATCATAGCAATATATTATGTAAAAGTTATTATAACCATCAGAAAGTACAGTTGGATGAGATTTAACATTAACCCAGATAAGCCTACTGTCCTATATATAGGACGGTGGAAATAAAAATATATTACAGATTACCCACTTAACATAACAATATTAACTCTTAAGATTTGTAGTGATGAACATATGTGCTTTTATAGTAAAATAAATAAAATCCTGTTATTTTAACAGTTTTATAGATAATTTAGAGTAAAGTGTGTAATAAAAGTGATTTGCAGACATGTCTTATATCAGGTATGTACAAATAGTCCTATTTTACAAGTCAGTTATATTTTTTTTTTGTTAATTTGTGGTTGATAGCCTAAAGTTTAGTAATAATAAAGTATTATAGACATAACAAATTGATAATTCGATATATGCTGTCATAAATAATGGTGTCCTATATATAGGACAGTAGGATAATCCACTTATATTTTTCTTTACAGGCCGTTAGCTGCGCATGAAGTTTTGGATGCTTTGGAAAACATTTCTGATAAAAGTAATATGTATTCTACCGCCTCCTGTTGATCCCGACTGCCCCGCTGATGAAGATTCGGGAGAGGAGATAATGTAACGCTGAACAACTTGCCACGCAACATACTACTTCAACCGGCAGAAATATCGATACAAGGACAGGTTCCGGTAAGTGATACAGAAGAAGAACCTTCTTCTTCTACAGGTCGAATAAAACGCAGATGAACCTATGCGTGGAGAAAACGAGACTTGGAGAAAAATCCAATGAATTGGCCTGAAGTTCAAGGAGGATTCCAAGATAAGCGCCCAATTGAGTGGTTTGAAAACTTTATAGATGAAGATGTTATTTCCTTGTTGGTGTAAGAGAGTAACAAATATGCCATCAAAAAGAATTTGCCTGGAGACATAACCACTAAGGATATGAAGTGTTGCATTGGCATTTTACTGGTTAGTGGTTATACATGCCTCCCACGAACAAGATTGTATTGGGAAAATTCTCCAGATACAAAGAATAAGTTGATTAGCTCTGCTATGACTAGGAATAAATTTGACTTTATTTTTCGCCACTTTCATGTCAATGATAATTAGGATCTGCAAGACAAATATACAAAAGTACGCCCACGTGTGACACTTCTAAACAAAAAAGATTTTGGACTTTTCGCCTCTCGAAGAGTATTACAGCGTAGATGGAAGCCATGATCCCTTATTATGGGAGGCATGGCTGCAAACAGCACATAAAAGGTAAACCTATTAGGTATGGGTTCAAGTCTTGGGTTAGTGCTGCTCGTTTGGGGTATGTATTGTCGATGGAGCCATACCAAGGTGCTTCAACTATGTGCAATCCAATATATAAAGAATTGGGCTTGGGTGCTAGCGTAGTACTCACATTTTGTGATGTGTGAAATTTCACGTGGGTTCGAACTTCCTTACCACGTAGTTTTTGATAAATTTTTAACTGGGACGCCCTTGCTAGAAGAAATAACTAAAAAAGACCTTCGGTTGATTCTGTTACGATTACATGCTATTTTGTTATATGGTTTTTTATTTCCCCTTATTATCCTACTGTCCTATATATAGGACGGCTGTTTCCCTGAAAGCCTTACAGTCAATATTTTTTTCAGCATTTTTTTTATGTAACAGTGTCTATAAAACCTAATAATATGATTTTTTTTAAGTTTTCAGAAAATAATAGTTTCAGGCTTATCTGGGTTAAGATGAATACAAATATGTTATAAAATATAAATTATATAGTACTACTCTTAATTACTAGCGGAACCCGTGGCTTCACTTGCACTACATCTATGGGTGAATCCGAGCGAAGCAATTGCAAGTCGCTAGCACATACATTATATTAAAGACCAACGTCGACGTAACTATAATAAAGACGTACGTTAACGAAGCCACGGGTTCCGCTAGTTAAAATAAATAAAATTTCTACCCCCTCCTTTTTGAACTCGAATTAAAAGTAGCCTAAGTTGCGCCTTATAACATTAACTATCAGCTACTGAAAGGCGCGTCAAAATCGGACCAGCCGTTTCAGAGATTACCGGAAACAAACAGACAGACGAAAATTAAAAAAATGGTTTTTTGTTGCTAGTGTTGTATAAAACTTTCATATGCATATCTGTACATCGTTATAATGATTGATTGATGCCTTTGCTGGGCTGGCTTGGGTTATGCTTTACTATAATAAAATAAACTTAAGTCACATTTGTGTACTATAATTTGGTTGTGTTGTTTATCTTTTGAATAAGGCATGCATTATTGTTAAAATGTTGGTGTAAAGAATACTTCATATTGATAAATATTAACATAAACAATTTTTTTCAGGTTATTTAAATACTGAAGTTAATGAAATAGATCAATAAAAGGTAAACAAGAAGTAAAACAAAAGGAAATTTAGAAATCAATATTTATTGTAAATGCAGTGTAACTTATTCAATGAAAATGAAGTTAATAAAAACATAAGTCACATTAAGTGTTTAATTTTATATAAAAAACATTTACTTAAGCAAAAATCATTTCCTCTCTTCTCTTCTTGGTAACAACTGTACCAGGCTTGTGTTGAGCCTCAGGATGATTCATTAGTTCAGGTGGACATGTGGATGCTGAACTGGCAAGTAAAACTTGCTTTAGATCATAGTAAATAGCCGAGTCTTCTTTAGTCACAAATGATATAGCTTTACCAGTCTTGCCAGCACGACCAGTACGACCAATCCTATGAGTGTAGTCCTCAATTGTCTTAGCCATATCGTAATTAATAACTATACTGACGTCTTTAATATCAATACCACGACCAGCTACATCAGTTGCCACCAATATGTCCTTAGAGCCATTTTTAAGTGAAGCCAAGGCGAAATCACGCTGTTCTTGTCCCTTTCCACCGTGCAAAGTACATGCATTGAAGCTGAGTTTTTCCAAACCTTTTGCAAGCACGTCAGCACCTTTCTTCTGATTAACGAATATAATGATAGGCGGTTCAACACCACGTTGTAAGATTTCGGTAAGCTTTCTACGTTTCTCGTTCTCGCCAATCATGTAAACAATTTGTTCAGTTCTGTCCACAGGTTTACCAACCGAGCCAATATAGACTATTGCCGGTCGACGTAAGTAAGTTCGAGCTAGCCTTTCTACAGCCGGGGGCATAGTAGCTGTAAACATCACAGTTTGCCTGTACTTCTTCTTTGTGTTGTAATTTGCAAGCAAAACCGAAGCATCTTCTGCTGCATCTGTGTCAGGTTTAATGTTAGACACAGGCATATATTCGAGAATTTTTTGTACGTCAGGCTCGAAACCCATGTCTATCATACGATCAGCCTCATCCAGGACGACATAGGTGCAACGATTAAGAACTAAATATCTATTTTCTAGCACATCAATAAGACGGCCAGGTGTAGCAATTACAATTTCACAACCTAATCGGAGTTTAAAACCTTGTTCTTCCCTTGACAGACCTCCCACAACTACTACAGAAGTAATACCTAAAGGTATACCAAATTTGTTAGTCTCTTCTTCAATTTGCTGAGCCAATTCACGGGTAGGGGCTAAAATGATTGCATAGGGTCCTTGATCTGCGTCTTCCATACGTTCACTTTTAGGTAATGATTGAATCCATGTAAGTAAAGGAATAAGGAAGGCCAAAGTTTTACCAGATCCAGTTTCAGCAACACCAATGATATCTCGATTTTGTAATCCAATTGGAATAGCCTGCCTTTGAATTGGTGTTGGGCTTTTATAACCCACTTTATTAATTATTTCCATAATATCCTCATGGAAACCAGCTTCTTTCCATGAACGAATAGGATTTGCTATTTTTCCACCTTTTAATGTAATGTTATAATCTTCCCTGAAGATTCTCCAATCTCTTTCTGTCATTTCATCATGATCTTTCTCTGACCAATGCCTATCATCCCATTTTTGTTTGTCTTCCTTCTTTTTTACTTTTTTGAGTCTTAACTTTTCTTGTTCCTTTTCTAACTCTGTCCTTCTCTTTTCTAACAGATTTCCATAAAACTTACTGTAATCTTTCTTCTGGGATTTTATATCAATACCAGCAATATGTCCCCTGCCAAAGAACTGAACTTGATGCCTCTCTTTATATAAAACATTGTAATCATTTGAAGTATCCTCAGAAGCATCCCAATCGAAAACAAATTTTCTATCATTAAGCCTCCTCACTCTACGTTTTTTCTTCACAATGCCCAAATAACGTGCCTTAATAGCTTCTTCTTCTCGTTCTTTGTCTTTATTTTTATTGTGTTCTTCAGTTTTTTCTTTTTTATCTTCTCTATTACGCTCATTTCCAGATTTCCTTTCTTCAAACTTGCGTTCCCTTTCCTTCTCTCGTTCTCTCTCTCTTTCCCTCTCTCTTTCCCTTTCTCTTTCCTCCCTATGCCTTTTATCATCATCTCGTTTAGAAGTTCCTGTTAAATCAATAGTGGTAACAGCAGGCCTTTCAATATTAGCTCTCATAGCTTCAACCTGTTCACGGCGTTTTTCTAAAGCTAATGCTGCTCTTTGTTCTTTTGTTAAGAAAACTGGTTTGCTTCGCGCCTCTTCTTCTGCTTTTTTCTTAGCCAATAACTCTTCCAGTGATAAAGGTTCTCGTTTAGCTGGCTTCGGTTGATCAATCTCCATTTTTGTTTCTTCATCATCATGTTTATTAGCATCATCTTTTCTATATCTTAATTTATCCTTATCGTCATTATGACGTTCTTTTGCGTCTCGTTTTTTAGGACTTCTGGATCGGCCGCGCTCCTTTCTTTGCGGGCTTTTAGAACGATCTCGTTCTTTTCTAGGACTGCGAGAACGTTCTCTTTCTTTCCTACTTGGACTACGAGATCTTTCACGTTCTTTTCGAGGACTTCTTGACCGCTCACGACGTTTTACCTTGTCCCTAAGTGCATCACGATCATCGTTTCGATCTCTATCCCGACGATCACGAGATCGTGATCTTCGACGTTCAGTACTTCTGTCTCTTGCCATTACAATCTTTTATATTAGATACGATTAAATTTTGCTAAAAAGAATTACAAATTTGCTTTTAATTTGCTCCTTGTTTGACTATTATCAATAATCAAATGTCAATTGCACAGATTATAGAGAAAAGTATTATTATACTTTTAACAGATTAAGGTACATTGAATATTCTTTACAAATATAATTTAATAGATCATGAATCTGTGTGGACGTCATGTTTATTATTCATCTATGGTGGACATTACGATATAAAATAGGAGTCACAAAAATATAAAATTATTACAGTAATTCATAAGAATTATTTAGACGTTTTTAGGCAATCAGTAATTAGTATGACTAATGAGCCTTATTTATACTTATAAGTTATAACTAAATGTATTTTGTATAAATAATAGTCTCTGCCTGTGTGGTAACGATATATATGTTTATCTTTATTTGTATTTCGTAGACAAGAGAATTCCAAAATCCAAAGAGCATATGACAGTTGACTATTCTGTCAAAGTGTCAACTGTCTTATGTGCTGTGGTCTCGAACCTACCGATTTTTCGGTATTTCTACCGATATGGGCTCTGTCCTACCGAAATACCGAAATGCAACGATTTTTCTACGATTTCAGAGAATACTTGGAAATTATCCCGATTTTTCTACCGATTTAATACTTCGAAACAAGCAACCCTTTTTATTTATAATTTATGTTACGGGGAATCCCTCTATAATAAATAAAGAAGAGTACCTTATATAGTATATTTAAGTTACTTTATGAAGAGTACTTAGTAATTGCCATTGATCAATAATCAAGAACATGGTTAACTCCCATACACAATTTTGTTCAATCACTCCATCCTTATCATTTGTTTGATTTTTATCATGCTAGCTCTGTCTTGGGACAGGAACATATTTCTGTCGCAGCTACTAGCGAATAAATTCGTATGTAAATATAAAGAAGAAAGAAAATCATAAATTTTTATAAGTAGTAAGAATTATAGCTAAATATTGCGTTAAATATCTTTTTTTTCAGCCGTTATTGTCCCACAGCTGGGCAAAGGCTTCTCTCTTTTCTTTCCACTCTGTCCTCTTTTTTGCGATGTGTTGCCAGTCTTTTCTGTGAGCATCTAGATTCTAGATCGTCGCTCCACCTGCGTCTCGGTCTACCGCGATGTCTTTTTGAGTTTTGAGGTATCCAAAATCTTATGGATTTAGGCCATATTTCGTCGGACATGCGGCATATGTGTCCAGCCCAATCCCATTTTAATTGAGCAGCTCTACGAGTGACGTAAATATCTTATGTTTAATATAAATATAATAATAAAAATATACATTCATTTGATAAATTAAAATGATTTAGAATATTCTACATAAACCAATGTGCACATATGATTTATAAAAAAACCTTTTTTAAACATATATCGACATGATGAGCTATTTTTAATTTGTAATTAAATCGGGAAATTAAATTATTGGTATTAAATCGGGAAATTAAATTATTGGTATTATCCTAAAAAATAATAATATTTGAGTGTGTTTAAAGAAATTTAATGAAATAAACGAATTTGATTGAATATTGTTTTTTTTTTTGTAATATACCGATTTTGGGTACAAATATACCGATTTTAGTAGGCAACTCTACCGATTTCGCACATAGACGTTCGAGACCATTCTCTTTGGTTCGAGACCACTGCTTATGTCTATTGTCTACGTATAAGCAATATACTCTATGGTTTAGACTACAGGTACTGTAAACTATTTGTAATAAGGACTATAGTCCTTTGCCTTTCCCTATTGAGAATAAATCATAGAGAAAAGTAGGGATAAATTTAAAAAACAACAACAACAACTGTTTATAATAAATAATAAAATAATAATTCATCTTCGGAAGTCTACGCATTACGCATAAATAAAAGTATAATATTACTTTTCTCTATGAGTCTACGATATTTATTTGTGAAGTGTGACAAGTATGATATCGGGCATAAAAACCATTATTTTATAAATTTAATCAAAAATTGCTTAAATTATTGTGATGTCAGCTTCAATGAAATTAAAAATCGGATTAACTTCAGCAATCGCACTTGGTTGTGTCGGTATAACCTATTATGTGGTTCTTAGACATAGGATCAAAGAGCGGAACTCAGCAGATGCTTTAAATTATCTCACAATTAAAATCATAACGACCGAAGAAGAATGTGAAAAGGTTATTTATGAAATACGTAGGTATGTTATTCTTAGTTTTCCTGTTGCACAACTGTTGTGGTTGTCATACTCATATCATACACGTAGTACAAATTGACTTACATTTTTAAAGGCAAAGTTATGATACTCATAATCGACTACTTATAATTTGTAAAATATTTATAATTTACTAGAGAGATACCTACCCTACTTTTATTCGTGTCCTTAGGTTCATAACAGTAGTCAATGTGGATTGTGGAGCAATTTATTCCAGATCAGCCGATACAAGCTGAAAAGGAACAAATACACCATTTATTTGTAATATTTTTTATTAAATATCCTTAATATAATTGCTTTTAAATCTGTATAAATGTAACATAATTTATAACACTAATTTTGTGTCATATATTTTAGTTGCAGTGCTGAACACCATGCCATTGGTTTTGACTGTGAATGGGTTACCATTCAAGGTAAGAGATCCCCTGTGGCACTACTACAACTATCTACGTTTGATGGACATTGCTGGTTGCTTAGACTTTCCCAAATGAAAGCTGTTCCTCAAGGCTTAAAGGTAATATTATTAAATAGAATATATTATATTTTTTTATACTTCATGTATTAGCTCTTTATTATTTTTAGGACTTTCTTTGTGTTTTAACTCTTTTAGGTTAGGTGGACAGTTTTCTAACCACTTATTCTCGGTTGTTTAAAATATATTTCCATGTCATCTATCGATAATATTTTTTTACATTATATTTTTTAAAGTCATCGGTGATCGTGTGTTGCGAAAATTTGACAGTAAGGCGCGACGGTGATGTTAATTCAACAATTTGAAAAAGTAGTGGAGTGCTATTTTTTCAACTGAGCATTTTAAAATTGGATAATAAAAGTAAGAGTGTTTATTGTGTTTAGAATTTTGTATTTGTCTGTTATGAAGTATTACTTAAATTGATTTATGATAAAAAATAAACTTTATAATTTATATTTTTTTGTAAATAACCTAAATAATATGGTGGTTAGTTTAATAACCACTGTGGCTGTAGTAGGTGTAATTTCATTCATTTTGTAGATGAAATAGATATACCTAATTAGTAAATTTTTCAGAATAAACGTGACGTTTAAGAAGTACTTTTAGACAATTTCCTTCAGATGGTGAGAGCATGTGTAGTCTGGAACCAGATGAAGAATCCAGATCATTGTATGATGGACCACAAAATCTGATGATGCTCGGCGGCATACCCTCAAAACTACAGACAGGACTTGATGATGAATTTGTCTCGGACAATGACATACATTTATCAAATTTTGCTAGTACTTCAGATAGTCATGATGTCGATACCGAACAGTCGTATTTCAACAACATCTAATTAAGCTGTTGTAGCGGAACCAAAATAGAAGACGATTTTCAGGATGTAAGAACCGAGCGGTTATACAGGGGTGCAGGCATTCCAAATCATATAAAAGATTTAGAGAGTGTCATGCCTACACACTATTTCACTTTTTGGTCACAGGATCTAATTGAAATAATTTTCTTTCAAACGAATCTGTATGCTACCCGAAAAGGCACCCCTTATACTCCTACAACGACTGAAGAAATAGAAATATTTCTTCCTCTTGTCGCTACGGTTCTAAAGAGGAAAGATAAAAGATCAGTTTTTATTCTTACTCATTATTTAGATTCGACGAAAACGGGTGTCGTTACTTGTAGAGAACGCAATGGAGACCCGATTGAAGTAGCTTGTCCTGAGGTCGTGATGCAGTACAGATGTATGAACTTAATTGTCGAATACGACCAATTGAAACGTACTTATGCAATAGACAGAAAGTCTCAGTCTTTAGTCTTAGTCTTTTTTTTATTTTCTGGACTGCGCTGCAGTCGTGGACTTCTTTTTGACAAAAGACTATCGTAGAATTGTGTACTGAAGAACTCTAGCACCAGCTCAGGCGAAGTACCGCAAGCCAAACTCTACACGATCCCTAAATAGCTCTGAATCGTCTTCCCCACTCCCAGTTTTAATAAAATGCCACAAACCATTAGTTTTGACAGAATAACGCACGGAAAGCAATATGCATCTGCCAAAGCGATCTACTTCACGAAGGTGCGCGAAATGCAGCACTAAAAAAAATTCCAGCACGTACTCTATGGCAACGTAGCACCTGTAAAGTCCCTCTTTGTATCCATAAAGATAAAACCTTTTTTAGACTTTCACAGAAAAAAAATTAAACCTGTAATAATTTTTTCTTTCTCATTCCTGTGTTGATTATTTTACATGCCAACCGTCACAGTGGTTAGCAAACTAACCACCTAATTCCCAAAAAGCCTTATGTCGGATTTTCGTAAAATATTTTTTTTATTAATAGTTAAACCTACACTAAACATATTTTACAATTGTTTTATTTGTAACGTCATCCATAAAAAAGTGTGCCTGAAAGAGTTAAGTACCATGTTATTTATATGATAAATAATTTTCAATACAATTCCAATTAAAAATTAATAAGTATGTTGGGATATGAACACACAGCACCATTGCCTTTCCATGGTAAGCTCATAGCTTGTATAGTAATATTTATTTATTCAAATAAAAATATTCTAGTATTAACCACTTTCTGCACCACAATTTTTTAAAGTTGCAAAACTTTTAAAGTTATAAATGGCTAAACTATATGCGCATAAAAAATATTGTAATATGATGTTCTGTGCAGTGTTTCCCAAACATTGTGCAGCCATGACCTGGTAATTTTCACACTGCCTCTGTGTGACCCACTTAATATTTTAAAACCAAGCTGGTTCCATTAGGTAAAATAATACACATTTATTAGTACTAAAAATGGTTCATTAATACATACTGTGATGCATCAATCAATAGTAGCTATTATTTTTTTAAAAAAGGCAGGATTGTTGCAACTCGGCATTTTATTTTGATGGTCCCTGTACCGGTTGCAACCCAGCAAATGGGAAACACTGTTCCAAGTTGTTAAAATCCTAGATGCTTAGAGCAGGTGCATATGCCAGTACAGTGTAGGTTCTGCGGTGGATATCATTTGGCTTTCATTTTAATTATGTTTTTTATATAAGTGGGATTATAATATAAGTAACATTGAAATTTCAGGAAATCCTTGAAGATGAAAATTTATATAAAGTAGGTGTCGCTCCTGCAGATGATGCAAAGTACTTGGCATATGATTATGGAGTTAAATTAAAAGGAACATTAGATATAAGGCATATAGCCAAATTGTGTAATTATGAAGCTGGTGGTCTGGCTGCACTATCTAAATCAATGTTAGGCGTCATTTTGGATAAAAGTTGGAGAGTAAGTTTAGTCATTCTCTACTTATTAAGAAAATAGTACTTGGGTGAATAAGCTTTGTTGGGAGATTTCCAATAACTATGTAAAAATTGTGTTTAATATAAATAACAAAAGCAAAATTTGATATTTTCCATCTAAAAAAAAAGTAATAAAGTAAAAAATAGTCTGAACAAGGATTACTATTTATCATAATGGAATTCAATCTATGTACTTGTCCCAAACATTAACAAAATAAATATATAGTAGCACTGCAGTTGCTGTCTCATAAAATATTCAATTAAAATATTTGCTTTTATAGGTCCGCTGCAGTGATTGGGAGGCAGAAGACCTTACAGAGCGACAAATAAAATATGCAGCAGCAGACGCTCACGTTGCTATTAAGATTTTTGTGAAACTGATCAATGATTACCATTTAAAAAGAACTTCTTTTTGGACTCGAATTAAGAATAAAAACAATCAAAGGAATAATTTAAATGATTTATGTTGGAAATATATTGATATCCACTACAAAGATAAATCTGTCAAAAAAGACAAATATTATGAGTAAGTTAATTTACTAGCAATTAAAAGCACTAATGCTTCAATTATATTATATAACTAGTGGGTCACGATAGCTTCACTTGGGTTCCTGGATTTGGCGCGAGCGAAGCCACGGGTTCCGCTAGTTAAAATTTACGGAATTTCTAAAATATAACCTCCTCCTTTTATGAAGTCGGTAACAAAATACCCCAAGACACGCAGTTACGCCTCATAACATTAGCTGCAAGTGAAAGTCCCATCAAAATCGGTCCAGCTGTTTCATAAATTAGCCGGAACAAACAGACAGACAGAAAATTTTTAAAAATTGATTTTTTATGTTACCATACCGTATATACTTTCATATGCATTTAGTGAAAAGCTGGTAATTTGAAATTAATAACAGACACTTCAATTTTATTTATATGTATAGATAGAATTCTCTTATTATAATGAAATTCTGAGTCAAATCTCTACATTAATTATTATTTTTGGAATTTCAAACATATTTACTGGTTTACAGATATAAGGAAAAAGATGTCAAAGGCAAGGATATAGTTATAGGCAAGAAGTATCAGCCAGTGACACGCTTAAAACCTTTATACCACAACTGTTTCTTGCAAGCCCCGGACGGAGAACTGCTTTGCACATGTGACAACAAAAAGGCCTTATGGTATAATATTTTCTTAGGTTTACGCGAATATTTGACATTATAAATGAAACTATCTTTTCGGATTTTGTCGCGGATTTATTATGATTTTTGGTTTCCGACGTTTCGAATGCTTTACAGCAATCATGGTCACGGTAGAGACTTTATGGTATGTTTATACATATGTCTGTAATATAATTAAGTTAATATGTATACAAAATTTCATCCAAATTGGTTGAGTCAATCAGTGCAAAGAAGTAACTTCAAACATTCTGTGAGCCACAATATATTTTTTTATGTGATTTGAATTTCATGTTTATTATTTTTTTCATTAACTATATCATATATGACATCAATTAATTGTCATTTAAATTATTAAAAAATGCTTTTGAATTGTCTCCTTATCACTATTTATTATCAAAACATTAGTGTTGAATGTATTTGAATGTTGTATTGCATTTGTTTGTTATTATTATATTACGTTATTATTTACTTAATATAATATATTAAAGCTTTTCATACTTTTATTTACAGTGTAGTTGTAAGACATAATATATTATCTACAGCTAATCATATTATATCTAAATCTCACTTGAGGGCAGTTTCATCAAATCTCACTTAATCTCACTAAGGGGGTTAGAAAAAATAAAAAAAAACATTATTTAACTAATATATTGAATAATCATGAAACAGGTATGTAGAAAAGGAACTAGCAGACATAGTAATCAAAGAGCCTCTAACAGTACGCCTTCGCTTCGAGCCGGCGGGGCGTTCCGTGGGCGACGTCGGTCGGTACTACCAGCTAAAGAAAGAGAACAAGTGTGTTGTATGTGGAGCTAACGAGTCTTATATACGGAAGAATGTAGTGCCTAGAGAGTATAGAAAATATTTTCCAGGTATATATTTTTGTTTAAATATAACGTTTGTTTGTAAGTCTATTGACAATAATAATATTATAGTATAATTGTGGCGAGTGGTAATATGGAATGCATGATGAGTGGTAGCCCAGCGGTAACGCACTCGCTTGGATAACCGAGTGTTTGTTCAAATCCGGGTCTCGCACCTCTGATATTTTCATGTACAAATCATATCTATCGTACATGAAAATATCATGAAAATGTCTTATGTTGAAGGAAAACATAGTGAGGAAACCTGCATGTCTGAGAAAACCTAGCAAGTTTTCTTAAGACATGTGAAGTCCGCCAACACGCACTAGGCCAGTGCGGTGGACTATGGCTTGATCCTCCTCATACTGAGGGAGGCCGGTGCTCAGCAGTGGGACTTTAAAAAGGATAATGATGATAGTATAACTATTTAATTATAATAATTAGCCTATCTGTATTTTGATTGACTTTTAAATTAAGGTAAAATGATTCAGTTAAATTACAGAAGTAGTTAATATGATAAGATGGTAGAGGAGACGTGGAAGATCGACCTTCACCGATCTGATAACCGATCTGAGCACTTTCAGATAGGCAAGTCATTATAGGCATATTTGTTTATGAATTATATTTGATAAAAAATATGTCTCATCTGGTTATCAGATCGGTGAAGGTCGATCTTCCACCGGCTCTTAGACCAAGATATTATGTGGGATCGTTATATTGATTAGAGCGGGATTTTAATTACAAATCTTTATTAATATTTTACAAACACGTCTTTATATTTTCATCATCGGTCGCAATCCTATGTGACATCTAACTACATTCTTTATAATTCAAAAGCAAAAGAAAATAGAAAATAAACTAAATAATTATTAATCATATACCCACATATATTTATATAAATAATCACATAATTTAATATTTTAACACATTTCTATATAAACTTGGTTTGTTTTCTTTTTCGTTAAATTATATTTATAACAAACAATTTTAAATTTGGAACGCTCCTATAACGTATATTGTTAACTAGCGACTCGCCCTCGCTTAGCTTGGGCTTTTTCCTAGATTTAGCACAGGCAAAGCCGCGGGATCCGCTAGTTATGCATATAAACCTTCCTCTTGAATCACTCTATCTATTAAAAAAAACGCATCAAAATCCGTTGCGTAGTTTTAAAGATTTAAGCGTACAAAGGGATATAGGGACAGAAAAAGCGACTTTGTTTTATACTATGTAGTGATAACAAACAATTTTACATTTGGAACGCTCCTATAATGTATGTTCCACAGAAGTGATGAAGGACCACTCGTCGCACGATGTGCTGCTGCTGTGCGTGGACTGCCACCAGCGCAGCAACGCGGCGGACCGCGTGGTGCGCGAGCGCCTCGCGCACGTCTGCTCCGCGCCGCTGGTGACGCGCGACTGCTCCGCCTACACGGAAGACGCGGAGTGCAAGTGAGTTTTGACGTCTGATGCCTTATTTACACGATTGCCAAGACTTGGCACCCAACTGGAGACCAAACATGAAAGTTTAACAAATGAATGCCCCCATCGGGTCTCGAACCCGCGATCGCTGGCGCAAGAAAGTATCACTACAAACTGCGCTGAACGTGTCGTCAAATAATATATTATAGTCATATTTTGTAAAAGCTTGGAGCTTTCATTGGAGCTAATTGCCACAGCACGGAGCGCCTCATTTACACGCTTGCCAAGACTTGCCAAGCCACAAGCTCCAAGCCTTTACAAAATATGATTTACATTATGCTTGCAAGTGCGTTAGTGTGTTCCGGACGCCATAGCTCCGGAAGTTAGCGCCATACTGAACTGTTATTTAGGCCTTATTTATGTATACCTTTTCAACTTGTCTATTATATAAGATAGTACTCCTTACTTCTAACCTCCATAGCTTTAACTATTCTAATTTGACGTTTGAGCCTTACTGAAACATCAAAAGAGTGGAAAGAGGTGTTTGTTGAAAAAACAAGCTGTTACAACACATTAAAGATTTGCAAAGAGCTGTTGTAGTTATAGTTTGACCGAAACCACTGTACCGCGCCCTAGGTATGTGCGCGGCGAGACGGGGAGAGTATCGACCATTCCGCTCTCTGTCTATGTCAGACGCACATGAGATAAATATTCAAAGATGGTTCGTGTGTTATGTCGTGATGTCAACACAGTCATTTTTAAATATATATTTTTTAATTTTAATTAATAAATATATATTTTTATTGTAAAATTAAACAATCTTGCTGATTTGAATTATAAGTTTTTATTCATCACCTAATTAATTCTCTATACATAATATATAATTTAATACGTAGCTACGACTGGTGTGTAAAGTCTGAAGATATTAAATAGGGAATGTTAATAATTTCGATTTAACGCCAGTAATACCTTCTAGCTGTAAACTGATATCGTAAGACGTGTTCGACAATATCTATCTCATGCTCATGCTCTTTCCTTCCCGGTCCCCACCTCGCCGCGCCTCCTAAGGCGGGGTACAGCGGTTTCGGTCAAACTATAGTGTTTATTTTTTGAAAAATAATGATTTTTTCTTTTATACAGGAAAATTCGTTCAGCAGCACGAGCGCTTTTGTACCAAATGAGAAAGCATTCTTTGCCAGATGCAAGGCGGCAACATCTAGAAAGCATTATATTACAGAACTACCCACAATATTTAGAAGTCACTGAAGAGGTGTTGCAAGAGGCCGTTAATATACAAGTTCTGTTAGTATTTTAATATAAACTTAACCAACTAATATTTATAAAAAATTATATTTGTTATAATAAATGTTAATACAATAACGAGGAATGTAGACACTCTTGCAGTAAAAAGTTTCTTATATATTGACCTAGACAGACAAGCACCTATAATAAGTTATTAGTTGAATACCTCTCGGGTCCATTTAAGAAGTGTACATTTGTAAATAGACAGTTAAGTTTGACTGTGCATATATGTATACTCTGAATAACAATAATATGCGCCATTTTATTTTCGTTTTTAGTTTTGAAAACACAGACTATGAGCCTCATGGACAAAAAGTGGTTTCTTATTATATGGAGAATGAGGGTCTGCTCAAATTAGAGGAACTATGGAGAGAGCACTTCTTGGATTCCATGTGCCCTAAATACATGCCAGAGTTGTGGTCGGTTAAGCATAATGAGGAAAGGTTATTATAATTGCTTTTAAGATATTTGATTTTTTAATAATAATATATTAATTACTATTGCATGTAAAGAAAATTTAACTAAATATTTACTTTCCACTCTTTTTTTCACAGAATGCGAGTACGCCTTAGCGAGGGCCGTTTATCTGAACAAGATACAAAATTATGTGGTCTATAAATAGTATATTATATTTTAATGAAATTAACAGACAACACGTCTTTTTTTTATACGTGAAGAAAGAGGGAGTAAGAGAATAGTGCAATAAAATATTTTTTAACAAGATTTTTTTTTGTTTATTTTTTTCCAAAGAAAAATATAGATCACTACGTTTATTATTCCTCTGTCATGGTGATTTTTAATCGGAACCATAGAGTAATATACTTTACAGTTTGCAACAAATGTAAAATCGGAATACCATGTTTATATTAATGAAATATTATTACATCGGTGTTGTTTACTTCAATTTTCTGGGGATCTTTTTTCCTCCATTTTTTATCTCCATGATATTTGAATTTTGGAAAACCCACACCATAATGAAAATCACATTCAGTGACAATTTTATATAAAATATGCCGTAGACAGAGAATACTTATCTGTTTACATATTTTTGCATTTCCCTATTGGGGATAAATTTAAAAACAACAAATAATGATACTCTATAGTCTATTCTTCCAAGCTGTCAGCCTGTATGTTTCTTGTCTGTTTAACTGTCAAATTTTAAATTCTTTGTCTTTCCGTTGTTTTGTTTACTTCTGAGTTCTGGATTTGAGCTTGTCTTACTTCATTTTAATATTATTTAATTTAACTCATATAATCAAATAAATACAATATAACAAAACGATGACAAATAACAGAAAACAATTAAAAATAACAAAGATATTTCGGAAAGGAGCCGGTAAAATTTGAATTATACGGAATTATTTTAAACCCACCTAACTTTTTATGCCCGTTTTGTATGAATTCTAATTAATTTCTGCAGTTACAAAATTGCCAGACGAAAATGATGAGCTCCACGAGGAATTAAAACAATTAGAACAAAAATTAAGAGAAAAACAGAATGAACTCTTTCAATTACAAAGAAATAGTTATAGAAAGAAGCTTTCACCGCCAAAAAAGAAAGAGGAATCTTTTATTAGACCACAGGTATTTTTTAGATACATTGTCAGCTTGTTTGTTTGGCAACATTTATTTATTTTTCAATGTATATCTTCGTTTATTTTGATAATAATATTTTATCCTTTAGAAAATCATACTGAACAATTCAGTTGAAAGCCTACAGCGAGATTTAGAGTTAATTTCAATGTTAACCGGAGTAGAAGTTCAATCCTATGTTGCAAATGAGCATTGTTGTGTTGTGTATCATATGCAGCACAAATCAGAAAATATTGTTAAACATGGCTTAAGAATTGATATGAGTGCTGGTATGTAAAAATATATTAAATATTATCATAAAATAATATATTATTATTATTAAATATTCTTTATTGCACTAAAAAAATTATACAGTAATGCAAATACAAATTATATAATAATGAAAATAGAACTCCGTTAGATTTTGAAACATCGAGAACCAGGGAAGTTTTATTTTGTAATATCAAATATTTATGCATCAATATTTATCTTTTAATGCATTGTTGGCCCGCACCAAATTCTTAAATTTGTAAGTAAAAAATATATTTTGCAGGAGGAAATATAATTTCAAAATCATCTTTGCCTGTTGGTTTCAATCTTAATGCCATAATGGAAGATTTTGATAACATTATGATGCCAGAATGCCTTGGAGCCATAAGAAGGGGTTTAGTGGCTTATTATAATAGAATAGAACAGTTTGAAGCTTTAAAGGTAAATTATTAACCATTAATCTTTAGTTTTTCGAATGTGGAAGCATTTATAATATGCAATATGCATATAACTAGAGTGTGAGCCTAGAAATTCCACATAAAACAAACAATTTAGTCTGTTAGACTATTAATTTCTCAAACACATATTAACATAAACTTGTTTCTATTTAAATAAGCAGTTTTAATAGTTAATACATAAAAATAATAAAATATGACTGATTCATTCATTAGTTTGTTTGTTTGTTTGTTTGGTTGAACACACTAAGCTTAGGAACTACTGGTCTGAAAAGAAAAAATATATTTTTGTATTGGATTGTCTATTTATCGAGAAAGGTTATAGGCTATATGACATCATGGGACGCCCAAAAAATTTAAAACATACTTAGGGACAAATGTGAGAGTAGCAGAATGCGAATACAGAATGAGGGTGAGATGCTATTATAAAATATTTGTTTACAGAAATTATTATACTTAGAAGCGGAGATGTTTAAAATCCTGGACGGTTCACACATTGAGATCTCATTCTTTGCTCAAGATGCCACGGAGGATGATGAAGATCAGTTTAATGTCACACTTACACTGGAATACAGGCTGTACGATATAAGACCCAAGACATTCTCTTTTAAAGAAATTGGTGAATATCTATTTATTTTATATAATGACAATCCACTCCAAAAAAATGGAACCATAAAAAAATAGCCTAAGGATGATATTTTTTAAAAGTTAATGTATAGAAAGTTTAATTTACAATTACAATTTATTTTGCTAGTAAACTTATTAATTACCAAATTTTCCAAAATATATTTATTATTAAACATATAAATTATTATTTATTATTATTAATCATGTAAATTTATCAGATTTACCAGATGGAGCTTCAGAAATCTTAAGGGAGCAATGCATAGTTTTTAAGAGAAAACCATTAAATAAGGCATTTAAGGAAGCATTCCTTAATGATGTTGGCAAATACAGACTTGTTCAACAGGTGAGCTTATTATAATAAATAATTATTCATTTTTCATGAAATCGGCTGAAAATTAAAGAAATGATGAAAAATTTGAGGCATCTTGTGCAAAAAATAAATCACATCTAAAAAAATCAGTACATAACTTTATGCCCATAATTTGAGTAATGTTAGTTAGTTTTTTTTCAATTTGATTTCATATATTAGGACATGTCCAAAAATGATTTTTATTCATTCAAAATATAGCTGGTATACATGTTATTTGGATAGGAAACTGAAAACCTAGCATACCACAATATATCACTAATTTTAAAGTAGAAAATAATTAGGTTCAGATCTCTTAAAGTAACATTGCTTTTAGATAACTTTAATTTGTAACTACATATTTCTATTGAACACATCATACAAATACCTCTTTTCTTTGAACTCTAAATAATACTAAAAATATTTTTTTTATTTAATTTTATTAGCTTGGTCCTCGACGCGAAGAAGAAGTCAGAAAACCAAAGAGACTCCGACCAAACAAACACAACTGCAATAATGATGATACATTCCACCCTGAAGACTGCTCCGATCAAGGAGATGATGAAAATGTTGAATAGTATTGATTTGTGCTTTAAATTGTTTTATTTATGAATTGAATATATAAATCTAAAATGCAATGTTCAATTTTATTTTCCCTTTTACTTTTATAGGCTTAGTTATGTTTAATATGAGAAAATATTAGTTAGGTATGAAATGGTTGTCAAGTAGCAATTTAAAACTATTTATACACCCATGATGACATCTATGCATAAAACAGTGAAAATGCGTTAGGTCATTGTTATTCACGTCTTCAACTGTAAAGATATACTGTATGTTTAACTTACAGAATAAGAAAAAAAAACAATTTATAATAATAATCATTTTATTCAAATAAAAAAATGAATTTTTACATCACTTAATTTACATTCTCTATTAATTCACATATAATTTCAATGTGTTTACTTTTTCTCCAATTAGTGCCATATTTGTGCGACTAACATTTAAAAATTAATTCATTTGAAATAAAATCTACACATTATTAAAAAAACTTAATTTTAAAATGTACTAGCGTGTTCTACTTGCATATAAAAGTAAGAAATATTTCAGTAATAACATTTATATTATTGTTATAAGGATTCGTGCCAATATAGCACAATCTTTGACTTCGACATTTTAAATATTTAAGACTGAGGAGGTTTATGATTAAAAGCAAAATAAATCTCTAAAAGACACCATTTACTGGAAAACAATGTTAAATTTTTATTATATGAAGTTTATTACGAAAAATGTACGTACACATCTACCTCGAGAACTTCCATTTTTTATTAATCAGGTTAAAAAAATAAAAATATTCTGAGCTGATCTTATTAAGTTTAACATTTTAAAATGAACATTAAGGTGAATGAATTATTACTGCAGAACTAGTGAAAAAAAAATTTTAACTTATTGTTTACAATTTTTAAAAGGTATATTTCATGGAGCCATATTACTCTATCCAAGGCCATCCATACATTATGAAAGTAAAAGATATATTCTGCTAAAACTGGAGGCCTGGCGAGGCCCAAGGCGGGCTACTGAGTCCTTGGGCGTGGGGAGTCCTCAGAGTCCGCGGTTGGGAAGCGGCTTGACTTTGTAAATCCGTACGAGCCAGTGCTCAGTGGTGTAGGCTTCTTCTAGCACGTCCAAGTTGAAGTCTTTATTGCCGATTTCAGCGCCGCGAACTCTATCGTATCCCGGTGGTCGGCCTGCAGTGAAAATATTCTTTTAATAATTTATTTTAATTTATATCGAACACTCGCTCTGAGGCTCATCCCTAGATTAGTCTTGTTGGTTAGTGTACATTTCCCAGAAATTAGATATCTTCCCGCAGTAAAAATAATCTGTCCAACGGTTTTCTATACGAAATAATAAAATTAGATAATAATAATGACTACAATAAGAAATTCCAGAAATAAGAAATTACAAAAAAAAAATTAAATGTACAGATCAACTAAATTAGAATTTTGTTATATCATATTTTATTTTTAAATTTAAATATATTTGAGCAGGATATTTTTCCCTATAATATAACGATGTATCCATACATAATCGAAGCTGTTGTATACAAAATCGGTTCATCCGTCCGGCAGCTACAATGACACACACACACTCACACTTAGAGAGAGAGAGAGAGAGAGAGAGAGAGAGAGAGAGATAGATAGAGAGAGACTTATATTACCTCACTATTTTAGCATTGGGGGTTAAAAATGAAAATCTTTCGCCAGTTCTTCCCCTGACAAACTCTGACCTGTCAGAGGTTCCTTCTTTCCGCACTGGTGGTAGACTCATGATGTTCAAGTAAGAAATTGAAACAATTTTTGTGCAGAATAAAATATTTTGATTGCATTTTTTTTTATGGTAAAAAGGGGGCACCTGATGGGAAGTGATTACCTCCGCCCATGGACATCTGCAAGCCTGGCTTGCAGATGCGTTGCCGGCCTTACAGGAAAGGGAGGGAGGGAGGAGGGAAGACGGGTGCGGAGTGGGCCTCCCGGACTCTCACTCACCGGACGAAACGCGACAGCATAGCTGCCACTTCACGCCGGTCTTCTGTGAGAGAGTGGTACTAATGAACTATACGGGGCGTGCCGGCCCATTCGGCTGCTACGCGAAGGTAATAAGCATTGATTTGAAAAAATAAAACACTCACCGCCCTCCGTGTAGACGAGGCCGAACTTGTAGTAGCTCATCTTGAACATGAGGCAGTTGAGCAGAGGGAAAGAGAAGGAAAGAGAGAGGAGAGAGAGACGTAAAACTTATAATACCCCACAATATTAGCGTCTAGGGTTAAGGAAACACTCACCGCCCTCCGTGTAGACGAGGCCGAACTTGTAGTAGCTCATCTTGAACATGAGGCAGTTGAGCAGAGGGAAAGAGAAGGAAAGAGAGAGGAGAGAGAGACGTAAAACTTATAATACCCCACAATATTAGCGTCTAGGGTTAAGGAAACACTCACCGCCCTCCGTGTAGACGAGGCCGAACTTGTAGTAGCTCATCTTGAACATTAAGCAGTTGAGGAGCTTGGGCGCGGCGTGCGCGTCCACGCGGAACTCGCCCGCGCCCGTGTAGTAGTCCGCCTCGCGGATGTGCGCGCCGCGCTCAGTGCTGCCGCCGATGCGCACCATCCATAGGAACTTGTTGATGTCTGCACATACCATAGACACCATCACCACCACCATCATTTATAGCAACTTTTGGGGCCATTCATTTATTACATAAGACAATTTAAGGGGAGACCTTGTTGTATGTTTTCTTACAAGGGGGTGGGAGGGAGTCTTGATAGTTCTTACGTAAGATCAAAAAAATGCGCAAAGATGACGAGCACGTAATCCACGTCAAACTCATTTACATTCTATATGATTTATACTTTAAGTCCAGTAAAAATTGTCTTATTATTTTAATGTTGCAACATTTAATGATTTTTTTTTAAATAATTAAAATTATTCTGTCCAGGATTTTTTTAGCAAACCCATTTTTAACATATTCTCTAAAATTTATTATAAAATAGGGTCCATTTTTTATAAAAATAAGTTTTATTTTATTATCAGCTCGGTGAAGATCAATTTAAGTTCAGATCTTCTACTAATAATTATTGTCACTACAAAAAAACAAAGTCGCTTTCTCTGTCCCTATATCCCTTTGTACGCTTAAATCTTTAAAACTACGCAACGGATTTTGATGCAGTTTTTTTTAATAGATAGTGATTCAAGAGGAAGGTTTATATGCATAACTAGCGGATCCCGCGGCTTTGCCTGTGCTAAATCTAGGAAAAAGCCCAAGCGAAGCGAGGGCGAGTTGCTAGTTATATTATAATAAAACAAATACACCTACCATCCGAGGAATACCCGACGAGTCCACCAAAGATGACTAGCACATAGTCCACATCCAACTCTCTCATGATCTCCGCTGCGCGTTCCTCGCTGGACGCCATGGCTTGCCCCACGCGCGAGATGTGCGTGTTGTTCCATGTGTTGTTGTCCACTATCACGGTGCGGTTCGCCATAGCTGTTATCTGGTAGCCGTAGTCCCACCATGACATCACCTTCGCGTCCTTTACACATATTATAAATAAAATATATAAAAATTTGCACTAATTTCTTCATTTGGCACGCTTTGAAGCAACTAAAAAAAAAATTGAATTGAATCACTTATTTATAAAATTGATGTGTCTGTTTGTAATGTTTGAACAGCTTTTTCAAAATCTATAATCTTGACGAGAGCTAACAATTTGAGCTTAAACAAACATTACAGTTACTCCAAGTTCTAATTAATGCGTTCTATTACTCATATAAAACTAAGGGGATCGGAGATAGAACTTTTGAAATTTCCTCACAGCTTTGATCTATGACACGAAGAGACCTAGATGTAATAGATCCGAATCAACCTCCTTAGTGTTCATCTTGAGACAGGTGTACGCCTCCCGGAAGTCGTAAGGTGCTGATTGCCGTGTTTTAGGATACGGCAACGATTATTCTGGCGTGTACCGTGTTATTTTTACTACTTAATGACCCATGATTACCGTATAACACGGCAATTGCTGTGTAAAATGGCAACTATGATCCGAACCAACCTCCTTAGTGTTCATCTTGAGCCACGTATACGCTTCGCGGAAGTCATCGAATATGATGCGTGCACCGTCGTGCGCACGCGCAGACAGCACTATCGAGGGGGAGGAGTACGCCTCTGACGTCACCCACGTGCAGTGCGCCACGTACGACACGAACAGCCCGCCCAGCACGCACACGAACAACGCGCCTACCTGAATGGTTATATAGACAAATGTGTTGGTACATTGTTACTATAGCGCCATCTAGTTCCGCGGTACGCTACGAGGCTTGTGTTACGGATAACAGATTGTTGATATACCACACACATATATAAATTTTTAAATACTTACATAAACGAAAACGTGTGGTCATGAACCATCATCATTTATAAGAATGTTTGTAATTTCAATTGGATTGTATTTAACCCCTTTTAACATCCCATTGCTAGGGATGAGTCTATGGGAGGATCAAGCCATAGACGACACATTTTCGAGCTGATAGTAGAATAAAACTTATTTTGTAATAAATTTTGTATATTAAAAATGGGTTATATAGAAGTTTGTGAATTTTAAAGATTTAAAATTTCAACGCATGTCTTCTGCCCAGGATTTTTTTAGCAAACCTATTTTTAACATATTTTTTAATATACTAAATTTATTATAAAATAAGTTTTATTCTATTTCTATTTAAAACGTATATAATATGTGTAGTATACTACACATATATACATTTTAATTACATACATATTATAAATATAAACACCCATGACTGGAGAACGTAAGACGGAGAGTGTGGTGGACTATGACCCAATTAGGCCCTTACGTATTGAAGGAAAGCCCGCAGTGGCACATTAAAAGGGGATCAAAACACACTATAAGTGTCTTGAACTGGTGTTCAATTAAAAATTTTAATATTTTCTTTAGCTTTATAAAATACAGATTATTGCTTAGTTATAATTATGTATTATACTTTTTGTATATAATCTCTTTATTTTAAACTAGAACCAAAACTAACCTCAGATCTGAACACAAAGTTATTTTCGTGTTTCTTCTTCTTATCGTGTTTCTCGACTTTTTGCTCAATATCTTTGATATGCAAACTCAAAAGACTCGAAGCCGCGACCCCCGACACTATACACATTACCGGCGCCAGTACCAACATTAAACGAACCATGACACCCTGGAAAAATAAAAAATGGTGTATTTTTGGAAATATTTAAGACATATTTTTGTGATAATAAGTGATTTTCAGCGATCAAAGTGTAAGGGTCACTGTGCGGAGTAGATGGAGTAGGCTCGACATGAACTCAACGCACTCAAAGCTTCTGTTATCATCATATTATTATTTATATAAATAAAAAAATATAGGCATTCATTAGTCATTGAACCAATTTCAACCTTTTGGCATGAAAAAAGAAAATGTTTTTTCTGTTGCTTTTAATGTTTCTAAACCATTCAAGCAAACCAAGGGAAAGTCGCTTGTAGCATATGATTATTATAAACCTAATCCTTAATTATTATTAGACATATGTCGAGATTTATTAATTTTTATAACTAAATACAACCAAAAATCATACTATATAAGGGTATTTTTATCATTATTAAGTTTTAAGATTAAAGTATTAATTATTCTTCATACAAAATTTATTTGGAATTCAAATTTCAACAACAAAAAATACCTTTTCAATATTTATATATAATAGTTAACTTTTCATATGTAATAAATATTAATCGCTCACCGCAAAGTAAATACTGAGCACGCCATACAAAATGATAAATATGTTAGCATCAGTGAGTTTACTGAAACAGAAGTACAAGCCAGCGGGGAAGAGGAACACCAACACTTGCAGGTCAAAGTAGAATGACGACCAGGATGTGGGCTGATGCTCTGATACAGATGCTGGAAAGAAGATTAGATCTTATAATTATAAGTTTTCAACTAAATAGATAACCTTATATATACATACATATAATGAAATTTTGAGTCGAATTAAATATTCTTGTTATATCATAAAATTTTATGGTAATAATCGTTATCATCTATACTAATATTATAAAGCTGAAGAGTTTGTTTGTTCGTTTGGTTGAACGTGCTAATCTCAGGAACTACAGGTTCGATTTGAAAAATTATTTTTGTGTTGGATAGTATGTTTATTGAGGAAGGCTATAGACTATATTATATCACGCTGCGAATAGGAGCGGAACATCAATGAAAAATGTTGCAAAAACGGGAAGGGCGTTAGTTCTGCGTGGTGCCATACCGCGCGACTCAGAAACAATTTGGTTTCCGGTTTTTAGAAAGCGTGCGAAGCCGCGGGAAATGCTAGTTATCAATACAGAGAATGAATCTATCGTTTTTAGATTTTCTGTATGCGACAGCTTCACTTTTTTCACTCACGATTCACGTAATTTGGTATGATGATGGGAAAATTTTACATCTCTGAGAAATGTTAACTAACGTAAGATACTGTACGGAGCGAGGATGAGTCACTAGTTCATTTTTTGTCTTTTGTTATTAAATTTACAAAAAACTAATAGTATTTTACTCAAAAGCTATACAAACCAATAATAGGGATGTGATTCTTGGCATAAGACGGATCTAGCAGTGAATAAAATCTACCGGTCCATGGCGAAATTTTTCCTGTAAAAAAAAAGAAATATGAAATGTAACAATATTATTAATTATATAAAAAGATTTATTTGTAAACACAAAACAAAATAAAAATCAACTAAAACGTAACATAATCCGTCAGATATCCATTCACTCTATCTCATTATGATTATCTATGTAATGCCAATATCTAATATTATACTTATAAATCAAGGCATTTGTATTAATTTAATAAGATATTTTTTTATTGATATTACACTAATATAATAAATGTGTCAGCATTTGAATACTTTTTATGCAAATAGGCTAACTTTATTTAAGTGCAAACAGGATGATAATATAAACTTTATTATTTCAATAATGTTAATTTCGTAAAATATGACATTTTTATATTATTTAATAACATATTATTTAATAATATTTTTTTAGCATTGGTACTGAGTTTTGGTAGCATTTGAAAAATTTTATGAGATGTAGTAAGCCGATTTGCAACTGGTCGTGTGGAATAGTCAACCTACGGGACAGTGACAAGAGTAAGAAAGTTCAGTGACAGAGTGACAGAATCAGTCTGGAGGACATTATATTATTTTTTATCACTTACCAGTGACAGTCAATATCACGATAGCAGTACCAAGTGTTGCCAGTAGTGTGGTCAACAGAGCTTTGAATAGCACCTCAAAGTTAGAGGGAGACAGGTGCTGGCGCAAGTACTGAGTGAAAGCATATAATTGGCAAAGTCCAAAAGTTCCAAGTGCCTGAAATAATAATAAGTATTTTAATATAATTTAATACATTTTTATTTAATTAATTTTAATGACTTTCAATTATTTGTGACCAGATCATATTTCACTTTTAATTTTTTTACTTTTGTAGTCCCAGTGGAAACGCGGTCGCTTAGGAAATCGATTAAAGCCAGTTCAAATCCCGGGCCTTGTACCTCTGATATTGTCAGGTATGTATCATTTCAAACATGATAGTTACTTTTCTTACGTTTAAGGAAAACAACGAGAGGAAACCTGCATGTGTGAGAGTACTTATACAGTTTTCAAAAGTCGTATAGGCCTGATCTGTCTTGCATGAAGGGAGGCCAGTAGTGGGAAGTGAAAAAGTACATTTATTGTAAACTTCTTTAAAGAGTTGAAGAAAAATGTTTATATCAGTACCAATATAAATAGAATATTTATAAAAATATTTATTAGAATTGCCTGGTAACATATAAAATAAACTTTATTAAAATCATTTTACAGCCACAGTATAACATTTGCAACACGATTCACGCATTAAAATGACAAACATAAAATAAAAACGTGTTAAGTGTTCAAGGAACAGTTTCTTTTTATATATTTTTTATTATTGTGGTAAATAAAATACCAACTAAATATTACTAATATAGTTTTCATACTTAACCATTACCAAAGAATTCTCGCTTCGCTCGGTTTCGCCACTAGACACGGGTTTCGTTAGTTAAAATAAATAAAATTTCTAAAATAACCTCCTCCTTTTTTGAAGTCGGTTAAAATGTAGCCTAAATTACGCCTTGTAACATTAGCTATCTGCCAGTGAAAGTCCTGTCAAAATCGGTCCAGGCGTTTCAGAGATTACCCGGAACAAATGTCTGTTTGTTCAGGCAAAAATTTTAAAAATTGGTTTTTTGTTGCATGTATAGTATATACTTTCATACGCATTTAGTGAAAAGCTGTTAATTTGAAATTAAAAACAAACACTTCAATTTTATTTATATGTATATATATTCCAATTCTTTAATAGTTATATCATAATTTATTTTTTGTAGTATTTAAAGTTTGAAGCTTACAATAATTTGTATAGATTTTATTATTTTTCAAAGTTGAAAAAATACACTTTAGTGAAATTTTTCTTAACACTTGAAGACTTTTGTTAACACTTGAATTGATGAGATCCTTTTTTTTAATTAAATGTCATTACATAATATTATACATATGTTTGTGAGGACTTTACTATTGTCTTGAATAGCAGTTCCGATGTTGAGCTAGTGAGGTATTAATGTGTGATCTTATATCAGCCACTATTTTTATATTTAAGTTTGGAGTAATAACTTCCAAAGTCAATGTACTTTTCTACTTTCGAGTATTTTTATTTTTCTTATTTTATTTTATTATATTAAATTTATTTATTAAACTTACCAGCATATGCTCGGAGCTTTGCACTGGCTGGAAGCCGACAAAGGAAATCTGCATAGAGAGGATAGTACCAACGCAGTACAATGTACTGTATGCAACGTACACGCGGGCTGAGAACCGTCCTAATAGCATCAAAGCCAGCACGTGTAGAGGTATCAAATTTATTAGGAACACATAACCACCCCATGATGACACCTGTAATGATAAAAATCGTATTGAAATAGGGGTTTGCTTATTAGCAAAGTCAATTATGCCTATGCAGCACTCATAGAAGCCACTAAACCGACAATATTGTGAAGTTAAAGCTGTTTAGATGGATGTTTGTTACACAATAAAGTCAGAATGGCTGAATTGGGTATTCATGAAATTTGGTAGAGATATATTATTATTTGGAATAGGTCTGGTCTGCTATAGGCAAGTTTATATATTCTGGGAAAATGTTGGATTCCCATCAGATATATTTACTTTTTAAACAATTAAACAGTTTTGGCTTAGGCACATTTTCAATTAAGTTAAAAGATTTTTGAAGATTATTTGTTTTTGCAATTTAGCTGTCAATCGGCATACATTTATAATAAGTTAAACAGCAGCCTGAATATTCACAGGCTCCGAAAGATCCAATTAAAATGTGTATTAACTGAAACTCTTCTAACCTTGAATTATGACGAGACTGAAAAATTGATAAGTAACCAAAACATCATATAATACACTTACTCACACACACACTCACACACACACACACACACACACACACACACACACACACACACACACACTTTTTATTGTAAAAACTCTTTATTTTCAATTATGTAAGATTTTGTATTAGTTTTCATCACTTTGTTGACTTTATAGCCTTGGTGGATGAGCGGGGCACCCAGTAATACAGGTTACCACCTAGTACAGGGGCCCTTGTGACAAGTTTGTGTTGTAATCTTTAAGTCAATAAAAGTATTTTTATTTTTATTTATTTATTTATTTGTATGAAAGTGCAAAAACAAATATGTAATTTTACACATAATTGCATGAAGCTCTCATCTTAATGATCTATGATTGACAATTTAATTATTGCATATTTTATACAATAATCACAAAATAGTAAATCTACTATGTCAATCAATAAATAAATATAAAATTTATTAAAAAAAAAAGGTTTTTTATACAAAATGAAATTACAATACCACCTAAAATCTCTATCAAATAAATGGAGGAGGGTATTAGAGCTTCTACTACAGGTGCATATATTGGCAGAAGGAATTTTAATATAAAATATATATTATACATGTTTTAAGACAACTTGTTCTTATCATCTCTTGATAATACTTCTATTTGAAAATTATTTTTTTTTTAAGAATTTCCCTTAGAAGCCTATTTATAAATTATATAGTCGTACTATAAATTTTCAGTTTAACTTTAAATTTTGTACACTTACCATATAAAAATATGCTAAAGCAGTCATAGTTGCCCATAAAATAGCCCCAGTGTTTACAGCTTTAATCCAAAAGTAGTATGTGAGTAACATACAAAATATGGCAATTCCTTCATTATCGTAACTGCCTGCAACTGATCGACTGATATATCCAGGAACTATTGCAATCATAGCCGCTGCTACAAGACCGGCTCCTTCATTCTAATAAAATTTAATTCAAATATACATCTCAAATGTTGCACGTGTAAAAATATTATGAAAGTTGACACCTTAATTCCAATTGTAAATATTTTTATTACTATGTAAGTATATCATGTATTTATACTTGATAAGCATTTAAATTTATTTATAGATATAAATCTTGTATTTCTATCTCTAAAAGCAATCTTCTTTTGATAAGTTAACTATATAAAGTTAAGTAGTAATGTTATACATGATAAAAATGCATAGAAATTAGAATATAATGTATTAGTCAATATTTTTTTTTACCTTTAATTCCTTAGTTAATAAGTAGGTGACTATTGTTGTGAGTGAAGAGAAGAAGGGAGCGAGGAACACACAAACATTTCTGATATCAATTGTAATATTTAGAAATTGCATTATATTGTATAGAGTAGCTGATGTTACCATCAGGCCAGGGTAGATTGTACCTACAAAATGCAAGAGCTATGTTTAAATTATGTCATAAATTCAATTGATATTTAAAAATATTTCTATCATGTATCTTTTTACAAAATATACAACACAAACAATAGTTATGTTTACATTAAAACCAAAAATATTTTTCTTTACTTACCACCAATGATACGACCTAAGGGGTACCATGCTCTATCATCAAACCAGTTGTGAAACTTATAAAAACCTTCCTCTGTAAGGAAGCGAGTTGTTCTGTAGTTGAAATATGGATCAAACTCGTGTATCACGCTCTCAAATCGTAGAACAGAAAACAGACGAGTTGCAAAAGCTAAAACATAGAGGTGGTAAGATGTAATTGTTGTAAATTTAAATTTAGTAAATTACACTTCTATTTTCCTTTACTCTAAAAGTTTAAAATGTCAGCATGTCTGTCGCCATTCGTTATCGCAGTTGTACCACGTCAGTGAAAAACAATCACAACACAATTTTTTTAACCGGCGGGAGTTTACATTTTTAGTTAAAAAAGACCTAAGTTCTTGAGTTTTTAAAAGATTTTACTTACATAAAATTGCTGCCATTGATAAAACAGCTAACTTTATGAATGTAAGTTGTTTATCAGACGAAAGCTGTGGCAGCCTTGCCTTACTTTGCACCTCCACAGTCATTTTGTCTAATGTTCTTAGATCTATTTTCTTAAAGCATAAGTAAAAACAATAAGATATATTTTAATTATACTAAAAAAAAATTGCCGGCAACCTATCTTCCATTTGCCGACAAAGCAAGTTGCCGATTTTGACGTGACATAAAATATATTTGACAATTCATAAACGGCGTGGCATATAGTATTGCCAATGCTTAAAATAAATTAAAAAGATAATCGGAATATAATCGAATTGTACCTATTTTTAAAATATTTAGACTGAAGTCAGAAATACATATAATTTTATTTATTAGCAAAATGTCACTAGGCAGAAAATTTTATTCCCCTATCCGACTCGAGGATCCGACAAGATTGCTTTAGCTTAGAATTTTCATGAGTTAATTAAAATCATAGATGACTAATAAAAATTAAAATTTGCAATTTAGGGTTATGAGTGGTGGGTTTTTGGAAAGTAAAATAAGCAATAATAATTATTTTTTAGTTCGAATATTTGGATTTGATCAGAAATTAACTGGAATCTTATGGAATGTTTAGAAACTAATTAATAAAGTTGGATTGTAATAAAAATAGAATTCTATATTTAACAAATAAAGCTTTATGCATTTCGATATTTTATGTAAATTTATTATCATCTTGCAGTTATATTATTATTATCTTTAATTGAGTTCAATTCTCTTGTTAAGATTATTATCATCATAGATGAATAATCTTCTGTATTATCTTCTTTGTGATTGACACTTGACTTTGACAATTTGAATTTTGACCATAGAGTATATTGATACATATATTTTGACAAAAAGAAGCCAGGGGTATTCATCTTAGTACTAATAATTTGGAAACTAATATTGACGAAGATGCCAACTTCAACTAACAGATGGCAGGCTAAGCTTCAATTGCACGAACTAGATGTCACTACTGAGTACTGCGAGCTAAATGAGTTATGAGTATTATTGTTCTGTGGTCATGAGTTGAATTTTTTAAAATTTAAATGTCCGCCATTGATGATAAGTGTATCTTGAACATTATTTTAGAAATTTATAATTTTCCCCAAACTATGTGCTGATTATTGTGTTTTATCGTTGAATTGAGCTTATGTTCCTCCGATAAATTCATATAACTGTGATCTCAATATATCGCAACTTCGTAGTTAGTAAAACTGAGTTAGGACTCGTTTCTGCCGTTTTTTTTGTTGCATTGTTACCTTTCTTTTTTTGTGTGCTCATCAAGAAGTTCAAGGCACAGTTATGCCATCAGACAAGCAAAGCTTCGTTCCTGGATAAAAGGAGACTGAAGGTACCTATATCAGATATATGAAGAAGTGTTTTAACTCCCTATAAAACCCAAAGTTTAGAACTTCATAAAAGTAATTACCTACCTTAGAGTTATAGCTGCCGACTTACTGCACCTACATCTTATTTTAAATTTATTTTAATAAACACCTAAAACTATTGAATTTAGCTGTTTTCTTATTATTTTATTAATTGCTACAAGTCATGATTATGATTGTTATGGCATGACGTAGGTACTCTATTTTTGTCTTATTTAGTTTATTCCTATTCATATTTTCATAATCCAGTCTATAATAATTATATATTAAGATATTAAAATCAATTAAAAATACCAAACCTTAACTTTATTGCTGTATTACATTTAAAATGTCAAAACTCAAAAATCAAGATAAATCAGCGACAAAATCCTATAGTATTAATTCATTACTTTTCATGTGTCTGCTCACATATCTTTAATATTAAGTTAGAAAAATAGTAGTAGAAAGTTTTCAATTTTAAGCACTTCAACTTTATTTATTTTAGGTGTTTGTCAAGTGCTTCATCTATTCCCAGAATGAGAGCATATTTAAGTATCTCCCTGTGTGTCACACACATTTTGAACTGAAATACCTATGTCACTACAACAGAATTAGTAAGAATGCTGTACCAACATTAAATATGCCAGGTGATATGTCTATACTTCTATATTGGTATATTATTAAAAAAGGTTTTTTGTATATCATGTAAACCCCACTCTAAAAATTTAGATGAGGAGTTTGGAAAGGATATAAAATATTTTT
The DNA here is from genome assembly GCA_905231865.2 of Boloria selene. Lineage (NCBI taxonomy): Eukaryota > Metazoa > Arthropoda > Insecta > Lepidoptera > Nymphalidae > Boloria > Boloria selene. Next base: position 3,184,377 of record HG993133.1, read on the forward strand.
TGTGACAGAAATCTGATATTATTACACTTACACTATGTTTGCTGAGCTGTGGTCTCCACTTTAGAGCCCTTCTAATTCTAATTATATAAATCTACATAGCTTTTTAAAATTATATACTTTTTTCTAGTATTATGTATATTAAAGAGGAAGCCATTGCAACAAATTCAAGACGAGTCACTACCAAATACATCATCACATATTTATACTTTTAACTAACCATAGTTTAGACTAGTTGAAATCTTTTCATTCTAGAATATATTTAATTTTATTTCACAATATTATTAGTATCTTGTTCCTCACATTGTGCTGTTTGTACTAATGTTCTAATAAGTTTTTCTTTTTAGATCCCAACTATATCACTAATTATTTGCCACATGTATCTAAAATTAATTATAATAAATTGCCAAACAAAAAGAAAGTTTTGGAAAGTATAATATTAATATTACACAGGGTTGGAAAAAATCATGATTTTTAAAAAAAATCTGATTAAAACGATTTTTATAAAAACATCTTAATTAATCACGATTTTTTTGATTTATTCATTTAATTATTTAATTCTACTATATTTTTGCATAAAATAGAACGCGCCTTCAAGGGATTGCGGGGACTCAGCGCGGGGATATCCCTTTTGTCTGACATAAGTGCCAAGCAAAAGAAAAATCCCCGTTTAGTGTTTTTTACACTTTGCTTGCAAGGTCTTTAAAAAATTCAATATTTGACATTACGAAAGAAACTCTTTTCGAATTTTGTCGCGAATTCATTTTGATTTTTGGACCCCTAAGTTTCGAATGCTTTACAGCGCACATGGTCACGGGAAAAACTATATTCTATTCACATAGACCCCTACAAGTTCTTTTGAATTCAGATTTGAAATTAGAACAAATTGAGAAACCGATTGGGAATTGAAAAGGCTGGAAAACTAGCTTTTTTATTCAAATACATATTATAATAGTTTGTAACTTAATTGTAATTTCTAAATTATGTTTTATTATGTTGATTTTTGTGAAAGAAAGTGAAACTTAACATTTTTGATTAAATCATTTATTTTTATTGAAAAAAATCATGTGACTTAAATCACGATTTATTTAGGAGTTTGCAGTCAGATTTTAGATTTTAATTTTCATATATATTATTATTTGCAGACCATGGGGCTTCTTCATCTTCATACAAGCCCCAAAGAAATACTAATAGGAACCAGCAAAGTCTCGGTAAGCAAGCAATTATTTTTTTTATTTTGAGGAGTGTTTATGAATGTAGAAACTTGGGTATGGTGCCCTAAGAAAAGGACTATAAGATTTAATAAATAGTTCAATTTTTCAAAACGTCTTGTTTTTATCTTTATAGAAAAACGGAAGACAGCAAAAAAAAAAATTACAAAAAAAAACATATTCTAAAAAAACTTGTAACTGCTAGAATAAAACTAAGCTATATAAAGAATTGGATAAAAAAACAGTTGCACACAAAAATCCTGCAGTGCTAGATATCCTAAAAAATTGCTCAAGTGCAGCAAAATTATTAATGCAGATACAATAGAATAGAGATATAATACATAGTCAGAGCATTATGGTAAGAAAAATTAACAGGCTCTAGGCCTGTTAAATGAATAGAAGTATCGTAAAATAGGATTCAACTAAGTTAGATTTTTATTATATGTATAGATTTATACATTTGACCAAATAGAATAATGTATATTATGTTAATAATAGATATTCAACAACTGGTATATTACATATATACACATCTACATTAAATAATAATCTTACACTTATATAATGCATACATAATAATATATTATGTTTGCTGTTATTGTTACTTTGTATGTAACAGATTAAAATAAATGTAGCTTACTTATAAATGTAGCTTACTGTGATAAGTACCTACATTTTAACTAAGTCTTATTTTTTTTTACAGGGGAGCACAGACAGCCGGGTTATCGACGCAGTTATCTTTAATCTAAAGAACCAGAGGAATAGTCAATACATAAGAACCAGCAAAATCATGGTAAGCAAGCAAATAATATTTTGAATTCCAAGGTGTTTATCCATTTAGAAATATAGTCGGGGTAGAAATATATCGCGATAAGCAACTGCATTAAAACTACATCTAGATCTAGTATCAATTAATGTGCTTAAAAAAGACAGACAACTGCTACATAAAATGTTTGTTTTGGGAACCTACTTATGATTGACCTACTTAGATGGCTTATTTACTAAGTCTTATTTTTATTTTTACAGAAGAGCTGAGAGCAGTGGCGAAAACTGAAGACCCAGGCAACCGGGGCAACAGATTAATCTCTAAAGTGTTTATTTAAGAATTGATCTGAGCCCCTGTTACCAACAAACCACATCAATCCAAAGAAAAGCAAATGTAATAATAGTAAAATTAATGTCTTTAATATTAAGCCATATTGACTTGTGTGCTCATGAATGAAATCCCTCAGCGGAACTCGAACCCGCGACCGCTTGTATAGCCAGTAGCGTCACTACAAAGTGAGTCGAACTTGTCATTATGCAAATGAAAGTTAAATATTTTTTTATGTCCTTTATGTATATGTTATAAATATACTAATGACTTGACCACGCTTCGCTCGAATCCGTCATTATATCGTTTATATGTTAATTTATATGTTTACTTTGTTAACCAACTGTCATCATCCCAAATTTTCATCTAAATCTGTCCAGTGGTTTTCGAGTGATTTCGTCACAGCGGACAAGCAAATTGTAAGAATTCGACATCTGTATTGCTAAACTGATTTTGAAACAAAATATTTAATTTACAGATTCAAATAAGTTAGAATTTTGTTAAATGTATGCATACATTTTACTCATTGTTTCTGTTATTTTTTAACTAGATGTATAAATATTATTTTTGTTTTACTTGTTTATTTGTTTTTCTTATTTTCTGTTTCTTATTTGTTTTTGTTATATGTGAAAACTTGATTGGTTTATGAAATGTTTTGTTATTATTTGTTTAATATTGTGCTGTCTATTAATCAGAAAATAGGGGGATAGACATTTTGCATGACACATTTAACGCCTTTAAAAACAAAATTAATTGCTATCTTGAGTAAATTCAATTTTAATATATTTTTCTTTTCTTTTAATATTTTACTAATCAGATTGCATGCCGTTTTTCTTCTTGATTAATTTGCTTTGTCTCGTTTTAATTTTTATTTTGTAAAATATAACATAATATCATAGACTATTAACCATTATCTTTGTTTTAAAATTTTATTATTTTAATTTGTAATTGTAATTAATTAATTATTTAAAAAATAAATTAAATCTAAATTGGTATACTATTAATACTATTGTGATAGCCTGTAAAAGTAGCAAGTTGTAACTACCTGTAATTAAAAGTACAATTATCATGAGAAATCATATTATGTAACCTAGTTTTAAGTATTGTAATATTGTAACTTGGTATTTCAATAAATAAATAAATAATTTGTAGAATATGCCCATAATACAGTTCTCCTCTTGCGGCAATAGAGACTACCAGACCTTGTATATTGACAATTATGTATATACATAATATATTTGTTTCTGTATTTAATATTGTTTACTGTAAATGTTTTTTGGTCATAAAATATGATAATTACCATTATTAGCATGTGTAAAACTAGTGAAACGATGGTAAAGCATTTCTAACTTTGTAAAGTCTACTACTAAGTTAAGTTAGTTGAAGGACAATGTAAATATTTGAATTTTATTGTTATTAGATTTATTCATGTTCAAATAAATTATAATACATCATATTTTTTTTATTTTCACCCTTTCTAAGTAAAAATTAAAAATGAACAATGATATGAATATATATATATAGCTACGTATATACCTACAAAATAGTTCCAACTTCAACTAACAGATGGCGCTTTTTAAGCATTGCCAATTTCGACGGCGAAGTTTTACCTCTAATTATATATGTATCAATATACTCTATGAAAGAAGCTGAGTGAACTGTGAAGTGTCATTAGAAAATAGGAACAAAGCTAAAATACCTTACTATAATATAATAAGTTCGATTCACGACTGCTTTTCTAGTCGTCACTGTTCTATCGTCATTTCTTTGACTTTAGAATCAAGACTGATTTTTTTTCCTATCACGTAATGTGGGTACTTAAATTTAATAAATTAAACAGTTATTGAAAGCTTATATTCAAATAAGGAAGCCTTGACCATTAAATAGTGGCTGGTTATTTCCTTGCTTGTGACTAATCATCTGTAGAACTTAATGCTTATGTTGAAGCATAAGTTGGGGGAGAAACAGTTAGTGCTACGTTAATAAAACGACTACTGTGAGAACTGTGATTTGGTTGTAAAGTGAGTCGTATGTGATGTCTGACGGAGATCCTTCTCTCGAAGAAGATATCCCAAAGCCTTTGTTAGAGAGGCCTGAAGAAAATGTGTTTACTCCAAAGATAGCGACTCCTATATTTACCGGTACTGTAAAACTACATCATAAGCCCTCCGACACGGCAGAAACAGAGTCCTTCTTATCAGATGCACAACGTAATGAACTTGCGTTCGAACAGCTATTCCAGGATGGAAATGGAGCAGCGTTTCACGAAGTGAGTTTTTTTTTGTTTTACGTCTATAAGAAATGGATAATATCTGCTTTAATTAATGTCCTATAATAGGGCTTTTAATTTAAGTATTTAATTTTTCTAGAATTCTTTATATTATTATCTTATCTGCTGGGAATAAACCTTAATTCTTTTAGAATGCATTAAATTTAATGTATTTGTAAAGAATGTTATTATCAACAAATATTTTAAATAATATGTAGTGGAAAAAAGTAGAATATTTTTAATATTTAAAACACTATTTGAGGTATTGTAACAAGTAGGTGTTAGGTAAGTAAAATAAAATTTATCTCAGTTATTAATTAATAAACTCCAAGCTATAAAGCTGTAATATACTTTCTAATTATGTTGATATAAAAATTTTGAATTAATAAATAATAATAATAATTAAAGTGGAGCTGGAAATGTTATTGATATTTATGTATTTACATTTACCTAAGATTCTACAATACACTTTCAAATTTGGACAAATGTAATAATTCAGAACCTTTTATAGTTAGGTTGCAAATTTAAATAATAATCTATCTACATCACTACATAGTATAAAACAAAGTCGCTTTCTCTGTCCCTATATTCCTATGTATGCTTAAATCTTTAAAACTACGCAACGGATTTTGATGCGGTTTTTTTTAATAGATAGAGTGATTCAAGAGGAAGGTTTATATGCATAACTAGCGGATCCCGCGGCTTTGCCTGTGCTAAATCTAGGGAAGAGCCCGAGCAAAGCGAGGGCGAGTCGCTAGTTCTACATATAAAATTTTAACTGAGTCATATTAATAAATACTTACATAAAAAAATTTTTGTAATTTTTTTAAAAACCAGCTATCATTATAATAAATTTCATAAAAATCTGTCCAGTGGTCACAGATAGACTAATAAAAGTGCTATAAACTGTAGATTTTGACTGTATCAATAATAATGACTAATATTTAAAAAAAAAGTATTTAATGCACTGATTTGACTTGATTTGGTACACATATTATATATAGACAGTACTTCCAATTTATATTCCAATATAACTTGTTATAGAAATTTAATTACATAAAATTTTTACCTAATGCTAAAATGCAAATATCCAAGGATTTCAACTAATAAAGATAAGTGGTACACTTAACGAAATTACTGTTTGGCAAAATTAGTCACACAGGTATAATAAAATATTCAGTTCTGTGGCCTACTTTTCTGTTGAGTAGTTGTGTATTTAAAACTCTTATTGTTTCTGTTCTTAACAAGAGTCTACCTTCACTATAATATAGTTCAGTGTTAATAGAATTATTTTATTATTACAATTATTATAATAAAAAAACAGTGGTAGTTCAATGGTAATATACTCATTTGATAACCAAGTGATTACGATTCAAATCCCAGTTTCGCACCACTGATATTTTCATGTGCAAATCATTTCTAACATGATTACCACTTGCCTTATGGTGAATGAAAATATCTTTAGCATGTCTGAGACAACCTAGTAAGTTTTGTGTTTTGCACTTGAACGGTATGGCTGATTATGGCCTGATTCCCCTTGTATTGATGAAAGACCCATGCCCAGCAATGGAATGTTTAAAAGGGTTCAATACAATAATACTATATAAGATAAGGGTATTTAAATTGATATTAAAGTCAAAATTATGAACAATTCATGCAATTAGTAATTCTTAGACTTAGGACTTACAGTTGATCTTCACTATAATATTGTATAGGTAGAATTTTAAATGACTAAGAACAAATATTTATGCATAAGCATAAATTAGTCATTATATTATACCTTTAACTTCATTTATCCATGTGTATACAAAATAAAAATATGATATTCTTCCTCCCGATCTCTCGATACTACTGAGATAAATTTCTAAATATGTCTCTTATCACATTATTATATAATACAAAAAAGATATCAAGATTTTAGAATATGTTACTCTTAAGAATGGCCGCTAATCAAACACAAGTGATTCAGATTTATACCAAGACGGTGTAAACCGGCAAGGTCAGTTGTTTCTCAAGTTTTTTACAATTGTGTAGTCAGAAAACAGTGAACAAAATGATCGCACGAAGTTTCATTGATGTAATAAGTTATGTTATATATGATGTTTGTGGAAATAAAGTATTTAGAAGTCGAATGAGGTGTGAAAAGTTTAAAGTACGATATTTATTTTAACTCGCCTTAAAACATTCAGTCTGAGTAAATAATAGACTACCAGTCTTTTCATATACATGTTGGATTGTTTGGTGTTCAAAAGTGATGTTTTTACTACTTATTACTCATTTATATTTATAGGTAAATTAAAAATATAATTATGTACGATTTTTCAACACATAATGATACTATTCAGAACGGTAACAAGGCCGTATTAAACTAATCTGGCTACATATACAGTTTTATCTTATATAAATATGTGAATCACTAGCAAGTCTGATTGATTTGAATGTTTTTGAAATAGACGGAGAAAGCGGAGGAAAGGAGGATCGCCGACCTGCATGCCATGTCGGTGTTGAGTACGTACCAGGACAATCTATCTCAGGATATGAACACTGATAGGTGAGTTTAGCTACCAATGACATTACATGCCAATTTATTTGCAACCTTGCCTCCAATTTCGTATCGATTGACTTGGGGCAGCTTTAATAATTTAGTACGACACTTATTTATATACGTATATGTGCAGTTATGTACATTAGTTATATTTTTTTGTATATTATTTATTAGTTATATGACGACACGTTTGGCTCAGTGGGTAGTGACCCTGCTTTCTGCGCCAGCGGTCGCGGGTTCGAGTCCCGCTGGGGGCATACATTTGTTGAGCACGAATGTTTGTACTCCAGTCATGGATGTTTATATTTATAATATGTATGTATTTAAACTTATATATGTGTAGTATATCAACCATCTAGTATCCATAACACAAGGCTCTTACCTTATCGTGGAACTAGATAGTGCTGTGTGTAAATGTCCCAACATATTTATTTATTATTTATTTATTAGTTAGTACATTTCAAAGAATGAAATAAATTATTATTTTTAAATATTGCTTTATATACTGTTTTAAGTAAAAATATTTATAAGGAATAAAGGCTCATACGCTTCCTGTTTTTGCTTCTAAATTATTCTGATGCCAATTGTATTTGAATATGTGATGTCATTGGTTTTTCTGTCGTGTCGTGTGTGGTAGCATGTATGTTATAAAACATTTCGTTTAACTCTAAACTCCATTAATGCGTAACTATCGACTGTTTTAACTAACTAGCTAGGTGATAGGGAGATTAAAAATAATTATCTGGAAATGTATATAAATAACTATCGCGCACGTTTTTGTGTTAGTTAAAAATTTAGAACTAACCTGTTACACATTTAAAACCAAAAGTAAACTATTTTTTTTAATTTGATATAGATACTGTATGTTATGCTTTCATTTAAAGATAAGTTTTACTTACATTCAAATAAGATGCTAATGAAGTTATAATTAAATATAAAGAAGTTTGGTTAAATAGAAAAGTCAATCGAATTTACTTTGCAAGATATTTACGTAAATGTCCTTAATAGTTTAATGTAACCAGACTAATCCTGTATTGCCGTGCGGTTGTCTTCCTTGTGATGTGAGTATTTCAATGTCGTGAGGTGAAACATATCATGTATCCATGATTTGCTTCTATTTCTTATTCTTCTTTAAGTTGCTTAAATTTTTTTAATGTTATTGAATTTGAATTTGTTTTCTTAAAATTTTGGTATTAATATTATAACAAATTTATATATATTTTTTTGGATATTTCAGGGGTTAATTATTATAGTACTACTTTAGGTACAGTACTTATATCAGAATTCAGAATATTTAAACATTTGTAGTCAATTTTTTACATAAACTTTACTATAACTTCGTTTTTAGAATTTTAATTTAGACTTAAAAAGTTAAAAAAATTAAGATTTTTCATAATATAATTAATATAGAATTGTAATCTGTGATTTTACGAGCAATAAGTCCAATATATTTATAATATTTATAATAGTAAAGTTTTCCCTGCGACTAACGAGTTGATTATCTTACTGTAAGGAGCTTTTTGTAGTGCCACTGCGTTATGACATAAGCATTAACCGTGGATTTGCCCGCGTCGTAAATTTTATTGCACCGCTTCTAAGGTCGTAATAGTATGCTAGAATCGAGATTGCCTAATAAACTTTAAAAACAGAATTTAGGAAAAAGCATTTTTAAATTTACTGGTCGTTCTAGAGATTTGCGTTATCAATCGTACAAACAACTTTATATAAAATAATAAAATCTTGCAATAAGACATATTAGTGCCTATAACAAATAATATGCTACATGTACCTCAAAATTGATCACAATGCGGTTTTGCGACTTATTCACTAAAATATTATAAACATACCGTTTTAATTTATTACAATAATGTAGACTTACTCGTAAGCTCGTATATATTAATAGAAATGATGCGCAACGGTTTTAAGGAAAACTCTCACAACAAAATTTAAAATAGGCTATTATTAAGTACTAGCGACTCTATCTTTCAATACTACTCTTAAGATTTTCTATTCTCTTTTTTTATATTTTTTAAGACAGAGCTGGCTCTGTCTTAAAAAATAACCATTAGTCATAGAAATTTCTTTTCCCTTTCAATTGTGTTTTCCCGTGGAAATGAAAGATTTCCTGTTATCCTAGTTTATTTAGTTAAAATCCATTCTGTACTTTAAGTTTTTTTTATTGCGATAAGTTAGATAGGTACCTTCGTAATGTTTTGTTAAACACATTAGTAGGTTACTAAAATAATGAAGTAAACTAATTAGTCATTAGTCTAACTTTTAATGGAACAATCCATTGGTTTGGTTTTTGTGGACATAATATTTATTATTTAAACTCGCCTATTGTGTCAATTGTTCGAACCTTAATTATATGATAAAATATTGCAAAACTTCTATTAAATGTTAGTAATATATTATGTACTTTATTAATCACACTACTAAGTGGTACGTGTTCTCGTTCACGCGGGAACGGACGGGTGGATTTGGATGTAATTTTAAATTTACACGCATGGACCATTGTATCGTATTTTTAGTATAAAAATACCACAATATGTTGCTGTCTCTACATAATATCTTTCCTTCTAATATATAAACTTCACGGAAATTTACACGAAAATGCACGATGTTGGTTCGCGATGAACTCCGAAATAACTTGGCTTGTTAACATTTTTTTTAATGTGCATGTAATGTACTTCTCCTAACTTGGAAAATAGAATATTTTATCCTGGTTAGTTCTTTTTAATGGAAAAAATAACGATTTTTTATCTGGAAAGAGATTAGTTGAAATAGACAAACAGACAAAAAAATATAAATTGTGATTTCCTTACGTACCGCATATACAAGCTATAGTACTACACTATAAAAGTATAGTAACAACACTATAGATATTAAAGTTCATTTATTTTAATGACTAACTAATAGGGTAAACATACCGGTTTACCGACAACTACCCCTTTTCGACCACTTCGCATGTTATTTTAAATAATAGACAGTGTTATAGACCGATCTTTTCTAATTTCGCGCCATTCGATCCGGGCGAACTTCACAGTTTATATTTTAACGGCATGACCTCGAAGTTTTCAAATTGAGCACTCAGTCGCTCTTTCAAAATTTGGTGTATGAACGCGTGTAAAATTTAGCGAAAAAAATAGTAGGTGGATTGATTTTCAAAGGTAAGTTTTTAAGTGTTACTCTTTCTTTATTGGTCATTGCTTTGGTTTGTGTGTATTAGGCATGTTTAATTTCAATATTCAAGTGCCTAAACTCATCAAACTTTTTATAATTTATGATATTTTTGGTGGTCGGACAATACGTTAACGATTAATTACAAAATCTACTTTCCGACCGGGTGGTCGCAAAACCGGTTTATTCGCGTCGTTTTTCTTTGCCTTTATTGCGGAAACCTTAAATTCACCAACATACATTGCACTATATTTGTGAACAGCTAGAGTTTTGTGAATTTACAACTAGATTACGACCGCCTGTATACCTTATATTTTCAAAGATATGGCCTTCCAAAATAGCGAATATTTAACGGCCGATGACCAGTAAAAACAAAACCTGTCCCCGACCGTTTGAAAACTCCCTTATAATCTTACTAATATTATAAAAGTGAAAGTTAAGATGTATGTTTGAATGTTTGTTACTCAAGCACAAAATTTGGTACAGAGATAGAGTATACTCTGGAATAGCACATGCTCATTTTTATCCCGGAAAAATATATAGTTCCCTTGGGATATATCTGTTTTTATTTTGTAAAGGCGAACTTATTCAAGCTTGTAAATAAGCTTATATGTTTTAATGATAATGGATACATTTTGGTTGCTGTGCTTGGTGTTAGAATTGTGCTTGTTTTTTTATCAGATGGCACCTATCAGTAAAGAAAAAAAAAAGAGCCTTGCCGCTTCAACGCCTAAACTTTCCTTTGAATTTAAAAGTCCTTCTAACAAGCGTACGAAAACGCTAGGGCGAAAATTTCACATTTCGCACAGCTCTATTAAGATTCCATAGTTTTTCTTATATATCTCTTATCGACATCTCAATATCACCATTTAGTGACATTCAATTATCACAAGTCTTAGGTTGGCAACAATACTATGAAAAAAGAGATATAGCGAAAGAGGACAAAGAAAACTAAATTAAGAAAAGAAAGCTCGAAAGAGCTAAAGAGAAAAGAACAACTATTTCACCACCACCAACCATCAAAGAAGAGAATTAAAAAAAAAGTAGAAGAAACTCCAGCCCGTGATAAATGTGGTTCTTGTGATCTTGACCTTAATACCGTTACTTAATTTTATTTTTAAGTCGTAAAAGAGAGTAAAATATACAGCTTTTGTGTATTTATTAATTGTATTATTATCATACTATTATAAACCTTACAGGCTATTACACAAGAGTGGTTTTTCTACCGTAAAATAGGTGGCCGATAACCAGTGCACTAGTGGACGATAACTGAGTGAAAAGGCCGATAGCCGGTATATTTGCTATTTTTACGAATATATATTTTTATTAAATTATGTATCACTGATACATCTATAGGCGCTAGGTTTAATGAAACTAGACTATTGTAGGATGAAATGATATTTTTTTGAAAAATCTTGGAGTACAACATTATGATAAAAATCAACTCCGAAGTCAACAAGTCGCTTAAACGGTCGATAACCGGTATGTTTACCCTACACGTTCATTAAAATAAATAAGCATTGTTGTGTTTAAATTGAGTAGTGATTTATCAACACGTTACTGATTTTTGTAAATAGTTCTGTGTTCTAGTTTATTTGTAGCATGAATTGCTTCTTGATCATCAGTACATTACTCCCTATAATACATTTAGTGGTCGATAATCAATGACGTCATCAATTTGCATCGCCAACCATTTGCTAAACAATGAGTGGTTTTCGCACTTCCTAAATTTATTTTTAGGTATTTTTATTTAGATATTGTTAAAGTAACTATGTAAATAAAAGTATGTATAAAGCGGAGAGAACGATGAAATTAATGGTTGCTAACTAAAACTAACTTTTAGTATGAGGTCTCATCACAAACAAATAATTATTACTTCAAATAAATGTACAGTGAAACCTGGTTAAGTGGGACCTGGATAAGTAAGAAACCTCCATAACTGGAACTCATGCTGAGGTCCCAACACTTTGGCACTGAATTACCCCTGTTAGTGGGACGAGCTAAGCCTCTATATCTGGGATTTGTTCTTTCGATTTATCATCATAGTTACCTTTGACAGTTTTTGACAGACTTTGAGAGTCCCTGAGACAGGGAGTAAATTTTATGTGCATAAACCTCTGTAACTGAGATAACATTGTTTTGTTTGATCGCACCTTTATAACTGAAATAACCTGTCAATAACCTCTATCAATGGAACCCTCTGTAAATGAGACAGATATTTATTTATACCTGTATATCTGAGACACTGGGTAAGTGGTATACCTCTATAAGTGAAACGACATTGCAGGTCCCTTGATGTCTCACTTAACCAGGTTTCACTGTATTTGCGAATCAATCTATTCAAGGAAATAAAAATTACCCGAAGAATAGCCCAAATTTGCGCTGTCCAATGTCTTTGTATGAGATGAGGCATTTGTACTAGTCTAGTATTATGTGATGTGCTTTTACTAACCATTAACCAATAATTCAACATCTGCCAAAAACACTATTGTAGCTCAACGATAAGATTATTTGAAAATAGAATAATTTCTTTAAATTACCACAATAACAGGTTACAACGTTGTTCCTCGCAGGTGTCGAATAACAGTAACCATTGCATGTCATATTGAAAAATCAGAGCAATGGCTCTGGGGTTCTTTCCTCCTCATTTTAGTTGTACATATTTATATATATATATAATATAATAGGTATTTTAAACTTTCTCGAATCTATATACACGCGAGAAGAAAATGTATTCAACAAAGCAAAACAAATTAACTTTATGTTCAATTTATGTGTTTTAGCTAACTAGTTCCTATTTACAGACGTGAATCAAGTAGAATCAATAGATGCCAATTGTTACAAGGACTTTATGAACTTTGTTATGTGATTAGATATTTTTTTAGGGAATGGTATCCGAGTACTTAATACTTTAAAATGTAGTTTTTTTACTATATATTATATGTTTAATAAAATCTGAATAGTTCCTAACTCTCTAACTCGTAGAACATTACTAACCAAAAAGGTTACAATCGTATAGCAGCGTGTCCACAACTAACTTACAGGGACAATGGCAGCGAGGCATCCACTCGTGCGGCGGAAGAGTGTGGATGTGGAGAGGCTGTACAAGACACCACCAAAAATAATGGAAAAGCCATTTCCAATCATTGCTCGTGAGTAGTGGACACGTATAGTTCTTGCACCACAATTATTAAATGAATTAGATATTAGTCCTTGCACCATAAATATGAATTAGGGATGGGCAAATATGGATGATGGGATTAGACATAGATAAGCTTTAGATGAAATATGAAAAAAATGACAATTTTGTTTCTGAAGTATGTAGCAATGTGCGATGATTTTATTGCCAAATATCTATTTTTTTTGTACCATATTGCTAATAGCCTTTTTTTCTATTTTTTAAGAAAAAATAAATTCAAAATGGCGACAGTTACCTCAAAGATTTACCCTTTATGATTATGTAGATGATGTAATTATGACTTAAATTCTAATAGTGAACACTGTAAGTTATTTTTTGACGTACTAGGTATTTTTTGTAATATAAAATTGGGATATTTTTTCTAAATAATGTTTAATAGATTTAAACAAGCCTATAAAATATAAGTATCAACCATTCCCACACATATATACATTATACATACATATGTAAGTAGGAACAGTAATTTTTTTACACTAGTAGATATACGCGGACAAAGCTCTGTTTACACCCACTTTAGTTAATAAACTTTATAAATTATAAGTAGATACTGTCCGTAGAGAATGAAGCGTAATCAACATCTTCACAGAGTATATTACACATGTTAAATGTATTCGTAGTATAAAACGACTGCACGAGTCCTGCAAGTTGAATTTAGTTTGATGCACCCAGTAACTAGCAAATAAATTTTTACTAAATTTTTTGGGATCTTCAGGTGTTTTGGTTATAATTCCGTCTAAATAAATAGGTTTTTTAGTTAATGTTTACAAAAAATATTTCCTATTTAAATTATTTGTTTAGGCTGCTTCTGAATATTAAATAAGTTTGCAATCTGTGACTTGTGACATTATTAGAAATCCAATAGAAAGTACAAATTTTCCTGAAATACCCGATTTTCCGGGATAATTTTCCGTTTCTATCCCTATAAAATTAGATCTACGAATATCTTAACAAATACATTAGCTAAATCGGTCTAGCTTTTATCAAGTGATGTGCTTATCATCAACAAACAGCATTTTACTTTTTTTATTTATATATATTTACTAGCAGATGTTTAGGCTTTTAGGCTGCTTCTGAATATTAAATAAAGTTTGCAATCTGTGACTTGTGAGATTATAAGAAATGAAATAGAAAGTTTAAATTTTCCTGAAGTTCCCGTATTTCCGGGAAAACTTTCCGTTTCTATCCCTATACAATTGGATTTACTACGAATATCTTAACAAAAACATTAGCTAAATCGGTCTGGCTTTTATCAAGTGATGCGCTTATCAACAAACAGCATTTTACTTTTATTTATATATAGAAGTTACTAGCAGATGTTGTAAAGCATCTTCTTAGGTACTACATAAATTTCCCGTGTCACGATGTTGGTCCGTTATTTTATAACGTTCAATTCCTTTCTTTATTCCAAAATTAACGATTAACGATTTTCATATCCGAAGAGGAATTCGGAAAACAGATTCTGAGAAATTAAATTATTGATGTGTTCGAAAGCAACGCGTAGTTCTGCACAAATGTACATAAATATTATTTTTCCTATTACAAGATAAGATATAAATGTTGATTATAATAAAATTATTTACATATTTTATAGCTAATAATATCTATTGTTATGCTTTAATAAAGTTATTAAATATTTACTATTTTAGGAGCTAATGTATTTGTGAAAGAATAGGTGCCAACATGCCCTTTTCTTATACTTCCCAAACGCATTGTTTTCATACAAACGTCGGTATTGTTTATTTGGTATTGCATTCTGCTGATGTCATTTGTTTTCATTTTCTTCCGGGCTGAGGTGTGGTGACAGTAAATATTTTAAAACACTATAATTCGGTTGTATGAGGTTTATTAATTGCACTATGCATGTTTAAAAATCTTATAAACTAAATTTTTAATTATGTAGGTATATTATTTCTATTTAAATATATACATTTTATTATAATTAAATGAAATATTAATGCCAAGTTGTTTTATAGGATAATTATGGGCGGTATATTAAATAACCCATCGTTGACTTTCAACGATGGTGTTCGATCAGTCGATTTCGTACTTGTATGGGAATCTGGGAAAGATGATGCGACGACACCAGAGGCGTATGTACATAGACAAATATTCGAGCAGAATCTGGAGAATGAGGGGTTGCAGCTCGAAAGAGAAGCTCCGGAAGATATGTATGGACTGAACTTTGTCAAGGTTGGTTAATGGTTTTGCATTACTTTGAAGACTTGTAATCTTTAACTTATCAATAGGTACTAATTATTAATAATTTATTTCTGTTTTTCTGTCTTCTGTTATTAATACTCGACTTTGACATCCGGTAGAGGAGTATCATACGACAAAGGCCAATTATTATCTGCGGTTTATTACCAGTTCCGCTCTGGGTGTCACTGAGTAAAAGTCTCACAGTCCCCTTCCAATTTGGCCGTCTGGGACTTTAAAATGGAGTTTCCTATTGACATCAAAAAGGAAGTTGAAAAAGGAGGAATTATCTGAACGATTATTGCTAGTTGATAAATTATAGCCCATTTCTATAGTGAAATGTGATGAAGAAGGGAAGAGATTATATGCAATTCTTATAATAATTAATTATTCACTTCTTTATTTTAAAACGTTACGTACATATATATTTATAATAATTAAATAATAATTATATAGATATACAGAATAGAAAATTAAAATTATTAATTTTCAGATTCATGCGCCACTAGCTGTTTTAAAAGATTACAGCGAGGTCCTAAAACTTAGGATGCCAATGAAGGTAAGTCATAATTCTGAATAATAGAGAAATACTTTAACTCTAAAAAGAAATAATTTTGGGATCCTTTTCAATTTAGATTTCGTTAAATAATATGTGTTTTAGAGCAATGTGTAGAAGTATACGTTATTGTGAGGCTAATATAGTAGGTACTTATAGCTTTAGATTTTATAAATGGTCTAGCTTTTTATAATATTATGTTTATGTTATCTATTATTGTGTGCTTTATTATTTATCTGTGATGAAACTATTTAAAATCCTTGCCCTATATTTATTTATAATATGTTTTTATTGCACAAAATCCTTTTTATTACCATATTCATAAATTGAATATATAAAAAACTAAAAATATAATTCAATATAAAAAAATTGGCTATATATTCAAAATTTAAATTAATTAAAAAAATATTATTTATTAAAAAAAAAACAAATAATACCACAGCTTCTGTGTTGCACTTTGTGCCTTGTGTGTGTGAAAATGAAAGTGAATTCACAAAGCACAGGATGTTTAATCATATGTATTCGTAGGAATGCAGTAAAATACGAAAAGGTGGGCGGACGAACGCCATACTGAATGCTGCGATGTATATGTCTAAGGTATGCGGCTGTCGTGGCTACGGACGTACTGCTTTGCTAACAATCCAGCTTATGGTGTTTCTTGGGGTGTAATGGGGACCTACAGACGTATTAGACTGTTTAACTATCTGTCACACCATTTATATATCGAATTATAGCTATTAAATAATTATTTTGTTGACTTTTTAAATGAAGCGATAAATCATTATGTCATGAAATCATTTTTTGATACAATTATCTTTTTTAATGATAACTTATAATTCTAAATGATAAGATGTTATAACATATTCTATAACTTGTCAAAGATAAGTTATGATTTTATATATATTTTGAAGTTATATAATCTATACATAAATACAATACTAAGTTAGTCGAAACTGAATATCTTGTTGAATTATTCGGATACTGAGGCCGAATTTACAGTTTTTAGAATTATTGTCTGTATGTCTGAAGCATTACGAGAAAGTCACTAAACAAATTTCATGACATTAGTGCGATAAGAGCTGGTTGTCCGGGTAGGAAAGTTTTTACTGCAGTGAAATATAACATCTGTGAAATGTATGGCTTTCTGTAACTAATCTGTATTTTTTCAAGCTTTTTGGTATTTACAAGGCTATTTTGTCGCTGTGTTCACTCTAATGGGATTTTCATATCCATGAATTCTTGGTTTTTTGTTGGTATTTATTATTTCAGATGGTTTATTTAACATAATATATAACAAATTAATCCTAATGTTAAAATAGAATAGATTAATTAGTTAATATGGCAATAATTCGAATGATAATATTTTATTACTATTTTTTTTCTATTAGAAGATTTATACTGTACCTAATTGTAATAATTTTAGTGCATGCTAAAATAAACGAGAAGATGGCAAGATCTTGTATCGGCTTATTCGACTAGACATAATGAGCTTACATTACATCAAATTGGAAAAGTTCAGTATAACAATAGCTATGCATGAAAAACATGGATATGTAAATAAAGTAAATTCTATGATTAGAATTTTAACTTTTTTTTTTGCTTTAAATCGTAGTGGTTCGAAGTTAGTAAGTGTAGCAGCAGCTTTTGTAAGATGTATTATTATGGACTGTAGTAAAATAATTGTTCGACTTCAAAATGACTAGGTTCGAAATTCGAATTTGAGAACTGTATTTGAACGGTTTTTTATAAGCAGAAAATTATTTGTAAGTGTTATTCCTTATAGAAAATAAAGAATATAAGTATATTCTTAAGTAAATACTTTAAATAAATATACTTATTATGGTGGTATATATTAACGATTTATTGAGTTATTTTGAAGTCTTAATATTGATGGTTTTAAAGTATACATAACTGTACATTAAATAATTTAACTTAGATATTTGAATTTGAAGTACGTAACGTAGTGTTCGAAGCTGCCATATCATTGCTGCCATAGCATAATTTTTCTTTGAAATTAAAAAAAGAATACACATATTTATTAACCTCCTTACAGCCCTCTTTCCTATATGTTTTATTTGATATTCCTATTTATATCCATAAAATAATTTTTGCATGCGTTTGCATAACCGTTTCTTGTATGATCTAATCTAAAATTCTAAGGTGATTCATTATAATATTCTCCATTATATTCTCCTCTCCTAAAAATTTTATTTAACAGCGTTATGTTCTTATCGTTAATACTAAATTACACATATTTTATTACTACTAATGTTGTTTCGTTTCAAAATGATTATAAGTAATAACTAATATGTATATATAGAACTTATATATACTCATGCATTTACTAACAATAAATAAAAAAAAATACATTTGAACATAAATATTCAACATTATGATTTTCCAGTTTTCAGCTTTGAAAGATGTGCACGAAAAAACAAATAGTTTCTTGGATAAATTAGAAGAGTGTTGGAATAAAATTATGTCTAAAATAAGAGTTGATCCCGCTTTGTTTCCTGAGAGAAAGCATCGGTTGACTGCGATTTATTCGAAGGATAAAGAATATTTGTAAGTGGTTTTCGTTATAGTTTTTAAATTTATTTGATATAAGCAACTTACTAAATATAGTAGAGTTTCTAGTATCTATATTTTATCTGTGTGCTTTTCACCAAAATCTGTCCAGCTGCTTAAGTATGCAAACATAAACATAATACGTACAGTTCTCGGGACGTAAGCTCAGCTTTGCATTTGTGTGAGTGATAGCTAAAAGCCAATAGCCGCGCATCAAAAACCAGTTAAAACAGGTTTAAACCAACTCGCAACGCACTACGCCTTCGGTCGTGCCTACTCACACAAATGCAAAGCTGAGCTTATGCCTCGAGAACTGTACAGTCTTTCGCATTTATACGTATAATTCGCGTCATGTAAAAAGAACGCTGGCTGTCAAGTTGCGCAGAGACGATTTATAGGCCAATTTGGTGGTAAGACGCGGGGTGCGGGACGTAGAGGCACGCGCTGCATGTTTTACGGCTCGGTATTGGTCCGTCAGTTCAAAATACCATCGTGCACACAAAAGTTATTAATTACAAAATGGTTTTATACATATATAAAAAAATAGAGAAAATATTTTTGATATGAATATTTAGAGAGAGTCTGATAATAATGCAGTTAATAATTTTAAAACATATATTAAATGAATCAATTAAGTTTTTTGTAAGTAGATTAAACATTCTACACTGAATCAAACATATTTTATTAATTAATAGAATTCTATTTAATACATTTTATCTAATATATTTTTAAATGTACCTGCCAATAACCAATATACGTCGCGAGCGAAAGGCTAGTTTTAAAATAAAAGAATAGGCTTAGTAATTTCGTATGCGAATGTACCGATGCGCAAACACACCCCCCACCACTTTCTTCCAGCGTTCTTTTTACGTGACGCGAACTGTATTTTGTGTTTTAATTATTGTATTGTTAGTTGTCTATTTTTTTTGAATTTTGCTAAACAAATAATTTGAAGTCTACTAATATTCCATAGTTTTCTAATAAAATTAACTGCATTAAAATCAAGCCCGTCGGAGCTGAGATGGAAGATAGACACGCTTTTTCTTTTATTTGGAATTTCTATCTGCTTATAGATTTGACACGACTGCAGAGTGTTTCTGGACACCCTCGATACGCTCGCGTATCGTTCAATTTATATTAGACCGTAAGAAGTTTTCAATGTCGGCAAGTGACGACTTCGCCTTCGGGATAACTCGCTTGATCTCCGAAAATACGTACAGTGCGGCCTATCCTTTACACGATGTAAGTAAATAATTTTTCTTTGGTTTTTTGGCGTTTTTTAATTGAACATTTTTGTATATAAGTTATTATTATTTATATATATATATAAAAATGAATTGGTGTTCGTTAGTCTCGCTAAAACTCGAGAACGGCTAGACCGATTTGGCTAATTTTGGTCTTGAATTACTTGTGGAAGTCCAGAGAAGGTTTGAAAGGTGAATAAATATCAAAATGCTCGGAATTAAATAATTACTAAACCACCATATAAAATTATTTTAAATCTAACGTTAGCGCTTTAGACAATATAAACTTTTTTAATGTAAGCTTATGACGTTTGACATAGAATTGACAGAAAGATTTATATGTATATTACACTAGTGGAACCCACGGCTTCGCTCGCGCTAGTAAGTTATATTTTATTAAAAAGGAAAAGGTAATTAGGCATTAAGCCATATAATTTTTTTAATTGTTTATGTATAGGGTGATCTCAAAACGCCGGGCTCGATGCGCCATCTGCTTTACACGGAATGGGCGAGCGTGTCCAAGTGTCTCAAGTATCAACCGCTAGACTATGTAAAAGACTACTTTGGCGTTAAAATTGGTATGTATTGAAGAAAAATAAATAAAAATAATTTTTAATGTTAACTTTCTTCATAGATCTTATAATAGTAATAATAAAGTAAAAAGTTACCTAGTTAGTTACCTAGTTGGTAAAAAAAAAGAATCTATACTCATCTATACTAATATTATAAAGCTAAGGAGTTTGATTGGTTGAACGCGCTAATTTCAGAAACTACTGGTTTGAATTGAAATTTTTCAATTCGTTTACTTTTTTTTACTTTTTGTGTTGGATAGTCCGTTTATCGAGGAACGCTATAGGCTATATTACATCACGCTACGACTAATAGGAGCGGAGCATCAATGAAAAATGTTGCAAAAAACGGGAGAAAATATTTCTTTTGATTTTCAGCTTTTAGAACTCGAGCGGGGCCGCGGGAAAGGCTAGTAACTTTATATAGATGTTAGTTAATGTAAAATTTATTTAAAAAAATTATAAATAATAATAATAAAAATAATTTGTGTTTATTTTTATATATTCAGGTTTATATTTCGCGTGGCTCGGCTTCTATACGCACATGTTGATTCCCGCGTCTGTTGTTGGACTTATTTGTGTCATATACTCAGCTGCTACGATGTTCTCGAATAAGCCAAGGTAGTTAAATAATATATTATTATAAAAATAATTATTTAGTTCATATTAACGAAGATAAGGTTGGTTCAGAGTGGATAAAGACCCTACGTGTTTGCCAGCGGTCGCGGGTTCGAGTCCCGCTGGATGTAGATGGTGCGGTGTGCTAATTAATTTGTTTATTATATAAGAAACTGATAATTTGTTATAAATTATAAATGAAAGTATCTTTTCAGATTTTGTCGCGGATTTATTTAGATTTTTTAAATGTTCAGAATTAAAATGTATAGTTTAATAAGGTACTTTGGTGCCATTTTGTTTTTTTTTGTAAATCACAATTTAGCAAGCACTGTCTGTAACAAGTATAAAAACCCCTGAGATGTTAAATACCTTAGTCTCTCCCGTGACCATGATTGCTGTAAAGCATTCGAAACGTCGGAAACCAAAAATCAAATCAATTTCAAATATTCGGGTAAACCTAAGAATTTGTTATAAAAAAAGTTTTTATAAAATTTAGTTATTACAGAAAAACATAACGTAACTCTATATAAATACAAAACTTGGAACAAAATTGCTTGAAGCGTTTCCAAAAAGCACAAAAATTGTAAATAATCAAACCTGATATGTTTGACCAACAGTGAAGATATATGCAACTACAACTCGTCCATAAAGATGTGTCCTCAGTGCGACTACTACTGCGACTTCTGGGACCTACGCGCCACTTGTCTGCAATCGCGCATTACCTACCTCTTTGACAACCCTACCACCGTGTTCTTTGCTATATTCATGAGTTTTTGGGGTGAGTTTGTTTAATATATATCATCATCATCATTAGCCCTTTTTAACGTCGCACTACTGGGCACGGGCCTCCCTCAGTACGAGGGAGGGATCAGGCCATAGTCCACTGCGCTGGCCTAGTGCGTGTTGATGGGCTTTACATGTCTTTCGAAAACTTGCTAGGATCTTCTCAGACATGCAGGTTTCCTCACGATGTTTTTCTTCACCGTAAGACAAGTGTTAATCATGATAGAAATGATTCGCACATGAAAATATCAGAGGTGCGAGACCCGGATTTGAACCCGCATCACTCGGTTATCCAAGCGAGCGCGTTACCGCTGAGCTATCATTGTCACTGTCGTATAGGTAAATAAAATTGTATGACAAAATAATAACTTTTTACTGAATGTATAGGAATGTATATGCGGTATATATGAAGCAAAATATATAAAACTAGCTGACCCGTGCCCACTTCGTTGGGCATAATGTTAATAATCCTTTTTTAGTACAGAGTATTTAAATAATTTAAATTATTTTATTAATATTAAATTTTTTAAATTAAATTATCTATACTAATATTAAAAAAAACTACTTTTTGTCACTTAAATATAAAAGTTAGACATATGCTGTCGTTGCCTTTTTGTAGGCATTTTTAAGCTCCACATCTAGCTAATCTTGAACCAGTTGTTTTTCATTTGACGTCTTGGCTGAATTTTATTGAATTTTTTTATTTTTTTATTTTACTAAAAGTAAATGATTGATTTAATTTTTATATTTTTTTGATGATAAGGGGCGTGTTTTTTGGAACTTTGGAAGAGATATTCTGCGGAAATGACGCATCGTTGGGATCTGACGGGCTTCGACGTGTACGAGGAGCACCCTCGGCCGCAGTACTTGGCAAGACTTGCGCATGTTAAACGGACACAGGTTAGTTTTTTTAAATTATTTTTTGAAGTGAATCTTCTTTAGAATCGTTGTGATTTCAAACTCGATGAAACGAAAAAATAAGTCCATAGTACCAGGCGCTCAGAGACGGGGAAGAGCTTTAATTTAAATTCAAGTTTTACTTCTGACATGTGTACTTTGTACACACGCATTTTTTTAATATTTATTTCAGTACATATGAAACAAAAACATATACAACGATGATAATTACAGAAGTTGAAAACTGTGTTGCAATTATCAACGCCCTCTACCAGCAAAGTAACAGAAAAACAATATGTACATCCAAATAAATATGTACATATTAAACCAAAAAAATAAAAACATTGAAGAGAAAAAAACAAACAAAAACAAAAACAAACAATTTTTAGAGTGAAAATAGAAACAATACAAATAAGTTTAATTTTTTTTTTAATTTAATTTTTGATGCAAGGCATAAAAGTTATTTAGATAAGATGGAATCTGACAAATGAAATAGGAGTGTACGAAAGCGAGAAAGTTAGTAATAAAAGCTTAGCGAAAATTAATTTAATGATGCGTAGATGTAAAAACTTTATACAGCATGGTCTCCCTAACGTCCAATATTCAAACTAATGAATAATATTTATGTTATTTTTTATAATAATATTGTTTATACAACAGTATATATTTAAAATTAATTATTATGCCTTTTAATCTATTTTATGACGCATCACTGTACTATGTATATGTACAATTTCCTTAAATAAAATTATAATTAAATGACTAATAAGCATAGCTTTTGTTACTATAATATAATAAAGGATACATTTAGTAATAATAACACGTACGTTTTTGTTTGTTATTACTTATCCAAATTTGAATATCTGGTGTTTCTATATTAGAAAATAAATAATAATATTTGGTTTTTTATGCTAGGCCACATATTCAAGGTTTGGAGGAGGAAAGGATTTTTAGCACTCTTAGTGCTAAAAATCTGCCCCTAAAAGTAAAAAAAAATCAGTTATAACAAAAAATAATAAATTAATTTATCTCTATCTCTCTCTTACCCACAGTTGAATGTAGTGACGGTAGAGAGAGAGAGAGAGCCGATGGTGCCATTCTGACGTTCTAAAAGTAAAAAACAATCAGTTATAACAAAAAAAAAACAAATTAATTTATCTCTATCTCTCTTTTACCCACAGTTGAATGTAGTGACAGGAGAGAGAGAGCCAATGGTTCCGTTCTGGCGCATGCGGCTACCAGCCACGCTAATGTCTTTCAGCGTGGTCACACTGCTGATTCTCCTGGCATTGGCAACGGTTCTGGGAGTGGTGCTGTACCGAATGTCACTACTCGGCGCCGCAATCCTCCGTCAGCAGGAGAACGCCCTCATCACTTACAGCCCCATCATGTTCACGACTGCCACCGCTGCCTGTATCAATTTGGTGTTCATCTGCATATTTAATTATGTAAGTTTATTTTATCATTTTATTTATATGTAAAAGCTTAAAGCACACTTGCAACAAACATAATATATGTCGCTGCTGGGCGCGTAATCCTCTGCCAGCAAGAGAACAAACAAACCCTGTTAAGGGTGCAAAACATATATACACACCAACATACACATATACAACTACACGCACACACACACAACAAAACTGTTTTCTAATACACTTATGAGGTCGTCTATATTGCATTTTTTGTTGTTTTTATTATTTTTTTTTACTTCAACCTACTTGAAGGAAAGTAATGTTGCTTTATTCTTTTCTTTTAATTTATCATGTTTTGTTTGTACTATGATGGGTAGTTGATTCTAGTGTATTTATAACAATATTACTATTAATAAGAAGAAAACTGTAATTGGCTTTAGTTTTAGTAAATATTGTTTGTACTTTTATGAAACTTATGTAATAAATAAATAAATAAATAAAAAAATGAATGAATGAATGAACGAATGAATGAATGAATGAACGAATGAACGAATGAACGAACGAACAAACAAACAAACAAACAAACAAACAAACAAACAAACAAATAAATAGGTATCATGAGTCAATATTTCTCTATTCCATAATTTTCAACGACAATTATGATAATTTTTATTATAATGTATTATTTTTTTCCCTCAGATCTACCAATTTCTGGCAGAATGGCTTACAGAGAAGGAACTATTGCGAACACAAACCGAGTTCGACGATTCTCTCACCCTCAAAATTTATCTCCTACAATTCGTGAACTACTACGCGTCCATATTCTACATAGCTTTCTTCAAAGGGAAATTCGTGGGTCGCCCAGGAGACTATGTGAGGTTATTTGGACATAGGCAAGAAGAGGTAATTTTTTTTTAATTTATGAATTTATTGAACACAATATAACGATAAATTACAAGAGTACTAATGTAAATAAAGTACATTAAGCACGCAAGGGCAATGGGATCTAAAAGCAATCTATTTTAAATGATTTATTGCGAACTTGGTTTCCATTTAGATTTTAATAATGAGAAATTAAAATATAACTATAAAAATTATCTACTGAACAACTTATGGTGAGAGAGTTCAATAAAACGGAATTTGGATATACAGATTTTGATGAAATTTGGTATATTGATAGCTGATTATCCCGGTCACTATATAAGATATTGTCGCTGTAGAATGAAAACCTCGTATGTCAAAAATGCATATTTTTTTGTAAACGTCAAATGAAAATTGTGTATTTTATATTACTTCGAAACCATAAACCCAATACATGACTACTAGTGTCATATTTGGAGTAAAACGGAAACCTCTTGTTTGAAAAACATTGAAAAAATGAACCATTTTTTACGTTTCCTGTAAAGTTTGGGTTTCTGGACATACGAGGTTTTCATTCTACAGCGATACTATCTTAACGATAATATCTTATCCCTGAGAAATGCATACTAACGTATAATTCGTGTCATGTAAAAAGAACGCTGGCTGTCAAGTTGCGCAGAGGCGATTTATCGGCCAATTCGGTGGTAAGACGCGGGGCGCGGGACGTCAAGGCACGCGTCGCATGCTTTCCGGCTCGCTATTGGTTCGTCATTTCAAAATACCATCGCGCACACAAAAGTTATTAATTCCGAAATGGTTTTATATAAAAAATAAAGAAAAAATATTTATGACGTATATTGTTTTATAAAGAGAGACTCTGATAACAATGCAGTTAATAATTTAAAAAAAGTATATTAAACGAATTAATTATTTTTTTTGTAAGTAGATTAAACATTCTACACTGAATCAAACATATTTTATTAATTAATAGAATTCTATTTAATAACATTCTATCTAATATATTTTTAAATGTACCTGCCAATAACCAATATACGTCGCGAGCGAAAGATTAGTTAGAGAAAAATAATAGGCTTAGTAATTTCGTGGGCGAATGTACCTATAGTCTATTTTTTCTTACTTGTCTTAAGTAGTAAACAAATATGGCGGACAGGTAACCAGAGATAATTTCATAGAGATTGCAATGACGAATGAATGACAACGACTGAACTTAATGGTTTTTATGCAGTGAACGTAAAGTATTGGGTAGAAATAATACGACAAGTTAATTTGATAATTTTATTACTCGGATATCACCTCCTTACTAATAATAATTTTAATAATTTTATTTTCCTTTTTGTCTTAATATAAAGTCATTTTTAAAACTTTAAACTAAAAAAGCAAATAAGCGATCGAAAGATCTCCGAGAGCGAAGTCCCTCACTCCATTTTATTACACAGTGCAATAAGACAAGAAATAATAATAATTACAATAACAAATAAATAATCAGTATAAGTTGGTTAAAAGCAATTAAAAATCTTCTATATTCTACAGATGACACTCCTACTTTAAAACCTAATAAAATTTGAAGAAAAATGTCGTACTTTGTAATTTACAAATATTGTTATTTTTTTAAAAGTTCAGTTTCCATTCTCGCCAAATAATTTTACATGTTACATCTCTATGATTCAAAGACAAAGTAGCGTATCGAAACGTCAAAATGTTTTGTTCATATTTTATCTATAGAATTTAGTTCTGTTAAAATTTCAATTTTAGCAAAAATAATGTGTTCAAATCATATATAAACAGCTTTTATAAGTGTAATTCATAGTGTGTGTGTTTCTAAAATAGTAATATACGATGAAACCAAGTCTAAAATGCGGGATTTTCCGAAAATAAGTGATTTTCGTTCAAGGCAGTGTTTGTTTACCATTTAGGACAAGTAAGAAAAAATGGACTATATGCGCAAACACACCCCCCACCACCTTCTTCCAGCGTTCTTTTTACGTGACGCGAACTGTACAAGTCTTACCTATTTAGTGTTCTCCCGGGGGTTGTCTCCTTGAGTTATCCATCCAGCTGGCGATCATCATGATCGGCAAGCAGTTCATAAACACCATCGTCGAGATGATGATGCCATATTTTCTCAAATGGTGGAATATTTTACGAGCTGTCGGTAGGAGGAAAACGTGAGTATTTTATTTATATGGTTTATTAAGTTTATATTATTAAGTTAGTTATAATATATTATATAGTATTTTCAAATATAGTATAAAGTTGATTTTGCATTTAGTAATATTCTTATTTGAAATATAAACAAATATATGTATTTAAGTTAGTATAAATTGTTTTCCAGAATAAAAAGCCCAATGCAGTGGGTGAAGGACTTTAAATTGGTTGATTTTGGCCATATGGGATTGTTTCCTGAATATTTAGAAATGGGTAAGTCCAGACTAAAATTAATTATGTTTTACTGTTTATAACTAGCGACTTACTCTCTTCCTTTGGATGTCTCTAGATGCCTTCTTGAACTTCAGGCAGTAAACGGCTAATAACAAGTTTAATTTTGGCTTTTTAATGTTAATTCATCACTCGTTTTTTAACCGATTAGTAAAAACGAACGGTTTAGTAAACAGAAATTGTGGTTACAACGTTTCGATAACGAAGTAAACCAGTTAAATTAATTTATAAGTAATAAAAGATTTTCATTCAAAGAGATTAGTTTCCGATCATGAAACCCAAAATTCTTCAAAAACCGTTTTTCGGATTTTAACCAGTTAACCGAAACCTTAAACCGAAAGAGTTTTCGGCCTCAGATCAAAGACCAAAAAATAGAAGAATAATTCCGAACAAATATTAATTATTCTTAATTTCTTTCGCAGTCCTCCAATACGGCTTCGTAACGATCTTCGTAGCGGCCTTCCCCCTCGCACCTTTGTTTGCCCTTATCAACAACGTATTGGAAATGCGCCTTGATGCCAAGAAGTTCCTCTCTTGCTACCGGCGACCGGTGCCTCAGAGAGTCACCGATATAGGCGTGTGGTATCGAATATTGGATTCGATTGGGAAACTTAGTATTATTACCAACGTAAGTCTAGCCCAGTCGTAACTCGTTAGATAACCGAGTGATGCGGGTTCAAATCCAGCTCTCGCACTTCTGGTATTTTCATGTGAGAATCTTTTTCTCATATTACCACTTGTCTTATGGTAAAGCAAAAATACCGTGAGGAAACCTGCATGTTTTAGAGAACCTAGCAAGTTTTCAAAAGACATGTGAAATCCACCAACCCGCACTAGTCCAGCGTAGTGGACTATGGCTTTATCTCTCTTGTAGTGAAAGAAACGGCTGAATACAAGTCTTTTTGGTTATATATATTTTTTCTATTATTAATGGCCATGCTGGAAACTCCACTATTCTCTATCTCATGTTGTTGGATATTGTCTTTGGCCAACTACATAGAACCTATGAGACACTTAAGTTTTGGATGGTCCAATTTTTAAAACTCTTTTGAGACGGTGATTGTGTATGTGTAGTTTTAGTAAATTAAATGGATACAAAGAACGTTATAACATTTATTCGTAGACTAATACTATATTGGACCAAAAACAATACTCACTATGTATGTAAATGAAATATATAAAAATGTAACAAAACAAATATCAAAAACAAAAAAAATTAAGCATATTTCTTCATCTTCCAGGGTTTCATCATAGCTTTCACTTCGGAGTTCATACCTCGTCTAGTATACCAGTTCACTAACGGCTCTTTAGATCAATATTTGAATCACACTTTGACGGACTTCAACATCACGGTGTTAGAACATTTGCCTAAATCTACCTACAATGAAACTATGTGCAGGTAAATATCGACCTTATGACTTGAAAAATAAAGCGTAGAATTGTCCGAATGCAATATTATTTTTAACTTGACTTACATTTCTGGCAGTAAGAGCAGCCTAATCTATTTTTTATGATTAAAATATTACAAAGTATTTTAAATATGGTAAAGATTATTTACCATAGATCAAGGTGGACTTTTCTAGTGAACCAAAATATCGCCGAAAATTTGTTTTTGGATTGCAATAATAACTAATAAATAAATTGACTTTCTTTCCTATTTATTCATTTCTATAATATTACATCCAGCACTATGAGTCTAAAAAATCTAGATTTTTAGGAAATTTTGACTTTTTTGTCTTACAGTTATCCAGGCTACTGGTATTACAAAGAAGGCGATGACTACGCGCATTCTAACTGGTACTGGCATGTGATGGGGGCACGACTGGCTTTTGTTGTAGTGTTTGAAGTAAGTTTTTATTTCTTTATTTAATATTTGATATAGATAACCGAGTGATGCGGGTTCGAATCCGGGTCTCGCATCTCTGATATTTTTCATGTGCGAATCATTTCTATCATGATTACCACTTGTCTTACGGCGAAGGAAAACATCGTGAGGAAACCTGCATGTCTGAGAGAATTTAGCAAGTTTTCGAAAGACATATGAAGTTCGCGAACACGCACTAGGCCAGCGCGGTGTACTATGGCCTGATCCCCCTCGTACTGAGGGAGGCGCGTGCCCAGCAGTGGAACGTTAAAAAGGGCTGATGATTGATGATAGAATACTGGTGACATAGAATTTAAAAAAACACGATTCAAGTTACTGTTTGGCTGAATATATGATATCAATTTTTATATCTAGACATATTTTGAGGAAGAAGTGTATGTTTTTAATTTACTTTTAACATTTGCCATTTGTATACTAATTACCTTCAGACAAATTGAATTTTACTTTAGCTACATAACTTGATGATTGTCATAGTGTTTTTTTTTAAATTTAATTATAATTTCAAACAACTTGACATCTCATACATGACACATTCTAGAATGTGGTGGCGCTAGTGATGATAATAGTGCGGTGGGCGATCCCGGACATGTCCGGGGAGCTGCGGGACCGCATCCGGCGCGAGGCGTACGTCATCAACAGCTTCATCATGGAGGAGACTCGCGCGCGCTCGCTCGCACGCACGCCGCACACGCCTACGCGCGAAAAGGACCAAGGTCTATCCACGCCCGTCTAACGGTTACGGTAGGCACTGCATATGCTTTGACATCGGTATTTGTTCATTGGTGACGTGACGTGATGTTTTTTTTGAGTTTGTTTTTTTTTGGTAAAGGTCGCGGTTATTGTGCCTATGTAATTTTTTTATGTTTAAAAAATTGATAATATTTAAATATTTTTTTTTATAAATGAAAAAAAAATATGTTTATTTTGGACAGTTTTTTATAGATTTTTTGGACTATATCTTACACCAATGGACAAAAGCCTTAGACTGTGTTGTGTGTGTTCTGATACACTGACAGAATGTTTAGTTTTGTTTTGGCCCTAGTCTTCGTTTGTTTTCATCAGTGTGACCACTAATGAAATTTTAAACAAAATTTATTAATATAGATTTCATTCATTTATTACTCTTTAATCATCTTGAGGCACTTAATTGATTAATAAAGCACATAATTATTAAGTTAAAAAAGTTTTTATATCGAGTTCGAATAGAATATGGCAATATTTAATTAGAAAATTGATATTTCAAAAACATTTATTGTATTATAACTTTTATGTGTAGGGAACATTTTCATGTATATAATAAGTAGTTTTAGAGTAATTGGGTGTAATAAAAAAGGTCAGTTCGTAGGACCATTAAACATTTTACTCTCAAAGATGCTTATGAAATCGCTTTTGCGCTCATCAATGTGGGGATCAATTACATATATTTTATATAAGAATAAGCTTTTGGGGAAGCTTTTCAGGTAAATATGGAGCTTATAAAATGCAATTGCTTACCAGAACAATTATGTACTATAAACATTTTGCTTATTTCCCAATAATTGGGAAGTACAAAAATATCTTTTACTTGTGGGTAGATTCTGTATTTACAATCCCTACTGGGCTTTTTCGCTTTTATATAATATGCGTAATATTATCGAATGTCAAAGAATGCGGGTGTATTATTTGCATTGACTTACAAATAATGATAATAATTCATCCCTTTTTAGCGAGCAAATGATAGGCTACAGTCAGAAGAGAAGTGTAAAGGTTAAGGCACAGCTTCTATATGGTTTATATATAATCTGTAGTTTCTGAACTCACATTTTGATTATAAAGTAAGTGACCGTCATTTGGAGGACCCATCGGCAGACATTCATCACTGAGGTAGAAGATTTGCGTAATGACTTTCTGTGGATATATTCAGTTATTTTAAAGAAAAATTCGTAGTATTATACGTATGTTGTAGTTGTTATACATTACTTAATGTGCAGACAATCAGAAAGTATATTTTGGGTTCTTTTCGCTGTTTTAAGACCAAACTGAAAGAAGAAGTTTTTTAATATGCATATGCCTCATAATGCTTATTTTTAAACGAAACATGTAGTCAGTGTATTATACATATTCAATGCAGTCTAGAATTGGCGAGAACCTCATCAATTTGAAATGTACCAAAAAATGGTTGATGAATTTTGATTTTAATGATGATTTTATTTATGTTGATGTTCTCGCCCAATTTTCTAACTAAGGCGAGCTTATATCTAATATAGTTTGTACAGTCACGTTTTTGCAAGAAACAGGTGCTAGATCTCCACAGAGAGTTTTGTGAGTGAGTTTGATATTATGAAGTAATCGCATGCACCAACACTTATGGGTATAAAGTTCTTGTAACATTAACACTAACATGAAACGTAGTAATCTATCTGTCTCTTTCTTTACTAGGGATTGACATTTGACATTAGCTCCATATAAATGTCAAATTACTATCCTTAGTGAGGATATCAGATAGATTATTGGCATTTAAGTTTGTTTGCATGATTATTGACAGATAATTAATTAATATTTAAAATATAACATATTGAGAAAATCTATGTCGCTTCACTTTTCTTCGGAAATAAAAAAAAGGGGATATTTAAAGGCAGATTAGTTTTTTTGATTGAGTATTCAATGCACAACTAACTAACAAGACCTGTATAACTAAAGCAAATTTTAGTTGTACTTAAAACAGTCTATTATCCTGTACAGGAAATAAAAACTTATTAGAAACTGTAAGGTTTTTTCGATTCTCTGTTATTAAATTTTAAATATTATTAAATATATTGAATAGTTTTTCTTTGGTTTTCAATTTTCACAATAATGGGTATGATTTTTTAATATGATACATGTTATGATGAAAACTGTTTTGACAAATGTACTTTGATTTTATAATAATGGTGTTGGCTCACTTTTGCATCCAATTTAACTATTTCAATATTATTAATCAAGAAACTTACCAAATATATGTATAATATAACTTATTTGTAATCTGTTGAAATTTGTTTTTAATGTTGAATAATTTTGACATTTCATTGTACTTTTGAATAAAATTAAAAATGATATATGGTTCAGTTCACATATACAAGTAAGCTTTTGAAGAGCAATATATTTATTATGAACTTGCACTTAGAATTGAGCTTTGAGGTAGTAGTTTGGCTGCTTTACGCTAGATTACACAAATATTGAATATTCAACTAAACATATAGTACATAATATAAAAAAATAATTAAATTAAAAATAAACAAATAAAAATTAAAAAAAAAAATTATAAAAAAATTTTGGTTTCTTAAAACTATAAATTAACTCCTAGACTATAATAAAAGATGTATTTTCTGTATAGGTGAAGCAGATTCCAATTGGAACCATATTGCATCACTTTCTGGTTCCGATTTCGACTTAGCAGCGCACGGAAACCATCAAGATATACGGGACTTGTCTAAACACGTGGTGTCTCAACCAACCCAGGGAAGTCCCGGGCCTGAACATGTTTGAAAGTCGTTTGGTAAACAAGTTCTTAATTTTCATCTTTTTCAACAAAGGTCTTAAATATAACTTAGCTTTTTTAATGTATTTAAATCAATTACTAAAGCTTTTTTTTGATGTTTGGAGGGCATGGTAATATCTCCGTTTATTTTCGTTACTGATTTATCTTGTAACATTTTTTGTCTTTTTCAACTTTTTTTAATGTAAAAGAGGATTGTTATATTTCACCGTTGTTTTTTATCTATTTATATATATTTTTATATGATATGTTATATAAGAATCACATCACTCAACAACGAGTGTTCAATCTACGATATACTAGTAGGCCACTGGCCAAGTAAGACATACTGTTGCAATGTCTGTTCTTAACTACGTAAATTATTTTTATTCTGTATATTCAGACAGAAATTATTTTTATTCTGTATATTAAGACAGATAAAATAAATATGTTTAAAAATAGTCTCAAAAATATTCTATACGTCGTTACATATCTATTGATATATAATTTTACATGGAACAGGGCTGTTCAAATCTAAAACCGCAGTTAGTGCAATGTGTCTCCACACAAAGTTATATTATTTTAATAAAATTATGACACATTATCCGACTCTTTTGACTGTTTTGCATATATATTAGAACCCTTTTCTTGAATAACCCTGTTAAGTGACAATTGTAACTACGTTAAATTTCTTTTGTTTTCTCTAGAATACATTAGTTAAAGTCTATTTTGTGAGAACTTTTGTCGAATCAAAACTATATGGTCTAAGCATACTATTGAAGGTTTATAAACATATACTTTATTATGTATAAAATACTACAATATGTGTTCATATTTACGGTAATGTTTGAGTTTTTCAAACCGTATGGGAAAGTTTAAAGTTTGTAGTAAGTAGATGTGTTACGTTATTATATGTAATTTATATATATGTATAATATGTACAGTCAACTTGAGAGTGAGAACTGGGAAGCGAGAAAAATATAAGTTTAATTGCCAGGTCCCTATATTTTTCTCTCTAAAGCCTCTATAACAGTTTTTCATTCATGGACCTTCGACAAAGACTGCTACTTACCTGTACTATAGGCGACGCTATTTACGCCTTAATTTTATAGAACTAACATTGACTTTGTTTCCGTCCAGGAACTAAGTTAACTGTAAATGAGATAGGTTAGTGAAAAAACGCAATAAGCGCGCAAAAATCGCGATCCCTTGAACTCTTACCATGTCCTGGTCGACTGTATACAAAAAGTTTATATATTAATGTTTTTATTAATTAATAATTAATTATATATCGGATATCGCACAATTTTCCACGTTTTTGCAATCGAGTGTTCAGATCTTATTTTTAATAATATACATGTACGAGTATTTGTCTCAATGATATACTATTTGAACTCGCAAAGCCTCGAAAATAAACGCTTCGTACTTAAATGGGTACATATCGTAGATTGTATGAAATCGTGAAAGTAGGCGAATGGGGTAAAGTATTTTGTACTTTACTCAATGGTGTTTAGGTTTATTTTCGTATGCATATTCATTGCTAGCAAATTATTCAGCTTTAAAATTAAAAGAATCTCATATCGCATATTAAATTAATATTTAAATATAATAAAAGATCAAAAGCTGAATGTGGATAACATAGTGTTCATTATAAACAATAATTGAATCGTAGTCGTACGACTACATTCAAGTCGTCCATTTTGTACGCGTAGCGCTAGGGATGTCTCGTTTAAATTATATAATACTTTCTTATATCGATACGAATATTTGTCATTTTAAATAATACTATATTTTTGGATTTTTTCGTGAATAGGTTTTTGATTCCCAACGTTTTGGATTTTTTCGCGGATTTATTTAGATTTTTTTGGTTCTCGACGTTTCGAATGCTTTACAGAAATCACTGCTTTTGGAGAGTTTCTTGTATCAAAAAGAAAGTTTTTCTTAAATGCTTAATTTCTATAATTAAAAAGTATAGAGCTTAAGTGGGATTTGTATTTATTTCAAATATATATTTAATATCCTTTTTTTAATCGCTTGGTGCTTGTATGTATTTTACAAAGTGAAATTGTTACTAATTGATATTAATATTATAAATCAAAATATATACGTTATTGCCTAGGAGATTATGCTATTGGTTTTATGTCTTTGAAGTTTATCATCCAATATACAGTCATTTTACATTGGATATAAAATCGATAAGCGATCGATAACCAGTTCTTCTTAAAAATATCGATTATTGTTTTAAGTATACAAATATCGAAAATTTTACATTTTTAGTTAAAAAATATAGGTACGGGTTGCTTAAGAAATGGCACGCGAGTCCTATAGACCGTATACCAATATAAATTGAACGATTACAAAATATATTTATATGTATAAGTATATTATGTTGAGTCAATCAAAGTAAAGAGTATACAGTAATTTCTTAACGTTATTTCTTAGTTAGTAAGCATAAATTACTTCTTGCCTATAAAGGCGCTAGTGTTTTCTTCACATACTTTTCATTGAATTGGTTATTAAAATCGATTTACTATCACTATAAGTTATGCCAATGATTTTATTGCAAAAGCAAACATTTTTATAATATTCTTGTTAAAGTTCTTGTTAATATCACATAGCATTCTATAACATATTATACATAATATGTAATTATAAAAACGTATTTATTAGATTTTAAGTGACATTTTGAGTTACCAAAATTTTTATAGTCACGTCACTATTTATTGGCTGTGTTACGTAAATAAATGACACATTTATTTGTAAAATTAAAATTAATTTTATTATGTCAAATTTATTTCTTTATTTATATGCCACAAATTCTAGGAATAACTAATGTATAGGTGTACGTCATGATGAAATAAAATTATTATTTGGGTCCTAACCTTTTAAATTAGTTTCTTAAATATGTAAACTTTTTAGTCAGTAATTTTTGGCTTTTTTATTCAAGTTCCTAAACGGAATACAGGTAGTTTTAATGTTATGTAGAGTTGTGAGCAGTATAAAGGTATATCGGATCGGATTATAGGCAATTATATTTCTATACTTTATTTATCTTTAATTTTATAAGTTTTTTCCCAAATTTCTAACTCCAAAGCATGGTATAAATGCACCAAAAATAACATGGCATAGGTACGTAATTTTATTCTAGACGGCAGTTTTGGCTGTGGCGAAAGTACGGGATAATAGTTTATAGTATGCTTTTTATAGAAAATATTTAAATCACACCAAATAACCCCTTTAATAAAATACTAAACTATATGACTTTTTTATTATTTTGTAATATATTTGTTTTAAATATTATTTTTTCTGTAATGGTTGTGATTTTTCGATCCGCAAGCCAGAGTCTGCCGGGGAATTAAAAAAAATCTAGGAATTTTGGCAAAGTATGGAGCTCTTTGAGCTGAGTGAAAGGATCGTCGCCATTTTGATTTTATTTGCATTTCGCGTATGTTACAAAAATCTAATAATAAATAACTAATTTTAACTCGAAAGGGAGACTGACTTCGAAATCATATTAAACGTAATTTTATAACAGTGGTTATTTCTTTGAATTTTATACAGGACTACCATTGACGTGTGAACTATTTATTATGAAAAAATCATTAAAAAATATTTAGATTTGAAAAACTATCGTGTCATTTTCACAAAATACACCAAAATTCAGTTTTTTTTTGGAAATTTGGTCAATAATGACAAAAAAACGTAATTTCTTATTTTGAAGTATATATATATACAAAGAATGAAAACGTGATGGTTTTTTTTAATTTAGTAACGTATGTGGAGAGTAGAAGCAAGGTTATTGTTCCTTCCTTGAATTGAATCGTTTAATAGATATCAAAGTATTCATTTTAATTTTACTTTTATTTTTTGGTACCTATTTTGTTTTTAATTTTGTCATATTTTCATTTATATTTTGTCATATTTGACGACACGCGTGGCGCAGTTTGTAGTGACCCTACTTGCTGCGCCAGCGGTCGCGGGTTCGAGTCCCGCTGGGGGCATACATTTGTTGAGCACGAATGTTTGTACTCCAGTCATGGATGTTTATATTTATAATATGTATTTATTTAAACTAATATATGTGTAGTATATCAAACATCTAGTATCCATAACACAAGGCTAGTACCTTACCGTGGAACTAGACAGTGCTGTGTGTAAATGTCCCAACATATTTATTTATTTGTTTATTTATATCATAACAATTATAGTTGTAATTGATTAAATACTCTTTGCTTGTACTCTCCATAATTATATATTTAATATCTGTTTCTTTTAAACTGTTTAAAGGTAATTTTTGGCTAATGGTTGATACATAACTAAAAGTGCTAGTATTAAGTGTAGATCAGATATATTGTAATAATGTAAGTTTTTTTTTCAAGTGATAAATTGGAATCGATTTTAGTAATTGAAAATATTATACAGCACTTTTAAATATTTATTGAATCGATATTCAAAATAAAGATTTTCTTCAATAAGCCTTAAACATCCAAAATACATAGCAAATAAATTTAATTTAAGGTAGAGGCAGTTAGAAAAGCTTTAGATGTCTTTTAATACTGTTAATCGTTGCTCTAAAATGTGAAGCGCTTGTATTTATAATGTTTATATGATTATATGAAGTTTCCTGGTACGATTTGTTTTATTTTTCCTCAACACACTTCCTATATTAATATGGCTGTGCTAATAATAATTAGGTATCAGTATAAGTTTATAATTAGATTTTCATTTGCAAATTGCAAATATTAGTATGTTTTCTAATGAATCCTTGACATGGATTGTCTATCATTGGTCTAGTCACTAGTGCAGCAGTTTCGAAAAGATGTTCCACAGTACAGAACCCTAGAGTTCAGAGGAAGGGTTGTCAGACTCGTAGAAGAGTGGAAACGTAGTTAGGCATGAAGGCTGTTTTGTTTGTTTTGAAAAGGTCGTTAAACAAGGATTCAAAAGTTAGC
Source organism: Boloria selene (assembly GCA_905231865.2). NCBI lineage: Eukaryota > Metazoa > Arthropoda > Insecta > Lepidoptera > Nymphalidae > Boloria > Boloria selene. The sequence goes on from HG993133.1 coordinate 3,222,359, forward strand.
GAATATAATAGAATTACACTATATTCAAAAATATAGCTACAGACGAATTAATAAAAAATATTAAAAAAAATAATAAAAAAAAATAGACGAATATCTCCTTTTTGAAGTTGGTCAAAATGCTAGAATACATTTCTTTGTCTACTCTAAGGAGAAGACAAAATTGTTATTATGTTATAAGAAATACTAATTGATAATTAGTTTAGTATACGATAAGCAGATCGCATCTTCATCTGTGAGATTAAATTAGGTCTTGTTAAGAAGCAGAGTGAATTGGAATTTATTGCCTTTACACTAATAATGCCTCATCTATTACTTTATACTCTTTTTAGTGCCAGAACTTCTTAAGGAAATAGAACATTAACGATCGTAGTATGTCACAATAATATACATATGCCTGTGTACTTATTACCTATCTACCTATTCTTCTTATAAGTACATATATCATCATCATCAGCCTCTTCCGGTCCAGCACTGAAGGGAACACTGAGCATACCCTAATGATCGCCAACAATCGCGGTCCAAGTACCTATATCACTTGCGTCTTACCCTTTGGACGGATTTGTTCCTAGGTTCTCCCCGGTGTGCTTCCTCCTTGTGGTATAGGAAGGGGGATCTTAATAGTAATCTCTGGTAATCCAGCCGGACGCGAAGCCAAGAGACACATTTAGAGGTGGTCTATTTCAGTGGATGTTGAACAATGCGGGTTACTCCTGGTATGTCTTTTATAGCAGAGTATCGGCTGTTATTGTGGTCTATATTACTTACATTTATCGCACATAGTACAGAAAAATTTAAGCATTCATAACAATATATCATATACTAATTTAATAAGATATGGATATGGATGGTATTTATATCACTCATATTTAGGACTAAGGCTGAAAATCAAAACAAATATTTTTCTATACTAATAACTATTGGTCGAAGCATAATGTAATATAGCCTATAGGCTATAGCCTTTCTCGATAAACGGACTATCCAACACATAAAGAATTCTTCAATTCGGACCAGTAGTTCCTGAGATTAGCGCGTTCAACCAAACAAACAAACAAACTCTTCAGCTTTATACTATACTAATACTAATATATAGATTACTGATAGCAAGTTTATGGAAAGCTCCTGATAAGCCTATTCTAATGAGCTGTTTCGCATAATGTTTTGTTTTACAGGGAATACTACATAGTAATTTACTGAGTACTGACGACTCGTACTTTCTTCGTTTAATAACTACATGCCTAAATCACTTCACTTTCCTACTTTTTGCTAGTGATTTTGCTAAACCTAAATATACTTTATTGTCCCAAAGTTTGATTTTTCATAAATACATACAATTTTTTTTCATATTATTATTTCATAGCATAGCGGTTCCACTATCCGTCTAATATAAATTTCAAGAACATGTAAAAACAAATATTTAATGTATATTCTTCAACTTATAGAGTTGATAAAATAATTAGGTATATATAATTATTATTGTTCATGCAGTAATTAATAATTATTATGGTCCATTTTCCACCACCTATTAATACAATTGAAAACCGATAAAATTTGTCATAGTAAGATATTGACAAACAAAATACTACGATGTTCCTTTAGGAAACTAAACAATTCTGTAAGTAGGTACAATAAAGTTACGCGTAAAAGCCAAGATAAAATCTGTTGACCACATAGTGTTCGTAACCTAAATCTTTATCTTTGGAGTGAACTATCAAGAATTTATTAAGAAAGTTACGAAAATAAAACATAGTCGCTGTCATTAAAAGTAGTAATCTTTGAACAAATAAGATAAAAATCGGTCAAGTGCGAATTAACTCGCACTACGAGTGTTCCATAGAGAGAGACACTATATATTTTTTAAGTTGAAAGTACTCTTATTTTATAAGCTTTGGAAGCATTTAACTCGCCAGTTAATACTTTTTTATTAGTTGTCTACGAGCTAATGTGAACTTAAATTTATTTTCACCCTTTAATTGCAAGTTAAAAATGTCATTTCTTTTCGTAATTGAGTTACAAAATTGTAAAGCAGTTCTAGTAAAATGACTGTGTGACGCACACGAACAGCTGCATATGAAGAAATTCTTATGGTTCTATTCTTTTATCTATGAAACCCTAAAAACGACTTTATAATGCAATGTAATTGGCGCCAACTGATATAATGAGTTCGTCCCTATTATAGACGATGCAAATGTATCGATCGTATATGAATGTTTGTTGAGATATGTTGGGAGTTGGGACCTTATTACACACAGCGCTATCTTGTTCCGTGGTTAGCTACGGGGCTTGTGACTTGTGTTACGTATATCAGATAGTTGATATACTACACATATAAATTTTTAAATACATACACAATATAAAAATTAACACCCATGACTGGAGAACAAACATTCGTGCTCAACAAATGAATACCCCCAGCGGGACTCGAACCCGCGACCGCTGGCGCAGTAGTTAGGGTCACTACCAACTGCGTATATGTTTATCGTTATGTCTATAGCTTCCACGTAGATTTCGCACTCACTACTCACTACATGACCATGATTGAGTACAGGGTCATAGCGATATTAAATTTATAGGATGTTTGATTAAAATTGTAGTTTCCTTAACGGATAATTAGCGTATAAATTATTCAGGCGTTCCAGTCCAGTGAATCATTAATAGTTATTGAGTATATCTGTAAAGAAATTCACAGTAATAGCACGGAATTGGAAAGATGACAATGAAACAGGTGCCTCGGAGTCCGTACTACCCACGCCCAGGAGGCGATAAGGGCGGTTAAAGATTCACCGCCAAAAATAATTATAAATAAACCTTTTATTAGATACGTACGCATATAAAATAATAAATTTCTTGAAATAGAAAAAATGCTGTCAAATATATTACAAGTAACTTATTTACAACTATCGGCTTTCCCCCGCTTCGCCTTGATAGACCGGACGTTTTTTGCATTTGCAGTTTGAACCACCAGAACTCCAATTCTTTTCCTAAAATAAGAGAAGGTAGGTAGGCTGTATCACCAATCTGCTATCTGGCAGTGAAAGTCCTGTTAAAATCGATCCAGCTGTTTGGTAGATTGTCTAGAACAAACGGACATACACATGCATTTAGACAATTCAGTTTAATTTATCTGTAGATTGTATAACATAATCAAACCTAAACCTTTTTAAGAGTTTTTAATTAAAGAATATTTATAAAATTTAGATCAATTGGTTCTTAAATCTCGAACTAACTACACCGACTCTATTATTATTTAACTTGACGTCGCGTTGGTGATATATGCTCTGTGTACTGCGTATATCAATTCCTTTGAATACTAGTTAAAAAGTTAGTTATGAAAATTTTTATTAACGCCTTAGAGTAAAGAAGTTTTTAGATGCCATTTTCATTAGATAATGAACGGTAATCAGATAAGCTTATGTAAGAAGCTTAATATGTTAATCCAAGTATTTTATTACATAAGTACATTATAAATCCCGTTTTTTTGATAAGGCAATATTACGTATTATTTTAAATATCCTAAAATCGTGATCAATGTTTATGGTAATTAAAAGCCCTCAGTTTCTCCGCTTGGTACATGTACTTATGTACGATTATGTATATGTTTGTGAAGAAATAATTAACATATTCATTCATAAATTCTGGGTATTTCTGGTTATTCATATATTTATTAATAGTGATTTAACACTCATTTCGCTCGGTTGCGCCTCTACGTCATCATACTTTTTAGTTAATATTATTTTAAGCCTTCTATGCAGTGGCCGATGTTTTTTCATCTTAAATTCAAATGTGATTCAACTAATTGAAAGAATAATAAATAATGTATAGCAATCGGTATTCATCCATAGACAAAATATTAGATATAAACGTGAGTTAGAACTCACTAGAAATAAATTAAACTTGTATTACTTGTGTTTCTCGGCTCTTCTCAGAAAAACTGCCTTCCGAGCCGGTAGTAGCTTCCTTACAGACATACAGAAAAAATTAAATTCTATATTTTCATAATGTAAAAAGTGATGATTCAAAAGTGCTTGTAAAAGTCTATTTGAATAAAGTATATTTTGATTTGCGCATTGCAAGTTAATCATACGAAAGTTTAAATGGATGGATGTCTGTTATTAAATTACGTCAGAATGGCTAAACAAATATGGATGTATTTTGGTAAAGAACATAGGTAATTTTTATCCCGGAAAAATGTACTATTTCCGTGGGGTAGATTCATTTCTGTTGTGTAGCGAAGTGAGGATGTCCCAATAGTACAAAGTAAGTATAATAAAAAGATCGTGGACTACCACATTATTACTATCTTATAAATAAAATATATCACATATATCAAAATTAGGTAACTTTAGCCTAATATATGAAAACAAAACATACTATGTATATTAGTGTGATTTGTTTATTATTCCATAACTAAAGGTCGTCTTATGTTACAAAATATGTATATTCTTACGAAACGCGAGCTTTGCGACATACATATATTTTTAAAAACTTATGCTAATAAGGAATTGCCTCATAAATAGATTTTTTAATTCTCAGCTGACTTCATAAATAATAATTAGGTATATAAATACTTCAATTGTCTTGTTTTTGTACTTAAAAGTTGCTATATAAATAAATTATAATTAAATATTAATCGCTTAATATGAGTTTACAACAATTGTTAATAATTGTTACTTTTAATTAATATTAATGTCAATAAAATTGTTCGCAAGCGGGAGACAAGCAAGATAATAGACCTTCTAATAGCTTTCGGTGAATGTTCTGACATCACTTCTGTATACAATGTTTTGATTCACAGTTAGGCAGTCATATGTATGCGGCGGAAGCGATAACATGTGTTTGAACTACTCGTATGTAAATCGTAGCGCTTAAGTTATAAGAACTCTATCAAAAAAGATACAGTTTATTAAAATAAGTGAGTGATACAAATGTTATACGTTATGGATTGAACAGTTTTTTGTGCGTCATTTAAAATTTTTTTTATAACATTAAAGGTAAGAATTATTTTTATTAAGTTACTCGTATTTCGGTAAAGTTGTACAAACGTCATTCTTGAAATTTGTAAGAACAAGACCCTAAAAAGAATTACCCAACTGCAACAGAAAGAGGGTTATTATTTCTACAAAGCGTTCTGTAACTTAAGCATAATATGAATTCATGGATTTTTACCATGTAGAGGGAAAAATGAGAATTAAACATAAACAAGGAAAAAAATTTTTTTATTATTATATGGGTATAATAAAACTTAAATATATGCATCAACACTTTTATGCTACCATTTGAACATACCATAAAAATACATAACTATAAAAAATAATATTTTGACGCAGCTCTTTTTTTAATATTTTCCGTATTAAATACTATCGACTCACCCTTGCTCCACTCGGATTCGTCCCTAGACACGTATTAGCTAAAATTTACGAATAAATAAAATTAAACGTGTAGGTTTCGAAGAAATGAGATGCTTTTTCGCATGAAAAAGTATTCTGAATGTTCACTTGGATAACCACAATCATCATACCAAATTTCATCAATATATGTCCAATGGTTTTCACGTGATGCGGTCTCAGACAGACAGACAAACAAAGTGCACATGTCAGAAGTAAAACTTGAATTTAAAATAAGGCTAACTCTTCCCCGTCTCTGAGCGCCTGGTACTATGGACTTATTTTTTCGTTTCATCGAGTTTGAAATCACAACGATTCTAAAGAAGTTTCACTTCAAAAATCTTAAAACTACTTAAGTTAGACTCTATATCGATAACAATGACAATTTTAAAAAGATACTTCGACTCAGAATTTTATTATATTTATACACTTAAAATAAATATTCAAACAGCTTTTATCCACATATCATAGATGTAATTAAATGTAAACCGTAGGAGTAACAAAAAAGTATCTATTAGAGATTTTTGAGAGCAGGCATTAAAGTTATCTTTAGTTAGATAAAACAAATGGAGGTACGTTCATTCTGTTCAGTTCAATGACTGGGAAAAAATAATGTACGCATTTTCGAAAGTCATATGGCTTTATCGTGCTTAGTAGGGGATATAGGCAGGATTTATTTTTTTAGTATAGTTTTTGACTTAGATTTTGATCGACATCAATAAATTAGGTACTCAATTTAAGTGTATGTCATATTATGTATATTATACGATCTAACTGCGGCATTTGTGAACTAATTATGTCTTTTTATTCAATCTAAGGTCGAACTAAGGTCCCCCATAAGTTTCAAAATATAAATGGAGTATGTAATGAAGTCTTGAGTCTTGAGTGGAAAGATTATACGGCAGTGCAAGCACTATAATAAATCTATACTTATTTACATACAAAAAATCTGAGTCGAATCTGTCTGAAAATGTTCTTTCGTTCTACTGAAAACGTTCTGATACAGAGGCAGGAATTTGTAATGTAGTAGTGTAATTCGAGCAAGACTGCGTCGTTAGTTAGTACATAATATAATACAAAATAATGTTTTATAAGAAATATATACCAGTGTGATCTGTACCTAATATTGTAGAGATCTAGCTGAAATTTTTAGATTGTAAATCGAGAGGAAAACGGCTAAGTGAGGAAACCCCGCGATTTAATTGTATTTTGCCTTAAATAGACTACAATGTAATAAGAGTTGTTAGTATTATGTATATGTACAGCTATATGCGCTATATAGATATAGTCGTTGCCCGCAGATTTGTTCGCCGTTTAGTATTTATATAGCCTTAAGCTCCCTATAATTGTAAAATTTTATCCTTCCCTGTAAAATTAAATCCAATATAAGGGGCAAAACCAAGGTATATACACTAAGGTTTTCATATCATACTCCTATCAACCATAAGGTTGGCTATGTACGGTTGGCAAATTCACAATATGTCATTCGAAAACTTACTAGATTTTCTTCGACATGCAGGTTTCTTCACGATGTTTTTATTCACCGTAGGAGCCTGTCTTATGGTGGTGTAAAAAATGATTAACACATGAAAATATCGTAGATCCCTGGATTTAAACCCGCTTTACTCTTAACCCAAAGAACGAAAGAAATTAATCCTTAATTGTAAGAAATGGTTCGAGCATATTAAATGTAGGAATATTTTATATCATAGATAAACGCTTTACTGTAAATTTATCTATTGTTAAGAACTAAACTTTTTTAGGAGTATCCAGAGTGAAGCGCTATCTAATCTACTCAACCAATTATAATATGTATAATTAAGACTAATAACAATGTCCTTGTGACCAATTTCGGCGACGGCGGTCAATGTCACTAAGCGATCTGCGCTAGAGATATTATATTATGTAGATCTTATTTCTACTAATGTCAAGTCGCAAGGAAGAAAAAAGTACATTTCAGAAAGAAATTAGAGTCTGGATTGAGGACTTTACATGCACTCTGAAGTGCTGAAATGTCACTCATTTATATATATACATATTATAAAACAAAGTCCTCCTCCTTGTCTGTCTCTCTGTCTGTCTGTTCGCGATAAATTAAAAAATATCTACTCTGATTTTCATGCTGTGTTCACCAATGGATATTGATAAATGTATTAAATTCATGGTTGTTTATGTTGGTTGTATTTAATATATGATAGTTACTATATAGAATAAATAATAATAAATAATAAATAATAAATGAATGAATCTTTTCGGGTTTTGTCGCGGATTGATTTTTGGTTCCCGACGTTTCGAATGTTTTACAGCAATCCTTGTCACAGGAGAGATTAAGGTATTTGACGTCTCAGAGGTTTATATACTTGTTACAGATAGTGCCCACAATTTATACAACTTACGAAATTGCACCAAAGTATCTTACTATAAGTAGATAGTTACTATATCTCTTAATTTATATATCTTTACCTAAAAATATCCTGGAAAAGTTACAACTCAGAACAAAGAATGATGAACAGTATTTTACTGTCGATATTTTTTGTTTGTTTAGGTCTTCTCTTTCCACTCCATTTCCATTGTGCGCCTTAAAATGTTGTGGCTTGCGTATAAAAATGTTCGAACGGCTTTTATAACTCTATATACACGTTTTTCTCACTTTGTAGTGACCCTGATTTCTTCACCAGTGGTCGCGGGTTCGAATCCCGCTGGCTGTTTGTACTCTAGTCATGGGTGTTTATATTTATAATATGTATGTACTTATGTTTATATGTGTAGTGTATCAACTATCTGGTATCTGTAACACAAGCCTCGTAGCTTACCACGAAACTAGATGGCGCTGTTGTAATAATGTCCCATCATATTTATAATTTATTTACTATACCTAGTACATATAAAAAATTGTAACTTAGACGTATCTGTACATTAAATATTTTTTGAATAATAATAATCTTATATAGTTACCAATACAGAAGACGAATCTATAATGTGTAGATGTAGTTTTCTGTCTGTCAGGCTGTCCTGTTTCCGCAGAAACCGAGTTGACAGATTTTGATGGAATTAGGTATGATGATAGCTCTAGATTATCATAATACGATACTTTTTATTGCGGGGACATATCTAACCTGAGAAATTCATAACAATATAAAGAAAGACGAACCCTTACAAGTTACAGAGTGTAGATGGGTATACTCTATTTATATAAACATTTTCCATTCGTATAGAAAATACCTCTTTTTATTCACAAGTACGTTCAAAATAAAAACAATCTGCTCACGTATACAAAAGAGCTTCGTTATGCGATACCACGATCCGGTGAGCTTTCAAATAGTCTGCGTATTATCGAAGATAAGCGAGATATTGATAAAAACATTGATGTAGTCCAACATAACCTTGCTCACGTCAACGTATATGTATTTTTCTTTATATTTATATATAAAAATCTTATGTTTTGTGTGTGTTCGAGTGGATTCGAGAATAGTTAAAAAAAATTTATGATGATTATCCGTATCAAAATATAAAATACTTTTTACTGCGGGAAATTATCTAATTTCTGAGTAAGCTATACTAACCGTTAAAAATCCGTTAGGGTTTTTTATATATAGATAGGTAAATTCTATTCATATAAGTATTGTTTCCTCAAATTTTCAATAATGATTATAGTCGAATTCCAACCGCTAGACGAACACTTACTTAAAAATAAATAGTCGCGCTAGTAGTCTATACTAATATTATTAGAAAATATTTCAAAAACATAATAGGTGCTATAAATTTTGAGATTTGCCCTCGATTTCCCTGGGATCCCATCATCAGATCCTGTCTTGGTGACAATGGAACCCCCTCAGAACTACTAACTACTACCCTACCGAAAAAAAGATTGTTTTTTGAAATCGAAAGTGGAACATATAACCTCCTCCTTTTTTGAAGTCGGTTAAAAAAAGGAAAGATTTGTAATCTTCTACATGTACGAATAAACTCAAAAACTACTGGACCGATTTCAAACATTCTTTTGCCATTAGAAACCTACATTATCACTGAGTAACATAGGCTATATTTATTACTAGCGGAACCCGCGGCTTCGCTCGTACCAGATCTAGGGATGAACCCAAGCGAAGCAAGGGTGAGTCGTTAGTATATAATATTATTATAACAAAAGGAACCTAGTTATACATAAATGTGGGTACATCTTATTTATCATACGAATAAATAACATATTTACTACGGATATTTTTACACTACTCTGTTTTGTTTTGTACATTCGTCCTTCAACCACACGACCTTTGCGATACGCTATTGTCGACAACAAGTTCATGGTGCATGAAGTTTTTAATAAAAAAATAAGTATATTATAAGTATTATTACATGCATATTTTATTTTTGCTCTAAATTAATTATAATTTAGTTTTATATTTGCAGATTAACGCTATTTGTCTTTTGGTAATACTTTTTCTGTTTCTTTTGATTGACTTTATTCACGTTTTAATTATTATGAAAACCAAAGAAATTTTTATTGGACATATTTTAAACGAGAACATACAAGTTTTATTGTGAATACCACCTACTCTACTTCCATAATGCAAGACGTAAACCGAAATACCCATTACCCACTATATCTAAAGGATACTTCTATCGTTTCGATGAGTTCTATAGTATTGTAAACGTCACCGCTATTATGTAGCCCCGAAGCAATAATAAAGACTATAAATAGCGAACAGGACCATCCTGTTGTTGAAAGTTTGAAGGGAAATTGAAGTTTAAACCGAAAAGTTGGAAAGGATTTCAATACAAGAAAAGGGGTTAAGGACTTTATTCTTAATTACTTCATAAGCTGTCATATATAAGGCATTGAATTGGAAGTTATTAAATACAAATTGTAAAGTAAAAGATTAAAAATTATGATAACTGACGGTCGGCCAGGTAATATAGCGCTTGCTTTAGGGGTAAAATATGAGGGTCAACGGCTGATATTTTCATGCGGGAATCATTTTCAACATGATTATCATTTGTCTTAAAGGTAAGGAAAACGTCGTGAGGAAACCTGCTCTCGGCACATACTTGTAGTCCACTATGATGAACTATGGCCTGATCCCTTCGCATGCAAGGAAAGGCCCTTGTCCACCACTGTAAGTCGTTAAAAAGGGCTGATTACAATTCATACATACAAAAAGTATCGAAATATAAATAAAATTTGCACGTTATAATAATAGTATAAGTCAAGTATACTACGAGTACGTTTAGTTTTAATATTTTAATACATTATATTTATATTAAGTACTACGCTGATTTTCTATTTAATTCATTTAACTCTTTTGTAGGACTCAAATCATGGGTTCTGGTTTTCTTTTATAGGTAATAAATACTTGTATCATATCATATCACTACATATTATAAAACAAAGTCCTACATCGCGTCTGTCTGTCTGTTCGCGATAAACTCAAAAACTACTGCACCGATTTTTATGCTGTTTTCACCAATGGATAAAGTGGTTTTGAGTAAGGTTTTAATATATAATATGTCAAGTTTTTGTAAACATTTACTAGCAGAACCCGCGGCTTCGTTCGCGCTCAAGTTGTATTATAGACATTTCATTTTACCGCCCAACGTACAAGTTTCCTTTGACCGCAATATCCTTCACCATAGATTTATTGAGTTAATTTACAACATCTATTTATTCAATCGATATGATAATGACTGAAACGTGATACTATTAATCTTAAGTGGCAGACGTATGGCTAGTAATTGTTTCTGTCTGGAACGCTAGACGTCGTCAAGTTAATATTCTACCAGTAAATGCAATAGTTTGTTTGTTTTTAATAATAATAATAATCTTTATATAAATAGGCATAAAAATAGTTCACATATTTTCTCCTCTTATTTTTTAACAGATTTTTTTTGTAGCTATGGATGAGCTTCCTCAGACATGAAGGTTTCCTCACGCTGTTTTCCTTCACAGTTAAGAAATTATTCGCATATGAACATATCAGAGGTGCGAGATCTGGAATTTCAACACTTTACTAGGTTTTCCATACTGAGTTACCATTGTCTTGGAGGGCTGCCTTAAAAGGACATTATAAAGTTTCGATAATAATTTAGCTCAACGTCGAAATTAGTAAAATTAATAAATGATTTTTTCTTTGTGTAGTGTGTATCTTTTAGTGTATCTTTTAGATATAACTTAAACTTAGATTTTGTTTTTCTTTTATTTTTTTATTAATTTCATCAATAAGTCTAAAGGAGGAGCCCAGGACTCAACCCTAAGACACAGTTGGTACTAGATGAGAAAGTTCATCACTTTTAGATTACTCGTAATTGCTTTCTGCATTTTTTATACTTAGTTTATCGATTGGTTCTTCTTGTAACAGAAGTAGCAATTGATAGATTTAATTTTTTGAATAAATAAACGTTGGGGGCGACATTGTATGTGGGTGATGTGTAACACATTTAAATGAAATGTACGTATTCATAGAAAAGCCCAAACACAATTAGTAAGTGGATCAAGATTAAATAAATTGCAAATTCTACATAAAAAGCTAAAATTAAGTGTTTTATAAGAAAATGGTTGTGAACCATATAACCGAAAACAGATAAAACGGCATATCTCTAGTCTCTACATATCAAAACCTTATTTCGCAGATCAGTTATGGTTATGGTTAAGAATTTAATAAAATAATTAAAATAATTTAATTAAAAATTACATCAACAATACTTTTTTTGTAAGAAAATATCAAATTTCTGAGAAATACCCATAAAATAACCATTAAAACGTGTGAGTCACTAGTCTTTGATAAAATATAATATTGTGTTACCTACCAGATCAATGTATGTAGTCGTCCAAGTGACTTATGAGTAGCTTGTCCTGTAGAAATATTGGGGATTATTTTTGGGTAGTGTTTAAATTGGAATATTTTTAGGGTTCCGTACCTCAAAAGGTAAAAACGGAACCCTTATAGGATCACTTTGTTGTCCGTCTGTCTGTCTGTCTGTCTGTCAAGACCTTTTTTCTCAGGAACGCGTGGAGGTATCAAGCTGAAATTCATATCAAATACTCAAGTCTATGGTCTCTTGGAGCTGTGAAAAAATCAAACTTCTAAGTCAACGCGATCAAAAGATACTCCCGTTTATGCCGCAAATTTTCGACACTCGCAAGGGAATCAAAACCTACAGGGTACTTCCCGTGAACTCAGAATCTTGAAATTTGGTACGAAGCAACGTCTTATAACACAGATAAAGGAAAAATTGCGAAAAGCATAAATTTTTAGTTACATCATATAATAAAAATATTTTTAATAATTTTAAACTTATTACCCCTTTACTCATACACCGTTCCGTACAGGTTTGTACGGAACCCTCGGTGCGCGAGTCTGACTCGAACTTGGCCGAATTTTTCCTACTTGCATCAGTAGGAAAGTAAGTTTTTAATATTTTTTTATATATTGATACAAAACAGTGGTAGCCCAGTGGTACCGCGCTCGGTTGGATAACCGAGTGACGCGGGTTCGAATCCGGGTCTCGCACCTCTGAGCCTGGCCTAGATCCTCCTCTTGTTGAAGGGAGGCCCGTGCCCAGCAACCAGCAATGGGACGTTAAAAAGGGCTAAATATAACTAGTATTTACTGTTACCATAAGTTTAATGCGAGTTAATTATTTTCTTTTTATATACATTTACGTCATTCGTGCCTCTAAGAGTACCCGTTCTAAAGTATTATATCCGCGGAGTGTGCCAATAGGCACTTTCTATTAAATTACATTCGGAATTGATGGAAAGGCGTGAGGAACTTCGTTCCTGATGGGGGTCCCCCGACCTTTTATTTTTAGCAATATGGATATAGTATAAATATTTTAGAGTAAAGTATAAAGATGTAGATTTCTATTGTTACTTCAGGAATAATGAAAACATAAAATATAAATTTGGAACTGCGGAAATGCTTCAACAAATACAATAAAACTTGACATTTTAACAATTGTACAGAAGATTTATTACTGTTTTATTACATGAATGCGTATATGGGTCATACTCAGAAAAAGTGTACATTTGTCATCTTTTCTTGTCCCGCTACTTCATACTTCTATAAATGTCATATTTTACAAATATAATTTAAAAAAATGCCTTTGTTGCTATATATTTATCTATTAATAAACTGATTTCTTTAGTATTATATCTATAATTTACATTAAAACATACTTTTTTTTTGAGATTAATTTTCTTAAAAATCATCTCTCTATACATTTTTTCAATGTCCTAATGACCGTTTTACTTGTTCAGAGACTGGTTGTTACGAATAATAATAGATTTATCTAACATTGTGTATACCCATATTACATTTGGTAAACTAATCAATTAAATTAGAATAAATTTATTCGTAAATCATAAAAGGAAAAAAATATTTTAATAAAATAATGTATGTCCTAAAATTATGTCATTTTGTTACTCAGGGTGAGTTACGCATAATAAAATTTAGAAAGAATTTATTTAAAAGAGTAGAAATATTTTTTCTGTTTTGGCTGTACTAGTAATAACGTTAAAATTGTTATTGCTGCGGCCTTTGTATTTTCATTGTCATAGTTCACTCATGATTTTTTGTCAAACAAATATATTTTTTTAAATGTCTCAGGGTAATAAACGACTATTATTTTGGTAAATATTTTATAATTTTCTTTTAGTAACTAAATACTTTTGTTATATTTTGTCCGACCATTATAACTATACTCAGTGTTTTTTTGTGTAATACACGGTTTACGTGAAAACCCTCTTTAAAGTTATAATTTCTCAGAATTGATTCTCAGGTTTGTTATATTGCGTGACGTTACGAAACTGAAAAATTTTTAAGCTTAGTTCATAAAAACAAATAAATAATTATTTTATGTAGTATTATAAAATATTTTTTTCAGAGCAAAAATATTAAAATACATGTTGTAGGTAAATGGTGATATGTATGATGGCAGAGATCACAAAGAATATCTAATTTAATAGTTTCTTGAATTTACGCGAATATTTGACTTTATAAATGAAATTTTATTTCAGTAGACACGCCGCGAGACAAAAAATATAGAGAACGTCTGAAACCAACTTTATATATTATTTTTGTTAAAATTCCATTTAACCATTATTACTTTTTTTTATTAGCGATATCTGCGATCAGTCTCTTTTAGACTATAAGCGGATCTTGTGGGCCTGTGAGATGTGGGCCTATTTCTTGTTAGAGGTGCTTACCAGCGGTAGCTACCTTTTTAAGTGTCTAAGATCTAGCTCTTGGATATCGTATCGCTTCAAGCGTGTGTAGTAGCTGATATACAGCAGCACAGATGCCAGGTAATTTGGTAGATTTTTTAAGGCGGTGTTTATATTTTTGTTTGGCTGTGTTAATCTGGAGTACCTCATGTATCTCGGCGTCCTTGTGTAGCTCTTCTTTCATTCAATATGTTTTAATAGTATAATTTATTTAACATCAGTATTGTGGACAAAAGTCGAAGGCGGCCGAACGTAGACGAATTCACTCGACGGCGAGTCGTCGACACGCATTTGTTTTAAGCCACGCCTTTTTTATTAACTCGTTAACAGTTAAACTACTGTGTGTATTTAGAGATAGGAGGATCTCTCTTCTCGAAATCGGAGACATTGGTGAGAGCAGCTAGAGTATTGACATTTGAGAACAAGTGTCAACGTTGAGCTACAGGATGAAGCATTGTCACATCGAAGAAGCTGAACGCGGTCAGCTTCAAAAAGAAATGTTACGGATTAAAGCATCTCGTCCACCACCTAAGACGAGCAGATTATTTCGACTGGATCCAGTACTGGAGGATGATGTGCTGCGTGTAAGAGGCCGTATAGGATCTGCCACCTCGCCCCTCCAGATGAAATGACCTATTATCCTCGATGAAGGCCAACGCATTAGGATACTCCTTGAGAACATTGCGCTGGGGTCACGCCAATCGAGAACGTGTAGTTCGTACTTTCCCAACAACCATCCAATTACTTTGGAATGAACTACTTCGGGCCGATGATAGTGAAGATCGGCAGATATCGAGAGAAGCGGTGGGAAGCGCTGTTCATGTGTCTCAAATCGCGTGCCGTGCATCTGGAGATCGCCCATCACTGTCCACGAGTTCGGCGATCATGGCGCTGAGACGAGTGGCAGCTAGAAGAGGACGGCCGAACACCATTCACTCAGATAACGCCACCAACTTTAGAGGAGGGGACAACGGACTTTTTTTTACGCTCTGAATTAGTGCTTGACTACGTTCCACCTGATGGTAAGCGGTAATGCAGTCGTAGATGGTAAGTCGCACTAATTCAGTAGCCACCTATTCACTCTTGCCTTAAAGACACCCATATTGTAATCGGACGGAAACTCGGACGCAGGCAGGTTGTTCCAATCCTTAGCCGCACGTATGATATATGACGAAGCGAAACGCTTCGTCCGGACTGGTGGAATGTCCACGACATAAGGATGGAGTCCAGCCGTTCGTCGAGTCGTCCGATGATGGAAAGGGGATGGGGGAATTAAGTCGTGTAATTCCTGCTCATACTCCCCGAAATGCAACCTATAGAATACACAAAGGCTGGCAACCCTACGTCGGTGATCGAGGCTTTGTAAGTTGGCTTTTACCAGGGTAGGGTCACCAATAAGCCTCAGCGCACGCCTCTCAGTCGAGTCTAAGGCTGACAGATGGCATTTTGCAGCACCAGCCCATATGTGACTACAGTATTCTACGCACGACCGGACTTGAGCTTTGTATAGATTAAGAAGCTGTCTCGTTGTGAAATACTGTCGGACCTTTGCGAGGATGCCAACTTTCCTCGCTGCTACATTAGCCTTGGACGCGATGAACCGCCCGTAGTTTATGTTGGGGCTAATGTCCATTCCCAACAACTGCAGACGGTCAGTGTATTCTAGAGGCACATTTCGGAAAGTAGGAGTCAAGATAAAAGGACTCCTTTTTGTGGTGAACAGGCACGCCTGTGTTTTGGTGGCGTTGAAACTCACAAGATTGGTATCGTCCCAAGTGGAGGCTGTCCTGAGTGTGAGATTCAACCGCTCTACCATGGCCTCTCTTTCGGACTGAATTTGATCTCTACTGGCCCGAGCACTCGGCAGGTATCTCTCTACAACTGTGCTGTCGTCTGCGTACCCATGGATACCGGGTGTAAGCAGGTCGTTGATATGAAGCAGGAACAAGGTTGCAGAGAGAACAGACCCCTGAGGAACCCCTGAGTTGGTATTTAAGGGTTGTGGTGAACAACCCTCAACCCTCAGGAAATCTTTAATCCAGTTGATCAGGCCAGGAGATATACCATAGGCTGAAAGCTTGCTTACAAGGCTAGCGTGCCAGACCCTGTCAAAGGCCTTTGAAACGTCGAGGGAGACCGCGATCGCCTCCCCGTTTCGCTCAAGAGCCTCGCCACAGGTGTGATTGGCATACACTAGAAGGCCCCCAGTCGACCGATTCCGGCGAATTCCATATTGTCAATCATTGAGGAGATCATTCTGTTCAAGCTATGCCATTAGTCGATTGTTCAATACACGCTCCATAATCTTGCAGTGTATGGAGGTGATCGAGATCGAACGATAATTGGCAGGGTCAGCACGGCTACCTTTCTTGGGCACTGGTTGCACGTTGGCAAGCTTCCAGGATTTAGGTACTATTCCAGTCCTAAGAGAAAGGCGGTACAGACGTGTCAGTATCGGAGACAACTCGAGAGCACATGTTTTAAGCACTATCGCTGGTATACCATCAGGACCACTTGCTTTATTCACATATAGACGACACAAAACTCTCTTTACCTCTTTTTTTCAGGCATTGAGATCCCGCAGTGAGGAAGATGTGGAAGAATAGCATTGCCAGAGTCTAGACATGAATTTTGGGCAAAAAGGGAGATGGGTGCGAGAGTACCTCCCACTCTCATTCTTATCGGTGGACCAACGAACAAGACAAAGATTCTGCAAGCGGGAGACATCGTGATGATGGTTAACCCCATCTTGTCACGTAACATGTAACTTATGGGCATCGTGAAACGAGCCTACTCGACGGTGACGCACGAGGTGCAGACGTTCGAACGAAGAGCAGCGGCTTCAATCGTCCCGTCACTAAGCGCGTTGTGCTGATCGTGCTGATGAAGAATGAGGCGCGCAGCGCTACGCTATGGAGAGAACGTAGTACTACATCCGCCGGCGAGTCATCGACGACGGCACCCGACCACGAGCGGTAGCAGCCGACCGTTCACGATCGTACCCGAACACATTAGTTTTAAACCATGCCCCTTTTATTAGATTGTTAACAGTTAAACTACTGCGTGTAGTTAGAAATAGGCCACGCCTATTTTATTTACGGTGTTTGTTTGTAATAACTTGTCCACACCTAAGCGTGTGTGAGTCATATAGCACTCCTTTAGAGTCCTCCTAAGCCGTCTCCATACCATTCGATAGTTTCGTAAGCCGTGGTCCGAACCTCGCAGGAGGTGCCATTACGAAACTACACCACTTGAACTTCATAATCCATTTCTAGCCTGTGCGCCTCTACACCCGGTAACGTAGTTAAGGCCATTAGGGCTAACCGCACTCTACATTCAGGAAAAATATGTACGGCATGCATTCACTCCGGATAGCAACATCGAGCTGAGCAGACGTACTACAGAGCGTAGCAGTGGAAAGACAGTATAAGTGAAGTGAGTCTAGCGTTGCCAGAGAAGTGTTAGTGTACATTGTAGTGAACTAAGAGCTTGTAGAGCTCTCAAAGAAATCTAAAGACAAACTCGGACCATCTGTGCCACAACCCGCGTCTATGAAGCATACTCTGCCTTTCGCAACCCACGTGTATTCTGTAAACCCGCTGCCAACAGCGTCCTCTGCTCCTTCAGAGTGTCAGTGCCTTCACCACATCCTGCGCCTTCAGCGCAATATTTGTTACCACTAAGCCGCTAAAAGAGCAGCACTAGAAACATTGACATCGATTTAGACATGACAAGGCGTGGAGCAACCTCACAGCAGCCGTGTTTCCTGCGAACTATAATTTAGCGTACTGTCAAGGCTTGTACACGGGAAGTCTGTGGTTCAGCTGTTCGCGCGGGGCGCTAAATGCACTGCGCGTCCAATATAATAATCTTTTCAGGATGATGTTGAAACTCCCTCGTTTCTGTAGTGCCTCTGGGATGTTTACCCAATCGCTTACAGATGGTTTCCATGCTATCATCAGGAAAAAAGTAGCTTCGCATGTGATAAGGATTCGGGGGAGCATAAATAGCATCCTGAAAATCGTGGCTTAGGACACGAGAGCTCCTGTGCTGAGGCATCTCAGGCAGAACCATTGTCCGCATGAAATGCCTCGTAAGTACAAACACACTAAATCACTTTTGTTATGTTTTGTTTGTATTTGTTACTAACCCTAGTGTATAAGTTGTATTATCTAAGGTGTATACTAACAAAAAATGATTCCTATATTGTTCCGAATAAAAACAATTACTATTATTTTAATTTGAGTACCTTCAAGACAAGAGTGAATAGGTACCTTCTAGGCAAGCGCACTCCTATTAGGACGGATTCACGCTACAATATCGGCAACAATGTCAAACTCAAATAAACTTGGAATCGAGCGAGACAACAAACGATGGCAGTTATATTGCCATTAGGTCAGAAAATGTTTTGCCCGCCCCCGTTGTGTAAAGTGTCTAGGGGACCACGGGACTTCGGACTGCCCGCGTAGGGAACCCGTACCAGATGCCTCTTTGAGCAGTTCTTTGCGGAGAGCAGGGAACTCACGCGAATTATAGTGGGTGCTCCCGTGCACCATAAGGGCAGGACTCTGGTACGTGCCCTACACAAAGGCCAATGCCAAATGTATACACGCGTACCAGTGCCGACAACTAACGTATGAGCGAACCGCATGGCTACCCAAAGCTGGGGTCTACCCAAGAGGCCTTCATTGCAGACAGATATCACAGTGCCTTCAGGGCAGACACGAGTCACGACACTCACGTTGGATGAAATAGTCTCATCATTTAAGGTGTTATGTTCTATGAGAAAATAGGAGCCATTTCTGCTACATTCACCTCACTAACAAACTAACAAATGGCTTGTTTAGGTAGAATTAAACCCAATTGGTGTCTACAACACCAACTCACACCAACCTCAGTAGAGGAGGTTAAACAATAATCAAGACACATCAGACTAGAAAGACACCTTAGATAGAATCCCTAATAAAATAATTAAACGAATGGAAAGAACCTATAGTTATAGGTATTCACAAACCAGGGAAGGCTCGCCACGTCCTTTTTAGCTACATACCGATTTCACTACTAAACCGCATAAGTAAAATCAACGAAAGAATAATATAAGCCAAACAAAGGGCCATAGCATAGGCCAAAACTCTCATATTTCCTGAACAATTCGGAATGCACCGCTTAACGCAGCACATACATAGACATTTTAACATTTTTAATTGATCAGTAGGCACAGGTGTGCTCTTTTCTATAGTAAAGGCGTTTGACAAAATCTGGCACAACGGTTTATTATATAAGCTTTACCGAATGGGCGTACCAAATGGTCTCGCTCACATCAAACGAGAATATTTGTCAAATCGTTCCTCCGTTGCAGAGTAGATGGTACATTTCCCATACCACACCCCATAAGGGCAGTAGTACCTCAGGGCTCAAAGCTAAGACACGAGAGATACTTTATACACTCTACACGATCGACATTCCGAGGCATGAGACTACGACCATCGCCCTCAATGCGGATGACACAGCCATTTATGCCCCAGCAATATGCACTATAGAATAGTTTCAAGACTTCAAAAGGCAGTCATAATCATGGGGCATTGAATCCGAAAATGGAGTAGTGAGTTGAACCCTGAGAAAAGAGTGGCTGCGTACTTTTAACTAAAACCGATTTATACGCATAGCCACAGGCAGCCTGGTGCACAGTAGACCTACACAAAGAATTACAGCTAGAGATCATTAGGGACTACATAAAAACAACTTTCATTAACTAGGTACTTTGCAATAATATCAATGCACACAGACGAGTTATTAGTAAACGCCGCTAATTACGAACCCGTAGATGACATAACAGATAGGCACAGACGACCGAAAGACGTAATTTAGCCTTTATCTTTAGGAACACACACCGACACCGTACACACAATCACCGTTCTCGCCGACGCGAAAGAGGTCCCAAATCGTATACGACTCCTTCAAGAGTCCCACTAAGTCCCCCGAATTTCATGCTCCATTTTTAGGCAGGACGTTCTGTCCGGCTCACCACGCTGTAAAGGCCAGTAGAGCCAACAGCACTCTACATTCATCGTCAGACAGCCATCGAAGAGGCGAGAACAAGAAGAATAAACGAACAAGCAAGAAAAGAATTTGAACCTCTTATACAGTCCACGACAATCAGTTTATAATTTTTGTAACTTTAAAATACATTATTTTATTTAATGTAAATAATACATTACAATAATGTAAATAATATTTATTAAACCAAACAATTGTTTCTATACTACGCTTTATGACATCAGTTTTGTTACGAAGATTCTCAGTATCGTTACCTATCAGTTTAGTTACAAATGTCAAATGTACACTTTTTCTGAGTATGACCAATATGTCGTATTTTAGTAGTGCTTGACCACTAAAAATGTGCGAAATGGGTTGGAACTAGGGCATACTCGTAGTGTGGTGGACGACTATTAAGGGAGTCGTTTGCTGTAATTGCTCAAACTACGGGTCTCCATTACTATCCTTCTTGTATTTTAAAGAGCTTTGAATTACTTAAATTAAGTATTTTTTGGATTTTAGAAGAATAAACAAGATGTTACTTACTTCTCTGATGTGTTTTAGCATATTTAGGTGTTTTCTTTAGCCAAAGAGTGTTATAAAGTACTACCTTTCATCTCGGTAAACGAAACAATGAGATACCTAATTAGGTAAGTGCAAAATATTCGTAATTATAATGATATAAGAATTTTTAGCCCGTTACGTGTTATCCTGTAAGATAGGTCTGACGGTAACACGTGTATAAATAGACGTATTTGCATACTTATAACATTAATAAACAAGAATAGTGACAAAGTAGATCTAGGTTCAAGGTGTCAAACAAAACATTAATATTTGCATATCTCACTTAATTTAGCATGTCTGACTTTAACACTTTTTACTCAGGATTTTCGCAGTTCCTGTTTCCTATCCTTGAGTTGACAATTCTCATCAAATTTGCTTTGCCGGCTCTAAATTGTGTTCGTTTCCTTCTGTTGAATCTTATTTTGTATTTTGATTTACTTTAATGTTAATGAAAATTTTGTAACTATTTTTTTTAAATAATGTACTTAGTCTTTTTTAAGTTCACATTGCTAATTACGGGATTTCCTTCAATACAAGGAGGATCAGGCCATAGTACACCACGCTGACCAAGGGAACAAAAGACATGAAAGTTTCAAAACTTGCTAGGTTCAGACAAGCGATCTTGGAAATGGTTAGCACATGAGAAAATTATACGAGACTCGGTACTTGAACTCACTTCACTTGCTTTTCCAAGCGAGCGCGTTACCACTGGGTTACCACATTTAAATTATCTTAATTCTGTATTATTTGCTGCAAACATGAAAGCATTAAATATTATTTTTAAGTTAATGTTTTAAATAATTAAGTAAATATAAATAAATATGTTAGGACATTATTACACAGCGCCATTGTTCCGTGGTAAGCTACGAAGGAAGCTTGTTTTACGGATACCAGACAGTTGATATACTACATATATAAGTTTAAATCTCCCATGACTGGAGTACAGATATTCGAGTTTAACAAATGAATGCCCCCAGCGAGACTCGAACCCGTGACCGCTGGCGTAAGAAAGTAGGGTTACTACAAACTGCTCCAAGCGTGTCATCAATTGTGGCATAAACTGTTGAAGAAATAAAAAGGCTTGTCGCTAAGTCACAACACTATCTAAGTATTAAAGGTAAAAGTCACATTGCTTTGGACAAACCATTATCGAAATAAGACAAGTTTTAATCAGATAAAAAGGCATGTGGACAGTCCACTTACGTATATTAACGTCAATAACTCGATAAGTTGAGGTCGTGTGTTTCTTTGTTGTACCAAGTAAGTGTTGATAGATAATTTGTTTGCGGAGACTAAAAAAATATGTGTTATTATTAAATTGATGTATTTCGTGTCATATTAGTTGATCCAAGAGGGTGCAGAAAATTTGTTAATATTTTTAAATAATTGATTAATTTTATCCCACTTAATTGATAGTACAATAAAAATAAAAATAGAGATAGCGTAAAAGTTATTAAAACCATTATTGAAGAGAATAAAATTTCGCATCTTTTATTTCTTGTAAACTTTTTTGTTAAACTTAACGTTTAAGATTTATGGTTAGGTTTAATGTACCGGTTTTTCTGCCGGCCGACAACTCTTAAAATATTGAATGAATCAATTAATTGGATGTTAAATAAATGGTAAACGATAAGTTTTACCAAAAAGTGTATAAGCAAAAAAATCGAAATTTTATTCTCTGCATTTACTTTTGCTCTAAAGTGCATTGTTTCTGAGATATAGGCCAAAAACTTTGTTTCAAGATTACGCTTGAAGCTTGAAGCTTGAATTTGGTAATTTTATGTTCAGTTAGTGACCCTAAACCTTATAAAAAAAATTGTATCGGAAATTTAGTGAGACGTTGACCTAAAAAACGGCTTTTTTGCTGTAGTATGAGGATAGTAGTTAGAATATTTACTGGAATATAAAAATTAAAATAATCTATTTTAGAAAGAAATCTTAAACTAAATTGTTTTATGCTTAAGAAAATTCTCCTGATATATAGTGCAATTTAATTTTATTAAAGGCGAAAGAACTATTAATGCTTTCCTTACATACCTTCCTATAGAAGGTAGTCTGGAAAAGCTTGGTCAGTACATTTAATGTCTTGCAACCCAAGACTTTACGAGCGTTTTCACTTATTCCTTCTATTAAGTTGAACAATGAGTCGTTAGGAAACCGTTGAGCGTTTCACTTTGTGAAATTGAGAGGTAGTTTCAATTGTTTTAGTGGATATCTTGTTTAGTGGTTATCGCCTCGCTGTTAAAGACTGTGACTTTGATTTCAGTGCATGATGTAAACATTTATTTTATATAATTCACTACTTATGTTCTTCTTCCTTTATTATTATATAGTACATTTTTAGGACATTCTTACAACAGCGCCGTCCAGTTCCTTGGTAAGCTACGATGCTTGTGTTACGCAAACCAGATAATATATGCTACATACATAACTTTTAAATACATACATATTATAAATATAAATACCCATGACTGGAGAATTACCATTCGTGCTTAACAAATGAATGTCCCTAGCGGGACTCGAGCCCGCGATCGCAGGCGCAGAAAGTAGGGTCACTACCAACTGAGCCAAACGAGTCGTCAAACTGTATGTTGATATATGTAAATCGCTGAGATTTATGTAATGCTATGTATGTACATTTATGTAATGTACATTATAAACTATATATTATTATACATTTATGTATACAGTACTAAAATTAATGTTGTAATTTTGACTTAATGTCTTTACTCGTAATTTTATTAATCAATTCGGGGGCACGATATTATAATATATTATATTATATATATATGACTCCCCATCGCCTTTTTATTCAATAAATACGTCTATGTATGATGTCTAGACATTTTTACCTCCAAGTGGCTAACAGCGGTCAACATGGCATTTTAATTACTTAACTACTATGGAATTGCAAATATATGACATATTTTTCGTATATGAAAAGCGTCTGGTGTAGCAATAATCGCCAATAATCTTGTAAGCCATACGTTTAATAAAATTTATTGTATGTGAGATACATACATAGAGTTTGGTCCAGCTATAGTAATTAGCTGCATATTAATCACTGACAATTCGAACGCCATTCTTTTGAGTTTTAAGCGACTACAAAGAGGAAGAATTCGAATGTTTTTAAGTTGATGTTCGTTTTATTTTACCGAATAGGCCTTTAATATCTTAAGGATTGTTTCATAAAATTTTGATTTATATAAAAGACTAGCGACTCACCCTAACTTCGCTCGGGTTTGTTCCTATATCTACCTCCAGCGAAGTTGCAAAAGAATTATAAATGAAACTATCTTTTCGGATTTCGTCGCGAATTTATTTTGATTTTTGGTTCTCGACGTTTCGAATGCTTTACAGCAATCATGGTCCAGTTTTAAGTCAGTTAGAAACCGACAAATCCGAAAAGATAGTTTCATTTATAACTTCAAATATTCGCGTAAACCTAAGAAAGTATTAGGCAAAAGAATTTTTGAAATCGCTCCAGTTGTTTTTGAGTTTATTCGTTATATACAATAGTACAAATCTTCCCTCTTTATAATATTAGGATAGATATATAAGTAATACCCATATTAATTGGTCTTGAAATTCGACCGATTCGAGTTGATAGGTGTCGTACAAGGCAAAGTTAATAAGTGAGTATGTTTGTATATAAAGAGTAGTTCTTCGAATAAATTAGCATGAAGTTATTATTTTGTATTTATTGTACAATTAGTACAATCCAGAGCATTAAGCAATTTAGTTCCAATTATCGCGTACCACGTTGCATTAAAGTTTCCGCGCTGACTTTGGCCTCGTCGTGAATGTAAAGTGGAAACTAATGCATTATTAATGGAATATATAAGCCATTTGTGGGACATAGAATTTTAACTTGACAGTTAGTACCTGGACGATCATTTCGCTTTTTTTGTCAAATCAGCCTATAGCCGTCCACTGCTGAACGAAGGCCTCCCCTAATGAGCGCCAACTATCCAGGTTCTGGGCAGTCCGCATCCATCCGCTGCCCGCCTTCCTTAGATCCTCGGCCCATCGTGCTGCAGGGCGTTTTACACTACGCTTGCCTAAACGCGGTCTCCACTCTAATACGTGTTGGCTTCATCGAGTGGGTTGTAAGGGAGGCAAACACCACTTTAAGCCTCCTATTGCCAACTTCATCTGCTCGCGGTACATCCTGCTAAACAACGGACGAGGCTCTGGCGACCGGATACGTGGCGGTATAACCACATAAAAGATGGAATTAGTAAATGCCAGTCATGATGGCGGGCAGCAGAGCCTTCAGTGAAAGATTTCAACTACTGCGTTCAACAACCCGCCTGCCAAACGTGGTGACTAAGGCAAATACCCCCTAATGAGAGTGAACTAAACATACATGAATTAACTTATAAAGCAAAATATTATTTAACTACAAAGTTAGAGACATGTCCAGTCAGCATTTAAAATGAGTTGGAAACACATAGCAGCTTAAAAATATACGCTGAACTAAAGCAAATATATTTCCTTTTTAATTACCTGAAAACAGCATGTTAGAGAAACAAAGTAATACTTTAAAATTTGTTTGATTAATGCAACGGTACGTATCCAATTATTGCGCGGTTACTGCTTTTGACGTAGAAATAAATTAAACTTTGCAAACGAAACAATTCTATTTAAGATTGAGTGAAAGTTAGGTGGTTATTTTTAAATATTTTTAATGTATATTGCCCATTAGTAATAAATTAATCCTTTAAAACCAATTGTAGCGGATTGAAACTCGATTTTTCAGTACCACTGTCATCGTTATTTCAGCTGTTATACGTCCACTGCCGTACATTGACTTCCCCGTACATACCTTCACAATGCCGGTCTTGTGCCATTCGCATCCAATGGGTTCCTTTGGAACTTTAAGCAAGTCGTCTGTCTACTTTGAAGAAGACCTACGCTTCGTCTTCCAGTTTGCTATGGCGAAGTAAAGCATAGATAGAAAATCTGCGTGTCTAATAGGAAATACATATTCGTAGTTCTTTAAGGAAGTCCACTAATCTACACTTGACCAGAGTTGTAACTTATGGCCTGATATACAGATTATGGATTATCCAAACTATGACACCCTCGTTTTATATTCAGAGCTCGTACCCAGCAGTAGGACGTTGAAAAAGCGTGCTTTATTATTTGGATTTATATATGTTAATGTCACTCGTGCGTATGCAATAATTTAAAGGTCAGTATTTTAAAAATTTATTTATAATATACTAGCCGTTTCCCGCCCGCTTCGCTGGGCGAATTGAAAAAGGAAATAAATTACATTTTATGTTTCATTTTTATTTTTTTTTTCCATATTTTTATTATTCTCCTTTTTTTTGTATGAACATAAATAGGCCCCGCGGATAGAACTGTAAGCATCGATGTTTAGACTTACACAAATTCCAAATTCCATCGATTTAGCCTGTATCTTCCATCCAGGTGATTTTTCTCACTAATATTCATTGTAACTTTCAATGTGCAATCATTTAAGTTAAAGTTAAAGTCGTTAAAATCGTTTAAGTTAAAGTCATTGCAAGTCTCATATGTGAAGTTGAAATTTGTCTAGGTTCAAGTGCGACGAATTTTCTGTTAACTAAAATTTTCTCCGTGACATCAATTTTTTATAGAAAATTAATTGTTCATGTTTTTTATGAATTCTATTGGAATAAGTAACTAAATTTCTTTTCCACATCTCAAGTGCTTAGAAAATGCATTCATTATAATCTGGTACATTTCCGCGATCACGCAATAAAAGAATTCGTCGGATATGTATTCTGCAAAAGTAAAATGAATGTAAAATTCTTAGTCCGTTGATTGGCTACATGTAAAGTTAAGTTTTGGAAACCTCTCAATGACTTTTTCTCCGCTGCCAAAAAGACGATTGTTGTAAGGAAATACACAAATATCCCTACATACACGAAGATCCCCACCAAATTTGGAGTCTGTAGAAGTTACAGGTTGGAAATTAAAATTTTAGATTTTAACACCCACCCCCGCAATTCCTGTCGGAAGTAGACTATATTGAAATCCATTTTGAGATGATCTTTATGTGAATAATAAAAGGTTCCTACCATATTTAGAATTTTTAGAAGCTATATTTCGCTTTTAGAAAATTACTACAAAATTTGGAGCTTGTAGGAGCTTTAGCTGGAAAATTAAAAATATTAATTGTTAATAACCACCCCCGCAACCCCCTGCGGGGTGAGCTATCGTAAAATTCGTTCATAGCCTATTTCTACACCTCTTACAGAAGATTCCTACCAAATTTGAAGTCTATAGGAGCTACAGTTTATAAACAGGAATTGTTCATTGTTAACGCCCCCGCAATCCCCTTTGGGGGATGGATTTCCTAAAATCTATTCATAGCTGACCTCTACATAGCAAAAGTAATATTCCTACCAAGTTTCACGTTTCTAAGTCTTATGGTTCCCGAGATTTCGTAGTGAGTGACTATATAGATGGGAATTCTTCGATTATCATCGCAATTTTTAACTTTTTATCTGACTTTTTTAAAATTTTCTTACATACAAAACTTTCTCCTGACAATTCTGACTATAAAAAAAAGCCTAATTGGTCCAGCCGTTCTCCACTACCGTGAGTAGATTCTTAGCTGAATGTAAAAAACCATAATCCGTTTAATATACTCTGTTGAAATCCATGAAAACAAAAGAATCAAGAGAAAATGCTTATCTTTTGTTTTTATTAGCGGAATAAATGTTCATAAAAGTAAAACAGCAATAAAAAAATGAAGGAATGTTGGAATTCAAAAAATAGATAGCCATAAACCATCTAGGAAAAATTTCGCATCGAATGGTGATAGTTTCATGTCGATACGATCAGTGGTTTAGGCGTGATTGTGCCTCAAACGAAGACCATTTTCATTATATATATATAGATTATTTTTTATTTAAATTATAAAATTATTTATTATATATTATAAAATGTATTTATTATATATTATATATTATTTAAATTATTATATTAATTTTTGATATTATAAATATATTAAAGCATGTAATAAAAAAAAACGTCGCAAAAACTATTTAAATTTTCTTGGCAAGAAAATTCTTGATTATTATCTTTCAAACAAAAAAACTAAATTAAAACCGGTTCAGCCGTTTGGCCGCAATGCCAACAGCAGATGTACAAAGACACAATATACATATTATGCAAAACTAGTAACTTAAATGGCATTGGGTTTATGACCGACTACGAAACGCTTACAAAATTATTGGCATAAAACATATTTATTTTATTTACAGTATACTCGTATGTACGTAATATATCTCATATTTGAGATAAGTCAACAGTTTATTTTTCTGATTCTGTAGAAAATGTTGAGTAGAAAATTGTTTATGTACTGCATTTTTATTACTCTACGGCACCAACGTTTTACGATTTAATTTAAAAGTTTAGTAGTTTAGTACAGACTTTTCTCTCAATTTCATCATATTATTTTGTCATTTTTCGTAGTCTTATAAGCTCGTGTGCTTTATAAAATATTTATTAAGTTTGTTTTTCATTATAAAAATATTTTGTGTATTGTATGCTTATATATTATTTATATAAGCATACGATTTTCCTCTTATTGAAATGAGTGGAAAATGAGTTTATAAAAATCGAAAGCTTTTTGTAAGTCTCAAGTGCAAGTCGGACTCGCGCACGAAGGGTACCGTACCATTACTTATAACAATTATGCTAGTCATCTAAATTATATGATGATAATTGGCGTATGTATGGGGACACCCTTTAATTTTCAACTTCTTAAATTTTTTTGGAATTTTTACTTTATTTGTGCTGTAAGACCTTGCTTTAGAAAATCTAAATTTACCCCTATCTTTTTATAGTGTTGATTCAGGGATTTTTATACACCTAATATGGACTATAGACCTCAGTATGTGGTATAAATTTCAAATTGCTAGGTCCACTCGTTCCTGAGAATATCGGTAGTAACACACGGACAGATAGATAGACGGACAGACGGACAAGAGAGATCGTAATATAGCGGTTCCTTTTTTTTAATAACGGCTGGATAGATTTAAATATTTTGTTTGAGATATGTCAGGGAAAACCAAAAAAAAAGAACGTTTATGGAACGGAAAAGCAACGTTTATTTTGTGTGGGGATTACTAACCTTACCGTTAAAGCATATCTAGAGACGAGTCCGATCAAAGCTACAATCGCTCGTCATCCATCGCAAGATACAAGTAATTTATAAATCAAATCGAAAAAATCGCAAATATATGTTAAATTTGCAATTATTGTTATAAATCAAGCAATGTACTAGTATCCGGTGCGATATTTCGAAATGCAATGGAGCATATATTCTTAACGAGCTCCCTAGAATTGAGGTCATGTTTTCGTCTTCCGTAACCTAGTCTAGAAACCAAATCAAGTTTTCATTAGGTATTGCTTCACCGTAACGAGCAATGCGCTTGATCTGTAAAAATCAAATGGCGGCGATTATATTTTTCTGGCTTGCTGAAATAAATGTCAGAATTAACGTTATTTAATCTGGCTACTATATTATATGTTGTATCTGTTATAGATTTCGCAGAAATTAAATATTTTCCGGCAGTAAAATATATTCTATACTAGCGACTCGCCCTCGCTTCGCTCGGGCTCTTCCCTAGTTTTAGTACAGGCAAAGCCGCGGGATCCGCTAGCTACGCATATAAACCTTCTTCTTGAATCACTCTATGTATTAAAAAAACCGCATCAAAATCCGTTGCGTAGTTTTAAAGATTTAAGCATACATAGGGCTATAGGGACAGAGACCCGTAAAACCAGCTATCATCATATCAAATTTCATCAAAATCTGTCCAATAGTTTCCTCGTGATGCGGTCACAGACAGACAAAAATTATAAAGGCTGTAGATTCGACCTCTAAATAATTAATAATGACTATATCAATTAGATTTTTTTATAAATATCCAATTTACACATTCGATTCAGATTGTTATTTTTTAATATATATAGATGAAAGTTTGTATGTAGTAGTATAATTTGATATTTCATATTTAGTTATGGTTACTCGAACCCGCGACCGATGGCATAGCAAGTACAAACTAGGATACTACAAACTGAGCTAAACGTGTCGGCTATGGTCAAAAATTAAGGTTCACAACTAGCTGGAAGCGACACTGTTCATTGACAATATAATGTGGAGATTAGGGTATAATATGTACTAACAACTTTGTCTTGATAATGATCGGTCGAGCTTCCACAATACACGAAGAAAAAACCATGAAGAAAAGTATCCTATATGTTGATTTGGTATAACCAGCTGTTAATTTACCACATTTTATTAAAACTGTTCTTTGGTTCTCCATTGATGCGTCTTTTGAATAATAATTACCAAAAAAAAAATTACAATATTAATATACATAGGTATTCAACTCAGAATTTTATTATATGTATAAATTGAGATAAGGATATTAAATAAGATTTCTTCTTACTGAATAGTGAATATAAGTTTATTACGGAACGGACGCCAATAACAGGAAAAGGAAAAAGTGGCGCCATCATATGAAACAAATAAATCTAAAACAGGCAAAGATATTCTGCATACAGCCATGGAATAAAATTTTAATCCAATAGTATAGATGTAAAATATTCTTAAATTAGCTATATTTCTATTACTTAAAAAGAACTAGAGTAACACCGGTCTTTTCTTGTGCTATCGACATCCCTGTTCTCTTAGTGGCTATTATATTATTGTGGAGAGGTACGTTGGCTAGTCCCGTCTCTCGCGATGATAAACTTTAACTATATTGCTCCCCCACATGTCATGTGTGTTTACTCGTCATTGACTTTTATGAACTATTTACTTATAGGACGCTACTACTTCAATATATATTTACTTTTTATAGTCGAACTAGCTGTTAGAGGTTAATGTTACGAAGGATTTATTTTTAGAATCACTACATATTACTATATATTATTAAACAAAGTCCTCCGCCGCGTCCGTCTGTCTGTTCGCAATTAATTCATAAACTACTGCACTGATTTTCATGCTGTTTTCACCAATGGTTAAAGTGGTTCTCGAGGAAGGTTTTAGTATATAATTTGTCTAGCTTTTGTATACGTTTACTAAAATTCTAAGTATATAATTGTATTTTATATAATTTTAATGAAAAGAAAAATGTATCTTGATTGGCATTTGCCATTATTTATAAAAAAGTTCTTAATGGATATAGGTATCATTGTTAATGGTATGTGTAAAGCTCGTCTAAGTGTATATATGTAATTAATGTATTTAAAAGAACGTTACGTTTTCTATCTTTTATGAATTCATATATTCATCCAGCTTTCTTTATATTTAAGTAAAGAGAATAAGAAATATATTTTATCATTTTCTAAATAAATATTGTCCATAGAAATTAGAAAGGTTTTCTTAAAGTTTCAAGTATTCGTTTTGTCTCGCAATGAAAAGATATTCAATGTTCATGTTATTTACTTTTACATTACATTATTCAAAAGAGCTTGAAGCCCTGAGAAGTTAGACGTTTGAAGTACTGGCTTGAGGTAGTGGGGCTTGAATTCGAGTCGGACATTTTAACTATTTTGTGGTTTAAGCATTTCTGATTTAGAGCTTAAATAAAATTAGTTTTAAATATTGATCGCAACACATCCATTTATCAATATAAATTGAAATAGACATAATAATACTGTACAAATACAATGAAGTATACAACTCATTTATATAAATCATGTCTGAATATTTTATAAATACTGTATTTAATCTAAAATGTGTGAGAAAACAATTGTCTAAAACTCACGATTAACCGTGTCTATCAAGCTAGTTAGTTTATCTATGCGAACAAAGACGTGAGCAAAAGCTTTAATCAAAATATAGCTTAACTAGCGACACTCTCGCTTCGCTCGGATTCGTTCTTCGGTCCTCCCTGAGAAATTTAAGGTTTGTAGCACAAAAATGAAGGATTGTCATATAAACTTGCAGAAGCCCTTAGACCTCCTTAATCCGGCCCTGTCGCAAGATTAATTTTTAGCGGAGGTCTACTAACAATACACTATCTTCCTGCCAAATTACATCTATATCCAGCGGTTTTTGATATTTTGTGATGAGTGAATGTCCTTTCACTTTAATATATTTAGATGTTAGTTTATTTTAAACGAAGAAAATAATCTCAAGAGGACTAAAAATAGAATGCTAACTTACTGAACTTAAAGTTCTGGAAAATTCCGGTTGAATTCTAGAGAGAGTATTACGTTCTAAGTTAAATTCGCTTTGGTGCTAGCAAAAGTTGTTCAGAGAAAGTTTAGCTTTTTATCTACTTTGCAACCAAGACGTTTGAATTGTGACAGTCGGTAGCTGATACTGAGAATTTGCATTTCTACAATAAAGAAACGTGCATTTATGTAAGTATGTATAAAATTAAATAGGTATAATAGATTTAAGGTAAGCTCGATTTAGCGCGACTGAAGCCGCGGGTATTGCTTGTAAATGTATACATAATTTGACAAATTATTTTCTAAATTTCTTCCTCGAGGACCACTCTATTAATTATTAAAAACAGCATGAAAATCGTTGCTGACACAAAATCAAAAATTTAGCGTTTATCTTGAATAGACTGACAGACAGACAGACAGACGCGGCGAAGGACTTTGTTATAATATGTAGTAATATGCCAATGGACTAAAGAGGATTTTTGATTTAAAATTTCTTATAATATAAATTCCTCACTCATCTCAAAAAAAATGAATATATTTGTATTGATGTTTTTGCCTAAAACATTAACGGTCTGCATAATATACGATTTTGAAAAAGGCTTTGATACAATACCACAGCGTTATTTCATTTCTACAATCTACTTATTATATACTATTAGAAATAACTTAAAAAAATCAATCTATAAATGTTATTTTTACTTTGTTTAGACGTAGTCGTAAGAGTTCTAACGATTGTCGTTTTATGAAAAGCTCTCGTCGTAATGAGCGTAAATAGCTTGACCTAATTACACGGTAATTGAGCTTCCGAATTTAATGCCACCTCCATTACTCTTATTGAAATTTGATGAGCACGACAATATTAAATTAAATTTGTTACTTGCTTGTCTTCTACTAAATACTTCACCCATAGCTTCACCCATTCCGTAATGTCCTGCGATGCATTAATACGGCCGCATCAGGCAGCTAAAAGTGGGGCCAGCATTTTTAAACATCAAACCTTGTACTAAGTGCTTTTAAAAGCTTGCATCATATTATGAAACCGCATGGCCATTTACCATACGACTTGTATGTACTCTAGGATATACAACTTCACTGTTTAAAACTTAAAATCCTTTTAGTATTTTTCCACTTCCGTTTGTTTGCCACAAAAATTTTGATATTAACAACCGAGATCTTAATTTAAGAGGATTTCTTAAACTTTTGAGGTACCTAACGAGAGTTTCATTTCCACTACCGCTTTGGGAATAAGGAGTTTTCAGTTTAATATATAATAATATTTAGTTTATAAAATTTCAGTTCTATAAAAAAGAACTCAATAAGTAATGTTTTTGAGACATAAACAAACTTTCCTTTGTATTTTCCGTGACAAAGATTTTTGTATATTGTACAGCATTTGAATTGTACAGCATTTGAATTGTACAGAGAAAAAGTATAATATTTTAAAGAACAGTTTTATTTATTGTATTAAAATAATGTTTAATGCTCTATATGAATCAATGAAGGGTCAGTTAGGGTAAGTTTTTGGTTTTACAAAGTTTTTATTAGTTCTAAAAGGTTCAAGAAATGATGATAGACTGTTTGTTCGGAGCTGGACTATTCTGTATAGATATTAAAAATATATTTTTTTATTTATTATTTTTTTTAACTGAAATTCCCAAAGTCAAGTCATATTTTATACTCACATAAATTATAAGTACAACAATTTGTATCTAATCTTATAGACGTATTTAGAAATATTTTCAATCAATCCTTGAAACCCTGAAAGTACCTTTCGATGTTTTCACCTTCACGGGACACATCGATTAGGAGAGGCATCGAACTGCCCATATAATAGGGAGGACTTATTACATTCGTTGGATTAAAATTAATTATATTCTGTGCTTTTCTTGTACTGAGTTAGTATAAACTCATGTAAATATGATGAATACATTTACTAGACTCATCATCATCCTATTAATATACTAGGCGATAATGTGTTACTAAATAGTATAAAACAAAGTCACTTCCCGCTGTCTGTCTGTCCCTATGTATGCTTAGATCCTTAAAACTATGAGGAAGGATTATATGTATGATACACTAGTGGATCCCGCGGCTTCGCTCGCGCTAGATCTAGGGAGAAACCCGAGCGAAAGCTTTCCTAATTTGGAATATTTTTGTTTACAAAATTTTCATAACTTGGATCTATAAATTCTTGAGCTTATTTATTTTACAAATACATAAGCTTTTTAAAAACATCAGGTGATTTCAAATTAATTTTTATCGCGTGAGTCGTGACCGACTGGTTTAAAATAGCGTCTAAGTAATTAAATAAAATTTATCAATATTAAGCGCTATATTTGGACCGGAGTCCGCCACCCACCGTCTGTCACTGATGAAGAGCGGAAAACGTCCAATTATAAATTATTTTTCCGCGTATCGCAAAGATAAGGCGTCTCATGTGCCAGTCATGTGGTAAAGTCCATCCTAACCCTTTAGCGTTTTGGTTTTACCATTTTTGTCAAAGCTAATTGAATTATAAATTACTTTGCTTCAATTAAGAGTATTGAAAAAGATACTAAAATAAAAAGTAAATTGTTTTAAGTAAATCCAATTGATTCGAACGGGTTAGTCAATTATTTATTACATAAGTTTGTATGAAAAAATATTTTGAGGTTGCACTGTACAAACTGTTAGGATTATGTTAATACTTAAATGCATGTTACTAATTGAAACATTATTATATATATAAAAAAATAATAATTAACATATCACTCTTGTATCAAAATGATGGCGGTTGACTTATCTATAGAGAATCCATCATATTTCACAAAAGGGTTAAGTGAAAAAATGTGTAGCTGTCTCAAAGAAATTGTCTCAAAGAAATAATAGTCAACCGCAAAGTGAGATTTTAAAACGACGTCGTTTGTGTGTTGTAGATGCATAAATTTTATTCTTTAAATGGATCCGATAAAACGGTTTGGTATATTTTCAATTTGTATTGCGAATGGAAATAGTCTTATATTCTTCAATATACATTTTGTGTATTGAACGTTTTTTGACTGTTGGGTTTTTTTGTGATATGTGATACAATTATAGAAGGTTCGATTCCGGGTTCTGACAGATTTTGGTTACAACTCTTGGTCGGGATAAAGCTTCAACTTATTTAACTATTAGTATAAAATTATTTTTAATCAGGCAACACAAAAACAACAAACGAATCTACAAGTTATTGTTGCACCCTTGTATGGCTTTGTGGTACATCTGAAAAAAATATTCTTTCAATTTTTTGAAGTAGGAAGAAAAATAACTTCGACTATCACAGACCTCTCCTGCTCTGCGTGATCATTCGTCTTATGTAAATTAGATAGTAATGTAATCAATATAAAAACTTATCTTATCTCTAATTAGTACAAAATGAAGTATTTCTACGTTTATCCGATTATTCCCATTTTAACTAACGTTCAGAGTTCTTGTTCGGAATATTTATATAAGTCGATGTTTTCACATAAAATCGAGAGTTGATCTAAATATTTTATATGTGAAAAAAAACCATTCGATCCTTAATACCAAAACTAGAGTTATTAACAATAAAAAAAAAATATAAATATAAAGGTAATTATAAAATACAATAAATATTTATATATTTTAACTTCGTGATATTCCCTTTAAAATATTATTTAAATGTAAATAATATCTATTCAATCAAAATGAATAAGAATATAGAAGCTACTCGTGTATATGATTGAAATAAGGGTTGACACCTGTCACATCAACCAACAAGCGTATCAAAATTAAGCTCCCAATACCTTAGCTAAGGATTTTATTATATATATGTACATCTTCACATATAAATAGAATTGAAGTGTGTTTTTCATTTCATATTAACAGGTTTCCACTAAATTCATATGAAAAATATACGGTATTCACATCAAAAACTCCTTTTTAAATTTTTTATCTGTCGTTCTGTATGTTCTGTTCCAGCTAATCTCTGAAATGGCTGGACCGATTTTGACGGGACTTTCACTCCCAGATAGCTAATATTATAAGGAGTAATTTTTGGCTACTTTTTAGGGTTCCGTACCTCAAAAGGTAAAAACGGAACCCTTATAGGATCACTTTGTTGTCCGTCTGTCTGTCTGTCTGTCTGTCTGTCTGTCTGTCTGTCAAGACCTTTTTTCTCAGGAACGCGTGGAGGTATCAAGCTGAAATTCATATCAAATACTCAAGTCTATGGTCTCTTGGAGATGTGAAAAAATCAAACTTCTAAGTCAACGCGATCAAAAGATACTCCCGTTTATGCCGCAAATTTTCGACACTCGCAAGGGAATCAAAACCTACAGGGTACTTCCCGTGAACTCAGAATCTTGAAATTTGGTACGAAGCAACGTCTTATAACACAGATAAAGGAAAAATTGCGAAAAGCATAAATTTTTAGTTACATCATATAATAAAAATATTTTTAATAATTTTAAACTTATTACCCCTTTACTCATACACCGTTCCGTACAGGTTTGTACGGAACCCTCGGTGCGCGAGTCTGACTCGCACTTGGCCGAATTTTTTATTAGAAAATTAATATGCAAATTATGGGCCTGGGCATATTAAAGTTAAAATAAATTAAAGGGTTTTTATGATTATAAAAACCGTTTATTTTAACTTATGCCCAGCGAAGCGGGCCGGGTTTGATCATATGAAATATTAAGGTATTTGTGTGGGCAAAATATACCTGTATCTTCTAAATAGATGTATTTTAGAGCTAAAGATGTCTTCCTTCTGCGTCATATTCTACATGTATAAAAAATATTTATTTTTTTACTATATAATATATCAAAGTAATGATATACAAATAGGACATTATAAAATAAAAAGCCGGCTTTTCGTTAGTAAGCGATTTCTTTCAGACAACGTTTGGATTGAAAATATCGAAAATACATGAAAAAAAAATACGTTGTGGGCGGTGTAAACACACTTTATGTAACTCTATTTTGAAATCAATCTTATTAAAATTATGAAATAAATTCTTGAATTAAGATGTCGATATTTATTTCTTCCTTTATTACTCTTAATACTTATATTTTGAAACGTTTTGACTGTTATTTACAGTACTCCTTAAGATATTATGTAAGTTGTTACAGAATAACCCTACAGTTTTTACGCGTTGACGTTGGTTAAAAAGCCATTTAAATCGTAATCGTAAATTTTCATAAGAGCAATTGTATAAGATTACATCATGATTTTATAAAAATGCGAAGACCAGTGGCGTCACAAAGGTATACGCCAGCCCTCAATAGATAGTGATATCATCAGAGTTAATAAAACTTTTCATTTTTATGTGGGCACCATAATCTATATACATACATACGACTCTATGAGTGACTTTACATACGTAAATTCTTTTTTTTATTATCGTACAAACTTATGTTATGATTCATTTAATTTTAATGCTAAAGTGAAGTGAAGGATCGAGATATAGCTCACCAAGCTAGCCAAGTGAGCTAGCGGTTTTCACGTGTTTTTAAAAAACTTGCTATTTTCTCTTAGACGCAGATTTCATCACGATTGTTTCCTTTACCGCAAGTTACGTGAAAATTATGTACGAAATTTCCATGTATTTTTACTAAACGACTTTGACGACTCTATTGGCTCTGTTGGTAGTGACCCTACTTTCTGCGCCAGCGATCGCGGGTTCGAATGCCCCCATTCGTTTGTTTATCATGAATTTATGTACTACAGTCATGGCTGTTTATATTTATAATTTATAATATGTATATATTTAAAATTTATAAATGTAGTAAGTATATCAACTATCTGGTATCCGTAACACAAGCCTAGTAGCTTACCACGGAACTGGATGGCGCTGTTGTAAGATAGTCCCAGCATATTTATTTATTTATTAAGAAAAACTAACTTGTTACCACTGAGCTACCATTACCTTAGTAACAATTATAGTCAACATATGGCAAAGTTAAAGTGTACATTGTTTGTTGTACGGCACTTCCAATCCCGCTGATTAAATATGTGCGAACATTCAATTTAATTTATATTTCGCGCAACTCAATGGGCTTGCGTATAAATGCTAGTTAACAAGAAGCAATATTATTAATCTTTATTACAGTAAATTTACTTTAACTAGTTACTGCCAAGGGTTTTGGTCGCGTTTGCAATTTTATTTTGTAGGAAACCTTCTCTTAGTAGGGTCTTATGAGGTTGCCTAAGAATCTTCTTAAACTGTTGAAGCAAAAATTTAATTAAGAGTGCTTGTACGAGTAAAAGTGTACGAATAAATACTTGGATTGTTTGGTTATGAATATAATTACAGGCTTACAAAAAAGGCTCTGCTGACCTTCTCGAGTGAATTTTTCGCTTGATTTAACTTATATAATTTCTAATATTCACTATTTTTAACACTATTCAATTTACTACTTTGATTTCGATACCATTGTATTAGGTATGTACCCACCTACTTAAGACTGACTGGCTTTCATAGACTGATTGACATTTAAGTTTCTCTTACTTTATATATTTTAATAGGCAAGAGTGAATAAGTGACTACTGAATTAGTGCGACTTTATATATATATATGTAGGATCATAAAAATGGTAAACAAAAGCACTCTGTTAGAACTCACTGACTTATTTATATTTTAAAATATAAGATAACAATTACGCGTTACGTCGTGTCGCCATAATGTTAAAAGTATAATATTACTTTTCTCTATGCTTTTCTCTATGCCATAATGACAGGACGTCCTCATTTCTTCCTTTTATACATCTCACGCATTCTATTCTTAAAATCCTTTTATACATTGCCTTTTATTCTTACATGCATACTCCTTTTACAAATCCCACATATATTAAAAAGAGTGTAAAGAATTGTAATGTATGTATCTTCATGATTATTATTGAAGCCAATTTCCAACTAAGAATTTATTATTTTTCCCATATTCATGGCTATAATATCTATCATAAATACATAAGAAATATTCTCGTTCAAAAATTATTTATAGCGAACCGAATAAATCTATTCAAAGACTTCCAAAAGGTCCATTTCTTCGATTTCTGAGTTCTTAAGAAACGCGAAGTTATAATAATGGTAGGAATGAATACGAGAGTGTGTAGGTTTGTGAACTCATTGAAATCCCAACTCGTTATAATATTTGTAAAGGGAAAATTACGATATTATAGGACATATGTACAAGGGAATTCGATATAAGGCCTGACCTTACTTTATAATATCTACGAATCTACGAATGCTTATAATATTTGTTAGGTGTTTTCTCTAATTGTTACAGTTACTTTATAATAAAAGATATTTTTACATTACAATAATTAATCTGTTGTGTAAAAATATTACAGAAATAATCTTTTAAACGTTCAGTTAAAGCCCGTTTGAGTAATATTTAAATTTATAAAACAATGTTTACAGATTTTTTCGTCGCATTATTTTGATTTTCGGTAGGTATCCGACGTATATCGAATTCGAATCGAATTACTTTACAGCAAACCTAGTCACAGGAGAGACTAAGGTTTTATAAGAGTATATAAGTAATCAAATCAAAATATTTTATTCAGCATAAAAATTGTTACAATTTCTTACTGAACGTCATGAGTCTACCACCAGTTCGGAAAGAAGAAACCTCTGACCTGAGAAGAACTGGGGAAAGAAACTCAGCGGGACTATTTTTTTTTCTCTCTCTCTTTTTCAAATTAAATTGAGAATTAACAATAATTGTATATGTTGAAATAGCCTGGCGGCGATCACATCATTCCCAAGGCGTACTGTCTTCTAAAAAATCGTTAATCGAATAATAGCCTTTAGTACACAAACGTTCCTTCACAATTTTTTTAATGACCTCTATATTATGTATTTTGTGATGTCAAATATTCACGTTAACATAATTTGTAGAAAGAAAAATAGAATAAAATATACTTCATCTTACCGGACTCAAACCCAAGACCTACTGTGTTCATTCTCCATTCCATACGTTAGGTTTTGCAACCTCGAGTAGTTCTTCAATGTTAATTCAGTGTCATGTGCTGTGTAGACGTACATACGTACAATTGTTTTTTTTTGTCTTAATGTCAATCAATTACACGAGACTTTATACAGCCTTATTTACTCAGGTGTGCGAAATTTTATGTGTTCATATAAAATATATTCAACAACAAACGCTTATATACGTATAGAATATTATTACCGATCAATTACATCATTTTACACTAGTAATACCTATATCGTGTCAAACGCAATTTAAAAATATTAATACAAAGTAACTAGACCAATTTAACGCTTAAATCACTTTTATTAGAAGCTTAGTTAAATGTAATAATCAAGGATAAAGTTAGCCGAAACCATTTGAAAGTTCACATCTTATCTCTACGTATAGATAAGTAAAGCTGTCGAATTAATTACTCGTACACCAGCCATTGCGACTGAACGAATATTTTGCGATACATTGAAGGATAATTGTAGAAGAAATAATAAAAACTAATATAAAACAGCTTTGAACGTTGTTCATTCATTTATTCACAGTCTAAACATGGCGACATCGGTTTCAGACTTCAGTTTTCTATAGGACTTCAATTTGCGCGGTCGCGTTGCTTTTGAGGCAAAGTTGTGAACTCTTAGTTTGTAATATCGTACCAAGTGATGTGAAGTGAAGAATTATAAAGTAAATTATTACTTTTATATTGAAAATATAGTATAACAAATATTTTTCCTTAATAAAATAGATTTTGTGGTAAGTTTCATAACTTTATTATAGCGTCATTTGATAGCAATTAATAATGTACGAGGGAGTAAAATAAGGAAATGTTGTTAGGATGTCAGCAACAAGTATTTCAGTGAAGGAGGATGATTTCTTCGGTTAATTTATTTATTATTGCGGTATTTTGTTTGTGTGTTGATTGATTTTTGTGTTGATAATTCTTTTGACTTATAAAAAGGATGTATTTGGTTTTAATTTTCTTTAGTGCTGCGCGATTTGAGCAATTTTAACTGTGTTTCTTTTTTAAAACATAATGTTAAGCTCTACCAGCTCCTAAATTTTAAAACAACATTAAAGCGATTTTTCAAATAAAAGAAATTTTAATTAATATTTAAGATACGAAAATTACTCTTAAATTAAGGCTTATGAATTATTATTTTCAGTAAAAAAATCATAAACTTCAATATCTATTTTCTCAGAACTTATTATATTGACGACTCGTTTGGCGCAGTTTGTAGTGACTCTACTTTCTTGCGCCAGCGGTCGCGGGTTCGAGTCCCGCTGGGGGCATTCATTTGTTAAACTCGAATGTTTGTACTGCAGTCATGGGTGTTTATATCTATAATATTTATGTATTTAAACGTATATATTATGTAGTATATCAAGTATCTGATATCTGTAACACAAGCTTTCTTCGTAGCTTACAACGGAACTAGATGGCGCTGTGTGTAATAATGTCCCAACATATACATAAACATTTTTAGATTTTTTTATACTGTAGCGCTGTATTACCATTTCTACTACGTTGCTGCATGATATAAAAATAATATACTGACTAAAACTACAAACATTCTTTCCCATTTATATTGCGAGTAAGTACAAGCTATGACGGCCGATGGGATGTTTTATCGGCCATAAAACAGAAGCTAACAGTGACTTACTATATATCTAATATGACGAACGTAAATAGGCGTTCGCAATTTTTATCTCCTATTTTTGTTTTTCAACGTTTAGAATCATGGTCAAAAGAAAGACTAAGTCATTAAACGTCTAAAAGGTCATTTTAAACTTGTTAAGGTACCGGTCCTACCCACAATTAAAAAAAATGAAATGTCGGGAACCAAAAATGAAACTATATATGAAAATTAAAATGCCAAATATTCGCGTGAATTTAAGAAAGTATGAATGTTAATATTATTAAAACAATTTTTATTATAGCTACTTGCTTAAATTAATTTGTTTGAGGTGTGGGCGGTCACAATAATCATATGAGTGAATGGCTTAAAGCGGTAAAATCTTTAAGATCCCATAAAAATGTAATGGGACATTTGCGCCAGAAGACCCTTGGGGGTATTCATGCTCCTCTAAGGTCAATGGTTGTTTAAAGTTTCATCCAGATATCTCCATTGGAAAAGAGCCTCTTTACCGGTAATAAACTTTTGTAATAATCGATTTAAACAAAAAAATAAGTAATTGTACAATGAAACTGGATTATTTTAAATCATTCTATTATTATTAGTGTTGTATATTTTCTTACTAATATTATAATTATTATATTGAAACTATCTTTTCGGATTTTGTCGCGGATTTATTTTGATTTTTGGTTCCCAACGTTTCGAATGCTTTACAGCAATCATGGTTATGGGATAGTTATATTATATAGATAGATTCATTATGTCAAGTATTCGAAAATAATCAAATATGAATGCCAAGCGGGACTCGAATCCGCGACCGCTGGCGCAGCAAGTATGGTCACTACAAACTGAGCCAAACGTGTTATTAAATAAAACAAATACTTGTTAAAAAGTACTTTGTTTTAGAACCAGTTTTCTACTTGTCATGAAAGATGATATCGTTAGGACAATACTTTGACAGACAGGTAAATGACAAGCGCTTTTCACACAGAAAATTTCTTTTTCAATATGATACAATGGCTACGCCGTACGACATTCATTTTTATAATGTACTTAATTCACCTGTGACATGGGTCGTTTTATGGATCGGTAAAATAGCCTACTTTGTAATGGATTGAATATAGAAATGAATATAAACGAAATTATTATTTCATCAAATTCCACAATATTTAAATAGCTTGAGGAAGTTCTTATTAAAAATACAACTTTTCTGAAAAAGGGCACAAAGGAGCATAAATACACAAATCTTTATTCTTATTAATATTATAAATGCGAAAGTAACTCTGAACTGAAAACTGTCTATCTGTCTGTCTGTATGTCTGTCGCGCTTTCAAGCCAAAACTACTAAACCGATTAAGATTAAATTTGGTACATAGATAGTCTAGGAAGGGCATAGGCTACTTTTCAAGTCGAAAAAAAGGCTGTAAGGGTTTGAAACAGGGGAGAAAAGTTTGGATGGAAAGCTAGAAGCTTGAAACTTATTTTTTATTATGGCTTTTGATTAAATATAATACATTCAAAGTTTGTAATGTTTTTGGTTGTTTCATATAAAGAACTAAACACAGCGCTTTTTCCAGGTTTCCATACAAAATGTACAGCAAAAATTTTTACTTCGTCGGCTTCCAATATATTCGTGGTACCTGTAAATCTAAAGCTTTTCGTTATTTCCCTTGCGTAGTATAAAATATTATTATGATAAGTAATACTCGACTTTGCTTTTATCTTAATTTTTGATACCATAAGTATGCGTACTTATGAAAGT
Source organism: Boloria selene (assembly GCA_905231865.2). Classification (NCBI taxonomy): domain Eukaryota; kingdom Metazoa; phylum Arthropoda; class Insecta; order Lepidoptera; family Nymphalidae; genus Boloria; species Boloria selene. The sequence goes on from HG993133.1 coordinate 3,266,115, forward strand.
ACCTATGTTCCCTCGTAATTGTAAATAAATAAATAATACATACTAGTGACTCACCCTTAATTTGCTCAGGTTCGTCTTTAGAACATTTTTTACAGTATATACATTATACATGTTATATTATAACGTGTTTTTCCAACGTCCAACCCACTAAACTAAAAATCCCTCACTCCATCACTCTTTTTTGATTTTGAAAAAGGACAAACAAAAAAAGAAACACACTGATGTTTAAATAAATAAATATGTTAGAACATTATTATACCCAGTACCATCTTCCGTTCAGTGGTAAGCTACGAGGCGGATTTACGATACCAGGTAGTTAATACACTACAAATTGTAAATTATTTAATATACATAAACTACCTTACAGTACCCATGAATGGAGTACAAAAATTCTTGCTCTACAATTTGCCCGCAGCAGGAGTCGAACCTGCGACCTCTGGCATAACAAGTAGGGTCACTACAAACTGACGGGTCGTCATAAGTTTCATAGTCGTCTTTATAATATTAGTATGGTTTTTGATATGATATATAATAAGCAAGTCTTGGGGTAAGTACAAGTAAAAAACATGTATGTCATCGACTGCGTAATACTTTAGTTACTGAAAACGCGAACGAATTCGAGGGAAAAAATAGTATAATGAAATAAACATATATATCCAAAGTAGTTTCGCTATCGTAGCTATTTACTCTCAGCAAATTAATTAATTATTATTTGACGATAATATCAAGTAATAGAATAGACTCCTAATATAGACATTTGTGTAAGCCTTAATTTGATATACGATACGAGACATTAAGTCAGATAATGTACTTCTTAATTATTATATAAAGCCACCAATCTGCTTTTGATTTATTAACCGATTTCGACAAAAAGTGGCGCACAATTTGTGATTATAAAGCTAGTTTACTTTTTAAAACAGAATCTCATGTATTTTACTTTGTAGTAGTGTTGCTTAGTATTTAACTTGAAAATAATAAAAATACAATTTGTTTTTTAATTTTTTTAATTTTCTTAAAACTTATTTTCAAGTTATTACTTAATTAAATTATAATATATGAAAGTTTAATATTGCTTCAACAATTTATATTTTATTATAACACATTATACATATTTTAATTTAATAAAATAGCACCGCTACATAATATTATTTTAACAAATATTATAAAAACTCTTATAATTATTGCCATATTTATAATATAATTCAAAATTTTAAAATATTAAATGTTTGGAATTAAAATGTATAATTTTATAAGATACTCTGATGCCATTTAGAATTTTTGTAAATTGTGGGTAGGCAATGTCTTTAACAAGTATATAAACCCCTGAGACGTCAAATACCTTAGTCTCTCCCGTGACTATGATTGCTGTAAAGCATTCGAAACGTCGGGAACCAAAAATATAATAAATCCGCGACAAAATCCGTAAAGATAGTTTCATTTATAGAATCTCATATAAATCGATACATGGACTATGAAGTTGAGTATGCGTGTTAGTATTCAGCGTCTTTTAATAATCCACTGCTGGGCAAATCTCGTCTTCCTTCAATCCTCAGGTCAGGTCTTAGTCCACTATTCTGGCCAAGTGTAGTACGAGTGTGTGGCACGAAATTGAGTACTATGGTATTTTTAATGGGGAATGTATTAAAGGGTGAAAGTTTGTATAGGTTTAAGAGTTTTGAAGTTCTGATGTCCATGGAGATTGTTAGCTCTACTCTCGCTCTTTTTAAAAGACATAACACCTCGTCTTATCGCCTCTACCGGTGACAGGAGAGCTGGCTCATTTTTCGCCCAAAGAATCGGCATTGCCATTCATCGGGGGAATGCGGCCAGCATTCTTGCCACTATTCCGCGCGGACACGACTTGTACAGTAATAATTAAGTGTATATTTGCTTTGTACATATAGTTAAGTTTACTTGTAATTTCCTTATTGTAAATAAATCAATTATATACTCTACTCGTAATTTGATGAAATATTGAACATTAAGATATGGACTAACCCTGATCACGTTGTATGGATAGAGAAGTTTTGAAAGGTTTCCTCATTAGGAACATAATAACTGTCTACAATAATAAAAATATAATATAATAAAATTAAGTTCTTTTAAGAAAGATAAGGTGGGTATAAGACAGTCTACGACGTAGACGCTGCTACGATGTAGCTACGAGTATACTTAGCATAATTGTGTAATGGAAAAACTAATATTTTAACTTAATGAAAGAATAATACGTACTTAAAACACTTTATATTTTTTAATATTATCTTATTAAAATGATGAAAAGATAAATTTCGCTTTGACTTGTGTAAGTACTCTTATATCTTACATTATAATTTTTAACTTAATTAAATAATCATGTTTATTAATAAAAATGATTTACTATTCATTTGTACGCAACACGTCTTGATAACGGTCAGACGGATTTGGCTTAATATTTTTTTAATATCCGTTATAACTTCAATAAGGGTTTTAAAGGTATAATTTACAGACAATTAAAAAATTGGGGAAAATGCTTTCTTATAAACGATTTTGTTTGAAATCAAGGATCATAAAGAATATATTGTTATTTATATTTAAAAAAAAAAACTTAACGGAAATATAAAACTATTTATTATACATAAATATTATTTATTATACAATAGTTTACAGTTTTTGCTCACTTGGAAAACCGAGTGATGCGGGTTACATTTCCAAGTCATTATCATGTGCAAATCGTTCTAACACGTTTAACTTCTCTTATGATGAAGCAAATCACCGTGAAGAAACCTGTATGTCTGAGAGAATCTAGCAAGTTTTCAGTCGTGTGAAGTCCGCCAACCCGCACTTAGCCAGCGTGTTGGACTATGACCGATCTGCTTAGTATTGAAGGGCCTGTGCCTCTATATACCTTAAGAACGGTTACACGAATACAATGAAACCAGATGAATTTCGTTTTTTTTCGTGATATGGTTTTTTGGCGACACGTTTGGCTCAGTTGGTGCGCCAGCGGTCGCGGGTGCAAGTCCCGCTGGGGGCATTCATTTGTTAAGCACGAATGTTTGTACTCCAGTTATGGATGTTTATATTTATAATATGTATGTATTTAAAATTTATATATTTATAAATTTATATATATGTAGTAAATCAACTATCCAGTATTCGTAACACATGCTGTTGTAATATTGTCCCAATATATTTATTTATTTGGTACCTTTCATTCAATATATATAAAAAGAAGCTTTATTTAATATGTCAAATATTTTCGTGTAAATCTCATAAATGCTTAACTCCTCCTTGGTCGTAGCGTGACGATAGATAGCCTTATAACCTTGCTCAATAAATTAGCTACATAATGGAAAAACATTTTTTCAGACCTGACTGGTAGAGATAAACGCGTCCAAACAAAAGTCTTCAGCTTTATATATAAGTATTTTTCTTTCAAACGTGGTAAATATAATAATTAATTAATTCGTCTAATAAAATGGAAGCAAAGTGAAATCTATACAGGAAATTAAAAAAAACTATTGTTAAGTAGTAACAATTATTAATAAGTTAAATAGTAACAATTATTAACGGAATATATTAAATGTGTTGCAAAATAAAGTTGCTGCCTGGTTGTCTGTGAGTGTGTTATGCAACAAGTACTCAACTGATTTTAATTAAGTTTTGTGATGTTATTACTTATTACTCGCGGCCACATTTAGGATGGCTTTTCTACAGAAAATTTAAAATAATTTAATGCGGCATATACTTTTATTTTTATAACACAATACAAAATTCAGTCTATAAAATCACTGTTACTTTGCTTACTCTTTTAGATTTTTAACGGATTTTTACTAAATTAAAAGAGCAATAAACGAGGACAAATTTGAATATCACTTCATCATCATAGTATAAAACAAAGTCACTTTCTCTGTCCCTATATATATGTACGCTTAAATCTTTAAAACTACGCAACGGATTTTGATGCGGTTTTTTTAATAGATAGAGTGATTCAAGAGGAAGGTTTATATGCATAGCTAGCGGATCCCGCGGCTTTTCCTGTGCTAAATCTAGGGAAGAGCCCGAGCGAAGCGAGGGCGAGTCGCTAGTATGTATATAATTTGCAAATATTTTGTATAAGGTGGCTAAAGGTAGGAATAACGGTGTGATCAAACAAATTAAGCTTTCATGCCAAGACGAACTATTCGATTACCGCTGGATACTTCAAGAGATTAATCAAAACAATATGCAAGGAAATTGTAGGTCTCAAAAAGGGCATATATTAAATATTTTATTTACTCTTTACTTTACTCCTAAACACCTACCCTCGCACTCCTAGGTAGGGTATGTTGCTAGTACAAAAATAAATATTATAAAGAGGAAATATTATTTTGTATTTTTGTATGTAACGAATACATTCAAAAACTACTGGACCGATTTAAAAAAAACCTTTGCCATTAGAAACCTACATTACTACTGAGTAACATAGGCTATATATATATTACTAGCGGAACCCGCATCTTCGCTCGCGCTAGATTTAGGGATGAACCCGAGCAAAGCCAGGGCGAGTCGCTATTATAAAAATAAATACTTATGATGAAAAATGATGACTAAAATGATATTTATAACAACGCTCGACTTTTTAGAGGCGCTTCTTATTCGTTTTCTTTGTTGACAGCGTTTCATCAAAAAATTGTGAGAGCGCAATAAAATTTTAATTGACTCAATTAATTAATATAATAAGCAGTAATTTTGTATATTTTATTGAAAAATAGCTTTAGGGACTAGTATATGTTTGTTATAATATTGCACGCACAATATTAATTATTAAATAAATTGCGTATAAAGAAAATGGCTTTTGTGCTACTTAAAACAATCATTTAATCTTAATTAGTTTACGAATGTTTATATGTACCGTATAATAAAAAAATAATGTATTAAAATAAAAAAAATCCGCTACAGCTTTTTAGTTTTTGCCAATTAGACATCTGAAGTATTAATTTTTCGGTTTATTTGGAAGACACACGATTTGGCGTCCGCCATTTTGTTTTTTATTTTATTTTGATATACTCAGTGTCACTCTCACAGTAAATACGAATCTAACGACAACTCAAGTTAAATCCATCAAGACGTTCAGACCGCAGAGCGTGCCAAACAATTATACTCGAAAAACATAACCCTCCTACTGGCACAGTCGGGTACAGTATTATTACATAAATAGATGATAAATAATACGAATTACGAAAAAACTTATAAAGTTGTAAAATGCTTCCTCTTGAAATTCAAATGATGCAGTTAAAATCCAATTACCCACTTGCTAATATAATTAAGTAAAATATCTTGAAGAAACTACAAGTTTGAGAAAAAGTAACATGGAAAGTCTTCCAACCAGAATTTTGCCAACATGCTAGAGCAGCTAGACTATTTCTTAGAATTTTCACCATAATCTAGTAAATTGAGACATTAATCCACAGCACCATCTAGTCCAATGGCAAGCATTAAGCTTGGCGTCTGCGTTGGATGACAGGCCGTTGACACGCTATACATAATTTTAAATACATACATATTAAAATATAAATACCCATGATTGGTGTATAAACATTCGTGTTTCAAACAAATGAAGTAGAAACGCGATCCCGTGATTTTTGGTGCAGCTCGATGGGTTACTACAAACTAATGGAAACTTGTCCTTAAGTGTTTGCCTATTACGTATATGTTATAGAAATCAATACAATAGAGCTGCGTGTTTAATGCCACTGCCGTCTTTAAGGAAGACCAGATGTTCTACATTATGAGAACATTTATTATAATATCTAGAAAACCCGGAAAATAAATTAAAAAGCTTTTATAATTTTCTTATAAAATAAACGAAGCCTAAGTTACAACTTATAATAAAAGCTATCTGCGAGTGAAAGTACCGTCAAAATCGGTCCAGCCGCTTCAGAGATTAGGCGGAACAAACAGACAGACAGACAAAAAAATTAAAATTGATTCTTTCTTGTAAGTACCGTATATATTTTCATACGCATTTTATTGAAAAGCTTTTAATTTGAAATTAAAAACAGAGACTTTATTTTGTTTATGTATATTATACCGAAGATAATATGGTTAGTTATGATAAAGTTTTGGATTCGATGGCAGATAGTTTAATTCAGACAAAAAGAGTTAGTTATTGAAAAAAATATATAAGTAATAATAATGTTCTCCGACCGATTCCGGTCATGGCGGTCAATCTCATTGAGACTGGCCAACTACGCAGGAGATATTATAGTGCACAAGTGTACGCGCAGAGACAAGTGCACTCTCTATTCCTATCACTCTCATACTCCGGTGGGACGACTACTCGACACGACCAGTGAGAGCTAAGGACCGACGGCTTTACGTGCTCTCCGAGGCACGGGGGTGACTCACCGCCTACTTCCCAACTCCGGGCTATTACTGAGGCTTACTAAACAGAAAGACTCAATAATTAAACTTTACCCGACCTGGGACTCGAACCCAGGACCTCTCGATGTATGACCGTACATGTTAGCCACTACACCACCGATACGTAGTAAATATTTTAAAGGTTAATCTATAACGTAATCCCATATATTTTTTACACTTCTACCGTTACCCATGCTTCTATAGCTTTGAGTTGACAACTGACAAAATATAAAAAAACAATTATTGAAAAAGTAAAAAAGTAAATAAAATCAAAGCTCCCCAGCTGGTGTTTTTCATATTGAAACGAGGCGGAAAAATTATAATTTCAGGAAATTGAAACAAATTGTAGTAACCATTGGAGGGGAAATGTCACAAAGAGTCGGATAATGTTGGCGGAGCTTTGGGAGAAAAAAATTATATTTGAATAAATAGAATAATTTTTCGTTTATGCTTATCTCAATTTATCTAGCTATGTACAGTTCTTGAGGCATAAGCTCAGCTTTGCATTTGTGTGTTGTTGTGTGATTTATTAAGTAATTTTAAGTGTGTTTTCCACATACGGTTATTAGATATGATAGTAGGTAGACTGATGTATTATCTTAGACAACGTTCGTTCAGTTAACTCACGCTATTGTTTACAGAACATTGAATTTCTTAGAAAATCAACGAACCTTACATGATATAAAATAAAGATACCATCTTATATCGTATTTTCCTATGAATATTTTTAGGAAAAAAACATAGGTTTGTAAAAATCTAGCGACTTACCCTCGGTCTGCTTGGATTCGAATCTACCTACATACCTACGTAAGGTACACGCTAATTCGTAAAGTATTCTACAACATGACCCTGATGATATATTTATTATCATACTAAATTCAATCAAAATCTGTATATTGTTTTTCTTGTGATGCGGTCACAGACAAGCAAACAAAAATTCTTCAAGTTACAGATAGATTTGGCCTCTACGTTAATAATAATATTGACTGTTATTAAAAACACTGTAAGAATATTTTATGTCCAGTTTTAATTCATGATTTTTATATGTATTTCTTCAGATACAAGTATGATTTACTTTTTTATGTATATAAAACAGTATAGTACTAACTTGAAGTAACTAAGCGAAAATTTTGTTTATACGTAAAAAAATACCCATTAGCCTCATTAGTTTGGTCTAGTTGTTAACATAACAACAGGTTAAGCTTCAAGCCGGGTCGGGTCAAAATAGCCTGATTTGGAAAGTTGACTTTATTATCATCCCTCTGTCTTAGAAACACATTAAACTTCCTTTATGTCTGTTAGAAGAAATAAAAGAAGGGCTACACATTCGGAGGCCTTGGATTATAGTCCAGGGTCGTTGCAAGTTAAGTTATTAAGTTTTTGTATTTAGTAATAGGTTGAACCTGGAGTTGAAAAGTTTGCGATGTTTTACCCCCTTGTAATGGTATTTAACTTCTGCTTGTAAAAAAAAAACTACTTTATACTTCTAGGTACAAACAGTAAACTGAGCAATAAATTTCATGAAGCCTTTCATTGTTACAGATATCTAGTGATGAAAGCAATGAAATTAACACCTCAAAGGGCTCTGTTAACTTAAGGTAAAGTTCGTTATTACATTTATCTTAGACTTGCAAATTTATACTTTGTGTTTAATTTGTGCATTGTTCCTTTTAAGGGTCATTACTTTAGTAATCAAATCAAAATATTTTATTCAGTATAAAAGTTGTTACAATTTCTTACTCAACGTCATGAGTCTACCACCAGTTACCAGAAAGAAGAAACCTCAGACCTGAGAAAAACTGGCGGAAGAAACTCAGCGGGACTAATATTATTTTTTTATCTCTCTCTTTCAAATTAAATTGCATATTAACAGTAATTTTATATGTTGAAATAGCCTGGCGGCGATCAAATCATTCCCAAGGCGTACTGGATATCGGCATTTTTACTGGCTTGTTAAAAATCGTTAATCGAATAATAGCCTTTAGTACACAAACGTTCTTTCACAATTTTTTAAAATTTGGCAATAGAAGCTTTTTGAACGTTTTCTGGGATTTTGTATTGGGTAGTAATTAATTTATGATACTTTATTGTTGACATTGTCAAAAAAAAAAAAAAAACCATTACTATATGGAGCAGCTTATAGTTCACTAGATATTTAATTTTAACAAATTCTGTCATTTCTGTCGTTTATAGAAAGGGTAGTCGTGATTTAGTAACGCGATCGCTTTGGAAACTGATTGAAACGTGTTCAAACCGGTCTCGCACCTCTGAGATTTTCATGTGCGAATCATTTCCAACATGATTACCACTTGTCTTACGGTGAATCTCATCGTAAAGATTCGCAAGAGCCTGTACAGAACTTAAAAAGATTTAGAAATAACAACCTCGTTTTGAAGGGAAGCTCGTGCCAGCAGAGGGATTTTAAAAAGTATTTTATATATAATTTTAATGATAGTAGATAGTTTTAATGATAACGAATTCATTACTAGATTCAATTTTAGCGGGATTTGTATAAACGTATATATTTGCTAGAATATAAATGCGTTGATAACATGTTTTTTTTACTACCGCTCTTAGTTAGAGTTTTTTTCTATAACGTCTCAATATTATATCCTACATATGTGACAAATATAAGTGATGAAACGAAATAGTGAGAAGTTTCACTGTTTCGTAACCATACATTTATGTACGAGTACATATAATTTGTCAATGTCAATATAAATTGTGTATCCGCTTTCTCCCTCAACTGGTGACTTTCCCCCGCTTGTAAAGGCTCATCCTTGGATTATTTTCATATACATATATTATAGTAGCTTTTGCCCGCATTTCTGTCTGCGTGGTCTCACAGTGCACGTAAAGAATGTTGTTTGAAACTGTAATATTCTCTCTTGATAAACAGTGAAGCAAGTACTTTAAGGTTAATATTTAACGACACGTTTGGCGCATTATTTAGTGACCCTACTTTTTTGCGCCAGCGGTCGCGGGTTCGAGTCCCGCTGGGGGCATTCATTTGTTAAGCGGATGCTTGTACTCTAGTCATGGGTGTTTACATTTATAACATGTATGTATTTATACTTGTATATGTAGTATATGAACTATCTGGTATCCGTAACACAAGCTTCCTCCGTAGCTTACCACGGAACTAGATGGCGCTGTGTGTAATAATGTCCCAACATATTAAAAAAAATTAAATGTTATCTATAGATTACGCATTAAGGGATAATCAATCGTTATATACCAATATATAATGTAATGTATCAGAATGGTGGTAGAGACCTCGCTCAGATAAGGCTTGTGCCAGTAAAAAGTCCGGTCACAGACTGACAGACGAAAATTCGAAAAAACAGAATTTTAGGGTTAGTAGATTTCGCACTCCATCAAAGATTTTTAAGGCGTATAATAAATATTATAACAATTTTAAATGTTTATGTTAATCTTTTTTTTTAAAAGTATGCCTGTACTATGTGTATCTACGCAACCGCAATCTGCTTTCAGTAAATATTTTTCTTATGGCTTCATATGTTTCACACTGATTCATTGTTTCATAATGAATTAAATCATATACGTAACATATTGGTATTGAATTAAAATGCACACTAAAAAGGAAAACATGTGTACCTATTACCTTTTATAACTTTACTTACCGTTTTTAACCTTAATAATCATACAAGCGGTTTCTGGTAACTTTTTATGCGTAATTCAATTAAATCACTTAAACTTTGTTTTGTAAGCTATATTACTGTAATGTTTCCCCAAAACCCGTTAAGGTAAGCACTTGAAGCATGAACGTCCAATCCATCCATTAATCCTCATAAGTTTTCGCGGTTATAACATTAGTAAAATAAGCTCTGAAAGCTTTAAGTTTAAGAATCACTGAAAGCGTAAACTATATATACGATAACGTCGTAGTTTTCATAAGGGAAAATAAAATAATTGATATAAATAGAACAGTGTGAAGTGACAATTAGTCGAGGCGGCAGGCGGTCGTCTGATGATTAGCGCTGCAGGACGCCATTGTCTGACTCTAATACACGTTATTTATTTTAGCTTTCTTTACTATTGAAAAAGTTTAAGAAAGGAATCTCTAAACTTGTATATAATTTTAGATGAAGGAAAGAAATTATTAAAAGGAACAAGATTTACGTGATCTTCGACCTCTGGTTGAATCCGGAATCAATATTGTTTTTTCAAAATTTGAGTGTGCCATAGAAGGTTTTGTCTAAGAAAGCTTAGATGTCGTGTGTATTCAGCCCTTTTTAACATCCCACTGCTGGGAACAGGTCTCCCTTCAGTATTAAGAGGATCAGGCCATAATCTACCACCCTGGCCAAGAGTAGGTTGGTTGGTTACACGTCTTTCGAAATCTTGCTAGGTTCTCTCAGATATGCTGATTGCCTTACTTGTTTTCTTTTGCCATACGGCAAGTGTTAATCATGTTAGAACTGATGCGAACAAGAAAATATTATGGGTGCGAGACCCGGGATTTCAACCCGCATCGCTCGGTTTTCCAAGCGAGCGTGCTACTACTGGGCTACCACTGTCGTAGACTGCAGTAGATTACTTTATATTATACAATAGTAACTAATGGCAGTAGGACTTCACTATGAAATATTTGTATACTCGATAGCTAAATCAACAACTCGAATTGAAGCATGTTCACGAATTCACCTGTCGAATCACATTAAAGTTTTTTTAGCATAACCGTTTTTAATATTTAATGACTTTGAGACCTCTAAAACCTTAGTCTCTCCCGTGACCATGATTGCTGTAAAGCATTCGAAGCATCGCAAACCAAAAATCAAAATAAATCCGTGACAAAATCCGAAAAGATGGTTTCATTTACAATGTCAAATATTCGTGTAGGTAAATCTTTCCTTAGATTTAGATGTATTTTATACCGAAGATTTTAGTACGTTGGCGCAAATACTCCAATCTATAACATATTTACTATCTATTGTGCGGTTTTGTGGCTAAATTATTAACATTAATACACACTCAATCGTAAAGCGCGGTTTCACATTTAGGTCGTAATTACTTAGTGTTTATTTATGTTGGTACCTACTTTGTAAATACGAAATTCTAAATAAAACGTTTGTTTAGCTTCGTTTGAATCACCAACAAATGACATTCGTTGTAGGTTAGGGTAACAGCTGTGTACTTAGTGGTAACTATCATCCCCCCTAACTTGCGTTCACCTTGTCGTGGTGGGGGTTCAGTAGCGTCTGGCAATCTGACCGGGCGTGACACCAAGAAACGCGTTAGGAGAGGAGGGCCCACTTCGGTGGGCGGTGTCTTGCGGGCTGCTCCTGGTACTTCTCTGATAGCGAGTGCACTATGTTGCTTCCCTTGGCTGTTTTCTACAGAAGGTATGCTTTAATGCATTTCTCAAGGGTAAAGCTCTCAAAGAAATCTAAAGACAAACTCGGACCATCTGTGCCACAACCCGCGTCTATGAAGCATACTCTGCCTTTCGCAACCCACGTGTATTCTGTAAACCCGCTGCCAACAGCGTCCTCTGCTCCTTCAGAGTGTCAGTGCCTTCACCACATCCTGCGCCTACAGCGCAATATTTGTTACCACTAAGCCGCTAAAAGAGCAGCACTAGAAACATTGACATCGATTTAGACATGACAAGGCGTGGAGCAACCTCACAGCAGCCGTGTTTCCTGCGAACTATAATTTAGCGTACTGTCAAGGCTTGTACACGGGAAGTCTGTGGTTCAGCTGTTCGCGCGGGGCGCTAAATGCACTGCGCGTCCAATATAATAATCTTTTCAGGATGATGTTGAAACTCCCTCGTTTCTGTAGTGCCTCTGGGATGTTTACCCAATCGCTTACAGATGGTTTCCATGCTATCATCAGGAAAAAGGTAGCTTCGCATGTGATAAGGATTCGGGGGAGCATAAATAGCATCCTGAAAATCGTGGCTGAGGACACGAGAGCTCCTGTGCTGAGGCATCTCAAGCAGAACCATTGTCAATCACTTTTGTTATGTTTTGTTTGTATTTGTTACTAACCCTAGTGTATAAGTTGTATTATCTAAGGTGTATACTAACAAAAAATGGTTCCTATATTGTTCCGAATAAAAACAATTACTATTATTTTAATTTGAGTACCTTCAAGACAAGAGTGAATAGGTACCTTCTAGGCAAGCGATTTATTGTCATTCAACTCTGTGGATCGGTGTCAAAGTGGATTTTTTCATATGTGACCATTTGTGATAATTTAAACTATCATATTATTTAATTGTCAAAATATTAACTGTTAATATCAGAATTTTTCGTAAAATGTTGTAATTTTAGTTCCAAGACTTCAGTTATTAAAGAAGCTCACATCTATTTTAACTCGGTACATTAATCACTTGTCTTTGCCTGAGTACACATTTTAACGAGTTTTAGATTTCGAACTACAAATAAGATTTACTTATATATGTATTGTAAATGTTTATTTTTCCTTCGTGTCCTTAGCAATCGATGTCAAAACGAAGCAATTTTGACCGACTTTAAATTAAAGAGGTACTCAATTCGTCTTTTTGTGGGTATATTACTGATTACTTAATCGATTATCGAATATATAATTCAAAAGTGCCACATAAATAAAAAAAATATAATAAAGTCGTCATAACCTTTGACAAAGCGAGACAAAACAGCCTGGTATCTTTTTCGTCTCTGTTTGTCTAGTGAAAACATTTTCTTTTCATTTTGTTAAGCAGTAATTAATGAGCTTTAGTGTTATCAAGAAACAACGTTTAGTTAAGAAACAGTCAGCTTTCTATACAAATAAATTCTATTGAATATATATTTTCTGAAGGCAGTGGTAGCCCAGCGGTAACGCGCTCGCTTGGATAACAGAATGATGCGGGTTCAAATCCGGGTCTCGCACCTCTGATATTTTCATGTCACCATGTGCGAATCATTTTCTATAATGATTAACACTTGTCTTACGGACATGTGAAGACATGTGAAGTCCGCCGCATGGATTTAAAAAAATATTATTAATTAACAAATAATTATAGCAGTGGAGCAATCACGTATTCTGGTAGAGCATTTGCGGAACAATTTTTTGAGTAATAGTTGAAGAAAAAAGTGAATTTCCGCGCTTTTATATTATTAATTAACCAATAATTATAGCCGTGGAATAATTACGGATTTTGGTTCAATAAAAAAAATACGAAAAGCCGCGCCATCGTTTTAAATATGTTAACTAACAAAATTATCTAAGAAAAAGTAAAGTCTGCATATTATAAATGATTTTTTCACTAAATGCTTTTCTATTCATACTGTGACCAAACATTTTTGCTTCAAACGTTGCTACGAAATATGAGAGATTCTGTCGAAAGTCATTGGCGTGGATGACATTTATAAAAATCGGATTTGGGGAGGTATATAACGATCAAAGTGTGTGAAGAGCTCTCAGTTGTCAAAGGTACGGTAGAGTAAGCCACGTAGAAATGTTTCAAAGTGTCATTTCATGCCGTAAAGGAAAAAATATATATGTTGATTTACCATACTACTATTATAAAAGCAAAAGTTTGTATTTCTGTGTGTGTTTTTGCTCCTTCGTGCTAAAACGGTTGAACGGATTTTGATGAAATTTAGTACATAGATAGATAGCTATAGATCTTGAGTAATAAATAAGTAGGTACTAACAAAATTAGTTAAAGGTTTTCGCTTTCTGTATATAATAGTAATAATTTGCACAAAGCCTCCTTGCTGCTCCAGCGGTCGCGGATTCGTTGCCTGTTGGGGGCATTTATTTGATGAGCACGAATGTTTGTACTCCACTCATGGGTGTTTGTTTATATTATGTACATATGTATTTAAACTTACATATGTGTAGTATATCACAATATATGGTATCCGTTACACAAGCCTCGTAGCTTACCACGGAACTAGATGGCTGTGTGTAAAATTGTTCCAACAAAAAAATAATGTTAGTTTATTCTATACATTTTAGCTTGTCAAGCCAATGGCGGGTGCAAAAAGAGATATTGATCACTTTTTAATACTGACTATTCATGAAGAAAATCCCTGGCGACGAAAAGGTCAACGCCCCCACATACATATGGCTAATAGAGCAAATAAAGGATGTTAAGAGCGTGACATTTCAACCATAAACTATGGAATGGCGCCTGAATTAAATGGTCCTTGAGGTTCTACGCGTACTTAAATGAAGAGAGGTTATAATATGTTATGTGTTTTAGGGTTTATATACAATTATAACTTTATAACTTCATGCTCAGGACTCATTCTAGTTAATATATTTCTATTAGTTGGCTCCAACGCTTTGTTTAGTTATGTTCTCCGAAAACTTTTAAAACAAACTTATACGCTTATAATACTCGTACGTAAAATGGTACGTCATAATCGAATTTATTGTGTAAAATAAAAGTAGCCTAAGTTAACATCTGCCTATAAAAGTCACGTCGAAAACGGTCCTGCCATTTCGAAGGTCTAACTGGACAATCAGATAGACAGACAAAAAATTAAAAAAAAAATTTCTTATATGCATTAAATAAAAAGTTTATATTTAGACATTACAGATACATAATTAATTTTTATTTATCTGTACAAATATTGTATAACTCGTCAAAAGTTTTACTACTGGTTTTATCATTTAAATTGCTCAAGGGTATCTTACTATTATATTATTAACTAGCGACTCGCCCTCGCTTCGCTCGGGCTCTTCCCTAGATTTAGCACAGGTAAAGCCGCGGGATCCGCTAGCTATGCATATAAACCTTCCTCTTGAATCACTCTATCTATTAAAAAAACCGCATCAAAATCCGTTGCGTAGTTTTAAAGATTTAAGCGCACATAGGGATATAGGGATATAGGGACAGAAAAGGCGACTTTGTTTTATACTATGTAGTGATGATGATTATTATAATCTGAATGACTATACTTGTCCTGGCTCGGGACTCGAACCTAGAACCTTCGTATCTAAAACCATCAGTCCACCACGTCACCAAAACTGATACAATTAAATAAATGAATGTAGAGAATAAAAGAGTTCTAATATAAATAACAGTTTCGTCGTTATTTTATGTAGCAACGAAACAACATGATCATTTACATGCAAATAGTTTAAGGGCTGGATAGTGGAAGCAATTTTTTATCCAAGTAAATGGAATTGTTTTTATTATCTATACTAATATTATAAAACTGAAGAGTTTGTTTGTTTGTTTGTTTGTTTGTTTGTTTGGTTGAACGCGCTTATCTCAGGAACTACTGGTCTGAATTTAAAATTTCTTTTTTATCCACTAATAGGAGCGGAACATCAATGAAAAATGTTGCAAAAACTGGAGAAAAATAGTTCTTTTGATATTCAGTGATAAGAACGCGGGCGGAGCCGTGGGAAAGACTAATATTATATAACGTTTGCGTATGGCTTTGTGACTGTCTAATCCTTACTTTATTTGTTATCTGTGCCTTAGAGCTTTTTAATATTCATGTACATATGTTTGTACAACTAGCAACTCACCCTCTCTCTCACCCTTAGAATAAATATCTTAGAAATGAGACATTTTTATGATTTCTATGCTATTATAAATATGACTATAGATATAAAAAGGTTTTGAATACAATTAGGTATTATATAAATGAAACTATCTTTTCGAATTTTGTCGCGGATTTATTTGGATTTTTGGTTCCCGATATTTTGAATCCAAATAAATCCGCGACAAAATCCGAAAAGATAATTTCATTTATAATGTCAAATATTCGCGTAAACCTAAGAAAGTATTAAATTAATTAGGTACATAAAACCAATAGGTTATAATTTTTATTTTATTATAAGTTTAAAATTCGCTTCGCACGTTCGCAGTTACGAGTACTATGATACGAGGTGAAAAGGACACTGGATAGTAGACTACTAGACTAAATAAAATTTTATAAATGGGAAAGTTTTTGTGTGTATATTATATTGGCTGAACTTTGAAAGCTTTGGATGAAATACAATATATAGAACGATTTGGTTCAAGTAACCAACACAAAGTAACCAACAGTAGCGTACAACCTATTATTATTTTTAGTGACGCACATTAAAATGAGAATAAGTCGCTATAGGCCACTAAAAATAGCAATTTTTTTGGTCAAACTCGCACTAAATTTCCGATCCAATAAATTTATTTTATAAGGTTTAGGGTCTCTTACTGAGCATAAATAGATATCCGGTTCCGGTAGCAAAGACGTAAACACCCGTGCTAGTACTCTCCGTAAATAAAAATCCAATAACAGTGCAAATAAGTGGCTACATAACACGTTATATACAAATTTGTGAACACTAATGTACAAGAACTCTGAAATCAAAAATAATCACTGTGAATATCTGCAAAAGTGTTAAAAATTTTTTACGAAAACTATTTGGCAGTATAACCTAAAACATTGAACAGTCAGTGACGTTGACATTGGACATTTAACATTTGGCATAGTGTCAAACGTCAACGTGCCACAAACAATTCCATAACCAATCGTTGGTACAAGTGTTGCCATTGCAAGCTAAAAATTCTCCACAATAATATTAAAATGAATATAAACATGGATTTACTATTATCAAAATTAGATGAAAAACTACAACACCAAACTTTAACTATAACTGCAGCTGTAACTAAAACTGTCATGGATGCATTGGAAGAAAAGATTGCACCAATTATGGAGGAAAACAAAAACTTGAAAACAAAAATCACCAAATTAGAACAAAAACTAAATTCCATGGAGAAAGAAAAGCGAAAGTTCAATCTTATTTTTTTTGGCACCGAGGAGAATGGTAAACGCGAAGCAGAACTTGTTGACTACATAAAAGAATTGATCCTAGAAACTGGTATTTATATAGACAGCCAGGAAATAACCAACATTTACCGTATAAAAACATCTAAGCCATCTACAAGCCAACCAATAGTCATCACTCTCTCTACTATATGGAAAAAACATCTTATTTTGAAGAATAAAAAGAAACTACCCCCTGGTATCTACGTCAAGGAGGATTACCCCAAAGATATTGTCGAAATACGTAGAAAACTACAGCCAAAAGTAGATGAAGAAATAAAGAAGGGCAATATTGCTTTCATAAAATATGATAAATTAGTAGTAAAAAATATAAATGAAAATAACCGCGAGAAGAGAAAGAGGGAACTAAGCAAATCGCCGCATACATCAACACAAAAGAAATCAAATACTAACAAAGACATTGAAGGAACAAACAAAACACTAAGTACAAAACAGGTAATCAAACCAAATATATTAAACTACATAGCACGTGAAAGATCATCTTCTTTATCAGAAATATCAAAAAACAACTAAATGCCCCCGACAACCGGAATATGAATAATAAAAACACCCAATCAAAACAAACAATAATAAATTACACCCCAAGCCGGTTGGTCACCGTGGGGGCAAGAGACCAAAACCCTCCCATTCGGACACTCCATATTTGTACACTAAATACAAGATCGCTTCTATCAACAGAAAGGCTTTTAGAATTAAAAGAAGGTTTGTCAAATATTAAGTACGATATTATTGGTCTTTCGGAAGTAAGGAGAACAGGCTATGCCATATTAGAACAAGAAGATCATATTCTCTGTTACTATGGAGAAACCAAGGGTCTGCACGGAGTTGGCTTTCTAATAAAAAAGAACTTAAAAGAAAACATAGAGAGTTTTATTGGAGTAAATGAAAGAATCTCCGTACTCAACCTCAAATTCGTCAACATATCACTCACTATTGTCCAGGTATATGCACCGACTATCGACGCTAGTGACTACGACATAGAAAGTTTTTACGATAAATTGCAAGAAGTTAAAGAACACTATAGTAAAAACCTCATACTCATGGGCGATTTTAACGCGCGTATTGGTCAACGTCTCCCAAGTGAAGAACATATACTCGGGCCATACTGCTATGGTAAAAGGGACAAACGAGGTATAAGATTACTTCAATTCGCTCTGGAAAACAATCTTACCATCATGAACAGTATATTTAAAAAGAAAATCAACAACTTGTGGACCTGGTGCTCACCAAAAAAGAATAAAAGTCAAATAGATTACATCTTAACAGATAATAGAAAATATTTTTCAAATATAGATATTATTAAACAGTTCACCTTCTCTACTGATCATAGATTGATTAGAAGCACTATACATCTAACAAAAAATAGAAAAAGTAGAGCTACCTTCAACAACATAACATCAAAAATTGACACTCAAGAAAACCAACTTCAATATATAGAAACTCTGAAAGAAAATTTAAATAAATCTAATATTTCCGAAGAAGATGACATCGAATGTTACAATTCAAAACTCAAAACAATGATTATAAAAAGCCTTAACTCTATAAAAACCATAAAAAGTAAGAAAAAATTCTCTATCTCAAACTCCACTAAATTCATGATGCTTAGAAAAAGTGAACTACAACATAAAAAACCCCTTACGATTGAAGAAAAACAAGAATTAAGAAAGCTATACAAAACTGTTGGTAGGCAAATAAAAAAAGAATATACAGAACATAAACTAAAGGTAATAAAAAAGCACTTAAATACTGCAAGAAGCATGAAAAAGGGATTAAAAGAAGTATACACAGCAAAGAACTGGATACCATGTCTAAATAATAACTCTAGCAAATCTTATTCAAGATCAGAAATAATAAACATATCAACAGAATTCTACCGGTCACTCTATACGCAAAAACCACATATACCAAATCATGACTCTTCTACTCCCACCATCGAACATCAAGATTCTATATTATTAGAGAGATTTACAGAACGAGAAATACTCTCAAGAATCGAAAAACTTAAAACAGATAAAAGTAATGGACCAGACGGCATACCAAATGAAGCCTTGAAATCAGCCAAATATGTACTACTTACTTACATAACTAACCTCTTCAACAAAATACTGGACCATAGACAAATACCAAAAGAGTGGGCACAGTCTGATATCGTACTTTTGTATAAAAAAGGAGACCCTGCTGACATTGGCAATTATCGCCCTATCAGTCTCCAACCAAATATATATAAACTATTTGCGTCATGTATCGAAAAACGCCTAAAACCCTTTACTGAAGACTACCAGCCAGTTGAACAAGCAGGTTTCAGAAAAGGCTACTCAACAGTTGACCATATATATACTCTTGAACAAGTTATTGAGAAATATGATGATCAACAATCTCCACTCTACCTGGCCTTTATAGATTATGCTAAAGCGTTCGATTCAATTTCTCATAAAAGCATATGGAAGGCCTTAGAAGACTGCAACGTACCAAATGAAACAATAGAGCTTTTAAAAGACATCTACGAGAAAAGTACAAGCAGGGTCAAACTAGATAGAAAAGGTCCGGAAATAAAAATATGCAGAGGAGTAAAACAGGGGGATCCGCTGTCACCTAGATTATTTATTACTGTTCTTCAATACATCATGAAAAGCCTAAAATGGACAGAAAAAGGAATTTATATAAACGGAAAATATCTAAATAATCTCAGATTTGCAGATGACATAGTATTATTCTCAGAAACACCTAAACAGTTACAAAAGATGATTAACGACCTCAACAATGTCAGTAGAAACATAGGCTTAGAACTAAACATTACAAAAACCAAGGTTATGACAAATAGAGTAGAACACCCAATCATAGTTGATGGTAGCCTACTAGAATATGTACACGAATACATCTACCTCGGTAAACAAATTTCCTTAAAAAGATCCAGACATATTGATGAATTGAACAGACGCGTAAACTTAACTTGGAAAAAATTTTGGAGTTATAAGGAAATATTAAAATCAAGTTTACCAATCAACCTAAAATCTATTGTTCTGGACTCCAGTCTACTACCCTGCCTATCATATGGTTGCCAAACATGGATCTATAACAAGAAAACGGAAAGAAAAATCCAAACCTGTCAAAGAGCAATGGAAAGGAGTATTCTAAACCTAAAACGCATAGACAAAAAAAGAAATACAAATATAAGAAAACAAACAAAGGTAATAGATGCTCTAAACCACTGCAAAAAACTAAAGTGGAAATGGGCAGGCCACGTAGCACGTATGAACTCAGATAGATGGTCCAACAAAGTAACTCACTGGCCTGGCCCGTTTGGAAAAAGGAAACAGGGTAGGCCCCCTGATAAGTGGCTTGATGAGATTAAAAAGATAGCAGGAGACAACTGGACGTCAAAAGCCAAAGATAGAAAACTTTGGAGTAAAATGGAGGAGGCCTTTACTCGAAAAGAGGTCCTTAATAAATAACAAATAACTACATGATTTACTAAAAAATATCAATTATTTTTTCATTGTATATTAAGGATAAATAAATGGCTTATTATTATTATTATTATTATTACTGAGCATAAAATCACAAAATGCTGACAGATCCAGGTGGAACTTCAAGCGTTATCTTGAAAATAAAATATTGGCCGATATCTCGGAAACTATGCACTTTAGCATAAAAGTTTAGAAAATTTCGCTTCTTTTATATCCTATAAACTTTTTTGTAATACTTACCGTTTAGGATTTATGGCCCATTTAATGAACTGTTTTTTTTTGTTTAAGTCGACAACTCCCAAAATAATGGATTAATCAATGAAATGCATGCAAATGTTCAATATAAATCGTAAAAAAACAAAAATTGGATAGGAAATTTAGTTCGAGTTTAAATTCTATTTTTAATTGCCTACTATTACAAGATAATTACGTATATAACTACACTATTAATCATTCTAAGTAATTAATCGATCAATATAACGACATAAAGTTTATTTCTGAACTACTTATATTATAGATACAACATATTTTTGTTTGGCTTTGAATGATACTTTGAATGATACTTTGATCGATAGCTTATTAAAACTTTGCAGAAGAAACCTGATGAAACGAAGGTCTTAACTCGTTTGAAAATAATATCGAAAGTTTTAAGACTAACCGTCTTAAATATGATATACATACATACATATGACATACATAACAGTATGACATTTTTTAGTCACCGCTATTTTCTAAGACGTATTTAAGCTTCGGTTATGGGCCATAAAGATTCGAAATACCAAGTAACTTACATTAAATAGAACTATAAAAGCATAGTCTTCCCATAATATAGTAATATTCCATAAATTGAATATAACTGCACTTTAAATAATACAATAAATAAATATTTGAGACATTACTACACACACTACGGGGCTTGTGTTATTAATACCAGATAATTTATGCACTACACGTATATAACTTTTAATACAAACATATTACAAATATAAATACCCATGACTGGAGTACAAAATTCGCTCAACAAATGAATGCCCCCAGCGGGACTTGAACCTGCGATCGCTGAAGCAGAAAGAAGGACTACAAACTGAGCCAAAAATAGCCAAACATAACTCGAGGTAGTGAATTAATTTTGATAAAGTTGATCATAATAAATATAGATTGAGTACGAGACACGAGTACACTCAGGGTTTCCATGGGGAATCCATGGGTAATGTATGCTGTTTTAAGTTTAAATATTTATTAACTTGTTTGTTAGTTGTTACACTTGTTCCTTTAAAGGCAACATTTCTTACTTTGATTTTACTATATATATATATATATATATATATATATATATATATATATATATAGTAAATATTAAATTACTAACCGTTTAACAGATTTTAATGTATTCATACGTCGTTAACTTCACTTTATTAACGCGAGCGTTATATGAAAATATGGAAATTATTAAATTTCAGGTGCTAATTTGTGTCTACTAAAAATTATCTTCCGATTCTATAGAGAATGGGGTTTTAAAAAGAAAGTTTTAGTGCGTAATAAATGTGTTTTAGGTCTATGAGTGTATTAACATTATCAAAATTAGTCCAACCGTTTTAACGCAAACAATTCCTATAAGTATTACTTACAGGATTCATTACTTACAAGAAATACCTTACATTAGTATTATACTTTTTGAATCTTTTTAAGTACTGATTAATTAAAAAGCTAAATAAATTTATACCCTTACAGTGACTTTCTTTAAAAAATATTTATTAACTTGCTGTGCCGCGGTAGCGGATTCGAGTTCCGCTGGAGGCATGGCTTTTATTTATGTGACGAGTGATATTTGTACTCCAGTCATGATTTTTTATATGTTTATATTTGTAATACGAATCAAGTACGATGGCCACCATGGCCGGAATCGGTCGGAGAACATTAATATTAAAAGTTACTTATGTTACCATAAAACTAAAATAATGGTGTTTCTGTGGAAGGCTTTTGAGCAATAATTATATTTCTGGCGAAGACATTATGAAACATATCCAAAAGAGAACGTTCGTTCTATAATACATTTAATTTAAAAAATCTAAAAAAGATCATTCCAAAAGTTTAAATACAACTTTTTAAAGCATGAAAAGACGTAATGAACTCATATTGACAGAGCTAAGTAGATTTGTACCAAGTGTATGCGGAAAGTTATAATCATTCATGAATATGCTAACGAAGGACGGTCACCTGCGTTGAATGAGTCTACGAATGCGAAGACTTTTTAATCAATATTCTAGGTTCTAATAACTAAAATTACTAAATAAAAAAAAAGATGATTCTATTGTTTAACTATTTTTAAATAAACCTATGTGAAAATGTTTACGCATCCTTGTATATAAGATTTGATGTGCACATTGGTCTATCGGTTTATTGTAACAGGCAGTTTTTACATTTGTCATAAGGATACATTTTTACTGTGTCAAATAGACAGTCAGCGATTCTAGTACTGAGATATTATAAAATTTACAAGCATTGAGAGAGCAATAAATTAAATTGTTAATTATAGAATAATGTCTTCGCCCTTCTGAGCCTTTTGACACCTATTTATACATGTTACCTACTTATCTAATAGTATGCATATTCACTGAAAACTGTAATCGAACCCGTAAAATGCGTCTCTGTACAAAAATTCGTATATAAGGTTTTATACACATTTTCTGTTAATTGGATCACGTATCTAATTACTCAAGCAACCTTAGTGGCTTAGAGCTAGACGTTACTTTTATGCTTTCATTTTACCAATATAATCTACATTACCTATACTAATATTATGAAGAGGCGGAGTTTGTTTGTTTGTAATCTTATGAACTACTTTTACATTAGCGATATAGCCCATTTATTATAGTTATATAGCTTTCCTCGATAAACGGACTATCTAACACAAAAAGGTTTTTTAATTCGGACCAGTAGTTTCTGAGATTAGGGCGTTCAACCAAACAAACAAACAAACTCTTCCGCTTTATAATATTAGTATAGTATAGATTAGTGTATAAATATAGATTAGCAACTGTAATTTGCACACAAAAATTTTAAAAAGATTCGAATTTTGATCCTACTCTACTCTTCTACCAAAACCTCCTAATAAACAAACTATTACATTACGAACATCGTATATTTTGTTTTGTTCTTGTAATTTATTTAAGAAGTACTTAAATATATATTATTTTCGTGTATTTTCGTATCGAATTTTAAATTATACAAAGTTTAGTTTTTTCTACTTTCTCCTAAATATATTTTTCTGGTAATGAGATTATAAAATATTATTAAAGTTAAAGAGGAATTTTTGAAAGTTATTATGAGTTTCTTCAGTTTGAAGACGATCAAAGAAATACTTCTTTGATTTCGTAATAATTTTGCAAATACTGTTACTCAATAATTCTAACATATATTTTATTTTAGCTAATATTCAAATCGTCATTCATTTTTACGTTATTTTATTAGCTCTGCTTTGGTAGTTTACACGTTTATGTATTTTGCCTTATAATATTTGCCAATAGGACATTATCGGCAAGCATGTAAGTCCAATACGAAGATTCTGGGTTCGAATCCCGGATCGGGGCATGGTTAGTTATACTGTGTTTCGGTTCAGAAATTCTCAGTAGAAGCCTGGTTCGTTAGTTGGCGATGTTATACCCTATGCAATGGAAAGCATATGTGTCGCGCACTGGTCGTGTCGGAGTATCGTTGCATCGGACTTAGGGTGTGAAAAGTAATAGAGAGTGGACGAAACCTTGTGAACACGGACGGGCAAGTTTCTGTTCCATTTTAGTGGGTAGTACTGGTCTCTCTCAACTCGATGAGTCCCCGAAAGCCGTATGTATACAGGTGATATCCCTCTATACATTTCCCAATATTAAAACAAAACTCATTCTATCCTAAATTTGATCCAAATCAGTCAGCCGCGTCAGCGTTAAGCATTAACAAAATAAAATTAGCATTATATTACGTTGAAAATTGCAAATCTTTCAATGTATTTATATGGTAATTGTAAAACTTTATAATGTAAGCTTTATCAAAGGCGATATTTTAGATGCTAAAAGGCCGACTTAGATGTAAATAAAATGGAGTTATATATTCAGTTAAATTATCAAAAGCTTTTATACTGTGTTAGATCATACCTGATATAAAATAATGTAAACTATTTTTATGTATCATAAAATATATATGAGTTTGGCAACCTTACTACAATTCTTGTTATTATGCCACAACACATCATGTAAAATTATGCCACAATAGTTTATTTTAGGATTTTCAGATACATGCCTTCTTTTGGTCATAAATGTGTTTTTTCATATTTATAGAGATGAAGGTTTTTTAAACACACTAATTTCTAAAACTACCAGTCTGAAATATAGAATAACTAATTCACCTTCGCTTCGCTCAGGTTCGTGTCAAGGTGCTTTCGGCCAAATTTAAAGTTTGTACTCTTAGTACAGAAAATTATGGACTTTCATTCAAACTTCCAAGAGCCCTTAAACCACCTTAATCCGGCTCTGTAGCAAAATCCGTTAGGGAACGCCTACTAACTATAAAACTATCTCCTTCTATGCCAAATCTCAACACCTTTACCCCTGATATTTTCATATGCGAATAACTTCCAAAACGATTGCCACATGCTTACAGTAAAGGAAAACGTCGTGAGGAAACCTATATATCCGAGAGAACCTAACAAGTTTTCAAAAGACAATGCCATCCCGCACTTAGCCAGCGCGGTGGACTATGGCCGGATTTCCCTTGTATTAAAGGGAGGTCCGTGCCCAGTGGTGGTACTTTAAAAAGGATTTAATACAAACTATGTATGCATGCATTTTCCTTTTTACGTATGAGCAATACTTCTATCGTCACTTATTGCGTCAGGCATGGATTTTCACTAGATAAGAGATATGTAAACAAGTTATCTTTAACGACTGAAATACACTTTGATTCATGATGAGCTTTTGCCCGCGCATAATTGTTACTTCTTGTAGAAGCTCAGATAATATATCAAAAAGCTAAAGAGAGAGAAGAAAACACGTGTATCGTGGCCCCATTTCAAGAAATCAGAATCTGTTGTTTTATTTTTCTAACTCTATTCAAAGTGAAAAAATAGATAGTATTAATCATAATTAATAGCTAATTTAATCATATAGTAATAATTTAATTTAATTTAATTAATGGTAATTCTAAGAATTTAATATCATATTATGCACATTTCAACGTAGACCTACATATCTATCTTTTCAATCCCAAATAGGTGCATCTGGGTCAAATTGAATTTCCAAATTCCAATATTTTCTTCTAATAATATTTCTATAATTATTCTTCCGAAGTTAGTTAAAAATCATACGGGTACATTCTCGTGTCTTCTAGAACACATGACACCTTCATGACGCACATAATATTATTCATGTAGCTTGACCTAGAAAACTAAACTATGCAAGTCAATCATGGATGATGGAAGTTGTTATTGGACAACTATGAAATAAACTACTGGTTTATTTCTATATAAATAACTTGCGACTCACCCTCGCTTTGTCGGTTCGTCCCAAGGTGCTTTCTGCCAAATTCAAAGTTTGTAGCATAAAAAATCAAGAAACTTGCGGGAGCCCTTAGAACTTGCTAATTCGACCCTGTCACAAAATCCGATTCTTAGCGGACGTTTACTAACTATAAAATACCTCGGTGGTGTAGCGGCTAGTACGTACGGTCGCACATCTGGGTTTGAGGCCTGGGTCGGGTCAAGTTTAGTTATTGAGTTTTCTGTTAGTTAACCTTAGTAACAGCTTGGAGTTGGGAAGTTGGCGGTGTGTCACTCCCATACCTCATCTTATCTCTTCCTGGTCGTGTCGAGCATTCGCCCAACCGGAGTATGAGAGTGATAGGAATAGAGAGTGTACTTGTGTCTGCGCGTACACTTGTCCACTATAACATCTCTTGCACAGTTAGCTAGTCTCAATGAGATTGGCCTCTATTATAAACTACCTCCCTGCCAAATTTAACCGTCAAGTGGTTTGCGATATTTCAAGAGTGAGTGACTGATCTTTCTATGCTTTTATATGAATGAGTGTTTTGAAGATAACAATGTTGACCCATTTGGCATTAATATTCATATATAAAAACAACGCCCATTTTAACGTTAAAATATGGTTTTACGCGTACTACATGTACGGTGTTATATGATGTATAATGTAATATGTAGTGCAGTAAATTCCAGATTGCCAGAGGATTTTTTTAACATTACGAAAAGCATTTATGCATATCATCGCATACATATATACAATGTACACACCTGTGGTTATTTGAAAACACGAGTACTACGCATTAGAACCCATCGGAATCGTATCCGTTTTGAGGTATCGCAGGATCGCTTACGAATTCAACCGCCTCGAGGACAGATCTGCGATGCATGGTTCTCTTTGCATACGCTTTCTAAGTTCTCTTCTTGGCTCAGACACTATTATTTAACTTAAAATTTATATTTACATTTGATGATAATTATGAAACATTGCAACTTCTGGCTGGTTTCAAATTAATACCATAACATATACCTACTACGAGTATACAGAGTGCTTTATTCAAACTAAATTACAATTGTCAAGCGCAATGCTCTGCGTATGACATAATCGCATTCTCAACTGATTTCATGTGAATGAAAGTATATTTAACTAATTTTACGAAGTACCTAGTTTATTACTTTAAAACGCGCTCCATTTTGCAGATTACGGTAATCTGTTAATTTAGTTAATTATGACTGTTTCCTACTCACAAAGTATTTGTACTTTACTCCTATACCTTTATCAAAGACTAGCTGACCCGTGCCCACTTTGTAGGGCATAATTTTAATAGATTTAGACATATGCTGTCGTTGACTTTTTTGTAGGCATTTTCAAGCTCCACATCTTTTCTCTAGAACTCAAAAATATATCTTTCATAGTTAAGGCAGCGTTCGTAGAAACGCTTTCATTCGACCGTTTTTCTCCGATTCACTTTGCAAAACGGACGTAAAAGCCTTTTTATTTTTCGGTGTTTTATATAGCCTATGACACTCAGCAATAATGTGGCTTTCTATTGGTGAAAGAATTTTTTGTTGTGTCGCCTATGCTCTCAATGACAGCTTTAATGCTAATTTAATTTTTATCATTTTCCACCACAGGGTTGCGATAGGCGACAAGTCTGGGCTTTACGCCAGTAGCCACGTCTTTGTTGTCAGTGCAGTATGGCAGGAAGCACCATCCTGTTGAAAAATGAAGGAATCTTGATGCTTGAGTGACGAAATAGAGGGCAGTAAATTCTCTTCGAAAAGTTTTTGATACCTTGCAATATTGATAGTACCATCCACAAACTGCATACCACCAACACCTTGTGCAGACATGCAGCCTCATATTATAAGAGACGCCGGAAACTTTACTTTGCGTTTGAAACAATCAGTATGAAATGCCTCATTTTTGTTCCGAATCACTTTTTTCATTTCATCACCGACAGTCACTTCAAATTTGGACTCGTCACTCCAAATGATACTACGCCACTGATTGGAAGTCTAATTTAAATGATCACGAGCAAACTTCAACCTCTTTATCTTTTGTACAGCAGTCAACAGTGGTTTTTCCTTAGCGGTGTAAAATCCGTAACCCATTCTTTTTAGGACTCTTTCGCAAGTATCAACTGAGACGTCTTTGGGAATCATGTTCTTCCATTGCACCGTGAGTTCTCCAGCTCGAGCACGACGATTATTTTTGATAATTTTCTTCAGGATTCTGTTTTCTGCTGCTAGTTTTTAATGAGCACGTACGGAACGTGTATTTCTTTATATTTAAAATTACTACCAGTTCTATTTGAGGATGATATATATTGAATAGCATAATTAGCAATAATTAGCAGCTAAATTATATATTTTTGATTAGGTACTTCATAGGAAATTTATTTTACTTTTGTTTAACTAAACTTCATATAATTTTTGGTATAGGGAAACTTAAAAAAACTACAAAAATACAATTTTACCCACTATTATTTGGAAAGCTTAAAATTACCTCTCTGGCACCTTTCTTCTACGTGTTATTGCGAAAGTAAATTGAAAGGCCATGAAACAAAGAATTTAATCAAAAATAGCTCCGCCCACTGACGCCCATCGAAATGTGTATGCAGCTTGCATTTGAATGAAGGACAAACTCGACTTTACTTAGGTTTGGAGTAAGCTTTCGATCAATAACTAATAATGTATGCTTTTTAATCATAAATAGTTTTCAAGTGTGAAAGGAAAATTTGCATGTTTTATTCCTTTGACGATATATATATGTAGTAGGTATGATTAGAATAATAATTTAGCTCAATATATTCCTCATAATATTAAAATTGCGAATTCTCGGTATGTTTGTTTGTAAAGAAAATAACATTTTACTAGAATAATAATAGTTCTTTGAAATAATATTAATGACGCATATTGATATGTCCTTAGAAGAAAAAAATGGCAAAATTTGTATGGAAAATACAATTTTTCAAACGTTGAAAAAAGGAAAGTTTGTTTATACTTGAAAGTTAATTATATGGCTTAAAAATTAACTACGAAAAGGTGAAAATAACAAAAAAATTGTTAAATTCGTGTATTTTTAATGAAAATATTGCTTGAAATCTAAACATTTTACTAAAAATCTTCGAGCTTGACAAGTGATAAATGACGAGGAAGTGTGCGTTGTCTTCTTGAACTCGTGAGTGTCGGCGACCATTTTTTAACTTAGGCACGTTTCTTCAACGCCTTGGTTTGATTAAGTTTATTTTAGCTTTATTTTTTAGATTACACGGAGTCGATAAGACAAGAGTTTAAATGAAATTTTGTATACAGTACATAATTTTATAATGTTTTTATGAAAATATTTTGTTAAGTGCCACAGTTTCATCTTATGTTTGTACATTTGTACTACAGTCCAAGGCATATATTAAGTAGCAAGAAAAAGGAAACTACGAAAATATATATAATATATCTTTTTTTTTTTTTGGAGCCCCTGTCTTATCCATTCATTTATTTATTTAAAATCGTTACATTATTGGTGCAGGCAAACAGTTTAAACGTTAATAGCTGCAAAAGTTTTAAAACTGTGTCGCAGTTATTACCTCTCCAGCAAACAGCGTGTGTTAAAAAATCAAACAACAAAACTAATAGTTATACAATTAAGAGATACTAATTTGAAAAAAGGAACACTAGAAAGCAAAAAAAAACTGAACATGTATAGAAAACCTCAAATATAATAAAAAAACCTACAAAACATATGTTAGTACCCAATCTTGTTACAAAAAATCACTTAAGAAGACAAATACCCTAAGAACCTATTCTTAATTATAGCATTCTCGCACGTAGTCAGTTTTAATTATTGTTGAATAAACTGCTTGAGAATGAACCCTTTTCCCTCAATGTATTGTAAAGAAAATATTATGTGCATTATATAAAAATAAAATAATTTGTAGGTATATGAAATAAGTAAAAAATATTTAAAATTTTATTCTTTTCAGGTGAAGTGGCTGTCACGATGGGCGACAACACTCCGGCCGTCGGCAATGCGAGCTCTGGGCATGACACAGTAGGTTATCTATTTGACATACGATTTCCAAAGTTGTTTTTACAACCTTCAAAATTTTTGTATGATGTTATATTTTTCTATTTCAAATTAAATATTCAATTTATGTTAAACGAAAAGTTTCGTTTCGCTCATGTAATATTTCAGTAAGCTTTAATTATCTAATGGATATCACCATAGCCTAAAACTTCGAATGCCTTCTTGTACAAGAAGCTAACTAAATTACTTGAAGTATAATTGAAAATGATTGCTATGTGCTTCACTATTTTGATATTGCTAGTGATTTATGTTATAAATTTGCCTGACCTGATCTACTCATTAGTACTAAGTTTCCAATATGTATAAATATTTGCTTAAAATAGAGTATATTCCTATAATGCAAATGCAACATTAAACGATTTTTCCTTTTTTTTTTGGAAAATCATATTGAAGTAATGATTATTACCAATATAGAAGCCGAATCCACAGTTTTTATATTTTTTTGTCAATCTGTCTGTGGCCGCATAATATGAACCACTGGACAAAGTTTGATGATTGAAATTGGGTTTAATGTTAGATGGTTATCCTTCAACTATTTACTGCTGCAAAATATCTCATCTATGAGAAATCTATATTAATTGTATTAAGAGCAGAGCGAGTCTATAACGTAATGTTATTATATAACGATATAACCCCCAAAATTAATGAAAATAGCCGGTGCCTGGAAGGGGAACGTTAAAAACAGACTGAGTACAAACGAAGCCAAAGCGATTCACTAGTTAACAAAAATCGGCTGTTTAGCAAAAATATTCTGTCAGAATGAATTGTTAGGACGTTTAACATTGTGTACCGAATTTACAAAAGAAAAGCGGTGGAGTTCACGACACTGTTTACATGGGTAAGTGTTTGCCTTCACCCCGATACTGTTCCATACTATGGTTAATAGGTTAAGAGGTGCCCTATTTACTTGCAATACAGTAGACTGTATAAACGTATTGTCTGAATATATTTTTAATTTATAACCGATTTCAAAGACTGAAGTTCTTAATTTTGGTGTTATTTTTAACCGTGTTCAGAACGGAGAAGGTTCTCAATTAGGTTGTTATCTTTTTGTTGATTCAGAAGTCTTCATTTAGTTAGTTATCCTTCTAGAAAATCTATTACGGTTATAGATGTATTCCCTCAATTTGGTTCCATTTAAATTTGAAAATACAAATCCACCCCTACGTGTAGAAAATAGGCGATGATATATTTTTCAGCTACTGAACGTACACGCGTAAATTTTTACAGCGTAGTTTGATTTCGATAATTCTTTTTTTATTAAATAAACTTTATTAAATTACTAAAAAATAACTATTTCATTAACCTACTTACAATTATTTTACCTAATGAGATCAATCCAATCCAATAAAAAAGTTAAGTTTACGTCTCAAATTGATATGGTATAATATATTAAATATTTGTCTATTGTTGAGACTTTTTCTCTGAAACGGCTAGACTTATTTCTATAGAACATTAACTGGCCTGACATTTCCTGAGTTTACATAAGGAGTTATATCATATAGTTTGGCTATGTTTTATTGTAGAAAAATCAGTAGGGTTCCGTTTTAAAAAAATAACTAATGGTATTTCTTTTCACTAAAAAACAAAAATATATTTGGTTTAACAAAAACACTAATTGAAATAATACGGCATCATTTCTATTAAATAGATCTGTATTTAATTTATTTTTATTCCTCATTGTATAAACACGCAGAAATAATAATAAGCTTTCATTATAAAATAATGTTTATGTTCATTATTTCGGATATTTTCCCCTTTTTCCATTATGACTTTGGAGAGCTTTGTTTCATAAAATCAATTACTTTGAATCAAACATTTCACAATACATTTTTAAAATTTAAAAGCTGACTTTTAAAGTGCTTTATGAACTTATTTGTGAGTCGAAAGAAGAATACAGCAACGCTATATATTTGGTCATGTTCTAGTTTGCTGAGTGATATGAACCTATATTGTATACATACGTATTCGTATATATTGTCATTAAGAGGACTTCTTAGTCACGTCACTTTATTTATATACTAACTAATATATGTATAATTATTTCTGAAAAAGGTTCACTAATTTTTAAACCACCGAAAAAGTTATTAAATCACTATTCGTAGAGAATATTATTTATACATAGAAGATTTTTAAGAACATTAATTAGTATGTAAATAATTTTGAAGTCAGTCAAAATATGATTTATTTAAAAAATATAAGAATATATCTTTACTAGTAGTACCCGTGAAATCGTCCGCATTCAAACTTCCCAGGAATCACTGAGCTTATCTAAAATTTTCCTGAAAACTTATCTAACTTATCTAACTTCATCAAAATTGCTCCAGCCGTTTCAAAATTAATAGGGATCATCGATTATTAATAAGTGCATAGACAAGACACAACCTTATGAAAGTCTCATAGAACGCTTATCACTTGTACTAAATGCATTTGGCCGCAGTTCCAAAGTCAAGCTTATGTAATTAAAGCGGAAATGCAGATGTATCGAGCATTTAGCGACCACCATGGAACGTTTTTGGAGTTACTTGTAAAATTATTTGAAAAATTTCAAGCAGATATGTAAATGCTTCATTGAATTTATAGCTTTCTAAGTTTTTTTACATATTTAAAGTTAAAATAATTAATCAATACTCACATAAGACTCGTATGTTTTGGCAGTTTTGTAAAAAGAAAGAGGTTATGTGTGTGCTATTTATGATTAACGCAAGATATTTTCTTCTATTGATAACCAAATTTAAATAAATTTTGGTTCATTAAAAGAAAGTTTATTTTAGAATCTTTTCCTTTTAATTCGTGTGAGGTAAGTACTAAGATAAATAAAGAAAATCAATTTACATGCGATTTCTTGTCAAAACTTATTTTTTTTCGATTATCCATATTATGTCATTCATACATATTTTTCTCAGAATATATGTATAGTTAAAAACATATATATTTCTTCTATTTAAGTAAAAGTGAAATTTCCGGTCAGTCATTGTTGTCAACATGTTAAATTGTACGTGAAATATCCATTCGGTGACACATTTTCTGGTCACGCTATTTACAACCTTAATAAAAGATGATAGAATTCATATTTTAATAGCTAGTTTTAATTAGTGACTGTTGTCTGTGCGTCTATTGGAAATATTATTGACAACCCATTTACCTGATCAATGACGCGAATGAGATTCAGTGTGTTTACAAGATGCTTCTATTCAACTATGTATTTATAAGGGCTTCATTCGCGTAAAGTTGATTTTGAGTTTCCTTTTTTTCTCTCTTGGGTAGCCTGATTACAATAAATAAATATGTTGGGACATTGTTGCACACAGCACCAACTACCAACTACTTCCGTGTTAAGGCTACGAGGCTTGTGTTACGGATACCAGATAGTTGATATACTACACATATATAATTAAATACATATATATTATAAATATAAACACACACGCAGTCAATACAAATATTCATGATCATTCATTATGTTAGGACTATGGCTCTAAAAAGTTAAATACTAAAAACTAACATTAAAATATACTATAAGTACGGTTAGTTCAAACAAAGAAGCATGACATTCGATTCATGATGGGAGGTGTGTCTGATTTAAACACCTTGCACTACTACGGCGTAGCTATAGCTAGGAGTCGTTTTGTACAAGTAGAGTGTGTTTACTTTGTATTGATTATAGCGATTGGCTTAAAAATATCGGTCAAGACCTCAAGCTTGCTTGTTGAGTAACTATGTTATACGCAAAAAATGAATCATAAAGAATTTTAGCTTTTTAATTATTTTTTTCTACAATGACATAGTGTCAACGGTCATGATAACATACATTCTTTTTAAAAACCTAAGAGAGATATATCTATTTCATATTAAAAGGTAGAGAGTAACATAAACAGAATAAGTAAAAATGATTTTGTCTTGAGCCTTTTTAAATGAAACCTCATTACGTACCGTACTCTTTCGAAAATGATATATAATATGCTCTCTCAAATATCTAATTTTCTCAAAACTCACCTATAGAAGCTATCCATTGAATCGCTTTGTTAATTATTGAAAAGGGATCTAAAGGTTCGTCCATAGGTAAGCAGGATCAAACCTATGTCACTCTCGAGAGCTCAGACCATTTCCATAACGGACACTATATAAATCGAAATTCCCTGAATAAGAATGGTATTGTAACGAGAGTTTCCTTAAAAATGACGTTTTCGACTACAAAGTTATTCCATCCAATCATCTGTACACAAACCCACGAATTCTGCACAATCATTCCCTGATAAACAAACACGTATGTTTTGACGACACGTTTGGCGCAGTTTGTAGAGACCCTACATTCTTTGGCTAGCGGTCGCGGGTTCGAATCCTGCTGGTGGCATTCATTCGTTAAACTCGGATGTTTGTACTCCAGTCAAGGGTGTTTTTTTTATGGTAAAAAGGGAGCAAACGGGCAGGAGGCTCACCTGATGGGAAGTGATCACCTCCGCCCATGGACCTCTGCAAGCCTGGCTTGCAGATGCGTTGCCGGCCTTTCAGGAAAGTGAGAAAGGATCATTACACGTTTATTTATTTATTTATTATTCGGAAGACAAACAATAAGTATTTAGTTACATATATAACGAAAAAAAAATCTTAACATATACCAATTGAGTCTTCACAATTAGCTCTGTTTGTATTGTCACTACTCGTGAGTCTGTCTCTTCTGTCTAAGTATTGTGCTATCGGTAGTGGGTTCGAGTCTTGTTGGGGCATTTGTATGATGGATTGACGTGATTCGTGGGTTTTTATATTCTCAATATGTGTGTATGTGTATTTAAAAGTTATATATACGAGTATCAACTATATGGTATACATAACACAAGTCCCGTAGCTTACCATGGAATAAGATAGTGCTGTGTGGTAATGTCCAAATAAAGGGAGCTACAATGGACCAACACTGGTCGACGTAGCAAGGGCCGACCTCGGCACCAATCCCAGTTATAAATAATAATAATAATGTCCAAATATATTTATTATTATTTATATATACATATAAATATTTACTCACTTCTTTTTATGTAGCATGTAACCATCAGGGCGAAGACCTCATGATATTGCAAATCCATTATCACGTTATAAAACGCAAGTAACGTACTTGTACGCGCGTCATATTCATATAAAAGCTGTCTCATTTGAGTAATATATGGCTTAGATGTTTCGATGAAATTTATTTTTACTTTTCAAATGTGTAAAAGATATTTACCCTTGTTAGAAGAAAGTGATTTTTTTTACTATTGCTAATATTTTGAAACTACAAAAATATTATGAGATTGCAATCTTGAGGGATTGCAGTAACGATGAATATTATTTTTGACAGAGTATCATGATGTAAAAATAACTTAAGGCGGCGATATATGTAAATTGGACTTTCTTTGTATTTGAATTCTCTGTAATCTTAATAGGAAAAAATTTTAAAAAAATGTATGTTATTCTACAGCATATACAGCATTATCTCTTCCGCT
Organism: Boloria selene; assembly: GCA_905231865.2. Taxonomy (NCBI): domain Eukaryota; kingdom Metazoa; phylum Arthropoda; class Insecta; order Lepidoptera; family Nymphalidae; genus Boloria; species Boloria selene. The sequence continues at coordinate 3,301,844 of HG993133.1, forward strand.
TAAAAAGTTAAAAAAAACAACATAAATATCATAAATAAATATACTAAGTACCCTCTGTTACAATTTTTCATATCATTTCTCTCGTAAACTATCAAAAACAAGATTTTTTTATTGCGTTCAGCATATTTAATAATACAACACCTAATATGATATCCGATTATTTTTTCAAATAACTGTTTTATTTATTTTTTATGATTTTTTTACGTAATTCATACACGTAAGCCGCGAGAGAACACCTCTGTCGCCCAGTAAATCAGTGCGGGACGAGGCGTTGTGCTGAACGGACCTGTGACTGTTTGCTCCGCAACCGCAGAACCAATTTAGAAATTTATTTATTTAATTCGTGAACAGAATTGTCACGAGTCGTGTGCGCTAAATTATGCTCTAAAACATTTGTATTTAAAACTATATTGAAATGAAATAAATAAATGGCGTATTTTGGACCTTATTGACTTGTAAATTTTTTACTTAAAAATTTTAGTATACATATTTGACGACACGCGTGGCGCAGTTTGTAGTGACCCTACTTGCTGCGCCAGCGGTCGCGGGTTCGAGTCCCGCTGGGGGCAGACATTTGTTGTGCACGAATGTTTGTACTCCAGTCATGGATGTTTATATTTATAATATGTATGTATTTAAACTTATATATGTGTATATACCATCCACCATGTATATCAACCATCTAGTATCCATAACACAAGGCTCGTACCTTACCGTGGAACTAGATAGTGCTGTGTGTAAATGTACCAACATATTTATTATTTTATTATTAAATATATAGTATCGACTAAGAGAAGTTTCAATTTAGACTTTATTTGTATAGTTTTAAGGACTAAGTCTGGAAATCGAACCTGTAACGAAGTTACGTCTACTGAGCCATAGGTAACATAAAATTTAATCTGTTTATCTTTCATGTTGAAGTTATACTTCTTTAGGCGCGTTATGAAAAATTGATGAGAGTGAAATTTTACGATGCGCGAGACACAAAATTCTCACGGGAGAAGTTAGCTAACAGTCAAAAGTTTAGAGGACTTGCAACTATATTCACGATATTTATTTTCATAAATATCGTGAATATAATGTATATATGTAAATATTTACAAAAAACATGAACAAAAGAAAAGATTAACTATCGTGTACTTTATACAATTAATACCTATAAACAGTGCTATGTTTTTTACAAAAATATGTGTGAGTACAGCTCGTGTACTTATTGTAGTCAAACTGTCATGGTGTGTGTGTTTAGGGATACCTGCTCCAAATCTTTATCCCATTTTTTAATATGATGAAGGTTAAATAAAATAATTATTTTTAAAATTTAAATATATAATTTGTAACGATTAAAATATGATAATTACTCCTGAGGATATAAAAAATTATTAGTACTGCAATTTTGCGGATTTCATTTCGTCATATGGATTTCATTTATTTTTAATATAGATAGTGGTGAGGGTGATCAAATAAATATTGTCACGAAGATTAGTCAACTACGCAGGATATTTACTATAGTGCACAAATGTACACTAAAACGTGAAATAAAAACTTAAAAAAACGTCTTGATAAAATAACACTAAAACGTAAAAAACACTTTATTGGTAGTTTTCATTGATAATAGATGCTTGGCATCATTAAATAATACATACTCATTTTTGCAATTAGCACCCCGATAAACCTCGAAAATGAAACCCTGACCCATGTAATTGTTTAAAAAAAACCGGATGTCCGCCATCTTGGATTTGAAAATGGACCTCATTTTCGTAATCAGCGCCCCGAGAAACCTCGAAAATGATACCCATGTTATTGTTGAAAAAAAAACCGGATATCCGCCATCTTGGATTTGAAAATGGATCTCATTTTCGCAATTAGCACCCCGAAAAACCTCGAATATGACACCCGTATAATTGTTGAAAAAAAACCGGATGTCCGCCATCTTGGATTTAAAAATGGACCTCATTTTCGTAATCAGCACCCCGAGAAACCTCGAAAATGACACCCATGTCATTGTTGAAAAAAAACCGGATGTCCGCCATCTTGGATTTGAAAATGGATCTCATTTTCGTAAACAGCACCTCGAGAAACCTCGAAAATGACACCCATGTCATTGTTGAAAAAAAACCGGATGTTTATGAAAATAAATATCGTGAATATAGTTGCAAGTCATCCGGTTTTTTTTCAACAATGACATGGGTGTCATTTTCGAGGTTTCTCGAGGTGCTGATTACGAAAATGAGGTCCATTTTCAAATCCAAGATGGCGGACATCCGGTTTTTTTTCAACAATGACATGGGTGTCATTTTCGAGGTTTCTCGAGGTGCTGATTACGAAAATGAGATCCATTTTCAAATCCAAGATGGCGGACATCCGGTTTTTTTTCAACAATGACATGGGTGTCATTTTCGAGGTTTCTCGAGGTGCTGTTTACGAAAATGAGATCCATTTTCAAATCCAAGATGGCGGACATCCGGTTTTTTTTCAACAATGACATGGGTGTCATTTTCGAGGTTTCTCGGGGTGCTGATTACGAAAATGAGGTCCATTTTTAAATCCAAGATGGCGGACATCCGGTTTTTTTTCAACAATTATACGGGTGTCATATTCGAGGTTTTTCGGGGTGCTAATTGCGAAAATGAGATCCATTTTCAAATCCAAGATGGCGGATATCCGGTTTTTTTTTCAACAATAACATGGGTATCATTTTCGAGGTTTCTCGGGGCGCTGATTACGAAAATGAGGTCCATTTTCAAATCCAAGATGGCGGACATCCGGTTTTTTTTAAACAATTACATGGGTCAGGGTTTCATTTTCGAGGTTTATCGGGGTGCTAATTGCAAAAATGAGTATGTATTATTTAATGATGCCAAGCATCTATTATCAATGAAAACTACCAATAAAGTGTTTTTTACGTTTTAGTGTTATTTTATCAAGACGTTTTTTTAAGTTTTTATTTCACGTTTTAGTGTACATTTGTGCACTATAGTAAATATCCTGCGTAGTTGACTAATCTTCGTGACAATATTTATTTGATCACCCTCACCACTATCTATATTAAAAATAAATGAAATCCATATGACGAAATGAAATCCGCAAAATTGCAGTACTAATAATTTTTTATATCCTCAGGAGTAATTATCATATTTTAATCGTTACAAATTATATATTTAAATTTTAAAAATAATTATTTTATTTAACCTTCATCATATTAAAAAATGGGATAAAGATTTGGAGCAGGTATCCCTAAACACACACACCATGACAGTTTGACTACAATAAGTACACGAGCTGTACTCACACATATTTTTGTAAAAAACATAGCACTGTTTATAGGTATTAATTGTATAAAGTACACGATAGTTAATCTTTTCTTTTGTTCATGTTTTTTGTAAAACTGGAAATAAAAGGCTTTTTTATTTATTATTATTATTTTTTTTTAATTTAATTTTAAAGTATTATTTTTACTTTAGTTCCTACTGATTTTTTGCAATAAGACAAACCCTCAATTACCCCCTAAATTTCAAATAGCCATAACTTTGTTAATAATTCAGATCAACCTCACAAACACAAACATCTACAGACTCACAAAAACCTACACCACCACAAAAGGCACCATCTTCCCGGAAGCCACAACATATTTTTATTTTTTCTTTATACCGCTAATAGAACTTAAAATTAATAACATTTTTATGATAAAGAACTTCGTTCCTATCTGGTGAAACTGAAAGTTGAACATTCAAACACTTTTTGTGTATCGATCATCAATTTTAGTATATGTACTGCCGAAGCGAGTACACTTGGACGTTCGACAACATTGTATATATATTCAACGAGTTAGAATATTTCGATAGCGCGATTCAGGACTTAACAGCGTTATATAATATTTTTAAGTTTAACATCAGATATAAAAACAATAAGTATAAAACAACATATTTAATATGACAATATTGTTTGAGGACTGAAATAAAATGAATTTTTACAAAATTAAAAACAAAAAGCCAACGTTACGCGGTGTTCCCAGGCCCACCGGTCACCCATCCAAGTACTGACCGCGCCCGACGTTGCTTAACTTCGATGATCGGACGAGAATCGGTGTGTTCAATTATATATATTTACTGTGATTATAAGTTATAAAAATTGTATCTACATATTGTACACATAAATTAATAATAGATATAAATAATAATTATTTTAATTATGTAAAAAATATTTTTTTATGATATTTAAATAAACTTTATTTAACTAGATAATGCTTTATAATAAAACTTTCAATTTATTAAATACTCTTTTTTTCTATTATTATTAGTGTCGTTTTTATAATTGTATAAGTTGATAAAAAATGCTATCATTATATCGCCTTATCAATATATTGCCGTTGCGAACACCTTAGAACCATGCCTAACAAAGCAACAGCTGTTAGTTGTTACACTGTGCCGTACTACGCGCGAATTCTAGCGCGCTGGTCGCGCGTAATTATTATCGGGAGGCGCGGGGTTGCGCGGGGAATTTTTACCGGCAACGCCCAATCGAGCAAGGTCAACGGCGTATATCCCCGTCTTAAGTGACAATGAAAGGCTAAAAATGTAGCGGGTAGCATAATGCATTCAACATTTACATACGTAGAAAATTGCTCAGTTTTAATTCAAAGTTAAATTGTATTGTGTAGTCACCCCTTTTTTAACGTTACTCTCTTCAATGTGAGGGGGATCAGGCTTAGTTCACCACGCTGGCAAAAATGCGTTATCGGACTGCACATATTTTTCGAAAACTTGCTATTTTAAATAAATAAAATATCGTACATGAAAATATCAGAGATGGGAGAGTATGATTTGAAACTGCTTTGCGCTGTTTCTCCAGTAACCAGTAACCATAGGGCTACGACTGCCTTTTTAAGAAAAATAAGTTCTTGTTATTATTGCGTTAAATATAAATAAATTAAAGTACAAAAAAAATGAAGTACAACACAAATAAAAAGGCACATGAGAACACGTGAAAACTGAACTAAATTAAATTTTGTCTACGACTTAGCCTCCATAACGAAAGCCACCGAACGTCTTCAATCTGTAGTAATTTTGACTTTTATACATCACTTATAATTTATGCAGTACCCTTATTTATATCATTGGTCATTTTGCACCACCATCTTCTTGTTGAAAAGAAAAACAGATATACAAGTTAGTCACTGTGCCATAGAAGCAAAACTTTATAAAGTAATCAAATATGTTAACCAAAGTTTAAGTTCAACAATAACGTGACGGAACAATACGACATAAGAAATAAATCACTTTAGAATAACTTTATTTATAAACTAGCGACTCATCCTCGCTTCGCTCGAGTTCATCCCTAGTTTTAGCGCGAATAGAGCCACCGGTTCCGCTAGTTAAAAAAATTAAATTTCTAAAATATAACCACATTTTTTTAAGTTGGTTAAAAGTAGTCTAAGTTACGCCTTATAACATTAACTATTTGCAAGTGAAAGTCCCGTCAAAGTCGGTCCAGCCGTTTTAGAGATTAGTCGGAACAAACAGAAAGACAGACAGGCAGACAAAAATTAAAAAAAATGTTTTTTTACAGTAGTATCGTGAATACTTTCATATGCATTTAGTGAAAAGGTATTACTTAAAAGAACTAACGACCGCCCTTCCCGTTATTGCAACATTTTTCTATTGGTCGTAGCGAGATGTAATATAGCCTATAGCCTTTCTCGATAAATGGACTATCCAACACAAAAAGATTTTTTCAATTTGGACCAGTACTTTCTGATATTAGCGCCCTCAACCAACCAACCAACCAAACAAACAAACAAACAAACAAACAAACAAACTCATCAGCTTTATGATATTAGTATAGATGGAATAAGTACTCTAAAAGCATTTTCCACTCAACGGAAACTACATTTCTGAGATATAAAAGGTGAATAAAATACTAAAGTATGGATTATCTTTGATAATAACAGTCACTTATCCTTCGTGGTGTGCTCACGACATATTTATGTATTCTGTAGACTGGAACAAATGTACACACATATTAGACAAACGTTTACTGCGTATATTTACATTTAATTCGCACCCAGAAAACGTGTCCCGTATTTTTTATGAGAATGGATAGTGTATGGAAACCAAATGTATTTTATTTAGATTTTTTCTTAGAGTTTTATAAAATTATTAATATTTTCCCTACAATTTTTAGTATATAGACCATATTTTGTAAAACTTAACTAACAATATTCTTTCAGCTTTTACGCCATACTTAACATTATAACAGGTTCCATATATATATAATGATTTAAATGCTTTTGGTAGAATTTGCAAGTAATTAGAAATTACACAACATTTGCGAAATTTTTCGAGAGTATCAAGAGCATGGTTTTATTAAGACCTATGACATGATTGCAAGTATTTTCTTCATTGCACTAACAGTAACTAGAAAAACGTATAATATGTACGTGTATGTGTACGTATAAAATGATGTTGCATAGCATATCGCACAGTAATCTCTATCACTACATGGTATGTGGGGACAAATATGTAGGGACTTGAGTATAAAAAAAGTCGCTTCCCGCTGTCTGTCTTTCCCTATGTATGCTTAGATCTTTAAAATTACGCAACGGATATTGATGCGGTTTTTAATAGATATTATATAGAAAGAATAGAGTGATTCAAGAGGAAGGTTTATATGTAAAATGAGAGGATGTCGCGGCTTCACTCGCACTGAATCTACAGACGAGTCGCTAGTATATTAATCAAATCAAATCAAATTCGAGTTATCTATACTAATCTTTAGGGACTAACCCGAGCGAAGCAAGGATGGGTCGCTAGTATGCGTACCTATAGTTATGTTCCTTTTCATCAAATTGTCATATGAGTGAAAGTGGGAGATAATAAGTATATATTAAACTTTTTTGAAGTCGGTTAAAAATATTTAAACTCTTGATCTGATAGAATTGAAATATATGTATGGGCCGGATCTAGGGTCTTCATTTGTATTTACAGGGCTCGGGTATTTGCGAATGTTAATTTTCAAATCAAACAACGAAGGGTTGACGCGTGAAATGTTTATTTAAGCAAATGCTTGATTGTTTAACGTTTAGTACATAGAGAAAAGTAATATTATTGGTTTAGTAGTAAAGTATGTACATATCGCTCGTATATATTTAATATGTATATATATACTAAATGAACAAACGGAGGGACATCCCATATTTATTTAAATAGTTAGTTTTAATTTATAATTAAAATATTTTAAATATATATTTAATTTACGTTGCTACATATATCTAATATTTATAAGATACAAGCAACTTGTCCTAGCTCCACTGGGATACGTCCATCCATTCGTAGATACGTTGTAACGATTAGTAGAGATTTTTGAGAAAAGTGAATAAAAATAAAAAAATCCTATGTGTTGACCTGAATAAGCAGTTATCGTCATACCAAAATTCATCAAAATCTGAGTAGTGGTTATTTCGTCGTCATGAGTCTACCACCAGTTCGGAAAGAAGTAACCTCTGACCCGACAATAACTGGCGAAAGAAACTCAGCGGGACTATCAATAAGATTATCCAATAATATTTAATCTGCAGATTTAACTTAGAATAATAATATATATAAAGATAAAGTGGCTATAACAATGTTTTTAAAGAAAAATAAAAAAAGAAACGATTGAAATTCTCGCTGTAAAATATGTACGGAGCTTAAGCTTATATTACTTCTGAAATTATTTGTGTGAACATTTCCGCCCTCTTTTATAGTTTGTATTTGGTCGCTTAACCATAAAAGTTTTCTTGGAGTTAGAAAATTGATATTTCTATAAATTCTAGCGTGCTTCATTCGTATTTTATTCTTGCTATTTGGTAATTTCGCTTGCGTCATCATATTGGAAAAATGGGACTTAGAATATTATTTTTACAATTTTCCTTTTCCTGTCCTTTTACCGTACTAAATCATTTTCTTACTTATATTGTAGATGTATAACAAAAAGATTCGTGCTGATTTCACACAAAGCAACGGACAGACTTGATTTCTTTTATTATAGGTCATAAAGCGAACTTTATTTAAAAAAATTACGTTGCAAAAGGAATAAAATATTTTTATTACAATGTCAGATATTCGCGTAAATTTTAAAAAGTATTACGAGTCTATCTACTAAACGCAATTATAGCATATTTAAATATTTTATCATTTAAATATTAACAATATTACTAAGGCAAGTAAAGCTGGAGCTATTCACTATAGTAGTTTATAAACTAAAGTCGAAGGCAGCGTACAAGGCGTGCGAGTAATGAAATACTCGTCACCCTGACGTACAAACGGGCTCTTTGCTGAAATAACCTGAAGGATCGAAATACAACACCGCAAGCTCGGATAGATCTATCCCTCTTTTTTATTATCTTCACTAGATAGGGGTTGATTATGTCGTGCGATAATTGTCACTTCTTTAATATTTTTTCTTGAATATGTAAATTTAACTATAAATTAAAAATTGGCAAAGTACGATTGCGGTTCACACACCGATGGTTCCGTAGAATTAGTGTTTGTTTAATAACACTTTCTTAGGTTTACGCGAATACTTGACATTATAAATGAAACTATCTTTTTTTAGCTTTTAACACCTTTAGCTACCATTTTCAAGTCTCCGAGTAAAACTCCACTCCAGAAGTTCTTCCATTTCGCCTTCACGGTTCTTCTTGATTTCCGGTTGCTACTAAGCCCACTACGACGAGTAGTATACATAAATCGGAAAACATTAAAATTACACCTTTCAAGTTGAATTTCGAAATATATTAGTAAGAAATAAAATATTTTTCAATGTTTTAGCAAAATTGTGTTAACAAATACGGGCCATACCTCAATAGGTATGTCTCGTGTTTATTGAAGGAGAACGTGAAAGCTCTCTCAACGCTCTTTGAGATTTAATCAAGAGCCTTATAAGAATTCCAAGGGAATGCTTAATTTCTTATAAAGGTATCCATAGTGATTACGCCGGATTGTACTTGACCAAATGTAAAGAAGAAAAAAGCATCTACATATTGGTTTTTAACTTCGTATATAATATTTTGCTTTTTTTTCAATTTCTTTTATTTTTTGTAAATACGCTATATAAAAATTATTACGCATACCAGCTATAGGAAAACACCTATTTCCTGGGACTCGCTAGAAAAGTCAGTTCTACCCACTAAAACCCAACTAACCCTCGTCTGTCTTAATAGTAATGCGTAAATGCATTTTGAAAGCAAAGTTCATCCCGCTATTCTAACGAAATAGCGTATTATTAGCACAATTTATGTTGTATGAGTTATAATTGACTTTGCTAGGGTTCCTTTCATCGCTAAAATTAGTTTTAACTCTAAAGCTCAGTATAACAGATCCTTCAGTTTATCTGGCTTCATTAAGCGAACGAGCTGAATGATTTCTTGGTAATGAACCGGAAAAGTCTTATGCATACTTCATTTCACTTGGAGTGGGTGGGAAATACATTCATAAAAACAATGAATGCCAACGTTTAATGTCATCCAAACTATAATAAACTGTACTAATTTATATCAGTACATCAGTACATATAGATAAAATTGAAGTATCTGTTTTTAATTTCATATTAACAGCTTTTCACTAAATGCATATGAATCAAATCATGAAAGTATATATACGGTACTTACATCAAAAAATCAATTAACATTTATATCTGTCTGCCTATTCCGGCTAGTCCCTGAAATGGCCGAACCGATTTTGATGGGAGTAATGTTATAAGGAGTAACTTAGGACTTTTATTTTATTAGAAAATTATACAGTTTTATTTCTTAAAACTTACACTCAGCGAAGCGGGCTTTGCTAATTGTTACTAAAAATATCAAAAAGTCAAAATACTCCTAGAATAATTCTTTCGCTTCACAGAAGTAATAAAAAAATCAATGGTAAAATAATAATAAAAAAATACAATGAATTTAATAAAAACTTGTTTTTCATTATTTGATTGTAGCAGTATAATAAATATATTGTTATATGTAGAGACACAATTAAGCGCTGACAGTGCATGCGATGTAACTTCACCTTTCATCAGAGTTAATTAAATTTGAACAAGACATCTACATATAAATTCGTACGTTCCATTTTTGTAATAAGTTGATATTTCTAGCAAATAATTCATTTAATTGTATTAACTACTTTAGATTAGCTACGTTTGGCGCAGTTTGTAGTGATCCTACATTCTTGCGCTAGCGGTCGCGGGTTCAAGTCCCGCTGGGGATATTTATTTGTTAAACTCGGATGTTTTTACTCCAGTTATGGGTGTTTATATTTATAATACGTATGTACTTAAACTTATATATGTAGTATATCAACTATCTGTTATCCGTAACACAAGATTTGTAGCTTACCACGGAACTAGGTGGCGCTTTGTGTAATAATATCCCAACATATTTTTTTATTAGGTTAGCCTTATGAAAAATAAAAATAAATGTGTTGATATTGTAAAATGAGAGTTAAAAAAAAGGAAATAGACAATATGAGTTTTATTCAGTTGAATAATGTATATTCGCTTTCTTTGACAGATGTCAGTTTAGGCGGCCAATCTCTGTGAATCAGATACGGAGACTATCTTGCACTGGAGATAATAATTTTCTTCTGATCGTATAAATTTCGAATTTCGTCGCAGAATTATTTCAATTCTGTGAAAAATTCGCGTAAATCTACGGAAATACCTATCACATCATCTAGTTATTTTAAAATACAATAGTCCATATACATACTTATAAAGTATAACCCTAAATAGAATCTCTAAATAAATATTTCTCTACCCGTGACTTTCCACAGAATTCAATACAAAATAATAACGTCCTATGATTTTCGTGTAAAAATAATGAAACATGACAGTTGTTATCGGAAGAGCCATCGATAGATAAGGGACACATTATTAATGCGTTTACTTAGTGATACCGCACTCACATAACGACGGACAAACAAAATAAAGCAAATGTACTTCGTGTATTTAGTACTTTTCAACAGTTATTCAACTAAAATCTCACAACTTTATATTTTATTACGTGAGTGATGTCAAAATCGAGGCAGTTTATTAGTCTATTAATAAATATTATTTAAAATACTAGCTTTACCCGCGGCTTCGCCCGCGTTCATTTTTTTAATTGCTAATCAACCTCATTGGGTTGATCTGTAGGATGCCTGAAAGTTTCTTCAAAATTACTCTAGCTATTTCAGAACCCATTGTTAATACAAACAATTTTTTAATTTTTCGTAAAAAATAATTATTTTTTTAATAAAAAGTATTCTAATACCTTTAAGAATATGTGTACAAAGTTTCATGATGATCGGTTGAGTAGTTTTCGCGTGAAAGCGTAACAAATAAACTTACATTCACATTTATAATATTAATAGTAGGGATAATAGGGATTAAAAAGTCTTAAACAGTATTTTTCGATCATAGGGCAAATGGAAATAAGCGTTGACCGAGAACCGAACGTGCTACCAAAGTGAAAGGTACGCCACGTAACCACTACGCCAATAATAAATTTTAAACTAAGAATAAGTGTGCATAGAAAATAAATGTTATTCATAGTGTTGTTTTGATGAATAATAATGATCATTTTACGACATTCACTTTATAACCATAGTGCTGCGAAATGAAATTGAATTGAAAACTTGTTTATTACTTTATTTATATTACATTACTAGCCACATAAAGAAGTAATAAATTATGTTAGTTTCACTAACAACAAAGAGAACAAGATAATAAAAACAATATTAAAATTTTTGAAAAAACCTAGATTAAGTTATTCCATTACAAAGCAACGTCGAAAAATGTATTGTGTTGAAATTATTTCTAATGAAATCTTTTATCAGAGTCTTCATAAAATGAACCATATAAAGTAAAAAATGAGGCCGACGCGTATTTTATTTAATATGGCTGTGATATTTGAGCCGAGACTAACGTGGTTTATTTTTATAGAATGATACGTCATACGCGCTCACTCCTAAATGTATAAATTAAATTCGCACTTTTTATATTATTGGCTCTGTGTCTACAATGTTAGCCCTCCTAAGATGATCGTAAGTAGCAGATTCGATTGAACTCGAGGAAAATCTTTATATTAATCGTAACATAGAGTTAGCGTCGATCATACGGTGGCTTAGTATGCTCTTAGCTATCATAAAGTAAATATATGCCAATAAAACTAAGGAACATTTTGATCTAATGTAAAACAATTGCAAATGTTTTAAGTGGTTCAAATCCGGGTCTCGCAGCTCTGATATTTTCATCTGTCAATCATTTCTAACATGATTACCACTAGTCTTAGGGTGAAGGAAAAACCTGCACGTCTGAGAAAACCTAGCAAGTTTTCGAAAGACATGTGAAGTCCACCATCATGCACTAGGCCAGCGCGGTGGACTATGGCCTGATCCCCTTCGTACTGAGGGAGGCCCGTGCCCAGAGTGGAACGTTAAAAAGGGCTGATGATGATCACGACTTTGGGTTGCTACTATTGAACAAGAAAATAGAAAAAAAAAGTATTACTTTAAACGATATATGTTGTTTATATATTAAAAGTAAAATTAATATATAGTTATTTAAGAAACTAATTAACTACTAATTAAAAAGTACTGGCTCGGTGGTGTAGTGACTAGCACTTGGCAGTACGGTCATACATCGAGAGATCCTGGGTTTGAGTCCCGCGTCGGGCCATGTTCAGTTATTAAGTCTTTCTGTTTAGTAAGCCTCAGTAACCGCCCGGAGTTGGGAAATTGGCGGTGTGTTACCCCCGTGCCTCGAAGACCACATAAAGCTGTCGGTCCTGCGCCTTAGCTCTCACTGGTCGTGTCGAACAGTCGTTTCCCATCGGAGTATGAGAGTGATTTTTATTATTTAAGAAAAGAGAACGTTTTTGAACTATCAATTTTCTGAAATCATAAGCTACTCAAGACAGCAGATAAATTCTTCTACACTATACGATAGAATCAATGTTACAACAATGCGTGGCCAGGTAGCAGTAGTAGCATACAGCTGGTGAGTTATTTGAAAAGTTTGAATTGTATCACCTTTTAACTACATATATGTATGAAAAACATAAGAAAAACACTAAAGAAACAATTTCGTAGCGCTACGTCGTAGACAATACTGTAGGCATTAAACTCTTACTGATAGATAATATTAGGTATGCATTGTCTGGAGAAAGTTTCTTCAAAATATAGAAATAACGTCTTCCAATCTCATACTTAATAAATCTTGGTTTAACATATAAATTTCAGATTACTATTACCAAGTTATTTTAGAATGTCGAATTTGCTGAGCCCGTCAAAAGTGGCGTTTAAAGGTACTACGAGTACCTAATACTGATCATCATAGACTACTTTTCTGTACAAACTTAATACAGTTATTTAAGTTTCCAGTTAATTTTAACTGGAAAATTTTTTGAAAAACTCTTGAAAAATAGAGTTCTTTATTACTTTTACTTCGCCACCTCATCATTTTACTCGTATATATCTAAAAACTTTGATTTTAGTATTATATTCTTTTTGACTCATTTTACATTTTTGTGAACGGACCTTTTTTGAGAAATGAATATTTTAAGTCTAGAAACTTATTTCAACCATAATAGGGTAAAGTCAATGATTTCTGAATAATCTTTTTTAGTCGATGGAAGTACACGTTTTTTATCAGATGTGATCGCCACCAGGCTATTTCAACATATAGAATTATTGTTAATTCGCAATTTAATTTGAAAAAGAGAGAGAAAAAGTTTCTTTCGCCAGTTCTTCTCAGGTTAAAAGTTTCTTCTTTCCGAACTGGTGGTAGACTCATCACGTTCAGTAAGAAATTGTAACAATTTTTACGTTGAATAAAATATTTCGATTTTATTTGACGGGGAGGTGCGACATCGTGTCTTCTACTCTAGGATAGGTTGATTTAAAATTAAAAACAATCACTTCAATTTTGTATAGATTTATAAGATAAAAGACAGGTAGCAAGCTCCCTTGATTCAACAGATTGTAAGCATAAAATATTTAATCATAATAATAATCTGAAAAAATCCATTAAACTAATTTTAGAAAAATAAATTCATATTTGATACGCCCCATTAAGAAGGGTCAGCTCTGTTGGATTTATTGGGTTAATTCGTAATAGTATGCGTTAATGCATTTCCCAAAAATAAAAAAATATAGCCTTATTCGTCGCGTCGAAGTCACTGGTTATCATGAAACTTGTATAATTCTTAATTTTTTCTTATTTTTAGAGTCATTGTTGCAAAACCACGGGTGACGGCTACGAGAGTGGCAGCCTGGAGAACGAGCGTCAGCCTGGCGACGGAGCTAGTTGCACTATTGCTGATGAACCGGTATTTATTATAAATGTTAATTATATATTTAATAAATACTTATCTATAAAATTTGAAGGTAATTTTTGAATGATACTATTTAGAACATTATTTAGTACCAAAAATGTTTAAAAATGGCCGTTGAATGCTTACATTTGTGAGATACCAATCACAGAATAATTTAAATTGTTATTGTATATTTCTATACAAGATATCGAATAACTTAGTTTAGTTTGTCTTTTGTCAGTTTATGCAAAGATAACAAAAGTAAGAAGAAGAGAAACAATAAGTCTCGCTAAATAAGTCGGCTAAATAGTATAGAAACACAAGATTATCCCTTACTATGAGGTCTCGAGAAAGGCGAGTAAAAAGCGTGTAGTGTAAGTCTGTCTGTTATCTTTTGGCGCTTAAGCAACTGAACAGATTTCGATTAAATTTAGCAATAACATAGATTACCTCCAGGTAGAAACACCGCAGGCAAAAGCTAATCTATACTAATATTATAAAGCTGAAGAGTTTGTTTGTTTGTTTGGTTGAAAACGCTAATCTCAGAAGCTACGAGTACTGGTCCGTTTATCGAGGAAGGCTATAGAGTATATTACATCGCACTACGACCAATACGAGCGGAGCATCAATGAAAAATGTTGCAAAATCGGGAAAAAAATATTTCTTTTGATTTTCAGCCTTTATAACGCGAGCGGAGCCGTGGGAAAGGCTAGTATAGGTATTAAATCAATAATACTAAAAATTGAAATTGAATCGATTGAAAATCTATCAAACTGTTACGCATATTTCATACTACATAGTAACATATTCTAACATGTTCTCCATACGTTCGGCAACTTGCCAACTGATGTTAAGATGAAAAATATTAGAACTTGAGGCATTTTACTGCCCATAATTTGCAGCTGTTTTCTTTGTATTAACATAAGTATTAACGATCACCTTATTTTGTGATAATCCGTTTAGCACCTTTCAGGATTATTCAAGTGTAGTTGACTGAAGTTTTGCAAATTGAGTTTATTATGGTGTAAATAAGTTAAATTAAATTGAGACTACGCAAAAGCTGGTTCTGATTTATTTTATTAGAGAACTTAAAAGACTGAGAATAATATATTCATAAATTTATATATAAAAGAGTGTACGAATGAACACATAGTATATAAACTTTTAAAGATATATTTTTATTGATATTTAATGTTTTTAATTTTGTTTTCGGTTACTTTTTTTTAATCACTGTAGCTAAACTTTGATATGAGTTGAGCTTTTACTAATTCTGTTTACTTTGTTTACTTTTTCAATTTTTTATATGGTAAGTATTGTTTTTTTAAATATTTTTTTTAATTAATAAAACACCAACTCAAAATATATCGGTATAATGCCCTCCTCACCGATTTTGGCAAAATTGGCCAATCTCTAACTAGGATTTATATTTTCTATTCTCATAAACGTTAAGTTACTTAAGTTTTATAATATTTAGTAACTTAAGTTTTATAATATTTTGTAGAGGTAGTGTACCTCTTTTTTGTTTCATTAAAAAAAAATGTCGAGAAGACTACCACTGCAGAAGACTGGTCTTTTTGAAATATTCTTTGTAACTTAACGTAAAGCTTTCTACGATCATAATATATTTTCTTTATGTTTTTCAGATACGGATAAATGAAGACGATGGTTCCACTAACAGCGGCCGCAACAGCATGGACCCGTTCCGAACGGACGGCGATATAGGTTACTTTAATAATTGTTCTAACTATTATAAACAATACATCTGTGCCAAAAATATTAAATTCCCATAGAATTAAATACACAAGTTTATAGTTATTTAAGTTAAAAAACGGATCACAGCTTAAAAATAAGGCGTAATAAGCCCGACTGCATAAAAGCTAACTAAAAATATGAAAACAAGTTGACAAAGGAATCTTATATTTAGGTGTCTTATATAAAATAAATAAAATAAAATAGAGTATTATATACTATGCAGTCGGAGACATACAATTAGTTCAAAATTGAATTCCCTTCACAGTGGCAACGGATGGCATGCTAAGGACAGGTCGCTACTACAAAGGAATTTATTGGCCATCTATTACTAATAGTTTTAAGGTAATATTATTTTTTTATATAATAATTAAAAAATACATAGGTCTAAACAACTTTTCACTTCTTTTTATATTTATTGTTTAAATAATATTTTGATCTTTTGAAACCTATATTGTTCAATGATAACAATTTCAGCTTTGTACTATGGTTTCTTAGAAATACGTATGATATATAACTATCATATAGTAGTATTTAAATAACTCTAGTGGTGGAAAGCTAAAATCAAAGAAAAGCTAATTAGTCTAAGTAGTCTTAAACTTAAAAAAAATATTTAACTAAGTTAAATAACATTATTTAAGTATGTGGTTTATTTTCAGGATGAAACAGTAGAATTATCATACCAAAAGTACTCTAGAAGACAAAGGCAAAGGTCCCTCATCATGGTCAACGTAGTCGACTTTGCACTGAAGGTGAATCTGTTTATTTTTGAGCGACTGATAATTAAACTTAGTGTAGTACTAGGATTCCCAAACGAGCACGTTTTCTATGAGGGAACCAAGTAACTATTCAAGTGGGAGTCATTTTTCAACAACCTTAGGTACCTACGTACATACCTACATAAATGTATTTTGTACCTTACGGTAAAGGAAAACATTACAAGATTACTTGCATGTCTGAAAGAACCTAGGAAGTTTTCGAAAGATATATGAAGTCTAGCCTAGCAATTGGTGGTGGAATTTGGGCAAATCCTTTCCGTGCCATGAATGTGAATCCATTTTTACGGTTCCGTACCTAAAGGGTAAAACGGGACTATACTACTAAGATCCATCTGTCTGTCATCAGGCTGTATCTCATAACCAAGATAGTTAGAATGTTAAAATTTTCAAATACTTTACAAACACTAAAAAACACAATAAAATAATTATTTATGGGGGCTCACATACAGCAAAATCCGACTCGCACTTGGCCCGCACTTTTATTTATACTAATGATGTTATACGTTTACTACCTAATTAATATAGAGTGGACCCAATAAATTAAAAAAAAAACATTTTTTTAGTCATAATTTCATTTTTTCTTTTCAGATATGCTTAACACTCATTTATACAGTATCGAATCGTAATAATGGTATGTATATTATTGTTTACTTTTTAATAAGTTTATAACATAAGTGAAGAATTTTCGTTATAAAAGTAACTAAAACAAATTTAAATATTATTTTGCAGTAATAGATGGATATCAAATAGCGTGGACGGCGGCGTTTCTGCTACTAAATATTGCTGTGTTGTTGCTTGGAGGATGGCGGTGTTTCGCCAACAACTACCTGCATTGGGCCGCGGCGGCTACCTGGATCTTACTAATTGCCCAAGGTATTAAATACTTTATATAACGCTGTGTTTTTATTACCGCTAATCTCCGAAACAGCCCATTTTATAGAGAGTTTACAAGCATATAGTTGAGTTCATAGGAAGTTAATATACCAGTGTATCATTTTTTTTTGTAACCAAACTGCTATACATTTTATTTTCAACAGAGTTTCAAAAATATTTTTTATGTTTGTTTTCATATCTATACTAATATTAGAAAGATGAAGAGTTTGTTTGTTTATTTGTTTGTTTCTTTGTTTGTTTGTTTGGTTGGACGCTGTAATCTCAGAACCTACTGGACTGATTTGAAAAATTCTTATGGTGTTGGATAGTCCGTTTATCAAGGAAGATTATAGACTATATTACATCACTCTACGACCGATAGGAGCGGAGCATCAATAAAAAATGTTACAAAAACGGGAAAAAAATATTTCTATTGAAGTTCATCCTTTACAACGCGAGCGGAGCCGCGGGAAAGGCTAGTGTTATTATAATTTTTCGGTGTTTAATAATATAAAATCTTACTCTTCTACTTTCTCACAGGGTTAAGTGGCCAAGGCATAGGTTTCCAAGAGCCTGAAAACCAGGTGTGGTACATGCTATTTATAATATTCGTGCCATACGCGATGTTGCCGCTGACCTTGGGCTGGTGCATCGTCATCGGCCTGCTGTCCTCCGTATCACACGTGCTGACGACGGCCGTTAACATCAAGGATATTATGATGGAAACTCCGATTGCTGTAAATATTAACACCGTAAATGTATGGAAAATTGTATTTAAAAAGTGTATTAAAGCTACTAGGACTTGAATACACTTTCTCACCATAATTCATAAATATTAACATATTTTTACAAAATTTTCATCAATGTGTTTTAACTATTGCAGATATACCTCTTTCTATTGGTGAAAACTGTACTAAAATACTACCTACATACACAAACTAAACTTTAATGAATAATACGTTGGTGTATTCGTAATATGTACTCGTATATATTTCGAATTATATATGTATAGTGTATTAACTATCTGGTATCCGTAACACAAGCCACGGAACTAGGTGATGGCGTTGTGTGTAATAGTGTACAAACAAACATACATAATATTTTGTATTATACATTTTAAAGTTTTAATGTAGATTTTATTTTTTGTTACCTAAAGGCAAGTTCGTGCGGCACCAGGCTTTTAATAGGCAACGCTCTGCTCTACACTGCTGTAAACTTCGCCGGCATGTATGCGAAGTATCTCGCCGACTGGGGACAGAGGAAAGCGTTCCTCGAAACCCACCGATCCATGGTTACAAGGCAAAAGACGAAACGGGAAAGTGATCGACAATGGAAATTGTTTCAAAGCGGTACAGTTTAACTATGTTTATATTATTAACACTAGTAATCGCATACGAGTTTGCTTAAGAGTATATTTCTTTAAAGTTACATCGACTCTATTATGTCATTTAGTATATGAGAATGTATTCGATAAGAACATACATAATTATAATATTTTAAATATAAATGTGTGTGAATGTTGAAAGTATTATTTGTATAAACTCATACAAATGTAGATCACAATAAAGTCGCAAATGCTTGTTCAAAATAGAATCCAAAATGATGTAATTAAAAACTTACTTTTGCTCAGACGTGTACATGATTTACGTTTATATAAAAAAAGTGCATAATTTATTTTGCAGTTATCCCGGACTTTTTAGCGAAACAAATTTCTAATCACGTGTCGAAAGTAAGAGGCGAATTCCAAGAGCAGCAATTCAATAATTTATATATACAAAGACATGAAAATGTCTCCATTTTATTTGCTGATATCAAAGGATTTACTGGTAAGCATATAAGCTGTATTTAACTACTTGTTACTGATCGAAGGTATTACTTTGCATATGTTCTGATATTATTTTTAGTTTTAACTGGCTACATAGTTATATTAATAAGACATATTTATGACGTCACGTTTGGCTCCGTTAGTAATGTTCAGTTCGGTTAAAATTTATATATGTGCAGTATATCAACTATGTGGTATCCGTAACACAAGCCTCGTAGCTTACCACAGAACAAGATGGTGCTGTTGTAGTGATGTTTCAACATATTATATATTTATATTTATTTACTAACTAGCGACTCACCCTCGCTTCGTTCGTCCCTAGGTTTAAAATTTCTAAACTATAACCTCCTCCTTGCTTGAAGTTGGTTAAAAAGAAGCCTAAGTTAGGCCTTATAACATTAGCTATCTGCAAATGAAAGTCCCGTCAAAATAAAAAAGAAGAAATTAGCCATAACAAACAGACATACACACAGACATACTTTGTTTTGTTACACAGTTGTTGTTATTACACAGTGACAGTTTGTTGTTAGTATCGTATATACTTTTATATGCATTTAGCGAAAAGCGACAATTCAATTTCATTTATATGTATAGATGTAGGTATACATGTTTACTAATTAACATTATAAAATTAAATAAAATAAAATGAAAATTATATCGTTGTAGTAAAGCAATCAAGTTTGGGGTAGATTCATCAAAAAATCCTACTATTTATTATTCACAATATAAAGTAATTTTTTGAAATGTAATAAATGTTTAACTTATTGAGCTTTTAATCAATTAATCGCATAAAATTTTTTAGAGCTTAATAAAAACGTATTTTTAGAGCTTTCCAGTAAATGCAGCGCACAAGATCTGGTGAAGTTACTCAATGAACTCTTCGCAAGATTTGACAGATTAGCCTCAGTAAGTAGTTAATAACTCAGTAACTTAAATAATCAATTCATTATCACTAAAGAGATGTACCAATTTAGAAGAAACATTTATTTTATAGTGTAATGAAATAGTTATAAAAATATGTATACATATGTTTTTTCTTAAAAACGGAATTAGCGGAATTTAAAAAAACCATTTTTAGAACTCAATAACCTTTATTATCCCTATATCGATTTCCCGCAAGATATCTACCTCACTGCGGGATCTCAATGCCCGAAATATCCATAACTAATAAGGAGGTAAAGAGAATATTGTGTCGTCTAGATGTGAATAAAGCCAGTGGTCCCGATGGTATACCAGCGATAGTGCTCAAAACATGTGCTCCCGAGTTGTCTCCGATACTGACACGTCTGTACCGCCTTTCTCTTAAGACTGGAATAGTGCCTAAATCTTGGAAGCTTGCCAATGTGCAACCTGTGCCCAAGAAAGGTAGCCGTGCTGACCCTGCCAATTATCGTCCAATTTCAATCACCTCCATACTCTGCAAGATTATGGAGCGTGTATTGAACACTCGTCTTATGGCATACCTAGAACAGAACGATCTCCTCAGTGATCGACAATATGGGTTTCGCCGGAATCGGTCGACTGGGGACCTTCTAGTGTATGCCAACCACACCATTGGCGAAGCTCTTGAGCGAAGTGGGGAGGCGATTGCTGTCTCCCTCGATGTCTCAAAGGCCTTTGACAGGGTTTGGCACGCTAGTCTAATAAGCAAGCTTTCAGCTTATGGCATATCTCCTGGCCTGATCGGCTGGATAAAAGACTTCCTGAGCGACCGATCACTCAGAGTTGTGGTTGAAGGCTGTTCATCAGAACCCTTAAAGACCAACTCTGGAGTTCCTCAGGGATCTGTTCTCTCTGCAACCTTGTTCCTGCTGCATATTAACGATCTGCTTATACCCGGTATCTATGGGTACGCAGACGACAGCACTGTTGTAGAGAGATACCTGCCGAGTGCTCGGGCCAGTAGAGATCAAATTCAGTCCGAAAGAGAGGCCATGGTAGAGCGTTTAAATCTCACACTCAAGGCAGTCTCCACATGGGGCGATGCCAATCTTGTGAGTTTCAACGCCACCAAAACACAGGCGTGTCTGTTCACCACAAAAAGGAGTCCTTTTGCCTTGACTCCTACTTTCCGAAATGTGCCTCTAGAATACACTGATCGCCTGCAGTTGTTGGGAATGGACATTAACCCCAACATGAACTACGGGCGGTTCATCGCGTCCAAGGCTAATGTAGCAGCGAGGAAAGTTGGCATCCTCGCAAAGGTCCGACAGTATTTCACGCCGGGACAGCTTCTTAATCTATACAAAGCTCAAGTCCGGTCGTGCGTGGAATACTGTAGTCACATATGGGCTGGTGCTGCGAAATGCCATCTATCAGCCTTGGACTCGATTGAGAGGCGTGCGCTGAGACTTATTGGTGACCCTACCCTGGTAAAAGCCAACTTACAAAGCCTCGATCACCGACGTAGGGTTGCCAGCCTTTGTGTATTCTATAGGTTGCATTTCGGAGAGTGTGCGCAGGAATTACACGACTTAATTCCCCCATCCCCTTTCCATCATAGGACGACTCGACGAACGGCTGGTCTCCATTCTTATGTCGTGGACATTCCACCCGTCCGGACGAAGCGTTTCGCTTCGTCATTTATTATACGTGCGGCTAAGGATTGGAACAACCTGCCTGCGTCAGTGTTTCCGTCCGATTACAATATGGGTGTCTTCAAGGCAAGAGTGAATAGGTGGCTACTGAATTAGTGCGACTTACCATCTCCGACTGCGTTTCCACTTACCATCAGGTGGAACGCAGTCAAGCACTAATTCAGAATAAAAAAAAAAAAAAAAAAAAAAAAAAAAAAAAGAAACAAACCTACTGTCTTCGTAAAGTTGTATAATATATATTCATGAATTTTCCGTAGAGTTAATAGTTAAAGATTGTTAATAATTGCCTTTTCTAGGAGAACCATTGCCTACGTATCAAACTCCTGGGTGACTGTTACTTCTGCGTGAGCGGGCTGCCCGAGACTCGAAGCGACCACGCCTTCTGTTGCGTCAACATGGGCCTGCAGATGATACGCGTCATACGCGACGTGCGATACAATAAACAGGTTTTTTACAATATTATTACTTGTAAATATTATTCTTGCTTTTACAATATATTATTATTATTATTTATAATATATTTCTTCTAAGTACTACTATTATATTATTTTATCTTCATGGTTTTTGCTTATACTACTCGCTACATTCTATAATAAATTGTGGGAGCGAAAATTAAAGGAAATCTTTACACTGTAGATGGTTAGTTGATTTTAGTTCACGAGAGGCTCTTTTGGCAGTTCAAGAAGTTCACACGTTAGCACAATTTTCTACCATATTTTGACTTTACTCCACTTTTCCACAATTTTCGGCTTTTTCGTATTTCCTCTTAATCTTAAAAAAAAATTTTCAAATATTTTTTCCGAACAAACAATTGTAATGTTCGAAAATTACAATATTTTCTATTCTTTAGATCCCTATTGCATATTAATTAATTAATATGGTAATATTCATATAAAAATCAGGGTGAATCGCTAGGCATCGCTAAAATTTATAAATGGCTGATGATGTGCAAAATAGTATTAAAACTTGTTAATGAAAAACCATCTCGGCTTTATGGGGTTTTTTTTATATTTAATATTTAACTATCTTATTTTTAGATTTCTCGTGTACATTCCCAGGTGGACCTAGATATGAGAATTGGTATCCACAGCGGCACAGTGCTGTGTGGAGTGCTCGGCCTGCTCAAGTGGCAGTTCGATCTCTGGTCCTATGACGTCACTCTTGCCAATCACATGGAAAGCGGTGGTTTGCCAGGGTAATTATTAAAAAAATTCTGAGTAATTATTCATGATTATGATTTTGACTTCACAGATCTTAATTGAAACACGAATCTTTTATGTATTACAATATATTGTATACCTCTCTCTCTCTCTATACCTACAGTTTGGTGTGCTGTACGAAGATAGAGACTACTTATTTCAAGGCACTTTGACTCTACTATACGAATTTTATTAATTGCTTTTCCAGTCGCGTGCACATTTCTTCTGCAACTATGGAATGCCTCAATGGGGCTTTCGAAGTAGAGCCTGGTGAAGGAGAAACTAGGGATCCTCGACTGCGGGAACTAAATATTACGACTTACCTTATTAAAGCTACAGAACACCCAAGAAGAACGAGAAACAAATCATTGAATAAGTATGCGTTGCTTTTTCAATATATGTAATAACAAACTTTCTAACTTATTTTTTAAGTTCGCATTTTTTATATGCATACTAATTTATGATGATACATATAATACAATTAAAGTATGATACCATTAAATATTAAAATTAATCTTTTATTCCTATGTCTAGTATTGTACAGACAGCACAGATGCCTCAAAATGAGACTACAGTACAGCGTCGCCCAAGCGGCAGCATCGAAGATGAAACGACTACCGACTGGATCCCCGAGATGCCATTTCAAAATGTAAGATTTTCAATAAAAAGTTACACTATTGTAAAATAAAATAAGAAATTACCATAGTAAATTCGGTACAATTGTTTGAAAATACATATATTGCAAATGTACACTTCGAATCTACGAAATGCCTAATCTCTTTATACTTACACCCTTTTCAAGTTAGAAAAAAAAACGAAAAATAAAAATGTTTTTGTATGTACAAGCAGGCAGACCCGCTTGGATTTTATATCAGCAATATGAAATAGAGGCCTAAACATGAATTTCCGTAATTCTTACCTAAAATGTAAACTATTGCGCTGCAACTGGTTTAAGCTATGTAGGTATGGTCCATAATAGTCAATGTTAGTTTTATACAGCAGATAAATTTCTTACAGTACTTCCAAAGTAACCCTGGAGCAGCCTTGCGACGCTGCGGGAACAAAGCTGAAGATGTAGAGCATGGACAGGACATAGAGATCACTTCCATATCTGAGGTAAGGCTACATTTACATCACTATATAGTATAAAACAAAGTCGCTTTCTCTGTCCCTAATCCCTATATCCCTATGTACGCTTAAATCTTTAAAACTACGCAACGGATTTTGATGCGGTTTTTTAATAGATAGAGTGATTCAAGAGGAAGGTTTATATGTGTAACTAGCGGAACCCCGCGGCTTCGGTTGCGCTAAAACTAGGGATGAGGACTCGCTAGTTGTGAATAAACCAATAAATATAAATATGTGTCCTAATTTAAATATCCTAAATTTAGCGCGAGCGAAGCCGCGGGTTCCTCTAGTAAATGTATACTTGACTTTGAGAACCACTCTATCCATTGGCGAATACAGCATGAAAATCGGTTCAGTAGCTTTAGAGTTTATCGCGAAGAGACAGGCAGACGCGGCGGAGGACTAGGTTAAAACGACTCAACTTTCAAAGATAAACATATGCTATCTCCGACTTTTTTTATAACTTTTAAAGGGGAACAATTCCGTGATCGTGATACATAATTTTTGCATAACTTTAACCGTTTACGCAGCGCACGCAACGTAAGCTATCAAAAGGAACATTTTTCATTGATGCTCCGCTCTTATTCGTCATAGCGTGATGTAATATAGCCTATATATATATGTAATATAGCCTTCCTAGATAAACGGAGTATCCAACACAAAAAGAATTTTTCAATTCAGACCAGTAGTTCCTGATATTAGGGCGATTCCTGATATTAACCAAAAAAACAAACAAACAAGTTATGTTTAGAGGCAGCCAGGGGATGCAAAGAAATTCAAATTAATTGTCTTGTCGATGTAGGAACAAGTAAGCAAGGAAGTGAACCAGTGAAAGTGATGCCCTTTTATACAGCACTAGCTGCGCCCCGCGGTTTCACCCACGTAGTTGCCGTTCCCGTGGGATTACAGGGATAAAAGAAGCCTATGTCCTTTCTGAAGGTATCCGGTATCTGTGTACCAAATTTCATCGATTTCGGTTCAGCGGTTTAGGCGTGAAAGCGTAACAGACAGACAGACAAACAGACAGACAAACAGACAGACAGACAGACAGAGTTACTTTCGCATTTATAATATTAGTTAGGATAGTTAGGATTTCTAATAGTAAGTTACACTACTGGCTTAGTTTTAATGTAGGTGACTGCTGATACAGCATCCGCGCATCGCGGCAACGTCGTCTCGTCGTCGCTACGTGGATTTGTAGGTGAAATGCTTATGCGGCGCTTTGGGTTTGCGTAACAAACAAACAAACAAATTCCTCAGCATATATATAACGTTATCAGTATATATAACGTTTTGTCACATGTTTTAAATTCGTACAAAAATAAAGAACGATCTTTTTGTAAGCTTTTTCAGGAATATCTTGTAGATTCTTCTCTAAAAATTCATATTATTCAGTTTTGATTCTATAATTAAAATATTTATAAAAACAATAACTTTAAAATACCTTATATTATTCTTCTACAACTTACATACACACAATAATTTAGTACAAATGTTTGCTTTCAGGAAGACGACATAATCAATCACTCTATCGAAGTAAGCAGTAACCGTCGCATGCGAGCGGAGCACATGAAGCCCTGGTCGCTGCACTTTAGACGCGCATCGCTGGATTCTCGCTTCAGGCAGCTCGATGAAAAAACATTCAAATCCAACGTTATGTGCTGTTTGGTTTTGTGGCTATTTATTGTGGCTGTGCAATATATTATACACTTTAAGTAAGTGCTTTTGATCTTTCGTCTCTTAAGTAAGCTTTTAGGGTTTCGTAGTCAATGAAGAACCTTTTCAGTCTTTCCGCAGAAAATTCATGATTATCATTGAAAAATTTTTTTTGGGAAGCTTCTCTACTTTCAAGTGTGATTTTTTGTCTACACCATTGATAGGTCTTTCAAATACATTGCGGGTTTACGGAAATAATTTTACGATTAAGACCTGTCTATTTGTAACACATTAAGTGCTAAAGTGCTTAAATCCTTGACTAGTTGCTGCATATAATAAAAAGAACATGAAAAAAATTGTTATTATATTAAATTAGTATATGTAAACATATAGATTAATAATATACTTTTTATCTCCATATTAAAATCGCGCCCATCTATCTTATACTATTTCCTACACCTTAAGGTTGCCTGGAAGGATCGCTCTTTTAGCGATAAGGCGGCCTCTTGTGCATTCCATAATTTTTTTTTGTATCATATTTCCCTTTTTACTGGGTGTACAATAAAGAATATTATTATTATTATTATTATTATTTTTATCTTTATTCGTCTCTCCCGTTGCGGGGGTTTATTTTTTCTCCAACGCGGACATTGGTGAAATATTAGAGATGTTGATGAATTATATCTTTTGCATTGCTAAAAATGTTATTATTGTTATTATTTATAAAAAAATCAAATATAATGAACTATAAATCAAACTATACATCAAATATAAATTTTCTATCTCTTCAAGTTGCTGGGTGCTAGTAATAACGCTGCTGGTGATGACGGTGGCACTCGCGCTCTCCTTCTTGGTGGTGATGGCGGAGGAGTTCCCGCGCGCGATGCCGATGCTAGCCAACTTCTCCGCGAAGATCAGCGGGAACAGGACACGTCGGAACGTGCACATCTGTTGCTTTGTTACCATTATGTCTATATCTAGGTAATTTAAAATTAAACTTTATATACCGATTTTATATTTTAAGAAGATTTAAGAAGTATTTTAGATGGAACTGTTTGAAATTTATGTTATGTTTTTGGATATCTAAATACATTATTATTGGCTTCGATTCTCGCAGGGGAATTTGCCTAAATGCTTTTTTTTGCCTTACAACCAGGTCAACAGTGCGCTTGCACCTCTCTACAATGAAGAATTTATAGACTTTTATTAAAATCACTATAAATTTATATCTATGAAAAATATTTGGTTTCATTTAATTTATTTGCAAATGATTTAAAATAATTATTTTTTCAGTACAACGAAATTATACATATGTCCACTGCTAAAAATGCCCACTAAAGCCGCGAACGCAACTAACGGTTCCAGCACTGTGACTGAGAACACTTTGAATGAGGAAATAATTGGCGAGTGCTATAAGCCTGAATACGTTGTCTTTACCTGGATTTTGTGCTTAGTGGCGTTGACTTCGATTTTAAAGTTATACTACTTGATAAAGACTTTGATGGCAATTTTAAACGTAGCAATGTATTCAGTTCTCTTACTCTTATACTATAACAATGAAGAAGAAGGAGTAGATGATAGGTAAGACATGCACTATTGGCAAAAGTTTATAATAAACGATACTGCAAAATTGTAATTGTCTTATAAAAATCAAAAACACAGAAATTTTTTTAGTATTTTGGAATTACCTACCATAAGCTGCTTTCTTTAGTTCCGAAAACAGTCACAGGGAAGATATAAAAGCCAGTTCTTCTAACGCTTCTTCATTCCGAAATGGTTATAGACTCTTTTAATAAAAAATGTTATACTTGTTTGTAAAAGATGTCGAATAAAATATTTTAAATTTGAATAAATATTTATCAATACATTAACGTAAACATTATCTAACATTTCAGCCCGCTGCGATTCTACATACAAATGACGATCTTAATGATAATGTTTCTAGTAATAGTTGTGTATCATGCGAGGCTAGTGGAAGTTACATCGAGACTTGATTTTCTTTGGAAATTACAAGCTGAGACTGATCTTAAAGAAATGAAGGACACGCAAAGAACTAATAGGCATCTATTGAAACACATACTGCCAGATCACGTCGTTAATCATTTTTTAAGCAAGAATACATGCCCTGATGTAAGTAGAGGAGTTATAAGAAAGTATTTTGTTAATCTTCCTTTTAAGTTTTCTTAAGTTAATTATAAACATAATAAAACTATTTAGAACAAATACTATCAATACATACGTTCTATCCATTTTATTTTATTATACATTTGTTTAACGTATATAACATCAAGACTAAACATTTAGCGCGAAACTTTTTCATGTCATCAATTTTTATTAATACAGGTTTGATATCCTTTTAGAGCTTATAGTTCTAAGTACCATGAAAATTAGTGATATTAAGGTGAATTTTTGATTTTATTAGGAACCATATTCTCAAAGGCGAGACCACGTCGGTGTGATGTTTGCGGGGATACCGAATTTCCATGAATTCTACTCCGAGCAGAAAGCCGTTGACTGCATGAGGGTTCTTAACGAAATCATTTGTAATGTACCAATCGATTTATAATAGTACTAGTTTCATCATTTTATGTTCCAATATGATTGAAATTTTACAATTGCAATAAATAGTTTCTAGAGCATTTTTTTTTATTTCAGTTGATTTTGATAAGTTATTGATGCAGCCACAATTCAAAAGTATTGAAAAAATTAAAACAATTGGCGCTACTTACATGGCTGCTTCGGGGCTAAACCCAGATCATAAGGTATTAATTATATTAAAAATATAAATTAGAATTGTTATTAATTATCTTACTACTATTTAAGTATTTTTTATTAGAAAATATTATTGAACTTTCTTTAAGAACCGAGTGGAATCCTCGAGTGTCGCACTTGACCAGTTAATGTGCGAATAATTTTCAATATGCTTGCCATTTACGTAGATTTTATATAAAATCCACACTTTCAGAAATTTAATGCGAGTTCAAATCTATGATATTCCAATAGCTGTTATTTTTCTTCTGTTCTAATATACGACAGTAAAATAATATTCAATGTAAAACCTCGAACCCGTTACAGTTTAATTCCTTACTTACTAAAAGTACATATTATATTTTTCGCAGACAGCTGAGGATGATTCTGGCCATCTCTGTGCGTTAGTGGACTATGCATTTGCCCTTCGGGAAGCTTTAGAAGACATCAACAAGCACAGCTTTAACAAGTTTGGGCTTAGAGTAGGTGAGATCCTTTATATACAAAATATATATTTTATATACAAACTTTTATAGACAGTGGTAGCCCAGCGGTAACGCGTCGTTTGGATAACCGAGTGATGCGGGTTCAAATCCGGGTCTCGCACCTCTGATATTTTCATGTGCGAATCATTTATATCATGATTACCACTTGTCTTACGGTGAAGGAAAATATCGTGAGGAAACCTGCATGTCTGAGAAAACCTAACAAGTTTTCGAAAGGCATGTGAAGTCCGCCAACACGCACAAGGCCAGCGCGGTGGACTGTGGCCTAATCCCCCCTCGTACTGAGGGAGGCCCGTGCCCAGCAGTAGGACATTAAAAAGGGCTGATGATGATACAATCTTTTATATACAATATCTGCTTGCTATTGCAAGACAAACTATCGTGGCATTTTGAGTTACAAAGGCAACCATTTTTCTTGCAGAGACACCATATGACATACATCCTTTCTTGCGTACGCAGCGCATTATTCCATTTCGAGCATTACTTAATTGTAGTTCCAACAAAGCATTTAGTAAAAACTAGTACTAACTAGGGAAAACGCATTCTATCAAAAAACGGGTTTTAACTGTGACATATATATTTATATACAATTATTTTTTTTAGATATTTTCTATCAAAATAAACTTAAGGAAATATACAAAAAAATCTTCTTAGCTTAGGTCATAAACCACATTGGTATCATTTATATATGTATAATAAAATATTATATTGTCTGTTAGGTATTAGTTGCGGCCCTCTCGTCGGCGGAGTGATCGGTGCGAGGAAACCCGTGTACGATATATGGGGAAACACAGTAAATGAGGCCTCGCGGATGGAATCCACCGGCGCTATGGATCGTATTCAGATCACTAAGTTTACAAAAGAGGTACCTACTAAAAATATTAAATTAATATTTATTACCCTTAGTAAGAGATTTTTATCTATCGGTTATAGACAGTAGTATTACAATCTAAAGTGTATTTATTTAATTTTATTGATAATTTTCATATGTATGCATATAAAGTAAAATTTAAGGTTCTTGAATTATAATAAATAACGAGTCGCAAGTACGTTATTGGTTATACTCACAGCAAAACAATATTGTATTCCGAACCGTTGATAGCTATCGACAGACTGTCCATAATCTTTTAGAATTCATCTAACTTAACATTTTATAAACAATCTAAACCAATGGTATATAAAACTATAGATACGTTGCCCGCGCTCTGTAGTGGCAACATGAATGCAAGGCAATTACCGGACTTTCATTTAGTCGCGTACCAACCAGTGCGGCGGCAG
This sequence comes from Boloria selene, assembly GCA_905231865.2. Classification (NCBI taxonomy): domain Eukaryota; kingdom Metazoa; phylum Arthropoda; class Insecta; order Lepidoptera; family Nymphalidae; genus Boloria; species Boloria selene. The sequence continues at coordinate 3,332,502 of HG993133.1, forward strand.
TACGTGACATTAAAATAACTTTTGTGTATAACTTCCTCAAACAAGAAAAAAAATGCCGTCCTGTGTTTTTAGGACATGTAAAAACTATACTTTAACTGTGAAAGATAGAAAAGTATCATTTCATGCGTAACGACAACGTAATTAAAGAAATATATTTATCTCTCTCTAACAACAAAAATTCCGTAGATGACGTTTAACTTTCTTTCCCTTTCTTTGTGCGTCTAAATAGCTATCTAGTATCTAGCTACCGACAGTATTTACGCAGTTTTCGACAGCCGTGATGTTCATGCATGACGCGTCTATTTATAATACGTCATTGATCTAAACTTCTTTTTTTGAAGAACATTTAATAGTTATTATGATGTAGGTGTTAGAGCGGCACGGCTACGGTCTAGAAGCGCGCGGCGAGGTGGAGGTGAAGGGCAAGGGGCGCATGGAGACGTGGTGGGTGACGCGGTCGCGTGCGCGCGGCGCCGACGCCGTGCCCGCGCCCGCGCCGCCGCGCTCGCTCGCCGCGCTCGTGTACACCATGCTGCAGGCCCGCAAGCGCATATACACGCACCCGTTGGATGCGCCTGCGCAGTGTAAGTCACATAATCTGCATCTATCCAGTGGCCCGTGGCAAATTCTTCAAATGGGGCCCTCCGGCGTCCCAATAATATTAGTCACGTTAGAATTTAATTTTAATAAACTACTTATGTAAGTAATTACCCAAAACTATAATAGTTACGCCACTGCATCTCATCCATACCACGTAGCATGTTTAATAATCAGTCAACATGATAGACATACTGATTATTAGAAATATTTACTGTAACGTATGTGTGCAGAATATAAGCCCCGAATATAAAGGTTTTGTCTGTTTGTCTATATAGGTACATACACGCAAGTTCTACCCTGACTTTAACAAAACACCATAACTGGCTAACGCTAAACGCTGGTTAAGCCAAAACAATGTAACCACACGACATTAAAGTCAAAACAAATATTAAAAAAAAGATGATAACATATTTCGGAATGAACAAATATTTATTTTAGAAGTATGTAAAAATAAAGTAGAAATAAAAAGCTGGTTTACTTGCTTTGACAAGAAAAAATATTTTTAAGTTTATAATAAACTAGCATTTGCCGCGGCATCGCACACGTTCTAAGACCAAAGTTTTCTGAGCCGCACGGTATGGTATCTCGCAGAACTAACGCCCGCTCTTCCCGTTTTTGTAACATTTGTCATTGATGCTTCGCTATTGGTCATGTAATGTAATATAGCCTATAGGCTATAGCCTTCCTCGATAAACGGACTATCCAACACAAAAAGAATTTTTCAATTCAGACCAGTAGTTCCTGAGATTAGCGCGTTCAACCAAACAAACAAACAAACTCTTCAGCTTTATAATATTAGTATAGATAAATAAATGTATAAACTTTGAACAGCCCTTAACGGGAGCATGCAGGGACGGCGAGCGATGCGAGCCGGTACAGCGCCCAGCGCGCGGCGGCCTAAGGATCTGCACTCACGCAGTCGACATTTGCAACATTGGTTAGTACCAGTCTTATTATTTTTTTATTATTATCGTTAATGAATAATTTGGATCTTTTAAATAATTAATTAATAATTTGACTTAAATTACTTAAAGAACGTATCCCGAACTTCCCGTCCCTAATATTATTTTTCTTCTTAGTATATACCTATGAATTTATTAACTTTTTTGAGATACATAGCATATTGTTGTTTACTTTAGTTAAACGGACCAACTATCCAATACAAAAAGAATTTTTCAATTCGGACCAGTAGTTCCTGAGATTAGCGCGTTCAACCAAACAAACAAACAAACTCTTCAGCTTTATAATATTTTTTTTAAATGTACTCATCCACAGGCGTTAAGCGCCCGTGCCTTTTGTATATTTATTTTTCTTTTATTTATTTGGCGTTTTACATTTTTAAAAACTTAAAACTAGCGATACATGCTTACATTCTATGACGTGGTCCGACACTGTTCTTTTATCTTTTTTTTTAATATTATGTGCTTTTTTTAATATTACACATTACACATTACAGCTTTATAATATTAGTATAGATTTATTTATTTAACTTGTTGAACCTCCAGCAACGGTACGGAATCCAGCATCCGGCCGTACTCGAGCAGCATGGTGGCTCGGCGACCGGAAATGGCACCGCCCGTCGTCAGCAGCATGTCGGCGCCGCACACGCCCACCGCCGCGCATGCCTCGCCCGACCGCGCCTTCGTCGTACCTAAGCTCGGTAGGTTCTTGATAATGCTATATGGTAAAATTTATTGTTGGTTTATATTATTTTTTTACCAACAGTAAACTGTACCTACAATTGTAAAAAATTAAGAAAAAAAGAAGAAAATAAAGAAGGCAGTGGTAGCCCAGCGGTAACGCGCTCGCTTGTATAACCGAGTGCTGCGGACGGTGAAGGAAAACATCGTGAGGAAACCTGCATGTCTGAGAAAACCTAGCAAGTTTTCGAAAGATATGTGAAGTCCGCCAACACGCACTAGGCCAGCGCGGTGGACTATGGCCTGATCCCCCTCGTACTGAGGGAGGCCCGTGCCCAGCAGTGGGATGTTAAAAAGGGCTGATGATGATGACTTTTAATGTGAAACGCGAAATTTGAATGTATGGATAGTGAATTTATTGTGGATGTATTCTTTTACGCAAAAAATAGCGAATGAATTTTGATCAAACTTTATAGTTCTTAGTTTACTTTTAATTAACACATAACGCATAGGGAGTTTTAAAGATACATGAATTACCTATTAAAAGATAACATATTTCTTTAAGCATTTCTATCTAAAGTCAACTAGGTACATTACTATTTTTTATACGTGCTCTTTTATATTTACAACGCATTTAAGTTACTCTATGTTTATAAACTGATAACAGGTATAACAGCAAGACTGAAAGCAGCGAGCTTCTCATACCGAACTCGACCAAATAGAGAAAGGTCGCCCAAAATCCAAGAAGAAATGAAGGGTTCCAACGTTTCAGTGGCTAATGGCACGCCGGGCTCCTTCAGACTGCGATCGGTCACAACCGCTTCTTTCTTCCGGAACCGGAACAAGGACAGGAGGAAAGAGGAAAATGGAGACACTGTCACGACTCGAATGTAAAATACTATTAAAATAGTCATTACTTCTAAGCATATTTTTGTGTAGGTATGGCGCTGGCGCCATGTGTATTTATTTTTTATTATGTTTTTAGATTTAACTATTAACTTATTCAAATTATATCTACGTGTGTAGATGTTATTATAATCGTATATCTACGTGTTGTTTTTAATGTAAAGAATATTCTAGGAACTTTACATATTTTTCCTACGCATTTATCTCTTATGTAATTTGCACACTACCTACTTGATAATTTATCAGAAGAGTGCTCTAAATAATTAACTACTTACTACTTCTACTTACCTATCTTTTGGATAACGCGTGTTGGGTCTAAAGTTCAAACAGCTGATAAAGTTGTAGGATACTTTAATGAAAAAGAATTATAAAAATAAAAATAAATAAGCTATTATAACCAAAAAGTGCCCAAAGGGTAAATGGATAAGCTAAGTGTTTATTTTGTTTTCGCTATTTACGTACAAAAATAAATTAAGTCACTTCAGTTGATTACAAAACAAAGAGTTCTTTGCTTTCTATAAATACAACACTATATTAAATAGTAAACTAGACATTAATTAATTATAGTATAATAATATTATACATAGTAATAATTGTACATAAAAACTTAGAACACCAGAGCCAAATCTCTAAATGTTCGTATCAAAACGTAAACATAAACGTAAGACCTAAGCGCACAGACAGACAGTACTTTATTTTATTCTTAGATAATTATAGTTTAAATATTTAATTTAAATAATGTACAGGCTAATGAATTATTTTATATTAACTACTAATGCCATATTTAGTTTAAACAGTAATGCCAAAATTAATTAATGAAAAATGATCTCATCCTTCCTTCATTTCTAAGATAGAAATACAAACACTGAATTACCTATATTATGTTTATTTTATGTACCTATTAGTATACATTTAATGATAAATAAAATTACGGCTACGGCCGATAATATACGGTATATAATATATTAGAACAATGTAAATAAGTTTTTGTGTCCGTCTTTCTATAAATAAACCTCTGGAATTGTTTTATCCAACGAGTAAAACCAAAGATAACTTAAGCTGCCATTTCAATAGTTTTATAAACTGAAAGTCAAAGAAAGTGGATAACTATAAAAAATATACATTACAACTTTAAATTATAGAAAAATATTATTATAAAAAATATTAAGCACTAACTAGGTATTTTTGACAAAGAAGGAAACTTCCTGAAACTATTAGTGTACATATATGATATACTAGCTGTGCCCGCAACTTCGTTCGCGTGGATGTCGGAACTTAATTAGTATTTTTTAGTGCGAAGCGCTTATCTTCTTATCTATCGAACAATACTGCACGCAGTTGATCTCTAGTTATAGTCTCGTCTAAGTTCGAATACTCGTAGATGGCACTGTTTTAATATTTTACTTCGGAAACACTATTTTTTTTATTAATTTACATTTTTTATAAGTGGTGAACTGATTACGATGAAACAAAAACCTTAATGTTACTTCAATTTACGCACATATTGTTGTGTATAAAAGTTACGTGAAGTTGTGAGACCAAATGCACATAACCCTAATTTTACTTCTGGAATTTCTCTACTTCTTCACTTTAAACTCAAATATCTTTTGATAGACTGAACCGATTGCAATGAAACAAAAACTAAATGTTACTTCAAGTTACGTTCAATCGTTGTGTATAAAAGTTATCTACATTGCTTTCGTACATTTTACGTGATGCCCGGATAAATAAACAGACAAACCGACAAACAGACAAACAGACAAAAATTCTAAAAATGCTGGAAATGGGTTCTATTGGTTATCCTTTAACACCCTGGCTATTTTTTTTGTAATTTTTTTTGATGTACAAAAACGACTTTTCTACAGTTTTATTATATGTATAGATTATTTTTAATCCTCAGATCATTTGATTTATTAACCTACTAGCGACTCGCCCTCGCTTCGCTCGGGCTCTTCCCTAGATTTAGCACAGGCAAAGCCGCGGGATCCGCTAGCTATGCATATAAACCTTCCTCTTGAATCACTCTATCTATTGGAAAAAACCGCATCAAAATCCGTTGCGTAGTTTTAAAGATTTAAGCGCACATAGGGATATAGGGACAGAAAAAGCGACTTTGTTTTATACTATGTAGTGATAGTGATTAATTGCAAAATACAAAATTTATTGACTTAAGTTTCTACTATTAATCATATTATTGTGTATCTATTAATATTATAAACTGGCGACTCACGTTCAGTTCGCTCGGTTTCTTCCCAGGGTTTAGCCGTTAGCGTCAATGAAGCCACGGGATCCGCTACTTAAAATAATAATATAACCTCCTCTTTTTTAAAATCGGTTAAAAAGTAGCCTAAGTTACGCCTTATAACATTAGCTATCTGGAAATGAAAGTCTTGAAAATTAAAAAAAAATATTTTTTGATGTAGTACCGTATAAACTTTCATAATATGTATTTAGTATAAAGCTGTTAATTATAAATTAAAAACAGGCACTTCAATTTTATTTATATTTATAGATGGATATTTTTAACTCAATAATGCCATAAGAGCTGATGTTAGGTTACTTTTTAACCCAGAAATTTGACAGCTTTTGTGGCGTAGGAAATGACTATCTTACTACCCTTAAACCCTAGGGAGAACCTAAGTTATAATACGCGCCACGAAATAAGGGTCTTGACGAGCATCAGTAGCGGGGCGTTTTCGCGAGTAAAGTGGTGTTAGTATAAGAGTTATGTGTAACTAATTTCAATATATATTTAGAGATGTTTCGATGACCTTCACAATAAGGTGTATAGCAATGTTATATTGAAATTATTATCTATAAATTGTCTTCTGGTGACGTGCTTTGTCAAGTCTCAGCATTCGTAACGCGGTATATAACCAAGCGACGTAAGGGTGTGTTGCTAGTTTAAAATATTTTAACCTTATTTATATTAAACAATAAGAAAATGCCTATTTATATGTATCTACCATAGTCACTATTGTACATAATATAAGGAATAAGGACAATTATAATTAAATGTATGTTACTATTAGATTTTAAGATTTTAAAGATCTGTTAGATATTAAACCAAAGCCAAATAATTTATTCGTCTTATGAAATCTAAATGTCGTAATATAGCGTTAAAATAAATGGTGAACTATAAACATTGTTGTTTTTTTTTTTATTTTCTCTGATTCATGGGTGTTTTAAGGAATTCAATTAACAAGAAATTTTACAGGATTAAAATATTTAAGGTGAACGAAAAATCTTATAAGTAACACTCGTTTGTCAGTGCACTATATAAGGCTAAAACAACTGGTCATATTAATATTTTCAATAGGTTCGAATCCCGTTGGGGGAATTAATTTGTGATTAGCAAGAACGTGTTTACTCTATTTATGAGTGCTTATAGTTTTAATATGTATGTATTAAACGTTATATGTGTTATGTATCAGCTATCTGGTACCCATAACACTAGCCTCATAACTGTCATGAAACTTGTTGATATTTCGACCCGTACTGGGTTAGTTAGAAATAAGATATAAATAAGAGATAAATATATAACGACTACAAAGTCAGGGACATTAAATTTAATAAAACAACGTTATTAATAATATTAGTGTATTTATACAAAAATACATATTATATTGATTTTTGTGATGCACAATAAATAAACCACATCTCTCACCGTTCACTCGACCAGCATTCACCACCATTCGTATGTGACACAGCCGTCTTACATTTTGGAATAGGTAAAATCTCAGATCAAGTAAAAAAACCTAGATAACGCATTTAGGACAGAAAGTGTAACCATTAATTTAGACAAACTTACTGAACGACGATCCGTAAGATACTAACGAAAATGAGCTTTGGTGCATATGTGTGCTGTGCTTACATGAAGGAGCAGACTTTTGTGGCTTCAGTAATAATGAAGGTGGTGCGTTCTCTATCTTTTTTTTACTTGATCTGAGGGTAAAATATACACTTTATAGAACAAAGTACTTTTTTTAATATTGTTATTGATGAGTGAATATTACAATGATAGCTCAGTGGTATCGCGTTCGCATGGAAAACCAAGTTAAGCCAGTTCAAATCCCGGGACTCGAAATTCTGATACTTTTATTGTTTGCCAACATGATTATCAACTTTCTCTAGGCTGAACGAAAATATTATGAGAAAACCTATATAACGTAGCAAGTTTTCGAAAGACATAAGTAGTTAATCATTATTTAAAAGTAAATATTAAGAAATATCACATATTAAGAAACATGAGTGTATTAATGTTATTTAAAACTGTGTTGTTCATCAACATTATCTGCACTAACGCAATAATGAAGCTTTAATGTCTAATTTATAACTGTCTTATTAATATTAAAAAAAAATGCAAAAAAATATTTCCTGAAAAATGCATACAAGAATGTGTTACATTCTATTACAACATAAACCGGGTGTTTAGATAGTTAATATTTTAATGTTAAAAGCTTTTAAATAAATTGATCATAATTTAGTTTATCAATACGTAAGGTAGATTAATAAGATGTATTCTCAAATATATTTTCGAAATTCTATATTACAATAACGTATTCACGTTACTGTCATACCTTTTAGAGACAGTGAAAAATAATCTCAATTTAATATCTTAGGTATAAAAAAAAATATTCGCTCCGGTTCGAATCCATCGACGTAAATTAAAAACATCTAACAACAATGACTACTTTACCGACTTTGTTCTACAAAATGTATTAAACTACAACACGTACAGTTCGTATTTAATATAATTAAATAGTTCACATTAACTGTTGAACTATTTTCATCTGAAACTCAAATAAATAACGGAATGAAAGGATTACTACAGTTCTCGAGGCATAAGCTCAGCCTTGCATTTGTGTGAGTGCAGTGTACGGATAGGCACGACCGAAGGCGTAGCGCGTTGCGAGTGGTTTAAACTGGTTTTAACTGGTTTTTGATGCGCGGCTATTGGCTTTTAGCTATCACTCACACTAATGCAAAGCTGAGCTTACGCCTCGAGAACTATAAATACTTCTACAAAGATATAATATGTTTAATACAAACATGGCGATTATATTAAATACTAGTGAGAAAATAATTATACATAAGGCACTCTCTACGTCTATACTTCATCGTTTAATTAGAAACTAAACTATCTTAGATATATTAGGATTTATAATGTCAAAAAAAAACATATTTATATAAAGTTAGGACAAACATAAAAGAGATTTTCATTTTATATTATAAATGTATAAAAACTTGATTTATTCAATAAATAATTGAAAATATAATAAAGTATGTCAATTTTATCTACTTATTACATTTACAGTTCGCGTCACGTAAAAAGAACGCTGGAAGAAAGTAGTGGGGGGTGTGTTTGCGCATGGGTACATTCACATACGAAATTCCTAAGCCTATCCTTTTATTTTTGAACTAGCCTTTCGCTCACGATGTATATTAATTATTGGTAGGTACATTGAAAAATATATTAGATAGAATGTCATTAAATACATTTCTATTAATTAATAAAATATGTTTGATTCAGTGTTGAAGAGTGTGCGCAGGAATTACACGACTTAATTCCCCCATCCCCTTTCCATCATCGTACGACTCGACGAACGGCTTGTCTCCATTCTTATGTCGTGGACATTCCAAACGTCCGGACGGAGCGTTTCGCTTCGTCATCTATTATACGTGCGGCTAAGGATTGGAACAACCTGCCTGCGTCAGTGTTTCCGTCCGATTACAATATGGGTGTCTTCAAGGCAAGAGTGAATAGGTGGCTACTGAATTAGTGCGATTTACCATCTCCGACTGCGTTACCACTTACCATCAGGTGGAACGCAGTCAAGCACCAATCCAGAATAAAATAAAAAAAAGTGTAGAATGTTTAATCTACTAACAAAAAAATTAATTAATTCTTTTAATATATATTTTTTTATTATTAACTGCATTATTATCAGACTCTCTCTTTATAAAACAATATACGTCAAAAATATTTTTTTACTATTTTTTATATAAAATCATTTCGTAATTAATAACTTTTGTGTGCGCGATGGTATTTTAAACTGACGAACCAATAGCGAGCCGGAAAGCATGCGAGCCGTGCCTCGACGTCCCGCGCCCCGCGTCTTACCACCAAATTGGCCGATAAATCGCCTCTGCGCTATTAATTGACAGCCAGCGTTCTTTTTACATGACGCGAATTATACATCGTTTAGAAAAAGTAGTGAATAAAAAATATATCTGGCCGTATACAATTGTATTTTGATAAATGAACATTAATAAAAAAAAAGTTATTCTTTCTTTAAATATACTCAATGCTTTACTCAAGTAGTATTAAATGGATAGAATAGGTGTTATGCCGAAGCACACCAACTCACAAATGTAATTTTTAGGAAATCTTATAATAAAATACTAACACGTGCTAATATCACTTTGCGTGCATATAAACTATATAAAAATAGAAAATAAAAATTACTTTCTAACATCATTATGTTGTTGGCAACACTTTTGCATAAACTCATCCAAATAATTGTCTATAGCTTTAATTATAGCTAACTTTGAACCCACTTTAAAAATGTATAAAGGAAGGCCTATTTCCCTTTAATTATTTATAAACAAAGTAAACTTGTAACAAATATTTCAAGTCTCTAGTACTCTACAAAATCCCACTCTACTCTAAGAGCCTATCTACAATTGTACTATAACCATCAGTTCTTCACTTAAACAGTTAAATGAGCAGTATTGTGCCGAATTTGTATCAAATATCAATAATAATAATAATATATTAAAAAAATAGTAATCGAATTACTGTATGAAATAAAAAAAAATAAGGAATCAAACATTTTCCCAAAATTATGAAATATTTAGAAATATGAGAATAGACATTGAATTCTTTTATGAAAACCGATTGAGTTAAATAACCTCCTCCTTTTTTGAAGTCGGTTAAAAAAGAATTTTTTACATACATAAATATAGGCAAGTATTTTAACATTTTAGATTTAACAGAGTTAAATAACCTCCTCCTTTTTTGAAGTCGGTTAAAAAAGAATTTTTTACATACATAAATATAGGCAAGTATTTTAACATTTTAGATTTAACAGATTTAGACCTTTTAGATTTAACATATCCGATTACATCCAGTATATTATATAAAAAATACACTTGCTATGGCACCAATTATTATTATGGTTTCATTAATATATTATATGAAATTAGTTTAGAATTGATGGCGAATTTTTAATTCAAAGTTGATCATCGTTTGCGAGCATTGGTGTTTGCAGGACTTCTATCCACCTGTAAATTTGAATTAATGTAAATAAATATAGATAAGATAGTATAGTATAGTTGTTAGTTAAGAATAGTTAGTATAGTTTTGCTTTATTTTATTGTATTACAATTGTGCAAAGGTCAGAGTAAATAAAGGCTATTTTTATTTTTTATTTTTATTTATTTTATTTTTAAATAAATATAGAAATGCATGGACTCAGTCTTAAAGTTTTAACCTACTTACGTTAAAGTTAAAAATAAACATTAAAATTGGCACTGCTACTGAAACACAAATATTCTGTAAAAAGAAGGTACTCCTTTTTCAAAATCGGTTAGTAATAAGATAATTCTTTAATAAAAAAAAACTGGTATTTTTATACAGCCAGTTTTTTTAAATAACTCTATATAAAATATAATGTTTCATACCTATTATATGTATAATGGCTGTCAGCTCTGAAAAAGTACACGTGATTCTTAAACTGCAATTTGAATACAAACTCCTTGTCGATACCGTCGCTGGGCGCCGGCGCTCCTACACTATACCTGATAAGACAATAAATAAATAAATAAATAAATAAAGCATAATATTAAAAAATACTGGGTCAATCTATGCTAAATTTTTATGGGACCAAATGGCAGCTAATCCGCTTCAAACAAAAGAATCACGTAAATTGGATCAAATATTGATGATTTCAAGTGGAAATATAATAAAAATTGATGAATAAGTAACAAACGTATATTATGTATAATGTATATGCACACGGCACAAAGTTTAAAGAGAAAGAGAGATACCACTTACGCGCCCCGTCTTATATACTAACATTATTTGGACAGATTAAATATGTTGCCATAATTAATATGGTTGTGTTCTCACTTGCCAACAAATATCACAGAGTAAATAACACCGATCGAATTGATAACCTCCTCCTTTTGGAAGTCGGTTAAAAAACGATATTTTAAGTCTGAAAAAAATATTATTAGGTAACAAATATTTACCCTAGTAAAGGTAGAGAGGCGAGAGGCGACTGGTCGCGACACGTCTTGTAGAAAAACAGCGTGAAAACCGCAAACACTACCCACAGTTTTTGCCAGCCGTGGGAGTTTTTAAACTTGCGTAAGAGGTAGCCGGATAATTGACTCTGTGAACAAAATAGTATATATTTTGGGACATCAACATCTAGTTACATGGTAATGTTTCATAATTAGAAAGGATTCTCCTGGCACAGTCATCTTATATGCTTAAAAGGAAACTACAACCCTTTGATTTTTTGTGTCAATTGTGTGTGTAAACCAAATAAATGATATTTTTATTTTATTTTATATAGTCTTGTGTTATGAATACCACGCACTCACGCACTCACGCACGCACGCACGCACGCACGCACGGTTCCTACGTTTAGCACAACCTCACGCACAATATGCATTCACTGTCTAAGTACGAAAACCAGCCATGCAGAGAAGAAAAAAGAAGAAGAAGAGGAATAAGAGGAAGAAGAACCCGCCACCGGTACCGACCCGCATGGCGAGGTGCAGCTGCGCGCGCCGCAGCGAGGCCGCGCGGTGCCAGCACACGTGCGCCAGCGCGCCGCCCGCGCCCGCGCCCTCGCACCCGCCCTCCGACTCCTCTGTAAGACACATACAATAGCTGTATATATTGAATTCATTTAAATATGCTATATCTATAATGCTTTATCTATAAAAAAAGTGCATGTGTACAAAGTACACATGTTAGAGGTAAAACTTGAATTTAAATTAAGGTTAACTCTTCCCCGTCTCTGAGCGCCTGGTACTATGGACTTATTTTTTCGTTTCATCGAGTTTGAAATCACAAACGATTCTAAAGAAGTTTCACTTCAAAAAGACAATGTAGCCCAGCAGTAACGCGGCGCTTGGATAACAGAGTGATGCGGGTTCAAATCCGGGTCTCGCACCTCTGATATTTTCATGTGCGAATCATTTATATCATGATTACCACTTACACATCATCTGCTCTTTTTTTAACGTCCCACTGCTGGGCACGGGCCTCCCTCAGTACGAGGGGGATCAGGCCATAGTCCACCGCGCTGGCCTAGTGCGAGTTGGCGGACGTCACATGTCTTTCGAAAACTTGCTAGGTTTTCTCAGACATGCAGGTTTCCTCACGATGTTTTCCTTCACCGTAAGTATAAATAAATAAATAAATAATTACCATAATCATGTAACTGCGGCGTGAGCTGCGTGTCTCGGGGCGCGGCGTGGTCCCTCGCGGCGCGAGCTCCCGCCTCCAACGCCTCCAACCAGCCTGCGTACTCCGCCTCGTTACTGGTGCTTAGCGTTAGTTTTGTGTCCTCATCTGGCAACATTAATACATTATACTATTCAATTTAATTATTAATAAATATAATAATAAATAAATATGTTGGGACATTTACACACAGCGCTATCTAGTTCGCGACCGCTGGCGCAGCAAGTAGGTTCACTACAAACTGAGCCATCGTGTCGTCAATTATCTTATTGCTAAAATTATCTTATTGCTAGATTCAAAGCCCGCTTACTTCGCTAATGTTATCATTATATATCATGAAACATATAATTAAATTATGAGTCAAATCTGCATACAATATTTTTTTGTAAAATCAAAAATAGTCAAAATTATCGATACAAAATCTAGTTCTTTTTTAATTTTTGTTTGTCTGTCTGTGACCTCATCACGAGAGAAGTTGATGAAATTTTAAAACTGCAGACTACGGTCTTATTTAAAAAAAAATAACTAATAAGCAATATTAAAGAGTGTTAAAATTACTAATTTAGACATACATTGAATAATAAAAGAATGCGGTAGATCAGTGTTCTCAATGCTCAGCTCGTGCAGGGGCAGCACGGAGTGCGCTCGAAACAGTCCGTTCGAATTTTTCGATGCGATTATCAAAATGTCGTTAAACTGTAAGCAAAAATATAAAATACATATTATTCTCTGACAATGCGTCTTTCACCTCTTCAGATAATCAACACTTGCTAATAATCTAAGAAAAACTTCACTTCACTTTATATACTCCTAGTGAGAGAAAACTTAAAACTAACTAGAATTAGAATTTTAAAAAGATAATATTTCACTAGTTTTTTTTAAGTAATACCAAAAACAATAATGGAATACATAATGAAAAAGCAAAATATAAATGAAAATATTTATTATACTCACCAAGAAAAGCATTCTTTGCTGCAATCCTTTCGAAGTGTGCGAGTACACACAGCCTAACCTCACGAACTCTCTCTCAGCAACCAGTAACTTATCATAGCCTGTGGTAAATCATTTAGGTATAATCTATGTAGCATAAGATGTATAATAAAAAGTAATGTAGCGGAATATGTACACGAAATAAAAACACAAATTTAAAAACAATACGTGTTTTACTATTGATTACAAACACAGGCTCCAGATAAAATAATATTGAATATTTTCTTTGTCGATAAATCTGTTTACATTTCACGCATAAAATAAAGAAAGGATTTTAACCAAATTTTTTGTAGCAATAATCTCTCACTTAAATCAACATTTAAAAACACCTTTTAGTAAAGAAAAATCTTTCATTCCCACGGGAAAGTAAACAACTGGTACAACGTAAAATCGAGTGGTCGTTAGAAGTGTTTATGGCTAACGCTGCCTAAACCTAAATCAACACAATAAACTAGAAAATTTCAAGATAAATATGATATACGAGCCTGAAGCACCATAAATTACTCAATGAGTAGTTAATTCTTTACTAATAAATTATTGTAATAATGGCTAAAATTCAAGCTTATTTTATTCCAAGTGGTGTGTATTCCATTTAAGAGTGAGTGAGTGCGTGTGTGTGAAAGGGAGAGTGGGAGAGGGGGGGGGTCGTTCATTAATCACGTGAGATTTGTAGCCTTAAACCTCACCACGTATCACCATGGGGGAAGGGGGGTTCAAAAAATTGTATAAAAACATCACGTGATTAATGGACGACCCCTATGTAGGTATACAAATATACGAGAGCGGAGCAGAGGGGGATAGAAAGAGGGGGAGAAAGAGATAGAGATAAAATATAGTTACCGATCACGTCCCGCTGCAGTTGGCACATCGCGGCGTGATTTTCCACGTGTCGCAGCTGCAACGCCGCCGCTTCCGCCGCCGAGTTCGCCAGCTCTAGCGCTTCGCGGGACGCCGGGCTTTTTGTGGCCGTCCATAGCTCTGTTAATTGGTGTTTAGTTTAATTATAAAATAATAACATTGCGTATTTTTCCTTAAAGAAAATTATATATTATATAAGTATAAAAAACTTTAAAAGCACAACTTATCTAAATACCAAATGTTGTCCATGTCGTTGTTGCCGTTTCTGAGGATACGATTTCAATTGTTCATTTAATATTATAAGATATAGTAGAGCATATTTATTTTTCCATATCCAATATTCTCCTATTGGGCATAAAATATACAGCGAAAATATTGGCAGTTACAAGTGGTAAGTCACTAGAATAAAGTTATACATCTATTTCATTTCATTCTACATAAAAAACTCAAGTGGCGTAACAGAGAGAATAACACTTTCTCGCTTGCAACACATATGAAAGTGACACACACAGTTGCCTTGGCGCATATTGTTGCCGTCATTCATTATAATACCATCTCGCTCTATCTCTACGCGTATGAAAGAGACAGAAGTAGTGACATTGCACCATGCTGGCGTAGTGGCGCAGACGGCATAGCGCTGCCGCCATACACCAGTACTATCTCTCTCTACCCCTAGGCTTGCAAAAGAGACAGTAGCGCTCACCTTGCGCTATTCCGTGCGTAGTAGTGCAAACGGCATAGCGCTGTTGCCATACAATTGTACTATCTCGCTCAACCTCTACGCGTATGAAAAAGACAGATGTCATACTGGCGTAAGCGGCATATCACTGCCGCCATACACTAGTACTATCTCGCTCTACCCCAAGGCGTGGGAAAGAGACAGCAGCGCTCACCTTGCGCCATCCGCGCGTAGTGGTGTAAACGGTGCAGCGGTCGCAGCAGCAGGCACGCGAGAGGCAGCGGCGCGGCGCGGTCGAACGCGGCGGCGTGTCGCGCGCCGTCCCCGCCGCGGCGCCGAGCGCTCTCCACTAGCGCTACCATCGCGCCCGCGCCCGCTATGTACGTGTTGTACGCCTGTCGTTGTCAATATTAGCAAGGTTACTATTTAAGTTAATGTGTTAGCTTATAAAATATGTGTGTAGGTTTGTACACATATTTTAAATATGAAAACTTCAACTTTTTTGAATAAATTTATAGCGTGGACCGCTTTGATGATTTTTTAATAAAAATAATATTTTAATTCAAAAAATCATTTTGTAGTCAATAGTATTGTGAACCTAAATCATTTTAGAATCCATTTGAAAATCGGTCCAGCCGTTTAGGAGTTCAGTGACATTGTAGTATGTCACTAAACTCCTCGAAAATCCTCGAAAAGAAGAAATATAGGTATTATAACAAAGATTCATTCTTCACATAAGTATTAAGTGCACTCACATCATACGTATTTGATAAGTAATCATGCAGGATCTCGGCTATTTTCTTGTATTCCGGTTCCTCGACATCTGAAACAATGGACTTGCAAATTAAATTTATTAATGATAACAATATCTATATGGCTAGCACCGTTATAATGTAAGAATGATTTCTCAACTACCTTACTAACTTACCTACGTGTGAATTACACTTTTAATGAGCGTACATCTATCAGTTCGTCGTCTCAGTGCTTATATTTTAAATGGCCAAAATCATGTATATTTTGATCTATATAAAATATACATAAATCAATATAAATCCTAGAAATAAAGCTTTATTTTAAAAATACATTCCAAATATTCGTACTGTACTTACAAATACTTGGTAGTTTTAACAAATACGCACTAAGATCGACGAATTTTTTAGAAGTCTAACATCTTACTACTAAATAAGTACTAAGAAGAACAACAAAGCTAAATTACATAGCGAAGAAAGTTTTATAGAACTGGCTATTATAAGTGATTTTTTTAAGGTAAGATGGCTGATTTAGTGTCAGATGACGGAAATCCACACAAACACACACACAAACACATTTCCATACCATCAGCATCACACTCTATGGGTAATTCGATACAAGACAGTACACGATCGAGATACGCGAGAAACGGTCCCGCCGGCAAAGCCAATATGGCGTCCCAGTCTGGTTCTGGAAGAAATGTGTAGTGGTACACGTTATATAATACAAACTACCTATAGAATCATTATATAGTATCAAAGTCTGTCTGTTCGCGATCCTTATAACACATACATTCACTATCCTTTCCCGTGGGATACTTGTATACTGTTACGCTGTATCCACTGTACCTTTGTCTATCACCTGCACTCGCACTAATCAAAGTGAATACAGCCCTTTACGACAAACAATACTTCAAAATAATCAAAGACACTTGTATTCATGTACACGTCAGTTAGTCGTAAGACGTAAAAGTCAAAGCATAATTTTCGGTAACATATAAAACCTCAGAATGTTAAGAATTTTATTTCTATACTTTGTCCATTTTGTTAATGGTTTTTTGACAGCTATTTTTTTTGCAAATTATCACAAAATTTAAATTGATTAGGAAAAAAATAAAAAAATTGTGAGTATTATAAGATAACATTTATTTTCACGAATTTTTTCAATAGACTTTTATGCATCAAACATTGTTTGACGTATCTGTCTATAATTTTTTAATGAACTTCTAAGTAGTAAACCCTGACGTACGTATCTTTGATAGATAACAAATGAAAAAAACAACTAGTCTTCTATTCTAATATCAAAAAATAAAAATCTTTTAGTTATTAAACAGTTCTTTAATAACAAACAAAACATTGACTATTAAACTGAGATATTATTATCAATTAAATAAAATAGGACGTTTTTATGCTCGAGCGCAATCTCGTTAATCTCGCGAGATCTCGTCGTTTTTTCGTTCGAGATCAATCTCGCCAAAAAAGGCTGAGATCTCGCGAGATCGAGATTACATTCCCTATATGCAATGTCACGGCCCGAATCACATTATGATTCTCTTAGTTCTCTCCACCACACTTGATTTTTACGATAATAATACTTATTTTCATATTAATAAATAATAAATATAAAAATAAATATGATTTTATACTTAAAAAAATAAGAGAAATCGATTATTACGTCCTTTTATCATCACTATAGCTTGTCAGTCGGCGAGCTGTCAAAAAACCATTAACAAAATGGACAAACTATAGTGTTTAGAACACAGGCGAAGCCGCAGCAAGTGCTAGTATATAGACTCACCGTGACAGTCATCGGGCGAGGGCAGGCCGGGGGGGTGCGCGGGGGCGGCGGCGGCGAGCGCGCGGTCGAGGCGGGCCAGTAGCGCGCCGGCGGGCAGCGCGAGCGGCTCCAGCGCGAGGCACGCGCGCGCCAGCGCCGCCGCCTCCGCGCCGCCCGACGCGCTGCGCCCTAGCGACCCCACGCGCTTCGACCACGTCTGTAATACCACCACCAAAATATACTATTGTAAGCATAAAAGAACAATAGGTACTAAAAACTGTGACACACAAATTTAACAAGTAATAAATAACTTTTAAGCTTATATTAGTTTCAGTTATCCATTGATTCAATGAATAACTGAAACTAATATGTCGCGTTCGCGCGATAAAAAGTAAATTCAACTTGACAGCTCGCTCACAGATTATCAAATAAAAATAATTAGTTTATCCTTATTCTATTATATTATCAAAAAAAATACAATAAATTTAATCTAGAAAAATCGTTAAACAAAATATGTATACAAATCATTATAATTTCCTGACATATAAAAATCTCGTGTTTGTTACCGAACTCCTCCGATTTTTTATGATTTTTTTTTGTTTATATTTGCTAGGTCTAAGAATAGGTCGTAGGCAATTTTTATTCCCTTAGGTGATAAAGGTGGCCCTCTCCAAATTTTCGTTTTTTTATTTTTGGGCCAATTTTTTTTATGATTTGGCATCAAAAAATACATATATTTTCATCTATCTACCGTCAATGCCTATTTTTTAAGTGATTGGACCGCATGCGGAGCCGAGGAAATTGCTAGTTACTACATGAAAAACATAATAAACATCTACATATATTTATACATATACAGATATATAATTAATAATATAATCATTACACATCCAGTAAAAGTTCCAGTAAAAAAAAATTGTCCATTATTGTAAAAAAAAAATAAACTCACGACAGTAAGTAGTTCCAGGTCCCGTTTGTACGTGCGTTCAGTCATGAGCAGCTCCTTGGCTACATAATACGTGATGTCAGCACCACGTTTCTTTACTGTGTCGCCGGCTGCCGCCACGCCCGACGTTATACTGGGATAACATTATGTACTTTAAAGGCATATTTTGAGTTATGTATATTTGAAATGGAACATATGCTTGACATTTTTAACAATTAGGTGTTGTTTAAATTGTTATTATATAGAATTACCTGTTATTATTCCGCCTTGTCAATGTATCGCCAGCGTCACTTTCTCCGCCACTCAGCACGTCCATATTGTTGGTGGATGCCGAAACTATATTTACTGCAAACAAAAAATATTTAAATATATGTACGTTTAAGTTGATAAAACATAATAAATAAAAAAAAAATAAAAATAGCCTTTATTGCTGTTTTCTTTTTACAAATACACAATACAATTACAAATGCCTACTCAAACTATTAAACTTTTATGTAATTATTAATTTAAGGTAAATTACTAAAATTACTATCGGCAACTGGAGTTTTTTTAACAGCTTGTCTGTCAACAAAGGCCTCCTCTAAAGATATCCACTTATTCCTGTCTCTTGTTAAGCGAATCCACGTCGGACCTGCTATTTTCTTCAAATCATCTTCCCATCGTTTAGTTTGTCTACCTCTCCTTCTTTTCCCGTCTCTCGGATACCACTCTGTTATTATCTTCGTCCATTTTTCTTTACTCTCTCTTAGCATATGTCCCGTCCATCTCCATTTTAGCTGTCTGTAAACTGTGTGTGCGTTTTTAAATTTTGTTGTATTTTTAATTTCTTGTAATTTAACTCTGTCCCTTTTTTTATACCTAATACACTTCTTTCTATACCGTTTTGGCAGACTTTTAATTTACTTTCCATTTCTTCAGTTAGTGCCCATGTCTGGCACCCATATAATAAGCATGGTGGTAAGGTCGTAAGGTGTATTTTGGTTTGTGCCGGCGGATCAGTTATTGAAACACGTCTTTCCTTTTTAATTGTTTATTGGCAACTACTTACTTGTAAAGCTAATTGAGACTATATTACACAAATCGCAAAACAGAATCACCATAAGCCGCCCACCAAAGGACTACTGAAGTCCTTTCAAAATTCAAATTAAATAAAATCAACAATATTTATAGGTTATCACATGTTTTGAGTGTGCTTCTACAACAATCATTAAGGTATATGGTGCATATATGGTGCGGTCAGAAAGAATTTATATAAAGAACAATAGAAAAATAATAAATTTTAACAACTGTATACTAATCTATTTCAATGGGCAACGCACATAGTTTGGTTACGCATCGCTTTGTTATATGATCACCACTCTTTACACTATAGACTCTGGTAAGACCGTCAGGGCCAGGATGCTTGTCGGTTATTCGTCCCATAAGCCACTTTCCTGGTGGCAAATTGTCCTGTTTTATGAGGACAATCTCTCCTATCTTGAATTCATCTTCGCGTTTTAACCATTTCGGTCTTTGTTGCAGCCGCGTCAAGTATTCCTTTTGCCACCTTGACCAGAAGTCATTCAGCAGTTTTTGCGTGTATTGCCAGCGTGTCAGGTTGCTTATTTTAGCGTCTTTCAGGTTCACATCAGGCACGGTTACAGGGGCTTCAGTTATCAAAAAATGACCCGGAGTTAATGGTTCCAACGTGCTGTCTTCCTGCGGGCACAGCGGTCTCGAATTCAAGCACGCTTCAATTCCACAGAGAACCGTCGTAAGCTCTTCATAGGTAAGGTTAGTGTTAAGGATTCTTCGTAGATGGTGCTTTATAGATTTCACACCTGTCTCCCATAAATTTCCAAAATTTGGTGAGTAGGCAGGGATGAAGTGCCATTGTGTTCCATCATTAGCAAGTAATTCACTAATTTCTCCATCAAATTGTAGGCGAGCTTCCTTCCACGCTTCAACCAGTTCTTTGTTAGCACCAACAAAGTTTTTTCCCTGATCACTCCACATATTTGTACATTTGCCTCTTCGTGCGCAAAATCGTTTAAAGGCACCAATAAATGCAGCTGAAGTCAGATCACCAACCAATTCCAAGTGGATCGCCTTCGTGGACATACATACAAAAATAGCTATGTACGCCTTGCCAGTTTGGGCTCCTCTGCCCTTTTTTATTAAAATTTGAATTGGTCCCGCAAAGTCGACACCGGAGTTAAGGAATGGCCGAGCTGGTTTTACCCTAAAACTTGGTAAGTCTCCCATCAATTGTGTTTTTACCCTAGCCCCATGTCTAGCACATATCAAGCATCGATGGATACACTGCTTTACTAGGGACTTCGCGCGTAGTATCCAGTATTTCGATCGCAGGTAAGTGAGCATCAATTGCACTCCTCCATGCAGCGTCTTCAAATGTGCTTCTGCGACCACTAAATAGGTAAGTCTACTTGCATGACCCAAAATGATTGGGTGCTTCACGTCATTAGCCAGTTCAGAGTTCCTGAGCCGACCGCCCACCTTCAGGATTCCATCTTCGTCAAGGTAAGGATCTAGTGATTTTAGTTTGCTTGTTTTCTTAACTCTTTTTTTTGTTTTTAACGATTCTATATCTTCTGTAAATTCTTCTTCTTGTGCTCTTTTTATGCAGGTTTGCATCGATACGTGTAGTTCTTCAGTTGTGATTTTGCTATTTATTCTGTCTTTTAATGTTTTTTGTTTCAGGAATCTTCGGCAATATGTGATTGTTCTAAGTAGCTCTAATAATGTATCAAATTCTTCAAATTGTGTAAGTAGTCTCTTCTCTTGTTCATTTTTGGTGTAAGTTATTTTTAAATTTTGTATTTTATTATTTTTCCTTTCAATCTCTGTTTGCATAATGTTTGGTTTAGTGAACTGTATCTTCGATTGTTGTAACCAGTCTGGCCCATGCCACCATAATTCACACCTTTTCAGATTTTCTACTAACATCCCTCTTGAACCAACATCAGCTGGATTATCTTGAGTTTGGACGTGATGCCACTGACTGCAGGATACGTTGGTTGTAATCTCAACCACTCTGTTTGCCACAAACACCTTCCAGTTGTTTGAATCTCCATATAACCACGACAGGACAATGGTCGAATCTGTCCAGGCATAAATTTGAGTTGCAGGTATTCTCATTGCTTGACCAACTTGCTTAAGCAATCTTGAGAGTATTAACGCGCCGCAGAGCTCTAAGCGAGGTAAGGATATTGTTTTCAACGGAGCCACTCTTGTTCTTGCTGCGATAAGCGTCGATTTGTTCGTACCGTCTGGGTAAGTCACTCTGCAATATACTACAGCGCTATATGCTTGGATGGAAGCATCGCTGAATCCATGGAGTTCTATGGACTCTCTGTTGGCCCACGTCGTGCCTACCCATCTTTCTATGTAGATCCCGTTCACATGTTCAAGGTCAGATCGCAATGTGTTCCACTTGCTGGCTATTTTAGAATTCAATGCATCGTCCCAGGTTATTTTTTCTAGCCATAGTTCTTGCATTAATATCTTTGTCAGAACGATGCTAGGCGCAATCCAGCCGAGTGGGTCAAACAACTTTTGGATGTCAGACAGAATGCTTCGCTTCGTGATCACTTTATTGATTGAAGGTAAGTTTAAATTGTACTCGAATCTGTCTTTTCCTAAATTCCATTGTACGCCAAGTGCCTTTATTGTTCCATCAATCTTCAATTCCAGATTAGCATTAGGCGATTTATCGCTAGGATCAACTGTTTCCAAGAATTCTCGGCTGTTGGATGACCATTTCTTTAATTCGAATCCACCCAAATGAAGAAGCGCTCTAAGATCTTGACTATTCTTTATTGCTTGTTGCAGACTGTCACTTCCAGACATGACGTCATCTACGTAAAAATCTTCACGCAATATCTTAGCAGCTTCTGGATACCGGTCGCCTTCATCTTCTGCCAATTTCATAAGGGTTCTTACGGCGAGATAGGGAGCAGAAGCTGTTCCAAATGTAACAGTCAACAATCTGTAGTCTTTGACTTCTTCAGATTGGTCGTTTCTCCACAAAATTCTTTGATAATCTGTGTCTTCTCGGTTAACCCATATCATACGGTACATTTTTTGGATATCAGCAACAAAGCAAACGGCGTGAGTTCTCCACCTCATTATAAGGTTTCTCAAATCGTCTTGCAGTACAGGACCCGTCAACAGTTCGTCATTGAGAGAGACACCGTTGGAGCCCTTGCACGAGGCGTCAAATACGACACGAGTCTTCGTGGTTTCCTTATCATTACGGATCACGGCGTGGTGAGGTAGGTAGACTGATTTATTATTTATTTGTTCTGTAGGTATTTCTTCAATATGTTTTAGATCTATGTAGTCTTCAATTACCTTCTTGTATTCTTGCTTTAATTCTTTATTTTGATTGAACCTTCTTTCTAATTGCATTAGTCTCTTCATTGCTATTTCTCTCGTATTTCCTTCTGTTGATTTAGGTTCTTCAATGTTAAATGGTAATTTGACAACATATCTTCCACATTCATCTCGCTTCTGTGTCTTAGTGTATATATCTTCGCATAACTGTTCCCTTTGTGTTAGGTTTCTTTTCGTATCTTCATCAACCTCCCATATGGTTTTCAGTAAATCTTCTAAATCGACTTCTTGTTTCATGACCGTTAAGGATTGCTCATGCTTCCCGACCTTGATGTCAATTCCACCCATAAGGATCCATCCCAGGTGTGTATCTTGTGCGCATGGTGTACCTGGTGGACCTTTGATCAATCCCTTCTTCATAATGTTTACATACTCATTGACACCCAACAGCAGATCGATGTTACAGGAAGCGGAAAATGTTTCGTCTGCCAGTTGAATGCCAGCAAGGTGCGGCCAATCTCTTCTTATTATCGTGCCTGAATGTATGTTAGAGGTCAAGGGTTTCGTCATCACGTAGGCTTTAATAGGTAAAATGAAATTGTTCCATCGTGATAATACATTTACATTTACTTCATGCCTGACTCTAACCTTCGTGGACTCAAGTCCAGACACGATAAGATCTACTGCTGTCTTGTGTAGTTTCAGGATCTGAGTTGCCTTCTCACTTATAAAACATGCTTGAGATCCTGAGTCTATCAGCGCCTTCAATGCAGTAGTGTGTCCACGTTCATTCTTTAAAATTACTATTGCAGTGGCTAATAGTGAAATTGTCTGTTTCTGCCCTGCGTGATAGTGTGACGCGACCATTACTTGAACTTCTCCTTCTTCTACATTTGCTTGTTTGGAAGACATCGCTTGATTAGCTACAACATGAGAAGCCGATGCCTCCCCGTAGTTAGGTAGATGTAGAAGAGTGTGGTGACGTCTCTTACATACACGGCATGATGTTGGCAACCGGCACCTAAACACCGAATGTCCAACTCCGAGGCAGTTGAAACAGAGCTTGTTTGTTTTGACATGTTCTCTTCGTTCGTTTGGTGACATCTTGGTGAATACGTTACAATGGCATAACGTGTGCGCATCTGTACATAAAGCACAACTTCTTTGCTTTGGTCTTTCCGTGGCTGTAACATGAAGGACTCGTTCCTTGGCAAGCTTCGTAGTAGTAGGGGGGTTGACTAATTCCAATGTTCTGAATTTTGCCTCCAAAAACTTGTGCAGATCCCTCCAAGTCGACAAGTCCTGGGAATTCTCTGAGTAGGAATTTTGTTCCCACTCCTTCTGGGATTCTGGGTCCAACTTCTGTGCGACCAGAAATATGATTACTGGATCCCAAGAATCCGTCGACACCTCCAGATTTTGTAGACTCTGTAATACTTCGTTGGTGGTGTCGAGTAGAGATTTCAGTTGGGTTGCGGCTTGGCTGGTACATTTCTTTTGGGCAAAAAGTCGCTTTAACAATGCGTTCACTATTAGACGCTTGTTCCCATATCGATGGTTCAACGTTCCCCATGCTTGAATGTAGTTAACGCTTGTTACTGGAATGTGCTTCAATAAAGTTGCTGCTTCACCTGCCACACTGGTTTTTAAGTAATGGAGTTTTTCGACGTCGCTTAGTGTCGTGCAATTGTGGACGAGTGATGAAAACAAATCTTTAAAACTAGGCCACAGTTCGTACTCGCCCGAAAATAGAGGTAAATGTATAGCCGGGAGGTGAACTTGCTTATTTTGTAGGTCTTCTGGCGGCGATTGTTTAACCTTGTTTGACTCGACTGCCGCCAACATATCTTTCAAGTCTCCCAACATACATAAGTACAAATCTTCTTGTATAAAAAATTCCTCATTCTCGAAATATGGCAGCAATCCACGCTCCGCACGAGTGGTACAGGTCAATAATTTTTTATGGGCTTCTTTGAAGATCATCCAGTATTCTTCAATTGTTTTAATTCTGGTTTGCAAGTAGCCCACTTTATTTAGTCGTTGTTTGGGACATTTTGATAAATTGAGCTGGGTTTTCTTCAATAGTAGGGCTGTATTTTCCAGTATACTGATTGCTTGTTCGGTTTCCGTGGCCATATTTCACACGTAACAGTCGAAATCCTCACATTAAAACTTGTAAATATTGATGCGTCGGCGCGAATATACCTAATTGTCTTTATAATTGCACAAAACTTCAACTCGGCGCTCGCTTATCGCTCAGGAATGCAGTTCTTTTGTTCTCCCGGTAGCCGGTCCTCGATGCAATGTTGAACTACTATCCGGCTCGAAGGACCATATGGTAAGGTCGTAAGGTGTATTTTGGTTTGTGCCGGCGGATCAGTTATTGAAACACGTCTTTCCTTTTTAATTGTTTATTGGCAACTACTTACTTGTAAAGCTAATTGAGACTATATTACACAAATCGCAAAACAGAATCACCACATGGCATAATACAGATTTCGAATACCCTCTTTTTCCCTTTCATAGGCATATCTTTGTCCTTCATTATTTCGCTAAGAGACCAAAACCGTTTCCAAGTACTCGCTATTCTTCTTTCTATTTCTTTATTCATACAATCTTCTGTAGATATTAGTTGCCCCAAATATATATATTCTTTAACACATTCTATTTCTTTGTTATTTACTATTAACGTATCAATTTGTTGGGAATTCGTCATAATTTTGGTTTTAGAAAGATTCATTGTCAGGCCGGCTTTATTACTTTCGTCAGACAATTGTTGCAACATTAGTTCAAGAGTTCTTGCGTCCTCTGAGAATAGAATCAAATCATCCGCAAAGCGTAGATGACTAAGATTTTCACCGTTTATATTGAGGCCGTTTTTGATCCAGTTTAAGTTCCTAAAGATCATTTCTAGCACTGCTGAAAATAGCTTAGGAGATATTGGATCTCCTTGGCGTACACCTCTTTTTACAGGGAATTCGTTGCCAATAGATTCCAGTCTAACTTGTGCTGTGCTCGCTGAGTATACATTTTTAATTATTTTTATGTATTTTTCTTGCACCCCTTGTCTTTCCAAAGCATCCCATATACACTCACATGAGTAAGAGACTAATGTATCAAACGCTTTATTGAAGTCAACAAATGATAACTATGTGATATACTTATTGACAACTATGTGATATATTTTATTGTATTCTCTATATTTTTGTAGAATTTGTCTTAACGTGTGGATATGGTCTATAGTTGAGAATTTGCTTCGGAAACCAGCTTGCTCCTTAGGTTGGTTGTCCTCTAGCGAATTAGTAATTCTATTTAATATGATTTTCGAGAATACCTTATCTGTCTCGGTGTGATCGGTCTGTAATTGCCTATATCGCCCTTGTCTCCTTTTTTATGCAGTAATATAATTGTTGATTTAGTCCAATCTTCCGGGATGATTTCCATTTCTAAGATTTCATTGAATAGTTCTGTAAGTTTCGGGGCTATCACTGGTAGCGTGGTTTTCAGCAGTTCATTTGTTATTAAATCTGATCCAGGTGCCTTATCTAGTTTTAGTGTCTTGATGGCTTTTATTGTTTCTTCCTTTAAAATTGGTTTTACTTCATCTGCATTAACTGAATTGTTCTCATTCCTGACTCTTACTTCTTTTGAACTTTGGTATAGTTTTTGATAGTATTCCGTAGCAATTGATAATACTTCTGGTCTTTTACAGGCCTTTCTACCATCTTTATTTTTCATACTTGGAATCCTTTTTTGTTATTCATCTCTTTTAGCGCCTTTTTTATTCCTCCCGTTTTTTCTATATATTTTCTGAGTGTTATATTTTTTTTTTTGTTTTTCGTTCTCTTCTTAGTTGTTCGCTAATTTTTTTGCTTATTTCTGCTATCTTTTGACGATTCCTGTTTGTTCTTCCTTGTTGTAAAAGTTCTTTCCGTTCTTGTAATAATTGCTTACTTTTAAATGATATGTCTTTCTTGCCGTTGAGGTTTACTTTTTTAGTTTCTGTTTTCAATTGCTTAAGAAACCTGTCATATTTTTCTTGAGTCGATTTACCTTCTTTTCTTTCATCTTGTAGAGATATTTTGAGATTGTTGAGAAGTAAATCGGTGCTACCTGTGCATTCAAGGGCTTTCACACTATTGTGAAATTTCCTTGCTCTTTTGGCACGGGTGCCTGATAGTTTTGCTCTAACCATTCTATGATCCGAGTTGAAATTAAAATTATTTAAAACCGCTACATCTTTAAAAACTTTTGCATTGTTAGACATTATATAGTCAATCTCGTTTCTATACAGGCCATTTGGAGAAATCCAAGTCCATTTTTTTGATGGCTTCTTTTTGTAAAAACTATTCAGGATACTCAATTTATTTTCTATAGCAAACGAAACTAGTCTTGAGCCGTTCTTACTTCTATTGCCAAACCCATGGCTTCCTATAGTTAATTCTTCTCCTCTTTCTTGTTTACCAATCTGCCCATTAAAGTCACCCATAACAATTATGTTTTTGGATGTAGTTGCAATGGTGGATCGTAATTCTTCATAGAATTTTTCAATTTTTGTTATATCTTCTTTTTTATTTGATTCAGTAGGCGAATACGCCTGAATTATAGACCATACTTGTTCATCTTGACCATCTACAGGCAGTTTTATATTAAGAAGTGCAATCCGTTCTGAAATACCTCTTAACTCTTGTATGTTTTTAGCATGGTTTCTTTTAATCATGAATCCTACTCCGTATAATCCGGGCGTCTCCCCTATGTGGTGTAATATGTATTTTCCATGATCTTCTATTTTTTCCCCAAGTCTTCTCACTTCACTAATACCAATTATGTCCCATTTTATTTCATCTAACGCTAGTTCTAGTTCTTGCAGTTTTTCTGTAGTGCTTAGTGATCGACAGTTTATTGTTGCTATATGAATATCTTTCGATTTCTTTTTTCTGATTTTTAGAGGGTAGTGGTCATTATCCCCCACGAGGACCAATCGGCTTGGGGGAGGTTTGTGGTTTCTGGTTAATTTGTATTCTATATTGCTATATTGTTGTATTTTCCGGTTGACGATAGCTAATTGTTAATAATTGTTATCCGCCGTATATGAGGAGAGGGAATTAGATCTGCCTCTCATGATATCAAATGCGTTGCGTCTATTTTTTTGTGAAGGCGTTAATACTTGTTTTTTAGCCTGTGTATGATCATGCGGTGACGAAGATATTTCTCTTTTTCTTTTATCGTTAGGTGTGTTGTTTTCCCTCACTATAAGTTTGTCGTATTTAAGATATGCGAAATTTCCTTTCTTTCTTTCTTCTTCTAATTTAGATTGCAGCATTTTCCTCTTCTCCAAAACTTTTTTAGAATAATCTTCTGTAATATACACATCTTTGAGGTTTTTACGGGCTTTCATAACTTCATTTTTCTTCCAAATATTGACGAAAGATAGCAGAATTGGTCTTGGTTTTCCATCAGACCTTTTCTTTCCAATGCGATAAATTTTGTTTATTTCATACTCTTCAATGTTAACATTTAAATTTTTATTAAATATATTTTTTGCCTTTTGTGTGAGTCCTGACGAAGATTCTTCATCCTCTTTTAATCCAAAAATTATTATATTGTTTTTCTTTTTTTCACTTTTCAAAAACTCTATCTCTTTCTCAAGGTTCTCTATTTTTAATTTTAAGTCTTTATTTTCTTTCATAATAGGCTGTAGCTTTTCGTCAATTTTCGCCATTATTGTGTTAGTTATAGACTCTTTCAATTCAGCCGTCTGTTTCTGCATTTCGCTTTTCACATTGTTGAATAAGATTTGAAATTGTTCTTCCATAACTAAGTTTTATCTTTTTTGCGTGAAATGTAACGTGCCAGCGGAAACAGTTCAATTTGTAATTTGCGTTGGCAACACTCTTGTAGTGAATGAAGTTTAATAATACTCTGTGACCCAATTTCTTACTATTTCTTACTACCTACCTTATATGACAGGTTTAATGTCAATCCGGTAGTTGTTTTCTATTTTAATTAGTAATAACTAATATGTATTTAGTGTCACAATTTTGCACAAAAATCTTTAGTTCCACCGTTCCACAGTATTTATAATTGTGTTTTAAAACTATAAACAGTGTATAATAGTTACTAAATGATTTTTAATCACAATGAGTTAGAGAGCTGCACTATAACGATGTTTACACTTCGAGTACCGGAACCGGAAAATCACTACGTAAATGACCTAAATATTATTAAGTAGCAGTAAGAAAAAATGCAGCCCTTATAATGTCCTACTTGTAGGCATCGGGCTTCCGTCATTGCGTGACGGATTAACTCATAGCTCACACCGAGCAGACTAAATCGTATTGAAAGTCTTCACATACCTTTTGAAAACCAGTTAGGTTCTTTTAGACATATTTCATCGCGATATTTTCCGTAAGGTAAGTGGTTATCAATAATAATGAAACGCACCAGCCAATATTAGAGATGCAAGACTTAGATCATCATTCCCTTTTGCTAAGATCTTCAAGGTTACCACTGAACTTTTACAGCTTAAAAACACATTCACCTAACCGAAAAGTAATCGTTGAAATATGTATAATGACTGTGAACTGGCAACCTACAACTGAGATAGGACCCTATCTCAATTTTTGTTCCAAGTTGACTTGTATTGTCCTATCTCGTTTTTATATTAGAAGAAAACATATTTTAATGCTACTTTTCTTTTTAATAACATGTGCAATAAAAATATTTAAAAACCACGTATTTTTATTTAATTTACTAGATGCTATATTAATGATTCAAACAAGTTTTTTCTTCATCCTGTAAAGTTGTCAAAATTGAGATAGGACCGGTTGCCAGTTCACAGTTGGTTATATGCTTACCATGAACATTCCCATTAATAGTGTCACAATCTCGTCTATTATCGAGGCGTTCTAGTTTTCCATGGAACCCATTAGTAATTTTCTTCTCCATAGGCGTCGACGCGTACAGTGGCGCCCCCGCACTCTCCACGCTCGGCGACAAGCATAAACTCGCTGAAGATATCGTTGGATCTTCTTCAGTTACCGTTTCATCTGTAAGTAGAGGAATAACGTTATTTTTGCGAATACAATGATGATACAAATATTAAAGGGATGCAATAATAAAATGCAAAATAACGTATTCATTAAACAAAATATTTAGAAGCTTATAAATTAATTTTACTAAAGAATAAATTAGGAAAAAAGTTTGTAATATAACAAATATAAATATCACATATACACTTAAGTAATATAGTATAACTGTTGAACTAAAAAAATAACAATAAGCTAAATAACAACCATAAAAAAGTAAAAACATATCGATTAAAATTTTTTTCAGCATGCCAACACTCAATTACACTTACACATGTTCCTTGGCTGCATAAAAATTATAAATAGGGGCAAAACTCAACTGAAGGAATATAAAACATCGATATTCAATTTATTTATTTATTGTTTAACTATCCCCACCCGAGGGCAGTGTATTGCAAGGATACCGTACAATTACAAGTAAATATAAATTCAAAAAGGAAGTAACCTCGAAACTCTCAAAACAATATCAATTACTTTAATAAAACCATAGAATGATAAAATAACATTACAGTCTAATCAGATTGTACAAATCCAATCGATAATTCGAAATGCTTACACTCTACTAACGCCAATTATTGCAACTAAGGAGGCCTACTGACCTCTAATATAATGTGAACTAAACCTCTTGCAATTTATTCCACGTGCATTTGATAATTGAAGTACGTAGCAGTGGGTTCGCTTTAGAGGACAATCTATATTTAATTTTCTAATGGAAGATTTTTTTTGTATTAATAGGAATTAAAAATATAAGTTCAAATCAATGTACAGAGCCGGCCCACTTAATAGCACTCATAAATCAACATATAACTAAACTATATATTATACAAACTCAACATAGTAATATAATAACAACAAATATTTTTCTACTCGACTCATTACACATTAATAACATATAAGTCTTTTGATAAAATTGAAGTTAAACAATTGACAGCCTGAAGTACAAACGACAGCGTTGTTCTACTCCGGAGGAGCAATTAATAGTGCACTTTAAAAGTGAAAAGGTATAATTTCAATCTTTAAAATTGCATGTATTGTCGAAGTGCTCACTTTCAATTATGTTGCCAGCGTCAAAAAAACCATCGTAATTGCTAAAACATATTTCTCATTGCATTTTCTATCAATACTTCACAGATACACAAATATAAACCTAATATTTATTATTGCTATTTGACATTTAGTGATTTTCGTATAATGTAATGAATTAAAATTATCAACTCTTCTTAAGTCTTAGACCGAAAAATAGAAACATACCATAATCGAGTTTAAGGCTTACTAAAAACCAATTCCTGACGTTTTATGAAAATCTGCATTTTTATTCTTTATTATTTGCCATAGGTCCGTTAAAGCAAAAAAAAGGAATGTAATTGAGAATTTCATTTTGCGGCCTAAGACTTATACATCTGTTCATTCTATATACGATTTGGTACACTGCTTTCTACTGTATAATGTTAAATGTATAGAAAAATTATATAAATTAGATATTATGGGGGTGGATGAGATACGTATGGGATGGGATACGCGTTTTCGATTTAACTTTACAAACTTTCAAATCAGCGTTCATATAAAGCATTTAGGGTTTTTTTATTAGACTGAACTGTTAGCAAAGTGTGATATGACAGATGACAACTGGGTAATAGTGTACGTGTATGATCAATGTTCTAACTACATCGTTTCTTACAACAAATTGATAAGTACGGGGTATCTAATCTACTTGGAAATAGGTAAATATTGTTTTCAGTACGACTTAATTATTCGATATTTCATACCTATCTAGCTGACAGAAGCGCGGTGATGTCGCTAGCACCTAATTTAAACTTATTTAAACAATATTCGTAATGCTCTAATCGCAAAGAGAACTTCATCTTAGAATAAAATCTGACTTAGTTAGAAATAATTTTAAAACATTAATAAAAGATTCAAATTCGTAATAATAAGATTTCGATAATAAGCAACGTATAACAAACAAATTAATTATGTAATTAAGGCATGACTACAAACCTACTCATGCCTAGATTTCGATGCTTATATTTAATTCTATTCCACTCACATACAAAGACGAATACTGTTAGCAATTTTGTCAATTTAATTACTTACTAATACTGTTATACAATTCATTGTTTAAAAACTTGAATAAAAATCATTGTAATAAAGTGTGGGTAAAATTGAGCAGATTTGGCACGATTGCAGACACTTTCGTATTTAAGTCTTATTGGGTATGAAGTGGCTATAAGGGGGTAATGTATTTTATGTGCGATACTAGTCTTTTAAGACGTGGAGTTGAGCAATTATATTTAAACAACTAAAAGACGATCTTAGATCCCAGCAGAAAGCAAATCACAGCCTCTCACATAATAATAAGTTGTTAATTCAAATAAAGAAGATATAACTTCTACCAATAAATTGGAAATAAGGCGGAGTACGACTAGAATTATTTGGCACAAATAACAATAATTATGATATTTTAAAAGATTCATAGAATGCATTAAAATGCGAAACTTATTATTAAACTTAATATATGTATGTTAGTCACTGCTGTCATTCAGTGAAGAATTTGATTACGGTGAGTATTTCGATCAGTACACATATACTACTTCTAATCTCTTATTAAGCTAAGGTAATGTTTAATATCGCTTTAAAATTTCACGATGATCAATATTCACGCTATCAGGGATGGGCACTATATATTTTGCCTAGTATTTAAAAGTGAGAATGTAAATATTTAATGTAATAGGAATCTTAATATCCAATACGATTATAACAATTAATTGCGAATTAGAATTAAGATTTCGAAACGCTAATATAATATAAATAACACACTCGCATACTGAATAATTAACAATCACCCAACAACAAAGTCTACGAGGACTTGGTCTAGTGCTTATGTAGACGTAACTACTCGTTCTCGTCGTCAGAGCATAAAGGCGGGGGGAGGGTTGAAACGTCAAACTTTTGTTCGGGACTATCGCTCGAAGCTTGCGAATCAACATAATGGCTAGAGTAAAAGCGCTCTACATTGTTGAGACTGAAACGCTGATCGAGATCTCTAGCAAAGCGCTCGTCGTTACCGTCGCTATGTTCGTTGCTGTGTTCGTATTGCGGGTAGAACGCTTGCGTTTGGAACATCTCTATATCCTCATAATGTTCGGGATATGGACTGCCCCTATATTCTTCGTATTCATCTTTGTCCTGAGGTAACTCCGAGTCTGAATATGCAATCGTATCTCCTCGCTCAAACAGATAACTTCCAGATTTATTTATTTTAGGAGCCCTTTTTATAGTATCGACGGGATATGCATAATCATCAGAATCATCTTTGTCACTTTGTTCATCATAAAACTTAGATCTCGATGACTCCCCGAGAGATTTGTCATCAGATTTGTGATGTCCTGTAGATTTCATTCTTTTTAAGGAAGATTGACGGCTACTTTTATTAGAATAGGACGAAGATCTAGGAGGACTTCCTTCTGGTACGAAAGGTGGTTCTTGAGAATCAAGGTACGGATGTCGCAATCGACCCAATCTGTCAAATCTTGGAAAACCCATTTCATCTTCTTCGACAGAGGATCCAAAACCTTGAAACTGAACTGGATTTATGTTAACGGGGAATTTTTGGAGCTCATATGAAGCGGTCTTATATTTAGCATAGCTCACTTGTTCCTCATCTTCCGAGTAACTTGCCTGTTCTCGCATATCATCATTTTTGGAGTCTCCTTTGGACATTTCAGAAGAACCAGACTCTACTTCTGGTATGTAACTGTCAGAACACTCTGAACTCTCCATTCTCCTCAGAGTATCTTCGACGGCCAAGTATTTAGCTCCTTTGTACTTGTCACTTTCAGACGAACACTGACTTTTTGTTGAATCTTCCTCTAGTACATCATGTATTTTTTCCTGTTTTTTACGTGTATTTGTGACTTGCTTTTTACGTCTAAATGTTCGCATTCTCTCACGAGGATCTCTTATAACATCCAAAGAACTATCAGTGTCATTACCGCTTGGTGGACTTTTCAACGAAAAGTTTCTAACAAGTAGCGATTTTTTTACCGGGGCCTTCATTGGTTGTATAGGAGGAGATTCAGAGCTTAAACTACTTGAATAGTAGGGTGAGCATCTAGATAAGGGAGTTTTAGCAGATCTATCAAAAGATTTCTTCTCTTGCAGTTCTCTATGAACTGATGGTATCTCTGGAACTGTTATAATAGGCAGGTCAGATGAAGATAAATAATGTTCATGGAAGGACCAGCTTTTGGGTTTACTACGATACTGCTGAGACGTTTTATATTCTTTTATCTGGTGTTTTGACAACGTCTTATCATCATAACTAGCGTGTTTAGCTAAAGGCTTGTAATCAGATCTTATAAATTGACTACTAGCTTCCTCTCTTATAATGTTAGAAAACTCTTGACTTTGATATCGCTCACTATGCTTTTCTTCTTGACTATAAAGCTGAGAGGGTATATCTATGTCTATTTCAGGCTGTGGTCCAAAAAAGTACTGCTTATCATAGCTACTATCTTCGCTTTGGCATCTTGTCGTTGGTCTCACGTGTTTGCGAGATTCCTCTTCATAGCTGAAACTTTTTGGTGGAGCTTTCAGATATCGCTCTTTAGACAAATCTTCAGAAGCTGGAAATCCTCTCAACCTTTGGTCAAATCTTAAAACACCATTTGTATGTTTTTGCAGACTACTTAACGAACTTGAACTAGATTTATCTGACTTGTCACTGTAACTTAGGGAAGACGATTTTTCTGTTTTCGCTGTGAAAGCTGATGTTAATCGCAGCACAGGCTCTTTCGCATCACTTTTAGAGGGAGATAATTTAGTTTCTTCTGCAGGATCAGTCTCATATTTCTCATCAACGGGTGATGTTTCTTTTACTATAGTATTGTCAGACTTTGTTTGCTCGTCATCTTGTTGATCTTCTCGTGCCGTACCAACCAAAGTATGACTTGTACTCGCAGACCACTCAGATATAGACTGAGCTAAAGTTAAGGTACTGTCACTTTTTGTCCCTGAACTACTATCAACTTTTCTTGACACTGTTGTTTCAGAGCTGCACAATTTGTCATATTTAATATTTTCAGAACTTTTGTCGAGACTGCTGCTTTTAGAACTTGCTTCTGTTTGAGAATTCATTTTGTGTATTTGTTCAGGCTTCTTCCCTGACTGAGACGTTGAATATTTTTTTATTGTGCTTTTTTCAGATTTGTCACTTTTGGCTAATGACACAGCAGATATACTTTCGGAAGCAGAAAGGTTAGCATATTGTCGCACCGTGTTAGTACCGGTGGACCACTCGGAAATACTTAAACAAATAGATGTATCTTCTGAATGAGAACTATGAGTGCATTTTTTTAGCGGTAAGCCTATTTTTACCGTTCCATCTAAATCAGTTCCAAAAGAACTTGTTTCTTCTTCAGAATGGCTGCTATGACTACATCTTTTACATGTCCCTGAACTGCCAACACTGAGTTTTTTTACTGTTTTAACTGTATCATCAGCATTAGTCTGTGACAACAAATCGTCTATTGACGTGTCTGAATTATTGGATCCAAATGAAAATTTCTGCGTACCCAATTGAGAGAAACCTTTGTCAAAATCAGGAGATAGAGATTTACTGTCACCGCCAAATACATCGTCGGTATATAAATGATCATCGTCGTATATAGGACTATGGTTAGTCGGTGATTTTTGAGGTTGATTTATAATAACCTTATCCTCTAGGTTACTTTTGGTATTAAAAGATTTGCTTTCCGTTCGTGAACAGCATGTACCGACATCGCCCATTAAGCATGTAGCTTTACTAAAAGTTCCACTCAAACAAGATTTGTCATAATTAGGAACTACACTTTTATTAAGACATGTAAATTCATCATGACTATCTAAAGGTTCTACCATATATCCTGATTTATCGTAAGGTATAACTTTAGGACTCTTTTGGACCATATCTTTCAATGGTTCTGTAGATTTTTCGGATTTAGACTCTTGAACGTCTCTTTCTAATTCTTCGTCATTGTTTAAAGTATCACTATCATCATCCGATCCTATATGTCCTTTAGAACTTTCGGATCGAATAGTTACTTTTGTAGCTTGTTCTGGTTCATTATTCATGTAATAAAAATGGACGTTTTCAACTATAGGTGTATCTAAAGTACCAGACGCAAAAGAGTTTAAATCTTCATTGTCACTAGACTTTTGTCTTGCAATCTCTGGTCCTACAGTCTTAGCCACCTGAGGTGGTAGCTCTGGTAAAGGCCAATCTTCAGATTCTTGACTTTCACTTGCAGATGATTGTCTAAATGGAGCCAAAACCTTTGGAGCATTAGATTTCTTATGACCATTTTCATGTTTTTCACCATTTTCTTTTTTCTTATTATTAGTTTTATCCAAATCTTTTTTCGATTCCGAATACATTTCGCTTATTTTAGTTTGATCAATAGGAATGTCAGGCATTTCAGCCGATGTTCTTCTATCAGTATCAGATATATAGGCAACATTAGCATTACTTGGTGGATCCGAACTTAAACTTGCTTGGTGATCACTAGAATTTAGCGATTCCTCATTTATACTTTCAGAGCGCGAACATGCTTTAGTTGAATCTTCATCAGCACTTGTTTTTTCAGAAGTTGTGCTACGTTCAGATATACGCGAAAGTGTGCGGCCAAAATTCTGACCATACCCAATAACAACATCTGATGTTGACGCGTTGGATGATGTTGCGGGATAAAGAAAATTGACTGGAAAATCATTAAGATCATCCGTAAAGTCAGCTTCAGTTGAATCTTTTGAAGTATTTGCAGATAGAGGAGGATTTTTAGAAAACGTATGGAAATCATCAAGCATTCTTTGATTATTATATTCAAAAGCATCTTTGTTCATTGCTAAATTTTCGTAACCATCGTGATCTTGAGGAATCCAAGCTTCTTCTATGCTTGTACTATTTTCACTTCCAGAAGCCCCAAAAAATGGTCGCCATGTTGGTTTTAATTCTTCGCCACGCCGATAAGCTTCACCTAAAGAACCAGAAGTAGATTCGGTTGTTTCAAAAGATCCTCTCGACTCTACACTTAAAGATCCTCTAGAGTCCATACTAGATTTTGATGAGCTTTTCTGTTCATCGAGTCGTGCCTTTCGTCTAGACGACGAGTCATCGACACTAAGAGATCCTTTTGAGGGTGTAGTTGTTGTAGTATCTATACTCGACTTTGAAGAACTCTTTTGGTCAACATCTTTTAACGCTCTCTTTTTCAGCTTAAGCTCCCGTTCAAATGAAGAAGTTATAAC
The DNA here is from genome assembly GCA_905231865.2 of Boloria selene. Lineage (NCBI taxonomy): Eukaryota > Metazoa > Arthropoda > Insecta > Lepidoptera > Nymphalidae > Boloria > Boloria selene. The sequence goes on from HG993133.1 coordinate 3,369,838, forward strand.
ATTGCCATCATCATCAAAATCTACTGTCATATTTTGATCCTCTTGAGATATTGTTATTGCGATTTTTGTTTTCTTTATAGTTTTTTCTAGTTCTTTCTTGACATCAGACGTTTTTGATCCAACAGATTGACTAGATTCAGACTCTTCTACAACACATTTACCTATTTTATCTAAGGCACTTTTCCTTTGACTTGGTCTCGAGAGTTGTTCTACAGTTTTGTCACAAACACTTTCAGAACTCGATTCCGAATCAGTGGGTGCTTTTTGTGAATCTACTTGACCTTGTTTTTCTAATGTTGGTGTGGGAGATTTTCTTGCACCATATTTTGATGGACTTCTTGGGCTCTCAATTCTACCTATTTCAGGTATAGGAGAAGGAGATTTGGAGTTTGATTTAGAATGTTCACTTGACATAGTATGCTGAGAGAGAAGATGTTCTTCGCCATATTCCATAGCTTGTTTTAATTCCTCTAAGCATTCCCTATCTTTTTTATTCAGTTTTTCAATGTCCTGTGATATACCCAAAGGTCTTGCGATCGAGCAGCTCACACTAGACTCATCATCAATTGAACTTCCTTTAATATTTGCACTCGATGGACTAACGTCCTTTTCTATGCTAGTCCAAGAAGTTGATTCTGAACTTCGTGAACGTTCAGCGCTTAATTTTAATAACTCACTTCGTCTTGATTTGGCAGATAAAAGCGCTTTTGTATCATTTTTTTGTTCCGTTGGAGATATGTCATTTACACTGCCTGAGCTACCAGTATGTTCCCCTGATTCAGATTTATGTATCGATTTCGATACACTGGTGTCAATAAAAGGTATGTTTTCTATTGTTGGACTATTTTCCTGTGGAGGAGTAACAATTATTTTATTTTTATTCTTAAATTTTAGTGCTAAGTCCGTATTTTTAGGATTTTTTTTAAATTTCGTATCACTTTCACTTTCATTGTCTAAAAGTAACTGAGACATCGATTCATTTTTCAAAAATTCGACTAAGCTTGCAGACGATTCTTCAAATGTGCTCTGGGCTTCCAAGTGTTTTTTGTTCAAACATTTATCTGAAAGTGGAAGTTCTGTATCTGCTGTCAAATCGTCATAATCTCCTGTTATTCCTGATCCTGTATCATCACTTTTGCCGCGGTGTAAATTAGTCAATTTTTCTTTTTTAGACACTTGATCTTGATCTGATGAGCTGTCTGCATCAATATAAGGAAGTGATATTCCTAGCATATTACTTTCATCTGACATTTTAAGATCACTCACTTCAGTTATCGACTCTTCCTCGCTTGTCAAACGCATTACTTCCGGTTTTTTATCTTCAGTTAGGCTATGTATATCATGACTACTCCTGCTTTCATGAAGCTCTGATTGCCGTTGCTTATTGTAGATTTCTATTTTTCGTCGTTCCATTATAACTGTCTGAGTATCATTTTCAATAACGGTATGTTGAGAACTAGTTAACCATTCGATCGAAGAGTCATCTTCAGTTTTATCTTTATAACTATTCAAAGGAGACGTTTCCTTCGGTTCAGGTTCTGCTATGAAATCATCTACATGATCTTTTCCAGTTGGATGAACATCAACTGTAACAACTTCTTGTTTAAAATGTTTATCAGCTACTGGCTCTTGGATATTAGATGGCGGTGTAACATAATTCCTATCCAAGCTTTTTGATTTAACTTTAGCTTCAAAGTGTGGATCAACTTTTCTATCCAGACTTTTAGATTTAACACTTGGGTGAACTTTTTGATAAACTACTTTACCTTCTATTTGCTGCTTAATTTCTTGCTTCTTAGAAAGCGTTTTGGGTGACTTTTGCAAACTTGCCAAGTCATCGAATTTATCTTCCAATGACTGAGATTTATCATCCATACTCTTATTAATTTTATTACTTGTTTTAGTTGACTTCTGATCCTCAAAGCTTCTACTAAGTTTCCCTGCCAGTTTATTGTCAAGTTTCTTGGGGGATTTTGCTATAAAAACATGATCTTCTGCCTTGCTATTTATCTTCGTTTCGATAATTATCTTGTCACCTTCTGTTTTTACCAAAATTTTATCTTCCGGAGGAGGAAATGGAGGCAAAGTATCCTTAACTGGACTAATTAATGTTTTCGTTTGTTTTAACGCTGCTTCAAACAACATTTGCTGTTTTTCTTTGCGTTTTGCTATTTCCGTATCGCTGTCTTCTTGTGATTTAGTTCTTTCCTTACTACCTCCTCGTTTTACATCCATTTTTTCTAATGACTTGGATTTTTCTTTAGCGATTTTCTTTGCTTCTTGATCTAATTCTTGACTTTTAGCTCTAACAATATCTAAAGGTGGTACAGTTAAGAAATCTGGTCGTTCTTTAAGAGAAGATGGCAAGGATTTTTGAGTTTGAAGAGCTCTTACTTTGGTAGTATTAGTATCTACCGATCCCGCCTTGCTTAATTTACTTGTGACTTTCTGTTTGTCATCTGGTTTTGGTTTTAATGTCAACTTTTTCTTATCCTTTCGCTTTATTCTTTCAATATCTGGAACAATTTGGTCTTCGCTTAAATCAGACAACTTTCGGATACTCCCTCTAGGCGAATTTAGTGACGAAGTTGGTGACCTCGAAGGAGATTTTGACAATGGTGATCGTGATATAGGCGATCTATTTATTGGTGATCTAGACGGCGATTTTGCTTTAGACATGATTTTATTGAGATCATACTGCCGTTTAAAGGAACGAGGTCTTCGCTGTTCAACCAATTCTTCCAACAGTTTCATTTCTTCATTATCAATTATAGCAGACTTTGCTAGGTCTCCAGATTGTTCTTCCTCCACTTCATCAATTTTATCAATAGTGTCTTTCTTAACTTTTGATGATTTATCTTCAGTTAAATGTTTTTCTTCTAAAATATCTCCCTCCTCATTGATATCTTCAACTGTATCATCTTTTGATGAGAATGCGTTCATTGGTGGTAATCTATGCAATTGAATGACAGGCGTATCTAAGCTTTTGGCTCTGCGACTTGCTGTTGGTGAATCCTGAGTGGCTTTTTGACGTTGCAGTGAAAACACAGACCCCTCTGAAAGATTTAGTCTTGCATGAGCAAATAATATAGGAGTTCCACCGGTCTTACGAAGCATAGGTGAAATTAATTCATCTCGTAAACTTTTTTTTACGTCAAGTTTTGTCAAATCTTTTTTATCGGCTTGTAAATCACTTTTATCATCCATTTGTGTACCAGTTACTTTTTGAATTTCCATGTCAACGAGATGCTCATCATCTGATTTTAAAAACTCAATGCTCTCAAGGATTGGTGACGGAATATTTTCATTATATTCCCAAGTAGAACTTTCTTTACTAACTTGTTTAATTTCAAGTGGCTTTGCAACTACGTCGTCTTCTGAGCTTGGAATTGAAATTGATCGTTCTGAAATACGCCTTAACTCAGTAGCATTACCGCTCACACTTTCCAACACCTGCGGATTATATTTTGCCTCTAATTCAGCTAATTTCCGACACTGAGGCGGCGAACCCTCTATTTCTGTAGAACTCATTGTTTGACCTCTATGCCAAGCGCCAGACGTAATTTTATCGTATTCTAATTGAAGAATGGGCTCTAAATCTTTACGTGACTGCGGGGGAGAAAACTCTAACTTTGGTGCAGCTTCCGTAGTACCAAAAACGTCATCCGAATCAACACTTTCATCATCTGATGAAAATGAAGTTATTCTGATTTTGTTATTATTTTTTGTTTTAACTTTACCGCCAACTCCTTTTTTATTAGCCCCACGACCTTTTGGAATTCTCTTAGCGGGCAATTTCTCAGATTTAGACTTAATATCGGCACGTAATTTTTCAGCAGCAGTGAGCGGCTTAGGTTCTTTACAAATGGGTGGTTGTTGAACATTTCTTCCATTTATTGCAAACTTTATATCATGTGGATAGACAGGTTCTTGTCTCATACTATCCGTTTTGGAACTTGTAGCTGAATCACTTTCTATCTGGCTCAGTTTGGAATTTAGTGTTTCAAGTAAAGCAGAATCTAAAGATTTTGTAATATCTCTTTTTGGACTCGGCAAATGATGCAACTGACCACTTTTGTCTACTTCTAGAGTAACAGGATCTACTTTAGATAAATCGATGTTTTGAGTAAATAAGAAATCTCGATTTTCAACTTCAAGATATTTGGAAACATGATCACTCTGAATACTATTCCTTGGCGATTTCGGTGACTTTGGCGATTTTGGAGACTTAGGCGACTTGGGTGATTTAGGTGATTTAGGAGACTTGGGTGACTTGGGTGATTTAGGAGAACGCGGGTGATCGTGATATTTGCATCTCGGATGGGCATTCACTATGTGACGCCCATTTTGTGGAGGCATGGTTATAATATCAGGTGGGGGTCTTTTATCATCGAGAGGAGAGGGCGCGGTCCCGTTCATGATATGACGTTTATGTAAGACATATGGAATATCGTAACTATCTTCAATAACTTTTTTACTATCATTAAAACCAGCTTTAAAGGCGTCAAATTCCTTAAAGTAGTTCTGTGGCAAATCAAACGATGGCCTCACAAGGTCAGTGTGCCTTGCAGGTAGTTCAAAATGTGATCGCTTTGTAGCGATTGGAGGTGCGCTAGGTATTTGGCGAAACATATAGTCCTCATCGCTTGACTCTGCAGGGGTTAAATCAATAGATTTTTGATGCATTAGCACATGCCTTCTTGAGTTAACACTGCTAAAACGAGGTCTATTCGCTAAGCTATTAGGATCACTTTTCGTTCTTTCCACTGTTGGATGAATATATGGCACTGCAGTGTCTGCAAGACGACTGCTAGAACTTGTGTCTAATATCAACTTTGGATTATATTCATCAAAGTGCGTTTTAGCGATGAGTTCATCCTTAAGGCTTTCTTTTCTCACCATATGAGTATGAACTTTACCACGCATAGACTTATCAAAATCCGATTGAAAAATGGACGGCGTGCCAGATTGCATGGCAGATGCTTTAGCTCTATTTTTAGCATACTCAATACTGTCCATGGCGGGAAGTATACGAACATTTACATCAGACTCATTGGATGATTCTTTCACAAGTTGCGACGGCGCATTTTCTTTGCTAATAGATCGGGTTAACGATTCAATTTTGTCTTTATCAAAACTGAATACGGTATCTGAGGAACGACGACGTTGAAAGTTAAGGATTTTAGACGCTCTGTTATTATCAATTTCCGTTTCGAGGCCAGCAATTTTTTCGGGCCAAATATGTGTTGTACGCGGCTGCATGTCTTCTTCCTCCGTTGATAATTCATCAGATTTCTTTACAGGGCTTAAATCTGAGTAGTTTGCGTACTGATCCAACTCTACGTTTTGCAAACTAGCAGAATGCATAGGAGGTGTATCTTTATGTTTATTATTGCTTGGGAATGTGGAGTACGGGGTCGGAATATGGTGGTGATAATAACTTGGGGAAGTTATTAGATTAGCTATCAAATCTTCATGTGACTTATCGAAAAGTGTCTTTTCCCGGTATTCCGGTTTTTCCATGCCAATAAATGTAGGTTGAGGATCGTAGTAGTCCTTACCCGAATCTGGACTAGAAGACGGCGATATAGGTTCGAAAGGATCAATATAAGCGTTTTGGATACTCGAAATACTTCGACGTCTTAAATTTAAATCATCAGGATCATAGAGATTCTTTTTACAGTCATAATAGTCTGATTTAGAATCTTGACTCGAGGTTCTAGAACCCGACCTATCGGAACTTTTACTTTTAAGAGTTTCGCGAGATTTTTTACTGTCGGTGTGGTACACGCTATCACGCGATTTTTTGCTAGATTCACCGCTACTTTTGGATAATTTAGAATCGTAAATATCACTTTTGGATTCTTGACTAGAGGTACGCGAACCGAGAGCACGTTTAATTTCTTTATAGAAATTACCGTCAGACCGAACCGAGAGCTTCTCCCTTGGCAGAATCCTCGGATCGTCCACGAGAAACGGATCTAGCGGTAGATCGTTGTCGCTCTTATACTTAATAGTGGACATGTTAATGTCAATATCATCCTCCGGCTCGGAGGGGGAGAGGGACTGGTCGTCGTCGGAGGGCAGATCGTTGCCGGAGTCGAGCGAGCAAGAGCGGGTGCGCGCGGCCAGCGAGCGCTCGAGCAGCTCGTAGCTGTCGTGCGAGAGGTCGTCTTGCGAGCCGCCGGCGCGCGCGTGCACGTCTAGACGTTGCTCGCCCGCAGCGCCGGGGAAGCTTAGCGAGTAGGCGCGACCCGCCAGGCACAGTGCTAGCGGCAGCACCGGCCGCGGCGCATAGCGAGTCACCGGCGAGTCGCGGCAGCTAGCACAGCGGCGCGGTCGCGCACGCGGCGGGGACTTGCCTGGCGACGTACCTGGCGACGCGACCGGCGACGCGGCCAGCGACGCGGCCGAGCGCGACGACCGCGTGGACGGGCACGCCGAGTAGATGTTGCTCTGCGAGAGCTCGTACTCGAGCCGCTCCGACGACTTGTTGAAGCTGGACGAGTGTTTAGGGAGGACGAAGTCCGGGTACAGGCTAGGGGGCGGGGAGGCGGCGGCGGGGCGCGTGGCAGTGCGCGTGCGGGGCGGGGAGCGGGGCGGGGAGCGGGGCGGGGAGCGGGGCGGGGCGCGCGTGCGCGCGAGCGTGTGCGTGTGCGAGCTCTGACCTGGGGGGCGCCCACGAGGCGGCGGAGTGGGAGCGCGCGCGCGAACGTTGTGCTCCGCATCCATTATCCATGTATTCTCCGGAGATGTCTGAATAAGCATAGAAAAAATATTTAATTATATTAAGAATAAATAAATATGTTGGGACATTTACACACAGCACTATCTAGTTCCACAGTAAGGTACGAGTTATGGATACTAGACGGTTGATAAACTACACATAATATATAAATATATTATAAATATAAACATCCATGACTGAAGTACAAACATTCGTGCTCAACAAATGTATGCCCCCAGCGGGACTCGAACCCGCGAACGCTGGCACAGCAAGTAGGGTCGTAAACATAAGAACCTAAGAATAAATACACATTCAAATGATAAAAATGAACTTACCAACGGTGTCGTCGTCTGAGGAGGCAGATGCGAATCCTCCGTAGGATGATGATTGACCTCGGCATGGGTCACTACTTCTGGACCCGCCTGAGACACGTATAGTGTAATTTAGAATGATGTTAATAATAAATATTATACACATATAAGTGCTATGTGAACTAAGTGCAGATACAATATGATAACAAGGCGATATTTTTGCTTGCGTGTTTAGCAAATGACGTGCTTTTTCCTGAGTTAAAAATACTTATAGTTACATAACAGATAAAAAATAAAATATAATGCTGGCATAGAGCATATTTTATTTATATTTTAATTAAAATAATACACAACAATGACAAAGAATATTAGAGATGGTATGCGAAAAGTTAGACACAATTGACAGGTACATTTGATTTCCAGTAAAGCGCTTACTGTTTGGTTGTAGTACAGTTTTGTAAGCTGAAAAAGAAAAATACAAATGTTTTGTACGTGCTAAATAAAAAAAACCATAAACAGTGCTTACTTTGAAAATCCTATCAGTGTTTTAAAACTAGCTTCTACAGTGCCTGTGTTTTTTTTTCTAAAATTTTAAATCTTTAATAATAATTACATTATAGATAGAGACAAATAGATTAATGGTTAGGTACCGCATGCTCGGTATATCAGTTAAAAATGTAATGCCTACGTATAACAGACATAGACATATTAAAGATTCATAGTTTTTGTAGTTAGATACCGTAAGTCAATTACTGAACAGTTCAATTTATTATAAACTACATTTTGGTAACTCCGATTGCTGAGTTAAGTATCATTTAAATACGTTCAGTAGCTTTTGCGTGAAAGAAAACCGTATAATCTCACAAACTTATATAATAAGCATAAATGTATGAAAGTATCATCTGCACGTGTGTGCGTATGTGCGTGTGTGCGCGTTGTGTACGTGTGAGTGTGTGTGTGTGCGTATGTGCGTGTGTGTGTGTGTGTGTGTTTGTGTGTGTATGTGTGTGTGTGTGTGTGTGTGTGTGTGTGTGTGTGTGTGTGCGGGACTGACCCTCTCCCTCGTGGAGGCGAAGGCGGTAGCTGGTGGGCGTGGGCGAGCGCCGTCGCGCCGCGCCGCCGCACGCGCCTCCTCCGCCGAGTATCCCTTCATCATCAGAGAGGCCTCCAGGTAGTGAGGTTGCTTGTCCCACTCCAGGGAAATCGCTGGAATACATACATATGCCGTAGTTATAATGTGTAAAAAACGTATCGTAATAAAATTTAAAATATTATCAAATTACTGCAACTACGATGAAGCTAGAAACATCGTCCAACTGACTTTGAACTAAGTAATAGCTATCTATAACCCTCATAATGCTGAACTTAGCAACAAGTTAAGAACAAGTACAGGAATAATGTCAATTCAAATTCAATGTTAAAATTAAATCAAGCAATCTAGTGATTATAAGCATGCGCAAATACCATTATTAGAGTTACATTTAAAAGTTTAATATCGAAACAGCTAAGTGTCACCGGGTTCGTGTCAACTCAAACGCTAGAGTCTCTAGTGTCTTTAGCTAGTCAAAGATCAGAGGCTGATAGCAGTAAGTATTGCTTGTGTTCAGTGTCGAATGAAGACCATGCCATCTAGTGATATGAAAAGGTCACTCTCTTGACGATAAGTGTTAATTTCACAAAATATTGTTTTATTATTTAAAATATTGATTAATCTCTAGTCTTATGCGAATACATGATAAAAATAAAACTAATTTGCCATTAATAAATAATCAAAAATCAGTCAATGGTTTTGGACAAATTGGGAGATTGAGTGAGTTGTAATTCATAAATTTAAGTAGTTGTGATAGTCAGCAATGAGTACGTCGTCTCAGTGCTTATTTGTCAAAAGAACAGTTTACTGAAAGACTTTAATATAATTATATAATTTATTTACTTAAATAATATTATAATTCACTCTAATATCAAAAAATTTAGTAAAATAAAATTTACTACTAAAAAAACGAAATATATCACATTACATAAAGATTAAAAAATATATAAAATAACGCTTTGTTTTTGAAATAGAGTAAAAACTGACAACCTTATAGAACAACAAGCTTTAACAACGTTTAAAAAAATAAGCACTAAGGCGAAAGTCAGCAATCGACAATCAGCAGTAAGCAGTCAACAGTCAGCAATCAACAGTAAGTAGTCAACAGTCAGCAATCAACAATCAACAGTAAGCAGTCAACAGTCAGCAATCAACAATCAACAGTAAGCAGTCAACAGTCAGCAATCAACAATTAACAGTGAGCAGTCAACAGTCAGCAATCAACAATCAACAGTAAGCAGTCATAAATCTTTCGTTAGGTTTACGCGAATATTTGACATTATAAATGAAACTATCTATTCGGATTTTGTCGCGGACTTATTATGATTTTGGTTCCCGACTCACACAGTGAATCAATCCGAAATTAGAAGATAGTTTCATTTATACAGTCATAAGTCAGCAATCAACAATCAGCGGTAAGCAGTCAACAGTCAGCAATCAACAATCAGCAGTAAGCAGTCAGCAGTGAGCAGTGAGCGCACGTACCGTCAGAGCCGGGCGGCAGCGGCAGCAGCGGGTGCGCGGACACGCTGGCGTGCAGCGCCGGCGCGGGGGCGCGCGTTGAGCGCGACGCGCGGAACGACCCCGACCTGCGACATCGGACAGAGGATGGTCACCACCAGCTTGTGCTCTATACACTACCCGAGCCCTACCTAACAACTCATCTATATAATTTTCACTCCTTACTCATAGTGTTTTGCATCTTGGGCTCTTTATACGAGTAGCCCTAATTAATATTTTATTTGTAATTTATTTATTAAATTTATTTAATTCTATCTGTCATTAATACGGAGCATACTAACCGAGCCCTACCTAACATATCATCTTGTTCAAGCATCTTTTTGCTTAACTATTTAACTCATATAAATTATTTAAGCTATATAATAATATAGCATCGTATTGCCTTTATTTTCATCAAGTGTCGTATAGTTTATCATGTGACGGTGATTTAAAATTAATTCTGTACTTTTTCTATTGGAATAGACCGTGAGACTGCGTACTGCTTGGTCGTTTATTTTGTTTTTATCTAAATCCCAGTTTATTAAAACCCCCTATACGAACACATTTATATACTTTTTATTGATTACTTATATTATGACGCATCTTATGCCCTTTTTACTGCACGGCTAGCCCTACTTAATAACCTATCAGAAATTTATTTTTAATTCTATCTGTCATTCATTTTGTATCACATCTTTTTCACATCTTTTTCATTTGATTTGATTTGATTTGATAATATCTGACGTACCTTATTAATCATTTCGTGTGCAATTTATTTTTCTTTCAATCTATTTTTACTTTTTATATTATAATGTGTCTAATATTGGAATTCCGCGTAGGAGCTAACTTGCCCTATAATTTATTTCTAATTGAATAATCTATTGTCTTACAAAGATTAAATACCTTGATATCTCGCGAGAATCCGAACCTGCATTAACAATTAAGTTTAAAGCAACCTGAATTAAACTAACTGATATTTCTGACCTACTATACTGTTATATCATATTGGATCTCTGAACGATTACTGCTATTCTAATACCGTGCCATATGACATAAAATTTATTATATTTGGATAAAATTGACTTTAAATAATAATATATAAACACTGGCAGTATTCATATATAACACTAAACATATTCTAAATATATTAATTTTAAATAATATATCTAGATGCTCACTAATTGTATATTTTTGATTTTAACAAGTATTCTATGTGATGGCTATTAAGTTTTATTTGATTTAAATATTATAACTGATTCAACTCATTGTTTGTTGCTTGTCACCAATGACCTAACTATACACTTCCGACATCATAAAAAATATTTTATCCAATAAAAGTTAGAAAAATCATTAACTAACAATGTTCGACACTTAAAACTAGATTCAGTTTGGACTATACAGATCGCGGGTTTGGACTATACATTGAACTAATGTACAAAAACGCAAAATATATCGGAAAGTGCAAATATATTTGTGGCATAATTATAGTAAATCTAATAATAAAAAACATCGATGAAAAATCTACTTGTATTCGACGAGACGTAAACAAAACGGGAGGGGATACGACAAAAATGTGCAGTGGAATATTATTGAAAAAAATATATCATAATAATAATAATTCTAACAAATCCAAAGCGTCACGATAGATTATCACGAGCGTGGCGCTGTATGGGAGACAGAACAATTTCCCGTCGATTGTTTATAGGAATAGAGAGAGAGAGAGAGAAAAAAAAAACGTAACTTCAACCGTAGTGAAGCGACTCGTGTCGTAACGTACCATCCTCCGACCGATAGTCGGTGTCGTAAACTACATTTGATCAAGTTTTGGAAGAAGCGAAAGTCTCAACGTATACAGCGCATGCTCGAGAATGCTAACCACCAGTACATAACCATTGCCCTCTACCGGGATCTAGAGGTGCTGCATGCACCGCCGCCCGCGCGACCAGACTATCTACCTTACGTTATATATGTATACATAATATAGATAACGAACAAATAAGTCATACATGTTACTAATTATATCGAAACTGGATTAATTTTGGTGGTAACAACCCATAGAAAATATTATATAGAAATACTATACATTAAAATGTACATAATATAATATTTCATTTATATGCCCTACCCTACTTTATAGCATTTTTATTATATAACGGTATTTAATATATATAAAAAAATATTTGATAATAATATATGTATGGAATTCTTGTCAAATCAAACTACGACCAAGTATAATACGCGCCACGAAAGATGAGTCTTGACGTGCATCAGTAGCGGGGGGTTTTCGCAAATAAAGTGGTGTTAGTATAGTTAATTTCAATATCTATTTAGAGATGTTTTGTTGATCTTCATAATAAGGTGTATAGCAATCTATACTAATATTATAAAGCTGAAAAATTCTTTTTGTGTTGGATAGTCCGTTTATCGAGGAAGGCTATTGGCTATATCATATCACGCTACGACTAATAGGAGCGAAGCATCAATGAAGAATGATACAAAAACGGGATGGGCGGGCATTAGTTCTGCGAGGTAAGAAAGAATTTGTTTTCCGGTCTTCAGAACGCGTGCGAATCCGCGAGAAATGCTAGTGTTATAATAAAATTATGACCTATTCATCTTCTGCGAAGTCATGTGGTTTGTCAAGGCTCATCTTTCGTGGCACGGTCTATACAAGTCTATAAGGATATCTACAATTAAGCAAGTACATAGAATATATAGCTAAAGCTTATCAATGAACATGCAACCAAATACTCTAAGTCCTTACCAAACTACAGTTCTTGAGGCGTAAGCTCAGCTTTGCATTTGTGTGAGTGATAGCTAAAAGTCAATAGCCGCGCATCGAAAACCAGTTCAAACAGGTTTAAACCACTCGCAACGCGCTACGCCTCCGGTCGTGCCTATCCGTACACTGCACTCACACAAATGCAAAGCTGAGCTTATCCCTCGAGAACTGTAAGTATCTGTACACTATGTACTCGTATGTACAACAAAAACGTACCTTTGGAATGTTTGTCGCTTCACGTAGTTGTCTCTCACGAACTCAACTATCTGCTTTTGTGTTTTACCGCTGTACCTAAACGAAATTAATACAAATATTATTATATTTTCTTCTGCAACCGTTCTTGAAGCACTTAAAATTAACACATAAATATTTTTTTGCTCAGAGATGTTCCTAAGCTTTAATATGTAAAAATCTCATAAAAGATAAATTTCTAAAAAAAAATAATTAGCGCCAGAGACTGCGGCAGACGTCAAAAAGAACAACAAACCATACTTTTCCAAACAAACGAATCAATGGTTTAAAAAGGTATAAAAGACAAACAAATGAAAATTCATTATTATTTATAACATAAGCAGAAGATAGCTAATATTTATACCAATCCGAATGATCATTCCCAAATCTATTATCTACTTTTACGTTATAAAAATATATTTCTACATTACGATATAGCCACATATACAATATACTTTAGACTTAGACTTAATAATGAAACAAACTGACTTCAAACACAACAGTAAAAATCTAAAATAATGAACCAAACTGACTTCAAACACAACAGTAAAAATCTAAATCACCTAAAAGACGATCCTCTAGACATGACCCGGGCCTTGTGCCGGGGCGGGCGCGGCACGCTCGAGCACCGGAAGAAGCCGTGGTTCTCCACACACTTCTTCCAGAAGTTCTTGCATTCGTTGCGACTCTCGAAGAAGAATTCCACCACGTCTCGGTGGTAGCCCTGCAATCCGGCACAATGTTAGCAATCTTATTATTGATTTGAGCAATCGTTATAACACAGAGTAATCGAGTTATTTCGGTAATAATGGTATAAAAATCATTACACACCATTCATTATCCACACTCATTATCAGGATGAAAAAGGAGGATAAAATAGCGAATACACTGTCATTGTTTTAAGATAAATACTAACACTATTAAATCGCTCACTTGGGAAACCGAATGAAATCCCGGATCACGTACCCCATATTTTCTACTTATTACAAATCACTTGCCTTAAGATGAAGAGAAACATTCTGAGGAAACCTGACACTATGCCTAAGAGAACCTATTAAGTTTTCAAATGACCACCAACTTGGCAAGCGTCGTGGGCTTGATTGTCCTCGTATGAAAAGTGGCTCGTGCCTAAAATCTATACTAATATTATAAAGCTGAAGAGTTTGTTTGGTTCAACGCGCTCATCTCAGGAACTACTCAATTCCGAGGTCCGAATTCAAAAATTCTTTTAGTGTTGGATAGTCCGTTTAGCGAGGAAGGCTATAGGCTATATTACATCACGCTACGACCAATAGGAGCGGAGCATTAATGAAAAATGTTGCGAAAACGGGAGAAAAATATTTCTTTTGATTTTCAGCCTTTAGAACGTGAGCGGAGCGGGAAAGGCTAGTACTGAATACAATAATTAAATTCACTTACATAACCTTCGGGATGCAACTTGATTAGAAACTTTTTCCTCTTGAAGGATATCTTTCTAATCTTGGCCCAGCTGAAGGTGTTGATCTTGGTGAAGTGTTGGAACACGGCGATGCCCATGTGCGCCACCGCCAGGTTTAGGGGCACGCCCTCGTGGTCCTTTGCTGCGTGCATCTTTATACCTGCAAGTTACAAGACACATACCAATATATTATATGCATGTAATAATCACTACATAGTATAAAACAAAGTCGCTTTCTCTGTCCCTATATCCCTTTTTAATAGATAGAGTGAATCAAGAGGAAGGTTTATATGCATAACTAGCGGATCCCGTGGCTTTGCCTGTGCTAAATCTAGGCAAGAGCCCGAGCGAAGCGAGGGTGAGTCGCTAGTAATAATAATAAAATCGTTCATTGCCATGAAGAACAGTAAAAAGAAATTAACATATACTAGGTGGCTTAAATAGCTCAATGGCAAAGGGTAAAAAGGTATGTAGTATATTAAAGAAAGTATTTTAAGACAAGAATAGATAATGATGATTTATCGCAAAATTCTAATTTCTAGAAAATTGAGTTCAAAGTTTGTGGAATGTATTAAGTGCATGTACCTATATAAAATGGCTACCTAGTTGCGGGAACTAAGTTTACTATTTATGATTGTTATAGTTATAACAGTATGTATAATATGACTGTTTTAGAATTTAAAACTGATTATACACCCGACAATATGACATAACTTTCAAAAATTCACATCTTCAATTCTATATTCTTTTGTATTTTTAAGTTGTATTAGTTTAATATTTTTGTATAAGTGTATAATACAATATGTTATCAATTTTAGCTTATTAACATTTACTTATGTCAATAAGTAAAGATAGCTAATTCTTGAAAGATTATTCTAATGAACTTTTTCTTAACAAAATAATCTATATAAGAGTAACAATATACTTTGTTCTAGGTTACATTAAACATAGTTTGATAGTATAATTACCGTATAACTCGCATCTCCTCGCCGTCTCTAACAAATTCAGATCCGCTTCCGCAGGGCTCTGGCCGCTGAAACGGGATTTACATAACATTATCTATACATATAACAAAATTGTATAGTGTCCGACCGAAACTGGTTTTTACGACCGAAACCGAAACCGAAACCGAATTTCGGCAATAGTCTCAGTTTCGGCCGAAACCGAAACCGAAACCGAAACTTTCTTATAAGGATCATGTTTTCAGAGAAAAATAAAGAAAATGTATTATAATCAGTCAGTTTTAATTAGTAAAATAAATATGTGTTAATTTTATATGGTTAACCAGGTAGGTATCTACTCGTTTAATTATAAGTGTTAATTTGCAATAAAAACAATTATTATATTGGTACCTACTTAATAATTATAAATTGAACGCGAAACTCTAAATCCTTAATATTATCACCACTAATGCACTATGTAAATAGCATGTACCTAACTAATGTTTGTTTACATATAGCTGAGCAGCTAATGCTGGCAGAGTTAAATTAACCACAAAATGTTTAGATTTTTAGTTTTTTATGGTAAACTTGATTCTACTATAATTTTTTTTTTTTTTTATGGTAAAAAGGGGGCAAACGGGCAGGAGGCTCACCTGATGGGAAGTGATCACCTCCGCCCATGGACATCTGCAAGCTGGCTTGCAGATGCGTTGCCGGCCTTTCAGGAAAGGGAGGGATGGAGGAGGGAGGGAAGGGGGTAACGAAGGCGGAGGATGATGGGAAGAGGGAGGGGGGAAGGAGAGTGGGCCTCCCGGACTCTCACTCACCGGTCGAAACGCGACAGCATAGCTGCCACTTCACGCCGGTCTTCTGTGAGAGAGTGGTACTAATGAACTATACGGGGCGTGCCAGCCCATTCGGTTGCTACCCGAAGGTAACAAGCATGGCACTACCACTTTTAAAATCTAGGTACTCCTTTGTTATATTAACTTACTTTTCGAGGTACTCTTATATTATATCACATGATAAAACTTACCGAATTCAAAACATATCACACGAAAACTCACAACAAACAAAATGCACTGCAAACAAACAGGTCACGACATGATTACGCACGTGGACGCGGCCAAATGTCATCGTCGCTTGGATGTCATTTACCGCGCCGAACACACCCGAGCACAGCGCGGAAACTCCCGAATGCAGTTTCGGTTTCGGTCGTAGTTTCGGCAGGCTTACTGCCGAAACCGAAACATAACCGAAACTCGTTTTTTTGCCGAAACTCGACCGAAACCGAAACCGAAACCGAATATTCGGTCGGACACTAAAATTGTAATTTAATCAAATCCCTATATTAAATTTTATATGTTTTTTTTAATTATTATTTATATATTATTATTATATATATTTACTAGCTGACCCGTGCCCACTTCGTTGGGCATAATGTTAATAATCCTTTTTTAGTACAGAGTGTTTAAATAATTTAAATTATTTTATTAATATTAAAAATTAAATTATCTATACTAATATTAAAAAAACTACTTTTTGTCACATAAATATAAAAGTTAGACATATGCTGTCGTTGACTTTTTTGTAGGCATTTTTAAGCTCCACATCTTTTCTCTAGAACTCAAAAATATATCTTTCATAGTTAAGGCAACGTTCGTAAGAAACGCTTTCTTTCGACCGTATTTTCTCCGATTCACTTTGCAAAACGGACTACCACGTAAAAGCCTTGTTATTTTTCGGTTTTTTATATAACCTATGACACTCAGCAATAATGTGGCTTTCTATTGGTAAAAGAATTTTTAAAATCGGTTCAGTAGATCCCGAGATTACCTCTTACAATTTAACAAATAAAAAACTTTACTTCTTTATAATATTATTAAGTAATATTAAGTAATTAAGTAATTAAGTATTAAGTATATTAAGTATAAGTATAGAAGTATAGATTCTTTATATATTTTTAAATATTTTCTATATTTTTTGAAAGATCTATCGATTTAGTAATTCTTATAGAAACAGAGGTCGAATCTATAGTTTAAATATTTTTGTTAGTCAGTCTGTAACCGCATCACGAGAAAACAACTATACAAATTTTGATAAAATTTGATATGTTCATAGCTGGTTATTCGAGTAAAAAACATATAAGATACTTATGAATTAACTATCTTTTCGTGACCATGATTGCTGTAAAGCATTCGAAACCTCAGGAAAACAAAAACCATAATTAAATCCGCGACAAAATACGAAGAGAAAGAATCATTTATAATGTCAAGTATTCGCGTAAACCTAAGAAAGTATTATATAAGATACTTCTTAAAAAACATCACAATCCTGATAAATTTATACAAACTGGTAAAGCGAATTAACCCAAGAGTGACGCGAGGACGAGTTACAGTCTCATTATAAAATTCATTATACCGAACATACACGTGCCGAGATATATGAAAATAATACAATAGCGTTTTCACCCTCTCTTACATGCTCCTGCATCTTATAAGACTAGTTTTTAATGGATGAAGTATGTATGGTTACTCGAAATGAATAATACCGCATATTCATACCTATCTAAGATTTACGCGATAATTGACATTTAAGATAAAACTATCTTTTCGGATTATTACGTGGATTTTATTATAAAATATTTTAAATGTTATTAGCGACACAAAGAGGTTGAGAAAGAGAGAGAAATATATATTTTTTATCTACAGGGATTTCACAGTGTAATACTTAAATCTAGAATTTAATTTAGCAATTCATACCCATAGGTATACGATATACATAATATTAACCTTGAGACCTTTTTAAAGGGTGGCACTATGTAGGGAGCTGGAGCTATCTTTGGATACACTCTCAAACGTCCCTTAAAAGGTGTTGAAGGATTTTCAAGTGCCCGTCTAAGACGAATATATTGGACGCTCTCGTTGTATGATTACTATTACTTATTATAAACATGTTATTTTCTATAAATACTGAAATCGATGTGTATATGTATTTATTGTCGATGGTTTGATGAAATTTGAAAATAAAGTACAGCAAGTAATCGTGTGAAGTTCAGTCAGTACCTATAATTACAAATATGTTAAAAAAAACTTAACTCTTATACTTACATGTGCTTTTTGTGATTTTCCATAATTCGCCGTTCCGACTCCGAGTCCTGCCCGGGGAAGAACTTGTACCCACTGAGGTATGTGTGGTCGGGGTAATCTTCCGGCACAAAGTCCCCACATTCGGCTAACAGAGAAACATAATGCTTATTAATTTTTAACATCTCGAACTTTACATTTGACATAATTGTGAAAAACTAGTATAAAAAAGTCTCATTTATTTAAAATTATTATTAATTATTATTTTTACTGTTGTAAATAACACAGGTATAAAACTTTCTATGTAGAGAAATCGCTGTAACTAAATGAATATAAATTATTCCAAATAACGCTTATCTAGAAACGGAAAGTCATATATTTTTCACATTTCACGATAGAAATGGCAAAACTTGTTATCAAATATAAGTGTTCTTGGCAAAGGCATAGTCATTTCAAGAAATAAACAATATTTATTATATTATATCACAACATTACGTAACCGCAGCGGGAAATCATCTTTATTAATAAATACAGTAATTTCCTAAGCGAATCTAACTGTCCACTGTTCAATCTATGAAAATTGCTCCCCAGTGCTCTATCAGCGCTTCTAAATCTATTCAACCATAGACTTCATGTCTGTTATATAAGAGGGAATAAAAATAGGAACGCAAATTGCATTTCTTTTATTATTTATAATCAATTAATAGAATAAAATTAAGCTTAGCCGTTTTATACTAATATCCTACTCAGTTCAAAAGTTTATGTTTGTGCGTTTGTTACGTCGTTACGGCTCAATAGACTTGAGTAATACAATATTTCTATTGATAACAACAAAAACACCATAGTGTAACTTTACTCTTAAGGAATCTATTATCAATTTTCAACCGATCGGTTAGTTACGCAGAAGAACATGTTTATATAATAATTTTAAAAATAGCATATTTAAAGAAAAAATAATAAAAAAAGTTATTTGACTTATCTAGCAATTGCATTTTTTAATTATTATCAACTGGAAATGGGAAGTTTTGTAAAGTTAGCACCAACAAATATGATTATGACAATTATTAATATTGTTAAATAAGTTAAGCACAAGTTATAATAAATAATTTAAAGAATTAACCATATTAGAAGTAAAGGATAAATCAGCAAAAATTAAATATGGAGGTTTTGTTTTATTAAATTTAAAAATACAGACTCAGCATAGATAATAATATATACCTAGTATTAATGTAATAATGTGTAATGTACACAATCGTGGTTATAAATAAAATATTAGCACTGATATGGGTGCAAAAAAAAAATTTTAACAATACTAATTGTAAGTGATAAATGAGGCACGTAAAGGACAAAATAATATTTTCCATTTTTAATAGCATTTACTTTAAATAAACCTAATGGAGCATTGTCCCAGGACCGTCAAATGATGCGAATCTCCATAATTGATGACCACGGTTGAAGGTCAACCGCAGTATGGATTTATCTATATCTATACTAATATTATAAAGAAGTAAAGTTTGTTTATTTGTTAAATTGTAAGGGGTAATCTCGGGATCTACTGAACCGATTTTAAAAATTATTTCACCAATAGAGAGCCACATTATTGCTGATTGTCATAGGTTATATAAAAAACCGAAAAATAAAAAGGCTTTTACGTGGTAGTCCGTTTTGCAAAGTGAATCGGAGAAAAAACGGTAGAATGAAAGCGTTTCTTACGAACGCTGCCTTAACTATGAAAGATATATTTCTGAGTTCTAGACAAAAGATGTGGAGCTTAAAAATGCCTACAAAAAAGTCAACAACAGCATATGTCTAACTTTTATATTTAAGTGGCAAAAAGTAGTTTTTTTTTAATATTAGTATAGATAGTTTAATTTTTAATTTTTAATATTAATAAAATAATTTAAATTATTTAAACACTCTGTACTAAAAAAGGATTATTAACATTTTGCCCAACGAAGTGGGCACGGGTCAGCTAGTCGTTAATAAACATCTTAGTCTTAAGTCATAGAAGGATATTTTAAACAAATATTTGTAAACGAAAAGCAAAATAAATTCCAAGAATGTTGTCTGTGCAAAATACAATTTTTCCTCAATTACAATTGTTTTTAGTAAGAAGACAGATGATAGATTCACATACTTATATAAATATGTAAAATAAAGTATAAGCAAATTATCATGCATATTTCAAATACTGGATAAAATGTTGGAGCAAATCTGTTTAATGTAAATTGAATGTAAATAACAATATAATCGTCTAATGTGTCCCGAGTTATTTATTCGCGCAGCAACAGAGCAAATGATAGACGTGACTTTTCCATAGAATTACCTTTGTGAGTTGTGACAAATCGAAAGCTTTTGTCTCAATAAATCAAGTAACGATCGTGGATAAGGAGTTATACAGCAAAAAGTTTATATCCGAAAAATTACTGCAAGAAATAACTTTAAAATATAAAAGATACATTATAAAGACATGGTATTGATAGTTTAAAATAACAAAATACATAATATGAAAAAAAACAGGATGTATTCCTTTTTTTTTTAATTTTGTAAAACAAACTAGTAACTTGACGTAAACGACATTCTTGAAGTTTATGGTACATTGATTTTTCAGATATGTGATATTAAATATTTTCCCGCCAAAAAAACTGACCAGGATAACCAACTACCATCAAACCAAATTACATTAAAATCTGTCCTCTGGTTTCCTTGTGATGCGGTCACAGACGAACAGACAATAATTCTAAAAACTGTAGATTCGACGAGATTATATTATCGATACTGACAATTTTAATAAAAAAATTCATTTAATGAACAGATTCAACGCAGGATAAAATTCTGAATTATGTTTACAGGATGTCTATTCCTTAAATGCTATCACATGTACGTATTTTTTAATCTATACTAATATTATAAAGCTGAAGAGTTTGTTTGTTTGTATGGTTGAACGCGCTAATCTCAGGAACTATACAGTCCGTTTATTGAAGAAGTCTATTATAGGCTTATTACATTACGATGTCACCAATAGGAGCAGAGAATCAATGAAAAATGTTACAAAAACTGGAAGGGCGGATCTTAGTTCTGCGAGATACCTTAATTTGGTTTTAATTAAATTTGGTTTCCGGTCCTTAGAACGCGTGCGAAGCCGCGGGAAATGCTAGTAAAATAATATTAAATTTAATTTTTTTCAATAGATGATCCATTTCATAAATGTGTAACCCTGTTGACATCCTGTATATAGAGGTATCGCTTTGGCCGGCGAGCGTCAAGCAACATCATTGCTTGATGACGCAACATCAAATCCTGACAGTGATTTATAACAAACATCCTGAGAACGAGAGAACGTTCGTAAAGAATCGTTTAGAATTTTCCTACAAAGTAGTGATCTATCATTGTTAACTTGTAGGTATAAATGAAAAATACACGAATATATATTAATATTTACTGTTTCCGAGGAACAAGTTAGAACTTAACATTTTTAAGATGTAAATGTAAATAAAGTAATGAGCGTTTCTTACTGGTATCATTGTAATGTTAAAGCTAAGTTTACACAGGCATACATATAATTATTCATTAACTTTCACTTAGGTCTTAGTTAAATGCTTATTAAAAATAATAATAGGAATCTTCTCTAATCACTTTGTGACTACATTATTTAGATTTTCTTTTCATTGCATTAAAATGAGTCTGGATATAATATTATTCGACGACAACAAATCGACACGACCCGTGAGAGTTAACGCGCAAGATTGACGGCTTTACGTGCTCTCCGAGGCACGGGTGTAAATTCATTTAGTTACTGAGAATTTGTCTACAGAAAACCCAATGGCTATATTTGGCTCGACCGGATACTACGGATATGCGGATGTAGTTTTCAGTCCAATTCTTAGCAATCCCGATTGTACGACGTACTTACTTTGTCATTTCGAACAAACATGAAACAAAAAAGCCACATGTTCCATTATTATCTATTTCACAAACTTATAATAAAATAAATTAACGTAGTCTGTCGTCAATGGGCAGATTTTAATAAAATTTTGTTAACATTCAAGATACTTTTTACTGCGGAAGAGATCTTGTATCTGGAAGAATATCTTATCTGCATAATGCATATAGACGAACCCGGAGAAGTGAAGTGTGGGGAGGGTAAATCGCTAGTTACTTAATTACTAAGAAATTTTGAAACGATAAAAATTTTGTAACATTGTTTATCAATAAATATAAAATCATTTTGAAATAGAATCATCAATCAATATCAGGAGACGGCTCATTAAGGGGCAACATTGTTACCGGTCGTGCGTGTAGAGCTCCAATTGCTCTATTTGACACCGTGTGAACACGGGAATGCGGATAAATAATTATGCCTCAATGTAACATTGTAATTTTCAACTTCTGATTTATTATAATCATCTAAACTAATTTCATAAAGCTTGTTTGTTTAGTAGAGTTTGTTTGGTTGAACGTAGCTTATCTCAGTAACTACTGGTTTGAATAAAAAAAATATTTTTGCGTCGGAATAGTCCGTTTATCGAAGAAGGCTATAGGCTATATTACATCACGACTTAAGGATCGGAGCATTAATGAAAAATGTTGCAAAAACGGGAAGGGCGGGCGTTAGTTCTGCGAGGTATCATACCGCGCGACTAAGAAAGAATTTGTTTTCCGGTTTCAAAACAACCAAATTCTTTCTGATTGCGCGTAGCACTCAGAAAGAATTTGATTTTTGGTCTTTAGAACGCGTGTGAATCCGCGGGAAATGCTAGTATAATATATAATTCATCAATTATTATAGATAATCAACTGTTATATGATTTAGGTATCATAATAAAATTCTGAGTAAAATTTGTACATTAATTTTTTTTTAATCTTACTGGTATAATCATTATTATCAATAAGAACATCTATAATTCTATAGTCTTCAAAATTTTTATGTTTGTCTATGACCGCATCACGAGAACACCGCTGGACTGTATGGTATGGTGATAATTGATAACTGATCATCGGATCCAATATATAGGGTACTTTTTACGGAGTGAAAATATTTCATCTCTGAGAAATATACAACTAACGTTCGTCCTACTTACGTTCATCCCTAGATGAACCCGAGGGGAGTGACTAGTGAAGGTGTATTCTAGAATAGTAGTTAGTTATATTTATAGTTTCAGTGTAAATAGGGTTGTAATAAAATTACTATTGCCTTATGTCTACTTTAAACCTTTTAAATTTCAAACCCACCGAATACGTGGTAACAAACACTCTATTTTACACTTAATAATGACATGTTTCCTTTATAGCTAAACAAAGACAACATATAAATCATCATCTCACTTCGTTCCATTATTCAATTGCTACTGAATTGGTACAAAAACAAGAAGAAAATTACTATACCTACGAAATCACTTACTAGAAGTCAGGGATAACGATTATAATACAAACAAAACAAAACTAACTATAACAGAGTTTGTTTATATAAGAAAAGTTCAAGATGGCGTGTTTAACTCGCCCTCTATTCAACTATTATACGACAACAAACGACCTCTATTGTAGTCCACCTATACCTAAGCACCAAAATAGTGTCTACGCATACAATTTATCCTGCTCTATAGCAGCCTCCTCTTGGAAATTCTCCCTGTGAATACTTGCGCTTTTACATTGGTACTTTTTCTATAGCCATTCTTAGAACATCTAGAAAGTAATCCGTACAGTATATTATATCACGCCTTTCTTTCCAGTAGGTATATACGTTTTCAAGTATGTACAGAACCCGAGTTTTGACGGTAATATAATTGGTATGTACACAAACTAGGTATATCTCGGCAATTTCACAGCGTTTCATTTGAAAGCTAAATAAATAGTAGGTAGGTAATATGCATATGAATAAAATAAAGTTGTTGTCGGATACATTTATCTTAGTAATTTAACATGTACTACTGTGATAATATTATGTATTTTTAGTTACCGTTTCATTCAAAAAATAAACACTAGACTTAACCGTAACTGTATGAGCACGATTTAATCCTACAAAAAAGTAATTTTCACATTACACACCTACAAGAACACATTTTATTCGGTTTATACACATTATAAATGTTAAATCTATGGTTCAGATACGTACGAGTACTGCAGTGTCTACATCTAACCACAAACCCTTGTCAAACAGTATATCTTAAAAGTACTAAGCACTAAAATTTCGTTATCTTTATTAAATAAAAACTTAAAATATTACTTCACAAAAGCTGATAATAATTGCTACAATGTAGTAGACTTAATGGAAATGGAAAATTGATGTTCTACACGAAAAATATTGAAGAAAATATGTATGAAGAAAACAATAATGTGTTTAAATGTATAAGTACCTACTTATAATACATAATTTTATTTTATAGATGTTGTGACTACTTCTCATCATTATGCAAATGCATACCTCTTCGTTTTAATGTTTTTACGACTGTGGTTACTCATAAAGTAATTTAGCGATAAGATCGCCATTGCCATAACATTGCATTGTTTATTTTACTAAAAAATATGAGATTTTCATTATAATTGTAATAACATCAGCTGTTTGATTAAAAATTTAAACTTCACCATCAATTACTAAATCTTAGTAAATTTTCTAATGATAAATTGACAGAACATAGAAAGTTTTGCATGAGGTATTCATCGTAATACGGTCTATACAATATTGATAAAAAATTCAAATAGTAGAAGACATCTGAAAAAAAAACACACAAATCGGTGAATAACTAAAACCTTACCTTGCACAATGTAACTGGCCATCAAGGCAGCTGTGTTCTCGTTGCACTGTATACATCCTTGCGCCAAATCCCTTTTCACTTGCAAGCAGAAGAGGTACCGAGTGAACTCCTCCTCTAGCCGCGCCGGGTCAGGTGTGTAGAACTTCACGCAAAACCGTAAAGTCGGCTCCAACATGGACAAGCCCACTTGACGACACATCGGCTTTTCGACGTCCAGCCAATACTATAAGAAAAGTCTCGTTGTTTATAGATACTAACTAATTTATTGAAACTGGCTAATCGAGAGAATGTTGTAATTTTTGAATCCATACAAAATAGCTATAGATCTAGAGAGACTCGAAAATGGTACACCACCTGAATGACCAAGATAGAGATTTTGTGAGGGAATCGAACCGACTACATCTTGCGTAGTACGCACTAAACGGCTAAATATATTTACTTAAAAACTGCTAAATACATTTACTTAGTAGCCATTTCTCTCATTTTGCTGGAGTGCGTTTGGAACTAACTACCGTATTATATTTTTTCAGACAATCCGAACCTACTTAGGTCCAGACAAAACGCAACTTTTTCGTTTTCGATGTATACATAATATGTATAACGTTTATTTATTTTAATATAATATTATGGTATCTAGTAAGTTATTGCCTTAAGAATTTTCATTATCACATAAAAATGCTATAATCGACGACTTTTGGAAGAAATATCCCGTATGAATTAAATCGTAGATGGCAATAATTATTATTTATTAATCTCGGATTAGATTCTCCCAAGTAAACGTCTGTAATGGCCACACAAATGTTTATCATACGAGTAGATTGGTTCAGACACCACAACATACAGAATAGAGATAGCTAATTAGGCAAGCATGCCCGAAGTCACAAATGCTTAGTCTTATATTTTTAACGTTGGGAAACATTTGGACATATTACGTGTATACACCCTTTTTGTTGTTTTTAATTTTTACGACTTTTTTTCACTTTCCGCGCAGAATTTTATTGGAGATGTGTCAAAAATAATTCCCTTTAAAAAGGTCTCTCCCTGCCATATCCACTGTCGCAGTAACGAAAATATAATATAGATCTATCTTAGAGATAGTTATTAACTAGAACTAACCTTGGTTCCATTACCATCTTGATATTCAAGTCCGAAGTAGTCCGCTTCCAAGAGATGCAACTGCCGACAGACTTGGTCAAAAAGCACTCTTCCGAAGGCTTTAGACTAAAACAAATAGAAAGAATCCATTTTAAACAATAATAATTAATTATAATAAGTGTATTTATATATTATTTTTGATAAGAACTTTGCCATCCGGTTTCACCCCAACGGGGTTACTTAAAAGAATATTTTATAGGTTGTTACCTTGTATTTCATTTAATATAAATGACCTTTGCATGTATCTTTTTTTTCTATTGAACAGTCAGGACAAGGACAAACTGTTTCATATTATACTTACAGATACAATATAATAAGTAAATATTTACTTCATATAACCATTTTATTCATGATCCATAAAATATATACCAATGATCAGGTACTAGTTTCATGATACTAAGAAACTGAATTTTTAATGTAAACTAATAAAATTGTTCATGCGTTAATGTAAGCCACTACAATATATCCTGTCTTCAGTATTTCCTTTACAATATTCATAACTTAATTAATCTCAGTACCCCACTAACTTTAGTACGATACAACCTTGCACCCACAAGATTAATATACTGTGTAATATGTAAGAAGAGGTCGAGGTACAGTCTACGCGCGCTTTTTGCTAGTCTGTTAGGTTTAAGTTATAATTGAATTAATACTTAAATATAAAGCAAAGAAAGGTACCTCAAATAGGTTATATATTAATCTCAACATCTCTAAATAAGCTAGGATAAAGATAAATTTTATACACAACTCATAGCGATAACTTAAGACTATTTAGGATTTACCCTATTTACCCGATACCAAGAATAATATAAAGAACTCATTTAATACTATCAGTCTACCTCATCCTGTAATTTCTATTAAGACATCACGCAATTAATGCTTCAGTTACAAATAGCTACGTATTTCAATCTCTTTAGCAAACCTTAGATAATTCTGAGTATAATGGATAACTAACTATTCTCAGTTAATTATTTCTATTACCTACTCGCGATACATTATGTAACGCTACGTCTTTTATAGACATGATAATTGAAAATAAGGAAATTTTCCTTTTGACCCGATTGCGACGAAGCCCAAACGTGGATTATGGGTTTAGCCTGTATGAAAAAAATAAAACATGTACATAAGTACTATATTTCTTCTTGAACTTTTCCTTTTAGCTCGCTTTTAACACAGTCGGATTTTTAAATTTTGCAAACAAATGATATCTGAACCAACGATTGATAAAACCTACAAAAGAATACTTCGGAATTCACCATCTCATATCAAACAAATGTTAAGAGTACTAGAGAAAAATCCAAACTAGAACATAATATTTTGCCGGCATCTGCTGCCTCGATATTGATTTGTACGTGGTTCTGCATAGTATAGAAACAAATGTCGCGCTCGCCTCTTTCTAGTTATGCTCTATACGACGTAAACTTATGTGTGAGATGTAAGTTGGATGTCATCCTCTCTACTCCACTTCTAACACTAACACAATTCATACATAACAGCGCCAACACGTCGAAGAAAGTACTTTAAAAATAAAAATACAAGCTAGCATTCTTCTTAGTGAAAGGTATATAAAATTGGTATGAGTGTTACCATAAAAAGTAATCATGTCTAACTTAAATTTTAAATTACGGTACAGTTAAGGTTTTTGTTTATTGGTGGTCAATTTGCAATCACGCACTTTCGTGGTCACCAAATACGGTCTAAGTAGCTTCAAGTATTAATTACATTTATGAACTGGTCTATAAGGGGATCTGAATCCTAAATAAATTCACCCTTCTTAGATCACACGTTTAGGATGTTTAATTAGTAGTAGACTATAATAATAATTTATCATATACTGACATACTTTACCCTTTGCATATTAAATTCCCTGTGACATTGTGTTTATACGCCCTTTAACAAATTGTTATCCTTAAACTCGGTATGATGTGACCGTATACAGTCTGCACGCCAGATCGGAATTTAATATTACTTTCAGCGCTTTATTGTTAGATTTCAACCTGTCTACTTACAATGGCAGGGGATAGCCGAAATAGAAAAAATAATTGGGATATAGAAATCTATATACATACTTTTACGCATCGATTTAGTTGTTTTTAGTTTAAAATAATAAAGTTATATTTAACATTATACGTTTTATGTAACTTTGTTTTAAATATTATATTATACATAGCTACAATATATAGCTGCAATACATAAGCTACAGTTAAGGACGTCTTTTCATAATTGATTAATGAATTATTGATACGCCTTTGAAATTGTGGGCCACACGCATTTATTATTAACCGTTATTTCCATTATACAAATAGATTATTTTATGCAAGAGAATCATGATAAATTTTAACTTAATGAAAAGTTAAACATATTGTGCTTGATGTTTTAAAACAGTATTTTTTCATATTAATCGTTAAACACAATGATCATAATAATCCAAATAAGATACAAACTACTGAATTTTGAATTAAACAATTACATGGTACAGTTAAGTAATTAACAATAAATTGAGTAAACACAATTTATTGGTGACCCTAAAAAAATCAAGCTACTATAAAAATGTTTGTTTCCATATTTCCAAATCTACTGTCACAACCTACGCATTAGCCCATTGGGTATAAAACCAGTAGGCTTTCAGTTATATATTAAATTTAGATATTATTTTATATAATAATAATTACGAATTACTAAAGTTAAAGCTTAAATCATTTATCCCTATAACTAAAACGCCTATTCATAATACCTAATCAATCGAGGGGAATTGATTAACTAGTTGATGTGAGGTATTAAATCGAATAATTTCCTCTCATATTCGATTAACCTCCTCGAACCAGCCTGTAGCTACAATATTACACTGCATTTGTATCGATAACGAGCGACCAAATAACCGACGGAGCGCACACGAGGGGACCAGTCGTATAAATAAAGTCGTTAAACATAAATTGGTGGATGATGCGATGTGCTTATTGTATTATGTATGGTAACTCACTGTCTGAGATTTAATACACATACAATGTATGACTATCTTAGTTTACATACTTCGTATTGAATTATATGAGAGTAATATAAGTAGAACTGTCTGAGTCTAGAGCACAATATCCATATAAATTCATTTTATAATTTTAAACAGTTAATTTAATGTTTAATTTTAAAATTTATACAAAAAAAAGATCAATAAATAATATTTTAAAGAAGAAATGCTTTTGAAAATGTTAATAAAATTAACCCCCAATGTTAATGTTAATAAAATTAACCAAAAATCTTTTGTTTCAGATAAAACTGAATAATGTAAAATAAACTGTTTTTCTTTAAAATTAACTAGCAATACACGTTTTATTGATTTTATCATCATTTATATTAAACATGAATACATAAAAACCTTTGATTAATATACGCTAGAACACTTTTAGCCAACACACTAATTTTATGCATAAAATATCCTCGGTCGCAGAACCTCCAACGTTCTCACCAAAAACGGTGGTTCACGAAACTAGAATTTTACTCATAATAATATTTACATTACTTCATCTATTAGTTCTAGATATTTACATAGATTTTAAATTTCAAACACAATATATTAACTATTATTACTTTGCTCGCTCTTTGATATAAAATCTGTCAACAAGTAGCGCCAAGTTTTTAGCACATTAATGTTCAGAATTAAGTAATGGTAAGCAATTAGGGCGCCCCGCTTTATTTTAACCCCAGTTATTTATGGAGAGGCTTCTCTTTGACGTCAAAAAGGTGATACTCGGCCAAGGCGAACTACTCCTTTAAATAGATTTTATCGCTTGCACTTTACAACCCTAGCTAGTGTCGAGAAAAATGATTAACGAGATAACGAGAGCGCTCATCCACTTTTTTCTAGTTATCTATTTCAATATGAGATAGTGACGTCTTTAATAATATACTCTTCACATGATTACTTTATGCAATCACATTATAATGACAAAGAAATATGTACACAGTTTCTAACAATATTAGATAGTAGCAAGCCTTTCCACTCGGGTTCGTCCGTTCGTTCGTTAAACGGTTACTATAGATTGCTTTTAATTATTAATTATTATCCTATTTGACCCAGATAGATAACCAGCTTATCCAGATATTCATAATAGCAAATTTTATCAAAATGCGTCCAGTAATATTCTCGTAATGCATTCCCAGACAAATATAAAGAGAGACAATCTACTACTACAATAAGATTTTCCAAATAATATTTAATGTACTAATTCGAGTATTAGAATTTTATTATATGTATGGAAAACGAACTGTTCTAAGAATTGAGACATATGATGAATGGGTTTTAAAGTGAACTAGCATCACATCGACTAAGCGTCATATTATGACTAAAATTCATTACGTCGCCATTCAATTATCATAAGGATATTGAATACTAAACAAAGAGTACAAAATTCCCAAAATACTGTCCATAATGTTGACCGAGTGACATTGCAAAAGGGGCATAATAGAGCCATTGAGGCAATCAAAACTGCCGGCTAAGCCTTTTTCTTGATAACTTCTGGCGAACCGCCAGCTGTGTCTGATAAGGGTTGATGCAGACGCAATGCTCTCCAATAGCCCGCGGCGGATCAATCGCGGTGCTCAAAGCTTACAAACTTTTTGCTTTAATATTGCTTTTTATGTTGACTTACAGACCAGATGCAATTAAATGTTAAATATTTTATTTAAACTGAGTTTTACTAAGTAAAGTTAATATCTTTTTGAGTATCTACTACAAATTTTAAAATCCTGTATTAAGAAATACTGTATCAAGAAGTCAATGATACTGTATGAAGAAAATGTTACCAATTGTAAAACTCGACTTCGACGTTTTGTCAGGGTGTGTCCGTATAGATTTATTGTCTTTGATAAAACTACACTATGTAACACAAACATTCTTTTTATTTTTAGCATAAAACAAATTAAAATGACTAAAACTATCCATTAAATGGTCGTATAAATTAAGCTGATTGAAATTCTTAATTACAACTCTCACTCAAAACATGTAAGTGCCCTTACTAGTATACCCACCCACTTTAAAACTCTTTGCTGCATTGCAGATCGAACTTTTTGTATAATATTTTATTAATTATGAAACTTTCTATAAGACTTAACACATTAAAAATTTGAAATATAATATCTAGAACAAAATTACATTCTAAATACAATATTTTTAACATAAGATCTATAGAAGCATCCACACCACGATTTGAGAACGTCAGAGCAAAACACAATGAACTCAATGCTTACATATGAAATGCCCCTATATTTCGCTATTACTCAATAAAAGTAATTTATGTCAAAACCACAATACCGTATTGAATACTAAATAGTAAATACATAATTAATATTGTACTTACAGCAACTAGCACAGGTTAATAATTACCAAATAAAGAAAAATGAAGTCGTACTGCAACGAAATTACTCCAGATGTTCCAAGCAGGTTTCAAACGTCATTAAACATTACTAGCTATTAAATTGAAACAGAAACTTTATTTCCTGTCACTCAAGTCGTTGGAAAATTTAATAAAGGAACCACCGTTTACGTTCAACAACCCTTTAAGAGTTACAATGTCTACGACTTTTCTCATCATATTAAATTAAAATATTATCTCTTAAGCCTCACATACTAACCTAAGTTTTTCTCTAGAAATATATTATTAAGGAAAGCTTAAAAAGCGTATAAATTTTTGGAATTATTTGTCAACAGAAGCCGAAGAATATAAAGTCAAGTCAAAACTCCAAAGCTTACTTAAGAGATAGAGACGATCAGAAGTTTAAAATAACCATAGACGTAATTAAAAAGTTAAAGAACATTTACAATGCATTAGTCGTTAACTAGTTTGTACATAATCGGACTTCCGAAACAGTTGCAGGGTGATGATGGCCAACATAAAGCATGCTGAATATTAAACGAGTGTTACGACACGCCTTGGCATTGTTTCCGCAATTATGTTGAGCGACTGGTACAAAGGCTGGTGTTGTTTGAGGACTGTGGGACAGATGGTAATTAAATTGCTTTTATAAATATTTATGTTTTATCGATTGGTATTTCATTAAGTAACTCTTACAATTATTTTCCAACTTTCCAGATGAATTTCAAATCAAAAAAGCCTTTTATATTATGAGTCGCCTTTTTTATACATACCTTCGTTTATATTATGCTGAACAGCATTAAAACGTATTTAGAAGTGAATCCGAGCGGAACGAGGTTAAGTCGTTAGTTATTAATATAATATGACTAGCGGAACCCGCGGCTTCGCTTGTGCTTAATCGAGGGCGAGTCGCTAGTTCTATATACATGTTAATAACATTAACGATTCCTTTCGATGAACAATTAGGTTGTTATAGAAGCAAACATTGTAAATTAATATTTTGTTGTTAAATAACATTTTGAATTTATCTAACCATTACGTAAGCTAGATTATTGTTTTGATTTATATATTTTTTATTGATAAATATTATATTTTAATACTTATCGTACCATAAAAATAGTCCAGTCGTTCTTGAGTTATAAATGGTTTAACTAACACGACTTTCTTTTATATATATAGATTAAAATCTACATATAAAAATATTGTTTAAGCAATAAGACCATAACATGTTTTCAAGAGACAAGTTCCTGTACACAATATAGGTCAATATAAATCTTCATAAAATGTATCTGGCCAGGATATCGTTACACAAGTCTATTTACTTTCGGCTAGGGAGCAGTTCAAGGCGACACAAGAGTTTGTTTAGGGTGATAAAACCGTATCGGCGCCTCTGATATCACTCAGGTGTTTACTCACCCATAATGAAATTATAGTGAGGTGGTATTTTAAATATTCGAGATCGCAAAAGATGTAACAAATAATACTAAAATGAGAATTAAAATAATTCTTATTTACATAATACCTTTTACAACTTTGGCATTGTTAGCAAGGTTAATAAATGGTTTATAACAAAGTTATAGTGATAATTATAAAGCAAAATAAAAATGTCTGATGATGATAATATGAGATCAGATACAGGACCTTACGTGCGTTCCGAGGCATCAGGGTGAAATATTGCCCACTACAGAAAAACACAATACAAAAACTTGAACCGGGACTTGAACCTTTTTAAAGTGGTAGTGCCATGCTTGTTACCTTCGGGAAGCAACCGAATGGGCCGGCACGCCCCGTATAGTTCATTAGTACCACTCTCTCACAGAAGACCGGCGTGAAGTGGCAGCTATGCTGTCGCGTTACGTCCGGTGAGTGAGAGTCCGGGAGGCCCACTCTCCTTCCCCCCTCCCTCTTCCCTTCATCCTCCGCCTTCAATCCCCCCTCCCTTCCACTTCCCTCCCTCCTCCATCCCTCCCTTTCCTGAAAGGCCGGCAACGCATCTGCAAGCCTGGCTTGCAGATGTCCATGGGCGGAAGTGATCACTTCCCATCAGGTGAGCCTCCTGCCCGTTTGCCCCCTTTTTACCATAAAAAAAAACCCACAGTCATCGAATCTGCAGTCGTATTGCTAGCCACCCAAGACTCCAATATAATATCATAAGTAAACAGACCTACGACCTAGACTCGAAAAAAAGAACAAATCAGGGGTTTAACTCTTTTCTTCATGGTGGTCACCCTGGATAACCACCTAAATTTTGACTCGTAATTTATAGTACTGCCATCTTACGAAAAAAGCGTGTACTACAATGGTTTAAGCAAACTAGAGTGTCGAAAATTCAATTAAAGGAAACTAGCGCCGCGATCATTTACTGTATTAAAATTTTATTCAAAATAATCGTTTTTTAAGTTTTGAAACTGCGTGAAAGTTTTTTATTGTTGGTAAGTAAATATTATTGTTTATGTTTCATTTCTTGTTTTTCTGTGCGTAATATATTTACACAAACACATTTAGTGTAAAATCAAATACCGAGATGCCATACTTTTTATGATAAATAAACTTATTCAAAGTGGTTAGCGGCGGTAACCACCGTTCGACAAATATCATGATTTTACTATATATAAAAAATGAAATTCAATGTTTTTTGTACAAAATGTCCAAGAAAAAGTTATCGGATCGGGATATTGAAAACTTATTATTATATGAAGAAATACCTTCAGATACTGATAGTTATGCGGGCGGCGATGGCTCTGATGCAGAAGACCAACCTGAAATCGAAGAAGGTGCAAATGATGCGCAAGAGGTTTTGCTAGGTGAAAGTTTTTGTCCATTTCAGGAAGAGTTTGAATCTGAAGATGAAGTTCCATTAACCCAGCTGCGTGGACGTAGTCAGCCGAACGTAGAAGTTTTTCTACCGTTAGATAATAATATAAGGCCTCCCAAATGGAAGAAGTCTTATACAATCTTAGCTCCTAATGACTTTACACCATCAGTTCATTTGCCTGACGAAATATCTAGTCTAGCTGCACGCCAACAGCTGACTCCTCTTAGAATATTTCAGTTGCTTTGGACAGATAATGTTATGCAGCACATCACCTTTCAAACAAACTTATATGCTGAACAGAAGGGGAATTCCTATAAACCAATTACTACAGATGAGATGTCTGTATTTATTGCTCTGAATTTGATCATGGGAATAAAAAAGAGTCCGAGTTACAGAGACTATTGGTCATCTTCTCCTGATTTGAGTGATGAGTACATATCAACTTTTATGTCACTCAGTCGATTTTCTTGCATTCTAGGTAACTTACATCTAAATGATAATAATCTTCTGCCTTCGCGAAAAGATCCTCATTATGATAAGCTGTATAAAATTCGGCCTTTTATTGACATGATTCTAGAGTCGTATAAGAAACATTACAGTCACACAGAAAAAATAGCAATTGACGAGTCAATGATAAAATTTAAAGGTAGAAGTTGTTTGAAGCAGTATATGCCGAAAAAGCCAACAAAAAGAGGATACAAGGTGTGGACAAAGTGTGCTTCTACTGGTTACTGTTTAGACTTTGAAATATATACTGGGAAGGTGGGAGATAGAGTGGAAACTAATTTAGGAGGTAACGTTATTAAACGGTTCTGTGAGGGATTAGAAAATAAATATCATAGAGTGTATTTTGACAATTATTTCAACAATTATGAACTGCAGGTCGACTTAAGATTGAAAAACGTTTATGCATGTGGAACGGTAAATTCTAATCGTAAACATCTTGCGGTTTTAAAAACTGACAAGCAACTGAGACGTGGGGAGTACGATTATAGCAGAGTATATAATGTCATTCTTTATACTATGATTATAGAGTCAGTGACAATCAGATGGTGTCCTTCATGAAATGGAAAGATAAACGTTGTGTTTTCCTTTTGACTAACTTTCACGATCCTCGGAATAAAGTATACTATGTAACTAGAACTGAGAAAACTGGGGAAAGGGTTGAAATCCCATGCCCTCTGGCGCTAAAGGAATATAATGAAAACATGAATTTTGTGGATAAATTTGACCAACTGAAAGGGAGTTACGCTATTGATCGCAAATCAAAGAAATGGTGGCATCGCATATTTTTTCATTTTCTGGATTGCACGGTGGTGAATGCTTTTATTATTTATACAGATCTCCAAAAAGACCGTAACTCGTGTTTAGACAAATTGTGTCTAAAAGATTTTAGGCGACATATTTATCAAGATATGCTGGCACCTGCTTATGTAAATAATAAAAGAGCTTTGTCACGCTCTTCTAGCAAACCTGCTTCACCTACATGTGCATCTATCAAAAGGCACAAGCCGGAAGTTCCAGCCGCAATAAGACTTGCTGTAGCTAACCATCAGCCTATTAGAGGTACTTCAAGACGCTGTAGTGTATGCAGTACGAAAATCATGCCAGTGCGTACTGTATGGAGCTGCAAAATATGCAAGGTACCTCTTTGCTATCGAGAAAGAAAAACTTGTTTTAAAGATCATCATAGCCATTTGTATTAAATAACTAAGTTTTAATGCCCCAATATTGTGATCCAAAATGCATTAACTTTTATATAAAATTGTGTACATTTATTTCACAGTGGTCATCCTAGGTAACCACCTTATAACTCACCCCCTTATTGATTAATTTTTAAAAAAAAGTCGGAAGTTGATTATTTTAGTTCTAAACACTAATTTAAAATCAAAGATAACTGTCTATCATCGCTATAAAAAATCTGTGCCTGAAAGAGTTAAATAAACCACAAAAATAAATATAGGTACATAATAATGAATGGAAATTCTGACACAACACAATATGCTCTACAAAGGTAGAAATATGTCGGATAGTCAAGAAATTCTTTTTAAAATGTTCATTCACGCACATAAACGTTAAGATAACGATAAAAACAGTTTAGTCGTGTGCAAAAACCTATTAACGCCAACGCGTCGAAGTGAGGCACGTGAACGATTTGGGAGCGCGGCAACGCGTCTGCAACTCCTTGTAGGGTTAAAAGCTTTGCTCCATCTTAGTGCGACATACTAATATGAAATCGGCACTTCACACTTTAATGGCTAAAATCTTTCGAGATGTTCCGTGTAAAAGCTTCTTACTGTGTCAGGATAAGGCCTACCTTATCACTATCACTACATAGTATAAAACAAAGTCGCTTTCTCTGTCCCTATATCCCTATGTATGCTAAAATCTTTAAAACTACGCAACGGATTTTGATGCGGTTTTTTTTAATAGATAGAGTGATTCAAGACGAAGGTTTATATGCTAGCAGATCCCGCGGCTTTGCCTGTGCTAAATCTAGCTAGTTAAGAATATAATTGTTGCTTTAATACAGGATATTATTAGTTTAGAGTCCGTATACATCATATCCGTTTCCGCAACCGAATCTGAAAAAGTGACAGGCTTAAAAAATAAAGATTAACGATCTAGATTGTGTTTTTATTTAACACACTATCTGTTGTCGAAACTATCAGATAATTCAAAATTATTATAATACATATATACATTACCGAAAGTATGAATTTAAGATCAAAATTATGCTTTCAAAAGACAGCTCCGATATTTTCATAATATAATAATGGGCGAACAACCTCTTAAAACGAAGAGCGAACCTATTTTCACTTACTTTTAAATTACAAGTCAAAATCAATATCTATGTTTGGGAGCCATTAGAAGGTTGCTTTAAGCTCACCCTTGCATAACTATAGGTACTATCTTGCGCCAATCCCTTTCAACGAAATTTTTAATATTAAAATTTCTACGTTATAATCGATACTTTTTATCTACGGCGAGCGAGTTTGACAGCGCATACAAATTTTGTACAATCATCGTTTTCTTAAAGGTGTCTTAAATACTTCGAAAATGAAAATACGAATGAAGTTTTCATTTTAATGGTTTCAATTCCATAAAGAGAAGCCTAAAACTGAAACGCTCTACAATACGAACGAATTGAAGAATAGTAGATATTTAAAGATGTTCAAAGATGGTCTTCTTTTGTTTATTCCTATATAATAAAATTTCGTCATTAGTTAGTTATCGTCGTCAATTATAATTATTCTATTCTCAATTAGGTAAGTCCACCTAAGACATTATAATAATTAAATAAAAATATTGATAATTATCATATATTCAAACAAAAGCCTCTTCTTTTTTCATAAGTACTAGGTATATGATTCTATTATTTACGTACAATCTCAACTTTATTAGTATGAGTAATTAAGAAGTTTATACGAGTATTAATTATATCTACAGGTTCATACAAAGAGGGTCATCATACCTATATAAAAATGTTATGCCAGCGATACAGTAAAATCTTGGCAAAACCAAACAAAAGCAAGTAACAAAAGAATTCCACTGAAATGGAAAATTTAAATTAGAAATATGAAATACGATAAGATGATTTCGGAGAAACTTATAAAACAGGGATTTCACGATTTTCCAGTGAACTTGCACTGTGACAAAGTAAGTAGGTATCTACTAGAAATTGTAAATCTTTGATATAAATCTTTGTTATTAAACCGAGAAAAAGTTTCGCAGATATCATGTCTGTTAGTTTGCGGCTGGAGGATCACAAATTTGTTTTAAAACTATCTATAGGTACTAATATTATAAAGAGGTAGTTTGTTTATTTATTTAAACGCGCTTATCTCAAGAATCAGATTTTAATCGGAATTGTATTGATTAGTTGAACTAGAACCATTGTATCATTTTACTTTTTAGAGTTACGTAACCTTGCGGAACTTGACGCCTACGCTGTGCCTCAGTCCATTCGTCTGTACTTTAAAGGGCTGTATTTTTGAACCGTAATAGGTAGCCCCGTGAAATTTTCAGAGAATAACCTTGATAGGTCATTCCATTATAACATGGTTATTAAAAAACGTAAAGCGCCTAACATAAAAGTAAACCTAAAGTAAAAATTCCAGCACACTAAATACTAATAAGCATATTATTATATCTGAGTTACGGACAGTACAAAGTATTACTGGTATTCAATGTAAGTAATCAGTAACTTGCTAGTTTTACCAGTAAATCATTAAAATTTAAGAATAGTCTAAACCACGACGATAATTAATGTGTTACGATAATTTGGTAGGTAGGTCTTCTCGAATAAGGCACACCATAATAAATACTTTACATAGATATACACACAAAGATAAACTTTACTCCAAGAGCTCAAAAATCTAAATTACCAGATTTTCAATCATTACTGGCAATAGCGACCTTCATTAATCGTGTAACTATGAGATAAGAATCCGAAACTTCGCTCGTAGAAAATACCTTTGTTAAATTGTTAGTATAGTATAAATATTAAATTAAAGATTACCTATTTTTACAATTTACGCCACATTACAATTTTCAAATTTTTCAGACCACTAGTTTCTGCCGACTTCAAAAAAGGACATGATACTCAATTGAATTTTAAATGAGCTATAATTTGGTGGATAAGTTGCGTATAATTCTATCTTGGGAATTATGTGCCGATTTTAATCGTAATATATTTATTTTAATTAACATTGGTACAGGTGGTGAAAAACTAATTTAACAAATAAAAAAAATTAAAGTGGAGAAGTTTTTTATAGGTTACGTTTATTAGCAATAATCCATAAAATGTATATTTCATTAAATTTATCACGCATCATCTTCAAACATGTGAAACGTGAAGTGTTATGCAATGCAACGCCAATCACGCGCTCGGTCTACCCTGAAGTAGATATGGCGTGATTAGGTACCTAATTAGCTTGATATAATCAATAACATTATTATATTCATATTGATTCATTTATGTAATACACCAAACACAAAAAAGGAATGAACTTGTAATGCGTCTAGCCTTCTAAGCCGAATAGTTGCGCATTGAATTTATTTTATTTGCTACAAAGCTAGATTATGCAACACACATCGCAAACAAAACCACTTTAGATGAAGCAATAAAGAACCAGGATAAATGGGATAAATGCTAACCTGAGCCTTATCTGGAAACCTATGTGTCTCTTAGGACCATAAACCGTTCGTAAATAAAAAACACGTCGATTCGTTGGTGTGAACAGAGGAAGGATAAAAATACAGTTTTACTTTAAATCGCAATGTTACTAAGGAAGCTGAAAATATTACAGTTATAATAACCATATTATAATCACATACCATAATTAGCATAAATCATTTATTAATAATATTTGTATTTTATACAAAACCGCTAAGCGTTAGGTTATTGTACTGTACCTACTATAAAGAAATGTATTGGATATTGTAATCGCTTCGTGGTGGAAAATCGTTTATAAGTTTAAATTTTATTAAGGTTCTCTTGCTAATATCTCATCTCTAAGCGAGCGAGAGTAAACTATAAAAAGGAAAAAAAATGCTCTAAATAGGACCCGCAGTGCTATAGATAAGCGCGAACGAACAAATTAAATTTATACATAAATACATAAAAAACAAATGGAGCGAAGAAGTCCCGGGCAAAGGCAAGTTATATAGTAAATAAATTTTAATTTACGGTTTTCTACGGTCCTCATAAACTTAAACTATACACAAAGCCCAAATTCGCTCCATCTCTCATACACGCTAAAGTATTCATGTAATAATAATATATTAAGTAGGCATAGCTGGGCACCGCTAAACGAATAATTAACTCGTTAATCGCTAATCCGTTACTTAAAAAAGTTAACTTCGTTAAACGTTAAAACGTTACATTTCGGAAGATTTAACGCAAGTTAACGTTAATCGTTAATCCGTTAACACGTGATTAAAATTGCATTTTATACATCATTGCGCTTATGACCTACCTACTTATAAAATCTGTTTGTTTGAAAACTTGTCAACTTTACCGACCTTACATGCCAGAACGCGTTTTTCACGTTCGTGGCGGTGTGGCGCGGCGCGGCGCTTGGTAAATGGTGGGTACTGGATTAACGATTAACGGACTTGAGAAAATGTAACGGAAGTTAACGATTCCGTTAACATTTTTTTAAGTTAACTTAAAAGTTAATCGTTAATCTAAATGTTAACTTCGTTAATTAACGATTAACGGATTAACGAGTTAATGCCCAGCTATGTAAGTAGGCATATATATCGAAAGATACACAAACAAGATTTTTTAAAACATTAAGTATAAAATCGTTCGCCAAACGTTATTTAGTCGACTCCACCAATTCGAAAAGAGAGATTTATACCTATGGGAATTGGGAGATTGTTAAATAAGGCTAAATCTCATATCAACTTGGGCATTTATTTATTCATAGTTCTCTTTGCAGATCTGCTATTTGAAATTTCGATTAACTAGAGTGCTTTGATTTAAGTCCAGTTTTAAAATGCTAAAAGTTTAACATTTTATTTCTATTTCATATTTAGTTCATCACAAAATAGGTAACTTCAATTAGCAATTAATGTTTTTTTTAATTATTTAAATTTCATTTTTAAACAGTAATTACTCAATAGGAAACTAATTTTACGTGTAATATTTGAAGTATTAAAGCTGACGTACAAATAAACCGATTCCAGCAAATATTGTAAACTGCGACAAAATCTCTATGGTGATAACCTATGGCTTTTAGCTAAATCAATTTTCATTAATCTTTGAACAGGGATACCCGGAACCACGATACAATATAGGTAAAACATCGGATTCTTTAAATTAGTATACACCTAAAGAAAAATAAAAAGGTTTTTATATTAAATTACGTTACACTTATGTACCGTACCGCCTTTTTGTAATTTAGCATTTTTCAATATAAATAACGATATCGATTCGCTCAACATTTTTGACTTAATAAAACGTATGCCGATGTAAACATAGTATACCTACAAAGCCATTAAACACCAACCTGTATCTGGAACATGGATATCGAGTCGTCCAGCATCTGTACGCGCACCGCCAGCATCTTGCCGCCCTTCTTGGGCGTGGCGGGGGGCGTCCTCGCGCCGCCGTCCACGCCCGCCGGCGTACTCGCCGAGTGGTGCATACGACCTGTCCAATGTATAAACTACTTAGAATAACCCTTTGCCTACGTCCGCACAGACAGGCGGCTTGCTTAGTGCCTAGAGCCTAGCGAGTCGCTTAGCTAGTAGCTTACTAAATCATTTTAAATGACCGAGGCACTTAGCGACCCACTACGCAAACCTCCTGCAGTGCGACCACCGTGCATCCTAGCATGTAGCCAGAGCGCAAGCCACTATAAGATATTATAGGCTGTGGGCGCTAAGCAAGCCGCCTGTCTGTGTGGACGTAGCCTTTGAGTTAGGTACTTTTCAGTCCTAAACATAAATGACTGGTTAATTATGTCATGCTGATAACTTTCGGCAGATAGTTTTAATGACATTAGCCATGTGCGCATGAAACATTATAAAGCAGAAGTTTGCGCTTTCAAACACAAAACCCTTTCTATACACTCTCAGACTTCGGTGGAACGACAAGGCATTACTTATTGTACTAAGCCACAGGATTATTTAACAAGTAGGTACATTCCTAAATCCTGGATCATATCATATTCATAATATCCACTACACCAACAAGGCAATAGTTATACAACGTAAAGCAACACTTTATTCTGTTCGTACAAAAATATTATTAGGCACTTGAAGAAATTACATAAGAATTACACATCACGTATTGTAAACATTTTTGAGTAAGATGTAGGTACCTTGGCAGAAGAGAAATCATTTAGGTATATATTTACAGTAGAATCGAGTGTTAAGTAAATGAGGAGCTGCTATTTCGTTCAGTTACCTACTCTGAACGAAATATACGTATACGATTTGAGAGCAAATGGATGGCGTTTAAGACGAAAAGTAATGAGCAAAAGATATTTACTTCACTACATAGTATAAAACAAAGTCGCCTTTTCTGTCCCTATATCCCTATGTGCGCTTAAATCTTTAAAACTACGCAACGGATTTTGATGCGGTTTTTTTTAATAGATAGAGTGATTCAAGAGGAAGGTTTATATGCATAACTAGCAGATCCCGCGGCTTTACCTGTGCTAAATCTAGGGAAGAGCCCGAGCGAAGCGAGGGCGAGTCGCTAGTATCATCTAAAGACCTTTTCCTAAAGAGTTACATAATACATATTTATACTTTGTTTTTCTTACTAATATTTTTTTTATATTTATGCTACATTAACTTATTACTAAAGTTAAAGTTGTGAAATTAACTTTAAGGACTTTTTAAGTCCTTAAACCGTAAGCGTTCTTATCAACAAACGAGACGCATAACAATTCTAATCAAACAGAGAGATTCCTGGAGACATGAATAAACTGCTTATCTAAGACCATTCTGTCAAAAATATTTTAAAAGTAAAAGTTTCTTAAACAAAGTTATTCTTATCACTAAAACAATGGTTTAGAGATAACGATGTAAGACTTACAGAAACAAAAAGTCCCTTTATATTTTCGACGTTTAAAACTTTTACAACACTATCCTGTTGAACACTGCACTGACTGTTCTTCTACGTGTATTAGGTATAAATGAGTATATTTGGTACATCCTGTAATTGTGCATACAAATTGCAATAATATAACAAGTACCTAATAACTACATCGACGAATAATACATACATACATTGTATAAATAAATAGCATTGCAAAATAATGAATCATTAGCATTTACGATGAATTGTGGCCACGATGTGTAACAACAAAGCCAGAGAAACCGCGATATTGGAACTATCCGTTAAACGTAATGAGACAGGATTCCGACCCAATAACTATCAATAAATTATTTTAAATATAATATGTATATAAATTTTGGCTAATAGTCAAGACTCAAGATGCTCAATCTAAGCTATAGCACCGAGCTTCATTGTGTCAGAATATAATATTTACATACTTATATAAAATGTTCGTTTGAAGTTTTCGATTTTTCAGGTATTTTTA
Source organism: Boloria selene (assembly GCA_905231865.2). Lineage (NCBI taxonomy): Eukaryota > Metazoa > Arthropoda > Insecta > Lepidoptera > Nymphalidae > Boloria > Boloria selene. The sequence goes on from HG993133.1 coordinate 3,413,097, forward strand.
TTTTCCCTATTTTTATACTTAAGCCACCCCTGGACACCCAAAAAAAAAAGAATTATCATATCGTATCGTTTTCGAGTTTAGCGACAATGTAACGAATGGCAATTGACATAACTAAAATTTACTTTAATTGTCTAACTCCAAGCAAGGTTTTTCAAGAATGATATAATTAAACTTCGACCGCTTTCGTTATGAATAGTAATATAACATAAAAATGTATTGATGAACTGAGCCCTTTAATATAAAAGTGAAGTGTTCGATGTTAAAATAAACAGAACGAGGCAATAAAACTATCAGTCAGCAATAAAGTGTTACAAGCTGTAGGCCGTCGCGTTCGAGGCTTAGCACGAATCAGTTAAGCAGACATGGACGTCTAATGGAATTAAAATATCGAATAAATAAAATAACTCAAAGATTGAGGTGAGCTACAGATTTCTTTACAAATGCAATATAACTTTTTATCCGATTTTTTTCATTAGAGGGAGCGTTACATTTCTTCAAATATAATAAGCCTCTTTAGCTTTTCTTTAGCTCAAATTAGCTACTGCTTGCGGCTTCACTCTCTTGAGTATTTTTATTATTTATTGCAAGCATGAATAAGGGGAACGTCTCAAACTTCTAATGTAGGAGTATCTTACGATCTATCCCGCTACACACAATAAATATTTAGAATAAACATATGTAAGTACAACAATCGGCCCATTGATCCTCAAGCCGCTTTCGACTGATAGGTACGCATTATTTTATACCACATAGGTATGTACATATGTATATAATAAAGTTTTTAGTAAATTAACTAGGTAAAAATAAAAGGAAAATATTTTACTGAGCTTTTACCGTTATTTCTATGACCAATGCATATAAAAACGTATATTTTAAGGACATTATGCACCAAAAATATTATATTATAGTACCTATATCGACACATCAAGAAGTACGCGTACACCGTACACTGTACTCCTTTTAAAGCACAATTACTTATACTAATTATTTCAAACAAATTTTACTTAAATCAAGTTAATTTAAACAAAAAACAATAAGTATGAAAATATTTATAACCTGGCAAATCCCATCCAATGGTCGACAGGTGGCCGGTCGAATTGCAGCTGCCGGGCGGGAGCTCTGTCTCCATCATATCGAGATCCTCGCACTTGTAGTACACACTACACTTACCCCCATTGTTACTGTACTACAAACGTATTCCGTTTTAGCGTTTATCTGTAACAATTTTTATTTCATCAATGGTAAATAATGGATGACGAGATTTTTTTTTAATTTAGTATACATTTTATCAGTACTTTATTCATATATCCATACTAATATTATAAAGCAGAAGAGTTTGTTCATTTGGTTGAACGCGCTAATCTCAGGAACTACTGGACCGATTTGAAAAATTCTTTTTGAATGGGATAGTTAGTTTATCGAGGAAGGCTATAGGTTATATTTTATATCACGCTACGACCAATAGAAGCGGAGCATTATTGAAAAATGTTGCAAAAACGGGAAGGGCTGGCATTAGTTCTGCGAGGACTGAGAAAGAAATTGGTTTCCGGTCTTTAGAACGCGTGCGAAGCCGCGGAAAATGCTAGTGTAAATATAAAATTGAAGTGTCTGTTTTTAATTTCAAATTTACCGGTTTTTACTACATGAATATGAAAGTATTTACAATTTTTAAAATGTTTGTCTGTCTGTCTGCCTGTATGTTTGTTCAGACTAATCTCTGAAACGGAAACTCGCAGACAGCTAATGTTATAAAGAGTAACTTAGGCTACTTTTATTTCATTAGAAAATTTTAAACACCGTATAATTTATTTGAACTTACGCCTAGCGAAGGGTTCGCTAGTGTCTAATAAATTTTAATTTATAGTACCTACCTACAGGTTTGTAGGTTTTACTCGGCTTAGCGACTGTAGCTTCATTTTAGTAAAATAATTTTCAAAATCGGATCACCATAAGTTTCAGAGATTACTCCCCTACATCAAAGCCTTCAAACCTCCGCGCATTACTCGACGCGACCATAATTTAATAAGCTGGTCGCTTTGGCCATGGTATAAAGTCGGGGTCGCCAACACTTAAATTAGTTTATATAGTATAGATAGTGGGCACATCTAATAGGCCGCCAAAACCAAACACTTTTTTTTAAATTAACTCTTTTTCTCTTTAAATTCGCTTTTACGCGGAAAATGTCTGTGATTTCGACATAGCGACTCTTTCCTGATTTGTTATATCAAATAAGGAAAAGAACTTTATTTGTAACGCAAACAACAAACAAAAAATAAAATAACAAATAACTAAATGCTATTAAATCTGTTATTTGAAGTTAATTCCACTTTGGTTTTGAAGGATAACAAGTTTTATATTGTACAATATTGCTATATATTATATTGTACAATATAAGGGAAAAAATTAGGGACCAACCTAAAGTTTCGGTCTCGGCAAGTTTTGGTCAAAAAATCTAGTTTCGACTTAAGTTTCGGCTCGAAAAAAATACTGTAAAAAAATAAAAATATAAATATATTCAATAAGCTAACCTAAAAGGACTAAAAGTTCGGTTAGGTTTTCAAACAAAAAATAAGCTAGTTTTTCGGCTAAAAACCTTGTTTTGGTTGGACACTAGTAAAAATTAAAATGTTGTACATGAAACTATCTTTTTGGAATTCGACACAGACAGTTTTGCATTGTAAATATAAAATAATATCATTTTAATGGCTCATAGTTGTACGTAAATATTCCTTGATGACTTCTATTAGAATTTTCATATTGGAATGAAGATTTTTATCTGTGTCATTTTAAGATTACATTCATTCAATGAAAAATATCATAATAGTTAGTCTTTTTAACATAAATATTCAATAGTTTTTAGGTTGACCAGTTATAAATATATTTTCAATGAGTTATTCATTAAAGTTGTTGAAATTTTGATACCATTAAAATGGTAAAAATCTATTATTGTAAGATATGTGCAAAATTTTACCTAGACTTTCATTCTTTTTCTGAGCTCAAAAATAGTATAATATAAATGTAATAAAAACTAATTGTAGCAAACAATAATAATTATGGATTATGTAAATTTGTAACTTGTAAATTTTCAATACCAAGATATTACAGAACAGACCGTATTGATGATCATGAGAACATCTAATAATTATGGCAATGTTCACAAACTATACTGTACAATTAACAAGCAAGCCACATTTTAATAGGTTAAGTGGATTTTAAGATCTTGAGCAGTCATATGAAGTAGTTGCAATTAAATGGAAAGTGATATGCAACCTAAACCTACTAGCAAGAGTTACTAAGTAAAAAAATTAGAAGGAAAATAAAAAAAATAAAGAAAAATAGTCATGTAATAAGATTAATGTGTATTTAATGTGGAGAATCAATTTAAATTTTACAGACATGATAATAAGAAATAATTATAATGACAGTAATTAAATCATTAAAAACCCTATAAATTATAGTATAATATATATGATGCATTAATGTGCTTGAACAGCAAAAACTATATCAATGCACTTCAATATTAATCTAGAGTCTCTCTTATCTCTCTATCTTAGTATTTGCTATGAATAATTTATTTACTATATAATTGTTACTATAGCTCTATTTTAAATATTAAATAGGTAACAAACAAAAAATATCTAAAATGTGATGTATAAAGAAACTTTATAAAAATATTTTATAATTATAAAAACAAGTTTTAATATCTATTTAAATTTCAAGGCTCAGTTGTACATTATAATCTCCCGATTTGAGGAGAAAGGATAGTGGGTGAATGAGGAGGAGGTGTAAATAGACATACCTTAAAACGGGCGAGTCCAGGAAATTAGTAGCTTTTGAGATATCTAAATAAAAAAATTATATAGATTAAATTGAATATTTTTTTATACACAAACAAAAGTAACTTTAAGCTAAACACTAGGTAGGTTAGTCGAGAACCATAAGCGTTACTAGGCCAGATTGGTTAGGTTAGGTTAGAACATGATTACAAACATAAGCGACTTTAAGCTAAACACTAGGTAGGTTAGTCGAGTGCTATAAGCATTACTAGGCCAGATGGGTTAGGTTAGGGTTCGAACATGAACACAAACAAAAGCGACTTTAAGCTAAATACTAGGTAGGTTAGTCAAGTACCATAAGCGTCACTAGGCCAGATTGGTTAGGTTAGGTTAGAACATGATTACAAACATAAGCGACTTTAAGCTAAACACTAGGTAGGTTAGTCGAGTGCTATAAGCATTACTAGGCCAGATGGGTTAGGTTAGGGTTCGAACATGACCACAAACAAAAGCGACTTTAAGCTAAATACTAGGTAGGTTAGTCAAGTACCATAAGCGTTACTAGGCCAGATTGGTTAGGTTATGCTATAAGCATTACTAGGCCAGATGGGTTAGGTTAGGGTTCGAACATGACCACAAACAAAAGCGACTTTAAGCTAAATACTAGGTAGGTTAGTCAAGTACCATAAGCGTTACTAGGCCAGATTGGTTAGGTTAGGTTAGAACATGATTACAAACATAAACGACTTTAAGCTAAACACTAGGTTAGTTAGTCGAGTACCATAAGCGTTACTAGGCCAGATTGGTTAGGTTAGGTTAGAACATGATTACAAACATAAGCGACTTTAAGCTAAATACTAGGTAGGTTAGTCGAGTACCATAAGTGTTACTAGGCCAGATTGGTTAGGTTAGGTTAGAACATGATTACAAACATAAGCGACTTTAAGCTAAACACTAGGTTGGTAGCAACAATTTTTTTCATAATATAGTAAATATGTTATCAATTTATTATTACACAATATATTTTTTAATAATTACTTTTTAATATTTACTTATTAAAATTTTATATATTTATATATTTTTAACATATTAATAGTTTTAGAACACATTATTTAATCTGTTTTGACAGATTCACTTCGTTTTATGTCAACATAACTTTGGAAATTTGAAATTTTTAAAATTAAATATCTCAAAAACTACTTATTTCCTAGACTCGCCCGTTTTAAGGTAGGTCTATTTACACCTCCTCCTCAGTCACCCACTCTCCTTTCTCCTTAAATCGGGAGATTACAATGTACATCTCAACCTTCAGCTCAGTTGTACATTATAATCTCCCGATTTGAGGAGAAAGGATAGTGGGTGAATGAGGAGGAGGTGTAAATAGACATACCTTAAAACGGGCGAGTCCAGGAAATTAGTAGCTTTTGAGATATCTAAATAAAAAAATTATATAGATTAAATTGAATATTTTTTTATACACAAACAAAAGTAACTTTAAGCTAAACACTAGGTAGGTTAGTCGAGAACCATAAGCGTTACTAGGCCAGATTGGTTAGGTTAGGTTAGAACATGATTACAAACATAAGCGACTTTAAGCTAAACACTAGGTAGGTTAGTCGAGTGCTATAAGCATTACTAGGCCAGATGGGTTAGGTTAGGGTTCGAACATGAACACAAACAAAAGCGACTTTAAGCTAAATACTAGGTAGGTTAGTCAAGTACCATAAGCGTCACTAGGCCAGATTGGTTAGGTTAGGTTAGAACATGATTACAAACATAAGCGACTTTAAGCTAAACACTAGGTAGGTTAGTCGAGTGCTATAAGCATTACTAGGCCAGATGGGTTAGGTTAGGGTTCGAACATGACCACAAACAAAAGCGACTTTAAGCTAAATACTAGGTAGGTTAGTCAAGTACCATAAGCGTTACTAGGCCAGATTGGTTAGGTTATGCTATAAGCATTACTAGGCCAGATGGGTTAGGTTAGGGTTCGAACATGACCACAAACAAAAGCGACTTTAAGCTAAATACTAGGTAGGTTAGTCAAGTACCATAAGCGTTACTAGGCCAGATTGGTTAGGTTAGGTTAGAACATGATTACAAACATAAACGACTTTAAGCTAAACACTAGGTTAGTTAGTCGAGTACCATAAGCGTTACTAGGCCAGATTGGTTAGGTTAGGTTAGAACATGATTACAAACATAAGCGACTTTAAGCTAAATACTAGGTAGGTTAGTCGAGTACCATAAGTGTTACTAGGCCAGATTGGTTAGGTTAGGTTAGAACATGATTACAAACATAAGCGACTTTAAGCTAAACACTAGGTTGGTAGCAACAATTTTTTTCATAATATAGTAAATATGTTATCAATTTATTATTACACAATATATTTTTTAATAATTACTTTTTAATATTTACTTATTAAAATTTTATATATTTATATATTTTTAACATATTAATAGTTTTAGAACACATTATTTAATCTGTTTTGACAGATTCACTTCGTTTTATGTCAACATAACTTTGGAAATTTGAAATTTTTAAAATTAAATATCTCAAAAACTACTTATTTCCTAGACTCGCCCGTTTTAAGGTAGGTCTATTTACACCTCCTCCTCAGTCACCCACTCTCCTTTCTCCTTAAATCGGGAGATTACAATGTACATCTCAACCAATTTCAACTATAAATTGCAAGCTAGTAACTAATGAACTCATCAGAATACATAGAGCCTCATTAACTACATGGTCTCATTAGAAGTTTCACTAGTGCTATTAACTTGGGATTTGTATATAATTTTAAAACTTTACTAAAATTTTTAATTTCATTTTATATGTAAAATATCAAAGTAAATTGATAATAATTACCATCCCTTATTTTGGGTTACTATCACTGTTATCACAATCTTATATGCACAACAGATTTTAATTTTTATTAATCACTTACATTTATTCTTTAAATCGTTTTACAATCGCAAATAAATCGAATCACTGCATATGGGGTGCAAGACCGGCGGCCTACATCACACCCCCAGACATAAATAGTAGCCTCAATGCAATAACCAGAAAATAGGTCACACGGAGGTGCGCCCGCCTGCCGGGCCAACCGACAGAGACAACTCGGCGCGACCTCCACCGCGGCCCGCTCCGCGTTACAATCTAATAAGCACCCCTTGCAAACTTAATTACGCAAACTAGTCATAATTTTTAGCATACCTAACAATGTCTTCAATTAATTCACGCAACTTCTCAATTAAAAATACTATATTTATAAAATCACATCTTTCCTTACTTTCTAACACCCGCGAATAAATGAGAGGGTCGACAACGCATCGAAGTCCCAACTCCCGTGTTCCCGACTGTCAACCACCACTGGAGTCATTGATCTGATTTGTCATGTGATGCACCGCCACTTTTGAAGTCACTTGATCACCATAAAGTCAACTTTTTTGTATGTGTTATAGTGTTTCTAGAAAATAATGCATTTACGTAGTATTTGTATATATCTAAAGTATTTTATTCAAAAGAACGTCACACACCTAACACCACTTTACGCCATATTTACATAGAGAAAAGTAATATTATACTTCATATTTATTTACCTTCTCAATGTTGCCACAAAACACGTACAACTAATCAACTATGGATGGAACATTACCAGTAGCAAATAATTAAAATTCCAATTATCTAAATTGACTCATTTATTAAAATTGAATTTACCCAATGTTCAAAGTAAAAATAACTTATTTACAAATTACAAGTAGTAAATTTAAAATAAGCATCTTATTATTATAAATAAAAAATCCCTGTGTTCGTGACTCCAATTCAAATTATCTATGGCTCTCGCTGGGGTGTGCGAATAGTGCGAACTTACGAACTGTTCATTCCGAATCGAATATTAATATTCGATTCGAATCTTGAATCGAAAATTTGAAAATTCCAATTATTCGAAAGTTCCCAAATAATTCGAAAATTTTCGAATAATTCGAATTTTTCGTAATCTATCATGTTATTAGCGAATTTTCGAGTATTTTGAGTACAGGAGTTCTTATTTTCACTATTCAAATATACATTTAACAGTCAATATGTAACATTTTATTCAAACCATGAAATATAGTTACACAAATAGAACAATTAGTATAGTGTTTTTTGAAAGAGAATGAAATAACAGAAATTACATCGTACCAAATTCAGTATTATAAAAAATACTTTTGAAAATTTGCTACAAATTCAATTTGTTTAAAAATAATAAATACGATACTGAATCGGGTGATAATGAATATTGATACAGGATTTAATGGAATTTAAATGAAAACGATTGATAATCCAGAGATATTTCATTAATTCGCGAATTATTCGAAAACTCGAACTATTCGATTCGATTCGAACGATATTCACAACCCATAGCTCTCGCCTCTGTCACTGTCAGTTGTGATCTTGCTTGTGATTGTCAGTTGTCACTTCACTTGTCAAATATAGTGGTAGAGATTCAGGTACCACAGTGATTTATATTTTAGACAAATAGTTATTATAAATCGTACATATAAGTTTATATAATGATATATTCCAATATCACATGAAGGATTTGATTATATAACATGGAGACTACGCCACTATTAACTCGCCCTAAAAAGAAATCAATATGGTCAAGGTATAGTTAGCTTTTGTTTTGCTGTAATTAACTAACCTTCTTTGTTTGTAAATGTTTTTATTTATTTTAGTTGGGATTTCCCATGGTTTCGCAAACGAACCTTATGCTCGAGGGTGATATATTTGGGTCAATTGCCTGAAGATGAATTTCCGCCCAACTATGTTTGTAATCAGGTAAGCTTGACCTCATTTATTTAAATAAATTACAGAAAAGCTGAAGTTTTTAAAGTTAAACTTTATATAATTATTGCTATAAAAAATTGTTTTTACTTTGCTTTACATTATATATTAAATAGCATATATTTCAATATTTACCTATTTTATATTTGGTTAAAAATAAAATGTTAAGTAAACATGTTTATAGAAATTGAACATAGTAATTTGTTTTAGAAATACAATATCATCTCTTTCCTGCCACTTGTGCTGTATGAGCAGTTCAGATTTTTTCTCAACTTGTACTTTTTAGTAATGGCCCTTAGTCAATTCATACCAAGCATTAGAATTGGTTACTTGTATACATATTGGGGACCACTGTGTTTTGTATTAGCTGTAACACTGTTTAGAGAAGCTATTGATGATTATAGGAGATATAGGTAAGATCTATTATGTTAATATTTAAATTATTAGTTTCATATTTTTCATAATTGTCTTAAATAAATACATTTTCTTATAATACAAATTAATAATAATATTATATATTAATTAAAATAACAACATTTTTTTTTCTAGACGTGATAAGGAAGTTAATAGACAGAGATATGAGCGAATAGTTTTAAATTCTCCTATAGATGGATACAGACCATTTTTAACAGAATATGTTGCTGCATCAGCACTAAGAGTTGGGGACATTGTAATGTTACATAAAGGACAAAGAGTGCCGGCTGACATGATACTATTAAGAACTAATGAGACTATGGGGACTGTATTTATTAGAACTGATCAATTGGATGGTGAAATTGACTGGAAATTAAGGTAATTTTTTTATGAAGAGGTAGTTTCATTTATAATTATAAAAGTATGTCTCTATCTGTCTGTGATCACATCACTAGAACACCACTCGGCATTTTTTATAAAGTTTTGTATAGTGATATATAGTTGAATATTGGGGTCCAACATACATGAATAGATTTTGCTCCAGGGAAATATTTGATCTCTGAGAAATAAATATTAACTATTAAAATATATAAAGGATGGAACCCGTGAAGATTTGGGTGATTAGTTTATTATTATGTTATCTGGTACGAGAGGGATTTGTTATAATATTAGTAGGTACAAAACATATATTATCAACAATTTCATGACATCCTGACAGTTAACTGTCCATTACTTTAAGGAAATCAGCTTATATGAAGTTAGACATTATGTTTAGATCATGCTTTGAAAGAAGAAGACCACTCCTATAGTTGTCTAAATTATTTGTTTATATGTACAGACCAATTATGAAATTATTTTTTTATGTTTAACCTTAATCGATTCTGTTTTAATAAATAAGTAACTGCCCATTAGCTAGTAAGCCAAGATATCATTATTTGTTGTTTGAACATCTTACTAGGAGCCAAATAAAAACATGGCTTCACATTTGTTAGCATATTTTTATAAGAAATTTATAGGCTTTCTAACAATTACCAAAGCAGTCCTACATAAATAAATTACGCGAATCAAGCCTCAAGCAAAAGCCTGTAACTATGTATTATCTTAACAAAAGGCTATGAATAATGAACTCAATTAGCAAGTTTCTGGAAACCAAGAAACAATACAACTGATATTGTTTCATAATATTTCTATGTACATGTAAGTAAATATTATAGTACAATGTATGCATACAGACTACAGTAATAGATTACTATAACTAGGTAGGTATAATGCAGTTAGTAATACTGGTAACTAGCTAGTGCACATAAATGAGCATAATCGTATCCTCGACAAAAGCAAATCAATATTTCGTACATGGAATATGTTTCAATAGTAATTTAGGCACAGTATGATAAAATTCTGACTGTGTTTAAAAATTAAAAAGCTGTTGACAAAAACAAAGTGGATTGCATAATAGTATGATTTTTCGTAAACTTCTTCTCATGATTTTAGTTCTTTTGGTACGCAGTAGAGTTTTATTTGTCACGCTAAAGTTCGTCATTAGCATAAAAAAATGAAAACCTCTTGACAAAGAAAATAAACGGTGCTGAACATTTTTTCCTTTCTTTTCTTAATATTTTATATAATATACGTACTTCTTAATTCTTATGCCAAGGTTATATTTTTACTTACGGTGTAATAAATACTTACAAAAGCAATTATGGTTTGAGATTAAGTTTAACGGAAGATATTATTGTATGTATCTCCTTTATGTCTAACTAATTAGATCAAAATCTGATATTTAAAATGCAGATTGATCCTATTAGCTTTGTCTAATCATATTATAAATATACTGAAGTTAGGTATGTGAATTATATATTAAAACTAGTTTAAAAACCAGTCGTGTTATTGTTAAAAGATGTTTAACAATAATAATAATATGTTAATCACGTAATAATTTTATTATAAACATGTGTAATATATTCTTAAAGTAAACTTAAACATATAGATTACCTACCCACTCGAACTCGTAGAGAAAGCATAGGCATAGGCATCCTCTAAAACAAGATGTTTGACAAATCACTTTCACTTTCAATACCAAAATAAAAAAATAAATTTTACAATTTCAAAAACCTTATTGTATTTTGTATACTATTTGATATTTCTACTACTTTATTGTAGCCAAAATATAGTTCATTAATGCGTACAAAGTCGCAGGTTTGGCTAGTTTAGGTAGGTACATTTGTTATGAAAATCTTCACATATTTAATATTTATGATATAAAAATTATAATTGTATGGATGAAAGTTGTTGACCTAAAAATATAAATACGGAAACCTAATTAAGTTTTAATTACACTTCTGAAAGAGATTGTTTAAAAACATAAAACACTCGTGAGTCAGTAGCACAATGTTATCTATAAGTCGGTTTCCCCTCGGCCATGATAAGTGTGTTTACAATTTTAATACATTAGCCTACTGTAGTAAGAATACTGGCCACTTATTTAGAAGCAGGGGCGGCCTTAGGGGGTGGCGAACGGGGCAATCGCCCGGGGCCTCGCTCTTGCAGGGGCCTCGCGCAACAACCCAAGCAAATTTATAAAAATCTAGATTTTTTAATCTATATTTTTTTATTATAAACTTTTGATTTTGATCCTTAATTGCTTATTAAGGTTATAACACAACGTTAATTTAAAATAAAGTTAGTTAAGTAAAATATAAAATTCATTCATTCAAAACATAATTGAAAAATTCATTAGTTAGCGGTGAAAAGCTTGACAGGCGCTGGATGATTTTTCACAAACAAAGGGTGCCGTTTACTGCCTTCCGTGTCGAATATTCGGGCTAGATACCAAGATACAAAGATTGGATCCAATCAAGGAGTGTGTGATTGGTAACACTTGGGTGATTATGTAAAGTCTCATGAATCTAGTAAACAGCCCAAAAATTGCATGTTAAAATGGAATAATTTAGAGAATGGTTTGAAAAGCTGTTCCAAGAAAAGGATAAGACGACTACATCGGAAAAAATATTCAAAATGAGCTCATACAATAAATGGCAAGTCACGTGAAGACTCAAATTGTTGTCAATTATTATAAGATTTTTTAATACAAATACAGCTGAACTTGAAAAACATTTTATTGGTTTCTCAGGGTTGGATTATTGCGCTTTAATTAAAGAATTTAGTCTTAGGAAAAAGCCGCAAACATTACTTTTGAAATTTATAATTTTTGTATTTGTTAGTTTTGTGAATCTTTCAATGTAAAATATTTTAAAACTCAAATTTTATTTATTTGTATAACTTAAACATTTCTCCTCAAACATGACAAATACCTAAACCAAACAACCAGACCTACTTTCGCATCACATACTTTTCACGAAGGAAAAAGGGCCTCGCAAAGACCTGCGGCCCGGGGCCTCGCAATGGGTAAGGCCGCCTCTGTTTAGAAGAATTTATTAGAACATAATATCTGTCATCATATGTATTTTATAGTATTACAAAATACATGTAACTATTATTTTTAAAGATGAATAAAGCCTAATACTTTCACGGGCAGTATTTCAATCTCCTACAATTTATTCATCTTTAAAGGAAGCAGCAAAAAAAATCTATAAAATATGTATCGATATCTCAAGATTCGAAGCCGATCCGTCTTCAGAGACAAATGCTTCGTCTATGTGGATACATTGGAGAAAAATGTTCGAAAATTTTTTTTAGTTTTTTAATTTCTAAACCGTTGAAATGTGACGTAACAAAGACAACACAAAAATTAAAAGAATGCTATTACTGTGGTAATCCTCTCCACCCAAGACGCTTGTGTCCAGCAGCAAATGTTACTTGTCTCAAGTGTGGTAAGCAAGGACATTTTGCTAAAGTCTGTAAAAGTACTTCAGCAGCTGTTACAGATGAACAGACTTCTTGTACAATATTAGCTGCTACAAGTTTACAAAAATGTTCCATAAATATATTAGTTAACAATACACCACTAAAAGCGTTAGTCGACACTGGAAGTACTGTTAGTTTTATTAATGAAAATATCGTTCGCCAAATTAATATATCAACTAAGCCCTGGAAACAGAATGTTTTTATGGCGACGACATCATTAAAATCTGAAATAAAATCTGCATGTTTAGTCACTCTTCAAATAAATGATCAGATATTTTACAATATGTTTCTAAGAGTCGTAGATAATCTATGCATGGATGTTATATTAGGTCAAGATATTTTAAAACTTTACAGCTCTCTAGAAATAAAATTTGACGGGTCCAAGCCTCCTTTAAGATTATGCGCCCTGAAGGAGGTAGCTATAGAACCAGTAGATTTATTCCCTCATTTATCTAATGAAATTAAGCCAATAGCTATTAAATCTAGAAAATTCTCATCAGAAGACGCAGACTTTATAAAATCGGAAGTAAGTAAGTTGTTATTGGATGGGATCATCGAAGAGAGTACTTCACCGTGGCGTGCTCAGGTACTTGTGACATCAGGGTCTCATCATAAAAAACGTATGTGTATAGACTACTCGCAGACTATCAACAGGTACACGTATCTAGATGCATACCCTTTACCAAACATTGAAACAATTGTATCTAAAGTATCTCAACATAATGTCTTTTCTAAAATAGATTTAAAGTCAGCTTATCATCAAATACCCATTATAAATAAAAATAAGCCCTTGACAGCTTTCGAAGCATGTGGAAATTTATACCAGTTCCGCAGAATTCCTTTTGGAGTCACGAATGGCGTATCTTGTTTTCAAAGAGCGCTCGATAATATAATTCGAAAATCAAAACTTGAAGGTGTCTATCCATATTTAGACGACATAACAATATGCGGGACCGATCAAAATGATCACGATGATAAATTGCAAAAATTTATGAAAGTTGCTCAAGATTACAACTTAACTATCAACAAAGATAAGAGCGAATATTCTTTAAAAGAAATTAATATACTGGGCTATAATATATGTAACGGAATTGTTAAACCAGATCCAGACCGTTTACAGCCACTGTTAAATATGCCAATTCCTGAGGATTCGTCATCTCTGAAACGCGCTATCGGTTTGTTCTCTCATTATTCCAAATGGATTTCAAATTTTTCAAAAAAATTACATCCACTTGTACAAATAGAAAAGTTTCCAATGAATGCGTTACAAAGAACTGCATTTGAGGAACTAAAAGATATCATATCACAGTCCTCATTAGCCGCTATTGATCCTAAAGAACCATTTACTGTAGAAACTGATGCATCTGAATTCTCTATTGCAGCTTCTCTTACACAGAATGGTAGGCCAATCGCTTTCTTCTCTCGTTCTCTGAATCATTGTGAAAAGAAATATCCAGCAATAGAAAAAGAAGCCTATGCCATTATTGAAAGTCTTAAAAAATGGAGACATTATTTACTAGGCAGGCAATTTTATCTTATAACTGATCAAAAATCAGTAGCCTTTATGTTAAAAGATCATGCGAGTAAAATTAAGAACGAAAAAATTCAAAGATGGCGATTAGAACTATCCAATTATAATTTTGATATAAAATACAGACCTGGAAGAGAAAATATTGTAGCCGACACATTGTCACGCCAAATATGTGCTTCTGTAACAATCAATAATCTGAAAGAGCTTCATCAATCTCTCTGCCATCCAGGAGTGACGCGCTTGTATATGATAAAGCACAAAAATCTACCTTTTTCTCTTGATGAGATAAAGAAAGTTGTCACATCTTGTCCAGTGTGTGCAGAAATAAAACCAAAATTTTGCAAATACAAAGGGACGCTTATTAAGGCGACATCGCCCTTTGAAAGATTAGCTTTAGATTTTAAAGGTCCCCTTCCTTCTTCAACTAATAACAAATATATTCTGACGATAATTGATGAATATTCAAGGTTCCCATTTGCATACGCATGCCCAGACACTTCCTCAGCTACAGTCATTCGCTGTCTCACTGATTTATTTTCAATCTTCGGTATGCCTGCATATGTGCATACGGATCAAGGTACGGCGTTTATGTCAACAGAAATAAGGGATTTCTTTACAAATAAAGGTATTGCCGCCAGTCGCTCAACGCCCTATAATCCAAGAGGGAATGGGCAGGTTGAACGCCTCAATGCCACACTATGGCAAACTGTTCGGCTTGCTTTGAAAACAAAGGACCTACCTATATTAATGTGGGAAACAGTACTGACACAAGCATTACATAGTATCAGATCGCTATTATGCACGGCAACGAATGAAACGCCACATGAACGTATGTTCTCTCATCCAAGAAGATCATCTTGGGGCCAATCCATGCCAACATGGTTAGAGTCAGGCAAAAAAGTATTTTATAAAAAACACTCAACGACATCAAAATACGATCCCTGTCTAGAAGAGGTAGAGATAGTAGAGCCCAACCAGGATTATAGCTTTATTAGGTTTAGAAACGGATGTGAACAAACAGTGTCAAACCGATATCTGGCGCCTCGAGGTGAAACAGAAAGCTCTGAAGAGGATTCAGACACGTACTATACAGACACGGGGTCTACTTCACCTTCATCTGAAGAAACAGAACCATCTACGGGAATAGACTTAGCACCTCGGAGGTCAGGTCGTAATAGAAGTCGGCCACAGTACTTAAGGGACTATGTTTCTTTAAGGAGGGAAGAATGTAGTAAGAATACTGGCCACTTATTTAGAAGAATTTATTAGAACATAATATCTGTCATCATATGTATTTTATAGTATTACAAAATACATGTAACTATTATTTTTAAAGATGAATAAAGCCTAATACTTTCACGGGCAGTATTTCAATCTCCTACACCTACTATAGAAATGAATCGTTATATTGCAAACTTTTTTACTAGCAAGCAATCTCATTATCGTCTTAACCATGTTAGCACTAGCTTAGCTTTTTTTTAACACAGCGCTATCTAGTTCCGTGTTAAGCTATTAGGCTTGTGTTACAGATACCAGATAGTTAATCCTTTAACCGCCGTCGCCGTGATATTACGGGTCCGACAAATCATACACCACGCGCCACGCACGTAATATTACAAAATGCAGCTCTACTTAAAAAACTTTAAAATATAACTGACTTTGCTTATTAATTATGAATATGTAGCTGTTACTACTTTACTTTTGATAGTACTTAATACGAATTTTTAACTCATTATAGGAAATAATTGAAAATTTTCAGTGAACGATACATACAACATCCTACCTGTAACGCCAAAGCCGTGATTTTACGTAGAGTAGTGTTGTACCGCTTAGGAAGTTTATGTTGATGCTAAGTTAATAGAAATCCTAAATTTACAAAATTGAATGATTAACTAAGCGTTTAACCCATTCGTCTCCACCGCGCTTTCATTACAACTCAAACGTCATGCCGCCATACATATTACTAGTGAACCCACGAGCGGGGTCTTCGGCATGGGGAATGCGCTCTGCGTATAACTTTGACGTTAAAAACAATTCACATTCCAATGACAGAGGTGTACAACATTCGTGTTTATTTCATAAAATTAATAAAATATACTCAATGAAATTATTTTATATATATATTTTTTATTATTATAATCATCATTTACCTTTTCAAGAATTTTCATTGAAATAAATATAAAGTAAAAAAAATCGACTTTATTATATTTATTTTATATTATTATAATGAAATTATTATTTTTCACGTTGTAAACTGTTAAATCAATGGGAATATAGATACATAAACAACTAAAACTAGTCAATAAAATTGAATATTAATAAGGGCTCATTTTCTTTAGATGTTAGAGCTCCCATTCGGGTTGCGGGAGATTTCTATTCACGCATGCCACAGTCGACAAAGATCTCAGGCGGCAGGCCCCAGCCCCGCCAGACTTTTCTTATTTTCTCATTAACTATGTAGTGCTGATTTATACTTATGTTTTTGAGAATATCGTTAAAATATAGTTTCCGTCTTTGCAATTTCATTCGAACTTGAAATTCTAAGTACAAGCACTATACACATGTTTATATTGTTACTGCTTTTGTTAGCCAGATATAACTAGTGAATACTTAAGATCTTATTTTAACAACTCATGACTAACTGGTTTTATTTTATAGACATTTGAGTACACTACTTAATCACTTTTTTGTCTTATGAAAACAATATTATACTTTTTTGATTAATATTTCGTATATCATGCTAATGCTAATGAGCTAAGCTTTCCAAAAATATACACCAATAGTGTGTAGATGGGTCATTCTAGTCTGCGGTTTAAAAATGGTTCTAAGCTATGTCACTACGTAAAAATGTTAAAATACTTTAAAAAGTAAATAAAAACGAACGAACAGATAGTTACATAGAGCTAACTTTTGCGAAACCTCTCTCTGCTGGTCTGCTCCTGTCCGAACCAAAATATGTTTTCTATGAAATTAGCATACTAAAGAAATAAATATTTTCTATTATAAAGCGTATCCTTCCGTTAATACCCATAGGAAGATTTAAGCTACAAAGCTTAAGCTTAGTATAAAATTTTCTACAAATTTGAAAAACATATCGTGATAAAATTTTCATGGGGCCTTTTAACTGATTTTTGAAGTGTGAAAATGAGAATGATCCAGATACGAAATACACAGAATATCGAAATATAACATCGTAATTTTTATATTTTCACTGTCTTGACAATAATACTTCATTGCATGTGTGCGTAAGTATTAGTCTAAGAGCTAATAAACTATTAGACTAACCGTTTATAACTAAATTTGCAATGCTAATAAAATATATTTATTTTTTTATTATTGGGGAGTGTTGTTGTTCTGTGATTTTGGTGGCCCCTCGTGTTTCTCTGTATGCTTTAAATGGTTTACACCTAGCGGTCTGCTCCGTTTTCCAGTTCCTTGATTCATTCGTTCAAAATGACGGCAATATTGAGCGAGACATGAATAATAGAATTAGAATTTGAATGAGGGATGGACGAATTGGCGACATTTCTGAGAGTCATGTTGAGCGACGGAAGGAATGAATGAAACAGTGCATGGGACCAAAATGCGAATGATGAAATGGATGTATGTGTGACTAGCTAAGGAATGATTATACAAGGGGATAGAAAAAATTAGGGGTAATAGGCTGGATTGGCAAGGGCATTTTATGCGGAGGGAAGAAAGTCATATAATAAGGAGAATGTTGAATATCTATGTAGGAGGAAAAAAAGAGTAGAGAAAGACCGAAAAAGAGATGGATTGATTATGAAATAAATACATGTAAAAGGGGTGGACGTCACGTTGACAAATGACAGAGGAGAGTGAAAGAATAAGACATGTTGTGTCCCCATATAGCGTGGAATAAGGGCAGGAAGAATAAAAAGATTATCGGTAAATGTAGGAGCGTTACCATTCTGGCAGGCACTTTTTATAAAGAAAAAAATTCCATACGACCATTCGATTCGATTTTTCGTGACCATAAGATTGACAGGTCTTTGTCTTCTAGGTTGCTCAAACGGCGACAACAGATATCTTCCCTGACGAACATACAAACCCCAGCTTTGGGCAGAAAGACATGCTCCAAGCTGCAACCGGGATATTTTAAATAAGATGTATCGGCAGGAGAAGATATCTGTGTCTCCGTTAAAAAAAGTAAAGCCGGCTTAGCTGTTTCTAGGTAGTGATGGACAGCATTGAGGTTGGAATGAAGTCCCCTTATGTTGCAGAAGTCCGAATAAAATGAGGAAGGGGTGGCCGCTGTGCAAACTTTTTTTATTTTTGATGCAACCATGAGTGTGTCAAGAAGGGGGAAAAAGAGGAATTCTGAGATTTCGGCGGTCTCGGGACAAATAGTATTCAGTATGTGCCTGTCCAGACCATTCAAGCTGTGTGTTTTGCTGGCATGGGGGATGGAAGGGCCCCCGATCCAACCCGACATTGATTGCAGTGTTCCACACTGGTTTCCCACTCCGGCACTGCAACCAACGAGCGGGCTTTTTGCATTGGCGGCGGGACAGCCTCCCAAACCGGGATAGATCTGGGTTCGGGTCCCCTACGAACCAACGGGCGGCTAGCGGTACACCGTTTCATCGGGTCTCCCTGGACCCCATGCCAACACGACACGCTTAAACAGAAGGGACAGACTTCACGGAAATACCGGTCCCGAGGTCGCAGAGATCATCGGCATTCGGGAAAGGGGTTGGCTTACATGTCTGCGACCGGAACACGTCCGAGGACATTTGGCGATCGAGTTCAACATGATAGTGGTCGCGAGTCAGTCGAGAGCAAAGCCCTCTACCACCAAACTAGCATGGGTTACTCGCCTTTTACGAGACGCTTTCCCAGCGGCGGAGGAGAAATGTATCCTAAGTGAGGAGTTTTGTGGGTGTTGTGGGTGTGTACTTTAATTTTTTTAAAAGTATATGCAAGCAGCGTGAATATTGTAGCGTTTGCAGGAGTCTGCTAGACATTTTACAGGGTAATATGTGAAGTATAAATTTTTATTTATATTAATAATTATTTATTATGCAAATTAATTACTCTAACTCTTTTTATACGTATGAAGAATGAAGGTAAAATATTAAAATACAATATACTTAAGTAGTACAGTAATTTATTCATCAAAAACGAGTTAGTCGGATAGTTCGCTAGCTCTCCTACTATATTATTGTCATTGATTGTCATCCTTGATTATTCACAGAATGTTTCATTTTATTGAAGGGCCTTAAGTATTTAGGTAAATTATTTGTTTTTTTATAAATAGTTTTAGTAAAGTAATTTTTAAAGTACGTTTTCGTCCTTTAAAAAAATCATCAACATTGTCAATAATCATAGTCAACAAAAGGTAAGACAATAATGAAATAAAGACTCCTTGCAATTATTATTACATAAATTGAATCCGTACTAATATTTTAAATGTCAAAATGTGCTAGTTTTAAGTTTGTCTTTCTTTCACATTGAAATGGAACAAAGATTAGCATGACGTACAACGTGGAACTGACGTAGGCTAAACAAAGTTTAATTCGCGTCATGTAAAAAGAACGCTGGCTGTCATGTTGCGCAGAGGTGATTTATCGGCCAATTTGGTGGTAAGACGCGGGGCGCGGGACGTCGAGGCACGCGCCGCAGGCTTTCCGGCTCGTCATTGGTTCGTCAGTTCCAAATACCATCGCGCACACAAAAGTTATTAATTACGAAATGGTTTTATATAAAAAATAGAGAAAAACCATTTTTGACGTATATTATTTTATAAAGAGAGAGTCTGATAATAATGCAGTTAATCATTTTAAAAAATATTTTAAATTAATTAATTATATTTTTTGTAAGTAAATTAAACATACTACACTGACACACATCAAAGATATTTTTTTAATTAATATAATTCTATTAAATGACAGTCAGTCTAATATATTTTTCAATGTATCTGCCAATAACCAATATACGTCGCGAGCGAAAGGCTAGTTCAAAAATAAAAGAATAATTTCGTATGCGAATGTACCCATGCGCAAACACACCCCCCACCACCTTCTTCCAGCGTTCTTTTTACGTAACGCGAACTGTACACATGTGTAAAAATTTAGGGCAGTATTAGAGATTGCTACTAATGATATATGTTGCTAAGCTTTTAAAAGTCAAATTAATTTACAAATAACGTATGAAAAGAAATATTTTATTGTAAAGCCAGAGCTTTTATATATTATTATTTATTAGACAATTAACAGATGTCCAACCTATATTTATTTATTTATTTAATATCAAACAACTACGTAAATTTAGAACACGCTGTAGCAAGCCCATTCAATGACAGCCGTGTACAGACAGAGCACCGGCCATGTTCATTTCTATCTATGTGTGCGTTTAGTATTGACTATGTCATTATATTAATTATTATGTCAAAATACAATTTATTACTATGATTTTTAATTAAAAAAAAGTATAAAATTTCTTTTAAAATAATGTATACTTCTCCTTTGCGTTAGTAAATCCCAAAAAGTAAAAAAACGCTAATGTTTTTAATGTACAAGCTTCATGAACTATTAACTTATCTTTGAATATGAAAAAAAGGTATGAAATTACATAAATTTGTAAGAAAATATTTTATATTGAGCAACAAACAAGAAAACATGAAAATTTACTCATGTTTTCCATGTACTCGTAGTTTCCCTTTCCTTGTGATAATAACATAGTACTACGCGTTATGTTGATTGATTTTCAAATGCTTGTATCGGTCAAAAACAGTATTTATTAAATCAAAATCGAATATTTATGGTACCATTATATCTCGTGTTAACATTTAATTACATTTTAGCCGCAACATTAACGTCATACCATTAAAAATTGAGTGTAAAATGGCAAAGGTACCGTAAAAGAGGATCCTTGTCTACACAGACAACAGGGGGCGCAAGGATCCTTGTGTTTACACAGACGAGGGGCTAATAGTGATAAAAACTGATCTATCTTTTAAGTTGGAACAGATCACATATTTAAAAAATAATTTCGTCAAGATCGGATAAGTAGTTTTGAAGTTCACCATGGACCAACATAGTAAAATTGGTATTTCCATAAGATTACTTTCTGGGAATAGAATTTGTTTACTATTTGATAGCAAACCATGATATTGATATTTTTTATTTAAAAATATTAATAATTTTTATGGATATTTTTATGTACTGACATCGTAATTTTGTTCTAATTAGTTCTTTTATATAGCTATCTATAAACATCCCGATATAAGACTAATCTCTTTCAATATCTAAAAGTGTAATTATAAAAAGAAGGATCCACCCATTCTATCGACAAATTTATTATATAATTTATCAAAATGCCGGTTTTCATAACATATCAGATTTAGCTATTACAATATCTTTGTTTTTCCTGATATTACTAACAAAAATGAAATCGATATTGTAATAATTATATACAACGGTTACTGACCTCTGAAATACGTAGTATGAAATTGGTTGAATTTTACTAAAAAAATAATTTGCTAAATCTTGAAACCAATGGATATATTAGAAAGAACGTGTTAAAATAATTAGTTCACTTTATTTTGTAATCGTATAACGACGTATTTACGAAGAATGAGCTACATTTATAAAGAGCCCACTACGTGGGTTCTCGGGCCCTCAAATGCGACATAAATGAACCCACGTCGTGGGTCACTGGCACTGAATGGGTTAATGCATTTTTTATATTTTTTTACAGTTAATTTATTCAAAACCAATAAGCTTAATTAAAATATTTTGTTATAATCAACAAAGAAATATAAATAAATTATTTATCTAGTAACGTCACTAGTGTAGATGATCCACGAACGCCATCACCGTGATTTTACGTGCGGCACAATGTCAACCAAATGACAATTAATTCAATGACGTTCCGGTAGCGCCGTCCCCGTGATATTACGTACGCAGGGGAAGGGGGGGCAAGACGGGATACTTAACGTTTGAAGGTCAATAAAAGTTAGAAAAGTCGTGTTTATATTATATTTTTTATTTTAATAATCATCTTTGGTTATCTGTCTTTCATAATTCAGTCTAATGAGAAACATATGTTACATAATTAAATAAAAATAAAACTTAAAGTAGAAAAAGTCAGATCTCCCCATCTTGCCCCTCCCTCGGGTAAGATGGGGTACCCTAAAGGGCAAGATGAGGTTAGCCAAAATCATTGAATTAATAATTTCTGCTGACAAAATTCGCATCTTCATCTTTGTCATCTACCCCAGCACAGCTACAGTCAGCCTATTTTCCGCACGCAGAACATGCAGCTCAGCCTACATTTGACTCCAAATAACAACGTTCACAATACAAACATGGTGTATTTTCTACTTCACTATTGCTACTGTTTATTAATGAGCTAATCCTCGATACTTTTTTTTCACTTCACTTTTCACTCTTTTTTTTTGTTAACCGCCGACCAAATCTCAGTCGCAATAGTAAAGTTATAGATAAATCCGGTGTGTTAGCCAGATCTATTCTTTACTGAGTGGGTGAGGACAATGCAGGATGGGTCTCAGATATTGTTATGTCATATCTCATCTATAAGATTGAGATTGGTCAATTGGTTTCTTATTTAAGACGGGTACCCCGTCTTGCCCGCAACCCCATCTTGCCCCTCCTTCCCCCACTTGTCATAAGTTGAGTGATAGTGTTGGGAAGCTATCGATAATGTTAAGAGATGAAGTACTAATTATTAAACATTTTGCAATAAAGATCCGATTAATGGTTATAGTACATATATTCTCATAATTGTTTTTTTGGTAATTAATTGTTTTTTACTAATTAAGAAATAAAACTTTGTAATTTTTTCTAATTATTTTTATTTTATTATTGGTACACCCTTTCTGAGATCGGATTCCCAATACACATGTTAGTATACATTTTAGCCTGGATGATGATAGATTTTATCATCATTCCAAATTTCATCAATCAATCTCAATCTGTTCTTGTTTTCTTGTGACGCGGTCAGATAAAAATACTAATATTTTTAGATTCGGCTTCTGTATAAATAATAACGTCTACTTTAATAACTTTTTCAAAATATGTATAGATTCGACTCAGAGCTTTATAATATTGATTGGCAATTGATTTTCGATGCTGGAAATATTAATAACAAACTAGAAATTTTTAACTCAATCTTGACTAACCTTTTCGACAAACATGCTCCTTTCCGCCTTATTAAATTAAAACACCTTCCTGCACCTTGGCTCACACAAGACATTAAAATTTTAATGGCTAAACGTAATGCAGCTAAATCCAAATATAAACTTAAACCTACAGAGGAGAATCTGTTGAAGTATAATCGACTCCGTAACCAATGTAATAAAATTTGTAGAGACGCTCAACGAAATTACATCCATACTGCAATAGACAATGGTAATCCCGCCAAAACCTGGAAGCTCTTAGAATCTCTTGGAATTGGTCGCAGATCCAGTAATGTCTCCTACAATAGACTTGACCTCGATGCTCTGAACAGATTTTTTGCTTCTGTCACACCTATGGACAATAATGTAAGACTTCGCACATTGAGCCAACTCCATTCAACACCACCTCCTAATCATCCCATGTTTAATTTTACCCCTGTTAGCACTACCGATGTTAAGAAACACATCCTAGCAATTAAATCTGATGCTACTGGAAGTGATGGTATAAACCGCAAAATGATCCTCTTACTTCTTGATACCATTACTCCTGTACTCTCCCATATTTTTAACTACTCTCTTTCCTCTAATGAATTCCCCTCTACCTGGCAAACTGCTCGCATTATTCCTATTCCTAAGATCAAAAATCCTTCTTGCTTCTCCCACTACCGTCCTATTTCCATTCTCCCATTTTTGTCGAAGGTGTTAGAAAGAATTGTGTTTGATCAACTCAGTCGCTTTTTAGACCAGCATAATATACTCTCTTCATACCAATCTGGTTTCAGCCCGTGTAATTTTAAAGAATACTTAGCACCTAATAAACAAATAAACTTTTGATTCAAATTTTGTAATTTGTATTTATTTTATTAGTATGTTTATCGATGCCTAAATTTCACAAATAATTAACAGATTTAGATTCGGCTTCTGTATTAATAAAGAAATCCAAAAAATATTAAATTACAGATTCGATTTAGACTTTAATTATTAGTATGTTACGAATATGGAAATATATCGATAAAATATTGTTCGCAACACTAAGCGAAGTTATACCTAAAGGTTGCTGGCGCTAGGTGCACGCCACGCGAACATAAGCTTGGCGGTTAAAGGGTTAATATACCTACTGCATACCTATATAACTTTAAATAAATACATAATATAAATATAAACATAACTAAATAAATACATAATATAAATATAAATCATAGCCAAACGTGTCGTCAGCTTTGAGCTTTGAGTCTTAGGTCAACCATTAATATATTCTATTTTATTAATGGTTATTTATTATATCCTAGTGACTTATACATCCTTAGGTACCTTTTAAGAGTTTGCACTGATTTTTGAGGGAAAATTCCCATACTGGAATATATAATTCCAGTTATCATACCAAACATTACCAAAATCTATCGAGCGGTTTTCTAGTGATGCAGTTACAAACAGACAGACAATCTAGGAACTATAGATTCGGCTTCTTTATTTGATTATAATGACGTATTATCAATAAAGAATATACGTTTATAATTCGCGTCATGTAAAAAGAACGCTGGCTGTCAAGTTGCGCAGAGGCGATTTATAGGCAGGGGCTGGAAACTTAGAACATCTACCACAGATAAGAAATTGGTAGTGTCATCTATTGCTCGTCACCCAAAACTTTTGCTTAAATTTATCAGCGACTATAAGTCGGTGTAAGAGATGTCGCTACGGTCGCAATCGTCAATCCAGCAGTCCAGTACACGCATACCAAACAAATATGCATGCAAAAAATGATTTAATTTTTGAAAAAAATAAGCATAATGTCACATAAAAATAATACTGTTCATTGCTTAAAATAACAATTTAAATATTTGAATCGATATATTTCATTATAACTTTTTAGTGAACCAGCATTTCAAACAAATAATAAATTTATATAAATGCGTGAATTGGATAGCTTGCAACATTGTTTTGTTTTTTTGACATTTTAAACTTCTTTAAATTTTATTATTTTGACGCTTGATAAAAATATTAAATATCTTAAAATTTAGTTGGGTTTAATTTAGTTATATGATATTGACACTATTTTAAATAAGCAGTCTAAAGGTCGCTTTATTTTGTGTTGTCTAGTTTAAGCAATTACGCCTAGCTTAAGCCGTTGTGTCTTTGGGTGTCTGTATGACCAGAGGTAAGATTTTATATCTACGATCTTCATGTCTACGCTCTACGTAATGCCACGCGCGGCGAGCTGTGTTATACAATAACTGTATTACACTAAAAATATACAAAATAAAGTTTAAAAATAACATTTTCTTGTATTATTTACTACATAGAACGACAGTCTTCAACCCTACTTAATTATTTAAGTAGATCGATTTTAAATTTGTAAATATGGTGATATTAAGTATATATTTTTCTTGCTTTTATTATTTTAATGTTAATAGATATAATAATATCATCACTATATTTACACATTTAGAATCGATGTACTTTAATTTTAAATATAATTTTTATGATATCAGAAGGACTAGTATAGGCCATGGGGTGAAAAATTACAGATGGCGCTAGTTTAGTGTTGGCAAAAAAAACGGTAGAGAGGGCTCTCTATTAAAAGTATAATATTACTTTTCTCTATGTTTATAGGCCAATTTGGTGGTAAGACGCGGGGCGCGGGACGGCGAGGCACGCGCCGCATGCTTTCTGGCTCGCTATTGGTTTGTCAGTTCAAAATACCATCGTGCACATAAAAGTTATTAATTACGAAATATTTTTATATAAAAAGTAGAGAAAAATATTTTTGACGTATATTGTTTTATGAAAAGAGAGTCTGATAATAATGCAGTTAAAATATATATTAACCGAATTAATTTAATTTTTTGTAAGTAGATTAAACATTCTACATTAAATCTGACATATTTTATGAATTAATAGAATTGTATTTAATAACGTACTATCTAATATATTTTTTAATGTACCTAACAATAACCAATATACGTCGCGAGCGAAAGGTTAGTTCGAAAATAAAAGAATAGGCTTAGTAATTTCGTGTGCGAATATACCCATGCGCAAACACACCCCCCACCACTTTCCTCCAGCGTTCTTTTTACGTGACGCGAACTGTACTTATATACGTTTTTGCTGACACGGTAAAACCGCCTACGATAACTAATAAATATGGACTTAAATGTTTCTACATCCGCGCTAACATCTTAACAAAACCTAACTTTATTAACACATAGGTACATTATTTCCAGAACGCCACTTCCATCTACTCAAAAACTACCCACAGATGCGCACTTACTCGATATTAACGCGCAATTGTTCATAGAAAAGCCCGAAAAGGACATACATTCGTTTATTGGCACATGCACACGTTTAGACGAAGAGGACACCGATTCCCTTGGAATAGAGAATACGTTGTGGAGTGGCTGTGTGGTAGCGTCCGGACAAGCCACCGGGTTGGTTATTTATACGGGTAAGTTACACTTTAACATTATCTATACTAATATTATAAGCTGAAGAGTTTGTTTGTTTGTTTGGTTGAACGCGCTAATCTCAGGAACTACTGGTTGGATTTGAAAAATTCTTTTTGTATCGGATAGTCCGTTCATCGAGGGCGCTACGACCAACAGGAGTAGAGTATCAATGAAAAATATTGCAAAAACAGGAAGGGCGGGCGCGAATTTGGTTTCTGGTCTTTAGAATTCGTGCGAAGCCGCGGGAAATGCTAGTACGATATAAACTCGTACATGCAAAAGTTTGTATGTGTGTTCGTTACTTATGAAAATTTTGTATACCGATAGACCAATAGTCTGTAGTTAGATTTAAGAGGCTGTTACGCACTTCTGCGAGACTGGAGAAAAACCATTGTCCCCAGCAGGACTCGAACCCGCGACCGTTTTCACAGCAAGCACAAACTGAGCCAAGGTGTCGTCACAATATTAATAAAGCTTAATTTATACTATCAATATGTTAAAATTTAATATTATTTTTAGGTAGTGAAACTCGCAGTGTAATGAACAATGCAACACCTCGTTCAAAAATCGGTCGGTTAGACCTCCGAGTGAATGACTTCACAAAAGTATTGTTCGTAGCGACGATGTTTATATCACTGCTTCTTATCGTGCTGAAGGGCTTTGACGGCCCTTGGTATGCGTTTCTATTCAGATTTGTTCTTCTATTCTCCTATATCATACCTATAAGGTAAGTTCACTAGTTCTTTAAGTTTTCGATAAATATGAACGTACCCTTTTTTATTTTTATTTATCACTTAGTAATTATAATCTACATCTAATATCTAAATACGACATTTGATTAAATTTTAATGGAAAAAATTCGTCGTTATCATTAAAACATATATTATCATTCCTGGACAGTATATTCTTAGATTTATATACTTCAACGATTTTATAATGATAGCTTTTTGCAATTAAAATCAAAATATTTTTTTCAGCATAAAAATTGTTACAATTTCTTGCTGAACGTCATGAGTCTACCACCAGTTTGGAAACCAACCCTTTAATTCATATGCTATATAGAGGGTCTATTTTAAAATATTTTACAATGTAATGTTTTTCAAATTACATATAATATTCAATAAAATAAGCTACCATATTTTCAGCTTACGGGTTAATTTGGACATGGGGAAAGCGTACTACTCGTGGACGATACAACGCGACAAGAAGATCGAAGGCACCGTGATGCGGTCCACGACCATTCCCGAGGAGCTGGGACGGATTCAGTACTTGCTCGCGGATAAAACTGGGACTCTGACCAAGAACGAGATGGTATTCCAGAAGCTGCATCTTGGGAACGCGTTGTTTGATAAGAATAACTTTTATGAAGTAAGTGTATAGAAAAATTATGCACCGGTGTGTGCCGGTTTTCAGTTAAATTTCCTTAAGGGATATGATTTGAATACAAGTAGGATTTTTTAAATTGATTTGTTAGTTTAATGCACGAACAAAACAAGCAATATAGGCTGTACTTCATAGTTACATTGTAATTAATATTTTCGAAATAAATCCATTCTCAAATATTTCATTTACAATTATTGTAAGTATTAAAAATAAAATGGCTAATTCGTTTTGATGGTTACGAAGAATGAAATAAATTCTTTGAAAAAAATTAAACCTTCTCATAGTGAAATTTAATTAAAACAGCAAAAGTTAATTTGAACACAGCATAGCTTTATTATAAGAGATTCCAACAGTCACACAGAGTTTATATGAACCTTACCTACTACAGATGTACTACAATGTTAGTGTTGTCAATGAACTTGAAATAGACAATAATTAATCGGTAAAATGAAGGGAAGGGAGTTTCTCCCGTGACTATGTTTGTTGTAAAGCATTCGAAACGTCGGGAACCAAAAATCCTAATAAATCCGCGACAAAATCCGAAAAGATGATGAGTTTCATTTATAATGTCAAATATTCGCGTAAACCTAAGAAAGTAATACGGTAAAATGAAATTTTATTATTACAACAGCTCCAAATTCCAAACTTGTCTGATATTAACTAACTTATAGGTCGAAGCCCTCCTCACCCAATACATAACGAACGACGCGCCGTCGCTACCGAGCTCGCCGGTGAGCGAGGCCGCGCCGGCGCCCACGCCGCGCCAGGTGTGGCAAGCTGTGCTCGCGCTAGCGCTGTGCCACAACGTCACGCCCGCCTACGATGTTGACGAACAGCGCGCGGACGAGGCACAGTCGGGTGCGTGATACATAATATACTTACAAAGTACAAATACCTCCCTCTCCCTCCTTCCCTATTGCCTTCATCTTCCGTCTTCGTTCCCCCCTCCCTCTTCTCTCTCCCTTTCCTCCCTCCCTTTCCTGAAAGGCCAGCAACGCATCTGCAATCCTGGCTTGCAGAGGTGATCACTTCCTATCAGGTGAGCCTCCTGCCCGTTTGCCCCCTTTTTACCATAAATTAAATAATAAATATAAATATGTTCGGACTTTTTTTTTACAACAGCGCCATCTAATTCCGAGGTAAGCTACGAGGCTTGTATTACGGATACCAGATAGTTGATATACTACACATATAAATTTTAAATACATACATAATATAAATATTAACACCCATGACTAGAAAACAAACATTCGTGCTGAACAAATGAAAGAACCCGCGACCGCTGGCGCAGAAAGTAGGGTCACTACCAACTGAGCCAAACGTGTCGTCAAAATTGTTTGGTTGAACGCGCTAATCTCAAGAACTACTGGTTCGATTTGAAAAATTCTTTTTGTGTGGCTATATGCATCACGCTACGACCAATGGAAGCGGAGCATCAATGAAAGATGTTGCAAAAACAGGAAGGACGGGCGTTATTTCTGCAAATTATCATATCGCGCGACTAAGAAAGAATTTGGTTCCCGGTCTTCAGAACGCGTGCCAAGCCACGGGAAATGCTAGTAATATAATAAAATTCTTACTCAGTTGAACCTGTAATGATTTTTGAAAAATCTTATTGAAATAGTCGTTATTGTTAATACAGAGGTGGACAGTCGATTTATTTTTTTAGAGTTTTTGTTTAGAAACCACACGGTAGATTAGGGTAGATTAGAACAAACGTGAGAAAACCACAGGGTAGATTCTCATGAAATTGTGTATGATGATATCTGGTTATGAATAAAAAAGGATAAAATAAAAAAATACTTTTTACTTTGTAAAAATGTTATTTTTGAGAAATCCATAATTACCGTCAAAACGCACATAGGGACGAAGGCGAGCAGAGAAGGGATGAGTCGCTAGTATGTAGATATTTTTTTAGAATACACCAGCTCAGTGTGAGAAGTCTTGCGATAAAACCTTCTCCTTTGCATCTTTTTAACAATACTCACAGTTCTCGAGGCGTAAGCTCAGCTTTGCATTTGTGTGAGTGATAGCTAAAAGCCAATAGCCGCGCATTAAAAACCAGTTAAAACAGGTTTAAACCAACTCGCAACGCGCTACGCCTTCGGTCGTGCCTATCCGTACACTGCACTCACACAAATGCAAAGCTGAGCTTATGCCTCGAGAACTGTATGCATCTATCATGAATATACAATAGAGTGTATTATCGTTATTATTAGATATGGGCAGTTCCGTGATGTCTGAGAGCTGCGGCGGCGCCGTGCCGCAACAACAGCTGTGCGACTACCAGGCGTCCAGTCCTGACGAAGTGGCGCTTGTCAAGTGGACTGATATGGTATTGGGTTTTGTTTTTTTTATAAGGGCTATAGCAAAAGATAAAGAAATAATGCCTAGTATTTTTTTTTATTATCGCTGCAAGAAATTTTTTTGATTATGGACCAAAATTTTGAATAAAATAATTATTGCGCATACATCAATGGATAAATTTCTTTATTTATTATCTATTTTTATATATAAGACTAGCCGTCCCCGCCCGCTTCGCTGGGCGAATTTTCAAAGGAAATAAATTAAATTTTATTCATCATTTTTATTTATTTTTATTCATATTTTTTTTTGCTTTTTTTGTTAATTTTTTTTATTTATATTTTTTTTTTTGCTTTTTTTGTTAATTTTTATTTTTTTTTATTTATATTTTTTTTTTGCTTTTTTTGTTAATTTTTATTTTTTTTTCTGAAATTTAAAATATTTTTCAAAGAAGAGTCAAATTCACTTAAAATAAAATTTATTGATATAATAAATTATTATTATTATTATTATTTTATTTTTATGCACATTCACCTCTCTAATCTCTGCAAAGGAAAATTCACTTATATTATCGTATTCTTCAAAGCAACCAATCCCTTCATGGAATCTTCTGTCACTTAAAGTGATTCGGACCGTTGTGAAACATCCAATATAAGACTTTCTTGATTCTTTTCATAGTTAATGTCGAATTATTAATAAAAATTTGTAATTTACAATTTAATTATATATCAATATATTTTACTAATCATTACTTACCTAAAGTTTGAGCTTTTATCTCATGAGACCAGTTTTTAGAACCATTAATTAGGTTATATAAAAACAAATGAAATTAATTAAATAAAAAAAAAACAATTGACTTTAACCTTTTCTATTTAAACAGTAAAAAAATAATCATTTGGAGTCTGTAGAAGTTACAGTTTGGAAACATAAATTTAACATTCTCACACCCACCCCCGCAATCCCTATTGGAAATAGAATTTCGTAAAATCCTATTTGAGATGATTTCTGCATGACAAATAAAAGATTACTACCAAATTTAAAGTTACAGTTTGGAAATAGAAACTTCACATTTTAACACCCACTACCGCAATATTTTTCGGCGGTGGATTGTTGTAAAATCCGCTCTTAAATCATTTCTGCATCACATATAGACGACTCTAGCTAAATTTGGAGTCTGTAGGAGCTACGGTTTAAAAAATGAAAATTTTCATTGTTAAACCACCCCCGCAACCCCCTGTGGGGTGAGCTACCGTAAAATTCGTTCATAGACTATTTCTACATCTCTTACAGAAGATTCCTACCAAATTTGGAATTTATAGGAGCTATAGTTTAAAAACGGGAATTGTTCATTGTTAACGCCCCCGCAATCCCCTTTGGGGGATGAATTTCTTAAAATCCGTTTTTAGTTGACCTCTACATAACGAAAGTAATATTCCTACCAAGTTTCACATTTCTAAGTCCTATAGTTCCCGAGATTTCGTGATGAGTAACTAAAGAAGTAGAAATTGGGATACTTCGATTATCATCGAAATTTTTAACGTTTTAGCAGACTTTTTTAAAATTTTCTTACATATAAACATTCTCACAATTCTGAAGACAACAAAAAAAAATTAACCCATTCGGTCCAGCCGTTCTCAAGTGATACTCGATCATAGATACGGCATTTTATTTTTATCAAAAAATGAGAGTGGGTGTGCAGGGGTGCGTGGGAGTTGGTGGGTGGATGCGTGGAAGTTTGTAAGTAGATTCTTAGCTGAATGTAAAAGAACATTATCCGTTTAGTAAACTCCGTTGAAATCCATGAAAACAAAAGAATCAAGAGAAAACGCTTGTCTTTTGTTTTTATTAGCGGGATAAATGTTCATAAAAGTAAAACAGCAATAAAAAAATGAAGGAACGTTAGAATTCGAAAAATAAATAGCCATAAACCATCTAGGAAAAATTTCGCATCGAATGGTGGTAGTTTCATGTCGATACGATCAGTGGTTTAGGCGTGATTGTGCCTCAAACGAAGACCATTTTCATTATATATATATAGATTTAAATAAGAGTTCGCTCAAAACTTGATTAACTAATAATTTGTGTTGCGACTAAGTTCACGCACTTATTTCACTTTGCTTTTTACAACCTTAAAACATGAATAATACAATAAATAAATATGTAAATAATCTATATATAACTAATCAAATCATCATCAGATGGGAGTGTCTCTGTACCGCCGCGACCTGCACAGCATCTCGCTGAAGCTTCGCGCCGCCAACGAGATCATGTCCTTCAACATCCTCCAGATATTCCCCTTCACCAGCGAGACCAAGATGATGGGCATCATTGTGCAGGTCAGAACTACTCTTATAGAATGACACTTATAAAACTTCGATATATTCTTTGCATTATGTATTATTTTTCAGTATATATTCATTATTCGACCTTTCTGACGTGGACACGGGCCTCCCTATAATACGAGGGGGATCAGGTCATAATCCACCGCGCTGGCCTACTGCAGGGTTAGCAGACTTCACATGTCTTTCGAGAACTGCTAGGTGTTCTCAGACATGCAGGTTTCCTCACGATGTTTTTATTCACCATAAGATGAGTGGTAATCATGTTAGAAATGATTTGCACATGAAAATATCAGAGGTGCGAGACCGTCGTTGTCGGTCTATTCTTATTTTTCTTATAATAGTGGGGAGGGTGTCAAAAACTAGCGAAAATAGTCTTATGTAATAAATGAATGGCCCCATATTGTATATATTAGGAGGAGAACAGCCAAGTGATCACGTACTACGTGAAGGGCGCGGACGTGGCGCTGTCTAAGCTGTTCGACTCGGCGTGGCTGCCGGCGGAGTGCACGCGCCTGGCGGCCGAGGGCCTGCGCACACTCGTCGTCGCTAAGAGGACGCTCACTAAGAACGAGTATTTGGAATTCGAGGTATATGGGTATTTTTAATAATAATAGGGTATTTTACTTCATATGAAACACAATCTAAAAACCTATTATTGAGATAGCTTAGGCAAAAAGCAGTCGGAAAATGTTAGTTTTATTTTATTTTATAAAGTAATAAAATAAATTTTAAAATTAAATTCTAAATTTTCAGTATTTTTAATCTGTTTTTGAACACCACGAAATATGACGATGATATGAGTTATGACGTCATACTGTCCTGTACACAAAAAAGTGTCTGTGTTAACTGATCAGTGTATTTGCTTTAGTAGGTAGTTTTCTTATTTTCGTAAATAACGTCATTTTTATTAATCTAATACCATAGAAGACGGTTTCGTAAAGGGAGACAACACAAATTTGCCAAGAATAAGTTCTTTGATGGTCGGCAAATTGCATAATACTACGGGATCTCTTTTCGCAAGTTATTAGTATAGATATAGATTGTTTTGGTATCCCAGAGCGAGTTGAAGGAGGCGCGTGCCCAGGGTCGTGCGGCGGCGTGCCTGGCGCGGCTCAACCGCGGGCTGGCGCTGCTGGCGCTGACGGGCGTGGAGGACCGCCTCGCCGACCACGTGCCCGCCACGCTCGCCGCGCTGCGCGCCGCCGGCATCAAGGTAGCCTTGTTTATCTATACTAATACTAGCTGACCCGGCGAACTTCGTACTTATTTATACCATATTTTATTTCTCTAATCGCAACTGAGGAAATAAACCCTTCCGGTAAATTAAATTAGCTAAATTGAAAATTGGAGTACTCAATTGAAAAATTCATATTGTTGTAAACATAAATAAATATTACGTGAATAAAGTAATAGAATTTTTATATTCAAAGAAACAGAACACAGCGCCATCTATTGGGTGTATTTGCAACCTAGATGTCAAACAATATTGAAGAATTTTATCGATGAATCAACGTACACCGCCATCTATGAGAACTTCATAAAACTAAACAGTAAATAAACACTTGCTTAAGAAACAATTAATTGATACATTTTATTCGTTTACATTCACGACATAAGGAAATAATTGAGATGATAACTATCCTATCCAGTAAGTTTGACCAAAATACGATTACATGTGAAATTTGATTGAAATCTGTTCAGTAGTTTTGGAGTTCATTGGCAACATACATCGTGACACAAGATTTTTATATATATAAGATTATTAAATAGAAGAGTTTGTTTGTTTAGTTGGGGTGTTAGGTTTTATTGTTACTGAATTTCTTGATTCGGTCGCCGCACTCAAAGCCCGCGATAAAAGCTATGCAATAGCTTAATAATTGAGAGTCGATATCTCCGTGATTAGATCTGGATGCTGACCGGCGACAAGCTGGAGACGGCGCTGTGCATCGCGCGCTCGCTGCAGCTCGGCGGCGGGCGGTGGCTGGCGGCGCGCGAGTGCCGCGACCGCCGCGATGCGCACGCACTGCTGTGCGACCTCACCGCCGCGCCCGCCGCCGCGCCCTCCGCGCCCGCCGACCTCGCGCTGGAGGGGGAGACGCTCGAGGTGAGTGTGTGTGTGCGTGTGTGTGTGCGTGTGTGCGTGTGTGTGTGTGTGTGGGCGCGTGCGCGTGCGTATGTGCGCGCAGATCAAACATCTCTTTACTTTTCGTCCTCTGTTCCCTATTTTTCCTCAAAGTAAATCTGTCCCTCGGGAAGGAATTCTCTTCTTTCATTTCCATTTGGGCATACTACGTTATCGTCTGCTGTGTTAAGAGATATACTATATTTATACTAATATTATAAAGAGGAAAGGTTTGTATGTAAGTATGTTTGTAACGAATTGGCTCAAAAAGTACTGGACCGATTTTGAAAATTCCTTCACCATTTTAATGCTTATTATCACAGATTAATATGGGCTATTTTAATTGCAAGAAAAAATAATCCCTACTAAAACTACAATAACAGGGGAGGAGTGCACGCTGCATATAATATATGAAATAGGTAGCCGCGCGGCTCAGGAGTATATTAAAGCTGGGGTAATTTTGGAGAATTTTCAATCCAGCGAGTGATAGAATGAAGTTTAGTAGCGATTTAAAAAATGAACGCGGGCGAAGCCGCGCATATTGCTAGTTATCGATATATCAGTAAACACGACTTGGCACGCCAAGGGCACTTCCAGAGTTATTCAAGAAGCCGAAGAAGCTTCTGAAGTTTCTCAAAGAGCTGGTGTGGCAAGAATAACGAAGGAATATTCCCACTCACGCCAAATAGGCGCAAAGTCGTCGAGTTGCGGATAATAGCCCCCGTTTACCATACCATACCCATCAGTAATGTTGATGTTTGTGTGTGTATGTTTTTTTTTAAGTACATGTTCTCATCCACAGGCGTTAAGCGCCGCGCGTTTTTTTTTTTTTGGCGTTTTACATTTTTAAACTTAAAACTAGCGATACATGCATTAGCATGTAACGTAGTCCGACACTGACTTTTTTTTTTGTATTTTTTTTATTATTTTTTTTTGACTTTTAGGACCCTAGAACCCCGCCTCATCCCGCAGTTGGGCAAGCACAAGATGTTTGTGTGTTTGTTTGTTGCAGGTGTGCCTGCGGTCGTACGAGGAGGAGTTCGTGGGCGTGCTGCAGCAGTGCGCGGGCGTGGTGGTGGCGCGCTGCTCGCCCACGCAGAAGGCGCGCGTGGCGAGACTGCTGCGCGCGCGCGGCGCCGTCGTCGCGGCGGCGGGGGACGGGGGGAATGACGTCGCCATGATACAGGAAGCTGATATAGGTCAGTCGCGCACACTGCTTGTTATACATAGTCGGAAAATACGGGATTGTCCCGGAATTTTGCTTCTTGTCCCGTGTCCAGTAATTAGACCATATTGTGCCGGATTCCGAAAACCTACTTTACTTTACTAGTTTTGTAACAAAATAAACTAACATCGAATAAATAGTCAAACGGCTAAAACCTTTTTAAATAATAAAATTAAAGATCGTGTGTACAAAGTACACCTCATGTCAGAAGTAAAACTTCTTTGGCAAACTAATTTTTAAATCTCGTTTATATTTATACTAAATAACCCCGTCTAAGCTCGTCGAGAGAGGGAGATGGCGCGAAGGTCACACCCACGGGTTGGGCAGAATTAGAAATGTCACTGATTCGCGGTGGGCGAGATCTTATTATATCGTGTATTGATGAAATTTTATACTTTTATTGTGTTTCAAGCGCCGTTTGATCGTGTTCCGGCGCGTTTAAACGAATTCAGCTTAGTACTGCGTTGGATTTTGTAGCGTGAACTCTCTTTTAATGCAGGACATTAACATTATAAACATGAGAAAATCGCGATCCTTGTTCGAGGGCTTCTTGTCTGCATCACAAGTTTAATTACGACAGTGTACCGGACCAAACTGCGGAGTTCGGACCACTGTTTGTCAAACCGTTCAAACCGAACTCAAACGGTTTTATCAAACACGTAATGGTTGAATCAAACCGTTTGACCGTCTCCGGGGCCCTTAACAACAAGTGGTATTTTAATATAAATGCAATGTAGTATAAGTAGGCTTGCCAGATGGCTTCGAAATCCGGGATTGTCCCGGAATTTCGCGTCTTGTCCAGTGTCCAGTAATTAGACCATATTGTCCCGGATTCCAAAAACCTACTTTTGTAACAAAATAAACTAAGTAAAAAAAACAAGATATCTTTACTACGATTTCGACCCGACACCGTCCTAGAATTGTCCCGGATTTGATAAGTTTAAGCTAAGTATCTGGCAACCCTAAGTATACCTAAGTGAGGTGTAAAGCGGCGATTACACGACACTACATCTAGTGCACTACATTAGGGCGGCACAAATACGGCGTTCTGTTTACACTGCACTACATACTATAGATGGGCCAACTCGGGATCTCGCTAACTCGAGTTAGCCTGAGTTCTTTAATTTTATTTCGAGTTCAATAAATATATTCCTTTCTTTATATGTATGGCTATTGATAATTGATTACCTTAATTAAAGAAAATCTTTTTAAATACATAATTAGTATTAAAATAAAGTAAAATAAAGTATTATTATCTTTTCTTATAATAAAATTCGAAGTTGAATCAATATCCATTTAATGTTTTTTTTTTGAAAAATGTATTTGTAATAGTCATTATCAAAGATAATGACTATTACAAATACAAGTGTAATCGCCGCTTAACATGGCGCAGGCGTGGGCATCGAGGGCGCGGAGGGTCGCGCGGCGTCGCTGGCGGGCGACGTGTCGACGCGCGCGTTCGCGAGCCTCGCGCGCCTGCTGCTGCTGCACGGCCGCCGCGCACTCACGCGCTCCGCCGCGCTCTGCCTGTTCATAGTGCACCGCGGACTCGTCGTCTCCACCATGCAGGTACTCCAGACTAGGGATGTAACGGAGGTAAATTTATCGGAACCGAAGTCGGAGTCGGAGTTTTTAAATTTGCTAATCGGAGTCGGAACCGGAATCGGAACCGAATTCGGAACCGGAGTCGGAGTTTTCAATTTCTAATTTTATTAATTTTTCGTATTCAGTGGCATGAACAGACTTTAAATGATTTTTAACGACGTTGTCGTACCTCTCTTTCTTGAATAAGTTTTCATACACAGTTTACATTTTGTCGAATCTGCACTAACTACAATGAAGTAGTTTCAAATACAACTAGATTTCGGTTTCACTGCCCAAAACAAAACAGATCACTTTTATCGATATAAATTATAAAGGCACAAAAACAAAACAAATTACCATAAAGTATAAACACATGTCTTTTGCGCAATAAATTAACCGCAAGGAAAGAAATAATCGACGACAAAACGTACGTAGCGGAAGGCGGGGGTAGCGCGAGACTCCCAACGCGACACGTATGAACCTGTTCACACCAGTCGACGCAGGCTGCCGTCGCTATTTGCTATGCTTCGACCTCCGATTTAAAAGTTTCGGAGCTGAAATCGGAACCGAATGTGTAATTATAATCGGATGTTCCGACTTAACGGAATCGGAGTCGAAGCTCCGTAACATCCCTGCTCCAGACACCCTACTTGCTGCGCCCGCGGTCGCGGGTTCGGATCCCGCTAGAGGCAATCATCTATTGAGCATGAACGTTGTATATCCCTACTAATCACTACATAGTATAAAACAAAGTCGCTTTCTCTGTCCCTATATCCCTATGTATGCTTAAATCTTTAAAACTACGCAACGGATTTTGATCCGGTTTTTTAATAGATAGAGTGATTCAAGAGGAAGGTTTATATGCATAACTAGCGGATCCCGCGGCTTTGCCTGTGCTAAAGGGAAGCCCGAGAGAAGCGGGGCGAGTCGCTAGTATTATAAATGTTTGTAACGCTTTCACATCATGAAACTTTGTACACATATTCTTGGAGGTATCAAAAGTAACGTAGGATACTTTTTATTAAAAAAAATATATTTTTACGAAAAATTAAAAAATTGTTTGTTGTTTTTTAAATTTATCCCCAATAGGGAAAGGCAAAGGACTGTAGTCCATACAGCCTAAAAAAAAATTGTTTGTATTAACAATGGGTTCTGAAATAGCTAGAGTAATTTTGAAGAAACTTTGAGGCATCCTACAGATGATTGATGTTGATTAGCAATTAAAAAAATGAACGCGGGCGAAGCCGCGGATAAAGCTAGTATAATGTATGTGTAATGTATTTAAACTATCTGGTATCTGTAACATAACCCTATTGATTTTGTATATGGATAATACTACGTTATACACCTTTTTGTTTTATTATTTATGTAAACTATTATATTTTTATGATCTTTAAGATAATGGAATCCAAGCAAAATATAGAAATAATAGGTCAAAGCTTATAAAAAGAAAATATTGTAATTTAATATTTCTTTTTTTTTCTAATAAAAAAATACTTAATTTTTTTTATTACATTTTATATACATTTGAATAACATTATATTTATTACTAGCTGACCCGTGCCCACTTCGTTGGGCATAATTTAAATAATGCTTTTTAGTACATAGTGTTTTTACGTTAGACATATGCTGTCGTTGACTTTTTTGTAGGCATTTTCAAGCTCCACATCTTTTCTCTAGAACTCAAAAATATATCTTTCATAGTTAAGGCAGCGTTCGTAGAAACGCTTTCATTCGACCGTTTTTTCTCCGATTCACTTTGCAAAACGGACGTAAATGCCTTTTTATTTTTCGGTGTTTTATATAGCCTATGACACTCAGCAATAATGTGGCTTTCTATTGGTGAAAGAATTTTTAAAATCGGTTCAGTAGATCCCGAGATTACCCCTTACAATTTAACAAATAAACAAACTTTACTTCTTTATAATATTAGTATAGAAGTATAGATTAGTATTAGTATAGATTACTATTATTTCTAGGCGGTGTTCTCCGTAGTATTCTACTTCTCATCAGTGTCTCTGTACCCCGGCTTCCTCATGGTGGGGTATGGAACAGTCTTCACAATGTTGCCAGTATTCTCATTAGTGAGTTAAATTGTATAATATTCATTTCCTAATTAATATACTTTAACTGTTTCTATTCTAAAACATAAATAATAATATGTGTATTTTGTTTTTATTATGAATGATCATTTTTATAGGTATTGGATAAGGACATATCGAGTTCAACAGCGCTAAAATATCCTCAACTGTACAAACAGCTGACTAAAGGTCGGCAGCTTTCCTACAAGACGTTCTACATCTGGATAGGAATATCTATTTACCAAGGTAATATTATAATATTACTACCGACTCTGCCGCATTTAAAGTTTGTAGCACAAAAAATTATGTATGCGTATGTATGTATATATGTATGTATGTACGTTTGTAATTTGTACCGACACTGCACCTTTATCTTGATTACTATCCTTCTCACGCTCAAGGGTTTCTGGAAGAAATCTCTTAAAGAGATAAGTCTTCCGTTGTACACAATGTCTCCGCTTCCTTTTTTATATTTATGTATTTTTCTTTTTCTTTTGTGTGGTACATAAATAAATAAATAAATTAAGGAGTTAGTGTATATTTATTTGCGAGACTCCTTAGAATCCGGCCCTGTTACAAAGTCCGTTCTTAGCGGACGTCCACTAACTTTTAACTACCTTCGTGCCAAATTTATTATTACACGTCACGCGGTTTTCGATATTTCGTGATGAGTGAGTGAGTAAGTAACCTTTCGCTGTTATATATTTAGATTAGTTGTAAGGATGTTTTTGAAATAAAATTGTTAGAGATGAATAAATAAAGGGAGAGTGAGTGAGAGTACGCATTTAGATGTCTCTATGCAATATACACTTTTAAATTACCTCGCTTCGCTCGGTTGCTTTCCTAGATATATGTTAGTTTTTTTCGCTTTAGTACACATGTGCTCACACACGAACACATAAGCTTACATGCGCACATCTATGTTTTATATAAACATTTGCATTTATAATAAACTAGAATTTCGGAGACCGGAAACCAAATTTTTTAAGAGTCGCGCGGTATGATACTTTCTGTTTTTGCAACATTTTTCATTGATGCTCCGCTCCTATTGGTCGTAGCGTGATGTTATATAGCCTTCCTCGAAAAACGGACTATTCAACACAAAAAGAGTTTTTCAATTCGGACCAGTAGTTTCTGAGATTAGCGCGTTCAACCAAACAAACAAACTCTTCAACTTTATAATATTATTAGTATAGAATATAATATAAAGCCGTCCATTTTATATAATTTGTCCCCCAGGTGGTGTAATAATGTACGGCGCACTGGTCCTGTTCGAAGAGCAACTGATCCACATAGTGGAGATCAGCTACACGGCGCTGATCCTCACGGAGCTGATCATGGTCGCCCTGACGGTGGACACCTGGCACCGCCTCATGGTGGTCGCCGAGCTCATCAGCCTACTCATGTACACCGCCACTCTACTCATATTTACTACGTATTTTGGTGAGTACCACAGATAACATAATAACTTTTTAAATAAAACTTTGGAGGTTTGATTTTAGAAATATAAAAAAAATATATCCGCGACAAACTAATAACATTAATTGATTGTTTTATTTAAAGTGTCAAATTTTCGCGTAAATCTAAGAAAGTATTAATACAAAAACATACTTATATAGATAATCTATACTTAATATTATAAAGCTGAAGAGTTTGTTTGTTTGGTTGGATGCGCTAATCTCAGGAACTACTGGTCCGAATTGAAAATATCTTTTTGTGTTGGATAGTGCTTAACCGAAGTCGTCGATTTACTTAATTTTATTATTTTTTAGCAAATTTTAGTGACTATAGCTTATTACTAATTCTTACTAAGATCGAACCTTCTATTTTGCAATATTATAAAATTAGTAGGCAGTCGTAGCCCAAATGGTACCGTGCTCGCTTGAGGAATCGTTTGAAACGGGTTCAAATCCCGGGCCCCTAAGTTATAATATTGTGTCTTGCTATCGTTCCCAACATAAATACCACTAATGGCGAAGAAAACATCGATGGGAAACCTGCACGTCTTGAGAGATCATAACAAAATTTTGAAAGACATGTTCAGTAGGCCATACTTGAGCAAAGTGAGGACTA
Source organism: Boloria selene (assembly GCA_905231865.2). Lineage (NCBI taxonomy): Eukaryota > Metazoa > Arthropoda > Insecta > Lepidoptera > Nymphalidae > Boloria > Boloria selene. Next base: position 3,455,230 of record HG993133.1, read on the forward strand.
TGCCTGATACCCTGTCGTACTGTAGATATACCCGTGTCTAGTCGTAGGAAGTTAGTAAGAGCTGAACAACAACACAAACAAACATACATATCGTCGCCGTAGAAAGGAAAATCTCGTATGTCCAGAAATCCAAACTTTACAGGAAACGAAAAAAATGGTTCATTTTGTCAATGTTTTTCAAACAAGAGGTTTTCGTTTTACTCCAAATATGGCACTGGTAGTCATGTATTGGGTTTACGGTTTCGCCATAATATGAAATACGTAATTTTCATTTGTTTTTGACAATAAATAAAATTTTATTTTCTATTTTTTAGTTCGGTTTTCTATAAAAAGCGTGTTTTTTAGTTTTTTTAAACTATTATTTATTTTCTACTTTTTCTAGCAAAAATCATATTTTGCAAATTGAAAAATGGAATAATTTTATCAAATTAGTGTATTGTCATCGGTCCTCAATAAATCTACAAAGTTTGAACGAAATCTGGCCGTGTAAAGTGGGTCAAAATTGCGCCCAAAGAAGTCGGTTACAAACAAACATACAGACATACATACAGGTGAAGCTAATAAAAAGCGTATAAATATGCATTTTTGACATACGAGGTTTTCATTCTACAGCGACGATATAGAAGTGACATTGTATATATTTTTATAATAAATTAGATGCGGACTTCATTCGTCATTGGGATTTTTGGTGGAAGGTGTCAACCATCACACTCGTCTCGTGTCTGCCGCTGTACATAGTCAAGTACATGCACAGGAAGTGGAGCAACCGCCAGTACAAAAATATACGTAAATAATTGTGGCAAATATATCCGAAGATAAGTGTTGCCACATCACAATTTATTATTTGATTTTAGTCTGTGGCATAGATTTGTTTTATTTTATGTTAGTAGGTAATTTTTTTGGTATTTTATAAGTTTATTTGTAGTCGTCTAAGTGCTTATTTGTCAAAACGAATTCATCGAAAGATTTTTTTATATAGAATTGTTGACTTTTAAATGTCAATTCTATTGTTATTAAATACACATTTTACTTTAGTAAAGTTAAAAAATGTTTTATCTATATGTGTATACAAATCTTACAAATAAAACTTTGTTATTAAAACAGAGGAAAAATCTCGCAAATGTAAAGTACAACATGTATTGGTAAGCTGAACTACGAAGCACTAAACGACGAAATATTTAAAGTTACTTTACTCGTATGAAAAATATCAGTTTCTTACAAGAAACTCAATTTGCAAACTTCCCTGGACATTCCGTTATAGTCCGTACATAGTATTGCTTGTCGTAGTATTAAATTATTTAGGAAAGAAAAATTTTCATTTTATATATAGTTTTGATTATTCTTCGAAGTATTGGACCTTAGATATGTAACGTAAGAAGTTGTACGATAATAGTCTTTTACTAACAACTGGTATTTAATGACGTTGGGCAAAATATCTACAGTTAATGTTTGTTGAGATCTTAATTCTGTACTAATATTATAAAGCTGAAGAGTTTGTTTGGTTGCTCTAAATAGATCTTTGAACTACTACTACTGAAACTACTGGTCCGAAAAAATATGTTTGTGTTGGATAGTCCATTTATCGAGCAAGGCTATAGGCTATATTGCATCGCGCTATGACGAATAGGAGCGCTCCATCAATAAAAAATGTTGCAAAAACGGTAGAAAATTTGTTATTTTGATTTTTAGCCCTTAGAACGCGAGCGCAGCCGCGGGATAGGCTAGTGCTAAAATATAATGGTATGCTCCGATTTGCACTTATTTTTATTGTATATTGTACATAAATGTATTGAATACAATGTCAAAGCCCGATGTAACATGAATTCGACAGATCTAGGATCAATAATCAGTCCATAGCTCTGTCTCAGCGAGAGTAAATTATACCAACTTCAACTATGGATACAATGGTTTATAAATAAGAAATTAGGACTTACCTTCATTTTAATGGTATATACTGATTACTATTATATAGTTAATATCTATCTGATATTCATCCTCATTGAAGTCATACAGTGAATAGTAATTATACTTTTAAAATATTTAAATTTTATATATAACAATAACGTTTTTAATCGATATGATAATTAACAGTAGTTTATAAGTTTAATGCAAGTAACAATGCAAATTGCGATGTACGAATTCATTTATTGCCGTACTGTTATAAGGATAAGGGTCACTGGATAAGTTTTTCAATACAGCTTCTTTTTATGAATACCAATCATTTTAAATATTTTTCTACTTTCTTCTGGGATTTTTGAACCAGAAGCAGCCATATCTTCAGTATCTGTTTAATATTCTTCCTCTTTTATGCTTGGAATTTTTTCCTATGCCAAAGTAACAGGAATCTTACTTTCCAAATATAAATTGAAGTTTTCTAAAGACCACGCTCTATTATTGTTTTTCGACGATAAATAAAGGTACAGTAGCTAAACTTCATCACCGCCTAAGTATTAAATATCAATGTTATTTGAATTACTATTTTCAACCATTTACAGGATTGTCAAAATCTTAACCTGTTGTTAGAATCTTGTTGTTAACTCCTGAGTTAAAAACAAGATTTTAACTCCTCACAATCCTCCTTCATTACTCATATACTTACTATCCACTCCTTTTTCAATTCACTAATCACTCCTATTTTAACTTTGAGATCGTGCGGCACCCATAGTGTACAAAAATTTATAGCGTGCAGAATCTCCTTTATCGGTTAATATGGGATATATATATCTTTTGACACTTTAGTCACATTCTCTGGGTTAGACGCCATATTCTTGGAGTGTCATAAGCATTAAGCTAAGTATCAGTAAACTGTTATGTGCAACAATTTTCCCCAAAACAGTTAATTTTTTCCACGCACTCATTAACGCAGAATTTTAGCGGATAACAACGCGCAATCCTCATTAATTAACTCTGATATCAAGAAAAATCATCCTTCACTAGAATTAGTGTCATAGTGTCTGTATTATCTAGTGACTTTTGTACTTTACATATTCAGGACTTAAAATAAGAGACTTGAACATGTGATAAGTGAATATTCTTATTCTTCTTCGAGACATCAAAATGTGTTCAAAATTTGTAATATATATTGTATTATGAAGATAAATTAGTGCCTTTTATTGTGTCAGTATTTTGAAGTCATAATAATAGATGTTATATTTTTATTGTTTTCTATTCATGTTTCAGCGTTAAATTCGAATGACTTAAGATTTTTGTGGTAAATATTAGAAACATATTATGTATTTTGGATGCAAATACAGAATGATTTGGTTGCTAAAATAAAATGTACCTAAATATTATGAACTTTTTTTCTCGATTATGCATTTGAGAAACGGATTTTCAAAAGATTGGAGAAAGATTGAAATTATTTTTAAGCTTATACAAATTGTTTAATTAGATTTAAAAATTATATTACTGTGATTTCAATTATAGATTGTAAGAGAAAGCAATTCCGTTAAAGATAGAAATTAATTCAATATGTTTAAAAATTGCAGTTACAAGGTACAAAATGTGTTATTTGTGATATAATATTTATTTCATAGTTTATAGAAGTGTTGGAGTTTTTTTTTATTTAAAATTATTTATGTATTTATGTTCCATTGTTTTATGTTAATCACACAAATTTGTGTATGACACGGTACCGAAATAAATTATAAAATGAAATGGGTTGTTTTATTTAACCATAGATATTTTTAATTATATTTTACTAGATTCATGGCTGCTTAGTAGTAGTAGTGCACAATATCTATAGAGATTTCTTATCCAGAGGTAAAATATCGGTATTTCCGCGTTCGAATCATTTTCATCAAGATTTTGTATTAGATTTTTTAATATATAATGACTGAATCTTGACTAGAATCTGATTAGGTATCTGTAGTAAGTAAAAGAAATTACCAATCAGTTATTTTTTATTTTATTGGTTTTTTTCTAATTTTTGTTTAAAGATCACAAAAGGTATCCTTCTTAATTTAACTTACCTTTACTTGAATGATATAGCAACTGTATGGTAATAGTAACCTTGGCCTGATGCTGCAGCGTTTCCTGGAATCGGCAGGTTACTCAACTCTTCAAAAAAATGTACTGCTGAGATATCGTGTTTTAGCTGGTGTTCCTTTTTTGATTATAAGATTAAGACAATATAGTTTTATTTATTTTATACAGCCATTTTTCCCTCTATCTAACTTGCAATTTTATGGCGTTTACAACAATAGTAAATTTTTAATCTTTAAACCAATACTCTTATAATAAAAATCCGATAAATATTTTATAAAATATAATCGCCTTAAGTAAAATGAATGGATCTTAACAATACACGTACAAAATCATTTTCTTGTAAATAATGTAACTAAGTATAATAGTATTAAATGTTATCTGTGTGATAACGGAGTAGTAAAAGAATTTGCTGAGTTGGATTTAGCACGTAAAGAATGTTTTGATATCAACCGTCGAGCCCACGCCAAGTCTCGCGAACTTCTAGACCTACGCGTTCGAGTTTTGGAACTGTCTGAGCTTACAGATTGCGCTGTAGTAACACTACTTGAATCGGACCAAGAATCCGTTGGATGTATTCCTTGATAAGTCTGCTCAGAATTTGTAGCCGTGCTGGTCGAGTACATTTGCAACTGAGGTTTGGTCTTCACTAAATGTCTGCCAAGTTTCATTTGTGTTATTGGTGTTTCTATTTTTGGCGGACTTTTTGGCCTTTCCGGATGCCCTAAATCTATGACATTTTCGCTTTTTATTTGGCTTGTCTTCGATGGCAGAGAATATTCACTAGTGTTCTCACTGTCGCTCATTATAACGGACATTAATTTTTCGGTATTTTCATGCAAATCAAAAACTTTTTGAGTTTTAATAGAACGAAGAGAGGATGTCTTTGCATTAGGTATAGATCTTTTTGCTTGTGTTGTATCTGTATAATAAACAACACTTTGATGAGATGGTAACATTGCGGGTATATTCGAGTCTACCTCAGCGTAAACCACATCCTTACTTACAGAAGAATGTTTAGTACCTTTGCAGTGACAACCGTGTTCGTCACCTAAAGTATAGCTGTAGCAGATTTGTAATAGACAAATGGCTAAACTTATAAGAATGACTACAGCGACGTATAAATGTGGCGTCCAATCAGTATTAATATATACATAAGACTCCTTCAACGCTTTCCAAGGATGCCATTTTGACACGACTGCATCTTCATCATCGAAGAGGTTTCTTCTATGTAACCCTTTACCATAACTTTGAACAGCAGCCGCTATTCTTAATATACCACCATAAGCAGCATATAGTTTTTCATCAGTAAGACGTGGTGCAACATCTCTCTTCATCCAATGCCAGAGATCGTTGTTAAAATTTACAAAATCCGTATGACGACATGCGGCTGGAGAATTATTCAATATGCACTTGGACGCTGTTGTATAATACTTCAATACTACATTTTCAGAGAGAGGGGACATAAGATTCATCAAGCCATCTTGTTTAAAAGGTAAAGCTATCGCATAGGGGTGAAGATGATCATCCAACTTAGGTGTAGGTAAATGAATACACGATTTTGAGTCTCGTTTAGTTACTAGTCTGGCACATGGATCAAATATATCACTAGGCCCTAGGCGTATCTTTTCAACTGTAAAGTTTGTCATTTCTGGAATACTTTTTGGTTTTTTCCAACCCAATCCTTGGGTATTAAGAAATATCTTTACCTGATCAAAGCAATCATGCAATTCTCTTACTTTTCTATAAGAAACATATCCAGCATAGTAAGCGAATCTACTTGCAGGTAAAATTTCACTTCTCATATGAGCTCCTATTGTGTCCGCTAGAACTTCTTTTAGAATAGTCGAAGTATGTGTATTAGAACAAGATTCGATAGTATTAAAAGCATTACGTATATATCTTAATGACTCTGTTACATAAATATCGTTTATTTTATCAGGTGAAACACAAGCAGGTATCATATCTTCTAAAGCTTTTCTTGCACGTAGTTTACCTAATTCCGCTGTACTCCAACAATTAGTATTGGTAAGTTTTCTATAAAATAAAGAACTGCCGACTTGTGAGCATGATACTATTTTTGTAAATAACAGTAGAAAAAGTGGAAAAAACATCGCATTTTAAATTATTTGTGACGTGACTGTGTCATAATAATATGAAGAAATATAATTCGCGTCATGTAAAAAGAACGCTGGCTGTCAAGTTGCGCAGAGGCGATTTATCGGCCAATTTGGTGGTAAGACGCGGGGCGCGGGACGTCAAGGCACGCGCCGCATGCTTTTCGGCTCGCTATTGGTTCGTCAGTTCAAAATACCATCGCGCACACAAAAGTTATTAATTACGAAAAGGTTTAATATAAAAAAATTGAGAAAAAATATTTATGACACATATTTTGTTTTATAAAGAGAGAGTCTGATAATAATGTAGTTAATAATTTAAAAAATATATATTAAACTAATTAATTATTTTTTTTATTAGTAGATTAAACATTATACGCTGAATCAAACATATTTTATTAATTAATAGAACATTCGCGTAAACCTAAGAAAGTAATAATAGAATACAGTTTAATAAAATTCTATCTTATATATTTTTAATTAATGTACCTGCCAATAACCAATATACTTCGCAAGCGAAAGACTAGTTCAAAAAAAAGAATAGGCTTAGTAATTTCGTATGCGAATGTACCCATGCGCAAACACACCCCCCACCACCTTCTTCCAGCGTTCTTTTTACGTGACGCGAACTGTAAGTAAATAACTACATATATTAAATGCTTTATATTTATTCTCTTTATTCGCAAAATATATGGACATTTTCGTGATAAAATGATAATGAGCTTAGTACTCTAAATAACAAAAATTAAAGTATTTTTCGTTAAGAAAATAGTAATAATTCTATAAAAGAATTTAAAGAAGCATAAGCCAAAGTATGTATTCTTTATCGAATATCGATTACTTCTATTATGCTCTTTGGTACAAAAATGAAATGTCAATTGACAGATTATAACAATTGACATTTTTGACAAGTATTGGCGGTATTTTTCTGATTTTCAGTTTCAAGTGTTGATTAAATATGGTTTTGTGTTTTGAATTTTGATTTTTGTCACTTGTTTATCTAACAAAGTTATGCCCGGTGATTAAATGAAAACAGTGGCTTTAAACTTTAAAAATGTCTAGAGTACGTAAACGTTAAGAATATTACTTGTCTGAAGATTTTTAAATTTTTTAGTTATTATAAAACGCAAAATTTAAATATTCTTTTAATACCGCAATTTTAAAATAAACCGAACCACGGCAAGAATTAAAATATTTTAAGCATTATTGTTATACTAGCTGTAATTTGTTGTTGATTTTTATCATACTTTAATATCTAAATATAATTTCTGGATCTGGATGTTATACAAACTTATAATTTTAATTTAACTTCATTGGTTTTAGGATATTAGATCATTTTTTACCATAAAAAAGGAGAAAACTAAAAAAGATGAAGACAGTGATGTTATACCGGAATCACCTGATGTACAAATTAATAACAAGGTAAATTATAATCCTTTTTAATATAACTTTGAGGCATCCAAGACAAAAACATAATATCAATTCAGAAACCATGTCGTAATCAAAAATGAAATAAGACATTTAAAATGACCAACTCTCTGTTTTAAAAATTTTAAAACCTTTATGTTTAGATTGTAAGCTTCATAATTTTAATAATGTATTTTAGAAGAAAATATCAAGAAAACGCAGACAAATTAAGGAAGACTCAGATGAAGATAAAACACCTTCGAAAAAAAAGATTACTCCAACAAAGGCTGCACTAAAAGAAGTTAAAAAAGAAGACTTATTCGGTAGCGGCCCAATAAAAAGAACAGAGCCAATAGTGAAAAAAGATAAGAAAAAGACAGAAACTGGCATACATTCAGATGATGAATTTGAACAAAGCTTGTTACAAATTGATGAAGGTCATTGCTTAGAACAAGTTGAAATTAAAGATGACAAAATCAGAGAAGATAATTGTAATATATTAGAAAAGCCAGAGAAAAATCATGACAATGAATCAAAAACTAAAACAAAATCACCTAAAAAAGAAGTTGAAGATACTAAATCAAAAGAAAAAAATAAAATTGAAAATCATGATATTAAATCTATTAAAAGAAAATTAAATAAGAGTGACATTGAGACCAAGCCAGATATCCAGTCAACATCCAAAGTAGATAAAGAAAAAAAAGATTTTAGTGGATTTCTTGACGATGGAGAAACAGATCAGAAACCTGATATTGAAACTGAAGAACCTAAACAAAAGAAAAGAAAATTAGACAATAGCCTAAATGAATCTGGTATGTATCTTGTATTATGATGTTAATATTAATTTAGCGAGAACTTATGAATTTAATTAACATTACAACTATGTTGTAGTTATCATATCTATATATAAACAATATTCTAGATTTTAGATCATTTTATTAAAATGTTTTTCTTATTGTCTTATCCTTTATTTTATCAGAACTTCATTCAGTCATTTTACATTTACTAAAAATATATAATATAAAGTTATGTAATATGATCTATCATAATGGAATTTGTGTACAATCAACCTGCAAGTATGAAATGATGGAACTGAAGATAGCAGCCGGCTAGCGGCCGGCCGCCTGACGATTTACGCGAAGGGCCGCAACGGTACCGCGCGTCGTAAACACCTTTTGTTATACTATAAATTCGCTACAAATGCTATTAATTATTACTTTTTGATAATTTTAAATAGATATAGTAGTAATGTACAGTTTTTTCTTAAAATATTAAGCAATTTTTTATTTTATTAATACTCGTGTCCGTTCTTAGCGTAAAGGGTAATTTCATTATAAAAACTATATAAAGCAAACTGTGAGCAACTTGATTTTTTAATATATTATGATGCTTATATATACTAACTAAATAACGTTAAAATTAGACAGGATCAAATCATACTTTATTTGTAAAAAATTTTTAAAGATTACTTCTTACGGCATCTCGTACTAAGATACAGACGTCTAAAAATAATACAACGCAAACTCAAATCTTGTTCTTATTTTTACTATACATTCTTCTAATATCACTAAACAAGAAATAATTAAAATCTCGCAGGATCAACACATAGAATAGTAATAAAAAAATACTTGTAAATATGCTCTTATTAGCCCGCCCGCGGTACTAGAATGTATGAAAACTTCAAGTCCAAGAAAACGATAGAAAGCAAACTGGGAGGTCTTTGATTTTTTTATATATTATTATGCTTATATATTCTAACCAAATAACGTTAAAATTAGACAGCATCAAATCATACTTTATTTGTAAACATTTTTTAAACATTACTTCTTACGGCATCTCGTACTAAGATACAGACGTCTAAAAATAATACAACGCAAACTCAAATCTTGTTCTTATTTTTACTATACATTCTTCTAATATCACTAAACAAGAAATAATTAAAATCTCGCAGGATCAACACATAGAATAGTAGTAAAAAAAACTTGTAAATATGCTCATATTAGCCCGCCCGCGGTACTAGAATGTATGAAAACTTCAAGTCCAAGAAAACGATAGAAAGCAAACTGGGATGTCTTTGATTTTTTTATATATTATTATGCTTATATATACTAACCAAATAACGTTAAAATTAGACAGGATCAAATTATACTTTATTTGCAAAAAAATTTTTAAAGATTACTTCTTATGGCATCTCGTACTAACATTCAGACGTCTAAAAATAATACAACGCAAACTCAAATCTTGTTCTTATTTTTACTATACATTCTTCTAATATCACTTAACAAGAAATAATTAAAATCTCGCAGGATCAAGACATAGAATAGTAGTAAAAAATACTTGTAAATATGCTCATATTAGCCCGCCCGCGATACTAGAATGTATGAAAACTTCAAGTCCAGAAAACGGTAGAAAGCAAACTGGGAGGTCTTTGATTTTTTTATATATTATTATGCTTATATATACTAACTAAATAACGTTAAAATTAGACAGGATCAAATCATACTTTATTTGCAAAAAATTTTTTAAAGATTACTTCTTACGGCATCTCGTACTAACATTCAGACGTCTAAAAATAATACAACGCAAACTCAAATCTTGTTCTTATTTTTACTATAAATTCTTCTAATATCACTCAACAAGAAATAATTAAAATCTCGCAGGATCAAGACATAGAATAGTAGTAAAAAATACTTGTAAATATGCTCATATTAGCCCGCCCGCGATACTAGAATGTATGAAAACTTCAAGTCCAAGAAAACGGTAGAAAGCAAACTGGGAGGTCTTTGATTTTTTTATATATTATTATGCTTATATATACTAACTAAATAACGTTAAAATTAGACAGGATCAAATCATACTTTATTTGCAAAAAATTTTTTAAAGATTACTTCTTACGGCATCTCGTACTAACATTCAGACGTCTAAAAATAATACAACGCAAACTCAAATCTTGTTCTTATTTTTACTATAAATTCTTCTAATATCACTCAACAAGAAATAATTAAAATCTCGCAGGATCAAGACATAGAATAGTAGTAAAAAAAAACTTGTAAATATGCTCATATTAGCCCGCCCGCGATACTAGAATGTATGAAAACTTCAAGTCCAAGAAAACGATAGAAAGCAAACTGGGAGGTCTTTGATTTTTTTATATATTATTATGCTTATATATTCTAACCAAATAACGTTAAAATTAGACAGGATCAAATCATACTTTATTTGTAAAAATTTTTTAAACATTACTTCTTACGGCATCTCGTACTAAGATACAGACGTCTAAAAATAATACAACGCAAACTCAAATCTTGTTCTTATTTTTACTATACATTCTTCTAATATCACTTAACAAGAAATAATTAAAATCTCGCAGGATCAACACATAGAATAGTAGTAAAAAAACTTGTAAATATGCTCATATTAGCCCGCCCGCGGTACTAGAATGTATGAAAACTTCAAGTCCAAGAAAACGATAGAAAGCAAACTGGGATGTCTTTGATTTTTTTATATATTATTATGCTTATATATACTAACCAAATAACGTTAAAATTAGACAGGATCAAATCATACTTTATTTGTAAAAATTTTTTAAACATTACTTCTTACGGCATCTCGTACTAAGATACAGACGTCTAAAAATAATACAACGCAAACTCAAATCTTGTTCTTATTTTTACTATACATTCTTCTAATATCACTTAACAAGAAATAATTAAAATCTCGCAGGATCAACACATAGAATAGTAGTAAAAAAACTTGTAAATATGCTCATATTAGCCCGCCCGCGGTACTAGAATGTATGAAAACTTCAAGTCCAAGAAAACGATAGAAAGCAAACTGGGATGTCTTTGATTTTTTTATATATTATTATGCTTATATATACTAACCAAATAACGTTAAAATTAGACAGGATCAAATCATATTTTATTTGCAAAAAATTTTTTAAATATTACTTCATAGCGCATCTTATACTAACATTCAGACGTCTAAAAATAATACAACGCAAACTCAAATCTTGTTCTTATTTTTACTATACATTCTTCTAATATCACTAAACAAGAAATAATTAAAATCTCGCAGGATCAAGACATAGAATAGTAGTAAAAAAAACTTGTAAATATGCTCGTATTAGCCCGCCCGCGGTACTAGAATGTACGAAAACTTCAAGTCCAAGAAAACGATAGAAAGCAAACTGGGAGGTCTTTGATTTTTTTATATATTATTATGCTTATATATACTAACCAAATAACGTTAAAATTAGACAGGATCAAATCATACTTTATTTGCAAAAAAATTTTTAAATATTACTTCATAGCGCATCTTATACTAACATTCAGACGTCTAAAAATAATACAACGCAAACTCAAATCTTCTTCTTATTTTTACTATACATTCTTCTAATATCACTAAACAAGAAATAATTAAAATCTCGCAGGATCAAGACATAGAATAGTAGTAAAAAAAAACTTGTAAATATGCTCATATTAGCCCGCCCGCGGTACTAGAATGTATGAAAACTTCAAGTTCAAGAAAACGATAGAAAGCAAACTGGGAGGTCTTTGATTTTTTTATATATTATTATGCTTATATATACTAACCAAATAACGTTAAAATTAGACAGGATCAAATCATACTTTATTTGCAAAAAATTTTTTAAAGATTACTTCTTACGGCATCTCGTACTAACATTCAGACGTCTAAAAATAATACAACGCAAACTCAAATCTTGTTCTTATTTTTACTATAAATTCTTCTAATATCACTCAACAAGAAATAATTAAAATCTCGCAGGATCAAGACATAGAATAGTAGTAAAAAAAAACTTGTAAATATGCTCATATTAGCCAGCCCGCGGTACTAGAATGTATGAAAACTTCAAGTCCAAGAAAACGATAGAAAGCAAACTGGGAGGTCTTTGATTTTTTTATATATTATTATGCTTATATATTCTAACCAAATAACGTTAAAATTAGACAGGATCAAATCATACTTTATTTGTAAAAATTTTTTAAACATTACTTCTTACGGCATCTCGTACTAAGATACAGACGTCTAAAAATAATACAACGCAAACTCAATTCTTGTTCTTATTTTTACTATACATTCTTCTAATATCACTTAACAAGAAATAATTAAAATCTCGCAGGATCAACACATAGAATAGTAGTAAAAAAACTTGTAAATATGCTCATATTAGCCCGCCCGCGGTACTAGAATGTATGAAAACTTCAAGTCCAAGAAAACGATAGAAAGCAAACTGGGATGTCTTTGATTTTTTTATATATTATTATGCTTATATATACTAACCAAATAACGTTAAAATTAGACAGGATCAAATCATACTTTTTTTTTTTTTTTTTTTTAATTTATTTATTTTAGGTCGCTTTTTAACATCTAAGGTCATTAGCGACCACATTTGACATACATAGTTATCACATACAGTTTATATAAGTTTGTACATATTTATCATTTTCAAAAACTTTAGTACGCTATGACAACCATTTTGATTTAAACAATCTTTTAAATCATTGGGAACATTACATAATCGTTTCTCAATATTAAACGCTAGACATTCTACCAAAATATGGAATATTGTTAACTCTAGACCACACTTGCATTTGTTTCTGTTAGTCTTAGTTATAAGGTGAATATGTGTAATGTTGGTATGACCAATACGCAATCTTGTAATAACTACTTGATCTTTCCTACACTTAAATGATAGGGGTGATTTGTCAAAGATTGAATTTCTAACTTTAAATAATGTTGATGTATTTCCTGCCTTCCAAGATGTATCCCAGTTCATTTTAATTGTATGCTTTATATGCTTATGTAATTCACTGTGAGCGGTTTTAGCTATATTGGAAATATCATTTTCATTAGTTGCATTTCTAGCTTCTCTATCAGCTTCCTCATTACCGCCAATACCCTGATGACTTGGGATCCATATAATTTCGAATTTATAACCATTTTCTATGAGATTAATCATTTTTTGTTTAATTTCTATAATAAGAGAGTTAATATTTTTTGGATTTTGTAACGCTGTTAGGCATGATTTTGAATCTGAATAAATTATATATTTCACTACATTAGATTGCATATGTATTAAATCTAAAGCTTTAAGGATAGCTGTTGCTTCACAACTAAAAACTGAATAATAATTCCAAAGCCTATATCGGTAAGATAAATTTCCAGTTACCACTGAGCAACCTGATCTTCCATTCAAAACTGACCCATCAGTATAAAAACTTATGTGATCTTTATATCTATGATTAATTTCATTAAATAATGTTTTATATGTGCTTGGTGCGGTATGATCTTTATGGTATTTAGTTAGCTCTAGATTAATAGGAAATTTGCAGGTTTTCCAGGGCGCACAGGTAATTGACCTCTTTGTGAGTATAGGCGGCACAGTAATGTTTAATTGATTTAAATATTTGGCTGCCTTAATACGTAAAGGTTTCGATAGCTTATTTTGAAATTCATACTCAGCATCGACTGCAGAAGTTTTAGTCAAGCACTCATATGTTGAAGTGTCAGGTTGAGACAATATATTTATGGCGTATACGGTTACTAGTTGCTTTCGTCTTATTTCTAATGGCATTTCTCCCGCTTCAACTAAAATACTCCGAATTGGACTAGTCTTAAATGCACCAATACATAATCGAAGTGCAGTATTTTGAATGCTTTCTAATGAATTTAATGTACGTTCTTTTGCAGAATCATAAATAATAGAACCGTAATCTATTTTTTGTCGAATTAAGGCATGATACGTATTTATTAGACAATTTCTATCAGCTCCCCAAGCAGTTGATGATAATATTTTAATTATATTTAATCTTTTATAACATTCTGATTTAAGTTTATTAATATGAGTAATCCAAGACATTTTTTTATCAATTGTTAAACCTAAAATTTTTAAGTTATTTACTTCTTTTATATTATGTTCATTTAGTTTTAATTGTATGTTATTAGTTTTACTTTTCTTATTCTTTAGAACAATATATTCTGTTTTAGTTTTTGAAAACTTAAATCCTGATTCTTTAGACCATTCTTGGAGACTGTAAAGTGTATTTTGGATTAACTTTAATGTAGGTTGTAATGTTCTACCAGTACAAGTTATAGTTAAATCGTCGGCAAATAAGAAACCCTTTACAGGTTTTTTAATATACGAAAGGACACCGTTTATTGCAATTAAAAAAAGAATTACACTTAGCACAGAGCCTTGAGGAAGACCGTTTTCTATAGAATTAGACTCAGATAATTTATCATTAATTCTAACTTTGATCGACCTATCTGAAAGAAAGTTTCTTACAAATGCTAGAATGTTCCCTTTAACTCCAATATCTTGTAGTAGTTGAAGAACTCTGTGTTTCCAGACCATTTCATAAGCTTTTTCTATGTCTAGGGCCACAATCACAGTATAATTATTATTTGCAAAGCCATCAAGAACCTCACTTTCGATATTCATTAAGTGGTCTGTTGTTGAACGGAACTGACGGAAACCGTATTGGAATGGTGAGAGATGTTTATTTGATTCTAAATACCACCTAATTCTTTTACTAATAATTTTTTCAAGTATTTTACAAAGATTACATGTTAAAGAGATTGGTCTATAATTTGTGGTCAAACTTGATACTTTTCCAGGTTTTAAAATAGGTACTACTAAAGCTTCATTCCAGGCACATGGGAAAACCTGTTTCTTCCAAATGTAATTGTATAATTTAAGTAAGTATTCTAGTCCAGACATCGGTAAATTTTTAATTATAGTATTGGAAATATTGTCTGGACCCGGACTAGAGTTACCTAGTTGAGACAAGACTAATAATAATTCATGCATTTGGATGTCTTTATTAATTGGATTAGAGTTATCTAAAATATCAAGATTAGAATCGGCAGACTCACAACTTCTTTTATACTTAATAAATTGATCATCATAATTACTTGAGCTAGAGTTAGTTGCAAAGGATTCTGCTAGTAGTTGAGAAGTTACTGATGGATCATATATGAATGTGCCATCCGAGTTTTGAATTATAATATTATTAAATCTAATTTTATTATGATTAAGTATTTGTAATTTTTTCCACATATCCCCTGTGAGTGTTCTATTGTTAATTGATGCCACCCAATTTTCCCAATACCTCTTCCTGCTCTCTTTGAGAAGTCTTCGGTAGTAGGCTCTCTTTTTTTTATATTCAATTTTATATACCGAATTAGGATCGTTTCTAGCAAATTTTTTAAATAATTTTAGCGCTTTTTTGGTTTCTCTGATTGCATTTTTACATTCATCATTCCACCACGGTAAGTTATATTTTCTTAAAGTACCTGATGTTTTAGGTATTGATTTATTAGCTGCCGCAAGAATCATATTTGTGAAATTTTCCAAAATGTTGTTGATCGGATAGTCAAAAGTAGTATCTAAATTTATTAAACTAGGAATATTTTCTTTAATATCTTCAGTAAATTGTAACCAGTTGGCTTTATCAAACTTCCATTTTTTTGGTAATTTAATATCTCTAGGTATGTTATGAAAAGGTTGAGATTTAATTGAAATTGGAAAATGGTCACTATCGTAAAGATCTTCTAAAACATTCCATTCAAAATATGATGATATATCTTGTGAAGCCAAAGTTAAATCTATACAACTTGAGTGACCGGAGTTACTACTAAAGTGAGTTGGTTGACCATTGTTTAATACTAGTACATTATCGTGATTATCAAGCCATTCAGCTATTATTTTACCTCTGGTGTCACATTTGTCAGAGCCCCAATAAAAATGGTGACTGTTAAAATCTCCTAAAACTATAAAAGGTCTTGGCAACTGATTTATTAATTCATTAAATTCTTCAATATTAAGTTGGTTACTATTAGGGAGGTAAATGTTACATATTGTCATAGATAAGGGAAATTTAATTTGTATCGCTACCGCTTCTAAGTTTGAGTTTATCTGTAATTCTTTAGCAATTGTGAAGGATTTAATGAAAATAGCTACTCCGCCACTAGCTCTGTTATAATTTGATCGGTTTTTATAGAAATAGTCATACCCTACCATAGAAGCGCAATAATTCGAGGTAAAATTTGTTTCTTGGAAACAAATGCAAGTGGGACGTAAAAGGTTAGTTAAAATTTTAATGTTTTCTAGACGTTTGAAATATCCGTTAACATTCCATTGCAAAAAATCCATATCTTTATAATAATAAGAAATACAAAAAAATATTAAATAAAATTATATGTGTATATGTCTGTATTAACTAAACGTATATACGTACTTATTTATCTTTGTTTGTATTAGATATAGAAGATACATTGGCTATTTCATATAATTTTCTAGATAAGCGGGAGCATCTGTTTTTTAAGCTTTTGTTCATTTTACAATGCAATTTGTTACACATTTTAATTAGATCTGTGATATTATCGGTATAAGAATATGCTAATTCTTTTATATTTTGCTTACCCCGTGAATTATCCAACAAACTAATAAATTGATCTAAATTAATGGGAAAACTAATCCCTTCACTTAATTCTGATATATTAATTTCTATATCCTTCCAAACTTCTTCTTCTGTTCTAGAGTCCTTCTTCAACTTCTTTTTTGAATTTATTTTTCCTTCTTCTTCCAAAGAAACATTGCTACCTGTGTCATCAGATTCCAATTCCATTGTACGATTATGCTCTTCCATGGAGTTAATTCTTATTAAATCTTGTTTCGAAGATTCACTGGTAGTTGGTGAACGGGTTCGTTTTTTCCCTTTTAAATTGTTAGAAGATGGTTCTAGAAAATTGTCACTCATCAGTGGGTTAGGTTGCTGGTTGGTTACAAGATCATTGATTGTATTTGCGTCATTAGTATCGTCCCTCACCTGATTATCCATTGATTGAGAGTAAGTTTGGGACTTTTCTAAGGTTTGTGAACAGTTTTTAGCTAAATGACCCATTGTGTTACATACAAAACATTTTAATGCATCCGTAGATATATAAATCCAGTAATTAGTCCCTTCAAAGGTTAGTTGAAATGATTCCGGTAGTCGCGCTTCGTCATCTGGGCTTATATATAGTTGTCTTCTAAAACTTAAGATATGGGAGAAACCTGGGTCAGCTATTCCTACTTTCATAAAGGTGATAGGTGACGTGACGTTAATGCATAGTTCCTTAAATTTTTCTTCAATCACATAGTTAGGTATCACGGGACAAACATTTGATAAAACTATTCTTTTGTTTCTAGTAATTAGCGGTTTGATCTCAAGAACATATTTTTGTATAAATACCTTTTTCTTTTCTTCTATTAAAATGTCAGCTGTTTTCTTTGAATCTAAATATATACAAATACGTGCATTCGATATCCGAGATATGAATCTGATAGATGTTGCAGGTATAAGGGTAGATATGGCAATGAGGTACTCCCTGAGTGCTATTCCATCGATTGAATCAAGGATTATGGCTTGGTCTTTCTTGGGAAAACATGTTGATGATGTTACATTAGCGTAACTTACAGTATTAGGTGTTGATTGTGACTTTGTAGGTGGTTGTGGGGTTGTAGGTACTTGAGACATTGAGGGGTTTGTATACGTTGGGGCTTGATACATTTTTAAGCTAGGGATAATTTCCTGTTGCCAGGAAAAACCCCTTGTTTACGGTTTTCCACTAAGTAGTTAGGTTTTGTCACACCACGCGTAAAATAATACACGACGATGAGTCGGGCGAAGTGAGACACGCGCGTCCGCTGTGACTACCCGCGTGGAACTGAAATCATACTTTATTTGTAAAAAATTTTTAAAGATTACATCTTACGGCATCTCGTACTAAGATACAGACGTCTAAAAATAATACAACGCAAACTCAAATCTTGTTCTTATTTTACTATACATTCTTCTAATATCACTAAACAAGAAATAATTAAAATCTCGCAGGATCAACACATAGAATAGTAGTAAAAAAACTTGCAAATATGCTCATATTAGCCCGCCCGCGATACTAGAATGTATGAAAACTTCAAGTCCAAGAAAACGATAGATAGCAAACTAGGAGGTCTTTGATTTTTTTATATATTATTATGCTTATATATACTAACCAAATAACGTTAAAATTAGACAGGATCAAATCATATTTTATTTGCAAAAAATTTTTTAAATATTACTTCATAGCGCATCTTATACTAACATTCAGACGTCTAAAAATAATACAACGCAAACTCAAATCTTGTTCTTATTTTTACTATACATTCTTCTAATATCACTAAACAAGAAATAATTAAAATCTCGCAGGATCAAGACATAGAATAGTAGTAAAAAAAACTTGTAAATATGCTCATATTAGCCCGCCCGCGGTACTAGAATGTACGAAAACTTCAAGTCCAAGAAAACGATAGAAAGCAAACTGGGAGGTCTTTGATTTTTTTATATATTATTAATCTTATATATGTTACTGTAAAAGCCCGAACGACGGTAAATCCTAAGATTTTCAAGTAAATCCTAAGATGTACAACCCCTTAATGGTAAAAGTCCGAACCGTTCTATGATCAACGTTTATTTCGGACTTTTACCACTATTCACATAGTAAATCTTAAGATTTACCTCAAAGACACGGTAAATGTTGAGATAAACAATACGTGTTCGGCGTATGGCCTTCTACTCGTGGCATTCTGCAGTCCTTCGCTACTCGTTCCATCTCCCTCTACCGTCTACGCTCGCCTTACTCAATCGTTTGACACGTTAAAACTTTAATTCAATTCCTGTTTGTGTTTTCTAAGTCTAAAAGTAATTTATAAACAAAAAGCGAGTTTGAATTGTTTTATGTTTGCGTTTTTAGTGTCTGGAAGTAATTTTTAATGAAAATGAGTGTAAACCATAGATTTTATGAATTAATGGACGAAATCGTGGCAAAGAATTAAGAAGTATGCATTGTTTTATTTCCAAAACCAACATTTACCAACCGTTACTGGTAAAACCTAGCATGTACTAAATTATAATGGTAAAAGTCCGATCAAATCGTTTCTTTTTTACATATTCTTACATTTACCGACTCGTGTTGGTAAACCTTCTGGTAGAACCTAAGTTTTACCAATATTCGGGCTTTTACAGTAACATATATACTAACCAAATAACGTTAAAATTAGACAGGATCAAATCATACTTTATTTGCAAAAAAATTTTTCAATATTACTTCATAGCGCATCTTATACTAACATTCAGACGTCTAAAAATAATACAACGCAAACTCAAATCTTCTTCTTATTTTTACTATACATTCTTCTAATATCACTAAACAAGAAATAATTAAAATCTCGCAGGATCAAGACATAGAATAGTAGTAAAAAAAAACTTGTAAATATGCTCATATTAGCCCGCCCGCGATACTAGAATGTATGAAAACTTCAAGTTCAAGAAAACGATAGAAAGCAAACTGGGAGGTCTTTGATTTTTTTATATATTATTATGCTTATATATACTAACTAAATAACGTTAAAATTAGACAGGATCAAATCATACTTTATTTGCAAAAAATTTTTTAAAGATTACTTCTTACGGCATCTCGTACTAACATTCAGACGTCTAAAAATAATACAACGCAAACTCAAATCTTGTTCTTATTTTTACTATAAATTCTTCTAATATCACTCAACAAGAAATAATTAAAATCTCGCAGGATCAAGACATAGAATAGTAGTAAAAAAAAACTTGTAAATATGCTCATATTAGCCCGCCCGCGGTACTAGAATGTATGAAAACTTCAAGTCCAAGAAAACGATAGAAAGCAAACTGGGAGGTCTTTGATTTTTTTATATATTATTATGCTTATATATTCTAACCAAATAACGTTAAAATTAGACAGGATCAAATCATACTTTATTTGCAAAAAAATTTTTAAATATTACTTCATAGCGCATCTTATACTAACATTCAGACGTCTAAAAATAATACAACGCAAACTCAAATCTTCTTCTTACTTTTACTATAAATTCTTCTAATATCACTAAACAAGAAATAATTAAAATCTCGCAGGATCAAGACATAGAATAGTAGTAAAAAAAAACTTGTAAATATGCTCATATTAGCCCGCCCGCGGTACTAGAATGTATGAAAACTTCAAGTCCAAGAAAACGATAGAAAGCAAACTGGGATGTCTTTGATTTTTTTATATATTATTATGCTTATATATACTAACCAAATAACGTTAAAATTAGACAGGATCGAATCATACTTTATTTGCAAAAAAATTTTTAAAGATTACTTCTTATGGCATCTCGTACATTCAGACGTCTAAAAATAATACAACGCAAACTCAAATCTTGTTCTTATTTTTACTATACATTCTTCTAATATCACTTAACAAGAAATAATTAAAATCTCGCAGGATCAAGACATAGAATAGTAGTAAAAAAACTTGTAAATATGCTCATATTAGCCCGCCCGCGATACTAGAATGTATGAAAACTTCAAGTCCAAGAAAACGATAGAAAGCAAACTGGGAGGTCTTTGATTTTTTTATATATTATTATGCTTATATATACTAACCAAATAACGTTAAAATTAGACAACATCAAATCATACTTTACTTGTAAAAAAATTTTAAAGATTACTTCTTACGGCATCTCGTACTAAGATACAGACGTCTAAAAATAATACAACGCAAACTCAAATCTTGTTGTAATTTTTACTATACATTCTTCTAATATCACTAAACAAGAAATAATTAAAATCTCGCAGGATCAAGACATAGAATAGTAATAAAAAAATACTTGTAAATATGCTCTTATTAGCCCGCCCGCGGTACTAGAATGTATGAAAACTTCAAGTCCAAGAAAACGATAGAAAGCAAACTGGGAGATCTTTGATTTTTTTATATATTATTATGCTTATATATACTAACTAAATAACGTTAAAATTAGACAGGATCAAATCGTACTTTATGTGTAATCGAAGTTTTCATACAGTCGTAGTACCGCGGGCGGGCTATTATGAGCATATTTACAAGTTTTTTTTACTACTATTCTATGTCTTGATCCTGCGAGATTATAATTATTTCAAGTTTATTGATATTAGAAGAATGTTTATTAAAAATATCATCCAGATTCGAGTTTGCCTTGTATTATTTTTAGACGTCTGAATCTTAGTATGAGATGCGCTATGATCTATGAAGTAATATTTAAAAAAAAATTCTAAATAAAGTATGATTTGATCCTGTCTAATTTTAACGTCATTTAGTTAGTATATATAAGTATAATAATATATAAAAAAATCAAGTTGCTCACAGTTTGCTTTATATAGTTTTTATAATGAAATTACCCTTTACGCTAAGAACGGACACGAGTATTAATAAAATAAAAAATTGCTTAATATTTTAAGAAAAAACTGTACATTACTACTATATCTATTTAAAATTATCAAAAAGTAATAATTAATAGCATTTGTAGCGAATTTATAGTATAACAAAAGGTGTTTACGACGCGCGGTACCGTTGCGGCCCTTCGCGTAAATCGTCAGGCGGCCGGCCGCTAGCCGGCTGCTATCTTCAGTTCCATATGAAATGCTTTTTATAGGTTTTACAGTCAGTTCACACTTTACATTTCACTGATTAGATATTACTTCTAGATAACTTCTCTTAATATGTATCAACTATCTGGTATATGCAACACAAGCCTCTTCTTCTTATATTATCTTTACATACCATAAAATTCAAAGTTAGTCCAATATGTACATTGATTATTGTTTAGATAATCTTATTGATATAGTCATTATTATTGATACATAATATTATATCACAAGAAAACCACTAGACACATTTTGATGTTATTTGGTATGATGATAGATGGTTTATCTTGTTCAGGATATAGGATATTTTTGTTGAAAAATGTCTCATTTCTGAGAAATCTCTACTAACCATTGTGCAAAACATCAGATATGAAAACCAAAAATTCGTTTCCTGTCTTCAAAACGCGGGCGGAGCCGCAAAAATTATATATTTTATAAAATAATAAGTCTAACAAATAATAAATATTGCAATATATAAAAAAACATCCATACTTTTCTAATTAAGTTTTCTTTTTATTGCAGTTCTCTCCGATGAAGAAAGACATGAACGTAAAAGATATTCAGCAGCTTTATATCAGAAATATTTGAACAGGTCAGGACCTAAACACTTAGGATCTAAGGAAATTCCAGAGGTAGTTTTTCTATTTTTTAATTTTTCTTCACTACACATAGTACAAAATAAAATAAAGGACTTATTTTATTCTACATTCGTTGGATTAAAATTAATTATATTCTGTGCTTTTCTTGTACTGAGTTAGTATAAACTCATGTAAATATGATGAATATAAATGAATACATTTACTAGACTCATCATCATTCTATTAATATACTAGGCGATAATGTGTTACTAAATAGTATAAAACAAAGTCACTTCCTGCTGTCTGTCTGACCCTATGTATGCTTAGATCTGTAAAACTACGCAACGGATTTTGATGCGGTTTTTATAGAGTAATTCAACACGAAGGATTATGTGTATTAAAATACACAAACGGAACTCGCGGTTTCGCTCGCGCTAGATCGCGCTAGATGAGTCGTTAGTTAAATATATAAATAATCTCTGCTCTATTCTAATAATATAGGTGAGACATGTTATTCACTCGAAATACAAAAAGGATATACTACATGGAATTTATTTCATAGAGTACAGCATGTTTCAATAATAATTAATAAATTGAATTAAGATTATTTTGCTTTGGCTGGCACCGACTCCAACAATAACTAAGTAATTAAAATTATTTTTTTTTCTTTTTAGTTTCGATTTGTAACGTTTTGAAGTCGGTTTTCATTTTTGTTAAAAAATAATTTATTTTTAATTTTTTAGTGGAAATTAGATATTTTGTTTAAATATAATATTGGAAGGCTAACTAAACTACTGCTCCAAAAATGAAAAGCACGTTTCGGTGAAGATTTTAGTACATGTAAAATATAAGAACTTGGTTTCTGGTCTTTCGAACATGGGCGGAGCTGCGCGAAATGCTAGTATGTTAATAAATAGTTTGTAAAAAATTATAAAAATGATAATATAGTAAAAATAAATAAATATTGTTGAAAGCTTAAATTTTAAAAAAATGTTTTATTTAATATATAATATTTAATTTCACCTGTTTGAACAATTCTATTTTACCCATCTGTCATTCAGTGTTGCCTGCTACATAGACAATTATCAGTTAAGCATTTTCAGTTTTATTTATACTTTCAATCACTATGTCATTTAAACTTACTTTAAAATTTGAATGAAAAGGCTAAAACAAAGCCATAAATACACAAAGCTAAAGCTAAATACACAAAGATAGCGAAATATAATAGACATTTATATTTATTTCTTATATTTTACATTTCAGGGTGCACCCAATTGCTTACAAAATTGTGCATTCTTGCTAACTGGAGTGCTTGATTCATTTGAGCGAGATGAAATAGTGGCAGCTATAACAAAATATGGTGGATCTGTGAAAAATGGTATTAGTAAGAAGGTGGGAACTGATATTTTATATATAGTACTGTTACAGCCCTTTAAATGCTGGGCACCGGCCTACTTTCCAAGAAGATCAGGCTATAGCACATCACACTAAACAAGGGTGAATTGGCAGATATGTCTTACGAAAACTTGCTAAGTTCCCTCAGAGATGCAGGTCTCCTCACAATGTTTTCCTTCACCGTAAGACAAGTGGTAATCATGTTGTCGATGATTTGCACATGAAAATATTAGAGGTGCGAGATCGGTTTTCATTTGAATTTATATTATTTTAAATTTATAGGACTTCATATTTTAAAGTTGTCTTTTTTTTATTTATTAAATTATAAGTTATTTAAGTGTATTCTTAACTATTTCTTATGATATTTTTAGGTAACACATGTTCTCGCTGGTGAAGATGGAGGCCCAGCAAAATTGGCTAAAGCTCAAGAGTTAGGGATTAAAATCCTAAATGAGGATGAATTCTTAAAAATAATTAAAGAATCGACAGAAAAAAAACAATCAACCAAAGATAAAAAAGATTCAAATCACAATAAATCAGACAAACAAACAAAAAAGGAATCAAGTGACGAGAAAAAGAAGAAGAATCATGACAATAATATATCAAATACAGATAAAATTAAGAAGGAGAAATCTATTTCGCCCCCAAAAGTAGAGGAGGTGAAAGTGAGTACTGAAGTTAAAAAAGAAAAAGTGGTTAAATCAGAAACAATGAATACTGGTAAATATGCCATTATAGTAATTTATCTAATTACATTAAAAGTAATGTATTGTGTGTGTGTATGTGTGTGTGTGTGTGTGCGTGTGTATGTGTATAAATCGCGTCATGTAAAAAGACGTAAAGGTTTTCGGCTCGCTATTGGTTCGTCAGTTCAAAATACCATCGCGCACACAAGTTTTTTTTACAAAAGGCTTTTATGTAAAAAATAGACAAAAAATAGCGAAAATTACACATAATACTTTGTTGTTGTTGTGTTTCGTGTGCGAACTGTACGTGTGGACTTGCGTAATATGAGGGAGATCAATCCATAGTCCGTTAGACAAATGCAGGTGGATTGTGCATATTTTTAGACAACTAACTAAGTTCTCTCAGACAACACATTTTAACAGTAAATACTGGCAGTGGCAGTCATGTTGAAAATAATTCGCACATGGGAATATCAGAGGTGTGAAACGGGATTTGAACCTGCTTCAATCGGTTTTGCCAAGAGTGTATTACATTACTACCTCGGTGTAGTGGCCAGCATGTACGGTCATACATCGAGAGGTCCTGGGTTCGAGTCCCAGGTCGGGCCAAGTTTAATTATTGAGTCTTTCTGTTTAGTAAGCCTCAGTAATAGCCCGGAGTTGGGAAGTTGGCGGTGAGTCACCCCCGTGCCTCGGAGAGCACGTAAAGCCGTCGGTCCTGCGCCGCTGCTCTCACTGGTCGTGTCGAGTAGTCGTCCCACCGGAGTATGAGAGTGATAGGAATAGAGAGTGCACATGTGTCTGCGCGTACACTTGTGCACTATAATATCTCCTGCACAGTTGGCCAGTCTCAATGAGATTGGCCGCCATGGCCGGAATCGGTCGGAGAACATTATTATTATTACTATTTTTATACCTGGTACCAGGTTTTTAATACTATTTTTTTTAAGTGAATGATAAACAACAGCCAATAAGTGCATCAAAGCCCGTACAAGCTGCGTCACTTATGTGGGTGGATAAATATAAGCCACAAAGTTTGAAACAAATCATAGGACAGAATGGAGAATCTAGTAATGTTAAAAAGTAAGTGTTTTTGTTAAATATTACAAAGAAAGTTATTTTATCTATACTTAAAATTATAAAACTTTCGTTTAAAAGAGTAAAAGTTAAGTATGAAAGTGTTTGTATGTTTGGTTGAACACTCTAATCTTAGGAACTACTAGTATATAGATATTGGTTTTATGTAGCTAGTATCGTGTATACTTTCATATGCATTTAGTGAAAAGCTGTCAATTTGAAATTAAAAACAGACACTCCAATTTTATTTATATGTATAGATTTTAAACTATATCTTATACCGCATCTAGTGATGAACCCGATCGAAGCTAGGCTGAGTCTCTAGTTATTTGTATAATATCCGGTGCTTACAAATACATATGAATACTGTTTTCTTGATTCCAGGTTATTGAACTGGTTAACAAAATGGTATGTAAATAGAAAGGCAAAACTACCTAAGCCCAATCCTTTTGCGAAGAACGACGACGGAGGGTATTACAAAGCTGCTTTGTTGTCTGGACCTCCTGGTGTAGGTAAATATATATACAGTGCACCTATTATTATTTTTTATCATATTATAAATATTTTTACTAGTTAATATTGTTTATATTTTGATTTTAATACATTGGTATTTGGAATTACTTTTTAAATTATCAAGGAAATTGAATAAAACTATTAATTGGATTTTGTCGCGGATTTATTTTGATTTTATATTATTATAAATATATAATAATACAGCCTAGTGGTAACGCGTTCGCTTGGATAATCGAGTGATGCGGGTTCAAATTCGGGTCTCGCACCTCTGATATTTTCATGTGCGAATCATTTATATCATAACTAGCGACTCGCCCTCGCATCGCTTGGGCTCTTCCCTAGATGTAGCACAGGCAAAGCCGCGTGATCTGCTAGTTATGCATATAAACCTTCCTCTTGAATCACTCTATCTATTAAAAAAAACCGCATTAAAATCCGTTGCGTAGTTTTAAAGATTTAAGCATACATAGGGATATAGGGACAGAGAAAGCGACTTTGTTTTATACTATGTAGTGATTACCACTTGTCTTACGGTGAAGGAAACCATCGTGAGGAAACCTGAATGTCTGAGAAAACCTAGCAAGTTTTCGAAAGACATGTGAAGTCCGCCAACACGCACTAGGCCAGCGTGGTAGACTTTGGCCTGATACCGTACTGAGGGAGGCCCGTGCCCAGCAGTGGGACGTTAATAAGGGCTGATGATGATGATGATGATGAACCCAAAAATATTTGTTATCAGGCAAGACAACAACAGTGTCTTTAGTGTGCAAGGAGCTGGGCTTCGACGCGGTGGAGTTCAACGCGTCCGACACTCGCAGCAAGAATCTCATCAAGGAGAAGATCGGGGAGATGCTATCCACCACCTCGCTGTCAGGTTATGCTAAAGGTATGGTATGGTTTTAAATCTTAGTTGGCCGGAGTATTGTCATTTCTTAATACTTATAGAGGTTAGTGAACGCGCTTATCTCAGGAACTACTGGTCCGAATTAAAAAAATCTTTTTGTATTGGATAGTCCGTTTATCGAGGAAGGCTATAGGCTATATAACATCACGCTACGATCAATAGGAGCGGAGCATCAATGAAAAATGTTGAAAAAACGGGAAGGGCTGGTGTTAATTCTGCGAGGTATCATACCGCGCGACTTTGAAAGATTTTGGTTTCCGGCCTTTAGAACGCGTGCGAAGCCGCGGGTAATGCTAGT
This sequence comes from Boloria selene, assembly GCA_905231865.2. Taxonomy (NCBI): domain Eukaryota; kingdom Metazoa; phylum Arthropoda; class Insecta; order Lepidoptera; family Nymphalidae; genus Boloria; species Boloria selene. The sequence goes on from HG993133.1 coordinate 3,482,711, forward strand.
ATTTTATATAGGGGAACAAAGAGTTTTATAGCACATACAATTTCAATTCAGTTGCAGCAAGAAAAAACATAGATATCATTGGTATTAAAAACAAAAAATTTTGGCCTAAATAAGCAAAAAAAAAATAAAAGTATGTATAAGTATACTATAGTAAAAATTGAAAGAAATTGTTGGACTATGCTATCATAGTATAAGGAATAGACAAAGGCATAAGTTAGGCATCTTCATACAAACGCACCGCGCGTGGCTTGTATGTGTGCGTCATAGTATCTTTACGTTGCCGCACGCACACTCAAACAATATCTCGAACCGTATATCAGTGCGCCAGTCTAGGCTGACGCCGCACATGTTTCGCGCGTCACGGTTTTTCACTATATGAAAAATGTGTGATTTTTGTAGAAGAACTTATTGCTGTGTGTTTGGGTGTCTAAATTCTTCATCGATTCCAGAGTTGTCTTTGTTCAGATTACCTACTGAACAGAAAAGGTAAACAATAATAATATAAATAATAGTTTGTCCATTTTGTTAATGGTTTTTTGACAGCTCGACGACTGACAAGCTATAGTGACAATATATAGTCAAAAGGACGTAATAATCGATATCTCTTATTTTTTTAAATATAAAATAATATTTTATTTTTATATTTATTAATATGAAAATAAATATTACTATCGTAAAAATCAAGTGTGGTGGAGAGAACTAAGCGAATCATAATGTCTGATTTGGACCGTGACATTGCATTTGATAATTTATGCACACAAGAGTTAATAGTTAATATAACTGAAGACTCCTCATCGGACAAATCTAAATCTAATATAAATGATGATTGTGACGAATCATGTTATTAAAAGGAATTAAACTGATTAGTTGTTTTATTTGTATGATTATAATAAGAAGAAAGTAAAACTTTACATAATGTTAATTTTGTTGTCTTCCTGATTAAATAACATATTACACCTTATTTAAATATTAACATTGATTTTTTCCGATTATTTGTAATCTGTGGCACAATCGTAGTAATCGTTATGTGTGGCACAGCAGTAAGGGGGCGGTGCCCGTGGATGGGCAGGATGTGATATGATTTTTTTTATTAATATACTTTTAATTTTTTTTAATTTTTACTAATAGCATATTTATGTTTTTGTAAAAGCAAGAAATTAAAGGATTTATTTTATTTATTTATACAAATAAATTTCGAGATAAATCTAACAAACAAACATTTTTAATACTATTTTCTACTGATATATCAGTCAAGCAAGTAACTACAGGCCTAATAAAAATAATCATAAACATGTAGAAACAAAATGCTTTACATTCTTAAATGTATATAAATAATAAATATTTTTTAATAACACACTTCCCGGCCCAATGCCAATTTCTGAGCACTGAATTAAAATTTAGCTACAGTGACAACCCTGTGACAGGCAACTATGGTAGCTATGACAGGTAATTATATCGCGGATTGGGCTGAAGATGCCCTACTTTGTTCTCTTTATACTATGATGCTATTATTTAATCTCTAAAAATTTAAAACAGAACTGCCCATTATATCTACATGGTTAAAGTAATTATGATAGTCACGACGGGGCCAATGTAGAAACAGAGACTTTTATCTTATATATATAAAATTCTCGTGTCACAATTTTCGTTCCCATACTCCTCCGAAACGGCTTGACCGATTCTCATGAAATTTTGTGAGCATATTGAGTAGGTCTGAGAATCGGCCAATACCTATTTTTCAACCCCCTAAATGTTAAGGGTAGTCCACCCCTAAATTTTTGTTTTTATTTTTTAAACAATTTTTTTTCCTACAGATGAGGTTGTTTAGCAATTAAAAAAATGAACGCAGGCGAAGCCGCGGGTACAGCTAGTAAGATGTAAAATCTTATATGGGAGATGAGTTGAAAAAATATCCAATTCATTTGTAGGCAGAAGGTAACAAAACCCACCAGAACTGTGCTGGCGTACGGAAAACTGACATATTGTCGCTGTAGAAAGATAACCTCGTATGTCCAAAGATCCAAACTTTACAGAAAACGAAAAAAAAGGTTAATTTCTCCAATTTTATTTAATCAAGAAGTTTTCGTTTTACTCCAAATATGGCACTAATAGTCATGCATTGGGTTAACGGTTTCGCCGTTATATAAAATACGTGGTTTTCATTTGATTTTTATAAAAAAAATACATATATATTTGGCATACGAGATATTCATTCTACAGTATGAAATAGCTTTTGTAGATGGAGTGAAGAGTTACATCTGTTAAGCTTTACAAAGAGGTTATTATTATTAATAATATATTCTTGGCTTTGATTACCATACCATACCATAATACCATACCATAATATTAGTGTATTATACTTCTTTCTTATTTAGGCAACTCCGGCAAAGGTGCTGTTTCAAAAAAACACGTACTAGTTATGGATGAAGTAGACGGCATGGCTGGCAATGAAGATCGGGGTGAGTTATAAAAATAGTCAAATTAAGAACAATTTCCAAGCATTCCCCCAGCAAAAAAAAACCTAATTAGTCCCTAATTAGTTTTTTTCTGATTTTACCAACTTTTTTAAATTATGTGTATTTATACTGTTAATAAAACCTGTTATTTGCTTAAAATATTCTAAAATATTATTTTACTAGTAAAAAATGTAAATATTTATTATTTAATATTTTCTATTGCTAGTAAAATTCACAGTAACTATTTAAAATTTAAACTTAAATTTTAAATAAATAGATATATAATGTAAAATTGTTTTATTATAAAGCCAAAACCTAACTTTGTTTGGATGCTGTATCGATGAAATGGTTTCCAGGCGGTCTCCAAGAGCTGATATCGCTGATCAAGACCACGTCGGTACCGGTCATATGTATGTGCAACGACCGGAACAGCGAGAAGATGAGGTCGCTCGTCAACTACTGCTACGACCTGCGCTTCAGCAGGCCCAGGGTGGATCAGATAAAGGTGGGCTTATCTATACTAATATTATAAAGCTGAAGAGTTTGTTTGTTTGTTTGTTTGGTTGAAGCCGCTAATCTCAGGAACTACTGGTTCGATTTGGAAAATTATTTTTATGTTGGATAGTTTGTTGGGCTATAGGCTATATTACATCACGCTACGACCAATAGGAGCAGAGCATCAATGTAAAATGTTGCAAAAACGGGAGATTATTTCTTTTGATGTTCAGCTTTTAGAACGCGAGCGGATGTGGGAAAGGCTAGTAGGGAATATGCGTGGTTTTTAATATAATACATATATTTATTTTTCGTATTTTACATATGGCTGTCTCCAGCTTTCTTAATTGTCATGCCTAATCTATGACTATACATAAAATTCTTATTGGAATAATCTTTATAATAGCTACAGAGCAGAGTTCTTAGAATTCTTGTCTGTCTGCCTGTTTGTGCATTAGAAGATTTTGATGATTTCTGAATAGATTTGATGAAACGGAATAGTTTGTATGACAGTGTTTATCCGCATCATATAACTGCGGGGAAATTTCTTTGACAAAGGTATACTAACATATTATGCGGAGTGAGAGTGAGTCGCTAGTTTGAACTGCTGGTTATTTATGGATTGAACTAAGACTTAGCATTTCGAAATTTTTTTATATGGCTTTTGATATTGTGTTAATTTAAATGTAATAAAGCAGAAGAGTTTGTTTGTTATGTTGAACGCGCTAATCTCACAAGCTACTGGTCCGATTTGAAAAATTCTTTATGTGTTGGATAGTCCGTTTATCGAGGAAGGCTATAGGCTATATTACATTGCGCTATAGCCAATAGGAGTGGAGCATTAATGAAACATGTTGCAAAAATGGGACAAAGGTATTTCTTTTGAGAGCTTCCTTCGCGTATGGTGCGTAAGCGGTTGAAGTTATGCAAAAATTATGTATGACGGAATTATTTCCCTTTAAAAAGTCTAAAAAAAGTTTCCCTTAAAACGCGAGCAAAGCCGCGGGAAAGGCTAGTTATATATAAATCAATTTGGTTGTTTTTAATGTTATTTCTATATCAATACTCACACATTTTATATTATTGCAGGCAGCGATGCTCTCAATTTGCTTCAAAGAGGGTCTCAAAGTCCCAGGCGATGTGATATCACAGCTAGTAGTGTCTGCGGGGCAGGATGTACGTCAGACGTTGCACCTACTGTCGCTGTGGGCCGCTGATACCCATGTGGACGCAGCGCGGCTCAGTAGCGAGGCGGGACGGGTTAGGAAGGATGTTAAGATGGTATGTTGGGGCTAATATGAATAAATACATATATTTTGGAGACAGTCATTAATACGGTCACTACACAAAGCGCGTTATGAGGGTTTGAGACTTGTTTGAGTCCCACTCTCAAGTAGGAACTGTTTCTAGTTCCATATTGTTTAAACATGGCTTATTATTGAAGTATATTGAAGTGCTAAATGGTAATAAGCCAAGTGACTTTTGATGCTAAATACTATAGTGAACCAACAGAACTTTTCTCATCATAATGAGGTTTTACATGATCGTCAACGCATTCAACTTGAACTACGACGGCTTTGCTTCACGAACGCCCCATAATAACTCCCCCAGCGTGGTATGGTGAACACGCTTAAGTGGGATGATGGGTTATGACCTGAATGAAATTTAGTCTACTTTTAGCTCTAATTTTTTCTAAAAAGTAGTCTTGCTAGGATTATATTAACGTTACGTTCGGATGTTAAAAAACTGAATACACATATTTTTGTCATAACCAGGGTCCGTGGGAAGCCATCCGTAAGGTGTTCAGCAAGGAAGAGCACAAAGGCATGAGCATTGCTGACAAAAGCGACCTGTTCTTCAGCGACTACAGCCTCGCTCCGCTCTTCGTGCAGGAGAACTACCTGAATGTGTCCCCGCACTGTCCCAAGTAAGGGCCCATACACACTATATTTTGACGCTGATAAACTATAGAACCGTTACGTCTTTATTTTGCGTTGTATAAGGAATATGAATAATAAAACCAAGAAATATTAATTAATAAAACCGGTCGAATCCTACTCGGGATTCTCTCATGAAGGTTCATTTGGACATTTTAATATTCTCCATCTACGTCTTTATTAAGGGGCCATTCATTTATTACATAAGACAATTTAGGGTCGACCATGACTTATGTTTTCTTACCAGGGGGTGGGAGGGAGTCGCGATACTACTTACGCAAGATCAAAAAAGTGCGCAAAGCTAACATTATACTTTGAAAAAGTGCGCGCAACCGAGCGTAAGGTACTGTACCTTTAAAATTACAAATAAACATTTCAAAAAATTGTTATTTTTAAAAATATACATTAAAATAATCCAAACGTGTATTCATTTTCTCTTTTAGACTCTTACGTAATAAATATTAAACAAGGGGGAGGGGGTTGGCCTATTCAATATTTTTTTCTTATAATAGGGGGAGGGGGTCAAAAACTAGTGAAAATAGTCTTACGTAATAAATTATTGGCTCCTAAGTCTTTACGCTTTACGTATATGTACAACGAAAAATTATACTTTTAAAATATGTAAAATAAAGCTAATGTAAATATAATAATATAAAGCCAACTCATTATCATTTTTTTTAATTAATATTATACAAATACACGTGTATTCCAGACACGAAGTGCTGGATAGAATGAGCCGGGCGGCCGACAGCATCAGCCTCGGGGATATAGTGGACGCGCGGATACGAGGCGGTCAGGCGTGGAGTCTACTACCTTTGCAGGTGATATAATAAATTTATTGTTATATTTCCATGCTAATGGCTTCAAAGCTTGCCTTTTTATTACTTTGCCAGTGTATAATATGATTGATTGGACAATATTTCACATTGCGCCATCTAGTTCCGTGGTAAGCTACAGGCTTGTGTTACGGATACCAAATAGTTGATCTATTACACATATATACATTTTAAACATGTACAATATACATATTATAAATACAGCCATGACTGGGTTTTAGTTATACCCACTCATACATTGGACAGCTTATACATTGTACATGATAGAAGAATCGCAAAACACGTCTGAGCTGTTAAGAACACTATTTATTTGAAGAATTTATTAAAGTTTCAGAGATTAGTGCGTTGAAAGAAAAACAAACAAACTTTATTATATTGAATCAAATAAATCAATTATTATATTATGTATCTTCATTTTATTGAAATATATTTCCCACAATTTACCAGGCAATGTACAGCAGCGTCATCCCAGGCCACGTGTTAGAGGGGCATTTGGCAGCTCAGATACAGTTCCCGTCCTGGCTCGGCAAGAACTCCAGGAAGAATAAGATGCAACGTCTCTGCCAGGAAATACACGCTCATACTAGACTAAGGTACTATTATTTTCTATATATATTTATTGTTTGTTTCGAGAGACATAACAGAATGGATCCCTAGATTCCAAACAAAGAGGAAACAAGGACGACAAAGAAAAAGGTGGTGTGATGAGTTAAGAAAGCATGTGGGTTTAAAATGGACCAGATTAGCGAAATCAAGAGCAGATTGGAAAGAGCTGGAGGAGGCCTTCGTGTCACAAGACACGCCGACACCCAATAACTATGAAAATTGAGAATAGAAAAGATATTAAATAATTTATTATCAACTTAAATAAATAATAGCAATAATAATCAATAGTAATGTAAAAATAATATAATAATAGATGTAATAATGTAATATAATAATAAATGTAATATAATAATGAATTAATGTTGTTGGCAATAAAGGCTTAATAATAATAATAATAATAATTTATTGTTTATGTTACAAATAATTTACTTTCTTTGTACAAGTGGTGTGTAATGAAATTGGTGTGATGTATAGCGCAAAATAATCTATAGTACTAATTTTGTTTGGTTGAACACACTAATGTCAAGAACTACTGGTCTGAATTGAAAAAATGATATTATGATGTTGTATATACCAGCATTAAAAAAGCTGTAAAAAGCTCTCATACTTCTTTCTATTAGTCTTAAATGTAAGTATTATGGCTATTAACTTATTTTTTTATCATAGTTTTGTAATTTTAAATAGAAACCTAAAATATGTTACTATGCTTATTATTATCATTCTTTAGAAGTATTCATCTTAGGTTTTTATTGTACAAATAATGTAATTACATTAAATATTAAAACTGTCATTCAAAAACAATTTAAGAACAATATTATTTTCAGTACATCTGGATCTAAATCATCGATATTCCTCGACTACGCGACGCACCTCCGCGACGCTGTGGTCACTCCGCTTATAAAAGACAAGTCAGATGGCATTGAGAAATCCCTCGAAGTTCTGGAAGCTTATCATCTCCTGAGGGAAGACCTGGACTCCTTGGTGGAGCTGTCCTTGTGGCCTGGCCAGAGAAATCCAACTGTGTTAATAGACTCTAAGGTAATGTTTGTTTACTACTTGGTTTAAGAATAAATTAAAACTGCACCTTCTCATCCAAGTTAATCTACATTTATCTTAATTCTTAGTTGTATCTTAGTGAATATATTTGGACAGTGGTAGCACAGTGGTAACATCATGAGGAAACCCGCATGTCTGAGAGAACCTAGCAAGTTTTTGAAAGACATGTGAAGTATGCCAACTCACTCTTAACCAGTACCACACTGGTTGAGTGAGTTGGCATATGTGGATCTACATATCCACCTGGTATTAAAGGGAGGCCCATGCCGAGCATTGAGACATAAATAAGGACTGAATACAGTGTATATTTTTTTTTCCATATAATAATAAGTATAACACTATATTATTTATCGCTGCATTATTAATATCTGTGTATATCATATTTATGTATGTATATTGTATATATATTTATTTTATTTTATAATATTCATATTTATTAGTATATGTAGATTCAAAATATTTGAGTAGTATATTATATTGTATTGGGTTATATGTTTATATATTTTATTTTTTGTATCATATTATTATTAATTATTATTAATTTCGTATTTAGATAGCACCGTCCCGTTTTGCATTTTAAATCCTCTCTCACCAAAGGTTGTCTGGCAGAGATTGCCTTTGGCAATAAGACCGCCTTTGCACTCTTAACACATAATATTTAAAACAATAGTTGTACCTTTTTATATTTACATTGTGTGCAAAAAGAATAAATAAATAAATAAAATAAAATAATAACTTATTAATACTTCTAGGTGAAAGCAGCCATGACTCGCACATACAATAAGCAAGCAAGTGCATTGCCATATGCACCAGGGGCTATAAAGAAAGGACGCGCGCAAGATGATGAAAATTCACAAGAGAATGAAGAAGTTGCGGAAGACAGTGATCCAGAAAATGATGCACTGATCAAAGTATGCATCAATTTTAAGAACTGTTATGTAACATTAACTTGTATGTTACTCTTATTTGTAACTTGTAAACTAAAAGTATAATTTCTACTTCTTATTTGTATTTATTGAGTCTGACAGGAGTACAAACATTCATGCTCAACAAAAGTATGCCCCCAATGGGACTTGAACCCGTGACCGCTGGGGCAGCGAGTAGGTTACTACAAACTGAGCCAAATGTGTTGTCTAAAGAAGAATATTGGCCTTTCTTTATTAAATAAATATATAATGTATTTATTTAAAGTTATATATATAGTATATCAACTCTCTGGTATCAGTAACACAAGCCTCTTAGCTTAACAAAATATTTAACTGCTGATTATATTATATTCACTGGATTTTCTTTCAGAAAAAGAAAACTAAAGAAACTGACAAGCCCAGTACCAGCAAAGCTGGGAAAGGAAAGCAGAGTGCCACCAGCCCTAGCAAAACAAAGGGGAAACAGACTGTATCTAAAGATAAATCTAAAGATAAAAAGAAAAAATAATACAGTATTATGCTTATTAAGTTTGCCAATCTTGTTCTTATTTTGTGTACAATAAAAAATATTGAATTGAACTCACAGTTGTTTCAAATTTACTTGTAACTCACCCTCAACACGCTCAAGATATGTTTTGATGGTTGTATAGATATCTCAGAAATTAGTTTTCTCACCTTTTAAATTTTCCTTAGACTTTAAAAATAGTTCAAAACCAAAATTAGGCAATTGGTTCAGCCTGTCTTGACTTTTTGTGAGACAATCATGAATTCATTTTTATATATAGATATAAAAATTAATTGCTGACGAATACAAGATTAGCGATGTATCTTAACAAGTTTGAAGGTACTAGTACAGGAAAAGATAAGAAGATAATCAAATATTTAAAATAAAATATTTTATTTCCTTTAGTCATTAACAGCTGTTTGGAGGTTAACAAAGAGAAAAAACAATATATTCAATGTTTTTGTTTGGCCATTGGTATTCATGAAATAAAAGTTTGAACTTAACAAATAGCAGCTATTTTGAATCACACCTGGTAATAAATATAATTTATTTTGTTAAAGATAAAAATTATTGGCCTATGTAAGAATATTGTTTACTAATTTTATTTTGATGGGTATTTACAAATCTAAAATTATGATATTAGGATAATAGTAAATAGGTAAAGAAACAATAACAAATATAGCTGATAGTACTGTTTTATTATTACATAATTGCAACTAGATATTCACAAAACCTAATAGATACTTGATGTCTATTCCCTTCTGATTTTGGCCACTCTAGGGTCATCAGGTCTCATTATAATGTATATTTTCTTGTATCTTCGGTTGTCACCATCGTTTTTATAATAGTTATAACATGCATAACTACCCAATGCGATCCCAACAATAGCGAGACCACTACTGGCCATAATTTCAGGAATCTCGTTCCATCCTTGCCTAAATAACTGTCCCACTGTTCGCCTAGTTACCGGGGCAGCCATTTGTGCTTATTTTCTACGTTGTTATTTATTAATTTTATAAACTTATTGAAAAGACAGCACACTATAGGTGCTCAAGTTTCATACAAATGTAATTGACAACTGACAAGTTTGATTTATAAATGTCAAATTTACCCAATCAAATATGACTATGAGCTTGCGTTTAGAAACGTTTGCTATTTGTAATTAGTTTTTTCTTTATATACAGGTTAAATAAAATGTTCTTTTATTTTGTATCTTGATAAATATTAGTATGTATATTTACGTTATTTATGTATTCATTAAAGTAATGTTTTTAATTCAATGAACATTAACCTCTTTTATTTTTTAAAATATAATATTAAATGACATTTAGTTTTAATGCCAAAAAGTATAGAAAAATAATTGTATGTTTAAGAATAATTCATATTTAACATTAATCTATTTTTCTTTGAGTATGTCAGAACCAAAACACATTGGCCACCAGGTCAAATTTGAAAATACACTTTTAGGTCTTTTTAAAAAGGCATGGTGGGAAATTCCAGAGATCATGGGATCATCATGTCTATCTATAGCAGGAATAGTGATGGGTTGTATTGCTGTTAGGAATTACATCAAAAATGATGGCGATAACCGAGAATACAAGAAAATATTTATGATTATGCGTCCTGATGACCCAAGAGTCCCTCGTCTGAAAAACCCAGTGTGTACTGAATATAAAGGATAAGCCATTTATCTGTATGAATTAATTTAAAATAAATAAAATTTACTTAATAATAAGGATATTTTTATTTTAAATTTTAAATGTTTAAAACTAAAAGTTTTGAAGAGTATTTGATAAATTGAAAAGAATCTATAAATACAACAAATGTTTTAAAACAACAATTTCTGCTTTTGAGTATTTATTTAGTTTATTTTGAATTTAAATACATTTAGTTTATATTTCATCAAAGATCGGCTAAATTATTTGGTCCAGGTTTTCCCTCGGAATGTGTTTTTCGATAGCTTAGCTCAGCCTCCAAGTATGTGATGAACATGCCTAAATGTTAAGTGTGCAATGTGCATTACTTTTAATTTTACATAATATATTATTCTTGTTATTGTTATGTATATATTCACAATTATCAAATATATTTGTAATATAATAATAATTATTTTAAATTTGCCAAAGTGAGACGACAGTCGAGCATAAGCGTTCCTTAAGACATGGATGAATAATAAAAGCTTACTAACTTAAATTATTACTGTTACTGCTGCTCATAAATAGCCGGCAAATCTAGAAGTACGGTCTAGGACTCTAGACTAGAAGTAACCATATAACTTCCGCTATGTAGACGAGAGTAACAACTCAAACAAGTAACAACGCAATTACAGATTAGCAATAAGATTCTACGTTCGAAATTTCGAACAGATTGATAGACTGACATTTGACATTAAAAACATTGACGTATTTGACATTGTCTGGCGAAAGGTCATCAACTCACCGCCTAAAACTTGCAAATTACAAACACTTTTTATTCGCCGCTATCTATAATATACTTCAGTTACATCATAGTTTAAAGCAAGAGCTGCAAATATTACATTACTATTATATTCTGTCTTCATAGGCGGTTGTGTTACGTGTGTTAAATAATTTAAAATAATGGGTTCGCGTTTTCAAGTTGTCGAACAAGGTCCACCTATTGAAGTTTTCCAACTCAATAAACTTTTTACCGAAGATTCTAATAAGAATAAAGTAAATCTCGGTGTTGGAGGTAATTTGTTTTTTTTCTTTTATTTTGTTTTTCTTTTTAATTAAACATTTTCTACAGGACTTCGTCATAATTAAATAGACCGGTAAATAAAAAAAACATAAAATATAAGTGAATTGTTTTCAAAATACTACTAGAGATGTTTAAAAACATTTAAAATATAAAATAATATATAACTAATTGTCAGATAAATCTACAAAAGAAGTTGGGGCTTAAATAAAAAAATGAAAATATCAATTCTATTGCTTTTGGTACGTTTGGTAATTTTTGTTTCTCAAATAGTGTTATAATGATCAATAATATTTTTATACATAAATATTGAAGTAAAAATCTGTAGGAGAATTAATTTTTGGTCACATATACTTTGAAGTTAATCCTTCACAGCCTACAGAGATGAAAATGGCAAGCCTTGGGTATTGCCTGTTGTGCAGAAAATGGAGAAGCAGATGGCTGCTGATGCAACCTTGCTTCATGAGTACCTGCCAGTTCTTGGTGAGTTTTTACAATGTTAATCTTTTATAATTATCTTATATCTTATAGCTGTTATCTTTATAATACATAGATATGTATAATTCGCGTCATGTAAAAAGAACGCTGGCTGTCAAGTTGCGCAGAGACGATTTATCGGCCAATTTGGTGGTAAGACGCGGGGCGCGGGACGGCGGTGCACGAGTCGCATGCTTTTCGGCTCGCTATTGGTTTGTCAGTTTAAAATACCATCGCGTACAAAAAAGTTATTAGTTACGAAATGATTTTATATAAAAAATAGTAAAAAAATATTTTTGACGTATTTTGTTTTATAAAGAGAGAGTCTGATAATAATTCAGTTAATAATTAAAAAAATATATTAAACGAATTAATTTAATTTTTTGTAAGTAGATTATACATTCTACACTGAATCAAACATATTTTATTAATTAATCGAATTCTATTTAATGTCATTCTATCTAATATATTTTTCAATGTACCTACCAATAATCAATATACATCGTGAGCGAAAGGCTAGTTCAAAAATAAAAGAATATGCTTATGAATTTCGCATGTGAATGTACCGATGCGCAAACACACCCCCCACCACTTTCTTCCAGCGTTCTTTTTACGTGACGCGAACTGTACAATTGAAGTTTCTCTTTTGTTATATCAAAATAACAACTTTTTACATACATGCATTTAGCATAATATAAAAGTATATTTAGTACATTATAAAAAGTATTTTAAAAATGGCTGGAGATATATTATTTATATTCTAGATATTACTTTCACTGGCAGATAGTTTATGTTGTATAAGTTAGGCTACTTTTGTTTAAAAATAAGAAATAGAGTTCTGCTCAATAAAATTAAAGCATACCTAGAGAGAAACCTAAGGAATAGCAACAATACTTGAGCAATAAAATAGAACTAAAAGTTGTTGGCCACCATTAATAACTATAATACCTATAAAAACAACTTTAATTTAAAAAAAATCTTTAGTTATACAAATCACACAATACACCATAAATAAAAAGCTTTTTCTTTTATGGTGCTGCTGAATTTTCTGAACTCATATTTATGTTTTCTTTATAAAAGTTCAGAAAAAACTAAAGAAATATATATGATAAATGTTAAAATCATGACTTCAGACATGTGTAAATTTTTTTGGACTCAGAATACTAATAAGTATTAAGAATGTTTGATTTTGATTGTGATTTTCATTGATTAATAGTTATTGCAGCATGAAAAACTAACAAGCTCTACAAATATTTAGTTATACTCACTTAAAAAAACATAATTAGCTATTCATTTGTTTGTAGCAAAAATAAACTATTATTGCTAAGATGTGTTTGTACTTTGATAAGAGATAGTTTATATAAATTGGGTCAACATCAACTTGAAATAACTCAGTAATTTACGTAAATGACGTAAAACACGTTTCTTTCCTATGGCAACAATACAATTTTTTGGTTTTGATAAAAAGTAGCCCATGTTGTATTCAAGACTATATAATATAATATCTTTGTGCCAAATTTCATCCAAAACCTTTCAGCCGTTCTAGGATGATTGAGTAACAATTAACCATCCTATGGTATATAGAAATATAGAAATCTAAATTTAAAAAAATATGTGTGTGTACCAGAGTACACAGGTAAGAATTAAACTTCTTTACGACATATCATTTTTTACTATTTGCAACTTCCCGAAAATGGGGTAGATAAGGCTTAAGCCTTACGAAAAACATTTTTTTCCGTATTAAATTAAAGCTATTTTATTGTTATAGACATGGATACAATTAATGAGTATTTTTTTTATCATTGCTCTTGTTGTATTTTTACATTGCTACAAAATTTCTCCCATACGCCGTTAAAGAAGTTTCACTTCAAAAAACGTGTTTTAAAAATATTTTACGAAATATACCTAGGTACCTACATATTAATTTGCAACCGGTTATGGCTCGTTGAACTCAATTTATTATGTTTTTAGTGTCAATTATTAAACAACAGAGGGAACTGAAATGATTACACAGAAGGAGTACTCATATTAGTGTGTTTTGTTACCTATCATAGTACATCATTACTACATAGTATAAAACAAAGTCGCCTTTTCTGTCCCTATATCCCTATATCCATATGTGCGCTTAAATCTTTAAAACTACGCAACGGATTTTGATGCGGTTTTTTTTAATAGATAGAGTGATTCAAGAGGAAGGTTTATATGCATAACTAGCAGATCCCGCGGCTTTACCTGTGCTAAATCTAGGGAAGAGCCCGAGCGAAGCGAGGGCGAGTCGCTAGTACATAATATAAGACAAAGTCTCTTCCTATTGTATGATTTTTAAACTACGCTACGGATTATAATATATCGTTGTCATTTGGATTGATTTAAGACGTAAAAATAATTTGGTATGTAAACTATAACATACGATGCACATATTTACTTCTATAACATTTTTCCGGCGACAATAAAAACCAACTCTAATAATATCTTCTGATATACGAATTTGTTTACAAAAATTGTCTGCGCCTACAATAAATGTTTACAAGTTTTTCAATAATTTTTTTTTTTAATTCGTTCGGATTCATCCCTAGATTTAGCTCAATGAAGCCGCTATATCATATAATTAGGTCCTGTAAAGTTTTATCAAAATCCATTCAGTACTTTATGAGAAAAAATACATACAACGGAACATATAACCTCCTCCTTTTTTGAAGTCTGTTAAAAAGAGTAACAAACATACATCCATACATACTTACAAACTTTCGCGTTTATGATATTAGTAGGATATTATAGGCCCATAAAAGCGAGGCAGATGTTTTTCCAAAAATACAATTGTTAAATAAGAATGATAACAAGCAACGTCATATGTGCTAATTATAGCAGTAACAGATTTAACTCGGTCATTATGCAACTGCAAGAATGTCATTCACTGAAATAGCTCGTCGTTGTTTATTTACTTCAACACTTTAGAGAACTATAAATAAATTGTATTTATTATTTCGACTTCAATTATTTTTAAAATTGTGTAAAAATGAGTATTTGAACTAGCATTTTACGTCCACCACAAAGTTTTTATTTTTTCTTATCTTAAAGTAGCTTATCTCTATAAAACATTTTATAGGTACTATGATAATAACATGACATCTATGACGACATGTTTGGCTTTGTTTCTATCGTAAAGGAGGGTTCCATGCAGAGCCAGCGGTTGCGGGTTCGAGTCCCGCTAAGGGCATTTATTTATTTGTGTTTTATTTATTTATACTATTGAACCAACTCACCTAATTGACAATTAATATGATTTTATGCAGGATTGGAGCAGTTCAGCAAAGCATCAGTATCGATGCTCCTTGGAGAAGACAACCCTGCGATAGCCGCTGGACGTGTAAGTTTTCTTTAGTGTAATTAGGTACATCTTAACATAATATTTACTTACTTAACTATCAACTGTATTCTCCATTGGTCCAAAGACAGTGGTAGCCCAGCCGTAACGCACTCGCTTGGATAACCAAGTGATGCAGATTCAAATCCGGGTCTCGCACCTCTGATATTTTCATGTGCGAATCACTTATATCATGATTACCACTTGTCTTACGGTAAAGGAAAACATCGTGAGGAAAATTCGTGTATTTTTACTCGTGCAAGATGAACTGAACTGAGAAAAGGCTTTACTCAGTAGCCGCATATGTGTATAAAATTAGTGCTATATTATGGTACAACACCATAATATGGCACAGGTTCGATTCCCAGGGTAAGTGAGAGCGAATGTTTATACTATTGGGTATACGATGTATCTATTATGTACGAGTATGTACATTGTATATATTGATGGAAAGAAATACTATTTTTCCTATTTCATCATCATCATCAACCTTTTTTTTTAATGTCCCACTGCTGGGCAAGGGCCTCCCTCAGTACGAGGGGGATCAGGCCATAGTCCACCGCGCTGGCCTAGTGCGAGTTGGCGGACTTCACATGCCTTTCGAAAACGTGTTAGGTTTTGCTCAGACATGCAGGTTTCCTCACGATGTATTCCTTCACCGTAAGACAAGTGGTAATCATGATATAAATGATTCACACATGAAAATATCAGAGGTGCGAGACCCGGATTTGAACCCGCATCACACGGTTATCCAAGCGACGCGTTACCGCTGGGCTACCACTGTCTTTTTCCTATTTACCTCGATAGAATATAACAAAAACAACGTAGGTAATTGCAATAAAAATTTAATGAAATCATACATGTTTACTTTACTTATATTATGTATAAATATGATTATATATTCTATATCTCTACGTAGGCCTTCGGTGTTCAAACGTTATCAGGCACAGGGGGTTTGCGAGTTGGCGCCGAGTTTCTCAACAAACACCTCAAGTATACGACTTTCTACTACTCCAGTCCTACATGGGGTAAGTTCTGATATCATGTATAGGCATAGTTTTTCTTTTTATTATTTATTTAACTATATAAATATTTTAACTACAAAATTCATAATTAGGGTTGGATTTCTTCTTTAAATTTGTAAGAGAACATATTATCTTGTTATTGAGAGTGAAGCGAGACTTCACACTATTCCACAATCTGAGCATTTTGTGGTACACTTATTGAAAAACTATCACGCCTATAGATACCCATATTAATGTATTATCTATGCCTATAGAGTTGTGCTTTAACGTAGTAATTTAACTTCATAATATGTAGATTATGTTATCTTTAAAAAAAATTTAATTTTATAATTATTAAAAACTTAACGTTAACAACTGTCTTAAAATAAATTATTACACGTTAAAAAAAAACTACGCGAGCCCTCAATCTTTTTGCTAGTAATACATTTTTATAGTTTAACCTACTTATTAAAAAGTTATATGAAAATCATTTTTCAAGTGGATAACATATCGTGCAATATACGCAAAAAAATAATATATTAGAAGTCATTTAAAAGAAGTGTTAACATCATAAAACGATTAAATTGCAAAATTATGTTATTACCATGGTCCATGACAATCGATAAAAAAACTTATAATGTGACGCGATAAGAAGAGATAAGGTTAACAGGGAAAATGCGTGTGATTTAAATAAGGGTGAAATAAGTTTTTCAATCTTAATTGCTTTTAAATTAAACCTATATTAATATTTTGTATGTCGTCTTTGATTATAAAAATAATAAATAGCTTATACGTACGTAAAATATTTCGATACATACGTATATAGAAATATAAAGAAGTTGAAATACAACGCCATAGACAATAGTTATAAGAGCGTAAGTTTATTTCATTCCACTCAAATCTACTCACCTTTAACTTTCGCAACTTATCCTTTGCATGATGTAACCAAAATGTGAAATTTATGTATATGCAAAATTGATTTTAATTTGTTAGCAAATATACATGTATATTTCTAGAAAACCACCATCTTGTATTCGTCAACTCCGGCTTCACCCAGCCCCGTACATACCGTTACTGGGACGCCAAGAGTCGCGCCATCGACTTCGCGGGCATGATCGAGGACCTGAAGAACGCGCCAGAGAACGCCGTGATAATATTGCACGCGTGCGCCCACAACCCCACGGGGATCGACCCCACTCAGGAGCAGTGGGAGAAGATCGCGGATGTTATGGAGGTATGCAATGAAATTCTCTTCTCACACACTTTCTCCCTATCTCTTTCTCTCTTTCTCCCTCTATCTCTCTTTTGATTTTGTTAAATTGTTTTGTAAGTCATAGTTTTCTTTGGTAAGCGAATCTCTTGAGAATATCGATCAATTTTTCATTGATTCAATCGGAACAATTTGTCTTTTTTAAATGTTTGAAAAGTTGTTAGGAGAATTGTGATCTCTCATAAATGGAATTTTCACCTGACAGTTTGTTTCAAGATATAAATAATTACAGAAATTCATATGTTGTGACATTTACACACTGTACCATTTATTTCCATATTTATGATACAAATGACTTACATATATCATATAATATGTATTTACTTAAATTAAAAGTTTATGTATAGTGTATCAAGTATCTGGTTTCCGTGGCATATGAAACTAGATGGTGATTATGTCCCAAGTATTTATTTATTATTGCTTCTTACGCACACTAGCATGTATTATTTTTGTAATGTATTTGGATTTTTGCCAACATGCATCTGATCAACGTAAAGTAATTTAGTGATATTATGTACCTATGCTTGTTGAAGCTATCAATATTTTCTCTTTTCGAATAAGATTACCTAAATATACATAATATAAATTTCTTTTTGCTCAACTTTTAATTATTTTCCTGTAATGCTTTTTTTATTACATTTATTTTTCCTTGCCTTTTTAATATTAAACCTATAAAGAATTTCCTCCCTAGGCTTCGTTGGGTGCGCCGAGGGCCCACCATCGAAAGCTAGGAGAGTGAAGTATTCACTTGCGTCTTATACCTATTAGGCTGAGATGACAATCGACGACTAAATTAGAAAGATTTTTATTTTTTTCCTTTTTCAAACGCGTATTTAAGGCGACGATTGTTAGCCAGTCAACTCTTCTAAAGGTAGACTGTCCATCTATATAATACCTTTGTGTCCTCTAAAAAATTGACCCGTGACCATGATTCCTGTAAAGCATTTGAATTGTCGGAGACTAAAAATGAATCCGCTACAAAATCCGAAAAGATAATTTTATACGTCCTTCGGTTTCGGTTTTAACGGTCCTTCGGTTTCTGTTTTAACGGTCCTTCGAGCCGGATGATGACTTAAGTGTAGTGTCTGAAGACCTAAATTGCATGTGCAGGAGCGCAAGCTGTTCCCGTTCTTCGACAGCGCGTACCAGGGCTTCGCGTCGGGAGACCTGGACCGCGACGCGTGGGCAGTTCGCTACTTCGTGAAGCGCGGCTTCGAGCTCGTCTGCGCACAGTCTTATGCTAAGAACTTTGGATTGTACAGTAAGATCGGTTTTTTAAACTAATATTAATTTTATTTTTAACTAATATTATTATTTTCAAGTATATTTTTATATAACTGTTTCAAAATCGTTTTCATTCGTATTGAAATTGACTCAAGTTGTCTTCTAAGTCGAACAGAGTTTACGAAGACTTGTCACATATAGCAATATTGCAAATGATGTTTGTTTTGATGTTACCTACAATCTTCTCATACATTATTTTGGTGAATATTGTATGTTTACTAAAACATCTTTGCTTACAAAACACCATTTAGGCACAGTTTTTTTGCTTAAAATACTTTCAAATTATACTTGTTCCTGCTATTAGTGAAAACCGAGCTTAAATCCGTTGCGTGGTTAAGATTAAAAGAAGTAACACTTTTAACGCCATAGCTAACATAAATTGGAACTATGTCTCAACTGACTTATTGCCATTATTAGAAATAGAGAAATTTAATTTGAAATATATGATGTGGCAACATTTTCTCTATGATTGTAACTGAGTGTTCTTGTAATGTGCTTTGTACTTGTAGAGAATAAATAAGTTTTTTTGTACTGTTTCTAAATTGTTTTCAATCAAAAACCCATAATTCAATAGCCTATTCTATTAATATTTGGAACGACATTCTGTCCAACAGACGAGCGCGTCGGCAACCTAGCAGTGGTCGTGTCGGACCCGTCCCACATCCCCGCTCTGAAGTCGCAGCTGACGTGGATCGTGCGAGGGATGTACTCCAACCCGCCGGCGCACGGCGCGCGTGTCGTCGCCAACGTGCTCGCTGATGACAAGCTATTCGATGAATGGTGAGTACTGGCTAGAGGTGGGACGCAACGGCTATATATAGATACTAGCGACTCGCCTTCGCTTCGCTCGGGCTCTTCCCTAGATTTAGCATAAGCAAAGCCGCGGGATCCGCTTGTTATGCATATAAACCTTCCTCTTGAATCACTCTATCTTTTAAAAAAAAACCGCATCAAAATCCGTTGCGTAGTTTTAAAGATTTAAGCATACATAGGGACATAGGGACATAGGGACAGAGAAAGCGACTTTGTTTTATACTATGTAGTGATAAATTAGGGGTGTTCGTTATACTAGATAGCTGAAAAAATAACCTGCTATTTATAAATAACCAAATCGCCTGTTATTTATTTCCAGAGGCAAACTATATTGAAATAGTAATGAAATGAATATAACTTTAGCAAATATTAATTAATTATTATAGGTTATGTGATTTGTGTTTTAACTTATATGTAATGTAACGTTTAACAACGTATGGTAATCAAAACGCATCTTTCTACGTGGCGAAAATATATAAGGTATAAATATATGATAGCGTAAATAATAATAGGCATCATAAAAATAATGTATTCTTATAACTCTTTATCAATATGTAGCCGTTGCGCCCACCTCTAGTACTGGCTCTTGATCCTTCCTCGATTTCTGATGTGCAAAGTATTTAAATAATAGCGAACCAAAACCGCCGCATAAAGGTGCGCGCACACTAGGCGTAACTGCACTGCAGTGGAGCGACTTCCTCATTTCATCACTTGTTCATTTCCTCACTCAATTGATCCAACATCGATCAATAGTCACTTAGACTATAGTAATTAGTATAAATTTTTTAGTTAATAAATTAATTTCAATTCAATTTGAATTTCTTTGCATCCTCTGGCTGGCTCCAAACGTAATTCCCTTAAAACATACAAATTTATCCTGCAGGACTCGCTTTTTTCCGGGATTTAACGTAATCTATCTCTGTCTCAAATATTTAGTTCAACCGTTTTGACGTGGTTGAATGACAAAGAACCATATCTCTAAGATTTCTTTGAAATTCTACGTAGATTATTGATTAAATTTTAAACAGCGCTCGCTTCGCCTTGCTTCATAACTAAATTGTAATTAAATGGTAACACTAATGGTTTTACCGATATTTATTAAATTTAATCGCATTTTTATTTCGCAGGAGAGATCACATCAAGATGATGTCTACCAGAGTCATCCAAATGAGAGAAGCGTTAAGAGCTGAGCTTATTAAGTAAGTTATGTTTTAATTTATAAGTATTAATTGAAGAAGTAAGGTACATTTTAATATAATAATCGGTATTGATTTTATAATTTAAATTAGGATCGTTTCTTTTTTAATTTTTAATAGTCTTATATACATAAAAATGAAAATTCATTTCTATGAGTAGAATTTTTTGTATTAAACTACTTTTAAAGTTGGTGTACGTAGTTCCTCAGAAGCTTAGAAAAACAATATAAATATTAATTAGTAATAAAGTATATTATGCTTACAAGTTTACAAGTATTTCTGTTAGTCACTGTACTGTACTAGACCGAGCCTGTATCACATATGGCAGTTCCATTCTTAGTGACATAAAAAAACAACGATAAACACTGTCAAACAATGTCTTAAAACGTTGAATATTACAGCTTCAAACAAGTTTTTAATATAAAAACAATAAAATACTATAATAATACTGTTCCACAGACTGGGAACCCCCGGCAACTGGGACCACATAGTGAAGCAAATCGGCCTCTTCTCATACACAGGCCTTAACGAAAAGCAATCAGAGTATCTGATCAACCAACATCACATATATTTACTTCGGTCCGGTAGAATCAACATCTGCGGCTTGAATCCTAATAACGTGGCATACGTAGCGAATGCCATTCACGACGCAATCACAAAGTTCCCGGATAATGAGTAATTGGCTTTATTTTTTGATTTTTTTTCATTAGGAAGTTGTGTAAGCGATTTTTTTATATACATAGTATATAATCTGTGGACTAGATGTATTTTTTTAATAGTAATAGTTTATGGGCTATACAAATTATTATATGAATTGATAGAGAAAAATGTATCCACTGTAAATGTTTATATATTTTGAGATTTTTATCATATTATAATAGACTAGTAAATTCGCAATTTTATAGACTATGATGAAACTTTTTACATAAATTTTATATTACATCTAAGAATTAATACAATTTAATAAATTAATATGAAGTATGTAGAAATCTTGCTACATCACAAAATAGAAATAGCATTTATAACCTTATTCCTCAGGCAGCTATTGTAATACTCAATATGGAACGAACAACGAATATCGCATTTAAATATTATTTTTACAATACATTTTGCTTACACAACTTCCATGAATTATTTTAATCTACATTTATTATTATACATTTAGTGCTATTTACATATAGATATAACTTTTAACAGGCAACACCAAATGTACTAAAGAAGTTCATAAATATTTACCCATATTTAAATTAAATTATTGATTCCAAAAAGATATTATTTTTTCAAATGGTAACACTGCCGTTTTAGAACAAAAGTGTGTTCAAAAGAGGGGCCTTATTGGTCGATATGAAATGGATATTTTGGACAGCTTTTCACTCTCGCTTTACTAACAGCTCAGTATTAGGGCTTTTGGGGCTATGTTTGCTTATAAGACCGATAGAAAGAGATGTGATTGCCAAAAAAATTTTATTTATATTTACATATAATTTTAATATGTAAATCCTACAAATATTGTATTTTAATTTTTACATCAGTTATGAAAGTTATTAATATTATATCATAATAATTAGTCTGTATCTCGCTTCGGCACGTGGAACATTGGCACGCTAACCGGACGTGGAAGAGAGTTGGCCGATGTACTCGCTAGGCGGAGGGTGGCCGTGGCGTTCCTGCAGGAGACTCGGTGGAAAGGCAGCAGATCCCGGTTCATTGGGAATGGCTACAAACTGATCTACACCGGTGCACCTAGTGGGCAGGGCGGGGTGGCAGTAGTGCTCTCTGAGGAGATGCAAGACGGCGTCCTGGAGGTTAACCGCATCAGCGACCGGCTTATGGTGGTAAGGACTCTTATCGAGGGGGTGGTAACTCACCTCGTAAGTGCCTATGCGCCACAGGCTGGTTGTAGCGACACTGAAAAGGCGTCGTTTTGGAATAGACTCGGAGATGTGCTACGCGACATACCGTTGTCCCAGGGAGTATTACTGGGTGGTGATCTGAATGGTCACGTGGGCGAGGTAAGCGGGGGCTTTGAGCGTGTTCACGGTGGTTTTGGGTACGGGAGTCGCAACGCGGAAGGAAATGAAATCCTGACGACGTGTGCGGCCAGCGACCTGGCTGTCGTGAACACGTTTTTCAAAAAGAAACCCGAGCACCTCATCACCTACAAGAGCGGGAGGCACGCCACTCAGATCGACTTCCTGTTAACTAGGAGGCACCACATCAGCAGAGTAGCCAACTGCAAGGTCATACCCGGTGAGAGTCTCTCTGCACAACACCGCCTCCTTGTCATGGATCTCTGCGTGAAGCCTGTGGAGAAACGTGCCGAGCGCTGCCGACGCCAGACTCGGTGGTGGCGGCTTGAATCAAGGGCCCAGGAGTTCGCCTCAGCCGTTGGTGACAAGTGCACCGCGGTTGATGGCGAATCGACCCAGCAACACTGGGATAGGATTCAGGCGGCAATCACGGAGGCGGCGAAGGTGGTGCTTGGCACGTCCAAGGGCGGGCGTAAGTGTGACAAGGAGACGTGGTGGTGGAACGACACAGTCCAGGGGGAGGTCAGAGTGAAAAAGACGTTCTTCAAAAAGTGGCAAGCGTCCAGATCCCCTGAAGACCACGACGCATACAGGACCGCGAAAAGGGCCGCCAAGAGAGCTGTAGCCAGAGCCAGACAGGCCGACTTGCAACCGTTATACGACAAGTTGGAATCGTCTGAGGGGCAGAAGCTGGTTTACAAATTGGCACGGTCCCGAGTCAAAGCGGCACTGGATATTTCCAAGTGCCGCTGTGTAAAGGACTCTAGCGGTGACCTATTATGCGAGGACCTCGCGGTGAAGGAGAGATGGCGCTCATACTTCCACGAGCTGCTTAACCAGCAGCACGAAGTAGTGAGCCCACCTGATCTCCCTCCGAACCAAGGACTCGTGCCCCCGATAACGCCTGAAGAAGTGCAGCTAGCTCTTCGCTACATGAAGAATCGGAAAGCTGTCGGTGCCGACGGAGTCCCAATTGAAGCCTGGAAGACCTTAGGCCCGCGTGGTGTGGGCGCCCTTACTGACCTCTTTAACCGCGCACTCCTGACCGGTAAAATCCCGAACCAATGGAGGCTGAGTATTATTACTCCAGTCTACAAAGGCAAGGGATCGGTGCAGGAGTGTAGCGGTTATCGGGGCATTAAGGTCATGTCCCACACCATGAAGCTCTTTGAGCGGATTGTGGACTCCCGGATCCGGCAGGAGTGCACAGTCTCGGATTGCCAATATGGATTTCGCCCTGGGTGCGGCACCATGGACCCTGTTTTTGCCCTAAGGACCGTCATGGAGAAATACAGATCGAAGAATACGCCTCTGCACCTCCTCTTTTTAGATATGCAGATGGCCTTCGACTGTGTTCCTCGCGTGATGATCTGGTGGGCACTGAGGTCCAAAGGGGTACCAGAAATCTATATTGATATAGTCCGAGACATGTACCTGAATTCCGAGTCTGTGGTCAGGACGGCTGTTGGCGATACGGCTCCCTTTCCCATCACCGTCGGAGTACATCAAGGCTCGGTTCTCAGTCCGTTTCTGTTCAGTGTGATAATGGACGAACTATCCGCCAGCATCAGAGATGCACATGAGCAACCCCCGTGGTTGCTCATGTACGCGGACGATATTGCACTGGCAGACTCGGACAGGAACCGCCTTGAGAGACGCGTGAAGGGTTGGGAGAGCTCGCTTAAGAACGGTGGTCTTAGACTGAATGTGGCGAAGACCAAGTACCTGGCCTGCAACTCCAACGACCCCTTGTCCGTTCGCATAGGCGAAAACATGGTCGAGCGCACGGACCAGTTTAAATACTTAGGGTCCATACTTCATGTGTCGGGTGACATCGATTGCGACGTCAAGGCACGCATTTCAGCAGCTTGGGCAAAATGGCGTGAGGTGAGTGGTGTCATCTGCGACCCCAAAATGCCGGTCAAACTGAAGGGACAGGTCTATAAAACCATCATTAGACCTGTCCTTTTATATGGCAGCGAAGCGTGGCCCGTGCTTGAGCGACACAAGCAAGAACTGCGTGTCACGGAGATGAAGATGCTGCGATGGATGTGTGGGGTCACGCGGAAAGACCGCGTGCGTAATTCCCGCATCCGTGGTAGCCTTCATGTCCGTGACATAGCAGACAAAATGCAGGAATGTCGCTTACGTTGGTACGGCCACGTGACGCGTAGACCGGCAAGCTACGTGGGTAACAGATGTCTAGCCATGGCACCCCCGCCGGGACCTCGAAAGAGGGGCAGGCCCAAGAAGTGCTGGCTTGACGTCGTAATGGCTGACATGCGTGCCAATGGACTAACCCACATGGATGCGCAAGATCGGCCGAAGTGGAGGCGGATGACTAGAAAAGCGGACCCCGGGCTCCGATGGGGAAAGCCACGGCAGCAACCGGGACAAACGCTCGGATGATGATGAATTAGTCTGTATCTGTATCTAAACCATAGATAGTGTAGTTTTTCTTAATGTTATTCTGTCTCTTTCTCTTGGTCTAATAGTTTCCTAGATTTTAAGTTAGTAATTTGGCTTCATAATAATAGATTCGTTTACATAGATTATATTTATTGTTTTATTTATAAAATTATAAGTGATGTTGCAAATATAAATCTCAGTTAAAGACGTTTGTTTTATTTTCTTTATCACATACATATTATGTACAATGCCATAAAATTACAATTTTATTATCACTACATAATAACAAAGTCCTTCGCCGCGTCTGTATGTCTGTCCGCGAAATAAAAAAAACTACTGTACCGATTTTCATGCTGTTTTCAGCAATTGGTTTTCGAGGAAGTTACATTTACTCTATAAAATATTTTAATCATTTTTACTAGAAATTCAATTTGATTTTTTATACGTAAAAAAGAATATTTAAAATAGAATATCTTTGTTCGCAGCGACACGCGCGCCAAATTATAAGCACATAAGTGGTGTTTCAGGATATTGGAGTGGAAGTAAAACAAGATGCTATTTTTCACTTAAAAACAACTTTTATACAATTTTGTAATTTATATAAATAATATATCAAACCAAATTTTAATAAAAAAAATGATTATTAGTTGTAATGTTTTTAATTCGCATCGAAAAATAAAAGGCAGATTTTATTATGTATATTCCTATATATTATACATAGTGTACTTTTTATATAAAATATTTAACAACAATGTTTATGTCTCCATAGCTTCATTACTCTGTGTCACGCCCGACGCCTGCGCTCGCGCACCGAAACGACTCATCACTGAAAAGAATATAAACTAATAGAAACTTCTTTTGCAAAATTAATGAAAAAGGAAATAAACCCTGCTCTTTTTTTAACGCAGGATGAATGTGTGAATGAAATGTGTGAAATGTGAATAAAAGAAAGTACGAGTGAAAGGGACAGACTGTGTTCAGCCATGTTAGATTTTTTAGAAATAACAGTACAGTGTAAAGGGCGAAGCAAACTGATACATAGTGCCATTGCTGGTATCTTGAATTCCACATTACTGTTAAAGTCTACCATCCACCATCTCAATACAACACTGCTAATTGTCTCTTCCCAATTCTTTAGGCAAGCAAATGCCAAACAAAAACAAACTTTATTTGTTGCTAACAAGAATCACTATCTCGATGTGGCACTGCACCTTTAGATTATGACAATATTTTTAGGGCCGATCCTCACTATAATACCGATCGGGCCTTAGTCCACCTCTCGGGAAATGCTTAAAAGTACTCTTGAAAAGCCAGTGCCAAACAAAAACCGACCTTGTTCGTTGGTGCTAAGGTCCACCATTTCGATGTAGCACTGCTTATTATCTCTTTCAGAATGTTTAGTCAAAGTACATTTGTAAAACCAATGCCAAGCAAAAACCGACCTTGTTCGTTGGTGCTAAGGTCCACCATCTCGATGTAGCACTGCTAACTATCTCTTTCAGAATGTTTAGTCAAAGTACATATCTAAAACCAGTGGCAAACAAAAACCGACCTTGTTCGTTGGTGCTAAGGTCCACCATCTCGATGTAGCACTGCTTGTTGTCGCCGCCTAGCGCGAGCGCGAGCGGCGCGTCGGGGCACGCCGCCGCGCATAGCGCCTGCCCTACTTTACACGTACGCTCGCTGATCTGAAGGGGCGCGGATCTACGAACAACGATATTATAATTTATATGTTACTACATAAAACCACTGTGTTTTCACCAATGGTTATAATGATTAACCAGAAAGGTTTTACTTTTAAGTATATATTTTTGTCAAATTTTTGTATACATTTATAGCTGAATCCTAAGATTCGCTCTCGCTAAACTAGGAACGAGCGGAGCGAAGGCGAGTCGCTAATCTATACTAATATTATAAAGCTGAAGAGTTTGTTTGTTTGGTTGAACGCGCTAATTTCAGGAATTACTGGTCCGAATTGAAAAAATCTTTTTATGTTGGATAGTCCGTTTATCGAGGACGGCTATAGGATATATACATCACGCTACACCCAATAGGAGCGGAGCATCAATAAAAAATGTTGCAAAAACGGGAGAAAAACATTTCTTTTTATTTTCAGCCTTTAGAACGCGAGCGGAGCCGCGGGAAAGGCTAGTTTAATATAAAACACGTGATAATATTATGTAGATTATCATCGATCTATACTTATAATAAAATTGCAACAAATCTGAATTTTAAATAGTACTTATTATAAAATTACTGTGGGTGGATCTATAGTTTTTAGAATTTATGACTTACATAGATTTCGATGAAAATTGATATGATGATAGCTGCTTTTTTGGATCAACATATTATTATACTTATACAGAATACTAAATAGAAAATTCGTAAACTTAATTATTAAAACAAACTTAGACTAAACTTAAAATATTTTTTTCGTAATTACCCAGATATATCCCAAGTTTTCAGTTTTTCATCGGAGCTGACAGTAATCATTAGTCCGGGCATGTTTTCACTTAAAATAAGACCTGAAATAGATACATTTTTATAAATATTATGAATTTGTATCAATTATTAGGTACATAAATGTCACATATTTCTTATATTGAAAACCACCTCTATAGGGTTAATAAGATTTTCTTACTAACAACTACAGTACTGTCTAGTACTTGCCTAACAGAACCTAGCAACTATTTGAAAAATATGTAAAGTTTACCAACTTGGCCAAAATGGTGAATCTTTTTGTGTTTGATAGTCCGTTTATTGAGGAAGTCTATAGGCTATATTTCATCACGCTACGACCAAATGGAGCGGAGCGTCAATGAAAAGTGTTGCAAAAACGGGAAAGGCGTTAGTTTTACGAGGTATCATACCGCGCGACTCAGAAAGAATTTGGTTTCCGGTCTTTAGAACGCGTGCGAAGCCGCGGGAAATGCTAGTTATTAATATTTTTAACTAAAAGCAGCGTAACTGAAAAAACTTGAAATTCCAAACATTAACCATGTGAGCACTTCTAACCAATACTCCGTAAACTTTTTAATTTTCAATTTTGAAGTAACAATATAAACTAAATTGTATTAAAAAAAGGCTTATGAAAAAGCACGGACAAAATTATAGTATGGTTGTAAAAGTCGTGATAAAAGAATTTAAAAAACATTAAAACGATATAATCTATACTATAATATTATAAAGAGGAAAGATGTGTATGTAAGTATGTTTGTAACGAATTAGCTCAAAAAGTACTGGACCGATTTTAAAAATTCTTTCACCATTTGAATGCTACATTATCATTGATTAATATAGGCTAATATAATTGCAAGAAAAAAATAAGGATTCCTACTAAAACTACAATAACAGGAGAGAAGGAGGAGTGCACGCCGCACATAATATATGAAATAAGTAGCCGCGCGGCTCAGAGTATATTAAAGCTGGAGTAATTTTGGAGAATTTTCAACCCAGCGAGTGATCGAATGAAGTTTAGTAGCGATTAAAAAAATGAACGCGGGCCAAGCCGCGCGTATTGCTAGTTTAATATATACCTGTGACTTCTTTCTCATGCGCGCTGACAGTCCACATCGGCTCATCCTGCCTGCAGTCCACATATGCTACTTTGCCTTCGTTGTTACTCATCTGTTGGTATAATAGTAAAATTTGATTTTAATATTTTATAAAAACTCATTTTATTGTAAATTATATAGTTTAATAAAGATAACAAATTAATTGATGACACGTTTGGCTCAGTTGGTTGTGATCCTACTTTCTACTTTGTTACGAAATATTTTTTTGAAAAGAGCAATTGTTGAGTTTCTCGCCGGTTTTTCTCAGCAGAACATCTTTCCGAGCCGGTGGTAGTTTACTCAAAGACTTACAGACTGACTTTTAATTTTGATAACGTAAAAATGACGATTCAAAAGAGCTAGTAAAAGTCTATTAGAATAAAGAATATTTTGATTTGATTTGATTTCTGCGCCAGCGGTCGCGGGTTCGAGTCCCGCTGAAGACATTCATTTGTTCAGCACGAATGTTTATACTCCAGTCATGGAAAGCATGTAGGGTCTAGTGAACTGACCCATCTTGTTCTGTCAGCAAATATGTATAGTATGTTTAATTTAAATAGTAATTACTGAGGACTGTAATGAAACAAGAGAAAGACACATGGATCAAGAGAGAGAAAGTAATTTATCGCACAGAGTAAAAAAGAATAATTTATAAAGCACAGATAACATAACATAAAGTGAACATTAACATCATTATAAATATGTTGAGACATTATTACAACAGCACCATCTAGTTCCGTGGTAAGCTACCAGGCTTGTGTTACGGATACCAGATAGTTGATATACTACACATATATAAATTTTAAATACATACGTATTATAAATATAAACATTCGTTCGCGGGTTCAAGTCCCGCTGGTAGCATTTGTTGAGCTTGAAAGTTTGTACTCCACTCTCGTATGTAAACTTTTTTAATTAACTTTAGTATTATAAAAAGCTATAATACTCTAATTTCAACAGTGATCACAACTCACAGCAAAACAGAAGGGGTTGCTAGTGTCCCACACGACCCTTTCTATTTCGGGGGGTAGTTCCCAGCCGCGGTGCGCTTGTGGAGTGCGGCAGTCTGTTACTCGCGCGCGACCGTCGCACGCTCCTGAGAGTAACGTCTGTGCTTCTAGCGGGTGGAAGGCTAGAGATTGGACCTGTTTATCACAAACTATCTTTTATAGTTTAGGCAGCGTACGCAAAATAAGTAACTTTTCTGGTTGATTTTTTACACCTTGTGTCCGAAAAACCCAAATATCTTACGGAACCCTATTTTTTTCCAAAATAAAATATAGCATATGTTACTCGTGGATACTGTAGCTTTCGAATGGTGAAAGAATTTTTAAAATCGGTCCAGTAGTTTTTGAGCCTATGCATTACAAACAAACAAACATACAAACAAAGTTTTCCTCTTTATAGTATTATATTGTAGATATAGTGTAGATAATTTATCACAAACAATTATTGATATAACATAGTAGTAATCAGTAGTAGTAGTTTTAGTAGAAAACCTTATTTTTTTCTTGCAATTAAACTAGCCTATATTAATCAGTGAGAATATAGCATTCAAATTGTGAAAGAAAAATAAAAAAATTTTTAAAATCGGTCCAGTACTTGTTGAGCCAATTCGTTACAAACATACTTACATACAAATCTTTCCTCTTTATAATATTATATTAGTATAGATTAGTTTAGTTTTTGTAAACGGATACCATATTGAGTATGTTGTGTTTGCTTTCAAGCGGTTATGCATAATATTATTTTTTTATATTTGTCCGTATTTATGCAAAATGGAACCACACGACAAATTTAGGTTTTTAGTTTTTTTGAAGAATACTTATTTAAAAGTGGTCTAAATTCTTATACAAAAAAGAACCACGTGATTTTTCCCTTGGAAACAAGGTATACTAAAAGCAGAAAAGAACCAACAGCACCAACAAACATTACATATAAAGCAAAACCGAACCACAGCCCAACGGGACTCGATTGTTCAAAAAAATAAACGATATTACTACTATGTAATTTTATACAAAACAGATCCACGCATACTTAGTACCATTATACATTACACATTTTTTTATTATTAACAATTATTTTTAATACACCAAATGGAACCAAGTTTCTGTGGTATCGTTCTGCGTAATTATTTTACGTACGTTTATTCATAATTTAATTGCTTATCTTTTTTGCTAAATGGAACCACAAGCATTCGATTCTATCATGTGTAAATAAATATTGTAAAACAGTAGAACCACTAGTATGTAGGGACTCACCAAACTCAATTTATTTTAAAACAGATTTCCTTGGTAGTTCTGTGGAAGTAAATATAGGGAGAGCTCCTGTTCGCGGCAGACCAGCTGTCATCTTGACGGAACATTTAGTTCCTCTATGGCCATCAGGAAAACCAGTATCACCAGCGAAACTAGCCGATATTCAGTCCATACTACATCTCATTCCACAAGATGCACAAAGTTTTTATAATAGTCTCATTTGTGATGATGCAATTTTTAGCTGGGCAACAGTGCTTTAAGTATGATTTTTTGCAGGCAAGTCTATATGACTGATTTTGTAACAAAATAATCTAAAATTTGATATAACTTTCGATAAGTTAGCAGAACGATGGAGTCACCTATACTTACTTACCTGTTCACGTCGGCTTTGGTAGCTATACACAAAAATGAGTAGGCTAGCTTACTGAGGCATATTCTGTGTGTTTAAAACTAACAGTGAAATAAAATTCATTTGGTTATCAAAAGAATGAAAGTGATGAAAAAAAAAATCGATTAAAGTTAATTTAATTAAAAATAGCCATGAGCACTTTCAGATAGGCAAGTAATTATAGGCATATTTGTTTATAAATTATATTTAATAAAAAATATGTCTCATCTGGTTATCAGGTCGGTGAAGGTTGATCTTCCACCGGCTCTTAGACCATAAATACATAGTTTCATTTAAGTATATTAGCAAATCCCTTGGTTGTGGTTCTTTTTTGTATATGAGAAATCCTATAAATTACTAAATGTAAAAAGGAACCACATGCACATTTACTTAATTATCTAGAAAGTTTAATAGTATTCAGAGCAAATTTAAATACACATACATAAATAAGTTATTTATCAATAAATTTAAATTAAATAAATAGTAATTTTACTCCATCTAAAAGAGCTGCACATGTTTTTGTAAATCCTTTAATATCTCAGAAGTGCGCGTTTGCTGGATGGTTCCTTTTTGCATAAATACGGACATTTAATTTAAATTATGTATAAATAAAATAAATACTGAATACAACTTGGGACTTGAGACATGTAAAACCTTAGTCTCTTCAGGTGATTATGATTGCTGTTTAACACTAATCTTTGTCTGTCTGTTTGTTTGTCTTAACTCCGAAACGGCTGAACTGATGGACAAAGTGAGGAAGGTAGCTTGTTAACTATTTTAAATCATATTGTAGGGACACATTACTGCAGATTTGCTTACTATGCACTAGTTAGTAACACAATATGTAATGACTTGGAATCTGCTACCAATAAATATACACGTTATATATATACCACTCACTAAACTTTTATTTGCCCTGATCCCTGTGCCTCAATAATATTATTACTATACTTAAAATATTACTCTTTACAAGTGTATGTTTACCATTTGTAATATATACGAGTATTTACTTACTTTATCTTCAAAGTAATCCAGTTTAGTGTGTGGGGTGCCCTGGTCTAGGTCCCACAAGAGCACTGTGTTGTCTGCGGACCCACTTGCGAGGACATGGCTGTACAAAAAAAAAGATTTAATGAGCAAATAATTTGTAACATACAAAAATATATGACAAACTTAGTGCTTTTTTGTTTTAACCAATGCTTGTTCTACTTAGCGTTAAGTTTTTTCCTCTATTTTAAAAACAAAGCTTTATTCTTAAATTAAAAATACGTTATTGAATAAGGCTTATTACACCATCACGGAATATTTAGTAGATGTAAATGTGTGGGATTCATGTCTGGTTGTGTCTCACGTAGGATGAATAGATAAATATTGTAATGTAATATTGTTACCAAATATTTTATGAAAAGAGCAACTGTTGAGTTTCTCACCCATTCTTCTTAGCAGAACAGCTTTCCGAGCCGGTGGTAGCTTACTCACAGACTTACAGACTGACATTTAATTTTAACAATGTAAAAATATCGATTCAAAAGAGCTTGTAAAAGTCTATTTGAATAAAGAATATTTTGATTTGATTTAAATTTATGTACAAATGACTCACCCGTCTCTATGTGCTGGAACTCGTCTCTACTCCCTACATTTCAATGGTCAGTATAAATTTCTACGAGTTGAGACATTTTCATACTGTACTGTATATTAACACTTTATGTATATAAATGTACTTAATAAATATACATACCTAAAATTTCTGTTCCATGAAAGATCTAGCACAGCATCTTTATGGCCTACTCTTTTGGTGTTCTTCTTTTTGTTTGGCTTTTTCCCAAGTTTGAAAGCTGGCTCTAGACAATTTTCAATATCCAAATCCCATACTTGTATAACTGGGTCCATACCACCTAAAGCACAGAGGTTACCTGAAAGGAAAACAAGTTTAAAAAATGTATTTGTACTGTGGCCTAAATTTATTTTTTGATTTATACGAAGAATAAGTGATTTATTTAGTCTAAGGTTCTATTATCAACAATGTGATGGAAATGACGATTTGGCTCAGTTTGTACCCTACTTGCTGCGCTAGCGGTCGCGGGTTCGAGTCCCGCTGGGGGCATTCATTTATTGAGCACGAATGTTTTTACTCCAGTTTTTTTATTATGTATTTATATAAAGTTATATATGTAGTATGTTGCATTTTGTATGATGTTTCCGGTAGAGTACAATTTACGATAATAGTATGTAGTATATCAACTATCTGGTATCCGTAACACAAGCCTTGTAGCTTAACATGAAACTAGATAGCACTGTGAGTAATAATGTCCCAAGATATTTATTTTATTTATGTATAATCATTTTAGTAATATCCTTACCAGGTTGTGGGTCCGAGGGGTCATGGCTCAGCCACTCAATGCAAAGGGGGAACCATGGCAATATAATATCATGATGCACATAAAACGATCCTTCTTCTTTGTTGTAAACTGTAATGAAATGTTTAATGGTATAAATATTAGAATCTATACTAATACTATAAATCAGACGCGTTTGTTTGCTTGTTTGTTTGGTCACTTGGTTATCCAAGCGAGAGTGTTCCCGCTCTCGCTACCACTGCCACTTATTATTATTTAATTATATTTCTTAAGCTAAATTAATAAGGCCAATATAATTATAGTTTTATAATTTAAAAAGTACTTACTATAAACTTCCAAAACACTTGCATCTGTTTCAACATGTCCCACCAATAGCAGATTATCATCAGGTTTAATTATATCATCTTCTTCATCACTATCAGGTCCTTCTGTCTTTAAAAATACAATACTAATTAAATTAGTTTTATTAGATTTAGTAACCAAATATTTGATATCAATAATAGCAATAACAATCAAATATAATAAAAAAAAATTGCAATCAATAATATTTGTGTGATTTAATAATATGTAAATAATAAAAAAGTACATCAAAAAGTAAATATAGTTTTAATTTTTCTTTATACTTTTATACTATTTATATATTATACATAATATAATATTCTTTATTGCACAATACAGTTACATTAAAAAAGTACATTGGTTGTGATGTAGAGAAAGGTGGATCTTTTGATTTAGTGATTTTTCTTTTATTATTTACTGAATATAATAAATTGATAAGCTTACTCTTATTTGAACATTATCTCCCAAGTCTCCTAAATTTGGTAGTGTTGCTATTGTGCCAATACCCACAGGATTTGCTAAAAAATATAAAAAAAACATAAAATAGAAAGTCTCCTTAAGCAAAAATCCTAAAATTATTTAATAAGTAATCTATAGAAAGGTTGGCAATTACATGGGAGTTTTTTATTTCTTCTTCATGATAAAAGATTTTCAGTAAAATATGGAATAGAAAAATGCAGGGTTGAGATGTACATTGTAATCTCCCGATTTGAGGAGAAAGGATAGTGGGTGAATGAGGAGGAGGTGTAAATAGACCTACCTTAAAACGGGCGAGTCCAGGAAATTAGTAGTTTTTGAGATATTTAATTTTAAAAATTTCAAATTTCCAAAGTTATGTTGACATAAAACGAAGTGAATCTGTCAAAATATGTACCGGGAAAAGTCACTACAAATACTAAAGAAATAAAAACAGATTAAATAATGTGTTCTGAAACTATTAATATGTTAAAAATATATAAATATATAAAATTTTAATAAGTAAATATTAAAAAGTAATTATTAAAAAATATATTGTGTAATAATAAATTGATAACATATTTACTATATTATGAAAAAAATTGTTGTTACCAACCTAGTGTTTAGCTTAAAGTCGCTTATGTTTGTAATCATGTTCTAACCTAACCTAACCAATCTGGCCTAGTAACGCTTATGGTACTTGACTAACCTACCTAGTATTTAGCTTAAAGTCGCTTTTGTTTGTGGTCATGTTCGAACACTAACCTAACCCATCTGGCCTAGTAATGCTTATAGCACTCGACTAACCTACCTAGTGTTTAGCTTAAAGTCGCTTATGTTTGTAATCATGTTCTAACCTAACCTAACCAATCTGGCCTAGTAACGCTTATGGTTCTCGACTAACCTACCTAGTGTTTAGCTTAAAGTTACTTTTGTTTGTGTATAAAAAAATATTCAATTTAATCTATATAAATTAAAGGAAATAACACAAATAATTAATTTTACTTTTTTATTTAGATGTCTCAAAAGCTCCTAATTTCCTGGACTCGCCGGTTTTAAGGTAGGTCTATTTACACCTCCTCCTCATTCACCTACTATCCTTTCTCCTCAAATCGGGAGATTATAATGTACAACTGAGCCAAATGCAGATATATATCCTGTATTAACAGTAGGCTTTGTTTTAGATTGGCTGACAATATCTTGTAATTAATAAGCTAGACTACATAAAAATAAGTTGACTTACTTGAGTCTTCTTGGTCATAATTTTCAAAATTAAATTCATCATTTGGATCCGCTGGTGGGTCTCTAGGAGCTTCTGTGTTTTCACCATCTTCATCACTTTGATCATCTCCCGCTTCTGTTAACCTAAATGGTTACTATCATTAATTATATACAATATTGTTTTTATAAGAATAAGTAGTATAAATGTTGTATATAACATAAGTATATTGCTTAAAACCCACCGTAATTCGTCAGCTGTCTGTTTAATTATTTTCTCCAATTCTTTTTCAGTTAACTCTATCTGTAAGATTTTCCAAATTTAATTATACAATTACTTATCATAATTGTAAGTTTGCAGTAGTATAAACTATTGGCATGTGACTACCTTCTCTGGAACTGCTTTAGCAACACCACGACGTACAAAATGCATACATGACACTAAACTAACGGTTGGCGTTCCTTCTTCTTCCATTTTGAGTGTCGATTATAATAAAAAAACAAGCTATATATAACTTTTAAGAAATTGTTATGTACTATTAAGTAATTTATTTAATATAAATTGTTATTTTGAGGTTATGTTATTGTTCCTCACAAGACAGTAGACACATGTTATTGACATTTGACAATGACATATAGTCGCAGCCTTGGAAGAATAAAAGCATGGAAGCCAGGCTAAAATAAAAACCGAGTTATCTATAGTTCAGTTACACTCATTTAGTTCAGTAAGCATGTCATAAGGTGTGAAACATAACGTGGCTGTCCCCTTTGGTCATCTTATAATGCTAACAAATACAAAAGTTCTATTTAAGACGTTAAAAACTTTAAGTCGGCTATCAACTTAATTTTCAGTATTATGTTTTGTTGATACATGTCTAGTGATGTAAAAATGATTGTCAATAATAATTTCAATACTGTTGCAGATTTCCTAACGATAATGAAATGAAAATAAAATGGATTCAGTGTATCAATAGGTTCTGTTAACTGTTACATATAGATTATTATAGATGTCATAGGAAGATTTCACAAACAAATATTTCGCAAAAAATACTTGTAGTTTTATGATTAAAAAAACCTAATCTAAGTTAACTTTTTTCAATATAATTAAATAAATACTATCATAGCCGCTACCTAAGTCTGTGTCTTTCAGAAATCCTTCGTTTTTTGCAAAACAATGGTTTGGCAATCTCCCTATGACATAATACAACTCATATGATGTACAGCCAGGTATTTTAATTTTAAATGAAATTAAATATAATATGTTTTTCATATGTGTAGCACGGTCGGGATGATTTAAGACGCCATTTTGTACAATCTATGCTTGCGACGGTTGTCAATGTCAATTTGACATTTTTGGTTTTGTCGAGAAGCGGTTGTTTCAAATTTTGGTTACACTAAAATAGTTTAAATAACATTGGTTTTGTCTCCAAAGCTTTATTTTCATCAGAAAAATGGGTCCACGCGAAATCTTCTTTTTCAATGAATGGTATCACCATTGTCAATAAATGTTCAAATTGTGATTCATCCATTCTAAGAAAGTTTTTAAAATCGTCAGGTTGTAATTCTCTCAGTACATTGGCGTGACTCAAAGTCTTTCGTAGTAGTAACCATTTTTTACACCAAGAATTTCTTTTTTTCTTTTTAACGCCACCACCTAGTACTCAGTACAGTCAAAGCCAATGCTATTTTTTGGTGTTTCGATAATATAGGAGCCATCTTTTTTTCACTGATGAATCTAGGAAAGGATTTGAGAACACCACTAAACGTAACAACGGCAGCCGCACTAATGACTTGCAGGGCTTTGTGGAGCAACACCCTCTGCGGCAGTAACTACAAGCAGGCACTGCAGGCAGTGCTTTGAGTAGGCCCCTTTAAGAAACGACTTCACACTTCGCAGGGGGCCATTCATTTATTACGTAAGACTATTTTCGCTAGTTTTTGACCCCCTTCTCCCCTATTATAAGAAAAAATAAGAATAGGCTGACCCCGTTCCCCCCTGTTTAATATTTATTACGTAAGAGTCTAAAAGAAAAAAATGAATACGCGTTTGGTTTATTTTAATGTTTATTCTTCAAAGTAATAATTTTTGAAATGTTTATTTGTAATTTTAAAGGTATACAATACCTTTCGCTCGGTTGCCCGCGCTTGTTCAAAGTATAATTTTAACTTTGGACATTTTTTGATCTTACGTAAGAACTATCGAGACTCATTCCCACCCCCTTGTAAGAAAACATAAGACATGTTCGACCCCTCCTCCCCCCCCCCCCCCCCTAAATTGTCTTACGTAATAAATGAATGGCCCCCAGTATACTAAATTTAAAATTGTCGTTATACTGCGCAGTGCTCACAGTGTATATCGGAACCACAGAACACAATTACTCCTAGCGGAGATCGGAACACGCCCAAAATATGAATGAATATGTTTTTTTTATTTCATTAGTGTTATATTACTATAGTGGACAAACATACAGATATCTGTAATATTATGTCCTTTATTTATTAAGTGTTAAAATGATAATTTAAATGATAAGTGATGACATAAATAATATAAAAGAAATATTTAATATAACACTAATTTTAAAATACCAATGGATTGTTCAACTTAAACCACGATAGAAAGAATCAAGAGTAGTGGGTGTACGTCGGCTTATCGTGACAATAGTTTCCATTTACGGCCGTGGCGCGGGCGGGACGATAGACTGGGGGTGCTGTGCCACTAAGATAGAATATTGTTCTGTCTCTGTTTTGTCCCACGCTCGGATGCAGATCTAATGGATTTGCTAGGCAAATAATAATACCATGATAAACTGAGATCACAGCATATACCGAAACACAAGAGTAAAAAGGATAAGGATAACCGGATTTTTTGTCTTTGTCAAAAGTCCGGTTATTTTCAACACAAGTCACAACAAAAGTATAATATTACTTTTCTCTATGGTCACAACTGAATGTTGTGCTGTGAATCTAGGAGTAACGAGTAATTGTGTTCTACTTCTGTGGTGCTGTGATGTTGTGACAAACAAATGGTTGTGCACTACGATATTCTTTGTTTTTTGTGTTATTTTATGTGAAAAACATTCGTTGAAAGTGCGTCAATATGGTAATATAAGTAACATTTATAGGGAAACATGGTGATGTGTTATGTATTAGGCTGTAAAAGCCGCAGTGAACGGAAATGTGAAAACATAACATTTCATTCGTAAGTACGAACTTTTATGCAATTTTACGTTCAGGTTTACAGAAATATTACGTTATTATACGTAAGAAAATGTGGCATAGTGACTTAAATTAAATGTTAAATGAACTTTAGTGATATTTTGTTGTGGTTATACTGGTTATATTATAGATTATCTGCTGTCGATCTCTAATGATATGCATTTTGTTTTTACAGGCTTATACGGTTTTTGGGCTACCAGTGTTAG
The DNA here is from genome assembly GCA_905231865.2 of Boloria selene. Taxonomy (NCBI): domain Eukaryota; kingdom Metazoa; phylum Arthropoda; class Insecta; order Lepidoptera; family Nymphalidae; genus Boloria; species Boloria selene. The sequence continues at coordinate 3,522,082 of HG993133.1, forward strand.
TATTGGGAAAACACCCCAAAAGTTTGTAATCCTTAAATATGTGGGTGAATAAAGGGGTTGTTGGCCTTTTTAAATAATTTTGTGAAGTTCTGATTTTTTTAACATACTATGTTTATTGTATATCTATGATAGGGGTTATTGGCCTTTTTTAATATCTGTTCTGAAGTTCAGATTTGTTAACTTACTATGTTTATTTTATATTTATGGATTTAGATTTCCAAAAGATTCTACCATCCGGCAGTTATGGATATATGCAACAGGACGAGAAAACTGGGTTCCAAGTAAATATGACAGGATATGCTCAATACACTTTGAACAAAAGTGTTTTAAGAAGACTCCTCGCAATGTCTATTTGAAAGAATTATCAATTCCAACCCTACATATTACTGCTAAGCAGGTAACATGTTCTTCTTCACGATAGAAAATATAAATAATAAAAATTATTTCCAAATTCTGTTATTCTCGCTAAAACTCGGTCAGCCGAGTATTTTAGATACCTTGAAACTGTTAAAAGTTTAGTTTTGATTGCAAGTTTTCGCATTGAGGGAAGTTTTGAAGGTTGTAGTACTGTGGTGCGATTTTTAGTGACTATTCAGGTTTGATGTCGGTGACTCTTATCTGATGTAGTTTTTAGTCGTCAAAACAAACTCATTTAATAAAAAAAAAATAAAAACGAACAAATAATTCTTAATCAAACATTGAAGAACAGTTAAACAACAATTGAATTAGCCAAAAAAAAAGTCAATTACCCCCCGCCACCTTAAGAGAGCCTAAAGTGCGCGCCAGATAACTCTGCGCGCGGTCAAAATCGGAACTAACCGAGAGCCATGTTGTCGTTTGACAGGTGTCTATGAGTGTGTGCTGCTTTCCGTGTTTTTATTCGTTTTCTAAGTAAATAATCGCCATCATCATGCCGAAAGTGATTTTAGGTGCTGGCAGGGATATTATTTTAAAGATCAAACATGCTTGTGAAGAAGAACGAGAACGTAATGATACCGTTTTTTAAAGTAAAAGCACGCGTCGCTTATTTGATAGGAAATTTTAGGATTGCCAGAGCATTAAAATTACCCATAATCAGTGGGTATAATTAATGTTTAGTAATGTATCTGTATAATTGATTATTATTTTCAATTTGATTTAAGTGTTTCAAAACGCACCATCACCCAAATAACTCGAGACCCTCTCGAGTTAGCGTACGTAGCGTGCGTAATAAGGTAGTAGCTACATCTTCTAAAATTGTGACACCGGGCAAGAAAAAGAATCGGATTAATAACATTGCTGAATTAGGTGACTTTGATAAATGCGCTATAAGGCATTTAATAGAGGACCCACTAGAGGACCACTGTTATACCAAATTTATAAGTCATCATCATCAGCCCTTTTTAACGTGTAACTAGGCACGGGCCGCCCATCATTACGAGGGGGATCAGGCCATAGTCCACCGCGCTGGCCTAATGCGAGTTAGCGGACTTCACATGCCTTTCGAAAACTTGTTAGGTTTTCTTAGACATGCAGGTTTCCTCACGATGTTTTCCTTCACCGTAAGATAAGTGGTAATCATGATAGAAAATGATTCGCACATGAAAATATCAGAGGTGCGAGACCCGGATTTGAACCCGCCTCACTCGGTTATCTAAGCAACGCGTTACTGGGATACCACTGTCATCAATTTAAAAGTACTACACGGTATTAAATAAAAGACTTAGAAAATTATCACGAAGTTTTAACTTCAAATTCTTACGTAGTATTAATATCAATAATATTTATTAACAACCATACCTACATAGTTAGAAAAAATCGCGTTGAAATAATGTCGCCTCGGGCGATAGTTTTTAATACGATCTTTTCCAAGTGTAGTGTACTTAGTACGTTATAACGTACTTCAATGGTAATTAAAATATTAAGATACGCGATACTTTTTGAACAGACGTCATACTTACCTACGAATACTTTGGGTACCTATACTTTGTCCATTTTGTTAATGGTTTTTTGACAGCTCACGCCCACGAAGTTTCGTATTTAATGGTTAGCCAAAAAGCCAAAAGGTGGAATTAAAGTTAAAATGTCATACTCATTAATATTGTACTTCATGGACGGGCATCTCCCCCTTATTGCTGTGCCACACATAACGATTACTACGATTCTGCCACAGATTACAAATAATCGATAGAAATCAATGCTAATATGTAAATAAGGTGTAATATGTTATTTAATAAGGAAGATAAAAAAATTTAAGATTTAAACCAATAAATTAAAATATTAAAGTTAATAGTAAAGTTTTACTTTCTTCTTAGTATAAGGCATACAAATAACAAAACTAAAATAGTTTAATTCCTTTTATTAACATGATTCGTCAGAATCATCATTTATATTAGATTTGTCCGATGAGGAGTCTTCAGTTATATTAATTATTAACTCTTGTGTGCATAAATTATCAAAATATGCAATGTCACGGCCCGAATCACATTATGATTCTCTTAGTTCTCTCCATCACACTTCATTTTTACGATAATAATATTTATTTTCAAATTAATAAATATAAAAATAAATATTATTTTATATTAAAAAAAATAAGGAAAATCGATTATTACGTCCTTTTGTCATCACTATAGCGTGTCAGTCGGCGAGCTGTCAAAAAACCATTAACAAAATGGACAAACTATAACGAAAAAGAATAGATTTTTTTATCAAAATATTACATTATCAAAATTTCGTTAGCCTGGCAACATTAAATACGCCACCAGTCGCGCACAGACTATCTGGTGCGCACTCTACAAGGTCGAGTAAAACAGGTCTAGCAACAAGCTCAGTTTCAGTAGTAAGCGATTTGTACGATTCGTGTGACAAGTTTCCAAGCTTCGCGATAACTCCGCTGTACGTCCTTGCTATCGACTGGAGACGGCGTTTAGTGACTATTAAGTGGTATTTATGAAATACGAAATAAATTTAAGTAAGGTGATGAGGGTTTAGTACGCTTGCATTACATGGGATAAAAGAGGGACCGAACAATATTATCCTATCTTAGTTTACAGCATCCAAGTCTACCGTCACGCTACGTTCGTAAAAGGAAACTTTTGTCACAATAAGCCGACGTACCTCTCTACTCTTGATGCTAGACCTTCTTTCCATTATACAGTTGTTCCTAGTAAATATTGTATGTCTGTGGAGTGTGTGAGTTCCGCATTAAAGATATTTCATTGTTATTTGCTGTTCATTCTAAGAAAATATAAATAATGATATGTGTGATTCAGTGATTCAGTGAAATTAAAGTATTTATATTATGTTATAAACTAAAATGTTGCTTACGATAAATTTTTTGTGCTAATTGTGAAATTAACAAAATAAAATATCTAAAATAAATCTATTTTACTTACTTAGTTGTCTATGCGTCTGTCAAAATATGTCAATAATTGAAAGTCCTTGTCATTAGTGTTTTCAAATATTTTTTGAATGTAAATATTAATAATAATTGCTTGTTAAGGAAATTAAAAATTAAACATGTGCTTTATATGATTGTAAAGGATAAAATGTCTGACGTTGAAAAATATGAAGAAACTCCGGCAGAAGAAGATAGTCCGACTATAGAATGCCGAGCGTGTTTGCAAATAATGAATGTAGACTCGAGCTTCTTCAACATTTTCGATGAATGGATGCCACCTTGGGATGGAATGGAAAGTACCATAGCTAAAGACTTAGCCAAACTAGCAAATATACAGGTAGTAATGTGTTTCTAATACATCTTCATATTTGAGTAAAAATGTAGTACATATAACTTAATATAAGAAACATAACAGATTTATCATAAAACATAAATCATTTATGTTAGAATATTTATAATTATCTAGAACTATTTATATATTTAATATCTTTACAGATATTGGAAAGTGATAAACATTCCCACATGATATGTGAAAATTGCTGTCAAGTATTGCTCACAGCATGTAACTTTACTGAAAATGTTAGAAAAAATGATAAAATTCTTAGAGAGAGGTATAGTGAAGATATTAAAGATCCGGAAAATGATAGCGTCTGGCCTAAGCTAATACAAGTAGATAAATCTTTTGATAATCCTATTGATATAGAGATTAAACAGGAAGTTGATTCAGATGAGGAATGTTCTGTTGCTAATGGTTTATATGAACCTCAAGGAGATGATTTACCAAATTTAGACATTATTAAGATTGAGCCTGAAGAAATGATCCAGCAACAGCCTTTACAAATACAGATTACAGTTAATGGTAAGGTTCTATTTTATGGTTCTTTTAATATATATATATTATAATATTAGGTAGATAATGGCAACATGGAGCTAATCAAAGTATAACATTGTGTACAGTATTTATTAATAAATAGTAATAATGTCAGAAATTGATGTGAGAATGAAGGCACATAAAAATATAAATTGTGAAGAAGACTTGAGCCGATAACATTTGGTTTCTGAAGCTAGCCTGTTACCACAAGGCCATTGTTATTATCACTATTTACTACATATTATAAAAAATAGTCCTCCGTCACATCTGTCTGTCTGTCTATTCCTGATGAACTCAAAAATGTCTGCACTGATTTTCATGCTGTTCTTACCAGTTGTTAGTTGTTCTCGAGGATGGTTTAAGTATATCCATAGCGGAACCCGTGGCTTCATTCCCCCTATATCTAGGGACCCGAGTGAAGTGAGGGTGAGTTTATAATAATAATGTATTTAATCCTTAGGCACCTTACCAGAAGAGCCAGAATCAGAGCCAATGGAAGAATGTGATGCACATTTAACAAATGGTATTAGTGACAACGGAGATGGGGTGAGTGTGATAGATATATATTTTTAATATTATTAATATATTATATTAATAATCCTATACTATTGTCATCTTTTAATCTAAAAGTACCTAGATGTCCACGCAAACCTATTTAGTTCTTCATAGCACCTACACGTAAATCTATCTTAGGAAAGTACTCGCCCATGTCACGTTTTTGTGACATTCTTAACAATAATGCTACCTTAGATCCATTCGGAGACTCGTTACCTAAGTTCCAAAAGAAAGCTAAAGAATGTCTTTGAATTCCTTTCTTTTGTGTTAAAAAGTGTTTTAGTATTGTAAGTTAATTTTATTACTTTAGATATTAAAAAAATATTCTAAAATGTCTATAATATGCATGCGGTATTCACCTTAAAAGGTAATGCATTTAGTCATAAGAACTATGTCTGTAAACACAATTTTTAAATATTGTAACATTGTAATTACCACTGGTGAATCAAATAAATAAATAAAAAAAAAAAAAAAAATATTATTTATTTATAGCTAATAATCAAAATTACTTGTTGAGGACTAAGATATTGTTAAATACAAAATATTTAACAAGTAATTTTGATTGAGTAAGAGTGAGTGACACATTATGATACATACTATATTTCTTAAGTTTAATGAATTCTGTAAGTGATATAAGCGTTGTTGTATTTAATGCAAAAATTACCATATGAATAAAAAAAGTGAATGAAAACTTTTTCTAATATTTATTAGTCAGTATTTATTTTTGTTTTTGTTTTAAATTGTTTTATGCTTTTTTATTTGTAAAATAATCATTGATAATAATATTTTATTTACAGTATTTAGAAGGCAATGTCAAAAATGAACCAGAGAGTGAAGAAGATGACATTGACCCCATATTATCAGATTTATCACTTGAGTGCATGCTCTGTGCTAAAACATTTAATAGTGTTACTGGGTTAAAGGTAAATATTAAATTATAATTTCAAGCTAATAATAAAAAAAACGAATTATTTGATTACCTTTAATATGATTACTAGCTTTACCCGCGGCTTCGCCCGCGTACATTTTTTTAATTGCTAATCAACCTCATTGGGTTGATCTGTAGAATGCCTGAAAGCTTCTTCAAAATTACTCTAGCTATTTCATAACCCATTTTTAATTCAAACAATTTTTTAATTTTTCGTAAAAAATAGTTTTTTTTAATAAAAAGTATCCTACTTCTAATACCTCCAGGAATATGTGTACAGAGTTTCATGATGATCGGTTGAGTAGTTTTCGCGTGAAAGCGTAACAAACAAACTTACATTCACATTTATATTATTAGTAGGGAAGTAGAGATTATTCCATCGACTACTAAGCCCGATAGACGCCTAATGTATGTACTTCTGCGTCCAAACCTGTCAGTCAAAAGTCTGAGGTAAGCGATACGGGGGAGGCGGGTTGAAATGGACGCTGATTGGTTAATTCAAGGTCGCGTCACTTGCTTATAGACAAATAGTGATGGGTAATAAATATGGGTAATAAATTTTTTGTACCAAGTCTACTTAATGAGTACCAGAATTATATTCTACTATAAATTAGTACAAGAGAAAAAATTACAAAATAAATTTTATATCTTATTGTAGGTAAGAATATTTTTATTAAAACAAACTTTCTTTACTACAAGGAATAAATAATAGAATACTTATCTTTATTTACATGTTTACACATGTTTAAAGTTTTCGGAACGTGTCGTCAAATGTCAAAATATATAATATATATACAATGGAACATATAACTTCCTTCGGTTAAAAAGCAGCTTACAACTATGTCGTCTGTAAAACATTTAAGAAAAAATGCATAATATTTACTTGTACCAATTTTATAGTTTAACTGGTACAGCACTAGTTACTCGTGCCGGTAATTAAAGAAAAGTATAGCAACAATGATCTGTATCGAAAAGAAAGGGATGCATTTTCCGAGAATGTCCGAAGATGTCAAATACATCATCGCGAGTTGCATTGCGACCAATATAGCTTGAGCTCTGATTTAATCACATTTAATGATTTTGGAAATTAAAATTCACTTACCTATGAAAAGAGATGCCATTTTTTTTTAAGTTACATGTTTGGCTACTATTTCCACACCATTTTATTGTACAGGAAGCCATGTTGCGCGTCTGTTGTATTTTATTTTGTCGGAAATTCACGAGTCGCAAGCAATATGTTCTCGGGTCACGGATGTGGTCGCTACTAAAGTAAGTCGCGCGATCGTTTTCTTAAGTCAGACGTATTTGTCTAACGTGTTGACTGAAAGTGTTCGCCTTGCGTGAGGTGTCTATTGGGCTTAGTAGTCGATGGATTATTCACTAGCCTTTCTCGCGGCTTCGCTCGCGTTCTTAAGGTTGGAAACTAAATACCTCGCAGAGCTACTGGCGCTCGTCCCCATTCCCAAACGCCCGTTTTGCACGCTGTAATCATTATTTTGTTGCGGAGTTATGTTAAAACTATGATATCTTGTATGATATTCATTGAAATCAAATAATGCCAAAAGCAGTTTTGTTTAAATTTAAATAGTAGTGACGAGTAACTTATTTATTTAGGTAAAGATTAATATCATGTTTATAAAACACCTTCACAAATAAAGCATTATCTTAGAACTAATTTAATTACCATAAAAAAGGTTATAGCGAGTCAACCTTAAAAGATAAACATATGCTATTGCTGAATTTTTTAGAACAATTCTGTCATACATGATTATTGCATAACTTTAATCGTTTACACAGCGTACGCGATGGAAGCTCTCAAAAGAAATATAATTCTCAAGTTTTTGCAACATTTTTCATTGAAGTTCAACTCCTATTGGTCATAGCGTGATGTAATATAGTCTATAGCCTTCCTCGATAAACGGACTATCCGACACAAAAAGAATTTTTCAATTCGGACCAGTAGTTTCTGAGATTAGCGCATTCAACCAAACAAACAAACTCTTCAGCTTTATAATATTAGTATAGATTACAATGTATAATATTTTTCAGGCCCACGTAATCGCACAACATTCGTACAAGACGGTTAAAAGAAAGAACAGTACCAGTTCTAGCTTATCCCCGGAAAAGAAAAAACGTAAATATATCTGTGCTATATGTAGACGAAGTAAGTGTTGTAGTGCATGGTATTTATTATATTTATACTAGCTGTACCCGCGGCTTCGCCCGCGTTCATTTTTTTAATTGCTAATCAACCTCATTGGGTTGATCTGTAGGAAAAAAAAAATTGTCTTAAAAATAAAAAAAAATTTAGGGGTGGACTACCCTTAACATTTAGGGGGATGAAAAAAAGATGTTGGCCGATTCTCAGACCTACTCAATATGCTCACAAAATTTCATGAGAATTGGTCAAGCCGTTTCGGAGGAGTTCAAGTTCGAACCCCGTGACACGAGAATTTTATATATTAGATTATAGTATTAGTTAGTATAAATATGAAAATTAGTCAGTACGTGTGTGCGTTTTTTTAGTATTCAATTGCAAGTTAAAACAGACAGTATAATGTAAAATTTTTATTGTTAAAATACATATTTTTTTCTAGATTTCTTGTTACTTTGTTTTTAAATTTGTTGTACTAAAGATCTACAATATGATTGACTTTAATAGTAATTGTATTTTTTAAGTTTCATTCTTAGTGTGTTATATTTTTATATAATTTTTCGTTTATGCACATTGGCTTGCAGCTAACTTCACTTTATAGTTTTTAAAATATTATAATTTCCATACAGATTTCACTACATCCACCGACCTAATGGTGCATGAAACCTGTCACAATAAGAGTGTCTGTTATGGTTGCAATGAAAACTTTGATACATTTGCACAGCTGACGACCCACAGACTGACATGTAAGGCTATTGCCAGTAAAGAAGTCACCAAGCTTAGAACACTGGATGATGTTCTACGGTAAGTGTCAAAATACTATACTATATGTATAAGGTCATAATCGCGAAATTTATGGGATTTCTAATAATGGAGAAAAATAAGAAAGATTAGAAGTATTTATAGTTGTTGATTTTTCAGTGCTATATAAAATATGGGGCATGATATATTTGTATTTAATTTATACTCCATTTGAATAAAAACCTTAAAAGCTCCATTGATTTTTTTTTATAATTTTAATTATGTACTACAATTAAATTAAATAATATACTGAAAATTTTAGTAAGAGTACAATATTATATTAAAATAAGAATTTAGCAGAAAAACCTTAAGTTTAAAAAAAATGGAAGAGAATATATTACATTGTATTTTTTTTTTACGGCACAAACATTTTTTCTTACAGACCGCAATCCAAAGAGCCAGCTCAAGAATTAAAGTGCAAAACTTGTAACGAAACATTCACAGATGTATATTACATGAATATTCATCAAGAAGTTCATAATAATAAGGAAGAAACAGAAATTGAGACTGATTCAACATCCATAAAAGTTAATCGAAGAAAAAGTCATAATAAACAATAATTGTATTTTATTAAAATTTGGATTCGAATTTCGAATAGTGCTATGCTTAGTTTTTTATTGATTTTAGGTAATTTTTTACAGTCATATTTATAATATAATCTGTTGCGCAAAAAAAGAAAGTTTCGTTTTGGTGATGTTTTTACTACATACAGTTTTTAAATTATTATCACTATGTGACTATAGTCCTTTGCCTTTCCCTATTGGGGATAAATTTTAAAAACAACAATTATCATTATGTTATTAAGTTGTAATCGAAATTGATACAAAAGATAGTTTTGAATTTTATTAAAAACTGCTAAAGTAAAAGGTATTTTTTTAAATTGCAAATAATTATATGGCTTCTAATATTTTATAATATAAATTCAATTATAAAAGATAGAAAATTATCAATAATTAACTATAGTAATAATAGTACCTACTCCTTTCAAGAACTTTTAATTTTAAAAGTCAACAGCCTTTGATTCAACAGCAAATAAATGCTTATTTATACATTATGTACTTAGTTCCAATTACATTTTTAATTACAAAATTTATTTAATTGCCAGCATGATTTCGTGGATGCGATTCCCACACAACAAAAATATAAAACAGATAAGACAAGAAAGTAAAAGAAAACAACACAATTACATGATGGGGCCATTCATTTATTACGTAAGACTGTTTCCGCTAGTTTTTGACCCCCTTCCCCCCTATTATAAGAAAAAATAAGAATATGCCGACCCCCCCCCCCCCCCCCCTGTTTAATATTTATTACGTAAGAGTCTAAAAGAAAAAATGAATACACTTTTGGTTTATTTTAATGTTTATTTTTCAAAGTAAAATGTTTTTTGAAATCTTTATTTGTAATTTTAAAGGTACAGTACAACTTTTTCAAAGTATAATTTTAACTTTGCGCATTTTTTTGATTTTACGTAAGAACTATCGAGACTCCCTCCCACCCCCTTGTAAGAAAACATAAGACATGGTCGACCCCCCTCCCCCCCTAAATTGTCTTACGTAATAAATGAATGGCCCCATAGGTATATCGTCAAAATTCCAACATATTGTAGCAATAATAGTAATAGTTCATTGAGTGAGCTGTAGTGTAATTGCGATATTTTTGTCATTTATGAATTTTTCCTGGTTTTTAGTTCTGTACATTGATGACATATAGATATAAAGTGTCCGTCTGTGAAAGAATAATTTCTCAGAAATAAAAAGAGTTATAATTTTTACGTCATATAGTTAAAGGTATATAAATAATACTTTGTTTGATTTACACGAATATTTTATATTGTAAAATTTACCGTCGGGACTTTTCGTGGATTATTTTGAAAGAAAAATGAAAATAAATAAGCGAAATTAAAAAGCAATCCAAAACGAAGTTTTATAAATACAATTAAATGAAATTAATTATTAATGCCACACTAGTTATTTTGAAGTACTTAATAATTTTTCTATGTATGAACTGTCTGCGAACAGTTTTAGCCATTAGATCAATGCTTCGAAGTATTATTATTACCAAATTTGTTTTTATTTTAAAGACATTGTATGATTGCAAAAGAATTTTAAATCTAAGTATAAGTACATAAAGTACTTGTATAACTATTATTTCTATTGTAAAATGATCTAAGTGATGCTTGTAAAGTTAACCGATATTTTTTGGGTTTGTAAGAGTTCATAATATGCATTTGTAAATCCATTTTGTCATTTCATTGTATATATTTTATGAAATAATGTAATTTAATGTAGTGAATACAGTTATTTTGCAACTGTCGTATGAGTTTTATTTGAGTATTAGGAATTTTCGTTGATTTAATTCAAGATGTTAGTAATTGTTAGTTAGTAATGTTTTTTTTCTAACCAAGTGTTTTTGTTAGAGGTCTATTAACGATAAGGCATATTTTGTATCGATGTATATGATTTCAGTTTTTATATATATTTTTTGGTAACTATATAGTAACTAAACTTATACTTTATTTGACTTGATCAAGGCATCAAGCGTGAACAGCTGGATCGATTTCGCTTATTCTTTTTTTTGTGATTGTTATTGTCACAAGGTTTCTTATGAAAGAAAAAATTAAGAAAGTTGCGCGGATAATTAGAAAATTTAATGACGTTTGTGCGTGTCTAGGAATGAACATGAGCGACGCGAGGGTGAAACACTAGTGTTGTTCTAAAATAGGAATAAGATTTTAGAAATAAAACATCAATTGAAACAGTTAGATAAACTTTATTAAACATATTTACATATCGTCTACAAGCATATAATTTCTATATATAATAACATTGTGTAATCCGTCGTTTGCCTTAGACTTCGATATTTCATTGAAAATGTCAAAATTAAAAAATAATAAATAAAAACCATAATTTGAAAATTAAAAATAATACTGACAGAATAAAAATTAAAAAATGGAAATATAAATGCCAAATAAAATATCAATCATATTTTAAAATTTAATTAACTAACGAGAAAAGGAATGATTTTAATAAAAATAAAATTAGATTTTAAATTTTTATGTTACATATTTTGATAATATTTTAATACTTTTCTATTTACTTCTTCAGAACAGATGGAAAACAAGATGTCTTTCTATATGTTTAAACTTTATGAAATAAAGTTTCAAATATATTGGGGAATGACATAGTTGTATGGCAACACTAAAATTTCAATACGAAATTTAATATATTTTAAAATGGTTGTAGATTTTCTCTCATGTAGATCTCTTATAAGCCAATTTCAATTTAATGCTTGTAATTCTTATTTAACAAAATAATTGTGCCTTTCAATAAAACATTTCTTAATTTCAATGTGTTTAAAATATATTAAATAAGTAACAACTTTAGATGCAAACACATAATGCCAATCAACTACGAACATCAAGATAAATATATATTTATGTGCTTAGAACACCAAGATCAGTGAATAATATTAATATTATAGATATTAAGGAAAGTATCTGGTTGAGCTACCTTCTATTACAGCAAGTAGAATTTTGAATTAATTTTAAATGCTGGCAATTTAATTCCTGTTCAACTCGTTCAAAATACGAAGAATGTAAAGGAACAAATTCAAAATGTCCATATACAAGTTGATTGTAGCGAGAATGTATTCCTCTGGAGAGAGGACGGTCATCATCTGTTGTGTGTCGAAGATCAGGAAGAAGCTAAAGAAAATGGCGCCCGTGAAGGATAGTGCCACTTCAAAGGCAGAGCTCTGCAGGAAAATTTGAAGGAATCCTCCGATGAGGAGGACACTGAGGCCGGCGATAAGGCTAAAATAAAAAAAATGTATTTAACGTTTTAAAAAATAATATATTTATTCATAATAAAAAAATAACTTTTGTTTTTTCATTATGTAAGAACTCAAATGATTTTGAATGATGGCAACACTAATGGGCACAAGTTAACTACCTACATTATTGTACTATACAAACTATACATAATAAAAATAACAATGACCGCCACAACACAATTTACAATTTTATAGCTTGGGTTTAGAACCATGTATTTTTTTTATTTTGGATATTTTTTATAATGATGGTGGATGGATTTAGAGAATATAGAAGTAGTGGTTGCTTAGTTGATAATAATTGAAGAGGTGAATGTTTGAAAGTGATAAGTAATTTTTAATTTTTTGCTGTTTTATGCATAGATGTTGGTGTTATTGGGTATAAACAGTTTTAAATCTTAAAACAGCCATATTTATGTCTATTATAGTTCACTTCACACCACTTTATACGAATGTACAGTTCGCTTCACGTAAAAAGAACGCTGGAGGAAAGTGGTGGTGCTATTCTTTTATTTTTGAACTAGCATTTCGCTCGCGATGTATATTGGTTATTGTTAGGTACATTGAAAAATATATTAGATAGAACGTTATTAAATAGAATTCTATTAATTCATAAAATATGTTAGATTCAATGTAGAATGTTTCATTTACTTACAAAAATTAAATTAATCCGGTTAATATATATTTTAACTGCATTATTATCAGACTCTCTCTTCTTAAAACAATATACGTCAAAAATATTTTTCTCTATTTTTTATATAAAACCATTTCGTAATTAATAACTTTTATGTGCACGACGGTCTTTTGAACTGACGAACCAATAGCGAGCCGGTGCGCATGCGGCGCGTGCCCCGCCGTCCCGCGCCCCGCGTCTTACCACCAAATTGTCCGATAAATCGTCTCTGCGCAACTTGACAGCCAGCGTTCTTTTTACATGACGCGAATTATACCTAATATGTTGCACACTGATAACAATTTTACTTTGTCTTCAATTTATTTAGAGTTTATTTCATAAACTGTGATTTTAACTTAATTAATTAAAATTATTTTTTTTAAAGTTAATAATGCCACATGAGCATCAAAGCAAGAAACACATTCTTATTGTAGGAAAACTATAAATTAGTACATAACTTACCCATATCCAATGAAAGAGAAGTCACGCTTGGTGTTGAGAGTGTATAGAGTGAGAGACAGCACAACAGAAAATGTTAAAGCCAGAGCCTGAAGTACTACCAATTTATCGCAGTATGACACTACAACACCAATGGTGAATGCTTGAACAACCGTCTGAAAATAATTTGGATAAATCAAACAGGAATCGAAATGGATACCTTGTAGTATATTTTGACGACACATTTGGCTCAGTTGGTAGTGACTACTTTCTGCGCCAGCGGTCGCGGGTTCGAGTCCCGCTGGGGACATTAATTTGTTGATGAATGTTTGTTCTCTAGTCATGGGTGTTAATATTTATAGTATGTATGTATTTAAAATTCATATGTGTAGTATATCAACTATCTGGTATCCGTAATACAAGCCTCGTAGCTTACCACGGACCAAGATGGCGCTGTTGTAAAAATCTCCGAACATATTTATTTATTATTAATTTATAAATTCCTGTAGTATTCAGTCCCTTTTAAAATTCATGCAGTGCTGGTTGATAGGCTTTACAATGCCTTTTGATGATGAAAATTTACTTTGTTTTCTTAGACATGCAGTTATTCTAATAATGTTTTCATTTCTTTAGTTCAGTTAGATAGCAAAACACTATCAATTTATTTATATAAATATATTAACAATATACATATGAAATATTTCTGACAATGTTATTAAAGGCAGTGAGTGGTAGCTCAGTGGTAACATCCTTGGAAATCAAGTGAAGCAGGTTCAAATACAGGCACCTCCAATATTTTCATGTGCTGTGCACATCATTTTCATCATGATTATCACTTGTCTTACGGTGACAAAAAAACATTGTGAGGAATTTTGCAAGAGTGAGAAGACCTAGCACTTTTCGAAGGTCTACCGGGTCAAACTCTTATTAAATAATAATAACAAAATTAAATCGAAATTTTACGAGATATTCTTTGAAGGTCACAGGAAAAACTTTAGAACATGAACTACAGTTTTTAATACCATTTTCCTACTATATTTATTGTTGAATTTTGATGTTTTTCCCCTAGTCATGTATGTGTATGAATCATTTATATACTTACAAATGCAGCTAAAAGGTACAAGTTGGCTGGATAGTCCCTCCTCTTGATAATCAAAGCAATTAAAGTTATCATACTGAAAATGAATGCAATGAACACCATCCAGTCACTGAAAAATAACAAAATATTGATAACAATGTAGGATAATATTTAAAACAATTAATAAATCTATACTAATATTATAAAGCTGAAGAGTGGGTTCTGAAATTGCTGGAGTAATTTTGATGAAATTTCCAGACAAATGAATGGGGGCGAAGCCGCGGGTACTGCTAGTATAAAAATATGTTTACAAAAATTTTAAAACTTTATTTACTACGCTAGGGATAAAGATCACCTTTGCTGCAAGAAAGTTAAAAAAGTAAGAATTTAATATAATTTTCTTTACTTGGCATAGTTTAAAAGTTTCACTTTTTAGGGAAAAGTCAACAAGAAGGTCAGCTGCAAATATTGCTAATAGTTTAGTAAATTACAAGAGAATTACATAATTATTCTAATAATAATATTCCCTAATGGTTATGAGGTAATTATAAAATTCATTAGTATATAATGGATTTTGTTTCAATTCTTTTTATATACCTCCTGACTTATTCTTGCCATATAATTTTAATCTTAATTAAGTTACAACAACAATAATAAAGAATAAATATTTTAAACATGACTTACTTTTCATGTATAAACCCTTGTACAGGTTTAACAAACATAAACACAGCAGCTATTGCAACAGTTGCCAGCAATTGTATAGAAAGCAGTCCATACACTTTTCTAATAAAACCCAAACGAATATCTTTATGTGCATTCATTACATTATTTCTGTAAGCGAAATCATCCTGAAAATTTCAATAAACATAAGTAAATGTTTTAGCTGCGTATTGAGTAACTTTAAAATAGATTACATTGTATTTTTTAAAAGTCTAAATAATTATTGCCCTTCGAATTTTCGTAATATAAACTGATAGATTCACAGAACAATCTTAATGACATATGTTTAGTATTGCTTAATATCTTGTTTTTCAAATTCCATGGGTATTGTAAACAATACATTGAACTAATTATTTTTCTACTTTTTTACATTAAATAGTTATCAACATCGATACACTATCATCTGTATCTTATCTCTTAAATATCCGGAAAATATTAATGGACAAGGGATTCTAATTTTTCTATTAGAACATTAGTAGAAAATCTGTAATATAAACGTGATTTATCATCAATTAAAGAATTCAAAGTACGTTTTTGCTTCAGGTTTTATTTGTAAAAGTGATAAACATAATCCTTATTTAAATCATTGAAGGCCATGATGAAATGTTCGATTTTTATAGTTTAAAATTATACCTCAATACTCTCTTTTCCTCCCAACTCGCAGTCCTCTTGAGCATACATTAGTGGTATGCCAGCCATCGTGTTCACAATTAAAGGACTAGTACGAATAAATAATTTCGTTTCAAAATATTTTTCAGCTGTTCAACAATAAAAAATAATACTGTGAAAGCGACGTACACAATTACTTTGACATATTGTAATGTGACATAAAAATTAACCAGAATACAGATACAAAATTTAAACCATAAGCAATAATCAATAAAAAGCACGGTCTTGATAAAAAGTATTTGAGTCTATATTGAACAAAATGTTTTTAATTCCTTAAAGTTATGTTTATTGTTTACAACCAATACACTTATATGAAGAATATTAATAGTACAGCTGTTTCACTTTAAATGACTAACATAAATATTTATTTTAAAAATCAGCTGAAACTGATGATACTGTTATAGCTGTTTTGAGCTAGAATGTTATCGAAAATTTAAATTTAAATGAATGCAGATGGTAAGTTTAAAATATGTTATGTATTTTATATCAAAATTGTGATAAAGTCGTCTTTTAGCGACTTTGAGCAAATTCTCTACTGGCAAATCGCAGAATTAACTTCGATAAAAAAAACTAAACAAGTTTAAAGCGACATACGTAAAGCGTAAATAACATATCTGCAAAAACATTATATAGGTAACCCTATACCAATACCGGTACCCTAACCCTATACCGGTAACCAATTTCATGTACTTGTGATATTGATATTTCCAAGCGATTACCCTTGGAAATTATTGCTTTGCATATTCTAATTTTCATACTTGTAAAAAAATTATACAATCTAAAATAATATATCAGTCTGGGTAATTTACTCATAGCCTAAATGCCTAAATTGCAATATATTATGCACTTCAATAAAAAATATTTCCTTCTAAGTAATGAAGCATAATACACATAATTCCTGCGTGTGTCTATTTATTTTCCTTCAGCAGTATATCGATTGCTCTAGGCCACAGGGCGTTCCCGCGAAAAGTAAATTTGCACTTACCACTTTATTGACAGCGTGCCCTGATTCAATAGTAGCCTCCACAGTATTTACTAAAGCAAAAAAAACTTAGCAAGTAAAGGCTAAGGGTATATATTTTTAGACCACATAATAATGTTTCTATTTGTTATTACATTTATGCGAGTTTCCATTTCTTT
Organism: Boloria selene; assembly: GCA_905231865.2. Taxonomy (NCBI): domain Eukaryota; kingdom Metazoa; phylum Arthropoda; class Insecta; order Lepidoptera; family Nymphalidae; genus Boloria; species Boloria selene. The sequence goes on from HG993133.1 coordinate 3,539,320, forward strand.
ATATATTTTTATATCTGTAAATGTAAGAAGTTCGACTTAAAAAAAGGCATATAAAATTGCGAGATTAAGATAATTTATATTCTAAATAAACTTAATTACCAGGCCTAGAAGTTGTAATTAAAAGAATTCAACTGTCTTCTCGATTTAATGATTCGTAATTTGTATTTAAAATAGGATAATTTAAAAAACTACTTAAGAAGGTTTATATAATTAAGTACCTATATTTAACAAGACGTGGAAGATCGATTAATAGCTGGACATAATTTTTATGGGTGATAAAAGTTTACTGTCATCGGGAGTCGAGAGGTCGGGGTAATTACATTTTTATAGTCACTTCCAGTGCATTAGCAGTTAAGGGTTGTCAGGTACAAAAAACCCTAATTAAGTGCAAGGCCCAAAAAGAGGCCATTAAGTAATTTTGTTACATTTGTATTTGTACGCAATAAGTACACTTAACGTCGAACTTCCCTTTTTTTCTATTCAATTATTTTATAGAAATTCCACTGAAATCATATAAAATTTGTTAAGAATCGGATATGTCATATGTGTGATTTTTATATTAAACTAGCTTTAGCGCCTAGGTTTAGCGCCACGGAAGCCAGGGGTTCCACTAATTAAAATAAATAAAATTTCTAAAATCTAACCTCCTCCTTTTTTGAAGTCGGTTAAAAAGTAGCCTAAGTTACGCCTTATAACATTAGCTATCTGCAATTGAAAGTTCCGTCAAAATCAGTCCAGCCAAACAGACAGACAGACCGATAGACAAACTGAAAATTTAAAAATTGATTTTTTGATGCTAGTATCATATATTACAATCATTCATATGCATTTAGTGAAAAGCTGTTAATTTGATATTAAAAACAGACACTCTAAAAAAATTTAAAGATGGTAGGTACATAGGCTCAGTAGGCAGAATGAAAATTTAGTAAGAAGAGTAAACCTTAAAATAAATTAATACTTACCGTTTCATTTAATATTTAAGTATTTGAAATGACGCGTTATAAATCCACAGAATACTAATACTCCTGGCGGAGACAAATCCCTTTAAATTGCCAGTCGTTCATAATATTGAACACTGAGAGAAGACATTGAGAAGACAGACTATATTATTTCGAAACGACCTTGACGTGCCAACGTAGTCTTTAGGGATTTGGGGATATTATAATATAATATGTAAATAATCACTTTGGGAATTCGAAAAACAAACAAGTCTTGTAAGACTGAGAAGATAGTTTAATTTTTCCATTGCTCACGATTCATTCTGCTACCTCCGTACATAATTAAAAAGGTATAAAAATATGAATATATAATATAATAAACTTCTAATTGCCCCGAATTTATACAGTAAATATTTTTTGGAAAATCTTTTGAATAGTCATTGTTATCGATACTGTCGATTCTTTGTCTGTCTATTGTATTCTTGTGTCGCTTGTGGAGACTAATATAAAGGCCTTTGACTTATTTTATTTTTTATTCATTGACCATATTAGTATCTTTAACCATAGACTATGTTATACATGGACTTAAGCATTACGACAATGCTACATTTATCATTTTGTTAGTCTGTCTACAACCACAGGGGACATGACCCCCCCCAAAATCTAAGGTCAAATTGAAAAACTCAAAAATTTGCCAAATAATAAAAGGAAATTTCTAGCTATCGCCTAACAGCGATAAATTTATAGTTTGATGACATCTAGTGGTGTTTTTATGAACATGATGAAACATGTTAGAAGAGCGATTAACAGGTTTAGCTCTTCTAAACATTCACCCGGAAATAGTACCTACTAGAATAGACGTCTCAAATATTATCACCCGATTCGCAAATACAAAAAGTCGACTTCCATTTGTTTTATAAGTAATGTATAAACCGACTTCAAAACGTTACAAATCGAAACTAAAAACAGAAAAAGTAATTTTAATTACTTAGTTATTGTTGGAGTCGGTGCCAGCCAAGGACAGTTTTATCCTGCCTTTGCAATGAACTTTCGAACAGATATTTTGATTATATTTACAAATTGATACATTCATTAAATTGTTTTAAGATTATTTTGATTTGGCTGGCACCGACTCCAACAATAACTAAGTAATTAAAATTATTTTTCTATTTTTAGTTTCGATTTGTAACGTTTTGTTAAAAATTTTTTTTTTTGTGGAAATTAGATATTTTGTTTAAATATAATATTGGTAGGCTAACTAAACTACTGCTCCAATAAGTCAGCAAAGTTTTGGAGTGTACGACAATAGTCAATCGAGATTTGTCGCCTATTTTTCCACGTAACTCCTAGACGTTAATAAGATGTATCTTCTATTATCAGATCTACCTAATATCTTGAAGGAATGCGACTATCGGTTCATAAGTACGTATAATATTAAAAAAAAATCTTTCAACTCCTAACCGTTGAGGAGATATACCTTACATCATCACAAATTCTTGAACAGCTTTAGAAAATATATGAAAAACGTAATAAATGCCTATAAAATTTGAGAGTTGCCCTGGATTTCCTTAGGATCCCATCATCAGGTCCTAACTTGGTGATAATGCGAATATCTTGGAAGTATACCCTACCGAACAAAAAAATTGTAATCGGCCAACTTTTGACGCAGAATTAATGAACAAACATAAAAAGAACCGTCGAGGAATTGTACTTACCATCATCAGCTCATCCACATGAAATAATGATTTTCAGACACAAATGCTTGAACATCTTTAGAAAATATTTAAAAAAACTTAATAGGTGTCTATAAGAGTATAAGAGTTGCCCTTGATTTCCCTGGGATCCATCATCAGAATCTGACTTGGTGACAATGGGTCCCCCTCGGAGCTATACTCTACCGAACAAATGAAAAATTTTTGAAATCGGCCCACAGACGGCGGAGAAATCGGTGAACATACATAAAAAAATATATGCCTACAATGGAACATATAACCTCCTCCTTTTTTGAAGTCGGTTAAAAAAAAATTTGTCTTGTGCAATAATGTGTATTGAGTGACCCCCTCCAAAATTTCAGGCTGCGACCGCGCCTGCCTATAACCTTCCTCGACAAACGGACTAACCAACACAAAAAGAATTTTTCAAATTGGACCAGTATTTCCTGAGATTAGCGCTTTCAACCAAACAAACTAACTAACTCTTCTGCTTCATAGTATTAGTATAGATCTATATATATATTTTCACGTTTAAGTCACGTGGTCAGCAATCAAAACATCACCATTTCCACATATTGTTTTCTATGAGCAATATCGATTATAAGAAGCTAACATGTTAGAAGTTAGAACATGTTAGCTTCCTATAATCGATATCGATAAGATGCAGAGAATCATATTTTATAGAGATAGGTATACATTTCTTTTAATATCATTCTAGGTGCAATTCAAATGTACGGGTAGCTTGCTTAGGTCGTATAATAAAAAAAAAATGATGATAGCGATACAATTGGTGATAGCCCTCTCTAATATTGCATTGGTATCTACTACGAATCAAGTTGTTTAGATGTAGGTACTTTAAGTATCTATGCATTTCCTAGCACTTGGAAGTTTATTTCAAACTTTAGAGGCATTGGATTTTATTTATTTACTCTAGTAATTTAGTTTAAAGTTTAAACGTAAAACATAAATTAAATAAAGGTTACTAAAGTTTAAGTATCTTATAGTAGTCATTTGTAAAATTATTCATGTTTTTATCTAATATTTTAATCTATACATCTATACTGTAACGATATGACGACACGTTTGGCGCAGTTTGTAGTTAGATAGAGACCCTACTTTCTTGCGCCAGCGGTCGCGGGTTCAAGTACCGCTGGGGGCTTGTTAAACTCGGATGTGACACGGAAGTCATTGGTGTTTATATTTATAATATAGGTATGTATTTAAACTTACTTATATATAAGTATGTAGTATATAAACTATCAAGTATCCGTAACACAAACTTTCTTCGTAGCTTAACTAGAACTAGATGGCGCTGTGTGTAATAATGTCCCAACATTTTATTTATTAAACTGGAGTTTCTATTTTTAATTTCAAAATAACAGCTTATCACTAAATGCATATGAGAGTATATACGATACTAGCAACAAAAAAAAACATTTTTTAAAATTTTATAGTATCGATAATAATTCATAGATATCAAAATTTGACTCTCAAAAAGATTTACCGCATTTACACTATGCTTGAGAAATTGACTTATTTAACTATATAATATGTATGTATGTAATATGTATCGACTGTTCCGGCTAATCTCTGATCGGCTGGACTGATTTTGACGGGACATTCGCTCGCAGATAGCTAATGAGTAACTTAGGCTACGTTTTAACCAACTACAAAAAAGAGGAGGTTGTATTTTAGAAACTCGCAATAAACCTAGGAACAAACCCGAGCGAAGCGAGAGTGAGTCGCTAGTATAATAAAAAAGTATTTTTGTAAATAATGACACCTCAGCCTTGCTATTTCGATACTGTCTACAGCAGGTAATAATCAGCCTCTCTTGCCAATTAATTTACCGCTCCGTTCACTAAAAACCGTAAAACTGGAAAAGTGCCATCTTCCTTAATATTTCAATTATAAGTAGTTCAAGTGGCTTTTAATGTGAAAATGATAACTACATATTATATATATTCTTTGTTAGAAGAAAATCTTATTCGATTGATTATGAATAGCTTGTGCCCAAAATTCGGCCTCAATTATGTTGAACATTTTAGAAAAATACATAAGTAATTATGGATAAAATTTTATTACCTCTTAGTCCAAAAAAAAAATAGTTTTTTTTTTTTATAGTTAAGCTGGGTTTTGAAATAGTTAGCGATCGCTATTTTATTGATTCTTGCCGCTAAAGAGCTCATTACACTATTTAGTATCTTACTAATCTAACTAAATAAAACAATCAAGACTAACAAGACAGCCTTACTAAGATTTAGCGTAGTGTAAAAACAGAATGCAAGTTAGTTAGTCCGTGTGATTTACCGGTGTTTCCTATGACACGTACGCCTTGTAAATGAGTTTGCATGCGGTGTTTCGGCTGGTGGCGTGCTTGTCTTATTACACTTTAAGACTCTATAATTTTTTTGAAGATTTTCTGACTGTCTTTTACCGCACCACGAGGAAACCAATGGACAGATTTTATGTTTAGTATATGATGATGAGCTGGTTATCCAGATTTTACTGTGAGAAAATATCTTATCTCCGAAGGATCAATATAAAATGTCTAGGACGAAAGGAGCGGGGCTGAGCGAGGGTAAGTCCTTAGTCCTTGATATGAGAATACATTTAAAGTTTTTTTTTGTTTTGAAAGGGTATTATAATAACTTGCCTTTTATCATGGTATGCTCCATGCCTTGAACATACATTTTGTTTAATTACACTTTTGCAAGGAATATTTATGATTAAGTAACAACAATTAGTCGAAGAAAAAATTGTGGACAGTCTTCACTTGTTATGCTTGGGTAAACGAAAGCAATCTTCAGTGCATCGAAACTATTCATTAAGCTGTTAGTTCTGATAAAAACAATGTATTATGGACTCTATTCGGTCTTTATAAGGTAAAAAATTTCAAATTAAGCATATAAGCAAAGCCCAGTCTTTCGCGACAAGCGTCATAAGGAGGTTATCATGGTTGAAGTTCCATTGTCGCGGACTCGACGCCCGTCTCGAGAAATTTAATTAGAATTCCCACGAAAATTTCCCTCATAAAGATGTTTGAGATAAAAGAGTTTAGGGGGCTTGCGGGGCATATTCTAGCAACACTCGCTACGTCCTTGTAACTAATGCCTCAAAGTGCCGAAATGAGGAAAGTTCCTTTGAGATTTTATGAATGGCGGAAGTTCTGCCAATTAATTGGATGTAAGTCAACACGTAATTAGTAATTGTTCTCTGAGATTTATTAAAAAAATTGGTGCTGTGTTTAGCTTATGACGTCTTAAAATATGTAATACTAGCTGACCCGTGCCCACTTCGTTGGGCATAATGTTAATAATCCTTTTTTAGTACAGAGTGTTTAAGTTAGACATATGCTGTCGTTGACTTTTTGTAGGCATTTTCAAGCTCCACATCTTTTCTCTAGAACTCAAAAATATATCTTTCATAGTTAAGGCAGCGTTCGTAAGAAACGCTTTCATTCGACCGTTTTTTCTCCGATTCAGTTTGCAAAACGGACTACCACGTAAAAGCCTTTTTATTTTTCGGTTTTTTATATAACCTATGACACTCAGCAACAAAGTGGCTTTCTATGGGTGAAAGAATATTTAACATCGGTTCAGTAGATCCCGAGATTACCCCTTACAATTTAACAAATATACAAACTTTACTTCTTTATAATGTTATATAAGTATAGATGTTTGGTAAACACTACATATTATAAAACAGTCCTCCGCCGCGTCTGTTCGTCTGTTCGCGTTAAACTCAAAAACTACTGCACCGATTTAATGATGTTGGCACCAATGGATAGAGTGGTTCTCGTGAAAGATTTTAGTATATATCTAACTAGCGGAACCCGCGGCTCCCTCGCGCTAAATGTGAGTCGCTAGTACATATTAGTTAAATAAGTCAATTTCTCAAGCATAGTCTAAATACGGTAAATATTTTTGAGAGTCAAATTTTGAAATAGGTAAAACTTGATTACTGATCTATGAATTATTATCGATACTAAAAGCATAGCTGTTATTCGAGGTACAAAAATTCTTTTAAAATGTCGGTAAAAGATATTAAGAAATGTCAACTTCTAAAGACAGATTGAAATATAGTAAATATACTCCTCGCATAATATACACGAAAATGTATACATGTATACACTTATTATTGCTTACTTTACCTTGTTATGATGGTAACATTGAGCGTTGGTTAGTCGCAGTTCATCTTTAAAAATTTGAAAGTGCAAAAATTAAACCGCAGTCTATTTTTCATAGTGACGTCACAGCATTTGTTTCTTCATCACATAAAGGTATCATCATGAAACTTTTTGAATGATATTTTTTCGCACGATTAAAGAATAGCATTCTTACGTTAAATAAAGACTGCTAGGTGATATTTATCTGTAATTGAAAATGTAGCAATTCGTCGCGTCGCATTTGTGAAATGAATGGAAATTTCATTCCGCACTCAGTTTTCACTGAATTAAATGGTTCAACTTCAGGTTTAATTGGGACACTGTATTAAAGCTATAAATTATTAGAATAGTGTGCAGGTGCACTTTGACCGAGTTCATTTTATTAATGAGACTGTATTCAGCCACAAAATTATAGTAGGTACATAATTAAAAAATCTGTGATCTAGGTGGATGGTAGAGTGGATAGGATAAATAGATAAATATTGTAATACAATATTGTTACCAACTTAATTTTAAAATTGTTGAGTTTCTCGCTCGTTCTTCTCAGCAGAACAGCTTTCCGAGCCGGTGATAGTTTACTCACAGATTTACAGACTGACATTTAATTTTAATAATGTAAAAATGACGATTCAAAAGAGCTTGTAAAAGTCTATTTGAATAAAGAATATTTTGATTTGATTTGATTTGAGTGATTTGATTCGAACGGAGAGTGTAGAAAAGATAGAATTAGCAGTGTCTTGCTTATAATAATTTCATATTCTTTTTGTTTGTTTCGCGTATGTGGGTTTTCTTAAATCTCTACTTTTTTGAGTTAAAATGAATCGGTTGAACTAATACTAAGCTCGTTAGTTAGAGATCATGTTCCATGCACTGGTTTAAAGTATCCTACTTTCATACATACGAATATGTTGTAGATTACTATGTTCATTATGTAAATACAATACAAATACTACCATATCGCGAATAGTTCCATAATAGGTGTCGCAGTGCGTCTGCGATCGTATTGGATTTCCGCAACTTAGTTTGAATAATATGCAGGATTTTTTTTGCCAATGACAAGCGCAATCTTTAATTTTTATAATGAATTTTATTACTACACTTTTCAGTAGTCCTGTCTTTTCAGGTCGTACTTCATATGTTTTTTAAGCATCTAGCTCCGACAAGTCGCTCCAGCGTGAAAAGAAAACACGCACACATAAACTTCCGTATTTAAACTAGTATCATTAAAAAAATTGTTATTAGGTCTTACAGTTATTTAAACAGTTTACTTAATGTTATTGCATGAGAGTTATCGTTAATAAGAGGATATAAGTAACTATAATTAATTTATTTATCTTTCTTGGGGCTGTTCTGACAACTCGTATACTGCAAAGATTTTTTTCCTCAAACAGGATTGGCCCTGGTCATGAACGAATAAGCTACTGGACCAGTCACAAAATACAAATGCATGAAAACACGTTCAACCAATTGAAGTATAACGCACACAAAGAATTGACACAATACATCAAAATTCACTCTAATGCTAGTGCTTAAACGTAGTCGATAAAATACATATATCAATGACATTTTAAATATTAATAATAAATATTGTTTGATTTTTCGCCGATAATCAAACCCAGAACGTTCGTTCGAATGGGAAAGAAAATTTATGTGTTAAAATAAAATAAAAAATTAAGTACACATACTAATTATAATTTTTGCATTTATAATGTTTTTATTTAATTATAAAAATATTATTATAAATTTATTGTCATCAGATTGTAGGATACTGCGATAAAAGTATTTTATGTTATTGTACTGTACAAATAACATCATTATTCGCTTAGTTATTTCGTCAAATATCGATATATTTTTCGACATTGTCAAGCACTAGTCGATGTCAAATGGACTTACTCAACAGTTCTGTCATTTGTTTTGAACGGTATAATCCAGCCATTTTATGATGGTTGTCAGATGTCAACAATACATAGATATATCGACTATATTTAACATAGTTGAATAATACGAAATTTTATTTTACATTTACTTAAATTTTGTGATAAATAACATTAAATGTAATAAAATATATTTCTTACAAGTGAAAAGAAATAGTGCTGCTTCCGCTGCTATAGTTTTTACACCATCTAATAGAACATTTAGCCATTTTTGGGAGATGTTTTCTTGACAAGTAAGTGCTTGAGACTGACGTAAAAACAAACGGCCAGGCCTAAAATATCCTGATTACTGACATTACCGGTAAAGGTACGTCCGCTTATGTGTCTCGTCCATAGTTTATTCGTTCATGGCCCTGGTCTATACGTATACCTATACTAAGTATATGATCCGCTTCTAAAAGCTCGTATGTGACAACTTTATTTTCACGTTTTAAACTCTATTACTAAGCATCAGAAAATCGAAAGCACTTTTATAAACAAATGAATGCTAAAAGCCAAAGTTCAATAAAATAAAAAAAGCTTCGAAACGAAAAGTACAGACTAATAGGATTTGCAACTATGGAGTAGGATTTATTGGCCGTTCGTATGTCTAAAATATCGAGAGCTATCATGGCGTCCACATATAGCTTTATTCATAGGGAGTAGCAAGAGGTAATGAAATACCTGAGCTCTTTATAACTGGTAGACCGCTCACGTGGAAAACTGGACAAGGAAAAATTCAATTTTAATTGCAAAATGAGGTCTCATTGTGTTAGCTTTGGCATTTCATGTTGAATTTATTAGGACAACAATTCCTACAGCTGTTTAACGAAGTTATCTATTTAAAACTTTATAATAGTCGACTAGTGACCTGTCCTATGTTCTATGGCATATCCTATGGGATTTGATTAATGTATGAGGATAAAAAGTAATCTCTCTAAACCTGGTTGTGGTGAGTTCAGATCAGCTAGGTCTGGCAATCTGGCTGGGCGTAAAGCCAAGAAACAAGCAGGGAGAGCCTACTTCGGTTTAAGGTGTGTCATGCGGGTTGTTCCTGGTATCTCTCTAATAGCAGAGTGGACTGTGAAACAACCCCGTAGCTGTGAATAGTTCAATATTATTGCAGTATGAATGGTAATTAATTTGCTTTAAATTATGATTAGCGTACATTACTTTCATTGCTTATAGAATAAATAAAAAAGTGCGTGTGTGCAAAGTACACATGTCAGAAGTAAAACTTGAATTTAAATTAAGGCTAACTCTTCCCCGTCTCTGAGCGCCTGGTACTATGGACTTATTTTTTCGTTTCATCGAGTTTGAAATCACAACGATTCTAAAGAAGTTTCACTTCAAAAAATAGTTCAAATAAAAAGTAAAGTCTGGTCTCCAAGACTTGTCCCATCATTATTAGATGTGCAGAAGGAATAAACGCTATTCACGTACATAGTGAGATACCAAGTATCTAGAATGTGTGGATGATAACCAAACCGACGGCGAAGGGTGCGAAAAAAGAAGCTCGATGGCGGAACCAGACTTCAGAGACAGAAGACAGGATTCGGACAGAATTCAATCTGATCACTCTTTATTGTACAGACGACAATCGTAAAAGAAAAAAGACGGTAAGAAATCAGTCAAGTGCGAGACTGACTTGCACACCGAGGGTTCCCTAGCATGAACGTTATAATAAAATATAAATTACTTGTTTTTTTTATTTAAGTAAGATACACCATTGACATATCATAAAAGCACTATAATTAATGTTACAATATACACTTCAGTATGATTCGCCTTTACAGGTGTATACAGCATTTACTTGAATTAAAGGGAGTAACTAGTAAACAATTACATAATAATGCGTAAAATTATTTGAGTGTATATAATAAAAATAAATTTTAATATTTATTTTTTAGTCTTTGGCTACGTAGCTCAAAAGGGACAGAGTAAATGGTAATCAGCTGGTTGCGGTCGCGCAGAGCGTGCTATTGAATATAACATAATGTCTACCGTTCTTTGATGCTATTGTGGTCGTAGTCGCGGTCGTCTATTGCGGGCATCGGGTTAAAGGGTTATATGATGAAAGGGCAAAATATCTGTTTCATTAATTTTGCCATGTAGCTTGCTTACATACTAGTAACTTACTCAGGCTGTGTTCGCGTGCGTTTATAAGTGTCTTTTGTTACTGAAGCAAAAATATTGAGCAAACGAACATACTTCATAGATAGATTCTGAGTGATAGGAATAGCATTTAAGCATATCACGTATATACGTACAGGTGGTGATGTTGAACTCATCGGTGAAATTAGCCATTAAAACCCAACGGAACATTGGGTTCTTAAATAAAACGTAAAAACGTAACAAAATAAACTTATTTTAAATGAAGCCCCGCAGGATCGCTTAGGTACTCCACTACGATGGCAGATCTACTGAAGAAGACCACAACAACCATGGGGTTGCTCCAACAGTCCACCATTAAAACATGTGTATTCGTTTATTGGCAAACGAGTATTGCGATTTTTTAGTAAGTTTTAGCAATATTAACAGTAATCTATGTTTAAAACAGGTATTGTGGGACTTATATATTCTCTTTTATTTATATTTTATTATATGCAGGCTATAGCGGAAACTTATCTAAATTTATAAAGTAAGTTATCCGCAGTATTATCTCTTGGATCTCTTCCAACACACCTCTACAGTAATAAGCAGTTACGAATATTGAATGAGATTTGGTATTTTTCCAAAAATATCTTGATGTGTTCGGATATTGATTTTTTTATATACTATTCAGTCTGCAATAGCACAAAACAAAATAAAATTTACTTAATAATTGAGTATAGTTAAACGATAATTATAAAAAATGTTTAAATTAATTATGTAAAGCTTTTGTTCTACTTGTTAATTGTTTAAAATTAATGATTGCACATTATAAAAATCAATGTAGGCTTGAATTCCGATGTCGCACTTCTAATATGTGCGAGATATTTTCGATATAATTGTCACTTGGTATAGAAAAACATTGTGACGAAACCTGCATATCTGAAAGAACCTTGCAAATTCACGAAAGACATGTAAATAGCGACAACCAGTGATTGGCCATGCATCGTGGTCAATTATAGCGTAGTGCGTGCCCAGCTGTGGGGTATTAAAACACCTCCAGTAATACCTGTTGCTAAAACAATTGTAATTTGCTTACATACAATAAACTTGCATTTCCCGTGGCTTCACACGCGTACTAAAGACCGGAAACCAAATTCTTTTTGAGTCGCACGGTATGGTATCTCGCGGAACTAACGCCCGCCCTTCCCGTTTTTGTAACATTTTTCATTAATGTAACGCTGCTACTGGTTACAGCGTGATGTAATATAGCCAACACAAAAAGAAGTTTTTAATTCGCACCAGTAGTTCCTGAGATAGGCGCGTTCAACCAAACAAAGAAACAAACAAACTCTTCAGCTTTAAACTTTTCTTTTAATCACAAGTATCGCCGCTTAATGATTTTTAGTAAGTTCGTGTATTTTTATTTGAATATACGTACTCAAATATATAATCATAATAAAATAAGCTTTTTAAATCTTCAATTAATTTTTAGAATTATATCAATAAGTAATTATATTTGACAAAATGTTAACACAAAATTTCGTCGTTTTTAAATAAATGTAAATAAATTATACAACTTTCTTTTTAAAAGTACTATTATATACTTTTATATTTTTTTACTATGAAACTTTAATTAATACACAACTATTGCTTTCTTTATAAAAAAAAATATATGCAGATTGAATTTGCATTGTTATAAAAGAAAAAAGAGTTACTAAAGCGAACAGGTTTTAATTAAAACCAGGGTTGTGACAAGAAGTTATTGTTTCTTTCTTTTTTATCAGCTAAGCGACTTGCTATTTCATTACGTAAGCGGAATAAATTATACTAGTAATAAAAATGAGCGAAATCATTTTTTAAATGCAGCTTCGTACTCTCTTTGGATCATAATTTTTACTTACGTTTGTTACATTAAAAGAGTTTCAAATTATTTTTATTGAGTACTTAAGTTAGAACAACTTATTCGTAGGAAGATATTTTAAGATATGAACCTACTCGTATGTCAATCAAATACAAATGTTTCATCTTATTTATATTGGTATTTTTTATAAAAAATTTATTAAATCAATAAAAAAACACCACTAACACCTTATCTACCATGTATTTGACATACTAAATGTCAAACATAACCATAATAAATTTATTTATTACAATATAATATATATTATTTATTAAAATATGGTTGAATTTCAACCACAGGGCGACCACTAGTTTACATAAATATGTAGAGTTCATACAAACATGTTAATATTGTTTCTTATTAAGTAACTTATGACGAACTTTATAATAATCAATAAAAAAAATAGTCTTCATATAGATGGCTAAATTCATACATTCGTATATTGAAATAAAATAGTGATTTTGGATGAATTTCGATCACGATATTTATTATTATTAAAAATATAGTTTGTAAAGTAAAGATATAAGAAAGGTATAAATGAATACATGTTTTTTTAGAAGTGTGTTTATCATTAGAGGATAAAGTAACGGACTTCGTAGAGCCTCTACGGCGTAGCACTTTTTGAGCAGAACATAATATTATGATGAGAGAAGAATTTAAGATTTGTTTATAATTGAATTAAAAAATAATGTTTTTAAGAAATACAATTAAAATTGAGGATTTTTTTTAACTATACATATTTTTTATTTATTATAAATTATATAAATTGAATATTGGATATATTATATTTAAAACAAAAGTTTAATTTAGAAGATTAGGAAAAATTAAAAAAAAAATGTCTTAGCCTCAAATCAAAATGTACGACTTTTATATAAACAAAAAAATATTTTTTTTATTAGTCATTTAATGTCATAGTAATTTTGCAAATTAATTGATGGCAAAGGCTGCAAAAACGTTTAAGAAACTACTAATCTCTGCACAGATAAGGAACTATACGATTCTTGTCATCATTCTTAAATTATTATAACAATACAAAACTTTTCTTTTTGCCTTTCATTTACAAAAATACTGGCTTACAACGGTGTAAGCAGCATTAACTTTATAACAAAATAAACGTTATGAGAGTACATTTAAAGCATTAATATTTCATTGGACTGCAGTGCGATACCGGGATGCGACGATTTACAATAATAAATTCGGTTCAGAAATTTTGTTTTTATTCTGAAATTTTGTTAAATATTATGTATTTCTAAAAAAATGATTCACTTGTTTTGGAAATTTTAATCTTTTTTTAATAGATTTTCTGACTATTAAAAAGATGCGCGTATTATTATTGAACCGTTTAAAAAGGTTAAATCTTCTTCTAATATAATATAAAAATCTCGTGTCAGTGTTTGTTATCGAACTCCTCCAAAACGGCTTGACTAATTTTTATGAATTTCTTTGTATATATATTTAAATGCCCTAGCCGGTGACAAGGGCGGCGATCTCCAAATTTCTTGTTTTTTATTATTAAACCAAGTTTTTATTGTTCATTTTTTATGATTTTGCATCAAAAAATTGAAATATTCATCCTTGTGCCAACAAAACCTATTTTTAATAGTGATTATAACGCGGGAATTGCTAGTATACAAAAAAATGATTTAATTTAACTTTCAAACCGAACAAACATTGGTTTAGCACTTTTATAACTCTAAATGCGAATAAAATACTGTAAAATTTCTTATCTCAACAAAGTTTTTGCAGTTAATTACTAATTTGAACTGCATGATGCAAAGTACATTAAAATATATATACCTTTGCGGTAAAATGTATGTGAAGCGTAATTTAATGCTTTGTTATTATTTAAATATTAGGTATTGTAATGATTTAAATATTATGTAACATATTTTACAGTCATGGTTCTTTTTAATTCTTAGTAAAATATTATCTACTTTAAACGATGTTGCGAGTTCGATCACCGAGCACATTTGAATAAAAGCTAGTTTCATTTAGGTAATACTTCAGCTGTTTCTGATGTTTGTTTTGGTATAACTTTAAAAAAAATGTATACTTACAAAAATGTTTTGACCATCTTGCTCTCTAAATAGGAAAATTATATTCACATCAGCAACTCACCCTCACTTCGCTCGAGAACACCCCTACATTTAGCGCGAGCGAAGCCGCGGGTTCCGCTAGTGCATGTGTACAAAAACTTGTCAAATTTAATACCAAAATATTCCTCAAAAGCCACTCTATCCATTGGTGAAAACACCATGAAAATCGGCGCGGAAGTTTTTGAGTTTATCGCGAACAGAGAGACGCGGTGGCGGTTATATAATATGAAGTGATAGTCATAGTAATAATATGTTATCTTCTTCAATAATGATTCTGGATGAACTATGAGTACTGGGAAAATACTAGTTAAGCTCAAATATATTGAGCCAATGGTCAACATTTGACTGATAAAACAAACGGAAGTTACTTGAAGCCATTGTACCTACATACCAGTGTCTAATGTGAAGTAAAAAGCCCATGCAAATACCAGACTGTACATAATTCACGTTTCACATGGAACAAACAGGGTCAGGGTCGAATAGAATTATGTATAAGATATTGCTTGACCACACCAATGGAAGGATGCGACCTTCGTAGCGTTCGAAGAATAGTCATTTTATACGGTTCTTTACCGCTTTGTTTCGTTTCAGGCCTCTTTCTTCAACAAACCGTTATTACCTATTGTTTTATTTTCATTCTGAAAGGTAGAAATGTTTTCTGTTGTATTTTTGTATTGTACTGTACATTTAAAAGCATAAAAAGTTGCCTTGATTAATACTTTTTGAGGAGTACAGTGTAGCTTTATTCGAAAGTATCTTTTGCCAGCCTCTGTTCACTTGTTACTACTCGCGATACAAAAATATTGGCAATATACGCTCATGCTTACTCGTATAGTACATCAAAAATAAAAATGTTCTGAATTCACTGTAACTTATAATAAGCATGACCAACCGTAGCAACTATCGTTATGTTTCGTACCCCTGAGTCTCACTGCATGCTTCGATTTTTTTTGTGCATGCTATGTCTGCATCTAGAAAAATTTAAACTCGTGTATTAGTTTGTATTAGCAATTATTAATTTAATAATTTGTTTGATTGCTATTTGTTTTGTTAACCAATAAACAATAAAAAAAATAGAATCCACTGCCTTTAATGCAGTGAGTATTGTTAATCACACATAGTTTTATCTATACTTAATATTATAAAGCTAAAGAGTTTGGTTGCTTGTTTATTTATTTATTTGATTGTTTGTTTGGTTGGTTGAACGCGCTAATCTCAGGAACTACTGGTCCGAATTGAAAAAGGTCCGAATTGAAAAATTCTTTTTGTGTTGAATAGTCCGTTTATCGAGGAAAGCTATAGGTTATATTACATCACGCTACGACCAAAAGGTACTAGCTAATAACTCCGCAACAAAATAATGATTCCCGCGTGCATAGCTGCACGGTACTTGGTTTCCTAACTCTAGAACGCGAAGAAAGCCGCGGGAAAGGCTAGTAATTATATATACCCGTTCTAAAAGTATGTGCTAAAAGTACACCGAATTAAATATCACTTATAAATAAATAATTACATCCTAAGGTGAACCCAATGAAATATTTAGCACAGGAAATGGAATTAAATATGGCGGAAGAGTCCTGATAAAACTCAATTCAAATCAATACTCTCTTTATTTGCTTATTAGCTTCGCTTAGGTTCTTCTCTAAATGCGTTTGTTTAATTAATATAATATATAGGCTCCCTATCTCTTCATTTAATGCCTATGTGTAGTCGTCATATTGTCTTGCTATATTTTGTGATTGTGAGTGATTACCAAAGCATTACACACACACACACACACACACACACGCATGCATCTACGCACGTATGCACGCCAGCACGTATATCAATATCTTAACTTTAATATAATGGTAAGCTGTTTTTTTAAATCATAATAAAACTATTTTACACTGACAGTTTTGGTCACCCTCATGTACTAATCAAGTAAAAAAATACGCCGTCGTCAAGTAAAATAACGTGAAATTGCTATTTTACTATAAATAAAAACAAATATATAGATTTTACTACGAAAACGTAAGTATTGGTAATGTTATTAGGCTTCGCTGATCCTTTCGTGACCAACGGACCGTACCTAGAGGCTATATACAAAGGATAAGGCCGAAATCAACCTTTTTTGTGTTAGCCTACGAATTCAATACTTCGGATATGATTCCAGAAGCATCATACCCCGGATTTGTTCCATTATGTTCCTCAAATCCAAAATCTATAATGCTAGACTACTATCTGGGCAAGAAATTTGTTTACAGACTCCTCTTAAGAGCGAAGTTGCTTAAAAATTTTATAGGTGTCCATTGAAGATGTGCTAGGCTTTCACAATTTTGAATCGAATGTTAACCAAGCAATGGTTTCGACGTCTTATCGAATGATTCGTTGGAGGTGTGTTTGTGGGTGGTCTGTCGGGTGAACAGATCGGGCCTACAATGCACGTTGTTTATCCGCTAGGGCGGGGGAGGGACGCGGGGAGTGCGGGAGGGGGCCTCTGGCCGGGACCAGAGTAGTCTGTAGCCGCCCTCCGCCGAAGCAGCACGCGACGCGAGTGCACCTGTGCCGAAACAATCTGATCCGACCTTCAATTCGAAAGAACGAGACGACTATATACAGGTAAGTCCCATTACGATTTTCAAAAATCACACCGTATTTTTACGGACGTCTGTACAAATCGTTATGTAATGATTAATTAAATAATTTAAATATATATTTTTTCGGTAAATTTAATGATTTCCTAATTGAAGTGCTACGCGTACTACGCTCGTAGCTCGTAGCCGCTGGGAGGATAAAATAATAAAAACAAGCAAATCAATTTATTATAATAAAAACAACACATGTACATATACGTAAATTATTATTTTAATATTTTTTGCGAAAAATAGCGTTATAGCGCCTGTAGGTTTCAGGGTCAAGACAAGGACTACGAAGAGGTTTGTGAAAGGGATGTTGATAATTTGCGAGATCAAATGGGGTAAGCGATGGCATACTCCGCCCGATGTCAATCGTAATTGTACTGAAGCCTCGACCTTGTTGTAGGCGCACCATGGGCTCTTTGTTCCGGTGACTGCTCACGCTGATTATACGATTAATCTAGAGATAGCTCTAATAAAATTTTCTAAGTATACGACGTATATGTATACCTTCAAGCTCTTATATTTTGTACGGCTATTGGGTTTTTCGATTCATTGAAATGATAATATTGAACATTTTAAAGTAATTTATTTTTTAAATTAATATTTTAAGCGAGTTACATCGCCTCTCTTAGTAGTGGGTACCGCAAATGATCCCTTCACCGTACTTTTACGCCAGACCAGTATAAATATTTATATAGCATTTGTACGACACATACATTATAGACGTACTAATATGAAATCTAGTTATAAGATTATTCATTTTCATGGAATTAGTATCGGAAGAAATTTAAACTAAAAATTATAAATTAATATTTATACAAAAAAAGAATAATGTTCAAAAAAATGAATCGAAATGAAGAAAAATGTTCGAGGTTTTAATTAAATATTTAATGATAGAAATATTTTTCTAAAATATATAACACATATGTATATAACGGACTATCGTGTATCGGTTAAACGGTGGTCCCTTGAGTGCGGGCTAGTATGTCTAAATTTTGCAAACCTTATAGTTTATTTATTCGTGATTGTCATGAAAAATTCAAGTTCGCTTGCCTCTGAGCAATTTTCATCATGTCTTTTGGGAATTTTGTATAAATTTATTATAAACTAGCGACTACTAGTAGCATTTATACGTCTCTTTTTTTCTTCAGCTCTTTTTTTATGTCTCACTGCTGGGTACGGGTCTTCCTCAATATGAGGGGGATCAGGTCATAGTCCACCGCGCTGGCCTAGTGCGTGTTGGTGGACTTCACATGTCTTTTGAAAACTTGCTAGGTCTTTCTCTGACATGCAGGTTTTTTTTCGATGTTTTCCTTCATCATATGAAATATAAATATTATGATAAAAATGATGAGCACATGAAAATATCAGAGGTTATCCTTAACTTTGGATATGGGCTATGCGGAGATATTATAGGGCAAAGTACTAACAAATACACTCAGTCACTTACATTTTAAGAGTAGAGTCAGTAAGTCAGTTAGATATCACAGAGATAAGATAAAAGAGGCTGTTACATCTCGTTTTACACAGTCACATTCTACTGACTGACTGAATAACTGAGTTAAAATAAATCCTATTAACGTATCGATCTTTGATCTTCATTGTTGTCAAATTTCACCCTCGATCAACCACAGATGGACAGATTTTCGGGATCCACTGCTAATGTACCGACATAAAAGTATTATGTCACTGTCAGCCCAGAAAAAGTTAAAAAAGTCATGTCACGTCTGCGTGAAAAGGCAAGCCAACAGATGTGCTTTCATATATTATATATAATAGTAACTAGCAACTTATCTTAACTTTGTTCGCCTTGGATGCATTTTATATCAATTTATCATTATATTTAGGCAGCTCCATCTTTTGTTTAATGTTTATTACCACCTATGTCTGTTTCATCCATATTGGTCTAGCCGTTTCAAAGTAAATGAGTAACAAACATACACATACAGACTTTTCCATTTATAATACTACTATTATTATTAAATCGCTAGTTATTACTACTTAACTACTAGTACTCACTGCCAAATTTGAAGTGGGTAGCATAAAAATTAGTCCCATAATTAAATTAAATAAAATTTCTTAAATAAAAGTAGCTTAAAATACTACTTATAACATAAGCTATCTTTGAGTGAAAGTCCGGTCAAAATTGGTCTAGCCGTTTCAGAGATTAGCTGGAATTAACAGATAGACAGACAGACAGACAGATAAAAATTTAAAAAATGGGTTTTCTTTCATATGCATTCAGTAAAAATCTGTTAATTTGTAAGAAACAGACACTTCAATTTTATTTATATATATATATATATATATATATATATATATATATATAGATTTCTAAGATATCGCATCTAAATAATTCGTACTGCTCTTAACATTTGATCGTCATTCAATGCAAATTAAAACGTAGCTTTTGTGTTAGATGAAAATGTTTAAAATATCGTTGTGAATGCCCAGCACGAATCCTTCACTTGACGGAAAGTTATAGGGCGAGGGACTTTTTACCGTGCTTTCCGACGAGAGAAAAATATGCCTATTAAAGGAAATTATTATTACTTTCATGAAAATTGCTTGATGTGATTTTAAATGATTTAATATGGACTATCGTCTAATATTAATAGACCTATTCATGTATTTACAAATATGCTTCAACGATTTGGATTAAATTTCGTATTTAGATATAGTTTTGCTGTTTAAGTTTTGTATATATACATTATACATGTATGTATGACTTATCTATACATCTATACACATAAATAAAATTGGAGTGTCTGTTTTTAATATCAAATTAACAGCTTCTCACTAAATGCATATAAAATTATATACGATACTAGCAATAAAAAAACAATTTTTAAAATTTTTGTCTGTCTGTCTGTTTGTTCCGGGTAATCTCTGAAACGGCTAGGCCGATTTTGACGGGACTTTCTCTCGTCTGAAATAAAACGCTATTTCAAAAGAAACATTGAGTAAAGCACGACTTGGTACTAATTTATTGATAAAAACCATTAAACTATGTATTTTTGAGAAAAGGTAAATGTACACTATCTTTAAATATTAGTGCCTAGCTTTGAGCAAACTTAGCACCTCAGCTTAAGCAGTCATTATAAAATTTATATAGGGAGTAATTTGTAACTCAAACTCCTTTATATCCGTACAGAGCCGAGAGCTATGAAACATTTAGATGGTAATATGGCTGTCTATTTATTTAATGTATAATTAAAATTAAATTAAATGTGTAACATATTTACTTATTGATTTATTAGACTCCTAAAATATGGGCAAAATATAACTTAAGGATAATTTATCATAGATATTATTATAACTTGCTAGGTTATTTGCTTTTTCGGACATTCAGGTTAGGTTAGGTTATAGGTGCGCGACCCAGGATTTGAACCTGTTTCGTTGGCCACTTGGTTTCCCAAACAAACATGAACCCACTACCATAGCTGATATGCCAATAATTATGCCGATGGTACAATTATGTAAAGTGAAATAATCTCCACATAATAACTGTAAAAGCTTTTTCCATATTAAAAGCATAATGTTCGCATAACCTTGGCAATCATGTCGATCATGCAAAATTACCTTTAAATAATGAGGTGCTAAATACTTT
Organism: Boloria selene; assembly: GCA_905231865.2. Classification (NCBI taxonomy): domain Eukaryota; kingdom Metazoa; phylum Arthropoda; class Insecta; order Lepidoptera; family Nymphalidae; genus Boloria; species Boloria selene. The sequence goes on from HG993133.1 coordinate 3,560,372, forward strand.
ACATTTTATAGGTCTTTAATCACGAAAGGGTTACACGCTACGTGTCACATCACTACATAGTATAAAACAAAGTCGCTTTCTCTGTCCCTATATCCCTTTGTAGGTACGCTTAAATCTTTAAAACTACGCAACGGATTTTGATGCGGTTTTTTTAATAGATAGAGTGATTCAAGAGGAAGGTTTATATGCATAACTAGCGGATCCCGCGGCTTTGCCTGTGCTAAATCTAGGAAAAAGCCCAAGCGACAGGAGGGCGAGTCGCTAGTGTAGAATATTACGTTGTTGATGAATTATTACTAAATATCGTTTGGTCTCGTTAATCTAGTTAGAAGTATGTGCGTCTTTAGTTCTTAAGGTCTTAGGATCTTAGTCCCGGGTCAAGTCAAGTATAGTTATTGAGTGGTTTTGTTGATTATCAGAAATAGCATAATATTTGGTTGGCGTCACTTCAATCGCTTGTTTGAAGAGCTCGTAAAGTATATATAAAAAAGTCGGCTTGCCTTTACAAAATTTCTCTTCAGTTTTAAGTATGATAGCCTGAATTTATGAATATTTCTAAGACAGTTTTCAACCTCAGTTGGGTCAAAAGTCATTGGGGTTCTTGCAAACTTTTTAAGGAGCTTCTTTAGAGTGAAGACGTTTGTTGTATTACACCTTCGTGTCATAGGAACTTTTTAAGCTGTCAATTCTGTTCCTCTTCGATTATGTACAATTGACGGGAAAAAAGTACTGTATTTTCCAAGTGACAGATGTATAAAAGATTATTTTTTATGTACTTAGTTGGCTAATGTCCAGTTAGTTTAGCTTTAACTTTACATTAAACTAACTTTACATTAAATTAGTTAAGTTTTGTAAAATAATGATTTATAAGATAACAAATATTCGGTTCACAAAAATAAAAAAATAAGAAATATTAAAAAGTGGTGGTATATTATATATCAAGCAATTTTTAATGATTTGTCAATGCAAAAGCATATAAAAGCTACCATAAGCTTTTCCTCTATCGATCTATGTTATTAATGATGTGCTTCAAAGAATAATCTAAGGTGAAGGTTACGGCGTTCAAGTGATATTACTAATGCAGTTTAAAGGAATACAACTTATTATGTAAAAAGGTCTCTGGTTTGTGTACTTAAGTTATTTAATATGGAGTTAGCATTCGAACTCAATTCCGTGTTTTCATATTAATAAAATACCTAGTATATATGTAAAACTGAAGAATTTGACTATTTGTTTGTTGGAATAAGCTTTAAAGTAAAAAAAATGTTTGTAGTAAATATTTAATGACAAGCTTCGAAGCCTTAGGCGTGAAGTAATGATACACTTATAAACAAAGTGGGTAAAAATGCGAGCAAAGTCATGTTAAAAAACTGGTGTTTATAAATATAATTTTTACAGTGACTTTGGATTATGAATGTATTAAAAAAGGTTTAGTTCTAACCCGTTATGTACTGAATAACAAACTCGTGCCTATAAGTTAGATGGACTAAAGTTTTATAATAAAGATTGCATTAGAAGTGAAATATTTTATTAAAAGACCATATTTTTTGAATTGTATGACACTTCGCCAATAACTTCTAAACAGGAAATAAGAAAATCGATTTCTTAAATGTGTTATTTTTTTATTTATACGTATCGTAACGTACGTAGGTACGTGTCACGCGTACGTTTTATTATTATTTTAAAACGCTCAATATTTTCACAACTCTAAAAAAAGTTGTATAGGGTAATAAAGTAGTATATAAAAATTAAAAATGTGTACGGACAGGAAATGCTCGGCCCTTAAGCAAATCTAGGGAAATTCTGAGAGAATGAGGTTAATTAACAGGACATTATTATGATGATACATATGACATGAAAATAAATATTGTCATGGGAAGTAAACCATTATGTAAAGCAACTCTATAGGATAAGAAAAAGTGGTTATATTATATTAAGTAATATCAAAACAAACTAACAAATATGCCTTGCATTATTAAGTTAACACTTAAATTCCTTGTAAACTTAGTAAAACAAAGTCACATGGCTTATAATAGTAAAGCGTAGGAGTGCTAGTCACGTGTTCAGACGCGCGTGGGCTTAACCAAAACACACCAGTGTAGGCGGTTTTAATTTTAACCCAGACTGAATGTAAATACGGAATTAGCATAACCGATTTTTACGGCTCTATTAATTGCCCTTGAGCTTTCTCGACTTTCGTTTTTGTAATGGCTATTTCACTATGGATTTTCATGTAAAAATATTTTGTTTTGTAATTTATTGCTTAATTTTATGATTTGAGCGATTTATTGAAACGATTGTTACGATGGTAACGAGTTTGGTGCTTGTTCGATGTAAATATTTAGCGTGTAGATAATTGACAGGACATTATTATTTTTGTTCTGATAATTGTAAATAGGAATATTTACTTCTCACTTCTTCAAGTGTTTAATATTTTTTTTGTTATGAGCAATAGTGTATTACATTCCTAGCATTATCGCGCAGCTTTATGTACTTCGAATTCTTATGTATAACTAATTATTATGTTTTAATACATTACAACCTTATTCGTTCATGATTACAACCTATGTTTAATTTAAGTTACAAAAACACAAGACGTTGAAAAGACATAAATAGTTACTATTAAGTATTATATAAGAAACATATAATACTAGCATTTCGCGCGGATTCGCCCGCGTTCTAAAGACTGGAAACAAAACAGATTTCACATACCGTGTGATGTTTTATAGCCGGTTTGTAACGGTTAGTTGACATGTATCAGAAATGAGATATTTTCTCGCAATGAAAAGTATCTTATGTATTGACTCGGGTAACCGGCTATTATCAAACCAAATTTGACCAGTAGTTTTGTCGTGATACGGTGACAGACAGACAAAATTTCTAAAAACAATAGATTTTTGGCCTCTACATCGATATTAATGTCTATTTCAATTAGATTTTCCAAAAAATATTTAATTTATAGATTTGACTCGGTTAGAATTTTATTATATAGATATGTATAATGTATAGCATTTATCGTCTGGCCTGAAAGGTCAAATAGAGGTTAAATGGCTATCTAGTAGTTTCTATCCTTATCTACAATGGTATAAACATTTAAATTTTGACTATACTAAGAAATATAATATGTTTTTATTAAGAGTACCAACAACATAACACACATTACATTATTATTATCATCAGCCCTTTTTACCCTTTTTTTCTCTCTCACCGCGCTGGCCTAGTGCGTGTTGGCGGACTTCACATGTCTTTCGAAAACTTGCTAGGTTTCTCTCAGACGTGCAGATTTCATCACTATGTTTTCCTTCACCGTAAGACAAGTGGTAATCATGATAGAAATAATTCGCACATGATATCAGAGGTGCGAGACCCGGATTTGAACCCGCATCACTCGGTTATACATAAATTATAATAAATTTTAATTTTATTCTTAATCATAAGCTCTTGTATGCATGTTACTTAAGGTAACAGCATCTTTAAAAATAAAACATTAATGTTTCAGTATTAATGTTATGAGCGGAATTATAATTATTTTTCTAAAATAAAAGTAGCTTAAGTTACTTCTTGTAACATAAGCTATCTGTCAGTTAAAGTCAAAATCGGTTAAGTAATATCGAAGATTAGCGGAACAGACAGACAAACAGAAAGAATTAAAAAAATACATTTAGTAAAAATGTTATTTTGACATTACAAACCTAAACTTCAATTTTTTATTTATATAGATAATAATATTAGAAACACTGTTAAAATGGATAAAAAATATTAAGGTTGCATATACTCGGACATAATTTTTTTATAAAAATAAATTTTGGGACATTATTACACACAACGCTATCTAGTTGCGTGGTAAGCTACAAAGAAGCTTGTGTTACGGATACCAGATAGATGATATACTACATATATATAAGTTTAACTAAATACATAATATAAATATAAACACCCATGGCTGGAGTACACACATTCGTGCGTAACAAATGTATGCCCCTAGCGGGACTCGAACCCGCGACCGATGGCGCAATAAGTAGGGTCACTACATACTGAGCCATAGTGTCGTCAGATATATAACCACTCTAATAACATAATGCATTGTAAACTCTACTTACAGCGTCAAATAACCGATATCAATTATAGTATTACGAAGACAATTTGTGCACGTCAACTCAATCTCCAAATAGCCATCGAATGTATGGAAATGAGCATACATTATAATGCCAATTTAATACTAATCTAGTTACTGTCGTTGTTATTGATATTGACAAGGGATAAGCGGTTTATCGGATCAAGATTGTAAATTGGTTCAGACGGTCTGACCGTCGGCTGTATATATTATATATACACATATGTATGTACAAACCAATAAAATTTATATATACTAGAACGTCACCCATACTTTGCTCAATATAATACACTAACATTTTCTATTACACTAGTAAACAACAACCCGAACATTTTGTTGTACACTTTACTGAAAAACTATCACGCCTATACATATGAAATTTCTAAAATTTAACCTCCTCCTTTTTTGAAGTCAGTTAAGAAGTATCCTAAGTTACGTCTTATAACTTTAGCTATCTGCAAGTGAAAACCTCGTCAAAATCGGTCCAGCCGCTTCAGAGATTAGCCGGAACAAATAGACAGACAAATATACAGAAAGACAGACACACAGACAAAAAAAATGTTGGTGCTAATAACGGATATACTTTCATATGCATTTAGTGAAAAGCTGTTAATTTGAAATTAAAAACTGACACTCAAATTTTATTTGTATGTATAGATATATATAGATAAAATATGAGACGTGTGTATCATAGAAATACTGTGTTTTATTAAGTTAATATAATAGTTAAGAAGTAATAATAATGTATATTTCGACACTAAGGCGTAACTAACACGTAATTTATTGTCATTTAGCACTAAACGCAGTTTAGGCTTTGATATGTAAATTATGTAAGCGCATTAATTATTACGAACCTGAGCCTCAAGCGGTAACCTTAATATGGACCTACTATTACAAAATATATGTTCACCCAATGGTCGAAATTCGATCGTAATTATTATTGAATAATTGGCATCTACAGACAGTGGTAGCCCAGCGGTAACGCGGTCGCTTGGATATCCGAGTGATGCGGGTTCAAATCCGGGTCTCACACCTCTGATATTTTCATGTGCGAATCATTTATATCATGATTACCACTTGTCTTACGGTGAAGGAAAACATCGTGAAGAAACCTGCACGTCTGAGAAAACCTAACAAGTTTTCGAAAGACATGTGAAGTCCGCCAACTCGCACTAGGCCAGCGCGGTGGACTATGGCCTGATCCCGCTCGTACTGAGGGAGGCCCGAGCCCAGCAGTGGGACGTTAATAAGGGCTGATGATGATGATGAATTGGCATCTAAATGAATTGACATTATTTTTTTAATTTTATCATAAACTAGCGACTCGCCCTCCTTTCGCTTGAGCTTGTCTGTAGATTTAGCGCGAGCGAAGTCGTGGGTTCAGCTAGTTATACTTGTAAACCTTTCTCTTGAATCACTCAGTTAAAAAGTACCGCATCAAAATCCGTTGCATATTTTAATGATCAAAGCATACATAAGGACAGACAGACAGCGGGAAGCGTATGTAGATATATGCATGAACAAAATGTGTATATAAATGTTAAAAGTTCGTTACTACTACACTGTAAGTTTTCATCCATTAAATTGCGATTTCAAGATGTGAAATAGAATAATTCAACTTGTCCAGTTATTTCTCTATGAGATTTAAAAAAAATATAATAATAATTTAAAGCAAGTACTAACTTGTACGGTAAAAAATACTGCTACACACACTGACAAAATGTATTTATAATAACACGAAATACCTAATAAAATACATAAATAAAAAAAAAATATGTTCAGATATTTTTACAACAGCACCATCTAATTCTATGGTAAGCTATAATATTAACATCTATGACTGGAGAACAAACATTTGTGCTCAACAAATGAATGCCCCCAGCGGGACTCGAACCCGTGACCGCTGGCTCAGAAAGTAGGGTCACTACCAACTGAGCTAAACGTGTCGTCAATACCGTTGTCGTCGATCAAAAACTTGTTTTCAATATACCTATATATTATGTATTAAAATGGCAAGGTATTTTTCTAGTGATAGGAATCCCAAGAAAACTTGACCTTCCGGCGTTCGTGCGACGCGGCGATATATCACTTTGGGTAGATACTACAAATAAAACACGATAGTTCGCTGAAACAGTTTTGTTGATGGTATCTATTGTTAATGCAGAAGTTTCTTATAACAAAATTAATTACTTTCTTTTTACATTTATTTATATCCGTAAAATTTATTAACTTCAGACATGATTTTATAAAGGTTATATGATTATAGATGAGGTTTGCTAAATCCCTCTTTATAGGTAGTACCTCATCTACTGATGTGCTTATATTGAATTTCCATTTTAAAGGAGCTTTTATTTAATTGGGACCCATTTCCATAACGCACTGTTATACCCTTTGACTGTATTAGTTATTGCTTATTCATGTTATAAGCCCTATTAGCTATCATCATTTTGTACTCCATATATCATGTCCTGTAATAAGAAATAGTACAGTTCGAAAGTATCGTCGAGAGTACTAGCTTCTCAAATCTCACTTGGTTACAGTTGCCACACTTGGCAAGTGAGTTAGCCGAAAAAAAATGAAATTTTTTGACCGAAAGCAGATTGTAATGTGACATCATTATTAATACCGAATGATCGAGCGTTAGGAAAGATATGTTATAAAAAATCTGTCTCTTTACAGGCCTTTCTTTGATAATCTTTATCATATACAATGTCCGATTAATAGGTTAATTTTGTTATTGTGTGTATTTAAAATATACGAAATCATTTTAAAAAAGATAATGCCGAGTTTTTGGAACATCATTCTCAGCTGGTGGTAACTTCAGAAATTCAAAATATTCTGTCTTTGAATTGATTTTTATTAAAAAGAGATTGATTAAAAAAGTGTTAAAAATTATCTTTTTAACGCACGTTTTGAAACCATCAACAAAAGAATAATACAACATAATAATAAGTAAAGTAGAAAGTGCTAAGAGCGCGGTTTATTTGCACAATGAGCTAGTGTCGCTCGCGAAGCAATTATATTTTATCGGTACTACGAGTATAAGAGTAAAATAAATATTTATAAATACAAATAGGAATATAATTGTGAATAAATAACCATCTTTTGTACACGTTTGCGATGATTTCAGGCTGATTTTGTACATATATACATTAAGTAAAATAAACAACTACGTAAATCGTAATATTTTAATATAAGCTCAACTATCGATGTATTAACTATCGAATCGATGAACGAATCTTCATTTTCATCATACGGTATGTGACTGATTGATTCTTGCCAGTATCAAAAATGATTGCTGTCATCGTATGGGGATACATTATGGGACTCAACATGCCATGACGATGACAAAACGGTTTGTCGTTTTTGTACAATTTTATAAATGAAATTAAAAATTAGAAATTATAAGCTAGCGATAATGATTTGACTGATTATTAAATTAATCACGTAATTGTTTTTATGTTCTATTTCAAACGTTCCACTACCTATATTTTCTCGATACTGGCTGAAGATGTTTCAAGATATGTAAAAATCTGCGAAAAAAGCAATAAATTCTAATATTTATAGAGAATATTTTTAACTAACAAGTGGTAGAAAGAAAGACTAAGGGAATAAAAAATTCCAAAATGTAGATCAGTAATTTCGGGTGCCAGCGACCGCAAGGCGCATACCGCAGCACGTCGCACTGCGGTACGCGAGACCATCCAGCGGCCATTAATCGACCTTCGAATGTGTCCGTCACTACAGTACTTGCATTTATTGCAATGCGATCGCCAAGTTAATGAGTGACACTTGTTACATACTAGTTGTTTCCTTTTGCGTTGTTTGTTTTATTAAACTTTTTTTTTAAACTTAATGTAGAATGTAAGTAGCAGTGTAAGTTATTGCTACATGGTATCCACATCCACACACAGTTTTTATGAGATTTTTAGAACTATTATTAATATTATGTTATCCATTCTGATACAGATCAAATAGTTCCAGACTCTATTTTTGCATTTGTTATCGGATAAGGTATCGGATAATATTTTGTTTTAGTTATTATGTCGAATAAAGCCCATAAACACCGTTACAGTTATTAAATTTCCGTGGTCATAATGCAAAAGCGATAAATTGGTATTTTCCATTTAGGTTTCTCTAAAATATATTAATGACATAAAATAAATAATTTACAAAATAAATAAACTTTGACGACACGTTTGGCTCAGTGGGTAGTGACACTGCTTTCTGCGCCAGCGGTCGCGGGTTCGAGTCCCGCTAAGGCCTTCATTTGTTGACCACGAATATTTGTACTCCAGTCATGGATGTTTATATTTATAATATGTATGTATTTAAACTTATATGTGTAGTATATCAACCGTCTAGTATCCATAACACAAGGCTCGTACCTTACCGTGGAACTAGATAGTGCTGTGTGTAATGTCCCAACATATTTATTTATTTATTTATAAACTTTTTGGTTATATTTTTCAGTTGGATGATCTTGAAATATGATCTTTGAAAGGTATTTTAATTTAATTTATAAATATTTTTGTATATAGATATTATTTTCTGAAGTAAAGAAACTTTTGTATAAGCCTTACAACATTTGAACAAATAATTACACAAATTTTGAAGAAAATAGCCCACTTATATGTACATATTTAAGAGCAACTATTATTTTTAAAACAGCTCCAATACATCATTTCTACTAACACTATATTTCTACTAACACTTATTATAAGCTAGTAAAGTATTCTTTTAGACGTATTGCAACAGTGCTCTTTACATGTTAGTTGTAAGCGAATTTAGAGTGCGTGATTGATGGCAACGTACTGAGCCGGTGACAAATGGCTCATTTTGCAAGCACGCGCAGGTTGAGTGACACTCGAGTAATATACTGTTTTATTGGGCAAGTATTTGCTTTGTTACTACGAATAGGCTCATATTCTACTAATGTATTTTTTTTATAAATGCCTATAAAGTTATGTTCCGTTATTATGTATACGTATGTATGTATAGTATGAACTAAATTTTGACGAAAATATTCATATTCAGAAAGCATAATTGGCGTTTCTTGTGAACTCATGAACTAATATTGGAACGAAGTTCCTTACGGCAGGCTGGAGGAGATAGGGATTTTGCTGCGAGGCCGAACTGAAAAATATGTGATAGTAAAAGCGTGGAATAAAACCGTTAAATAGTGCGCAGGCGCGACAGTCGTCATAGTAACAATGGCAAGTGAAGTAACAAGTGACTTGAATGCATAGAGAAAAGTAATATTATACTTTTATACTGCTTGAATGCAATTGACAGTGATAATAGTGGAAAATTATTTAGTGCAAAAGAATTAAATACGTAAGTATTAGTTTATTTATAAATATAAAATATTTTACATTGGTTATTTTATTATTATTATTTTACTTCCGAACTCATTACTCATGTACTATATTAATATAATTCTATCTGATTAATGTTTTAGAACAAAAGTAAAGTCTTACAGTAAATGTGTGAGCACTGGAAATCTAATTCGTCACCTTCGCGATGTTCATGGTCTACGAGAAAAGGGTGTAGCTGCTAAAAAGACAATACAAGATTTTTTTACTACCAGCAGGCCTTCAACTTCAAAGCAGAGTATATCCTCAGCGTCGTCAACTAATGACAAGTGGTTCCTAGCGCGAGATCTAGCTCTCTGGTTTTGTCGCTCTTTGATGCCATTTAACTCAGTATCAGACAAATGAATGCAGGACTTTTTCATGGTAGGTACACGTGTTGTACGTAGATAACTTAAAATAAAGAATTTCTTCATTTAATCCATAGACTTGACTTCAATGATTAAAGTTAGTTACCTTTTTTTAGAAATACAAGGTAATTGGGAACACGGCAGATTTACCATCTCGTTTTACAATATCTGGAACGGCTCTGGACGATGTATTTGAAAGCTGTTTATCACATGTGAAAAAGACAATTCAGCTAGATGCGTCATGCTGTGGAGGAATAACCTTTGATTTGTGGAGCGATCAATATCGGAGTCAAAATTATATCACTTTCACATACCATTATCTGACAGAAGGTATATATTTTTCCCCTTTCCTTTATTTAAAGTACAATGTAAAGTGAGAATCTAATTGTAACAATATGTTTTATACTGATATGCAACTCAAATATTTCACGTTATTAACGTCCTTAATACCGAAAAAAAAACTGGTCAAAAATTTTGTGATATGATCGCTGAAGTAAGAAATGACTTTGGATTGCTTGATAAAACTATTTTTGCTGTCACGGACGCCGGAGCAAATTTTAAACGTGCAGTCGATTTGGCTTCACTTAACAGTCATCTCTGCTTGGGCCATGGTCTTCATAATTTGGTGAATGTCGATGGAATAAATTCGACCCAAGAAGTAAAGAGACTGGTTACAAAGTGCAAAAAATAGTGAAGAAGCTGCGATATAGATTACGTGAATTAGAAGCTGAAGCTGATAAGGAACAGCGAAAAATAATTGTTTTACTAGAAAAAACAGGAGAAGATTTGGAAAACGACGAGAGGGATCCAATCCTTGATAATTTTGTGTACGATTATAATGAGATGGATGATGGCGATTCCAGTGAAATCGATGATTTTATGAAGCCAATACCAAGCATGAAAACTTCGACATCGACCCGATGGCACAGCGTTTTGGCCATGCTAGAAAGTTTAAATCATTCTTGCAATCGTTACGCTGTCAACATCTTGCTTGACAAAATTGGCGAAGAGCAACTTAAATTAAACAATTTTGAGTGGAAGTTAATGACAGATTTACTCACATTTCTAAAAAAATCAAGGTCATTGTAGAAATACTAAGCTCTCAAAAATCCACATCTTTAAATGTTGCGCTGATATTCCGATCAGAAATTAAAGACGCACTACAGTCCTCAGATGATGATGAACCACTTGTATTGTTAACTCTTAAAAGAAATATGATGGATAAATTAAATCACCGATTCCCGATCACAAAACTAATAGTGGCTGCTACTTTGTTGGACTGTCGCTTTCAAGGGATACGTGAAGTAGATGTGTATCTTGAGATTTCCAATTAAACAAGGGTGTCTTTCTTATCAGATTACATCAGAGAGGTCACTTATGTATATCACCTTATAAATAAATCTGGACAACTATAAAATAGCGCTTTTGCATGCACTATAATTGTCATGAATAAATATCACTCTGTTTACACGATTATAAGTCAATTTAGACCTTTTGGCAGACAAAACTTATCAGCAAAATTTAAGAGAAAAATCAAGAATTTTTTTTTTTGCAAATTGTGTCGATTCTACATTAGCCGAAGGAACTTCGTTCCTACCTGGTGTCCCACGACACCAATTAATTTTTTTTTAATCATCACTACATAGTATAAAACAAAGTCGCTTTCTCTGTCCCTATATCCCTATGTACGCTTAAATCTTTAAAACTACGCAACGGATTTTGATGCGGTTTTTTTTGATTAAAAAATAGATAGAGTGATTCAAGAGGAAGGTTTATATGTGTAACTAGCGGAACCCCGCGGCTTCGGTTGCGCTAAAAAGAGGCACGAGCCCGAGCGAAGCGAGGGCGACTCGCTAGTAAGTAGATAATTTATATCGGATAGAAGTACTTAGTTTTAAGAGGAACAACAAAAAAGAAACAATTTTGATTAGAGTTTTTGCGAAAATAGTTTTTTTTTGAAATGTACCTTGCCCTTTTAACAGGAAAATATATAATTTCTGAGAAATCTATACTAAGTAGCAGTTAAATCCTATTTGGTTTCCGGTCTTTAGAACGCAGGTGGAGCCGCGGGAAATGCTAGTTTTATATAAATTGGATCATTCGCAGATAAACAAACATCTGAGCGTACGAGATAAGCGTTATCGCGTTTCCCTCCATCATAAAGATGTCAATCACAAACGGATGCGTCGAAACGTTGGGGCCGCGATCATTACTACGAATTCAATTCGGACGCATTTGAATGCGGACGGAGATATAATACATTCACACTCACGAACTAGTAACTGCACAAATGTTTTGCCATTATTTTATTCATTGTTATAAATAAAAATATTGTGTTTCTTGATTTGGACTTTTTTGTTGAGAAAACGAGGCATGTTATTAATTAAAATATAAATTTAAAGAACCTAAAATCTAAATTTTGTGACGAGATATTGATCCTGTACAGTTCCGTGTAGTAGTAAATCCCGTGATAGGTAAGTCTATAAAGTTGCAGAATGTATGAAAGTAGAACAGAATATTTATTTTTTATTTTTTTTAAACAACATAAAATAACAAGTTACGTCTTATAGTTCAAAGGTTTCATATAGTTAAGATATCTTTATCTTTGTTACCGGTAAAAAAAACAACGCAGTATTTATAGAATAGGCTCTTTCGTATCTCGAAAATTGTTTAAAATTATATACACGCACTTTCCAAAATTGCTTGAAGTCGATTTTTTACTACTAATACAGACATCCTCGATGCTTAGTTGCTTTTTTTATTTGTTAATATAGGTATTTTCTTGGTCTTGACGGTTTGAGAGATTTTTGACTATACGAACTTTACAAAACTTGGTACCTACTCCTTGAAAAGCGCCTCGTGTGAGTTTAATGCAGATCGATTCCATTCGAGATTGGTAGTTTACACGGTTGCTTAATCTTATGCATCTTCTTTGATTGGTTCCTCATCTCTTTAGGCCATAACCAGCTTGCAGCAGTGGGATTTTTGTTCTCCGCCGGATAAACCTGCTCATGACCTCTTTTGCGGTCCCAAATTTATAAATATTATTAGAAGGATAGTCATTACCAAATCAAATAGTAGTTTTATGATTTAATTCTTAGAATCTCTTAGAATTACATAGATTCCTTCTATATTTTAACTTCTTCATTAAAAGGTAATTAAATAAAATATTCATTTCGTTACTTAATTCAGTACAACTCTCTAGACATTACCTACTCTCAGGTCAAATGTCAGGATGTCAGCAATTACTCCATTTGAAACTGGTTCATTGCAGATCAGGTAACAGTCACGTGACCAGGCCGCGTTATTGGAACATTGCCAAAGCAATACAACGTATTGTTGAATTGTTTATGCGCCTATAATTTCCTGAAAGTGGAATTTATCGTTTACGTATTTGTATCGATTATGTTTAATATTGTGATTTTGTTTTATTATTTTCCATTATTTACTCTAGTCAAGTTTTATAGATAAAGAGGGAGTGAGAGCGAGAGAAGGAGAGATGCAGAAGGAGAGAGTATAATTTATGGTATATCTTCTTTTTTTAACTTTTGTTCTCGACCTGCTGTTATAATTAAAGGTTTGAATTTATGTACGCCTAAGCTCGTATTTGTTAACATGCCCGCTCCACACGATGCACGATATAGGAATATTTTACCTTAAAACCATATTCCGCCTATTTCGAATAATAATAGCGTGTATCCGAGTATAATCAAGATAAGGGTACGTGTGTGCAGCAATAGAGTTGCATCAGCAATTTCGCAATTTGGCGCCTTTCCAATAGTCACGTGACTGCAACACCTGATCCGCAATGAACCAACTTAATAGTTACAAGTGGAAAACGTTTGCAGTTTTATTTTACATGGATTCAGAACTTAATAAGCTTTTATATTAAATAAATTCAACTCATAGAACAAAGCTTGTTAGCAAGCTTTTTCTTACGATTGCTTTAAAAGTCAGTCATACTAGATGAATCAAAGATGCTATTTAATAAGTCTCCTTTTTCACTTCAATACTACAGGACATAGTCCATCGTGGCCAGTCAAGTACAAGTTGGCAGACTTGATGTGTCTTCTTGAGAACTGCTAGCTCGTCTCAGTCATGCAGATGTCCTGACGAAGTAAGAGAACTGATGATCATGTCGTACTTGGATTACACAGAATATACTGATTTTATACTGATACATATCTTGGATCTTAATACGGGAAATATTTTTTTAATCATTATTGTGCTTTATTTTTAGTCATATACTCAGTGGTCCTGGAGGACCTTAGAGGTCCTGGAGGACCTTAGAGGTCCTGGGTTCAAGTCCCGGGTCGGGCCAAGTTTAATTATTAAGTCTTTCTGTTTAGTAAGCCTTAGTAACAGCCTGGAGTTGGGAAGTTGGCGGTGAGTCACCCCCGTGTCTCGGAGAGCACGTAAAGCTGTCGGTCCTGCGCCTCAGCTCTCACTGGTCATGTCAAGCCGTCGTCCCACGGATGATAGTGATAGAAACAGAGATTGCACTTGCGCACTATAATATCTCCTGCGCAGTAGCCCAGTCTCAATGAGATTGGCCGTCATTTCCGGAATCGGTCGGAGAACATTATTATTATTATTATCATTATTTACTCGTATTTTACTTTAACGATCCCGAACCAACGACCCGAAGCGACTAAGCTCACTTAATAAAGATTCTGCAAGACTGAAAACAGCTGCTGCAAAAGCTTAATAAAGGATTATCTGGCGGTTAAAGTTTTAGATAGAACCTTCGATAGTACTTACCGGGAATTCTCATAACTCTCAGAATATAATTTAATATTCTCAATTTAGAGCTCTTCGTATTTATTAATACTTTAAAAGTAACTTTTAAGAGGGTTTAAATACCAATATTAAGGCAATGGTAGACCATTGGTAACGCGCTCTCTTGGATTACCAAGTGATGCGGGTTCAAATCCGGGTCTCGCACCTCTGATATTTTGACGTGCGAATTATGCCTAACATGATTACCACTTGTCTTACGGTGAATCATGAGGAAACCTGCATATCTGAGAGAACCTAGCAAGATTTCGAAAGACAAGTGAAGGCCGCCAACCAGCCCTTAGCAAGCCTGGTGGACTTTGGCCTGATCCCCTTTACATTGCAAAGCAGTAGGACGTTAAAAAGGGCTGAATACAAATACCTACCAATGTTAGGTAAATACACTATGTAGTATTTATGCAAAATAATTGAGAGAGTCAAACGCGTCACATTTAGGCCATTATACTCGATTTTTCTATAAAGATTCTTTATAAGGGAAATTAGTTGATTGTAATATAGAATGTTTGAGAATAAAATATGATCATCACAAATGATACTAAGTATATTTTTTTAACATTAGCTCTCTTCCCTTCGAAAGAGAGATAACATAATAATAGCTTGTTTAATTTTATTTATTAAAAGTTATTAATTACCACTTAGTAATATTACAATAAAATTCTGAAAATACTATTTATATAATAAGCGTGTAAGTTTAATAGGGAGGTTTAAAAGATTATTGTGCAATAATATAATAAAACAATGCAATTGTGTACAGATTGTTCAAATTTTAATAATTTCTCCCCTGTAGAACTAAGCTTAACTCGGGGCTTGAACGCATGTCTTTAAGATAAAATTTGTTAGATTGAACAATTCTTTCTAATAACTTTTGTAAAATCAATATGTTAAAAATATTAATATCGCGTATTGAATTCGTACCTAATTTGACTAAGAGAAATCGTAAACAAAGAAACTTCACAACTTCACAAAAAACGCCACTAAATGAATTCAAAGCTTTATGCATACATTTTAAACTAACATCGCTCAATTGCATCCGCTTCAGCTGAACTTTTCATTCATTCAATTCTCTTCGATTCGAGCTTTTGTGTACTGTTCGGATGAAAATGATTTCTGGTAAATAGAACAAACTTGAAAGTTACGTCGACCTACAGCGATCTAGTGGCCTACATGCAAATTATTAAAGAAAAATTAACGCATATTATGTTAAACTCGTATATTAGGCTACTCCAAAACTTTATATTAAATTTCATTTTATCCATCACTAACTAAATAAATTTTAAAACAAAGTTCGTCTCTGTCTGTCTGACTACTGCAACGATTTTCATGCTGTTTTAACCAATGGATAGAATGGTTCTATAGAAAGGTTTAAGTATATAACTAGCGGAACCCGCGGCTTCGCTCGCGCTAAATCGGGACGAACCAGAGCGAGTGTCGCTAGTATATTATAAAAATTCATTGCCGGTCATTAATCTCGCTAACGGATATAAACGATTTGAATAATTCATTTTTTTTTGAAGTGTAAAATAGTGAAAACAAATAAAACTGCTGGAAAAACAAAAAGTTTAGAAAAGAAAAATTCTAGAAAAAAATGTATGGGGATTTATCACGATCACTATCCTTTAAAAGATACAGAGGGGCTAACCCGATCGAAACGAGGACTTAGGAGGATTTTAATTATTTAAAAATGTATATTAAACTATCTCCTCAAATATACTATTAGCTAAAATCTTTTAAGTGAACATATAAAATAAAACGAAAGCTTTTAGAAGTACCTTCAATAGGAGAGCTTAAGTGGCGTAAACGATACGCCCAGAAGTGCACGGGTCGGGCGGATATTGGCCTCTGTTCCGTTTTTACTAGAATGCATCGAATGACATACTTTATAATCTAGCAAAATTCTACAAAAGTTACGAAATTAATTATATTAAAAAATTTAAGAGAAATTATCTTATTTTACTAATTCTTCTCACTAGGTAAAGCTTGATTAATTTTTGTAATATTTGGTATACTTATGACGTCACTTGGGTGATTCTTGGCTATAATTAGACATAATTCAAAATAATTATTTTCATTTCCATATATTTCCATATATTCTTATACCAAATATATCGCTTAATATGCCATATAAGCTAGCTTTTATGAGGTAAAGCCTGGTACACATTTAACTAGTAGGTTATTTTAATTAGTAGGAGTTTTTTATTTTAAATTAAAAACAAATTGCCTATATTGATTTTTTTAATGTTAGTCAATATACGAACAGAGTAACCGGCAGAGTAGGTACGTAGCGTAAATGATGAAAATTAGAAATTTACACTATTAGTGAGAATTAGTACTTACTAATTTTCCTTAAACTAAACTTAGTATTGAATAACGGCTCTTAGCCTAAACTAAACTAACTAAAGTATTGGAAAAACGATATACGTCCCTCTTGGCATAAAGCATGTTACATTAATCGAAGTCAGTTTGTATAACTTTGATGTAATATTCAGGCATAATTTTAATATAGCACTAACTTCTGACGAATGTATGAAATTACAATAAATGGGTACATATTCAGGCCTTTTTAACGTCCCACTGTAGGGCACGGGCCTGCAGAGTTATTTATGCAGCAAAGTTATTATTATAGATATGTCTAAAGTAAAAAAAAAATTAAAGGGCTCTTATGATTTTCTAATAAAATAAAGGTAACCTAAATTACTTCTTATAACATTAGTTCTCCGCGAGTGAAAGGCCCGTCAAAATCGGTCCAGAGTTTCTAGATTATCCGGAACAAACAGACAGACAAATAGACAAAATTAAAAAAAAAATATTTTTTGATGTATATACCTAAGTACAGTTCTCAAGGCATAAGCTCAGCTCATTTGAGTGAGTGCAGTGTACGGATAGGCACGACCGAAGGCGTAGCGCGTTGCGAGTTGGTTTAACCCTGTTTGAACTGGTTTTTGATGCGCGGCTATTGGCTTTTAGCTATCACTCACACAAATGCAAAGCTGAGCTTACGCCTCGAGAACTGTACCGTAGATACTTTCATATGCAGGTAGTGAAAATCTGTAAATTTGAAATTAACAACAGATACTTCAATTTTATTGTTATATACTAATGTACTGATATGTATATTATGTATATTTTCCTCAGAGATTTTTGAATACTTAGTAATAAAAATAAGACTAGTTGTAAAATAATTACCTATATATATATAAAGAGAACCAGTTTTTTCTGTTACGATTAAAAACAGTATACAATCACTACGCAGAGGAAATTGCACTTTGCTGCGGAATCCTCTTTTAAATGAAAGAGCGATGAGGTTACCGGCTGACTTGTGCAGCGTTGCTTTTTTCTATTTATAATGGAAATCTAGGCAAATGTAGAAAAGTGCATAGAAATTGCTATAATAATTTGCAGTAGGTTTTACTTAAGCTAATATTTTTTAAAGACGATTTTAATTATGCTATTTTAAAAATAGTATAATAAATAAATATAAATATGTTGGGACATTTTTTACAACAGCGCCATCTAGTACCGTAGTAAGCTACGAGGCATGTGACACGGATACCAGATAGTTGATATAAATTTTAATAATTATATAATTCAATAATTTAAAAGTACTACACATATACATTTTAAATACATACATAATATAAATATTAACACTCATGACTGGAGAACAAACATTCGTGCTCAACAAATGAATGCCCCCAGCGGGACTCGAACCCGCAACCGCTGGCGCAGAAAATAAGGTCACTGCCAACTGAGCCAAACGTCTCGTCTATAGTATAGGTATATGTTCTTTTATATGGCTATGATTATTTTATTATTTACTACTAACTCACTCTTGCTACGCTTCCGTAGTAAAAAGTATCTTGTAAGTTGATTCGGATAACTAGCTGGAAACCAGATCGCATCACGAGAAAACCATTGGACAAATTTTGATGAAATTTATAAATGAAACTATCTTTTCGGATTTTGTCGCGGATTTATTATGATATTTGGTTCCCAACATTTCGAGTGCTTTACAGCAATCATGGTCACGGGAGAGAAGAGAGATAATAATTATATGTATATATCTATATCTTATCCCCCAATAACACTAAACATAACACACACTCATAACAGTTAGTGCTCAAATCTTGCTATCGATACTATCTTCATAATACCAGGTAGCAATTAAAATGATTTAATATACTGGCATATCTAGGTCACCACATCTGGCTTGTCTTTCCGTTATTTTAACACTGCTTTATATGACGTCATATACTAAGGCCTGTGGCCTATATTTTTATATTTTAGCACTGTATTGTAAAAATATTTGACAATCCAGTACACATAAAGATATGGCCACCTTTTTTATGAGCTAGCAACAGCGCGTTCAGATTTTTTAACTAAGTATTAAGTAATAAAATTAAAGAAAGAGTTGACCGTTACAAAATTTTTTGACATTATTTTCAGTTTTTAAAAAGAAGTCAACGTCTTTAAAATTGCATAATGCGATATAGTTCGAAATATAGGTTTGACTTTTCACCATCCACTAAGAACTTATAAAAAAGCTAGAAGTGTAGAAATAAGAATTTCTACATTAAAAATGAAGACCTACGATTAGATTAGAATGTACTGTTTTTCCTTATTTAACCTCTAATGAAGGATGAGGTATCAAAAATTGTTTCTTAGTGCTCAGCTCTATTATATTACAATTTTATGAAACATTTTGTTGACACGTTTAGTTCAGTTTGTAGTGTACTTGCTTTACTTGGTCGCGGGTTTGAGTTCCACTAGGGCGCTCATTTGTGATTGTATTCCAGTCAAGGATGCTATTTTTAATATGTATCAACTATCTGGTATAGCTAAAGCCTCGTATCTTAACATTGAATTATATGGTGTATTGTGTTAATGACTCAATATATTTATCTATACTTATTACTTATTACTTATTACTTATTACTTATTACTTATTACTTATTACTTATTACTTATTACTTATTACTTATTACTTATTACTTATTACTTATAATATTATAAAGAAGTAAAGTTTGTGTGTTTGTTAAAATGTAAGGGGTAATCTCGGGATCTACTGAACCGATGTTAAAAATTCTTTCACCAATAGAAAGCCACATTATTGCTGAGTGTCATGGGTTATATAAAAAACCGAAAAATAAAAAGGCTTTTCGTGGTAGTCCGTTTTGCAAAGTGAATCGGAGAAAAAACGGTCGAATGAAAGCGTTTCTTACGAACGCTGCCTTAACTATGAAAGATATATTTTTGAGTTCTAGAGAAAAGAAGTGGAGCTTGAAAATGCCTACAAAAAAGTCAACGACAGCATATGTCTAACTTTTATATTTAAGTTACAAAAAGTAGTTTTTTTAATATTAGTATAGATAATTTAATTTTTAATTTTTAATATTAATAAAATATTTTAAATTATTTAAACACTCTGTACTTAAAAAGGAAAGGATTATTAACATTATGCCCAACGAAGTGGGCACGGGTCAGCTAGTTTATTTTATTCTTTTACACACAGCTATATGTATGTTATCCAACAGTTAAAGAGATTAAGATTTTTTCGAAGTAGATTAATCAGATATTCACCTACAATGGATACGGATTCTATAATCTTGTATACTGTAATATAATATGGGAAAAGTAATATATATGGTCCATTATAATGATATAATATGTACCTGTATATGGCTAAATAATTGCTAGGTGATACTAAAGCAATGACCTACATTCGTTTCTGTAATAAATATATGCTGCCTTAAACCGTCTTTTGCCATCATAAATTAAGTAAAAATAGTAAATTTATTTTCCAGACAGCGCCATTTAGTTTCGTGGTAAGTCACGAGGCTCGTGTTACGGACACACTAGATCCGCCGTGATCGGAAGTGTTTTGCAAGTTCCGTGTTAAATTAATTGAAAATATTAGAAATGTCTGTTAATTCACTAGAAAGTGCGATTCATTATCTCACTGAAACTGTACTTGAACTTCAAAACAAAGTGTCAACACTTGAAATGACTATTCAAGAGCAAAATAGTGTAATTAAAAAACTTATTAGTGTACGTGAAGTTTCAAATATTAACAACAATGAAGGTAGGAGTTTGTGTCAACATTCTCTGCAGTCGATGGCGGACGTCAGCCATCGGCCGAAGTCGGCGAGCTCCGCGCCCGTTCGGAGCAACGCTGCTGTTGTTGTGACACCCGAGTCCACCCGAGATAGCGCGATCGCGCCGGCTTACTCGCCGAGTGAGTCATCATCTGCCCGGACTCGAACACAAGTTGTAAACAAAGCAACAGCGACGATTAATGCGCAGATTGTCAATAATGAGAATTTCGCTCACACAAATGACGACGCGCAACGGGACGGCGACGAGTGGGTTAACGTGAAACCGAGACGTTCGCGCCGCCGAACGGCAACAGCTGATAAAAACAAACAACTTATACCCATTGAGGGGTCAGATATAAATGTAAGAGGAGGCGATCACTTTACGAAGTCTCGAAAAACAACCTCAATCAGCAAGGGAATAAATACGTCGAGTATTAAAATAAAGGCGGTTGAACGTAAGAAGTACCTACATGTTTGGAGGCTTCTTAAAGATACCACGGAGAAAGATATAACCGAGTATGTGACAGAAATATTGGGTGAAAACAGCTTTATAACAGTGAGCAAGATCCAACATAAATCTGAAAGGGGATATTCTTCGTTTAAGATTTGTGTAACGGAAGACAATTTTGACAAGTTGTACAATCCTAGCGTATGGCCGAAAGATACCGAATATAGCGAATGGGTGTTTTTTCGAGCCCCAAAACACGCCCAACAATAAGTCGCGAAATAATAGGATAGTTAATATTTTTTATCAGAATGTTAGAGGCCTCCGAACGAAGACTGCGCAATTTTTATCTTTAGTCGAATCTTCGGGCTCCGACTTATTCGCGATCACCGAGACCGGCTGCAACGAGGCCATTCAGAATGCGGAGATTGTGCCGCCTGGCTATTCCGTAGTGCGTTGCGACCGTACGGACGGCCGCAAGCAGGGCGGAGTGCTGCTGGCGGCTAAACCTCGGTTCGAGTTGCGGCGAGTACCCGTGCCTGAAGGTATTAACGTAGACGACTACAATTTTGAACTGGTATGTGCTACGCTTTATATACATGATAGATTCTTATTTGCTTGTTGTGTTGTTTACATCCCACCGCGAGCTGGAGAAAATGAGTACATAGTTATGCTCGGTATAATTGAACAAATATGTGTTAGATTCAAAAATAATGTAATAGTTTTAGGTGATTTTAATTTGAACTCATGTAATTATAACAATGTGCTTAGTTACTATGAATATTTTATGTCCTTCTGTGAACTCGTTCAGTGTAATACTGTTCCAAATAGTAAAGACCGACAACTGGACCTAGTGCTGAGTGCACGCGACGGCGCGGGGGTGGCGGTGGCGGGGGCCGACGAGGCGCTGCGGCCGGTGGACGAGTACCACCCACCGCTCGCGGTCGCTGTCACCGTCTCCGCCACCGCCCGCGCCGCCGCGATTGTGGATAGCTACCAGGATCCAAGCCAGCAACCATTTAAGCAATGGAACTTTAATAAAGCGGACTTTAATAAACTATATTATTCCATTTTAAAAATTGACTGGACGGAGGTATATAAAACCGACGATCCTAATTTAGCGTTAAACTTATTATATAAAAGACTTAATGACGTTTTTGATAACTGTGTGCCTTTGAAGCTTCGTAAACGAAAAAATTCTAGATATATTTATCCAGTATGGTATACCTCGGAAATTATTAAAAATATACAGATAAAGTACCGGTTACACAAAAAATATAAAAAAACTAAGAGTCGCCGCGACTATGATGAGTTTTCTCAGTACAGGGCGAAGGTGAAAGAGGAAACCGCGCGCGCTCATACCCTCTATCAAGAACGAGTCCAGAATAATCTCGCTTCGGACCCCAAAGCATTTTGGGATTTTTTAAGATCTAAAAGGGGAACTTCCGCGCGATGTAAATTAATGAGAGACGGGCGTACTCTTTCAGATCAGGACTGTGCAAATGAACTAGCCCGGTTCTTCTATTCAGTATATAGTCCAGAACAGGCGCACCTGGATGTGTCGGCGGTGAGCGCGGCTGTGGGGGGCGACGCGCGCGTGCACCTGACGGGCCTCGTACTGGCGGACGTGTCACGCGCGCTAGCACGGCTACCACCGAAGCGGTCAGTTGGACCGGACGGAATCCCGCCTTATATCCTTAAGGATTGTCGTCTCGCACTTGAGGAGCCTCTGCTGCATATATTTAATGTCTGCCTAGTTAACGCTTCCTTTCCTGATAGGTGGAAACTCACCCGCGTGGTACCAGTACCGAAGGGAATGGGCGGAATGGAGCCGAGCGACTATAGGCCGGTGGCTATCCTGTGTGCAATGGCCAAGGTGTTCGAGTCCGCTATCCATCATGCATTGTATGCTCAGGTGAGGGCCCGGTTGACTGATGCGCAGCACGGATTTCGTCCTGGGCGGGGGACAGCGAGCAACCTGATGCATTTGATGACGCGGCTGGTGCCGGCATTGGATGCGGGGCGGCAAGTGGATGTCGCTTACTTCGACTTCCGGAAGGCATTCGACACAGTCGATAACGACATCCTGCTAGTCGATAACGACAAGCTGGCTGGCATAGGCTGCACGACGCATACATTGTCCTTCTTTGCCAGCTACTTGCGGGACAGGCGTCAGTATGTCGACTGTGGCGGCTGCCTTTCGGAGCAGTACTGGACAAGATCAGGCGTCAGTCAAGGTAGTAATTTAGGACCCCTTCAATTTATTATAATGATCAATGATCTACCAGAGGTGGTTCAAGAGTCTACATGCCTCCTTTATGCAGACGACCTGAAGCTAGTACGCGAAGTGAAGAACATGGAAGACCATTGGGGACTGCAGAGGGACATTGACAGCGTCGTAGAGTGGAGTCGCAGGAATAGACTACACTTCAACGCTGGAAAGTGTTCCTTGCTCTCTTTCAGTCGCACGCGAAATCCTCGGCACTTTGCCTATCGCTTGGGGGATAATCCGTTGCAGCATATCACAGAGGTGAAGGACCTGGGTGTCCGATTTACCTCCGATCTCAACTTTCGGGGGCATATAGCCGAGGTGTGCAAAAAAGCGTACCAAAACCTAGGCTTCATAATAAGGCAAGCGGGAAGCTTTACGAACTTTGCTGCTTTGCGTGCATTATATGGGGCCTTGGTAAGGAGTCATTTGGAGTATAACTCTGTTGTATGGTCTCCAAGTGGGATCAAATATAAATTTATGATAGAACACATCCAAAATAAGTTCACTAGGTTCCTCTACTATAAAATGTATGGAGTGTACCCTGGCTATCCCTTGCTGTATCCGACCTTGTTCGTTATAGGCATGGTGGGATATAGTAGGTTGGAAACTCGGCGAGAAGTCGCTCACGCTAAATACCTGATGAGGGTATTGCGCGGCGAGTTAAACAGTCCTGCAATTCTGGAAGAGTTAAAGCTCTCCGCGCCATCTAACAGTGTCGAGCGTCGACGGCTGCCGCCCCTGCTGGCGCTGCCGCCCGCGCGCACCAACCTGCTGCGAGACGCGCCGCTCACGCGGGCTATGCGAGTGCTCAACGAAGCGGCATGCCAAATAGATCTCTTCAGTTGTACACTGGACGAGTTCACGAGAATTTGTAATAAATTGTGTTCGTCCTAGCTATTCATTGTCATCTGTGTATGTATATATATGTGTATATATGTGTGTATGTGTATGTATATATATATATATATATATATATGTGTATATATATATATATATATATATATATATATATATATATATATATATATATATATATATATATGCATAACGTATAATTTGACGACTTTTTATATATGTAAGGTATAGATTGAGGAAAAATGTATTCTATGAAGACTCGAGTCAAAGTATCACACATACCTAAAGTATACATTGAGGATATCAGATATTTTGAGGACCTGACTAAAACTTATATTCGAAAATGGTAGATACATTGAAGAAAGTTCTCAATTTATATAGAAACATTGAGCACCTTCCTCAAAATAACAATTTATATCTTAAAATTTTTACGATATCTTGATTCTTTGAGGAAAGTTCTGAATGTCTGCAGATATTTTGAGGAAGTCCTTGAAAATATCATGAGATTTTAAAGAACTTCCTCAAACTCTCAGATTCTTTGAGGATAGTCTTCAATCTATTATGATAGTTTGAGGAAAGTCTTCAATCCACCATGATTGTTTGAGGAAAAATTTCAAATTATCGACTCTTTTAGCCTTCTAAAGTAGCTAACGCTTTCTTATCTATATATGGATGTTACAGAGTCTTTCAACGTTATTTTCACCAACAATTTCTAGATGTTTAATCACCATGAATATTTGCACATGCATTAAAGACTGATGACAAAATAACAATATTATATTTTTTTCCTAAAATCTTGACACGGAAAATTTACAATACAACTATTGTAATCCGGGACTGTCGTTATTTTGTCGGTAACTTTCAAATATTTTATTTGAAAATTTACTGTTCATAAAAGATTTTTACAATTCACTATTGTAATTTTATCAAAAAGCTGTTGTATTAAATTTAATTAGAAATATACGATAGCACTATTGTAAAAAGTAAAAGAAGAAAAAATATAATTTAAAATATTTATTATTCTTGTATTCATTTTCAAACTTTCCAGTGTTGCCTCTGTGTCTATCCAATAGAAGCTTACAAATTTTACAATAGTTGAATTGGAATATTTCTCAATTAATGTTAGTGTTGGCCGCGCAAAGCGCTAGTGTATGAGTTTATATAGACATGTAAGATATTGACGGCGATATTTCTCAACTGGACAAGCGGAAAAATGCTTAGCTACCAATTGAGAAATCTGGGTTCGATTCCTGGCCTGACCCGATTTGTTTTTTTGTTACTCGGAAGTCCCAATACGTAAAACTCTTTTACCTCCCGCACCATCCATGTTTCTAAAATTTCATTTTAAATTGGCGTGGCGAATAGAATTTTTATTTGAATAGTCCAAGAAATTCTACATTACCGACTTTTTAATTTTTACAATAGTTGTATTAATAAACACATCTTATATGTCCCGAGCGAAGCCTCGCTGTTGATAGATTCAATGTATCAACTAAGTGTATGCTCGAATATGGGGGATAACACACATAGAGCATTACACAAATACGCCAAAAATGAACGAACAGGAGTCTTACGGCTCCTCCTCCCCGCATGGGCCCCGCTGGTTACTGGCTATTGCACATTTAGGCTTGCTAACGGAGTCGTTGAATAGAGAAACATAAACATAATCACAAAAACATGAACAGAAACACAAATCTCTATTCACATGCTGTTCAATGATAGCGAAGAAGCTTAAGAACAGGGTTTTTCCTTTCCCGGGCCTTTGGTTGTGAATTTTCGAAAGTGGAGGAATAAATTGTCAAAAGTCCGTAATATACCCAATTGGGCCACATGTGCGGCAGCATGCTGGGGTCAAAACCCAATATTGCATCATAGACCACTAAACATCTTATATAGTTTGCTCTACAGTATTGGTCTTTTTAATCTTGTTGTAGTAATATTTGTTGAATAAAATTTCCTATAGTATATTGTAAAAAATATTGAATGACAGGTATAGTCCACCGTTACAATTTTATTTAATAAAATTACAATAGTAAGATTGTACAAATTGCGAGATATTTCTTTCCGTGTAGTTAATAAAAAATGAAAGAGTTTTTATTTCATCGGAATATATTTTAGATAGCTAGTTACCTTCTACTAACTTATCAGGAAGGATTTATTAATACTAACTTTTATATATTGTTAACAATTACAATTTTAAAAACAATAAAGGATAACAATAAACAACGGACTATATCAACAATTAGATCAAAAAAGTATTGCTCTTGTGAACTTTCATAAAATTTTAAAGAGTTTCATGAAATTCTAATGTAAATTCAGTCTTTTTTGTCTTTAAATTTAAATGAATTAAAAAATCCAGCACGTATTGTTCGTGATTTGATCCAGTGAGCAGCATACAAGACTAATAACCGGGAGGACTCGAGTTCGAACCCAGCAGACGCCCAGAATTTTTTCTTCATAATATAATTAATTCTCAATATCCAGTGTCATGTCCAGATTCTCATTTTTAATTTAATTTTTTTTTTGAAAAATAACAAAATTTATATAAAATTATATATAATTATATATGGCCAAAACTCATATTTAATTATATATAGACATTTCTATATAACTTTTTTTTCCCAGGTGGTCTTGAAATTTGTTCATTTCGTTGGAAATCGAGTGATTTGAATCCAGTATATAATATAATAATTTTGAACAGTTTATGTACATTAAATAATACGAAGAATATTTATATTTATATTCTTACTATTAATATCTATAGTTTTACATATATATATTGCAAGTTGATTATTTGAGAATATTTCTTATACCGCATATTTGTTACTTTGAAGATATCGCGCATACATACGTATTTGGATGTAAACAAGTGCGAGTCATTTAAGTTTTTAGAAATCAGTAGTCTGGTGCTTATCGGACATCTGCAAGTTCGCACCGTACTAGTACATTTCGTACACTTTAGTAGTACTATTAGTACTATTAGTACAGTGAACAGTCTTAGTAGAACATAATAACATGAATAGTACTCGTTAAAACTACGCAACGGATTTTGATGCGTTTTTTTTAATAGATAGAGTGATTCAAGAGGAAGGTTTATATGTATAATACACTAACGCCCGGCTTCGCTCGCGCTAAATCGCTAGTTAACTATAAAATAAAAGTATAGTGATATTTATAACCTTTTCTTATAATTGAATTGAATTTTAATTAAATTATTCAATATATTTGAATTACAAAATATTTGAATAGTTCTAAAAAAAGAAAATTCGAAATAATTTATTAATAATGTTCTGTAATTCGGATAAAGTTAAAATTATAAGCCATGATACTGAAGTATATTTTGAGGACTTTCCTCAAAATATACACAGTATAATTTTATACCATAATATATTTAGAGTACTTCTTGTAAAATATATAATTATTAATCATTTGTTAATAATTTTTGGTAATTAAGATAAAATTAAAATTTTACATTTTGATATTAAGTATATTTTGAGAACTCCATTAAAAACCTCAAAATATAAACGGTACATTTATAAACCATAATATACTTTGAGTACTCCCCTCAAAATATATAATTGGTAACAGTTTGTTAATGCGTTTATATAATCAATTTTTTTATTATATTCTTTATTGCACATAGAAATATAAACAGTAATGCAAGTACAAATTTAGTTTGCAACGGTGGACTTATCTCTATAAGAGATGAAAAAATGAATTATTTTTGATAATTAAAATACTACAAATGAGAAAAGTCTACTGATAAATTCAATAAAAAATTTTTTCTGATTATAAAAAACAATATAACCTTATAAATGAAACTATCTTTTCGGATTTTGTCGCGTACTTATTATGATTTTTGCTTTCTGACGTTTTGATTGCTTTACAGCAATCATGGTCACGGGAGAGACTAAGGTATTTGATGTCTCAAAGGATATACTTGTTTCAGACAGTGCCTACTCACAATTTACAAAAAAAGTTTACAAAGTGGCATCAAGGTACCTTATAAAATTTTAATTCTAACAATTTAATTTAAAATATTTTAAAATATAGGTATTATAAATATGGCTTATTTTTAGCTTATATTATTATAATTATTACAATTTTTAATATTTATTAATTAATATTATGTAGTGTTGCTATTATTATTATATTACGTTATGTATGTATAAATAAGAGTTTGTAAAAAATAGATAAGAATGGATTCGGGATAGCTTTAGTTAACGGCCACACGATTTTGGTGTTTTGCGGTGGTGGGGGGGATGGGGGGATGTGTGGGCTACCCGATGGTATCACTCCCGCAGTGAGGAAACCACTAGTTTTTTTTTATGAATTTTTTAATTTCATGTTTTTGTATGCGCATAACGGAACGTTTCTCTAAGTAAAAATGGTTTGGTAAGTAAAATGGAACGTAACTAAGAGTGAAAAACATTATAAATTTGAAAATAAATAACACACAAAATAAATTTCAAATCTATAGGTACAAATAAAATTCAAATGACAGTTAAAAATATTAAAGTCGCTTATGTTTGTGGTCATGTTCTAACCCATTCTAACCCAACCTAACCAATCTGGCCTAGTAATGCTTTTGATACTTGACTAGCTAACCTAGTGTTTAGCTGAAAGTCGCATATGTTTGTGATCATGTTCTAACCTAACCTAACCAATCTGGCCTAGTAATGCTTATGGTACTCGACTTGCCAACCTAGTGTTTAGCTGAAAGTCGCTTAAAGTGGTATGTAAAAATTATTTTTTTAATATATGGGTCATACACATATTTTATCACTTTAATTAATTCTATAAATGGGTCTCTTTTATGTTTTTTTACAAACATAAGCGACTTTAATATTTTTAATTGTCATTTAAATTTTATTTGTATTGATTTGGAATTTATTTTGTGTTATTTATTTTCAAATTTATAATGTTTTTCACTCTTAGTTACGTTGCATTTTACTTACCAAACCATTTTTACTTGGAAACCGTTCCGTTATGCGCATACAAAAACATGAAATTAAAAAATTCATTAAAAAAACTATTGGTTTCCTCACCACGGGAGTGATACCATCGGGTAGCCCACACATCCCCCCATCCCCCCCACCACCGCAAAACACCAAAATCGTGTGGCCGTTAACTAAAGCCAACCCATGGATTCTATGAGATTAATTTGATAAAGTAAATTTGATAAAATAAAGTAATTGTATTTTGTCCCAATCGTCTAATAATTTCTTGTTTTGACAAAGGCATTTCGTGAAACCTAGTTTTAACTAGAGAAAACGCGTTGTAACTGAGAATGAGTTATAACTGTAACATATTATTTAAGATATAAGATAAGATAATCAACCCCCAAAATTACCAATTTTGACATGAAATGATATGACACAAAATAATGATTCTATAGTATGATTATTTTCACCTTGACACTCGGCTATCAACGACGATTCTCGGCAGAGATCGGAACTACAAATGACACGAGATACATTGCTGCATATTCATAACATCCTTAAAGTCTAAAACCTTTTAAAATAGTAATGTAAATCACCTGTCAAAATGACATTTTTTAAAATATATATGAATGAATAGCACAGATGTGGCTTGATTTAATTATTACATGGCATCACTAAAAACATGAATATGAAATTAAGGATTTTTCTATACTTAGGTTGAGATTTTAAGACTTATTATCTATATTAAATTAATGTAAAGTTATTTTTTTATTAGAAAAACATAAACACAAACTACAAATAAAATAATATTTTACGTACATTTAAATATTTTATGTGAGAAAATTCTAGGATTTTATGTACTCTATGTGAAAACTTTTACGATTTAACCGAGACATCCCGAGTGTCAAAGTGGAAGTAATCATACTATACTAAGTTTTAGAAGTCTTCGTCTTGGACACGCATGTACTCCTGTACACTTAGCAAAAATTAGAGTCAGGGACCATTCCCTGTGTGAATGTGGCCTTGACGAAGGTTCCTCTTCCCATATCCTTTCCAACTGTCCCAGACTTTTGTATCCTATCTATGACATCCTTCCCCGTAAAGTCCCCCGTCTTATTAATGTTAATTGTTTGTTGATGTTTGTGTATAGTCCATTATGTAGATTTCTGTGTACATATATTAGAAATAATAAAATTAAATTATAGATTCATTGTATATTTGTTACTTGTAGTTCTAACAATTGTTGTTATTTTTATAGTTGTGTATATATATTGTGTTGTCTGTTCTACATGTAATCAGTTTTAGTGTTTATTTCTTTCATATTCACCGATCAGTTTATATATTATAACGTGTATTCTCCATTCTACGCGATATTGGCGAAGTCAACTGTGCCCAACCGGCACTCCTGGAAGCCATTAAAGGAATTAATTGAATTGAATTAAGTTTTAGAACACTCCAGAGTTCATCGCAGAAAATTTGATTCTTTTATACGCCTGTCTCATTCTACTGAAGAAAATGATGTTAATTATCACGTCAAAAACATTTAAAATACAAAATCTTTCTCAATGTTTATGAGAAGTTCCAGTTTGCCCAGCAATGCTTTAATAAATGAATTATTATTTATTTGATTAATAAAAATATGAGATATTATACTAAAATTTGGAAATGACGCCTGAACGGAACATTAAAATTATAAAAAGATAGATGATAAAATTAATGATTACACAAAAATATTGTTTTACTGATCTGTCATCCTATGTACTTACTTTATGAAATCATCAGGTTGTACATCAGAAGCATAGCGGACGGGCAATTCAAAGTACACGGGGTTATTGAAGTTAAGCGAAATTGAGCGTGATTAGTTCTTGGGTGGGTGACTGTCAAGATATAACCTAACCACGGTCGTATATTTTAAGGTCTTGCGACTCTGAGTTTTGACGTGGGCCTGTTAACGTGTCAAGCCGCTAGCGTCGCTGCGATCGAGGTTTGCACGGTGACAAAGATGACGTATTTACAATTAATAATTTTTATAAATTTAGATTGTGTCAATAAAAATAAGATGTATGGCGACCACGGTCGTGTATTATTCGACCGTGATGGCGACTCATAAATGCAAAATTAATGCGTATTATGTTACTTTAAAATTTAAATTAAAACAAAAAAACTTCCCTAAAAATCAAGCGACCCTGATGAGTGTGTACGAATTTTCAAACCACGATTTCAGATACCTGTGGCGTAGCGTATTGAAGCATGGATTGCTTTTATATCCCTCATTTGACACTTCATCAAAATTCAACAACTTGTCTTGTAACGGCGGGCACAAAATATTATATATTTCTTCAAAGTTAGAGCTGCACAATTGCTTAATTTTTTTTCAATTACGATTACATATTTATTGTGATAATTACCAAAGAAAGTAATTTTACGTTTTACTTTCATACATTTGACAGATGTTAAATGTAAAATATTAAATTTCGAAAGGTATTATAATTAATAATTAATTTTACACTTCGAAATTTTGTGAACCAAATACAATACGGAGTAAGTATATTTTACACGGCATACGCACGTCAAAGGCTTCAAATAGTGTGGGTTATGTTCACGGTCATTATATGACCGTTGTTATGTTGATACATTCCTCGATCGCAATTCCATCTGGATTTTTCTTCAACAGTGGAGCCACTCACTACTATTGGAATTCCGTTGAGTTGCAAGACCTTAATATTACTCGACCGTGAACCAAACTAATATCTAGAGTTTTTTTTTATTTATTTTGTTTATAAAAAAAAATATTTAGTTCAAATTACAGCCAAAATCAATTAATGCCAATAAATAAATGCGTATTAAGAATTTTATCGAAAACATTAAAAAAATATTTGATATAGTCAGATCTGGCCAGATCTGATAATTGATCTGGGACCTATAATTGACATTGATTATGGGAATTAATCCCATAATGCATAGTAATAATTCATATAATTTTCTCTCCATGTACGGTACATTTTTATATTAAAGCATATTTTGAGTCATCTCCTCAAATTACATGTGGTACATTTTTATACCGTTACATATTTTAAGTACTCTCCTCAAAATATGTACGGTCCATTTTTATACCATTACATATTATGAGTACTCTCCTCAAAATATGTACGGTATATATTTATACCACAATATATTATGAGCACTTCCCTCAAAATACATATGGTATATTTTTTATACTGCTGTATATTTTGAGCACTTCCCTCAAAATACATATGGTATATATTTTATACTGCTGTATATTTTGAAGACAATCTTTAATATATCAAGATATACTTTGAGAAAAATCGCCAAATTATCATCATGTATTATATTTCAAGGAATATCCTCAAACTATCTTTTTTGAGTATATGGCCCAATTTAAGGAAAAAATATTTTTTTTAATGATATGATATTGAGAGAATATTTAGTAATTTATTTATAAAAAAAAAAAATAGGAGTTTCAAAGTATACCTTATGCATACATATATATATATATATATATATATATATATATGTATATATATATATATATATATATATATATATATATATATATATATATATATATATATATATATATATATAATATATATAATATGTATTAATCTGACATTAAATTGATATTTTTATATATACTAGAAATGTTTAGTTTATAACTGTTTATTTGTATCTACACGAGTATATTTTTAACCTTTTCAATTTTGGTATTTAGACATTGAATTATTATAAAATATTTTTTTAATTAATTATTGGATTTTATGAATTGATTTATATTGTTAAATTGAAATGTATTTAAAATGAATAATTACAATAATGTTTGGTAATCTGAGCTACTTATCTAACGCATTGGGTCTCTGTAATGTTAGACATAAGTTTTTGAATAAATAAATAAATAAATAAATAAATGTTTTATAACGTAATCTAAGCACCCATGACTGAAGTACGCAGCTATCATGCTCAACAAATCAATGCAGCAGGACTCGAACCCGCGACCGCTGGCGCAGAAAGTATGGTCACTACAAACTGAGCCAAACGTGTCGTCAAAGTTATAAATAATAATTGAATCGGTACATTATTAAAAACTCCGTTCCTAAAATTAGAACATTTTTATCTCAAAAACGTATGTATATCTCTATGTCAACAGTTCTACGCCGTAAAGTGGAATATTTTTCTTACAGCTATTCTTTTTGCTGATTAAATGCGGTTTCCGAGACAATGAAAGGTTCCCTCGAGGCTCACACAGTTTCGATGTGAAAAATTCTAGGCCTTGCTAAGTAGGAACAAAGGTGGAATACATTTTGTTTCAGCTGAAATAAGACAGTATTCATTAGGTAACATGACTTTTTAAATACAATTTAGTTTTTACCTCAATGTGGGTTAGTAATGTCATTAATTGCTTAAAAATACGAAACCCTTTTTGAGTTGAGCTTATGTAGAAAATAATAAAATATGTTAGATATTGAAGGAAGTTTAAATACATGAGAATTTTCATTTTCACATATATTGCTAGGTACTTAAGCAAAAAGCCATAGTGTTGTATTTTCAATGTGTATACTTTTTATTTTACCACAGACAGTGGTAGCGCCCTCGCTTGTATAATCGAGTGATGCGGGTTCAAATCCGACTCGGAAGTCTTGTAGTTGTATTTTCATGTGCGAATCATTTCTATCATGATTACCACTTGTCTTACGGTGAAGGAAAACATCGTGAGGAAACCTGCATGTCTGACAGAAACAAGCAAGTTTTCGAAATGGCCTATTCTGTAGACCTGATTCCCTTCGTGTTGAAGGGAGGCCCGTGCCCAGCATAGGGACTTATAAAAGGGCTGATTACAATACTTTATATCCATATGCCCAGCTATCTTACCTTCAAGAAGTGTTTCTTCTAACAAAGAAAAACTTGCTAATAATTACTTACATAGATCAAAAAGTTTAATATTTTTACTATTCTAAAGCCTACTACTACTATTCGTTAATACCTACTTTGATTAGAATTGGTACTTGTTTTATTTAAATATAATACAGTTTGGGGCATCAAGACACATCAAAATCTAGTTCTTTGTTAAGCTACGAGGCTTGTGTTACGGATACCAGATAGTTATTATTTATTATTTATTCCATAGGTTGCTAACAGATACACTATACATAATATATGTATAACTTTAAATACATACATATTATAAATCTAAACATTAAGCACCTAAGACTTTAGCACAAACATTCGTGCTCATCAAGCAAATGAATGCCTCCAGCGGGACTCGCTTTAGTTATTATCAACGGTTTCGAAAATTAAGATGTAATTAATAACACATTTTAAAGTGAAGCGATATATCATTCATTCAGTTTAATATCGAAAAGTGTAGCGCCTACACTGGAAAAACACTCGAGGGAAATCTTTTGTTTTTTTATCACAGAGGTTAAAGAGTGTGTGAAATACAAAAAGAAGTGATCCAACCGTTGTGGGCGCGGCAAAATCAATACCACTTGTCATCCGAGGTGCGAACAAGTCTCACAAAAAAATCACATATTATGTTAAATAAACGGTATGAATATAATATATTTAAAATCTTGTTTATTTAATTTTGTATACATAAATGTTTGCTTTAGAAACCGTTTTATTTGAGTGTGTGTATTTATATGTCTTTTTAGTGCAAAATAAGCATTTTTATTAGAAAATATGGTACTTTTTAGATGGGCTCGGGATCTAACTTGCACAGAAGATAGGTTTTTGTAAAGCTGTCAATACTGCAGTTCTAGTTATAGGTCATGTGAACTGTAGTAGAGTGAATATGTTCCTATTTTTAAAAATTTATTAAAAAGAATTAGAAGTGCCATGACATGTTGAGATTATCACCAAAGATAATTAGCTATTATTTGATTGTGGATTGTAATAACCGATTTTTATAGGATTTTAAAAGCTGTAACCCTCGATACGATAGAATAACACTCTCTTTAAAGACCATGGTCTTAAGAATCATTAAAATAAATATTTCACATATATGTATATGTTCTAGCTTTTTGGATACCGCATAGGTACATGGTCGACGGAGCTGATTCTGATTTGAAAGGTGGTGGGCTGTAGGAGCTGGCTACTTAAGACTGGGGCTGTGGTCGTCATAGACCTCCGTTGAACAGTGGACGGAGATAGGCTGATAAACAATATCTAATACTAATTAATATCATAAATATGAATGTGGCTTTGTAAGTCAGCCTGTCTGTCACCTTTTCACGCTTATATAGTTAAACAGATTTTGGTAAAGTTTAAGATCGAATAAAGGCTTGCCTTGCCTTGCTCTTCTGTCATCTCCATGTACATTCATATGTACGA
This sequence comes from Boloria selene, assembly GCA_905231865.2. NCBI lineage: Eukaryota > Metazoa > Arthropoda > Insecta > Lepidoptera > Nymphalidae > Boloria > Boloria selene. Next base: position 3,595,960 of record HG993133.1, read on the forward strand.
CAAAATATATAAACATCGATCATCAGGCTTTCTTTTTTAGAAGTGAAAAAAAAGTTATGTAACAACATCTATACCATTCTGTTAGAATGTTACAAACATTAGACTGACCAAGGACGATAAATATCAGTGGATTCACAGACAGGTGCATATTTCTTTCAATGTCATACCATTATAGAACCTTTTTAAAGTACTTAAAGCTGATAAAAGGTATGCATTATGCTGGTCATGCTTCGTGAATAATGAAGCGATGGTCGCGAAGGTCGCCCTGAATACTCGTAAGGTCGCTAAACATTTAACTTCTACTGGCCCTTACTGTTATAGTCTATATAATATAAAAATCGGTCAAAAACAAGTTAATTGTGTACCATATCTTTATTAGTTTTTATTAATAAAACAGGACACTAAGTTTCTATACAATTTCGATTGAGACACTTGTAAAAGCTTATAAAGGAAAGATAATTCTTTTAGGACCAATTTATATAATATACCTTCTACAGCTTAGTCGTGACGGCAATTTTAATAGGATAAAAACTAATATATTACTTACATTTTGTGACGCATACTTTTTTATTCTTATTATTGTAGGATGTTCTTGTAGATTGAAAAGCATCCATAGTTTTACTTAAACATTACTTTCTATAATTAGCGCGTAAACTTCGTGTCTTCCTTGTTTAACTGCCTTGATGGTGAATGGCTTGTTTGTACGGCTACATAACAAAAGTCCTGGGTTCGAGTACCAGATTAGGCTCAGTTTCGTTATGGAGTCGTTCTGTTCCGTAAGAGTCAGTAACAGCCCGGAGTAGGGAAGTTGGCGGTGCATCATCCCCATGCTACGTAAAGCCGTCGGTCCTGCGCACTATGGGAAAATCGCGTATGTTTCGTCTCAAAACTCCGTATCTCAGTTGTTTCAAAACTAAATGAGCTGTAATTTTGCACACGTATACTTGTATGTACAAAGTTTAATGGAAATAATTTTGATTTTGAAAATTCTGTTTATTAATTAATTTAAGAAATAAAACTTAAAAAAACATATAATACATATAATAAAAATTTGTCTTTTTTTTGTAATATACATAAAATGGAATAATAGTAACAAACGAGAAAAAAAATATGTACAAAATTCAGGAAGCTACTACAAATTTTCGTTGATAGCAAGAAGGGCCTTGGCTTCATCTAAAAGTTTTTTCGATATTGTTTCTGAGTTGTTTCTCAAACTTGATATGTACGTATCAGAGGTGTGCAATAAGGTATGGAACACGTCTTCATTGGTAGCCACTCGTGAACACTTTCTAGAAAGATGAAGTCTAAACTTTTTGTAATCCTTATTTCGGGATTCTTGCGAGCCTTCGGACAAATGCACGGACGAAGGCATATAATACCAATTATAAAAATTTAAGTACAGTTGGGCTGTACTATATGCGTATTCACCAAACTTTTTTGAATTAATAACCATTCCAGATGACATAGTTTGTAGTATTATGTACATTCGTTTTATAAATTCTACGTCTACACCTGTAATGTCTGCACAGCAAGAGTAATTCTGAAAAAATCTCCGAGCTGTGTTTCCGTCATTACTATTTCCAGTGCCTTGTCGACGTTTATCGACATGCAGTCCCATTTCCTCCCTAAACCGCTTTTGTACCAGTTTTTTCTTTTCGTCTTTGTTTTTTTTATTTTCAGGTGTATTAGCTGACCACTTTTCAAAATGTAATTTATAAGAAATGTGTAATATCATCTCCATACTGTGTTTTATTAGGTTATTACTAATCCAAACATATAGTGTTGACAGTCCGTATTGAAATGAACTTTCGTTCACATCTCGTGTCCTAACTGCCTCTAAGTTATTCATTTGCCGAGGAGTAGCACCACAAACTGTACAAGAAGCGCTCGAACGAGTCTCAGTTAAAAACTATTAATAATACTGTAATGAACATCACTGTTATGAACTTTTTATCAATTTGACCTTAATAGATAACAAATGATTTTATGAGAAATAAAAAGAAATTGAAAAAATAATGATTTTTACCTCGCGATATGTTTTGGCACCGTGACAAAAAAAGTGCAAATATGGGCAATATTTTTTTTTCTCCTTGCGTTAACTAATGTATAAAGATCTTAATACAACAAATATCTCGACAGCGGCAAGCAGCGGTAAAGGGTAAACGTCTCGTTAAAAAAAATTAACCCTAAAAACATATCATATTAAACTATAATGATTAATTTTATTTTATCAAACTAATATATATAATACTAATTACGAAACGTTAAGAGGAGATTATAAGCATTTAAAAAATATATAATACTTATACATTTATATCAAAAACTTTCGAGTAATGTGGCGTTGAATTGTAGTAACACATTGCGTCAAAATTACGTTATTGAACATGAGTTAGCTTTGAAGCCTATTTATATACATTATAACAGAAAAAATAAAAAATAAAAATAGGATAAAGAAAGCTTATTTATTAGACTATATTAATTTATTATTTTTATTCCATAACAACGACTTTCACGTAAAACAGTTTTGAGACGGCTTTGTATGGGGCTTTCCCATAGTGCTGCGCCTTAGCTCACTGATATTTTCAACCTATCGCCCCATTGGAGTATGAGAGTGACAAGAATCTAAGCCATTAAAAATACACTATCCAATTTAATTTATTAACAGCTATCAAGATTCTATGCTAATATTATATAAAAGAGATATCAATCAATGTCATAAAGTTATAAGACAGTTTTACTTCGCAATTTTCGTGGAGTATAATTTGTCGAACATTTTGTCCTTATAATCTAATCATAACTTTATAATATTTTGCCCATTTGTTAGAAAACGTTTTCTGGTACTTACTGGTAATAATTTAATAGAACTGTCTTATAAAATAGCTTATGTACTGCTATCGAAAGATTCGTTCAAACACAGTTTGACGTTTCCATACTAGCAATATGCATCGTCTTTAAACTCATATTTAGTAGTCGCTACATCCCAAAAATCCCATCCAAATTGGTTCAGTAGTTTCTGAGAAAATCCCGGACATACATACATACAAGTATAAATCAAATACAGAACTTCCTTTTTTGGAAGTTGGTCTAAAGTGGGATTTTTCTCAATTTTATTTTATTTGGTTGTTTGTGTATAATATGTTGATGTGATTGGCAACTATAAACAGACTATAAAACAATTTTAAAGGAAACATTCTTATTCTTAAATACATAAGAGCTTTTGAAGTCTAAGTATTTTAATACCTTAAGAGTGTAATATCAAAAGCCTGAGTTTCTCCCGAGCAAATAAAAAGAGAGTGGACAATACCGAAAAACGAAACATGTATGAATAGAGCGCACTTGACACCTTGACACTTATGCTATCTGGTACATCGCAGCATGAAGATATATGTATAAGTGAAAAGATAAAAAATTGTTATTCTTTCATTAGATTTTTTTGTTTATATCTATACATATAAATAAAATTGGAGTGTCTGTTTTTAATTTCAAATAAACAGCTTATCGCTAAATGTATATGGAAGTATACGATACTATAAACAAAAAACCAATTTTTAAAATTTATGTTTGTAATCTCTGAAACGGTTGGACCGATTTTGATGGGACTTTCACTAGCATATAGCTAATGTTATTAGGCGTAACTTAGGCTACCTTTTAACCGACTTCAAAAAAGGAGAAAGTAGAAATTTTACCAATTTTAACTAGCAGAACCCGTGGCTTCTCTTACGCTAAACCTAGGGATGAACTCGAGCGAAGCGATGATGAGTCGTTAGTATAATATATTATTGTTTCTTTTAAGTGTAAGTAGCTTTGCAAATTAAGTATATTAGTACTAAAGATATAAAGTCAACAAGATAAGTGTGAATTAAATTTGAAGAATGTCCAACGAAGGGCGGTGTGTCCTTCATGTGATGTATGAAAACACAAACGTCCTTCACCTTCGAGACGAAGGGCGTGACGGTCTTATATAAGTATACATTTTATCGTTAACTTAACTTTATTTGTTAATGTAGGATATGTTTATGTGAATGTTTTAAAAAACTTAAAAAGCTGTTAAACTGTTTTTGCATCATAATATTTTTTTGATTCTCGGGAATCTTAGCCTGTAGTAAAGTAAAATTTCAACTAAGTCAGAAATAAAAAAAAAAGAATTTTTCTAGTAAATGAAGGCTGAAGCTATAGTTTTAGACGTCTAAAACTTTAAAGAAGAATGTATAAAAACATAGTAGGTATTTTTTCTTAAAATTGTGTGTGCTGTATAATTTTAATGTTACGTGATATATTAGTTAGTTGTAAATCAATTATTATAACTCTTTATGTAATGGAAAAGCTATATTGCAAGAATAGATATATATCTATAATAAATAAAAGTCAAAAAACGCTATACTGCAAGAGTCCTCCTCGTTTTTCGAAGTCGGTTAAGAATAATTAAAAAAGAAGAAGTTACTGTGAGAAGGGAAAAATATTTTTACAAACTCAACATTTACTAAATATTAAACTAGGAAGGATTAAAAAATATTAAATCATTAAAACATGGAATGTAGAAGTTTTAGAAAAAGGAAGTTGGCGAAAACTCGGGAGCAAACAGAGCTACGACTTTAGTTCGCCGCGGAGGGTACTCGACGTTGCTCGGACAAATTGCACTCGAGTGTGGAATATACGGGGTGTTCTTACGGTTTAAAATGCAGATGGTGTTTACTCACTTGGATAAAAGTAGTAAAAAAATGTGAAATTTTATTTAGCATAAGATCTTTTTGCTTCGTTTTTAGTTGGCAACATAAAAATCACTGTTTATAATATAATTAATCCCTAATGAGGTTTTCTATCTATATTATTTTTATATATATTATTTGACGATACGTTTGGCGCAGTTTGTAGTGACCCTACTTTCTTGCGTCGGTAGTTCTAGTCCCGCTGGGGGCATTCATTTGTTAATCCCGGATGTTTGTACTCCAGTCATGGGTGTTTATATTTATAATATGTATATAACATTATATATTATGCATAGTGTGTCAACTATCTGGTATCCGTAACACAAGCTTCCTTCATAGCTTACTACGGAACTAGATGGCGCTGTGTGTAATAATGTCCCAACATAATATCTATTTATTTATTTATATAAGCTAGCGATTTTTTCTAGGTCCATCTGTGTACTGAAATGTGATCCAAATACCCGTTTCAGCGTGCATATGAACCATTTGAATCATATCACCAAAAAGGATAGTTCATGGTATTGATTGCATTTAGCCGTTTTTACCGTCCCACTTCTGGGCACAGTTATTCATTAAGAAATTTTTATTTTTACTATTATTTGTAGCTTTGAAACGTTATGCAGTTAAGCAAATAATCTTTTTTTATAGTATTAATTTTATCATATTTTTTTAGTTCTGTTACATAGGCGGTTAGTAAATACTTGGTGTATGATTGAACATAGCTGCCATTTTGCAGTTTAATCTTCGATTTAATAAACAAGTTCAAGCTTATACAATTATTTTAGTTACTAATTAAAATATATTGGCGAAAATCTCTGTAATGATTCTTACATCCATATATATTCACACCAATCAAAGTTCAATCAATAAATGTATGTTAGTACATTAATAACATCATCACGTAGTTCCATGATAAGCTGTGAATCTTACGTTATGGATACCAGAAAGTTGATACACTACACAAACCCCAAGCGAGACTCGAATCCGCGAACACTGACCCAGCAAGTAGAGCCAAACTGAGCCAAATGTGAAGTCAATGTCAATATTTGAATTAATAACACAAACACAATATAAGTCACGTTCTAGTAAATGTTATAATATTTATAATGTATATAGCTGGGGTGTAAACAGACGAATGTTAGATGGTTGAACTACATATCAAAAAACACAGTATTGCGAAACTTTCTCAGCTATAGAAGTTTGTACTGAGCTGGTAGCTCAGAAGCATTAAAGTTTGGGTAGCGTAACAAATTGCAAATTATACAGAGTGTGTTAACTCAGCTAAAAAATGAGCGATTTTCAAAAGCTTGTCAGTTCAAATGAAAACGTTGTCTTAAATTTTGAAGTTGTAATTTTATTTCCACTTAAGCTTGCTTAATTAAGTAGAGTGGCTTGCATCATTCAACTAAGTAGCTTTTTTACATCATAAGATATGAAAAATGCCAATTAAAATTTATATTTTAATACTAGCGACTCATCCTCGCTTCGCTCGGGTTCCTCCCTATGTTTAGCATCTCCGCTAGTTAAAATAAATAAAATTTCTACCTCCTTCTTTTTTGAAGTTGGTTAAAAAGTAGACTAAGTTACGCCTTATAACATTAGCTATCTGCAAGAGAAAGTCCCGTCAAAATCGGTCCAGCCGATCAAGAGATTAGCTGGAATAAACAGACAGACAGACAAACAGACAAAAATTTTAAGAATTGTTTTTTTTATATATTATTGCTTTTTGTACCGTATATATTTTTAGTGAAAAGCTATTCATTTGAAGTTAAAAACAGACACTCCAATTTTATTTATATGTTTAGAAGATGTATAGATTGGGAGTAGACTATTATAAACAACATAATATTTTTGTTACCACTTATCTATATCTCTTGCGAGTTCATTAAGGTCTCCTAAAGTATTTGTTTAAGAGAGAGGCGATTTGGGTCATGGACATCTTCTTTATCAATCACAAATATAATATTATTTATAAAAACAATTATCAATTCTAAATAAATTCGTGGAAGTCGTGATTATTCTGTTATATAATATGAAAAATGTATGTTTATCTGTAAGTGCATTTACGTTTACTTCTCGACAGATTTGGATATTTCGTCCGTAGATAGTCCGAGTATCAATCAATTGGAGTAGCAAATGTATGTAATATTAATTCCCTCAACTAGTATGTATGTACGTCCTATGTATAGATTTTTTCTCAGTATGTATCCCACATGCTATTTTTATAGGTTGTAAAGTGATTTTCAACATGGTTTTATATTACGAGACAAGGCATATAAATTTCAAGGAAAATGTTTAATCCTTATGTCGAAATAATTAATTTTTAGGTATTTTTTGTACAAACCCAGTTCTTTATGCTGAGAGCACTTTATCTTTATTAATCCGTTATCGTTATTATTGGATTAAATTAATATTTATTTCATGAAGTCGCGGGCATATACAACTTCACACAAATGCTAAAATATTTTGGTATAAATATATTCAACAGAACAGCATATTCGTAGTATAGCAATGTGTACCTATTCACATTTTATTTAGAACATGTGAGACTTCGTCTTCGTCATTTGTTTGTACATATATTTTCTGTTGGCTGTTCGTGCTAGTTGTGGTTTCTATGTTTAGATCTCTTCGCTGGAGGGCTCTTTTACAGCTCAAAAGGTGACCAGAGCTAAGGTAGATTAAACCACATCGTACGCCTTTAATGTTAGATAAAAGTTCGATAAAATGTAACTAATATCCGTCTAGTAATATCGGTTTTCTTAATGAGTAAATATAAAATTACTTATAATATTAAATGGGCAATTTTTGTATGTGTAAATCATAGTATGTGCAGAAACCATGGTTGTCAAAGTATTCATGTTAGTGTCAAGTATGTATCACTTAGAGTGAAGCTGCGTTGAGTCGTCTCTCGAGGGACACCTCACACCGGATACGCAGTATTTCTTAACATATATTTGACTAACAGACTTTGACTACTTTTATATGACAAACGGAATGTGTAAATACTTCATTCAGAAGCTTATTCATTTTTAAAACTAAGCCCTTACCCTGTCTTTGCTTAGATACGGAACTTATGGCGTTGCTACAGTTTAATGAATCATAATAAAATTTGATTGTTTTCATATAAATCTATTGGTTTAACGCGGCTGACCTGTAGGTATGGCTTTTTCACGACATCTTCCACAAGCATATTTTACACAAAAACCTAATAAATTAGGTATACCTAGATCTTAAGTCACTCCGTCCATTGTTGAAAATCGTTTACAAATCTTTTCAGTAGTTTTTGAGATTATCGCGTTCAGACTAACAGACAGACGTTACGGCCCCCTGTTTGTTTTATATATACCTAATGATATTAGTTTAACAAGTGTTCCTTCTATAATATGATAAGAATGAGTTCATAAATATAAATTAGATAAAGAGAGGTCAATGATCAAAAAAATAAATATTTCTTCATTTAGACAAAAGTTTAATAGTTATTTTTGTTTTTTTTTTAGCTATTTGATAAGTAAATTGACTAGATGAGTCTTGTAGTTGAATGATTGAAATGTGGGATAATTTATTGTCAAAACATGGTGATAATAATAATAAGAATAGAAAAGTCCTAATTGTATACAGTTAAAATTCTAAATGAGTCGAATATTACCATTAATTTTTTAAATTTTTATTGCAATATTATTATCGATTGAGAAGCCAAATCTATAACTTTTTAAATTTTTGTTTGTCTATGACGGCATCACGAGAAAACCTCTTGATAAATATTTATAAAATACAGCATAATTATAGCTGGTTATCTGGTTCAACATAATAGCATACTTTTTATTGTGTAAAAAATAAATAAATATGTTGAGGCATTATTACACACAGCGCCATCTAGTTCCATGGTAAGCTTATGTTACGGATACCAGATAGTTAATATATACACTACATATATAAATTTAAATACATACATATAATAAATATAAACACTCATGACTGGAGTACGAACATCCGAGTTTAACAAATGAATGCCCCCAGCGGGACTCGAATCCGCGACCGCTGGCGCAAGAAAGTATGGTTTCTATCTAAATATCTTCATCTCTGAGCAATCTATAACCGTTAAAATGTACGTAGTGACAAACCAGAGCGGAGCAAGGGCGAGTCGCTAGTACTATAGAATAGTTATTTTAAAGTACAACACGTTCAGTATTTTATATAGCTTATACAGCTTTCACCGTTGGCTGCTTGCGTCCAATCAACTGAGTGCCTCGAGATTACGGGCCACGGTAATGTCTATATCGTAGGCAACTCGGACTATCGGGAGTACCGGACGGTTAAACAATGCGAAATTTACTTTCCAGGGCTTGGGCAAGCTTGTATAATATATTCCGCTGCAACTATTATTTAAACTAAAATTTCTAACAAAGTTACAGCTTATATTTTGTTTTTTGTCAGTCGGGCTCTCTTTAACTTTAATTTTGTTACAGGTGGTCCATCGAAGGATGTAAGTGCTGCACCTTCACGCCGCTCATGTGTAGCGCGCAATGGTCATGGCGTTTCAGAGATAGTGCCAGGTATTATGAAAAAAAATATTACTGAATACTAGTAGAAATTTGAAAAATCCATAGAATGAAGATTTTCATTTAATATATTTTTATGGTTTCCGATGTTTCGAATGCCTTACAGCAATCATGGTTACGGGAGGGACTAAGGTATTTGACGCCATAAAGGTTTAAATAATTGTTACAGGCAGTAACTGGCCGGGTAGTGAACCATAAATTAAAATAAATCTGCGACAAAATCCGAAAAGATAGTCTCATTCATAAAGATATGCTTTAGTTATAGGATCGATAATACTTTCTTAGGTTTACGCGAATATTTGACATTATATATTCTCTCCCGTGACCATGATTGCTGTAAAGCATTCGAAACGTCGGGAACCAAAAATCATAGTAAATCCGCTACAAAATCCGAAAAGATAGTTTCATTTATAGGATCAATAGGCTAGGCTTAGTTACTTTTTCAAAGTTACGGAACCCTAAAAACATATCATACACGAGTTTATTAGTCCAAGTAGTAATATCCCTGAACATTAAGCTAGACGCAAACAAGATTCTTCATACTCCACTATAATAATATTTGTAAACGGGTTGCGGTGGCCGAGAGAGGAGAAAAATATAATTACGTCGTTTATATGTGCGGGCACGAAGTCGGGCGTGCGGTGACTTTATGTTATAGGGCGGGACTGTTTATCGATGATGTGGAAATTTCTGTTGACTTTGGTCATTAGCTTTTGATGGCCCTGATTGAAATATATGGGTCGTTCATATTTTTCGTGTTTCATTCTAAATTATGGGTTTTTATTTTTTGTGTTTGTATAACCTTGTTATTTATTTTATGGCATTATTTTCAATGACGTGTCATTTAACGTTAATAGTTTTTCGTGTATGTAATTTCTTCTATTATTGTGTATATTCACTAGCTTTTACGTATATTTTAAATGACTCAATTATATCTACTTTTACATATCTTACTGAGTCAGATTTGAACATTAAATATTTATTATAATACGTTATTGAAATAGTCGTTTTTTAAAACTTATGACTATATATTTATTTTGTGTGTCAATCTAAAATCACATCACCAGAAAATTACTACATGGATTTTGATGAAATCATGTGATGATAGCTGCTTATCTGATCAACATGTATAATAAGTTTATTGCATGAAATTTCAAATTTTAGAAAATCTCTACTAACTGTTAAACTAAAAACAAAATAAGTGATGGTTAGTCTAATTACAGTACATTTTACTTCTCTATAACTGGTGACTGATTTTTCATTTTTTGTGATAATTTCAAAAGTTTGGGAAACAGTTTTTTTCTTTAGGTAGGCAATTTCTTTGCATGTATTGTTTTTTTAAACCAATAATGATTATTTCTTATTTTATCGTATACTAGCTTTACCCGCGGCTTTACCCGCGTTCATTTTTTTAATTGCTAATCAACCTCATTGGGTTGATCTGTAGGATGCCTGAAAGTTTCTTCAAAATTACTCTAGCTATTTCAGAACCCATTGTTAATACAAACAATTTTTAAATTTTTCGTTAAAAATATTTTTTTAATAAAAAGTATCCTATGTTACTTCTAATACCTCCAAAAATATGTGTTTCATTTCAATTTCAATCACAGTTTCATGATGATCGGTTGAGTAGTTTTCGCGTGAAAGCGTCACAAACAAACTTACGTTCACATTTATAATATTAGTAGGGAAGTAGGGATTCTAACTGTTTTTGAAGGATCAATTTCGATTTGCGAAGCATATTAGAATCTTTCATATAATTATTCTTCTCAACATCACTCAAAAGTGTGCTGTCGCTAAAATTGCTTTCCTTAATAAAAAATACTCTATTGTATATACACAGAAAATTGACAACAGGAAGGTATTTAATATTTATGCAAGTGTACAAAATTAAATTTATCTATATCTATATATACTACTTTTATAAAGAGTTAAAAACTGGATTTTTGTGTGATTGTATGAACTAAAAATCCTCTGAACCGATTTAGTTGAAATATTGTATAAAGATAGTTTGTGGTCTTAGGAAAAACATATTATGATAGTTTTTATTTTGAAAAAATCCCTTAAGGGGTTGAACCCCTCGTAAATGTTCATATGGGGAATCAATCATTTCTCAAGTAAAGGATACTAATAAATCATAACCTAAACCGTACCTAGTTATCGATAAAATTTGTATCAACTCTACTCATGAGTAGAGTCTTTACATTTAAGTTACGTCGCTGCACACGCTAGAGCTGAGTGCCGCATTTTATATAAATTAACTGAAATCATATTAAGTTTTAACTTTTACAACCATATTAAAAAGTAGAATATTCTAAAAGTAAAAGTAGGCTAATTAAATTAAAAGTCGTTTAATTTTAGCTACTTTCTTAGTTACATAATTGTAATATTGTAAAAATAATACCCCTATTCCTGCTATATTATACTTCTATATATACTAATATTATAAAGCTGAAGAGTTTGTTTGTTTGTTTGGTTGGTTGAACGCGCTAATCCCAGGAACTACTGGTCTGAATTAAAAAAATATTTTTGTGTTGGATAGTCCATTTATCGAGGAAGGCTATAGGCTATATTACATCACGCTACGACTAATAGGAGTGAAGCGTCAATGAAAAATGTTGCAAAATCGGGAAGACTCAAGAAGAGTTATAAGTTCCTCAAAACGAGGGGAAGCGAGCCGTAGTCCACCAAGCTTGCCAAGTACTGATTAGCAGACTTCGTATATATTTCGAAAACTTTCAGTATTCGCTCAGATTCAGCTTGCATACAGGCTTTCTCCCTATGCTTTCTCTCACCGCAAGACAAGTAGTGATCATGTTGGAAATGATTCAAGCAGAAAATATTAGAGGTGTGACTCGGTTCGCTTTTTCATTTCTTCTTTACTAGACTAGACAACAAAAATTACATTTTATTATAAAATGTAGTGAATAAATCATCACACAGATTTTATAAATAGTTTAACTTTTTAGCTTTCCGTCTATAATTTTTATACGAATAAGTCCTTAATTTCCACAAAAAACGTACTTCGTTCGTATTAATTAAATTGAATCCGGCAGTGATTTTGTGAAATCCTTACTATAAAGGCAATTCAAGCCACGTTCCGACTTTGTATTGTCAAGACGCTTGGCTTTATATTTATTGTACTATTCTAACGACATTCCAAATAACTATGCATATTAAGTTATGTAAAGCCTGCTTATAGTATGATATATTTTAGTGAGAACAATACAAAGATATGTAAGAGCAATACAAAAATAGTGGCCATAGGCAAAGTTTTTTATTAAAACTTTTTGAATTATAGGATATGATAGTCAATAATATGAGTGCGAATTTCAGGAAACGAAGTAGATTTAACAACTCTTTTGGTAGTTTTCAAGAATTAAAAGAATCTTGAATAAATAATTATATAAGTATCATGTGCCCGCCGACCAGCACTGAGCCAACGCGATGGACTATAGCCTAAGCTCCCGCGCATTGAAGGGAACTTGAACCAAAAAAGACTGAATACAAATATTATATAAGCAGGTAGCAGGACCAAAATGTTGTTTTTTTTCAATTTTTGATTTCCAAGTATTTTACATATAATTCTACATTTAGTCGAAGTAATTTTAAATAAAAATTCAAATTTAAAACTAAATAATACACATTTAACTTCAACATTCAAAATAAATAAGTTCCCTTTTCGTAAATGCTCAGAAAGCAGAAAACTTATTTTTCATTCCAGCACATTTCTCGTCGATAGCTCGGTACTAGTTCGCGTAATAAGTTCCCACAGGATATAAGTCGGCCACAAATTTCATTTTAAGACCTCCGTCGTCAACTGCGGTATCGCAATGTAATTTGTTGACTTATGAGTAGGTTCGAGTATATTGAAACTTTTTTATATATACAATATATATATACGTAATGTAGTTCAATCTGTAAATTAATATTATATGGAAAATGTTATTGATGTCATTATTATTCATTCTAGACACTAAACTCGTGATAAAATAAATAAAAAGTAAATAAATTTAGTGACGTATAGTATCCATGAAAGTTGTGTTAAACCACTTATTTAATAATATTTAGATTATTCAAACAAACAACTAAGATTCATCAATCAATCAATTTTTGCACTATAATTGGCTAACTCTTATATTTTTTTAATTCAATTACAATATTATATATCCAATATTCGAGTTTGAAACTCCAAATATATTATAACTTTCGCTTACGACCTTTGCTCGGCTCGGGTTCGACAAAAAGTATCCTATGAGTTGACCTGGATGGACCAGTTATTATTATACCAATTTTCATCAAAATCTATGAAGTGGTTACCTCTCGATAACAGACTGTCTGTCTGTTATCAAGAGGAAACCACAGAACAGACTGACTGACTGACTGACAGACAAAAAAAAACTAACAACTATAAACTTGGCATCTACTCGAATATCGATATTAATGACTATAGTGACTGTTTTAATAAGATTTTTCAAAGAATATTTGACGTACAAATTTAATTAACTCAGAATTTTATTATATGTACAGATTTAAAAAATAACAAGGCATCCAATATAAAAATGTAGAGCACATTTTAAATGTCAGTGAAAGAAAGCTACCGCAGCGCTATTTCATCGTATCAGGCGCTATCTAACAATCACTATTACCCCAATTAAGTCACAAGGCCATAGAGTTGGCATGACACAGCGAGGGCTCTTCAACTACATTACAAGAGTATTGGGTATTCAATGGGACGTCTTAACTTAATTTTCACTAACAATGCTTTATTATATTAATATAGCTTTTTTTCTCCCATTCGAAAAAGAAAAAGAGAAGGCGCAATTAGTGTATTTTATAGTGCAATTTTGAACCGATTTTTCTGTTTATTTTAAATGTATAATATATTTTGGTAAAAAATAAGTCAATTTAAGGCTGAACAATTATTTTTATGCTGTAATTAGGACGGTTCATTTTTTAGATAAATAGTGACCTGTAGATTTTACTTTGGTAAGGTAATTTGTATTTTGTACTGAGGAATTTGTTCCCGAACTGGATTGACTTATCACTACATAGTACATAAAACAAAGTCGTTTTCAGCGACAGCGGTCTGTCTGTCCCATCTATGCTTAGGCCCTAAAAAGTACGGAACAGATTTTGATGCGGTTTATTTTAATAGATAGAGTGATTCAAGAGAAAGGTTTTTATGTATAATACACTAGCGAAACCCGAGCGAAGCAAGGCTAGTACAGTAAAAAAATAGCTTAATTCGAAATAAAATATTTTCAATTGATTAAAAATATTAAAATTTGACTGTTAGTCTTTGTAACATTGTTCAGATGCGACCTTTATAAGTGCATCGAGAACATATAATACGAATACCTATAGTAACAATACAATATTTTATATATTTAATTTGTTATTTTCCCTTCGTCCGTGGTACAAAACCTAGCTTGAGTACATCAGAAAGACTGTCGCAGTGTCATTCAGTCCTGCTTGAATTGCAAATACGTTTAACCTTCTAGCCCGTGACCCCGCGATATCGCAAGCTTACCTTGCTGCAGAAAAGCTGTTTCTTTTATTTTAATTTACTTTGCATTTTAAATTCTACTTTATTAAAGTCACAACCTTAAGCGCTTCTTCAAACCGTAAAATTGTATTATAATATAACTAACCTTTCCCGCAGCTCCGCTCGCGTTCTAAAGGCTGAGAATCAAAAGAAATATTTTTCTCCCGTTTTTGCAACTTTTTTCATCGATGCTCCGCTCCTATTGGTCGTAGCCTTTCTCGATAAACGGACTATCCAACACAAAAAGAATTTTTCAACTCGGACCAGTAGATCCTATGATAAGCGCGTTGAACCAAATACACAAACTCTTCAGCTTTATAATAATAGTATAGATAATTTTATTACACTTACGAAAATGATTATAATATTATATAAGCAAGCTTGTATAATGAAATGTGCACATTTTGGTTCAAGAGAGGCTTGATGCGAGATGAACTCTAATTTAGCTACAATAAAGAAGATATTTAACATATGAAATTGGTGTTTTATATGGAAAAAGTTAACAAAAACTATCTATTATATACACAAACATACTTTCCACTTTTATTAATCTGAAAAAAATATTCTTAAATAGCAATCCATTGAGTTTTGTATTTCATCTTAGCAGAAATTTATAATATATATGTATTTAAAGCTATATGTGTAGTGTATCAACTATCTGGTATCCATAACACAAGCCTCGTAGCTTACCGTGGAACTAGATGGCGCTGTGTGTTAGCGTCACTACATATTTATTTATTCTTTTAAGCTACCCCATAGCATGAGATTGACAAAACTGACTTTTAGTATCACTAATTGCGACTTGCTCTACCGCAGTCAAGTAAAAAGACCTAAAAGAGCCGTCACATTTAAAATTCCAGGCCATCGTTTCTTTGTGGCGCGTGTAATTTCCCGTGAAGCAGCAGATGAGTGTTTTTTCGGCGTATTTACATAATTTAATTCGGTTTTGACTTGGATGGGAGTGAAAAATCCACATCACGTCTACAAATTAGTTTTCGTGCACTGTAATCGTTTATCATTTTGTTTAGTTTATTTAGCGAATTAATGGGAAAAAAGTCCCTGAAACGAACTACTTATTTGTAAACTGTGGCTAGATGACTTTTGGCGATTCATACCCTATGGGTAGATAAGGCTATAGGATGTACATATGTTTACCCGCACGGCTTAACTGCCATGGGGTTGAACCATAATAGAAAAACGGCTTAAGTTTATTCAGCATATATTATTATATTAAACAATACTTTAGTATATGCCAATATTTGATATTTTAAATATACCTAACTATCTTTTCGGATTTCTTTAGGAGTTTAAACGTCGTTGGAACCCCAAAATTGAAATAAACACAGTAAATTTCGTAGCTTACTATAAACTAAGTAAAAGCATATCATTATAAATCCTGTTCCTTATACTTAATAATCAATCGGCCTAAATAAGTGCATGCCTGCATGTAAACATAAGTGATTATTATTGAATATTCTAAAGTATTACAGCAAACTATAAAGACTGGAACTTAGAAGTTAAACTCTGAGTGCGTTATATATATATATATATATATATATATATATATATATATATATATATATATATATATATATATATATATAAATCTATATATACGACAAATTTACTGAAAGCGCTTTTAATAAAAAATATTGAACTATTGATTTTCAATTTGTCTATTCTATTAGTATAAAAAAGTGTACAACCGAATTGAGAAACTCTTCGTTATTGAAATCATTTTGAATCGTCATTTTTACATTATTAAACTTTAAATTAAATGTCAGTCTGTAAGTCTGTGAGTAAGCTACCGCCGGCTCGGAAAGCTGTTCTGCTGAGAAGAACCGGCGAGAAACTCAATAGTAGCTCTTTTCAAAAAAATATTTGATAATAATATTGTATTAAAATATTTATCTATTTATCCTACGATGAGACACAACCAGACATTAATCCCATACATTTACATCCACTAAGTTTTCCGTGATGGTGTAATGAGCCTTATTCAATAATGTATTTTTAATTTTAGACTTAAATTGCTTCAGAGGCAAGCTCAATATGGACTAAATAATACTTATTAGCAAACTTCAACCTCTCGGTTATGATATAAAAACTTATCTACTTAATATCATGATTAAAATCCTTCACTAGTTACAATAACCGTAACAGGAACTATTATTATCAGCTTAAGATTATATACTACGTAACTGAAATACTTTGATTATCTGAACTCATCGATTCTTCAGAATCTATCGGTATATTACGTTTATCCTTGTTTGCGCGAATAACACCGAACTCCGGTCAATAACTGCCAGTATTTATTTTACTGTGTCAATACAAACCGACTAACACAAATATTTGTAGGGTAGTATGAAGCTATGAGTTTTCGGGAGTATTCAATTATGAAGTATTTTCGCCTTTTCTGATAAACTGGGTGTAGATAGGTAGAATAGGTAGTTAAGAGACTTAAAAATAACAAAGACAGTGAAGCCAAACAATTATAATATTGACGACCCGTTTGGTTCAGTTAGTAGTGACTTACTTGCTGTATCAGCGGTCGCTGGATCGAGCTCCGCTGGGGGTATAATTAATGTGATGATTACTAATGTTTGTACTCCAGGAGTGTTTTTATTTATAATATGTACTAGCGACTCAACCTCACTTCGCTCGGGTTTATTCCTAGGTGCTCACTGCCAAATTTAAAGTCTGTAGCACAAAAAATTTTGGTCTTTCATACAAACTTAAAACTTAACTCAACTTAAAGAGAGAGATATATAAAGAGAGAGAGAGTAACACTCTGTTTAGTTTTAAAATGTACAGTTCTAAATACAAAAGTAACTTCTTAGAATAGATAATAAATGTTGGTATGCATCACATCAAGTCTAAACTGCATATTAAATTCTGGATCAAACGAGGTCGACTCTTCAAGTTTATCTAGTAATAAAACCGGAACAAGATGACACGTAGCGATATGGTGCATTTTGCCTTTAAGTGCAATGTCATTTGGCAGTGTAGTCTTGGCTTTTTGCCTTAATAACTACAGCCATAAGCTGGGGTACGTTTAACGACACTGTTTGAAATAAGAAAATGAGAAGAAGGTATGTGAATGGGTGGCATTATCAGCATGGAAATGTTCAAACTAAATTTACATTTGTCGTTTAAACACTGTTATTTTCAAGTATTTTGAATATTGAAGAAACGTATATTCAAATATCGAATTATGGATATAGATATAAAAATAGGGTATCAAAACTGGCAAATTCAAATCTGTTCAATACCTTTTTCTCCACTGTTGATCTACCAATTTTTTAACTACTGATCGAATAATGACTACTAGACGAACAATAATCACTTAAGAAAACAAAATGAGTAATGAAATTATGCAGAACAAAGAAACGCTATAAAAATAATAATAATAAGCCACCAAAAGAATAACAATATTATTGAAAAAAATTAGAAAAACTTTCGTCAAATGAAAACGCTGAATAAATTCTGAATCGTTAAAGAAATGTACAAGAAAACGTAGCCAATTAACAATTTATAGAAATTCAGTCTGAATACGCAATTAAACGTTGTAGGGAGCACAAAAGCCTTCCTGCGGCCGGTAATGGAGTAACAAGCGGAAACTACATTGTCTCGCTGATGTCACTTGAAGCTTGTTGACGTTAAACTTTATACTTTATGAAAAAAAAAATCGATTCAAATTTCTTGTTGGTTTTAATACGTGTTAGGCATAGTAGTCCAGATATAATATTAACAAATATAATTTATATATTTTTTTCTGTCTGTTTGTTTCTGCTCATCCTTGAAAACTGGACCCATTTTGATGAAACTTTTACCGGCTAATAGTTTAGGCAGTGAGAAATAACTTAGGCTACTTTTATTTTCTAGATATATCTAGGGACGAACCCGAGTCAAGCCAGATTGAGTCGCTGGCTACTAATATATTTAATAAATGCTACCTCATTCTTTCCCACACTATATTTAGCAGATCGATTACAAACTTAAAATAATATTCCGATTAAATTAAGAATTTATTATTATAGATGGGTCTATTAATTGCATATAACGGATACCAAGTTAGAAGGCGCTATATTATACTCGTATAATACAAATACAAAGTTTTAAATAAATTGATGATTGTTGGCTACATAATAAACTTATTTCTGGAGGAAAGATTGCCTACAAGTATTTTAGAGCTGGATAAAACCATAATAATAAAAAATGAAAATATCTCTATTCCTACTAGCCATATTTTGGTAGTTAGTTTATCTTAGGACTTTGGAAATTTTGCCAAACTTATGGCATTTTTGATAAAGATTTTTGACTAATAAAAAAAATGAATATTGAATTGATCAGGTTGAAGTTTTACCATTTTCATTGGGATAGAGAGCTAATATTCATATAACTCTATGTCACATTAACTGACAATAAATAAAATGGAGAAAAAAAGAAATTAGAGAAGAAGAGTAGAATAAAATGGAGAGAAGACATTCACTATGCTAAGACAGAATTGAATACGATCAGTGTAAATATATTTATTATATACCTAAATGAACTCGTACACTATCGTTAAAGTCATGGCAATACACTATTTCTCAGTACATTTTCATTGTAACCTCGCAAAGTTAAGCCAGACATCTATCGGTTGATCTAAGATAGTATCTTGAAAAATTTAATAAACAATTATATTATTAATTAGGTTAATTATTTTAAATAATACAAAAAAGTAGATTATACGAACTTGATATTTTTTATCAACAACAATAGACGTCAGTGAACTAGGTTTGTTAACAAAGATTTTTGATCAGAATTCTGATAGCAGGGACTAAGTGGGGAACCTGCATTTCATTTAAATCCACGATGGCCTGACCTGGCTTCGATAAATAATAAAATACCTACTTTATATAACAAATAATTACATTTGTTATCATTCATATCGTAGAGAAAACTTTAAATTTATTTCTATTCTTTCGGTTTTTTACTTTAAAGTGGATGTGTGAAATGATGATGATTAATACTGAAACTTTCAAAATTGATTCATATTTGTAATACAATTCAATGGCACGCATTTAGCCAGTAGAGCACCAAAGAAACTTAGAATGGAAAAAATAAAAAGGACTTTTCATTAATTTTAATGAGTTTTTTATATATGTTGGCACATTATAACACACAGCGCTATATCTAGTTCCGTGTTAAGCTACGATTGATATACTACATATATAACTTAAAATAAATACATACATATACATGATTGGAGTACAGACATTCGTGCTTAACAAATGAATGCCCCCAGCAAGACTCTGCGACCGCTGGCGCAGCAAGTACTACTGAGCCAAACGTGTCGGCGAAGTCGAATCGAGTTCTCTACATTAATACCGTTTCTGTATTAGTTTTAAAAACGTAGTTTTTAAACAAAAATAGGCACTATTCTATTTTTGTTGTACATTTCTTATTTACATTTTTGAATACTACAACAATAATGCATATAATATTAGTAAAATGTCCATATTTAATTTGTTCTTTTCTATATAAATATTATTATAATTCGTTTTAATGCCATATTGCAGGTGGTGAGTGCGGGAGCGTGAAGCAGCGGTATGCGCGTGCTGGTTGCAGCGCTCGCCGCGCTGCTGGCGCGTGCGCTTGCCACCCCCCACGAGCATCGCGCGAGACACCATGCGCCTGATCATGCGTCCCATTTCCCTGCCCCTGTACCGCCTCAACCCTACCGCGGACACGGAGAGGCTGTCAGATATAACCCCGAATTAGACACAATCTTACCGCGCCTTGACGAACACGAAACATCTTCGAAACGCGCTAAATTTGAGGATCCCGAATCCTCCTCTAAAAGAGCCAGTGAAGAAAGGTTCTATTCAAACCATGAACGGATTGAAGAACTTATGGCTGATGAGCCCCAGCTGGGACCTGAAACTGATGATCCGCTAATTGTTCGTACACGAAAGGGAAGAGTTAGAGGTATCACTCTGACGGCAGCGACTGGAAAACAAGTCGATGCGTGGTTCGGTATCCCGTATGCTCAAAAACCATTAGGTAATCTTAGATTCAGACATCCAAGACCAGTAGAAAATTGGGGAGATGAAATTCTTAATACAACAACACTGCCACACACGTGCGTCCAAATCATAGACACCGTCTTTGGAGATTTCCCTGGGGCAATGATGTGGAATCCTAACACGGATATGCAAGAAGATTGTTTATATATAAATATTGTTACACCAAAACCACGTCCAAAGAATGCAGCAGTAATGCTGTGGGTGTTTGGTGGGGGATTCTACTCAGGGACCGCTACGTTAGATGTGTATGATCCAAAAATTCTTGTGTCAGAAGAGAATATCGTATATGTCTCAATGCAATATCGAGTTGCATCACTTGGATTCCTATTTTTTGATACTCCAGATGTTCCTGGAAATGCTGGATTATTTGATCAATTGATGGCATTACATTGGGTAAAAGACAATATTGGCTATTTCGGTGGCAATCCTCACAACATAACATTATTTGGAGAATCTGCTGGTGCTGTCTCAGTTTCTTTACATTTGTTGTCACCACTTTCTAGGAATTTGTTTTCACAAGCGATTATGCAATCTGGAGCAGCTACAGCGCCATGGGCTATTATAACACGGGAAGAAAGTATTTTGAGAGGGATGCGATTGGCTGAAGCAGTCCGATGTCCTAGCTCACGATCAGATATGGGTCCTATGATTGAATGCTTAAGAAAAAAAAGCGCTGATGAACTTGTAAACAACGAGTGGGGAACTTTAGGTATATGCGAATTTCCTTTCGTACCTATTATTGATGGATCATTTCTGGATGAAATGCCCAGAAAATCTTTGGCCCATCAAAATTTCAAGAAGACAAATATTCTTATGGGATCGAATACAGAAGAAGGTTACTACTTTATTCTTTACTATCTAACTGAACTATTTCCAAAAGAAGAAAATGTTGGAATCACAAGAGAACAGTATTTACAAGCAGTCAGAGAGCTTAACCCATACGTGAACGATGTGTCCAGGACAGCTATAGTATATGAATACACAGATTGGCTTAACCCAGATGATCCAATAAAAAATAGAAATGCCTTAGATAAAATGGTTGGAGACTATCACTTTACATGTGGTGTTAATGAATTCGCTCATCGCTATGCCGAGACCGGTAACAATGTTTACACCTATTATTATAAACATCGTAGCAAGAATAACCCTTGGCCGTCATGGACCGGTGTAATGCACGCGGACGAGATTAACTACGTTTTCGGCGAGCCCCTTAATCCAGGAAAAAATTACTCTCCTGAAGAAGTAGAGTTTAGTCGGCGTCTTATGAAGTATTGGGCAAACTTTGCTAGATCAGGGTATGTATCAATGGATTATATATTAAAAATGATAATTATTTCCGTTCCGTATAACAGTTCGTAGCAATATTTATTACTTTTAATGATAACATATACCTATTTATTTCAGGAATCCCTCAATGAATCCTGGAGGCGACATGACTAAAGTACATTGGCCAGTTCACACGGCGTTTGGTCGAGAATATTTGTCTTTAGCAGTTAACTCCAGTGCCGTTGGCCACGGTTTACGAGTAAAGCAATGTGCTTTCTGGCAAAAATATTTGCCTCAACTGATGGCGGCTACTAGTAAGTGTTGATTTTCAGTGTGTATGGGATTTTATAATAAATACTTTTTACGCGAGCAGAGCGAGCATTCTTTATTATGTTACTATTATGTTTATTTCCCTTTTTCTAATTATGAGTTGTTTTAATTTTTGACGTAATGTTATTTAATTTGTATTAATTTAAATTAACTGATTGACATTGTCTTATAATGACATTGCATGATTTTATTTAATTTAATGTAAAATTGTATGATTTTATTTTTCTTTGCTTATTTCTTTTATAATGTTGTAGTATTTTATTTTTATTTTCTGTAATGTTGATTTTTATGGACTTCTTGTCCGAAATAAACGTTTTTTTCTAATAAATGATTTTCTGTTGCACAATGATTTGTTCTTTATTTCAAGTAACAAATAAGAGACCATTAACCATACATACAAAATACATAAAGGAAGTGATTATAGTAGTAGTGAAAGGATAATACAAACTTACTATAAATGTTGCTATGACAAATTTAACAGATTACTAAATTTTATACAGCCAAATGTTACATATCTTAATATAAAGTTATATCTTTAACACTCTCTCTCTCTATAATTTTATTTTCCACACACTATCACTATCTTCTTAACTAAAAAATATTTGGCCAACAAATGATTTTTGTAAATATAAATGCCGGAGCTGATAATGCTTTAGTTAAGATGTCTGATAATTAATTAGAACTGGATATATATTTAATTTTTACTATACCTTCTTCTACCTTCTCACATTCTTCGACGTCTGTATGTTTAGTTCTTTTGTGATATATAGGATTATTTATCAATTTTATAGCAGTTTGGTTATCTACATGTAGAGTAATACAATCATATATTTCACTTAGATCAGATGATAGCCGCTTCAATCATAGAATTTCTTTAACAGACTCACTAGTAGCTACATATTTTGTTTCTGTTTTTACTGGACCATGTGATTGGCCCTCCATTCAACAAGAAAATGTATGTCCAGTGGTTGATTTCTAGTGTCTATATCACTCGCAAAATCAGCATCGGATTATCCTACAAGACTGCTGCTCTCTCTCTATATGCAATACATAAATTATTTATTTATTTATTTATTTACTTATTTTAACTCTTTATTGTACCCCAATAATACAACACAAAAAATAGACAATCAAATATCTTACACCGGGTTCTCAAGGCGCGTTTTATCACGACTCTTGCCGCGGCCGTTTGCACCTCGTGCCATGTAAAGCTGGCATTACAATGCGTTTAGCGCCATTTACAAGGAGAGAATGAGAGAGAGAGAGCACAAGAGAGACATTTAAAAACTTAATGTTACAAAATATACTTCGATATGTAAGTTTCAAGAGAAGTGCTATCTAGCTGGGAAAATGCTACATTAAAGAAATCTTTCAACCAAAAGTTATATAGGAATAATTACTTTAAATACATTGAGGTGCCTTTCATATAAATCTACTTATATAATAGTTACAACGTGATTAAACTACATACTATTTTTAAGCTTTCACATTTACTACTTCTTCTTCAATCTTAAAACCTTTTTAGTTATTCGGTTTATTTGTAAGAATTGTTGTTCATTATTTGTAATTTTTAACTAAATACATAAAACTAAAATCTTAATCTTAATCTATTTCTTTTTTTCAGACAAACCCGACCCGCCTCAAAATTGCACCAACACTGCATTTACCCTGCGGCCATCATTTGACGTGATAAGTTTAGGCTTTATATCGCTGACAGGCTTAAAATTAAATTTATTTAAGTAATAATTATAAATCAGAAATATAGATAAATTTGGTTTTTGTTTAGCTTCTTACAACATCACCGGTTGTTTCAGATGGTATATTTAATGGAGTTATATGTACGGTCCACTGTTCTAAGTGTGATAAATGGTATTGAATGTTGGTTCTATAACGTACAAATCAAGTTTAAATCTAGATCTATCGCTTACCTCTTTTTTGTTAAATGTGATGAAAATATTTCATTGAATGTATAGTGTGATGTGACTAATTGTATGGACAGTGGGCCTAATACAAATTTTTGTCCAATGAATCAGTGAAATATTTTAAAATTATTTTTATATGTATAGTTATTGAATAATTATGTATACTTTAATTATAAGCCACCTTAAGTGTTAAATTGCTCTATAAGTCCACTTTATATTTATCAATATTTGTTTAAGTTTCATATTTGATTCTAAGGAATGTATTGTTCATGAAGTTTATATTATTATCTATTTTAAAATGGGAGTGATGCCTCTATCAACATATCACTTGTTAATAACAAACTATAGAAATATATTGTAGTAATTTTGTCATAGTGACTAAGACTTTACATATCTTTCAAACATAGGTTAAATGGGTTTTAATAAAAGAAAGTGAAGGAGACAAGTTTCAGAGAAAAAAATATGTAAAATAAGAAAGCTAATTTGGAAAAATATAGAAAGCAGAAGAAATAATGAAGCATTTGAATAAAGAAAAAGTTCGTAAAGTTAAAGAAGTAACGGAATAAGTAGTAAATATACAAATCTTAGCTTTAACGCGCCTCTATTGCAAGACATATCACGCAAGGCATAGAAATGTTTAGATTCATTCTAGCCTTAGTGTAAGTTAAGAATATGATCTAGGTCACTTCAAAACTCTGTAGCGGACCAATATTAGAAAGTTGTACGTGATATATACGGATCGATTTGTAAACAGATTTGAAAAATTAAACAGTTAAAAATAATATTCATATAAATGAATGCAACTGTCAGTACCACAAAATAATTCTACACAATAGTAAAAAGGGTAAAGACAGAATATAAATAAAAAATGTGTTAAAATCAGTGACATCTATACGTATTTGCGTAAAAAAGAAATTCTTGGTCTAATATTTGATGAGAAATGTACAGCGTGTAGTATACTCGGTATGTTAGAGCATACTTTTTTAGTATTTTAATGTTTAGGATCGACACATCTAGTTTAGCGATTGTAGCGGCGGTTCAGCTTTCGAATATTGGTATTATTGACATAGACGAGTCTACGATTCAAAGAAAACACAACTTCTAGTACAATACGGTAATTTTAACGTCTTTTGCGAGAACTATTTATAGTTGATCGGATATAATTTCCTTCATGTAAATATTGTATGAGTGTTAGTATAAAACGTAGGGCTCCTTGTTGTTCGAATTTAAGTTCTAATGTCTTATTAATTCGAGGGCAAGACTCGGGTGCCTATGTGTCAAACTTATAACCTGTTGTGAAAGACGATACTTTTGAGATGTAGAGAGATAATTTTAATAGATCTACTATATTGGGCTTTTGTTAATTTATTTTAGATTAGGTGTAAATTATACAATTTGAATTGTGTAAGTCAATTGCTATGATCTGTCTAGATTAATCCAAGCAATTGGTAATTTATATTATATGGATTCTGACAGATGAAGCTTTCGAAGTAGCTTATACAATCGAATAATGGCTGATGTTAGAAAATGTAATCTAGTGTCAGTATTTCATGTTATTTCACGTTCGATGTTTCACGAACTACGCTTATTTTAACCTGCGTATATAAACCTATAGAGTGCCTCTTGTTCACTTTTATATATATTGATATAACACTTAGGTGATACCAGTAGGTGTAGACGTTACTTCTTACATATTTGCACTTTACGTTATTTTTTGTGGTTTGTGAAATGGTGACCAAAGTATGAGGAGGGGTGCCAAAGCATTGAGGATCACACAGTTGTTTTCATCCAGACGACTTTCTGTTATAATATTTAAACGAAATGAATTTTTTATCTATCACTTTTACTGACTAGGATTTCCGAATTCAATTTCTATTTGCAATTGCTTATTAAATAATTAGCATATAGCTTGAGACACCGTTACCAAAATTCATTTTTAGGACCTCTTTAAAAGGAGTTGGATCTATGCACAATATTGATAAATTCGCTTTGCTGTAAATGTAAGGCACATGTGTGTTTATCATTGTTAGTGAACAGTTATTTTTAATATTTTTTTAACTATTTTATATTACAAACAAATGAAATATTATTACCAGAGGAATAAGGAATAATAAACTTTATCTTCAAATATAAGAAATCTATATAATCTAGTAATTATTACTACTGCAGTAATCCAGGTAGTTATTATTTTTATGTGTATTGCTGTATCACTAACAAAGATATGAGTGCTGTCAACGCCCTTTTCAAAATGGCCTAATATAGCGTTATTGAAAGAATGAGATAAGTAAGGCCTACGCATTAAATTGTTAATTTATTCCAGTTATCTTTTTAAATTCTAATAGTAAATTTTCAAGTAAGTTAATAAATATTAGTGCTATGATTACATTATTGAATGTTTGCAAAATTTGTGTTTAATTATAAAAATAAATGCTTGTATATAACATGTGTTTAATTTATTATTTATATAAAAACTAACTAAATTGTATGCCATTTAGAAAAATCTAAAAATTTATGACGTAAAAGACAAAGGAAAAGTACTTTTTTATATAATTTTTGTAGCGTATTAAATAATATCGAAACTTTCTTTGTAATTTGAAGCGGATAGCGCCAAACTATAATATTTATATCAACTAGAATAGAAAAATAAATAGCTGTGGGGAGCTACAATTAATATTACACATATAAGAGGAATTTATACCAACCGTTAAAACATAATATTCTACATGTATAATAGTAGTACGTAGTATACGAACCTGAACGGCAACGAAGGGGTATCGCTAGTACTTTAATATAGTCCTATTGTATTGAATGTGTCGTTTTGTGAAGAAATTTACTTGTTTATAACGCAATTATGTGTTAACTTTTGAAAGGATTTTATTTAAACTTCTAAAGTAACTTAAGTCATAGATTATTAAAAAATCGACTTTTTCTCCTGATAATGTATTCAGTCTTTTTAACGTTCCACTGCAGCTGTAAACGAGCCTCTCTTCAATACAAGGGGGATTAGGCCATAGTCCATCACGCTGGTCTAGTGTGGGTTGACGGACTTAACATGTCTTCAAGAACTTGCTAGGTTCTCTTGAGTGGTAATAATGATAGATTTTTTTTAAAATTCGCACATAAAATATCAGATGTATAAGATCCGGATTCGAACCCGCATCATTTGGTTGTCCAAGCAATCCTGATAATATTTTAGTGATAGACTGAGGCTTACTAAACAGAAAGCCTCAGTTACATCCCGGAGCTAGGAAGTTAGCTGCCTATACCTTAGCTCTCACTTGTCGTATTGATTATTCGACCCACCGCAGTATGAGAGTGATAGGAATAGAGAGTGCACTTGTGTATTATAATATCTCCTGCGCCATTGACTACTCTCAACGAGAACGGAATTGGTAGAACATTATTATTATCATTACTGTATAAGTTTAGATACTTATTTAAGGCGACTTCTTAAATGCCCACGGACACTTGGTACCGCTGCGGGCAAAACTAGTATTATACACATATTTGTCAATAGGAAACGAGATAGATAAAAAAATAAACACAGATAAAAATCTTATCTCCCCGTAATAGATTGGGGTAGCTAGTGGTGTGATTTCGATGTTGTCTTTTATATTTCGGCCTCAATTCTTCAACTATCAATAATATGATATGTACAACTATCATTATATTAAAGTTTAATATTTGTTTGTTTATTTTATTGACAGTTTTTATTTTATACTAGCATTTCCCGCGGCTTCGTACGCATTATAAAGTCCGAAAACCAATTTCTTCCTGAAATGCGCGGTATGATACCTCGCAGAACTAACGTTCGCGATTAATGTATTATTAATTATGTCTATCTCTTAAAAAATCTTCATATATTGTAATTATCTACTGATTACTAAATAGTTTTGCGCTCATTACCTGTGTCGTTTCTGTGATATATTCGGTTGCCGTCTTGATATATGCATACCAAATTATTATAAAATATATTATAATACATAATTGCTTGTGTGTTCGTTTTCAAACTTACTGTATGAAGAAGGAAGGCGAAAGGTAGTTAAATCTATCTTTTATAGACTAAGTCCGCCAACACGCACTAGGCCAGCGGGGTGGACTATGGCCTGATCCCCCTCGTACTGAGGAAGGCCCGCCAGCAGTGGGACAGTAAAAAGGGCTGATGATGATGGACCGAGTAATGTGTTGGGATATGTTTTATAATACCGTCGTTTTTACCGCTCTGCCCTTTTTTATTAGGCGTTTTTCAATCCGAGCGGGATTTTTTATAATGCTCTATTAATCACTGGGTCCATAACATGCCCATAAAGTGAACCTATTTCATAAAATTTTTATTAATAGAAATTCACTGAAAGCAAAAGTTATATTGCACATATTTTATATACTCGTAGATCAGTGATTTTTTGATTTTTATGAAAACTAATAATGTTATGTTGTTATTAATGAACTAGGCAATGAAAATAACTTTGACGATCAGGTTCTAATAATATAAGTAAAGTTTATATGAATACAGAAAGTATATATTAGGAAAAGATAGTACATATTAGGTAAAGATAAACAGTTCAGTTCATAATAAATAGTCGATTTTCTGCCAATTCGGAGTATATATGAATGAATGCAACTGTTCTACTGTTACTATTTTCCCTATTTTTCCTTATTTAGCTTATGACTCATCAAATAACTATAAATAAATTATATTTAGCTCACCAAAGACCTATTGATAAATCCAGGATATCCTGTTTCAGAATTTTGTTCATAAAAAAGTAAAGCAACTATTTACTAACGAAATACCAAATTTTTTTCGTGTGTAATGAAAAGATAAAATAAATATCAATAAAAACTCTTATCACATTATTAATTACATTGAGATTTAATCATTTATTTTCGATAAGTATAAATACATCGATCCTAAAATTTTGTTATTGTTGTGATTACAAGGTAAGTACGTACGTTAGATTGAAAATATATTTTTTATATATTTATGAAGGAAACGATTATTTCAATATTAAAATTCAAATATAACACAGAGTTCAATTCGACACGTTTGGCTTAGTTCGGTCGCGGGTTCGAGTCCCGCTGGGGCCATTCATTTGTTGAGCGCGAATGTTTGTACTCCAGTCATGGGTGTTTATATTTATAATATAAAATTTATATATGTATAGTATAATATGAACTAACTGGTATCCGTAACACAAGCCTCGTAGCTCACCACAGAACTAGATGGTGCTGTTGCAATACTGTCCTAACATATTTATTTATTTATTATTTATTTATATAATGTATGTTATATTTTTTCCAATTTCATTTAATTAATTAATAAATAATATTAAATAATAATGATTTACAGCTTGACAAAATTATGTTTTTAACTTTGCTTGAGCTTTTAATTCCCAGTAATGTTTTTTTAAAATTATTAACAGGATTTTCATAACCTTTTTTATCTATTTTCAGCCTAATTATATAACAAAATGAAGTACTCCTTGTTCGTCGTCTTTTTGGTACTTGCAGGGGCTTTTGCCTTTCCTCAAGTTGAAGATCGTAAGTCCAATACAATTAATTTACTCGATCTTTATAGTTAAAATATGATACAATTAGAGTGTCAGTTTTTAATTTCAAATTAACAGCTTTTCACTAAATGCATATGAAAATATATAAGGCTGGACTGATTTTGACGGGATTTCACTCGCAGATAGATAATTTATATACTTTTTTAAGATAGTTTTATTTTATTAGAAAAATATAAAGAAAATATTATAACTTACACCCAGCGAAGCGGGCCGAGTTTGCTAGTTTTAAATAAACTCGTATCCTACTGTTAGGCATAGAATTATCTTAAGTTTAATGTGATGTTTAATAAAACATAACAACATTTCATTTACAGCGCAAAAGGAATCGCGTATTATAACAGGACGTATAAGAAGAGCTATTCAGCAACTGCAAAGACAGATTAGAGAGGCTGGCCTGGACCCTCTTGAGATTATTAGAGCAGATTTTGAGTACAAACCAGTGCCATTGTAAGTTTAACTTTTAAATTTCATTTTATTTTTCTTAAATAATAATTAGGAAGGAAGGAAATGATGTTCAAAATAATGGTGGCGGCTCAGGTATTGCATTTTCTGTGCCGGCGTTTGCGGGTTCGAGTCCCATTGAGGTTTATTTGTGGGATAAGCGCTAATGTTTAAGCTCCATTCATGGGTGATTAGTATTCATTTATTATTAATAGTATGTACGTACATAATATATGTATTTTAAGTTAAATATGTTTTGTGTATCAACTATCTAGTATGCAAAACAAATAGTAGCTAACCATGGAACTAGATTGCGCTGAATGGTAATGTACCAACATTACAGACTAACAAAGCGAAAGACACTATATTAAAATATTATTTAGTTTTTATCCCAGGTTAATGAATAACTTATACTATTTTTTTAAAAGTGTTCTTAAAACTCGAAAGCGAATATCGGCTTAGTCATATTTGTTACTCTGTGAATAAAAAAATTAAGTTTAAATAAAAAAGTTTACCACTAGAAAACCGCAAATTTTAAACCGTACATGTGAAACTTAGACGTACTTAGACTACAAAGTGAAATAATTCGCGCTGGCCTAGTGCGTGTTGGCGGACTTCACATGTCTTTCAAAAACTTGCTAGGTTTTCTCAGACATGCAGGTTTCCTTACGATATTTTCCTTCACCGTAAGATAAGTGGTAATCATGATATAAACGATTCGCACATGAAAATATCAGAGGTGCGAGACCCGGATTCGAACCCGCATAACTCGGATATCCAAGCGACCGCGTTACCGCTGAGCTACCACTGTATTATATTTTTTATTATAATTCCATCACTTAAACTTAATATATTAAGACACGTAGACAAAAACCTTTAAGAAATATGTAATAAAATTCATAATGAAATAATCTATCTGAGAACCGATTATTTGATGGTCAGATAAAGAATAGATGTTTATTTTATGATAATATATCTGATATGATAAGTGATAACATTATCTATTTTATATTAGCATCTTAAGAAAACTGTATGCGTACAATTAAATTAAATTGTTTTAATTTATTTTGAACAAAAACTTTTGAACTAAAATGAACTGCTAATTAAATTAATAAACATTATGTCAGTGGTAGGCTGGTAACGCGCTCGGGAAACCGAGCGTAGCAGATTCAAATCCGGGTCTCGGATGACAATTATTACCACTTGTCTTACGGTGAAGGAAAACATAGTGAGGAAAGCTGCATGTATAAGTTTTCGAAAAGTGCAGTCAGCCAACCCGCACTTGGCCTGCTTTTATTGACTGTCCAATGCTCAGCATTGAGACGTTAAACAGCTAAGCATACAATTAAATTAAATTAAAAAAAAAAACTACATTTGTTTAAATGTTACTATTGAACAACAATTTACATTATTATTTATTTAATCGTTTTTATTTTGATTTTTTAAAATTTTAAATTCAACAATTATAACTTAGATTTATAGTGAAGAAAATATAATTTCATAATTTTAAATGAATAATATTTAATTTCTTTTAACAGCTTAGTTGAAATCAGAGCTTTTGTTCAAAATCTTACTTTCACTGGTGCCAGTAACATTGCCATCCATGATTTGGACTACTCCACTGTTCGCAACAGGTTGAGATTCGACCTCTCCCTTCCTGAGCTACGTTTGGTTGTTGGTAAGACTTATAATAATAATAGTGAGGTACTGTAGGTAGGTAGGTAGCGAGGTAAGGAACCCCCTTTGGCATAAAATTTTTACAAACTTTGAATGTCTTACTTATTTATACATAACAACATGCTGTCAACACTGAAAAAAGTTTCAGCACAAAAAAAGTTGACAGCAAAATCCACATTAACAAAATGATCCGCCATTTAATGAATTCATTTGTTACAAAAAATTTGATAAATAAAGAACAACTCGACCGATTTTGTGCAAACTTCACATAAACCATCTATTAAATAGTCCGAACAAAGCCTAAATATTTGGTTTGGATTGGTGAGCCCGTTCTCGAGTTATAAAATTACAACGAAAAGTGACATTGATTTTTATATTTATAGACTAGCGGACCCACCCGACAGACATTGTTCTATATACATGAAATTATATACTTTTGCCTGGTGAAATTTTTCAGTACATGCACAAAACAACTTTTTTTATAATTGAATATGACGTCATTTATTGTGTAAATGTATAAATAACTAATTAATTCAAAAATACATTTTGTGGTGGACCGAATTGTGAATCTAAACTATTTTCGAATGCACTCGAATACACACAAATCATTTAATCAAAATCGGTCCAGCCGATTCAATTCAATTACATACACACGTACGAAGTGTTTCATATATAAAGATGTAAATATTTTATTTAAAAAGACAAAACTTTATTTAGTAGTATCGTTATTAGATTGTTTAGATAATATATCTACTATTGTCCATCTGACTGTCTACAACTGCATTACAACACATAATAATGCATTCATTTTTCGTATTTCAGGAATATACCTAAGTTAGTTATTTTAATGTTAATGTCATGTTTCAGGTGACTCCGGAGTTAATGCTAATGTTTTCGGAAACAGATACAGCGGACAATTAAGTGGCAGGTAAAGTGTCAAAAATAGAAGAAATAAGTCTTACTAGAATTGTTAAGAACAATATAATCTCATAGTCAATGATCTTTCCTGAAAATCAAAGAAAGCTTTCAGTTTCCTTATAATTTTGTATTTTTAAATTTAAATTTCTATTTTATTTTTGTATAAAAAAAGTTAGTAAGAATTTGGTTTCCGGTCTTTAGAACGTATGCGAAGCCGCGGGAAATGCTAGTTTTTTATATAATTGTTATGTTTTAGCCTCGCCATCTCGAGGATTCGTATCGCTGGTGAAGTTCGTGTAAATATTGGAATTATCTCTGGCATCAGCATTCGCAGTCTCAGCCTTGATTTTACCCTCGGAGGCATCCAGGTATTTTTTTAAGTTAACTTTTATTAAAATATCTTACTAGTTACTCTCACTTCGTTTGCATTCGTAACAAAGTTATACAAAGTTTAAGTTCATTTGTCCCGCCTTTTTACTATGAAGTTTTAATATTTTTGTAATATATTAAACTTACTTATATAATATTTTACTTACATATACTTAATAATCAACAATTATTCATTGAGATATATAATTTTTAAACAATAATCCTATGTTTACTTACAAAATAAACTGCATTTTTAGTCCGAGCTCAAAGTTATTGCTCTGGGAGAAGACTATTCTGACATCATAAACAAAGTCCTTGGAGAAGATATTCCTACTGCTGTGACTGAAAACAGGGTAAGCAAAAAGTCAATTTTTTATTTTGCTGTTTACTCTACTATTATAAGATTCGAATTGATTTTAATAATTTATTTTTCGTTCATACTAATATATTAAATATCTAAGTATTTCGGTTACCTTATAATATTGGACAAAATTTGATAAAACTTAGCAAGCTTATAAATTGAATACTGAACTACCTTGAACTCTACTACACTTATAACGAACAAAAGCTGATATGTAACTAAAACTAAAAAAACTAAAACTAAACAATCAAGTGATTTCTCTATTATTAAGCATATAATATGCACCTTTGTTTTGTTTGAATCCATTGGTATGTAAGATCCTCTACCAAAAAACCATATAAATCGAAGAACTTATATAATTACTAGCGATTTAGCGCAAGCGAAGCCGCGGGTATCGCTAGTAAATGTATACAAAAACTTAACAAATTATATACTAAAACCTTCCTCAAGAACTAATCTATTT
The DNA here is from genome assembly GCA_905231865.2 of Boloria selene. Classification (NCBI taxonomy): domain Eukaryota; kingdom Metazoa; phylum Arthropoda; class Insecta; order Lepidoptera; family Nymphalidae; genus Boloria; species Boloria selene. Next base: position 3,630,158 of record HG993133.1, read on the forward strand.
ATTGATGAAAACAACATGAAAATCAGTGCAGTAATTTTTGAGTTTATCGTGAACAGATAGACAGACGCGGTTGAGGACTTTTTTTTTATAATATGTAGTGATGAGGCTTATCAAATTTATTCTCGCAGTAAAAAGTAGAAAATTTCAGCCCATTACCTGCCTCTGAAATTTGCCCTACTCTTAATATAGTCCTTTTTATTAAAATTTCTTTATTATAAAGATACCTTTTCTGTTTCAGGAACAAATCAACAAATTCCTTGAGACCTTCATCCGTGGTATTTTGGACGAAGTTTTGTCGAAGTAACTTCTTTTATGAATAAATATAACCTGTATAATATATTTATTTTTGTTTTATTTTCATTTACATTTTTAATTTTTACTTATTATAGTGTATGATGAAACTTTATAGAAAGTAAACACGGTAATGAAAAAAACGAAGACTAAGGGTAATTAAATGTAGAAACGGAGTGAATCGTAAAATCAGGAGCTACTAAAGACAACATAATATTATATACGAAACCATTAAAATTATATTAATTTTACATAATTTATAATTTAATTTTATTATTTCTTATATACGTACAAAGAAAATCTACGTAATGTTCTGAACACAAACACCAACAAACATTATAAACTTTTATGACGAAGGAATTTATAGGGGAGGATATCATAGGTAGGATATCATAGGTAGGATATCATAGGTAGGATACAGAAGCTTGAGACAGATAAAAAGACTGTGGGAAGAGTAGCCTTTTTTTTGTAATCGCGGAGAAAACTGCTGGGGTACATGAGGTATGCCAGTCCGTCAACCAGCAAGGACTGTAGGACTCCTACTCACTAAAACCTTCAGGGAAACCTTCGCCACAGTGCAATGGGACGTTTCAGGATCGCTTTTGCATTCGCCTGTATTTGGCTACCTCGCCTAAATCATCATGCCCTTGGTTCAAAAAGCATCTGCCCTCCCAATGACGTACAGGGAAGTCAAAGAAACCCCCTCGCCCAACTCCTCTAGGGTCGAGGGAGAAGGGTTGTGTGTTGTAAGATATCGGATTAAATGAAGCTGAGTGATCGTAAAACTGCAAATAATAAACTAGGTACGTTTTACGAAAACGTTATATTTTTAAATTTTAACGTCACTTTTAACTTAAAAACCTAATACAATACAATATCGGTATAATGGCGGTGGAATCGATGTGCGAGTCAAAATTACATCAGTCACACATTATATTAATCTATACATCTATACATATAAATGAAATTGAAGTGTCTGTTTTTAATTTCAAATTAAATGCTTTTCGATAAATGCATTTGAAAGTATATATATATTATGGTACTAGCATCAAAAAATCAGTTTTTAAAATTTTTGTCTGTCTGTCTGTTTGTTCCGGCTATTCTCTAAAATGACTGGACCGATTTTGATGAGACTTTCACTTGCAGATAGCTAATGCTTTTTAACCAACCTCGAAAAAGGAGGCGGTTATTTAATATTTATTTGAGAAATTTTATTTTTCTTAACTAGCGGAAACTACTAGAAAATACGATGAAAAAAGCTAAAAAGTGCTTACATATCATAAAAATTGTCATCAAAACCTAAAGTAATTAATATTACATATCAATCACAAAATAATAAGTTTCTGGAATTATCATTTAGATAAGTGGCCTAATTATAGTATGCTACTGTATCAGTAAATTTTCGCTTTGATAATAAAGGGAAATGGAGATTAATAATTGTGTACTTAATGTGATAATAGGATATTTTTAAAGACTTTTAAAAAAATTTTTTTTAATTAAAACTGTCAAACCCGGTCAGAATCGCTGTAAGTTAAAAAAAATTAAACAGTTATTATAATTTTATAATAAAATAAAAGTAGCCAAGTTACTCCATATAACATTAGTTATCTGCGAGTGAAAGCTCCGTCAAAATCGGCCCTGCCATTTCAGTGATTAGATGGAACAAACAGACAGACAAAAAATTTAAAAATTGATTTTTGATATAAGTACCGTATATGCTTAAAACAGACCCTTCAGTTTTATTTATATGTACCTACTGATGTGTACATACTAGAGATGGGCCGACTATTAGTTTTTCCGATTAGTTGACTGATCGATTGAAAAAAAGGCTAATTGGCCTGATGCAGCAAGCCAAATTATCCCAAATCATAATATGGTATTTTGAAAGCGAAATCCCTTGATAAACACAAAGTGTAAGAAAGTCTCGGAACGCAGTTTTTCCACCGCAAACAATGTTTTGATCTTAAACCAAGTCGGTTAATTTATTCCTATCAATATAATCTATCCATTAACTCTCGCATAAATTGTTACCCTATTTGTTAAATGATAATGGTTTATAGTGACCCTATTAGATTTTTATGTTTCTGTGACGAATATTGTCAAAGAAAATAAAAATATAATCTGTTTTAAAGTGTTTACGTGTACGAAATATTAATATTATTATCTTATTTATCTTTTTAGGTACTGTTAGCAACAAAATAAATGCATTTTATCATATCTCCTAAATTAGTATAAATACTGTGCTTGAGTCCTCATAATTGATATTGTGAGTGCGAGGTAAGAAATACTAAGTACATACCAAAATGTTTATCATTAATTTATAGTCTTTATCTATACCAATAGAATTAAAATTAAAAAAAAATAATTTTGTATTAAAAACTATTTCGTTAAATTAATCGTTTGTACCATTAATTGGCACAGACCAAAAAATTGATAATCAGTCTCTCAAAGTTTACGTAAAGTTTTCCTGTGCCTTATAACTTACAGTGTTGTAGTGACAGTGTAAGATGCTTTTTTAATTTTTGTGTTATATAATTATGTATATATTTAAAATAATACGAGATTGTATTGCAGTAGGGACGTATATACTTATTACTATATAATGTATAGGAATCGAATCAATCAACAAGTGTTTTATTTTATGCTACTATAGTATATTATAATCCTAATGTGGTGATTAATCTTTTTGCTCTCTAGTAACACTTCAAAATGCAGTTCTCCGTGTTCGCTTTAGTACTGCTTGTTGCAAGCGCTTTCGCCATCCCCGAAGTTAAAAATGGTAAGCAAAACAAATTTATATATTTTTATTATATATAAAGATATTAAAATATGTTATTCATGAAGTAAGTAGAGCATGTACGATAGTCATTATTTACATTAGAAATCACCAATTAAATGATTACCTAATTAATAAGTTAACTTGCACATAATTTATAAATCGTAATGAAACAGAAATACAAACAAAAAATTCAACAATAATTATTGTATTTTCTCTATATTTTGAAAAGTATCTTTAATTCTTTAAAATATTTCATGTTCAGATTTCTAATTATTACTATCACTACATAATATAAATTGAAGTCGCTTCCCGCTGTCTGTCTGTCCCCATGTATGCTTAGATCTTTAAAACTACGCAACGGATCTTGATGCGATTTTTTTAAACACATAGTGTCATTCAAGAGGAATTTTTATATGTACTATAAATATTCTATAAATAGCACTATAAATATACTAGCGCTACGCTAGATGTGAGAATAACCGCACTTTTTCTTACAGAGAAACGGCCGCCAAATTTAGTAGAACAACGAGTTATTAATGCTGTCAACAGATATGTTCAGTTAGTACGGCGACTTGGATTAGATCCACTTAGACTTGAAGATAGAGAAACCCAACGTACACTTATTCCAGGGTAAGTTATAATGTCGTTAATATTAAAAAATATTTGCAATAACGGTCTGTTTATTTATATCTATATTTTTAGAAGTCCTCATTTTTAATATGAAAAAAGAATTATTCGTATACAAGATTTCTTGTGTATGTATGAATTCAGAGCTTTTTAACGTCCCACTGCTGGGCACAAGCCTTCCTTTAACACGATTTCCTCACGATGTTTTCCTTCACCATAAGACAAGTGGTAATCATGTTAGAAATGATTCGCACATGAAAATATCAGAGGTGCGAGTATACGTTCATCTATCTATTAAATACTTACTACATCTGTGTAGTTCTCTTAAAAGGGTTTTATCATGATATTTTCCTTCTTCGTAACGCAAGTAAATAATATCTACCACAGTCTTTTTAAAAAATATGATTTTTTTTCCAAAAAAGGTTCTTCCAAGTCGAAACGGAAAGGGAAGGGGTGGTAATGAAAGGTGGCAGCGACGTACGTCTCGAATATGTGAACTACAACGTTCCTCTAGGAAGACTTAGGGTGGACTTCCTTATTCCTGAACTTAGTTTGGATGTTGGTAAGATATTTTACATAAATATTCGTAAATCTATAATTTCATTTTTATATAAAAACTGAAGATAAAATATACTTTTTATTAATAAAAAAGTATAATTAAGTACAGTTAGGATACTTTTACTTTTTTTTTAGTTTAATATATATACTTTTTATATGAAAGGGCACATCAATTTCATATTATACCTACTCAAAAGTATATCTGACCGTAGTACTAACTACGTACGTACGTACAAAGTCTTAAGAGCTATGGTATCTCTTGCTTATTTATTACAAGTTCCCGCTTCTAGGTGGAATAATATCTATGATTCGTCAGTGGTTTGCCTTCATTGGCCTATAAGAAAGGGATGGTAAAACCCGTACAATTTTATTATAATATACTTAGTTTGTGTTTGTTTTTGTTAAAGGTAAAGCCGCAGTACATTTACTCTTGGGGGACAATATTGACTCTATAGAATTCGCCGGCAGGTAAAAAAAATATACATTAAAATAATTTAAATTATTAATATTATTTGTATTTAACCCTTTTTATGGTCCCATTGCTGAGTCCCATTGCTTCAATACGATGGGAATCAGTTCTTCACATGCGTTTCGAAAACTTGTTAGGTCCTCTGCTCATAAATACTAATATAAATATAAACTATATATAGATTTTATAGTAATAACCCGAGTGAACCGAGCCCGAATCACTGGTTATTTGAAAACTTTAATCACTACATAGTATAAAACAAAGTCGCTTCCCGCTGTCTGTCTGTCCCTATGTATGCTTAGATCTTTAAAACTACGCAACATATTTTGGTGAGTTCTTTTAATAGATAGAGTGATTCAAGAGGAAGGTTTATATGTATAACACACTAGCTGAACCCGCGGCTTCGCTCGCGCTAAATCTAGGGCCAGCCCGAGCGAAGCGAGTCGTTTCGAGCTTGAATTACAAGTTACAATGTTGTTGCAGACTTGCCATTCGGGATATTACTCTCGCTGCTGAAATAAGCTTTAACGCAAGCTTGGAAGGCATTACAGTTCGTAGCATCACCATTGACATCAGCATAGCAGAAGTTGAGGTATTTGATTATATTACACTTTTTTATGTCTTATATTATAAAAACTGTATTAAATGAACTCATTTAATTTGTTCTTAAGTTTTCCCTATTGCTTTTTTAAATTGTTTTAATATTTATTTATATTGTTTTAGTCTGCACTCGAACTTGTTGTCTTCGAAAGGAATATCTCAGACTACGTGAACACACTTTTTGGACAACGTGCTCTAGATTTTCTTAAACTTTATAGGGTATGATATTTATCTATACATATTATAAAATATTACTTGCATCGAATTTCTGACAAATCTATTTTTAATCGTAAAAACGGTACTAGAGTTGAACCCGAGCGGAAGTTTTGAAGCGAACGATATGAATTATAGATCAACTCGATGAAATTATAAAATATCGTTCGAAGTTGAAAGTAATATTAGCATGATAGAAAACGTGCTTAAAACACGAGTAAGTCCTATTTAATATAACACATGATAAAAATCAAGTTTAGAATTTTAATTAGTATCTAGTCAACTATTATTCATAAACTAATTTTTTTTTGTAATGTTTTAGAATGAAATCAACCGTGCAATGGAAGTCGGCATTCGCAGAATTCTAGAGTCCGTTTTGTAAATGCTCTGTGTATACACAGATGTAAGATTTTCTTACATCTCTACGTTTTCTTCGTTCCCAATAACGCTAACTTTCAAATTGTAAAAACTAACATCGTAACATTAAGCAATATTATAATGATGTGATTGCTGAGTTTTTAAATAAATATTTTTATAATTATTTCTATTGTTTTATTTTATTTCTAGTACACTTCTAGGACTTTGCCTGCGCAAAAATAAAACAAAATATGATTTGATCTTTCTGTTAGTATTTATAAGCATTACCTGTGTGTGTGAGTGGACGCTTAACAAGACGACGGTCGTCTTAGCAATTATAAATTATTATATATAATACTAGAGACTCACCCTTGCTTCGCTTGAGTTCTTCCCTAGATTGAGCGCGAGCGATAAGCTAGAAAAATATATAAAAATTTCTAAAATAAAAGTAACCTAAGTTACTCCTTATAACATTAGTTATCTGCGAGTAAAAGTCCCTTCAAAATTGGTCCAACAGTTTCAGAGATGAGCTGTAGCAAACAGACAAACAAACATTTTAATAATTGATTTTTTGATGTATGTACCGTATATACTTTCATATGTATTTAGTGAAAAGCTGTTAATTTAAAATAAAAAACAGACACTTCAATTTTATTTATATGTATAGATTAAACGGATGTTAAAAATAATACACTGGGATTATTTCAACTTTTCCATTCAGATAGTAAATGTTATCTTATTAGTCATGAAGCTTAATCTACATATAGGTAAAATCGCATAAGGCGATTACTTATAGGATAAGCTCTATAATTTAAATTAAATCATAATGAAGTACACCAGAAAAAATATTAATCTTTAATGTTTTTTTAATATTAATTTTTTTGTCTTAGTACAGTTTTCAAAGACTGGTTGTTGTTATCATTTAGTTCTTGTAACTAACTATATTCAGCCCATTTAACGTTCCACTGCTGGGCACGGGCCTGACATCAATACGAGAGGCATCATGCTATAGTCCACCACGCTGTCCTAGTACGGGTTGGCGGACTTCACATATATTTCGAAAACTTGCTAGGTTCTCTCATACACGCAGGATTTGAAACCGCATCACTCGGATGTAAAGCGAGCACGCTACCGCTGGGCTACCACTGTCAATAAGGTCCACTGTACAACGTTCACTGTACCGCTGTCAAGGTCTTGCAACGTACTCGGCTATTCGTCTCCACTGCTTTCTAGTTATCTTTCTCTCTTCTTGATCCGTCTAATTCATTGCCGATTTACCACACGCTCTAGTGCTTTCTACCCTACCTCGCACCATTAAGATCTCCATTATTGCATTTAGATGCGTAATACAATTTATAATATTATGTATGTAAATTATGTATGTGAAGTGTATTAACTATCTTGTATCCGTAACACAAGCCTCGTAGCTTACCGCGGAAGTTGATGGTGCTGTGTGTAATAATGTCCCAACATATTTAATTGAGTTAAAGAGTACATACATTGCAATTTGTTACAAATCGCGATAAAAATTATTGAAATTAACGAAGTTATGATAAAAAATTTGTGATTTACTACAATAAAATGGAAGTGCCTAAAATTAAAGGCTCATTTTTTGATACGATTATTATGTTGATGTAAATAACAAAATTACGATGTGTCCGCGAAGAAACTAATAATGGGAGCGAAAAATCATCATCAAAAAAGAAAAATATTCCAAAAACAGGAAAGGTGGGCGTTAGTCCTGCGAGATACCATACCGCGCGACTCAGTAAGAATTTGGTTTCTGGTCTCTATTAATTGATTAGAAATTCTAGTGTATTATAAATGTAAGCAGCCATGACTGGAGTACGAATATTCGTGCTCATTACAAAAATGAATGCCTCCAGCGGGTCTCGAACCCGCGGCCACTGGTACAGTACAAAGGGTGACTGTACTGAGCCAAGTGAGTCGTCAATCAACTTTGTTTTTAATATCAAATTATCATATAAGATATGAGCAGTGGCGTTATAAAAGAAATTTGATAACAATAATTTAGATAATTGCATACTAACCTACTCTTGCAAATCACATGTTTTGTCACTATGCATAAATATGTTGGGACATTATTACACACAGCGCCATCTAGTTCCATGGTAAGCTACGAAGGAAGCTTGTGTTATGGACACCAGATAGTTAATATACTACATATATAAGTTTAAATACATACGTATTACAAATATAAACATCTATGACTGGAGTACAAATCTCGGAGGTTAACAAGTGAATGCGCCCAGCGGGAATCCGCGACCGCTGGCACCAAGAAAGTAGGGTCACTATAAACTGCGCCATACATGCCGTCTTCTTTCATTTAAAAATTTCTTCTTCACTACATAGTATAAAACAAAGTCTCTTTTTCTGTCCCTATATCCCTATGTATGTTTAAATCTTTAAAACTACGCAACGTATTTTGATGCGGTTTTTTTAATAGATAGAGTGATTCAAGAGGAAGGTTTATATGCATAACTAGCGGAACCCGCGGCCTGTGCTAAATCCTGGTACTTCTCTGAGAGTAGAGTGGACTGTAGAACCCTCAGGCACAGCCTGGTGGTCCGTTTCTACACAGTAAGTCACTATACGGGGGGTTGATTCTAAACCCCCACTTTGCAACTACCAACACTCTCTTTTTCTACGTGTGTTCGTCTAAAAACGATCCAAAATTAAAAAAAAAAAGAGCGTGTGTACAAAGTACACATGTCAGAAGTAAAACTTGAATTTAAAATAAGGCTAACCTTCCCCGTCTCTGAGTGCCTGGTACTATGGACTTATTTTTTCGTTTCATCGAGTTTGAAATCACAACGATTCTAAAGAAGTTTCACTTCAAAAACTTGGCATTTGACCGTTTAGAGATGTGTGGTCTGATTCGGCAGACCTGCCAGGCCGTCAGGGTGTCGTGGTTGAATACGAAAGTATTTCTGCGACGTCCCATTCAGGCGGAGGATAGGTATTTTGGTTTATTTTGGTTTTAAACTCTACATAACCACCTTTTTTCTACAAGTGGTATACGTTAATGCATTTCCCAAGGATAAAAAAGGCTTTGATTCTCCACAAATTACAAGGTATATTTGACTGTCGTTTATGTGGTAATTAGGCATATTTAGTTAAGACGAGTATATTAGATTTTAAATCAAAGATTTTGATGGAATATCTACACTATCTTCTTTTTCATTTATCGAGTCATTCATGCACATAATACATGACTATTAATCTATCTCTTATCTATATATATATAATGAAAATGGTGTTCGTTTGAGGCTCAATCACGCCTAAACTACTGATCGTATCGACATGAAACTACCACCATTCGATGCGAAATTTTTCCTAGATGGTTTATGGCTATTTATTTTTCGAATTCAAACGTTCCTTCATTTTTTTATTGCTGTTTTACTTTTATGAACATTTATCCCGATAATAAAAACAAAAGACAAGCATTTTCTCTTGATTCTTTTGTTTTCATGGATTTCAACAGAGTATATTAAACGGATTATGGTTTTTTACATTCAGCTAAGAATCTACTCACGGTAGTGGAGAACGGCTGGACCAATTAGGCTTTTTTTTATAGTCAGAATTGTCAGGAGAAAGTTTTGTATGTAAGAAAATTTTAAAAAAGTCAGATAAAAAGTTAAAAATTTCGATGATAATCGAAGAATTCCCATCTATATAGTCACTCACTACGAAATCTCGGGAACCATAAGACTTAGAAACGTGAAACTTGGTAGGAATATTACTTTTGCTATGTAGAGGTCAGCTATGAATAGATTTTAAGAAATGAACAATTCCTGTTTTTAAACTATAGCTCCTATAGACTTCAAATTTGGTAGGAATCTTCTGTAAGAGGTGTAGAAATAGGCTATGAACGAATTTTACGATAGCTCACCCCGCAGGGGGTTGCGAGGGTGGATATTAACAATTAATATTTTTTATTTTCCAGCTAAAGCTCCTACAAGCTCCAAATTTTGTAGGAATTTTCTATAAGTGATGTGAAAATGATTTATGAACAAATTTTACGATATCCCACCCCAAAGAAGATGGCGGGGGCGTTAACAATGAAAATTTTTAATTTCGAAGCGATAGCTCCTATAGACTCCAAAAGTGAGAGTGTTCTATATGAAATATAAAAATGATCTTAGAGCGGATTTTACAATGAATCACCTCCAATAAGGTTCGCGGGGGTGGGTGTTAACAATAAAAAATTTCAATTTCGAAATATAGCTTCTAAAAATTCTAAATATGGTAGGAATCTTTTATTATTCACATAAAGATCATCTCAAAATGGATTTCAATATAGTCTACTTCCGACAGGAATTGCGGGGGTGGGTGTTAAAATCTAAAATTTTAATTTCCAACCTGTAACTTCTACAGACTCCAAATTTGGTGGGGATCTTCGTGTATGTAGGGATATTTGTGTATTTCCTTACAACAATCGTCTTTTTGGCAGCGGAGAAAAAGTCATTGAGAGGTTTCCAAAACTTAACTTTACATGTAGCTATCCAATCAACGGACTAAGAATTTTACATTCATTTTACTTTTGCAGACTACATATCCGACGAATTCTTTTATTGCGTGATCGCGGAAATGTACCAGATTATAATGAATGCATTTTCTAAGCACTTGAGATGTGGAAAAGAAATTTAGTTACTTATTCCAATAGAATTCATAAAAAACATGAACAATTAATTTTCTATAAAAAATTGATGTCACGGAGAAAATTTTAGTTAACAGAAAATTCGTCGCACTTGAACCTAGACAGATTTCAACTTCACATATGAGACTTGCAATGACTTTAACTTAAACGATTTTAACGACTTTAACTTTAACTTAAATGATTGCACATTGAAAGTTACAATGAATATTAGTGAGAAAAATCACCGGGATGGAAGATACAGGCTAAATCGATGGAATTTGGAATTTGTGTAAGTCTAAACAATATCGATGCTTACAGTTCTATCCGCGGGTCCTATTTATGTTCATACAAAAATAAAAAAAAGGAGAATAAGAAAAATATGGAAAAAAAATTTAAAATGAAACATAAAATGTAATTTATTTCCTTTTTCAATTCGCCCAGCGAAGCGGGCGGGAAACGGCTAGTACTAATATAAAACGTATTTTGTTAAGAACTATGGAGATTATTATTTCTTGTTAGCGATAGCCGGCCTCGATAGTAACATTTAAGATATCAGAAATTAATGCCTAACTAATTAAAAGATAGACGTATTTTTTATTAAAAACAGCTGATGAATGACTGTCATAATAACTTTATTTTGCCTTTTTATGACGTAATTCTGACACACATTTTAGTGGTTCCGCTTCTTTTATAAAATCGTTTTATTTTATAAAATGGTTTGCACAAACTTATAACGGTACTACTACAACTATTCTATAGTGTATAGTGTTATATATGAGATTGCTTATTCACTCTCATTGTTAAGACATTTACAAGAAGACAATTATCAATACGTAAGTTTTATTGTTTTATCTTATTCGATATTAGAATTCGTCGTACGTCAACCTTTCCTTATAAAATTTTATTTGCTTACGACTTATAAAATATAACTTAGACTTAGAAAATTATATTTTAGTTATACACGTAACGAATGGTTATATGTATACGGACGGAACATAGAGGTGGCCCAATGGTATCGGACTCGCTTGAATAACCGAGTGATACGGGTTCAAACTGGGTCTCGCAGCTTTGATATTTTCATGTGCGAATCTTTTCTATCATGACTACCACTTGTCTTACTGTGACGGAAAACATCGTGAGAAAATCTGCATGTCTAAGAGAACCTAGCAAGTTTTCGAAAGACATGTGAAGTCCGCCACCCCGCACTAAGCCATCGTGGACTATGGCCTGATACCCCCTGTGAAGGGAGGCCCGTGCCCTGCAGTGGGACGTTCAAAAGGGCTGATTTATATTATATACCCAGCTTTCGTTTCTAAATACGGAATTCTAAAATCATTATCTGATTATATGTAATAGGTGTTTAGAAACAAAAATTAATGCATATTTATCATATCCGCTTATTAGTAATAGATTAAATAAATCACATGAATAGTATATAAAGTAAGGGAGTTCCATTACTAGATATTGTTATTAGAAGGTAAGTAATAAGAACTTTATAGTGTCTCTAAGAAAATTATTTCATAATAGATACGGTGTTATGTTATTTGTTTTTTTTTAATTTCTTATATAAGTTAAAGTGTGTGCATTGTAAATTACGTGCTGTTGATGGGAGGTATTTTGGAGTAATCTACGTCTAAAATTTTATAATCTTTTCGGATTTTTCTCGCGTATTTTTTAGGGAAAATCATTGCAAATAAAAAAACCATGGTAATTCCGAAGAGATAGTTCAATATTTGTTTTAAATATCGCTAGCTCGCAAAGTTAGATCTTTTTCATATCATATATAAGACATTAAGATAAGAAAAGAAGAATACACAGCTTTTCACGTTTTATACATTTTGCTAAATGAAAACGATGAAAATTATTTAAAAAATAAGGTAAATGAATAAGCTTAAATATGAGTAGGTATATGCCATCTTTGTATATTAGAATTGTGACCCTTTAGGGCATCACTGTACGGGTAATTTTTTTCGTCTACCACATTAAACGAGTTTTACCGCGCATTGCGTATTTGAAAAAGTTAAACGGTAGTTAGCTAACCCTAACTTTTATAGGAAAATACGAATATTTGTACTGGTTAAAAGTAATGTCATTAAAGTTACATAATTTTAAACATATACGTAATAAATGTCAAATGATATCTATCGAAAGATAGCCATAAATATAATTAGATTAGAGACACTTCTATTTAGAGAGTTGTTTTATAACAAAAATAGTTTATTGTATGTAATTTACTTTCTCTTTTCAGTTTAATTACATATCAAAATGAAAACCTCGGTGTTCGCTATCTTTCTTCTCGTCGCAGGCGCCTGCGCCCTTCCCCAGATTGACGACAGTAAGTCGACAGTATTTTTACACGCTTTTTATTAGCTTCACCTGTATGTTTGTATGTTTGTATGTTTGTATGTTTGTATGTTTGTTTGTAACCGACTTCTTTGGGCGCGATTTTGACCCACTTTAAACGGCCAGATTTCGTTCAAACTTTGTAGATTTATTGAGGATGACAATACACTAATTTGATAAAATTATTTATCGTTAACTAGTGATTCACCCACGCTTCTCTCGGGTTCGTCCCTAGAGTGAAGCCGCGGATTTCGGTAGTGTATTATCACTCATATTATCACTCTATCTATTAAAATAAACCGCATCAAAATCTGTTGCGTAGTTTTAAATATCTATGCATACATAGAACCAGACAGACAGCGGGAAGCGATTTTGTTTTATACAATGTAGTAATGGCTTTCGTGTATCAATGATTTATTTTATTTATTGGTAATTTATTCGAATTGACCACTTAACTTCATCCATAAATTATAATTATCTGTTATCGCTTACGTGTACAAGATATGTTTATTTCTTGGCCTACATTTACATATTAGATTATTTTATTGAATAAAGTTTTTTCTATAAATACAAAAATTACTCTATCAGTATGCTCTTTTCATTAAAAAAATTGAAACTTAGCAAGAATATAGGATGTTTCACGGGGTCACCCCCACAGGCAACCCATAATTCCTTATTATTATGCCATAAGCTAAACCGGTTTTTCAGTATACAATGATCTTTAAATTATTAATTATCGACAAACTTAATAGCATTGAAATAATGTGTATAATACAGTATTTTTTTTCTTCAAGGTCCAAGGTCAGGCCTTGTAGAACAACGGGTCAGGGATGGTGTTAATAGAATTAGCGGGCTTATTAGACTTTTGGGGTATGATCCTCTAGAAGTAAAACGCGCCGAATCCAAATATGCACCTCTCCCAGGGTAAGCTATTATTTAAGCACTTTTTTTATGTGGGATCATTACATATAGCGCCATCTAGTTCCGTGGTAAGCTACGAGGCTTGTGCTACGAATACCAGATATTTGACATACTGCACATACTACACATAAGAATTTATAATTTTTCAACGACACGTTTGGCGCAGTTTGTAGTGATCATACTTTCTTTCGCCAGCGGTCGCGGGTTCGAGTCCCGCTGGGATTCATTTGTTAAACTCGGATGTTTGTACTCTAGTCATGGATGTTTATATTTATTAATTATATATTTATTTACCTATTTATTATTTATTTATTTATACATAATATATCTTATAAATTTAAATACATGCATATTATAAATATAAAGAGCGTCTGTTTATAATATAATACTGATTTTAATCTGTTCTTTTTTACGTTAAATATATGTACATATTTACTTTAATATCAGAAATTAAATATTTTTAACTAAACAATTTTCAATAATGTTTTTCCCTTTATTATTTTATAGGCTGAGATTGTTCTGCACCCATGAGTATAAATTATGTGTTTTGTTTGTTTGTATACGTTAATATCAAGAACAATTAAGTCATTTCAAAAATCTTATTGTTTTATATTTCTATGTGATGTTAGTTTGTTAGCTTTTACTAGAGAAAATACACTAACTACGCATTATAACATTTTTTAAACAACTAACTTACTATTGATATTCTAAATAATTCTGATAAATGCAAGGTTTATACATTTTTTTAAATATTAGTGCATCTTTCTGCATTACATACCAATACAATAATTAAATTTTTGTGTATTATATGGAAATTAATATTTTTTATTTTTGACAATAGAGTTTTAGAAGTCACAGGGTACGTCAAGGACCTAATTTTAACCGGTGCCAGCAATATCGCTGTCGATTATGTGGATTACAACGTTCTTCTTGGAAGACTTAGGTTCGAATTCTCACTTCCTGAACTTCTTCTGATCATTGGTACGAAATTGAAGCGATTTTTTCAAGCATACTTTTCATGAGTAAATTTCAATATTCAAAATACATTGTCTGTACGGTTAATTTGTTTTTTAGGTGACTCTGGAGTTGAAATTATATTCATTGAGTACGTTGACACTATCTCACTCAGTGGCAGGTAATATTTTTATTATAAATATATATTTTTTACTCTATTAATTTCATACGTACTTTTACTAACTACTTACTTTGTTCCTACAGTCTCGCTGTCAGGGGTGTCACTCTTGCCGGTGAAATTAGCTTCAATACAAGCTGGGAGGATGGCATTACTGTTCGCAGCATCACCCTTGATTTGAGCTACGGCAGAACCGAAGTGAGTGTGGAACTAATTACTATTATGATTTTAAAATAATAAAATACTTAAAAAGTAATGTATATTGACAAATTTCAATGTTTAATTTGGAAAACTGTACTTTATATTTCATTTACTTTTTCAGGCTGACCTGAAACTTGTTGCGTTCGAAAAGGATTACTCAGAGACCCTGAACTCTATTCTCGGAGAACGCATACCTTCTTTCTTGGAAAGTAGTAGGGTGAGATATTGATTTATTTATAATTTACTTTTTACCTGCGATAAATTATTCTTCACCAAAGAATACTAAGTATGATAACTAAGATAAGTAAGATACTAATTAAGTGTAGATATAGCCGTAATAAAGTAAAAAGGACGTATTTTGACACTTCTGGCGATGAAAAATTAAAAATTCTTTACTTTCTAAACTTACAACTTTTATACCCTATCTACAAAACAAAACAATATGCGTGAAAATGGGTGAAAGGAGTAATATGCGTGGTCAAACAATTGAATTATTGATTTTTTATCATATACGCTTATTTGTTTTAAAAAAGAGATAGAAGAATTATGCGAACCAGTTCAGAATTTAACCAAATTGTAAACCCCAAATTTTAAGTCTTTGAAAATTTATTCAAATAGCAAAGTATAAATTTTATTGCAATTTCAGTTATTTTAACTAAATTTTTATATATCCTTTCAGAACGAAATCAACCGTGGTCTTGAAGTCATCGTCCGCCGAATTCTAGATTTTGTTTTGTAAATATGTATTAGACTGGGGTTACATGTCGTAAACTCTTAACCGTTTAATCTGTTTGAACAATAATGTACAGTTGTACGACTACACCTTAAATATAAGTTATAATACCTAGGTATTATTATTAAATAATAAATAATATAAAATATTTAGTTTTTTTATTTCTTTTACTTCTTAATTAAAATTATTTTTTAATAGCCCTTTTCTAGCACTCCTCTGCTTAGAACGCGCCTTCTTTTAATATAAAATTATCAAGAAAATTCGACCACTATTTTATTGAATAAAGATAATAATAAAAAAATATTTTAAATTGTTTTCTCTTGAATTATATAACTAAAAAATTATGATTTTTTATTTGAGAAAAAAACTTTTTCTGTTCTCCTGAAAAGTAGGCTTTGGTTTATACGCCAAATGAATCCAAAAGTAATGGAAAATAAAAAAAGTGCGTGTGTACAAAGTACACATGTCGGAAGTAAAACTTGAATTTAAAATAAGGCTAACTCTTCCCCGTCTCTGAGCGCCTGGTACTATGGACTTAGTTTTTCGTTTCATTGAGTTTGAAATCACATCGATTCTAAAGAAGTTTCACTTCAAAAATGTACATAGCGTTTTTTTATCTATATAGTACTATTAAAAATGTATCGCAAAAAACTCAAGTGGCTTCCTATCCGTTTCCGCAGGAATACTCACATTCTCCATCTTCTTTACTGTGTACTGTTTCATCCTTCAACCCCTTTTTATTTAAAAGAGCGCTTTAAATTTTTAAATGATTCTCATAGTCGCTCTCTGCGCTCTGCACAGAATCTTGTTATCAAAATTCCCTCACATTCCTCATGTTTTTATACAAATTCTTTTAGCGTTAAAGCCGCCAGGCTCTGGAACACACTTCCTGTGAAAGTTAAGAGCGCCGAAAGTCTTGAGAAATTTAAGTTGCTATTGAAAGAATACTACCTGTCACTGTAAAACTTTATTTGTATCTTTAGCTACGTATGTTTGTTTGTATGTATATATGTATTTATGTATGTATGTATGTGTATCTACGTATATGTATGTATATATTTATGTATATAATTGTATGTATTTAGTATGTATATTTTTTTTTTTATATATTAGGACTGTAAAAGTAAATATAGCAAGTACACCGCCCACCACTTCTATAATCTATCATACTTTCTTTTGTAGTTGGTTGCCTGGAAGAGATCGCTGTAAGCGATAAGGCCGCCTGCTGTGCATCTTTTTTATGTTTATTTTATTTTTTTTTATGTTATATTTCTTCTGTTGGTGTACAATAAAGTGTATTATTATTATTATTATTCTAAATGTGATATATTAGTATAACACTAGATAAGTGCTAAGATCCTATGGGTCGTATCTCGATGATATGATATAGTCTATACTCCACAACCTTCTAAACTAACTAATAAGCTTAAATACATATTAAAATATTCAAATCGGGCTGTACTAATAACAGTTAGTCACAGTTATTATTATTGACTAGAGGCCCTCGCTCCGATCAGGATTTTAACAATGACAATTAGATAGATTTCACAGAATTTATATATTTTCGGCAGTAAAAGTATCTTATATGTTTAACTGGATTAATATATATGTACTAGTATTTACCGCGGCACCGCCTGTGTTTTAATTACTATTAAAAATGGGGATTGCTTGGTAGTAGGTTGAAAATTTAGGGTTAAAGGTAAGTTTTTTAATACTAAATCATAAAAAAGGAGAAAAAATGAAAATTTGGTCTAAAAATAAAAAAAATTAAAATCTGGAGAGGGCCATCCTTATCAATGGGAACAAAAGATAGCCTATGACCAATTCTCAGACCTACCAAATATACACAAAAAATCATGAGAATCGGTCAAACTGTTTCGGAGGAGTTCGATAACAAATACTGTGACACGAGATTTTTATATATAAGGTTTTTCAGTGTTTCTCGTGATGCGTAGTACAAATAGACTAAAATATTAAAAAGTATAGATTTTGCCTCTATATCGATAGTAATGTCTATTTTAATAAGATTTTTCAAAAAATATTTAGTGTTTAGTGTTACAGATTCTACTAAGTTAATTTTTTATTATATGTTTAGATTTTAACTTAAATACCTCGGTGTGGTGGCTACCATGTACGGCCACACATCGAGAGGTCCTGGGTTCGAGTCCCGGGTCCGGCCAAGTTTAATTATTGAGTCTTTCTGTTTAGTAAGTCTCAGTAACAGCCTGGATTTGGGCAGTAGGCGGTGTTTCTACCCCGTGCCTCGGAGAGCACGTAAAGCCGTCGGTACTGTGCCTTAGCCCTCAGGTCGTGTCAAGTAGTCGTCCCACCGGAGTATGAGAGTGATAGGAATGGAGAGTGCACTTGTGTCTGCGCTTACACTTGCGCACTATAATATCTCTTGCGTAGTTGGATCTCATTGAGATTGGCCGCAATAGCCGGAATCGGTTATAGAACATTATTATATATTCCTATTCATTCCCTAACAAGTTTTTTCTATGATCAATATATCATATCATAATTCATAACCAAACCATAGTTTTTTAGGACTTTTTTTTCTCTTGATTAATGTTAGTTTTGAATAAAATTTAAACAAAAGCTACTTGTTAAGGTTTAAGCTTGTTATTACTTATGATATTATTTGTTGGAACTCCTAATAAGGAGACTACTGTCTGTGAAAGTTGTTGCTTAATCTGTGATGTGATCTACGGGGGTTATGTGTAAATGCATCTCCAACTTTTTTTATATAAATTATTTTTTTAAGTTCTCGCTTGCGCATATTCAATCACATGATTAAAAAAAATTTCAATCAATTATAGTTTGATGTACGCAATTAGTCCACACACACTTTCTCTCGCATGATAGTCGCCGTATTGGCGTATATGTTAGGCCATTAACATAGTGCCATCAACTATGTTATTATGTTAATAAAGTACCATAAGGTACGAGCCTTGTGTTATATAATATATACCAGATATTTGATACACTACTCGAGTACACTACCTATGACTAGTAGACTAGACTATAAACTGTCCCGTATATAATAAATAACACAAATTAATGTCCCACTGGGACTCGAACCCGCGACCGCTGGCATAGCAAGTAGAGCTAAACTTGTCGTTCAAAATGTATATATGTATAATGATTCAATCAATTTAAAATATTAATTCATTTGGGGGTTAGTGATATTAATAGTGATAATTCAATCCTTTCCAGCTTATTATTGTTCATAAATAACAACATTTAATTTAAAGTACCTACATATAATAATCGGATAATATTTATAATCCCTAAATGCATTAATCATATTAGTTCGCTTACTGATAACACAATATGCCTATCGCAAGTGGTTATATAACTTATTTTTGTTATTTCGTGTGTCACAATCTTATTTCCGCTGATAGTTTAAGTTTCTTGGAATGTTTATTTCCATGACTTAAAAAAGTGCTTTTTATTTCTAATAGGGAAAGCAGTTTTATGCTATATGAGCATGTATGACTGTATAAAAAGATCCCGGGTTCGAGTCCCGGGTTGGGTCAAGTATAGTTTTATATCAAAACAAACTCAGTAAAAGCTAATTCTTCTACCATGATTAACACTTGTCTTACATTGAAAGAAATCATAGTGAAGAAATCTGCATGTCTGATAGAACCTAGCAAATTTTCGAAAGATATGTGTAGTCCGCCAACCTGCACTAGGCCAATGTGGTGGACTATGGCCTGATCCCCCTCGTATTGAAGGGTGGCCCGTGCCCAGCAGTGGGAAGTTAAAAATGTCTGAAATACAAAAATCGAGGGAAGGATAACTGCACTTCTTAGAGCATGTACTCATATAACCAGTCGTGCGCCTGATGTAAAAGATTCAACCAGATGCCAGATCGAGGTTGTGAATCTCTACTAATTAATCCTATAAAATTTTCTAAGTTAATTAAAAGAGAGTATTATAATACTACTACTACGCCCGGTGGCTCCTAATGAAAATGACCGCTGTATTCAACGACCGCTATGCCCACGTGAATATTTATGGTTCACCATGCAACTAAAACTTAACTAAAACACTATTTTTTCTATATTATATAACTGTTTTAAAAAATCCAATTATATAATAATTAATATAGGTACAGTTTATTTACAATACATTGAAATTAGTTGACATAACCAGTAGAAGTTTCCAAATGATTAGTTTTTTTTTTTCAAAAAAATCCTATCAATTTTATCAGATTAATTCTTGCAGGTGTCCCTAGCACCAGAAATATTGCAACGTTATCATATCGGGTAATTCGTATACGATATAATCTATCTTTTGATAGTATAAATACTGTGTAATACTGTATACTTACTAATTGACATTGTGTTTACAAGGTAAGAAAGATCTGTTTAAAAAATATTAGTATTAATCATGTAAATAATTAAGTTTGTATATTGTATATGCTACATAATTAAATTAATTTAATTTCTTCTTTTAACGTTATATCTAAGTTATATTAGTTGTATTTTTTTTATATTGTAGTAATATTATGTAAATTTTTATTATTAGATACAAGAAATTTTCAAAGATTATAAATCTGAATATGAGTTAAAGTATAACTATAATGATAATGATAAACTAGATCAAAGTTTGGTTCAATGTTTAATCTAAATAACATTAATTTATTGACGTAGATTAAATACCGTTTTACATAGAATTAAAAAAATGTTTCCTTTTTAGTCTAATTCAAGATGAAGTCAGCTGTGTTCGCTCTCCTTCTAGTCGTTGCAGGCGCTTTCGCCTTCCCCCAATCTGATAACCGTAAGTTACATACACAAAATATACTTTGAGACAAACACACACACACACACAAACATACACACATACCTACATAAATAATTTAAGTGTAAAAGTATAATTTATATATGTAATGAAAAATACTACGAAATTCGTAGTGCTTTTAGCCTTTTACTATTAGGTGACTGAATAATTCCTAATACTCGTACATCTATTATATTGAACGACAGTATAAATTCAAGCTCCAAATCACTTTCTCCTTTTGCTTAGTAATTTAAGTTAATACCTTTACAGCGAGGCCTAGTGTAGAAGATCGTATCAGAAATGTAATTGAGAATATAAGTAAGCGCATCCAAGAAGCAGGTTACGATCCATTTGAAATTGAAAATGCGAAAGTCGAAAAAGTTATCGTCCCTGAGTAAGTATTTATTTCAAATTCACCTACATAATTACATAAGTCTTGGAATTTTTATGAATATACACTCGGGTTTGTCCTTAGGTTTAGCGTCTGCGAATCCGCTAGATAAAATAAATAAAATATTTCTACCTCCTCCCCTTTTTAAGGCGGTTATTAAGTAGCCTAAATAACGCCTTTTAACATTAGCTATCTGCGAGTGAAAGTCCCGTCAAAATCGGTTCAGCCGTTTCGGAGATTACTCTGAACAAACAGACAGACAGATAAAATTATTAAAAATTGGTTTTTTGTTGCTAGTATCGTATTAAAACTATTTTTTCAATTTGATTTCTGAACGCGCGTCGGGGACACATCAAAGGAAAAACAAAATTGTTGTTTTTATTTAATTCCGAGCATTTTCATATTTTTTTAACCTTTTCTGCACTTCCACAAATAATTCAAGAGAAAAATTAGCCAAATCGGTCCAGCCGTTCTCGAGTTTTAGCGAGACTATCGAACAGCAATTCATTTTTATATATATATATATATATATATAAGATATTTTTAGATTTTTATTTATATAAAATCCCAAAACTAAGAAAATCTATTTTTTATCTAATATAATATGTACTTTGTTTCTAGTGTCATTGAAGCTGCCGCTTCACTCGTCAACCTTCAGGTAGTTGGAGTCAGTGTCGTCGAAATCAACAACTTAGAATACATCCCTTTTATTAACAGATTAACATTCGACCTTTCATTCCCTGAGCTTAAACTTTCTGTTGGTAAGAGCTAATAAAATCAAATATGAGTTTATTTATATATAATATAAGGTTTTTTACATATTTACTTTAAATATACAGTATTACTAAGAAAATATTTTTATAGCTTTGTGTAAGTTTAACTTTTTTTCCACTTTTTTTAAACTAACCTAACTTAACACAGCATTTATGCGCTTAAAAGGAGGTCCCAATCAATTAGCTGTTTTTGTAAACTTTTGAGATACCTACCGGATAAAGGTTTTATTTATTTATTTATCATTATTTATTTTAGAGAACGCTGGAGTAGATGTTATATTATTCCAACACACCCTTGACGTACAACTTAGCGGCAGGTACAGTACTGTCTTTCCATAATAATATTGGTTAAACTAAATGAGAGCATCCATATAATCAAGTAATAATTTTAAGATAATTAAAAAAGTGCGTGTGTACAAAGTACACATGTTAGAAGTAAAACTTCTTTGGCAAACTAATTTTTAAATCTTGTTTATATTTATACTAAATAACCCCGTCTAACCTCGTTGAGAGAGGCAGATGACGCGAAGGTCACACCCACGAGTTAGACAGAGTTAGAAATGTCACTGACTCGCGATGGGCAAGATCTAACTAAGGCTAACTCTTCCCCGTCTCTGAGTGCCTGATACTATGGACTTATTTTTTTGTTTCATCGAGTTTGAAATCACAACGATTCTAAAGAAGTTTCACTTCAAAAAATAAAGGACATATTTTTCACTTTATTAAAACTAAATTACCCATCATTTTTTATAATAAATAGTTTGAGATGGTCGTCTACGCACTACGACCATTTAAAAGGCCAAATTGTTAAAAGTACTTTTAATTTTATTTTTATTAACATTGTTTACAGTTTGGCCGTAAGAGGCATTCGTATTGCTGGAGAAATAAACCTAAATATAAGCGTTAGCGACGGCGTGAGCGTTCGCAACCTCACAATTGATTTCTTCGCAGGTCTTGTCGAGGTAAAAATTTTTCAAGTAGCTAGGTATATAACGTTTATTTTCCGTTAAGAATCTTTATTTCTTATTAAGAATTACACAATTCACTTATATGAGAAAACATTAAATTTTAAAACATTCACTAAAATATGCGAGTACGTACAAGTTACATTTATAGTACCTATGTGGGTAACCTTTAAAAACGATATTTAAAGCGACAAACAGTTCATAGCTAAGCACTAAGAATAAAGAAATCATGGAAATGGCAAAGACTACGTTTTACTTAGTAATTTTTAAAATATAATATTTATGCACTTTTTTTTTACATTATTTGTTAAAGCTATGAAAAAATAATATTAGTCCCGCTGAGTTTCATTCGCCAGTTCTCAGGTCAGAGGCTTCTTCTTTCCGAACTGGAAGTAGACTCATGACGTTCAGTAAAAAATTGTAATAATTTTATGCTGAATAAAATATTTTGAATCTTTATATTGATTTTTTTTGAAATCATAAATTTTTTTTTGAATTTATTGAAAATTGATTAATTAATTAAAAATTATATTTTATTTCATATTTCAGTCTAAGCTGAACCTAGACGTCAATGGCAGGAACTTTTCTGAACGATTGAACCGCCTTCTTGGAGTCAGAATTCCTGGTTTTATGGACGATAACAGGGTAAGAAGATATACATATAAATAATAATAAATGTTGGAAAATTAACACACAGCACCATTTAGTTCCGTGGTAAGCCACGAGGCTTCTGTTAGGGATAGTTGATACACTACACATATTTATACTTTTAAATACATAAATATTATAAATAAAACATCTGTAACTGGAGTACAAGCATTTGTGCTTAAATGAATGCCACCAGCGAGACTCAAACCCGCGACCGCTTGCACAGCAAGTAGGTACTACAAACTGAACCAAAAGTGTCGTCAAACCTACATAGGTTTTATTCTACTATATTGATAGACTTGACCACCAATTATTTGAAGGTGTTTTAATTATTTAATATTAGCGAGAATACTAGATTTAGCGCGAGCAAAGCCGCAGGTTCCGCTAGTAAGTGTATACAAAAACTTGACAAATCACTACATAGTATAAAACAAAGTCGCTTTCTCTGTCCCTATATCCCTTTGTACGCTTAAATCTTTAAAACTACGCAACGGATTTTGATGCGGTTTTTTTAATAGATAGAGTGATTCAAGAGGAAGGTTTATATACATAGCTAGCGGATCCCGCGGCTTTGCCTGTGCTAAATCTAGGAAAAAGCCCAAGCGAAGCGAGGGCAAGTCGCTAGTTATATATATAGCAAAACCTTTCTCGAGAACCACTCTATCCATTGGTGGAAACAGCATGAAAATCGGTGCAGTTTTTGAGTTCATCGCGAACAGAAAAACAGACGTGGTGGAGGACTTTGTTTCGAGTTTAAAACTTCTTTTTTTATTTGTTTCAGAATGAAATCAACAGAGGCCTTGAATTTATTATACGTGTTCTTATTGACAACCTTTATAAATAATTTTTTATAATACTGTAACATGTGTATATAATTAAAGTATATTTACAACTTTATTGTTGATTTTGTATAAAATTTATAATGAATAAATAAATAGATACAAAAAATATTACATTTCTTTTTTTATAGAGAATCATACTTATTTTTATTTAGATGTTTTTAATGTAGATATTTTAATTTAAACCTTATCCCTATATTTCCTTAATTTAAAAACAAATAATGATACGAGTATTTGTAAAAAGGCATTATTTACTAAATTATTACAATAAATTACCTAAAACATGCTTCTTTAAATAGTTTAATTATCTCCTATCTACATATAAAAAATCTAACTTAGTCGCACCTGAACATTAAATATTTTTTTAGTCTATATTATCGATACAGAGGCCAAATCTATCTGTGACCGCATCACAATAAAACTGCTAAACAGATTTTGATGAAATTTAGTATAATGATAGCTAATTATCCGGGTATAAAGGATACTTTTTACTGCTGAAACATATCTAATTTCTGAGAAATGTATACTAACCGTTAAAATGTATCGAGTTGTATATAAGTATGTATAAAGATATCCATCTCCTTGCTTGTTTACCGAATTACTTATTACTTTTTTAACTTTTTAATTAGCTTCACCTGTGCCTATCTTTCTATTTTACTATGTAAGGGAAATTTCATACACTCAAGAACTTCATATTCAACTGAAAATTTGCATATTTATTATTTTTATATACATTTATATACACCGGGACAGCTTCTTGATTTATATAAAGCTCAAGTCCGGTCGTGTGTGGAATACTGTAGTCACATATGGGCTGGTGCTGCGAAATGCCATCTGTCTGCTTTGGACTTGATTGCGAGGCGTGCGCAGAGGATTATTGGTGACCCTACGCTGGTAAATGCCAACGTACAAAGCCTCGATCACCGACGTAAAGTTGCCAGCCTCTGTGTATTCTATAGGTTACATTTTGGAGAGTGTGCGCAGGAATTACATGATTTAATTCCCCCATCCGCTTTCCATCATCGGACGACGCGACGAACGGCTGGTCTCCATCCTTATGTCGTGGACATTCCATCCGTCCGAACGAAGCGTTTCGCTTCGTCATTTATTATACGTGCGGCTAAGGATTGGAACAATCTGCCTGCGTCCGTGTTTCCGTCCGATTACAATATGGGTGTCTTCAAGGCAAGAGTGAATAGGTGGCTACTGAATTAGTGCGACTTACCATCTACGACTGCGTTACCACTTACCATCAGGTGGAACATAGTCAAGCACTTATTCAGATTGATATAAAAAAAATATTTAACAAGGAAACAAACTAAAAAACACCAATAATGATAAACTAAACTATAAAGAAAAAATATTTTTCGAATCGAATCGAATAAGTGATTAACGAAAAAAATTATGTTGTGAAAAAAGCGTGGGGTGCTTGATATCAGTTGGTATAAAAATATTCCATTGTTACGATTCCTAAAAGTATGGTTAGTATAAAAATATTTTACACTGCACCATTTTTGTTAATTTTTCGTTCGGTTCACTTATAGTTTAGTAGCTATTGACGAGCTTAGTGTTCAAGACGCTTTCATGCTAACTTCCTATCTGTCTATGGTAACCGGACTTTCTTGATGCAACAGTAAAATATTGTCGTATATCATATAGTTATTTTGTCTCGTCATCTGCCACCATCCAAAAATATCTGATGGTACCACATCTTGGACTTTTAAGTTATTTTTATCGCTTTAATAAGCGAAAATTTAAATTAAGACTCACAGGTACATTTTTACGTATTCGAATAGTGGAAATAAATCAAATAATAAAAAATATTGTTATTCATTAATAAGTTCTATAGTCCTGCTGTAAAGTAAGATCAGCTATGATCGTAGGTGCAAGATTTTTCTAGCAAAACTTGATAGTCAATTTTTAATAAACATTTAATTATAAATATTAAAATAATGTACAAAATGCTTTTTGAAATCGTATGTTAGCTTAGTTATTTTTTTAAGTGAAGTGATTGATTTATGTTAAACTCTTTTGTATAAGTATTGCTATTGATTTTAAAAAGAAATTGACATTTGAGTTGCTGTTTTGACATTAATTATTATAAAAGCCGTGATACCATCATGGTGGGGGCCAGGGGCTGGAAACTTAGAACATCGACAACAGATAAAAAATTGGTAATGTCATCTATTGCGTGTCACCCAAAACTTTTGCTTAAATTTATCAGCGACTATAAGTCGGTGTAAGAGATGTCGCTACGGTCGCAATCGTCAATCCAGCAGTCCAGTACACGCATACCAAACAAATTTGCATGCAAAAAATTATTAAATTTTGAGAAAAATAAGCATAATGTCACATAAAAATAATACTGTTCATTGCTTAAAATAACAATTTAAATATTTGAATCGATATATTTCATTATAACTTTTTAGTGAACCACCATTTCAAACAAATAATAAATTTATACAAATGCGTGAATTGGATAGCTTGCAACATTGTTTTGTTTTTTTGACATTTTAAACTTCTTTAAATTTTATTATTTTGACGCTTAATAAAAATGTTAAATATCTTAAAATTTAGTTGGGTTTAATTTAGTTATATGATATTGACACTATTTTAAATAAGCAGTCTAAAAGTCGCTTTATTTTGTGTTGTCTAGTTTAAGCAATTACGCCTAGCTTAAGCCGTTGTGTCTTTGGGTGTCTGTATGACCAGAGGTAAGATTTTATATCTACGATCTTCATGTCTACGCTCTACGTAATGCCACGCGCGGCGAGCTGTGTTATACAATAACTAAGTATTACACTAAAAATATACAAAATAAAGTTTAAAAATAACATTTTCTTGTATTATTTATTACATAGAACGACAGTCTTCAACCCTACTTAATTATTTAAGTACTCGTAGATCGATTTTAAATTTGTTAATATGGTGATGTTAAGTATATATTTTTCTTGCTTTTATTGTTTTAATGTTAATAGATATAATAATATCATCACTATATTTACGCATTTAGAATCGATCGACTTTAATTTTAAATATATTTTTTATGATATCAGAAGGACTAGTTTAGGCCATGGGGTGAAAAATTACAGATGGCGCTAGTTTAGTGTTGGCAAAAAAAAACGGTAGAGAGGGCTCTCTATTAAAAGTATAATATTACTTTTCTCTATGGTGGGGGCACTTCCCGTTTGGATTTTCAGGAATACAGTTCGACTATTTGACTGATTAGTCATGCAATGCGTATATGTAACTACATGGTTGTAACTGAACACCAATAAACAATTATTAGTACCAGATGTTTTATTTGAAGGAAGTATTTACTTTTACGTACTTACAATTTGGGGTTAAATTTCGATACAAGATTGTATCTAGCTACTTACTGGTTTTTACATGACAATATTTATTTAAACAGTATAAGGTTATTTCTAAAAGTTTCATCCAATTGACTTATTAATTTTATAATTGAGGGATGTCTTAAAACAACAATACCTACAGAGTAGATTTATAGTAAATGAATCAATCTTTTCGGATTTTTTCGCGGATTTATTTCTATTTTTGGTTCCCGACGTTACGAATGCTTTACAGCAATCATAGTCACGGGAAAGTCTCTCAGATCCCTGAAATCCGAAAATATACTTTCATTTATAATGTAAAATATTCGCGTAAACCTAACTAAGGATTAGATTAATTGTATTAAAATTAATATATCGTGGTATGATTTTTAAAACCAGCTAGCCAGCTATTTTGCGCAATTTTTATCAATGTCAATTTCTTGATCGAAATAATCCGTCTCTAAACCTCGTTTGGTTTTTTTTACGCTTATCTGATAATATAGATTCTGTTGTTCTACCCTATTAAATGGCATTTGTTCTGTATGTATGTATGTTCATATATTACATTATAAATTCTAAACTTCTCACCATAATTTGACAAATGAGGCATCGTTTGAAGCATCTTATTGGTCCTTTAGTTATAGACTATATGTGACGTTGCATCAAATTGAATATGGTTCCCTCTAGAAGAGCCTTGTTGAGTGTCAAATGAAAGGGCTTAATTAGCATATTTGAAAAATATATTATACATTGCTGTAGCCCATAGTCCAGCACGCTGGCGAAGTGGTTTTCAAACTTCACATGTCTTTCGAAAACTTGCTAGGTTTGTTCGGATATGCAAGTTTCCTCACGATGTATTCATTAATCATAAGGCAAGTTGTAATTACGTTAGGAAATTATTCGCACAAGAATATTATTACGAATATCAGAAATACGAGACTGATGCACGATACATTATAGATAGGAATGTAATACAATATGTTATTTTTGATACGGAAAAGTCTATGGTTCCTTTGGTATAGGCTTTTAGTTTTTTTACAAGTTATTATAATGAATTGAACCCGATATCATAAAATGAACCGAATTCCTAATTAACAGCTTTTTACTAAATGTATATGAGAAAGTATATAATAAAATTTTACATTCTTGTGCCTGTCTGTTTGTTCCGGCTAATCTCTGAAACGACTGAACCGATTTTGACGGGACTTTCACTCGCAGATGCTATAAGGCGTAACTTAGGCTACTTTTTGCGGAACGCATTGTTTCAGTGATGCTAAACCTAGGGACGAGTCGCTTGTATATAATAAAAACGTTTTTCAAGACTTCAGTCCACCGTGCCACATGACGTCCTACGCTACGAGTATGTTTAACTTATGGTCTTCATTCTACGAGTCTATACTATGAAAATATCGACCATCTATACGCTTGGAGATATGACTAGCATATTTCCCTTCTAATTCTAATTCTGTGAGGGACTTAATGAGAATGCTTTCATCCAGAAGTGAACGGTAATAAGCAGAATAAAATTTAATACCGATTTAATAAATAATGTACCTACTAGAAATTCGATAAGATAACAAATATACAGTAAGGGTCCCATTACTCTATTTTAAATCGTGTCCTATCAATATTATCAAATAATCCTTGCAGGTGTTAAAGATCAAACTAAATTGCATTTTAATTTTCCGTTATCACATCCGCCCATCAATATAAGATAAAGTTGTTTCTAAATAAGTATAAATAGCGTGTGATATTACAAACCTAATTAATTGACATTGTGATTACAAGGTAAAGATCTATTTTTTATATTGTTTATCGTTGTACATATTAATGTTTTAAAATACCATTTTTCTTTATTTTCTTGGAGTAATTAATTATTTACATGAAAATTAATAAAAATAATCTAGTAATATTAGAATAATCCAATGATAAGATACTGACTATAAAATGTCGTAAATGTAGCTTCTATATTCAACTAATTTTGGCCACTTTGGTGCCGTTATTTGCGTAAGATGTAACTACATTATATTCTTTATTGTCATGTTGTTCATCACATAGAATATTATTATGTAATATATTTTTTTCAGTCTAATTCAAGATGAAGTCCGCTGTGTTCGCTCTCCTTCTGGTCGTTGCAGGCGCGTTCGCCTTCCCCCAATCTGATGTTGGTAAGTCTGCTGCACAGTGCACAGTCTTTCATAAGAGAAATGGAAATGAATTTTTGGTCTCTCAAAAGTGACTTGAAAACAGGCTTATTTTACATGAATAAAATACTAAAATACAATAATGATAACTCTTTACAGACTCCTTGAACCATAATGTAGTAGAGCAACAAATCATAAATGCTATTCGGCGATTTAGTGAGGGCATCAAAAAACGTGGGCTTGATCCTTTGAATATTGGAAGTTGGGATTTCGAACACATTGCTACTCCTGGGTAAATTAAATCTTATGAAATTAATGTATAAAAATATTGTGCAAATTGTTTTTTTTTAATATTTATTATTGATCCTTGGTTTAACAGAAGGTATTTTGTTTCATTAGTTTAATTGAAGTTCGTGCCAGTGGAGGAGAAACAGAATTGAAGGGAGGTAGTCAAATTGACCTCAACCTCATTCAATACACCCCTCATATTAACAGATTGGTCTTCGACATCTCACTCCCTGAGCTGAAAATTACTATTGGTAAGAATTGACACTTATCGTTATCTCCTACTCATCTCCCAAAGTACTTGGAATTGGTGCAATAAATAATCCTCCTTACACAGTTGGTATGCATTTTCCAGGACAAGTAAAAAAAGTTAATTTTTCGTTGTTCGGTTTAAAATAAACGTTTGACACAACGTAATATAATTATGATGATAACGTAAATATAGTTTATAAATATAGTGTTATTTAAATGTTTTTGTATATTAATATGTACATACGTATGTATATCTATTAAAATCAATAAAATCGTTTTTTTTATTATAAATGGGCTTCTCAATGCAAGTTTATAAATCACAGCTCAGAAAGCTTACCACTTATAAAGAAATTAATTAATTTTTAAAGTTTTCACCTTTTCAAAGCTACCACTGCATACAAAGTTTTACATTTATTACTTTAAATTTTAGGTGACACTGGATTAGAAATCGTATTCTTCGATTACGGTCTTGACGCATCACTTACCGGCAGGTAAAGTATACATTTTTATTGTATTGCTATTTTAGAGAATTTACTATATTTATTACTAATTCATAATCGAAATAGTGAGTTATAATTATTGCTATTGTCTCTATATTATGTCAATTATTGTGCGAATTTCTAGTCTATATAAATAAAAATGAATGTTGCTAAGCGCAAAACTCTAAAATGGCTCGACGAATTCGACAATTTTTTTGTGTCTGCCTCAAGGCACACGAAAGGTTTAAATAATAAAAAAAAAAGAAATAAAAATCCAAAGTTTGTAAAAATTTATACTAAAAGTAGGTAGGACAGCGACGAACCCGAGCGAAGCGAGGGTGAGTCGCTAGTCTTTTACCAAATATAGGTTATAAAGAATATTCTTGAATTTTGTATTGATTTTGCATTGATTTTTGTATTGATTGCAGCCTAGCAGTGAAGGGCATCCGTCTCGCTGGTGAAGTTAACTTGATTGTTAGCATTGTTGATGGAATTTCCATTCGTTCAATCACACTTGACTTCTTTGCCGGCCTTGTTGAGGTATATATTTAAAAATTGCTATCAAAAATGAAGTTATACTTAAACAAATAATTTATGCGTGTTTAATATATTTATTTAGTTGTCATTCAAATTGTATGGCAAGTAGATGTAAACGTAGATGGATCGTACTTATTTCTATTGAAGTTCAAAACTTATTTTTGACGACACGTTTGGTTCAGTTTGTAGTGCTGCTTGCTTGCTGCGCCAGCGGTCACAGATTCTAGTCCCGCTGGGGGCATTCATTTGTTAAACTCGGATTCTTGTACTCCAGTCATGGGTGTTTGTATTTATAATATGTATTTATTTAAAGATATGTAGTATATCAACTATCTGGTATCCGTAATACAAGCCTCGTAGTTTATCACGAAACTAGATAGCGCTGTATGTAATAATGTCCCAGCATATTTATTTATATTATTGTTTAATATTTCAGTCAAATCTGTCTCTGGTGGCCAATGACAAGGACCTTTCAGAAGTTGTGAATAACATTTTCGGAGAGATAATCCCTGATTTCTTTGATAATAATAGTGTAAGTAGAGTTACTTAAGGGTACATGAGGGTAAGAAAATTACTCATAAGTAACAATGATCTCTTTTCACAGTTTTATTAGTTCTATTATTTTTATTTTTATAGAATTTATCCCATATCAATATTCCATTCTCAATAATTCCATTATCAATTTCGACCATAACCTATTTAAAAAAAAGATTTCCATATTCATCTACAAAAAATAAAATTCTATTTATTTCGATAAAAAAAAACTTGAACATAAAACAAAAAAAAAGAAACTCGATTGATGAACAGGAGAAAAGAGAAAATGGTATTGAATTTGTTTTGTACATTATCTATACTAATATTATAAAGCTGAAGAGTTGGTTTATTTGTTTGTTTCTTTGGTTGAACGCGCTAATCTCAGAAACTATTGGTCCGTTTTGGATAGTCCGTTTACTGAAACCAAGTGGAGCAGAGCATGAATGAAAAATGTTGTAGAAACGGGAGAAAAATATTTCTTTAGATTTTCAGTCTTTAGAAGCCGCGGGAAAGGCTAGTCCTATAATATATCCAGAGTAGAATAATATACTTCCTTTATGTCTTAGCTAATATTTTTTTAGCTTCATAAATGTAGTGGTTTTAGAGATTTCGTGCTTAGTCATTGTGTAATTTATTATCATTAGTATATACAAATTATTATTAATTTTCCTCAAACTATTTAATAACACTTTTAAGGCGACGAATTGTTAAACAATAATTCTAAAATCAGGCACGCCCGCCCCGCAACCCGCACACACCCCGATAAGTAACGTACCTAAATATTGCAAGACGCGGCGAAGCGACGCGGCGGAACATAGACGTCTTGGAGTAGTCTTTACATATTTTTTATTTTTTTCATTATTTTTTTTTTATTAAATTTTTCATTGATCATATTTTACATTGGTATTATGTACAATAAAACACATATAATTGTTATCGAGTTGATATTTTTAATATTACACAATACTTACAACTACTTATAAAAAGTATGAAAAAGCGAAGGTCGTTGTCGCTTAGTCTTACAAAAGTAATTAAAATTCTGAAAATGATAAATCGTGGCAGATATTTTCAATATGATTATCAACCACATCGTAGCAAGTTGAATCTGGCATAGTATTTTCCTTGTTTTGGATTTTTTGCGAAACAGTTGAATTGTCTAATTGCTCGTTGGTATCTGGCACAGTCTTTTTATTGTTAAGATCAATCACGTAATCCGGATTACGAATTGGCTTATTCCTGGTGTGCCTTGGGTCGACAAGTTCGGGAAGAAGACAGTCGTAATAGAATTTTAACAACTTTGGTTCCATCTCTTTTTCCCAGAACGCATCATCCTTTTCAATAAGCTCAGTTTTTATTTTATTATTGCCATACCATATACCCAACAAACAGTTATTTTTTTTGCAGATATGGAGTTGTCCTTGTATCTGGAAATACCAATCGGATTTTTGGTTAATAACCACCTCACCATTTTTGTTTTTATAAAAATGCATTTTATTATTTTGTATCGCGTCTTCCATGCCATTTTTGAATGGTGCAATAGGACATTTGATTTCCACAATCATATCGCTTGTCGTGATCCCATCAGGTGTAGCACCCAAAAAAGGATATTTTTCGTCTATAAACAAGCCGCAATTTTTAATTTTGATTTTATGCATTGAAGACAGTTGCTCGAGTGCTATTTTTTCATATTTTTTTCCATGACTAATAGATTGAACATGGTCGATGCTGGGTTTATAAAGCAAATTTTTTACTATATTTTGGCAAGAATTCGTCTGCTTTCTCTTTATAACCTTGCCAAAATTTGACGCGGTCAACATGTTGCGACGTAGCTCAAGCCATTCCCCAGATTCACTTTGTAGGATGGTCCTGTTTTCGATTTCTTTCCGTTCTTCATCCGTTTTTGATAAATTTTGTACAAAAGTCTTTTTTGCTTTTTCGAAAGTATCTTTATCTAAGTCCGGTTTATCTACTACTTCGCCATAATCCAAATTTAAAGTTCTTGGTACCAAAGTACGATTTTTTTTTCTAATGCTGAGTTTGGCCTTGAGTCGTTTTTTATTTATTGCATTTTCATGTTTTTTTATGGATAGTCTAGGACTTGTCCCATAAACATTTCGCTGAACAGTTGATAATAATTTACCAGTATTGAATGAAATCAAAGCTCCTGCGCATCTTGCTTGATAGGAACGTCTTTGAGCATAATTAACTCGTTTACCCCCGACCAGTTTTGCTATTACTCCATTAAATCTTTCCACAACGTTGCTGTCTACGTCTTCAATTAAACTGTGTGCTTTATCAGCTAATTGTGCAGCAACTGTTTTAATTTTTTGCCAAAGAAGACTGCCAAAGAATGGGTTTGGGGCATCTGGACCCATATGTTTGCATAATTGCCGGTTACAATTTGCATGAATATTAAAAGTATGGAAAACCGACGCATTAATATCTTTGTATAAACCATCTTCATTTTTTGTTTCTTTGTGAAGTTTTATAGCATCACAAATATATTTTCTTGATCGCAATATCTTTTCTTGTGTTAAATTTTTCCTGTCTGCTGCAATATATAGCGTATTGGAGGCCAGTTGTTGCAGTTTATTACAGTAATTTCTCAGCAAATGATTGCGACAGTAAATTTTTGCAACTGTAATGCCTGGATATGGGCGAGCATTTATTATTTTTGAATATGTACTACTATCGCCATCGGCGATAAATCTTGAATAAATCAATCCATGCATCTCAATTGATGTTTTGAATCCTTCGGTTATTATTGTGGACTCCATAGCAGTAGACGCACCATTGAAATTTTTGTAACAAGTGTGTTCTTTTGGCGTTTCTTTTTTTTTCTCAGCTCGAGCGCATATGCAACAATATTTATTATAGCACTTGACCAAAACGTCTACCAATTATGGCTGCAGCCCCTGAGAATGCCGCATAATTAGTCCGATAAGATCGCTTACACCAGCAGCCATCTACAATGACATCTACTTGCGGTATACCGTCTTTATTGACTCTCCCTTCCTGTATTGCAGCTTCTTTTTCTCTTTCGCCAGCCTTTTTCATCTCATCCCATGCAGTCTCTTCCCAGTCATCACAGATATCGTTTTGCATTTTACTGTATGTGAAATCAGACATATTGGGTAAACCTACTCCAGCCAAAAATTGGTTGAGCTGTGCATGACCACAACCAGCAGCCATAGTTCCCGCAACGGCGTCTTTGTTCACATCAGCCAATGACGATTTTATTTTATTTTTGTATCCACATAATGAACAAACATATGTGAATTCAGATTGCAAGCCTACACGATGTTCAGACTCCAATTTCAATGTAGCTAATCCACAATTAAACAAAGACTTGTGTTCAGAGAATTTTACAAGTTCTGTTACAAAATGGCTTACATCTATTATTCTATGCCCTATATCTTGTACCTCCGGCTCAATCTGAAACAAATAAAAAAAATAGTTTCATAATAATGATCTTCCAATGAATTATTTAAAAATTGTTTTTTATTTATATAAACTGAGTACTTACTGGTGTCTCAGTAGTGCGCTCAACTGTCATTTCTATAGTATCACTATCACTTGAACACTGTCTGCCTAACTGAAAAAGAAATAAAAATTAAACAAAAAATTTTTAGAGCCTAGTACTTAAGAGATAAACATAACACTTACGACTAGTGCCTCGGTTATGTATGAAGAAGTGCTAATTTTTTCACACTGTTTATCCGTCTGAAACAAAGATAATATGTATAAATATCTGCATAAAAATGAGCTATCCAGCAAATTGTCTAATATACCTACTACAGCTACAGGATTGCCTTCGTTATGTGAGATATTTTTGCCATCCGTATCAACAGTCCTAAAATAAAAATAAAATCTTTTATTTAGTTGCAAAGTCATTATAATATGTTGATTGTACCACATAATCAATATTGATAAATACATAGTAACAAAAACTTACGCGGGCAATGCAGTTTGTAATTCTGCATAAATCGGTAAGCTGTTGTCTTGATTTCTAGAAGATACAAAATAAAGTGATTCAGTGATATACCATTATAACTTTTGCAAACCATCATATTATTATTGAAATAGGTTTAGGAATTTTTCATACATACCCTTTTAAAAAGCTAGTAGACATTTCTTGATTTTTATTGCAATCAGATGACGACTCCATTGTTTTGTTCTCCGAACATTGTTCCAACGATTGTTTTCTAAAATATAACATATATTTAACTACCACTAAACACTTATCAAAAGATATTGTGACACAACACAAAAGGTGGAAAACAAGATAACTATATATTTAAAAAAAATATATACATGATCTAAACTAACCTCTTCTTCGTCATATTTGCACATTTTTCTAACAAACAAGCTCTTCTTTTCCTTTTGGAGCATCTTTCTTTCTTTTTTCCCATTTTTATTTAATAAAAAACAGCCAAATAAATGTCAATGTCATCCGGAAGCCGACTAGCATAGACCCGTCGCTGACAATGGTCAAGAGGGGACAGCGTCTGAGCGAGGCGAGGATTGCATACGCGCGCTAGCTTATAACTAAAGGACGTAAACGACAAAATGGATTGTGTTATTTAAGTTAGTTAAAAATTATAATTTGAGAAATTCCTTCTACAATTTTAAAGAGTATGTATAGACTCATCTACGGAGAAAGTTATGAGGCTTAAATCGGTCCCGTTTGCCCATAAAATGTGAATCTCTTTTTAAAAAGGGGTATGTTTAATATTTTTTTTTCTGTTACAAAAGTTACATAATCACGTTTTGAAAACTAACAAAATAAAGTTTTTATCATGGATTATCAGGTCACCAATTTATATTTTCATTCGTTTTGTAATTACTGACAAAAATTGAGATCACTGACTCCAAAATTTCCAATTCGTCCTCTTAACTAATAGTTTTTTGTTTGTTGCAGAATGAAATTAACAGAGCCCTAGAAACCATCGTTCGTTTTATCGTTAACCTACTTCTATAAACTTAATAATTTATGTCGTAAATAAATTCTCACATGTCATACATTTATTAAGTTTTGTTTTAGACAACACTGTTGTTATTTTTATGTATATGTATAAAATAATAAATATTTGTTAAAATATGTTTTTATTTAATTATTTTTGCTTTCCTTCAATACTTAAACTAAGCTTTTAGTATGTCCTAGGCATAAGATGTATTTAAATATAAAGTAAAACATAAATATAAAAAGTCGGATATATCCTTATGTCCCGTCCGTATCTGTATTACTATATAAATTATGCGTCGGCGCAGTAATATAATCAATTCAATTTGCCATTTTGGCACCATTTACTTCGCCATGGACAAGACATGTTTTACCAGCAAAAAAATTGCAACGAATTTTTGAAATCAGTTAAATCAATAAATTATAATTTTTAGAAATTAGAAAGAAATTATTGTTTAGCTACAAAATACCATACAGTATGTTTTGACTGATTCTGCTAACCTTTCACTGCTATCTTAATACTTCTTTTCGAATTACCGGTAGGTATAAAATAGAAAAAAGAACTCGCTAGAATTATGTATTGCAATTGAGATTAGAAGTATTGATAAGTGTCAAAAATAATAGCAATGACTTCAAAATGCGACCAATTTCCTTCGTGTCTTCTCCATACTACGTGATATTGGCGAAGTAATCTGTGCACACTTTGAAGCCATTAACAAAAGAATTGTTATGAATCAGATTAAAATGACTCGTAATATGTATGTATATCGCGTATGAGGCATATAATTAGTAGATTTTTATTAAATTTATCTTATTTTTTATTACTTAGTATTAAATATACAGATAAATTAAATTGTTTTGTCTGTTTGTAACATCAACAGTCAACACAACATTTTTTTTATGTCATATTTTTATTAAATGATTAATTTTATAATTTATTTTCTTTTCTTTGAAGATATCTAACGGGGGTTTAACCACAGATTACTAAATAGTTACTGTTTAACTCATATAATTTTGTTTCTTTAACTTTTTCTATATATTTTTCTACGTGGGACTTTCACTGGCAGATAGCTCATGCTATAAGGAGTGAGAAACTTTTAAAACTACATTTATTTTTTAAATAAGGATTAGAGTTCCTACCAAAAAATGTAAAAACAGGAAGAGCGAAGATCGGCTACATAATGTTACACATGACATAAGTATAAGAATAGATAGCTAATACACAAATAAAGTAATTTAAAATACCTAGTATAGTCATAAAATTATTATTTTATGTATTTTCACAAGCATTTTTCATATTTTCGTTCAATATTATCTATTTAAATATAATAAAAACTTCCTTAAAAATAGGTACGTAACGTATTGTGAATAGAATAATAATGATCTCTGACCGACTCCGGCCATGACGGTCAATCTCATTGAGACTGGCAAATTCCAAAAAGAAGATAATACAGTGCACAAGTATACGCACATACACAAGTGCACTCTCTATTCCTATCACTCTCATACTACGGTAGGACGACTAATCAGTATGACTAGTGAAAGCTAATTTCCAGGACCAGCGGCTTTACGTGCTCCCCGAGGTACGAGGGTGACATACCGCAATCCTCCTTATTTAGGGCTGTTAATAAGGCTTACTAAACAGAAAGACTCAAAAATTAAACTTATTTAAAAATTTGTCCCCGACCGGGGAGGCGAACCCAGGTCCTGTCGATGTATGACCGTTCATGCTAGCCACTACACCACCGAGGCAGTTTAGAGAATATAGACCCCAAAACAATAGTTATTAACATTTTTTACATTTAACCGGTTTTAAATAAATTGTGTGTATTGATCACTTATTTCTATGATTATCATGTAGAATATATTAAATAAAAAAATCTTTCATTCCCACTATAAAATACAATAGCTGGTTCAAATAAAAATAGTAGAACAGTCTCAATGATATACGATTTCACTTTTACTAGTCTGATTTTGTTAAAGTTTTTTTAGCTCCATAAAGGAATTACTAAAAAAAACTAATATAAATAAATATAAATATGTTGGGACATTATTACACACAGCGCCATCTAGTTCCGTGGTAAGCTACGAAGGAAGCTTGTGTTACGGATACCAGATAGTTGATATACTACATGTATAAGTTTTAAATACATACATATTATAAATATAAACACCCATGACTGGAGTACAAACATCCGAGTTTTAACAAATGAATGCCTCCAGCGGGACTCGAACCCGCGACCGCTGGCGCAAGAAAGTAGGGTCACTACAAACTGCGCCAACGTGTCGTCAAAACACGATAAGTAACTGATATGTAAGTAATATATAATAATATTAAAACATATTGCCGTAATTTAATTAAATACCACATAATATTCATATTTTTATTGATACGAGTGTCGTATTGAAAAGTCCTCGGCAAAATTCATATTAGATTATTAGTTATTTTTAGCTCTTTAGAATAAGTATATCATACATTTTTTAATATTTTTGGCTTCTTATCTATAAGCTATATGAAGTATATGGATAAGTAATGTAATCAATTAAAAAATAATAAAAATCCTCTTATCTATGGATTGTAGTTTAATGTTTTTTAAGTATTTTGTAAGAATATTATATTATTGTATAAGATAATTAGAGTTAAGAAATATTTAAAAGTTAGGCCACTAAAGTAATATATTTTGTATTACTAAGTGGTAGCCCAGCGGTAACGCGTCGCTTGGATAACCGAGTGATGCGGGTTCAAATCCGGGTCTCGCACCTCTGATATTTTCATGTGCGAATCATTTATATCATGATTACCACTTGTCTTACGAAGGAAAATATCGTAAGGAAACCTGCATGTCTGAGAAAACCTAACAAGTTTTCGAAAGGCATGTGAAGTCCGCCAACTCGCACTAGGCCAGCGCGGTGGACTATGGCCTGATCCCCTCGTACTGAGGGAGGCCCGTGCCCAGCAGTGGGACGTTAAAAAGAGCTGATGATGATGATGATGAATCTAAATACTAGCGACTCAACCTCACTCCACTCGGGTTGGTCCCTTGGCGCGTTTTAACGGTTAGAATTTTATTATATTACTATAGATTTAGCGCAAGTGAAGCCGCGGGTTCTACTTGTTAAAATAAATAAAATTTCTAAAATAAGAGTAGCCCAAGTTACTCCTTATAGAGCTACAATGGACCAACACTGGTCGACGTAGCAAGGGCCGACCTCAGCACCAATCCCAAAATATAAATTATACTCCTTATAACATTAGCTATCTGCGAGTGAAAGTCCCGTCAAAATCGGTTCAATAGTTTCAGAGATTAGCTATAGCAAACAGACAAACAAACATTTTAATAATTGATTTTTGATGTTAGTACCGAATATACTTTTATAAGCATTTAGTTAAAAGCTGTTAATTT
Organism: Boloria selene; assembly: GCA_905231865.2. Classification (NCBI taxonomy): domain Eukaryota; kingdom Metazoa; phylum Arthropoda; class Insecta; order Lepidoptera; family Nymphalidae; genus Boloria; species Boloria selene. The sequence goes on from HG993133.1 coordinate 3,670,376, forward strand.
GAAATAAAAAAAATTATGTATATAGATGTATAGATGTATAGACTGGATCGCTCAGTGATTAAAATTCGACCGTAATCTAGATATATACGAGTAATAAGATTCTAATTTAGTCACCTAAATATGATGAGATTTACCAAAAAACATTCAATGTATATATTTGATGATTGCATAATATTATGTGTGAACGTAAAATAATCGTCTTATATATTGATGTATAAAATACTACGTTAATGAGCATTATTTATTAAAATATTGTGCCATTTTGGGCCACAGCTCTTGCTTAACAGGGCTAGCCAATTCAAGCACAAGTGTACTCTCTATTCTTGTCGTTCTCATACTCCACTGGAACGACTACTCGATACGACCAGTGAGAGAGTCGCAGCACTGACGGTTTTAGGTGGTCTCCAAGGTACGGGGGTGAAACACCGCCGACTTACCAACACCTCGCTGTTGTTTCGTACAGATTTTTTGAAGTGAAACTTCTTAAGAATCGTTGTGATTTCAAAGTCGATGAAACGAAAAAATAAATCCATAGCACCAGATACTCAGAGACGGGGAAGAGTTAGCCTTAGTTATATCTCGCCCACCGCGAGTCAGTGACATTTCTAACTCTGTCTAACTCGTGACCTTCGCGCCATCTCCCTCTATCAACGCTTAGACGGGGTTATTTAATATAAATATAAACGAGATTTAAAAATTAGTTTGCCAAAGAAGTTTTACTTCTGACATATTGTGTACTTTGTACACACGCACTTTTTTTTTTGATATGCATAGTTTACATTTAAACTTGGTCTAGTCCGTGACTTTACCCTGGTTTGCCGTACATACGTACTAGCAGCTAGACCACCGAGCCTAACATTGCCTAAAAACCGCATGTCACGCCATATGATTTTTTACGTAATTTTACTTGTTTTGTCAAAAGTGTTAATTTCACGATAGCTACATACGTTGATAGGGATTACACAGATTATGTTATCAATAAAGCTGTTATTGGCATAGTGTGAACACGCTCTTTGATTTATCAACCCTATTCCGTTTCATTGGTTTTACTTAAGGCAAGTACTTTGATTATATTTTTTAATTCATTTACGGTTTTTTCCACTGTTAAAAAATGATAATAACAACTCAAGTTTTTCTTGATTATTGAGAAGATAATATTATGATAATTTAAAAGATTGCTATTCGAAATGTAAATTTAAGTTAATGCTTACAATTTTATTAAAAGTATCTTTTTGGATTTTATTTTGGTTTTTTGTTCCCGACGTTTCGAATGCTTTACAACAATCATGGTCGACTAAGGTTTTAGTTTTCTCAAAGTATCTTACAAATATATACATACTGTTGTTACAGACCTCCGTTGAGAATTTCCACAGCCAACGGTTCATATGTCGGGAACCATAAAATAAATTAAATCCGCGAATAACCTCGAAAACATAGCTATTTTAAAATATCTAATACTCGCATTAATCTAAGAATGTATTAATTAATATCCTTCTCCTATTTCTTTTTTAGGCCGAAACATGCGTCCAGAGCTTTTATTCATTGCGTTTATAGGCATTGCATCAGCATTGCCTACAGAAACCCATCAATATGTAGATGTAGCCGTACTAAAGGAAAGTTTCCTTACTACAGGTTAGTTCCTTAATAATGTTGTAATTAAACTGATTCTTATTCAAATCATATACAAATTATGTATTTTGTTAAAAAAATCTAAACAATTTGTTTAACATGCATATTAAAAAATGGAAATAACTCAATAAGTAATTGTTAATTTAAGAAGTCGTGAAAAATAATTCAGTGAAGTTACGCTTTTTTTAAATCAAAGGTTTTTTCATTATTCTTCACTTAGCCCTACCCCTTTATTTTTTATAACCCTTTAGGACACTGGATATAGATCTTTTTATAATATATACACACTTTTGTTTGAATAATTTTATTAAAATATTTGTTGACACGTTTGGCTCAGTTTATTAGTCCTTACTCGCTATCCGAGGGATTTCGGGTTTGATGGTGCTCACGAATGTTGTACCGTCTGCTGGTCATGGACTTTCTCTCAATACAGGGCCGATCAGTTTGTATTCCAATACGCTAATTATTTTATAATAATAATCATTCACCATATCAGCAAGTGGTGGTGCAAATCATGTTGGTAATGCTATATGTGCGACACCCATTTGAGCGTGCTTCATTTGGTTTTCCAAGGCAGCGCTTCAACACTGGGCTATTACTCGTCCTGGGCGGGGTTCATCTTCAGTTGATTGTCTTTGTAATCGACATTGTTTCGCTCATTCTTCACGGCGAATATAACAAAGGATAGTCCATATACAGTGTCCAAAAGTTTTTTAATTTCGGCCCGCGTCTATATAGATTTTATATATACTCAATATTAACAAATTTAAAATTTCTATTGACTTTCTGACTTAAAGGTGATAACTTGGTACATAAATGAAATATATAACACAAATATTTTTAATTGTAGGTCATTTAAAGGTTAGTCCAATGCGAGTAGGCCAGTAACTTTTGCATTTCTTACTAGTAAGGACCTTTATATTTATAAGTTATCTATTTTATACTACCTAATATAATCACTATTAGAGTCGAATGCATCCCAATATTTTCTTTGCAATTGAAAACTAAAGCTGAAATATAGATAAATTATTATTTACGGCTTGCTATCTAATCGTTATTGTAATGTTTTTGATTTCGCAACTTCTTATACGAAATACCAGTTTTATAGTACGTATAAAATGTGTAATCTTATAAATAGTTCATAATAGTGATAATAAAATGAATGGTTAGCAATGATTGAAAATACGTATGTTTATTATTTTTCAAAAAAGAAACAGTTTTTTCTAGTATATTGCATCTGTGCTCGAAGCATTTTTATAAAAAATCACCTTGCAATAGCAGTATCAATTGTTTAATTCTAATAAGGTATTTGTATATATTATATATCTAATAGAGAAGGGATAAAGTGTAGCATTTAATTTCCTATTTAAATAATAAATCTTTACATATGAAATTTCTGTATCACGATGTTGATTCACGATGAATTCCAAAACTTGTTATCGGATTATTAACGATTTTTTTTAAAAGTGTAGCTTGTTCCAACTTCAAAGGTATGACAGTTTTTATTCCGCAATTTTTTTAATGGAAAAAAATGCGATTTTCATACCCGGAGAGGAATTCCGTAGCAGAGCCTGAGAAACGGCTAGCTACAAATTTTAAGCCTAAACAAAGAATAAATAAGTAAAAAAAGAATAGCATTCAGACGCGAAACGTTTTTACATAACAAACTTCTTGTCATCAGTTATTTCGACTTGTTAATTGATGCGATTATGCGTGTAAGACGAACACGTGTATTAGAGAGTACTTGGCTAATTTTTTAAATATGTAAAGTATTAAAATATGGTTTCGAAGTCTATACCCTGTGATGTAAAAGAGTGGGAGTGATTTTATTTGAGTTAGTCTAGTGGTAACGCGCACACTTAGAAGAGGGCGAGGCGGGTTCAAATTCAGGTTTCGCACCTCTAATATGAACGGAACGTGAAGGAAAACATCGTGACGAAACCTGCATGTTTGAGAGATCCTAGCAAGTTTGCAAATGTGCAATGACAATGTGCAATCCACCAACCCGCACAGGGCCCAGCGAAATTTTGCAGATTGCACATTGGCTATGAATCCGCTTTGTATTGAGATTAAGCCTGCGCCCAGCAGTTAAACCTAAAAAAAGACTGACCACGCAAGCTGACGAGCACAGAAATCTATAATCTATTCTGTGAGAACGAGTATACGTTTTGATGATTGATATTTAACATGATATTTATATAATAAATATTTGTTACCAACTTAAATCAATATTTGTTTAAATACATATTTTTTACAGATCAAGCTTCAAGAAATCCCATAGTTGAACGATTTATCCTGCAGTTACTGGAACGGCTAAGAGAACTAATGATAAATGGATCGGACAACTTCCCTGTGTTAGATCCTCTTTATGTAGAGAAAATACACGTAGATGATCAAATTCTTGGAACCCCAAAGTAAGAATATCCACATAATTATATAGAGATAAAGTATTAAATAGCTTTTCGAGATTTATATGAAAGAGTAGTTAATTAATATGTAAAAAACGTTTAATAAATTCTAAGCTGACTACAGAATCAATTATGATGTAAGTATGACTAATTTACTGCCTCGGTGATGTAGTGGTTAGCATGTACGACTGCATATCTAGAGGTCCTTGGTTTGAGTCCCGAGTAGAGATTACGAGTTAGTTATTAGGTATTTGGAGTTGGGAAGATCGAATCGATCGATCGAAGACGAATTTTCACCCCCGGGTCCCAGAGAATACGTAAAGCCTGCGTCCTGCATCTTTACTCTTATAGTCATATCCACTGACCGACCCACCGGCGTCTACACCCTATGTGAACTACTTATTACACATAGAAATATACTCTCGAAAAACATAACCCTCCTTCTGGCGCAGTCGGGTAAAAATAGAGAGTTCACTTGTGTTTGCGCCCACGCTTATGCGCTATAAATTATAATATTTCCTGCGTAGATTGCTAGTCTTAATGCTAGTCGCTGTGATCGAAATTGGTTGGAAGGACATTATTTTTATATTGTTTTGATTGTTAACTTGGTAACCATTTATGATTAGCCATATCGGTATCATATCAGACTTTAGTAGTGGATAATGTTATTAAATATTTCATGATCTCATTTATATATTAATATTACATTTATAATCCACTAAGATTATACATATGAGGCCTTGAAAACATATTACAAAGGTTAATTTTTGTTAACCGATTAAGTATCTTTGAAACAATGTATTTTATTGGTTAAAGACAGCCTATAGGCTGTAGTTTTAAATAATAAAGAAAGAATTCTCTATATAATATATTTACTTCTTCAATTTTATATTTATATATATTAATAATAATGTATCACACCAGAGTTTTTAAGCTAGAGCCAAATATATCTATACCTACATCTATACATATAGATTACCACTTGTCTCACGGTGAAGGAAAACATCGTGAGGAAGCCTGCATGTCTGAAAAAACCTAGCAAGTTTTTGAAAGACATGTGAAGTCCGCCAACACGGTGGACCAGGCCAGCGCGGTGGACTATGGCCTGATCCCCTCGTACTGAGGGAGATCCGTGCCCAGCAGTGGGACGTTAAAAAGGGCTGAAGACATGTGTAGTATTTAATGATAATAATCATTAACCAATACATTATATTTCATTTCAGTGCCTTCATTACAATAAACAACTTTACAGTACGAGGTATGAGTACATTTGAAACGGAACACCTCAATTTCACTTTGATATCGTCAGTATGGCTTCAACGTTACAAGCTTGAGTTTGATATATCTATACCAGCTGTCAATGTAAATACGGGTAAATATTTACTTTATAATACTCTTCGCCCGAGATCTAAGACCGACCAGACTTTTCTTATTTTCCCATGAACCAAATCAATGGGATGGGGAGTAGTTTATGTATGGTGTTTGACTGTATGCAAAACCGTTAGTTTTCAACGGCCAATTAAAAGGTACCCTGTGTTAAAGTTTAGTCAAAGTTGTATTCACTTTTCTTATTATAAATGAAACTACTTTTTCGGATTTTGTTGCGGATTTATTTGGATTTTTGGTTCCCGACGTCTCTCTCCCGTGACCATGATTGCTGTAAAGCATTCGAAACGTTGTTCATTGAAAGATTCGCTTTATGATTTCAAACTTAACAATAAAGCCTAAGGATCTTGCGAAAACATTATTTTAAGATGCAATACTACACTACGACTATTTTAGAATTAATTTTAATGGCAGTTTTGTTTTTTCTAGAAAGCTATGACATGTGGCTAAAGGTTTTTGGTGGAGAAATATATGGCAAAGGCAATATGTCGTAAGTTTATATTTTAAAGTTCAAAATTTACTTAACAATTAACTTATGTTAAAATATGATAAAAATAAGACTGAAGAATAGAAGAATCTATAGATTGCCCTTTTTCACGTTCAACCGCTGGGCACGGGCCTCCCTTTAATACCTTATGCTAGCCTAGTGCGGGTTGGCGGACTTCACATGTTATTCGATAACTTGCTAGGTTCTCTTAGACACGCAGGTTTCCTCACGATGTATTCCTTCACCGTAAGAAAAGTGGTAATCATATTAGAAATTATTCGCACATGAAAATATTAGAGGTGCGAGATACGGATTTGAACCCGCATCACTCAGTTATCCGAAGGAGCGCGCTACCACTGGGCTACCACGGTCAAAAAAAATAAAACTTATATTATTACCTATATACTAAGCTTCTGTAACTAAACTATAAATAATATTAATATAAACTCCTACCATGAACTCTCTAAAATGAACCTTTAATGATATTCAATATAATATGAATTATAATACAATATTATATTTCAAGCATAAAAATAAAGAGTTGTTTTATTTGGTTTTAGTTTAGTCTATTAAAGTTATCTTTTTAAATTAACTTATATTATTTTATTTATAATAATATGTATATGTATATACTATATTTTTTTATATCCACAGTCTTCAAGTAGTTAAACCTAGAGTCAAAGGCCATGTTGTTATTGGGATCCGAATTACCAGCGATCGTATTTCCGTATATATGCCTGATTGTCGCATTGATATTGGATTTGATGATTTTAAAGTACGTATTGATGATTTTATACTACGTATATTTGTACGTTTAATGTTCCAGCTAATTATACTATTTTACATAAATAAGTGTTCTTCTGCTTCATATGTTTAGACTGTAAGAGCCACCTCGAAACTTACTATAATATCTAATCACTGTATTTTCATGATTTTATAATATATATATTTTATATATTCTTATAATGGAATAATTTCTTTCTAAATTATTTTCCCGTTACTTTATAAATTGGAATTCTTATATAAAGTACCTAATATAAATTGGACTATCAATTTTTAACTTATAATCGTTTTCCAGATTGTCATCAAGGGAATGTTTAATAATGAAGCTAGCAGCGAATTTGTTTCGGAATTTTTAACTAACTTAATTCTGGAAATGTTTGATTTTTTCGAGGTGAGTTGCTCCATCTTTCAAAACTTTTAATAGTGGTGATAAGATCAGTATCGACCGGGAATCCGGCCATGATACGAAGAGGTGACTACAGTGTATGGTGTGCCATGCAGGTTGCATATGGTACTTCTCTGATAGAATAGTGGACTATAGAGCAACCCCATGGCTGTGCATTTTTAACCGCCTGTTAGCTACAGGTGGTATGTGAAATTGCATCTCTTCCAGTGGTAGTGCCATGCTTGTTACAGCCGATGGGCCGGCACGCCCCGTATAGTACCACTCTCTCACAGAAGACCGGCGTGAAGTGGCAGCTATGCAGTCGCGTTTCTCCGGTAAGTGAGAGTCCGGGAGACCCACTCCCCATCCCTCCTCCGTCCCTTCTCCCTTCTTCCTTTCTGCCTCTTCCCTCCCTCCTCCCTCCCTCCCTTTCCTGAAAGGCCGGCAACGCATCTGCAAGCCCTGCAGCGTTGCAGATGTCCATGGGCGGAGGTGATTACTTCCCATCAATTGAGCCTCCTGCCCGTTTGCCCCCTTTGTACCATAAAAAAATGCATTTCAGCAAAAAAAAAAGAGTTAACAAACGGGCAAAAACGTATTGAGCTGTTTCGTCTTTGCCTATTCCCACAGTTAAAAATATACTACACCTATGTTGACCCGGATAATCGGCTATTATACTAATCAAAATCTGTCCGAATCTGTTCAAGTCTGTCCAGTAGTTATCTTGTTATATGTTCACAGACAGACAGACAGACAGACAGTGAGACTGAAATAGAAAGAAGAAAGAAAACTATAGATTCAGCCTCTATAACGATAAAATAATGACCATATCAAGTTTATAAATGAAACTATCTTTTCGGATTTTGTCGCGGATTTATTTTGATTTTTGGTTTTTCGAATACTTTACAGCAATCAAGGTTACGGGAATCTCTCCCGTGAACATCCGAAAGATAGTTTCATTTATAATGTAAAAATTTCCCCTATAACTTAGGGGGTATCATATCCAGTTTCCTAAAACTTATTGTACAATTTAGTTAGAATTTTATTAGAAGTATAATATATAGATTGTATATATGAGTATATTATGAAAGGTAAATACCCAAAAAAAATGGTGGAATACTGAATAGTTCATAAGTGTTACCTACTTACAAAAGTATGTTTGTTGATGTGTTGCCAATAATGGCTATGTTTGTGTGAAGATGACAATAAACATTTTACATCTAAGCTTAGAATAGTACCGCATAGAACGATAGCTTGATACAAAATTCCATTCAATATTGAAGCATTAATAGAATGAATGCGTGCGTAAGTGTCTCGTAATTACACCCCGAAGGCATGCACACTATAAGTTGCCAAACAGTATTTTCCTGTAAAATGCTATTTTCTTTTTTTTATTTTTATTATGAGACGCGTTGTGACACCCTTTCACTGCACTGCAAGTTATCCATACTAATATTATAAACGCGAAAGTTTGTAAGTATGGATGTATGGATGTATGGATGTTTGTTACTCTTTCACGTAAAAACTACTGAATGGATTTTAATGAAACTTTACAATAATATAGCTTGTACATCAGAATAACACATAGGCTACAATTTATAAAGACATTGTGTGAATTGTCACAAATGTGACGATAAGTGTCAAGTAAGTAGTAAAAAATCTACCACCTGCGAGCTATTCCGGCGTGCGCTGCCAAAACCGCTAGAGTTACACATATGTAATGTATGATGGAAATGTTTATCTTAAACAAGCGACTCACCCCCACTTCGCTCGGGTTAGTCCCTAGATTTAGCGCGAGCGAAGCCGCGGGTTCCACTAGTTTTTAAATAAAATTACGGGAGCTAATTGTAACAAGACTTTATCGAGACGGGAAACGTATTCGGCATTAAGGCCTTGGATTACGCTTGGACCTACTTCTCTACCTTACCTACCTAACTTACCTACTGTCTTATACTGATATAAATAATTTTGTTAACAGGAGCAGATCTCTAAAATTTTAAGTGCGATTGTGTTAATCGTCGGCAACTTAATTCTAGCCGATATTGATCTTAGGGATCTTATTGGAGGTGGCAGACTTTAAAAATTAATTAACTATATCAACAATATTTTTTAATATCGAGGACATTGTTCAGAATCTGTTAAAAAACCAAAAATGTGACTGTAAAATAAAATATGATTTTTTGTATTTTTTGTATCCTAAATTCTGAATAAAAGTGTTATGCCAAAAAAAGCTTTTATTTATAAACTAACAACTACATTTGAATATTTTTTATATAACCGTAGAGTTTAGATGGTTCTCAAAGTTACATAATATAATGAAAAGGCCAATTAGATTGTAAGCAAGTGCTTTTTATGATGAATTCCTTACCAGAATAATAAAATAAGGTTGATTCTTTTTGAATCTATAAATAACAAATATTACCTTATAATATGTTAAGTATCTTTCATTTAAATATTTTGTTCAATTTAGAATATTAAACATTTCTAATAGTATTTAAAGAAATATAATTTCGCATTAGTGACATCTTTGTATCCAAGCATAAGCTATTTTAAGCTTAGTTAGACTTTAAAACAATAACTTTCTACGAAGTATGTAAGCTTTTGCGTAGATGGCGCTGCTTAATTTTTCGTGATCTGATAGATGGCGGTATTTTTATTTCTTTACTGTAAAAGTAAAGTATTTCTACCATAGAATGTATGTAAGAAATGTATTTTTTGATAGTATTTATGTTAAATAAAATAACTGAAAGTAGGTTTTGGTCGACTTATGTCGTAAAACAAGTTTGTCATAATCATTTTTGTATGATGTAGAAAACCACTGGAGCATGTTATGTAGTGTGGAGAAATGTACGAGGATTTTTTTAATTTAACCTATATTACCTAAACCTTACCAAATTCTTAAATATTCCTGAAAGCAATTTTTGGATTAACTTTTAGCCATCCTAGTGATGCGTTTTTACATTTTAATTATAATAATAATAATATACTTTATTGCACACCACAAAGAAACATAAAATATATATAAAAACACACACAAAGAAAAGATGCACATCAGGCGACCTTATCGCTGGAAGCGATCTCTTCCAGGCAACCTTAAGGTGGAGAAGTAAGTTATTAAAAATCAGTAGGCGGTGTACACGCTTAGACACAATATTAATATATTATGTAAATACTTTTATATAAGTATACTTATTATAGATAATAAATATAGAAAATAAATACATAGATACATACATACATACATACATACATACATACATACATACATACATACATAATTAGTTATAAGGATTTACACATTTTTCCATTGTTTGCATATACCATATATTATGTTATTAAGAAAAATAAAGCAGTCAAAAATTAAACACATTCTACAACTGCTAATCCAATTTATGTATTATGAGATCTCTAAATGTACACTGATTTGTAAGAATATCTTGAGAAAGTATTAAATTGCATAATATTTTTAGTAAATTTCCTTAGTCACGTTACTTCACCTGCAAAATGAACAGTATAACAGACAGTAAAAGAGAGTGGCATCTACTTTCCCAACGTCAGTGAGTTTTCTCATAATAATCATTTCATAACCAGGTTTCTGCAGGGCATTTTAGAGCCAAATGGGATGAAGGATGAAGGCCAGACAAAATCAGGATTGACTTTTAGCAATTTATACATACGATATGTATGTATATATTACAAATGTGCGAGACCTCGATTTGGAACTGCTGAAATATTCACCTATGATAATATATTTGGCCTTTCAGACGAATATATAAAATTTCTTTTTTTTCTCGAATTTCAAATCTATCTGAGGTGTCTTTAGGAGTTAAAACTCATGTTCATTTATACCTTTATACTGCCTTTGTATGGAAGGTTTTTTGTATGGAAAGCCCTTACCTCCTTAATGTCACCCTGTTGGAAAGTCCGTTCTTAGCGAATATCTACTAACTATAAGCTTCCTCCCTGCCAAATAACATCTTTATACTTACGTCCAACGGATTTCGATATTTCACGATGAGAACATTTCACTTTTATATATTTATATAATAATATTAATTCCGTTTTGAAATTGTACTTATACGTAAGCTCTAGATAATGTGGTCTTATCTTTCTAATTTTCGAATAAATATTGACAATTTTAGAAACATTTTGAAGCTTAAACGCAGGGCAAGAAGAGGTATAACCTTTTATTAAATTAAACAAAAAACTGTAAAACAACACGTTTGTCTAAGATTTTAACCGTAAATGTTGATGAAATGTATCGCCGTCGTAAATATTCAACATCTAAATTGCGAAATTTAAGGTTTATTTAACAAATTGGATGTAATTATGTTATAGCTAGGAAACACAGGAGGATTATTTCAAGAAAACGTATATTAAAAAGTGAGTAAACCTAGTTGTATAAAAATTGTAGTTGTTTAAGATACGCAAAATGATTTTGATAAGAACTAAAACAAATGTCTTAATTTTTTTATAAAAATGGATTTATTATCTTTAAAAATAATACTTTCTTAGATTTACGCTAATATTAGACATTATAAATGAAATTATGTTTTCAGATTTTGTTGCGGATTTATTTTTGGGTACCGACGTTATTTTTCAATGCTTTAGGTACAATAATCTAAATAAATCCGCGACAAAATCCGAAAAAATCGTTTCGTGGAAGCATTTTAAGATTGTAAAATGCTAACACTTATGTAGTTATGTGTGTAGTAAGTTATGTACCTAGGATGATTGAATTAGGACGCCGACCGGTCCTGCCAATTTGCGTTTACTTTGTCGTGGCTCATTCGTGATCCAAAATCCAGCCGGGAAGCCAAAAAACCTCAGTGGGAGATATTATATTAAAATCAGTATCTTAGCTTATTCATGTGCGCGTTCATTCAAAAAGTACTGAACCTATTTTAAGTAAACTTTTTGTAGTGATAGATTATTACTTATATCAGTATTTAGGATGCTAATTATAGAAAAATTCTGAATGGAACACGGCACACAGCCGACTCACCCGGCCACCTCCATGAGCTTTAGTCTTAGTTTAGAGTTTAGAGCTTTGGTTAGTATTAAAGTCGAAAGCTCGATGAACCATTATTGATGACGCTGGTAAAACCCATCTTACATCATCATAGGCATTATGAGCCCCATGGTGTTGTACTCAATACAAGGATTCTTCTGAGCGAAGCAAGCAAATGATAAAAATTAACTATATGGACATAATGCCTAAAGCTTAATATTAAAAAGCATTCCATTCAACTCAGTATTTTTCCAAATCTTATTGGAGCTTTATGAGGTAAACTTAGCTTAGAGACTATTTGGAGTCAAAGAAAGTTATATTATATATACCGGCTATGTAATGTACCTTCTTTAGACTTAAATGGGATCTATACACATATATACGTACTAATAGGTAACTTGGTAACTCGACGTGTCAGATCTTTGCTCCTTATTAACTAAATAAATTTCCTTTTATAATAAAGATAAGCTTGTGTTGAGTTTAAATGCAAAACAAGACTATCGTTTTGTTTACAAACGATATTAAATATGTATTTACTAAAACTACGTATACATATAAATTAAATTGCTTAAAATGTCAAAATAACAACAATTTCTATATGTGTTCGAAAGTATAAGAAAAGCACATTTTTTGATGATTAAACGAACTTACCTGTAAGTGAAGTTCTATCATAATTATATGAAGTGCTTCGTCCGAAGAGATTAGTAATGTTAGTAAAAAGTATTTATATTGACACTAAGTAGTAACGCATAGTTGCCACCACTTCCGCACTATAGTTGAGAAAAAAGATCTTAATATGACTAAAAATATTTTTAAACGTTTTCTTCCTTTTTTATTTTACCTTGTCTTTAGCAATGGCGACAGGGCCTCATTTAGTTTAGAGAGTAGAGATATTTCCGCAACTCTTAGGGCCATTATGGGTGGGAGGGACTTACTAATCTCTTCGGACGAAGCACTTCATATAATTATGATAGAACTTCACTTACAGGTAAGTTCGTTTAATCATCAATTATATTTCGTGCTTCGTCCTCGAGATTAGTAATGTTAGTAAAAAGTATTTATATTGACACTAAGTAGATGTTGAGAGTAAGTGGAGGAAATATCGAAAAAATAAATACAAAATAAAATAACAGTGATTAATTATTTTGTATCAGAATGTACATATTACATAATATGTAAGTAAAAGTAAAAAATGATTTACTTGTGGTTTTAACTATATTCATATTTCAAAAGAAATATAATTATAATCAGAATGATAGTGTAGACCTGGCTAAAGAAGTATTATTAAATATGTTAGTAAATGGTATGTTACAAAATCTTGCAAAAGTAGTATGTTACAAAATCTTGCAAAAGTAGAGGAATAGCTAGAAAAAAAAAACCCAGAAATTTTCATAAAGATCTGGATCTAAGGTAACTAGTTTAAGTGCCATGAATGTGGGCGTATGGCGTGTGCTACGAGAGGAGCTGGTTTGACTAAAAATCTTCATCTTGTTTATATAATATGCAATAAGAGTTTTTGCAGGGCAAATATCTACTGCAAAATAATATTTTCTAATATTAATTTCAGTACTATGAATTTTTACTTGATACAATTACATTTTTATAATATCTGTAACTTTTTAGGCTGTCTGCTGTCAGTTGTCACTTGTCACTGAAGAAAGCAAAGTAATACATTTCTTTGTTGAATAATATACTATCTAGAGATAAGTTTTCATTTAGAAATAACGTGGCAAAATAATTTAAAACTATAAGTAATGGCATTCCATTTTGGTAATTATGAGCAATGAGCTGCTCTGTGACTGTGACTAAATTGAGCTTCAATATCAAAAATACTTGTAGAAAACTGTATTGTTATAGGTTCATACGTGTTTTATGGCCGTATTATTTGCAGTTTAAAAACAACGTCTAAGGCAAGCGTCATATTGCATAATTGTATTACCAGCTAGGGATATCACTATAATATATAAGTAGCCGGGTGGGACATAGCGTCTTAATAAATAAGAGTGTCGTCTCGATTATACTCCGGCAAGGTGTTTGGTTGCCTGGAGAGTTGGATCCCTGGAATAAGGAGTAAAGAATTTATTAGAGTCCAATTTTAGAATATTTCATGTCGATAAGCGGGTAAACAGAGCGGTCCACGATTGTGAGCCAGTAGGATATCACTACAATACCCTCAGCTTAATCTGAAAATAATTAACGTAATGCATATTCAAATGCACATTAATTGTTGTAAATGCACGTTAATGCATAGAAAAAATAATGGTGTAACCAGTTAATATATGCTTAAACTGCTAGGGCTTTAGTGTCTTTTTGCCAAAAGATATAATTACTACATTTTAATTTAAAAGCTAGTAAATTAAATCGATTTGTGGACATAGAATATTGTCAAGATTTTTTGACACCGCTTCGTCCTTGTAAGAAGGTTCCCTTTCAACAATGGGATGGATCCGCCTGGGCTTAGCCAACACGTTATTCTGAAACGGACCAACGTCCACTAGCTGTTTGCCCGTTACAAGCTATATCCCCCGTAGTTGAGCGTCAGAAGCTATATCCAAAAAAAAAAAAGTTCATTTGTAATTCTATGTATTAAATGATCGATAGAATTAGTCATCAGTTTAAATCGGGTAAAACAGAGTCTAGAAGGGACGTATATTTTCTGTAATCGTAATATTACCAAGTACAAGCAAAGTAGTTGCAACGTTCCAGAATCCAGCTCTTTCGTATACAGTTGACCATATTCTACAGCAGGGCAGGCTGAGACTAACAATCTTAACAAATCAGTAAATAAACGTGTATCTTAAAGCGCTTTGATTTATTTATTTATTTTTTTTACTTTTCTCCGAAAATAAACTTGATTGCCATTTATGTTTATCTATGACATAGCAAATAATATAATACTTGCACGATTTAGAGGGCGACTATATATTTACGACTTATACACTTTAAGGATTATGTGTGATCTCAAACTTTTGAGCACACTTTTTATAAGTAAAGCGCGTTAGGTACACATCATCAAGGTATATCGTTGATAGATAACCACAGGAACGCTATAATTTAATTAAAGTATCAATAATTTAGTAAATATTGAATGGTGCTGTACATATGCTGAATGGTGCTGTACAGATGCTGAATGGTCATGTGTGACATGACAGGTTACAGGTCACATGGCTGAATGCATTAAATCGATTATTTGATAACATAATAATTCTGGGAGCTTGGTGAATACTTAACAAAAAATAGGCGTCTTTAAGATCTAAAGTCGCGGTATAGAAATCTTTTGTTACTAACTTTAGAGTTATACGAATATTCTCTTAACTTTAAGCGAGATGTGTCGATAAACTTACTTTAGCATTTTAAAATTAAAATAAACCTTCATAATTCGGTTTTGGTATTAAGGACACATGCGATATAAATTGATTACAGTATGGTTCGCAATTGCAAATAGCTCCATTGTCAATAATTTATTATTATTGTCAATAAATGATTACTAGGAGGTACTAGTTATCGAATAAGAATACAATTTTTTGTTTAGGTATACAAGTTCGATTGGAACTATTAAACCTTATATATCATTCGTAACCATTAAAGAATGACAGCATAATATAACGATCTCGACTAATTGAGAACCATTGTTTTCGATAATATGTAAGGCTACCTGCATATCGTACTGGATCTAGGTCCGGCAGTTTGCTTGGGCTGTTGCCTGTAGGTGAGCGACGAGGTACCGTGAGACGCCTCGTTCCCCTAATTGCAGGTGGTTGATTTCGCTGTTGACAGCGCGCCGGCTGCCTGTGAACCCAGGGCTCTCGTTTTCCAGACGTTTTCGTTTAAATTTCTGCCTGAAGTATCCGTCACATGCACCGAATTGATAATCTATATTCATCTGCTCTGTGGTCACATGAAAACATTTATGTTTCTTAAAGATTATAGGTTCGAGATCTAAGCTCGATTAAGAAACTGCTTTTGCAGTTTTGTGTGATCTGACAGGTTGTTTCAAATAAAAATTTCTTAATTTTACTTGTGGATAACTGATCCATTAATTTCATTCCTATGCTAGAATAGAGAACAAAATTACGTCTGGTATTTCAGATTCTTAATGTTGTATGTCACAAAAGATTCGTCAGACATACATATAGGTCCTTAATGTGATACATTATAAGATACCTTATTCTAGGCTACAATAACAGCTTTGTTTCAAAGTCCTTAAAGGATTAATCAGCATCGTGGCTATCTTATATAGCCTATATTTCTAGACTGTAATCTAGATTGTTATTGATGGGCCCGCTCCTAAAACGTCTGATAGGTCAGAGTTTTACACACGTCACGTATCTCGTGGCCAGCAGGAGCAACTTCAATGTTCGCTGGCATATGGCGGCGGTATGTCTAATGTACCGACATGATCGATTTAGCTTCCGATTTGATTCTTGGTTTAAAACAAGGAAACACCATTTCCTTTAAAGTCTGACAAGAAAAGTTGAATATTCTTAAAACTGTGACGCGCGTTGTTCCCTTAGAACACTATGGCACAGCTTGGTAATTCTTTTTAAAGTCCTTTAACTCTGGTGCATTTTTAATTTAATTTAAATTACCATATTAGAATGAAGCGAAATAGTTCCTCAGAATGATCTGGTAAATTCAATTAGAGGTTATTAAAATTACTAGTGTAATTCTTCCCTCAAACACTATGGCAGAGTTTTATAATTGTATTTAAAGCCCTTAATATAATAAGCGGCGGGACAGTCCCTTAGACAACCCTGGTGCATTTTTAATGTAAAGGCTATTATATTATGCGCGAGATAGTCCCGCAGACTACTCTGATGCATGATTTAAGATAAGGGAGGTGCATTACCATATTATTCGAATGTGGCGAAATCAGTCCCACAAACTGATCTGGTATATTCAATTAGAATAGGTTATTAAAAATAACGTCGTCAAGTTATTCTCTCAGAACGCTGGCATTGGTTTATAATTATCTATTTAGAGCCCTTAATATAAAAAGCGGCGGAATAGTCCCGCAGACAACCCTGGTGCATTTTTAATGTAAGGCTATGATAATATGCGCGAGATAGTCCCACAGACTACTCTGGTGCATAATTTGAGGTAAATAAGGTATTAACAGGCGAAATAGTCCCTCAGACTGATCTGGTACATTCAATTAGAGTAGGTTATCAAAATTACTCGTCAAGCTGTTCCCTCGGAACACTGGCATAGGATTATAATACTCTATTTAGAGTACCCTTAATATAAAAAGCGGCAGGATAGTCCCTCAGACTACTCTGATGCATAATTTGAGGTAAGTAAGGTTTTTAGAATGTGGCGAAACAGTCCCTCAGACTAATCTGGTACATTCAATTAGAATAGATTATTAAAATTACTTACAATTCGATAGTTCTTTGTCGATAGCTCGAAGATGATCCGATCCACTTGAATTATCAAGTCAATTTTTCATTACTTTTACACTTGGACATAGTAACGGCGTATAATATGTACTTATTAGTGCGAAACTTTAACGTACTTAATTTTTATTAAGAGGTGCGTAGTGGTTGAGCACTAAACTGCGAATGAGGCCCTGTCGCCATTGCTAAAGACAAGGTAAAATAAAAAAGGAAGAAAACGTTTAAAAATATTTTTAGTCATATTAAGATCTTTTTTCTCAACTATAGTGCGGAAGTGGTGGCAACTATGCGTTACTACTTAGTGTCAATATAAATACTTTTTACTAACATTACTAATCTCGAGGACGAAGCACGAAATATAATCTTTATTTTTGTATGTCTCTCTGCCTGTTTTCTCCGGTTATCCTGCGAAAGGCTGGACCGATATTGATGGAAATTTCACTGGCAGATAGCTGATATTATAAGGAGTAACGAAGACAACTTCTGTTTTAAAAATTAATAGTAATAGTATGAACAGATAAGTATTTCAAACATTATTATATTTGTATCGACCATTATTTTTCTAAGAAAAACCTGTAAAAATATAGAACAACTTATCTAAGAAAATACTTAATGCTCATCCTAAATAAATTTACTCCAAGTGCCGGAAACGTTATAAGGTTACCACAAATAATAGAAAATGACAGGATGAACAATTTCCACGTTCAAATTTATTTTTCTTTGACGCGTCTGTTAACCAAAGATTTATATATTTTTTAAACTTTAATAAATGTAAATTAATATTTATTAACATTTTATTCCTCGAGAGAAAGGGTTCTCTACGAATAACGATAATACAAAGTAATTAGCAATAATAATTTGTATGGTTAATAAAGGAGTGTCTAAATGGAACATTTGGTTACACTATACTTATAACTTATTACTGTATAATTTAATATGTTTAATAATGAATTTTTAACAGTATTTTTCATTAAATTGGTCAGATTTAAATGATTTTGTTTAATTATTATAGAGTATGACCTGAAAGTAATACATGGCTATGCTTACTAGTAGCCTGTAGCTTCGTAAATTAGTAAGACTCTAGTTTAAAATAACGTCAAAATGAACATGATAATTTAATGATATGCTTAAAAAATCTTAATTTTAGTTTATTCGCATACGCATTTGGAAAACTTATGAACTTTTCATATTTTTATTTATTAGAAATGTATTATGTAAGTTGAAAGTGAGTTAAACATTTTAAAAAGACTAAAATTAATAATATTTCACTTAGAGTGTTGTAAAGTGCACAGCTTTTTAAAAATATATTTCTACCACAACGATGCAAAATAACAAAAGTTCTCTAAGATAAAAATCTGCTAAGCTACAAACTTTGACCGTGTTCGTATAACGATATAAATCTTAAAATGAATCACTCAAATACGTTTTAAAAGTTTTACAAGTAAAAGCTTTAGACAATACGTATAATTACGTACGAAAAGCTTAAATATTAGTTGTTAAATAGCAATAAATGTATAACGTAGGTATTAGGTGGAAGGTCAGTGGTAACGTGCTCGAAAAAACCTAGTGAAGCAGTTTAAAAATTCTGAATCCAGCCTATCTGGTATATTCTTGTGCGAATCATTTCTATCATAATTACCACTTATCTAACGGTAAAGAAAAACATCGTTAGGAAACCTGCAAGTCTGAGAAAACTTAACAAGTTTTGGAAGATATGTATAATCCGCCAAGCAGCACTTTTTCAGCGTGGTGGAATATCGCCACATCAGGCTCGTATAGGGTGGCCAATACCCAGCAGAGTGATGTTAAAAAGGTCATACATGTACTATGTAACACATTTTTGTTAACAGTGGTAAAATAAATAACTATACCAAAAATGTTCAGCAAATACGCGTAGAAACTTTGTGCTTATTCAATGTTGTGTAATTTTACCAGTGCTTTGTTTGAGGTAGAAATTTTGAGAACGCAGTACAATTGATTTTTTTTTGTTTTTCTATGGCATACTTTATTTTTATAGGGTATGTGATATTTACAAGTGCATATATTACACTAGAGATTAAGTTCTCCGTCATGTCTGTTTGTCAGTCTGTCTGTTCCCAATATACTCAAAAACTACTGCACAAATTTTATTGCTGTTTTCACCAATGGATAGAGTAAGAGTTACTGATCTTAAGCAGGGCTCAAAAGTAAGTCTCCATACCTCATACCTCAAGTTCCTCGTAGCACGAAGTTTGCAATGTTGATGTAATTCATTAATTCATTCATTACTTCGGGTACTGTGCTGCGCTTCGTATAGTTATAAGCAACATTTAAATAGAATTTTTCTATAGTAACAGACTAGCGACTCTCGCTTTACTTTAGAGCTTGCCTTGGTTTGGGTTAAATATTTTCGAGCGGAGTATACTTTTGTAGTGTCGGGTCACCAATGTAGTGTGCGCGGGGATATGAAATTATGTACACGAGACAAGAGCCTATCTATGCCAACTGTTTATTGAGTAATTACAATGCTTTATATACCTGTGCTAATTATACGTGTGTGCGTGTTACCATATTTTTTAAAAACTAAAGTAGCCTAAGTACCTCCTTATAATATTAGCCAGGGTCTAGAGGCAGGCAAGGTAGTCCCGATAAAATCCATTTAGACGTTTTGGAGATTGGCTGAAACTGATGGACCAACAATAAAAAAAGGCTTTTTTATATAAGTACCGTATAAAAGGCTGTTGTTAACATCATAAATAGACATTTCAATTTAATCGTATATATAGTTAAATAGTATTAAAAAATTCAATAACGATTTTAACTACTGGAATGAATTGAACGTAACAAATTTTAATTTGACCACTAGTCGACTATTCCGTTCCATTTAAAACTTCTACACTTACATAGTGATTTGCTTTTTTTAATTTACGATGTTCGTTAGCTCCATTATTCAGTTTTGAAAAACGAATGTGGGTTTCGAGAGCTTTTACATTTAGTAGTTACGAGAATATTTGAACATGCTCTTACTGTTTTAGTAGGGAATATAAGTTTCGAATAAAACTAGTGACTCGCCCTCGATTCGTTCAGGTACGAGACCTAGAATTCGAGCGAGTGAAGCCACGGGTTTCGCTAGTAAATGTTTACAAAAACTTGTCAAATTATATACCAAAACCTTTCTCGAGAACCACTCTATCCATTAGTGAAAACAGCGTGCAAATCGGCACAGTTTGTGTTTAGCAGCAGTTTTTAAGTTTATCGCAAATATACAGACCGACATATGTGGTGGAAGACTTTGTTTTATAATATTTCAATAAAATATTACATCGACGACATTACTGTAATATTTTCACTCTAGGAAGGACTAATTTGAACAGACTCATAAAAGTAAGCCTTGACTGATTTTACTACTTTAAACTGTACGTAACTATTCTTTTAACTACTAAATAGATAAATTTTAGGGTGATCACGTAATTGTTTGACTTTTCCATTGTTAAAAAAACATAATAGTAAGTTAACGTTTAATAAGAGTTTTTGAAATGACATTGCCAGTAAAATGATTTGGTATCACAACACTGATATGGCAATGCGACAACCATTTCTTCAACTTTTTGATTTACCAATTTGTCATACTAATTACAACATAAGTATATTTTCAGTATAACGAGTTTTGTACTTTAAGAGGGTACAAACCTACCTTAGGATTCGTGTACCAAACGTTAAGTAGCTACGTTAGTTCCGTTAAAGTTTTCGTACCAACTCTAGTCGCTACCAGATCCAAAGTTCTTAAATGTATTAAATTAAAGACAACATAATGTATGTACATTGTACGTAGACGAAAATACTTGTAGAAACTTTGAGTATTCTAGTTATTTGCATACTACAATATACATATTACATACTAAAATTAAAATAAATATGTTGGGATAATTAAAAGACAGCACCATCTTATTTCATAGAAAGCTACGAGGCTTGTGTTACTGATACTAGATAGTTGATAACTAGACATATATAACTTTAAATACATATTTTATAAATCGCCTGTTTAAACTAAAATTTACACCGAACTAAATAAGCTACGCCCTTATCCGCGACAACCCTTTATTTTTGTAAGATAAAAAGCTTGTCACTTTCAGAGACAGTTTCGCAGAACCGATAAAAAACTTGTTTGTATCCATTAAACCCTTATTTCTTTATCATTTTCCGCATGTTACTTTTTCTTGACATTAAGTCTAGACCAAATTAAAGAACTATGTAACTGAATGCGTCAAAGTAAATGTTAAAGTTAATTATATCCAATTCGCTTTTCTCGTTAAATATCACATGTATTAGCATAAATTGTTGTAATAATTAGTTATAGCTGTATAATAATAGTTGTGCTACTCTCCTCTGGGTTTTCTCCCAGCCTCCTAGTACTTTCCTTAGCTTCGCTTTATGTTAGTCAGAAATCGGAGTTATGCAGAAATGAGACGATATGGACAAAATCGGGCAAAGTATCTTTTCAGCACGAGGGAATAAGGCCATAATCCACCACGCTGGTAAAGTGCGAGTTGATAGACTTTACATGTCTTTCGAAAAACTGTTAGGTTCTCTCGAATATCGTTTTCTTCACCGTAAACCTATGGTTTTCTTCACCTTAAACCAAATATAATGATTAGTATATAAAAAATCGAAGAAACGAGACCTTGGATTTAAACTCACTTCACTTAGTTTCTGAAGCGAGCACGTTACCACTGAGCTGCCACTGCTTTTTACAACAAAATCACTTATACGAAGTTAATTCACTCACATCAACTACACAGTCACATTAATTTAAGCAATTTACATATTTTTCGTAGTCCATATACGTATGGCTGTTTCAAAACAAACATTTCGTACCGTGTTAAAAATAAAAATTCTTTTGGCAAGTAATTTATGAAAGAGCAACTCATAAAATTTTGCACTGAAACGACATAAGCTTACGTTTGAATGTAAACAGGTTATTGCGAATTTGAATAAATTGTTTATGCGTAACAATTTACTGTAGATCACTGATTAAAATACTTTATTACGGTTGTAAAAAGCTTCCATTTACTATATATACATGATACTAGCGATTCTCCCTCGTTCTTTCCTCTCTTTTGTGTTCGTCCCTAAGAATGTTTTCTCGGTTAGTAAATATGAGAGATAAGATGACATTTTTTACGACTTCATCGGTTCCCTTCTACTATAATATATAAATAAATAAATAAATAAATAAATAAATAAATAAATAAATAAATAAATAAATAAATAAATAAATAAATAAATAAATAAATAAATAAATAAATAAATAAATAAATAAATAAATAAATAAATAAATAAATAAATAAATAAATAAATAAATAAATAAATAAATAAATAAATAAATAAATAAATAAATAAATAAATAAATAAATAAATAAATAAATAAATAAATAAATAAATAAATAAATAAATAAATAAATAAATAAATAAATAAATAAATAAATAAATAAATAAATAAATAAATAAATAAATAAATAAATAAATAAATAAATAAATAAATAAATAAATAAATAAATAAATAAATAAATAAATAAATAAATAAATAAATAAATAAATAAATAAATAAATAAATAAATAAATAAATATAATACGCATGTATTATACGCTTCGCTAGGCGTAAGTTAAAATAAATTAAATGGTTTTTACAATTTTCTAATAAAATAAAAGTAGCCTAAGTTACTCCCTATAAACATTAGCTATCTGCGAGTGAAAGTCCTGTTAAAATTGGTTCAGCTGTTTCAAAGATTAGCCGGAACAAACAGATAAAAATACAGACAAAAATTTTAAAAATAGTTTTTTTGATCAAAGTACCGTATATCCTTTCTTATATACTACTACTATAATTATATACTTTTTATTTAATGAAGTTGTTAGTTTGAAATTAAAAACAGACACTTCAATGTTATTTTCATATGTACTGATATAAGCCTTCCTCTTGTAATCACTTTATGTTAATGAAAACTACACACAAATCCGTTGCGTAATTTATGAGTAGAATATATACAGCCGGCAATCAAGCTTGTTTTATACTGGAAATCTAGAAAGTACGCGCTACTGTGATAAAGCAAAGCTTAGTTTGATAAAATGAAAAACGTTTATATTTATGTTATAAACGAGTATTGTATTGTATGAAAAGGCTGAGATATGTTTCTATAGAACTGTGTGGAAATCATATTTTTTGTTCTTTTTAGCGCTTCTTGAGTCCATTGTAGCTAAATTGCTTTTAGAAATCAAGATTGTAATAATTCAAGATATTATATTTCTTATATTGGAAACTGGGTTTGAAATAGAATAAGCTTTTCAGAATAGATTGTATGATAAATTATATTAATTTCATTAGATTAGTTTAATATAAAACAGTATAGTTTTTTGTATTTAAACCCTTTCTTTAGAACTTTAAGTAAAATTCAAATCTTAAACACATTTGACGACACGTTTAACGCTGTTAGTAGTGACCCTACTTTCTTCCGCCAGCGGTCGGGGGTTCGATTCGGCGGCATTCATTTGTACTCCAGTCATGGATGTTTATATTTATAATATGTATGTATTTAACCTTATATATGTAGTATCCGTAACACAAGCTTCGTAACTTACCACGGAACTAGATGGCGTTGTGTGTAATAATGTCCCAACATATTTATTTATGTATTTATATTTATAACAACAAAATCTGCATCCATATTCTATATTCAGAAAGGTATAGAGACCTACTTCTTTTAGTATTTATAATTAAGAAGAGGGAGGATAATTTATTATTACAAAAGTCTGACTGAGACCTCAATGCGAGATCACTGTACAGATTTTGATGGAATTTGGTGTGACGAAAGCTTATCTGAATAAATATTGTATAGGAAATATTTAGTATCTAAGAAATCAAAACTTCATGTTCTTTATTCTGTGGCTTCTAGGCGTGCCATTTGGGCACAAATTACTTCGCCAATGTCGAGTAGAATGGAAAAGACACAGTGAAGATTGAGAATTGCTCGGTTTAGAAAGAGATATTCACACTGACAACTTATTCGTTAAATTAGGAGGAATTTATTGTCGTTAAAATAATCAAAATATACGTAAATTCTATTTTATTCTGTGTGTGAAATACAAAGTCTTTCACCCTTAATAAATCTCTCGCTAGCATAGCAGTGTCGTGTACAATTTGAAGCCGAGAGCAAGTTTATAATTTAAGCTTGCAGTGAGTGCAAAGTTTAGGTGGAGTAACCACGCAATGTGAGCTTAGTCGACGAGTTCAAGACGAGTTTACTCGGCTTAAGAATTTACGGTGTGAGTACTTGATACAATTATGTGAATGTTTTTAGGGTTCCGCAGCAGAAAGGCTGAAGCGGATATCTTAATAGACGAAAATAGCAAGATTATTTTTGCCATTCTTCCTATCCGTTTATCGGTCATCCATCTGTCCATCCATTCCACATTCCTGCTTATTAGTCTGCTGACTCGTATGTCATAGCGCGTTTAGTCAAGGGTATAACGTCCATAATGATGATCCCACAATTTTCGTATTTCTATGAAATAGAAAATGTGCTGAAATATGCCCGGTGTGTCCTAATACGTGCCATTTAAAAAATTAACACAAAAAATATAATTTATATGAGGAGGTCCTTTATTCAAGTCCGGTTGGCCCCGACACGTTACTGTATCAGAATCATTGTGCCGTGGTGTGCTCAAGATGCACTATCGTGTGCTAGTGATGAGAAATAAAAAAAATTAACAATATATACGTAAAAATGGAAAATGTATATATGGTTTTTCACTATACTTGTAAATAAAAAAAAATTTCCTTGTTTCTTTTTGCATAAATTTAACCGTTTACGCATCGTACGCGACGGAAGCTCTCAAAAGAAATATTTTTCTCCCGTTTTTGCAATATTTTTCATTGACGCTCCGCTCCTATTTGTCGTAGTGTGATGTAATATAGCCTATAACCTTCCTCAATAAACGGACGGACGTAGTTCCTGAGATTAGCGCGTTCAAACAAAAAAAAAAACAAAGCTTTATAATATTAGTATAGATATAGTTAGATACATAATATACATTAAACAATATTTTGAATATATATTTGTTTGTTCTAACGGAATCGTTTTTAATAGATATAATATTTAAAAGAAAGAAAATTGATAACATTTATAAAGGAAAATGTTTCAGGATCGGAAATAGAAGATACGCGTTGATTTTATTAAAACTGAGGTAGTATCATTCAATATTAATTAGAAGGGAAACGACCAGTAACTAATTAATTACTATGTTGATTAATTAAGCCTGGCTTATTTTTCTCCATTCAACTTTGATGAAGAGGTTTTGTTAGTTTACTTTCTACATAATGTTTAGAACTTATAAAGGAAGTATAAAAATAAAATACATATATAAAGATATGTAGTGGACTTTACTGCTGCGCCAGCGTTCGCGGGTTCGAGTCCCGCAATCATTTGTGGAGCACTAATGTTTGAACTGCAGTCATGGGTGTTTATATTTAAATATTTATGTATTTAATTTATATAATATAATCTGGTATCCGTAACGCAAGCCTTGTAGCTTACCATAGTGCTAGATGGTGCTGTGGGTAATAACGTCCTGAGATCTTTAGTTATTTAATTAAAAATACCACTAAAACCGTGTACAAGAATTAAGTAGCATTAGGCAAAAATATTAAACTTAAGGAAAAAGTTTGCTTACTGAATGACGTCACCATAAGAATGATTGCTTAAAATACACACGTATACATTACTTACAAGCCACAAGAAACCTATCATTAGCTCGCAGTACAGAAGTTCTAGTTCCAATGCTCTTAAATACTATTAAGTTATATAACTTAATAGTATTTAAGAGCATTGGAACGCTCTCGGATCTACTCTTACTCATTATTTATCGATACTTTAGATGTTTTCTGTTAATAAAACGTACCCTATATAAATAAATAATAATAAATATGTTGGGACATTATTTACACACAGCGCCATCTAGTTCCGTGGTAAGCTACGAAGCTTGTGTTACGGATACCAGATAGTTGTTACACTACAATATATACTATATGTTGACTCGAATAACAATTTATCATTATACTAAATTTTATCAAAGTAGGTATTTAGACGTTTTCATTGATAATAATTTGATCTTCATTTTGTCTGAACTAATTTTGTAATAAAAGTTACTGTTTTGCTGTAAATCGCGAAAAACCTGTTTTTGTGACCTTTGACCCCGAGTAATTTTTTTTCCAGGTGGTGGAACGATGAGGTGTTTTGATATGTCATTTACAAGTACCCTCGGATGTCTAAATTGATCGGACTATAAACGCTTAGATATAATACTTTCTTAGGTTTACGCGATATTTTGACGTTATAGTCTCTCCCGTGACCATGATTGCTGTAGGTACAGCATTCGAAACGTCGGGAACCAAAAATCCAAATAAATCCGCGACAAAGTCCGAAAAGATAGTTTCATTTATTACGCTTAGATATAGTTCTGATCAGCTAATTTTCACATGGATCTAAGTCAATTTAGTGTATTAGTTTTAGTCAACTCTCACTTGTACCTGTATTTGTGAACATACTTTTACTCTAAAATCTCTCATACAAATTGCCATTTTCTATGAAATCGGTATCCTTGACGGAAATCAATCATGTTGACATTACGTTAGCTGTACTTAATGCTAAAATTTAATATATTACATATTTGTTGTATGGTTAGAATACCAATATTTGCGGTAACTCCGGTGGTTTACATTAATTAAGTGATTATAATATTCATCGATATGTCGCTGTTTGCTTAATTACCAATACTGTATATATGTATGTGTACTGATACTAGTGACTAGTTACGAATCGTTAGTTCAATACTGTTTTTGTATACGTTACTAGCATTTCTCGCGGCTTCGCATGCGTTCTAAAGACCGGAAACCAAATCTTTCTGAGTCGCGCGGTATGATACCTCTTAGAACTAACGCCAGCCCTTCCCGCTTTTGCAAAATTTTTTATGATGCTCCGTGATGTAATATAGCCTCGATAAACGGACAATCCAACACAAAAATATTTTTTTAACTCGAACCAGTAGTTCCTAACGTTAGCGCGTTCAACGCTTCAACCAAACAAACAAACAAACTCTTCAGCTTTATAATATTAGTATAGATTACCGATTTTTGCGGTTTTGCCCGTATTTAGGACTTGCAATATTGTGTGCATGCAATGCAATGTATATTCTTGTCAGATTCTTTCAAAATTTGTTTATTTAAATGTCATAAAGTAACAGACAGAACATCAAAATGAGTGGAATCTTTGTTAACTCAATATATAATATATTTGCCATCGTACTTTCCTTTTATTGTTTTCTAAACATACTGCGGAAAATATATTAGCTATACAATTACATTTTATAAAAAGTAAAAAGGCTTGAGTAAATAAAATATTAGCAACATAGTACTTTAAGGTTATGTGTGCCTGATGTTTTTAGAGGGATATTATTTTCTATTATATAGTAGGACTATATCAATCCTTCAGGAAAGTCATCAATTCTAATATTAATTGGTATTGTAAAATATATTTTAAATTGATAGATAATAATTAGAAATAATAAATAAATATGATGGGACATTATTATACACATCTAGTTCCGTGTTAAGCTAAGGTTTGTGCTACGGATACCAGATAGGTGATATATTACATATATAACTTTAAATAAATACATAATATAAATATAAACACCATGACCATGACTGGAGTACAAACATTCGTGCTCAACAAATGTATGCCTCCAGCGGGACTCGAACCCGCGACCGCTGGCGCAGCAAGTAGGGTCACTATAAACTGAGCCAAACGTGATGCCAAAATATACCTTAGAGGCTTAGATAAGTCTAAAGTAATAAGGTATTCTAGCAGTAATACTAACGTATCAGTATTATAATGTTACAAGCACCTCGTAATAATCGGCAAACGCCAATGTATCTATCCAAAATAAATTTTCTGTCTGTCAAAATCTGTTTGTTCCGACTGATATCCGAAATAGCTGGACAGATTTTGAAGGAAATTTTACTGGCAGACAACTGCCTTTTAAACATAGCCTTGTTACCCAGATAGCACCCGAATGAAGTTCGCTTGTAAATTAATATGTTTCTTCTATCGAGAAAGAAACAAAATTCTCCGATATATACCTACGTACAATAACAATAATAATATTACTTTTATAACATAAAGTTGTACAATTTCTCAAGTACTTACACTTCTGTCTTTGAATTTATTAAAACAATGTTTTGCAATATAGTAGTTATAAACTTCAGCCCGAGGGAGGTATTTAGAGAACTGTGTTATTTGTAACCGCAGAGTTGCGGCCGGAAATCGTATTGAAACTTATCCTATGTAGTACTAATCAGAGATTAGTTACTAAACTGTAATCAATTGCACGTTGTTAAGGATTTTCAAATGAAATGTATACTTGAACATTTAAAAAAATAAATTACAGAAATGTTGTTTTCTCGAACGATTTTAGCCTTCAGGTTTAGGTTATTTTGACACAACCAGTTGGATATCTGGCTCAGGATCATGGTTGTTCGAGTTCTCTTACAAGCCACGGGGGTAAAATATTACTAATGTTCTAACTACTGCGACTTTCTCAATGAAAAAAAAAAATTAATTTTTTCTAGGCTTCAGGCGAAACTACCACAAACGTATATACAATTTTTACACACAACACCGTCAGTTCCGTCGTAAGCAACAAATACAAATCTATACTAATATTATCAAAGAGGAAAGATTTGTGTGTAAGTATGTTTGTGATTTGGCTCAAAAGTATTGGACCGATTTTAAAAATTCCTTCACCATTTGAATGCTACATCATCACTGATTAATATAGGCTATTTTATGGGACAGGGAGGGGGTTCTAAGAGCGGAAGAGGGGCATGCATATGAAATAGGTAGCCGTGCAGCTCAGGAGTATGTTAACGATGGTTTCTAAAATAGCTGGAGTAAATTAAGAGAATTTTCAGGCAATCTACAGATTAACCGGTTGCGAGTGATCGAGTGACGTTTAGTA
Organism: Boloria selene; assembly: GCA_905231865.2. NCBI lineage: Eukaryota > Metazoa > Arthropoda > Insecta > Lepidoptera > Nymphalidae > Boloria > Boloria selene. The sequence goes on from HG993133.1 coordinate 3,699,912, forward strand.
GCTATATAAAAAAAAGAGAACGCGCGCGAAGCCGCGGGTACTGCTAGTATATTATAAATATAAATACTCACAACGTACACTCGAGTACTTTCAGTCATGCTAAACAAATGAACCCGTAACCATTAGCACAAATATCACTGCAATCTGAGTCAAATATCCCGTCAAATCTAACGTTCAACTAAGCGTTGATTTGCTTTTCTAGCCATCCTTGAAGTTTCTTTAATTAATTATCTTATTATTAAGGTTCTTTTCAGCAGAACAGCTTTCCGATGATGGTAGCTTACTCACAGACTTACAGACATTCATTTAATTTTAATAATGTAAAAATGACGATTCAAAAGAGCTAGTAAAAGTCTATTTGAATAAATAATAATTAATTATTTTTTTATAGTTTTGTTTAATATTTCAAAAAAATATCGCTCAATATTTTTCTTCAAAAATTTTAAGCTAAAAAAATGTCGGTTTAAATGGGTTAAACATAATAACTTAATTCACTTATCATTTTAGAAGTCAGCCGAGTTTCTAAGGTTTTTGTCTCCATTGTGCTGAATTTCCCTTTTTAGACTAAATTAATTAATCAAGCAGTAACGATGATGCCGTCCGTATAACTTTCTGACTTCTCATTTTTCATGAGGGTTGGTTCAGAAATTTTTAAATTTTACTCGCTCTGTAGAATTAATTTGTTTTTTAATTCAAATACGCGCACTTGTAATTTCATACAAATCGAAATCGAATAGAATTTTTTGGAAAAACGATTAATACAACCTTTTGTCAACTTTTCTTACTGAAAGTAGCCTATTTTAGATATATTGTATACCATATAACAGTAATCTCACATTTTTTGCCCTTTTCTCTTTCAATCTTTGGCGATATTTTAGGTTACTTCAAAAGTAAAAAACCCCTTTAAAAGTAAAGAACCCGTATACGAGTAGGATCACATCTTGGATACGTCTTAGATACGTTTGTTTGAATATTAGGTATATCTGTCATTACTCTTTTTTCAAGAACTCGTGATGGTATCAAGTTGAAATTTATATGATAATTTAAATTGATTTATATAAATTTAGATTTTATAGTACGAGGAAAATTATAAACTTAGTTTTGAGTTTTATGTAACGGAACCCCCAACGTGCGAGTCAGACTAGCAATTGTTCTATTTCTGATCATCTCCAAAATTATAAATCTTTGATTAAATTATAAAAATATTGAGTAATGTACCATTAACAGAAAGTCGCATAGAGGAAAATTTACGTTAACTTACCTTCTCAAAGGATACCGACAACAAACCCTAATGAGCATAATTTTTTTAACTTGTCGTGGTCTTAGTCCAGATGCTAATGAGGGAATACATACAAGTTAAGTAATAGCTTTATGTTTTTACTGCCTCGCATTGGTTTCCATATAAGCTTTTCTCCAAGCCCTGGGTTCGAATCCCAGGTGAGACAAAGTGCAGTCCTTGATACTCAAAAATACATGCTAATAAACACACAAACACACACACACACACACAAACACGCACACACACACACACACACGCACACACACACACACACACACACACACACACACGCACACACACACACACACACACACACACACGTGTGTGCACGTGCGGCGCATGCACGCACACGCATATGCATACGCACACGCAAATGCATACGCACAAGCACATGCACACGCGATGTTGATCATTTTGGAAATTGACTATCACTTATCAGTGAAAGGAAAAAGAAAAGCGAGAAGAATGAAAATTATTCAGTATAAATTGAATGTCTTTATTTAAAAATAAATTAATCTATTTCGCTTGCGACAGCCGTTGGTAAATACATTTGTCAATTTTTTTGTTATATGTTAAAAAGTCAAAAAGTATTTTTGAGATTTTATTATATAAAAGAAAAAACATGAAAGAAAGCAGAGAAATTATTTGAACCCGAAATTATTATATTTATGTTTTGTAAGTTATTATTTTTAATGATTTCATAGAGACAAATTATTAATTTCTTCTTTATTTAATGTTAGGAAAAAGTCCTCTACAGCAAACATAAGTGAAAACAAATGCAAATACTAGTAAAAATAATTTTCTTCTCGAAACCTGACTGGAGCTTAGAAATAAACCTATTTGATGGTTTCCTTGATTACGAGGACATCTCCTTCAGAAAATTACGTTTCGTCATTTTAATGTTGGAAATTACTTTGCAGGTACATTTTAAGAGGGTTTTAATCGAAATGAGAACCATATTTTATTTACTTGTATTTTTTAAATGTTATTAGCTTTTGCCTCTGTTGTAATAATCTTTTTTGATACATATTAAAATGTTTTAAATATAATTTTACTTTGAATGATTCCAAAACAAATGAAAAAATGTAATATCTTTACACTTCTTTAAATCATGTAGGTATAGAACTGTATTGTATTTCATAAACAGAATAGTCTCTACATAGTATGTATGTATGCTTAGATCTTTAAAACTACGCAACGGATTTTGATGCGTTTTTCAATAGATAGCTTTTAGTATATAATTTGTCAAGTTAATGTATATTTACTAGCGGAATACGTGGCTTCGCTCGCGCTTAATCGGTAGTATATATCGCTAGTAATACTATGTCTATGTCTAGTATCACTTACAGAATGACAAACAAATACTTATAACAAGTGCCTAACAGCAAACTCATTCCATCTATGTGCGAGACAACAAAAATTCTGAACCTAAAATGTTGCAGCTGCATCGCTTTGTAGTGTATCCACTAAAATGTTTGGACACCAACGTCGTATTTACTTAATGTTTATTTGTAAAGCGAAAGTTTTACATGCTTTTGAAATGTTCTATACCGCATTGACAACTCTGTGGCTTTCGGATACTATGTTATTGAATATCATGGGTTTGATTCTCTTTTATAGAATCTTTATTTAAACCTATTTTATGTATGAAATGTATTTTCATTCTATTATACGAAAAGAAAATGAAATTAATCGTTTTATTATAAATAAGTAAAATAACAAAAATGTTGAGAATACAAACCTTTATTATCATTTTGTTCTGTTTAAACAACAGAAAAAAATCTTAAACCTACGATCTAAGTGGTTCGACGTAAAGAGTAATTCCATCTTCTACTAGCTCCAAGTCTCTACCATAAAATAAACGCGAAACGCACGCCTTGAACAAGTGCGTGTAGCTCGACTATTTTTCGAACTGATATATTGTTATAGCCTAATCAGTATATTCATCTTATACGAGGTCCTACATAATAAATGGCGCAATTTTTAGTACATTTCTTCCATATAAAGTGTTATCCTATTCGTTTCATAATGTACAAAGAAGACAAGGTAGAGTTATTATACAAGACTAGTGGAACCGGCGGCTTCGCTCGCGCTAAATCTAGGGATGAACCCGAGCGAAGTGAGGGTTAGTCGCTTGTTTAAGATAAATATTTATATCATACATTGCAATTATGTGTAGGTAACTCTAGCGGCTTTGGCAGCGCACGCCAGAACAGCTCGCAGATGGTAGATTTTTTTTACTACTTGGCACTTATCGTCATATTTAGGACAATTCACACAATATCTTTATAAATTTAAGTTTATGTGTTATTTTGATGTATAACCTATATTATTGTAAAGTTTCATTAAAATCCATTTAATAGTTTTTACGCGAAAACAAACATACATCCATCTATCCATACTTACAAACTTTCGCCTTTATAATATTAGTATTAGTAGTATAGATACAAGATGTAGTAAAATTATTGTCATTTAGGTAGCTTTTTATTTTCAATTAGGTACCTACAATACGATTACTAGTAGGGTTGTAGGTATATACCTAATAGATTAGCATTAAAATATCGCACCCAGACAATAATGCACAGCGCCATATAGTTCTATGGTAAGTTACAAGGCTTTTGTTATCGATACCAGATAGGCGTGTTTTCTGCTCCAAAAAATAACACAACATACCAACAAAACCTGTTTACCAAAAACATTTTTAGTCTCCTGCAACTTTTAAAGACTAACATCAAACATCTACTTAACATAATAACTTTGGACGAAGAAGCTTCTTAAATCACTGTAATTACGTATTGTCTTTATTCCAATTCATATTTAAATAGTAAATTCATATTAAAGTGTACACAAAAAACACTATAGATAAGTAAAACAGATAAATCAGGAAATACGAAACGCAACATCAATGTTCGCAAGCAATGATGAAATGAAATTCCCCCTCTCGTAGGCGAAAACTTTGCTTGTTTTTGCTAATATCATTAACGCTAGGCACATATTTTGTAAGAAGTTCGATGTTAGGTGTTAGAAAACACAAAACAGTGTCGCAGGAGGGTCTCCTTTAAATATAAACACCGTTGTTTGGAAAGTTTCTAGCAATCGTGCTTATCGCACAAATGAATGCTCCCATCGGGACTCGAACCCGGGTTCACTCTGATGAATAATATCGCTACAAATGCATTTAAAAAAATACATTAGTCTTTACTAGATTAAGGACGTTTTACGTCAGTACTACAGTATAGAGATTTTAAAGTGCATATAAATAAAGAAACGTGCTCTTTTCTTTTCATATAATATTAGTATAATAATATTGGTTAACGTTATGTAGCTCTTAGAAACGGAGCTATTACATACAGTAAACTGATAAAAATATACGAGACTCGAGCTGCATCAAAAGTGATTCAATTAATGTTGCAGTCTGCTTCCCTCTATATATACTTTAAATAAATCTACCACTAACTACGTGTGATAGTAGAAATTCTTCACGTATTAATATATACCTAAGTACTCTTTTATTATTTATTTATTTATTTAACACCATCAAGACGTGTGTCTTAACTAACAATAGCGCAATATTATTTATATAAATTGTTACAATCCAAGTTTTGTTGCTAGTATCGTATATACTTACATATGCATTTAAGCTGGTAATTTGAAATTAAAACAGACACTCCAATTTTATTTATATGTATAGATTATTAAAGTATGGTTACAGAAACAGTAAAATATAAAAATTGTACAATAACTGAACTGTTTACGAAAATGTATTACCCCTTTTGTGAAAATCGTTTAAAAAAGGTATTTAAGTTCAAAAGTTCAAAACTTTCTATTGAAAATCGATTATATTAAACAGTAAGTGTCGATGAACGAACTTTACCGGACGAGCCGATGTTCGGTAAATGACATTATTTTAGGCCGATAATGCTGTTTATTCTCCTTTAGGCTCACAACAAATGTTTTGTGTCAAAATATAAGGGAGAAAATATTTTCTTAGGCGAATTTATTTATGGACTCGAGTTTAGTTCTAATATATTGGGGAAAGTTGTTTTACTATAAAGTATACACGTAAGTAATATTGCTTTTGAGCATCTGTATAGCTATTTGTATAGTGCCAAGAGGTTTATTTATACGAGTGTGGATAAAATCTGACTAATATCATTTATAAAAATAGAATTTGCCTAACATTATAAAAGGTATTATAAAACTTAGTTTTTAATCTATAGATATTACAAATAATTACAACTATAAAATATAGTCAAATCTGTACAATTTTTTTGGAAAATCTTAATGAAATGGTTATTATTAGCGATACCAATCTGCAGTTTTTAGAATTTTTGTCTGTCGGTATACCTATTTGTGACTGCATCACGAGAAAACCGCTGGACCACTTGTTATGAAATTCGGTATGATGATAGTTAGTTATGTAGGTCGAAGTACAGAATACATTTTACCATGGGAAAATACCTAATTTCTAAGAAATGTACACTAGCGAGGTTGAGTCTTTAGTAAATAATAAAAAAGAAAAACTGACGTTAAAGGAAATCTATACTGACTTTTTTTCATTTTAGTATAGATATTATAGTGGAGATGATTGTATTTTAAATAATTTTTTACTTGGGTTTTCTATAATATTGTGTGTACTCTAAATTATTATAAAATATTATATTAGGACCCTTTTATGTAAACTAATAATGTACACAATGTGTTTGTGTCAAGTAACATTAAAATGTTAATGCTAGTTTTAGCATTAGCGTTATGGCAGTACTCAATGGTGAAATGAATAGGGCTAGTGTGCGTGCGTGCGTGCCTGCGTGTGTGTGTGAGTGTGTGTGACCTATGTCACAGTAAAAGTAAAAAAAAATACTGTGCCTATGTATTGTTAAATAGACAGTATGTTTCTTTCTAAAAATGTAGACATGACGAATAATATACGAAACAATATAAGCAGTTACATTTAAAGTCGTGTTATAAAGCTCTTAAGTTTTTAAGTAATTTTGAGTAAGAGTTTCATACTGCGAAAAGTTGATTATGAATTCACACGAGTTGAATAAATAGCCGAGTTGACGCCAGTCGAGAACAATACTCAAACAAGTTCCGTTAATGTTACGACATAAAACGGGTTTTCTTGTTTTGGAAACTTCTTAATGGGCGCGAGTTTACTCAGCACTTGAAAAAGGGTGAAAATAATTATGTTTTAAGCCCTATTAAATGTTTAAGTGTAACTGGGACATTGTATTCATATTTTGTAATATGAATACAACGTCTTTATTTTTTTTCTACTCCATGCCGCTTTGTAGGGCCCGTCTAGAGGCGTCTTACGCCAAATATTCATAATAACAATTACTAGATCTTATCTATACTTTTAATCTATACTTATATTATAAAGCTGAAGAGTTTGTTTGTTTGTTTGTTTGTTTGTTTGTTTGTTTGTATGTTTGATTGGTTGGTTGGTTGAAGCTTTATACAAAAGTCAAGAAACATAATTCTAAGAAAGAAATCATATAAAGATTTTCTTGCCTATGTTATTGGTAACATCTGTGCGTATGAAAAAATTTTGATACATGAATAAGTACGAGCAGGTAATATTATATTATATTCACCTTTTATCATGTACTTTATGTATCTCTATTTTAACTAGCATTTTCCGCGGCTTCGCACGCGTTTTAAAGACCGGAAACCAATTTTTTTCTGAATCGCGCGGTTTGGTACCTCGCAGAACTAACGCCTGTCCTTCCCGTTTTTGCAACATTTTTCATTGATGCTCCGCTCTTATTAGTCACTGTGTGATGTAATATAGCTTATAGCCTTCCTCGATAAATGGACTATCCAATACAAAAAGAATTTTTCAATTCGGACTGGTAGTTTCTGAGATAAGCGCGTTCAACCAAACAAACAAACTCTTAAGCTTTATAATATTAGTATAGATTTATAGATCCAACATCCTTTGCACGTATAAGCTACACAGTGGGATGAAAAACAGAATAAAACTTTTCCAATATTTACTATTGCTATCACTTACACCAGGCTTTCGGTTAACGTTAAACGATTCCATATTCTTCTCTTTAATCGGGTTGTCATAGAAATGGATTTGTGGATTTAAATTTATTTTTTTTCCTAACTACTATATATATACTCGTATGAATTTAGCTAACAAATTTTATTTATACTTTAGACACACACAGAGAATAAAAGCATTATCCCAGTACTAAAAATTTTGTTAATTTTATTTGTTATTTTAATTATACACGGTACGTATGTAAATACTTTGTAAGGTAAACTTTTTTTTATTTTGGGAGTGAAACGAACTAAGGAAGCTTGTGTTACAGATTGTTGATATCCTACATATTATATAAGTTTAAATACATACATATTATAAATATACACACCCATGACTGGAGTACAATTCGTGCTCAACAAATGAATGCCCCCAGCGGGACTGCAACCCGCGATCGCTGGCGCAGAAAGCAGAACCACTACCAACTGAGCCAAACGTGTCGTCATAATTTAAGTTATCTGCAATAACATCTTCATCATCATCATCAGCCCTTATTAACGTCCCACTGCTGGGCACGGGCCTCCCTCAGTACGAGGGGGATCAGACCATAGTCCACCGCGCTGGCCTAGTGCGAGTTGGCGGACTTCACATGCCTTTCGAAAACTTGTTAGTTTCTCTCAGACATGCAGGTTTCCTCACGATGTTTTCCTTCACCGTAAGACAAGTGGTAATCATGATATAAATGATTCGCACATGAAAATATCAGAGGTGCGAGACCCGGATTTGAACCCGCATCACTCGGATATCCAAGTGACCGCGTTACCGCTGGGCTACTAAAATAAAAATATAAAAAGTTAAAATAAATATTTAAAAAGATACATTTAAGTCAAAATTAAACGTTGTTATGTACAAAAATTTAGAAACCCCTGTCACATCTGCGTCGACCGCTAATAATTTACGAGGGGCAAAATTGAGTGGCAGCTGGTCAGGTGCGTATCGCACTTTATTACCTAGTCTATATAAAACAGGAATTGAAATAATCATAAAGAACTCTCATAAGCTCTTCGTTATCTGAATATTAATTAGGAGAATATTGTATAATTTTCCTAAACTACATTTTGCTAATAAGTATTTTTAATCAAAATTTCGTTCATAAGACAACCAAACTTGGACTACTTTGTATATGTGTTTGCTTGTTACGTCTTCACTCTGAAACGGCAAGTTGAATTTAAAGGAAAGTTAGAACTGAGGTACCATATTATGACCTAGAACACTAATACATACGCTATGCCCGAAATAAAACAGCCAGTCTAGATTGGTTTTGATGGGACTTTCACTGAAAGATAGCCGATTTTATAAGCATCTTAGGCTACTTTAATTAGAAAAAGAATCAAGGTTTCACTAAAAAACGTACCTAGGGACGCATCCGAGGGTAGAACGGGACTATATTAAATTATTAAAAAAAATCCAGCGACGTCTTCGAGCGAAGCGAAATTAAATAGTTAAATACCCAATAAAATGGAGTCACACCCGTCGTCCATAATGTTATTTATGTAAACAATATCCATTTATAAAAATAACTGCTGTACGGTATTATAAAGAAAATGTAGGCAATTTGTTCACTTCATAAATATCCGTATCAGTGATAAATAGATCTTTACTTATGAAAAAGGACAATTTTACGAGGCGTGCTACAAGCAATATGCCACCAAAATAACCTTGCGTCTTTTAATTTACTTTGTCGAGCTAATAGATTACTTTGGTAGTAATTATGTATTTCTTTGTATATGTATGTATTCATTAATTTAGTTTATTTTGTATGTTTGTTACTTCTTTATTCTGTAATGGCTCTATCGGTCATATGTACTTTATGATGCATAAGCTCCATTATATGAACTTACTAGCGAACAAAACCGCGGGTGAAAGTTAGCATTTGTTAGAATGATGTTATATATTTACACTAAAATATAGGTACGTCGCTTTAAATGGGTTTAATGAGGTGAAATAATTGAAAAATATAGAATTTAAAAGTAAAAGACGTATATATATATATATATATATATATATATATATATATATATATATATATACTTATTTCTATAGTAATCTGCTTACATTGTCAATTTTTATTACTATTTTTTATTTCTACTAGTTCATAATTTCTATCTGAATTGTCAAATAATCGAGACTGTACTCTGTAAACAACATTCATAAAATCAACTATAATAATTTCTACAGAATGTCAACTATGCAGAGAATCCCACAGCCTACTTACGTATACAATATTAGACATGCTTGAATATAGTATGTGCTTATCAAATTATATAGTGCCTACTAGATGTAAATATATGCGTGTAAAATAGCCTGTATTTAATTTTATCTAAAAATGTTTATAATTATAAATAAAACTATCTTTTCGGATTCGGGAGAAAGTCTCTTCCGTGACCATGATTACTGTAAAGCATTTGAAACGTCGCCTACAAAAAATCAGAATAAATCCGCGATAAAATCCGAAAAGATACTAGAGTAGTTTCATTTATAATGTCAAATATTCGCGTTAACCTAAGAAAGTATTATGTTTATGATTATTTTATTTTTAAAGTGATATAATAAAAAAAATTTAATCTACTTTAAAACAGAATAAGGTACTAAATTAAAACTGTAATAGGTATATTCCTATTAAATATTTATACTTACAGTCTATATTCGTTAAATAATAGAATTCTTAAATATATATGAGAATGATATAATGTATGAGTCAACGTGCGACTAACACTGGATTCTCGTATTCGTCCGATACGATTTAATTTAGTACGGATTTCATAGAGATGAGATATTTTCCCGCACTAAAAAGTATCCTATATTTTGATCGAGATAGCCAGCTATTATCTTACCAAATTTTGTCAAAATCTTTCCAAAGGGTTTCTTGTAATCCCAGGCAGTTAGACACAATCGCACATGAAGGATTTTAAAAAAAGATCTTGTTTCGTTATTTCACTGTTCATCATCATAATCAGTCCTTTTTAACATCCAACTGCTGGGCACGGGCCTCCCTTTAATGCAAGGGGGTCAGGCCCACCGCGCTGGCTTATGTGCGTGTTGGCGGACTTCACATGTCTTTCGAAAACTTGCTAGGTTCTCTCAGACATGCAGGTTTCCTCACGATGTTTTTTTTCACCATAAGACAAGTGGTAATCATGATAGAAATGATTCGCACATGAAAATATCAGAGTTGCGAGACCCGGATTTGAACCCGCATCACTCGGTTATCTAAGCGATAGCGTTACCGCTGGGCTAACACAGTCTTCCACTCTTATAAGCATGTTATTTTAGTTGAAAACAAAATCACACATGTTAAATTTATCGTATATGATTAAAGCGAAATTCACCGCCCAAATATGTTATCCTTACATTTTCTTAGAAAGCAAACTGGGGCACGTATCCCTTTATACTTACATACATCTGTAGCCTGTACGCATGCAGAATAAAGGAAATGACATATCCAACTCTATAATAAGCCTGAAAATAGAGTATGCATGTTAGGAATTTGAATATTTGGTTTTATTGTAAGTTTTTAGGTCTTAGCTTAACTTTTCATATTTTAAATAAACCACCAAACTAAACAATTTTTCATTTATCTATCATCATCATCATTATCATCATCATCATTATCATCATCCGCCCTTTCTTAACGTCCCACGGGCCTCCCTCAGTACGAGGGGGATCATGCCATAGTCCACCGCGCTGGCCTAGTGCGTGTTGGCGGACTTCACATGTCTCACGAAAACTTGCTAGGTTTTCTGAGACATGCAGGTTTCCTCACGATGTTTTCCTTGACCGTAAGACAAGTGGTAATCATGATAGAAATGATTCGCACTTGAAAATATCAGAGGTGCGAGACCCGGATTTGAACCCACATCACTCGGTTATCCAAGCGACCGCGTTACCGCTGGGCTACCACTCGTCTTTTCAATTATATATACTACCGAAGGATTTGATATAAGTCAAGAAGGATCATTGTGTTTCGTAAATTACAAACTCATAAAAGCTATTGTACTCGTAGACCCCTAAGTTGGGCAGAAAAATAGATTGCGTAGGTTTTTAATAGGGATTCGATCTTAACAAATAAAAATGATACCAACTTCTACGGCAAATTAGTTGAAAATTGGATTATTGCGTGGGACATATAAATATGGAATAATGTTTCTAAAGGTACAAGTGACCTCTGTATGCTACGCCTACAATTTTACATAATTGCCTGAGCGCCTCCTTTGTATCTTCTTAATCACTACATAGTATAAAACAAAGTCGCTTTCTCTGTCCCTATATCCCTATGTTACGCTTAAATCTTTAAAACTACGCAACGGATTTTGATGTGGTTTTTTTAATAGATAGAGTGATTCAAGAGGAAGGTTTATATGCATAACTAGCAGATCCCACGGCTTTGCCTGTGCTAAATCTAGGGAAGAACCCAAGCGAAGCGAGGGCGAGTCGCTAGTAATATTATAAATGTGAAAGTTTAGATCTTTGGATAGATGTTTGTTACTCAATAACGCAAGAGCGTCTCAACAGCTCTGGATGTAATCGGACATTAACGATGATATTGATTATATTAGCGCGTGTAAAATCGCAGGTTCCGCTAGTGTATTAAACATACAAACCCTCCTCTGATTAGACTATCTATTAAAAAACTGCATCAAAATTCGTTGCGTAGTTTCAAAGATACAAACACACAAAGGGATAGATAGACAGCGAAAAGCGACTTTGTTTTATACTATGTAATGACTACACATTTTATGTTCAATTCTTAAAACTAGATAGTACGCAGGATCGATATGTATGTATGTATGTATGTATGTATGTATGTATGTATGTATGTATGTATGTATGTATGTATGTATGTATGTATGTATGTATGTATGTATGTATGTATGTATGTATGTATGTATGTATGTATGTATGTATGTATGTATGTATGTATGTATGTATGTATGTATGTATGTATGTATGTATGTATGTATGTATGTATGTATGTATGTATGTATGTATGTATGTATGTATGTATGTATGTATGTATGTATGTATGTATGACAAAGACTTCAATCAAGAATCAAGGCTATAAAATAGCATTTTAGTAATCTCGCTTCTTATAGATTACGCCGTCTGAGTGCTTATATTTTGTCTAAGCAACCAATTTACCAAAAGCTTTTATACAAACCTTTAAATATCAATTGTATTAGTATTACAAATACAATATATTTTTATTAATAAATATGTTATAAATGTAAGAAATAAAGCATTGTTTTTAAAATAGGAGAAAGTACTATTTACATTAAAGTGACTTCAGCAAGTATTCGTTGTTTAAATAAATTATCATAATATTTTAATTAGACTTTAAATGATCTATTAAATCCTTCCCTCACTCTCTTACTAATACATAATGTGGGCGAGAAGCTGAATTGCCTTACTGAGCCATTCCTACATCCAAAATAAGCCTCGCTAGAAACATTTGTATGCTAACTCGAAAGGGCGTTGCGAGTGAATTATTACTCCATCGAGCTTTTTTGATAGTGCGTACTAAGCTTTAACCGTTATATTATACTCTACGATTAGATTATCTAGTTTTAGTACGATCGAAGCCGCGGGTTCCATTAGTATTAGCATTGTGGGTAGTGCCTAAGAGATAGTCACTTAGCATCGCGGACTACTTTATAGACCTTTTTAAGGTGTAAAATACTGAAGTACATTATTTTGATGTCCGTATAATTGACCCCGCAATTTTCGAATTTCTGAGAAATAGAAAATGTGCATGTGCAAAAAAGAATTACGAATGACACGTGAAGTAGTAGATAGTGGTATGATATCGTATTAAACTAGAAACCTTTACCCAGCAGTTGGTCATTAAAAAGGGTTAAATAAAATTATTAAATAAAACTTAATTTTATTTAAAATTCTTAATCTAAAAAATTCGAACCGAAATTTGCGTGTTTAATGGCCGTCAAAATCCTTATTGTCTGAAGAAACTCTATTTTCTTGGCTTGTATTTAATACGAAAGCAATTTCATGCAAATTTCATACGGATATCACATTATGATCAACCGTGTAATACCGCCCTAATATATGTAATGTTGGCAGCTGATTATTCCCAGACACCTGCTTCCAGCCTGGTGAAGTTATTTTTATAATATATTATAAATTATTTTGATTAAAAACATCAGAAAGATAGTACACTAAAAGTCTTGGACTCTTTATATATTAGGTACTAGCGACTCGTCCTCGCTTCGCTTGCGTTCGTCCCTAGGTGCTCCCTGCCAAATTTAAAGTTTGTAGCACATAAAAGATGTACTTTCATATAAAATTGCGAGTCTCTTAGACCTCCTTAATCCGGCTCTGTTGAAAAATCTACTTACTATAAAGTATCCCTCTGCCAAATTTCATCTTTTAGGTATATATTTAGATTTGATATTTATTATTTATTTATTCATTATATTCATTATATATTATTTTAAAAATAAATTAGTTATTTAATGTTTGTATTTTGTGTTAGTTCTTGGTATATTTTTTATCAATTTACCTTTGATTTGTTATTTGTCTTAGTTCCATTGGCAAGAAACACTTGTAACAACGAAACTTCTAAATCTGCTTGATAGGTTTTGTTTGGTTCGTTGAACACATAGCTTCAGGTGCACTGTGTGATTTCACCCAACAAATAGTAAGATATACGAGTTGCTTTAACATACATTGTACAATTTTAATATTCCCCTTAAAAATGTAAAAGGAAGTATGTACAGACGTACATACGCGTGATAATCCCAAGTAGTGACGGCAGGATTATATAGATTAACACATACACATTCACTTAGAACACAAACAAATACGCGCGCCAACAAACACACACAAACACGCACACACACACGCACACACACACGCACACACACACACACACACACACACACACACACACACACACACACACACACACACACACACACACACACACACACACACACACACACACACACACACACACACACACACACACACACACACACACACACACACACACACACACACACACACACACACACACACACACACACACACACACACACACACACCCACACCCACACACACACACACACACACACACACGGCATGGCAATATAACTATAAATACTTAATACTCTCCATTATACTTATTAATAATCTTACTACTTAATACTTCTCATATTTTGTATGTAGTTACAGTACCTGCGTTTACTTATAGTCTGTTACAGTAATATAAATTAATAGTAGATTAGTAGCCAAGGGCTGTAAGGCGTCAATTGCAGCCCTGCGCTCGTGCGCCTATAGTTCGAGGGTGCAATTGATGTTTACACCCGAGCTAACTATTCTGCTTTACATCTCGATTGTGAGGTAAGGGGTCGTCCATAAATCACGTGATGTTTGAATGGGGGGGAGGGGGTTCGGAAAAAATCACGAAATATCACCAGGAGGGAGGGGGGGTGTACCGAGTTATCACGTGATTTTTTTTTCGCCGAATTTTTATAATAATAAGCCTAGTCACCTCCAAAACTTCTATGAAAAGTCCTGTACGGGAACTACTATTGCAAGAAATGGCACTATTAAAACCTATGCTATGCTTTAAAAAATCGTGTATTATAAATTCTTCATAACAGATGATGAGACCAATAGGATGGGCCAAACATTCCCCCAGACACACGAAGCGTCGCTATTAGTAAGAATGGAAATGTAATAATGAACCGATTGGTCTTAATTGGATTGCTTATAAAAAGTATTGACATACTTCCATTAATACCATGTATAAAAATTAAGACATTCATAAATTATAAGTAACGTTACATTGTTATAGTAGTTATAAGTTACAGACGGACGAATTATACACTCAATATGCTCACAAAATTTCATGAGAATCGGTCAAGCCGTTTCGGAGGAGTATGGGAACGAAAATTGTGACACGAGAATTTTATATGTAAGGTTATACCTGTTAAGTGTTAATCTTTATTTAAAAATAATATTCAGATTTTTTAAGGTACTTTGTAAAAAAATACACGTGATTTTGAGTGGGGGGGGGGGGGGGGGGGTAATCTTAAACCTCACCACGTATCACCATGGGGGAGGGGGGGTCTAAAAAGTTGCTTAAAAACATCACGTGATTTATGGACGACCCCTAAGTAGAAAAAAACCGGCATTACAAGAATACATTTTTTTAAGTGAAACTTCTTTAGAATCGTTGTGATTTCAACTCGATGAAACTAAAAAATAAGTCCATAGTACCAGGCGCTCAGAGACGGGGAAGAGTTAGCCTTAGTTAGATCTCGCCCACCGCGATTTAGTGACATTTCTAACTCTGTCTAACTCGTGGGTATGACCATCTCCCTCTCTCATCGAGCTTAGACGGGGTTATTTAGTATAAATATGAACGAGATTTAAAAATTAGTTTGCCAAAGAAGATTTACTTCTGACATGTGTACTACTTTGTATACACGCACTTTTTTTTTCAAGATCGAAATTGAGCTTCGCCGTTCGATATTTAAAATTGATGACTATTATACTCACACGAAGACAAGGCTGAATAGCAAAGCGACCTCTTTGGTCATTGGGCTGAATGCATGATGTCTATTGCCAGTATGATGGTTAGATGTACGCGAACTTTTTGAAAGAAGTGTTTTTTTAATTACTTACCGCCCTAGGGCTTTTTTAGCTACATTATTACCCTAGAGCGCTAATTAGTCACCTACAAGCCACATTTGGAGGTAATAAGAATCTACTTACCGAACATGAGAGATGTAAATTTGTTTATAAATGAATTCCTGTATACTTTGCAATCAATCTAAATTAGAATTTCAGTAATAATCTGGTATGAAAACAATTATAACTCGGTTATTGTACACTCAGTCATTGGATAAACAGCTTTCACAGATTTATTCAGCTACATAGAAACTCGTGTATTTATAGCCTTTATCGGACAATCCAATATGCACGATTGCATATCAATATACTAAGTCTATTCACGTCCTACGCTTAATTCGTTATGAGTTAATTTGATAAATTCTAAGGCTTAAATGTCAATGAATCTGAAATATAATAGAATTTTGTTCATATTATAGTTGCCTTGTCATTAGAGATCGTTTTCAGCCCTTTAAATGGTCCTTTGCTAAGTACAAGGCCTCCGTTCAATAAGAGGGGAATCAAGTCATAGTTTACCAAAATCACGCTAGACAAGTGCGGTGTTGGCAGTATGAGCATTGGGCATTTCTTTAGAAAACTTGTTAGGTTTTCTTTACTTACGATGTTTTCGTTACCGTAAAAGAAGCGTAATCGAGTAATAAAAATAATGTTGAAAATGATTCGCACTTATATGAGAGGTGCCAGGCTCGGGATACGAGTCCGTTTTACTCTAACGAGCGCATTACCACTGGGCTACCGCTGCCGTTTATATCACATAATATTTACAAGTATATATTTAGTATGTTACGTTTTAAAAAAATTAACGATATTCAAATGTATTATATATTCCCGAGCTGAGTACAAGTTTTTTCTAAATTTATAAATGCAGTTTTTCTTGTTACTAAAATTGATAACCTAAGATCAGATCTTCTATGTCTTATAATTTCAGACTTCCCCATACTGACCCATTTGAATTTTACACCCGGTATATTGGACATTTTTAATAACTTTTATTTAAACTATGAAATCATGCTATCCAATACGCAAATCTCTTTCGATAATAACTTTATCTGCAAATATTAATTTTATGTTTATATATGTATTATATATAAACTTAATAATATTAGTATAGATGTAAGTGAGAATAAGTATCTACCTAGTTGGTATTACGTAAAAATAATTTTATATACCTACTTCATATTCTTCGTACAAATAAAAGCATTTCTCCCAAAGACATTATTTCCAGAGCAGATATTTATCTAAGTCCAAACATTCTCACTGAGGCGACATCACAATCGAGTATCGATAATTTACTTTCTCAAGAGCTGGGGAGGTGAAGTCTTTATTTTGATGAACACTCCACGAATAGACGTTGAGGACCTTTCAGAGGAACCGTGTGTGTTTACTGAGGTCGAGAGGTTACTTATTGGTATATTATATACAATATACATGTTTCTATGTAACTTCAGTTTGCCCATACATTTTGTCGGGATTTGTCTCGTTACATAGTAAGCTAAAAGCTTGTGTGTCTTGTGTGTGTAAATTATAAGCATTGCAAAACCTCGTTTATCACAAAACTGAATTACTCCAGCCGTACTCGAACCCGCGACCGCTAGAATAGCAAGTAAGTCAAAAACAGAATGTCGTCTTCATATTATATATTTTTCTAAAAACTTGAGTAATAAGCCGATGTATGAGAGAAATCATTAACTATCTATATAGAAAATAGAAGAACAGAAGATATATAACCTTAATAGGTAAATAGCTAATATCGACTTTGGCTATTTTAAAAATAAATTAAACTAATACTCATAATTTTTCTATAAATAAATAATTAAAGTTTGTTTATTATAGAGCTTTTAGAGTAGAAAAAAATCTTTTGCATTTTATAGCCCATTTATTGAGGCTATCTGACTTCACGCTACGACCCTAGGCAATTACCATACAAAATGTAGGTCAGAAAGTACACTAATCATGGACCATATAATAGTGAGGGACTGCAAAGGGCAGAAAATGACTGCAGAGTTTGCTTGTTTCTTTATAAAATGCATAGTTCAATTGTAAAGTGGAAAATACTAGGTACATTAAAAGTTATATTTAATCTTAGGTGTAATCTCAAGTCTATGTAATATGTTTATCTCATGTTAGTTTTTTTAATTTATAATATTTAATAAGCAATTCTTGAATATAGTTACATTTATTTAGTTAAACTCAGAAACTGATCTGACAATTTTGAACAAATTTTAAATTTATATTAGGTAATTTTATAGATATTATAATATATTTATGTCTTTCGTCCGAAAATGTCAATTTTGTTTCAATAATCTGGACCGTTTTGATAAACATTTCCAAAAACAAGTTAATTTTATCAAAAATAATACCTTGCAGTGGACCGATTTGTGAATCTAATCTACATGAATGTTGAGAACCTTGAGATACAAAAAAAAAACATCAAAATCGGTGTAGCCGTTTAAGAGTTCAGTCACCTGTACATTATACACGTGTAGAAGAATTATATACTATATATGTTGAATAATAATAACTTTCGCTCCGTTACAATAATATTTTATCAATCTAGTTAGATCTTTAACTTTATCAGTTAGTTATGTATAAGATACCGTTTTCCGTAGGAAGTACTTATCTAGTTCTAAGTTTAGTTGTAATCTCGTGATTTAAACAGAGCTGTGGTCCAAATTTATCTAATCTATAGTAGTAAAAGTAGTAATGTGGGAGGAAACTGACAAATATAATCAAATAAATATGTTGGGACATTATTACACACAACGCCATCTACGAGTAGTTCCGTGGTAAGCTACGAGGCTTGTGTTACGGATACAGATGTTTGGTACACTACACATATTGAACTTTAAATACATAATGTCCCGCGACCACTGGCACAGTAAGTAGGATCACTGCAAACTTAGTCAAACGTGTCGTCAAATATGTTATATTGCAACAAAATGTATGACTTTAAAATAATTAGGTCAAAGAGTAGTTGTTTATGTAGACCTTCTATAGATTCGATCGATTAACAGAAGATAAATTTACTCCAATAATACTTACGACTTCTATTACTTTCAATACTAAATCCATTAGCCGTTGACAACTTTTGCACATCCACAGAAAAAACTTTTGTCAAGAACAAATGGCAAGTCAGCAGTGTTTGAAAACGGACGGTCCAAGTTTCCTCCTTATTGGCCCAACTTCTTTATCCAGTAATCCTTTGCTTACTTTTATTTAGAGAATATGAGGAGTTTAGTTCTGATAGCTGTTAGGAGTGTAATATAATAAGTTACATTACAGCATGTGTTGTGAGATACGTAATTTATGACATACAATGTTGTAGTCGGTTAAGGTTAATCTTTACTACCTATATTAAGTCAAATTAGTATATTATATTTTTTGGAAAATATTATTGAAATATATATATTAGTTTTTAGAATGATGATGATAGTTATCTCTGTAATAATATAGGATACTTTTTATTTCAGAAAAAAGTCACATTTCTTCGACTTTAAAAAAAATCTCAACTAAGGTTATAAAACATCACACGGTATATATATTATGTGAAATCTAAGAATTTGGTTTTCGGTATTTAGAACGCAGGCGGAGCCACAGGAAATACTAATATAAATAATATATTATTTAATAATTCGGTATTTCGTTGTTTTCCTCAAATATATAGAAAAATAGAGAAAATAGAAATTAGAATACATAAAAAAATACATTAAAAATTTTAGTATTAAGTCGTAAAATCACTTAAACTTGAATAAGTAAGAAACGGTTGCAAATCTAAAACAAAGGCGTCTCTCGAGTAAAATGGAGAATGGCAGCTCTTTACGATGACACTAAATAGCCATTCAGAAAATAAAATGTTAGTTCTAGTTTCTCTAGTGTATAATGTACACCTGCAAAGAGCTAGGATTCCGAAGTCAAATGGCAAAAACTGAATCTCATATTTTTTCTAATTGACTTTGTTTTAGGGAAAAATCAGTACATATAAATAAAATTGAAGTTTCTGTTTTGAAATTTAAATTAACAGTTTATCGCTAAATACATATGGAAATATAACGGTACTTACATCAAAAAAATCAATAATAAAATTTTAGTCTGTCTGTCTGTTTGTTCCGGCTAATCTCTGAAACGGCTGGGCCGATTTTCTTCACTCGCAGAGAACACGGAAAATAAAAATCCTTATAACATGAGCTGTTATAAGGATTTTTATTTTCCGGGTTCGATTCCCAAGCTGAGTACAAGTTTTTCTAAAATTAATGCAGTTTTTCTTGTTACTAAAATTGATGAAATGGTACCTAAAAACAGATCTTCGTATGTCTTACAATTTCAGACTTCCCCGTAGTGACCCATTTGAATGTTACACTCTGTATTTGAAACAAAAAGTCAGGAACGAAGAATCAAAATAAATCCGCCAAAAAAGATTGTTTTCTTCCCTAGAAACTATTCAATATCGTACTTTCGTATCATAATATTGTAATTCAATCGAAGCTACACATCTCGTTTGGTTCAATTCGCAGTAGGAAAATAATTCTTTTGACCAGGCATTATGTAAACATTCCATAGAGAGATTCATTCGAAGTTTTGTTATCGTTTGAGATGAGCTGCCATTGTTTGTTACACAAAAGCGTAATGTGAATGGAAACTGTACTATTTCGTGTATCTTATAATCATGGGATTGAAGGCGAGATTATTTTTTATATTCTTCACATGAAAGTAGATCGTAGAATACATCTTTGTTATGATATCGAGATTATTGCAAATTTAATTCTTTTGGACCTATTTAATTTATTAAATTTATTTTAACATGGCTGTCACTTGAAAATTATTAATATTTAATTATAATATTTTGATTATTATAAGAGACATTATAAGCGATAGAAGATATTGTAAGCGACTTCAAATTTCAAAAGAAGATACGTTTTGAAATATAGTGAGTAGTATTTTAATTATATGCTATTTTCTTTGCGAAGTATGAGGTAAATATGTTACTGCATTATTCTATTTCCGTAATATGAAGACAGTTAGTATGAAATGGCAATTATCAACCGGGTCTTCTTACTTAGGTAAAAGAAGGCCCTAGAATACTGTATTATATTATTCCTAGAATACTGTAAAAAAAAAACAAAAAATCATTGCTTGTTTGAAAAGCACCGAAGTGTTGACATAAATAGACGAAAAATCAGTTAAAACATGCTTTTTGTATACATATTTTTTAAAGAAATAAATATGTTAGGACATTATTACAACAGCATCATCTAGTTCCGTGGTAAGCTACTAAGCTTGTGTTACGGATACCAGATAGTAGGTATACTACATATTATATAACTTTAAATAAATACTAATTATAAATATAAACACCCATGACTGGAGTACAAGCATCCGAGTTTAACAAATAAATGCCTCCAGCAGAACTCGATCCTGCGACCGGAAAGCGTAGGAAAGTAGGGTCACTACAAACTGCGCCAAACGTGTTGTCAAATTCAGAATTACTCTACAAATTATATTTAATAATCACATAACAAGTTATTAATATAGCTTTATTATTAATTTATTAAGTTAAATTATTAATTTAAAATAACTTTATTTCAAAACAACCTTATTTTATGGCACTTTTCCTTCATAATTACATAATATATTTTAACTTTACGTGTACTCTTACAATGGCCTTTTAAAACAGTGCGGTTTCATTCGTGCTCAGTGCTGTAAGAACGTACGAGTCTATTATTTAGTACAAACGAAATAGAATAACGCTATATGTGTTTTATAGCGTCCTTTCACTTAATAGTTCCGGGTTCGCTAAGCGATCAGTATTTACTAAATGTAAAATTAAAGAAAAATATTATAAACTAATGTTAAAAAACAGTAGGACTTACCTAGGGCGAGCGAAGTGAGGATAAGTTCGTAGTATAGTAAATAAATCAATTCTTTTCAGCTTAATACATAACTCTTACAAACTCAGCAAAATAAATTGTCTAAATATCTTATTTAAGTCTTACCGAGCATACATCAAGCGTAGCTTAGCAAAATAAGTAAGAGTGTAACTTGAGTGAACGTGATTAATTATTTTAAGTACATTAGAATATTAGGCAATCTTTCCATGATATATTTTAATCATGTTTAAATTCAATACAATTTACTAATGAAAATTTTCTTTTTCAGAGTACTATTGCTCGCGACTTTTAACTTTCTTCACTACTAAACACACTGAAAAAAATTAAAGTATGGACTGTCCAAGAATTAAACAGACAAATAAACTCTTCGTCTTTATATTATAGATAGCGACTCAGAGATCTGGCGCGAGCGAAGCCGCGGGTTTCACTAATAATAAATGTAGCCTACGTTACTCGGTTATAATGTAGGTTCCTAACGGCAAAAGAATTTTTGACATCGGTCCAGTAGCTTTTGAGTTTTTTCGATACAAACAAAAATACTAATCTTTCCTCTTTAAAGTATTAGTATAGAATTTATTGTAACACATAAACTTTTTATATTAAGTACTGTGGCTCATAGCACAAAGTAGTGTTTGCTGACTTAATTTGTCATCTCCTAATGTTGAGTATGTCCTAATATAACTAGTATGTACGAATACAAACGTGATGTATATAGATAATGCTTTGTACATGGAAATCTAATCTACATTAAATAAAGTTCAATCTACAAAAAAGAATCATTATGTATTATGCAGTGAATTATATTATATTCTATCAGTGTTTATAGAAGTCGGATATCATCGTCTAGTATTGAAGTATTAAAATTAAGTTTAAATGTCTACGGCTTAGCTAATAATATATGTTCGCAACACGTTTTCCATTCATAAAATACTACTATTACTACTACTATTTTTTAAATTTAAACGTGAAGTTCTCATAGAAGTAATCATTTGGGACGTTTTCCTCTATTCATCAATAGAATTATTATTCAAAGTAAACATACACTCGATACATAATTTATAAAATGGAAATCTATGGATTTTACCAAGGGAACCAAATTCTAATCAATTATTCACAATCTTCTCACGAAAAGCCGAGTGTTTTCGACTTTGGTTTGGATAAATAGAATATTTATTAGATTTTTCTCATTTTTAAAATTCAATATTTTTGAAAAGAATCACTGAGGCATTATCGGTAATAATATTGCTTCTTTTCTCTATATTTCTGAAGCACTATAAATAAAAGTTATATACTTATACAGATAATAAATAGAAAAGAAATACTGTGTCAGAAATAACATGTTTTGCCCACGGGAAGTGACTGGCAGTAGTGATTATTAACTACCAGTGACTCACTCTCGCTTCGCTCGGTCCACCCTTTAGTATAAGTTTTTTACAAACATAGATTTTTTTTTATTTATTTTTTTATAATAAAAAAAAACCTTAAGGAACATACGAAAAAATATTAGCCAAATTGGTTGAGCCATTCTCGAGTTTTGCGCTTACCAACATTCATTTTTATTTATTTAGATAAAAATTATCAAAAACGTACGTAACCAGCAGTAGTTAGAATTAAAGAAAAGTGAATACTACTTTTACTTACCTTGAGCACCGGTTACTTCTGAATTGGCCGTTGGCGGAAACTAGTGGGTACAATTAAAGACCATATATTAATTTATTTTATTTATCTATTATTATAAAAGTTTATATACTGTTTTTTTTACATCCAGGCCGAAATTATTCAGGAGGAAATCATCATTCAATACTCGTACCACAAATCACACAATATTATAACCACTGTGCTTAGTGCAAAATAAAATATTCTAGCTCTACCAATTACTTTTTGGATAGTGTTCTATATCTTTATTAGGAATCCAATTTTCAGTACTTCAACTCCAATATTGAATCTAATGTAATTACCACAGTTTGACAACGATTTACGTTGAAACAATATATATCATAAACGTTATCCACCAAGATCCCAGCCCCGCCAGACTTTTCTTATTTTCTCATTAAACAAATATATGGCAAACAAATACAAATATATTTAGAGGTTTACAATGTTACATTTATCTCATCACAAAAATGCAAACACGTTCTTCTACTCCTCACCTTACTCTTCTCACTGTTAAGCTTTTTTTTTTATTTTATTCTGAATTAGTGCTTGACTGCGTTCCACCTGATGGTAAGTGGTAACGCAGTCGGAGATGGTAAATCGCACTAATTCAGTAGCCATTCACTCATGCCTTGAAGACACCCATATTATAATCGGACGGAAATACTGACGTGGGCAGGTTGTTCCAATCCTTAGCCGCACGTATAATAAATGACGAAGCGAAACGCTTCGTCCGGACGGGTGGAATGTCCACGACATAAGAATGGAGACCAGCCGTTCGTCGAGTCGTCCGATGATGGAAAGGGGATGGGGGAATTAAGTCGTGTAATTCCTGCGCACACTCTCCGAAATGCAACCTATAGAATACACTAAAATAAATAGCAATAGTAGTAGTATAAGTAAAATAAACAAACAAATAGTGAAACAGTTACAAACGGCTTTCATATTTTCTTTCACTAGTTTTAAAAAAATAAAAATATATTTCTTACAAAATTTCACCCAAAATGAAGAGGTTTACAAAGAAGTGTTTATTTTCTCTGATGCTAAACAATTCCCAGGGAATGGTCTTCGTTTATGAATACTGCATGAGATGTTAAGCTTTGCATTTTAGGATTCTCAGAAATATATAAGTAAGCAACACTGCGTTTCACTAAAGTTCACACTTCAGTATAAGTAAAATATTATCATCATTTTTTGAAACAGATTAAACAAAGAAAAGAATTACGTAATTATTTATGAGTAGTAAATATGCAATGGAACTTCATTACTTCAGCTGATCCTAAGGCGAAAAGATATCATTTTTCAATAATTAAATAATAAAAATTTTGGAAAATGTACTCGTATTATGTAGATAATATTACGTTTGGCTCAGTTTGTAGTAAACTTTCTGCGCCAGCTGTCGCGGGTTCGAGTCCCGCAAGAGGCATTAATTTGTTGAGCATGAATGTTTGGATTCCATTTATGGGTATTTAAATTTATTATATTCATGTATTTAAAAGTTATTTATATGTAGTATATCAACTATCTGGTATCCGTAATTCAAGCCTCGTAGCTTACCACGGAACTAGATGGCGCTGCGTTTAATTATGTCCTAACTTATTTAAAAAAAATATATTGAGACATTAGCACAGCTAGTTCCATGGTAAGCTACGAGGCTTGTGTTACGGATACCATAACCATAGATCAACGAGGCTGTAAAACACATACTTACTAACTCACTAAGCTTCAAACTTTCGCAATAACACTAGTAACTGCAATATGAAGTAGACACGAGATACTCAGATTAAAGTTTTATCTCTTTTATAATATCACAAAGTTATTCGATACCTTCCTTGATATTACAACATTTTCAAAGCAATACGTGTGTTGTGTTCTTAAACTATCTCTCATTTTGCTGAATGCGGGTTAGTGGGAAAACTTGAATATTTTTGAACTTAACCTTTTTATTTTACTATTCGTATTTTATTATTTTTATATAGAAATACATAAAGCTGAGGAGCTTTTTTAGTTTGTTTTTATGTGCTTTTTCTGGATATACTAGTCTGAAATGAAAAATAAAGCGATTCACCCAAACGAAGCGTAGGTTCGTTTCTACATTTGACCCTCAGAGATGAGATGTTTTCCCACAAAAAACATCATATATAATACTTTCTTAGGTTACGGTTTCTCCCGTGACCATGATTGCTGTAACGCATTCGAAACGTCGGGAACCAAAAATCCAAATAAATCCGCGACAAAATCCGAAAAGGTAGTTTCATTGATAATGGTTATACTTGGTTAATACTGGTTAAGGCGAATTGAATAACTTTACTTAATTAAGCTTTATAAGCATCCTATATATAGGTATTGACCCAGATATCCGCGCATCCTAACAAATTTCATAAATTTTTGTCCGTCAGTTTTCTAGTAATGCAATCACAGGCAAACAAACAAATATTCTAAAAACTATAGATTCGTATAATGATTATTTAAATAACCATTTACAAAATATATGTAATGTATAGTCAAGTTACAATTTTAATTATGTATTATTGGGATGCATTATTTAAGAGTAATTTTCAGCCCACAATTGTAAAAATGCTATTTCGGGTAAAACTCGCTACCGACTTTTCTTCACACTTAAAATTCGGTTTGACATTACCATGAAAATTCCATCGGGACTTACACGGTCAGTGTCATAAATATAAATTGACTTCCCTAAAATGTTATTTTTTCCTATAAAACAGTATGTTATCGTTGCTTCTATATATCTGTCTATTACTTATAATCTTCTAAGACTAGAGAAGACAAAATGTATGTGGGTAATTAGGTCCGCGAAAATTAACTACAAAGAAATAATTGTAGTAGGTATCATTTGCAGTTAATGCTAATATTTTAAATTTTATCATACAAATAAATAAATAAATATGTTGGGATAATAACACGCATTACTATTTAGTTCCATAGTAATTCTATGTTACGAATACCAGAAAAAAATATTTTTTCATGCAGTTAAGCCATTTCAGACTGAAGAAGTACTAACACAGTGCGGTCCCAGTATTAAGTTGGGTCAAAATATTGAGTTTTTTAGTTACAAAATAAAAAAAAAACAGTCAGTAAGTTAAAAGTGTCAATTACCCCCGTAAACACGTAAAGCTGTCGGCCATACGCTTTACATGTCACCAGTTGACAAAGGTTTCTGTCTAACTCAACATAATTTGTAAACTGCCGGGAAATACTCATTATAGCAAATTAATGATAATACCGCCTGTATGCTTTATGCATATTTTATAATATAATTATTTTTGTTATATTACGTAATTGAAGTGTAATTTCATTCTAATACAAATAAAGTATTAAATGATTAAGAGAAATCATAAGGAAAATCATATTTCATTTCAGCTTAATACACGAGTAGCTATAAGCTCTAATTTCAATTTAACAGCTTTTCACTAAATGCATATGAAAGCACCAGCAACAAAAACCAAATTTTGTAATTTTTGTCTGTCTGTCTGTTTGTTCCGGCTAATCTCTGAAACGGCTGGACCGATTTTGACGAGACTAGTTCACTTGTAGATAGCTAATGTTGTAAGGCGTAACTTAGACTACTTTTTAACCGACTTCAAAAAAGGAGGAGGTAGAAATTTTATTTACTTTATCAAGTGGAACTCGTGGCTTCGCTGACGCTAAACCTTGGGACGAGCCCAAACAAAGCGAGGTAGTGAGTAGCTAGTTTTGAATAAAATGCACGAGAAGAACCGTGGGCAGAGCTAGTTTAAGTTTTACGAGTATTAATTACTTGCGTAGGTAGGTATTAAATTATTCAGAAGGATTTCGTTAAGTTGTCATACTCGCGAACACCCACGACTGTCGAGATTTATTTAGAATATTTGTTGCCGTTATTAGTAAGATGTTTACTTTGGCTAATACTGAACTGTCGTACTTTAATGGTTCCATAATTTATATTATGGTATTATTATAATAAATCTGAATATTTGTTTGTGTGAATACTTCTTATTTCTTCACTCCAAAACTGTTGTATGGAGTTGGATGTTTTCTACCAAGATAGATAAAGTAAAGACTAAACCCATTCGTTACTATATGAGAAAATAGAAAAATAAATGACAAAGTCTTGTTGCAATTCTTTGATGCATGCTGGTATTAAAATTTAAATTTAATTGATATTACAAATTAATATTTTTTAAGAATCTTTAAAAAACATTTATTGTGTAGACACTTCCTATAAAATTTTCACCATATAATACATTAAATCTTCTCCATAAATGTTATATTGTTCATTGTTATACTAATTCAGTTAAGACTGGAGTACAAGTATTCATGCTTAGCAAATTAATGCCCTCAGTGGGACTCAAACTTGCGACCGCCGAGTGCCACAGTGTTTTCCTTTCAGTGTACAGCATATAAAATTGATGAATATGAACAAAAAGCACGTAAGTTGGTGTAACTTTTTAAATTACGGATGAGGAAGTCCATCCCTAGAGTCAAATATTAATACGTGACAGTTATATTTATTCGGATGATGCCAGAGCCTTTGAAAATACGAATAAAGTAATCAAAATGTAAATTTGCATGTAAATCACTTTCATCTAGTTCCAACGATGAGTTTGGGATCGTAATTAAAAGTTAAAACTGACATGTCGTAGTATTTATATAACTAGCAGTTCTCGCGGCTTCGCCCGCGTTCTAGGGTATCCAACCTAAATCTTACATTATATTACTCGTATACCACTTTCACTGCTCACTGTAATATTGAAAAAAAAACAGTACCTAAATCACAATGCCTCTCTTATCACTTAGGGAAATAAAAAATAGCTTTCAACATATTCTCTGATCTACCAATTTTTTATACTCTGAAAATATAGTGGAAAAACTTATCATTAAAAACTTAAAAGCTATTATAAAATCTCTTTGTTTAAAACAAACATTTACATGTTCTTGATGTATTCGTACATGCGAATCATAATAACTCTACTGAGCCATTTACTTTACGATAGTCATGATTTTAATGGTTCATATAAATGTACATTGGAAACAAATTAGATCACCTATTTTTTTGTAAAAAAAATGTAAAAAGGTTATTTATTTGGAAAAAAAATTAATAATATTATCGTAGTATTACGCTAAATACGGCTACAATTCGCTTTTTGTGCAGTCTGAAAAGTGTTGTTGTACAAGTAGGTATTTATCATGAAAGAAAATGGCTTTTAATTACAGAAATAATATGTATTACACAAATAATATGTAATTATATACATAATATAAAATACTCAAGTATTTTTTTCGTGACGGTAACAAAAAATACCATTCATATTACGTTCCATGCGTTTTTCCTAAATCATTTAAAATTGTGATTTTTATAATTTTAATAGGCTTAATAAGGCTTATTTAACCTCCCTTCAATACGAGGGGGATCAATCCATAGTCCTCCACGCCGACCATTTATATCTAGTTATATTTTTTTTCTTAGCTAATAGAAATTCACCTATTCACTCTTGCCTTGAAGACACTCATGTTGTAATCGGACGGAAGCACTGACGCAGATAGGTTGTGCCAGTCCTTCGCCGCACGTATAATAAATGACGAAGTGGAACGCTTCGTTCGGACGGGTGGAATGTACACGACATAAGGATGGAGACCAGCCGTTCGTCGAGTCGTCCGATGATCAGCTAGAAATATAACTATGAAAATAATAAGTTTCGTGACCGTCAAAGATATTCTGATATAACGATTATGTACTATATTATCTTGTAAGTGATTAGAGAATATCGTATTACTTGAGTCTAAGATGTATTTGAATTTATATCATTATATTTTTAGTGAATAAATACCTAGTTATATTTTTTTGTCTTAGCTAATAGAAATTTAGGCTTCAAGTATTATCCACAACGAAGTTACAGGAGGGTCAAAAATGTCCTGTATACACGTAATATATATTGACTAGGATACGTGTTTAGACTCCAAATGAGATAACCGTTTTCAACACACGCCTCCAGTAAATCTCTACATCTACGAGTACTACATATAAATAAAATTACAGTCTCTCTTTTTAATTGCAAATTGACTGCGTTTTGCTAAATTCACATAAAAGTATATTCGCTACTCATATAAAAAAACTATTTTTAAAACTTTTGTCTGTCTGTTTGTTCCGTCTAATCTCTGAAATGGCAGGACCGATTTTGACGAGGCTTTCAATTGCAAATAGCTAATGTAATAAGAAGTAACTTAGGCCACTTTTTTCTTTGTTTTTTGAAATTTTATTTATGTTAACTAGCGGAACCCGCGGCGTTGCTTGCGCTAAATGCAATGCCGAGAAAAACGGGGGTAAGTTGCTAGTTTTCAGTAAAACTATGAAAGGTACATAAAATATATTGTGCTAACTTTGCATTACAAGTAGGTAAAGACAATACAGGTCAGTACCCTTTTCTCCTCTGTTTGTTAACCGGTTTTTGTTTATATTTTTGGAGCTTTTAAAGTCACAAAAAAAGAGTTTGGGATATTTATTTATTATTTTGTAATAAAAAAGTTGATTTTAACCATTTTTTTAAATATAAATAAATATGTTGGACATTAAGACACAGGACCGTCTAGTCCATCCATGATTACAAAGCTTGTGTTTTGGTTACCAGATAGGATATACATTATAAATACAACCCCATGACTGAAGTACAAACATTCGTGCTTATCACAAACGAATGCCCTCATCGGGATTCGAACCGTGACCTCTGATACAGCAAGTAGTGTCCAACAAACAGCCAAACACATTATACACTGGGCTGATACTGTGTCTAGTAAAATACACAGTATTTTTTATACATTGTAAAAGCTTTGAAATGGATACATACATTTCAAACCTTTTACAATGTTGCTTTAAGAAGATAAAACAGCCAGCGCTTGGAATCGGACAGTGTAATGGATCTTTATCAAAGAAAATATATGGCAAGGATACGTGGAAAGTTAAGAGGGCACCCACCTCAATGCTATTGGTTACAATTTTTAACTTTAGTATTTTTGAAACTTTTTTGAAAACATCTAAACTTATCTGCATTTGGTGTGTAAGCGAGTTATATGAAAATAATAAGTTTCGCGACCGTCAAAGATATTATGATATAACAATTACTATTCGATTCGAGTATATCGTATTACTTGAGTCTAAAATGTATATGAATTTATATCATAATATTTTTAGTAAATATATAATAATAAAATTTAACTTTGTTTGTTTAAACTATTTTCAAAAGGAAGTGTTTTTTAAACATTGTGCTCGACCTTAGTTACACAAATTGTTTTGTAGATATTAAAATCAATTATCGCGCGGAAACTTAGGCTTCTAATATACTCGTTTGAAACGTACTATCATATTATGTCTAATTATATATTTTTTTTAATTATATTTTAAAAGACGTTTTCATTTTTATGGATAAAAAGTAGGTACTCTAAATATAGATATGGTTTTTAACTGTCCACTTCAAGTCTCTTATTCATATCTTTGAATAAGATCTATAGAGTCCACATTCGATATCTTTTCAGTTTTGTGAAATTTAAGAAAAAGTATTCATGAAGACCCCTTTTAGTGCGTACAATAATACGAACGTATTCGTACATTTGATCAAATCACTCAAGTATTTTATTATATTCCTCAATTAAATAGATATATACCCATTTATCCAGAATTTTTTATTAAAAAGCTTATTTAGTAAAGAAATTGAGATAATATTTATTATTCAGCAAATATGATTTCTGTTCTATTTCAAGTAAAAGTCGTTGATAGATTAAAATTATTTTAAGCTATGTAGTATTCAACTTTTTTAAAGAGGCACGGGCCTTCCTTCAAAACGAAGATTATCAGGCCATAGTTTACGTTGGCCGAGTGCGGGATGTGCGTTGCCACTGGGCTACCGCTGCCTCTGAAGTAATATTGAAGAGTCATAAACCTTCACCGTATTATAAAATTAATAATATTAATGAAGACAGTTTTGACGTCCACCTACGTCTTATCACTACTCGTAAGTGAAACCTAAATATGCTATGTCGTATATTTTATATAATATCAGACAATATTATTACTCAATTTATTCTAGTGTCATGAAATATAACGATAAAGGAAAGTAACTTGTCATGTTAAGATTTCTCAGGAAAGTCGTGTTTTCAGCGCAAACATGGCCTTATTTCCAGTTCTGAAAGGATTTCCAAAATTGATACCAATTCAAATAAACGTGTTCTATAATCCATTTATATTACGTAATAAGACATAATATTACACAAAAATAAAATATGTTTATGTTTAAAAATAAAAAAAAATGGGCGAATTAATTTTAAATAAAATAAAATATTAATTAATAAAAGTTAATTAAGAGTTAAAGATCATTAAGTTTCATGCATTTTCTCGTGCTTTTTCCACTTTCTACACAGATTTTACAAATAATTGTTTTGCACCGTAATTAAAATTAAGAACTTTGCATAGAAAGTATTCGATGCATAGGTACTACAGCAACATCTTGTATCTAATATTAATCATAAGGTCGTTTGTTATTTTTGTATAAAAGCAGCAACTTTACAGTTTTATTGAAAATCCTACGCTCAGTACATCTCTCAACTTCCTACTCATCTTTTGAAAGGTCAGAGACAGAGATAAGTAACCTACTCGTACTATATTCTCTCAGTGCATTAAAGTATAATATTTATAGACTAGGGACTTACCCTCGCTTCGCTTAGGTTCGGCCCTAAATATGTTTTAGGGATAATATGTATTTCTCAGATATGAGATGTTTTCCCGTAGTAAAAAGTATCCTCTATGTTGACACGGATAGCCAGCTATTGTCTTCAACCCTTTTTAACGTCCCACTGCTAGGCACGGGCCTCCCTCAGTCCATCGCGCTGGCCTAGTGCGTGTTGGCGAACTTCACATGAATCTCGAAAACTTGATAGGTTTTCTCAGACATGCAGGTTTCCTCACGTTTACCTACACCGTAAGACAAGTGGTAATCATGACAGAAATGATTCGCACATGAAAATATCAGAAGTGCGAGACCCAGATTTGAAACAGCATAACTCAGTTATTCAAGGAGCGTTACCGCTGGGCTATCACTGCTTGTTATTATCGAAGCAAATTCATCAATATCTTTCCAGTGGTTTCTCGTGATGCGTTTATAGATAGACAGACAGATATCCAAAAATCTAAAAATTTTAGATTAACCTCTGAATCGATAATAATGTCTATTTCCATAAGATTTTCCAAAAAATATGTAATGTACAAATTCAACTTAGTTCGAATTTTATTACAGTTAAAGAATATTTTGACGACTTAAGTAATATTAAGGCAATATCTAGTTTTAAAATGTGTGCAACAATAACGGACTTATAAAGAATAATATGGAGCAAGCACAAAGGATCGCTATCTGAGATACACGACAAAAATGGCTATTCTGCGGACGCGAAATTGCCCCAACTTTTAAATCTCCATTAAATTTTAGTGAGGAAATTGAATTTCACTGGTCATTGTCAGGAGCGATATAATCGTGAAACTTATATTGCTGACAGTTAACAGTACTTTTTAATCTCGTCGTTGACGACCTCTTAGTGCAGTAGAAACATATTTACTTACTAAATTATAGCACTACAGTCTATATCTGCTCATGGAAAACCATGTACCACATTATATTGTTGTCTTTGTTTTCAAATATTGCATTCCTCATTACAATGCATTTATTCTTTAAAATATGCCAACGAATATTAAGAATGTAATCACTGAAGCGTGTTTGTGCATAATCAAACTGCTCAAGGCATGTCTAAGAGACTGAGTGCTGATAGAAAATGAAAAATATAATATCACTACTTTCAAAATAGGATCCGTAATGCAATCAATGTTTTTCTACCAAATATCGTCGATATCTTTTCAGAAGAGGCAGTGGTAGCCCAGTGGTAAAGCGTTTGCTTCGATATCCGAGTGACGCGGATTCAAATTTGGGTCTCACATATCAGATATTTTCTTGTGCGAATTATTGCTAACGTAAAAAAAACATTGTGAGTAAACTTGCATGTTTGAGAGAACCTAGCAAGTTTTCAAAAGACATGAGCCTGCCAATCCGCAGTAGGCCAGCGTGGTGGACTAGATCTAGGCCTGATCCCCCTCTTATTGAAGGGAAGTTCGTGTCCAGCAGTACGACGTTAAAAAGGGCTAAATACAAGAAAAGGGAACAGACAAATAGTTATTTTCACAATTTTAAGATTACTATAAATTCGCTTAAACTCATCCATTAGTATAAACACTTTGCAACTGTTTATCACTTCCGTTATCCAACTCCGTGATTAATAATCTACATAAGTAATGGAGAATTCTAAAAAGCCATTAATTTACCAAACAAAGCCTATTTCATAACTTTATATACTAAGTATGTTTAAAGGCCGACAATATATTGGGAGATTTTGGTAATAGTGATTAATGCGTTAGCGATTCGACTTAGTGATATTGTAGGAAATACTGATAACTAACTTGGATATCACAAATTACTGGGCAAATCAAGATAAATTAAACGGTGTTTATAATTTTCTAATAAAATAAAAGTAGCCGAAAATACTTCTTATAACATTAGCTATCCGCGAGCAAAAGACCCTTCAAAATCGATCCAGCCGTTTCAAAGATCAGTCGGAACAAACAAACAGACAGACAAACATTTTAAAATATGATTTTTTGATGTAAGTAGTGTATATACTTTCATAATAATGCGTTTAGTGAAAATCGATTCCAGTTATTATATAAATCGAGAGCCCAGTAATCTATGATGTTAGGACGGTTAGTTATTTAATTAAGCGTTACAATTAGATTTTGATCGCTCTAGTAGAGTTTGCTTTTGATCTCGGTTTGGGCGCTTTATAAATTGAGTAACTTCTTGCGAAATTATCTATTAAGGTATCAATCATTAAATTCATTAACCCCAGAAACAGATGTCGGTATTAGTTTAGTTTATCTGATAATTGTTATTGATTCAGGATAAGGTTGTACTCTATAGATAATACGATGCTTATACTTTTGTAGATTTTTGAATATTTCGCGTATTGGGTAAAGTTTTTTATTTATTTCATTTTGATTTTCTATTTCTCTCAGCGAATATTGTATTTGTTCTAGTTCAGCGTCACTGATATAAAAATGACAAAATAAAACGAATAAAAAATGTTATTTCTAATTGAAATACAATTTAGATATGTATGTTTGTTTTCCTATCTACAATGTTAAAAACTGTGTTTTCCTTTAATACCGCATATAATTTCATATTCATATTTTAGTGAAAATTTATTATTTTGATATTACAAACAGGCACTTTTTATCTTTATACTCGTAGATATATTAATGTGTTACGTAATGTATTACTAATAGATAGTTGATATACTCTATACAAAGATTTTTTTTATTATAAATTAAACACCCATGACTAGAGTACACCACAAATGAATGACCGCAAACCCGTGACCGCTGGCGCAGAAAGTATGGTCACTACAAACAGCGCCAAACGTGTCGTCATTACTAAAGATTTATTAATCATGTAAAACATTTAATTACTTATGAACAAAAGAAAGTGCGTGTGTACAAAGTACACATATCAGAAGTAAAACTTGTTTGGCAAACTAATTTTTAAATCTCGTTTATATTTATACTAAATAACGTCTAAGTTCGTGGAGAGAGGGAGATGGCGCGAAGGTCACACCCACGAGTTAGACAGAGTTAGAAATGTCACTGACTCGCGGTGGGCGAGATCTAACTAAGGCTAACTCTTCCCTGTCTCTGAGTGCCTGGTACTATGGACTTATTTTTTCGTTTCATCGAGTTTGAAATCACAACGATTCTAAAGAAGTTTCACTTCAAAAATATATTATTTTTGACAAATATTTTCATAGCACATCAATGAAGTGAAATAAAAATCACATTTACAGCCATTTCATTCCGAGTTATCGTGAAGACGTCATTCGTTCTAGTTTTAATTTCCTTTCGCCACACGCGTCTCCTATGCTTCCATCCTGTCTCCATTTTGTACGTACCTACCTGAAAGGTTACAGAGCAATAAATACACTAACGTTCTTTCAACGTTCAAGATGGGGGTATCTGGGAATCTTCTACGAACAACTAGTATTTTAATATGCTTTTTAAGTCAGTTGTATGTATAGATATATGTCAATCTAAATATACCTAATTTGTACATATTATATCTCACATAATGATTGGGATTTATACGTTTAGAAAAATGTTAAGTGTGATTTGCATCGTCTTAAAATATACCTATTATAGTAAATGAAAACCCGTGTTAACTTATTTTTGAAGTGAAACTTCTTTAGAATCGTTGTGATTTCGAACTCGATGAAACGAAAAAATAAGTCCCTAGTACCAGGCGCTCAGAGACGGGGAAGAGTTAGCCTTAATTTAAATTCAAGTTTTACTTCTGACATGTGTACTTTGTACACACGCACATTTTTTTTGGATTTGAGTCTTTTTTATTTTTTTTTGTATTCGGTTTTGGTATGTATTGTATATTATAAAATACTTAATTTATTTAACATTGGTATCAGTAACAACAAAAAAAAAACAAGTTATTCTAATGCAGGTAATATCTTAAAATGAATTTTTTTTTTATATTTGTAAGCCAATCTTATTCGTAGATGTTGATGTGATAATTATCATAAATATGCATTCTCATCGAAATTCAATTCACATGCAAAATTTCAATTCTGCAGGATAAGCCAAAGTGTTCTACAGCTTGTAACTTTTGGCCTAAACAAACACTGCAAGTTAAATAAAAGCTCGTGAAAATTGGTAACTATGAGTAGTAAAGCTGACGTAAATACGGGTTATTTTGGTGTTGATGTTGATACAATATAAATATTAAATTAAAAGGTAGTTGTAGGCTAGTGGTAACGTGCTCACTTGAATAACCGAGTGATGCGGGTTCAAAATGGGGTTCGCACATCTGATATTTTCATGTGCGAACCATTTCAATCATGATCACCACTTGTCTTACGGTAAAGGAAAACATCGTGAGGAAACCTGCATGTCTGAGAAAATTGTGAATGTAAGTGAGGGCGCTAGTTATAAAATATAAATAGTCCAGAATAATATAAGAACCAATTCAAAGTAAACAATGTTTTTACAATAGCTATTTATTAGCCCATAACTTAATTTAGCAGCTAATTCCTGTGAAATTTATTTTATTTTTTCAAGTTATTTATTTTCATTTTTCTTATGTTTTTCTAATCTCCTTTATTAATATCTTTTATTTATTTAATGTTTTCATGCATTAATAAACTATTTAAACCTAGGAAGTATCTTAGCTGCTATACAAGATATTTACTCGCTTTTTAGCAGACATCTAACAGTAGAGCACTTGCCTTTTTAGATGTGTTTATTATGTTTTTATGAGTGTACTTTACCTCTAGTGGAAGTTAAATGAAGGTACATATTATTTCTCAAATATAAGCATATTTTAGTTTCCTCAAGCTAAGAGAAATGAATTATTAATATTTCATCATGTCACACTTATTTTTTTCTGAGGCTTATAAATATGATAGAATTTTAGTAGGTCTTTTCCAATAATATAGTGGGTTCGACTCCCGGGTGTGGCGCCTCTGATATACTGGTAACAACGTAGGGATTATTTATAACATGATTTATCAATATTAAATCGTCAGCAGTAGCAGGATACGTATGGAGAGAACCGATATATGTTTTCGAAATAAATTTGATGTTTGGTCAATTCACACTTCCACTATTCTATATTATTCTACTAATACTATTGTACTATTCCAGCGCGGATATATTATAGTCTCACAATAAGGAGAGCCCACGCCCGTTAGGATATTAATAAAGAGTAAATACACAAATGCGCTAAAACGACATGCTAATAAAAATTATGCCACGGTACGGCATTCTTCTAAAACATATTCAAAATCGCACTTGACCGATTTTTTAGCTTATTTCAGTCGACATAAAAGGCTAGGATCTATAATAAAAATATAAATAAAAAGATTTAGTTATAGATTATCCACGAGACACCAGAGAAATAAGAAGTTCTAACTAATTACAATTACAAAATTTTAAAATGCATTTGACTGTGAAGTTAGTAAATCGCTTTAAAAATTTCATAACCTAAATAGTATGATCGAAATCTAAATCTCTGGATTTGTACTTCGTGTTCCGCTCTCAATATTCAAATTAGGAATACCCTGTTCTCAAGAAGGATTTCTCGTTCAATACGAATTTCTTTTGGAACGATATGTATTTTTTATTAAATTGTAACATGGAAGCATTTTGACAAAATGTTAAATTATGTTGTTACCTCAGTATTGCGATTATTTTAAAATAGGGTAAATTCACATATTTACCCTTTTAAAGAAGTTTTTGTTAGAGAGAGAAACAGCTGGGAGTGCTTGGAGCAGGAGAGCATGGGATAGATGAGTGGAGGATGATGGGGGAAGCCTTTGCAAAACTAAGATACACGACGATTTGTAATAGTTAAACTTGTTTAATAATACTTGTGTAAAAACACATCTGAATACAGGATATATGTATAATTAATTACAGCAAAAACTTATAAACAAAGTGTTTAAAATATTATGCTAAAGTTAACCGGCCCTAGGTTGGAGTCTCGCGTACGGTTAAATTTAGATACTGAATTTTGTTAAGATATTCCACATAGAAGCTATACTGAAGTTGTCGGTGTACGTCCTTCGAAGAGCACGTGAAGCCAAGGGTCAATCAAACAAGAGTGCACTTGTGACTGTACACTACTCGTATATCTCCTATACAGTTGGCTAGTCTTAGTAAGATTGCTCACCGAGGCCCGAGCGAATTGAGAATACCTAACAAACCGTATACAAAATGTTTATTTTTTTAGGTTGGTGCAACTAAACACTCGGTGTTAAGTGAATTATTTTATAAATTACTAACGAATCACCCTCGCTTCGTTCGGGTTCATCACTAGATCTAGCACGAGCGAAGCTGCGGATTTCACTAGTTATTAACCGACTTCAAAAAAGGAGGAGGTTATATGTTCCGTTGTATGTATTTTTTTTTATAGATGTTCACCGATTTCTCCGCCGTCTGTGGGCCGATTTCAAATTTTTTTTCTTTTGTATGGTAGGGTATAGTTCCGAGGTGGTCCCATTATCACCAAGTCAGGATCTGATGATGGGATCCCAGGGAAATCGAAGGCAACTCTCAAAATTTACAGGCACCTATTATGTTTTTGATATATTTTCTAAAACCGATAAAGCTTTTACGTATGAAAATCATCATCTCATGTCGATGAGCTGATGATGAAAGGTAAAATTTCTCAACAGTTGTTTTTTATGTGTTTTCACCGATTTCTCCGTGAATTGTGGGCCGATTTTAAAAATTTCTTTTTTATTCAGTAGGGTATACATTCAAGATGTTCTCATTGTCACCAAGGCAGCATCTGATGATGGGATCCTAGAGAAATCGAGGGCAACCCTTAAATTTTATCGGCACTGATTACCTGTTTCATATATTTTCTAAAGCTGTTCAAGAATTTGTGATGATGTAAGGAAATCTCCTCAACGGTTAGGAGTTGAAAGAAAATTCTTTTAATATTATACGTACTTATAAACTGATAGCCGTATTCCTTCAGGATATTAGGTGGATTGATAATAGAAGGTAAATCTTATTAACGTCTACGAGTTACGTGGAAAAATAGACGTGGACAAATCTCGATTGACTATTGTCGTTCATTTCAAAACTTCGCTGACTTATTGGAGCAGTAGTTTAGTTAGCCTTCCAATATTATATTTAAACTTAATATCTAATTTCCACAAAAAAATAAAAAATAAATTATTTTTTAACAAAAATGAAAACCGACTTCAAAACGTTACAAATCGAAATTAAAAAGAAAAGAAAATAATTTTAATTACTTAGTTATTGTTGGAGTCGGTGCCAGCCAAAGCAAAATAATAAAATAAAAAAAAAAAAAATAATAATCAAAATATCCGTTCGAAAGTTCATTGCAAAGGCAGGATAAAACTCTCCTTCTTGGCTGGCACCGACTCCAACAATAACTAAGTAATTAAAATTATTTTCTTTTCTTTTTAGTTTCGATTTGTAACGTTTTGAAGTCGGTTTTCATTTTTGTTAAAAAATAATTTATAGATATATCTTTCTCTTGAATCAATCTATTTATTAAAAAAACTGCATGAAAATCCGTTGCGTAATGTTAAAAATCTAAGCATACATAGGGACAGACAGACAGCGGGAAGCGACTTTGTTTTGTACATTTTGATTGTTATTTGTTAATTCGAGAAAATATATAATTTCTCAATGTATCAAAATATATATAAAATATATTATATTTAATATCAATAAAAGCAAATAATATCGATATAAAATAAATGTAAAACTGTATGCGGCTACTTCTCCAAACGATAAAAAAAAGTGCGTCTGCCTGGAGAAACACTTCTTCTAAAGATATTTTTGTTATTTAAAAATTATTTTACATTGTAGTTTGCCATTCCACACCTTGGATATTTACAAAATGGTGCCTAACTTTATTTTAAGTACATTAAAAAAAATCGTAAACTGTCAAAAATTGATCGCTCTGGTGTGTCCTGACTCCAGATTTGTTAGAATTATGTTTCATAACTTGTCTTCTATTACCGAATTTTGACTGGAAAAAAGTTTATTAATTAACTAAATAATGTTTTTATTGTATCAAATTAATTTTATATAATTACACTTATTAGTTTTGCTTCAATACAAAAAGAAAGAAGTGTCCGACGTGTTTTGTTGATAGCTCTGGAACAACATGAAATCATTTGCCAATCCCAAATTATGCACTCCACTACTCCGCTCTCCACCCAGCTAGGTGTTCTAAGTCGTGTTCCTAAAGCTACAAAGGTTCGTTGTGCTCTACGCTTCCGCAATTTCGATGTACGAAGGTAAGTCGTTGATAACTCTGGCTTTGGTTTTCAAAATTATTGATTGCTATGGCACATTTTTTTAAATTATTAATAAGTTGATATATAAATTGATTAGCCTAAAGTGTGTGTAGTGAGAATGTTAAAATGATGTAAAAATAAGGAATTTCTAATGTTAAAACTTTTGTCAGAATTTATAAAAATGTTACTTTTATTGACTGCTATGGCATTGATCGCTCTGGACAAAGTGGCCATAGCGATAAATATTGTAAGAAAATTTGTATCTGAGTATTGATTTCTTGTTCAAATTATATTTGTTGCATGTGTGTGGATTTATTACAAATCACTAAAATTTATGTGAATACATATGTAACTCCAAAACGTTTTTTTTTTAATATTGCTCACAACTTTTAGCTGGTTGCAAAAACAGATAGAATATTTATTTGAAATCAACACAATATCTTTATAGTATGAAATTGGTAAATATCCTCGCTACACGCACCACTTTTTTTCAGATCATAAAAATGCCTCGGAACTATCCATCGAAGAAAAGCGAGAGAAGAAGAAGTTGGCCAAGCGTCGTCGTATGGAAAAAATTT
Source organism: Boloria selene (assembly GCA_905231865.2). Classification (NCBI taxonomy): domain Eukaryota; kingdom Metazoa; phylum Arthropoda; class Insecta; order Lepidoptera; family Nymphalidae; genus Boloria; species Boloria selene. Next base: position 3,740,940 of record HG993133.1, read on the forward strand.
GAAGAGATCCTGATCTTTACGCTCAATGGCTAATTAAATCAAGAGATAGCTATCAAAGAAAAAAAGAACGAGGCAAAGTAGTACCAATTAGTGCCTTTACTTCAAAACAACAGAAATTAATGAGGAAAAAAGTAGGGAAAGCTCTAATAAATATAGTGAAAAAAAAGATTAGCAAAATTAGCTCAAATTCAAGAGCAACCAATCGTTTGTGATAATCGGGATGCAGAAGAGAACACAGAATGTGATCCCTTGGAAGCTTTATCAGACCATTCGCCGCTCGATATCCATAATGATAACTTAACAAAACCAATAACCACTAGGGGATTATTACGCAATGTTACAAACTTATTGCAAAGTTATGAAATTCAGGGTGCAAGTGGTTCAAATATAAATGATATATCTGCAGTTTGTGGAAAGTGGAAAGAAATATTTTTTTTAATGAAGAGAAGTCTATTCCCAAAGCGAATATATTACGCGACCACAGTCTTCTTTAGATTGATTTAATATTTTAAGTTTAAATTTAGTGTATTTAATTTTGATTAAAGAGATTAAAACTAGAAATATAGTATTGGTACCATATAACAAAGAAATTGTGATAATTTTTAATGAATAAATATATAAATGATTCTATTAGTTAAGATTTTCTATTAAAAATGATCCTATTTTCTTGAGTTTTTTTCATTTCTTGTATATTTAACAGGCTTCGACTGACATGTGATTGCTTTAACAGATTATATTATATTTTAGTCAGTGGATGGATATGAATTTTAATATTTATATAACAGTTTTTCTATGATTCAAAATATTCTTTGATTGCTCTGGCATCAATATTGATCGCTCTGGCTACGCAAAATTTCAAACATGAATTTCTCATAAACCGCTGGTAGAAAAGGAGAGACAATAAGAAAATTAGTTTTTTATAGGCCTCCTTATTTGTAAAAAACACATTAAACTCTTTTATTATTAATAATTAAAAATCACCAGAGCGATCAACTAAATAACAGTATTTTGGAGAAGTAGCCATGCACAACTCTTTGTTATTAAATTCTCCACTTATTTCACATTCAAATTATAACTAACTTGTATGTGTTGATTAGATTTTTCTTAATATTTCACACCTAAATACTCGTACATACATTCTTTCCCGCGTTCAATTATGATAAAAGGCGACAGTGAGTTATGTGTCCCTTTATTCCGTCTGCGTCACTAATGTACGTCTTCACAATGTAGTTCATGAAACGGAAACGTAATATTAATACGATATTTGAGAGGAAAAGTTTTGGAAACCCGATATTGAGTAGTTATTGTTCAAGCTCTTATAAATCTTTTTTGTTCTAGAAGCTTTGGAGCCGAGCTTAGGGAAGGGAAGAGTAGGGGTTTAAAAGTGAAGCCATCGAAAATTTTGTTTAAATGTTACGTTTGTTTTTCATAAATAAGGTGTATTTATAAAAACTTTTTTGGCAATATTACGAAGGGCTTCTTTAATTGTTCTACTCCCGCACTTTTACTTTCGTAAATAAAGGGAGTGAATTTTAATAATAGTACACGTTATTAGTTATACAATGGTCGAAATTAATATTAGACGTCTCATATCTGAAGGAATGAAAAAATGTAAAACAGATTTTTTATTTCATAATGATTCAATGTTATTGGAATATTGTATAACTTGCTTAGTATTTTCTAGACCGATACAATGTCTAATAACATAACAATTATAATTATGAATGAGACTCTTCCTTTTACACTTCAACAAAGCAACGAATCATCAGAATTTTTATTATAAAAATACAAGTATAGTTAAGTAGCACAATATGATAGTAGTAATTTTATTTTTCATACAAAATTCGTTACCTAACTTCACCTCTTTAGGGTGAATCAAAATAATTTCCTGTTATATTTTCGGCAGAATTGGTGATGATTGCCTGTTGATTTCGTTTCGCTCAAACTGGGCTCTTGCATACAGTGTTTATATATTTTTTTTATTTTATATCTTTGTATGTAGGTACATAAGTTAGAATTATGGTACTATATCACTATTATTATAAAACAAAGTCCTCTGCCACGCCTGTCTGTCTGTCAGTCTGTTCGCGATAAGCTCAAACTACGTTACCATTTTTCATGCTGTTTTCACCAATGGATAGAGTGGTTCTTGGTTTTAGTATATAACTAGCGGCCCGCTCCCGCTTCGCACGGGTATTAAATATATAGCCTACTGTTATTATACATATAAACCTTCCTCTTCAATCACTCTATCTATTAAAAAAACCGCATCAAAATCCGTTGCGTAGTTTTAAAGATTTAGGCATACATAGGGGACAGAGAAAGCGACTTTATTTTATACTATGTAGTGATTTGTCAAGTTTTTGTATACATTTACTAGCGTAACCCGCGGCTTCGTTCGCACTAAATTGGCACCGAGCGTAGCAAGGGCGAGTCGCTAGTTTATAAATATATTATAGAACACAGATATGTGCAGAAACTCAAGTAAACTCCTTATTTGATGTTAATTTCACTCTCAAAATCGATAGGACGACTAAGAACCGGGAGCAGAACCGACAGCTTTACGATGTCTCTTTATCTTAAAGTAATTTCTATCTGACAATTAAAATTTAATAACTATACATACTTGGTGTGATTTGGGAATCGATCCCAGTCCTTAATTTGTAGCTACTACAGCAGTCAAGGTATCAGTATAATATTGTATACATAAGTCGATAACAGCTAATTAAACTCATTAGATGAATTTATAAGACCAATTAACCATTCGCAACCGAGAATCTAATTAAGGACTTCTACGAAAACAGACATCCTATCGCACCAAATTTCAAGTATTATACTAAGCTTCACTCTCTTATTTCAGATGCAGATGTTTAAGTTCTTCAAACAAAATTATCCTTGAACAAACAAAAGATCATCACTCAAGTTTCAAATGCTAGGTTTCATTATCCGTGTCTGTAAGAGGGTTTTTAAACCGAGTACTAAAATTCTTCTTTATAATAGTTTTGTGAGAAGCATCTTGGAGTACGGCAGTGTGGTGTGGCGTCCACATTACTCAACCCATTCTTTGAGAATTGAACGACTGCAGAAACGATTTACACGGCATTTAGCGTTTTCAACGGGGGTTACTAAGAACTTAGAATCATATTATCACAGCAGGCTACAACACTTTGGAATGGTATCACTTAGTGTTCGAAGAGATATGCTCGATATGATGTTCCTTTTCAAAATTTGTCGCAATGAAATAGACTGTCCTCACCTTCTGCAGTTGTTCAATTTTTATGTCCCCCCTCGGTTGCCTCGTGGTGTAATTAAGCCTTTTCATGTTACTTTTAGAAGAACTGTGCTTGGAGCGAACTCCACTATCCCGCGTATTTCAAAAATATTTAACCAATGCAGTGGCTCAATCGACATTTTCAACTCCTCTATTTCCGCATACAAAAGAAATGTTTTAGATCAACTTTTACTTATAGCAAATAAGCAAATGTAGATTATACTTATGTACTTTTTTGTCATTCTTCTATTCTATCTAGTTTATCTGATGCATGTTGTGTTTACCTTTAAATAGTTTTACAATTTACAATTGTTAGTAGTGATTTTTGAAGTGATTGAATGTATTAATTGTTAAACTGCTGGTAAACCATAAATAAATAAATAAATAAATAAATAAATAAGTTTCTTCTTTATAAAATAAACGACTACTTTCTTTCTGATATGAATATATTGCGTATTATTATTCAATCCTTTGGAGACTCTTATTCCAAGATATTTCATACACTGGTGATAGAAAATATCGAGATATTATATTTCGTTTCTTTTCAGATGAAGCTTTGGTACAATATATTTGGTATATTATTGTAATGAAGTCAATACATTGTAGATTTTATTTTATGTCACTCGCAAATCCTGCGGCTCCGCCCGCGTTCTGATTACAATTAATAAATAAAGATTGGTAGAATGATGAACATTTAGGTTTATAATATTTTTTTATGTCAAATAAAAATAAAATAAAAAATAAAATTACTTAATCTACTAAGTCTACCTTATAACATCAGCTATCTGCGAGAGAAAGTCCCTTTAAAAACGATCCAGCTGTTTCAGAGATTATCCGGAAGCAATAGACACACAGACAATTTTATTTGATGTAAGTGCCGTATATACTTTCATATACATTTAGTGAAAAGCTGTTAATTTGAAATTATAAACAAACACTTAAATTTTATTTATATGTACTTACTAGTATAATAAGAAACGTTAATTCAACATAAAAAGTAGTGAAGCGCAAATAAACGGGCGAGTCAGCGATCTCCCTAAATTTATAACGTACATAAATAAAACTGAAAAAGCGCTGTAGTACTACAAAGCTAATTTATTTGAATGAACATTGAACATGTTTTGAAAAGTGAACACCATCATAAATTTATTTTTTCAAAAAACGTTTTTAGGTAACGAAATAGTTATTTTTATATTATAAAGAAATAAAAGTAATAAACAATATTAACTTTAAAAGTAATTACAGCATTAGAAATATTTTATTTAAAATATGGAAGTGCATATAATAAATTTCTAAATTATTAAAATCTGTATATTAAACATTTTTTGAAAGATCTTATTGAAGTAGTCATTATTATCGATACAGAGGTTGAAAATATAGTTTTTAGATATTTTATCTGTCTGTCTGTCTCTCTGTGAACACATCACGAGAAATCTCTACTAACCATTACGGGCTATAAAACACAACACGGTATAATATAACATATTAATGTGAAGTCTAAAAATTTGATTCCCGGTCTTAGTACGCGGGGGAAATTGCGGTAAAAGCTAGTTTTTATTTACTAAAAATCATTAAAATCAGTTTAGAAGTTTATATTTAGATAAATAGGTTAAAATAATAGACATTCAATAAGACATATATAATTCGCGTCATGTAAAAAGAACGCTGGCTGTCAAGTTGCGCAGAGATAGGCCAATTTGGTGGTAAGACGCGGGGTGTGGGACGTAGAGGCACGCGCCGCATGCTTTCCGGCTCGGTATTGGTCCGTCAGTTCAAAATACCATCGCGCACACAAAAGTTATTAATTACGAAATGATTTTATACATAATATATAAAAAATAGAGAAAAAATATTTTTGAATTATTTATAAAGAGAGAGTCCGATAATATTGCAGTTAATAATTTTAAAACATATATTAAATGAATTAATTAAGTTTTTTGTAAGTAGAGTAAACATTCTACACTGAATCAAACGTATTTTATTAATTAGTAGTATTCTATTTCATACATTCTATCTAATATATTTTTCAATGTACCTGCCAATAACCAATATACGTCGCGAGCGAAAGGCTGGTTTAAAAATAAAAGAATAGGCTTAGTAATTACGTGTGCGAATGTACCCATGCGCAAACACACCCCCCCACCACTTTTTTCCAGCGTTCTTTTTACGTGACGCGAACTGTATGTACAATATACATATCTATTTAACACCTCAAAAAATGTTATATTGAAATTGAATTTCACGTTCAATTATGCTTAGGCAAGGAATTTAATTCTTAATTTCGCTTGTTATCATAATTTCATAATTAAGTATTATAAAAAAACATTTTTTTTATTTATATAACTTTAATTTAAGCTCAATACTAGTAAGTTGAAGTGCGAGGTCATCTAAAATCCACTTATAAATTAGAAAACAGTGTAAAAAGTTCTGAAGCAACGAACAAAATCGATTCACTCCTAATGAGAGCGCTTCGTTAAATTATCACATTCCGTCGACTCTTCAGAAGGATTTTCATGTATAGAAATCTAGACTTTATTTTTATATAACTAGAATTTAAATTTGTATAATAAATAAAGTGCTTATGAAACAATTGTTTTATTCTTGTTTCTTGTTTGTGTTGAAAATGTATTGTTACGTATAAGCGATTAGTTCTATTAGATTTTGTTGTGTACCAATTAAAATTAAGTGAAATAAGAAAATTAAGAGCCTTATGGGCATCACTCTAGGTTCAGTCGTTGGTACTTGCGACCCCCATTAAGACGTTGTTGGGGTTCAGTGGATAGTACTAGGTTTTTGTAAGCCGTATGCCATTACCAACTGGTTGTATGTGTAAATGCATTTCCCAACGTTATAAAAATACAGCTAAAACGTTAAAAAATGCTCTTAACCTGCTACAATATTGGCAACTAATTGCAGGGCCATCACAAAAATATTACAACAATGACCGAGCAATAAGTGGCCGGGCAATGTAACGCAATTATAGTATTGTCAAGGCAACATAAGAACTAACAAAACAACAATAGCACAGAATATAGCAATTAATCACGGCGTTAGTCACAGCAAAGTTCAGTTGCGTAGAATGGGATACACTTAGCCATCGCCCATACGCGGTCATACCAAACAAGTTTGGCAATACTGCTGGGACAGTACTACAATATTGTCTTGCTGGTATTTGCTATGTGGTTGCCGGCCACTGTATAGCAGCCACATATTGCAGAAAAACGTAGCCCGTTTAGGAGCACCTTAAATGAATTACAATGATTAATAGCATTTTCCATAGGTTTTGCGTTCCTGCTTTAAAAATAACTAATTTTAATACAAACTTTTCATCCCTTTTATTAATCCTTTAGGCATAGTAAAAGATTACATAGTACGGCATCTTCATACAAACGCACCGCGCGCGGCTTGTATGTGTGCGTCATTGTATCTTTACGTTGCCGCACGCACACTCAAAAAATATCTCGAACCGTATATCAGTGCGCCAGTCTAGGCTGACGCCGCACATGTTTCGCGCGTCACGGTTTTTCACTATATGAAAAATGTGTGACATTCGTAGAAGAACTTATTGCTGTGTGTTTGGGTGTCTAAATTCTTCATCGAATCCAGAGTTGTGTTTGTTCAGATTACCTACTGAACAGAAAAGGTAAACAAATCACTTATAGCTATAGTTTGTCCATTTTGTTAATGGTTTTTTGACATCTCGTCGACTGACAAGCTATAGTGACAATATATAGTCAAAAGAACGTAATAATCGATATCTCTTATTTTTTAAATATAAAATAATATTTATTTTTATATTTATTAATATGAAAATAAATATTACTATCGTAAAAATCAAGTATGGTGAAGAGAACTAAGAGAATCATAATGTCTGATTTGGACCGTGACATTGCATTTGATAATTTATGCACACAAGAGTTAATAATTAATATAACTGAAGACTCCTCATCGGACAAATCTAAATCTAATATAAATGATGATTGTGACGAATCATGTTAATAAAAGGAATTAAACTGATTAGTTGTTTTATTTGTATGATTATAATAAGAAGAAAGTAAAACTTTACATAATGTTAATTTTGTTGTCTTCCTGATTAAATAACATATTACACCTTATTTAAATATTAACATTGATTTTTTCCGATTATTTGTAATCTGTGGCACAATCGTAGTAATCGTTATGTGTGGCACAGCAGTAAGGGGGGGCTGTGCCCGTGGATGGGCAGGATGTGATATGATTTTATTAATATACTTTTTGTAAACGCAAGAAATTAAAGGATTTATTTTATTTATTTACACAAATACATTTCGAGATAAATCTAACAAACAAACATTTTTAATACTTTTTTCTACTGATATATAATTTAAGCAAGTAACTACAGGCCTAATAAAAATAATCATAAACATGTAGAAACAAAATGCTTTAAATGTATATAAATAATAAATATTTTTTAATAACACACTTCCCGGCCCAATGCCAATTTCTGAGCACTGAATTAAAATTTAGCTACATGGACAACCCTGTGATAGGCAACTATGGTAACTATGACAGGTAATTATGTCGCGGATTGGGCCGAAGATGCCCTACTTTGTTCTCTTTATACTTTGCTTTAGGGGTTGAATTTGTAATTTGGCTTCATTTGCTAATCCTTCCTTATTTAATCTGTCTCTTCAATTCCCCTCTAATTGAAATTTTATCTTATTTTATTATAATGCTATTAGTATTAATGAACAATTGTAAGTCTGGTATATCATTATAAGTTATTATTGTGTATTATTCGTAAAATGTCGTTTTATTTTCTTCGTCCATATAAGTTTACCTCAGTTTAATTGTAGTTATCGAAGATGGATCTGTTAAATAAAAAGAACCTTCTAATTGTATGTAGCCGTTTTTAAAGTCCCGATGCTGGGCATGGACCTCCCTTCAATTCGAGGGGGACCAGGCTCTAGTCCACGGTCAAGTGAGGGTTGGCGGACTGCACGTCTTTTGATAACTTGCTAGGTTCTCTCAGACATGCAGGTTTCTGTACGATTTTTTCCTTCACCGTAAGACAAGTGGTAATCATGTCAGAAATGATTCGCACATGAAAATATCAGAGGTATGAGACCCGGATTTGAACCTGCATCACTCAGCGAGCGTGTTACAATGTGCTACCTAACACTATGTCTTTTAATTATTAAAAAAAATATATTATTATCACTTGCGGTAATATGAACGTTTACAAATACGTATAACGCATATTTCTATAAAATAATCGTTTTGGAAAGAATTTTTAATCAGAACTCCGAAATAATCTTCACTCCATAAAATCTAAGCCGTAAAGCCCAGAGATTGGTCCATAAAAGTTAAAAAAAACCTCCTTCTATTTGTAGTTTACGATTATATTCGGATTTACGATGGGACCTATTAAATATCCCTCTTTATTACTTAACTTTCAAAAGGCGAAGTTGACAATGGTTTGTATTTTATTTTATAGGACTTTTTAACCTGGTGTTATAAAAATAACATGTTAAGACTCACCATTTCTCACTTCTACACCTTAAATAGTATTTTTCAACTTCAGTTCGAGATATAATATCAAATTGATACATTAAAGTCTATTGCTTCATCCATCCATAACTTCATCACTATATTTAGTTAGTTACGAATGAAGTTTCTTAATTCTTTTTAAAAATATTTCTATACTAACTGAAATTAGTTTTTCGTTTAAATATTTATATACAGTGTAGTACCCATATTATGTGTTGAAATTTACGCTTCTTTTTGAGGACAGTTTTAAAACGCCAATTGAATATGTAGGTTGTTGTATAACAATATTACAGTGATATAAGCTAAAGACTACTGTATATAGTATAGCTTCCATAGAACATGACTACAACTTACAAAAGCTTACTAAAATATTACACTCGTGTGTACTGTACAATATTCGATATTTCAAGTTAAAGTAAACTGAATTTTGGCTCCCAAACATAAATAAACTGATACTACGCCTCAGACTTAGCCCTAAAAACTTCGGCGAAAGAAAAATATTAAAATTTCAGAAACCAAAACTTAATAGATCATATTGTACAAACTAACGTAAAGATTAATTTACATTTCAGACTATTTATATAACAAAATTAGGTTTACTTGCTAATAATAGTTTCTAACAATAGTTTCGGAAATATATAAATGTATTTTACTTGGTGGAATTTAAAATAGGCTACTATTATCAGTTTTAATTAGAATCGAACACGCGAAAGTTTTTCGAGGAATAATGATTTTTCCCTTATAATTTAAAGCCGCCTCATTTATGAAAATTATTCAAATATTGATAAAAGAAAACGGCAATTAAGAATATCATCTACCAAAATTTCTTTATATCTTGTCAGGCCAAAGGATCAAATCATTATTTTCGTTCATTACGGCCCAATCTAAAAATCTAAAAGCTGGTCAATTTGAATACCATTCAGCTTTAAGAGATGAAAAATTATAATTATTATTCAAAGGTACCATTGATATCTATACTTATATTTGATGCTAATTTTACTGAAAAATGAATGTAATTTTTACTGTTTAAGGAAATCAGTTTTTTTTAAATTATAATACTAAATATTTCATCATATATTGTCAGAACCACGCAAAGTAATTTAAAAAAAATATATACATATCATTCATATTATTATATTTGAAGCATTGGTTTCTATTACTACTGACATTTTTCCAATGTATTCCGAGCTTCAGACAAAACTGGGCCCAACGGCAATCTACTGTAGTCTGGGCTTAAATGGATTTAGAGCGACTCGTTTTATTGAACTTCGTCGAATGTAGGCTAAAACAAGTCAGAGGCTTTTTTAACTTGAAAACATATATTAACTTATATAATATTTTTTAGTCTATCTTCTGTAAAAAAAGTCGTATAAGGTGTCACGCACTTAAATCTTGGGTCCTAATCTATTCAGTACCTGCTTTCGTTTCAAAAATTTTGGCTTAACTTTATCTCCGTTCGACATCCTCAGTATGGATGAGAGATGTGATCAGTCCACTTTTTCTTGTGCGTGCTAATTTTATGAGCAATATTGATGATTTTAATTTACGACTGACGAGCATTCGTGCTCTTCCGTGAAAGAAGGGTGCGACAAATTGTTAATTTTAATACTCAAGGCTTTTACTATTTTTTTTAAACAGTTCGACTATTTAAGTTTTCAGTTTTTTAAACTTATGATCAGCAGCCGCTCATTCAGTTGCAAAAGCTTCGAATTAGTTATAAAAATGATAAACGTATGTGCATATAAAATATAATTGCTGCATTTTATCTGTTATCAATAATTTTATTTATAAAACATATGTATTAAGAAATAACATAATAACTGTGACCGAAAAGTTACTATTGAAAACCAATAAACATAGCAACTTCTGTTTAAAACAACTATTTTCACACTATTATATTCTTAAAATAGAAATAGACGTCGATTATCCGTCCCTGAACTTGAATAATGCAGACAGTAACTACAATATTTAACGTTTCACATACATGAGAAGGTTACAGAAAACAGTTTCATGCATCACAATGATAGTAGTATGTGAACATCAATATTATTAATATTATTTCTATTAGAAAGCTTCGATATCTTTATTTATAGAATGTACGGAAACTTTGAAAACTTTAGTTTTTCCGCGACCATGATTGCTATAAAGCATTCCAAACGTTGGAAACAAAAAGTCAAAATAGTCCTCATAATATTAACAGGAGAATAGAATTGAATTGTAGTTAGTGTATAAATTTTTGTGAAAACATTAACAAAATATATCTATATTTTTGAGCCATTCATCAATTTGGACTGGTTACCACGTATATATTGATCGTCTAATAACCTACCTAACTATGGCAAGGCATAGCGCGTTTGACCCGAATAGCTTATCCAATTTTACCAACCTGCCTGGTTAAGTGTGAAACAACATACTGATATAACAAAATATCGCTTACTGCGAATTTAGAATGTTAAACTTATCATTCTACTTTACATTTTGTCTATAAACATAAGTAAACGCAAACATAAGTGTCTCTATTCTAGTTATTCTCAGACTCAAGTGGGATAATAATTCGATAAGTAAGCGATCTGTTATCGAGGTTACCTAGCTAAAACACTCAATAAATAAACTTGACCTGACTCGGGACTCGAGCCCAATACTTCGGGATCTGAAACCGTACATGCTCGTCTAAGTCACCGACGCAGTAAAAGGTCGATAGTAAATTACCAAGTACGCATATGAAGTTAGTGGGAAAATTAAAGAGTTGTAGCAAATTTTATGTTTGATTATTTTTGTACAAAATTAAACTTAAAAGGTACGATGTATACATTTTGGATTTGTAGTTAGTATTGAATATTCAATAGATATAATATTAGATGAATATTCATTTTGTTTTGTTTGATTACCCTTTAGCTTAAAAGTTTAAAATTTAGTTTAATTCTCTTACGTTGTTATTGTTCAAGTAAGTTTAATATTGAACTTAAAGTAATTTTAGTAGGGAACTTTTTGTTTTGGCATACAAGTTTAACTTAAGTGACGTTGCACCTGAAACCTTTAGTAAGCTCTGTATTAATATTAAAACGTTATAAGGACGTTGTCAATAAAAACATAAAAAAAATATTTTCATGTGTTAAATAAAAATTAGGTATTATTTGTGCTGTTCAACTGAATTCTTGATATTAAGAATAATATCAAAACGAAGCGTTTAAAAAATCTTATTCATATTTCTGATTCGAATAGCAATTTCGATGCGCTTGAATTTTTGAACGTTTTTGCATGAGCTTTGAGTTCAAAGATGTGTTGTTGAAATGCTTCAGAGACTTAAAGTGCTTTAGGAATAATTTTAAAATGTTTCACGTGTACTATAAAGATGTCTACTTCTTTAGTACACGTGATTTTAAAAATTCACAACAGTGTGTGTTACGTTGAAGGAAAATATATAAGACTAGCATTTCCCACGGCTCCACCCGCGTTCTACAGACCGTAAACAAAATAGACCGTGTGATGTGTTATAGCCGTTTTATAACGATTAGTTGAGATTTCTCAGAAATCCTGCAATAAAACGTATCCCAAGGATTGACCCGGGTAATTAGCTATCACCATACCAAATTTCATCCAAGTCTACCTAGTAGTTTTCTCGTTATACGGTCACATACAGACGAGATATACATAAATCCTAAAAACAACAGATTTGGTCTCTATATCGACAATAATATTTTTTATTATATGTATAAATTTTCTTTGGTACGGTTTCATTCTCCATTTAGTCATACCTTATTGACTAAACTGATACGTTCAGTAATTTATTACCAAATTAAATAATTATACATTATGACGAGTTCAAACTCTTAGTCGGCTCGAAGGACCACTAAGTTCATAAGCTTGAAAAATATATAGGCTTTATTTAATTCTTTTAAAGTATTTAAATTGAATTATAATTTATATGTTGATGGAAAAGTAAACAGAGTGCTGATTAACTGATCTTTATATTATCCGGGGAATAGGAACCGAACCTTCGATTCAATGAATGAATACGTTTGCTGTTTGAATAAAACATTACACTTCACTTATTTGTGAGTTAGGTAAAGTATATTTTTCTTATACCAATTTCGCTGTTGTTTCTATAAAAAATGTAAATTTTCCATTTGATGAAATACGTGAATAGCTTAAATTAATATTAATAAAGATATTAAGTACATGCAGTGTGTTTTCATTTAAAATGGCGAACTTATTATCTTTCGACATTTCGTCTGTATTGAATATTTAATAAAATATAAATATCTGTGTATTTTTTTTAATAGAATATTTTGTTTAATTTATTAAAAATAAAAAGATATTTATGGTTTTCATGGATGTTTACTTTTTAGATTATTTTTTGTAGATTGGTTATGGAACTAAAAATATGATTATGGCTTTAAAATAACAAGAAATTATCGAGCTATAAAGTGCTGAATAATGGAGTGATTTGAAGCTGTTCTTCATTTTATCTTAAATACAGATATAATGGCCAAAGATATCTTGACGAATATTCTTGCCTTAAAATATAAGAGCTCAAACATCTATCCCTTGACTTCTTGAGCCCAAGTATCTGTCTTGTTAAAATTTCCTCAAGTACAGAGGTCAGAATTTTAATAAATACTCTCGTCCTTGTGTTTAAGTTCATTAATCTAAAAAATATTGTATAACAACAGACAATATAAGATTTAGTATTTATATATTATGGTTTCATTTTCTAAGTCAAATAGTATACGTTATGATACTATGACTGAAATGTAAAAATTTTTATTATGTTTGAAAGGTTCATAAGATACAGACAAACAAAAGAGAAATTTAATTACTAGCGACTCATCTTTGCTTTACGTCATGTTCTTTTCTAGTAAAAAACAAAAATTATTTTATTCCACGAGGACCGTTCATTTTTCCGGGATGAAAAGTGACCATTATTATAATTATAACCTCTATACAAGTATGTAATCTATCTCTGCCTTAAATCTTCAGATCCGTTCTCGTGTGAAAGTGCAATAAACTGTCCATCCATCTATCCTCACAGAATTTCACATTTTTAATATTAGGTACATACAGATTGTCCCAAAACATAACGATAATCTGGGGAATGGCCTTTTTATGATGAGCCAGTTAAAAAAACTCAGCTACCTAGTAGTACTAGAGTACCAACCATTTTATAGAAAAACTTAAAATACACTACCCGGAGTGGAATTTTCCGGCAATTCAAATAGAGTTTTGAATTGTTTGCAGGTTTTATATAAGTAGATAAAATATTTTATTTGACAAACTTTGAAGCTATTAACAAGAAAATTAAATTGCTTTAATTAAAATTGTTATCTATAAATGTAGCAATGAAAATATCCTCCTAACGATGTACATACTAACTAATACTGTCTAACACCGGAACGTGTCAGTTAACTGGAAACACATTTTGCCTGTGTCGACAAGGGCCGTGGCTGTCCGCTAGTATTGTCATATAACCTATATGCAGGAAGGGAATAATGTTGATCAAAGAAAATGACTTAATAAATATTATGTTGGGACATTATTACACACATCGCCATGTAGTGGTAAGCCACGTAGGAAGCTTGTGTTACGGATACCAGATAGTTGATATACTACATATATAAGTTTAAATTATGGCAATTTAAATCAAAAATTAAAAATACGTTGTTGAATAAGGTTTATTACACTATAGCGGAATACTTGGTAGATAAATGAGAGGGATTAGTGACTGGTTGTGTCTCACGTAGGATAAATAGATAAAATGTAATACAATATTGTTACCAAATATTTTTTGAAAAGAGCAACTGTTGAGTTTCTCGCCGGTTCTTCTCAGCAGAACAGCTTTCCGAGCCGGTGGTAGTTTACTCACAGACTTACAGACTGACTTTTAATTTTGATAATGTAAAAATGACGATTCAAAAGAGCTTGTAAAAGTCTATTTGAATAAAGAATATTTTGATTTGATTTGATTTAAAATACATACATACTATACTACTCGTAGTAGCACCCTATAATTGAAAGTTTTTCGCATGATCAAATAAGATTGTTTTTATGTTTAAGTTCATACAAATACATAGAAAGAACCATAGAATTTTTTTTTGTTTCTATGAATTTTTCCAGTATTCACCAGAATTTTATTATTTTAAATTTTTTAAATTAAAATTAGACAAATCGGTCCAACCTATTGTGCTCTTGTCTACAAACAATTTTTATACATGTATATATTTAAACAAGGCATATTGCAACGAGATAGAATGTATACGAACGTAGAAAAAAATGAATAATATAATGATATTTAAGGTATATATATAGGTATATACAAATAATTTTTTTATGACAGTACTTAAACCTTTGGTCAAAAACAAAAAAAAAGTTTTTAATAACTAATTACTTGGCGAGTAACGTTTGGCTCTTTTCGGAAAAATCCAACATATTATTATATAGACAAATAAGTACACAATTTGATTCAAAATGTTAGAGCCGAGATACACATTATAAATTTACATATTACATAAGAAACTCTCGATTAACATTCTCCGCGATTTTCTCTAATTACAGAGAGAACTATTTTGCATTAACTTATTCAGATTATAATATGTAGGATTATCAATAAAAAGTTCTTTCCTTTATAAAACTTTAGTTTAAAAGCTTATTTTTTAACACTTTAATGTATCTACGAAATTGTGCAATTGCTACTTTTAAATTTAAGGGCAACTAGCATTAATACAGAGGATAGAACCTCGGTGCGGTATTTTCAAGTGAATGGACTCTACGTACTAGATATTTCCTTTCTGCTTTTCACAATCGGCTACGTAAATCTAAGATCAAAAATATTTCGCTAACATTTAGCAATATATTTTTGGATGGATAATATCGGTTCGATATCTGAATGTTATTATCGTATATGCATGAAATGGTATCTAAAGGGCTTATTGCAAAGAAAATATATGGGCAAGACGATTAGTGATAGCTAGCTTGCAATATACTCGTAAAACATTAAATTATACTAGCACATATTTATATTTGGGTGTTTTATAAAAAAGAGAGTAGGCGTAGGTATATAAATAATTTTGAAAACCAATTTATATATTTTCTAAACAAATGTATTTAGACCACTATTATAAAAGCATTTTTGTATGTGGCTGTTTGTGTGAAATTTATTACTTCTATATGCCAAAACGGCTGAACCGTTTTGAATATAATTAATCTATACTAATATTATAAAAGTGGAGAGTTTGTTTGTTTGCTATAGGCTATATTATATCATACTATGACCAATAGGAGCGGAGCATGAATAAAAAATGTTGCAGTTACGGGAGAAAAATATTTCTTTTGATTTTCACCCTTTACATTGCGAGCGGAGCCGCGGGAAACGCTAGTTAGTATATATAAATACTGGTATAATTGTAACTGGTCAAGAACAAAGAGAGTCACTAATAGAAAAATCATTGTTATACTAAATTACCTAAAAATAACAAATTTTAATAGAAATCTAATAGCACTTAATGAAACGACATACATGGCTCTGAATTTTAGTGACGTCATAAACAGTATTAGTGGACGGTGAAAAGACTAATGGTTTGGTGTTAAGGGGTCATTCGTAGTTCAATTTTTTTCTATTTAAAAAAAAGATATATTGTTTAGGTCAAAGGTCAAAAATGTATATCACTACATATTATAATAAAACAAAGTCCTTCGTCACGTCTTTCTGTCTGTTCGCGATATACTCAAAAAGGTTTGAGTATATCGCGTAAAGGTACTTTGTTAAGGTTATGTATACATTTACTAGCAGAACCCGCGGCTTCTATCTAACACGAGCGAAGCAAAGGTGAATCGCTACTTAAAATATTAACATAAAATTTGGAACTGATAAATAAGTTTTAATTAACACCAATTTAGGTTAAAAGCTCAAAAAGCAGTGACATTAAAACAGTAATAATTAAATAAATACAGTAATTTAATTTAAACTCCAACAAGTGCCAGAGTCGTACATCATTTTGCAGAATGATCGAACATTTTAAACAAGTACAAACTGAAGAGAGAAAAATTTCACATTTATATTGAACACACGCTTATAAATTACTAGCTGATACCCGCGACTTCGTCCGCGTTGCTTGAAATATTAACAAAGTTTTCCGCATGCGCGTTACGCCGCTTGCCCGACTACTCCGCGAAAAGGAAACATACATTACTGAACACGCAGTGCATATACAAATCGCTGTTTCTTGAAACTTTAATAACTTTTTATTAAATGAAGATGTCGCAATCATTTTTTTTTGATAAGGTCCAAGTGTCTAAGAAATAAAACTTAGAAAGTTTCATTGAAATCTATCCAGTAGTTTTTCCGTGATGCGCGCACAACTGCAGACCTCTATCATATTTTTATTATTTATATAGATTATGAGGTAATAAATTGTTTTATTGTTATGTTGTAACAAAGGTATGGTACCTTTTTACCCGACTGCAACTGAATGAGGGTTGTACTAGACTCTGAGGGAGTGTGTGTATGTTTCTTTTGCATGCTTTGTCCTAATCGTGAGAGTGACACTGGGCATGTCAACATTATAAAAAATAAATTAGATTATTGTTTTTCCATAATATAGAATTTATGAAAATAACGGGTTTTATAAATGACTAACAAAAATATACATAACTTATACATTTATTTAAATGTAATTTGGAACGAGAAATGTATTTTATAAAAAACCGACTGCGTAATAATAAACAAAATTGACGAAGCAACAGCTAGTTGGTTTTATTAGATATTTTTTTTAAATAAACTAGCACTTTTGAGGGAAATATTAATTGAGAATGCAATTTTTTTAATAAAAATAATACCAATTTCGCTGTTGCTTACACCTACTTAAATAATGTACCTACATGAAATAAGTCACTAGAAATTACTAACGCTTAATATATACATAGAAATTATATTAAAATCTATAATAGAAATTTAATCTTAGTAGCATGTACTTTATACGAAATATCTCAAGAATTCCTTTGGTTATAACGCGAAACATCTAAAGGCTAACCCTTAAATGACCCCCGCCTACTCATTCGATGGCGGATTTCGCCCATTTATAGATGTCATTGGGCTGAAAAATGGCGTAATAGCCGAATTACTGCCCTGCTGAGATAAAGGCACGTGTGAAATTGGTATTTTTGGCAATAATAGTCAAATGTATTTATAGTTTTTAAAGTGTAAGTTTGTTTATAAAACATAGTTTTTTTACTTTTGTTGTACAGGCAGGCGCAGGGGTAGCCCAGCGGTAACTCGCTCGCAGCGGTAAATCGATGTGGTAAGACGATGCGGGTTCAAATCTTGGTCTCGCACCTCTGATATTTTCATGTGCCAATCATTTCTAACATTGTTACCACTCATCTAACAGTGAAGGAAAGAATATATAAAAAAGGAAAACATCGTGAGGAAATCTGTATGTCTGAGAAACCCTGGCACGTTTTTGACCGTCATTTGATATCCGGTGGACTATGTCCTGATCCCCCTCGTACTGAGGGAGGCCCGATCCCAGCTGTTGGACGTTAAAATGATAAAAATAAATAAATATTTTCACACATTTTCACACAGCACTATCTATTTCCATGGCAAGGTTGTGTTATGTATACCAGATGGTTAATATACTACATATATAAGTTTAAATACATACATATTATAAATATAAACATCCATGACTGAAGTACAAACATTTGTGCTCAACAAATGAAAGCCCCAGCGGGACTCGAATCCACGATCGCTGGCGCAGAAAGTAGAGTCACAAACTAAGCCAACAGGGCCTCAAGTCTGCCATTGCCACTTTTCAATATAATCATATGAAACATATGAAGTACAATATTAAATATGTACCTGTGAACACTAGTCGACTAAATCATTTTAGAACAAATACTTTTAAGAAGTTACTTAACTTAAATTATTGTGAGGACCCCAATGAACTATACGGTTCTGTTTTTGAGGTTATCAAAGGTGAATATGATTTGATATTTAAGTCAAAGTGTTTTCAGAAAAGCAAATCAATGGCTTTCAGGAATTGGGCGACAGTGGGAATTCATATTAGCAGGAAGAAATTATACTCACTTTATGAGGAGAAATTGTATAATCATTCAGAAGGATTTGCTAACTATGTAAAAAATTACTCAAAAATATTTAAACGCTCATGTATCCTAGCAAAATCGATGTATATAAGTAATAAAATTAAAAATAGCTCGTGTAAAATAAAATCAACCTGGCAAGTAATACACAGTGAAACTGGAAGAGACAAGCCTCGTAATTTAAACATAACTTTAAAAATAAATGATAAAATATTGAATACAGATCAAGAAGTTGCGGATGCTTTTGAAAGATTTTTTGCTGATATTCCAGTTTCCACCACCACGTCTCTAAAGTCATCGCCCACTCTTGCTGAATCTTTAATTGTGTCTAATGTAAATGAATGTAAAAAAGAGTTCAAATTCTCTCATGTTAATCTCAATGATGTAATGAAAGCCTTTAAATCATTAGAATTGAAAAAGGTTGCCGATCTTGATGGCTTTTCGGTTCAAATAATTCACTCTATAGCTGATTATATTGCTCCATTCTTGGTTGTCATTTTTAACTCATGTACTGACAATGGTGTGTTTCCTGATTTGATGAAGCAGAGTAAAGTCATTCCATTATTCAAAGCCGGTAGTTCATCTGACCCCACAAATTTTAGACCTATATCTATTCTACCAACGCTAAGTAAAATATTTGAAAAGCTTATATTGCAACAATTACTGAACCATTTTTATGGCAATGATTTAATGAGCTCCAAACAATTTGGTTTTTCAAGGGGTCGCTCAACAACCGATGCAGGTGTTGAGCTTATTCACCAAATTTTTGAAGCCTGGGAAAATTCTCAGAATGCCATTGGTATCTTCTGTGACTTATCCAAGGCATTTGACTGTGTTCATCATAATATCTTAATCAGAAAACTACACCATTATGGTGTCAGGGGAAAAGCACTTAGCCTTCTAAAGTCTTATTTGGCCAACAGAGTTCAGCTGGTCGAAGTAAACAATGAGAGATCAGCTGGGTCTTATGTCACCATGGGCGTTCCGCAGGGTTCGATTCTTGGGCCATTCTTATTCCTGGTATATATAAATGATTTACCATACTTTGTACATAATAAGCATGAGATAGTGTTGTTTGCCGATGATACTTCTTTACTTTTTAAGCTGCATAGACAGCATACTGCTTTTGATGATGTGAACAATGCTATCTCTAAAGTAGTGGATTGGTTCACTGCGAATAATCTCCTTCTTAATGAAAAGAAAACCAAATGTATAAAATTTTCCTTGCCCAATGTTAGACAGGTTGGCACTAATATAGTAGTAAAAGATGGTGAATTGAAACCTGTGGCTACAACTGTATTTTTAGGCATCACCTTGGATACCAAACTTCAGTGGGGTCCTCATATCCTTAATCTGGCGAAAAAGCTCAGTTCTGCAGCATACGCAGTTAAAAAAATTCGGCAACTTACGGACGAAAATACCGCGAGGCTTGTCTACTTCAGCTATTTTCATAGTTTGATGACATATGGCATTCTACTTTGGGGACATGCTGCCGATGTTAACACTATTTTCACACTGCAGAAACGAGCTATTCGGGCCATCTATAATTTAGGACCAAGAGTGTCATTAAGAAATAAATTCAAGGAAATAGGTGTCTTGACCTTGACATCGCAATACATATATGAAAACCTTGTTTATGTAAAAAAAAATATAAATTCATTTAAGAAAAATAGTGACAATCATAATTTCAATACTAGAAATAGGGATAGGCTTGCTTGTCATGTAAGTCGCCTACATAAAGTCACAAATTCATTCAGAGGTCTATGTGTACGTTTTTACAACAAGGTCCCTGTTGACATACAAAACTTGCCTTTAAACAAGTATAAATCTGTTTTAAAGAAAAAATTGTATACTAAAGGGTACTATAAAATATCTGAATATTTAGATCTAAATAACCCCTGGGACTGAGCCGCTAGATTGTTAAATGGCTGTCGCATAAGTTATAATT
Organism: Boloria selene; assembly: GCA_905231865.2. NCBI lineage: Eukaryota > Metazoa > Arthropoda > Insecta > Lepidoptera > Nymphalidae > Boloria > Boloria selene. Next base: position 3,761,786 of record HG993133.1, read on the forward strand.
GATAAATGTATTTATAGATTAATTATGATTTTGTAACAAAATGACATATTTCAAGTGTAATGTGATTTACCTACGAAATAAAATATTTTTGATTTGATTTGATTTGATTGCAATGGTGTTACAATTGTCTATCAATGACATCGTAATTGCTACTTTTTGCAATTTTGGTAGTCTACTAATTCAATGGTCTTCCGATGGTGTATCACTGACACTTCAATGACACTTTGCAAATAATTGGTAGTCCCGTACGTAATGACAAGTCAATAATCAAACGAATTGCGTAGTTTGTTAATCTATCTTTTTGGCTTTGTATGATCATTTTACATAATGCTTAGTCTTTAAAACATATATTGATAATATATATAATCCAACTTAGCCTAAATAAACGTTTTACGAACGCTTTTTAACAATTGACAAAATTGTCAAAATGACAAGACCATTGATCGACCATTGTAAATTTAGTAGACTACGAAATTGTTGACTAATGGTAATTGAATTAAAATTGCATTGTTCTATAATGACAATTCATGTAAAATAGCAGACTTGAGGCCCAGGTCTTCAAATCCCTAGGATAACATGGCTGTCACTCTTGGTAGTAATTTATAAGTAAAGTTTTAGCGTGTAATTATAAGGAATTATATAAAATATAAGGAATTATATTTGCATTTATATACGAGGTCTGATTGTTCTGAGTCGCATGTTTCGATAGTAAAAAATAGTCTAAGTCACTTTCACTGGAAGCCATCAGGCAGGCGGCTTTATCGCTCGGGACGAAGCTTGCTTAAGTAGGCCAGGCGCCGAGCGTCGTGATTGAACGAGAAATCGATCCTACGGTTAGGACGGCAACGGTACTCTTGGGTTTTAACACGTTGTAGAATCTTGTAGCTCCCGTATTCTATTTAACCATGCATGAATACGGTCAAAACCCGTTTTCCCTAGTATATCCCTATAATAGTTAATTTTATGTAGTGAACATTAAAACTATATTAACTAGCAACTTACGTTTGCTTTGTTCTGGTTTCTCGTAACTATAGTAAATATAAGCTACCCCAACCTAATAATGTGATAATCTACATTCCGTAACATGAAATAGGTATATTCGTTGGTACTTTCATCGAAATTTGAGTGAGAAAGAGTACAAAAACACTTTAAAAAATGCTCATTTTACAAGTTACATATTATATTACATATTAGACTTTCCTAATACTATACTACACTACAGCAAAGTACCTACAGTTTCAAAACTATCGTGTGCAATAAATGCATATGAAAGTACTTACATCAAAAATCAATTTTTAAAATTATTGCCTGTCTATATGTCTGTTTGTCTGTATGTTTGTTATGGCTATTCTCTGAAACGGCTGAACTAGTTTTGACGGGACTTTTACTGTCAGTTAGCTAATTTTATTAGAAGTAACTTAGGCTACTTTTATTTTATTAGAACACTAGCGTTTTCCGCGGCTCCGCTCGCGTTCTAAAGGCTGAAACCTAAAGAAATATTTTTCTCCCGTTTTTGCAACATTTTTCATTGGTGTTCCGCTCCCATTGATCGTAGCGCGATGTAATATATAGCCTTCCTCGATAAACGGAATATCCAACACAAAAATAATTTTTCAATTCGGACTAAGTAATAAATATAATAAAAATAAGCTTTTATATACTGAAAGAATTTTATATGTATAAGTTTTCTTTATGGTAAAAAGGGGGCAAACGAGCTGAAGGCTCACCTGATGAGAAGTGATCACTTCCACCCATGGACATCTGCAAGCCTGGGTTGCAGATGCGTTGCCGGCCTTTCAGGAAAGGAAAGGAGGGAGGAGGGAGGGAAGGGGGAGGGAAGAGGGAAGGTGGACGAAGACGGAGGATGAAGGGAAAAGGGAGGGAGGGAGAGGGAGGAGGGAAGGGGAGTGGGCCTCCCGGACTCTCACTCACCGGACAGTATAGCTGCAACTTCACGCCGGTCTTGGCACTACCACTTTACAACTAAATTGATAGTATATTGGTTTTCTTAATCGAAAAAGGAATTACAAATAAATTATACCTTTTTCGATTAAGAAAACCAATATATTATCAAAATAAAAACCCATACGTGTATTATATTAAGTACCGAATAGCTTTAAAGCAAAAATTCTATAAATATTTAAAGAAATATCATAAATGCATTAGAAAGCTGATTGAACCTCTGAATCGCATATTCATTTGGGATATTCGCTTAGAGCGTTGCATCAGTGCTACCTGTGAAGTCGAGATATCTAAAACGAATACTTTTAGTTGTAATTTTGAAAATTGACTTGATTAATATTGGCAATACGATTTTTTTGATTATATAATACTAAAATCTATTAATACTTATGTTGCTCCTGGAGCTCCCGGCCAAATTATAAGTTTATAGCACAAAAAATGGAGGACTTTCATACAAACTTGCGAGAACCCATAAAGCTCCTTGATCCGGCCCTGTCTCAAAATTTGTTTTTAGCGGACGTCTACTAACTATAAACTACCTCCCTGCCAATTTCATCTTTACACATCAAGCGGTTATCGATATGTCATGATGAGTAACTGAGTGAGTTAGTAAGTACCTTTTACCTTTCGCTCTTATATTTGGATTTATTCTAAAGCACATTAATTCAATTTACATTTATCTGGCTCCTTTGTGCTGAAGCGGTTTGTCTGATTTTGATGAAATTCAGTAGCTGAGTGTATAATCTAAATTAAGTTTAAAGCTAATTATAAGTACCTAAAATACAAACAAGTGAAGCAAGTAAAAATTTACATCACCTCGATATACGATATTGATTTTCTCTTACCGGCTTTATTCAAGTGGGCACTTGTAAGTAACCGCAACTTGTGAGAAATGACATTTTAAATTGAATTTGTAACACAAAATGAAATTATTGAAATTCTCTCCAACGTAAAATTGGAGTGCCGATACAATAAATTCTTTGAAATAGTGATGTTTTTTGTGAATATATGTAACATGCAATAACTGTGTCTGTCTGTTCACGCTGAAACGACAAGACAGATTTTAATAGAAGTTATTACACAGATAGACTGAATAAACTTTTAGGCACTTTGCATATTTTTTTTCAACTCGCGGAGTAATAAATTTGACTTAAATTTCTTTCTTAAGTTATTTTCATTTATCTGATAATATTTAATTTTGACCTATTTAAAATTCAAAAATACCTTGTATATATAATAATTTAATATTTTAATTATCTTGTTCATTATTTTAAAAATACATTTTTTTTGAAAGTTTGTATGGGGATTATACTAAACGAAACAATCTTTTCGGATTTCGTCGCGGATTTATTTTGATTTTTGTTTCCGACGTTTAGAATGTTTACAGCAATCATGGTCACGGGAGAGAGTCTCTCGACAAAATCCGAAAAGATACTTTAATTTATAATGTCAAATATTCGCGTAAACCTAAATACACATTTTATTTCTGTTAGGAAAAATAATTCTTTTTCATGATATCCCCAGGAGCGGCACTTGTATTTATTTTTATTCAACTCTATATGGACGTACCTTTCAACCCTGTTCGAGGCTAGCATTAGAAAATGGGGCACCTAAATCTGTCGTCAGCTAACGGTCTATAAGAAAGTATTTGTATTCAATCTTTTCTCAAGAAACGCCTTCTAAAGTTCTAGAGTTTCTGTTGTACCAAACGTAAACGAACATTCCTAAGGACGAACCCTAGAGGAAACAGAGTAACCTCTAGTGTAGTATATAAATATTTCATTTTACAATTCAAAACATAAAAGCTGTCTATTAGTGTCGGTTATTGATTTAGTATCTCTTAATATTAGTGCGATTGCCGCAAGGGACGTGAAGGAAAGTGTCCTCTGGATATGACACTCTTTACATAATGGTAATAATGATAATTATTCAGTTCATTTAAAATATTCACGTTCACTGACTATAAAGGATTTGTTCAGAAATATCGGGAAGTTATACAGTAAGAACATCTTATAAGTGTTTAAATAAAACAATGTTTTCGTAATTTTTCAGGTTTATTTTTGGTATTTGGTTGCCGAAGTTTCAAATATTTTTCAGCAATCATAGACTTACCTTAGTCATTCTCATGACCATTTTGTGTCCCATGATGTTTACACGTGCGAATCATTTTCCATCATGATTACACTTGTTTAAGGTGAAGGAAAACATTGTGAGGAAGCTTGCATGTCTGAGAAAACCTAGCAAGTTTTCGAAAGATATGTGAAGTCCGCCAATCAGCACTGGGCAAGCGGGGTGAAATATTATAATATAGGGCCTAGCACTGGGACGTTGAAATTGGCTGAATACATACATACAATAATGTTGTAATTATTATTGACATGATCATAAAATGACATATATATATGACGACTTGTATAGAAAAACGCTATAAGACAATGAAAGCTTACAACGGTATGAACAAATTTGAAAAAAAAGCTCTAACTTTATTTAAATGTTTCAGGCTCTTTCACTTTACCTAAAAGAGCCAATTTTAGCCTTCATTAGAAGGCGTCTACCTTATTTTGAAATATTAATTAACATTTGCTTTTCAAAGCACAGAAAACAATTTAAAGATAATCTACTTTAAAGAAGCCTTTGAATAAATTGTAATATTTTCAAATATAAATATTCTAATATTTTATAATATGTATGTATTTAAAATTTATATATGCATAGTATATCAAATATCTGGTATCCGTAACACAAGCTTCGTAGCTTACAACGGAACTAGATGGTGTTGTAATAATGTCCCAACTAGGGATTGCAATCCGGCGTCATTTTCAATCCGGCCGGATCCGGCAGAATTTCCACCAGATCGATATAATTTTCGCCTTTTTGGTTCAAAATGAACTGTTATTAAGTTATTCAAGTATCATTGTACTTAATATAGGTAAGTAGTTTATAAAAAACTAGCGGAACTCGCAGCTTCGCTAACTAAAAGTACGAAAAATATGTTTGTCTATACGCTTTTACTTATAATATACCAAAAATTGATTCTCCATTTACCATTTCATCCCTTTTGTTATGAGGACTACTCTTTAAATCAGTTATTCGGTTTTCTTGGCGTAGTTGTAGTAGTAGATAGACCTAAGCCTACTATTAAAAACTTTTTGTTGACTTTGTTGAGAAAAGTATTACGTTTTTCAAACATGTGCAAAAATAAACTGTTATTTAAATCAAAAGCACTAAGAAATATTGATTTCATCTTTGATGTAAGTTACCCGCAAATTACTGCTTACCCCTTTTTAACCCCGTAAGGCAATGGGTTTCAATAAAATACGAAACATGTTTTCCATCAATTCTGTTAAAGTATCTTTATGCAAAATTTGAAGTAGATTGGAATCACACCATACAGACATTGCTCGGAAAATCCTTTCTAATCCGATAACTACGTCATAAACTACAAGGTCAAACCCTAAACGATTCAGGTCTCTACGATTAGCAGTTTAGGCTGTGCGTTGATCCATCAGTCATTCAGGATGGAGCATTTTCTAACCCAATGTTAAGATTAGACAACGAGCAAATAATAATTAAAATGTAACGGTGGCTAGTGTAGGCAACTAGGTAAAATTTTAACGTTGTAACGAGTAGCTCAGTGTTCCTAGATGTCACTTTCACAGCTAGATCAATATCTTTTTATTTATAAAGTAACTTTATAAAATCTAATATAATTTACCTTACTTTACAGAGATGAGACCATTATAATTATTATAGTATTCGAGAATTTCAACAAACAAGTCTTATATTTATGTCAGATACCAACTCACACGCATGAACACCACGCACTACGCATTTAAAGTACCAACTCATGCAAAAGCTCTATTATTTTGCCAAAAATTAGTAACACCGGATCCGGTCACCGGATCCGGTATATTAGTACCGGATCCGGTGACCGTGAAATGTTGCCGGATCCGCCGGCTTACCGGATCCGGTTTTCCGGATTGCAATCCCTAGTCCCAACATATTTAATATTATTTATTATTATTTACCACTACTTCGTTTACTATAGTTTTCATTTAGAAGAATAACTTAAAAAAAGAATTCCGGCAATCTCAAATTAAATAATATACTTTTTTAAATAAGTAGCCTTAAGCCGAGTCCGTATGAAAATTTAAGGGGAAGAATTAACAAAAATCATCATATCATTATTTACCAAAATTTCATGTTTTAGACCAGACATAGCCTGTACCAGCAATACTGTTATTAAAATAATAAAATAAAGCGTTTATTTTGAAGACAAAATATATAAAAAATCTTACATATTGTCTGTTCACTATTCTTTATGACAATGTACGTCGCTTTTACGATGGCAATAAATCAGATTGAACGTTAGTACACGGTGAAATATTGTCCTACGAATGCTTAGCTATCGATATTTCTGTTTAATAATCGAAACTTCGGGTCTTATCATAGATATAATTCTACAATCGTCGAAGAATAATATTTAAAAAGTTGTATTAAATCATTCTTAATTTTAAATAACCTAATAATACTTTCATAAATATAATACGTATATACTTAAAATTAAGTTATATATGTAGTATATCAACTATCCGGTATCCGTAACACAAGCCTCGTAGCTAAAACGCGAAATGGATGGCGCAGTTGTAAGAATGTCCCAACATATTAAGGTTTACGGTTTTTGTGTTTTGTGTTGTGTTGTATGTTTAGAATTAAAATATATAATTTTATAAGGTACTTTGGTGCCATTTTGGATTTTTTGTAAATTGTGGGTATGCACTGTCCGTAACAAGTATATAAACCTCTGAAACGTTAAATACCTTAGTCTCTCCCGTAACCATGATTGCTGTAAAGCATGGGAACCAAAAATCTAAATGAATCTGCCACAAAAACCGAAAAGATAGTCTCATTAATCATAATAATAAATTATATTATCAATTTTTTTTTTTTTAAATGATTATTATAGGACACTCTACTTATCGTTTCTAGGCCTTGAATTCATTTTCCATTCAAATTATAAGCTTAATTCAATTCGCACTTTATATTGTTTGTTTAGCTCTATGTGATGTTAGTAAAGTACATGTTTGTGAAGTAAAATAAATAACCACTAGTCAAAATGTCAATAGAGTAGACATACAAAAGCTTTCCTCTTATTTCTTCAGTTAACTAAATAATAGAAGTACAAAATATAATTCGTCAACTAATAAAAAATATTGTAGTCTTCATACTATATATAAAGGGAATAAAGTTAGTTTTTATTTTTATTACACAGAGTCATATTGAAAAATTTAAAAATACCTACGAATATATGTACTTTATTTATATTCGTTTGGTAAACAAAAGACATTAGGTAAGACGTAAGACATTTACAACATTAAAATATCAGAGCTGTCAGACTCGGGATGTGAACCCGCTTCGTTTACCCAACGCGTAACCACTGAGCTACCACTGCTTTTCAGTTTTAGTAATTAGTTCCAAATACATTCTCAAGTGACACTTAAGACACAAGTTAGTATGTAATACACTATACTTCATGCCATATTACACCGCAATTTACCAAACAGTTACTTCTAATTAAAATTCTAGCCCAATTTAGCCAGTTTAGTCTAAACAGTAATTAATTATACAAAGTGTGGAGATGGATTGTGGTACCCAAAAGAGCATTCACTGTGAATAGCTGTAACTGAACTCTCTAATCAAGTTAATAAAATTACGTCCTCTGTGGTTACATTTAAGTACTCTAGTTTATTATTATGTAAATTACCTTTTACTTATTTTAAATGTGAGTTAAAGCTAAAATATGCACTGTATGCATTACTTTTAATTTTTCTTACTTATATATGACTAAACTATTAAATTTAAAAAAAGTGAAAATCGACTAATGATTATTAATCTTTCATCCTTGATTGTAGATGTCTAAAAAATACACAAAACAATTAGGTATTGCGTATATTTTTATGTGGGTCTAAAATAATATTTAAGGTAACCGGTAAGCGGCTACGCGAGCATAGGAAACCAAGCATTCAAATTTGTGATTTTTTACCTCTGATAATAGTCTCTTCTCATGTGCAAATCGTTTATAGGTAAGATTACTACTTTTTCTTACTATTAAAGAAAAATTCTTGAAGAAATTTGTATGCCTACATGTAGTTAACGACAGCCTTTATAATATCAAAGGAAAGTGCGTGCCCGCGCATAATATAATCTTATATATAATACATTATTATGATTTTTTATTTTTATATTTCAGCCCTGTTTAACGTCCCACTGCTGGGCACGGGCCTCCCTTCTATACAAGGGGGATCGGTCCATGGTCCACCGCGCTGGCCTAGAGAATTTTGCTGAGATCTCTCAGACATGCAGGTTTTCTCACTAAGTTTTCCCTCACCGTAAGACAAGTGGTAAGACGAATCTTTTGTAAAGTAAAAAAGATTCGCACATGAAAATATTAGAGGTACGAGACGCGGATTTGAACCCGCATTACTCCGTTATTCAACCGAGTGCGTTACCACTAGGCTATAGACTTGTGTTTGTTATTCACTAGTGATGTACCCGAGCGAATAGAGGATGAGTTAAAAAGTATAATATTACTTTTCTCTATGGTGAGCACCTAGTTTAAATTAAGTTTCCATAGCTACGAAGTCAATTCTTACAATTCATAAGAATTTCATAAAGAAACATTTTTTGGCGTAATTTATATTCAGATACTGATACCTTGTAAATTTATATTCTACGAATATATCGATAAAATTACAGAAATATATTAGAAAAACTTTTACTGTACTTTATATCAGTACTTAAGAATTAAAATACCTGAATAATTTTGAAGCAATATAATGTTTTATTCAAGCATTATTCAAAGTGGATCTCGTGATTCGTGTATCTTGTTTATAATTGAAATCTTCGAAGGGACACAGCTTGATTAAAGCTCAGCTTATCCGGGTCAGAAATAGGGGATTACTCATTATATTAAAATATTCTGACATTGTTCATACATATTTTTCGAACAAAGTACAGTACAATGAATTTATGCAACAAGTTAGTGCCTGTTGCTTTATACATTTAATTTCCAAAATTGAACAGTTTTCACTTAATATTGGGAAAATTAAAAACTAACTCAAAATAATACTTTCTTAGACTTACGCAAATATTTAATCCGAAATAAAACTCTATTTTCCGATTTTTTCGCGGATTTATTTTGATAAGTTTCAATGTTTTTAATGCTTTACTTAATGGGTAGGCTGTCTGTAACATATTTATAATGCCTTTGAGACTTTCAAAACCCTAGTCTCTTTCGTGACCAGGATTGTTGTAAAGAATTCAAGCATCCGGAAAAAAAAATATATCCATGAAAAAATCCGAATATAGTTTTATTTTAAATCTCTAATGACTCCTTAATGGTTAAACTTTCTTATTGTGTTGATTTCATTTGTTTTAACAAGTCCATTAAAGTATAATGGTTTCTTTTAGTTGTAAAAACTATAATTATTTTATTAAGTTCACAACCAGTACACATGGCCTGATTTTATAAAAGACTAGCGACTCACCGTCCTCTCCTTTATATTATATAAGGGGGAGGGGGGGGGGAGGGAGGTAGAGGGAGGAGGGAAGGAGAGTGTGCCTCCCGGACTCTCACTCACCGAACGAAACGCGACAGCATACCCGAAGGTAACAAGCATGGCACTACCACTTTAAAATCATCAATAGCAATAAAAAATCAAATTAAACAAACAAATCAATCAAATTATTTTACACTATTACTTATAATAATATTACTAGAACTATCATCAAATGCCTTCTTAATAATAAGATTTTCCAAAGAATATTTACTGTAGTATCGACTCAGAAAAAAATCAACTTAGTTAAAATGTTATTTTATGTATTTCAAAAAAAAACCTATTCGTTAAAAAATATATAACATTTGACAATATGCATAGGTACACAATATATCTAAACAATCTTGTTGCATTTTTCGTAAATTCAAATATTGTAAGGTAATTTGGTATTTTCGATATCATTATAAAATTTTGTACTGAGCATAATTTTTGTTCATTAAAAACGTGAAGAACCAAAAAATAATAATTTCTCTTTATGAATATTTGGAGTGATACAAAAAATGAATTACGTAAAGCGAGGTACTTGTAAGAAGGACCATCTCCCCGATCATATTGTTCGAATCGAAAACGTGATGCCATCCAAATTACTTTCCTTCAAAGGGTGTATTTTGGAAGTTCAAGGATTCTCATTTTGAAGAAATATGCTAGTATTTATATTCGCTGAACTTTTAATATATTTACCTTATTATAGAAAACTAGCGACTCGCCCTCGCTTCGCTTGGGCTTTTTCCTAGATTAAGCACAGGCAAAGCCGCGGGATCCGCTAGTTATGCATATAAACCTTCCTCTTGAACCACTCTATCTATTAAAAAAACCGCATCAAAATCCGTTGCGTAGTTTTAAAGATCGTACATAGGGATATAGGGACAGAGAAAGCGACTTTGTTTTATACTATATAGTGATAGTGATATAGTGATAGTGATAGTGAAGTGAAGTGATACTGACTTTATAATGTATTTTATGGGTATACAAATACTTTCTTATATAAAACCTATAAAATATACAACTTACCAAAAATTAAATTTAACAATATTGTTTTTTTTTGTTTTTTGAGGGTGGCACTGTCTGTAATATTTCTGACATGTTAAGTTTACCTTACCTTAGTCTTTCCTGTGACAGATTTCTGCGTAGCATTCGAAACCGCGTCGTGAGGAGGAAAAGGAGAGTTTCTATTTAACTACTATCGAACACTACATCTTGATACACATATCCGTTTCTTCTCAAAAAATATGAGCAAAGCAAGTTCAAACCCCGGCTTGCGTATCTTATATTTTCATGCCTGAATAATTTATCCCATGATTACCACTTCCGGTAATGGGAAAGATAGCCTAGCAAGTTTTCAAAAGTCATTTGAAGTCCGTCAACCTGCACTTTGCGCGGTACACGCCTGACTCCTCTCGTATAAGGATAGGAATCCTATCCTTTTAGGGCTGATAAATAAATACTTACATTCATTTTTATTAAATTTATGTTGTAATATGACGTGTAGTACAAAACGTTGTATTACAAAGTTAAGAGCATAATAGTTTACGTGTCATGCTGAATAAAGGATATTAGAGCATGAAGTAGTTGTGGCAAGAACGTCGCGAATGTAATACCTTCTTTGAAGAAGCACTTCTAGGATTACTTTGTGCTAGTGAAGAAAGAAACTATGTTTTGTTTTTATTTTAAGCTAAAATGTATAGCTCTGTTAGGTAGAACAATTGTACGAAGTAATTTTACTTCTAACAGTTTTAAGTGTTTGTATCTGCTAAGTTTATATCTGTTCTTCTAAGGAAAAAGCTTTTTCCAAACAGCTTTATATTTTGTAGAGCTTTTACGAACATAAAAATCAGCATTATAAAAACATTTTATACTTTAACATTAGCTATTAATATCGAAATCTCAATATAATACTAAGAATTCATTACATTTACTACGATTTGTAGAGAATACATTTCTACTCCTCTAAGAGATATTCGAGTTGTAATATTCGAGACTGTTAGGTCTTAAATTATAATTTCATTTTATACACTTTGTAGAACTATCTCAAAGGAATATTATTTTTCGTGAATAAAATAGTGTAAAATGTTCTTACAAACGAAAGCTCGTACTGTAAGCTACAATGGATGGTTTCATTCTTAGTCGTGTGAAGAACTTTTTCATTATGTAAATGTAGCAAAATATAAAATATCCGCTGTAATGTATCTGTATAGCGCTTATCAGCGCCTTGTCAAAGATAGAAAATATTTCATTTAATTTTAACGTTTTTGTGGTCATTGTGAGTGATGTTCTACTCGTATTCCATAGGAAGTGTTCAGTCTCTCTATAAAGAAGTAGCGGATTTATCGTACTTATTAATTTGATAATAATAATAAAAATCGTTTATTGCCACGAAGAAAGAACATAAAGAACATAAAAAAAGTTAATATATACAAGGTGGCTTAAATAAATCGATGGCAAAGGGTAATAACTTAGCTGATGCTGCTGAGGCCAGAGTCTCAGACAGCGCTGTTTTTCAGTATTACCCAGCTCCCTAGGGTGTTGTTTAAAAAAAGGTTTAAAAAATCCAGTAATTGTCCTAGTCTAGTCTTAGATGTATGGCTAACTTGAACAAAAATTCGCACGCACACACACGTTTTTGCACACGAACACGCTAATGCATACGTCCACTCACACGGAAAAATGACTGTAACACTTATAATACAGACTATATTCTCTAATGATATTATTGGGTATATCATGAAATAAAAGACGACAAATCGATCAAATCGCTTTATTCGATTGAGTATTTACGCATATTAATAATAATGTTTATGAAACATTCTCTATTTTTATATACAATTACTATACAATGTAATTTATATGTACAATATTAGTTATAAGTGAAAAATAGAATCATATTTTTTGCTTAAGCAGTTTGAAATGACAAATAAATATAAGACAAATATATATAAGATAATGACTAGTTTGTGGACTTTGAGAGAACATTTATTTATATTATTGCATACAGTACCTTCAACTCTCTTTCACTCTCAAGAAATGTATAATATGCGTTAAAAATAGCACATAAAATAAATAATAGTACGATTGTCTCACTGAAAAACATTATTAATATTTAAAATATGCAAAATACATAATGTTATCAAAAAAAAAAAACAGATTTGAACAGCCAGTCGTGTAGTTTGTCTAATACGTAATAGTTCTAATTGTCTAAGAGCCGGTGGAAGATCGACGTTCACCGATCTGATAACCAGATGAGACATATTTTTTATCAAATATAATTTATAAACAAATATGCCTATAATAACTTGGCTATCTGAAAGTGCTTATGGCTATTTTTAATTAAATTAACTTTAATCGATTTTTTTTCATCACTTTCATTCTTTTGATAACCAAATGAATTTTATTTCACTGTTAGTTTTTAACACACAGAATATGCCTCAGTAGGTTTGCCTACTCATTTTTGTGTATCTACCTGGCAAGCCGATGTGAACAGGTAAGTCAATATAGGTGACTCCATCGTTCTGCTAACTTATTGAAAGTTATATCAAATTTTAGATCATTTTATTACAAAATCAGTCATATAGATTTGCCTGCAAAAAATCATACTTAAAGCACTGTTGCCTAGCTAAAAATAGCCATGAGCACTTTCAGATAGGCAAGTAATTATAGGCATATTTGTTTATAAATTTTATTCGATAAAAAATATGTCTCATCTGGTTATCAGATCGGTGAAGGTCGATCTTCCACGGTCTCGTCTACTATAATTAATAGATTTTGAAACACCAATTAAAATTATTTTGAAAATGAACAATAAAATTTTAACATTCACAAGGATATGTAGTCGTATCAGCTACCCTAAATTAATATTATTGTTTTTTTTTACAATATGTTGTGCAAGTGAAACCTTTTTTTACTATATTATATTAATTATTTTATTTATTTGGTATTTCAACACCTAATGTCACGAGTTCGATTTCTATTTGAGATATACATTGTACTGGAAATAGCGGAAAAATTTAGAAATATGAACCGCTGTACACGTGTTTTTTATTTATTTTAGTGTAGGTACTTCGTAGTAATATTTCCTCATTTGCTACAGTGACGAATTTAGCTTATTCAGTTTAGACACTCGAAACTTTCCTAAAGTTTAAGTAAATCATTTCACTTATTTTGGTTTTTGATATCTTATAAATTAAATACATTTATTTATATGTATATAAACTGGAGCATGAGAAACTTCTGCAAAAATATATTAATTTCTTCTTTATCCCTGAGGATAACTAAAGACATCATGACATTCAGATTGTCCATCAAAACAGGTGTTATTAACGTCGATGCACCATTATTATTAGACCATCTTTTCTAGCATATATTGGCACAACAGTACGTTAACAAAGATAAATCAGACATAGGTACTCTTCTTCTCAGGTCTTAATGTTTAAGAATTTTTTAAGCCCAAGCCCCCAAAATTATGTCATTAATAATCCAATTCAGAATTTGATCTCAGTAGTTCAATTAATTAATCATGTAGCCCATTAAAGTTGTCGTTTAAACATTTAATTAAAATGTTTTCAATGTAATATTATGATTAATTAATAATTTATTTACATGTAATAATACTTTGATATTTCAACAGGTTTTATAGGTAACATTTATTTTCTTTAATCTAGCGTACATGAAGATCTAACGTATTCATAATTCATCGCGACTCGTTATTCTGTACATGACTAGCTTACACAATCGCCTACAATTTAATAATATATCCAATTATACTCGAATTGAACTGAAAATATTAAAATTCACGAACAATATTACAAATGTTATTTATTTATAATATGTAACAATGCTACTACTATATTGAAGTAAATAAAACTAGAAGAACTTGTATTTTGCGGTGAAAATATACTACACTGCGTATGCTAAAAGCGTATTTATTAAAGCTCTTTAAGTTTACACGAATTGAGATCGGATATTTCTATTCACTGAGAGAGCGCCGAGTCCTGGGTCGGAACAGGGTCGAACGCGCTCCCAGGGTGCTGGCTACCTCGTCTTACAATATTGGCATGACAGAACTTTCTTAAAAGCCTGTCGAAACACTTTATTAAATATGGTGTAGAATATTGGATTAACCATCGAACTTGCATATCCCAACCAAAGAACGAAATCGAAAACCCAACTCGAAATTCTTCTTTCACATTCCGGGCACACAGCTGGTACCATATTGAGAATAAAAAATGGGGCCCAAAGTACGACGAATGTAAAGAAAACTACACCCAGCACTTTTGTGGCCTTTTGTTCTAGACGCAAAATTCGCCCATGTCTAGATGAATTTCGTGAAATAACACTTGAATTTCTTGAATGATGTGTTCGGATTTGTCTTTGGGGGCTGGGATTTACTGTTGGTCTATTATTAATTGATCTCTGACTCCGAATAGTCCTGACTGGTGTTGAAAGTGTAGTTCTTGCACCACCGAAACTCGAACCCCTCCTAAATCTCCTCGCTTCTTCCCAAGTTACCATTGACGATGCCCCCCGACTAGATCTTCTAAAGAGTGGCGTAGATGGCTCTTCGCCCCTCATGCCATTTCTAGGGAATCCATTGCATCCATTTATATCACCTCCAGGAACTATTATTACTTCCGTTGTTCGTCTAGGCGGAGTGGAATCAGACCCAAAATATGGACAAGTACATGGAGGTGGTAGTAAGAGACCGTCTTCTGAACTTCTAGATTTGGTTGTAAGAGTTACTGGCGCTAAAAGACCATCATTGCTTTCATCATCAGATGCGCTACGTGGTCTATTAATGGGGGTATTGGGATCCCCTGTAGATGAAAGTCTTCGTTTATCTTGAAGCATTGATGAAGGTGAGCTGGATGACACGCTTAATGATCCAGGTGTGAGCATCCCTCCACGCTCTGATATATTTGTCCTGTAAAGATAAATTCTTTGTAATTGTACATATGAATTAAAATATTATATTTGAGGTTATCTTTGACATAAATAATACACAGATAGCAAAACACAGAATACATATTTATTTAAAATAACAATTAAACACGAGCAATTTGCATATAATTATGCAGTTGTCTACCAAAATAAACCACAGAGATATGTTAGTGGGATCTGCATGTGAAGCGTAAGGACAATTAAGGGTATTTGCATACTGATTGCACAAATACTGTAATACTTACAAATCTTTATAATGCTTTAATAACCAACTTTTAAATTTATATAGGTTGGCCACACTTGGCCAGTGTAGTAGGTTATGATATCCCTCATATTGAAGGAAGGGCCGTGCCCAGCAATGGGACGTTTAAAAGGGCTGAATACATACATACAATTTATATTGTATAATACAATTTGCACAACCAGTATTTAATTTTGAGGCGAACTAATATATGCCAATTGTAATACCCTCGGTTAGTCGGTTTAGATGCAGCAGAAGCTTCCAAGCCTCGCGACAGTCGTAACATCTCTGCCCCGAAATGATGCAGTGCGCTCATGGCTGACGGAGCAGGCTCGCTGTGCAAATACACACATATAAACAAAACAACACACATAAAACACACACATAAGCAACATTTAACGAAGACAGTGGAAGGGTCTATTCGCACTACAGTTTAGTTATTAGTATTATTAATTTAATAGATTTTCGATACTTTATTGATGGTTTGTATAACTAATTAATTAATTATTGTACATAGCAGTAAAGATATTTTATAGCGTTTTAATGGAACACCGTAATAACTAAACTCATATTCAAGCCTCGTAAAGCTAGTCTAGACGAGATATAAAGATTGGGATCATTAATTAGATATCTTTGTTCTATTATATTATAATAAATAGTTGTTTGTTTCGTATTAGATTTTTCTACAAAGCCAAAATTAAAAAGAAGTTTAAATAGATTCATTATATTTTTGTAATTGTATTTAAGGATGTTTGAAACGTTTTGGGTTACATTAACAAAACCCATTTACGACAACAGAACGTACCATTTTCTTACATTTTATATCTGTACGTAGGCACACTTTACGTAAACGTAGGCACTTTCAGTCGATAAAAGCTATAAGAATCATGATTTTTAACCAAAGAAGTTCCTGTATAACGTTAACAGCAAAATTCTATAGGATTTCATTGAAGTAACTGAAGAGTTCATTGCAAATGAATTGCCAATAAATAGCTTCGGCAAAATCGCTAAATAGCTACATTTACGCAACGGTCGTAAGAAGACTTATCAAATAAGCAAAAAGTATTTGTTGATGCAAACCTGTGGTATAAATTTGCTGCGATATAAATAATATTATTATTATAAAAATAAATCGACGGTAAAAATCAAATAATCGTCATAGTTAAATTTTGTGTTTTGGAAAATAAATAGGGCAACGTTCAAAATCTTTTATGTTAACATTGTATGGATCGTTGTTACTTTAGTTGTGTTTTATACTAATGTAGCTGAAACTATGTTAAATCACAAATGTATGGGCGTAATAGCTTTTCAGTAAAGTGTACCACAAAATGCTCAAAATGTGGCAAATATTGTGTGTATAATTAAATATTTATATTATGTATTTATTTAAAGTTATATATTATGTGTAGTGTATGAACTATCTGGTATCCGTAACACAAGCCTCGTAGCTTACCACAGAACTAGATAGCGCTGTGTATAATAATGTCCCAACATATTTATTATTATTTATTTAATGTTAGGTCTCGCGTCGCTCGCCCTAATTACTCCTGTATGCAAATGTAATTATTAAATGTCTTCCATTATTATTACAAGAACCAAGTGGTGTAAGTAAATAAAGTAACTTTCACTGCTCAAGAGTACTTATAAAGTTTTGTTTTTGGTTTTCTGGGAAGTAATTCAAAGCTAACATACTCTTAATATCCTTTTATGTTACTCATTAGGTAATGTTTATAACAGATGTTTTACTCCTGTTTGAAAAGTTACACTAACTAGAAATTTTCTTAAATGTCTATCTCAAAAGTTTAATTTCTTGTTGAAACTTATTTGGATAAAACATAATAATTCTTACTAATACTTATGAATGTAGAAGGTATGTTTTATTTGTGTGTTTGCTTATTTTTCATTTACTCTGAATAAGATAGGCGGATTGGTATGATTCATACTGTGATAGAGGACTGGAGATAGTATTGGTTGTAGGATAATATTTTCTATCTTCCTAAGGGAAAATATGTTATAGAACAACAAGCAATCATCATCATGATGATTGCCTATTGTTAATTTAAATATATACGAGTATATACGTAGAAAGATAGCTGTATAGACCATTCGTTGAAAAATTCTTGAATCTCTGATTGTAAAGTTGGTTACAAACGAAATAATTTAGAGCTCCTAGTACGAGTATGTATAAATGATATCATTTTGAAAGCTTAATGGTATTCAATCATCATAAAACATTGGTCTACAAGACCGTTTACTTACACAAAATAGCAAATAATAGAGTTCGCCCAATGGAATATACCAAATCGTAAAATATCACTACTCTATAACCTGATTCACCTCGTATTAAAGGCCTGCGACCAGCAGTGGGACGATAAAAGGGCTGAAAACATTTATGTAAACAAATCAAAGCCTATACATTTCCAGTATACAAAACTTTGAACCAAGGGTCCAGTTTAATTGTAAGCGTTCAGTTAATTTTAACCGACAAAAGCCATCAATCAAAGTTAATGTACAAGTTAAAGTTACACTTATGACAGCATAAATCAATTTGACAAAGTTATTACGTTGCACTAAGTTGTAAGTTCTACATATTAATTAGGTTCAATGAAAAGCGTAATGTCTCCATAGCGTGCAATATATGCATGCGAGCTTTTCAATATTGTATGTAGGTGATTACAAATTTGAAAGTAATCGACTTTAAAGTTGTATAAGCCACTATAGATAATTGTTGTAAAATAAATTGTCATTTAGAGAAAATAGTGTAACTTATGTAAGGGAGAGTTCGGTAAGTTGGGTTACGAGGTTGGTTAAGATTTGAAGAACAATAGAAGCAAAACTTGCATGTAAACATAATCATATTTATTTTTACATGAAGCACTATTTAAACACTTACGTACCCATTTCGTGCAAAACAAAAAGAAATAATTAGTATCACTCTAATTATGGTGCAAGAATAGTCCTCTCCCATCTTGCTCGACCATATTATTTTGTAGTAATATTGACAACAAATAAAAATCGTTATCAATTTTAAAAGAGCATATTGTTTATCTTATTATAGGTTAGTGGTAGCATCAATAACAGTCAAACCTCTTCAGCTAGTATTATTTAAGAAGCCACAGCCACGAGTCTTAATCAGAATATTCCTTATATTGAAAGCAAATTGCAGAAATCAGTTTTTTCAAGATAATATTGACAATATGCACTTATGAATAACAATAACCGAGCTACTGACTGCTGTCATGGTAGCACATCAAATGACGCGTAAACGAATAAGATTGGTTAGCTTTAACGGCGACTTTTGCTGGGTACCCCGTCTTACCTCACTCTCCCCTACTTATATTTATTATATTATGAACTTATATTACTGAATTTTGAGACATTTTGTAATTATGTTGTTTTTTATTTTAAAGATTAAAAATAATCTTTTTTTTATGATTATATTATATTTAAGATTTTAAATAGATATTGAATATAAGATTAAAAATAATCTTAAAACGTCGATTTAAATATTATATTAATTATTGCAAATATCTACATTGTACAAACGTTTGAACATAATCACCGCCTGCCTGAAAGTAAAATGTCTTAAGTAAACGCAATTTTATAAGTTACTGCTCCTACTCCTGCTTTATTAGTGGTATTACTCATATTTTAAATACGTGGTTAGTTTAATTACCGTTTAATATGACGTTATAAAGCTTATGCTAATAGCTTTGAAGTTGTTAGTGTAATCGACCCTAGATCTAGCCTAGACCTAGCTTGCAAATTGACTAGCGAATCACCCTCGCTCTGCTCGGTTTCGTCTCTAGAGGTTCCTATATATTGACCCGAATAACCATCTTCCATACTACCACATTTTATCAAAATCTGTCAAGACAAAAATATAAAGAACTATAGAACCGTCCTCTGTGATCTATGAGATGCCTAATATTATTTTATTTTTTTTATATCAGAATCCCGAGTTTAGGTTGCCCGACAAAAACTGTGTACATTTCATGTCTATATAGGTAATATATATATAAAAAAATATATTTTTTAATTAATATTCATTATGTTTGCATCAGAAGCTAAAATCGTAATATAAAATAAATAATACATCCACTTTAATTGCGTTCACCACACTGGCCGAACTTTAAATGTTCTGAGAAAACTTGCTAAGTTCTCTCATACATGCATGTTTCCTCAGAATGTTTTTCTTCATCGTAAAGTTATTAAATCTTGTTCAAAATATTGTTCAAAATAAGCGCGTAATACGAAGAAATATAAGTTAATTTTAGTGGTTTGGAACTAATCTATTGTATTTCTATATGCATCTCACTAAGATTTTTTTGTATGACGCAAAAGTTTCGCTTCACAAAACAAAGTGTGTCTGAAACGTATACAATGAGAACAGGAAAGCTGTGTTTTACATCAAATTTAAAGCTAGAACATTAATCATACGTTAACATAAAATAGGCGGTTGAATAAAATAGAAATCATAATGGTTGTTTTCGCTAGGGTTTTTTGTGTTTGATTTTGTTGTTTAGTACAGATAGTAATGATGATACTTATGGCTCAGTTTGTAGTGAGCCTACTTCCAGTACCAGCGTTTGCGGGTTCGAGTCCCGCTTCATTTGTTGAGCACGAATGTTTGTACTTCAATGTAATATAATATGTATGTATTTAAAGTTAGATATGTGTAGTGTATTAGCTATTTGGTATCCGTAACACAAGCCTAAAATGTCATATATTTCTGGATAAATATTCAAAATTTAAATGAATGCTTCTATGGGGTTGACTCAAGTCAATTTTACATTATTTTATAGTGAAGGCTCAATGTATGATATTACAGGAATAGTTATAGAATATACACGAAGGAGATGATGTATAGAAGTTTTAATTACTAGTTGTACAAGGTGTATGCGGTACTGTGGTTGTAAGTACTTTAGTATCAGGAAAACCAGTTAATAATTTGTTAGGTAAGTACAATAGATAAATGTTACATTATTTATAAATTATTATAATGTAATAAGTTATAAGCATTATAAAAATTTAAGCTTTTTTAATATTATCGATATTAATAAGACCTTAACTTTGGAAAGTAATGCTATATACTTGGATTTGAATAAAGAATATTTTGATTTGCTTTGACTATATTGGTTTAGGTTGTTTACATAAAACTTGTAAAGTTTTTGTGTAAACTAGTTGAAATACGAATTTAATTGTTTAAAATGTAGAAAAAAGAAATTATTCCTCTTAAAGTATCAGTTAAACTGTAGCTGTAGGAATGCAACCGAAGCCAGGGTAAGTCTATATACATATATAAGTATATCTATGATAAAAAGCGAAATTAAGTGCGAGTTTGTATTACAACAATTACGTTTGCACATTTATTAATACAATATTACTTGTTATAAATGCTTTTCAACATCTTTTAAATCAATCAAGCATGATTTTTTCCATAATATTATAAACAAAATCTGTCAAAAATATTATTTTAGCATTTAAAAGTTGAAATACGTTTATAATAAGAGTTTTTAATCAAACATTTATTAATACATGTTTATACTACACATTACTTGCAGTATATTACCTAGAATCTTGTAGCCAAAGATCCCTAGTGTCGATTGGTGGGAGTTCGGTCTCGGTTGAAGCAGCTGAGTGTTGAGGGGTACCTCCTCTAGGGCTTAGAAATCTTCTCCATGTACATCTACGTTCTGTGTAATAGTAATAGTAATATTAGTAAAGTGTGAAATACCTAAAGGGAGCTACAACGGATCACATAATATTCTCATTTATAATATAACTAGCTTCCTTTGGCCCTAAAAATAGGGATTGGTAGTAGAATGTTGAAAATGTAAGGCTATAAGTGTTTTTTAAGGTAAGTAAAAAAATAAAAAATTTTTTTTTGTTTATCTTAAAACAAAAAATCTAGAGTGGGCCACCCTATTTGAATACCGGTTTCTAAAACATTTTAATTCATAATATGACATTTTATTGCTATAAGGGTTGCATTTTCTGGTGATAAGTATTGTTAATAAATATATATGTCATAGAGAAATGAGGACATAAGGAATTTCAGAAAATCTCTAGGGATACCACGAAATCACGGAAGATGTCGAATATTATTGTTACTTACGTCTTCTTACTAAGAATTTTTAGGGATTCATATCCCTAACAAAATACTAATAAAATACCATTGACATGTCGTTTAACTGGACGAAATCTAGTAAAATGAGAAAGGTGTTGCTGGATCACTACATAGTATAAGACAAAGTCACTTCCCGCCATCTTTAAAACTACGCAATGGATTTTGATGCGGTTTTTTAATAGATTGTTGATTAGAGTGAGTCAAAAGGAAGATTTATATGTATAATACACTAGCGGAGACCGCGGCTACACTCGCGCTAAATCTAGTATAACAAAACAACATTTCAAATTAACTGATGTATTGTAATGAATTTTAAAAATTCAATCAACTATTGAAAAACTTATTTGAAATGCCTTATATCCTAATTTTCTACGAGATATATAAATTATGTACAAATATTTGATACTAAATAGACTAAAAAAAGTTGCCCTCGAAGTAGAAAATATGACCCTTTCAATAGACATGAAAGTCGTTGTGACTTGTCAAACATGGAAGCTTTTAACGGATTAGTTTGGATAGTCCATTTGATTAGTGATGTACTTAGAATCAAGTAAGCTAGAAGTAGCTTATAGATACTTATATATCGGATAAAGTTAATTCCAACAAAAAATAAGGACTCCTTACATGTATTGCGAACACTTCTAAATTTTCTCACGTAATGCAGGTTTCCTCACAATGTTTTCCTTCACCGTATTAAAAATGGTAATCATATTAGAAAATGAGAACTGAGATCTGAACCTGGTATACTCGCATTCCCAAGAGAGATCACTACCACTGGATTACCACTGCTTTATAATGATGATATCATGAACTAATTAATTCTAAAAAGAAATCCTTCCATCTACGCATACAAGTAAAGTATATGAAAAATTACTTTTCGCCGTTCACATTAAAATGCCTTGCAGCCTGCGTAAGTTAAAATAAATTAAACGGTTTTTATAAATTTCTAATAAAATAAAAGTACTCCTTATGACATTAGCTATCTGCGAGTGAGAGTGTCATAATCGGTACAGCCATTTCGGAGATTAGCCGGAACAAACAGACAGAAAGGCAAAAAAATTATAAATTGGTTTTTTGATGTAAGTACCGTATATATTTTCAAGTGCATTTAGTGAAAAGCTGTTAATTTGAAATTAAAAACTGACACTTCAATTTTATTTCTACAAGTATGTACTGAGCACTGAGTATTCGATGCCTCTTCTAACTTGGATGATTAAAAGAACATTTTTTATTAAAGCGAAATCAACGCAAGAGAATAAAGATTGAATTGCTCAAGGATTAAAAGGTTATAATTAATGTATTGTGTACGTTCATTGTTATCTTTGTCACTTAACACATAAAAGAAAATTGACTCGAACTGATGATAAATAATAAATTTTACCTTTGTTTGCGATGAGAAGTAAATTTCTCAATTAAAGTAAGTACTGCATGAATTATATAGCGATCTCGTAAACTGTTTGTGTTTTTGCATACTTAATTTTTGAAGACCATTTTGTTATTTGGTTTATTAGCTATTAAAGTGTACGTTACTTTCAACTTGTTAAGAAAATTAAGACTGATATGTTTTGGTGTAATCGCTGGTCCTGGGTTCGAATCCCAGTCAAGGCTTTTAGTTGGGTCTTTCTGTATAGTGAATCTCAGTAACAGGCCAATGTGAGAAGTTAATGGTGTTTCACTCGTGCCTTGTAATACCTTCTAGTCCTACGACTATGCTCTCAATGGTCATATCGAGTACTCGACTCACTAGAGTAAGATAGTGACAGAAATATAAAGTACACAAGTCTTCGCGTTGCTTGTGCACTACAATTTCTTCTGCGCAGCCAGTCTCAATGATATATATTAGTATTCAAACGGTGTCGCGAATTTCACCACAATTTGTTTTTATTGATAACACTAAAGCTCTATAACTACTGGTCATAATCGCAATATGACAAACTTGTGTACTTTGTTATTTTGGATATATGAATACATACATATTTTATTATTTACTAGATAAATTTATGTATTATATTTACCTACATTATGTAACTAATATAAAAGAAATCGAATTTTAAAAAAAACTGGGCGTAGCTGTTATAATAATTTTAATCAATTTCATATTCAATGTAATATTTATTTTAATTTCAATGTTCGCGTAAACTTAAATTTGGGTTTAGGATTAGTCAAATGACTTTCCTTTATGTCATTTCATATCTTATTTGATGGGAAGGCAAAAAATAACATGCTTTTCAAAATACGTCTAACAAGAAATTAATTCATCAAAATGAATCATTAGAATTTTCAACCCTTGATTAAAACCCCGGCTTTAAATGATCAAACGATTAGGAAAATATGTTTTTCTATACAAATATATTCGAATACTTTATTCCTTCAATTTCGCCACCTCACATTACATATTATATTTTTGTATAATATCAATGTAACATAATATAACGGTAGATGCTTGGGCTTATAAATGAAATTATCTTTTCGGATTTGGTAATGGATTTATTTTTAGGATTTACAGCAATTATGGTCGAGAAAAGACTAAGGCTATATATATGTATATGTAACAGAGGTTATTATATACCTACTTGCTACAGACAAAGCCTACCCAAAATTTTCAAAAAAAAATATTGAAAAAGTAATTCAACAGTTTTTAATTATCTACGAAAATAAAAATAGCCTTATAACAAGCAATCTGCGAGTAAATTTTCCATCAAAATTGGTCAAGCCGTTTCAGAGATAAGCCGGAACAGACAGACAGATAGACAAAAAAAAAAGATCGTTTGGTGTAAGTACCGCATATACTTTCATATGCATTTTGTGAAAATCTGTTAATTTGAATCTGTTTTTATTTATATGTCCTGATGTACTAATTACTATAAAAATCATCTGTCGACAAACATGTTTTAATTTTGATTATAAAGTTAATTAATAAAATGAAAAGCCTTATTATAATGAACTCTATCAAAATGATGTTATTAAAACTCGTCAACATATATATTTGCTGAATTTTCATGTAACAATAACAGAGACATTGTTGTTCAAATGATAATAATTTAACTTATAAAAGTACCTTTATATTATTTTAATTATTACTTGAGTTCATTTTAATTTTATGTTATAACTAGCAACTCAAACTCGCTTCGCTCGGATTCGTCCCCATGAACTCTCTATATTATAAAATTAATAGAAAGTTTGAATGTCTTACTTATTTATATGTAATCAAAAGCTTAAAAAAAAGCTTCAAGCTTCTAGCTTTAAGAATGACCTTATTTCCATACAAGCTTTCATTAATTAATTCGATCCTTTTCAGCACTTTTTTCGCCTTAGAAGTCCTTTCTTAGGCTCTAGACTATCTGACCAAATTTCATTCAAATCGGTTCAGTAGTTTTCACGTGAAAGCGCGACAGACAGTTAGAGTTACTTTGGCGTTTATAATATTAGTAAGGATTACTCCTTCTGACTGAATGTTTAACCTTTTTTTCACTAAGGAAATCTATCTAAACGGGATGTGGATATAACTTCATTTCTATCTTTTTTCTACGAAATTTTATTTACTTGGCTTGTTATGGAACTCGAAAACAAAATCTAATTTTTGCAGCAACAGAAATATACCATAATATTTTTGAAGACACGGCAAACTTATATAATATAGGGGCTTCTTTTTTAGTTCGATTTTGATTTTTTTTTTACTTTTTTAAGATCAACGGAAATTTTTCATATTTAAATATATAATAATCTTTTCAGCTTTGTTTTTCGTGGACAAAATTCTATTATTATTCTCTAAATATAAAGAAGTCTATAGTTCAAATAAAATAAAAATATTAAATAGTCTGTAATAAAAGAAAAATATTATAGAATACCTTAGTACCTATATATTATAAGAAAAATAAAGTAATATTTTCCGAATTTAAAGTTTAAAATATACGATATTTTCCCTGAATGCATTTTCAACGTAAAGACCGCAATAAATCTTTATTCTAAATTCGCTCCAGTCAAACGTCCTAACTGCCGTTGAGAGTTACTGGCTCGTTTCGTGGCAGATAAAAATTTCTACAACTTTACGTTTCAATTTAAAAATTTATATAATTTCATTTTTGGTTATTTTTGGTTAAAATATCGATATCATCTGTATTTATTTGTATACGTATTGGTATTTGCATATCTATATAAATAAATATGAATGTTCCTAAGCAGAAATCTCGAGAATGGCTTTTCGGCTATTTTTTTGTGTGAAGGCACACGGAAGGTTTTGATAATAATTAAAAAAAATAAAGTTTGTAAAAAACTTAAACTAAAGGGGGTACCTTAAAATGAACCCGAGCGAAGCGAAGGTGTGTCACTCGTTATATAATAAATATAAACAACAGTAAATAATTTAGAATGCCTTTCAATAGCAATCTATGGGGTTGAAACGAGATGTCATTTTACAATTAATAAAGAAGGTAATATAAGACTAGAGAGAAGAATATTATCATTCTAGTATATTAAACGTAGATTTTAGAAGAAAGAAAAAACAATTTTTAGTTAACTTATATACGTTATGCTTAAAAATATTTATTTATTATGAAAATCTAATTATATTATCAATTTATTCATACTTTTTAATATAAACACCTTATTATATTTATTAAGGAAGACTCTCTGACATCTTTCTTTAATAAAGAGGTCAAATTAATAAGTTGCCCCAATATTGATAGGAGCTGGTAATATCTTATCTTTACTAACTATCTTGAACTGAAACCCATAGTTAAATACAATTTATGAGGGTAATAAGCGTTGATATGTTATTTTACTACCATAATAATATAATAAACGAGATTGTTTATTTGTTCGTTAGTTTGTAATTTTGTCCGTAATAGCTGTTGGTTTTAATTCTAATTAGGTACTATATTTTATACTAATTCCTTCTCTTTATCGTGCGTACATATAATTATTCTATGTACATTGTGTCCCTATGAATATACTGCAATAAATAAGGAGTATTATAATCATATAAATATACCTAAAAAAAGGAATTAGTCTAGTATAGTACAGTAATAGCCTAGTGTAGTATAGTACTAGTATAGTAACGCGCTCACTTGGGTAGGTATCGAGTGAAAGTTTAAATAGGGTCTCAATCCACTGATACTATGATTATCTACTTATACTTTTTATTATATACTTTTTATGGTGAAGGAGAAAGTCGTGAAAAAATCTGCATATCTGAGAGAATTAACCGAGTTTTCGTAAGACATGTGTAGTTCAACCCACCCTTGAAATGTTGGGACACTCGAGAATATACTTGAGTGACAACATAGAATCTGTATATTAATAAATTTTATAGATTAATCTTTAATCTTTTATAGATTAAATTTAGGCGGGCATGTACGTACATCGAGAGGTCCTGGGTTCGAATCCCGGGTCGGTCCAAGTTTAATTATTGAGTCTTTCTGTTTAGTAAACCAATAATAGCCCGGAGTTGGGAAGTTGGCGGTAAGTCACCCCCATGCCTCGGAGAGCACGTAAAGTCGTCGGTCCTGCGCCTTAGCTCTCACTGGTTGTGTGGAGTAGTCGTCCCACCGGAGTATGAGTGTGATAGGAATAGAGAGTGCACTTGTCTCTGCGCGTACACTTGTGCACTATAATATCTCCTGCGCAGTTGCTAGTCTCAATGAGATTGGCCGCCATGGCCGGAATTGGTTGGAAAACATTATTATAATTTAATTGCTAAATACAGTAGCTAGTCATATAAATACCGATAGGTATCGCACCAAGCCAGCCAGCAGCCCATCCTTGCCCAAGTCCTTTTCTTTGGCGAGCAAGAAGTTGCACTGTTAATGCGTAGGTCAACAGCATCACACCCAGAGGAATGTAGAAGGAGATCACCGATCCGATGGCTTTGTACAATGGATCAGGTATCTGACAGGAACCACCGATCAGGACTGATTCTTCGTTCTGGAAATGAAAATTAGGTTTAATGATGGATTCTCATCGAATATCCTTTTTGTTTTTTTTACATTGTTATCCATTTTCATAGTCTTCAAAAACTTGTGGGTACCGGTTTTTGTCATAATTTTGTAAGTAGTACACGGTATTTTAGATAATTATAAATAAATATTCATTTCTCTTTAGATTTCTTGCGTCGAAAAAATAATGTATTATACCCATAGATCTAGTCAATGACTAGACAAGTCGAAGAAATTTTTAGGACAGAGTTTTAGTACAATAATATTTTACACAAGAATTTCTATGTGTTTGCTATCACTTCTATTTAAATACACCTTAAAATTAGATATTTTTATTGATTTCTTAAAAAGCTCGCAAAAGCCTTGGACTCAACCTCGAAGAAATCGACACCAGCAATTTATACTAAGCTAACTCATAAAAGTGAACTTTACAGTAGAGGCATATAAAGGGAAAAACGTGATAACTTTTATATTAATTAAGATACTTTTTTGAAATTTGGCATCCATAATAGTTAATTTATTTATTATAATTTCCCATATAAACTTTTTCTAAATTATTTATATTTTTTGATTTAGCGCGAGTTAGCCGTGTGTGCACGTAATTCCTTACTAAGATTTAACATATTATACACGTCTAACTAATGTTAGCGTAGTTTATTACGGGACATCATAGTGTTAAAAAAGTATTATATTCTTTGTGTTGTAATAATAATTTTAAAATATGTTTTGCATTTATTATAACCTTAGGGTTTTGTATATAATCACAAGATATATTATTAAAAATTCTTATGCTAAATAACAAGTTATTAAAGTTAGCTTTATTTAACCGGTACATGCGCCACTCGCGGATATCGGATTAAAAGCCGTCAAATCATACATAGCGGACTATACATCGACCTGTGCGATAAGTTAGCGTATCATTTAACTTTCCATTGAGCTATAATACATGTTTATTTTTTATATTTTTTGATAAAATTCTGTGGATAATATTATTTTTGTAAGTATAAATATATCATTAAACAAAAATAGTATAGCAATCGATTATTTATTAAAATTTCGTGTAGTAGGTACCTATTAACGATAAAAGGTCAAATAAATCACAGTACGCCTTGATTTTTATATTTAAATCTAGATTACACATAATATTGTATTCTTAATAAAAACACAAACTTCTAATTGTTAATATAAATTACATAATTTAAATAGTACCTAATACCTAGGTTGTAATCATTAGGTACTTATGAACATTCAAACTACATCATCACTTAAGTGCTTCTTATCATGTTAAGTAGTAAATAAGTTAATATTTTTATCACAATGATATTTTAAATCTTAAATTTTACAACATTAATAAAAATTTTAACGTTTTGTATGTTTTTTCGGGAATGAGTTCCAAGTGGGATAATCTAGTAGATTTCTTATAAAACACTATATTGCTGATTATATATATGATTGCTTACGTTATCACTTAAACTATACTTGTATTTCCGACACTTTATATACCCGACAAATTATCAGGAGAAACTTCAATTTTTTAACTTTATTCTATATGATATGATTTTATCCTTCACGCTTTTATTACCATGTGGTGAGCTTAAAACTCTCTGAAAATTAATTACAATACAAGCTACTTTGTTACTAGAGACAACTTGCTGTTTACATTCTTTCTTAACTTACGGAAAATTTCCTTTTCTGTTTAATGTTTAGTGAAGTTTTCTTTTAATTCATCTGTAGGCCTAGATGTATTACAGATAGGGCCTACCCACAATAACAAGTATGTATATAACCCCCTGAGACGTCAAATACCTTAGTCTCTCCCGTAACCATAATTGCTGTAAAGCATTCGAAACGTCGGGAACCAAAAATCAAAATAAATCCGCGACCAAATCCGAAAAGATAGTTTTATTTATAATGTCAAATATTCGCGTAAACCTATGAAAGTATTACAACTGACTTTATTTATTCTTGCTACTTAAGTTTTTTACTTTGATGTAGTATACTCCAACGCTTTGTGTAACACAAATGGTTTCTCTTTCTACCTATGCACAAAAAGGGACTGATGTGGGTCTCAAATGTTTTAAACTTGAAGCTCATCTTCAAGTTTAAAACATTTGAGACCCACATCAGTCCCTTTTTTAGATCTACGTTTATTATTTTTGGATACTGCAGAATAGTCACTATCATAGAACGTTGAAGTTCGACACTTGGTGGAGTTAATGTCAATGGAGAAGGTTTTTGGATTTAATTCAATACATTTGGTGAATTAAATGTTAAGTGGAGTATTGGGAGCCCCCAAGTGATTCAAATATATATCTTATAATAGTAAATCGTTTTCGTTATTGACTATATCTCGGCTTGCAGAACTTAATGAGGTTCAGCTAACATGACGTAGTCATACAAAGCCACGAATTCAGGACTATCAACGTTTGCAGGTAATGATTCTATAACCATAGGTATAATATATTAAAACTATAAAATTAATTTTATAAACAATGTCTACATTTAGAATATTGTCAAGGTAATATCAATAAATTAATTAAAATACCTTATAACAAAGTATTTACAATAGTAAAGTCGCTAAGTAGTGCATTTTACAAACGAACAAGTATACACGAACGCCCTAAACTACGCTAACTAAATGTTAGCGTAGTTTTACACGGACTTTAAGCTATGTGGCTGAAATTTTCAAAAAAACGTAGTGTATTATAGTATAGAACGTAATTGTATACTTTAACCTACACTATAATGTTTAATAATACATTAAATTTACCTCTCTCGACAGTATGAAGCGGCATCTCACCATTTTTTTCAAAACTCCTTAATTAATATTTCTCCTTTTTGGCTAATTCCACTTAATATTTAGATCGATTTCGTGAAAATTTTATAATAATAACATAACACTAACAATATTTTAAATAAACTTGTAATAATGACGCTATCGATTATGATTTACTGATAAAGGTTTTAAAAATAAGCGGTTTGTCTTTTTCCCGTGTACATTCCGCTAATAATAGTTAGCGTAATTTAAAACGAGTAATTTCGAAAAGTACCTCTACTTAGCGTTGTATCAAATTTGTAACTTCGTTGTTTTTGTGTATTTCTTCACGATTTTTTTATTACATATAAAAAACCATATTCTAAGCAATTTGGCATAAAAAAACGATTTTACCTAAAACTCGAGTTAGCGTAGTATAAATTGTTGGTGTCGAAATAATGTATTCTTAGCATATGCCTTAATTATTTATATGCTATATTGCATTCGAACGTTTACATTGGCGTCGTAGAGACTGGTTAGTAATTCAGACCGCGACGTAGAAGGATTCTAAAACAATTGTTACCCACATAAAACGACACTTTATTGATTTTTTTTAACTACAGTCTATTAGTGTCTGAATCGTGCTATATTCGTGTTTCTAGTATGAGACTAGAAATTATTTTTGACTTAGTAATAATACGTTATTTGCGAGACTAATTACTATGCTCGCTTAAAAAATCTTGAAGTGTGTGTCCGAGGGTTAATCAAAAAAATCATTTCAATAGACATTGATACAATATGTAAATCATCAATTTTGGCATTTTTTAAATTGAAATCAGAATGGTTGCTGAGAAAAACTGGCAAAAAGCTTAGGAGTAAAGTTACAAATGTAACATATTTTTCCAACGTTTACACATGCTTTTTAGGAATTGTGGGCGCGAGAGGTACTATACATACTGCTTAAATATCTCTACATAAGCTTATAGGTACTCGTTAATATAATAATTATTGATTGATGTTCCACTCTACCATAAAAGTACAACTTTTCTGGTATTTTTATAATTAATCATGTTTGCAAGTGGTAGGTATCACTGCAGGTGTGTTATAAACAGATTTTTACTGTCTCGGTGGTGGAGTGGCTACTAATGTGCACACAGGGTCCTGGGTTCGAGTCCCGATTCGGACAAAGTATAGTAAAAAACCTGGAGTTGGGAAGTTGGCGGTGTTCACCTCTGTGCCTCGGAGAGCACGTAATGGTATTGCGGCTTAACTGTCACTTTTCGTGTCGAGTAGTCGTCCCACCGAAGTATGAGAGTGACAGGAACATAGAGTGCACTTGCGTCTGTGCGTACAATTGTGCACTATAATATATCAGGCGCAGATGGCTAGTCTCAATTAGATTGGCAGCCGTGGCAGTAATCGGTCAGACTGACATTATTTAAATAATGATTTTTATTTTAATTTACTGAAAATACAATATTACATATAACAGAAAAAACAAACAGAAATAGATTCGTTATTTATTACAATGGCAATGAATATTTAAATGTATAGTACCCAATACATCAGTCTTTGAATTAATCGATACTACCTTTAGGCTACTGTAATTCTAAGGAAATTTAATACATTATGTATGTGTCTATCACAAGGTAATTGAAGCTGAAATATTAGGTTGTATAGTTTTTATTTGCGGTTCTGCTCGGCAAGTAGAAATGTTAATAAATATAATCAATTCCCTTCTCACTCTTCTTCCTTCTATAGTAACTCCTTTTCTGTCACAGCTCCTCGCCTATGGAACTCTCTTCCCCAAAATATTAGGAATGCGAAATCGCTATTGACTTTTAAAAAACTTTTAAAGGACTACTTTTTTACTCTATAATTATTTTCTTGGCTAGTTCTACCTTTTATCTTCTTAACTTTTGATTATGATTAGTATATTTCGTAAGTCTTGCCTTTTATGTCGTTATATATAGTTATTGGTATTGATTTAGTTTATAAACTTATTATTAATATATATTTTGTATACGTTCATTATTTAGATATATATATATATATATATTAATATTTTATAATATAAGTATTATATATATTTCTTATTTATATATACATGAAAATTATATTAGTATTCGTAATATGTATATGTATGATCTCTTTATTAAAATTGCGCCCCTTCTATCTTAGTACTATTTCCTACACCTTAAGGTTGCCTGGAAGAAATCGCTCTTTTAGCGATAAGGCCGCCTCTTGTGCATTCCAATCTTTTTATTGTTTATTGTTTATCTTTTTATTGGGTGTACAATAAAGAATTTATTATTATTATTATTATCAAGTTATCCTTTAAAAAGAAGCTAAATATAGTATACACTGTTATTATTATGCAAGTTAGATCTATTTTATCCTTTTAAAATTCTTCTACGATTCTAGCCTGAAAGAAATAATACGTTGCAGATGTAAAATTAGTAGAGTGGACCGTCGGAGTAACCCTATAGCTACTAAAGTCTGCTTCGGCAGACCAACAGCGCTTTAAAAAACTATTTTAATAAAGGTTTTTTTTTATTTGATTGGATTCATACTAATTTCATTTAATATTCTTTCTTTTCCTCAATTTCATATCAATTTCAGATGCGTTAAAATAAAGCGCTATACTTATATCTGTTACTTTTTTGCAAAAAATAATCACACTATTTACATCAATCATTGTACAGAACAGGTTCCGTGGTTTAATTTTAAACTGTTGACAGCAATTTAATTAAAGCTATCATTGTTATTCAGCGCGCACTGTATTTTATGCTCACTCATCTTTATGGGTAAGCGAACGTTGAAATAAAATGTTTACAATGGTTTTGCCGTTCAAAGTAGCACATGCATAAACTTTTTATAGTATATACAATATACATACATACAAATTACATTTATAAATACATAGTATATGTATACAAATTATATATCTTAAATACAATGAATACATATCGATGATATAGTTGCATTTTAATCCAAGTTATAGTACAAAAAATACGAAAAATTTGAAAAGATCAAACAGTTTATTTATATTACATTTCACGTAAATCTAAGAAATTATATACCATTCCTATATGTACGACTAGCTGACCCGTGCCCACTTCATTGGGCATAATCTATACTAATATTAAAAAAACTACTTTTTGTAACTTAAATATAAAACTTAGACATATGCTGTCGTTGACTTTTTTGTAGGCATTTTCAAGCTCCACATCTTTTCTCTAGAACTCAAAAATATACCTTTCATAGTTAAGGCAGCGTTCCTAAGAAACGCTTTCATTCGACCGTTTTTTCTCCGATTCACTTTGCAAAACGGACTACCACGTAAAAGCCTTTTCATTTTTCGGTTTTTTATATAACCTATGACACTCAGCAATAATGTGGCTTTCTATTGGTGAAAGAATTTTTAAAATCGGTTCAGTAGATCCCGAGATTACCCCTTACAATTTAACAAATAAACAAACTTTACTTCTTTATAATATTAGTATAGATAAAGTTACTTGCTAATATAAAGTTAAGTAATTCAGCTCCCTTCATCTTCCACTTAGACACGGACAAGGAGCTTATCTGCAAATGTAGGAGGAATTTGCTTTTTTTTGATCACTATATAAAATATGTTGGATTTAACAGTCTTTCAAAACTAGTGATATCGTTCGGACAAGTTTGACGCAGTCTGTAGTGACCCTACTTTCTTGCGCCAGCGGTCGCGGGTTTGAGTCCCGCTGGGGGCATTCATTTATTAAACTCGAATGTTTGTACTCCAGTCATGGGTGCTTATATGTATAATATGTATGAATTTAAACTTATATGTAGAATATCAACTGTCTGGTATCCGTAACACAAGCTTCCTTCGCAGCTTACCACGGAACTTGATGGCGCTGTGTGTAATAATGTTACAAGTTACAACATATAATTATTTATTTATTATTTTATCTATTAGCAAATGGTAATCATGTAGAAAAGGATTCGTATATTAAATTTAAAAGGCGCAAGACCAGTTTTATTCTCACTTCACTTGGCTTTCCAGGCGAGTGAGTTTTTTTATCTACCTTAACTTTAACAGTTTAAAAGATTCAATCTATAAATTGAACAAAGGCTTATTCTGTTGTTATAACATTATTAGAGTAAACACCAAAATCATATTAATAAAAAATATTAAGAAATATATTTTATGTACTGTTTGTGGAAAAGAAAGTATTAAATAAACACGTGAAGTTATCTTTCGCTAAAGTATATAGCAAGATTCGAATAGTATTTGTAAATAAAATATAGAATGTCAGACGTCTAAATTCAAACTCGACCAATAATATCAGTATATTCTTGCCTTTGAAATTACGAGTAAGTCTTAAGGTCATAAGTCAAAAAATCATATTATATTTATATGATACAAAACAAGCTTTAGAATTCTTAATATTCTTGATATTTTAAGAAAAATAGAGCCTTTATAGAATTACTCATGTGTGAAAGACATTTGCTTTGTCTCATCTGGCTTATGTACAGTAAAGTTCAATACCTAAACATTTTTTTTATATATAGTATTAGTTTTATACATTAAGATGTATTTATCCAAACTGACCAAAATGTAATCACTACATAGTATATCTAAAACAAAGTCGCTTCCCGCTGTTTGTCTGTCCCTATGTATGCTTAGATATTTAAAACTACGCAGCGGATTTTAATGCGGTTTTTTTAATAGATAGAGTGATTTAAGAGGAAGGTTTATATGCATAATACTAGCAAAACCCGCAACTAAATTCATAATATAAATTGAACTATAATCATTATTTTATTCATAAAGCTAGCTCGAAAAAAATATAAAATCGGTGTATAATGTAGAAAGAGCTAAACGGTTTTACTCTTTACTTTTCTATATATAGATTGTTATTTTAATGAAAGTGTTAAGAGATGCTTATATTTTGTACATCGCCTTCATCTTAAAACGTATAAGTTTGCGAGCGTTGCTCCAATTATCGATCAGGCGTTACGGGAATATAATCATTTATTAAAAGGTCCCTATGCGTTGTTTATAGAGGAAAGGTATTACTCTAAGGAATAATGAAACTTGATACAGTTTATAATGGAGTTTTATTTTTCTTTACGAGGTAGCACTTAAACTTGTTTTCATTCAGAGGTCGAAATTTTACTGTTATGCATATAAAATAAAATATAATTGCATTAAATTACATAGGAAAACTCTTTATTTCCAATTAGTAAAGCTATTATTAATATATTTTATATTAAAAGTATAGTTCGACTTCAAATATAACGTTTTTACATAATAAATAAAATGAATAAAATAAAAATAAAAAGCAAAAAAATTAGAATAAATAAAATAAACAAAATAAAAATAAAAAAATAAAAACAAAATATTTAGAAATTTGACAATTTAAAGAAACAATGTTACAAATCTTAGTATTTTTTAGTTATGTATACGCTTAATATGTAGTTGTTTGTATTTGAATTAGATATACATTTTCAATTTCTCTTACTTAATACTAATACGTAATTTTGAAAAGCTGTTTTTAAAAATATTGTCCATTGATTTTTCTCGTTATGCGTTCAAAGAGACAGACAGACAGACAGACAAACATTCTAAAAATTATAGATTTGGGCTCTGTATAGATAATAATAATGACTACTTAAATTACATTTTCCAAAAAAATATAATGTACAGTACCTACTTGGCACTAATTTAATTTTCTTTATAATGAGAAAGATTTTAAAGCTTAATTTTGTTCAGTACTTTGACTTTGTTATTTTAAGCACAAGATTTAACTAATTTACACAAAGTCGTGGATTTGTATACCTGTTTATTTTAAACGTCTGTTTCAGTCTAGTTAAAGGATAAAGCGAAGTTAGATCCTTTCATTAAGCACGCATTACTTTGATGAGAAACTTAAGCTTTAATCGATGTTATTAGAAGAGAAATGGATCGTTATTATTTAATATATTCAGATGTGGTCTAAGGAATTCTTCTTTTGAAAGTTTCAAATTCAATTTTAAAATAAAATTTAATTATGTTTAAGATTTTATAAAATTTAATTTGTTATCACAAAATTACAGAAGGGTAAGCTTCTGAGCCAGGGAGTTAGCTTTCTCGTGAACTTAAAATACTTATACATTGAAATTAAATTTAAATTTTACGATTAAAACTCCCGTAGAATTCTTTTGAATAGAATTCTGATTCATCCTTGTAATAGTAACAATTTTATTTTTGTGTACAATTACAATAAAAATACTTGAACTATGGTCTGAACCTGAACTATATGGTCTGATCCTCCTCGTCCGCAGGGATTTCTGTGCAAAGTAATAAAACTATGAAAATGGCTGAATAATATAAAATATTAAAAACTAGTATATGTTATAGCTAGGGATGTTACATTCAGCAGAGCAAAGATAGAAAATTGATAATAATGTAATCGTACCTCGCAGAACTAACGCCCGTCCTTCTCGTTTTTGTGACATTTTATTGATGCTCATTGATGATTGACTCATTGATTGATGATTTAGTATACGCCTATACTATACGTCTTCCTCGACAAACGGACTATCCAACAAAAAAAGAATTCAGACCAGTAGTTCTTGAGATTAGCGCGTTCAAACTAACAATAAAACAAACAAACAGAGAAACTCTTCAGCTTTATAATATTAGTATAGATTTAACGAAAACAAAACTAACAAGTACCTAATAATACGTCATCTCGTAAGTATAAGACGAAATCCGTTAGAGTAAGTACAAATCGTCAACAAACAGAATGCTTCACATTTTCTTTGTCTCTACTTTATGTTCTCTTTGATGGGATTAATAAGCATTAACTGAGGCTTTATTTACTGTATACTCTGTAACATGTTAGAATCAATATGGATCTAAATGAACCGAAACTGTCTTAAAAAAGAAAAGTCGTTTTATTGTACCGTTTTTTTTTTGCTTACGAATATATTTATTTACATCATTAGTTTTCGAAAGACATGTGAAGTCCGTCAACACGCACTAGGCCAGTCCACCGGAATGTGCCCTGATCCCCTCGTACTAAGGAAGGCCCGTGCCCAGCAGTGGGACATTTAAAAGGGCTGAAAACATGATTAATATCCAAGATTTTGGAAATAGAAAACAATCCCAGGTAATATTTCGAGTATTTTTGTTATTTATAAGACTTCATCTAGATAAAGTTCTGAGGTAACACATAAAACAAAACAGAAAGTCCTCCTTACATGAAGAGGATAAAAAAGAAGAAATAAAGGATAAGAGAAGTTGATATTTTGTCGTTGAAATTGTGAAGAAAAGCAAGTGTGGTTGATTTTTTAAAAGATTTTTAACAAGTTAAAACTTTGTGAGAAAATATTTGAAGAAAAACCTGGATCCAAGATACATAGATTTTATTAATAATCCTACCATATTGTTAGTTCTAATTATTTAGTTATGCATATTTTAGTAGAGAGCGACTCTTTTTCTTTCTCTCTACTCTAAGTTTAAAAAAAGATCGCACTACCTGTTCTATTTCTCTCTGATCTGTTTGATTATACATTGTTAAAAATAAACACTAGAACATAGAACCAGAACTTTTTTTTGAATTTGGTTAATGATGTCCTCCTGACCGATTACGGCCACGGCGGCCAATATCATTGAAACTAGCCATCTGCGCGGAGATACTATAGTGTAAAAATCACTCTCATATTTCGATACGACCAGTGAGAGTTAAGGCACAGGACCGACGGTTTTACGTACTCTCCGAGGCATGGGGTGACACACCGCCAACTTCCCAACTCCGGGCTGTTACTGAGGGTTACGAAACAGAAAGACTCAATAACTAAACTTAGCCCGGCTCGGGACTCGAACCTCTCAGTGTGTGACCGTACGCTCACAACACCACCGAGGCAGTTTTAATTCGGTTAATAATAGTGGACAATAAAGAATATTTCATTGTATTTATTTATTATTAGATTGTCCCTTAAACAAATATTTGAAGGTAGGTACATCGGAAAATGACTGTAACAACTTCCTGTTACAGTCATTTTCCGACGTACCGACTTTCCGACGTTCCGAGCCAGTATATCATTCTCTTTTGAATAAGGAATGCTTTTGTTTCCTTATATTTAATATTAATATAATAATTCAAATTTCATGTCCATAATTTACATTAAGGGATATCTATTTTTATTTGTATCGATAATTTCTGCTTGACATTAAGCAATTTAAAAAGGGATCATTTAAACGTAATATTTTCTAATGTCAATTATGTTTAATGAATTGTTAACAAACGATTATAAAACTACCCTTAAAACAATGATTTAATTACAATGCCATTCAATAACTACGTCCCCTTTTTATAGCCGATGTGTGAAATACTATGGTATTTGTTACGTCATGACCCTATCTAGCATCCAATTCGAAAATATAATGAATGTTGTAGACACAAATATCACTTTATTTTTTTAAATGAAGTAAAAGTATGTCTGAACGCGATAGACTCAAAACTTAGTAGTTAGGTAACAGAATATTATCATACACTTTTCAACAGTAGTCAGGGTCATTAATAAAGTTTATTCATTACCATTTAATTGAAATATGACAATAAATGCTGGTTAATGGAAAAAATATGGCCTCTGGACCCTCTGATGTGTCGCGCTGTGTAAGCCTGCAGTTATACATGAGATTTGGTTATTAATAATGCACCCTTTTATCACTCCATCTAAATAATTCAATTTGAATTTTTGAAATAATTGTTATCAAAAAGTAATCACATAATATGTTCTTTACTAATATTATAGATGCAAAAGTAACTCTGCCTGTCTATCTGTCTGTTTGTCACAATATTATATTAACGCCAAAACTACTGTACCGATTTAAATGACATTTGGTACGCAGATAGTCTACAGCCTGAGAAAGGACATAGGCTACTTTTTCAAGGCGAAAAAAGGAGGTTAGGAGTTAAAATAGGGGCTAAAAGCTTCTATAAAAATTACGTCACTTTTAAAGCTTAAAACTATTTTTTTGGCTTTTCATTAGATATAAATAAATAAAACATTTAAAGTATGTAAAAATTTAACCTAAACTACCTAGTAGCTAGTATCTAATAACTATCAAAAAGTTCATAATAAAAATAAAAAAAGTACATAACATAATGGCGCCTTTTATGTGAAAAGGTATCCTAATAACTCAATCTACACATTGTGATGTTTGTCTTTATAAGGAATTCCATTGTACGGCTTTGTCTAAGTCTATCTATTTCATTACTTCTTTGTCTATTGATTTTATTGGTATATGCGTGCTTTGTTTCGGGTATGTCAGAAACCTTTCAATATAATATCACTAGCAATTCCCGCGGCTCTGCCCGCGTTTTAATTACTTTTAAAAAATAGGTATTGGTGGTAGAAGGATGAAAATTTAGAATAATAAATATTTTTTAATCCCAAATCAATAAAAAAAACTTTGTCTATTACCAGACCTACCATATATACAAAAAAATCATAAAAATCAGTTTAGCCGTTTCGAAGCAGCTCGTTAACAAATACTGTGACACGAGATTTTTATATATATATAAGACTATATTTATCCTAAACAATTTTGCAATTTTATTTTTAAGTATACTAGCAGAAAACTGAGCTTTGTGAGAGCTCACGTAGTTTTAATAATCTCTAAAGGGTAATAATTTTTATGACTGATGTTGATGTTTATGTTTTAAATGGTTATGAAATTATATTTTTGACAGATTATACTATACTATATTTTGACTAGATATGAAGTTAAATTACTATGTCTATAGACGTAATAGTTTTTCAGTAAAGTGTACCACAAAATGCTCATGTTGTGGGATAGGGTTAGGGCTCGATTCGCTCGCCCTAATATTAGTTTTATGCTTCGCCTCATTCTTCTCAAAGCATTTAGTGAAGAAAGTTCAATCTGTTTTTTTTATATTCCTTCTATAAACGGACATAGAGTATTGTTTCTAAAAAAAAGTTCTTCGAGTCTTATAAAATATTTAAAAGATACTAGACCCATTCCTCGATGAATACCTCAAGGCCGTATGTCATACTTCATATGCCAGTGAATAGAAATAGAGCAAACTCATCGCTAGAACGTGTATTTTTTGTAGGCACAAGTCTTGTATCGGAATAGCCATTTCTCATTTTACCGATTGTCTTGTAGTTGTTTTGCATTTAATATGATCATACTAATATTTTTGTGGCTTCAGCAAATGTGTTTATTTAAGTATTCTTTTTCTTTAAATATTATTGAGTAATCTCGTCTTGATAATTAAGATAAAAACTTTACAGTTAAGATTTAGGGATCAAACGTTATATTGAGTTTATCTAAAAATTGCGTCTTGGCCGTATATATTTAAATTACGCCAATGCAAATTAAATGCAATGATTAATGCTTGTTTCTCTTTTGGAAATTAAAATTTAATTTATTTATTTATTCAGGTTAAAACAGTAGTAGTAGTAATCAGTGAAACTAAATTAATTAAAAATATGAAATGAATTAACTATCTATGAATGAATTATCTATGGCTTTATCATCTCTGATTGCAGGACTGTGCCGCGATAATCATTAAAGTGATAGCCGAATGTTAAAATTACTCGGTTAATTAACTCATTTGAAACATTTGCGCTATATACTTTTTACATTTGCATTTTATATTTATATTAAATTTTATGTATTTGACGACACGTTTGGCTCAGTTTGTAGTGACTCTTCTTGCTGCGCCAGCGGTCGCGGGTTCGAGTTCTGCTGGGCATACATTTGTGTAATACAAGCCTCGTAGTTTAACACGGAAATAGATAGTGCTGAGTGTAATAGTGTCCCAACGTATTTATTTATGTGGTTATTTTTTTGTATGAAATATAAAAAAAAAACACTTCGAACACACTAGATAACTAGCTAGGTTCTCTCGGACATGCAGGTTTCCTCACGATATTTTGCTTCACCGTCAGATAGGTGGTAATGTTAGAAGTGATTCTAATATGAAAATATCAGAGGTGCGAGACTCGGATTTGAACTATTCAGTTTCCCAAGAAAGCACGTTGTCACTAGGCATTCATTATTGTGAAATCGGAATTAGTTTTGTTTGTAGGCTCCATTGTGTATTTTAAGAATTATTCGTAAAGCAACAGGTGTTTATTTTATTGCAAAGTTTAAGGTATTGTAAGTGCAGCAGATTTTCATTGAAAAAAAAATATGTTGGGACATTTTTACAACAGCACCATCTAATTTCGTGGTAAGCTACGAGGCTTGTGCTACGGATACTAGGTAGTTGATATACTACACATATATACATTTTAAATACATAAATATTTATAAATATAAACACCCATGACTGGAGTACAAACATTCGTGGTCAACAAATGAATGCCCCAGCGGGACTCAAACCCGCGACCGCTGGCGCAGAAACTAGGGTCACTACCAACTGAGTTAAACGTGTCTTCATTTTATGGTAGAGTCGTAACTAACAGTCCAAGACGACAGTTCTAAACGAATATTAATGTAAGACGGACCTCTGTTCATCAATAAAGAGATTATACACTTATATTGATTCCTATCTCTGTGATTTCATTTACTTGTATCATATAACATCCGCGATACTACATAATTTTATATACATTTAGTAAAAATCTGTTATTTTTACACTACAAATAGGCACTTCAATTTCATTTGTCTGTTTTATTTCATGTATCACAAATCCTGAACTATAAGTTAGATTCAACAGATTTTTTTTTTACATTATATAGTCCAAATTTTGACTTAACTAAGGCTATACGTAAAAAACACTCGTTAATATTTATTTAAATATCTTTACATTTTAATTCTATGCTTCATAGATTTGGGTCGCAATTCCGTGAGGCCTTCGTTAGCTTTATTCAATTAGCTGATGATACGCGCGTGCTTTGTATAGAATAATTAGTCATTATATTAAATTATAATAATTAATAATAGTGATTAGTAATGATGATTAATAATTAATTATTAGCATTTACTTATTAAAAATGTTAAGCATGGTAAGAATATACCCGTGATCATGGCATGTGTCACAGTTTCGAAATATCGGGAACGGTACAATGTAAAAACAAGTGACAAACATGGTAAATATCCCATCACATCACAATAATTTTGTCAGTGACCATGGAAGTTCAAAAAATTAAATAGTCGAATATGACATTGCACGCTTCTAGTTACATAAACAAATAATAGTATCATCACTACTGTCTACTGTGAATGTGAAAGTGTGCATGCGTGCGTGCGTGCGTCCGTCCGTCCGTCCGTCTGAATGTTCTAGAACTAGAACTAGTATTCAAAAAAACACACAAAAAGCTAAATTATAAAAAAAAGAAAGAAAGGAAATAGAAAACAGAAATAAAATTAAATTTAGCGATTAAATATCTATAATATTATATATTTTAACCTATACTGTTAACATTTCATCATCCAATGTATATATTTATTTTAATAACGCTGCGATTCATTCATCTGGATAATTCCGGAGGCGTCCAATTTCATTATACCAAATTTTGAATTAATCTTATATTCATTGACTTGGCTTACCTCGATTTAATTTTCTAGTAATTTAATAGTTACCTTTGTTTGCTGTTGGAGAAAATTGTTTCGAGTAGTAAGATATGAGATTAAAATGTGGCTTGGAATACCTAAGTATTTTTATTTAAGAAAAAATAATATGCTTTAACCTTTAACGTACTTTAAAATATAGGGTTTGTCAAAGAGTGAAAATCAAACCTTGGACAACCTGACAACAGTAATATATAATAACAACAACATTTTAGCAGTAAAACTACCAGTATTATACTTGCCACCGATTATCAACATAGTAAATACTTGTGTTGCAGTTAGGAAAATATCGCGAGAAAACCTGCATGTTTAGCGAAACTTAGAAAGACTATCTATATACTTAATATTCTTACCTTAGAATACATAAGGCTTAAAGGAAGGCTCATTGCTGTGGAGAGTATCCATACGAAGACGATCTTGATGGTCACTCGTTTCCTCGTTTTGTTTCTTCCAAATCTCATTGG
This sequence comes from Boloria selene, assembly GCA_905231865.2. Taxonomy (NCBI): domain Eukaryota; kingdom Metazoa; phylum Arthropoda; class Insecta; order Lepidoptera; family Nymphalidae; genus Boloria; species Boloria selene. Next base: position 3,805,398 of record HG993133.1, read on the forward strand.
ATAGCGTAATGAAAGATACCTGAAAAAATAAGTAGGTTTAACAAAGGTACATTATAATTAAAAATATTAAATTTTATTAAAAAAATATTATTAATAGACTCTTATTGCATAATACTAGTTCTATTTCGCTTAAAAGCTAAAAGTTGAAAACGTTGATTCGCCATAAAAAGGGGGTGGGGGTAGGAGGGTGAAGAATACTTTACGATCTGTTCTCATACCTACCAAATATACAAACATAAAATTTATTAAAATTAGCCAAGTTACGGAGGAGTGTGACCACAAACACCGTGACACTAGAATTTTATATATATATCGTATTAGATTAAAAAATAAAATGTGTTGAAAAACATCAAAATTCAAGTAGTGCTCAACTAAAAAGTGTTTTTTGGATATTAATTTTCGTGCATCCATGTTTTGAATAGGTTACATGAATTTTTCATCTGAATTTTAAAAAAAACCTCTACATTCGGAATAATTTCTTTTAAAGTGGTTTTTAACGTCAGTGTATATTTTTAATTCAAAGCAGACATGTCGTTACAAATATTAGTTTAAGTTTTTCCTTAACTATAATTAATGAATCTTCGGATCTTATAACGGATTTATTTTGATTTTTGTCTCTTGAAAGACATTTTTTTTTCTCTATTTTTTCTCTCTCCCGTTCTGACCATGATCGGTGTAAAGCATTCGAAACGTCAGGAACCAAAAATCTAAACAAATCTGCGTCAAAATCCGAAAAGATAATTTCATTTACAATGTCAAATAATCGCGTAAACCTAAGAAAGGTAAGAAAAGAAAAGTAAGAAAAGAAAAGTTATTTTTCCTAAACTATTAATATAAATGGTAAAAGTAATGACTTCTCATATTTTCCCCATTAGTAGATTACGTTGTCAAAGTTACACAACAACACTAATCGATTCGAAACCAGTAAGTGCTCTATAATTATTTTCAACTAGCGACACACCCTTGCTTTGCCCTTGTTCATCCCTAGATTTAGTGCGAACGGGGGTTCTGCCAGTAAATGTATACAAAAACTTGTCAAAAATATACTAAAACGTTCCTCAAGAATCACTCTATCAATTGGTAAAAACGGCATGAAAATCGGTGCAGTAGTTTCTGGGTTATCGCGAACAGACAGACAGACGCGGTGGAGGACTTTGTTTTATAATATGTAGTGTTTAAATATTGAAACGAAAAATAAGCACAAGACAAAAATATAATCAATTAGTGCAGCAAATAATTCCTTTTCTATGTACGTATATGTTGAACCAAGACTTAAATGAAATCTCCAATGCTTAAACCCAGTTTTTTTTAATTTTAGTAAGTTATATCGCTGCAAAGAGCAGATATCCTTTGGGAAATTTAATGCTGTCGTGAAAACTGAAGCCAATTTAATAAACGTGTATGTAAGATCCCGGAATAAGAAATGGAAAAGGCGCTATGACTGCAAAATGATATCTTTATTGAAATCTTTATCCTCATATCTAACATGTGTATAATAAAAAAAAAGTGTGTGTGTACTTACGTACACGTGTTAGAAGTTATACTTCTTTGACGTAACAAGATAATATATTTTAAAAATTTTATCTTTCGCCTTATTCTACGTTTGTAGAAAAAAACGAAACTAACAGTAGAAAAAAGGTATTTAATGCAATAAAAGTTTTATTATAACGCATTATCTAGTTAAATAAAGTTTATTTAAATATCACAAACAAACTAAAATATTGACTATAGCTAACTTCAGTGTGTCAGTTTTTCGTGACGGTGTGCGCGCGCATCGCAAACTCTCATCATTTTTCCCTAACGCGCCAAAAGAAGTATAACTTCAAAAATTATATTTAAATTTTCCTTTTATAAAGTAATAATATCATATTTTGTATGTTTAGTTAGCACAAGTTAATACAATTATAAGTACACTAGCTTTCCGCAAATACGAAAAAAAGCTAATTCACTTATCGGTCGATCCCAGGTTTCCGATCTTCATTTAATTCAATCAAGTCAACAAGCTTACCACTTGTTGATATAGTAAAGGAAAATATCATCAGAGAATCTATTTACTTGACAGAAGTAGTTTTCAGAGGATATTTGAAGTCCAAAAATAGTTCAAAAATTAAAATTATACATTTTTGTATACTAAGAACCAGTTTTTTTCATATGATAGTATTTAAGATACTCTAAATTCAATTACGTTGTGCTACAACTTTATAGATTAGAGAGTAACTTTGTACATTATAGTAACTTATGGCCGTAATTGCGTTTTTGTGGACGATCAAGTTGAACAATGGCTGAACTCCCCTTTGAAATAAATTTTAATTTTGAGTCATACTCGTAGTACAGCGTATTATTCATAGTACAGTGTCTTACAATATTGTCACAAGAGGTGAAGCTTAAAACAATATTTTTTATTTATATTTATATTTTATTTTATTGACCGATTTAATAAAAACTTACAATAAACAAAGAATCAAAGAGGAAATTTTTGATATAATATGTATGGTACCTACCTAATGATAAAGTGTACCGTCTCTTTCCTGTTTACAAAAATTGTCCATAATCAACCTTATTATAATAAAATGGCAACTTAAACATATGCCATCGCGAGCTACATAATTTGTAAAACATAATATACTGATTAGTGGCTTCAAAATTAAATTTGATAATATTTTTTGACAATATATTGCCGTATGAAGTATGGAATTCGTTCTAAACAAATTGTAATATTGTAACTTATCATACCTGTCAACGCTGATAGTACATAAATGCATAATAGAAGCGGTGCAAAGTAACACGTCGAGGCAGATCCAGGTCAAGCAGTACACGGCTGGCAGGGGAAAGTATCCTGCAACAGAAAAGAAAATTAAATTTTATCCATTAAAAATTGTTTTAATTTAGTGATATTTTCGTAATATATTTAAAATCCGTTATTAAGGAATACTAAATAATGCTCTCCGACCATTTCCGGCCATGGAGGCCAATATCATTTAGACTAGCCAACTACGCAGGAGATATTATAGTACACGAGTGTCCGCGCAGACACAAGTGCACTCTCTATTCCTATCACTCTCATACTCCGGTGGGACGACTACTCGACACGACCAGTGAGAGCTAAGGCGCAGTACCGACGGCTTTACGTGCTCTCCGAGACACGGAGTGAAACACCGCCAACTTCCCAACTCCGGACTGTTACTGAGACTTGCTAAATAGAAAGGCTCAATTACTAAACTTGGCCCCACCCGGGACTCGAACCCAGGACCTCTCAATGTATGGCCGTACTATTATAATCCAACGGTAGTTACATTTTTTTTATTTATGTTGAAATGTCAAAAAACTATGTACAAACTAAAAACATAATCTATTATAGTTTTTCATTTATCTTTCTTCTTTTTAATATTAATTTAGTAGGTAGCTAATGTAATTTTGTAATTTATTCTTTGAAATAGCAACATTTGTGTGTTTTGGGTGCGTTGGCGTAGTGATGTCATTAGTATCGTATTCCACAATGTTTTGACGTGCCCATTAAAACTTTACGCTTTTACCCGACTGTGGTGAAGCCCAAAGCTTATGTGTTTGGCTTTTATTTATGTCTGTATGTATGTACATACGTCCGATTCTATGTTCCATGTAATCACAGAATGGATTAACCAATTTGGACGATTCATACGTCAAATTTTATTATAATATGTATGGTAAGTTTTAATGAAGAATAAAGCAGTAAAGGAGAATCTGAGCTCCAACCACGGTTTTAACGAAACGGTTTTATTTTATCAATATCAAAACAAATTGAAGCAAAACCAATTACGTTAAATTGGGATTGGGAGAAGATTCAGAATTGAAAATAAACAAAACAATTCGAGTTTGAAGGTCCAACAATAAGAATATCAGACTTAAACAATTCAAGCACCATTATTATAATTTACCCTAAAATTATGATAAAAAAGATGCTCTTCACTTGGGTTCATTCCTGGGTTTCTTTATTTTTTTATACCTTTTTCTAAATTAAAAATAATCTAACATACTCTTTATAGCATCAGATATCCGCCAGCAAAAATCCCATTAAAATCTAAACGACCGTTTCAAAGATTAGCAGGAACAAACAGTCAGACAAACAAAATCATACAAATGTGTTTTTCTTTTAAGGGCCGCACAATTTAATAAAAAATATGTTGGGGCAATATTACACACAGCGCCATCGAGTTCCGTGGTAAGCTACGAAGCTTGTGTTACGGATACCAGATAGTTGATATACTACATATTATATAAGTTTAAATACATATATATTATAAATATAAACACCCATGACTGGAACACAAACATCAGAGTTTAACAAATGAATGCCCCCAACGGGATTCGAACCGGCGACCGCTGGCGTAAGAAAGTAGGGTCAACAAACTGCGCCAAACGTGTCGTCAATATAATTACATACGAGCTTTTAGTTGATGTTGATGTTATAAACATACTTTATTTTTCTATATGAATAATATTATTAAATCAGAATAATAAATATCATTAAGTAAAGTGATTCTTTTACCGTCTTTCAAGAATCATTAATAGAAAAACGAAAATTGAATCGAGACAAAGTCTTGTTAACTCAATTTTCATAATCTATATAAATAAAAAAATTCGGCCAAGTGCGAGTCAGACTCGCGCACCGAGGGTTCCGTACAAACCTGTACGGAACGGTGTATGAGTAAAGGGGTAACAAGTTTAAAATTATTAAAAATATTTTTATTATATGATGTAACTAAAAATTTATGCTTTTCGCAATTTTTCCTTTATCTGTGTTATAAGACGTTGCTTCGTACCAAATTTCAAGATTCTGAGTTCACGGGAAGTACCCTGTAGGTTTTGATTCCCTTGCGAGTGTCGAAAATTTGCGGCATAAACGGGAGTATCTTTTGATCGCGTTGACTTAGAAGTTTGATTTTTTCACAGCTCCAAGAGACCATAGACTTGAGTATTTGATATGAATTTCAGCTTGATACCTCCACGCGTTCCTGAGAAAAAAGGTCTTGACAGACAGACAGACAGACAGACAGACAGACAGACAGACAGACAGACAGACAGACAGACGGACAACAAAGTGATCCTATAAGGGTTCCGTTTTTACCTTTTGAGGTACGGAACCCTAAAAATGAATGTTGCTAAGCGCAAAACTCGAGAATATCTCGACCAGGCTATTGTTTTTTGTAATTTTTTTATATAATATAATTATATTTATATAATTGTATTTTTATATATAATAATATTTTTATGTATTTATTTTATAAGCTTCATTTGAAACAAAAAAATTTAATAATTTATTCACTTCTTTCTAAGTGTTGGTGTTTGCCGTACAACTCGGCAGCAACTATCTGACATGAGAGAGCCAGGAAATTTGTAGTCAAACTTGCCGGTTGTTAGTAATAAATGATTGAAGTTTGTTCATTTTATTTATTTTAATGAAACTTTTGATCAAAAGCATATTATTTTGATAGATTATGTGTTTTTGGATAGTTGCAGCAAAGATTACATAACGTTATATGCACTAGTAGTACGTACTGATGTTTTTTACATTCAATTTTTTCTTAATGGTTTGAAAGCTTGAACGTTGAGTACGGAATGGAGTAGAATTATAATTTTATTTATTATTCTAGCTGTCAAATGGCGAATATTTATTAAATTCAACATTTCTGTTTCTTTAAAGAAGGGATGATCCAGAACGGAGCGAGGGCGATTCGCTAGTATACTATTAAATATAAATAAAATTTTTAAATTAACTTTGGCGAAATTATTAAATTTTACCATTACTTCTGAAGATTTAAAGCCCGTAAATGAATTTCATGAATTTTGACGTCAAAGCAACTTTTAAAGTAACAATAAAAGTTACTAAAACATAAACTATCTATACTAATATTATAAAGAGGAAAGATTTGTATGTAAGTATGTTTGTAACGAATTGGCTCAAAAAGTACTAGACCGATTTTAAAAATTCTTACACCATTTGAATGCTACATTATCACTGATTAATATAGGCTATTTTAATTGCAAAAAAAAATAAGGATCCCTACTAAAACTACAATAATGTTACGCAAGGTGTAAAAAAAATGCCTATAAAATATCTTTCATCGCATGCGCTGCGAAAACTATTGATGATAGAACAAGAAAATGGTCCACAATATTAAAGAACATATCAATATCGATTTTGACGGAACGTTCTGAGTAAGTTAGACTACTTTTATTTTATTATAAAGCTCAATTTATTTTAACTTACGCCCAGCGAAGCGGGCCAGGTTTGCTAGTACAAAATATATTATAATTTGTGGTGATACGGAACCCTTGATGCGCTGCAGACTCACCCTTGGACTAATTAAATCCCTCAAAACTTTTGCTGTCAATCAGAACGATATCCAACCGCAGCTGTTGAAACACGAAACGTCGAAGTTAAATACAAACGCAAGAAGCGTTTCAAAGTTACTTATTTAATTTATCAAAACACTTAATAAAATCAATATTTATTAATAATTTCGTAAATAAAGCAATCTAAATTATACTGGAAACGGACAAAATTGTATGTGTATATGTTTGTTACTTTTTCAATTATAACGACTTAACAAAATTGAATAAAATTTTTACTATGACGAAACAAATGGCCCAGTTGGTAGTGGCCCTACTTTCTTGTGCCAAAGGTCGCGGGTTCGAATCCCGCTGGGGTCATTCATTTGTTAAACTCGGATGTTTGTACTCCAGTCATGGGTGCTTATATGTATAATATGTATGTATTTAAACTTATATATGTAGTATATCAACTATCTGGTATCCGTAACACAAGCTTCCTTCGTAGCTTATCACGGAACAAGATGGTGATGTGTGTAATAATCTAGTAACATACTAGTTACTAGGCGCTGGTATTCGAGGCAGTGTTAGCCCAGTAAGCGCTTACTTGATAAACGAGTGAAGTGAGTTTAAACCCCGTATGGAGACTTGTCTTACTGTAAAGGAATACATAATGAAGAACTGCACGTCTTAGGGAGCCTATCAAGTTTAAAAAAATATATGACATCAGTAATAGGTATAAATAAAATTGAAGTGAAATTTTAATTTCAAATTAACAACTTTCATTAAATGCATAATAGTATGAAAGTATATACGATAGTTATATTAAAAATTCAACTTTTTATATTTTTGTCTGTTATATGTTCCGGCTTATCTCTGTAACAGCTGGACCGATTCTGACGGTACTTTCACTCGCAGATAGCTAATGTTAAAAGAAGTAATTTTTTTTCTTTTATTTTATCAGAAATTTATAAAACCGTTTTTTTTTTAATTTACAGTTTGCTAGTACATAAATATATGTAGATACAAATTACATGCATATATTAAATAAAATGTACATTTACTATAATAAAATAGGTCTTTCTTAAAAACCTTTCTTCTTATCCGATCTATCGCTAAGTTCTCAGTCGACTACTTAAGTAGACTGCCTAAAAAGAGCTTTTTAAATACTAAGCGCCTTAAAATGGTATTTTTAAAATTTTTCCCATTAATAGTTGCTTTCTCGTCTTTAAAATGAATATAAAAAGTGAAGAGTCTTTAATCACTCTCCAGACAAAAGACTGTTCGCTAATGAAAAGGTTGGAACGTTATTCATTACGCTATCCGATTGGGATTTCGCAGTCGAATACGTTTATTAGGATTTTTAAGATGTACTTCAATTTTTTATACTTATTTTAATATTGTTTTACAACGATCCTATAAGAGATTTATTATTAAGGTTAAAATATATGGCTTAGCTATTAATCAGCTGCATAATTATAATACAGTTATCTAAATCATGAGTTTCGATGTTGGTTATATTATGACTACTAACATGACTTTTTTGCAGGTTTTACTCATGTATATAGAATTTTGTTGTTGCAGCGTCCGTCTGTTGTTCATATTTTCAGGATCGAAAATAATAGGATTTTGAACCCTACGACACCTACCTTTGGAATAAAAATGATATGTACTCAGGCCGTTATAATTTCCCACTTCTAAGGACGGGTCTACCTTCAGTAAGGGTAAATAGGCAATCCACCACCGTGGACAAGTGCGGTTGGCGGACTTTACATGATTTTCTAAAACTTGCAAGGTATAGTCATACAAGAATCCACGCAAAGGAAGTACACGACTCAAGATTCGAACCTGATTCACTTAGTTGTCCAAACAAGCGCGTACCACTGGGTCACATATATTATAAATTATTCATTCATTAAACCTTTAGTATCTGCGTTCAATACCTATCATTATACTTTTATAGTTGCGTTTATTAGAAGAAGAAGATGAAGCTTATAGAAGAATATTTTAAATTTTACCATTTGTAAATCTTTCACATCGACTTATTATATTTTCGACAATAGATATATTTATTATAATATCAAGGTAGTAATTTCTTTCGTTTATCGAAATCCAAAATAAATAAATTACTCGAGAACCATATATTTTTTAGGGATAACAGGTAAATATGGGCTATTCCAGACTACTATAGTATCTTTGCTAAACATCCAAATCCGTTAAGCCGTTCTGACATAATTACAAAAAAAACAGATAATTTACTATCTATGCATGAATTGATCATATCCATTGTCATTAGGGAAGTAAGTTATAATTAGTACTAATTTGGTTAAAATATAATTGACATATTGTTACGCATTAATTTGCCTAAAACCCGGTTCAATTAAAAAGCTCAATTTAAATTATAGCGAAATTGTGATTGAAATTTTGTATGACACAAACTTACCATTTTATGTCATTTACGTAATTTCACCAATAGTAAAGGCTAAGATGGGGATTGATTTTTTGCACTCTGTTAACAAATATGAAATTATAATTTTCTTTATTAAATAAATCGGAGAAAATTCAACATAAAAATGTTACTTAATAATTGTATATTACTACAACGCACTATTACTAATGTCCTATCTGCATTAACCGAGTGATGCGGGTTCGAATCCGGAATCATGCACCTTCGATATTTTCATGTGCAAATCATTTCTAACACCATTACCGATTTTATTACAATGAAGGAAAACATCGTGAGGATGGCCTAAGCCCCTTCGCACTCAGTGAGACGTTAAAAAAAGCTGCATACAAGATGCGTATTTTTTTCTATATTAATAAAAGTACCTGAGTGAATTACGTGGTAATATTTTGCTACCATATATTTAAGCTTTATAAGGAATATTTACAAAGCACGGTCTAATTTAATTCAATGTCACGTCTGACAATTAGGGCGAGCTTGATTAACGAGCCGCGGCTCTGCGGTGGGAGGCTACACTAGTGTTTGCGATTGGACTAAACGCATTGGCAAGTCATATTATAATACTGTGAATCTCGGCGTGTTTATTATATTAGAGGTAGATTTTGTTTATTTGTTCACTTTTTTAGACTATATAACTATTTCTCACATATTTTTGCATGCGATATTCACCTTAAAAGTTATGTAGGAATAAGAACTTTGTAACATAGCATAATTATTACTGTATCATTGTAATTACCATTGGTGAATCTTAATAAATAAATACTGAGTAATTTTGGTGTTTTACTGGAAATTAGCTATTTAAGAACTTTAAAGGCACTTGGGTGAAAGTTCAGGTTGAGAGCCATCTTCGCTTTAACTTATTAATGTACCTATATATGACTAAGTTCGAAAAGGGAATGAGATATTAAAGGTATTTTGCGTAATGTCTTCGACAATTGTGAAACAAAATTAATATAAGTAATAACACAAGGATGGCTTTTCCCAAAACATGCGTATGTAGCCGTTTTTAACGTGTTTTTTTTTAAATGGACTTAAAGACGATCAGTTTTGTTAATTTTTTCAAATATCCTCAAAATATAAAACTAATGTTCCTCGATACCTATATATTACAGAAAACAAATTAAACTATTATTATTATACTTATAAAAAGGAAAACAGCTTTTAACCTTAATACTTAAAAAAGGGAGAATAAAAAAATATATTTAAAGAAAGACGTAATAAGGTAGGGAACATTAATAACGCCTTGGTTAGGAATACAGTGTTACTGACATTAGGGTGAGCCAAACAAATGATCAGCGCCTGCGAGTTAAATTCGTCGTTCGCATGTTTGAGGCCACATTTATAAATACGGTGCTACAGCTTTTGGCGTATTTCGATACTTGTTTAAATTGTATTTTATTTAAGTTTACTTTAAATTTTATACGAATACGATAGATAAATAAATAAATATGTTGGGACATTTACACACAGCACTATCTAGTTCCACGCTAAGGTACGAGCCTTGTGTTATGGATACTAGATGGTTGATATACTACACATATATAAGTTTAAATACATACATATTATAAATATAAACATCCATGACTGGAGTCCAAAATTAGTGCTCAACAAATGTATGCCCCAGCCCCCATATATGCCCCCAGCGGGACTCGAACCCGCGACCGCTGGCGCAGAAAGCAGAGTCACTACCCACTGAGCCAAACGTGTCGTCAAAGATAAAACATTGCTTGAAATATCCAATATAAAAAAGAAGGAAGAGTTGACTTAAGTCTATACTCTATCCTAATTATATTAAAATAGTAAGCGTTTCGTATTACTATTTAATTATCTCTTATTCATTTAAAATAAAAGCTACTGAGCGAGTAAAATAAAATCTAACACTTCACGAGATATCAAAAATCCAGAACGAAGCTCTCCTTTCCTAAAGATTTTATGTCAAGAAATAACTCTCTTGATATAAGCTATTTTTTTTTAATTTTGCGGATTAATTTGCAGCGGTGTTGTATAAAACATGTTTGAGTGCTTAAATTACTATACCTTAGGATATAAATCAAAAAAATGGACTTACAAATGCACATACTAATGGAATATACATGACGTATATCTTAAAAAGGTCAACAAAAATGCCCACAAAGATGTTTGTATATTCTAGGTTTTACCCACAGTAACTATTAATATCCTTTAAATATAACTAATTAATAAAAGTGTTCTACGAAGCTATGAGTACTTTAAGCAATACTCTATTATTCCTTATTTATATGACATATATAAATACATTAAACATGTTATAACGACACGTTTGGCTCAGTTGGTAGTTACCTACCTTCTGCGCGAGCGGTCGCGGGTTCTAGTCCCGCTGGTGGCATTCATATTTTGTTGAGTATGAATGTTTGTTCTCTAGTCATGGGTGTTAATAATAATAATAATTAATAATAATAATTTTTTTATTTATTTAAGACAATTATTACAGTCCACTTGTTAGTAACATCAGTGCCTTACAACTATGTTAGTATACTTATATTAAAATTAGAAATTAACAGATAACAAGTTACTTGCTTAACCTATCTTGCCTCACCACCACGGCAACAAAGTGCTGAAGCATAGGCTCAGCAGGCTTAGCACTGAACATTTTCAGAATTTTGTTAGAACTGAGCCGCATTCTGTTTAATAGAGAGGCGGTCCGTTTCCTCAAGATTACGAAAAAGGAATCAGTATTCGCTTCCGTAAACATTGCGGACGCACTACAGAAGCGTCTGAGTCCCAACAAAATCCTAAAACCATTATTATATTGCACTCTAAGTGCGTCCAGCGATTTTTTACTGTAACTGGTCCACAGGGCACACGTATAAAAGGTTTGACAATAGGCCTTAAACAGGGTTATTTTAGCATCGTTGCTACAGCGAGCAAACCTGTGGGCCAGCATATTACATCTAGCGGCAAGCGCCCTCCGTTCACGTTCTATGTCAGCATGGTCTCTGAGATCCTCGGAAATGTAATGACCTAGATATTTAAAAAGTTTTACCCGTCTTAGTTGAACATCGTTTAGTTTCAACACTGGTTCATAGTCAATTACCCCCCCGCGGACCACAAAAACCATGTACTCACTTTTATTAACATTGTACTTTAGGCCATGTTTTACTGCATATTCTTCACAAATTTTTAATAGGGTCCTGATAGAGCCCACCGTCGGACCCAGCAGCACCATGTCATCTGCATAGCTTAGATTATTTAGGCAAATTCCGTCTATCCAGCATCCAACCCGTCTGCTGCTGAGTCCCACAATCAACTCATTTACATACAAATTGAAAAGCTTAGGTGAGGTTATACCCCCCTGCCTCACCCCGCAATCCAACCGATAAGTATCTGATGGCGTTTCACCCCACTTTACATAATTTTCTTGGTTTAAATACCAAAATTTCAGCAAAGAAATCAATTCGGATTGTACACCCGCCTCACGGAGCTTCCTCCATAATATGTCGTATGCTACTAGATCGAAGGCTTTCGAAAGATCTAAAAAACAGGCATACACCGGTGTCTTTCTGCTGGTGTAGTATTGGGCAGTCTGCTTTAGACACAAAATGGCACTCTCCGTTGAAAGATTAGGCACAAACCCAAACTGCGCGTCGTGTATATTTAAATATTGGTCCAAATTTTGGTCTATCAGACTGTCCAACACCTTAGCAAGTACTGTAGCTAGAGATATTGGCCTGTAGTTATTTTTATCAGAAATATCTCCGGTCTTATTCTTAACCAAGGGGACAACCACTGTTTTCATCATGTCAGCTGGTAGGTAAGAATGTGTTAAACATAGCGAATAAAACATTGCTAGCACACTATGCAGATGGACCCCCGCATGCTTAAGATGCTCGATACTGAGACCGTCATGACCAGGAGACCTACCTCTGTTCATTTTCTTAATGGTAGCTTCTACCTGCTTAGCAGAAAATCTCATAGGTATAGTCGTAACGGTCTCAGCATCGATCACCCGTGACGCAGGTCCTAGGGGCGATGTCACTTTAAAATGATTTTTAAACAAGTTGGCAATCCCCTTAGGCTCACTACAGCCCTCTATGCTCGCGGGGCGACCTATTTTTACATTTAACTTATTCGTTTCTCTCCAGAATTTATCAAAGTTATGTGACGACCTGTGTGAGGCAATTATGTCCATTTTAACTTGATCTTCATTTTTTTGGCACCATCTTAGTCTACTCTTAAAAACCTTACGACTCTCACGCATGTCGTCCCAAACTCCGCCATATCACGGTTTGTTATGGAGCAACCAAATCTGAAATTTAAGACGTGCATCTTCATATGCCATACGCACATGTTTATTCCACCCCGTAACCCGTTTTTTATTAGAATTCGAGCCCTTGTATGTTAATTCAGCAGCACCGCTAAGAATATTGACCACCTGGCTATACAAATCATCTAGTATGTGCTTATGAACGACATCATGACACATCCCATCGGCACAAGAGGTTAAAGAATCCGGAAAATCGATATGCCTGAGCCGCTCATGGCATATGTCATGATACCGCCCAATCTGCGCCTCCGACCTAAATCGCCACAAGATCTTATTGCATTTATAGTTTTCAGTCTTTAATTTTGAAACCACTTTGTCTAAAATTATCTCTATTATAAGCGGGAAATGGTCAGACCAGTGTACATCACTATCAACACTCACATTTGAAATAGTTTTCCATGCTGTCTGCGTTACAATACAATGGTCTAACCATCTCATGCTGCCATCAATGTCGCTAATAAATGTAGTAGTGTTTGACATGACTCCTAATTTTTCCGTATCAGCACATATCCATTTTTTATCCAAACAATATTCCTGTAAATTTAACCAAAATGGTTGGCCTGGGTGCGCGTTATAATCACCTAACATGTATACGGCTTCTACATCATTACTCTCCACAATAGCATCAATTTCACCTAAACAGTTTACAAACTCGACATTATTATCAGGAGCATCCGTGGGCATGTACACCGAAAATACAATAATCGATTTCTCGCCTATCGTTCCTCTGATTGCAGTTAGCCTGACACTACAACAATTAATAACAGAGACATTGTCAAAAACACCTTTTCGCCATAACAAAGCAACCCCCCCATAAGGCCTCCCTCTGAGAATACCCACGGTAGTGTCCACAGCTGTTTTAGATGTATATTCAAAATTATCACTTACCGAGCCCAGCAATGGTAGGTCATGACCGAGGAGCCAGGTCTCCTGTAAGGCTATTACATCAGCGTATACACATAGGTCCCTAACAAACTCTAAAGACCTTTTAAACCCTTTACAATTAAACGAAACAAATGTACTCTTACTTATATTATCCATTGTCAATTAATTTAGTTCCTTTCTGTTACTAGAGTCTTTTTTTTAAACACTATAAATTTCCTAAAACAAATGCCTTCCGGCCATATTTCATCGTTGAGGAACAACGGTACCTTATAGCTATCCACATAAAAAATATAAGAATCGTAACCTTTATCCACTTTTGGTGCGATTTTCTCTAATGTAACTAATACTTGAGTCTTACGTACAATATAGTCTATGATATCCTGTTGCGATGTTTCCTTACTAATGTTAGAAATATACAGCGGCACTTTTACTGACGCTGCCTTAAACTTCGACTCCGGCCCGTAGCTCGCTTTGCCGTGGTTACTAACAAACCGATTACGATATCTAGATTTCTTTTTATTCACCACTACACTCCATTTCCCTTCCTCCGCCCTCTTCTCAATTTTCAATAATTGAGGCACAATTGTACTTGAGCTCTTTGACTCCGTGACAACATTTCGATTGTTGTAATTCTCTGTATCACGACGCAAAGACGGCGGCAACGGCGAAGAGACATTAGCGGTAATCAGCTGACCGGCGTAGGAATGATTCATTCGTTTATGTGTGTTCGAAACCACGGTAGGCCTCACCGCCCATTGAGTTTGTTGCACCTGCGTCGAAACCGCAGTGATTTGGGGCGCCTCCACGGGTTCATCTGTGCTATTTGTTTGCGTGTGCGCAACATAAACGGCAGACTGTCTTTCTTCGCTCGGCGACCGTGTGTTAGAGGGAGATATGTTGCTTTTGTTGCCGTCGCCAGATTTGTCGCCAATTGTCCCTGCGTGCAAGGGAGACGGATTGCGTTTATTATTTCCTATAGCACTATTCATTAATTCCTTGGACTTATCGATGTTTAATTTATAGAACAAACTCGTAGTATCCAGCCCCATAGGTCCGCTATCATATTCAAAACGACTAAAAGCTCCTCTTTTAGTATTAACATTAGTTTTGTACATATCAATACTACCCTCACACTGCGGCGATTGTTGACATCGATTTGCAACACAAAACTCATTCATATCTTGACGAACGTTATTACATTCTAGTTTTACAATTTCCATATCATTCTGTAACAATAACACGCTATCCTGTAATTTTAAAATATCCCGTAGCAAGCGCGTCGCATCCAGATGATCAAACGTTATTGGTGGCAATTTATGTAATTCTCTGGCTACGAAGATAGGTAACATATCTGGATTAGCTGCGTCCGCATGTTTTAGAAGACATATAATATCCTGTATATTTTTACGAGATTTATCATTCCTCTTACGCATCTTTATTTTCTCCAGTGGGACTGCCTCAAAGAGTAGTTTCTTTGCATCACAAATATCTTCTGCAGAAAATCCAGTTTCACACACCCTTATTAGTGTTTCCTCATCCATGATTCCAATTTTATTATATGCAAATGCAAGTACTTCATTTACTACGATATTGCACGTAGCACACTTAACAGTATTTGGGGTCCAGTTATGGGTGCTTATATTTATATTATGTATGTATTTAAAACTCATATGTGTAGTATATCAAGTATCTGGTATCCGTAACACAAGCCTCGTAGCTTACCAAGGAACTAGATAGCGCTGTGTGTAATAATGTCCCAACATATTTATTTATTTATTTGTTAAATGAGCATCAAAATCGTCCTTAATATTACATTAATATTTTAGGAAATAATATAGAAAAAATTAGTTCTAGAAAATTGTACGAGTAGGTCTTAAAAAGGCCTACGGAAAAGTTCCTGAAAGCAGATTCTACATCCTAAAGTACGCTCATATAAACTATTTTTATCCGTATAAAATATAACTTAGGATGCATCCAAGCAAAACCAGGGTAAGTCCCTAGTTAGTTTTGTTAAACTTAAAATAAGCAATATGTATAATATTCTGAATAGATTCAGAATATCGTAGCTCGTTATGCAGCTCCGAATTCTCCTCGTTATCTAATCGAATACTCAAGTGGCTAACAATTACAATATTTGCAATGGTAATAGATAGTTTCTATCAAGTTTGTACCAAAGACCATACAAATGAATGGATGGCGAAACGATTTCACTATGATTATTTTATTGAAACTATCTTTTTAATGTAATTTTATGCGGAAATTATGGAAATGAATCGAGATTTTACTAGATAAATATTGTTTTCATTTGATTTCTAAAAATATCAGCTTCATATAAATAAGTTTTCTGAAAAATTAAAAGTAAAATACTTTAAGCAATAGAAGTAAATGACCAAACGATCTATGTAATGGTATGTACATAACTATCGCTGCTCATTAACGCCTGCGAAATTCTTGTAAGAGAAGTTGCGAATACGCTACTGGCTTTTAAGATGCCTAAAGACCTATGAGGATCTATAGGTATATATTTATATTAATAGTGCTTAAGGGAAACCTCAGGAGAAATATTCCACAATTGCACGTGCGAGGTAGAAAGTACGTGTTGAACGTACATTTATGGGATGAAACATCAAGGATGAAAATATATAACCTGACGCTAAAGGGGCGATAATCTGTACATATAATAAAATTTTAAGTTAGTCGAAAAAACTTATTGAAATCTATATAAATAAAATGATAGAGGTCTGCAGTTGTGCGCGTATCACGGAAAAACTACTGGATAGATTTCAATGAAACTTTCTAAGTTTTATTTCTTAGACACTTGGCCCTTATCAAAAAAAATGATTGCGATATCTTCATTTAATAAAAAGTTATTAAAGTTTCAAGAAACAACGATTTGTGTAAGCACTGCGTGTTCAGTGATGTATGTTTCCTTCTCGCGGAGTAGAACAAAGTATATTTTTACTTGCGATCTTTTTGATGTTTTTTCCTTCGTACATAAGAAAACTTTGTTAATATTTCAAGCAACGCGGACGAAGTCGCGTATATCAGCTAGTACTCAATAAAGAGGAAAAGTAAGGCTGAATGCATAGTGTTTAGAATTTTTTATTTTTTATCGTCTATCTGTCTGTCTGCCGGTCTCTCTGTCTGTCCGTCTGTCTGTGATCGCAACAAGAGAAAACTGAGAGAATTGTATATAATTAAGGTATGGTAATAGCTCATTGTTCGTGTCAACATATAAGATACTTTTAACTGTAGGAAAATATTTCATGTCTAAAAAATCTATACTAAAATTTAAAATCTGTCTATGGACGAAAACGATCATAGTGAGGATGACTTAAATAAATAAATAAATATATCGGGACATTATTATACAGCGCCATCTAGTTCCGTGATAAGCTACGAAGGAAGCTTGTGTTACGGATACCAGACAGTTGATATACTACATATATTATATGTTTAAATACATACATATTATAAATATAAGCACCCATAACTGGAGTACAAACATTCGAGTTTAACAAATGAATGGCCCCAGCGGGACTCGAACCCGCAACCGCTGGCGCAAGAAACAAGGGTCACTACAAATATATAAAAAAGTATCCATTACTTCCAATTCCTATTGAAGCGTAATAAATACGAAATAAATATAGCTCCTATCATTACACAGAATAATAGAAGCCAATATTATAAATTAACAAATCAATTTTATGACGTTAGTACCAAATTTGCTATTAAAAGTTAAAATATTACTTTCAAACATCACGACGCCTTGAGGGTAATTAACGTTCACCTGAACTGAAATCGAGTTAAAACTGTTACAGTCTTAACAAAGCAATTTGTGCGTTTATTAGAAATTTCATTGTGTTAACAAGTTTAGATGAAGTAAAGCAATCGGAAGGAAGTTGATAAGATATTAAAATGAACATTCGAATTGTGAGGTGTTTGAAATGGATTTCTAACGTAATATTGTTTGTTGTAAAAGTTAATAGTACCTACCCTATTTAACGCGGTGGTTTGGTGGTTACGTACTCGCATGGGAAATCGAGTGAAGCGGGTTCATTTCTCACAACTGTCTTACGGTGAAGGAAAAACATCGTGAGATAACCTGCATGGTTGAGAAAATCAAGCAATTTGTCGATAGTCATGAGGAGTCCGCCAACTCGTACTTGTCCAGCGTTTTGGACTATAGCCTAATTCCCTCCTTTTTAAAGGAAGGCCTGTGCCGAGCAATGGTACGATACAAAAGTCGAATGGAAGTCGTTTTTGGTTACTTTCAACATACCCGAATGTGAAGGAAAACGAGCCTTAGATAATCCAGCAAGTTTTCGACATGTAGAGACCGCTAAAAGTATGCTTAAAAACCGTTTGTGAGATGTTAAATAGTACGTTATATATATTCAGCAGAGTGCATATTAAAGTCGAATACAAAGGAAGGAAGTAGAAAGTATAAGTGTCAAAAAGTTATTTATCTAATACCTTAGTGATGATGTTCTCATGGAGATTGTTTTTGCTTTGTAAGAGTATGTACGGCACCAAAAATTATGTTGTCCACTTCGCTGTCGTAATATTGCGAGTTGCGGTTGAAAATCTGTTACGTACGACCAAGAATCTATATTCTTGTCAAACTTTATCAAAATGTGTTCAGTTAGTAAAGCATGAAACGGTACCAGGCAGAGTTACTTACATATTTATTATGAAAGTATGAATATGAACTTGAAAGACTTCAAATAGATACGCTATTATTAGAATAAAGTTCGATTAATTTCCTATATGGATTACATTAGGGCAATTTCCTTCGAACACATGAAGCTAACGAACTGAAGTTTAACAATACATGTTGATATTACATTTCTTACGTATAATATACGGAAAACAATCTTTTTCGCTACATATTTTACAATTTCTGGTTTATTTAAGTTCTATTTATCACCTTAATACCATGCTTAATTTTATTCTAAATTATAAATCATAAATTACTATGAATTTCATGAAGAATGAAGCATTATCTGGCGCAGTGACTACTTGAATAGTTGTTTGTGTGGTAACATGCCATGATTTTGGGTTTAAGTTGGGCACGTTTAAGACGTCTGTATACAAATACTTAAAATAATATGCATTTAATTTCTGATATGGCTGCGCATATTTGAATAAAATTTACTATATTATGAAATAGATTAACACATAGGCTGTTAGACTGTACTATACTATTATTACCATACTTATTAATTTTTGATACCCACCTCTTACCAGCGTTAATATTCCCAGAGGCATAACCAGGATAGAAACAAGTAGATCAGTTATCGCCAAAGACATCAAGAAGTAATTTGTAACATTCTGCAGTCTTCTTTCCAAATAAATGGCCAAGCAAACCAACACGTTCCCAGCTGCAGTACAAACTACTAGCACTAAAGCTACTAACGCCCACCAATTATTTACAACACCTACTTCTATAGTCGTTCTATTTCCATCTGTTTCATTTATAATCTCAACAAATTCTTTAACTGAGTAATTAGTATTAAATGTATAATTGATATTACTATTTAAAGGGTAGTTGTATCCTTTCTCATTCATTGTGAGGTGCTTTTGGTGAACCCCTCAGTTTCATTTTTGATTGGGCGCATTTCATCTTATTTCGTAAATATGATAGATGTTGTTCCTAGGGTCCATTTTGCATTCCATTTTCAATAGTTTTCGCGTTTAGCAAGCATCTGTAAAGAGAAAAGAATGATTCAATAAAATGTTCCTTAATCTACTAGTATCTTCTTTGTTTTGCATTATAAAATTATACTTTAATTAATTTATAATTATATTTTCTATAATAATTATATTTTATATGATAATTAATTAATTTGATTTATTGAATTAGGCATATTTTTTTACATATAAAAATCGATATAGTGGTTTAAATAGATTTACATTTAGAAAATTATCACATATTATTTACAAAAATATGAGAAAATTCAAAAATATAAATCTATTCAATTAAGTTTTTATAATGAAACTTCTTATTTCGGTAATAGTGCACCGTTCGGGTTTGTCTCTAGGTACTTTTTAACTGTTATTATAAAAGATTATTTGATGCAGTAATAAATATTTTATATTATACTAGCGACTCGCCCTCGCTTCGCTCGGGCTGTTTCATACATGTAGCACAGGTAAAGCCGCGGAATCTGCTAGCTATGCATATAAATCTTCCTCTTGAATCACTCTATCTATTAAAAAAACCGCATCAAAATCCGTTGCGTAGATTTAAAGATTTAAGCATACATAGGGATATAGGGACAGAGAAAACGACTTTGTTTCATACTATGTAGTGATACACCCAGAAAATCAGGCCAGGGCTTTTCTCGTAATGCTGACAGACAGACAGACAAAAATTCTATAAGCTATAGATTCGCTTACCACGAGCTGTAGTTCAACAAGATTTCCCTTAAAATATTTATTGTATATAGTGCACGATATAAATGGACCGGTACAACTTTTATTTCCATTCTGTTCCCTTTTTTGTATATCTTATCTCATCACTTTTACGAATATTATACATCTTTACTTAGCTTAAATATTTAATACATAAATACATATAAAATAAGTATTATTTAAATAGATACATCAGTTGAATTACTTATGAATTCAAATGGCTGTCGTTTCGATCCGCTTCATTTGGAATCCAATCTCAACGTTACAGTGCCCTTATTGATAACGTGAATATAACGTTATATAAGAATTGGTCCTTAGAGGAAATGTTATTGAAAAGATGATGCAAATTTGGTGAACAAAGTATGAATTAATTATGTTACAAGTAACACAATCTTAAAAAAATCAGAGGTGCGAGACCCGGATTTGAACCCATGCACTACCTACGTGACCGCGGTACCACTGTGCTACCATTACGTAACTTAAGCATGAAAAAAAAATATTTTTTCATAACAAGTCTGTAAAATTCGTAATAGACTTGAGCTAAAGCTCAATATATGAAGGAAACATGAATACGTATTATACATTATTAGAATAATACAAAATGAATTATGAAAAGAGAGAAGAAGGGAAAATAAGAAATACAAAAAATCCAATATAACACAAACACTTCCAAATTGAACATAATTCAAATTTAAAGTATAAGGATTTTGAATTATTGCCTATTAAGTTAAAGGTGCCTTCCTTCGAGGGGTTCGAAGATTGACACCGTGCCCTGAGATATTTGTAAAAACGGTATTTTTAAACGCTAAGACTTGCTGTACCAGCGGTCGCACGAATGTTTGTTTGTACTTCAGTCATGGGTTTATATTTATAATATAAATATATATTTAACGTTGTGTAACATGTGTAGTGTATCAACTATCTGGTATCCGTAACACAAGCCTCGTAGCTTACCACGGAACTAGATGGTGATGTGTGTAATAATGTCCTAATTTATTTATATTTATTAATTTATATATTTACTTTGAGATACGATAATATTAACATATAAGGCATTTTCAATATGTATATTTATTCTTGAAAAAATCATGTATAATTGTACATTTACATTTTTGCAGTTACTAGGAGTATCCTTACTCGTGATAAGATTTTTAAGATTATGATTAAGATAAATGGGCTTTATCATCAGCCCTTTTTAACGTCCCACTGCTGGGCACGGGCCTCCCTCAGTACGAGGGGGATCAGGCCATACTCCATAGTCCACCGCGCTGGCCTAGTGCGTGTTGGCGGACTTCACATGTCTTTCGAAAACTTGCCAGGTTTTCTCAGACATGCAGGTTTCCTCACGATGTTTTCCTTCACCGTAAGACAAGTGGTAATCATGATATAAATGATTCGCGCATGAAAATATCATAGGTGCGAGACCCGGATTTGAACCCGCATCACTCGGTTATCCAAGCGACGCGTTACCGCTGGGCTACCACTGTCTCATGGAATGAATGGGCTTAAGCTTTGTTTAAACTTCATTGTAAATCAAAGTCGAATATCCAAACCCTTATTCTACTTCAAGAAATAAATCAATAAGAAACGTCCGGACCCTCAGAAAGGTACGAATACTTAATTTTATATGGCCTTTTGAGGCATCTTGACATGAAATATGAAGTTTATTACACTTAGTTTTTACCCAGACTTTGCTCGTGGTTGCTATTTTATAATATAATTTAATATAAGCTATTTTCCCTGTCAATTCATTCATAATGCATTTCATACATTCAGGTCTGTAACGACATAAATACTTATATGAGAATATTGGTGAGTTATATTTATTGCTTTCATATAAAAATAATAGCAAGATTTGGATTGATTAGCACTGATGGGCACGGGTCTTCCTTCAATACGAGGGAGATCAGGCCATAGTCCACCACATTGGCCTAGTGCGGTTTCGCGGATATGTCTTTCGAAACCTAGGTTTTCTCATACATCTAGATTTCCTCACGATGTTTTCCTTCATGTAATCATGTTAGAAATGATTCACACATCAAAATATCTTATATTATATAATAGCGTTGGTACAAGACCCGGATTTGAACCACTTGATTATTATCAAAGCAAGCACGTCACCACTGGGCTACTACTGTCAGAATTTGAATACGAATATATTATTTTTATTATACTTTCCATAATAAATTTTATAATTATTTTTCTGAAACATTTAAATTGTAAAAAGGCGCCTGTTGCCAATCTCTGTTATGACCGAGGCAAAAATAAAAGTTAACTACACGGATGTACCGCTAGAAACGTGTCCTGAGTTTTTATCAACTTCGTAAGATGTCATAAATGTCAAGTATTTTCATTCAATACACGATCCCATCTCAACACGTGTATTCTGCGGGTCACTGTTGGTATTTTCCGAGTATTTTCTTCAGATCAATTCATTTGGCATTATTGGTATAATAAAATTAGTTTATAGGCCCGATCACAAAGAAATATTATTTAACTAGTTTGTTTTAATCTTTTTGTTTTTATTTATTACAGAAATAAGTCTCATTAAAATCAGTGTAGATGGTCTCGAGTCTTAATGACATTAGAAGAAATGTTCCGACCGAGTAAGCATGTTTAGTAGCGATTTTTATGCATATACGTTTAACTATTTTATTCTAAAGGGCCTTGGCAGATTTTGATGAAATTCACTGCATAGATAGATGAGTAAGTCGAGAAGAAACGCATAGTTTATTGTTAGCAATGAAATACTCCAAAAGATTGCGCTGCCAATCTTCTATATAAATAAAAACTTTCGTTCGTATGTTTGTCGTCTGCGTTTGCAGACCATTAATCCGGTTCTAAATGAAACAAAAAAATAACAAATTTCTTTGTGTTTCATGAATTACTAAACCAATCAAGCTTATCCGAGTACAGTATAGGTAAGTTGCTAGTATATTATTTAAAGGCTCGTCCATAGATTTAGCACGAGCGAAGTCGCAGGTTCCGCTACTGTATTATATATATATATATATATATATATATATATATATATATATATAAACTTTCCCCTTTAATAATTGTATCTGTTTAAAAAAACCGCATCAAAATCTGTTGCGTAGTTTTAAAGATACATAGGGACAGACAAACAGCGGGAAGCGACTTTGTTTTATACTATGTAGTAAATATTATGTTTAGCAAACTTCAAACGTTTATTTAAATTTTAAAGAATGTGGTTGAAGTTACGGCAAAGTTTTACAGAATCATTTTAAACGCGATTATAAAAAGAAGCACAAAGAAAAGAGAATTTTACACATTTTTGCGTAAACGAATTACTTTGTAAGATAAATTGCGAGACAAATGCAAAAGCTTCGTAGGAAATGAACGTAAGATTACACATTCAAAATTGGACGCATTTATTTCTACGCTTTGACGAATGATACTTTATTTGGTAATTAAACAAAATGGCATAAAGCTTTTAATTAATAAGCTTTCAATTAATCTACAGAATATCATCTTATTTACTATCTTAATATGACAGGGAAGATATTGCCTTATAAAGAAAAAATACAGCCTCCTAATTTTCGGCTTGACGATACCGACAATATCTTGACACCGTTTTTTCGCCGAACAAGGGTTGTCACCAATATATTAAATTTGTCTTTATTTTCCCTGAAAAGAATTATTTTTTGTTATGTCAATACATTATTATATAACTTATGTGTAAATAAATAAAGTATTTAGAAATATACGATTAAGGCAAAACTCTCAAGCGCCAACCCTAAAAGTCATCTAGCGGACTGTATACAATGTCGTTGTTAGCAATTCGCCAACAGACTATAAAGGCACCTCAAAACAACCTGAGAAGTAATTAACCCTTGAAGGTAAGGTTTTCTTTATTTCGACCTATTTTGATCTTGTAGATCAAAAATTAGTTTTTTATTCACCCCTGCCCTTACTATGAAACAATTGAAATGTCTAAAACAAACACAAATTCTGAAAAGATAAGTTTAGTTATGACATTAAATATTCACGTAGACCTAAGAAAGCACTATAGTTTTGACGATATTGTGTGACAAACAGTCAAAAAGAGTTTAATTCATTGATGATAAGCCTAAAAATAAACAATTAAAGTCAAGTTTATGTGAAAAATATTTAAATAACAAGAAAAAAATGTTTACAGCTAATGTGAAAAAATGTAAAAATATAAACAGGGTCAGTTTTTAATAAAGATAAATGAAAATTTTTCTAAACTGACGTTCCTTTAAATACATAAAAAAGGTATTCTAAAAACCTTTTTAAATTGTAAGGGTGTTTTTAACGTTTACGTTTAGATAAGGGAAATCTACGGAAATGACTACGGTAAATTATTTGGGCTTCGTCTAACATGCAAACATCGGATGAGGTAACAATAAAAGATTATAACATTTAATTACCTATCTTTTTATAAAAGATATAAGATTTTATTTTGTGTAGAAATAATTAAAATATATTATGATTTAATAAAATATACTAATGTGATAAAACTAAAAAGGAGTTTGTTTAATTGAACGTGCTTATCTTAGGATAGTTCGTTAGAACGCGGAAAATACTATAGTGAATAAAATAGTAATTATATTTCACTTATTATTATCGCTTATCAACTCTATGCGTTATTTGGGCGGATATGAATAGTCAAAATTAGTCTTTGGGGTTCATCCATTTTATTTTCAAATTGGATTATTACAAAGCAATTTTCTTTAAGAATTATTTCTATTATATTTATATTTTTTAGAATTTGGCACAGTGATAACATATTCTGCAAACGTAAACTGAAAAGTGTGGCGGTTCAAGGCCTGCGTGAAATACTAGTACAATTGCGTTGGTCTAATTAGACAAGGCAAAGACACATATCGACACATTTTTTCAATGTCGAAAAAATATGATTAAACTACAAAGTTACAATAACTTCTGGTAACTACTCGTATCTATTCCTTAAAAATACAATTTTATTTTTTTGTACGGAAATAAATGAATTTTTAAATTAATTTATAAAAAAACCATTTTCCTTTTTAAAATCGATTAACATATATATTATCTTTAAATTTAAAAAAAAATAGTTTTTTTATTTCGTAATCGTTTTAAAAAAAATAGTTTTTTATTTCGTAATCGTTTTTACAAATTATTATGTTCGGGTCTTCCCTTTAAATTCCCATTTAAATTACTGTTAAATAACATAATATACGTTTGGCTTAGATTGGATTGGAGAATTTAGATTTAGCTTAGTCTTGTAAATAAAAAAATTGAAGAGTAAAGCTGTCAGTTTTAAAGTCCTACGCCATGAAAGATACAAGAACCGCCGCCATCGTGAAAATATTTGTTTATAAGCAGTTTACACAAAACAATATGGGGCTAATGATACTTGACGCACTACATAAAGGTCCTAGGCGAGATAGACGTGGGCAGTAAAACGATTATACTATAAATAAACTTTACTACTTAGGATATTACTAAGGCTAATGTCAATATCATCATCTACAATGCAAATGTACAGTTAGAATGTATAAAACAAGTTTTCCCACTATCACAGTGTGTATGTTTGACGACACGTTTGGCTCAGTTGGTAGAGACTCTACTTTTTGCAACAGCGGTCGCGGGTTCGAATCCCGCTCGGCCATTCGTTTGTTGAGCATGAATGTTTGTTTTCATTCATGGGTGTTCAGTATTTATAATATGTATGTATTTAAAATTTATATATTGTGTAGTATATCAACTATCTGGTATCCGTAACACAAGCCTCGTAGCTTACCACGGAACTAGATGGTGCTGTGTGTAATAATGTCCCAACATATATCTTGCTTCCTAAAAGTTATAATGTTGAAAGGTCTTCTTATTTCGTTTTACTTTGTAATAAACCAATTATATCGTAATATTTTGTTCAATGAAGCTAATTAACGTCTTTCATCTTTCAGTTACTGAGAAACTCGTAAGAAAGTTTTAAACGGTCTATACATATTGGGCCAATTTAACCGCGCTTTCATGCAGATGGTTTTTACTTTGTTGTATGTAGCAATATTTAGGCTACGTCCGCACAGACCGGCGGCTTTCTTAGCGCCTAGAGCCTAACAAGTCACATAGCTAGTAGCTTACTAAAACGAACGTCCTAAAATGTTTGTGAACGACCGCACTGCACGCTTAGCTCCTAGCTAGTTGCTAAGCGCGTATCTAAGTAAACAAACATGTTGGTTTTTTGACACTAGTCGCGAGGCATTTTATTCAAGAAATAATATATGAAATATTAATTGCATAAATTTTTAAGAGTGAACCTTTGTGGAAACCGGCAAATGAACTAAATAAAAATTAAATTATTTTAAAAAAACTATGGGAAGAGATATCAGTCGAAGCAAAAAAAGATAATAAGTACTAAAAAGTTGTTTATTTATGTCATGAACCCAACATGATGGATAGGACCTTGAAATGGTATATTTTAAATGTGAATTTTCTGTAAGTAGCAGTTTTACAGCTATTTTTCAAAGTGAAATCCGACAAGTAACCACACAAACCTCTTGCAGTGCGGCCACTGTGTATCCTAACATGTTGCCAGAGCGCAATCCACTAGGTTTTAGGCGCTAAGCAAGCCGCATGTCTGTGCGGACGTAGCCTTAGAGAAATACAATCTCAAATTATTTAGTACTATTTATTGAACTTACAAAAATAGTTATTTTAAATACTTATAACAAAATAAAAGCAATAAAGAAGTACAATTTGAATATATCACCGAAACACAATTTCGCGCAACATCAGTGATGTCACAGTAAAGTGTCAATCAAGCATCATGCGCAAGTTAAAGTTTATTTTTCCTTTGTCGTTGTGGGGGGGGGGACTCAGTGGCATCTGACAAGCCAAGTTAAAAAACGCACATGGAAGAGGCACAATGTAGTGGGCGGTTGTGCCATGCGGATTCAATCTTATTAAAATATTCTTTATTCAAATAGACTTTAACAAGCTCTTTTGAATCGTCATTTTACATTATTAAAATTAAAAGTCAGTCTGTTAGTCTGTGAGTAAACTACCACTCGGAAAGCTGTTCTGCTGAGAAGAACCGGCGAGAAACTCAACAATTGCTAATTGCTCCAAGTACTCAGATAGCAGAGTGCACTGTGCAACCCCTTCGCTATATGGCTTTTTATGGAAGTTCTATGGAGTTTTACTCGTTAGTACTGGCTTTTAAGTCGGTAATCCCACATAACTACCAGGTGGTATGCATAAGTGGATATTTCAACGTTTAATTTTGCTTTTGTTTATCAACGAATAAATTAAATATACATAATAAATGCACATGGTAGTAGCACACAAGGTAGTAGGAACCCTAAGGACATTCTGTCCACACTGATTAGGTACATCGTTAAAAATTCATAATTAAATTTTTATGGGACCAAATGGCAGCTATTGCCCATCAAAAAAAAGAAGAATCACGTAAATCGGATCAAAACTCACAGAGTACCTAATCGATGTACATACATAAAAAAATATACCGATCGAATTGATAACCTCCTCTCCTGCGGAAGTCGGTTAAAAAATGCGTATTAAATACAATTTACTTTGTCAAATATTCTAATAAAAACTCCTACTGTATCTAAATGTCGATAAATAAAACAATTTCCTCACTATAGAGAGAAATATATTATATCAAAATGATATATGTATAATTTTTAAGTTTCGTGCAGAATACTCGCAATTAATTGCGGTCAGAGTAATCCCTAGTATTATATTCGAACCCCATTTCAAATTGTTATAATATTGACTTACAATTTTAATCCCTTAAGGCTTTGTATTAAATAGATCCTAATATATTGTTTATAATAGAATATATTATAGTCTAACAATAACATTAAAGTTTGCTGTAGGTAGATAGGTATATAAATATTTAAAAACTAGCCACTCACCCTCGCTTCTCTCGGGTTCCCTGGGTTTAGCATGAGCGAAAATACGGGTTCCGCTACTTAAAATAAATAAAATTTCTAAAAATATAACCTTCTCTTTTTTTGATGTTGGTTAAAAAGTAGCCTAAGTAACGCCTTATAACATTAACTATTTCAAGTGAAAGTCCCGTCAAAATCGGTCCAGCCCTTTCAGAGATTAGCCGGAACAAACAGACAGACAAAAAAATTAAAATTTGTATTTTTTATGTTAGTGCAGTTGAAATTAAATTAAAAACAGACACTTTAATTTTATTTATATGTATGGATTGTGCTAGTTCATCGCTTCAAATTTCAAGATTTACAAAGGATCAACTCCCTTTTAACGCATCATAATTTAATTTAGAATAATAACCTTATTTTACCTTCCAATCTCTTTATAATAAATAATAATCTCTCCATTATATATTGGTGAAGTGGTCTGTGCTCAACTGGCTAGTTTTAAAGCCATTAAAAATTACAAGGGAATTGAACTGAATATATCTTTGACATTCTCTTAACGAAAATAATTGAAACGAATATCTTTTTATTATTAAGAATAGTGTAATGACCTAAGTTTTTTCGTCAGTTGAATATAATGAATCCTTCTTCTAAGAAATCGTTACTAAAATCTTACAACTAAATCTAAATCCTAACTAACTGAAACTTCACTTGAAAACTCTATTTTTACGTCGAAAAAAACTTAGCTTCATACTTCATAGTAAATTTAACCACTTGTAATTCTTTCTACTTATTATGCATAATGTAACAGTTTATTTCGGAGAACTTACACAAATTGTTATTAGTTTGTTTCAAGTTAAAATTACCGGGAAGTTAAGAAATATATTCCGTGTGGGATTATAGCCGTGGGCGTTAATACTACTACCAGTAGGTACTTGTGATGACAATGATTTGTATTCTGAAGGTAGCGGATTCAATTTCTATAGAGAATTAATTTTTCATATTGAAATATAAAAACATTAATAATTATAGCGGAAGTCAGTTACAAATCTATTATTTACTATTATAATAATGATGATTTTTTTTATCCTATTTACATCCATAGGTTGTATGAAAGAGATCTTATAAATCCACATTGGTGCGCGCACTACTTGTATAACAATATTAATGAATGCAGAATATAATATATGGAATAATAAAAACTTAAATAAATTTACACAAATTAAAAGAGAGTATAAAGTAAGAATGGATTTTTTATAGAAAGTATGTATATCAGAAATATTTATACAAATCCACTACAAACAAAAATGAAAATTCTAGTTTTGAAAGCAAAAAAAAAATTCTGATCCTCAATTCTCTCATCTCTACTTTATGAGAATTGTAAAGCAAAAAAAAACAGTAAATTTTTTATACCTCAACAGTGGTAAACAATTACGACCTGCGTTATGATGATAGGCAATAACCGTAACCGTATGTAGGTTTGCAAACCCAGTGGTATTACACCCGCAATACTATTTGAGATGAAGTAGATTTAGGGGTAGGGTGGAGAAGTTAAGGGTGGGTCATTA
The DNA here is from genome assembly GCA_905231865.2 of Boloria selene. NCBI lineage: Eukaryota > Metazoa > Arthropoda > Insecta > Lepidoptera > Nymphalidae > Boloria > Boloria selene. The sequence goes on from HG993133.1 coordinate 3,835,221, forward strand.
ATCCATCAACCCTCTCACTTACCAAACGTAACGCAACAGTGCCTACTTTACATCGACATTCTGTGAGATGCTATTACTTTGAACCGGCCTTTGATGCTAACTTTGGCAAGCCTACACAAACGCTGTAGTGCAATAGAGTGGGGATGTGAGTGACATCGACTCGTTTAATGGCGTATTGTATTTCGAAACAAAATATATTTTTGTAACGAACTGATTTCAGTAAGTCAGTCGAGTAAAAAAATAAAAACTGTGGTATAATCTTATAGGTTATAATAAATAAATATGTTGGGACATTAATTAACAACGGCGAGGCTAATACAAACAGTCTAGTCCTCTTGGTACTTTAAGTTTAGTTTAGGGTACAATTTATACACTATACAGTGACTATTAATTAGCATTATTTATTTACAATTACAGTTATTTATGACTAATGTAACGTTTTCGGATAAAGGAGCAACAAACATATATACAAAAACTTTCGTATTTACAAAAATAAATCAATCAGTTGTATAAAACTTTACGAACACATAAAATACTTCATTTTCTTACTAAGAAAATCATTGTAAATGAAGTAAACCCAACAGCGATTTAAGAGACCAGGTATAATATCAGAAGTCATTATATTAACTGCTTACATAAAATTTCCTTCAAACTTCATGTTTAATTTAGTAGTCGCGTAACTTATAAGCTGTAATTAGGGAGGAGTCACACCACTACCTAAAAGCACTTTGCGCTCTTGGAAAAAGCTATTAGCGTTTTTTTTCCTTTTCCCACTAAAAATTAGTCATAATATTATTACTTTTTCAATACTTTCTTCGATTTATGCGAATATTTGACATTTTAAATGAAGTTTAGTTCAATTTGGCAAAGTGTTTATTTTAGTTCCCTACGTTTCGAATGTTTTAACATATATGACAGGAAAGATACTCAGGATTTAGACGTCTTATCATTTTTTATGTAGTATACAATAAATTGGAAAAAAGGCATTATACTATAAACAATAAAACAGTGTAAAATAATATATTAAAAAAATCTAATTTAGACCTTTCTCAAAGACAGTAAACCATTTCAAACATCGGAAACTGCGAAAAACCGAACGATACTTGTATTTAAAATTAGCAATTCCCGCGGCTTCGCACGAGTTCTAAGGACCGGAAACCAAATTCTTTCTGAATTACGCGATATTGTACCTCGCAGAACTAACGCCCTTCCCGTTTTTGTCACAACTTTCATTGATGCTCCTCTTCTATGGGTCGAAGCGTGATGTTATTTAGCCTATAAGTATCCCTTTCTCCTATATCCTTTTGCCTTTCACTATAAACAGAATCTCCAACACAAAAAGAATTTTTCTAATCAAACCAGTAGCTCCTGAGATTAGCGCGTTCAACCAAACGAACAAACAAACTATTCAACTTTATAATATTAGTATAGATATACAAGTAACATATTCGGGTTTTTTTTTCTAAAATAACAATACCTAAGTGCGGCTCTGCCTTAAACTTTATGCTAACAATTTTAGTTGAAGTTGAAACATGCAGACCCTTTCAAAGTTAGCTTTGGTCCTTAGATCGTGACCTGTTTCGGTATTCTATGTATATAAATTTTAGTTGACATATTTGGAACAAAGATCCACGTAAGTGTTAAGGTACAACGAAGTTATGAATGGACGAAGTTTGTTCTCTTGTAATTTATTGCTTTAAGTAACAATCTATTACTGTCATTTTGCTTGGGAAAATGTAGAAAATGACATAAAAATATTTAAATCTAACTAGATTATATCACAACGATTAAGCGCAAATGAAACCGCGGGTCCCGCTTGTAGGTAAATATAAACATAAACTAGTCAAAATATACTAAAACCTTCCTTTTGAATCACTATATCTATAAAAAATATCTAAATCTGTTGCGTAGTTTTAAAGATCTGAGCAAACATAGAGACAGACAGACAACGGGAAGCGACTTTGTCTTTTACTATGCATGCATGCATGCAGCGGATTTTGATGCATTTTTTTAATAGATAGAGTTATAAACAAAAATGACATAAATAAGGACACCTAAATTCCTCACGTTCAACTAGAATATTGCGGAACAAAGTATTGCTACTATAAATTTTAAAAGAGCAATCTGTTTACTTTCTCGCCGGATTTTCTTAGCAGCGCTTTATTTTAAGCAGAAGCTTTCGAAGAACTTTATAATATTACTTGTAAATAAAAAAGCTCAATAAGATATAAGCAAAAATTATACTTATTACTTTGTGTCAAGTTAAGTCTGTAAAGTACGAGCTTAATCTTTTTTGTCAGAAAACAAAAATTAAGGTCACCAAAGGTCATCTGTATGACATGACGTTTTCACTACTTAAGTATCTAATGATTAATTGTCTACTTTTACGAATAAGCTATCGCTGACCTCAAAATTAACCACATTTAGAAAATTCACTTGTCACTGAGTTCATCATGTTGGGACATTATTACACACAGTGTCATCTAGTTTCATGGTAAGCTTGTGTTACGGATATCAGATAGTTGATACATTTATTATAAACTTAAACACCTATACTAACTGGAGACTGGAGTACAAAAATTCACGCTCAACAAATAAATGCCCCCAGCGGGACTCGAACCTGCGACTGCTGGCGCAGATCTTCACGTGGATTCAATGGATTTATTTGAAAAAAAAATGTATAATAGACTTAGATAAAAAACATCTCGTAGAACGTTTTCTAAGATATTAGGCTCTTCTGATTGGACTTAATCAAACGTAATGAGCAATTAAATAGACACTATTAAACTGTGTCTAGTGGAGATTACGAAGGGCTGACTTAAGAATTACCTTTGCTTTTTGTTCAAGACAATTAGAATTCCACTTGGTTTATTTCGGATCAGTTTTCAACTATCACTACATAGTATAAAACAAAGTCGCTTCCCGCTGTGTGCTTGTCTTTATAACAAAAATGAAAACCGACTTCAAAACGCTACAAATCGAAACTAAAAAGAAAAAAAAATAATTTTAATTACTTAGTTATTGTTGGAGTCGGTGCCAGCCAAGGAGATTGTATTAGGATTATTTTGCTTTGGCTGGCACCGACTCCAACAATAACTAAGTAATTAAAATTATTTTTTTTTCTTTTTAGTTTCGATTTGTAGCGTTTTGAAGTCGGTTTTCATTTTTGTTAAAAAATAATTTATTTTAAATTTTTTTGTGGAAATTATTATGTTTAAATAAAATATTGGAAGGCTAACTAAACTACTGCTCCAATAAGTCAGCGAAGTTTTGAAATGAACGACAATAGTCAATCGAGATTTGTCCACGTCTATTTTTCCACGTAACTCGTAGACGTTAATAAGATTTACCTTCTATTATCAATCCACCTAATATCCTGAAGGAGTACGACTATCAGTTCATAAGTACGTATAATATTAAAAGAATTTTCTTTCAACTCCTAACCGTTGAGGATATATACCTTACATCATCACAAATTCTTGAACAGCTTTAGAAAATATATGAAAAAGGTAATCAGTGCCGATAAAATTTAAGGGTTGCCCTCGATTTCTCTAGGATCCCATCATCAGATGCTGACTTGGTGACAATGAGAACATCTTGAATGTATACCCTACCGAACAAAAAAGAAATTTTTAAAATCGGCCCACAATTCACGGAGAAATCGGTGAAAACACATAAAAAACAACTGTTGAGGAATTTTACCTTCCATCATCAGCTCATCCACATGAGATGATGATTTTCATACGTAAAAGCTTTATCGGGTTTAGAAAATATATCAAAAACATAATAGGTGCCTGTAAATTTTGAGAGTTGCCTTCGATTTCCCTGGGATCCCATCATCAGATCCTGACTTGGTGACAATGGGACCACCTCGGAACTATACCCTACCAATCAAAAGAAAAATTTTTGAAATCGGCCCACAGACGGCGGAGCAATCGGTGAACATACATAAAAAAAAAAAAATACATACAACGGAACATATAACCTCCTCCTTTTTTGAATTTTTTTTGAAGTCGGTTAAAAATTAGATTTTATTAGATCTTTAAAACTACGCAACGGATTTTGATGCGGTTTTTTTTAATAAATAGAGTGATTTAATATGAAGGTTTAAATGTATAATACACTAGCGGGACCCGAGGCTTCGCCTAAACATAGACTTTCGATTTATTCAACGATAAAAGTAGTATAGATCCATGTGATAAAAATATATTTTCATTTCATTTGGAATGTGTTAAACTCAATTGACTGTTTGGAACGATCAATTGAGTTTAACGATTTCGATTCCCATTTTAAAATAGCCGTACAAAATTTTATATTGTACTCAACTTTATGGACCATTTCACTATAACTATTACCTACTGGCTGACGGAATTCACCGGATTATTAAAAAAAATTAAATACCTAATTGTACTTACAATTAGCAACTTCTTATTCAAGACTGATAAAAGTAAAAATAAAAATTATCGTTAAAATATTGTTTCAAATATTCTCAAAATGTTTCATCACTACATAGTATAAAACAAACTCGCTTCCCACTGTCTGTCTGTCCTTATGTATACTTAGATCTTTAAAACTACGCAACGGATTTTGATGCGGTTTTTTTAATAGATAGAGTGATTCAAGAAAAAGGTTTTAGTATATAATTTGTCAAGTTTATGTATACATTTACTAGCGGAACCAGTCGCTTAGCTCGCACTAAATCTAGGGACGAACCCATGCGAAGTGAGGTCGAATCGCTAGTTTAGATTTAAAATAATAAAATAATAAACATTTACCAATCAAAATCCAACATTCACCAATAAAACAAATCAGCCACCATTTACAAAAATAAACTTAAAAATCATATCATCACCAAATTACATTACAATTCCGTTTAAATTTAAATAGTAAGTATAATATTGATATAGGATTTAACTTCACAAAGAAACAGTTACTTCGGTGAAAAAAGCGAAACAAACCGCATTTTCCGTGACTTCATAAAGCCCTTCCGCCCGATTAGACATCAATCGACAAAGATTGTGACAAGATCTTTGAAATTCAAAGTCAAGAAAAGTTTTGCAAACATAAATCTAAAATGTTTTTCAGTGTTGAAAATAAATGTAAAATATTGTAAAAGCTTTAATTAACTGGTGGCAAAGTTTTTACGCTTTACATAGGTCACTAACTAATAATAAAGTGAGGTTTATAAATAAAAATGGCAGGGCCCATAATAAATCTTTACATATAATTAAAATTGGAGTATCTGTTTTTAATTTCAAATTAACAGCATTTCACTAAATGTATACGAAAGTATATAAGATAATAACAACAAAAAGCCAATTTTTAATCAGTCTGTCTGTCTGTTTGTTCCGGCTAATCTCTGAAAGGGCTCGACCGATTTTGACGGAATTTCCACTCTAATAGTATTAGTAATTTAGGTTACTTTTGAACCAACTTCAAAGAAGGAGGAGGTAGAAATTTAATTTATTTTATCTAGTGACACCCGTGGCTTTGCTGACGCTAGACCTAGGGACGAACCCGCCCCTTTACAAAACTTTTCGTTCCAACAACACCAGCGTTTTCATTTAAACTACCTATCACACGACTATGCCTCGATCGCAACTTGAATATTTTATTTCTTTGAGTAAGTTAGTTCTTGTCAGTCAGTCAAAGAATCGATTAAATATATTTTTTTCTTTTGAAAGAAAAACAGTGAAAAGTAAATATACCTTATAATGCCTTCATTTCGTTCAACACTAACCGGCTAACAAATTAGGCTTACATCATAATCAGCTTTCTATTACATTACATAATATTCAGTATAAAATACCCAACTTAGTTAAAAGCACAGCTTTTATCCTATCAAAGTTTAAACATATTCGAAATATGAAGTCACACTAACGATTTGGGACGGGTACTTATTGCACTAGTTGAATTTGCGGTCTTACCAGAGACCTTCAACTTGAAGGCTAACCGCAGATTTGGATTGAAGATTTTATTCAACAATATTAACTAAAATACTCAAATTATGTGGAAGTTCCCAAACTTAAGACTTCGAAAGGAAAGCGAGTGGGCATTTGTAGGTTAACAAATATAAAGGTCAAAATAATCTCATCATCATCATAAGCCCTTTTTAACGTCCCACAGCTTGGCACGGGCCTCCCTCACTACGAGGGGGATCAGGCCATAGTCAACCGCGCTGGCCTAGTGCGAGTTGGCGAACTTCACATGTCTTTAGAAAACTTGCTAGGTTCTCTCAGGCATGCAGGTTTCCTCACGATGTTTTCCTTCACCGTAAGACAAGTGGTAACCATGATAGAAAAGATTTGCACATGAAAATTTCAGAGGTGCGAGACCCGGATTCGAACCCGCACCACTCGGTTATCCAAACGAGCGCGTTACCGCTGGTCTATTACTGTCAAAATAATCTACATTGTTTATTTTGTGCAAGTCTAGTTATTATAGGCTCCCAAGATTATTACATGCAGATGTTATAAGTCAAGCAGACATAGGCTTAATCTCTCGTGTTGTTGGTGGTCCCAATAGAGTATGAGAGTGAGTAAAATAGAGAGTGTAGTTTTGTTTGGGCATACACTTAAATACTTGACTCCTGTGGATGTCAATGATTAGATGGCATATCATACTTTGAAGAAATTTAATTATAATATATATGTTGGGACATTTTTACACATAGCACTATCTAGTTCCACGGTAAGGTACGAGCCTTGTATTATGGATACTAGATGGTTGATATACTACACATATATAAGTTTAAATACATACATATTATGAATATAAACATCCATGACTGGAGTACAAACATTCGTGCTCAACAAATGTATGCCCCCAGCGGGACTCGAACCCGTGACCGCTTGCGCAGCAAGGAGGGTCACTACAAACTGCGCCACGCGTGTCGTCAATATGAGTAGTCATTGATCAAAAATATTTCAAAAATGATCTGAATTAAATAAAAAACTATTAGGGCATTACAATGTAAAAATAATCTGGAGGATATAATATAAAAATATCATTCATTTTGATCTTTTCGGCTACACATACAAAATATTAACCTTATACTAAAAATAAAATAAGTATTAATAAGTCTTCAATTTACCCAATCGACTCTATTTTACCTCAAGCTTTCTCAATATTTACTTGAAAAGTTGTTTTATTTATTAGATACGTATAAATTATACAAAAACTAACCAACTTCTTGCTTAGACATAATCACTACATGTTGTATCGCATAATATATCTGTCTGTCTGTTCGCGATAAACTAATAAACTACTGCACCGATTTTCATGCAGTTTTCACCAATGCATAAAGTAGTTTTTGATGAAAGTTTTATATTTAATGTGTCATTTTCTTGTAAACATTTACTAGCGGAACCCGCCGTTTTACTCGCGCTAAAACTGTTCATAAAAATTGACATTTCCCTTTAATGCTTTGAACTAAAAATATATATAGGTATTTAATAATAATAAAATCATTTATTTCCATAAAAACAGTAAAAAAGTTAACATATACAAGGTGGCTTAAATAAATCAATGGCAAAGGGTAATAACTCAGTTGATGCTGCTGAGGCCAGAGTCTCAGACAGCGCTAATTTTCAGTAATACCCGACTCCCTAGGGTGTTGAGCGGAAGCATGGCAGTGAAAAAATGGACTATTCCTTCAAGTAACCATTCCAGAGTCAGTAAAAAAAGAGAATAACATCTTAGTTGTGAACAAAAAATACCCCGCAAAAGTACTAATAAGGTACAGTGACTCATAATCAAAACTTTCATTCAGTCCTCGTTATCGTAATGAAAATGCACTTTTACGCGGTTAAAAGGTACGTGGTAATCAACATTTATGTTACTAGCGCGATATCTCATTCCATACTGCATTATTGCGTATTTGGGTCACGTCGTAACCTTAATAATCCGACATTGATACAATATGATGCCTTCAGGAAATTGTTATACCAGATTTATAAAATACTAGCATTTCCCGCGGCTCCGCCCGTTTTCTAAAGACCAAAGCAAAATAGATTTTACATAGTGATTTTTTGTAGCCAATTTGTAACGGTTAGTTGAGATTTCTCAGAATATAGATATTTTTCTGCAGTAAAAGTATCCTATATATTGACACTGGTAATTAGCATACCAAAATTCATCCGTATAGTGGTTTTCTAGTGATGCGTTCACAGACAGACAGACAAACAAAAATTCTAAAAACAATAGATTTGGCCTCTATATATGAATATATTTACTAGCGACTTGCCATCGCTTCGCTCGGGCTCTTCCCTAGATTTAGCACGCAAAGCCGTGGGATCTGCTAGTTTTGCATATAAACCTTCCTCTTGAATCATACTCAGCATACATAGGGATATAGGGACAGAGAAAGCGACTATGTTTTATACTATGTAGTGATATAATAATGTCTATTTCAATTAAATTTTCCAAAAACTATTTGATTCTACAGATTTCACTCGGTTAGAATTTTATATGTATAAATTTCAGCTTTCAATATCCTTATCACGTATTTGTCTAATTTTGTAAGGTAAATTAAAATTGTCACGTTAATTTTCCTGAATGATTAATCATAGCTAGAGTCAACTTAAACGAGGGGAGGTTGTCATTTTAGGATTATTTTATTTGTCTTTTGTACCGGCGGATTTGATAATGTATGTACCACATAACATCTATACTAATATTATAAAGAGGAAAGATTTGTATGTAAGTATGTTTGTAACGAATTGGCTCAAAAAGAACTGGACCGATTTTAAAAATTCTTTCACTATTTGAATGCTACATTATCACTTATTAATATAGGCTACTTTAATTGCAAGAAAATAATAAGGATCCTTACTAAAACTACAATAATGTTACTCAAGGTGTAAAAAAATAACTATAAAATATCTTTCATCGCATGCGCTGCGAAAACTATTGATGATAGAACAAAAAAATGTTCCACAATATTAAAAAACATATCAATATCAATTTTGACGGAACTTTCTGAGGCTAGTTTTATTTTATTACAAAACTTAATTTATTTTAACTTACGCCCAACGAAGCGTGTCAGATTTGCTAGAGTTTAATGTTTATAGATATGCTAAGGTGTCGATACTCGAAGCTTCTGATTTTAAACTTCTATACAGCATTCATATAAGGGAGTAGAGATAAATATTTTAATTTGAACCATTTCAATGCTTTTATTAGCTTAATAATTAAATATGTTGGGACATAATTACACACATCACTATCTCGTTCCGTATTAAGCTACAAGGCTTGTGTTACGGATACCAGATAGTTGATATACTACATAACATATAACGTTTTAAACAAATAAATATTATAATTATGAACACACATGACTGGAGTAGACAGTGGTAGCCCAGCGGTAACGCGTCGCTTGGATAACCGAGTAATGCGGGTTCAAATCCGGGTCTCGCACCTCTGATATTTTCATGTGCGAATCATTTATATCATGATTACCACTTGTCTTACGGTGAAGGAAAACATCGTGAGGAAACCTGCATGTCTGAGAAAACCTAACAAGTTTTCGAAAGACATGTGAAGTCCGCCAACACGCACTAGGCCAGCGCGGTGGACTATGGCCTGATCCCCCTCGTACTGAGGGAGGCCCGTGCCCAGCAGTGGGACGTTAAAAAGGGCTGATGATGATGATGATGACTGGAGTACAAACATTCGTGCTCAACAAATGAATGCCCCTCGACTCGAACCCGCAACCGCTGGCGCAGAAAGTAGGGTCACTACCAACTGAGCCAAACGTGTCATCAATATAAATCTGTACATTTATTATATTAGTCTATTGTCTATAGCTTTTACTGAAAAAATCGCCTTAAAAACAGTAAAAACACAGAAAGAAGGTAATTGTACCTCTGATAACTAACTTATCTACAAGGAATCGAGAACTATAATTGACTTGAACTTTGCAATTTATTTTTCTTATTGTTAACAAGCAACTCTGCGGATGTTCCGGTTTGTATATTTCTATTTCTTCGACCACTTTAAATGACGTACGCTTTGTAGACTTAAGTTACGCTTAGATCTTTTCAATAGATTGAAATGAAACGTTTTTTATATTATTTATTTTACTTTCTTAGGTTTACGCGAATGTTTGACATTATAAATGAAACTATCTTTTCGGATTTTGTCGCGGATTTATTATGATTTTTGGTTCCCGACGCGACGTTTCGAATGCTTTACAGCAATCATGGTCACGGGAGAGTCTCTCCCGCGACCATGATTGCTGTAAAGCGTAATAGTTTCATTTATTATTATTTATTTTATCTGCATGGTAAATAAAATTGGCTTAGTGCAAGTTGAACTCGTGTAGATATGAGTTCCGTATCTGACTTAAATATAAAAGGAATTTAAACTGTTTTGTAAAAGCCATGTTAAAAAAAAAGACATTGTCGACATTAGAATTTTAAGAAATAGGTTTTTTTAAAACATTACATTAGGCAAGTGATATAAAAGTGAGATTTTCACTGCATATATTATGTATGTCTGTTAGAGCTAATGACATTCATAAGAGTCAAATAAAAAATCTGTAAGTGAAGCCTGGAGCAAGAATATACTATAATCAAATAAGTATGTTAAAAATCAGTAATAAAAATGAACGATTTATATTTATAAGTAAGTCTATATCGATACTTTTAAAGTGCCTTATTGGATTTGTCTGTAGCTTATTTGCTTTTCCTTTGAGATTGATAGAATAGAGGTAATAAGGGACGAGTGGATCTGAGTGGTAATAGAAAAACACTATTATAGACATAAAATTGCTGTTGTACTAGAAGCATTGTTTATGCTACTTGAATTTGTTATAATCTATACATCTTATATATAAAATTCTCGTTTCACAATTTTCGTTCCCATACTCCTCCGAAACGGCTTGACCGATTCTCATGAAATTTTGTGAGCATATTTAGTAGGTCTGAGAATCGGCCAACATCTATTTTTCATTCCCCTAAATGTTAAGGGTAGTTCACCCCTAAATTTTTATTTTTTATTTTTTAGACAATTTTTTTTCCTACAGATCAACCCAATGAGGTTGATTAGCAATTAAAAAAATGAACGTGGGCGAAGCCAAGGGTACAGCTAGTATAATATAAAATTCTAACCGAGTCAAATCTGCACATTGAATATTTATGGAAAATCTAATTGAAATAGACATTATTATTATCGATATAGAGGTCAAATCTATCGTTTTTAGTTTTTTTGTCTGTCTGTCTGAGACCGCATAATGAGAAAACCTGGAAAGAAACTGGAAGGATTTGCATGAAATTTGGTAATACATAACATACTTTTTATTGCGGGAAAACTTCTCATTTCTGAGAAATCTTCGGAGTCCCGCTGGGGGTTCATTTGTTGAGCACAAATGTTTGTACTCCAGTCATGGGTGTTTATATATTTATAATATGTATATATTTAAAATTTGGTGTAGTAATAGCCTATTTAACTATCAGTAATACATGCCTCGTAGCTTACCACGGAACTAGATAGCGTTGTTGTAATAATGTCCCAACATATTATATATTATTGTTCTATAAAAAACACCACCGTAATTTAAACACAATTTGTGAATGCAACGATGAACTTATCTCTAGAAGAGATTTCTTCCGGCCAACCCGATTTCGTGAGAAATAGTGTAAAAAACAGGTTTAATTTGTGTAGTGATATGCATTATACATAACCTTTTTGAACACATAATGCTTAGACTCTTAGATGCATAGAAATTGTATTATTATATCTACGCTAAGAGGTCATGTTGTATTTAGTCCATACATTATTTTCCCAAAAACCATGTATATTGTTCCAAAATGCCACGACATTTTGCTGCAAAAGAAAAAGAAGCGCACGTTTCTGGTTTTAAGGTCATAAAAAGGGTCCAAAAATGGTTCCAGTTCTAACGTAACTGCGGTTGACATTATATTTAATGTGCATACTGTAGCAACCTTTTTCTTTCGAGAGAAAAAATATTTAAAAAGGTAAATTAGCTTTCGCTGAATGTTCTGGAAAGTCGTAATATGACAGATAATATCTTGCCTCTGAATGAGTAGTACGATACGTGCTCTAAATAATATTAAACAAAATAATACCGTTTGTTGAATACCTTGAAAAAGCTCAGTGACCTTTGACTTTAAAAATTATGTATAAAAGCTTAAAAGTGTTAATGAAAAATTCCAAAAAGTTTCTATACGGTTTCACAATACTTTTGCATAAAAAACTTTTTTCATAAAAAATATCTAGAAGGTAATAAAATGTTACTTTTTTATTTTATGTGTATAATAATAATATTTGTTTAATTATACTTATATAAATAATATGCCTTTATCTCTATTTACTTATTTGCTTCTTTATTTAATTTTCAGGGTGTCCGTTCTTTAAAAAGAACCATTTCTCATGTTTGGCATAATATTAATCCATATTTGTATTTTAATATGAGTCACGTCTCCTTATTAAAAAAATAAGCATATAGCGATGAAACTTTGAGACTGGACGAACTATACTTACTCAGGCGCTAGTATAAGCTAAATGGTATTCATTTATACAAATGACTAAAAGCAAGCAGTGTTTTATTTAAACTAAGCTCAGGTGCAACGTCAGATGTCGCTTAATTTGCGGCGTCAAGACAAAGGAAAATTAATGACCGCCAGCGCTTCATTATCTGTGATGAATACCTAATTATTTACCTTTCAAATCTGTATCTTAGTATTCTGAAATTATCTTTACTACTATGATAATTTTATGTTAAAAAACACTACGATAATGCTTAAATTGAAAGAAAATACGATGAAATAAGCAAAAAAAAAGAAAAGAAAACCATTTATGTTTTGTCAATCACATTTATATTTTTAAGGGGCAGTTAATGGTATAACCGTGCATTGGAAACAGTGGAAAGAGACAAAAACAATTTACATAAAGAAATTGTAATAATTAGAACCAGTAAACGCTTACTGTTTCTCCTACGTGAACTTCTATTTTTTTATCCCACTGAAACAATACATTTTTTCATGATAATAATAATAATATAATATTTGCTATTCCAGATTGTAATCTAGCTCTATTTCATATTTCATCGAGTTTTGTTCCGGTATGATTTGATTGAGCCGTTCTGGTATGATTGACAACAAACCTTTTAAATTAAAAAAAAGTAAATTTTAGAAAATTTTCCAAAGCAAAATGAAAATATTCTATTGCGATTGACTAATATTTTCTGATCCTAAAAACCTACTTGGTGACAATAATTTGTAGAATATATTACACACATTACCTTCATCACTAATACAATTTTATACATACTAAAATCCATAGTAATTTGAAGGTCGTATTAAGACATCAATAAAGAGGTAATAGCGAACGAGAGTGGCATTAATGGTCCCTCAAGTGAAATGGCTACAGCAAATGACGGTGCGAGGTAATCGTCGGTTCTTAACTCGAAATAGGACTGTGCGAATAAATATTTAATATAAGAAAAGCAATATTACTTGAAGATGAAAGAAAATAATATAATCTAGATTCGTTCGACAATGTTTCGTAAATTATTTTAAATGGAGTTGATATGACGCTTAGGTACTGATATTTAAATTTAAAATGTCTTATAATCAAAAACTAAAAATCTTATAGTGCAAAAAATATTTTCTTTATCAAAATAAAAAACTTTTATAATATCAGAAGAAAAAGAATTGTAACCCATTATTTCAATGAGTGTTCGAACGTTTCACACATTTCCCGAAGAGATGTCATAAATCAAAGAACTGTACTCGAGGTTTATTTCGATGGTCAATTACGGCGTTATAGCGCAGGTTATAGTTTTAAACCTGTACGTGTAAATGTACATCTTCTTATCTTATATATAAATAAAATTATAAATAAAAATGAATTTTGCGAAGCGCAAAACTCGAAAATGGCTCGGCCAATTGGGCTATTTTTTTTTGTACGTTTCTTTCCTTTCCTTAAGTTCCTTAAGGTACACGGAAGGTTTAAATATTAAAAAAAATCAAAGTTTGTAAAAAAATATACTAAAGAAAGTTCCTAGTGTTTAATAAAACAAGAAATATGTTTGTAACTATTCGTTATTCCAAGTACTTAGTTTTAACTTAAAATATATATATAAGTATATCATTCTTATTTATTTAGTTACATTTATAAAACTTATTATGAAAGTTACAAAATTCATTCAAAAAATAATCTACTTATTTTAATTAAATCCTAAATCAAATCTGTACATAAATTATTTTTTGGAAAATCTATTTCAAATATTTATAACCATAAATACGAAGGCTATAATCATACTTTTTTTTTAATTTCGGTCAGTCTGTCTGTCTGAGGCCGCATCAAGGGAATTATCATTTTGATGAATTTTATGATACCTGTATGGTGGTTATTTAGGCCAACTTATAGGAAAAATTTTATTGCTGGAAAATACCTCATTTTTGAAAAATCTAAATCTATACCTTATCGTTAAATCTTATGGAGAGGGGGCGAGACGTTGAAAATTTAGTAAATTCTATATTTTTAATTATGATATACTTTCTCTACATTACATAAGAGTTTATATATATTCTTTATTGCACAAAAAACAAACATAAATATAACAGAGAAGTTGAGGGCAAAGGTGGACTTATCTCTAACAGAGATCTCTTCCAGTCAACCTGACCAAAAATGCACTGAAAAAACTATCTTCTCCAATATTTTCGCCTATTTTATACGTACGTATATAAAACAATCGTAATAATATAATAATGTCATTATTTAATTAAAAAAATATTAAGTTTTAACTCTATACAGCATTATCATTGTTAAGACAGAAAGTATACATTTCGATATATCAAAAGTATAAATACATTTACATCTAGCCATAAAATTATACATTAATTTCTTAGAAACTAAAAGTAAAGCTTTATTTAGCAATCGTTACAGGTATAATAAAGACGTCAAATAGCGACATATCCAAGTGATCGTAGTGTGAAATGATATTACTCTGCCAATGGGCAATAACTGTAGATCTCTATTACCACACCTAGCTAAATGGCTGCAATATCCGATATATCTATATATATCCGATATATCTAATATTAGCAATATTTTCATTTAATTTAGAAATAACTAGCGATTCGCCCTCACTCCGCTCAGGGTCATCCTTAGATACGTTTTCAGGGTTAGTATAGATTTCTCAGAAATGAGATATTTTCTGCAGTAAAAAGTATCCTATATATTGACCCAGAGAACCACACCAAAGTTTATTAAAATCCGTCCAGTGATTTTGTAGTGATGCGATCATAGACAAACAGAGAGACAGACAAAATTTCTAAAAAACTTATCTTCAGAAGGGTACTCAATTAATTTTTGTTGTGCTTATTACACAACCCTTCACCAATTATTTATAAATTTTCATAACTGTTCTTATTTAAATAATTATTAAATAAATACGTCAAGAGTAACTGAAGTTACTGAAAAAATATCATAATTTAAAATAACATTGTCATACTGAGAGCTTAATTAAGAGCTTTAATTAAATTGCCAACCTAACACTTGATTTAACTTGACAAACTAAATTATAAAATTATTCTCCACGACTAAAGCAGTAAAAGCTGCTGTATAAAATAAATATCATTTTTAGAACCTTCCGATTATAACGACGGTATTTTATTATCACGCCTATATGTGAAATGGATTGCCTAAGATTTCTACGTGAAAAAATGTCGGCTGTTAGAAGTCAATGGGCTAGAACAAATTGGAAAACGAGCAAGTTCTTTTGTTCTTCATAAGCAGAATTTAAAGGTACCTGGTGTAAGCTCGGTATGTAACAATTTAGTGACACGCCTCTAAGTGTTGTTTGTAATATTTTACGGATTTTTCTTGTAACAGAAAGGTACCATTTAGTTCTATTTGACACAAATATCAGAACTATATGTAATATCTACATTTCTTTTTAATTTGTTATTATTACCACTTGTGTCACGGTGAAGGAAAATATCATGACAAAATCTGAGTAATGGAACGATAAAAAGAGTTGAACACATACGTTTGTAGGTAATATTTTCTGCCCCAAAATAGGTAGGTAAAGTTGTATATACATACATCAATTTATTATTATTTATTTATTTATTTATTCATAATTTTAAACATAATTCCAAACATGTACATATAATTTTAATATATATGTGTATCCACTATCCAAGTTTGTTTGATACAATAATATGGGTTCTGCAACTAAACACCCTAAACGCCAACTATAATAGATGTTATATCAATTTACTTATTAACGACTACTGTCACATACTCGTATTAATCCTAGTGTTCGCCAACTGCTCAAAATTCAACCATTAACAGTGTTGAATCTTACTAAATGTCTTAAGACTAAAGCTCGTCCATAGATACTTAATAAAAAATTACAAAAACAGTTGATAGAGAAGCAAACTGATAATAAGTAATAGTAATTTAGGAAGAAATACAGAAAATTCATAAAAAAAACTGAGAAAAGAATTAAATTA
This sequence comes from Boloria selene, assembly GCA_905231865.2. NCBI lineage: Eukaryota > Metazoa > Arthropoda > Insecta > Lepidoptera > Nymphalidae > Boloria > Boloria selene. Next base: position 3,851,708 of record HG993133.1, read on the forward strand.
AAGAAGGAATAGGTATTAAAGAAAATTAAATTACTAAATATCTCTTAAAAATTGGTTTCAGAATGTTTATCTGAATTGAAACAATACCTTGGGCAGCTTTAAACTTTTGTTTTAGCTAAAAACAGTTAAAATAGTCCATTAAAATTTAAAGCGACAGCTTTACAGGTAAGCTCGGTTGGAATGTTCCTCAAAGTGCAACTAAGCTTTTGATGCAAGGCCCGGCCGTAATTGCAAGTTGCTCCCTAACCAGAGAGTATAAAACGAACAGAAAGTAAAGTTTGTCAAAGTTTGTTGCAACATGAATTTTAAAAGTATTGATTACTAAAAATTAATTATTATATTAAAGATTTCTTTTTGTGTAGTTTTTTTAATATAAAATAAACTGAAAATTTATATTATATTCAGCACTTAAAGAAGCAGGGGCTTCTAATCAAAATGAAGGAGATTAGACCATAGTTCATCACACTGGCCTAATTCTGATTAGTGTAATTCACAATATCTTATAAAAACTTGTTAGGTTCTCTTGGACACTTGTTTCACGTTTCTTCACGATTTTATCTTTTACTGAAAGGCAAGCGATAATCATGTTGGAAAATATGCGCATATGTAAATTACAACGGGTATTGAACCCTATTTCCTTGGTGTCCCGAGTGAGTCCATTACCACAGGGCTACCACTGCACTGCTTAAACTTAATTTTTGATAAACTATACATTAAAACTTGGTCGAAGAAACATCACTATGCGCTATCATGCCAAGTTTTTGAAAACTGTGACGGATTACCCTAATCCAGTTCAAATCGAACTCGTGCAGCACGCAAAGGATTTCGTTCACCTAAAGTGGATATAAGTCGTATTGTACAATTTTATTACTTTCCCATAACTTTTTATTAAAACTAATGGTCTAAATTCAGCCCTAATCATATATACGTAATATTTGAATGAAAGCTTCCATATATATTTAAATAACCTTACAACTTACATATTATATTTAAATAACCTTACAACTTACATATATTTAAATAACCTTACAACGTATTGCAAAAAAAATTATAACTCTTACACTTAATAGGTAAGTTAATAGGTATTGACGACTGGTTTGGCTCAGTTGGTAGTGGCCCAACTTTCTGTACCCAGCGGTCGCGGGTTCAAGTCCCGCTTTGAAATAATGTCCCAGCAATTATAGAAGTGACAGCCAGACCATGCATAAGAAATGTTACTTTATCTTATAAAGTATTTTTATCATACGAAATCATACTTGTAATACTTTTACGATCTATCCTAAAGGTACTCCAAGATCGAAGTTTGATTGGTCGCAAATCGCAATATTGTGGCACCATATAAGTGACCCGTATAATGACCTGTTGTAGGTGCGGTATGATGGTGGTCGATACCTCGGTTTTCCCCATACGTTAGGAAAAGGGTTAGGGTTACGTAACAAGCTAATGACCCAAAACAAGCAAATTCAGTTGACAAACGAGGAGAAAATAGCTACAGAACCTTTCTGTCTTCTTACTGAACTTTATTCTTTGACTTAATTACTAAAGTAACTTTAATAATTGTATACTCGTTAATTACGTTATAATTAAGTTATTTCGCTATTAACAATGATTATGTCGTTTCAAGCAGTTTTAATTCAGAGATCGCAAGTTCAATCTGTGATAGGTCAAAGTAAAAATACTTTAAATTAATTTAATTAATAAAAGTTATAACTTCAAATCTAAAACTATCTTAACATAATATTTTAAGGAAATTCTTATTGAAATATCCATATTTTTTTTAGTATTTTTTTATTGTTTTCCGTTTGACCACAACGAAAAAGCTCAGGACAGATTTCAACTTGTATTACTTATCGTATTTATATTACTTATCTATACTCTATTTTTATTATCTATAGTTAGGTATAGATATCACTACATAGTATAAAACAAAGTCGCTTCCCGCTGTCTGTCTGTCCCTATGTACGCTTAGATCTTAAAAACTAGGCAACGGATTTTGATTTGTTTTTTTATAGAAGAGTGATTCAAGAGGAAGGTTTATATGTTTAACTAGCGGAACCCGCGGCTTTGCTGGCGCTAGATCTAGGAACTATTTTCCTATACTATAGTATAGGAAAAACAGATTTTTAACACATTTTAATTGAAAGCCACGATTGGGACTTGAACCTGTGACCGCTGGCACAGCAAGCAGGGTCACTACAAACTCAGCCAAACATGTCGTTTCTATATTTAATTCATTACAGTTCGGTTTTTATACCTTCGTTTAAATCAATTGATTATATCTACTTAATGGTTATTTCATTGACTTTATAGGTATGGATTATATTTCAACAATTCGTAGCCTTTATAAAAATTATATAAAACTGTTCATATGCCTTATGTAAATATGTACGTTGTGCCTTACTTTGGTATAGTATAAAAAATAATTATTCTTTCCGAATGTATAATATAATATGATAAGAAATATTTCAATTTTTATTGCGTGGTGTAAAGATAAAGCAATTGCTCATTACTTACCAATTGACTTTCGCACTTACAACACTTGTCTGACTCATAATTTATTAGTTAAAAATACGTTAAGTATATTAACTGCTTTGATGAAAACCTGCGATCTTCGATGGTTTGTACAATATTCAGATAATTATATAAATATTATTCAAAAGATACTTAAAGCATAAAACAAATATTAAACATCTCATTTTACGGTCACGTTAAAGAAGAACAGCCTTAGATTTCACTTACATTTGTAAAGAAAATAAAAATTTGTTGGGACATTATACAAGAGCGCCATCTTGGTCCGTGGTTAGATACGAGGTTTATGTTACGGATACCAGATAGTTGATTTACTACACACATATATTTTTTTAAATAAATACATATTATAAATAAAAAATACCATGACTGGAGTACAAAAATTCGTGCTCAACAAATGAATCTCAACAAAAAAAGCCTCCAGCTGGACTCGAACCCGCGACCGCTGACGAAAAGCGGGTTACTACCAACTGAGCCAAATGTGTCGTCAAATATCACAAAGGTATGAACAATACGTTAAATCCAAGAAACTGACGAGGAGACTGAGGAGTGGGAATTAAAATACTTCATGTATCCCAAGTTTGATTGTTTTAAGTTGTTATCTTAGTAGGTTAAGAAAACCATAAAAACTATGGGGTGTATATTTAAGAAACGCTCTTTTTCTATAACTGATTATATTACATTTGGGACAAGTGATTCAAACAGATACAAAAACGCCAAAGTCTAAGCTAGATTGATCTATTTTTACACAAAATACATAGAAGGCCTAAGAAAACTTTTCTAATACACATTCGAAATATTATATAAAGAATACTTTAAAAGTATTTCACTTCACGTTTCAGAGATTCATTTTTGTACCGAAAACCCTTTCAATGCCCCGAACGTGTTTGATTAACAAACCCCATACATTATACCCCAAACTTGAGTGAAAGTGATTCAGCTGAATACAATTTTGGGAACTTTCAAACTCCGCCGCGTAATCCATTAACACATAATGTATTAGATATAATATTGTTATTGACCGACTTTAAATCAGAAGTACTTGGGTATATCTGTTTTAGTGTGTAACCTAACTTATTCAGAAATGAGTTTTATTACTCTTTTTCTTAATTATATGTATCAAGAATCATAATTACACACTAATTTCTAAATAACAGCTTTTCATTAAATGCTTATTATGAATTAGGGGTCGTCCATAAATCACGTGATGTTTGAATGGGGGGGAGGGGGTTCGGAAAAAATCACGAAATATCACCAGGAGGGAGGGGGGGGGGGTGTAGTGAGTTATCACGTGATTTTTTTTTACTCACCGTTGGGATTATCCCGCGCGCCGCGACATTCGCTGAACTTTTATAATAATAAGCCTAGTCACCTCCAAAACTTCTCTGAAAAGACCTGTACGGGAACTACTATTGCAAGAAAAGGCACCTATTAAAAGCTATGCTATGCTTTAAAAAATCGTGTATTATAAATTCTTCATAACAGATGATGAGACCAATAGGATGGGCCAAACATTCCCCCAGACACACGAAGCGTCGCTATTAGTAAGAATGGAAGTGTAATAATGAACCGATTGGTTTTAATTGCTTTTAATAGCTTATAAAAAGTATTGACATACTTCCATTAATATCATGTATAAAAATTAAGACATACATAAATTATAAGTAACGTTACATTGTTATAGTAGTAGTTATAAGTTACAGACGGACGAATTATACATTTTTAATGATATTTTCAAAAACTTTTTACTATATTTACATATGTGAATATCAGCACTGAAACTTTAAGTATTTATACTTTGCTTATAATAATTTTTTTACTTGAACAAAAACTGAAAAATCCAAGTAATGTTGTTAATATATTGAGATTATAATAGCAAGCCTAAAGATGCGGTTTTAAAGTTTTAAGAACGAATAAAAGGAAAATACCATTTTAAAAATCCACTGACTATAATTAAAACTTTGACTTAACTTTAGCACCAGGTGATGTACCCAGTGCTCAAAGTTAATTGACCGTCGGCCGAAACTAGAGGGTATGCATACAGTCAAAGACCATACATAAACCACCTAATCCCGTTGATTTTGTTAATGAGAAAAAAGAAAATTCTGGCAGGATTTTAGTCGAGTCGTAAGGATTCTGTAGGTGCTAGTGCACAAAAGAACTACGGAAAAAGGAGCATTATATGCCTCACTCCCAGTCACATAGGCTAGACTCATACTTCCGCATGACTCTTATGGAACCCAACTTGATGGACAAGGAAGGTCAACAGATCTTGAAAAAATTTACTTTTAAAAAAGGCTGCAGAAGTCCAAACAGAAGTGTGAAATAATAAGGTTATCGACAGCCATGATGTCTTAGTAGAGTATGTCGTATGTCGAGTAGAATGACAGTGCTTTATTGCATGACTTCCTTCTCCGCAGTAGTATAGCGAGAATGTGTGAGAGAGCCAGTATTTGCTTCAGGTACAATAGTAAAATTTCACGATTATTATTTTGTCATTTATTCTTCTTAATTAGAATTTTTACATTTTTTATTAAAAATGAATTATATTAGATTATACCTGTTAACCTTTATTTAAAAATAATATTCAAATTTTTTAAGGTACTTTGTAAAAAAATACACGTGATTTTGAGTGGGGGGGGGGGATAATCTTAAACCTCACCACGTATCACCATGGGGGAGGGGGGGTCTAAAAAGTTGCTTACAAACATCACGTGATTTATGGACGACCCCGTACTAACATCAATTTTTAAAATTTTCGCCTGTCTGCCTGTTTGTTCCAGCTAATTTCTGAAACGGCTGGACTGATTTTGACGGGACTTTCACTCGCAGATAGCTTATTTTATAAGGAGTGACTTAGGCTACTTTTATTTTAGTTTTTTTTTTAATTTAACTAGCGGGACCCCTGGCTTCGTCCCACTTAATATAGGCGAACCCGAACAAAGCGAGGGTGAGTTGCTAGTTTTGAATAAAAATATTATCCAGTTGGTTTTTTCCTTCTTTCATTTTTGTTTCTGTACATTTCGAATGCTTTACAATAATTATGGGTATGTTTAAAATAGTTTGCACTTAAAATTATTAAAGATACGAGAACCATATTTGATTGGATGTGTTTCATTTGGTGTCCTAAAACGCGTTGTAATGTAATGAAAATACACAATAATTACAATGCAGTATTATAAATATGCAGTATACTAAAATTTCTCGCTTTACTCCATTGGTATACTGCAAGAGATGATCGATCATAATTACTGCAGAAGAGTTTTTTTTAGTTTTTTTAAGCTTTCTTGCTTGGTTTAAGCTATTTTAAAAAAAAATCGAATATCTATCATATAACCAAGGAGAATACTTTATTATTTTGCATCAAGAGCTCTATTTAAGATCTAAGCCATAATGGATTACTAGAATTTACGATTTAAATACTAAATTGATATGAAATCATTAAATAGTAATTCGAAATCGTTCATCGCAAGCCTTAATTATATCGATAAATTCAAGGTTGTCTGTAGCCTGGGTAATACTATACCATTAAATTTGTTTACATACATAACTACTCTGTGCCTATTTATATTATGTGTATAGGTTAAGTAGAATAGTATTTACTAAGTTAATTGTTTGTAACGGCGCAATGGTGAGTTCAATTATGGTATCGAGAAATATTTGACATTATAAATGAAACTATCTTTTCAGATTTGGTTGCGGATTTACTTTGATTTTTGATTCCCAACGTTTCGAATGCTTTACAGCCATCATGGTCACGGGAGAGACCTCCCCGTCCCTCGCGAACAGATAGTTTCATTCATAAAACCAAGTGCTTTGAACCTTTACGGTACTATTTTTGTATATGGTTGACGGAAATTGTGTTTTTTTCCGAGATCGCATATTCGATTTCATTAAAAAGAAATAGCATAGAGAGATTTTCATACACAATAAAGATAATTATAGGTTTTTTCATCCTACAGTTATACATATAATAAGTATGTATTTAAAATTAATATATGTTACAACGGAACTAGATGGGGCTGTTGTAACAATGTCTGTAGATGACTTTTCTAAGCTTAGCCTTGATATATTTTAAAATTAATAATTATTTCTTCATGTAAAGGTGTGTTTTTTCAAAATTATTTTTTGAAGTGAAACTTATTTAGAATCGTAGTGATTTCAAACTCGATGAAACGAAAAAATAAGTCCATAGTACCAGGCACTCAGAGACGGGGAAGAGTTAGCCTTAGTTATCTCGCCCACCGCGAGTCAGTGACATTTCTGACTCTGTCTAACTCGTGGGTGTGACCTTCGCGCCACCTCCCTCTATCAACGACCTGAACTGAAACCTGAACGACCGATTTGATGGGGTTATTTAGTATAAAGATAAGCGAGATTTAAAAATTAGCTTGCCAAAGAAGTTTTACTTCTGACATGTGTTCTTTGTACACACGCACTTTTTTTTATCTTATTACATTTAGATGTTAGATGCATTACAAGCCTATTTTGCGTTGAGGCTACCTAGACTAAAATTCCAAGTTTATTTTTCATAAAAAATATTTTTTTTGTTTCCGTTATGGCCAGTAAGTAATGTAATATATTAAAATGTGGTGTCACAGTGTTTGTTATTGAACTCCTCCGAAACGGCTTGACCGATTTTTATGATTTTATTGTGTATATTTGGTAGGTCTGAGAATAGGTTGTAGGGTATTTTTTATTCCCCTAGGCTGTAAGAGTGGCCCTCACCATTTTTTTTCATTTTTAGACTTTTATTTTTATTTTTATATGATTTCTACCACCAACCCCTTTTTAATAGTGATTAGATCGCACGCGAAGCCGCGGGAATTGCTAGTTACTATGTACACTTAACAATTACTGTATATATCGTGTACGCTTTGAATGTTGGTGATCTTCATTTGTATGTAATATGTATATGGTATATTATATATTTAACGAATAATTAATATAATATTAGTATATAAATGTACGTATCTTTCTTGAAATGTAACCTACAATCTCTAAGATTCAAAATCTCGATGACCCACATTGAAATAGATTTAAGGGGAAACCTTTTTCCGCCCTGATGGCTTTGTTATCGGCATTGATAGTCATTTATCAGCGTCTATTGTTTTCCGATTCGAGCAGAAAAACAATCGGTCTAGATTTTATTCAGTGAAAATCGTGCTTTTAGTTTTAAAGTGTTTTTAATTAAAGGTATGCATCAAGGACTTATACGAGATACATTTCTTGAAGACTATAATGTAATTTAACTTTTTTTTATTTCAATACCATCTTAAAATATTAAATATTCAAAAACTTCAGAATAAATTTTGTTTATTTTATTATATTTTATATAAATTTAAATATTTATATATAAAAAATAGACATGGTGTTATGCTACTTTTATATTTTTTCGTGTCATTTTTATATCTCATTTTTCGCCTTTTCATAATTTTCGTATTTCGTGAATCGAATTTGATAGACGTGATTTCTTTGACGTGTGACGTGTACGTGTGAATAATATACCTATCTATATATTAAAAAAGAAAGTCGTGTTAGTTACACTATTTATAACTCAAGAACGGCTGAACCGATTTGGCTGAAAATTGATGAGGAGGTAGCTTAGAACCAGAAGACGGACATATGATAAAACGTCAAAGGGAAAACAAGTCACTATAAAACGTGGTATAACAAAAACGCATCTGACATGGAATACAAAACGCAAATGACAGCTAACCGTAATTTTGTATATGGTTAAGTATGATTGAAAAATTTGATAATTATAAATTTTGTCAGAAATCAATAATCAGTAGTAATTAGTCATTTATATTCTGGCGGAACAGAGTTCGCCGTGTCAGCTAGTAGTAAATATCTTTATATTATATAAAAATCTTCTGTATATGCAATTAAACTCCTCCTTAACGTCTGGACCGATTTTGATGAATTTTTGTGATGATGAAGTGTTTGAGCGAATTCGAGAATGGTTTAGATTCACAACTCTGTCCACTACAAAATGAATATTCTTTAAATAATCAGTTATTTATACATTTAGACAATAAATTACAGTCAATAATTATAAAATAGTCGTTTCTAGGCAACGTCCTTTATCACATGCCTATACAGGACAACATCAGCTGTAGTATATCATTTATTTTAATATATCAATCTATTTGTTATTATATATACAAAAAATCGTAGCTCTAACACAATAATGTACCTAATACTCGAGTATTTATGATAATAATATCCTAAAATATGAATTAAAGGGTTGAAATGTACCGAAGGGCATCGAGTTCACATATTTAGGTCGAATTCGCTATATAGGCATTCGTGATTGATGACTGTGTAACATATTATAACGTATTCCTGAAACTGAACTGCCATGAAACTGTTTAGTATCAATATCGAAGCACCGATCGTATTAGAATATTTATATACAGATAATATTTAATGTCTTAAAAATAGCCATTTATAACCCTCTCGGATTTTCGTTGTTGGAGATCCAAAATTCCTGGATTTAATTCCTTATTTCTCAGCAAAAGGCAGAAGTTGGAAAGTTGGCGGTTGGCGATAGAAAGAATGAGAGAGAGGAAAGAGAGAGTAAGAGGGAGAGGGCAAGAAAGAGTAAGGGAGAGAGCAACGAAAACGTACATTATGTTGCGCCTGATCTTCACCAGTGAAGTCGAATTATCGACTCACCAGCATTTGAGAGTGAAAGAAATAGATATGTACTACTGTCTGCGCGTACATTTATGTCCTAATATGTACAATTGGTTAGTTTCAGTAGTATAAGCCTATATATAAATAAATGAGTTTTGTATTTAATTAAAATGGTATCAGTCTAACTTGGCCCGATCCAAATATCCAAAAAAAAACGCATATTTATTTTTTTAAATCCCAAGATATAACTAAGTAATATTTTCAACTAAGTAATTTATGCGTATATATTTCAATTCACGCGAGGTTGGATTCCAATATATGAAAGGAAACAGGGCAATTAGAGGCAACGGATGTTGGAGCTTTTCCAGTAGATGTTTATGTGCACATGAAGGAAAAACGACTTAAAAACATATATTTTATCTATATAAATAAAATGATAGAGGTCTGCAGTTGTGCGTGCATCACGGAAAATCTACTGGCTATGGATTTCTATGAAACTTTCTAAGTTTTATTTCTTAGACACTTGGCCCTTATCAAAAAAAATGATTGCGATATCTTCATTTAATAAAAAGTTATTAAAGTTTCAAGAAACAACGATTTGTATATGCACTGCGTGTTCAGTGATGTATGTTTCCTTCTCGTGGAGTAGTGGGGCAAGCGGCGTAGCGCGCATGCGGCAAACTTTGTTAATATTTCAAGCAACGAGGACGAAGTCTCGGGTAACAGCTAGTTGGATATATCATTTCCCAACAAGAAATATAAGACAAATAAATTTTGTTTAACGATTAGTTTTCTTCAAAATTTCTATTAAGGAATATAAAACCATTGCCATATTTTTTTTTAAATGTAGTAGGTATAGTATTTATACATATCATTTAGATAAGCATAAAATATTTATCCAAACTGATATAAAATTCACTACCAAGGCCGCATCGAACGTTTTGTATTTGCATATTACGTCCTTCAAACGTGACTGATGCTTCATACACAGTAACATTTTTTAACTAACTCAACCTGCAGTTTAACTCGTGCCATAACTGAAAAAAATCTTTAACTTTCTATCTTAGTAGTTATAATGTACCAGCAACTGCTTCCCTATTTAATCTTACACCCCTCCTTTCTTAGAAGGACTGTTTAAATCATTTAAACTAATTTTAGTGAAAATTCTTATAGACATCAACGTAGGAGATAGAGTCTTTTAGGTATTTCGGTAGTCATCTTCAGCCCTTTTTTAACACGGCACGGGTCTCCCTCAGTACAAAGGGGATCAGGCCATAGTCCGCTGGCCTAAAAATGTCCTAATAAAAAGCTATTAATTAGCCACGGTTCAAACTAACGCAACTTAATTTACAGCACCACAAGGAGTCACTTGATTAATTAGATAGTAGAAACTACAAACATATTTTGTCTTTAGTTATCAAACACAGGCCCTATAATCAATACATTGTAATATCATATTATACTAACATCTTTTGACTCGTGTATAACTATTTATATAATAATATGTAAATTTGAAGAGTTTGTTAGTTAGAGCAAAGTTAATTTGGGGATCTAGGCAATTAAAAAAAACTTTTTTGAAAATTAAATTAAATATTGTGAGCCAAACCCCCAGAAAATACTAGTGCTTAAGGAGAACTTTTTTTAGAGATGTAAAAGAGATGTAAAAAACGAAAATTTCAATTTTCAATTGACAAGTCACAATCATAATCATGTACATATAACTATCAATTATATATGTACATAAAAATAAAATGACAATTTATATCAGTAATAAAAGCTATTTTATTTATTTATTTCTTTATTTATTTTATTTAATTTATTTAATTTATTTATTTATTTCAAAGAACGAAAACAATAACTATTTCAGTAAAAAATATGTGTACATATTGTATTTTTATCTCACACAGTGTCATCGCGTCGTCTATCAACTTTCACAGTATTTTTGGCTCCTACCCATTTCCGTGTGTTTTATTTCATCTCTCTTGACAGCTCATATACTATCTTGATATTGGCACATATAACAAACATATAGGAGAATGAAGCTCTTTGTAATTCGATACCATAGTTCGTATTTACACTATTTTTTACGGTTTCGGTAGTCGTAGTCTATTATTATATCCCTACATACAATATTAGTATAACTGTTCGAACTTAAAGTTCATAGCCTACGAGTAAATTAAAAAGTATTTCCTTAGGTATACACATATATTTGATATTTTCTAAGCGTGTCTATAATTGATGTATAGCATTTGAATTATCGAAAACCAAAAATTTGGATTGGTTGATTTGGTTTCGGATTTTGATCCGAAAATATAGTTTTATTTAAAATGAGCTTATATATTTATGTCTTTTTTCTTTGCTAAGATGTTATAAAGGATAAAAAATTACAACGCGAACTTTCCTTAGTGGTAAAAGTTTTAACTCCCACAGTTCGAAATTCCAATAGAATTGAATTCTTTTGTAAAATTGCAAATATTTCACTGAGTAAAATATTTTAAACGAATAGTTCGCGCTTACAGTTATAAATAGTCATTGTTTTATATTCGATTTTCTTTGTGCAAAATATAAATTGTCTGAAATGATAGATCGACCATACTATTCTAAAAAGAAATATTAAAAAACCTTTTTACGCTTTTTTTAGCTTTACTCGAATTTGGGTTCTTCATCGTTAAAAATTGTAGAAATTTATTTTTAACTTTGAAACCCAGCCCGCTTCTAATAAAAGTAGTCTTAGCTACTCCTTATTACATATGCAACCTGCGAGTGAAAGTCTCGTCAAAACTGGTACAGCCGTTTCGGAGATTAGCCTTAAAAAACAGACAGTTAGACAAACAGACAATTTTTTTTATGTACGCGTTACAGTTAAAGTTACTATATACTATACTAACTTTCATGTGCATTTAGTGAGAAGCTGTTACTTTGAAATATGTATAAACAGACACTTCAATTTTACTTATATGTACTACATAAATAATATTATATGAAAAATAAAGTCTAAGACTAAGCACAAAATATAAAAAACGTTGTTCGAAAAAAAATCCCTTCCATGATTTTGGCCTTTCATTAATAGATGATTTTGCCATACAGAACTGATGTAAAGTTATATAAGCCGACTAATGATATAGGTATGATATTATAGTGATATCTGATAAGATAGCTTAAAGCTAAAAGCTCTATACAATTGAATCCTCTCAATTGTAATGGTTGTAGATAAGAACTGTTAGCAATTTATCCAATGAGAATTTCTCACTACTATTATAAAATCGGAACAAGTAATTTAGTAGGTAAATTATGTTCATTTCAACAAAAATAATATAAAACTAAATTGAGTCCTTCCTCCTTTTTTATAATCGGTAAATAAAGTGCAAATATACGTTAAAATACACGTTTCGGTCTGGTTGAGATGAAAGCATGTTATTTGCCTCATTAAAATTGGCATTCAGTGGACTTTAGCGAAACATTTTTATGTCGTTCATAGATATTTTTTCCAAATCTCTTTCGTAACTTCCTTATAGTTGAATATTAAGATATATGTCGTTGGGACATTATTACACACAGCGCCATCTAGTTCCGTGGTAAGCTACGAAGTTGATAATATACTACATAAAATATAAGTTTAAATACATACATTATAAATATAAACCCCCCCCCCATGACTGGAGTACAAACATCCGTGTTTAAAAAATGGGGGGCCCGGGACCGGGACTCGAACCCGCGACCGCTGGTGCAAGAAAGTAGGGTCACTACAAACTGCACCAAACGTGTCGTCATAATTACTAACGTTTTTATTAGGCATAGGTTAGCATATTAGTAATATATCAACGATCTGGTATCCGTAGCACAAGCTTTGTAGTTTACCACGAAACTAGATGGCGCTGTGTGTAATAATGTCCCATACTTTTTTTTATATACTTTATAACATTTACGGTAACATTTGTCGTTTAAAAATACAAAAATGCGGAAAGATAGTTTTATTTAAAACTCCATAACAAAGAGATAGCTTAAAAAAGATAACAATATGTATCCATTCAATCCATTTTGCCTCTGATAGTTGCTGTCAACTGAACGGCTCTAGTATTGGTTTCTATTTTAAACGTGTCCCAGGCAGTTTTAACCTCAATTGAATTTATTTCTGTCAATAAAAGACTATGTTCATAAATATAAACTGAGTCAAACGTGACGTCGTTTGTGACCATACATGTTGTGCCAGCAGTCGCAGGTTCAAAGCCTGCGTGAGGCATTCATTTGTCGAGCACCAATATTTGTATTCCAGTCGTGGGTGATTATTATATAGATTATAGATTATATATGTATGTATTTTAAGTTGTAGTTTAGATAAACGTTACATAATGTCCCAAAATATTAATTACTTAATATTTATATAAATATATATAAAGGACGAAAATAAATATGATAAATTTACATACATAGATAAATAAATATACTATTAATATTATACCTGATAAGCAATTATTTTTAGTTTTACTACTACTTTAAATTTTATCATACTAAAATTAACTAGCTTTATTAAGGCACAGCGACGTATAAGTACTTGTAGCAACATGAAACTTTACTGATTGTTGCTTTTATGTTCAGACTAATAAATCCTTAAGTATCCAATACGACTCGCGCCATACTAATTATTGTGCGTTGATGTGGATACATATACTCATGGTTTATGATCTGAATTCGATATGTCCTTCACCCATCTATGTACAGAATAAAATCTCTATTAATCCCTACTAATATTATAAATGTGAATGTAAGTTTGTTTGTTACGCTTTTACGCGAAAACTACTCAACCGATCATCATGAAACTTACGTACGCATATTCTTGGAGATATTAGAAGTAACATAGGATACTTTTTATGGGTTCTGAAGAAACTTTCAGGCATTCTACAGATCAACCCAATGAGGTTGATTAGCAATTAAAAAAATGAACGCGGGCGAAGCCGCGGGTAAAGCTATTATGATATAAGTTTTTAGTAAAAAAAAGTAGGCTACTAAACATTTCCATATTCTATAGCCCTTATACTTCTGAACTCCGATTGACAAAGTTTTTCGCTTTACGACACAAGTTGCAAATTTCTCTACTATAAAGTATTAGGAACTTTAGCCACTTTAAACAAAAACTAAAAACTGATTTAAGTTACATCCTAATTGGACGACTGTTTTATTCAGATCCGCAATCCGATATGGAAATAATTTAGCCATTGAGGCTAGGCTTCTTATGTCAGTAAACCAATTACTTAAACTAAGACATGTATCTTATAAAAAGAAGGTTTTTCTTTGACATTAAGTGTGCCAATCAAGCAATATTTATGTTTTGGAAAGGAGATTGATTAAAAATATAGTAATTACAATAAAAACTCTTGATCTTTATGATTAACACTAGCCTTTCCCGCGGCTTCACTCGCGTTCTAAAGGCTGAAAATCAAAAGAAATATATTTCTTCCATTTTTGCAACATTTTTCATTGATGCTCCGCTCTTATTGGTCGTAGCGTGATCTAGTATAGTCTTTAACCTTCGTCGATAAACGGACTATCGAACACAAACATAATTTTTCAATTCAGATCAGTAGTTCCTGAGATTAGCGCATTCAACCAAACAAACAAACAAACTCTTCAGAATTATAATATTAGTATAGATATTAGATATACGAGTATAATAGAAATAGAATTCAATTCATGAATCTAATATAGAACCCTTTTTGTCCCGTACTGCAATAAATAGCAAAGTTTTATACATACGGACACGTAGCAAGACTCGTAGCATGAATAAAATATGCATAGCGGTATATCTTCAACTGCATAATACCATAATACCATAACTATGGCTTTCACTTATTCCCATTTTTAGTTCACTTTTTACGCAGTACAACTTTTATTTTTGTAAATATTTTAAACCTCTAATTTAATGAACATTTTAGTCATAAAAAGTACGTAAAATGTCAAACTCGAATATCGATAAACAAAATGTACTACCAATATAGCATTGCAGTAGTTGTTAGCTGTGATTTATATGCGAAAATTCAAATTACACGTCGTGTTATAGGAAAGCGATGAATAGCCTACCATTAATAATTGTGTAGTATAATGCGTTTTTCTTCATGTTCCCTAGTTTATTTATATACTTGGCAAGTGAAGTACGCAGCTGTTAGTAAGTTTCAGATGATTATTTTTACTGAGGAAGCAATCATCATTAACAGTAATAGTATAATTATATTTTTAAAACACCAAAGCAAACTGCCTTAGCTCAAAATAAATAAAACTCGATTTTTTTACTAGTAGCTAATGACTAGTATTAAAAGTTTTAGCACTCTCTATCATAAGGTAATCAAATGATTTAATTATTATCAAAATTTCATATAAGGATGGCAATTATCCCAATGGTAAATGGTATAGCTCGAGAAATTGGGCTGTAGCAAGTTTGAATCCCGAGTCATTCCTCTGATATTTTGATGAACTTTTTGACTACCATATTAAATGTTTTCCGTTAAATAGAAATATCGTAATGAAACCTATATGTATTATTGAAAGTACTTTTTGCGTTTTACGAATAACACGGGACTATGGCCTGATACCCTTCTTATTAAAAGGCCCGCGTCCAGGAGAGGGTCGGTACAAAGGGCTGGCTAGAATACAATATGTTATATAAATGAAAAAAGCTATAGATTAGTAATTACTATTCCCTGGCTTTATTATTAGCTGTGTAAGCATTTTTCTTATATTGATGGATAATATTTATTCATACATGTTTTCCTAAAATTTTCATTAGAGATTTTAAACTAAAATCTTCGATTATAATATTCAAACCTATTCGACTATTATAAGAAGGTTAAAATCGATATCCAATATTTGACTATACAATTAGTTATGAACGAGTCTAAATCGAATTTACATGTTCTTACTGAAAGGATTGTCTAGTAATATGAATAATGTCTATCAGAACGACGTTGGACGAATGGACGTTTTACCTCCCTAAGGTCAAGTTTGACAATCTGATAAAGAAATATTTAATGTACTCGTATATATAATATCACAACTAATATTAGATATTTTGAATCAACATTTTCAGATTTTTCTCGGTTTCTATACGTCTATGAATATGTTATGAAATTTTGACTCAAAAATTTAATTAGCTTTTAGAAAATCTTTTTGAAATGGCCATTATTATCGATACAGAGGTCAAATCTATAGCGTTTAGCATTTTGTCTGTATTTATATAGAACTTACATAGCTGTTTATAGATGTTTCGAATGCTTTTCAGCAAACACCCTCTCCCGCGTATATTTATATGATAACCAGCCCTATATACACATACTATATACGTATGTAATAATCGAACTTAAGTACTTATATACGTAGTAGTAGAAATTCAATGTACATATAGGCCCTAGAGATATCATATTTCATGTCTTCCCTTTTCCCCTATTCATTCCTAACAGTAGTATAAAAGCCTAAAATGTTTTGTACATACGTTTTCGCCGCAAGCATTCTAAAGAAAGAATCTTGAAGACGTAGTATGAACAACTCCAAAACAAAAGGAAAGCAAATTTAAAATGGTGACATTTTAAAAATATCCGAAAAGCATATGACATAAGTAAGATATATCATATAAGTAGAAAAACTTTTACTTTATTTAACTGACGCTAAATCCTTCCTTATTAATATGTAGTGTGATTTACCCTCACTCTGCTCGAATTCCTCCCTAGAAATGATTTAACGGGTAATAAATTGCCCTTTAAATGGTTTATTAATTAGGGCCAAGTGTCTAAGAAATAAAATTTAGAAAGTTTCATTGAAATCTATCCCGTAGTTTTTCCGTGATGCGCGCACAACTGCAGACCTCTTTCATTTTATTTATATAGATCTACACATGTATTTAAAATTGAAGTTTCTATTTTTAATTTCAAATTAACAGCTTTTAACTATAAAATGCATATGAAAGTATATATACGGTACCTTCATGAAAAAGTCAAATTTAAATTTTTTTGTCTGTCTGTCTATCTGGTGTCTAGTCTGTTTAGCGAACGAAGCCGCGGGTTCCGCTAGTTAAAAAAAATCAAATTTCTTAAATAAAAGTAGCTTAAGTTACTCCTTAAAACATGACATATATGCAAGTTAAAGTCCCGCCAAAATGGGTCCAGTGCATAGACAGACAGAAAAAACTATAAAAATTGTTTTTTTATGTACTCGTAAGTACCGTATATATTTATATATTATGCATTTAGTGTAAAGTGCTTAATTTGAAATTAAAAACAAACACTTCAATTTTATTTATATGTACCTACTGATTATAAATTATAATACAGGCAAAATATTAAAAAGTAATTGATTACACATTATTGATTACACATATTGGTTGACCGGCCCGAGGTCAGAAGTCAAAAGCTTTCAGACGCACTAACGAACCCAGTGAGCTCATCAACAAAAAATATACGTATAATATTTTTTTTATTATTAAACTTAGATTCTAACTACTGCGTCACAGTATTGACCTTACCTCTAAGTTACGTCCAAAGAATTTTTACTCCATAAAACTTTTCCTTTTTATAGCCTATTGAGGAAAGCTATATAACATTACGATACCCCAAAAATAGAATTATATAACTGGTAAAAACAATAATAATATTCTCCGACCAATTCCGGCCGTGGCGGCTAATCTCATTGAGACTAGCCAACTACGCAGGAGATATTATAGTGCACAAGTGTACGCGCAGACACAAGTGCACTCTCTATTCTTATCACTCTCATGGGATGACTATTCGATAAGACCAGTAAGAGCTAAGGCGCACGACCGACTTTACGTGCTCTCCAAAGCACGGGAGTGAAAGTTCCCAACTCCGGGCTGATACTGAGACTTACTAAACAGAAAGATTAATAACTAAACTTGGCCCGACCCAGGATTCGAACCCAGGACCTCGCGATGTTTGACTGTACATGCAACCACCGAGGCAGTTAAAAAGGCTAAAAATAAATATCCATATAACAATGTAAAGGTAATTAATTGACTATTGTTAGAAAATTTTATATATTCTTGTACATGGCAACTAACAGCTGTATTCTTTGACGAAGATTTTTCTATTTATGTAATGTAATTTAAGCCTTCTTTTATTCGTAATAAGGATTAAATTCTAATGCATTCCCAAGGAGTCACACACTTATTTGCATGTATTCATTTTAACAACAAAAACTTTAAAGAGGTTTCACTCCAGAGACTTAAAAAACGTTGAACTAAGCGACCTCAAAGCTTTTTTAGTTTTTTTTTAATCTGTTATAAACGTGTATAATTTTTTGTACGTTATTAAAAATAAATATATAAGTAAATACATATGTTAAAATATAAACACACTACCATCTACTTCTAGGTATCTTCCTTCGTAGCCTTACGGTATGAGGCACTTTTTTTAATTTTTTTTCTGAATTACACTGTAAGTGTAACATAAATAACATTTTCAAATCAATTTTACAACATAATAACAATATACCTTATATGCATGTGAATTAAAAGTGTACATAACATTTCCAGATACTATTCACACATATACTCCTACATCACCTCTACATAGTGTAAAACAAAGTCTTCCCGCTCCCTATAACTCTGACCTGTGTATGCTTAGATCTTTAAAACTACTCAACTAATTGTGATGCGAATTTTTTTAATAGAGTGATTCAAGAGGCAGGTTTATATCACTACATAGTATAAAACAAAGTCGCTTTCTCTGTCCCTATATCTCTTTGTATGCTTAAATCTTTAAAACTACGCAACGGATTTTGATACGGTTTTTTTTAATATATAGAGTGATTCAAGAGGAAGGTCTATATGCATAACTAGCAGATCCCGCGGCTTTGCCTGTGTTAAATCTAGGGAAGAGCCCAAGTGAATCGAGGGCGAGTCGCTAGTTATGTATAATACACACAACGTTACCCGTGGCTTCGCTCGCGTTAGTTCTAAGGACGAACCAGAGCGAAGCGAGGGTGAGTCGCTTGCACTTGTATATTTTAATGTAAGAATAGCGATAATTGATCACTACCGCAAAAGCTAGGTCACTAAACTTGCAAAAATTTTGTATAATGCGAACAACAATTTCTAAGTTTATCTAATGCTGAATTTTAATGGCCGCCCTCAAATTAGCCTACGAATGACAGTGACAGCTTTAAAATGTCACATTTTGAAGACAGCCTCCATTTTGCTATAACCCTTTCATATCTATAAATAAAATACTACAATAATTCTACAACAGTCGAATCAGTTCATTAAATCTTTTTTGAAAATCTTAATGTAATAATATTCTATCATCAGCCATTTTAACGTCCCGCTACTGGGCACGGGCCTCCCTTCAATACGAGGGGGATCAGGCCATAGTTCACCGCGCTGGTCTAGTGCGTGTTGGCGGACTTCACATGTCTTTTGAAAACTTGCTAGGTTCTCTCAGACATGCAGGTTTCCTCACGATGTTTTCCTTCACCGTATGAAAAGTGGCAATCATGTTAGAAATGATTCGCACATGAACGTATCAGAGGTTCAAAACCCGGATTTGAACCCGTATCAGCGTATCATCGGTATCATCGGTTATCCAAGCGAACGCGTTACCGCTGGGCTACTACTGTTTATAATAATTACCTACTATCAATATAAAGGCTGAATCTATAGTTTGAAGTTTATCTATCTGTTGGTCTTTCTGTCTGTGACCACATCACGAGGATAATTTTTACTATGGGTAGGTATATGTCTAATATCTGAAAAGTATCGAATCTACTGGACCGAAGCGAGGGTGATTATTTTTGAGCGGATCGGAAGGGGAAATTTAAAGTAGCCCAAGTTACTTGTTATAACACTTAATACACTTCAATTTTATTTACCTGTACATATTAAAAGTGTGTGATATTACACACAATTAAATGTATATGGGCTAATTATCACCATTCTTAAATATGTACTTAAATAAATAAATAAATAAATATGTTGGGACATTATTACAACAGCGCCATCTAGTTCCGTGGTAAGCTACGAGGATTGTGTTACGGATACCAGAAAAAATTTTAAATACACATATATTATAAATATAAACACCCATGACTGGAGTACAAACATTCGTGCTCAACAAATGAATGGCCCCAGCGGGACTCGAACCCGCGACCGCTGGAACAGAAACAGAAACAGAAACAGCAATCTTGTACCTCCATCGTGCGACGACGTAGTAGTAGACCAGTGTAAAAACAAATGATGAAACTTTACTATTTTAGCTTTTCTAACTCTAGCATTGTGGAGGTAATAAAAACATATTCAACTGTTCCAGCTTTATACCGCTTTATAAGGCCACTTCGAACTTTTTGCGGATACGAACTTTGTAGTACAATTTATTATTACTAAGTATTACTTTTAATCTAATTCGAAATAAAACAAAACTAATTGATGTCTTACATTACAGTTTAAGGCTAAAATGGCGCTGGGCTGGCCACGTAGCCCGATACAATGACAAGCGATGGACAGTAGAAACAACAAGATGGAAAGGACCCAGCGGGAAAAGACGTAAAGGACGACCTATTAAACGATGGAGCGATGACATTACAGCTGTAGCAGGAATAGACTGGATTAAACAAGCTAAGGACAGAGAAAACTGGGCCAAACTGGAGGAGGCCTATACCCAGATAGGGGTTCCTATCCAAGAAAATACATAAAAGAAACAAAACAAGCAATTTTCAAATAAAAAATAAATTTGAGTTTAAAAACTAGTCGCTTAAGTGCAGTAAAAATAAATGTAGTAAAAAATAAAAAGTCAAAATGTATGTTATAAACTTAGATGATGGGAAATAAAGAGGCTTATTATTATTATTATTATTAAGTATTACTTTAGCATATTAGTTTCGTTTTAACTTGAATATACACACCATGCTTGTATACTTTAGGAAAAATGTTGAAAATAACATAAAATTAACATTAATTTATACATAATAACTATGTAGAGCTTTATTTTTAACTTAAATTTTAAACCAAAATATGAAAGTTTGTGTCATATATACGTACATACTGCTAAATAACTTATAAGTAGTAATCATATATACATCTATACATCTATTACAATACATTTAAGCAAAATTGAAGTGTCTGTTTTTAATTTCAAATTAACAGCTTTTCACTAAATGCATATGAAAGTATATACGATACTAACGTAAAACAAAACTTAAAATTTTTTTGTCTGTCTGTCTGTTTGTTCCAGGTAATCTCCACTCACAGATAGCTAATATTATAACGAGTTACTTAAGCAACTTTTATTTTAGATTGTTTATTTCGCTTGTGCTAGTAGTTCTCTAAATATAATAAAAAACGTTAAGATATCTTATTCAGTCATTATTTTCAAAAGTATTTTATTTTTGCCTTTGGGCAAAAATGAGATAGCATCTGAGTTAGTAAAAAAAATTAATATTAATATTAATCCAGTCACGCGTAAAACTAAAAAAGACGAAGTCTATGGGCTGTTCCTTTCCGATAACAGAGCTGACTGTGAGAAAAAAATCCTGATACTTTGGAAAACGATAAGTGATCTTGCCCATTGAAACAGAAGAGTTCAGTTGGGGCTTAGTAATTAGTGGCTTTTCTACCTTACAAAAAAAGATTGTCAACATATAAGTAACGAAGTTTTCACAATTCTGTTGACAGATGATTCAGGAACGATCTCCTTACAATAAACTAAAAGATCTTCTTTTATATTTTTAAACCTTTTCGATTAAACTCCAAAAGAATAGCTGTACTTTCTCTCATTGTTAGCTTTCTCACGGACTGACTACAGATTCTTTAAATAAATTGACTATTCAAAAGTGCTGTACAAGTCCAATAGAACGAAGGTGATTTTCATTTCGTCTCATTTTATTTAAATATTTATTTTGTTATACAGCGAATGATATTTCCTCGGTTGAACCGGCATAGTAATATGCATCTTCTTCGCTTGGATAACCGAGTGATACGGGTTTAAATCCAGGTCTGGTACCACTGATATTTCATGTGCGAATCATTTCTATCATGATTACCACTCTACAGTCTAACGGTAAAGGAAAATATCGTAGCGAAACCTGCAGGTCTGAGAAAACCTAAAAAGTTTACGAAGACATGTGAAGTCCACCAACACGCACTAGGCCAGCGCGGTGGACTATGGCCTGATCCGCTTCATACTGAGGGAGGCCCGTGCCCAGCAGTGGGACGTTAAAAAGGGCTGATGATTAATTGATGACTGAATATTAAATGGAATGTTTTATCTGACTATGAACCATTGCATGTTATTATTTTTCAAAACTATTCTTATTATTAATAAGCTAAAAAAACCTTGCCACGAACATATTCCATTTAGATTTTTACCATAGAATAAAAATTTTCTTAGTCGTGATGTTCCTGGGCCATTCAATAAAGAAAAAAAACAACAAATTGAAATCAAATAACCAACAGATATCAATATCTGATAGAGAAAAAGAATAAAAATAGTACAAGCATATGCTATTACTCGTACGTCAGCAGATCAGCGTAAAGCTGGATGAGTGATTTATTGGCACGCGATTGCGTAAAACTTAAGTCTTGGCTTGCTTTTATTAAATACTAGAAGTTATACTTTTTTGGCGTAACAAGATAAAAATCTTTTTAAACATTTTATCTTTTGCCTTATTTTACGTTTGTAGAAAAAACGTCACTAACAATAGAAAAAAGGTATTTAATACATTGAAAGATTTATTATAACACATTATCTTGTTAAATAAAGTTTATTTAAATATCACAAAAAATCTAAAATGTTGACTATGGCTAACTACAGGGTGTCGGTTTTTCGTGACGGTGTGCGCGCGCATCATAAAATTTACTCTCATCATTTTTTCCTAACGCGCCAAAAGAAGTATAACTTCAAAAATAATATAGCTGCAGTACACATATATTAATATAAAAGGAAATAATACATCAAAAATAGCTCTGGCTGAGGACTATCACAATGAATGCTAGTTAGAAGGAGTGAAAGGTTCTCAACCCAACCCTTCACTTGAAGGGTCCTTGTTGTCCTTGTGAAACAAATTGATTCAATGTCATCAATGTCGAACACAAATTACTTGACTTAGTTTTTTAGAATTGAGAAGTCAAATTATTTAGATAATGTAGACTATGAAACTCAAAATTTAGCAAAGAAAGTACATATTAGAAATTTGCTGACAATACCACGTAGATAGCGTAATAACACATATTATATAAATATATTATTAATAACAAAAGGAACTACTAAGCTTTCACGATATAAAATGTCTTAAAAAAGCGTTCATTCACAATGTATTTCACTTAGTTTCTAAGATAAAGCCGTGTTTTAAATTAATTTAATCCTCCTAAGCTTTTTAAAAGCTTCCGTCATAAAAAAAACCGCTTGAATTTACTTTGAAATATTTAACAAAACTTTTCTATCAGTAAGAACGTTGTAAAAAATATCGTTCGAAAAGTTTGTATGTACGAGTACATTTTATATGTTTGATTTTAATGACATTTTGTACACAGAACTTTTTTAATGATAGTCCTTATTTATCAGTTAAACGTTTTCATACTTTTAAATAAATATAACACTAGAAACTTACCCTTTATTCGCTCGAGTTCGTCTTTTTACCCGATTGCGCCAGAAAGAGGGTTGTGGTATTTTTAACGGTAAGTACAAATTGTTTTTGGTATTTGTAGGTTATTTATAAGACCTAAGGAAGCACTTAAGCTTCTGTCAGTGTATAATATTGTTCAATTTATATAGAGAGGATGTATGCAAAACGAGTGTATGTAGCTAGTAAAATTGTATGAAAGGTATCACGAATCATTTTATAATTTTGAAATAAAAGAAGATGGTTAATTACTTATACGAACATTTTCTCATTTAGAATAAAATTCTAAATAACGATATGCTAATTAAAAAACAAGATAACTACTTCGAATCTACGATGAAATAAAAATGATATTGAAAAAAATTAAAGAATGATATAAACAACTGTAAAATGAAATTTAATTTCTGAATTTCTTTTTTTCATACTTATCGTATTTATTCGTCTAGCTTGTGTCATCAAAAATACATTTCAAATTAAATTTTCATTCGATCGTACTATAATTATAAATATGATTAAGAATATACTTAATTGTCTTAGTAATTAACTCATGTCGAATACAATTTTAATATCGGAAATATCAAAATAATCAATTTTAAAGTTATTAGTAGCTATTCTATTATTAGTTACTATTAATACTTACATATACATGGATTGGTGTTATTATCCATACTTAAAAATATAAAAATAAATCCATATGATACTAAACGCTAAATACATTTTAATAAAATTTACCAAAGAACGCGTCACGCGAGCGATGCCGCGCGCAAAACTAGTAATTAATAATGTGGGAAGTTGGTACAATATATTATAAAGTATTTTCTTTGTGTTTGGCTTTCGGCTCTTAATGTGAAGAAGATTAGTAGGTATACCAAGTCAGGGTTAGACTTCAAACGTCCTTCGAAAACTAGATAGGTCCGCTCAATCATACTGGTTTCTTTTAAGAGTTCTTCTCTCATAATTTCATATATTTCACGATAATTAATAGTAATATGTATTTCTATATCTACACAAATAAATCAACTATAGTGAGTTGAATAAAGTTTGAAAGATGGTCACCGCTTACTATTTCAACGCCTAAGCCAAAATACTAAGCAAGGCGTATCCCATTTCGTTCCACCATACTTTATTAGATTTGCGCAAATATTTGTCATTTTTAATTTTATAAATCCGTGCTAAAATATGAAAGATAGTCTTAAAAAATACTTGTTAGATCCATATGAGTGATTTAAAATAACATTAAGACAATTATTAGAAAAATGGTATAGTGTGTTTCAACATATGCCTATGGCGTTATGTTGGTATAGATGTTTTCTAGCGCTGCTGCTTTACCGATAATAACCTACCTCAAAATAATATATTTACAAATTATTAGATTATTGTTTTCTTATGTTCACGCAAATTTCACTAATTATAATAAAACATGTTTTAGAAATAACTTTGACTGGCAGGAGAGCCAAAATAAAGCATAGGCACTATTCGTTGAATATTCGAAAACCTAATATTGTGATAACGTAATAGAAACTTTTACGACTACAGTTGCAAAAAATACTTAAGATCAAACGTAGGTCAATACAAACTTCTTTTATTTCCACTTTGATCTAAATCTAATTACGAATCTATTTCTTATAGAATTGCTAAAAATGTTACCCCAATTCTTTTTCGACATACCGCCTGTTTACTTGGTGTAGGCATTTATTGGTTTTCAGTAAGCCATCTGTTAAATTCAATATTAAATATAATCTAAATGAAAGATGATTTGACGACACGTTTGGTTCAGTTGATAGAAGTAGGGTAAGTAGAGTACTTCCTGCGTCAGCGGTCGCGGGTTCGAGTCCTGCTGGGTGCATTCATTTGTTGAGCACGAATAATTGTACTCCATTCATAAGTGTATGTATTTAATATTTTGACGACATGTTTGGTGCCATTTGTAGTGATCCTACCTTCTTGCGCCAGCGGTCGCGGTTTTAGCTCCCGCTGGGGGCATTCGTTTTTTAGACTCGGATGTTTGTACTCCAGTCATGGGTGTTTATATTTATAATACGTATGTATTTAAACTTATATATGTAGTATATCAACTGTCTGGTGTCCGTAACACAAGCTTTGTAGCTTACCACGGAACTAAATAGCGCTGTGTGTAACAATGTCCGAACTTATTTATTTATTTATATTATGTATTTAATTTTTTATATATGTGTAGTATATCAACTATCTTGATTCCGTTACACAAGCCTCGTAGCTTACCACGGATCTAGATGGTGCTGTTGTAATAATGTCCCAACATATTATATTTATTTTCGTATAATCGTTTTGAATTATAGAAAGAGTTTTTTAAATTATTATATTAAACTAGCGATTCTTAGTGGTACCTTATCACCTATCACCATACTAAAGTTCATCGAAATCCATCCTGTCGTTTTCCCATGATGCGTTTTCAGACAAAGACCTCAGATTCAAAAACTCTAGACTCTGTATTAATAAAAATGACTATTCCAATAAAATAATATTTAATGCACATATTCTACTTAAAATTTTATTTTGTATAAATTAAACTATTTTTGCTTTTCAAATATAGATAAGGAAAAAGTCCTTCTATTTATATTTACTTTATTTATAAATCAAATAGTCTTACTTATATTTGAAGAATTGCAAGAAATTAAGCTTAGACGAAATACTTACAATATTCATTTATTTCGCAGAAAGCTTATTTTATCAATGAGACTTATAACTTATTTGAAATACAAAAAAACATATTATGTACAATGTATATATAATATACCTACTCGTAACAACATTGTAATTCTATTGCAAAACAGAAAAAATTTCAAAGCACGTTCTAAATGATAAATTGATATCTAAACACGCAGTTTCTACGATCTTTCATTATAAGCTTTGTTGTGAAGGCAAATATATTAACTTATTTTACATCTGTCGTGGTGTTAAATTATTTTATATTTTTTGTAACTTGTGCTTATTTTTTTATTAAATATTAATTCTTTACGAAAGAAAAAAATGGTTTCCGTCAGGAGGCTTTTTGTCTTTTTTAAAATTAATTTCGAAATTGCGTAAAAATACCTTTTGAAATAACACATTTTATAAAAATACATTTATTATTCAAAGTATTAGCAACTTATCCTAGCTTAAGTTTATTTTTTTTTAATAAAAAAGCTTAACAACCCATCTACTTAAGTTACTTTATTATTTCTTTAAAGAAAAATATTTCGTTTTACGCCACAAAAATAGATACTTGAATAACATGAAATAGAATATCATGATCTAAACATATAATAAATTTCTAAATCGAATCTGTAGATTAAACATTTTTGGAGAATTTTATTGAAATTATTATTTGACAAAAGCCAAATCCAATCATATCACATCCAAATTTTAAGGATTTTCGACTGTCCGTCAGAGAACGCATGACGAGAAAACCATACTACATTTTGATGTAATTTGGCAAGATGATAGCTGATTATCTGGGTCAACATAAAGGGTACTTGCAGTAATGCAAACTACTGAAAAAGGAAATTTCTGAGAAACTTTTACTTATAGTTAAAACATGTAGGTACCTACTTCTAAAAAAAGTTCGTACTCTAACACTTTCATGTTTGCTTATAAATCTCTTTTTCATTTAAAAAGAAATAGCTTATATTTTATTTTAAATTATACTGTATTTTTAAAGTATTTTTGGTGGTTGTAGTTATTTATTAATATAAAAACTTATTTTTTGTACGTTATTATTACCCTTTAAATAGTTAACATAACTAACGAAATTTATTTAATGAAATACTTTCATGTTTATATTTTGAAATTTAATTTGTATATTTCTTTTATTAGTTAATTTATATTTTAAAGAAAAATTAATGAAGAATTCAAAATTTTGCGCCACGATTATTAATTTTCAGAGTAAATTTTGCGCCAATTTTGGCTTCTTATTGATTGAAATTTAAATAAAAACTATATTCCTTAGATTTAACACCAGAAAATATTTGTATCAATACACAAATAATCATAAAAATATTTAATGTAAATATAAATAATATTATAATAAACATAATTTAAATAATTAAAAAAACATATTCATACCTTGAGAACTCCCAATAGTAACACAACACTTTTCAAAAGTCCTTTAAGTCAAATTTAAGTTTTAAATATTTTACGTAACACAAAAACGAACACACAGTAATATAGATAGCACGGAATATTATAAGAAATTGCAAGATCGCACAACGCATACGTGCGGCTGGTACGACGGATGCCGCTGAATGAAGCCGCGCACCTGTTGTACTATGAAAGCTATGGAATAAGGAAGGGCTTTTGGCTTAGATGTTTTACAAAAGCGACTTAGCTATAAGTAAAATTTTTATGTTTCAGAATACCAGCTTTTTACTAAAAGCATATGAAATTATATACAGTACTTAAGAAAAGCGCAAGTTTAAAATTTATAACTGTCTATTTGTTACGGCTGATCTCTGAAATGGCTGGATTGAATTTGAAGGGACTTTTACTGGTAGATAGCCGACTTTTTCTTCAGAAAACTAATTAGGGTTTCAATTTCAAAAATAATATGTACCTATAATATGCATCCGAGTAAAGCGAAGGTAAGTCGTTAGTTTGCTACCACCGCTTTATCCTCACTTAAATCTATCAATCCCTAGACGTGTAAGTTGTCATAAAAAAGTTTTTATATGCGTGTTATATTAAAGGCAGAGATTTGATTCAGGGTCCACAAAAATTTATATTTTTTTATAGTAGTAAAGGAAAACTCAACAGGACTAGAAATGAATATTTATTTATTTGTAAGTAAAAATTTTATGTAAATTGTAATTATTACACCATTGTAACAACCAGGAAGCGATCATATTATCGTTCAGGCTTTAAAATACCATTCAGATTAATAATAATGACAACATAAAATTTAAAAAATATATAATATGAAAATATTAGGTCTACATAAAACTCGTTCACAGTTCAGTGCCTTTTTCTTTTGCCAAGCATTTTTTATATATAATAATTATTGGCGAGCTTATCAATAAAAAAATGTAATCATCATCATCATCAGCCCTTTTTAACGTCCCACTGCTGGGCACGGGTCTCCCTCAGTACGAGGGGTATCAGGCCATTGTCCACCGCGCTGGCCTAGTGCGAGTTGGCTGACTTCACATGCCTTTCGAAAACTTGTTAGGTTTTAGGTTTTCTCAGACATGCAGGTTTCCTCACGATGTTTTCCTTCACCGTAAGACAAGTGGTAATCATGATATAAATGATTCGCACATGAAAATATCAGAGGTGCGAGACACGGATTTGAACCCGCATCACTCGTTATCCAAGCGACGCGTTACCGCTGGGCTACCTGTCAATTAAAAAAAATATTTAATACTCATTATTAACTAAAATCGTCGTTTATCTTCCACTAAAGGTACGCTATTTCTTTAACGTTTCCTACAAATGAAAAAAATAATTTGTGACATAATACTGTAGAAATACATAAAAAAATTACTCAATGATTTACTTTATGTGTATGGAAGCCACTATATAGGAAATTATTAAAAATATTTTTGACTGCACGAGCTAAAGCCGATGTGTCACTAAAATCCCTCAGAGGATTCGGGTATGATGAGGGTGTTACTCTTTCAGATTTTTCTCTCAAAATGTCACACAATAAATTAAAAGATGGAAATCTGACAGTGAATTTAATAATATAGCATAAATATATAATACAGCACCAGCTACGAGTAGTTCCACGATATGCTACGAGACTTGTGTTATGGATGCCAGATTGCAATTGCTGTTAGTTAGTTTCTTTAATAACCGCTACTTGAGTTAGTTATAAGTATAAGCACCCACGACTGGAGTACAAACATTTGTGCTCATCACACAAATGAACGGAACCAGCGGGAATTGAACCCGCGACCGCTGATACAGCAAGTACAAGGGTACAGGGTCTTTACAAGCAAAACTAAGTGTCGGCATAGCACTGTCGTCTAATATTCTGCATTCTAGATCATAGATCTTAGTCTATGGCGTGTAATATCAGGGAAAAAAAAAGTTTATACCGGAAATGAAAGTTTCAATAAGAACCTCATTTAAAAGGTCTAACTTAAATCGAACCTACTATCTACTTATTACGATGGAAGCAACGAGTATGTAATTCAAACCATCCGGTCACAGTACCGTTTACGAAGCATAATTACGTTTTATCATACAGGCAGATACAATGTAGGCAAGCAGTTTAATCTCGGCCTTTATTATAATAAATGCAGTTGTTGCTCACAAAGCTAGCGTGGGTTTGTATATAACTGAGGCATTTGTTCACTCTAAACGTCCATACCGACCCCATTACATATCGTAAAAGTCATATCCATAATATTATTGTAGCAATTTATACTACACTATTTCAGGTGAGAATAATAGTTTATTTATTATATTTACTTTTAATAATTAAAACTGTGAGACATTGTTTATAAATTTAATCTGTAAAACATTAAATATTAAAAATTACTTGAAATATTCGTTATTTATACTATTGTGTGTCGGGGATCACGAAAAAATGACTGGATAGATTTTGATAAAATTTGATATTGTGATAGCTGGTTATACAAATCAACGTATAGAATACTTTTAACAACGCGTACAGTTCTTGAGGCATAAGCTCAGCTTTGCATTTGTGTGAGTGATAGCTAATAGCCAATAGCCGCGCATCAAAAACCAGTTAAAACAGGTTTAAACCAATCTCGCAACGTTTATCCGTATCGTCGTGTCTATCCGTACACTGCACACTCACAAATGCAAAGCTGAGCTTATGCCTCGAGAACTGTTCATACCTTTAAAACCCACCTAAGATGAGATACCCAGAGAAGAACTCGAAGCCAGGGTATATCATAATTTATGTTACAAGAGTTGAGTTTTTTTCTTTTTTGTAAGATAATGGGTGCTAATAACCAATGAAAATATTATTCCTATCCATTTCAATTCTTAAAACCTTATTTACATTGCTAATTTTGAGGTGTTACCACTTCAATCACTTTGTTTTGAATTTATAATTTTCTTCCTTGTCTAATCATCCATATTTAAGAGGTAAGAAAACGAAACAGTATTTAAACTGTAAAATAAACGTAGTTTGCGTAGAAATATTTATTCAATATCTCAAATACACATTCAAAAATACTCTTATCAACGTGTATATAACTGTGCACATAGAATTTTAAAATTTAAAATCTTTATTGGAAATCTATCCAATCTGTTCCTACATTTCACTTATATAACTTTAAATACTTACATGCTATAAATATAATCATTTATAACTTTAGAATACTCTTTTCATGCTCATAACATAAATGAATGCCTCAGTGGGACTTGAACCACCGACCGTGGGCGCAGAGACTAGGTACATAACAAACTGGAGCAAACAGGTGGTCTTAAGGATAATCATAAAGAGATTTCACAATTTAAAAAATCCACTTTATTTAAACCTTAGCTTAATATTCTGTTTTAGTCTGTCCTCTCTCACTAAGCCGTTTCAAAAAGTCATAAATCCTCTAACCCTTATCCATCAGAAACCCTTTCATTTCCCATGGAAGAACCTATTTATCAAATCTCTCCAGTCTATCCACCATTGAAATTGACTGTGAAAAACATAAAAAGACTTTTAATTTTATTTGTAAGTATGAATTTTTTCATACGGTCTGCGGTAGCGGTCCCAATGGTAACGCGATCGCTTGGATAACCGAATAATGCGGGTTTAAATCCGCGTCTCGAACCTCTGATATTTTCGTGTGCGAATGATTTCTTAAATGATTACTACTTATCTTACGGTGTAGGAAAACATCGTGAGAAAACGTGCATGTCTGAGAGAACCTAGCAAGTTTTCGAAAGAAATGTAAAGTCCGCCAAACCGCACTAGGCCAGCGCGGTGGACAATGGCCTGATCTCCCTCGTATTGAAGGCCTTGCCCAGCAGTTGGAAAAAAAGGTTGAATACACACATACATACATGAATACGGTTAGGTATAAATTAATGAGGTCTTCGTGACCCATTGTTGCACGTGCCTGATACCTACTACTTACCTACTATTCGATTTCCGTGCGAGTCGAATGTTTGTATTGATGATAGTATTATTTATCTTGTTATTGTTAGGACGTGCTCATTCTTAATTCTTAGACACTGAATTGGAGCCTCGCTGACATTAGTTTTTGTTCTAAAAAGAATGACTAAAGCTTAAAAACATTACACAAATAAATTATACTGTAGTATTCTTCAAAGATATGTTATTTTTCAATGTGAAATAATGTAATTTAAATCTATACTAGTCTATTACTAATATTATAAAGAAGTAAAGTTTGTTTATTTGTTAAATTGTAAGGGGTAATCTCGGGATCTACTGAACCGATTTTAAAAATTCTTTCACCAATAGAAAGCCACATTATTGCTGAGTGTCATAGGTTATATAAAAAACCGAAAAATAAAAAGGCTTTTACGTGTAGTCCGTTTTGCAAAGTGAATCGGAGAAAAAACGGTCGAATGAAAGCGTTTCTTACGAACGCTGCCTTAACTATGAAAGATATATTTTTGAGTTTTAGAGAAAAGATGTGAAGCTTGAAAATGCCTACAAAAAAGTCAACGACAGCATATGTCGTCCTTTTATATTTAAGTTACAAAAAGTAGTTTTTTCAATATTAGTATAGATAATTTAATTTTTAATATTAATAAAATAATTTAAATTATTTAAACACTGTACTAAAAAAGGATTATTAACATTATGCCCAACGAAGTGGGCACGGGTCAGCTAATAGGTAATAATTATAGAATATATTGAACACAGCACAACTAACAACTTCAGAAATGAAAGAGGAACTAATAAATTGAAGAATAAATATAGTACAAAAACATAGCAAAGCTACGAAATGCTTGAATTAAATAAATATGAATGCTATACGGTTCAGTCAACATGTCCACTTTTAGTTAGAACGGAAGAAACCGCTAGGGTTCCTAGTAGTAAATCTACTGGTTGATACTTTGGGGCTCAAAGCAAAATACCGTCCTGAGTTGGAAATTGCCAATTTAAATTCCTCTGTACGATGCTCAGGCTTCAGCAAGTGGTATGATGTTAATTCATAAATTATTTATCTTGTTCTGAATAAATGTATTATGTGTATGATTTTACATTACCTTATATATTGGAAATAATGTAATCAATACTGTATACTAGATAAAGTAAAAAAAGGTAGATAACGCATTTGTATAAGAAAATGAAGCCATTTTTCAACCGACTTCAAAAAGGAGGAGGTTCTCAATTCGTCTGTATTTTTTTATGTTTGTTACCTCAGAACTTTTGAATGGGTGAACGGATTTTGACGATTTTTTATTTTTTATTTAAAAGCTTATTTACCTATGTGTGAGTCACTTAAGTGCTGTCTTTTAAAAATGTCCCTGATTATTGTCTAAAAGTAGGTAATATGCAAATGCAAAAATGTTTTTATAAATTACAATAAGATTATAAATATATATAGGGGGCATGTATTATCACTTTATAAATCGCGGTTGGTTTTGTGGCTCCAATAATAATAAAGGCCGTGTGTCATTTACCTTTTTTTACTTGATATGAGACTGTATATTACGTAATAGAACATCTAGTTCGGGGTTGATACTCCTACCGATATTTTTATTAAGCTTATAATATCATCTCATAAATATTAAAAATGCAATAGTTTGAATGGATGGATGTCTGCTATTTAATCACGTGACATCTCTATTTAATCTATCGTAGGTTCACATCGATGTTCCCTACTGAGGACATAAAACAAATAAGAAAAATAAGTACTGTCCTTTTTATAGTTACATTTTTGATTACCGAATTTGATTTCTATTTTTAGATATTGTACGTAGATTAAACCACAATAGAGCCATGCAATTAGGTATAGCAATACAATAATTCTAGGCAAAATAGCCTACACCCACGTATTACATAGCGTATGTGGCGTAGCTGTGTAGAATGTGTTTGACTGTTTTAGTAATCATTTTATTGCATGTATTCAACCTTGTTAACGTCCCACTGCCAGATAACAGCTTTAAAGGGATACTCCACTATCATAATCATGTTGAAAATATTCGCAAATGATATATATAACGCATATATCAGAGGTGCCAGAACTCCTCCTCCTTCTTTTCTTTTCATATTAATATTATTTTTTTTAAAATAATTAAAAGTTTGCAGAATCATAGACTGCACATAAGACTTTTCTAGTTTAGTCTATAATAAATCAAATCTTGACTTATAAGATTTTCTCGTATAGATACTTACTAGGCGTAATATAAAAATACAACATTTTAATAATATTCGTTCTTTTGTTACCAAGGTTCGTGATGATTCGGACGTAATACCAGGATTGATAATCCTTCCAATTATCTGTTATATTTGTATTAAAAATCGGAATCTATTCTGTTTCTCACTGTTGATTTACATTAAAAATAAATAATATTTATTTATTATTAGACCATTTCAGTACGGAATCTTACACATCTTAAAGCTATAGAATTTATCTTTAAAAAGGTCATCACACTTAGTCTCATAGATGACGTGAGTTCGCGAATCTAGGTATAAAATCAAAGAGTATTTTAAGATATTTTATATGTGGAAACGACGGACGGCTTCTTTGTGTAACTAGAAGGTCACGGGTTCAATTACACGCCATGAGTCAAATATTTTTATTGGGCGGTGAGGTCAAAGTTCGATGTAAGGAAACGCCACAGCTCATCTAATAGACTATGTTAGTCAAACATGCTAACTAAATATCAACTGTCATTTATTTAATGAGTTTTTTAATCATAGTAGGTAGGTATTTTCATGTGCAAAACATTCTTAATCGTTGTTTATTGAATACCACTCATCTTATTGTAAGCTTCGTGAGGAAACCTGCATTACTGAGAGAACCTAGCAAGTTTTCGAAATAGTCTGGCAACTGGTTTTTGGCCAACAGAGACGTGAGATCTTAAAATGTTGCATACATATTCTTATACAACTGTACACCTTTTACTCCTGTTATATTAAGGATACAATTAAAACCTTTAAACTTTAACCAAAAATGCCTCTGTAATATTTACCAGATGGTCATGATATTATGCTGAATAAGAATCTGCATAATGAAGAAATTTAGATCCTTATAGTATAAATATTTCATAAGATATATTTTCATCTTAAAAAGCTCGTAAAAAAATAAAATAAGAATGCGTTCTTCTCTTCAATCTTAAC
This sequence comes from Boloria selene, assembly GCA_905231865.2. NCBI lineage: Eukaryota > Metazoa > Arthropoda > Insecta > Lepidoptera > Nymphalidae > Boloria > Boloria selene. The sequence continues at coordinate 3,886,734 of HG993133.1, forward strand.
TATATATACCTACATTATCAACTATTATATACTACAGTATATTCTTGTTTTTTTTTTAACTGTTATTATGCATTTTCGACTATTATATACTGTAGTATATTATAGCAGATTATTATATAGTATAGTATATAAAAGTCGTACATGGATATAGCAGTTCAAATAACATTAATACTAGAAGTCATCCTCGCTTCGCTCTGGTTGGTCCTTACGTACATTTTAACACTTACGAGAGTGAAATTTTTCCGAAGTAAAAAAAGTTGACTTAATGTTGACCGCATCACCCTACCAAATTTTATCAAAATCTATACAATGGTTTTCTCGTGATTCGTTCACAGACAGGCAAACAAAAATTCTAAAAGCTATCGATTCTGCCTCTTTGATAATAATAATTATTTTAAATGGATTTTCAAAAAAAATCAAAGTAAATTGTACAGAATCGACTAATGATTCATCATATGTATAGATGTATAAATAGATATAGATTACACTATGTCATCACCGTTAATAGAATATACTATACTCGAAACTTACCTTGGCTTCATAGCGTGGGCCTAGTTTCAGTGACGACAGTGTTATATCGATAGTATTACATAAGGCCACGACCCGAAGCTTAAAATCTTGCCTTATGGGAATTAGATTGAATTCGAAATGTATAGGATAAATAAAATTGCAGTGTCGGTTGTAATGTCCGAATAACATATTTTTGTAAATGTTTATGAAAATATTACTTATTATATGGTACATAAAAGAAAAACTCAGTTTTTAAATTTTTGTCTGTCTGTTTGATCCAAATAATATCCAAAAAGGCTAAACCGATTTTGACGGGACTCTCACTGGCAGATAACTCATATTATTATATACAGTATAAATCTATTAACGCTTACACTCCTAGAATGATTACAAAATGTATAAGTCATATAACCTACGGTTAAAAAACTTTAAGGAATATAGCTTAGGTCTAGTATATATAATACTAGCATTATTCGCGGCTTCGCACGCGTTCTAAAGACCGGAATCCAAATTCTGTCAGAGTCGCGCGTACCTCGCAACATTTTTCATTGATGCTCCGCTCCTATTAAACGCAGCGTTATGTAATATAGCCTATAGCTTTCCTCGATAAACGGACTATCCAACACTATTTTTTTTAATTCGGACTAGTACTTTCTGAGATTAGCGCGTTCAACCAACCAACCAACCAACCAACCAACCAACCAACCAACCAACCAACCAACCAAACAAACAAACAATATCTTCAGCATTATAATATTAGTACTGTATAATTCAAACTCAAAACTCAAATTGTTTTTAAATTACTACAATAAGGAATGCAATAAGGAATATACTATAGTATAGATGTAAGAATAGTAGTAATAGATTGATTCATAAAAATATCGTGTATAAAAAAACTTGTTTACTAATTGTATCAAGCTTTAAGTTAATTGAAAAATTTAATTACTTTATGCTTGTAAAACATCGTAAGTTCTTCAAAAGTTGTTCTTAAGAAAATATGTTCTTGAATAGGCGTAAGCAAAGTAAAGAGTTGTTGAGAGTTATCTCAAAGATAAAGTCGACTGCTAAGTAATCTACTTTGATTCCATTCTACAACGAGCGAGCATTTTAAATAGCAAGAAACGTTTAAATGGATGTCACTAAATAAAGGGCTTATTATATAAAACTGCGTAAATAATATTAGTCCCGCTGAGTTTCTTCCGCCAGTTCTTCTCAGGTCAGAAGTTTCTTCTTTCCGAACTGGTGGCAGACTCATGACGTTCATTAAGAAATTGTAACAATTTTTTAGGCTGTAAAATTTGCTTCAATTCTAGGAGTCCAAACCACTACCCTAGCTACATGCAGATTGGCGGATTTCACACTTTTTCATAAACTAGTTAACTCAAAGATCTTTTCTCACGAATTGTTCCTTCAACGTAAGATAAGTGATAGTTAATTATATTGAAAATGATTTGCACATGAAAATATTAGAGGTTTGAGATCTGGCTTTGGAACCCTCAACACTATTCTCTAAGTCTTTCACTGCCTTATTCATACTCGTCTATATAAACAACTACACAACTATAAACTATAAAAAACACAACTCGAGAACGACTCAACTAATTCGGCTATTTTTTTTGTAAAGGCAGATGAAAGGTTCTAATATTAATAATAATAATAATAAAGAAATCGAAATTTGTAAAAAACTTATACTAACGGCAGGTTTGGCTCAGTTGGTAGTGACCATACTTTCTGCGCTAGAGGTCGCGGGTTTGAGTACCGCTGTATGAATGCCCCATTTGTTAAGCCCGAATGTTTGTTTTCCAGTGTTTTACATTTATAATATGTTTATATACATATGTGTAGTAGTTGATAAACTATCTTGTATCCGTAACACAAGCCTCGGAACTAGATGGCGCTGCTGTAATAATGTCCCTACATATTTATATTTATATAAAGGTGGTACAGAGGGATAAACCCGAGCTAAGCGAGGATGAACCCGAGCGAAGCGAGGATGAGTCGCAAGTAGTGTAAATATGATAAAAATAGTTGTCAATTTTCTACGCCCTTTGTTTTACCTACTTGTGTGATAGCTTTGAACACTTCACTGGGTGTAATCAGATAAGCCACGCCGAGTTTCCACTCGCTCAATGGGAAGCAAAATAGTTTTTCGATAATGAAGTTAATGCTGGATGCTTCCCAGCTCAATGTAAAGTATTTTTTTTGTTTAAAAAATATTCTGATACTTCTTCTGTTACAACATATTTATTTATTTATTATTTATTTAGTGTTATCACATTTTCTTTTAAAAATAAAAATTACATTTCTTTTTAAATAAGATAATTAACTATATTTTTAAAACAAAACCAATTGTTTTTTTTTAAATAACCGTTTCATTAGATTTTCAGTTTATCGCGAACAGACAGGCAGACAGACTGTGGTACTTTGTTTCATATGTAGTGATGGTGATGCAAATATTCTATAAGCAATGTAACATTCTAAGCTTTATAGATTCTCAATAAATAATTAATAACTAGAAAAAAAGAAGGTAGAAGTACTTTCTTCGAGGAACTTGTAACTCCAGACTGCGAATACTTTTAAAAACTACATAATAAGTTTTAATCTATACATAAAAAATGCATGTACCTGTACGTGAAACTGTTAACTGATTGAATTTTCTACGCTAGATGCCACACACCCTAAACTAATAAAAACAATAATTTGCATGATGATCACACACACATGGAATTTTAAGTGTACATTAACAAAAATAATACAAGTCATACTAAAACTACTGAAACCTTTTTTGCACTATTCGACAGCCTTATGGAATAAATGAAACAACATAATATATGGAAATCACTTTCAGAAGCTTAAACGAAAGTCAACGCCGAATCCTCTCGGTAGTATTGCAATAAGAGAGAAATATGAATAGTAAAGTTTTTCTACGTTCTTTTACGATTGGTGATTGGTTTCCTGAAGTAAAAACTTTAATAAACGACAGCTTCTATATTGATAACTTAACCAAACATTTGCATATATACGTACCTACGTAACGTTTGTTTGTTTGTTTGTTTGTTTGTTTGTTTGTTTGTTTGTTTGTTTGTTTGTTTGTTTGTTTGTTTGTTTCTTTATTTATTTATTTATTTATTTATTTATTTATTTATTTATTTATTTATTTATTTATTTATTTATTTATTTATTTATTTATTTATTTATTTATTTATTTATTTATTTATTTATTTATTTATTTATTTATTTATTTATTTATTTATTTATTTATTTATTTGTTGGTTTGTTTGTTTGTTTGTTTGTTTATTTATTTATTTATTTATTTATTTATTTATTTATTTATTTATTTATTTATTTATTTATTTATTTATTTATTTATTTATTTATTTATTTATTACAAAGGTTGCTAACAGAGCATACATTCCTACAAAAGTAGGTGAGATACAACAAAAAAGACTAAATGATGCCCTAATTAAAAGTAAAATTTCTTTGTTATTTTTGTTCCCATATTACTTTTTACATGTGTTTGCGTTGCGTAGTTATTGAAGCAGTTAAAAGAGTATCTCCAAACTTTTCACCTTGTCGTGGTGGGGGGCTCAGTAGCGTCTGGCAATCCGGCCGGGCTTAAGTCCAAGAAACGCAGTGAATCGAAGTGGCCCATTTCGTTGGGCGGTGTGCTATGCGGATTGCTCCTGGTACTTCTCAGACAGCAGAGTCTCAGTTTTTACTATGATTCTTTTTAGATCTATATAGGCTTTAATTATGAGTACTATATTATAAGAAATTTAGCCTACTTCAATTTATTTTATCGATTAGAAATTTTGTAAACTCGAATGATAATAGTATATTTTATTTTTTCATCAACATCTAATAATAAAGCTAGTTTTATAAGGTACTAAACGTTCGGGTTAATTCGTTTCACTTTTACTATTATAGTCATATTTTCATTTATTAAATTCATTAGATCAAATACGTATTTTTCTAAATCTTTACTTCCTACGTCCTGAAGGTACTTGTGAGTGTATTAATATATTGAACGTTTATAATTTAGACGACACGCTTGGCTCAGCGATTGCGGATTCGAATCCCGCTCGTGGCATTTATTTTTTGTACACGAATGTTTGTACTCCAGTCATGCGTGTTTTTATTTACAATAATTTGTATGTATTTAAAATTTATATATGTGTAGTATAACAACTATCTGGTATCCGTAACACAAGCCCAGTAGCTTATCACGAAACTAGATGGCGCTGTTGTAATAAAGTCCCAATATATTTATTATTTCTTTTAGTTTAACTTACCACGCCACTTAGATAAAGAATACATAAAATTTCAAATTCAATTTCGTTTATTAGATTGCTTCTATAATGCATTGAAACCTAAATCGTGTCTGGAAAAGATTGTTATCGGTATCTAACGGGGCCAGTATTCCGTGTTCCTTACAAAACGCGATAAATCACTGTTCAGGTAATTTCCGACCATTACTGTTTTATTTTGTACTAGCAATACGCGCGGCTTCGCCCGCGTTCATTTTTTTAATCGCTACTAAACTTCATTCGATCACTCGCTTGGTTGAAAATTCTCCAAAATTACTCCAGCTTTAATATACTCTGAGCCGCGCAGCTACCTATTTCATATATTATTTGCGGCGTGCACTCCTCCTCCTCTCCTGTTATTGTAGTTTTATTAGGTATCCTTATTTTTTTCTTGCAATTAAAATAACCTATATTAATCAGTGATTTTTAAAATCGGTCCAGTACTTATTGAGCCAATTCGTTACAAACACACTTACATACAAACATTTCATCTTTATAATATTAGTATAGACTCACATTTCCCGCGGCTTCGCACGCGTTCTAAAAATTGAGAATCAAATTCTTTCTGAGTCGCGTGGTATGATACCTCGAAGAACTAATACCCGCCCTTCTCGTTTTTGCAACACTTTTAATTGATGCTCCGCTCCCATTAATCGTAGCATGATGTAATATAGCATTTAGCCTTCCTCGATAAACAGACTATCCATCACAAAAAGAATTTTTCAATTCGGACCAGTAGTTGCTGAGATTAGCGCGTTCAACTAACCAAACAAACAAACAAACTCTTCAGCTTTATAATATTAGTATAGATTGTTTCGTATACTTGGAAACAGTTCCGTAAATACGAGACGTTTAGCGTTTAATACATATTTTAAAACTTCATTTATTATTAGCAACTAAAGAGATTTCCCTTCGATAATATAAACACAAGTTTTTAACCTACTTATTGAACCGATATGAATTTTTGTATGTAAAATTTAATGGTTGTTCAATATTTTGATCAAATTTATCTTCAGAATATAAATTAATGACAAAAATATACATACGTAATGTTCTCCGACCGATTCCGGCCATGGCGGTCAATCTCATTGAGACTGGCCAACTGCGCAGGAGATATTATAGTGCACAAGTGTACGCGCAGACACAAGTGCACGCTACTCGACACGACCAGTGAGAGCTAAGGCGCAGGACCGACGGCTTTACGTGCTTTCCGAGGCACGATACATACGTATGTATAATGTGAATAATTATAATAATGTACATAACACATATATATATATATATATATATATATATAAATAAATCTTCTTAGACATTATGCGCCGCTTCATAGTACCACCCTGTTGGTACCACTGAATGCGACACCATTTTTAATGTTTTTAATGCATATATGTGCAGTTTTTATCCTTACGATATCATCAATCAACACGAAATTTCAATTAAATGAAAAATGTTGATATTCATTTTTCATATTTCCCGCTTCGGTTAGCGGATCCAAACTATTACCGAGATCATACCAGCACACTGAATATATAACGTATCCTTCATGAGATTGTTGAAGCTTTAGTACATCCGATGGATTATATCAATCATATTGTCTCCTGAATATAAACGTATGTTCTCTATTTAACATTGTTGACTTAACGAATCCGGTCATTAACCGAATCATGCTGTATCTACACTGAATAAGTTTAAATCGGTCCCTCCGTCGATCGAATTATGATACTATTTTGATTTTGTATTTAATTTGAGTTTTACTTAACTATAGCAATAGTTTTTTTAAGCAGAATTCTACTTATACTTGTTACCAAATACATAAACAAATATAATGTTACATTAATAAATGTGTCTATCTTTTAAGATAAACTCAAATTCGGTTTAAAGATTGCATTACTAGCGAAGGCGTTTTTATAAAATAACTAGCTGTACCTGCGGCTTCGCTCGCGTTCATTTTTTTAATTGCTAATCAACCTCATTGGGTTGATCTGTAGGAAAAAGAATTGTCTAAAAAATAAAAAATAAAATTTAGGGGTGGACTACCCTTGACATTTAGGGGGATGAAAAATAGATGTTGGCCGATTCTCCACCCTGGCCGACAATCACACTAAGGATCACAAAAATCGGTCGAGCCGTTTCGGAGGAGTTCAAGTTCGAACCCCGTGACATTTTAATTAACAAATAAAATATAAGGGTTGATCGTAGAGGGGTGAAAATTTAGGATTATATGTATTTTTGTATGCTGTGTCATAAAAAAATAAAAACAAAAAATTTTGCCTAAAAAATAAAAAAATAAATTTAGGGGTGTACTACCCCTAACATTTAGGGGGATGAAAATTAGATGTTGGCCGATTCTCCACCCTGGCCGACAATCACGCTAAGGGTCACAAAAATCGGTCGAGCCGTTACGGAGGAGTTCAAGTTCGAACCCCGTGACATTTTAATTAACAAATAAAATATAAGGGTTGATCGTAGAAGGGTGAAAATTTAGGGTTGTATGTATTTTTGTATGTTGTGTCATAAAAAAATAAAAACAAAAAATTTTGCCTAAAAAAAAAAAAAATTTAGGGGTGGACTACCCTTAACATTTAGGGGGATGAAAAATAGATGTTGGCCGATTCTCGGACCTACTCAATATGCTCACAAAATTTCATGAGAATCGGTCAAGCCGTTTCGGAGGAGTTCAAGTTCGAACACCGTGACACGAGAATTTTATTTCTAACCTTAATAAATAGAAACTCATCACAAGTATTTAATTTGGAACATAATTATATTTATATTTGATTACATTTAATTTTCATCATTTATTATTTGATTTCAATAAATGTCTCAAGATATATTATAGTTTTAACATAACTTCGCAACAAAATAATGATGACCGCGTGCAAGACGGGCGCGGGGCGACGAAGGTCATGAGGGAGGAGGGTCACCGTTAGCTCCGCGAGTTACTTTACCACGCGCGAGAAAGAATTTGAATTCCAATAATTAAAACACGGGCGAAGCCGCAAGAAATAGTAGTAGAATTGTAAAAACGATACAATTTTAACACTGTCCCTCGAGCTGTAATTATTTCTTAGGAATTAAAGAGCTTATATTTATTTCTTAATTATTAAAACAGAAAAAAATCTTAAGAAGACTTTATTTTTTTAGAAAGTTTATTTTTTTTAAATTCATGTGAAGTGTTATAGCAAAATAGTCAATACATTTAATATTGAGTAAATTAAACATTTACTATTGAATAAATATAAACATTTTAATGAGGCCATCTATGAGAAAATATAACGCATCATTTCGAATATAAATAACGCCATCTACTGACATGTTTTTGAACTATTCATCTATCTTACTGAAGATATTGATTTTTTATTTATTTATCAAACGAAGTTAAATTAAAACTATGAAATAAGGTGATAACCTGTTTAAAGTAAAATAAATATAATACACGTAAAATTATTTTGTTTAAGTAACACGTTTAAAATAACTAAAAACATATTTTCACTTAAATATACATTAAGATACGCAATTTAATAATGTCTTATAGAACACACCGTAATTATAAAATTTGTGAAACAAACACAACAAAAAATGTCTATTTTACGCTAAAATCAACTAAAAAGACAATAAAACAAAAAAACATAAATAATGCAGAAGTGCAAACAGAGTCGCCATATTAATTTGTTTGAATTTAATCTTATTTTTTATTTTGTCATTCTAAATTGAAGCAATAAATGTTTAAACGCAAAAGCCCTTTTGGGTTTTGCCCAACTTTGCCCACTTTTATATCGCAAATAAGATCGACGACAAGTAAAAACTTAAACTTTATAAATAGACTAGTGGAACCCGCGGCTTCGCTCGCGCTAAATCTAGGGACGATCCCGAGCGAAGTGAGGGTGAGTCGCTTGTTAAGATAAACATTTCCATCATACATTACATATGTATAACTCTAGCGGTTTTGGCAGCGCACGCCAGAATAGCTCGCAGATGGTAGATTTTTTACTACTTACTTGATACTTATCGTCATATTTTGGACAATTCACACAATATCTTTATAAATTGTAGCCTATGTGATATTCTGATGTATAAGCTATATTATTGTAAAGTTTCATTAAAATCCATTCAGTAGTTATTACGTGAAAGAGTAACAAACATCCATACATCCATACATCCATACTTACAAACTTTCGCGTTTATAATATTAGTATAGATTCTAAATATTATAAATTTGTTCAACGAACAAAATCTGTCCGACCAAAAAATTGTATAGATAGCTAGGAGCTAAAAACATCGTATGATACTAATAGAAGCTAATTATATGCCAAGTAAGAGCGGCTTACGCAATTTAAATTAAATTAATAATAATTATATTAACATTTTTGATAAGGCCTATAATGGCCCAATCGAATCCGGGACTTAGCATCAGCACCACCGGGCCATACCCGACTCGAACATAACTGAGCGGCCCGCCTCCCCGCCGCCCCGCCGTGACGTCAGCCCTACCTGTGCTAGCTACAGCCGCGAGCGCCGGCCCTGCCGCGCGTCCCCGCCGCCCCGCCGCCCCGCCGTTGCAACCGCGAGCGAGCATATTTGTTTTATTGTAATTTACCTTACTAAACTTTTATTCAAAATATTTATTTACAATAAAAGAATTTACAAGTAGGCTTATCTATATAATAATTTATTTTATTTATGTAATTTTTAAATATGCAAATTAAAATATAAGAAGTCCTAGATTTGTTATTTGAAATCACATCACACGACTATTGCATGATGGCAGACCAGCCACGATGGACTAGCTATTCTTAACACACTCCTACAACATGTTTATCAAATGAAAGGATTTGTAGAGAATACGAATGCGGGTTAAAAAAACAACAGTAAAAGTAAAAAATAAATTAAACTCAAGCTTTTATTTAAATGTGTTAAAAAGCTAGAATATTCCTTTCCTAAAACTATTCCTTTAAAACTTTTTCTATTACCTTATGACGTCACTAGAATTAGGGCGAGCGAAGCCGCGGGATCCGCTCGTATGTTTATAATTTATAGCCTATGTGATATGCTGATGTGTAAGCTATATTATTGTAAAGTTTCATTAAAATCCATCCATTCAGTAGTTTTTGCGTATTCTTAAAAACTGTCGCTCAACTTTTATAATATTAGTAGGATAGCGCAATTTACCTACCAGTACATGAGTACATCAGTATATATAAATAAAATTGAATTGTCTCTTTTTCTGATTTCAAAACAATAACTTTTTACTAAATTCATACGAAAGTTAAATACTTACCTAAATAAAAAAAAACAATTTTTAAGATTTTTGTGTCTGTCTGTTTGTTCCTGCTAATCTCTGAACCGGTTGGACCGATTTTGACAGGAATACATTTTACGAGAAAAGAAAATAAGTTAAACGGTTCTGTTCGTGATATTAATATTTAACATTAATTTAACTAAATTAACAGCAACATTAAATTAGAAAAATGTAATTCAACCGGGATTCGAACCCACGACCTCTAATGGCTCTGTGGGCCAATAACCCTATTGTTAATAAGGGCGGCAAATTCACCCATCCAAAGTCTAGATAAATAACAATTTATCAAAATAGGTATGTACAAACTTGTTTATATAATGTATGTATCTCTAAGCGATAGCATAAGTTAATCTAAATAATATTTTTAGTTACAACTTTATTACAAATTACAAGATAAAATAAAATATTTTTAAACCTCCATCAATTCACACAAACAGTCATTAAAATAATACACAAAGTTATATTATAAAATGATTTAATTGAATGATGCAATATTGAATAACATTCACTAGAAATTACAATCTATCACAATATCTTGTTACAAACTTTAAACAAAACAATGTTTAATTTATTTTCGCAAACATTCTTATAAATAACAATAATTACGCGCGGCGTCGTTCATTTTTTTAATCGCTACTAAACTTCATTCGATCACTCGCTGTGATATCAGTGATAATGTAGCATTCAAATAGTGAAAGAATTTTTAAATCGGTCCAGTATTTTTAAGCCAATTCGTTACAAACATACTTACATACAAACCTTTCCTCTTTATAATATAAGTATAGATTTAACATAACTTCGCAACAAAATAATGATTACCGCGTGCAAGGCGGGCGGTCGTGAGGGGGGAGGGGCTACGGTATCTCTGCGAGGTATTTTGATTCGTCTTTAGAACGCGAGCGAAGCCGCGGGAAAGGCTAGTATTAAATATAGCCTATGTTCATCAGGGATAATGTAGGATTCTAATGGTAAAATTTTTTTTAATCGGTCCAGTAGTTTCGGAGCCTATTCTATTCAAACAAACAACAATAAAATCTTTCCTGTTCATAATATTGGTGTAGAATGTAGATAGTGTAGATAGATACCTATCAACCATAATACCTAATTATCATCACTACATAGTATAAAACAAAGTCGCCTTTTCTGTCCCTATATCCCTATGTGCGCTTAAATCTTTAAAACTACGCAACGGATTTTGATGCGGTTTTTTTTAATAGATAGAGTGATTCAAGAGGAAGGTTTATATGCATAACTAGCAGATCCCGCGGCTTTACCTGTGCTAAATCTAGGGAAGAGCCCGAGCGAAGCGAGGGCGAGTCGCTAGTAATAAAATACATTCAAACTGTTATGTACCTAGAATGTACTCACAAGTTTTTAATTCTACACGAATCTCGGTGATCCACCTAATACATAAGTAATTCTAATGGTAATTTTTTTTAATCGGTCCAGTAGTTTCAGAGCCTATTCTATTCAAACAAACAACAATAAAATCTTTCCTCTTTATAATATATAAGTTAAAATTACAAGGACATTTACGATACCTACGAGCATAAAACAAAATTATTGTATGTATGACACAGACCACAATCCAATATCCATACATAAAATTTAAAACTAAGTAGGTACATACGCACTAGAGTTTTGATTTCAAATATCAATTAAATACAGCAAACTGTATCTCGTAACTACACACACTGAACAATCGAAGCAAGTCTTGTTAGGGGTACGAGTAGGCGAAGGGACTGGGCATTGGCCTTCCTCTATCAATAACTACCTCAAATCCTAGTAGTAGGTACGCGAAGCGGTACATAGCCGTTGATACCGCCTGCACACATTTTATTTTACGTACGCAGAGCTCCTGATGCTGTAGCTTCGTTTTATATCATCTCCCGTTAATTAAACGGTTGTCACTGTTGAAATATGTCTTCGAACCTTGGCAATGGCAACCACTAGCGGCCAGGATGGATATTAACGAACCGCTTGGTTTATTGAAGACTGTCTAGGTACCAAATGCAAATACCATAGTAAGCATTAAAGACTAATACAGTATGACACTTTCACAACTATTACACAGATTCATTAAAATCAGTCCTTTGACTCATGTACGTGCTCCAACTTCAACGCTTTAAAGTCAACTAAAGTAGTAAAGACAAAAACATAGGTAAGTCATAAGCAGAGCCGCCTTTGTCAAAGGAATGCCGACAATCGACATATTAATTGCAACTTTAATTTTATTTTTGGTAATTTTAGGCCTTTTAATATTAAAAAAAATTGAAGTAATAATAGTTCAAATACCTAAATATTTTATAAATATTATTATTTTCCTTAAGGGGCCGGCGATCGACAAATTGCTAATAAAAACGTAGGTAATAGGTACGAAAATCATTTTCAAGTTAAGCATATTTTCACCTTGTTATGCTGTTATTCGGATAGTATTAATCTAGGTTTCAAATATTTTTTAATTGCAAAATACTAATTTATAACGATTTGTAAAGTAATTGAATTTCTCACATTTTTACAGTATAAATACGATGTTATAATCTCATATGTTCTATATTAAAAAAGTTGATATTTTTAATATCGTTTGTTTTAAACATGGCTTACTATATTGTTAAATAATACAATATAAACTAACTAAAACTATTGTAAAAGCATTGAGTTTTAAATAATTTAATTCATCATTTTTGTTTATTCTTATTCGAGTGAATTTGTTAAACTCATTAATACGAGTGAAAACAAGTTTGACTCGAGTTCGTTTGCACTCGAGTTGTCGAGGGAACTCAGCGGGCCGAATAGATCAGTTAAACGCTAAAATTAGTTATTATAAGAAATATTTAGTTGTAAGTTTACAGCAAAAGTCTAATTATTATCTAATTACTGATACTTAATCAAAAACAAATTGAATTTTTAAATAAGTGAAGTTCATTTTGAACTATAAAAACTGATAATTTCTTATTTGAAATTAAATTGTACTTTTACATGGAAACTTAATTAGTCGTAATACTTACATTTTATTTCATATACCTACCTATTTAAAAATTTTATATAATATAAACTAATCGAAAATCAGCTCGAGTGATAAATTCTGACTCGAGTTGTAAGGAATGTAAGTACTAAGTAGTAAGTAGTTCACTCGAATGGCTCGAGTCGTATCTATGGTATGACACGTCATAAAATAACCAATTACATATTTATGAAGTTATACATTTATTTCATTTCAATATAGTTTTAAATGCTATTGTCTTAGAGCATAATTTGGCGCACACGACTCGTGACAAAAATATTATACGGCTAGCACGAAATGTCGAGCGCGGCAGTTGTGGTCGTATTATATGTAATAAAAATAATTTTAAAAATTAACGCTTGCCTGAGGTATTATATATAATAGGCGATTTGATTATTAATTAATAATAGGGTATTTTTTCAGTTATCTAATATAACGAACACTCCTAATGACGGCACGCAATACACATTCTAACTACATATTCGCAAATGTTAAACGGCTAGTCATGCTTTCTCATCAAGTATTGCGATTTGCGCGGGAACAAGCGCGGCGCGGCGCGGGACGTATTGGTGTGTCGACGTAGTCTATAGCGAAACATGTAAATGTGTGCGTGAGCACGACGACTAGGACTAGTAGGTGAAAATATAACTAACGGCAAAACTATTTTTATAAGATATATTTATTCTTTAATTATAATCAAAAGAAAAGTAATGAGGATAAAGGTTACCTTTGGTATGCCATCAATTTCATTACTCTGTATGGATATTTAATTGCAACAATTAAAATATTTTCGAAAAACGAATGTGATTTCGTTTTGTTCTATAAGCATGGTTACATTTAATCGTTATATCGTATTATTTTTTAAATCTCTTATATTCTCTTCTCTCTTTTTAGATCTTTGAATCGATAATAATTGTAGGAAGGCACCGTAAAGAAATATTCTAGGTATTTGATTTGCGCACGGAATTTTATTTTAATAAAAATCAAAGTTAAATTACAATCTTTTATCTAACTTGCAAATTGCAATGTGTGTTTGTTGGGATGGAATATTGTGACTCAATTTTGAATGAAAAGCGCTTGCATTTTTAACAATTTTAATTTATAGAAAATAATAACAGCGCTGCAGCGCTTTAAGCGCTTAAAGCGCTTGCATTTTTAACAAATTTCACCGCAACTAAATAACTAGCACTTAACTTAAAAATAACAGCGCTGCAGCTCTTTTATCATCAAAGAGGACTTTGTCACCTTCCAAACAAAAACTTACATCAAAATCGGACAATGGATTACGGAGTAATAGCTAAAAATAGAAGACAAGTTAAAAAATTGGGTGCGGCTCCTAAAGCCCTTTTACCTGACACCAATATTATAAAAATCCGTTGAGTAGTTTAGGAGTAATACACGATTTTGTCCGAGGGGGTGTGGTAAAATTGGGGGGGGGGTCGGTTTTCGTGGAAAGATTGGCGGGGCCGAGTTTTGGGAAGGTGTTAGAATTGGAGTGGGGGGTGCACGTGCCAAATTTGAAATTTTTGAAGTAAAGGTAGGGGGGGGGGGGTATTGGTAAGGGTATACTCTACGATCACGATTGAAAGATATGAATTAAAAGAAACATATTTTTTCGAAAAACAGGTAACGGGTTCGATTCCCGTTCCAGATTATACCTATACACAAAATATGAAATAATAATTCTTATATCTAAACGTAATATTTAAAACTGAAAACTTCTCAAGTCTTAATTTTTCAAGTTAAATAAATAGGATAATAATCCTATGTCTTGGCACTTTTAGCTCCTCCCATCAACTAATATGAAAAATATTGTATAAATTTTGTTCGTTAAATTTTATTATTCATATTATTTTTCTATACAAAATCTCGGTTTTATAAAAAAAAATTAATTATACTAATTTTACTGATTTAGTTTAATTAATTACTTATTCTACTACTACTTTTTTTAATTTTAATTTTTTAACAAAATTGACTTTATTTAATATAAAAGTTACAAGGATATCCAAAGAATCTAATATGTATGTCGATATCTGTAAAATATTTACGTAAACAATTTTTAAACTATAATTTTACATGTCATTTTAGTACCTTAACTTATATCTAGTCCGATATCTCCGGATCCACTGAACGGATTTGAGTGCTGTTTTCTTCTCTGGAAAGAAGAAGAGTTGCTCCGTTGGGTCTAATAAGTTCCAGGGTGGGGCATCGATCTAGATTCTTAGTTATTTAGGTCCAAAGTTAGGTTTCAATTTTCAAAATTTTGTATGTTAGATAACTCCGAAACTACTGGAGCTATTTTGATGGGATTTCACTTTTAGTGATCCTATTGTTATGGGTTTTCCTCTGATGTCTGTCGTAACCGTCTAAGTTTACCGACGGCGAAAAGAGTAATTTTGCTGGAATTGTTTTTTTGCCTTTTTAGCGCACTTAGTGGAGTCCAAAAAATTCAATTTTTTGGTCATAGGTGGAGATCAATGAGCACTTTAGAACGCACTATTTAGAAGCATATGTCGTAGATCTTAATCGAGCAGCGTCCACGAAAAACTAAATCGGTCACTAACAAAATTACAGTTTTTATGCCAAATTAGGTTCAAATTGTTCGATTTTGAAGATTTAAAATAGTCTGTGCTATTCACTGTCACTTTTTACACCTATATAGTCACTTTAAAGTTTTAAAATCGTCACTTTTTCCACTTTTTATGAAACGGTTGGTTTTGGCGGGAATCCATTTTTCGAGAAAAGAAAATGAATTGCTTGTGAGGTATTATGTTATACGGTTCCGTTGGTGATATTAAACTTAACATAAATTTAACTAAATTAACAGCAACAGTAAATTAGAAAAATGTAATTCAACCGGGATTCGAACCCACGACCTCTAATGGCTCTGTGGGCCACCCTATAAGCGCGTACATTTTTCTGCTCGTGTCTCACAATCACGATTTTACACAAGCTATTCTTTCTCTTCTACATATTTATTTTTTAAATTAACATGATTAGTAAATAAAATAATAATTTATTGTAATAATCTTTTTTTAAAATAACAACGCCTACAAGAAGTCAAAATCAGTAAAAATGTATTTCTTGCTTAAATCCTTCTTCATAGAAATGCCGCGATAAGACGTAGTATAATTGTGGCTTACCGTTTTTGTGTATCATTCATGTCTTTGGATTGTATTACATCGATATATTAAAATTAGCCCTTTTACATACATATTCTTATGTGCGTGCACGCACTTCAAAACTTTTAAGTCAACTGAAGAAAAGAAATAGAAATTAGAAAAACATTTTTAAGGATGTTCTTTATATTTTAACATAATTTTTATTACATATAATACGACCACAACAAAGAGAATGTAATCAATATGGACCACAACTACCGCGCTTGACACTTTGTGCTAGCCGTATAGTATTGTTGTTACGAGTCAAATTATGCTCTAAGACAATAGCATTTAATACTATGTTGGAATGAAATAAATATATTACGTATTAAATTATAGGTATTTTTTTTCTTTTTAAGATATTTGTCCGCCAAATTATGCTCTAAAACATTCATCTTTAAAACTATATTGAAATGAAATAAATGTCGTGCTAACCGTGTAATATTTTTTAGTCACGAGTTGTGTGCGCCAAATTATGCTCTAAGGCAATAGCGTTTAAAACTATACTAACTATACTAACTTGAAATAAATATATAATTTATGTACATATTTGGTTATTTTGTTCCTAATATAATATTTGTTTGTATTATACGTTACGTTAGATTGTTTTTAAAATAATATTAGTGCGGTTTACTCGCTTGAATTGTTTATCAATATAAAGAACACTCCTTAAAAAACATAAACCGTTTGCCAAAGAAATGCCGACATAGGGGTCAAGGACATAGCAAGTGTGACTACCGTAGTTGCGGCGGTAATTGTATTGCTTTACTTAATTGCTACTTTAAAATTATTATTGATATTTTTAGGCCTTTTAATATAAAAATCATATTATTGATGTTTTAAAATATTGACGTAATAATAGTTTAAATTAAAATATTTTATGAAAAGCTTTATTAAATATAATGTCAGAAACGTAATAAGAACATATAATCTCATCTTTTTTGAAGTCGGTTAAAAGTATTGTCTGAACACTACTTGTGAAATATGAACTAACAAATATATTAAACACAAAACGCGCATGCCGCTCCGCCTTTACCCGTGCACCCAGAGTGTCCCCCTCAGTAGTCAGTGAGACACAATAAAATCGACAAAGTAAAGGCGAAATATACGTAGTTTACAAATATTATAAACACGGAAACGCACCCCCGCACCACCCCGCTCCGCCTTTACCCTTCAACCCAGTGCGGCCCCATAATTCGTAAGTGGGACACAATAAAATCGATAAATTAAAAGCAAAATATACGCGGCTCGCGAGCACCCCCCAAATTTCGCGCGGCCGATGGCTGAACTACGATATTCGCCAAAAATCACCCTAGGAATAAATTTGTGTCCAAGCCAATTTTTCGCCCGTGCACCCAGAGTGGCCCCCTCAGTAGTCAGTGAGACACAATAAAATCGACAAATTAAAATCGAAATATACGTAATTTACAAATATTATAAACACGGAAACACACCCCCGCACCACCCCGCTCCGCCTTTACCCGTCAACCCAGTGCGGCCCCATGATTCGTAAGTGGGACACAATAAAATCGATAAATTAAAAGCGAAATATACGGGGCAAAATATACGCGGCTCGCGAGCACCCTCCAAATTTCGCGCGGCCGATGGCTGAACTACGATATTCGCCAAAAATCACCCTACGAAGAAATTTGTCTCCAAGCCAATTTTTCGCCCAGTCATTTCAAACATCGAAACAAACCTTTGGACAAAAAATCAGGGTTGGTTAATATTGTATCCGGAATACGGATACAATAGACCGGTGGATACAAGAGCGCAGCCAAATTTCCCCATACTTGGGACAAGATGATTCGCGAGATTTATATATATATATATATATATATATATATATATATATATATATATATATATATATATATATATATAACTAATAAATAATATTAACTTTTGAGTTTCAATTACAAATTAAAGTTTGACATGTAACAAAATTACATTTTTCTGCAAACTTTATAATATGTATTATACCTACATAAATATGTAGGTAGGTACATAATCTTTGAGCTTACGCTGTAATCATTGTATTCTAGTACTATTCTACTACTCCTTATAACATTAGCTATCTGCGAATGAAAGTACCCTCGAAATTGGTTCATGTGTTTCAGAAATTAGGCGGAACAAACAGACAGACAGACGAACACTTTTAAAATGGTTTTATGCTAAAATATAAATAATATAAAAAGCTGTTTATTTGAAATTAAACACAAACACTTCAATTTTATTTATATGTATAGATGTACTGATGTATACTTAGTTATAGTAAGGAAACAAAGGGTTGGTCAGTAAAAATCGATGTCGCTAATAGATTGCTAAAAATTTAATGAAAATGACCAAATGAATTTCTGAATCGTCTGTCAGGTGAACATTATGTCATTTATATAAATATTTTAGTTGTAGATATGTAACCGTTAGGCAAGTTATTATTGGGTTTTACCAATGACAGTTAGTAAATATTGGTTTTGGCAATTACAAATGAATAAATAAAAATAATATAAATATGTGTGGACATTTTTACAACTGCGCCATCTAGTTCCGTGGTAAGCTACGAGGCTTGTATTACGTATACCAGATAGTTGATATACTATACATAAAAATTTTAAATACATAAATAATATAAATATTAACACACATGACTGGAGAACAAACATTCATGCTCAACAAATGAATGCCCCCAGCGGAACTCGAACCCGCGATCGCTGGCGCAGAAAGTAGGGTCACTACCAACTGAAACAAACGTGTCGTCATTAAACGAGTTCTTAATCATTTTATCGTAACGTTAGCTTTTACTGTAACATATGTATGTGCTTTTAGCGATATAGGTTGTAGATAATATCTCCATTACATTTACTTGTATCCTAATAATAGAATTCTCATAAAACTTCTTATATCGTAGCTTCTTATGTTTTTGTTCGGTTTTATGTTCGGAATTTTATTATTTCCCATACTTTACTTACCAATCGTAAAATTGATACATCTTTTGAAAATTGTTATTGTATTTGTAAGCAGCTTAGCGGTGTATAATATATTTATAAATAGACTGTTCGTGAGGACTATATGAATTATTATATAATGTATGGCACGTTATTGTGAAAAAGGAGTGTATTTATATATTACTAGCAATTTCCGCGCTATTGTAAAATAGAAATTGGTGGTTGAAGGTTTAAAATTTAGGTTTATAAGTATTTCTGATGCCAAATCATAAAAAAATATAAATAAATAAAAATCTGGAGAGGGCCACCCTTACCACCTAGAGGAATAAAAAAGCTCAAGACCTATTCTCAGACCTAGCGAAATCAGTCAAGCTGTTTTGGAGGAGTTCATCATCACTACTCACTACATAGTATAAAACAAAGTCGCCTTTTCTGTCCCTATATCCCTATATCCCTATGTGCGCTTAAATCTTTTAAACTACGCAACGGATTTTGATGCGGTTTTTTCCAATAGATAGAGTGATTCAAGAGGAAGGTTTATATGCATAACTAGGCGATCCCGCGGCTTTTCCTGTGCTAAATCTAGGGAAGAGCCCGAGCGAAGCGAGGGCGAGTCGCTAGTTTTTTATAAAAATAAAATATATTGGGACATTATTACACACAGCGACATCTAGTCCCGTGGTAAGCTACGAAGGAAGCTTGTGTTACGGATACCAGATAGTTGATATACTACATATATAAGTTCAAATACATACATATTATAAATATAAACACCAATGACTGGAGTTCAAAAATCCGAGTTTAATAAATGAATGCTCCCAGCGGGACTATAACCCGCGACTTGGCGCAAGAAAGTAGGACACTACAAACTGCGCCAAACGTTGCATGACTGTTTGTGAATGTATGTGAGGGTAGAACTTTTATGGTTTAGATACATTTAAAAAAACACCCCCAAAAATGTACTTTTAAAGTAATTTCATAATAATCAAGTTCGACAAACATAAAATCTAAAAAAAAATAATAAATATTAAAAATAAATAATAATAAAAACAATAATATAATAAATATGTTCGGAAATTTTTACAAAAGCGCCATTTAGTTCCGCGGTAAGCTACGAGGCTTGTGTTACGGATAACAGATAGATGATATACTACACATATAAATAAATACATACATAATGTAAATGTTAACACCCATGACTTGAGAACAAACATTGCCACTCGCGGGACTCGAACCTGCGACCGCTGGCGTAAAAAGTAGGGTCACTACCAACTGAGCCAAACGTGTCGTATCAAAAAATAGTATTAAACTTCAACTTAATTACATTATGTATATATTTAAACTCTAAGGCATATTGATACGTTTAAAATAACTTTATAGTAAGTCTATTTTCAGCCTTCTCATCCTATAACTGCGTTAACAGCTCAATTATATGCGCCAAGATGTACCTAGATTGCTTCAATGACAGGAAATTGCTTGCTCTAATTTATTTAGGGCAGTTTTGTGGGAGCGTTAAGTTTACGATCCCTAAAGGACAGAATCTTTCAATAGTATAGGGATTAGGGAATTCAGTTTCTTTAATAGTATATATTATTATACATACAGTGAGGACTGTAGAATATGATTTTGTGTATTGAATCTATACGTAATATTATAAAGTTAAAGAGTTTGTTTGTTTGGTTGGTGGTACGTGCTAATCTCAGAAACGAACGGTACGAATTGAAAAATTCTTTGTGTTGAATAGTCCGTTACATGGAGGAAGGCAATAGGCTATATTACATCATGCTACGACCAATAGGAACGGAGCATCAATGAAAAATTTTGCAAAAACGGGAGAAAAATATTTCATTATACAATATTGAAATATATTGAAATACTGTCTGTTTTGTTGTTACCCGCTAATCTAAAACGGCCGAACATATTTTGACGGAACTTTCACTGGCAGATAGCCGATGTTATGAGGACTTGGCTACATTTATTGAGAAAAAATAATTAGATTTCAGCTGAAAAAATTAAATCATACTTGGGGACGAACCTTTTCGAACTGAATTTTCATGTGCTAATAGAAATGTGAAAAAACCTGCATGTCGGAAAGGAACTAGTAAGTTTTCAGAGGCATGTCAAGTTCGCCAATCCGTAATTCCCCAGCGTGGTGGACTAAAGCCTGATTCCTTCCTTGATGAAGAGAAGCTCGTTTTGCAGTAAGACGTTAAAAAATGTTGAATTATAATAATACTATAAATAACTTCATTTTGATACCTTTTTACAAGTTCTGTAAAAAACCCTAAATTTGGGTAATAAAAATGCAAAAAATTCGTTCACGGTAATAGAAATTTAAGTATGCGACTCCGAAAATCGATTGGTAAGCATTAACGCTACTCTCGCATTTCTCGCAAATCGTCAGGCCATAACTTACGCGATTTTTAATTTACATTTAAAAACCGCTGTTTTTTCTGTTAGTATCTAATAAATTGTGTATTTAAAATTCCGGTAGTAAGTCCGTTCGTATTTTATTTGACAGTATGAAATATTTCGTTCTAAATAGATTCTTGCTAATGTGAAAATTAATAACTAATAACAAATAAACTTAATAATCTAAACTAAATAAAGCTAAAGACTGTTGACGCGTGTTTACTGAAAGCTACGCATTTTGTACGTTAGAAACTTAAACCCTTATTATTGATTAGATTAACCCTTATTATTATTATTTTTATTGATTAGACCCTTATTGTGCCAGACTTACGTATAATAGATACGTATTATAAATTTAAATACCTAAAACTGGAGTTAAAGCATTCATGTTCATCTTACAAATAAATGCCTTCAGCGAGACTCGAACAAGCTATAATTAGGGTCAACTGAACCAAACGTATTTCAATGTGTTTGGAATCGGATCAATGGACCTTAAACCTTTTAAGAAAACTTGTTAGGTTTCTTGAGGCATGCAGGCTTACACATTTTTAACAAAGTCTAAAATTAGATTCTTTTATGAAAAACGGAGGAACGAAATCTCGTTTTGAATCCGCTTCACTAGGTTTTCTAATCTCGGGGATGTCTAATGATCTATAAAATACAGTAGTTATTCTAAAAGATTTTCCAATAGATATCTATGACTAGGAAAGTTCTCAAATACACACAAGATATGTAGTTTAATGTAGTAATATCATAGGTAATAGAATATTAACTTGCCTCGCTTGTACGTTATGTAGAATGGCTAACGAATGCACTAATAATGTTTCTCCTTGGATACCTATTAATGTGGATTTTCTTTTATAAACAAAAATTATAATCAATCGATAACAACAAAATATATATAAGATTATTGATTTTAGTCTGCTATAACGTTAGCTAAGTATTCTAAGCTGCTAAAACCATTTTTGACTAAACTTACTTTTTTGTATCAAATGAAAGATAAAAATATTTATGTTATATTAGTACTAATAATATCAATCAACTTGAATTTAGTAGTTTACATGAGAGTTAGCAACTTAGAAAACTTATAGCCGATGAAAGTCTGCTGAAAAATATGAACGTATTTTATCTATGCTACATACTCGTAATTGAGGAGTTATTTTGAATTAGACTTCCTTTTCTTAATAATATTTTTATCGCCATTCCAATGGCCCAACCGATTAGACTTACCAGAATACCCCAAAAATGGTAATAATGTTTGATTTCATTAATATACGCCCGAATTATTCTTTTAGGACCTCTTCACTTTGACTCTTAAGATTTTTATTCTAAAGATTATCGTAGTATAACTACCCAATATAAAATTTACCCGTTTTTAACAAAAATATTATTAAAATGTATCAATTCCATCGTTCTTCTTAATACTTTGTCGTCTTCGTCTACTTATAACCGACTTCAAAAAGGAGAAGTTTGTTTATTTGGTTGTATTATTTTTGTGTTTGTTACCACAGAAGCCGTTTATGGCGATATAAATCAAAGCAAAGCTTATTCTTACTCTCCGAATATCTCGTATCTATAATAAGTAAATAAAAACTACCTTTTACTTTTTAGTAATTTTTTAAGTGTTTTTTTAAATCTTTGTTTGTGATGGTATTGTCAGTTAAGTGTTATTGGAGTTGTCTTTCGTTTTGAGAAAAAAAGGATTTTTTATGAAAATAGAGTGGAAGACGAAACGTTTCAAAACTCAAAAATATATCGCTAAGAATGTTAAAGGAGGCAAAGTTTTAATTATATTTTTTTTGTATTTAAATATTTCAAACAATGAAAAATAATAAAAATATGTTTTTTTAATATTTTTTTAGTGTTTTTTGTTAATTTTTAACTTATTTAAGAAAATTACTGTAGTCTTTTGAAAAAATAGTTTTTACAAGTGTATATTATGCTTATGTAGCAGTGACAAATAAAACAAGCAAGTACAAACCTGTATTAGAGTAACAGGCAAAGTCGTGAAAAATTATAAAGGAGAATCGTTAATGTATAGTTCCATTTCCAAATGATAGTATGACATACTCGTAAATCTCAAGCCCCCATAAAGTTCGCAGGATTTCAATATGGTTTCGTCACGCTATTACACTAGGGATCCATCAAAATCCGTCGCAATGAATAATAAATTTACGTTAGACAACTTTAATTAAACTATAACATATTCATGCCTCACTACTCTTTGTCTGCAGCTTTGCTTACGTTTCCGTATTCATAATGTTGCATTTTGTTAGCAAAATATTTCCAAAATTAGTTTATTATTTCAAGTAACAAAAAGTAGAGCTTTGCCCCACGAAGATGCTCGCGTAGATTTTCTAATGGGTAATATTTTATTAGGACAGTTGTTAATGTTATTTTTTTAATAGTTATAAAATTATATTTCTTTACAGATAACACATATAGATATGAAGTTAAATTACTATGTTAAAGCACAAATCTATAGGCATGATAGTTTTATAGTAATGTGTACCACAAAATGCTCAGGTTGTGGGATAGTGTTAGGACTCGCTTCGTTCATCCTAATTATAACAAATTCTCGTAGTGGTTAGTATGTTTAACTGATACCCGTCTGATCTAGATCTAAAACCCGAAAACTAGGATTCCTAAGAATAATAGTAGTAGCGGATAAGACGATGGGGGAACTTGGACGGATGGGCGTCATTTATCGTCGTCGTCAGAACTACGTCCGATATCTAAACTATAGTGTAAAAATGTTAATCAACAGGGATTTAGGGAATTTATATCTACTTCACAATTATTGGGCTAGTATCTTGAAATTGGCAGCTGCAGCCATTATCAGGTATGAGGGCATTATTTATATACTCGTATATAAATATTATGCGACTCTGTTTCCCTTGGTCATGGCGTCACGCGTGAACGGCTGAACTGAATTTCGCAATTTCTCTTTTAGTTGAGTTTGTTATTGTCACGAGATGGTTCTTACAAAAAGAAAAAAAGAAAAAAAGAAAAAAGTGCGAAAAATAAGAATATTTAAGAAAAAAATTGAAAACGAATTAAAATAAAAAAATATTATGACAGTTGCCATTGCGCACGCTATGGCAACTGTCATAACAACGCTACATTATACCTATTCCGTACCAAGTGTTAACACCACAGACAAGGTTTAATTGTCTGTGGTTAACACGTACACGTAGATGGGAACCCGAGCGAAGTGAGGGAGTTCCGATAGTTATTAATTAGATATAATGTTTCTTATTATGGATGTAATTTATGTAGTTTAAACTCAAACATTTATCGATAAAGATCGAACGCTATTTTGTTAAGCACATTTTTATAAACTTGTAGCTAAGTATGTAATTAAATCTGAGAAGCCCATTTAAGTTACTCGAAACTTACTTCTAACTCCATCGATGGATAACTTACGTGTGTATATATAAATAAACCAGTTTCAATAGCAAATGTGTGTACAATTTTAATTTGCAGTCATAGATAGTTCTAAGAAATTCTGCTCCTTAAATCAGTTTATTTCAAAGAATTGTATAATATTCAAACATAATTTTGCGTGGGCTGTTACTGAGGCTTACTAAATACTAAATAGAAAGACTCAATAATTAAACTTGGCGCGACCAGGGACTCGAACCAGGACCTCTCGATGTATGACCGTACATGCTAGCCACTACACCACGGAGACAGCTTACAATATACAGATTAATATTCTCGTACGTAAGATAAACGTAATTATATATCAATGGCTATCAATTATTGACACATGACCAGCTTCCAAACACTCCAAGCAGATCTCTAGTAAGACCATTATCAGATTAGTCCTTTGAGCTTCGATACCTGCAGGTATATCGGTTTAAGTTTACAAATCCACTTATGTGATTGTATCTGAAAACTTTTTTCCTACAAATAAAATAGGTAACATAAAAAAAGTAAAAGTAACTTTACTACTTCTTAGATTTATACAAATAAAGTACGCTAATTCAATTTTGTTTAAATCTTCTACCTACACTTAGGTTTCTATTTATTTCACAACTTTGTTCTAGTGAGTGAGTTTCAAAGTAAATTCTAAAACTATTTGATTCATTAGAAGTTTTTAAATTTTATCTTCGCTTTTCAATAAGGAATGCCTGATTGAAATTCCGTTGAAAATTAAACTATATACTAGTGCAGGTTACAAGTTTAAAATAAAACTTTCAAAGCATACTTATCAAGAATACATCATCTATCTTACACTAAATTTCTTGACTCAATGTTTTGTAAAAATATTGTTTGTTCTTCGTCCTTCAGCTTTAAAAATACTTTAAAGTATTTAAATACACCTGAAATTATTTTGACAGTTTGGTAGAGAAGACCTAAAGTTTATCAATAAGTAAATTATGTATCTCCGTACAAAATATTATCAATCTGTCACTTCATTGCTGTACGTAAGAAGGAAAAGCCGTGCCATATTTTTCAATACTACTATAATACTTTTTCCCGTTTCGCAAACGACTGTTGCAATAAGTAGCTCGTAGATTCTGCCTAGGATAGTGCCATTTTCTTGCCTTGTAATGGTATACATGGTATACCTAAATTGCACAGCAACTTCTGTCCGCAAATATTTGACCAGCTTACTCCCAGAACGGCATATATTGTATACTACTACGTATATGAAAAAAGTTACTATGCAAAAATGTAATATAAAATGCCCATATAAAAGAATCTTCAACTTATACACGTACATGAAAAATGTAGACCTTAGGAAAGGATTTATTAGTTGTAAATTCTTTTACTTATCTTTAGGCCAAATATTGACAATGAAATGGTACAAGGTAAGAACGTAGAGCGATTTGTGAGGATGAGATAGAAATATATATTGCCATCTTTAAATATACGACACAGATTTGAAAGTGGTTTCTTAATTATTTGTATTATTAAAAATAAAGTACATTTTCTTGTGAATTCAATATTTTTAAGTGCAAAAGTGAGAATTAATGAATGAATAAAATCGCGTAATCGATTTCTTTTGTTGCTTGTTTGTATACAATATATTTGATGCGTAGTTTTTGTCATATAATATGTGATGTTACATAAAACAGGAAAAAATTCGGACAAGTGCGAGTCAGACTCGCGCACCGAGGGTTCCGTACAAACCTGTACGGAACGGTGTATGAGTAAAGGGGTAATAAGTTTAAAATTATTAAAAATATTTTTATTATATGATGTAACTAAAAATTTATGCTTTTCGCAATTTTTCCTTTATCTGTGTTATAAGACGTTGCTTCGTACCAAATTTCAAGATTCTGAGTTCACGGGAAGTACCCTGTAGGTTTTGATTCCCTTGCGAGTGTCGAAAATTTGCGGCATAAACGGGAGTATCTTTTGATCGCGTTGACTTAGAAGTTTGATTTTTTCACAGCTCCAAGAGACCATAGACTTGAGTATTTGATATGAATTTCAGCTTGATACCTCCACGCGTTCCTGAGAAAAAAGGTCTTGACAGACAGACAGACAGACGGACAACAAAGTGATCCTATAAGGGTTCCGTTTTTACCTTTTGAGGTACGGAACCCTAAAAATAGATACTAAGATCACTTTTCACAGTTTAAAGGAATTTTAAATTTGGCATACCATTTTATTTCTATTCTGTTATAGGCTATAAGTGCTCATATAATGAAACACAGCACAACGTACGAGCCTTTTGAGTTAATATGCAATTTGGCTTGTACTTATTCCTCTTTTGGCAAACTATTATCGCCACTATATAATAAAATTGTTTCTAAAAGTGCCTATGTTTTTCTTCCAGAGCATAGTCTATGCTATCTATAACTCTTCATCTAAATCGATCGAGATGTTTCACCTTAAAATACACAAATATAAACTTCTACATATATAATATAGTGACTGTTTCATAATTTTTAACTACAATGATGATTATTATTATTATTTTATAACCTACCTTACAACACGTGATACCATATCTATAGAAGATATAAATCGCTTTATCTTATAATTTAAGGCAATAAACAACTACGCAACTTATCTCCGATTAAAATATCGGCCATGGCAAGTGTTACATTGGACGAGAATTTTTAATCGACAGTGAAGTGTTTGTGGTAATAATGAATAAAATACACTACTAATTTAATAATGAAGACACCTTGCATCATCCCTCGTTGTCACAAGTTGGTAAGTACATTTAGAGATAAAATATTACAATGCGTAATACGTTATCAATAGACTGATAGTAATCTAATACATCATCAGCATTTACGAGAACAACCATATTTATTTACTTCTTATACAGCTGTAACATTTTGAACAACTTACTTTTATCGACTCTACTTGCCTGCTTTACTTTACATTTTTT
Organism: Boloria selene; assembly: GCA_905231865.2. NCBI lineage: Eukaryota > Metazoa > Arthropoda > Insecta > Lepidoptera > Nymphalidae > Boloria > Boloria selene. The sequence continues at coordinate 3,914,733 of HG993133.1, forward strand.
GAACTCGAGGGTCACTGCTCGTATATCTTCATCATCATCATCAGCCCTTTTTAACGTCCCACTGCTGGGCACGGGCCTCCCTCAGTACGAAAGGAATCAGGCCATAGTGCACCGCACTGGCCTGGTGCGTGTTGGTGGACTGTGTCTATCAAAAAATTGCTAGGTTTTCTCAGACATGCAAGTCCTTCACCGTAAGACAAGTGGTAATCAAGATAGCATGAAATGAAAAATCTGAGAATGAACGCACATGAAAATATCATAGGTGTGAGATCCAGATTTGAACCCGCATCACTCGGTTATCCAAGCTAGTGCGTTACCCTCTGGGCTACCACTGTCTTTATATATCATTAACATAAAATTCGCCATAAATTCGTTCTGAAAACTTTCACCTTCTTAAACACTTCCTCTCCACATAAATATATCATTTCAAAAGTTAGACTAGATTTTATCATGTTTCTTCTACTTTATTATGCGGCTTTCGCGTTTCACAAGTCCGTAAAAGGAAACTAAACCTCTCAATAAACTTCAACCTATAAATTATGTATAGTCTGTTAAAATATAGCTTATATTTTTTTACTAGAACACTTTGTTTCTACATATATGTTTAAAAAATCAAGAAGAATAATTAAATTATATTTCAACTGATGGAACGCCACTATAATTGCTTAGTTTTCTTATGTGTCATAGTTTTCATGGGTTAAATTAAAATTAAAATAATGGTGAAAACCATTAAGCTTACAAGTGTGTAATTTTTTCATTATTAAATTCTGAGTCTTTAAGCAAAGTACGAATTATTTAAAAAATGAATTTTAACTAAGGAAGTACCTACTTCGAATGACGAAGAAACTCGATAAAAATCTAAAAACTGAGTAAATTCAATGAATCATATTACACTTCAGGAAATTATATGTCCTTTATATATTTGTTCATGTACACTATATCTGATAGGTTATCAGCATTAAATTGTTAAATGAAATTAAAACTAATGTTATAGTAAAAACTTTAGCTGTATATAGTAAAATAACTCGTGGCTTATAAAAAAACTTAGTAATAATAAGTCAAAGATAACAGATTATTGTAACTATAACTACAAGAATATTTGTCTCTGCTAGCCATGGCTTGCCTTCAATACGAGGGGGGATCAGCCCATTGTCCACCTCGTCCGCCACGAGTGGGTTAGGATTTATGACTAGGTTACTTCACGATGTTTTCCTTCCCTGTAAGGCATGAAGTAAAGGAGAGGTGTGAGACCCGGGATTTGAACCCGCTTAATTTTTTTCTCATAGATCGAGCTACCACTGGGCTACCACTTATAGTATGAAATTTGTAGAGATTTACATTTCAGTGACTAAAAGTTTATTATTAACAGCGTAATCTACCGTATCTAATACACTTATCGACTTGTGATAAGAATTAATCACAAATTGCGTAAAGTAAACGTGAGAGTTGCCTGTTTAAAATATTCTCTTGTATTTAAATAACATACTTAAGTAATTTTTGTGTTTTTAAAAAGTTAAAATATTTTAAGATAATCTATTCTTAATATCATATTATGTTTTGAGGTTTATTTAATTTCACTAATATGTAGGTACGATTATATAATCATAACTAACGTCTGATTTTAATTTTTTAGCATTTTACATCCTGGTCACTGCTCGCTCCGTTCCGCTGGTTTGGTTAGCGGGGCAAGGATAAAAAGTAGTTTATGCACATGAAGTAATCTATGTTACTACTAAATTTTATTAAATAGAGACTAATTTTCGAGTACTAGACATACACTTGCTCCACTAGGGTCGTCCGTAAATGCTTTTGAACTGCTAGTATAGATTTCTCAGAAATTAGATATTTTCTTACTGTAAATAATGGACCAAATATTATTATTATTATTTATTAGGTCTTACAGCGATTTTACATAAGTCACTTAGTATAACAAAAAGTATTTATATTACATGCACATTGTATGTAAAATCATTTAAAGGTAAACACTACACGCTAATTTCTCTTATTTCTTAATTTGAAAAGTGAATTACAAAACCAAAACCAGTACCTACTATTACTACTATAGCCAGTTTTATTATTTTTATTATCAAAATCTGTTTAATGATTTTCTCGTGATGCACAAATAGATCGGGAGATAGATAGTCGGATAGAGACAAAAAGTCTAAGAACTATAGATTCGGCTTCTGTTTTGTTAATAATAGCTTTTCCAAAACATATTCTATGTACAGATCTGACATAGTTAGAACTTTATTATATAGATTGTTGAAAATTGTTCTAAAATGGCACCGTTTTCGTAATTTCTTAAATAAATTCATCGACAGACAAACGAAACAAACAAAATTTTATCTAGCATATTAAAATATTGTATTAGTTCCAAAAAATTGTGGCTGAGTCGCTTTCCGCCACAGTACGTGCTTTATCAATATCCGTGACTTTGGTATTTTAGCGACCTTTGTGTTTCGATGCATCATTTTCCGGAATACCTACAGCTAATTTACAATTACGTACATTCCCACTATTGTTCCATACACTTCATAAAACAGTCATTGTCCGAATTTCTAACAAACATCACATCATTTTGGTATAAACCGATAAAAATAATTGGACAAACTCAATCATTTTTGATAAGAAAAATTTGTCACCTTACACATTTTCAATCTTTGATAGGACTCTACTAACTTTATCGCGTTTTGTTTCTCTTTCTAAATAGTGAATTTAGAGTGGAACAGAATAACACTGTGATAACAGAAGTAAATTTCATAATAGCATTCGCATTCAGAAAGGATGGTCGGTTAAAGTAGGGCACTCAAATTGGCCAGGATCCTCAGTGTGACGGAGATAAGAGGACGTGCTGATTTGGATATACATAAGTGTTAAGAAAAAATGGTAAATATTTTTTTTTCTATTTTTTATTAAATCTTTATCACAATCTGCTTATCAACTTTTTTGAACTTCAAATAAAGAAAGTATTTACTTAATTATAATAACATCTTGATATAGGCATTAACATAAAAAATAAAGACAAATTATACGTCTAAAGATGTAAAAAATATAATAAAAATAATATAAGTCGTCTACTCGTACTTTTTTATTTAAAAGTGGTTATTATCTTATCCTAATATATTCTGTGATAGCATTGACATTAACAATAAAGATAGCTAATAGGTAAATATAATAATTAAAAGGTAAATTACAAACCATCATAATGAGCCAACCAGTAAAATACTAGAAAGTTAAAAAAAATATTTCATTTAATGTATACAATCGCATACTGCCCTTGAATTACATTTTAGTGCTGGATATTCTTTAAAAAATATATTTTTTAAACTATGATTCATATTTTGACTTAACTTTGTTTCACAGCTAGCTTTTACTCGCGGCTCCCCTCACTTTTTTATTCACTGTCAAAATTTACAGAGGTTTTTTAATCAGACTTATAGTTTCAGACATAAGGGCTTCATAATAATTTAAATAAATATATATAAATTAAATAATTAAAATTAGACTACAAGAAAAAACGATCTCAAGTACTCTAAGAGATAATGAATAACAAATATAAAAGTTGCAAATAACTTGGGCAACAGATGTTACTCAAAAGAAAAAGAAATAACTACAGTAAGTGTGCCTTTACGCTACAGTGGTTTCCTCGAATTGTGACTGAACGTACACTGTTGTTCATTTTTTACGTAATTGAGTTAACTGATTTATTTATTTAATTAGCTTGGCTAGTAATTATTACATTATATACATAATTATATACTAAAATAAATATAATTATGTATAACCGTTTGAAAGCCAACACATCATACTCAATATTTTGTCCGTATACAAAAACTAAATAAAGACGTACTTAATAGAATTTAAATTATTACAATATCAAGCAATTTCAATATCAAGCAATGCTATTAATACTCAACAAAAAATAAAATATAGACCGATGAATCATTATAAAATTAATTTTTTTAAAGATAAAGTTACGCAGCAATTACTACAAATGGACATGGCAGTTGATAGTCCTAATTCTTATTATAATAAAATATTTTATATACTTTTAGAGTCATTCAATGACGTATTTAAAGAGTGCACTGTAATTAAGAACCCTAAAATGAAATTTAGCGACTGGGCGACAGTCGGTATATACCGAAGTAGAGATAAATTGTATGAATTATATAGTATGAAGCAGTGGAATCATGACCCAAGTTTCCATAGTCGGGTAAGAGCTTACTCTAAAATTTTTAAAAATGTTTGTCAGCAGGCTAAGTCTATATACATAAGAAATAAAATTTTAAATTCTGATAATAAAATTAAAGCCACTTGGGACGTGATTACTCGTACGACTGGAAGATCAAAGCCCGCTAGTGAACCTGTCCAACTGTTAATTAATAATGCTACAGTGAGTTCCAATGAAGATGTTGCAAGTTCATTTGAAAGTTATTTTACGAAAATCCCTGAAAAGGTCACATCTTCTTTAAAATCTTCTCCTACAGATGCATTAATTTCTTTGAAAAGTCATACTCCTCACTGTGATCACCAATTTAAATTTTCTTATGTAGATGCGGATGAAATAATTAAAATATTTAAAACTATCAATCTTAAAAAAACTGGTGATATATGGGGCATGTCTGTTAAATTACTTAATACAATAATAACAAACATTGCACCACAATTGTCTCTTATTTTCAATAAATGCATAGATACAGGAATATTTCCTGATCTAATGAAAATTAGTAAAATAATACCTCTTTTCAAAAATGGGGAAAAAAATGATCCTGGCAACTATAGACCTATTTCTATATTGCCATGTATGAGTAAAATCTTTGAAAAACTTATTTTAAGTCAACTTATAATTCATTTTAACACAAATAATATTTTACATAGTAAACAGTATGGTTTCACTAAAGGCAAGTCTACAGCTGATGCGGGGATTGCGCTTCTTATACATATTTATGACGCTTGGGAAAAATCACAGAACGCAATTGGAGTTTTCTGTGATTTATCTAAAGCTTTTGATTGTGTGGAACATGAAACTCTTTTACTTAAATTTGCACATTACGGTGTTCGTGGTATTGCTCTCGATCTACTTGCTTCTTATCTTACTGATAGGGTTCAGAAGGTCGCGGTAAATAACGTCAATTCTTCTGGTTCTCGTCTTAGAATGGGTGTTCCGCAGGGATCTATCCTGGGTCCGTTTTTGTTTTTAGTTTATATTAATGATCTTCCGTTTTATGCCGATAAATTGTGTGATACTGTACTCTTTGCGGATGATACCTCCTTAATTTTTAAAGTTGATAGAAAGTTAAATAATTACGACGAAGTAAATAGTGCATTATCGCATATACTTCACTGGTTTAACATCAATAATCTGGCTTTAAATGCCAAGAAGACAAAATATATGCAGTTTTTATTACCTAATGTAAAAAGGCAGAATTTCAATTTGTATCTTAATAACGACATGTTAAATACGGTAGATTCCACGGTCTTCTTGGGATTGACTTTAGATTCGGGTCTGCAATGGGGTCCCCATCTCTCGTCTCTTGCGAGTAAACTGAGCTCAGCTGTTTTCGCTGTTAGAAAAGTCAGGCAGCTAACGGACGTTGATACTGCCAGACTTGTTTACTTTAGCTATTTCCATAGCATTTTATCGTACGGTATTTTGTTGTGGGGTAATGCAGCGGATATTAAATCAATATTTATAATTCAAAAAAGGGCCATTCGGGCTATTTATAACATGAGCGCTCGGGATACTCTCCGCGAACTTTTTAAAGAAATAGGTATACTTACGGTTGCTGCGCAATATATATATTGTAACATCATGTTTGTTCGTCAAAACGTTAATAGCTACTCAAGGCACTGCGACAAACACGGTATAAATACAAGAAATAAGAATAAACTTGTAACACCCAGTTTTCGCCTACAAAAAGTAAATAGGTCATTTATGGGGCAAGGTGTACGCATGTATAATAAAATTCCACAGTCAATACTGAGCTTGCCTTTGAAGCAATTTAAATCTAAAATTAAAAATACGCTACTGAATAAGGCTTATTACACCATCACGGAATACCTAGTAGATGTAAATGTGTGGGAGTGACTGGTTGTGTCTCACGTAGGATAAATAGATAAATTGTAATACCATATTGTTACCAAATATTTGAAAAGAGCAACTGTTGAGTTTCTCGCCGGTTCTTCTCAGCAGAACAGCTTTCCGAGCCGGTGGTAGCTTACTCACAGACTTACAGACTGACATTTAATTTTATTAATGTAAAAATGACGATTCAAAAGTGCTTGTAAAAGTCTATTTGAATAAAGAATATTTTGATTTGATTTGATTTGATTACTAAGGTGAAAACAAAAATCAAGACAGTGGTAGCCCAGTGGTAACGCGCTCGCTTGGAAAACCGAGTGTTGCGGGTTGAAATCTGAATCTCTATTCTCTGATATTTTCATATGCGAATAATTTCTATCATGATTATCACTTATCTTATGGCGAAGGAATATACCGTGGGGAAACCTGCATGTCTGAGAAAACCTATCAAGTTTTCGGAAGACATGTGAAGTTCGCCAACTCTCACTTAATAGAATTTAAATTATTACTTAGGTGAAAACAAAAATCAAGACAGTGGTAGCTCAGTGGTAACGCGCTCGCTTGGAAAACCGAGTGTTTCGGGTTGAAATCTGAATCTCTCATCTCTGATATTTTCATATGCGAATAATTTCTATCATGATTATCACTTATCTTATGGCGAAGGAATATACCGTGGGGAAACCTGCATGTCTGAGAAAACCTATCAAGTTTTCGGAAGACATGTGAAGTTCGCCAACTCTCACTTAATAAAATTTAAATTATTACTTAGGTGAAAACAAAAATCAAGACAGTGGTAGCTCAGTGGTAACGCGCTCGCTTGGAAAACCGAGTGTTTCGGGTTGAAATCTGAATCTCTCATCTCTGATATTTTCATATGCGAATAATTTCTATCATGATTATCACTTATCTTATGGCGAAGGAATATACCGTGGGGAAACCTGCATGTCTGAGAAAACCTATCAAGTTTTCGGAAGACATGTGAAGTTCGCCAACTCTCACTTAATAGAATTTAAATTATTACTTAGGTGAAAACAAAAATCAAGACAGTGGTAGCTCAGTGGAAACGCGCTCGCTTGGAAAACCGAGTGTTTCGGGTTGAAATCTGAATCTCTATTCTCTGATATTTTCATATGCGAATAATTTCTATCATGATTATCACTTATCTTATGGCGAAGGAATATACCGTGGGGAAACCTGCATGTCTGAGAAAACCTATCAAGTTTTCGGAAGACATGTGAAGTTCGCCAACTCTCACTTAATAGAATTTAAATTATTACTTAGGTGAAAACAAAAATCAAGACAGTGGTAGCTCAGTGGTAACGCGCTCGCTTGGAAAACCGAGTGTTTCGGGTTGAAATCTGAATCTCTCATCTCTGATATTTTCATATGCGAATAATTTCTATCATGATTATCACTTATCTTATGGCGAAGGAATATACCGTGGGGAAACCTGCATGTCTGAGAAAACCTATCAAGTTTTCGGAAGACATGTGAAGTTAGCCAACTCTCACTTAATAGAATTTAAATTATTACTTAGGTGAAAACAAAAATCAAGACAGTGGTAGCTCAGTGGTAACGCGCTCGCTTGGAAAACCGAGTGTTGCGGGTTGAAATCTGAATCTCTCATCTCTGATATTTTCATATGCGAATAATTTCTATCATGATTACCACTTATCTTATGGCGAAGGAATATACCGTGGGGAAACCTGCATGTCTGAGAAAACCTATCAAGTTTTCGGAAGACATGTGAAGTTCGCCAACTCTCACTTAATAGAATTTAAATTATTACTTAGGTGAAAACAAAAATCAAGACAGTGGTAGCTCAGTGGAAACGCGCTCGCTTGGAAAACCGAGTGTTTCGGGTTGAAATCTGAATCTCTCATCTCTGATATTTTCATATGCGAATAATTTCTATCATGATTATCACTTATCTTATGGCGAAGGAATATACCGTGGGGAAACCTGCATGTCTGAGAAAACCTATCAAGTTTTCGGAAGACATGTGAAGTTCGCCAACTCTCACTTAATAAAATTTAAATTATTACTTAGGTGAAAACAAAAATCAAGACAGTGGTAGCTCAGTGGTAACGCGCTCGCTTGGAAAACCGAGTGTTTCGGGTTGAAATCTGAATCTCTCATCTCTGATATTTTCATATGCGAATAATTTCTATCATGATTATCACTTATCTTATGGCGAAGGAATATACCGTGGGGAAACCTGCATGTCTGAGAAAACCTATCAAGTTTTCGGAAGACATGTGAAGTTCGCCAACTCTCACTTAATAGAATTTAAATTATTACTTAGGTGAAAACAAAAATCAAGACAATGGTAGCTCAGTGGTAACGCGCTCGCTTGGAAAACCGAGTGTTTCGGGTTGAAATCTGAATCTCTCATCTCTGATATTTTCATATGCGAATAATTTCTATCATGATTATCACTTATCTTATGGCGAAGGAATATACCGTGGGGAAACCTGCATGTCTGAGAAAACCTATCAACTTTTCGGAAGACATGTGAAGTTCGCCAACTCTCACTTAATAGAATTTAAATTATTACTTAGGTGAAAACAAAAATCAAGACAGTGGTAGCTCAGTGGTAACGCGCTCGCTTGGAAAACCGAGTGTTTCGGGTTGAAATCTGAATCTCTCATCTCTGATATTTTCATATGCGAATAATTTCTATCATGATTACCACTTATCTTATGGCGAAGGAATATACTGTGGGGAAACCTGCATGTCTGAGAAAACCTAGCAAGTTTTCAGAAGACATGTGAAATTTGCCAACTCCCACTTGGCCAGTGTAGTGGATTATGGCTTGATCCCCTCGTATTGAAAGGAGGCCTGTGCTCAGGAATAGGACGTTAAAAAGGGCTGAATACATACAAAACCAAAAATATTTACAGTCAGTTTGTGTGTAATCTATTTTTAATTAAAAAATTACATCGTATAGTGCATGCATGAGTATTATGCATGTATTATGTAATATGTATGTTTTCACGCTTCAACCGCTGATTAAATTTTGATTAAATTTAGCAATAATATAAATTGCGTCCTGTGAACTTACATAGGCATAGTTACAATGGATCAGCACTGGTCGATGTAGCTAGGACTGACCTCCGCACAACATCCAATAACTACAATACCTGCCTTTGATCTCTAACCAATTTACGGTGATCTCCAATCAAGTTACGCTAAAACTAGTAGTAACCTGCCGTAAAAACCCTATTTCTTTCTAACAAAAAACGTGTATTTTCCCATATTCTCAAATAAAAATTCCACTCTTAGGTTGTTATAATTACTTTTTAAATATTTGAAATTATTGTTACTCATTAAAATGCCGCATTCATGCTTAATGTATATATATTTATTTTTTTCTCCTCTGTTTTTCCAATTTTTTGTGTAGTAACTACTAGTTAATAAAAAAATCGTTGAACATTTTAGTTAATAAAAAAAATTGGAAACAATCATTTTCAGTACTTTGTCATCTGTGATGTTTCGTGCATGTACGAGTAACTGGGTCACTGTATAAACGCACTAAAATTATCTATTCAAGTAGGATAATAGTTTAAGCGGTTATTAACAATAGAGGTTACACGTCTTTATATAGAAGATTAGCAATCGTCTGTTCCACGTGATCTTTAATTAATATTGCTGGAAATGAGCACAGAGTATAGGCATATTATAACATATAGCGAGTTCGATAGTTTTGATATACATTGTGTCATATAAAAATATGTATTAAGCCCTTTAGACCCTAAATATTCCATTACTAAGCACAATCCCCATTTCTATATGACGGTGATCAAGTTATATTTCACGTCATTCGTGGCAAAGTGCAGGTTCCCGAGCTTTCCTGGATTTCTCAGACAAGCAAGTTTTCTTACGATAGTTTCCTTCATCTTAAAGGTAGTGGTAATCTTGAGGATTCATATGTTGCCCACTTGAAAATATCGAAGGTGAAAGATCCGGGATTCGAACCCGCTTCACTATGTTTTCCAAATGACCGCTTCTTGGTTACAAATGTACTATAAATATATTAATACGTAGTGTAATTATGTTGTGTCTATGTTGATTCACTCGTCGTTTAATAGCCGGTTGATAAAAGCGTAAACTATCGTAAAACGTAATCCTTCTTCTAAGCAATTCACCATTAGCAAAGATTTGCTAAACATAAACGAATAAAACTCATTTTAACCGATTAATTTCGGTCGTAAAACCTAAATTTGATAAAACCGTTTTGCTGGGTTTTAACCGGGTAAATAACATAATCTAAACCTGAAAAAGAACTGAAAAATTTTTCGGTTATGATAATGACCAAAAAAAAATGAAAATAATATGTTTAAAGAATCCCGCTATAAAAGCCGCCTCTCCAAACCTACGAATCCAAAATGTAACTAAACTAACTATAAAACTCTATTTCTTTCCGTAAACATTTAGCAATTTCTTGAAAGTCTCATATTTCCAAAGTGAGTAACTTATTTGCGAATTTAATAGAAATGTCGTTAGTTTGTCACAAAAATACGTGGGTGTGTAGAGTTCATGTAAACAGCACTTTCAGTCACGTCATAAAGTAGCTTTTACAATGTCCAGTCATTTTATTCAGAAAGTTAACTTTATTCTTAGAAAATTTTATACTGTGTACATTAATGTCGCGATCGATGACTTCGGTATTGCTATTTCATTAATTCTTTGCTTCGGATTAATATTAATATAAATATATTAATCGGATTGCGAGTTCGATTTCCATTGTATATCAAAAAAATTTGTTTACATAATATAATTTGAGTTATTTTTTATTCGCCTGTGTGAACTCCAGGTAATAGTCTATCTGAGTACAAAAATTCATCAAGAATTGACCAGCTGCTTCAGCATGAAAAACATAAACTTAAAATACAAACTTTCGTATTTATAATCGTACCTATATATATTCAGATTTATTAATTAATTAGTTACTACAGCAAACATTTAAATAAATAAAAGTTACACTTTCGTAATAACAATGTATTTTTACTATACTAATTATTTTAAATTAACTATGGTACAATTTTTTTTTGATATATATAGTATATACGTACATAATTTTACATTAAGAGATATCAATCATTTAACTATATTTATCTATTTAAAGGTAAATTTATAAATAGTTAAAAGATACAGATTCCAATTCAACTGTGTTTCTCCGCCGATATGTACAGGTCTTATATTGCGTAGGAAGAATAAACTGGCAAGTTTTGTTTACTCACTTTGGGCACATAAATGTATAGCAAAGAAATAAGCGCCTACTTTCCGAGAGGGCTTAAGGAAATTGTTGCTTTTTTATCGTACATCGCTGGCATTTACTGAGATCTTATTTTATTATTTTAATTACTCATAAAAGGTGTTAGGAGTAATTTTTATTAAAAAAATCACTTAAAATACACTACATCACACTACTTTTTTCTACTACATTACACTACATTATAACTACTTTTCACTACATAGTATAAAATAAAGTCGCCTCGCTATCTGTCTGTCCCTAGGTATGCTTAGATCTTTAAAACTACGCAACGGATTTTGATGCGGTTTTTTAATAGATAAAGTGATTCAAGAGGCAAGTTTATATGTATAATACACTAGTGGAATCCGCGGCTTCGCTCGCGCTAAATCTAGGGACGAGCCCGAACTAAGCGAGGGCGAATCGTTAGTTTTTTTATATATCTTTTGTAGTGCAGTGGCACTACAAAAATATTCAAGAGAAATTGAAAAAAGTAGAAAATACCTTGACATATTTCGTTTATAAATCAATGTTTTTGAATATGTTGTAATATAATTATTTAAATTAGAGATTTATGATGTAGGCATTGCTAATTACTTTTATCAAAGTTATCAGCTGCGGGCGTCGAAACCAGGCTAATATCTATAACGTAATACATTCATTAAATACAGTTTAAAGTATTTTTAATGTTTGACAATTTTATTTGGTTGATAAGACCATGATTAAAATGGTCTTAGTCACATTTTTCTAGCAGGTTACTAGTGAATGTCACTTTACAATCTTGGAAAATATATAAACAGAACTCGCAATTTTAAAATCAAAATAAGTTGTTTTTTTTTCTCTATATTAGGTTTACCAACAACTTTACATTTAACTTATTAACTTGTTGTTTATGCTACTGTCCTCGATTTTTTACTTTTTTTTATATTTTTTCATTATTCTAAGAGAAAGGCAAATCATTTTTAGCTAACTTATATAATTTATCGAAAGAATATAAATTAAAGTAAATAAATAATAAATACTATTGTATTTTAAAGCATGAGTTGTCTTCCCCTTGAGGAAGAAAAAGCTAGAGTTTATTATAGTATTAGTTCGGTATTTTAATTTCTTAATCTCATTAATATTCTATTCTTACTCTTTTAAAACATTATATATTATTCCAAAGACATATTAATAATTGTTTAGCTTCATATTTAATTCTATGACACCTATGCTCTTTGGTCAGAGGTTCAGAACTAAAGATTTATACAAGTCCAAAGTTGAAATTGTATTCCAAAATTGAATTACTGAAATAAAATCAAATTTTTTAATGTATGATTGAATGTTATAATTTTTATGCAACAAGTTTAACAGTATTTTTATAAAATTGATCTAAACTATGTACAATATGGATTGTTTTTACATAATTTACCTTTATCAAAACAATTCCGTGATATTATAATAATTCTACAACAAAGTTTAATTTGATAAAAATCAATAACTATTAATTTATGATGAAGGAATTCAAAACGCTGCCCTATCGGATAACAATGTGTAAATGACATGTTACAAAATCGTTACTGAGAAAAGCGAACTCATCGTGTGAAACCAAGAACTTAAAATAATTGTTGTGTTTTTATTTTCAGAGCAAGATATTCCGGTCCAGATCAAAAGATTTTGAAAATGAAGCTTTAGAAATCCATAATGAATATAGAAGAGAACATGGAGTGTCTCCTTTAGTCCTTAATAAAGAAATATGTAAAATAAGTCAACAATGGGCTGAACAGCTAGCAAGGAAGGATACAATGTCATACAGTATTAATCAAACGTATGGCGAAAGCATTTACTGTGGCTGGTCTGCTGATGCTAATGTTAAAATACGAGCTAAAGATTGCGTGGATAGATGGTACAGTGAAATCAATGATTTTTCATTTGGAAAGGAACCTGAAATATTAAGTTGTGGTCACTTCACACAAATAGTTTGGAAAAGTACAAGAGAACTTGGTATTGGAAAGGCTAAAAGTGATTCCGGAAAGTTATATGTAGTAGCTAACTATTACCCACCAGGAAACTACACTGGACAGTTTGTAAAGAATGTGCCTCCTCCAGGAGCAATGCAATTTCGAAATTCTTCAAACTCTAGTTCAATACGAGAATCAAATAGCAGTTCCGTGTCTGCATTTTCTTTTTCAAGAAACAACAGTTTTCTGTCACCGTCATCCCCTAATTCTAGAGGCAGCAAAAATTTTGGAAACTTCGCAACTGAATTAGTGAGTAGATTTAAAACAATTTCGGTATCGAATGAAAAATTTGAAGAAGACTTTTTAAATGCTCACAATGAATACAGAAGTAAGCATAGAGCTCCACCTCTGGAATTGAATAAGAAAATGTGCAAATATGCTGAAGAGTGGGCTAAAGCTATTGCGAAAAAAGGATTAGTAGAACACAGAGATCAAAACGAATACGGTGAAAACATCTTTTACGCTTGGTCTTCTGATCCCAATTTTACATTAACAGGTAAAGATCCTGTAGACAAATGGTATAGCGAAATAGAAAATCACTCGTTTGGCAAAGAACCAGAAAATTTGGGTTCAGGCCATTTTTCGCAAATCGTGTGGGCGGATAGTAAAGAAATCGGTGTGGGTGTTGCAAGAACAAAAGAAGGACAAATTTATGTTGTAGCCAATTACTACCCACCAGGCAATGTAATAGGAAGCTTTGCTAGTAATGTTCTACCGCCTATAAGTTAGTGTAAATGCTAACCAAAGATATTAACATTCCAAAGAATTTTTATAAACTGTATTGTACGTATATTTATTGTATTATTTATTCTATGTATTCTTCATTTATACGAATATTGTCAAAGAAGGTTTAATGTAACAAAAGTTACGAATTTTGTTATGAATTCTTTTAATATACACCCTCTTTCATAAAAAAACAAAATTAAAATACTTTTATTTTCCATTATAAATAAGTTTTACTTCAATTTACTCAAAGTATTTAAAGCTGAAAAGTTTAATTAGTTTTAAGTATTTGACCTTTACTTGATTAAGGGTGAGTCGCGGAGACTACTTAGGAAGATGTAGATAAAGCATAAATGATTCGTAGCAGTTTGGATGCTCTGTTTTTAGATGAAAATTTTGCTACGCAAATTTAAATCGTAAGACTGAATTATAAAATTCGAAATAAAATGAAGAGAAACCAAATCTAAAAACGTCGATTTGAAATGGACAAACGAACAAATTTTTTTGTTATAATTTTAGCTTTGAATTTATCTGCAGGTATTGTTTAAATGAACACATATTATTTAAAAATATCGATTAGTGTCAGTATTGTATGTAATATTATAGAACAAACAGACAGACAGACAAAAATTTTAAAAATATATTTTTTGATGTAAGTACCGTGCTCACTTCCATATGAATTTTGTTTAAAACTGTTCATTGAAAATAAAAACAGACACTTTTTCGCATACTATTCAAAAATATATGCAACATGCTTTTTACAATATTAGAAGTAATTTTAAAGGAACAGTTTGTCTGAATGTGTTACAGGATCATCTCGATTTTTAATTTTCATTATATATGGATACGTGTTTTCATTTTGCGGTATATCCATTAGTGTACTTAGTATAAAGTAGCTACTACAATTTCTCTTTTTTGAGAAAACGCTCTATGTTGAACTCTATTTGCACTGTCTGAAGGAGAATTGTTTAATTTTAAATTGTTTAAGTTAAAAGCTAGCTCTAGCATTAAAATTGAAGCTTGATAATGTTACATATTTTTATTGAAAATTTTACTGCATTAGATGCTTAATTCTTAAATAAACTTAAAATTCATTTTTAACAGTATAACTATGCTCGTGGTACCGACACATTATCGGCTTAATTTCTATTCTATCCTATATATAAGCTTCACTTCACTCAGTTTTTTTTTTGCTGAAATTCAGTTTATTTTTCTTACTCCTGTGTACTAGCCAGAATACTTACTGGCCACTGCAAACTCAATAAACTTATGTTCACTCTCGGTCTCAGTCAGTTCGCAATGTGCAGACTATGCCATGACAGAGACCTCACCAACATCTGCTATGTACATCCTCTGCTTGTGCAGATCTAGGTAAGGCAGCATATCATGCAGCCTGAAGAGATATAGAAGCTTTCAGCTCAGAAATCTGGAAGTTCCTGGATTCAAGAGGACTAGGAGGAGAACTTTAAATATACTTTAAAGGCAGCTACAATTAATCAGAACTGGTCGACGTA
This sequence comes from Boloria selene, assembly GCA_905231865.2. Classification (NCBI taxonomy): domain Eukaryota; kingdom Metazoa; phylum Arthropoda; class Insecta; order Lepidoptera; family Nymphalidae; genus Boloria; species Boloria selene. Next base: position 3,930,306 of record HG993133.1, read on the forward strand.
GTTAGGGCCGACCTCGGTACCACACCCATTATCACAATAATAATACTCCTATGTATTTTAACCCCTCCTTTTACTTTACTACAAACTGTACCTGCATAGTCGATATACCGTAGTTTGTAAAAATATTCTATAATATACTAAAATATAAACAAAAATCTTCAAAGTATTAAATAAAATATTAATTAATTTCTGCTTTATGTTACTGTAACTAAGGAATAAACCTACGGTAAGATTTTTGTCAATATACCAAGAGCGGTTCGTAATTTTTACCTGACACTGTAATAAAAATAACTAACATCCATCTAAAAACATTTCCACCTCGATAATTTTCATAGTTCTTGATATTAGACTTTAAGATTTGCTTAGTGCAAGCCATTGAGTACATTTTAGAGTTGAGCTATAACTATACATGTATATGTATAGTACTAGGCTCTTCAAGACAGCGAGCACGTCAGAAGGAAAGCTCTTCAGCCATGGAGCACTGAAAAATAAAAAGCTTTTATTTCTTCAAGTGCGGGTTACAAAGATACATAATATCGTTGTTTATCTTTTAAGATAAAATATAATTATTAAGTTAGATTGCTTCTTGTATATCTAAATAAATATAAATAAGTTGGGACTAACAGTTACACACTAATACAGATGGTATAGTTCCATGGTAAGTACGAGGCTTGAGCTATAAGTACCAGATGGTTGATACACTTCAAATCATAGTATATACATATTATAAATATAAAAGCTGTGCTCATCGCACTAATAAATGCCCCCAGCGGGACTGGAACCTGGCACTACAAAGTAAGCCAAAGGTGCCGTAAATGTTTTTAAGATGCAAAAAAATACTATTTATATAAGGATCCATTCGTAATTGTTGGTGTTGTTGATTTTTCGAGATATCATGATCCTTAAAAAATGGTGATAAGGTATTCCATATAAAATGTTAATCGTTTTTCTTTCTTAGTTCTTTTACTCATAAATAAAAGTTTTTAGATACATTAAACCTTTAAAATTTTATAATGCAATATTACCAATAAGCTATTCTATTTCACGGTTTGCATTCAATATTTAACTTTCAGTAGAATTGAACTCGTGTTGTATAACAAACAGAATTGTTCACAACACAAAGCCCGTATTGTACTATAAAAGGAATGGCGTGATTTATAAAATTATATTTTGCATTTAATCATTTCTGAAGTTGCTTTTTCACAGTTATAAATTAAAAAGGCGATGGAGATCATTTTCATTGTGTGGTTCATTTTATTTGTGAGTTTTCAGGTCGCATCTTTTGTTATATATACTGTTATTTTTTGTATCAGTAGTTTAGCACCTAGATTTTATATTTATGCCGCACTGCCTCGATAGTCTTGTGAATAGCATACAGCTTCAGATCTGTATGTCCTGGTTTTAAGTGTCTATTTAGTTTTTGGACTATCACTACGACCGATTGGTTGCAAGAAGTATTGAAATCAAGACTGGGGTTACAAGTAAAGTTTTATAATTTTTGGGACCTTTAAAGTGTCTGGTTATTAAATAATTTCTGACTAGTGTTATAGTATATAGTAGTATAGTAGTAATATAGTTTAAATTAATCCATAATACATACGTTAAAATTAGCATTGAAACTTTAAGAAAATTCAATATTAATTTTACTTAACTTTAGAACCAAGTAGGTACTCTATAGCTATTGGAATATTAAAGTAACATCTTTTTACTAAACGCATGCATGATAGTAATCATATGTATAACTTATAACGATTATACGATTATAACGACTTATAACGATTTTGACGGAACTTTCACTATTAGATAAAAATATTAAAACGAACAAAGGGTCCCGAGTTTAAGTAAAGCCCAAGTAGGTCCTTGGGTGGACTATGTAGTAATTTTCGAATTATTCTTCTAGACCAATATATCTCCATCACCAGCGAGAAGCAAATTTGCAAAGGATATAGAAACACTTCTTGATCTACTAAAAGTAAGTTATATTTTCAACTTTGTTACCAACTTAGATATTAATATTGAAGTTAGCTTGTTCTTAATACTTAAGATAGTATGATATTGTAACAGTTCAGAACATGATATAACGCTTGATAGTTTAATACCACTTTAGTAATAGTGATAGATTATTATAATTTTTATAAAGAAATTTCCAAAATTGAGGTTTTATATTCGACTATTCCTTTTTTAATTTTTTACGATTATTATTAGACTCGGGTTATATAGAACTGACTTTATAGAAATATCTGACTAATTAATTAATCACTTATAATTAAATGCAATCGCATAAGTTCAATAGTTTTAACATTTTAATTTTTGGATAACGGTTTTAATTATAAAAAATAAAAATAGAAGTGCCAGTCCATAGTCCATAGAAAAGAGAGTAAGTCCAGAAAAGCGTATGAAATATCTTTTCTTTCAGATACACGTTTTTCATTGACTTATTTATGTCGTTAAAGAAACCAATATTGTTAATAGATAAGTATTTTGTTTTCCGTTTAATATAAAAAGATAGTAGATATAAAATATAATTTACTGATATATGTTTAATTTCTTATGAAGAAGTTATAAAATATATTGACTAAAGGAATTATAACATTAAAATAATTAAACTGTCTACACTTTATTAGTTAAAAGTTATTACTAAACGGATAAGATAACCTTTGAATTACATTTAAATCTGTCTGCCGGTCTGTCTGTCCCTATGTATGCTTAGATCTTTAAAACTTTTCTTTAAAACTTTAAAGATTTTGGTGCGGTTTTTTTCAATAGATAAAGCGATTCAAGAGAAACTTTTATATGTTTAATATACTAACGAAACCCGCGGCTACGCTCGCTCTAGGGACGAACGAGGCAAGGGCGAGTCGCTAGTATATTATAAAATTTCATATCAACAAACATTCGAATCCTTGTAGCCATTTTCACGTAACACACATACAGTACATACGAAGAAAAAATAATGAAACGAAATGTTTTATGAATGTTACGTTAAAGCGAAATGGCGAACGTGCGTTGCATAGCAAAGCTATAGATGTAAAAGATCCTTCCACTTTGAAACACACTTTGTACCACATCGCTGGCCGGAAGTTGTTTTACTCCACAACTGAGTTTTTTCATTTTTAAGCGACTTCCGCAGGAGGAGGAGGTTATCAATTCGATCGGTATATATTTTTTTAAGTATGTACATCGATTTCTCTGTGAGTTTTGATCCGATTTACGTGATTTTTTCTTTTGTTTCAAGGGCAATAGCTGCCATTTGGTCCCAAAAAAATTTAATATTCGTATTAGTATATATAAATATATTACATTTTGGCTTGGCACCGACTTCAAACTTTTTTTTTTATGGTAAAAAGGGGGCAAACGGGCAGGAGGCTCACCTGATGGGAAGTGATCACCTCCGCCCATGGACATCTGCAAGCCTAGCTTGCAGATGCGTTGCCGGCCTTTCAGGAAAGGGAGGGATGGAGGAGGGAGGGGGGAACGAAAGCGGAGGATGAAGGGAAGAGGGAGGGGGGAAGGAATGTGGGCCTCCCGGACTCTCACTCACCGGACGAAACGCGACAGCATAGCTACCACTTCACGCCGGTCTTCTGTGAGAGAGTGGTACTAATGAACTATACGGGGCGTGCCGGCCCATTCGGCTGCTACCCGAAGGTAATAAGCAAGGCACTACCACTTAAATCCTATCAATAAGTAGCACATACAAATAATAGTAATTAAAGGTTAGGTTTGCATAAGATGTGTATTAAATTAAATCTTTATTTAGTTATTTTAAGCTTTTTAGTTTTGGAAGTCGGTTTTTTTATGTTATAAAATGTATGGAAAAAATGTATGGGGGTATAAATTAATATGATACATAAAATAATTTAATGTACGTTCACGTTAACGTTTGGCGTGGTAGGAAGGCTTAGTAGCGTCCGGCAATCCGGCTGGTCGTGAAGCAATGCAACGCGCAGGGAGGGCCCAGTTCGGTGGGCGTTAAGTATTTAATATTAAAATTAGTAATTGTATGTAAAAAATAATGTCTAAAGCAATAGAAGATTTTTTCGATTTGATTTTTATTAAATATTTTATTTAAATTATTACAAACATTTAGAATGATAGCCGAATCGGCCGAACCGTTCTCAAGATGCACTTACAAATGAAAATTTTTATTCATGAGATGATGTAAGGGTAAAAGGATTTCACGAAATATATTTTACCCTCTTCATAAGTACTTGGAAAATATCTTAAAAATAAAAGTAAGTTATCAAGTGTACTTACTTGCTAATTTAGTCACGAAAGTTGTAACCGAGTTGTGAAGCAGTTGTGCGTTAAAATAATTTCAAGGAGACTTTTACGAATAGCTGTTATTTTTTATCTGTTACATAACAGAAAAAAAAATTCATGAAATGTTATATTTTTTCTATTAGATATTTCTGATAGACGATAATGATGATAAAATACACTTTAATATGAACATCTATAAAAAAAATACATACAACGGAACATATAACCTCCTCCTTTTTTGAAGTCGGTTAACAATAAATTGAAGATCTTTTTTTGATGAACAATAAAGGTCGGAATTATTGCATAAAGCTTATCACATTGAGCATACGTTTTCATACAAAGATCAGTATTAAATTAGTCTATGTATACGCGCACGCACGCACGTTTACACGCACATACACGCATACCACCTTTTTAAATACTGTTAAAATTGTATTTGTAATTGAATAAAGCGGAAGGAGGAACGGTTAATCTATATAAATAAAAGGGTTAAGTACTATTAATCTAATTATCATGAAGCTTTAGTTAGTTGTTCTGTCTACGCCCCTCTACAACCTAGTATTTTTATTATATATGCTCTAAAACCCAAAAAAAAATGAGTGAATAAAACATGACTTCAGCGTAATTTAAAACTTTGAATTTCGAAAAAAATTAACAGATATAATATAACAAGCTTCACAAAAAACACATTAAATAATATAAGGCCATTTAAAAAAACGAACTTGCGAGTATGTAGCGATGACGCTAAAGCGAATATCCATGTAACGGGCAAAACCTTTTACTGTACTTGTTTCTATTAATTTACTACTAAGAACCTAGTATTAATTGAAATAGTTGTTCTAAAGTAATTTATTTTAACAAGCTTTAGGCAGATTCAAGTAATCTTAAGCTAATGAATAATTAATTTAGTCAGACTAATTATGATGTTTTTTTTCGATCATATTTTTTACAGCTGAATTTACTTAATATTTCGTTTTAATAATTCATTTTTGACCATAATTTATAATGACTTTTAATACATAAAATATTTATGTATTTCGTAAAGCGCTTCGCTCGGTTCCGTTTCTATATGCGATTAATAACATAATACATTGTTTTTATATTATGAAAGCCATTAAAGCTCTCAGTTTCTTCAACAGTCAAATCTTCACCAACAATCGTCGTTTTTCAGCCAATTTATACAAAGTTTACGCTTCCTCAAAAGCTTTTGATATATAATATAGTGCTTAGACAGAAGTTAGACGAACTAATATTAAATTATACGCATTAATTTATAATCTTCATGTAACAGAGAAGAAACATTATGTCCAGTGAAGAAACTATTCTCGATGTACCAAAATCAATAGAAGATCTACCACTCGCAGAACCAATGCACCCAGGTCATACATTATTGCAACCGAGCTTTAAAATGTTGAAGTCGCAAATAAAATATCCACAGAAGCAAATCAGTTCTCTTGTGTACGGGAATTTGGATAACCTTGGTATAACGTAAGTATTTAAATGCTTTTAAAAATTTTCTTTTAGTCAAATATGGCACCAATCGGAATAATGTTTTAAATAAAAAATGACAATATTATACTCTTAAGCGAATTTAATTTTTTCTGAGATTAGTAATCTGTGTGTTAAAGTTAAAAGTTCCGGATTAAACTACGAGGCTTGTGTTACGGAAACCAGATAGTTGATTTTATACTACACTATATAACTTTAAATACATAAATATTATTAATATATAATTGGTACCTTATACTCGTTATCTGGTATTCCACGCGGTTGGAAAAAGAAACAGGGTGAAAGGGGGCTGGATATTATGTAAAACCCAGGGAGCTTAGCACAAAAACTTTAGTTGATGAGAGTTCTGTGTAAACCTTCAATCTATTTCTAGTCCTGACTTAGTCCTAGAATCTTAAAATGTCTATCTTATAGGTAAAAAAGTTCTAAAGATCTTATGATTTTATCCAATTATAGGTATCATATAGGTATCGTTATATAGTCAAAGCGACGTATAGCCCCATCTGGATTCTTTTTTCATTGGGACATTATTACACACAGCGCAATCTAGTTCCGTGATACATAAATATTATAAATAATAACACCCATGATTGGAATACAAACATCCGAGTTTAACAAACGAATGCCCCCAGCGGGACCCGAACCCGCGACTATTGGCACAAGAAAGTAATGTCACTACAAAGCGTGAAACGTGTCGTAAATATTTATTTTTGTCAATTGTACTTAATATGAATAATATTTCAGGTACGGCAAAACAAATCAACGCATATTATACACGGATTTCAGAAAATCTAGTGACTTGGTAAGTTCAATTAGTGTCGCATAAACCAAATAGCCTTTCACCCGTCGATATAATGATTACATTAGATCACTGATCACTACCCACACGAGCAAAACCACCGACAAAAATAATCTTAAATAATAATTATTTTAATTTAAAATTAATTAGGTTAACCAACTGCTCCATGCTATAAATGAAGTTCAAGAAAATAATTATGAGAGGTAAGATATTAAATATATAATATGAAATTTTGTATCTACGTATTTTTGAGTAAAATGTTAAGCAGTTAGCATTATACTACAGTTAGGATTACTAGAATAAAGACGAAAGTTTTAATGTATGTATGCTTGTAACACTTTCACTCTAAAATGGCTTAAAGCATTTGGAAAAACTTTAGAATTTTAAGACATGACCTGGCGAAATACATTTCTCCAGGTTTCTTATGCACCCATTTGCGTACGAAAGATTATACACCAAACAACAAATACTAATCTCTTTCTGATAATTTATTAATAATAAAACTACTCCTGAATTACCCCAAGCAGAGCAAAAAAGAATTGTCCAAATCGATCCAGCCGTTTTATAGTTACGAGTACCACAGGACGGCACTTGATTTTTTTATATATAGATTTAAAACTACTTTTAAAAAATTTCATAATCATATTAGTTACTAATTAATATTTTCAGAAAGCCAGCGATGGTAACTTAGCATTCATAGTATTTTATTATTATTTCTTATATTAATTGTCACATAATTTATTACAGTATGTCATATCTTGCTACGTTAAGTAAATTTAAAAACATCTTTATGACAGAAGAAAAGCAAAAAATATCTATTATAGTAAAAATAATAAATATGCTAAATTTTCGTAATATAATAAAGTATTACCAAAATATATGTGGTTTATAATTTCGTGTCATAATGTATGTTCGCGATAAACTCCGAAACTACTGAACCAATTTTTATCAAAATTTGTAAGCATCTGTAATTTGGTCCAACTTGGGAGATAGAGTAGTTTTTATCTCAATTATTAATCTCAATATTTGTTATTGTAAATTGAATGTTTATTAGGTATACGACTTTAGTGTGTATTTATGGGTTACTTTTATCCTTTTAAAATCCTAATAGATGGCGATTTTGCATCTAAGTTGCACAGATATCCGGTAGATGGCACCGTATTTCTATTTCTAGATTATAGATGGTGCGTTTGTTGTTAATAGTAGTATTTTTATTTTATTAATTTATATACATATAAAAACCGTTTAATTTACTTTAACTTACGCCCAGCGAAGTGCCGGGTTTGCTAAAAATAATATAATATAATACACTATGTTGCTACGTCAACATCGTTTTGATCGTTCGTTTATTGCACTGTTTTTATTTGTTTTTTTTAATTAATTTTGTTTTAGTAACATTTTTAAAAATAACATCATTACAGATAATAATTGACATAGATCCAGCAAAATTTGATTTATCACAGTAAGTATTTTTCTACCAATATAAAATAAATTCTATATAAAAAACAAATACAAATAAAAGTGTTTGTTACACATATAAATCAAAAATATTATTTCATGTATGTTAATGAGTTCCTCAAACATTAATCCCAAAGAACGCTCCTAAGCAAAACAGGGTTAAAATTACAACGAGAGGAGAGCAACCTAATTTCTTTAAAATATTCTTTAACTTCTACATAGGTATTCGTATATAATATACTACCATAAAAAAACTATTTACACAAAACCTTATTTTATAGAATTTCAGAAAATTATCCAGAGGTATGTTATAACATGATAATATAATATCTATACTAATATTATGAAGCTGAAGAGTGTGTTTGTTGGTTTATTTCTTTGTTTTGTTGAACGCGCTAATCTCAGGAACTACTAGTCCGAATTGAAAAATTCTTTTTGTTTTGTCCGTTTATCGAGGAAGGCTATAGGTTATATAACACTACGCTACGACCAATAGGAGCGGAGCATCAATGAGAAATTTTGCAAAAACGGGAGAAATAAATATTATTTACCACTATTTATGTATTTTGTTACAAAATAATTTATATAATAATATAATAAATAAATTCATTTATTTCAAGTATCATTGACTCATTGATTTGTTAGTATACATAGAAAAATGCTTATTCTAATAGTAGTTAAACAATATATTATAGGTAACTATTATAGGATTGACTGTGTACATGACTCACTAAGGGGTTCCCGTGAGAAATGGCGCAACAGTGATTCATGTACAAACAGTCAAATCTCTTCGCAATCATGTTAACAATGCTGTTGGAGCTCGCCCGAACCCTGCGCACCAGCGACGCACACCGCTTACGCATTGTTGTGTAAAAACAGTCCACCCTACAAAAACGGGGCAGTCCCAGCAGCATTCTAAATGCATTATTATACTGGATACGAAGAGCGCTATAGGATTTTTGAGTATATCTGGCCCACAAATTGCACGTATAAAATGCAGTGCAGTATGCTCTAAAGAGAGTGATTTATATTTCGTTCGTACACCGTGCAAACCTGCGAGCCAGCATATTCGCTCTAACCGACAGCGCTCTTCGCTCTCTCTCCAAATCATCATCGTCTTTGAGGCCGGGAGTTAAACAATGACCTAGGTATTTGAATGAATATATTATATGATTTAATTTTATACAGGTAGAAGAAAATGAAAATAATGCCAACGAAATTTTAGACGAGTAAGTTGAAAAATACACTTTGCTTTCATTTCACTTCTTTAATAATAAATTTCTAATTAATATCAAAAGATAAACAAAAATGTTCGAGCAGAAGTCCAGGTTGGAGCAGTAATTTTTAGTCAATTAATAACGAAATAATCAAGAACATTTAAAATTGAATTTATAACTCGACAAGTTTTAAGTAAAATGAAATAACTAGCAAAGTTAAATTTTAAGCTTTAAACTAAGTTTATTAATAATTAGTTCAACTTGGACCGACTTTTACATCCAATTTAAATTCCAATAAATCTTACGTTGCGGTTGTCTTCACGTCCAGTGGCATTCTATGGAGGTTGAAAGATTAATTCGGAGTAACTTGAAGTTTAAGGGGCTTAATCATAACTAATATATTTGTCTTGTGGCGAAAGTTGGACCATAATCAAACATAACGTATATAAATAGCTTTTATCTATAATTAAAATACAAGTTTGGGCAGTTTGTGACCCTACTTGCTGTGCCAGCGGTCGCGGGTTCAAGTCCCGCTGGATGCCTTCATCTGAGTACCACTAATGTTTATATATAATTTACTGTGTATCAACTATCTGGTATCTATCAAGGCTTAGCTCTGAATCCACTTACAGTAGTAATAGGGAACGCGGATCATTTTAAGAAAACAAAATATCTTGATATCTGAGGATATGATAATTACCTCAATTTTCTTTCCAGTCCTGATAATAATATGGGAGATGATTATTCAGTAAGTTTAATTAATTCAATTCTTTTGTTAATGTAAGTTTAATTAAATTTAATAAACTATTTTGACGTTACTGAAATATGGTAAATGATTTTTTTAATGACGCTTTTTCACATTTTAGACGAAAAAATTTTTTACTAAATAATAGTTTATTAAAAACACCCAAAAAAAGATTCAATAAGTCGTTAAAGTGACTTCTCTTATAAACAAGCGTTATTCATATCATTATGAAAGCTTGTGTGTATGTTCGTTTTTTCCTTAAGTTTTTTTTCTATTTATTTAAGACTTTTAAAACATAGATTTTAAGGACATTTAGGGTACATAATGAACTAATGAATCTAGATGAAGTTAGGGTAACTTTAAAATCAGTGCTTATCCGAATGATCAACGAAAATGTTGTCTAAGACAGGTGTTCTTTTCTTTTTTGTCCCAAAGTCCCATGAGAAATTTCGACGCGACTGGTATAAGATTAAATCACAACTTATCGAATACATTGAAGGCAAAATACTAAAAATTAAATGCCTGTAAAATTCAACCTTTCATTTTGTGCAATATTATTGCAAATACGACTAGTTTAGTTTTAACGTTTAACTAAAATAACTAATTTCCATACAAACTTGCATGCTTTAAGGATAAAATTTCTTACATTATTTCCCCTTATCACCCAAAACTAGATTTAATAACACATATTTAAATTAATTATTACAATTAAAAAATCAATTATTTTTATACACAATCTGTTCGATCGATATAATTATTATACTAGCGACTCGCCCTCGCTCCGCTTGAGCTTGGCCCGTGCCGGTTCCGCTAGTAAATGTACACAAAAACTTCACAAATTATATAATAAAACCTTCCTCGAGAGCCACTCTATTCATTAGTGAAAACAGCATGAAAATCGTTGCAGTAGTTTTTGAGTTTATCACGAACACTTTGTTGTATTTTATAATATGACTTTGTTTTATAATATGTAATGATTATTACCAGCAAATTACCCTACCTTCGCTTCGCTTAAATAGTTTATAACGCATAAACGACAAAGGTTTAAGAAAAACTTTTTGCACAAGAAAACTTCGCAAGCCTAATACATCGAGCTTTAAACGGACTTATATTAAAAAAAATAAAGCATACAAAAATATGAACAATCATTTTTATTTATATAAATATTATTAATATTATGTATACCTAATTAAGATAATTTACTACTAAACTTAGTTTAAAATGCATTATATAAATTAAAAGCATACGCAGCTTTATTTGTCGCGTCGCCAGTGATGTATGAGACCTTTTCATCTAATCAAGCGGAGTATTTAATTCAACCAATTAATTAGTATCGCGTGAGGACAGGCTTTATCTCTGTTCTAATTCAGTAAAGCAGTCGTATTTAAATTACCAGCATTAATTTATGTAAATTTGGGAAATCGTGCATGGAATCTGTAATTAAAATTATGAAACAAGATAGCTTTTCACTCCAAGATTTCTTACTAAGTAATGAACAAACGTACAAAACCTATTTACATATATCTAAAAGTATATGTATAATAAAATTCTATAGGCAGTGGTAGCCCAGCGGAAATGCGTCGCTTGGATAACCGAGTGATGCGGGTTCAAATCCGGGTCTCGCACCTCTGATATTTTCATGTGCGAATCATTTATATCATGATTACCACTTGTCCTACGGTAAAGGAAAACATCTTGAGGAAACCTGCATGTCTGAGAAAACCTAGCAAGTTTTCAAAAGGCATGTGAAGTCCACCAACACGCACTAGGCCAGCGCGGTGGACTATGGCCTGATCCCCCTCGTACAGAGGGAGGCCCGTGCCTAGCAGTGGGACATTAAAAAGGGCTGATGATGATGATGATAATAAAATTCTAACTAAAGCGAATCTGTATATTGAATATTTTTTGGAAACTCGTATTGAAATAATCATTGTTATAGATACAGAAGCCGAATCTAGAATTTTCAAAATTTTTGACAGCTCTGTCTGTGCCCACGAGAAAACGACTAGATACATTTTTATGTAATTTGGGATGATGATAGCTGGCTATGAGCATTATTTTTATCTGGATACTTTTTACAGCAACAATATGTCTCATTTCTGAGAAATCTCAACTAACCGTTACAAACATCACATAGTGTGTGAAATCTAATAATGTGATTACCAGTCATTATAACGTGGACGGAGCTGCGGGAAATGCTAGGCTATAATATTATCAAAAAATTAAGATAATATTTTATGTTTCTGTATAAACAGATGGAAACACGAAGAAAAAGTAAGAAGAGCAAAAGTAAATATAAAGATCGTGACTTGACTTTCGAGAGGACCAGTTCAGAAAGCTCTTCCTCGTCTAGATCTTCTGATTATGAAAAGAATCCTGGTAACCCCTTCACTGTAGGAAAGGATAAATATAAACAAAACTGGATGTGGAACCATTTTGTAAGTAATTTAGTACTACAACTTTAATAATTTTCTTTATAAGCCCATTTTTTCCAAGCTTGCATATGTTGCTAATCTATACAGTTAATAATGAAGTCTGTTTGTAACATTAAAATAACAACATATAAGAAAAAATTGTTTTTAACGTTTTTGCCCGCTTTTCGCTGTTTGCTTGTTCCCGCTAATCCCTGAAATGTTCTGACATATTTTGAAGAGACTTTTACTAGCAGATAGCTGATGTTATAAGGAGTACCATAGACTAATTTTATTTCAGAAAAATAAATTGGGTTCTTCTCCCGACAAACATTTAATATATAGATATTATATGAATTAATTTAAAAAAGTAAGTGAGAAAATATAATATCTACTACTACTTTTTATTATGAGAAAGAAAAATTTTCACAAACAAAATACAAAATTATTTTAAATAGCCTACAATTTTTTTTAGTTATTTAAAGTAATATTAATCAATTTACCTAATAATTTTGTAGATGGATGGCGACCACATGAATGTAAATCCTTACGCACCACCTTTCTCCAGTGTTGGACCATCTGGGGCCTCCTTATTCTTTGGCAGGAAATGGTGGTATTTTAATCAAGTGTGTAGTAATCAATTAATTTTATAGTTTAATAACAAATTGGGCTTTTATTATACGAGTATTATACTACTTGTAAAAGTTTGTAGATGATTTATAAAAGTCCTTCACGTTGAAACAGAGAGATTTAGATTAAAGGTACACAAATACTCTAAAGTGAAGCATAGAAATATAAATAAATAAAAATAAAAATAGAGTGTATGTTTTAATTTCAAGTTAACAGTTTTTCACTTAATGCATATGAAAGTATATACGGTACTACCACCAAAAAAAAAAACAATGTTTAAACATTGTTTTTTTTTGTCTGTCTGTCTGTTCCGGGTAATCTCTGAAACGGCTGGACAGATTTTGACGGGACTTTCATTCGCAGATAGCTAATGTTATAAGGCGCAACTTAGGCTACTTTTTAACTGACTTCAAAAAAGAAGGAGGTAGATTTTTTTTATTTTAACTAGTGCAACTCGTGGCTTCGCTAACGTTAAGCCTAGGGACAAACCCGAGCGAAGCGAGGGTGAGTCGCTAGTATAATATAAATAAGAGTTTGTTAACAATATAGTCTTGTCTAAGTCGTCGAAAGTAAGATTATTGTCTCAAAATTTATCAAGTACCTAACTAATTTTAACCTGGGGCCTTAAATGTGACGCACGTTAACAAAAAGTTGCATAAGCTTCAGGAAATAAGCCAGCTCTACAAACACCCATATCCGTTGATATCTTCCAACGCAAAGAATTAACTTACATAAACTCGAACTTTCGTGTTATATTAGTGTGTATAGGGAATAATTTAAAAGGGATATAGGATAAGGGTTCTCCATATTAATAACACATTTTTTTCAATTTTTTTTAGTTTAGTAGATTCTTGTTTAAACTTAGTTATACTTATTGATTATTGTTATTATATACTAATAATGTGACTTGATTGCTGTAAAGCATTGAAAACAGTCACAAAGTTTAATAAGGTCTATCAATCCTTTTCAATTTAATGCCATCTAATACAAGTAATTTATTTCCTGAAATTTCTATTAATGTTAAACATATTATTTTGATCTTCGATATCTACTATTTTAAAATAGACTCTACAACCTGTTATCAGTTAATGTTTCACTACCATTTACTACTTGAAGTTAGATTATACTTCGAACTTTATTAAAAGCTTTATAATACTTGTTTCTAATTAAATATTCTTTGAAAATTTCTTTCAGGACGACTTCAAACCACTCCATTGATAAGAATAAATGAATAAAGCTGTAAAATTGTTTTACTTTTCCTTATATTACTTTTATATAATTTAAGTCAAATTTAAGTCTAATAATTTATTTAAAAGATTTATTAAATTTATTAATAAATTAATGTATTTTTTTTGTATGTTTATGTATTGTTTGCACGAACTTTCTTTTTGAGGATTTTTTAGTACTTCGTTATATTTGATGTTATTGTTTATCAAAGACAGTGGTATAGCTCTTGCTTAGAAAAGTAAGTGGTGTAAATTCAATAACCTCATATCATAGTGGAGAATTTTCAACTTATATTATTTAACTGTATAAAATTTTTATTAAACATAAAATATATTTTATACATAACGATTTACATAATACTTTCAACAAGTAAATTAAATATTTGAGAACTGGCCTAATACCAATACTGACTTACCTAAATGAAAAGATTCTTACCTGAAATCACACTGTATATTGTTATTTAAAATCCACATTTATCCTTCCGTTTGACGCACATGCTGAACCTGAATAATCCCCTTTAAAAAGAGCTCGAAGAAACCTTTGCAAAGTGAGGGTAAACGTAAAGGTCGCAAGGATTTATGTTGAAACTTGAAACTTTTAATCCATTTTCCAATCGGACCGAATTATAAATTAGTCTACGTATAAAATGGAATTCGAATAAAATTCAGCCCACGTCTTAGTCGAATTTGAAAGAAGTTAAGCAAAAGTAAGAACTTGGATGGTTTACTACTAAATCAAAAATAAAAGCAATTTATTAAGTCAGTATTCGCCCCCTTGAAAGTTTAGACAAACTTGACCGGTATTAGTTTTTCATATATAAAACTAAACTTTAAATACAAATACCTTAGTCTCTCCCGTGACCATGATTGCTATAAAGCATTCAAAACATCAGGAACCAAAAATCCAAATAAATCCGTAACAAAATCCGAAAAGATAGTTTTCCGAAAAGAAAATCTAGAAAACCAGCTTTACCCTTACAACTCATGCACGCTTGCCTTCAAATATTCGAAATTCGTCCAGGTATAATATCTACGAGTAGTTCTATAAATAAATTGGACTCGTAGCGGCTCTTTGTAAACGCCGGAGCACAAACTCTTTACAAAACATTCATTTCCTTTGAATCCATTTTCCGTGCGACACTTGTCTGAAGAGAATCTTTTCGAACTTACCAAACTTTATAAATTTAAAAATTCTATGATTTTCACAATAATTTAATAACGAATGATTTACATATTTCGTGAAATGGGTATAAATTAAACAATATGATAATATTATGAGACGTTTTGACCATTTGATCTAATATATTTATTAAATGTGTTAACCAAGCAATTATATGGAAGGTAACAAAAGAAATAAATAAAATATTATCTTCTATAGGCTTCCTATTAGAAAATATTATTTTTACCGTTTCGATCGATCGATTCGAAAAGATCGAAGATCGTTTCATTTTCTGAGATCTTATTACAATAGGTGAAGAGTTTATTTGTTTGTTTGTTTGTTTGTTTGGTTGCACGCGCTAATCTCATAAACTACTGGGTACGGTGGCGTTAGTTCTACAAGGTACCATACCGCGCGATTCAGAAAGAATTTAGTTTCCGGTCCTTTAACGTGTGCGAAGCCGCGGGAAAAGCTAGTTATTTATAAAATAAAAAGGTACTTTCAGAGTTGAGAATTTAATAAAAACATTTTACAGTACAAAGTACCCTTTAATATAACCTTTGATTAGAAATTCACTCCTCTCATATCCTAAAGGTTGCGTATTATTACTATCTATTTTGGACTCAATATTCGAAAGCCGTGAATTTACAACTTGTTCGTATCTTTCCTTTCTGATTTAATATTTCTAGATTTAGAGCTTCACGTTCCGCTAGGAAATGTATAAAAAAAACTTGACAAATTATATACTTAAACCTTGCTCGAGAACCAGTCTATGCATTGGTAAAAACAATTTTAGAGTTTTTCGCGGACAAACAGACAGACACCCAGACATAAAGACGCGGCGGAAAACTTTGTTGTATAATATGTATCATAATGTTGTTAAAGCTACTTTTGTATTATATCGTGATATATTCTTCATTGAAATATAAAGAAAGCTAATGTTATAATAACACAATAGAGTTGAGTTTTTATCTTAGATTGTTCATAATTTCTAGTATAAATATAGTAAAATAAATAGACCAGCTGAATCTAAGTCCGCCTGCTTATCGTCCCTTTAGAATATAGTAGGTTATAAGTTGTGTGTGTGTGTGTGTGTGTGTTTCCCTCGTACTGAGGGAGGCCCGTGCCCAGCAGTGGGACGTTAAAAAAAAGGGCTGATGATGATGATATTTTTTTTCGTATGTACCTTAAGGCACACGCAAAGTTTAAATAATATTAAAAAAAAATTAAAAGTTTGTAAAAAACTTATACTAAATGGGACGAGCCCGAGCGAAGCGCAGGTGGGTTGCTAGTCTATAATATAATACTATTATTATAAAGAGGAAAGGTTTGTATGTAAATATGTTTATAACGAATTGGCTCAAAATGTACTGGACCGATTTTAAAAATTCTTTCACCGTTTGAATGCTAAATTATCACTGATTAATATAGGCTATTTTAATTGTAAGAAAAAAAATAAAGATCCCTACTAAAACTATAATAAAAAGAGAGGAGGAGGAGTGCACGCCGCACATAATATATGAAGTAGGTAGCCGCGCGGCTCAGATATTTTCAACCCAGCGAGTGATCGAGTGAAGTGATTAAAAAAATGAACGCGGGCGAATCCGCGCATATTGCTAGTATGTAATAAAGTAATGCTATTGCCAATGTTTGGTTTTATAAAGCTGACGGAGTGTATCTGACAGTAAATGATTCGGATACCATCGATTATGGTTCCTAGACGGGAGTAACGAAAAAATATGACAAATTTGTTGTTGATGGCTTCAATATAAAAAGTTATCAGTCATTACGTGATGTATAAAATGTGCCTGTCACCAATCTTTTCTTTTTCTTAATGCCTTGTGATGGAATTAACTCTATTCTCATCTAAATTCTGCTTTAACATAATTAATTTTATAATAAACGCAAAAACACAGAATCGGGTATACTGAAGCGATAGCTCTAATATGAAGAGACTAGCGACTCACCCTTGTTTCGCTCGGGTTCATACCTTTATTTAGAGCCAGCGAAGCCGCGCGTTCTGCTAGTAAAATAAATAAAATTTCCAAAATAAAAGTACAAGTTACTCCTTAAAACATTAGCTACCTACGAATGAAAGTCTCGTCAAATAGGTCCAGCTGTTTCAGAGATTAGCCGGAACAAACAAACAAAGATACGGACAAAATTGATTTACTGATGCGAGTACCTTATATACTTTCATATACATTTAGTGAAAACCTGTTTATTTGAAAACTAATACAGACAATTTAATTTTATTTATATGTAGAGATAAAGGTAGTAGGAACATTACCGACCTCGCTTAGCACGAAACATTATTTTATTTTAACATTATAATTTCTTACCTAAATATAATTTATATATTCACCAATCTTCTATACCGAGTCAATATGAGTTTTTATGACAACCCATAGTGCGTTATTTTAATTCCGAGCGAGTGAAACGGAAAAAATCAATCACTACATAGTATAAAACAAAGTCGCTTTTTCTGTCCCTATGTCCCTATGTATGCTTAAATCTTTAAAACTACGCAACGGATTTTGATGCGGTTTTTAATAGATAGATTGATTCAAGAGGAAGGTTTATATGCATAACTAGCGGATCCCGCGGCTTTGCCAGTGCTAAATCTAGGGAAGAGCCCGAGCGAAGCGAGGGCGAGTCGCTAGTATTAATATATAATAAATACATACGTGGAAGCTCTATTTTTTAATGTTCCAACCCATACATTAATTTAGAAGGAGTACACATTATGCGTACGACTTTTGACCTCTGTGACTTAAATAACTTTCACCTTACATGTGCGAAGTGCCAACTCCATTTTTTATATTTTGTAATTGAAATTAATTCACTAAAAAATTGTTTGGAGTTTTACATGAGATACTTACGTACAAGTATCAGCAATGATAATACATTAGAGTCCTTATAAAATATCTGTGACATAAGGACAGAAAGATAAAAGATAAATGATTTTTGATTACGAAACTCTAAACAGCAAGTAAATTTTAATAATTATTGATAGATATTATTACTAATATTTTAAGCATTGAATATTATATCCTTAAAACTTTAAAAATATGTCAAGTTGTATTTAAAGTTGAAGAGAATCATTCAAATTCAGAAAGTTTGAATAAAGATGCCAAACGCGAGCAGTTCTTTTTAAAATGCACATAAAGTGCAAGGTATAAAATTGTCAAAGTGTCTTTCAAAATGAACCATTAGCAGACCTGTGGCTGCTTCCTGCCTTGTTTTGCAGTTTAATGGAAAAATACATCTATACCTACATAAAAACAGTTTTCTTAGTTATATGTAATGTATTGTATATGTATAATATCTTGCATATGATTATAGGGGTTGATATTTTTATAAGGGTGGAACTTGAAATGGGGAATCAATCAATGGTACAATATAATTAATAGTATATTAACGCCAAAAATATTATTTGTACTTTTAGCGAGAGCATTTAGCTACAACTTATATTTCGTTTTTTTTGAAGTTTTTTTTTAATTTTTGACACAAAAAAGAACTTAGCCTGACCAACAGGACATTCTCACAATCACTACTATATGGTGTAAAACAAAGTTACTTCCCGCTGTCTGTCCCTATATATGCTTAGATCTTTAAAACTACGAAACGGATTTTGATGCGTTTTTTTAATAGATAAAGTGATTCGAGAGAAAGGTTTATATGCATATCTAGCGGAACCCGCGGCTTCGATCACACTAAATGCTAGCTAGTTATGTATTATTTAAAGAAAAAATAGGATAAACTAATACGTCATGTCGTCTTCTTAAAATTGTTAGCTGTTCTTGTTTTTCCTGTCCTTCTCCCTTTTCTTTCCTCCTCTCGTATAATGTTTTAAAAATTTAAAAGCTTTCTAACTTTAAATGACATTTACCAGCAAATTCAAAGCGCAGGTCGAGCGTGGGTTGTGGGGACTATCAACCCACGCTTCTGAGATATTTCCGTCTCATATCCGTAAATTTATCTGTCTACTTTCATAAAGACCTTTGCTTAAAAGATTCATAAAATAATTAAAAACATATTTTAGCGATAACCATCATGATAACAGGTATGTTATAGACACTATATACGTATTTTATACTAGCAAAAAGCTGAGCTTTGTGAGGACTCGCGTAGTTAAAGTACAATAACATTCTATCTAATGAAAACTAAAATTGTTAAAGTTCATTTTTTAATGGTTATAAGATTATATTTTTGACAGTTATCACATCTAGATATGAAGTTAAATTACTATGTTATAGCACAAATCTATAGGTGTGATAGTTTTTCAGTCAAGTGTACCACAAAATGCTCCTGTTGTGGCATAGCGTTAGGGCTCACCCTAATTATTTGTTTATTATACTCGTATTTTTACTTAGTATGTTTAGGATAAAAGATTATTATTAGACCCTAAAAGATAAACTTCTCTAAAGATATGAAAGATAAACGTCAAGAAGGCGACCCAAACACTACATAAAACGGATAGAAATCTTATTTATCATAAGGCCCGATGTAAATAATCTCCTTATATTCCTTCAAGTAACATTTACTTCTCATAAGAATTACTTTATAAGTTTTGTGTACATTTTCGAGTATCTAAAAGAGGATAGACTTTTTATATTTATAGATAAAAAACTAAAATCACTTCCTATCTTTAATACCGATCTTTAATTTCTTTAGAAATAAAAGATAGAGTTTTCTTTCAAAGGTTTTTAATATCTCTTACACCGATGACATAAAAACCTTTTGGAAAATAGTATTTTATTGGGAATATGAGTTGCTCTTTTAGAATAACTATCAAGATACAGCCTGGTGACAGACGGACAGACAAACACACGGACAGGGGAGTTTTAGTAATAGGGTCCCGTTTTACCCTTTGGGTACGGAACCCTAAAAACTATACCTAGTATAGTGCATACATATCAAATCAACTTTACCGAATAAATCATAATTACAATATATGAAATTCTATTTTACGGTTCTTGACTTTTAATAGTGCATTGAAAGTAATAAGGAAAGTTGAATTGTACTTCAGAATGGAAACTAATACTAGTATTGGATTATGAAAATGCAACGCGGCATTAAACTTTTTCTTGTTATAGCGGTAAGTGTTTGTAACTGATTAGTTAAAATAGTATATTTATTTATATATTGAAACACCTAATAGGTCATACGATATGTATCTTACGATATTCGAAACTACTACAAAACTACTTATTCTTCTCCAGACTATCTAAACTACTTTTTCTTATGTTTCAGTTATTGACGATCAGATTTCTGTATTTCATTTTAAACTTGTAACCCACTTCGCTACGTACGTTTTTACAACATTGCTCCGCACTTATTGGTCGTAGCGTGATTAATAAAGCATTCCTCGATAAACGGACTATCCAACACAAAAAAAAATTAAATCCGGACCAATAGATCCTGAGATAAGTGCGTTCAACCAAACAAACAAACAAACAATCTAACAAACAAACTCTTCAGCTTTATAATATTAGTATAGATTAAATGAATAAACCTAAAGTAGATTACAATATTATTATTTTTATTTTTAAACATTTCAAATATTTAAATTTAAACCAATGACAGTATTATTATTAGTTTTATAATAAATTTTTAGTTTCATTAAAAAAACATTCAAGTGAAGCAAGGTCTAAGTACTAGTTAAAAGAAGATAAGAAGAAAAGTTTCAATGAGTAAAATGCAAATTTAGGATATTTCATTTACAATTTTTACTTGTTTCAGTTAGCATTACATCCTTGTGATGGCGTCAGCCTCAGGCGACAACTCCAACACATTATTGTAAGACTCATATTTTACCCAACTATCTTTGAAAGAGAGTAATTTTCTTCGAATGTATAATACCAACATTTTTAATATATTTTTTTAAGTTATTGTACATTGTTATTTTTGAACATTATCTGTACATAAGAATTGTAATTGTTGAAAAAATAGATTAAAAAATTGTTATTAAAATGTTGTAGATAATATCATCACTACATAGTATAAAACAAAGTCGCCTTTTCTGTCCCTATATCCCTATATCCCTATGTGCGCTTAAATCTTTAAAACTACGCAACGGATTTTGATGCGGTTTTTTTTAATAGATAGAGTGATTCAAGAGGAAGGTTTATATGCATAACTAGCAGATCCCGCGGCTTTACCTGTGCTAAATCTAGGGAAGAGCCCGAGCGAAGCGAGGGCGAGTCGCTAGTTTCTCTATAAATATTGTTTATATTTTAGAGAATATTATTGTATTGCCGTATCAAAATGAACGTGAAAGCGAAACCAGAGCCTTAAAAAAATATGGATAAGGTTATTAATTCTGAATTAAAAACAAATATTGTACAAAAGTAACGAGCTTATAATTTTTAGGATTCGAGATTAGAGAGCTTGAACCATGAACATTTACCATCCGTAAGTTGATTATAAAAATAATATTTAGATTTTTTTATCATTTATAACTAAATCTATAGTAATCGTGTATGATGTATAGCTTATGTATTCCTCTTACTCTCATCACTATATTGCTTTATAGTTTCATCAAAGTTATTTTAATTAATTTTGTGTGAAACATTTACAAACATATATAACATTACCCATTGATCTTTGCAAATTGTCATCGTTATGTGGTTATGCGTCCTTTTATAGTAAAGTATGTCTTTAAGCCTGGAAATACTTAAATTTAAAATATTGTACAATCTATGCTAATATTATAAGGCAGAATAGTTTGTTTGTTTGTTTGTTTGTTTGTTTGTTTGTTTGTTTTTTTGTTTGTTTGGTTGGTTGGTTGAACGCGCTAATCTCAGGATCTACTGGTACGAATTGAAAAAATCTTTTTGTGTTGGACAGTCCGTTTATCGAGGAAGTATAGGCTATATTACATCACGCTACGACTAATAGAAGCGGAGCTCAAAGAAAAATGTTGCAAAAATGGGAAGGGCGGGTGTTAGTTCTGCGAGGTACGTGCGACTCAGAAAAAATAATAATTTCGTCAAGGGGTACGGTAGACTCGATCGAAACCTTACCTGAATAATAAAACATAAAAAAATAAAGATTTCGAATCGACAACATATATCCGCAAAATTCGGATTGTCGAGTATTTTGTTTAATTCTAATGTTGCTGACAGACAAATCGAAGTCGCCATATTGACTACTCTAGCGAAACGTCACTGACATCGGATGACGCGTCAATATTGAAGCGAAGGAACGCATACATACAGCCAAAAATATTTACCTCGAAATGTAATAGTGTAAATAAATAAAAAAAAATCCTATCTTTCTTGCGTACTAGTGTTATATAATTTAAAAAAAAGTTAAATGCTGAATTTAATACAAACTTATCATATTTGTCATTTTCTAGAGAAGATTCTACCAATACGATCCACGTGAAGTTTCATCTATTATTGGTGTACCGTCTAGACCTAGTCATTTACCAGAAGCAGAACCTATATTACCTGGTCATACACTCTTAAGACCAGCACTAGGAATGCTAAAATCTTCTGTCAAATTTCCCCATAAAGACATGGAAGATGGCTCTGGGGTTTATGGTAATATTGATAGTTTGGGATTAAGGTAAGTCAGTTAAACAAATACTTACATACTTCTTTTGTACAATTTCCAAGTAGATTTTTAGAAATATAATCCTTAAAATGAATGGCTTTAATTATATCTAAAACTAGCGACTTACCCTCGCTTCGCTCGAGTTCGTCCCTAAGTTTAGCGTCAGCGAAGCCACGGGTTCCACTAATTAAAATAAATAAAATTTCTAAAATATAATCTCTTTTTTTTTTGTAGTGGGTTAAAAAGAAGCTTTATAACAATAACTATTTATAAGTGAAAGTCCCGTCAAAATCAGTCCAGCCGTTTCAGAGATTAGCCGGAACAAACAAACAGACAGACAGACAAAAAATTTTAAAAATTGTTTTTTTTTTGCTCGTACCGTATACCAATATGTATGTAGTGAAACGCTGTTAATTTGAATTTGAAAAACAGATACATCAATTTTATTTATATGTATAGATATTCACTTTAATAAATTATTTTAAATTTCACTTATAAATCAAGAAATAATAATATATAACAGTTGCTCCTAATTGCGTCAGGGGATCTGTTTTTAAACTGCGTATAAGGTTGATTTGGTCTTCCCCTGACACATTTAAGGGTCATCAGATTTTTTAATAACATATTTTTTTATTTTCTATTATTGTTAAGATAATTTAAATCTTTGCTTTAAATACTCGTAAATTAAATAAAATTATACCTCATCATAACATCAAATATATATCTTATATTATCTTATATAATATATATAATACCTGAACTTCAGCATTAGAAACGCTTGATAAAATTATCAGGAAAATGTATTGTTGCGTGTTAGGGTTCGAACGATTTGGAGAGAAAGACCTGCTGACTCTTTCAGAGACTTTATTTACTAGCACTAGGTCCGAAACAAAGCACTATGTACAAACACTAAGCACTAGATACACTCACTAAGCACTATCGATGTCCGAGGTCGTAGCCAATGTCGTAGATTTCCGCTGGTATCACTCTTGATCACTAGTCTTCACTTCGAAGTCGCTTCGTTGATCGCTCAAACTGAACTCAACTCGCTCGGCCACCCGCGGCTTATTTATACCGGCCGAGTCTAGTCCCAGACCATTCTGGAATGTTCGCGCGTGTACTCGATTTTCGAGTTTATTCCTCTATATAGCTCCTCTAGCGCCATCTAGTATTGAGTGGAGGTTTCACGTTTTGTACAGCACAAAAAGTGGTTCCCTCACTCCACGCTAGATGGCGCAAGCTCCTTCACTCGTGTATTCGTAACATTACTCCCCTCTTAGAGATGCTCGTCCCGAGCATCGTTGTTACTGCCATGGTAACGCGCCAGACGGTCTATGTGTACCACTTTGAATGTCCCTCTTGGTTGCTTTTGAATCCTATAAGTCACATCATTCATTCGGGTAACCACTTTGTATGGACCGTCCCACTTGGTCTGCAACTTTGGAGATTTCCCTTTCCGGCGGGTTGGGTTATGCAGCCACACCAGTGACCCTTCCTCGAATCCACTCGTGTTCGATTTCCGGTCGTATCTGGTTTTCATGTTCTCACTTGACTGTAACCCATTTTCCCGAACCAACGCGTGTATATAGCACATTTTCTCCCTTAAATTGCTGACATAGTCTTTTACGGTCTCTGTTCCCTCCGGTGACCCTCCTGTCAATAGGTCTACTGGTATTCGTAGTTCTCTACCGTAATTGACATACGCCGGGGTAGCTTTTATGCTCTCATGCTCGGCGGTTCGATACGACAGAAGGAAGAGTGGTATATACTTGTCCCAATCCTTTTGTTTGTCGTCTACCAATTTCGCCAAATGCCTCTCAAGAGTCTGGTTAAATCTCTCAACCATTCCATCGGACTGTGGGTGGTACGCGGTGGTCCTCGTCTTATGCATGCCCAAAATTCTGCACACTTCCTGGAACACTTGCGATTCAAAGTTCCTGCCCTGATCAGAATGGATTTCTAGAGGCACACCAAAGCGACATATCACTTCTTCGACTAGCTTAGAAGCGACTGTTGTAGCTTCTTGGTTTGGTATGGCGAACACTTCGGGCCATTTGGTGAAGTAGTCAATGACGACCATAAAATACTTGTTTCCCGATTCCGTTACAGGAAATGGCCCGGCTACGTCAACTGCAATTCGTTCCCACGGTGCACCGACGTTATACAGCTGCAGCTTCCCACGGGTCCTGGTCTGTGGTCCTTTTACAGCAGCGCAAGTAGTACATTTGCGACACCAATCCTGTACATCATCTCGACAATGCAACCAGTAGAATCGTTCTCGCACTTTTGTTAACGTCCTCTTGACACCTAGATGACCTCCTGATACGCCATCATGTACTTCACGGAGAACATCTGGTACTCTCGCTCTTGGGACAATTATCTGAAGATGGAACTCTCTGCCGTTAGTCTTCTCCCATTTCCGGTAGAGTATTCCGTTTTGAAGTATCAGACTGTCCCATTGCGCCCAGTACGACTTAGTGACAGCGCCAGTGGGTGCAACCTCACTCCAGATTGGTTTTGCTTCGCCCCGTTTCTTCCATGTGATGATGTGCCGAAGGTCGTCATCTGTTTCTTGAGCCTCCCTCATAGCATCATTCTCCCAGAGACCCAAAGGACTTGTTCTCGTTAGCTTTAATGTTACTTCATTAGATTCCTGCTTAACACAATGTTTGCAGTCTTCCGAACACGGCCTTCGTGAGAGTGCGTCAGCGTTCCCATGCATCTTTCCGCTGCGGTGTTCCGTCTTGAAGTCATACTCCTGAAGCTGTTCAATCCAGCGAGCTACTTGACCTTCTGGGTTCTTGAATTGCAGTAACCACTTCAAGGCTGCGTGATCAGTTCGCAGTAAAAACTGTCTGCCAATGAGATATTTGTTGAAATGTTGTAGCGTCTTTACAACAGCCAAGAGTTCTCTCCTTGTTACACAGTAGTTTCTTTCTGGCTTGGATAAAGATTTGCTGAAATATGCAATAACAACTTCTCTTTCACCCTGTTTTTGAGATAACACCCCTCCAATGGCCGTGTTGCTTGCATCCGTGTCGACTATAAACTGACCTTCAGTTTGTGGATAGCCCAGGATTGGTGTTTCACACAGATGCTTCTTCAGTTTCTGAAAAGAATCTTCACAAGTCCCATCCCAACTAAATTGTCGTTTATCTTCGGTCAGCCGATGTAACGGCTTGGCTATCTCTGAGAATCCCTTAACAAAACGCCTGTAGTATGAGCATAGGCCGAGGAATGCCCGCACTTCGGTTTTGTCCTTAGGGGTAGGCCATTTTTGAACTGCTTCCAGTTTCTCCGGGTCTGTCTGGATTCCATCACTGGAGATAACATGGCCGAGATAATTGACCTTGTTCCTGAATAAATGACACTTTTTCGGGTTCAACTTTAATTTAGCTCCCTCTATTTTCGCGAAAACTCGCTCCAAGTTTTGCAAATGGTCCTCGAAGTCACGGCCGATAATGATGACGTCATCTAAGTAGACTAAGCAAGCCTCTCCAACTAAGCCTGCTAGTACACACTCCATGAGTCGCTCGAATGTGGCAGGTGCGTTGCACAATCCGAAGGGCATGACGTTAAATTGCCATAAACCTTTACCGGTCGAGAAAGCTGTCTTCTCCTTGTCCTCTGGATGAATTTCCACCTGCCAGTATCCAGATTTCAGGTCTAGGGTCGAAAACCATTTCATGCCACTCAAGGTATCCAAAGTGTCGTCGATTCGAGGTAACGGATAACTGTCCTTCTTAGAGACATCATTGAGACGCCTATAGTCCACACAAAATCTCGTGCTACCATCTTTCTTCTTCACTAATACAACAGGTGAGCACCACGGACTTGCAGACGGTTCAATAATCTTATTCCTTCTCATGTCCTCCAAAAGGCCTTCAACTTCTTTTTCCTTAGCAATTGGTATCCGTCTTGCTCGTTGACGAATTGGTCTCTCGCTTCCGGTATCTATCCTGTGCTGAACCACCGACGTTCTTCCAAGGTCGCCATCGTGACTGGAGAAGATATTCGCGTAGCGCTGTAAAAACTTCTTAGCTTTCATGCCCTGCGAATACGTTAGGTTCCTCTTGCAGTCATCGAGCAGCTCAGTCACTATTCCGTAGTTGTTGCTGTTTGCTGAGTCTGTGCTTGTTATCGAACTACACTTTTTCATCCAGATCACTTCCTCGCACTTTCCAATGACGTCACCTTTGTTCAAGCAGATATCGCGATCACCAAGATTAACAACCTTGACCACAGCGTTACTGCTTCCACTAACAAGGGTTCTCGCCGTCATCAGTTTTTGCGCCGATGTCTTGGTAGGTGTGTCTTCTATCAACACGCATCTGTTTGCCTTTTGCTTTCCAGCTGGCGGCAGTTTCACCAGCACCTGAGCTTCCGCTCGTCCAGGTATAATGACTTTCTTTATACATGCGACTTTCCCGCAGGCACCTCCGAGAATGAAGATTTCTTCTTCACCACACCTGAAAACTCCGTCAGCGACGTTAATTCTGCAGTTGTGTTTCTTCATAAAATCCAAACCCAAGATGCAATCATCCATAATCTCAGCTACGATAACGTCATGGGAGTGTGAGGTCCCCCCTACATCCATCGTTACTGACATTTCTCCCAGGACGGGTATTGGCTGACCGGAGGCCGTAAGAAGCCGACAGTTAATTCTCCTCTTGTGTTCCCTTGCTGCTTTTACCAGATTTGGGTTCACTATTGTTCTAGAGGCTCCTGTGTCTAGAGTCATTTTGCAATCCGTCCCGTTAATAGTCCCCTGAATCGCAAGACTATTCTCGCTGCATGCCTGGGAGATAACGGTTATCGGGGCTTCCTTCGCGTCAGCCAGTACTCGCCCCATAGTCCTGGCTTTTATTCGTTTCCCTGATCCCGGGCAGAGGACGAAGCTCCTTGCTTCTGCAGCTCCTCTATTTGATCCTCGATCCTTTTCATCCTTGCCAGATGGGTCTCCTTCTGCGGGCAGTTGAGCTGAAGATGCCCCCTCTCGCCGCACTTGTAGCACATGACTCCATAACTTCTCTTCGTAGGAGCCTTAACCTGCTTGGCTTCCTCAGAGACCTCGCGGATCTTATGAGTCTGCCGTACGTCATGGCGAACAGCCTCGACCTCTAAAGCATGCGCCAATGCTTCCTTTAGCGAGGTATGGTGACGAAGCCTCACTGCAGCTCTGACCTCCAGGTCTTTGATTCCGTCGACAAATGCTTGAACAATGTTCGTGTCTACCATCTTGGTGTCGGCTCCTGGGTGTGCCTTTCTGACGAGTTTTTCAATTTCCAGCGCCCATTGTTGAAGTCCTTCTCCTGAGCGTTGGACTCTGTCACGCAGTTGGGCACGGAACACGTGTTCCAGGTGTCGCTCCCCGTATCTGGATTCAAGTGCCTCCATCAGGTCTTGGAACCCATTTCCTGTGTGTGGCAGTGCTTCCAAGACAGACAAGGCTTGCCCTCTGAGCGCAACAGTGAGAGCGGTCAGACATTGTTCTTCCGTCCATCCATTGGCAGTGGCAACAGTCTGGAATTGCTGACGATAAGCGTTCCACGAAGTAGTGCCGTCGTATGGCGGCACTTTCACTCTTGGTCCTTGCGCCCCTCCGGTAGTTCCACTAGACATCGCAACTCCCGTGGTTTCAAGGCGCACTACTTTCTTCTGTAGTTCAGCGAGACCGGTTTTCACATTTTCGACATCCAATCCTAACCCGGTAACTCGTTCTTCCACTTCGTCGACATCTTTTCGAAGCTTACCCACCGTGTCACTAACATCTTTTATAGCCAAAAGCGTTTTTTCTTGGAGGTCTTTTTGTTGCTCTTGCTTTGCCTCTTGTGATTCTTTCATTGCCTTAATTAATTCAAATAAACTTCCTAATTGAAGTGCCACTTGAGGGTCTGTAGAAGCTACGGTGCTGCTGATGGGCGTGGCCTGTCCGGTGGGCGTGGCAAAGTGGGCGGAGCCAGTGGGCGGGGCCTGAGTCAAAGTGGGAGGAGCCTGAGTCAAAGTGGGAGGAGCCTGAGTCAAAGTGGGCGGGGCCTGAGGGGCGTGGTCAGTGGGCGTGGCCTGGTGGGCGGGGCCAGTGGGCGTGGCCTGAGGGGCGTGGCCAGTGGGAGTGGCCTGGTAGGCGTGGCCAGTGGGCGGAGCTTGGCCCCCAGTGGCATCCGCAGCTCGTTGTGTCCTCGTCCTGACCCCCTCCTTGGGGTTCTCTCTCGGAGTCAATGGCATCTCCAAATCTCACTTCCGACACCAGTTGTTGCGTGTTAGGGTTCGAACGATTTGGAGAGAAAGACCTGCTGACTCTTTCAGAGACTTTATTTACTAGCACTAGGTCCGAAACAAAGCACTATGTACAAACACTAAGCACTAGATACACTCACTAAGCACTATCGATGTCCGAGGTCGTAGCCAATGTCGTAGATTTCCGCTGGTATCACTCTTGATCACTAGTCTTCACTTCGAAGTCGCTTCGTTGATCGCTCAAACTGAACTCAACTCGCTCGGCCACCCGCGGCTTATTTATACCGGCCGAGTCTAGTCCCAGACCATTCTGGAATGTTCGCGCGTGTACTCGATTTTCGAGTTTATTCCTCTATATAGCTCCTCTAGCGCCATCTAGTATTGAGTGGAGGTTTCACGTTTTGTACAGCACAAAAAGTGGTTCCCTCACTCCACGCTAGATGGCGCAAGCTCCTTCACTCGTGTATTCGTAACAGTATGTATACTTCAACATTATAAACGCTTGAAAAAATCAGGGAAATATAATTATATATATTACGATATCATCGTAATATACGTAAGCAAAACATTATGCTTCAATTTAATTTTAATTTACAACTAGAGTGTAAATCTTAGTATTTTTTAGAAGGTTTTTAGGTCTTGTTACTTATAATTAATTTTATTATAACAACAACACAAACCACCACCAACCACAAGAAACCTTCCTCTTCAATCACTCTATTTATTAAAAGAGACCGCATCAAAATCCGTTGCGTAGTTTTAAAGATTTAAGCATACATAGGGATATATAGGGACAGAGAAAGCTACTTTGTTTTATACTATGTAGTGATGTGCAATCTTATATATTATAACTGTAACGGTGTTTGATTACTAAATAAATAAATAAAACGATGTAACAGACAGACTAACATGCAGACGTCAAACTAAAGACATCCTTATTTTTACGGCGGAAGTTCAAATAGTTACTACTAAGACAACCTGAAACATTTAAAAACGTTTGCGACATCCCTATGCCACTCAAGAATAATATAATGTAAATGTAATTTCGTTCAATTAGATACGATGCCAGAAATGAGAGATTGCTTTACTCTGGATTTAGAAGATCCCCGTCCGATTATATAATGGTGAGATAAATATTTTGTTTTTAATTTTCAGTTTTGTTTTTTTTTCACAACTTATTTTACCCGACAATAATAGATGAATAAGTGTTATACTGAAAGTTTACTTGAATCCTTACTAATATTATAAATGGGACAGTAACTCTGTGTCTGTGTGTGTGTGTGTGTCTGTCGTTCTATCACGCCAAAACTATTGAACCAATTTAAATGTTTGGTATACCGTTAGTCTAGAGCCTGAGAAAGGACACAGGCTACTTTTTAATGCGAAAAAAGTGTTGTAAGAGGTTGAAAAGGGGGGATGAAAAATTGTATAAAAATATCGTCATTTTTAGAGCTAGAAGCTTTAAACTTATTTTTAGGCTCTTCATTCGATATAAATAAACTAGCGGAACCCGCGGCTTCGCTCGCGCTGTAGCTAGGGACGAGCCCGAGAGTGAATAAAATCAAATCCAATGGAAAATCAAATCCAATGGAAATCCAATAGTATATATGGACAAAACGAAGCTGATGAACTCCAAACTTACTATTTATCTTGAGTAATATTATAAAGTTTAATCAGACGATTCCAAGATTAGCTCGGTATTGAAATACATTTGAAAAGCAATTATTATGTTTAGTTAACATTGAACGGGGTTTTGATTTGGTTAAAATAGCTATTTATTGAAGACTAGCCGAACCCGCGGCTTCGCTCGTGCTAAATCTAGTGTCTAGTAATTACTTTTAACGTATAAAATACTTACTTATTATAAAATATGACTCACCCTCGCTTTGCTCGGGTTCGTCTATAGTTGTATCGCAAGCGAAGCCGCGGGTTTCGCTAGTATCCTATGTTACTTCTCCTCTAATACTACTAATACTACCTCCAAGAATATGTGTACAAAGTTTCATGATGATCGAATAAGTAGTTTTTTATTTTATTTTTTATTTTATTTTATTAGACCACCAACAAAGTACTTACAAAACACATGAAAAAAAAAATTGTACATGGAAAATAAAACATAAAAAGTAGTACCTTAATTATAGGTGATAACGACATGAGAAAACAAATTAATATTTAACATTAAATATACCTAATAGGTAAAATAACAATATTTCAACATAATACATTTAAAACCAAATATTTTACTAATATTATAACATATAACATAGGACTGTATCTCTATAGATATTTACTTATAGTTATTCGCTATAGAGACAACGATCTTTTTTTTAAAACTAAATAAATTATCATTAAATATATCTATGTCCTTATTCCTGCTAATTAAACTGTATGATCTCATAATTCTATTGAGAGGGGAGTTGTATCCTAAATTAGAGTTGGCAGCATTGGTTATGAAGAAGGCTCGTTTATCTAAGCGTAAACTCTTAGAAGGCGCAGACATTAGAACTTTGGCAAGTAGTTGTGGGCAGTCCAGTGTACCATTAACCAATTTGTATAGGAACAGAGCGTCAAGCTTACGTCTCCGGTTAGTCAATGTGTCCATTCCGAAATGTGATAAACGGTCTTCATAATGTGGTAATTTTTTTACTAGGCCAAATTTAAATGATAGATGCCACAAGAAACGTTTTTGAACGCTTTCCAATCTTTTTATGTAGACATCGTAGTAAGGGTTCCACACAACACTGCAATACTCTAGAACACTGCGCACAAGAGCATTATATAGGCAAATTATGGTTTGTGGATTCCGGAAGTCATTACAGTTTCTTAAAATGAAGCCCAAATTCTTAAAAGCTTTTCGGCAGATTTCATCGATATGAATATGGAAACGTAATTTTGTATCAAGGAAAACACCGAGGTCACGAACTACGTCTGAAAACTCTAGTGAAATATTGCTTATTTTATAACTATTGCAGGATTTTCTTTTAAGTCTATTGAAACTCACTACATGGCACTTTTTTACATTTAAGTTCATTGCATTGTTATTGCACCAAGTATTTAGTCTATCCAAGTCAGCTTGAAGCAAATCTACATCTTTTAGAGAGTTGATACTTCGGAAAAATTTAAGATCATCTGCGAATAAGTAGTACTCAGAATGTCGGAAGCAATCGCCTATATCATTAATAAAGACATTGAATAAAATAGGTCCCAAATGGGACCCTTGTGGGACCCCCGATAGAACCTTAAAGGAGTGAGATTCAAATCCGTAAACCACTACTATTGTATCCCTGTTGTTAAGATAAGACCTAAACCAATTCAACAGCCCGCCTGTGATACCACAGTCAGAAAGTTTTTTAATCAAAACACTGTGCAGTACTTTATCGAAAGCCTTACTGAAATCCGTGTATATTACATCAATAGACTGCCGAGAATCTATTGCACGAGAAATCGCGTCCACGAATAAAACTAAATTTCGATGGGTGCCTGGAACAAGACCGCAATAGCCATAGTAGCTGTTTTCCGATTAAGCCATTTTCGTAATCTACGGACCCTATTACACCTTGTGAATTTTTTTCACGAATTTATAATGAAAACTGACTGATTTAGCAAAAGCAGTATGGATATTGTCTCGTTATTCCCCCGTTCATCGTTCGAATTTTATTTACCGGAATAATCGTGCTATGTGCAATGATTAAAGGTTTTTTTCATTCTTCTACAAGTAACGACCATTGCGGCTTTCTTCCCCGAAATAAACTTAGTATACCGATTCACAATAAACATTGCTGTTCAAATATTTTAAACTTTCACTAGTAATAGTAATTATGGTTTTCTACTATATAAGTATATAATAGTAATTATCGTACTACGGGTTCGGGATCGGGAATGAAAAGCGTTCTAAAGATGTTTTATTTACACTTTATATACACGCGCAGTTTGTACACAGCACTAGTTAAATTAAGTCTCTGAGCACTATAATCCACCACTTTTAATAATTTACTATACTCTTCTTGACTTTTCCACTATTTCGTATCTCTTCGTAATCTTCACTTAACTCCAAACATCAACTGATCTCTCGACACACTGCCGGCCTTTTTATATGTGTAAATTTAGAACATTCTAGTATCGAAAATTCAAAATGTTTCTAGTAACTTCCAAATCTTTCCTGAAAATGCTTTGTCTCTCTCTCTGACACATTAAAATTTGCAATAAACTGTTCTTTTTATCTAATTGTCAAAAGTTAGAAATTGACATTCGCTGTTGTAAAGCATGGTACAAGCGTGCTATTATGACGGGTTCGCACTCTATTCCGCGACACTACCCCCTCCTAAGACATGATCATCTCGAGCATCGTTGTTGCCGTGATACTTGGCTAATCGGTCCACATGCACGATTTTAGCCGGGCTTCTAGATGTACGTTGAATTCGGAAAGTGACATTGTTAATTTTCGTTATAAACCATCAACTGGGTTGCAGCTTTGGCGATTTCCTCTTTCGTCTCACCGGGTTATGCAGCCATACCAATGAGCCTTCCTCGAAGTTCGTTCCTGTCGCCTTCCGGTCATAACGAGTTTTAATGCGTTCACTTGCTTGTAGCCTTGCATCTCGTATCTGCTCATGAACACCAATCACCTTCGCTCTTAGTTTACTGGCATATTCGGTGATGCAACTTGGGGTATCCGGCGGGCAACCATTTAACAGATCCGCTGGTAACCGTAATTCTCTTCCGAAATTTGCAAAAGCAGGTGTTATGGTCATGCTTTCGTGTACAGCAGTCCGGTAAGATAGCAGGAACAATGATAAATACTCGTCCCAGTCCTTTTGATGTTTATCCACTACCTTAGCTACGAGTAGATGGCGTTCCAGAGTCTGGTTAAACCTTTCAACCATTCCATCTGACTGTGGATGATGTGGTGTGGTGTGGTGTAGTCTTGTGCACCCCCAGGATTTTACATACTTCCTGAAATATATGCGATTCAAAGTTTCTTCCTTGATCAATGTGCATTTCTAGCGGAACGCCGAATCTGCAAAATACATATTTTACCAAAGTATTTGCGATAGTTACTGCTTCTTGATTCGGGATACTGACTCTGAGGGAAACAAAATATTATGGTCTTACATTATGGAAATGGTTGCGTGTCATACTCATGAGGGCATACTGAAGTTAAAATACAGTTTTGAAGATTATAATATTATGGAGTTACACACTCGTGATCTACCAACCAGATTTGCTACTGGAGGCGCCGGGGTACGAGGTGGAGGCACACGAAGTGGACATACACGAGGTGCACAAATACTTCGTGCTGCTGCTACTCCTACTGCTGAAATTCCAATCGTTTCCAAGCTGTAAAGGGCTTACAATCAACCATTTCCTGTGCCTACAGCCTTGCACTCAGACTTAATAAGTCTTTGTAAAAATCATGACATTCCTCGCCACTACCATGATTTTTATGAGGCTTTGGTA
This sequence comes from Boloria selene, assembly GCA_905231865.2. NCBI lineage: Eukaryota > Metazoa > Arthropoda > Insecta > Lepidoptera > Nymphalidae > Boloria > Boloria selene. The sequence goes on from HG993133.1 coordinate 3,964,980, forward strand.
TGCGAAACTGTTGAGGATGAAGTAGCAGAACATTATTCCCAAGAAGATACACCATTTGATTATGAATAATGTTATTATTTCTTTTTGTTACCTACCTAGATTGTAATATTATTGTTTCTGGTTTCATTTATGTGGATAGACTTTGATAATAATAAAAAAGGGTGGAAAATTTTAGATCGTAGAAATGTTATAATAACCTGAAGACTATGTTATTGTCCAAAACTTTAAGTAAAATCAATAAATACATAATAATAAATAATTACGTAATTTTCTAGATTGATTGTGGTCATTCCATAACAACCATATTCATATAATGTACACAGCATTGACAAGTACATTTACCAAGTCGATCATTAAATTCATGTAATATCACTGCAAAATGCTATTACTGTATTCGCCATACATCCTTCAGATCAGCGTACAATGTAGCAATAGACTATTGCTGTTTGATTGATTTCGCACTTTTTACCGGAATAAAACCACAATGGACTCTTAACGGAAACGACATTCAATGTATGAAGCAGCAATATGATTTTTTACTTTTTTTTAGTTATATCCTTAGCACTATAAGCTTATGTACATTATATATCCCTCCAGAAAAAAATAACGCATCTTTTGATATACAAACTGTTTTGATGGTCCTCGTAGTTTAGTAATTATTCATGATTTTCACTAAATCTTTTTTCCTGTAAAATTGTATTTTGTCGATTGCGGCTTTGTTCCAATAACCCATCGATTTGTAGATGTAGATCTGTGTTTAATGAAGCCGTGTTGATGTGGTGAAATAATTTGTTTAAGATGCCAATTAATTACAGGGCATAAAAGTTTTTCGAATAATTTTGCGAATGTTGGAAGTATAGAAATTGGTCAATAATTACTTATTAGTTCAGCATTACCATCTTTTAATATAGGAACAATTAGGGATTTTTTCCAAAGTGATGGGAAAACGCCTGTTACTAACGATTTATTGAATATTAAAAATAGAGGATATACTATAGCAGAGCCACATTTAACAATGAAGTAGGACGGTATTCCATCTACTCCAGCGCCTTTATTAGGGTCCATTCTTTTGATAACATTCAAAATATCGATAAGAGTAATGTGAACATTATGAAGTGAGCTGTTATTTTTTTCTATTGTTAAATAATTATTACAAACATTATTTGATGACCTACCCAAACTGTAAACAGACGAAAATTGTTCAACAAATAAGTTACATATATCGACACCTTTAGAGGCAGTTTTATTATTCAAGGTCATTTCGACTGGATATGGACTTTTGTTTTTGCGTGAAAGCGTAACAAATAAACTTACATTCACATATTTTATAATATTAAGTATAGATTTTACATATACATTTAAATATTTCTTTAGTAAATAGACCTTAAAGTATAATATATATGTATATATATGTTGGGACATTTACACACAGCACTATCTAGTTCCACGGTAAGGTACGAGCCTTGTGTTATGGATACTAGATGGTTGATATACTACACATATATAAGTTTAAATACATACATATTATAAATATAAACATCCATGACTGGAGTACAAACATTCGTGCTCAACAAATGAATGCCCCCAGCGGGGCTCGAACCCGCGACCGCTTGCGCAGCAAGTAGGGTCACTACAAACTGCGCCACGCGTGTCGTCGAATAATATTAATATTATAGATAATATAATATTACAGATTTTTACAATATATAATGTACAATGTAGATATATATTTTGTGTTCAAGGTTGTTCCTACTAAGGGAGCTTACTACGGAAATCCAAGGTAGTATTAATTTTCTTTTAACTATTAACTGGTATTCTTATACATAAATATAGGTATGTAATATGTACATATAGTTAGTTATGTATACCTCATACAAAGGAATTATATACACGGAGCATCGTAGAAAACCATACAATGTCTAAAATATTTTAACACATTCACTGCGGCACTGATTTATAAGTGCTTTCCATTTCTGCGGCACGAGACGTTTTTAGCCCTGTACTAAAAATTCAACACGAGGTCTATTCAGCCCCGTTATGCCTTAAGGAATAAAGTGCTTTTTTTGCTTATATATTAACTAGTACAAAATAAATCATTATTTTGTTTCCATCACTTTAAATTATGAACTAGAACCCAAGTCAAGAGAACTAATGTACCTACTGGTATGGTGGTATACTCCATGGATTGCGAGGTATCCCTGTAATCTCACAAAAAATAACTTGATTCTATGTTTGTTCATCTCTCATACCTTCAAAAGGCTTGTTCGTAGAACACATTTGTAGAAGGTCAGATGATATAAAGATTTTATTTTATATAATATTCAACTAGCAAACCCAGCCCGCTTCGCTGGACGTAAGTTAAAATAAATTAAACGGTTTTAAAAATTTTCTAAAAATTGAAAGTAATCTAAGTTATTACTTATAACGAGTGAAAGTCCAATCAAGATCGGTCCAGCCGTTTCAGAGAGTAGCCAGAACAAATACAAAAATAAAGACAGAGATTGAGATTGAGATTGAGATATTTTATTGATAAAATTACAAGAATTTTACAGGTCATACAACTAATTCATATTTTTTACATTATTTTACGTATTTATAAATTAATATTTATTATATATATTACACAGCATTTTGTCTTTTACATTATTATAAATATTTTAATTCAATCTTTAATTAAATTTATTTTTAGTTTAATTACATTTTATTTGTTACAGTAACAAATGTCCAAGCATACGAAAATCATTACAATTTTACTTCTAAAATAAGTATATAAAATAAGTATATAAAAACAGAAACAGACAAACAGATAGATAGACAGACATTCAAAAATTTAAAAAATATATATTTTGATATAAGTATCGTATCTATCTACTTTTATATCCATTTAGGGAAAGCTGTTATTTTGAAATGATATTGCATACATTGAGACAATATTGCTATCTATTGCTATTCCTCTTTAATTTGAGTATTAAGTCAAAAACTTGCCTGAGACTTCTCAGATTCATGACATTCAGTAAAAATATCGACACAAATAGTTCGTTCGCTCTCTGTTTAGTACAGCACTAAGCTCCGAGCACGAATGGGTAAAGGCTAATAAATTCAAAGCGAATTTATTCTGCCTTTAATTAATACGAGATAACCCTCAAAGCATACTTGTACAATTCTAAATATTTTGCTTAATATAAAATTAGCTTTTAATATTTACTACAGAGAGCGCATATCTTAATAATAATTTTATTAAATTAAGTAGAATATTTTCTATTTACTTTATATAGTTTATGTTGGATTAATGCTGAGTTGGTAGTGACCCTACTTTCTGCGTCAGCGGTCGCGGGTTCGAGTCCCGCTGAGGGCATTCATTTGTTGAGCAATGTTTGTACTCCGGTTATGGCTGTTTATTTTTATAATATGTATTTATTTAAAATTTGTATATGTTTAGTATATCAACTGTCTGGTATCCGTAACACAAGCATCGTCGCTGACCACGGAACTAGATGGTGATTATGTAATAATGTCCCAACATATGTATTATGTATAATGTATATATAGCAAAATTTCTGTGGATGACATAGTATATAGGTAGGTATATTTACCATCTTTAGCGCTACAAGCATGAAAAAAAAAGAAATCAAAATCTATCAACTATATTTTTTAAAATTATTTATACAATTTTATTATTTAATTTAAGTTATGTTTTATTCACAGATTCAAAGTAGTGTCTGCAGTTTTAGACTTGGTAATTTTTTCTACACACCTAACTACAGTAACAAATTATTAGTCACTAATTATCCACCACTGTGCCTTTCCATGTACTTGGCGTCGGCAATGCCGTGCCAAAATGCCGACTATACAACCATATTCAAACGTATCAGCGGAAAAGTAACAAACATGCACAAACTTTTACATTTTATATATTTTATAAGCCTGTTTAAACAATTAATTTATAATGAACTAGCCATTCTCGCGGCTCCGCTCGCGTTCAAAAGAAATATTTTTCTCCCGTTTTTGCAACATTTTCCATTGATGCTTCGCTCTTATTGGTCGTAGCGTGATGTGATATAGCTTATAGCCTTCCTCGATAAATGGACTATCCAACACAAAAAGAATTTTTCAATTTGGACCAGTAGTTCCTGAGATTAGCGCGTTCAACCAAATAAACAAACAAACAAACTCTTCAGCTTTATATTATTAGTATACATATAAACACAGAAGGTACTTCTTGATTGCTTTATTAATCCAACTTTCAAGTACATAATAAGTTACAAAAATGCAGTAACCATAGACGGCGTTTTAATTTAATCCCATTATCATTAGGGGCAAAAGGAAAAAACAAAAAACGACCTCCTAAAGATATTACAGAGGTTGAGCATCGTCAAAGGGTAAGTCTTAATTATAATTCACTTTTGACGCTATTTTCTTTTAAACATCCTCCATTCGCTTTTGAAAGATAACTTTTTCATTTTCTACAGACCGAAGATTTACGTCGCTACTTTAGGTGGAAATGTAAGATTAATTTTAAATAAATATATATTCATATAAATATCTATTCATATAAATAAAATTGAAGTGTCTGTTTTTAATTTCAAATAGACAGTGTCGGTTTGTTCCGGCTAATCTCTCAAACGGCTGGACTGATTTTGACGGGACTTTCACGTACCGATAGCTAATGATATGTAAGGCGTAACTTATGCTAATTTTTAACCGACTTCAACAAAGTAGGAGGTTATATTTTACAAATTTTATTCATTTTAACAAGCGAAACCCGTAGCTTCGCTGACGGTAAATCTTGCTAGTTATAAATAAAATTAATATTATATATAAAATTCTCGTGTCACAATTTTCGTTCCCATACTCCTCCGAAACGGCTTGACCGATTCTCATGAAATTTTGTGAGCATATTTAGTAGGTCTGAGAATCGGCCAACATCTATTTTTCATCCCCCGAAGTAGGGTTAATACCCCTAAATTTTTATTTTTTATTTTTTAGACAATTTTTTTTCCTACAGATCAACCCAATGAGGTTGATTAGCAATTAAAAAATGAACGCGGGCGAAGCCGCGGGTACAGCTAGTAAGTAATTAAAATTAAAATTAATAAATTCGATAATTTTTTGTATTTACAAACTATACGTGTTATAATAATTGAATTCTAACTAATTCGAATCTAAACATTAAATATTTTTTTTTAAATCTTATTGAAACTGTCATTATTATCGATACAGAAGACAAACCTATAGAATATTATGTATATATTATGATTTTAGAATATTATGTCTATCTATAAATCTGTGACCGCATGACGAGAAAACCATAAGACAGTTTTTAATGAAATTTAGTATGACGATAGCTTGTTGTCTGTAGCACTGCAGCGCCACAATTTATAAATATTATTATTTAAGATATACTAATTTGAAATTTCTATATCAGTCTTATAAATCAATGCAATCGTTTTTATAGTGTAGGTATTTTTCTTTCTTCAAACTTATCTCATAATAATTAGAAGTCTATTAGAAGTCTGTAAAAGAACTCGCCAAATGACAAAATTAAATTATCTTTTCTGGTTTATTCGCGGGTAAAATTTTGTTTTCGATTACTGATGCTTTACAAAAATTATGGTTACGAAAGAGAGAAAGAAGGTCAAATATTCGCGTAAATCCAAAAAAGCATTTAAGCGATTACTAAAATTAACTTATGTACTAATAAAAGTATTAATAAATACCTTTACATCACTAAAAGCGCAAAATGATAACTCTTACTTTTTTTCTATTAAAAAGAAATCTCCTCACTACCAACGTAACAAAAACAACTATTTCGCTCTAAATTCTGATATTTGATAAATGCATGTAGAGCTTTGGAACTTTCTACATGCGGTCGTCTTTAACTTCCTAAATGCTTGAAGTCTCCGAGGAGTTAATGAATACAGGAACATTTCAGATAAACTTACAATATGTGGTAAAAGCTTAAAATAGACAGAAAGCTTATTTTACTGCATTATGTTTATAGTAAGAAAACAACGTTTTGGAATTTATATATACCTGAAGGTCGACTAACTATTAATTATTTTTCTGCAAACTTTTGTTTATTAATTTATTTATGTATATACCACACAAAAAAACAGCCATAAAAAATTAGCTATAATTAAGTTATTATAGCACAAAAAATGAAAGACTTTCATGCTATCTTGCGAGAGCCCTTAGGCCTTCTCAATCCGACCCTATTCGTAAAATCAATTCTTCCTTTCGTCTTTATACGTCAAGCTGTTTTCGATATTTCATGATGATTGACCTTTCGCTTTTATATGCAAATATATATAAATAGCAAAGAAATAATGGTTCTGTACACTTTTCTGTTTGTATGATAACAGATTTTTGTTTTATTTAGTTGCGATTGACAAGCATTAGTTTCGTCTATGATAATAAATTTTGATTCCAAGAACAACACCACCTATGTTACAACACCTATGTTAGGTGTTATTATATTTTTGTATATGTTTCTTGTTGAAATTTAATATAAAATGGCACCAAAGTACAAGTAACTTACAATTTGTCTATTTTAATTTTAAAAGTCGGGAACCAAAAATCAAAATAAATTCACGACAATATCCGAAAATTTAAAAATTTAAAAAATTTAAATTTAAAAAAACTGCCCAACTTGTAAAAAATTTTATTTTTTACAAGTTGGGCAGTTAGCGTTGTCGCCCTTCAGTGCGTTTAAGAGCGCAAAAGAGAACGTGATTTTTATTAATATGAAACAGAAAGTAGTAGAGATTTCGTAACGATATTTACGCTAATATTTTCAGGACATAAACACGTCATCTAAGAAAGGTCTTTCCAATTACTTGTAAGTATTTATAACTATTATTATATGAGCTAACTGAGAACAATCCTTATTATCTTTAAAGAAAAAGAATATCGGTTTTGGTGGGCTATTATTATTGTACGTCATTTAGAGATGCACTAGTTTTTCGAAGAATATCTCGTCTGTCACTCAGAGATGCACTCTGGGACGTTAAGCTATGGCAAGTTAGAATATGAAAAGCTAAACTGAATTTTTAATGTTCATGTTTCACGTCTCTTACGAGTTGGCCTGCGGGCATAGACAAGATGTCATCCTACGATAGTTGAGAAATGGAATTTAAATTGTATCGAAATAATAGAAAAGTAATACGCCAAAGAACTGTTTGGTACACGTTATTCCCATACTAGCGAAATACCCTTGTTTTTTTTTTGAGCAGAACATTCATTATTTACTTATTTGAAATATTAGTAGCTTGGCTAATAGCATAGCCAACCTAAAGGGGGATGACGGATTCATTTGTTAAACTCTGATGTTTGTACTCCAGTCATGGGTGTTTATATTTATAATAAGTATGTATTTAAACTTATATAAGTATGTAGTATATCAACTATCTGGTATCCGTAACACAAGCTTCCTTCGTAGCTTACCACGGAAGTAGATGGCGCTGTGTGTAATAATGTCCCAACATGTCCTTAAAACTTGTTAGGTTATCTTAGACATACATTCTGTGTATCATAATAACGGGATCTAAGTCACTTTGTTTTCCAAAGGAGCATATTGCCACTGGACTTGCAATGCCTTAAAAAGCTAGTTGAATGATGTTTCTTACGTAGTCTCTTCTTTGATCAATATTTATTTTTACAGAAGCTTGAGTGGGATAGTAAGTAGTGTTTATGAATATTTTCGTTTTTAGCATAAGTTACGTATTTTTATGATGGCCAAGAGCTTTGGCGATCATAACACACCGATTTTCTTTAGGAACGACTTAAGAGCTTTTTAATATTATGTTTTACCTAGTTTTCTTAAAAAAATTGACAAGCAAATCCTTAACCCGCAAGCAACTGTGATGACAAATGTGATATATTGCCTCTACTATATCACAAGGCGCAGCAAGGCGGTGCTTACAAAAAAGCTAAGTTGTCTAGTTCGAACAGTTACTAGCAGTTGCTCTAAGTGCCTATGTGGTACTCTATGTGTTCTATGCGAACTATTTATCTACACCCCATAAAATATATAATAAGATGACTGAATATAAAATGTATACATATATACAAACATACACATATTCGTAGAAACTTCCAAAAACATAGCTTAAAAATGACTTAGAATATTTTTACTTTAGTCCTTCATTCTGTTTCCTTCTGTATACATTTCCTCTTTCTTATTTATTTTTGTTTTAAAAAATTAGACTATTTCTTAAAATGATAACTCGAATCATTTAAGAATATAGATTTCTTTTACATAACGATTTAATGTAATTACATAAAACATTTTCCTTTTTTAAAGACTGATTGCTTAAATCATTAAAGAGGTTCAAAGTATTTTTTTTAAACAGCCTAGATTGTGATATTTAGATAAGGGCAATTTAGCGTTTGTGTCGCGTCCATAGCGTCAAATTGAAAACCATTACGGGTAATAACGTAGAAAACTTTTTAATTTAAAAGAAAGCTACGAATCTAATATGTATTGATTACATACATAAATTGTACTATATATACTTAAATATAACAATATAAAACTGTATTCTTACTAACTAATATCACTTAATATAAATATGTTTGTGTATCTTCACGGAATAGCACTTTTTTTCTTTATTATATCTATCTTTTCTTTGGGTTTCATTAGCACTTAAATTTCACTTATATGTAACGTAAGGCTCTTCAATAGTCTCAAAATTCGACATTTTATTAGTATGGAAAGTATGTTTGTTTCCTTGTTCAATTATTGTAAGAAAGCTGTTAAAAAGAGAATTTTCACCTACGCTTTCGAGCTCCTGGACTTCTGCCTCAATCTGACCAGTCAAGGAGACAAGCCAAAGGATTTTTTTTATTAATAAAGACTTTCCTTGGCTGATTATAAACTGTCAAATAATCACATTTTTATTATTATAATTATATTTCACATAACATATTAACATGTTAATTTCATATTATACAAGTTATGGTTAAACATACTAGCTAACATAATATATTTTATGGTATTTTAGTAGAATAAAAAAAACTTTTAAAATTGTTAAAATTTCTATTATCAGAATAAAGCTAAGTTACACAGTCACGTGTTACGAGCTAGTACCACCGCACAAAATGGAAGTATGGAAAAAGAGAGTGAATCAATATCAAACGAACAACCAATTAATAGTGAGAGTGCAGGAAAGATGAAATGGCTACTGGATTCAAAGGTGAGAAAAGTTTATAATACTAGTAAAGCTTTAAGTTATAATAAGACGTGAAAATGATAAGAAAAAATGCACACACAACATTATTATTATTATACACTTTACTCTTACGCCCGAGCACAAAATAAATATATATAAAAGGCCGAAAATAAATATAATAAACTTACATACATAGAAATAAATAAATGTACTTAGACATTACATAAATAAATATTTGTACCGGGCGGAGGAATACACCTCGACAGGATTATTATTATTATTATTATTTCTTATTATCCCATCACTACATACCTAGTATAAAACAAAGTCGCTTCCCGCTGTCTGTCTGTCCCTATAACTATACAACGGATTTTGATGCGTTTTTTAATAGATAGAGTGATTCAAGAGGATGGTTTATAATATGTAAAACTAGCGGAACCCGCAGCTTCGCTCGCGCTAGATCGAGGGACGAGCTCCAGCGAAACGTGGGCGATTAACTAGTAAATATTATAAATTCGAAAATTAGGATGCATGTTTGTTACTCAGTTTAGTTAGAACGGCTTCACGGACCTAGATGAAATTTGGCACAGTGATAGGTTATAGTCTGAAATATCACAATAGGTCACTATTAAACCCGAAAAATGAAATGTACTGTTCCCTTGAGATAGATTTGTTTTATTTTGAACCTAAGCGAAGCGAGGGGAGTTGCTAGTAATACTAGTATATTTTGTTGTTGACAGTTAAAATATTTCATTAAATATATATTTTTTTTTATTTTTCTAATAGTCAATTGTATTTTATGTATAATCGTATATAGTAATAATAACCGTAAGATATAAGAAGTTTTTTTTTTAATTAAGCACAAACTCCTTTATGAAAGCTGGTTTAAAGTAAATACCTGTTCTAATATTTTTGTAGGATATTTACAACAATATAAAAGTTAATCAAAATGCTCCCGAATTAAATGAGCTCATTCCAAAAGGATATCTAGAAGACAATATCCGTAAATGGTGGTATTACAACGCGGTAAGATTAAAAGAGAAATTTTTATTTTTTCAATATATATTAAACGATTTTACTATTTATTATGACTATATAACTACGAAAAGGCAATATATTATTTGAATAAGTTATATTATACAATCTGTACTATGTTATATAGGTATTTCTATCACTTTTCTTGAGACCTTACATATCACCGTCTAGTCCCATGGTAAGCTCTCGTAGCTTAGCTTTTGCTATCGATACCAGATAATTCAAGTTTAAATACATATTATATATATTATAAAACTATGAACCGTAGCTGGGTTATTCATATTCGTCGTCATAATACAAATAAATGTCCCCAGTGAGACTCGAACGCGCAACTGCTGGCATATCAAGCTATATAGTTCCTATCGTCATTTATGTTTTAAATGACGATAGGTCAGCACAATAAATGGTTCTGTTATTATTTTTATTGAATATTGAATCTTGCAATAAAAACTCAATGTAACTTTATGTAAAAATTGATAATTTGTATGTTTGCTCTCTTACAGAATGATTATACGCCCTTTGATGACTAATAAATATATTTAAAACTTATTTTATGTTTTATTACACTCTCATATCAAAAACGATTGCAGTAGTACAGATAACTCTTCCCGTACAAAAAAATTGGGATCTATTTTTTTTCTTTTTTTTTACAATTTGTAACTGATAAAAAAAATTACCAATCGATGCATCCTCTTTGAAAAATAATATTAAACTAAATATTCTTTCATTCGTTTATAAATTACCTTGTATTAAAAATATTATCTTAAACGCCATCTGTACGGGGATAAATGAAACCTGTACATTTTATTAAAAGCATCATAAAGTATCTCAGTCAAGTTATAGATGGCGCTATAAAAAATAAAATAAAATAATTATTAAATTATAATATAATTTCCTTTTTTATAATCAGATTAATGATTATCTTATAATCATAATAAATTATTTTAATCCTTCATAAGTTTTAAAGTTTTTTTTTTTTCATTTTTCCCCTTTTTAGGGTTCCGTACCCAAAGGGTAAAACGGAAAACTACTACTAAGACTCCGCTGTCCATCTGTCTGTCTGTCCATCTGTCTGTCTGTCCGTCTGTCACCAGGCTGTATCTCATGAACCGTGATAGTTGGACAATTGAAATTTTCACAGATGGTTTATTTCTGTGGTCGCTATAACAAAAAATACAAAAATATAGAATAATTAATAAATACCTATTTAAGGGAGCTCCCACAAACTCGTTTTTGCTCGATATTGATAACGGCAACAGGTAAATGCTAACTTAATAATATATTCACTTCAAAAAAAAATACATAAATTAACATAAAACAAATATTTAAGTGGGGCTCCCATACAACAGACATGATTTTTTGCCGTTTTTGTAGATAATGGTACAGAACCCTTCGTGCGCGAGTTCAACTAGTACTTGTCTGGTTTTTTCGTATACCTCTCAGCAAACCTTTTCATTTAATATCAATTTTAAGGAGGCGGATAAAAAAACATCTTTGGCATTTCGCCATATTAGATTTACAATGACGTCACTTTGCTTATTGTACTTCGCTCATCAATCCTCGCCATAGAGAATTAAAAGACCAGACGAAGTACCATGTCTTGAACATATTCTACATTACACTTAACCGATATATAAAAAAAATGTAAAGGAATATTGAACTTTTAAATGAAATTATAAATGAAAGTAATTAATGATTTAATGACTAACTTCACGCTGTCTTCAATATCGACCAACTTCATAAATCCGTCCCATTATAATAAGTTACTCTCGTTATTGTTCTTCTAGAGAAGTACTCATATTTTTATCCTTTACAAAAATATGATTATACAGAACCAATGAAATGCGGTGTCAGATGGTAACGCGCTCGCTCTAGTGATGTGGGTTCTCAGAGAACCTAGCAAGTTTTCGAAGGGCATGTGAAGTCCGCCAACCCGCACTAGGCCAGTATGGTGGTCTTTGGCCTGATCCCCCTCGTATTAAAGGGAGACCTATGCCCAGCAGCGGTTCGTTATAAAGGACTGAATACTTATAAAAACAATGAAGAAACTGGCGTTTAATATTAACTTTTAAATAACACTAATAGCGATAGTAGCAATGTTTTAATAATTATCTAAGCAGTAAGTAGATAGCTTAATCGGTAAGTTAATAAATACAAACACAAAAATAAATTGTAAGCCATAAAACATGTAAATTACTTTTTTACTAATAATTAATAGGTTAACCAACTTTTAAATAAATTTATTCCGCTCTTTTTGGTGATATTTTTAACATAATAATATGTAAATGTCTTTCATAATAGGAATTACTCAATTACCTAGATATAATTATATATATAGAACTTTTAAAAGCCAAAATATACTCCAAGTCATATTCAAATGCGAAAGTAACTCTGTCTGTTGCACTTTCACGCCAAAACTACTGAACCGATTTAAATGAAATTTGGTGCACAGATAGTCTAGAGCCAGAGAAAGGACATAATCTACTTATCAAGGCGAAAAAGGGCTCTAAGAAGTGGAAATAGGGGATGAAAGTTTGTATGGAAATTACTTAATTTTTAAAGCCAGAACCTTGAAACTTATTCTTAGGCTTTTGATTAGATATAAATAAATAAGACATTCAAAGTTTGCAAAAATTTAATCCTAAAGGGGGTACGTAGGGACGAACACGAGCGAAGTGAGGGTGAATCGTTTGTAATATTATATACTAGCTTTACCCGCGGCTTCGCCCGCGTTCATTTTTTTAATTGCTAATCATCCTCATTGGGTTCATCTGTAGGATGCCTGAAAGTTTCTTCAAAATTACTCTAGCTATTTCAGAACCCATTGTTAATACAAACAATTATTTAATTTTTCGTAAAAAATTTTTTTTATTAAAAGTATCCTATGTTACTTCTAATACCTCCAAGAATATGTGTACAAAGTTTCATGATGATCGGTTGAGTAGTTTTCGCGTGAAAGCGTAACAAACAAACTTACATTCACATTTATAGGTATAATATTAGTAGGGATGTGTTGTGTAAATACATCTATCAGTCGCTAAGAACTAAAACATGATAGTTTATTGCTTAAAATATTACTATGTATCATATAGTTAAATTTTGCTTTATTGTCTACGTGATTAGATTGTTACAGTACGAGAGCATCTTTGCCTCACGACAATTGCCTTTGTTAGTTTAAATTAATATTTTTCCAAGTGCTTGTGCGAAAAATAAACTCAAACACTGTTTTTTTACTAAAATGCGTTATTTCTGTTAATTACTATATGGTTTTAGTTTTATTTATTATTAATTTTGATATAAATAATATTTTATTCTACTTATAGTACACTAGCTATAGCCCGTTAAGTGCGCACTGTATTAAAATCTATTTATAAAAAAATATAAAAATATGTTGGGACATTATTATAACAGCGCATTCTAGTTCCGTGGTAAGCTATGAGACTTGTGTTATACCATTGTGGATACCAGATAGTTGATATGGATACCAGATAGTTGATATTTTTTAAATAGATATATATTATAAATATAAACACTCATGAATGGAAAACAAAAATTCGTGCTCAACTAATGAATGCCCTCAGCTTGACTCGAACCCGCGACCGCTAGCGCAGAAAGCAGGGTCACTACCAACTGAGCCAAAAGTGTCGTCAATTAAGTATATTCTTCATCATTCTTCCTTACAACGTCTAACTAGACAGATATCATTTAAATTATATTTCAAGCATAGGTAATATGCTTAGATGGTAAATACAAATACATACTAAGGTGACAAAGTGTTATTTTTTAAATTTTGATTCATCTATAAGGTGAACATTAAGCAATATATAAATTACAAATAACAATCTGAAAACTTAGATTAATTTAAATAAAATTGAAAATATAAAATTTGTAATAATAATAATAATTAGTAAAACAAAATCAATAGGATTGACCTTTCACGTCATACTCGTACATTTAAAAAATCAGACGTCATAATAGCAATCCGACAACTCCTAAGAACAACACTATTACTTACTCAGCATTGACGTAATAAAATAAATCCTTATTTCCTTATTTTTTCCATTTTTATTCATTTTATTCATTTTTATTAAAAGTTTTGCATTACCAATAATATAGCGGTCGCGGGTTCGAGTCCATCTTGGTGCATTTTGTTAAACTCCGATGTTTGTGCTCCAGTCATGGGTGTTTATACATATTTATGACATGTATACTTAAACTTATATATGAAGTACCTAATTATATCAACTATCTGGTATCCTTCGTAGCTTACCATGGAACTAGATGGCGCTGTGTGTAATAACGTCCCAATTTATTTATTTATTATTTATTTATTATCTACTAGCAAACACGGCCCGCTTCGCTGAGCATAAGTTAAAATAAATTAAACAGTTTTTATAATTTTCTAGTAAAATAAATGTAGCCTAAATTACTCTTTAAGACATTAGCTATCTGCAAGTGAAAGTCCCGTCAAAATCGGTCCAGCCGTTTCAGAGATTAGCTGGAACAAACAGACAGACAGACAAAAATTATAAAAATTGTCTTTTGATGTAAGCACCATATATACGTACTTTCATATATATATTAGTGAAAATCTGTTAGTTAAAAATTAAAAACAGACACTTCAATTTTATTTATATATATACCTACTGATGCATTTATTCATATTGAAAAGCCATAATGTGTACAGTCAGAAATAATAACATGTAAAAAAGGACAGAAAGGAAAGATTAATTATAAAGCCTTAATCATTCGTGAATATAATTATTACATAAAAACCTCTCTATATACCGGTTTATTTCTGTTATCTCGAACCGGTAGACAATTTAATTCTATATAAGACGCGCGATGCTTCAAAAGAAATATTTCTTGGCATTTTCATTTACAATAATGGTCGCCTTAATCGGTTTAGTTATTTATCTTGTTTTAAATAGGTAAGTATTTAGTGAGAGTTCATTTATTCTTTAATTTTTAAACTTAATTTTTTTGTATAATAAAGTTCGTAAATATATAACAAAGAATCGTTTATTTTGGTGTAGCACATTTATTTTTGGAAATAATTCAGTAATTTTAGAATTTAAATTTAGAAATTTAAATTAAATTTTAAAATTTAAATAATATTATATTAGATATTGTAATTATTTTTAAAATTTACAGGATTCAAGGAACACCAATAAATAAAAAAATCATAATAGATCAAGATGGAGGTGCTGACGATGCAATGGCAATATTCATCGGATTACTATATGAAAAATATTATAAAGGGTAAATATTTATTATACATAGTATTTATCTGTTTTTTACAATTTAATAATAACTATAAGGTTATAAAATAAAATTGGTTAGAGTTACTTATAACTTTTTATGATGGTTATCTTAGTAGTTCGTCCTCCATATCTAACTAAAGAAATTAGCACTGAGTTTGGAATCTGCTTAGTCAATAAATAAACTAAACTAAGCTTAAATATAGGTATTACAATTAAAAAGTAGTAAATCTCCTTATGAAAAGATAGGATTAGAGATAAAAGTAATATTTAGCATCTATCTATGTTTATTCAATCAAATTTATTTATTTTAAACTAGCGACTCACATCGTTCCTAGGTTTAGCGTCAGCGAACTCCACGGGAACGGGTTCCACTAGTTAAAATAAATAAAATTTCTACCTCCTCCTTTTTTTAAGTTGGTTAAAAAGTGGCCTATGTTACGCCTTATAACATTAGCTATCTGCGAGTGAAAGTCCCCTCAAAATCAATCCAGCCGTTTCAGAGATTACCCGAAACCAGCAGACAGACAGACAAACAAAAATTTTAAAAATTGGTTCTTTATTTCTAGTATCGTAAATACTTTCATATTAATTTTGTGAAAACCTTTTAATTTGAATTTAAAAACGGACACTCCAATTTTATTTATTTGTATAGATATAGCTAATTTTTCAGACCAGAAATAGTGGCAATAACAACAACACATGGCAATGTTGCCGAGGACCAAGTTTTTAATAACACCCAAAGAATACTGACTGTTGCAGGCCGAAGAGATGTAAATAAGTAATTTTTATTTAATCTATGTATAATTAATATTATACCTAGTCCTAGTCCAGTTACTTAATGATTAATTCACAATTCAAGGTCAATAGAATGCTTAAGGCCTCAATGGATAAATAACTTTACTAAGAATGTTGATTTGCAAATTTTCTTTCGCATTTATCGGTATTATAATTTTTTTCCTTAAAAAGACAGCCAAGATCGAATTGTTTTTGCACACAAAATATACTGAACAGATACTTTTGTAGATAATATTGGAGAATATTTTCTACGCAGACCCTTGACTAGTTCTTTTACTGACTTAAAAAACTTTAAATCTCAAATAAATTCGCCCTCCTTATATTTAAAAAACTGTTTTGATTTTGTTTTTCTTCGTAAGTGTGTAATTGAAGTATCGCTGTATAGTAAAATTAATTTTATTATCAGTATGTACTCGACAAAAACTGAAATTATAACTAAGTTTTACTGTATTAGTATAAATTATTATAATTTTACTTTAAAGTATAATATATTTAGCTTGCTATTTGCTTAGACACACAAAAAGATATGCACAATTTTTTTTTTATTTGGCATCGATATAATCCCAAGGATCACCAAAAAATACGATATAGCTAATTCCACTTAGTACTACATTAGTGCCATAGGTTCTGTACTATTTAATATTTCTGGATGATTTTGACTGATACTAATTCAATGAATTAGTCTTTCTAGAAAGCAAGTCTGGTGGCGACAGAGCCGGGAGTTTTATAGTTGGTGGTGTTTCACCCCCGTGCCTCGGACAGCACGTAAAGTTGGTTTTGAATCATAACTCACCGAACGTCTCAAAGTACGGATAACTACCTATTGGAATTTAAGGATTTTTCCGAGTGAAGGGAATAAATTGTGTACTGGCACTACAATAAATCCTGAGCAGTTCACTAATGCCATTGAAATTAGCCACCTTAGCCAAAATCCATCGAGATAAAATCGTACTATTCACCTTATAACTCATATTTTTACTTTTTTTAGATTCCTATATACAGAGGCAGTTCGAGTGCCTTGATAGGTAACTATCCAACAGATAATTTTTTTGGTTTTGATGGCCTTGGTGATACTTTGAAAGAGAAGATCAAACCAATTGCTGCTCAAAAAGAACATGCTGTATTTGGACTGATTGAGATGTCCAAGAAATATGAAGGTAAGGGAATACTTAATTTTTTTCTAAAATTACTGACTGAATGGTCCCAATTAGATTACTTTTAGATTATGAAATGTTAAAATAATAGAAACTTTACGTAATATGCGATACGATAAGGCTAAATATTTATTATTTGGCTGCAAAAATAATTATTGTTCTTATTAAATATTTAATTAAAAGAAAATAAATTTGGTTAGTTTAAGTTGATTCTATCCCGTATTTAAATAAACTTTTATCCATAACTTTACAGGTCACCTTATTATAGTGGCTGTGGGGGCTCTAACAAACATTGCTCTGGCAAAAAAAATTGATCCTAAGTTTATGTCAAGACTTTCTCATTTATATGTTGCAGCTGGACATATATACGGTAAGGCATTAAAATATTACGATTCATTTAAAGTTTTTAAAAATTGTAATACAAATAGAATTTATTTGACGACTCGTTTGGCTCAGTTGATAGTGCGCTCATTCTGCGCGAACGGTCGCAGGTTCGAGTCCCACTGGTGACATTCATTTGTTAAACAGGAATGTTTGTACTCCAGTCATGTATTAAAAAGTTATATAATATGTAGCATATCAACTATCTGGTATCCGTAACACAAGCATTGTAGCTTCCCACAAAACTGGATGGTGATGTTGTAAGAATGACCCAAAAAAAATCGTTACATTAATTTGGATGTGGTACTTAACATTATTAATTTAAAGAAATTGTTTTAAACAGGGGATGATTTTCAAAAACCCGAATTCAATGCGGCAATGGACGTGGAATCATACCATATAGTATTGGAAAAGAGTGATCCTAAAAAAGTTACTGTAATTCCATTTTCACAGATACTTTTATATCTAAATGTTACCAAGGTAATATTCAATATTATTGAATTAACTAGATTAGTGAGTGCCACTGCTTTATTCCGATACTTCAAGTTTCTAACATTCCCCTTTTAATTAAATTACTTTGCTGTGCCTATGAGGATTTTTTTTCTCTTTTGAAAAATGTTACTTAAATATTATTTTAAAAAACACATTTTTTTTTAGGAATGGAGACAAGACATTTTAGGAGGTATCAATACAAAAATAATAAAAGCCTTAAATGATTATGAAACTAAGTCCATAAACAGTAGTCCTATTTGGAGTCTTCTAGACCCTGCTGCTATGGCAATAGCTTTAAATGATTTAATTGTTGAAGAGACACGATATTCTCAAAATGATATTATTTTGTGTGGTGAGTTTAATAAAATAAATTATAGTATATATAAAATATTTAAGCTAAGATTTATTTTATGCTTTGTGAAAAGGATAGAGGTTTACCAATAATGAAGAAATATTTATTTAACTCTGATTAAAAATTCAATCTTAGTATCTAATTAACAATATTTTTTTCAATAATTTTCTGGTTTCACCAATCAATTGCATAATTTCAAACTGACTATGATTGATGTAAAGCATTTGAAACGTCGGGAACTAAAAACAAAATAAATCCGCAAAATAATCAAAAAGATAGTAAATTTATTAAAAATGTTCATAATAATTAAATCACAGTAAAAAAAGCAAAATATGATTTTATTTATCACGTGCTAAGTCTGGGACTGGGACTCAGACTGCGTTAACATATTATACAAAAAGCAATTTAGCATGATATCAGACTTTCCATTTTACGACTGAGGAGATTTGGATAAAATTCAGTACGTAGATAGATGACCGAAATACGATGACATGACCGCAGCTGATTTTTAAACATAAGTAAATGAATATGACATAATTTCTAACATATCTGAAATTTCAGGGGATAAACGAGGCGTGAACACCAATGACTTTACATCAATAACAGATGCCAATAGCGAAGTAGTGTATAAAGTCAGGAAACACCCGTACAAACAATTTTTATATGATTTATTTGCAGCGGATTTAGACAAGAGGCGATATTAATTTGTTTTATATTTGATTTAATAATTAGTCAATCACTATTAACAAACTAAATATTGCAATATAATATTTGAGCCTTTATATACTGTTGTAACTTAAATGAAATAAATATAATATTATACCTATAGGATTCTGTACCTCTATGTATATAGTAATAAAAACGAAACTCGTATAAGTAAGTATTTAGAACGTCTGACTGTTTGTCCGTTTGACACATAAGTTTATTCAATGTACTGCATAGGTACAGTTGAAATGTGAAAAGCAGTAGGTACATAAGGTGGCAAAGTGCGAATTTGCGGACTTCACATGTCTTTCGAAATTTACCAGATTCTCTCAGACATGCAGGTTTCTTCACGATGTGTTCCTTCAACATAAACAAGTGGAAATCATGTTAGACATGATTCACACATGAAAATATGTGGTGCGGGACCCGGATTTGAACCAGCTTCACTCGGTAACCAGAGCGAGCGTGTTACCACTGGGCTACAACTGTTTAAAAGGGAATTCATTCCTTATTTATTTATAAAACCGCCTAAGATTTCACAGAAGATATATTCCCTCCTGCCCCTTTTAGACATAAATCTTACTGACTTTTAATATTTTATTTCCTAATTATAACACAATGCTTTATAAAAATATTTCTAGAAATAAAATTTGTTATTAATCAACAACGAATTATATTTTCATAACCAACCTATTCTTTCTTTAAATATTATAAGAAGCGAAGCGAAGTGTGCTTTCATGATAATGAAAACTAACGACAACAATTACAATAAATCCTAAATTGCCGTAAGTGAGAAGAAAAACATTTTTCATAGGAAGAAATAGAAAACATGAATATAAGAATTTAGAATTTTTCAAGAATTTGTTTATGCATGTTGCAGAGTTATGAGTTCTGTAGATTTTAGTAGATAGTAGGGGAAGATTATAATGAATTACGTAACAAAGAGTAAAGTCAGTCAAGTGGTGGCAAATAGCATTCAAAAACTAAACTTAAACTGAACAATTAACTAACTAAAGCAAAACTGTTTTCTTAGAGACTGTGCTAAACTAGAATTGTGTATTGTACCTACTTACTACATATTGTATTTGTTATTCGGCAATTTCGAACAAAATCCAACAAAACTATAGTTTACTTTCTTTCAACTTTAATTTCTGATCCCAAGACTCATAAAAATCCAAAATATTCATCATATTTTTTAGTTCATTCAAATCTATGCAATAGGGTACTTTCGGTGGTGAAAAATAAATTAAGAAAATTTGATAAAAATAAAAGATTATGTAGAAATATACTTAAATATTCTGATTTTGAGTCATAAAAGCTCATTATTGATTTATTATATTAAAATTAAAAGACGTAATTTTTAACCTGTATATCACGTGACCTAAAACACGAGCTGCTATGGATGTGACGTCAGTCAGGCAACCAGCCACAGACCACTGTCAGCATAGAGCATATTCCTAGTTGCTACGTATTATTATAAACTGTTAGTTCTCCTGAGTAAGTGTTCTGTGGTAATATACGCTATGGGTAATACAAGACTGTTGTTTATTACCAGTATTACGTCACCAAATGGCTGACAGCGTTTTTGCGGGAATAAAAAATGTTTAAAATTAAATTTAATTTTATGGCAAAAAAGCGTGTTTATTTTGCCACAATATATTTTATTGTGGCTTTTTATTAGGAAAATCAACATTTTAAAGTACTTTTTCCAACATAGTAGAATACCCTATTCTATCTATAAATAGAGGAAGACACTATGACGATAATTCGGTATGTAAATTGAATTCGCTTGAAACTCGTGAAAAATAACAGCATTATTGAAATAATTTCTATATAAGTATACAAAGTCTAAATATTCTTTGTAATTTATTCGTATTTCCCTTTCATTATTACAGTTATTTATGATTAAATTGACTTCCGTAAATAACTTACCATCTTCCCTATTTGTACGCGACTTCAGCATAGGTAATAAATAGTTGCTAGATGTCATAATGAACGAAACATTTGCAATTTGCAATGTATTTTTGAAACAAAATAATGAAAGAAAATTTAAAAATGAATCGCTTATCTGCGCTTATTTATAGTAGTCACGAATACAATACCTATGTCATATGACGCACCAGTTGCACAGTCAGTGTTCGAAATTCGAAGACGTTTTAGGCTAACAAAAAGTATGAACAATAAAAACCGATTACTCTAAATTATTCCAAAATCGCATCTATAATGCAGTGTTTGAGGTACGTGTGTGAATTAATAAATCAAATGTGACTAAAAAGCATACATAGTGATTTGTTTATAAACCGTTGTTTGTACAAGGAAGACATCCATAAAAAAAGTGAATATGTGTGCCCTGCAAAAGCTTAATATTGCACTCCTTGCCTACTATTTTACGTGATAGTAGGTGATATTATACATGTAATTTTATTAGGAAATTGCTACCCAATAGTGTGCCAAGTGTAATTTGCAACTTTAACAGAGTTACAAACAAACATCCACTTCAATCGGTAATAATACAAAACATTGTAAGTACATATTAGTTTTCTTTTTAAGCTGTCGTCATCTTTTAATACTAATCAAGACAATCAAATTATTATGTACCTACACAAGAACAATACGACTTTAAATACATAAAACATTTATTGTCAATTGTTCTTAATCGTTCACAGCTTGTGGTTTGCGGTTTAGACTCAATTAGTAAATTATTTATGTAGGTACGTTCGTTGATGCAACAATGTATGTATGCAATAAAATAAAAATAAACAAACGCGTCAATTTTCTTGTTCAATTTAATTCTTTTGTTCAGTGGCCTTCTTAGTTCTTTTTGCCATCTTGTTACTGGCTGCAAAATTGTCAGTTGTCAATTAGCTTTGATAGATTGATCAATGTTGCCAGCATAGTAATATTTATCAAGAATTGCCGCAAAACTTGAATCATTTTTGTAATATAATCTGTGAATTGCATATGATATTTTATATTCTCTCGGGTTTTCAAGATTATATTTAAATACAATATCGTTTTATTATTACCTATGTGGTGGTTTGAGATTTCCAACTTTAACGTCAACAATAACTTAGAAGATGTTACGATCAACGCTGAAATCTGCCATAATACTTCAGCCATTTTGAGGAATGATAATAATTATATCCTAAGTTATCTTCATCTTCATAGATAACAATTTTTGATAAAATTTTTCAAGTAATATTTTCTTAGGTTTACGCGAATATTAAATGAAACTATCTTTTCAGATTTTTATGTTTCGAATGCTTTACAGTAATCATGGTCACGGGAGAGACTAAGGTCTTTGACGTCTCAGGGATTTATATACTTCTTACAGACAGTGCCTACCCATAATTTACAAAAAATCCAATATGGCACCAAAGTATCTTATAAAAATATACATTTTCATTCGAACATTTTAAATTTTAAAATTTTAAATTATATTATAAATATGGCAATATTATTAACTTATTTTTAGCTACTATAATTTTAATAATTACATTTTTTTATAATATTTGTTCAATAATATAATATGTAGTGTTGCTATTATTAACTTTTCAAGTGACGATTAAATAGAACAACCTCTTTAGTTATGCATTTGGGTGTTTAATGATAAATTAAAATTTACAGGCAATGAACATACCGCTTATTTATTAGTAGCATATTATCATTAATTATTAGTAATTTTGATTTATATTATCTACAATGTGGGCCATGTCAATGAGCCACTATCGGTTGTTCTTACGTAAGGACTAAGGTCAGTCTTTTATCTGACTTGAATTGAAGTTATCGTCTTATTCGTTAATATTATGATTAAGATACTTTTTGCAATACAATTTATATGTTATGTGTTTTGTAATAATGTAAGGTATGTGACACTTTCACTTCGAGAAAGCTTCTTGCCAAATTAATTTGGTGAACTTTAATTTTTAGTACTCTTTTTTAAATATTTCACATTTGCCTTTCGAAATATACTATACGCATAGACGAGAGGCGTTTTAATTAAAGTAAATAGATTATAAATTTGAAATATATTGGATTGACCTATTTCAAAGGTTGTTAATATCTATTAATAAGAGTATATCACGGTGTTTAAATCGATGCAAATTTTTATCAAATTTATCAATTTTAAAATTTTTGTTTGTCTGTCTGTTTGTTCTAGCTAATCTCTGAAACGGCTGGACCGTTTTTGATGGGACTTTCAGTTGCAGATTGCGTATTTTATAAGACGTAACCTAGGCTACTTTTAACCGACTTCAAAAATGGAGGTCATATTTTTGAAATTTTATTGTTTTAGTCGTTGGTTAATAATAATTTAATAATCTTGTATAATACCTATATCAAATCACTTTTTAGTAATTGTATGAAACGAAAGAAAATGAGGAGTATTTATTATACATAATAGATTTTTACCTATTCCGTTTATTGCTAGCACAAAATAAATGAAGGCAATTAATTTGCAAGTTTTTGCTTAGTGGATGAATAAAATTAATAATTAGTCGTCCGACCATTCTCGGTTTGTACAAATATCAGCAATATTTTTATTATTTAAAATGAGTGTTTTTTTTCTTATCATATATAAAATAACCATAATTTATTGAGTCTAAACTTAATATTTTAGATCTGTTGGTTTTAGTAGTAATATTTTATTTATCCGCTTAGCAACAGCCGTTTAGACGTCCGATGAATGAAAATGAATTTTAATTAGTCAACTATTGTCGATTTGTATGAATAATAAATATTTTTTTGTAATGTAAAATATTTTTTACGTGCAAGAGTTTACGTATTATAAATATAACAATATTATTAATATACCGAGCTATACAACTTTAGATTTTAGATCTGTTGATTTTTAATGATATTCAATCTCCAATAGTCTGACGACTACATAATTTTTATTCATCCGATTACTATACGACTAGACAGTTCTTTTAATTATTCATGTATTATTTAACTTAGTGTAACATTCTGTCAGCGATTTTCCTTACGCTTTTATTACTGTTTAGAACACGTTCGCTATACACAACCCGAATTACGATTATGTATATATATATATATATAAATCTTGCGAATCATATTGTCCCAAGTATGGGGAAATTTGGCTGCGCTCTTGTATCCACCGGTCTATTGTATCCGTATTCCGGATACAATATTAACCAACCCTGATTTTTTGTCCAAAGGTTTGTTTCGATGTTTGAAATGACTGGGCGAAAAATTGGCTTGGAGACAAATTTCTTCGTAGGGTGATTTTTGGCGAATATCGTAGTTCAGCCATCGGCCGCGCGAAATTTGGAGGGTGCTCGCGAGCCGCGTATATTTTGCCCCGTATATTTCGCTTTTAATTTATCGATTTTATTGTGTCCCACTTACGAATCATGGGGCCGCACTGGGTTGACGGGTAAAGGCGGAGCGGGGTGGTGCGGGGGTGCGTTTCCGTGTTTATAATATTTGTAAACTACGTATATTTCGATTTTAATTTGTCGATTTTATTGTGTCTCACTGACTACTGAGGGGGCCACTCTGGGTGCACGGGCGGAAACTTGGCTCGGACACAAATTTATTCCTAGGGTGATTTTTAGCGAATATCGTAGTTCAGCCATCGGCCGCGCGAAATTTGGAGGGTGCTCGCAAGCCGCGTATATTTTGCTTTTAATTTATCGATTTTATTGTGTCCCACTTACGAATTATGGGGCCGCACTGGGTTGACGGGTAAAGGCGGAGCGGGGTGGTGCGGGGGTGCGTTTCCGTGTTTATAATATTTGTAAACTACGTATATTTCGCATTTACTTTGTCGATTTTATTGTGTCTCACTGACTACTGAGGGGGCCACTCTGGGTGCACGGGTAAAGGCGGAGCGGCATGCGCGTTTTGTGTTTAATATATTTGTTAGCTCATATTTCACAATTAGTGTTCAGACAATACTTTTAACCGACTTCAAAAAAGATGAAATTATATGTTCTTATTACGTTTCTGACATTATATTTAATAAAGCTTTTCATAAAATATTTTAATTTAAACTATTATTACGTCAATATTTTAAAACATCAATAATATGATTTTTATATTAAAAGGCCTAAAAATATCAATAATAATATTAAAGTAGCAATTAAGTAAAGCAATACAATTACCGCCGCAACTACGGTAGTCACACTTGCTATGTCCTTGACCCCTATGTCGGCATTTCTTTGGCGAACGCGGTTTATGTTTTTTAAGGAGTGTTCTTTATATTGATAAACAATTCAAGCGAGTAAACCGCACTAATATTATTTTAAAAACAATCTAACGTAACGTATAATACAAACAAATATTATATTAGGAACAAAATAACCAAATATGTACATAAATTATATATTTATTTCAAGTTAGTATAGTTAGTATAGTTTTAAACGCTATTGTATTAAAGTATAATTTGGCGCACAGAACTCGTGACAAAAATATTACACGGTTAGTACGACATTTATTTCATTTCAATATAGTTTTAAATGCTATTGCCTTAGAGCATAATTTGGCGCACACAACTCGTGACGAAAATATTACACGGTTAGCACGACATTTATTTCATTTCAATATAGTTTTAAAAATGAATGTTGTAGAGCATAATTTGGCGGACAAATATCTTAAAAAGAAAAAAAATACCTATAATTTAATACGTAATATATTTATTTCATTCCAACATAGTATTAAATGCTATTGTCTTAGAGCATAATTTGACTCGTAACAACAATACTATACGGCTAGCACAAAGTGTCAAGCGCGGTAGTTGTGGTCCATATTGATTATATTCTCTTTGTTGTGGTCGTATTATATGTAATAAAAATTATGTTAAAATATAAAGAACATCCTTAAAAATGTTTTTCTAATTTCTATTTCTTTTCTTCAGTTGACTTAAAAGTTTTGAAGTGCTTGCACGCACATAAGAATATGTAAAAGGGCTAATTTTAATAAATCGATGAATTACAATCCAAAGACATGAATGATACACAAAAACGGTAAGCCACAATTATACCTACTACGTCTTATCGCGGCATTTCTATGAAGAAGGATTTAAGCAAGAAATACATTTTTATTGATTTTGACTTCTTGTAGGCGTTGTTATTTTAAAAAAAGATTATTACAATAAATTATTATTTTATTTACTAATCATGTTAATTTAAAAAATAAATATGTAAAAGAGAAAGAATAGCTTGTGTAAAATCGTGATTGTGAGACACGAGGCAGAAAAATTTACGCGCTTATAGGGTGGCCCACAGAGCCATTAGAGGTCGTGGGTTCGAATCCCGGTTGAATTACATTTTTCTAATTTACTGTTGCTGTTAATTTAGTTAAATTTATGTTAAGTTTAATATCACCAACGGAACCGTATAACATAATACCTCACAAGCAATTCATTTTCTTTTCTCGAAAAATGGATTCCCGCCAAAACCAACCGTTTCATAAAAAGTGGAAAAAGTGACGATTTTAAAACTTTAAAGTGACTATATAGGTGTAAAAAGTGACAGTGAATAGCACAGACTATTTTAAATCTTCAAAATCGAACAATTTGAACCTAATTTGGCATAAAAACTGTAATTTTGTGAGTGACCGATTTTGTTTTTCGTGGACGCTGCTCGATTAAGATCTACGACATATGCTTCTAAATAGTGCATTCTAAAGTGCTCATTGACCTCCACCTATGACCAAAAAACTGAATTTTTTGGACTCCACTAAGTGCGCTAAAAAGGCAAAAAAACAATTCCAGCAAAATTGCTCTTTTCGCCGTCGGTAAACTTAGACGGTCACGACAGACATCAGAGGAAAACCCATAACAATAGGATCACAAAAAGCGAAATCCCATCAAAATAGCTCCAGTAGTTTCGGAGTTATCTAACATACAAAATTTTGAAAATTGAATCCTAACTTTGGACCTAAATAACTAAGAATCTAGATCGATGCCCCACCCTAAAACTTATTAGACCCAACGGAGCAACTCTTCTTCTTTCCAGAGAAGAAAACAGCACTCAAATCCGTTCAGTGGATCCGGAGATATCGGACTAGATATAAGTTAAGGTACTAAAATGACATGTAAAATTATAGTAAAAATTGTTTACGTAAATATTTTACAGATATCGACATACATATTAGATTCTTTGGATATCCTTGTAACTTTTATATTAAATAAAGTCAATTTTGTTAAAAAATTAGAATTAAAAAAAGTAGTAGTAGAATAAGTAATTAATTAAACTAAATCAGTAAAATTAGTATAATTAATTTTTTTTTATAAAACCGAGATTTTGTATAGAAAAATAATATTATTCATATAAAATTCAACGAACAAAATTTGTACAATATTTTTCATATTAGTTGATGGGAGGAGCTAAAAGTGCCAAGACATAGGATTATTATCCTATTTATTTTACTTGAAAAATTAAGACTTGAGAAGTTTTCAGTTTTAAATATTAAGTTTAGATATAAGAATTATTATTTCATATTTTGTGTATAGGTATAATCTGGAACGGGAATCGAACCCGTTACCTGTTTTTCGAAAAAATATGTTTCTTTTAATTCATATCTTTCAATCGTGATCGTAGAGTATACCCTTACCAATACCCCCCCCCCCCCCCCCTACCTTTACTTCAAAAATTTTATTCAGCACGTGCACCCCCACTCCAATTCTAACACCTTCCCAAAACTCGACCCCGCCAATCTTCCCACGAAAACCGACCCCCCCCCCCCAATTTTACCTCACCCCCTTGGACAAAATCGTGTATTACTCCTAAACTACTCAACGGATTTTTATAATATTGGTGTCAGGTAAAAGGGCTTTAGGAGCCGCACCCAATTTTTTAAGTTGTCTTCTATTTTTAGCTATTACTTCGTAATCCATTGTCCGATTTTGATGTAAGTTTTTGTTTGGAAGGTGACAAAGTCCTCTTTGATGATAAAAGAGCTGCAGCGCTGTTATTTTTAAGTTAAGTGCTAGTTATTTAGTTGCGGTGAAATTTGTTAAAAATGCAAGCGCTGTAAGCGCTTAAAGCGCTGCAGCGCTGTTATTATTTTCTTTAAATTAAAATTGTTAAAAATGCAAGCGCTTTTCATTCAAAATTGAGTCACAATATTCCATCCCAACAAACACACATTGCAATTTGCAAGTTAGATAAAAGATTGTAATTTAACTTTGATTTTTATTAAAATAAAATTCCGTGCGCAAATTAAATACCTAGAATATTTCTTTACGGTGCCTTCCTACAATTATTATCGATTCAAAGATCTAAAAAGAGAGAAGAGAATATAAGAGATTTAAAAAATAATACGATATAACGATTAAATGTAACCATGCTTATAGAACAAAACGAAATCACATTCGTTTTTCGAAAATATTTTAATTGTTGCAATTAAATATCCATACAGAGTAATGAAATTGATGGCATACCAAAGGTAACCTTTATCCTCATTACTTTTCTTTTGATTATAATTAAAGAATAAATATATCTTATTAAAATAGTTTTGCCGTTTGTTATATTTTCACCTACTAGTCCTAGTCGTCGTGCTCACGCACACATTTACATGTTTCGCTATAGACTACGTCGACACAGACACACCAATACGTCCCGCGCCGCGCCGCGCTTGTTCCCGCGCAAATCGCAATACTTGATGAGAAAGCATGACTAGCCGTTTAACATTTGCGAATATGTAGTTAGAAAGTGTATTGCGTGCCGTCATTAGGAGTGTTCGTTATATTAGATAACTGAAAAAATACCCTATTATTAATTAATAATCAAATCGCCTATTATATATAATACCTCAGGCAAGCGTTAATTTTTAAAATTATTTTTATTACATATAATACGACCACAACTGCCGCGCTCGACATTTCGTGCTAGCCGTATAATATTTTTGTCACGAGTCGTGTGCGCCAAATTATGCTCTAAGACAATAGCATTTAAAACTATATTGAAATGAAATAAATGTATAACTTCATAAATATGTAATTGGTTATTTTATGACGTGTCATACCATAGATACGACTCGAGCCATTCGAGTGAACTACTTACTACTTAGTACTTACATTCCTTACAACTCGAGTCAGAGTTTATCACTCGAGCTGATTTTCGATTAGTTTATATTATATAAAATTTTTAAATAGGTAGGTATATGAAATAAAATGTAAGTATTACGACTAATTAAGTTTCCATGTAAAAGTACAATTTAATTTCAAATAAGAAATTATCAGTTTTTATAGTTCAAAATGAACTTCACTTATTTAAAAATTCAATTTGTTTTTGATTAAGTATCAGTAATTAGATAATAATTAGACTTTTGCTGTAAACTTACAACTAAATATTTCTTATAACTAATTTTAGCGTTTAACTGATCTATTCGGCCCGCTGAGTTCCCTCGACAACTCGAGTGCAAACGAACTCGAGTCAAACTTGTTTTCACTCGTATTAATGAGTTTAACAAATTCACTCGAATAAGAATAAACAAAAATGATGAATTAAATTATTTAAAACTCAATGCTTTTACAATAGTTTTAGTTAGTTTATATTGTATTATTTAACAATATAGTAAACCATGTTTAAAACAAACGATATTAAAAATATCAACTTTTTCAATATAGAACATATGAGATTATAACATCGTATTTATACTGTAAAAATGTGAGAAATTCAATTACTTTACAAATCGTTATAAATTAGTATTTTGCAATTAAAAAATATTTGAAACCTAGATTAATACTATCCGAATAACAGCATAACAAGGTGAAAATATGCTTAACTTGAAAATGATTTTCGTACCTATTACCTACGTTTTTATTAGCAATTTGTCGATCGCCGGCCCCTTAAGGAAAATAATAATATTTATAAAATATTTAGGTATTTGAACTATTATTACTTCAATTTTTTTTAATATTAAAAGGCCTAAAATTACCAAAAATAAAATTAAAGTTGCAATTAATATGTCGATTGTCGGCATTCCTTTGACAAAGGCGGCTCTGCTTATGACTTACCTATGTTTTTGTCTTTACTACTTTAGTTGACTTTAAAGCGTTGAAGTTGGAGCACGTACATGAGACAAAGGACTGATTTTAATGAATCTGTGTAATAGTTGTGAAAGTGTCATACTGTATTAGTCTTTAATGCTTACTATGGTATTTGCATTTGGTACCTAGACAGTCTTCAATAAACCAAGCGGTTCGTTAATATCCGTCCTGGCCGCTAGTGGTTGCCATTGCCAAGGTTCGAAGACATATTTCAACAGTGACAACCGTTTAATTAACGGGAGATGATATAAAACGAAGCTACAGCATCAGGAGCTCTGCGTACGTAAAATAAAATGTGTGCAGGCGGTATCAACGGCTATGTACCGCTTCGCGTACCTACTACTAGGATTTGAGGAACTTATTGATAGAGGAAGGCCAATGCCCAGTCCCTTCGCCTACTCGTACCCCTAACAAGACTTGCTTCGATTGTTCAGTGTGTGTAGTTACGAGATACAGTTTGCTGTATTTAATTGATATTTGAAATCAAAACTCTAGTGCGTATGTACCTACTTAGTTTTAAATTTTATGTATGGATATTGGATTGTGGTCTGTGTCATACATACAATAATTTTGTTTTATGCTCGTAGGTATCGTAAATGTCCTTGTAATTTTAACTTATATATTATAAAGAGGAAAGATTTTATTGTTGTTTGTTTGAATAGAATAGGCTCTGAAACTACTGGACCGATTAAAAAAAATTACCATTAGAATTACTTATGTATTAGGTGGATCACCGATATTCGTGTAGAATTAAAAACTTGTGAGTACATTCTAGGTACATAACAGTTTGAATGTATTTTATTACTAGCGACTCGCCCTCGCTTCGCTCGGGCTCTTCCCTAGATTTAGCACAGGTAAAGCCGCGGGATCTGCTAGTTATGCATATAAACCTTCCTCTTGAATCACTCTATCTATTAAAAAAAACCGCATCAAAATCCGTTGCGTAGTTTTAAAGATATAAGCGCACATAGGGATATAGGGATATAGGGACAGAAAAGGCGACTTTGTTTTATACTATGTAGTGATGATAATTAGGTATTATGGTTGATAGGTATCTATCTACACTATCTACATTCTACACCAATATTATGAACAGGAAAGATTTTATTGTTGTTTGTTTGAATAGAATAGGCTCCGAAACTACTGGACCGATTAAAAAAATTTTACCATTAGAATCCTACATTATCCCTGATGAACATAGGCTATATTTAATACTAGCCTTTCCCGCGGCTTCGCTCGCGTTCTAAAGACGAATCAAAATACCTCGCAGAGATACCGGTGCCCCTCCCCCCTCACGACCGCCCGCCTTGCACGCGGTAATCATTATTTTGTTGCGAAGTTATGTTAAATCTATACTTATATTATAAAGAGGAAAGGTTTGTATGTAAGTATGTTTGTAACGAATTGGCTTAAAAATACTGGACCGATTTAAAAATTCTTTCACTATTTGAATGCTACATTATCACTGATATCACAGCGAGTGATCGAATGAAGTTTAGTAGCGATTAAAAAAATGAACGACGCCGCGCGTAATTATTGTTATTTATAAGAATGTTTGCGAAAATAAATTAAACATTGTTTTGTTTAAAGTATGTAACAAGATATTGTGATAGATTGTAATTTCTAGTGAATGTTATTCAATATTGCATCATTCAATTAAATCATTTTATAATATAACTTTGTGTATTATTTTAATGACTGTTTGTGTGAATTGATGGAGGTTTAAAAATATTTTATTTTATCTTGTAATTTGTAATAAAGTTGTAACTAAAAATATTATTTAGATTAACTTATGCTATCGCTTAGAGATACATACCTACATTATATAAACAAGTTTGTACATACCTATTTTGATAAATTGTTATTTATCTAGACTTTGGATGGGTGAATTTGCCGCCCTTATTAACAATAGGGTTATTGGCCCACAGAGCCATTAGAGGTCGTGGGTTCGAATCCCGGTTGAATTACATTTTTCTAATTTAATGTTGCTGTTAATTTAGTTAAATTAATGTTAAATATTAATATCACGAACAGAACCGTTTAACTTATTTTCTTTTCTCGTAAAATGTATTCCTGTCAAAATCGGTCCAACCGGTTCAGAGATTAGCAGGAACAAACAGACAGACACAAAAATCTTAAAAATGTTTTTTTTTTTATTTAGGTAAGTATTTAACTTTCGTATGAATTTAGTAAAAAGTTATTGTTTTGAAATCAGAAAAAGAGACAATTCAATTTTATTTATATATACTGATGTACTCATGTACTGGTACGTAAATTGCGCTATCCTACTAATATTATAAAAGTTGAGCGACAGTTTTTAAGAATACGCAAAAACTACTGAATGGATGGATTTTAATGAAACTTTACAATAATATAGCTTACACATCAGCATATCACATAGGCTATAAATTATAAACATACGAGCGGATCCCGCGGCTTCGCTCGCCCTAATTCTAGTGACGTTATATGGTAATAGAAAAAATATAAATATAATAATATAATATTCTAGCTTTTTAACACATTTAAATAAAAGCTTGAGTTTAATTTATTTTTTACTTTTACTGTTGTTTTTTTAACCCGCATTCGTATTCTCTACAAATCCTTTCATTTGATAAACATGTTGTAGGAGTGTGTTAAGAATAGCTAGTCCATCGTGGCTGGTCTGCCATCATGCAATAGTCGTGTGATGTGATTTCAAATAACAAATCTAGGACTTCTTATATTTTAATTTGCATATTTAAAAATTACATAAATAAAATAAATTATTATATAGATAAGCCTACTTGTAAATTCTTTTATTGTAAATAAATATTTTGAATAAAAGTTTAGTAAGGTAAATTACAATAAAACAAATATGCTCGCTCGCGGTTGCAACGGCGGGGCGGCGGGGCGGCGGGGACGCGCGGCAGGGCCGGCGCTCGCGGCTGTAGCTAGCACAGGTAGGGCTGACGTCACGGCGGGGCGGCGGGGAGGCGGGCCGCTCAGTTATGTTCGAGTCGGGTATGGCCCGGTGGTGCTGATGCTAAGTCCCGGATTCGATTGGGCCATTATAGGCCTTATCAAAAATGTTAATATAATTATTATTAATTTAATTTAAATTGCGTAAGCCGCTCTTACTTGGCATATAATTAGCTTCTATTAGTATCATACGATGTTTTTAGCTCCTAGCTATCTATACAATTTTTTGGTCGGACAGATTTTGTTCGTTGAACAAATTTATAATATTTAGAATCTATACTTAATATTATAAACGCGAAAGTTTGTAAGTATGGATGTATGGATGTATGGATGTTTGTTACTCTTTCACGTAATAACTACTGAATGGATTTTAATGAAACTTTACAATAATATAGCTTATACATCAGAATATCACATAGGCTACAATTTATAAAGATATTGTGTGAATTGTCCAAAATATGACGATAAGTATCAAGTAAGTAGTAAAAAATCTACCATCTGCGAGCTATTCTGGCGTGCGCTGCCAAATGTTTATCTTAATAAGCGACTCACCCTCACTTCGCTCGGGATCGTCCCTAGATTTAGCGCGAGCGAAGCCGCGGGTTCCACTAGTCTATTTATAAAGTTTAAGTTTTTACTTGTCGTCGATCTTATTTGCGATATAAAAGTGGGCAAAGTTGGGCAAAACCCAAAAGGGCTTTTGCGTTTAAACATTTATTGCTTCAATTTAGAATGACAAAATAAAAAATAAGATTAAATTCAAACAAATTAATATGGCGACTCTGTTTGCACTTCTGCATTATTTATGTTTTTTTGTTTTATTGTCTTTTTAGTTGATTTTAGCGTAAAATAGACATTTTTTGTTGTGTTTGTTTCACAAATTTTATAATTACGGTGTGTTCTATAAGACATTATTAATTTGCGTATCTTAATGTATATTTAAGTGAAAATATGTTTTTAGTTATTTTAAACGTGTTACTTTAACAAAATAATTTTACGTGTATTCTATTTATTTTACATTAAACAGGTTATCACCTTATTTCATAGTTTTAATTTAACTTCGTTTGATAAATAAATAAAAAATCTATATCTTCAGTAAGATAGATGAATAGTTCAAAAACATGTCAGTAGATGGCGTTATTTATTAACCGACTTCAAAAAAAATTCAAAAAAGGAGGAGGTTATATTCGAAATGATGCGTTATATTTTCTCATAGATGGCCTCATTAAAATGTTTATATTTATTCAATAGTAAATGTTTAATTTACTCAATATTAAATGTATTGACTATTTTGCTATAACACTTCACATGAATTTAAAAAAAATAAACTTTCTAAAAAAATAAAGTCTTCTTAAGATTTTTTTTGTTTTAATAATTAAGAAATAAATATAAGCTCTTTAATTCCTAAGAAATAATTACAGCTCGAGGGACATTGTTAAAATTGTATCGTTTTTACAATTCTACTACTATTTCTTGCGGCTTCGCCCGTGTTTTAATTATTGGAATTCAAATTCTTTCTCGCGCGTGGTAAAGTAACTCGCGGAGCTAACGGTGACCCTCCCCCCTCATGACCTTCGTCGCCCCGCGCCCGTCTTGCACGCGGTCATCATTATTTTGTTGCGAAGTTATGTTAAAACTATAATATATCTTGAGACATTTATTGAAATCAAATAATAAATGATGAAAATTAAATAAAATCAAATATAAATATAATTATGTTCCAAATTATATACTTGTGATGGAAATAAAATTCTCGTGTCACGGTGTTCGAACTTGAACTCCTCCGAAACGGCTTGACCGATTCTCATGAAATTTTGTGAGCATATTGAGTAGGTCTGAGAATCCGCCAACATTTATTTTTCATCCCCCTAAATGTTAAGGGTAGTCCACCCCTAAATTTTTATTTTTATTTTTTAGGCAAAATTTTTTGTTTTTATTTTTTTATGACACAGCATACAAAAATACATACAACCCTAAATTTTCACCCCTCTACGATCAACCCTTATATTTTATTTGTTAATTAAAATGTCACGGGGTTCGAACTTGAACTCCTCCGTAACGGCTCGACCGATTTTTGTGACCCTTAGCGTGATTGTCGGCCAGGATGGAGAATCGGCCAACATCTAATTTTAATCCCCCTAAATGTTAGGGGTAGTACACCCCTAAATTTATATTTTTATTTTTTAAGCAAAATTTTTTGTTTTTATTTTTTTATGACACAGCATACAAAAATACATACAACCCTAAATTTTCACCCCTCTACTATCAACCCTTATATTTTATTTGTTAATTAAAATGTCACGGGGTTCGAACTTGAACTCCTCCGAAACGGCTCGACCGATTTTTGTGATCCTTAGTGTGATTGTCGGCCAGGGTGGAGAATCGGCCAACATCTATTTTTCATCCCCCTAAATGTTAAGGGTAGTCCACCCCTAAATTTTATTTTTTATTTTTTAGACAATTCTTTTTCCTACAGATCAACCCAATGAGGTTGATTAGCAATTAAAAAAATGAACGCGAGCGAAGCCGCGGGTACAGCTAGTTATTTTATAAAAACGCCTTCGCTAGTAATGCAATCTTTAAACCGAATTTGAGTTTATCTTAAAAGATAGACACATTTATTAATGTAACATTATATTTGTTTATGTATTTGGTAACAAGTATAAGTAGAATTCTGCTTAAAAAAATTATTGCTATAGTTAAGTAAAACTCAAATTAAATACAAAATCAAAATAGTATCATAATTCGATCGACGGAGGGACCGATTTAAACTTATTCAGTGTAGATACCACATGATTCGGTTAATGACCGGATTCGTTAAGTCAACAATGTTAAATAGAGAAGATACGTTTATATTCAGGAGACAATATGATTGATATAAACTATCGGATGTACTAAAGCTTCAACAATCTCATGAAGGATACGTTATATATTCAGTGTGCTGGTATGATTTCGGTAATAGCTTGGATACGCTAATCGAAGCGGGAAATATGAAAAATGAATATCAACATTTTTCATTTAATTGAAATTTCGTGTTGATTCATGATATCGTAAGGATAAAAACTGCACATATATGCATTAAAAACATTAAAAATGTTGTCGCATTCAGTGGTACCAACAGGGTGGTACTATGAAGCGGCGCATAATGTCTAAGAAGATTTATTTATATATATATATATATATATATATATATATATATATATATATATATATATATATATATATATATATATATATATATATATATATATGTAAATATTCTAAATTGGCTATCTACAAAATGGAAAATTGCTATTTATTTAATTTTAACGCATAATTTTAGATTTTTGACCTATTTATATTTCAACATATCTGGAAGCAAACCATTAGAAACAGATTTTTATGAAATTTAGTTATATCTGGTAATCAAGGTCAACATGTAAGATAAGATACCTATATTTTCATATACAATCTCTGAAAAATATATTTACCTACCTTTTAACGAACCTAAGCAAAGCGATTCGCTAGTTTTTTTTTTCATATATATTATTGGTTTCTTGTAGGCAGGTACGGATAAAATTATTTCAAAGTACCAAAGTGTATTCATTTTCATTGCCTTTACATTTCCAGTGATAATTCTCCGAAAATTCTTATCGACAACGATGCAGGCGGCGACGATGCGATGGCCATATTTTTGGCTTTACTTTATGAAAAGCATTTTAATGGGTCTGTATTGTATAAATAAATAGTAAATTATATCAATTTGGTAATATTAAATTTATTTCACGTCCACGGCGACCAATCGCACTAAGGCTAGCCGATTGTACAGCAGATATTAATTATTATTTGTAGTTATACGAGTAAATCTAATGTACAAAAATTCGCAAAGTCCTATGAGAGATTAGATGCAATACGTAGTTCTTTACGTGTTATTCAGAGAAAAGGGGTGAAAACGCTAACCTCTCAATTATTACTGAAACAGTTTGAACACAAAAATTGACCGGGGATTCAAATCCAGGATCTACAACCGTACAAAATAAACACTAGATCTCGTACGTAATCTATACTAATATTATAAAGCTGAAGAGTTTGTTTGTTTGTTTGTTTTTTGGTTGAACGCGCTAATCTCAGGAACTACTGGTCCGAATTGAAAAATTCTTTTTGTATTTGGCATTCCGTTCATCGAGGAAGGATATAGGCTATGTTACATCACTTCGACCAATAGGAGCAGAGCAACAATGAAAAATGTTGCAAAAACGGAAGAAAAATATTTCTTTTGATTTTCAGCCTTTAGAATGCGAGCGGAGCCGCGAGAAAGGCTAGTATTAAATATACGCTCGATAACAAATGTTTATAAAAGTAGTTTTACTGAATGATAGCTGCAGATGTGTAAAAGGAAAAGATTTTAATACAAATAAACAGAAACAGACTTTATCTTTAAGAAAATATACTCGTATACTGAGTAACTTCATAAATGCCAAGGTTAGTTTGTAAGTGAATTAATTATTATTTCGCTACTAACTAGAACTAGCTCGGAATGGACATATCTTATTACCGGTATTAAAATAGCCTGTTTTTATTGATGCAATTACTATGCGAGTGAAGTTACAGGAAAACATAAGTGAAATTATAGTATTAATCTAAATATATGGCAATTTCTCACGCTTTTTAATCGTTTTGAAGGAGATGAAATAATTCCTAACGTACCTATTTACTTACATTTGATTTGTAATTTCGTAACCTTTTTAAATACTTAACTTATTTTTAAATACTACTAGCGATCAAGCGCGACCAAAGCCGTGGGTTCCGTAAGTGTATTCACTACATAGTATAAAACAAAGTCGCTTTCTCTGTCCCTATGTCCCTATGTATGCTTAAATCTTTAAAACTACGCAACGGATTTTTATGCGGTTTTTTTTAATAGATAGAGTGATTCAAGAGGAAGGTTTATATGCATAACTAGCTGATCCCGCGGCTTTGCCTGTGCTAAATCTAGGGAGGAGCTGGAGCGAAGCGAGGGCGAGTCGCTAGTATACAATATATAAACTTTTCCATCAATTCTGTATCAAACGTCATAAGGTTACATTAGAAAAGTTTATATTGTCTAAAGCGCTAAGGTTAAATTTAAAATAATTTTATAGGATGGTTAATTATTGTTAAATTTTGTAATTCTCCGGATAATTTTCTTATTGATATACACAATGATTGAAATAAATAACTAACTACACAACACGTCTGAAAGATCTTCATCTCTTTATTACTATCAAAAAGGTCGTTCTTCTAGTGATAACGTCACCGATTCCATATTTTTATTTAATTGAATTAAATGTAAGAGGTCCTAGGTTTGAATTCCGGATATGTAAATTATAATTATTAGGTTAAGTCTTACCTATAACTAACAGAAATTAATAAGACACAGACCGGAATTGGAACGAATTGTCGTCTCAAGAGTGTTTGACAGTAAACACTTGAGAGACTGCACTTGTATATTTGTGGTATAACGTGTGAACTACCCCTGTATAGTGATACTCAGTGTGGTGTTCAACTACCATCAGCCATTGTACCAAAACCAGTCAGATCAATATTAGTATTTATTAGAACTACTTATATATTTTTTCTGAATATCTGTGTATTTGTCTAATTTATTGGAAAAAATCTTCTGAAGCCTTATAATAAAAAAGTTTTTCGGTGGTATTTTTATTATTTATTTTTTATATTATATTAAAAATATATTTTAAACCGTGTTTATTTGTTTTTTTTTAGACCCAAATTAATCGGTTTGACTACTGCTAATGGAAATACTAATGAAAACAATGTATGCACCAACAACCAGAGGATATTGAAAGTTGCCAAAAGACAAGACGTAGGTATATTCTTATTTTTTAATAATAAGTAATAATTTTCTTATTTCATGACCTTTGCAACATCTTAAACCTCAGTCTCTCTAGATACGTTGTGAACTAAATCCAAAAAATAAAATAAAAAAAAACTTTTCTTTACCAACCAAGGGGTTGGTTAGTCTGCTTCGATAGCCCAATCCACATTCTTCTCTACTATCAGAAAATTACCTGAAGCATCTAGCATGACACACCGTCCATAGCGGTTGATCTTCCCAGTAAGTTTCGTGCCCTAATAAATTGACCGACGCTATTACTCACCCTACGGCAAAGTTAATGTACAATGGGGGGATTCTCAAAGAACCACATTACTATTCTATTACTACTATAATACTACTTGCACTTCTTTAATTCATTCTGCAAAAAATCATTTACGTGATTCGACAATTGTTTTCAGGTTCCTATATATAGAGGCTCCAAATCATCACTAGTTACCACACCAGAGATCACCGACTATTTTGGTAGAGACGGTTTGGGGGATGTTGAAGAAGAATTAACTGATCTCGTTCCTGCTAGGAACCAAGGAGCCGTCTCGGCCCTAATTGAACTATCTAAAGCTTATGAAGGTATGTATTTAAAGTTTAAATGAAAAAAAAAAGAAAGAAAAAGAAACAGAAACCTAGAAGAAAGACCCTTACTTTATCACTAAAGCGTGCGATTACTCATTTAAAAGCTGTTTGATTTGTGTTATCTATACATCTATATGTATAAATAAAATTGAAGTTTCTGGTTTTAATTTCATTTTAACAACTTTTCAATATTTTTTTGTCTGTCTGTCTGCTTGTCTGTTTATCTGTCCATTTGTTCCGGCTAATCTCTGAAACGGCTGGACCGATTTCGACGGGACTTTTACTAAAAGATAGCTAATGTTATAAGGAATAACTTAGACTACTTAGAAATTTTATTTATTTTAACTAGTGGAACCCACGCTAAATCTAGGGATGAACCCGAGCGAAGCTGTCGCGAATGAGTCGCTTATTTATAATATAAATGAAGAATGACTTCTACTAAAAAGTTATAATACATACGTATTATATTTATTATTTATTAATTTATTGTTTATTATTTTATTAATTGTTATTTTATTAATTATAGATATTATAAAATATCTATAATTATCTAACATTTAAAAAAAATGTTTCATAATATCTAAAATTATCGTATCGTCGTTCTAAATACTATTCAAATGAGTTCAATAGTTTCAAGTTCAAGAAGTTATAATCAAAGATACTCAAGGTCAAGCGAAATCATTTGTATATTTATCATATGTATCATACATTGCAGGTCAACTTACAGTAATAACTCTGGGCGCACTAACAAATATAGCAATGGCTATCAAGACGGACCCTAATTTCCTGTCACGCTTATCCCATTTGTATGTCGGTGCAGGACATCTACATGGTAAGTTTAATACACACAGTACTTTTTACCGTATTTTTTTTCATTTCAGTCCATTTAAAGCTTATTTTAAAAGCTTTTCATGACTTATGCCTAATACCTATTGCATTAACCCGCTTCTTTCGCAAGTTACTAGCTTAAAGTTTCTTTTTCGTTATTTCCAAAATATATATCTTATTAGTTATTAAAAAATCATTACGAAGTGATGTAATATTTCTTTACGAATTGCCTACTTTCTAATTAAAAAAGTTCGACTTTCTACTTCAAAACTAATTAATCTACCCCAAGTGTCGGTATTTCTTGAGATTTATTAGAGACCTTAATTCATTTAAAGAAGAATCATGAGCATCAATGATTTAAATCGAGTACCAGACAATTAATTGCAGGTAACAAATAACAATAAAGAAGGTAGATTTTTATCCTTGCAATAATACCTAATTATAACTAAATAAATATGCTGGGACATTATTACAACAGCACCGTGGTAAGCTACGAGGCTTGTGTTACGGATACCGTATAGTCGATACGCTAGGTACACATATAAATTTGAAATAAATACATATTATAAATATAAAGACCCATGACTGGAGTACAAACATTCGTGTTCAACAAATGAGTGCCGCCAACGGGACTCGAACCCGCAACCGCTGGCGTAGAAAGTAGGATCACTACTAGTTGAGCCACAAGTGTCGTCAAATTAAATAGATACTATTAATGTCAGACGCAGGTATTTTCTATTTTTCTCAAACAGTATGATGAATATGAAAAAAAAATGTAATATAGTACACATAATATGTACACCTTTGACATGGCATCTCGTTATTTTTGTAATTCCATCAAAAATTAGCTTCAGCTCGTTCAAAATTTGGTGAAGATACGTGTAACATAATAAAAAAATTGTATACTCATTTATGGAATAATCTATAAATACATTTACGTTAATTGCTTTATTTACAGACGAATATATACCAGATGCGGAATTCAACGCACATATGGACGTAGAGGCGTACCATGTAGTGACGCAGCACGCGACGCCGGATAAAGTCACTTTATTTCCTTTCTCACAGACTATGAAATATTTGAATATTTCTAGAGTAAGTGCTAATATTAAAAGAATAGCTGACGGCTGACTAAAATGTTGTTCTGCCATTTGAAATGGGGTGGGAGGGTGAAAAATAATGTACGTTCTATCAAATACACAAAAAAATCATTCAAATCAATCGAGCCATTTCAGACGTTTGTGACCTTGAAAAGTAAATTGTAAGCATATTATATTCTTTATATACTCTGATATTATTATAAAAGTATCGCATTATTCACTAATTCTAAAATATCTTTTTTATGAAGAGGTTCTTGATCATTTTAAATACGATTTTTTAGAAATATAAATCTAGATGACACATTTCAAATTTTTTTTAATATTCTTAGAATGTTCTTAAAGAGCTTTGTAGAAAAATAGATTTATTTTTATTGGTTTATTTATATGCTTTAAATTAAAAAAGCTTTATTTCGTTTAAGTAAGTATTTTACATACTAAATTCTGACTGAGTATTCACTAATTCCAATGAAACGGCTCAATCATAAGATTTTGCGATAGAACCTCAGCAGTTATACATTTTATTTTACCCGTAGGAATGGAGAGAAAACGTTCTAGGCAAAATAAATACAGACATAATGAGGGCACAAAACTTGTATGAAAGAATATCACTCGCCTACAGCAATCGATGGCATGCCCTGGATCCTGCTACCATTGCCATCGCTCTAAGACCCGATTTAGTGGACGAATATAAATACTCAAAAAATGCAATAAATTTATGCGGTGAGTCTTAATTAACCGACTTCCAAAAAGGAGGAGGTTATTTTTAACCTTATTTTGGCTATATAACGACATGTTTGGCTTCGCTGACCTACGACTGAAGTACAAATGAGCATATTGTGCTAATCGCACAAAGGATAGCACCCTAGCGGGACTCGCACCCGCGACTGTTAGCGCTTCAAATTTATTTCATCTATACTAATATTATAAAGCTGAAGAGTTTGTTTGTTTGTTTGTTTGTTTGTTTGTTTGTTTGTTTGTTTGGTTGAAAGCGCTAATCTCAGGAACTACTGATCCGAATTAAAAAATTATTTTTATGTTGGATAGTCTGTTTATTGAGGAAGGCTATAGGCTATATTTCATCACGCTACGGTCATCAATGAAAAATGTTGCGAAAACGGGAAGGGCGGGCGAAAGTTCTGCGAGTTACCGTACCGTGCGACTCAGAAAGAATTTGGTTTCAGTCTTTTGAACGCGTGCGAAGCCGCGGGAAATGCTAGTATATTATAAAATCACTAAATCTATACCTTAACCTTGATGTACTTACTATGGAGTGGTATTTTTAAAGCTATTGTTACTATTTTCACAGGTGAAAAGAGGGGTGTCAATACAAACACTTTCGTGGAGAAAGAAGAAGCCAATGTAAGAATAGCCTATTCAGTGAAGATCGACGAATATAAACAATTTCTACTAGATACTTTTGCTTTAGAATAACAAGAGTTATGATTTTTAGTATAAAAATAAAAATGTTTATTTAAAATTGTTTAATTTATCTGACTGTTAATGTGTTTATTTATTTATTTATTTGGTTTTCACTCATTTTTTCTTTTTTTAAGCCGAGCATTTTGTTTTTATTTTTCGAGCAGTTTTGTTTTAATATTTAGATTGCGGTAGAATTTGGCCTGCACCAAAACGAGTCTTATTAAAAGTTTTTTTTGCATTATGTACATAATATTAATATGTTACATTGAGGACACGTTGGCTATCGTTGGTATGTAGTTTGTCATGTAGTCTATTAATGTGCCAGCGATCGCGGGTTCGAGTTCCGCTAGGGTCACTCATTTGTTAGCATAAATGTTTGTACTTCAGTAATGGGTGTTTATAATAATATATTTGGACATTATTACACGTAGCGATGATATACTAAATATATAAGTTGAAATACATACATATTATAAGCAACGTGTCGTCAATATATAATATTTATAATCCTAACTTCCTGACTAATGCGAAAGTAACTCTGTCTGTCTGTCTGTCTGTTACGCTTTCATGCCTAAACCGCTGAACCGAATTCGATGAAATTTGGTACACAGATAGAGAAGATCTTCAGAAAGGACATAGGCTACTTTTTATCCCTGTAATCCCACGGGAACGGTAACTACGTGGGTGAAACCGCGGGGCGCAGCTAGTATGTTTATATGGTAGTTTTATAGCGTATCAACTATCTGGTCTTTTATAGTACGTATATTATCTGTGTATCTGGTATCCGTAACACAACTCACAAGCTTATAGCTTTCCACAAAACTAGATGGCGCTGTGAGTAATAATGTCCCAGCATATATTTTGTATAGCAGCATATATATTATTAGTATTTATCTTGAGTATGTACATTACCTTGGTGTATGGGTTACTTAATGTAACGCCATCTGTTTTGAAACTTTCATACAATCTTACAATTTTATATTATGTAAGCTAGCGACATCTATTATCGAAGAAATGAACTTAATACGCGTTGAAATTTTGTTACATCGTTCATACATGTACTAGTAGATGGCCCTCTACAACAATTGTAGGAGTTATCTTTTACTTTTTATTATAGTTACTTATGGGACACACGAAGACACGTTTGGTTCAGTTTATAGTGGTCCTGCTTTCTGCGCCAGCGGTTACGGGTTCGAGTCCTGTTGGGGGCATTCATTTGTTGCGGACGAATGTTTGTACTCCAGTCATGGGTGTTTATAATATTTATGTATTTAAAAAATATTTGTGTTGTATATCAACTATCTGGTATCCGTAACGCAAGCCTTGTAGCTTATCGCGGAGCTAGATGGCGCTATTGTAATAATGTCCCAACATATTTATTTATTTATTTTATAAAAATGAGCAATATGTGTTTTCAGGATAATAATGTAAATTATATTCATAACTGCTTTGGGAATTTCGATAAATGAGAAAATATTTAACCTTTTAAGGTGTTCTCTAGGTCATTCATTTTTGTAGGTTAATTTACATCGATTGTGGGCCGTTAGTTTATAAGCAAACTACCTCCTTAGAGTGGAATATTAGCATACCTATGACATACTTCTACTTAGTTTTTAGTCTGACTAAAATTTAGGTTTCTTTTGTTTTCTTCTGAATTTAAATTATACATAAACTAGTTTTAGCGCGGGCGAAGCCGTGGGCACCGCTAGTTATACATACAAAACTTCCTCTTGGATCACTCTATCTTATAAAAAAAACGCATCAAAATCCGTTGCGTAGTTTTAAAGATCTAAGCATACATAGGGACAGACAGACAGCGGGAAGCGACTTTGTTTTATACTATGTAGTGATATT
Source organism: Boloria selene (assembly GCA_905231865.2). Taxonomy (NCBI): domain Eukaryota; kingdom Metazoa; phylum Arthropoda; class Insecta; order Lepidoptera; family Nymphalidae; genus Boloria; species Boloria selene. Next base: position 4,009,949 of record HG993133.1, read on the forward strand.
TCGTTAACATCCATACAAAAAATAATATTAAATGCCATACAAGATGAACAGGTTTTATTTTTTATTGGTCAAAAAATATTAATGGAACATTTATTAGGAAAATAATAGAGTAAATAATTTTTGAAGTCATGCGGTTAGAAATATTTTATAGGCTTCTCAAAACACATTGAATTTTCGTTGACAAATCCACTAGACCTTTTTCTTTAATATTATGGTACTAAAAATTTTATAGATGCCATAAAATCGGATTACATTTTTATCATTTTATGATTACGAATACTATTTTTATGGCGGTTTATTCATAGTTTTATTCTTTTTTGAATTGTTTTTTTGTCAGAAAGCAGAATCTGTCTTTTAACACGTTTACAACTATCTTCCTTTCTTTTCTAGACGAAGAATATAATGTAAATTTTAACTAATTTAATAATATAGCTATATAGTATCTTATTATTTAAATTTTATTTTAATTAATCTGAAATTTAAACGGATAAATATTTATTTTACGATAAAGCTTTGAGGGTTCCTTTTTGTATTTTGGCTTACATCATGCAAGATGACTGTTGGCATTCAACTTATTTTATTTTTTTAAATAATCATAACACCTTATTGTTATCCATATAAAAATCTATTTAAAGCATAGGTATTTCGAGGCCTTATTCCGCAGGTCAGAACTCCGTCTCAGTTTTATCAATAAAATTTAATAATATATACTACTATAAATTCGGAACTAATATTTGTAATATTGCATTTTTCTTCAAAATTCTCTAAAATTTCAATCATTGAATCATCTTACATTGTATTATTCTCATTTACTATTGATATAATAACGTTTCTATCTCCTGAGAAACTGTACACTTAAATTTAGTCCGACTAGAGAACCGATTTGCTAATTAAGGTAACAATTTGTGTCATTTTAACCCGAAACAGACACATGCACTTCATAATTCATCTTTTTAAAACCCTTAATCTTTAGATGGTATATAAATGAAGTACCCTAAAAGATATGATAAAGCCTTTGATAAATGATTCTTTTGACATTTTTATTGTTTTTTCCTATCATACTTCAAAATCCAACCTAATCTTAAAATATGTTTATTACAAGATATTTTTCTCACAAACCTAACTTTAATTTGTTAGAAATTATGATATTGAATAAACGTTACTAAAGGCTTCTTTTAAGTATTAAGAGTATACCTAGATTTAGTTAGATACATACATAGCTTAGCCTATATGAAAACTTTATTTGCTCTACATTCATTGAGCAGTCCCCGCTGAATATCAATGACGATTATTTGGGACAATTCTTTCTATAGGTACTTTCTATAGGTACTTGGTACTAGAGTACAGTGTTGAAAAATCGTTCTAGTACTCTTAAAATAATTAAATTAGAATGATTATATATTTTAGATTTATTATATATTTTAAATGTAGTGTTTAGATTTCCCATTTCATGTGGCAAGGATTTCTACTGCAATATATAATTTTGAGAGAGGGAATTTGTCAGTTTGGTGACCAATTATTAATAAATAATAATAATAAAAAATAAATATATCGCTATTTCTATAGAAAAAAAAAGATTCTGGTCATTAAAAGAAATTTTAAAAGGAGATTACAGCCTATGCATGAAGAAAGTCGTAATGGACACTTGTGTCTTACCAAGTTTATTATACAGCTGCCAAAATTGGATCTTTACAGAAAAAATTAAACATAAAATAAGGAGCAATCAAAGAGCAATGGATAGGAGTATTTTAAAGATAAGAAAAATACAGAAAATAAGAAGCGATATACTTAGACAAAAAACGAAGATCACTGACGCACTAACACATGCACTGACACTGAAGTGGGCCTGGGCTGGTCATATCTCACGATACTCTGACAGAAGGTGGACTGTAGAAACCACACGATGGAAGGGCCCAATATTGGGAAAAAGAAAAGTAGGAAGACCGATAAAACGGTGGTCTGATGATATAACGAAAATAGCAGGAAAATAATGGATGAAGAAAGGTAAAGATAGAAAAGCATGGAAGGAGTTGGAGGAGGCCTTTACCCAAACAGGGATCCACATCTCGGAACAAGCAAAAAAATAACAATGATACTAACACCTAGATTAAGCAAATATACTAACAAATACAATTCTATTTGAAACATAACTTTGTAAAGATGTGGAATAAATGGCTTTATAATTATTATTATTATTATTATTTCTATAGAAATTGTTTAATATTTTTTAAGGAATCAACCGTAAAAACCATTTCAAAAAGTAAGAAATAAGTGCAAAAAAAAAGGTTATTTTACCAAATGTAATAAGTGCAAGGAAAGAAAAACAACTGAGTTAATATCATGTTTAGTTACCGATTGACAAACAACGCATACTCGCAATAAGAGCTTTGAAACAAACAAAATTTAGATAGGGATATATTCACACAAAGTTTTTGCTTAAAATTTGCTTAAGATAACATGACTTTTTGATTTAAATTAATTTAACTAACTATTTTTATAAATATACCGTAATTGAACTTGTACATAATATTGTAACAAAATTATATGAACTCGAAATCGATTTTATATTTTTATATTTATTAAAAACTTTACATTTGGGAAGTAGGATTTCTATAGTTTATAGATTTTTATCTACTAAATATATTAGCCGAGGGGCACCGATAGAATACGTGCATGCGGTCAGCGAGGTCAAAACTATTTGTAGGGTGATCTACACTATAGATGGACAACGAACAGGTATCATGTTATGCAGTAGCAGTAGCAGTCGCAGTAGCAGTAGCAGTAGCAGTCGCAGTAGCAGTCGCAGTCGCAGTGGCAGTAGCAGTAGCATTAGCAGTAGCAGTAGCAGTAGCAGTCGCAGTAGCAGTCGCAGTAGCAGTAGCAGTCACAGTCGCAGTAGCAGTAGCAGTAGCAGTAGCAGTAGCAATAGCAGTAGTAGTAAATTTTGGTGGTCCTTATTGGCGCATTAGAATCTAAAACAATGATATTTATAATTTTGTCAGTTTGGTTTGTCTGTGAAATTGTTCGATAATCTCAGAAATCGCTTAACTTTGAGTGCAGTTTTCACACATGTATGGTAAGCTTAACTTGACATTTTGTTTTTGTTTTATTTTAATCGGTGCTGTTGTTAAAATTAAATTAAATACAAAAGTTATGTCAACCATTTACTCGACAATATTTTAAAGTACTTTTTTTCTCACGGCTCCTACGTCTTCTACAGGGCCGGATTTAAACTCAATGCCGCCCCTGGGCACCGGAAAAGAATCCGCCCCAATATTGGAACTTTACTTAAACTTATAGTTTATATATTTTATTTTTCAAAATTAAAATCTCTAATTTATTGCAGAAAATTTTGCATCAATTTTAACTTTTTGTATTGCGAAATGGTCGATTAAATCTTCGCAATCTAAACGTTGATGTACGTCGGATTCGATGCACAGAATAGCTAAGTTAGTCTATTAGCAGTCATTGTAGAACGTAAGAAGTTTTTAACTCTCTTCAAACAGAAACTATCTTTTCAGATTTTGTCGCGGATTAGCATTCGAAACGACGCGATGTTTCAAATGCTTTACAGTAATTATGGTCACAGGAGAGACTAAGATACTTGATGTCTCAGAGGTTTATATACTTGTTACAGACATTCAATTAAATATACTCTACTAGTATTTCCCGCGGCTTCGCACAAACAAAATTCTACTGAGTCGCGCGGAATGGTATCTCGCAGTACTAACGCCCGCCCTTCCTGTTTTTGCAACATTTTTCATTGATGCTCCGTTCCTATAAGTCGTAGCGTGATGTTATGTAGCCTATAGCCCCCCTCGATAAATGAACTATCCAACACAAAAATAATTTTTCAAATCCAGCCAGTAGTTCCTGAAATTAGCGCGTTCAACCAAACAAACAAACAAACTCATCAGCTTTATAATATTAAGTATAGATAAATTACAATTCAAAAGAACTTGTGAGCTCTATGTGAATAGAGCATAGTTAGATCTGATTAATATTATATTTTTAGATTTTAGTTTTCTGTAGTGTTGCTTGATATTTAACTTTTAAAAAAACTAATTAAAATACAATTTGTTTTTTAACTTTTTAATTTTATTAAAACTTATATTCAAATTAATGCTGAATTAAATAATAATTAATTAGTCTCTCCCGTGACCATAGCTGGGCATTAATTCGTTAATCCGTTAATCGTTAATTAACGAAGTAAACATTTCGATTAACGATTACCTTTTAAGTTAACCTAGAAAAAATTTAACGGACTCGTTAACTTCCGTTACATTTTCTCAAATCCGTTAATCGTTAATCCAGTACCTACTCGTCAGTCTGAAAGTCAAGACACCGGGTGGGCCTCCTGACCCAGTCAAACAGAACGAACTGCATCCACTTTTGCCAGGCCAGCCTATGGGTTTCCCAGTTGCTCCCTCCATCGCCGGATCATGGCCTCGTCAGCTAGACGGGAGGGATCCCACATTGAAAGTTTCCCGAGCGCACGCTCACTCGCTCAAAACCGCCCGCCAGGAGGACACCGTGCGTCATCCCCTTATTGCCTTCACCGCCAGGACTTGCTGCGTACTGCACAATGGACACCGTTCGGGATGGAGAGGGCGTCGATCCAAACGGGGGCACCATACAGTGCCATGGACCTGACAATCTCAAAACCGGCAAAGAGATTCAATGCCCCGGACATTCGGCAAAAGCCTACCGAAAGTCGAGACGGCTTCCATTACGGGGATTATATTGAGCAATCTTGATAAGACTATAAAAAATTTTTTGACTTTCAAAGTTTTGCCGCCCCAAAAAATTTGCCGCCCTGGGCACTCGCCCCGACTGCCCCTAGTGTAAATCCAGGCCTGGTCTTCTATCACTTTTGTAGAAATAAGGCCCGTCTCTCATCAGTATGACGTTATAATAACTTTTCCCGATTAAAGATTTTACAAAGATGAATCAGATAAGCACGTTTAAACGAACAGACAAACTTTTTAGCTTTATACGTTATTATTATTACTATACAGGGTAATTCCCCCAGCCCGCACTTGACCAGGTTGGTGAGCTATGGCCTGATCCCCCTCGCATAGAAGGGAGCCTAGCAGTGGGACGATAAAAAGGGCTGAATACATAGAGCTTAATTTAAAATTATTTAATATTTGTGGTGAAGATACATCATGTGTTAACACAATTTAAACTTAGATTTTCATCATAGTTTCATTTGAATGGGATAATTTATCTACAATGTACACATAGCCTTACAATCGATTGGGAGCTTAAGCAGCAATTAACGTGTGACGTGACGTCCGCTTGATTACGATTCGAGAACTCTCATCGATAGACAATCTTTATTGCGAGTTTATTTTCAGCCTTTTTTATTAACCTTTTTTGCCTAGTAAAATATTAGCTTTATCCGCAACTCTTTTTGTTTCTTAGATATAAATACCCATATATCTTAATTTGCAAGTCGGTTAACTCCGTATCTGTATTTTTTTATAAGGCTACCAAACTTATAAGTAATTTAATAATGTTTATTATGAATTCTGAACATTCAATTTTTCTAACAACGGTATATTAGCTTTAGAATTTAGATTATCTAATATGTCATGATCTTTAATTAATACATGTAAAACGAAGTAAGCTGACATGCAAAATTAGTCAACGATATTATGTAGTTACTCGTAGACGCAAGAGGTGATGCTTTTCCTTACAAGTAAGTAAGTACTTTGCGTCTCCAAAAGACATTAACTATCGTAAACTAAGAGGCTATAATAATTATATTCTACGTCTCAATACAGCAATTATTAAAGGAAGTCAATTAAGGTTATATTAAAAGGTAAAAATGAAATTAGGTACACTTTAAAGACTGCGCTAAAGTTTTCAAAGAAGTTATAGCAATTTCTCGCCTTGATATCAATTATTATCGGTATGAACTACACACAGTTGGTTGATTTTCCTTTTATAAATTCATATGTACAAAATTTAACAAATTTATACTTTTATATACTTCTATTACTATTTCTTTCCGTTCTTGATAAGAAATATTATTTGGTATCCGTAACAAAAGCTTTGTAGCTTACCACGGAACTAGATATTTATTTATTTTACTCGGAATTACATAAAATCTTAATATGGGAGGTGATAGCTGATAGCCGAAAATTTAGTGCACTCAAGTGCAGTCAAGTGCACTCTCTTTTTGTGAGTCACTCTCATACTCCAGTGTGACGAATACTCTACACGACCGGTTAGAGCTAAGGCGTAGGATTGACGAATTTGCGCGCTTTCCGAGGCAAATACGAGTAGAATGACTCAGTAACTAAACTTGGCCGGACCTCTCTTGAGCCGGGACAGGAATCCAGGACCTCCTGATGCTGCACTAGACCACCGAAGTAGTTAAAAAATATATAACATAATCATTAATCATCGGTACGAATCGCAACTTTAAATTATTAAATAATTGTATTTGCGGATGAAAAATTATTATTTCAATAACGACTTAACAGTCTGTATGTATATACGTTAATGGCGTTACTTGATATCGCGCAGACTTGTGGAAATAATCGTTGAAATTCAAAGTTATAATACTTGTAATGTGCCTTATTAACAAAGCGAAATGTGTGACTGATAAAATTAATATGTATGAGAGAAGTATGTAAGTAAAATGTAGCTCAATTTTAAGTTTATCTAGAAATAAATTATTGACGTTACAGATATTATATATGTTTGGTTTACTTTTAAGATTAACGTTGACTACTGTGGATTATTTATTGATTTTAAAAATATTTTTCTAAAGTCTTCTTCTATTAGGGTCAAATTAAGATTCGATAGTGAAGGAACTTTTCATTCAATCTAGCAATACTCATTAAAGCGAGTCTAAAACAACATATTAAAGTAAGTAAATGAACCTTTTTATAATGAAAAGAAATTAAAACTATGAAAAATAAAAAAAATGCATGGATAATTTAATTTACATTGTTTTACAAGAAACATTATAAATATATTTATAACCAACTGGTTGTATTCAAAATAATAGTTTCCAAAAAGATATGATAATCACACAATTTGTTAAGATACACGTCACATACACAAAACGAATGCATGAATCGAGTACCTTTCCTTTATAAAGTTGGTCAATAAAAAATAAAAGGTTCTTTACAAAATCCTCACTCAATAAAACGTTACCTTCTAAATGGCCTTATTCGTATCGGTGTTTTCTTACACAAGGGTTTCGACACTTGTTAAATTGGGGTGCTTTGGCAATCGTGTTCTATTGTTGTTAACGTTTTCATGATGCTAGATCAATTTTTAAAAGAGAAATAAGTATTACTACGATTCGGAACACCATGCGTTTGTTATTATATTCTATATGTTACAGTTAAAACCCGTTTTTAGAAAAAACGCGTTTTCCCTAGTTAGAACTAGTTTTTACTAAATGCCTTAGTTAAAACTAGAATTAACTAGTAAAACTAGAATTTACCACTGATATATTTGATTTTTAGATAAAACTAGCCGTCACTCCGATATTTAGTTAAAAGTAGCACTAGAGAAACTAATCTGGGATTGAAAACTAGATTTTTTTTTTTTATGGTAAAAAGGGGGCAAACGGGCAGGAGGCTCACCTGATGGGAAGTGATCACCTCCGCCCGTGGACATCTGCAAGCCAGGCTTGCAGATGCTTTGCCGGTCTTTCAGGAAAGGGAGGGATGGAGGAGGGAGGGAGGAGGAGGGAAGTGGGAGGGAGGGGGGAACGAAGGCGGAGGATAAAGGGAAGAGGGAGGGGGGAAGGAGAGTGGGCCTCCCGGACTCTCATTCACCGGACGAAACGCGACAGCATAGCTGCCACTTCACGCCGGTCTTCTGTGAGAGAGTGGTACTAATGAACTATACGGGGCGTGCCGGCCCATTCGGCTGCTACCCGAAGGTAACAAGCATGGCACTACCACTTTATTAGTTTTAATTTATTTTATTATTAGTTTTTAAAAATATTTATTCGTATTTGTTTTTTAACTGCAACATAAACATGCTATTCGACTTATCGACTAATTTTAAGCTTCATAAAGTTCAGCTGTTTCCCCGATTTATTTAGATTATCGTGGTGTGGGGCGCATCCGGCAATAGAGCCGGGCGTAAAACCAAGAAATGTATTGGGAGTTGGCTCACCTGAGAGGGCTCTATGCTAGTGTTGAGTGGATAGAAAAATGAACTATGGGAGCAGTTGCTCAGAAGTTTTTCAGGATTTCTTGGTGTTGTTGATTAAGTCGTTGATCATTTGCTTTGGCAGCAGCAGGCAGAGCATTGTAAGCGTAAGTAAACCTGCGACACCCTATTAAGACGGTGATAGATTTGGTTCCGTTGGCTTTTAGACGTTACCTAGTACGAGTTATCCCGACCAACTTCTGTCTTTATTATTACTAAATAAGTGTTTATTAAGTAGATGTTATCCTATCCAGCATTCACGATGGAATAAGGAACAAAAACTCATCCCACTATACATACAAGGAAGACACGTTGAGCCATTGGTCCTGCACATGATAGCCTAACCGCGTCTATTCTTCCCATTGGAGTTTGAGAGTATAAGGAATGGAGAGTAAACTTGTGTTAAGGCAAGTCACTTTTAAAATATATAATTAAAAATAACAACAATATACATATATTTTTATTATATTAAACTATACACATATTTTAAAATAGAATTAACTAGTTCGGAAAACTATTAAAAACGATAAGTCAATTCGGCCACAACTATTATACAAACTCAATTAACATGTTGTATTGGTTGGATAAGTAATTTAACTTTCCAGACATTTGCGTTTAGAGCTGTTTAGTAATAATTGTTTTTTAATGTCTAAAAGAAAAAAATGAGATTTGGAGTACTGCAGAAAACAATTTTATTAAAACCGTACCTTAAGATTCGTCTGAGAAATAAATTACAGGAATTCCGAAGAAAACACAAATATTATTTGATTTTTTTAATACGAGGGGATCAGGACATAGTCCACCACGTTGGCCAATACGGTTTGGACTACACATATCCTTTGAAAACTTGCTATGTTCTCTCGGACATGCAAGTTTCCTCACGATGTTTTCCTTCATCGTATTACAGGTAGTAATTCATAAAACTATGTTTTCGGATTTTGTCGCGGATTTATTTGGATTTTTAGTGTGTCGAAAATCCGTGTCCGAAAATCCGAAAAGATAGTTTCATTTATAATGTCAAATATTCGCGTAAACCTAAGACAGTATTAAGTAGTATTCATGTTAAAAATGAATTTCACATGATAAATATCAGAGGTAAAAGACCCAGATTTAAACCTGCGACATTCAGTAAGCAAGCGCGTTACCACTGGGCTACCATTGTCTAATTATTACGCAAGAATTATGATGTAACTGTCTTTATTTATTAGTTTTTTACATAATTTTTTCTTACATACAAATATTTTAAAACAGTATATAATATATTAAATGTCATCCCAAAATTTATGATCAAAGCCATAATAAAAATATATATACTGTGTTTTATGGTAAATGTTTGGTGCCACTTAAATTTCTGAATATGTCGTTACAATTTTAAGTATGAAAATTTATAGCCATGTACCAACTGATATGAATGTATGAGGTTAAAAATAGCCTTACTTGGATTTGTTTAGAAGTATTTTTTTGATATATAGGGACCCGGAAATTAAAAAAAAATGCAAAGGTTTGGATATATATTTTTTTCTTTAAATTCTATAGAGATATATTAGACTTCTATAGAGATATATTAAACTTCATAATCAATATATCATTTGATAGTAAATCATATACTCGTAGGTAGGTAGTACAAAAAACAACAAAGTGGCTTCCCGCTGTCTGTCTGTCCCTATGTATGCTTAAATCTTTAAAACTACCCAACGGATTTTGATGCGGTTTTCTTTTATAGATAGACTGATTCAAAAGGAAGGTTTATATGTATAACTAGCGGAATCCGTGGCTTCGCTCGCGCTAAATCTAGGATCGAGCCCGAAACGAGGGCGAATCGCTAGTAGATATTAATATGCATAATATGGCCTTAATATTATAAGCTCTTTTATTATATTGACTTACTTAAAAATAAAGCAGCTAAACAACTGGGTGTATATTTAAAAGTATGAAATTGAAAATTTCTCTTTAATAGTGTTAAAAATTTATATAAAACCTTGTAATTTTATAAGCTGGAAATATTAAGAAATAACTTCATATAACATTAATGTTAATATTATCACTTTTAATAATGTTATAAATTCTAATGAAATTTCAGATTTCGACATGTAATTCTTATGTATTTTATATTGGTAAGTTAAATTTTATGCTTGAAAAAAATGTTTGTGGAACATAATATGCTAAAACTTATATGAATGAAAATCAATCTTCCTTGTCGTCCTTTTTTAACATTGAAAAATCTTTTACCCTTATTCACCTGTTAGAATAGTTGGTTATGTGCTGCTAGTCGCAACTACTTACTTAAACACAACACACAAATAACACAACACACAAACAACACAACAAAACAACTGCCAGATGTCAAGCCAGACGCTAATGAAAACAATGTAAATAGATGGTTCCTGGCAATTACGGTTTTGGTCGCGGCCGCTTAGTAGAAAGTCGAGACAAGGACGCGTGTGCCAATGTATGTAAAGATCTACCTGACGATGACTACCAGCCAGTTTGTATGATGTTCAGTCGATACAAAAAGGGTTATAAATTTTTTGTAAACCTGTGTCACGCAAGACGCGCTATTTGTAAGAATAATTTAAGTTAGTATAGGTCCTTTTTTACCTATTTTAGTATATGATTTTGATGTGTTTACACAATTTGATGTTCTGAAACCGATATCTCTCATAACAAAATAAAAAATATATGGAAATGATAACTATTCTTTATATAGATATCATTTTCTCACAGTTGAAGTCACTCTTGAGAGTATTACGTTTCTAACTTCGTACGGTTTAAATAACAGAAGACAATTTGATGTATATATATAAGTCAGATAATATAAAAATTTAATAATTTTAACATTTTTCGTAATTTGTATTGAATAATTTTTATACCAGATAAATACACGGTTCCTGTGGAACAAATAAAGAAAATAGTAGTTCAGGCGAAGTCGTGAGCGTTTGCTAGTAATAACTTAATGTCCATACAACATTTGACAGCGAATCTTATTATTTTTATTACTGAAATGAATTTTAAAAATAAAATAAAAATTGCATTATACTAATTTTGTGAAAATTTTAATTTCAGTTTTGCAAATGGTTCATCCTGCAAGATGTCTTTCGACTCGACAATTTTACAGCGCAATTGATTAATGATACTTTCATTATAATTAAAATGAACGTTTAAGTTTTTTTTACTAATTAAGTTGCTAATTTTAGGTGTATTTGTAACTATACGTTTATTTAGTATGATTAATGGTCGAAATTCGACCATAATCAATAACTTTAACATAATATTGTAATAAATGAATTTATTATGGTTATGTTTGACATTCAGTCTGTCAAATACATGGTAGTGTGTGGATTTTTTATTGGTTTAATGTATTTTATGCATATTAAAAAAAATCTTAGAACACTATAATATAAGTGTGCGAAATTTCATACTCCTCCGTCCGCGCAATTTTCGTAAAAGGGGTCCAAAGTTTTTGTTGTTTATTATTATAAGTATCTATATTTCTGAGAAGATTAGCGCGTTCAAACAAACAAACAAACTCTTCAGCTTTAAAATATAAGTATAGATAATACTTTTCATAATTAAAAAAATCGTACTGTGATCTTTGCGGAAAATAATATAGGTAGCAAGCAAGGGAAAGGAAGGGAAGGGAAATTGAAAACATTTTCTCTGTATCAGGTAATGTTTTATCGATCGCAATCAAAATCATCATAAAATTGACCTAACTGTTAAAATGGATGTAAAAGTAAAATTCTACTATGTAAAATATAAAAAAAATATCCATTCTTTTTATTTATGTATTTTACATTATTTATTTTTATTATTGTAACGTTACATATGTTCTACACTTTTAAATAAATGCCATTTGTCGTAAACTAAACTAAAAGTAAATTAATTACCTTGTTATAAAACCACTAGTATGTACAGTCGTAAGCAATGACATGTATACGTTTACAACTTTTCAAATATATGTAAACATCCTTCGTTGCAAAAGAAAGTATACAAGCTTTGTGTCAAAATAAAGTATACGTAAGTTGCGTCATATTTAAGTATACATTTTTATCAATTTACAGTAAATAACATAAAACGAATATTAGCCGACTATAACGAATATTTATAAGGATGTAGACATATAGTCTGTGCACATTTTGTGCACAGCTTCGTTTTCGAAAAGCATAAAATAATATTTTCATATTTGAAACAATGTTTTCTAATACATATACTGTTTCTCTTCCATTAACATTTTAGTTAATATTTTATAACAATATTATATATTAATAGATGCTATTACTTATAATATACCAACAATTCATTTCCCATTTAAATTTCCACCACTCTTTTATATGAACCACTTCATAGAACCAGCTATAATTGTATTATCCAGTGAGAATAAAAGATTATCCTGTTGTAAACGGCATCCTAAATATTGACCTTAGTAGGTAATCTATCACTACACAAAATCGGTTCAATACTTTTTGTGTGAACGCGCACGGCGATTAGCGATAATAGTTGCTGATATATTTTTTCTGTTTCATTATAAAACTTCTTAATAAAGTAACTGGCAGATAATAAAAATAATATATATGCCACATGTTATTTGACGGAACGGCAACGTAAGCGACGTTGCCGTTTTGCGTGTCGATACAAAGACATCAATTTAAAATCTATTTTGAAAAGTCAAATAATTCATTACCTATCTATACATATACATATAATAAAATTATGACTGAGTCAAATCTGTACATTAAATTTTTTTTTGGAAAATCTACCTAATTGAAATAGACATTATTATCCATACAGAGTCTAATCTATTGTTTTTAGAATTTTTGTCTATCTGTGACCGCATCACGTGAAAACCACTGGACGGATTTTGATGAAATTTAGTATGATGATAGCTGGTTACTCGGGTCAAGATATAAGATACTTTTTACTACTGGAAAATATCTCATTTTTAAAAATCTCGATATCTAAGTATTTAGTTTCCGATCTTTAGAATGCGGGCGGAGCCGCGGGAAATGCTAGTTTCTTACATTTTAAAAAAAGATGCATTTTTTAATTGTTCTACTAAAATATGATTTAATCATAGTATGCTAATAAAAAAAACATAGATATTTATATATAAATATTTAAATAAAATTGATAAATTGTGTCTGTTTTATAAATTAACAGCTTCTCATTCCGTATGCATATCGAGAATCTTTCCTTTGGACATAGTTTGTTTGCCTTGTTAGACCTGAAAGTCTCTTAACAGACTTAGGACTCAGGTTAGCAGAAGCAAGGAAAACTTGACCAGGTAGGGATTTGCGAACGGTGGCCTGGAGTGCAGATGTGGTACTCTTCCTCTCTTACACTTACTAATATGACCACCTTGCCCTGTTACCTGCAACTTAGAGGAGCTTATGCAATTATTATAGTGGCCGAGTCTTGGGCTCTCTCACTTTAACAATTGCCATCGACTCGGCAAGAAGAAGAAGACTAAATGCATAGCAAGAAACAGAAAGAACATCAATTTTTAAAATTTTGTACTTTTTGTGTTAAACAATAACATATAACAAACAGTTCAATGCACTATACGTTACAGTCAGTGTTTTTAAAAATATTTATGTATAGATTTTTTAACTCACTGCTCTATTATAATTATACGTATTATTGTATACTCTTATACATTCACAAATGTGGAAAACAAAAATTAATGAAAAGATACTCATGAAATTAACAAAAATAAAAAAAACTCACACACGCGCGGGATTTGAACTCGCGCTGCAAAGACATGAAACGCATACTAGCCACGCCGATTGAGCTATGATAACTATCAATATCAAAGGCGAATTTACGAAACAGTATGTTTCCCATAACAACGCAAATTAAACAATTAGAGAATTGTCAGTTGTAATTCTAATAATTTCGAATCCTTTCCGGCAATGCTTTATTACAAATTAAAATTTTTAATAAACTGATCTTGTCTTCGAATTGTCAAAAGTTTAAAACTGTCATCCAATGTTGTGAATGTGTTACAAACGTGCTCTTACACATACACATATGCACACTCTATTACGCGATAATATTTGTATTATACGTATGATTTAAAAATGTATTATAATATTTAAATTTAAATACATAATAATACATTTTTAAAAGCATAGTATTGTTCTCTTTTTTTCAATTTTGTTTCATTTTCCGATGCAATAAGCCAAAGATCTTAAAAATATTTTACTGTTAATTATCTAATTATTAAGTTTGCGAATCATGGTGTTACAATACTTTAAAACCTGTCTGTGCGGTTGGCTGCAGAGGATATCTCATATACCCTGGGTAAAGCTGTTTAGGAGAGCTCTGCCTGAAGTGAATTCAAGGCGCATCCTGGAGAATCAGGTCGTCGAATTGATTCAATCACTCAACATATAAAAATAAATTAAACTTCTATGGACCAGTTTAAAGAATTCACGTATTTAATGAAAGAGACATAGTATTTGTATTAGAAAACTTTGTTAAATACGAAAATGTTCTTTAATGTTTTATTTTTAGTTCTTAGACTAATGGCTACATACTTATAACACGAAACGTGTATACAATAATATTCGTTTAATGTTATTTACTATGAATTGATAAAAATGTATACATAATTATGAAACATCTTACGTATACTTTATTTTGACACAAAGCTTGTATACTTTCTTTTGCAACGAAGGATGTTTACATATATTTGAAAAGTTGTCAACGTATACATGTCATTGCTTACGACTGTACATGCTTGTTGACTGTTGTTTGAGGGGAAAAGTTTGAATATTTAACGAGATAGTTGCTTTTGACAGTGATTTTCAATGTACTTATATTATGCTGTAATTACAACTAGCGTCTATCCTTATTACATCACTATAATTCGCGTCATGTACAAAGAACGCTGGCTGTCAAGTTGCGCAGAGACGATTTATAAGCCAATTTGGTGGTAAGACGCGGGGTGTGCGAAGTAGAGGCACGCGCCGCATGCTTTCCGGCTCGCTATTGGTTCGTCAGTTCAAAATACCATCGCGCACACAAAAGTTAAAATTGTTTTATATAAAAAATTGAAAAAAAATATTTATGACGTATATTGTTTTAGAAAGAGAGTCTGATAATAATGCAGTTAATAATTTAAAAAAATATATCAACCGAATTAATCAATTTTTTTGTAAGTAGATTAAACATTTTACACTGAATCAAAAATATTTTATCACTACATAGTATAAAACAAAGTCGCTTTCTCTGTCCCTATATCCCTTTGTACGCTTAAATCTTTAAAATTACGCAACGGATTTTGATGCGGTTTTTTTAATAGATAGAGTGATTTAAGAGGAAGGTTTAAATGCATAACTAGCGGATCCCGCGGCTTTGCCTGTTCTAAATCTAGGAAAAAGACCAAGCGAAGCGAGGGCGAGTCGCTAGTTAATTAATAGAATTCTATTTAATGACATTCTATCTAATATATTTTTCAACGTACCTACCAATAACCAATATACGTCGCGAGGGAAAGGCTAGTTCAAAAATAAAAGAATAGGCTTAGTAATTTCGTTTGCGAATATACCCATGCGCAAACACCCCCCCCCCCCCCCACCACTTTCTTCCAGCGTTCTTTTTACGTGACGCGAACTGTACTAGGTATTCTAATAATTTAAAAAAAAAATTCGATTTCCGAACTGTGCAAGTTCAGTTATTGAGTTTAACAAATAAATTCTTAGTGACTTTCAAGTGAGTAAAAGAGAGACCAAAATTAACCAGTAATTAGTTATATACCAACATAATGAAATCTCGATCGTTAGTAAATATCTTAGTAGATAGCTTTGTGAGAAATTAATTATGTAACTTAAGATTAATTAATTAATATAATTGTATTATATTATACAACAATTTTGGTTAAATTCATTAAGGTTTAATGTAACGAGTGAAATTGCTTAACCAATTTGTTTAAAATTTACTCTTATTACAATTGCTTTAGATATGACTTACGGCTTTTGGTACGGAGTATCTAGGTTCGAGGTCCAAGTCCGAGTAAATTTCAGTAAATAAGTTTCTCTATAAATAAATTTTCATTAACAGCATTTAGGAAGTGTTATAATATGTATACTATACTTAAAATTAGATTTCACTATAAAAGTGCGTTTTAAGTTTGTTAATCTTACTTAGTATATATTATAATTTACATAATATTTTCATTAATTTTAAAAAAACCTTCTTCTTGCGAATCGGTTACAAAGTGTTCTCTAAAAATAGACACTTTACTAATATAACTTTGTCAGATGACAATCATTCAAAATATACCTAAATATAATATTATAACCATGAGTAACACAAAATATTAGACGAATATTTTAATACTAATTAAACATTTAAGTCAAAAGTGGGTGTGGTCATATTAATAAGAAATAATGGTGTAGTAGTAGTATTTGGAGTAGAAGGTGTCGCGTTGAACTGGAACATCACTAGCTCGTACGTGACGATCGTTCCCGCAACCTGTAACAGAATATCGATATTTATTTTGTTATAATAATGACTTCACTCGGACTTGGACTATTGAAAAAGCAATAATAATATACATTTATAACTGATGTAAATAAAAACATACAAACACGCACACACACACACACACACACACACACACACACACACACACACACACACACACACACACACACACACACACACACACACACACGCACGCACACACACACACACACACACACACACACGCACACACACACACAAACACACACACACGCACGCATACGTAAATTAACATGCACATACATACACATATACTCAGAACCACAAATTTAATCCACGTTACTGAAATGTGTAATTTTTTTTAAATTATTTTCTTTTTAACGTGCTACTGCTGGGCACGGACCTACCTTCAATAGGGGATCAGGCCATATAAGTGCGGACTTCATATATCTTTTGAAAACTTGCTAGGTTTTCTCAAACATGCAGGTTTCCTCACGATGTTTTCCTTCACCGTAAGACAAGTGGTAATCATGATAGAAATGATTCGCACATCAAAATATCAGAGGTGCAAGCCCCGTATTTGAACCCGTATCCAAGCGAGCCCGTTACCGCTGGGCATTCATAAGGGCTAAGAGCTATTAGATTCCAATGTTTATTACAAACTGCTAGATAACACGGTTACTGTTAATTTTACTTCTATTTTAATTCAAATCTCTTCGGCAAGTTAAAATCCTAAGTTAAATACGTCCATTTAGTCCGAACAAAAGATGAAAATACTTAAAACTTGGTTCGTTTCTTTTAATTGACTCTACTACGATTTGGATCTTAAATGACGTTGATATTACATTTTTAACTTTTCTCAGGATTATAATAGGATTTACAGGTGACATGAAAATGAACTTTGTTAAATAAATCCTCCTAAAAAAGAAATTTGTACAATTTCATACGTCATTTTGTTGTGTTTGTGATTGATATGACAAGTGAAATTCCGCTGAGTATTTGCCATGAAATTCCGTAGCAAGAGAGAAAATACAGATGAAAAATTCAAACCAAACCTTTTTTATGTTATTTATTAATTTTTCTGGTAGTCATACCATTCTATACTTAGATATAGGTTAATAAATAAGGTACCATAAAAATGAAGAGAGATTGAAAATATAAAGTTTTTCATAAAAACTTTTCATTTAGTAAAGCTAGTAGTTTCTTAATCTTTGAATTGTTATAATTCCAGAACGAAGCTTAATTAAGTAAAGTTATTCAATTCGCCTTAATCAGGATTAACCAAGTGTTACCATTATCAATGAAACTATCTTTTCGGATTTTGTTGCGGATTTATTTAGATTTTTGGTTTCCGACGTTTTAAATGCTTTACAGCAATCAAGGTCACGGGAGAGATTTAGGTATTTGATGTCTCAGAGGTTTATATATGCTTTTTACAGACAGCACTTAGAAAAAAACCAAAATGACACCAAATTACCTTACATTAAATATAATTTTATATATAGTAACAAAAATATTTGTTATATACGTAGAAATAAATATATAATGCTTAGTGCCATTACTCACGAAAAGTTGCAAAGCCTGTCTACCAAGAAACTAGCCTTAAAAGTATTGAAGTACTTACTGTTAACAATAATCCTTTAGTAATACTGAAGAACTGTAAACCACTCAATGCCACTTTATCTCCGTTCACCTGATCAAGGAACCTTTGAACCTGTAATTAATATTGTTTAGAACTAAATTGGATTAACGTCTATTTAATTAGTTTTACTATTTACGGGTCAATGACTTATAAATAATAGGCGTATTCTTGTGACACCGTGTTTTTAACTATTTATTATGTTATATTTATAAATTTTATACGTTATTTATAAAATATAAGCTATATTACTGTAAAGTTTCATCAAAATCAGACCAGTAGTTACGACGTGAAAGATTAATAAACATACGTCCGATTATATCAGTAATGTTATTCTGTAAGAACTCAAGCGGAATTTGCGACTACACTTCAAACGATGTAAAGCTATCTCTATGATCTCTGTAAACTTATACGTAGTGTATAAGTTTTCACAGAATATAACCACGGGAGAATGACTTTAGCTAAAATTATTTCGATATGTCAAGTGTATTAGTCTTACTGATGTTACGAGTGTTATAAACTAGCGACCGGGTCGCTTCAATTTTCATAATTTTCTTATTAAAAGTTAAAATGGATAATTACAATAAAATTAAAAGTTGCCTAAGATATTCGTTATAACATTAGCTATCTGTGAGTGAAAGTATCGTCAAAATGGGTCTAGCTGTTTCAAAGATTAGCCGGAACAAACAGATAGACAGACATACAAATTTTATTTTTTGTACTGATTTAAAAAATATTTCTTAGTTTCTTACTCTCAATTACACCTATATACCAATAGCTAGAAACCAGAACGGATCTGGTTGAAAGGCACTGAAATAGAATATAGTTTTGTAAAGCACATAGGCTACTTTTCATCCAAAAAAGGTAGGTATGGTACCCATGGGCTAGTTTTACTAGGGACTAACTCGAGCCAAGAAAAATCGGCTCAATTATCCATAGTCTATTTACCTATTACCTATATTATGTTTTATATTTCTTGTATGGAGAAAGTGAAATGGTTGTGGAACGGCTTAAACTAATTTTTACGTTTGATAATATCTTTTCTTTTTTCAATACTACGAGTATGTTTGGAGAACAAATATGCTGGGATATAATTACAACAGCACCACCTAGTTCCGAGCTGTTTATTTTGCTCTAAATAAAATGAAATATATATTAAAAATAAGAAAAACTCTTAAAACGAGGAAAACAACACCTATAGATATTTTATCTTTTATCCGAAAATGCAAAATTTATGTTAAGAACATAAATTTTCTTTATAGACGATATTAACTAAGGCACTAAAGTTTAGAGTGGTAAAGTTTTATAAAATTCAGTGAGATAGTATCCAGGTTATAATAAAATACAAGTGCAAAAACCAACAACTATTTTTAAAATCTTTATCTTTCTCGTCTCTTAACATAACTGCAATGGTCGCGGGTTCGACTCCCGCTGGGGGCATTCAGTTATTGAGCACGAGTGTTTGTACTCCAGTCATGGGTTTCTATTTATAATATGTATGTATTTAAAAGTTATGTACATATGAGTAGTATATCAACTATCTGGTATCTGTAACACAAGCCTTGCAGCTTACAACTAAGCTAGATGGCGCTGTTGTAATAATGTCCCAACATATTTTTTTTAATTATTTATTTATTTGTGTATAAAAATTCAACTATTTACCTCTACGCAATACACAGGCGATGGTACATCATACAAGACTGGCGCAGGCACAGTCGATGCCGTATTTACTTGTGATGCGATCAGTGACACGGATACTGATCTAGCAATGAGGTAAAATAGCGAAAAAAGGAAGTATAGAGCTGCTTCGTAGCCACCAAGGAGGTTTGTTTTCCTGAAAAAATTAAAAAATTAAGAGTATTCATAAACTTTTGACTACTATTGTAGTAGCGATGCGTTAAAATTAAATAATATTTCTATGCGAGTGTGTCACTCGTAGTTATGATAGATGTATTTGATTCAGATTGATAACACTTTTTGAAGGGATTTTTAGTGGCTATTTAAATACGACAATAAATTTTGTTCTAATTTTTTTTAGGTATTAAAGAAATTTCGCCTTTACTGTCATCATCTCGTATGCTACGTTTAAATAGGTTATGTAATACTGAGGAAAACGTCCCATGCTTTAATAAGGAACTCAAAAGAGTGACAGAATTATTGTTAAAAATTCATAATTATAAGGTATTATAAGGTATTAGGCACATTGTGATACATCGAAGAAATCTATTATCTAATGACTACCTTATACCTATATTTCACATGTATGTGGCATTGTAATGCCTGAACGGATGGACCGGTTTTAATTTAGTCTATTTTTGGCTAAAATCAGCTCTTATTTATAGAATAACATGTTTTTTTTATTTTGTTAAAGAGGTACAACTTCTACAGATCCGAAACTAACATCGGTATAGTAATAATTGATTAGTATGCTTAACTCCTTGAAATTCCTTAATATATTTTTTTAGCTAAATACTTTATTATTTTACGCTCTTTATTCCCAGTTGAATCTCATAAATCGGTTAAACTCACTTCATAGCAATACAATATTAATAAACATTTTTTTTAAACCTACCCTTTGTCTCTATTGGAACATTCAGCTTGTCCTTTGATCCCATCTCTAAAAGTAAAATTTAATGAATGTTCATTTATTAATACACTAATTAATCTATTAACTAGAAAAATATTTTAATAATTTAAAAACTTAATGACACTCCTGAGCGGCTACCTATTTTATATATTATGTGCGGCGTGCACACCTCCTCCTCTCCTGCTATTGTAGTTTTAGTAGGGATCCTTATTTTTTTTTCTTGGAATTAAAATAGCCTATATTAGTCAGTGATAATGTAGCATTCAAATAATGAAAGAATTTTAAAATCGATACAGTACTTTTTGAGCCAATTCGTTACAAACATACTTACATACAAACCTTTCCTCTTTATAATATAAGTATAGATATAAATAGAAGTTAACACTATAGCGATGTTGTGAATAGCCAAAAGTACCTAGGGATTCGAGCAAAGGGGGATTAACCACTAGTATATATATATCCTAACCCACTACGCACGTGTAAAATTTCCCACAATATTTTACTTTAATCGTCAAACACGAAATCTTACAAGATATGTTATTCATTTGAAAAGAATTGCCAATCTCCGGATTCTTTACCTTTTTTCATGTTTCTTTATTATTATAATTATATTAATAAAACCTGCTTATTTTTATCTTTATGTTATTTTTATTTACTTTTTGGAAAGAAAAGTAATGATATGAAATATCAGCTTTAGGAGCTTCTAACGTGTATCTAATATACTTATAATTTGCATAAATGCTCTAATATTGTCTTTAATAAAAATAGCTTTAGTTATCATGTCACAGACGGACACCGATCCGAATATATATATACATAATATTAGGATTAAGATTGAATATATTATATATCAACGTATTATTGTACTGGGTACGCCCCGGGTACTTCCCTTTAATGCGAGGGATGTCAAGCCATATAAGCTAATCAAGTGCAAGCAGATTGCATGTCTTTCGAAAACGTCTTTGTTTGTTTATGGACAAACGGGTTTTCTTGAATGGGGTTTCATTATTATGATGAAAATGATTCGCAAATGACAATATAAAATAAACTAGACAATAGGGAATTGAACCTGCTTCACTTCGTTTCCAAGTATTTTTACTACTGCTGCATTATGCATAAGTTATAGAATGAGTTGAGATTCTTAACTGAAATAGTGATAGAGTTATATTACTTATATTAAAAAACATTCTTACTCCAAAGTATTGAATAGTTGAAGGCAGATGAAGAAGAGGTTATTTGCAAATGAAATGAAAATGATCCCACTGATGACTTCGTCCACTCTTCGAACAAGGTGCACAGCTCGTCCGTAGTCCTCGCGTGTTGTTCTCCAAAATACTTCAGGTAAATACTGAAAATCGTATTTATTATAAATGTTTTAATCGTACAATGACTAAAATGTTAAAGAGCGTAAGACAGTAGTCATTATATTTGTCAATGCACAATTTTAATGTCAACCCATAAATGGTGGTTATAACATTTTAGGACTTAATAACAGTAAGTAAAAAACATGATAATACTACATACTTTTGACGACACGTTTGGCGCAGTTTGTAGTGACCCTACTTTCTTGTACCAGCGGTCGCGGGTTCGAGCCCCACTGGGGGCATTCATTTGTTAAACTCGGATGTTTGTACTCCAGCCATGGGTGTTTATATTTATAATATGTATGTATCTAAACTTATATATGTAGTATATCAACTATCTGGTATTCGTAACACAAGCTTCGTAGCTTACCACGGAACTAGACGGTGCTGTGTATAATAATGTTCCAACATATCCCTTTTACACCATAAAAATATTTTTGTATTATTAATCGCAACGAACTAAGATAAATGCGTGTAATATGCGATTTCATATCTATTTCGTGTCTATTAGTTTTAACTACATTGTATTTAAAAACAAAGTCGCTTCCCGCAGTCGCTCCCTATATTATATGCTTAGATCTTTAAATCTACGCAACACATTTTGATGCGGTTTTTTTAATAGGTAGAGTGATTCAAGAGGAACGTTTATATCATGTACATACATACACTAGCGGAACTCGCGGCTACGCTCCCGCTAATTTGCGCTAGTTTAACTATAATTTGAAGCTTATAAAATGTTACATGGTTATTCAACTTTTATTTTGCGAAAATGAAATAACACTCTATTTGGTTTAATTTTGATTTTTGACTACCGTCATTTCGAGTATTTTGTAGCAATTATAGTTATGGTAAAGACATTAAATATCCTCATCATAACCCTCTTTTAAAGGTCAGCCCCATGATTGAAATGTCTAAAAAAACTAAATTATAATAATTAAATATTCGCGTACATTCAAGAAAACATCTGTTTCACAAAATTTGTTTGGTAAAATGATATTTGATATTAATATGTAAATTCAGTTTATACAACTTACTTTTCCTTGAGCATTCAATAGTTTTTGGTTTACGTGATCCAGTCGGGCTGTTAAATAATAACTCATGCATATCACGAACAGGTCCGAAAAGTTCCAAATAAACGTTGACTGGAAATGAAGGAACTGAAACAACAATTTATCATGAATAGTTTGTATATATTTTAAAGGATCAAAAACAGACGTAGCTTTCAAAGTAAATTAGCGGATAGAATTTCTTTAGTTGTGTTACTTGTTTCTAGAAAAGAAATAAATTTGAAAGTAATATTAGTAAAACGTTTATTGTAACATAATAATTTCGAAAGCGAAAGCGGAAGATCACTCCCTCAGTCACTCGTCATGAAATATCGAAAACCGCTTCACGTATAGGTATGAAATTTGGCAGGAAGGTAGTTTATAAATAGTAGACGTCCGCTAATAACGGATTTTGCAACAGGGTCGGATTAAGGAAGTCTAAGCGCTTTCGCAAGTTTGTATGAAAGTCTTTTATTTTTTGTGCTACTTTATTGGCAAGGAACACCTTGAGACGAACCCGAGCGAAGTGAGAGTGAGTTGCTACTAATATTCTTAAGTTAATTTTTGCACAGAAACACCTGTTTAGTATATAATATGTTACCTACTAAAAGTAAACATTGAACATTCGATTGTCATACAGAAAAAAACGCCTGTATTAATTATACAAATTCGTTGTTCCAGTCTGCTTACGCCACAAGTGGAGTTGTCAGTAAGCTTGGTGTCATAACAATGTTAACAAAAGATATACATAATATATCTACCAAATAACGCAACTGCTAAAAAGTATCTATTAATGACAAATCACATAACCAAAACATCTCCACTACAAGCACAGAAAAAATTATGTATAATTCGTAAGTTTGTATTCTCTGAAACTACTGATCAAACCTTTACTTATAGAAATTTACATGAACCAACAGTTTGCTATTTAAATTGTGATTAAAAAAAGCTTATTGGCAGAAATTATAATACCTTTGTTTTGATTAGGGAAAAATTTACTACTGTAGTAATGTAAACTAACATGCATGAATCCTAGCAATATAATACTTAAATAATTGAAAATAACTAAAATTATTTTATATATATGAGTGGAATTTTATACAATTCTTCAGCCCTTCACCGTCATGAAAAATCAATCTCCTAACTGAAAGTCCCTTCTTTTCAAAGTCAGTCGGTTAAAATTATGAAATACACCAGAAACATTTATATTGGGTTTTATTCAGGCATAAAGGGCCAAACGAGAATGTAGGTCAAAGATGTCGTTTGTAGTGCTTGACACTGTTCCCTGTCAAAGATATGAGAATGTATAAAACCACTATTTCGACAATATTAAGTGCAGCTACAGTACTTCTTTAAGCAAGTGACAAGGTTTTTGTGGGTACATTCAAATTTTGGTTAAACATAAGTTTAAAAACGTATTTTACATTACTACATAGTATTAAACTAAATCATCCCGCTGTCAGTCTGTCCCTATGTATGCTTAAATCTTTAAAACTACGCAACGGATTTTGATGCGCTCGCGCTAAATCCAGGGACGAACCCAAACGAAGCAAGGGTGAGTCGCTAGTCTATAAATAATATAATCTGTAAATTGAATATCATCATCATCATCAGCCCTTTTTAATGTCCCACTGCTGGGCACGGGGCCTCCCTCAGTACGACGGGGATCAGGCCATAGTCCACCGCGCTGGCCTAGTGCGTGTTGGCGGACTTAACATGCCTTTCGAAAACTTGTTAGGTTTTCTCAGACATGCAGATTTCCTCACGATGTTTTCTTCACCGTAAGACAAGTGGTAATAATGATGTAAGTGATTCGCACATGAAAATATCAGAGGTGCGAGACCCGGATTTGAACCCGCATCACTCGGTTATCCAAGCGACGCGTTACCGCTGGGCTACCACAATATTTTAGAAAAATATCTAGTTAATTTTAGTAGTCGATATAAATTATTATATACATGTACAGATTATACTTTGGAATTTTTGTCTGTCTGTGACCGCTTCATGAGAAAACAACTGACCAGATTTTGATGATATTTGGTACGATGATAGCCGGTTATCAGGGTTTACATATTATATTAATAATAATAATAATAATAAGCCATTTATTTATCCTTAATATACAATGAATCAATTATTTTTTAGTAAATCATGTAGTTATTTGTTATTTATTAAGGACCTCTTTTCGAGTAAAGGCCTCCTCCATTTTACTCCAAAGTTTTCTATCTTTGGCTTTTGACGTCCAGTTGTCTCCTGCTATCTTTTTAATCTCATCAAGCCACTTATCAGGGGGCCTACCCTGTTTCCTTTTTCCAAACGGGCCAGGCCAGTGAGTTACTTTGTTGGACCATCTATCTGAGTTCATACGTGCTACGTGGCCTGCCCATTTCCACTTTAGTTTTTTGCAGTGGTTTAGAGCATCTATTACCTTTGTTTGTTTTCTTATATTTGTATTTCTTTTTTTGTCTATGCGTTTTAGGTTTAGAATACTCCTTTCCATTGCTCTTTGACAGGTTTGGATTTTTCTTTCCGTTTTCTTGTTATAGATCCATGTTTGGCAACCATATGATAGGCAGGGTAGTAGACTGGAGTCCAGAACAATAGATTTTAGGTTGATTGGTAAACTTGATTTTAATATTTCCTTATAACTCCAAAATTTTTTCCAAGTTAAGTTTACGCGTCTGTTCAATTCATCAATATGTCTGGATCTTTTTAAGGAAATTTGTTTACCGAGGTAGATGTATTCGTGTACATATTCTAGTAGGCTACCATCAACTATGATTGGGTGTTCTACTCTATTTGTCATAACCTTGGTTTTTGTAATGTTTAGTTCTAAGCCTATGTTTCTACTGACATTGTTGAGGTCGTTAATCATCTTTTGTAACTGTTTAGGTGTTTCTGAGAATAATACTATGTCATCTGCAAATCTGAGATTATTTAGATATTTTCCGTTTATATAAATTCCTTTTTCTGTCCATTTTAGGCTTTTCATGATGTATTGAAGAACAGTAATAAATAATCTAGGTGACAGCGGATCCCCCTGTTTTACTCCTCTGCATATTTTTATTTCCGGACCTTTTCTATCTAGTTTGACCCTGCTTGTACTTTTCTCGTAGATGTCTTTTAAAAGCTCTATTGTTTCATTTAGTACGTTGCAGTCTTCTAAGGCCTTCCATATGCTTTTATGAGAAATTGAATCGAACGCTTTAGCATAATCTATAAAGGCCAGGTAGAGTGGAGATTGTTGATCATCATATTTCTCAATAACTTGTTCAAGAGTATATATATGGTCAACTGTTGAGTAGCCTTTTCTGAAACCTGCTTGTTCAACTGGCTGGTAGTCTTCAGTAAAGGGTTTTAGGCGTTTTTCGAGACATGACGCAAATAGTTTATATATATTTGATTGGAGACTGATAGGGCGATAATTGCCAATGTCAGCAGGGTCCCCTTTTTTATATAAAAGTACGATATCAGACTGTGCCCACTCTTTTGGTATTTGTCTATGGTCCAGTATTTTGTTGAAGAGGTTAGTTATGTAAGTAAGTAGTACATATTTGGCTGATTTCAAGGCTTCATTTGGTATGCCGTCTGGTCCATTACTTTTATCTGTTTTAAGTTTTTCGATTCTTGAGAGTATTTCTCGTTCTGTAAATCTCTCTAATAATATAGAATCTTGATGTTCGATGGTGGGAGTAGAAGAGTCATGATTTGGTATATGTGGTTTTTGCGTATAGAGTGACCGGTAGAATTCTGTTGATACGTTTATTATTTCTGATCTTGAATAAGATTTGCTAGAGTTATTATTTAGACATGGTATCCAGTTCTTTGCTGTGTATACTTCTTTTAATCCCTTTTTCATGCTTCTTGCAGTATTTAAGTGCTTTTTTATTACCTTTAGTTTATGTTCTGTATATTCTTTTTTTATTTGCCTACCAACAGTTTTGTATAGCTTTCTTAATTCTTGTTTTTCTTCAATCGTAAGGGGTTTTTTATGTTGTAGTTCACTTTTTCTAAGCATCATGAATTTAGTGGAGTTTGAGATAGAGAATTTTTTCTTACTTTTTATGGTTTTTATAGAGTTAAGGCTTTTTATAATCATTGTTTTGAGTTTTGAATTGTAACATTCGATGTCATCTTCTTCGGCAATATTAGATTTATTTAAATTTTCTTTCAGAGTTTCTATATATTGATTTTGGTTTTCTTGAGTGTCAATTTTTGATGTTATGTTGTTGAAGGTAGCTCTACTTTTTCTATTTTTTGTTAGATGTATAGTGCTTCTAATCAATCTATGATCAGTAGAGAAGGTGAACTGTTTAATAATATCTATATTTGAAAAATATTTTCTATTATCTGTTAAGATGTAATCTATTTGACTTTTATTCTTTTTTGGTGAGCACCAGGTCCACAAGTTGTTGATTTTCTTTTTAAATATACTGTTCATGATGGTAAGATTGTTTTCCAGAGCGAATTGAAGTAATCTTATACCTCGTTTGTCCCTTTTACCATAGCAGTATGGCCCGAGTATATGTTCTTCACTTGGGAGACGTTGACCAATACGCGCGTTAAAATCGCCCATGAGTATGAGGTTTTTACTATAGTGTTCTTTAACTTCTTGCAATTTATCGTAAAAACTTTCTATGTCGTAGTCACTAGCGTCGATAGTCGTAGCGTGATATAATATAGCCTATAGCATTCCTCGATAAATGGACTATCCAACACAAAAATAATTTTTCAAATCGAACCTGTGGTTCTTGAGATAAGCGTAATCAATCAAACAAACAAACTCTTCAGCTTTATAAAATTAGTATAGATTAGGAAGTCAATAAAATTTTTACCTGCGTTAAAGCTCCCAGCCAGACAGTGTATGGTAAATAATTAAACACCCAAGGATAGAAATGCTGGACAAAATGCCGGTATGAAAGCTCATTGGATATGCATGCGATAGTGCCAGCGATGGCCGATAGTAGTGACAAGATGTGTTCCACTGAAAATTACATTTTGTTTAAAAAATATCATGCTAGCAAAAAGCTGAGCGTTGTGAGGGCTCGCGTAGTTTTTCTAACGTATAACAATTATTAAGACAGTTATTAATGTTCATTTTTAATGGTTCTAAAATTATATATTTTTTTACACATTATATGAAGTTAAATTACTATGTTGAAGCTTAAATCGTGATAGTTTTTTCAGTAAAGTACCACAAAATGGTCAGGTTGTGGGGTAGTATTAGGGCTTACTTTGCTCGCCCTAATTAGTAAGGCAATTCGTAGCTCGATAACGAAAGTGATTATGAAAATATTATTTAATGTAGTTTAGCTGAAATTATCATATATTTAATTGCGTCAAAAGTGAACTAAAGACAATCGACCCAAAGCAGGTTGATCTTCTGAACTGAATTTCTAATTATTATTTTCATATAAATCTCTACATATAATAAAATCGTGACTTAGTGAAATCTGTATGTATATGAAATATTTTTTAAATCTTTTTTTTGTCTGTTTGTCTGTATATCCGTTTGTGTGTTCATGTTTCGAATGTTAACGCAAATTTTGTGAAGTAATAATTTACTACCCTAGTTAACATTTAAGGTGTCTTTTACAGCGTGGAAACTGATTTTGTCGAGGCGTCCTATGTAGCTAATAAAACTATTATTAAGTATTAGAGTGTCACAAATTTGAGTGTAGGTTCGATTATTGTTAGAGTAAACTTACATAAAGCCAAACTCAATACAATAGCACATGTGGCATTACACTTGTTGGCTAAACTTTTATTATGGTACGGATCTAAATCTTCAATACACGCAATTTCCCTCACCAATGCCGGCCACATCCTTGCCACTTTTAAAAATATCAACATAGTTATGCATGTTGTGCTATAAAATATTATTGGAGCTGAAAAAAAAACAAATTTTAAGTAAGATTGAAAAAAATACACATACATTTTTTTTTATTATGTACTAGTTACTCATCCTCGTTCCACTCGGGCTTGTTCCATATAGAGTATAGATTTCCAAGAGATGTAAAATTTCTCACAGTCGATAAATGTCAAGTATCGAAATCAACTCTATCGATAACAATGACCATTTTAATTTTCAAGATTTTCCAATAAATACTAAATGTACTAAGTTAGAATTTTATTATATACTCTCAACGCAACTCGCCCTCGCTTCACTCGGGCTCTTCCCTAGATTTACCACAGGCAAAGCCGCGGGATCCGGTTGTTATGCATATAAACCTTCCTCTTGAATCACTCTATCTATTAAAAAAACCGCATCAAAATCCGTTGCGTAGTTTTAAAGATTTACATAAAAAGGGATATAGGGACAGAAAAAGCGACTTTGTTTAATACTATATAGTGATAGTGATATATAATCTAGGAAAGTATTATTTTGACGACACGTGTGGCGCAGTTTGTAGTGACCCTACTTGCTGCGTCAGTGATCGCGGGTTCGAGTCCCGCTGGGGACATTCATTTGTTGACCACAAATGTTTGTACTCCAGTCATGGATGTTTATATTTATAATATGTATGTATTTAAAGATATATATGTGTAGTATGTCAACCATCTGGTATCCATAACACAAGGCTCGTACCTTACCATGGAACTAGATAGTGCTGTGCGTAAATGTCACACATTTATTAATTTATTATTTTGCATATAATTTAAACTAGTTTTAACGTTTATATAACAAGTTTAGTAAAACATATAATGGAAGTGCACTATATAATTGTCTACATGACATTGCACTCCGGTACATTCCAAGTTGAAGTCTAAGTTGCAGTTTAGTTGTCTAACAGACAAATTGTTTGGCTAACAAGATGATCGTAGATGAAACTTATAATCAAGAGACGACAGCTTTCCTGATTGTTATTGCATAATTGATAAGCTTAATTAACGTTTATTATTATAATAATATAATAATTATCTATCAATATTATAGCAGAATATTAACGTGCTCGTTTAGATGATGATGACAGAGTGATGCGGTTTCAAATCCGAGTCTCGCACCTCTGATATTTTCATATGCGAATCATTTATGATTACCACTTGTCGGTGAAGGAAAATATCGTGAGCAAATCTGCATGTGTAAGAGAAAGTATTCTCGAAATCAAATCAAATCAAAATATTTTATTCAGCATAAAAATTGTTACAATTTCTTACTGAACGTCATGAGTCTACCACCAGTTCGGAAAGAAGAAAGACATGTCAATTCCACCAATCTGCACTTGCCCAACGTGATGGACTATGGCCGGATTCTCTTCATATTGAAGGCAAACCCATTCCCAGCAGTGGGTCGTTAAAAAGTCGTAGTTTCCAAGTGTTACAAACTAAAGCAAATGCGAAAGATAAAAATAAGTACGTACTTGTGCCGTTTAATGACGACGGAGAATGTAAGACTTTATGGATACACATAATGGTTATAAAAATTTGTCCCAGCAATGACAGGGCTGAGTAAGTGCATTTCCATGACGCCCATACGAATCTAGACGAAAATATTTATAATTTTGTAAGAAATTATTATTTTACTTATAAAGATAACTATATAAAACAAAATATGCTTGTAGGCAGTTTGTGAGTTTATTCGGAAATTAATTGAAAAATTGATAACTTTGAGACAATTTGTAACGATATTGAGTCAAATTAAAATATTAAAGTATTAAAATATGGCGATCGAATGAATTTTAAGTCATTTTTCTCTTTTCTAAAAAAATTTAATTTTAATCATGCATTGTATTTGCAAGAATTTAAAATATTTTCTTCATACGAAGATATTAAATCTCACTTGTAATATGATGTTTCATACAAATTATTATTCTTTTATCATCAAAACTAGTTTATTTTAGTTTTGAAACTCAGCTTAGTTTAAAATAGTTTGATTTGAACTTACTTTATCACAACAATTAATTGATTCAATCAAATACATACTTTACATCAGAAGCTTTTTTGCTCCACACTCCATTTACTGGTAAAAGTGAAAAAAGCTGCCCAATCACAAGTGTAGTTCGTAAGCACACTTGAAAAGATGCGACATATTTTTCAGCTTTCTGCCCCATAACGCCTACTTTATTTTCTGAAACACACATTATGTTACTTTTATAGTACGCCACTTTTACTATGGCATAAACGCAATGGTTTTGTCGTTTAATATATGGGGGTACGGTATTGCAACCGCCAAGTCAAGTAATATTGTAGAGATGAATGAAATATCACGAAATTCTATATCTAAAGATTAGAGGATAAAGTAGTGTTTCTTATTTTGAGCAATAATTCAAGAACTACTGACAATTTAAATAAAAGTATTTTTTTTACAATAAAATTGAAAAAAGCGTGTGAAAAGCCAAATCAATCAAATCAAAATATTCTCTATTCAAATAGACTTTTACAAGCTCTTTTGAATCATCATTTTTACATTATTAAAATTAAATGTCAGTCTGTAAGTCTGTGAGTAAACTACCACTGCGCACCGGAGCTGTTCTGCTTCTGCTTGCTCTTTTTAAAAAGAATAAAAAAATAATAACACTACAGTTTTTCAAAAGGTACTAAGGTACAAAGAAAACAAAATTGGTTAACAAGAAAATAGTGCATTATCAAATGTTATAAATTGGTAACTTATTTAACTTAATTGCTGTTTACTCTAGCTATATAAGTTATTTTTATAAGCGTAAACTTTGCTGGTGTGTCATTTTTGTTGTTTGAAATTATTTATAAGTATTTATACACTGTTTCCCAAAAATTAAATAAATAAATAAATAAAATATAAATGTTATACTAACTATGAATAGGCAGCCAGAAAGCCAAATACTTATTTTTCACTTGTTTCGTACCCATGGTTTGTTCTGGTACGACTTGAATTACAGTTAATTTAGCATCTTTCAAGAGAATCATTGAATCCTTTTTTCCTTGATTAATTCACATTAAATGTGTCAAAACTTCTTCATTACTGTAACGTTAATAATATATATTATTTATGTCACAGAATCATCTAGTTCTATGGTAAGCTACGAGGTTTGTGTCACGGATACCAGATAGTTGATATACTACACATTATTTATATAACAGTAAATACATACATGTTATAAATATAACGAATATAAATTTATTTAATAAATTTTTTAAAAAAATACTGAATCCAAATGACAAGTGTCACAACTAGTGGTTGAGTGGCGGATAATCAATCTTCTTGTTTTTTTTAAATATGTTGGTGACACCGTATAGTTGAGATACTTTTCATAATTTATTTATTCATATAGAGCTTTAGGAAAAGTGATATTTTCTAATTTCACTGTCAATGACTGAAATAGTAGAAAAATAGGTAAAGTGCGAGTTGAATTCGCTCACGAAAGATTTTGTAGTATTAATTTAAGTATATCTTCTGTTCTTTTTGATTCTTATTGAAATCGTCATTATAATCGATACGTCGAATCTATAGTTTTTAGAATTTTTGTCTGTCTGTCTGTCGATGCATAAGGAGAAAACCACTGAACAGATTTTAATGAAATTTAGTATGATGAGAGCTGGTTATCTGGGTCAGGATATAGAATACTTTTTACTGATGGAAAATATCTCATTTCTGATAAATCTCCAATAACCGTTAACCAGCTGTAAAACGGTATGTAAAATCTAAGAGTTTAGTTTCCGGTTTTTAAAACACGGATGGAGCCGCGGGAAGTGCTAGTATAAAATAAACTATTTAGTAATAATATACAGTATAAGTGTAGTGATTTGTGTTCATTTAAAGAAATAGGTACGACATAAATATCACTATCTTTAAATATGATTCAAAATATAAAACGTAGTTCAGAACTAAGAAAAGTCTAACAGGAAAAGCTCCTAGGATCGCAACATTTTTGTTACGTGACCCTAAAAATATAAAGAAAACAACAATTAAATATAAAAAATACATATTTCTTTCTTAATATTTTACATTCACTTTCAGTGAAATAATAAACTAGACATATCGAAGTTAAGGACGACACGTTAAACAAATATGTACTTACAAAATAAACACCACCGACGATTTTGTTGAGTTTAATACTAGGAAATAAAAATAGGTGGTCTTAGAACCATTCTGTGTTAAGCATTAGCGATAATTTTGATA
Organism: Boloria selene; assembly: GCA_905231865.2. Classification (NCBI taxonomy): domain Eukaryota; kingdom Metazoa; phylum Arthropoda; class Insecta; order Lepidoptera; family Nymphalidae; genus Boloria; species Boloria selene. The sequence goes on from HG993133.1 coordinate 4,043,334, forward strand.
AATGTCCAGTGTACAGCCATGAATCATAGAATTTGTACTAGTATATAAAATTGAAATGTCTAGGACCTAGAACTAGAAAACTAAGAAAACAGATTTCTTTATAAAGGTAGGTTATCTTATAGGATGTTTTTGAATTAAGTGTATTTTTATGAATCTTTTAAAGGTGTAGCTTTATGTGAGATAGCGGGCTTCATCACTATTATATTTAGTTTTAAGCTTATGTTCTCTTTAAGTTATAAAAGCTCCCACACCTACATAAGCTTACCTTTTTTTGTTATGCTTGTCAACACTTGTCAAGCGCGTGACTCCATAAGATACCTTACTACTGTTATCTATTATATAAAATTGAATATATTCTTGTCCTAACTATACCTGTATCTGCCTCGGTGGTGTAGTGGCTAGCATGTACGGTCGCACAACGAAAGGTTCTGGGTTTGCGTCCCAGGTCGAGTCAAGTATAGTTATTGAGTCCTTCTGTTTCGTAAGCATTAGTAACATTCCGGAGTTGGAGAATTTTGAAATTGGAAGTTGGAGGTGTTTCACCCCCGTGCCTCGGGAAGCACGAAAAGCTGTCGGTCCTGCGCCTTAACTCTAACTGGATGTGTCGAGTAGTCGTCCCACCGGAATATGTGATAAGGAATAGAGAGTGCACTTGTGTCTGCGCATACACTCTTGTGCACTATAATATCTCCCGCGCAGATGGCTAGTCTCAATGAGATTGACCGCCGTGGCTGTAATCGGTCAGGAGGACATCATACCTGTGGCCAGTAATTGAATGTAAATTACCGATTTACTTTAAATCGTGAAGTTTTGGAAGTACATTTTAACTCCGATAATATATGTACCTAATTGGGAGGATGATAGAGGTGTTTATTTCCTACAAAGTTTCAAGTCTAGTATATCCATCTGTTTTGAGTTCATATAATTCATTCAAACAAGACTTATAAGTTATACGTTACAGTCAGGAAATATTTACTTTATTGTCGCAGTGTAAAGTGTCACGTTGAAGTGTTTACTACACATTGTAATTAAATTCGGCCAAAAGCTTAATAACGTGTTTGAATGTCAGATGAATATAGCTTATTTGGTATATACGAGGGTCAAAAAAAACTTTGCAATAAAGGTATTATTAAATTAACTTCAAAAAATTATATGGCATTTATACCACTTCTATTTTAATCTAAGGCACTAAAGGTGTCAATAAATGACTCGATACAAAATTCTACTAAAGTTTGCGTGATTCCGTCAATGACTACTCAACAACTGATGTATATCACAAAATACCGACCAATTATTTTCTTAGTAAACAAATAACCTATTGATTATAGCTATTGGAATTAAAAATATACATATAAGTACATCTATTGAAGAGTTATTTAAAGGTAAATGTATTTACCTGGCTCATATAACTTATCTATACTAATATTATAAAGCTGAAGAGTTTGTTTGTTTGTTTGTTTATTTGGTTGAACGCGATAATTTCAGAAAGTACTTGTTCGAATTGAAAAATTCTTTTTGTGTTGGATAGTGCATTTATCGAGGCTATATTACATCACGCTACGACTAATAGGAGCGAAGCATCAATGAAAAATGTTGTAAAAACGGGAAGGGCGGGTGTTAGTTCTGGGAGGTATCACACCGCGCGACTCAGGAAGAGTTTGGTTTCCGGTATTTAGAACGCGTTCGAAGCCGCGGGAAATGCTAGTTAATATATTATTACAAAATTAACTCTACAATATCATTCGTTTCTTCTTCACACTTCTTCACTTCTTCTTCGCGACACTGGCAGAATGTATTGCGTCTGTTAACGCAATTCTAAGTCATTACGAAAAAAAAACTTATCAATATCTATACAACTATTAAACAAAGAAAAAATGTATTATTGTATGTTTGTGTGTAATGGATAACCTAAAAATCTGCTAAACTGATTTGGATATAATTCGGCTTGAAGTATTAGATGAAGCTTAAGATGGAAAGGACATACTTTTTTCATAGTTTTTCTTAAAAGGAGAAAATGAATCTTTCTATAATATTTGCTTTTTGTTTTTTTCAGAACGTAATTAGTTACATATGTATGAATCATTCAAGATAAAAGGCTTTAAGTAAGCAAATACATGTATGACACGTAGTCTACATAATGTTATACATGTTATATAACTTACGCAAAAAAGTTTTTTTTATATTAAACTGCAAAAGAAACTCGAGCGAAGTAAGGGTAAGTCACTAGTAACACAATATATTATAACTATGTATTTATCTATATTACTCTCGACAAACGTAACTTGACTTCTATTACTATTATTAATTACCTAGAGACTAGTCAGAGTAAAGCTACGGCAAATCGTTAGTTGTTAGCTAAAGTAAAAAGGAAATAGTTTATTCAAAATTATAAAAATAAATAATATTTAAGTTACTTTTAGATACAAGGAAAATAATAATAAAAATACTTCTACTTTACCATGTACAGAACAATGTGAAGTTCCAAACAATTCATATATGAAAAGTTGAAGCCATGGAAGTTTGTACAGTTTGTGCTTTACATAAATATGGCTGTGTATTGAAAGAAAACAGCTTTTGATATCAAAAAATCGTCACCTTTGAGCTTTATGTCAATAATTTCACCTTTTACTAATCCTCGTTGGCATTTGGTACGAGTAGTGTGGGTAAACTGTAAATACAGATGTGGCGGTCCTGGGTTCGAGTTTTACAACATCTAGAGTTTTTGGTAAGAAAACCTTTGAATAGTCTTGAGTTAGGAAAACAGCTGTGTCATACCCCTTTGCTTGGAATACCTTATATCCTATTCTTGGAGGTCCATAAAAATTTGAACGTAATGTTTAATTTACTTGCGTAACTTAATTGCGTTTTTTCAAATGCAGCTATAAATCCGATACAAATAATAAGATTTCATATTAAATCTATTTTAAATATTTTTTGGAAAATATTATTAAAATAATAATTATATCGGTACAATAACCGAAAGTATAGTTAATAAAATGTTTGCTTCTCGTCATCGTATCACAATAAAGAAAGTGAACGAATTTTGTTGAATTTATGGCTTTTGGCTTTGTCAAGTTGTTTTAGAAATAACAGCACAGAATCAGACAGACATAGAGACGTAGGAAAGTATAGTTCATAAAATATTAATATTAAGTTAAAATATATGTGAATGCCGTCTAAATGGAATATTTCAATCCCTCTAGGCTGTAAAGCCATTGCAATTTTCTAAGAATTTCTGCCCGGCAAGATTAAAGCTCTACTAAGATTTCATTTTTAAGACATTATTTTGTATGAAAAATCAACGATATGAACAGAAATATTTCAGTTAGACTATACTAGAATTAACTTATCCAGAAATTTCATTGTAGTACTTGCAAAAGTTTTTTTTTTATTTTGTAATTTTCAACTTTTATTCTGAAAAAACATAAAAATAGCCGTAATCTGTAGGTATTTAAATAAAATTGAAGTGTCCGTTATGTCTGTTAATGTCTGTTTGTTCCGGCTAATCCCTAAAACGGCTAGAGCGATTTTGACGGGAATTTCACTAGAAGATAGCTAAAGTTGTTAAAAGAGACTTAGGCTACTTTTATTCTGTTGGAGATCCTTAATAAATAAATAAATAAATACTTATAAAAAATTAAAAACCGTTTAATTTACTTTAAATTACGTCCAGCGAAGGGCTGGGTTTTCTAGTATACATATAAGATGATTGAATCCCTGACTATTATCGTAAAGGAATTTTCAACAAAGCGGTGAAAGATCAAATTTTAATTAACCATACGTTGCACAAGCAATATGTTGCTCTTGAGCTCCACAGCTTACTTGGTGTGATCAGATGCCTTCGTTGTTCTAACACAGTGAAACTTAATTTAATTATAATACTTGATGTACTTCTATTTTATGGTAAAACACACATCACCTGATGGTAAACAAAATATGATTAACATTTTGATGTTAAAAAATATAGAAATTAGGTTAAGTTCTTCTCAGTTAATTTTTTATGTAAATATTTCAATTAGGTATTCGTACTTATTGTTAAAAAATAAAATTTTATTTTAAAAAAAGCGTGGGGTGCATGGTGTCATTATCATTTCGATAATATCTTAAAAAGCACCCCACGCTTTTTTTTAAATAAAATTTTATTTTCTATTTTTTAGTTCGGTTTTCTATAAAAAGCGTGTTTCTTAGTTTTTTTAAACTATTATTTATTTTCTACTTTTTCTAGCAAAAATCATATTTTGCAAATTGAAAAATGGAATAATTTTATCAAATTAGTGTATTGTCATCGGTCCTCAATAAATCTACAAAGTTTGAACGAAATCTGGCCGTTTAAAGTGGGTCAAAATCGCGCCCAAAGAAGTCGGTTACAAACAAACATACAAACATACAGGTGAAGCTAATAAAAAGCGTGTAAAAATGATTATATCACATTTTAATACTGATATTTTTAGATAATTAAAAATTTCATGCTTTTCACGCAATTCGTAATATTATTGATATAGCATCTTGAATGGTTTAATGAAATAGCCATACTTTAAAATAAAGTACCGATATGTTTAACTATTACTCGTTAATCCCAACACATCTGATTGAATTATTAAGCTTGTTTAATCAATCCAGGGTTAACAAAAAAGATGTAGCAAATTATCATAAGTTTCTGGATAATAGTGTTGTTGTATAAGGATCCTTGACAAACCAGACGAGAGGCTAATCCCCAAAATAGTTCATTGAACAAAACTTCTTCTCTTCTTCTCTAACATTTTCAGTCTTTCATAGAAGTCTAAATATGATTTTTTAATAAAACATTTATTGAATATAAATAGTAAAAGCGAAAAATATTAAAATTCTGTAATAGAACGTCAATATTTTATGATAATCGTGTAATTTGGAAAATGACAAAAAATCCGTGGAAACGAATTAAGCCTACAATATGTTGTTTTCTGATTTAAAACTTATACTAGTTGTCACTCTCACATTATTAATACAAATCTAACGACATCCATCGGGCCGTGTAGGCTGCAGAGACTAGAGAGTACCAAACATTTGAATTTGGCGCCAAAAATCCGCCGTTTCGTTTTTTTTTATTTTTATATACCCAGTGTCACTGTCATGGTAAATACGAATCTTACGACACCTCTCAAGTTAAAATCCATCGATCCGTTCAGGCCGTAGAGCGTGCCAAGCAACTATACATACATACATATGTTACTCTTGAAAAACACAACCCTCTTTCTTACGCAGTCGGGTAAAAACTAAAAAAAAAATTCAATAAAACAAGCCAAACATTTATTTTTATTGGTAACTTAAATATAGTGTAGTAAGAAAATGTGTGCACAAAACTAATTTTTCGTGACTTTAAGATCGTTTAAGAATATTACGAACTTGTGGTATTAATAATTATTTTAACAACACGAAACATTAAATCTGTTACTTGTCATTAAACTGGAATAGTACAAGCTCATACGTCACAATGGTTCCCACAACCTGAAATAATAACAGTTATAAAATATTATATTTAAATATTATTAAAAATTTTTTACATACTAGCGACTCGCCCTCGTTTCGCTTGTTTTTTTGATTACTCTTAAGTTATTCATTTAATTCTATAGACATAATATATAAAATACACAATTCCACCACACATTTTGTTATATCGCGTTTTCGATGAAAGCTCCCAGACAGCTTATTTTTGCCGACATTTTAGCCAATGTTTACAAAACAAATTATATACTAAAATCTTTCTCGAGAACCACTTTATCCATTGGTGAAAACAACATGAAAATCAGTACAGTGGGTTTTGAGTTTATCGCGAACAGACAGACAGACAGACGAAGGTGATACTTTCTGGGTCACAAAATTTCACAAAATATTTATAGTTTTCTGAGATACTGACTTTCTAATATTGACATATTAGTTTTTTAAAATACCTTCCAATATCTATACTAATATTATAAAGCTGAAAAGTTTGTTTGTTTGTTTGTTTGCTTGGTTGGTTAAACGCGCTAATCACAGAAGTCCGAGTGGAAACATTATTTTTGTGTTGGATAATCCGTTTATCGAGGAAGGTATAGGCTATAGTACATCACGCTACGACAAATAGGAGCGGAGCATCAATGAAAAGTTTTACAAAAACTTGGAAGGGCGGGCTCTAGTTCTGCGAAGTATCATACCGCGCATCTCAAAAACAATTTGGTTTCCGGTCTTTAGAGCGCGTGAAAAGCCGCGGGAAATGCTAGTATAATATTAAGTCGGTATTTTGAGGTGTATGAAATAAATAGGTAGGTACGTACTGACAAAACCAATTCCTTCGTAACGTAGAAGAAATTTAGGCCAGTGAGAGCCACAGTATCACCATGCAATTGTTCTATAAATCGTTGTACCTAAAACATAAAATATGTATAATATTATTATTATATATATTCATAATCTACCAATAGTCATATATGTTACTATAGTTTTGAGATCAAATCATTTTTTCAAACTACTTCTTGAAATCCACCTTTAATTATTTTTATATGGTTTATGGAACACTATTAGAAATTATAAACATTATCGTCTTAGGTGTTACGTTACCGATATATGTTGGGACATTATTACACACAGCGCCATCTAGTTCCGTGGTAAGCTACAAAGGAAGCTTATGTTACGGCTACAAGATAGTTGATATACTACATATATAAGTTTAAATACATACATATTATAAATATACCCATGACTGAAGTACAAACATCCGATTTAACAAATGAATGCCCCCAGCGGGACTCAAACCCGCGACCGCTGGCGCAAGAAAGTAGGGTCATACAAACTGCGCCAAACGTGTCGATACTTCTAAGGGAGTTATAGGCCTATACCATTATAAAAAAATCCCTGCGGCTTTTAGCTCTTAAAGTGCCTAAGGCTTTATGTACATACAATTTATATCTGATTTTAGTCAATGAGTTATCTCTGATACTGAAACGATTTCAAAAATGTATTTACTAAAGAAAAGCTAATTTATGTTTTATTTTGATTGATTTTGTGAATGAGTTTTTACTTTAAATCTTTAAATATGCTAAATAACCTTACTTAGCAAAATACGCAATAACCTTAATATAAAATTGCGGACCTTTAGCGTTATAATTCTATTAAAAATTAATTATTAAAATATAAATACTTACTTCTGTACAATAAGAAGGCGATGGTACATTGTAAAGTGATGGAGCCGCTATCAAAGATGCAGAATGTACTCTTGCGCCTATTATTGAAACTAGGAAGGACCGTAAAATAATAAATCCCAAAGAAAAAAGATGATAAATGTCATACTCATAGGCACTCAATAATCTGAAAAAAAAAGTATTTTATCAAGATCTAGCTAACAAGATAATTTTTAAGAATTGTTCATTCTGTTTCTGTTCAATTTGGTAGTTAATATATTAAGGGTCGTTGGTTTATTTTTAATAATTAAATGGTTAAGAAGTTTATAAGATAACTTAAAATCTTATTTCTTCATATAACAAGTGTGTTTAAACTTATAAAGGTTTAATGCTGCTAACTTAAATAAAAATATCTTGACCGTAACAATCAATAACCATATTATCCGAGACTCGAACCCAGGGCCTCTGGACCTTAAATTCAGTGACTAGACCAATAAGGCAGATTGTTAAAATATTCATAATCTTAGTAAAACACAGAGCGAATACACAGAAAGCTTAATATAAGAGTAAAAAGCATACCTTGAAGGTTCATTGTAACAGATTTGATGTTCAACCAACCTGACTTCACTGAAAAAAATTGCGAAAAATATTTATTTTATTATAATACTAGTTACCTTTTATATGCCTAACTTTGAATGTCTTTTTATTTATATCTAACCAAAAGCGTAACAAATAAGTCTTAAAGCTTTTTATACAAATATATCATCCCCTATTTCAACCTAGGCCTCTTTTGTCATAGGCCTTTTTTCGCATTGAAAAGTCCTTTCTCAGACTCAAGACTATCTGTCTACGAAACATTTAAATCGATTTAGTAGTTTTGGCGCGAAAGCGCGACAGACAGACAGAGCTACTTTCGCAATTATAATATTAGTAAGGATTAAAAAATTAAAAAGTAGTAATAAATTATTGGCTGTTGCTAGTCATCCGATAATCGTATTAATAAAAAAATTATTATTCGTCCGACTATCTATCACTTTTTTGATTTCTAATATAAAATAAGCGATTTTTATGTGCAGGATATAGGTATATAAAAAATAAAAATAAAAATAAAATAACCTTAACCTACCGAGCTGATAATTTATTATTAAGATCCCACCCACTTTTAAGAGTTTTTATATGTAAAAGAGCTGGCTCTATAGAGTCGTCCTATGAAATTTACGTTACTAACACTCCCTACACATCCTACCTACATCAAAACAATGTACAAGAAAATGGTATTTTGTAAAAAGTACTATAGAAACGTCCGCAATTGCATTCACGAGTATGTTAAAATTTAAAAAACAAATTGATTTCTCTTTGAGCCATTTAAGAAGCAAAAAAGTCTCAGTCGCGATATATCAAACACCAATTGTCGGACGAATAATATTTAATTTATTCGTCCGCTTATCGGATGAATAGACACTTCGTAAATAATTTTACAAACACCAAAAGTAATTGAAAATCTTTTAATTAAAGAACTTAATCAATATCAAAAATACTAATAAAAATAACGTAATCATTAAGTACAATCTATTTCATGGCGACTATTATTTGGCACACTATGAAGCCAACAGTAAGAAAATTGAATTGAAAAATCCTGAGAATAAGTTTCGTTATTATTCTTAATTCAATTCTCTATTTTCTCTCTTCACATTAAATGCTTCTAAGTATGTTATTTTAACGAAATCATAATTATTTTTTTAAAACAAAACTAGCCTAAGGTACTCTTTATAACATCGCCTATTTGCCAGCGAAAGTTACGGCAAAATCGGTGCAGCCGTTTCATGTATTAGCCAAAAACCATTTCGCATTAAGTAGAAAGATCTTATTATGACTTTACAAACAGATACTTCAATTTTATTTATTTAACTATACTAATAATAAAAAAATCGGCTAAATTAATGGCTTCAGATTTTCTTTTTTCATTTATACTTACGATATAACATGGTAAATTTTAAGGCAGACAAAAAAGAGATTACTAGCGAACGAAAGAAATACAATGCCGTTTATAACTTCGTCAAATGTACGGACCAATCGCGTGGCTCTATTGTAATCTTCACGTAACGACCGCCAATAAGAAGCGGGCATATACTGAAAAATAAAAAAAAAACATTACGTAGTTTCTTAATCATTACTAGCGAAAACACTATGTAGGTAGGTATATAATATACCTACCTATATACCTAGGTATGGTGAATATACATATTAACCTTACTAGTCAATTAACTTCGTACTCTTTAATGAACTAGCATTTTACGCGACTCTGCACGCGTTATAAAGACCGGAGACCTAATTCGTATATTTTATATTAATGGAGAATATTTTTAAGAAATAACCAGCTATAATTATACCAAATTTCATCAAAATCTGTCTATACTTTTCTCGTGACGCGTTAACAGACAGAGAAGAATTCTAAAGACTATAGATTCGGGTTCTGTATCATTAATAATGACTATTTCAAATAGATTTTCAAAAAATATTCAACGTATAGATTAGCTTAACACGTTCGCTGCGTTACGGCAAGTATTTTGCCGTTTGTGACTAGTAGCAAGTGCGGCACCTCGTTATCCTTGTCTTACGCTCGGTGCGGGGGTGATTTAACTATGTTCCCGTAAGTGTAGAAAAGGGTCACTGATCTTTTCAATATTGTTACTTTAAATATAATAATATTCTACACTAATAATGTACGGCAAAATAGTCGCCGCAACGCATAGTGAATAAAATATTTTTGTCTAGTGCGACACGGCAACTGTTTTGCCGTACCCCCCCAACCCCGCAGCATACCGAATGCGCCCACGCGGAGCCTCAGCTTGCAATAGAGCTGTCCGTAAGTTATATTGTGCTCGATATTTTTTATGCGAAAAAATTATAGTACAATAAGACGTTCACGAAAAAAACTCGATATGAGTAAAGCACCTTTATTTATTTATCATGCGTTTTATTGTAGCAATTTTATTTCTTTCTTAAATTTTATTCCTTCAAATTAAAGTCAATAAAAAATTAAACAAAACAAATTAAATTAAATATTGTGTGATCACATAATAGACATTATATTAATAACAATAATTTTGTACCTTAATATGAATCAAAATTAAGAAAAAGAAGATAACATTTTTGTTAATTAATTTATTTATACTAGGTAGGTACATGTTGCTGATTGAACTCAGGTAAAAGAGAAGGGTGATGAAACGATGACGAATGACCATGTTGGAATACTTAGCTATAAATTTACTTTATTTCTTCTAACTAGAGTTCCTAATGTTGTGTGATCTCATAATGGATACTAAAGTAATTTAAATAAAGGTATAAACCTTAAGAGGAATCGTAAAACCTTTACAAAAATCTACTTCAAAAAGAAAACACTGAAAAGTAAAAATGAACTGATTGATAGTTTTCATTTACTCTCTATCTATCAGATATTTTCGAAGTCGAGTAGTTCAAAGGTGTGCTTTGATTTGTCTGGAAAAAATATCTGATTAGGTATTTATTTTAAAAGTTTTAATTTTTCATGTGTAGTGTAAATACAGTAGTAGGAGTAACAAAGTAAAAAGAGAGTATTTTTAAAAATTCAGTACGTAAGTGTTTTTAAAATTAACGTTAATTATAAAAATAATAATTATTATGTTGATATATTAAGAAGAATTAAAAAAAAAGTTGATTCATACACTGTTAAGTTTTAAAGTTTTGTCTAGGATGTCTAATAAAGAATATCATTAAAATATCGATTATTTATTTTACAAGTAAGCTCAATCCCTAGCATTTTATCACTTCTATGCTATACGGCAAATATATTGCCGTAAATAGCTGATTTTGAAAAATCCCTGTATCTTTCGAAATATCTTAAAAAACCCCGGGCGGCTGCAGCTACGTATACACGAGGATGTACCCTATGGATTAGTTAAAAAAAATCGATGATATTATGAGTTTCCACGTCTGTATGGACCTTGGAAGTCGGGTGCTGGTACGGCAAAATAGAGGTCGTAACGCATATCAGGAAATATAGATACGGGCAGTATTTGTCTCGTAACGCAGTAGCAGAAAGTTTAGCTCTAGCGCCGCCGCAGCGAACGTGTTAAGTTATAATTTTATTATATGTATACATTTTGCAGTTTCGGAACTAAATAACAGACCCTTGCAGTAGCCGACAGCCTTAATCTATACTAATGTTATAGAGCTGAAGAGTTTGTTTATTTGTTTGGTTGAACGCGCTAATCTCAGGAACTAAAGGTCTGAATTTAAAAATTCTCTTTGTGTTGGATAGTTCGTTTATCATGAAAGGCTATTGGTTACATCACATCACATCAAGAAAAAATGTTGCAAAAACGGTAAATATTTCTTTTGATTTTCAACCTTTAGAACGTGAGCCGCGAGAAAAGCTAGTAATAAATAATTTTTATCCTAAGATTACCAACTTAAATAGTTTACTCACCTTTCCTTCACAAGATAGGATCTTCTTATTTATTTGTTCCAATATCGATGTCAAGTAAAAGCTAATACAAATAATGAATATATGAGGAAAGCTCCATATTATTGCCGATGGAGCTCTATAAATCTGTTAACATATGAACATTACAAATATATAAAAAAACATAATATTAACGTTGAAAACTTTAGACGGTAAATTGGAAAAATTATTACTGTCTTCAATTATTAAAACAATATTATATTTTCAACAAATGATTGCCCGAAGCGGGACTTGAACCCGCGAACGCTGGCGCAGAAAGTAGGGTCACTAACTGAGCCAAATGTGTCTTCTTTAAGCTGTACTCAGATAGATTCATATTTTACATCAAATTTTTTTATTGAATTCCTTAATTAACGTTCTCCTGACCGATTTCAATGCATGGTAACTAATCTGCATGAGAGTGTTTCCAAATATCAAAGTGCACAAACATGAATACACTCTATTCTACTCCTAAAGTTTTCGTTCACTCTCAAACTAGAACGAACTCGAAGATTAAGATATAAGCAAGCATCGACAGACTTAGGCTTTCCGAGGCACGAAGCATATCAACGGCAAGTTTCACCAAGTTTTTGGTGTTCAGAGTTTCATAATAGAAAAATTCAATAATTAAACTTGGCGCAACCTGAGAATCGAACCCAGTACCTGTCCATGCTAGCCAAGCCTAGTCCAGCATATAAAATATGGCTAGTAGCGTAAAATATTGTAGATAATAAAAATACCAATAAGAAGATCCCAGCTATATCAGAGTAATGCAATTTGAGTTCGAAGTACCAAGGAAAGTAAATCTTTATGAAAACGCGTAACTTATTGTCACTTTCCGAGTAACAGTCTCGGATAACTGCTGCTTTGGAGGCCAAAGAAAATGTGTATTCCACTGAAACATAGAGAATATCAAAATATAGCTTAAGTTACTAAATAAATACATAAATAAATAGTATGTACCTTTCAATTCCATGGAAAGCTGTGAGGCTTGTGTTATGTACCAGATAGTTGATACATTATTCATAATATATAACTTTAAATACATTATAAGCATCCATAACCGAAGAGATAACACCAGTGAATGTCCCCGACGGGACTCGAACCCGTGACCGCATGTAATATATACTTACACTATACTCTTTCTATAAATGTAACTAGCTGAACCCGCGGCTTCGCCCGCGTTCATTTTTTTAATTGCTAATCAACCTCATTGGGTTGATCTGTAGGAAAAAAAAATTGTCTTAAAAATAAAATAAATAAAATTAGGGGTGGACTACCCTTAACATTTAGGAGGATGAAAAATAGATGTTGGCCGATTCTCAGACCTACTCAATATGCTCACAAAATTTCATGAGAATCGGTCAAGCCGTTTCGGAGGAGTATGGGAACGAAAATTGTGACACGAGAATTTTATATATAAGATATAATTTTTTATTTATTTTTATTTACTCACAGATAGTAAGACCGATAATACCGATAACTGAAATCTTGCATTTGTAAATCACATAGGGATCTATATATTCATTTAATTTGGACGTAGCCACTTGTTTCACTAGGTAATGCCATTTGGTTGCCAAGCGAATGAACAAAATACAAGTCACGAAATTTAAGAAGAACACCGAAAAGTATACTGAAAAAAATAGAAAAATTTATGAACTATGAAATATGATAACATATTATAACACTAGCATTCCCGCGGCTTTGCACGCGTTCTAAGGACCGGAAAGAAATTCTTTTTGAGTCGCGCGGTTTGGTATCTCGCAGAACTAACGCCCGCCCTTCCCGTTTTTGCGATATTTTTTATTGATGCTCCGCTCCTATTGATCGTAGCGTGATGTAAAATAGCCTTCCCCGATAAACTGACTATCAAACACAAAAAGATTATTTTAATTCGGACCAGTAGTTTCTGAGATTAGCGCGTTCAATCAAACAAACAAACAGACAAAATCTTCAGCTTTATAATATTAGTATAGATTACCAATCGATACTTTAAATTCTTTATAAAAACTCGTATTTTGACACATTTTAATGTTGTATTCAGCCCGTAAGACGATGGTAACCACGTTAGACCTAATTAACACTCATGATAATATCAGGGGTACGCGACCCGGGATTGAACCTGCTTCACTCTGGTCTAAAACTACCTTTTTTTAATAATGAAAAAAACTTTATATCACAAATATTTTGAAAGTATATTTGCAATATAAAAGTTATAGTCCGGGAGGTAGTGTCAAATTTTTACGGTGATTTTGGCATGGACTCTATGAACTTATTTTGATAGTTAGTACTTGTATGAGAACAAAAATAATTGTCAGCTGGCGCGACTCCGGGGCTTTTGGGCTAGAGAAAATATTAACGTAGATGAAATAAAAATATTCTTGGACTATTTTGGCAAAGATGAAAAAGTATAAATAATTAGTTAATGAATTGTAGATCTTAAAAAAAAGTGTCAGCTGTATCATGTCCGTGACAAAATATGTTAGCTGATCATGTAAACATGTTAAAAAATCAGAAAAACTTGTAGCATTTTGGCAAAGCTGAAAATTGTATATATTAAAGATTACAATTCAATAATCATAATAATTTATGTCAGCTGGAATTTTAACGAGGCACAACCTGTTAGCTTGACTTTCAAAGTTTGGTTATGAAGTATAATATCAGATCAGCTAACATATTTTGTCACGTACACGATGCAGCTGACACTTTTTTTTAAGATCTACAATTCATTAACTAATTATTTATACTTTTTCATCTTTGCCAAAATAGTCCAAAAAAATTTTTTTTACTATCAAGTTTCCTGGCATTTTCTCATCTTATGCCCCGGTTTTGGGCCAACTGACACCTCATTTATTAATAAGCGTTGGAACAACTGACTATACAAAAAAACAAAAGTCATGCCAAAATGATCTGATATTATACTTCATAACCAAACTTTGAAAGTCAAGCTAACAGGTTGTGCCTCGTTAAAATTCCAGCTGACATAAATTATTATGATTATTGAATTATAATCTTTAATATATACAATTTTCAGCTTTGCCAAAATGCTACAAGTTTTTCTGATTTTTTTACATGTTTACATGATCAGCTAACATATTTTGTCACGTACATGATACAGCTGACACTTTTTTTTAAGATCTACAATTCATTAACTAATTATTTATACTTTTTCATCTTTGCCAAAATAGTCCAAAAAAATTTTTTTTTATTGAAGTTTCCTGGCATTTTCTCATCTTATGCCCCGGTTTTGGGCCAACTGATACCTCATTTATTAATAAGCGATGGAACAACTGACTATACAAAAAACCAAAAACCATGCCATAATGATCTGATATACCTAATAACCAAACTTTGAAAGTAAAGCTAACAGGTTGTGCCATGTTAAAATTCCAGCTGACATAAATTATTATGATTATTGAATTATAATCTTCAATATATACAATTTTCAGCTTTGCCAAAATGCTACAAGGTTTTCTGATTTTTTGACATGTTCACATGATCAACTAACATATTTTGTCACGTACATGATACAGCTGACACTTTTTTTTGAGATCTACAATTCATAAACTAATTATTTATACTTTTTTATCTTTGCCAAAATAGTCCAAAAACATTTTTTTACTATCAAGTTTCCTGGCATTTTCTCATCTTATGCCCCGGTTTTGGGCCAACTGACAATTTGTTTATTAATAAGCGTTGGAACAACTGACTATACAAAAAAACAAAAGCCATGCCAAAATGCTCCGGTCAAATTTGACACTACCTCCCAGACTATTATCCTTGAAGTAAATAAATAATGTAAAAAATAAGCAATTAGTCGAAGAATAAAGATGAAGTTATCTTTCAAACATCTACTTTTTACAAGTAAAAACTGGTTCTTATTTTGTGTTCATCACATAATTTCTTCACCATAATAGCAAGATGAATCGCACATGAGAATATCTGAGCAGCGAAGTTGTAACAGTTTCAATGCGATAAATATATATGGGATAAAAGTAAACTATATTATATGTATATTTTATTGTTATACGTTAAAACCAAAACAAATATTTTAATTTATAAAACAGACGAGTGGAGGACGATTTTTCGTCGGTTCTTATATTAAAATATACCATACATTAATATTAAAAAATACTCGCAAAGAAATACTTACAAATTACATGATTGTCCATTAACGATTTAAGTAATCTGTAAAAGCTGACAAGTGAAAATAAAAGTTGTCCAAAGCACATAATCAAGCTTATTGCATATTTCCATGATAATATAGGGTACCTGAAATTGAACAAAAATATTTAATACTAGCATTTCCCGCGGCATCGCTCGCGTTATTAAGGCTTAAAATAAAATAAAAATATTTTACTTCCGTTTCTTGCCACATTTTGACATTTATGCTCCGCTCTTGTTGGTTGTAGCTTGATGTAATATAGCCTATAGCCTTCCTCGATAAACGAACTATCCAACACAAAAAGAATTATTCAATTCGGACCAATAGTTCCTGAGATTAGCGTATTCAACCAAACAAACAAACAAACTCTTAAGCTTTATAATATTATAGTATAAATATACTAAATTCTATTTAGGTGTAGTTTAATCGCAAACACGATATAATAAAAGAAATTTAGTATATGTCCTGCTAATTGATTTGTAATACGTCAGCTAAACGCAATCCAAGATTAGTTTTTTTTTATAATAAGAAGTACAGAACTAAAAAAATAAATTTACTAGTTTTGCAAGTAGTTCTCATCTCTTGGCAAATATAGCGGGGATAAAAAGTAGTCCGTGCATGATGAAATCTATAATATTTATACTTGCTTTATTAAAATCTGATCAGTAGTTCAAACTTGTATGGGTAATGGACAAAATGATTTCAATTTTTTATATATCTTTTTGGTTAATAACTACCAAAGCTGATATTAAGTAGTATGGCTGTTTATATTTTCTTACCTTTCCTTTGGTGGATTAGGATTTGTGTAATCGATCATAGGAAATACACCAAGGCATTGTCCACTTACAATGAAATATTTCATTGAACTATGGAATAATTGAACTTGTTCATTATATTTAGGAGGGCCCCTTATAAAATATGCGAACATGTTATGAACTGTTGAATGAAAAAATACGTGTAGGTTTATTTATTTCTGTATATTAATAAGTTTTTATTTTTATTTTAATGGCCTAAATATATATAAAAATCATTTACTTGTTGAAAACTGATTTTGTGACAGGACCGAATTAAGGTGGTCTAAGGACTATAGCAAGTGTGTATAAAAGTCCTTCATTTTTTGTACCACACACTAAATTTGTCAGAGAGCACACATAAACGAACCCATCTTTTTATAATGCTTATAATTTTATTACTTAAGTAGTCAGTTCTTACTCTAAACAATAAATCTACTTACAGTAACCAAGCTTGGTAAAAATCCAATTATTTACATTTAAATCATTCGCTTTGTCCCTAAAACAGAAATATAGTAATTAATATTCCATAAATTTAGAAATTTTTATTTTAAAACATAAGTAGTTTAGCTCTAAATCCATGACACTTTTTGTTTTTTATTTTTATTACGGGACTTTTACTATTTTTAAACATGTCAGTCCCATTGTATCCTAATCTAACAACTTACAAATATATTATTCGACCAGGTAAATAGATTGAACGTTGCAAAAGATATCGACCGACGTTAAGAATAGTATTGGTGAATACTTAATAGATTCTCTACAATACTTAACTACAGTCCAATATCATAATACTATTAATATAAATAAATGGCTGTTGCTAGTCATCCGGTAATCGTATGAATAAAAATATATTATTCATCCGACTATTGTCGGTTTGTACGAATATCTATCACTTTTTTGATTTCTAATATAAAATAAGCGATTTTTATGTGCAGGATATACCTATGCCAAAAATAAAATAAAAATAACCTTAACCTACCGAGCTGATAATTTATTATTAAGATCCCACCCACTTTTAAATCCAAGAGTTTTTATATGTAAAAGAGCTGGTTTTATAGAGTCGTCCTATGAAATTTACACCACTAACACTCACTAAGAGTATGTACCTAGATCAAATCAATGTACTAGAAAATGGTATTTTGTAAAAAGTACGTAAGTTCTTCACTTCGTAAATAAATAACTATTAATACTAAGTTTTTGCATGATGTTTAATACTTCTATGATGTTCCCTTGAAATTGTTTTCGATCTGAGTTCTATTTATAATAGTGAATAAGAAGAGGATATTATAGTAATAATTTAAATATTGTTTTACCTTGCTTGATCTTGAATGTTGTCGTTCGAATTAGTTTTAATGCCAATAAATGCTATTCCGTTGCTTGCTTCAACATTTGACCATGCTTTTAAAAACAAAAATAAATAAAATATTAGTAATTGAAACTTAATATTTTTTTTAATCTTCCAAAAATTATCTATAATCAATATTGAATACTTCTAATTTTTTATTGAAAAAAAACTATTTTTTTTTTAATTATTACAAATATTTTTTATTGATGAAATTAAAGCTTAAGCCTCTAAGCTTTAACAACAAAAAAACGTTGACAAATAGTAGAAAAAGATACTTGCTTTTGCCTATTTGTATAGATTTTATGAATACTAAATTAAACAAAAGTACCGAGGTCATAAGTAAAGTTTACACGAATTTAAGAAATTTTTGCATAATAATTAATAATATGAGGATAACCTATCTATATACAATTTCGTTTCTTAAACTATTTCTATGCAGAAAACCACGCAAATTAGTTCTAAGTTTCAAAACTTATTATCAATAAAGTTAAACAAATAAACAATTTCACTTATATTTTGAATAAATCAGTTCATTTTTCTTACCATTATTGTTTTGGCTTCTCACATTAACATGTACAGGATGTATAGACATGTTTATAGAAAGACGTTCTTTGTCCTATCAGTATAAATCTGAACCACGAAGGCTTTATTATAATAAATTACACTCTATATACATACATAATATATGAAGATGTCAATTTGTCAAATTCTACACGAATCCAAGTTTTTACCTTAGGCTTTTACAAGATTGTATATTGAATGTTAAGTAGAAAAGTGTTTTGGAAAAAGTGGTATAACTTTGGAATGGTTTTGTATACATTTTCATTAAACTCTTGTAACTTTCGAGTACTTTTCCAAACTTCAAATTCACCTTTAAGTGTGAATATAATAATAATTAACTTAAGTGTTTTTGTCTACAATAAATGTAGTAGAAAGTATGTATGTATGTATGTATGTATGTATGTATGTATGTATGTATGTATGTATGTATGTATGTATGTATGTATGTATGTATGTATGTATGTATGTATGTATGTATGTATGTATGTATGTATGTATGTATGTATGTATTTATGTATGTATTTATGTATGTATGTATGTATGTATGTATGTATGTATGTATGTATGTATGTATGTATGTATGTATGTATGTATGTATGTATGTATGTATGTATGTATGTATGTATGTCTATACGTATTAAGCCCTTTTTAACGTCCCAACATAAAAACTACGCTGGCTAAGGGTTGGTAGGATTTGACTTGTCTTACGAACTGTAATCTGACAGAGAACTGGAGAGTGACAGGACAATATACGGTGCGTTACCCGGGACTTGAACCCACTTCACTCGGTTCCCAAAACGAGAACGTTACCATTGGGTTACCATAAATATTATCTTGAAACAGTTTATTTTTCAAATTATTACAGCACATACAAAACGTCTCATAAAAATAACTGTTTAAGAGAATATTTAACAATGTATTACTTTATTCAGCTTTTACAAAATACTCCACTCATTATCGCCCAATTAGCGCGCTTAACTTAAAATCGTATCAGATTATAGGCAATTGATCCTTGTATTAATTGGAACGGAAAAGCGATTCGATAATTAAGCTGAATAAATGAGTTAGGTAAATATTTTCATGTAAACAATACTTCTAAGATCTCTATAACATATTACTTTCTTAGTCCAGGAGGAATCGGCGCATAAGTACCGAAAACTTTTCCACCTCGATTTTTTTATGCGATCTTGAAATTGCCCTACTGATGATATAAATGCATGTTGCCATGGGGCAACCCCGTGCCATATTGTTTAAACCGAAATTGTTTTAACCGAACCGAATTGTTATTTCTGAATCGGGCAATTTATTTGTATTCTTTATTAAAATACAAATAAAAAAGTAGGACCTTGATTTTTCACGATACGGTCTATATTTTTAGAGATATGAATTTTTAAAGGTTCGAAAAATCACAAATTTGGGTACTTTTGACCCATCAAAAATATGTTAAAAAAATAATGTACCTATACATAAAAAAAAATAATTCTTTATACAATAGTTAATAATATTCTTAATTGAGATATAATAAAATAATAATAATTGTAACAATAACTAATTAATATTTTTTTAGTTTCGTTTTGCAACGTTTTGAACCCGGTTTTCATTTTTGTTAAAAATAATGAATTCATATTATAAACGATATTTTCAAAAGAACTACCTATCTTCTATATATATATATATATATATATATATATATATATATATAATGAAAATGGTCTTCGTTTAAGGCTCAATCACGCCTAAACCACTGATCGTATCGACATGAAACTACCACCATTTGATGCGAAATTTATCCTAGATGGTTTATGGCTATCTATTTTTTTAATTCCAACATTCCTTCATTTTTTATTGCTGTTTTACTTTTATGAACATTTATTCCGCTAATAAAAACAAAAGATAAGCATTTTCTCTTGATTCTTTTGTTTTCATGGATTTCAGAGTATATTAAACGGATTATGGTTTTTTACATTCAGCTAAGAATCTACTCACGGTAGTGGAGAACGGCTGGACCAATTGGGCTTTTTTTCTTTATCTTAAGAATTGTCAGGAAAAAGTTTTGTATGTAAAAAAAATTTAAAAAATTCCGAATAAAAGTTAAAAATTTCGATGATAATCGAAGAATTCCCATCTATATAGTCACTCACCACGAAATATCGGGAACCATAAGACTTAGAAACGTGAAACTTGGTAGGAATATTACTTTTGCTATGTAGAGGTCAGCTATGAATAGATTTTAAGAAATTCATCCCCCAAAGGGGGTTGCGGGGGCGTTAACAATGAACGATTCCCGTTTTTAAACTATAGCTCCTATAGACTTCAAATTTGGTAGGAATCTTCTGTAAGAGGTGTAGAAAGAGGCTATGAACGAATTTTACGATAGCTCACCCCGCAGGGGGTTGCGGGGGTGGGTATTAACAATTAATATTTTTAATTTTCCAGCTAAAGCTCCTACAAGCTCCAAATTTTGTAGGAATTTTCTATAAGTGATGTAAAAATGATTTATGAACAAATTTTACGATATCCCACCCCAAAGAACTTTACATGTAGCTATCCAATCAACGGACTAAGAATTTTACATTCATTTTACTTTTGCAGACTACATAACCGACGAATTCTTTTATTGCGGGATCGCGGAAATGTAACAGATTAAAATGAATGCATTTTCCAAGCACTTGAGATGTGGAAAAGAAATTTAGTTACTTATTCCAATAGAATTCATAAAAAACATGAACAATTAATTTTCTATAAAAAATTGATGTCACGGAGAAAATTTTAGTTAACAGAAAATTCGTCGCATTGAACCTAGACAGATTTCAACTTCACATATGAGACTTGCAATGACTTAAACTTAAACTTTCAATGCTCATTTCAAATTTTTTTCTTCATGTCAATTATTAATAATTTTTGGAAGAAAGGCACGGAAATGTTATAATGATTGCACATTGAAAGTTACAATGAATATTAGTGAGAAAAATCGATGGAATTCGGAATTTGTGTAAGTATAAACAATATCGATGCTTACAGTTCTATCCGCGGGGCCTATTTATGTTCATACGAAAATAGAAAAAAAGGAGAATAATAAAAATATTAAAAAAACAATAAAAATGAAACATAAAATGTAATTTATTTCCTTTGCCAATTCGCCCAGCGAAGCGGGCGGGAAACGGCTAGTATTTTCTATATTTGTAAACTTTCATCAACACATAAGCTTCCTGTGCCAATAGTATTTTTTAAAAATGGGTAATTTTCATATCTTTTCCGGAAAATAAAAACACACATTTACCAAACAAAAGCGTCGAGCGAATTGTATAATGGTGTCAATAATTTGCTAGCCAGATTTAAAATTATTAGATATTATATTAGATTTTATTAGATAGATATTAGATTTTATTAGATTATAGATCAAAGAGCTACTAATCGCCCTAAGTAAGCTGGTCTAAAAACAGTATTTATTTAAAAATAACGCCTAATTAAAAGCAACCACTTTATCTCTGGGTCGATGCGGCTTAGTGAGCTAGTTTCCTCTTTATCAATATTCTATACATTTAGGAAAATTAAAACTTAGTCGAATCTGTTAATATTCAAATTTTTATGAAAAATCGTATTAAAATAACAGTATACAGAAGCCGAATTTTTGTTTGTCTGTTTGTCAGCTTGCCTGTTTGTGACCTCATCAGGAGAAAATCACTAGGCAAATTTTGATGTAATTTGGTATTATAGATCTAGTTAATTGGATCAATATAAGGGTGAGTCTCTGGGCTTATAATATAATCATGTAACTACGAGAGGGTTACCCTTTTTACATCATTATGTATACTGTGAAAAACATGTTATTTCTCGTATTACCTATAAATACTTAGTATAGTATTTTAATAATAATTATACATCACTACATAGTATAAAACAAAGTCACTTTCTCTGTCCCTATATCCCTATGTATGCTTAAATCTTTAAAACTACGCAACGGATTTTGATGCGGTTTTTTTTTAATGGATAGAGTGATTAAAGAGGAAAATTTATATGCATAACTAGCGGATTACGCGGCTTTGCTTGTGCTAAATCTAGGGAAGAGCCCGAGCGAAGCGAGGGCGAGTCGCTAGTATGTAAAAAACATTATATTGATGACACGTTTGGTGCAGTTTGTAGTGACACTACTTTCTTGCGCCAGAGGTCGCGGGTTCGAGTCCCGCTGGGGCATTCATTTGTTAAGCTTGGATGTTTGTACTCCAGTCATGGGTGTTTATATTTATAATATGAATGTATTAAAACTAATATAAATTGTGGTATTTCAACTATCTGGTATCCGTAACACAAGCTTCCTTCGTAGCATACCACGGAATTAGATGGCGCTGATGTAATAGAGTCCCAACATATTTATTTATTTATTTATATACATGTGGAAAGAAGGAATCCTAAAAATGTGTATGAAATATAAATGTATAATAAAATACTATATTACATATAAAAAGTAAATATTACAATATTTACTTAATTTTTCAACGTCTTCATTTAATAAGAGCAAACCTGTCTATATAAATCATTTTTAGTAATAAATCAACACCTTATACCTTATCATCGATAACATCGAATATTTTATACTGTTAATATTTTGGGTCAAATGTATTTTTCTTCTAGGTATTTTTCGAACTTCAAAGGTAAAACATGTTTTGTATTTTCTATATTCATTTGAAGGAACATTAGAATATAAATTTTATTAGTTTACTTCCTTTGTTTTTGAAACAGTTAATTTTAAGTGTAGTTTAATTTCTCAACAACTTTCTAAGATTTAATTTAACATCATCTTACAATGTAATTTAGTATATGGTGTATTCATTTTTTTTGCTTATGAGTCTATAATTTTTGTTATTAATAGAAAGCTCCTCATATCTATAATACTATAATTTGCTTTCCTTTTCATAAATATGTCGTCTACTTCCAAATCACAGAAGCACTTTGCTATTAGTGATTTATTTGAAAAACCTAAACAAATGATGAAAATAATTTATTTTTTTAATATACAAATGTAAATAAAAATATATTAAAGATATTATCTTTATATAGTATGAACCTATTATTTTTTAATACTGAACACACGAAAATGGCCCTACTTTAATCAGACTAATGTAATGGAATAATACATCGTTTCAGTAAAACTTGTAATTTCTTCACCCATTAGAGGATCAAAGGAGGTAAAATGAGCGGAAAATATCCTAAGAAAATTAAGGGTTTCTATGATAACGTTAGAAAATTGCTATATGGTTGTAAAATAGTCGGATATATACCTATTTCTGGATTATTAAACCGCCACAGTGAATTTTCTAGGTAAGTTCTCACATTCATTAATTATAAGCTATCATATTTCGTCTCACGTTTCTGTAGATGACAACATTTCTTAATGCCTCTAATATTTTCAAATTAAAATTCTATTTTTATCAAAAAACACAAGGGACTAAACATTCACATGAAAATCATTTTCATTTTTCCGAATTTAAAGTAGCCTTGACTTTAAATTCGGAATTACTTATTTAAATTTCCTCTTTTTATCTATTTTTCCGCGAATATCGTTTTAAAATAGACAAACAAGTTCTATTTATAAGTACCGACTCGTATAGCCTATAGTTTTCCTGTCATTGGTGTAAATGTTGCTAATTTGTTTTTAAAGTTATATTGTGTAGTGTATCAACTATCGATATTCGTAACACAAGCCTCGTAACTAGATGGCGCTGAGTGTAATAATGTCCCAACATATTTATTATTGTTTATTATTTACATACATGCATATATCCGCATTTTATATAATATGTAGAAAGATGAGTGGAAATATTTCTCGGTTCAATCTAAAAGCAAAGTTTCTTGAACTACGCAGGAATTATTATATTCCTTTAAGTTCTTAATCTCAAATGTCAATAGGACGATGATTCGACACTACCAGTGAGAAATCAGGCTCAGAACTGTCAGCTTTACGTGCTCCCGATGCACAAAAGTGAAACAACGCCAACTTCCGGCTATTACTGAGACTTTTAACAGAAAGAATTAATAACTAAACATCGAACCAGCGACCTCCAAGTGCGCATTCTAGCCACTAGTTCACCAAGTACAGATATTAGAAAATCAAAGAGAAACATTTCTATTTTAACAAGAAAACGATATTATTTAAAAATTGTAAGAAGATGGTATTTTTCAGATACTGTTTTTTTTTATTTTCTATAGTTTTTGCACTACAATTAATATTTTTCAGATTCTGTTTTTTTTTACAAATTTTCTATTGTTTTTGCACCAGAGTTAATTCCATAAAAATATATATTTTATTTTTATGAAAGTTTGTATTTTGTATTATACGTTCCGAAATAATACTTTTTTGCTATTCATAGATGTTCAAGAGCTTGGTCTCCGTATAGTTTTTACTACACAACAAGTCTGATATTTACGATTATGACAGTTGCGTTACATTTCTACGCTGTTATATGTAGAGGAAACCGTTACAAAGCAATGGGTATGAACAATATCTATTTATAAACTATCAATTTCCGCGGCTTCACCCGCGTTCTAATCAGTATTAAAAAATAGAAATAAGAAGATTAAAAATTTAGTATTTCATTTTACTAATCAGTACAGTATATATGAAATATATACTATAACTATATAATATATGAAATTAAAAACAGACTTCAATTTTATTTATATATAGTTATGTATGTGTATCAACAATTTATTATCCGTAACACAAGCTTTATAGCTTACCATGGAACTAGATGACGCTGTGTGTAATATTGTCCTATAAATAAATAACAATATTTATTATTTATTTATTAATGTTTTTATAGGAAGAATAGTGAAACAATGCATAGGAACTACAGCTTCTATATTTTTATTGAAATTTTCCTTAAATTGGAACTGTATGTTGAAGAAAATTGAAGAAAATGAAAGATTATTGCCACCATTGAGAAAACCGGAGCTTATTTTTAAGATAACTCACGGAATCGCGTTCTTTATGCTTTTAGTTGGTTTACGTAAGTGTAACTAAATATTTATGTAATACGGTCTAAAATATTTGCTTTTCCTTTTAATGGTTAAAAAACCTTATTAGAGCTCTGAATCTCTTTATTAATAAAACAATCTTAATATTCATCATTGTACATACCATAAATACATACATACATCTTAATATATATATTTCTTGTGTGCGTGTGTATGTGACTGAACTCCTCCTAAACGACTGGACCGATTTTGATGAAATTTTTTGTGTGTGTTCGTTGAGATTCGAGAATGGTTTAGATTCAGAATTTGGTCCACTACAAAATGTATTTTTTAAATTAATTAGTTATTTATACATTTGCACAATAAATGACATATTCATTAATAAATAAGTCGTTGCTAGGCAACGCTGTTTTGCGCATGCATACTAAAACATTTCACCGGGAGCAAAAGTTTAAAAAAAATCAATGTATACAGGACAACGTCTGTTGGGTCCGCTAGTACATACATATTTCTCCAGAAAGCAGTAATCTTTAAGTTCTTTAACACAACGAAAGTTTTTGTCATGACCCTAGTCGCCCCTTAAAATTGACACTATCTTACTTGACACTTGGCTTAAACCTGTGTTTTAGACCATCAGGGCATCGTAGTGAGCATTTAGCACACAATTAATTATTGTTATACAGTATATTACCCGTATTTACTTAGTTTGAAAGTTTTAAAAATAAAAATATATAGCGAATAACTATAAAGTACCTATTGATGAGCTTTAGTGCTTTCGATAAGTACATGAAACTTATAAACTTCTGAACTTATAAAAATTATGTTTAATAAAAATTACAGTGGAGTACGTTGTCAATTTATTTTTCACCATCACACTATTTGGCTGTTTCTCGAATAAAGACTCTTCCTACATCGAAGCCTACTACAACACTTATTATAGTTGGTTAATGGGAAAAATTCCTTTCAATTCCGCCATTATTATTTTAATCGAGGTATGTATTGTACATGTGCATGTATTTCATCATCATCATCAGCCCTTTTTAACGTCCCACTACTGGGCACGGGTCTCCCTCAGTATGAGGGGGATCGGACCATAGTCCACCGCCCTGGCCTAGTGCGTGTTGGCGGACGTTTACATGTCTTTCGAAAATTTGCTAGGTTCTCTCAGTCATGCAGATTTCCTCATGATGTTTTCCTTCACCCTAAGACAAGCGGTAATCATGATAGAAGAGATTCGCACATGAAAAAATCAAAGGTGCGGAACCCGCATCACTCAGATATCGAACTAGCGAGTGCGTTACCACTGGACTACCACTGTCTCCTGATCTTTATATTTATTTTTATAGTTTATGAATATTTACTGAATATAAAAAATGTTAATAACATTTGATAGAATGAAATATGATTTATTTTTTTAATCTACTTATTTCGCAATTTTAAATTTTATAAACTTTCTTCTTGTGTGGAAAAAATACGTAATATTTGCTAACAACACCCTCTTCCCCGCTGGGGTTGAGTAAGATTTTGCTCGAAAACTATGCAGTGGCTTTCTTGAATATTTCAAAATATACAAAAAAAATATAATATTCAACCTCCGTATTAATAAATGAATAATTTAATAAGATATTCCAAAAAATATTTAACGTAGTTTCAACTTAGAAATTTGTTGTAATAGAAAAATTTGAGATTTTCTTTTGTTTCAGATCGTAAAATTGAAAATAGCATTTTTGTACTATTTTATAGACGTTCTAGTGGTGGCGGCGACTCTTTATTTAGTGTATCGGTTTCGAAATTTTAACCGGCTTATGCGTTTACGACAAAGGAAAGTGAGTATGAAAGTTCTGATAAGCATTTATCGTGTTTCATAATTTTAAAGTTTTCCAATATATAATAATGCTGTAGTACTGAAAGAGATTAGCTAATTGAACTGGCATGTAACCCAAAACTGTGTGTAGACAAGGAAGTGAACTTTATCTCTTACTAGCAAACCTGATCCGCATCGCTGGGCGTAAGAGAAAATAAATTAAACGGTTTTTATATTGTTCTATTAAAATGAAAGTAGCCTAATTTACTCCTTATAATATTAGCTATGTCCGAGTTTAAGTCCTGTCAAAATACAGACACAGACAAAAATTTAAAAAAAAATATGTATCGTAATTACTTTCATAATTCATATATATACATTTAGTGAAAAACTGACTGTACTGATTTCGTTGTGACGACTGATCGATACGACCGGTGAAAGATAAGACAGTGGGGTTTTAATTGGTCTCTTAGACATGGGACTGTCATGCCACTAATAAATAATTAAACTCTAAGGTACTACTAAGTGTATAATAATGTTCTCCTGATCGATTTCTACCACCGTCCATCCTTTTGATACTAGCTGCGGATTGATCCCAGGATTGAAGACATTGAAGTGCACAAGTATGCGCAAGAACATGTGTACTCTCTATTCCTGCGACTATCATACTCCAGTGGGGCAACTTACTAAAATAATTCAATGGATTTTTGCTTGTTACCTATTTATCTTTACAAATATAAAAAACTACATTTGTATATATTTTTAGGTACTTTACCTTACATATATGTAATTCTTGTTTCCATTCTTGTTCCACCGCGGTCCATTTAAATACATAGCGCCATCTAGTTTTATGGTAAGCTACGAGACTTGTGTTACAATACAATAACTAGTAATTAATTTATTTTATTACAGTGCGTGCACAGCAATCATACAGTTTGGTCAGATTTACAGGCCCATTACACGCGCTTGGCGCGATTAGTCAAAATAATTGATGACCACATCAACCCTTTCGTCTTTCTATCGTTCCTATCAAGCCTCATTTTCATTTGTACAACGGTATTAGATGTTATTCAGTAAGTACTATATTAAGAGTGACTATTGACATAAAAATATTTTAACAATCGATAAATTTATAATAGATGCAATTATTGCCATTATAAGAAAAAAAATTGTAAGATAAACACGATGACGAAAGAATTATTCGGGATAATTGTAGTAGATAGTGTTAGCAATAAAAATAAATAGATACAGTTTTTTTATATAGAGATAAAAAGTCTGGACAAGACTCAAAAAAAAAATCACTTCATTACCCTGTTACTCGGAAAGGGCAGAAAAAGGGTGGTGTTCAAAATTTTCAACTAACGGCATTTTCTTAAAAGTACATTATCATTTCAGTAAACAGAAAGCAAAATACATGAACCACCATTTTCATAGCTGCAAAAATGCTGAAAGGTAAGTTCGTCAGATGCAATCCTAATTATACATTTTATTAATTATATCAATATAGTGTTAACTTCAATGTATTTAATGGATAATGAATATGGACTGGTATTGACTATTTTTATTCTATTATCAATTTACTTTATTGGGAGTTGTATTAACTACCTGAGGGCGCTGTAAAATGGGTGGGATAAGGTTTTATAAGTTCTGTTTAATCGGTGAGTGACACATTTCGATTTAATACTTCGGACAGTATAGATTGTATAATATAATTGCTGTTGAAAGTATTGCTGGTAATATTTGCTTTGGGATATATAATTATAATAAGAATAGAAGAATACATATTATTTAATGTGTAATAACGTGTAATTGGAAGACCATCCTGTCGCAGAGTTTACAATAGTAATACTAGCGATTTATTTTCGCTGGGTTTTCATATTGTAAAGGTGCTCCTTAACGGGCAATATTTTAATGCAATTTGTGGCTGCAATATTGGCAACTAATTGCAGGGCCATCACAAAAATATTACAACAATGGCCGAGCAATATGTGGCCGGGCAATGTGTTGCAATCATATTATTATTGTCAAGGAACGTAACACCTGACAAAACAACAATGGCACAGAATATAGCAATTAATCACGGCGTCACTTACAGCAAATTTCAGTCGCGTAGAAAAGGACATCCTATGCCATAACAATAGAGAGCGACCGAAACAACAATAGGACTTGTCGGGCAATATTGCAGAAAATCGATCGCTCAGCGATCGTCCGGTAATATCGGCCATACGCGGCGATACCAAACATGATTATATGGCCATACCAAACATGATTAGATGTCCGGGATAGTACTGCAACATTGCCCAGTGTTGCTGATATTGCTTGCAATGTTGCCATTTATTGCAGAAAAATAATGCCCCTTTAAAAACACCTTAATGTAAAGACTTACAATCTTTAATCACATAATTTTAAAGCAATACTTCCTTATTTACTTGAATGTTTAAAATTAAACTATCTCTCCGGATTATTTCGCGGGTTTGTTTTAATTTTTGGTTCCCAACACTTCTTATCTACAGAAATCATGGTTACTGAACGGACTGTAGAAAAATTAAATATCGGGAACAAAAAATCATGATACATTCGCGAAAAAAATGGAAAAAAATTAAAAAAAGTGTTTATTATAGAGTTTGAAATAACCTTTTTCAGTCCTGACTGGGTGGTAGTTCTGGATGCACTTACTACAATTATGAGTTTATTATTTAAAACAACGTTAGTATCTGCTTTAACTGCTCATCTGCATACTTTAAGTCGGGAACCTCTAAATGCCTTACATACTATACCAGCTTCTGCGTATAATTTGGAGGTAATATAATTATTTATTTTGTACTGATTACTTTGTTAGTTTATATTTCCTTGAAATCTTCTTTCTCATCTATACATTGTTAATAAAATTATTTATTACACTTGAAACAATTTTTTCCGATATCTTTAACAATCTTTATCTTTTAGTCAAAATATATTTTATTATTTAATTTAATGAGTTATACACCCTAACCTTCCTTATGAATCCCTCCGTCTATTGGTGAAAACTGATTGAAAACTTGTTCGGTAGTGTATTACGTTTAGACAGAGAGATGCGTCGGGATACTTTATTTTATAATATTATGTAGTGATGAACATCCAAGTCATACTTTCATATTATATTTATTACTAGGGATTCGAACCTCAGACATTTCATGAATATAGTTCTAAACACACTATTATTATTAAAGCTTAATATTGTTACAATATATAGCCATCATTCTTAACTTTACAATATCGTTAGGCAAAAATATACTTTTCGTATAGAAATATGTAAATAAAACAATGCAATGATTTATGTGAGACCCAGCCCGATATTAAATAGTCATAATATTTATGACTCAGCGAAGATTTGTTTTCCTTAGATTTATTACTTTTATATTAGACAACTTTACATGTACATATTTTCTACAAGAAATCTTTTAGCGTCTTTACTGCCCTAACCAACTTTAAAATTAAAGTATGTGAGTACCTACGCTTTAAATTATTTAATATACTAGCGACTCGTCCTGGTTCGCTCGGGCTCGTCTCTAGATTTAGCGCGAACGTAGCCGCGAATTCCACTAGTTATACATTATAAACCTTCTCCTTGAATCACTGTATCTATTAAAAACGCATCAAAATCCGTTGCATAGTTTTAAACATCTAAGCATATATAGAGATAGACAGACAGCGGGAAGCGACTTCATTTTATACTATGTGATTTTGAATGTCATTTTTTACTACTAGTGATGTGTGGGGGTAGAATTTTTTGGTAGGGGTACCCGTTTCTTAGGATCTCCCTCCATAATCTTTTTCCACGTGTGAAAATCTCTTTTTGCTTTAGAAACGAAATTACCAGGAACAAAAATTATCCCATCTTTTAAGTTGAGAAAAGGACACATACAAACGTTTAAAGCCGATAGTTTCGGAATCCATCGCGAACTAACATCGAGGAGTTTTATAAGATGTAGATATCAAGAATATTATTTAATAAGTTTTATATTTTTCAGATGCAGCGTTTTATGGACCAAGTTTACCATTCCAAAGTAAATTTGAGTGGATTACAATTCTTCTACATTTCTCGAGGAACTATTCTTGCGGTATGACCTTTAGAAATATTATATAAAATTCAAAGGAGAGGAAATATATTATATACATTTTCAACTTTTAAGTTCCTACGAGAAAGTTATTACGTTCTTTTATAGTATATTCGTTTGAACAACTTCAACCTTAGTCAAAGTTAAGAAAATACTGTAAATAACTATTTTAGCCTTTTCTATAATATAATAATCTATACTAATATTATAAAGCTGAAGAGTTTCGAATTGAAAAAATATTTTTGTGTTGGATAGTCTGTTTATCGAGGAAGGCTATAGGCTATATTACATCACGGTACGACTAATAGAAGCGGAGCATCAACGCAAGGCACTATACCGCACGACTCAGAAAAAAATAGTTTTCGGTCATTAGTACGCGTGCGAAGCCGCGGGAAATGCTGCTATACAATAAATCACCACAAAATTTACACCACCATGAAATTCTAATTCAATATTAATTACAGATGCTGTCAACAATAATTACTTACGAGTTGGTCATTTTGCAGTTACCCCATGGTCAAACTTTAATCTAAATCGTCCTTATACTAACTATATAATTTAGCAATGAAAATAACTGACAAAAAATATACAAGGTGTCATTTACCGCAAAAGGTCAAGGAGAGAGAGAGAAATATCTTGTGCAATAAAATTGAGAAAAAAAGTGCTTAAAGTGTTTTAAAAACTCTTCTCGTTAAAACCTTCTTTCTATGATAATAGTAATAATATTGTATTAATAATATAATTTAAAATTTTAAAATTTTAATATAATTTAAAATTTTATTTATCTAATCTCATTTTTCCTTTAGGTATTTTACTTTTTTATAATAACGGATACACACTTATTAGTAACCATATATGGTTACTAATAAGTGTTCACCTTGTGAAGAGTAGAGTTCAGTAAGCCGGGCGGGAAGCCAAGACACAAAAAGGTGGCTAACTTTGGTGTGCCTCACCTATAATAATATTTCTATGTATGAAATTATTTCGTGTTGAAATATTTTACTTTTTTAATTTCTGTTTTTATTGATATTTTTCTTGTAATTAGGGCAAGCAAAGCTAGCTCTTACACTATCCCACAACCCACGCATTTTTGTGGTAAACTTTACTGAAAAATTATCACGCCAATTTATTTGTGTTTTGATAAAGTAATTTAACTTCATATCTAGATCTGTTATCTGTCAAAAAATATAATTTTATAACCATTAAAATAATGAACATTAAGAAATGTCTCATAAATTATTACCCATTAGAAAAACTACGTGAGCCCATATAAAGCTCAGCTTTTTGCTAGTAAATAAATTAGATTAAGTGCATTAGATTTTAATTTAATATTATAATATTTTTTTATTTAAAGTATTATAGACACTTCGCTAATCGCGTCTGATACAACTAGATATATTATATTTTTACGGATATCTTAGAATACATTTTTTATTATAATCAACTGTATCTGACACATATGATAGATGATTATTATCATATGTGTCTAAAAATATTCAATATAATCTATAGTATCAGTAGTTCATATTATACAGAATGAAACAAGTTACCAGGGCATAAAAAGAAAAGAAGCTCTATGTACTCTACAAACATTTATTTCTTTTTAAAATAATATTATTAAAACTGTGCCGATAATCAAACTTAAAAAATTAGTAAATTGTGCAAATATATACATTGTTAATTTAATTACTTGATAGAGACTACGTTAAGAATAAAGTCGCCATAATAAATTATAACTTGTAAAGAAAAATAACAAGTCTTAAGATTCGCAAACCCCAAGTATCTAAGTCTAAAATGAGCTTTTCACGCCACAATTTTCAGCTTTAATGACGAATACAAAGCTTATTAGATAATAATTCTTTATTAAATTACATAAAATGAATTTTCGTGTGTTTGTATGTCTTCAGCCCTTCTTAACATCCTACTGCTGGGCACGGGCCTCCCTCAGTACGAGGGAGATCAGACCATAGTCCACCGCGCTGACCTAGTTTAAATCAATGTTTAACTACATAATATCATGTTGTAAACCTCACGCTTACTAATATTACCAACATCGGGTAATTTTGAATGGGGCTCGATATGTGTCACTTTAATTGCTCCACAAGGGTAAGTTCTCTAAGACATGGGTAAACTTAAGAATAAATCCATTTAGTATTGTATAGTGTATACATTGATGCAGTTTAATAACTATCAAAATTACGTAATCGAAATTGTAACAATACTAGTTCATATTTAACCACAGTTGCGATAACCTGAAAAATATAAAAATATATTTGTACATGTTTAAATTCATATATTAAATTTTTCAGTAATATACTATACTATAAGATATAGATGGAATAAATTAAATATGATAGTTCATTAGTCCATAGCACCATCTAATTCCATAATCCATAATTTAAGTAATTGTGTTAAGAATAGAAAATGTTCGAAATACTCGAACCCGCGACAGCTGGCAAAGCATTTAGGGTCACAACAAACTGAGCCAAACGTGTCGTCTATCGTTTAATCGGTAAGGGATGTACAAAATTATCTATCATTAAGTAAAAAGTTTAAATACAAAGTAGTGCTTACCGTAAGAATCATTCCTCTGGTAATATAAAAATATAAGCCGCTCAATCCGGTTGTAGTGTAGCGAATTTGTCGGATAAATCTTTGCACCTACACAAAAAAAACACAATTTGAGCTTGAAAAAATTTAAAAAAAACAAAAGTGAGTATATAAAAACTAAAGTGCCAAAACACAAATATGGCCTAATTATTTTTTTATATCATACTATTTGTTGAAGTCGAATAATTATCTTAAAGGTCCCTTTTCAGGGTTCCATTGCCATTCTATAAGGGTTCAATTTTATCATGTCCATCTCTTTATTTTTATAATAATAACTTTTATTTATATACTTTTACAAAAAATCCATAGAATACAATGAGAGAGTATAAATTACAATAGAATATGTTTGGTTTGGTTGGGTAACCTACCTGAACTAAGATAACATCCTGTGTTTCAGGTTTTGAATTTAAACATGTATTTCTTACTGCTTAAATATTTTTAAAAACTAATATATATTATATTATATAATAATATGTTGAGACATTATTACAACAGTACCATCTAGTGCCGTGGTAAGCTACGACACCCATGACTGAAGTACAAACATTCGTGCTCAACAAATGAATGCCCCCAGCGGGCGCAGAAATTAGGGTCACTACCAACTGAGCCAAACGTGTCGTCAAATAGCTTCTAAAGTCGCAATTTTTTATTAAAACTAAATAATATGTAATTTCTTACTTACATCTAAATTATATTCAGATGGGGAGACGTTTTGCAGGTATATGATAGGACGACGCGCCATAGTGTTGACGTTGGCAGCTAACAGGCAAGTGGCCATTGTTCTCACGAATAAGAATAAAAAGGAATAACAGTAATAAATTATGTATTCTAGGCCGCTATGTGTCCTAAAAAATGAACGCATGCTAAAAATTATCGCTAATACATTTGTATCGAAAGTTTTCAGAGTATGCGGAAGGCAATATTTGTGTAGTTTCGTGTAAGGTTTCAAAACAATCTACAACATCTCTAAATGGTTTTTTGATAAACCAAAAACAAAACCAAACCGTAAAAAACTTGAAGAGATTTCTAAATTTAATTCAGGTAAAGTATTTGTGATGAAATTTAGGCTACCTTGCGGTACCGTATTTCGAAGTAACTCGAAAAAATTATAGTCTGAAACAAAATTGACGTTCTCTATTTTCTGTACGACATCTCTTTAGCATTCAGGCATTGAGTGTGATTTGTAGCTTGTCCTTTTAAAACCTCTCTATATTCTCTACCTCTATATATTCTCTCTGGTAGAGTAGAGTGTGCAGCATTATTTATTGCAATTAATACTTATATATCTCAAACAGAATTCAAGCCTCAGGAGATCTAATAATAATTTTCTCCAACCGATTCCGGTCATAGAGGCCAATCTTATTGAGACTGGCTAACTGAGCAGGAGATATTATAGTGAAGCGCGTGTACGCGCACTCTCTGTTCCTGTCACTCTCATACTCCGGTGGGCCGATTACTCGACACGACCAGTCAGAGCTAAGGCGTAGAACTGCCTTAACGTGCTCTCCGAGGCATGGGAAATTTAACCGCCAACTTCCCAACTCCGGGCTGTTACTGAGGCCTACTAAACAGATAGACTCAATAATTAAACTTGGCCCGACCCGGGACTCGAACCCAGGATTTAGCGATGTATGACCGTACATGCTAGCCACTACACCATTGGGGAGTGAATTAATTAAAAACTCTTACTGTAGAAGATAAAATAATTGAACCACTATAAAGAAAAGATCCGTAAACAGTGATAGAAGTATCATATAACACATATTCCTGTTCACTTCATTTACTAGTTCCACTAAAAATGAGTAGTACACACGAATTTCTTCCCAATTGATTGTATTCTGAAAAAAATATAACATGAGAAATACGAGAAATAACTATAAAGACAAAAAGCGAAACTAAAATTATTTTTCAATTACCTGCTTTTTCTGTCTTCCTATAACTTCGTACAGATCTTTGAAATATGATGTCAGATAAATGCTAATGCACATAGTCAGCGCGTCCGTAAAATTCCATAGAAATGTTGCTTGAATGTTGACAAACTATTGTTTTATGAAAGTTTTGTGTATTAGGTATAATTTATATCTGAATATATAAAAGCGATAACTCACTACGAAATATCGAAAACCGCTTGAATCAAAAAATTGAAATTTGACAGAGAGGTAGTTTATAATTAATAAACGTTCGCTAACAAAGGAATTTGCGACAGGACCAGATTATGGAGGTATGAGGGCTCGCAAGTTTGTATGAAAGTCCTTCATCTATTGTGCTACAAAATTTATATTTGTGATACCAAGGGATAAACCCAAGCAAAGCGAGGGTGAGTCTCTAGTTCAGTTTTAGTTAATTAGGTATTATTTTACTAAATTTCACCCTAATCCGTCTGTTTGTTTCAGTATGAACGTAACAAACATACAAATTGTCGCTTTATGTTCATGATGTAACTAATATCTCTACAGATGTAGCGACTTATAGAGACATTACATTAAATACCTCGTATATTTAACATTTTAAAGCTTTATAGAATGTACTAGCATACCCGGACCGCTTCGCTGGGCGTTAGTTAAAATAAATTAAACGGTTTTTATAATATCCTAATAAAATAAAAATCTAATTTACTTCTTTAAATATTAGCTATCTGCGAGTGAAAGTCCCGTCAAAATCGATCCAACCTTTTCAGAGATACTATATATACTTATATGTACATTTAGAAAAAAGCTTGCTCACAAGTTTTTGCCATTTACATAGAAAAATAAAATTGAAGTGTACGTTTTCAATGTCGATATGTTAAATTGAAAATTCCGTTCTATTTACACTCACTACTTCAATCGTCATAACTCTTACTTATACTTATTACCTCGTATAAGATTGCTATCCAATCGCTATAAGAAATAAATGAAAAAACGTAAGGTGCGTTTTTCGTAACAAACATCTCTAAAAAATCCCAAAATCCATAGGCGTTGTTTATTTCTGAATTTTCTAGGTTTCTTTTAAATAGCCCAAATTTTACTTTGAATACAAGTGAAAGTATGTGTTCGACTGAAAAGAAAATAAAACGTTATTATTTCACTTGGAAGTATGTTTTCCATTTTTCTCAATACTGTTAATTATATAATTTTAACGAAATTCATGTTAGTTAGTTTAAAAGTGAGTTTTATGGCACTTTCGTTCTCTAACGTATATATAAATAACACATTCCTATTTTGGGACATTAACGCAGCACTATCTACTTGTAATTCCATAGTAAGGTATAAGCCTTGTGTTAACAAGGTTAATACCAGATAGTTAACAATACGTAATACATATAACTTTGAATATATACATACATATTTTTTATAAATAACTGACTGGTGTACAAAGATTTAGGT
The DNA here is from genome assembly GCA_905231865.2 of Boloria selene. Classification (NCBI taxonomy): domain Eukaryota; kingdom Metazoa; phylum Arthropoda; class Insecta; order Lepidoptera; family Nymphalidae; genus Boloria; species Boloria selene. Next base: position 4,080,666 of record HG993133.1, read on the forward strand.
TAATCAAACAAATAACTGCTTCCAGCGGGACTCAAACCTGCGGCTCGGTTGCGGGTCATACTAAATTGAGAGAATGATTACCATTTTTTTTTTTGGGACATTATAGCGCCATCTAGTTTCGTGGTAAGCTACGGAGGAAGCTTGTGTTACGGATACCAGATAGTTGATATACTACATATATAAGTTTTTAAATACATACATATAGATTGTACATATTATAAATTTAAACACCCGTGACTGGAGTACAAACATCCGAGTTCGACAAATGAATGCCCCCAGCGGGACTCGAACCCGCGACCGCTGGCGCAAGAAAGTAGGGTCACTACAAACTGCTCTAAACGTGTCGTCAAGAACTTTCCGCTATATCAACATAAGCTAGATTTCTAAATGAAAGTATGTACTTACAGAGTGCCGAAATCATTAGAAAACAAACAGTCATGTTAGTTTTCCTCGGAACATTCTTCTTTAAGCGTACATTCGCTACGCAGCTTTCAATTTGCCTAACCCGCTTAATAAGTTTTGGCCAATTCGATGCTAATTTTAACAGACACATTGACGACAACCAACTTGTCACATAAAATAGAATATTTGCTGAAATGTTAAATAATTAGTATCAGTATATCCCATCTTTATCATATAGTTTTTTTTAAGCTTCCAGTCTGTTTGCTTTGCTTTAGATAACGCTCGTTGGATCTGAATAAGGTAAGAAGCACTTGTCGAGCAAATTTTTTACTAGCATTTGCTGCGGCTTCCCTCGTTCTAAATGCCAGCAATCAAATTATTACCTTTTATAAACTAATTGCAATTCCGGCGGCTTAGTCCACTTTCTAAAGAAGGAAAACTTATTCTCTTAATTCTCTTACAAATTATATACTGTATATATACTGCTCACTACAGTATTGAAATAAATGGTAGTACCTATTCTCAGACCTACCAAAAATTCATAAAAAAATTTCAAAGAAATCTGTCAAGCTCTTTCGGAGCAGTTCGATAACAAACACTGTGACACGAGATTTTTATATATTTAATACATTTAAGTAACCCTTTCGCTAAGAAATCATAGAAGAACTAGCAAATCACCCTCCGCTAGGGATCGTGCCTAGGAACCTTTTAAACCTTTGTTACGAAATTTTGTATTTCCTCAGAAATGTGACATTTTCCCTTAGTCAAGAATATAATACATGTTGACCTAGATAAACAGGTATCAACTAACCTTTTATCAAAATCTTTCCATTGGTTTTCTGTAATGCGATTTTTTAAGATTATCCCAAAACAAATTAATGAACAGACACGACTCATTTAGAGCTTTATTATATATACCTATAGATGATATAAAAACTTACTTAAATTATACAATGTTAAGTCGTTGATGAAGAAATAGTAGAGGGTTATGAAAGCAAGCAGGCTTTGACAGAGCAATGTTGCGACATGATATATGACATACAAGGATTTAATATTAAACCTGAAAAAAATACCTATTAATATAACAGTAAAATAAGTATTAAAACAAGTTTTTTAGGCACTATATTTAAAATTTGAAAAAAAATTAGGTACGTTCTCCCTTTATAGAAGTCTTAAAGAGACTAACATGTTACTATTATTATGCATTAGAATTTTACTAGGAAGTAGGAACTAATATGAGGAACTGGAAATTTAAAGAACTGCTGGGCACGGGCGTCCCTTCAGTACGAGGGATCAGGCCATAGTCCACCGCGCTGGCTAAGTGTGGATTGGCGGACTGCTCTTGTCTTTTGAAACATTGCTGCTAAGTTCTCTCATATATGCAGGTTTCCTGTCTTTACTGTAAGACAAGTGGTAATGATGGTAAGTAGTAAGAGTGGTAAAAATAACAGAGGTGCAAGACCCGGATTCGAACCCGCACTACTCGGTTATCAAAGTGAGCACGTTACAACTGGGCTAGCACTGTCTTTAAAGAAACAAAAATAATGTTAACTCTACGAAAACGCCTTTAACTATATTTTAGGTGTTAAATACTCTGTACTGTCGCTTAAACAGGAACAATGAATGAGTCTCAGCTGAAAATTCAAAAAAGTCCATGAATGAAAAACGTCTTTTCTTATAAAGGTTTCTCTGTTTTAGAAGTAAAGAGGGATTTCGGGGCCTGGCGATTACTCTCACTGCCCCAATTCTCGCTTACTCAGGTTGGACTGTGAATTTTTGATTTTAACAAGAAGTGGATTCAGATGTCTTTCGATGTACTATTACTACAGTCTTTTATAATCATTGGTACAAAATTTTAATTGTATTTTTATAAAAAAAAATATTACTTTCAGTCTATACAGACAGAAAAAATGATAGGAGAAAAATAAAGATTATTCTTGTAACGCTTGATAGAGGGCGTGAAAAGTGGAAAAAAGTTGACCTTTAAGAATACCTTAAGCCAGTACTAGTACTCTTATGCAAGCCTTCCACAGGGAACATGCCTGCCCACCGACACAGACTCATACACAAACGAAGACATGCGTGTAGCTCGCATTGATTGGTTACGAAATTGTTTTCTATTACTCCGACGTTGGTCGAAAGCTGTTGAAAACATTAGTATGTAAATATATATTTTTTTAGTCTCTGAAAATGGCCACAGAGTCTAAGATCGTTAAAATATAGTGATAATAGTGTTTTATTTCAATTATTCATTATTTATTATTTTTAGTCCTGCAGTTATACTACCTATGTGGGACATTGTATTCGAACATTAGTATGTACATTGTACAATCAAATGAACTCTCTATTCCTGCCACTCGTAGTAATGTGACTAGAAAGAGACTGACTTAGGACTCGAACCAAAAATACATTCATAAAATTAAATTAAATTTATTAAATTTGTTGGGACATTATTACAACAGCTCCATCCAATTTCGTGGTAAGCTACGAGACTTGTGTTACGGATACCAGATAGTTGATACACTACACATATAAATTTTAAATACATACATATTATAAATATAAACTCATGACTGGAGTACAAACATTCGTGCTTAACAAATGAATGTCTCTAGCGGGACTCGAACCCGCGACCGCTTACAGAGAGTAGGGTCACTAACAAGTAACAACTGAGCCAAACGTGTCTTCATACATTACTAGTTTACTAAAATAGCTAATATTTTACGAGCCTATTCATTCAGCACGACTATGCATTCAATCATTATGGAAATTTATTCCTTGATGTAATACATTCTTTAACTTTGACAATAAATAATTTAAAACGGCTCTCACCTGCGCTTCAGAGGCCATCTCAATGACAAATAGCTGTTTAATCACAAAGTTAGGCCTAAAATGTAACAGACATTTTAAAAGTGCGCAACGAAAAAAACTAAGTTATTTTTCTAATAGGGATTTACATTCGATAATTTATTCATGGATATGTCACTTCGCCAGCTTTCATGGGTAAAGTATTTGTCAATATGTCATGGAAACATATTTTGGATACTTTTATGATTTCATTAATCATACTTTTTTATTTGATTTATGGGGCGATAGAGTTCGCCTACTTTTAGAAACGTGTACTATATTTTTAAATTAAAAATTAACAACTTTTTAAACTCATGAATCAAATGAATTTTAGCATGCAATATATTATTAATTTAAGTAAATAACACAGTTATTTTTTCTTAACTTGAGGGTAGACTTTGTAGCTCAGATTTCATAGATGTATTAATATTTTTAAATCACCCATTTAAAAAATCATTAAGGCCAGATATTTTGTAGTTTCGGAGTTCATTGCAGATCAACATCGAGTCATCACTTACCTGATCATATCTCATAGAGCAACAGATAACAGAATCACTCATAACTCACATAAGAGATGGCACAGAGAAATAAATCTCAACATATATCAACTTCTATATGTTCATCGCTTCCAATGTGATATTCATTTATTATTTTAAACACGTGAAAAGTTTGATTAAGTTATTCAAGTTAGTATTGATACCATAAAATGCTAATAACGCCTTATTGGATAGCCAAATGGAGTACCTACACCAGTACAGGGTTGAACGGATGCATGGATGGGTGGAACAAATTTCATATTCTCGTATAAATAGAAACGCATATATCCAACATCAGATACTAAATAAAATCTTAAACTCTTATAAAAAAATCTTTAAAAATTTCTTAAAAACTGTCCAGGTGCCAAAAAACCATTTATATTAGACAAGGTAAAATTTTACACAGCTTCCAAATTATTTGACTCGCACGACTTTTACATCCTACAGTAGGTTGATTACAGGCCTTTGTAAGCAAAGTACGTGTTTGTCACAAAGAATAAGGACAGTCTTCATATTCAAAGGCATTTATGATGAGGAGATCTGGAATTCAATAGTTTTAAAACATTTTTATTTATTTCAATAAAATAAAAGTTAACATAAGCTAAGTTACTCCTTATAACATTCACTATCTGCGAATGAAAGTCATTTCAAAATTGGTCCAACCGTTCCAGAGATAAGCTGGAACAAACAGTCAGACAAGTAAACATTTAAAAATTATATATTTTCAAACATTTAATGAAATGCTGTTAAATTGAATTTAAAAACTCAAGTTCACAAGCTCAAGTTATTAAAAGTTAACAATGGAAAAATCATTCATTACCACTAAATTTTAACATTTTTTATCATTCAAACAATTATGTGGAAATTGGTTACTAAGTTAAAGCTAAAAATTCTATTCAATACATAGTAATATTTTCTCTATAAAACTTCTATAATTCTAAGTCAAAGTTATCTAAATTTAAAAAGACAATTCAAGTAAAACGATAAGTAACGCAAGTTTAAAAAATACAAAATGTTTGATGGTTTAATTCAAAAAGGTACTATATAATAATGTATCTATGAAGCTATACAGTATAAATAAACATGTCAGTTAGAGTATGTTCTAAATGAATAAAGTGAAGATACGCACAATTTCTCCAAGTCATTTCTCCTAAAAGCATTTTGCAACGCAACACGACACACGCAATTCGTTGAAATTCGCTTGATTTAAATATCTTATTTACTTCGAACACTATATTAAAGGAAAATGTTCTGCATATCTACTGATAGAGAACAATTATCTTCATCGTATTTACGTAGCATGTACCTGACTTGCCAAAACAACTTTAATGAAAACATGTCACGATGATTTCAGTATAAGTTCTCCAATCGTAAAGCTTTTTAAAGAAAATGCTACCATAATTCTAAGTAATTAAGTTTGAATTTCAATGGATCTAATTTGAGGTTACGTCGTTTCGTGATGAAAGCTTCCATATAAACATTTGGTAGTTCCTTACCTAAGAATAACGCATTTGAAAATGATGTAAAAGCTTAGCCTCATATTTTATATTATTTAATATATATAGGAAAAATAAGCAAACTTCGAAGTGTTTTTGACACGTTAGCTTATATAGTGATTTTTCTAACTCCCTAGCATACGATTTTTATCTCATTTTCATATAATCAAATACTGAGTCGTATCTGTAGATATTTTTTTTTAAATCTAAAAGTCTGTAACTTCAAAAAAATATAATTATTCAACATAAACCTAAAGAGATAATAAGAAAAAAATATTTGTCTACTAATCACAAACAATTTTTTTTTTAATATTTAGGCAAAGCAACCCAAAATTATTATATTTTATTCTATGGTCTTTCCACCATAGATTATACTATTTATTGTGAACTATACAAACATCTAAAATTCACATATTTTGAAGGATATTTTAAATTCTATGATTTCTTAAAATGCCACTTCTACATCCAAACTCAGTGTACACCTTGAAAATACTCAGGTGCTAGGTTTTAATTCAATTGTGTGGAAGATAAATGGGTTTTGTCTCGACGCACGTAAGTTCTTTATACATTTCACTGTATTTAAACGTTATATATAAATGAAGAGAATTTACAGTACTTTATATTGTATGTTGTTCACTTACTAATATTATAAACGTGAAAGTAACTCTTTTGTAATCTAAACGCTAAAGTTGGTGAACCGATTTCAATAAAATTTTACAAGGACAAATGTGATTTTCCTGAGGACATGTGTAAGTAAATAATGAAAAGCAGAATGGCGCAGTCGAAACGTTCTGGACTTATAATTAGACTCAAAATGGAACATTACAATATATCTATACTAATATTATAAAGCTGAAGAGTTTGTTTGTTTGGTTGAAAGCGCTAATCTCAGGAATTAATAATCAAAATTGAAAAATTCTTTTTGTGTTGGATAGTCCGTTTATCGAGGAAGACCAACGGGAGGGGAGCATAAATGAAAAGTGTTGCAAAAACGGGAATGGCGGACGTTAGTTCGGCGAGGTACCATACCACGCGACTCAGAATTTGGTTTCCGGTCTTTACAACGCGAGCGAACCCGCTGGAAATGCTAGTTTAACATATAGGTTAAGAAGCGTTGTAAGTTGTAACAGTTGACAGTCAATATTAAAATATTAAATATTTTTCATTTTTATATTATCCGCCAACAATTATTGCACTAAAATACAGGTGCTTTACCGAAAATCAGGACCATTTAAACCATTTTATAAGCCTACGTTGTCCATCCGTTGTCTATTTTCCATGCGATTGTGTAACGTAATAATAACTTATATCAGTATCAAACGCTTTACTATATAATTTATTTTAATTTTAATGTTTATTTATTTTTATGATAAGCTTATATAAATAAAGCTCATAAATAATGGAGCTTTATGTCAAACAAAGCAACATTATCCATCGAACATTTAAAAACCATTAGCACTTGCCCATAATAAAAAGCTTCAGTGGGCTTTATTTATGAAGGAATTAATATGCGGCGGTACAAAAACATCATTTATCAACGAAATTCACAATATCTTCCTTACATTTTAGATTACAGTTTAAGGTGACTTTTAGGGTTCCGTACATTATTTACATGAAAAAAGACCGTTAAAAATATTATTCTATAATTTGATTACCTATGTATAAATCGTTGATTTTATAGCTCAAACTTATGTTTTTTTATTTTGTAGTGGCCAGAATATAATAAGAGATATAGAGGTTGAAATAAGAGATCCTGGGTTCGAGTTCCGAGATGGGCTAAATTTCATCATTGAATCAAGTCTCTTACGTAAGGATCAGTAATAGCCCGAAAAATTTGGGAAGTTGGCACTGTTTAATCCCCGTGTCTCGGTGATTCGTTAGATAAAATATGTGTGAATTTGTTTCCCAATAAATTATAGCTGTGAGAAAAAGAGATTTACTCTTAATATAAGTGGTAGTGCCATGCTTGTTACCTTCGGGTAGCAACCGAATGGGCCGGCACGCCCCGTATAGTTCATTAGTACCACTCTCTCACAGAAGACCGGCGTGAAGTGGCAGCTATGCTGTCGCGTTTCGTCCGGTGAGTGAGAGTCCGGGAGGCCTTCGTTCCCCCCTCCCTCCCACTTCCCTCCCTCCTCCATCCCTCCCTTTCCTGAAAGGCCGGCAACGCATCTGCAAGCCAGCTTGCAGATGTCCATGGGCGGAGGTGATCACTTCCCATCAGGTGAGCCTCCTGCCCGTTTGCCCCCTTTTTACCATAAAAAAAGGTTACAGCTTAGAATTTTTTAAAAGACGAAGATGATGTCAAGATAATGTCAAAAAATTGGAGAAATCAACCATACGAGTATATTCTTAAAGAAAAAGTCTGTCAAGAGAAAACAAGGAAAATTGCTTGCAATATTAGTACATATAAATAAATAATTTGAATTTAACAGCTTTTTAAATTTTTGTCAATCTGTTGGTTCCGGCTTCTCTGAAACGGCTGGACCGATTTTTACAGGGCTTTCACTCGAAGATAGCTAATGTTATAAGGAGTAACTTAGGTTACTTTTATTTTATTGTAAAATTGTAATAACAGTTTAATTTATTGTAATCTTCGTCTTTTTTAACTATTGAATCTCATACAGCAACAGAGTCAACAACTCGATGTAGTTGCTAATTTATCGTTCAATAATAAAACTAAGCGTTGGCCAATCAGTTTTAAATGACCCTATTATATTGCAGAGACACCACAATAGCTTTTGTATTGAGAGGAGATAGAACTATTAATGGGTTATTCGAACAATAATTTTCACAAAATAAACTGTTACAATATTTTGTTTTATTCTAAAAATAACAACAAAAAAACATATTCTAACTAAAATTTTAAAAATATAATGGATTACGTAAATATTCATAAAACTGGAAAATTGAAGCACGTCCCATATAAATGTAAGGAAAGTTGGATATTTTCTAATTATTTTAAACTAACACAGTGTGCGCGTGGTAAGAACAAAATAGCATTTTTTTTGTAACTTGTTACAAACAATTCATTGTTACACAAAAGCTAAAGATACAACATATGTGACAACCATTTGAGGTAGTCTGAGTATTAGTTCCTATAGGTTTCAGTTCGATTCCCGATCAAGAAATACTTGATTTCTATCAGTCGGGCCCGCCTAATAGTCATATTGCTTAAAATAGTAGTAATATTCAATATTCTTATCATATATTTTTAATAGTAAAAGACATTAAACCACTTAGATATTTATGTACCTATACCAAAATTACTTTAGCTAAATGTAAAGTATTATTTGTTTCTGCTATTTTTAAAATCGTATTAAGCTGGCATATATATTTTTGCAATACAAAGCTGTAATATATTATACAGAAACAAGAACGCCATTAATCTTATAATTAACTAAGCCGTAGTTAGTAGCAATACGATTTTTTATTAATGAAAAAAGTAAGCAAAGAAGAAGTCAAAGCAAACTGCTAGTTAATAATAATTATCCACAGATCCAGTCAAAACTAAAAAGGATCTATTTTCTCCTGAAAATTATTATAAGGGTAGGTATGTAACATTTCAAACAGCCATGAAGCTCATTGTTTTGATGGGGCAGTTTTTTGGCCTAAATCCGGTTCTAGGGGTTTCTGACACAGACACGTCGAAACTTAGGTCAGTATAAGTCTATGTATTAAAATTTGTAGTACAAATTGTAAAAGGTATCTGGTATAAGGTACATATTTATAACGTACATCAATACATATAAATTGAAGTGTCTATTTTTAGTTTGAAATTAAAAGCTTTTTACTAAATTCATAGGAAAGTACTCGTATATAATTATGATATTTACATCAAAAAATCTATTTTTGAAATTTTGTAATTTTAATAACATATGTATGTTTGTTTGTTTGTTTCGGGTAATCTCGGTGTTAAAAACGGTTGAACCGATTTTGACATGACTTTCACTCACAGATCTAATGCTATATAAGGAGTAACTAAGGCTACTTATATTTTAATAGAAAAAATATAATAACAGCTTATTTTATTTAACTTACGCCCAGAGCGGGTTTTCTAGTACGTTTTATAATGAAAAACACATATTTACTGACTAATTATTTTTTTAGATTCAGATATTTCTCTGGACGCTGCATTTATGCATATCTTTCAATATTTGGTCAGTCCGTATTCTTAAATGGATTCTTCCTTTTGAAATATTTCAACGATGCTGGAACTTCTGTTTCAACTAATAGTAAGAGAAAGTTACACCTAAATATTTTATTTATGAAACTATTAGATCGATTAGTATAGTTTTGCTCCGTTTTTCTAACATCACTAATTATTATAAAACAAAGTCCTGTCTGTCTGTTTGCGATAAACTCAAAAAGTTTTGCATAGATTTTCAGACTGTTTTTACCAATAGATAGAGTGGTTCTCGCGGAAGGTTTAAGTAGGTATATAATTTGCTAAGTTCTAGTATACATTTACTAACCGAACCCACGGCTTTGCTCGCTCTAAATGTTGGAAAGGACCCGAGTGAAGCGAGGGGAAGTCGCTAGTTTTAATCTAAATAATAAGTTCTATGTAAAAGCCATAAGTTGAAAAGCTATAAGCTGTATTACAGAATATAAACTTAGAATAATCGCCTAAGGAATTACAATGAATTCTATAGATCGTTTATTCTTTTATCTTACAGCTTCGTTAGTTTTTTACTTTACAAATACCATAACAACTATCCTATTCTTGAGAATAGCGACACAGTGGCCGAAACTTTGCCGTCACATATCCAAAACTGAAGCCGCAGACCCCTTCATGGATTCAACGCTTATAAAAAAATGTAACATCTCTTGCTTCATCATTATGTTTTTAGCAATAGGTAATTTGAATTATATCTATTTTTTAATAAATATTATTTGATGTGTTATTTGTAAGGAGTTTTAAAAAAGCATGGTTCAGAAATAATTATCCTGTTAAGGATATACCTTTGAGAAATTCTTCAGGTCAAAAACTTAAAATACAAAATGAAATTTATGAAATAATTATAGAAATTAAGGGGTAATGTGGACGAAAATGACAACGAAAGGGCTAAAATGATGGTTATTCTGACCCCTTATGTCGTTATTCACCAAATAAAATTGTGCTTATCTTTTATTAAGTACTTTGTCTTTCGAACTGTCTGTCTATTAAATTTAATAAATAGAAAGATTTGTATGAACTGACATACATTTTTACCGTTACTTCGTTCTATTATAGTTGAACATGGTCTATCAGAACTGGCGGGCTTCGTGATGGCAGTAGACTGCAAACCAGACAAAATTTATGAAACATTTATTATGAACAGCTTTCCTTGGATTTCTGAACAGTTAAACTACAGTTTTGTCCTTGGAGCACTGACTCAGGTAAGGAGAATAACTTAAACTAATTTAAGATTTTCTAGAGATCTTCACGCTTAATATAAAACGTATTATGGGGAATAAATTATTTTAAAATTAGTATGCTTAGCTGTCTTCTCAAATAGTTTGGTATGGTAAAATCTGGGCTGAATAAATGGCGACTAAACTAATAAGTGCTTATATAACTAATATTTATATTTAACATTATATTGTGTATTTAGCCTTTTTAACATTAACATCCCATTGCTATTGCTAGCAGCATACCTCCATCCAGTACGAAGCGAATTAGGCCATAGTCTACCACGCTGGCTAAGTGTGGGTTGGATGCACAATATATATTTCGAACATTTGCTAGGTTATCTCAAACATACAGGTTTCTTCACGATGTTTTCCTTCACCGCTAGACAACAAACAAGTTATTTTGTTTGCCCAAGCAAACTAGATCCTGTAACCTTTAGGCCAGATACTCTGATCACTGCATTTTAGTAATACTGCTTACACGCTTTAAGCTACGAATTTGTTTTTCATTTTATAAGGCTGTGCTTACTCAAATTCTTTCATAAATTCTCTTACAGAACGAACTCTTTTCCTTTGTAACTTACAGCCAAAAAAAATCAAAGCTTAAACTTTTTATTACACAAACATTTTTTACAGTCTCGTTGAACTTTAAAACTTGTTGAACAAGTTTCTAATTTATACATATAAAATAAAATTGAAGTGTCTATTTTTAATTTCAAATTAACAGTATTTCATTTAATGCATGCATATGAAATTATATACGATACTTACATAAAATATATTTTTTAAATTTTTGTCTGTCTGTTTGTTCCGGCGGCTACTCAATGAAACGGTTAGACCGATTATAACGGGACTTTCACTCATAGATCATAGCTATTGTTCTAAGGAGTAACATAGTCTACTTCTATTTTAATAGAAAGTTATGAAAAATATTCAATTAATTTTAACTTACGCCCAGCAAAGCGGGTCTGCTTCATGGCAAGTGAATAAAATGTATGAAAATATGAGATGATTATATTTTGTATTCTATTTTTCTTGCAGTTTTTTAACATTCAATGTACATTCAACTGGAACTTTGCTGATGTATTTGTTATTTGCATCAGCTTTTACTTGACTTCGAGGTTAGAACAAATAAATCGAAGGATAATTGCTGTTAAAGGAAAAGTAAATATGTATAAATTAAATCTTTTCTCATTTTTTTAAATTTAATGATAATGTTCCGACCAATTTCGGCTATGGAGGCCAACTTTATTGCGAGTAACCATTTGCACTCATAGTAATCTCTCAGAGATTGCTGACAATTTCTTTAGAGTAATACAGTATAGTATTATGTGATCTGTGGTAATACTAAATGTCTAAACTTGATCGGACTCGGGACTCGAATCCAGGACTTCCGGATTTAAAACTGTACATGCTAATCACATTTAATATTTTAATCACTTGATTATTAAATAAAAATATATCTCAGTGTCATAAAAAATATCTTCGATGAAATAAAAAAATGTTTTGCTTTTCCAAAACTTAAAATGAATGAAAAGTAATGAGTAGGTTTTAAGTTGAGTTAGGCATAACAAATTATGCCCTTTAACCGTAAAAATAATGCATTTATTAAAGGTAGTTTTTCTTAATCTTTACTAAATTGAAGTAAAACTTAAGATTTATTTTAGTCTGTACCAGCTTTAGTTTGGCGGTCACTAAGGGAAGATTACCATAGAGTAACAAATCTCGTCAGACGAGTGGACGAAGTGATTGGCAGCATCATATTTATCTCCTTTGCAAATAATTTGTTTTTTATCTGTCTCCAGCTTTTGCATACTTTAGCGTAAGTATATTGTACATAAACAATAACTTAAAGTAATAATTTGTAAAGACAGGAGGAATTTCTTAGACATTTACAAAAACGTGGAAGATTATGTACCAAATATATTTTTATACTTTATTTATTCGGATAAATTATTGTAGTTCTTCAAGAATCTGGAGCCTCTTCGCTTATAATTTTCTAAGTAAATCGTATCAAAATATTAAAAAAAAATCTTATATGAAGATTTATATACCTTAAATGAAGATAATATTATATTACAAGATAATATAACGATAATGATAATAATACGGAGAAATACGGTTAAACAAAGAGACGTTTTTCTATACATTTTTATTTAGACAATCTAGTTTTTCTTTCTTTCTTTAATTTTTCTTTTATTATTTATTTATAATACTTTTATTTCTCCAGAGACGGAATTAAACCTATTCCAGGTTGTCACTTTCCAGATAGAAGGTAAGAACTAAAACATTTACGTTAACTTTTCAATTTTGAAAAAAAAAACATAGGGAAGATGTTTGTCTGTTTGCCGCTTTAACTTATGTATACATATAAATAAAATTTAATTTTGCACATTCGGGAGGAGATTATACAGAATTTGCATATAGATTTTTCTTTAATGTTAGGACATTATCACACAGTGCCATATTGTTCCATAGTAAACTACGAAGGAAGCTAGTGTTACGGATACCAGATAGTTGTTATACTCCATATAAAGTTTTGATATAATATAAATATAAACATCCATGACTGGAGTACAAACATCCGAGTTTAACAAATGAATGCCCTCAGCGGGACTCGAATCCGCACCTGCTGGCGCAAGAAAGTAGGGTCACTAAAAACTGCGCCAAACGTGTCGTCAAAGTATTTAGCCCTTTTTAACGTCCTGGGTACGAGTCTCTGTTCAGTAAGAGGAGGAGGGAAGAGAGTCAATTCTTTTTTATTGGCTGATAAGCCAAAATTTTTAGAAGTAAATAAATTTCAAATATGAATTAATTGTACATTTTTGGTATTTCAGGCCACTGAGAGGTTACGAACAGCCAGCATATTTCACATACTCGCTTATATTCCTCATAGTCAGATCTTTGGCAGTTTGCCTTATAGCGTCTGGAGTGCATACAGCTAGTCGAACACCGGTATATACTCTGTATGAAGTACCTTCTTCAGTTTACTGCGTTGAGGTACTTATTTCCTTAGTTTTCATTATTAATGCCTATCCTTGTATTACTTGTGACCTTATTCCCGGTGATAGAACAAAAATGGAAATATATATAGGAAAAATATTATACAAAGCTTAAGTACATAAATTGTAAGAATAGATAACTTGTTTTATAATATTCTTTTAACCGGCTTCCAAAAATATTAGTACTGTGTTTGAGCAGTATTATTTATCTACGTAGAACGAACGATTTGTTACTAGCATAGTTACTACTTTTTATAATGTAATGAAATTTGAGAGTCGAATTCTAGAGAAAATATGACAAGATAATTTAATAGCATCTTAAATCTAAAACGATTATGAGAGGACAACTTTTGAATTGACATTTTTTTGAGTCACTGAGTTTCCTAATTCTCTTTTCTTTTTTTAATCGTAGGTGCAAAGGTTCATCGAGCAAATCCATGGAGAAACCGTTGCATTAAGTGGCCTACAATTCTTCAAAGTTAAGCGCGGAATGGTTTTAGCTGTACGAATTTTTAATAACTTATTATTTAAACATCAAATTTTAAAGCTTTTAGTTATGAAAAGCACAAAATTTCAACAATTTCAATATATATTCTCGTATTTCAGATAGCCGGAACTATAGTGACATATGAACTTGTTCTACTCCAATTCGCTGGAGTGACGCCCACTGTAACACCTCTGCGTAACGATGACGAATTAGTTTAACACAATATAATATACGACTGCAAAATTTTGTTCAATGTGATTAAGATTTGAGGAAAATTCACTAATGTATCAACACTGTATTTTTGACTTGTTTGCTTCTATTATGGACACTTTCATTAAAATTTAAAGATATTTGCCACATTGCGGTATATAGGTACACACTGAAAATGATTGATTAGCAGAGTTTTTTAATTAAAGACACTAGTACTTAACATAATTAATTATTTTTTATTAATAAATACATATTATAAACAATTCTACTTAGTTTCTGTTGCGTTTAAAGAGTTTGATCCAGTATCGTCATACTGGACTAGTACTAATACGTAAGTCATCACGCTGCCTGCCATCTGAAGAAGAGATAAAGCCTGTATAATGGGAAAAGGGAATACTGTACAAGAAAGTGGTACTCTTTCATAACACCCAACTGAAAACAGAAATGCGCAATATGTGTATTGATTAAATCTTTCTTTTACCCAAATATTATTTGTTTAGATCTAACACAACATAATATCACTATTAGAATAATTTGATCAAACAACTTTTATTTTTCCCCATACATTAGTGATCCATCTGAATGTGAACGTGTTTGTGTATAAGTATGGGTGCGTGGGTGCGAGTGTATGTGCTTCATTTTAAGAGGCATGAAGATGAAAGCTTATATCTTAGACTACTATTTTTCTCCGGCTGTGTTCTAAGTACCAGAAATTTTGCATAATATTATATCATAATAAGTTATAAGTATATAGCATATACTTCGATAAATGCGCTATCTAACACTGAAAGTATTTTGAAATTCCAACCAGTAGTTTCTGAGATAAGAGCTGCCACTCTATGTATAAAGTTAACAACTATTACGGTTTTAAAAAACATAACATGATTCTTGTATAAGACAAACTTAGTACTGTATGTAGTTATCTATTGTGATGGATTGAGAGTACATCTAAAAACGATTATTTTAGAACTTTGCTATAGTAAATGTTTTATTTGTGCTTTTTCAAAGAGAAAACCACTGGAGAGATTTTGATGAAATTCGGTATCATGATAGGTCGTTTTCCGGGTCTCGATATATGATATTCTTTTTTTATTACTACAGCATGAAGGCAAAGGTACAAAACAAAATATTATTTAAGCAAATGAAAATAAATTAAAGACAAAAAATTAAATCATAATACTATATAACTATATTATATTATTATAATTAATTTAGGCACAATATTTTGCAAAGTTACCTGCAATACAACATTTCTGTTTAAGTTGAAAAAGCCCATCCCAGTCAAAGCGACGTAATCTTTGCTCAACTGCTTTTGTAACCTGTCCATCTAAAATAATACTATGTTAAATATATATCCCTTTTGAATACATCTATATTAACCTATACAAACAAATTTAATTCAAGTGTCTCTTTTAATGTAAAAATAATAGCTTTTTACTTAATAAAAATGAAAAATACAAAAATAGTAATTTTCATAATTTTTGTTTGTCTGTCTATTTCTTGCGAAAAATCTCCAAAATGGCTCGAGCGATTTTGTTGAAACTTCATTGGCAGATTTTAGAGAACTTTTTTTATAAACTTTTTAACTTACTAACTTTTTATCATCATAATTATCTAATTAAGGAGTAACTAAAAACATGATTTTATAAACACCTACCTCTACATTATAAAACTGTCCTTGACATTCGTATAAATACGGTAGAGCTAACTTAGAGTGTTTATGCACCTCAGCGGCCGCGAGCACTGTGCAACCAGTTCGAATACATATCCATAGTAGCGATACCATGTAATACATTTGTTTTAGTGGAAGTCCTGATAATCCTATACTGAAATATTTGAATTTATGATATTTTTGTGACTTTAAAACTATACAATTTATAATAAAATTCTTATTGATTCAAATAAATATTCTATATTATATTAGCCTTTTATATATTAGCCTTTCGCATTCTAAAGGCTGAAACTCAAAAGAAATATTTTTTTCCCGTTTTTGCAACATTTTTCATTGTTGCTCCGCTCCTATTAGTCGTAGCGTGGTGTAATATAGCCTTTAGCCTTCCTCGATAAACGGACTATCTAACACAAAAATATTTTTTCAATTCGGACCAGAAGTTCCTGAGATTAGCTCGTTCAACCAACCAAACAAACAAACGAACTCTTCAGCTTTATAATATTAGTATAGATAACATTAAATATTTTTTGGAAAATCTTATTGAAATAGTCGTTACAGATATCGAATGTATAATGTATAATTTTAGAATTTTTGTCTTTCTGTGACCGCAACACGAGAAAACTACTGGATAGATTTTGATGAAATTTGTAATACAGGATACTTTTAACTGTGGAAAAATATATCATTTCTGAGAAAATCATACTCATCGTTAAAACCTAGTCTTATACTTTGTTATCTATTTTGTGGCGCTCGAATTTCAATCGATTTCAAAAATGAAGAGGTTTTCCATTCGGTTGTATTTTCTTTTATGCTTGTTACCTCGATTTGAATAATTCTGTTTGTTTCAAAGCGTATATTTTCAATTCGGTCATATTTAATTTTGAAAATAAAAACCAACCCTGTTCTAAGCCGATGGGTTTAATTTAATATATAGTTAATATAAAATGTAAATATAAGTACTAACGTTATCCCTTGAAAAAGTTGTAAGCAAATGAAATAAAAGTTAAAAAATGTAGACAGTAAAACGATGCCACTTAAAGAATTGTCTATTCTTCGCACCAACATCGCTTGCTTTACATACGCCTCTCGTATTTTACGCCATGTATTAAGTTTTAAGAACTCCGTATCCTGAAATATATAAATATACAAAGGTTAGTGTTTTAAGCCTAAACTGATATCAATTTTAGTTATTTTACATAAAAAATATTTGAAACAAGTAAATATACTTAGTACTTATACTAAAAAAAATAACTTCTAAAAACTTTAGTTTTTCCGCGTAGTTCGATTATGTATTGTATTCAGACCTTCTCTCTCGAATTCTCACTGATGGGACTGTAATGTACAATGGCCTAATACGAGAATCAAACTATAGTCCTCCACGCTGGCGTAGTGTGGGTTGGTAAACTTCGCATGTCTTTCGAAAACTAGCGAGGTTTTCTTAGACTTGGAGGTTCGCGTTAGCATTGAGCTACCACTGCCATTCATGACCAGAAAATCCAAAGATTAGCGCTTACTAACAAACAACATAACTTTGGTGTGTGTGTGTGTGTGTGTGCGTGCGTGCGTGCGTGCGTGCATGCGTACGTGCGTGCGTGCGTGCGTGCGTGCGTGAGTGATAAATAATGTGTGTTAAAAATAATGTGTAAATGCTTGAGCATATCACATTTCTAAAGCAAAATATTAAATTAGGTCATACTTACCCTGTTAGAATTTTGTTCACTATAATTTTTTGCGGCTACAGTTTCTACACATCGGTTTAATCTCTTATATCTCGACGTTAGTCCCATACTTATTAGAATTAT
This sequence comes from Boloria selene, assembly GCA_905231865.2. Taxonomy (NCBI): domain Eukaryota; kingdom Metazoa; phylum Arthropoda; class Insecta; order Lepidoptera; family Nymphalidae; genus Boloria; species Boloria selene. The sequence goes on from HG993133.1 coordinate 4,098,514, forward strand.
TATTAAATCTTGCAAATTCCATATTATAGTTGCTATTATACTCATAAAAAGGAGAGGAACTCCAATCCAGTGCGTGTATTCGACTAAAAATATTCGTACCATTTACTTTTGAGTTTTAATTTTCACTTAAAGGAAACATGTTTCAAAAGAAATAATTTATAAATGATATTTTTAATATATTTATCTATTTTAGCACTAGAATAATGCTTTATGTTGTGAGTTATTAAACTTGGAATCCTCTAAGACCCTAGGGTTCCATGAACATTTGGGAACCACTGCACTAGAGTTAAAACTTACATTCTAAGAGCATGAACCCATGTGACTTCAAAATATACTTCCGTAAACACAAGGACCCAGTGCATTGAAAATCAAATGAGCCCAACATGTCCATTACATGTTCAACTGAAAAAAATAGTATGTAGTTTAAACATTTAATAGTTCCTTTTCATTTTTCTTTTTATTCTTATACCTACCTAAATATGATTCAAATATAAATCATATTTAGGTAGGTACAAGAAGACCCCGACATTATAATCAATCCACAAAGTAGCAGACGGACCAAGTAATATATCTATACTATACACATTTCTGCCGTATTGGCCTAGTATAGTAGTAACAGCACAGATATATCGAGGGGTGCAAAGTAAAAATATTTAAGTTACAAAAGAGGAAAAATTAGAAAACTTTTCAGGAGACCATAAAATGAAAAAGTGCTCCCATTTTGTTAATTTTAAACCAAATTTGTTGAAATTATTATCATAATATTATGATGTAATAAATTATATGTATTAACTTAAAATATGCTGCTTAACGTAATACTTTGGGTTATATTCCACTATTTTCGAGACCTAACATAAATCTCAGTAGAAAGCAAACTATACATACCCTTTGCGGTTTTTTGAATAGTGTAAAAAAATCCAAGAAAAGAAGTTAAGTTCTAAACTATAACTTACTTATAGTACAAATGGCAACAAAAATTACAACCCTATACATTCTCTTCTTTAACGTTCTGTCTGGAAGCATACATTTAATGTTTACTATCCATTCTACTGACGCCCAATATTTTGATATATCTCCCCAAGAGCTAGATAGCCTCCAACATTGTATCAAACCTAAGATCGATGATGCATAGAATAACGAACCCGCAAATCTGGCTGTTACACTTCCTGGAAACCAAATATTTAAAATTAAACAGAGTAGTACTATGATTTTTGGTTCCCGACGTTTCGAACGCTTTACAGCAATCATGGTCACGGGAGAGACTAAGGTATTAGACGTCTCAGGGGGTTATATACTTGTTACAGACAGTGCCTACCCACAATTTTTTACAAATATTCAAAATGATAGACTATAAAATTATACATTTCAATTCTATACTTTTAAGATTTTAAAATTTTAAATTATATTATAAATATGGCAATATTATTAACTTATTTTTAGCTACTATAATTATAATTATTATAATTTTCTAATATTTGTTAAAATAATATTAAGTAGTGTTGCTATTATTAAAATATGTATAATGTGTTATATTAAAATATAAATTATTAAAGCAATATTAAACTTTCATATATTATAAATTAAAGATTAATAGTTAAAAACAACTTGAGTTTTGATAATTATTTTAAGTTAAATATTAAGCAACACCACTGCAAACTAAATCATTTTTAAATTTGATAATATAATATTAAACAAATCTAACTATGCTCAATCCACATAGACCTCTTTAAGTTCTTTTGAATTATAACTTTTAAACTATAAAATGAGTTAATGTCATTTAGTATGTCAGTTGGTATGTCCGTCTGAAGTTATTATAGGGATTTGAGACTATATTAAAGAGTTAAATTGTTGTCAGTCTGAAGCTACTACCGGTTCGGAATGCAACTGATACTGAGAAGAACCGGCAAGAAACTCAGCTCTTGCTTTTTTCAAAATAATATGTTTACAATTTCAATATTATCAATATCAAAAATATATAAGTTTACTTAAGTTTACAATATTGCAATACAATAATTAATATATATAATTAATCCTCACTACTATCATTAAGATCTACACAGTATGAGCTAACTACATCTGGCTGTCTATTATGACTAATTTTATTAGATGATTTTATTATATTAATGACAGGATCCCAAGATGATGGTAGTACCCAGCCGTCCTCTCTATTAAAGTTAGGATGTTTTTTAATTTCAATTGCTTCGCGAATCATTCTTGGTCTATAACGAGTTTCTTTCGCGAGTATTTGAGGATTATCAAAGCGAATATAGTGGTTGGGGCGATCCTGACTATGTTTACAGACAGCAGATGTTGCATTGCGACGGTGTTTCACATCAGCTATGTGTTCTTTGATCCTGGTTCTAATGGATCTCTTTGTTTGGCCGATATAAGAGAGCCCACAGTCACAATCAAGCTTGTATACTCCTGCATCTTGGAGGGGTATATGGCACTTGACTGATGGTAAGAATTGACTAATTTTCTTGGGCGGCTTGAAGTATGTTTTGATAGAAGCACGCTTTAGGATGTAGCCAATCTTGTCAGTGACACCTCTCATGTAAGGCAGAACTGCAGGTACGCGCTCGACTGTGGCTGGTTTCACTCGTTCACTGTGACGCAGGCGTGGCACTTGCAGCTTGTTGTCTCGCAGAACCTGCTTGACATGTTGCAGTTCTCCCGCTAGGTGTTGCTCGTCACAGATCCCTTGTGCCCTCTGAAACAAAGATTTTCCCACGGTAGCTAACTGTGAAGGGTGGTGGTGAGATTCACCATTCAGGTACCTATCAGTATGGGTCTTCTTTCTATACACAGTATGACTCAAGGTGTTATCTAGTTTACGTTTAATTAAAACATCTAAGAAAGCTAATGTATTGTTCGATTCTAATTCCATTGTAAATTGTATTTTAGGATTTATAGAATTAAGGTGTTCTAAGAATACAGTTATTTTGTCAGTTGGTAATATTGTGAAAGTGTCATCTACATACCGCTTGTAGAACCGAGGGGTCACAGGTGATGTGCTCCAGACAGTCTCCTCGAAGTCCTCCATGAAGATGTCGGCTACAACGGGGGAGACTGGCGAACCCATGGCCACTCCATCCACTTGCTTGTAGAATTCATCATTCCACAGAAGATAGCCAGTTGTTAGGCAGTGTTTTAAAAGTTCAGTGTATTCAATAGGCATGTTGTTATCCATAAGTTTCTTAGATATTATTTCAATACAGTCCTCTACTGGTAGGCTCGTAAATAGAGACTGTACATCAAAGCTAACCATTGTTTCATTGTCCATGAGTTTAAGATGTTTCACTTCATTGACAAAATGGTAAGAGTCCCTTGTGAACGCTCTTGTTTGTCCTCTGAGTGGTGAGAGTACTTTTCCTACTAGTTTGGCCAATTTGTAAGTTGGTGAGTCAATTTGACTCACAATTGGGCGTAGGGGGGCGTTCGGCTTGTGTATTTTTGGAAGTCCATACAATTTAGGTGGTTTTGCACATGATGGAATGAGATCTTTAACATCAAGACTTAATGTGTCGGAGTATTTCATAATTAACTTCTTAGTGTTATTTAAAACAGTGGTTGTTGGGTCCGTTTTAACCTTTTTATATGTACTTTCGTCCGACAAAAGTTGTATTATTTTATTATTATAGTCCGATGTATCCATCACTACGGTTGCATTTCCCTTGTCTGCGCGAAGTGAAGTGAAGACAAGGGAAATGCAACCGTAGTGATGGATACATCGGACTATAATCATAAAATAATACAACTTTTGTCGGACGAAAGTACATATAAAAAGGTTAAAACGGACCCAACAACCACTGTTTTAAATAACACTAAGAAGTTAATTATGAAATACTCCGACACATTAAGTCTTGATGTTAAAGATCTCATTCCATCATGTGCAAAACCACCTAAATTGTATGGACTTCCAAAAATACACAAGCCGAACGCCCCCCTACGCCCAATTGTGAGTCAAATTGACTCACCAACTTACAAATTGGCCAAACTAGTAGGAAAAGTACTCTCACCACTCAGAGGACAAACAAGAGCGTTCACAAGGGACTCTTACCATTTTGTCAATGAAGTGAAACATCTTAAACTCATGGACAATGAAACAATGGTTAGCTTTGATGTACAGTCTCTATTTACGAGCCTACCAGTAGAGGACTGTATTGAAATAATATCTAAGAAACTTATGGATAACAACATGCCTATTGAATACACTGAACTTTTAAAACACTGCCTAACAACTGGCTATCTTCTGTGGAATGATGAATTCTACAAGCAAGTGGATGGAGTGGCCATGGGTTCGCCAGTCTCCCCCGTTGTAGCCGACATCTTCATGGAGGACTTCGAGGAGACTGTCTGGAGCACATCACCTGTGACCCCTCGGTTCTACAAGCGGTATGTAGATGACACTTTCACAATATTACCAACTGACAAAATAACTGTATTCTTAGAACACCTTAATTCTATAAATCCTAAAATACAATTTACAATGGAATTAGAATCGAACAATACATTAGCTTTCTTAGATGTTTTAATTAAACGTAAACTAGATAACACCTTGAGTCATACTGTGTATAGAAAGAAGACCCATACTGATAGGTACCTGAATGGTGAATCTCACCACCACCCCTTCACAGTTAGCTACCGTGGGAAAATCTTTGTTTCAGAGGGCACAAGGGATCTGTGACGAGCAACACCTAGCGGGAGAACTGCAACATGTCAAGCAGGTTCTGCGAGACAACAAGCTGCAAGTGCCACGCCTGCGTCACAGTGAACGAGTGAAACCAGCCACAGTCGAGCGCGTACCTGCAGTTCTGCCTTACATGAGAGGTGTCACTGACAAGATTGGCTACATCCTAAAGCGTGCTTCTATCAAAACATACTTCAAGCCGCCCAAGAAAATTAGTCAATTCTTACCATCAGTCAAGTGCCATATACCCCTCCAAGATGCAGGAGTATACAAGCTTGATTGTGACTGTGGGCTCTCTTATATCGGCCAAACAAAGAGATCCATTAGAACCAGGATCAAAGAACACATAGCTGATGTGAAACACCGTCGCAATGCAACATCTGCTGTCTGTAAACATAGTCAGGATCGCCCCAACCACTATATTCGCTTTGATAATCCTCAAATACTCGCGAAAGAAACTCGTTATAGACCAAGAATGATTCGCGAAGCAATTGAAATTAAAAAACATCCTAACTTTAATAGAGAGGACGGCTGGGTACTACCATCATCTTGGGATCCTGTCATTAATATAATAAAATCATCTAATAAAATTAGTCATAATAGACAGCCAGATGTAGTTAGCTCATACTGTGTAGATCTTAATGATAGTAGTGAGGATTAATTATATATATTAATTATTGTATTGCAATATTGTAAACTTAAGTAAACTTATATATTTTTGATATTGATAATATTGAAATTGTAAACATATTATTTTGAAAAAAGCAAGAGCTGAGTTTCTTGCCGGTTCTTCTCAGTATCAGTTGCATTCCGAACCGGTAGTAGCTTCAGACTGACAACAATTTAACTCTTTAATATAGTCTCAAATCCCTATAATAACTTCAGACGGACATACCAACTGACATACTAAATGACCTTAACTCATTTTATAGTTTAAAAGTTATAATTCAAAAGAACTTAAAGAGGTCTATGTGGATTGAGCATAGTTAGATTTGTTTAATATTATATTATCAAATTTAAAAATGATTTAGTTTGCAGTGGTGTTGCTTAATATTTAACTTAAAATAATTATCAAAACTCAAGTTGTTTTTAACTATTAATCTTTAATTTATAATATATGAAAGTTTAATATTGCTTTAATAATTTATATTTTAATATAACACATTATACATATTTTAATAATAGCAACACTACTTAATATTATTTTAACAAATATTAGAAAATTATAATAATTATAATTATAGTAGCTAAAAATAAGTTAATAATATTGCCATATTTATAATATAATTTAAAATTTTAAAATCTTAAAAGTATAGAATTGAAATGTATAATTTTATAGTCTATCATTTTGAATATTTGTAAAAAATTGTGGGTAGGCACTGTCTGTAACAAGTATATAACCCCCTGAGACGTCTAATACCTTAGTCTCTCCCGTGACCATGATTGCTGTAAAGCGTTCGAAACGTCGGGAACCAAAAATCATAATAAATCCGCGACAAAATCCGAAAATATAGTTTCATTTATAATGTCAAACATTCGCGTAAACCTAAGAAAGTATTAGAGTAGTACTATATTGTCTTGAAAATGATTTTTAAAATTTAAAGTATGGTTTTGTTCAAAACTCTCTATTTCAAATAAAAAATTATACTATAAGAAAAGAGGTGTTTTTGATAAGGTTTTACTTATTTGCTTTATTCAATTTAAATTTTAACATCATTTTGCACATCCACTTAAAAAAAACATTTTTGTTTTAAATGGAAAAGTGAGGTTTTGTTCAAATGATGATGACCTCCTCAAATGATGGGTGTATTCAATAAAGGTTTAGGAATTTCACCATTTGTATGGAAACACCTTATAAATTCAAAGTTTTTTGTTTTTTTTAAAACACTTGAACTCATCCTTCGCTCGCGTTCGAAATATTTTAACGATTAGTGCATATTATAATATTTAAGATAATGATAAACCTGAAGTAAAAAATTCCATATATGTGGATACGGATAACCTATTTTTCTATATAATATAACCTATCATCGTACCAAACGTTAAAATCTGTTCAATGGTTTTATAGTGATGTGGTACAGACAGACAGAAAGACTGACAAAAATCCTCAAGACTATAAATTCAGCTTCTGTATAGATGATAACAATTATTACAATAAGATTTTTCAAAAAATATTTGATATACAAGTTTAATTCAAAATTTTATTATAGGCAATAAAAATAAACAAGGGTACGTACTAAACAAGCAAGTTCAAACTTACTATGTCCTGCCATATCTATAGCCCAACCAGCTAATGCCTTTACTACTTTCCAAATTGCTTCCCCTTCTATAACTAAAAGCAAGGATAACAGTAAAGAAGCCCATAATTTCCATACAAATGACTCTAGACCCACTATTCCGACCCAACGTGACCAGTAGAATATTTTAATCATCGTTTGCAAGAAATCCTGAAATAAATTAAAATATACCAAAATATTTTCGCATTTTTATTAAGATCGGTTAAAATATAACTCTTGAAAGCTTTACTATATAATAGTTTAATAAAATAATCAACATTATTACAAGTAGCTTTATGGGGAAGGATACATCATAAGTAATATTTGAACGACCAATTAATACCATATCTATCGTTTGATTTTATTACTAAAGAAAGATATTCGTAGCATTTTTTATGCGTAGTAGATCTAACAATCTGTTATACACGACTAATTGCTAAGTCGGTATCTAAAAGCTTTGATCATAAGGAATCAAGCTTAGAAATAGTTAGTCTCAAACTGATTCCAATTTTAAAGCATGACGAATACCTTAAACTTATAAGTTGTAAATTGTAATACAATATTGTTACAAAATATTTTTTTGAAAAGAGCAACTGTTGAGTTTCTCGCCGGTTCTTCTCAGCAGAACAGCTTTACGAGCCGGTGCATGGTAGTTTACTCACAGACTTACAGACTGACTTTTAATTTTGATTATGTAAAAAGGACGATTCAAAAGAGCTTGTAAAAGTCTATTTGAATAAAGAATATTTTGATTTGATTTGATTTGATTTATAATCATAACTGAAAATTAATATTAACTTAATATACATTTAAATATCATAAATTATATAGCATAATAATCTAATACATCTAGTATATAATCTTTATATAACCCGGCCTAGCGAAGGGAAACCTTCGTGCTTAGATTCGTAGATTCTTTGCTTTATCTTTCACCAGTCACTTAAACCCTCGTCCCATTGGACTTTGAGAGGGATAGACTGTGTACTATACATTATTAATTGATGACACGTTTGGCGCAGTTTGTATTGACCCTACTTTCTTGCGCCAGCGGTCGCGGGTTCGAGTCCCGCAGGGGGCATTCATTTGTTAAACTCGGATGTTTGTACTCCAGTCATGGGTGTTTATATTTATAATATGTATATATTTAAACTTATTTATGTCGTATATCAACTATCTGGTATCCGTAACACAAGCTTCCTTCGTAGCTTACCACGTAACTAGATGGCGCTGTATGTAGGTAATAATGTTCCAACATATTTATTGTTTTATTATTATATTGCATTAATACGCATTTTGTGTACTACAATGTCTCCTGCAGTTAGTCTCAGTGAGTTTTCTGTCGCCATCGATCACCCATCAGGAGGAATATATTATGTAATAATCGATTGGCATAAATTTGCAAAATTGTGACAAAAACAGTTGAGTACTAGATAGAATTACGCACTAAAGGTTAGTGTACCTACCGTACCTAAGCACATGGTATATTAATTTTAATCTATACTAATATTATAAAGCTGAAAAGTTTGTTTGTTTGTTTGGTTGAACGTGCTAATCTCAGGAACTCTACTGGTCCGAACTGAAAAATATTTTTGTGTGCGATAGTCCGTTTATCGAGGAAGGCTATTATAGGCTGTATTACATAACGCTACGACCAATAGGAGCGGAATATCGATGAAATTTTTTTTTTATTATCAGCCTCTAGAACGCGAGCGGGGCCGCGGGTAAAGCTAGCTATCTATAAAATGAAATATTGTTCAAAACTTGTAGTGTTATTCCAATTCATTTTGGGTCAGATCCAATTATTTGTTGTTTAACTTTGAAGCATGTATATTGTAGGCACAATGTACATACAATGTAAAGTACAAGCATAAGGAATATTTTTGTATTAGAATACCACTTAAATTACACTAATATTTTTTTTGCTCTTTAGAATTACCATTATAATTATAACAACATTTTTCGTTCAACTGATTGCTTGCTGTTGAATTGGCTTCAACTATTTATTATATATTATATTGTAATTACGCAATGAATAAAATAAATAAAAGTAAATAATTAGATGCTTTAAGATGTCATAATACTTACATCGAAAAAAGGCTCCTTAGGAACTGTAAGATTATATTTTTTTAAATCCCTTCTCACTTCTAGTTCTCTCATTTTTAAAGCTTTTTTATATTAGAACTCAGCTATTTGGCTATACACCAGGTATCTACAAGCTGCCGGTTACTTTCTATCTTTAAATAATTATTGTTTAAACATTGTTTTCTATACCATAGAATATCACGCTAGGTGCAAATTAATGTTCTCAGTCAACACGACTGTTATTAAAGCGCAGTTATTTGAAAACTACTTTCATGACTAAAAAAACTACAAAAACATAAATTTATAGGCCTTCTTTTACTGCCTGTGAAACGACACATTGACGCCGAAAACTTAGTTAAAGCTTTATATCAAATGTCCTGTATTCGAGACATAATTTTGTTTTTAAGGAAACATGTTTTAAAACGTAGTCCGGAACTAAGTTAAAAACTAAGATTTTTAAACGTTGGCAAATACATTGACGCATACCATCAGGAAGTTGTTATGTGGGATTCACTAGCTTAAAATAAGCCAGTACTACCCATTAAAACCCAACGGACCTCACCCGTCTTAATGGGGCGTCCAGGATCGCTTGTGAGCCTGCTAGGTCTACCGAAAAAGACCACACAGCCAAGATGGTTGCTCCATAGTTCACAGAGTAAATATGAAGCTGTCTGTCCTATAGCTTATCTTTTGCCAGTCTTGTCAAAGCGCATTCCATCTTACTTGGCTACAAAATTAATTAGTACGAGTATTTCTGCGCTGCAATATTATCTCTAGTAAAGGCTAATCTAAGAGAAATTGGCCACCAAAATTCGCTTGAGGACTGCCTAGGTCGTGAAGTGACTAGCGTATATGGTTGCACATCCAAAGGTTCTGGGTTCGAGTCCAGTGTCGAACCAAGTTTGGTAAGTCTCAGTAATAGCCGGAGTTAGGAAGTTAGCGGTGTTGTGTGTTGGAGAACATTATTATATAAACTCAAACACAAACATTGGTACAGATAACAGCCCCTCTAGACAAGTGGCAAACGCTCCGTGCCTATTCTATTTCGATAAACGCTAACGCCTTGCCGTACGCTAACAGCAGAATTCGTTTGTCAAAAGTGATACTTCTGTATGGGGAATTATGTACTAATCTGACATTTCGTTACATTTGGCTACCAATTACGAATTCGATACGTTGAATCTAATCATTAGTCGTAAGCTTATGTCAATCCCATACATTGATTATTCTATTCTACTAGCGTTTATGCCACTTGTCTAGAGGGGCAGTTCCTCTGAATAATATATGTATATATAACTGTATATTTAATTTTTTATTGAATTTTTGTATAAGCATCGCGTTGCATGTCACTGCAGTTCCAATGTTTGAAAGCGAGCACGCGATTCATCGTTTAACTATATTCAATCATACATAGATATTACAGGTTTAACAATAAAATACATGCTGTTTTGATATTCTGTTGTGTGTTTAAATTTATTACTTGAGCTTTGTTTTAAAATCTATATCCGTACATATAAATAAAATGTAAGTGTCTGTTTGAGTGTAATAACAAAATAACAGCTTTTTACTAAATTCATATGAAATTTTAGAAGATAAATATAACGCACACGAGCAAAGCAAGAGTAAGTTGCTAGTATTTAATAATTCTAGACAAACTACAACGTTGATTGTTTTTTTAGTTACGTAAGTTACGAAATTGGAATAAATTTTTATTAAATTATTTTTAAGGAAGAGATATATTTAACGTAAAAACACATAGCTCGATATGTCGCGTTCGTACAATAATAAAATAATCTTGTCACAAATAAAGAAAAGGGTCTTAGATGATTGATGGATTGCCAAATCGGAAGTGAATGATTGACACGTCTAATTAACATCCGTGCGACTATCAGAAATATTTTCAATCTCGTGGAAAATTTCTGTAATATTTAAAGCACGCAATAATTTAAATATAATAATACACAACATAACATATTTTTTGGACAAAACTGGGATTGTTTCCTAAACGCTGACGTTAAAATTACACTTTAAAACAAAACAAACGTGCCTGCGTGCGTGTGTGTCTGCGTGTGTGCATGCGTGCTTGCGTGCGTGTGTCTGTGTGTGTGTGCGCGTGTGTGTGTGTGTGTGTGTGTGTGTGTGTGTGTGTGTGTGTGTGTGTGTGTGTGTGTGTGTGTGTGTGTGTGAACAACGCTAAATATGCCGACTAAGCACATATTTTACTCTACTATTATTTATTTATCCAAAACACTCTTTTGTTGATTGAATTTCTGAAATCATGCTATTTCGAGTTATTCTGTGGGAATGGTGAGAAAACAAATGGCCAATATTTTAGCAATATTCAATTGAGATACGTAAAAATAATTTCATATTTCGTTCAGGAAAATTCATTGGCAGAGTTGTATTTATTAATTTATGTACAGATAATATATTTACTGAACATTTTTATATAGTTTAGATATTAATGCAGATTATGTATAGGGCAGTGGTATCCCAGTGGATTGTTATAATTTTTAGTCACCATTGTGTTATGTAAAGAAAAAAGTCATCTTTTGAAGTCTGGATAATAGTAGATGTAATCTTTTGATAAATATTTTTTAATAAAATATTTAATCTGCAAAGTTCTCTGAAAGCTCCAAGCGACTGCCAGCAAATGCATCTAGGCTTGCGTTTTCAATCATATTTCCACGCGATATTAAAAAGAAAAAATACTGTTTCACTACCAAATTTGATTTTTTTAATCAACCTTTATTAACTTGCATTGGCAAAAGTATATGTAGAATAGTAACTATAACATTACATACAATTAATTTGTAAAAATAAATCTAATTGATGAACAAAACTATATTATATATCAGCTGATAGATTCTCAATTCCAGACAATATTTTGTATTCTAAATTGCATCAAAATTCGTCCAGTCTAATCAATCAGAATAAAAAAGAGAAACTTTCGCATTTATATTAGTAGTATTTTAAAATGTATAAAGGAATATTTGCGTTCCCAAATGACAAGAATCCAATAATTAACCAACTTTATCGCAAGTTCCTTGTGTCTCATTAAAATAGACGTAGAAGAGAAGAAGAAAAAGAAGAGAAGTTTAAATTTTTTCACAGTTCCAAGGGACAGTAGACCTGAGTATTTGATACGAATTTCAGTTTGATACCTTAGAAAAATACGCGTTCCTGAGAAATGGTCTAGACAGGCAGACGGACAATAAAGTGATCCTATAAGGGTTCCGTTTTTTCCTTTTGAGGAACGGAACCCTAAAAAATAAAAATATTTTATCGACCATAAAAAAGTTTAACTTAAAATTAACAAACTTAATTTTGGAGTCTTCAAAGGCATTTTCAGGCATGAATGCAATCGAGCAAAGTTACAAGGAAAAAGAAAATTTTATTTTTCTGTCTAAAGCAACTCTAACGACAGCTACAAAACTATTTCCTAACATTGCGAAAAACTTATATAAAACTTATATACTTAATTGAATTTCTAGATCCAGATTTAGCTGGATAAAAAATAGAAAATCTTGTACTGATTTTTTGTTACACTTTTATCTACGAGATACAGAGTTGCTATTTGTGAAAGTGGAATTTAAACGGAAAGTCCATTTATTAGTTTTCAGTAAAGTTTTATAAAATCTTCCTTTGTATTTTATTTTTAGTAGAAGTCATTCCAGAAAATTTTCTCATTAGACACAATGGATAGAATGGTCGTCCTTTATACAGGTATTTAATTATGTTCGACTTAATACTTTCTTAGGTTGACGCGAATATTTGACATTATAAATGAATCTATCTTATTGATAATGGTTCGTGACTATGATTGCTGTAAAGCATTCGAAACGTCGGGAAACAAAAAACAAAATAAATCCGCGACAAAATCCGATAAGATAGTTTCATATTTAATATGTTCGACTTCCTTAATTTTAGTTATACCTATATACATAGGTTATGTATATACATAAAATTATAATAATGTTTTCTTGACTAATTTCGAGCTCAGCAGCTAATCTCATTAAGATTAAACATCTCCGTAGGAGATGCACAAGTGTGCGGTGACTCAGGCTGTTTAATTAAAATTTTTTTTGACAGAAAACCCCAATATCTATCGAACTCGAACCGGAACCCATACCCAGGACTACCAGTTCTACAGTCTTACACATGAGCCACTAAAGCACTGAGGCGCAAAATAATAAACAATATATATAACTCATAATAATTTATTGAATAACATAATATATTTTTTTGTTTCTTTAACTTTTTCTTGTCGTGTACACCACAAACTCGGTAGCTGTCCGGAAATTTATGTAGATCTCTAAGATCCAATTTGTTCGTGAGATCGAAATGTCTATAGAAATAAATGATAATATAAACATATATCATGAAAACTGAAAGATTCTTGCCATTTTTCAAGAAAAATACGTACATAGAGATCGATTGGATATTTTTATACTAAATAAAACACTTTTATTATTCAAAAACGAACAAAATATGCCTCATACAGTTGTTCACAGTAACATATTAAATTCAATGCGCAAATTACAAACTAAACCGTGCAATATAATTGCGCGAAATTGACTGCACTGATTAGATTCTTCCTTAATGGCTTGCTGCAAGGCTATTAGTAATAATTCAGAGCTATTACCTCTGAAATGACCTGACATCTAAAGACATGAATAAGATTTTACCTAAAAATAACATTTTATTTATTTATTCGGATCTCCAATAGTTGTACATATTCACTTATATCTAACTTATGCCTTACATCTACGAGTACTTCAATTACTATGTACCACCAATTATATGAGACCACATCATTCTATAAATGTAATAACAGTGTTTATAATGTGCCTAAGTATTTAATGAAAACACAAAAATATACTAAATATAATATAATTTAAGGAACAGAAATAAGTTTTGTATCACAAAAATTTATCACAAAATGTTAAGAATACAATCCGTTTTAAGAATACAAAAATTAAAATGGTGGTGTCGTGGGACACCAGGTAGGAACGAAGTTCCTTCGGTTAATGTAGAATCGACACAATTTGCAAAAAAAATCGTGCTCAATTTTATGTAGGTTTTCTTGATTTTTCTCTTAAATTTTGCTGATTAGTTTTTATTTAAGTACAGGAAAGTATTTAGGAAATTCAGTATTTTAGGAAATAATAAATTACGTAAAATAAAAAAAAATCGTAATTCAAATTACCTATCAACTAAAATACCCTCGGGTAGCAGCCGAATGGGCCGGCACGCCCCGTATAGTTCATTAGTACCACTCTCTCACAGAAGACCGGCGTGAAGTGGCAGCTATGCTGTCGCGTTTCGTCCGGTGAGTGAGAGTCCGGGAGGCCCAGTCTCCTTCCCCCCTCCCTCTTCCCTTCAACCTCCGCCTTCGTTCCCCCATCCCTCCCTTTCCTGAAAGGCCGGCAACGCATCTGCAAGCCAGGATGTCCATGGGCTGAGGTGATCACTTTCCATCAGGTGAGCCTCCTGCCCGTTTGCCCCCTTTTTACCATAAAAAAAAAAATAATGTCTCTTTATTTTTGTTTGACAACATAAAATTACATAGAAATAGAAATAATTACAAAAAAAGTTTATTATTATTATGTTTATTTTTATCAAGTTTGATATCTCAGGCTATGCCTGGTAATTTAATCCAGCACGGGCATGAGCCAAGTGCTGAATCAGTTCTGGGTGGCTTGATGAAATGTTTCATCGCTATCTGAGGAAAGTTGCAAAAATTTTCTAACCGTTCTGCAAGTGTTTAAAATAGCGGCCTTCTGAAGAGTTAAGTATGTAAATTTAGGCAAAGAAAGAATATTTAAAGAGTTAAATAAATGTTTCGGAACAACGCCTGTTGTTGACACTATTATGGGGACTATTGTAACATTACTCATTTTCCAGACTCTCCTAATTTCCTCTTGTAGCTCTGTGTATTTCCTTATTTTTTCAGTGATAGTTGCTTGTAAGTTATTAGTGTTAGGTACTGCTATATCTATTATATATGTGTGTTTATTATTCTTATCTACAAAGGTTATATCAGGTCTATTATTATAAATTGTGTGATCTGTTAAAATAGTTCTGTCATAATATATTTTGTATGCCTGGTTTTCTAATACGGGTCGTGGTGTATACTTATAGTAAGGTGTATGTGGATCATTAGTGAGTTTATATTTTAGAACAAGTTTTTGATGTATAATGTTAACTAATTGGTTATGCCTGTGTGTGTAGTCATTCTGTGTTAGAGTTGCGCACGCTCCTGTTATATGCTGAATAGTTTCTGGTTTATGGTGGCATTTCCGGCATAGATCGTTTTGTACTGTTCTGTCTTTAATAATGTATTTTCGGTAATTTTTAGTTGATATGACTTGATCCTGGATGGCCATTAAGAAACCTTCAGTTTCCGGAAATAAACCTCCTAGATCAAGCCATTTGTTAGATGCTTCTTTATGTACATGTGGCTGTTCTAATTCCTTTGGGTGTCTGCCGTGCAATTCTTTAGTTTTCCAGTTGCTTAATTTGTCTTCAATTCCTTGTGGATTGTGAATCGGTTCAATAGTTTCATCGCAAAGATTAAGTGGCGTAAAGAATTTGTCTATTGTAACTATAGTTTCATGTAAGTTGCTTGTTATTTTCTTTTCGTGGAAATGGTTTTTTAAATTTGTTACTTGCTTAATATATAGCTGGGTAATATCAATGAGGCCTCTTCCTCCATATTTTCTGGGTAATGTAATACGTTCTATTGCAGACTTGGGATGATGATATCTATGTTGTGTCAGAATTGTTCTTGTTTTAGTTTCCAATCTTTTTAAAGCTGTATTCGACCATTTAACTACCCCAAAGGAATACGTTAAAACAGGTATTGCATAAGTATTGATTGCCTTAAATAAGTTTTTGCTACTCAATTGGGTTTTACTAAGTAACTGGATTCTGTTAAAATATTCTAGCTGTAGTCTATCTCTGATTGATTTATGATCTAACACACGTGCTTGGTTATACCCTAAATATTTATAAAGTTCGTTATCTTTCATTGCTATAATACAATCTTGTTCATTAATATTATAATCACCTGTAACTATTTTACCTTTAACTATATTTAATTTTTTACATTTATCTAAGCCGAAATCCATTTTAATATCTTTAGAAAAATTTAAAGTTATATCTAATAGTTTTGTCATGTTAGTTTCAGTATTCGAATATAATTTTAAATCATCCATATATAACAAATGAGTTAATTGGTGAAGTTTCTTTCTGCTGTTTTTTATATCAAAACCTAAATTAGAGTCAATTAATTCGTGAGATAGTGGATTGAGAGCCAAGCAAAACCATAATGGACTCAACGAATCACCCTGAAATATACCTCTTTTAATATTTATTTTGTTAGTATTAACATCTTTCGAGTCAGTCCGTAAATGTAAGGTAGTTTTCCAATTTTGCATAGTATTTTTAAGAAATGAAATTATTGTTGGATGAATTTTGTATATATTTAATATTTCAAGTAGCCAGGAATGGGGAACACTATCAAATGCCTTTTTATAATCTATATATGATATGAACAGATCTTTTCTACCTTTTTGAACATGCTTAAGAACAACAGAATCGATAATCAATTGTTCTTTGCAACCTTTATGTAACTTCTTGCAACCTTTTTGTTCTTCTGTTAATATTTTATTGATTTCTAAATGTTTATTGATTTTATATGTTATACATGAAGTTATGATCTTATAAATGGTTGGGAGACAAGTTATTGGTCGATATTGAGATGGATCGTGAGTTCGATTACTTTTAGGTAACATATAGGTTACTCCTTCTGTTAAAAAATCTGGTATTATTCTATTGCCTTTTATAATATTTGTAATCTGCTTAGCTAAAATCTGATGTAGTATATGAAGTTTCTTATACCAAAAATTCTGAACATGATCTACCCCTGGGGTTTTCCAGCTTTGTGTCTTATTGATTATACTTTTAAACTCATCTATTTCTATATTCTCAAAATCCATTTCAGTAATTGTTTCATAACGTAATTTTTCCCTCGAAATCCATTCAGCGTCTTTATTGTGTTCTGTGCTATTATTCCATATATTTTCTCAATAATCTTTTAAAGCTTCTACTGACGGTGTTTTTTCTATT
Organism: Boloria selene; assembly: GCA_905231865.2. Lineage (NCBI taxonomy): Eukaryota > Metazoa > Arthropoda > Insecta > Lepidoptera > Nymphalidae > Boloria > Boloria selene. Next base: position 4,115,695 of record HG993133.1, read on the forward strand.
TTAATGCTACCTTTTAGTTTACGATAAAACTGTTTCTCGTTAGTAACAAAAAGTTTATTGTTATCTTTCCTAAATTTTGCTTTATTATACCTCGCTAGTCTGTGACTTTTAACAGAAAGTTTTTGTTTTAGAGTGTCCAAATATTCTTCTAACCGTTTATTAAAATTTTCATAAGTACTGTGCTTTCTTGTTTTATTTAAAATTTCTTTTACTTTTTTATCTAATTTTTTACTTCTATTTCCATTTTTATACTGTGTCAACCTACCTATGTCTTTCCTTAATTGCTCAATATCTTTTTCTAATCTTATTTGCCAAAATTGCTTAGGTTTACGAGTTCTGGTACTGTTATTATCTAATACTTTTGCATTAAAAAACGTACTAATGGTTAATGCTGTACAATAAACTAGTGTATGTGTGTCATGTAAATTATCTAATGTGTTAAGTTTATTTGGTAAAATGTTGTCATTAAAAATGTTTATAATTTTGGATAATTTATAACTGTTTCTTAATTTTGGTAAGCTTGGCCTCAATGTTGCATCATTATTATTATATTTCAGCAAATTGTTTTCAAGATTATTTTTCAGTTTTTCTATACATTCTGGCTTGAAATCAAATTTATTGGTGCTATGTGTGATTACATTATTTGTATCAGTAGTTTGTGTGTCTATTACTTCATTGAATGTTTCTTGTGTATCGCGGGATTCATATAAGTTACTTGTATTTTGGCTCTGTGTAATGATGGTTGATGGATTTGGTAAGTTTTCAAGCGTACCACTCATTACTAAATGGTTTGAGTTGGAATTTTTATTTAACACATATTGAACTTCTTTGCGGATACTTTCTATTTCATTATCAGATAGGAACTTGTTTCTAATTATGGCTCTGCGTTGGTCAGACAGTCGTTGTTCAGAAACATCAGAGTTAGGATATTTGCTTAAGAAATGTTGATGAAGTTGTTGTCTATATTGAGTAAAATCAGTTTCTAAATTGGTAATTTGAAAGTATGTACGCATTATGAAAATGCAAGCCTGGCTTGAAGATGTCCATGGGCGGAGGTGATCACTTCCCATCAGGTGAGCCTCCTGCCCGTTTGCCCCCTTTTTACCATAAAAAAAAAAATATCAGGTTTTTATACACTAAAGTTCAACTCTTCTTACCTACAAACAAAAAAAGAAAGATTAAAAGTTCCATGCCACTCATTTATATAGGCGAACTTGTTTCATATGACATAACAGGTTTAAAATATATTCAATCAAAAAATATGCGGATTTTTTTATAAAAACCACACGAATAGATCTACGCTGAATAAATGTTAGTAGCCGCGGATTAGGTCAGACAGAGCTTTAAAGCCTTCAAATCAATTTTATTTAGGTTCTGTATATGGCTTAAAGCTAGCGCTGTCTGTACTACTCGTCATATATCTGTGTATATTGTGAATGATAACTTAAAAGATAAAGTATTATACGTACATAACTGAGATCTAGCGAGAGCGAAGCCGCGGGTTCCGCCTGTAACAAATATAGCCTATGTTACTCAGTGATAATGTAGGTTTCTAATGACAAAAGAATTTATGAAATCAGTCCATTAGTTTTTGAGCTTATTCGTTACATACAAAAATACAAATTTTTCCTTATAATATTATACAGTATAGATTACTAAAATGAAGTTACTACTTCAGAATCATTATTTTACTATTGTTTAAAAATAGAAAAACATATATTATATGTAACACTCTACTTATATACTTATTACCTAATAATAGCTTAATAAAAACCTCAGAGCTTAAAAATTAAACATGTGCCTAAAAAAGTTAAATATATATATATAATAAATGTGACTAAGTGATAGTTTAAGTTTTTAGTTCTTAATGTTCAGTTAACAACATTAAAAATAAAAATTACTTTCTCTCAACCTTCGTTATTCAAGCCGAACTTTTATCTCAATAACGACAAAATACAAAGTGTTTAGATAAATCAATATTTAAACGAAAAGCTTTTTAATAAAAATGTTACATTTACCAACTTATTTTTGGTAAATTCCAAAAGGAACTAGTTAAACCTAAGATTAACCAAGACGACCTTTAACAGTTACATACAGACATTTCACTTTTCGCACATGTACGTAATTTCAGTTATAAATTATCAAATTAAAATAATAAATATCATGTCGTTCCATAAAGTATAATTAAAGTCACGTAAGAGCGTACAAATTTTTAACATAAATTACATTTTTCCCCTTGAGAGTTAATTAACAAAAATTATCTTGACGTTTTTTACGTGCGTCGCGATCTAATTGGAGTGACAAATATTTAAACATTTCTGTGTATAGAAGGGATAAATCAATGTACTTACTTAATTGTAATGTAACTAATGCTTGCCTCTAACTTTACTCGCAGTATTTTATATGTAAACCTGTGATAGGATTTCAATGTGTTAGAGTAACAAACGACATACTTACATACATAGCTTTATATTAGTACTTTCTATAGTATGGATAAAGTATACCCTAAGTCACAATCGCCTCATCCTTGCTTCGCTCGGGGCTGTCCTAGTGAAATACAAAAACGTATCTTTCCCAGGGGAAAATTGCCATTTTTATTTCGGGATAAAATAACTATGGCTATTATTCCAGATTATAATCTATCTTTGTGACAAAAATATCATCCAAAGCCGTTCAGCCGTTCTGGCCAAGCTTTCGCATTTAAATTGTTTTACTATATTGATTAAAAATAAATTTATTAAATTAATTAAATATTTATTAAAAAATAAATTGTTTTACTAGTTAGATTACTAACACAAGAACTCCAGTGTTTAAGTTACTTATTACAAATATAATAAAATTTGAAAAGAAAATATATTTTGTTTTATTATTAATACTATTGAAAGAAAGAGAATCTGCACCTCGTGTCGGACTTAAGTGCAGAGATCAAGGGGTACGTCCTGTTGTACTTAACCCAAATTTGAACAAAAAAAACATATTTTTAAAGTACCAAAATGTTAAAAAGGAAGTTGATTTTCGAAGCTCAAAACAAGTATATAGACAACTACACTGAAAATATATTTAATATTTTTGGATTTATGGATAAATTACCGTTCAGACATTTTTTCACATTTGATGTCTATTAGACAACAAATAACAAGTTTTTCTCCATACTACACGAATTGAAAAAAAAAAACGGTGAAGCAAAATACTGGCTATTTGGGAGAACCTAATTTTTTGAAAGACATAATAAGTAGTCAGTCAACCCGCGCTTGGCCGCGTAGCCTATTGCCTGATAGCTTTGACGTTGTAGGAAAGCTCGTGCCGGTTTAGCAGTAGGATATTCTAATATATGGGCCAAAAATTGTACATTCTTTCAAGGAAATCTTTATTTCTTCTACCTATCAAATTATTAATATGATAAACGTAATTTTTAGCCCTTTGAATTGGCAATTCTGTTAAAATTAATGTCTAATTGATCTGTAACTAAATTTATGATCGTAAGAATATATTTGATATCGTATAAAATGCACTTGACTATTCATGCTGTACCTTGTGTAATCATTTCCACGAAGATGACTTATATGGCGGTAACTTCGGCTCAGTTGGTAGTGACCCTGCTTTCTGGGCTAGCAGTCGCAGGTTCGAGTCCCGCTGGGGGCATTCAATTGTTGAGCACGAATGTTTGTACTCCAGTCATGGGAGTTTATATTTATAATATGTATGTATTTAAAATGTATATATGTGTACTATATCAACTATCTGGTATCCGTAACTCAAGCCTCGTAGCTTACCACGGAACTAGATGGCGCTGTTGTAATAATCTCCCAACATATTTACTTATTTATTTCTGGCTGAGATTGTAGCTATAATCCACAGCAATTTGTCTTGAAACTAAATCCATGAAAAAGACACGAACTAAATCTTATTGTTGTACTTTAAACATTTAAAATCTCATGTTTCGTAAACAAATTTAAACAACAAGCTTTGAAAGTCTTAACTAATTGACTGTGGCCTGAAGATCGTTTACTCTAGTAACCTAAGCTAGTATTGGAAAAGTTTAGATGAACTTTGTTTGACCCTCGTTTGAACTTTATCCGTGAACTTTTAAGGAAATACAGGAATTAAGGAAGTATGATGTAATAGGACACTTATGAGGTGGCTAAAACTTAATAAAACAGCTTAGTTTAACGTAAAAATAATCACGATGGATACTGAAGATTTTCTTTTATTTATAAAAGGCTAAAGAAATTCAGGATTTACTCACTCTATCCACACATATTATAATAAAGTCGTTTTCTAAGCCACTGAATTTTGATTAATTTTTATACAGTGTCTCTGGATTGGAAATTTAGTGAAGAACATACGCTACTTTTAGTCGCGAAATTAAAACTTAAAGGTGTGAAACGAAAGGTAGAATTTCAATCATTTTCCATACAAATTTTCATCCCCTATTTTAACCCCTTACAGGCTTTTTTTGCCTTAAAAGGTAGCATATGTCCTTTCTCAGGCTGTACCAAATTTCATTTAAATCAATTTAGTAGTTTTGGCGCGAAAGCGCGACAGACAGACAGACAGATAGACAGAGTTACTTTCGCATTAATCTGGGGGCACGGTAGTGCCCCCGCCAAGACGAGCCAAGCGAAGCGCACGGGCACTACCTACCTTTTCTCGAAGCGCTTCGTCGTTTTTTTGAACCCTCATAACTTGGGTTTGGATTATGCTAGATCAACAAAATTTTCGGGATATATTGTCAATAGCGGACTTATTGAACATATTAAGTTTTAATTACATTAGCTTTTATACTTCAGATTTTATTTATATCTAAAAAACGCTGATTTCGTCACTGACTCACTGATGATCATCAAAATTCTTAAGGTATTTCCTAATGTCCTAGAAAGCTGTAATTTTGTATGTAAGCTAGTATTAGCACACAAACAACAAAAAAATTATAAAACTTGTAACTTTCATCCCCCAACCCCTTAAACTAGGGGATGGGAGTTTGTATGAGACCTGTAATTTTAAATTATATTTTGATGACGCTAGAGGTCTAATCTAAAAATTCTTAAGGTATTTCCTAATGTCCTAGAAAGCTGAAATTTTGTATGTAAGCTAGTATTAGCACACAAACAACAAAAAAATTATAAAACTTGTAACTTTCATCCCCCAACCCCTTAAACTAGGGGATGGGAGTTTGTATGAGACCTGTAATTTTAAATTAAATTTTGATGACGCTAGAGGTCTAATCTATAATCTAAAACTTGGTGCCCCCAGATATATATATGTATAGGTACTCCTTGTTAAAAAAAAAAGAAGAAAAAAATAAAAAAAAATTTGTTACAAACAACTTACAAAAAGAAATGAAATCCCACCAAAAACATTTTCATGTAAAATGTTGCCAAGACGAGCCCATATGACTCGCACTGTCAAAAAGTTATCAGATCTCATGTAGAGCCAAGCTTCTAACACTACACGCTATAATATATTAGTAAAGATAGTATGAGATTCTTATTGAAAAAGAACGAAAAACAGTCAAAAATATAGCTTAAATATATTACCTTGAATTAGCCCCTTAACTCTACAATAACATTAAAAGAATAGTAATTAACAAAGTAATACTAAAATATTGTGGTAATGTCAGTAACATTGTAGCTTAAGTAAAAATAAGAGTATTTTATATGTAGATGTTGGAACTATGCATAGTAAAGTACCCATTAACGATGACAGAGTATAATAGAGGGCCAACTAGATATTTTATTTACATTTTAATGAACTAAGCTGGTATTTAAGAATTTGTATTCGTATCGCAAAAATGTTTGTAAAAACGTATTTTTGAATATTATAATATAAAAATTAGGTTTTATTTAAACACACATAATATATAGATAAATCTGAAAGCTGAAACTTGTTTAAAGGCGATCCAATTGCTTAGAGCCGTTTCCGAGAATTTCTTCTCTTGTATTAAAAGACTAACAAAACCGGCCCGCTTCGGCGTAAGTTACAATAAATTAAAAGGTTTTTATAATTTTCTAATAAAATAAAAGTAGCCTAAGTTATCTTTATAACATTAGCTATCTGCGAGTGAAAGTCCCGTCAATATTGGTCTAGCCGTTTCAGAGATTAGCCGAAACAAACAGACAGAAATTTTAAAATTGATTTTTTGATGTAAGTACCGTATATATACTTTCATATGCATTAAGTGAAAAGCTGTTAATTTGAAATTAAAAACAGACACTTCAATTTATTTTTTGTATATACAGATGATACTACTGATAATAATGAAACTTATAATACTTTTTATGATAGTGAAATATATTGAAAATCCAATATGCAACATATAAGTCAGCGTACAATATTTTTTTACTCGTTAACCACTTCACTTACCCACTCCGTTTTGAGATCAGACTATTGTCAGAAAGAACTAATGACATACTTTGCTTCAAAAACATAATAAAAATAGATTTTCTTTACAATTATCTGCTTTTGATATATATTTTTTGTCTTCTATTGTAATACTACATCTGATATTACATCAATTCTATAGGAACAAAGACGATATGCATTTGAGAAGAGCTAAACTGATTCTTTTGATTTTATAATAATTATAAGCTCGAATGTGATTTTAAAGGAGAACAAAATTTTCTACTCACATCGATCACATACAAAATTTAAACATTTTTCCTATTCTTTAAATTCTCCTTATTCATAACGGAAGAATATTAAATGTATATGTAAGGCGAAGTCGGTATTTGCTGAATGCCTACTCTATGCTTTAGTAGGTACTACGTAGTGCTACGAAATAAAATGCGACGAAACCAAAACGCACGCACGCACGCTGGCCTAGTGTGGGTTGATTTCAAATGTCTTCCGAAAACTTGCTAGATTTTCTCAGATATGCAGGTTTCCTTACGATGTTTTCCTTCACCGTAATAAATATGGTAATCAAGATAGAAATGATTCGCACAAGAAAATATCAGAGGTGCAAGACCCGAATTTGAACCCGCATCATTCGGTTATCCAAGCGAGCGCATTACCACTGGACTACCACTGCTTAATCGTCAAATATTTTATAAAAATTAAAAAACTCCGTATTAACGTTGAAATTTACAAAAATATTAACCTATTTTTATATAGATAATAACTAAATTATAATAGTGCGTAGGAAAGAACAAAAGAACTTTTACTTTTTCCGTGCAATTAACCTCATCAATCTTCTGTCAAAACCTTTCACAATAAATCAAGCATAAACACTTCAACAGTGTAATTATTAGAAAGGTGAATTTAGGTTTTCTAATGTTTGGTTAATCTTTAAGTCATTTTTAAAAGATAAGTAGGTACAATATACTCGTAGATGCATAGAGATAGTAGTGATTCTTTGAACACATAAAATTAAATATATTGGACTAGCTTTCCCGCGGCTTCGCACGCGTTCTAAAGACCGGAAGCCAAGTTCTTTCTGAGTCGCGCATACCTCGCAGAGCTAATTCCCACCCTTGCTATTTTTGCAACATTTTTCATTGATACTCCGCTCCTAGAGGTCGTAGCGTGATGTAATATAGTCTATAGCATTCCTCAATAAACGGACTATCTAACACAAAAAGATTTTTTAAATTCGGACCAGTAGTTTCTGTGATTAGCGCGTTTAATCAAACAAACAAACTCTTCAGCTTTATAATATTAGTATAGATAACGGCTTCTTTTCTGTTTTTGGCTTATTGTCGTCCACTGCTGTACAAAAGTTTACCATAGAACACCAGCCATTCCGTTCTTGCAGCTCTCATACATCCCGTACTTACCACAACATAACTTTAACATGTGTCGTCTCCATCGGCCATCTTAATACGCCTGCAGAGATGTTCACAGATCAGCTCTGTTCTACTTCATCGTCTTAATACTAAAAAAGCTGACTTTAATAGATTTTCACAGGTTAGAATTATTTCTTTATTTACGATTGTTAAAAAAATTTTAGAATTTATAATAAAATAGCTTCTACCTGCTGCTGCTGCAAGCAAAAGTGCAGCTTTAAAAGTGCTTATTTTAGCAGCGAATAACGAGCTTTAGTGCTATCATCGAAGGATGATAATTGTCCAATTTTAACACTGAGCCATTACTAATATATATCTACATATAACGATTTTTTTCAACACATAACAATAGAATCTTTGCCTTTGAAAATCAATCAAAAATAAAACTTCAGAATGGTGCAGTTCAACTCTGGGTGAGATATTTTATTACGTCCGACAAACAGACAAAAAAGATAAAATAACCTTTAATTTATTAGCACCTTCCAACAAAGGGTTCTTGAATTTTTTTAATATCAATTCTTTTATCTACCCAAAGTTTTAAAGTAACAATTTGAAACAAACTGTGACAAATTTCGTGTAGCTGCATTTTACACTCCGTCTAACTTTAGTTAAGTTACCTCATTAAGTGAATTTATGGCTATTTAAATTAAAAGTTGCAAAAGAAGGCCTAGCAGAGTACCTACAGCACTTTTTTACTTTATCTTTATGACACCAGAAAGTTATAGTTAGTTCAATTAATTATGATCATATTTAGGATTAAGGTTTTTGAGCCACATTTAGTTTCACAGCGAAAAACGTATAAATCTAAAAAGAAATTGGTAATACTAATATTGATTGTTTTCAATCATGATTACCACTTGTCTTACGGTAAAGGAATACATCGTGAGGAAACCTGCATGTCTAAGAAAACCAAGTTTTCGAAAGACATGCGAAGTCCGCCAACACGCTCTAGTAGAAGGGAGGCCCAGCAGTGGGACGTTAATTAGGGCTGAATACATTGGTAGAAAGTATTTCTAACAAATATACCACTCGCGCATCAACTATGCTTAACTTTATTCAATTCTATTCATTTCTCTAAAGGCAGTTATATAGAAAGTCAAGAAAGTCGTAGCATAACGCTTCTACCATACGGCAACTAAAGAGAGATATGTATTATGTAATTCCTCGTGCGTAAATTGAATATCCACTCTAGCTACGTACCGTAACCGCAACACCAGATGTTTGTTTGACACCGACGTAACCTTTATAATTAATATGATTGACGACTCGTTTGGCTCAGTTGGCAGTGACCCTACTTTCTGCGCCAGCGGTCGCGGGTTCGAGTCCCGCTGGGGGCATTCATTTGGTGAGCACGAATGTTTGTTCTCCAGTCATTGGTGTTAATATTTATATTATGTATGTATTTAAAATTTATATGTGTAGTATATCAACTATCTGGTATCCGTAATACAAGCCTCGTAGCTTACCACGAAACAAGATGGCGCTGTTGTAAGAAATGTCCCAACATATTATTATTATTGTTGAAAATAAAATAATCATACCTCTGTATTCATATAAATAGCCTTAAAGAGATAAACAAATTGATTTTACCTTGATGCCTCCAACTGTAACTTTTTTCCTTTTGAGATGCGAAATCCATAAATTTCATAAAATGCGCAGAATTTCTTGAAATTTTGATGATATGTGTGATAGCTGAACGTTATTCGGGTCAATATTAACGATATTTTTTACTGTATATAGTTTGTTAGGAAATCTAAGTTAACCGTTAAAATATAATCTAGGGACGAACCCTTACGGAATGAGGGTCAGATAAGGATATTACAAATGCAGTACGCAATAGTTGCATTGTTCCTTTTTACAATGAAAATAATTTGGATTTGAAGTGACGATTATACTAAAAATATCTTAAGCGATGCCGTACAGTATTTTATGTCATTTCCAAGAGTCCCCAGAGATTAGAAGTATATTAGTGAAAAGAAAGTTCCCTTGTGAGAAATAATAGCGTCAGAGATAAACCATAGTCAATGTTTATAAATAATCATAGAATATAATATTAGAAGAAAGCAGTTAGTATTTGGCAATTTGCCCCCAAGCTTACCTCATCGAAGATGCACTTTAGTTGTAGCTGACTTTTCTATTATGCTTAAGCTTTCAACATAAACTTAACTTTGTACTGTTTATGACTGTATATTGGTGTGCCAAGTGTTAAATCGATGAAGTAACATTTTCTTAACACTTCAAAAATTACGGACAGTAAATGACCCACACCATACTTTGCTTTTAGTATTCGACAGACATTATTTACATTATCTGATTCGTTTTATATTAGTTTTTTCTTTAGAAAGAAAAATATATTTATTTTTCCATGGTATATTATATGAAATAAAATTCCTTTTAAGTTGTCTATCTGAAGATTACAAAATATCAAAGTGGAAGATCGTCTTCTTGTATTCATAAGAACTTCATTCATAAGAAAATTCCGTCAAGTAGTTTTTTCATAAACAGTTAAAAAGTATCCATCCATCCTTAAAAAGTATTTAATCACAAATATCTTTTACTATTTTTGAGAATATTAATAAATTTCCAAAGTTACGTTTAATCAAAAATCTGAGTGTAATACAATGTCGTAAGACTCTACAATAGCACACGTAAGAAAACTCTTAATAGGAATTTACATTAAAATATATTACTTATCAAAAGCATAATAATGAATCAACAAAATAATCTATTCAATTCATTTCAATTCTGTTTCTTAATAGCTTTTAACTAACTTTATATCAATAAAACTAAACATAATTTCAAATGCCTAATAGATTCAATATGAATAAATGAATCGTAACATAAAACATTTACTCGAAATAAAAATTCAAAGAAAATATTACCATTATCGAGAGGCACTGAGTTCTGCGAAATCAATTGTTAAATACGGGTTGCTTCATTAAAGTACAAAGTGAATACATATTGTAGTTTATAAAATATTGATACTTTAAGTTTTGCCTTTAGAAAAAACAAAGTCATCATCACCATCATCTGCAGCCCTTTTTAACGTCCCACTGCTGGGCCTCCCTCATTACGAGAGGGATCAGGTCCACCAGGTCCACCGCGCTGGCCTAGTGCGTGTTGGCGGACTTCACATGTCTTTCGAAAACTTGCAAGGTTTTCTCAGGCATGCAGGTTTATCTGGTGCCGCACTACCAAAAACAAAGTATTGATCGGTATTTAGAAATAATTATTTAGGTATAATAATAAAGTATTATACCCAATACACTAAAAGCGAAGTTTGAAAAAGAATTAATATTGAAAACATATTTTCGTTCACTTGTCATAATTTTTATTCATCTATCATTATAAATTTTCCTACAACATAAACTATAGTACATACCTATTCATTAAATCAATAACAGCTTACAGTACACACGACATATCAAGAATGCCCATAAAAGGGGTGTTTATGACCGTTTATATAGTTTGGAAATACATCGAAGTGGGCGAGTTATAATGGAAAATTGTGGTGTTAGTAAAACATTATATTACTACTCTATAAGCTTTTATTATAAGCAGTCCGTTGTATTAAACATGTGATGTGTAAGTGCTTAAAGCTCGTCGCGTGCTTCATTTTCAATCAATACCAGTAGTTAAACTTGAGTTTCAACAAAGTTAAATATAAGCTATAAAAAATTTATTAATGGTAATTATTATAGATTAGATTAAACAAGTGCTAACGGTGAACTTAAATGTTAGGAGGAAGAAAAAATCATTAGTGTTTTTTTAATGAAATATCTCAGTAGAAATCTGGAATTATGTCCTTTGCTTAACATCGCATCAAAACTAACCAACGAAAGAAGAATTTAATTATTGATCATCATAATAAAATTTCAGTCAAGGTAACGTTATTTGTCTAACCTAACCTAACTTTGTTGTGCGAATATGTGTACCATTTTGAATATTGTCTAAAATAAAAATAATTTAATTTAAATAATTTTAATTATTATAATATCAAACTGTATACTGCTTTATTATTATCTTCAAAATATTAGAAGACAAATATAACAGAAAAATAGTTATAAAAATAGATTCATCAACATTTATGTACAATTACTTTAAAATGATGACCTTTTCATTTCAATATGATTTAAAGTTTAAATCTCTCGCTTTTGTTTAAGGAACAATGAGATTCAGTCATTAATAATGCAGAAGGAAAACATTTTCAAGAACACAAAACGAAAACGTGATGTAAGAACTAGAAACGTATTTGAAATATTTTAACAAAATTTTAAAGTATTCCCGTTTGTATGTTTTTTTTTAATTTTTTTTCATTTATTTATCTTTTTTATAGATAGGTACTGATATGGCTACTTCTCCAAAATACTGTTATTTAGTTGATCGCTCTGGTGATTTTTATTTATTAATAATAAAAGAGTTTAATGTGTTTTTTACAAATAAGGAGGCCTATAAAAAACTAATTTTCTTATTGTCACTCCTTTTCTACCAGCGGTTTATGAGTAATTCATGCTTGAAATTTTGCGTTGCCAGAGCGATCAATATTAATGCCAGAGCAATCAAATAATATTTTTAATCATAGAAAAACTGTTATATATGTATAGTTATTTAAAATTCATATCAATCCACTGACTAAAATATAATATAATCTGTTAAAGTAATCACATGTCAGTCGAAGCCTGTACAAGAAATGAAAAAAACTCAAGAAAATAGGATCATTTTTAATAGAAAATCTTAACTAATAGAATCATTTATATATATCGTTATATGGTACTAATACTTATATGTCTAGCTATATGTCTAGTTTTAATGTCTTTAATCAAAATTAAATACATTAAATTTAAACTTAACATATTAAATCAATCTAAAGAAGACTGTGGTCGCGTAATATATTCGCTTTGGGAATAGACTTCTCTACATTAAAAAAAATATTTCTTTCCACTTTCCACAAACTGTAAGATGTATCATTAATATTTGAACCACTTGCACCCTGAATTTCATAACTTTGCAATAAGTTTGTAACATTGCGTAATAATCCCCTAGATCTGGTTATTGGTTTTGTTAAGTTATCATTATAGATATCGAGCGGCGAATGGTCTGATAAAGCTTCCAAGGGATCACATTCTGTGTTTTCTTCTGCATCCCGATTATCACAAACGATTGGTTGCTCTTGAATTTGAGCTAATTTTGCTAATCTTTATTTTTCACTATTATTAATTATTAGAGCTTTCCCTACTTTTTCCTCATTGATTTCTGTTGTTTTGAAGTGAAGGCACTAATTGGTACTACTTTGCCTCGTTCTTTTTTTATTTGATAGCTATCTCTTGATTTAATTAGCCATTGAGCGTAAAGATCAGGATCTCTTCTAATTTTTTCCATACAACGACGCTCGGCCAACTTCTTCTTCTCTCGCTTTTCTTCGATGGATAGTGTTTTTCGAGGCATTTTTATGATCTGAAAAAACACTTTTCTATTTATTACTTGTAATGTATGTGCGTGAAAGAGAATAAAGTATACTGTTATCTCCCACACACACCTGCGATTAACACTGGCGATAGCGAAGACTTTTAGGAATCGTAGCGATGCATGCGCGTGGAAGAGGTGCGTGTAGCGAGGATATTTACCAATTTCATACTATAAAGATATTGTGTTGATTTCAAATAAATATTCTATCTGTTTTTGCAACCAGTTAAAAGTTGAGAGCAATATTAAAAAAAAATGTTTTATAGTTACATATTATGTATTTATATAAATTTTAGTGATTTGTAATAAATCCACACACATGCAACAAATATAATTTGAACAAGAAATTAATACTCAGATACAAATTTTCTTACAATATTTATCGCTATGGCCACTTTGTCCAGAGCGATCAATGTCATAGCAGTCAATAAAAGTAACATTTTTATAAATTCTGACAAAAGTCTTAACATTAGAAATTCCTTATTTTTACATCATTTTAACATTCTCACTACACGCACTTTAGGCCAATCAATTTATATACCAACTTATTAATAATTTAAAAAAATGTGCCATAGCAATCAATAATTTTGAAAACCAAAGCCAGAGTTATCAACGACTTACCTTCGTACATCGAAATTGTGGAAACGTAGAGCACAACAAACTTTGGAGCTTTAGGAACACGACTTAGAACACCTAGCTGGGTGGAGAGCGGAGTAGTGGAGTGCATAATTTGGGATTGGCAAATGATTTCATGTTGTTCCAGAGCTATCAACAAAACACGTCGGACACTTCTTTCTTTTTGTATTGAAGCAAAACTAATAAGTGTAATTATATAAAATTAATTTGATTCAATAAAAACATTATTTAGTTAATTAACCCCTCAAGAAACGGAAAAAAATTATACTAATAACATTAGAGTTCATAAACTCACCCGCCGCGCTACTGTTTTACGCGACTTTATGCCGCGCGGCGGGAAAAGATTAATATAAACAGAACTAGACTACCTATCTTAGTTCTGTAAACGGATATTTCTAGGTTAATAGTTTATCTATTTATAGATGTAAAATACTTAAAGCTATATCTAATGTAAGAATAATAAAAGCGAAAAGCGCAAAAAAAAGTTAGACACTTTTTAGGGACATTTTTTTCCATAAAATCTACTTTATTTTATATTGAATTTTACTAGATAAGGATTACAAAGGTTTATTTATGATAATAATATAAAGTTTTGTTCCAGCTCAATACAAAAAAAAGGAAAACAAACTAATTCCAAAACAAGCGTTTTTACCTAAAAAAGACGATTGGCCGTAGTGACGTGACATCCATATATTTGAACAAAGTCGATAAGTGTCGATATTTATTTCTTATGATACATGTATTGAGGTTTTATAAATAAAAAATGTTTATGTTCATAAAATGTTTAATTTACAATTAGATCTAACAATAAAGATAAAAAGAAAAAAAAATAATTATTTACAATATTATTATTATTATTAGTAAAATCTGTACATATAATAAAATTCAAACAGTCGAATATTTCTGTATATTGAAAAGATTTTGAAAATTGAAATAGTTATCATTGACGATACAGATGAATCAATCAAAGGGTAAAACGGGACCCTATTACTAAGACTCTGCTGTCCGTCTGTCTGTCACCAGGGTGGATCACATGAACCGTGATAGCTAGAAAGTTGAAATTTACACAGATGATGTGTAAAATTTTACTTACAATTAAATCCAACAATAAAGATAAAAAGAAAAAAAATAATTATTTACAATATTATTATTATTATTAGTAAAATCTGTACATATAATAAAATTCAAACAGTCGAATATTTCTGTATATTGAAATGTTTCTGAAAATTGAAATAGTTATCATTGACGATACAGATGAATCAATCAAAGGGTAAAACGGGACCCTATTACTAAGACTCCGCTGTCCGTCTGTCTGTCACCAGGGTGGATCACATGAACCGTGATAGCTAGAAAGTTGAAATTGTAATGTACTTATCGTACATCAAATTACAAAAATATGGTCCATACCTCTTCATCACAGTTCACCAGGGCCGCCTCATCACCTCTTTCGAGGGGCTGTACTGATAGGTCCTTTAAAAAAAGAAAGCAAGACATTAAGTGAGAGTTCAAAATGTACCTATCGTACATCAAATTAAATATATGGTAAATACCTCGATCTCTTCAAAAAGCTCCTCCATCTCCTCATCGACGTCTGATAATGGAACTTCCTCCTCCTCATCCTCCTCTTCTAGGATGTCCAAGAAAGTTCTTGGCGGGGAATCCACTCCCGGATTCCACATTTTGAAGCTGAAAAAATAACACAACAAATTACACACACGAATATATAATTACTTATATATATAAGTTCATAATATTTATTGATATAAATTTAATTCATAAGCATAGCCGCGCGAAACACGTAGTATACGGCGCGCGCTTTTGTTTGTTATAACAAAGGACTGTTTTCGCTAAATATTGTATGGTTACTTCTTGTATTCAATATTATTATACAAAAATAAAATCTAAATAAAAATATTTCATTTACATACATACATAAAAATATTATATATAAATATTATTATACAAATTATAAATATAACTAACTAATATAAAAACAAAAAGAAGATTTAAAAATATATTTAAAAAAAAGTTCGTATATTCAATATTTTATATAAACATAAAATCTAAAAATAGATTGCACTATAAAAGTATCGAGCATAAAAAACGATGTAATAGATGCCACATTCCTACGACTTTGACCACTAATATGGACTGCGATGCTATTATAGGCCTTAGGCATTACACATAAAGACTACTTTTGCTAATTGAATTTTCAATGTCCGCTACAAGATGGCGGCCGTGGATATAAAGTTTCTTTATTTAACATTTTTGTTCGTTTTAGCTTTGAATTCTTTATTATTTTATAACAAATGGGTTTGTTTTAATTGTAAATACGTATATTTAGTTACATTCACACGGAAATCACTTGAACAAGGCGAGAAATTTGACCGTCTATATAATACGAAAATATTAAAAAATACAACTAAAACGATAAGTTTGAATTTATAAATAGCTTTAGTATTTATCAAGGAATACAATTATCACAATAGTTATTAATTAATAAAGCACTTACCTTATTATATTTGATAATTAGCAAAAGCGCACGAACGAGTTGTAGCACTAACTGCACTGTCACAATGTACTGGTTGGATTGCGTCATTTTTGTGTTGCCGCGTATATCGCAGTATTACCATTACGTAAAATTTAATAGTCAACCTTATGAACACAAGTTTTCCATATAAAAGTAGACTCTGTATTAGTGAAAATTGGATTCAAAGTGGGATGCTCGGGCGAAGCCGCCAGGGGGCTTGATACTGTGAGCGGAATTTTTTAGACGTCACGTGACCAACCCGCCTGCGGGCTTGCGCTGTTCGAGGGGTTAATAAACTTTTTTCCAGTCAAAATTCGGTAATAGAAGAAAGTTATGAAACATAATTCTAACAAATCTGGAGTCAGGACACACCAGAGCGATCAATTTTTGACAGTTTACGATTTTTTTTAATGTACTTAAAATAAAGTTAGGCACCATTTTGTAAATATCCAAGGTGTGGAATGGCAAACTACAATGTAAAACAATTTTTATATAACAAAAATATCTTTAGAAGAAGTGTTTCTCCAGGCAGACGCACTTTTTTTTATCGTTTGGAGAAGTAGCCATATACAGCACTTTAAAACAAACAAGTATTTAGAATACTTGTTTGCTTTAAAGTGCTGTAATAATTATAAAAATAAGCTGTAAAAATAAAGAAGTATAGTAATAATTTTAAACTACCTCTCTGCCAAATTTCATTTTATAAGTCAAGTTGTTTTCGATATTTTGTGGTATAAGAATGGGTATTTATTATGTTCTTACTTACTTGCTTGCTGTTTCAAGCTATAATATGATTTCTTTGAGTATAACCATAATCACCGTAAATATACAGTTTCGCATCACAAAAATTTTTTCAGATACCATGAAAAGTTTTATTTACTAACCGTTTTACTTCTAAGTAAAGATTTAATGACTTTCTTCATTAGTGAGGGTCAGTTAATAATTAATCAGCTAATAACGTCAAATGTTTGATTACAGGAATTTTTGCCAACCATGACAGAATTATTCACGACCGCCCGCTGGTTTGGCATACCAACATATGGAGGAAAACTTGCTTTCGTATGGGCTTTGATCCTCTTAGCCATGCTCATTTCTATAGAAGTTGGTGCAATTTGGAAACTTGCGCGACTTCTGGGAGGATATGCTGTAAATACTTCTGGGGGACGTACGTGATGATATAAATAATATTGTTAGTGTAAAATCTTTAAAATTTCAAAAACAAATAAAAAGTTTTTTTTCGATTGAAATTAATAGAATTATATCAATTTACTTCATCTTCGAACAAAGTGAATATTAGAATTTTATTAAATGTGTAGATTATATAAACTGCAGAAATAAAAAAAATAATTAACGCAAGATTCTTCAAGGTAATCTAATAGTACGACTTTCTTCAAGGTAGCCTAGCAGCTCGACTATCTGGTTCTATTTTCTATGGAAATGCATTACTGTCGCTTCTACTATCATGGAGAACTATTAAGAATTGGCAAAGTCTATCCGTACATTGGTTACAAATAGAAACAAATGGTCTATACTTATCGCCTGATGTAACTATTCGAAAAAGACTCATCTTTGTGTCAATTTTTGTGGCAGTATGCGCAAGTGGTATGTAAGTAAACATATTTTAACTTTCAAATTAAACTAACTAAACAATGAAAAGAAATATTATAATAATGTTTAATCTACCCATATAAATAAAAATGAATAGCAAAATGAGTTGCTAAGCGCAAAACTAAAAACGGCTCGAACAATTTGGCTATTTTTTTTATATTTTCGTTAAGACATTAGGAGGTTATTATAGAGATAAAAACGAAGAACTTGCGAGGAAAATAGTAAAATAAACTTTTCTTTTAACTCTTTTAATGTTTGCTATAAAAATCAAGTGAAGTTCAAATGCCGGGTCTGACGCCTCTGATATTTTCATGTGCAAATCATTTCCGATATAGTTTACCATATATGTCGGTGAAAGAAAGCATCAAGATATGTGAGGTCCATCATCCCGCACTTAACCAGCGTGGTGAACTATTACCTGATTCCCTCGTTTAGAATTGAAGCCCGTACAATGCTAAATTAGAAAAATGTTTATCGACAGTTAATTTGTTTAAATTGCTCTCATTAGCATTAACTTCTTTGTTTCAGTGGAACATATCCTAAGTATGATGGCAACTACGGGTTTCGATTGTCCACCAGAAGAATATTTTAAAAGATATATATTAAGATCACATGGGTTCTTAATGCAAACCTGTTAGTATCATTTGTTGGATCAAAATTATATTTGATCGATAATATTCGTAAAAAATACTATTTAACACAGTACAGTACAAGTAAGGCTATATTTTTCTTAATTTATATGGAAATAGCGACGAAACATAGCAAAATCCACCCACTTTGCTGGGCGTAGACGTATGTACAAGTATCTTTTCGAGATATGTTTATTACGAGATATTCTTCAGAAGTCTTAATGTAATTTATACATAGGTTAAAATTATACATAGGTTTTTTGCTTATAGATTAAATATTTTGGTTAAATAAAAAACATTTCAAGGGCAACAGGCTTTTATTTTTATTTAAGATTAAAAAAATATAAGGAGTACAAAAGAATAGATAGACCAAAAACTTTAAAGTTGATCCCACGTCAATTGTTCATACAAATATTATCTGATTCCGAAATCACATATACGTTCTATAGTTGTTACGTAATGGTATATAACTTTAAAAAATATACCTCCAGTTCATATCTTTTTGATGTCAGCTTTAAACAGCTGTTTTTGTATTTTTGAACAGTCTACGATAAAAAATGACTGCGCAAATTTTGATAGATTCTAATAATCATCAATAAATATTTTTTGTTGCATAATATTAATTACAATCGCTATCCATATTGCAGATGAGTACTCCCTTTGGCTAGCCATACCAATATTTATTCTTAGCAAGTCTGCAACTATTCTATGGAACTTTCAAGACTTGATCATCATTTTGATAAGCATGGGATTAGCATCGCGGTACCACAGACTGAATTCCTACGTGAAACATGTTGTTAGATATGAGATACGTGCGAGGAATGTGAAAAAGGTTTGTTTCGGACGTTTGTTGAACGTACATGTATTCATAATGAAATATTTTAAGCCCCAGTGCTAGGGAGGTGTTTATATACTTTGAAGCTTAGATCTTCTCATATTTATGGATGATACTAAAGAAATAAATAGATTTTGTAGTGCAGTTTTTGGACTTCACCCATGTTATTTGACAAATGTTACCAATAATTTTATGAAAATAATAATATATGTTACCAGTAGATGTTTAATAATAGCTGAGTATGTTTCATAATGTATAATTTGTTCCTTTGTCAATATGTTCGTACTGTTTAAATAACAAAAATAAATATTTTTTGAAAACGATCGCATGCATAGCTAAAATCTAAATGCTGTAGGTAATTTTGACTGACTTTCTCGAACCTACAAGATAACACAGCGCATTTGACATCGGACTGCTATTATAATTATTAAAGTTTTTACGTGCGAATGTGTTTGTTACTTCTTCATGCTAAATTAGCTTGACAGATTTGCAGAAAATTAAGGACAAAATATGTAAATGACTGTATGATTAAAGTATATCAAATCAAAACAAAATATTTTATTCAGCATACAAATTGTTACAATTTCTTACTGAACGTCATGATTCTGACCAGTTCAGAAACCTCTAAACTGAAAAGAACTGGCAAAAGAAACTCAGCAATTATGACCTTATTTTATACTTGTTTTTAATATAAGGAAATACATTTGGGTGTAGATAAAAAATTAAGCATGTACTTACATAATAAATAATTTTACTTAATTTTCACAGGTTAAAACGGAGTTCTATTTCTATATGAATGTTTGGCGCAAAATTCGACAGGCGTTCGTTCAACAAGCGGCTTTAGTACGAAAAGTGGACGGTAAATTGGGTCCTTTAGTGCTATTATCCAATTTGAACAACTTGTATTTTATATGCATACAGCTCTCTTTTGGTATACGGTAAGTACTTACTTGTACTGTTTATTGGATTTCTTTGTGAAAAATAAAATTAGAGTAATTATATTATATATTTGAAAATTAACATAAAATCTTAGTCTGAGCCTGAGTTCTGAAACACACTAACAGAATAATCTATACTAATATTATAAAGCTGAAGAGTTTGTTTGTTTGTATGGTTGAACGCGCTAATTTTAGGATCTACTGGTCCGAATTGAAAAATTATTTTTTTACATCATGCTACGACCAACAGGAGTAGAGCATCAATGAAAAATGTTGCAAAAACGGGAGAAAAATATTTCTTTTGATTTTCAACCTTTAGAACGCGAGCGGAGCCGCGGGAAAGGCTAGTTGCATATAAAACTATTAACTCACCTCGCTCGGCCCATCTAACGGTAGTAGGTATAGATTTCTCAGAGAATTTCTTTTTTTATTTTAATCTTCTTTAAAAAGAAAACTAATTCACCTTCTTTATTATTACTCGACATTCTTCTTATTTTATAAGTATCGAACGAGGAAAGCTCTCCTTAACATATTACCACTTTACTAGTGACGGTATTTGTAGTAGCACTCCTCCATAGGCTGGACCAATTTTAATGATTTTGTATTTTTTATATTTGGCAGGTGTGAGAAAAGGTAGTAAATTATTTTCAACCCTTCTACCAAATCCAAATCGCGATTAATAAATGGGAAGTGTCCCATTTATTAATCGCGGTCTTATAGTATATTTATGTATCAAGAGAAGGC
This sequence comes from Boloria selene, assembly GCA_905231865.2. Classification (NCBI taxonomy): domain Eukaryota; kingdom Metazoa; phylum Arthropoda; class Insecta; order Lepidoptera; family Nymphalidae; genus Boloria; species Boloria selene. The sequence continues at coordinate 4,136,862 of HG993133.1, forward strand.
GGGTTCGCTAATAAAGAAATTAAAGCTCTTTCAGACAAATAGACGGTCCAACAGTTAATATTATATACCATTTCTATTCACTCGGCTGGTTGCTTTTTCGAGCGTGTAGCGTTGTACTTGCAGCGGCTGACGTTCATCTGCACTCGAAACGAGCCTTACCGTATTTGTTCTCTTGTCCGAGCACTGACAGTAATGTAGAGGTAAATGCTTTAGTATTTAGTTATTTTGAACTATTGTATTATGAAAATTTTTATGTGTATGTATGTATGTTTGTTTGCTTGTGTATTACTTATTCTGTTGAGACGACTAGACGAATTTGGATCAAATTTAGATCAAAGGTAGACTATGATCTTGAGAAAGACATAGGTTATTAACAATGTGCCATATAATACCACTGTGTTAACTATTAATACAATCATGGAACGACTAAATAATAAGAGGTGTTTCATAGAAGTACAAGGTGATATCAATGTTATTCTTAATACTGATTTTATAAAGCTTAAGAGTTTGTTTGTTTGGTTGAACGCGCTAATTTCAGAAACTACTAGTCCTAATTGAAATATTCTTTTTTGTTGGATAGTCCGTTTATCGAGTAAGGCTATATTACATTACGCTACGACCAATAGGAACAGAGCGTCTATGAAAAATGTTGCAAGAACGGGGAAAAAATATTTATTTTAATTTTTAGCATTTAGAACGCGAGCGGAGCCGCGGGAAAGGCTAGTTCTTAATATGTAGAGCGGTAGATTAATATCTATACTTTTAAAAATACTGAAGTTAACGGTAACGTTAGCGAAACCTACATACATATGTATGGTATAGTTATAACTCCGAGTATCACCTACTCAATAATAAATATCCATTGAAAATCACCCAGCTGTTCGAATGATCCACATTTAAATAGTTATTCATACGAGTAAATCCTAAAAACTGGTAATTTAGGTTTTATTCGAAATAATTGAGTGAAAATCTGTGTTTTATGAAATATTTTATATGCAATTTTACACTACATACATATGTAATATAACGTATTAATTATTTTTAAAATATGATTATTAATAATTTCTTAGGTTTACGTGAATATTTGACATTATAAATGAAACTATACTTTAAGCTGTAAAGCATTCGAAACGTCGGGAACCAAAAATCATAATAAATCCGCGACAAAATCCGAAGAGATAGTTTTATTTATAATGTCAAATATTCGCGGAAACCTAAAAGTATATTATTTTACAGTTATAATTATTCTATCTAACCTATCTATAACATGCCTAATAACAAAGTATTTAAAAAACTGATATTTTAAGAAAATATAGCTGTTTTACAAAATATTTTATGGGTTTTCAGATTAAAAGGCTTAAAAATCAATTAAGCCACGATGAAGTGTTTTTAAGTGGAATGGGCTTTTTTTGTTTGGATCGACAGAAGCTTTTAGAGGTGCGTTAAACATTTATGTAAAAAATGTTTCTTCTAATTCTTTTTTAAGCTCAAAACGCTCATCCCGCTTAAATATCTTGTAATAATTTAGCAGTAAAGGTGTTTACGAAGTAAATGTTAAAGAAATGTTCAAAGACGACACGTTTGGTTCAGGGCCTCAAGTCTGCTATTGCAATGGTGCCACAGTTGTCTTTCAATGACATCGTAATTGCTACTTTTGTAAATTTTGGTAGTCTACTAATACAATGGTTTTCCGATGGTGTATCACTGACACTCCAATGACACATTTGCAAATAATTGGTAGTCCCGTACATAATGACAAGTCAATGATCAAATGTATGCGTAGTCTATTAATCTATCTTTTTGGCCTTTTATGATCATTTTACATAATGCTTAGTCTTTAAAACATAAATTGATAACATGTGTAATCGAACTTAGCCTAAATAAACGTTTTTACGAACGCTTTTTGAGCAAATGGCAATACCGATTCCCTTTCTACTACAATTCAATGACAATACCATTGATCGACCATTGTAAATTTAGTAGACTACCAATTTTGGACCAATGGTAATTGAATTAAAATTGCATTGTTTCACAATGACAATTGCATGTAAAATAGCAGACTTGAGGCCCTGTTTGTAGTGATCCTACTATTGCTGTCCCGCCGTTCGTGATTTCGAGTCCCGCTGGGGGCATTCATTTGAATTATGATCCAAATGTTTGTACTCTAGTTAACAGTGTATTTATATTGATGTGGGATTTGTAAAAGGAGTATGCATGTAAGAATAAAAGGCAATGAATGGAAATATTTTAAGAATAGAATACGTGAGAAGTATGAAACGAAGAAAGGAGGATGTCTTGATTATGGCGACACGACGTAAAGCGAAAATGTTTATATTTTAAAATATAAATATTCTGTGAGTTCTAACAAAGTGCTTTTATTTATCATATTTACGATTCTACATTTATGATATATATTGATTTAAAGTTGCATAAGCGCATATATCAACAATCTGGTAGCCATAATATGCACAATTTGCTGGATAATTATTAATTCAGCTTTTGTATGATTGATACGATAGTATTATCTCATTGAAAAGTAGAGGATACGTAGAATTTATTTACATAATATTTATGTACAGTAGGGATATTTTAGAAAGTCTTCTATTTAAGCTATATAGAGTAGAATTCCCATCTACAATATTACATAAAATGATTTTAATGACATATATTGTCGACAAACTTAAAAGCAATAAGTAAGTCATAGGTATTTTGTTATAAAATAAATGTTTCTCTTTTACAGGTTGCAGGTGCGATAGTGAAATACGAACTAATTTTAATCCAGTTTGATAAATAAGTAATATTTCAAAGTGGCTTTGTTTTTTATAAAATTATATCTAATTAATTCCGCCCTTTTTAAATTCGTACTGCTGGGCACGGAACTCCCTTCAATATAAGAAGGATCTGGCCGTAGTCCACCACGCTGGCTTGGTGCGAGTTGGCGAATTTCACATGTCTTACGAAAACTTCCTAGGTTCTCAAGTTAAAAAGATTCGCACATGAAAATATCAGAGGTGCGAGACCCGGATTTGAACCCGTATCACTCGGTTATCCAAGCGAACGCACTACCGCTGGTTAATAGGTCTTAGATTTAAGGCACTTTCTATTTGTAAGTAACGTCAAAAATTCTTAATACTCTTAAAATAAGTAAACTATTCAGTTTCTAAAGTAAACAGTATATTAGTTAAGGAAAATATGTGTTGTAATGTAATTTATGTATTAATCCATATATTATACAATGTATTCATTTTGTATAGAAAATCACAGTTGGTCCAAAGTTTGACGTTTCACAAATAATATTAATTGAACTTTTTTCTCTCATAAATATATTTTCTTGCTCGGCATATAGTCTACTTTCTACCTGAAAGTAGAAGGTAGAAAGTAGTATAAAACATGAATACAAAATATTTTTTTATGTTATTTTGGGGGCGGAAATAAGGCCTTGTCCTCCCCTCCTTTCAATATTATTATGTTTCCCTTAGTCCTCTCAGAACCGGTTTAAAAATTGTTTATTCGATAATGTTATAGTTAACCGCTCGGTCTTTGCTTGTTTGATTTTTGTAATAAAATAAATGGTTTTAACAAAAAAATAATGATTAACGTTTATTCTTAAAAATAGTTTTAAAAATTGAACGAGTTTTCTTTTGAATTTCCCAGCCTTGTGTATACTACCAAAATTTATACCTCTTTTCTTTTATTAAGGGTTTTTTTTACCTTCAAAACTTATTTGAACTACGAGTACGTTTTAACTAACTACGTATTGCAAAACATGCATCCTACTTTGTATTTATAATTAAATAATAAAAATACTTTAAATCACATTTTGAACATAAATGGCCAAGTTAAGAACCTCTTAACGGAACTTTAATTCAAACTAGCAGAATATATAACACCTATATAATAATAGTTTCACACTTGACCAATTTTCACTGATTTTCTTCGGCATAAAGAAAATACCGTGACTAACGTTTACTTTATATTCAATAAGCTTAGTAAACTTATTCTATTTTACCTACATTAAGTTTCATGAGTATAGAGAACCATGTACAGACGAGAAGAAAATTTCAATATGTAATATATAATAAATTTCAGGAGTATGTGCCCATAGAAGTGTGGAAAAGGATATAAATTTGAGTCAACAAAAAATTGTTTATATTATGAAGTAAAAGGTTAATTATAAAATAGATTTAAAGTGCATATTTTATAACTTTATTTTTATCGTATATTAAAGAAGTAATAAGTATTAGTAATATAACCGAAACCCGATCAAAGGAGCAATTTACGCCATTAAAATATATTGTTTAGAAAATGTATGATCTAAATGATTAATTATTGTCGCGAATACCGTAGGGTAGTCGCGAAATAGTGATAAAATATTTAAATATTTCTTATAAACTTGAGGGTAGAACGAAGACTGTCAAATAGAATAGATTGCGATTTGAGTCAGTCGTGTGCGGAGCGCGACCGTGGCAGGTCGGGTGCGAGCTCCTGAGTAAAGTGTTGTGTAAACGTGCGAGGCAGATCAGGCGCAACACCGTGTTTGCCAAGTAAGTGAATTCAGTTTACCAATGTGTTAAATGTTCAATTTACAAATATTCAAAGATTCAGTATAATTCAGTGGTGTTGCGCGGGAGCCGTTTGTTGCTCATAAATTAGATTCAGAGATTCAGTATAGACATGTGGCAAGAGAGATTCAGAGATTCGGTATAATTCATAGTAATAGATTCAGTATTCAGAAGCGTGAGTTCAGTCATTCGTAAATCAGTTAAATCAGACTAGTTACAAGTTTAGCGAGGCTCGGGGTGGCTATAGGGGAGGTTGGAGGCCACTAGCGAGGGATCAAACCCTCGTATGATAAATCGGATCACATTCATTATCAGTAAATCATATTTGTGTATTTATCAGTTACATTATAATTGCGATACGTCGTTATATTCGTTATATTCGACAAATACCAAAGAACTGGGTACCCGGCGCCCAGGGTATTTGGCGACATGGTGGAGGTGCTGGGATCTCTTTATATTAAGTATTATTTAAAACTATGCACTGAAATTCGAATAGTTATTCAATAATAGGTTATATTCTAATTTTTTATTCTTAAAAACCTTGTATATCGGTTTATAATTATAATATGCGTGAGATTTATAAGTAAATCAGTATACCCGCATCATATCGAACGAATATAATTTTTGTTAAGTACTGTTGTTTTGTATTACCTAATAAAATTTTAGTATAATTTTAAATAAGCCATGGAACTGTATCATATTATTAATTTTGAATGTTAATTGACGAACGAGGAGACTCGTTAAAAATGAAATACCTAATTATTTTCTAAAAATAATTATTTTGACTCAACAGTGATAATATGAAATAATATGACTGTACTTCGAGCCAAAATTAAGATTCGTGAGTGTAGTTTATATTAAATAAGGAAGTGTATTAGTACATAAATTAATTATTATAAATAATTATAAATTAATGGTAATTTCTATCTAGAAGGTTAAGAAAGTAAAATGAAGTGCTAGAAAATATGTTGGATAGTGAGTGATTTTATTGTTACGGACAAGGCGTTAACAATATTTGTATTGAAATAAGACAGTGAGAATGAGGTGGAATTTACAAGGTATTAGTTATTCATATTCAGTAATCGTTAGTTCAACTTTTAATTCAAAAAATGTGAAGTGTATAGGTAATTTTAAAAGGCAGCTATGATTCGAAAGAAATATATAAATGTTTTAGGAATATTATATATAATCTCGTCTCGATATTAAGAAAGAGATTAGTGTATGAAATAATATTTAAGTGGTTGTAATTGTATTCTGATTAATAGCAATGGCTACTTATTTTACTGATATTTTTATTTCAATTTCTGATATTCACGAATTTTATATATGGATATAAATCAAATTGAACAGTGAGTGCAGTGAGTGTCGTGTCAGTGGTTCTTAAAGTTTACACTATTTATAATATGTATAAAATTATTTTATAATTCTTTGATTAAGTGAACAACGTAAAATTCAGTAAGTTTAAAAATTAATAATATTTAGTGTTCGGTTTTATTACAGTTTTAATATAGAATTGGAATTAATTATTATTGTTGAAGACTACAGTACTAGTACATTGTTACAATTTATTATGTTGTATTATTATGGATACAGATTTTAAAATTTAAAATACTGTTTTCTAATGAAAGATGTCATCCAAACGGCAAACCTGACTTGGCCTTATTCATAAGTATTCTTTTTACATTCAGCTTAGTTTGCGTGTACAAGAGGAATGGATAGTCATATTTAATTTTAATAAATTGGAGTTTATTGAGTCTAAATTAAAGGAATCAGTTGTAGATTTGTTACAGAAATTCATAATTATTGTAAATCAGTTATCGACCCTAACTTCAAAGAGATTAGTGAATATACATTATACTGCCATGCAAATTCAGGATCAAGTTTTAATAGCTGAAATGAATGATTGTTTAAACAATAAGTAAATAACCAGTGTACCGCATTCCAATGATAATCGAGATATAGTTAGTATTTGAATATGAATGTATTATGAATAGCGAAATTCGATGGTAACGTTAAGTACATTGCATACAGTGGCATATGTTTCGAATCAATTTTCATTTAACGGTGATATTAAGAATATTAGTGATATTGATAAGTTATTATTTACAATCGGCTCTAGAAGGTGACGCTAAGCAGGCAATTGAAGGATTATATGCGATTTATAAATACTATCAAATAGCCTGTCTTAACCAGATACTTAAAGAACGCTGCGGAAAACAAAGCGTTATTATTGATTCTCATTACTATACAGAATTAAATGGCAAGTAAATCAGATAAAGCGTGAATAAGTATTAAATGAAATTGAAAGGCATCTGAGCATTATTAGTTCTGTGGGCCAAGAAATTGTGTTAATAAAGACCATCTTCGATTAATGTTTATAGAGTTTACACAAGATATTTTTTAGTTGCGGTTAAAAATGAATGACGAAATTGAATCTGTTGATATTATAAGGAAATATTCAGAGAAAATTTATAATATTCGCAAGAGAAGCTTCTTACATAGAAACTAGTAACAGTAAAAATAAAGTTTAAATTTAGACCAGTTTACATTCGGTTCATTACATCTTTTAATGACAGTGAAGGGATTCCTTACTATTGTGTTCCTCTACATAATGAAATCCTATTTAAATTAAAAGAAATGTGCAGACGTAATTGGCAAGAATAATTTGACGAGAGATCCCGGTACAAAGGTATATGGTAAAAAACAATGATAAGCGAGCTTCCCCGATATCCTTGGTTTGATAGATCTAAAATGAAAAGAAGTCAGATTGTATCTTTACTGAGACGTCGTTCCGGACACATTCTTTCGAATAAATTTAAGTTTTGATGGGTTTGTCTAATACAGAAAAATGCGCACAATGTAATTGTATCGATGATATATATCACATAATAATGGAATGTGTGCGAAATTAACATTTTAGGCCCCTTTCATTAAAATCATATAATGTAGGTATGTGTAACAGTATATAGCCGCGCCACTATCAAGCAATGCTATTATGCTAGCCAAGTTGTTGCGAGATTAAAATTGTATTTAAAGTATTAAGTTAAATGCTGTACGGAGGTGACATAGTCAATATTATGAGTCAAACTCCCATGTAAAATAAATAAAGAAAAAAAAACTTTAATGACCAGGAATACAGAAAGAACCAGAGGGTGGTAGGACATTTTACGATAAATTCAAAGTATTCACTCTAATCCGTAATTCAGTAAATCAAACCGATGAGCCCACCTAAAAAGAAGTTAATTAAGAAATGTGTGTTATGTAATAAGAATAATTTTTATGATAAATGTACTGTTTTTAAAACTATGCAGAATATATATTATATATATTATAATCATGTTTAGGTAATTGCTTTGGTGACTGACATAAATCTAACAGCTGCTATTCTAATCGAAAATGTAAGCATTGCAATAAAGTCGGTCTGCATAATCGTGTTTTTTCATACCAGTAGATCAGCGTTTCTGATGAAATCAAAGCATACTGATACTTCAGACTTGTCTTGTTAAATTTACAGGTCTGTGCGACCAGGCTCAAGAGAAATGTTGTAGATTATTACTGGAAATGTTCATATCGTTGGAACCTGCTAGTAAGCAGTAGAAAAATAGATTTATTTATTTTTACATGCGGTGCAAAATTTCACCTGATATAAGAGGTCGTGATGTATTTTTTTTGATTTAAAAGCGTATTAGAGTTAAGCGATTTATATATGCGAATCAAATCAAAATATACTTTATTCAAATAGTATTTTATAAGCACTTATTGAAAGTGGGTTATTACAGTTGATAAATAAAAAATTAAAGCCAAGTATTAACGAGCAGGCTTTTGAATTGAGATTCAGATAGTTTTAGCTTGGTATCATTCTAGTCGGCTCCTACTGCATTTTGAGATGCGAAGGTTTATTTATTTTTTTATTTATAAATCCGTTTCATAGGTTTTAAGACGACGTTTGAAGACTTGTACTGATTCCGATTGACGAATTTCATGTGGTAGGGCATTCCATAAAATAGCGGCTTTGACAGTATAGGAGTCACCATAGGTTTCAGTGCGGCTGACAGGTAGGACTAATTTATTGTTGCCTTTGTGTCTTCTCCATTCTACGTGACATTGGCGAAATAATCTGTGCTCAACTGGCACGCTTTAAAGCCATCAACAACAGAATTGAATTTATTGTTGGATTCTGAACGAAGGTTTAAGGAATGAACAGTAGCAAGAAATTTGAACCTAGTTTTCAGGTAAGGAGTGTGAGGCTGAAAAGGGATAGTATATAGAAGTGTAAGAATATTCAGATGCACGACGTTGTCTAATGGTGAGCCATTTGAGTTGCATTCTATATTGGGATATGTAGTCGTATTTCCTCAAACCATAGACGTACCTGATTGCCATGTTTTGTAAGCGTTCCAGTTTATTGAGGTGTATCTGTGACAGATCAGTATAGAATACATCTGCATAATCTAGAAGGAGAAGGGATTGTGCTAGGGATAATTTGGTTTTAATTGGTAGACATTTTTTCCATCTCCTTAAACGACCAAGCACGGCGAAGAACTTGCTTACATCAGAAATTTGGGGTACCCAAGATAAGGTACTATCCATGATAAGGCCTAAGTTTCTGACTGAGCTGCAGAATTGAAGTCGAGTTCCATCGTATATAATAGGAGGAAGAGACAACAAGCTAACCTTGGAGATTTGTTGACGAGAGCCAAAAGGGGATACCTGTGATTTGCTTGCATTAACAGATTACCCAAACGATTTACTCCACGAATTTATAGTGTTAAGATTTGAATTGAGTTCGACTATGGTATTGTGAAGATCATCTGTAGAAGTAGTTACGTAAATCCGCAAGTCATCGGCATAAAGGTGAAAGAGTAAAGAAGGAGGGGAGACGGGACACCACCTCGAGGGACACCCGCTGTAAGGTCACAGATCGTTGTGTACTTGTCCTCAATACGTGTACATTGGTTTGCGTGTACGTGTGTGTACATTGCGACTATAGAGATAGGAACGAAACCAGGCAATAGCATCTAACGAAATATTCATTGACTGAATGTCATGTAATATGAGAATGAGAATGTCAAAGTCGACAGTATTAAAAACATTTGAGAAGTCTAATAAAGTAACGATGCTAACCTGATGATTATCAATTCCATTTCTTATGTCATCGCAGATTTTAATAAGAGCGGTGGTCGTGCTATGTCCGGATCGAAATCCGGTTTGGAAAGGGTTGAGCAAATTATACCTGGAAAGATGTATAGAAAGTTGACTGTGAACTATACGTTCAAGAACCTTGAAGAGAAAAGGAAGAATTGAAATTGGTCTATAGTGACAGAATAAAGAAGGATTGAATATTTAATGAAATTTAACAAAATAAAATTCTAACTATTAGAAATTATACAAAATTAGTATAATCAGATAAAGGTACAAAATCTGATTGAATAAATCATTAAGATATGTGGCTCAAAAGTCCTGATTTTTTAATAAGCAATTTTAATAATTGGTTTTTCGATGCCTGATAATTGTGCATATTAAGTTGAGACACTCGCTGTTGGGGAGGGTCTCGCGAATGATAATAAAGTATCGAACACAATGAATTTAATATAGGTAAATAATTTACATGTTGTCAAGTACAACCGAAACAGATTGTTTCCTGATTATTAATGGTGACAGAAATTTAGAAATAATTTTGAAAATTCAAGCTACATATTTTGATTTTTCCTAAAGAAGTAAGACTTCTTATTTAGGTATTATAACTGTTTTTAAGATCACTTTGCCTATATAAGGATGTTGAGATTTAAATATATTCATGATAATGTGACATCTACGTGAACGAATTATTTTAGCAGATTTATGTAATTCATATCAGTTAGGAAAAATGAAATGGAGTGTTTATTTATTTGTCTGACAATCAGAGCATATGAAAGTTGTTAGAGATGTATAATCAGAAGAGTTTTCATTTAGTTATTAAAGAAGTTGTACAGTTATAGAAGAAATTGAAGCGATCTTTAATACAAAACCCCTGAAAACCAGTAGGGGCAAATCTAGAGTATGTCTTTACGCCAAAACATTTCTTACGAATTTTGGGGATATTTACGACCGAGATATCAGGTCGTAATTATCCCTAAAGCCAGCTTCAAATACTAAATGTGCTTAATTGATAGTCAGAAACTTGGTCAGATTCAGAACTTAGTAGTTTGTGTAAATGTTTGATAATAATCAGTAGTGACATGCGTATCGCGTATACCGCGGGTCAGTGAAATAATTCAGATTCAAAGCGTTCAAAGCAGAAAGATCGAAGTTGACAAAATTAAAGTGCTGATTATGTTATATGAAACAGTCCCATAAAATGAATCAATTCCCATTTAGTAAAATGTAACCAGTAAATTAAAGATTCAGTAATTTCAAAGGACCTAGTAGAGTGTCAAGCTGAATCAAAATTAGAATTCTCAATTTATCAAATGTTATTTCATGCGTTATAAGTTATTTTGTTGTTTCAAATCAGATGATTGTCGTAACGGGTTGCAATCTGCAATCAGTGGTAGATGAAATTCTTATAGTTAAATCAGAACTTTTTTTCGGCGGGGAGTGTCGCGAATACCGTAGGGTAGTCGCGAAATAGTGATAAAATATTTAAATATTTCTTATAAACTTGAGGGTAGAACGAAGACTGTCAAATAGAATAGATTGCGATTTGAGTCAGTCGTGTGCGGAGCGCGACCGTGGCAGGTCGGGTGCGAGCTCCTGAGTAAAGTGTTGTGTAAACGTGCGAGGCAGATCAGGCGCAACACCGTGTTTGCCAAGTAAGTGAATTCAGTTTACCAATGTGTTAAATGTTCAATTTACAAATATTCAAAGATTCAGTATAATTCAGTGGTGTTGCGCGGGAGCCGTTTGTTGCTCATAAATTAGATTCAGAGATTCAGTATAGACATGTGGCAAGAGAGATTCAGAGATTCGGTATAATTCATAGTAATAGATTCAGTATTCAGAAGCGTGAGTTCAGTCATTCGTAAATCAGTTAAATCAGACTAGTTACAAGTTTAGCGAGGCTCGGGGTGGCTATAGGGGAGGTTGGAGGCCACTAGCGAGGGATCAAACCCTCGTATGATAAATCGGATCACATTCATTATCAGTAAATCATATTTGTGTATTTATCAGTTACATTATAATTGCGATACGTCGTTATATTCGTTATATTCGACAAATACCAAAGAACTGGGTACCCGGCGCCCAGGGTATTTGGCGACAATTATAAAATAGATTTAGAAAGACTGAGAAAATTGAAAAAAGTCATAACAAATTTAATTTTAACATATTAAACGATCTTCAAATACATTTTCTTAACGATTGTACAAGGATATTCAAATCAGTAATAAAATATAAAAGGGTAAAGCCTTTGGAAATTGATCTAGCCTTGTTAAAATTGAAAGGAACACTGATACAGTATTTTTCTATGAAATCTGTATACGTTGTAATAAAGGAAAATGTTAATAATTTCAACATTTTGATGAATTTATATTAATGTGATGGCTCTGTGTAATATCGCCTGCGTAGTTCGTAGGACGGAATCGGTCGGAGAACATTATTATACTTATGATCCATCATCCACCCTACTGTCAGAGAAGTACCAGGAGCAATCTGCATTGTGAATCCGCTGAGGACTACCGGAGTCAGCCATGAACGACCAAGCGCTGAGCTTAAAGCTTAATAAATTACAGTGCGATGTAAAATTGTCGAGCGCTGTTTAGACTCAATGTAAAAATGTAAGCCAAGATAATAAATATAATAAATATGGGAAATTACCACACAGCACTTCTATTTCCATGGTAAGCTCTACGAGGCTTGGGTATACTACACATTTATAACTTTTAATACATACAATAAACTTATTATAATTTTTAAATAAACATGACTCCCCAGCGGAAACCGAACCCGAGACCGGTGGCGGGTCAACGAGTCGGGTAAACTGAGCCAAAAGTGTCCTCAAAAGATATAATATAGATTTTTAAATACAGGTTGATATATAATACAAAAATTATATCTGTTTTTTTTAATTAAACCATAATATGAATAATGGTGGTTTTAGAATAAAACGACACGCTTTTGAAAATATTTTTATTCTACACACATTCAAATACCCAAAATATGATAGTAATAATTGAACTTTTTTCACATTCTATTGGATAGATACTAATGCTATACAAAGTTATTTACAATATTGCACTATTAAGATACTGTCGAAGACAACTATATGAAAATAATATTTCCGTAATAATTAACAAATATACAATCTTTATTACATATTATAATATTCTAATTGAGTGTAATGTGTACATTAAATATTTTTGGAAAAAACATAATATTGAAATAGTAACTATCGATTTTATATCTATATCTAAAGTACTTAGAATTTTTGTCTGTATGTCTGTTTGTCTGTAAGACATGAAGTACTGAACAGATTTTAATGAAGTTTGATATTTTAATACCTGATTATCCAGGATAAAATATTTCATCTCTGAGAAATGTATCCAAACGTACCTTTCGAACAAATACATGTTGATCGATGATGATTCGCTAGTAATAGAATAAATGTTGGTCAGTCTATCAATAATATTAACGGGTTAGGAGTTATATCGTTTATCGTTATATCGTATATAGCTTTCAAAGCGAAATTTATTGATAAAATAAAACAAATATTGTAAAAGTATTGAAGATATTGGCACAGTATTTGGCACTCGAAAACCTTCCACTTTCGAATTTATGAAACATAAATAAGTTATGTTTCAATTCTCAATGCAGTACGAAATAACTCTTACATATTAAAAACACGTATAATGCTACACTTCAGCAGAAATTTTTATCAGATATTTTATAATATTATAACTAGTTTTAAAATAATTACCTAGATATATCTAAGAAATTAAATAAATTCGTCTTTTAAGTACATAAAATTGAAGTAAAATTTATAGCATGAATGAAATAAAGTTCAGGGCTAAGTAATACTTAATTATTTCATTATAACAAAAGCTTTCATAATTCAAAGTATCTAGTACAAAATGTAAAGTAATTTAAATAACAAAATACAGGTACTAAGCTTATTTACATCGTCTAATCTTTACGAGAATAGTTTAAGAGCTAGCAACTTATTTATGATATTAGATATTATATATACATATTACATATATTATGTAAAATTTGAATAATGTTCGAACCGAGTTTACACCAGATAAACGATATGAAAAATAATATAGGGTTTTGGACGAGACGAGATTCTAAATACAATTGTTTGTAAATATAAAATGATTGTATAAAACTTAAAAATAAATAATATTACTGAAATAATTTATTAATGTTAAACATAGTAGCAACACAACATAAGATTAAAATATTTTTTTAATAAAATAATTACAATAATTAGTAGTGTATTGCATTTAGCCCTTTTGAACGTCCCAACTGATGGTCACCCTTCGAGGGTACGAGGTACGACCATAGTCCAAAATATATTGGAGTATAAAAGTTATTAAATTTATCAAAAAAGATTAAAATTAGATACTTTGGTGCCAAATTGGTATTTATTTTTGAATCTATTTACCAAGTTTTAATGTTAGTCTGTCTGTAACAGTTTTAATGCTTTTGAGGCCTCTAAAATTTAAGTCTTTCCCGTGACTGTGATTGAAACAAAAACAAAAATCTAAATGAATCCACGACAAAATCCGAAAAGATGTCAAATCAAAAAATCGCGTAAAACTGAAATAGTATTTCAATTCTTGACATTTGAATAGGTCACTAGCTCTTGGTCTGTACAGTATTTAATAATTAACCAATCAAGAAGATTTAATCTTCGCTATAAAATTGATAATTTAATAGTTCACAATAGATACTTATATTAACAACCCATATTATACATTGTCGTATTTGTGAAGATCCCGTACATTTTCTTATTTTAATAATTCGTTTAAATGCATTTTTATATTTTATTATCATTATATGTACAATACTTTCAAAATAACTTTACTTTCATCTATTTTTTCAGTATTTAGTTATGACTTAAGATTTTTTAAATAGACTTTTAAAAAATTACAATATCCATAATTTAGTATAATAATTTATTTAAAAAATTATAGTATTATTGATGTTAATTTACACATGATTATTTTTTGTTAATAATTTTTTTTTTATAAAAATATGTGAGAGTATTAAAGACATTTACATGCATAAATTTAATATTATTTTATAAATATATGTAGTTGTACGTACGAGTATAAATAGATTATAGATGAAATTTTAAAAAAATCTATTTAAAAAAAACACTAAAAAGTAAAAAGAATACTGATAGGTAGTTTTCATTTACTTACCTATATTAATCTATCTATAATTATTACCTAACCAGATATTTCAAAGTCGGTGCCAGCCGACAATTATTATACATTTAAAATATTATACTACATCATAATATATATGTAGGCAAAAAGTTTAAAAACTCGGCTACTGATAATAAAGCAAAACTATCTTAATAAATTAATATTTAATGAAGGAATAATATTTGAAGTTTTAAAAAGTATAAAAATTCACTATATCTTTGGGTATTCTTCGGAAATTTCATTAAAATTTGTAATGATTCAGTACTTATTAGACTTTTTAACCCAGTTCCTATAAAATATGTTGGGACAGGATTCATAGTTTTTAGAAATAACTAATTCTGTGATTTTGTACTGTGACTAGAGCATTATTGATGTACTATACTTTTATTTATCCGACTTCAAAAATTTGCGGTTCAAATAATTAATAATAATAGGTAAGTTATATTAGTATTTTGTTCATAACGACATCGTAGAAATTAAGTATGAGCAATATCATCTCCCTATGCTTTAAAAAGCATTGAATTTACGGTCTGCTTGTTAAAAAAAAGCATGTGTGCAATTCACACGTGGTAGAAGTGAAACCTTCCAAAATTTTGTCTTCAAGATAATGAGACAAATGTAAAATTTCGGGAAGAAGATAATTGTAGGTATTAATAATGATTTTCCTATCTCATTTTCTCCTACGTTAAATCTTATGAATTTATGTGCCTCTCTCTTTTTACTCTCGCTTTTTCGTTTTATCGACTTTCAAATCACAACGATGCTAAAGAAATTATAAAATCCAAACAGATAAAAAAGCCAGATGAATAAAAATATACTATTAATCAAGTACTGCATATATTAAAAAATCTAACGTACATACAAAGTGTAAAGTTACTACCTAGTTTATTTTCCTAAGTCTAGTATCTAACATTGAAGTCACTTAACTGTGGTTCAATTAAGACTGTTTCGGTGGTCTCCTGAGTCGGTGTTGTGGCAGGCATAGCTGATGGCCGCAACGATATTGCTAGGGGCAGTGCTGAGCGGGCACACAGCTGTGATGCCCCACGAGTAGACCCAGCCGATCTGTAGAGGGTGCAACGCCCTCTCCTGCAAAAAAAAAATATTTTATATTCCAAGTTTTGAAAAGATAATGTTTGTGTGTCTGTGTGTGTGTATGTGTGTGTGTATGTGTGTGTGTATGTGTGTGTGTGTGTGTATGTGTATGTGTATGTGTAAGTGTGAGTGAGTGAGTGAGTGAGTGTGTGAGTGAGTAAGTGTGTGTGTGTGTGTGTGTGTGTGTATCTGTGCGTGTGTGTATTTGTGCGTGCGTGTGTGTAAGTGTGCATATTCTACTGTCATTGATTATTTAAAAGGACCAAATATAGTATATTTTTATTATATGAAGCTAATATAAATTATTTAAAACTAATTATACACGCTAGATTTGATTTCAGTGTAATTCAACATATTGAATCCAATTTGTTCTAGACCTTGTAGAACGAAACAAACTTTGCCAGAGCCGTTGTGTTAGCAGGTGATTTAAACTTCGGATAATAGTAGGTACTAGCCGGCTTATTTAAATACTTTGTAGGTAATGTATTACCATGTTGGTAATTGCTTGCGTTTGCTTATACTAAAAGTTTGTCCACTTTTAGTTTAACGCTGGACCCTTAACCCTTTTGGTTTCAACACTGAGTAATTGAAAATTTCTATACCTATACTTTAAGGGATGACGCTACCTATGTATCATTTTATAATAGATGCATTTAAATAAGTTAATTATTATTAAAAAACCGACGTGAAACCAAGTTAACAAAAATGCCCAAAACGGGTCATGTCATTAATAGAATTCAAATTTCCCCATACCACTTCGAATTAAAAATAGCATAAAGCACTTTCTAACATGGACATGCACACACAAAATATACATAGGCTCATACTTTTCTTTAGCGGGAATCGAACCTGCAAGCTTTTGTGTACCAATATTCAATCGCGCAATTTACCTCTCAGTCTAATAAAAGGCAGAAGGAAAGACAAAATAAACTTATTGTTAATGAACGCAATTTTTGCTTCGATCAGAAATGTTTTATTCATGAATTATCATGAATTCATTAATTTTAATTCACCGACGATCCAAACTCATAGTAAAAAGCAATCAGTGTATAGCCTTGGATAAGAAATCTATTAAATATTTGAAGGAAAACTTTGTGTGACAGTTATCTTTAATCGTCCATAATTTATAGAGATAAATAAAATTGAAATGTTTATTTTAACATAAAGTTTTTTTGCGTATGGTACTTATAAGACATTACTTATAAAACACATTTTTAACATTTTTATCCGTCTGTTTGTTCTCGCTAATCTCTGAAACAGGTATCTGATCAGAAACTAGAAAAACTATAGATTCAGTCTCTGTGTCGAAAAAAACTATTTCAATAAGATTTTTCAAAAAAAAATATTTACAAATTCGATTCAGTTAGAACTTTATTATATGTATATATGTATACTACTATCACTATAATATTATAAGTGCGAAAGCTCGTAACGGAGTGGTTTTCAGCTTTTTAAACTTTTAACTACTCAACAGTTTTGAGTGAAAATTACGATCAATATAGGTCGCTCGCTTCGGGTTCGTCATTTTAATAACTATTATAGAATTCTTAGACCTAATTTCTGAACTGATTAACCAGCTATCATTATACCTCGTCAAAAGCCAATCAGTGCATTTCTCGTGATGAGGTCACAGGTAGACAGACAGACAAAAATATTATTCTATTAAAAATTCTTAAGCCATAGATTTGATCTCTTTGTGTCAATAATAATGACTATTTCAATAAGATTTCCAATAAATATTTAAGATACAAGTTCGACTCAATTAGAGTTTTACTATATTATGATATAATTTATAACACTAGCGACTCACCCTCGCTTCGCTCGGGTTCATCCCTAGATTTAGCGCGAGCGAAGCCGCGGTTTCCGCTAGAGTATTATACATATAAACCTTCCTCTTGAATCACTCTATCAATTAAAAACTGCATCAAAAAGCGCTGCGTAGTTTTAAAGATCTAAGCATACATAGGGACAGAGAGACAGCGGGAAGCGACTTTGTTTTATACTAAGTACGTAGTGATTATTAAGAAACTTAAAAAGTCCTAAAAATACTCTTATATATACATTATTTATTTATTTTTTCTTTGTATAAATTGTCTTTGAATAAAATCAGAAAGTAATAGAGGTCTTTATTTTGAATGCTTATGAAAAAGAAGCAAGAATAATCAGATTCTTATGATGTTCACAGCAGTTCTAAAATACTAATTATTTCGTACATGGCACAATAACATGGGCTTAATTAAACAGTACATTCTTAACATATGATGTTATCTGCTTTGCAAACACGTTCTAGATATTAAGGGAAATGTCAGTAACATTTACTAGGTTATTATCTGGTGGTTATTACTAGGGGTAAATAAAATAATATTTAAAGCTCAACCAGACAAAAATGTGAAAGTTTCATATATATAAGTACATTAGGAAATATTATAATATTTTATTGTATCTAAGTTTCACTATATGATTACTCTTTAAAAAATATAGTTTAGCGAATTCAACAAACTATTCTTCATAGAAGATATTAAAAATTTAATGAAAACTTATATCAATAGTATTAACGTAAAATTAACTAAAACAAATCTATTTTTTGAATAATGTACACTATAGCTTTTAAACAAGAAATATCAATTGACTAAACATAGCAGAACTGTTTTGTTTTTTCTTATTCATATTCATACTCGTGTGTACCTTTATCTAGATTATAATGAAACAAAAAGAATTTAATAAAAAGTCATTGTTTCAATTAGCTATTAAACCATTAACGGTGATTATAATATTCATGGAAATCAGCCAACAATATCTATATCTATACATCTATACACCTAAATACTCCTATTTCTATTATTTTTTTTTCAAATATTTTACTGTATTTTCTTATTCACAACACGTTCTTACTAGATTAAGTACCATTTATTTCACCAAGAGTCCATTCTATCCTTAGGAAATGTGTTAAATCTCAGGAGTATACTTAGAAGAGGACCGTCTAGTGAGCAACATCTCAATCCTTTGAGAGTAATTTATAAAGTGGTCAACGATGCGACAGCAAAGTTGTTGCTAACATAAAATAATTTAATTATATTATACTTTTAATGAAAACAAAAGAAGTATTTAAATGTAATGAAGTAATTAATTAGGAAGCACGCATTTAACCAGTTATTATATTAAATAGTAATATTGAAGAAGCCTGAGAAGAACTGGCAAAAGAAACTCAGGTGTCCATCATCGCGAAATAACAGGACAGATTGTATGAAGTCTGGTATGTTTATAGCTAGGTATCTAGGCTAACATGAAGGGTACTTTTTCCGCGGAAAAATATCACATCTCTGAGAAATATGTTATACTAGCATTTCCCGCGGCTTCGCACGCGTTCTAAAAACCGGAAAGCAAATTCTTTCTGAGTCACGCGGTATTGTACCTCCCAGAACTAACACCCGCCCTTCCCGTTTTTGCAACATTTTTCATTGATGCTCCGCTCCTAGTGGTCACAACGTGATGTAATATAGCCTATAGCCTTCCTCGATAAACGGTCTTTCCAACACAAAAAAATCGTTCAACCAAACAAACAAAGAAACTCTTCAGCTTTATAATAATAATTAAAAATTTGAGATCGCACATTTTTTTTACATTTTTCTATATACTATTAAAAACACAAGTTCCAAAGTTTATATAAAGATTCATTGGCTGGCCCTGGATTCCGAGGTATAAATCTTACGGCGCTCCACTATATTTCAATAACGTTTTTTAATGAGATAAAAATGTAAATATACATGTATGGATAAATATTTTTATTGTGTATTCAATCTACTCAGCGATTTTGCAGCTAGACTGACTTTAAATTCACAGATAACGATAACGTTAGGACTACAGTTTTACGAGGGAACCCTCTATTCCATTATCATTATTCACAAGAATAAATAGAAAAGATAATTCTAAAAAAATATTAATCACCTCAAAAATTCGCGAGGAATATTACGCGAACAATACTGTGAGAACTGGAACAACTTTCAGCAAACAATCGTGCTCTTTACAAAAAATCTTAAAAATCTACGTCGCATTTTCATCAAAGCCTTACCTTTTACCTTTCATCTTAAAAAACTTCGTAGAAATTTTGGCAATGTTTTGAAATTTGAATTCAGGACAGTTCTTTAATTAGCTACATTATGCTCTTAAAAGCGTAAGATGAGACAAATTAAACAATGTATCTTCCGAGCGCCAAAATTAGAGAATGTTAGCGTAAAAACGTTCCAAATAAGAACAGGTTTGCTTATTTATTTTCAAATTAGCATCCCTTTACATTTAATTTGCTTTGTTTATGGTATTCATAAATTGAAACTTTCTTCGGCGACTAATGATCGTTTTATTGCATATTTTCTAGCAATTAACATTTAATGAATTCTTTCAACCTTTCGTTTCAAGAATAAGTGGTGCAACAAAAGATTTACTAAATTTAAGTCATTTGAGGCAGATTCCTCAGTGAGTAGGATTAAAGATAAAAAATGTAAGATCCCATTATGATAAAAGATAAGAAAATATTGTCATAGGATAAGATATACGAAAGTATCGGACCACTTAAGGAGAACGTTTTTAGGCTCAAAAGAGTGTTTATTTTGTATTGTCCATATAAATTCGCAGATTTATTTTCACAAATAATCTAAAACTTTTATATCTTAAGCTTAAGAGTAACTTGAGTAAAAACAACTGACCTGCTACAGTGACATTTCAGTAGTCTCAGAAATGCTGCTCGGAAGGTTCTGTTGAATACTGTGTAGATTATCGGATTGATGGTTGAAGACACGTATCCCAACCACAGGCAAATATCTACCACGTGCTCTGAAATAAAACATATGAAATAAACACCTTAATTATAACAAAAACCTATTAATTACCTATCTACAAAAACCTATTAATTAGATAGGTAACAGCATGGACGTATTACCTAAGGACCAGTCATAAAATACAAATGCATGAAAACACTTTCAACCATTTGAAGTATAACGCACACAAAGAATTGACACAATACATCAAAATTCACTCTAATGCTAGTGCTTGAACGTAGTCGATAAAATACATACATCAATGACATTTTAAATATTAATAATAAATATTGTTTGATTTTTCGCCGACAATCAAACCCAGAACGTTCGAATGGGAAAGAAAAGGTGTATCATAAATAAGCTGCAAGGCAAAGAAAATAAGGGGAGAATAAAGGTGGGGTAAGCTTCCGGTATTTATATTTTAATTATACTAAAATAAGCAGGACATTGTTATGAACTTTTTACTCAATTATAGTTATTATAGACTTCAAATTTTTTGTTAAGAATTTTTTTTCTCTTTCGAGAAGGATCCCTAGGAAATCTAAAATTTTGTGTAATTTATGTGTTAAAATAAAATAAAAATTAAGTACACATACTAATTATAATTTTTGCATTTATAATGTTTTTATTTAATTATAAAAATATTATTATAAATTTATTGTCATCAGATTGTAGGATACTGCGATAAAAGTATTTTATGTTATTGTACTGTACAAATAACATCCATTATTTGCTTAGTTATTTCGTCAAATATCGATATATTTTTCGACATTGTCAAGCACTAGTCGATGTCAAATGGACTTACTCGACGGTTCTGTCATTTGTTTTGAACGGTATAATCCAGCCATTTTATGATGGTTGTCAGATGTCAACAATACATAGATATATCGACTATATTTAACATAGTTGAATAATACGAAATTTTATTTTACATTTACTTAAATTTTGTGATAAATAACATTAAATGTAATAAAATATATTACTTACAAGTGAAAAGAAATAGTGCTGCTTCCGCTGCTATAGTTTTTACACCATCTAATAGAACATTTAGTCATTTTTGGGAGATGTTTTGTTGACAAGTAAGTGCTTGAGACTGACGTAAAATCAAACGGCCAGGCCTAAAATATCCTGATTACTGTCAAGGCCGGTAAAGGTACGTCAGCTTATGTGTCTCGTCCTTAGGTAATACGTCCATGGGTAACAGGTTTAAATTTTTAACAATAATATCATTATTAAGCGACTCGTCTTGCTTCACTCAAGTTCATCACCAGGCAGGTTTTTTGGGCGACTTTAATTCCTTTTCTAAGCCTAAGTTACTTAATATAATATCAATTATTATCAGCCAGTGAAAGCTCCAAATCGGTCAAACAGACAGACATAATTAAAAAAAATGTTTTTCTTATTAGGTAGTGCATTTAGTAAAACGCTTTTCGACATTACAAACACTTTAATTTTATATGTATGTATAGATTAGGTAAATTCGTATTTCCGTGTTTAGTGAAGTAAAATTTAATAGGCAACATCTTGCTTCACTGGACGATCATTCAGCTAGCTAAAGAAGAATAAAACATGATTTGTATTTTTTTATTTGACCAAAGCTTTGTTCGAAAATAAATAACTAACAATTAGTTAGTACTAGTTTTTTTCTCATTTAATCGAGATAAATACAAAACTATTATATATTTAATAAAAAAATAATCTTAATTAAATCCATTAATGTCCAAATAAACAGAATGACAAAATTATAATTATAAGGATTTGCTTCTAATAAGATTAACAAGATATTTAATATGCCTTTTCGACGAAATGTTTGGCTCAGTTTGTAGTAACGTACTTGCTGCGTCAGCGGTCACGGGTTCAAGTCCCGTTGGGAACATTCATTTGTTGAACACGGATGTTTGTATTCCAGTCATGGGTGTTTATAATTATGATAAGTTTGTATTTAAAAGTTATGTAATACGTGTATATCAACTATCTGGTATCCGTAACAAAAGCCTAGTAACTTACCACGGAACTGTGTGTAATAATGTCCGAACATATTTATTTATATTATATATTTATTATATTAAATTACGATTACGTTTTTATCTACAACTAATATACTAATATGTTTTGCTTCGAATATTTTATATCCAAACTCCAAAATAAATAACTCATAAAAAAACTCAAAAAGTCGTAAATAAACCAAAATCATTCTTAATAAAGACAATCAACAAGATATCTGTGTCTTTAGTCTAGCTTTGTGGGAAATGAATCTTAACTTCGAAGTCGGCAAAGATTTCGGTTGAAAGCCATTAAAACTTGTAATACAACAGTTAAATTAACATTTTGGACGGAGCGCTGAGCGATTCCATTCAAACATAATTAAGCAAGTTTCGTGCGCTTTCTGAAACATTAATGCAATATTCATCTATCATTATCTTGTTTTATTTTCTACTTTAATTCCGTAAAGTCCCTTTGATATTTTCATGATCGTAATCGGCATATGTGTATGTATGTCCGATCTTACTTTCCCTCGTAATTACTTAACAGATTAATTGATTTCATAAGTTTTTTCTTAATTACCACGAGTATCATAAGATATGCAAACACAATTTATATTTTCATTCCCGCCATTTCTAATTCTTTCCATCAAACATATTAATGACGATAAAACCTCTCCCTTTCATCACTTTCACTACAAAAATGTTCAAATATGTATTTGCATAAATCCTAGAATATATTGGCTTTACTTTACTTGTCATGTTATACATGTCAAGTAAATGAACATATACAAAAACAAAAAACCCTCTTTTTCATTTCATGAAGTTGAGTAATAACCCCGAAACTCAACCAACCTTATTATAGTAGCTTGTTATTTACAATTATTGAACGCGTTTAATAATTATATAATAATGGTACCACGAGACTTAACGAATGATGATGATAATGTATTAATAAGTGGCTAGATACCATATTTTCGTATTCCGTTTCCATATTATTATATCTACAAATTCGTTTAAATATAATACTTTACTTTACCTGGAACTATGCAAGCTGGACAAGCCGCAAACAATATGTTAAGAAGAAAGAACGGCGCCCAGCACAGTACAAACGTGAAGAACACGAGGCCTAAAACTTTTGTTGCCTTTTGTTCGTTGGCTACAGCGTTGGCTGACATCGACCTGTCCTTTTTGCGGTTTGCAAGGAATCTGGAACAAGGGATTCATGTAAATATCCAGGAAATACTTGAGTGATTTATGAAATAGCGTTTGTTTAACAGACTTTCAAAATAATAATTTCTTAGGTTTACGCGAGTGTTCGACATTATAAATGAAACTATGTTTTCGGATTTTGTCGCGAATTTATTTTGATTTTTGGCTCCCCGCGTTTCGAATGCTTTACAGCATTCATGGTCACGGGAGAGACTAAAGTATTTGACGTTTCAGAAGTTTATGTTGTTACAGACAGTGCCTACTCACAATTTACAAAAAAATCACAATGGCACCAAAGTTTTTTTTAAATGAAAAAGTCCTTATTTAAAATAGTCATCTGCCTGTTGTTCATTTTTGTATTATTTATGTATGTTCAGCGATATCTTGAAGGCGCCTCGACCGATTTCAACTCAACTCTCAACGAAAAAATGAAAAAATTATACCCACCATCCCACGGATATTTTTATAGACAAACTGTTTTCTAAGCAAATCTAATATGTACAATTTACATTAAACATATGTGTTTTGACGACACGTTTAGCTCAGTTGGTAGTGAACCTACTTTTTGCGCCAGCGGTCGCGGGTTCGAGTCCCGCTGGGGGCATTCATTTGTTGAGCACGAATGTTTGTATTCCACTCATGTGTGTTTATATTTATAATATGCATATTTTTTAAAATTTATATCTGTGCTATATATCAACTAACTGGTATCCGTAACACAAGCCTGGTAGCTGACCATGGAACTAGATGAAGCTGTTGAAAAATGTCCCAACATATAATTATTTATATTTATATGTATGTAGCAAAAGGTATAAATTTGTACAAATATTTACAAACATTGTATATCCCCCAAATAGCATAGTTCGATTAAACTATAATCTCGCCATATCAGACTGTACACAAGGGAGTTCCCCAAACCAGCAATTTTCTGACCGCCAATGTTCTTGTTGGACAAATTAAATCTCTCTGGCTTAATCTCGAATTTGAACACTACCTACATCTACCTTCGGCTTGAGATCTAGGTACTAGGCCTACATTATATAATCTGTTGGTGATTACGAGATTTCCTTTGTGGCTGTTTTCGAAATTTGGGACAGTCAACTTAAATACAGTTCTAATCTTATCATAACTTTTTAATTTTATTGGAATTAGTTTTAATATCTTTATGATCCGTTCATAAACTTATATATACTATACTAGCCTTTCCCGCGGCTCCCCTCGCGTTCTAAAAGCTGAAAATCGAAAGAAATATTTTTCTCCCGTTTTTGTAAAAATTTAATTGATGCTCCGCTCCTATAATAGGTCGTAGCGTGATGTAATATAGCCTATAGCCTTCCGGATAAACGGACTATCTGACACAAAAATATTTTTTCAATTCGGACCAGTAGTTCCTGAAATTAGCGCGTTCAACCAAACAAACAAAATCTTCAGCTTTATAATATTAGTATAGATTACGTAAATAATAATATTTGTATTAATCTTAATTCGACTTTTTTCAAGTATTGAATCTTCTTCCCTTTGATAAAAATATTTACATCAATGTAACAAAACTGTATCTAATTTTACTAAAAGTCACTTATTAGTTGCCTTATAAGGTATTAAAATACAAATTATATCTACAGCGTTACAACGGTGTTTAAAATTTAGTATAAATAAATTTTCCAATATCAAATACGGCGTTTAAACGTAAACTTAGCCTGTAATAAGTTATAATCGTTTCTTAATCATACTATCATGTTTATTCGAACGAACGGGCTTGTTAAGCTCTAGAGTCTAGAGTACGAGTATATAAAGTTTATAAATAAATAAATAAATATGTTGGGACATTTACATACAGCACTATCTAGTTCCACGGTAAGGTACGAGCCTTGTGTTATGGATACTAGATGGTTGATATACTACACATAATAATTTATATAAGTTTAAATACATACATATTATACAGTAATACATACATATTATATATACAGTATAATACGAGTAGTATCTCTCGTCATCGCTGTTTTTAACTGCTGTTTTTTTGTTTAACATTAGCTATGTGCGAGTCCCGTCAAAATCGGTACAGCCGTTTCAGGGATTAGCCGAAACAAACAGACAGATAGACAAAAATATTTAAAATTATTTTTATTGTAAGTACCGTATATAGTTTCTTTTGTTAAAAAGCTGTTATTTTAAAATTAAAAACAGGCACTCAATAATAAAATTTTTATGTCCTGATAATTTACATCTCACGGATTCTTAATTGTTTGTGACGCCTTGTGACCTACAACGTGTCGATCCCTTTGGGTATATAGACCACTTGGGTATCAGAACTCTAGACCAATTACTAAACTGTAACTCTTAATTTTCATAGTGATTAATCTAATTAATTAAAGCCCTAAAATTATTCATTTAGTCACTAATTGACAGAAAAGCTAAATCCGTTGGGTATAGAAGCATGAAAATTTGTAGAATAATTTGTGTGGTAGATTTTACAAAGATATTTGGCAATTAAGTTTAATTTTAACTCATTTCTTGGAAAAAATTAAATGTGAAAAATAACAACTGTAAAAAAATTTACATACATTAAAAAATCTAAGTTGTGATCGTGGGAAAGTGTATTGTAGGTATATTTATAAATTACGCATAAATAAAAAAATGAAATGTAACATTACTAGATATTAGGTAAATATTATAATAGATAATCATAAGAAGTTATTATATAAATTAATAAATAATAATATAATTTTCTTAAAAAAACGACTAAGTTAATTAAAAAGTTGGCTTCAAAAAAACCCATGACAAATCCTATGTATAATAGTAGATTAGTAGCCAAGGGCTGTAAGGCATCAATTGCAGCCCGAGATATTTAGGCGCACGAGCGCAGCGAGGGCGCCTATAGTTCGAGGGTGCAATTGATGTTTACACCCGAGCTAACTATTCTGCTTTACATCTCGATTGTGAGGTAAGTAGAAAAAAACCGGCATTACAAGAATAAATTTTTTGAAGTGAAAAAACTTCTTTAGAATCGTTGTGATTTCAACTCGATGAAACGAAAAAATAAATCCATAGTACCAGGCGCTCAGGGACGGGGAAGAGTTAGCCTTAGTTAGATCTCGCCCACCGCGAGTCAGTGACATTTCTAACTCTGTCTAACTTGTGGGTGTGACCTTCGCGCCATCTCACTCTCTCATCGAGCTTAGACGGGGTCATTAAGTATAAATATAAACGAGATTTAAAAATTAGTTTGCCAAAGAAGATTTACTTCTGACATGTGTACTTTGTAGTTTGTACACACGCACTTTTTTTTCAAGATCGAAATTGAGCTTCGCCGTTCGATATTTAAAATTGATGACTATTATACTCACACGAAGACAAGACTGATGAATAGCAAAGCGACCTCTTTGGTCATTGGGCTGAATGCATGATGTCTATTGCCAGTATGATGGTTAGATGTACGCGAACTTTTTGAAAGAAGTGTTTTTTTAATTACTTACCGCCCTAGGGCTTTTTTAGCTACATTATTACCCTAGAGCGCTAATTAGTCACCTACAAGCCCCATTTGGAGGTAATAAGAATCTACTTACCGAACATGAGAGATGTAAATTCTATTTACTGTATAAAAACCTAATGAAGCGAAGGTAAATCGGATAGTAATATTACAAAATATATATTTAATCCCTTGACCATTAATTATTTTTAATAATTTAATGGTTACTCTAAATCATAAACTCGATTACATAAAACTAAATTTGACTAGACTAGGCTTTACCCTTTTCAAACTGATTTATTAATCAGACCTGCTAAATGGAAGCAACTTAAATTATTTTGTTTGAAATACATTATTTTCGTTTTAAATCGTTATCTACTAACGATCAGCTTCAACTTTGACTCAGTGTTTTTTAATTGACACTTTTAGACTTTTAATGCACAAAAGGTGTTCAACTTGTTGAATTTTCGTACAAATAATAATCCTTTTATCTTTCTAAATAAAAATACGATTTTTAAAGAGCAGTGTCTTTTCAGTCGAAAATGGATTGTGTGGGAAAATGGTCAACTCTCCCTCAGGATTATGGCTACTATAATTTATTTCCCTTTTATAACCACCAAGAGAGTAATAAATTAGATTATAATTTTATTGTTCGTGTTGAGTATGTATTTGAAATGTTATCCTTGCCTACTTCGTAAGGGACCGAGATCCTATTTGTTATGGTAAGAGTGGTCTCACTTTGTTAAAAAAATAACATGAATTGACTGTGTAAACTTAATGATAACATCAAGACCTATTTAGGTCTATATAATATGATGGCTATACATATTTACTCAAATAAATCGTAATATAATATAATTAAGAATACTGTTTTTTTAGGACAACACGTTTGGCGCAGTTTGTAGAGACCCTATTTTCTTGCGCCAGCGGTCGCGGATTCGAGTCCTGATGGAGGCATTCATTTGTTAAACTCAGATATTTGTACTCCAGTCATGGGTGTTTATATTTATAATATGTATGTATTTAAACTTATTTATGTACTATATCAACTATCTGGTATCCGTAGCACAAGCGTCCTTCGTAGCTTACCACGGAACTAGATGGCGCTGTGTGTAATAATGTCCCAACATTTATTTATTATATTATTTATTTTTTTATAAGTGAATATAATAGATTATGTACGACCAGTGTAGTTTTGTCTTTACATTTATATTTCTTACTATCTTCTGCTTTATTCCGTTCAGGAGTTTAAGAGTAACTCCTCTGAGGCAACAAATCAATACAACCAGTAAGAGATTAAGCGCAGTATCGACAGCTTTACTTATTCTTTGAGTTAAGATAAATGAGAAATCTAAAACTATAAAAATAAAAAATAAATCCCGACCAGGGATTCGAATTGGCTTTTAGATCAGCATTCAAAATTAGAAGTAATTTTTTCGAAAAATAAATTTAGCATTTTTACGTGTTCGCTGAAAGCTCGTAATGGTATTTCTTGTTAACCACAACGCGTTGTAGTCCAAAATAATGAGGCCATTACGCGAGTTAGATATAACGGTTTCGCATTGAATATAAATAAATATTATTAGGTTTTTGATATAGCTCCTTTTAGGCAGTGGTAGCTCAGTGGTAACCTGCTTCCTTGGAAAATCGAGTGATGCGGTTTCAAATCCCGGGTCTCGCACCTCTGATATTTTCATGTGCGAATATGTTCCAACATGATTACAACTGGCCAAACGGTAAAGGAGAATATTGTGAGTAAGATTTTCGAAAGACACGTACAGTTTGAAAGTTCACACTTGGCCAGCGTGGTAAACTGTAACCTGGCCCTTATCTATGGAATTGAGGCCGGTGCCCTACAGTGGGACGCCAAAAAGGGCTAAATACGTATACATGCTTCGTTTACTTAAACTAAGTTATCCCGATACACAATATCATTCAGACCGTAGAGTTTTTGTGTACTAAACTCAAAGAATGTTTTTATAAACATAAATATTATTATTTTTTTGTAAAACCCATAGAAATTATTTTCTGCTCCAGAATACCATTTACATTATTAAAATTCTTATAACAGTCGTGTCAGTTTCAGACGCGTAGGACCCTTGTCTTTTAAAAACAAAAAATGTTGACTGTTGCAAAAAATCAATGTAAATATTAATTTATCCGATTGTGTGCATGAAAATAAATTCTAATCACAATTGCTTTGCTCGGGTTTGTCTTTTTTTGTTTTTTATTTAATTGATGTAGAGTATTTATATGAAACAATATGATTACATCTAGTCTTACGGTGAAGGAAACATCGTGAGGAAACTTGTATGTCTGTGAAAACCTAGCAAGTTTCCGAAAAACGTGAAGTCTGCCAACACGCACTAGCCCATCGAGAGGCCGGAGACTATGACCTGATCACCCTCTGTTGAAGGGAGGCCCGTACCATACATACATACATACATACTACATACATACATATTTTGTTAGTTTGTTTGATTTATTTTTGATTAAAATATTTTTTTTATATTTTTGTACTAGAAGGTAGCCCTCATTAAATATAATTATTAATATTCTTCTTCTTCTCTTCTTTCTATGTAAATCATTGTAAACGATAATTCTAAACTAAAAAATAACTAAAACACAACATACGTAGGTAATAAAAAAAATAAATGAAAATAGACGCTGAAATCAACATTTTATAACTTTGCTATCCCTCTTCAATAAGGGTAGTTATTGCCTTACACAAGAAGGGATGATTAAACGGTAAACTTATATAACAGTAAACATATTTTCAATGTATGGCGGATACACATTAATTACGAGTACTGTTATATTTTAATCTAAGAAGTAGGAATGTTTGACGTACACATAAAGCCAGCCATTACAGACTGATAGTTCTTCGAATATTCTGATAGCATTTTCTTTAAGAATACTATAAGAATAATAAAACTACGCTATTTTATAAAATGAAGTTTTGAGTATAAAGCTTATTTCATGTTTAACTTTTACGTTTAGGTCCAAGTTCTGTACACAATAACGTATCAGTCATTGTTTTTAAAAAATATTTCATGAACAGATTTTGCAAAATTACTGTTCTACTATATGTAAAAATTAATATTATAGTTCAATTTCATAAGTAAAAATTAAAAAAAACATTTTAAATCTTCTAATACAATACTTTCTGATCAGTAAAGAATAGTAAAAGACATTTTTTTCTATTTTAGTATATTAATCTCTATTAGATATAAATGACTGAATAATTATAAAGGATAAAAGATAGGAATTCTTTAATTAAAATAACAATGGAAGGAATTGTAGAAATGTAAATTATCATAAAAGTTATTCAAGTCTTCAGAATAGTTTACGAACAAAACCGCAAAATTAGCTTCAATTATTCTGGCCGCTTATGGAACTTAATTAGAAAATCTTTATACATTTTGTTTTTAAAAACGATAATTTAATACTAAAGTGCGTGTAATAAGAAAGACTCATGACCTTTCTCCAGCTGTGGACGAGAAAACTTGAATATGAGAATGTGGATTGATAAGAATATGCTTCCTTTATAAAACTTTAAGTCTTGAAAGGAACTGGCGATAAAAACTCATCGACAATAAAATATTTTTTAAATAAATTGTTTTTTGTCAAAAATACATAAATGTCTCACTGTGGGGCAAGATCGATCGTCAACTCGTGGGGAATCAGGCCTCAGATCTCAATCAGAATAGTACGCTGACCAAGTGCGGATTAGCCGACAACATGTCTTTCAAAAACTTGCTAAGTTTTCTCAGACATGGAGGTTTCGTCACAATGTTTTCCTGTGTGTTTTTTTCACCGTAAGACAAGTAATTCGTGTGAATACAGGTGTATTTGAACCCACATCAGTCAGTTTCCCAAGCGACGTTACCACTGGGCTACTGCTATTTTATATTTTAGTAAATGTAAAAGTCCTCATTTTGTTGACATTCGTCTTATTATATTTGGATTTATGATTTTACCTCACTTCAAGATGACAACTAACTGAACGAAAAACGTCTTCTTAAAGAAAAGTAATTTTAGATAACAAAATCTCTGCCTTCACTCTTCTGCACAACATTTTATAATTGTTTTCATATCAAAATATATTTAATAAGTTAATGTAGGGTTATTTCTAGGGCTAATATGAAGTTATTTTCAATGTAAAAGTAACTTTGTCTGTTTGTATGGATGGCCCGGTTTCGGTTCGTCGTCTATTTTGTAGAGAGTACGTAAACAGCATTCGTTTTTATAATGTCTAGATTCAGATATTTTTATAACGCTATTTCAGAAACCATCAAAAATTTGAAAAATCTTCAAGTAATTGAAAACTGTACTACACCAAAGTGGCATGGACTAGTTTCATTAATTAAGTAGCGGTTAGGCAGAGAATGTGCTGTACAGATCTCGTGTTATCATAATTTTTTTTTAAATCTGAACATCAACGATAGTACTATCTACTAGGAAGCACTATCTAAATACCACATCAACATCGGTTATTACAAAGTTGTACGAAATGACAAGAACTACGGACACACAGACACGGGAATTCATATTATATAAAATTTTCGTCAAAAACGAGTCGGACTCGCGCACGAAGGGTTCGTACCATTATCTATAACAATTAAGCTAGTCCTCTAAATTGTATGAGCGCCCATACAACTCAAAGGACATCTTAATTGGCGTCAACTAATCATACACATTCGGAAACCCTATAATTTTCAACTTTTTTTTATTTTTTGGAATTTTTCCTATATTTGTGCTGCAAGACCTTGCTTTTTGCCAAATTTCAAAATTCTAGATCAACTGGAACTATCCTTTATTCTTGGAGTGTCAAAAATTTGCAGCATATAGGGCTATCTATATCTTTTGATAGCGTTGGCTTAGAAACTTGTGTTTTTCACAGCTTCAAGGGACAGTAGACTTGAGTATTTGACATGAATTTCAGCTTGATAGCTTGAGAAAAAGGGTCTTGACAGACAGACGGACGACAAAAAGTGATCCTATAAGGCTTCCGTTTTTTGTCTTTTGAGGTATGAAACCCTAAAAACGGAAAATTATCCCACTAACCTCAACGATAAAGCATTCGGTGCTGCCAGTGATATCTTCAAAGGTTTTAGCCTAGCTCGTCTAGTCTCCGCTGCTATACTCGGTGGGGTCTGCGTCGCTACGTCTCGACCTCGTCTGGACTGACCGGACTTTGTGCTCTTCCCACATCCATTCATGTAACTTAGCTGTGGGTGAGAGATGCTCATGCCGATTTTGTGGCGTTGAGTCCTAAGGAATTAAAACATAGCATATTTATAAATATAACATTTGTCATTAATTTAATACTTTTTAGGTTTACGCGAATATTTGACATTATAAATGAAATTATCTTTTCGGATTTTGTTGCGGATTTATTTAGATGTTTGGTTCCCAAAGTTTCAAATGCTTTACAGCAATCATGGTCACGGGAGAGTCCTTTATATAATAATAGACATATAAGTTACTTTATGGGAGAGACTAAGGTATTTGACGTCTCATACTTGTTACAGGCAGTGTCTACCCACAATTTACAAAAAATCCAAAATGGTACTTTGGTGCGTCGGGAATTTTAAGAAAGAATTTGTTTCATAAAAACTTATGAGGAAATGAAAAAGACAAAATATGTTTGCGGTTTTTATTTTACTTATTAAAAACTCTAATCGGTCTAGATAATACTCCCTTTCTATAGTTGTAAAACATAGTAAAATTCGTATAGAAGTTTCTAAGATTAACCCAAGCGAATAAAGAGGGTGGCAAGAACGCTTTATTTTAAACTTTAATATTAACCTTATACTGTAATAATCCTGTATTGGAAGGATAATTATAATCTCTCTTCGCGATAAACTTGAAAAAACATTTCTGTCTTCTAAGTTTCATATCAGTCTACGTGAAAGATAATACGGAGCGTAAGCTCTTTCATACAGTGCTATATAAAAGCGAGGTTACATTTTGTAAAGACGAACGACATCACACAATATGGCTCGAACGTGTTGACAAACCCTAGTTATAAACAGATGAGAAGGTACGTCTTTCTAAATCATAAATTTAATTCAATTTTCTTGTTAATGGCTCCAAAGCGTACCAATTAGCAAATGTCACGTACAATGGAGTAGACAGGCCAAATCATTTTGAATATTTTAGTATTATTCCATAAGTACTTTCTTAGAATCATGTAAATTTTTAACAGATTAAATGAAATTATCGGTTTTTGGTCGTTGTTTTGAGTGGTTCATAGTAAACATGATCTCTCCCGTGATCTATCCCATCTATTCGTAAGATTTTATATAATTATTGTTATTAAGTAGAACTCGACTTCGACAAAATACAAAAAAAGGGCTGTGGAGTCTTTTAAACTCAAGATTAAAGTCGCTAATCTATAATTTGGTTATTGCCATACAGAACGTCTTATTTTTCGTTTAAATATTCGTCCAAATATACCTACCCTTAATAAGCCATTGATAACAAACGGAATTTTCTATTATGTATTCAAACATCGATCATTAAACACTTGATTTTATAGTATTCGCTAATTTGCTCTTGAATTGCTTGAGTTATGTTTAATATTGAAGATCTCTCAAAGGGAAACTTATATAAGAAATTATTAAAGCTTTTTCTTTCTTCGTTAAATAAATATTTCAGTAGGATTTTTATTAGTTGAACTACAAAAAGGACTGTTCCTCTTCAATATTCAAATAGAGAAAGACAAAGTAGAAAATTTTACAAAACACGTGTATATTTACTAATCCCAAGGAACCACATTAATTTTTGAAGGTTAAAATTATTGATCGAAAATGTCTACTCTACTGTCGAATCACGCAAAGTTACATGTTTACACTACATACCAAATTACTTGCAAGTGCCATTAGGTATCTTTTTTCCCCAAATATCATACCATTATGATACAAAAAAATGAGGAAATATGGATCTACTCTGTACCCTTTAAAAATAGGTTATAGCAGTGTCGTGCTTATGCATAATATGTGTTTGAAGAGACAATTTTTGAACCAAAAAGATAATAACTTATAACATAATTTATAAAGATTTCATAACTGAGCCTCACCTATACCAACATATCGCTGCTTCAAAACAAAAGGGCCACAAATCAAAAATATTCAAAATCCTTTTTATTGTAAAAATTCAAATTTTGTCGGTTATATTTTCATAATTTAAAAAGATTCCCATGAATTTCACATTCTAAGCAATAAAAATACTACTGACGTCTTTTTTGTATTTTCGAATTTACGCTGCAAAATCTGTGCAAAGCCGCCATTTTTTTAGTTGCGGCCCGAACGTCGACGAGAGCGCATGTTTGTTTGGTGCTAAAGGGCCATAACGCAAAAAAATCTCTTGATTAAGCTTTTATTATTTAAACAAAAGTGCCATATTTTGATAAACGTCCGTTTTGCATATAATATTTATGTAAGTATCACATATTTTACTTAATCAAAAGGGCCATATTACAAAAAAGCCTGTTTTGTTTATAACACTTTATAGGAGTGTTAGTAACAATTTAAAAACAAAAGTACCATATTTTTAAATAAGTATGTTTTGCATAGAAGATGCGTTTAGGAGATAATAATTACGTTGATTCAAAAGGGACATGTTAGGAATACGTCCGTTTTGCTGGTAATTTTTTCTAGGTTATTAAAGAATAAAAGTTGTTATTTTGATATACGTCATTTTTGTATTGTATATTTTTAAAAGTAAAATCATATTATTTTATGAATTAAATGGACTGTTTTTGCTTGTTATTTTTATTGTATGTTTTTTATTAAGGTAAAAGTTTATTTTATGCATTTTTGTAAAACAAATGTATTTGTTTTAATTATTTTTTATAGAATAAACAACAGAGCGCATAGGATACTCAACATGGTAAATTACAAAAACCAAATCAAGCAGCCAAATGACAATGATGAAAGAATGGGCTGATTATTAAGATTATAAGAATTGATAAAGAGAATAAAAACAAGATTTTTAATAAAACTTCCTACCAAGAAAGTGAGTTCAAATCTGTAACAACACTTACAACATTAAGAAAAAGGCAGCAAAATAGTAATTTAATACTAAAAAACTTGTATACTCACAAACCCAGCATACCGGAAACAAAGAAGAGGGGTATTCTTAATCTTATAAAGAAAAATGTCATAACTTAATATTACGAGGCGTTTTTTTTAACCTTTAAGACTGATATTGAAAAGATAAAGACTGATTTATAAGATTTATTCACTTTTAAAGTGTTAGTATAATGTCAATTATGACTCTTGAGCGATTATATCAATTATGATTCGTGAGCGAAACGGAGAGGCGATCGCCGTCTCCCTTGACGTCTCGAAGGCCTTTGACAGGGTCTGGCACGCTAGCCTTGTAAGAAAGCTTTCAGCCTATGGTATATCTCCTGGCCTGATCAACTGGATTAAAGACTTCCTGAGCGACAGATCACTCAGAGTTGTGGTTGAGGGTTGTTCATCACAACCCTTAAAGACTAACTCAGGGGTTCCACAGGGGTCTGTTCTCTCTGCAACCTTGTTCCTGCTTCATATCAACGACCTGCTTATACCCGGTATCTATGGGTACGCAGACGACAGCACTGTTGTAGAGAGATACCTGCCAAATCCTCGAGCCAGTAGAGATCAAATTCAGTCTGAAAGAGAGGCCATGGTGGAGCGAATTGCGGTTGAATCTCACACTCAAGACAGTCTCCATTTAGGGCGATGCCAATCTTGTGAGTGTCAACGCCACCAAAACACAGGCGTGTCTGTCCACCACAAAAAGAAGTCCTTTTACCTTGACTCCTACTTTCCGAAATGTTCCCCTAGAAGACACTGACCGTCTGCAGTTGTTGGGAATGGACATTAGCTCCAACATGAACTACGGGCGGTTCATCGAGTCTAAGGCTAATGAAACAGCGAGGAAAGTTGGCATCCTCGTAAAGGTCCGACAGTACTTCACACCAGGACAGCTTCTTAATTTATATAAAGCTCAAGTCCGGTCGTGTGTGGAATACTGTAGTCACATATGGGCTGGTGCTGCGAAATGCCATTTGTCTGCTTTAGACTCGATTGAGAGGCGTGCGAAGAGGATTATTGGTGACCTACAAGCCTCGATCACCGACGTAAAGTTGCCAGCCTCTGTGTATTCTATAGGTTACATTTTGGAGAGTGTGCGCAGGAATTACATGATTTATTTCTCCTGGTCTCCATCTTTATGTCGTGGACATTCCATCCGTCCGAACGAAGCGTTTCGCTTCGCCATTTATTATACATGCGGCTAAGGATTGGAACAACCTGCCTACGTCAGTGTTTCCGTCCGATTACAATATGGGTGTCTTCAAGGCAAGAGTGAATAGGTGGTTACTTAATTAGTGCGACTTACTATCTACGACTGCGTTACCACTTTCCATCAGGTGGAACGTAGTCAAGCACTAATTCAGAACGATATAAAAAAACTTTGATAATTATATTTGAGTTCCTAATTACACTTTGATACTTACATTTAAATGCTACGATTCCTAATAATTTTGGTTCTGTGATTATGATTATGTTATTACTCTATTTTGTAAGGTTAATTATTTTTCATTGATTTTTTGAGATTGGTTTTATACTTAGCTAAAGTCTAGTTTTCATAATATTATTATTTTGAAGTTGAACTGAAGTTATAAACTTCAGTTACATAGGTAATAGCATTACTTACTTTTGTATTTTTAATTATGTTTCAGTAAGTACAATTTGATTTTGAGATTAATTTTATAACTATTTTTTTTTGAAGTTACCTAATAAGTTAAAACTTCAACTACTACAACTTAGTAGTTGTTTTTTGTTTTTTTTTGTAGCATTTCTTTATATTTTACAGAAACAATAGTTATTTTAGTAATTATTTTTATGTGACATGGTCACTTTCCTTGGTTTATAATATATTTTTTCTAATTTGTGTAAGCTAATGTCACAAAAAGAACCTTGAATACATATTATTTTTACAAATTGTGACTGTTTTGTTAAATTTTCCCCTTAATTCAAACAATATCTTTATATACAAAAGAGACTTATCTGCTCATAACTTTTTTTTTAGAAAAAAATACACATAACCGAATTAACCATTAAAAGCAGATTAAAAATATCTTTCTAACAGTGTATAACACCTATTTATCAGTTTTAAAATTACAGAGCAATTATACAAAAACTCATTTTGAAAACTTTAAATGGCTCTCCTGTAAAATTAGGTCTTTTCGCGTTGTGGCCCTTTTGTTTTAAAGCAGCGATATATTCTGTGTTCGATTTCGTAAATCCTAGTTAACGCTGCTTATACTAAGGCATACTACTGCTTCCGCAGGGAGGTCCACCATAGATGCCCATGTATTTTTTGATAGCAGAGTGGACCATAAAAGCCAAATTCAGACGGAGGAAAGTCCGTAGAGCTTTAACAGGCTGCCTAGATGGCTTTTAGCCGATAAAATACTCGTATCACCTACATACATGTTAGTTGTTGATTTGTACAGTACACATTTCAATAAAATAATAATTCTCAAAAAAAAAATATCTATAAAAAAATAACAAAAATCTTATCGTAAGATAACTTTATGTTGTAAAGTTTGTGTTTCGTTTATGAATATCGAGACATATTTTAATAAGTTTCACTTAATGAATAATTCAGTGCTATATTTATTCATTACTTTTCTTTCTGAACTGAAATTAGTTGATTTTTCATTTTATCTTATATATTGAAAAAGTAAAAAAAAAATTATCTACTGCGTATTAATGTAATTGTTTTTTAAATATAATAATTTTATTCAATATTTGAGTTATTTAAGTTTTTTATGCATTAATTACTTACCGTGAAGTAGATGTGACTCTCCAAGTTAGCTGCCTCGATACATTTGTTCCAGGTGAGAGATCAGGAGAACTTCTTGCGCCTATCCTCCGCACACATTGTATTGGGCCGTTATCATAACCGCCACATTGCCTGACAAAGAAAAATCACTACATAGTATAAAACAAAGTCACTTTTCTGTCCTGCCTGACAAAGAAAAATCACTACATAGTATAAAACAAAGTCGCTTTTTCTATCCCTATATCCCTTTGTATGCTTAAATCTTTAAAACTACGCAACGGATTTTGATGCGGTTTTTTTAATAGATAGAGTGATTCAAGAGGAAGGTTTATATGCATAACTAACGGATCCCGCGGCTTTGCCTATGCTAAATCTAGGGAAGAGCCCGAGCGAAGCGAGGGCGAGTCGCTAGTAATATTATATGCAATATATTATAGTAGTACGGAGCATATCTTTTGGAAATTTGCTTGGTTCTAGCATAATATTGTATCTGAGAAATAAAGGTTTTCAATGTTGTTTTGCTTCATCATAAGCCAAATAATAATAGCAAATAATGAATAACAATTTCTTTTCTATAAGACAAAATATTTCATTTCTTTTTAATCCCTTTTCAATTTACGATTTACAAAGATTATTTCTTAGTGTTTATTTTAGACAACCGGTGTTTTAGGCTTTACGTTGTCTGTCCATTGGAAATTTTATTCAATAATGGAACGAGTCTTAAGAAAATTCATGAAAATCCTTACAGACTTTTTTGGGATATCCCGAACTGACAAACTAAGAACGTTGATACACCTATATGATAACATGTTCGTATTTAATATCTTAAGGAATATATTGTTTGATGGTACGAAACCATCGAATCATGCGAATCGAATGCGGCATCGAATTTTACGGCTCACACTTAACTTATTCGTATATCAACATTATTTATGATAATACATATTATATCTTGCTTAGTCTTTGTACCAAAATTATAATTCTAGCTTTATTTCTTACAATAGATACTTCTTTATAAATAAGTATCAAAAGAAATAAAGTAATATTTCAAAAATATTTTAGTAGAGCACAATATGAGCAACTAGGTACATTAGGCAGTAAGAAAATCCTCTCACAAAAGATATTTCTGCTGAGCCATCTTATATAAATTAAAATTGCATGACGTGCAAAACATGTTCTATATCAGGTCGCCGAATATAACAATGATTTTTGGGTTACATAACCGGAGAGCTCATATATTAAACACTCTGTATAGTCAATCCATCTCCCTTTATTACAAATATTGACTGACACTTTATTTTACTTACTAAATTATATTGAACGGATGATATCATGGGTTCGATGCCAGGTTTTCATTTTTCACTTTTTTTATTATCTGACAAGTTTTTAATTTTTTTTATTATTACTTGAGAAATTACTGTTAGTAAACCGCCAGAATCTTTTATCTTACATATTATACTTGTAATTACATTAAAAAAAAAAACAAAATATGTGTGCATTTTATTATTGAGCCTTTACAGCATGAAATCTGTTCAGAATTCAGAAGAGTTTATTATAACTTTAATAAAGCTAGATTAGATGACAAACACATATCATTTTGAGAGAAAATTTTGACTGTACTTATGCAAATCCAACGTTATCTTCCATACATAACGACAAGGTGAAGTATCTAAACAGTGAAAACTTAAGTACTTTAAATTCTAAAAACTCGAATTAGAATACAAGAGAAACTTTTGTACTGTCATTAGCGCACTTTGTCCCAAACCGCATGAATGTATGAAGTTTTCTTTTGTAGTGAATAATACCACCGTAAATACGAATATGAATAAGCTCACAAAGCTCTGTCACATTAAATTAAATTCACAATATTTTTTTAATAAAATAATCACTACATATTAATAAAATTTAATAGTCTGTTTTAATTTTAAATTAACAGCTTTTCATTAAATGCATATTAAAAATTTTCTTTGTCTGTCTGTTTATCCCAGCTAATGGATTAGGCTTTGGAAGGGACTTTCACTCGCAGATTGAATATTATTATGATACTTTTAATATATTAAAAACCATTTAATTTATTTTGACTTACGCCAAGCAAAGCGGGCCGGGTTCGCTAGTTCTAAAATATAATGATAAAATAAATTCTCCACTATGTCGCTTTAAATATTTTTTATCGAAATATATACTTCATAAAATAAATATTATTTTAATCAGGCGTGAAAATGAGCTACATATAATACGATTATGAATATCGTATTCAGATCTTTTTAACGTCCCAAGTGGATGGAGAATCTTCCGGTTCAGTAGTTTTGAAGTTTATTGGCAACATACATCGTGACACAAGATTTTTATATATATAAGATGTTATTAATTAATGATTAGTCCATAAAATTATTGTTCATATTCGTTCGTATACTAAATATCATCGAAAAACATCGAGCCATTTCGGAATACGAAGTAACAAGAATACACGCACGTACAAAAGCTCTATATGAACAACGAGGACGTAAATGACAGAAAAAAGCTAGTATTTTTAACAGTAGTAATACTAGTATTATTCGTAAGAACTTTCTTTTCTCGTACAAGACATGACTTTTATCAACAATGGCCAACTTTTATCGAAGTTACAAGATAAATCACTGTATTGGACAGATAAATAACAAAATAAATACGAAGGTTTTTTGAGTCTAACCTTTAAAAATATTTGGCACTTTCGACCTCACATAAATCACTTTCCATTTAGATTTTTGTATTCATTATTCATTTCTTTAACATATACGTGAGACCATAACATTATTTTTATTCCGCAAGATCGATGGATGTAAAAAGGAACCAAGTGCAAAATTATATTTTTACATAATCTTGAAGTTTCAATCTAAAATGCTTTAGTATGGAAAAGCTGCGACACACAAAACTTTGTGTTCTACAGCATCTTACAACTTTTATGCAATAGGTAATAATTTTCGACTTATACTAAGTTTCTTCTTAGTATCTACGTTCTACTTACATTAATATTTTATTCTAATAAAAATAAGACGTACCTCCATTGTTTAGGACAATTTTAAAATTAAAAATTTCAAACTTTATTATTTGGTAAGCCTAAAATCGAATATCCATACATATAATATGCTAACTTAGTCGAGTTTGTTCCTATTAATTTTACAAGATATATATTAAAATAGTCTTTATTATCAAAACAGAGGCCAAATCTATATTTTTTTTAGAATTCCTGACTGTGAGACTGTGAGAAAACCGCTGAATGGATTTTTAAGAAATTTGGTATGATAATATATAGGTTATTCGGCTTAACTTATAGGGTACTTTTTCCTGCGGGAAAATATCCAACTTCTAAATGCCCAAACGAAGCGAGGATGAGTCACTAGTAACCATGTTATAATTAAAAACATTGTTTGAAGTATAAAATGACTGCTATGCCTTTTTCTATGATAAGATTTTTTCATTATTTTTTTTATTTAAATAAAGCACAACATGAGTAAAAAGTCGTGGCAATATTAAAACTGAAAAGTTTATCGGTCTTACTTTCAAGTTGCTTCAAGCCGGATAAAAGGTCAAGAAGTACCATTGACTAAGCACTCTTCACATCGGTCACTTTCGGACAAAATATCTCATTACTATTTAAATTGCTATTTACGACTCATTATTATTAATTCTACATGAGAACTTCATTTATTTTTTTCATTTCACACTTTTTCAAGCCTTAAAGTATGTGATGGTTTACAGTTTTTTTTTTATGGTAAAAAGGGGACAAACGGGCAGGAGGCTCACCTGATGGGAAGTGATCACCTCCGCCCATGGACATCTGCAAGCCAGGCTTGCAGATGCGTTGCCGGCCTTTCAGGAAAGGGAGGGATGGAGAAGAGAGGGAAGTGGAAGGGAAGGGGGAACGAAGGCGGAGGATTAAGGGAAGAGGGAGGGGGGAAGGAGAGTGGGCCTCCCGGACTCTCACTCACCGAACGAAACGCGACAGCATAGCTGCCACTTCACGCCGGTCTTCTGTGAGAGAGTGGTACTAATGAACTATACAGGGCGTGCCGGCCCATTCGGTTGCTACCCGAAGGTAACAAGCATGACACTACCACTCGATAAAACTACTTCATGTAATAAAACAATGAGATTTTTAGTAAATGAATATATTGGGACATCATAGCCCACAATCTAGATCAATGGTACGAGGCTTGTGTTACGAATATCAGGTAGTTTATACACTACAGATGTATATATTGCTTTAAAAACATAGGTATTACAAACAGCCATAACTGGAGTATAGACAATTCTACTCATTACACAAATAAATGCTCTCAGCGAGAGTCAAACCCCCGACTGATGGTACAGTATGTGGGATTACTACAAATTGAGCCAAATGTGTCTTACTAAAAATACTTGATCCGTATGAAATTTGAATGTTTTTTAAAATGATGAAGTACAATTTACATAATACTACCTTTGACTATATTAATAGGAAAACTGTATAAAGCGTGAGATTATGGACTTATAACGCTCTCACCTTGAAAATTTGAATCACAAATTCTACTACTGTACCCCCATTTCATAAATGAATAGTGGATGACTTGACAGATCCATTTATACTACTGCAACTATTTATATTAGAAAAGGCAAAGTCGTTGGCAACAAGTAATATTGTCTATACTAATATTATAAAGAGGAAAAGTTTGTATGTCAGTATGTTTGTAACGAATTGGCTCAAAAAGTACTGGACCAATTTTAAAAATTCTTTCACCATTGAAATGCTACATTATCACTGATTAATAACGGCTATACTTTAACTGACCCCTTAACAGGAGAGGAGGAGAAGTGCATGCCGCACATAATATATGAAATAGGTAGCCGCGCGGCTCAGGAGTATATTAAAGCTAGAGTAATTTTGGAGAATTTTCAACCCAGCAAGTGATCGAATGAAGTTTAGTAGCGAAAAAAAATGTACGCGGGCGAAGCCGCGCGTATTGCTAGTATTTTATATTAAACTACAGTAGCGATTTAATTCAACTTCCACCACTGGTTGTATTTTTATAAAGCCCTAAGACAAGGTAAGCACGTAGAAAATATGAAAAGCTTTAGATTGCTAGATAAATAAAAGCTCTGAAGTAAGAAAAGGTATATCACACAAATCTTATATTTACTTCGACCTATGTTCACAACTACTGTATGTTTGGACGGTACTCCATCCAAAATAGTATAACACAATTTCTATTATAAATATCCACAGCCTCAGTCCCTGATATTATTTATGCCATAAGAAAAGAAATGTTAGTATTGTATGTTTGTGTGTACATTGTACAACTGCTTTAACGTCTTTTTCTTTAGTAAAAATACTCTAATTTGTACTAAAATATATGCAACGAAATGTTAAAACATATTAATAATAATTGTAATAGTAAACTGATTAGTAAAAAATGAGATAAACAATCGAGTATTTTTTAAATATTTTGTTTTTTTTCTGTATAACCTAAACAGAAACCAAATTATAAAATCTTAGATACGACATGAACGGTTTGAATATTTTTTTTAATTTAGTTATGTAAAGTTAGTTAAGCTAAGTTAGTAGTAAAAGTTAGTTTTGCTTTTTAAATCTTTCTATATATAAGTGTATTTTCTGATAAAAACGATTTTGTCTACTTTTTTAAACAAGCGAAGTAGATCGCCTAGGTCCTCCTGATTAAAACAAGCTATCTCATCAACAAATGCAAAATTCAATAATTTGTCATGATGGTACGGGTAAATAATTTTTAGTAATTTATTACTAATATGAATAGAGACTGGCGACTAAAAATAGTTTTAGGAGTGTCTTTAAGTTAAAATTACTTACAATTAAAGTCACTGCATCGATTTGAACGAATAAAATTTATAATACTCATAGTAATTCTCTTATTGTAGAATAAGACATAAAGTAATAATCTATAAATTCTAAGATTGAATCACAATACGCACGATAAAGCCTTCACACAGTCAATAATCTTCATCGTAAACTCGAATCCTATGGCTCGTAAAATACTAATTTACTTGTTTATCACCAAAGTCATAACACTGTGTAATTTGATACACACATGTACATTATGTACTTTTACATTATTGATATAATAATTATGTGGGCTTATATTAGGTATATGTTACATTTTTAGAATTCCGTACCCGAAGGGTGCCCGGACGCTATTACTAAGCTTCGACTCTCTGTAA
Organism: Boloria selene; assembly: GCA_905231865.2. NCBI lineage: Eukaryota > Metazoa > Arthropoda > Insecta > Lepidoptera > Nymphalidae > Boloria > Boloria selene. Next base: position 4,181,403 of record HG993133.1, read on the forward strand.
TAGGTAGAGAGTAAAAATTTTTACAAAGTACTTTTTGTATTGGCACTATTATAACAAATAATAAACGACCAAGAAAGATAATTTAAAAATGTTGGCCATGCAAATTAAATAAAAACGCATATTATAAAGGATAATAATATGAAACTCTTCGTACGCGATCCCAACTCGCACTTGAGCGTTTTTTTATCTTTATAGCCTACGGTGCAGATATTTTTTTTAATCATGTAAATCATCGACGAAATTTCAAATTAAAATTTATTTATATCCATCGTTACATTTTTGTTTGGGTTCAAGTTTCTTCTCACTATTACTTAATATGGTTTCCGTTCCAGATGATTAGAGATACGTGTCTTAGTCCAACATAATCAAACACCGGCCTGCATCTATTTTTATGTACATAATAAAAACTAGCGACTGCCCTGACTGACTACTATATCGAGAATAACACGTTTATTTTTTTTATCTTTATTTTTAAGGGGTTTGGTCACAAAGTGATTATGCCACCCCCATTGGGATAACTAAATATAAATAATACAAATTAAGTAATCAGCCTTATAAATAACAAAAATCAAGAATATCTACGTTTTAATCCGACTTGTACTACTTTATACAACATTCTTGACTGATCCGACAAAGGATAGGCCAGAAGCCAGCTGTTAAAAGCTCCTATGTCTAATAAATTTAAATTAAATCTTAATAGAAACTGAGTTCTTTCAGTTTCATACCGAGAATAACATTTTTAGTTCTTTAAATTGTTTTTTATAACAAACGACTCGCCCTCGCTTCGCTCGGGCTCTTCCCTAGATTTAGCACAGGTAAAGCCGCGGGATCTGCTAGTTATGCATATAAACCTTCCTCTTGAATCACTCTATCTATTAAAAAAAACCGCATCAAAATCCGTTGCGTAGTTTTAAAGATTTAAGCGCACATAGGGATATAGGGACAGAAAAGGCGACTTTGTTTTATACTATGTAGTGATTTAAACTTTGAAAAGCGTTTAATGTATCAACTACACATTAGCATTTATTAGTAGTTATTGATTTATTTAAATGGATCCTTGAACGAAAGTGTTTGGTAGCCTCTGCCGACTGCTATAATATATTCTGGCGGGGGTCCAAGCGCTGAGGCCGGGCAAACTGAATAATTCCCATCAATCAGCAAACAGTGCCAAAGAAGTTTACTACACATGATAATTTATTTTCGATTGTCGATAAGAGTAATGGTTCAAGGTCGTGTTAGGGTTCTCAGACGGTATTTATTAACATTCCGGTTCCCTTCTGTAAGGATTAGAAGAATTGTGGTTTTGTTTAATTTTTTATCTTTATAAAAATATGTTTTAAAAATTTCAAAGCAACTTAAATCACGCTTATATTTAACTATAACTATTCTCTTTAACTCCTGAGTATAAATGGATAAACAAATTTCGTAAATGATGGATCGCAAAACATAGACAAACCGACTTTATGGCGCCAAAAAAATCTAATTTAACGGGTATTACACGCAATATTATTATATTACAAATTTCATCTACCGTAAAAGCTTTAAATCTTCATATTACGAAAAGAAAATAACGACTATTTGCAAATTATTACGATACAAGTCAAATATAAGCAGATTATTTATGAAAATTTTATATAGTTCGAAATGGCATCTTGGGCTAGTATAACAAGATTAATTTATTATTCACTGATGTTTACTTTTTTCTGTAATTGAACTCATATAATCTTTTTTATGGCAAAATACTAATAGAAACTATTTTTTCTGTTTCTTTTCATTTACTCACTCAGCTATTATATTATCTCAACGGCAGGCCTGCCTAGGCAGACAACAACAAATATCGGGTTGTTCCCGTGGTTCACTTTGGTCTGAGAAGTCCCAGGAGCAACTCGTATGGTATACACCACCCAATATGGTGGGCTAACTCGCCTCTCTCTCTCTCTCTCCACGCTCCTAGGTTTCACAACAACGTGATGACATGGGATAGACAATGAATCGTTCAAACTTCACTGTAGCACACAATTTTCTGTCTTAATGCTTAAACAAGTATCACTCTTAAATTAAAAGTTACAAGTGTATAATTTTCTTAGCAATACAATAACATGAAAAACACATTCAAAAAGCATTTAAAAAGAAACTTTTCAGCATGGCAATAGACAATCGAAGCTTTAGAAAGCTATTACTCAAGTACAAGCTTGTGCTACGTAGTGGTATCAAAAACAAAGTCGTTAAGGATAGAATTATCCAAAATAGAGCTTTAAATCATCATAGCCATAATAATACTAGCGACTGACCCGAGCTTTATTTACAAGGAATACCATAATTTGTCATTTTTTAACCGCAATGGTCTGTACATTAATTTAAGACAAAGTCTATTTGTGAACAAGATGTCTTCCAAATCTAGACTACAATAATTAGAATTCCACATATACATAGACCAGTTAACTACCTCCCTGCCAAATTTAAAGTCTGTAGCATAAAAGATGAAGGACTTTCATACAAACTTGCGAGAGCCCTTAGACCACTTTAATCCGGCCCAATCGCAAAATCCGTTCTTAGCGCACCTATACTATTTATAAAGTACCTCCCTCCCTGCCAATTTTCATCCTTATACATTTGGCAGTTTTTGAGATTTCGTGATGAGTGAGTGTTTTCCGCATTTATATATATAGATACAAACGCACAGACGCAGGCGCACCCACTCACATATGCGGATGTACATTCGCACGCACGCGGTTCAATCATAGTACGCACAATCGTATAATCGGAACAGTTGTTAGTATAGATTGTTGATAGTAATGATGAATGATGCCGCGTTTCTCATGAGGAAGTCAAATTGAATTTCCACTAACTAATTTAGACAAATGATTAAAGTTAAAGTATGATTAACAGAGTTCCATTAAATAGTAATATCAAAAAGTAATTCCAATTGTTTTTCCTTATAATTTAGTAATCGTTATTTCAAAAAATATTAAACTTAAAAACTAAAACATATTTAAACTAAAAACCTTGTTCCAGCGTTTCTCACAATTTGCCTTTTTCATAAAAATAAAATAAAAATGAAATAAAACTTTATTACTGCATAACTAACATAAAACCAAATTATTTTCAGCAAACATCCTTCATCTATTGCAGCTTGTCTCCCGACATGGGCCTCCTCTAAGGAATTCCATTTTCACCTATCCTGAGCTATCCGGATCTCATCATCTTCTGAAGATAATGCCTTTTTCATATCACTAACGTAATTAAAGGATGTACAGGAATTGAAGTTTTATAACTTTATGATGTTACTGTGCCTTAAAATAAGTTGGTTGAAAAAAATTGCCTCTGGCCATTTTGTAAAACTATTTAAAAATCTAAAATACTCTTCTTTTCAAGAACAAAAAGCTCCTTTTTTATTTTTGGGACTTGGAAGATACATTTATTTGGGAGATGAATGGAGAATGTTTACGCATTAAACCATGATACCCCCACGTCAGGTCTGCCGAAAAAGACCACCACCAATGAGTTGCTCCACAGTCTACTCAGCTATCAGAGAAGTACGACCCACCGAAGTGGGCCACTGGATTGCCAGACGCTACTGAGAACCAACTTATCTTGTCTTCTTTAGTTTCCTTATCTAATTTCTTTTACACAAACAATCAATGAAGAAAATGTAAAGACTTGAGAAGAGAAGTGTTTGACTAAGAACTTCTCTTCTATTAATAATTTATACAAAGCAATGAATATTTTATTTTATCTTTCCGTAGAGATAGCTTACAAAGTGGGTAATATTTATTTTAAAGTTATATACCTACTGTTGCGATACTTCACTTAAAATTGTTGAATATATGCAGCACCTAAGTGAAAGGTAGTTCATTTTACTATTTAGATTCAACACTTAGTACACTTATAATATAAATGTATCAACAGTTTTCTGTATTAGTAATTGCTTGTATTCTAAAAAACTATTTTAAATATCTTTTCGTATTTTTCCGTAAATTTGATATTCGATTCGAGACCTAAGTTTTGAATGCTTTGCAGCAATCATGAACATAATTATTATGAAAGTCTAAGGTTTTAGACGTTTCGTAGGTGGTTTCTAAAAATTCAAAAATGGCACCAAAATATCTACAACGTTTGTCGATTTTAATTCTTAACATTTCAAAAAGTATTATAACTAAATATAGCAAGTAATATGAACGAAACTACATAAAATATAAATACTTATATACGTAAATAATTTAGTGCCTTCGTCTCTCACTAAATTAGGTTCTTTAACTTAGGCGAATAGATAATTGGGTTTCCTCAGTAAATATACTATAAAGAAAACAAAATTAGCAAAACCATCTCTAAATACACAATTTAATTTAATTCATAAGATAATTTTTTGAGATACACAAAATAAATTTGTAGGTATATATTAAATACAATATTGTTCATTTAATATTATAAGATAATTACAGAAGTCGTATAATAATATCTACATAGTGGATAAGCGCTTGCCTTCCCACCCTCGAGCGACACCGTAAAGATATATCGCAAGATAGTGTCCAAAGTAATTTGAAAACTATAGAAACTAGTATTATTTTGCGGCTAGACTCATAAATCAGTGCTTTACTTTTAAAGTATAATATTAATAACCACTTGTCAGTTATTTTGTATATTAGTCATTCACCCTGAAGAAAACCACAAAAATGTCGTCACAAAAATATATTTATAGTAAACTATCAACCAGAGTATATAAAGAATGACAAAGTAGGGCAACTTCATACAAACGCACCGCGCGGGGCTTGTATGTGTGCGTCATAGTATCTTTACGTTGTCGCACGCACACTCATACAATATCTCGAACCGTATATCAGTGCGCCAGTCTAGGCTGACGCCGCACATGTTTTGCGCGTCACGGTTTTTCACTATATGAAAAATGTGTGATATTCGTAGAAGAACTTATTGCTGTGTGTTTGGGTGTCTAAATTCTTCATCGATTCCAGAGTTGTCTTTGTTCAGATTACCTACTGAACAGAAAAGGTAAACAATAATAATATAAATAATAGTTTGTCCATTTTATTAATGGTTTTTTGACAGCTTGACGACTGACAAGCTATAGTGACGTAATAATCGATATTTCTTATTTTTTTAAATATAAAATAATATTTATTTTTATATTTATTAATATGAAAATAAATATTACTATCGTAAAAATCAAGTGTGGTGGAGAGAACTAAGAGAATCATAATGTCTGATTTGGGCCGTGACATTGCATTTGATAATTTATGCACACAAGAGTTAATAATTAATATAACTGAAGACTCCTCATCGGACAAATCTAATATAAATGATGATTGTGACGAATCATGTTAATAAAAGGAATTAAACTATTTTAGTTGTTTTATTTGTATGATTATAATAAGAAGAAAGTAAAACTTTACATAATGTTAATGTTTTCATTTATTGGTTTTAATCTTAAAATTTTGTTGTCTTCCTGATTAAATAACATATTACACCTTATTTATTTGTAATCTGTGGCACAATAGTAGTAATCGTTATGTGTGGCACAGCAGTAAGGGGGCGGTGCCCGTCCATAAAGTACAATATTATTTGTATGACATTTTAAATTTAATGGCTAACCATTAAATACGAAACTTTGTGGGCGTGAGCTGTCAAAAAAACATTAATAAAATGGACAAACTATAGCATATAATTTATACTTGATGATGAAATACTTATGTAGGTACTTTTATTTTTGTTGTATTAGTTTATTATTTTAATAGGATGTGATATGATTTTATTAATATATTATAGTTTTATTTTTTTTAATTGTTACTAATAGCATATTTATGTTTTTGTAAACGCAAGAAATTAAAGGATTTATTTTATTTATTTACACAAATTCATTTCGAGATAAATCTATTCGCGTCAGTTCGAGTTTTAATACTATTTTCTACAGATATATCAGTTAAGCGAGTAACTACAGGCCTAATAAAAATAATCATAAACATGTAGAAACAAAATGTTTTACATTCTTAAATATATATAAAAAATAAATATTTTTTAATAACACACTTCCCGGCCCAATGCCAATTTCTGAGCACTGAATTAAAATTTAGCTACAGTGACAACCCTGTGACAGGCAACTATGGTAACTATGACAGGTAATTATATCGCGGATTGGGCCGAACTTGCCCTACTATGTCATTCTTTATACTATGTATCAACGTTACTACGTCCTTAGGTATTTAACTTACCTTACTTTTAAGAACCTCATACAATAAATTTCACCTAAATCTGCCCAGCTATCATCATCACTACATAGTATAAAACAAAGTCGCCTTTTCTGTCCCTATATCCCTATATCCCTATGTGCGCTTAAATCTTTGAAACTACGCAACGGATTTTGATGCGGTTTTTTCCAATAGATAGAGTGATTCAAGTGGAAGGTTTATATGCATAGCTAGCGGATCCCGCGGCTTTGCCTGTGCTAAATCTAGGGAAGAGCCCGAGCGAAGCGAGGGCGAGTCGCTTTTAAGCATAAAGACAAACATACCCAGATACAATTGTTTGCAATAATTTTAGTACAACTTTGAATCTTATAAAAACATTCGACGACACATTTGGCTCAGTTGGTTGTGACCCTACTTTCTGCGCCAGCGGTTGCGGGTTCGAGTCCCGCAGGGGGCAATCATTTGTTGAGCACGAATATTTGTACTCCAGTCTTGGATGTTTATATTTATAATATGTATGTATTTAAAATTTATATGTGTTATAGTATACCAACTTTCTGGTATCCGTAACACAATATTATAAATTATAATATGTATGTATTTAAAGTTATATATGTGTAGTGTATCAACTATCTGGTATCCGTAACACAAGCCTCGTAGCTTACCACGGAACTAGACGGTGCTGTTGTGATAATGTCCTAACAAATAGTCCCAACATTATTACAACACATATTATTTTTTTTTATTTTAATTTGTAATTGTAATTAATTAATAATTTAAAAATAAATTAAATCTAAATTGGTATACTATTAATACTATTGTGATAAGCCTGTAAAAGTAGCAAGTTGTAACTACCTGTAATTAAAAGTACAATTATCAAGATAAATAATATTATTTAACCTAGTTTTAAGTATTGTAATATTGTAACTTTTGTTGGTAGTTCAATAAATAAATAAATATTTGTTTAAATTAGTGCTAAGATCTACACTCACCTTCTCTGAGTTCCTCCAGGTACAGGGGTGGCTGCCAGCCTTGCTTGGCGTTTCAATAGCTGTACAGTCAACGCGAAGGATACCACCATCATAAGCATGGGTATGTAGAATGCCACAAGGGACCCAAAAACCCAAAACAATCTATTGTTTATCACACAAAGGTCCGGCGTTGGCATTATATTAGTCCTATTAATTAAACCTGAAAAAGAAAATATATATTAATCTTCTTATATATAAAATTCTCGTGTCACGGGGTTCGAACTTGAACTCCTCCGAAACGGCTTGACCGATTCTCATGAAATTTTGTGAGCATATTGAGTAGGTCTGATAATCGGCCAACATCTATTTTTCATCCCCCTAAATGTTAAGGGTAGTCCACCCCTAAATTTTTATTTTTATTTTTTAGACATTTTTTTTTCCTACAGATCAACCCAATGAGGTTGATAAGCAATTAAAAAAATGAACGCGGGCGAAGCCGCGGGTACAGCTAGTAGATTATAAATCTTTCACTAATGTAAAAGAGAAAGCTCGGTCTCTATGATTGTACATGTTGTTGATAGTAAGTTTGATAGTAACTTGATTATTTCATTAGATAGGTACATATTATGTATAATATAATACAAAATTATGTATAATATAATAAAAGCTCATCTTTAAGCTAATTTTTAATGTATACCAGAAGAAAAAAATCTCTAGTAAAACTTATTTTTTAACGCTCGTATAACGATATTAAATACATATTTAACATAGAAAATAACGACTAATACCAAGTACTCAGTAAATAATGAAAATATACAAGGAATCTAACAAATCACAAGACAATCAGAAAAGTTTAAACGAACATACGTCACACATAAATTACTTTACATATAAAGATTATAAAAGTTACCAAAAATCCTATTAGAATTTACATACGAGAACAAAACAAATCTTCATCTATTTAAAATTATTCTTCCCCTTTGAAATACCACTGACGCTTTCAATTTAACTTCGTAAAACAAATTTGGCCTCTATTTATATGACACTAAACGTCAATATCCTGCGCATACTCAGCTCTATACGGGATATTTCACGGAAAAATTTTATACATTTCAATAGTTGCGAATATTCTTCGCGCATTTTCCTTCTAAATCGCTACGTTGCATATTTACTACGTGTTCCGAAATAAGTCAGGTTTTCTTCAGAAGCTCAATCCTTGACCTTTTCACGCTTCTAAAATACTGAAATATGCTTATATTAAAATTTTATTACATGTGATCCCACGATTTAGCACTTGAGTTCACATTTATGCATATAGCGTTTTATAGGAAAGTTATAATATATCTGACACTTAAGTTTACTTACTAACTTCGAAAAAGGAGGTAGTATATTAAGTAATCTGTTTTTTTTTTCTGTGAAATGATGATATTCAATTAATAAAAATTGTGGAGCTATTTTCATGATTGATAAATATGTTGGGACATTATTACACACAGCGCTATCTAGTTCCGTGGTAAGCTGCGAAGCTTGTGTTACGGATATCAGATAGTTGATACACTACATATATAACGTTAAATAAATACATAATATTAATATTAACACCCATGACTGGAGTGCAAACATTCGTGCTCAACAAATGAAGAATGAATTTTTGAAATTGATATGTGTGGCTTTGCTTATATCTTAAGCAATATTTTCTTATTATGATTCTTTACTTAAATATTATATCAAATCAAATCAAATAAAATCAAAATATTTTATTCAGCATAAAAATTGTTACAATTTCTTACTGAACGCCATGAGTCTACCATCAGTTCGGAAAGAAGAAAACTCTGACCTGAGAAGAACTGGCGAAAGAAACTCAGCGGGACTATTTTTTTTTTATCTTAATCTCATTCTTTCTTTTTTAAATTAAATTGCATATTAACAATAATTCTATATGTTGAAATAGCCTGGCGGCGATCACATCATTCCCAAGGCGTACTGTCTTCTAAAAAATCGTTAATCGAATAATAACCCTTAGTACACAAACGTTCCTTCACAATTTTTTTTAATTTGGCAATAGAAGCTTTTTGAACGTTTTCTGGGTTCCTGTTGTATAGGTGTATACATTGTCCATTGTGTGTATTATATACATAACTATTACTCATTTATTATTTGCTTAAGATTATAATTACATCTATATTCAACAATATTATTTAAAATACTATTTTTTACAAACTAAATTACATAATATACACACATATATATATATGTACAAATATACACATGACCAAACCTGTTTGTATTAGTCAGCGTAAAATAAACGTTACGTTTTAGTGAATAGTTTACCATTAAAGCATTCAATTTTAACCTTAAAATCCGATAAATTTAAAACTAACTAATTAGATTTTTAGTTGCTTTAAAATTAAGATGTAGTCAATTGAGTTAGCAAATACGAGTGAGTTACGTCTCACATTGGTAGTGTCTTGTAGATATTCGCTTTGACATTTCATCAAAAGTATTTTTTCGATATTAATAGAGTAGAAAAACATATTATATATAATATATTATGAATGTCTTATATGTAATATATGTATTTTTTAAACTGTCTCGGTGGTGTAGTAGCTAAAATGTACGGTCGCACACCGGTAGGTCCTGGCTTCGAGTCCCGGGTCGGGCCAAGTTTAGTTATTGAGTCTTTGTTAATTAAGCCTCAAGTTGGCAGTGTTTTACCCCCGTGCCTCGGAGAGCACGTAAAGCCGTGGATCGTGCACCTTAACTCTCGCTGGTCGCGTCGAGTAGTGGTCCCACCGGAATATGAGAGTGATTATGAATACAGAGTACACTTGTGCACTATAATATCTCCGCGCAGATGGCTAGTCTCAATGACATTGGCCACAGTGGCCGTAAATGGTCGGGAGGACATCATATTATGTATTTACCTATAACTATAGTTTTTTACTATTTTATTACTATTAATAGGTACAATAGACAATAGTTAATTAGTATTCTATTTGTTTTACGTTAATACATTTTCTAACCCTTCATGTACGCTTTCAATATAAAGCCACAAATGTGATGAAACGGATGGCATGATAATAGAATCCTTTTAAGAGAATGTTGCTTTGCATCCTGATTTATAATCTCATTGACCCTATCGGAATTATCGTATCCAAAGGAAGTTATCAGAATATTGGAAGGTTAAAGGGATGTAGAGCTTTTGTCTGCTTGTCTATCGTATGGGAATGACTGCTTTATCCTTTAAGGTGTGTAAGGTTGTATTAGAATAATCTAAATTAAATCTTGGGGCTCAACTAAATCAAATCTTACAATGGTTGAAGAATAGAAATTTAGGGTCTTGAAATTACAAATTTAATTGATGTATTATCTTAGAATCATATTACGTATACGTTCAAATGTACACCAAATGTTTCTTTACTTTGACGCTAGGCTAGTACTATAACAGTCCTGCTCAACTAGTAAATATGTCTGGGTAAATATTTATAGCTATAAGGGATAATTGTGATGCGGAAATTATTTTGTGGTACAACAAACCATAAAATACAAGCGTGTCTTCATGGCTTTGCTCATCTAAAACTAACCACTCACCCTCGTTTCGCTCGGTTTTGTCCCTAGATCGAACACGAGTGAAGCCGCGGGTCGCTAGTGTATTATACATGTAAACCTTCCTCTAGAATCACTCTATGTATTAAAAAAATCGCCTCAAAATCCGTTGCGTAGTTTTAAAGATATAAGAATACATAGGGACAGACCGATAGCGGGAAGCGGCTTTGTTTTATGCTATGTAGTAATGATACTCATATACATATACTTATAAACTTATATACATATATACTTGTGCATACGAATACGAATTGTGAAAGCTTACTTTTAAATTGTATTCAGACAAACTTGATTTTAAAATATCCGATAAACTAATCCGGTTAGATTCTTGTACTAATTCAAAACAACTAAGTAAAATTGCATTGTAAATACATATAAAGGTAAATGGTTTAGGTAATTAAGTTTTACCTTTGTGTGAAAGATTCTTATAAATAGAACGAAAATTATTTATACGAATTATGAATTAAATATTTTATTCACTTTGCCTTAAAAATATCTCTTTTGGCTTCTCGATCTTACTTGTTACTAATACACGCAGAAAGATACTTAACCGAGTTTTTAATTAAAAAACGATGCTTCTCGTAATATAATTGTTTCCAAAATATTACGATGATTATAATTTATATTACAACTTTATTTTATCGGTTTCCATAACTTCCAAGTCTCGGTAAAAATTAAACTTGCAATGGTTAAATAAACCGTAAAATTCTAATATAAAAAGCTTTTAAGCTCAAAGAAAAGTTTGATTGAAATCGCTAATCTCCGATCCACATTTTCGAATTGAAAAAAAATATGTTGCGTCTTATAGCCCATTTATTTATAAAGGTTATATGCTACCTTACATATCACTGCGACCTAGAAGAATGTTATTCTTGTTGGAAGAGGTTTTTTTCTTGTATTTTTGTAAGTCATTTAAGGGTAGTTTAAGTATAAAAAATAGGGGAATCACAAAACAGCTGTAAAATCGAAAAGTTCAGTATTGCTGCTTTTTTACATGAAAATCACTGTGATGTATAGTTATAACGTAAAGTGTTATATAAAAATGGCATCATCATATCCGCCGGAAGCCCACAGCTAAACATGGTATACCCCTATGATCCCTCAAATCTGACTCTTGTGTTTGCCGTATACAGTGGATTGCTGTAGTATTAGGCTTTCAGTCCATCTTACCCCCCCCCTAACTACGCTTTCCTTTCCGGTACACAACTCTAACTTGTAAACTTATCGTCCCTATGGAGATTAATTAGGATCATAAAAAGGAGCTTAATATATTTACATTTGTGGAATTTAATTACAAGTTGGTGAAGAAATGTAAAGTATCTGTATTTCGATTCTCAGAAAGATAATCGTACCTACTTGTTGGTATAAACCTTATATCAAAATTATATTATATTAGATCCTAAAGGATACTTTTAAATTTAATAACATGTTTTGCTCACAAAAGTTTTAAGCCGGCTATTATATTTTAAGTTTATTTATATAGTTTTCGAATTGACTGTTGTGTGGTATGTTAACCTCCAACGAATCTTCCTCCTCTTACTCTTTAAATTGTTTACTTAGACAAGCTCATATCTTTACATATAGTGCAAAAGTTTACATATAAAATCTATTGCGTAAGACAGCTGGAAAAATATTTCAAAAGCTTAAGAATTCCTGAATTTCAAAGTTCACAGGCAAGAGGCAAAAACGGAACAGAAAGTTCATACGTGAATTTACGTCGAAAATACGTACGTAAATACGTCTTAAATAAAGTGGTATAGCAAAAATTAAAAAAAAAAACAACTTAGTATTAAAAATTAAAAAAACACTTTTACGGTTTCTTTTAGCAAAATTTGTGAAATCGTGTACGAAATATTATATGTATTTATTTGTTATTACAATTTTTTTTTTGCTGACTATTATATTAATAAAATGTACTTATATATACATCAATAATGATACATTACTTACAAATTAACTTACAAAAAAGTAGTACGGAACCTTTGATACGCAAGCTACACTCGTACTTAACCGATTTTTTGTTATATAAAAAATATTATATCGAAAACAAGCAACACCTGTGCCTTGTTGATTTCGTATCCTATTCAGGAAAATGGATAAAGTATCTGCAGTTTTCCATAAGGCCGGATAGGCAATTTTTGTAACAAAACGGGATTACTTATCTTAGCATTACCTAACATGTGCGACATCGCATTTACGTCGTTCATAAACCGTCGTTGACAGTCTCATACGTCGCTTATATTTTGGATGAAAATTATATTATATTTTACACTAGCAACACGCTCTGGTTCGCCCCTAAATTTAGCGCGAGAAAACCGCGGGTTCCGCTAGTTATACAAACAAACCCTTCTTTTGCATCACTCTATCTATTAAAAAAACCGCATCATAATCCGTAGCGTAGTTTTAAAGGGCATACATAGGGACAGACAACGGGAAGTGACTTTGTTTTATACTATGTAGTTATGTACATATAATTATATATCATTGATTATACATGCAATATACTAATTATTAATATATTATCTAATTATATACTGATGATGATGATATACGTATCTATATGTAGGTTAAAATAGCAATCCAAAGTTTGATTACACAGTTAATAGCTTAGTTAATTAGTTACCAGTCAATGTTATTAAAGCATAATTAAATATTGATGAGAAACGCTGCTTCAAAATGCTTTTATTGAATGAAATATATGCTAGCGAATAACCCTTGCTTCACTCGGTTAGTCCCTAGGTATGAGCGTTGTAACGGTTAATATAGATTTTTCAGAAATAAGATAGGTATAAGAAAAATATACTGTATGTTCCTGCATAAATAGCTGTCAACACAACAAATTTCATCAGAATCGAAGGGTTTTCTCGAAATGCGGTCTCTGTGACCGACGAAAATTCTAAACTACTATAAATTTTTGATACGTTTGAATGAAAAGTATTAATGCTTTTATATTTTCAAAACATAATACATATGGACTCAGTTCGAATTTTATTATTTGTATAGATATGGTAGAATTGTAGGTAATGGATTATAATCCATACATATATAATAACAAATATGTTTCTAAAATCCTCCTTTTTGAAGACAAAAATAAAGAGTTGGTAAAAAGTATACAAAAAGCCTGTAACCCAAGAAGTGGGCCTCTAAATTAACCTCAAAAACTTTCAAAGTTTCTAAATTAATCTACCAACTGAGTATTGCTGTTGTTTCATAAATTAAGCCTTTGTAACTTTTCATGCCTATATAATGAAATGACTAACTAAATTAATCAAACTCGCAAATCCATTTTAACTAAAAACACGGAAATAATTTACTTAACAACTGCGTTAATGGAGTTTCGAAGTCGAAAACATCTGTCACCATAATTTGACCATGATTGATTAATGAATTAATAATCTAATTCAATACCTTGCGGTATTTCAATATACGAAATAAATATTTATACATAATATAAGAAATACAATAGGAAAGTTAATATTATATGTATTTTTGTTACATAATAATTAATAACACTGGACGAATTTGTCTTAAAAATCTACGACCTGGAGTTACACAAAGGTAATTGTTAGACAGTTAGAGATAGAGTAACGCATGCAAGCAAAGTGAGTGTCAGTTGCAAGTATCACACATGAGAAAGTTTGAGAGTGAATAGGTTAGCTTGTTTTGTTTCTCTCGCAAATAATGGTGTAGTGGTAGTATTCAGCTATTTTTAACGTCTTCTTCTCTTAATTGCTTCACTTAAATTCGGGGGGGGGGGGGGGTGTATCAGACCATAGTTCATCACGCTTGCCAAGTGCGGGTTGGCGGACTACACATGGCTTTCCAAAACCCATATCTCAGGCATGTAGATTTCATTAGGATGTTTCCCTCATAAAATGAAATGGAGATAAAACAAAAAATACAAGATTTAATCGGTATTTTATATCTAATAGGCGGGCGCAGTCACAGGTACCAACTATATCTATACTAATATTATAAAGCTGAAGAGTTTGTTTGTTTGTTTGGTTGAACGCGCTAATCTCAGGAAGTACCTACTGGTCTTAATTGAAAAATTCTTTTTGTGTTGGATAGCCCGTTTATCGAGGAAGGCTATAAGGCTATACTACATCACGCTACGACCAGTGGGAGCGAAACATCAATGAATAATGTTGCAAAAACGGGAGAAAAATATTTCTTTTGATTTTCAGCCTTTAGAAAGCGAGTGGAGCCGCGGGAAAGGCTAATAAGAAATAAGTTTACAAAACAAAGCACACTTTCTTATAAAGCATACACTATACATTAAAATATCAATCTTCTCTCACCCTTTATCAGTGACAAGTATTTTCAAACTCACATTAAAGTGATGTATGGGTGCTGTCAAAAATAATGCATGGTAGAGAATTTTTTAATACGATGATATATGTATCACATGAATCTTTATACTAGATCACTGTGACACAGAATTACACCTGTCTTATTGATATTGATTACTACGACTGTTAACGTGGATTCGAATCTCGAAAGTTTTATTCAAAAGATACTGAGAGACTGCAAATGTGAGTGAGTGAGTCGGTTTTGAAACTGTGTGAATTAGTGAAACCATGAACGAATTATTCGTTCATGAATGAAACCTAGAAAATACCATTATTTGATAAAATTTAGTATTATATCTAGTAGAAAGTTAATGTAGTCAATCGCTTAAATTTTTATACATTTATTTAGAAAGCAAGTTCTTTTCGTTCAGTGGATAAGCATTTACATCAGAATAATGTTACGCTTTTATCTGGTAAGTAAAAACTTATCGTATATTTTTGCATGGATTCACCCACAACTTTACTCTTGTACGTCAATCTATACTAATATTATAAAGAGGAAAGATTTGTATTTTTGGATGTTACGAATAAAGTCAAAAATTACTGGACCGATTTCAAAAATTTTATTTTGCCATTATAAACCTACATTATCACTGAGTAACATAGGCTATATTTATAACTAGCGGAACCCGCGGCTTTGCTCGCGCTTGATCCGGGGACGAACCCGAGCGAAGCGATGGTGAGTCGCTAGTGTATTATATTAATTGATGAGTCTGCATGCATAGATATCAATGCCAAACTCTAATGTTTATCATCAAAAGTATTATTTTCTTAGTTTATTAAGCCAGATATCTACTACTGGTACGTAATAGAGTATATAATTATAATATCTTATCGTGAGGCTTGAAAGTGCACTTCATGAGCATTTAATAAGGCGCCCGAAGTGTTATTAAGTTTCAAAATGATTAAGGCCAAAATTCTAGTACGCGACCTGCTTTAATTTACATAACATTAAATATTGCTATATTATTAAAACCTCCGGGTTTTCATTCCAAAATTAAGTATTTACTTGTTAAAACATGCTTCTCAAAATCTTATTATCTCATGGATTATCGTACTTATCCGAAAAATAATTACAAACACCTTACACTCACACCTCACATTTAAAATCAAATCTCATTCACATCGCACTAGAAGTATAAATAAATGAGAGTTACCAAAAACTAAAACTAAATACGGGATTAAAACGATACATTTTAAAGGAGCACATCTACCTATATAATTCATTACCTAAAGATGTAGAAGATGGCCGCATCTTAAATATATTTAGAAAAAATTAAAGATGCACATACTGTCTAAAGATCTGTTTAAATAGCACTACTGTATGATTAGTTACATAAGTTTTGTATTATATAAGTTTTTTAAGTAAACTATTGTTCTTTTTGTTAAATAAATATCTTTACCTAAAATATGACATGTGTATAATATAATATATGCTCGTTAGTTATTTTGCATGAACCTAATCGTGTGAATAAAGGGCGAAGTGGGTAGCCTATGCCGTCCCTATGAAGAAATCTATTGACCAATTTAAGCGTAAAAAGATAACAAGTAGAAAGACAAAGTTACTGTAACAATTTCTAATTTTTTCCCCATAAATAGCTTCCCATTATTTTATCTATACATACTCGTATAAATAAAATTGATTTGTCTGTTTTTAATTTGAAATTAACAACTTTTCACTAAATGCATTTAAAAATTCAAAAGTCCTTTTATTTTATTTTACGGCAGGTTTAGCTCACTTTGATGTACTTTCTGTGCCGACGATTGCGGGTTTGGGTTTATATGTGCAATAGGCATGAATTGTATAATTGTACTACAGGTTTTTATATTAATACTAGCTGTACCCGCGGCTTCGCTCGCGTTCATTTTTTTAATTGCTAATCAACCTCATTGGGTTGATCTGTAGGAAAAAAAAATGTCTAAAAAATAATAATAAAAATTTAGGGGTGGACTACCCTTAACATTTAGGGGGATGAAAAATAGATGTTGGCCGATTCTCAGACCTACTCAATATGCTCACAAAATTTCATGAGAATCGGTCAAGCCGTTTCGGAGGAGTTCAAGTTCGAACCCCGTGACATTTTTTATATAAGATATATTTTATCTATGTATTTGATCGCTATCACTATATCACTGCACCTAAAATATATGAAAGTATACGTATACATCACAGTTTCTTATCAATGTAGCCAGTTCAGTAACATTAATGTCGGGAGCTGTTAGCACTAAATCAGAAGGAAATAATGAATAGAGATTTACGAGGCAAATCGCTCCTAAAGAGGGTCCGAATTCGATTCTAGATTCTTAGTAACCCTGATATAAAATGTACACAGCTGAGTAGATCTTAGTTCGATTTTCTAAAAGGTTAAGCACGATATAGCTAGAATGTAAATCAATTTTCCGAGTATAATACCATCTATTATTTTAGAATATTAAAATATTAACTATCACTACACTCAAATGATGACGAGTAAGGAGAAGTGAAACTAACTATAAAAAAGGCCACCAACAAAATTATCCATGCCAATAAATAAAATTCAAGTGTTCCAAGTTTATGTAACATCAACATTAAACCTATTTATTAAATGTATATGGAATTATATATGTTACTTATAAGAAAAACACAGTTTTTCACATTTTGGTTCATCTGTCTGTTTATTCCTGCTAATTTCTAAAACGGCTGAACTGATTTTTAACATCAGCTATCTGCCACTGAATGAAATTTTCACTAGCAGAGAGTCAAACCCGCGGCACAACAATTAGGGTCACTACAAACTGAGCCAAACGTGTTGTAAAATTGAAAATACGGTACCTCAAAACGTATCTAAATCTAAATAATAAAACATAAGATGCCAATCAAGAGATTAACAAGTACATCTGTTATAACGAGGATCAAAGTGAATATGATTATTTTCTCATTTGAATAGAAGAGGAATTCTTTGTTATAACAATCAAGTCAATCGGTAATTTATTCGGAATAAATCACTACAGCTATTTTTATCTCTTTCATCTTTTGTATCTTTTATAACAAGCCTAATAAGATATTTCAAAATCAAAAGTACTCTTCAATTGTTTTCGCCCATTTGATTCAAAAAAAGAAAATATAAATTTTCTGCTTAATTAGAATCGTTATTCAACTAATAAAACTGCATTGAAACGTTGCTCTTGTTTTTATCCGACTGTGTCAAAGCCCAAAAGAAGGTTGTGTGTTGGCATGTAGGTACATATATTTCATACATATATACATTATATGTGCATGTACTCGTATGTCCAATCCTATTTTCCCTGTAACTCTAAATAGCTTAATCAATTTTCTTCATACGCTGTAAGAGTCGTCTAGATACCGCATTTGTATATATGGCTATATAAAACTTTAAATACATACATATTTTAGTTATAAACACCCATGACTAGACTACAAATATACGTGCTAGTCGTTTAAATGACTGAACTTATCGGGTCTCGAACCCACGACCGCTAACAAAACAAATAGAATCACTAAGAGTTAATCGTGTCGTTACAGATATATTATTCACATAATTAGTTTGAGCTTATATTAGTGAATATTAATTTATACAATGTATACCGATTTTACTAGCAAATACTACTAACTAATGTTCGTAAATTGCACACGTAACGTATGGTATTGAGTGGAAATCAATCAGCGGTGAGTAAAGATGTCTATCAGTTCATTGAACGATGTATGCAGTATATGTATTCAATATGACATTATTTATGATAGTAGAGGAGACCGTGGTAGATCGACCTTCACCGATCTGATAACCAGATTTGGTTATCAAAAGAATGAAAGTAATGAAAAAAAATCGATTAAAGTTAATTTAATTAAAAATAGCCATGAGCACTTTCAGATAGGCAAGTAATTATAGCCATATTTGTTTATAAATTATATTCGATAAAAAATATGTCTCATCTGGTTATCAGATCGGTGAAGGTCGATCTCCCACCGGCTCTTAGACCATAATGATATCTTAAGTTAGTCGATACGATATTATATTGACGATATTAGATTGACATTATATTATATGCACTATAGTACAGTTTCAGAAATGTCGGAAAAACTTTTAGAAAAATAAATAAGTTCACCATTAATCTATACATCTATCCATCTATACATATAAATAAAATTGGACTGTCAGTTTTTAATTTCAAATTGACAGCTTTTCTCTAAATGCATATGAAACTAAAAATAAAATTAATATACAGCCAATTTATACTTACCTAAAACTGTGATAGAGCTCGATACGAACATGCTGAGGAGCCATACGAGCGCTATCTTTATTACGACAAGCCGTTTCGTTGAATGATGTCGGCTCTTCAGTGGGTTGCGGATACCAAGGTACCTATTTAGAAAATGATAAAATTATTATGAGTTGGGAATGTTATATGGCTAAAAGCATACATATAAATGATACATACACCAATAATATATTTATTTTTTTCATCATCAGACCTTTCCAACGTCCCACTGCTGGGCACGGGCCTCCTTCAGTACGAGGGGGATCAGACCATAGTCCACCGCGTTGGCCTAGAGCGTGTTGGCGGACTTCACATGTTTTAAGAAAACTTGCTAGGTTTTCTCAGACATGCAGTTTTCCTTACGATGTTTTGACATGACAAGTGGTAATCATGGTAGAAATGATTCTTTTAATTTTACCATCACCTATTTAACAAATATATATGTTGTTACCTGTGCCATTCTAGACTATAATCTATCTCCGTGCCAAAAACCCAGGTCCGTTCAGCCGTTTGGACGTTATTGATCAACAAATATCCAATCCTAAAAAACTTTCGCTTTTCATAATATTAATAGGTATTGGGTAAACAAAGCATAGTGTTTAAATATATGTAAATCTCGGTTGTGCTGATCGATTTCAGCCACAGCATCTAATCTCTGAGACAAGTCTGGTATGCAGGAAATATTATAGTGCGCAAGTATGCGCTAATGCACTTTAAGCCTTTTACTCTCAAAGTTCGATGGGAAGACCGTTAAGAGATTAATCCCAAGATTGACGGCTTCACGTAAACTGCTAACTTTTCATTCTTTACATTAAACCCATTAACTATGGCCCGACCCGGGGCTCGAACCTAGTTCCTAGATATCCGTAGACATGCTAACCTCTAAACATGTATTTGTATATTTAACTAAGTGAACTGATCTATATAAGAAATAACATCGGAACGAAAAAAGAAAATACTTTTCATTGCCAACTTATAACAATATGGATTTTGTGAAACTCTAACCAGTTCTTTTTAAAAGACTTAATGTGTGATTATCAACAGCATGAAAATCGGTGCAGTATCAATGTTTTATATATGTAGTAATGTCCATATTTTCGTTTTTATAAGTCGAAGATTGAAAACATTCAATGCTATAAATGCAAAAGTTTGCGATTTGTAATTTTAAAATTTTTTATTATAGACCAATAAAGAAAACTACTAAACTACTGCCGTTTTGTTTACCAACTTTACCATTGTCTGTAAAATAATGTTTTAGTAGATTTTAAAAAATGTGCCAAAATAAAAAATATAAACGTAAAATTTCTATGTTAAAGACAGAAATGTTACCAGCGGTTTTCATTTTAACCATATTGTTGCTTAATTTTGCTACAAAAAAATTTAATTTCATTCTACCGACTCTTTGCACCATCTAGGGGCTGAATTTAAACAATGCCACTTTAGTGGCCCCTATATTATATTATTAATTATGTATTATAAAATAATTGCCACAATAGTGTAGTATACATAGAGTTAGTTACACAAAGAGGCCTGGGTTTGAGTCTGGTTCGTGCTAATTGTGATGTAAAATTTTTCAAGAAAATATCAATAGCACCTTCGTGTCAAGCAGAGCTCGTTACGCCGGTCCTGTGTCTTAACTATCATCGACCGTGTTGAAGTATTCCCTTCCCGTCCATCCATCCATCAGATTTTGAGAATAAAAGGAATGAAGAGTTCTTTTGTCTGCGCGTATACTTGGGCACTGTAATTACTTGTGTGCTTTTGGCGCACTGAAACTGTTCAGGAATACATACTATATAATTACATATAGCACAAAACTGATAAAAATTAAATATTTTCGATTTAGCCTTTATTTTAATGAATCAGCCAGCTTCTTATAATATTAAAATGGCGTGTACTGGAATCGAACTTGCGACCTTTGTAATCAAAATACCTTTAAAAAGACTATACTGGTGTGTATGATATAAAATAGATACAAATTTTTCTTTACGGAAAGTATTTAATTTGTATTCAGAATATACACGATTCAAAATTTCAACAAGATAAGAGGTTCATCGTTTTAGTACAAAAGCTACCCCACTTAATAATTCTAGGCACAGTATTTTACCTAGTTTGATATATTAAGCAATTACATTACTAATCCTCTTATTCTTTTCTAAGACTTAATGTTTTTTATTTATTTAATATGTTACTGAAAATGAGGTTGAACTTTATTGAATTAAACTTTTCAATTAAGCTTTCAACTTTCAGTTTTAACTTTTCGAACAAAGTGAAAACGTAAATTAAACAAATATAATTTTACAAATGTATTCGTAACAAGTAAAGCTAATAATTATATTTCATATTACCCTAATGTTAGCCTAATTTAACAGAATATACTCGTAAATTGTATGAGTTTAGTAAATCATATTGATATTTAATCTGGCCACTCTATTTAAACGTAGTAAGTTATATAATTTTTTTAGTTTCTGACCGTTCTGATCAAATAGACAGACATACAGACAGATTCTCCGCCTTA
This sequence comes from Boloria selene, assembly GCA_905231865.2. NCBI lineage: Eukaryota > Metazoa > Arthropoda > Insecta > Lepidoptera > Nymphalidae > Boloria > Boloria selene. Next base: position 4,203,307 of record HG993133.1, read on the forward strand.
GGTTAATCTACAAAATAGCTGAGCCAATTTTGATGCAGACTTTCTGCATGAGCTGGTGTTACAAGAAGAAACTTGAATACTTTTATATGAAATGAAAATTTTGTAACTTATCTACCGCTAGCGTTTTATTCGTTCCTAGCAACTATTTGTTCCTAGATCTAACGGGAACGAAGCCACGGGTTCCGCTAGTAAATATAGCCTTTGTTACTCAGTGATAATGTAGGTTCTAATGGCAAAATAATTTTTGAAATCGATCTAGTAGTTTTTGAGTTTATTTCTCTTTATAATATTAAGTATACGCTATGGAAAAATATTAAAATAATAATCCAGAGAGAATTACATTATAATTCTAAGATATTAGTAAAATACTTTATAATGCCTGAAAATATCACGATACAGAATCCTTAAAATGTTATATAGTAGATATAAAACGACACTTTATATCTAAATACGTCATGGTTTTTATTGCATTCTATTATGTCTAAGCTTAGAATCTTTAGTACTCATCATTTTCTTAATAGCCTTCAACGAATAATACAACCCATAAGCTTGTAAAAGCTTAAAGTACTTGCTTATACACAACTAGCAATTGCACGCGACTGTGCTCACGTAGTATTTCTATATATGTATATTTTTGGTACCTACTTCTACTTATGACATTTATAAAAAAATTAGGAATGATAGTTATAAAATATTTTTTTTTTGTGTAAATAACGTCCACTTCAACAAACAAACATATTTTCTAGAGTTACTTTTCTGAATTAATTATTATTGGGGATTTAATTTAACTAAAAGCTATTTGGAAATACATAATTCCTCAGTGTGAATAATTTTGACTAAAAATATATATAATAGGATAGTCCACTTTTCTGTATTTATTGAAGCACTAGACTCCACCTTGCTTATCTCGAATTCGCACGTAGGACGTTGGCATTTTTTTATTTGTTTTGAGTTAAATCCTATTTTTTGAAATAAAAGACGCGTTATAACATCAAACATCTACCAGTGAAAGTCGCACTAAAATCTGTCCAACTTTTTCAGAGATAAGCCGGAACAAATAGACAGACAGTCAAAAAGTAACAGTAACAGTACAGTAAATTATGTAAATAATATGTCATAAGATAAGATGTTTTAGGTTTCTGTGGCCAATAGGTTGAAATGGATTATAATTTCATTTTTTCATTTTTTCGTCTGTCCGTTGGAACAGCTAGTAAAGGAAAACATTAGAAAGATATATGCTTTATTTGATAAAGTATTCATCATCATATCTACAGCATATATATTACAGTGCCATAGTGGTACAAACAAACAAAAAAATCTTAGTATTAGTATAGATAAATATTAAATTAAATGGATTCTAAACATCGTGTTTATATCGTACTGTTTTTCCATTTATTGTGTGAATAGAAAATATTTTTTCAAGTTTCGATATATAAATCGGCCACTTGAAGAAGGTCTCGGCTCAGGAAATAAGGCACGTAACATTATATCCTTTTGGTAAACATTTGTTCCGATAACACGCTATGTATACAGTAATCTGAGTCGTGACCCCGCACTCTCTGATGTCTTAATATACACGAAATAAAATTATATAACAAGTAGATTTAGACCAACTTGTTGTGTAAAGATCACCAATCACTATGAATAAAAGATTTGTATAGGACTGTTGTAAAACGAAAAAAATGTATGTTTATTTGTAATGGATGAACTGAAAAACCCCTGATTTAAACAAAATTTGGTATGAAAACAGTTTGAGACTCGGAGAACAGTATAATTTTTATTTCGGAACTCATCCCTTTAGGGTATAAAATTTTGTGTGATGAATCCCTTAGGTAAATACTAATAAATTCCACACTAATCTTTTTTATTTTTTATTTTTTTTTATTTATGGTAAAAAGGGGGCAAACGGGCAGGAGGCTCACCTGATGGGAAGTGATCACCTCCGCCCATGGACATCTGCAAGCCAGGCTTGCAGATGCGTTGCCAGCCTATCAGGAAAGGGAGGGATAGAGGAGGGAGGGAAGTGGGAGGAAGGGGGGAAGGAAGGCGGAGGATGAAGGGAAGAGGGAAAAAGTCTTTGAAAAATATGTAACGTAAACCGCGAGCAACACGAGAGTCAGTCGCTAGTTAAGTTACATATTTATAAGAATAGTTTTTGTATGCGGATTTACCCTCGTAAATGCATAGTACATAAATTTTCTTTATACTGTTTGGTTTAACGATGTAATAGTTAAAGCATTACAACGCAATCTATTACTCAAAACTTTTAGTACAGAAAAAGAGTAGTTTAGTAAAAAAATCATGAATAATCTAAGTAAACCTTCATGTACTTGGATATTTTTATATTATGTACGAGTATATCAACATTTTCTAAGCACATGAAGCAAATCATTTATATTTAAATACGCTCAACATGATGCAGTTATGTAGGTCTCTTAATTGCTGCTCGAGGCTGGAAATTCGTACGCGAAAGGAAAATGATTATACGAAATGAGCTTTTAAAGTATCTTAAAGCTTACTTCGGTGTTATATGAAATGCTTACTCGTGGATGAAGGTAAGGAATATAAAGTATATATACGGGTGTAATGTTAAAGTGAAAACTTTATGTGAAATACTTTTATTTCTACCCGAAAATCTCATTTGCGTCTTTTAGCAACAGCCAATATTGACTAAGTAATCTTATATATAAAATTCTCGTGTCACAATTTTCGTTTCCATACTCCTCCGTAACGGCTTGACCGATTCTCATGAAATTTTGTGAGCATATTGAGTAGGTCTGAGAATCGGCCAACATCTATTTTTTATCCCCCTAAATTCCACATTAAATTTTATTTTTTATTTTTTTAGACAATTTTTTTTTCCTACAGATCAACCCAATGAGATTGATTAGCAATGAAAAAAATGAACGCGGGCGAAGCCGCGGGTACAGCTAGTATAATATATAACTATGTTGGAACATTATTTTATCTCATCTAATGTCACTGTTCACTTTAGTACAGTCAATTTTATTCAATTTTCTAAGTATGTCAGTAGAGCACAGGGCAATATTATGCCAATGTTACATAGAATCATCACTATTTATTTTAAAAGAAAATGTTCCACCGCGTCTGTCTGTTCACGACAAAATCAAAAACTACTGCACTGATTTTCATGCTGTTTTAACCAATAGATAGAGTGGTTCTCTACAAAGATTTTAGTATATAAATTAGCGGAACCCCAGGCTTTACTTGCGTTAAATCTAGGAAAAGCCCCGACTGAAGCGAGGGTGAGTTTCTATTTCATAATATACGAAGCCTTGAAAAAATATTAATTATAATTAGTATTACTACTTCAATAAATTAAATTGTAAAAAGGAATAAATCTTTCATATACTTTGAACCCACAGTAAAAACCAGAACAATTGGGTTTTATATAAAAATCTTGATTAACAATAAGTGCTTATTAAACTCTCGAGAATAGAGAAAATGAGAATTTCATTTCTTTTCATCCATTTTAAAATTAATAGATTATACAATACTAACATAATTATTCTTTAAAAATCAGATTATATATTTAGAATAGCCGTTATTTCAGTAAAAAAAGGTATTCCCGCAAGATTAATAATTTGTGAATAAATTATAAACTGATGTCACGAAAATAAAAATATCCTAAAGGCCACTGCCATTTAAAATAAAATTAAATCACACAATAAAAAAATCTAAATATAAAATATGAAATAAATGATTCGTAGTAGCTCAATAAACGTTCTATTAAAACTTCGTAAACCTCTAACTCAACAAACGTTGATCAAAGTAATTCTGAAACTAATCTGTAATAAAAATTTTACAGCAAACGTAACATAAGAGATACTCTTAGTTACGATCAGACGAATTAGATACGTTTCTTAATCCCAAATATTGTCAACTTTTATGATCTATACAAGCTAAAATCTGTAACTTTTTTTTTTTTTATTCTCATTTTAAGAGCTGAGTCACAGATGTGACTATGTTGCTCTGGTAGTTTACACAAGTATTCTTATATATAACTTAATTATGATAATAAATCTAATTTCGTTTACTTATATTATATTTACTTAAATTATACATGCTTTTGGCTACCTGTGAGGTAGGGTTTGTAAGATTTATATTACATATTCCAATAGTTCTATCTGTTAATTGTGAGAGAAGAGGTTCACTACGAACTACATTAAAATGTGGTAAACATCCTCTACAACTCCATTTTAAGTTTTGTAAAATAAATACGAAGTTCTTATTTTTCATATTTTTACCCCTTACTGCTAAAAACGATCATTCCAAATGATCTACAATAATTAAAAATTACACAAGCTAATAATAATTCTTTTTTATGACAGTAGTCTAATTACTTCTGAATTAAAAATGCATACCTATTTAATACCACTTAAAATTTAAATTATTCTACCTTGTTGACTACATTCTTCCAATATTATACCATACCCTACGAAAATTGCTTATAATAGACGAAAATATCGCATAGTGTACAAAAATACATTCATACAAATATTTTAATAAAAACTAAATTTCAATATACAAACCTGCCAATGCTGATAAAACACATGTGCATGATGCTAGCTGAACACGCGAGGACGTCACACGTCACGTACACGTTGCACCAAACGACGCCCAGCGGCCAGTAACCTGGTAAAAAGCTAAAAAGCTTAGTAAAGGTATATTCTATAGGTACGGATAACTTTTTGGATAAAATTTAAAGAAACTCGTATAAATGGTTGGATAAGCCATTCAAATCGTATATTTTTTATATTAACATTCGTCCAGTTCCTGAATATTGACGAAGATAGGACTTAAAACTTTTTTATGAAAATCTATACGTAAGCTTTATCAATAAAAAAGCTTTGGGGTAGTGAATAAAAATGGTTATGGAACAATTTCTACTACACGCGAACACTAAACATTTATACGTAATATTGTCTTATATTTTTTCAAAAAATATATAAATATACTGAGTTTTCATTTGCAATCCTCCAGAGATGGACCGTACAATTGCACAAACAACTAAACAAACAGGCGAATAGTATTGCAACAATATTTTTCTTACTATTGGTGTCATTCAAACATAACTTCTCTGCAATTTAACAATAAATACTATCTAAATAATAATTTTAGATACGTTAATTTAAAAATAATGTATTTATTAGTTAAGTGATAATTAAATAGGTCTTTTTCTTTCGTCTTTTCTCTTTCGAACTTCTTTTAAAGAAGAATTGTAAGCTTCTTATCAGCGCTCTACACCAATATAATTTAACCCTACAAAAACTGAATCTAAACTACAGAAAATAAACTTCTCGGGATTTTGAAGATTGATTTTACGAAAGCATGATATAAAAATTTTGAAATATTCATAATATGTACAGTTAAAGTGCAAAGCTTTGCACACAATATAGCTGAGCTTAAGCAGTGCTGGCAGAAGTTTAGCGTTTAGCGCAAAAACATTATAAGTTGTGTGTTCTACTCCAAATTTATACAATTTAATATAAGATAAAAAGTAAAACAAGCATTTTAAAATTATAGCACACGTTTAGTAGCTTTAAATTTAAATCATCTTACTGGATAAATATTGACTTAGATTTTCTCTATTTAAGTTTCATTGCATTATTTCTAAATATTTATTGATCTTATGTTTATATTTTTCAACAATTGAACAAAATTTTAAAAAAAAATTATTAATTCTAATAGCCTTACCTAAAAATCCAGGTATAGCTCCCATCGGCATTACAAACAAACTGACTAGTAAATCAGCAATCGCCAGTGATAGAAGAAAATAGTTGGTCACGTTTTGCAACCGCTTATCCAAACAGACGGCTAAGCACACTAAAATATTACCTAGGCCTCCAGCCACTATAAATAATATCACAAATAAAAAACTCCACTCATACCCTGCTTCACTATCTATAGTATCCTGAGTTCTATTCCCGTCCCACATACATTGAAAATTTTCAACTAAACTGTTATTTTCACTACTATTAAAAGAGTCTATGTACAACGTCCGATTTTGTAACTCATCTCCGTAACAGAACAGCGTATCCCACTCACAAAGACCAACACTTGGTATTCTCAACCATAATTTTTTTAACGCACTCTTCAATAATATAGTCATCATGTTCAGTTTAAATCTAGGGCTACACTGAGTGTCGTTGCTATTGTAGTCCAAGGAACTATTGGAACATTGAAAGCAACTGTAAATAGTTTCATTCTGAACATCCAAATTCAATTCACAGGTGAAGTCTATAGAATTTCCGTAGCTAATACACTCTAGACCCGATGAAATGGATTCGTTTACACAGCTTTTGCCAGAAATCAATTGGCATTTGAAGTCGTCAAGCGTCGTATCCAGATAAGTGAAATTCGTCATAGCCGGTACGTTTATTTCATTTGTGCAATATTAAGTCACGCTTTCTTGAAACATTGTCGAAATTTCTCGTCTAATTATTATTTCTTCAGAAACCTGAAACAAGTAAAAAATATTAGTAATAAGCCTGTTTTTGAAGAAGGTAATTTTCAAGTCGCTGAATCTGGCAATAAAGTGCTAAGATAAACAAAACTCGCTTTCTTTTAATCATTAACGGTACCGTTTTTTTAGAAAATACAAAGACCTAAAGTAAAGCAAACAAAGAAACAATGCAGGAATTACGAGGCATTTTTACAAGCCATAATTAGTTTTTCTTATCCACGTCGTGAAGACGGCTAGATGAGTTTTCTCTCAGGTCTCTAGTTTAATCAATAAGCTAAGACTGGATCTAATCTTTACATCTTCTATATAGATAAATAAAATTGAAGTGTCGGTTAGTAAAATCAATATAGCAACTTTAACTAAATGCATATTATGTAATTATATACGGTATACTTATAAGAAAAATATAAGTTATAATATTTTTGTCTGTATGCCAAATTTTTTTGTTTTTCAATAAGAGATAAAGTTAGAAGAAATTTCATTATTTTACTATATTATTTTACATAGAAAGTAAAGGTTAAAATGAAAAAAAAAGGAAAAGTAAAAAGTCAAACACAAAATGAACTCCTTAATTGATCGTTACAAGGTTATCACTGAAAGAAAAAGATTCAGTTGCAAGTCTTAGACGCTAAGTAGAAGTAAGTAACAGTAGGATAATGTGAAGAAGTTTTATGAGCGAATGACTACTCCATGGTGAGCTTCGAGTCTTATGTTATGAGTATCAATTAGTTTATACTCTACACATAATATATGATAAATTATATAAGTTATGGTTTATAAGTTGTATATTATATATAACTGAAATATACATACATAATATAATTATTTACTCATGACTGGAAATAAAAGTTGAAGTTAAAAATGAAACAAATTTCTTAAATTTTCATTGGTAAATCAAAAAAAATTATAATTTTATTTATTGAAAGCTACATTACAGTGTTAACTATTGAGTACTTATCTATATAGTAAGTATAATATTATGCTAACAAGCATAGATAGCTTTATCCATTGGTGTAAACAGCATGAAAATCGGTGCAGTAGTTATGATTTTATCGCGAACAGATAGACTTTGTTTCATAATCACTACATAGTATAAAACAAAGTTGCTTTCTCTGTCCCTATATCCCTATGTATGCTTAAATCTTTAAAACTACGCAACGGATTTTGATGCGGTTTTTTTAATAGATAGAGTGATTCAAGAGAAAGGTTTATATGCATAACTAGTGGATCCCGCGGCTTTGCCTGTGCTAAATCTAGGCGAGTCGCTATATATTATATGGGAATGTAGTAATGCTAGGAGACTTAAATGTAAGAGTCGTATGCACATCGTACTGGAGTGCTACGGATGTCGTGTAAATTGATATGGAAATGACTTAGGCCCAATTTCACCAATGATGTCGTTATCCAAGAATAACTATGCCAGGTATAGAATTATTCGCTGCATTTACTCTCAGAATAACTCGTAGTACGTTTCACCGCTTTGTAAAGACAAAATGTTAATCCTAGTATAACTATTCTTAGATTAATGTTTTTTTTTACCTGTGGCACACCTGAATGAGAATTGAATGTAAATGCAGTCAAATTAAATAGACTTGTCATTATCTCAGTACAGTATAGCATAACAGGACATATTTAATTTAGTCGTCACTTTGAACTTATGTCAATGTGTCAGTGCTATTTTTCAAGTTAATTTCGTTTAGTTTGCTATGTGTTTTTTTAAAATTATAATAAATTAAATAATAATTAATTTAATTAATAATTAATTTAATTTAATAATAAATTGTATGCTGCTGCTTTAGATAAACGAAATCTAATGCAAAAATGCTCATTTCTTTCTTTAAACCACCTTGGACGTCTCAAAATAAAATAGTTATCTTCACTATCGCTTTCACTCTCCGATAAAATTCTTCTCAAACGCTGCATTTTAATAATATTTTCTCCTAATTACAATTCAATGTGCAAAAATATGAATCAACAGTTTACTGACATAAAATTTGACACCATTTTGATTTTATCTGAGGAATAAGCCGGTTATTCTTTCAAAATTGGCGGTATAAGAGTTACTCTCGTATAGCTTTGTTATACTCAGGATAAGTAGTTGGTGAAATGAAAGCATGGTTATCTTAGAGTAAATAACAGCTTTATCCTAGGAATAATAGTTATTCTACTTTGGTGAAATCGGGCCTTAGTGTACTTGGAATACAGCTTGTAATAAGGAAATATATAACTTTGATCTTGTGGGTACTACTGTATAGTTATTTTGGCTTAGGGCTTTATACTTTGTTGTTATTTTAGTTGTTGTTTATTATATTAGCATCATTTATGACTCACTCTAATTAAAGTTAGTTGCACAAAAAATAAAGGACTTTCATATTCCTTTATTTTTGACCTCCTTAATCCGGTGCTGTTACAAAATCCATTCTTAAGGACGGAGGAGGATGGACGTCTACTAAGTATAATCTACTTACCTGCCTTTTATCTTAGTACGACCAGCGGTTTACGATATTTCGTGATGAGTGAGCTAGTGACGTTTATATTTAGAATGAAAAATATTTAGTACAAAAAATAAGCAATCATTACTAATCGATTATTATAGACCGAAAACCGCCGAAATATTTTACTTCTTGAAGAAGAAATTGAAGGAAGTTAAAACGTTTTATACAACATACTTGAAGCTGTGATCGATGGTCAATGATTTCTTTTTGAAACGATCGGCTAAAAGTAAACATACTTATTTTAGAAGGTGGTTGAACTTCTGTGACCTTGACGAAGCAAGTTTTTATTTTGCTGAAATAACATTTGTTTCATTTATAGAATATATAATCTAATCTAATATTATAAATCTGTAGTGTTTGTTTGTTGCTTTAACGCGCTAATCTCAGGAACTACTGGTCCGAATTGAAAAATTCTGTTTGTGTTGGATATTCCGTTCATTGAGGGAGGCTATAGGTTATATTACATCACGCTACGACCAATAGGAGCGGAGCATCAATGAAAAATGTTGCAAAAACAGGAGAAAAATATTTCTCTTGATTTTCAGCCTTTAGAACGCAAGCGATGCCGCCGGAAACACTAGTATAATATATATTAGGTATTCGAATATATACTTCAAATGCGACTTTAATTGATTAATTATTCTAATCGATGGTGATACAATGGTCAAAATACCAATGGCATTACATGTTTTCCGTTCCATTGTTATTTCCTTACAGAAAAACCAAACTACAATAGGAAACCCGAATATTTGAGGATCTCCCAACTTGCAGCGGTACGCGATAGTCACTAGATAAACGAAACATTAATAAATAATAAATAAATAAATATGTTGGGACATTATTACACACAGCGCCATCTAGTTCCGTAGTAAGCTACGAAGCTTATGTTACGGATACCAGATAGTTGATATACTACATATATAAATTTAAATACATACATACAATAAATATAAACCTATGACTGGACTGCAAAAATCCGAGTTTCATAAATAAATGCCCCCAGCGGGAACTTGAACCCGCGACCGCTGGCGTAAGAAAGTAGGGTCACTACAAACTGCGCCAAGCGTATCGTCATTAATTAAACTTTTATACTAGTTCCAAAAAAATGCCTATTCTATCATATTTATCATGAGGTGCAATCTCTACTTAAAATCTATTCTGTACGTGGACAAAAGTTGGCCGAAATGCCCACATTTTCTTATTTCAATCATTAATTTTTTTTCAAATAGAAATTTCAATGATTTTTTAAAGTTAATCAATTAAAATGATAATCAAATGTATGTATGACACAATTTTCTAAAGTAGCCATTAAATATGTAACATACAGAAGTAGAATCACAGTAATGAAAAGTTATTCATACGGCGCTTTGAGACGAGCTTTGTGTATCAAAGTTACTATTAAAAAATGTCGCTCCATTTTCGAAAGACATCTGATGTAAATGAAAAATTAGTATGTACGTCAAAAACATTGTTTTGTGTTTAGAAGACAGCTGTGTTATTTTTTCGATTAAACTTCTGGTTTGTTTGTTTAAAAAAACTTTTTGGGTACTCTCCATTCTTCGCTTTGATTTTGATTTGATTTGATTTGATTTGATTTGATTCGCGACATTGGCGAAGTCATCTATCTGTGCGCAACTAGCACTTCTGGAAGTCATTGAAGGAAATAATGGAATTGAAAAATAAATATTAATTAGTTTGCTTTTAGATAATTTTCTTCTGTTATTAAGAAAATGAAATTAATTTTATAATAACAAAAAATGAATTTCATACGATGAAATGAATTTGTTATGTCATCGTATAAAATTCATTTCAATTTTTTTTCATCGTATTAAAATAACGTGAGTAAAATCTTTAGTTATCAAAGTACTCGACACTTCAATAATACTTGAAGGAAGGGCGGAATTTTTTTGAGCTACTTTTAAACAGGTATTTTATGCTGGATTAAGATATAAAATATCACTGATTACGAATCAAAAGTTATTAATAAATTTGTAGCCAATCCCTAAAAATCTTTCCATATTTTTCAAATAATAATCAATCGTCAAATCATAGTAAGTATTTTTACTTCTTTAAACAATTTCTTTCTGTTCTTTCTGATAATGGAATTATCAAGCATTACACTAAACTAATGAAACACAAAAACCGTGTATAAAATAATACATAATATTATGTAAAATATAATGTCTACGTCACCCACTTCGCGGTTAAAGCCCGGACGTACGTTCGACGCGAGAGGTTATAACTTATAATAATAAGTTAGCTCCCTGGTTGATCCTGCCAGTAGTAATATTATGCTTGTCTTAAAGATAAAGTCATGTCTCACTTTCAGTGCAAGCCGTATTAAAGCGATACCGAGAATGGTTGAATATGTATTATGTATATTGTATACTCGTATTTATTGATTTCCATAAAATTTTGTACGATATGTAGTATTTGAAGAGTGATTTATTGGTTGTTACCACTTTTATGTTCTAGGGCATTGTCCGCTTCGTCTATGATATTTCATAAATAATTGAAGCTAAGTTTCGAATAAATAAATTTTGTTTGTGTGTCGTAAAATGCAAGTGTATAACTTAGAAAATATTTATTTCTAAAATAATTCGCTTTCATACGCATACTTTAATAACGGGTTGGCTATATTAAGATGATTTAGATGAAGACTTATTATATTTTAAATATCTGTAATAAAATAAAAGAATGGTACAGTGGCAATAAATTTTCTTATATGAAAAAGACTTTATTAAGCTTAAATTAAAATTTTTGAATATTCATATCGCAATTCATTTCAAGGTTTATAGGTGGTTTTAAAAGACATAAACTTCATTGAAAGCCGTCTAGATCATGAATATAATGAGGCGACATGATAAAATGTAAGACTACATTTATAGCGTTATAGCGGAAATATGGAAAATATTCTTACGGAATTTCATCTTTCCGAAAGTGGTACAGCAGATACTCATATTAGATTAAAGAATTATTATATGGAAGTTCGTAATAAAATCATAGGGAAAAACTTGCAAAATTTCAAAGAGGCGCAAGACACTACATACAGACGTATGTGGCGTATCAACTTAATAGAAATAAATGGACTGTACTGTAATTGTGAAAACTGAAGTAACTACTATCCAAGCCTACTATTCAAGGGATTGCTTTTGAAACCTTGATCGCAAAGTTATAAGATGAGTAAGGAGGATGAGTTAAAAATAGCCTTAGGTTTCCTTTGGTAAAGACTGGCGGCAAATCGACAGTGGAAGGCATTGAATGAGGCCTATATCGTAAGGCACTATATATAGGTATTGTAAATATAGTTAAACTATGTTAGTCGTAAAATATAAGAATGTTCTGAACTCTGAAGTATGTAAAATCTATTTTTCTTTGAGCTATTGGCTAATGCCTTATACTACCTTAAGCCTTACAAATAAAAAAAATGCAAACAGTTAATGAAGTATTATTAAAGAGAAATAATTATAACAAAAAAATAACAAAAAGCTCTATATATAATAACCAATCGTGAACAGTTGTGCGAAGTTAATGTATACAGGGATGACACCGTCAGTAGTTGAAGAATAGAAATGTAAAAAATATATTTTACTATCATACTACTATAAAGTATTAAAGTTATTTTAAGTCAATTTTTTATTTTATTCTTCATCGGTTGCAGAAATACTTGTCTGAGCATCACGTATCGTTAAATTGTTAAAATGCACTATGTAAGTACTGTAAGTGAAGTCAAGCAAGCCTTTAAGTAGATGAGGCCATAAAATGTATAGGAAATTATATAATTTACTGAACTCTGAACAGAGTAGAGAAATATAATAAGTAGATCTATACGAGGTAATGTCGAAGAAATGTTCCGTCAATTGCCTGCATTCCTTTTCTTTTACAGTTACAGTTCTTACAAACGACCCCGCGCACGGTGCGTTGATATATGTACGATGTACAATGTATTGTACATACATAATACAAATATTATGTATGTATATTGTATACTATATAGGCATCTAAAGGTTTTCTATTTTGAAGTTAACTATTTTTTTATAATTTCGACGGTTCCCAAATAATCCACAGAACCATTTTTTGATAAATTAGGGTTTCGTGAGTAAAAAAATTAGGAACCACTGATTTAGGGTACCTTTAATATTTGTCTATAATCGACTTGTCTAAAAAAGTAATTTTAATCATGAGCGATATTTGCTAATGATAATATTATACTAATAATTTCTCATTCAAGCATTCGAAATGTCGGGAACCAAAAATCAAAATAAAGGGATAAAATCCGAAAAGTTTCAATTATAATATTATTATACAATTGAAATATTTCAAGAACCAAAATAATGCCTTCAACGTTGTAATAGGTTCTAATCACTTCATTACTGTAGCTTCACCGCAAGTAATTTAGAGCTTTACTTAAGCTTTTACGACGTTATTTTGTCTGTAGTTTGTAAGTATATATAATTTAGAGTAACAAACGGAGTAATCTTAGTATACCAGCTTTTGTGTACTTATTCGGTTCTAAGAATCATAATGCGGTGTTAATTAATAATAATAATAATAAAACTCTTTATTGTACACAAAAAGAAAAGAAAATATACATAGGAAGGAATAATGTACAAAAGGCGGCCTTATCGCTAAAACAGCGATCTCTTCCAGGCAACCTTTAGGTGTAGGAAATAGCAAATTTTTACAGAGGGAAGGGGTGCAAAATATAGAGACTTTCACAAGAAAAAAAAATACAATATATATATATATATATATATATATATATATATATATATATATATATATATATATATATATATATATATATATATATATATATATATATATATATATATATATATATACATACTATACATATAAATTATACATACATACATACACACACATATACACACAAATATTATACGTGTAACTATATACTTGCCATATCTGTGTATAAACACAGATATGGCAAGATGGCTTACAAAGGTATAAATGTAAATAAAATAAAATTATAGTAAATACGTTAGAAAGTAAGAAAGTGTTCCTTTAAAAGCTTTTTAAATATTGCGAGTGACTTCGCGCGCCTGATATTTACGGGAAGAGAATTCCAAAGACGTGGTGCTGTTACAGTAAATGAATTACTATAGAAGGAAGAGGAGTGAGAAGGAATTTTAAGGATAAGGTTAAGGTCAGAGCGAAGAAGACGAGTATGTGAATTTCCAAAAAACTGGAAGCGATCCTTAAGGTAAGGTGGAGTATAGGGATCGAACAGAACACAGTACAGAAGATGAAGTATGTGAGTATTCCTGCGAAGTCGGATCGGGAGCCACTTGAGCTTCTTGCGAAAAAGAGATACATGGTCATATTTACGTAAGCCAAATATGAACCGAATGCAGAGATTTTGAAGGCGCTCAAGTTTATTTAAATGCTCCTCTTTAATATCAAGGTAACTAATGTCAGCATAATCAAGAATTGGTAAGAGGAGCGATTGTGCTAACGAAATTTTGGTGGAAATAGGGAGAAAGTTGCTTAATCGTCGAAGAGATGATATTGATGCAAACATCTTCCTACTCACCTCACTTACCTGTGGACTCCAGGACATATTTTGATCCATGGTTATACCTAGGTTCTTTACAGTTTTACAGTAAGGTATAATAACACCGTTTAAGACAACATTTGGTAGATTATCAAAGTTAATCTTGGCAATGAGCTTGGGGCTACCTATAATAATTGTTTGCGTTTTATCAGGATTTAGTCGCAGCCCAAAGGACTCACTCCAAGCAGTTATTTTTAGTAGGTTGTTATTGATAGCATTAATAGTAGTAGGTATATCTGGAATTTTTGATTGCATATAAATTTGCAAGTCATCTGCATATAGGTGGTAGAGAGAAGAAATGTGCTGACAAATGAATTGAATACTTTTAAAAATACATTATAAAATTGTAAAATCTGTTCTATTCTATAAAATCTTTTACAAATTGCTAAATCAAATCCCAGGATAAATTGGACGTAGTTATGCAGAAAACAGCCATCTCACAATTTTTCCCAAAATGAGTTATAAACACAGCCCTGCTAATTTAGACATGGCGCATTTTTTAAAGAAACACCCATATCGATATCTTTAATAATTTCGGAGATAATAAGCCGTCAAATCCAGCCATTCAAACAAATCCATTTCGTAAAAAACAGTCAGGTTGGTGTCAAATGCAGCCAATTTTGACACTAACTAAAATACTTATATTGCAGAAGTCAGCCTACCGATATGGTTGTTTTTTACAAATTTCAAAATGTTAGAAGATATCAGTGTTCCAGTTACGTAAGAAGCAGCCAGTCTATGATGGCTGTTTCCTGTCAAATAGATTTTTGTTATTAGTGGTAGTTCGCTTTTTTTATTATTATTTTTAATTTAATTTAATCTGTTTAAGTAATTTAATTAGGTAAATAATTAATTTCATTCACATGGGCAAGTAAAAAGGAACTTATCTGTTACATATTATATCGTTTCCCGCCTACTTATAACTACTTGTTTACCGAATAAGATTTTGCGTACGCAGCAAATAGATTATTATATTTTTGTTTACCCATTAGAAAAAAAAGTTTTTGCGCAAATATAAAATTCAATCACAGTATGATGTATTCCGTGATATATTCTGTAAAACTCTCAATATGTTCAACTAAAATCTCATGGACAAAATTAGTTCCCAAAAACCTTTATTAGACCAAAGCGGCTCTATAAAAAGAGGAGAAAATAGGATGCCTAGTGTGCGTAAACAATAAATAAAAGAATTCATTGATAGAGAGAGATACAGATACTATAACATCAAAGTTAAAACACTAAAACACTAAGCAAAAAATACGTGCAATGTCTGCGATACCTTTCGCATCGAATTATAAAATACAGGAAAAAGCGGTGGGGATATTAACTCTGTAAAAGAAAAACACAATTTACATCTTCATCAGACTGAAAGAGCAAGATCTCAATTACAAATAGATATAAACCTAGCTAAAAATCAAGAAAACATCGAATGTCCTACATTTGATATGCAAAAGACACTAGCATTACCCCATATTCAAACAAATGTAATATTTTACAAAATACAAATGTGGCTATATTACTTGGGAGCGCACAGTGCTAAATATATCCAAAGCTGTTATACATTGATAAAGGATCAGGCTAGACATGGTGCACAAGAGGTGGGATCGTCTCTTCTGAAAAACGTAGATAAGAATGTCCCTGATCAAAAAAAAATATTAAAAATATTCTTATGATGAAAGTAATGCCTGAAATAAACAAAACCGGGTGTAACATTCAAATTGGTCAGTATGGGGAAGTCTAAAACTATAAGACATATGAAGATCTGTTCGGAGATAGGTACTATGTGATCGATTTTAGTAACAAGAAAAACTGCATTAATACATTAATAGCTTGTACTCAGCTCGAAAATCGAAGCCGGAAGTATGGAAGAACAAAACTAAAACTATTTCTATTTAGATATCGATTGTGTAGGTCTTAAGCGGTAAATGTTACTATGAAACATGTGCAGGGTCGCATCACATCGATTGTGTTACTAGTAACATTTTCTGCTTAAGAACTACACATCTATGTTTACATAGAAATAATGTTAGTTTTATTTTTCAAAGCGTCCGGGTTCGATTCCTGAGCTGAGTACAAGTTTTTTAAATGTATGAATGCAGTTTTTCTTGTTACTAAAATCAATGATATGGTATTTAAAAACAGTTATTCGTACGTCAGACTTCGTAAGATAGATTTAAATGTTACAGCCGGTATATGCGTGATGACTACATTCAAATTATGGCATTATGGTACTCGTAAGAAGAAAAAAACCTCTCAAAATCTATCATGATTTTATAAAATCTAATAACAATTCAAAAACAATATGAAAATATCAAAATAATTATTTTATTACATATGTTGTATTATGATTTTTATTACTTACTACAGGTTTTTTGGCTGTTTTTATATTTGTTTTGCTTTTTAAAAATAACTCAAAACACAGCCAACTGGATGTGGCTGGATTAAGCTTTACTGTGATTACTGTAAAATATGCTATTTTGTATAAAACAGCCACGTCTAAAACGTAATTATTTGCTTTAAAAGCAACAGTTCAAAATACTGGATAGGATAAAAAAATAAACAATACTTATACATATATTTTTCAATTTCGAAATAACCAGAAAAACGAAACGTAACAAAAGTGCAACTATCAACAGTAAAATGCTTATAACTCTGTTGGTACTTTTTCGCACATGGCTGTTTTCTGCATAACTAGGTCCAATTATTAGCAAAAAATAATCAAACATTTTGGTACAACTTGCTCCAGACTTACCTAGTTAATTTTTGCTGTACACTAAGTAATAAAACATATTAGACTACAAAATATATAATACTTTCTTAGAAGTAAACAAAGATTTCCCGCAGGATAGTTGAGAATAAGTGTATGTAAATTCGTACTCTACTGCACATATTTCGATGTATGCATTACATTCTGTTTTAAACTTATTAAAATAATAGCGACTCACCATCACTTCGCTCGGGTTGGTCCCCTTTAGGATAAAATTTTTACAAACTTTGAATATCTTAATATTTATTTACTAATCAAAAGCTTAAAAAATAAGTTTCAAACTTCTAGCTAAAATGACGTAATTTTCATAAACTTTCAACCCCTTAGAGCCGTTTTTTCGCCTCGAGAAGTAGCCTATTCCCTTTCTCAATCTCTAAGACTATGTGTGTGCCAAATTTCATTTAAATCGGTTTAGTAGTTTTGGCGTGAAAGCGCGACAGACAGACAGAGTTACTTTTGCATTTATAATATTATTTATATTAGTGTATATTAGTAAGGAAGTATCTAAAATATTACCTATCTTATCTTTAACGCTTATACTACAATAACAGTACACGTTTTTAACATTTTATATGAAAAACGGTCAGTCGGCGGCCGCAATAAATAATTTCGTATATTCTGTATGCGGATCACAACATGTAATATCTGTACAAAACTTAATAAAGCCTGTTCTCTAGCCTTTTTATCTGAATGTATTCTATTGCATAAGAACCAATACAAGTTGGGTTTATCGTTTGCCGTCCGACCGACTTCAAAAAGAAGGGGTATTAGCTATATTTTTTTCTGTGTAGATGTGTTACGGGATACCTCCAAAAATTCATACTAATTTAAAATTACTTTATATATCAAAACAACAACTCAGTAAAGAGTACTTTCTAATTGATCACGAAAACCATATAATTAATACAAAAAATAAAGTTACCTAAATAAGTGACCTAATTTCCTTTTATTTTCCTTCAATGTTAAGACGAAAGTCTAACGAACTAAGGGTTTAGAAAACCTCTTTCTACTTCCGAGTAATTAACTCTAAGTCAGATGTTTTATAGAACATTGATTTTATGTGAAAGTTGTACTATTTTTATACAAAAATGCCAAAATTTGTCTCTCCAAGCAAAGTGATGGTATGTCGTTAGTCAAATAATTCAGTAAAGAGGCTATAAGCCAAAAGATATATAATATATGATAATATTGGGCTGTAGTACATTATTCGAATGAGCCGCAAGAGTTTTTTTCATTGTAAAGATTGCCTGAAGAATTTAAATTTCATTTTGGACCTAATATCAACTCAGTCAAATAAATATAACACAACAGATACTCTTGTAGTAAACTAGTGTCGATATTTTTTGAAAACTAAAACAATATATAGTAGGATGAAACCCATTGGAAAAGGAAGACAATATAACCACAGATCACAAAATATAACAAAAATAAGGGGGAAAATAATTTATTAGAGGTAAATAGTTTTCTACCCTTAAACACTTCCCGATCTCAGATCACCAGCATATTGTTTTTCCTTTCATTTTTGTTATTCTCTTCCTTTTCAAATTTGTTTCATCCTATTATTATTTTTCACTTTTTAAGATTTTCAAAGGCTTCAGCCCTACTCTATAGCAGTACTGGAAGTATGTTAGGTGTCTCAGATATCCTTATATAAAGGAACCCTTGGTCCTTTGTTACTCCTTCACGTTAAGTGACTACTCAGATATCGATGAATTTTAATATACAGATAGATTATAATTCAGTTAGTATCGTTACATAATACGTTTTTAATATTTTGTATTATTTACATAAGTATGATGATCTTTTAGAAAGGTACGAAATGGCTGACGGAGAGAAAGGTAGGAAATCATAAAGTTCAGCTTTATTGCCGAGGACTTTTGTTCTTTGACAGCAAATAGACTTATTAGTAGTTAATGTCATGATAAATTGTGTACGTAGATAATTTAAGTGAATCAATTAAGTAATTCATTTTAATAATCTAAGTGGTTTTTCTTATTTAATTCTTTTCTATGTTTTCTAATTTTCTATTTTAATTTATTTCTGTATAAAACGGACTTGGTAAGTGGATTTATGAGACATCCTTCTACGCTGAAGTCGAGTGAAGCTGTCCTGACGAAGCTGAGCTGAAGCGGTGTGTCATGCAAGATTAAAAACCCATTAAAAATTGAACGGATTTGTGGCTTTTCAGCTATTTTTTTCCTCATTTCAGACCACTTGTCGCTATTTTCTCAATTCAAAGGCATCAAATATGTTATGACAAAATTTTATATGAACAAAAAATGTCAAACTAGCTGTCAATTGAACATTGGCAAATGGCATTGATTTACATTCGCAATAAAATATTATGTGTATGCAGTATTTTTCAATATTTCCTCCATGTGTGCCCCAGATTGCAGTGGCATATTATTCCTTTATAAAAATCAAACAATTCTCTTTTCGTATCATTTGTTTTTCTTATAAACAATACGTATGTACATCATCATCATCATCATCATCAGCCCTTATTAACGTCCCACTGCTGGGCACGGGCCTCCCTCAGTACGAGGAGGATCAGGCCATAGTCCACCGCGCTGGCCTAGTGCGTGTTGGCGGACTTCACATGTCTTTCGAAAACTCGTTAGGTTTTCTCAGACATGCAGGTTTCCTAACGATGTTTTCCTTCACCGTAAGACAAGTGGTAATCATGATATAAATGATTCGCACATGAAAATATCAGAGGTGCGAGACCCGGATTCGAACCCGCATCACTCGGATATCCAAGTGACTGCGTTACCGCTGAGCTACCACTGTCACTGTCGTATGTACATATTTACATGAAATTATATTGTTATTTTTTTTAAGTTACGGCCAAGAAACAAAAAAGAAGCATTAGCAGTAGATTAGCCATCTACAGTAGAAATATGTTTAAATGAAATATATGTAGGTAAACGCGAAATAGATAAAGTAATACCTAAAGACATTTTTTTAAATTAATTTTGTTTAATTTATAGTTTACACCTATAAAAAACTATTTTACATAAAAATATAAAAGTGGGTGGAATAAAATGAATGGAAAATTTTAATAATCTGTACATAGAATGTTATTATTAAAGACGTTATTAATAAATAACATTTAATATAAAACCATTTTTTTTTTGTAAGATAAACCGCATATTATAAAGATCAGTTTTTCAATTTAATTTTTACTTTCTAGTTTCCGGCTGGCCTCTCATAGACGCAAAATCGATGGTTGAGATCATTTATATCTATTACTATCATAGTGGCCAACTTTTCAAGTCTGATGCATTGATGCACTCCGAGGCTCTTAAGAACATTTCAATAGGGGTGATAAATCTATTTTAAATTACAAAATAAAGGAAAGCTTAATAAATGTTTAATATAAATATTTAATGAACTTGTATTTTTTATGTTAGTATAATATCAGAGAACATACGGTGGAAATCTGAATATATAAAAGCGACAGATCACTCACTGACTCCCATCAGTAATATCTAAAACCACTTGACGTAAAAAAAATAAACTTGGCAGTGAGATAGTTTATTGTTATAGTAGACGTCAGTTAAGAATGGATTTTGCTACAGAGCCGGATTAGGGAGGTCTAAGGGCTCTCACGAGTTTCAACTATAGTTACGCTTAAAAAACATACGTAGTACCTCGCCAGTTATTAAAAATATAGTTGTAACTCGTAAAACAGGTTCTCTTAGTTGATTCATTGAAAGGAAAAAATATAAAATGCGTATCATACCTATTTAGCTTTATAAAAAGAGAGCGATGATCGCTCTCTTTTTATAAAGCTCATAGATTTTGCAAGTATTTAATTCCCATTGAATCTGCTTTATCTTTCAAAGAGACATAACCTAGATTAAGTCGCGTCAGTGGCACCTCAGGCTATGCATAATTTTTCAAATTCACTATTTACATTGTCAGAGAATAAAATGTTTTCAAGAATAAGTTTGAATAGAATTCATCACAGATACTACGAGCCAGTAGCTCAAAGCCTGGTTGGAAACTGACTTAAGTCAAAATCGTCGTAAAATACTGCAAATCAGTTTTTTAGATTATCTGTATATACGGGCGTTAAATTAAAATTCCACGGTACTTTTAAAATATTTTTATAACGATTAATATTCACATTTAGTTATTTACTCGTATACTAAATTTTGCATATCTTTTCTTAGTGTGTTCTTCACTACGTACCTACCTACATTTTAACGATTTTGTTGACCCACATAACAAATTTCATCAAAATCTGTAAAGTGGATTGCTTCTGATGTGGTCACAGACAGACAAAATTAAAATTCTTAAAACTATTCGGTTCTATATAAAAAGTGTAAGATAACACACCGTTGATACTCGACACTTCATTCTTCAGTCCCTTGCTGAACCGAAAGTTCATCAATCCAGAATTTTTGTAATATTATATATTATAGTTTTATATTTAATCAAAAATAAAATAATTTTGATGTGAGATTTAAATAACGACCTTAGTGTTTCTATTTATTCTGTCAATTAAGCTTCAGGTTTTTACTCCTTCCTGGAATACTACTATTAATATCACAAGGATTACTATTAGAAGTAACTACAAGAAATAAAAATTATATTTTTAAAACCACCAATACAAAAAACCTAACTAACCTATTCTTTAAGACCATTTCAATAAGCCTAAGCACGATATTCTTACTATAGTATATTTAAGAGTTGAATCTCTTGTAAATAAATCGAAGCTGCAACAACAACCTGGCAAAGAACCAAATCGTTGTAATATCATATTATAATTAACAGGATACCAACTATTTATTGGACTAGATCTGACAGCTTGCAAACAGCTTATCGTTTTCTTTTATAGCTAGTTCTCGATCAAATCACATTTCAAACAAAGAAATAAACATAAATATTTTTTTATATACGTAGGTCTCCCTACATATTCAATAATTTATTCTAAATTATGGTTATGATCAAATTTCAAAACTTCCTGTGTTCGAAATTTTTATGTAATAAATAACATAGACCTAAAATTTCCACAACATAATATATTTGTACTTATTCAGGTGTTTCTAATGTCTCACTGCTAGGCACAGGCCCCCATTCAAATACCATTGAACAAAAAAAACGGTTGGCAAACAGAAGAAAATAATGATATGAACTATTCATTATCTATTCTTGTATCCATTAAAAATAACTTGAACCTTCAATTCCATAATGCTTGAGGAAATAAAAATCTTAATTATAATGTCATTTTCTTATAATTGCTTACATCACTACCAATTAAGTAAATAAATAGTGAAGTTGTAGTAAACTACATTTTTAGCTTGTTACGGTTTTTAAGAAAGATTTTTCCGTAACATTCATTATATTTTCAATGTACTTTTCCTACATACACCATTCATTATTATGTTCCAACCTTGAACCTCATACAGTATGTACATACATAAAAAAGCTAACATTAAGTTTAATCTATGTTACTCGTATATGTACGATTCATTCAACGTTCATTAATCTTCTGAATATTGTTTTGGGCAAATTCTATCATCAATCACTTTACTAAATTTATAATCTAAGTTTTCATCTTTTGTTGTAAGCATTAGTACATGGATATAAATAAATAAAGTACGTATGTGAGAGCTGGTTACATGGTCAACATATATGATACTTTTTACTACGGAAAAATTATTCATATCTGAAAGATAATAGAAAGATATAGGTACCAAAAAGAGTTAGAGTGAGTCGCTTGTTATAAATATTTTATAATATTGTAATCTTAAAGATAGCAACTGAAAGAATTGTCAAAATATTGTAAAACAAATTGATTCGTCAGATATATTAACATACTGGTGTAGATTACTCGTTTTTTATCAGATTCAACTCTAACAATTTTATTATACACCATCAACCTTTCAACTAATATCACTATGTATTTAAAGTCAGTTTCAAAGGTCTTTGTCACATAAAGCCAAGGGCGAGCCACATTACACCTGTTACGTCTAACACCACTGTGACAGAATAATTTCGACGCCTCATATATTCATGATGGAGCTTAGTGATATTCAGCATGCGATTTACAGACGGAATATACTATTTTTGTACCGTATTGATTAGAAAATCAAATGAAAGTGAAGCGGTCTATATTTATAAAGTAAGTATTAATAATACATACGTACACAGCTTGATATAATAAGTTATAAAATAGTAAATACCCACTTTAGAAAATCTGCAAAATATCCAGTCACATTGCATGATGAAAGGAAAATTAACAAGGAATACGAGTAAGTTAATAAACGTATTGGACATTTTATGTTTTAAAAATCCTCCAACTAATTTGCAGTTGGTTAAAAGCCTAAGTTACGCCTTATAACTTTAGCTATGTGCAAGTGAAAGTCCCGTCAAAATCGGTCCATCCGTTTCAGAGATTAGCCGGAACAAGCAAATAAACAGACAAAAATTTTAAAAATTGATTTTTTAATGTTAGTATTGTATATACGTTTTCCTTTTTAATTTTCTCTAAATGCATATTTCATAT
Source organism: Boloria selene (assembly GCA_905231865.2). NCBI lineage: Eukaryota > Metazoa > Arthropoda > Insecta > Lepidoptera > Nymphalidae > Boloria > Boloria selene. Next base: position 4,227,151 of record HG993133.1, read on the forward strand.
TATGCATTTAGAGAAAAACTGTAGATTTTAAATTAAAAACAGACTCTTCAATTTTATGTATATGTATAGATGTCGATTGTCACTTATAAATTTTCATTTTCACTATTAATAATTAGTCCTAAATCTTAATATACGAAGTATAACCCCCGAAGTTAAAAGTTGCAATTGCTTTAGCGTAACAGCCTTATAAATAAGACTCAAAGCACAGTGTAAAGTATAGCTTAACTTTTACCATACATAGGCACAATGATGCACTGCATGTAAATAAAGTATTCACGTCTAATTAAAAGGCCACGCTACACTCAAAATGCGTACGCATAAACGAATTTTAAACAAGATACGTTTGGCACAGTTAGTAGTGCTACTTGCTGTGCCAGCTTTGGCAGGTTCGAGTCCCGCTGAGGACATTCATTCAACAGTCGTAGGTATGTTTATTTTTTTATAATATAATCTATGCCTTCCATTTTGACCGAAATTGTCATTCCAATCATGTTTACCATTCTACCAAGGTCACGGATTAAAAGTACTTTGTTACAAGTCAAAACAGAACTTAATTTTTAAGTTTTATTATAAAATAAACATCGTTACATTATAACAATGCTAATAATGTAAAAAGAACAAAAGAACCGCCCCATAATTAGAGATGAAAGTAGAAAAATGTAAAAATAATACAGCCTCTCATCAATTTTAAAAACGTTATTAGGTATGAGTATAGTAATTGTATTAAATAGAAAAGTTCATAATATTTCATTTAGAATTTATTAATCAAGCAAATAATGAAATAGAAATCACTCGCAGTATTTGCCGGCCACTTAGCTTAAGTATTTGTTTTTAACTAATGTTTACCAAATGATAACATCGACACACGAACTTATTAACTTGTAATTTATACTAGCCAGTTTATGCGACTTCTTTTACGTTTTTTCAAATATCTAATCAAGTATCTAAGCATTCCTTCCTACCCCGGACTTTAGTCCCCTAATATTTTTTAAAGTGCATAAAAATGAACATTATATAAAATCACTAGCGATTCGCCCTCGCTTCGCTCGGGCTCGTCCCTGCCTTTAGCGTGAGTAAAGCCGTGGATACCGCTAGTTATTCATATAAATCTTCCTCTTGAATTACTGTATCTATTAAAAAAACACATCAAAATCCGTTGCGTAATTTTAAAAGTCTAAGCATACATAGGGACAGACAGACAGCAGGAAGCGACTTTGTTTTATACTATGTTATACTATAAAAGGCTTAATCGATGGTCCAGTGGTGACGAGTGCAATTGCAGCTAATCCCTTGACATTTTTATTTGGATTTTGCTGTTTAAATCTAATGCTTTAGAGAAACAAAAATTTGTACTTACCCTCGAACAACGAAGGTTCTGGCATATTTAAGAACAAGTGCAGGACTTATTAGAGAAATAGTGCGTGAAGTCAGTCAATGGAGTCTGGCCAGTGTAGCTTGGATAACTATGATTCTTATCGTATTAGTCTATGCCTAAGAACAGGCAAATAAAGCCTGCTGTATATTATTTATTTTACATAATTTCTACGTTTTAACTAATTTAATTGTAGTAAAAGCGAGATTTGCAGCCTCAATAAATGCAGTTTCACAATACATGACAAGATCTTTAATACAATATCATTTGAATTTTACGCCACTTCCCGCTGCAAAGCGGAAAAGTATAAATTAATTAAGCTTCAAATTTTTTGGCAAAGCTTCCCGGGATAATTTAAGTGAAAAATTTTCAACGTTATGTTTTTTTTTCAGTCTAATATTTTGCCTTATCCGGTAAAGGTAGTTTTGAAATTTTTTGATCTGTGCTTGATACTATGTTATTTTATATAATCATTTTATCAACAAGCATATTCGTTTGAAGTAGTGGGATCGGCGGAAACTTTTAGAGAAGCATGTTTATATGGAAAAATGGAATAAACGGAAAATACTTTTTTTACATTTAGGATAACATTTAGAACAATTTAGTATAAGAGTAATGAAGACGGATTTTTTGATGGGACTTTTACGTCCAGGGACGGTACTTTTAAAAAAAATAATTAGAGTTCCCTGCAAAAATGTTAAAACCATGTAATTATGATCTAGCACGCAAGAGGTAAGTCCCTATATAGATACTCGTATATAAAACTTAGATATATCTACATATCATTGTTCTAAATACAAATTAAATTATCTCAAGTAAATTATCTCAAGTAAAGTAACACAAAGAGCCCCATTTACAATTAGGCTTAAACAAACTATTGTGTCTCGTTAAGTTCGTCAAGCGGAGGTAATAGAAACCACAAAATGCGTGGCGCGGTCCGACGCACCGGGTACATTAGGAACGCCAATCACTGTCCGTACCAGAAACGACGACAGATACTAATTAACAACCTATGGAATTCTTTTCCGTTTTTTTAGAATATACGTTTAGAAGTTTTGACTGTGCTCTGAAACTGTCGGAGAAGGTAGCTACGTCGACTCCGTCTACCGATTATGTGTAAGTCGAATGAAAAGTTTTAGATGAAAAGCAAATGAAATTACAACCTTCATACACCACTAAGTCTTTAAATACTTTCTTAGGTTTACGCGAATATTTGACATTATAAATAAAACTATCTTTTCGGTTTTTTTCACAGATTTATTTTGATTTTTGGTTCCCGGCGTTTCTAATGCTTTACAGCAATCACGGGAGAGACTAAGGTATTTGACGTCTCAGAGGTTTCCAAGTATTCCAAGTTTCAAGTATTTATAAATATACTCAAAATATTATATAAAGAAATAATAATATATTATAATAATCAGTGGGTGGTTTCCATAAAACATAATTTTTATTAATCGTCATGTTATCATGTAGCCAACTACTACTTAGCCAGCGTTGCAGTGCGTGAAAGATTATTATACGATAAAAAGAAGGTTCTTAAATTCAATTAATTTTCTTTCGCAACACTAAGAAAAGTCAGTTCAAAATTTATTTTCATATAATTCCAACAAAACTCATTCATTTCCTGTAATTTAGTTCATGTATATGAATTCGTAAACATTTCCGATAGTTATTACTCGCGTCTCTATATTTACAAATCAAATATTTTTAGCTACTATTATTCAATGTTTTACAGATAATCTTAAAAATAAAATCAATTTTATAAAGCCGATTTTCTTTGAACGTGTAAAGACGTAGAGTAGTTAGTAAAGTTTCAATTTGTAAAAGTCATTGCGTCCGAGTATTGCAGATAAAATTAAAAGCTTTACAGATAATGTATAAAGTGTTTTTTTTATATTAGTAATATTAAAAATGTCTATTTAAAAAGCTTTCTTTTATAAGCAGAGAAAAAAATTAAATATTTGTAAACAATATGACCACTATAAATAAAACTAGCGACTCACCCTCGCTTCGCTCGGGTTCGTTTCACGATCTAGCGCGAGCGAAGGGGTTTCCGCAGGTTCCACTAGTGATAAATATAGCCTATGTTACTCAGTGATAATGTAGGTTTCTAATGGCAAAAGAATTTTTAAAATCGATCCAGTAGATTAAAAGTTTATCCGAATCTTTCCTCTTTATAATATATAGTAAAGATTAACTAAACATATCATTGTGTATCTTTCGCGAAGTTAAACAGTATTGAAACACTGTAAAAATCTATCGAGCTGTTTACCTACAGAGTGTGCCAAAGAAATAAACATACATACGATATACATCCTACCGATACATTATAAAAACTCTTTCACGTAAAAACTACTCAACGCATTTTGATGATACTCTTTCGTGACATAACATATAGGTATATTTTGTGAGTAAACCATATTATTTATAAAGAAACTATTTCTAATAGTATCTTTTTAGATACTATATGTATTCATAAATGGAACTACGCAGACGAAACTGTGGGAATACTGTAATCAGTAATCAGTACATATACTAAATAAAATTGAAGTGTCTGTTTTTTATTTTAAACGACTCGCCCTCGCTTCGCTTGGGTTTTTTTCCTAGATTTAGCACAGGCAAAGCCGCGGGATCCGCTAATTATGCATATAAATCTTCCTCTTGAATCACTCTATCTATTAAAAAAAACCGCAAAATCCGTTGCGTAGTTTTAAAGATTTAAGCGTACAAAGGGATATAGGGACAGAGAAAGCGACTTTGTTTTATACTATGTAGTGATTAACAGCTTTTCACTAACTGCATATGAAAGTATATACGGTACTTACATCAATGAATCAATTCGTTACATTTTTAACTGTCTGTCTGTTTGTTCCGGCTGATCTCTGAAACAGCTGAACCAATTTTAACGAGACCTTCACTCGCAGATAGATAGTGTTATATTTCAACTTTTACTTCATTAGAAAATTATAAAATTGTTTAATTTATGTACACTTTTTATACATTTTTTATAAGTTCTAAATTACAATAAGTGTGAGCGTGCGAGCACGCGCTCGCCTGTGTGTGTATGTGTGTGTGTGTGTGTGTGTGTATGTGTGTGTGTGTGTGTGTGTGTGTATGTGTGTGTGTGTGTGTGTGTGTGTGTGTGTGTGTGTGTGTGTGTGTATGTACGTGCGTGTGTGTATATGTGTGTTGGTGAGTCATATCATGCTTTGTCACAAGTCGCAAAAAGTACCTACAAACGCACCTATCACTAGTAACTAAATATTAAATAAGTAAAGAACATGCGCCCGCCCAAACACGGTATTTACAAAGTAAACCACGATACAATAGAAAAGTCGGTAAATCTGTCCACACAAGCTTTTAGGCTACAAAGTATTTTCGCGGAATATACACTATATAGTACACAAACGTACGAGTATCAAAGCGATCGTGTAATGTGCTCTTGACCGAAATCCTTTGTGCATAAGCAAATCGTTCGCCTTCTTAACCCTATATCAAGTTAATATATTTCGTTTAACAAAGAAGTGGTTCTCAATTTTACCTATAGTGAAGAAAGTGCGTAATATTTATCAAATTAAATAGATTCGTTTATATATACTAACACATCTTTAATTGTTGATCAATCGCTTTAACAAAACTGAGAAATAAAAAACATAAGAGTATTTTACTTATCTAACCCAGTATTATGAGATCTGTGGCTTTTGCGTAAATGAAAATTTATGCATATCTATAAACTTTATTGATATGCAAGCCCTGAAATCACCACTGTAAAAATTAATCCAATACATAATATGTAGTTTATACAATTTTTGCAACTTCGGAAAAATAAGCCTTCTTCTTCAACTCTTATTAACGTCCTACTGCTGGGCAAGGGCCTGCACTGAGGGGTACAAGGGGATCAGGCCATAGTCCACCGCGCTGGCCTAGTGCGTGTTGGCAGACTTCACATGTTTTTCGAAAACTTGCTAGGTTTTCTCAGACATACGGTTTCCTCACGATGTTTTCCTTCAACATAAGAAGTGGTAATCATGATATAAATGATTCGCACATGCAAAATATCAGAGGTGCGAGACCCGGATTTGAATCCGCATCACTCGGTTATTCAGGTTATTATAATGCCTTGGAAGTTCAAACGAACTGGACAGTCAGCTATTCAAAATAAAGTGTTTTACCGCAAAGTCTACTTGTAAGATCAGAATATAAAGTAGCCTATATCCCTCACCGTGTCACGAGCTATTTTTCAATTTCATGACCTCATATTTTCATCGCTGGAACGATTTGGCAAGTTAGCAGAGCGGATTTCTGGCGCAATGGCACCTTTCAAGCTAAAGGTTCAGTTCTCGCGATATAATAACAGAATTTATGGATTTGGTAGATTTATAAGTGTGTGACATTAGAATTTGGTCATATATAACGAACTTATGTTTTGGTTTATAAAATTGTCTCTGGGTCTAATATAACGAATTTATGCGACCGGCTCGGTTTGGTGAAAAACTAACCGTAAAACCATTTTTCAAATTTATTTTCGATCAGCGGAGCGAACTACAATAATAACATTTTCAGACTTTGTCGCGGATTTATTTTAATTTTACTTTTATTTGAATTACTTTCTTATTATTTTCGGATTTTTTTTTGTGGATGTTGTTTCCCAACGTACGTTTGTACATAAAATTATAAATTAACGACTATTAAGCATATTTAACTTCTTTCGGCTTTTCATCATAATAATCACTTAAAAACATCTGTGGCATACGTAAAGCCATTTTACTCGTACGGAAATGGCGCAATTACAAGTATTCCGTTTGACTTAAAATACGTTTTGGTATATGAACCAATTTTTTTACATTTTGCTTCATTTTTGCGCAAAAATAAAATAGTACATTCAGTAACATCTTTAACCTTATTTTTATTATAATACAAACAACAAAATAAATATCGCCTACTAAAGAAAATTCCAGCTAATCCATTGTGTAAATAATTCTCTTTCTGACACAGTCGGATAAAAATGTACAAATACAATATATTGATAAGACGTTTCTATCAATTACAATGTATGTTAAATAAAAGAATTTTGAACTGCGAAATCCAGTGACGTAAGCGAATCCGTTTGACTTGACATTGAAGATCTAATTATACTACGGGAGGTAGCGCTGTATTTTTTCTAGGAATTTCATCCCGAATGAATTTTATTTCAAACAGTTGTTTAGAGGTCAGAGATCAGTAAAGTGAGCGTCAGTCGCCGCACCAGCGGTGGAACTAAGAGGGACAGCATGAAGAAGTCATTGAAAAAAAAAGTGCTCCGATGAATTTTATACCGAGCCAAAATGAATTATATGATAGTTTCCATCACATTTTTAAAGAAAATCATCGTCAGCTGTATTGACGGTGGGGGGTTATATGTCAGTCGCGTGCATGAACCTCATAGAAATTTTCACAAAAAAAGTAATTTTATACCTTATGAAATTTATACATCTTAATTTTTATACTTTTAAAATAACAAAGACAATCGTCAGCTGCATTTTTGATGGGGGTAAGACCGTCAGTCAGCGTGATAAACATTTCGTGAGGTCGATGCATTTGAGCGTTGCATAGTCTCTTTAGAAAATAAACTCACGATCTTTACATCCACAAACAATCAGCTGGCGACGACTCATGTTTCTTTAACATTCTAGTTATCTTAGGCTTAGAATTACGCACAAACGCTGTAGTTACATGCACACTCGATTGACTCAGCGACTGCTTGCGCGTTGCCATTTTTAGATTGATAGTTTTTAAGATTACAAGAATTATATAATAATAACTTTATTTATAATTTCTTGTGCATAATACTCTCTCTTACTCTAGCTTCGCTCGGGTCCGTCTCTATGTACTACGTATTGTTCTGATAACTACATAGGTATAGTAATTTTAACTATTCTGCAGATGATCGGACATTGAAAATTCCGTAAAAATTGGTCCAGCTGTTTTGGGGATTAGCCGAAAAAACAGAGTGGCAGACAGAAATAAAATTGTACACATTAATTTCATCTATACTAATATTATAAAGAAGTAAAGTTTGTGTGTTTGTATATTTGTTAAATTGTAAGGGGTAATCTCGGGATCTACTGAACCGATTTTAAAAATTCTTTCACCAATAGAAAGCCACATTATTGCTAAGTGTCATAGGTTATATAAAAAACCGAATAATAAAAAGGCTTTAACGTGGTGTCCGTTTTGCAAAGTGAATCGGAGAAAAAACCGTCGAATGAAAGCGTTTCTTACGAACGCTGCTTTAACTATGAAAGATATATTTTTGAGTTCTAGAGAAAAGATGTGGAGCTTGAAAATGCCTACAAAAAAGTCAACGACAACATAATATGTCTAACTTTTATAGTTAAGTTACAAAAAGTAGTTTTTTAATATTAGTATAGGTAATTTAATTTTTAATATTAATAAAATAATTTAAATTATTTAAACACTCTGTACTAAAACAGGATTATTAACATTATGCCGGATCAGCAAGTTAAATATAAAATCTTATAAAATTTCATTTGAATTTAGTAAATAGTTTTTATTTTGGTATTACAAATAGACTTAATAGACAATTTTATTTATTTGTATAGGTAAGTTTTACAACATCAAAACAACAACAGAGGCGTGGGCCTCACCCCTAACAATGACCTATCTGACTCTGTCAATATCGGAAATGTGCGAGAGATATACTCAATACTCGTTTGTTAAAAAACATCTAAATTCTAATATATAAAAATTTTATGCCACAGTGTTTGTTATTGACCTCCGCCGAAACGGCTTAACCGATTTTTACGAATTTTTTTGTGTTTATTTGGTAGATCTGAGATTAGATAGGCTATTTTTTATTTTTAGACCAAATATGTTATACCCATAAATAATCATAACCCTAAATTTTCATCCAACAATCCCTATTTTTAATAGTAATTAGAACGCGGGCGGAGTGTGGATTCCAACAGGAATTGCTAGTATTATAATATAGTTTTAAACCGACACAAAGTAAGTAATTATAATGCGGTGTTATTTATAAGAAACTAGCAATACCCGCGGCTTCCACGTTCATTTTCTTATTCGCTACTAATCTTCATTCGAACACTCGCTGGGTTGATCTGTAGATTGACTGAAAGTTTCTTCAAAATTACTCCTGCTATTTCAAAACCCATAATTAATATGTAACTCCTGCGCCGCGCGGCTTTCTATTTCATATAAGTAATATGTGGACGTCTCCCTTCCTCTCCTCATTGCTCGCTGTGCTATACTTTCTTAATATATTTACTGTGTGATGGAAGAGTGTCTGATTTGTATAATTTTAAAAGCTATCTGCTGACTATAAACTAACTCCCTGACAAAATTTAAATTTGTAACACAAAAAATGAAAGAATTTCGTAAAAACTTGCGAGAGCCCTTAGACCTCCTTAAGCCGGCCCTGTCACAAAATTAGTTCTTAGTGGATTTTTACTAACAATTAACTACCTCCCTGCGAAATTTAAAGTCTTTAGCCCCAAAAATTAAAAACTGTCATACAAACTTGCGAGAGCCATTAGATTATAGATTAATATGTGCTATACTTATTGATTTCTAAGCGTAAGATAACTAGATTGTTCAAGAAACATAAGTCGTCGTCAGCTAATTGTTTGTGGATGTAAAGATCGTCAGTTTATTTTTCAAAGAGACTATGCAACTCTCAAATGCATTGACCTCGCGAAATGTTTATCACGCTGACTGACGGTCTCACCCCCATCAAAAATGCAGCTGACGATTGTCTTTGTTATTTTAAAAGTATAAAAATTAAGATGTATAAATTTCATAAGGTATAAAATGACTTTTTTTGTGAAAATTTCTATGAGGTTCATGTACGCGACTGACATATAACCCCCCACCGTCAATACAGCTGACGATCATTTTCTTCAAAAATGTGATGGAAACAATCATATAATTCATTTTTACGCGGTATAAAATTCATCGGAGCAGATTTTTTTCCAATGACTTTCTCATGCTGCCTCTCTTACCTCCACCGCTACCTGAGCAGCTGACGTTCGGAGTTGTTATTGGTAAGGGGAAAACTATTAGTGTTGTGATTTTCAGCCGGTATGAAATGACTTGTTCAACTATAGCGCTACCTCCCGTAGTATTACGTACGCGTGCCAGCTATCATTAATTCAGCAATTGGGCCTCATCTTATCTTGATTATCTTTCCATCTGAGAGAAATGAGACTTAGAATTTTATTGCTACTTAATATTATGGTACATATGTGGTAATTTAACATATTCTACTAGTGCTATATAGATATAAGTTTAGTTTGTTTGAAATCAATAAACGCTGAAATTACAATATTCAATAATATAAACCTTTATGTCAATCTTTTTTATGATTGAGACGAATACCACCTGCATTAGTACATGCGGTTATATTGGGCTCAGCTGAAAAGCCACAGTTAACCCAATCTCTCCTGTCTTAATGAAGCATCGCAGGATCGAACTCAACCATAACGCCTTGATGATCTGAACAGAAAGGAAAGTAGACCACAACAACCATAGGGTTGCCCCTATAGTCCACTCTGGTATAAGAGCAGTACCTGAAACCCATAGGGCCTACACCCATGAAACACCACCCACCCAACTGGGCCATCTCATTGTGCATCTCTTTCCTTCGTGCGACTGGATTTTCAGACGCTAATGAATGTAGAGAATCGATTCTTTCGCAGATATATCTTTGATCAAAATAAATTAAAATTAGTTTTTATAAAAATTCTATCGTTAAAGTAATCTTAAATCCATACATTCCCTTAAAATAATATTCTGCTTACTTATACTTATACGAGTATGAGCACGTGCCAACTCTATATTAGCTTGCAAAGACTGCAGATACTTTTCATCGCCATTTTGATAGTATTTTGTAGGTTAATAAATTTTTTTTAGAAAACATAATAATGACTTATATGACGACGGACGGTAAAAGACGGTAAATTGAAAAAGAACCTGCTTTTCAAAAACCCGAAAAAAATTGATAATACATCCTGATCGAATTTAACTATGGCGGAAGATCTCCCTGAACGAAGCACTCCGAAGATGTTAAAGTACATTCCTAAGTATTCTCAGATTGTATGCTAGCCGTATATCAACAGATTATGATGGTCGTTTCAATTTCTCCATAATAACATCACACATTTATGTAAGTATAGGCAGTGGTAGCCCAGCGGTGACGCGCTCGCTTGAATAAGTGATGCGGGTTCAAATCCGGGTCTCGCACCTCTGATACTTTCATGTGCGAATCATTTCTATCATGATTACCACTTATCTTACGATGAAGGAAAACATCGTGAGGAAACCTGCATATCTGAGGTTTTCTCTTACCAAGTTTTCGAAAGACATGTGAAGTCCACCAACACGCACTAGGCCAGCGCGGTGGACTATGGCCTGATCCCCCTCGTACTGAGGGAGGCCCGTGCCCAGCAGTGGGACGTTAAAAAGGGATGATAATGATAATGATAATTATGTAAGTATGTACTTACTTTAACTTCTTACATATCATATTTCTAAAAGAGTGTGGTGTTTATTGGATCCACATAATTTTGATTGGTTTAGTGCGAAATATGTTAACTTTGTCATTGTACATTAACATACTCAATAAAAGAAAAGGAAAAAATCCGTATAAATGGATTTCGAAAATACGACAAAAGCTGTCATTCAATAAAAATTCTATTAAAATATAAATCTAATCACAAAATCGGCGGATCTAGAGTCTCGAATAAAGATCGTAAAAGCGATTACTCGCGCGTTACGCATAAAATAAGTACACTTCTGACATTTCAATTGGTACACCAGGCGCACTTTATTATCATTTACATATACTTTGTATTATATGCTCCATTTATTGAGGAAAGCTATATAAATTCATAAAATATTTCGACTATATCTATTACACAATGACCGTTGAAACGTACTGACCGCTAGTATCCAGCTAATGACACAACAACCTTTTTTCCATCCCCATTCCGCGTCCCAAGCTAACTTTCACCCTGTATTAATCTTATTAAAAGTTTTTTTATCATTCTCAAAATTTATTCTAGAGAAATTTTTACCTTTACACTTTGATTAGGACAGCAAGTAGCGAACTTCCCTGTTTTCTTTTATTTTACTAGCAAGAAATGAAATTGCTTTAGAAAGCAATATAATGAAGACGGAAGTGCAATTAGATTTTTCCACTGTTTATTTATTTGTTAAATCTTTTGTAGATAAAAACAATCTATTCGAATAGCACAATCGTAATTTACTTTTACCTATCGCTATTGTGCAGCGTGCGCCAAATGGAGGTAGATCCACCATTCCGACTGCTCTGTTTTATTTTTATGATATAAATTCTTTAAAATTTTGCAAACATCCCTAAACTTTTTATTATATACCTCATAACGTTTCTTTCTTAGATTGACAGAAGACAATAAAGGCGATTTGCAATAACTTCATTGCTTTTTTGTTTATATATAAATAAATAAATTTGTTTACTTACTAATAAATATTACTACACTTATATACTTACTATATTTATAAAATTTCTTATACGAAGAAAAATCCTCCACGTTGCCTTCCACTCAATCTTACACTGAACATGTTTTGGATCATTCTAGCTATGTGCCTAAATCATTCAAGCATGTATTCTATCACTGATTGCACAAAAAATTGCACCAAATCTTCACTACATAGTATAAAACAAAGTCGCTTTCTCTGTCCCTATGTATGCTTAAATCTTTAAAACTACGCAATGGATTTTGATCCGGTTTTTTTAATAGATAGAGTGATTCAAGAGGAAGGTTTATATGCATAACTAGCAGATATTCATAAAAATCTGTCAAGTTGTTATTTCATGATACGGTCACAGTCAGACAGACATAAAATAATTGTGTACTTATAAACGTTTAAACACCTTCCTTCCACTCTACTCGTAGTGTACTTAACCGACTTGAAGATAAGATATAAGTGAACATGTATTATGCCCTAGATGGTTTAAGTCGTCATAGAAAATGAACACATTATAGTGAATGAAGTAAGACTCCCAAATTCTATACTGTTAATAGGTACAATTTTTTTTCGTTAGATTTTATATATAAGTACTTATAATACATTTTTTACGATTGAAAAAGCAATTTACATGTAAAATGCTGAAAGTAAAGTAATTACACTGACATCAAACATAACTAATTCTCAGCGATTCACTAAAAATGTGTAAATATTCATTAAAATTAACCTCTTCCACCTACACTGTTATAAAAATGCTCTAACAAATTCAGAGAATGAGAGTTTCGGTAACGAAATTGCTACTCACAAAATTGTTTGAAAGTTTTGCTTTTGAAAAATATTTAATCTTGGTTTAAGCACTTTGCTATTTTCAATAACGGTCACTTTGCATTTCTAAAAAGAGTAAAATTATTACAGAAACGGTTTTTATGAAAATACTCAGCCGCAGGCCACAAATGGGAAAGATAAATCCCGGAGCATCTAGGATAGGAGCATATTATATCTTTTGATGTGAGAAAATATTTAAAAAACAGGGTATAACCGTGTGAAGTAAACTCGGTTTTTCAAGCAAACCGCGTGTTTAGTTACTGCACACTTATTATAGCCTTCAAAATTGATTTAAGAATTATATGATTTATTGGCTACTAAAATTACATATATACTGAACAACAACTGAGGTATGACCTATTTACAAAAAAGAAATAAATTGTTTATAAAAATAATTTGTGTAAATATAAAATGGATTCGCCCCTAGGTACGTTTTAACGGTTAGTGATTTCCATACAAAATGAACAGTTCTGAATTGTTTGATTTTCCAGCTGTTCTTTGGATTTGTCCTATTTTTATACTAACACTACCTCTGACACACCCCGAACAAAATTAAAAAAAAGATTTATTTAAATCACTTTAGACCTTTTTAAATTTTAGCGAGACCAACGAATATTAGATTTTTAAATTTTCATATCCTTACTAACATTATAAATGCGACAGTAAATCTGTCTGTCTGTTTGTCTGTCGCGCTTTCACGCCAAGACTACAAAAACGATTTAAATGACATTAGGTGTTCAGATAGTCTAGAGCCTGAGATAGGACAGGTTAATTTTCAAAGTGAAAAAAAGGCTATAAGGGGTTGAAAGTTTGTATGGAAATTACGTCATTTTTAAAGCTAGAATCGTGAAACTTATTTTTTAGGCTTTTGATTAGATAATACGTTAATAAATAAATAAGATATTCAAAGTTTGTCAAACTTTATCCTAAAGGGGGTTCCTAGGGACCCGAGCAAAGAGAGGGTAAGTCGCTAGTAAAATAATATATTTGGAGCTATAAAAAGTACGATATAATTAAACTTTACAATAAACCTTAAAATGAACAATATACTAATAAACTTAATAGGGTTTATAATCTTGTAAAATGCCACGCAACTCTATTATTGTGCTCATACATATGTACATTAAAGTTAACCTCTGTACTCTCACATCGGAAGGAACACATTGGGTTGAAAAGATGCTTTCAAATCCAACTCTGATAAGGGCGTCCTTATAAAATAAATTGCTTATTCAGAATAAGCAAAAGAGATACAGCTAGAAGCAAAAATGTTTCTAAATTAATCAAAACATTACTACGTAATTGTCTTTTCACACTTTTTCTGTTTTGTTACGTTTACTATTTTTTTGTAGCTATTGACGAGCGTTAGTGTTATTATTTTAAAAAAAGATATATTTTTTTAATATACTCATAGGTAACGACAACAATACCTCCATCTCTCGTCTCGTTTATAAATCAAACAATGTTTTTAATCGATATTAACGGACTTAAATAACGTTCTCAAAAAATATATAATTACGACCACTGCTTACACTATTATTGTTCTACAAGTTTTGATTTTAGCAAATAAAATCAAATTTATTATAAATGATTTCAAGCTGTCAACGTAATCTAGTCGAGTTTTTCAATGTCTGCGAATAAATCTTTTGAATTCGAGCTCAAAAATATAACTAGGTAATGAAAAAAGGCTAACTTTATAATATAAAATAACTTCCAAAGACATCTATTTTTTTAGCTTTGTTTTTGTTTAAAACAATAATGTTATACAACATAAAAAAAAGAATAACTGAATTAAAGATATAAAATTTAAACACGAACATTTTTCTGCTAACAGTACTTGCAATAACTTTCGTGTGTCATTGAAGTACCTTATAACCTTAAAGTTTCAATATAGAACAGAACGGATCAAATTGGTTTAGAAAGCAAATGGAATAGGTTTTATGGCTGTCACATTAACAAATATCCACCCGTCTAAAATAACGTAGCTTTTACGTACTTTGTATCTGCTTTTATACGACTTTGTATTTACTTTTACACATTCTAGTACTAAAGTAATAAATCAATAAGTGTATTTTAAAGGAAGGACTTCGATCTAATCTTAATTCGATAGAGATGTGATTAGTTTTAAAAATGCAAATACAGAAGTGCTTTTGATTTTATTTACTACGTATTTAAAGGAAACTTTTTCTTATTTAGTTTATTTTTGAATAATATTAAACACACGGCAACAGTAAAATGTTCAAGGAAAATTGTTAAAGAAAATTTTATTGCGTATTTTATAGAATACCGTAGCCATAATTGAAGAATAATAACCTTTTATTTTCATCGCTCTGCCTAAATTTTAACGAATTTTGGCATATATTTTTATATTTATATTGTAGATATGGTAAGTATACATTATTTTTCCTTTATTATAACTGTAATTTTCAAAATTAAAATTTCTTACCAAATAACATTTTTTACAGATAATATTGATTAAACGTCAAAAGTACTTATAAATATATTGGGACAATATTACAACAGCACCACCTAGTACCGTATTAAGCTACGAAGCTTGTGTTACGGATATTAGATAGTTGATATACTACATATATATAAATTTTAAATACATACATATTATAAATAACATCCATGACTGGAGTACATACATTCGTGCTTAACAAATGAATGCCCCCAGCGGGATTCGAACCCGCGACCGCTTGCGCAGAAAGTAGGGTCACTACCAACTGAACCAAACGTGTCGTCAAACAAGTTTACATGTTAAGATGACATAGCTTCGAGTATCACCGTCACAGTAACGTTAAGTTTCAGATTACATTACACTACTAACCTATGATTGACACTTTCCTAACTAAGAGACTAGCTAAATATTGCTTGACGTGAAACTCGAATCCAGGACTCCAGATCTTCAATCATTTAATGAACATCTACAATAAGTTATAAGTATTAGTAATATTTTGTATATATATATGTACTTACTTATATTATAGATGTACATTCAGACCGCAACTTCTTAATTTGTTGCATAGAAGAAGTTTACAGTAGATAGATTAGTCTACTATAAGAAACACCCTGGCAGCAAACCTTAAAGAAAGCACTAGTACCTAATATCAGAAAACTGATGGAGTGGTAGCCTAGTGGTGACGCGCTCGCTTGGGTCACCGAGGAAGGTGGTTCAAATCCAGGTCGCAACTTTTCTTTCACGATTACCACTTGTCTTACAGTGAAAGAAAACATCGTAAGAAAACTTTCCAGCGTGGTGGACTAAAAGCTGATCCCCCTCGTAATGAAGAGTAGCCCGTGCCCAGCAGAGACTGTAAAAAGGGCCGAATAAAATACATACAACCAGAAAAATCTCTAGACTGACATAGCCATACATAAAAATACTGAAATCAATATTTTACATACACATTTTCATTCATGTAGCATACTTTTTACATGAAATATAAAATTCAGATAACCGCTGGTGTAATGGAGTGTATACGACGTGTGTATGGTAAAAAGGCATTTTATGAGTAATGTAGCAATTTTATTTTTCTTATGCGATAAAAGTGTAAGATCTGTTAAGTCTCTGAGAAATCTCAACCGACGTGAATTGCTCTATTAAGGTTTCTTTAAAAAAGCTTGCCTGTTATTGTCCTCTATAACATACGCATTCAAAAAAGTTACCTGCTTATGACGATGAGTTATAATCCTTTGTATGTAAGTACATTGTACGAAAACTTTAGCATAATAATGTAAAATGCATTTCCCGTTGATTAAATAGCAGATATGAGCTATCGCCCTTCTGATGTATGTTTACTTTGTTGTGTTGGGGGAGCTTATTGGCGTTTGGAGAGTGGATCATGGACCAATGGATCAACTCTCATGAATCATGGTAGAGTGCATAAGTTATTCGCTAATACGCTGCTTCATTAGTCAGAACAAGAGGTTATTATGGTTATTAGTAATCGGATTAAGTTAATACTAGCCGGTGAGTCTTGATATAACCATTTCTATGTTTACAGGTGGTATGCCTAAATGCGTTTTTAATACTAATCTAGGAAGATTTTCGCGAATATTTAATAAAAATCGTAACTAACATATACTTTCTACTAATATATAGTCTAATTTAAATTGCATTCCCTAACTTTTAAAAATGATTTTGAATATGAGCCATAAATATTTCGATCTTTACAAAAATAAACGCTCAAAGCTTGAAAAAATAACTGGTTTTACACTGTTCACATATTTATTATTCATTAGCTAAATCACGTAACTTTCGACATTAATAATGTCAGTATTTTATTAAGAAACGGAAAAACTTAACGGAATGTGAAGGAAATATTTCCATAATTCACTCGACGAGAAATCAAATCAAAAAATATTTCTTTCGCTAACTAAAATAAAATATCGTGTCTGTATCGTCCGTTAAGAAGTTGCTTTGTCTGGAACCAATCTTAGATATCGAATCAAGTCATATTTATCAAATAAGTTTATTGTTATCTGAACTGAAAGAACATAAAATTTCAAGTCTATAAGAGGAAACAGATCTATCTCCAGTTTCATCATCAGCCCTTTTTAACGTCCCACTGCTGGGCACGGGCCTCCCTCAGTACGAGGGGGATCAGGCCATAGTCCACCGCGCTGGCCTAGTGCGTGTTGCCGGACTTCACATGTCTTTCGAAAACATGCTAGGTTTTCTCAGACATGCAGGTTTCCTCACGATGTTTTCCTTCACCGTAAGACAAGTGGTAATCATGATAGAAATGATTCGTACATGAAAATATCAGAGGTGCGAGACCCGGATTGGAACCCGCATCACTCGGTTATCCGAGCGACGCGTTACCGCTGGGCCACCACTGTCTATCTCCAGTTTGCAAGCTATAAAAGCTTGTAAAAATACTATATAATATTTATCGACAAACAAAATTCGATTCTCGAATATAGAATATTACTAATATTATACACAGACTCGATTATGTCAGTTCTAAGATTTTACGATTATTACATTCAGCAATCAATCGTCTTTCCTGAGTAGTGTGTTTCCATTATATACAAGCACAATATCATAAAAATAATAAATAATTGCATAGTAAAAAATCCATCATACTTTAGCGGAGTAACGTCATATTGGGATCATCTTAATAGAAGGTCATTACTTAAACACTCAAACATTGCAATTTGTTCTAGTAATTCTTTAAAATATAAGCGAATTATTGTATAATCTCGTTCACTGCCTTACCTTGCCTGAACTTATGTTTTTAATTTAAATTAATAGTAAAATAAGCCTTTGATTTAAGGTAACAAAAAATTGATGAAAATTAGTGAAAACATTATAAAATACTAAGGACTCAACGTTGCCCTGTTGAATGTTTTGATAGTTAGTATTTCTTACTGAACGTTATCAGTCTACCACCAGTTCGGAAAGAAGAAACCTTTGACCTGAGAAGAACTGGCGAAAGAATCTTGTCTGCCTGTAGATATCACCAAAATCTTACATACTGACAGACAGATAGGCAAAAATTATGTAAATTGTAGATTCGGCCTTAATATCGATAATAATGACTATTTAAATAACCTTTTTAAAAAAATTTGTGTATAGATTCGACTCACTTAGAATTTTATTACGTGTAGGTATAGAAGAAAATGTATAACGATTTCTTTTAACGATGAGACATCTTCCTTCGCATACCAACATGCAGTGTCATACTCAAACTAAAACTATGTTTAATTATAGACAAACAAGTATATAACCCCCTGAGACGTCTAATACCTTGACCTTGATGTCTCTCCCGCGACCATGATTGCTGTAAAGCATTCGAAACGTCGGGAACCAAAAATCATAATAAATCCACGACAAAATCCGAAAAGATGTTTTTTTTATAATATAGAAAGCTGTTGAAAAGTCGCAACTAAAATAAATAATATGAAGAAAGCAAGAAGTAAGGGACGAGAAATAAATATGGTTAAGTTTGAATAAGATATTAGCATCAACAGTTACGTTTCAGCGCACTATATTTTTGTTACGTTGTAAATAGTATAAATGCAAGTATACTATAACCTGCAACTCACGCTTGACCAGCTCTTATAACTTTACACTTTACTTTTATTGACCTTCTTTGTATAAAGTGTCTTTAAACACAATATAGTAATAGCCAGCGAAGGCTTTTAAATAAAGTTGTACTGAGAACCTTAAAAAACCTAACCTAAACCCTAAAAAAGTCGATTTGTTTAGGAAAGAAAAGTAAGTAAGTAAGGAAAGAATAGGTAAAGGACCAATAAAGTAGTAACTTTCTTATTCTTGATGTGTCAGAAAATGCCGATTTCTCTGAAATTATATTCACTCCGTTGTTAAACCGCAAATAAATATTTTTTACTAAAGAAAAAAGAAAATCGGTTCGGAGAAGAAAATATACTAAGCTGTTTCGTATATTTTTTGATATATATTAAATAATTTTCGTATGTGAACAAAGGGTTCTCTCAGTATCTAACTTTATTATACTACGGTAGAATATTTATGAAGGTCCATGATAGTTTGCAAATCAAATAATTGAATCACGGCTATCGGAAAGGCTCACTAATCTACCATAAAGAGTCTTTCACACTGTTGGATTTAAAATATACATATTTTGTAATGATTATAAGACTAAATTGTTAAAGAAATTTATTAAATCTAAGATACAGAGAAAAATCGGTGAGAAACTTTCACAAGTTTGTGTTTTGTTTTTACACTTACGAAAATTTATTTGCGAAAAACTAAATTTAAAATATATTTTATGTCCATATATAAAACGAAGATAGAAACTAACTAAGCATAACTAAACAAAATGGTTTTTTAAATTTATTCATCAGTTTGACAGATTTACTTAAAATACAAAATAAATATATTTACATTTTGGCAAACATAAACAACATTTTGATCAAGCAGATGTTTTGCTTTCCTCCGATAGTTGAAACTCTAAGCCGTGTAGATTTTACGAAACTACGAACATAGCTTATATCCTTATTTTATATCCTTCCTACGTTTTATGGATAAGACGATAATATTTTGTTAGTATTTCAAAGTGTTATATCTTAAAATCATTTTTCTCTGTAGTAGTAAAAATAATCTCTTAGATACCCTTATTTCTATAAAACACTGTACCTATTTCTTACTCAATATATTGCATTAGATTAGATACTACAAAAATAGGCAAACCGGCATATATAGATAAATTAACTACCAATACCAATATTCGTGTCAAAATTCCACATAAGAAAGGATGCTGCCAAATGTAATATGGTAAAATACAGTTGAGAGCCTATTACACTATCAATTATTAAGACAGTCTTATTAGAAATCTCTTAAATTATAATTAGACACGCTTTCATTTACACCGCCTGAAATACCGCATAAAAGGCGTACGGTGCCAGTGACGTTGTCAGCTGTCGCGGTGTCATGGGAAGCACCGAAAAATCACACGGACAAACTAACTTGCTTACTCTTATTACACTACGCTAAATCTTAGTAAGACTGTCTTGATACTACGTAGTGTAATAACCTCTTTAGTAGTAGTTAGACAGTCAGTTAGTAGACAGTGTGTCATAAAACTAAACAGACATAGTACCAAACAATATATTATTATATATTTGAAAATAAATTGCAAAGGGCAAAATTAAAAACAATACGCCTCATGCTACTATTTTTGACATATTTTGTTTTGGTAATTTATTTTGAAGTACAAATATACTCAGTGTTTCAAAGTAACTTGGCTAATGTTTAGACTTTAGAGGCATGACTAATCAAAATATATCAGTTCAATTTTATAAATATACTAGAGGTTTTAGCAATAACAAAGTAAACATTGCAGCATCTGTTCTATTTTAAACTTTAATGATTTTATAATTTACAGCTACGTTGTTACTGTCATAAACGAAACGAAAAACCTATTTACACGTCACGAAACGATGAGGTAATTAAAAGTCTAGATCCTATTTTTAGGTATTGCTTTTTTAACCATTTTTTTTGTTTTTGAATGTGGCTCATAATCCTTTACTGTAAGTGTAGGTTACATTTCAGTTAAAAAAAATCTGAACTAATAAAGAAATATAAGGGTAATAATATATTTTTCATGTTAACAATTTTTATATTCCGTTATTCGCTATTTCTCGAACTACATACATTAGTACTTCTTACTCAATTTATCGCAATGTTTTGTAAAACTTTTGCAATACATTTCATTCAGATAGTTAAACCGAACCGCATAAGCTTGTAAAATTACCGATTTCTTCGCGAGTGCGAAATCTGTAGCTTTAGGCAAAAAAGAAAAAGTCGTTAATCCTTATAAAAAAATGTTATCTACAAATATGAAATTGTGACTAGGTTAGTACTGTTATAACTTACCACTTACGTCAGTTATAAAAAATACTTAAGTATATCACTACAGGTATCTTATAATCTAGAATTTAAAATATAGCTCCCAAGGCTAAATGTATCTCCTTAAAACAGTTTTGCGTTGAAAGTAGTGTAAAGAGTTAGTAAATTCATTTGTTCCAAAAATTTTTTTACGCAGATTTTAAATTTTAAACGCTTCTTATGTTCTTTAACCCCTTAGTTACTTACATAATACCAAAAAATTGCTTTATATTATTACATCTATATAAAAGTAATTCGGACGAACAGACGGTGCCGTCTTCATTATTATAATATTTTCGCCATTTGGCTATTGTACCCTAATAAAACTAAGACTTGAATTACATAAGAAATATTTATATTTTGATCCAGTGTTCAGTTTGCATAAACATTTTGTGTAAACACGTCTTAATAGCAATCCATCAATAGGTATTAGTGATGAGTAGCGATTGGTAAAGTTAAAATGTACTGTACGGCTTGATTCAGGGATATAGGTAGAATGTGCTAATACAAATACATGTGTGGAAACACAAATACAGTATCAGGTATGAGGCTTTGTGCAATAAACCGTAATTCTATTTGATTTGGCTTGGATATAAAGCTTAAGCTAAAGCTCTCTAGCTTTAGCTGTAAAATATTGAAATGTGATTTTCTGTACCTTATTTTTATTGTGAGACGTATAGTGATACCCTTTCACTGCACAGCATATAATGTTTAAATAAAATTGCGGGAACTAATAATTATAACAAGACTTTAACCAGACGGGAAACGTAAGTCGTAAGTCGGCCTAGGCCGACTTGAAATGGCTTCAATTCGGTAAGGCCTACTTACCTTCTATGCTTTATTATTTTAAGCTCATATGTAAAGTTCCAAATCTTGATTCTTTTTAAATAAATAACAACTAAGATCTATAGTTTTAAAATATTATCTAGATATTTATTTAACAGTTTTTTGTATTTATATAGGCTAGCCGCTAGAGCGGTAAAACCGAAGGCGAAATTAGTTAAAAATGTATACCTAAATATAATTAAAATCTGTCTGTCGAATCAGTATATTTAATATTGTTTGGAAAATCTTATTAAAATAGTAATCATTAACCGAATCTTTAGTTTTAAGAAGTTTTTTCTATCTGTCGAAATTGTGTATATGATACCTGTTTATCTGCTTCATAAATAGGATTGATCTATTGCAGGTAAATATCACGTCTGAGAACTCTATACTAAACAGTTCAAACGCATTTGGGGACATTTCCATGTGAAGCGAAAGTGAGTCGCCAATGATATTTTTAAATCTAAATATCCATAAATGCAACAGCCATTAGCAAAGTCCATCAAAATGTATATTACAGTTGTACATATAAAATAAAATATTACAAAGAACAGACAAGTGTAAAGCTTACCTTAAATAATCTACCAATATACCTCGTATTCGCCAAGTTGAAAAGATTCCATTTGGATTTAATGGATTTGCAGAATATATTTTCTAACTCACATTTCATCTCCCACGAACAAATAGACTAAGTCTTCACAAAATTCAAAAGTAATAGTACTGCGTATATGAATAGAAACTTTTGGTCAATCACAACATAGTATAAAACAAAGTCGCTCCCCGCTGTCTGTCTGTCCTTATAAATGCTTAGATCTCTAAAACTACGCAACGATATGATGCGTTTTTTTTATAGATAGTGTGAAGGAAGGAAGGTTTTAGTACGTAATTTGTTAAGTTTATGTATACATTTCCAAGCGGAACCTGCGGCTTCACTCGCGCTAAATCTACGGGCAAGCCTGAGCGATGCGAGGGCGAGTCTTCTCATATAAGATATTGGGATAATCCCACCATTGTGATAAATTCAAAGTGAACGATATCGGTTTTTTTCTTTATATCGTTTTAGTTAGGTTCGACTGTAAGCTGATTTTTCAAATCTCATACAATAGCAGCTATTATCAATCACTTATATTATTAAGGTAACTGAATACGAAAGCGAAAATTAGTTTAATTTTGTATGTGCATACGTCTTTTACTTATATAGCGTTGCTACATATTAATGATCTTTTTAAAACGAATAATGACTATATTTAGAAATAGTAAGCTATCCTTTGCCCCATTAAGAAGAAAGATGGCTTTTCTGACCGATAAGCTCCACATAACCACCTGTTTTCTACAAATGGTATGCGTAAATGCATTTCCCAAGTTAAAAAAAAACTGAAGAGTCAAAAGATTTGCTCTAGGTACATGATATCTGATAACTTCTTGACAGTACGAGTTACTAAAGTTTTTGGTGGGATTTAACCTTTCTAAAGATGAAAGTGTGAACGTTGGTTATTAATTGGTTACCATTTTAGATTAAATATGGTAGCGTTGGTTTTTTTTTTATTTCCATTTGACTTTGGCGACTGTTAAAATACAAACATTTGTAAGTGAAAAAGTTAAAAAAAGTCCTTCGTATAAATTAATATGTAAAACTTTCTTAGGTTTACGCGAATATTAGTTTAGCTGTTTTACTTGATTTTTAGTTCCCGTCGTTTCAGATACTCTTCGGCAAACAATAGAGACAAAAGTTTTTGACGCCTCAACAGTTATATAGATATTACAGAGGTGTCTGACATGACAAAATTAAACTGTCAAAATGATATATTAACTTGGTTGTAACGGAAACAAAATAAACCCGCGGAAACATAAAAAATATAAACTTCAAATATTTGCGTAAATAATTAGTGTGATACTTATCTAGAATCCCGGAAGAATGAAAAGTTAATTAAAAAGTCACCGTCCATAGTGGTTTAGACTCTATAAAATAAATAATTATAATAACATACTCGTAGCTACTTAAAAACACATTACGTATATACAAGTTCTAATACTTATACATTTGTATAATGTCAATTTTGATTGACAAGGTTGATTTATCTAGTAAAAACTTTAATAGATGATTTTTTCCGTTATAAAAGATATAAATCAAAACGTCAAGTTGCTGAGTAGGTTACATTGAGCATTCATGTAGTATATTATAACATGTACTTGCGACTCACCGTCACTATGCTGGGATTTGTCCCTAGATGCATTTACGGTTGGTTTCGACTTCTTTAGACGAGATTTTTTCACAGTAAAAAGTACCCTATATATTGACCCGAATAACATGCTATCACCTTACTAAGTTTCATCAAAATCAAAATCTGTTAAGTAGGTACAGTTCTCGAGGCACAAGCTCAGCAGTAAGGTATCTCGTGACGCGCACCCAGACAGACAGACAAAAATTCTAAATAATATAGAGTCGGCCTCGGTATCGATAGTAATTACTATTTCAATACTATTATGCAGAAAATGTTGAATGAACAGATTAGACTGAATTAGAATTGTACTATATGTATAATGTACCTATAGATTAATTCTTTGCAACTAAACTTAAATCACTAGGTATATAAATTTAATTTATTGGGTGAAAATTAGAAAATAAGAGTAATAAGAAAGATTAGCGGAAATACGTAATAAAAACTCACGAGTAAACATACACTAAACATGACTTGCAAAGAATTCTCAATCGCTGTAATAGTAAAGTTTTACGGCTTTTATATTTATATAATAACGCAAACAGGTAAGCAAATTATAAAATAAAATGTGAACGAAATAAACAAAACTTTCTTACTCGTGCCAACCTCTTTTATGTTAATGTTTTAATACGTAAAAAATAATATTATTTTACAGTGGTTTAAAATAAATTGAAAACGAAAATAAAAGTAACGAGATATTTAAATTATGTTCAACTACACATTACAATAATTATAGAACAGTACAGCTACGAGTACGAGCAAACGTTATGAACTTTACATCCGGAATAGCAGCAGTAAAAACTATAAAAATTGTTTTACATAATATAAATCACAAGTCATTTATTGTAAATATTTTTATACCATTCGTCGTAATTGCAATATTTAAAAATACCTATAACTTAAAACTTACCCCATAATATTTATTTATTTTAATTAGTCGATTCAACACTTCACATTCACTGGGTACAAGTTTACGATATCAGTTTATTTTAAATAAAAAGTTTTTGTATTTATTTTAATTTTTAGGCAGAATAGAGTTACTCGTTTCGTATTTGAAAAATATTATTTTTTATTTTAAAAAAATCGTCACTTTCTTTTATATGCGGCTTTTCATAAGGCAAAAAATAACAATTTAATTAAAATAACTCTTAATGTCACTATCACATGTTACGAATGTTAAGATTATAAAAAGAAAAGCACATTTATTCATAGGTCGTATTAAGAGAAGTTTTTCTCGCGGGCGATAACGTCTGCAGCATTCGCAATCTGACAGGAAACTGGCGGGAAAGCTCATAATGGCGGGAATTTAGCGCAGCATCCCTAGCAAATATTTAATCTGTATTGTATCTCAAACCATTCCTTTGGTACTTAGAATTAAATATAAGTACAAATAATAATTATAACGTTATTTTGTATATAAATAAAAAAAGATATTACTACATGTTATAAAACAAAGTTCCCCGCCGAGTCTGTCTGTCTGTTCGCGATAAACTCAAGAACTACTGCACCGATTTTTATGCTGTTTTCGCCAATAGATAAAGTGGTTCCCGAAGAAGGTTTTAGTATATAACTATCAGAAGCCGCGGCTTTGTTCGCGCGAGGAAGTGAAGTACTAGTAGGTGTCATATATAGACTTTCAGTGAAAAGCTGTTAGCAGTTAATTTGAAATTAAAAACAGACACTCCAATTTTATTAATATCTATAGATGTATAGATTTGTTCGCTCTATGACACTGTCTATAACTTATCTGAAATAAGATTTAAAACTTCATTAAGCTTTTCAATTTATTTCTCTAAATTGAAAACTCACATTTTCTTTCGATTTAAAAGCCGTGTTGCGCAAGTTTGCTCAATAATTTATTATATCTACGTGAAGACACCATTAAGGCTTGCAAGATTTAGTACTAAACTGATTACGCATTCGTTGGTATGTTACGTATGGAAATTATACTTTATTAAGAAAATCCATTTGCGTATACATATTAAAAAATACACGATTAGCCTAATACTGTAAGTACTTATTTTGTAATGTACAAATTGACAGGCGAAATAGAGTGTATATTACATTATTGTTAATGCTTAAAGAAGCACTTTCTTTTGTTTTCTTTTGTCTTTCAATGTCTTTACATTTTTCTGATTTTTCTGCCAGCTGTACAATGTATGAAGAATTTTAATATTGAAAATCTGCTAGTTTTAATACGAAGGCCAAAAATTTTTCTAATTCTCAAACCATAAATTAGTATATTGTCTTTCCGTAGATTTTTATTTTTATATTACATCGAAAATGAGACGCATAATAATCAATACTTTCATACTAATATTATTTGTCTTAACTCTGTGTATTACCTTTTCAAACGCTGAACATATTTCGATAAAATTTGGCAAGGACATACATTACATCCTGGAATAAGACATAGATATCATTGATTTCTTATCACGCAAGCGGGGTCGAAGGCTTAAAGTGTGTATAAAAATCAGCAGATAATCTAAATGCTTAACTAAATTTAACTTATATCCATTCGACAACCGGTATTAAGTACACCGTTAGAAATACTCTCAACGTCTTCAATTTAGATGAAAATAAATTAAGCGATTCGTTGCTGACTCGACAAGTGTCATACAGAAACTTTACTAATGGCTGCTCGGATTTATCTCTCAGATACGATATTTTGAAGGAAATTTAAACTTTAAACAAACTTGCAACACAAACTGCGACAGATATTTTGAAATATTCTTTAATGCCACGGGATTAGGGATTGCAATCCGGAAAACCGGATCCGGTAATCCGGCGGATCCGGCATCATTTCACGGTCACCGGATCCGGTACTAATATACCGGATCCGGCGACCGGATCCGGTGTTACTAATATTTGGCAAAATAATAGAGCTTTTGCATGAGTTGGTACTTTAAATGCGTAGTGCGTGGTGTTCATGCGTGCGAGTTGGTGTCTGACATAAATATAAGACTTGTTTGTTAGCATTATCGAATACTTTAATAATTATAATGGTCTCATATTAGTAAAGTAAGGTATATTAGATTTTATAAAGTTACTTTTTAAATAAAAAATAATTGATCTATCTGTGAAAGTGACATCCTGGAACACTGAGCTACTCGTTACAACGTTTTACCTAGTTGCCTACACTAGCCTTGCTCGTTGCCTAATCTTAACATTGGGTTAGAAAATGCTCCATCCTGAATGACTGATGGATCAACGCTCAGCCTAAACTGCTAATCGTAGAGACCTGAAACTTTTAGGGTATTACCTTGTAGTTTATGACGTAGTATAGTTAGTAGAAAGGATTTTCCGAAATTTTATGCCTAAGGGAGTGAAAAACGGGAGTAATGTCTGTATGGTGTGATTCCAATCTACTTCAAAATTTGCATAAAGATACTTTAACAGAATTGATGGAAAACGTGTTTCGTATTTTATTGAAACCCATTGCCTTACGGGGTTAAAAAGAGGTACACAGTAATTTGGGGGTAACTTACATCAAAGATGAAATCAATGCTTCTTAGTGCTTTTGATTTAAATAACAGTTTATTTTTGCACATGTTTAAAAACGTAATACTTCAACAAAAAGTTTGTAATAGTAGGCATTAGGCATAGGTCTATCTACTACTACAACTACGCCAAGAAAACCGAATAACTGGTTTAAAGAGTAGTCCTCATAACAAAAGGGATGAAATGGTAAATGGGGAATCAATTTTTGGTATATTATAAGTAAAAGCGTATAGCCAAACATATTTTTTGTACTTTTAGTTAGCGAAGCCACGAGTTCCGTTAGTTTTTTATAAACTACTTACCTATATTAAGTACAATGATACTTGAATAACTTACTAACAGTTCATATTGAACCAAAAAGGCGAAAATTATATCGATCTGGTCAATCCGGCCGGATCCGACCGGATCCGGCCGGATTGATGGATATTCAGCCGGATCCGGCCGGATTGAAAATGACGCCGGATTGCAATCCCTACACGGGATGCATTAGCGTTTCTATAAAGATTTTGATGATTTACCACTTTCCTGTTAGATTTTGTTGCATATGAAGAATATGTTTTTATACTCAATTAAGAATTGATATTAATGTAATTAATATAAATCAACAAAGTCTAAGCTTTAACAAATATATCTATTTCTTTCGCTCTCAAAGCTCAGGCTAGTGCAGCAATCATTCGCAGGACTTATGGCTTTACGTGCTTACCGAAACACGGACTTACAACACCGCCAACAGAAAAAATCTATACTTAGTTACAACGGGACTCGAACCCAGTACTCCACACATACTAGCCAGCAATAAAATAAAGTCATCTCTGAACTTTATATTAATTTTAAAAAGAGACTAAATAGACAAACTCAACAAGAACCAACTAGCTCTCAAAAATAGATTACAACTAAAAAGTTAAAGAACACATGTTTTCTCGTAACATGACATTTCAACAAATGTTGCAGCAAAGTAAAACACTTATTAATAAAACTTTCAACTGAGTTTGTCAGTTCAAAACTATGCAGACTTTTGAGAATATATTTTATAATATTTATTTTAATAACGTTCATTATAACGCGGACGACATTTTATTTTTCTTCATAAGCAAAAAGAATGAAAGTTTGTTACTTCGCAGTCTATTTTAAATTAAAATTACGGTTTCGATTCTGAATGGATCTATGTAGTAAAGTTTTGTTTGATTAGTAAAGATTATTATTAACGATAAGGCTGTGGAAGCCGAGTGGTGACACGTTCACTTGGGAAACCGTGTAAAGCGAATTCCAACCCCGGGTCTGACACTAATATTTTCACGCGTAAATCATATAATAAACAATTGCCTAACGAAAGAACCTAGCAAGACATAACTTTTAAAAAGACATGTAAACTGTAAAGTCCGCCAACCCGCATATGGCCAGCTCGTGGGTCGTTACCAAGGGCTAAATAAAAAATATATACATATTTATAAGTATAATACACAATTTAGGATTTCTCTGTCTGTCCATCCTATATTAAAGAGAGCTATATCTTTCGAACCGCAATAAATTAAGCCGTGTATGAGTTATACCCGCTATTTAACACAAGTTCCTATTTTATTGCTCAATACGTAACAATAACGTATCTATCGTGTATACAGAACACTCGCAATTGACTAATTTTTATGTACAATATTATTATTTATTGCCAAGAATATACCCACGTAGACTTTATATGGACACTGTTATTAGTAAACTTTAGAAGCTTTATGGCCAAAACTACTTTTAGGAATAAGCAGTTTTGTTTAGTTTATTTATCACGAGTTCGATTCTGACTTATGGTAAGATTGAACTTTGTCATTTTTTATATAAACTTAAATGTTAACTGATAAATTATGTGAGTCAAAATATAAGTTAAAGTTCATTCACTCCTGAAAATGAAACCAGTAGTAATAACTTGAGTTGTTGATAGTTTCTTTGGGTCTTAGATAAAACTGCAACAACTTTAATAATAACCATGTTTACTGAATAGCATTTCGACATGTTAAGAACCAAAAAAAGTCGATACATTAAAATCGTGAATTTACTAAATAGGAACTCTCATATAATATTTGTCTTCAACTGAAATCAATAACATAATGCATTCGATGCGTGAGTTACTGGAATCCAATATGTCACTTCACGCTCTAACGCTCGTATCAATTACAATATCCAATTAATATCAGAATATCCTCTTATCACTTAAAATATTTAATATTATACTTCAGCGAAGATTAAGAATGAATTAAAAATAATATTTTTATTTATAAATTTAACTTTGACTCAGAGGTAGCCCAGTATTAAAAGCCCTATTTTAATAGGGCTGAAAATATATGTGCCGAGCATGAATTTATCTAGTTTTTCAAGAAAGTAATTTAAGAAATTATACGTTTCATCCAATTAATATCAGAATATCCTCTTATCATTTAAAATATTAAATATTATACTTCAGCGAAGATTAAGAATGAATTAAAAATATTTTTTTTATTTATTAACTTAACTTTGACTCAGAGATAGCCCAGTGGTAACCAAGTGATGCGAGTTCGAATCCAGGTGAAGCTCACCTGATATTTTCATGAGGGAATCATTTCTAACATGATTACCACTTGTCTTCTGAGAAAAATACCTGCATGTTTAAGAGAACTCAACAAGTTTTCGAAAGAAATTCAAAAAATTATACGTTTCGAACTGTACATACCTAACAAACAATTAAGACATACAAATACCTATTTATATATTTTTTGTGAAATTACAGATTATTTCATACTAGCGACTCGCCCTCGCTTCGCTCGGGCTCTTCCCTAGATTTAGCACAGGCAAAGCCGCGGGATCCGCTAGTTATACATATAAACCTTCCTCTTGAATCACTCTATCTATTGGAAAAAACCGCATCAAAATCCGTTGCGTAGTTTTAAAGATTTAAGCGCACATAGGGATATAGGGATATAGGGACAGAAAAGGCGACTTTTTTTTATACTATGTAGTGATTCAACAATCAGTTCAATACTTCCATTCAAATAAAACCTGTGAAAACGTAGATGCACTCACTACTCAGTTAGATAATATTATGTTCGCCGGAAACCATGCGTGTAGCATTCGATAATTCAGTGCATACATCTGTGAGCACATACCTATAAAATAAATAAATAAATATAATATTCATAGTAATATGATGTTAACTACTCGTAATAATTACTTATATATAATAAAAGTTTAATTTTAAATAATGTTATGTATGTATATATTGCGTGCCTGACATTAGACCCCTTTATCTTACTGATATAAACTACCTCTCTATTAAACAATATAACAGGTACGCTAGTTTTCAGGTTTTTGGCTTTTTGGCTTTTCGCTTTTTATATAGGTAATTGGTATTTTTACATATTTTTTTTGTTCAGGCAACGCACGCCAATGAAGCAACACAACTGCCAATTTAGATTTCATTTCTTTTATTTCTTAAAAATCCTATTTATGGGAATAAAAAATAGCCTAGAGCATTTGGTGGTAATACAGCTTGTTCTCAGTGAAAAAAATTACTGAATCTAATCGAATAGATTCAGATTTATCGCTTTCAGATACAGGGAACTACAGTCTCCACTTCCAATACATACCTATTCTCGGTAGGATGGCAGATATATTACAACTAAATTTCAAGCTCTAGCTTATAAGCTATAACATATTGTTTAAGGATATATGCTCAAGTCCACATTATGTACCTACAATGTACCAACCTACTGTATATCATCTTTTAACGTAAACATTTTCGTAGAAAATAAATCACGCCGACCAAGTGGTTTGGTGGTTAAAGCCTAGTTAACTTGTTGGTGTGTGAAAAGGATTAAATTATCATTTTTCCTAGAGAATAACAGCCGAACACAAACACCTAGCAAGTAAGTCTGTAAGAGTGCCTTTTTTTCTTTGATTCTGTAAAATCCAAAAATTAAAAAATTTCACTTTGTATACAGCTTATTTTTTAATTTATTTTTACTGAACAGTTTACTCATAAAAATTTAGTTACTTCAAACTCATTCGATATAGGTAGGTATGTGTCAATGACCCTGAAATACACCTCATCGTTTTCCATTTTACTAATATTAGATATAATTTGCCAAAACTTTGGATGTTCAGAGAAGTTTCAAATTCGTAATTTAATTTTGTAAGCGAACAGAATACCCTAAAGGAAGGTTTATTTTCTAACAGGTGTTTCTGACACTATAAACGACGTGGAACGTGATAAAAGCCTGTAACACGCAATTCAAGGCTGCCGGCTAACACAGATAAAATTTATATTAAGACTAGCATTTCCTGCGGCTTCGCACGCGTTCTGAGGACCGGAAATCATTCCCATTTTTGTAACATTTTCCATTGATGCTCCGCTCCTATTGGATACAGCGCAATGTAATATAGCCTTCCTCGATAAATGGACTCCAAAATCCAAAACAAAAAGAATTTTTCAATTTGAACCAGCAGTTCCTGAGATTAGCGCGTTCAAACAAACAAACAATGATTGATTAATTATTTTAGATGAATATCAACAAATATATTCTTCATAAAATCTTATGATAGTAAGCTTTTTATATAATATTACTTACATTATTTGAACAATTTGGAATGGTCAAGTTATTTTGTTTTCTTTTTTATACTTTTGTCACCTAAAAACAAAACAAAACAGCAAGAAAACTGAAGTTGATATTAGCTAATAGAGAGCTATAGGCAGCAAAAATACAGTGTAACCTACAATTATAATATTTCTATATAATGCTTCTTTATACTAGAAGAATAATATAGGCCTATCACCAAGTTATTAATTAACGACGTAATTTTATAAATAAAACAAATATCGTATATTAATCATTGTAATTCACCACAATTGCTTATAATAACTTTGGCTGTTGGTGTTCCGCTTTTGCTTCCATATCTCTCCATTTTCTTCAACACATCTAAGCCAGATATGACGTGACCGAAGACTACATGTTTCCCATCCAACCACTCAGTCCTGGAAATAATTATTTTATTAATTTGACGACACGTTGGCTCAGTTTGTAGTGATCCTACTTCCTACGCCAGCAGTCGCGGGTTCAAGTCCCGCTGGGGGCACTTTGTTGAGCATGAATATTTGTACTCCAGTCATGGGTTTTTATTTATAATAACTGTGTATTTCAAGTTGTGTAGTGTATCAACTATTTGGTATTAAATAAGTAAGATAGAGACATTTTTATGCAATAAAAAGCAGACAGATAAAAATAAAAACTCCTTTATAAAATAAAACCACAAATGTAATCTAAAAAAAACTTAAACTACATGCTACGCTATCCATGCTACACCAAAGTTGGCAAAATTCCAACTAATTTCAAATATTTTTAAGACAGCTGCCAAATTTAAGGCCTATACCAGTTAACCTATACAATATACAAACAAATAAACCTTTTACACTTTTACAACATTTAAAAAAAACATAAAAAATATCTGTTGATTTGTAATCACTGCATTTTCAGAGAATTTGTTACAGAGCAAGAGATAAATTGAAAAAGTTGTAGTAATTGAAAAAATAAGTCAAAATATACAAAAGGAATAGCTTTATCAATTTTAATAAGACACTGGGTGGACAGTTGAACCATAGATATACAAAATAATGGACTGTAGTGTATTTCTCAGCACATTTTTATTGATTTATGATTAGAATATAAAGAAATTACCAAGAAGACGACTGTCTAATGTGAAAACCTCTCAAAGAGGGAACTGAAGGAAGGACATGTTAATACCTAGTTAATAAAATATATCTTACTTAGCTGTACATAAAAAGAATTGTGATCCGTTTGTATTAGGTCCAGAATTAGCCATACTTAGAATACCAGGTCCAGTGTGCCGCAATGTAAAGTTCTCATCTTCAAACTTTTTTCCATATATTGATTTACCTCCTGTACCATTGTTATTAGTAAAATCTCCACCTTGACACATCTGGTTATAGCTAAGGAAATATTTATAATAGAAAAGTTAAAATATGTATAATTAATATAATTAAAATATGTGATTTAGGATTAAAATTTTGACTATCATGCTGTATTTGGCAATAGACTTTTAATTTGTGGACTATAATAATGATATTATATTATAAATTCATATATAAAGGATACAAAATCAGGTATGATTCTATGAAAACTGCTCCCTTGATAACCAAATCCTTTTTCATGAGTGCACAAGACTCTAAAGTTTTCTGCCGTTTTTGGCACAACATCAGGTCTCAACATCATAATAATTCTACCAATTTCTTGTTTCCCAACACTTATATCAAAGTATACTTGAGGATTCTTCTGTTTTTCTGCTGGCTTTGATGGAATCTAAATAAAGATAATATATCAAGTAACAGATATAATGTATTACAAAAATTTTGATTTTGTAAATCAGAAATTGTTATAACTGTTTAAAATATACTAAATATGGATGAAATGAAAGTAATTAAATATTTTTCTAAAGGAATTTTTGTAACCTAAAAAATATCAAGCAAGGTAATTAGGAAAGTAACCCTTAAAACCCATATTTATAATTAACAATATTAATACTTTATCAATTACAATAATATAATTCATAAAGTTAGAGTTTAGTTTCTTACAGTATCTGAATCTGTTTTTTGTTTTGGTTCTTCACCATCTTTGTCGATTTTCAGCGTTTCACCAGCATGTTTCTGTAACCAGGTGTCTTCAGACCAGACAGGTCTTATTGAACCTTCCTTTATTCTTTGTGGTGCTGCAATATTTACTCTAATGGTACGTCCAAATAGTTCTGAATCATTCTAGAAATAATACATTTTAGGTGTTTACTTTGTTTCATTTAGGTATTTTGTAGCTTTGTTCACAAATCTACATAAAAAAATGCATATTACCAATATGAAAGAAATAATATACATAGAATTTAAAAGAAATAGATATTCATGTAAGGAAGCCTAGTAAATTATAACATAACATTATTGTAAAAATGAAAGCCTAGAAATTAATCACAAATAATTGATAATTCCTTACTACTAAAATTGAATGACTATATTTAAAAAAAAAATATTCATACCATATTGTCTATCGCCGCTGCAGCATCTTCAGCATTTTCAAATTCAATAAAAGCGAATCCTCTGTGCTTTTCTGTCTCATAATCAAGAGGTATTTGAACATCAACAAGATCACCAAATGGAACAAACGCTGCATTTAATACCTTTTCATCGACTTCTTCTGCTAACCCGCCCACATATATGGTTCTCTTGGAATTAGGCTTGCTAGCCATTGCTTCTTTATTTCATAAAGCCTTTATTTACAGTAAAATATGTGTTGTTAATTTTCGGCAAATATTTAAACATAACCTAAGCGGGAGTATTTGACAATTTATTATTGACAGCATGAGCTGACAGCTGACTTTGTCAAAAGTTAACGTCATTTCAGATAGACATTCCAATTTACAAGATATATTTAAAACGGGTTTTGCGCTAAATTGTAAAAAAAATCAAAAAATATCTAACCATTTATAAATATTATGTGTAATTTTTTTAGCAATATTATTATTGTAAATATACACTAAAATACATAAACTTTACTTTTTAAGAGTATCTTGGGTAAGAGTTTTACTAATAACAGCTTAGATGGCGCTAGTCGCTACTAGCGTATCACGAAATTGAGAAAAACTTAAATAATAAGATATATCATATAGTTCTTTCTTCTTTGTATGTGTTTGACCAAATACTAAATACATATTATAGTACAGTACAATAGTATTCGGCAGTAAAGGATTCGGTCGTAACATATTTTTAAACAATAATAAGTAATTAAATTTATCATTCATGAATTTACCTAATGCGTTTATTTCTATTCTATGTATTAGTCATTACGTATATCTTTTAAAAATATATGTGTATTAAGATTAATATGTGATTAGATAACTATGTACATTCGTGATCCAATTATAGTTTGTCCATTTTGTTAATGGTTTTTTGACAGCTCGCCGACTGACAAGCTATAGTGATGACAAAAGGACGTAATAATCGATTTTTCTTATTTTTTTAAATATAAAATAATATTTATTTTCATATTAATAAATATAAAAATAAATATTATTATCGTAAAAATCAAGTGTGGTGGAGAGAACTAAGAGAATCATAATGTGATTCGGGCCGTGACATTGCATATTTTGATAATTTATGCACACAAGAGTTAATAATTAATATAACTGAAGACTCCTCATCGGAGAAATCTAATATAAATGATGATTCTGACGAATCAGGTTAATAAGAGGAATTAAACTATTTTAGTTGTTTTATTTGTATGATTATAATAAGAAGAAAGTAAAACTTTACATAATGTTAATGTCTTAATTTATTGGTTTCAACCTTAAAATTTTGTTGTCTTCCTGATTAAATAACATATTATTACACCTTATTTACATATTAGCATTAATTTATATCGATTATTTGTAATCTGTGGCACAATCGTAGTAAACGTTATGTGTGGCACAGCAATAAGGGGGAGGTGCCCGTCCATGAAGTACAATATTAATGAGTATGACATTTTAACTTTAATGGCTAACCATTAAATACGAAACTTCGTGGGCGTGAGCTGTCAAAAAACCATTAACAAAATGGACAAAGTATAACTATAGTTTGTCCAATTTGTTAATGGTTTTTTGACAGCTCACCGACTGACAAGCTATAGTGATGACAAAAGGACGTAATAATCGATTTCTCTTATTTTTTTAAGTATAAAATAATATTTATTTTTATATTTATTAATATGAAAATAAATATTATTATCGTAAAAATCAAGTGGTGAAGAGAACTAAGAGAATCATAATGTGATTCGCGCCGTGACATCGCATATTTTGATAATTTATGCACACAAGAGTTAATAATTAATATAACTGAAGACTCCTCATCGGACAAATCTAATATAAATGATGATTTTGACGAATCATGTTAATAAAAGGAATTAAACTATTTTAGTTATTTTATTTGTATGCCTTATACTAAGAAGAAAGTAAAACTTTACTACTAACTTTAATATTTTAATTCATTGGTTTAAATCTTAAAATTTTTTTGTGTTCCTTATTAAATAACATATTACATCTTATTTACATATTAGCATTGATTTCTATCGATTATTTGTAATCTGTGGCACAATCGTAGTAATCGTTATGTGTGGCACAGCAATAAGGGGGAGGTGCCCGTTCATGAAGTACAATATTAATGGGTATGACATTTTAACTTTAATGACTAACCATTACATACGAAACTTCGTGGGCGTGAGCTGTCAAAAAACCATTAACAAAATGGACAAAGTATACAGAGAGGATCTCAGGAACCGGAGGACAGGACTTGGAGAACCCAGGACGGGTTCGAGACCCGAGTCGGGCCGAGTTTAATTACTATGTTTCTCTGTTAAAAGCTTCCTCGGTAGTGTAGCGGCTAGCAGGTACGGTCACACGATCCGAGTACCAGGGTTTGATTCCCAGGTCAGGCCATGTTTAGTTCTTGAGTCTTTCTGTTTAGTAAGCCTCAGTAACAGCCCGGTGTCGGGAAGTTGGCGGTGTATCAACCCCGTGCCTCAGAGAGCACATAAAGCTTAGTAACTATTTAAGTAATCTGTGCCTTAACCTCACCAGTCGCGTGAAAGTACCTATTGTAGGTACCGGTAAAAGAATTAATATTATAATGGGAATTATTATTATTAATTATTATAATATATCTAGGTAATATTATTATTATTATCATTAGGGGATAAAACTGGCATAACTTCTAAAAATTATCACTTTCTATAACTACTTAATATAAAATCTATCTATTCCTGAGTAAGCTACATTGCATACTTACAGTTGCTTATAAAAAACCTAAAAGGCTCAGCTAGCTTACTGTCGCTAACCAACGACAAACAACAACAACAACAACAAAATAAACCAGCACTTGTTGTCCACATATTTTGCTTTGCAAATACTTTAATTAAATACTTTAAAATAAAGTTATACACAAACCGTACTTTTTAATAACGTAATCAATAACCGTCTTGAATGGTCCATAGTAGATAATTAACAGAAAAACCAATGATAGTGCAAATTGACGTTAGTGATAGTGAAGTGGAATAAGCAGGCAAAACCTACAGGTTTAGCCGGAAACAGAGTCCATACTAAATTAGCCACAGCTTCATTGATTAATGAGCCGATTGATACGCTTTGAGATCTATGCACTTTACGCTATATATACAGGATGGGGACGCATAAGATTATTAGCATAATTAGCAGTGTTGCGAAGTGGGTACGTGCGTTGAATTAATTTGTCATGAATTTTTCCGCTTGAAAAGATGTAATTTGGTTTTCCTGTAGCACTTAGTCAATAAGACATTATTGACTAATAGTTACTTTCGACGACTCCACTGCGTGCTTATTACTAGTCCACGACTTAATAAATAAATATAGATTAAACAACGTGAAAATATTTTTACGGGAACGGTTCAAGAAGTAGTACGGCACTTCAAAAGTATTAAATTGTCCTAAATGCGAAGATTTTACTCAGAGTCCAAAAAAGGCTCTTCCTTACCAGCAACATACCTTATATGTTGACCCGGATAACCTAAGATTATTATCTTACCAAAATATATGAAAATCTGTCCAGTAGTATTCTTCAAATACGATTCTAGACAGACATACAAAAATTCTAAAATGTATAGATTCGGCATGAATATTTTAATAAGGTTCCATATATCGCACACCGGGTGCAATAACGTCATAAGTGCTAAAATTGGTAAAATGAGTTTTTGATGACAAATGATGTTAAACATGCGTCTACTGCCGGTGTAAACATTTCATAAATGTAACTCTTAAAATGAGCCACTGAGGGCGTAATTGTCGTTGTGGTTTTGGCGGGTTTTTGTAAACGCTAGTGCGAGAAAGTCCTAATTGTACAGTTGCTCGCCAACCCCCCGCAGCAAGTTGTTGTGTGTAGGAGCAACAACATCGTAAAGGTAATTATGACAAATATTTCATACAATTTTGGGGTTATTACCCCAAATGACACAAGTGAACAGTTCTCACTTTTTAGATCTATTTCTATTATAATTTTTCTATAACAAGCAGCAAGTATTACCGTCATTTATTATAATTATGTCAATATTGTCCCAGAAATAGACTATAAATCGTTGTCATTATTTATTTTTGACGAAGTCCAGATTTAATTTTATTACACTGTAATTATAAAATTTATTTATTTTAATATGCGATACGTTTTATTCTAATTTTAAGCTAAAATAAAATTATGAAAGGACGAGGTAAAAAACTAGTACCTTTAGCCTATTAAAGTTTCCTACTACGGAAACTCACCTGGACATGACATTTCTGGAACTGTTGATGATGAGGAATACATGCCCAAACCGTCAACTAGCTCGGATAGCAGCAGCAGTTCTAGCAGCTCAGAAAGTTCATCGTCACCGGAATGCCGGCTGTCTTATTCATCGAAATGAGTGAGGAGGGATGGGGAGTGGGCCTCCGGGACTCTCACTTACCGGACGAAACGCGACAGCTGCCACTTTACGCCGGTCTTCTGTGAGAGAGTGGTACTATACGGAGCGTGCCGACCCATTCGGCTGCTACCAGAAGGTTACAAGCATAGCATAATACCACTTCAAGATTTTTTAGAGACTGACAGACAGACTTTTTTTGAAACTTTATAAAAATAATGCATGTTATGGTAAAAATACCCTTTGATTGTTTTTCTACAAATTTTATTTCTAGCTTGTTAGTTCCTCATAATAGCCTGATTACGAGTTTACTTAAATTATTTTATAAGAAATTATTTAAATTATAATGTTGATTATTGTTATCCACTGAAAAATTTAAGTGTTTAGTGCTATTTTATAATGAGTGTGTGTTGATTTTTTTGTTTAGTTCAGTCTTTATGACGTTGTTGTACAGCAAAGCTTAACTTTCAATTTAACTTCCTGCGCAACAACGTCATAAATGTGGATATCATGATTAAAACCAATAAAAATATGGCACTTACAAAACTTTTTTATTTCTGTAACAACCTTCATTTGAAAATATGAAATTTAAACAATATTTTGATTATCAATTTACTTTAGGATAATAAGTACATTTCACGTTAATGGAACGACAACTTTCAAATCGCTCTCCTGAAAAAACGTAATTTGTTACTTATGACGTTATTGCACCCGGTGTGCGATATCTCTACCAGATACAGAATTCGAATCTGCGTCCACAAACAGCTTGAACGTTTGCTATGATTATTTTTTATATAAGAGATTAAAATAATCTCTTTTAATTGATCGTTATGAATCTCGTAGTTACATGTGAATCACAGATTAAGCCGGAAATATGTCTGATACTGTAACTGCTATAATGTTTAATCATCCGGTGTGTAAAATGATATTTACATATTTACTTAATATTTATGCTCTCTCTAAATTACTAATAAACCAGCCTTATTTTAGTTACTTTTGCTTCGTTGGTGCTGTAAATAAAGCAATTTCTTAACGTAAAAAAAGGTATGCACCTTTTTTAACCCTAGGTGTCTAACCGAAACTCACATTTAATGTAATACTCCATATCACATTCTATTTGTCTATTACATATTATAGATACAAAATAAGTATGTATTAGCTTGAAGAAGATATGAATTAGCAGAGGAACGTTAAAACGATTCAATAATAGTAATGGGATAAAGAACCAAGTGCTTCATGTCACGTGATTTCGGTCACCGCGGCTTATCTTACTTAGACCAGCCATCGCTGCACAGGAGATACTATACCTAGGCTTATAAATGAAACTATCTTTTCGGATTTTGTCGAGAGTCTCTCCCGTGACCATGATCGCTGTTAAGCAATTGAGACGTCGAAATTAAAATAAATCTGCCACAAAATCCGAAAAGATAGTTTCATTTATAATGTCAAATATTCGCGTAAACCTAAGAAAGTATTATTTATACCTAGTGTTATACCTATACCTCTCAAACTCCGCCGGGACGACAAGATCAGAATCGAGAAATACGCACGTAAAATACTAACAACTTCCCAATTCCCATTCCAGACTTCTATTATTGCAGAAACTTTTACAGACATACCCAGTAACTAAAATTATCTGCTAGTGTTTTTAATGTCAACTGTTATATTTCTGAGTAAAATTATTTAAACATATTCCCTATGCGTATTGAGAATTATTATTGAAAATTATACATATTTCATTAAATTTATCTCTTAAAGAGAGCCTACGGCCTATGTCATAAATTAGGTACGTGAATAGCTCTTTTCTGTAAGACGAAGATCATATTATTATTATTAATAACGGTTGCACTTATCCATAGAATGTCAAAGGTCAATATACTATAGAACAACTTGCGAGAATGTAACTACAACAATAAATATAATAATGTTTCATTACACTACGAACGTTATTACTTTCCAAATATTTCATATTTCGAAATAACTAAGGGTTTATACACACATTTTATAAACGGGCCGACAACGCATATTCTTCGCTGATGAATTTAAAAATACAGACTATTATATACTAAACTCATATCTACAAGAAACCATGGTGCAACGATCGAGCGACGACAGCGCGTTAGAATTTGTCGTGTGAATAGGCCCTAAATAAGATATGTAAAAGCTACGCTGTACCCAGACACTATACCCCAAATTCCATGAACAATTCTTTGGTCACACATAACCGGAAAAATGCACCATAAAATATACTGTTACTTTATTTGTTTCTTCAATATGATGCAAATTGCTTAATTTAACTGTCTGTCTAGAAACTACGTCATATGTAGGTTCAGATTTAAGCAAATCACGCCAAATCTACAAGGCATGGTTAGCAAAAAATTAAGAGAGGTTTTCTTAAATTTCTTGTGTATTAGTGAGTCCCGTATGACTTCGTATTAAGACAGCCGTCGGTAATTATAAAGTACTTATTAACGCCTTCGCAGTATAAATAAGTATAAATAACACAATATTAAATATACGTTATATTAAAATTAATATTCCCCCTTGGCTGGTCTGCTATATGCCTACTTTCTATCAATTAATTTGCTTTAAAATGTCTCGTGATCCACTAAAGCGAATATTACTACTCGTTATGTTTAGGAGATAGTTGCACCACTGCTTTATAGCTGTAACTTAGTAAGACCTGGTTTTCATAAAGAATTTTGTAAGCTTTTATATAAGCACTAGCATTTCCCGCGGCTTCGCACGCGTTTTAAATACCGGAAACAAATTCAAAATCAAGTCGCGTGGTATGGTACCTCTCAGAACTAACGCCCGTCCTTCCCGTTTTTGCAATATCTTTTATTGATGCTACGCTCCTATTGATTGTAACGTGATGTAATATTATAGCCTTTATCTTTACTCGATAAACGAACTATCCAACACAAAAAGAATTTTTCAAATCGGACCAGTAGTTAGACCTGAGATTAGCGCGTTTAACCAAACAAACAAACTCTTCAGCTTTATAATATTAGTATACATTAAACTTTTTGCAATTATATTTAATAAATATCTTTTGGTATTGCGCGTTGATCGAGGTATCCGAATTTTATAGAAAGACACTGAAATTTTACAAGTATTTTTGCATTTCATTAAGTACGAAAAAGCGAAACCTCAAAAAATAGTACTTAAGTTTTTTTCAATAAACACATCTTTCGATGATACATCGTTATATAAAAACTGCATTACAAAAGCAACAGTAAATTCTTATACAAATTCATAAGTAACTCAAAGAAACGATCCAGCATAAACAATTGTACGCAACATTGAAATTATTTCTATGCTTGTATACAAGAAAACCATCTTATTCAATTTAACGAACTTATGCATATAGCTGTCTAAGTGGAAGCCAGAGATTGCGTGTTTCTATGCAAAATTAATATTACTGTTTTGCATTACAACAAAACAGGTATTATGTGTAGGAGAAAACACACAGCATTAAGATGAAGAAGCAGTCCTGTGATCTGTCAAAACATCGAGCAAATTGAGAATACAGACTAAAAACATACCTGTCTCCTCCTAAAGTTTGTTAGTTCGGTTACCAGATGGCGCAAGTTAACACTTCCTTCCCTTGCCGCCATTTTATTGCGTCATTGCGTCTTCATCGCCAGCAAGCACCTTGAGTTAATGCTGTGTGTTTTCTCCTACACATAATACCTGTTTTGTTGTAATGCAAAACAGTAATATTATGTGTCTTCAAAAACACACAGCATTAAGATGAAGACCTGTTTGATATCTGCTGGTGACCAGAACTATTTACACAAAACGCTATGTGAATTATTAAACAATTTAAATAATAAAAATTTAAATTATTATAAATATTAAACACCTTTAAATTGTTAAAATATATTTTATTCTTCTTTTAAGTAATCAAAATAGTATTTATAACTTTAAAAATGACTTATCAATTAAGCAAACTAAAAAATTCCAAGTTATCACATTATAATTATACATTAAATTAAATACTTAAGAAACCTTGTTGTGAAATAAAATTATATTCCTTCTATAGAATCATTAAAATATTAAAATGCAGTTACTAAATGCTTTGATTAAAATAACAAATAAACTTCTCATTCTAAGATATAAAACTAATAATAAACACTTAAAACAACCAAAATTAAATTGAGATCAATTATTAATATCACTTTAAACAGTCTTAAAATTATTATATAATGAATTATTAAAATCACTATTAGAAATGAACACTCTCTTTACTTCCT
The DNA here is from genome assembly GCA_905231865.2 of Boloria selene. Taxonomy (NCBI): domain Eukaryota; kingdom Metazoa; phylum Arthropoda; class Insecta; order Lepidoptera; family Nymphalidae; genus Boloria; species Boloria selene. The sequence goes on from HG993133.1 coordinate 4,270,524, forward strand.
TACAGTAAAATCTCTTAAAAGTCTCTACACATTTCCAATTTCCTCTCTCTAAAATTTCCTCAATTGGTCTATTGTCTAGCCATCCTCGAGATGCCACAGCTGACCTGATACTTCCTGGAGTTCCCTCTATCTCTGCCTCCCTAAACACTGATCTCAACCAACCAGAAATGATAGTCCTGGATGCTGGCTTCACTGGTCCCGTAACTGTGATAAACAGACATATCAAGCTCTTTCCTATACTACGTCTGACCCCTGAGGTCTCTACTAAATCTTTCACATGAGCTACAGGACATATGCGACGATCTTGGTGCTTCTTAAGCAACCAACCAGATTGTCTGCGAGTTCCAGTATCTGTTTTAGAGCCAAACCCTGGCCAAAACGTAATGCTATCCTCTGTTTCAATAAATTTATCCTCAGAAATTTCCAGGAGTGTCAAATCATGCAACCTTCGACCTGAAGCTAATAATAATATCAAAGCTGTTCTTCTACTCTTATCAAAAAATGAACCCGAACATGGTACTGTCTTTAACCAGTTGAATAATATATTTATATCCCATATGGGTAGCCTACTTTCTTGTGGTCTACAAACTGAGATGGCTTTTAAAATTTGTTGAATAAAAAAGTTCTTAGACAAATTCTCTACTGTGCCTGCGCAATACGTAGCTATGGCTGATTTATGTAATAAAATAGTCCTGTATGCTAATTTTTCTCTTAAATGTAGATTAGCTAAAAATCTAGCAACTTCTCTGCCATCAGGACTTTTACTATTGATCCCATTCTCCTGGCACCATAACAACCATCTTTTTAATGGAGCACTATAGGTACTTAATGTTGCTGGACGCCAACTGCTTTGAAAAAGTTGCTTCTCATCCTTACTCCACTCAGTTATAAGGTCTGCCCACCCCCAACTTTCCAAGCGTGAAGAACTAATCTCTCTACTTGTGGAGGGCTTGTGCCTGTTGTCCAATCGATCAGAACCTTCTGTAGCTCTTCTATCAAAATAGGACTGGTTTGAGCTCTCGCCTGAAGGTCGGGGTACCAAAAACATTGTGTCCACTGAGGTACTATTAGAAAATATGTTCCCTTTGCCGTGTTGAGGTGTGCTAATACTCTGGGAATCAGGCCGGGTGGAGGAAACACCCAAGCGGTCTGAAACTCCCAATCGCGGCTGAAGGCGTCGCAAAAAAGAGATGATCCATCTTTTGAGTCTAGTGTTACATAATCTTGCACGACGGCTGTTCTGCTTGAAGCGAACAAGTCTACTTCTGGGATCCCCCACTCTTTGAAAATAGCCTGCGTGGCTGGTGGGAGCAGATGCCACTCTGGTACTTGTCTTCCCCTGGACAAGCGATCTGCGATCCCATTTAACCTTCCTGGTAGGTAATAAGCAGTCATTGTTATATTTAGTGAATTGGTCGCTTCTAATAACCTGGTCGTTAGACCCAAGAGGTTTATAGACCGAGTTCCACCTTGGTTTCGGATATATGCGACTAGGGTCTGATTGTCGGATTGAACCAATATATGCGCATTTCGTAGAAGTGCACCCTGTGACTTGATCACAGCAAAAACTGCGTACATCTCCTTTACATTTGAATGCCAATGTTTTTGATCTGGAGTCCACTTCCCCGTCAGGTATCTGTTGTTCAGATGTGCTCCCCAGCCCGCATCCGCTGCGTCTGTTGTTAAATAATGCGTAACTTTTTTCTTGTGAAGTGGAGTTGGTCTGCAGTCTACTGCATCCAACCACCACTTTAGATCCTGTCGCACACCGGGGCACAATTCCTTTTTCTGACCTCTCTGGGTGAATTTCCTTAGGAATATTTGTGTCCTGCGACAATGTAATCGACCCTGAGGAACTGCCTGGTTGGCGAAGTTTAACATACCCAGGACACTCTGTAGTTCCTTTAGAGAGCACTTGTTTCTTTCTAGTAACCTTGTCAAAGCTCTCTTTATCCTGAGGATTTTTTGGGTTAAATAATTGGTAATGTATGACATTTGAGACATTAACGCATCAACACGTGGATCAAAATTATGTCTTTTTCTCCTACTTCGTTTGTTAGGCAAGGGTGATGCTAAGCCCTCCTCAACCTCCGAGGAAGAGGAAGAGCAGCTCCCTGAAACTCCTTGTGAGCTTGAAGTCGAAATTCGTTCTCCATCCGGAGCAACGGATTGTCGACCTGCCTCTACATCGTTACCTACAGGTTCCATTTTTTTAAAAACAAATTATAAACAATGCTTACCAATCTTCTATAAGCACAATATTTTAAAGTAAACTCTACTCAAACTTAGTTTGTAACAAATTTTATACACTCTTTGAACTTCGATGTTAACTCTTCGAGATCACAAAACGCTATGACGCAATAAAATGGCGGCAAGGGAAGGAAGTGTTAACTTGCGCCATCTGGTAACCGAACTAACAAACTTTAGGAGGAGACAGGTATGTTTTTAGTCTGTATTCTCAATTTGCTCGATGTTTTGACAGATCACAGGACTGCTTCTTCATCTTAATGCTGTGTGTTTTTGAAGACACATAATACTAAGTTATTTATACTAGTAACTTACCGTCGATTTTGCCGAGTACGTCAAAGAAAAAAAAATATGTTGGAACATTTTTACAAAAGCGCCATCTGGTTCCGTGGTAAGCTACGAGGTTTGTATTACGGATACCATATAATTAATATACTACACATATGAATTTTAAATACATACATGATATAAATATGACGCCAATGACTGGAGAACAAACATTCGTGCTCAACAAATGATTGCCCCCAGCGGGACTGAAACCCGCGACCGCTGGCGCAGAAAGTAGGGTCACTACCAACTGAGCCAAACGTGTCGTCGAAGAAAATTCAAAGAAAGAATGCTTTACTATAAATTATTTATTTTGAACTTCAATCGAACTTATCTCGTGATTTGGAAAAGAACTAAAATACCTTTACATTGTCCCTCAAAGCGGTGGTGTGGAAATAATAAAAAAACCATACGTCTAGACTCTACATGCTCACGTTTTTCATTAAAGCTTTACATTGTAGAGCTTTAATAGTATTATATTACATTTTAACAAATTATATAGATTTTAATTTTCACAAAATTAATTTAAAGCTAAGTAATTTTAAGCTTATTATTATCATTAGACATATGAAATATTTGCACTTATAAAATTAAATAATTTACTTTATGTTATGTTGTAATGTTTACGCTGCGGGTAAATGTTAGTGGGACATGAACCCGTGACCGCTAGTACGGCAAGTAGAGTCACTACAAACTGAGCCACAGGTGTTATCTATCATAGGTTAAGTAATAAAAAAGAAATAAGCAAGATAACGGACACAATATTTTGGATTTTTAACAAGATTTTTACGGGTGGATAGAAGAGTCCATTGAAAGTGATACAATTTACTTGTACTCTGGGAAATGTTAAATTTTCCCACAAGATAAAACATTAAAATGTGAGTTTATCGACTTATAACGGGCTGAAGCAAAATAGCGCCCAAAACATAGTAAGTACACTTAAGTAAACCTTACGTTGCTTAGATGGTATGTTAAACAATTCACCATTGACAGTCAGTAGCATAATAACTACCATCGATTATAAGTCGTGATTATAACTGCGCATTTCATTTATGGCTATGCTCTTGAAGAGAAAATAAAATAATTACCTTTTATAGTTGACATTTATTATAATCAACATATAGATAGTAATTACTAATTTTACTTCTAAGTTTCTAAACTATGCTATAATAAAGGTTTTAATACTCTTGACAGCAAATGCTAATACATAGTTATAAGTACTAAGGAAAACAATCTATAGCCTATAGGTATAGTATAAACTTTTACTACCTTTACCTTGTTCTTAAGAAAAATAGTAATACATTATTAATGAAATAAAGTGTGTAAGTATTTTAGTTAATGTTTCATATTATTAGTAATTACTAGTGGAACCCGCGGCATCGCTCGCGCTAAATCTAGGGACGGACCCGAGCGAAGTGAGGGTGAGTCACTTGTTTAAGATAAACATTTCCCTCATACATCACATATGTGTAACTCTCTCTGTTTTGGCAGCACACGCCAGAATAGCTCGCAGATGGTAGATTTTTTCTACTTACTTGACACTTATCGTCATATTTTGGACAATTCACACAATATCTTTATAAATTGTAGCCTATGTGTTATTCTGATATATAAGCTATATTATTGTAAAGTTTAGACAAGTGGTAGCCCAGCGGTAACGCGTCGCTTGGATAACCGAGTGATGCGGGTTCAAATCCAGGTCTCGCACCTCTGATATTTTCATGTGCGAATCAATTTATATCATGATTACCACTTGTCTTACGGTGAAGGAAAACATCGTGAGGAAACCTGCATGTCTAAGAAAACCTAACAAGTTTTCGAAAGACATGTGAAGTCCGCCAACTCGCACTAGGCCAGCGCGGTGGACTATGGCCTAATCCCCCTCGTACTGAGAGAGGCCCGTGCCCAGCAGTGGGACGTTAAAAAGGGCTGATGATTGTAAAGTTTCATTAAAATCCATTCAGTAGCTTACGTTTACGTAAAAGACTAACAAACATACATCCATCCATCCATACTTACAAACTTTCGCGTTTATAATATTAAGTAGTAGGATTATTAGGTACAAGGCTTGGATGGGATGTGCTTGTCAATTACGACAGAACGGCTGAACGGATGATAATGTTTGGCAAAGAAATATAACATAAATTCTAATACATATATCATTTTATGATTAACAATGGTTTAATAATATAACATAACAATGCGAGTATTAGGTAGATACCTGACATAAAAATAAACATTTAACTTACCTTTTCCTTTTTTTTTAAAGTGGACCAAATTTCTTTGAAAAGTGTTAAAAAAGTAAGTCTGCTCGTTTTACCATAATAATATGACAGTAAGATGAATATCTAATCTTATTATTTATAACTTGTCTACAATTTCTACTAACTTATTCTCGAACTTAATCGATAAACTTTCTGAAATTCAATTAAAATCAGCAGTTCTATCATCACACATTAGTATTTTCTAATTAAACAGCTAGAACTAGAAACTTTCAGCATGATAATAAAAACTTATTATACAGACTAGAGACGGCACTTTTTAACTGTTAGTATGGATTTCTTAGAGATGAGATATTTTACTGCAATAAAAAACATCCTATATATTGACGCGATAACCAGCTATTATCATACCAAATCAAAATCTATCCAGTGGTTTTTTCGTGATGCGGTCACAGAGAGAAAAATAGTTCGATTTATATATAAAGAAAGACAAAATTGTAAAAACTATTAACCTCCGGTTAGTTAATAATGACTATTTCAATAAGATTTTTCAAAAAAATAACAGTTATTATGCATACGAAAATCAATTATGGTTTTGTTCGTCCAACGTCCTGCCAAAACAGTTGCACTTTAACGAATATACATTTTTATAATACTAATGAGTGTAAAATATTTATATTTTTATATCGAATATAATTTTAATTTAATTTTCTTGTTTTTGTTTGCTAAGCCTGTTTTATGATGTATGTACCAGTATAGTGTCAATTGTCAAGAAATGCAATATGGTGGTTGACAGGGACCGCAATAACAAACGTGTATTTATTTATTTATTTTATGTCTATGCTTCGCCAAAGAAACTTGGTATATTTCTCTGATTTATTACACAAGAGTCATCTAAGTATTTACTAGTTAATAAATGAAATATTATGTATGAAATAATGAGAACATCGATACCTATAAATTAAATTGAAGCGTCTGTTTTAAATTTCAACTCAACAGCTTTTCACAAAATGCATATGAAAGTACGAGTAAATGCGGTACTTACATCGATAAATCAATTTTTAATATATTTTTGTCTGTCTGTTTGTTCCGGCTATTCTCTGAAACGGCTGGACCGATTTTGACGGGACTTTCACTCGCGGATAGCTAATGTTATAAGGAGTAATTTAGGCTACTTTTATTTTATTAAAAATATGAAAACCGTTCAGTTTATTTTAACTTACACAGGTTTGCTGGTTTATTCATAATGTTAATTGAATTTTATTAAGTACGAACTAGTGTCTCTCCCTTGCTCTAGTCAAGTTCTTCCACTACACACGTTTTAATAACGGTCAGTGTTACATTTCTCAAAAGTAAGATATTTTCCCGTAGTAAAAAGTATAATTTATGTTAAGCCAAATAATCATCTATAGCCATATAAAATTTCATCATCAATTCACATGCAAAAATTGTAAATACTATAGATCCTCTGTATTTGCTGTCTTCGTGTAGCTTCAGAATACTTAAAAAGACTAGTTTTTGTCCGGGGTCCCTAATATTCCTATACCAAGATTTCATGGATATTCAGCGCTTTAATTGTAGAAAGTTAACTAATGATGGACAAAGTCTTAGAAACGTAAGTATAAAACGTAAGTATACTAAATATAAAATAAAAGTATAACAAATGATCGATTTTTATATAAATAATTTATTTTAATTGTATTAATACGAGATTTAGTTCGATCAATATCATTATAGGTTCCATTCCACACAAATACTTAAATATTTTTCGTCAGTTGTGAAACAATTTTACACAAAAACCTTAATTGGACAGTAATATTATAGTGTAAGTGAGTGCAAGTCGGTGTTACGTACGGGTATGATGATATATCTGTTGGTCACTGCTGCTGAAGCGGTTCTTCTTACGCTGGATAGCCTCAGCTTGTTGTTATACACATTGTCTTAGTGAATATCGAATGAGGCAAATTAGCGTCTATGAAATGTATGCCCAAATGTTCTTCTAGAATTGATAATAATAATTATTATTTTCTACGATTATATATACATAAAATGAAATGAAAACAACTTTTTTATTACTTTATTTTTGGATTTTTACTTTACAACGACTGAATATCAAAACGTGTATCAAATAAAACTTTAAAAAATTATTGCAAGTTAAGTATACCGACTTTAATATTTTAATCTATGTAAGTTCAAATCCGAGTTTCACACCTCTGATATTTTCATGTGCGAATCTTTTCTAACATGATTAACACTTGTCTAACGGTGAAGGAAAAGCTCGTAAGGAAACGTGAAGTCTAACCCGCACTAGGCGAGCGTGGTGGATTTTGGTCATCGCCCTCGTATTGAAAGAAGGCCACGCAGTGGAACATTAAAAAAGGGCTGAATAGATATACATATAAAAAAATTTAAATAAATAAAATTAAATATCATATAAGAAAATATACGTACAACTGTGTAATTTTCTTTCTCAATAAACCGATATAATAAAAAAATTACATTATTCAGGGAGAAAGTTCTAGTCCTTAATTATATCGTCAGTTATATTATAACGAGGCTAAATAATTTTTACGATAGGATAATGTCTTTAAGGCATTTAAAGTTTCAGATACCGTACTGTAAGATTGATCGCTGCCAATTTAACATGACATTTCAAGTACTTTGAAACGAGGTTATTTATTTATGCATCATAAAGTTGTATTTTTATACGTTGTACAAATAAATATTTATTTTTCAATAGATATCTTTACATCAATTTCAAAATCCCCACTTCTTCAACTTATACTAACGCGGAGTTTAAATCTATCATTTTTAAAGCAGTCTCTTTTGCAGTAATTATAGCTGGCCAGCCTTACAATTATCAAATGCTGTCCTAAGTAAATATATGAACACTAAATAAATTAATCAATTATTATTTAAATTATCCGTTCTTTATCCGTAGTAGCCGTATGTAAAATAAAGCCAGTATAAAACGAGTACCACGGTGGTTTCGCGGTACTCGCTCGCGCAAGGTCAAGTGCGAGAGTCATTGCTCTGCGCATCCTAAGCTCTCTCGAACTTCAAAGCCGGTGAGTAGATTTTTCTTAACAAATGTGTTTTTGATATCGTTATCTGATTTATGTAATAGAAATTAAAAGTGAATGTTTTGGTAATATTTTGTTTTATGCTTTGGCATATTTTTGTTTTTTTTTAAACAAAATTATTTAGAATGAAACTATCTTTTCGGATTTTGTCACGGATTTTTTGGATTTTTGGTTCCCGACGTTTTGAATGCTTTATAGCAATGTCCCGTGACCATGATAAAATATTCAAATATTCGCGTAAACCTAAGAAAGTATTAAAACTATTTAGGTAAACAATTTTTTTTTTAATTTGTATTATAAAGAATAGAGTAGGTTATAAGTCAATTTCATGGTGTATTATACTGGTGAAAAGATTCTGTTTTATCTAAAAATATATTCTTAAACATTACTCTGTTTACAATAATCAAAATAAATTACAAAAAAATAATATTATTTTACTTGTGGTAAAATAAGCGTATAAGTAAATGCACATATATTTTATTTTATATCATTATTTCAAAAGTATACTTTGAAATATTAACACAAATCTTCATCCAAGCTAGTTATAGCGCACATATTTCTTTAGAAGATCCAGTAGGAAACCTGTTCATAATTATAAGATACAACACACCACTAAAGTTAGACCAATCCTCTTATAATCTACAACGAAAGGGTGTAAGACTTGATAGGGCAACTTAGTTGATCATTGTACTAAGTTAAGTTAGACCTTGACGTACTATAATGAACTCGAGCTCAGGCACACATTTCTTAGGCTATAGTTATTTTCAAAACCTTTTTTACCACTTATTTCGGTTTTCAAATATTAGTTTTTTAAACGGGAGATATTTTGGTTAAGTTTGTGATATTTTACCTTGTCGATACAAAAATCACATAAAAAAGTATGTATCAAGGTATTTAAAAAAAATAACCAAATCGGCCCAGAGATAGAGAGAGAGGGGTCCAGCACCTTAGAGATGCGCTTGCTAGCGAACATCTTTGCGTTTTTATTTACATATATGTATATAAGTAGATAACTGATAACTCCTGAAAACTGACTAATATTGTTTTATATAAAGTGTTTACAATATGATATTACGTGGGATCTATATTTCCTCACATACAGTCTATAAAGAGACGTAAACTTCTCATTTTTTATTTTATATAAAACGTCTAATATTCTCGTAAATCGAAGAAAGTATTCCATATCAAAAGTAGTCAAAAATGAAAAAAAAGCCTTGTACCAATTATCTTAACCTATTTAATTAAATTGATTTTCGAACATCCATAACAAAAGCTCAAATTATTGTTATATAAGAAACAAGCTCTACTTACTCTTGCAAAATCATAGTTCTATACTAGTATACCTAACTAACTTATGTATACATAGATAGAACAAATAAAGCTCTAACACTAAATGAATTCAACATTTTTTAACGTCCCATTGCTGGGCACGGCCTCACTTTAATATGAGGGGGATCAGGCCATAGCCCACCATGCTGGCCTAATACGGGTTGGCGGACTTCACATATCTTTAGAACTTAGACAGTAAGACAAGTGATAATCATGATAGATATGATTCGCACATGAAAATATCAGAGGTGCGAGACCCGAATTTGAACCCGCATCACTCGGTTATCCAAGCGAGCGCATTACCACTGCCTAAAACGCCTTAAATGCCTTAAGACCTAAATAGCTATACCTACTGAAAGTAAGTAGTATGAGAAATAGGTAAAAGCTCAATTCATTACGGCTACATGTATAAAATTTACGTCTTTGTATATATTTCAAGAGAATATTATATTATGCTTTATCTGCAGAAGCTTGCAGAAATGAGAATGCTTACGGTATATTTTGAACTTCTGACCCATCATTAAAATATAGCCCATTTATTATCAGTAATATTTGTTATTTTACATAGAACATGTACAAACCTAAATATTTAACCTACTTATATCTTTACTGCTACTAGAAGTAGCTACTGTTTGTAGTGACCCTACATTCTTGCGCCAGCGGTCGTGGGTTCGATTCCCGCTGGTGACATTCATTTGTTAAACTCGGATGTACTTTAGTCATGGGTGTTTATATTTATAATATGTAGTATTTAAAACTTATATATAATGTAGTATATCAACTGTCTGGTATCCGTAACACATAGTAGCTTCGTAGCTTACCACGGAACTAGATGACGTCAATTAAAAAAAATATTTGACACTCGTTATATATAATAGAATGAAGTCTATTAAAAATAGTAAAATATGTTGATCATAGCATACATATTAGGCCTTTTTAAGGTTTCTCTGTTGGGCACTGGCTTCCCTTCAATGCCACCACTGCCCACCACGCTGGCAAAGTGCGAGTTGGCGTACTTCGCATGTCTTTTGAAAACGTGTTAGACTCTTAGACATGCAGGTTTTCAACACAATGTTTTTAAGGAAAGGCTATTTAATATAGCTATAGTTTTTGCAAAAATATGTTATCTGTATGATGATATTTGCCAATTGATTCGGAAAAAATAATAATTTCGTAACATTCATACTTTAAATGCAAGTGGCAGCTAGAAACACTAGTTGTATTTAAATAGTAATCAAAGTATTATATACTTTTTACAATTTTCCAGGTAATAATACTGGTCATTTCAATAAATATAATAAAATAAATAAAACTCAAGTCTAAAAGCTAAAATGATCGATGAGACAAGATAATAACGTTCATACAAATTACAACACTTAAAGCACGATTTAAGCTTTGTAAGCTTAAACACACAAACGCGTTGAAAATCGAAAAATCGTATAAAAGCCAATAAACGACACAAATAAAATCGATTTTCTACAGTTAATTCTGATACTTCGTGAACGAACCCAACCATAGGTTTTTGTTCAATGAACGGTACATATTTACACAACGATTTTATATAATGAACATTTCTTTTTTAGCAATTTTGAAGTAAGTCTTTATTTTTATTTTTAATGTTTTTTAGATATTTTCAATCATTTTATATAGAACTCAAACGTGACATTTGAAGTAAGTAAAAACGGCCGTTTTCTTGGAATTGAATTGAAAAAAAATGCCTTTGAATAGATGCGAATTTTGTTTATTTAACTTTCTTTGTTAAGAATGTGATTGATAATATAAATGAAACTTATAACTTATTCCCATTTTAGTGTTTTATATTCTTATTGGATTTCATTCTGACCTATACTTATTTCATATATTTCAATCTAAATAGATTTTTCGTCAAAATATTAAATAGATTCTTAGTCAGTAAACAAATTGAAGATTAATAAATCCAACTAACTCCTTAATTATAAAGTTTGGATCTACCACATCCATAAAACCATAATGAAGCTAATATAAATAAACATTAATCTTCATATCAATTAAAATCTGCTCTTAATGTAAATTCATTAAAACAATATAAGTCATATACTCGTAATATAAAGCAAAAATACACCGTTAGACTTACGAAAAAAAAATTATGGACTTTTTATTAAGTTACATTTAAAATACCTATAAAATTAATAATAATACCATTAATAGCAGTACCGATGGCTTTATGTGCTCTCCTAGGCACGGGGTGACTCACCGCCAATTTCCCAACCTACCCTAACTATGTAACTTCCCTATTAAATTATGTAATATAACAATGGATTATAATAATCATTATTCTTTTAGGAAACCTTAAAATAACTCTACATCATTGGATATAAAATAACAATAAACAATATGTTTTAATCACATTTCTATTGTAAATACGAAAGTATGTATGTGTGTTTGTTTCTATAATGCTAATACGTCTGAACGGATTTGGATTAAGTTTTAGTACGAGTATTCAGATAAACTATGACCTATGATTATGGAGCAGCACATAGGCTGATTTAACTGGGCAGCATGTACATAAATATACTTATAGTGTTAAGGTAAGTTAAGTTACCTGGTTCTAAGTAAAATACGTGTTCTCAATGAAAATTTATGCAAACTACCAATTGAACAGAAATTACAATATATAAAATACACATTTAAAGTGTATATATATCTACAAAATAAAACTGTAAAATACGCATAACAAGTACCAGTACTACTTACAAATAAGGACTAAGCGTTTTACAGTCAAGCAGTAGGAAAGACAAAGTACGTACCCGAGCAAAGTGAGGACACGTCGCTAGTAAACTTATCGTATCATGGCTGCGATTGAGATACAAAAAATAAAAAATTGTTAACATACGTAATTAACACTACTATATCTTCATAACTCAATAGAAAACTAAGAGTCTGTAGAGAACTTATCTCACAGAACCAATTAAGTTGAAAAACGTCCAAATGGGAAGTAACTGTTTACTTTACATTGTGATTGACGACATCATAACTATTATTCGTAATAACTTTACGGTAGATTAAATATTATTGAGTTACGGTGAGAGAATTGTGTAAAGATAAACAAACATGAGCGTTTAGATACACCTAAGTATTTTACTGAGGTAAAAATTTTTAGAGTTATTTGTATAGATTAAAAATAATTAGATACGTTATTTATATTTAAATTTACTTCTTTAAGACTATTGAATGTGAATAATGAAAGTTTCTTCTTTGGTAAACGAGAATTAAAGAACTGAGTAGATTTTGCCCGCTTCTTTTAAGGATAGCGTGTTAAGAACTTTTATAAGCTCTTATAGACATTCTCTATACATATAATAAATTTTCAAATATATTATAATATTTCAAATCATTAAATGGCATGAAACTTTGTATGGGAAATTAATTATTTCTCAAGGGATAATATAATTAATGTAGTATGTACTTTTTAAGAATAGACTTTTAAAAGCACTTTTCAATCGTCACTTTCTACATTATGAAAATATAGAATTGAAATGAAATGTCAGTATGTTAGTCTGTTACATTTTCTGTTATACCTTCTATCATATTGGAAAGCGAAACCGTGGGCAAAGTTATATTTGAATATATTAACAAAGCTTAAGCTCGTGCTTCTAAACTCGTGCTTTTTAATATCCACAGTATTACAATGATAATGCCAATAAAATCGAAAACTTAACTAAAACTTGTAACTTTGTATTGTAAGCTTAAATTAGTAGAAAGCTCCTATTACCTAGACAGCATCTCTAAGTGAATTCAGAACAAAAGCTTTACCGCTAGCCCTTTAGGGTAAATCCGATACATTTTGTAATGCGTGCGTAATTTTGCCCTGATTGCGGTAAATGAACTATAATCGCTTTTATAGCGGGATACCTTTGTATTTCTAAACCTATTAGCCGATTCTTAGAAGATTTTCCGTTTGAAATAAGCATTTCATTTAAATATAGTGGAGAACCATCAGAGATGTCAGAAATATTTTTCCTATATATTGATCCAGATGCTATCATCATTCCAAATTACATCAAAATCTGTCCAGCGGTTTTCTAGTAACGAGATATAGGATTTTTAGATAGGATTTTTATTATTGTTTTTATAAAACACATATAAAAACAGACAAAAATACCAAAATTTTAGATTCGGCCTCTTTAAAATTATTTAACGTAAGTACAAGTTCCACTAAGATACCTAAATAAAATTCGAGTACATTTTTTAATAAAGTTAATGGATTTAGAGTGTAGTAGTGTTCCTTATCAATGTATTGGCCATTATTGAGTACTCATTCACAGTCTATCTGTTAAAATTTGACTACATTATAATTATGCAACTATTACTTACTATATTCTATTCTACATATTTGTTCTTCCTTTACTTATTTTATTTACAATTAAAGCATTTGAAACGTCAGGAACAAAAAAAAACTATTCAATTCAATTTATCAAAAGCTTCAAAGCATGCTAGTTGAACACAGATTAGTTTAATGTCACGTAGAATAGAAAAGACACGAGGAAGATTGTTCGTAAAAAAAGATTATTAATAAAAAAATAAAAAGAACAACCACGTAAAAAGTTTATAAGAAGTACTTTTATTATCATTTTACAGCTCTTCTAATCTTAACTATTTAGAAGTACAACCTTCATGCATCAAACGACTTCTGACGGCCCGCTTCTGCTATTGTAATAGTAAAAAACTAATTACAATAATTAAGTCTTTGAATAACGGTATATTTATTTGCATATTACATCTCTATAAATACCATAAGAGCGTATAATTCGTAAATTGTGAAAGAATTTTTGTGCATGCAAGTTAGCCGCGAAGTACCGTTTTCATATATAATACAATTAATTATGTATAAGTATATAATATACATTATTATTTTAATTATCGTCCTTACTACAGAGATCTACTTTTAATTTATTTGAGTTATTTATTCTTTTACGCGTTCGTAAAATAATGAGGAAACTAGCCCTTTAGAAAGATCTTATTAAAGAAATATTTCTTGTTTCTTAAAATATACATTTTTTAATTTTTATATTTATTATTAAATATAGCTAGTAATAAAATAACGCCAGTAATAAAAGGACTTAGTGACTAAGTCTTAGTCATAACATTATATAAACAATTGTTTCGTTGATAAAGTACGGTGAAAGAAAACATCGTGAGGAAACCTGCATGTCTGAAAGAACCTAGCAAGTTTTTGAAAGTGATATGCAGTCCGCCACTTAGCCAGCGAACCTCATATATGACCTGATCCACCTTTCTTTAAGGAGGCCCGTTCCCAGCTGTGGGATTTCACGGACCCATTATTACAATCAGTTAAGTCGTTTAGTTAAATGCTAATCGACGGATGATTTATTTACATATATATTTTTTCTTGAATCTTATTTTTTTATTGTGTTTTTGTTTTTGAGTTCTCGGTAAATTGATTAATCAATTATTTCTTTAATTATCTCAACACTGAATTACAGTAATGGCGATTAAAAACTTTTATTGTAACTCAACCGTCTAAACTGTATTCGCAAACATTACATAAAAGTTCTGATATATACTACTAGTCTTTGCCGCGGCTCCGCTCGCGTTCTAAAGGCTGAAAAGGTTAATGCAACATTTTTCATTGATACTCCGCTCCTATTGGTCGTACCGTGATGTAATATAGCCTAGAACCTTCCTCGAAAAACGGACTATCTAATACAAAAAAAATTGAATTCAGACCACTAGTTCCTGAGATTAGCGCGTTCAACCAAACAAACAAACTCTTCAGCTTTATAATATTAGTATAGATTATGTATATACGAGTACCTACTTCAGGTGTCGATTCGTAGTTTCGATCTTTACAAACTTAAGCTATGTAGCCTCATCGGAGATAAACTGAAATATAAAGCACACATTTCCTGGTAGCAGGATATAAAGTGAATATAAACATTTCTTTTATTTCAACTTTCAAACAAGTTTAGTGAATGATACAGCGATGTAAACGACTCTGACCGTTACATTCTTACGTAGTGGTATAATGACTTGTGAAAAAAATTATAACAGCAAAAGGTGCTCTTAAGACTTAAGACAAAAAAAATATGGAAAAATTTAATTACTTTGTAAACGGCAATGATAATAGAAAAAAATGGTTTATTTATTATGTAAAGGTAGAAATTAGTATCTAAATTCGTGTACTTAGTACATACAGTGTCATGTAGGTTCAACGACTAATAATTAAAATGATATCTGATAGTAAGCTTACGTTCATTTCGAAATTCTTAGAAATCTGTAATGTAGATAATATTTACTTTTGTTGATAATGTGATAAAAAAAATTAAAAACGAAAGAAAAAAGAAAATAGGGAATTTTCTTAAGACACCTTTATGTTTCTTTATGAGACTATTAACCAAATAATAACATTATTACTTAAATTGTCATGTATTTGCTAACACACAATATAAAAATTATGAACTTTTACATTTATTTATTTATTAAGTACATTGTATTTTTAGTATTGAGATATATTAAGAATTTTATATAGCTTTGCAAAGTATGAAATTAGCTCGTGTACATAAAAAGTATATTTTTTGTAAAGAAATATTTTAGTTTCATCCGGCGTAAAGGCAAAAGGCATTAACTTCAAGCGAACAGCTTATTTATATATATCGTGTATAACTAAGATAGTTACTCTGCCTTTATAAGGCAAAAACTTGTCCTACTTATAAGGAAGGAGATTTTCAAATTATTAAAAGATAATTTCTAATCTTTGTTTACAAAAACATAATTTATTGCCACTGTAATGAGCAATTTCCTAAATCGATTTTTAAAAGCTGACATTATCATTACTTTTTTAAATAAATAGATAACTTAAGACAGATAAATAAATAAATAATAATTAAATTAAAATAAATAAATAAAATTATTATAAATAAATAAAATTATTATAAATAACTAATATGTTGGGACATTATTACAGACAACGTCATCTAGTTCAGTGGTGAGCTTCGAGGCTTGTGTTACGGACACCAGATAGTTGATACAATACACATATATATAGCTTTAAATACATACATATTATACATATAAACACCCATGACTGGAGTACAAACAGTCGTGATCAACAAATGAATAGTCCCAGCGGAACTCGAACCCGCGGCCGCTGGCGCAGCAAGTAGGATCACTACAAACTAAGCCTAACACGTGTTATATAATAAGAATTGATTAATTATTTTATAAGAAATCATGTCTCTTCTAGAGATAAACCCACCTTTGCCCACACTCTATATGTGTTACATATGCAATAAATAATATATATTGGACGCAATAAACAAATTTTATTACATTCTTAAAACTACCATTAAATAAACTAACTCGATTATAAAAGTATATAGAGTTTTTTTTATTAAAATTGGATGTATATTATTTGTTGCATTCGTTTTTTCTCTGCCTTCTTCATAAAACTTTAATATTGACTGCTTTAATGATACCTATTAGTGATAATATTATTTACAGCATACTCGTAAGTTGTTACGATGATTGCGGGAATTTTTACTATTTTTCGTGGTACTGCGTTTTTATTTTGCATTTCTTTTATTACTAGCAATTTTTAAAATTCTAATAATCCTTTTACGATTTTATCTATAGATACAAACAAATAAAATTATGGTGAAGTGTGTGTTACTAATGTCAAAGAACAAGTTGGAATTTCGATCGACAATCAATTTTGATGTGACTTTCACTGGAATAGCTAATTATAAAGAGTAACTTAGGCTAAACTAAAGTATAAAACTGAGTACTTATTACTATGTGTAAATTACTTTAACACAAAGTAAAGTATACATAGTTATAAGTACATTCTGTTATTTTTTTATATGATAAAATAATTATTTTTCATCTAATATAGCTTTATATTATTATCACAATGAACCATAAATTATAGAGATTTAACTTTTTCTAATTTATAAATATGAATTAAAAATATTATAATGAAGGAACATTTTGCTACTCTTCAATTTGTAAAAGTATTACAAAAACACGGATCGTTTAAATAGACCGCTTGTTTCATCACGATCACAAAAACTTCACTCGTTTCAATGTGAAGATACTAAATTATACCTTAGAATATCTACTCTAATAGAAATGCTATGGTTTAAAAAAGACTGTAAAGATTTTTTAATTACTTAGTAATATATGTAATAATATAAATATGATATTATGTATAACTAACTAGCGACTCACCCTTGCTTCCCTCGAGTTCGACCGTAGATCTAGCGCGAGTGAAGCCGCGGGTTCTGCTTTTGTATTATACATATAAACCTTCCTCTTGAATCGATTTAAAGCGTTTGAAGCACTAATTTAGTTTAAAGCTTTCTTAACAATGAAATCATTTTAAACTATGTAAATCATTTATAATAATAAAATTGTATCATATCTATATAAATGGAGATTTTAATGGGCATGTTAAGAAAAGTGCTAGTAAGACATTAAAGTGTTCAATAAAGGTTATAAAGTTTTATAAGTTCTGAGAAAATACATAGCCTCGTATATTTTTTCTCAGAAACTACTCTTATAAAATGTTCATGGAATACTAAACTGTCGGTCTTTTTCTAATAAGTAGCTGATGCCATTTCTCTTGCGGTGTTCTTAGTCAATTACCGACCATTCACCTGTTGTTTCTTTGTTTTTTATTAAGCAATAACGTACTTTATATTTCAATAAAAAATGTACTTAGATCGATCTCACATAACTTTAAAGTACGTGTTTAAGACTTCAAAGTTCTTAAATTATGATGAGTACGAGTAGGTATCTTAAATACTGATCAGAATTTATTGATTATGATTATTATTAGTATTGACTTTTTGTAAACGTAAAGTATTTATTTTTTATTGTTGTTATTAATAATATTAATGTAAATCTAGAGATATACTTTTTAAAAAACAATGTTTTTATAAATAAATAATATAATATGTTGGGGCATTCTTACAACAGCGCCATCCAGTTCCGTGGTAAGCTACGATGCTTGTGTTACAGATAGCATATAGTTAATAGACTACTTATATAACCTTAAAATACATACACATTATAAATATAAACACCCATGACTAGAGTACAAATGTTCGTGCTTAACAAATGAATGCCCACAGCGGGACTCGAACCCGCGACCGCTGGTGCGGAAAGCAGATTCACTACCAACTGAGCCAAACGAGTCATTGATTTATGGTTTAGGCTTCAGACCAAAATACAAAAGTGTAGTATATCTTGTGGTTTTTTATTTTACAACATGTTTGGTTTTCTGACGAATTTGTAATGCCATACTTGCTGTGCCAGCGGTCTCAGGTTTAATTCCCGGTGGGGATATTTATTGTTGAGTTAAGCACGAAAGTTTATACTCTAGTCGTGCGTGCTTATATTATTTATAATAATATGCATGTATACCTACGTGTAATAGGTCAACTGTCTGGTATCCATAATCCATAACACCTCCTAGCTTGTGTTGGATAGTGCTGTGTGCTAATGCTCCAACATATTTATTTCATAACTAAAATTGATATATTATGAAACAAAAGATAAACCGTAGTAAGTGCTAAGCTGCAGCTTACAATAAAACGAGCTTTAAGTATGTAGTCATTACGCAAGTCGTGTGTAGCAGATGCGCTTGCGAAGGCTTTGAGCGAACATTGACCTCGGATAGCGCCATCTTGTGACAGATAGCAACAACTTGATTGTATTGGAAAATTAATTTAATGAGTTAGTATTCTAATAAGTAACTACATTTTTATAAAAAACACTATTCATTTTATTTGATTGATTGTTAGGTATTTTTCTTTTTTATAAAGTTCACCAGTTACACTACGTGTATTATATATATAACAAGTATTGAAATTAAGTCGTTGCAATAACAAGATTTATAATCAATACCTTGCATAATCTATAAATAAGTTAGTGAAGGTATATTATGTCGTTTTTGTATTATTAACAGGCTATTTATTGAAAAAAGTATTTAAAGGTAACCTAACAGGTAACTTATAGGTAACCTAGTTGTGGAAACTTATGGATTTTTATATTTGAATATTAAAACTAACAGGTAACTTATAGGTAACCTAGTTGTGGAAACTTATTGATTTTTATATTGGAATATTAAAATAACTTTAACCCTATTAGAACTGGATATCTGTGGAATTATTCTACTTATCCTGGAAAATTGATATTTCTAGCAGGTATTTACTTTTTTTTTAAATATTTACTTTACATTACAAAAATGAGTGGACGGAACGGAAAGGAGAGAAAAATTTATTTTTAATAAGTTTCCAAAATATATTAAATTAATATTTTTATAATAATGATTATTTATAAAAATATATATCGAATTCATTTGTACGCTATTAATTAAACTAGATATTAATCTACACAGATTCTCAAAGATGTTTTTCTGTGGTACACAACATCAGGATGCTTTTCATTTTATCATAATCCTTTCAGTGTTTTTATCACGGACAGACAGACGGATATATCTAAACTATAATCGGCCTCTGTATCCATAAAAATCCACTTTTCCAATAAGATTTTTGCAAAGAAAAAGATTCGACTAAATAAGAATTTTATTATATGTATAGATAATTGTGGTATCTGCCACAACACCAAATAAATTTTACTTTAACCACGCGTAAAGTTAACGCACAATCATTTTTTTAATTTAATGTTACATAAATAATCCTACAATTCAATTTTTATTTTCAGTACATCTTTAATTTGTTTTATTATAATATATTGCCTAGATGCTATAAATTGTAGATACCTAGTAATTATATGAAACGAACCTTCCAAGTTCCAACTAAATCGCAACGGTACAAGCTTAAAACGATTAATGATCACCGTTAAACTTTATAAAAAGTTAATGAATAACCATGTAGACCTAGTTTATCCATTCTTGTTCTGTTTCTTAATACACCAGTACGAGAAAGCTGGATAAAGTCAGCAATCACTACATAGTATAAAACAAAGTCGCTTTCTCTGTCCCTATATCCCTATGTACGCTTAAATCTTTACAACTACGCAACGGATTTTGATGCGGTTTTTTTTAATAGATGGAATGATTAGTAGTAGTAATGAAACTAGCACAGTAATCTAGTGGCAACATACAGCATCTGTCGCGGATTCGGAAGTCCTGTCTTCGAAATAGGGTTGAAACTAGGCTATTTATTAAGAAATTCTCAGTAACAGTCTTAAGTTGGGAAATTGTTGGAGTTTCACTCCTTGAAGGACATATATATACGAGTAAGTCATAGAGTCCCCACGCTGATCTCTCACTGGGTGTGTTGATTTTTTTACCACAGCAGTATGAGAGTGTCAGAAATAGAGACTAGAGAGTGCATTTGTGTATGCACGTACACTTGTATTTTGTAATACATATTTCTAAGGCAGTTGACTTGACTAGTCTAGTCTAGACTAGTGAGATTATTTGTCGAGACCGAAATCAGTCAGAAGTGTATCATAAGATAATTAGAAGATATTGTACTAGATAAGATAATATATTAGATAATTCGTTTATGATTGTATGGAAAATATTAAGTTCGGATTTTCTAACTATAATATTACCACTAAAAATGTTTCTTCACAAAAACTGGACCTATAAAAGATTTGTTGTGATTAATCAATATAAATAAGATTGAGCTACCTACTTATATTACTCTGTGATAATTAAAGAAGAACTATTATTTAGTACAGTATTAATGCATTTCCCATACATCTTAAAACATTGGATAATAAATACGAAATGAATTAACTAATTACTGACTAACTCAAAAAACTTAATGACTTTAAAGCTAAATATCAAATTATACGTAACCTTCGACGCCTTCTGCCATAAAATAAAACAGTAAAACTAAAGAGAAATCTTTAGTGTAAGAGCAGCATTTAAATAATTCTTCCCCATGATCATTACCAGACTAATATTAAATAAAATATACAGCGACATCTTTTATGTAGTAGCAGAACTAAATTAACTAATTCATTGTTCGAAACTAAATTACAGGTTATAATGAAATAATAATTCCTCATGTACCTACTACTAACGGTTCTAAACAGCAATGTTAATGAACTGACCAACGGATTTATTAAGAGTACACGCCCACTTAACCACGTAACTCAAATGATGGTGTAGTTCTAGCGTTATCATTATAACGTACTAAATATAGTCCTTTGATTAAAATAAACTAGTTTTATAATAAAATAATTGATAAATGTTAGTTTAACAGTCGCAATACATAGTTTATTTAATATTTAGGTATAATATTTAATTATTAATTATTAAAAATACTAATATACTCATATTTAATTATTAAAAAATCGTATAATGTCGTTATTTTACCTGCTAATTGTTATTATAATACGAAATTTGATTAATTCTCTAATAAACATTATATGGTAAATAAAATGCAGGGGTTGAAACTTGAAAGAAGTACCTATCTTTCTCCGACCTAGCCTTTTCTAGCCAAAAATCAAAGCAATATGGGAATACTCGTATAACTAGAACATAAATAATAATAGTGAAGGAACTATAAGCCGAAAGGGATTTCGGCTTAGTTCCTTCACTATTATGCGAAAAAGTAGGAAAAGTCAACAATATATCGGTATTTACCTATGTTTACCTATATAAGGTTTACATATATAGGTATTTACCTATACTATATAGCTTTTGTTTATTTTTTCTGATTTATAGTAATTTAAAAACACTGATCATTTATTACTTGCACTCGTTTCATTGTCTCCCGTATACGGAAAACTGAGAGCACGTAGAATCGATTAACCTATTTATAACACGCTTTATCTTGATTTTACAACTATAGTGAGTTTAGTTACATTAACTATGTTAGCCCTTTTAGGTTTGCCTTTTACGGTTAACCGTTAAGTACATATTATTAAGTTACACTAAAGATACACGATTTATGTATTTATCATAATTACCAGGTATTTGTCTTGATGCATAGCACTAATCTGTTATTCCTGTAATGTGCTCATTGATAATGATTGATTGATTTTTTTTTCATCAGCAATAGAATAAATGTTATAATAAAAATATTATAAAACTTAACAGAAAAACTGCCAATTTTTGTATTTTTAACCGACTTCAAAAAAGGAGGAGGTTATATGTTCCGTTGTATGTATTTTTTTATGCATGTTCACCGATTTCTCCGCCGTCTGTGGGCCGATTTCAAAAATTTTTCTTTTTAAATACTTTAATTATACTTATTTTTTGTTTTAGATATAAAATGGCGAAAAGTATATTCTTCGTATGCCTACTGAGCCTCAGCGCTCAGGCTTGGGGCGACAGCGATGATAAGTTCTTCAAGAAATACGCCATGATGAAGGTAAGCAATGTGTTCAAAATCTTATTTTTTAAAAATTGACACTTATTATGTTATAAAGATAGCTCAAGTTTTTATTAAAAAACTCAAAGAGAGAATCAGCCGAGAATCAGTATTGAGAATCAGCCGAGTTCCTATAGCAATTTCATTAAAAAACATATAAAAAATTCGCAGTCGGTAGGATTCGAACCTACGCTCCCAGAGGGAATCTGATTTCTAGTCAGACGCCTTAACCGCTCGGCCACGACTGCTTACATTTGCTTTTACGAAATATTGTGATACAATTTAAATAATAAAATAACAACATATTTCATTCTACATAATATACTAAATGAATGTAATGTCTTTAAAAATATGTACACTTAGATATATTTGAGTTTTCTTATGTTTTTCTTTGACGAAATTTGACCAAAATTTATATAATACAATATATTATATACAAATACAATACGTATATTACTATAAACTATGCTATAAATAGTATTTTAAATCTAATTTTATTTTAATTACAGATATACGAAAGTTGTTTCGGTCCAGAAGTCGTGAAACAAATTCGCCAAGAGATGAAAGACGCATACATTAAATGTTCCACACCGCCATCTGTCAGTGAGGCGTTGAACGATCGCATACCATCCTTTATCCTGTCAAACTTAGGCTTCAACACAGAAACATCTACTCAGTCCGCGGCGAAGCCGATAGATGGCGTTGCACTGAAAAATGACCTACCGCAAGGACTATTCCCTCAAAAACAATTGCTTGCAAATAATCCTTTCAAACAAGCAGTAAGTTTATTTCTCTTTTGTTAATAAATTTTTTATTGTATTTAAATTACGATTTTATATTTAGAACTATATTTTTTAATGCAAGGTGTTAGTTTTATCCTATAAGAGTTTAAATAACACAATTTAAAACTCTCATCTTAGATCTAAATCGCTATACTGTCTATATAATCATAATATGAAATATAATGAAAAATAATATGTTTCCTTATAAGGCTAAAATTATTGCTAATTATGTATATCATCAATCATAATTTTCATGTATGTTTCATTATATTTTTAAGTACAGTACCTACATTTTAATTAACATTTAATTTAGTTTATTTTTAATAAAAACAATATTATTTCGTCTCTAATAACTTACATAATAAGGTTAAGACTGCCTCCTGTGAGGATTGAACTCACGACCCCTGGTTTACGAGACCAGTGCTCTACCACTGAGCTAAAGAGGCGATATCTACCATGTCGAAATAATTTGTTACGTAACACAACCATAAAAGGACTAAAAAAAATATTTAACTCTATCTCTTGCTGTCATCCAAAAATCCTTATAGTTTCGTCATGCCCTTGTGTGTCAGGATATATCCATTTGTCCGTATGTCACATTTTACTAAATTATTTTAATGTCTTTGTTTATAAACTAGGTATCTTATGTAAATACAGTTTGTCAAGCTTTTAGGCTTTGAGCTTTTTGTGTCTATCCGTGACTGCATCCATTCTGTCAATTCCATGTATTTAGCTTACGATTTATGGTTTTTAGTCACTCAATTTCTTTATTTCTATAGAATTGATACAATAAGATACAAATTTAAGGACACAATTAGCTTATAATGAACTAGCCTTTCCCGCGGCTCTGCTCGCGTTCTAATCAAAAGAAGAAATCAAAAGAAAATATTTTTCTCCCGTTTTTGTAACATTTTTAGTTGATGCTCCGCTCCTATTGGTCGTAGCGTAATGTTATATAGCCTTCCTCGATAAACGGACTATCCAACACAAAAAGAAACAATTCGGGCCAGTAGTTTCTGAGATTAGCACGTTCAACCAAACAAACAAACAAACAAACTCTTCAGCTTTATAATATTAGTATAGATTAATCTTTGCTTTCTTTTTAGCCGTTCCAGCCACCTATGCCATATCCCACTCAAAACCAGTTCAGGCCATTCCCGCAACCATATTACCAGTTTCCATTTAACCCAATGTTCTATCCACCTGGAGGCGTGCAGTACAACCCCTACGCGTACCAACAGCCACAGTTCCAACAAGCTTACTATCAACCATACTATGCACAAAATAACAGGATGTCTGTAAGTATATTTTAATTGTAATTTTTTCTACTATTTTTTTTCGACTGAAATATTTCAGGTTATGTTTTTATACAGCAGAAATTACATATTTCATTATAAGTAGACGAAAAAAAATGGTTTTTCAATTTTATATATTGATCAAATCATTGGTAGCCCAGTGGTAACAAAAGAGAGAGTCTCTCCCGTGACCATGATTGCTGTAAAGCATTCGAAACGTCGGGAACCAAAAATTAAAATAAATAAGATTGTTTCATTTATAATGTCTTTATTGTTGTCTAATGTCTTTATTTATCTAGAATAAACATTGTATTTTTACATAAAAAATACTAAGGTAAAGTGTGTAATCTATTTTAATATTATATAGAGGAAAGATTTGTATGTAAGTATGTTTGTAACGAATTGGCTCAAAAAGAACGCACGCCGCATATAATATATGAAATAGGTAGCCTTAGGTAGGTAGGCTCAGGAGTATATTAAAGTTGGAGTAATTTTGGACAATTTTCTACTCAGCGAGTGATCGAATGAAGTCGCGATTAAAAAAATTTACGCGAGCGACGCCGCGCGTATTGCTAGTGTATGTATAACATATATATGTAAAACTCATTTGTATAACATTTCCAGCGCAATGTCCGCGACCGTCTAGATCTAGAATTGCTGTCAGCTATGACCGGGCAAGTCAAGCGAGTCCGTAACGTCACGTGCGTGGTGCAGGAACTGGGTTACATCGACCATAATCTGGAACCAAATTACGAAGCAATAACGAAGAGAATCAACAACCTGCCCGTACCCAGCGAGCTGAAGGCAGATATCCAGGAAGGCGTCCAGTTCTGTCACAAATTCTCGGTAAGAATTTTCAAGTTATATTTTCGTCTTCATTAAAAAAAGATGTGCAGGTCTGAGCTTTTGCTCAGGTCCATAGGTCAACTATGCACAAGTTCCTGCCAGTGAAAATCGCTTAAGTAAGACATTAATAGGTATTAGGCTCGTAGTAGTTTAAAAATACTGAGAACTTTTTTATGGTACATTATAGTAAAGACTATCCAAAAATAAGACACGAACGAGTATACGACAAATTCAATAGACATACATCGTATTTTAATTTATTTATATATTGAAAGAAGATATAACAGGTACAAAGAAGAATTTTCTATTGTCTTTTTAATCGAAAATTCTTTAAGTTTTTGTATAATGTATCATCATTCTTAAAGTAATGAACAATTTTCTTTTTACTTACAGCAATGTGTACCAGAAGTTGAACGTACAGCACCATTGTCCCAAGAACTTATGAAGCCTATGTTCTTCTTCCGCTGCTATAAGGTTTGTTTCATGTTATAATAAAAAATCCTGTTGTTGATAACTATTTTGATTTCATAATTAATAAAAAAAATTGTAGTTGTTATTTCTTTATACTAATTACTAGTATTATGTTATGCGACATTTTCACCCATTTCTAAACTTTTATGCCCACCCCATATGCGTATTTTTTATCCATAGTAACAATTTATTCATTTCTAAACAGCATAAGAAATTGGAAGCTTGTATCATGAAGGATATTCGCGAACGATTCGCATCTGAAGATGAGCTCGACACAGACACTGACTTCAGGTAAGACCGTAAAACCTAGGTATATGACATAATATAGGATTTACGATATATTTATAATATGTTACATACATAAAATACATGTACGTAGTAGTACATTCAAAGTTTATTATATACTAGCGACTGACCATCACTTCGCTCGAGTTCCTTCCTAGGTTTAACGTCAGCGAAGCCACGGGTTCCGCTAGTTAAAATTAATAAAATGTCTACCTCCTCTTTTTTTGAAGTCGGTTAAAAAGAAGCCTTAGTTACGCCTCATAAC
The DNA here is from genome assembly GCA_905231865.2 of Boloria selene. Lineage (NCBI taxonomy): Eukaryota > Metazoa > Arthropoda > Insecta > Lepidoptera > Nymphalidae > Boloria > Boloria selene. The sequence continues at coordinate 4,297,031 of HG993133.1, forward strand.
ATTAGCTATCTGCGAGTGAAAGTCTTGTCAAAATCTGTCAAGCCGTTTCAATGATTAGCCGGAACAAACAGACAAACAGATAGACAAAAATTTTAATAATGGTTTTTTGTTCCTAGTTATACTTTCATATGCATTTAGTGAAAAGCTGTTAATTTGAAACTAAATACAATTCTAATTTTATTTATATGTATATTATAGATAGATTATGTAGTGTAACAACTATTTTATATGTTTTAGATCCTTATCCAGGGCAGCGAGATCAATACGGGACGAACCACTCTCCGACCCGCGGTTAGAAGCACTCGATGAAATGTCTGTATACCTATATGACTACCTTAGCGGCGGTAGTGGGTTCGATTACGACTTATATCTATAATTTAATAAAAAAAAGTTGAAAAAATAATCAATTATATAGAAACATTAGGTTTAAATACTGAATTGTACTTTTAGTAATTTTTATTTAATGTCACAAAGTTAAATACTCTCTTATAGACTTATCTTACTTTTAAGATAACTTACGATTTAGAAACATATTTGGTAGATGGTGGATAGGTGTCTAAATTATTAATGTAATTTATTATTAAACTAGTTTATAAGACTCTAAAAATGGCTGCATTTAGTAAGATTATCAATACATTATGTTTATAACTAGAACAATAGTATAAGTTAAGCCAATTTCCAACGCTCAAATAGCTGTTAGACATTATTTGCCATTGAATGCATTTATTTTTACGAAATAGTTTATACTAATTTTACTTGTTCTATTAATTTGATAAATTAATTAACTTTAAATTTCAAACAATCGTAAGTTATAGTGAATAGAGTCGTTGTTATACTAAAATCTCTAAATGTGTTAAGAAGCGAGGTATTTTAATTTTTTTTACATTATTTTTGGTAAAGGATTTTGGGAAGTTTGCTATTTTCATATATTATTATATTATTATGACGAGCTTTGGAGAGAACGTACATACGGCCGTCTGCGCCTTGATGTCTCACCGGTTGTGTCAAGTGTCGTCCCTCCGAACTTTGAGAACGAAAGGAATTGAGAATATAACAATAACAATCAAACATTATTATTAATAAGAAACAATGTTAAAATAAACTTAAATAATCGTAAATTTACTTTTAACTAATATTTTATATGTAAAGTAGCAAACATTAGTTCTTGTCCATAAGCTTGCTTCAAGCAAGCTTTTTCGGCAACAACTTTATTTGTAATTAAAAAATAAAAATTAAGCCCATTGAGATTATTAATTGCATTTACTAGGTAAGATTAGATAGTAAGGATATCACAAACTGTAAGGGGATCGTCAAATAAAAATTAAATCGTGTTTCCTTTGTTTTTATTTTACTTGAACATCTTTTTCAATTTTTTATACCATGAGTAACTTTTACGTTTATTGCGTAATTATTTTTATTAAATACATAATAGCGATTAATAGCGCTTAAAGACTTTATGCGTTAATTTAGGTTATTTTTTAAAAGCTTATTAAAAAAAAACTTCGAGTTTAAAGCCTAGTCTTGGATTCTCATTACTTCCAACTTTAGCTAATAACTTATGTCTAATTCAATAAGGAATTTTGTGCTAGAAAAATCTCTATATCATAGAGAATAACAGGATAATATTGAATTTATAACAATCTTTTAATGCATAATGCATCGATAAGTACACAAACCAGTGAACTTTTAACTTTTTCTAAGAAACATATTAAAGAAACGTTCAAACATCATCGTATACATATTTAAGCGTGACGTCGCGTGCGGGGCAAAGGGCACAAAAGGTGACTGTCCATCAAAACACGCGATTATCTTGTCAATGTAATATTCATAGAGATTTTTTACCCTTTTCATATCAGATTTAAGGTTGAGGTTTTGTATACATATGTAGGGACTTTAATAATGGATGAATTGAACAAGACGAGGCTAACGCTCTTTTATAGCTCAATAAATCTGTTATGAAATTTGACATAGAATACATAAGTTTATTTTTAAGACAATAATTATTAAAAAATACAATGTTATAGTCAATTTTTCCTTACTCAAAGAAAGTTAAGTTGCACAGATTTTTATCAATATAAGTAATTACTTTTTAGCGCTGCCTGGTAAGACACAGCGTCTTTAAAAATCTTGTCTCAATAGTGTTCTTATTAACCGACTTCAAAAAAGGAGAAGGTTATATGTTCCACTGTATACATTTTTTGCTGCTAATATTGGGACCTTAATGGCTGTGCTAAACCACGTTTAAACGATCTCGTTAAAATATAGAAAATAACATTTTATCAATAAGTAGTCTGTTTATGTTTATTGCTCCTAAGAGTGGTCGCGTCATATCGTTAATTCTACTGTTAATTCCGGAGATTAACGTTCAAACTGATATTGCTTTATAATATAAATCTAATTTATTATTCGAATCTGTACGTTGGAAAATTTTTTGGAAGATCATATTGTAATAGTTATTATAATCGATACAGAGCCTCAGGCTGAACGTATTTTTAAGAAATCTATATTAATTGATATGCGTACCTATATAAGTAAATAGCAAAATTTGTTTATGTATGCCTCAAAAAGCTGTGTTGTTTTTGAGCGAATACGTGGGTAAAAACTAGCAATACATCTACTAAGCGACATTTCGTACTTAAAATACATACATATTAGGTACACTTGTAGCAAAAAATTAAAATTAAAATGGAATCCTCGCCACAGGATATGACATTTGTGTATTCTCTCATAATGGCAAAAACTTTTTGAAATCCAAAACCCTTTTGTGACTGGCCATTTCGGAGAAAGACGAATTTTTTCAATCTATCTAGTAATATAAAAAAGTCTGTTTGTTCGCTGATCTTACAAAACTTTCACCGGGTCTTTTATAGAGCATATATTTTTTGCTTGCGAACAATTTTTACCTGTACTTTATTGAAAGAGGTAGTGGGAATCTAGGGCTATATAGCAATAACAGTAATTTGCGACAGTTTCATTGTTTTCTCAATAGTTTGTTTACTGCGCGGTATTTTACTTTAATTACTTTACTATAAGCTTGTCAAAATGTACCGTTAACCAACTTGGTGTCAGTTGTACTGATTATAGTATAATATTTAATGAGATATATTTTTATGTAATCAGCCACTTTTTAACTTCCCACTGCTGGGCACGGACTTCCATTCAATACGAAGGGTATCAGGCCATAGTTTTACCGCGCTGGTCTAATAAAAATATCTCAATAACTCATGAAAATATCAGAGGTGCGAGACCCGAATTCGAACCCGCATCACTCGGATATCCAAGCGAGCGTGTTACCACTGGGCTAACTTAAAATCGGCTCTATTTATTTAGATAAAGTTTGAATTTGCATGGTCTTTTCTGAACTGAATTTTTATCTTTTCTCAAAAATGCGGAGTAAAGCTCTGTAGCCCGGGCTTTAAGTCTATGATTTTCACCTTCAAAATTCATACGCTACATTTAGTAGCTTTTGGGGCACACTCCCTTTGGAAATTGAGTGGAATGATTTAAATTTCCAGGTCCTGTAACTCTGAAATTTCACATCTTGTATATTTGAGGGAACTAATAGCTATCGGAAGACTTGTTTAGTGACTAACGTTGACCATGCTCGACTATGGCCTAATTCTTCTTGCATTGTAGGTAGACTTATTTTTATATTATTATTTTATTTTTCATTTGTATAATTTTATTCAAATACAAAATCTATTACATAAATTTATTTTTGATCAAAATTTCCTATTTTTTTCAGTAAATATGCAAAAAATAATCAGCTTCACAATAGACTCCTTTCTAATAAATTTCTACAATCCGTCATGTCATCTAACATAAAGTGTTGTGAAATCAATTCACCCTTAATAAATAACGCCAAAAGAGTTATTCAAATAGAATATTGGTATATTTGTAGCACATGCGGCAGATGCGTTCGCAAATAAACACTTATTGATAAAACTTTTGTCATGCACTCAACCCATTTTAAGAACACCTTTTAATCGATTGGGGTGCGACGTCCTTTACATGACATACACACTTTACCTAAGTAAAACATTTTTTTTAAATAATTTAATAAACTCTATTATTAGAGTATGTATATCCTTATGGATATTTTTCTTAACTTCTTTATTACCTACCGTCGGATATCGCAAACATTCCAGTACGGTCGAGACGAGAAATCTGAAAGTTCTAGTTTCATTTAAAGAACACACAGGAGTCAGAAACGTAAGTAACTCAATATTAAAAAAGAAAGCGGAGAAGAATAAAATGATGAAAATTTAAATTAATGTTATATTATAATTGATATCACTATATACCTATGAATTAAACATTAAAATTTCATGTAAAGTTTAGGTTGTTTGTATTAAATATAGTTTTTATTATTCAAAAACATCATTTTTAATACAGTCAATAAATTTCCAAATTTAATTATGCAATACTTTGTATAAAGCCCAGCTATTCAGTGATAGGTGCACTTACCCTATTTTCCAAATATAGAACACCTTTTACCATACATTCAAAGAAAGGTTCTTGGCAAATAATCGCCTGCGCAAGTTAACAATGCATACGCAAAAACTAAAGCTTAAAGGATTGTCACTGTCAGTGCTCCAATAGAGAAATTGCGAGGACATCCTGCAAGGTGTTTAAATTACGTAAAAATGATAAATGTGGATACATGATAAATGTTAAATACTTGTATATACTGGTTCAATCTGAACATATTGTATAAAGATGAATAGATATTTTTTTTCTTTCACTGGATGCAATTATGAGTGGAATTATAGATACTATTTTTACTGAAGTTAAATGAAATGCAATTAAAGTTGAAACTCTTATATCGCCTATGGTAGTAAGAAAGTTGACAAAGCAGGCAAAAATCTATGTACCTACTAAATACTTAACTTTAAATTTTCAAATATAATTTATTTATTTATTTATTTATTTATTTATTCAGGCACAGAAACAGATAACAAATTATAAAAAATATAAAAACATGTTAATAACTGAAAATAACATATTAAATTTGTTATCCAATTATATCTGTACACAACGCTCAAAAAACAAAAAAAAAAAACCATATAGTTAATTAATTAACACAAACTTAATAAAAAGGATATAGTACAATATGTGCAGGTGAATTGAAATAAAAAATAATAGATAATATTAAAGAATATTTAAATTAAAATTAAAATGTGAAAAAAAAGGGAGAAGATAGATCAAACGAAAGGAAATAAAGCTAAGCATATAGAAAATTGTTGAATATGTTTAAAGACCTATAATTTATATAATTTTTTCTTGAATGATAAAATGTTATTATTAAAAATATCGTAATCATTGCTTAAATTGTTATAGGTACTACACATTCTATGTATAGGATTATTTATAGTTTAAATAAAATACTTTGTTGTGACGTCTAAGTGGTAGCTTTCATGTTACGAAGCTAGATTTGGGGTTTCGTCGTATAGTAAACAAAAGAAAAGATAAAAATCCTGTAATCAAATATTTAACTCACAGCCCTATTAGACTAAACATTACTCTTAAACAATTTTAATCCATAATCAAAGTTATAGTAGAGCTTTAATTTCAGAGCTTTTTGATTAGAATTTAGATTGTTAATTTTGAGATAGCTGCTAAGATTTTTTCTTTAGTACACGTATGATTAAAAATGTAAAAAATAATAATATAAAAAAATAACATGGGTATATAAAAAAAGACAATCCTTTTATTAATTTAATAATGACTACAATATTTTAAATCAAATTAATAAATCAAATTAATTATTAATAATTACATATTGAATCAGGTTTTATATTAAGAAATGTCTAATACAAAAGCTGATTTTTGGTCAAATTGCAGCATTTTTTGATGCTGCATTTTAAGATATTACTGTGCTAACTTTCAATAATTTATTTTAAGTTTTTTTAAGTAAGTACTAATAAAATATCTTTTTACAATATTTATTTACACGAAAGTATAAGAAAATACTAGTTATTTCCTCGACGCTACAGTATATTTTTCTAAATCACGTGTAACATGCTTTAAGTGCAGGATGAACGACTAAAGTGTGAACCGTAGCTAAGTTGTAGCTCTCGAAAGTGTGAAATCCTGTTCATTGCGACAAAAAGTTGAGATTTCAAGCTGCAGCTTACGCTGCAAATAGAGAATTTTCATAGAGTCTAGGTCTATTTGATAGAATAGTTACTATAAACAATGATTTTAAAGGAAGATTGCTTACAAATATTGTAATAATTTAAGCATAAACTACTATAACTGATGATGGTTACTAAAACGGTTAAAATTACATGGTTTTTTTGCAATGAAATAAGAATTTTTTTTCTAGAAAAAAAAATGTATAGTCCTTTTTTTAAGAAATTTATTTATTAGTAAATAAAGAGAGAGAGAGAAATAAGCTGTCTAACGTATACTGTGTGTATACGGAAATAAAACAAGTAAATACATAACGTACTGGACACTTTACAAAATGACCCAGTTTCAAGTCTACCCAGAACATCCACGTGCGGTTAGGCACAGGTGCGACAACTAATGAGCAGGGTCCCATGGGACTCGAACCCTGACTCGCGAGGCATTTCCGTAAGATCGCCACTAATCACTGATGGTATCCGAATCTCATTTACTATTGCCAAGAATATATATTGAGTAGTCTACTTGAGAATGATTTAATGGCACTCTCAAATCTGTTCCTGAAACCTATACTTATAAAAATATTATGTTTTTGGAGGTCAAAGTATGAAATTAAATTGAGACAAAATTCAACGTTTAAAAATTAAAAAATAAAATCATAACCATAAAAATGTATGAAGAAAATCTTGTTTGTAGATAGGATTTGTGTAAATGTACATTAAAGTACTTATTGCGAGTCGATTTAAACCTACTTTTACTACTACTTGTAATGTTAACTTCTGTGTAAAATCCTAATAACAAAATAAATTTGATGCTCATCGAGTTGATTTGAGATGGATCTTAGTAATGGAATCCTTTAACAATAGAAAGTTTTAAAGCAATAAAAATTTTGAGTTCACGCTCTAGTCTCTATCTGACGTATGAATATTGAATAATCAAACGTATGTTTTATATTTCTTTTCAGGTATTCTTATTAGTTCTTATCCTATATAGAACCCTTATTATTGTTTTAGATAAAATCACTACACAGTATAAAACAAAGTCACTTCCCGCTGTCTGTCCCTATGTATGCTTAGATTTTTAAAACTACGCAACGGATTTTGATGCGATTTTTTTAACAGATAGAGCGATTCTAGAGGAAAGTTCTATGTTTAAAAAAAATATAAATAGTAATTGTAGAGTATTAGTAGAACCTCTACCTTTTTAACCTGTATGACCTTTAAAAACTTTACACATAAACAAATTATTTCAATTTTCAATTCGTTATTTACAACAAAACACAATTCAGAAATGAATAATCCATAAATAATTTGTTTTAACAATAACAAAATACACCTATTTACATGAGTTCAATTATTTTACTTATATATTCAGTCCTGGTCAAAACAAATTAAAAATTAAAAATGAACACACAAAATATTATGATAACATTTAATACCAATATTCTTCTAATTTTATAAACGCCGCAGCTTATAAGGCTGAATGGCTGTAGGTCTATAGCTTTAACTATACCCGCAAAAAAACGGCCTTTCCAAGCTGTATGACTGTAGGTTCATACAAAAAAACAATTAATACATCTATATTATATATAGTAGGTATTGACCGCGTTAACTACTCAATTGATTTTAATCAAAGTACAGTAATATTACTTATTCTTTAGTGTAACACATGAGAATTCAAATGTGTGTAATGTATGCAAAAGCAAAAATTTTTTCATTTTGACCAAACTTTGCAGTACTATTAATATAAATAATTTGTAGCTTTTACATCAGCACAAACACATATACTATAATTTAAAAGATATATAACATAACTAAACTGTGCCTTACGCGGGTGGAACCATAGAAAAAGTTTACATCCATATAAAAATATACCAAACAGACTTAAATAAAGTTAATCTTTTAATCTTTGCTAAAATAGAACTTCCTGAAATCGCCAACGGATTTTTAAGGTCACACGTAAATCATAGTAATATTGCGTTAATTCCGGCTCCCTCCCCCGGGTCGTATAAGTCAGCGATCGGAAGCACTTGGCCTATTCCCAACACTATCATAACATTACCTGGTGCAATGTAGCTCGGAAATCTTCTAATATTTTATGAGCCATGTTTTTGTGCAAACGAGAGGATCGAAGTTTTTCATTCGATTTTTTTCAGGTTTGACTTTTCGATTTTAGAGTTATAATGTTGGTAGATAGTAGCTCGGTGCTGCCTCGGTGTAGAGGCTAGCATGTACGGTCATATGTCGGGAGATCCTGGGTTCGAGTCTTGGGTCGGGCCAAGTCTAGTTATTGAGTCTTTCTGTTTAGTAAGCATCAGTAACCATCCGGAGTTGGAAAGTTGGCGGTGTGTCACCCCCGTGCCTCGGAGAGCACGTAAGGCCGTCGATCTTTCGCCTTAGCTCTCATTGGTCGTGTCGAGCAGTCGTCCCACTGGAGTATGAGAGTGATAGGAATAGAGAGTGCACTTTTGTCTGCGCAGTTGGCCAGTATCAATGAGATTGGCCGCGGTGGCCGGAATCGGTCGGAGTACATTATTATTAGTTAGTCAGAATCCTGTTATACAGGCAGGCTATGTTCTTCGTTCAATACTTCTATCTATCAAACCTCTAAAAAAATTGTATGAGTTACCGTAAAATTGTATGAGTTATAGCTATTTACTCTATATTTAATTAGATTCTAATATTGTATTCCCAAGTTTATGTCTATTATATACAAACGGACGAATTAAAATAAAGTAAACTTTAATATACAGCCGTCCATTACACATTGGCCAAGGGAAATGGGAGCTTAAATTAAATTTAACTAAAAAGTGTCCCTCATATTATAATAGCTTTAATATCTTACATACGTATCCAATAAATTTGCAACAACGTGTTCAACTAAAAATAAAAACAAAACTCATAAAAACCTCAAAGAACTTTGAAACTCGATACATGCCGGTGCTAGTCGAAATGTAGCGACAAAAAGCTCCAATCGACGCCTCCTAGTCGAGCAGAAACGCCAAAAAGAACATTTTCGATGATTTATGAAGCAAATTAACGAGAATATATCCTCATTCCTGAACATCATTTCCTGCTAGAACGAAGTCGCAACCGAGCTGAAAAAATGTACGGCAAAAATGCGAATGTACGGAAAATGGTTGGAGCTTAAAAAAAGTTTCATCTCTCTTGTTTTTCTCTTCTGTCTATGTCAAATTGCATTCAATTATGTATTATATTATTGAATACCCACTTATTTCAAATTATTATGTATTACTCTAAGTTTTTAATAACATTTTTTCATTTACTTTTAATTAAAGCGCCAATGGCGCTTATTAATATTGTTATATTTAATTTAGAAATTAAAGTTTAGTGATAAAAATAGTACTTAATCACTAAGGAAATAAATTAATAAAAGTTAATTCTTATTCATTATATAAATGTTAACCATCTTCTAATCTACATTACTGAATATTGAAACATAATCAAACGATTTCATTCGGATAGGTAACAATTATTATTAATATGTCAAAGTTATATTTTTATATAAAAAATAGCCCTAAAGTGAATTTAATTATATTTCTAATTTTGACATAACATCAAGAGTGCTAGATAACGTAATTAAATCATTGAAAAGCAATAAAACCTTATCTCTTACTTCCCCAAATAACAAAATTGTTAATTTATGCCACTCAGAGTGGATGCATAGGATCATTGCACTAACATCCGCATGCCGTTCAGCTCGTGTTACAATATTTTTTATCAAAAAAAATCCAATAAAAAGTTTGCTACCATGCGGCAAAACAAGTGCATCTACTGAACTACCGCCTTGAAATTTTTAAGTCATAGATTATGAGAATTTAATTTTTATATTGCACAGACGTGCAATTATGTATAGGTTTCTTATTATATAAGTATCTTCTGTACGTATGAGAAAAACACATTATTCAAAGGATTTATATATTTTTTAATTTTAATGTAAGTGCATGTCATGTGTTAGGTATACTGATATCTTTTATGGCCAGCTACCCACAATTGGCTAACGTCTCTCATATTAAAGGGAGGCCGGCGACCAGTAGCAGGATGGGAAAAATTCAAGGTACCGACTTGCACGGATAAATGATTACATTGATTCGTACTTACAAAAAATCAAGGCTACAAAAATATTCTATTTTACATTCTACTTACACACAACTTACACTACCAGAAAATTTCTAGGTAAACTATATATTTTTTATGTCTGCATAACTTTTAATCTTTGTCCAAACTCGCGTCGTTCATTAGACGGGTCGTTCGTCTTCATTGCATGTGACAGAGATAGTTTAGTGTTTAAATTAATGTTGCAGCCGACTTTGAGAATCTATAACCATTTTATTTATGTAGCGGCAACCCCACTAAAATAATAAAGATATTTGTTTTTTACATACTAGCTTTGATTTAATCCTTTTGAAGCGTTGCATATGACGTTCTAGAATAATGAAAATGACAGTTATAACTTTCACAAACGAGAAGCAAAGTTAAAAATTATTATTAATTACTCTCAATAATAAAAATTGCTGTTTTATATAATATGTTCGATTTTCGAATACTAGTTTACATAAAAACGTACAATTTTGTCCTATAAATTGGAAACGTCATCTTATTCAGATCGAATGTAAAATTTTAAATATCTCATCACTAATAAATTTAATCTAACTGGTGAAACGTACTGTTAGGGGATTTTAGTCAAAGCACTTTAAAAAAATGATTTTTATTTATCCCAATTAATTACAAATTAATTATGGGCAAGTGTCGCCGAACGCGGTTGGAATAGAATTGAACCAAAAAACAAAAGGTGTAACCCTATTAATATAATTGTGCTGACTATGCAGCGTCTCATGCAATTTACCTTGCATTAAACATATATAACAGTACGTGCGACGAACCCGAGCAAAGTAAAGGTAAATCACTAGTATAGAATAACAATTCTTTTTCAACATTGCAATAATTAACATAACATGACAGAAAACATAGACTTAAGGCAAACTTGTCTACATCGGGTGTCATCTTCTTGTCTTCGAACTCACCCTTGTCACTCAATGAAAGTACATTTTTTACTCGAATTACGAAATTGTTGGAATTTAACATCTTTACGCTTTTTAACGTAAAAATTAACAATGTCTAGAGGCAAATCAGACTAAGTGCTTGTAAATTGATATTGTCGTGAATATATTATTAATTTATGTTCACAATCAAAATTATGTAAAGGTAAAATTATGTATAGGCAGACCTTTTTTGTCACTTTTTTTGGGGGCACGCTTATTCTCGAAAGTAGTTTTCTCGTAAGTCTAGAATGTTTGTACAATCTCCCCCACCCCATGCCACTGTGTTTTGAGTAATTCTCTTTTTTTCAAATTATTTTAGTTTTCATAGCTGTTTCTTGATATTTTCGATATTCCCTATGATGGCACTGCGTGCTCTCGCGTACCACCTGAAAAAGCCCTGCCTATAGGTAATATTTATGTTTGCTTCCAGTAGCTTTCTCGTCACGTGGTCACAGACAGACAGATAAACAAGAAAGGCAGAAAATATTCAAAAACTATAGTTTCAGCCTCTGATCAATATTTCAATAAGATATTCCAAAAAATTATATGTATACCTTGATAAAAAACATAAATTATAATATTATTTTTTATAAGATAACATTTATTTTTCGTGAATTTTCTAACGCAAAATGACTAAAACATACTACATGCTAACATAACAGTCCTAAAAATAATAGCCCCAGTTATATAATCTTATGCGGGTGCATATGTCCGACTGACCATCGAAACGATCATGTATCACTTTCTTAACTAAACAACCTTCAGCTGTGCTATTAAGCAGTGTCCCCTATTCGAGACATCTTTTTAACAAAAGCCGTTAAAATGACCAGAAAAAATCAGAAAAAGTCCACTCTTTCAAACACAATAGCCCATGATGCGAGGGTGGATGATGAATTAAAAAAGCATCGGTTAAAATAATTGTAGTTTTAAATTTATGTGCAGTAGTCTTTGTGGTTATCTTAGTGTCCGGTTGCAGATGTTAAGATATAATACTTTTTTGTACTTCTAACTGTTTAGGTGAGCTTTTCTTAGTATCGGGTATAAAAAGTAATTTTACAGTGATGTAGTTGCGATATTTAACCTCCATTGCCAGAGTAGGTATTCAATTCAGATTATTTTTATGTTATGCTATAACTTTAATTTTTAATATTTGATATGATTTTTTTTTATGAATCAGTTCAAAGTCAAGGCTGATTGTTATAGACTATTATAATTTCAAATATAAATAGTAAATTTAAAAAAACATTTATAATCTATGTATATTTTAAATATTTATTCTGCTATATCCCTATGGTTGGAGTCGTTTTAACGCGATATTACCTGTGTAGACATCACTTGCCCACTTATTAGGTACCTAATATTTTTTCAGTAATTAATAGAAATATACAGTGTACACAACCCCAAAAATAAAACTCATCAAATAATCTGTTGGTCTAGTAACAGATAAAAGTTTTAAACAAAGATACAAAAAAATAAATTTGTCACCTTTATCTCACGGGTGGTCACTGGTCAGTAATTAAGCGACCGAGTAGAAACAGTTTACGGTAGTATTGATAAAATCATTGCCACCTAAGTCGCAAATGACTGGAATGTTTGACAGATGAAGATATATAGTACCAGAAACAAAACGTTGTAGTTTTTATATGTTGTAGACACCATGATTTAAGAAAACTGTATTAGTTAATAGTTACGCTAAAAGAGCGATTAGGAACATTGTAAATTTAGCGTGAACGGTAAATCCCTCAATCGTTACCAATTAATACTAAATGTAAAACATGTACCTATTACTTACCTATATTATTTTTCATACACATGTGTACTTGTGACTACTACTACTACTAAGTACTACTACTACTACTACTTGGCTATCTTAATCGATAGATACTGTTGTGCGCTTTGTACCTTTAAAGTAGGTATTATTACTATCGTTAGTAGAAAGAGTTCTGAAAGTACCTACCTAATACAATGAAACCTGGTTAAGTGGGACCTGGATAAGTGAGAAACCTCTATAACTGGAACTCATGCTGAGGTCCCAACTCTTAGGCATTGAATTACCCCTGTTAGTGGGACGAGCTAAGCCTCTATATCTGGGATTTGTTCTTTCGATTCATCATCATAGTTACCTCTATAAATGAGACAGGGAGTAAATTTTATATGCATAAACCTCTGTAACTGAGATAACATTGTTTTGTTTGATCGCACCTTTATAACTGAAATAACCTGTTAATAACTTCTATCAATGGAACCCTCTGTAAATGAGACAGATATTTATTTATACCTGGATATCTGAGGCACTGGGTAAGTGGAATACCTCTATAAGTGAAACGACATTGCAGGTCCCTTGATGTCTCAGTTAACCAGGTTACCTATATTTTATAATGTATTATAAACAACTTATATAAAAATCAGCACTATTTATGAATGTAATATACAACATAAATAGGTAACTAAATACACAATAAGGGCTTATGGTCAATACATATAAAATAGATGCTCTTGAATATAATATTATCTCAGATCTTCCCTCTACTCAGCAATTTGTTATCGAAAACACAAATCACGCTGCTTTTGTTAAAATATAAACTTAACCCTGATGTTGAATTAAACGTAATTAAATTTGTACCCGCATCGTTTACTTGTAGCCATTGTGTAAAACAAAAATTAAATAAAACAGCAATATTCCCGTACGACTCAATTACCAATCAACTCCTTGTTTTACCGCAGCCTACCTATACTTTTATACTAGTTTCCCTTACTAGTTAGGTTTAGAAATTTTACATAAATGAGATACGAGTATACGGACCTAATATCTAGTATATTAGATTAGATAGATACTAAATATTTCACTTTAAATGAAGGATTATTAAAACACGAAAATGCAACCAAACTATTAATTTATTTAGTAGCGAATACAGTTTCTATTGTCTAGACTTTAGGTTGTGAACCTGATTTAAATACTTATACGCGTAATTTCTTTGATATAAAAATCTGAATAAACAATAAATACAGGTAGGTATATAATACATTATATGGCGTCTGTATTAATACATATATACAATACTAGTGGAACCCGCGGCTTCGCTCGCGCTAAATCTAGGGACGATCCCGAGCGAAGTGAGGGTGAGTCGCTTGTTAAGATAAACATTTCCATCATACATTACATATGTATAACTCTAGCGGTTTTGGCAGCGCACGCCAGAATAGCTCGCAGATAGTAGATTTTTTACTACTTACTTGATACTTATCGTCATATTTTGGACAATTCACACAATATCTTTATAAATTGTAGCCTATGTGATATTCTGATGTATAAGCTATATTATTGTAAAGTTTCATTAAAATCCATTCAGTAGTTATTACGTGAAAGAGTAACAAACATCCATACATCCATACATCCATACTTACAAACTTTCGCGTTTATAATATTAGTATAGAATAACTATGTATTAAGTTAATGAATAAATCATATTTATTTTACTTAACTAGAAGTTACAGTACTTCACCAGACTAAGCTATTTGAAATATCATGTTATCATGTATAGCATGAAACTTTCTTATTTAGAATAAGTATGGCTACATATAATAGCAAGGGCTGTACGAAAAAATATTCTTCATATGTCATACACGAGATTGATGACAAACTCATTGATTAGAGAACAAAACTGACTTTCAATATAAAAACAGTTATGTATTTACCACTATGTACATCGTAATATCGAACCCCACATATCCCTCATACTATAACAGGTGCTAGACATTTTTTACTGAAAGCAGCCATATGCCACATAGCACGGCAGCAGAAATGAAATAAATAAGAAGCCGTGACACGCGCGCGCCCTCCCCTTTTATAATTACTTCATTTTATTTTTAAATTGTTTTTTCTGCTCCACAAGTATTCAGAGGGGAATCTTTCGTCCGAAAACAATGTATTCTCCCTCACCTAATGGTAGCTGCGTGTGTTTTAAATTGGATACGGGCATAATAAATTGATGGTTTTAACCCAGCTTAGAAAGTGTGAGTAATGATAATTAAATTGTTCTGTAGTTCTGTAGTTTTGTTTTCTATTAAAAATATTCTAGAGCGTTTGATGTACTACAAAGATATTTTTTTTATTTCGATAAATTAGTGGAACTTATTAAAAATTACCGTCTATTATTTTTTATTTGGAAAGATTTTTAAAGATTTTTTAATTAGGTATATACCTTTTAGTGCTATTTTTATGTGTGATCATTTAATTTATAATATTATAAATAAGTAATTACAGGATACCTTGACGTTAAAACGGAAGTCGTAATTCAAGGGCAGGTAAACACAATATCTAGAAACCTGACACTGCACGTGACCAGAAATAGCGCATACCCCGCCATATATTGACAAATCTTATGGCCTCACTGAACCAACACACGCTGTGTATTATGAAAATCCGAAGTAACGCCGACAATACATCACGCGAGTCCCCTAAGGAAAGGGGGCTATTTTTGAACTTCCCTATACGGCTCATTTTATATTTTTTCCACATAGTATTTTTAACTAACCATCCAGCTTTAAATGGTCTCTATTTTTAAATCGTAAGGAACAAGGGGAGTTTATTTTAACTCGGTAAGATAATAGCTTACAGCCGCCGTACGTATCGCGTGCGCGCGTTTTGAATGGAACGCACGCGTCTTTATCGTTTTTATTGGATCGAGCCAATGAGAGATCCTTTATTTTGGTTAAAAAGTAGGGGAGTTTTTTAGTTATGTTTTCTTGATGTGGGTTGGTTTTTTAGTGAGAGGCGTGTTTTAAAAGTATATGGTTTGTCGATTTTTTACATCCTACCCTTATGACTTTATATAAGTTTTTGTTTATGTAACATGTAGTTATAACAGTGTTCGATTTTATTACAATCTAAATCTAAAATTATAAATATATATATAGAATACTATCATAAATATATAATATAAAGTAAAAAAAGTCAAACTGTCTTTCTTTAACTCTGAAAAAGATATTGCGTCCTAAAATACAAATCCATTCGTATATCAGTTTCTTATCTGGCTATTTTCCTTCATTTTCCTCAACAAATACGTCTATGGATAATTGATTTCCAAATATTAAGTTACTATTTACTAAAACTACTTAGGAGCATATCTAATCTGTTTGTGTTGTACAGTCGGCTATTTGCAATACATCATATTGTTCTAGCATTCTATGATTTTTCTAGAATATTACTTATAACGTAATATTATTACATATATTTGACCTTACTGTATAAAGAAAACTTTACTAGTATAAAGAAAAAAAAGCTTTGTATTTTTATTTGTTTGTTGGTGATTGAAAAACTCAAAATCCGCTGAATCAATTTGGCTGAAATTTGGTCTAAAGATAGTTGGAAACCCTATTAAGGATATAGGATAGTGTTAATCAAAATCATCCCTCAAGAGATATTTAGGTCATACATACACATAGTCTTTAGTTTCTATTCTATACTAACCATTAAAAAGCACCTAGGGCATATAGGCATATAGGGCTTATAGTGTCCGAGCGAAACGAGGGTGATTCGCTAGTAGTACATGTGTAAAAAGACGGCGAAAGACACGTCTGTATTAGTAATTAGGTGAAATCGCACATTTGAGTTTGAGGTCACTTGGGCTTGATTCTTGATTTATGTTAATATTTATTTATATGTATAAGCTGTATGAGTACCTAACACTAATAATATTTAAGCATTGACTAAGTGGTACCGAATATGTTATCCGTATGTATAAAGATTTCGCGAAATATTTAGCCAAAGCGAGATTCAAACTCGTGACCTACACTCGTGACGTCCACTAGAACTACGTTAAACTCTACGTTTCAGACCTATCTATAACTATATTATATCTCTTAAGATTTTATATTCTTATCATACACATAACCTAACATATAATAACATATAATAATATCTACCTACTCGCAAGTAAAGCTTCAAGGATAAATCTATAGCTAGGGTTCAAGTTACTTAAAAAATATGATTTTTCTGATATTGCCACTAATCTTTCTCTGGATCTTATACAATACAACCAAACCAAAACATCCTAACTACACTTCGAAATATATAAAGTCGTTTTCATATAGAAAAACATCTAGGAAAATATCTTGAATCGATATCTAGACGGTTATTTCATCATAGACATAGAATACAAAAAAGCTTGAACGTTGGCAGATAAAATAACTTTTACGTGGGTGGGGGCGGGCCCGTTGCTAGGCAACGCGCGACCCTCCGAGGGTAAAAACGGGTAAAACGCCGGGAGCGAATGGACGGTGATTTTTTATGGCATCGTACATTTTTTCCTTAGCGCCGCGACGCTCGCCGTCCGGGGAATTGTACGTGTGTGAGTGATGATACAGGTTGTTGCTTCAAATATTTGACAAGATTTTATTTTCTTATCAAACTGAATATATATATAAAAGCTTGTAAAAAGTGACTATAGTCTTAATACTTTATTAGATTTACACAAATATTTAACATAGATATACATAAATATACATAAAAATAGACGTGTAATGTATGTAAGTTCCTTATGGATTTCGAAACAGCTAGAGCAATCTTGATTATGAATTTAGTAGCTCCCTGAACGCAGGTGATGTATACACCACGGTTAGTGCTATTTCTAAATAAAACAGCTTTTCAAATTTCCCATGACTATGTTTGCTTAAAATCTTTTAAAATGTTGGGCGCGGAATCGATTCATAAAAAATATTATATAAAAATCAATCGAACAATTTTATTTAAACTTTTTAGTTTTTATTCAAAATGTGCTTACTTGACAGATAATATTCAGTACCAACTTTTAAAAGTTATTAATTCTACTTGATTTAATAAATTGGTCTTAAACAGCCTGTATAATATCTGAAAGCCTGTAAGAGCTAACCTGCGTGTGTGTATGTGAAGTGCGGAGGCTGCAAATATTATAAGTATGGATTTTATTGGCATCTCCCTCTAACCTAACCCTCCTATTTCAGCCTTCGGAAAAAATATTCTCGAAGGGAATCTAAAATTATGAGCGGGAGTTTCCTTATAAGAAACGATCTTGGAGTCATTTCGATCCATATATCTTCTCGATATGGTTGATATATTATATTATTCTATACTTGCTGAGATCGTGAGAGGCAACTATTAAATAGTGATTATATATGTTATTGGAAATGTAACAGAGTTGTTACAGCTACACTCCCAATAAAAATAACATGATAAATTAAGGCAAAAGAACGCAAACAAAGCAATCGAACTATGCCGCTTTCGAGTACAGTGAAGAAAAAGGAAATACAATAATATTATGTATTAAAAATATTAATTAGACAAAATAAATCGTAGCTTATAACGTAGAAGTGACATATAAAGTTTTTTGGAATACTTATAACGTTCAAATGCCAATAATATTATTTGAACGGTGACATAATATTCAGGTTAAATAAAGCTGAAAATATTATGCGTTGATCTCTGGAACTACTCTTCCAATTAATAAAAATCTTTTTGCATTTTATAGCGTAATAACAACACACATTCGTATCGCCCAGGTTTATCCGTAGGTAAGTAATTATTATTTTTTGAGCGAAAACCTAACTACTTTTCATAAATAAGTACATGTAGCCTAATTCTTTTCGTATAACATCAGCCAACTTCTTTAATCACGAGTGAAAAATCCCGTTAAAATCGGTCTGATCGTTTCGGAGATTAGCCAGAAAAAGAAAACATGTGCCATCCTATCGCTAATATTTTTATACTTATTATACATCGCTACCTATTATAAAACAACGTCCTCCGCCACGTCTGTCTGTCTGTTCGCCATAAACTCAAAAACTACTGCACTGATTTTTAATTTGTTTTTACCAGTGGATAAAGTGGTTTTCGAGGAAGGTATAATTTGTCGAGTTTTTTATACATTTACTAGAGGAACCCGCGTCTTTGCTCGCGCTAAATCTACATACGACGCGAGGGTGAGTCGCTAGTTTAGTAATAACCTTATTTTGAAATTACAAGCAGTAGCAGATACTTTAATTTTATTTCTCTGAGTGTATGGATTAATTGAAAAAGCGTAGGTATATTCTATGTCCCATCACGCTCTTACATTTAGGAGAAGAACTACTACAAAAAAATTATAGGTAAATAAAATACAAATTACACACAGGCAACGCTGGTGTTAATATTTTTCACGAAGGGTTGATTCTCTGTTCGGTATATAATTGTTCATATATTAAGTTAAAAGAAGGGTGATTGATATAAGACCATGATTTCATTAATTTTCAACCCCTTCTTTTTAACGTGACACACTAATGTAGATAGCAGATAGGGGAGCGTGGAAGCGTTAATAATAGTATTTCTATATGAACATCGAACAAAAGTTGAAGAAAATATATATAAAACTAAAAAAAATACATTTCTTAAAACACTAATGGAAACACCCCAAACAGTTGTTTCTAATGCGGTGGTTATTTAAGCAATATTATATTTTAATATAAAATATTCAGATATCTTTGGATATCGATGTAAGCACTAAGCAGGTCTAGGTACTGGTATCTAACCTTCTTTAATGTTCTACTACATACCCCCTTCAATACCACACTGGTCAAGTGCGAGTTGGCGGACTTTACATGTCTTTCAAAAACCAGTTAGATTTTCTCAGACACGAAGATATCCTCGCTTTTTTTCCATCCTAGTTATAACAAGTGGTAGATTAACATTTTGAAAGTGATTTAAACATGAATATATCAAAGATTTGACACTAAGGAACTTAGTAAAAAAATAAATACATGAGGTTTGAGGATTTTTGATTAAATCTATTTGATCTAATCACTGAGTTAGGCACGTATATCTTTTCAATATCTAATTCACTTATGTTAGTCTATTAACAATTTACAACAAATACTATTCTTATATAGGTGACTTATACTTATACATGACTAAATGAACATGGATAAACTTTCTAACCTTAAAAATATACTAATTATTGCTATTCCTAGGACCAAGCGCAAGCTTTTATATATATGTAATAGCAAATAATACTTTGGCGCAAAACGAAATAAATCAATACCCTGCTATGCTACTCACCCCATCGCTGATTGTCACAAAAAACTGAGGGAGCATTATTAAATCGGGGAAAGGGTTGATCCCCTTCAACCGCCATGTTTTATTCATGCTGCGTAACACCGAATCAGGCTCCGTTTCGCAGATTCGCAATCTCTCCTTATTTACTTACTTGATAACGAAAGTAATATGAAAAGCTCTTGAATTGGTTTTTTTGAATATAACTATCGCTTTATATAATTTTTGTGAACATAATTTTGTTAGTAACTACCGAAAAGAGGTTAAGAATGAGTTATCGACAAGAAAATCGTAATAATGGGTTTAATTCTATTATCCAATTGTAGTTCAGAATTTTTATTCTTCAATATAATCCAAACCTAGGATAGAAAAAAGCCTCAGTCCTAAGATAAAATGGCGAAAAATTTTTTTTTTAAAATAAACTTATTTTATTCTGATGTTTAAACTTTAGTTATCGCCACCTAATACACAAAATAAAATTTAGTGAAAAGTATTGATTTAAAGCAAAGTAATTTCTATCAGTCCATAAAGAATATACCTAAAAAAAGTCAGTGCATTTTAAAGGTACAGTGTATTGCAGGTGCGAAATATCCATCTATCATTTGTGGCATTTACTGCCGCCAATTTTGATAAAACGATACAAATGGACATTCCTAATCGCCTTGTCCCTTAAAAAACTACAAAGGACTTCTAAAGAATACCATTGTAATGTACGACCAAATAAGCGCAATTCAGCGTAGGCTTATGCCTTCTTATACTCTTGAGCTTATGGCTTAAAATTGATTGAAAAGAACTTTTAAGATGCAATTCTGATGTAAGTTGTGGGATAAAAAGCTTAGCAATTAAAAAATTTCGGCGAATATAAGTAAAAAAGCACATCGATCTTACTGTTTGTGGCACGAAAAGAGCTTAAATTCAATTCCATGTGACTTGTGCAAGTACCTGCTTGTACCTTATTTTGTGCGTTTTCTTGGTTCTTTGTTGTTTCTTTACAAATCGAAATTGATAAATGTAGTATAAGCATTTAATGCTAAATTTTTAATAGTTATTAGTAAGTTTGTGTTTATAAGAAGATATGCATAATTAATAGGTATATATTTCTTTACTTTACTACGATTACAGTTAAGTATATTTGAAAACAGTTTTATTTCCTATTTGTTGAAAAACGTTATTTACTCGTACAATCTAATATCACAGGATTAATAAATATGAATAATTCCTTTATATACGTAAGGAAAGCTGCGCATCAAAACTAGTATTTTAGCTTGGGCCTAGCCATCCAATCAGAAAATACTAAAGTCACGGGGGTATGACTTACAGAAAATCATTAGACATAGACATGAAGCTGCGGCAGAATATGCTAAACACAAGACTAACGATTTTTTATGTATGAAATTGAACGCTTTTTCATAAATTTTCAGTCATTCAATGGATTGAAGTTAGCTTACTTCTTTTTTAAGTTGAATTGTATACCCTATCAGATTGATATTACTATTTTGTATTGTTTACAGTGACTAAAAATGCTGTGTCATTTTAACTACATTATACGCCTACTCTTAAAACATAGCCTTTAATGTTACTCGTACATTCTAATATTTTAAATCAACCACGCCCTACAATGGACTTAATCATGATATATTGTAATATTGTAAGATAATATCGTTATATAATACTCATTCTTAGTCCAGTACCAATAAAGACTAAAATTGTTAAAAGTAAGAATTTTTAACTTTTTCATTGATTGTAGAACTTTAAGGGGTATTTTTGAGTAATTTTTAATTTATCTGCCCCTTGCCATTATTTTTGCGAGGGGTCAAGCATTGTGCTGCTAATGGTCACTGAGTGTATTTTATGACCGATCTTAATTTTGAGCTTTACATGTTCATTCATTTCCTGGGAATATAACGTTGATCTATAATTTATGGTTTGACCGACTTCACGATAGGATATTGTGAAATTTTTAAATTTTAGTTTTTTTTTATTTCAAATATATATATAACATTGTTTGGTATATAATATAATGATATAAACTGTATAGTTTGTGTATTAAGATGGAAGCTTTTTTAATTATATGTTTGCATTAAACTCTATCATCATAATTTTATGAGCTATTCCAATATACAAACATACATATTATAGACTAATTAACAAAAAACGATCAAACAAATCAAACTATTAGGAAAAATTAACATGGTTACTATATTTAATCGTATTTATATCTCTCTACATGAAAAAGTTGGAAAATCTTATTGAAAATGACTTATTGTTATCGATACAGCCGAATCTACAGTTTTAATTTTTGTTTGTCTGTATGTTTTATTTGTATGGGAACGAATGACGAAACCACAGGATGCATCTTAATGGGATTTGGTATAATGATACCTGGTAATCCGCGTAGACATATAGAAAACTTTTTACTGCGAGAAAATATCTATGAAACATCCATATATCGCTAAAACGTACCTCGGGACTCCCTAGTGAGGGCAAGTCGTTAGTATATTATAATATATAAAAAAATCCATATATGACTTAATATTGTACATAAGATTAAATAAGAAATAATATTTGTAAGCAAAAGCATAGGTAACACATAATAATTTCAATATAATATTGGGCCTGCCAAGCCTAAGCCTGTGCTGATTTTTTTTCTTTTGTAATGCTACTTAAGTTTGATTTTATTGTTTAAAAGTGTCAATAGGGCTATCGCCATTTATTTCATTCGATTCGCGACCCAACAAAATAAAGTACATTCATTTTAAAACCCAGAAATATATATAAAGTACATTCCATTATAGTAATTGTATCGAATTCGGAAAAACTTAAAATCCTCAATACGCATCTACGGTCACGGATGAAACGAAGCTATCGCAAATTGGTGCGCAGGGGTCAAACACAAAAGATCGGTCACCATATTGACACTCGCACAATACAGGGGTCACTTTTATTTGTAGCTCGAACTTAATTTATAATCTTTTCACACACGCCATTAAGAAGATTACCAACTACCCTTTTTCCTTACAATTGTAAAATAAAATATATGTAACTGTATACAGCCATTGTTAGAGGACCGTTGGTTTGAATTTTGACACATTTTCGAATGTCGAATTGTTCATGATTTATTTTTGTAGTGAGGATTTAAGATGTTTAGGTTTCGGGTCAATAGCTCTACCTTTAATTGCCTAACGGTCAAATCGCACGCTTTCACAGAGCAAAGGTTAACGGTCGTCTTGAAAATATCTTATTCTTTACCCCATCTTGCAATTTCCTACTAAATTTTATATTTTTATAGGTTGCGATTTAGGGTCAGCCAATAGATCCCAAAGGCACTTTTATTTTTATTAAAGACAATTATTAAACGGATATGTACTTACCTACTTAGGTAACTGTAACTGTAATGTACAATTCAGTAGTACATTAGCTTATTAAAAACTTCTTCAAATAATCTAAAAAATGCATAAAATAACTAGAGATGCCGATTGAAAAATTGTCCCATTATATTTTCTTTTACTATCCAGTATCCATAAATGTTTCCATGTTTTTATACAAAATAAACGGTCTGTAAATTATAAATTAAAATAAAAAACATATTTTTACTTTTTGTACCTAACACATACTTTTTATTTAGTGTCTTGATGATAAAGAAATATAAGCATTAGGAAAATGTCCTGCCTCGTCCTAATATAAGTATGTCAAATCCAGACTTTTTTAAACGCAGCAAGGACAGCATTTTCATTTAGCCTGAACTTAATAAAAAAACTAAACTAAATAAAAACTGTATATGAAAACCTATTTATGTAGTAAACAATAATAAGCTACAACGATAATGAAAAATTCGAACTGAAATATTAAATAAAACTATTATTCCAATAACTCTATGTGCCACAGTTTTAATTCGATAATATCCACTCTTTAGAAAATTTAACAACAATGTCACGGGTGTAATTTTTGTGAAAATGTAATAAATCGTTGACCCCCGACCATTTTGACCCTACGGTTTCTAACAAAGGACCGAAGCGTCTTAGGTCTGACCCGTAATAATAACTCCAATTACAAAGCTTATTGAGATAAAATAAATTATAAATTTACTATACAATATTACAATGGAAAAAATTTATGACCCGCTCTTAATAGGTGTAATGTAACCTTTTAAAGGTTGTTACACTATTTTTATATACATACACGTACCGCGTATGTACTTACTCATATAAAATGAAGTCCGAGCGACTTTTCTTGTACTTATGAATCAGGATGTGATTTTAGCTGTATTTCTTCACGAACTATATAATTTATATACCTACTTAAAATTGTCCTAACATTTAGCATTAATAGTAAAACAAGTCGGCAAAAATATCTACATATGCCTTCTATGTACATATATAGTACCGTATGAACTATAGACGAACGCTACTTGTATAAGAAGTATAATTTAAATCATAAATATTCATGGTAAAATGCCGAAACATGCCGAAGTTATTCGTACCTACATAGAAAATCAAAAAAAAAATTATATACATGATAGATAAGGACCTTTGTAACGACTAAAAATACCGATCAATTATATCTTATAGGTAGGTACTGTTAATAAAATTCAATAGTATGTATTTCTGTTGTCAAAAATATATTTTTAATGTATATTTTAGCCGACCTATTACGATTTTGGTATTGAAAATGTTTATAGAAAAAAAATCTAATACAAAAAAGTTGATACTTATTCTTGCAAGTAACCAGCATGAACCAATATGAAATAATGTATGGCGAATTAATTATTATTAGAGCTTTATTAGCTCTACAAAATATTCTGCAATAGATAACACAAAAATGTTTATCTTATCTTATCAAATACAAATGTGCTAAATATTGTACATTGCTACATCCTTAATAGTGCAGTCCGACCATATCTATAAAAAAGCGTGAATAGTGTATAGAACTTTATAGGATGCCATTCACCTTTTTAAAAAATAATACAAAAAAGTCTTTAAAAAGTTATCACCCTAAATTTGTAGGCAATTGATAGCGATAACCAAAAAAGCTTAAAAAAAACTAACACGTGTAAGCACACCTTAATAATATGAGATTTACAAAAAAGTAAAAAACGTGTGAGCGATCGATGTCGTAAAAAAAGATGAGTATAATACAAGCCTCGCGTTAGTTTACGAAATAAAATTGAGTTTTTTAACTGTAATTGAATAATTTCAGTGAAAAAATATAAGTATACTGTCAAAACCTGTTTTGCATAAACTAATTGAATAAAATATATAAATAATACAAAAAATCGTATAAATAGGTGTTATGAAGCTTAAACCATCTTTATTTCTTAGCATTTGAACGTGACTGCGCCCGTATAGTTATAATTTGACCATAGATTGAATATACATTTATAATTTGGCTATATCGAAAATTTAACTTGGGTTAGCAGTCCTAGAGATTAGCGCGTACATAAAAAAACAAACTCTTTAATCTATTCATCTGAAGTTTATAATTTTCCCATTTTAATGGAACAAGTACATCTAAATACAGGTTTTTTATAAATATAAAATACATGTAAAAAAACTTCCCCTAAAGCGCGCTGATAAAAAGTCCCCTCGCACTATACGCTCTATAACATTATTATCCTGTAAAAAACCTGCTGTTTTTTATGTACTGTACATGTTTTACCCCAATGGATAAAGCTTTACAAAAAAGCAAGGTCATTTACAGGTGTTATAAGGTTATTATTGGAATGTTCTCTTTTATACATTTTTATGGTAATAATGCACCATGTTTTTGGATAGACATGAAGAGTAAAATTAATATACTTAAGTATTAACTAAAATAGGAACGATTACGACATTGTAAATCAAACATGGCGGACTATTTTTTATTCAAAAGTTTTTACTTTAAAAGACGTGTGTTGTATTGTGAATTGAAATAATAAAGTAATCATTACATTATTTTTGGTCTAAAATTAACATCAAAAATAAGAATAAATTATTGTTCTTAGGCCACTTTTGGGATGGTTACGATAGTGTTAGTTATTTATGATGATTATTATTCGATTATTATTATTATATTCCAGAATTAATACCTTTAAATTAATTTATTTAAAATAAATATATAATTTTTTAAAGGAATTACTCATCGGGTTTATGATTTTATACGCACATTCAAAAATATGAAAATTTAAGTAAAAGGTAATTACGTAGGTATAAATGCTTTCATCGATTGAAAAAGGAGTCATACTAGTAATATATAAACATGAAACAATATTCTGAATCGTATCTCTACGTAAAATACTTTGTGGAAAATCTTATTCAAATAGTACTTATTTATCGATACAGTGGCCAAATCTACAGTTTTTAAATTTTTTTATCAGTCTCTCTGGGAATGCTTCAAAAGATAACCACTGGATAGATTTTGAAGAAATTTGGTGTGATGATAGCTGGTTATCCGCGTCAACAAATCCTTTTTCATCATCAGCCCATTTTAACGTCCGACTGCTAGGCACGGGCCTCCCTCAGTACGAGAGGGATCATGCCATAGTCCACCGCGCTGGCCTAGTGCGGGTTGGCGAACTTCACATGTCTATCGAAAACCTGCTAGGTTCTCTCAGACATGCAGCTTTCCTCACGAACTTTTCCTTCACCGAAAGACAAGTGGTAATCATGATATAAACGAATCGCACATGATAATATCA
The DNA here is from genome assembly GCA_905231865.2 of Boloria selene. Lineage (NCBI taxonomy): Eukaryota > Metazoa > Arthropoda > Insecta > Lepidoptera > Nymphalidae > Boloria > Boloria selene. The sequence continues at coordinate 4,323,956 of HG993133.1, forward strand.
GAGGTGCGAGACCCGGATTTGAACCCGCATCACTCGATTATCAAAGCAAGCGCCTTACCGCTGGGCTACCAGTGATATACTTTTTACTGCAGAAAAATAGCTATGTGAAATATATACATACCAGTTATCGTTAAGAGCTAGGGTCAGTACCGAGTAATATTATAAAATAATTTATACGCAACTCGGAATGGATATAACTGGATAAGCAAACAGTCTACATTAATTTTAAGAATTGAGCGCAACCGCATTCAAAGATTATTGAATAATAATTAAAATGCTAAACAGAAACTATGAAATACACAGAACAATTAATAATAAAAATAAAAAACATAGAATTACACTTATATAAAAAAAATACTTTGTCGCATTACAGCAAAATAAAAAAATAGCATTCACTTTCTGTATTATCGGCGCAAGTCCTTCTTAGAAAACGCGCCAATTTTTTTAACAATCGGCTACCGGGTTTTGCAACCGGAAAGAAAAAAAGAAACAAAAGATGTATAAACCTAAGGATTTTACAGATAAAAAGTTTTACTTTTGCATAAAATATTTTGTTTAGGTACAATTTCCTTTTTTACTAAAACATTTAAATATACTTACAATAGTATATTTACCTTACCTACTGTAATTTGCCGATTCCACTGATACTTATTTCGTAGCTTATAGGTACCTTTAGAGAAAGCTTTTATATTTCTTCAACTTAAAACCACACAAACTTTTTTGGTGACAGCTCTCGATATCCAATATTTTGCTGATTTAATTTTTTTTCTCGGAAGAGGAAGCGCAGCTGCGCCTCGTGCCGACTTGTGCTTCGCATGCTCAACTACCAGCCCTTTTTTTGTTTTTGAACGTTACAATTTTTTTAATCAAAATATTAAGATACAAGACGTATGCCATTCCGCCACTGAGTTTATTTTTAGCGTTATAAAAAAATATATACTAAAATTATTTTATGCATTTCTTTCCAAGTATTCATTTGCAATAGACGCATAGGCATTATATTTAGAACATTACTTTTTTAAAACAGAGAAAACATTTACTAAAATTATTATCTAGCCTTCAATCAATAAAACAATAAAATATTTTATCTACTTAAAAAAATACTTTGCAATATTTTTTTTTACACAATACAATGCATAAGTTCAGCAGCTAAGTAACGCAAATTTTGGCTACTGAATGAGACAAGTGATTTATGGCGGACGGCAGCTGATGCCAGTGGACATAAAAATAAAAAAAATGTTAAAACGACGTTCACTTTCATAGGTCAGTTAGATCACTACACAGGATGGTATTTTGCAGCTTGCTATTAGAATTTAAAAATATAGACATTATAAAAAAATGTATGACATTCATAGGTAGATTAAGGATAATTTTAATCCTAAAGTGCTATTTTTAAATATACATTTTTTGAGATAAAATAATATCTAATTATATTATATCTAATATGATATATATTATCAAGCTATTAACTAGTTATAATATATGTAATAACTGAACAAAGAATATTTAATAAAGTATTAACAAGAAAGTTTGTGACTTACTATAGTTAGTTACATCATTCAAATGTTTATACAGCAGAATGAAGATCTTAATTTGCTTTTGAATTAATAAATAAGTAATTTAAACACGCTGTATCAAAGAATCTTTTACAAAACACGACAATAACAGTGTAAAATATTGAAAATGGACACACGCGGGGCGCGCACACAATCGTTCTAATTGCACGCTCTACTTTAAACTATAAGTCTTTCATACTTCTGTATAAAAACAGAAAAAGAATCTATTAGACACTTGCTATTCTATAATAAATATTTTTGATTAAAATACGCATTGGTGCTTAACTAAATATGGTAGCTAAAAACAGTAGCATTTAACTTTATGAATGCACTCTCACTTTTTGCCCATACATTGGAGCGAGAAATTGACACGTGGCAAACTAGTCAAGTTTTAAATTAATTTTTACGGTTATTTTAACGTTCCTTTATATTATTATCGATATTATTATAACAAAGCAAACAATAACTTTAGGCTCATAATGTTTACAATATTCACTAAAACATCATAACGAAAGTATTTTTGTTATATCTAATAATAAAGAAATTATATTTGATGATGTCTTATATTATGCAAGTCATTTGAGAGTGCAAAAAAAGAATTTCTGATTAAATAAAAGTTAAAAAGTCTATCCAAATTTTTAAACGTTTTAAAGAGGTAGGTATCATTCAAATAAGTAATAAAACCAATTATAGCTATTTTATAATCACAGATGTAAAAATGCCTATAAAATAGGCATAGAATATATTATGTTGATTTCTGGATATTCCCTCGTATGACATCTTATGCCACATAGGTGTTCTCGCCAAATACTAAGTGCATGCTACTTCCTATTATAGGAAATAATTGAATTGAATTAGTGCATGTTGGGTAATACGATTTGATTACGTCACATTTCATATATTTTATATGAAAAAAATGCTGAGTAATTTTATTCATTACCTATTTCATATATTTCTTATCTGCGATAAATATAAAATACGTTGCCGTTTCATAGATTGTATCCAGCGAAATATACCTATTTCTCTAGAAGTTTCTCGACTTAGTATAAATAAAGCCATTATTTCGACCACCACACACACACAGTTCATTTTAGTTTATATACTTTATATGTAACGAACACATTGAACAGACTTTGGCCTGTACTTTTTACTGGCGAAGTTAAAATTTTCCTTTGTTTAAACAATCCATAATAATGAAAATGCCTTAATAGCGGAACAAATGGAAATATTTGTTCAAGTGATGTAAGACTTAACGGTTGAAACAATAAAACTTTTTCAGGAGTTTTTTTCCATTACGTAGATAGTATCTATTTATTTTTTACTTCAATGCACATATTAGTCAAAATATGTGCTCAGGTGGGTTTTTATGAAAATATAATTTTGGTACCTACTAATGCTAGCGTATTATCAGAACTACGAGTACACCGTTGTTAATTAATATTTAACCTATATAATTTCTTAGACTTATGCGAGTATTTGAATGGATTAAAAGACCATGATCGATATCCTGACAACGACTGCTGTAAAGCATTTGAAGCGTCAGGAATTCGATTCTTTTATTATTTTTATTGACATACACTCTTTGTAGATTTAGATATTATTATGAAGAAGGACAATACTTCTTACCTGCTTCGTTTCATAACAAGTTCGTTTTATATCATTTTAAATATCGGACAAACACAAATAGGTACTAAACCTCAACTTTATATAGATTTAGTAGTAGCTGAACTGATTTTAGTGAAACATTAATGTACATAAGCCCCACTTTTACATGCAACGCAAGCTATTTCTTATCCCCGGAAAGAAAATGCGAAATAATGAGTAGAAGAGGAAGAAAACTTATATCGTCACTTCAGACGAAAGCTAGACTAACTTTTATGTTTCGTATAGGTAATTCTAAAACGTCTTTCATGAATAGGTATGTCATGGTGTATTTTGTTTGTTATTTGAATAATATTAATTTTCTTAGAAATGCGCCATATAAAAATATTTTGGACAATTTTTTATTTTACAACTTATTGTATATATGTTCGTAAAAACTGAAATTTAAATTTAAATAAAAATTATACAAAAGAATTGATTATTTGATGAATTAATCATAAATTTAGTTATTATTTTACAGTTTAATACGGTCAAAGGGCAAAATGTATTATAACTATTTCAAACGGAACATAAAAACACATTTAAAATACAATACAATGGGTAAGTCATTTTTCATTTGCAAGTCATTTCATATTATAAAATAGTACAAAGCGTTTATGAATAACTATGAAATACTTATAAAAATTCTCAACCTCATTTTTGAAGTAGGTAAGCAATATGCTTATATATGTACCTACATAGTGTTTATTTAATAACAGGGGTGTTATTAGTTTAATGTGTCTATTTGTGGTTTCGTAGCGCTCAAAAGGATGGACCGATTTTAATTTAGTTTGTTGCGTTTGGAATGTGGCTTGATTGAAAGTTTTCTTAGCTATAAATTAAGACAATCCGTTCAGTCAATAGCAGGCCATCAGCTTACTTATAGTCGGAAAATGGATATGAGCAATTTAACCAAAATATAGTCGATCCGTAACTTGGTACCCCGTTGCTTCAATGACATTGCAACGATACTGTAACTTTGGCCTTTTATATATAAACATACATATCCAAAGTATAAAGCTAGTGTTATATAAATATGCACATATATAAAATGTACATTTCTTATATCTATACATATTTATATATATTCAATTTAAATAATAGAAATAATTTGATTATTAACAACTCAAAATTAATGAAACTAGGTAATGAATATTACAATTTCCAAATACTTAATGGATGCCTTTATTTAATACTTGGTACTTACACGAGATTATACTTACGGGCATTTTAATGTTTGAAAATTTTACGCTATTTACAATAATGACTAAAAAATATAAGACACGAGTAATAGTAGTATAAAAAATACAAAGTTAACCGCTATTTTCCAAAAGCAAGGCACTCAAGGCATTTTATTCTCGTATAGGATCGTCTCATTCATATACGGAGGGCACATTAAGGGAGGCTGGGGAGCCGCCCTCGCCCGGGATAGATTTGAAGGTACAATCATTTTTTATGCGAGGGGAAATAATACCGCCCTCTCAGTGACACAATGGGTTTTAGTGTATATATTTTCTAAATTGCTAAGTAAAACTATTTGCAACATATTATCGAATGAAAAATTATTATTTTTCATTTATAGTAAACAATTAACATATTTTGTATATACCAATATACTTTTTTCGGGTATGTTCTGTAATTCTCTACCACTTGTACTTAAATCAATTTTTATAATTGAAAGGTAGTCCTTTATGAGCAATGACGTATTATATATACATCATTGTTTATGAGTCTGTTTGTTGTTTGAATTAATTACTTTTTTATACTTATAGTGTATTATTTTATAGTTTTGACAGTTCAAATTCTCTTTTCCTATAACTTTTGTATATTTCAACTTTTAGGCAGTGCCGCATCAATTTATAATTTTCTTTGAGAAAGTTAATTGGCAAGACTGTGAAATATAACTAATCTCAATTGAAAATTTAACAAAACCTAAGGCTACCAATATTCTAATTATAATAAAAACCGAGAATCGAATCCATCAACAAAGATTGTAACAAATATTGCTATATAGTTTGTACTCATTGTACCCCCAACCTCACCGCCTGCCCTCAGTAATAAAGAGCGTGTCTCGCAACTGCCATAAAGGCTGAGCGCATTACTTTTTACTCGCGATAAGGGCACTCTGGGCCCTTGGAATATTTCTGCCTACACCGGTGCGCTGACCGGAAAATGGACGTTAGACATTGATTGCTAGACTTTGTTAAACTACTATATTATTTACTGTGAAAATAGGTTTAGAGTTATACCTATACCGTCGACTAAGTTTAAAAAAATAAAAAAAACTTTAATTAGTTGGTTTTTTCTCTTTAGCTTAAAACTGTGTGACAATTTTTGATTGTATTACAAGATATACCTATGTAAAAGAGCTTGGTAACCTACTCGTATCATATAATATTTTTTGATCATTGTTTAACTTAGATTATAAGGATAAAATAGTAATAAGTATATACTTATGTATATATGTACCTATATATTTCATTTCTCCAAGATGAAATATATTTATGTTGATTATTAAAATGACTAGTATTTTATTTTATTAGACCACCAACAAAGTACTTACAAGACACATGAAAAAAAATTGTACATGGAAAATAAAACATAAAAAGTAGTACCTTAATTATAGGTGATAACGACATGAGAAAACAAATTAATATTTAACATTAAATATACCTAATAAGTAAAATAACAATATTTCAACATAATACATTTAAAACCAAATATTTTACTAATATTATAACATATAACATAGGACTGTATCTCTATAGGTATTTACTTATAGTTATTTTAAAAGGACGCTATAGAGACAACGATCTTTTTTTTAAAACTAAATAAATTATCATTAAATATATCTATGTCCTTATTCCTGCTAATTAAACTGTATGATCTCATAATTCTATTAAGCAGTGCATTAAAATCTGTCATTAATTCTTAAAACGGTCTCTGTGTCGATAACACAAACTAAGTATTACAATAAAATTATCCAAAAACTATTGCATGTACAGTTTGACTCTGTTAAATGAAATTTTATACATAGACCGTATAATAAAATTTATAGATTACTTATCCTAACTCAAATATTTAATTTTGTTCACATAGTAACACAATATGTGATGACGACATACTCGTATGCATACTTACATTAAAAAATAGTAATCATTAAAAACTATTAATTAACACCAGACTCATTTACTGCCAATATCCTAACTATGGGGATTCCCAAATTTAAGTCATTAATTTCACTACTTTTCCACGATCCTGTCGTATGAAACCTTAGAAATTAAAATTATTACTAATAATACCTATAATTTAAACTAATTTCTGATTTACTCGTAGATAAATACATTTAGAACTTAATTCTAAGTATATAACTTTCTTCGTATTATTACAAACTTAGTTATATTTTTACGTTTATTTATCCATATACCTATTACTAGGCACTAGCGACTCACTCTCGCTTCACAAGGGCTCGTCCCTAGATTTATCGCGAGCAAAGCCGTGAGTTTTGTTAGTATAGAATTTTAGTAGTTTGTATAAAAACTTGAAACTTGAAAACAAATTATACACTAAAGCCTTCCTCGAGAACCACTCTATCCATTGCACAGCATAAAAATCGATCGATCAGCTTATGAGTTCGCGAACAGACAGACAGACGCGGTGGAGTATATACCTTGTTTTATTATATGTAGTGATAATCTTTAAGATTTCTCAAATCCTACCTTTAAGGTCAGTTTAAAAGAAAAAAACTTACTTTACAAAATGTACTTACAAAAATTAAAGAACGTAGAGTTGAACCAATATTGGGGAGGTTTTCTTGGGGTTGTAGCTGGTAATTTTCTACTGTTGAGTTCCACATAACCACCTGCTGTTTTTTCCAATATTTCAAAATGGTAGAGTCGAATCACACTTTCAATTCATAAGTCTCAGTAACAGATCAGTTTTGCTGTAGTTTTAACATTACAAGCAAACCCTTCAATTTTATCAGTATAGATGTAAACAAACAACATACGTACCTACTATTTAATGCCTATAACTAACTAATGTGAGAATCTAATCGTCTTGTAAATAAAGAAAAACACATGAACTTATTAGATATTTATGACTTTTATCGTTATCTCATTAGAATTCTTTATGTTAATGGCTGTTTGATTTTTATTAACCGCTAACTGCGTTATCCTCAATGCCGACAAAGAAAAAAAATTATAAAAATAACGGCCATCAAAATATATTAATGACATGTGATATACAAATGTGTTTTGTTAACATCAAAAATAAATTGTTTTGAGTGATTTTAGATAATAAGTGTATCTAACATTTTTGTTTTTGTCCAACTGTAGCTTTAATTAATCATCATAGAGTACTATGATGATTAAAATCGTAAGAAAAGATACTAAAAACTAAATAAAATTAAGGAGACATACCTATACATTTTCATCAATTTCATATCACATTAATCGCAATTAAGTTATAAGTGCAAAAGTTTTGAAGTAGATACTGTGGCGGATTTGGATGTATAATGCACTGATAATAATCTGACTAGAGAGCCGGACTATAGCCTACTGTTAGCGAAAGAAGGGTTAATTACTAGTTATAAATTAGGTAAATTATATACTGTATTTACATTGAAAGGGGATCAAAATATGTATTTCTGATTTGTACAAGAATTAAAATAAACATTAAATTACAAAAGAACATCAGGCTAAATTGAAAACTAATAAAAGCCCGCTATTGATTAAAAAAATGTTTAAAAACTCGCTCATTAACAAAAAAATCTTAATCATCTAAAATCGTCTAATTTTGCTCGACCGTCCCTATGTATCTTTTTATTTATAGCATATATTTTTTTTTTTTTTTTTAATTTGCCATTTGTCAAATTTTGTCTAATCTAAATCTATCATTGTACGAAAACTCATCCAAATATATAACGGTTTCAGGTGGAAGGCATACTGATACAGACATACAAACTTTTGAATTTATAATAGTAGTATGACTTTATAATAATTCACGTTTCATAATAATAGTCTTTTAATTATCCAAACATTAATCAACAGTGTTATGTAATGCACGCCGGCACAGAACGCATATACATTTGATTACCGGTTCCATAACTACGCAGGCAAGTAACAACATATAATATAAATAATTAGTTAAGTATTTTATTCAAAATTACCTATAAACATTTTAGCGTAAAATTATAAACATTGTAGCACAGAGAGCGTACATTTTTGAACCCTTTTTTAAGTCAATGCCTTTTTAATGTCTTTTTATTAGTTTTGTTTAATTCTTTTTAACCCATCAATTTTTTACTGCCTACTACTACTAGTACTGCTGGATATATATCAAGGCATATGCCTTTCTTTGAACTTTTAAGGGACCGAACTTGTCTTTAAAAAACTCGCTAGGTTCTCTGAGATATACAGGTTTCCTTACGATATTTTTCTATACAGTAAGGCAAGTCATAATAGTGTTAGAAAATGCTTAGCATGTGAAATTATCAGACCTAGCTAGACCCAGGATTTAAACCTACTTCACCCGTTTAACCGAACGATCGCGTTACTACAAGTCTACAGCAGCCTTTCTGTCTAATTTGAAAATCGCTAAAAAAATTTAATTCCGCTAAATAAAGTATATTCGCATTATAATTATTCATAGTGTTAAATTATCAAAGACGAACTATTACTGAAATTTAGCGAATATTTGGAGCAAAATTACACTATCGTCGTGTAAAGTAAAGCTGCTCAAAAAAGAAATCGATGTTTCGATTGGTTGTACGAGTATCAATATAAAATCTAAAAAAGTTATACATGGCTTTCCTTTTTTAAACGGCTGTGTGATTGGTCGGATGGCGCCGTAAAAAGCTCAACGCCCCTCGCCGCGCCTACCCTATGAAACGTTTTTTATTATACTTTTTTAACACTCGTATAAAAATAGAAATAGGGATAACTCAGGGGTATGTACTATATACCGCTATACTACATACTTCATTGTTGTGTTTTATAATGCTGTTTTAGTGCATTACTACCATGAACTTAAACATCTTCTTTTAAAAAAAATAAACCTTTAAAAATAAATTACATATCTGTATTTTCTCTTTTTTACTTAATAAATCATATATACAGTTAAACTATATGAAAGTAATCCCGTTAATAATAATAAAGCCGAACATTTTTAGCTACCAATATAGTTTTATTACTGTCCCTAATACCCTAATCCTTAATGAAAGTGCAGTAACAAATAAACATAAATATTTCATTATCGCATTTAGTAGCACAATAGGAAAACAGTCTCATTTGCCTATATCCCCGCTTTATAGCCGCATAATAACCGAAACAACAAAAATTATTACTATATCGTCGCGTCGACGAGGTTTTTTTTCATTATTAACCAGCTAGAGGCTGGCCTAATTTACCGCAGATCTATTCTAAACAATTTATTTTACCGATTTTTTCTAATATAAATCGTAACAAAGTATTTAAGAGAAGTTAATATTTCAATATTATTTTAACCTTAATAAAAATAACGGCCATCTAAACTTTCGCACTTATAATATTAGTAGAATATCGCAAAAACAATAACTTAATAACTTGATCCCCACCCACAGTAGCCAGCCGCGTATTGGTTCAGCTAAAAATAGGAGGGGGTGAGAAAAGGACGCGTGTATCTGAGGAATATGCCATCCCTTTCACAGAAAACTCATACCGTTCAAATATAGAATACATTTATCGATGTTTGGGGCATAAAAATTGACAGATTTTTTTCAGTTCATTGTGAGACGCGGACGAAGTTACACCGATCTCGTCTGCTCTGACGAAGGGTTGTCTCTTATAAGCTTTTACGTGTATCAAGTGAAGTAAAAATTGTGAAGTTGTATTTTATATGTTCGTGTGTGTCACCTGTGTTTACTAACAGTACAGAATAAAAAGGGGAAGGTATGTAGTAGTAAATGCCAATATATTTTTCATATTGTTGCCTTAATTTAACTTTGAAGTCAAGTCAGTTTTAAGTTATTTGTATTCCGTTACTTTTTAAGTTGTCTGGACTTTTTAGGTCGTATAAATAAATTAATATCTACGAATAAGCTTGGAGATACTACTACGGTAATGAAATTATATGGATATACTAGTAGTAGTAATATATTTATAAGATAATATTATAGAGCTTGAAATCTAAATTCAAAAAATAATAATTATACTAGAACACCTAAAACAAAAAATATACTAATTAGTCTTAATAGCTGTCGGAACCTTTGAGAATACAACAAAATGTTAATTATTATTTAATTAAAACGATTGCAACAACGCAGTAGATACGTGACCAAGGAATTACATTTTTTAACGATTTGATGCTCAAGCAATTTTTTTCTACGAATCATTTTAATTCGCGTTTGGTATGCAAGAAAAAATGGCATTTGACATGTACTTTATAATATTGGTTTAAAAGAAAGGATAAGTTTTAATACCTTATAATATATTGTGAGTTAATTGTCCAGAAAATAATAGAAATATTGTTTGTCCTAGGTATGCTAAGCTGCGCTTCCCCCGCCGGCATGCCGCCCGCGCCACATGCTCAAACCTGGGCCTCCTTAATGCAACAGCCAGTCATTGTAAGTTTATTTTGATGTAATATATAAATATGATTTCATCTTCATCATAATTCTACCGCGTTATTGTTTGAAAAATACAAGACTATACTATTATTATATTTTTTTATAATTATCAACTATATCTACCAAAAATTAACCCATTAAGATTACATCAAAAGAACCGAATTAATATAATATTGCGTCCTCTGATAATTTTCTAATTTTAATAGAGTTTATAATTAATTAGTACTAACCATTAACCTCATATGTGAATTATGTATAAAACTACATTTAATGAAGTAATATGTTTATTATAAAAATTATCTAACAATGAGCTTCATTTTTTTCTTAGAAAACGGAACCAATGGAGGAAGGAAGCTTCTCAAAAGAACAGACAAGCGGATTCTATTCAGAGGGATTTCACAGTGCCTCTCCATCATCTTCGAGCAAAGATTCTAATGGCCACTCCCCTCGTAGCGTTGGAAGCTCTGGTGATCCATCGCCATATTACGACAATATGTCTTTGAAAGCTAAAGCGAATCTTGGAATGCACTTGGAGTCTTATCGTAATGGTTTACCATACAGTCTTCTAACACCACCTGGATTTGAACATAGGAACAATGAAGAATGCGAACCATCCCCTTATGACGCGTATTCTCCACGTTCTCTCGTGCCACCAACTCACGTTTCTACACCTTTGGCACGAGCTGATGCTACGCCTCCGAAGTCACCACCTAGAACACCTTCATCCCCTGAAAGAGATCATGAGAGACGTTTCGATAGATTTCATGACTCTGGGTTCGATGGCATGGGCCAAAATAAGCCTGAAGGTGATGACGGTCGAGATGGATCAGGACTAGAAGAAGATTTCGATGATGAACCAGGTCTGCGCGTGCCAGCAGTTAATTCTCACGGAAAAGTGAAAACATTCAAATGCAAACAATGCGAGTTTGTAGCAGTTACAAAGCTCAGCTTCTGGGAACACAGTAAAGAACACATTAAGCCTGAAAAAATGCTTACGTGTAGAAAGTGTCCGTTTGTAACCGAATATAAGCACCACCTGGAATATCACATGAGGAATCATATGGGATCGAAACCATTTCAATGCACTCAATGCTCTTACTCATGTGTAAATAAGTCAATGTTGAATTCCCATTTAAAGTCGCACTCAAATATTTATCAATATAGATGCGCTGATTGCAACTACGCAACAAAGTACTGTCACTCTCTTAAGTTGCATCTACGCAAGTATAAACATAATCCAGCCATGGTATTAAACTTGGATGGAACTCCAAATCCTCTCCCGATCATTGATGTATATGGCACCCGTCGTGGCCCAAAACAAAAGCCTATGATGAAAATGTATGAACAACAGCCGCAAATTAACAATAATGTAAAACATCAGTCTCCACAACCGCACCCAATCTTTGGAAGTCACTTTCCTGTCAACCTGCCATATCTACCTCCACTGCTACCTCACTCATTTCTCTTCCCACCGAATAACAATTACGAACAAAACGCTGCACCAAAAGTTTGTGAGATGCCTCCTGAAAAACCACCGTCTCCTCAATCGATACTACATAAACGGTTGTCCTACGGTGAAGGTCCGGAATCAAATATCACGCCACCCCCTACTAAATCGCCACTAAGCCTACCCCAAACACCAACGGCCTCTAAGCCAATGCACTCTCCAACACAAACAAATGACGCTCTTGACCTAACAAACACTAAAACGAGCGAAGCGGGTTCACCACCTCCCACAGAACGTCCAGCACCTGTCACACCCACAACTTTAAAGAACAGAAGAAAAGGCCGTGCATTTAAATTACAACCAGCGGCTTTAAGACTTCAACACGAAGACAGCAAAGTTGAACAAGAAGGTTCCGGTGAAGAATCGGATGCATCAGAACAAACAACAGTACCAGCAGCTTACTCTTGCCAATACTGTGACATTACTTTCGGAGATCTCACCATGCACACCATACATATGGGATTCCATGGCTACAATGATCCATTTATGTGTAACAAATGTGGGGAAAGAAGCCCGGACCGCGTTGCATTCTTTATCCACCTCGGTCGAGCTCAACATGCGTAGTTTAGATGAATATTCAAATTACCTAGTCATCGCGTAATCCATATTATATAAATAGCAAGAATTACAATAAGGTAAGCTGTCATTCATATTTAAGCCAAAGAAATTATTGTACATACAGTATGTTTGTTCAAAAATTAAAAAGTAGCCAAATAAGTTTTAGTTAGATATTACCTAGTTTTGAGTAGTACGGTATTGAGTAGTTGTGATTATTGTACTAAGCTTCATTGTAAATATATTTAACGTATGGTAGAAGTAAGTAAATTCATTTTTTTCCTTTTAGCATTACTGAATTTATTATAAACCCTGTGTTATTTGTAGATGTAACGTAGAAAGTGACCAATCTAAGGATATATAAAAATATGTAAAAACATGTAAAATTATAATTTGTAGTCATCATTATGTTAGGCGATATTATGTAACGTAAGCTTTTTACCTCGTCCCATGTAACGCAGACGAAGTCGCGGACGCCCACTAGTAAAATAATGAGACTGTATCTCCTAAGTACAAAGCCGACGTTGAAGTCACTAATAATTTATGTAATAAGTCAATAATTTTAAATATTATGTACATTTGAAGTTACGGTGAAGTTACCTACTAGTAAGCGTTGCAAATACTGCATTTAAAGTAGGTATTTTAACGCTACGTTAAGACAGAGTGTATTTATAACATTAAAAGAAAAGATTTATTATTTTATTTATTTATTTCTGATTAGGTTTACTATAATTTTAGTTTGTTGGGCAAATTTTACAAATGTAAAACAATGTATGGCATCTATATGAAAAATTGTTAAATGCGTAAAAGGCATAATGCTGATTTATTGTATTTTTGTAACAATATTTTGTTTGTGTGCTGGAAACAGAATAATAAAAAACCAGTTTTATTCAATTTTTTTTTTATTCAACACCTAACGTCATGATTAATATTATCTTCCATTCTTTTGTGTATACGAACTTCACTAAAGAAATTTATTTAATAGAGCCTAAACAACACTTGCACCTAACTTTTCGTCAATTTAAGCATTTATTAACATTTATAGTAAACTAGTAGACTCGGTCACGCGTTGTTGTGGCACACTTATAAAATATATTTTTCTTTAGCTTAGAGAAAATACAATAGTCGTTATTCAGGTTCTCTTCGGAATTCCTCTCTGTATATGAAAATCGTTATCAATTAAAAAAGAAAGAATAAAAACTATACTTTCAATTAAGTTCGTATATAGCACACATTTAAAACATCGTTAAGATCGGACACTAAGTATTCTTAAAGTTTATTGAAGACAATAACATGGTAATTTTTTATTAAGAAATTAAAATTACGCAATATAGAAATCAAGCCTGAAAATAATCTTAATATAATTTAAACTTTATATTTCCTGTTTGCGATTTACTAAAAATAACAATATAATATAGACTACAGGCCCGTGTTGAAAAAATTATGGGTCATTTGAACCACCAGGTGACCTATCTAGAACGATATAAGAGCATAAAATAATAAGATTCAGCACTATGCCGTCACTTGTAAGCTGTCCAACTGAGTGCAGGTGAGAATTCAAAAGTACAGGTAGAGTGAGTACATTTTGGTCATATATTTTTGTACGGCATTCTTACCATCGATAGATCCATGAAAAATAATAAGAAAACGCGTAGTGCCGTAAAAAAATGGTGCGCCACAAAGTCGGAATTCTTTTTTATTTTCCGACAATTTCCAGGGTAAATTTGGTCATTTGATTTTGTACGGCATCAGTTTCATACTATTTCAATACTGCTTCTAATCCATTATTCCGAAACGCCGTACAAAAATCATGCGACAAGGGGTAAAAATCGAGGGCTGCAACCCCCTCTCTTTCCGTGTTCCAGGGGGTGATTTGACACAACATAAAATTAATTTATTTTGAAAGCATTTTATGCATAGATAATATTTTTTCATATACCGTACATTTTCGTTGGTCCAAAGGGGAAAAAACTGAAAAAGAAAAAATCAAAAAGAAAAAATCCATATAACGAAATGTAAGGTGAAATTCATCACGATATTTTTTTATACGGCATTTAGATAGTTTATTTGTACTAATTTTCATACTCTTTTCGTGATTCGTATGCGTTTTATACAACGTGAAAGCAAGAAAAACAGTCAACGAAGCAAGGTGTATCATATTCGAAAGGATTTATACGCCGAAAAGCAGTAATGAAGCTTTCAAAAAGACAACTATAAAATTGGTAGCAACGTCGTTTCCCCCTTGTTTCCGGGAGTTAAAACATATGAAGAGAAGTACCTACATAGCACAGATTTGGTGTAATGCCTACAAACAAATACCGTCGACCTTGTTACCAATAAGCTATGGATGGATTCTCAATGACCGTCGGTACGATTTCGACTGGTTCCACGGCGAGGAATGCCCCCAAAAAGTTTGTGACATAACGGAACCGGATGCGGAATCAGGCGAAGAAGATGATGACGTCATAGGTAAATAAATAAATCTTTACATCTTTAATCTGTACGTAAGACTTTGATTTTGACAAAAACATATTTATGTTTCAGAAAATGATAGAGAAAATAATTCGGACCTCGATGAAGACGTTGATTCCGATACCAACTCAGCGGCTGATTCCGATACTGAATAATTTAAAGAAAAACCATATTTTTTATTATCATTAAATATATCGATTTTTTCTAAAAAATGATTGTTTTATTTATTCACATCATTACAATGAAACAAATCAATTATATATATGTATCAATAATGTTTGAAGTATATATTAAACCAAAAAGTATACAAAACTGTGGATACTGAAGATTAACAGTTTCAATTCTTGGATATAATATACACACCATTTCAGTTCAGTTAGACGTCATAGTGATTTTATGATATTATCAATTGTTCTCTTCAAAAATATGTTACTGCCGTACTGTATCAGATGACCATAAAGTACCCTTAAAATGGTAGCGTCATTTTCATCAGCCTAAAAGATATGGTCTGCATTAAAATGTACGGCATCATTTTTTCCTAATTTATTAATGTTAATACTATTTAAAACAAGAGATAAAATGTAGAAAACTGCTATATTTCATTAATCTATGATATTTAAACTTTTGCAATAATTTGCAAAATTTCAGTTTTTGTATTTCTCTATAATTTTTTTTAGAACAGTTTCTTTTGAACGGCAATACTATATAACAATTGTATTTTACAATATCATGTTAAAAATAAAGTTCCCGTACAGGATCAAATGACTTTAGCCTTTAAAAATCAAGGATACGATGAAATTAAGATAATTATTGGTATGCATTCAAATGAACAATCATTTTTTGACGGCATTATTTTTAATAGTACTTTTGAGTGCTATATAATGTTTTGGAACCGAAGCCGTACTTTTTCAAATCACCCCCTGGACCACGGAAAGAGAGGGGGTTGCAACCCTCGATTATTTCCCCTTGTCGCATGATTTTTGTACGGCGTTGCAGAGTAATGGATTAGAAGCAGTATTGAAATAGAATGAAACTGATGCCGTACAAAATCAGATGACCAAATTTACCCTGGAAATTGTCGGAAAATAAAAAAGAATTCTGACTTTGTGGCGCACCATTTTTTTACGGCACTACGCGTTTTCTTATTATTTTTCATGGATCTATCGATGGTAAGAGTGCCGTACAAAAATATATGACCAAAATGTACTCACTCTACCTGTACTTTTGAATTCTCACCTGCACTCAGTTGGACAGCTTACAAGTGACGGCATAGTGCTGAATCTTATTATTTTATGCTCTTATATCGTTCTAGATAGGTCACCTGGTGGTTCAAATGACCCATAATTTTTTCAACACGGGCCTGTAGTCTAATATGTAGATGCCTGAATTCTCTAGGGAATTAAATTATTTAATTTCAAATTAAAAAAAAAGTAGGTATATACACTTTTTGTATTTTTTAGCTGTATAAAAATTATAATACATGTATGTAAATTGTACCAGCCTAATGCCTATACTAGTGACTCAACCTTACTCCGCTCGCATGCATCCCTATGTACGTTACAACAGTTAGTATAGGACATAGGTCTTCTCAGAAATGACATATCTTCCAGCACTAACAAATATTGTATATGTTGACCCAGATAACCAGCTGACATACCAATTTTCACCAAAATCGGTTCAGTGGTTGTCTCCTGATGCGTTCCCAGACAATCAAACTATCTAAAACTAGAAATAAAAAGGGTAAAAATAACTAATTTCATAAAGACTTTCCAAACACACAAAATACAAATTCGATTGAGAATTTTAGTAGCTAATCTATGTATATATAAAACTATAAAAGTTAGGCCCAGTTTATTTTAAAGGCTGCATAAAATAGTGTAAAATAATTTCGAAAGTGAAGGACTAATGTCTTAAATTGTGCTCTACGTTACGGTAGCTACTCGCGGTTGCTTCTAAAAATAATTCAATCTTTTGTTTTAAAAGTTAATTGTTATGGAACGACTATTTTTTAAAGAACAATACAATTTTTATGTCACCGTTACGGGTAAAAACTATGCATGAATATTTATAGATTCTTGTCAAATTTCTATTACTTCTATTTAGGCAGTTAGAGCTAGCACACACCTAAGTTATAAATGAAAATCAAAATGGAAGTTTTTTTGAAAACTTATTTACATAAATTAAAGAAACTTTTGGTGATAAAATAAAATATGTCAAATGGTTTAGGAATTCACATGTTACAAAAACATATATATTTCATGTTATATCAATAGAGATACTTTCAGTCACAAGTCTCACAATTTATTATACTTAATTCTAATTTTAAATGAATGAAGATAATAGAATGATTTTGGTTTCTTCACTCGATAGTTCTATCTCTATCTATCACAAATAACTGCAAATACAACGAATTCAAGTCATTTCAAGATATTTTTTGTATGTAAGTTTCTAGAAAGAAACAAACACACAGTATAATTACAGTAAAATAGTTTGTTTTCAAAAAAAACAGAGATTTATAATTTAAAGGATAATATACCTAAATGTGGTTCGAGTGAATCAGATTCTAGACAAATGTGTCTACAGCTTACATATTTCTTAATATTGATGATATGATACAAAAAACGTTATGCGTATTATAAACAAAAACTTTTTGCCACGTGTACTTAAGTGTTTTTCTCAAGGCTGAAAATAATATAACTACGATTTTTTTTCATCGCATTATTTTTTAATTTAAAACAACCTTTATTATTTAGTTTTAACATTTTACACATATTTAAATATTTCCTGTTTTTTACGGCTTATGGTTATAAAAATTAATAAAACAGTAGGTAAATCTAATTAGGCTTTGTTTTTTTAATATCTTTTAAATGTAAGAATAAATTTGATAGGCAATTAAAGCTTTATTCATATTTTTAATTAATTGTACTCGTATGTATATTTCCATGACAAAAGATTTTTTTACATTTTTCTATTAGTAACTGTTATAAAAAACTAGACAATGCGTTAATCTGCTAATTTTGGGAGTTCAGATATAAATTGAATTCGATACTAGAACATCGCCTATTTACGGATATTTATATATTTGTCTATAAATGTATTTAAATGATATATTTATATTGTATAGGATATACATGGACCGTCTTTTTTGTAAAATTTTCTAAGTATTCTAAGTATTTTTATTATGAAGAATTACTGTGCGTATTTTAATGGTGTTCTCTTGAAATAGTTTCAATAAACGTTATACATTATCGATGGTCCGGGATCGCAACAATGTCGCCTGACCCAAATCCTACGGATATGCAGTTTTGTTAGCCAAAAAACTCTTAAAATGAATTCAGTTTAACTCCACGTAACATGGAAACAAAATATATGGAATAGATACTATTTATATACCTATATTTACAAAATTTTATTATTTGTTTAAAAGTTCTATGGTGTAATTTTATTTTAAACTATGATTTATTGCATAATTTATTACTTTGCATTATTTTAAAGTTACTATCAGTATGAATAAATTACTATATTAATATATCGTCCATGTAAGTTTACCAAATTGTTTAAAACTAGTAAAGTGCGAATACGTAATTATGTACATAATATACTCGTCACACGTTATTCACATGTTGTCGTTTGAATGTTTTTTTTAATATAGTTGTTTAAAAGAATTTTTATATTAAAAATACCTATATCTGTGTGAATTTCATGTAAAAAGTACAAACTGGCTAAGACTGGCTTAACCTAAAGATATAAGTATATCAAAACAGTTTAGTGGAAAATTATAGTTCAAAATATACCTAAAAAAGTATTAAAACAGGTGTATATCTCCTAATTTGAAACATTCTCTACTTGTCTAGAAACAAGGTAGGGTGTGTCTAGAGGATTCGATCCCGGTCGATATTTCTAATCCCGGGATTTCGGGATTATCTACAGTCAATCTCGGGATCCCGGGATAGTCCCGGGATTATATTGTTAATGGAAAGTGGTAACAAAAAGTATACCGTGTGGTGTCGTGGGACTTCCGATAGGAATGAAGTTCCTTATTATAAAAATATTAATTTTAAAATAATTACTCTGATACATTTTTTATATTTTTTTTATCGATAAAAATAAAAATCTAAACATAAAAAATATGAAGTATAATATTTATTGCCATTTTTAAATAATATAAATATAATTGAAAGAAAGAAAATATCTTACATCACTAGCAACACCCAACAGTAAAACTGTTATATAAGTATCCATTTTTATAAAATACTAGATGAATAAAAATCTTTCGTTACGGACGTTTTTTCCCGGGTACCCCTCCGCATCGTCCCATAAGGAACTTCGTTCCAAAAAGATAGTAAAACATATCAAAATCAATTTTTATGATGCGCGCGCACACCGACACGAAAAACTGACAGTATGAAGTTAGCTAGTCAATAGTTTAGAGGACTTGCAACTGTAATTCACGATATTTATTCACGTTTTTCTGAACCTACATACGACACGTGTTTTGTATTAGTCCGAATGAAATATATATAAATATACTATATGTATGTATATTTATATATATTTCATTCGGATATTTATATTTTTTCAAATAATATATCGTGGTGATTGATATTTATTAACAATTTATTGATTGAAAAATAATTTACTGTGATTATAACTTTATAAGTGATAAAAATTGTTTCTACATATTACTTTGAGTACGTTTATAGAATTTGAGGTTAGTTGACGGTATGTATTATTTATTTACATCATAAAATAAAATATTTTTTTACATTATTATTTAATACTAGTGACTCACCGACGGTTCGCTCGGGTTCGTCCCTAGGTACCCCCTTTTGTATAAGTTTTTTACAAACTTTCATTATTTTTTTTATTAGAAAACATTCTGTGGCCCTTAAGGAACGTACAAAAAAATATTCCAAATGGTCCAGCCATTGTCGGTTATGAGCTTACCAACATTCATTTTTATTTATATTGATGTAACAAGTGTACAAATAAATTAATAAATTAATAATAGATACAAATAATAATTATTTTAATTATGTAAAAATAATTTTTATTTATGATATTTAAATAAATATTTAAATAATAATAAAACTTTCAATGTATTAAATACTCCTTTTTTTCTATTATTATTAGTGTCGTTTTTTCTACAAATGTAGGATGACGCGAAGATAAAATTTTTAGAAAGATTTTTATCTTGTTATGCCAAAGAAGTATAACTTCTTACGTGCGTACATAAGTACACATACACACGTTTTTTTGCTTATTCATCTTTAAGTTTTGTGAGGGCATAGAATATTTAAGTTTTAAATCTTCAAAAAGGCGGTTAAACAAAATTATACTTTCTTCTTATAAAATAAACAAACTAGGCACTTCTGTAAATAATTTATGAAACTCACAACGTTGACTTATCTAAAGAATGTATCAATCCCGAAAATCCCGGGATTTATTAAATTTGATCCCGAAAATTTCGGGACTAAAATATGACCGGGATCCCGGGATCCCGGATCTCGGGATCCGGGATCGAATCCTCTAGGTGTGTCGCTAGTCTTTTGAATATCATCAATACTACTCTACAGTTTTTGTGTCCGGCATACGAGTACACCTCAAATAAACCCATGAATCGGTGTCTCAATGGATGAATAGTTGCATTTTTTACACGGTTCGTGCTGATGCAGGTGTCTTTGCAAAGAATGTACCAAAACCTGCTCAGTTTTTAGCACACAATGCTATATGAATGCTGTACAATACTTTGCGACGCTCAGCCAAAAATGGAGACCCACTTAAATATTACGATTTTCAAATAACATTTCACAGATGGCCTACATTTAATTATTTATATTAAAACGTAATGAATAAAATATTTATAAATTATACTTCATAAAAAATACTAATTAGTAATTACCTACTTATCTCGAACTCAAATTGTATTTTTTATGTATTAAGAGGCCTTATTGGGCACTTCATAATCTTATAATTTAAATAACAAAATTTAGTTAAAATGATTTACTTTGTGACAATCATTTTTGAAATATATAGTATTAAATACGTATTATTTTAAAATTAAAACTTAAAAAATTACAATACGAGTAAAGACTTGACAGACTTAAATGTTAATATTTTTATCTTGATAAGTTTAAATTTAAAATAAAGCTACTAATACTACAAGTACTAATTGTAAATTTCATCAAACCTACGTTCTCTAACACGATAAGTAACGTAAGACAGACCCATCACCACGACGCCAATACAGAAATTAATAATTTTAAAATAATAATTTTAAAATCAAAAATTATCAAAAATTAGAAAGATAACTCAGTATTTAACAAGTTATGGTATAAGATAGAAATTCTTAATAAGATCATAATTCATTTGTCAAGAGGCGGCGCTTGCTCAGCAAAAGACCTTTAATGCTACCACAAATGACCGTTAATTTGAGATTCTTCACACACACCCTCGCTATCTTCAACAAAACATCGATTAAAAAGAATTTATAATCAATCATGTTTTTTAATCTCCACCTATTGAAGTTTTAAAATTCTTTGTAAAAATAAAAATTTCGCAATGATCATTCTAAGAGATTGTTACGGTTTCAATAATCAACTTTTATCTGCTATTAAAAAGATCTGTTAGTCGGTTTTTCTCCGATATTTAAGTAAATTATTAATTATACGGTTAATGTAACTGTAACTGTCACTTAAGTATCCGTTACCATGGCAACAAAATATTGTTATAAAGAGTTTTTACTTTTAGAGGCTCTTTCGACTATTATAATCATCGATCAATAATAGTACTATTATTGATCGATGATTATAATATTCCAAATGTTCCTCTCTCTCTCACTCTCTCTTTTTCTCTCTACTGCTAAGTTATATTCTATTGAACCTCAAAGATATATAACTATTGAATACAGTTATACTTTCGTAATCTATAGGTATGTATGTAATAACTAATATGTCTGTCGGTACGTAACGCACGAAACTCCTTCCAATAAAAAGGATCCAAGAAGAATCCACCACGCTGGACAAGTGCGAGTTGGCGGACCCCAAATATCTGTCGAAAACTATCTACGTTCTCTCAGACATACATAATGGCATTCAGTGCAAGACAAGTTGTAATATGCTAGAGATGCTTATAAAATATTGGCATATTTATAATATGTTATTTAATTTAGTTTATTGTTTATTGTTACTAACTACATAAGTGGAATAAAAGCAGAGCAACAGTAATTTTTTATTCAATTATAAAATTAACCTGCGCGGTAAGCCACCCCGCCATATGGTCCAATGGCCACGTACCCAAGACTGTAAATAAAAAGTTAAATGCAAGTATAAACGTAAGAGGCGGTACAAGGGCGGCACGCTTCGAAACCTCATGCGTGATTTTTTCCCTTTTTTTTCTCAAAGCAGATGTTCTTTGACCACTCATACAGTTCGGTATTTTTTCTCGAGGAGATGGACCTTGTTAAACGATACCATGATTGAAGTGGTTTTAAGAATCTTATCTATAAAATACTGTTACAGATGCTACTGTGGAAATAAAATACGAACAAACTATTTAAATCTTCACTAAAATAATTCATGTTGGGAACGTTAAATATAAATATTTAGTACTTTAATTGAATTAGTTTATGTAGAAAAAATATAAGAAAGGAAAATAACAATCAAAAACTATTTTACTGTTATAGAAAATTTGACATTACAATGATTAATCTAAATCTTAAATGCAAATTACATAAAAATACGTAACAAACAAAAAAGTAAACAAAAACTGAGCGTTAATCCTAAAACGCGTGGTGAAGGATATTATTGGGATAAAAATCGATTTGGTTGCTTCTCGGAAGAACACTTGCTTAATCTCCCATCGCAGATGCTCTATTATTTCGCGACACGTGGTTTGTTATTACCATTTGACAAATAAAAATGTTTAAACGATCACGAACATGTGATTTGGATTTGTAAAAAAATAGTAAAATATGTTGGGACATTATTACACACAGCGCCATCTAGTTCCGTGGTAAGCTACGAGGCTTTGATTACGGATACCAGATAGTTGATATACTATACATAGTTTAAATACATACATATTATAAATATAAACACCCATGACTGGAGTAAAAATATTCGTGCTTAACAAATGAATGCCCCCAGCGGGACTCAAACCCGCGACCGCTGGCGCAAAAAGTAGTGTCACGACAAACTTAACCAAACGTGTCGTCTTGTAATATAGAGCTGGTAACAGTTTTGGCTGAATCTGAATTAAAAAAAGCGTTAACTTTTCCACTCGTTCGAATTTATCTCTTAACTGAAAGCACTACTAACTATTCACATCTAGTCCTCTAGGGGTTTAGTCTAAATACTAGATACTGGTGCTGAGGCTTTAAGTTCGATTCTTTAACAAAATGAATAATGTTATTTGTATAATATCATTATAAGCTTTCAATTCTACGCTTACTTTTCCACTTTGAATGAATATATTTTCTTACATAAATCTAATAGTGATTGTACTTTTATTATCATGATGTCATATTTAATAGTATGACGATAAAACTATGAATAAAAAAATAAACTTATCCATATTACCACTACACTTAAAACAAAGTAAATATTGTACAAATCTAGGTTAGTATTCATTAATGTCAAGATCTGCCTTTCATTCATCTTATTTTCTTTCACAACATTTCTTACTTCTATTGTGTTTTATTTTGTGTTATACCAAATGTATTCTATCTCGTGAATAAATGCACGGATTGGAAATTCAAATGAGACTGGCCAAATTTATGGGCACGTTCCCTACTCATCCATTTCGACCTCTGGTGCATAATATATCAACATTTATATACTGACTGGTGTATATTTCGGAAATGTACGAAGAAGGTAATTTATACTTACACTAGCGAAACCCCCTACTCCACTCAATCACATCGGTTCGTCACTACGTTTTTAACAGTTACTATACTATTCTCAGAGATTAGATTAGTCGAAGTAAAAAGTATCCTATATTATGTTCACCCAGTAGTCAAGTATCATTATACCGAATTTTATCAGGTTCGTTTTCGGGATTTTTTCAAAGACAGGCAGACAGATAGATTAACATTCTAAAAACTATAGATTCGCTATCATTATCAATATTAATGACTATTTTAATAAGATTTTCCAAAAAATATTTAATGTAGGTACAGATTCGAATTTAAGAACCTATAGATAACTTTCCTAAAGTAACCTTCGCAGAATAAAATTTAAAAAGAAAGGAACGTCGTTAACTAATAAAATATTACTTCTCCAAAACTGTTATATTATTATAATTTTATACATTTTTAAATAACACAAATTTTATTTATTTTTTCAAATATGTTGTCTTTACATAATGTCAATTTTGTATTTTTTCAACAATTTTAATTATTTTCTTATATAATATGTAATAAATCAAATGCTATGTACAATTATAACTGATATACTTACATGTCTGTTTTGTTTTCGTCTGCTTAAAATGTATTAATTGTTTTAACGTGTGTATTGTTAGTGTGCTTCAAATAAATAAAACTTTCAAACACCTTTTACTGTCAGGAGATCTTCTTCTTCTTCTTCTATGCACGGCTGATTTCCGCACTTAGGCAGTGAATGCCCGTTGTGCGTGAAGCTTGTGCTGGTTGTGTTAGTCTGTCCACCCCAGGGCGTCCCAGTAGTCAAGCAGGCTGCCGGTGTCCTGAATGATTTCCTGAAGCGTCCTACTGAGGCCTAGTTTTTCTTTGCGCAGGCGTTCGAGCTCACAACATTCCAGTAGAATGTGGACTGGTGTTTCCTCTTCTTGCAGGCACGCTCTGCATAAGGGGCTGTCTGTAATACCTATATTAAACAGATGTTTATTGAGTCGGCAGTGTCCTGTTATGAATCCCACCACCGTTTTTAGTTTTGTTCTGCTTAGGCGTATTAACTTTAATGTTAGTTGCTTGTCAGTTTTAGGGAAAGCCATTTTTGATTGACGACAGTCGTTATTAGCTTCCCATAGTGTGTTCATTGTTTTAAGAGTTATGTCGTGTAACCATGTCTTGTACTCACTGAAGGGGATTGGTGTTAGTGGAGTAGGACCCTGTATGGTTAGTTTTGAGGCTTGCTTTGCTAAACTATCTGCCATTGTATTACCTTTGTTGTTGGAGTGACCCTTTACCCACGAGAGAGTGAGTTTGTTAGATTGTGAGAGTTGTTCTAAGGTTTTATGACATTCTAGGATGTAATTTGATTTCGTGGTATTTCTTGTTAATGCGAGTAATAGTGCTTTGCTGTCTGTTTTTATGTGTATGGTTGTGTTTTTAATTTCTTTGGTTAGTAACTCTTGGGCACTTACTGTGACGGCTGCACACTCTGTCTGAATTACAGAGTTATGTGTGCCTAGGTGGTAGTTGATTTTAATGTTTAGTGTTTGGCAAAAAATACCTACTCCAGCGCCGCTTTTGTTTCTGGAGCCGTCTGTCAGGAGATTTAAGCATACTTAGATTCAGTCATATTATGATTTGATTTGAATGTTTAAACTCCCTGTAAAATAATCAAAAGGTAATATTTTTGTTTAAGCAAATAGTAAAAAGTAATAAAAATATTCATCACTACAGTTATTTTTCCTTGTCTCGAATGAAACATGTTACAATATTGAAATAAGTATCTTTTAAATAGACACAAAAAGGAAAGCTGGCCATGCAGCAATTATTATTTTAAGATGAAGAATCCCTGTCAGGCGATGTCGGGATTATTTATTTAAAAGAAAGTTTTTATTGTAAAAAGCGTGGAGAGGAAATGCAAAAACGCGAGTACCCTACCTGCTTATTCTGTCCCTTAGAACCACATGCATACTATTTTAAATGTTATTTCACTGATCGACTAAAAAAATCGTGTGCATCCATCTTTACTTGAACAAATCTATTGTTATATTACAATTTCTTTATCCGGTTATGAGGAGAAATTAAAAAAATCATAGACATAATCCTTTTATAAATTCTTACAATGTCCGTACACTTAATTTTAACAAAAGAAGTAAAAACATATTATCATCGAGTAAATAGCACAAAAGTAGTGAGCGTACGTTGATATCAGTCGATTATTAATTTATTTGGGCTACAAACATTAACTAAACAAACATGAAACGTCTAAATGTTAATAATATAGTTTCACTAAAAGCAAGCTTATCTCTACCCTTGAGATAGAGACTTGAGGTGGAGACGTGACTATTGGCGCGAAGACCACTCTATAAATATCGTTGAAATGAGTCTAAATTTTATTTTAACAATAAATAGCAAGCAAATTATACCTACTAATAAAATACACGAAATAAAAAAAATATGTATTAACCCCTTTTCAACGTCCCACCGCTGGGCACGGGCCACCCTTCTATATGAAGGTTTAAACCATAGTACATAACGCTGGCATAGTGCGATGGCCTGTCCTGCCTGCCTGCCTGTCTGTCCTGAATAGGTCATTGATTGTTTACCAACTGCATAACATTTAACATTACATTAGTTTTTTCTGTATGTCGCCATTTATTTTCAATTTTTCTATAAGATGTAGTCTTATGAATGTAAACTTTCGTCTAAATATTACGGTAAGCTCTTTTCTTTGTAGAGCAGGGTGTGAGATAGTTACGCATTTTATTTTCCACTTTTACTGATAACATATAGGCATCGTATCATTTGTCAAACATTCCCGTGGGCGAAAAGCACATTTATTGTGAAAAGGAATCGAACCTGTGACATCCGCTACATTTCTACTGAAACATGACTATAATACGAATAAGTAATAATTGTAGATATTATTGTGTTTTCAACAAAAACATTTAAATGTGTAGCAGTACTTTATACTTATTAATTATTTTATGAACATTAAGTTACTCTTACATTATTATGCTCATAACGCGTAGCGTAAAAAATTCTTTATATGTTTAGCGAAGTTTTTTTAAGCTAATTATGAATAAACTATTCGGTAATTAATTACGAAATTTTTTACCGACCTTAAAAAACTGATAAGTGAAGTAGAAGTAAAAACTAATTCTTATTGTCCCAGGGAGCTTTTTATCCACATAGAATAATCCAGAGAATTTTATATTATAAATTATATTTAGCGTACTCAAGGTTGCATATCACAACTTAAATCGATGATATATACTTAATGCAGTAGGTCGTATGTACTAGTCCTCCCACAACGTGCGTTCGCCCTGGTATGGTAGGATCTCAATAGGGTCCGGCAATCCGGCCGTGTGTGAAACCAAGAAACACGCAAGAACGTCCACTTCGGAAGGCAGTGTATCATGAGGATTGCTCTTGGTACTTATCTGATAGCAAAGTGGACTGTGGAAGAAACCCTTGGCTGTGGTATGCTTCGGCAGACCTTTCGGGCGATGTGGTTCAATGCGCAAGCGATCCTGCGACGCCCAATTTAGACGGAAGATGGGTGCTTGGGTTTTAGTTGATTATTGGTTGGATTCTGGCCCGTGAGCCCACATAAGTTCTACCAGTTTTCTACATTGGTATGGGTAAATGCATTTCCCAAGGATAAGAAAAATAGTAGTATGTACTAGGAATGTATTTCGGCATTACCCGTGTCTCTGCAACCTGTGCAGTGTGTACATACTCGTAACACTCGCTTTTTCTGGATTTTCACTGGCAAATAGCTAATGTTATAAGGAGTTAATTGAAATCAAATGATGCCAAGAGCAATTTTGTTCAAAATTAAATGCATGTGATGAGTAACTTATTTATTTAGGAAAAGATTAATACCATGTTTATAAAACACCATCGCAAATAATGCATTATCTTAAAACAAATTTAATTACCATGAAAAAAGTTATAGCGAGTCAACCTTCAAAGATAGACATATGGTAACGGTGACTTTTCTCAGAACTTTTAAAGGGGAACAATTCTGTCATACATGATTTTCCTTAACCTAACAGCGTACGCGACGGAAGCTCCCAACAGAATTCTTTTTCTCCCATTTTAGCAACATTTCTAAAGGATGCTCCGCCCCTATTGGTCACAGGTGATGTAATATAGCCTATAGCCTTCCTCAATAAATGACCTATCTAACACTAAAAGAATTTTTCAATTCGGAATAGTAGTTCCTATGATTAGCGCGTTCAACCAACCAAACCAAACAAACAAACAAACAAACACTTCAGCTTAATAATATTATTACACATACTAAGTATAGATTACTATAAACCGTTTAATTTATTTTGACTTAGCCCAGCAAAGCGGGCCAGGTTTGCTAGTAATAAATTAAATCGAATTGAATACTGTTTGCTATTGGTTTTTTTTTCATATTAATTATAGCCTATACCTATATAGGTAAAATAGGTATATATATATATATATATACACCTACCTACATATATTGATATGTTTAATTCTTCGTATTATTTTTTCGTCACCTATTCATAACTCCACAAAAATTAAATAATATAATTTAAAAAAATATAATTTAAATAATAACACTTTATTTTTTGCCAGGTACCTAATTATTACATTTTTAGATTATTTTTATGTTCATTAATTAACGATATCTGATTAAGTTATATATTTAATATTTTTTTTATGTTTGTAAAAACTTAGGCGGTACCTTAAATATATACTTATTTTATTTTAAAATATTTTTATATTATTGTAACTAATTGCACTAGCAGGTAAACTTAAAACTTAAGTGTATCTAGGTAGGTATTATTTTTGCATATATAAACCACTTATAGACAAAATTTAAGAAAAATATCTCAAATTAATATTAAAAACATGCACAAAAACTACATAATGCGTCTTAGATTTATTAATATATTCCTAAAAACAAGTAAAAAAATAGAAAACAGGTCTAAAACAACAGAGTTGAGTAAAAATATTCATGAGTCGGCAGAAACGTGCAATATCGCTAGAATCATTAAAACTGAGACAGTAAAGTTCCACGTTGATTTACATTTTATAACACAACTCTTTGTCGTTTTCGAAATATAAAAAATGAGTCCTCAAACACAAAATGTACCTAAAACCGGTCACAATATGCAAATATATTTGTCTATAACAAAGAAGAGCAGCCGACGTCATAAAAAGCTTAAACTAAGTACAAAGAAATTGTTCTAAATATTTCAAGCAACGGTATTTCGGAGGATAAAAAAGGGTTCGTCACAGCCGACAGTTTTTGCGAACGAAATCCCTTTAACTTGATTAATGCACAAAAGAATTAATTTTTGTTTAGTTAGGTCCTTTGAATGACCAGTATAAAATAACGGTCCTAAGAATGTTCATCTCGCCGATGTAGTTAAGTAGAAAATATTGTAAAACATACAACTTTTACATCATTTTAATTTTGAATTGAAGTGTTAGGAATATAAGGAAAACCGACGTCATAAAAATATTTTTATACTTCTTTATAGGTTATTTTTCAGAGCAAATTAGTTATTTTAATGAGTTTGAATTAATTCAGGTTTTAGATGGAACTGTTAATTAACAGTAATAAAATAAAAATTAGGATTTAAAATTGAGAATAAAAAATATAAATTATAGCTAAAAGCTAAAGGCTAAAAAAATGGCTGAAGCAAATATTCTTTTAAGAAAAGCACGAGATGTTATATACAAATAGACATACATTAGATTTTTTTTATTTAAAACTGACCTGACTGAACTGACCTAGCTGACCCTTTCAATAAAGCTTGTGAACTTTCAGTTTGTTACGAAATCTCGGATTTGATATTAGAAGCACTTTTAATATAAATTATATCCAAAGCCAAATAGATCCATCCTATCTGAAGAGACGCTTACAAACTAAAAGTATTGCATTTTTATTATACGTGTAAATTTGTAAAGAGTAAAGCTTGTAAGCCTATTACAAAATCCCTATTTTGTTCAAAACACGCGTGCCAAATAAAAAACATGTTAAGTTATATTGTAAAAACAGATTTAATTACAAAAAAGACCCTCGAATTCTTAAAGAGGGAAACCGGAAACTTGACATTACACGCCCTTGCGTAATAGCGTACACGCGAGTGTCAAAAAACGATGAATTGTTTAGGGTTTTTAAGTCCCCTCATATGAACTTTAGATTTTTTGTTGCTTTTTACAAGCTTTTATTTATTAGAAACCTGCACGCACGTATGTCAGGTGATATTCACGCTATTTCTTTTATATTTTTATTAGCAGCTTACACTATCAGCTAGTTTTAACAATTATTATTATTTTTTGGAGATGTGATATTTTTCTGCAATAAAAACTATGCTGTTTTATTTACCAGGGATTCTTACCTAATTTCATCAAAATGTGTCCAGTGGTATTCTTGTGATGCTGTTACAGACAGACAGACAAAAATTCTTAAAACTATAGATACGACCTCTGTGTCGTAAAATGATTATTTTATTAAGATATTCTAAAAAATATTTAATGTATTCTTATAATTAATAAATTCGACTCAGAATTTTATTATCTTATAAATAATGTAGATACCTATAAAATTTAATTTAAATTTTCTGCAACGTAATTGGCTACAAAACTAAAACAATAACACAGGTATATAAGTAAAAAACTGTATAGTATATCTTTGTATATTCTTATAAATATCAACTTGGTAAGAACGAAAAAAAATCCAAAATAATTCCGTGCCGATTTTTTTGAGACACTCTAGTTTTTATTTGTATTTAGCGCAAAATACACAATTAACTTAAAATTTAGAATTCTATTTTTCAATTAAAAAGGTATCTTAAAACTAAGACTTCACACGATAATTCTTGGGCAATAAATAAAACACTCGTAGTTGTGTAGGTAAGTATGTAGTAGTAGTAACTTGACGCATGTTCTTCTTCATGCACGTTTTTATTCGCACTTAAGAAATTTGCCTGTTGTGCCTGAGATGTAAGTAATCTCATAACATCGTTCCAGCAGTTACGGAGATTGGGCGGAACCAACTGACAAACTGACACTCTAATTTTATTTATCAGTATAGCCAGTATAGCCGAATTTATACCCGCGGCTCCGGCTTTATTTGTATATAATAATTACTTTATAGCGAAGAGTTTTATGGTATATATGTAAATATATAAGTTATAACCTTCCTCCATAGCGGAAAGAAAGTGCGAGAGGCATAAACGCGAGAACTAGTATGAATGAACTAGAAAATATAGTCTCCTTCCCCCATGTTGGAGGTATTAGGAATAAAAAAAAAAATAAAAAAAAAAACCTTCCTCCATAAATAAGATATATACAATATAAACAAATGATTTAATTCTATCTAATAGTTCCAGATATAAAACAATTCAAACGAACAAAAAACAATGGAAATTTCCCACCTAATAATAACTTCACCAGTTATTACTACGCGTACTTGCCCAGTTTTAAATATTCATACGCCTAATAAAATAATAAGTACTTAGTATTAAAATTACATAATATTAACTTTTGTCAGCTCTTGAAAATAATTAGAGGCTCGTCATGTTATACAATTATAATTATTAATTATGTGTTACAAAAACGGCTTTAAGCTGCCTTAAAAAACTATTTCGTACTAGCAATTTCCGCGGCTCCGCCCGTGTTCTAATCACTTTTAAAAAATTTGGGGTTTATTTAAGGTTTATAAGTATTTCTAATACTAAATCATAAAAAAAAATAAAAAATTGGTCTAAAATTAGAAAATAAAAAATCTGGAGAGGTCCAGCCTTACTTGATCTGAGTCCCCTAGGTGACTAGGGGACTCAAATCAAGTAAAAAAAGGTAGATAACGCACCGCCTACATTGTTACTGAAACCACAAAAGTCTGCTCCTTCATGTAAGCACAGCACACATATGCACCAAACTATGCTCATTTTCGTTAGTATCTTACGGGTCGTCGTGCAGTAAGATTGCCAAAAAAATGCCGTCCTGTGTAATTAAATGGTGTAAAAACAATTCAAAAGTGAACAAAAAGTCTGATGGAATATCGTTTCTCATATAAGTACACACAAGATTTTAAATTATTGTAACACAATTTTGAGGTTGTTTGACATAAATAATGACAATGTCCTAAAATGACGTACGGGAGAGTGTTGACAGAAGTTTGTATTTCTACTGGTCAAAAAATGTGAAGTAAATTATAGGTAAATTCATAGCAAAATAATTAAGTAGACATTGAAATTATTACTATTATATACAATTTATTTTGGTTTGTTATTTTATTTAATAAAACTCTTTATTTTTTTAATTTTTTTTATGGTAAAAAGGGGGCAAACGGGCAGGAGGCTCACCTGATGGGAAGTGATCACCTCCGCCCATGGACATCTGCAAGCCAGGTTTGCAGATGCGTTGCCGGCCTTTCAGGAAAGGGAGGGATGGAGGATGGAGGGAAGTGGGAGGGAGGAGGGAACGAAGGCGGAGGATGAAGGGAAGAGGGAGGGGGAAGGAGAGTGGGCCTCCCGGACTCTCACTCACCGGACGAAACGCGACAGCATAGCTGCCACTTCACGCCGGTGTACTGTGAGAGAGTGGTACTAATGAACTATACGGGGCGTGCCGGCCCATTCGGTTGCTACCCGAAGGTAACAAGCATGGCACTACCACTGTAAAATTTATATTACCTTTGTTGTATTTTTCAGCCAAGACTATATATTCAAACTATGTATAAAGTGATCCTACACGCCTCCTACATATTTAAAATCTTATTGTAAATAAAAACATGTTTATTTTTAGTTACATCTATTTTTTATTTTATTTTATCGCATATTACCTATATTACGGAATATTAAGAGGGATTTTTTAAAAAGTATCAACACATCAGTCACGCACACATACTTAGAAAAGTGGTTACACTTTCTGTCCTAAATGCGTTATCTAGGTTTTTTTACTTGATCTGAGCTAGAGGATTAAAAAATTATTCTCAGACCTACTACATAAACACAAAAAAAATCACAAAAATCGATCAAGCCGTTTCGGAGGAGATCGATAACAAACACTGTGACACAAGATTTTTATATATACTTATTTTTATAAGATTAGATTATAATTATGTGTTATAAAAACGACTATAAGCTACCTTATACTTAAAAAACTATTTATTATAATTAACTAAAAGACCCTGATTAAATTAACTTGTCGAGGTGCTTCAATAAAAAAGTCCCCCATCGTAAAATAAGTTAATTATCATACAACTTTACACTTCGTGGGGTCTTTTTTACTGAGCTTTTTTATAATAGGTGTGTAAAAAGTGGTTTTTAAGTAAAGATCTTTAAAAAAGTATGATCAATACAAATAGAGGGATTTTATTGTAGATTAAATGGAGTGTAAACCATCTGGTAATTTTATTTATAAACAAAATTATGTATATTAAAGACCATTGGATAATTGTTAGCGGATTTGGTTACCCAGTAACCCTCAGCGTAGTGGAGTAAAGCCCAATCCCTCTTGTAGTAAAAGGATGCCTGTGCCCAGCGGTGGGACGAAAAGAGGCTCAATACAAAATGACAAAAATGCGATTGATATTTATTTCAAGTCAATCTCATACAAAATAATAACTGTACATGGGAAAGCTTCTATTGTGCGTTTGCTACGAAACTGTTGAAGGAATATAGATTTTTGAATATTGATTTTCTAAATACTGGAGTACCTACAAACAAAATTATCTGTAAGCTGACGCTGTATATATGGCGCTGTAACTAGATTCGTTTTAACGGTTATAAGATTTCTCAGAAAATATTTTTTTCTTAACTTTTTTTTCTACTATAATAAGTATGTGTAATACATAATATAAACCTTCCTCTTGAATCAATCAGGCAATGGATGAAACCGCATAAAAATCCTTTCCTTGATTAAAAAGATGTAAGCGTACAGACGGCGGGAAGCGACTTTGCTTTATACTATGTAGATTGTAGAGATTATAATTATAAATAGAAATAGCACTTAGGTAATCACCCAAGCGAAGCGATGGTTTGTCGCTAGTACGAATATGTAATTAAATTAATGTTAATAAATTGCTTCTTGGTGAAATATATATGAAAAAAATCTTTAAAAGTTAATCTAGAATTCTAATTTTGTTTATAATAAGCCATGAGTCACAGACAGTATGGCATAAATATAGCTTTATTTACATATACATATTTGAAGCTTTCATAGCTATGATACGAGATCGTACTGAACCATGTGTACCTACGTATTGTTTTATTTTATCATAGGTATTTATTGTTTCATTTATTTTATAATATGATCACTATTCAAAATATTCACAAACTAAGTTCCATATTTCTTTAAGACTTTTGCGATTTACTGTATACTTAGGACTAGATGCTCCCAGTCCACAAATATTATAATTATTAACATTTATAATTTAAAGCTTATGTACGTTTGTTTGTTTCATCTTCTTACCGTAACGGATTTAAATACATTAAGTATGCTATTCACTACTTTTTCAAACGTATAATTAAGTACATCTAAATATGTACTTATTTACACGTTAAAAAAAGTAGTGAACGGGACCGATACCGTCGGTCAAAACTGTATAGATATTTAGATATAACCAAAGCCCACAACAAACAAATTTAACAATGTACTATAGGAATGATTACATCTTATGAACGTTACTTGTATAAAATAATTTATAATTTTGGTATATTTTTCGGGCGCGCTTCATATAATTTGTAAGAGAGTTATCACTTTACAATCAGGCTAGGCACGTGGTAAATGCAACAAACAATTTCCTGCACAATTGAGTCTTAAACCCCCAAAAACGAAGCCAATTTCACGTTCCATCAATAGATATCTTTATTACTTAGATCCCTATCGCAATTCTGGACATTCGAAAGCTAGAATCAAGATGTGTAATCTACCCGCCGATATTGCAAAAAGTCGACGGTCAGTCAACAGGGCTTAAAGTCTTTGTATGCTTTTTCGACTGTGTTCCACAATACGAAATAATCTTCAAAAAGTGACCCCAAAGTGCTCGGAATTGAGCTCATGAATGCCGGCCATCGTAATCGTAAAAAATCCTTTAAATCTCCTATTTATTATGGATATTTTTATGTATCAAGCATATCTACAGGCTGGTTTAAATTCTGAAATTTAAAATATAAAATTATGACATTTATCTTAGTTTTCTTTTAACCATTTTTTTGTTCTGAATTTCTACCGATAGTTTAAACCAAAAATGTTTTGGAACTTCTTTTTAAGGCTATATCAAACAACCTTAATTCAAAAAATAAAAAAAATGGAACTACCACTAAAATATTAAGTAATTTGCCTCTAGTATCTGGTATCTATAGATATTTGATTTATTTATTTATTTAAAACTGAATACTTTTAAGTTCAGCCTGTAAACACGCACAATGTGCGTGATGGGTGCCCACTGTATAGCTTCGGCGAGCAGCTTGTCCCAATACGTTACATAAAAGGATGGACGCACGTCCACACACCTGCGGTACAAAAAATGTTGGAAAAAAATTGCAAAAACAAATCCTCATTTAATTATTTGGAATTTACTAGCAATTTTCTCCATAATTTTAATTTACAGAAATTTCAATTTCACTTATTTCGATCATTTTGTTTCCTTAATCATTCATTATAAAACAAAAACATAAAGGAAATATATATATATATCATAATAATAATATAAGCAGTATTATATATGAAATAACCTCAAAAACATGTTTTAAATATGAAGCTGTAAGATTCAGTGTGTGACGAAATCTAAGAGCGATATAACATGAACTAAGGCAGGCTGGATCAATAGCGCACGCCGTTTCATCACGTCGATGGGAAAAAAGAGGAGAAAAAATACATAACTTTTTAGGGGCCGTCCCCCTGCGGTCCCCAACCCCCGCCCAGCTGAGGGGAGACGAGGATCTTGAAAAAAACGAACAAAATATACGCGCGAGCTTCGGCGCGTGCTTACAATACTCGCTATAAAATATCGTATCAAATTTATATAATGGGAAGTACCTTCGGGGCAAAAAACATTTGATTCATATTATGAATGGACGTAGGGGAGCTGAATGTTCGCCATTTATTAATAACCGGTGGTTCGGAAATGAAACACCTACAAGTTATGAGTATTATAAGGTTTCTTTAGAACTGTTACTGAAAATAGTTAAAGGTTAACGGAAGTCTGTTAAATAAAATTAACTCTCGCTAAGTTTTCTTACGTGAAAGTGCAAAGTAAGTATAAGTACGTAGATTGTTAGAAGAATTTTATATGAAATAGATTTAAAAAAAACAGAACAGAAATAAAAAAGCTAAAAGTTACCTCTGTCTTATATTTATAACTTATGTTTTTTTATATGTACTTAAGTATAAATTTCAATATTTTTTTTTAATTTTCTGTTCTCTCGCCTCGTTATATAGAGACACGTTTGTTTAGAGTATCTATGTTAAAAACAAGATTAACTTAAATAAATAAATATGCTAGGACAATATTACAACAGCGCCATCTAGCTCCGTGGTAAGCTACGAGGCTTGTGTTACGGATACTAGATAGTTAATACACTTCAAATATATACATTTTAAATACACTCTTATTATAAATATAATCAGCCATGGCTGGGTACAAACATTCGTGATCAACATTTCACCATCGGACATCGCGTCAAAACCGCAACTTCCATCCACACCACCTCGATGTCCAGCGTTCCACAACAGTGCGATTTTTAAGACATTTTCTGCCACGCACAACCACTCTGTGGAACCAGCTGTCGCCGGATGTCTTTCCAAACCGTTACGACCTGGCAACCTTCAAGAAGAGAGCGTATTCCTTCCTGAAAGGCCGGCAACGCATTTGCAAGCCCTGCAGTGTTGCAGATGTCCATGGGCGGAGGTGATCACTTTCCATCAGGTGAGCCTCCTGCCCGTTTGCCCCAAAAAAAAAACAAACGAATGTCCCCAGCGGGACTCGTACCCACGACCGTTGGCGCAGACAGCAGGGTCACTATCAACTGATCCAAACGTGTCGTCAAATGTGTTATGTTAGTTATGAATGGTTATTTATATGAATATTTATTTTAAAATTAATTACTTCTATCTTATCATAATTTATAATATTCAAATATTGTGCAAAAATATTATTAGATATACTTAAATAGTAGTTAACGCAACTTCTTGAATATTTTTGTAGATTACGTTAATTTAAATTTTATTTTTTTCTACAATATTTACTTAATTATGTTTGTAAAAAACAGATAATATAAAAAGCAAAGCAATTAAAACGTTTCTTAAATTTAATTATTTATTTAAGAAGGATTTAATAATTATTAGTTTTTTTTATTGTTTTTAAATGGAAACAATCAAAATAAAGTAAACCCAAATATTTAATTAGTAAGAACTTACATGAGCTATAAGGTATTAGAAAATACTAAACTATATGAAACGTACAACAATCTAATTTATACATTAATTAATTATTTTTTGGTAAATCTTATTGAAGTATTATTCGTTCACTGTTTTTATTAGTGATCGGAGGAAGTATATTCAATAATATAGATACAAAAGATGAATCTGTAGTTCTTAGAATTTTTATCTGTCTGTCTGAGACTGAGCCACTAAAGAGATTTTGATTACATTTGGTGTGATGATAGCTGGTTATCCGGGTTTTGCTGCGGGCAAAATATCCGTTAAATGACGTTATGAACTACTATGAAAGACAGAACGTGGCTATAATGTTACTACTTAACTAACTACGCCATTTACAATTTTCTATCTAAGTATCCAATGCAATTCCTATTCGAAATTCTTCTGATAATTGGTTAATATATTATCGATTTTAAACTTAACAAATGGATGACATTCATCTTACTTCCATAATAAATACTATATAAAATATAATAAAAGCTAAGATGCGAACTATATTATAAAAGCTAAGATAGGAGCCTACATAGAGGATTTTGGTTTTGACTCGTGTATCTTAAGATTAATTTAGTACATCGTTGTGCAACGAATTAAGTAGCATAAACTGCCTTTAATTTTGAATAATATTTTTTTTTAATCGTAAATTATAAATACAATGGCCAAATTAAATTAGCCTTAACTAGTAGGTAGTAACCAGCCCTACCGGATAGTGTGGTTGCAAAACAAAGCAATTGCACTTTTCGAGTGGGGTGGAGACTCCCCTTTCACACTAGCTTGCTCAGCGCTCTCAAGACTCAACGGGCACAGTGATGGCACACCCCCACGAAAGCTTAGCGTGGACGCCATGAGGGTAGGCTCTGTTAGAGGAGACGTAGCCGATAGATACGGCTGCCTGTTGGCCTCATCACATCACGAGGTCATAGTCTATGAAGACAGAGGGGAAGACCTCTCCTTCCTAAGAGGAGAGGCAAAAATAAATCCCCCACCCACAGAGCCACCCCCCATGGGGCCACCGCTGAGTGGGTCTGAACGCCTTCAAAGGCAGATAGAGGCTGAACGTGAAGCCTCCAGCCCAAGGACCTGTCGTGAGGAACGGCCGAGCCGGGATACTGAACTGCAGGTAGTGGATAGAACCATCCGCCAACTGGTCTCCCCAAAACAGCAAACAAACGAGGACAGGCAGGCAGCGGCGATAAGGGAATTCCTTAGAGTTAAACACTCGGTGAAACCCGAGTCGCCACACACCATCCGCACTCGAGCTGATATGGGACAAGTCACACCACCAAATCTGAAACCAGCACAAAGCCCACAAGAACATGCCATTAACGCATTTGTCGAGTTCCTGGCTATAATCAAAGGGAACCGAAAGGTTAACTTAGCCACCTGCCAGAAGATCATGCAGGCCTATCAGCGAGGAAGCGAAAAGATGCTGGAGATGGAACTCGACAAAGCTGAAGCGGCTATATACGACGATGACACTTCCCAAGTTATTCAAGGGGAAATGACAGGGTCGTACATGACCGCCTACAATACCACTAAAGGCTTCGTGGGACTGGTCGAAGCAGAGGGGCGTGAACAACAACAACCCCCCAAATTTGAAACATCTCCTGGAGACCCAGTAGTTGTGGTAGCTAGGTGCACGAGGGTAATGCTGGACGACAGAATGCTCGAGAAGGCTAAAACCATATTGAGCGAAGTCGACACCGGCATTACACTCGCAAACTGGAAGCTGCCAAAACTAACGTGGACAAACGGGGTACCCGGATGCGGCAAAACAACTCACATCATCAGTCACTTCGATGAGGACAACGAAGTAGTAGCCACCACTACAGTCGAGGGAGCTAAAGACCTAAGGGAGAAGCTCGTGGAACGCTTTGGTGACAAAGCCAAATCCAGGGTGCGTACCATGGCCTCTATACTGGTAAATGGTTTCAAGGAGGGCACTAGTTGCAACCGTCTAACGGTCGACGAAGCCCTCATGAACCATTTCGGAGCCATAGTTATGGCAGCCCGACTGTCTGGCGCAGAAGAAGTGGCACTCATCGGAGATATAAACCAGCTGCCTTATATCGACAGAGAAAATCTGTTCGAGCTAAGGTACTGCTGGCCAACACTGGTGACCAACATCACATGTGAGTTGTCCTGTACGCATAGAAACCCGAAAGACGTCGCATACGCCATATCTACTCCTCCAGTAAAACCATCCACTCCCTGAGCATAGAAAGGTTCACCGACGCGCAAATACCATCTACCAAAGAAGGAACCCTATACTTGGTCCACACCCAGGAGGAAAAGAAGCTCCTGATGGACCAGGGATACGGATCCGGCGAAGGGTCGCGCGTCATGACCATCCACGAGGCACAGGGCCAAACCTACAAAGAGGTCATCATCGTGCGGACAAAGACCAAAAGGCTCCGCATTCACGATAGTGTGTCACATGCTGTCGTCGCTGTGACAAGGCACACCAAGACCTGTGTCTATTACTCTGACGATGGCGACGACGCAATTGGCAAATTTATTCGTCGAGCGGAGGGAGCCTCAGCGAAGACCATCCTAGAGCACAGCCTCAAAATGTCCATTCTTAAACGCGACAAAAAAATCACAGAGGCTGTGCTTGCCCAACTGCGAGATGGGGCGGGGTTCTAGGGTCCTAAAAGTCACTGAAAAAAAAAAAAAAAAAAAAAAAAAAAAAAAGTCAGTGTCGGCCCACGTTACATGCTAATGCATGTATCGCTAGTTTTAAGTCTAAAAATGTAAAACGCCAAAAAAAAAAATTTAAAAAACAAAAGGCACGGGCGCTTAACGCCTGTGGATGAGAACATCTACATAAAAAAAAAAACTAGTAGGTAGTATAGTATAGTAATGGTGACCGAAACAGATATCGATGGACTAAGGAAAAACAAAGTTTATCAGCCAATTAGAAAATTAACAGAGTCTATATTCGTAGCTCATGTGCCACATACAAAACCAATCGAAAACTGTTAAATCTGACACTTTTTGGTCACTCAAATTATGTATAGCAAATCTTAAGCGAGACTGTTCACTTTCCATAGTTTTAAACTAGCAATTGACCCTTCAAATTCAAACACCCATGAAATTTTCAGCTGTTAACCAGGAGCCATCGGATCGGACATGAATTGACGCTCAACGGAAACTGACACATCATGATTACAAAGCGATCATCGCAACTTAAAATACATTGTAATATAGAAAAAATATCAACATCTGGCCTTTGTCTCCCTCGCGGGGGAGGTTATAGAATGAAATAAATAAATAAATAACAAAATGTCTCCACCGCACGCGTCATTATTCAAGTACGATTGACAGCTACTTCCATGGGTCCCCGAACCATAGCATAATAATACGCCTACTTACGACTCCTGAACTCATGAAGCA
Source organism: Boloria selene (assembly GCA_905231865.2). Classification (NCBI taxonomy): domain Eukaryota; kingdom Metazoa; phylum Arthropoda; class Insecta; order Lepidoptera; family Nymphalidae; genus Boloria; species Boloria selene. The sequence continues at coordinate 4,364,995 of HG993133.1, forward strand.
TAACGATTTTTATACTGTATCCTATACGATTTATACTAAGCTAGAGGCATTGGAATTGTAAATCATTAAAATTTTATTTTATAGGTATAATAACATACGGTAGGTACAACCTGAAACACCTGTTGGGTGTCTGTCAGACTTCTTCTCATCGTGTTTGTTCGTTGTTTGTTGTTCTTTTATTTAAGAAAAATAATTAATTTTAAAGATTCCGCAACAAAAAAACCTATTAAGAGAACCCTAGTAACAAATACATTAAATATTTGTAATTCATTTTAATAGCACAATGATTGTCTCCAGTAAAAATATAATAATATGTCTATTAGTCTTTAAGTAAATGAACTTTAAACAAATAGAACTAATAAACAAAATGTATGTGTCTTTGTTTATATACAAACTATGAGGTGATAGTGATAACTGTTAACTAAGTATTTACTGTATTGGCGCCTCTTCAGATAACAGCGATATATTTTTAAACTAAACTAATACTACTTAATTTATATTTATAAAATAAAAATAAAGTAGGTATAATATCAAAAATTTTAAATTAACTAAATTGTATTCATGCTTAATATTTATACAAATAAAATAAAAATAAATATCTTGGCCTTTAGACTTTAATAATTAACCTTACCTCATGAACGAGTAGGTAGATCGATTACGATGGAACTTTCACTGGTTGATAGAAACTGCAAACATAAAGAACAAAGGTTTTTTCTGGAGAACAAAGAAGGCTGTTCCTAGATAAACCTACGGTCTATTTTACTTTTGAACTTTTAATGAGGTACTTTTTATTTTGATTTTAAATTTTTTGTGTGCTCTACTGAAAATAAAAAAAAAACAAAAAACCTTTTTACGTGATTTTCCATTATAAACAATATATAAAATAGGTACAATTCGTGAAAAATCTTGGCATATAGGTAAATAATATTAATAAATGACCACTATTTTTATTATAATACATATAAACGTAATATTGAATTAAACTACTAGCTCTGAATATATTTTTCACGAAAGCAAAAAATATTACCAACGTTAACCTATCTAGTTATTTTACAAGAGCAAATATTAAGTTTTTTTTTTGAGTTTTATATCAATAAAGGACTAAAGCATTCTAAGACGTGTCGTATCTTTTGAACGACGGTGGCGAATCGCAAACTTCATGAATAAATATAGGTTCGATATTCTTTTTGAATAAAAATATACAATAAAAAAACGATTTATCAAAAACTTATGTTCATTCAAACAGAATGGCCTTTTATAAACTTTAAATAAACATCAATTTTAGGATGATGTACAAAATGGTGCGTGCTGACTGCTGAATTGTTATTTTTTTCTAAAGTCGCATTTTTAGTGGCACAAGAGTACTAATGAGTGGCGGACACCCACGTAACGATGACACGCATTTTCTTATTTTATTGTAGGTACATAACTCAAATTTGAATATTTTTACCAGCTGTGTTCTACATACATATTTATTTCTATAGACGCAATAATATTTTTACCTATGTGATCAGAAGCAGAATAATTTTGGCTTGGTTTTTGAATAAAAATGTATAAAATAATTTTAGAACTATTTTATATATTTAGCCAACAACAACAAACAACAATTAACGATGTAAACTTACACACATATATGTATTCAGCCATTTATCATGTCCCACAGCTGAGCTCGGGCCTCCCGGTCCTGAGCATACGAGGTGGATCAGACCATAGTCCACCAAGCCTGACCAACGCGGATTAACGGACTTCTCATATCTTTCGAAAAACATGCTAGGTTCTTTCAGACATGCAGATTTCCTTGCGATGTTTTCTTCGCCGTACAACAGGTGGTAATCATGTTTGAAATGATTCGCACGTGCAAATATCAATGAAGCGAGGGTTCAAATCCGAACCCGCAGCACACGGTTATCCCAAGCGAGCGCGTTACCACTTGGCTACCACTGCCCACATATCTACATGCAAATGTTTTCGTAATATCCATTTCAGTGTGCTCTGAGGTAATAAAATTCGAATTGCTACTACAATAACCTGGTATAAATAAATTATTTTATTTATACCAGGTTATTGTAGTAGCAATTACAATTACTGTTCTCTTTAAATAAGCTAATCATGGAGTCCTCAGACTTATCACTTACATTTATTTAAGTATAGTTTTAAGGTTCATAAAAAAAGCTAATAAGTAATTTATCGTCAAAAGTATAGCCTCAGAAGACAAACATGTCGTACCAGGGTTTGTCTTCTAATACTTAGCTTAGTTTTAGAGATCTTTTAGATTCTTTGGGTATTCTTTCTCTGTTCTTCATTGTGAAACTCGTACAATACTGTTAAGATAAGCTACTTTATTAAGGAATAACCAATTTGAATGCTTATGCTTTCATTTATATTTCAAAATAAACTTTTCGAAAAAATCTAATTTAAGTTCACTGTTTAAGAAAATTTAAATAAATATTTATACCTAATTACATTAACAAATAATATTATTTTTCGCTTCGCTATTGTGTTTGCATAAATCGTGTGTTTCTTTTTTACTGCAAGTTTTGTGAGATTTTTTGTTTTTAATGTTATTATGGATAATATAATAATATTAATTATTATTTTGTAATTTTATTTTTAATTTTTTACAAATGTTGCTTCATGTGTACTTGCGTATAAAATAGAAATAATTTAGCTTTGTTATCAAATTGGCCAAAATTATCTGAATATTCAATTGAACACTATTACAATAGTATTCAAATAGGTATATAATGTATCCCATGCTCGTGTGGGTTGTTCCCATAGAGTATATTGCTACATATTAAACAACAGTTGCTGTGTTTCTGATGTCGGATTGCCGTGTTTTCAGGTAAAAGTTAAAATATTACCATGTCTCATACAATTAATGTAATGAAAATGTACACTTCGTAAGGTGCTGATAAACGTGTTTTAAGGTACGGCAACAATTATTCTGCCGTGTACCGTGTTATTTTTACTATTTAATGGCCCCTAATTACCGTATAACACGGCTATTGCCGTATACGTAGTAACTAATACTTAATCTGTGCCCGTATAAATGAAAACCATGCTCCTAAGTCAACTACCAACATGTAGTACTTGTAGTCTGCTCGAAGTCGGATCACGGTCGAGTAAAACAGGTCTAGCAACAAGTTCAATTTCAGTAGTAAGAGATTTGTTCGATTTGCGATACAAGCTTCCAAGCTTCGCGTCAACACCGCTGTACGGCGTTGCTATCGATGGATTTGCGCAGTGCGCACTGCGCACGCTATTAGGTAATAATTACATGATATTTATGAAATACGAAATAAATTCGAGTAATGTGATGAGGGTTTAGTACGCTTGCATTACGTGAATAAAAAATGAGACAAGTAGTTGCACAGCACCCCAGTCTATCGTCACGCTACGGCCATAAATGGAAACAATTGTCACGATAAGATTATTTTATAAAATAGATTTTCCCATTTTCTTATATTTAAAATAGTCATATCTCTTTAAAAAATGATTATTGTTTACTCCACCAAGCGTGAAAAAATTTCATTGGGCTACTTTAATTTTCCTGCGTGCAAATTCTTAAAAACATTCAATAATTAACAAATAATAAAAAAAAACTGTCGTGACATTTTCATCACATCGTGTCATGAAAATCTCCTGCGAAAAACGAAATTATAACATTTTTTTCAGTAGACAGGCAAGGCCTCTTATGTTATAGCAGACACAGCGGCACAGTGAAAACGAAAACTGGGCTTATAAAATATTAAACGTAGGTTTAAAGAGCAAATTAAGATCTACAATATGAGATTTTTATATATCTTTTATTTCGAAATTTTAATGCTTGTAGGCCGGGACGTTGACCTAAAAAAAAAGAACATACCAGATGTGCCTTAAGAAAACATGCATAATATTTATAACGTTAGTTACTACATAATATATCGCTAGTTATATGCTCATATATACTAAAAATTGACTCAATCTGCACAAGAAAATTTATTTTGAAGTTTGGTTAACAACCAATGAATACATGAAAAACTAAATAAATATTATACATACTTATAATAATTTTACATATAATACCTAAAATTAAAAAGTTTTTTTAATTCATAGGTATAAAGATAAAATAGTAACAATATTTTTATTAACTATAAAATTCATGACAATTGTGAATTGACATTTGACAGCGTTTGCCGAAGCCGTATCGTATCGTGACTTTCAAAAATCAAAATTCTTGAATTCTTATTTTGTTTGCAACAAATTCATGTAAGTTTCTATTAAATTTCGCACGATAAGTGTAGTTTTAAATCAAAGATAAACTACACTTAGCATAACTCTTCAGATAACAGCGATATATTTTTAAACTAAACTAATACTACTTAATTTATATTTATAAAATAAAAATAAAGTAGGTATAATATCAAAAATTTTAAATTAACTAAATTGTATTCATGCTTAATATTTATACAAATAAAATAAAAATAAATATCTTGGCCTTTAGACTTTAATAATTAACCTTACCTCATGAACGAGTAGGTAGATCGATTACGATGGAACTTTCACTGGTTGATAGAAACTGCAAACATAAAGAACAAAGGTTTTTTCTGGAGAACAAAGAAGGCTGTTCCTAGATAAACCTACGGTCTATTTTACTTTTGAACTTTTAATGAGGTACTTTTTATTTTGATTTTAAATTTTTTGTGTGCTCTACTGAAAATAAAAAAAAAACAAAAAACCTTTTTACGTGATTTTCCATTATAAACAATATATAAAATAGGTACAATTCGTGAAAAATCTTGGCATATAGGTAAATAATATTAATAAATGACCACTATTTTTATTATAATACATATAAACGTAATATTGAATTAAACTACTAGCTCTGAATATATTTTTCACGAAAGCAAAAAATATTACCAACGTTAACCTATCTAGTTATTTTACAAGAGCAAATATTAAGTTTTTTTTTTGAGTTTTATATCAATAAAGGACTAAAGCATTCTAAGACGTGTCGTATCTTTTGAACGACGGTGGCGAATCGCAAACTTCATGAATAAATATAGGTTCGATATTCTTTTTGAATAAAAATATACAATAAAAAAACGATTTATCAAAAACTTATGTTCATTCAAACAGAATGGCCTTTTATAAACTTTAAATAAACATCAATTTTAGGATGATGTACAAAATGGTGCGTGCTGACTGCTGAATTGTTATTTTTTTCTAAAGTCGCATTTTTAGTGGCACAAGAGTACTAATGAGTGGCGGACACCCACGTAACGATGACACGCATTTTCTTATTTTATTGTAGGTACATAACTCAAATTTGAATATTTTTACCAGCTGTGTTCTACATACATATTTATTTCTATAGACGCAATAATATTTTTACCTATGTGATCAGAAGCAGAATAATTTTGGCTTGGTTTTTGAATAAAAATGTATAAAATAATTTTAGAACTATTTTATATATTTAGCCAACAACAACAAACAACAATTAACGATGTAAACTTACACACATATATGTATTCAGCCATTTATCATGTCCCACAGCTGAGCTCGGGCCTCCCGGTCCTGAGCATACGAGGTGGATCAGACCATAGTCCACCAAGCCTGACCAACGCGGATTAACGGACTTCTCATATCTTTCGAAAAACATGCTAGGTTCTTTCAGACATGCAGATTTCCTTGCGATGTTTTCTTCGCCGTACAACAGGTGGTAATCATGTTTGAAATGATTCGCACGTGCAAATATCAATGAAGCGAGGGTTCAAATCCGAACCCGCAGCACACGGTTATCCCAAGCGAGCGCGTTACCACTTGGCTACCACTGCCCACATATCTACATGCAAATGTTTTCGTAATATCCATTTCAGTGTGCTCTGAGGTAATAAAATTCGAATTGCTACTACAATAACCTGGTATAAATAAATTATTTTATTTATACCAGGTTATTGTAGTAGCAATTACAATTACTGTTCTCTTTAAATAAGCTAATCATGGAGTCCTCAGACTTATCACTTACATTTATTTAAGTATAGTTTTAAGGTTCATAAAAAAAGCTAATAAGTAATTTATCGTCAAAAGTATAGCCTCAGAAGACAAACATGTCGTACCAGGGTTTGTCTTCTAATACTTAGCTTAGTTTTAGAGATCTTTTAGATTCTTTGGGTATTCTTTCTCTGTTCTTCATTGTGAAACTCGTACAATACTGTTAAGATAAGCTACTTTATTAAGGAATAACCAATTTGAATGCTTATGCTTTCATTTATATTTCAAAATAAACTTTTCGAAAAAATCTAATTTAAGTTCACTGTTTAAGAAAATTTAAATAAATATTTATACCTAATTACATTAACAAATAATATTATTTTTCGCTTCGCTATTGTGTTTGCATAAATCGTGTGTTTCTTTTTTACTGCAAGTTTTGTGAGATTTTTTGTTTTTAATGTTATTATGGATAATATAATAATATTAATTATTATTTTGTAATTTTATTTTTAATTTTTTACAAATGTTGCTTCATGTGTACTTGCGTATAAAATAGAAATAATTTAGCTTTGTTATCAAATTGGCCAAAATTATCTGAATATTCAATTGAACACTATTACAATAGTATTCAAATAGGTATATAATGTATCCCATGCTCGTGTGGGTTGTTCCCATAGAGTATATTGCTACATATTAAACAACAGTTGCTGTGTTTCTGATGTCGGATTGCCGTGTTTTCAGGTAAAAGTTAAAATATTACCATGTCTCATACAATTAATGTAATGAAAATGTACACTTCGTAAGGTGCTGATAAACGTGTTTTAAGGTACGGCAACAATTATTCTGCCGTGTACCGTGTTATTTTTACTATTTAATGGCCCCTAATTACCGTATAACACGGCTATTGCCGTATACGTAGTAACTAATACTTAATCTGTGCCCGTATAAATGAAAACCATGCTCCTAAGTCAACTACCAACATGTAGTACTTGTAGTCTGCTCGAAGTCGGATCACGGTCGAGTAAAACAGGTCTAGCAACAAGTTCAATTTCAGTAGTAAGAGATTTGTTCGATTTGCGATACAAGCTTCCAAGCTTCGCGTCAACACCGCTGTACGGCGTTGCTATCGATGGATTTGCGCAGTGCGCACTGCGCACGCTATTAGGTAATAATTACATGATATTTATGAAATACGAAATAAATTCGAGTAATGTGATGAGGGTTTAGTACGCTTGCATTACGTGAATAAAAAATGAGACAAGTAGTTGCACAGCACCCCAGTCTATCGTCACGCTACGGCCATAAATGGAAACAATTGTCACGATAAGATTATTTTATAAAATAGATTTTCCCATTTTCTTATATTTAAAATAGTCATATCTCTTTAAAAAATGATTATTGTTTACTCCACCAAGCGTGAAAAAATTTCATTGGGCTACTTTAATTTTCCTGCGTGCAAATTCTTAAAAACATTCAATAATTAACAAATAATAAAAAAAAACTGTCGTGACATTTTCATCACATCGTGTCATGAAAATCTCCTGCGAAAAACGAAATTATAACATTTTTTTCAGTAGACAGGCAAGGCCTCTTATGTTATAGCAGACACAGCGGCACAGTGAAAACGAAAACTGGGCTTATAAAATATTAAACGTAGGTTTAAAGAGCAAATTAAGATCTACAATATGAGATTTTTATATATCTTTTATTTCGAAATTTTAATGCTTGTAGGCCGGGACGTTGACCTAAAAAAAAAGAACATACCAGATGTGCCTTAAGAAAACATGCATAATATTTATAACGTTAGTTACTACATAATATATCGCTAGTTATATGCTCATATATACTAAAAATTGACTCAATCTGCACAAGAAAATTTATTTTGAAGTTTGGTTAACAACCAATGAATACATGAAAAACTAAATAAATATTATACATACTTATAATAATTTTACATATAATACCTAAAATTAAAAAGTTTTTTTAATTCATAGGTATAAAGATAAAATAGTAACAATATTTTTATTAACTATAAAATTCATGACAATTGTGAATTGACATTTGACAGCGTTTGCCGAAGCCGTATCGTATCGTGACTTTCAAAAATCAAAATTCTTGAATTCTTATTTTGTTTGCAACAAATTCATGTAAGTTTCTATTAAATTTCGCACGATAAGTGTAGTTTTAAATCAAAGATAAACTACACTTAGCATAAATACTGGACCATGCTAAACATTGTTTTTTGTGAATCTCACGAATCAGTTCATGAAAATATACAAACATATTTTTGTGAAATAATTTAACTAGCATCACTACATTTATAAATCCCATTAATTACAGTGAAATGGCTGCCTCAGTAGTTGATACTTACTCTGATCCCAACATGAGCTGGATGAATGCACCCCACAGCACAGGAACCTCTATCATGGCGTGCGAATTCGATGGAGGTGTTATAATAGGCGCTGATTCTAGAACTACCACCGGCGCTTACATTGCTAACAGAGTGACGGACAAACTAACAAGAATCACGGATCATATCTATTGTTGTCGTTCTGGTTCCGCTGCTGACACACAGGCCATTGCTGATATTGTAACTTATCATCTGAGTAAGTAATGATTTTTCTAAACTATAATCATTATTTGTTACAAGTTTAATGTGATATTGCTTTACTTAATAAGTAAATATCTGTCATAAAATACTATGAGACTTTTATGTGGCAAGTATTGTATTGCAATATTGTTTAGTAACTAAAAATATTTTCATGTTTTAGACTTCCACAAGATGGAGTTGGGTGAACAACCATTAGTTCAGACAGCTGCTGCAATTTTCAGAGAACTTTGTTACAATTACCGTGATTCTTTAGTTGCTGGTATTCTGGTTGCTGGTTGGGATAAGAAGAATGGAGGTAAAAATATCTTTATTCCCTTCTTCTTCTTCTTCTTTGCATGATTGGTTTCCACACTTAGGCAATAAATGCCCGTTGCATTGTCTTTGTTATTTAAAATATAATTCAATGTAAGATCTTATTTGTCATTTTGAATAAAACAATATTCTCAAAATATTAAAAAATAATGTATTAAACTTACTTGTCTTGACTGTAGTGAATTAGAAATTGAAACACCGGTGTTTATAAAATGTTCTATATTAATTAATGTAGTTTAACTACATATTATGCCAAATTACTAGTTTATAAAAAAATAAGAATAAATGTTAACAATAAATTATCTTGATTGGATTTCATCATAGAATAGAATCATATTAATTAATAATAAAATCATGTATTAATTATTAATAATATTTTAAGGTCAAATCTACTCAGTACCCATTGGAGGTATGGTCCAGCGTCAAGCAGTGTCTATTGGTGGCTCTGGTTCTTCATATGTATATGGATATGTAGATGCTAACTTCAAACCCAAAATGAGTAAGGAGGAAGCTAAGCAGTTCGTAACTAACACACTAACCTTAGCTATGTTAAGAGATGGCTCGTCTGGAGGAGTTGTGAGACTTGGCGTTATTACCGAAGCAGGTGTTGAAAGATCAGTGATTTTGGGAGATCAACTGCCTAAGTTCTATGAAGGTTGATTGTATTTTAATTTGTAATAATAAAAACTTTGCATTAAATTGGTGTTTTTTATTTAATCTTTATTAAGTTTATAAGTGGAGTTATTTTTAATACTATATTTGCAACCACTCAATATAGATTAGACCATAATTTTTATTAATTTAAATAAAACAATATTTTAATGTACTTATTGATTTATAATAATAATTTATTAAAGATAACACATAATATTAAGCTAATCTTAGTTATGATATAATGAATAGCAATAAAATAATTAAGTTAAATTTCAACCTGGAAATCAGAAGTACCATAAATGCATTAATATATTTAGTATTTTTTGACAAAGTTAATTCATGTTGCTTAGATACTTATACATTATAAATAATTATTCTTGCTGAAAGTTAAATATATCAACAAAAATAAATAGTTTATGGCACATGTAATAACATACATATTTAGTGATTTTCTTAAAGGCTTTATAAACTAATCAATTTTCCCATTTAACATTTAAAAAAGCTGTGTTTGGTGCATTTAACCCTGAGAAAACCCATATATTAAGTACCATTTTTAATTACCACTTAAATTGCAAAATAGTCATTTCCAAATCTACATATAAAATTCTAACTTAGTTTAATCCATACATTTTGTTTGGAAAATCTTATAAAAATGGTAATTATTATTTATAGAAACTAACTTTGAATTTTTGTCTGTCTGTCTGTCAACATATAGGTTACTTTTAACTGCTGGAAAATTTCTCATTTCTGAGAAATCTCAAGTAACAGTTACAAACCGGCTATAAATTTTGACACGGTATAATAATATAAGAAATATTAGAATAAGGTTGTTGTGTATGAAATATTAGAATGTTGTAAATAGACCCGAGTCTAATCGCAGGCGGACGGGAAATGCTTATAATAAAAAGAAAAAAATAATAAGTTATATCTTTAATTATTATGTATCTATTTTAACTTATACATAAAATGTTGGCTTCTTTTTGAATTAAATCAAAATGAATACATAGGCAACAAAATGACATTTTTTATTTATTGCTTTATACAATAATAAATATATTTTACAATGGAACCCCAGCGTTCAATCATATCTAAGTAATAACTCCCAGCTCCTCCATAGTGTTCAAGTCACGCATTAGCATCTGAATGGTTTGTTTTGTTCGAGGGAAGAAGTCCGCTGTTTCATCATCTTCAAATGACGGGTCTTGTGATTCTAATTCTGTAGAAAAAAAGCATTTTAGTATAAAGTTTTTTTTACTACTACAAATTTACTATACTTTTTATATTGACGATACGTTTGGCTCAGTTGGTAAGTGACTCTACTTTCTGCGCCAGCGGTCGCTGGTTCGAGTCCCGCTGGGGCTTTCATTTGTTGAGCTCCATGTTGTTCTCCAGTCATGGATGTTAATATTTATATTATGTATGTATTTAAAATTTATATGTGCAGTATATTAACTATCTGGTATCCGTAACACAAGCCTCGTAGCTTTCCACGGTACTAGATGGCGCTGTTGTAAAAATGTCCCAACATATCTTATTGAAATCTTCATTTTTCTCTATACATAAAATATATTGTAATAGCATTATTTTACGTTGAGACTTCCCAGTAATCAGAAACACTTGTAATGGTAATTGTTTGCACCTTCCCAATTGGGTTGAAGATTTCTTATAGAGAATATAGAAAAGACTTGTTAATACATTTTTTATACGTAAATAGTAATATTATAGAACTTTAAGACAGAAAATATATGTTAATAGGTGAGCGAGCATGTGTGTGTGTGGGCGTGGCCAAATCTTTAGTTTTACTACCAAATCTTAAATAACTAAAATCTTAAATAACAAATCAAATACTAAACATACATAGAGAACAATCTCGAGCAGAGTGAGAATACATACACAATATATTTTACCAATTACTAGCATTTCTCACGGCTTCGCACGCGTTCTAAAGACCGGAAACTTTTTCTACCTAACCTACTTTCTGAGTCGCGCGGTACCTTGCAGAACTAACCCCCGCACTTCCCGTTTTTGCAACATTTTTCATTGACGCTCCGCTCCTATAGGTTGTATCGTGATGAAATATAGCCTTAAGCCTTCCTCGATAAACGGACTATCCAACACAAAAATATATTTTTTAATTCGGAGTAGTTCTTGAGATTAGCGCGTTCAACCAAACAAACAAACTCTTCTGCTTTATAATATTAGTATAGATTATCATTTCAATAAACCCTTTAATTATTTTTAATATTCCACTTCATTTTTATTCATAACTTTGGGGTCAGATGTGACCCCATGCGACTACTTGTGTGATTTTCTTAATGCGCCTAATTAAGGGTTAAATAAAATAAAAATATATCTGACCCGCAATCTGCGCCTCGATGGAGTCGAACCTCGCGTCGAGAAGCGCTTGACAGCGCTGCACGTGGCGCAGCAAGCGCTCGCGGCACGCGCCGTCCTCGATGGCCGCCTCGGGCTGCGGCGCCGGCGCCGGACGACACGGCTCTTGCTCTACAACATTGTCACACCCCATTCATCATCATCATCATCCCTTTTTAACGTCCCACTGCTGGGCACGGGCCTCCCTCAGTACGAGGGAGATTTGGCCTTAGTCCACCGCGCTGGCCCAGTGCGTGTTGGCGGACTTCACATGTCTTTCGAAAACTTGCCAGGTTTTCTCAGACATGCAGGTTTCCTCACGATGTTTTCCTTCACCGTAAGACAAGTGGTAATCACGTTAGAAAAGATTCGCACATGAAAATATCAGAGGTGCGAGTCCCGGAGTTGAAGCCGCATCACTCGGTTATTCAAGCGAGCGCGTTACCGCTGGGCTACCGCTGCCACATCCCAATAATCTATATTAAATATGTCCTCCTAACAGAATTTGGACACGACGGCCAATCTCATTGAGACTAGCCAAATGAGCAGTAGATATTATAATGGGTTAAACTGTACAATATAGACTTCCGATTTTAGGGGACAGGAGGGCGGGAGAACGAGGAGAAGGAACGAGTACCATAAGCATTACTAGGCCAGATAGGTTATGTTTAGATTCGAACATGACCACAAACATAAGCGACTTGAAAAATTGATTTTTAATCTATAGCATGACACATTCACTTAGTTTTATGTCAATATAACCTCAAAATTGTATAATTTTTCAAAATAAATATCTCCAAAACTACTAATTTCCTACACTCGCCTTTTTTAAGGTGTAGGTCTATTTACACCTACTCCTCGTTTCCCCGCCCTGCTTTCTAGTCTATATTGTACAGTTGAGCCCAGACACTCAAACTACGGTGGGACGACACTCGACACGACCAAGGCTACGTCCGCACAGACAAGCAGCTTGCTTAGTGCCTAGAGCCTAACGAGTCACCTGGCTAGTAGCTTACTAAAACGAACGTTCTAAAATGTTCGCGACCGGCCGCACTGCGCGCTTATACTTTGTCCATGTTGTTAATGGTTTTTTGACAGCTCACGCCCACGAAGTTTCGTATTTAATGGTTAGCCATTAAAGTTAAAATGTCATACTCATTAATATTGTACTTCATGGACGGGCACCTCCCCCTTATTGCTGTGCCACACATAACGATTACTACGATTGTGCCACAGATTACAAATAATCGATAGAAATCAATGCTAATATGTAAATAATGTGTAATATGTTATTCAATAAGGAAGACAAAAAATGTTTAAGATTTAAACCAATAAATTAAATCATTAAAGTTAATAGTAAAGTTTTACTTTCTTCTTAGTATAAGGCAGTTCTCTTAGTTCTGTCCACCACACTTGATTTTTACGATAATAATATTTATTTTCATATTAATAAATATTATTCTATACTTAAAAAAATAAGAGAAATCGATTATTACGTCCTTTTGTCATCACTATAGCTTGTCAGTCGGCGAGCTGTCAAAAAACCATTAACAAAATGGACAAACTATAGCGTCAAATTACTTGCTAAGCGTGTATCTAAGTAAACAAACATGTTGGTTTTTTGACATTAGGCGCGAGGCATTTTATTCAAGAAATAATGGATGAAACATAAATTGCATCAATTTTTAAGAGAGAACCTTTGTGGAATCCGCAAATGAACTAAATAAAAATACAATTATTTAAAAAAAACTATGGGAAGATTTATCAGTCGAAGTAAAAAAAGATCGTAAGTACTAAAAAATTGTTAATTTATGTATGAACCCAACATGATGGATAAGACCTTGAAATGGTATATTTTAAATGTGATTTTTTGTAAATAGCAGTTTTACAGCTATTTTTGAAAGTGACATCTCTTCTACGTGCGGACAAGCAACCACGCAAACCTCCTGCAGTGCGGCCACTGTGTATCCTACCATGTTGCCAGAGCACAATCCACTAGGCTCTAGACGCTAAGCAAGCCGTCTGTCTGTGCGAACGTAGCCTTAAAGTTAAATGGCAGGAGCGATTACGTCTCCGAGATTCTCTTTTACTGACTGAATAGATCTGGATGAAATTTTGCATGGACTGAAATAACACATAAGCTAATTTATATTTTCCACAGAGCGACATCTCTTCCATACTAATTGTTAAAACCTATCTAAGGACAAATCCGAGGATGAGTCAATAATTTTGAAATATCTTTTCAGCCTTTTTCGCGATTTATTTAGATCCAACATTTTAAACGGCCTAATGCAGCAATATAATACATTTAAAAATATTAAAATTTCCAATAGCAGTCAATATTCACCTTGAACAGATTTGGCCAGTCTCTCCAACTCCGACGTCGTTATAGGCAGATCTAACGACATACCACTTGGACTCGACAAGCCTGTATTGAGACCGAGCAAGGATGCTGCATCTCTTTGGCTGTACCGCTCTTGATCAGAATCTTCTGTAATCGGCATTCTAACATCTAGAGCGTCTTTTATCTCGTCGGGTTTCACTGGTAAGTTTTCTTTACCTATGTTGTTTATTAACATGTTTAAGTCTGAATAATCAGAGTTCAACCGATCTTGTGTGTATGTCACTTCTGGATTTTCCCAATCTTTCGCCCACAGGTATAGCTTCGGATGGTCCTTTTTGCTATAGAAACAGAATATTAGTTATTTAACCCCTCGAGCGTTTCACGATACACCGTAAGATCATAAGAGAAAAGGCTCGAGGCGTCGACGGATCCGCATATGCATCCTAATTTAAAAATAATTTAAAAATAAAAAAATATATATTACATCACTGCGAGATAAGTTCAGTTTTATTTGCTTATTAAATTATATAAATAGTTAGATAAACTCATAACGAAGCCGGGAAGGTATAATTTATACCATTTTAATATATACATATCAACGAATTCATCGTTTTTCCGAAGGTCTACCCTATCTATCAAACGTCCTTGAAATTACGCCGACGCTTCGAGCCTTTTCGTAAAACGGAGGCCGACGCTCTAGGGGTTAATAACATAATATAATAACCATTTAAAATTTCTAAAATCAATATTAAAATTTTTCATAAATAAAATACTAGACACTTGACACGCAGCACGTCGCGTATAAAACTATTAGATATATACTTGAACGCACGTAGCAATTGATACTTGTTGCATATATAAAGTACCAAAAAACCATACACTGATGTCGCGCGTTGTCAGCAGATAAGCCATGCACGGCACCAACGCGGCGACTGAACAATGCATCAGATAAGGGCATGCACATACGCAACGACTAGTACTAGTCGTGCATGAAAACAATCAGATAAAGCCGTGCACCCACGCGGCGACCAATACCAGTCGCGCATACAACTAATCAAATCAAAATATTCTTTATTCAAATAGACTTTTACAAGCTCTTTTGAACCGTCATTTTTACATTATTAAAATTAAAAGTCAGTCTCTAAGTCTGAGTAAAGTTCCACCGGCTCGGAAAGCTGTTCTGCTGAGAAGAACCGGCGAGAAACTCCGATAACGCAACGCATGAGATAAGGGCGTGCACTTACGCAACTCGTCGCGCATACAATGTATCAGATAAAGCCGTGCACCCACGCGGCGCGGCATGAGATAAAGGGGTGCACTCACGTGGCGACCGATACTCGTCGCACATACAACGCATCAGATAAAGCCGTGCACTCACGTCACACACGGCGACCGGTACGCATGAGATAAGGGCGTGCACTCACGTGGCGACGTGGTACTTGACGCGCAGCGCGTGCAGCGCGTCGCGCATGCGCAGCAGGTTGCCCGACAGGTGGTGCGCGCGGCGGAGCGGCGCGGCGGGCGGCGCGCCCGGCAGCGCGCCCTCGTACAGCCGGTCCTGGTCGTGCAGGAAGCGCGCCGACCGCCGCCCGCGCCACGGCGACAGGCAGATGCTGCACGTGTACTTGTCGGGCACCTGGCGATTGCAGACGATTGCTTATAACAAACTTATCTAATCTAATAATATATATAAATTACGTGTCACGTTGTTTGTTCGCGATGAACTCCTAAACTACTTAGGGGTCGTCCATAAATCACGTGATGTTTGAATGGGGGGAGGGGGTTCGGAAAAAATCACGAAATATCACCAGGAGGGAGGGGGGGTGCAGTGAGTTATCACGTGATTTTTTTTACTCACCGTTGAGATTATCCCGCGCGCCGCGACAATCGCCGAATTTTATAATAATAAGCCTAGTCACCTCCAAAACTTCTCTAAAAAGACCTGTACGGGAACTACTATTGCAAGAAATTGCACTATTAAAAGCTATGCTATGCTTTAAAAAATCGTGTATTATAAATTCTTCATAACAGATGATGAGACCAATAGGATGGGCCAAACATTCCCCGAAACACACGAAGCGTCACTATTAGTAAGAATGGAAGTGTAATAATGAACCGATTGGTCTTAATTGCTTTGGATTGCTTGTAAAAAGTATTGACATATTTCCATTAATATCATATATAAAAGTTAAGACATACATAAACTATAAGTAACGTTACATTGTTATAGTAGTAGTTATAAGTTACAGACGGACGAATTATACATTTTTAATGATATTCTCAAAAACTTTTACTTTATTTACATATGTGAATATCAGCACTGAAAGT
Source organism: Boloria selene (assembly GCA_905231865.2). NCBI lineage: Eukaryota > Metazoa > Arthropoda > Insecta > Lepidoptera > Nymphalidae > Boloria > Boloria selene. Next base: position 4,381,590 of record HG993133.1, read on the forward strand.
TTAAGAAAAGTGAATACTATTTTAACTTAACTTAAGCGGGTGATGTACCCAGTGCTCAAAGTTAATTGACCTTCGGCCGAAACTAGAGGGTATGCATACAGTCAAAGACCATACATAAACCACCTAATCCCATTGATTTTGTTAATGAGAAAAAAGAAAATTCAGGCAGGATTTTAGTCGAGTCGTAAGGATTCTGTAGGTGCTAGTGCACAAAAAAAACTACGGAAAAAGGAGCAGTAGCCAGTAAGTATATTATGCGTCACTCCCAGTCACATAGGCTAGACTCATACTTCCGCATGACTCTTATGGAACCCAACTTGATGGACAAAGAAGGACAATAGATCTTGAAAAAATTTACTTTTAAAAAAGGCTGCAGAAGTCCACACAGAAGTGTGAAACATCATTGGTGTGAAATAATAAGGTTATCGACAGCCATGACGTCTGAGTAGAGTATGTTGTATGTCGAGTAGAATGACAGTGCTTTATTCTATGACTTCCTTCTCCGCAGTAGTATAGCGAGCATGTGTGGGAGAGCCAGTATTATTTTGTCATTTATTCTTCTTAATTAGATTTTTTACATTTTTATCACTGTGCTTAATTTACCAAAATTATATTAGATTATACCTGTTAACCTTTATTTAAAAATAATATTCAGATTACTTAAAGTACTTTGTAAAAAAATACACGTGATTTTGAGTGGGGGGGGGGGGGGGTAATCTTAAACCTCACCACGTATCACCATGGGGGAGGGGTGGTCTAAAAATTTGCTTAAAAACATCACGTGATTTATGGACGACCCCTTAACCGATTTTAATTAAATGTGCACACCGTGTGCAGTTTGATCCAACTTGAAAGATAGGATAGCTTACATCTTAATTTATAGTCACAATATTATTTTATTTCAAATAAAACGTTTATTATACGACTTTAGTGTATTTATTGGTTAGTTCTATAAAATCCTAATAGATGGCAGTTTGACATCTAAGTTGCACAGATATCTGGCTACACTAAGTGACATTGGCCACCACGGTGTTATGAATACCAGATATATGACGGGATATATGATTGGGTTTACGGTTTCGCCGTAATATAAAATACGTAATTTTCATTTGATTTTTACAAAAAAAAAATATGCATTTTTGACATACGAGGTATTCATTCTACAGCGACGATATATAACTTTAAATACACCTAGCTATATACTCACATCGGTCTCCCGCTGTATGTTGTGGCAGAGCGCGTGCTGCCAGCAGAGGCACAGCTCACACTGCACCATGAGCCCGTCCTCCTCGCGGAACCCGCAGTGGCAGTTGATGATCTCCTCGCGCTTCATGCGCTCGATCTTCACTAGCTCGCCCGCTGGAATATACGTCAGAAATATCGATACATATAGTAGTGTTGTACCTATGGACGGTTGTTAGTGTGGACGCCAAGGATATCATGAAAAATTAAAAACAGGTACGAAAGGAACTGACACACTCTAGAAATAAAATAAAAAAAATAAATATAGCAAAATTTGTTTTACTAGGAGTCTAATAAAAAAAGGTTTAAATCTTATTTTGACTGACAATTCGTAAATGTCCACAGTTACAACACCTCATAAATATTAATAATACATAATATTAATAAACAAAAGTGTTTGTAATATCCAAATAACCGCTTTTTACTAACACTAATAATTAAAAAAAAACTATTTTTAGAAATGTTGTCTGTCAGTCTATTTGTAAAGTTCCTTATTGTTGCCGCTTAAAAATACCTGAATGTTCATATTAATTTTATTTTCAATATGTTTTATTTATTTTTTGCTTTATAGTACCTAAATTAAATGTAGTTATTTAATAACTGTACCATACATATCACTTCAGGTGTACGGGAATAAGTTTGGAGAAATCTAAATTGAATAAATTATAAAGAAGAATCAATAAATGGGTCAATATGCCAGACCAATAAATACTCACAATCTGTATATATGTACATATTAGAATCCTTTTGATCATCATTCGACTCCGAAGACTGAGGCTGTTGGGTTTTATCCATACTTTTAGAATCAGGGGTTCCGGATCTGGGAAAGCTTAATCTCGTCTCATAATCTGAATTCATTCCGAGCCATTCGTCTTCTTCACTTAACGCCTTCTTTGACAGTGTAGATATACACTTACGCTTCTTATCACTTTTATGTTTAGTACTCCATGGTTTAGTCATTGAAGATATTGTCGAGTGTTGTGAAATGTCAGTTTTAAAGTCTTGATACTCTATTTGATCAACTTCCGTTTCCATTCCTATATTATTTATGTCTATTGCATCTTGTAATGTCTCTGGTACAGGGTCAGAAACGAGCCTACGTACTGGCAAGAGTACTTTTGGTCTTTTCACTGGTTTATTCACCAAAGCCTGTCTTAATTTTGGCGAGTCTTGAGGCTTTGGTGGTTCCGGTTTCACAACCGGTATGTCAATTTGGAGTTCTGGCGGGGTTTCCTTTACTTCCGGTTTTGGTTCCTCCACTTTTTTGGGTGGTCGCGGTATTTTCACTTTGATTACTTTGGTTTCCGGTTCGTATCTTGGTTTCGGTTCTACATCCGTTGGTTTGGTCCTTTCTCGAGCTAAATCGAGTACTTTTGGTGTGGCGCCTAACATTTCTCTCAATTCCTTATGGTAGTGCTTTATGTGCATTTGTAATAGTGTGTTGTTACGGAAGTTTTTGAAGCAACCTTCTGCCGGACATCGGAGGAGATTATCGATTATTTGGACTTTGAGAGATCCAACGTACACTGAAAGTGAAAGAGAATAGCTTGAATGAGCCATCTAAAATTATTCCAAACAAAACTGAAAGTTCTCTTACATCTGCGTTTGTTTAGAATATTCACAATAAAGCTCTATTGATTAACATGCAATAATTTATAGGCTAATAGTTTATAATTTAATAACAAATATTTATGCTCTAAATTCACACTTACCATAACCATCTTCTAAAGTAGGATATTCAATTGGAGTCTCTGTAAATGTGTCCATTGGATCCATATATGCCTGACTCGTTCCAGCTGTCTCATTTAAAGACATCTAAATATTTAAAAAAATATAATTATTAATAGTACATACAACATAGCTACTAAATGAGAAAAAATATTTGAAAGATCTACTTTATTCTCTCTGTGGTCTCCAACTTCATTCAAAAAACAGGAAAGTCTATTTCCAATAATTTAAAATAGTAAATTTAAAAATAAATATATAATTAAAAAACTCAATCTCACTTTCTTCAATTTCTTTCTTCTTTTCTTCTCTTTCCTCTCCTCTTTTCTCTTCCGATTGACTCCAGTGGATACCTTTCCGCCGACCACCCATCCCATACGCCGGGCCAGTTTAAGATGCACACCAAAATCCATCAACGCAGATTCATAAGGCTTTAAACTGTCATTTTTGGCGTGATCTAAGAAGTTCTTCATATCCGTCTTGGTGTGGAAACGATGGCCGTCTGGTCTAGAATGACAATAATCTATCAAAGTCCATTGTTATTACACAATCAGGTTGATATCAGTACATATAAATATAATTGATGTGTCTGTTTTTAATCTCAAATTAACAGCTTTACAATAAATGAATATGAAAGTTACTTATACGGTACTTACATCAAAAAATCAAGTTTTAAAATATTTGTCTGTCTGTCTGTTTGTTCTACTAGCTAATCTCTGGAATATTTTGACGGGACTTTCACTCGTGAATAGCTAATTTTAAGGGTTGTTGTAATTTGGGTTTTATTAGAAAATTATAAAAACCTTTTTTTTATTTTAACTTACGCCCAGTGATGCAGTTTGCTAGTAATTAATAATCTTTATAGGTTTGAGTGAATATGCTTGGTACTGAGTGATATACATTATAATAGTCTTTGGCAATAATGATAAAATCGTACACGTAAACTAAATATAGTAGTCAAATAGTTGACCATATTGTATTATTTATGAATTCAGCCCTTTTTTAACGTCCTACTGCTGAGCACGGGCCTCCCTTCAACAAGAGGGGGATCAGGCCATATAGTCCACCGCGCTGACCTAGTGCGCGTTGGCGGACTTCACATGTCTTTCGAAAACTTGCTAATTTTTTCAGACATGCAGGTTTCCTAACGATGTTTTCCTTCACCGCGAAACAAGTGGTAATCATGATAAAAAATAGATTCGCACATGAAAATATCAGAGTTGCGAGACCCGGACTCGAACCCGCATCACTCGGTTAACCAAGTGAGCGCGTTACCAGTGGGCTAACACTGTCTTGTATTGTTTATACAACATCCTATATAAGTTGTACGTACGCAATCAAAACCACGTCCCACTTGCCAGCGGATTGGCCCAAACTTCTCCGTACCATCAGTTTGGTCCAGTCGGGAGGCAGTCTTTTGTCTTCTACCTGTAAATTGTTCACAAAATAGATATATGCCGTATGTACCATTCGATTATTACTTGCAAAAAGCTGAGCGCGTAGTTTTTCTAACGGTTAATAATGTTACAGCGATGTTAACTCTTTCGTTTTCTAACAGATGGTTAGATAGTTCAATAACATTCATTTCATTTTTTTATGGTTATTAAATTATTATTTTTTTTATTGATAACACATCTAGATATGAAGTCAAATTACTATATTAAAGCACCAATCTATAGGCGTGATAGTTTTTTAGTAAAGTGTACCACAAAATGCACAGGTTGTGGGATAGTGTTGAGTCTCGCTTCGCTCACCCTAATTACAAAATATACAGTGGAACATATAACCACCTCCTTTTTTGATATCGATTAAAAATCACCTATAATACGTACCACGAAAGATGAGACTTGACGAGCGTCAGTAGCGAGGGATTTTCGCACTTAAGTCGTGTTAGTAAGAGTTATGTATAATTAATTTCAAGTCTCATCTTTCGTGGTACGGACTGTACTTGCGTACATTTTAACGGTCAGTATATCCGTCAGTAATTCTAATCTTTTCAGTAAATTTTTAAACGGCTACCATTTTACTTATTACTTAAATAATCTAAATATGCCTGAATTCGTAACATAATTAGAATAATAATTGTTTTAATGTCCCTACAGACTTGCAATTTAAGGTATCGATATGCTATAAAACCTACAATTCATACCTGCACACTGCGCCTAGGCATCACTGGAATACCGTCTTTACTGTCCACTTCTATATCGGTGACATGTCCCACTGGCTGTCCGTCCACCCACCTACAGCACCACTCTCCTGGTAACAAAAAGCTCTCCGGCATCTCTTTCGGTCTGGCCATCGTTAACTCCTCAGTCTTCATCAGCATCTGCTTCTTCATCTCCTCCACTTGCTTCTTCATCTCCTCCAGCTCATTCTTAACCATCTCCACCTGCTTTTTTACTTTCTTCTCCTGCAGCAATCTTAACTTCTTAGTCTTCTTTAATTTCATCTTTTTGGGTTTCTCCGGTTTTTCCGGTTCCTGGATTATTTCTTGCTTGGGAAGATCGCACTCTATCTTTTCGAGTTTGATTACTAACTCAGTTTTTGGTGAATCGACTCTCTCCTTTAAGCCATCCTCTAGCTTTGTTATAACTTCTTTCATCTTTTCAATAACCTCTTGCTTACTATCGTCGGGTTTCTCGAATTGCTCCAACTTTACTTCTTCCTCATTTTCCTATATTTTGTATGAACACATATAAACTATTACAGTATATAAAAAAATTATAGAAATTAACAATATTTATTAATTTGTGTTCCGCACAAAAACAAGTTTATATTAGTCCTTCTAAATAGAATTTATTGTTAATAAACATTAAATACAAAAAATGCAGGCAGCACTTATACGTATGTGTGTGTGAATGTATCTATATAATGTCTATGTGTGCATGCGTAGTGTATGTGTATAAATACTTACATTTTCAAAACTAGACATCTCAATACCCAAATCTCCAGGTTCCATTAAATCTGTCACGTCTACTGTGCTGCTTTCGAATTTTTCAATTTCCTTTTCTTCTGCATCTTCTTGTAGATTTTCAATGATATTCTCTCCATTTTCCTTCAAATCAGGTTCTTCAAGTTTTATTTCTGGTGAATCTTCGTTTTTGGCAACAGTCCCGATTATTGAAGCTACAGCATCTATAAGCAATATACATAATTAATAATATCTTAATAATATAGACCAAGAAACTTCATTAATATAACTAATTAAAATAATAGTGTTGCCCAGTGGTAACGCGCTCGCTTTGATAGTTGAGTGATGCGGGTTCAAATCCCAATTCCAAAGGGAAAAATATAAGGGGTGTGAGACACACCTCTTATATTTTTCTGCGAATCATTTCTACCTTGATTACTTTGAAAAAATCGTGAGGAAACCTGCATATCTGAGAGAACTCAACAAGTTTTCGAGAGACATGTCTACCAACCCTTACAAGGCCAGCACGATGAACAATGGCCTGATCCCCCTCGTATTGAAGGGAGACCTGTGCCCTGTGGGACATTAAAAAGGACTGAATATAATTAAAATTATCTCGTATTCACACTCACCAGGAATTCCCACTTTGACTTCAGCTTTGACTTCAGCTTTGACTTCAGCTTTTACTTCAGTTTTGACTTCAGCTTGAGCTTCAACTTTCACTTCAACAGGCCGCTTCAATTTCCTCTTAAACATTTTCGGTTTTCTCTCCTTCACAATCTTCACTTTATCAGGCGATTTATCCTTTCTTTGCTTTTTCTGTCCGATATTAAATATTTCTTTGATATTTAACTTCCTTTTCATTTCACGACGTTCACTTTTTGACCCCAAATAGTCGCGTGTGGGGTCGAATAGATGTGTATGGAAAATAGGTAGTGCAGGGTTAGTGTTCGTTATAGTCCCACTGGGGCCGGCTTCAGACAGGATCGGGGAAGGCATCGAGGGGGTTGGGGACGTCGATGTATCTACTGACAATTCGTATTTGTCCTTTAGTTTGTACAACCTTGACGTGTTACACTTCCATTGGAAACCGTCGTCAAATACAATTTCGTAATATCCTGTAAATGTAAGCATTATTAATTTATTTTTTTTATTGTGTACAAATATATCGCAATTAAACCACTTTTTTGTTATTTTCATTTTACTTTTCATAAAATAATTAATAAAAGTTAATATTTATCTTTACACGAAAGTATTTACAAAATATTGTATTTTCTTTTAAATTACACAGAATAACTGTCACCTCTCATCTATAAAATACAATGGCTATTATAAAAAAATAGGAAAGAAGTATTAATATTATAAATGCGAAAGTTTGGATGAATGAACGTTTGTTACTTAATTACACCAAAAAAGCCGAACTTATATGGATGTAAAAATGTACGGTCACTGTGGGACAAAATATATATTTTTTTGGTTTTTATTATTATTATAGTTCACTAGAGACGATATCGAACAAAGCGTAGTTGATTCGCTAGTCTATACTAATATAAAAAATATAAAGAAGAAAGGTTTGTATGTAAGTATGTTTGTAACGAATTGGCTCAAAAAGTACTGGAACGATTTTAATAATTCTTTCACCATTTGAATGCTACATTATTACTGATTAATATAGGCTATTTTAATTGCAAGAAAAATATAAGGATCCCTACTAATACTTCAATAACAGGAGAGGAGGAGGAGTGCACGCCGCACATAATATATAAACTAGGTAGCCGCGCGGCTCAGGAGTATATTGAATTTTCAACCCATCGAATGAAGTTTAGTAGCGATTCAAAAAATGAACTCGGGCAAAGCCGCGCATATTGCTAGTATTATATAAAAATACCATTGCCCATATCCTTGGTGATTGTAGCAACAAATCTCCGATTGTCCCTCCATCGAGCTAAGCATCTCTCTCCCACTGCATATTTCAGTTTGCTTTTCTCTTCTTGCTTATCCTCTTTACTGTCACTCATTTCTGACGTGGAAGGTTGAGGAGTTATTGGCGTAGATGTTTTTTTAATAGGCCTCAATCTTGGGCTGTTCACACTTATCCACTCGTCATGCCTAAAATAAAAATAAAGACAAATTGATAGCTGTTTGTGCATTTGCTCGTAAATAAGTCCAGACTTTTCAAAAGGTCATCGTTTCGTTCTTTAATCTCCGTTGTCAAAACAATGTGTTGTTGTAATGACAAGTTTTAAACAAATTTATTTATTTATTTATTTGGATTACCAACAGAAATTATAATAATTTTAATGATAATAATTTAGATAATAAATTATATGTATTTCTTTTTATAGGTAATCACAGCATGCATTATTATTTTATAAATTGAGGGATTTAAATCAAACATGTGTATTCATACCAATATAATTTGTTAAATGTAAATGTAACTTTATCTGTTGGTGTGTTGGTTACATTTTCTAACGATTTTGAAGAATTTTAGTATAATAATAGATGGTAAATTGAAGAACATAAGGGACATAAATAATTTTTGACGCGATTTCAAGGGGGTGAAAAAAAGCATTTTGCTACTAGCGACATGAAGATGAATTGTATATCTGACATCTAATATTTGTAAAAATTAAGTATATAGGCTTATTTTTATAAATGCAAAACACACCGGCCGAGACCGAACGAACGAAACGAAATTTGGATAAGCGAAAGTAAGTACTAGTCAATAAAATTGTTTGGTGTTAGCCAGAATAAGCATTATTTTTCAAGTCTTACCTAAAAGCCTTTTTTGCTACTTTTTACATAGCTTTCATAACTCTATTCATAAAGACACATAAATAGACCAAATGTAACATAGCCCGGATAGCTCAGTCGGTAGAGCATTGGACTTTTAATCCAAGGGTCCAGGGTTCAAGTCCCTGTTCGGGCGGATATATTTTTCGACTTTTTATTGATGAAATATGTATATCATAATTTGTTAATTTACCATGTTTTAGTAATAAGCATTTGCCATAACATATGGCGATGATTTTAAGAAATAATCAATTTTCTTCTAAGCATAATATACATTGAACATTTTAAATGTACATTATATAAAATCAAATTGTACATTTAACAATTTAATTATTATTATAAATTTAATTTAAATTAAAAGTATTTTTCTGGTATTAATCATTTTTATAAAACTTACAATTAGATGTGTCAGCTTCTTGTTATTCACTACTTGACTGAATGACATTTGTTTTTTAAAAAAAAAAGAGCAGCAAAGAGGTTAGATTTTTTTCTGCCAGTATTAACTCAGTTTTAAATGAAATAATTTGAGTAGACAAACAAAATCAAATTTCTCCTGTTAAAAAAAGGTGTACTATAAAGGTATTTTAGATATAAATGGTTGAACTTAAAAAGTATTTTCTATTTTTTTCATTTTTGTACTGTATATACAAATTTTTAATATATCTAAGGATTTTTCCTTATTTTCCAATCAAAATTCGGTTATAGATTTAGTGAAGAATTGTATTAATTTTTATTTGTATAATATTTAAAAAAGGAATGTAAATTTATTCCACAAGTTTTTACCACTGTAATTTATTTTACCATTGTATGAAAATATATGGTATAGTAAGTATTTATGGATATAACCTGAAAAACATAGAAAAAAATATATACTTACTTGTTAAATGCATTTTCATAATGTACCAACACTTCCATCTCATCATAGTCCACTTCAATTATCTCGGCTGCATACCAGAATCCACTGAAATCTTTTGCTTCAACTTTTGATCCTACTGTAAGTGCCATACTACTACTGCTACTAGCTAAAATAAACAATATAAAATAGTATAGTGAAAAAACCATATTAATTTTTAATATAATGTACATAATTTTTTCACATCAATCATAAGCCAATCTAACTTTATATTAAACAGTATTTTATAATTTGACCATGATTGTTAAAAAATATGATTTTAATATAAGAACACTGTCAGTAATAATAAATACAAGATAAACATTTTAAAAATGGCTCAGTAGATAATAAATGACACAAAGTTCCTAAACATTATACTCAACACACTTGTGCGCTTCACACAATCTACATTGTTTAATAGTCATAATGTTACAATTAATAGCTTTTATTACAGGATCTACATAGTTCTACTAAGTTCAAACATTACCAATAAATAACTTATTGAGATTATATTAATCAGAATTCAAATTTTGATTACCCCTTATTATTCTCAAACATAAAATTTTAAATCTTTCCATAGTTTTCTAGTAACTTAATTTTTTCTTAAATATTTCAAATCCATTTTAATACAATGCAAACTTTAAACATCATTTTCTTGAATTCAAGTAAATATGCGTAGCAGATACATTTTGGCATAACTGCATGGACTTCACTAATTTTGTAATGTGATTTAATTAAAAAATTTACAAAATTATATACCTTTATCTTTAAGACTAGGCAGAGGACGCTTTGGCAAATGCTTCATATTTGCATTCGCTATTTTGGCCTCTGATTCACTTAAAATCATATCTATCACACTGGTAACTATAACCATTGGCTCTCCTGGTTCAATGACTTCCATTTTTTCTATATTTTTAGTATCTTTAGCATCATCTTTTTGTACATTGTCTTCAACTTTATCATTATCTTTTTGCTTTTCTAACTCTTGTATTTTTTTATCTTGGTCTTCAATAAATCTTTTTATTGCCTCTACATTTTCTCCTTCTGATTCTTTACTACTCGTAGATGTGTTCAATTCTTCCTTAACATTTGCACTTGAGTTTAGTGAATCCATTTTTATATTAGCTTTGTTATTTATATTCCAAGAAAATATTGATGGCACAGCATCTGTAAAAAGACATAGTCATTATATTCATAAATTTATTTTTGTGACACATGCACATAATTCTAACTACACTTACTTAAAAATATGGAAGGGAGTTAAAAACACTATACTACACATCAACAAGCCATGATCACAAAAGAAATGAAAGGATAATGAAACAACATTTTTGCCTTTATATTTGCTTTTACAACAGAAACAAGGCAGTGCAAGAAAATGTAATGATAAAAAAGAAAAAAATATAAAAAAAATATTAGCAGTAAGTATACTGAAATGCATCAACTACCATTACACACATTACAGGTACCTGACTTTAGGACATATTTTGAGTCTTGATAAATTTGAAAATCGCTTTTACAAAAGTGCCGTGAGCACACGTAAGTAATAGAATCTATGTTAGAGTTCAAGTGTGTAACTGACAGCCATGTTCCACGTAATGTTAGGTCTTTGGGAAACTTGTGATATGTTACACCAATATCTTCTAATCTTGTTGAGGATGAGTTACAGTTTTCTATACAACATTTTTTTACTGCCATCCTATTTTATAAAATTCATTAATTCCAATTGCATAACACTAAATTTTATTTCTAAACAATGCTCGTTCGTTTTACAAAAATCTTTGTATTGTAAACAATGTATATGGTGTTAATAAAATTTTCAATAAATAAATGATTATTCTACTTACCTATATTATACTGAAGATTAATTATTTATGCATCACTGCTATGATGACTTTTTCTGTTATTGGGGTAATATTTTGCATTTATCAAATGTGCCACAGCGTTAATGTTTTTATAAAACAACTTTTTACTTATTATTCCATCATCCAATTCATACACAAAGACACATCACACACCATAAAATAAGCAAAAATATTAAAGGTTTATTTACAAATTACGATTTAAGATGTTCAGAGTTCGCTGTCAATTTCCAAAAAAATTCATAATATTACTTTTCTCTATGCAATTACATTCTTTTTGGGAGCAAATAAATAGTAGACATGTGTAAGTAATGCGAGTAATGCATTACGCCGTACGCGTAATATTACCCGAGCGAGTACTGTATCATCACTCATTACTCGACCGAACCAAACATTACTTATTACGTCAAACATGACGCGAGCGTGATATTCCATCGTTCGGGTTAACTTGGCATCACTCCGTTTTACGAATTTTGAAATAGCAAAGCAATTCAAAATGTATTTATTTTAAAAAGCAATAATTAACACAAAATATATTTATAATAAAAATACAAATAGTTATAAGCAAAAAAAGTTATAATTGCTAGAAAAATGATTTTTAAATACGCCAATATTATAAGTTAGGTTAGGCCAACGATATAAGGTTTTCATTACTAGGTCCTAAGCTGCGCCTGGTCTTCACAAAGGGTCATTCATTTCTTTCTTCTTTCTCATTCATTCAAACAATACAATTTTGTTTTACTTATTAATTATTTTGCAAGATGCTCAGAAATTTCGCAACTGGTGTTTGTAAAAAGAGTTTTACAATATAAGGGAATAGGGATCCTAAAGAACAAAACCAAGTCATAAAAGGTATATCGCTATTTACGTACAAATGCCGCAAGTTTAAAATAATTATTTGAGTATGACAAAATGCAAAATTGCAATATATAATAAAAATCTAAATCGTATCAAATAAAAGTCAACATTATAAAATTAATTGTATTAAAATACAATGATAACGCGTGTTATATTCCGAGATAGATCCGTAATGTCTCACGCATGGCAAGGTGGTGTTTAGAGAATTGTACTGTAGCAACACTCGACCGAACGAAACATTACGCATCACTTCAAAGTTCAAAGTTCAAACATTACTCAAGTCATTACTTTAGTTGTTGTTTTTTAAATTTATCCCCAATAGGGAAAGGCAAAGGACTATAGTCCATACAGCCTTCATTACTTTAGTCATGAGCATGACGCGAGCGCAGTGCTGTCAGATGAAAAAATAAGATAATAGTATACCACCTGTAAAAAAGTTGTACATTTGGGAGTTTTAAATAAAAACAATAGTACACATTAAAAATATTGATTTATTGAAAATAGTGGGTCCCGCAGTTTAGCTTGCGCTAAAAGTACAAGTCTTAATCAAATATTTTATAAATTCAACTTGGTTTTTGGATTATATTGCAGTTTTATTTTGATTTTTGGTTCCTGCAATTTGAATGCTTTACAGCAATCATGAACCATGATTAAAATTTATCCCTAATAGGGAAAGGCAAAGGACTGTAAGGTTTATATACTTATTACAGACAGTGAATACCCACAATTTACATAAAAAAGAATATTTAATTCCTAAAATACTATTAAAAAAGAATAATAGAATAATGTGTTCTAAACTCTTAAATCATATTTCCGTACTTTCAATTATCAAATGATGCGTAATGATTTCTCATAGATGGCGTTATTAATATTTTTATAATTTAATTTTAGTAAGTGTTAATTGTATTTTGCTAAAATATTTAATATCTATAATATACTAGCGATTTAGCGCGAGCGAAGCTGCGGGTTCCGCTAGTTCTACAATATATTTTACTATGCCATGAAATGTATGCCGCTAAGTACGCAAACATGCCGCAAGTGAATAGAAATCATTTGACTAGGACTGAAATGCAAAATTGCAATCTATTCTAAAATATTCTTTACTTACATTATGAGTTAAAGTTTCGAACTTTGTGTATCTGTCTGTTCGTTTGTAGGGGGGTTATTTTCGGAAAAACTGATCTGATCATGAAAACTCTTTCACTAACAGACAGCTACACTATTCAGGAGTGATTGTGAGAAGTGTATTATTGGCTATATTGTATTTTCAAAAATATCCCATTTTAGGGATCCCTACCTTAAATGTATCCCCAAGGTATCAAAATGCTGCATATAAAACGAAAACTGTTGACGAAATACATAATATCAAGCACTATTTTATATATTAAAATTTTATATTACAATACTTACTTATGATTACTCACAAAAAATTCTGCGATGGCACATGCCTTTATTATAACAATTTTTTTTTAAATTATTAAGTTTAAATACGTGTTGAATAGTGGTGATATTGGTATCATGATATTAATCCTTATCCAATTTGTAAACTCCACTTTAAATTATTTGTATCGGATGTTTAATGAGTATAAAAATTGGTATAAAATTCTTTAAGACCAACTTTTTCAGGCTTTTAAAAAATACTAATTCACGTATTCATAGTAAATAATAATTAATTCAAAATTAAAAATAAAAACTTTAATTATTCATTATATATTTTAATATTATAATGAACTTTATCAAGTATATATGTATAATGTATATAATACAGTGGACCCAAAGTCGCAGTCCTTAGAACGCGGTCGGAACCGCGGATACTGCTAGTATAAAAGTATGTTGTAAATTAGTTTTTGTTTCTTTTTCGACGAAAAAATAATAATAATTTATATTGGTTAACTTACGACAGTAAAATTATAAATACAATATTTAAAAAATTCTATACATAAATAATAATCTTAATCATATCAAATAAAAAGTTAACATTTTAAATTTAAAAATTAATTGTATTCAAATATAACAAAGCCGTGCCGTCCGGTCTTAGAATGTGGACGGAGCCGCGGGTACTACTAGTATACGTTGTTAGTTTTTGCTGCATACATTATTGTAAACATAGCTATATGAAAATAATTTAAGTAAATTAGGTTACGACGGTAAATTTTTAAATACAATATTTAAATATAAAAAGTAATAAAAATATAACAATAATCTTACTCACAAAAAGTTAACATTTTAGTTTTAAATTAAAATCAATAAAAACGTGTGTGATATTCATCATATTATTACATGAGATAGATCAGTACTACTATTATGACAGTACGCACTACGCGGGTAATATTACCTCTTCGTATCACGCATGGCAAGTAATGTTTCGAGTAATGAAGTGATGTGATATTACTCGGTGCGTAATGTAATGCCATATTTCATTACTTCATAAAGCACTGTTTTGCGCATGTCTAATAAATAGCAATAGCCATTATACTCTATGGCTGTCAACAATATCCATTCACCATTGTCTTTGTCCATACTCCATAAACGAATACAGATACAGAATGTAGTAGACACGGTCTAGAAAGAAGCATCAAGAGTAGTGGGGGTACGTCGGCTTATCGTGACAATAGTTTCCATTTACGGCTTTGGCGTGACGATAGACTGGGGTGATGTTTGGCCGATAAATTACCTCTGCGCAACTTGACAGCCGACCTAATACTTAATCTGTGCAGCCGACATTGTTTTTACATGACACGAATTATACTCGAATTTATTTCGTATTGCGAAAATACCTTTTAACCCCTAGAGCGTCGGCCTCCGTTTTACGAAAAGGCTCGAAGCGTCGGCGTAATTTCAAGGACGTTTGATAGATAGGGTAGACCTTCGGAAAAACGATGAATTCGTTGATATGTATATATTAAAATGGTATAAATTATACCTTCCCGGCTTCGTTATGAGTTTATCTAACTATTTATATAATTTAATAAGCAAATAAAACTGACCTTATCTCGCAGTGATGTAATATATATATTTTTATTTATAAATTATTTTTAAATTAGGATGCATATGAGGAGCCGTCGACGCCTCGACCTTTTCTCTTATGATCTTACGGTGTATCGTGAAACGCTCGAGGGGTTGTCACTTAAATGGCGTACACCGTGCGCACTGCGCAGGTCCAGTCGATAGCAACGCTGTACAGCGGTGCTGACGCGAAGCTGGTAAGCTTGTCAGGCAAATCGTACAAATCTCTTACTACTGAAATAGAGCTTGTTGCTAGACCCGTTTTACTCGACCGTGTTATTGACTTTCAATGACGTATAAAATATAGAAACCAGAAAGTGTTAAATTTGTGACAGAGTACGCTAGTAATAAATAAAACATTTGTTTTCATTCACTAGTCAAAGTAATGTAAATAAAAAATGGATTTAGCTAAATCTCTATTTAGCTCACGCGATCATGTTGGATATGTGGGGCGTGAAGAACATGAACGCAAAATTAGTGCAGCTTTAGCAGATGATGACCCAGAAGATATAATCGATGCTATTCGCGGAATGAATGTTGCTGACGAATTATTGCCAGCTCCAGGAGGTCCATTTTCTGCTTTAACTGCAAGTATGGTTCCGCAAGACATTATGGCAAAATTAGCTCAACCAGAATCGGAAGGTCATGGTGGAGGTTTACCGGACTATAGATTTGACGAATTTGGTTTTTGTGTTGAAGAAGAAGATGGTCCTGAACAAAGCTCCAATAAATTGCTCGCCAATGTTTTCGTTGAAGATGATCAACATCGTCTTCAGTGGGAGTTTTATAGCAAAGAAATAAGTTTTTCTGAAAGTGAAAATAAACTAGAAAAAACAGACAAATTACAGAAAATGGTGAAAGATGGAGTTCCTCATTCTCTGCGTCCTCAAGTCTGGATGAACTTATGCGGTGCTAATAAAAAAAGAGTATCAACAGAGATTACTTATCATGAAATTGTCAGAGCGTCTAGTGACGATGGATTGGTAACAAGTAAACAGATTGAAAAAGATTTAGTACAGATCTTACCTAATAATGTTTGTTTTTCTCATCCTACAAGTACTGGTGTTCCAAGGCTTAGACGTATTCTCAGAGCTTTAGCATGGTTATATCCAGATATTGGCTATTGTCAAGGTACAGGTATGATTGCAGCATCACTATTATTACTTATGGAAGAAGAAGAAGCATTTTGGATCATGTGTACCACTGTTGAAGACCTTTTGCCAGCATCATACTATTCATCGACATTAATTGGTATACAAGCAGATCAAAAAGTCTTAAGAAGTCTAATTTCAACATATTTACCAGGTATTGACCAAGTCCTTAATGCCCATGACATTGAGCTCTCACTTATTACCATGCACTGGTTTTTAACTCTATATGCAAATGTAGTTCATATGAAAATTTTATTGAGGGTTTGGGATTTATTCTTTCTAGATGGTTCTATTGTACTCTTTAAAGTTACATTAGCCATGCTTAAGATTAAGGAAAATAGATTTAATGAAATATCTAATTCTGCACAGATTTTTAATGCATTATCAGATATTCCTGGAGAAATTGATGATGTAGATCTCCTAATTAAAACTATTGATGAAGTGTGTGGTGAGACCCTTAGCCCAGCATTGATTGAAACTCACCGCAGAAGACATTTAGCTTATCTTATGGCTGATCAAGGTGCTTTGGTTGGTAATCCAAATGCAGTGCCAAATCTTCCAAAACAACAGTTACAAAGACGCCAAATAAAGAGAAGTAAGTCAGTGATCCAAACTATTCTCTTTGGTGATGACAGTAACAATGAAGATGCTGTATCTAAGAATGTTAAACAAACAGAAATTCTTGTTGACTTAAGGGAAGCAATATTACAAGTTGCCCGTCATTTTCTTGCCTTGGAACCTCAATTGGCATC
The DNA here is from genome assembly GCA_905231865.2 of Boloria selene. Taxonomy (NCBI): domain Eukaryota; kingdom Metazoa; phylum Arthropoda; class Insecta; order Lepidoptera; family Nymphalidae; genus Boloria; species Boloria selene. The sequence goes on from HG993133.1 coordinate 4,398,782, forward strand.
TGAGGTTCAACTAACAGCTGATTATAGTATGCAAAGTCATGCAGCAGATAGGGAAAGGTATGTCAATGTATCCAGAAGCAAGAGAAGACGAGCTAAAGCTTTGCTTGATTTTGAAAGAAGAGATGGTGATGAATTGGGTTTTAGAAAAAATGATGTTATAGAAGTGATAAGTTCCAGAGATGAACATTGTTGGATTGGAGAATTAAATGGTTTAAGAGGTTGGTTTCCTGCCCGGTTTGTTAAATTATTAGATGAAAAAGGAGTTAAATACAGCAGGGCTGGTGATGACTCTGTTACAGAAAAAGCTGCTCACCTAGTGAGAGGTGTTCTAGCCCCAGCTTTTAAGAGAGTTTTATTGCATGGTATCAAAAAACCTAGTTTCTTAGATGGGCCTTGCCATCCATGGCTATTCATAGAAGAAGCTTCATCAAGGGAAGTTGAAAAAGATTTTAATTCTGTATATAGTAGATTAGTTTTGTGTAAAACATATAGATTAGATGAGGATGGCAAAGTACTTACACCAGAAGAATTATTATACAGATGTGTACAGGCAATTAATCTATCTCATGACAATGCCCATGCGCAAATGGATGTAAAATTGCGAACCTTGATATGTATGGGATTAAATGAAGAGGCTTTACATTTGTGGTTGGAAGTATTATGCTCCTGTGTAGATGTAGTACAGAAATGGTATCATCCTTGGTCATTCATTAATTCTCCTGGCTGGGTTCAGATTAAGTGTGAGTTGAGAATTTTATCTCAGTTTGGTTTTAATCTAAATCCAGAATGGGAGCTTCCACTCAAAAAAGATACACAAAATCAACCTCTGAAAGAAGGTGTGAGAGATATGCTGGTCAAACATCATTTGTTTTCTTGGGATCTGTAGAATGGAATTTAAAATGGGCTGTTAATACTTATATACCTCATAATTAACTCGTAATACGTAAACTGTATTGAGGTTTTCACATTTGTAAATTGTCAAAGTTTGCACTCCAAAGATGAACCTATGTATATTGATTTAACAATAAATTTTGTATTATCTCTATTAAAAATTTATTGAATAGTCCAATTCTATCTAATGTTTGCCTTTAAATGTAATAATTAAGTTGTTCTGTTATTATGTAGCAAGTTTTATTAGTGATAAGTTTTTTTTGCGATATTTGTACATAGTGTTTTTTTTATTTAATATTGTATAAATGTATAAATTATGTAAACACCTGCCTTAACATATTCACCATTGCTATTTTAATAACTAGCTTTCTATGTAAAACTGTAAATTTTATTTCAAATAAATGGAATTTTTGAATGATCTCTAAATTTTGTTTTTATTGATATAATATGCATGTTTCATCAATAAAATGCATAATTCAAATGTGGCTTATTGCAAATAAAAATTGTATAAATTGAAGCCTAAACAAAACTTCGTAGGATATAAAAAAGAACGAATTTTGACTACATAAAAGAAAAACTAACAGAAGACTCATTTTTATATCTTGTCCACAAAACACCTTGTGCATAGGTCGGTTTAAATAGTATTATAAAAAAATGGAGGGAAACATTAATTTTATTACAAAATACATACTACTTTATGCGTAATGCACGCGATGATTTTTGTACACATCGTGGATGTCTGAACGCTATACGGCCAGAAAAAAGTCGTTTTTCATCTTAAGCAGGGAAGAATGAAGATTACCAATTTGAATCGCAGGCACTGAGAGTTTGCATGTGCATTATACTAAAATAAAAATACCTTTTTATTATTCCTTCCTCTATGCTATGCTAAATATTTAGGACCTATACAAAAAAAAATGTTGGGACATTATTACACACAGCGCCATCTACTTCCGTGGTAAGCTACGAAGAAAGCTTGTGCTACGAACACCAGATAGCTGATATACTACATAGTACATATTATTATGATACGTACTATATAGTATATCAGCATATAAGTGTATAACTTATACAGCATAATATAAATGTACAACATGTATAAGTTTAAATAGGTACATTTATTGAAGTTATACTTCTTTAGGCGCATTATGAAAAATTGATGAGAGTGAAATTTTACGATGCGCGCGCACAGCGAAACAAAATTCTCACGGGAGAAGTTAGCTAACAGTCAACACTCAACAGTTTAGAGGACTTGCAACTATATTCACGATATTTATATTCAACAATGACATGGGTGTCATTTTCGAGGTTTCTCGGGGTGCTGATTACGAAAATGAGGTCCATATTCAAATCCAAGATGCTGGACATCCGGTTTTTTCAACAATACCATGGGTGTCATTTTCGAGGTTTGGCGGGGTGCTGATTACGAAAATGAGGTCCATTTCCAAATCCAAGATGGCAGATATCCGGTTTTTTTAACAATTACATGGGTGTCATTTTCGAGGTTTCTCGGGGTGCTAATTGCGAAAATGACGTCCATTTTCAAATCCAAGATGGCGGACATCCGGTTTTTTTTATAATATAGTGGAGTAAAATGGCACTCGAACTCGCGACCGCTGGCACAAGATAGTAGGGTGGGTCTCTACAAACTGTGCCAAACGTGTCGTATACAGTAACTATAAGGCATCTAGGGATGCCGATTTTTTATCCTTGTTAAATGCATTTACCATACCACCTATAGAAAACAGGTAGTTAATGGTTATGTGGGGCTTACCGGCCAGAATCCAGCCAGTACCCACTAAAATCCAAGTATCCATCTTCTGTCTTAATGGGGCTTCGCAGGGGTGCTTGTGCTTTAACCACGAATTCCTCTTCCTTCCAAAGGGGGCCGTCCACAGCCGATAGTACACTCTGTTATCAGAGAAGTACAAGGAGCAATCCACATGACACATCTAACACCACCCACCGAAATAAGCCCTCCTAGCGCGTTTCTTGGCTTCGCATCCGGTCAGATTGTTACTGAGTACTAACACGGTGAACGCACGTTGGAAATCTAGGGATGCAGCTGAATGAAGTGCTAATAATATTATAAATACAGAAAGCATGAGGGAACGCGCGCAAGTGTAGCGATGATTATTCGTTAATTGGACATAACATATTTAATTCAGTGCGGCTAAGGATTGGAACAACCTGCCTGCGTCCGTGTTTCCGTCCGATTGCAATATGGGTGTCTTCAAGGCAAGAGTGAATAGGTGGCTACTGAATTAGCGCGACTTACCATTTACGACTGCGTTACCACTTACCATTAGGTGGATCATAGTCAAGCACTAATTCAGAACGATATAATAAAAAAGTTAAACGGAGAGAATGAAAATCGTTGGATACGCTTTAAGCTTACCTATGACCAGTGCAAACTAGTCATAGAATATTACGTACTAGCTCGTCATAGTCAAAGTACAAGTCGTACAAATACTAATCTATAATCATGCACCCAATTAACGGGCTTATACGGCTTTTATCAAGCTGGCAAAAATAGGTATATACGAGTACAATATTAATCGATAAACAAAATTAAATTAAAGTGATTGAAAATTAGGTGTAAACAAATATAAACTTAAAGACAAAAGTGGTTTAAAAGTCAAATTAAAATATAGTCAAATTAAAGTATAGGGTTTATAAATAGTAGTAGTAAATAATAGTAGTTACTGATAGATAAGTCATAGTTTTAATTAGGTATAAGCTAATATATTGTAATATTTTTCTACTACTAAATTTAAACCTAATATAGCCAAAGAAGATATTTGATAAATTAATTAGAAGTTTTATAAGGAAAATCACAAAGGTCCACGATTAACAAAGAGTACATATTACATGGTCTTATAGCCATTGGTTCTAAAAACAAATAATTACTAGCTATTTTGAAACTAGAAGAATTCGCGGAATAAGCATGTTTCTAACAAACGCCGTATATATTTTTATTACAATAAAACTTTTTTTTCTATATTCCAGTGCGCATCTAAGTCAAATAAAAAAACATTGACATGACGATTGACGATTGACGTTGTCATTTGTCAATGAACTGACAGATAAACTTCTCAACTCTCTCTTCAAGTTTACAAGTCAAACGTGCTTGTCCTCTCAGAGCTAAGGCCATTAGGCGACTTGCACTAAAAATATTAAAAAATGGCATCAAAGGCTGAATTAGCTTGTGTATACTCTGCTCTCATCCTCGTTGATGATGATGTCGCCGTTACTGTAAGTACTAATTTGATAACGTTATTTTTTATTTACTATTGATGTTGAGGTTATAATGCATATTTATCCAGTTACATCTTTGTAATCTTCTTCGCAAATTACCTTTGTTCAACAAAATCATAACTTATATTTTGTTAATATTGTCTTTTGTACAATATTTATGTTTTTGGAATGTTAATTTTTAAATTGAAACACGTTTGTTTATAGGGTGAAAAGATTTCGACCATCTTGAAGGCGGCCAATGTTGACGTTGAGCCCTACTGGCCTGGTTTGTTCGCCAAGGCTTTGGAAGGTGTCAATGTTCGTGACTTGATCACCAACATCGGCTCCGGTGTGGGAGCTGCACCTGCCGGTGGAGCACCCGTCGCCGCCGCTGCCGCAGCTGCACCCGCTGCTGAGGCCGCCAAAGAAGAAAAGAAGGAGGAAGAGCCTGAAGAATCTGACGATGACATGGGCTTCGGTGAGTTTATTTTTTAATGTCATCCTAACATTTTAGGTACTTGTGTATGATTGGAACATTACTAGTCATTATCCTTAAAAAAACAAAATTATTCAATGATGCTTGATCTAATGTATTAGCTTCTGAGACTAAATGAAAGACAAATATTTTACTGAGAAATTTAAGTGTAAGCTAGATAGTAATTTTATTTATAACTCCTCTAATTACACTTTTTTCTTGTTACAGGTCTTTTCGACTAAAAAGCTTTTTATAAAGGCTTTGGTATTCCATTGTGAGCTTTATAAAGCTAATTTAGTTGTAAGGAAACTAAAAATAAAAATCTTATAAAAACTGACATTTGATTTTATTAATTAATCTTAATATGTGAAATATATAATATGTAACATTACCTGTTCTTTGACAAAATTATTAAACTGAGTATAATTTTTGTGATAAATAAAAATTTCTGATATTATTAGTATAGGTAAGTTGTAGTGCAAAGGAAATGTAAATATCTAGCTCAAATTAATAGGTACTGTCCAATTTAAGCAGTGGTTCAGTATGAACATACTTACCGGCCAGAATCCAGCCAGTACCCACTAAAATCCAAGTATCCATCTTCTGTCTTAATGGGGCTTCGCAGGGGTGCTTGTGCTTTAACCACGAATTCCTCTTCCTTCCAAAGGGGGCCGTCCACAGCCGATAGTACACTCTGTTATCAGAGAAGTACAAGGAGCAATCCACATGACACATCTAACACCACCCACCGAAATAAGCCCTCCTAGCGCGTTTCTTGGCTTCGCATCCGGTCAGATTGTTACTGAGTACTAACACGGTGAACGCACGTTGGAAATCTAGGGATGCAGCTGAATGAAGTGCTAATAATATTATAAATACAGAAAGCATGAGGGAACGCGCGCAAGTGTAGCGATGATTATTCGTTAATTGGACATAACATATTTAATTCAGTGCGGCTAAGGATTGGAACAACCTGCCTGCGTCCGTGTTTCCGTCCGATTGCAATATGGGTGTCTTCAAGGCAAGAGTGAATAGGTGGCTACTGAATTAGCGCGACTTACCATTATTAAATTATTAAACTGAGTATAATTTTTGTGATAAATAAAAATTTCTGATATTATTAGTATAGGTAAGTTGTAGTGCAAAGGAAATGTAAATATCTAGCTCAAATTAATAGGTACTGTCCAATTTAAGCAGTGGTTCAGTATGAACATACATCTGTTTATTAGTTTTTAAAATTAATGTGTAAATATATAAAGTACAGCTACTATTCATAGTAATTATTATCAATAGTACAGTTTAGTATGTAACTGCTGCTGTAGTATAGTGCCTTGCTTGCAGAGTTGCTAATGGAGTTCCTCAGTGTGAGTCCTGGGTCAGACTAAGTAGAATATTTTTGTTGAGGAATTTCCTTGGAAAGTTGGCGATGTTACACCTCCTTGCCTTAGGTTGAATTAATAATTAGGTAGAGTGCTCTATAATATCCATGATGTAGACTTTAACTCTAAAATATACTGCACAATCAACTAGTCTGGACTTAATGAGAGTACCAAAACATTTAAATTAGGGGTAAACCTCTGGTTTGCATACCATATTGTCCTTATCAAAGCAGATGACAGGTGCATGGTACGTAGACAACATGGACAAGATCCTGTTATAAGACCACCCACTTAATAAAGTGAGAGTAGTGACTCTAGTATTAGATATTTGACTAAGTAGTAATTGAGTATATAAAAAAATATTTACTGTTATTAGAAGTGCAAAATAAATATGACTAATAAAGTTAAGACACCTTTGCTTTACAATTTCTTGTTTAGTGTAAAATATTTTTTCTTACAAGTAGAATGATTTGATTAGCCCTTTTTTGTATAATTACAGTTCAGATATTTCTAAGAGTCTCCTAAATTACATTCTTTTAAAAATGTTTCCTTTGCTTAAGGGTAATAGAATAAGTTTTGTGGCACTTATAAACAAAAAATAGGTTTAAATTATACAAAAATATTTTTATTAGTAATAAATATGGGATGGGAAATAGGTATTAAAAATTATAATTGATAAAACAGTTTATTATCCACTAAAACTAAATAAAAATTAATTTAACATGCTTATCCCCACATGGCTCTTTGTACTCCAGAAAGCTTATTATAATCAGCTAGATGTCTCCATACCATTCTGCTGAGCCTCCAATCTTTAACAATACCACGAGGCCTGAAAAGTATTTATTACTTAAAAAAACGAAATTCCACACTTTAATTTCTAAATAAAACCACAGATCACATAATAAAACTAATGAAATAATTGTTTTTATTTTTAATACTAGTAAGTCATTCTCACTTGCTTGCTTACATCACTAGGTACAGTTTACTTTATTTGAGCAGAACCAAAAGCAGAACATTTAGTCTGATACAATATAAAAGTAGCCCTAATTACTCAATATAACATCAGCTATCTGCCAGAAGAACTCCGTCAAAGTCAGTCCAGCTGTCACAGACATAAGCAACCACCAAACATTTGAAAAATTAAGTTTTTATTATAAATATGTTATTACTTATTTCCTCATTACTGATGAGTAGTAATGAGGTATCTTTAATAAATTTAAAACAAACCTTGATGTAATAACACATCTGTTATTAATGCGGAGTGGTATTGCGTTCATTTCAAATTTATTAATTTCTTTATCTGCCATCTCTCTGATTTCCACTGGTAAAACATCATTCTTTCTTAAAGCATTTATCCTACTACGTTCCAGGAAATGCTCAGCGCTCATGCGTCGCCTCTTTACATCTCGTATCATTAGCGCATTTGCCCATTTATTTCTTATTTGTTGAAACTAAAAATAGTTACAATTAAGCATTAGAACAAGAAATTCTTTAGTCATATTTATCTATATATGTATTTAGAATTCAAAAACTTACACCAAAACCAGGAACTGCTTGTGTTTTCCATACATATTTAGTAAGACTTGAAATATTTAAATTCATTATAAGAATAATTTTTGTTATTCTTCTCGATGTATTGTATTGATATTCTTTTTACATAACCTAAAATATCTGTCATCAGTCTTGTCAAAATTTAACAGCTAATAAATTATAGTCGTATTTTTAATTAGACGAAGCCAACTGACAGTAGCTAATGTCACTTTGTAAAATAATGTTGCCATAGTTAAAGTATTAGTGATGCGTTCCGTTCTCGTTCAATCAGATGAATGAACAATGAGTGTGAATAGTTAATCATTTCAAACTATAAAAGAATATTATTTCTATTTTACACTAGTAATAGTAGTAGTATGTAACTACAATCAGTTTTTTGACGGCTTATTACAAAGCGCGGCGCGGCGACTAGTGCCAACACCGATCAACGCCGCGCTTGCGGTCGCCATTTTGTTTGTTATTCGGCTTCTAACCTCTAATCTGATAGCACGAATGTTTTTTCTGCGCCCACGCTGTTAAGTTATTGTTTTTGTTAAGTTTGTCGTTTCAAAGATAAATTAGACGATTTTACTTTTACCGCTATAAGGTGAAAAGTACATAATTTTTTCATGACTCATATAATTAAAGAAGAAGACAAAATGTATGGTCTCGACCACATGATGGACAATGTTTCAGACATATTAATAATTAATGTCACCGAAAGCGATAGTGACGACTTTTTATCTGCTGATGAATAAAAACAAATGATGTAATAAGCGATGTTTTTTTATTTTCATTACCTACCTATAATTGGATTCTATAGGCACATAGTCGTCGAAAACTCGTTGGTATGTACAAAGCACGACTAAAATTCGAACCCCGTACCCGATATCGGCAGTTCGGCACACTAACTATTCACTAGACAATCGAGGCAATTTCATTCATTCAGGAGTTTTTTCAATCATTCATTTTGTTACAACACTATTTTTATTTTGTCAAAACCTGACAACACAGTAAACGTCAGTTGACTTCGTCTAATTAAAAATTAGAGTATAAATGTTATGTTAAGACAAGTTCCATTATACGATAAACTATACTACTATAGTAAAAGCGTTTACTTTCCGATAACATTAAATGTTACCTTTTAACAAGTTTTAGAATAGAATTGACTTGAAAGTTAAATCTCAAAATGAACTATAAAATGGTAAGGTAGTCATCAGGCTGCACTGGCAAGATTCACGACGAGTCTTTTAGTCTTTCAGACATGCAGGACGCAAGTCCATGAAAACGCTCAATCGAAAAGTTTAGGTACTCGAATTCCAGTGAAAAGAAATCCTTATAATTTCGTTTAACTTTAAATATAGGTATTTGTTTTTATTAACAGAAATTGAAAACTTTCAAGCATATCATAGAATCCCAGTCTACTAACATTTATGTTATAGATGTTGTGTTTAGTTATTTTTATATTACAATAAAAAAGTTATACCTTATGAAGACAATATTATATAAGAACATGTTTTAATGCATCATTTTTCAGCTCTGAAGTGTATTATACATAAGGTAAATAAATGAAAGATATTATTCCGTAGTCAAAATATATTGTAAAGAATTAGTACAATCTCTGGGGCGGGCCCATCGTGGACTTCATGTGAAGTGACCGCACATTCTGCCAATGTTTCTTCAATAGTGACACTAAGAAGTTGATGGAAAGATGAACATTTTGTGCTAGTTCATCAGGGGTCATATCCACATGGCCAACAGCCACAGAGAGACAAAGTACCTAGAATAAAAGAGAAATATTAAATATTAAAACAAACAGTAATAGAAATTTACTATATTTTTATTATTTAAGTAAAAAATAGAGGTATACCTTCTTCATCTGGAACTTGATGGTAGCCTTAACCTCATCAATCTTTTGTGTCATGGACTCCTGGTGGGAGAGGAGGCCAGGGAATTTACCAGCCTTGTTAAGACCAGGACCCAGCAAACGTGGGATCTGCTTGATGAGCGACTCAGAGGCAAGGAATGCATCATACCTATGAATAACCATTATTAATTAACATATTTAAATGAAAAAATATTTGACTATAAAAAATATTATTCTTTATACATACAGCACATATTTTAATTTTTGACTTTTGGGTTAATTAACAACTTACTTCTTGGCTAGTTTCTTAACAAGTTTTTTGTTCTTATTCAGCTTCTTCAAAGCCTCGGCATCCATACAAGGTACAGTCAAGTTTTTAGCCTCATCACAATGTTGTTGATCTCCAAGAACACAAACTTGCATTTTAGGTCTAGGAATGTACTTTAGCCTAAAAGAAAATAACTATTTTATTCATACGTTTTACATGTAGTATTTACATTTGTATATATATTTTACTATTATCAGTATCAATTTGATCATCAATTATCAGATAATACATGCAAAAATAAATCATCATTAAATAGTGGAGATTTTACAAAATAAAGGAAATTAAACTATGAGCGAATTAAAGTTATAAGTTATGATCTTAATTGCAGGTCATGAATCTTACCCAGATTCCTCATTTATGTAATATAAACAAAGTCGGTAAGCCGAAGCAAACCTACCCGTTATTTAAAGACTCTGGGTCGAGTCCCGTCAGTGCGAAACTGACTCCCTGTCCAGATCCATTTTTGTGGATATTAATATGCGAAATATACAATAACTAGCAAACGCAAATTTAAATAAACACTGAAGTCCACAAAAATGTTCTTTTCAGGTAAACATACTTGACGGTGCCGCTGAAACGCTTGTCCTTCTGTGGGTCATAGTTCTTCAGACCGATTTGGAGTTCGACAGTCTCTAAAAAGTTACGTTTCTTATCCTTCGATGACTGGAGGACTGCATTTACGCATTCGTAAAGCGTATCACGCGATACCTTCGACCTAAAACATATACGAAAAAGGTTATGTTAGAAATTAAATTAAAATTTTTGTTCTGTCAAGTGAAATATTACAGTATTTGTGTTCAGTACTATAATTAAATGTAGATATTTTAATATAGAATTAATATAAGATAGGATTATCAAAAAATGTTTCGATTACTCACATCTTGGCTTCGACGACCCTCTCCTTACAACGTCAAAAATTGAAAAGACACACTGAGAAATGACAGATTTCAATTTTGACCAGTCAAATTGACAATTGACATACCAATAAATGTTGCTGCTCTAAAGACTAAAGAGGAAGAGTCCGATATTTACAAAATTCTATATTCTATAAATATAATTAAATTCTAACATATCGAATCTCTACTTACATATTTTTTGAAAGGCCGAATCTTAGTTTTAAGAAATTTCGTTCGTCAGTCTGTTTGTGACCGCACCATGAGAAAGCGACTCGATTTTGATGAATTTTGTATGACGATAGCTGATTAACCGTGTGTTGATGTAGAATACTTCTTACTATTGGAAAATATCTCAATGAGTCGCTAGTTACAATATAAAATTACCTATTTTATGAAAATATAAAAAAACATACAGTAGTCATTAGTAGAGCTTTAGTAAATATTAAAAGATTCATAAAACCCTTCACCGTCGCAATTGAGAAAAAGATTAATAGAACCTTTATTTAAAGGATCCCTGACTGTGCGAATTTCGAGCCATTTGTTTTAGATGTTATTAAAGTAGGTTAATTTTAGGGTAGTGATAAGTGTGAGGCTTTGAAAGGATTTGAATAAAACAAAATGAAAAGAAATATTCCAAGAAAGTATTTATAAAATTAATTATTAGAAATTCGTAGTGTATTTCTTGTCTTTATACACTACATATAAAAATATATAAGTTTTCTTTTAAAATAATGTAGCGTATTTATTATTTTTTCGGACAATGTCAAGTATGAGGGTGTTCGGTGACGAAGGTTGAGGTCGTCTTGGATGAGTTAAATGCCACGAAGATTCCATTAATGCAGTGTCATGCTGCCACCATCCATACTGTATAAAATGGTTTGATCTACATTATTATTCTTATAAAGTATGATTTATTTACATGCATTAGGTAGGGATAATTAACAACTTATAAAGAGAGCTGGAAATTGATAAGTATTATAGTCTTCCAAAAATAACATTTTACATTCCTCTATCGGATATAGCCGTCAATGCAAAACAAATTGAATTAAATTCTGATAGGCCACAATGTCATTATAGACTATTTATTTTTCCACTTTTCTTATGTTATTTTCTTCGTCTAATGGGCGAGTGGGCCAAAACACGACTAATATTTATTATGAAAGCAATAAAAATATTAAAACGAAAGACCTTTATAAGTTCTGCTTAATGTGCGCCTTAAAATATACCACTCCTATTGCTTATTTCAAAGATTATTTTTTAAGAAAATCGAAAAGTTACCTCTACTGAAGTGGTAGGTGGTAATCGAAACATATCTGCGGGACTAACAGGTTTAATAACTCCTTTACGCTTCATTTTATTAAATCTTTGTGATGAACCGTACGCAAAACCATTAACCCTTTCTAAATAGCAATCAATTACTCTTATAATTTTTAAATCAGGTCTTTGAATCTACGAACAAAATATCTCTTTAAAAATATGACAATATAACATGAAATAATATAATAATAATAATACAAATTCAACACACGTATTCGTAAATTATCTATTACGATTTAATATCAAGGTACTTTAACGACTTATTTAATAAAATTATTTTGTTCAACGTCTTGCCTTGAGTACCAGCCTTGAGGGCCACAATTATTGTTTAGACTCATTTTCTATTAACGTTAAACAGATACTACCGACAAGTCGCAGAACTAAATAACACCTCTAAACCACTGTAAAAGTATATTCAAAGTACTCTGATATATATTATGGTAAGTTAATCTTACTAAGAGATTATAAAAATGATGTCAGATATTACATATTTCATTTCTGAGATGATATTAATATGTTACTGATATCTTTAGACTTTATCCTTTACAATACATATAGCGATCAGTAACATCGCAAACAAATTTACAAATTCTGAAAATAAACCTGGTTTTCTAGTATCATTATTACTTCTGGAAATAAATCTAGGTGTAAATTTGAAATATTAATATTATGTCCTGTGACAAAATATTTCATGTCCAAAGCTTAAAAGCTAATTTAAAGACATATAGACATAAGACAAATAATTTACTTTTATAAGCATTGTAGAAGTACGAATTATTTCTTCCATTATAAACTGAACATCTTCTTTTGATTGAGGTTCCTTGTAATTAGACTTTAATATATCTTTTAACGAATTCTGTGGACCGTGTAATGTGATGCCAAAAAATTCCATTTTAATAATATATTATATGATAATATTTATAAATATTTTGACAACTGTTTAAAACATATTAGGTATAATGGCTTTAAGTTTATTATAGGAAGAATATCTTGGAAGAATAAAAAAACATGGAAGCCAGGCTAAAATAAAAACCGAGCTATCTATAGTTTCCTCATTTAGTTCAGTTAGCATGTCATAAGGTGTGAGTGAAACAAAACATGGCTGTTTGTTTGTATTATTTTAGAACGTGTCACAAGACAAAATCATCTTATAATGTTTACAAATACAAAAGTTCTATCTAAGACGTTTCAAACTTTAAGTCGGCTATCAACTTCATTTTTCAGCATTATGTTTTGTTGTTACATGTCTAGTGATGTAAAAATGATTGTCGATAATAATTTCAATACTGTTGCAGATTTCCTAAGGGGCCATTCATTTATTACGTAAGACAATTTAGGGGGGAAGGGGGTGAACCATGTCTTATGTTTTCTTACAAGGGGGTGGGGGGAGGGAGTCTCGATAGTTCTTACGTAAGATCAAAAAATGCGAAAGTCAAGAGAAAATGCGAAATCAAAAAAATGCCAAAGTCAAAATTATATTTTGAAAAAGCGCGGGCAGCCGGGCGAAAGGTACTGTACCTTTAAAATTACAAATAAACAGTTCAAAAAATTGTAATTTTGAAAAATAAACATTAACCCTTCTAAGAACGCAAAAAAATATTACCTATAAAATTAGATTTCATAAACTTAGTTGCCGCGTATTACCATTACGTAAAATTTAATTGTCAACCTTATGAACACAAGTTGTCCATACAAAAGTACACTCTGTCTTAGTGAAAATAGGATTCTAAGTCGGATGTACGGCCGCGATAAGGGCCTCTTGTCCGTTGACCGAGTATTGTTGTACCTAACGTCACCGGCCCATATGGGCTGGGTGCCCGTAGAAGAGTTAAAACAAATCAAACGTGTATTCATTTTTTCTTTTAGACTCTTATGTAATAAATATTAAGCAGGGGGGAGGGGGTCGGCCTATTCTTATTTTTTCTTATAATAGGGGGGGAGGGGGTCAAAAACTAGCGAAAATAGTCTTACGTAATAAATTAATGGCCCCTAACGACGATGAAATGAAAATTAAATGGATTCAGTGTATCAATAGGTTCTGTTAACTGTTACGTATAGATTATTATAGATGTCATAGGAAGATTTCACAAACAAATATTCCGTAAAAAATACTAGGAGCTTTATGCTTAAAAAAACCTAATAACCTAAATCTAAACTAACTTTCTTCTATATAATTTATTAAAATAATATCATTAAGCCGCTGCCTAACTCCGTGTCTTTCAGAAATTCTTTGTTTTTTTGCAAAAAAATGGTTTGTCAATCTTCCTACCACATAATACAACTCATATGATGTACAGCCAGGTATTTTAATTTTAAATAAAATTAAATATATGTTTTTCATCGACATCGACTCATCACTATCAAAAAATTAACTCGTGACAACCTGTATGACAACGAAACAGAACGGCATTATATGTCTCTTTCCTACGCACTATTACCATCGTAATAAAAAAAAGATAAACATACCTATGCATTTCATTTCTTATTTTAGCCCGGCTTCTATGAGTTTCATTATTCTGAGAAGAATAATATGTACAGAATAGATTAAAGACAATATTTTTTTATGATTTTTTAGCTGTAGCACGGTCTAGACAGGGTATTATTATTCTGTGGTATAGATTATAGTGTCATCTGTGTTTTTGACGTTTTCACATATTATGCAATATACTCTATGCATATTATTTTTGTGATTGCCGTATAAGTGATTACGCATAATAATTATCAATACCCGGTATAATAGAATTTTTAGCTTATCACGTTAGATATTTACATAAGATTTCACTTAGAAACACATCTAACACTTTTTTTATTCCATTGCCCTTTTCATTGCATGTGTTTAATGCTTTTGTCAATAAAGTAGTAGGAATAAGTAAATGTATCTGTAAATTGTCTTGTGCAGGTGCCAACAAGAAGAAGTAGTATTTATTTAATTCTTTATTTTCTTTAAAATGGATATGGTAAGATAATAAACCTATTTCAGTTGTTATTGTATCTAATTTATTTTTGCTCATCACTAAACCGATTGCAACATTAATGATCTTAACATGCTAATTTATATTGGTGATGCGCTGTGTTGTTTTCATTTTAGAATTAGGCACATGACTCATGCCTACAAGTTCATCTAGTTGATATTATATTTTTACCTTACAGATTTAAATATTTTATTTTAAAATATTCTTTCAGTTAGGAGGAGAGGACAAAAGAAAAGTTCCAGATATGTTGCAAAAGATATTACACTATGATGTGCAAGTCACCAAAAAGTTTGTTGAATTGTCTCAAAACATAACAGCCTTGAGATCTCTTCGCATACATTCTAAATTTTTAGAGGTATTACATTATGATTAAAAATATATTACATATAAAATGAATTTATATAATAACAGCTCAAGTATTTACAAATAAATTTCTTATTTTAGTTATCATGTCATGGAATAGTATGGTTGGCTGGTTGGATCTCTTTTATATGGTTTTTTAATAATAAAGATCTATATCAACTACAAGTGAATATGTTAATTGGTATGTTTTCTGTTATTAATATTTATTTATTGATAATGAATAAACAATTTATTATTATTTATACTTAAGTTATTATTTATACTTAAGTTATTATTTATATTTTTAGCACTCCTCTTGGATATTATAATTATAGCAGTTGTGAAGGCATTTGTAAGAAGACGTCGCCCCATCCCAATGAACAAGTTGGTTCCTGGCAACCCTGACAAATATTCATTTCCATCCGGCCATGCTAGTAGAGCAGTACTTGTAGCTTTTATTCTAATCTGCATAGATCCAATTTATTTCATCTTTTACCCTCCTCTAGTTGCTTGGGTGGTAGCTGTAGCCATATCAAGAGTTTTAGCAGAAAGGCACTACTTTTTAGATGTCTTTGCGGGAATGGGCATTGGTGTTCTGGAAGGCTTGTTTATATCCTTGATTTGGTTCTCTCAAAGTACGGCAGTCAGCATTTTAACTTCTTTATCAGATGAAAAAAAAGATGGAGGAGAGTATCATGTGTAAATATTATAATTTCTTAAGTAGCTACTTTAGAAGTTTTAAAATGTATTGTGTGATTAAAGTTTAGAAAGAAACACTTGAAAAAAAATGCTTGAGACTAGTAAGTTATTAATCAATATTTTTTTAATTACAATTTGTTTTTATGATTTCTTTGTAACAAATAGTAATAAAGTTATATTATGATATTTAATAAATAAAAATGTGTTTTTTTTAATGTTATTTGGGACATCCTGTTAAAAAGAGACATTTATTTTGCAACAGACTAAAATTTGAAGTATATTATCTGTGTGTGTCATAACTAAGAGAAAAAAAAGTTTTTGTGTGGAAATGATGATTAATGTGCAAGTCTCTTTTATGCTATTAGGTTTCTCTACTGAGAGGAACATCAGTCAAATTATTTTAGAATTGAACCAAAACTGAAGTATTTGAGTAATTATATATATATAAAGAGTTAAGAGTACATAATTCATTACTATGTCTACTATAAATTACGTGTATAAAATACTATATTTTATACACGTAATTTGAAGAACTCAGTTACGTTTTTTTTAATAATTTATTATTTCATTACTTATGACTTTTGTCTTTTATTTATGAAAAGTAACTGCGAAAAGGATTTCATTTATGTTTAATACATTTCATTATAAAGAATGATTAATTGTTTTAATTTTCAAATCCTTTAAATGAAGAGAAGACACGTTTGGTTCAGTTTGAATTGACCCTAATGGCTGTGCCAGTGGTCGCGAATTCAAGTCCGCTGGGGTCCCGCGACGCGCAAGGCACTGCACGACAAAGCTGCGTAGTGCGCTATGTCTCATACTATTTCATACAAAAAATATTTGCAGTGCAGTGCAGTGCCGCGTCGCTCCGCTGCAGTGCAGTTACGCCTAGTGCGCGCAGAACTTAACCAAAGACTACAATATATATAATATATATACGGGTAACTTTAACTGTCAAGTTGACTGACAAGTCGACTTTTTGTTCTTATCAATTTGGCTGCCATTGTCACAAGAATAAACATTGTGTGGTGACGTGTATTGAATTTGAGTTACAAATTCGGCAAAAATATTGTGTTTTCATAATTAACTTACAGCAAGGAACGTGAAAAGCACTTGTAAGTTTATATACTATCCTTAAATAATCTGTTTTTATAAAACTGCGTTAATATCTTGTAGACGTGGCCGGGTAAAATATTTTAATAATATAAACTATTTTCTTGCTTTCAGTTGCATAATGCGAAAGTTAAAAGGTGCTGTTAAAGAAACTGCCAAACAAAAACGTGAAAGAAAGCAGGAGTTCGCAAAAATGCGGCAACAGATGCATACTATTGTTCTACCAACCTTTGCTATGATCTTCGTTCTCATATGTGTTTATGTTTATTTTAAAACTAGACCAGCATCAATGCAATATGCGTAATAATAATACGAAATAAACGCAATAATTTTGTAAATAAGATTTTAATAATAGGTACTTTGTTTCTTAAATGGAGTATAAATTTTATGAATGTTAAAACAGTATATCATGGTTGTGAATTCATTGTCGTGAGTCTTGACTTACATTATGAATTATATTTGTATTCTATATTATATTTTAAAATCAGTATATGAGCTTAAATAATTTAAAACTTTATGTACATTTTATTATACATTCCATTCTTAAGACATACATATCATGTATTTTATTCTAGAATTACTATTTATTGAATTTTTTTCTTAATTGTCCATTATAGATTTTGATTGGAAATATAATTAAAAATAAGAAACATTTCTTTTAGATTTATAAAAACTAAATATTTTACACATGTTTATAGAAATGTTTGAATTTATTGTGGGGAAATAAATAAAATATTTAGCTATAAAATAACCAATTTTGACTTTTATTTCATTAGCAGATTACAGTCTCAATCTTTTTAATAATTTGTAAAACAAATAGGTTTTTATGTTGATACATGATGATAAATGTACAACTTTACTAGTAGTTCCTGAGATTAGTGTGTTGAACCAAACAAACTCTTCAACTTTATAAGTATAGATTTCACTATATATTTAGTATAGGATTTCCAACATCAACATATGACATTGATCTTATCTGTATATCAATGATCTGGATTAGTAGATTACAAATCTTAGAGATTATTCACAAATCATAGTCATAAAATATTAAATGTTGATAAACATACAACTGAAGACCAAGCAATATTAATACTACTGCTTTTTTATTGCAAAATAATTTTTCATTGACATAAATTATGCTTTTAAGCAGGGTTTTACCAATATGTTTTTATTTACATAAAAACAAATTAGTATTTCATATCATACTGGTTGCTCCTAGTACAAGTTTGCTTTGGCAGTCTTGACCTGTCCTGACCCCATTACCATGTATGATGTGTGCTTGGGTTTGAGAGGTAGTACAGTTTCTTTTAAGCCGGTGAGTCCCACAAGATGGTACATGTAAGGCCGTTCTCATCATTAAAAAAAGAGTACCTGTCTTATTTTTTATTTATTTATTTAATATACAAAAGTATCATTTATCAGTTTAATTTTACTTTTTAATATGACTGGGCCTATTATTATCACAGATAATGGTCACAAATATTTAACTTGGGACACATCTTAGTTTTTTATTTAATAGAATTCATTTGACAAAAGTTTAAAAGGAACAAGTACCTTTACATAGTGTTTTCAATTTTTCACAGCCTAATCTAACAGTTATAAATTATCCAAACACATACATAGATTTGTCGTCAAATATATATAAATATAACATTCAAATATTAAAATAACACAATAATGATATTTTAATACCTCTTTAATTTTTTTCTCCTTTAAAATATAATTTTAAAAAGTATAGAAAATAATTTAAACAAAACATTTTGGGGCAAATTTATAAAATTTAATATAATTTTTTTTACATGTAAACTAATAACATTTTAATGTATTTATAATACTACTACTTATGTTACAAAAGGAATGAATATGAGTTTCATACACTAGGGTTTTTTATTTTGATTTAATCACTAATTTTATAACATAGAAAAATCTAGAATCTTTCTATGGATAAGGAACTATCGATTAAAAAAAATAAATTAACACGTTATACAGTTATACCTGCTCCTAACAAGTTTTTCCTACATATGTACTACTAACACATCAATCCGCCCAGCAGTTTCAGTGTGAGAGAACTAACAAACATACACAAAAAAACGCACACAGAAACTTTTGCATTTATATATAAGTACATAATATATTAAAAATATTCTTTTACCAAAGATTTTTTCATACAAAAGCACTGGAAATATATACAAGAGCATAAATATTAATTACGTAACTAATGATTTGAACAGATTTTTATGCGCATAAATTACGAAAAATCGCCAAATTTTTCTCACTCATTAATGAAGCTTAGTACTTTTGAACCTTAAATCCAAATCAATTTCATATTGTATAATATATACATAATAAATATATTTTATTATTATATCTAAATAGACTCTAGTGAAAACAACCCTTAAGACCCGCCATCTTTAAATTGTTCTATCAATTATCAGATTTAAGGTTGATTTTCATAAGTTTAATTTAATTAAACTCATTAATACTGATCCCTATGAATACCTTCTTTTCGCCTAAATACCTGAACTATCCATCCTAGTAACCAGGAGGAAGCAAGACATAAGAATAAACCACTGATAGTGAAGTACTGAGCTGTGATGTCCAAAGTGAGGGTCTGGATGAGGATGAGGGTCAGGAGTGATTGGAGACCAGTTCCGAGGAGCGTGTTGATGCCGAATATGAGGCCGAAGCAGCTTTCATCGCTGAGTTGACCAGCTATTTTTGCACTGTAATGGAAAATGTTTTGATGAATTATTTTTATAAGGTAACATCAAGATTATTTATTTATTTAAAGGGATTTATAATACATATTAATAATATTATTTTATTAATATTCGAAATACAAAAATAACGGTCATTTAAAGATTTCTAGTTTTTTATAAATAATTAATTGTTATTATTTTATAAATAATTTATTAAAAGATTAATAAGCCATTTGTAAAATATTAAGTCACAAAAATCTGTCAAGTATATTCATAATAAAATACTTTAACCACAATTTGAAACTCCAAATAAGGCACTGCACTCATGGTTTGCAGTTAATTTTAAAAACATACCTAGTTTTATCCAAAACGAATATATTTTTATACAAAAGTACACAAATAAAATAGCGTACCTAGCCAACGTGATAGTGTAATGATAGAGCATGCCCATCACTATATACCCGGCGTAGGACACGAACACGCTGGGCACGGCGGCGGCGGTGCCCAGTGCGGCGGCCTGCAGCGCAGCGGCGGGCGCCGGCAGCGGCGCGCGTGCCCAGCGGGGCGCCGCCAGCGCGCCCAGTGCGCCCAGTAGCGTCTGCAGCGCTTCCACTGCGCCGTTGTATATCACCTGCCATACATTTAACATTTTTAAATTCATACTAATGTTATACGGCCGAAATTAAAAATGTATCTTCTATCCAAGATCAAAACCAATCTGAGATTGTTGCATATCGATGGATCGACCTGCAATCCACATGCCAATAATAAAACTTTGCAATCCAAGATGGATTATAGCTTTGTGGTAACGCGCTCGTTTTTATGACAGAGTGATGCGGTTTTAAATCCGGGCCTCGCACCTCTGATATTGTCATATGCAAATAATTTCTAACACGATTACCGATTGTCTTAAGGTGAAATGGGATGGGACCTGGGAGGAAACAAAACACAATGCATATAATCAGTACATATAAATAAAATTGAGGTGTCTGTTTGTAATTTCAAATTAACAGCTTTTCGCTGAATATTAAAAAAAAATTATCTGCCTATTTGTTCCGGGTAACCTCTGAAACGGTTGGACCAATTTTGTCGGGACTTCCACTCACAGATAGCTAATATTATAAGGAGCAACTAAAGCCACTTTAATTTTATTATAAAACTATACAAACCGTTTAATTTATTCAAACTTATATACTAAGTAATAAATAAAACTCCCACTCACTGGGTCATCACTCCCCTCCTGTATGAACCTCCACAGCAGCTGCACGTACGTCTGCGCCTGCGTGAACAGCGCGAGCGCGGCCGCGTACAGCGCGGACCACGCCAGCACGCGCGGCCGGCTGTACGCAGAACGCGCGTGCTTACACACTAGTACCACTGCTTCTGATACATCTTTGGTTATTGTACGCTGTTGGGAATTATATATTTTGAATTTTATTACAATCATTTGCGGGAAATTCTATGTATATATGTAATGAAATGACATTTCATTCGAATTTGCTGCGCTTCGCGTTTATATAAGTTATCTGTGGTAGTCAGAGGACGCATTGGTGTGACAAACAATGGCGGATGATGCTTAGATTATTTTGCATTTTATTGTTAACTTAAATTTGTAGAGAGATGAAGTAAAGAATAGAATTGAGCGATATTAATGAACTTTTAATGTCGTTTCTTTAATTTTCAGAGAAATAATTTATGGTGTATTTATGAAAATCCTTATTAATATATCTTATACTGCCGGCTGTACGCAGAACGCGCGTGCTTACACACTAGTACCACTGCTTCTGATATATCTTTGGTTATTGTACGCTGTTGGGAATCTATATATATATAATGAAAATGGTCTTCGTTTGAGGCTCAATCACGCCTAAACCACTGATCGTATCGACATGAAACTACCACCATTCGATGCGAAATTTTTCCTAGATGGTTTATGGCTATCTATTTTTTGAATTCCAACATTCCTTCATTTTTTTATTGCTGTTTTACTTTTATGAACATTTATTCCGCTAATAAAAACAAAAGATAAGCATTTTCTCTTGATTCTTTTGTTTTCATGGATTTCAGAGTATATTAAACAGATTATGGTTTTTTACATTCAGCTAAGAATCTACTCACGGTAATGGAGAACGGCTGGACCAATTGGGCTTTTTTTCTTTATCTTCAGAATTGTCAGGAAAAAGTTTTGTATGTAAAAAAATTTTAAAAAATTCCGATAAAAAGTTAAAAATTTCGATGATAATCGAAGAATTCCCATCTATATCACTCACCACGAAATATCGGGAACAATAAGACTTAGAAACGTGAAACTTGGTAGGAATATTACTTTTGCTATGTAGAGGTCAGCTATGAATAGATTTTAAGAAATTCATCCCCCAAAGGGGGTTTCGGGGGCGTTAACAATGAACGATTCCCGTTTTTAAACTATAGCTCCTATAGACTTCAAATTTGGTAGGAATCTTCTGTAAGAGGTATAGAAAGAGGCTATGAACGAATTTTACGATAGCTCACCCCGCAGAGGGTTGCGGGGGTGGGTATTAACAATTAATATTTTTAATTTTCCAGCTAAAGCTCCTACAAGCTCCAAATTTTGTAGGAATTTTCTATAAGTGATGTAAAAATGATTTATGAACAAATTTTACGATATCCCACCCCAAAGAACTTTACATGTAGCTATCCAATCAACGGACTAAGAATTTTACATTCATTTTACTTTTGCAGACTACATAACCGACGAATTCTTTTATTGCGGGATCGCGGAAATGTAACAGATTAAAATGAATGCATTTTCCAAGCACTTGAGATGTGGGAAAGAAATTTAGTTACTTATTCCAATAGAATTCATAAAAAACATGAACAATTAATTTTCTATAAAAATTGATGTCACGGATAAAATTTTAGTTAACAGAAAATTCGTCGCACTTGAACCTAGACAGATTTCAACTTCACATATGAGACTTGCAATGACTTAAACTTTCAATGCTCATTTCAAATTTTTTTCTTCATGTCAATTATTAATAATTTTTGGAAGAAAGGCACGGAAATGTTATAATGATTGCACATTGAAAGTTACAATGAATATTAGTGAGAAAAATCACCTGGATGAAAGATACAGGCTAAATCGATGGAATTCGGAATTTGTGTAAGTCTAAACAATATCGATGCTTACAGTTCTATCCGCGGGGCCTATTTATGTTCATACGAAAATAAAAAAAAGGAGAATAATAAAAATATTAAAAAAACAATAAAAATGAAACATAAAATGTAATTTATTTCCTTTGTCAATTCGCCCAGCGAAGCGGGCGGGAAACGGCTAGTAATATAATAAGGATAAACTTATTATTTTTATATTTGATAATCTGTGACCGAGCTGTCAAGTTGACTTTACTTTTTTTATCGTAATGGCGGGAACGCGATATACGATTCGTTGAATTAATTTATAACTGAAACTAATATAAGTTTCGGAATTATTTATTAATTGTTAGATTTATGTGTCACAGTTTTTACTGTTGTTCTTTTATGCTTACAATATATAATCTCATTTTTTTTTCCAAGTTGACTTATATTGTCCTGTCTCGTTTTTATATTAGAAGGAAGCATATTATAATGCTACTTTTCTTTTTAATAACATTTGCAATAAAAATATTTAAAAACCACGTATTTTTATTTAATTTACTAGGTGCTATATTAATGATTCAAACAATTATTTATAGTTTTATAGTACTTTCTTCATCCTGTAAAGTTGTCAAAATTGAGATAGTACCGGTCGGCTGTACGCGGCGCGCGCGTGCTTACACACTAATAACACTGCTTCTGATATATCTTTCGTTATTGTACGCTGTTGGAAATTATATATTTCGAATTTTATTACAATAATTTGCGGGAAATTCTATGTATATATGTAATGAAATGACATTTCATTCAAATCTCGCATCTAAAATGATTTCTAACGTGTGGATTCATTTCTAACAATGTTTATCTTATGGTGAAGGAAAACATCGTGAGGAAATCTGTATGTCTGAAAGAATCGAGCAAGTTTTCTAAAGACACGTATAGTCTGCCGATCCGCACTTAGCCAGGTTGACCCATACCCAGCAAATAAGTTTTATTTTTATTGTTAAGAATCATAATTACATTTTTATTTTTACCTTTGCAAAATGTAAGGGCGATTGGTTGTCAACATGACTGTTTTTTATGTCAACTTGAGCTGGGTTCTCCACTGATTTTCTGTGAAAGTATATTCCATATGGCACTGGCGGAAGCCAGAACGCCCAGAATGTAGCTAGAATTTGTGCTGTAACAAAAAAAAAACACAAAATGAACACTACCAGTCATCACGTGCATTTGCACTACAAACGTTTATTTAATAAAGTTATTTCATATATTCTTAATTCTTATCAATCAATCTCACTATCAAATATTTTATAGTAGGTCCATTTTTAGCAAAAATTTTGATTATTACTATTAATTATCTTAGCTCTCTCTATCAGGTTGGGTTAAGCCAACCCTGCCCAAGCCAGCCATTTTGTGCTTCCCCAAAGCACCACTGACCTTTTGGGAAAACACTACATGCAACAACACATTATTGGGACATACGTTAGAACATTTTTACAACAGCACCATCTAGTTCCGTGGTAAGCTACAAAGCTTGTGTTACGGATACCAGATAGTTGATATACTACACATATAAATTTTTAAATACATACATACAGTTCGCGTCACGTAAAAAGAACGCTGGAAGAAAGTTGTGGGGGGTGTGTTTGCGCATCGGTACATTCGCATACGAATTTCCTAAGCCTATTATTTTATTGTTGAACTAGCCTTTCACTCACGATGTATATTAATTATTGGTAGGTACATTGAAAAATACATTAGATAGTATGTCATCAAATAGAATTCTATTAATTAATAAAATATGTTTGATTCAGTGTAGAATGTTTAATTTACTAAAAAAAAATTTAATTAATTCGTTTAATATATATTTTTTAATTATTAACTGCAATATTATCAGTTTCTCTCTTTATAAAACAATATAGTCAAAAATATTTTGCACAATTTTTTATATAAAATCATTTCGTAATTAATAACTTTTGTGTGCGCGATGGTATTTTGAACTGACAAACCAATAGCGAGCCGGAAAGCATGCGGCGCGTGCCTCGCCGTCCCGCGCCCCGCGTCTTACCACCAAATTGGCCGATAAATCGCCTCTGCGCAACTTGACAGCCAGCGTTCTTTTTACATGACGCGAATTATAATATAAATATTATTACCCATGGGTGCGTCACAAGACGATAATTAAAACAATTTTTGCATCGATAAGAAAATAATCTTAAATATGCAGATAAATTGAGGACAATAAAATCTTTATTATCTTTATCCGTCTAAATTTTAATATTTACGACCAGATAACGTACATACAGACAGACGCCTTTACGAAAAATGAATGACGTTCTAATAAAACAACTTCTTATTTATTCAATATACATAAATCATTCAATATACAGGATTTACAGAGTGCCTCATCTTTGTCTTATCGTTTATTTGCTTAATTATTTTTCAGTATTCATATTACAAGCTACATTTCCTTGATTTGTTTTGAGGACTATTAATAGACTAATGAAAATTGCAATACTTTATGTATGATAGATATTATGATGATGATAGATAACATTATAATTAATGAACTCGAACTCGTATACCTATACAGATTTACTGATTATGATTAATATTATTTCACCGTGTAAAACTTTAATATTTTTTTTAATACTTTATCCACATCCTGTCTCTACCGTCAAATCACAAAAGTAATTTTGACTGAAAAACGCTCTATTTCTTCAGAACCAGCGATTCTCGTTTCGCTTTAAAAAACAAAGTTCACGGGACCCGCATATTTGTGATATTCCAGTCCAGTATTCTATTCCTGTACTAAATTTCATCCACACCTGTTCAGCTGTTCTGAGTTGAAAGAGTAACAAGCATTCATCCATTCTTAAATCGGTAGAATAGCGATTGCTAACTATATCGAGACTACTGGGCACTGGCCGCAGTAGGTAATCTATAAAAATCCAAGTCAAAAAGTCCAGAAACAAATGTACTTATCCATACTAATATTATAGCTGAAGAGTTTGTTTGTTTATTTGGTTGAACGCGCTAATCTCAGAAACTACTGGTCCGAATTGAAAAATTATTTTTGTGTTGTATAGTCCGTTTATCGAGGAAGGTTATAGGACCGGAGTATCAATGAGAAAAGTTGCAAAAACGGAAAGGGCAGGCGATAGTTCTGCGAAGTACCATACCGCGTGACTCAGAAAGAATTTGGTACCCGGTCCTTAGAACGCGTACGAAGCCGCGGGAAATAGTAGTAGGTATGTACTGTAATAAAATTTTAGCGGAGTCGATTCTGTATATTAAATATTTTTAGAAAAATCTTGTTAAAATAGTAATTATTTTATATACAGAGGCCGGATTTATTTATTTTTTGAATCTTTGTTTGTCTGTCTGTGTCTGTGACCGTATCACGAGAAAACTACTGACAGATTTTGATGTGAAAAATATTTAATTTCTCAAAAAATACTTATTTCTTTAAAAGAAATTTAAAGCCATAAATTAAATAATAACGCTTGTGCAATAGACAGTAGTTGGGTTAGAAATAAACGTTAGCCATTTACAGTGTGTCAATGTCAGATGTGAATCTAATCTCGTCTCGAAAAATAAATACAAAGTTAGATATTATCATAACAGTTTTAGTTTTGTTTTCATTCCTTATCGTCTTGTCAACAAGGTTTTGTTATTCTATTTCACTGAATAAATATAAACATGGTTTCTGCATTTTACTTAAAATTTAAGTGTCAGTTTGTAATTTCAAATTAACTGCTTTTCACAAAATGCGTAAGGACACTTACATAAAAAATCAAAACTGGTCCAGCCGTTTTGTAGCTAAGACAAACAGCCCGACAAAATTTTTAGAAATCGTGTTTTTATATGTACTTACGGCATTTACTTTCATTTGCATTAATTAGGAGGAAGGAGGAAGACATGAAACGCGAGTCAAGACAATCTCCAATGCATTGCAATCTAATCAGTTAAATAGGAATTTATATTATTTACAATTTACATAACCTATGTACATATGGAATGCAATGATAATATTATGTTGTTTATTTGTTTGTTTAAGCCTTAACGGCTTGCTTTATATTAACGACAGCTATATTGAACAAGTTAATTACCTAATCCATAATTTAAATATTTATACATTTCCTTTATTTTACGGCTAAAAGGATAAACGGTGAACAAGTTATTTCTAGATTATATCAAAATCATGAGCAAAAAATGTAACTATGGAGTTCGACCCATTCATTTTATGTTTATTAAAATTTGTGTTGATATTATTATTATAGTCGTAGTAGTTATATATAATAGTGTTATTTACGATCAAAGTAATAAACGTAAAGGGAAAAAATGTATTAGCGCTTACGACAAAGGCGCGTTTTAACGCAAATTTTAAAAAAAGCTAGTACTTTTTTTTTTGAAACCGCTTGCCTAAACTTATGCCGAATATTTTTAGGTGTACATTATAGTTAACCATCATACTGAAATGGTTGGAACATAGACTACAATCTGGTATGAGGCAGTTTAAAAACGTATGAGAATTGCGAGTGAAGAAAGGAAAATTCTATTTAAATATATTAATATACCAAGAGATACAAACCAACGAAGGTGATGTAGTTGAGTTGACGATAGTCCATTATACCGAAGTGAGTAAGAAGTTGTGAGCTGGTCCCTGATAGGAACCGCCCAGTTAGAGCCGCTATACGCGTGTAGGAAGATACAAGAGGATATTTTGCAGAATCCACCTGTAAAACAACAAATGGGCCTAAAACTGTTAAAACTAGATTACTCCTACTTTACAAGCATAGTTTATTTTATTTTTCCGAAGAGTTCTTGAATGTCATAGGTATATTTCATTTAGAAATAATGTACATAGGTAAATATTATGACGTAAATTAACGACTCACGCTTTCTTTGTTCGGGTTCGTTCCTAGGTGTTCCTGTGTTTCAACTTTCACGTCGGTAGTACAAAAAAAAAAAGAACTTGCTAGTACTTAGCTCGCTTTAAAAAGTCTATTAATTATTATTAATAACATCTAAATTTCATTTTTATATTATGTCAAGCTTTCGCTTTTATTTATTTAAATACCAGCGACTCACCGTCGCTCCGCTCGGGTTCGTCCCTAGGTTTAGCGTCAGCGCAGCCGCGGGTTCCGCTAGTTAAAATAAATAAAATTTCTACCTCCTCCTTCTTTGAAGTCTGTTAAAAAGTAGCCTAAGTTACACCTTATAACATTAGCTATCTGCGAAAGTCCCGTCAAAATCGGTCCAGCCATATCAGAGATTACCAGGAACAAACAGACAGATAGATAGACAGACAGACAAAAAAATAAAAATTGTTTTTTTTTATGTAAGCACCATATGTATATACTTTCATATTATGCATTTAGCAAAAAGCTGTTAATTTTAAATTACAAATAGACACTTCAATTTTATTTATATGTATTGATGTATAGATTATTGTACTAATGGTTTTTCTTACTGGCTTAATATATAAAAATTTGAGAACATTTATAATTTTACGTTAATCTACATATAGTATGTAGAAAATCATCATAATGCAAAAATCAGTTTAACTATCAAACATAATATAATTTTCTTTTACTAATTGAATACCAACCTTTGCATAAATATAAGTTAAATAAGCAACTTCTGTGGCCATATATAGTCCATATAGAAATTGCGATACTTGCAGCCATTCTATGCTAGTTGTCCATAACAAGACCGCATACACTGAAATACCACTTAAACCTAAAAAAATTTAATTGTGTTAAGACAACAATAACACTTGTTTATGTATATCTCTTACTTGAGAAATGATGGATTCCCTAAACAAACTTTCATCCTTCTTTTCTCCTTAAGAGCTTATGGGATATAACTATCCTGGGAAGGCCTAGAAGCTATTTTCATATGTTTTTTAGTTTATCAATTCAAAAAATATCAATCAAACAAACATTTTCTTTAACAGTAGTCTACTAACTAAATATGTATATCCTTAAACTTTACTTTTTACATTCTTGTGTATCTTCAATAGATTTAAATCTATAATATTCTATGTTTTTTATTAAATTGCCATCTAGATCCTTTAATACACATAAAATTGAAATATGTACATATATCAGATATTGTTATAAAGATTTTAAAGACCATTATCTAGTCTTTACAAAAAATATATATTTTTAAATTATTCCAGCCTATAATATAAGTGGAAACACAATAGTCTGATTTTTTTTTTCATATCTGGTATGGGATGGAACTAAGATAGAACAGAACCTTACATATATTTTAATCCATAAATGTATTCACACCACATTTCTAAAAGCAAAAAGACACTCACTAATTCAACACAAAACATGAAAAAACACTTGACAAATAAAGATGAAATTTGGCAGCGAGTTAAGTTTACAGTCAGTACACATCCATTTAGAATAAATTTTGTAACAGGGATGTATTAACAAGGCTCATGCAAGTTTGTATGAAAGACCTCAATTTTTTATTCTACAAAACATTATCAAAATATTTAGAACTAAAATTAAAATTCTTACCTGATAGAATGATAACTGGTTTGAACCGTAAAAAATCTGTGATAAGAAATACTATTACTAGAAGTACTAAATATGAATATGTTCCTACAGGATACACTTCACGATTTAATTGATCTTCGGTAATATTGCGCCACTCTCCCAGTAGGAATTCCGTGACAAAAGGCTCAGAAGGTCTGATCTCTCTAAGAGTTCCAAAAAGGCACAAAACAAGTGTAATTTTAACCCAATCTTCCATTGTTAATCACTTTTATATCACAAGAAAGAATAATATATATGGGAAGCACGCTGCAATGCAAGCAACGTGCTTTTTACAACGTCTTCACAAGCGAATGCCGAATGTTTTAGTAAAATGTTCATCAAATGAAATTGGTTTTCGTACATGGTGCACACGCGTCAATTTCTTTCTTCTGTAGGAAATAAATTGTTATATGTAACATCTTAATAACTTACGTAAGTCTATCTTCATTCATTCATTAAAAAGATTATTTCATTTTACAATACATACATGTGTTTATATGGTTATTGGTTACGTATAATGCTATTGACAACTATTTTTTTATTATTATAAAACGATATCAGTTAATAAAGGGACAAAATGCCATTTATCATTTTGTGTCAAGTCATTATTATTGTTCAAAATACTATTAAAAATCTATATTTTTCTAAAATACATACTACTTCCTTCAACAAATTCAAACTAGCAGATGACAAATTGACAATTGACATTTGTAAATTGTATCTGACAGCTCAAAAAATGTGACGATTGATGAATAAGAGGTCTAGCATCAAGGGTAGTGGGGTACCTCGGCTTATCGTGTGAATAGTTTCCATTTACAGCCGTAGCGTGACGATAGAATAGGGTGCAGTACAATTAAGATAGAATATTATTATTTTTCTTTTTTATCCCACGTAATGCAAGTGTACTAAACTTTCATTGAATTACTCGAATTTATTTCGTATTTCTTATTATACCAATTAATTGTCACTTAAACGGCGTGCTCAGTGCGCACTGCGCAGTTCTAGTCGATAGCAACCCTGTACGGTGGCGTTGACACGAAGCTTGTAAGCTTATCACGCAAATCGTACGAATCTCTTACTACTGGAATTGAGCGTGTTGCTAGACCTGTTTTACTCGACCGTGGCCCTGTCTATGTTTTGTGACAATGACAATAAGAATAAAATATAAATGTCATTTTGACTTCTGATTTCTGAATAATAAGTTGTTCTCGGTTTTGGTTCTCTGTTCTTTTTAATGTACATAAATATTAATCATAGGCATAACATAGGTCATAATGTAGTCTTGCTACGTGTACACAACAAGTTGAAAAAGAAATTAAGTAAATTGTGCTTAAATTGAAACTTAAAAGGCTAAAGTCGAATCACTCCTGATAAGCAATGAGAATTAATCGCGAGCTTTTTATGGTAGAACAAAAATGCTACATTGTTGTTACTGTTCTAAACAATTTAAATATGAAAGTGAGAAGAAAAGACATGAAATAAGCCATATACCGCAATTTGAGTGTAAAGTTTGTTCAAAAAAGTTCAGTTTTTTGTAAGTTGATATTTATGATGATAATATTATACTAAATAAAATATTAGTCATACTTCTTCTTATCTGTATATCTTCTTAAGACAAGAATACAAGTTAAATTGCCTGTAACTGTAAATTGCACTTGGGTGTGCAAGTTTGTACATGGGTATATATTTTTAAATAACATTTTATTGAACGTTTTTAGATCAGCCTTAAAAAGGCATCAAAAACAGCATGAAAGGACTTCCAGTGTTCAATGTAATGATTGTGGTCGCACATTTCTTGATGATGTTCTTCTTAAGCGGCATATGACTTATGCACATAAAGGTAGGTATGGAGCATGTCCATATAATGATTAAAAGATGCAGTTTTAGAGAGTAATAGAGTGATATTTTTAAAGATAAAGTTATCTGCTGTAATTAAAATAACCACTGGCATAAACAATTAAATTACATTTAATTATATTTTCAGGTACTTATATATGTTCAAAATGTGAGGCAACATTTAATAGTGACTTGGCTTTAATATCTCATTTAAAGACACATAAGCCGAAGATAGAAAGAAAATACAAATGCAGTTACAATGGCTGTGAAAAATCTTTTAATTTTTCACACCATTTGAAGCATCATTTATTGACTCATTCAAATTCAAAACAGCATTTTTGCAAAGTATGTGGAAAAGGTAAAAATAAAGTATTTAATATATTTTAGTTAAGTTATGATTAATATTATTAAGTAACTATTAACAAAAAATAAATGCCTTTTTTATTATGAGTATGTATGTACTTATAATAAAATATAATATATTATATTGTTACATAACATTTTTTATGAATTATTATTATTTGCATTATTATAAAATATCATTCCCAATAACTCTTTGTTAAAAGTTCTAATGAAAAACAACTAATTCTTACTAACAATATACTGTGAATGAATGTTTGATTATTTTATTTATTTATTTTATTATTAACACCAACAAGATATACATTATTAGAAACACAGAATTATAACATGTCTACAAAGAGCCTAAATGTTATCTTAATTATAGGTGTTACACACATGGCAATGATAAAACATGTATAGTTACAAATAATAAAAAACAATAAGTAGGTACATGCAATGAAAAATACTTAACCATTTACTGAATCTAAAATAAATAGTATTTAAAACATAATTTAATACTACGAGTAATACTAATAATAAAAAAATTATAATAAAAATAACATGGTTTTGATAACAAACATAATTAAATACAGATGGTTCACATAACTGTTATCAGTAAAACAATTATCTATTATTAAACCAAAATCAAAGTAAATTAATCATACAAATTACAATTATTTTTGAAATAAAAATTACATAAATTAAATTTGAATTTAGCAATGGTATCAGAAAAAATGTCAATGTGAAGTTTTGAGTTGATTTGCTTACTATCATTATTCTTATAGATGAATTTATAAAGTGCATTGTAATTAAGCATCATCCTATTAATCGGTGAATAGCGTCCTTGACGTGAGTTCGTAGATTTTTCAATGAACGGTGTCAATAACGACGCGTCGTTAATCTTGTTGGGGCAAGAATGTTTAATTTAGCTAACAGATATGGACTGTCGACAACGCCATTCACCAATTTGTGCAAAAAAACGACATCAAGGAGTCGTCTTCGATTCGAAAGGGATTGAAGAATAAAATATTTTAGCTTGTCATTATAACTATTCAGTGTTTTAGCTAGCTAACAAATGTCTTTTGTATCCTCTCTATCCTGTGTGAGTAAATCTCGAAATGAGTACCATACCACACTAGAATACTCCAAGATGCTTCGAACTAAGGCAGAGTAAATAATAATACGCGAGTCCTTGAAATCTTTGCAATTGCGGAGGATAAATCCAAGAGTCTTAAAACCTTTTTTTACAACATTCTCTATGTGAATGTTGTAACGAAGCTTAGTATCTAACGTTACACTTAAATCGCGTATTTGTTTAACTTCGGATAAAATATGACCATCAATAGTATAAGTTCTTGCAAAAGATGTTTTTTTCCTAGAGAAAGAAATAACATGGCACTTGTCCGAATTGAGGAACATACCATTATTGTTACACCACGAAGTCAGATTATTAAGGTCTTTTTGCAAGAGTTTTGTGTCAGAATCCGAGCTAATCGTTCTAAAGAGTTTTAAAATATCGGCGAATAAGTAGAATTTTGAATTGGCGATGCAACTACTAATGTCGTTGATGAATATGTTGAATAATAAGGGCCTAAGATGGGACCCTTGTGGTACGCCACTCTGGGCAATAAACGGTTCAGAAGCATACCCATCAACGACGACAGTTGAAGACCTATTGGTAAGATATGATTCAAACCACCTAAGCAATGGACCCGATATGCCAATCATTCTGAGTTTCCTTAATAAGATACCGTGATTGACTTTGTCAAAGGCCTTACTGAAGTCTGTGCATATGACATCAACAGAATTATGTTCATCGAGAGCTTCAGTAATATCTTCAACAAAGGAAATAAATTATCAATTTGTTACTTACTCCTTCATGTATATCGTGCATTCCATGAAATATTTTTTCATAATCTTTATTGGTTCTTAATTTAGCCTATAGAATAATGCAATAAATTTTTTGTCAAGAAAACAATTTTTGAAAAGTGCAAAAAAAGAAGTGTTCAAATGCCACACCATTGGGTCAAAGTTTATTATTATTCATTATAGCACTTTTATTTTGTGTTTCTAATAGAGAAGTTTCCGATTTTCTTTATTATTTTTTAATCAAATTTTAGTTAAATAAAAAAAAATATGAAATAGAATTTATAGATTATAGAGCTAAGATAATATATTTTATAGAGTTAGTCTAATTTTATTCAAAAATATGAGTCACTTTTTCAACAAATATTATTCGTATTAGAGTTATTTACAACACATAATATTTGTATTTATCAAAGAGCAATGTCTGAGATGTGGTTTTAGTTTTGCGCAATTAGCTTTTATAGTATATAAAATAATAACTAATGTATATTGTTCTATCAGTTTGACTCATTGTTTGTTCTAAATATAATACAATAACACAATTATTATTGGACGGCATTAAGTAGTCATGGATATTTTTTTTATAGCAAACAAACTTAATCTTACAGATTTTACTTTTATATATTCATTTTTGTAGTTATATCAAATAACTGTTGCTACATACTAAACAACAGCCAATATAGTAACTTAAAATAAATTATGTCTTTGTCTTTAATTCGTAGAGTCGTACAATTCTATACGTACGTACGTTCGAGTCCCGCTGGGGGGCATTCATTTGTTAAACTCAGATGTTTGCACTCCAGTCATGCGTGTTTTTAATTTATAATATGTATGTATTTAAACTTATATAATATGTAGTATATGAACTATCTGGTATACGTAACACAAGCTTCGAACTCAATGGCGTTGTGTGTAATAATGTCCCAACATATTTATTATTTATTTATTTAATATTATTTTTTATATTAAACACGTTTTTATAGGAGTAAAAAATAACCTACAGAACTTGGCCGCAATGTAGCATAGTTCAAGAATTTTCAGAATTAGATGCATACATTCTAAGATCACTCTCAACTTACAAACTTACATATGTTTACTTATTTATAATATTAGTAAAATAGTGTATCGGAGTCTGTTTCTTTTTATTTAATAATAATTATTTTCAGGATTTATTCAGGCTCATCATTTAAAATCTCATCTTAGAACACATGACCTGGAAAACTGCACTAAACAAAATAATAAGAAGTTTGCATCTGAACATTCCAGACAACAACCTCTTGATGCCCATCTTCATAGTAATTATAATCTTTAAATTTTTTGCTAAACTTAGTGTTATGTGGTTATGAACTTGTTTGAACCCATCGGTCTACTAGCTAAGAGGAGTAGAGACCCCGGGTTCGAGTCCCGGTTTAGCCAGAGTAAAGGTATTGAAATAAACTATCACATTCCTAGTACAAGGTGGGATGTTAGCATTTTCACTTTTCCATGATTTTGATGAAAAAGAGAGGAAAGGAGAGCCTGATCTCTTACTTTGTGAATGAACTAAAAGACTTTGTTAAAATTAAGTACACAGATGGCTAGTCTCAGTGAGGATGGTACCGATGGCGAAATCGATCGAGAGACTTTTATTAATATTTTATTTGCAATTTCAGGGATCACATTACATAGTGAAAATTCATCGGACTCCAATTGTGATATTAATTCCAATTCAATACAAGGTTTGTTATCATATTTTAAACTATTACTAGTTTTATTTTGGTTTTCGTTCTGGTCCTTACAAGGTATTGAAGCGAAGGGAAACATTCCGATTCTAAAACTTCCTGAAGTAACGAGTATATCAAACGATGAGCCGAGTTATAGCTAAAGTATTTGCGTAAAATGCTCATCGATATCGCTAAATTACTATTTTATTACATGTAAAGATATACTAACAATTAGTGTTTTATTGGAGAGCTTGTTTCAATTTTACAGATAACGTGCATCCTAAATATGACCAAAGTATTAAAGAAGCTGAAGAAAGACGTGAATGCAATGTAAAAGAAGTAGTCCAGGAAGAAAAGAAAGATGTAAAAGACGAATTCGAAACATATAATAACATTGAAGTTTTTAACAATTGCAAGTCCGTTCTAGGGAAGTGTATAGCTAAAGAAGACTCAAGTTGCTTATGTTCTCAAATAAGTGAAGCGTACAACTTTTATGATTCAATACTACCAAATGATGATTTTGAACCAGTTGAGTTGAAAGAAGTGAAACTTAAAGAAAGTTTGATTGACCAATCTCTCGATTCTATAAAAGTGTGCGAAGGCTGTGAATGTTCGAAAAATATTAATGAAAGTGCAAATATTACAGTAGAGTGTACAAAAGATGGTGCCATAAAAATAAAAGATTTATTTGATTCTGATATAGATTTTAGTATGAACAAAACTAGTATTGATTTAAATAATATAACCTATAGCTGTAAAGCGGCTTTAGGTAAATGTATAGTGAGCGGGAGCGGCGATATAAGCGCTGAGTGTCTTTGCGCTAAAATGGCGGTGGATGATCAGCAAATGATCTCGCAACAGATTGATGAAATAACTCCTCAGCCAAGCGTGTCTTAATATCTAACTGTGATTTTTATTTAATATTATAGACTTAATATATTATGCCGTCTATGTAATAAATTGATAAATATAATAATATATAGATTTTGATAATGAACAGTGGTTTTTACTTAAGCTACATAATACAAACATTTTTATCTATTTTAAATAAAACTCTTTTTCTTCTTAGGAAGACTAAATCTTTTCAGATTTTTTATATAAAATTTTATAAAATAACTTCAGTTGTAAAATTTTGTGGGTAGATTTTATGTAACAATAGCATAGCACCTTTGAGACGTCTATAACCTTAGTTTTTCTCCTGACCATGATTCCTGTAGATTTCGAAACGTCGGGAACCAAAAATAAAGCCGAAAATATAGTTATATTTTTTAACGTTAAATATTGACGTAAATGTAAGAAAGTATTACTTTGTCTATTTGACTTTTTTGATATAAATGTATTAATTTTAATAAAAACGTAATACTTATTTAATGAAGATTTAGTATTGTAACATAGACGCACTTGGTACATAAAAAAATAAGAGACAATGGTATTATAATTAACTTTATATTTATTTACAACATAATTCTTTACATTTTAACCATATTATACAAAATATATCTTAGTTAACAAAGAACTACAATAAAAATTATTTTACAATCAGACATCACTTGTGTAAAGTATCACTAAGTAGTAAGTAATATCGAATGGAATGCCACTTCTTCAGAACTATCACACGGCATAGATTGTTTCATTCTTAATAATGTTAAAACTATTGTATATTTAATTTACAATTATACAGACTCGTAGGAGTATAGTTAGTTTTTGCTATAAAAATATACATAGAGCAAGTTATAGTTTTAAATCAAACGATTATTACATATAATAATATTGAAGGTATAAACATAGATAACTATTATCATTGATCATCTGTTTTTAACTTACTCTGTGCATATTATTTTGTCATCCATGTCCAAATAATAAAAGAAATTAATTATTAAAAATATAAAATATACATTTATCTATGGTAACAATTTAAAAAAAACTTCGCTCATGAAGACCAGGATTAAGAGAATAATACATTTTTGGCCGCGTATGTATGTCGTAGAAGCAATAAATAAAATCCTCATGAAGATTTACTTTAATTTGACTAGTCTAATATAAAAACAAGTTATCAATAGGTAAAATATCTTTAGTATTAACAAACTTAGAACCATTTGGAATCATAGCAAAACATGCGGAATATTGAAAATTTTAATCACAGGAAATGGGCGCTTCAATATGTCCTTCCGGTTCCTTTACTGCACTTTAAAAAAACTGAAGGAATTTGTGCCGTTATATAAAATAAACACATAAAAACTTTATATATTTCTAAAAAATATATCTCTGCTCTATTAGGAGTTATTTAAAATATTTTGTTTAAAATATTTACGCCGCCCCGGAAGGAAGTTTTTGTTCGGAATTTGTGTCACCCACATAATAATGTACAATTCTGCTTTAATTACGGATATACTACGCTTCGTTAGTGTCTAAACTACTTATGTCTAATCTTCTGTCACTCTTTTTGGGTGAATTACTGATTAAGTTAAGTTCTTGATTCTCATCGCTGTAGTCTTTCTTTATAACTTTACTTTCTTCTTCTATGGGTACTACACTAAGAAATTCATTGTCTTTTTTCTCAGATTTTACTATTTCACCAGCTAAAGCGTTTTCTGATTCACTTTTTGGAGTTTCAGTCGGCCTTCTCGTAGTGTCTAAATCGTCTGTGTCTAATAAAAATGACGAAATTGGTATGACTTTTTCTTTTATTTCGGTGTTTTGTGGCTCGTCATTTATTGGTTTGTTTACGGCTGTGCTAGATTCCAAATTCATTTGAGGATTGCTGTTAGTAAACAGATGGTCGAGCATATCGTTCGTATTAGCTGCTGTTGTTACTTGTTCTGGTTGTATGGCCACAGGCTCATTCGTTTTAGTAGTCTCGCTAGCTACGATAGGTACTTTATCAGAGTTGTTATGTTCTTCCACGTTTTCGTTTTGCGTTTCATTTAAGTTTGTGGGCTCAATAATGTCATGGCCTTCTTGTAATTTTTTCACTAGACTCTTATTATTTTCGACTTCGGGTAAAAAAGGGTTCATATCTGTTTCATGATCTTCGAAATCTTGAACTACTGGTTTTGCTGTGACGAAAGATACATTATCGTTTGGACTAGATATTTCGTATATTGTTACGTTTAAATTGCTTATTTGTGTTGAATTTTGAGAATTAGCATCCATTTCTGATGGATTTTTTTGTTCTGTTTCTCCCATGTTAGGAAGAGTGGTTGGTGGCATTGTAGTGGGTGTGATGACGTTGACAATGTTTACTCTACTCTCATCCGACTCTGATTTTGGTTGTTCAGTGACTGGTGTTTCTCTTTCTGGCTCAATCTCTTCCCACACTGGAGCAGGGTGCGAAAGTGAACTTTCAGTATTAGGGGTCATCTCATTTACATTCTTCTCCGCAACTTTGTATATATATTGACCTACAGTTGTAGTTTCGAACTGACTTACATTAGAACTTAACAGCGATACATCATGTACACTGTTTGAGCTGTTTTTATCAGAACTTTCTGTTTGATC
Source organism: Boloria selene (assembly GCA_905231865.2). NCBI lineage: Eukaryota > Metazoa > Arthropoda > Insecta > Lepidoptera > Nymphalidae > Boloria > Boloria selene. The sequence goes on from HG993133.1 coordinate 4,437,443, forward strand.
ATTTACTCGCTTAACTCTAGTATCATCACTATCGTAATCCTGCGACATATTGTACATATCACTCTGGTCTGACATTTTTGACGTAATGGCATCCATATTATTTAAATAGTCAGGTTCAAAATCGTCTTTGCTAACTCCCGTTTCCATTATTTCGTCTATTTTAGCGGCAGAAGTTTCTGTTGTTTCCATTTTCTCTCCTTTTTTTGCAATATCCTCGTAGTTAACTTCTGTGACTGATTCTGACAGCCAGTCTGAGTCGGTTGTAGTTTCTGCATCGTTGCGAGACTCAGTCATATCTTCAACTCTGTTTTCTTGATTTATTATAGCTTTAGATGGCTCATTGTGGAGCGTATTAAATGTATTGAAATTCACATACGAATTTTCATTTGACATATCCTTTTCCATTTCGGGCATTTCTTCAGAGATAGGTTTGGCAGTTGTAGTGTGATCCAGCGCTATAACCAGTTTCTTGTCGTCATCAGACTTTCCACTTTGCTCATTTAAAGCATGCATATTAGGTCCTATTTCAGTAGTAGTTTGAAATTCTTGCTTCTCATTCAAAGCTGGACTTTGTGAATCAAAGGTGTTGATAAGAACTTTGTTCTCATCATTCGGTCTTGAAACAGTAACGTATATATTGTTTTCTGTTACAGATTGGCTTAATTTGGATTTATCCTTACTTTGTTCACTTACTTGATTTATCATCACATTCATTGTAGTTGTATCCATAGCTTTTTTATTTGAGTTGTCTAATTCTGATGGTACGAATATGGGATCTTGCGGTTTTTCCTCAGACATCATTGTAGTAGTTTCTACAGAAGGCATTTCATTATTTTTCTGGATAAGATCAAATGTTATGTCATCGTTTTTATTTTCTTTAGCAGTATCGGTTGTTTCTTCAGCAAGAAAATCATTGAATGTTTTCGAAGATCTCTGTTCCGATTTATCAAGACTTTCACTTTGCATTTGAACATTCGAATTTTCATTTGCAACTGTAGTTGTATCGGTATTTGCAGGGATCACGTTCATATTACTATCATCTACTTGTAACCAATCGTCATCAGAATCATTTGCTTTCGCCGGTTCTCCGTTTTCTTTTAGTATAGATATGATTTCGGGATTCGGTTCATATGATGGTTCATTTATGGCACCAGGCTCTGACATGGATATCCTCATAGTTGTGGTAGCCATTGGAACTTCATGTGGTTCCAATTCAATGTTTCGTTGCGTTTCATTTTCCTGAGATATTGTTTGTGAAGATTCTGATGTTGTGTGAAGTCCCGTTAAACTATCCAAGTCAAACGTAGGGTGATCGAATATGCGTCTAGGTGTAGTATTTGCCATAGATTCAGAATTTGTCATAGATGTTGGTTGTATTTCTGGATTATTAGTTGTTTCTTCTGATGAAATAGGCATTGCATCTATTGATCCTTGTTTAGATCGAGATTCATTTTCCATAGAGGGATTTTGCATGTGTGTTACTTCGGAAGATGATTCCATATTTGGTTTAGGATCCGCTATTGGTTCCGGTTCTGCTGTCGGTTCAGGCTCTGGTTTTGGTTCTGCCGTTGGTTCGGGCTCTGATTTTGGTTCAGCTGTTGGTTCAGGTTCTGATGTAGGTTCGGGTTCAGGGTTTGTTTCTATAGCTGGTAAAGGCTCCGGTTCTGGTTGTGGTTCTGCAGCTGGTTCTGGTTCTGGTTGCGGTTCGGCAGTTGGTTCAGGTTCAGGCTTTGGTTCACTTTCTGGTTCAGGTTCTGGTTCTGGTTCAGGTTCTGGCTCTGGCTTTGGTTCTGCAGTAGGTTCAGGTTTTGGTTCTTCTTCAAATGATTGTGGTACAGGGGAGGCTGGCTCTGGTTCTGGTTCAGGTTTTGGGTCTTCAGAACCTGAATGACCAAAGATATGAGGGAAATTCAACTCAGGATCAACTTCAGTTGTAGTTTCCGGCACGAAATGTTCATTTCCTTTCCAATCAAACGCATTTTCTTTGGGTTGAGCATTGTCTGTGTCTGAGTTGTCTTCTGCAGACCTCATAGTACTTACACCGGAATGTTTATGACTTGTTTCGTGTAAGTTTTGTTCATCTAAAATTGATATACATTTCTTAGGCGAGTTTATATCCGTAATTTGACCATGTGGGCAAGTACAAACGAAATCTAAATTGGAATCGTCGAATTCGCACATATATTCACAATCGTTATTATTAACTTGGCATAAATCGAGGACGGGTCTAGCTTTTGTGTTTTCTTCAGCTACGTGATAGACGCTGATCATTCTATTGTTAGTATTTAGATAGTTATCTAAACTAGTTTTGAGAGATGTTGCTGTGAGAAGTTGTTCATTGGAGTCGGTATTGTGCTTCGGTATCCAATGGATTCTGTATGTGACTATGAGGGATCCGTTTCTGTAACAAAAATGGTAATGGTTATTATTTTACAGTTTTGTTCTATATAGTTGTGCAGCTTTATATTTTTTTCGATTTTTAACCTATAAGTATAAGTAAGTAAAAGAAGTTAATAATGTTGATTTGAATCTACTTTTCCACTCAGTTTTCAACATTTTATTAGAATTGTGAAGTACATGAGATAAATATTTATGGTGACTACACAAAATGTGTGCTTTATTTTGATTTTATATATTTTAATGCCTTATACCTATTATTTTTATTATTGCCCGGCATTATGAAGGTGTAGTTAAAAGAGGAGTAAAAATATATAACATATAAAACTAGTAACTCGATTAAGTAATATATTATGTTCTCAGAGTGTTCGCGTATCCTTTAGAAACGGCAGGATTTTAGACTAAAAAGTAGGTTACGCGGATAAAATGTAGTTTCCTCTAAGTCAAATCATTTCCAAAATTATATAGAAAGTTCCGAAGTTTACTTTTTACAATTAAACTAAAATTAAGTATAGGTATTATCATCAATTACAAATGTAAAAATTTATGAGTAAGAGTTTTTTCGTGCCTTTAATCAGGGGCGGATCTACTTAAAGGCTGTTTGGGCTGCAGCCCAGGGCCCCGTGGATACAGAGGGCCCCCAGCCGAACTGAAAACAATAGACCATATTGTCAATAATAAAAATTATCTAGAATTAAATAAAAATCCGATCATAAGGTTGGCAACACTGCGATCAATCAACCCGTGTGCACATCTATATAACGGAACGGGGAATTCCCCGTCGCTTGTTCGGTCGGTGTATTCCGTGTATTGTCTATTACTGAGGACTTCCCTCCGCTTATCGCCCGACGCAATTTTGTTATTTTTCCGCACTTATGCGTCGACTATATTAACGAATTGACTTTGTTATTGTTAGAAATGTGTTTAGTTTACTAAGTGATAGATAACTTAAAAGTTATAAGGACTAGCTTTCTTTTAATTTACTAAAATTGAAAGTATTCTGTATAAGTAGACTTACTGCTTTTAGCAGGCAGTAGGTAAGTAAAAAGAATTATAAAACATGACTTTATAAATGAAATTACTTTTTCGGATTTTGTCGCGGATTTATTTGGATTTTTGGATCCGTTTCGAATGCTTTACAGCAATCATGGTCACGGGAGAGACTAAGGTATTTTACCGTAAATTTTTTACGTCTCAGCGGGTTATAATACTTGTTACAGACAGTGCCTACCCACAATTTACAAAAATTCAAAATGGCATCAAAGTACCTTAGAAAATTATACATTTTAATTCTAAACATTTAAAAATTTAAAATTTTTAATTATATTATAAATATGGCAATATTATTAACTTATTTTTAGATACTATAATTACAATTATTATATTATTTTATAATATTTGTTAATCGTTAAAAATAATATGAAGTAATTATTAGGTTAAAATAATATGAAGTAGTTACAAACAAAATTAAAATTTACGGTAAAAAATTTAAGCCAGACCAGATGGTCTTGTCACTATGATGCTGTCAGAGCTTTAATAATTATTTATGATGGCATTATGAAAATTTTAATAACTTTTAAATAAATTTTTTTTATTGCAATCATTTTTTTTTGATAAAATTAAATAAAACTACGAAAGTTTCATTGAAATCTATCCAGTAGTTTTTCCGTGATGCGCGCACAACTGCAGACCTCTATCATTTTATTTATATATAGATTATCCAAATGACGTAGACGAACATTTAGTGAATGAGTGCAAAAAAGAGTTAAAATCTTCCTTACTGCAGTCTAAGACAGAGCCTTACACTCTTGCAGTGAAATTTTTTGGCTAATTTATGAAAAGAAACTTGTTGAGGTTTTCCCAAACTGCTATACCATCTTAAAAAAATTTTTAACGATGCCGATCACTAGCTATGAAGCGGACCGCTCTTTCTCCAGAATGTCGTATATAGAAAACAAATACAGTACAACTATATATATATAACTATATCTATATCATTTATCAGTTCTTTCCATAAATTGCGATTTAACAAAGGACTTACATTGCGATGACCAAATATAAGAATTTGCAGCACAAAAATGCAGATAGGTTGCTTTATAATTAATATAACATAACCATTCATAACCTGTCAATTTATTTTGCAATAGGTAAATAATGTTTTAATAAATAAATAAATTATTTTGTCCTGTACATAACATATATTATATATACCTACATCACTACAGAAAACAGTTTTTTGACAAAATGGCAATTGGTTGAGTAATTAGGTAGGGCCCCTAAGCAGTATTAGCCCAGGGCCCCACAAATTCAAGATCCGCCCCTGCCTTTAATTGCTCATTCTATATAAACATAATTTAATTTCTGATCTAGAATTAAATGTACGTAGGAAATAAATACGGAAAAGTTTCCGTAATTTAAATTAGATGCAAGTGAAACTGCAGGTGAAAACGAGTTGTATGAATATACACAATACAATGAGTAAAAAGTTAAAAACAAATATTCATATTTACCTTATTTTAACAACTTCAATCATTATTTCATTGTCGCCATTTTCCAAACTGTTTCTGTCAAAGAGCGCATGTTTCAATGCTTCAGTGAAAGTGGACGTGAATTCTCTATATTCTTCACTGTCGGGATCTTCCATAGCTGGCACGAATATCTCATTGTCAATCTTTACTTCACCTTCTACTGTTCTTGGCACTGAAATTAAAAATAATTTACAATATGCGTTTATTAGTTTCTACAAACACACATACTTACATGATACAGATAGATTTTTTAAAATATCTACATATTCGATTTACCGACATTAAAATTTATTTTAAAAGAATTATTTGAAAGAGTTAATGTACAATTGAGCATGAGTATAGAAATAACTTAAGTTTTCATTAAATTTAGAAATTAAATTATTAGTAATTATCCCATAGCATATCCATTATCCCTAGTAATATATTGCTTATTTAATCCATTATATAATTATAAAATAGATTTAAATATTAATACGACGTTTATATTATTACATGTTACTTAGTATCGACAAGAACTTAGTATCTATTTCTACTTACCATACACAGACGTATCATCAGATTCTTCAGATAAAGGCCCATGTGCTTCATCATTTTGTGTGTCTGTCATAGACTGCGAGGGTGTAGTTTCGTCGTGGTCGTGTTCGTTATGGTCGTGGTCATGATGATGACCACTGTGATCATGATTATGACCACTGTGATCATGATTATGGCTACTGTGATCGCTGCCGATGCCGCCAAACGCGCGCGCTGAACTAATCGATGCGTTGTATTGTTCGAGGGGTGCTGGTGAGTTTCCAAAGAGGATTCCAGCTGAAAATAGAGACTTAATGTTATAGATTTTTTATATAAGTCTTGTATACTGACTATCTGTTTGAGTGTATAAAGAGAAGGGCACAAGATACCTACTAAAAGTTATCACTTTTATTTCTCGAATGCCTTTTGAAATTCATACGTGCCTACGTAATAATATGATTCAGCGGATAATATGAGACAGCAAATACAAAGAGGTTTTCCGGATTCTAAACAGTGCTCTTAATCATACTGCACTGAATGATTATTCAGTTATATTTGTATATAGCATTCAAATATCAAAAATCTTTTTTGACTACCTATTTAAAAATAAGTGCCTCGCCATACTTTGTAATTTGTCATATTATTTAACTAATATAAAGAAGAATTCTCTAAAAGTGTCTATACGTATGTTATTTCACAAACAAAGAGTGAAAATACGCTACTGGTAAGTAAGATAATATTCTGTCACTAAATCGGTATAAAATCGTTACCTATTTCTGTACAGTGTACACTGTACTCGAGTAAAGTGAGGGTAGGTCGATATTGAGAAGTATAAGTAGCTTTTCAGCTATCATAAGTATCCAATTACATATTATAATGCACTTGTTACTCTCTCCAGAAGAATATGATCTGATGTAAGTAAAGCTAACTATGCCACATTGCAGGTTAGATGCCTTAGGATTTCCAGAGCGTATCCAACTAGGTCGTATTAACGCTTGGATAAATATATTGCGAAAAACTTTCTCGATAATTATTTTTATCAAATTTCAATATTGAACATTATTACATTTTATTTAGTTGACTGATAACACCAGTATTATCATTTTGTTATGATGGCAGTAAGACAGTAAAAATAGAGATAGTATGTGGTATACAAAAAATTAAAACATAATTTGATTACGTTAATATATCAATAAATTAAATTTCTATAATAATTAGAATTACCATTAATTCATAGGTAAGAAAAAAAATCCTTTTCAAAAAAAACTTTCCTCCCCGGCGGGGAATCGAACCCCGGTCTCCCGCGTGACAGGCGGGGATACTTACCACTATACTACCGAGGATGTACTTGAAAAGTTGAATTTAAAGGTGTCATTTTATTTCTTATTTTTGTTCGCAAGATATCAAAAATATTTTTTTATCACAAATGTCTATCTCGTAGTACTTATTTAAAGAAATCGAAACAATATTTATTTTAGTTATAGTTTGTAATAAAGTAGTTCAATATTACTGACTTGCTGCTAAAACGATGAGTGCGACAATAGCCGCCACCACGAGTCCTAGTAGAGTCCAACATAGAGGTCGCTTGCAACCTCCCTTTTCTCCACGCTTGTCGGCGGTTACATAAAGCTTCTCTCCTCTGAAAAAGAAAATAATAATTCATTCAAGAATGGTTAACTCGAAGTTCAAATATGAATAGTTTGGATTATATTGATTATAAAGGTTACTTTATGTTAACATAATTATTTACATAAAATCTAATTATACGGTTTTTAAACTGTTTACAAAGTTGAGTAATTCTTTATAAAATAACTTAATAATATAAAGAGTATATTATAAAATTGGAGTTTTAGAACATTATAATTTGTTTTATTACGCCTTAAGAAACACAACAGCAAATATCTCATAAAACTGTAATAAGTATTATGTTTGAAATATCGGCAAGGTTTATAACTTATCGAAATGGTTTGTAAAAAATTTAATATAATTTTGAGTATTATTAAATATGAAACTTTGTTTTTCATTTTATTTATCTATTGATGCCCGTTTTATTGAAAAGGAGTGGATTGGCTCCTATAAAATATGTAACAAAACTAAGCGAGTAAAGCCGCGGACAAAAGCTAGTAGCATATACGTACTTTTCCTCTTCTTCAAATAAGTCACTTGGTAGTGCTTTATTAATGAGTTCTCTAGTTTCCGCTGGTTTCTGGTCCATTTTGTATCGACAATTTAGTTATACCAATTTATAATACACTATATGACTAAAATTTTCATATATATAACTTACTGCTCAATTAAATCTTAAACTTACTGCTCAATATAACTTACTACATTTACTAATGTGAACAACAAAATATGCGACTACACATTCTCTGTTTTCATATAGTTTCGAATTTCCATCCTACAATAATTCTATTTTTTTAAATATACCATAGGACAAGGGGATAAGGTATAAAATATGTATAAACTTTTTTAAATGTACCTGTGTGTTTACATATTGCTGAGCAAAGCAATACACCTATACAAATATAAAACATGCTTGATATTTGAAGGTTGAATTTATATTGAAACTAGCGACTCGCCCTCGCTTCGCTCGGGCTCTTCCCTAGATTTAGCACAGGCAAAGCCGCGGGATCGCCTAGTTATGCACATAAACCTTCCTCTTGAATCACTCTATCTATTGAAAAAAACCGCATCAAAATCCGTTGCGTAGTTTTAAAGATTTAAGCGCACATAGGGATATAGGGACAGAAAAGGCGACTTTGTTTTATACTATTGTAGTGATGATAAAACGTGAAATGCTTTTTTATTTATTGGTAGCAATGAAGTATATTCTTACTAAGTCCCGGATTCAATTCCGGTTTGAAATGGTTTGAAATGTAGAGAACGGAATATAAAGTTACAATAATATACCCAGATATTTAGGTAGACTGTAGTCCACATCTATGTCAATGAATTTATACATTTAAAGTTACTTATTTAATAATAATATAATATTAATAATATTTCGTCTTGGTTTTTGTATGGTGGTAATAAAGAAAGGAAAAATATATTTTTAATAAATCAAATTAAAAAGAAACTTAAGCTTCAATTTTCTTCACCAGTAATTTAAAAAAAAAACTTATTTTGATTTTACGTGAACGCATAATTCAAAAGTTATGGCTCTACAGTAGCGACTCAGAGAACAAGCTACTTTATTTATAAATAAAAAACAATGTGTATTATTTTTATTTTATATGACAAGACTGAAACATTAAAATCAGTAAAATTATAGTACGATTTTCATTAATGATAAATGTTATAGAAGTCGAATTCCTATATTACAGTCTCATCGTGACTGACCAGGCCGCATCGATGATGTTTATCGAGATGCAAGTCATGGGTTGTATATATAGAGATTGGAGATATGTTATCAATAGCTTAGAAAAAATCACAATAACTATTAACATTGTGATAAAAACAAAAGCAGTTTTATTATTTTTATTTATTATATATTGCAGTTTTACTTTTAATTAAAAGTACCTTCTGTAATTAAAATCTTCATCATCTGAATTAAATTAATAGGTTTAATAATTGTTAAATTGAAATATATTTTTTGAAAATAAAAAATAAGAGAGCTTTTTCCATAATCGTTATTGTTTTTCACATGAGCAATACACCATATAGCTTGTTATTATGTAGCTGTAACCAGGTATGGAGCTGAGGTCGTTGCCCTTCGCTTTGTCCTGCGGCTCTTTCATACGGTAAGTTATAAAGGCCCAGGAACTTAGGTCTCGATGAGAGACTAAATAATTTTAGATCTCGTGAAGATGCCTTTATTTGAAAGCTCTCGGTAGACAATGATTATTGCTTCAATCAGTTTTTGTTACTGAGAAGCAAAATTTTTTTTGATTATAAATATAGATACGAGTACATGGTGAGTACTGAGTTTTTTTAATATCCAATTGATTATACAGTTTCAATAAATACAGTTATATTATTAAGTACATAATTATATAGCATTTGTAGTTATCTGAAATACACGATAAATTTTACAACTTAAAGCTTTATATGAGGTCAGTGACACTATTCTTTGTTCCCCGGTCCTTTTAATACGGCAATCTACAAAGACACTGGAACAGTCCTTACGTGTTACGTGACTCTCAGTTTACATCTCCGTTGGTGGTTGGAGACTAATAACGAATTCAAGTGCCGCAAAGGAAGGAGACGACTTTTTAGTCCAATGAGGATATAAGAAAATAAAAATTATTAGCCGAGAGGTCGATGGGATATCCTCTTTACAATATACGAGTATGTATAAAGTACACACGCAGTATAATTATAAAGAATACATAAGTCACTAGAGCTTATATACAAACTTTTAAAGTTAATTTTAAAATACCGATTAACCCATTGAGTAATGTGCTTAAATGAGCTTTTTAAGATTCTAGCTAAAGCGGTTAAGCTGAAGTTAAGTAAAGTGGTTAATCTATCAGTAATTAACAAAATATTGATGTGATTCTGATATGTTACAAAATTGCACAGTATTGATTTAAATTTTGTAAAGATTTATTTCTTTAATAGAATAATAACATGAGTTCGTAATCAAAGATTTAGTTATAACTGTATAATGCATACATTTACGAGTATGTATTTAGGAAGTCCCTATAGGTTTCTAATGAGTTATATCCGCATAAAACGTAAGTATGTGCAAGAACGTTAATACTTTAACACGCAATTGTTTTGTACTTTATTATATAGACCACAGCTTGTACTAATTTTCTTTATTTCAAGAGTAGCTGATATTTTGCTTATCTATAATGAGGACAATTTTTTGTAAGTAGGATGAATCTTAGTAGTCTCTGAACTAATTTTAAAATTATTTTAATAAGTACATTTTGATTTATAATTTTCATTAGGACATAAGTAGAAACGCGGGCAAAAACTATATCTTAAATATCTACATTCTTTAACTGTTTATTCCATGTCTTCTTGCATAACTCATTTCTTGAAAAACTTAATATTCTATCATATTGATTAATGACTATAATTTCCTTCTTAAGTTTCTCCAATTTTCAAAGAAATAGATTACAACAGTTATAGTAGAGCTTTCCTGACATTGGTATAATTTTGCTTAGTTTCATTAATTAATTACCAAATTAACTGTGTAATGACTGTAAATAGTAAATGTTTGAGGTATACCTACCTAATTGCATCGTACAAACGTAATTTACTTAAATAAATGGAATTAGAATTCAAATCATTTAAATAACAATGGGTCTGCATTATCGAATATAATTTAAAGGCGCCCATTGACGAATCATTGAGCAACAACCTGACATTCATGAATGGGAGAGCTGCGCTTGCGCAATGGCGGTTAGATACACCATCACGTATGGGATATTACGAATAAGTCACGGTGTTTTGTGAACTCTAATTTGTCTTTGAATCAGGCGACATCTGATAATGAGGATATTTCCTTTATGAAATCTCCAACATATCCTGTTGTAAGCTAAGATTTTAAGCGTTTTGTATTTTATCTATTGTTTAGCGAGATGTATATGATTATGTTACAAAAAACATTAGCTTTTATTTCATGTGCATCGTGTATTATTGCTACAAGGCATTTAATTTGCTATTAGGTTTTTATATCAATTTTTATATCTAGAAGCTAAGTTAATAAATATTTATAGAAAATAATGTGTTTTTATTTTTCTCTGAATGTTGATACAGGAAGAGGCATTTTATTAATTTATGTTTCTTTTGTATTTTAATATAACGTTCCATAAAATATACGGTATTCCCGCTAGATACCGTAAGACATATGTCGAAGTGTAAAAGTAATTTGTAATTATGTGGTTACGTTATTACTTACTACTGTTATTATTTCTAAAAAAAATAATTATGCCATAAGTTTATGAGATCACTAATTAAAGTATTTAATTGTTTACTTTTTCGTTATACACAAATTTATATTACAAATGTATATTACCTATACAGGTTATAGGTATATATTTTAAGTATAAACATGTATCTGCGTCTCAAAAACAAAACACCTGAATAGAAAATGATTTAAAACAGCTTACATATTCTATTAGGTATACATAATATGTATATAGTGAAAAACTATTTATAAAAATTTTAAAAATTCAGGCTGTATTGAAGCATATGACGCACAATGTATGTACCTATGTTATAAGTAAAAAGAACTGAAAATGGTTAGAAGTATGAGTAATAAATGTCAAATTGTACATGAACGAGGTTAGAATGTTCTGAATTGTTTCGACTCGTCAGCCCGCATTGTGGTCTAGTCGTATTGTTTTGAAGTTCTTTCAGTCTTGCTTTTGTTTTTGTTCTGACCGACATTATGAATATGTAACGGCTTTCTCGATACAAACTAATAGTTAAGGTCATCCTCACATGACGAACTCCATCGATCAGTAAAACTTTAATTTGTAGAATTAATATATTTGGTCTTAGATATCTACAAACAATTGCTGCTCATTAGTCTCCTTAAAATTCAAAGTCGGCTGGAACGATTTCAATAAACCTTTTTCTTTAGGGGTTTGTTAGGGTTGGTTTAAGTATAAAAAACAGGGAAAACACAAAATAAGAGCTGGAGAATTGAAAAGTTCATAAGTGTTGAAATGCAAAATAAAAAAGTGGAACAGTACCAGATACTATACTGTATATTAAAGTGAAAAATTTTAAATACGTATATTAATAGCGATACAATTAAAATTAAGCAATTTGAAATATATAACGGAAAATTTAAGTTATTGTCCAAGATAAATAAATTATTTTATCCAATCAATTTTCTCGATCGGGTGTTCGTAGCCTTATAAGCGACATGTTTACAGCTATTTTGGGATGTCTTCTGTTTAAAAACTTTCTGCCGGATTTTAAAAACAATTGCAAGTATACATACTTAAACTTACCTTTCAGTGCGTGACATGAAATTTAAAACAGTCGTTATTTTAAGTATCGAAGTGCTATGACCTGAATTAACTTAAAGAAATATTTTAAAAGGACATACTTCTATAAGTCTACTTCTTATACGAATACATACTGTGATATGAAAATTAAGTCGTTAAATCAATCAAAAGTCACTCACGATATTGTTACATTAAGTATTACTATAAAATTTAAATAAAGTATATAATAAAAATATAAATAAGTCTTTATAACCGGTAAGTAAGATAATAACCGGTTCATTAGACGATAGACGTGCCTTATAAAGATGCATTATGAAATCTAATACATACTTCCTTCTATACGATATGGTGTTTAGCCTTGCGAAGTTATGGTATTTATCGCTTGTTATAAAATCATAATAATAATTATTAAAAAAATGTGTTTTGATTTTATAAATGGTTTTCTTCAATTTTGACGCATATAATTAATTTTTAATATTTTTAATAGGTATATTTAATAGGTTTGTGCTTACATTTAAGTGTAACTGCATTCCACCTTAATCGATTATCATTTACGTAAATAGTCATGAGTTATTTAAATTACCACTAATTAGGCTTGATAAAGATCCACGTTCACTTGTCCTAATCTACTAACACCCAGTGTGTCGCTGCAGTCTATATAATATATTTATTTTGACTAGCTCATTTCTCCACTAGTGATAAACAAAAACAGATTTATCCCACGGAAACTGTACAATTTTTGGGGATAATAGTAACCTATGTACTATTTTAGATTATAATCTATCACAGTGCAAAATTTCATCAGGATACTTTCAGCTATTCTGGCATAGTTGGGTAACAAACGACGATATAGATAGAAGTAAAATTAGAACTACAAATAATCCGAAAGCAAATAAATTTTGTGTATTTATAGATTATTTATATTCTGAAAGTCATATATGGGATCGCCTTGAGATGCAAACAGTGCAAGAAGGAATGGTATAAACATTATTAATTAATTATAAATGAAGTTGTATGTGATCGTTTGTAAAGCCGCAACTCTTCGAAATTCTTTGTCAATTACTTCAATATTTTTGAATGACTTACGAGTTTATTCACAAGCAAATGTGGACGATGTATCAAAAATATATCGAGCATAGAGTCGAAGATAGAATCTTAAACAGTTATTAATAATACTTTCTTAGGTTTACGCGAATGTTTGACATTATAAATGAAACCATCTTTTCGGATTTTGTCGCGGATTTATTATGATTTTTGGTTCCCGACGTTTCGACTGCTTTACAGCAATCAATACATTTATTAATATGTATTAGTAAAAGTTATTAATACATTTTTAAGAAAACTAAACTCTACAATTCTTATATGTTCGCTTTACTTATACTTTAATGTTCACTTCAACGAGTTTAATCTATGTGAAGTAGCCTTTAATATTCACCACAATATGTCGAACACGCGTGTATTACAGCGGCATTTTGAATTTAGATATAAATTTAACATCAACTGTATTAAGATTCTGGACCGAGTCTGGAGACTTGGCAAAAGTCTCATGTTAATAAATTGTATCCGTACCAGGTAAAACTGGTTGTTTATATTATTTTTACATTTGATTATAGCTTTTAATTGTTAAATTAGATTTTTTTCTATATCTCACGGTAAGGCGCGTGCATTAAGACTTGCAAGTAAATTATGACAAAGCTTTTTTCTAGGCTTCTACATAGTGTTCCCTACAAAGCATCATGTTCTTATCGGACTTTTATTAAATATGGGAAAGTTTTGAACGTGTTTCTAACACCTTCGCACTCTATCAGCTCATGTCTCAAAATCAGCTATTGAATCTATTACATTAAGCTTAGAACACAGATTGATGATCTGGAGTAGGCGCTTAGGAAATACAAGTAAAAGTTTTAGCCCTAGTTTAGCATTTGAAATATGAACGTTTTTCACCAATGATTACTCCCTTGGCTCAGACTTGCGAGAGTTTAAATTCCTATCCAACACGTTTGCTTCTTCGTTAAAATTCACAACAGGTTCTAACGATTCGCGGATTCCTCGACACAAATCGCGAGTGACAACTGGCAACATTAATATAAACGGCCAAGGTCAGCGTGTGTGTTAAATAAAGTTTTGTAGGTCTCATATAGTTATTAGAACAAGGACAAATGAGGTTGCCATTTCTGTGGTTTCTTAGGTACGTATTGATTTGAATACGTTATATTTAAATAATGATCTGAACTGGATCAAATATTAAGCAGGTCTAGTTTGTTTTTACCTAATTGTGTAAAAAGTATAAAGTTTTAGTCATATCACAAGAAAAGACCTTCTTGCCCTTGCCTCCAAAACTAAACGAAAAAAAAGAATGTCATTGGTTAAGCTTTAAAGAATGATGTACAAAATTCTTAATTCATTTTCATTATACACTTATTTCCTGGTTAAGCATTACAGAATGCAAATGGTTATAAGTATTTTACAAGTATCGATATCAAATATAATTCGATTACAAATTTTATAATACAATATCACAGTCGATCGAGTTGTTACGTAATATAAACCACATTCTCGAGAAACCAGCTTTACGAGAGCTTGAGTGACGCGAATTTCAATTTGTACCTTACGAACTGGCTATTTACATAATTACCATATACGTTGCTAGGTAAACGGGTTCAATTCTATTCAATTTTCTTGTTAATGACTTAGAGTTAGTTAATGTAAGAGATTAAAGAGTACCGACATGCAAGTAGGTTTGAAAAATTGACATAATCTATGCTTTATTAGAACAAATCGTTTATATTATAGTTATAATTATATCTATAGTTGTAACTTATTGTTTTAATATTCGTAGTATTTTCCTTCTGTTGCTTCTTTTAACACTAGTGAGGCTTTTTAGACGTAATTTAAGGAATTAAAAGAAAGAATTTGTTTGCGCGATACGACAGCAATTTGACAGTTAAACAATGTATTAGTAAAAGCTTTCCGTTAGTAATTTTCAAAAAAAGTACTTTACGCCTACAAAATTATTGAAAGTACGTTTCCTTAATTTTTTAAAAAGTTCAGAAAGGTTGGTTTGCTTTATGATTATTTTTTGCTGTGCAGAAATAAGTATACTAAAGCACTTAATGAATTCATACATGTCATGGTAATTTAAATTGGCTATAAAAGCATGTGAAATAAAAATTGATTTTCAATCAATATCTAGTTATTAAGATCTTTATCAATTTAAAATAATTATGTACTTACATAGATGACGAAATATGTGTCTCGTTAGTGAAAAAGTTTTAACGTAACATTGAGACTTAAATGCTTCATTTTTGCGAATATAAATTTAATATAAACAAGTTAAGGAAACGGAAACCTGTATAATAATTGCTGCTAACTGCAAATCGTTAAGTAACAAGTCCTTACTAAATCCTCCAAATTGTAGGTATAACAATTTAACCAAGTACCAAGTTAGGTAAATTCCACATTTATTACACTTAAATTTTTATATGCAGTACAATAATTGAAATAATAGGCAGAAATCAACTGACAGAAATACACGTGGTTTCAATGTTGTTTAGTTTTCAAACACTGCACGTTCCTTAGCAAGCTAAGCTTTTCGAAGCTTTCAAATCAAAACAAGAATAAAACTACGTTTATGTCGATAAAACGAGCGTCTTATTCTATAATCTATATGTAGCTTTGCTTGGGCCTTTGGTATAAATAAATTTCATATAAATATGTCCAGCCGTTTCAGCTTTAAGCATGTTTCTCCATGTTACAAGTACACACGTACACACACACACACACACACACACACACAAAAACTTTCGCATTTGTAATAATAGTTAGATATTCACAAATACGTGCAAAAAATGTCTTTTGTAAAGCTTTACAAATGTTAAATATAACATCTATTATGCAATCTACTTTCAAATATTTATTAAGGACTTCGCTCTTGTAACTTTGAAAGCAGTTAATTATAACTGAAACGTTTCTTAGCACTTGTACGGATAAAAATGACTAAGAGTTTCTATTATTGTATATCTACCGTTCAGAACGGTATCATTAATAGATAAACATCGGACTTGACTCGTACTACACGCGTTATTAGTTAACCGATCGTAAAATAGCGGTTCTACTTTGAATGATACAAATACCATACTAGCATGTTACTTATAATTTAAGCTAGCAATCAGTTAATGAGATTTAAAGTTTCTCATTGAGCTGCTTATATTTATAATAATGTAAAACCTATTTAGTTATATGAACAAAGTAGGTTATGTTATGATTTTAAATATATAATTACGAACTAAAATTTATTTGAACCAAAAATGTTTTTATGGTAGAAATTTAATCGATATATGTCCAGTTAATTGATACGTTACTGGGTCCTTTGTTAAGAATACAGTGTAAGGAAAGAAAGCCACAAACCTCATGTATTTCCTGTGCTCGTTCACCGGCACGAAGTACTCATCGTACGGATTGGTAGTATTCATGTCGACCTCGACATCCTTCTTCTTAGCTCCATTTTTAGGTGTAAGGTTTATCAATTCTAAGTTCACTGCTTCTAAAGTTTTGGTATCACCATTAGGTTCTTTACTGTGTCCGTTTTGATGTGGTTGGTGTGGGCCATTGGAGGTGAAGGAGTCGTTATGGTTTGGATCTGCATCGTCATGTTGGTATGCTCGGTTGTCGAACCCCTCGGGGGATGCAGGGGGGGATGGGGGACGGTGCAGCGGCCGCGCTGGCTCCCTAGGGGACGCCGATCTACTGTGGCTATCCATTACTTTTGGAGCGGACTGACATCTGAAAAGAAGTAAGGTAGGTTGAAAATGCGCTCTAATATCATTTTTTACTTGTTACTAGTTAGATTTTTTCGTAACAACCGCCATATATTTTTAAACTTTTAACTAACAAAGACATTTTCTAGTTAGTAATGTCTTTAAATTTTATTTTATTTCTTTATAAATCCTTTATTACATCAAAATAATATTTTAGTGTCTTAATTTTCTAATTTAGACCCAAAAATCCAATAATGTTGCCAACTTACAAACCTGTGGACTTATTATCTAAAGAAGGAACTTATTATTTAGACTATTATCTTAAAATTTGCTTTCATTAGAAGTTGGAACGTTACCCGCGATTTATTGCAAATGGCGTAGCACGAAATGCATTGGTCACGTTTCAAAACTATTTCAGTGTTTGAGCCCCAAATAATATCGTAACAAAAGAGGCTTGATGCCTGTTAAGTCTATTCTTAGATATGAAATATTTTGAAAGTTTATTTATTAAATAATAACGAAGAATTAGTATGGTAAATTCCTTCTTCGAAATCTATGACTAGAAGTAAAAACTGAAATAGATTATTTCTGAATTTAATAATAATTTAGAGAAGGTATAACTTATAAGATAAGTATAGTATCGTATGACGTTGTTTCAGCGACTTGTAAAAAATACACACAAAATAAATATTATGACCTAGATTATAATGAAATAAAAAAGGACACAGAAAATAATATGCAGTACTTATAAAATGATGCAAGATGTATATTGAGAAATTGAAGGTTGTATAATCAGTAATTAATTTTTGATTTACCATATTAAAAGTTTGGCTTTTTGGTATCACCAAAGATAAAACTAAGTATATCTTCGATTTTAATGAATGTTAAACTGATTTATAAATCTGTTATATATTGTTTAAAGATGACTTTTCTTAATTTAATAATAATAATATTTAAAAATGTTTTGTTATTTTACATTTGTAGAGCAATCGACCAATTCATCAATATAATTCTTAACGCACATAATATAGTCTATTACCCGAAGTGTAGACACTCTCAGGCCGAATAAAGTGTAACGTCAACTGATTTCAGGCCAAAACTACCAAAATTATTACTGAACTTGACAGAGCCTGAAAAAAGCGAAGGCGGGTCAATCATTATTAGAATTCGTCATGCACGTACCAATTCAATACAACTTTACAAAGGCTATTGGCCCAACTAGATAAATTTACGAATAAGCACAAGTGTGGACTGTGAACTACATTCTTTTAACAAGCTTCTTTAATGTAGATTAAGTAGGTCTCAGGCATTGTCTTTGCAAAACAAGGGACCGGTTGTCACCATTAAGATAAACGGGCAAATCTGCTTTAAACACAGAAAGGCTATAAAGATTTGGTGATAGTCAGTCAAGTGCAGCGACATTAGTCCGTTAACCTTAGAATGGTACATAAGGACACAAAAAACTGTTTGTTCATTAAAATATATTCTCTTTATAAGTTTCCATAGCGCAAACTAGCGACATATATTAACTAGCAAAAAGCTGAGCTTTTTGAGGGCTCGCTTTTTCTAACCGGTAATAATCTTTAAGACAATTGTGAATGTTCATTTTTGTAATAGTTATAATTTTTTTTACAAATAACATATCTAGATATGAAGTTAAATTACTATGCTAAAGCACAAATCTATAGTCACACAATGCTCTGGTTATGGCATAGTGTTAGGTTAGGTAATAATAATAATCATCAATCTTTTTGTTGTTTTAGTGTAATCTCAGGCTCCAGAAAAAAGCAAAAGCGCGCAAAAAGTCTGAAGCCTAATTGGTACCAATCAGGTAAACTCGTAATTCGTATTTAGCTGTTCTTAATATCTCCGTCGCTCCGCCCAATATGCCCCGCTGTCTGTATCATTCAGGTATTCAAAGTATGTATATTGGCGGCTTGCAATAGTTATTTAATGTTAAAAGTTATTTAAAGTTAATACTTTCTTAGATCTAAGCGAAAATTTGTCACTTAAATAAAACTATGTTTTCGGTTTATTTTCCGAATTTTTTGTTGTTTTTGATCGCATACGTTTAAAATGCTTTACATCAGTCATGGTCAGGAGAAATGAAGTTTTGAGATGTCTCAAAGGACATTAAATATATGTGACAGTGCCACGCCGATAACGACAAAAAATATTAAATTTTCAAAAAATCCGAAAGGTGAGTTTTGTTTAAAATATTGAATTATTCATAAAAAATGAAACAAAGTATTCTAATTCAGCCCAAGTATGTTATTATGTAATTTTATGAGGGTCTTTATATATAGGTCTGCCCCGAATATACAACATTTTTAAATCAAATAGGTACAGTTTCTTATTTTTGACTCATAATCAGGTAAAAATGCATGTAATGCGACGCCGTCCTTAGTCTCAATAAAGCAAGGCTAACTACCTTTTACTTAATGTCAGCTTATAGACCGTTTTATCTGCTGTTTTCCCTAATTCTTTGTGTTATTTCATTGGCTTTCTTAACAGCTTTTACGTGACTTTGTTTTATTAAACGTTATACATGAAACTAATAAATGGCCGCGACTTTGAATCCGCACTACTAGGTTTGCTAAGTGAGTTAGTTTAGTTACCACTTGTACCACTGCCTTTAAGTCTCACATATGCTAACTAATACGCCTACTTTAATTGGAACTGTTGAAGCGTGATTTTGTTTTAGTTTTGTACTGTTGAAATGTTATTTTGTGCTATGATTTTTTTCAAAATTGAGGTAAAGCACATTTTCATAAAGAATTAGATTTATGGTAATTTTATTTTAATTAAATGAAACTCGGTCATCAATAAATAATTCAAATTTCTAATTGCATCAAGGTGAGTAAGCATAATCAATCATCAAATCCAATTTTTTACAGTCCGATGAAGTCTGTCTTCTTTACCATCCTTTAAATTATTTCTATACCTACTATATAATAATATAAATAGTTTGTTTAATATGTATAAAGCTTTTGAGAACAACTATCTTATATTTTATTTAAAAAATTCATTAAATAGCGTAAGAGTTTTTGTAGTTTTTAATGTTATTCGTTTTGTATCTATGTAGAGTCTAGCGAAGCCGCGAGATATAGCTAGTTTTAAATAAATAAATAAAGAGTTAGGGTTCCGCTCAAACAATTATAGCTTGATTTTATTATAAGAATAAATGAGTGCATTATACCTATACCTACGTGGATAGGTACTTTATATTTATTCTATATTTAAAAATAAGTAAAAGAAAACTTTACATGGTAAAGTATTAATATTTAAAAAAAACATAATATTATGATATACCTACCTACTTACCTAATCAATCGTATTACTCTAAAGTGCTTTGTAACTTATATTATTATCTGTGTAATTTAAGGTCATAGAAATTACTTAAATATTTCTAGTAGATACTAACCGGATTTAATTTCGCAGCTTATGAAATAAGAACCAGTTATGACTCTAAAAATGAAAAAAAGCTAGTAGTAGTAAAATTTCCATGGTTAGATAATTATTATTAAGTACCTATACTTACTATACGTACTTACATATGATATTTAAACATACTACGCATTTAAATATTTATATAAGAGAACTAGTGACTCTCCCTCGCACCGCTCGGATTTAAATAAAGTTCACCCATAAGATATTTTTTCGTAATAAAAAGTATTCTACATATTAACTTACCCAACAACCAGCTATCATCATACTAAATTTTATCAAAATCTATCCAGTAGTTTCCTCGTGATTCAAAGTGAAGCCAGACAGACGAAAATTCTAGAAATAATAGATTTGACGTACGTATCAATAATAATGACTATTTCAATAAGATTATTCAAAAATTATTCAATGTACAGATTCGACTATGGGAAAGTTAGAATTTTATTATATGTATAGATTTACTAAGTAATAGAAAGAAAGAAGGATTACTACTATCAACTTTAAGTGTGATACATTATAAACCACTTACCGTAATCAATACGAAAGTATATTTGTTAGTTTGTTGCCTTTTTTAATGGAAACCATTATTTAGAAAATGATTGAGCGAAGCGAGAACATGTAAAAAATTTTCTAATGATAAGTTAAAAGTTAACTTAAAATGATGAATAAAAGATTCTAGTAAGTATACCTGTTTTTATCATACGTCTACAATTATATTATTCATATGCAAAGTCCAGCAATTATTGTTTAATAATATGCATGTGCCAACTTAAACGCTATTTACAATTGCGAACATTTCAGATTGCATGATTTTAAAGATAGCGATGTTACCAGTCCCTAATAAGAGGTTGTAGTCAAGTAGGTAATAGCGTATATTAAACTGGTACTAAGTAAGCGAATAATTGCTATTTGTTTATGGTTTTCTTTAAGTACTTTGGTTATTAAGTAATATTTTAAGCAGTTAGGTTTGAGATTTTTTAACTCTACTTTTAATTGATTTGACAACATTTTTATTCCAATATTTTATTTTTACGCAATAATAAACTTCCGTATTCATTTCCATATTGCCAAAATATACTTATATATTAAATACATCGTAGTTTTAGCATCTTGTGTGGGTGATTTTTAAGTCTATCTTATCAATTAAGTTGTACAGCTTCTATACAACCACTGTCGAGCAGTTGTCCTTCAAAAAGGCAGGTGATGCATAATAAGCCGATTGAAGCTAAGATACCCATTCAGTTACGTCCGGACTCCGGACTGATAATTTCTGAATGATCAGCACTTATTTGTATAGAGATAATATTAAGAATGGATACGATAATACATAAAAATAGAGTTTTATTTGGTAATTTCTTTTGACATTTTAATATAAGTGATCATTAGTAACTTGAGAATTTCATTAATATAGAGTTACTATTTCGTGACTTTTCAATAAAGTGGGCCCCGTGAAAACACTTAGGGGAACTAACAGGAGAAATATAATGTACATTAGATTATATGAAAATAAAAAATAATTATCAAATATATTTAAAATTTAATGCAACAACTTTTAACAAAACAACAATTTTTAATTTTTCTATTTATAACGAAAACATTTGGAGGCTATTGGATAGATAGTTATTTTTAGCATTCCCATGCATGCCAAATTTTTATGTGACAAAAAGTATTCATTATCGTACGTATTCATCAGTACCGTTTTAAGGATGGACTTCAAAATAATTTAAGCACTAATGAAACCCTCACCTTGACGGCGCGTTTGGTCTTTTTACCGGCGAAACTACCAAGGACCTAGTATAGTAATATCGCGCATGTGCCGACCTTGGAGTCCGCGGTGTCTTCCTATACCGCTCGTTCCTAGTTATATGAACACCTGGCATTTTATTCACTCACATGTTAAACCTTACAGAAGGATATTAAAATATATTTTTATACATAGATAAAAGGCGCGAAATGTGACATGTTGGTTTCTTTTTTTTAACAAAGCAAAGATAGACTGAAAGACGTCCGCACGATCAGAACACAATCTGTTTGAAGTGACGAAGACAACAATCATGTAAACAATAATTGTTATTGTCTTGTACATGAGGTAAAAATTCTTTGACGATTGTTTTTTTTTCACATAGTAATAATTAGTAATTAATCTGCTTCTGTAGTTGTGTTTTATGTATATACTACAATTAAAATATATTAAGATAACTAGTTAAATAAACAAAATGTTAAAACAATATTTTACAGGTAAAATTATTTATAGTTATGAACTTGAATAGACAGTATTTTTCAAACTTAGAATCACGCTGTATGGAATATTTTCAACAAGAATGACTTCATGCTAAAAGAATAATATACAAACGCGGAACCGTCAATAAGTAGACATTCAAAGAATAGCGGCTAAGAATAGATAGTAGCACTACAATTTAAATGCTACAAGTTAGATATTATCTGTGTTACGACAAAAATAAACGTAAATCTTACAAAAGGCAGGTAGTCGAGACAATGGAAATAAGCTAGACTCTGGATTTACATTATATGGTCTCATAATGAAAATATTATCGAATTTGCGTTTGCTTTCACTGTTAACAGTAGATTGCTACTAAGCCATTAAGGTGATAATAAATAAGCAATTTGTTACTATTATCCATTTTTAAAGCTAAATTAAAACATTTATGAATTTATAATTGAATAATATATAAAAATACAAAATATACTCATTTTATTCTAAAGAAGTAATTTGTATCAAAAAATACATTAACTGAAAATTGTAACTTTAATATCAATAAATAAATAATAGGTAAGTCATTTGAATCAGATCGCAAGTGTTGAAACTAAATCTAATTAATAACATTCTACACGAGGAATGCAAGCCAGTTGTGAAAGGCAGTCTTGGTGCATACTAGACCAACAGCATTTTATAGCCTTCATAAGATCTAGGTTTTTTACTATGAAATTGAAAAAAGTACAGGTATTACAGTTATCTAAGCTTCTTATGGCTTTTTACTTAGGGATCTTTGGCATAATAATATTATGGTGTCTTCAGTAAGTACAACTATTTTGAAGTTCAATTTTTCTATATGAAATTCCATTGAACTTTTAAGACAGCTCTAGCCCGAAGCTGAATATGACCTTTCTTAATGTTCTCCATTAAGGTGAATTTTCAGGTTTAACATCTATCAACCATCAAAAAATTATAATAGAATTATTCTAATTGTATTGAAATACACGTACGAAATCTGAGACCTAACTTTAAGTACACGAATTAACTTTTGCTTTTTAATTAATTTAATGATTCTAGCTTCTCCCTTCACATACCTCTAGTCATAATGTTACTAAGCTCTAGTAAGACGTTCGAAGGACACTTTGTGGTAGTGTGGAGTTCGATTACTGTTCGATTTTTACACTCAGTGTGAGTGTCTTTTCTTATCCACATGCTCGTGAAAGTCTGCTTTAAGCTCGTGTAACTGTATTATAATACTTTTTTAATGATACTTTAAGTAATGTATAGTTACATTTAGATTATAATCTTTATTTTTAATTTTTCATCCATAGACTAAGCTACTTTTAAAGCTCATAAGCCGATTCCAAAGAGATGGAGCTTACATAATATAACAGTTGTGTTTTTGTTATAAATAAAATATTAAAAAAATGATCCTTAGAGCTCAGACCAATAAAAAAGTATATTTTATTGGTCTGAGCCTTAGCGTGGAATAATAACATTAACGGATATTATAATTTGGTATAACATTTTTGCCAAAACATCATTATTATGCATACAGTATAAATTATGAAATTGTTAGCTGTTCAGGAAGTTTTAACAAAGATACAAAATTACTGTGATCTTGCCAATCTATTGAAATATAGTGTAATCACTTTCCAAGGCTGTGGAGATTTCATTAAATTTTAATTGTTTTAATGCGGATATTACACTGGAACGCTTTCCGTCTACAAAACAATTATGTAAGGAATGTTGTAAGTATCTCGTGATGTATGAAAATAAAGAAAATTAAATAGTTTTGTGGTAGTCCAATGGTAAAGCGATCGCTATGCGGATAACCTAATGCTGCGGGTTCGAATTCGGGTCACACATCTGATATTTTCACGTGCTAATCATTTCTAACAAGATTACCATTTACCTTACGATGAAGGAAAACATCGTTATGAAATCTGCACGTCTGAGAGAACCTAGCAAGTTTTTGAAAATCATGAGGAGTCGGCCAACCTGAATTCGCCATTGTGGTGGACTATGGTCTGACTGAACTCCTCGTATTAAATTGAGAGGCCCGTGCCCAGCATAAAAAAGGGCTGAATACTAAATAGTTTTACATCACCGAAAACGTTTGTTATAAATGATTTATAAATTGTATATCTATCTACACTATAGATATCTGGTTTAAAGACGTTGATTTGAACAGGTTTTCTTACTTGGATCTCATTGTATATACATGTTAATCTTTCTACCATCAAGAGTATGTGAAAAAACATCTCACAATCAGTAGACAAATATTTGGAAGTGTGGAGTTACTTAGCAACCGGTTTGGAAATAAAATAACACTGATTATCCGGGTACAAAAGCCTAAAGGTGACACAATGACAGCATTTTTAAAGATTTCGCGCGATTTCTTCATTTATTACATCTGACATAAAATCCATAATATATTTTGCTATCAATGGTTATAAAAAAGCAATGCTGATTCATAATGGAATTCTGAATCGTTTAAAAAAGTTGTTTTCTGCTTATTAGGTGTCACGTTCTACGTAAAGACGTTAAACTCGTACATTTAGTAATTACGAGTGGCGCCAACGTCTTGAGGGTTCTGATAGAATTAAATGAAGTTATCATGTTATATTATATTTTTAGGGATTGAAGAAAAGTGATTTTATGGAAAGTTCTGGAAAATCTACTTAAAACACCTAGTAGGTACTGAATCAAAGTAAAGGTATTTAAAGTGTACTACCTCCAGGGTTTGATATATGATTTATTGAAATTGAACCGAAATCTAACTCTAATTTTTCAAATTTAATGTATTTCTATAAGTATTATCAATTATTTCATCAATAATATTTTGTGGAAGTGAACATAGGCTTACCATAGATTATATAAATTATACAATCTGAAGTACCGTGGTATACAATGACTTATTCTTCAATGACACATGGAAAATACCGATGCTCATAAAAATGATAATCAGGTAAACACCCTTAGCAATGAATCGAATGAATTAACATAAATGGAGGAAATTTGTTGAAGGTATTATGTCAAGATCTTAAAACATCTTTACTGTTTGGCATTTCAATTACCTATGTAGGATGTTCAATATCATGCGCCCTCGATGTTCGCCAAAGCAATGGTAGCAATTCGAGATGCTGGTTTCAGTAGTATAAGTATTTGACTCTCTGAGACACAAAAATAAAATGATATTTATTAAAAGTTACCGGCAGCTTACTTATTATCATGTTTTATTAAACGCCTTTCGCATAATGATCTAAGAGTATTTTTAACGTAGCAATAATAAATTTGTAAATGAAGGCAAGTGCTTAATTAAATTGTCCAAAAAATGTTAAACTGTTTTCCTCAAAATCAATCTTTCAACGCGTTCTGTATGCATTAAGGAAATTGTGCTTTAAGCACAATTTAAAGCCCTTGTACTAAATAATTGTAATTCTTAGTATGTACGCTCAAGGGCGTAAGGTGTAAATTTGCATGCACCTTGTCTATAAAACGTACAAAATACGAATGGTACAAATGATCAAACATTCAGAGCGGAGCGTTGCAAGTGGGCGATATTAGGTAATTCCGATCATGGCTGGTTGCGACAGCGTACTCGATCTGCATACAATTGCAACTTTAAGCTAACTAGATCCTTACAGATTGAATTTAAAACAATTGATGACACTTTAACTTGACCTTATAGTTTCGTAATAATCGGTTTCTTAACTGGGTTAAGTCGAAAACGAATTATTTTCAACAAACCAATGTTGCTTCCTTGTATGCGTAATTACTTTTTATTTTTCAAATCTGACTGGTAGTTCTTAAGATTATTGCGAACAAACAAATAAACAATCTACTCCATGTATTGTTTTAGATAACATAAACCTTTTTTATAAGGCAAAATAATATTTTTGATTCAAAACCTATCAAGAATGTGGCTGTAAATCGCCTATATATGGATAGATATGTAATATATTTTTTATTTATTACTCTTCTGTTAGATCTTCTAATTAGTCATTAGAGGTTTTTCCATATTTGCTCTTAACAAGTTACATTGAACCTCATGTTTCTGAGCGTGGGAGTCACGTTTGATTGTTTAAGGTTCGAAGCAAAAGCGTTGGATCGCGATGAAATTTAATAAGCGCGAATGAAAGGGCTCATCAAAATTCCAGCTTATTATTTTTTATATAATCAGGTTCCGTTGCAAGTTTCTTTTTCTTTTGTATACATGTGTCTATATACTAGTATAAACATTTTGAAATACTAAGTGAAAAATTAACTATACTCGATACGTTTGAGATATCCTGTAGACCTACTACCACTATCCTATACACTCGAACAATCAGCTATCACTATATCATACATCAAAATCTGTCCATTCGTTTTCACATGATGTAGTAACAGACAGACAGACAAAAATTATAAAAACCTTTCAGCCTCTGTATCGATAATAATGACCATTACAATAGGAACTTCCAAAAAATATTTAATGTAAGATTTGCCACAGAATTTTATTATATTATGTACCTACATAGTGATTTTTTTAATATATTTCTTTATTTACTACATATGTTAATTAACTTCAATATTGTGATAGATAAGACTATATGAATGAATGAACGATAAAAAGGAAAAAAAAACCAATACCTTTCAAATATATAAGCTTTTATCTTTCAAATCATGTACCATGTATGTAAAAGGAATCTACATAATATTCACAACTTGGTTAGTCTGAACAATAGTTCATAAGATGAATTGACTCATGCGGTATGTAGCTTACGCCTTCTCACTCAAGCTCAACCTTGAGAGCTTTCGATTGATTGCACCTGAAGGCTCTACTATTAGTCACGTGAATTAAATTTCATTAACATAATAATATTGCTATACTGAAATAACTGGCTGCTGCTACTTATTATTTTAATGTTTATTTTGACAGATTAAAAATAATTCCTATATACATATATTATATATTTTCCTGTTTTTGCAATTTCTAAAATTATTAAAAAACTTAACTTTCTATGTATAATAGCAAGAAGGCTGCCAATATTATTAGGTACAGCATTTTGGGGATTATGAATCTGCTCGTAGAGGCATATTTAAAAATATATATTATTCATACGCGAGAAGTACCTACTAAATATTTTTTTTTTATTATTCAACTATATTGCCTGGGCTTTGTCTAGTTTGCTAGCTTTTTGATTCACTTATGGTTAAGCAACTGTCGCCCTCGCAAATCTGTCGTGACGCCAATTGACCTCGTAGCTTTCAAATGAGGTTCATTTAATCTCTAACTGTTACTTATATATACTCGTATGTATGCATGTATGTATGTAAATAAGTTTTATTACTATTCATATTTTCGTGAGACTCTAATTATGTCTTTCATATTCATTTATATTTTATAAATGGCTTAGTACAGGCTATGTTGTAAACATTTTTATTAACTATATTGAAAAATGATGATTCTATATGAACTACAATTATAAAACCCTACGATACTAACCGTAATTATAATATATTTAATTATAGTTAGTATAGAAACTAGACCAAAATATTTATTTCAATATTTAAAGAAGAATAAAAAAATCATATAGTATGCTTTATAAGAATCCATTATTTTTTTGCGACATAGCGTGATCGGATCGCATAAAACGGTACTATACAAATTTGGCTCAAATTGCGATGCACAGATATTATAGCAGAGGTAATGAAGATTGATTATCGGCATAATGATCTCCATTATGACTAAGTGCAAGGAATCTTGCTAACGGACGGACGAGCGGAACTCGTAAAATAATAACAACGTTAATATATAGTTAATAATTTTTATAATTACTTTAATCGCTTAGTTTCAATATTTCTATTTCTTTGTTATTTTTATTAAATGATTCGTTTCATGAAATAAATGACCAAAACTGAACTGATTATCGTCGGTGAAACTGATGAACTTAGTACTTCGTTTACAAGAACAATAGTTTGTTATCTTTACAAAAATGAAAATTTATCTATTTCTTAGTTGAAGTAGTATTTGTAAGTGAGAAAGTTAACGAAGTAAGCTTGATCATGTCCGTAATGTTGACCCTACAATTTTCGAATTTCTAAGAAATAGAAAAATACTTGCCACTTAAAAAAATTAACACAAAAAATATATTTTTTATGAGGTCTTTTTTTCATATCCGGTTGGTCCCGACACTTAATTGTATGGAAGTCATTAGAATTGTGTTCTATAATATAAAACTACATCGTTTTGTTGACAACAAAATCTTCAAATGCATTTGTAAAGTGTCAAACTAAACTTGATTTCTATTTAGAGAGAAGTATAGTAATGATCAATAGTTATTTTGATATTTAGAATAAAAGCTTATAAAATTATGCTAAAATTGACGTTAGGAGCTTTTTAAATTGATTTTTTTCTAGTACCTTCGTCTCTAACGTTTATAGGTCGAAGATATATTTAAAGGAAAATCAATAGCTATTTTTTATTCACTATTTTATATTTGTGCACAAGCCCTTAGCTGAAGTTTGGGTAACTGTACAGTGTCCAGTGGTCAGTGACCAGCTACTTGAAGGTAAATGAACCAACGTGGGAGCACATTCGCGATATAGCACTTCGATTTGCAAGAAATGTTATTTACTACGCAAGCTGAATTATTTTGTTACGCAAGCGAATTTGTTTGATTTGCAAATGTTTCTTGAAAACATGCATATTTTGTGTGTGATGTTTGAGAACAAAAAAATAAATAGCCATCAAATATACATAATTGTGTTGTTGTTAATAATTAAAATGGCTCTAAAACCATTTTTAATATAGATATTTGTTGAAAAATCTTTAGTTATTATTGGTGGTTAATTGGCTGTAGTAATATGTTTTGGCTCTGTTTTTGCATGTCGTGCTTTGGTATGCTTGTTTTTTAAATAGGTACACTTAATTATTTTTAATGCGTATTATATAATTGTGTTATAGGTATTCCTTTTAATTAAGTAAATACTGTATAGTGTATACACCTGTAAATGCGAATCATACTGAACTCTTACTGAAGCATTAATTAAAGTGTAATAGTGATAAGTCAATGGTGTATTCTTCTTAATAAATAAATATATAAAAACTGAATGAACAGAAGCGATGAAGAAACAGCCATTAATACGATACTTAAAAAAATGTTGTAATACTAATTAAAATTGTTAGCTTAATTGTTAAAGTGGACGCTCAACTTACTTAGGTCCGGTTTTATAAAATCTAGTTGCAATTACAACTGGTTTACATTGTTCTTGCTATTATAAGTAACAAGTTTCTTATGTAGCCGTTTAGTGACAATTATAACTGCCTAAGAATTTTTCACACGATCATCATTGATAGCAAATTTTAAGAAATCAGGGAAACTTCGTGGAAAAACTAATGTTGTACTATATTTTATATGAGGGCACTTTTTCACATTTTTTGTTAGTACTTACGTCATGTTAAAATATGTTTGTTTGTTGATTTATATAGATATCATATTATATCATAGAGCAAGGGCCGGATATTAATATAGAGGTTTTTGTTCTTTACTTCCTGTAGGATATTAATCCGTACGCAAGAATCAAGATATTGCAAAAAGAGGATTGACTTATTCGCAATATCTCATTTAGAAGCTTAACTAAGTACGCACATAACATTATTGCCAAAAACATAAAATGAGTAGACCTTGTAGACTTATTAGGGCCTGTCTGCCCTTCAACATTTGAAATGAAAATTGATAGGTTCAAATTAATTACTCCAAGTGGTACTAAAAATCGTGATCTAGTACAACTAATTCTATTTTAAGCATTTTATTAAGTTATTGTTAAGTAATACGTATTTCAGGGGTAAAATGGTAAATAATGTTTGGTTCACATTTTACCTATTATACGAATAAATAATAATTAGATTATAATACTTAATGCTAATAAGTAGATATTTTGTATTTTATTTCCTCTTCCTTTGGGTATTAAGTGAGGAAATATATTAATTGATGTTAATTGAAAGGAAATCATTTAATTGATTACGATTTCTAAAAGTTTCTTTTTAACTACTAATACAGATACTTTAAAAAATATTATCCTCTTACCTTATATTAAAGTTATCCTTCAGTACATTCTCCACTTTTCGTTATTCCAGTACAGACTATTACAAATTAGCTTAAGTAACTGTGAGAAGTTTCGTAGAAAAATCCTTTGACTATATTTTCTGGGGTATCAAACCCAAGACCAATGAGATAGTTGACAGACATCTGACGAACGATATAATATATCAATAAATTATATATTGAATGTTATTCATAATAATTTAAATTTTTGAGTTGACTCTACGAGTACCATATAAATGAATAATTAATTTATATTTTTCATGAGCTACTTATCGTAGTTTCGCCCGTGTGTGTTAAAACGTTGTGCGCTTAAACGATTTAGGAGTACACAAAAGAAAAATGTACAAAGAATAATTTTTGTGTTCGCAGGCGTAGGTTAACAGATTAACCAAGTTTTTCTTCACAATCGAAACAATGGTTTATAAATGCATAGATGACAAACATACCAACATTCAATTTTATTTATATGTATATAGAAATTTGAAAATAGAATCGAGATCGTGTTTGTCGTGCAGTGAATGCAACTATTGGCGTCGTGGCATTGCTTACGCACAGTCAAGTAACACCATGATTATTGATAGGCTACAGGCTACTCGTTCATATCCGCATTATAGTATTATAGTATAGAAATCAAGGATAGAGCTTTTTATGTGCTTATGACTTTGTACTTTTATTACGAGTTAGTATTCATCGGACTTTTTTGTCATACAGCACTAACAAACAAGCTCCGAAACCTCAAAGTCAATGATAATTATATAATTGTATAATATGTGACTTCCTAAATTTGTTATAATATATACTTTGTTATTAAAGCAATTTTTCAAGTTTCTTTATCATGTTTGTGTACGAAAACTTTTTGGTTTTTATGACTTAGTTCAATTCAATTCAATTCTGTTGTTGATGGCTTCAAAGCGTGCCAGTTGAGCACAGATTATTTCGCCAATGTCACGTAGAATGGAGAAGACACAAAGGAGATTGGTCGGTTATGACTTAGTTAACACTAAATGAAGTAAAGTCAAAGCGGTAAATTGTTAAAGGGAATAATATGATATAATACTCAAACATTGTAAACCTACATAGCCTTACTATAGTAGATATTTTATGTAGAACTTATTTTATTCATAAATTGTTTGTGACAGCAAGTCTCAAGTGAGAAGAATTTGGGTGCGGCGTCTGTCACGCCGTTCCATACAATTGAATTCTACTGCAATGACGACGCGACGAGAAAAGATAATTGACATGAATTATACAAAATAACTATCGTCGCGTTGTTTAACTGTAACTTGAAATTATTATATTATACTAGTGTCAGGAACTGGTTTTACTCAGTTTTAAAGTAGTACAAATGGACGTATGCATCAAGCAAGAAGTTACATGTCCTAAAATAACTATGTATATCATAAATCGCTGATGAATTGTAAAGCTATGTACGGACAAACAATTCACGTATTGAACACGCATTTGCATATTTTTTATTATATAAATAGAATGATGTTTCAAAATAAACTTCAGTCATTGTTTGCCGTTAAAGAGCAGTCCATTTGTGGTTTTCTTATTGATATTTGTTTGTAGAACGATAACAAAGTACACAATCGTGAAATCCTGATTTTATCTATGTATCAAAACGATATTGTTAAAAAATTATGAACTTGATATTTATAGTTTAATTTTGAAGTGATTTTTCAAATTTACGTTAATTCTAAAATAAGCTGTATTATAGATGAAATTTGAAACTATGATTTTTTAATTAAACAAAAATGTTATAGATCGATAATAAAAGATTTTAACCTTTCTATTTCATTAAAACATCGCTCGATTTTTCTAATATTACGAGTGGATAAACGATTAGATTTCCGGATCAACAAAGCATGTAACACATGCAAAGCAATCACTAAACGAAAGTGTTTCATAACCAATCTGAGATATATCTTCACAATAACAACTATGGATGTGAGTAGCTTTCGAGACGTCAATTAGCCGGCATTCGCCATTTATGTAAGCTACAACTTTTACTTGACAATGAACCGTTGTGACGGATTAGTGAGCGACCTCGAGAAAGATATAGTTAAATGTAATATATTATATCAAATAATAAATATTGTCATTGGAAAAAGAAAAAAATAATATTTAAATTAAGATTGAATTGGCTTCCGTCAGGACAAGACTTCAATGGTAAGAACTAAAATGCAATAAATTGTTTACTTAGAAACTTTTTAGTTAACTTATTTCATAGCGCCTCGTACTTGAAAAATAATAGTAAGTACATATATGTACATGTACATACATATATGTATATTATTTACGTAAGTTATTAATAAAATTCCATCCTTTCTCTGTACCTATAAACGAGTACATTTAGATTTGAAGCAACGCCAATTTATTAGATTAACATCTAACAACAAAAAAATAAAGAAAAATAAATTCCACTCACATAACACATTACAGTGTCATAGACCTTACTTACGGATGGTCGTAGATTGATCGCCATATTCGCATTCGGCGACTTTGCACCGTTATTTCCGCGCCAACCGGATGCATTCAAAAATAATACACCTTCTTTTATTGTGTAACTATTATCGATGTAATCGAATAGATATATAATCGAGTTATGATCTAGTTATAATCGATATGTTAGTTTTTTTATTTGTTTGTTTAATCCTTTTTTTCTAATAAAGCTCTTATAATTTTTGTTTTGTTTAGTTATTTGTATTGTAAGAGAAATCAAGCGAAAGCTTTGTTGAAATGTGTGATAAGTAACTTTGTTAAAAAGTGATATCATTAAATAACTAGTTTTATTTTGTTTATATTCTTTTATTACTGACATAAAGTATGTACAAATAGTTTATTCTACAGTAATACTTAAGTATATTTCTTTTATCATTTTATATTTTCGTCTATACAATTCTCTAATGTATGATAATGCATGGTAACATTAAATAATACTACAAATACAATAAGTAATTACGCAAAAATCTTCTATTTCACAGAGAGAAAGGTGCAGTTTCGGTTATTATTATGCTTTGTTACAGTTTGTATGACAGAATTTTATTTTAAGGTTATGTTACTAATTACATACATCATTGTGTTATATAATTAATTAACATTTTATTTTCAATAGTTTGAGCCATTAAATACCTCATTGAAATATTTGAAGTAGGTAAAAAGAAAATTAAAACTGTAATTAAAAAGTATTATCACTTCGTTAACGGGCTCTATGCGTCGCCACTCACCAGAAAATAAGTTAGATACGCTTAGTCATAGACGTAGATTTCCTTATAAAGTCTTTTCAGTATTATACCATATTTTAATTATTGTGTTGGTTGTAAAAAAATTAAAAAGGGTGTGTCAATGGTTTTCCAAGCGAGCGCGTTAACACCGAACTATTGCTCTAGGTAGTTCTAGTATTGTAATTGATTATAAAAAATAGGAAATAGTACGATGAGTATATCATATTTTTTTGGTTGGGAAATGCACGCGTACCGCAAGTGGTTATGTGGGACTCAACAGCCAGGAAAGCTAATATACTAGGTAGTACTAAAACTTAACAGATCTCTCAATAAGGCGGCGCAGGACCGCTTACGCATTCAACGACGCCCCGACGGCAGGTCTGCCGAATCATACCACCAGATTATTATAATGTGATTTGTACAAGAAGGACAAAACCTCTCGTTTGATAAAACTTTAACACGTTGTCAACATGGTTAGTGTATTAAATAGAAATCGAGAGTTAGTGTAGGCGCTAATCGACCCTGAGTATCCGCATGTAGGCAAGTGTACTCGTACATGTAATTATTAGGCAATGCTGCTTAAATTTAATACGGTAAAATTATAATTAACTGCTCTAGATTTGAAATTGATAATGTCACTTAGAAATAACAAGGGAGTTATGAAACTTATATAAAAAAACGTTTTATGTACATGTTAAATCAGGATATGTTTTGATAGACAGAAATAAAATTATCTATATTGAAAATCTGAAGCCAGTAAAGTATACAATTTTACAACATACAAGTTTTAAAAATATTATTAGAATCAGAGTATAATATACCGACGCAATGGTACATTTTTAGATCTACCAATTTTTTAACCAACATCAATTTTGTATAATTGTGTACATATCCACAAATAGAGAAAATGAACAAGTTTAACCGTAATCGATTTTAATTGGCTAAGCCGCGTGTCAAGCCTTGACCAAATAGCCAAATACGTGCATATTTGTTAACACGTTGCTAAACATGGAGGCGTTTAGTGAACTACCTTCACATTTCGTAAATCTAATTACATGAATTATTTATCGTATATTATTACTATTAATATAAGTAAATACGACTGAAAAGTAATGTTTAGGATTTATTTTGAGTTACCTTTTTGTAAAATCATATATCTAGAGCTTTTTAAATAGAGACAAATCAGTCTATCGCTATCCTTAAAAGAGGGATAATCTGATAAAACAAAGTATACGGATAATATAATTAAATACATAAAAAAAATATATACAATGGAGCATATAACCTCCTCCTTTTTTGAAGTCGGTTAAAAAATAAAAGAGATTAATAATATAATATTAGAACCTAATTCGTTGCATTAGTTATATAAGTTGTAAATGGCCTAATTTATTATAAATTTACATAATGTAATAAATTACATATTTGTTGGATAAGAAGCCATTAGGTATATAGGTACGTGTCCTTGAATTCAAATGCATGCGGGTTT
Organism: Boloria selene; assembly: GCA_905231865.2. Taxonomy (NCBI): domain Eukaryota; kingdom Metazoa; phylum Arthropoda; class Insecta; order Lepidoptera; family Nymphalidae; genus Boloria; species Boloria selene. The sequence goes on from HG993133.1 coordinate 4,473,023, forward strand.
CCGTTGACTGTATGTGAAGGTCTATGTCAAGTCCTTGTTAATGGTGAATAATAATATACATAGTATAATTTTTAATTAATCTATTAACCTATATATTTATAAAAAATCCATCTGAGTCCAATCTGTACGTATAATATATTGAAATAGTCATAATTATCAGTGCAGAAGACGAATTTACAGTTTTTGTAACTTTCATCTTTAGACATAGTATTTTGATGTAGTTTTATATAATGACAGCTGGTTATTTAGGTTAACAAACGTGTAAGTATACTTTTAACTGCGAGAAAATACTTCATCTAAGAAATCTATACTAACTTAAAATATATCCAGGGACGAACCCGAGCGGAGTGAGTATATTACAATATTTATTAGTTATGGCTCCATGAGTCATAACACCTAACAGTGTTTAATTATTATTATTTAAGTGACACACACTGTAAATGGATCTTAGTATTTAGGTACTTACCTATATTTATTATGGTAAAAGAATATTTTGTTCTAAAATCTACAATATTGTGCAATAGCTTTGATTTTAATTTTTATTCAATAAAACTTCTTGTAAAGAAAAGCTAAAGATTAATAAGTGTCTAGAAGAAAACATTATTAGGTTTAGTTCAAAAAGTTCTACAAGCTTTTTGTTATTGTTAAGATTAATACTAGTTTAGTGCACAATAATTTAAATTCAAAAAGTTGAAGTTTAGGAAGTTTTATTGTATTTTTTTTTGTTTACAAACTACTCTATTTTTTTTATTTAGGAAATAAAGAATACGTGGCTTTTATTTCGAAGGAAATATAAAAATTAAGATTATTTCCTTATTGTCATAAAATATTATAATTTGTATTTTTGTACAGAAATAAATGTAATAAGTATTATAATAAATGTATTATAATTAGAATGAAATATTTTTATGAGTTTCGTTATAAGAGTTATTTACTTAAATGTAATTTTTAATTATGTAATAAAAGGTATCTATTAACGACGACATCACCTGACTCGAAATAAGAGAAACAAAATTAAAGTGAATTTAATACAATTTTGTTTTTTTATCACAAGTTTTTAAACACTAAGTTAAGTGATAATTTTAAAATTTAAACAGATAAAACTCGAAAGAAAAGTATTATATATATTATAAGCTAGCGACTCGCCCGCGCTTCGTTCGGGTTCATCCCTAAATTTAGTGCGAGCGAAACCGCGGGTCCCCCTAGTGTATTATATACATAAGCCTTCCTTTTAAATCACTAACTTTATAAAAACGCATCAAGATCCGTTGCGTAGTTTAAAAGATCTAATCATACATAGGGACAGACAGACAGCGGGAAGCGAGTTTGTATTATACTATGTAGTGATAATATAGCCTTTTTTCTTATCGATGAGCCATGCAAACGGAGCCATAAGGAAAAAAGACTTCGACGCAATTGTTTTTCAAGTTCAATTAGCGGGTATTTAAATTCACGACAGGTAATAATAAAGATTTAACGAATACTTAATAAAAGCAGAGTGGAAAATCAAATTGCTTGAAATGTTTATAAGGCAGGTAAGTTTTGGAAAACTTGTCTTTGTACTTTGTACTTCAAATATACAAAATAGGTATATTGCACATAATATTATGTTATGTTTGCTTAATTAGCGACGTATTGTTTCTTAAATCGATAAAATATCGATATATTCTCCATTAAAATCTATTTTATGTTATTTTTATATAGAAAAATTATGTAATTTACAAATTTAATAGCTATATAATAACTCTCGTTAAGCTCAGTAAAGATAACCGTTGCCTCATTATCACTATTTTACTAAAAACTTTAATTAAATGGTGACTCAAAATAACTGTTTAAATACATTACCATTTCAAACGAATATAGTATCAAGTCATTGAACTAAAGATTTTATCTGTCAGGATAACTGATAACACGTAGATTGGTGGATGCATTTTTTTCATTTTTTTTCTTTAAAAAGGGTATTTTAACATAATTAAAGCTTCATAGTACTGTAACTTAGAAGTTTTAAAGGTAACTATTGATTCAATTATCGAACTATAAACTATTTCCTCTACTTTTAAACTTGGTAGGAAACGGGCCAACAAGGCCTGTAGTGAGAAGTCGTAAGTCGTAACCTTTGTAATAGTGAAGTAGGCAGTAGAAATTAAGCACAGTTCCATTACATCACAATCTAACTCAGTAATAAAGACCCTAAACGGGTTATTTGATTTAAAGCCTGTGCCGTAGCTAGTAGTAGGTATATTAGTTAACATTTAAGATTGTTGTACCAGCCAAACGACTATCCTCGCTTTTATATACGGGCTTGACAAAGGCAAGGACAGTATAAGATAATGCCTATCTATGCCTAGATATGCCTAGATAGTGACGTGAGAAAAATAAAGATATACCTACTGTTACACATATAATATTTTTTAAATTTAAATACGTATTATGAAAAAACTTAAATGAAAATTAAACCATCATAGTAAAAATGTTAATTGCAAAATCAATCATAGAGTTTAAATTTATAAAACCACAAATTCCACATTAAATATATTCAATATCGGTTATTTGTGTGATCGATGCCTAATAACGCCTTCAGCACCTTTTCTAGGCTTATACCATACACACGATTCTCGACTCTATCTACTTGTAATACGGTTTTAAAACCTGTATACACATTAAGTAAAAGTATTTGCGAGCATCTTCTTGTATTGGGTAATGCAACAATGCGGCTCTGTTAGGAAATTGTTTGTTTTATTTTGATGTCTGGGACGAAATATCCGCAATTACGTACATTTATTGATCGCTGTTTTATTTATTGTTATGTTGTAAAAAATATAACGGGCGAATTAAGTGTTATTTAACTTTTTCAATTAAGCAAAGATATTTAAACCTTTGAGAGAGATTTATATATTATAACAATTACAAGATATTTTTCCGCATTAAAAAGTAACCTATATGTTGACTCAGATGACTAGAATCATCGGATCATCGGATCATCGATCAATTTTCATCAAAATCTGTCCAATGTATTTTTTTCGATTCGGCCTTTGTGTCGATAATAATGACTATTTCCATAACATTTTTCAAAAATAAATGTTCTTTTTTCAAAAATAAAAGATTTTACTCAGCATTTTATTAAATGTATAGACAAGTCCAATTTGTGACTAGCTATAGTTAACACACCAACTGTACTTATATCATTTAGTTAAGTTATTTAAGACATCAAGCACGCTTATATAAATCCAAGGCTACGTAAATAGCAGAATTATATTAATTTGCTAATATGCAATTACATTGGCGTGTGCGCAATTTCAAATTTAATCATGTCTCTGCCTAACGAGGTTTTATTCGAGTTACAGAATATTTTTTTTGGATTACTTAATTTGTGCCATGTGCCCATAATAATTATATCCACTTGTATTTGTTGTTACTGCTTTGTGTTCAAAGAAGTGATGATAATTTTCTTTTAATAATTAAATTTAAAAATTAATAAGTAAAATTAAAAATGAATAAATAAATTTTGAATAAAAAAAATGACAAAGAAACATACAAACTCCTCCTTTTTAAAGTCGGTTAACAAAAAATGTGCCTGAGTATTTATAACATAAACAGCAAATCACGATACTATTTTTGTTTTTGACATTTACTTTAATGGAATCCTAAATATTTCTTTAGTCTGAAGCAGTTTATTAGTTCATTGATTAAAGCAACTTAAAGATGAAATGATCTGGGCGTGGTACCGGAGTCAGTAAAAGTAGCCGCTAATAGAAATTCACTATCGTTTCACATGCATAGATTGAGATGAGATTAAATATGCTTAGAGTTTTCATATCAGAGAAAATGAAGAGTAATTTATAATGTGATTGCCTGGGTGATTATATTAATGTATCTTAATATGATTTAGTTTCTACCTGAGATTTTTGTTTCATATATCCCGATGGATAATATTCATGTTACTTAATACTTACAATATTTTATTTTGTTAAAAATTTATAGTATCAAGTAGTAGTACTTAGTAGTAGTGTATAGTAGCAATTATGCAACAATTTCTCGTTCAATTCCGAGCTTCTTTTCGCAAAGGTATATTATACCTATATACTTTTTAAAAACATTATATTATGTAAATTAACTAAAAACCTTACCTTACCAAAATACAAAATTTGAAATATGAAAAAAATTGCTAGAGCCGATTCCAAGATTTCGTATATCTTGGATAAAGATGACAGTTAAAATTTATTTAAAGTTTTACAGAAAATTGTCTAGAATCAACACCTGCTGTGATGATATAGACATCATTTATATAAATTTATAACATGCGTTAGAGTGACAGGTTTTGGTGAAACTTTAATATTACATAAGTATTGAGATGATAGAGATTTATTATGAAAGAAAAACACTAGGTTGTTTGCTATCATTTCATACATATTCATGCTTCGCAACGTGACGTGTTTATTTAACCTAACGCAAGTGGCTAAGTAATTGACAACTATTACATAGAAGATTTCGACATAACGAGGAGATCACGAGACACGACAAACATTGTAATGCCTTGATTTCTCAGACCACGATTTTTGATGGCCAATTGAATTTACGCAAAATACGAATGTTTCATTACAAAGCATAAGTTAAACATTAGTTAAAAAAATTATCGACTAGCTTTTAAGATTTACGAGAAAACACTCCAGTTAAATAAACATACCATCATGTAACCTAATAATTATTATATTTTTTATTTATTTTATATATATAATTTTTGTCTGTCTGTCTGTCAATTTGTTCCAGCTATTATATGAAATCATTGGATAGATTTTGACAGAACTTTAACTGGCAGGATAGCTGATGTTACAAAGCCACTTTTTAACCGACTTCAAAAAATGAGGAGGTTATATGTTCCGTTGTATGTATTTTTTTTTTATGTATGTTCACCGATTACTCCGCCGTCTGTGGGCCGATTACAAATTTTTTTCTTTTGATTGGTAGGGTATAGTTCCGAGGTGGTCCCATTGTCACCAAGTCAGGATCTGATGATGGGATCCCAGGGAAATCGAAGGCAACTCTCAAAATTTACAGGCACCTATTATGTTTTTGATATATTTTCTAAACCCGATAAAGCTTTTACGTATGAAAATCATCATCTCATGGGGATGAGCTGATGATGGAAGGTAAAACTCCTCAACAGTTTTTTTTTTTTTTTTTTTTTTTTTTTATACATTATAGGCACACGCTTAACCACTATCACACCTGATGGACAGTAATGATGTGGCCTAAGGTGGGACGCGCATGCCTAGAAAATGCCTATTCACTCTCTTTTTAAAGATACCCAGATTGTAGGTGTTAGGAAACACAGATCTCGGTAAAGCATTCCAGACCCTGGCTGTGCGAATTAGAAATGAAGACTTAAACCGTTTTGTGCGCGTGGATGGTATATGAACGATATAGGGATGGAAGCTTTCCCGGTGTCTTGCAGTGCGGTTGTAAAAAGGTGAAGGGGGAACAAGGTCTTTATGTGTTTTCACCAATTTCTCCGTGAATTGTGGGCCGATTTTAAAAATTTCTTTTTTGTTCGGTAGGGTATACATTCAAGATGTTCTCATTGTCACCAAGTCAGCATCTGATGATGGGATCCTAGAGAAATTGAGGGCAATCCTTAAATTTTATCGGCACTGATTACCTTTTTCATATATTTTCTAAAGCTGTTCAAGAATTTGTGATGATGTAAGGTATATATCCTCAACGGTTAGGAGTTGAAAGAAAATTCATTTAATATTATACGTACTTATGAACTGATAGTCGTATTCCTTCAGGATATTAGGTGGATTGATAATAGAAGGTAAATCTTATTAACGTCTACGAGTTACGTGGAAAAATAGACGTGGACAAATCTCGATTGACTATTGTCGTTCATTTCAAAACTTCGCTGACTTATTGGAGCAGTAGTTTAGTTAGCCTTCCAATATTTTATTTAAACAATAATTTCCACAAAAAAAATTAAAATAAATTATTTTTTAACAAAAATGAAAACCGACTTCAAAACGCTACACGATTTGTAGAAAATCAATACTGCAAAGTCATGAAATTGTAAATTAAATCTAGTATTATGTGATCTGTGATCAAATTGCGTACCGAGTGAAATATTCGAGCCATGCGAGGGTAAGTAGCTAGGTTTTCAACATGTAAACAGATCGCGAAAGCTGTCGTGCCTTTTAAGTCACAAACTCACAGCTTTCTGATGTCCTGCTCTCTGCTTTATTAGACTGTATTCTAGTTTATTAGTGTACTAACTTGATTTGTCTGTCAGTCCTGTTTTGCTTGTTAGTTACTGGTCAAACAGCATTTTATATTGAAAGGGAAATTTTTACATCTTCGTTGATATTTTCCATGGATCCTCTTTAACTAATTATCGCCCTTTTGAGAGATTACATTTAGAAAAACAAACTTTCTAAGCTTTTAAGTTACCTAGGTCATTAAGGGACGCTTTTAAAAGATTAGAAATTTAATTTCAGTGATTTAGTCTTGATTTTAAGATTTCCGTTAGGTCAAGAAACGTTATATAATAATATTAGCTAAAGATGAATAAGAATAATAATTTAACATTGTCACTGACTTCATGTGTAATAATAATAATCGTAAGCGCAGATGAAAGTTTAATTAAAAATTATTGCCACTTTCAGGCGTGTGAAGATTTTCTATAACGCCTCATACTTTCTTAAACCGTCCTCCATAATATATTGTGACTGACCGAGAGTCACTGACTTTAATACCTTGTTTTAAACTACCAGTTTGAAAACGTTGACGTACGTAATTAAGTTCTATGTTTGTTTGTATTTTTCTGTTAAAATTAGTCTGAGTTAAGAAACCGATATAAATACGGATTAGTTAAAATATTACTAAAACTAAGTATAAATTCTTAAAACCGACAATGTTCAAACGAATAGTATTTTTAAAGAATACTATAAGATTATCGGATGAGTAGATAGATACTTTGTATTTAGTAATTAAAATTCAATTAAAAAAAATATAATGTCACAATTAATTTAAAATGTAAACTACGAGTATGTGCCAACAAAATACCATAAATATGTATCAAATTTTATTGATATTTTTGAACGTGTTTTTTGTATCACCTCATTGGAAAAATTTCATAGTAGCAATTCGAGATGGTTAAGCACTTAAGCTTTTTCGTCGATAATATTACAACTCGAGGTCATCGTCTGTTAAACGTCCAACGAATTGGTTTTAACTAAAACGTTCCTGCCTATCTATAGCTTATCTTTGAACATTTTTTCCATGATTAGTTTTAAATTGAGTTGATTTTATTTTGTTAAGCCGTGTAAATTAAAAAGTTCAACTACTGGTAAATTAATAAAAAAATCATGTAACTTTCATTAATTTACAAAATAATAAAAGAAGGGGCAAAATTCTTCTAAAATTCAGAAAGCGAGAAAACCTTGAAAAAAATATAAATACATATAATATAGGTAAATACCTATTGTCTTTCAATGTCGAAATCTGTTTAGCTCATTTTTGTACTTATTCGAGGTTAACGTTCTTAAATTGTTAAGCAAATAAATTAAAAAACTAAATTTAGTTTTGGCGTGTTCAACAATGAAAAAACGTTATTTTCATACTTAACTATTATAATATCTTTTCTAGTTTCATGTCAGTCATATGTCAATGTTAACGAAAAAGAAATACTAAGTATTTATGTTTGTAGGTTGGTCTAAAGCAAACAAAATCGATTCCTTCCGCTTATTAACTACTTTTAATTATTTAAAAGATATATTTAAAGTTAAAAGTAGTATTTAAGAATCATTAGTCATGGGTGGCTTAATATATTATAATATACAAAAAACACAATTACTGTTAACATGTAGAAAAATTAACAAGTTAGAGCATTCATCACATGAAAATGTTTTGAAATATTTTATTTGATGTAGTTTATAAGTTCATTATACTTGAAAAAAAAGAATTCATTTCTTACTATGTACTATAATTGTTTGCGAATAGTTTTATGCATTGTAAATTTCAGTACAGAATATATAGGTATTTATTAACATTGTAATACCTATCTAGTATTAAGAAACATCAACTATAACCATTTTAATATGTATGTACTGTTCATATCAATATTTTATAAATACGCGATATTTACATCATAATTACGAGTACAAATATGAAAATTTTCCACAATATTAAATAGATAAATTAAATATTATATTATGCAAATGACAGACACGTTTTCATAGTACAAGCACCTAATGCGGTGCAATTTGCTTAAGGTTAAATAAAAGTTATACAATCCGCCTGTTCTTAATTAAATAATTGACGTAATGAGCGTTGAAGCATAAAAATGCAAGGTGAATGCAGCGAAAGTTACTCGTGTATTGCGTCAACGAGACCTGGAATGGGACGCGACCGCTGAGTGGGTCATGAAGCTTTTTATTTGTATTTAAAACGTACTCGTATTTGTGGATTACTATCAAATCTTAATAAATAAGGTAAGTTATGTAAAATTGTATCTATGATATTTATTTATAGGAACTCTCCGAACCCATTTTACATCGCTTTACCTGTTGGCAAGATCATAAATTCGATTGCATAACATGTTTTTTCAAAAGAATCCAGTTAAGCGGCGCACCCTACACTTTCCCTTAAGACGCTATCAGATACTTGGCATTAACGTCATATAAACGTAAAATATGTGTTAAGACAAGTGAACTTAATCCTCTCAGAACAAGCACTGTAAATATAAAGGAGTAACATAATTTTTGTTTTATTTGTACTAATTTATTGCAGGTATTATAATTTGTATATTAGATAAATTCGAGAACAACTATTATTCAGAAACTTTTTATTCAAATATTCGCTAAGTTCTAGGAAGGTTCTTATAAAGAGAAATATTGAATAAAATGTTCAGAAGAACATCATCTTCTGATCAGACCTGCTGCTTCACACTTGATTTAAAAAAAACAGGTCGGCGAGTACCTATTCTAAAATATTATAGTTAAACTGAATATTATAGGTATTAAGCAGGAATCGAATTTGTAATCAGAAGTCTAAATCTGTGTAACAGTTACAGCACTACTTTACCAGATGTAAATTACGGAAGAAATCAGCGAAAGCTGTGAAACGTGAAGTTGCAATATACACTATTGAATAAGCTCGTAATGCAGTGGACATACGAGTACATTTTTCTATACTTTATTTGTTTATTGATGATTGCTTAGCGTCAAGTTATGTAAACTTCGGAATTACTTAGATATTTGTATTTTTGCATAGAATATCATTTATACGACCATAATTATTGGCTTGGTGTAATAACAATATTATAAAAATGAATGTATATCTGCGCGGTGTGTACATATATTCCGATTTCAATAAAATTTTCATGAGTTTTGATACTTAAGCCTTTTGACTGAACTTTCTATGCTTTGGTTTACAAATTACAATATATTCTATAGAGTCTATAGTATAGACTAACTGTTACATGACAAATCACATACGTGTCTATAAATTATCGCATTATTTACATATATTATACACATATATTGTAAACCGTACCATTAAAAATAAAGTGAAGTGGATTGCCATAAAATTCCAATATTTAATTTTTCTAAATTAGAAATATGTAATTTAATAATTAAATAAAAGATACATTAAAATATATACATGTAATTTGATAAAAGTGTGTAAAGTACGCACCGTATATTCAACAGGTAAGCGATGATTTTCTAACGCAAGTCGCGTGACAATAAAATTGCTTGGCGTTATGTCCTTGACAATATTCAAGGTTCAATTGCAAAGAATATTAGCAGGCACAGCATATAATATTTTTTGTAAAATGATTATTAATGTGTATTTAATATACTGAAAATTTAAACAGGAACTTATAAGCCATGAACGCTGTGGGCTTGGGATGGGTCTCTAGGTAGACCCTAGTAAAAACATAAAAAAACGGGATTAAAAGTTACTATCAAATTCAGTATTTTGTTTTTATCTTGTATTTATGTGCATAATATATTATAAGTTTCACATAAAATAGTAAACTTATTATCAATTGGTTGATGTTGTAACTTAATCACGCCAGAATGTCTGAATAAATTTAACTGAAATTTATTAGCACAGCAAACATTATTATAGGCACAGAGCCTGGAATATACTAATGGCTATTTTACTGTAATTTCGGAAAAAGCCCATTTACCTCGGGATAGATTTGTTTCTATTTCTTACATAGCAAGGATTCATTATAAACGTTAAAACGTTTCAGAGGCTAGGGACGAACAATAAAATAACCTTCAAAAACATGAAACATAAATCTCAATAAAATCGATCACTAACTAACAAGATGGCAATGATTTTATTACAAGAAAAGTCTATTTATTATTATGACTGTAAATAAAAAACTTTACGCTTCATTTTTCATAATTAATAATAAGAATAAAATGCCCTTGACTTAAGGCCAATTTCACGGAAGGGCGACCTCGTCTCAGTGACCGGAACATAATCAAAGAACCATATTATGAATCTCGTTGTACTTCCGTAAAAAATAATAAGTAATTAAATAACTTCAACAAAAACAAAAATTACAAATTTAAAAATGCAAATAAACGAGTTAGTTAATTTTATATATCTAAAATTTTTATTTACCCTTAAAATGTAAATTTCATTTTTAATACGTTTAGCACTAAAATTTAAGAACTAAATTATAATTACATATTTAGAAATAAGTATATTCTTATATTTTCAAAATACTAAATTTTTACAAAAATTTAATTTTTTTTTTTAGAATTTTTACAAAAAAATCCATGTAGTTAGTGGTGCTTCAAATCAAAACAACATTTTTTTGTGAATAAATCCTTGTATATGCCATATTAATTTAATTGTGACAGTGATTTTCTCAATCAAACTGCGTGGCAAATTGTTTGGAAGCGCGACCTTCGCAAGGCACAGTGGCATCAATCACCGGAACTGCTATCACTATGATGACAGTCAACTTGTAGTCATGTAATAAAACTGGCCAAGTGAGATTCGGACTCGCGCACGAAGAGTTCGGTACCATTATCTATAAAAACGAGCAACAAAATCACGTTTAGTGTATTAGAGCCCTTAAATATTTATTTTATTCTGTTTTTTTAGTATTTGTTGTCATAGGGGCAACAGAAATACATCATTTGTGAAAATTTCAACTGTCTAATTATCACGGTTCATAAGATACAGCCTGTTGACATACGGACGGACAGACAGTAATAGAGTCCCGTTTTACCCTTTGGGTATGAAACCCTAAAAGCTATATATTGAAGCATATTAAATATGATCAGTCTATGTTGGAATATGATGGAGAACGGTTACTTACTATGTCTATAAAGAAACAACATATTAAACAGAAGTACTGGCCCTAGTTTACCTGCTTATCTTTGATCGCTTCAGGCCCCTGAGTACATCATCAGTAATGATAAATAATAAGTAAAAAAAATACGATACCTACGGTTGAGTACATATTTCGATGTACTAGAAAATGTTTCGCTGACATGCCACTAAATCGTTTAGTAAGTGCTTATTAATGTTACTATTGCAAAATATACAACTAATATTCTACTGTATACTGTGTATGCAGTATATTATTTTATAATTTTTCATATCTTTAGAATACCAAAAATTATTAATTCGTAAAAAATTGATGAATTAACGTAAACGTAAATTCTTTAGTTATTTCTTGCATACCAGGGGAGGGCCATATTAGGCCAAAGTCCACCGCGCTAACCAAGTGCGGGTTGCCAGACTTTACATGTTCTCAACAACTTGGTACGGTCTCTCAGACATGCAAATTTCCTTACAATGTTTTCTTTCACCGAAAGATATAAGGTAATCAAGTTGGAAAATTATCTGCACATGAAAATATCAGATGTGCAAGACTCGGGATTTAAATCCGTTTCACTTGGTTTAATAAGCTAGTATATTACCACCGCGCACCATTGACTTACAATTATTTTATTGGAGTATACATTAAAAACTAGATAGTATATTATATTTGCTATATTCATTCATCCAAATTTATCTACTTTGTAGGTATAATAAAAAAAAGCATTTACTTCGTACAAATATTCTTTTATACTAACTCTAAATCTCTGAAATAGTCTTAATAGGACCTTAACCTACAATTACGTATTATGTATTGTTTACATTTATACAATGAGAAATAAAACTTGAACTAAAATTATTAGTTAAATAAATTACAATCATTACATGTATACTTTACATAATAAGACACACGAATATTTAAAAAATGTCATGTATACTAAATTTTTATGCTGATTTATTAATATAATCCTCTTATAGCTTATTGACAATATGTAATAAACACTTACGTAAGAAGAAATTGCTTTACGCGACAGGTTTTTAAATTTTCAAATTCGTTCAAATATACAAGTTACTATATACTTACTTATAAGATTTTAAAAAAGTCTTCTGTCCCTTATCTCCATTAATATTTAGTTATTAATATTATAAATTGTTTTGTATTATTTTATAAAACTTACCAAGAAATAAAGGCCAAAAGTTGAGCTCCGCCCAATAGTTTGTTTCACTTCACTATGTCACAAATGAAATCAAAGTTACTCGATAAAAATGAACTTTTGAGTTAAATTTCGCAACTAGCAATCTCGTAAACACATTTTGTAATGAATGCTGGCTCAAATTATTATTCGTTTAACAGGTAATCGATTAATTTAAATCAATCGATTGTTGGCAGTTTGTTGCACATCACAGTCACGCTCACAGTTACTGATGGCACCTTTATATCTGAAAAAAAAAACATTATTGTAATATTTTTTTTATTTCTATTTATGATAGTGAAGATAAAAAAATATACAAACTTTTATAAATTACTTTATGTGCAGTTTACATAATGATTTATCCATTATAAATATGGCTAGGTAATAGGTTAGACTGATGATGATCGCCATTAAGAGCTACTGATTAAGGCAATATATTGTGTGTAAACGGAAGTGCATTTTATTTTTTTACTTCATATTTCCCTTTCATATGTGTAAAAATGGTAAATAAGGAATAAAAAAGATGAAAAATTACGAAAATAACTTTTTTCTTAAGACATCACGAAATCACACGAGTCACTTATTTTGAGTGACTCGTGTGATTTCATAGTATGTCTATGAGAAACAAAATGAATTGTGGGCGAATTTTTGTCTCAAGATATTGAACGAGTATGTAGAAAGTACCTACAGTGAAATCTCTTTATTAAAAACAAATAGTTCCGTAACTTAAAACACTTCATAAGACATTTACCAAAATTTAGTAAGATCGCTTCAATAGTCATAAAGTAAAATGGCTGTTAAATACGAACTGACGAACATGACGGATTGCAACGGTTCTAATTTAATGGTTTTTAGATAGGAACACTTAAAGTAAAAATAATATTAATAATTAAATAATAGGTATATATTACTTAATACAGTCGTAACTGGCTATTAAATATGAGTTACGTGGTCGTGATTAGTTCCAGTAGCAATTTAAGGTTATGCGAACTCTACCTTGAAGGTAGAGATAGATTCGACCTTTCGGTAAGAAAACGTCGTGATCAACTACTTGCTTCGGATTAGCGCGGTGCGATCTCATCACTGGGTCAACAAAAACTGTTAAAATTTTGAGCACACACAGTTCAGTACACTGGAAAATAACGACATTTATTTTGTACAAACATAACCGTAGGAAAGGTAGTTTTCACGTTAAAATGTATAACTTGACGGGTTTTAGAGTGCAAAAATTGTTTTTTTGAATTGTATGTATTAGGTAGGTACATAAATTTATTAGAAAGCGTACCTACACAAAGAAAGGTTAGCTTCTGTATTAAATATATAAACGTTTCTCTTGAATTACTCAGTCTATTGGTGAAAACCTCATTAAAATCTGTTCTGTTGTTTTAAAGATCTAAGCGTTAGACGGCAGGTAGCGACTATGTTTTATACCATGTAGAGATGCAAATTAAAATATTTTTTTAGATCTTAAAAAACTCACGAATATGAAGGGTGGCTTACAATGTAACAGCATAGGTATTTATAATATGCTGAATACCAATAAGTAATGTAACATTCTATATATAATGTATTAGTGTAATAACTTAGCTTACATGTCATACACCATTAGAGGAAAATTGAAACTTGTTAAATACGTCGCAGTAGCGTTCAAATATTACGTAAACCAATAGAAACTATTGATGTAGCATTTAGATATTTTTTCTGAATTAAATAGGTATAGTAATAACTACTATGTTATATCCAGTATCGTACCTAACTAATGATTTTTAGTGAGCTACTTGGAGTTGGAAGGTTCTTTTATAAGTAGCCGGTGACCGACTCTTTGCCAGTTTTTTAATTTATTGCCATATACACAACTTTAAAATAGAATTGTGTATATTTTATGCTTTTGAAATAAAAAAAATATTTTATGGACACAGCAAAATTCTACCACAACTTATATCTGCATATACCTATGACTAAACATTATATTCTAGGTCGTTATAGTAATATTGCTTACTATAAATATTTAAAATTAACTAGTTTACCGTTTTAGGTGGTTTTAGTTTTGATAGTATTGAGATCTATAAATAGAAACATCGCGTTAATATATTCATCTATTCACCCACATATGTAATAAGACAAATCGATTTCTACAGAGCCAAATGTCAAATTACGTCAAAGATAACTAAAAGAAAGAATATGTGTAATATACCTACATAATACTTGCAATGAGATACGATTTTTTTGCAGTTCCATTCTCTAGTATGTCAATTATGTATGTAGGTAATACAATGAGCCCTTTTAACCATCCCACTGCTGGGCAGGCGTCTCCCTTTTGTACATGAAAATATCAGAAGTGAGAATTGGATTTGAACCCGCATCACTCGCTTATCCAAGCGAGCGGGTTACCACTGGGCTACCACTGTCAATATGCCAATTTTGACAGCTATAATATATATTATTTGCTGTGACATTCAGTTTGTGGTTCACTAAAATAAATAAGAATTATATTCTTAGTACACGTTCACTTGTACGATCCTGGCATTATATCGACCTCGCGAGTATTTGACCCAGTAGTACCACCTGACCACGTTATGTAAGAACGTTGAGATATGGAAAGTGAATTTAAGGTATTTACACTTTTGGTTACCAAATTTTTATATGTGGTAATGTTGCTTGAAAATTTCTTATTTGCCTCATACATGCTATTAGTTAAATGAATTGGACAATTCGCGCTTGACATTAAAATCAGGTAATTCTATTTATTATTGAACAAGCTAAGAATATAATAATAATAATACATTATTACTATGTATTAAATTAATAACGTTTACTTAAAAGCCTCGGTATAATTTAAAACGCAAATAAATAAATCAAGTGTATTTTAAATAGGTACTTTGTATCGATACATAAAGGCTCTTTTACACACAGTTGTTACAACACTGGCAATTATTCTACTTAATACAAGACTCGCAATATTATCATTCAATAATGGAAACAAGCGTAAAGCAAAAATGAATTGGATATTCTTGTTGTAAACAAGTTTTTAACGCAGACGTTTCTTACTAATAAATATTCTTATAAAGAGCTTCACTAAACTATATACAATACACTACTGACAGTTCAATGTTGCAGTGAATTCGAATTGCTTCTTCAGTAATATATTACACAAGCAAACTTAACAAAGTTTTTATAATTTTCTAATTAAATAATAGTAGCCTAAGTAATAAGTTACTCCTTATAGCATTATCTATCTGCGAGTGAAAGTCCGGTCAAAATCGGTCGAGCCGTTTCAGAGATTAGCCGGGTCAAACAGACAGACAAAAATTGAGTTTTGATGTAAGTACTTTATACACTTTCATATGCATTTAGTGAAAAGCTGTTAATTTGAAATTAATAACAGACACTTCAATTTTATTTATATGTACTAATACCGTTTAGAATGTGCCTGGCAATTATTTTCTTAACATTATTGCATGCAACAGACTGAGAAACTGTCATCATGTAAATAAGCTCTAATCTACGAGTAGATGAGACTTAACAAATACCTACTCGTAGGTTAGCTGTGCAATTAACTTAAAGTTTTACGATTTAACAAACGAATTACGATAGAAGCAAACACGTGTTTAAACTGGTTATGATCTTTTAAGTAGGTAATTAAGAGAAATGGAAATTTTATTGTTGGACTCTAATAATTTAATAATAAAACCTGATTTAAAATAGAACTTGTAGTAATTAAATTAATTATTAATTAGTGATATTCTAGTTTTGATTTCATTGAAACAATTTATTACACATTGTTTTTTTAGTTTTGAGCTCAAAAAACGAGTTTTTTTAATACCTAAATAAACTTATTCAATTAAAAGTTTCTATTATCTTATCAGTATAAAATTATTAGTTAATTATTAATTTACAACATCTCTTTTTACTAATAAGCTTTTATTTAAATGATGTTTTTATTTAAAAAAAGAATCTTTCATGTTTTCATTCAAGAAACTGACACTTTTATAGGAAAGCTACAAGAAAAAAGGTAATATCAGCAATAGATAAAGACAATAGGGCGAGTTTTTTTATTTAAGTGTTAATGGACGGCTTTGATCCCGTAGGCTGTATTGCAAAAAACGCTAAAGGCTGTGCAGGTATATAAGTAACAGAAACAGTAAAATGTGTCTTGTTTCTAAAGACTGGATACTAAAATGAATTACTAATGAATTTTTTTCTTATAACCATGTTCATAACATTCCATTGACCAATCAATCATTAGCACGGTTAATAGTGCCTGCAGTGAGCGTTGTCCGAATTAGCCTGCGAAAGTAAGCGGCGGCGGACCGGTCGCGCGAAGGACAGCGGGCGAATGCTTTTGTCTAACGTTAGGTGTTAAGTGATTAGAGATAGCGAGATTTACTTTGACACGTTTTTATCTAACAAACAGGTATAGAAAAACTAGTGTTTGCTTCTATGTGTTAATTATTGTTATCGACGTTCGGCATTTCATTCCTTTAGTCTGTTATAACGTTAAAAAATAACAAAAATACGCATTTATAATAACATTATATTATATTAACAGAGTTAGTAATAACCAGTACATATGATTTTCTTTAAAATAATAAAAATCTATTTAAGAAAACTAATGAAATGAAACATAAAAGTGGCTAATGTTAAACACACTTATTTGTTATTACAACTTTCAAATTGGTAGTAAAAAATAAATGTGTTTTTTTTATTTCTATTTCAGCTCTTATAACGTATGAAAATATTTTTTTAGTTCTCTATTGGAGTCAGAATGAATCCAACGCGTTACATTTTACTACGTAAAGGTTTATCAGCCAATAAATGAAACTTATTTCTGTACGCAGAAAAGTTACTCAAAAGGTTAGGCTCATTAAAGCTCTTTGATCTTCTTGCCATGTTTTAAAAGTAACGAAAAATAACTGTATTCAGTAATGCTATGTATTCCGTAATGCCGTATATTCCATATTGACCGAGCAAAGCAAACAAAGCTCTTAAATAAAAAATACACGAAAAATAATATAATATTTTGATGATATAACAGACAGTTTATAACTTAGACCACGACTAAAAGTGCAGAATGCCGCGGCAAAAACGCATACTGCACCACTCCTACCCACCAAACACGCGTATCTTGCATCTCACTCTATCGTGCCACGTTGATATATCTATATCCCTTTCTTATAAGTTATAACGAAAGTTTCCATGGCAAAGCGTTGATGTTGTTAGTAAATAAAAGTAAAATGACCTCTGTTACAGTATGATATAAAAAGAATTTAAAGATTTATTGAAGTATGAAATAAATTTTTAATGAACATATTTTTTAAACAATATTGATTAAATTTACAAGTTAAATTATATTATTATTTATAAAAAAATAGATTTTATTCTATTTAATATTATACATAACAAAAAATAGCTACATCGTAAGTTAAGATATAAACTATAAGTATGAAATGTATAGGCATTATACCTGTCCAGTAAAAACACTTAATTTAGCGAGTGTTGCTATAAGTTTTTGTTTTATCGATACAGGAAATTCAACTTGAGGGGTGACTCATAAATATAATGTATAGGCTAGTTACTTTCGTTTCCGATTTCTTATGAGCTTACTATTTTTATTTTGACTGTATTTTTATACTAGTTCCGTGGTAAGCTACGAGGCTTGTGTTACGGATACCAGATAGATGATATTATACTACACATATAAATTTTAAATCCATACATTATATATTATAAATATAAAGACCCATGACTGGAGTACAAACATTCGTGCTCAACAAATTAATGCACCCAGCGGGACTCGAACTCGCGACCGCTGGCGCAGAAAGCAAACTAACAAACGTGTCGTCAAATTGAAATTGATTGATTGAAATCAATGAAATCGTCAAGTGAAGTTCGATTCGCTTCATCCGATATTTTATTTTATACTGTGTTTATCGCCTTCTAAACATGTTCATGTCGTTCCCAGTCGTCCCAAAAGCAAAGTAAGGTCAAAAGTAGTTTGAACTTATAATTTTATTTTAAGAAAACCTGCTTGCTGTTAAAATATAAGAGTTGGAATATAATACAAGACTATACCTAAAATTATTATTTGAGATACAATAATTTAACACATAAGAAATACAAAAATGTTTTTGACTCACTTGTGTTCCGTTACCGACTGGAATTTTTAAATTCTAGCAATAATAAAAAAGGTTAATGAGAATACTAGATTTTCTATTTTTTATTGTGCAGTAGCTTCCAATTTTAAATAATTTCAATTGACAATCAAACATATATATTAAAAAAACATGCTTATTTTATCTACACTGTAATATAGTCGATGACGACGACGTATAGCTTTATTTATTATTTTTTTACTTGTTTCATGCGAATGGCTTAATACAATATTGTATTAGCTTAATAAATTTCCAGCCAGTTTATTTATTTACACACAATCACGTATATCTTTATAACGTAAGAGTGTTTTTATATATCCGTGATGATAGGTCACGTTTTACTCGTATCATAATCAAAAAAGTAAATGAATCGATGTTACGAAACTGAGTTTTAACATATGGAGATAAAAAGAAGTGAAGATGTAAAAATAGTTATAAAGTCAAAGTTTTATCGTTGCAAATAGAAATGAAAAAAAATTATAAATGCAAAATTTTCCCGCGGTAATGGAGAAATCGATGAAAATATTTTTATATTTAAAGTTTACTGGCCCACCAGTGATAAAGTTTTTGCCTCAAAAGAAGTGAGGTGACGTGAATGATTTCTTAAGCAAATAACGCTAGAAGCAAATTACTTGTAAAATGATATTCGAATGAATTTGATCGGTATGTGACATACGGTGATTCTTGTGTGGAGTGTTCTATAAATGTATGGATGAATAATATGTAATACTATATACATTTTCTTATTCTTTTTTTTTAAATAAAAGTAGCCCAAGTTATTAAGCTATCTGCCAGTGACAGCCGCGTCAAAATCAATCCAGCCGTTTTGAAGAGTAGCCGGATTTGACTATATATCTATTCATGTAAAGATGTATAGGTACATGCGTTATTTCCATTTTAAAGATGATAAAAACTCCTATAACAGCCATAAAAGTGCGCTGTCAAAAATAGCCACTGAGCGTTAAAATTTATATCCAAAAAACTTTATTCTCATTAATTAATTCCACACTGGTTAATCCTGATATAACCTTGATGTAATAAAATAAAATGTATATATTTTATTAACTTAAATATGTTTTCATTCTCCACATCATATATGTTGGAAATTAACATGTTTTTGTTTTGACCTTACACTAGCTTTGTTATCTAAAAATCTGTCTTTTTCCAGTATATCAGGAATGTACGCATTTAAACCAATAGTTTATTAAACACAAAATATTTGTCTTGTCTCCATTTAAAAGTATATTTAAACCAGAGTGGAGTAAAATCAATTTTTTTCCGAAAGAAGCAACAACAAAGACGCAGAAATGTTCAAAAATTTTAATATGAAACTTCTTATTATTTTTTGAATTTTCAGAATACATGTACATGTCTTTTATCCGATACGCGAATGATTATAATATATGTTATATCAATGTACATATTTGAGAAATCTATTACGAAACCTATCTGTGGAAATAAGGCTTATTTTCAGAAGCGTTGCGCTTATCTGTACAATATCTACTATTGGGTAATTTTCACTAGGTATTGTCACGAATGATATTCACTTCTTAATAGTCTTTGGCCAATGGCCTCCACCTTTTTTTCATTTTTTTATTTCCTTCACTGTTGGTAAAGCACTTACATAAAATAAGTACAACAAATAAGTAAGTAAAAAATTCAACTTGTACATTCCTTATTAAAAAAAAACAAAACTATATTCAACACTAAACGCATTCAAACTAAACTTGTCGAAAAGACCGTTAGGAAAATGAAGATTTCAGTGCAAATGTACCAACGAAGTATTTCCTTTACTGTTCATTCCTATAAACTACTTCTTATGTTATTCTTATATAAATATATTATCTTCTGATGCAAATTAATACTTAGTTTAAGTCCGGTTTTCATGTATTCTTCAATAGAAGATTCAATTCTATCGCATTATAACAGACCTATAAATAGATCGTACTGCACCTGTCATAGCTTGCTATATTCTTAAGAGTTTGAATGTTCTTTTGTTATCAAGTTATTTTCATTAAATTTAAAGTTAAGTTTTAGACGCATTTAAATCTAAAGTCCTAAAATGAAACGAACTTTAAAGTTATTCTATCTATTCTAAACACTTTAAATCATGTAATAAAACAATCTATATAACTTAAAATGTAAATTTGATGTAAATAAATAAGGCTCGATATATAATTATTTTGAATTCTTCAGTTTCTATGAGATTTGAAATAGAGAGCTTAGGCATAACGAATTGAACTTAAGCGCGTTGATGTCTTTTCGTAAGACGTTTGAGTTCCAAGAATATTGTTATAAGATAACCGGTATTACGATATTTATATATATCAATAATTTATGATATAAAGGTAGAATAAGAATTGATTAATGAGTTATTTAAATATTTTTCATTTCATTTTCGTTTTTCAATTGATTATAAAACTAATTGTGTTCAATATTTTATCAATGAAACATGTTACAATCAATATACCTACATACATTCTCAATTATATTCAAATATATTAATAGCCGCATTAAAACATTTTTTACAAAATATTTACAAAATGAGCTTTTACATTACAAACCGAAGAAACCGTTTGAGATCCTGTATTCAAATCGCAATCATTAAGTTGCTATAATACGATAAAAAATAACACTTTTAAAAACAACAAACCTGTTTGATCAAGGAACACAAATAACTGGCACAAAATCCTCAAATTCAAACACTAGCACAGAAAAAAAATAATGGACGTTAACGTTTGTAACGTTCGAATTATGAAGCGGCTAGGTCCGCAGTGCGCGCGCGAGTGGCGCCCGGTCTCTTGCGCCCGCCCACCGGTGTGCTTACCCGACCGAATTGAGGAGGTACGCTGCGTCATCGAGCCTCGAGGTTTAAAACCTTTCCGCGTCTATTTGAATCATAATTAGTTTTGTATTATACTTTTATTTACCATTCGCTTTATTTATTGTTAAATTAAAAAAATCTTGTTATGATAATTTTATATTGGTTTAATGTAAAGTGGTTTAATAGAGCTTAGTTATTTAGTTTGTAGATTTTTTATTACCAGCAACGATTTCTGCAAAAGATTTTTTGTTATATTATTTATATAATAATTTGAAATATCATTAAATCGATATTATTAGCACATATTAATTTAATTGAATACCTTTTCAAAATTAAAATAGAAATAACTATTATTTTTTATTATTTAAGTACTTAAGTAATTTTATAAGTTTAATCACTTTTTATTCTCGTATGTTTTTTGTAAAACAATAGTGATAGTAAAGTAATTTGAGGTAGGTAATAAGAAAATAATTAAATCTATTTCAATAGCAAGGTCACGTCTACAGTTCGATAGTAATAGGTACTGGGTTTTCCGGAAAGAGACATAAAAATAATAACGTATAATTGTTATAATAGCTTTGATATTCTCTGAGTGAATTATATTAGTGACTAACTCTCGCTCCACTCAGTTTTATCTCTAGGTACGTTTAAACGGTTAGTATAGATTTCTTAGAGATGCGATTTAGAAAAATTTGCGATCCGCCATATTCGACCAAAAATTCCTAAATAATACAATCTATATTTACTAACACTGTCTAATTTAATTTTTTTTTTCAATATTATAGAAGCGATCATAACTTCTAATTTGTATTGTCAAAATTACTATTCAGGTGCCGCACTGATACGTTATAATAAGCATTTAGTTAAATTATACAAGTACACAATACTTTAAGTTTTATATAAAATGTAATCTCTACAGAAAAACCTACAGACACAAATCATTCACATATTCTTCAAAATATATCATTGAATATAGAGAATGTGAATGTTTTTGCAACAGTGACTTTTCAATTCAGTAGGATTGTACGGAGAGAGGGCAAAGCGCAGGTAAGCTTAGTTATCGCTACTCGGAACTGCCTGATTACGATCCCTTATGTATCGCCGAGGACTTTTTGCTATCGGCCTTATGTTTTCTCAAGAAATAAAAACGAAACTACGCTACCAGTAGATCTGTTTGTTGGTGGATCAAATATGCAACTTATGTTGGCTTAAAAATAATAAACATTGTGTGCTTAAGATAAGATAACAAGTTAAGTTTAAAGTTTAAATTGTTGCCAAAAATAAAGGAATGTCAGGATGAGACTTGAGATTCCTTTCCATAATATATTCTTTGTATTGAAGTATTTACTTAATACATTCTTTTATAGATTTCGTACAAAGACTTAGCTATAATTATAATTGTAAGTAGCAAACCGGCCCGCTTCTCTGGGCGTAAGTTAAAATAAAAAAAAACGGTTTTTATAATTTTCTAATAAAATTAAAGTAGCCTAAGTTACTCCTTATAACATTAGCTATCTGCGAGTGAAAGTCCCGTCAAAATCAATCTATCCGTTTCAGAGATTAACCGGAAAAAAACACAGACAGACAGACATTTTTTTAATGTAAGTACCGTTTATATACATACTTACATAATATGCATTTAGTGAAAAGCTGTTAATTTTGAAATTATGTACAGGTACTTCAATTTTATAATATTTGTACTGATTTCACTTTTTGAGGTTACATTGATTTAGTAAACAAAAAGTAAATGTAGAGTTACTGACTGACTTATAACTAAAATTCTTTAAGGGCTAGAAACCTATATCTAGAGATCCTAAAACGCACTGGTCCGTTAAGACAAGGTATGATAAGTTACGCTCTGATTGGTGCATATAAGGCCTTTGTCCTCTATTGGATACCTCACTTACCTTGATAATACAAGACAATTAATAAGGTATTTGTTTGTGTTGTGGAATGTTTATATTGTTTTGTTAGACAAGCGTTTAGTTAGGAGTTGTAACTTGCTATTTTTTATTTTATAAATATATCATTTTAAAAATTTCTTGGACTTTTGCTGGATTTAGTGTTTTTATTTTACTAATTTCTATAGTCCTTATTTTCAATAGGACAATTTTCACGATTCGAAATTATAAACAAGTTTCTATTCTCTTTAATGAGTGAATTACCCAAAAATCCTGATCACTTAACCTTCGTCAAAATTCTATATTTCAAGATTTTATTTATGCTGTGCGTTATCTTTAACTTGGAGTTTTATCAGATAGCCAATCGTATCATGTAACTTTATACTATATCATTGATGCGTACAATCTAACTCGATAAAAAGAATATCGTAACTATATAAAGAATCCAGATATATATGATTTTGTAATCTATTCTAATATTATAAAGAGGAAAGGTTTGTATGTAAGTATGCTTGTAACGAATTGGCTCAAAAAGTACTGGACCGATTTTAAAAGTTCTTTCACCATTTGAATACTACAATATCACTGATAATGACTAATATAGGCTATTTTAATTGCAAGAAAAAAATAATTCCTGATCCCTACTAAAACTACTATAACTGGAGATGAGGAGTATCTAGTACACGCCGCACATAATATATGTAATAGCCGCGCGACTCAGGAGTAAGTTTTGGAGAATTTTCAACCCAGCGAGTGATCGAATAAAGTTTAGTAGCGGTTAAAAAAAATGAACGCGGGCGATGCCGCGTGTATTGCTAGACATTGCATATTGTATAGTTGTTAATGTTCATATTTCAAATAGTCTTTTGTCGAGTAAAACGAAGCCCATTTGTTGGGATTAATCAATGCATAATGTATTCGTGATAGATGAATAATTCCTTTATTGGTATTGTCTTTGAATTACTTAGTGGTACGCGGAAAATGCGTGTTACCTCATAATGTCAATATGCTTAGCTTGTAATGTGGCAGTACTTCAAATAAACTTAGTTTTTTTTAAGTTTTTTAAAACCTAGCACTTGCTTGATACAACGAGGGAAGCGTGTTGAAATTTCAGTATACTTGCACCTCTGCTTTTTTCGTGTTCGAATAATTTCCAACATGATTACAACTTGGTAAAAAACACGGTATAACCTGCATATTTGAGATAATCCATCGAGTTTTCGGGAGACTATGGCCTGATCCTCCTTGTTTTAAGGGAAGACACTGTATTACTTTAAATACTTACATATTATAATTTATAAATATTAACACCCATAACTTGAGTACAAACATTTGAGCTCATCACAAAAATTCCCACAGCAAGACTCGAACCCGCGAAAAAAATTAAACTCATGTATATGATAACACTAAACTATAAAGTAATTTTAAATTATATTGCAGTTAACGAAGCTTTTAATTTAGTTTTTTATTTATCAATTATAAACAGTGACTTGTGACGTTCAAAAATAATATTTATTTATGGCTTTATAAACTCAAGAGAGTTTTAGATTTCACTCTCTTTTTCGTACAACTGAGAAAAGTTTCATCATTAGTTTGCATTATCAGGCAATAACCTTATATTTAAATGTAAGCATTAATTTATGGCATGTTAGTTATGTTTACTAACAGATGGTCGCGGATTTTATGTAAACCGCACCTCATAAGAGACCATAAAGACTTTCTTAACAAAAAGGTGCTCATTTAGTACTAATGTTGGACGTATGTATAGGTATCTAGAGAAAGCACTTACGTAATTTACAAGTAAAATGCGTGTAGTACTAAACATAAAAAATATATAATATTTTACATTAATATATAGTTTTGTTTTAACGAAAATTTTAGTAGCTATTATGTAGTAGGTAAAGTTATCAAAAAGAAATGTTATTTTCTTGTTATATTAGTATAAACAATAACAGTAATATGTATTATAGAAAGTATCGGCAAGTGGAAAGGTTAAAGGAAGTGGTTCAAGCAAGTGGGGCGCGCAGTGGACTGAGACAGCACATGTTATCGGATGAACTTCCCCTCCTTAATTTGACCGGTAGCTTTGAATTAACCGTCAAAATCAGTAGTATTTTTTAGTTAAATAAAAACAATATGAAACATAAGGTATGTGGAGTCTTCCTTTTCCTTCACTTTAGAAAAAATGGTATTATTTATCAAGTATGACAAAAAATACGTTCTTTAAATCCTGATGTACTACTTGTATGCGTTTTTGTGTATATTATTTTTAAAATCAGCGTCATATTTTTTTTTAAAGTGATTTCAGTCAAGGTTCCCATTCTATCTATACAGCCACACTGCTGTTATAATTTTTAATATGAAAGTATTAATCGAAGTAAGATGAGATAAAATTAATTATTTAATTTTTTATTGTACATAATAAATAAAGTTAATAAATAAAAAATATAGATTTATTAGAACTGCTACTCTTAAAGTTTAATGTTGCTTATAGTAGGTATTACTCACAATAAATAAGTTTTATAACAGAGTTAGAGATAGAGTTTTTGCAAAACGTACCAGTAGAGCCAGGCATTAGCACATTTAAACAAATAAACAAACAAACCCTTTAGGTGTATATACGAGTATATATATAATAACGATGCCCAAGACTACTAAGAGTTCAACAGAGTTTAAGGATCGCATGCGTCTTCTAATCGGAACACGTACGCAATGTCGTGAGTATCCTTTACCTGAGTTATGAATGAAAGGATGTGGAATTTTTTGCTTCACTATAAAAAGGAATTCCGATGTTTTTGCTTTTTATTGTTAGGATTTTAAGGAATTTAGCATTATATTATGAACTGGTTCATTGAATGGCAATTGCTATTCATAAAAGATATGAATAATCTACATTGGACAATAGGACTCAATTTCGCTCTTACAAAAATGAGTTAAAATAGTTCAGAAGTTAAAAGGAAGACAATTATGTCACTTAAAATATAATGTATTTTCGTATAAAAGGCATAAAAAGTATCTTAAATAAGTATGGAATATGTAGAGAACATATTTGATTATATTATGTGTAGGTAGTAATTAATTTATGTTATATTCAGGGATTTTTAACGTTCCACTTGTGCCCGGGCACAAGCCTCTCTTCAATACGAAGGGGATCCATACCATACATGGCTATAGTCCACATTGGCCAAGTGCGGGTTGGTGGACTTCACGTGTCTTTCGAAAACTTACTAGGTTCTCTGATCTCTCAGACATACAGGTTTCTTCACGATGTTTTCCTTCACCGAAGCGAAGTGGTTATCATGTTAGAAATGATTCCCACATGAAAATATCGGAGATGCGAGACTCGAATTTCAGCCCGCATTACTCGGTTATCCAAGTGTGCGTATGGTAACGACCATT
The DNA here is from genome assembly GCA_905231865.2 of Boloria selene. Lineage (NCBI taxonomy): Eukaryota > Metazoa > Arthropoda > Insecta > Lepidoptera > Nymphalidae > Boloria > Boloria selene. Next base: position 4,499,835 of record HG993133.1, read on the forward strand.
AGTCTTCTACTGTCTAATTAATTTTTAAGCAAAATTCCTGTACATATCTTCATTATCTTACTAAAGAAATCAATATTCTATTGACCAGCGGCGATAATAAGATTGTTTATAGTGAATAGTGATCATGATGAAGATGATGAATAGGTACTAACTGATTTGTTGTTTTTATTTTATTTTGACGAATTTTGATTATTGGTTGTTATGTTTACAGAAAATTTAAATTTTTAGAAGCACCTTTTATTTAGGATACGCATATTTTTTATTATTTTACTTTTATATTATAAAAATTATAAAGTCGATCGATATAAGCCACGATGGCCCGTCTCTAGATAGATATTTTTGTGTACCTACAAATATTTGAACAAACACAAGTGTACTCCATTCCTTTCATTCTAAAACTCTGGGACATCATTTTGCAGGCATAGGATTGATGGCTTTACGTGCTCAAACATGCTTTAACGTAAGCGTACTCGTAATTTTATGGTCTAGTTTCAATATTTTGGATTTAAAACAATATTTACATATTACATGATATATTTGACGACACGTTTGGCTCAGTTGGTAGTGACCCTACTTTTTGCGCCGCGGCGTCGCGGGTTCGAGTCTTGCTGGAGGCCTTCATTTTTTGAGCACGAATATTTGTACTTCAGTTATGGATTTTTATATTTAAAATATGTATATATTCAAAATTTATATATGTGTAATATATCAACTATCTGGTGTCTGTAACACGAGCCTCGTAGCTTACCACAGAACTAGATGGTGCTGTTGTAATAATGTTCCAACATATAACATATATTGTCAACGCTTCTGACCGACCGACCGACTTGAAGACCGACCTTAGATCATATAAAAAGTACTATATATGCTTCGTTAAATTTAATGGAATCGTGGTTTTCGTAACCATTGGATAAGCTACTGTTTAAGGTCAATATAAATCACCTTTAAATAGCAAAAACATTGTTATTATAATTAATTGTAAAAAACAAATACCTTAAATGTTACATAAAAAATGTACAGTTTAATCGTTTTTAGGAGCTTAGACTTATTGAAGCATAAATGACCTTTAACGCATAAGCATAATACAAAAAGTGTTAAAAATATTCTATACAAAAATATTGATATAATAATTGACGACATTCGTATAAATGTTGAACATTTTTATCTTTATATCTAGTTCTTTTTCATTTGTAGGCACAAATTTTTAGAAATATCAGTCTGAATTATTTTGTAATTCATAATAAATTAATAAGTTTGTTCTTTTCCCATTTTTACAACCTTTGGACTAAAGGATGTTAGTGTCATGTGTCCTATCTAAAATTCCGCCAAAGCCCACAATGCGTAAGTCCGACTAATACTTGAACGGGTTTTCCTCCATTGACCAATAGACCATTAGGTATATTATATGCTTAAATAAAAGTGCCTTGAGGAAATCCCTTTACCTTTATTTTAAACTAATCATTATACTTAAAAGTATCATTATAGTACCTACAGCTCAGCTTAAAAAAAGTAAAGTACCTGGTAAATAAATACTTTTAAATGTAAAAAACGTAACGTAACTTTATATATATTTTTTCAGAATTCCAACGGCTTAAAGCCGTTACTATATAAATAAGAATGACTCATTCAAGGATCTTCTAAAATGATCATTCACCAATGATTATATCCGTCTCTCTCTTTTTCACATAAATAATCCAAAATAGATAAAGATGGGGATATAATCGAATTTTAAACGACTATTTAAAATTTAAATGTTATAAGTTGTTAATTGACGCGTGAGGTGATATCTGTCCATATTTCAAGTTTGAAATGTTTGAGTTGATACACATACCATATCAAAAAATAAGACAACTTTTTACTCTATAAACCTTATTTGGTCTATTAAAGGTATGCCTAGGTAAGGCGTAATCAAGTAATAACTTACAACGAACAGCATTTCGTTTTATTAATACAGATTGCTGTCTTTGATGATTGAAACGAATAGAACGTTCTTGAGAGAGTAACTTATATTATTATACTAGCGAACCACCCTTCGACCGGGTTCATCCATAGGTACATTTTTATTTTGTTGAGCGGAAACCTAATTCTTTTACTAAAATAAAAGTAGCCTAAGTAACTTTTTATAATATCAGCTATGTGTCAGTGAAAGACCCTCAAAATTCGTCTAGCACTAGCCGTTTCAAAGATTAGCAGGAACAAAGATACATACAGACAGGCAAACAGGCATCATAAAGGTATGTCTCAATATATGATAAAAATTGTGTTTTCCTACAAGGAAAATTACAGTACCATATATGCATTTAAGTATGAAGTAAAAAGCTGTTATGTTGATGTCACAAATGACAAACATTGTTAAAAAAAACTAGTCTAAAAGTAGAGAAATTATTAGATCAATTGTTGCTTAAAATTATTTAACATTTTTAAACGATTACAATCAGATGTAGTTATTATTTTTTAATTATTATACCTTACACATCTTTGAAAACATGCTTTAGTTCACATTAGAGCAAAAAATGTTGTGGGAAGATTGTAAAAGATAATAAAAATTAAATATCGTAAGCTATTTATTCCTTTAATTCTACGATGTTGTATGCAGATGTAACAGAATTAGTTATGTTACTCTAATTCAGTTTATCCGGAACTGAGGACTTTAAAAGAGAAGAAAATATATACCACTAAATTGGCCCGCGGCTTTACTTGCACTTATTTATAATCACAATAATATTTTTATTAATGCGAATGGATGAATGTTACTCAATCACGCCAAAACAGCTGACGGATCTGGATGATATTTACACATAGCCTACTTTTTATAATGAACGATGTACTGTTCTCGAAGGATAGATATGTTTTTAATTGGTTTACACTATGCCTTACACGAATCCGAGCGAAGCGAGGATGCTGAATAAACCACTATAGTAAATGAATATTTATGGTGAATGATTTTTAGATCAGTTTGTTTGTTCTATCGTTGTTGTCATGTTTTCGGACATACAAACAATTTTTTTTTAATAGTGTAAAAGTGATCACTATCAGTCATTTAGGCGTAAGGTTGGAAATATAGGTTCGTCATATTTTTGATGATAAATGGGTGATACATAAATTATTATGACATTCACTTGCGGTTTCTTAATTGTGGAAAAGGTAATTACTATTAGTTGATATATAAATTCACAAAATACTGGAATGTTTCGACATGACACATAATGATTTTGGTCTTGACCGCAAGCACGTCACGTGACAAGTTAAATAATTTCTAAAGGCTCATAAGCGTTAATATGAATTTAATAAAGTACAAACATAAAAAAAATATTTCTAAAACGATTTTCGCTAGTTAAAATAAATAAAATTTCTATCTCCTCCTTTTTTGAAGTCTGATAAAAAGTAGCCTAAGTTACGCCTTACATCATTAGCTATCTGCGAATGCAAGTCCCGTCAAAATCAGACCAGCCGTTTCAGAGATACCCGGAACGAACAGACAGACAGATAGGCAGACAAAAATTAAAAAAATGGTTTTTTTTGTTGCTGGTATCGTATAAACTTTCATATGCATTTAGTGAAAAGCTATTAATTTGAAATTAAAAACAGACAATTAAATTTTATTTATATGTATAGATGTATAGATATTTAGATTATGGTATAATATATAAAATTCTAAAAGAATTCATATTTTCTCAAATAGTATTTATTTCTCAATAGTAGTGGTAACTAAGAATTGTATAAGTTAATCTGACATTTAAATGATTTAGGCGTCAAGGTAAACGCCAAACACTACTGTGTCATCAACCGGTGAAGCGAATTTATAGTCAGATACTCGTAGATATTATGACTCATTATGTAACTAAAACTGTCATTATACATATTGGTAATATATTACATAAAAATATGTATATTAAAAATATATTTATAAGTTATAAATCGTTCTCATTAAATATTCATCAAAATTTTGTGTGTTTATATTGATGTTATTTTATGTTTGAATATTCTCAAGTAATAAATGTCTCTTTTATGTAATTTTATATGGAATGAAACCATTAAAAAAAACTTTTTTAATTCTAAATCCAAAATTTAAAATCGCAACTATGACGCAACATATTATTTTCAAATTTTAATTTTACAGGTCATAAAGATTTTCCTCATTTCTCGTCATATACCGCTTTATTTAGTCTCCACTCGAAATTTGAACCCAGAGTCGTGACTAGAGGTTGTCCAACTGGTTTGATACAAACGTTTATACTCAACAGTACTTATTGTTTTGTCTCTTTCTAGCACTATACAATGAAAAAGAGACGAAACAGCGCTCGCGCAGATTATTTCAGTATTGCTTGATGCAATGTTATTGATATACTTTCAGGTTATATACAAAGATTAGATGGTTTTGTAACGGAACCTATATTTGAAATAAATAAATTATTTTAAAAGTTTAAAACCAATTTTCTTGTATTATGATATTTATATTATTAATAATACAATGTGAAAGTGTGCAAAGACCGACCAGTCTGTACGTTTGTTACTCAATTCTCAATCATATGTTTTGGCGAAACTTTAATACTTTTTGAAATTAACGCGAATATTTGATATTTTCAATAAAACTTTCTTTTCGGAAAGACACTCTTCTGTACCATTATTGCTGTAAAGCATTCGAAAAGAATTTTTTTTTCTCCGACCGTCTTCCCAGTTTAACTAAGAAAAGTAAGCTTTTTTGGCAAAAGCTTTATCATACACAAGCATGATGTTACGAGAAAACCGGATAACAATCTGGATGATTCAGCGTAAGCTTTGTGACGTCATCAGACAGAAGATTCTCAGCATTGTTACTTTTTTATGTGTAAGCTGTCTACCTTTATAGGTATGATCTTGATATTACAGCCTCACATTTGCCTTAAATGATGTCATTATTTTACAAGTGTATCATCGTTTTCATTTAAATTAATACATGAAGGAAACTTATAATTGCATTGCTTCACTTGGGTACTTCCCTAGATGCCTAACCACAGATTACTAAATAGTTGCCTAACAGTATTAGTTTTTTAAAGTGGTAGTGCCATGCTTGTTACCTTCGGGTAGCAGCCGAATGGGCCGGCACGCCCCGTATAGTTCATTAGTACCACTCTCTCACAGAAGACCGGTGTGAAGTGGCAGCTATGCTGTCGCGTTTCGTCCGGTGAGTGAGAGTCCGGGAGGCCCACTCTCCTTCCCCCCTCCCTCTTCCCTTCATCCTCCGCCTTCGTTCCCCCCTCCCTCCTCCATCCCTCCCTCCTCCATCCCTCCCTTTCCTGAAAGGCCGGCAACGCATCTGCAAGCAGCCTGGTTTGTAGATGTCCATGGGCGGAGGTGATTACTTCCCATCAGGTGAGCCTCCTGCCCGTTTGCCCCCTTTTTACCATAAAAAAAAAACCAAAGTGTTGTTCCAGGTCATATTTTATCTGTTTTTTTAAGCTAAAATAGTTCCACTGGACATTAGCTACCCTCTATCCTAAAATATTTCCTCGACCAGTCTACTTCACCATAACATTTATAGCTAATCCTGTAATGGGGGTTCCCAGTGGAAGTCTATCTGCTGCTGTTTTATTATAACGTACATAGTAACAAACATACACAAACACACATAAAATTTTGACATTTTTAATCGTAGTTTAATTTTGCTTGAGATTGCATGCATACCACATAAGTGTGTCGCACTGAATCTATACTTGTTAAGCATTTGCGAAACAAGCATCAGCCTTTCTCGATCTTTTGTTTCGCTAGTCATATTGACTTGTTTTGCTTGACCCAAGTCTTGACTCTAGGGCATTATAATCTGCATATAACTAATGAATCTGGTTTAAATAAATGCATAAGGTCGCAGGCTTTATTTCTTCATGACAATTGCTATTTGTAAGCAATACATTTACGTAACTTACGTAGATTTACGCGAATATTTGACATCTATACATATAATAAAATTATAGCTAAGTAGAATCGGTACGTAAAATAATTTTTGAATGTTATTGAAATTGCCATTATATTGATACAGAGGCTAAATATATAGATTTTAAAAATTTTGTCTGACTACACGTCTAACTGTCTGTCTGTGTCAGATTTTGATAAAACTTGGTATGATGGTAACTGACTATCCATGTTAAGAATAGAATAAGATAGTTTTTACTCCAAGAATATATAACTTTTTTGAGAAATATACACTTACCATTAAAACGTACCTAACAACGTAACAAACTCGAGCGTAGCGAGAGTGAGTCACTAATTAGTAATTTTAAATAAAACTATCACTTCGGATTTCCTCGAGGATATTTTAATTTTTGGTTATTTAGAATATTTAATTGGTTTATTTAAAACACATAATATGTATTCTATACGTATATAATAATTTTCATTCTTACGATGACACGTTGGGCTAAGTTTGTAGTGACCCTACTTTCAGCGCCAACGGTCGCGGGCTCGAGTCCTGCCGGGGGCATTCATTTGTTGGGCACGAATGTTTGTACTCCAGTCATGGGTGTTTATATTTATAATATGTATTTAAAAGTTATTTATGTGAAGTATATCAACTATTTGCTATCCATAATTCAAGCCTCGTAGCTTACCATGGAACTATATGGCACTGTGTGTAACTATGTCTCAACATATTTATTTATTTATTGTTCTATAGAACTACTGAAACAGATTTAAAGATACATGTAATTGATTGATTCTAAATAGCTCTCCTCATTAAATCATTCAAATTCTCATTAAAATATATCTTATTACTATTATGTGCTATTCCAACAATTTAATAGTTGCAAGAGAAGACACTTCGACCTTTTCTTGATTACATTAGGAATTTGACCTTTACATGCCTAGACGTTCCCATAACGATTGTGTATAGTTAATATACAATAGATTGTTCGCATCTTCTTTGTACATAATATAACATATATGCCGTTCATCTTAATATTAAGAATATCTTATAGTAATTTTGCTTTAGTTTCTACTTTTTATTGATAATTTTATTATTTAGTCATAGTATCATACTATTAGTATACAGAAGTGTTTTTTAACACGCATTTTCATTTTTATGAATAAAAAAATGGTAGGGCAAATTGCTATTTACTCATAGAATTTACTTTGACTGATGGATAACTACACGTTGAATGTTTTGTTAAGTAAGAATAGTTAATTCGGTTAGTTAAAACAAATATTCGAACTATGCAAGTTATTTTGTTCACTTTCTACATGAGTGGGAATCAAAATCTGATTCCTTATTTATTCTGTATATTTAAATAGTTTTCAGTACATAATCAATAAATCACTGCGAAGATAATTTAAATAAGCTACTTATAAGTAAATCCTTATTTCTGTAACTTACTACTGTTGCACATTCCATTTTAATATTTTTCCAATAAACAACAAAGCAATACTAAATCATTTCATGTTATTTCGACGTTTTGCTGTCAGGTTGTAGAGAAAATGACCTGGATACGTATCGTATTAACCAATAACAGACGTCCTTGCTTTCGAAAAATACGATTTACCAAGTTAAAGTAGAGGGGGTCGATAATGAATACTTACGTGAATTATTTGATTAGTAGATTTTTATTGAGGAAATAGGTGCTCGAATTCACTAATATTTACTTCTGTTTATATTTCATTTTTTCCTTTTTAATGGTTATACTTCATAAATAAAACCGAACTAGTTTAAGTTCAAGGCTCCATCGTGGTAGTAAATTTTAATCATTCATTGTCAATATTGTCATTATTGTCATAAGCCAGTTTTTGTCCACTGCAGGACTTAAGGTATAGGACTCCTGTTTTTTGTTGAGAAATGCATTGACGCATACCACTATGCCACTTCAGCATGCTAATTTTTTGAACTATGTAGATAACTTTGGTTCTCTATATGTATTTCCATTTCTATTGTATAGTTTACACTTTCACTGTTTCTTTCAGAAAAATGCTTGCCTTATGCAGAATGTTTCTTACGGTTTCTCAATAATAATAATTATAAGGAGTATTTTAAGGATTTAGTATTTTTTAATAGTTATATCTACTTAGAATTAATAACAATTATCAAGTAGATTGGATTAGGTATATGTTTTTTAATAATAAAAAGATAATTATTAAAATAATAAGTATTTGTATTTAGGTAAATATTTACATCAAATTATTATAATTACACGTAATGATTGCATCGTAATGAACATTAAAATTAGATAATATGTATTAATTATATTTATATAAAAACTAGGTAGAAAATTATTGAATAACTAAAAATATAGTAAATTGAAAAATTCTTTTGATTATAAATATATAAGTTTTCTGTAACTTAAAATAATTATTACATCGATATTTTAAATTGTTATATTAAATATTCATAAAAATTACAGCTATAGAAATATCACTATTGTTATTAGTAAAAGGTGTTTGTGTATGTTCACTTTCCAGAGTAAAAATTGCGCTTAGACTTTTCTCGCTATTACTTTTCATGTAAACTTTTTCTTAATACTAGTTAATATGTTTATATATTATTTATAATACCATAATTAAATATAAAAATCTTAAATAATCATTTCAAAATATAAATAAGCCTTACAAGATTATAAGAAAAGTGAAAAAGTAAGAATTAAAATATTTATATTATAACATATTTATACGTTTTTTTTGTTATTAAAATATAAATAAAATTTAAAATGTGTACATAATATATTGTACACATAAAATATATAATCCTTGGAAAGTGGGTTAAAGCATTTACAGTAAAAATGAAAACTTTTATGCGTAGAGAAAATAAAGTTATTGAGAAAATAAAATAGCATAAAAATAATAATCTTAGTGTAATATAATAAAATATTTACACATGATAAAATAAAAATATAATTTCATGGAATTCTTTGAGTTATTTTGGATTTTAAACGAACTTTTTGTGTAATGTACATACGAGTTTGAAAAAGTATCTTAAATACTAAGGTATTTTAGGTTATCCCAGGAACTAATTATATTTGTACTGGTGTCTGTTTAGATAGTTATGAAGGTAATTGTAATGTAGAGTTGCAACAAGGTGCCTGTAGAATTTAGGCTTTCGACGCAGGTAATCGAATTTGCTCACTCATATACTTATTTTCATTTAATTTGTGTATTTTCTTTGATAAGTTTAATTAAAATGATAAATTCCAGATGTTATTGCTTCTTATACTTTGCAATTGATTTTGCTATAACATTTAAATAGTGACTAGTGTTGTATGAATTTACAGGAGCTTTTATTTAAAAATTTTATGTAACGGAAAGAGAAGCTCTGAAGCGGTGGTCGAGACTGCCGTAGGAGGGTCGATATCTTGGCGTACGCTGACTCCAAGGACTGCGTCTGTTTTTGAAACTCGAGCAAGCTATGAGACTGTTCATTGCTGGAGGGCGAGACTGTTCCACGCTAATGCCGTATTTGTGACTGAAAAATTAATAGATTTTTTTTATTTTATTAAATTCTATATAAAAAAATATCGATTCATTGTTGCTCCGCTCGGGTATTTCCTAGATCTCAGAGATTTTTCTGCAGTAGTTCATATTATATTTAAATGGAAGCTGCTGTTATCATACCAAATTTTATCAAAATTTGTTCAGTTGTTTTAATAATCTTAATAAAGATATTTTGATTTATCCATTCTAAGTTTTGTAGTTGATGAATTTGTAATAGTAATGGCATAGAGTTGCTACTTTATAATATGTTTAAGCAATTAGATTATTCAATATGTAGGAATTTTATTACAATTATCGCATACATTGCTACCCACTACAATTTAATTGCAAGTTGCACATAACGTTTATATAACGTAGAATATTTTCTAAATAATTATAAGTAGGTACCTGTATACACATGTATAATCAGATACCTTAAGCCAATTTAAAATAAAACTGCTTACTATTAAGCTGAATTAATGTACAGAAAAGATGACCATGTTTATTATTTAACTTAAGTACAGACATTATATACCTAGTAACTAAGATAGGCAATGAGATCTGAAATTTTTCTTCGATGTTGATAAAGATCGAGTCGAAAAACGAATAAATTTGGTTATTAGCTCTTACACTAATTTATATTTATTGTAAATTCGTACCTCTTAGTCCTAGTAGCCGGTGGTAAGTACTTGTCACCGATGAGGACGCTCTCATCTAACGTGCCATCTAGCTGCATGAGATCACCAGCAGAAACAGACACTTCCATTTTGTACCGCTCAAAAGTACACAGGAATAGTAACACGATTGCCATCTAGGAAAAAATAATACGGCATGGTTAAATTATAATCAAACAAGATAAAATTACTCATCAAGAAACACTAAACTATACGTTAGTAATTAAAGACGAAGCGAAAGTGATTTGTAATTATTTCGACTATGGACTTAAAGGTTTCTTTTTAATTTTAAATATAATTTTGTGGGTATAACCGTCGGAAAAACTATGTAATAAAATTTGATACGCCTAAAACTCTATCATTCTTTGTGTGCATGCTGAGGTATTGTAAAACAATTGAAACTTTGGAAACCAAAAATTTCCTATATGTTTACAGGGTTAAGGCTTATTATTAACTGGCACTTTATTTAAGCTTCACCCGGCGCATTTTCATAGTTTATTAAATTTTAAATTACGTAATACCTATAGTATTGACTTCCATTTAAATATTTAGTAAGAGTTTGACTACAATTATATTATTATTAATACTTACAACAAATAAATGTAATATAACAACGAACGAAGTTGATTTTCTGAATCCTATAGAGTCAAAGAGCAATCCAGAAACTGTGGGTCCGATGAAAGCACCAAGAGCGAAAGTGGACGTCCACATTCCAGACACTAGGCCATAGGTTTCTATAGAGTTCGGCAACCCACTGGCACTGTAAGTACACACAAGTTATTGTAACTAATATAAAGGACTTATACAAATCTTACAGTAGGTTTGTACTGTGAATAAATGGTGGGATCTCCAATATATAAAGAGGACGTTTGATGTTTTAAATAAAATAATTACTCCTGTGTACCTTAGGAGATGGACATATCACTTATATTATTGTGGACTTTTTATAGGCCTTTTTATGATCTACAATTCTACGTACAAAAAAGAACAATATTATATCTCGTAAGGAGTAGAATTTTTAAGAACGAGTCAGCAGAGCTAGTGATTTTCCATGGGAATAAGAGCAACCTGTAGCAAATATACTATAAAAAAGATGAGGAGTTACTTTTTTCAAAAGAAACAGTTTATCACACAAATACATAGTACACAATACATCGTCATTGATTTAAAAAATATATTATGTACATATTTCGTTTTATATACATATTATGTAATATATTATTATATAAATCATAATCAAGATATTTATTCAGCATAAAATTAAAACAATTTTTTACTGAACGTCATGAGTCTACTACCAGTTGGGAAAGAAAATAAGTTAATCAAGCATAGAAAGCCAGTTCTATTGTCAAAACTATTAAGTCGTTAAAGTAATAAAAATAAATGTAGTTATTGATATCAGTTAAAAATAAAAATTCACCTTTGAATGAATATAATTAAAAGACAAACAGCTAAGTTGAGACCACGAAATAGAAAAAACGGTGGAATTGCCAAGTAGGCGTGGTACGCTCGCCACTACTATGCGGTGTTACGCATACCTTATCTCAGATGCGTTTTGACAACGCGTCAAGTTGGTCGTATCACATCGAAATAGTAAATATGCCGTATTATTCCATTTTGGAGTGCATAAAATGATAGTAGGAGAAAAAACATTAAAAATGGAGGTGTTTCGTACCATCAGTATCGTACGACAATATTTATTTCCAAATAAAATCTTAGTTTATTTCAGTTCATTAATAATTAATTAGAACGTCTAGTAAAGTCAATCTTATACAATTAAAATAAAGTTCATTTTGGATTGACTGTATTCAACATGGAATCGTTATGTCAATCTCGAAAGTTCTTTGCTACTCGATTAGGGATGTAGAAGGGTTGAATGTAGATTATATCGTTAGATATCGATAAAATAAAATCTTTTTTTAATTTTTAATATATCACATTACAAATACAAATTTAAGTTTTCTTTTCGCTTGTATGGCATCTTTACCACCTCTTAAAATATTACGTATTTGTTATTTCCTTATTGTAAATAAAAGTCAAATAGAACTTTAAAAAATTAGATATAATATAAAAATAATTAGGTATGCTGCATTGCATACATAATTATTATTATAACGTTCCTTTGTGTAACTTTTTCTTGTAATAACTCAATGAACATCAGTGGGACATTAATTAAAAATATTTTTAGTTTTCACAAAAACGCTGGTAGTATTTTTATTTTTAAATAATATCACGTCATTCCTCCAACAGTTTTACTGAACTTCTTATAAATCTTATTTCTTGAATGAATCATATAATTAAGGTATTTATCGATGTCGATAATGTAATTAAAAATCAATGTGTCACTACAATAGCGTGACCTTGGTCGAGTAGCGGTTGATTTCGACCTATACGCGCGACTGTCAACCTAACGGTACAAATAATTAAGTTTATAATTGCTGTCGCTGAGATTACCGCATTCTATTATCGAATAGCAAAATTACTTCATGTCGACGAATATGTTTGAGTTCAGATTACAGAACATCGTAAAAACTTTCTGCGCTTAAGTAAAATAATTCTTATCGATAGGATTTTAAGTTTATTTCCAGATTTATGATTTGTGACTTATGATAGTTATGACTAAAATTAAAACGACGAATCAAATTAATAATTTGTTTGTAGTGCATAATATGATTATCGGTTTATTTGTGTTAGTTTGGCGACACCGGTTCCGATACAAATTTTGTTGTATTTCACTTCCACTGTTTTTTTCTATTTCGTGGTTGAGACATTAATAAACGTACACAACATTATCACAAAATGTCATGTTTAAAATATAAGTTTGATAACTGTCTATACTTTTTATTATTTACCTACTTATATCTGATTTCTTTTTGTCTCCTCTTAATAAAAAAAAACAAAGTTCTTTTTATGATAAAAATATAAAAATTAAGCTAAGTACATTGTATCAATATGTTATAATCTAAAAATTAAATGAAAATTTGTAACAAACTACAGCAGGTCAGTTTACACAATAATTACGTTGCTAAATGCGTAATTGTACTCGTATATTATCCCCTGAGGTTATCTATATCATTATAAGTTTATCATACAAATAAATTAGTTGTAAAATATTATACAAAAAGATATCTTAAAATTATTACATATACATATAAATTATAAACTTACATAGCGGTACCGAGCGCGTCTGAAAACGAAGACACGAGAAGGCTGCCGAGGCCAAGACCATGGAGAATCAATCCAACAATTGTCACCCATAAAACCCTGGAAGTTATAAATTATTTGAAGATTTAATAAAATATTTTATTATAAGTATAATTATGTTATTAATAGTACCTAATAGTTGTAATATAATATAAAGAATATTGGAAAGTAATAATTAGTACCTAAGTATACTTTGTTGCTTATTTTAATTGTCTAAGATATAAAATCAAACAAAAAAACAATCTTAAGTATAACGATATCAATTTTCAAAAAGTAATACCTTCATTAAATATTGAAGAATATTGAAATTGTACATTTATTTCAATTATTTACATAATTTATTATTATTTCGTTCTATAGCTTTACACCTATTCAGGTATTTAACACTTTCAATGGCATAGTGGCTAGCGTACAGCTGCAGATACGGAGGTAGGTCCTGAGTACGATTCCCGAGTAATATAACATGATAGTTTATAATATTGATTTTTTGGACTTACGTTGGCATATCAAAAAATGGTGCGGGCCCAACAAGTAAGAAAGCCCCTACAACGAATATGTGCCCAAAAGCGGTGATGTACTTCGGCTTGATAGACGGATGGTCACAGAGCCAGCCCCAGCCGGGCGCAGATAGTGCGTAAATACCGCCATTTATTATAAAGATTAAACCTAATATCACTGGAGAGAAGTTAAACTGAAAATAAAAAGTTAATATTAGATACATGTTATAATTTAATACATTTTGATATTTTAATTAATTGTTTAATATTTCACTGTCACTGAATTCATAACAACCATAATTAACATAAAAAGCCAAAATTTTCATAAACTTTATTGGGTTTTGGGTCTCCAATATTTATAATACATATATCTTGTAAAAATCAAGTAAAAAAACGTTTTCTAGTTTCATCGCTCTTATTGAAGATAGATAAATATTTTAATGTTAAACTAAAACCAACTGATTAATATTACCTGTCGTAAATGTGGCTCTAGCGTCGCCTGCAGAAATCCAATACTCAAACTCGTTGAAATGATGCTGATTGCGGCCAATAATACTCCAGGGATTTTCAAGAGAGACATCATAGTAGCTAAAATATGAAGTATTTATGTATTAATATTATTATTACTTTATTTTTTTCTTAAAAATGTGATAATTATTTAATCAGGCTTTTCTAAAGTATTTTAAAAAGTTTAATTTGTTTTCAAAGGATCATTACGTTCAGTCGTACGTTTTGTAAATGTAGTTATAAAATACTTCTTTTAACCTTAAATCGAATTCAGTATCGATGGAAAATTAAAAGCTACAGTGCCAAAAGGCCGTTAAATATATCACTTTAATAACCTATGTCCTATAATTTTATTTATCTCCAATTTTCATATTAATTAACCTCTGTCATGCGGTCACACATGAAATAATTTAAGTGTAGGTATCATCAGAATTGATAAAAGTTAACTACTACATACTCATTATACGATAAAATAAGTTAAAACGACTTTATTTTATTGAAGACCTTTAGCTCGTGTAATTAAGAAGTTTGATTTATTAGTGCTAAACTAAGATACAAATGTTTATCAATATTGTCTAAGACTACGGAAATTATCGCAATTATACATATATTGCAAAAGTATGTGTGATGCTTTTTGCAGGTAACGCGGTTGAGCTAATATCCTGAGAAACTCCAACTTTTTGTGCACCTCCGATGAAGACCAAATAAGGGTTATGTTTGATTCGTAAACCCCAGAAAATGAGACTGAACTAGCCGAAAATTTATATTTAGACTAGTGGAACCCGTGGCTTCGCTCGCGCTAAATCTACGGACGAAACCGAGCGAAGTGAGGGTGAGTTTAAGATAAACATTTCCATCATACATTACATATGTGTAACTCTAGCGGTTTTGGCAGCGCAAGCCAGAATAGCTCGCAGATGGTAGATTTTTTACTACTTACTTGATACTTATCGTCATATTTTAGAAAATTCACATAATATCTTTATAAATTATAGCCTGTGATATTGTGTATAAGCTATATTACTGTAAGTTTCATTAAAATCCATTCAGTAGTTTCATCCTTACTTACAAACTTTCGTGTTCATAATATTAGAATAGATATAAGTAAACGTCGATCAGATTATCAGAAAGGAATTTCATTGCAAACAAAACTTGAACTGCTCACGTTCATATTTACATGTATCAATTCAACGTAAAATGGCGACTTTAGAAATGAAACTATTTATTATATACTCACGTCCTGTAGGCTTGATGTCTTCATCATCAGGAGTCTTCGGTAATGTAATATAACACAGTATAGCAGTGCAGAATAATGCGAATCCTAGTACAGCGAAAGGCAGAGAATAACCACCCCAACTGTATAATGCTCCACCCAACATAGGTCCTACGATGAGACCCAGCCCGAAGAATGTCTCTAACGAAGCCTGAAATAATATATTTTTGTAAAATCGCACATTATATTGTAGATACTAAACGCTTTACTTGATAAACTCATTGACTTCAATATTGTTTGAACCCCCCATACCTCCTAAAGGTGAAATTTTAATTTCAGTGTAATAGACCTATACATGATAGTTTATGCAACGAAAAAAACATAAGATTGATATAATAAAGTTAAGTCTAAGCAAAATCATCAAAGCGAAATATTGCAATATCAGTTTTATTAGGTGTTCTATTGTGAAAGTGAGGATTCAATATTTTCTAAAGTACTTCTACACCCATTCCTAAAAAACACCCTCCTTTAAAAAGTTCTACGTATATACAGTTGGTTATGAACTAAGGCTTTTTTTATTTTTTTATTTTTATTGTATTCAGTCTTTTTTAACGTCCCACTGCTGGTCGCGGGCCTCCCTTTAGCACGAAGGGGATTCGGCCATAGTCCCACCATACTGGACAAGTGCGGGTTGGCGGACTTCACATGTCTTTCAAAAATTTGCTTGGTTCTCTCAGACATGCAGGTTTCCTTACGATGTTTTCCTTCACCGTAAGACAAGTGGCAATTATGTTAGAAATGATTCGCAGATGAAAATATCAGAGGTGCGAGAACCGGATTCGAACCCGCATCACAAGGTTATCAAAGCGAGTGCGAATAATGTTTTTATATGCAAAATGTGGGTATATTGAATAACAAAGCATTTGCATCCTCGTAATCAGAATGGTCCAATAGAATATTAGTCTGGAAATATTTAAAAGCAAATAATCAATTATAACAACAATTACGATAAATAATTAATTGTGACGGATAAGCAATAATACTTTCTACAAACATAGCTTAATACTGTGTAATAAAATTAATTATACGTGCAACACATTTATATTTAATTAGGTATTATGAGATTATTTTGTATTAGACAAGATATTATGTAAATCAATGTTTTATTATAAGATGTGAAGAACAATTTGTTTTGAACCGTTCTCTAACCTAAAAATGTAATAAATATACTATGCCTTGCTTAATGCGATATTAACTTATAAGTTCATATATCTATACTAATAATGTTATAAAGAGAAAAGATTTGTATTTTTGTATGTTACGAATAAACGCAAAAACTACTGGACCGATTTCAAAAATTATTTTGCCATTATAAACCTACATTATCACTGAGTAACATAGACTGTATTTATTACTAGCGGAACCTGCGGCTTCGCTCGCGATAGATCTAGGGGCGAACACGGACGAATCGAGGACGATTGAGTCGCTAGTATATAATAAATGTATTGTTAAATTAACACTGAAAACACATATGTACAAATATTTACACAATACAGTTGTCACGTACTAAATATTGTATTCAGCGAAATTAGAAGCCACATTCACAAGGAGGTATTGTAAGAAATTCTATGAACATTCTATGCCTATGCTATGCTTGCATTTCAATAGAATCATCAGAGTTCAGTAGCTTTTTCTCCTCTATTTTACTACCGTTTTTTTTTTATTTAGCAGATTTTAGATTAATGATGATTTAGATTATATTAAAAAGTGGTGAACTTACAAACATAGTAGCAACATTATTGGGAAATTCCTTAGCAATAATCGCAAAGGAAGCGGTAAGAAATGCTGCATTTCCCATAGCTTCTACGATGCGGATCGTGAACGCCAGCGTCACAAATGGTATGTGTCCCTCGACTTTGTCTAGTAACCTGTTGGTTTAAAATAATCATTACAAGTCAATGTTATAAATATTTTGTATTTAACATAATAAATATGTTTTCCTTTACGGCAAAATTCCAAATTTTTGAAAGAATATTCCTTAGAAGTCTTAAGACTATATTTAAATTACCAATTTCATAAATATTAATTTCTTATTTTTTTATTAAATTATTCCATTCAAAATTAAAAATACTAGAAGGCGATAACTTTATTCCCAACCTTACCTATCGCTAATCTATCTTAGGTTAAGATTGAACAGAGTAAAAAAATATAGTAATATAGTAAAAGAAATTTAAAAAACGAAATTCATTGCCTTTGCCAAACATTCCCTGGAAAATTTCACCGAAATTGTTCTGTGATTTAAGTGTGTAAATGTAACAAGCTGAATTCTAAAGTTACGTTTAAATAACTAATAATAAAAAAAATAAAAACTAATAAATTACAAATAAATAACAACAATAATTTCCTTCCCATCGATTTCGGCCATGACCAGGAAATATTCTAGTGCACATTATGCAGATCATTATGATTCATGTCGTAAGTACTGTAAATAGTAGGTATTTACGTTGCACCTGGGGTATTAAAACTATACGAATTTTTATACTTTTTGTGGTTCAAATAGAAAATAGTAAAAATAATCATATCTTAAATGAATCTGCATTTTCAATGACTATTGTAATATTTATTATTATTAGTTCATGAACATAAATTGTTCAAGTTAATTATAGTAATAAATAATAATATTAAAGTCCGTCCAATTCATGATGCGCAAATAAACTCGGCCTAGTTTCCGATATAGGTACTTACATATGCCCGTTTAATATATGTCCTACATCATCATCATCGTAATCATCAGCCCTTTTTAACGTCCCACTGCTGGGCACGGGCCTCCCTCAGTGCGAGGGGGATCAGGCCATAGTCCACCGCGCTGGCCTAGTGCGTGTTGGCGGACTTCACATGCCTTTCGAAAACTTGTTAGGTTTTCTCAGACATGCAGGTTTCCTCACGATAGAGGTGGGCAAAGTATATCATTTTTGCGATTGGAACATTTGCATCTGGATCACTGAAATGTTCCGGAACACTGATATGTTTCATTTGGCTCATTTGAATCATCGACTCAAAAGATATAAAATACAGAATGTTTTAAGTTACATCGCGAGTGCTTATTACTTACTGTGTCAGTGATTTTTTTATATTATATTTATTTATTTTAATTTTTTTATGGTTTGACTTAAAATTGTAATTTAAAAAGAAACCCTAAACAGAACTCAATTAAGTTTTCGTAAACAGGCGCGAACGAACATAAACAATATGACAAATGCCGCATCAACGTAAAATAACAACTTGTTAATGCAAACATTACATGCAAAAACCGACTGTATATATTTGATACGTAAGCGCCTTAGTGGTCATTTTACGTACATGAATACCGACACCGAAAATCCGTACGAATTAAGTGATACACTTCTCATTTGTTATCTCTTTCTGACTTGTATAGATTGTAATTATTTTGCCCGCTCACTCGCAAGTCGAGAGTCGCGATTCAATAGTTTAGTAATTAGTTGTCTCTCTCGCTCGCCGCTCATACAGAACGCGAGCGACGTGTCGCGCTAATGTTCCAGATCCAAATGAAGCAATTGAAATGTTGCGAGTGAACCAATCTTTTGAATCACTTTAGTGATTCGGATCAGTGAGTCGGTTCCGTAAAGAGTTACACACGCCTACCTCACGATGTTTTCCTTCACCGTAAGACAAGTGGTTATCATGATATAAATGATTCGCACATGAAAATATCAGAGGTGCGAGACCCGGATTTGAACCCGCATGACTCGGTGTGACCTCAAAGTGACGCGTTACCGCTGGGCTACCACTGTCTATATGTCCTACACTGTACACAAAATCTGCCTCTTTGATCTAAACCAATAGCCTAGCCAACCATAGCCTTGTATGAGTAGTTATGTGATTTGTGGTGGGAAATTAGATTTCATCCTAGGATCAGACATTCTTATTAGAGTGACATGAGAGTGAAAGGAGTAGAGGTTAGACACACACACATACTTAATCATGCGTTGTCTTTTTGAGATAATGAGATTGTTATCGGCAACCGAAAATGAAACGGTGAAATAAAGCTTAGCGAAAAATAACATTGAATTTTTCCTTACATTCAAGTAAATATTTGACTCGTTCAAATTCAAAACAAGCCAACTAGCCAATAAAACAACGGAAAAATCCCAAAAAGAGAAAAATAGACATTTATCTTTTCATTAATAACTAGCGAGTCTCTCGCTTCCCTCAGGTTTTTCCTAGGTGTAGCGTTAGCGAAGCCACGGGTTCCGCTAGTTAAAATAAATAAAATTTCTACCTCCTCCTATTTCAAGTTGGTTATAATGTAGCCTAAGTTACGCCTTAAAGTCTCTGTCCAGCTGTTTCAGAGATTAGCCGGAACAAACAGACAGACAAAAATTTAAAAATTGGCTTTTTGTTCCTAGTATCGTATAAACTGTAATATGAAAATGAAAAGTTGCTAATTTGAAATTAAAAACAGACACTCCAATTTTATTTATATGTATAGATCTAATTCGTTCATGGTATAGATGTATAGATTATGAATTAAAGAATATATCCATATTGAAGTTGCCAAAAATAGCTTACAGACTACAGTCTTACAAAAAATCGATATATTTACTCAGGCTTTAATTTTTATTGGTAATGAATATGGCAATGAGTTAAGTTCCGGCTAGGCGCAAATATTAACATGGACGATAAATATTTATCGTTATTTGGGAGTAAAGGTAAAGTCAACAGTAGCTGCGCAGCAGCCGAATTAGGCGGAAGAACTAAGAAGTATAAAACTGAGAACTTGCCTTCTGGTTTTCAAGTCCTTAGTGTTAATTACATACATATAATGTTAAAATTATTTTAATAATATACTGGTAACAGAAAGAAATAGAGAAATGAATGTAAATTTTACAACCTTCCGATTAACGTATATACTATAACTACAAGTTGTTATCTCACACGACGTATTTTGGCAATTTTGCCTCAGACAATTTTTGGGCAAAAAATCCTAGAACTATGTCCGAGATAGGCACAAATCAAGACGTTAGGATGTGCTACCGTACAAGCTAAACTACTAGACCAATGCGACCAATTTATAAATAGTTACAAAGTGTAAACTTGGCCGCGTTAAGGTAGCTTGTATTCTATAAGACAATTTGAGGTACGCCTTTGATAACGAAGTACAATGAATATAAATACTTACACGATGAGTGAATCGATGGTAGGTCACTGAGTTAAAAAAAGACCTTCGATCCATAATAAGTCAAATAAAATGATTGCTCAAAATAATTACCCAAATAATATAGAACATGTTGATGTAGTTAATATTCCCGCGTTGAAAACTAGCTTAGGCCCCAATCTATTAAGATGAGCTCCGTAGAAAGGACTGATGATGAAGACCACCAGCTCGAACACACCAAACACTAGACCATATTCCGTAGCTGAACAGCCCTTTAGTTCCGCCTGTGAAAAAAAGTATATATTGATACAATATAATATTGACGACACGTCTGGCGCAGTTTGTAGTGACACTACTTTCTTGCTCCAGCGGTTACGGAATCGAGTCCCGCTGGAGCATTCATTTGTTGAACTCTGATGTTTTTACTCCAGTCATGAGTGTTTATATTTATAATACGTATTTTAACTTATATATGTAACTATCTGGTATCCGTAACACAAGCTTCCTTGGTAGCTTACCACGGAACTAGATGGCGTTGTATGTGATGGCCCAACATATTTATTTATTTATACGTTTTAACACAACATAAGTATACTAGTTTTGTTTACACTAAACTATACAATATACTTACTAACAAAAATGAAACATTTGTACAAGCAGTGATTGAAAGCGTTAATAGTGTTATGAAGTAAACATTTTTTTATATTTTGAATTGAGATTGTTTAAAAAGGAGAAGAAGAAGGAGACGAAGAACAGGGAGAAAGAAACGAAAGTGATTAACTAAACATGTAGGAACTTTTGAAAGTTATTTTTCACAACTTATTTTTTTAAAGTTTAACTCAAAAGTTTCATATTTACTTTTATCTCATTTGAGTGATAAGTGCGAGGTCTAAATATACTTCGGTCCTACTTATAGTGATTTAGTTATAAAAGTATTGGCGCCTGGCAATTGTACGGACTACCCGATAACCTAATAAGGTTATCAGTATGCTATGTATTGTGGCTGACAGGCGACAAGAAGGTAAGGTTTGTGTGAGAAAGCAAAATTCAATACAACAGCTAATATTTCACGAAAAGGAATCAAAGTATGTCTAAAACAAAAAATTAATTGTAATACGAAACTTTAAGAAAATTAGTAAAAATGTAAACTATTTTTTTGCTTGTTTACAGCATTTATCGTCATGGGCCTTACTTCAATAGTCAATAAGAGGGGGAACACGCCATAGTCTACCATCTATGTTAACTGCGGGTTGGCAAACTTCACCTATCATTCGAAAATTATAGGTTCTTTCAGACATGCAGGTTTCCTCGCAAAGTTTTCCTTCACCGTAAGACAATTGATAATCATGTTGAAAATGTTTCACACATAAAAATATTAGTCGCGAGACTAGAGACGAGATTTAAATCCACTTCATTCAGTTTCTCAAGCGAGTGCGTTACCTCGTCACGTGGTCAGAACATGTTATTGTCTTATCATTTTTTATAGTATAAAGTATAATAAACAATAAAATATATAAATGATTTTTATACTAGTCATATCTGCTTATAATGTGTTCCTATTTAGTACGTAACCTCATGGTTTTTTGCAGGAGTGCGCACAATCGGAAGCTCAATTTGTGTCTTTAGAACCGATTAAAATGAAACAAAGTTACAGAAAGCTAATTAAAGTTAGCCTACATAGCTAAATTACAAAACTTGTAAAATTTTCTGTCACTTAGAAAAAGTGTTAGTAAGTTTTATAAGTGTAACTAATAAAAAATGTACTAATGTATTGAAGTATACCACAAGAGTTCATAAATTAAGAAAATAATGAAGAGAAAACATGTCGCGAAACGTATACAAAAACTAGTAATAAAAAAGGGATCTCCTTGACTTGAAAATCTAAAGCTATATTTAAAGAAGGCCCTTTTTAATCTGCTTAGTTTTTGTTGTTGAAATTCACAGTTGAAATTTAGTCACATTATCACATTATTGTCAAGTATACAGGCTGGCGAAAATTAAAATTTGGTACATATAACGTACTAAATCCACATTGTACATACTAGTATATACGAGTCTATAGCGATGTAAACCGGTAAAAAATAATTTTGGTGATTATACTACTTCTAGATTATTTAAAAAATAGTATGAGTTAGCAAATATAATATAAAATTTGATAATAAAAAAGAAATTGAACTTTTTAATTTCCCACAGCTGGGCATGGGTCTTCCTTCAACGAGGGGGCTATAAGCTAAGCTATAAGCTTTGTTTACCACTTCCAATTTATTCTTACAAGTTAAAATATTTTATTAAGTATTTGTTATTCTGATAGCACAAGCTAATTTTATTTTTAACCGACTTCAAAAAAGGAGGAGGTTATATGTTCCGTTGTATGTATTTTTTTTATAGATGTTCACCGATTTCTCCGCCGTCTGTGGGCCGATTTCAAAAATTTTTCTTTTGTATGGTAGGGTATAGTTCCGAGGTGGTCCCATTGTCACCAAGTCAGGATCTGATGATGGGATCCCAGGGAAATCGAAGGCAACTCTCAAAATTTACAGGCGCCTATTATGTTTTTGATATATTTTCTAAAACTGATAAATCTTTTACGTATGAAAATCATCATTCCATGTCGATGAGCTGATAATGAAAGGTAAAATTCCTCAACAGTTGTTTTTTATGTGTTTTCACCGATTTATCCGTGAATTGTGGGCCGATTTTAAAAATTTATTTTTTATTCAGTAGGGTACCTATACATTCAAGATATTTTCATTGTCACCAAGGCAGCATCTGATGATGGGATCCTAGAGAAATCGAGGGCAACCCTTAAATTTTATCGGCACTGATTATCTGTTTCATATATTTTCTAGAGCTGTTCAAGAATTTGTGATGATGTAAGGTATATCTCCTCAACGGTTAGGAGTTGAAAGAAAATTCTTTTAATATTATACGTACTTATAAACTGATAGTCGTATTCCTTCAGGATATTAGGTGGATTGATAATAGAAGGTAAATCTTATTAACGTCTACGAGTTACGTGGAAAAATAGACGTGGATAAATCTCGATTGACTATTGTCGTTCATTTCAAAACTTCGCTGACTTATTGGAGCAGTAGTTTAGTTAGCCTTCCAATATTATATTTAAACATAATATCTAATTTCCACAAAAAAATAAAAAATAAATTATTTTTTAACAAAAATGAAAACCGACTTCAAAACTTTACAAATCGAAACTAATAAAAAGAAAAGAAAATAATATTAATTACTTAGTTATTGTTGGAGTCGGTGCCAGCCAAAGCAAATAATCCTTATACAATTTAATTAATGTATCAATTTGTAAATATAATCAAAATATCCGTTCGAAAGTTCATTGCAAAGGCAGGATAAAACTCTCCTTCTTGGCTGGCACCGACTCCAACAATAACTAAGAAATTCAAATTATTTTCTTTTCTTTTTAGTTTCGATTTGTAACGTTTTGAAGTCGGTTTTCATTTTTATTAAAAAATAATAATATTTATTTTCTACTTGATATTTTACTCCAAATAAATTCCATAATAAATTTCTTTGTACTTTGTACCACTAACTCGATGGAACATTTATCCTTTTTTATCAAAACTTACACTCTTGAATAAAGATTGCGAGCAAAAGATAATTTGGATTTTTCGACAAGAAATAAAGAATTCCTGCTATAAGCCGTTGTAAACACCTTTACCATAGTACAATCAGTAAAAAAAAATTTCAATTGTATCAGTTTTTCATTTTAAAACCGTTTTTGATAATAGTGAATAAAAAGTGATTAATTATAACAAAAAATTGTTTGCAGTTCACTAAAACATAAAATATTTTAACGATTAATCTCAATTTTTGAATGCTAATTTTTTAACCGACTTTCAAAAAGGAGGAGGTTATATGTTCCATTGTATATATTTTTTTATATATGTTCACCGATTTTCCGCCGTCTGTGGGCCGATTTCAAAAATTTTTCTTTTGTTCGGTAGGGTATAGCTCCGAGGGTTCCCATTGTCACCAAGTCAGGATCTGATGATGGATCCCAAAGAAATCGAGGGCAACTCTCAAATTCTATAGGCACCTATTATGTTTTTGATATATTTTCTAAAGATGTTCAAGTATTTGTGTCAGAAAATCATGTGGATGAGCTGATGATCGAAGGTACAATTCCTCAACGGTTCTTTTTATGTTTGTTCATTATTTTCTGCGTCAAATGTTGGCCGATTACAATTTTTTTTGTTCGGTAGGGTATACTTCCAAGATATTCACATTATCACCAAGTCAGGATCTGATGATGAGATCCTAGGGAAATCAAGGGCAACTCTCAAACTTTATAGGAATTTATTACGTTTTTCATATATTTTATAAAGCTGTTCAATAATTTGTGATGATGTAAGGTATATCTCCTCAACGGTTAGGAGTTGAAAGAAAATTCTTTTAATACTATACGTACTTATGAACCGATAGTTGTATTCCTTCCTTTCTTGTATATTAGGTTGATTTGATAATAGAAGGTAAATCTTATTAACGTCTAGAAGTTACCTGGAAAAATAGACGTGGACAAATCTCGATTGACTATTGTCGTTCGCTCCAAAACTTAGCTGACTTATTGGAGCAACGCAAAATAATCTTAATACAATTTAATTAATGTATCAATTTGTAAATATAATCAAAATATCCGTTCGAAAGTTCATTGCAAAGGCAGGATAAAACATAAAACTGTCCTTCTTGGCTGGCACCGACTCCAACAATAACTAAGTAATTAAAATTATTTTTTTTCTTTTTAGTTTCGATTTGTAACATTTTGAAGTTGGTTTTCATTTTTGTTATTACATAGTGTTTTTGTTACGTTGATTTTTTGATTTAAAATAATAATTTTTTAGTCTGTGTTTGGCATTAAAAATATCGAAAATTAATCGCGTAATGATATTTTAACATGAAACCGGATTTTTGAAATAAAAATTAGGATGTATAATTTTAAATTTACATAATGACATCAAGCAACACTGCATTTGCAAATAGCACTGATCTAAATTATATTAATAATGCAATACTTTGCCAAATTAAATATTTATTAGTATTGTTAATTATGTAACGTCACACTTACCTCGTGAGGAAAAAATGGCGCTTGAAGAGCAACACATATAGCATTACAAAAATCCGCAATAGAAATTACTACTACAGTCAACCACTGTCTTCTAGTAAATTGAAGACGCATTTTGAAAGAGCACTTAAAAATTAGATCACTATGAAAAATTCAATATACATAACTTAAATAATTAAAAATAATTATGTCTTAATACCAAAAAACACTCGATATTATACGAGAGTTTAAATTTAAATTAATTATATGAGCGTCACAATTTTCTGGATGCTTGTACGTTACTGAGGGTGTATCGAAGAAGTATAGTATAATAATACCCACTTATACATTTAACTTTTATCTTAAACAAAAAATAGAATTACATTGACTCTTCTGTAAGCAATTAACATACTTCATAAATATATATACACAGCAATGAATCACTAATTCTAGAAGATTCGGGCTTAGCCACGAAATTAGTACACGGGATTTGATAAGTTAATGATAAATGGGATGTAATTAAGATTTGTAATTTTTGTTTAATTGGCTTTTTAATTGTAAACAATTGATAGTAGTGCCGATACTACTAGTATTTGCAGTCATTGACTCCATAGAAAAAATATTTTAATTTGAAATGTTTGTCACTACGAAGTAAAGACTTGGTAATAACTGTATGATCTTTTTATTTCTATGTTGTGGCTATAAGCATTATTTCGGCAATTTCACGACTGTTGTGATCTCCATTCCATACATAGACTAGAGTGTCGCTGTAAAAGCTACAGAATTTGCTAACCTTGCTTCCCAAGATGAAATTCTCTTACCTAATACCCTAGAATGAGGACTGCCACTTCTTCTGGCTACATAGATCTTCTGAAGGTTTGTGCGTATCTCACGTTACATAAGCTTAAAGCTTATTTTCTAAGAACACATGAGGACAAAGAACAAATTATGTTCCTTACGTCTATGATAACTAATTTATTGAGTGCTTTTTATTACAGTTACCTACTGTATTATTGAATCGGTCCAAATTATAGCATAATGGTTAAACTTTAATATGTAGACATCAACATCGAAATGCGTCTAGCCATTTTAAAGTGCGAAAGTGTTTGAGAGATAAAAAAATTAAAAGTATAGATTCTTCTTTTATTAAATCTATAAATATGAAAACGGAATTAATTTAGTATACACATATTATTTTAGAAATGAAATTACAAGTAAACTAAACTATATGTACAAAGCAAATATACACTTAATAATTACTGTACAAGTCGTGTCCGCGTATCAAATCAAATCAAATTTGATTGATTTGATTTGAAAAGTTAGGCGACATCAACTAAAACTGGATTTCGTGACAGGGCCGAATTCAGGGCGGTTAAGTGTATGAAAGTATGAAATATTTCATTTAAAGTTTCCAACTTTATACACACTCGAGTGTTTTTTTACTAAAAAAATAATTATGTTAAGTTAAAATTGTTAGTATTTTATTAAAAAGTATAATTTTTGTTTGATTCAATAGAAAAGTTAAAATTTATATTCCTTAAAACTGTTAAACTAGTTTATTTTATAATTTAATAAAAATTTTAATGACTTTGTTAATATTTAACTGCGATAAATATATAATTCTTTATACGAGTATTATATTCAGCTCCATTACTCTATTGGGATTATGGTAGTCCAGCAAATGGAGTGAAGCGGCTTTAAATCCCGAGGTTCACACATCCGTGCGAATCATTTCCAATATCATTACCACTTATCTTTCGTTGAAGAAAACATCGTGTGGAAATCTACATGTCCGAGAGAACCTAACAAGTATTTCAAAGACATGTAAAGTCCGCTAACTTGGCCAGCATTATACACTGTAGTCTTTAGCCAGCATGATAGACTATGGCCTGATCCCCTCGTCGAAGGGAGGTCGAAGGCCAGCAGTGGAACGTTAAAAGGAATTGAATACAGAAACAATTCTTTACCAACCAAAGTTAAATAATATTGTCTTCTTCGTCTATGAATTCATAGAAAGCAAAAGCTCCATATTTGAAAATAAAGTCCTTATTTTATCATTTAGATCCATTTAGAGGTATTTTTAAAACCATAACATATCTGTTCTGTTCTGTCTGTATATTGACATTTATATTAATTTTTTTTCATGTATGTTACTAACGAGCCGCATTCTAAAACCGTTATGCGCGATTCTTAAAATAACTTGGAAACTCGTGAATGGATTACTTAACGCTTATTCATTGTCACATAAATACAAATGTTCGTGGGGAAATTGAGTAAAATATAAACAAATAAACTATGTAATATTATTTTTAATTTGGGAAAAAATAAACCTTGTGAAGTGTGGTTCGAGTCCACGTTGAAAATTATTTTTATCACTAATTTTAAGTAAATTATAACTTATTTTTCCACGATGTTTGTCTTACTTTGTCATTTTAACATGTAGGCTTATAATTGACCAATAACGTGATATTTGGTAAACATACATATTTGCGTAAAGTTCGTAAGTATTTAGCCCTTCTTGACGTCACTTAGTAACTGCTGTTCTTTATTTAATATAAGGGGAAGAGGCCTTAATCCACTACACTAACAGAAAAATTGTCGGAAAAATTGCGCCTTCTTCCGTTACTGTAGAAAGTGATAAGATGAAAATATCAGAGGTATGGGACCCGGGATTTGAACCCGTTTCACTGAGTTTCCCAAAAAAGCGCGTTACCAATTACCATTAGGCTGTCACTGCCCTTAAGCTGCCCCTTATTTAAATTAATTGCAACATTTCAACGAATTCTGACTGTAATATTAATTATAATTCCTTAGTTAAAATGTGAAGGCTTCCATTGTTGTAGTGTTAAAATAAATGTTGTCCTCCGCCAATTATATCTGATGCTACTAATTAGCTGTATTTACACACTTTTCTATTATGTTCTTGTTTAAATGGGGGTACAATAAAAAGCTAGAATAAGTTGAGGAGATTTTTATCTCTATGTATTTTCGTACGCCAAGAGTAAATAGCTACATAGAAAACTAACAAGGTTTTATTTTTTTCCGTTCACGGTTCAGCACTTCAGCTAGCTCCATAATAAAATCTTAACTACCAGTTATATTAATACTTTCTTAGGTTTACGCGAATATTTGACATTATAAATGAAACTATCTTTTCCGATTTTGTCGCGGATTTATTATAATTTTTGGTTCCCGACGTTTCGAATACTTTACAGCAATCATGGTTACGGGAAAGCCGAAAAAGATAGTTTCATTTATAATACCAGTTATATTGTCATGTCGTTTAAAATTATGGTTAGATTAGACTAGGTAATGTAGTATTTTAATTATATTATTATAACTATATAAATATCAATGGTATATTATTTGTAGAGCAATGTAGAGTTCTGAGTCTCTATCATTAGGATTTACACAAAATTAAGTTAAGAAACTTAGATATACTAAGTGCATCGTTAATGTCAATTTGTTGAACGACCAATACGGAGATAGAGCATAGAGATGTCATATTTAAAAAGCGCTAATAAATTTTGCATAGAATTGTAATATTTTCTTGCATGTAAATGTTATATTTAAATAAATTTGTATTTATGTTTTCAATATATTAAATACACTATATGGCTCACTTAAATCAAAGGTTTCTACTCAATACAATGGAAAGTAAGAATAATATTGATATTATTTTATTTTCATAATGTTGTTTTTAAAAAATTGTTTAAATTGTCGCTAATTTCGACTTATTCTAAGTATTTAAAGAACATTGAAGAAGTTAATTTAAAAGTACCAATAGTAAAGTTCAGAAGAAAAATATTATTTAAATCATAACAAAGACGAGTATGATGATTAAAGTTCTGAAGAAGCCCGAGCTGCGGAGCGGATAGGGGCCAAATGGCAAAGCATTCTGTTTGTAAATAGAGGAGGGGAGTCGAGGGATGTCGAAAATCGAGCCCGAATAAAACAACGTTTCGTGCTTTCACTTCAAACAAAATGAGACGCGTACCCGTCCACCCACCGCACCACGCGCCTATTGCTTACTGAATCTGCCGTACAACGGACGCCGCCGAACTTAAAAATATTTAACGAAAAAGTGACGTTTAGTGCGAAATTTATTAAATTTAATTTTAGTAACTAAACAATATGAATCGCCATATTTTTAAAGTACTTTTTGTAATTTTCTTCACGATCACCTGCCAAAATGGGGAGGCGGCGGAGAATGATAATACACCAACTATACGTAAGTCTTCTTCCCTATATTAGCGCACGTAATTGTAAATAATAATTTTAATTTATTTACAACAAATACGCAGTAATAAATATAATATATATAAATATATAATAAAATATATAAATAATACTGAAAATGCGAAAAGATTACAATCGCGTGTATTAAAATTTCGATTTTGTAACTACCATTGTTATCATATTCGTTTCAATGGTTGCAAACCATTTAGGTGTTGAAATATTTAGCAACTTGGAGATTTGTGATGAAAAATGACCTTTGCCTTATTGCATTTTATCATTATACAACTATTACCTCAATTGTAAAAAACGATGCCCCAGAAAGCAGAAATGGTATTGATAAAGTGACCTGAGCTGGGGTTGATCATGATTACAACTACTCTGTAAGAAGATTATGATGTTGTGTAGTAGTTTTTTGTTAAATTTAAATAAATAAATATGAAAAAAATATAAAAGAAATAATTAAAATTTATGTTATTTTGTATTTTAAATTAAATGATAAAATATAATTCTTGATCGTTATTTCTAAAACTACAGCAAGCTTAAAAGGTTGAAAAAACGCTAAAGCGTAAGCATTCTTTCATCGATTCTTTTAAATAAAAGAAATTTGTACATTTATCAAACTTTTTTTATGAAGTAACCATTTTATTGGGAACATTCCAATACCAAAATAGTAGAAAATAGCTTTTTCGAAAGATACGTACATACATAGTTTATAACAAGATTTTGTCATTACATCGGTGTTTTCTTATATGTTTTTATTTTAGTGCTCTAAAGCTTTGAACTTCAAGCACTAATTAAAGCTTTTAGATTTACTGATCAACTTAATTACATTATAATATATACATTGACATATCTAATATTTTATTCATTGCATACCTTTTTTGCATAAAATTAGTTTATCGTTTGAATAGCCATGTCAAAATATTAGCCATTCTTATTAATTTACATTTTAGCACATTGGGGGTAAGTATTATTAAAACGAGGGCTTATTAATGTTCAATAACGGCAAGTTTTGTTTACTTAAAAAAATCGTGTTAACACCAAAATTTAATGAACTGGCCAATTGGTTTCTAATTCTGTAATGAGGATAATTTCGCTATCAGGTATGTCATTGATGCCAAGGTCACTTTCGTTCCGCTTACGAAACAACGTGTTCCCCATGTTTGCTGTCTTGCGTATGGTAATGGAGCCGGTCACGTGATATTTTATGTTGTTTTTATTATGTGTAAATATTATGTTTTACAATAGTAATACACACATTTTTATTAAGTTATATAATAGGCGATATTTATGCATAGGTATATTTAAATTCAAACATTCTTGTCTACTTTTGTAAATATTTTTAGTAAGCTCTTGCATTAATAATCCCTATCTTGTATCTGTAACGTTTTGCAATAAATATGACTATACGACTCACGGACAACGTCGCTATTCCAGAAAATGTAGTCCAGAAATTCTTAAGTTATACATAAAATTGATAGAAAAATCTGTAGATGTTTCTTCAAATTTACAAAATTAAATGTATTTTTTAGATAATGACCTTGACCTATTAAAATTAGCACGTTATGATTACGTCGGCAATGATGGCTACTAAATAAAATATGTTCACAAATCGCCTTATTATCATAGTTATCTTATATTTAGAAGTGATACCAGTATTTAGTAAAACATGTTAAAGTTTAAGAATCTATACATATAATAAAACAGTAGCTTAGAATAAATCTGTACATAATTTCTTTTAAAAAAATTACTGTAACGTATTGTGTATTGAATATAAACCCCAAAACAATAAGTTATTAAAATTTTTGTCTGTTTGTCCGTTAATCTGTTTGTATGATATCGTTTAACTAAAAAAGTAGGTGCTGCACGGATTTTAACCAAATTTTGTGTAGTGATTACTTATTGCTCAGTAGTTACTTAGGATACTTTATTGCGGAAAAATATTTCAGTTCGACAAGACAACAAAATAATTGGTTTTATTGAGTTGTATTTGGAAAGCTAGCGGTGGCTAAATATTAACAGATACATCAAACCAATGTAGAAGGAAATTGTAGGTTTTAAGCAGGCCTACAGAAAAGTCTACAATATTAAATATCTATATCTCTTAAGTTATACACATTAAAAACAGTAACTTAGTGAGTCGATGTGAGTGTTTCACGAATAAAGTACTAAACCAATTTGAACTAAATTTCTTATAGTGATAGATTATAAACAGCAATAACTGGTTCTATAGAGTACTCCTCATAAAAGAGGGTGGGCATTTAAATGGGGAAAAATTCGATGGTACATTATAAGTAATAGCATAAAGCCAAAAATATTTACTGTAGGTACTTTTAGCGCGAGCGAAGCTGCGGGTTCCGCTTGTAATGATTATCTTTATAAAATTTTATAAAAAATATTTAATATACGGAATTGAATTAGAATTTTATTATATGTATAAATAATATCAAGAAATATTGGTATTTATTATTTATTTATGTTCAGTGCGTCATTGTTTTGAGGAAATTGACTAATGGGCATGTTTGAAAAGCGAGTTATAACGACTCTGTACCATAATATTTGTTTTTATCGTTATAATAAACTGGTCATCTTATTAATTCAGTACACGTTTTAAGATTATTTAAGTTACATACATTATGATGTATGATGACATCAAATTCAAGGACACGTCACACGATAAAAAAAAAGAAGTTCTAAGACTTGCTGTTAAAAGAATATTTAAATATTTTAATATTAAGTATTAAAATTTATCGAGCAATTTTTCAAAATTTCAAGTGCACAAATTTATCGTTAGAGTTTTATAGCTCACTAGCGACACGCCCTTGCTTCGCTAGGGCTCTTCCCTAGATTTAGCACAGGCAAAGCCGCGGGATCTGCTAGTTATGCACATAAACCTTCCTCTTGAATCACTCTATCTATTAAAAAAGCCGCATCGAAATCCGTTGCGTAGTTTTAAAGATTTAAGCGTACATAGGGATATAGGGACAGAGAAAGCGACTTTGTTTTATACTAGATGTAGTAATAGTTACAATTTTTAGGATTAATTTTAGAAATGTTAAGTAAACATTTTATATTAAAAAGCAGTCGAATTACGAATTTTTTACAATGACTGATCAATAATTGCATGTTATTTGCAACATAAATATGCGGAAACTTCTGTCACGGAAACAAAAACAAGCATAGTAAAAAACAAAGACATTAAAATAATTAATTAAAGTATTTGTGAGTTGACATTTTACCTACATTTTGTACAAAATATGTATAATGTTTTAATTATAATAACAAAAAACTAAGCGTTTGTAAATTTCGATGAATTGCATTTTTTTATTATATTTGACACTAGCATCAGCGAAGCCACGGGTTTCGCGAGTATAAATAAATATAATTTCTAAAATATAAGTTCCTCCTTTTTTGAAGTCGGTTAAAAGTAGCCTAAGTTACCCCTTATAACATTAGCTATCTGCAAGTGAAAGTCCCGTCAAAATCGGTCCAGCCGTTTCAGAGATTAGCTGGAACAGACAGACAGACAAAAATTTTAAAAAATATTTTTTTGATGTTAGTATCGTTTATACTTTCGTATGCATTTAGTTAAAAGTTGCTGAAATTAAAAACAGACACTTCAATTTTATTTACATGTATAGATGATGAAAAGAACACGCAGGTACGCACTAAATCGAGGTGCAGAAAACCTACAGTAAAAGATAAGAAGATAGTTTGCGAAAGAATTTCAATTTCTTATTTAAAAAGCACGCGAACAAGAAGCTTAACCGTTGATCAGTGCATGTGAAAATTAAGTATAGAATATTTGATCAAATGGATTAAGATTTAGCGGAACGAATGGTTACTGATTAAGTTTAATTTAACTTTTAACGGAGTTTCCGTTCTATAAAATAGCAATCTTATTTTTTCCCTCTGTTAAGGATGCCTGAAATAGATGACTCACATAGTATAACAATATATATTTTTCATGTAATTTATGGTATGCAAGAAAGAATATTTGATTTGGTGAA
Organism: Boloria selene; assembly: GCA_905231865.2. Lineage (NCBI taxonomy): Eukaryota > Metazoa > Arthropoda > Insecta > Lepidoptera > Nymphalidae > Boloria > Boloria selene. The sequence goes on from HG993133.1 coordinate 4,533,852, forward strand.
CTAGGTAACAAGAACAAAATTTCTAAGGAGTTTCACTATCTACTCGTATCTCATGGCTCTAACATCAGCTCGATTGTAATAAATAAGTAACGTATAATTTCGTATATAATATATTAACAGCATAATACATATGTATAGTATGCTATGACGTCAACTGTCTAGTTGTGTACAAGGAAATCCGTGACAGTGTCAGACAATGATAACCCATCACCGGAAGAAGTACATCAAAATGATTTAATGTAATTTATTGCCCTTACTTTGAAACTTAGATTTGAACCTTTGTCTTATTACAAGATCGCTTTTTTAATAAGAATTTCACTAAAAAGTCAAAAATCTGTTTTTGATAGTGTCTATGTCAAATTTCGAACCCTAATTAATATTTTCGGATACACACGCACACGTATTTAAATAATATGTGCTTATTTATCAATTAGTGTTTTGTTTTTGTCAATCAAATAATACTTATTATCAAATAATAACTGTGCTCAATTTATCAAAGATATCATAAATCTCTTAGATTCTCTGTTAGATCTCTTAGATCTCTTAAAATATCTCTCAGATGTCCTAGATCTCTTAGATCTCTTAGTATTAATAATCCCCGACATAAAATAAATATTACTACTACATGATTATTATCTCAAAGTACTCTTTTTGCTAATTTCTATATATCGCTAACTCACGCTCGTTCCGCTTGGGTTCGTCCCTAGATATCCGCGTGGGATTAATGTCTGGTTGTATCTCACGTAGGATAAATAGATAAATATTGTAATGAAATATTGTTACCAAATATTTTTATTGAAAAGAGTTACTGTTGCATTTCTCAGCAGATTCTTCCGGTTCTTCTCAGCAGAACAGAGCCAGTGGTAGCTTACTCACAGACTTACAAACTGACATTTAATTTTAATAATGTAAAAATGACGATTGAAAAGAGCTTGTAAAAGTCTATTCGAATAAATAATATTTTTATTCGATTTGATAAGTTTTTACAGTTATAGATATTTTCTCACAGTAATAAATATCGTCGAAAATCAGCTTCATGAATGGATCGAATGTATTTAATACATTGTGTTAGTGGTCTTAATCCATTTTCACATTGTTGCCGTTCAAATGTAAGCTACGTGTATTTGAGAAACATCGGTTGGATGGTTTCAAAGTACACACTACAGAAAGAAAATAAATTGAATTTTCTTACTTAAATAATGATGTGGCAATGTCATTTTTCTTTGTGTTGGTCAGTAAATTAATCAGTTGAACCCGAAACCCAATAAAACTGTTAAGTTAGATGCACCAAATTCTAGCCTATCTTTGCTTTTTTAAACGGTAAGAATGAAGCCTGAGGTATCTTAACCTGTAGATTCTAAAGTTAAATTGTACTCTAATGGCATTCTTAGAAAGCACGAAATAAAAAAATAAATTGATTTAAAACCTACCTATTTTGTTCTGTCAGCTGTTCGATGTTTCGACCTTTGATTAATTGTACAGGAAATAAATAATATATTGCGAATTATCTGAAAGGTTGTTAATAAAATTTATGTTTTCATTCATTTGTAACAACATGTGTGCCAAATTTAGCAACACAATAGTCTATTATAAAATATAAGTACAAGCACATAAATAAAATCGTTGCCGTATAAAGCAAAATCATAATTCACTTGCAAAATATATAATATAATAAACAAATATAACCAGGCTTTACTTATTTTCTCATTAACCAAATAATTAATTACTTTATGTGGGGTCTTTGACTGTATGCATACCTGCTAGTCTTGGCCGACGGCGAATTAAGATGTACCGGTGCTAAGATTAAGTAAAAATAGTATCCACATTTCTTAAAGTGTCAATGCAATTAGCATATATGTGCTAATGAATATAGTCAAAAATTTATAACATAATACTGCCAGATACTTTTCGTGTAAGGTAACTTAGACATTTTAAAGCTCCCAATAAATAATATAACTTTACTTATAGTCTATCTATATCTCTAGCTTAGTTTTTATACATTTTATACAAGTATAGATAAAACAAAGCATTAAAGTGCGTTTAAAGATTCGATTATTAATAAAACACTTTTTGTCCGATTCACCTTTATTAACACTTCTTCGTTGTATATTATTTTGAACAATTATTCCTTTTATAAACAGAATTTCCTTGAAAATTTTGGGCAGCGTTAACACTGACTCAGTCTGCGTAATTTAACCTCTCAATGGATGAAAACATAGTCTGTTTTAGCCTCGCTCAGTATGGGCAACATAAATATTAATGCCTTTTGCGTGATGTGAATACATTATAATAATAGTCCTTACCTATTGCCAATATTTTAGTATAGCCATGAGTTTGATATGGTTTAGGGCCGCTAGCACAAAGTTATTGATTCTGGTCTTAAATATGTTACACAAATGACAGTTGTATTTCAATAAACATATTTATGACATGACATAATGATGGATGTTTTTCCGCGATGTACCTAAGTGATGAATTATGTGACTTTTTCTTTGAAAACCATAGCCTATCTGTGGTGTGAGGTACTTCGATTTTTAGCTGCATTACTGCGAAGTTTCATCGAAATCCGTTCAGTAGTTTTGCATGTAAAAATCCAACCTACTTTACAAATTTTTGCGTTGGAATACATACGAGTATTTTAACTCTTTTCATTTTCACTCTTAGGAACTAAAAATAACAAAAGAATTTTTTCATTATCATTTAAACATTGAATTAAATTGATATTTTAATTAAATTAAGTATTTTAATACTTATCTTATTACGCCATGTTGTCAGTCTCATAATTATAGGCTACACATTCGTTAGGGACTATCGAATCGTATCGATAGCAAAAATGGAAACAGTGACGAGATACTATCGACCATCACGTACGATTCTGTAAAATGCATCAATATCATTGAACTATAGATCAGTTTCCTTGTACTATTTCTTAATATGAATTAGAAATCGATACAGAGTTGATAAGTCGAAGGCTGTTGATGCACATTTGTATTTGATGCTGGCCTACAAATGACTTACGCACGCTTACTTCTAACTTCTAAAAACACTATTAATCTTATTTTGTCTTTAATTTTCATGATTTGATCATGATCACGAAAAACTTACTGGATAGATTTTGAAAGCATACCATCTGTAGAAAACAGGTACAGGTGTTTTGTGGGACTTACCGCTCACCATTGCATGATGATACGATGATACGTGTAGGATATTTTATTTTAGAAAAATACATCTCTGAGAAATGTATACTAATTAGTAACTGTTAAGACCACAGAATAGATCCTATTCCGTGGTTAAGACGTACCTAGAGACGAATCCGAGCGGAACGAGGTTGAATCGCTAGTAATAAAAATTCAACAATATATCAATGACAATTAAGAATATTAATCTATATTAACAATATATTATTATATTAGACGTATAATAAGCTTCTTAATAAAAAGTTACTGGGATTTTAATTAAAAGAAAACACGCATATTTATTTTTTTATTTACGTATTTTACTAGGAATTTGTATAAGACTTGCAAAAATATTAATTTTATAAAATTAAGAAATATTTATTGGTAAATTAAATAAGTAATTAAGTTTAATTAAATATTATCAAGGAATTAGATGCAATTTTACGATGCGGCGAAATATAAAATGCATTAGTCACAACGACAGTGTTAAATAATTGAAAGATAATTTCTCTCGTTTCTACAGACCACAGACGGGTTCGAGTCTCCTTGACACTCTTATTGCAAAACTATTTTTCGTAGTAGCCTCACGCCTACCCGCCGGATGCCCCGTACTGATATTTAAATTTGTGTAATAGGTTAAAACTTAAAGCGTTGTGATAGATGATTGTTAATTGTATTATTTTATTGAAACTCACCCCTTTTTAACGGGGCTCGTGCCAAATGGACTTCCCTTCAGTCCCTCTTGGGGGCTGGCCAAGTGTGCAGATTGGCAGACACCCTAAGTCTTATGAAAACTTGCTAGTTTCTCTCAGGCTCAGTCAGAGAGAGGAACTGGCAACGGAATCCGAAAAAATAAAAAAACAAATACTTTTATATAAATTTTATTATTGAAAAAAGTGAATAATTGAAGCGAATATAAGAAGTATTAAATGGCACTTGTATAATGCATCATACTTTTGTTAAAGTTTGAGTAAATGCAAAAATCAACATCCGTGAAACATAAACAGTTAATAAATTATAATATACTAGCTGACCCACTTCGTTGGGCATAATTTTAATAATCCTTTTTTAGTACAGTTGACTTTTTTGTAGGCATTTTCAAGCTCCACATCTTTTCTCTAGAACTCAAAAATATATCTTTCAAAGTTAAGGCAGCGTTCGTAGAAACGCTTTCATTCGACCGTTTTTTCTCCGATTCACTTTGCGAAACGGACTACCACGTAAAAGCCTTTTTATTTTTCGTTTTTTTATATAACCTATGACACTCAGCAATAATGTGGCTTTCTATTGGTGAAAGAATTTTTAAAATCGGTTCAGTAGATCCCGAGATTACCCCTTACAATTTAACAAATAAACAAACTTTACTTCTTTATAATATTAGTATAGATTACCAAAAAAATAAAACCTGAGTGCGATAAAATAGCACTTTAAAAATACGAAACAAGACATTAGTTCATGATTAAATATCTTATACCTACATGAATTTTTAAATTAAAATTTTAATTATTGTATTATATCTTTCCATCTATACACGTTACGTATAGTTTTAAACTCGTACATATAAATAAAATTGAAGTGTCTGTTTATAATTTTGAATAAACAGCTTTTCACTAAATGCATATGAAAGTATACACGGTACTAACATCAAAAAATCAATTTTTCTGTCAGTATGTCTGTTTGTGCCGGCTAATCTGGACCGATTTTGACGGGATTTTCACTGGCAGCTAATGTTGAACTTTTTAAAAGTTTTTAAGAACGTTGAGCTAATTAGTTGAACCCGAGAGAAGCGAGGGTAAATCGCTAGTTTTCTACATAAATATAGACTATAGTATGTATAACACACGATAAACGTAAAATTTTAATAAAATTAATTTTAAAACATAAACGCGCAGCATAAATACCTCTATCAGTTCATTATCTCTCACATAACAAGTAAACCACTGTACTAATAAATATAATTTATAGTTCTTTACCCCTAAAGATCTACCTCTGCACTTTCACTTTCTGTCCCGCTATGTAACACCATCTCCCACGCTCATGGGTTGACTGGAAGAGATCTCTTATAGAGATAAGTCCACCCTTGTCCACGTCACTTTCTATGTATTCTTTTTCTTAATGTAATTTTAGTGCAATAAAGAATATATAATAATTTCGAAAGTTTGTATGCGTATACGCGTGTAAAAACGGACTGCTAACTGGCGATTGAACTAATTTGTATTAAATTTAACACAAAGATAGGTTAAGATCTGGGATAGCAGATATACTGCTGTTAGGTTAGGTTAGAGACCCACCAAGCGAAACAATCATATGTAGCTACATAAATGCAAAATGTAAGTAGAGAGGCACTGTAGTGTATCAAGAATGAGTTTTTACTCGTAGTACAAGCTATAATTGCAATTAAAATGTATTGAAACATCTATACAGGTAAATGAATGTGTCTGCTTGTAATTTAAAATAAAAGATTTTTACTATATAAATATTATTTATGCAAAACAAAAACAGTTTTGGAAAGTTTATTTCGGTTAACCTTCTAAATGATTGGAAGATTTTGACAGGATTTTAACTGGTAGTTAGCTGTTGTATAAGGAGTAACATTTATTATAGAAAGAAGGGTTCTGTACTTATTATTTACTGGCAGATAAGTTGCAAAAAAAAGATAGTATAGTAATAAATGCTGTCACGTAAAAAAATAATGAGTTAAATTCAATTCAAACGTTTTTGCAATTATATCGCTGGGTCAATTTAATTTAAATGCAAGAAGCAAAGCAATTACACAAAACTAGTTAAAATTAAATATTCACAGATGCGTCTTCCCGTAACCTCCAAGTTAATTGATTCTTATAGCAACATGTCTCGGGATTCCCAATTTCGACATCAAACGAATTCTGCTATTGCAGTGGCGAAACAGACCATGGATAGGAAATAATTACACAGTAGCTCGTCTGTAGGCTCTGCGGTGACTGAGTGCGGTTACTGTGAAATTATTTTATTAACCTACTTTACAAAAAGGACTAAGTTTTTCTGAAAAAGAAAAAATATTATTAAAAATATCGCTTTAAATGCTTTTAAAGAAAAGTGCACGGGAGAAACTAAGATTTTACTCCGTGAAAAGCCGTAACTCTTTATGCTGCTTATCCATAAAATCAATACATAGTATAAAACAAAGTCTGTCTGTCCCTATGTATGCATATGTATAAATCTTTAAAACTACGCAACGGATTTTGATGCGGGTTTTTTAATAGATATACTTCCAGTTTCTATAACCTATCTACCGATAGACCGGTAGATACTTTCATACGATTTTGACAGGTTGTAACTTTTAATGTGTCAAAATAATATGAAAGTAACTACCGGTCTATCGGTAGATAGGTTATAGAAACTGGCAGATAGTGATTGAAGAGGAAGCTTCATATGTTTAACTAGCGGAACCCGCGGCTACGCTCGCGTTATATAATGATTGTTGTAATTGAGAAACAAAGAGATTGACACTAAAGTAAATTACAACGTTTAATTTTTTTTAATTAATAAAAAAATATTTGTGAATTAATTCGAAAGTTTAGGGTTTTTAATATAAATTAAAAATTATAATAATAATTTTTATTTCCAAGAAATTATACAGCAGTAATAGTACTATTATCCTCTGCACTAAGCACAGTTTGTATCGCAGATAGCCAAGCAAAAAAAAATTAAAATTAAATGGTTTATATTACACAAACGACTTTCGTCTAGCGATCTTATAGTCCGGGAGGTAGTGTCAAATTTGACCGGAGCATTTTGGCATGGCTTTTGTTTTTTTGTATAGTCAGTTGTTCCAACGCTTATTAATAAACAAATTGTCAGTTGGCCCAAAACCGGGGCATAAGATGAGAAAATGCCAGGAAACTTGATAGTAAAAAAATGTTCTTGGACTATTTTGGCAAATATAAAAAAGTATAAATAATTAGTTTATGAATTGTAGATCTCTAAAAAAAGTGTCAGCTGTATCATGTACGTGACAAAATATGTTAGCTGAGTAAGCTTATAGAATAAAAACAGAAATTGGCCTTAGTCTAAATAAATTACTGAACGTGAATCAAAATAAAGCAAACAGTCTAGAGAAAAACATCATACCTAACACAAGTTACGCAGTGTTATCATAATACAAATCTTATATAATTCTTATTACATTTTGTAATTTCTGTAAAAGGGCATTAGACGTATGGTTTTGCAAAGTTTTTATACAAAACCAGCAAAACCGTAAGTTAAAATAAGTTAAACAGTTTTTATAATTTTCCAATAAAATAAAAGTAGCCTAAGTTACTCCTCATAACATTAGCTAACTGCAAGTGAAAGACTCGTCAAAATCGGTCCAGCCATTTCAGAGATTGCTCGGAACTAACAGACAGACAAAAATTTTAAAAATTGTTTTTTTTATATGTAAATACCCTATATGCTTTGATATACGTAGGTAGTGATGTACTACTACTGATAAAACATGAGTATATCAAAAAAAGCGAATACCAACGCTTATTGATACGAGCGTAGCCACGTGATAGAACTAGTAATTCATAAAATCAAAAATATTTTTGCTAATTATTGTTTTGTATAAATTAAAATTTTATCACGGTGAGTGCAAGTTTTGTTTAAAGTGGGTTTTGGGGTCGTCAGCGGCTGGTTACATAACGCGTTGAATAACGAATGACCTTGTGCAAGAGTTTGTGTAAACGTTCAAGTTCAAGTCATTACGTCTCATATCAAACGTGGTATTTGAGAATTTATCAAAATCAAGATTTTCGTATTTAAACTAAAGTGCGTATTATTATTGATATGATAATTCACCGCAATATACGTTGTGGTGAAGGAAAATAGAGTAAGGAAACCTGCAAGTCTGAGAGAACCTAACTAGTCCTATAAAGATGTGTAAACAATTGACCAATGTCATAAACTTATTTGTAGTATCCCTACATTTGCATTCAATTGTGGTCATGTTATATGTATAACTAGCATTTCGCGCGGCTCCCTCCGCTTTCTAAAGACCAAGTTAAAGTAAAATAAGTTCTTAAATTTTACATATACCTACTAAAACTTTCACTGAAATGCACTGCATTCTATGAAATAAACTCCATGTCTGTCTGTTTTGTTGTTTTTGCAGTTAGAGCGTACAAAGACGTATTACCATTTATAAATATATAGAGAAGATATTATATTTACGTAATATAAGTATCTGATATCCATAATACAATCCTCATAGCTTACCTCAAAATTAGATGGTGGTATCTCAAAGCTGAGTTCTGATATTGATTTTAATACGAAATATAAGGAAGTATTATGAAATATGTGTTGTATATTAGAATGTATGTATTACTTAAAAACCTGGGATCCATTAGAGTAATTTTTACTGTGTTCATAATAGAACATAAGCTTAACGCGCGTTTGAAGTGAATTTTTTTGGCGCTATGGCAGATACCACAATTAAATTAAAACATATCAAAATACGAGTATAAATATTTTTATATAAAATGAGTTTTTATTTCCTCGCAAAGTATTCTACTTTTACATCCACATTAAATGACATTCATTTAAAAATATATGCAAAATCTGGACCCGCAATATCCGTGGTTTTCGAACGAAATGTAGTCGACCTTAACATTTATTCATATTTGCTTTTCAACTTTTTGCAATCAGTAACATTTAAATATAATATTATATGCTTGTTGAAGCAAACTTGTATTCTTAGGCTACTACCTTATTATTTATTCTTTAAAGATAGAATATGCTTCGAAATCACTTTGATCATAAATTAGTTTTATTTCATATAAATTATAAATTAAATTTTATACTAATGATAGCGTATCCGCCATATTTATGTAGCACTCTTTTATTTTATTCTTTAGCTTATCGGTAGATTGTCTCTATTCTCTTCACTCTCAATTCTCAAACTCTGGGAAATGCCACATCAGCACCATGTGCTCTCCAAGGCGTAAGTTAAACTCGCAACACTAACTTCCCAACTCTTATTAGGTATTTTTTACACAGTTTTTTTTGGCTCACCACCCAGGAATCGAATCCAGGAACTCGAAATCTGCAGCTACATTTTTGCCACAAGAATAGCATTCACTTTAGGTTTTTTTTTTTTAGTCTCTTAGATATGCAGGTCTCCTGGCGATGTTTCACTTTATAGAATGATGCAAATTATTCGTACAATAAAATAATAGAGATGCAAGATGCGGGATTTGAACCTGCTTCACTCAAATTTTCCAAGCGAGCTAGTTGCAAACGGTCTATCGGTCTCTTAACTCATTTTTATTATTTTTCCTACATTACATACTCATTAAGAATGATTAATACGACTTCCTTGTTTGTGTAACCACACTAAATAATATTATTCCCACCAGGGCCCTACTCATTCAACGTGCTAAATTAAATATTGACTCATCTATATTATGCAAAGGAATGCATACTATGCTTATTACTTACCAACTATTTTGAGTTTACGAAGTGAACATCTTATCGACCTTATTTTTCATAAATTTTAAAAGAGGTTATTTTTCAAACAGGGAGGCTGTTTGAAATATAACCTCTTTTATGCAACAGATACATAGAGCAATTAATTTAATATTTATAAATGAAGATTGGCTATTTTTTGTAATAGTACCTACATGTTATATAGTTACAAATCTATATCAATTAAATTCGTCTAACTTAAATAGATGTATCTAGAAAGATATTTTAGTTGAAAGTCAACGTCCAAGATCAATAATTGTGTTTTTGTCGTAGACTTAAGAGATTATTAGGGTTCCGTACCTCAAAAGGTAAAAACGGAACCCTTATAGGATCACTTTGTTGTCCGTCTGTCTGTCTGTCTGTCTGTCTGTCTGTCTGTCTGTCTGTCTGTCTGTCTGTCTGTCTGTCTGTCAAGACCTTTTTTCTCAGGAACGCGTGGAGGTATCAAGCTGAAATTCATATCAAATACTCAAGTCTATGGTCTCTTGGAGCTGTGAAAAAATCAAACTTCTAAGTCAACGCGATCAAAAGATACTCCCGTTTATGCCGCAAATTTTCGACACTCGCAAGGGAATCAAAACCTACAGGGTACTTCCCGTGAACTCAGAATCTTGAAATTTGGTACGAAGCAACGTCTTATAACACAGATAAAGAAAAAATTGCGAAAAGCATAAATTTTTAGTTACATCATATAATAAAAATATTTTTAATAATTTTAAACTTATTACCCCTTTACTCATACACCGTTCCGTACAGGTTTGTACGGAACCCTCGGTGCGCGAGTCTGACTCGCACTTGGCCGAATTTTTATTTTAAGTCAACGCTCGCTGCACCTTGCCACCGCTGACCACCTTGCGACACAAATATTAGTAAGATATTGTATAACCGTCGCCTACTAATAATAGAAATTAAATATACAAAATAAACGATGTATATGCGCTGTATTACAAAACGAATATTTAAGCAACATATTCACATAAAATATTACTTTTAAAACACTGGACCAAGGTCATAAATTCGATGTCTTCCTAGTATTTTTTGTACAAATGAACAGCTTCAGCCTGATTTTAGTAAAACGAGTTTTGACGGTTTACGGAGACCTTAAGGTATTCTTAAAACACCATCACATAAAAAATATATTTCGATGACGGAAATCGGACGAAGGCTTCTAAAAACAATTTATTTTATAATATTAATTATGAAATAATTTCTTGTAAAACTTGTACTGTCTTCGTTTGTTACTCTTATGTGTATATGAACATAACTATATAATTAACCTGATGTAATCTTTAATCGTAGCGGAATACTTGCTGCCATGTAGCCGTAGCGACCCAGAATTGGACAACTGCATAAAGGGATCTTTCAACCACTTAAGACCGTACTTGGCAAGAGGACTTGATGATCTTGACGTGCCTCCGGTAGAGCCATTGTTCATAGATCGACTGGTGATGGAAAATGACGCCGGCCCTGTACGAGTGAGAGCCTCATTCAGCAATATCACTGTGGTAGGACCAAGTAATTATACCGTGACGAAAATTAGGTAAGTGTCTAATTTCTTTTTCTAAGATCCATTAACTTTTAATTTTATATTAATACTAGCGAACCAGTCCGCTTCGCTGGGCGTAAGTTAAAATAATTTAAACGGTTTTTATAATCAGTACATATTATAACACAAAGTCCTCCGCCGCGTCTGTCTGTCTGTCTGTCCGTGATAAACTCAAAAACAACTGCGCCGATTTTCACGCTTTTTTCACCAATGCTTAGAGTGGTTCACGAGAAAGTGCCGTATATACTTTCATATGCATTTAGTGAAAAGCTGTTATTTTAAATTAAAAGAGACACTTCAATTTTATTTATATGTACTGATTTATCTATCTTGTATGTTAAGTGAAAGCAATCTGCTATCCACATCTAAGTGGCTTAAGCAATGCTAAAATCTAAACACTTCGATATAATCAACTTATCTGTTTCAACAGTTTCCCAATATTTAATAAAAATATTTCGACGTTTTCGAAAACAACTTTTGCTATCTACGTAAGCTCTTAGTCTTTAAATACCGAGTGTGTTATAAAATATTATTATAGATTAAGGAGGTTCTACACTCAGAAGTCCATTAGGACTATAAAAACTTAACAGCCGTAACAAAATCATTTTTATTTACTCTTAAAAGTTAATCAACACATTGATTTATTTGCAACAGATAGACCGTAGGCACTTTGTAATCAAAAATCGTTCCTTCACATTTCGCCGAGCGTATAAAACCACCTTTGCAGCGGTGCCGTCTCAAATTATTGTGGGCAACAGTTGGCTAACAATAATCGCTAGACATATTTCGACACTCCTGCCCACTCACTCTATGGCGAATATTATAAAAATACTTTAAATCTAACGTAATTATATAATTATGTGTAATCTTAGCTACAAAATGTCCACAAATAGCGCTTATATTTATGCCAAGGCCCCAAATGATGGAAGGCGACAGATTATTTTTCGTGGAAACGTCCAAGACACCATTTATTTTAATAGTTCGTCCATTTGCACTACAATGAGTAAAACGTTCCAAGTGGCCATCATCATAACATTACAAAGTAAATGCAGCGTATGAAGGAATTACAATAAAGGCCGTAACTAGGCAATACGACTACAATGACAGTTTATTTTATTATAGTTAAAACACTTGGTTTTACTAAAACTTAGTTATCAAACAATACATTTTTAATTATTTTCTTAATTAAAAGCTGTTTTGAACATTAATTTAAATATTTTATTTTATTAACTGGTAAGCTAATATTAGGTATAATAATGGCGAACAGTTAAATATTATATTAAGAATATTCTGATCATTATAAAGTAGTTATTTATGTAAATAACTACAAAATGTTAAGGTTTGAGTCGTTCCATCTCCTGACACATCTTATAGGTGTATTCAGCCCTTTTAACTTCCTGGTGCTGGGCGTAGCGTCCCTTCAATATGAGGGACATTAGGCCATTTTCCACTGCGCTGGCCTACTGAGGGTTGTCGGATTTTACATGTCTCTCGACAACTTGTTGAGTTCTCTCAGACATGTAGGTTTCCTTACGATGTTTTCCTTCACCGTAAGACAAGTGGTAATAATGATGGAAATGATTCGCACATGAAAATCTTATAGGTAGTAGCTATAAAAATGATAATTGCACAAATTACATAATACTATTAGAACTATGTCGTCAAAGTCGGCTATAAGGAAAAAACGTTTGTAATTTTCAGGTCAGATTTGAAGAAATTACGAATTGACATGGGACTGGTTCTTCCTCGCATTGAAGTCACCGGGCACTACGAAGTATCTGGACAAGTGTTACTGTTCCCTGTACGCTCACAGGGAAACTTCTGGGCTTCCTTTAGTTAGTATACTCATTAATTTGTAACTAAGAAATTTAGTGAAAAATATCTATAATAGCTTATTCGCCTTGCTGAGTACTCAAAAGTAGGACGAAATGAAAACCCAGAATTTTTTCGCTCTACAAAAGCTAATCCACACACATCTACAAATCCACTTTAAGCACAAAGATAAAAAGAAACGTCTGCCACCAAGATTAGATTCAGTAATCTACTAGTGGGAAATGTAAACGAGAAACTTGCTCAAGACGTTGTTCTAAGAATGTTATAAACTGGAAAATTTTAATTGGAAGTTTCGGGGATCAGCGTATGCGGCTTCTACTTGCCTTAGCTCTATAATGTATGTAGGATATCTAGAACCTTGGTTTTTACAAGTATTTTCAAAAATTATTTATAACAAATGAACAAGAACTTTCTAAAGCTGAATTGCCAAGGTTTTAATTTATATTACATCCTGAAAATGTCAAGGCTAAATGACATTCACTTCATATCTTTTTTTATATACATACCTACTTACAAAACTCTACAACGGCTGACTATAAATTATTGCTATTGCAATTAACGAATGCAAGCATAATAACCAAAATTAATAAAAAGTAAAGTAAAATTCGTGACTGAATTTCTTCTTACTACCTTTGGTCATAGCATAGCTCAGCTGTCGTATAAAATTGTACATACGACAGTCCCATAGCACTCTTCTTCGCATCCTCTACTTTGTAGTGAAAATCTAGTGGTGGTTTGATTTCGAGTAAATTACTTTACCTTACTTCATGATGTAAATATTTAATACAGAATAGAATATAAAACCATAAATTCCTTATTTTACAAAAGTTTTTATCAATTATGAATTGTTATTGGACTGCACTAACCACTATTGAGTATACTTTATTATCATTTTTAACATCTGAAGGTTACTCTGAGATGTGACTTAAAAAAAGCAAAATTTTGCTATTTTAGATATGAATCGAGGCCTTTAAAAAAAAAGAAACAATCAATCATACTTAAAGCGACAGACAACGTTTTTAACATATTTATTTTCTAATATTTAATTTTATTTACCCAAATACACCCGAGATGGGTTCCTTCTGTTTTAAGAGTTCCGTACCTCAAAAGGAAAGAACGGAACATATATTTTCTTTTGGCGACAATAAGTAATAAGTAAGAGTATTACTTTTAGTATAATTTTTAGATTCTACAATCTCTAGAGCAGTAAGTATACTAATTATTAATTAGTCGACATTTTTCTTTTAATAACGATGAACCTTGGTGTGATTAATGTTCATCGTGGGATTAGTCACTGGTTGTGTCTCACGTAGGATAAATAGATTAATTGTAATACAATATTGTTACCAAATATTTTTTTGAAAAGAGCAACTGTTGAGTTCTCGCCGGTTCTTCTCAGCAGAACAGCTTTCCGAGCCAGTGGTAGTTTACTCACAGACTGACTTTTAATTTTGATAATGTAAAAATGACGATTGAAAAGAGCTTGTAAAAGTCTATTTGAATAAAGAATATTTTGATTTGATTTAATTTGATTTGATCCACACTCATAAATTATATTAAATCTTATAATATATCGATATATATGTATTAATATAATATTTTTAATGCTGACCTACAAGGCTGATATGCTGATCAACCTCAACACAAGGTAAACGTGAATGCGCTTAATTTATTATACCTATATGTATATTAGCTTATTTGCTGTAAGCTCTTTAAAAGGATTCATTGATGAAGGTTAAACAAAATACGACCTCCCAAATAAAATACTTAAAATTCCTACATTATTTTGGCACTTCAAATTGTAAATACTTACAAGGTATCTCAAAATGAATAATCGAAAAGCTAAAATATACGAATAAACAGCAATTTTTTTACGATTAAATTCGATAATTATGAACATCTATATAAATTTTTCCTTTAAGTTTCAAATATACAAAAGTAGTACTTTTGTACGCCTTTTCATCATTATTTTCACTCTCGTTCTTGTATGTTGTTGTTAATTTAATTTTTTTTAGTCATTGATTCTAAATAGCAATCCAATCTTGCTTTGTTCTGACTTTTCCACCATACCGTTTCCGTCATCATCTCTTGATATATAGGATACAAGTCAGTGTAATTTAAAAAATTAAAAAACCCGACTGCGTTTCTGTGTAATTTGGAAATGAAAAAACCTAAAATATGTTGTGTTCTGATTAAAAATTTATACCCGGTGTCACTTTCACAATTAATATGAATCTAACGACACTTTTGAAGCTAAAATCAATCAAGCCGTTCAGGCTGCAGAGCGTGCGAAACAATTATACATGCATAATCTCAAAAACATAACCTTCCTTCTGGCGCAGTCGGGTAAAAAGTAAATTTGATCCTCAGCCCATTACACTCCATGACGTTAAGGATGACTTCAATGCGTAAAAGAGTAGGTACCTACTGGCAGATTATACTGGCAATATTGTAATATTAAGGAACGATACGACCATAGCTGGGCACCGTTAAACGAATAATTAACTCGTTAATCGCTAATCTGTTACTTAAAAAAGTCAACTTCGTTAATCGTTAAAGCGTTACATTTCGGAAGATTTAACGCAAGTTAATGTTAATCGTTAATCCGTTAACACGTGATTAAAATTGCATTTTTTACAACATTGCGCTAGTGACATACCTACTTATAAAATCTCTTCGTTTGAGTTTTGGAACTTAAAAGCTTCTAAGCATTTCGAGGAGGCGCCTCCGTTTGGATGGACGCCCTCTCCGCCCCGAACAGGGTCCAATTGCGCATACCGTACGGCGTACGGTGTCCTTTATGGTGACCATGATTCTGGCGGGTTATTCACCCTGGGAAGTCCTGGGCAATCGCCGAAGTATACCATATTCGGGTGAGTTAGCGCGGGAAACATCCAGCGCGGGAGGGAGTCGCTGGGGTCAGGTGTTTTCGATTTACTCGCGGCACACGCCCCCGCCGCACTTGTCGACTTTACCGAATTTACATTTCAGAACGCGTTTTTCACGTTCGTGGCGGTGTGGCGCGGCGCGGTGCTTGGTAAATAGTGGGTACTGGATTAACGATTAACGGACTTGAGAAAATGTAACGGAAGTTAACGATTCCGTTAACATTTTTTCAAGTTAACTTAAAAGTTATTCGTTAATCGAAATGTTAACTCCGTTAATTAACGATTAACGGATTAACTAGTTAATGCCCAGTTATGGATACGACGATACGAACGACGATACTAAAGAGGATAATACTGTAATCATATATCATCCTTTGACACATTTTTATGTTACAGATGACGTTGTCGCTATCGTCAAGATATTCGGCAAAGAAATTACACGGGAAGCCGTCAAATATATGTCAGCTGACCGTATGCAAGTTGACTTCAAACTTAAAAGCTCTCGTTTCAAGGTCAGAGATACAGTAAACCATGGAAGCGTTATTGGTAAGTTTGTTATTTTCAAAGAATCAGGGACATTTTAAGGGAGTTTAAAAATTATCTCTTAAGACAGACAAGATTTTGTACATTTTAATAGATAATATGTACGTTTTATTAATCAGTTCAACACGAATAAGGTTAATAAATATGGGTAACTTGTACAAAGACTACTGGACCCGGTAAGAAAGCGTACTAAAGCTGTTCTGAAATCAAAAGAACTGAATTCAACACGAGCGGTACCTAACAATTATATCTATGAACCAGCCAGCCATAACACTTCGCCTTATTGCTTCCACTAGTCCAGTTAAATCATTAGGAGGCTGGTTCGTTTTTTGCCCAAAGAATCGGCATTGGCATTCAGCAAGGAAATTCGGCTAGCAATCTTGCCTTACCATTTTTCTCACGGACATGACACGTACAGAAATAACTAAGTGTACCTTGGATTTGAATATATAATTTAGTTATTAAACAACAATAAAAAATTGGTCAGGGCAAGACTTGGGAAGAGAAACATAAAGAATACCGAAATCCCATATATAAAGACTTACGATAACCTATTCATTTGAAAGACATCGTGATATTTTTAATTCTAAAATTAATATTTCAGGAGAAGCAATGAACCAGTTTCTGAACAATAACGCAGCTGAGATTATTGACGAGATGAGACCAGCTGCTTCCGCTGCCATCGCAAAGCATTTCAAAACTTTCCTCAACGCAGCGTTTGAGAGGATCCCCATTGATGTGTGGCTCACGCCTTAAATCTGTGATATTATGCTGAAGTTACTTTTAGTATAACTTGAGGTACGAACTATATAGTTATATGTTTAGAGTCCAGTTAAGTTTAGCGGACTCATAAGTCGGTTACAAATAGTGAGCATTTTAAAATATACTTTTAAAGAATATTTTGATGTCTTCTATTAGTAATAATAATAACTATAAATTTCGAAAGACTTAGTTCTTGGGAAGTTTAAAAATAGTTTATGTATGGTGTTGATAATTACCAGTGATAAATTCTTCATTTACATATTGTAAAGAATCTCTTTAAAAATATAAATTTCTTCTGTACGATTTAAATATGTTCAGGATATTAAATAACTGGATATATAATGTAAAAATGCTTACATGTTCTGGTCGACAACAGTAAGCTTTATTATTTATTTAGAGTAAGATATTTCATAAACGTATTTGTATTACAATATCGTCGTACAAAAGTTATAGGATGATTGTGATGTTTATAAATATTACATAGAATATAACTGATTTAATAAATGATAAAGAAAATTGTGCTTTACATTTATTCCTTTGATTGGATTGTAATTTTTTAGCTTCTCCATAATAATTATTCTACTTTTAACTTAATATATAATTATTAATTATAATTATTCTACGTTTTATTTAATTATGTACAATTTGATGGAACTATAACTTAAATTAAGATAAAAGTATGTCGTCAGCATCCAACGTTCCAAATGAATGATCAGCTAAAGGTTTTAAAAAGTCTCTTAAGGCTTCTTCTAGTGGTTCCTGAAATTCTTTCGATAGTGTATCAAAATTTTCATTCAAAAACCTGTTCATGACATTTACTGTAACAACAGACATTTATTAGACGAATATTTAATTATTCGAACAGAATAATATTTGATTTCTTTCTATTTATAATTGAATTTATATTTTGAATATAGAATAGAATATATATAGAATAGAATATATATAGAATAGAATATATATAGAATAGAATATATATAGAATATATTTATCTTACCTAGTTCACCATCATTTCCAGAAAGATTATCCAGCTTCATTGATGCAGATCCTATGTGAAACTTTACACCTAAGTCTTTGCATGTTAGAGCATCTACAGCATTATGTCTAGATTTTCTGCCTAAAACTATTGTCACAGTCGCATCTATATCACCTACAAGAGAAATCTATTATTATTTCATACCCTTAATAATAAATAAGAGGATGACAGTAGAATTATTCAAATGAAGAGATCTTTAGACATTAACTCGTATCATTCGTTTACCATATTTAGCCGTAAATTTTCCATCTCCTTCTATTGGTAGCATTAATAGTTGCCCTTTTAGGTTATAGTTGCCTTTCATTCTTAACTCAGCTATATGAATTGAGGCAATAACTTTATTTTTTGAAGCATCTACCCTGAAAAATACAAATAATGTTATTCACCTGCGATGGATTTGAATTTATCAAAAAGAGTGAAATCGTTGATATCTTACTCCACGTTCTTCACTTGCATAGTAGAAGGGCCTCGTACAGTTACATCATTAAAGGTAGAGGTGACAGATATAGGTCCAGATGACTGCCGTATTGCTAATGATGGGACGATAAGAGGTTCGCAAGGAGGCACTCCATATTCTGGCACTCCTAGAAATGTTACAAAAGTTACCTAATATGCAATGAATAACTTACGTCATCTATTTTCATGGTACGAGTATTTAGCGTAAACAAAGGCTATTTGCCAAGTAATGTTGCTCGTCCATGGATAATATTTTACATGAAGATGATTGATTATTTGGATTCCTAATAAACAATGATCTTCTTATGATATTAGTTAAATATACATAAATTGTACTGCAGGACGTCACTAATGGACGTACATAAATAATATTTATTTATTCATTTTGTGTATAGTCAGGAGCGGAGCGAAAAAAATACAAAGTCTATGTTGACTTTAACTCACAAAATCTAAATATTTATGAATAACAGCAATAGTACATTTTGGTTCAGTTAATATACTAAAACCGTAATAGAAATTCTTGTTGAGAACTTAAACGCAAATGTAAGCAAGAGCTAAGTGTACCTGTTGCTAATTGCGGTATGTAGGAGTTTAGTGCATCTCGTAAACATCTCCCCAAGGCTTTTTCTTCTCGTGGACATATGAAACTACCAACTGTAATAAGTAATCATTAGACTTTCAATAAGTTTTAACGAAATGTTTTAATTTAATTAATTTTAAATATACACATAGGTACTAACAATTTATAAACTTCTTATCAACACCGTAAACTATGTGGACAGTACTTAAAAATAAAAATAATTTCCACATTTTAAATATATTGATTTTAAATAATTAGATATTCAAATTACGATATATCTCTGGTAATGAGATCGAAATCAATAATCTACTCTTATTTAAACATAAGATTTTCAATAAACGTGATGATAATATTAGTATTATCTATTATAAAATGAAGTAATTAAAATTTACTTTTTCTCTATATTTAAGTCTTATCACACGTTTTCATTTCATTGTAATCTATAAAATCTTTGTTTAAGTTTTCAAAATCAACGAGAATAGACTGGAAACTCTTTCATATTTCCTCCTTTCTCTGTTTGGAATAAATACAGAAAAAAATACTACGAAATTTATGTACAATTATTACGGCCGTGAAGATAGTTCAGTTCTGTATGCACTCGTATAATATGTCGTTAGACAAAATGTTCGACTAAAAATAAATGGCAGTACAATTGAAACAAAACCATAATAGCGAGAAAAGTAAGTCAAAATTCAATTAAATCCGCAAGGGCCAGTCCTCGAGGTGCAATGTTGTAATGCGAATGACGTAAGAGATTTGTAGGCCTCGTCATGACACGCTGGCACAGTTTGCGAAAGTGGTACAAGAATAAGCAATGGCGTTTATGTTTGATATTTGTTTAAATCGCAACTCACTCTTTTAGATCATTTTCGAACAAACCAAATAATGCGTTGTAGAAATATTCCTACAATAACGAAAAGCCTAAAAGTCATATTTATGCACTAATTTTGTAAGTTATCAACAAATTCGTATGCTATATTTGGCTAGATCGGCATTTTTCCATGATAGATACGTATTTTTAAATTTCTAAGTACTGTTTAGATAAGTTTAGTGTAGGTATACCTAAGTGAAAATATTTTAAGTAAATGCAAATTTTTATTTCTTTGTTAATCCTACAAAAAATCGCAATACAGTGTAAATCAATCACTTTTATATTTTAACGGATATAGTTACTGTTTTGTTTAATGTAATATATTATTTGATTGTTTACTTTTACTTCTGGTAAAGTTACTTTGTTCCAAACAACCCTTATAAATACATGGATTTCTAGAAATACCTTTGGAAAATTTTAATTAGTACCAAGTTACCACTCTACGCACATGTAATACTACGCACATATAATTTACGCAATTACATGCCGGAAAAAATTAAAATGCAAAATATAGCTTAAGCAACCATCAAAAATCAACCGTCTAATTTTATAAGAACTTATATAACTTTTGTTTTCACATATTGAGGCATATTAATTTGTGGAAAATAGCACGGAATAATAAAAAACTTACAACACTATATATATTATATTTATTAGACAATTAATAATAACAATAAATAAAATAAATATCCAATAATTTAGTTATGATAACAGACTGCTGTTCGTGAAGAGAAGTCTAGACCTTAAAATCCTTGTCCCTAACTAGGGAATACCATGTTGGTAGGAATATGTTTCAGGAACTTGTTAGCAATGTCTTCAAGCACCATACCCAGTGCGGTTTCAACGGCCGGCTGAACTTCCTTCGCTAGTTCCGAGGCGTGCATGTGCACAATGTGGTCAGTTATCATCTCTAAAATGATAATTAGATTTAGTACATAGGATGTGAATACTAGTTTTTTTCCACTTTTATGATCACCGGTGTAAACATAAATCTTAGGTCATAAGTTTTTACTTAACTATTAAATAAAAAAACTTTTTCTAAACAATTTAAGAAAATATAATAGTTAAGGTTAAAAAATGAGATTTTTTCATTGTAGTATGTATTATTTTTCTACTTACCCATTTCCCCTGTAGTGGAATGAGCTTCCTTCAAACTGGCTCTGAGAGGTCCAGAGCAACGCAGTTTTACATTCGCATCTCGTATAACCATTCTTTTATGTACTTTGGCTCCAACAGCATCGAGTGCAGCAGTACAATCCGCTGAAAATGTTGATTTATAGAGATTATATCGAGAAGAACTACTTAGGTTATGTGGGTGAATTACGGTCACGTGGTTTCTGGAATGATTATTACGTGTATACAGGTTGTCCCAGAAGGTAACGATAACCTGGCACGGGGAGAAACGCCCTCTTATGATGAGTCAGTAAAAAAATATTAGCGCTCTTTCATTAGTACTCGAGTACTAGCCATTTTAGTGAAACACTAAAAATGTACTACCCGGAGTGGAACTTGTGGGCATTGTTACTAGAGTTTTCAACTGTTTGTATATTTTATGGCCGTTGCGACCTCGCAAGAAGCCACACTAGTTGTTACCAAATCAACTAAATCGGAAGCAAATGTATTTTTAGAAAGGAAGAAGTAAATATCATCGGTGCATGTACTTTATATTTACTATCACTTAACTTTGACTACTCCTACTGAAAAAATAACAAACTAAGACCAGCAGACAAGTTGATTCAAACAATGGTCCGTTTAATGGAGATTCTAAAATGCTATCACATGTACATATTCTGTAATAAATTAGTATTAAATTTAATTTTTTGCCGATAGATGACCCATTTTATAAACTGTGTCATTCAAATAAACATTTTATTCATTGGAAATAGATCGTAATGCTTCTTTTTCTGGGACAGCCTGTATATGTGAGAGATACCTAGTAAAGTATTTTTATGAAGTTGCGTTTTCCATGTTTTCACTCTTACATACCAAACATATTATGACAAGATGCGACTCACGAGGCCTACTAAGAGGTTTTTAAAACCTAATTAAAAGCTATGTACGCGTAAATCATAGACCATCGTGGTTCTTTTCCTTAATTAGGAATAATTATTCTATATGTAGCTATACATTTGTTGGCTTATTTAATTCTGATCTTTAATAACATCTCAATTTTCGTTAAACTTACTGAAATTAGCGGTTATCATGCCAGTAGATTCTACAGGGAGCATTTGAAATTCTCCAATAATAACGTATTCACCGGACATTGTCAGATGCGGTAAACTTATGTTTCCGGTCACTTTTAAATCTTCTGGATATACACTGAAATATTAAGTAAATACATAAATTATTCGATAAATGAAAGTTTATATAATAGTAAGTTCTACTTTTTATGTATATACATACATGTATGTAAGAATTACTTCATAATTGAGGCATATAAATTAGACAATACACATATGCACTATATTGACCAATGAAACGTAATATTAGGTACTAGTTGTAAAAAAAGCAGAGATCGTAGATCGTCAGAAAATAAGCATCAAAACTACGAAAAAATAATAATTTTACTTTACATCGGTCACTTTTATGAATTTTCAATAGGTTATACGTTTTGAACATACTCGGGAATAATTACTGTATGTATTCCTTACACATTTAAATAAATAATAAAAATGAATTTTGGTATGTTCCTTTACACACACGGAAGGTTTTAATAATAATTTAAAAAAAAACAAAGTTTGTAAAAAACTTATAATATAGGGAGTACCTTTTCTTCTTCTTTAGCTAGTTTCTTTATAAAACTTAATAGTTGTATATTTGAGCAAAGTCATTCAGAATGATACATAAAAATATTTTAAAACAAAGAAAAAACTACATTAAATGTGACAACTTTCCAGTATCAACTACAGTGCAATTAATTTACTCAAAACCTAATAGTGAATGTATATGCATTATAATAAAGATAGGTACAATTATATGTAAAGTAAAAACTATTCATTTCATACGGAAAATCAAGACAACTTACTCGAGCTTATTAAAAGTGTAGTTAGTAAGTCCGTTTAAAATAAGATCAGTGAGCCAGGCATCGTATTTAAAGTGTGCTTGGGGCATGTTATGCTGTCTTAGCCTAATACTAGGTACTTTCAAAGGCTCTAGAGGCTGGATGTTGAAAGACGGGATGCCGCGGGCGAGGAGAAGCTTAGCTTGTTCAGCAACACGCTTTATACAATCCGCTACGTTTGGATCACTGTAGTGACATATTGGTTTTTTGGCTGAAAATTAATATTATTCAATAAATATCGCTTTAATGTTTAGCCTAATTAGTATTAATAAGATATTATTGACTACAAATATTTGAGGAATAGTTTGTACAATACTAAAATTGATTTCGTGCGTAAATTGTTCGTGGGATAATAGTAAAACCGACTTCTGTATGACTGTGATAATAAATGCAGATAATTCGAACAAAATGCTTATTAAAACTTAAGTAAAGTGAGAACCGATCTGAAGTAATAAAAAAAATAGTTAAAATCTGTTATTTCGTTATTAATTATAATAAGTATCGTATTTCCTATTATATTATATATTTTAATTACATAATGTCTTGATATTTAATAGTTTAACATATATTTCAACAAACTAAACTAGAAACAGTGTACTTAAATAGCAATTTCTATAGTCACCTATGTGTAAAATTGTTTATTTAAACATTACAGTAATATTAACATTAAAACAAGACATTTACTTTTAGTCACTTTTTGGAAACAAAACGTTTGTTATTTCTTGCATTTGCTCATCTTTAGACAAATATTGGCAAGGTGTTACAACTTACAAGACAAAAGTTAAATACGTGTCATTATAAATCTTATTTTATTCTTCTGTAACTAACCGTGCTCCGTTCGCGTGCGTCCCTAAACGCCAATACCCGTATTGCTCATCATAATAATATAAAAATCAATTGTTGTTTTTTGGTCTCACTAAAACTCTAACAGCTAGACCGATTTGAATGATCCTTTTTTGTTCGATTCATATATAGTGGAAGTGTGTTTAATTGGCAATCCCAACACGCTCCCATAGGTGAGTTAGAGGGTTTAATAATTAAAAAAATGGGAAACCCCAACAAAAAAGCTTTGAAATTGTAACGTTCATAACCGTATATCTCGTATAGGAATCATTATCTCCTAAAACGTAGCTAGGGATGGGCTTAAGTTAAACGAAGGTGAGTCGCTAATATGCACTAATTTTTATCAAAATCTTTCCAGCCATTACAGCATAAATAATTACTAAAGTTAATCTCACACAAACAAATAATTGTATTTGTACGAGTCGGTCGATTTAATTTAAGAAATCGCACCACTTACTCATTTCTTCCATAGTTTCGCCATTACTTGTACTATTCAGTTCAGGAACCCGCCTACAAAACACATCATTAGCAAAAATAAAGATTAACAAAAACTTAGCGATTCTCTTCAACATGACTATGTCTACTTTGATTCAGTTTTCATCTAAGACTGTCAATGTGTATTTTGCCTTTATAATAGAGCTAACAGGTTAAAATAACCACCATATGTGGAAAATATGCAGCCTCGGATCTAAGGTCTACAGGACGTATAACGTAGTAACATTGGAAGCGCTACTTTTTGTAATGCCATCTATTTAGAAAAAAAAGATTCATTTATATTGTTTAATATAAATAGTATACTCATATGAAATAAAGTGCGTTAGACTCAGTACGAAATTTTTATTTTAAAACTAACTTTGGAAAGTAGCTTACCTTAACGTCAGAACATACAAGTGAACATTAAGCTGTAAGTAGTGACATAATAAATGCAATACGTATTCAGAGGTCAACTTAAGCTTAGATCAACTCTACCGAAATAAATGAAACTCAGATTTATTTTTAAGTTAAAATAAAAGTTAAGAGATTGATATCCATAAGAGTCTAGTCATAAACACCTCCCTTTGCTACACAACCGCTATCCTCTGGCGACCAACTAGCGACCAGGAAAACAGAGAGAGATTTTTATATGTCGGAACATGTTGGGACGTTATCACATAGTCTAGTAGTTACAATGTTTGATTATTTTTTTTTAATTACCTATTTCGAAAAGTAGAAGATGCTTATTCAGTGCTTATTTTCATAAATGTTGTTATAATTTAAGCACATTATGCATGCACCTTTTGTTTTGAGTTAAGTTGAGACTTGAGAGTAATAAATGTAGGAAGTTACTTATCAAGGTAACACGAACCCTGCAGTACATGCATAATTTATTGATATGTAACTCTGATTCATTAAAATGCTAGTCGAGATACGCTCAATATGAGACAAATAAGACATATTAAAAAAACTACCGAGCACATATAAAATTTTATTGTATTTTTCTTCAATTAAAATTAAATTATGTTACAAAAACAATCATGTAGAAAAATCTCTAAATAACTGATATAAATCAATCACAGTTTTGAAAATATTAAGAAGAAGATAGAAATATTAATGAAACTGAATAGGTATCAATAAAAAAATAATAATATTATCACCAATTTTTCTTAATACTCTTATCATACATTATAGTATTTATAATTTACATATATAAAAATGTAATAAATTATTTGGTTAACACCACCTCAACAAACCTTAACATTAAATTATATTATGTACTAACTGAGCCATAAGAACTGTATTAGTTTGTAATTTACTTTAAGTTCTTTATTTTGCTGACTGTTTATGTCGAATACTCACATATAATACAAGATTTTAAAACAATTTAAAATATATTTGTAAAACTTTTTAATTTTAAGGCCTTGACGTCTCAGGTTCTTTTAATAGTTATATTATATAATGCTTATAACATAGAATAATCTGCCTTTTTATTTATTTTATACTAAATGATGGCGAAACGCTTGCAGGAAAATTTTATTTTTATTTTCTAATGTATGATTTTAAAGCAAAAGGATCCCTTGTATCATGTATGCCATTTGGGATAAAATTTTCATAAAGGAAAACAATTGTTCCATTATAACTCGACCATTTGGATAACTTATGCAAAATTCTGTTTTGACAAAACCAAATTAATCTAATCCAGTCTAAAGTCTAAATTATTCATTCATACACATTCCCAAATAAAATGAGATAGATCTACGAATACGCTTAAATGATAGAGGATATTAACATGTAGTGCTACTCTAAGTATCTTGAACTAAAACCTCGTTGAGAGGTATGGTGGAGAATATTTTGTTAAAGAAAGCCTTAAATATGGCAGCACTGCTTTCTTCAATAAGCGGGTTGAGAATGTCCAGGATGACTGATGGACTAGCATTGAAGAAGGCCGCAGCAGATGTAGCTGAAAATAATATTTTATAGACATTAATAAGTACTTTGTTTAAAAGATTATTTTTTATAAAAGCCACGTTTAAATACGTTTTGGTATAAAATATTCTAATTATAAAAATATTTTCAATTGTTACATTTTTATATTTAGTCATTTTGAATTTATTTTATGA
Organism: Boloria selene; assembly: GCA_905231865.2. Lineage (NCBI taxonomy): Eukaryota > Metazoa > Arthropoda > Insecta > Lepidoptera > Nymphalidae > Boloria > Boloria selene. Next base: position 4,560,527 of record HG993133.1, read on the forward strand.
ATATAGGTAACTGAAAAATAAAACTTTTGAAACATTTTTAATTTACATTTGAGTGTACAATTAATTAGATTTTTATTATATAGAAATTACGTTAATTTATTAGCATACAGTTCCCGTATTTTTTTAATAAGAGCAAATAATTTTATCTGTAAACTAAATTATTTTTTAAATTATTAATTACCTGCCACAGGCCTCTCACTGTCGTCGATTACAACTTGTCCGTGACTTATTTTTAGTTTGGTGATCAACTTCTCAGCTTGCAAGTACTCTACGCCGTCTCTCAGGGTTGGCTTAGCGCTCCCCTTAGCTACTACAGTAATTCCGGCTGTACAAGAGAATTAGAAGCTTATTAAAAATTATATTTATTTAGTTAGTTTATCATTACATAGTATTAAACATAGTCGCTTCCCGCTGTCTGTCTGTCCCTATGTAGTTATTAGGGATATTAATTAAGTACTATGTTTAAAAGTTTTAGTTTAAGTCCCTTATACTCGTAAATAAGGACAGACAGACAGCGGAATTAGATCTTTAAACGGATTTCGATGCGGTTTTTTAATAGATAGAGAGATTCAAGAGGAACGCTTATTTGTATAATACACTAGCGGAACCCGCGGCTTCGCTCGCGTTAAATCTAGAGACGACCAGAGCGATGGAGCGTCGCTAGTTTGCTTAATAACTTTTAAAAAATCGACTTCAAATCATAACAAGATGTCGTATGCGACTACACCATTAAAATAAATGTACATACCTTTCCATTAAAAGAACAATTTTTTTCTTTGAATAAATATGTAAAAATTTGTGTTTAATAAGTACTTACTAAAATTGCTGCTGAATTTTCCCTTGCCACTGATATCAAGGGTAAGAATCCTGGAACCGCGCACGTCATAGTCTGCTGTGACTAACAAACGAGGGATGGTAAGCTTCACTTCTCCGGTGTACTTGTTGTTAACATTTAACCTTTAAACACAAATATTCATTAATTAATATAAAATATTATTATTTATTTATGGCAAGGTTTAATTAATAAAAATGAAATTTTGTTGACAACACGTTTGGCTCTGTTTGTAGTGACCCGCCAGTTGCTGCGCCAGCGGTTGCGGGTTCGAGTTTGTGTTCTACGACTCTACGATTGCTTGTACTTCAGTCATGGGTTTATATTTATAATATTTATGTAGGTATTTAAAGTTATATATGTATAGTGCATCAATTATCTAGAATCCGTAACAAAAGTCTTGTGTCATTTGACCGACTAGCGTTATGTTCAATTAGGACCACTTATGTTACTAAGTAAGTACATTCTTATGTTACTAAGTTTTCGTCCGATGGTCAAGTCATTTTATTATAAGATAAGTAAGTATATATTAGCTTAACTAATTGAATTAGGATTAAACTTAATAAAATCAACTTTATTAATAATCTATTTAGTACAAAGTTGTGTGTCCTTTTATGTGTTGTAAGTATGGGTATAATAAATTTACCAACTTCGTGTTTGTACTATTAACGAGCTTCACTGTTATTGTTTATAATAACAAAAATTGAAATAGTTTAAATCATTTTAATAATTAATAATTTATAATAGTTTAAATTATTTTTTCATATATTACTTCGACTTTTTTTCACATTATGTAAGTCAAAATTAAGTAAGTTTTGAGACGAGGTATACTGCGCCCTAGACTTAACTAATGAGCACGGAATTCACTTAGCCTACATTCCTATAACAAGTTTTGACTGTTTCGAAGGAAATCTAGATGTACAGTAATATAAAGCATTGCGTGCACGATTTTTTACGTATTTAAATTTTCGAAGTTGAATTATCATTAGTTTATAGTGTGGTTGGGTTACTTTAAAGAACATTTAGCTACCTATGCAACACACTGTTATTACGAGTATGTATGCAAAATCTTGTTATTGGCATTAAACAGACATTACAATACATAATTAGTAAAGTTCCATCTGATTCGTCAATCTGTACATGAAATTATTATTATGGAAATATTATGGATTCAAAGGTTTTCAAAATTTTTGTCTATCTGGGAACGTATCACAACAAAACCAACAAATTCAGTATGATGGTATCTGGTTATCCGGACAAACTTAAAAAGTTTCAAACTTTTTTCCGCGGAAAATTATTTCGTGTCTGAGAAATCTATACTAAATTTTTAACAATTTCGGCCTTAGATTAACCCAATTTCTAACAATTCACTTCATATAATACATAAACATTATAAAAGATAGTGCAATACTGAACAAGATACAATCGCATTCAAAATGTAGTAGAGCGTAACATCGGGCAGGTAATTGGGAAATCGTGAAAGTAAACATTCTGAGCATTATTCTTAACATAATATGTATATAGCAAAAGCGAATAAATTAACCTATATTATATCTTTATTGCAACTTAGATTGCAAATAAAACAATTATGTGTATGTTAATGTGATATTTATGTGAATTTTATTGAGTAAACGGTGAAATTATTTCAGAGACAAGCGAAAAAGTATATAATCAAAATCAATAGCAGCAATTAAACTTAAAAAATCTAACAAATATTGACATTCCTGCTCTTAATGAGCATCTGGAATAAGTCAAGATGATGGCAAGTGACATGATGGTCTGTCTCTGCTTTCTTGGGAAAGACAAGTCCAATTGAGAGGCGCCTTAAGTCAGAGAAACTATGTCTATAGTAGTGGCCGCGGCGGAGAAGGTTGACCTACTTAAGGTAAGTAAAAGGGAGGTTCCCTGAGTCAGAATTATGTTTTTATATAATTTGCAGTAGAAACCCTTGACCCTTGTATTCAAAGTGCTAAGCACCTCTTAAAATACATACACCTCGACTTATCGCCTCTACTGGTAACAGGAGAGATGGCTCATTTTTCGCCAAAAAAAATTGGCATTGCTATTAAGTGGGGAACGCCTTCTTGCAACAATTCCACGCGAACATGACTTATTACAGTAATAACGTACCTTGATTTTTATATAATAATGAAGTATAATATTTTGAATTTCCTATAATATAAATATATTTCTATCTTATAATATTTACGCCCTACTTCAATAATTGAATTATAACTTATAGCACAAGAACATTTATTTCTATATAAGCTTCATTTAAAAACTTAATAATTATCATACTTACTTTATCTTTTCAATTTTAAAGCTCGATGCACCATATGCTTTCATATTTTTGATAGTAGCCTTTAGTCTTAAATTGTTGGCTGTCCTGTCTAGTTTTAATGTTGGTACTGAAAAGGGATCTAGCGCTGGTACGTTGACTTCAGGAATTCCGTTGAGTAATCTAGGTTTCACAACATCAACTGCTTCAACGACACATTTGTTAAGCTCAGGGTCACTCCGCTTGCATTGTGGGAAGTCATCCGCTGTAATTTATAAATAGTGTAAAATTATTATAATAACATTTCTAGGACAATGTAGGATAAGGTAGGTAAATATTAAATATATTTTTAATTATATTTTAGGCTTTTGTAATTAAATTATTCAATATTTTTATTTCAATAGAAAGTCGTCAACTCTTACTAAATATAAAATAAATCAGAAGTGTTTACTTAAAGCTACTTATTTAAATGATATTGCAAAAGAATGATTGGTATCTTTTTTCGTTTCAACATTCAGTGACATTTGCCTATGTAGGTGTACAATGTGACATTCTTAATGGAAATATTTTGAAATAATTTACGAGTGTCACGTGCATATAATTAAAATTTTGACAGTTTTATTTTGAGTTTGTTTTTCTAACGAAAATAAAATATTAAGCAATTTTTTGTAAATTGTAATCTAATACTAGAAACTAATCCTCAATCGTTGGATTTCGTCCCTACGTTCGTCGTTAGTATCTCGGAGATGACATATTTTCTCGCACTAAAAGGTATTACCAGCTCATATCATTCTAAATTCATAAAAATCTGGCCAACGGTTTTCTCGTGATAGCTTCACAGACAGACAGACAGACAAAAGAAAAAAAATTAGAAACTATACATTTTAATAAGATTATTTTAAAAATTTATTGTACAGAAGAATTTTTATATATGTATAGAATCCATACATAGTAGTTATATTTTAATAATACTCATATTATATCCAATGTTATGTTTAAATATGGCCTGATTGTAATTATTTATTTTAGGAGAATTTATTTTTTCTTCCAAATTATTATTTAATATATGGGAATAATTTCAACTTTTTAAATGTGAAAGCGTTAGTTTCTCTCGTGACTATCTTTAAGGCATTCGAAATTTGGGAATAAACACCCCAAAAAAACATAAGCATTCCGAAAAAATATTTTTTTCAAAACGTCAATTATTCTCACTAATAAAAATTTCAAAACACTAATAAAAATTTCTCTCAGTCTGGTCTGCAGCCATTTTTTTTCTTACAAGTCCAAGGGGTGAATTATTGACCTAAGAAATTAAGTTTCTAATTCAAACCATTATTTAATATACTTCAAGGACTACTACATATTCAAGTTTTCAGTGTTAAGTGCATTTATCACGTAAAGTGCGTGCGTAGAATTTGGCCGCAGTATTAATTATCATTCAATCATCAATGTGATAATTAAAAATTAAGTTTCGAAAATTTGTTTATTTAGAAATAATAAATTAAAGTGAAGAAAAACATCAAAAACCGAAGTTTATTAAGTAATCGAAGTAAAATGAAATACAGACTATGTTAAAGCTACGATATCCAATTAACTTGAAATTATTTCAACCCCTAGTCCCTCGAAGCTATCTTTATTTTTATTTAAGATATTATTGTTATTATTAAAAAATGGGAGTGGGAAATATTTCGATCTATTAAATTATATTTTAATTTGACAATAAGATAATAAACACTTCAGCTATTCTGATCATCGATTTATAAGTTAAACAAAGATCAATTATTGTAACAAAACATATGATTAGATTGAAAAGTAAAATAAAAATATATAAGTCTCGTTATTAGGTTTAAATGAAATGTTTATAATTATCGTTATTATTGTACGTTTCGACTTCATTCTTACCTAGTAACTCACCAGAACGTAGTGAGATTATTGTAAATATTCATTTTTTACATACTTTTATTTTGAAGGCTTAAACCTTCTTTGTGACGGAAGCTTTCGATTCAAGTAACATCAAATGTTAAGGTTGTGACAGTTCACATTAGCACCAAAACTTACGATATCTTTTCCGTGGTATTAATTCATTTTGATAAATGTTATTGTTATACTTTTAGAAACTTTTTCAGAAATAATGAAGCATTTTGTAGGTATAGAAGTATATAATATATAGGATACTCAAAATCAGCTCGGTTCCAAAGACCTTTACAGAAATATACAAACTCCTACATACTAGTCCATTCAAACAAAAATTATCCACTAAATAATAATAGGACAAAATGGTCTCTACACTCCTAATTTTACTTAATCATGTTATCAACATTTATTATTTTAATAGGAAATATTTACTTAAGCCTGTAATACAATGTAGCAGTTAATTTAAACAAGCTCGCGAGCTTTTTCAAAGCTTAGTTTTTAAGAAGTTAAAAGTATTTTATTATAACATATATATTATTTTAGTTATTTTAGTGTCATTACAGTATTGCTTTTACTTATAATTATAAATGAATGTGATACAAACTTACGTAATATTTTCGCAGACACAATCACAGAACACAAAGCAATTATTATCAAGATCTTCATAATTAAATTATTATCTATTTACATAAAATTATTACAGGGTGTTTGGAACTACCAAGCGTCAGTCAGCGAATGTGCGGCCGCGCTGTAACCACCAATATTTGTATGAAAGGAAAGGTGGCCTGAGTTAAGGTAGTTAGGCAACGTGGGGAAACAAAATGGGGAATTTTGGAGGATATTTTATAGTTTATTGTCATTTATTATTTCCTTATGATATTCTTTTTCGTTGTAAAATCTGAAAAATACTCTTTGTTCTACTCAATTTTCAGATGCAGATTCGCCCGAGCTTTCAGTACAAGTTTTCAGTTAAAAAGCCTATTTCTTTATTTTCTTTTTTAAATTTTTATTTTAACAAATTAAGTGTATTTTAAATACAGTTAGAGTTCATATATATGTTCGGTTTATGTAAAGATGGCATTTTAAAATCACTCAAAACCAGTTAAAAATAAGAATGTAAATGCATACGTGCAGCACACAAAAGTACAGCAAAAAGTGTAATATACGAGATTAACGGCACATAACTAACGTTTCATTGTAAAATAATTGTATTGTTTATTTCTAATATACTCGTATATAGAACGATAGATTAAACTCCTGAAAACGGACAGCAGTTATGACTTATGATTAAATACCTATCCCGGTCAAAATATAGGTTACTTTTTATTATATGAAAATATCTCATCACTGGAAAAATTCTTACCATTGAAAGGTTACAAGTTTTTAATAACTATTTCAAAGTAAGTTTTTAATAACTATTTCAAAGTACGACAAGTTTTTAATAACGATTTATTTAATGTACACTACACTATTCAAACGGCTCCACCAAAAAAAGCAAATGATGCAAGAAAACAACGACAATACTTGTTATTATAAAAATAGTTCTGTACCGTATTATATAAATTGCACCTGACCGAACCTCAATTAGATTATACAACTGATCTGTAACAGTTATCTCACAGCAATATAGAAGTATAAACCGTACTACTCGGAAGCGTAAAATAATTATCTGTACTACCTACATAACAAATAAAACTTAAATAAAACTATATTTTCAGATTTTGTCACAGATTTATTTTAATTTTTAGTTCCCGACGTCTCGATTGCTGTACAGCAATTATGTTCACGAAAAGTCTTTAGTGTTCTCTTAGGCAATATGATATGATGCTAGCTCTACTGGGACATTGTATAGTATGGTCGATCTAATATAACTAACCTAACCTAACCTAACCCAACGAAGACTACTAATTACATATAAATTTATGTCATTTAAGTCAAAGGGCTGGATTTCCATAAAGGAACAAATTCCTGGCATTATTAAAATGAAAAAAAGCTTTCCAAATCTAAATGAAAATTTTGCGCTTGTGTTTTACAAAGTAAATACTCGTACAATAAGTCAAACGGAATCACTGTTTTCTAAACTACAGCACTTAGGAGGTTGAAGGTAGTTTAAAAGCAGAAAATAGACCCATAGATGTGCTTAATGGACTTTCGAAAAGTCTATTCAGTAGGTATTGTATCACTGTCATAAAATTTGTTAATTTATCTCCTGTAGCAAATTATTTAATTCAATAAATTCTAAACCTCGTAGCGTTTTCCAACTCCGTACGCGTATTTCCAACATGTACCTATTACTAGTACATCTTTGAAAATAAGCTTATTTTTAACGTGATATGTTAGCTTTTAATTTATATAATGTTTTATTGTAAACCGTTTAATAAAGTTTGCATAAAAACGAAGATTCATCCATCGAATCATCCTTACTAGCCTTCGTGCCTTAAAAAAGTAGTCGGATACAATACTATGATTTTAACTTTAACAATTGTATCACATGTTTCTATTAAGCCTGTATTTTGAAGAGAAGACGAAGAGTCTTTAAGAGAACTTTTTACAAAGAATGATAAGATCTTAGATGTCACAAAGACCTATTGACATTTGCTATAACACATTTATGAAATAAGTTTCATCAATACCTTATGTAAGACGAATAAAATACTATATGACAAATAAATGTATTCAGTGTCGCAAATAAAGTTTTATCTCCTCGTAAATCTGTGTACGACATACGGTGTGTCGCCAAAATAAACATGATTGTCACTTGCCTAACGGCACCTCTGAGGAACTTCCCTTTAATAGCGTGAGTGAACTTAAATATTTCGCAAAAAATACGAAATCACAATAAAATACAAACCTAGATTTTTAAACTTGTGTCTTCTTTTTCAATGAAGATTTTCAAAACGTATATAATTTATATATTTTTCAAAAACAAAATGTATAATTGACCTTGCTTTAAAATCTGCATGTACATTTTACATTGTATAGAGATTTTTTACCCTTGGGAAATGCATTAACGCATACCACCTGTAAAAAGCAGGTGGTTATGTGGGGATCACATTCAACTAGTGTTTTTTCCCCTTCTAATTCCACTTTGCTATCAGAAAAGTACCAGGTGCCATCCTGCCCACCAAAGCCCACCTCTCCTCCTTGCACGTTTCTTGGCTTCACGCCTGGCCGGATTGCCTGACGCTACTGAGCTCCACTCACCACGCACGTTGGGAGATGGGAGATAACTAAGAAAAAAAATGTATACTATATTTACCTAATTACTAAACCTATGACATTGATAGTGACGACGACAATAAACACCACCTTTGCTTATCTGGATTTTGACCTCACAATTTGTTATTCTTCAAACATTTACGCAATTGTTAGTAGATATTTATTAAATACACATTATTTTAAAATCATACGCAATATGGAATGCAAATACGCAAATTAAAGAAAACTTAATGTAAATATACGAGTATTATCTTTATCCCTTCTATACTTGCTAATATCAGTCTGCGGATCAAAACTTCGACGGGATATGGCAATTTCTTAATTGAAAGTAACAGAGATATATATATAAGATACTACTTAGTATAATATTATAATTTAATGATATTTATATTATATTATTCCCAAGAATAAACGCTATTCACGAAGTAAGAAATTCTAGATGATTTTAAAGTCAGGAAATCTGAAAGGCTTCGAAAAAAGAACATCATTTCTTTCTTAATAGAATCCAGCTTAGTTAGTGCTTGAAAGAAGGATTTGTCATAAAATACATTAGTTTGTGAGTAAATATAAAGTCATTTTAAATGCTTTATTACTATCTATGCTATGTAATTATTAAACACAAAAGTTAAATATACTTCAACTTCAGGTACATGTCAAGGTAGTCTCGTTTTATGATTTTACTTAAAAAGTTAGCCTTCTATACAGCGGCGTCAAATATATCCTTAAAAAGTCAACGTAAAGACTTGTAATTTCAATATACTAAAATACTCAAGTTAAATATTAATTTAAGTTGTATTTTGCACGAAAAAAATTCAATAAACCCTCAAAATTCTAGTTTGTAAAGTACAATCTTTGCTTATTTTGACTACATAATAGTTGTTTTTTTCTTTCTCGAGAAAAAATGTCTTGAGGAGAAGAGGTGAAGGAGGATTGGTGAATACTAAAACATTGGAAAGGCTTGATAAACACGCAGTAGTCCTTCTCTCTTCTTCGTTTTCGTACCTTTTTAGAGACTTTAACTGCCTGGGTTCGAGTCCCGGGTCGGGTCAAGTTTAACTATTGAGTTTTCCTGTTTAGTAAACTTCAGTAATAGCCCGGAGTTGGAAAGTTGGCGGTGTCTCGAAGAGCACGTAAAGCCGTTGGTCCTGCGCCTTAGCTCTTACTGATCCTGATGAGTAATCTCAATGATCTGTCGAGTAGTCGTCCCACCGGAGTATGAGAGTGATAGGAATAGAGAGTGCACTTGTGTCTGCGCGTACACGCGCTGTACTATAATATCTCCTGCGTAGTTGGACAGTCTCAGTGAAAACATTTATTATGATTACCTTTCTAGAACAATAAGTTCTGATTAAACATCTGTGGCACACTTTGAGTTGACATAATATTATGGAGTAGATAGTAGTATATTTATGTTTTTGTTTATTGGAATTAATATATTTTTTTATAATAATAATTATAGAATTTTATTTCTTGTGTTATTTCCAATTAATAATTATTGTAAAATTTTATTTCTTGTGTATACCCCGAACCCAAAATTACTGAATCTTCATATATTCGTTTTTTTTTATATTCAAAAACCATAAACACGTATCAATTTTTTTTTATTATATTTTTTGTGTTGTATTGTAACATTTATACGTTTAACAAAGTACTTAGTCAAGTACAAATTCTAGCAAAACTACATAATATTGACTATAATATATTTTACAACGCTTTCATAATTTTCAAACCGCAAACAGTATTTGAAATGCAATTGCCAAGTCAACAAAACAGTACGTGGAGGCTAAGTAGTAAATTATAATGCATATACATTTTTGCACATTATCTTGTAAGGGACCTTTGTCGTTTGGATATTACCTAATGATTATTATAATTTTTATCAATTTGTTTGCTCTATTCTATTTTTTAGTTATTGATATTATAGAATTTCATACATACAAAAATACAGTAATTATATAGACTCTATATAAATTATATAGACGCACATTTTTATAATGTCGTACACACGAAATAGAAAATTTTCTATTTCGTGGTCGTACATCTCTTATTCTACCTACGTCGTATATCTATACTACTCGTAATATTATGAAGAGGAAAGGTTTGTATGTAAGTATGTTTGTAACGAATTGGCTTAAAACGTACTGGACCGATTTTAAAAATTCTTTCACCATCTAAATCCTACATTATCACTGATTAATATAAGCTATTTTAATTGCAAGAAAAAAAATAAGGATCCCTACTAAAACTACAATAACGTAACGGAGAGGAGGAGGAGTGCACGTCGCACATAATAGGTATATGAAATAGGTAGCCGCGCGGCTCAGGAGTATATTAAAGCTGGAGTAATTTTGCAGAATTTTCAACCCGGCGAGTGATCGAGTGAAATTTAGTAGCGATTAAAAAAATGAACGCGGGCGAAGCCGCGCGTATTGCTAGTATATCCTTATTACTAAATCTGAAGTTCTCTTAAAAGTTATAAAGAATTTAACTATTCTTAGGGTTTAATCCAAAATTATAAGCAAAATTACCTTCCCTTTAATAAAAAATCATAGATTTGTATGAAAAATAACAAAAATCTTATCTTGTTCTCTATATAATGGCTTTAAGCTAATCTCACCTTGAAGAACTTCTATTTTGAGTACTAATCCATTATCATATAGATTTTAGGAACTGTCACAGTTCAATTAACTGGTGGAATAATACAATTAATTATCTTTTAAAATTCATATAATATATAATAATATACAAAGGTTTTTAATATTTTATGAGTATATTATGTACATATCATATTATAAGAATACTTTACTATATACGTCATGAAAATTCAATATCTCAATATTGCTTAAATCTAGAGAAGTGCTAGATCTGGGTTTAACCCAATAAATGGGCTGAAAAACCATTCCAAAATGTACTGAACCGATTACTCAGATACGTCTTATGATCAAAGAAAAAACCCTAAATAAAATCTCTTTTGAAAACTATGAAGTGAAGAAGTGAAGTAAGTGTTGTGTTTTCATTCAAGATAATCACCTGAGACGTCAAATACCTTAGTCTTTCCCGTGACCATGATTGCTGTAAAGCATTCGAAACGTCGGAAATCAAATTATTAATTAATCCGCGACAAAAACCGAAAAGATAGTTTCATTTATAATGTCAAATATTCGCATAAAAAAGTATTTAATTTTCTTTTTATTGGTACGAGTATATATTAATAGACTACAGATTACTGTGCCAATGTCAGGTAGAATGGAAAGATACTTGAAAGGAGTTAAAAATCAAAAGAACATAAGGCACGTAGGCACATTTTGAAACGTGTAGGAATGATTTTCTTATAACAGTCAATGGATTTAAAAAACAATAACGAAATAGAATCTTTTTTATTGTTATTTTCATACATTATATTACTTGAAAAACGTACTTATTGAATAAGAATGTTTCTAAATACAATATAATTTCTTTCATTTCACTGTACATATATTTAAATATATACAAAAAAGAAATTTGATTTCAAATCATATCAAATATAAGTATACCTTAAACTACAGATTTGCAGTATATTAAACTTCTGTATTCCTAACATCCTTTTATTTATTTTCATAATATGTTTCAAAATTTGTTATACATCTTTCTTCTGACAAGACAACAACTTATATTTCAATGAAGATTTAATTAAAGGTTTCTGAATGTAGGTACTATATAGCGCTTATATGTATGTATTAAACATAGTATACTTAAAACAATTGTTTAAACTAACTAAAATATTTTACAATAAAAACATTAAACAATATGGTAAAAGTTACTTAAATATTTAGTTTTGGAATTACCAAACAAACCAACCAATAGTAAAATCGCTGAAAAATAGTACAATAAAGGTAATTCAAGTAACTATGGTTAAATTTAAACTAATAATTATTCCACCAAATCAAAACTTATTGTTCCAATGTATTCACTAATCACTAAAACATAATATCACATTAACGACCACTTATGAGGCATCACTAATCAAGGAAACAGTTCTTTGTATGTAAACTTAGAAGTTATTTTATTAGCCATCTCCGTAAAAAGGTCTGCTAAACTCTTCTCCAGTACAGGACTTATTTCTTGCAAGAATACCTGAGAATTTTCATTGATAACCCTGTTGGTGGCTGGGCCAAGGACTGGATCTCCATCGAAGAGGTTTGTCAAATAAATGGAAGATTCTCCGACGCGCAACTTGACTTTCATAGGCTCAAAATTTAAGTATTCTTCATTTCCTCGCGTCTCCTTATGTCCACGCATTGTCACGTTGCATGCGTAATCCTCTGTAATACAAATCACACTAATATAGGTACATAAAATGTTAAATAGCTTATCTACCAACGTTCATAATATTACTCGTATATTTTCCCTAAGGGTGGGTCATTAACTTTACATATTATATTAATATTTATTCTCGGCTATCTCATACATTTACATATGTACTCGTATTTAGGCTAAAGCGTACTTTTACCTTCACCCTCGCTCCGCTCAGATTCATCCCTAGCGTGCCTAAAGACCTAACCGTTAGTATAGATATTATATCAGAGATGACACATTTTCCCGCAGTAATAAGTAAGTTTGGCTCAGTTGGTAGTGACCCTGCTTTCTGCGCCAGCAGTCGCGGGTTCGAGTCCCGCTGGGGGCATTCATTTGTTAAGCACGAATGTTTGTTCTTCAGTCATGGGTATTAATATTTATAATATGTATGTATTTAAAAGTTATATATGTAGTATATCAACTATCTGGTATCCGTAACACAAGCATAGTAGCTTACCACGGAATTGGATGGTGCTGTTGTAAGAATGTCCCAACATATTATATTGACCCGGGTAAGCAACTATCATCATACCAAATTACATCAAAATCTATCGAGTGTAAGACAAAAGTTCTAAAAACTATGGATATGACTTCTGTATCGACAGTAGTGACTATTTCAATAGGATTTACAAAAGATATTTTGCAGATTTATATTTTGTACGTATCGATTACATTTTTACATAATTTTTACTCTGACAGAAATATAACAAGCTAAATGTAACAACTAAATATTTAACAAGAAATTAATAACAATAGTTTCAGTGTATGACAACATGTGTGTTAATCAAGTGTTACGCAGTCGTTTTTGCTGTTACGACGTACATCGTGCAAGTGGGTTAAAAGGCACTTGGCAGTGTACCCGTGTAACTACTTCACTTTATACGTTTTAGTTAAATTTAAATGAAGCCCTATACATTTTATTATATTTTGACTAAAAAAGCAAATTTACTTCAATATTCTATAAGATTTAGTTAAATTAATACTCTCTTTCTTTATATATTCCTTTGTTTTAATTTTTGAGATAGATTTTCAATCTACTATATATTTTTATTTATAGTAGATTTATTTTATTTATTTATTATATATTTTTATAGAGCGTTAACAAAAGAGTACCTAGCTTACTTTTTATTATATTTTATTATAATATTATTAGTAATATTCTTAAATATATCACACGACAAAATTGACCCACGACTTCTATAAATTAGTACGTGTTTTTATTGATACTACTTTTTGTAAAAACACTTCAGTCTTTTGTCCTGCAAAAGCACTATGTAAAAGCACTGAAGTCTTTCGTCTCTATCATTTTATTATTGAGTGAAAGGGAGAAATAAACAATATACTTACTAAATGATCCAGTGATATTGCCTCGACCCTGTAACCGCAGTAGCAACACTTGTATGTCCATTTTGTATTTGCCGGCGAAATCTAGCCTCGGTAGTAATAGTTTGAAGTCGAACCTATTTTTATTTAGGTCCGATCTGAAAACCAGCAAGAGATCATAATTATTATGTATGTTAGATGTTTACACTTACGTTAACATTTTTTATCCATTCAAAGTCAAGCGACGGTGCATGTAAACTCTCTTGGATGGGTAAACACTTTGTGGTTGGGTCGATTTCTATTTTCTAGGTTGTCTTGCATTTTTCTGGCTAAATATACTAAACATATTCTTAGCTTATATATTTTTAGCCAATCTAAATATTACAACGCCGTAATAAAGGTGTAAACAAAAATTCAGCTCACTAGGATTTTTTTTTGCAAATTGGAGTTTAAAATGTTAAAAAAGACTGGACTATATTATATACCGAGCCAGATTTGGATCTATATTAATAAACAAAAACAAAACAGTTTAGTGTCTTTTTCAACTAAGTTTGTTTTTTTATTGAGCATATTACTTTAATCTTATAATTTTATTATGATGAACTAGATACGCGTCAATGATGTGTTTTTATTTTGTCATATTATTTTAAAAATGTATACAGTAAACGTAATAGTTCTTATTTATAAGTAATCAAGTTTCACTTATGTTATTGAATACACTCTAAGTGTTTTTTTTTTAAATAATTTTATAGTACGTGCCTATGGTCTATGGACCCGGCTTTCCTTAATTCTACGCGACTTCACTTGCTCAACAGTAATGAACCTTACAATATAATTACAGTCATTATTCTTATCAGCCAAATGACTAATAATATTTAAAATATTTTTTTTGAAAAACTTACTTCAACTCTTCTATAATGAAGTTACTAGGTCCGCGGACTTTGACATCGTTGACGACAGCTGTTAGTTTAGCGCCTTGAGGACCTCTCGCGAGTCCAATCTGTCCTAGACTTAAGGGTTCAATACCTGGTACATCAAGTTCGGGGATTCCCTGAAATAAATAAATATGTAAATTAATAACTGTTTTTATCTAAGAATGCACTAAATAATGTATCGGTTAGCTATACAAAATACATATAAAAAGATTATGGGTCGAGTCTCTACATAGGTAAAATCTTATTATTATAGTAATTATTACTGTAGTTTTAGGATTTTCTTAATTTATTCTGACGAGAAAATTGCTGGACAGATTTTGATAACTTTCGGTATGATAATAGCTGGAGCGATTTTCATGCGAGAAAATATCATTCCTCTAAAAAATTTATAAATGTTAAATCTTAACTAGGGAATAAACCTGAGCGGAGCAAGTGTGAGTTACTAGTCTAAAACAAAATCCTCTTTATTATCCATCATTAGAGTTCTTTATTCCTTTAAACCGGTTTAGTTTAATGCTGTACTGGTTTTTTTGTGTCACGTGAAGGAAAACCTCGTGAGGAAACTTGCATGTTTGAGAGAACTTAGCAAGTTTTCGAAAGACATGTGGAGTCCGCCAACCCGCACTTGGCCAGCGTGGTGGGTTACGAACTGATCCTCCTTGTATTGAAGAAAGGTCCGTGTCCAGCAGTGGGTGTGGGAGTTAAAAAGCTAAATACTGGCTTTTTTAAACCGGTTACTGTGCATAACCACCTGGTGGTATGCGTTCATGCATTTCCAACGTTTAAAATGCTGGGTTTACGAGACGCTAGTCAAGCCTTTGTCAAAATAAGGTGTCTAGACTTCTAGTGGGCGCTTTTGAAGATTTAACCTAACTTCATTTGTCTTAATAGATGCAATTAAGTGCTTGCATTGCACTTGTCATCTTAGCGTATTTGAGTTACGAAACAAACTAACCTTGACATACTTTCCAATTTGCTTAAAAGCATTTATTATTTTTCTAATAGCAGGCCAGCTATTGAAATTATCGTTGCATTACGGTTTGCGATAGTAAATTATGTACTTTCGGATGTATTATAATTATTAATTATATTGCTAACGGTGACGTTTATTGTGTGTGTGCGTGTGTATTTGTATATATACCTTTAATAATTTTCTACCTCATCCAATCATTAGATACAGCGTTAAGGATAAAAGTATATGAATAAATGTTAAGAACTTAAATGACCTAGCTTGGCTCGTCGTATATTTTTTTCAAAAGTCGTCGTTCTCTGAAAAGTGGAGTTTTTTTTTCGAAAATGACACCTACATATTTTTTTCTTTAAATTAATTCCTTTGCGAAACCCGCAAATTGCTCATAATTAATAGGTCTTATTATAAAATACATAATAATACATACGCACAATATGTGTGTGAGACGAGACATCACAAAAGTTGCATCCTAAAATAATCGTTATAAGAATGAATTTGTTACAAACGGACATACCAACGTTTTATATAAGTAAATGAATAACTAGAATATATCACTTCTTTTAAAAATTTACAAGTTATTATGAGACGTGCTATATCAGGATGCTATGCTCTATACTTGGCCAGTATATTTGCGTCAATTGGAGAAGAAAATATTTTTCTAAATGATACGAAGCATGTACGAGACATGCAAAAATTTTACATATTACGGAAGAAAATAAGCAGATTTTAACTAAAGCCTCAAGTAACTCAAGCGTAGCCTTGCCTAAAACATCCAAATAAAAAAATCAAATAACTGCGTCACCAGAGCCTAAAAAATAATTTTCAGAAAAGAAAATAAAAAAAAAACAAAAATAATACCGTACGATGATGGAAATCAACAGTACACGTTAAATTCAAATTGAAATAAAATCATTATATAAAGGTTTCAAATAATTCAAAGTTAGAATTATTTGGTTTTATCAACAAAGAATAAGAAATAGGGAAATAAATAATGTTTTTTTTATATATAAATGCGCCACAAAACCTTACAAATTATCTAATTTAAAATGTAACTAATGCTAAACACTCTATTAACACTTAACTGAAGCACCTGTGACGATAACGCAAATGTTCGTGAGTAAAAAAATACGTGCTTTCAGAGTTTTTGATAAATTATTATTAACTAATGAATCAGTTTTTATGACAAAGGACTATGATATTTATATCTTAGTGCTATGTATATAAGGCTTGTGCAACATTTTATTAAGAAGTCAGTCAAATATGGGGCTCGTCAAAGTGGTGCTTCTATTTGCTCTTGCGCTGGTATTTGAGGTGAGTGTCAATTTTATTTAAAAATTAAATTACATAAAAATAATAACTCCAGATTCAAAAAATGCTGTTTACGATAAAAGTTAAAAAAATATATGTTTTTACACAAACCAATAGATACGAAGGAAGTGTAAAGCTTTATTCATTTTTAACTATGAAATAAATTATTAATTTCAGACAAAAATAATACAAGCCCGTGTTTGCAAAGGACGAAGTACCGTATTAGAAGTTAGGATACCACAACGTACTAACGTAACAATTAAATATCCATCTGAAATTGATCCTGTTCAGTTTGTTCCGTATCCATACGTTCAAAGTAATAATCCGAATGGGTCCCAATGCTTCAAATGTCAAAAAAATAAGTGTCAAAAATGTAGCAACTTCAATCCAAACCCTACAACCTCGAGGTCTTCTTCAGCCGTAAAAACTAATATTGTTATAGACATTAAAGGATCAAAATCTGATTCATCGGGGCAACCTGATAAAGGTATCTCGGACGCAGGAAAAGATGGTACAGTAATAGTTTTACAAGATCAAACTTCAGCATCAAGTGCAAGTAAATCGGCGGCTCAAGGAGACAAAGGATCATCAGCTGCTAGCGCTGCTTCCTCTGCAGTGCTCAATCATGATTTGATTGCTGAATTCAATGAAAATAGTCCAACGAATAGTGGTGCCCAAGGTAATACTCAAGATATTTATGTGGAAGATGATTCACAATCTTTATCAAGTGCTACAGCCGATGCTTCAACTAATCCTGACAAAACAGCACAACAAGCAACGGCACCACAATCACCTTCAGAAAATCAGACACCTGCATCACCTCAGACACCTGTGGCACCTCAAGCACCTACAGCACCTGAAGCACCTGTAGCACCTACAGCACCTGATGCATCTGTAGCACCTAAAGCACCTGATGCACCTAAATCACCTGATGCACCTGCAGCACCTAAAGCACCTGATACACCTAAAGCACCTGATGCACCTAAAGCACCTGATGCATCTATAGCACCTAACGCACCTGATGCGCCTGCAGCACCTCAAGCACCTCAAGCACCTACAGCACCTGAAGCAACTCAAGATCCATCATCACCTCAAACACCATTGACTCCTCAGGAACCATCAACTCCTCAGAAACCATCAACTCCTCAGAAACCATCAACTCCTCAGGAACCATCAACTCCTCAGAAACCATCAACTCCTCAGGAACCATCAACTCCACAGGATACATCAATACCTATAGCACCAACACCTCAAGACCCATTGGTTCCTAAAACTGACTAAGGTCAGATTAATCAAATGTCTCTTTACTTTAACCCCTAGTTCAAAATGAATTATCAAATTATTATGTTTATGTATTATAACGTCTACATCAATAATAATCATGTATACATATTGCATAATCCATAACAGTTCTCTTGCGACCGGTTTAATACTTAATTTAAAAAGCTCTTTATATAATAATAATAATAAATGTATTTATCTTGATTATTTATATATAATTAATAAAATGTAATAAAAAAGCTTTACCTCTTTCATCTTTGGCCGAAGTTCTTCTATAGAGTTGATGATACACTTGTCCACATTTGGATCATTTCGTTGGCATATTTTAATGTATGGAGCTGAAATAATATTTTTTATATTTATAAATTAAAATAATCAACATCATCTTATATCAAAAATTATTATTAATATAGACAACACGTTTGGTATTGGCTCAGTTTGTAGTGTCCTTGCTGCGCCAGCGGTCGCGGGTTTGAATCCCGCTGGGGGGCGTTCATTTGTTCGATGAGCTTGTAATGTTTGTACTCCTCAAGTCATAGGTGTTTATGTGTATAATATGTACGTATAATATATATGTATTAAAAGTTAAATATGTTAAGTGTATCAACTATCTGGTACCCATAGCACAAGCCTCGTAGATTATCAACTACATGGTGCTGTGTGTTAACATATTATGTTGGGACATTATTACACACAGCGCCATCTAGTTCCGTTGTAAACTACGATGAAAGCTTGTGTTACGGATACCAGATAGTTGATATACATATATAAGTTTAAATATATACATGTGTATTCAAGGTCTCCTAATGCTTGGATGCATTTTCAAATTTATTTCGACGTGATGTAGGTACTTTAGTTAAGAAACTCGCCACGGCTTTTGGTTTTATGAAACTTTGTTATTATGATTTGTCCCATGTCCAATGACCCATGACTGGAGTACAAGCATCCGAGTTCAACAAATGAATGCGGGGGCATTTGTTGAACTGGGATGGGGAAAAAAAAAACCCGTTGGGGAGCGGGTCTCGAACCCGCGACCGCTAGCGCAAGAAAGAGTCACTACAAACTGCGCCAAACGTGTCGTAATATCCCAACACATGTATTTATATTGTTATATATTATTACGAAGTGTCTATTCATCCGACAATCGGACGAATAAATTTAATATTAATCGTCCGCTAATGATGTTTGATATATCGCGACTGAGACTTTTTTGCTTCTTAAATGTCTCAATTTGTTTTTTAAATTTTAACATACTCGTGTATGCTATTGCGGACGTTTTTATAGTACTTTTTACAAAATACCATTTTCTAGTACATTGTTTTGATGTACGTACATACTCTTAGTAAGTGTTAGTGATGTAAATTTCATAGGACGACTCTATAAAACCAACTCTTTTACATATAAAAACTCTTGGACTTGGGTCTTGGTGGGATCTAAATAATAAATTTTCAGCTCGGTAGGTTAAGGTTATTTTTTTTTTTATTTTTGGCATACGTATATCATGCACATAAAAATCATTTATTTCATATTAGAAATCAAAAAATTGATAGATATTCGTACAAAAAATAGTCGGACGAATAATATATTTTTTATTCATACGATTACCGGACGACAAGCAACAGTATACTATACTAAATTATTTTACTCGTCCAATTGTTGGACGACTAAAATAATTTAGTCGTCCAACTAGCAGACGACTAGCAACAGCCATATTATTATTATTATCTTTCTATATAGTCTGATATAATAATATGATATTAGTTTAACTCTGCAACATAGGACCGCCATAGTGTTCATGTACCTATGTACTTTTTACTTTTATCATCTATTTATCAACATTATTTTATTTAACATAGCGACTCGCCCTCGCTTCGCTTGGGCTTTTTCCTAGCTTTAGCACAGGCAAAGATTTGAAAGATTTAAGCGTACAAAGGGATATAGGGACAGAGAAAGCGACTTTGTTTTATACTATGTAGTGATTTTGTATGTACCTGTTTATTTGATTTAATGAAAGACCCATGGTCTTTTGGTGATTATTTTATTAATTACTCGTTACTGCTTGTTGCTTTTAATATTATTTCCTAGTAATTTGAAAAGAAAGCTGGATAATTAATTAATGTATATATTTTATTTTACCTATACCTACTAGGTATTATTAGCCTTGATATTACCAAGTATCAATTTTCTAAGATCTGATCGTATACGGTCGGAAGGAACACGTCACGCACGGGTAACACAGATTTCGATATATCCATAGGATGAATAGAATGGCTTATACTAATGTTACATTATTATCAATTAACTATAATGTTTTACAATCAAATGAGTATGCGAGAGAATATTTAGTCTTGCATTAAATGCTTAAAATATTTAATCGCTTTATGTTTCGTTGTTATCGCTATATTTTTTATGCTATAATCATATTTATTATAGTGCAAAAATCATATTTTTAAGTTAAAAAAGGGAAAACACTTTCTCATTGTTTTCATATAATAATAATAATAAAAAACTTGCAGACTTTGTCTATTGTTTCGCCTTACGTTCACTCAAGATTCATGATTGTAGGCTCAAATATATGACTCAATTGAATTGACTCAAGACTGATTCGTGACTCAATGCAGTATCTGAAACATCTACTAGTATGAGGCATACAGTATTGAAAGAAAAGAAATAATGAAAACTTCGTTTCACTAGTTACCTCCAATCCTTTTAACGTGGGAGCATATTTACGTGTCTTTTGTTCTGAGCTAGGCATGCGCATTTCTCAGTACGAGGGGCATCAGGACATTGTCCACTACGCTGGCCTAGTGCGTGAAGGCGGACTTAAGTAAGACAAGAGGTAATCATGATAGAAATAATTCGCTCATGAAAATATCAGAGGTGCGAGACCCGGATTTGAACCCCCATCACTTTATTATCCAAGCGAGCACGTTATCGCTGAACTACCAGCCTTTTTTTATATTTACGTACGAAAGCTATTTTAATTAAGAAAGTTTATTAAGTTACACTAAATGTAAGCTATGCTTGTGTTATGTGTAATAAGCTGAATGAAAACTGAACCTGGTTACGTAACTAAACATCATAATTATTGCCTTTAAGATTTGCTTTTAACATGTTGATAAACGCTGACCAAATTATTTGGACATAAGTTGTCAAATAACTAGATTTTGATCTTAACAACATATTTGAGCTTGACCCGATTACAGTTTGAAAATGTAAACATTAATCAACACATTTTTGAAAAACTTTCACACAATTCACTAATTTTATCTCTTTAGCCCGCTTGTCTTTGCTCTACTGGCAATAGACAGTAAAATGTAAGCAAATCAAAAATATATCTTTAAAATTTGACTAACTATTAACGAACTTTAAATCTGTAGAACTAACGCCCAACGTGGTCTTCTCACATCCTGTTAGTGGACACCGCTATGTTTCAGACTATAATCTAAATCTATTTACTTAATTCCATCAAAATCCGTCCGATACGGTTGGTCGGCGTGAAGAAGTAACAACCTTACAAACTAACTTTCGCATTCATAATAATTAATAGTAAAGTATGTTCTTTCATAAGAACTAAGTAAATTATTGATAAATAGATCATAATTTTTTTTAATTGAATCTGATCTGATCTGATCTGTAAATAGCAGCAATTACAATATTTGTCTAAGCATTAAAAATATACTGACACAGGTAGGGAATCATCTATCCCTGGCACTGAATTTCGGTTTGTTAATTACAATGTTATATAAATTGAAAGTAGGTACCTACAGTTGTTGTATACTATATTCGAATAAAGTAAAAGGTTCGAGTTAATGACGTTCTTCTCGTTCGATTACATGATAAGTATTTTGTAGGTAACATATGAACACATATTATAATATTTATAAATAAATAATTTACCATCCCACTGCTTCCCTTTAATATGACACCCTCATAAGGCTTTAATCGACGATTATACATGACATCGAAAACTCGTTTAGTTATCTCAGATATAGAGGTTTCACAATGTTTTCCTTCACTGTAAGTTTAGTGATAATCATAATAAAAAGAATTTTATAAAAATCTTAGAGGTGTGCATAGGTTAATCTACCTAGGTGTACCTACCTAGGTGTGTAGGTATACTTAATGTAATTTATACCTACACACCTGGCACCTAGCACAAAATGGCTTAACAACTAGGTAGTTTACTTAGTTTTCCAGAAGAGAGTGTTACTACTGGCTATGAGTACTTTTACGTTGAAAATGAATTATCTAATGAACTACAGTCATGTCTATGTCATGTTTTATTTTTAAAAAATATAAAAGGTAAGTTCTTTACAAAAATTGACCATAAGTCACACTTGGAAGTCCATAAAGCTAGTATTTATAAGAAATCAAAGCAAGAATATAGTGCATTGCGAGTACAAATATAGGAATGTAGGAAGCCTCAAAAAATAGTTGATAGCTAGCAAAAACAGGAAACATGTACCACATCTTGTACATTAATCTATTTAATGGCCATATTACATTAAATAAACCTACAAATTATTTATCTGATACGTAGATAGATGATCTTACGTCGGATGTTAGACAAATACGTATGTACGAAATCATAATAACAAAGTTTATTAAAACCAAAAGCCGTAGCGAGTTTCTTAACTAAAGTACCTACATCCCGTCGAAAAAAATTTGAAAATGCATTAGGAGACCTTGAATACACAACTAATTGTGAAAAAAAAATAGTCAAGAAGCACCTACCTATGTTACTACACTATGTGGAGAAAGCGTACATGTTAATAATGTTATATATTAAACTTATCATTCGT
This sequence comes from Boloria selene, assembly GCA_905231865.2. NCBI lineage: Eukaryota > Metazoa > Arthropoda > Insecta > Lepidoptera > Nymphalidae > Boloria > Boloria selene. The sequence goes on from HG993133.1 coordinate 4,583,727, forward strand.
TTTCTTATACATCAATACCCGGAAATACTAAACTGAGTATAAGACAATCATTAAATTAAATGTCTCTAACATTAATAGAGAGCTACTCATACTCGTACATTGACTATTATTTTTTATGCACGATTCAAAAATGAATAACGATTGAACAGGCGATAGTAATAAATAATATGAATAAAATTTTGTTTAAATGCTTTAATAATTAACAATAATAATTAAATACAAAAAGTAAAACCCTCAACACAAAAGTATTTAAAGCTAAAGAACGGTTTAATTTTTAACAAGCCATACATTTATATATTTATATCCAGAATATTAATTATTTTTATTCCGCATTTCACAAAAACTATTGTTTTTTACAATTAATACGTTTCAACGAACAGAATTGAAAACTCTTTCACTCACAAACATTCACATTTATAAAATAAGTGGGAAACACTACATTAATAAAAACAAAAATTATGTAGTACATGCCTTAATGTATATAAAATTGACTTTCTTTTTATGTTCCTCAAACGTCACAATAGATTCGCAGCGGTGCTGCAACGCTGACAAAACTCCACGTCTCGATAATCTACACGAACCATTTTAGTTTGTAAGCATTATGAAACAACCTTTATAACCTTGACTTCAATTGTCACGAGAAACATATAATTAATTAAGAAAAGCTGTTTTATCTAAACTTTTTCTTATCAATATCATAATCACAATAAATCTTTAAATTATGATGAATTATGCCTTTGATTGATCAATTTACCTTTCTCCAAACTTCTTAATTTTTCGAGCAATTAAAATCGGCCCATTTGTTAAATATTACTAATAAAAATTAACATATTTAATATAATATAATTAAAGTTCAATTTAAATGATGTGCCTCTCTTATAATCAATCGACGTGACTTTCGCATAGAGTTTTTTGAATTGAACTTGTTATATTTATAATTTTGATATATGTTACATCAAACTTACTCTAGTAAAAGTAAAATTACTAGTACATCATAAAAGTAAAGATTAGACGACTGACAATTAGTGGCTCATCGGCATAGCGAATCCATAGGTCGTAATGCATGCTTGGAGCGAACGTTTGTTTACATTATTAATTAATATATAACTAGTTACTAAATATTATCAAGAAGTAATAATATTATCTTTATCTTTCATAAAAGAAGATGGACATACTTTGATAGAATAGAGTTAAATAGCGTCTCTACTTGCACTCAATCTCAAGAAAAGTTAATATTTAGTTTATTATTTATTAAATTAAAAGTTTTATTCTAAGGTTCGTTAAACTTTAAAATATAAGCTCTACTTAACGGTTCTAAGAATCGGTTGTAAAAGGAATGTAGTAGTAACGCACTTGCACAACTAGTGCTAGATACCATAGTAGAGATAAATATTGTCATTCATTCACATCCAACAAGATTTATCTTAATTTGATATTTTTCTAAAGTAGAAAGAAAGATTTATATTTTCAAATATGATATTTATTAGGAAGGCTTTGTTTGTTAGTTTGAAGTTACGTTTCAACAATAGTATGTTTGAAAGCATACATTTTTCAAATATGTTATCTTAATAATTTTAGTAGATAAGTCCCCAAATTATAGCGCTCGTTGAATTCTTTTCTAAAGAACCAACATTTTTTGAAAAATAATATAATGTTATTACAGTAACCTGTTGTACATTAGGGAAATTATGGACATTATAGCTAAAGTATACCAATGGAAGTGCATTTAAATGTTTTTATTACTTTTATTTACTCTTTTTTCAACTTTCCTATTTACATAAAAATAGACACTTCGATTCGAATGTACTTAAAATTATAAAAATATGATGGACTTAATTATTTATTTACCTACAAAAATAATAATTTATCTATCGAATTTATCCACATTATGTATTTCATTTTTTTCTTAACTAAATGAAAGTTTAAGTCCAAACTTTCAGTTCTTAATTTCAAATAATTATCTTTCAATAATTTCAAATTATGTTGTGTTAGAAATAGTATAAAGTTTAAAGTTTTAGATTAAGGAACTTTTAGCGTAATTTATTAGGGTTTTGGATAATTTATCTAATTGTTGACAATAAAAATAGAGTGCCATCTTTTTACAATTTTGCTTTTTTTGAATTTTGGTACATAATTTGAAATTTCAACTCACGTATATCAGCAGCCGCGTACTGCAGCGCCAGGAGGATCGTTGCGACGACCAACATGCTTGAACAACTATACCGTACACTAGAAAACGGTTCACCCAGCCGAGTCGCTGTGTCGACCGGCACTGCGCCTTCACGATTCCACTACAAACGGTAAGGACATGTGAATGGCTTGGGAAAAGCAGTGTCTATCGCTTTCCTCGTCTCTACATCAGTCTGTTATACACTAGAGAGGGATAGTAGGACTCTCTTCTACCAACTACCGGTGTTGCAGGTCTATACTGAAACAGAGTGTCAGACATACACGTGACCAGTCACGTTTTTAATTCAATATAAAAAGCGGTTCTGCATCCGATTATATATATTTACGATAGCGATTACAGTTTTCATAAATATTATTGAAAAGTCGGTTATAAGTAAGTTATGCTATATGTGTTTTTAAAATATTAAAACTTTAAGTGTTTAGTACAAGTTTATGCCTATATTTAATTTTACTCTTTTTTCTAAAAAAGTAAAAATATTTTGGGTATTCTCCATAAGAGGTACATCACTAAAATTAGATTAAAATGTGACTCAATAAATTAGACTTATAAAGTGACTTATAAAGAGATATCTAGTAGAAACATGTGTAAAGCCGTAGAAAGTAAAAATAAGAATTGGGAGTATGAGATATAGAGAGAAGAACTTTCAAAATACGCCTGTTCAATCTATATACAAAAATACTTATGTACACGCGTTAGAAGTTACACTTCTTTGGTGTAAGAAGATAAAAAACCTTTTTTTAAATTTTGTCTTTCGCTTTATTCTACATTTATAGAAAAAACGACACTTACAATAGAAAAAAGGTATTTAATGCATTGAAAGTTTTATTATAACGCATTACTAGTTAAATAAAGTTTATTTAAATATCACAAAAAAACTAAAATGTTGAATATAGCTAACTTCAGGGTGTCGGTTTTTCGTGACGATGTGCGCGCGCATCGTGAAAATTTACTCTCATCATTTTTCCCTAACGCGCCATAAGAAGTATAACTTAAACAAGTAGTAGTCCTCAGTGTCGTTATGGCCGATCTCACTGGGATTAGCCATTTTAACATGTAAAGAAATTAATTACACGAGTGATTTCAAGCACAGGTGTGCTCCTCATCCCTCATTACAGCAAGTAGGATAACTGTCACCATGAATAAATTGGTTCGCGAGAACGACAAGTTTTCGTGCTACGCCATAACGTTGAAATATCACTTCGCAACTAGAGCGGCTATGCAGAGTTTCTTAACAGTTAAAACTAATGACTCTTTTGGCCCAACCTTCTGATCTACGGTCGTACAAACTTCATCAACAATATTTTACATAATAATTATATCGTTAATAGAAATATGCACCCTGTGTAATGCAATTATTACCATGACCTTTATTTCTATTGTCTTTAATAGTACGTGATAATTAGATTAAATGTGACATTTTCAATCCTTAAAAAAGCATGCAATCGAAAGTCTTATAAATTCTAGACTTCCTTTCACGGTTTTAGGGCTTGACAAGCTTAATAGTACAAGAGATAACACGTCCCTATTTAATGATATTTTCACGCACTTCACGCAGTATGCTTAAAATTTTATTATGTTGTAAAGGCACTACATCTATAACAGATAGAGTAATTTGAACAAATTATTTCCCGTTATATTTATGTTATTATACAATTAATTGTATTACTATTTAAATATTCGTGTAATTTTATAGAAAAACTATTATTTTAATTGATTTTTGATAAGATGTAATTTACTGGCTAGGACCTCCTCTCAAGATCAGACTTTAAGAGGGACCAGACCATAGCCCACCACGCTAGCCAAGTGTAGGTTAAGTGTTGGTTTTACATTTGTACGAGACGTGAGAATAAGGCCACCTCTACTATTATCCGATGATAAGCCATGTAAAAATGTTTTAAGCACAAACAGTAAAATTGTAATGTTCGAAAAATAATTTATCTAAAATATGGATTTGACCTTATTATATTATACAAAGAAACGCCTAAGACCCTGAACTTGAAAAAAACGTGAAACGTAATAAACAAACACACATACGCTAATCATATGCATTTACAGTAGTAATCTGATTCTACAAGCCTTTTAGAACCTCATCTCCTACGTTAAGGTAGCGTATAACATTATTCCGTTTCCGCCGGCGAGCGGCGCTGTGAGGCAACGTGGTCAAGGCGACCAGGCTGCGGATTATTGGCAACTGTGGAAATAAGATCTCACTTGCTATGGAGGTTTACGTAACCTAATAGTGTCATCAAACAGCCACAATAACTTTACGAAAGCACCATGGAAAACTGGTAGTAAAGAAAAGCCTAGAAGGCGTTATAATGTGCCTGTACAATATGTATGTTATAGTCTGTAGATCCGATGGGAAAACCATTTTTTTTGCAGTCTGTGTCTCTAATATATCTTTTTTTATGAATTAACTGCTTTGTAACTGTTAAAAACAAATAAATTATATATTAGAAGGAAAACTTAACTTCGTTTGAAAGGTTAATATAATTTTGAGATATACAAAGTATTTTTTTATTTTACAAAACACATATGTATAATGCACAAAGAATAAATACGAAATTTAGAACTCTTAATGTAGCATGGCATGCCATCATTCCATAATAAATATAGTAAAATCAATCACGTTTTTTCGCCGGGGAAACCTAACACGAGGACTCCATTGGCCGTCAAATGGATAAGGTACTGTAAGACTTCTATTTAACTAAAACCTATAGTGGAATCCGTAATCGCGGTGCAATTGAACGCTTATGCACACACTACAAAACTTATACGGGTTGAACTCCTGCCTAAATGTTACTCCAGATGATAATCTATTTATAAACTGAATTCCAACCAAATCTATCCAGCCGCCATAAACACATAAATAATTATGAACATGCATATTTTAAACGTAACTCGAAAAGCACTATGAATAGTTCAGCGATTGTTTATTTCTCAACCGGTGTGTAGTGTGTGCGCAAACGGATGGGTCAGTAGGATGCTGTGCAAATAGGAACCGATTATCCGCAATTATAACAGATTAGAAACCCTTTCGTCAAGGTTTGCGAAAGTTAGAGCAATGAACTTTTAGTTTGTATGACTGATTACTTTAGACTGACTAAGTATAATCTTATATACTTCTATACTATAATATATACTATAATATTATAAAGAGGAAGGATTTGTATGTATGTTTGTAACGAATTGGCTCAAAAAGTACTGGACCGATTTCAAAAAAGGTAAAAGAATTTACCATTTGAATGCTACACTATCACTAATTAATATACACTATTTTAATTGCTACACTAAAAACTACAATACCAGGAGAAGAGGACTTCGCACGTCGCACATAATATATGAAATAGGTAGCCGCGCGGCTCAGGAGTAGGTATATTAAAGCTGGAGTAATTATGGAGAATTTTCAACCCAGCGAGTGATTGAATGAAGTTTAGTAGCGATTAAAAAAATGAACGCGGGAATTCATGACACAAAGAAGAACTGACATACAGTTATTTGTAGGTGAAAGAGTGCCACTTTACGTATATAAGATAAGTACTATAAAAAGTTTAATATACTTACATGCATATAATAATACAAGCGCTTATTTTCGCTTCGCTTGAGTATGTAATAGGCAAATAGTGTTAAAATTTGTTTTTTGTTTAAACATGGTAAATTCTGGAAATTCCAATCCAAGGTTATTAGCTATATAGCAATATGTTATGATCTTAGGAATTGAGTGCTCATAAATAAATAAACTACAACGGCGTAGCCTCAGGCAATACCAATGTTATATCAATACGAAATGATGTACAGTTTTAAAAATATATATATTTATATTCGAAAAAGTCAAGTGTAATACACAATATATTATTTGGAGATTTGTTTTCAAACAGAGCAATGTAGTTTAGTAACGTAATGCATATTTCATAGTTAGGATATGTCTAATATCGAGGACCAAGTAGAAATATGATTGATGATTAAACCTTACCTGTTGATGAAGTTATTATAATTATACGAAGCCTTCATCTAAAGATACTTTCACTCTCTTCCCTCTTTAAAGTCGTAAAATTCTAAAATTCAGAACGAACTTTGAAATTTATTTGAACACTTGAATTGAAGTTGTTAGGAGAGACAAAACTTCACTATTTGTGCAAAGAAAAAGGAATAAAGGATAGCATTAGTAGTTCAGTGGTGACGTGCTGACTTAAAATAGCAAATGATGCGGGTTGAAATCCGAGTCATGCAGCAGTTTCAGGGTACTGGACTATGACATGTTATCCCATCGAATTATGGGAAGGCTATTGCCCAAGAGTGGAACGTTTTAATTATAAACGTTTTAGTTAATTTAACACGATACTTTAAAAGTTAGGTAGAATGTGACATAGGCTACTTTGTATCCTTTTGATATAAAGATTTATGGGGGTCTCATAGTTGGCGAGGTTCGTAGTCCGAGGTTGGTCAAATTGGCAGTAAAAACAAATTTAATACCTTTTTATAAGGTTTAATAGCAGAGTAACAGTTTTTAATGGAAAAGTCGTAGAGTATGTTAAAAATAATTTTATTATAATATCATTAACAACAATTTTACAATACGTAAAAAATCTTTGTACATAAAAAATGTATTCTCTAAGACATTTAGTAAGTATCTTAATTTATTTATTTACATAATTAACAATACAGACAGATGTAATTTATAAAATCATAGAGCCATGAAATATAAATTATGTGAACAAAAGTTTCGCTATTTGGGAGACTTTGACTACTCTCATTTTCTAGTTAGATGTTACAAATTAAAATATACAAATTAAAAAAAAACTGAAATAACATCATGAATCAAAATCAACGCCATACTTATAGTTATATATTATACATTTTTGCGAAGCTATCGCATTTAATATATAGTGCAAATTATTAGATACTTTTAAATTTGAATCTATACATATAAAAATAATACTAAAGGCTGTAGGCTAGTATTAAAATTGCATATTACTATCAAATAAGTAGTTTGGTCATATGTGTGTTACTTCATATTATACATGTATAAACAAAATTAAGGTCATTATCCTCTGTTGAGAAAGCTCTTGCAGCTAAAATTTGACATTCATCGTTATTTTTGAGATATAATATCAATAGAGCTATTTTAAAGGTATTTTAAAATAATATAGTTTTATGCGATTGTTTTGTAATTAATTAGTAAAAATATCCTACAATATAAATATTATCACATATTATATTTAGACATTCTAAAAATAAAATAATCTAACTTCACTATTACTATTTAATAATAAAATAATCTTCTCATATGTTAATAAAATCATAGTACCAGGGACTTTTCTTATGAAGTAGCAATTTACCCTAGCTTTGCTCAGGTATAAGTTTAATAGCCCTGGAAATTTCTATTTCTTTTTCTTCCTTGATTTTTTTTGGACATTAACTAAAGCTATTATGATCTGACATTAAACACATTTGTGTAGCACTCGGCGATGATGTGGAAGAATATTGAGAATCTCATCACTGCTTTCAGAGTTTACTTCTATATAATTGGTATGTTCCTAAACTTTTAGATTACTTGTAGATTAATTTAAATTTCGATGTGAAAACAGCAATATTAATTTGTTTTAATCTCTATTGTTTTATTTACGTTAAACATTTTCGCTGTAAATAACACTTTTTCAGATCTTAAGGCATTTGATTATATTTTATGCATTAGTTTTAAATAATTTTTAATATAAAAGTTAGCTTAATATTAAAAAAATTAATAAGCTAGACAACAGGAAGTATCTCATCAAATGGTATAGGCGCAACTATTTTGTTGGCTGCGTCTAAAAGAATCTTTGCGACGGTCTTTTCTAAGTACGGTTGCATGGTCTTTAAGAACTCCGCACGATTTTGATTGATTGCTTCATTCGTTGCATCTCCTGTAAAGTCGTTATAGATATTTTTAAATTTATCCCATATTGATACAAGTGCCGTTACATTTGTTAGTATAAAAAAAATAAAAAATATTATATAGCTTTATATTTTAACTAACCATAGGATAAGCTAATGATCACTTTTAGGTAAAAATAATACAGATACCAAGGAAAACACAAAAATATTTAAGCTCTACATTACTCTACCTTTACTTTTAATGAGCATTTATGTCTAACATAAACATTGCTTTCAAAAATTATCAGGCATAATTTTTAGCTTTAATTACGCATTAAATACTCAGTTTTACTCCGATAATATGACCAAATAATTAATAAATATTAAAGTAAAACTAAAATACGTACCCAAAGCTTTGTTTCCATTGAAAAGTCCGTCCAACCTAATGCGATAGTCCTTGATCTTTATGTCAACATTCAGATCGCTAAAATGAAGGTATTGTTTTCCTTCATGCTCTACTAATTCAGATTTAAGTAGGATTTCTGCGTCGCATTTTACTGTAAGATATTAAATATGAATATAAATTCATTTATAAATAGATTTTTAAATATTAGTAAATATCTTCATTTTCTTCACCTTGCGATAAAAAAAAACTAAAATATGTATGTAATTCTACTTATTTTTTCAATATACTTCTTGAATTAAACGCTAGAGTTTAATGTGAGTAATTCAAACAGTAATGTAGTAAACGAATGAAACAAAAAAAATCACTCACCAGCATCAGCTACCAAGTTTCCTTCTCCACGTAGAGGTACGATTAAGATTTGAGTGTCAAGATTGTAGCGTCCGTCTAAGTGCAATTTGGGAAACCGCACTCGGGCGCGAATCGTAAATGTTTCTAGATTTACTCTGTAAATAATTTCATAGTAAATCATAAAATATATTAAAGAATTAAATAATATCAGAGATTATTTTCGGTCATTTATCTCTATGTTGTCAATGTCGATGAATGATAGATCTTCTAGCTTTAGTTATGAATTATGATACAAAATGGTAAAGTCGAGAAATGTTCGCAAAAGTTGTTTAAATGAAAAAAAATACATTTAATGACTGTGAATTTTCTGGAACTAATCTTTTTAAGGAATTTCAATAAAAATCAGGGTAATTTTTACAATGACATTTGCTAAGAGATTGCGTTGAATGTCGCATTATTTTTGAATGTTATTTTAAACATAATATTCTACTGTAATACAAATAACTTTTATCAATTTAACATTAGACTTTATACTTTTATACCTTTATGTACTATTTAATTATATTGCCTTAGTTCTAATCTCTTTCCCTCTCTCACCCTCTCTCCGTCCTTTTTTATATCAGTAATTATTTTTATATATCAAGTATAAAAATAATTACTTTTTTTTTTTTTTTTTTTTTCAAGTATAAAAATAATTACTGATACGAATAATTACTGATACAATAAATACTTACGAAACACTTTTAATAGTGAAGTTTCCAGCCCCAGAAACTCTCACATCCTTTCCTGACGCTTTAAGAGGCACAAGTTCTCCGCTCACCGCAACAATCTGAAATAATTCACAGGCGTTCTTATAGTCCTACTAATATTATAAACGCGAAAGTTTGTAAGTGTGGATGGATGGATGGATGTTTGTTACTCTTTCACGTAAAAACTACTGAATGGATTTTAATGAAACTTTACAATAATATAGCTTATACATCAGAATAACACATAAGCTACAATTTATAAAGCACTAATACTAGCGGAACCCGCGGCTTCGCTCGTGCTAAATCTAGAGATGAACCCGAGCGAAGCGAGGGCCGCTAGTTATTCATAATTTACGCAAAAAATAACATGGAATTTTACGTTGAATAAGAGTGTATGTCATATAAAAGAATAATATAACATAAAAACATCCTATGGTAAACACAATTGCAAAAATTGACAACAAATTACAACTTTTATGTTGAACGGTTTGAAAACAATATGAGACTATTTAATAATAATTAAATTTAAGCTTTTCATAAATATAAACATTACATTCATAACTAAGAAGTAAGTAATACATTTTATAAGAAAATAAATTTAATAAAAAAATGTTAATAACACTCATAAAACTTTATGTATTGGTCATCAATCACACTGTGAATAAATTAAAGAATGAAGACGTAAATGAGGTGTTCACAATTCAACAAATGCATCTTTATCGGCTTAATAATATCTGGTTGCGGCCTTGCGTCACATAAAAGGCTTTATAAAATATATTTGATGTCAAGAGCGTACATTGTACAAAGTTACAAGTTCAAGGCATGTATAAAAAATTTACGATTACAATAAAACTATGTCCCGTAATTTTTTTGATAGAACTTTGTTTTTAATGGTTAACTTCAATGTTGCTGCTCTAACATCGACTTTAAATTATCAAACAAAATTTTACAATATTAATATATTGTAATATTAATATATGTATTTGTATACGCATATCTTTGCTCTACCGTTATATATTTTTAACATTTGACACTGTATATAAGAAAAGAAGTATATAAAAATGATTATAAAGTAACTAATCCTGAATGAATTCAATTAAAGCTTAAAAGCATCCTTAATAAATAATTTTAATATTTTCAGAAAAAAATGAACTTTTCAATAGTTCTCTTTACGGCAGTGTTATAAAAGAAGAAAGCTTGTTTTATAAAATATAGCGCTATATAAAATAAACTTTTATATGAAAAATGCTACAGATACGCAAGATATAAACTTCTCTCTCTCCCTATCCCTGTCTCTCTCTCTCGCTCTTTCCTGACTCGGTTGTTTTATTAATTTTTTAATAATTATATAATATTTCGTTAAGCTGTTTTCAAACTACAAGTTCGTCCGACTTAAAAGTAAGCACACACACACAAACATTTACATTTATATTAAAAGTTTAAATATTTTGATCACTTAAAGAAGTTTACCTCTGGGATATAAAAGGGTTCGATACTGGGTACGTTGAGCTCCGGTATGCCAGATACCAGCTGGGGTCGTAGGTTTTCGATAGAGTTCCGGACGCAGTGGTCAATTGTCGCTTGATCCCTCTTGCATACCTTTATGTAGTCCGCTGTAAAAGCAATATCAAAACTAAATAAATTAAAAATCATAATTGACCAGATTTGTAAATTTAAAATTGTTATTTAAAAATATTCAATTTTCTGAGAAAGACAACAGATATTAACACAAATATAACTTTATGTAAACTTAACTCTAGTGAAAATAAATAAATCGGCAATAAGCATTTAATAACAATAATAATATTCTCCTTCTCTTTCAAGTATAAAAGTTCTACCGCTTTCTTTAACGGTTACCAATATCACTGGATCTCATCAAATCTACCACACCGGCGATATTAGATTATACACACTTAAAACATTATCCTACACAAATTCTGATGAAACAGCTTAACTAATTCTCGTAAAAACCAGGGTGTATCTTCTGTCTTTTATTATTGAGTTCATAAGAGCTACCCACTATCCCACAACCTGAGCATTTTGTGGTATACTTTACTGAAAAACTATCACGCCTATAGATTTGTGCTTTAACATAATAATAATTATTATTATTATTAAATAATATAATAAAATAATAATTTTATAACGATTAAAATAAGAAAATTAACAATTTTGTGCTCATTGAGTAGAATTTTATTGTACTACTAACGCCATCAATTAGAAAACCAAAGAGTTAACAAGAAGAAGCTACGCGAGCCCTTACAAAGCTCAGCTTTTTGCTACTTATAGTGCATGATCCGAACCATACAACCATAAAGGAAGTCATTTGCATTCTATCGTTGTGTGTATTTATAATAAGGTTTGATTTATTTATATATACAAATAAACTTTATATTTTGCGAAAGCCATGATGTTAATGGATCCAACAATACCACTAGGATATAAAGGACTATATTTTACAAAACTAACACGTCTTAAACGGTAAGCGATAATAAACAGATATAGTTCTCTTGTAATCAATGTATTTAGCATTTGCGACAGATTACTCACGTAATATGATTATAGGCAGAAGCGTATCGACCTTCAAGACTACATAATAAAAAACGTAAGTAAATTATTTAATTTATTATATTTACTTATTATAAAATAGTAACTATCATAATCCTCTTCGAAATTAAATAATTGTATTGACGATGCGATGTTAGCAACCCCAAAATCTCTTGATTCTAGCCCGCAAACTTGGCAACATGTATCAGCGATAGTTTAGTATTTCTAACTTTATTTCTAGCCAACGTTGAACGCAGCGACCAATCTCACAGAGATGAGCTATCTACATAAAAGAAATGATAGTGCTAATGTATGTCTATAAATACCAATGAAATAGATAGTTGCCTTTCTCATTACTCTCAAACTCCGTTAAAACGAAAAATTTACACGGCAACGTAAAATTTGATTTATGTGATACCCCTAACGAGAGTCCAGTTACCAAACAGTCCAGTTTATTTATTATACGTCATACTAATGATACAAGTAAATAGTCTACGTAGTATATTTTTGTTATGGCGCTATTATTTAGCTCTACCCTATAATACAACATACTATCTTAAATCCTATGATATACGGAGAAGCCGGAAAGAGTCTGAAACGTTAGTTTTATGCGGTTTTGGTAAGGGTCGTAATGAGTTCTGAAATTAGACAAGGGTCTAGTCTATTATCATTCTTTTTGTCTATAATTTGAAAATAACGTAAACAAAGAGTTTATAGTAATATTTTGATCAAGTAAAATAAGTTTAAGAGAAAGTGGACTGCTATATATAGCTATAATAATATAATATAAAAGCTCTACTATTAGGATTACTAAGGTATTATTTTATTAGTGCTGTTTAATAAATTATTAATCAATCTTAATTTATAAATCATAAGTGCTTATAATAACTAAATGTCTAAGCTACATACTACACATACATTATTTTACTGTAATACCTAACTAAATACCTGCAATGAAAAATGAATAATTCAAAACTGTTGACATAGTTGATGACGTCGAATCTGTGACCACTGGCACAAGTCGGTCACTACAAACTAAGCCAAACGTCATGTCGTCTGTGTTTCGTAAGCTTGATGTTTTAGAATATAGATATACATAATTAGCATATATGTAAACAAAAATATTTCAGTTAAAAACATTGAAATAAATAATAAAATATTTAGTTTAATGGATTTGTGAAAAAAAGGAAATAAATTATATGAAGCTAGAGTTATACTTAAAGGTTGCGAACTAAATAGAAGTTCGCGCGAAACCATGAGAAACAAATAGTTAGATATCCTAAAAATAACAGTAAATAATAAATATTAAAAGAAATTAGAGCTACGTAGCGGCCATATCCGCTATGCATAAACGTATCAGGTTCGATGTCCGCACGTATTAAATATTTACATAGGTCAAGGTTCGCATTCTTATGCATTATTATTCATTTATTCGTTTTCTTTATTTCCGCGTGGATTTAACATCATTTAAGAGTCAGTGCAATATTACACAAATACAAAGTACCTACTTACTTTAGGTAAAATTTCTTAAAGAACACACACAAAATGCTTACGTATTATTTATATAGTTATGACATATTACTGTTTTAAGACAATATACATCTTACTAATATAATAAACGTGAAATATAAGTATGGATGGATGGATGTTTGTTATTCTTTCACGTAAAAAACTACTGAATGATTTTTAATGAAACTTTACAGTAATATAGCTTATACATCAGAATAACACATAGGCTACAATTTATAAAAAAATTGTGTAAATTGTCCAAAATATGACGATAAGTGTCAACTAAGTAGTAAAAAATCTACCATCTGCGAGCTTTTCTGAAATGTTTACCGTAAACAAGCGACTCGCTCTCACTTCGCTCGGGTTCGTCCCTAGACTTAGCGCGAGCAAAACCGCAGGTTCCACTAGTTTAAAATAATCAAGTGTCATTGTGTAATATAAATAAATTAATTTTAATTTATACTTTAAGTTTAAGGAGCTACTCACAATAGCGATAATATAGATTTCCCTGAAATTAGATTTTTATTATTATTTTTTATAATACTCATGTATAATACTTACATATAAACCTTCCTCTTAAATCACTATCTATTAATAAAAAACCGCATTAAAATCCGAAGCGTAGTTTAAAAGATCTAAGCTTACAAATTCGAGAAGCAACTTCATTTAATACTTATATAAAGATATAATAATATCAAACGAAATTATTAATTACGTAGAGCAATCTATTTTAATCTTTTCTTTTATGCAGATTTAAAGATAAGCATTTTAACAGCCTAAAGTAACTACCTAATTTGCTCCAAATAATTGATTTAACCATATTAATTGTTATAGCAAGGTTATGTCGCTAGTAAATATTAATAGAATAACCATTAGTTAAACCAAAAATGTAACAATTGAATAATTGAATAATCTCAATAATTTAACGTGTATCTGATATTTAAATTTATAACACAATGTGTTGCCAGTAACGTTGTCAGAGGTACACATACAGTGGTGCATTCATTAAATTTTTCATTAAAAAAAATAAACAATCTGAAAATGTGTTGTTGATTAAATAATTGATATAATGCTTGTTAGCTTTTTTTTTGTAAATTATCTTCTGTAATAATCTTGCTTACAACACGTGATTAAAATTTAGTACGTGTTACAAATGTAAACTATAGTTATGTTCATGTTTTATAATTTATTTCAGCTGTTATAATATGTCACTTCCTTAAATTTACTAGTAATATAGTTAGTAAGTAAAGTATGTTTATAAAGCAAATACAGACAACCTGACTTTAAATTTATAATTTTATATTTTTAAGTAAAAAATAATAAAATAAAATTTATTACGCATACAAGCGTTTAAAATAATGAAGTTAAAATAAACTAAAAATATATAGGTATTCTATTATTTCATTAAATTTTAAAATTCACACACTTTTATAAATAAAATTTATTTTAAAATATACCTTTCCTAGACAAACAAATAAAAATAAAAAAATCAATTTGTCACACAAAACAAAAAACGATCGAAATTTAAAATAAATATTAAATAATAAATAATTTAACTATTTACTTACGTATTTGCACAAAAAGCCGGCCCTGAACGAGGCAGAACAATACGAGAGTAGTGATTGAAGAACTGTAAACCATTTTGACGTTTATCGTGCGACTGATTTTCTGACTTCGAACACAACCACTAACCGACATGCGGACTAACCAATAGTTTTATACAGGCTTCGGTCGTCTCTCATTATATATTATCAAGGTAAGGTGGAAACGAGCGCAGCTTGATAAAGATATTAAAAATAATTTACATATAAGTGGAGTGTAATGGGGTAATATAAAGTTTTGATGAAGTCCAAAGATAATACTTATATAGAAAAATATGAAAAATATTTTATAATTTTATGGATTTTCATTTAAAACTCATTTAATTCATTCAAATTTTTTTAATATATTTTTTGTATCAAATATATTTATTTACTAAGAATAGTACAGAGAACAGAGCTAAATAATTAATAAAATCTGTTCTATTTCGCCTAAGTTACTTGTACTTCATTTATCCCATAGATATGTGTAACACTATCCCTACATAAATAAAACAAAGTCCTCCGCCGCGTCTGTCTGTCTGTTTGCGATAAACTCAAAAACTACTGAACCGATTTTGATGCTGTATTTACCAATGGATAGAGTGGCTTTCGAGAAAGGTTTATTATATAACTTCGCTCGCGCCAAATCTAGGGACAACCCGAGCAAAGCGAGGGTGAGACGCTAGTGAAGTATAAAAAAAATATTTTAGAAAACAACGCGAATGTACGAGAATGTCATTATTTATAGAAAATAAGTAAATTCATCAATATTGACGCCATTTGTTGTGATATAATGTCTAAATCAATTAAGTGATAACCACATCACGAAATCTTCCAACAAATTTGTTTTATTTTAAACAAAATTGTGTGTAATGTGGTGTGTCATATTATTACTTTTAGATACAATTATGTTTCCATATAAATAAAATTAGTCGACTTAGTCGAATTTATACGTTAATTATTTTAGTTTTATATAAATATTTAGTCATTATTTTAACGATACAGAGGAAATCGAATCTATAGCTTTTAAGAATTTTGTCTCTGACATAGACACAAGTTCAATTTCTTTTTCTTCGCTGTTTATTTGTTTTTTTTTAATATAAAGGTAAATAAAAAAGTTTATGTCAATTTTCTCTCGTCAATAGCTATAAAAACACAAATAGAAAATTTTCTATTTTCTAATTGTTTTTTATAGCTATTGACGAACTTAAGTGTTTTCAATTAAAAAAATGCGAATTTTGACGGGCGGCGGAGGACATTAGCATACAAAAACATGCAAGTTCTTAGATACACGTTTGTGCACTATAATATCACCCTTGTATTTACGCACTAACTTTAGATTTGACGCCTTGACCGAAATTCGGTCAGGAGGACGGCAATGGCATTATATAATTTTAGTTTAGCCTGCTTTAAATAATATTATGTACATTAGGTAAAGTGGAGTCATCGGCATTTAGTATGCTGTGTAGCCAGTTCATTCACAATATATGTATCTTCTGTAGAATATTTATTATAATATATTTTTATGGCGATCAAAATTTAATCATGTATAGACTAGACTAGATATTATTTGCATCTATTGTCCAGTACATAAAAGTCTCAAAAAACTTTTAAAAAATCGCATTTCATTACTATTTACTGCAGATATAAAAATCTTAGATTTCCTCGGAAAACATAAATTTTATAAGCTTTGACGTAAAAGAAGAATCGCTTATGATCTTCGTCGGACAATGATAAGCGAGCCATTAATTGTCAATTAGTAACAACAACATGCCATCATATAGAAAGACACAATGCTTAATGCAAGACTCGAGTTGGAACAATTTACAAAATTACTTTGCGTTTTGTTTACATTAACGTTTACCACTAATATTTTATAGTTAATAGCTACCTATTCTTATATCACAATATAGTAATATTAATTATTATTATTATTAAATTCGTATAATTGATTGTTTTGTTTGTTGTTTGTTTGCTTATAATTAGTTTAAAAATTTAATGATCACCAAAACCACGTTATTTCTCCTAGTGAATTTTCTTTACTGAATTAAATTTTAACTATTTTTTTTATCTTACACCTTTCCTTTGGTGTAAACTATAGTGGCGTACATCTTAGTAATCTTGGACTACGCATTCGATTACTACAAGAGAACTTAAGAAATATCTAATCATCAGCTCTGGGAATAGAAAACAGTTTAAATAGATGCCACATAGAAGACGTTATACGAGTTAAGCGGAAATAGCAAAAATAATAAAAGTTGTGATATGTTATAGTGATACTACATAAAAGGAGAGTGATTGAACGAACTCTATAGAAAAGCCGTACACCGGACAAAAATTAATCTGTTTAATTTTAACCGATAAAATTAAGAAATCATTGCGGCGATATTCAGAAATCAAGCGCACACAGTATTGTATGGGTATTATTTTAAAAACAGTGTACTAAAAATAAAGGGCAGTGCGCAATAGATAAGCCTTTTTTTTAAACGATCCATATATACAAGGAGTGCACTATATATACATTTATAATAAAAACAACAGCATCTACTTTTAAGTTTCTTTATACCTTCTTTACTTCCGTCAATAACAATCAACATAAGTAATGTATCTATCAAAATGAACGAACTAGCAATTATTTGTTTATAAAATGTATAAATGAGGTTCGTATATAATTGAATAATATTTCCACATTGCAATAATATCTTTAATATATCAAATGTGCAATCAATTATAGAATAGTTTTTATCAAGCAGTTTCCTATTTTAGAATGTCAGGGTCGTTTTTAACTCACTTGTCGCTAAGTTCAAATGGTCTAAGGAGGAAAACCTGAAGATAACAATACCTCATACAATAAAGTATTGACAATATGCTGCTATTTAGGTATACTAAAGGTGTACATACATGATCTGTGTGCGTATGTGTGTGACATAAGACATTGCTACAAGTTTTTTCTATTAGTCATAATGATATTTATTTGATGTGGGTTCAACTTTACTACAAATCTCAGTTGTAATTATAATTACATAAAATTACTTTCAGTGCTAAAGCAGTTAACTTTTACAGAATGAATATACATATTTTTATTAATGTTTTTTTAAATAAAAAAATACAATATTTTTAAATTACTTTATGATCGTTTTAAGCGGTTTAAGCTTACAAGCAGAAATCATTTCTTTATCACAGCTTGACATCGAGAAAAATGTGGCCGTTGAACTAGTTTACTATTTTTAGTGTAGAAATGGTAGGGCCATGCTTGTTTCCTTCGGGTAGCAGCCGAATGGGCCGGCACGCCCCATGTAGTACCACTCTCTCACAGAAGACCGGCGTGAAGTGGTAGCTATGCTGTCGCGTTTCGTCCGGTGAGTGAGAGTCCGGGAGGCCCACTCTCTTTCCCTAAAAAAAAACAAGGACCCGCGAAAGCGAGGGTTAATTCTAAGCTAATTAAGCTTGTATATACTTAATTTGACTTACCCTCGCTCCACTCGGGTTGTTATTAGGTTACAGGTTATAGTACTCAGAAATGAGGTACCTACTCAGAAAGCAGCCGCAATAACAAGCTATCATCGTTCCAAATTCCGTGTAAAATCTCTCAGTAGTTTTCTCGTGATGCGGTCACAGACAGGCAGGTAGAGAAAAATCTAAAAACTGTAGATTCGGCATCTATATCGATAATAAATACTATTTCATAAAGATTTTCCAAAAACTATATAATGTACATCATATTATTTGACTTAAAATTTTATTATATTCATAGATAACTGAAATTCAAAATATTATGACATACTCTCGTGGTAAGTGAATGACCTGTAAAGGACAGTACGGAAGGAGCTCCGGAAACACAGTGGTATTCACGTAACATTTAATAAATTCGAAAAGTCTGACATTCACTCAGAGCGGATAATTTTCGAGAATTCTCATATGTCAAGAAGTAATATAATTGAGTCGATTGAAGCCCTGAAAAGATTAAATGAAGGAAACTATGCCGGAAGGTATTTCATATTTAACAATGTATTGTTTTTTACCACTAAGATTATACAGAATAGGTATTTTAAATTACATTTATACTTTAAGCTTTAGATTTGTTACGCTAAAATCATGCCTTCCCTAAATTATAAATTCATTTGCTATTTTGTTCGTTTATAGTTTCCCTTCATCTTCAAACTCGTGCTGGTATCGATAAGTTGTACCTGAAATTATGAATTCGAATATTCGTAAGTTCAATACAAAGATTATATCCAATTTTTCGTTACTATAATTTAAGAAGTAACATCTTTTCTAACTAACTTCCTATACCTTTTACACCCTTTCAACACTTATTTTCAAAAATCTTTTGTTAGTATATTCACAGATTCCTCGAAAATCCTGGCCAACATGTCAAGACTATCGCATTTTGAATATTTTTTTTACTTTCTGAGATTTTGTAACTATTTTATTAATAGTAATAAGATGAACATATTTCTTTTAATTAAATTGTACAACACAAGCCCATGTAAATTATACTCTGGATAATCCCATGATTTAATTTAACAACCTACCTTATGATGCACCTGCTTAGTGTAATGATATAACATATTTTAATTAATGTTACTTATGACATAAGCTTCTATCAATAGTTGATGCATGTTTAAATGAATTTAATCTATTGTTTTCATTACAAGATTAAGTGCAGTACAACGTAACAAAAATCTTTTTTATTGTGTACCATTATTTTACCCTACTATAATATTAAGAAGATAGAGAAGAAGTTTAAGCGGCCTTATCGCTAGAAGAGCAATCCCGTCCTGAAAACCCTTAACCATAAAGAAGAAGGGATGAAATAAATCTGAGGGCGATTTTATAACATATACTGTATATTATGTAATGATTACACTCATAACTAAGTTTAACATAATTATTGTATGCTGATTAATTAATATTTTAACTTACTCACAATCATAATACTTAGTTTTGATTTAACGTTTTTCGCTTCAAAAAATAAAATTGAATGAATCAATTTGTTTCGAGCGAGGCCAGAGTAAGTCTCTAGTATAATATATTTGTTTACATATTTTAAGTATATTTAACTAAAAGAAGTAGGTTTTTACAAATAAAAATATGTTTGCGTTGTTAATGAACAATGCTTTTCATTCGTGTTAAAATAATATAGAGTAGACTATTCTGTTTTTATGATTTAGAAGAAGATTTTAATCGCACGTTATGATCATGAATCACCTTTTCGTGATTCAACAATAAATGCTAATAACATATTGTACCTACTGTTTTATCCTGAGGATTAAACCTATACTAATATTATAAAGCTAAAGAGTTTGTTTGTTTGTTTGGTTGAACGCGCTAATCTCAGGAACTACTGGCCCGGATTAGAAAATTCTTTTAGTGGTGGACTGTCCGTTTATCGAGGAAGGCTGGCTATATAACATCACGCTACGACCGACGCTACGGAGCGGAGCATCAATGCAAAATTTTGCAAAAACGGGAGAAAAATATTTCTTTTGATTTTCAGCCTTTCCTTTGCCTTTTGGAGCCGCGCGATAGGCTAGTATGTGAACTGGTGATTTACCCTCGCTTCGCTCAGGTGTCCTTTTGCCATTTAGACATTTGTATAATTTATAATATCACAATATCCATTAGTACCTTAATTTAATGTTATAGGTAAGGTATAACTGTGTAAATAAATAAATAAATAAATAAAGCGAAAAAAAAAATTCGTTTCTTCCTCAACAATGGGCAAAAAAAACAATGGGCAATGTTGCCTGTTTTTGTATATACCTACTGCAGGTAACAGAAAATCCATTGTCACGTACATATTACTTTTACGACCACATAATATAAGTTATATTTACGAATAAATAAAATAGGATATATCATATATCAGTTTAATGATCCTTTGTTAGTTAAAAGAGGTATGGGAAAATCTTTTAACCCAACATTTTTTTTTCTTTTTGCGTTTCTTTTCATTTGCTTAGAAATAAGAAGCCATAGAATGTAAAAAAAATAACCGACCTTCAAAAGAATCTTCTTTAAAAAAAACTTTCTCGCATTTTAGATGCGATTTACAATAACAAATGAACTAAAACGTCAATGCAGCTAATTTAAAATTCTTATTACTCCTTAGAACAATTTTACTTACAAATATGTAATTGAATTGCTTAACCACTTGATCCCCGCTGGTACCAATGTGTACCACTTCCGGCGTTACCGTAGATCCCCGCTGGTACCTATGTGTACCGCTACACCCTCCACGCTTTTATTACTTATTACACAACGAAATCGCTTTATTTTTTTCTAAACGATTAATATACAGAAACTTAAAAAGTTTTTTAACCCATATAACAAAACAAAATGTTAATCGAATACCGACAAGATTAAAAACTATTGCGTCAAAAGTTGATAAAATTTCAAGTAAAGAGCGCGCGACTCGCTATTGGTTTAGTGTAATTTAAAAATTGAAAACAAGTGAATTTGTACCGTAAACGCATGAATAATAATTGTTAATATTCGTTGCTACTATTGATGTACTAATAAATGTATGTTAACGTTATAATGTTGGTTTTTTGATTAAATAAATTTTGCTGTATTGAAGTTTGTAAATAAAGTCGCCATTAATATACAAGAATTTGGACAATTACTGAATGTTTTGATGTCTGACAAAGTCATATCATTGTAGAAAAACAAATATAATTTCATATTTTCAGTTTTTTGTAGCATATTTCAATAGTTTTACAATATAAAATGTGTTTATTTACAAATAATTATAATATCAGCCTATATGCTGTCAAATGTGACATATTAGACTGTCGTCATATTTGGCTAGGCATTGACACGTCGATATATTATGCTATCGATGTATCGACATTTTAATACGAATGTATATAGAAAAAGTAAGTATGTGTTATGTTTGTTCTAGAACAAAATGTTACATAAATTTTAAATACTCTTATGTATTAAAAATTAAATATAAATATAAGCATAACATATTATATTATTATAATTGCAATAAAAAGACGTTCTAAAATAAAATAAATTTTCCCTGACGATCTCGGGAGTTTATAGTTGCTTGAAAGGGTTATATTGTATTGTACACGTATATACCTAGATGAATTTTACACAAACTTTCGTCCGTAGATACGTTTCGATGATTTCCATACAAAATAAACAGTTTTATACTTTTATTATTCAGGTATTAATGTTTAGTATTTCCCTATAAATAAATAAATATAATAAAATAAAGAATATTTACCGAAACGTGGATTTTTCTCAGTTATTCTGCTATTCGGAACAAAGACAAATAACGACAAAACAAAATAAAGAAGAGGATTCATATCATGATACCAACAAATATACTTTTTCTGATATATATTTTAGTAAATAATTTCATCAAAATCCGATTATAATATTTTTTTGTAAATTAAATAAAATAATTTTATGAATTAGTTCTGTAGTTTCGGAACCTATATGTATTACTCTCTTATAATATTATATTGTATATAAATTCTTTTATTGTAAATTTATTGCTACTTCGAATACTGCCCCTCTAGACAAGTGGCATTAACGCTAGTAGAATAGAATAATCAATGTATGGGATTGACATAAGCTTACGACTAGTGATTAGATTCAACGTATCGAATTTGTAATTGGTAGCCAAATGTAACGAAACGTCAGATTAGTACATAATTATACAGAAGCGCCACTTTTGACAAACGAATTCTGCTGTTAGCGTACGGCAAGGCGTTAGCGTTTATCGAAATAGAATAGACACGGAGCGTTTGCCACTTGTCTAGAGGGGCTGGATATGAAATAGACGATCATCTAGGGTAAATAATTAGTCTTTGACTACTTATAGGATAAATACTTTATTAAAAAAATGAGATCAGAAAATTTTTGATCTTTTCTTAGTCAAATTACGAACTTTAGTCATCAAAAACTATAAGAGCTACATTATTGAATTGCAAAATAAAATTATTATAATATAGTCGGTGTAAATATTTATTATAATATTATAATTTTAACTAAACTTTTTATTTAAAACTTGCCTCCAATAGTTTAGTTTTAGCGAGAATTATAACAAGCAAGTTATTTAGCAATTATTTAGCAAATTAGGTAAGTAGTTTTTGAGCGTTTGCAATAAAAAACTTATATGCACAATTTTATGACAAAAGTGTTACTTTTGTCATAAAATTTATAATAATTACTTTTACTTACATATTAAAAAAAATACAATAATATATACCATAAATTACATTATGAAAATTACGAAATATTTAACATGAGACCCAGAATTTTTATTATTGCATTTGAGAGATTTTTTTAAATATTGTTTATGTTATATTTTATAAGAATTGGAATTTTATTTACATTTAAATTTTAAATCTCGTTTATCCATAAAAATAAAATAATAAATTCTATTACATCTATTTTATTTTTTATATCAAATTATAATTGTTACATAAATATAATTGTGTTTATATTTGTTTCACCGTTCACAAAAATTATCGATAATTTTTAGTGTTGAATTTGAGGGGTACAGCATTACTACGCGTCAAAATATTAAAAATTATTATTATCAGTACAATAATTTAGATAACTTTAAATGTTAAAATATTTAGTTTCTTGAATGAAAAGTGTAAAGGTTTCATATCAGTGACAAAGTTTAGCTTGTACATTTAAAATTTAAGCCACATAATAAGCATAAAAATGTGAATTATATTGAAATACGACTGTTTTTAAAAATAACCTCAATTTTTCTCTTTTATAAGAAAACCATTCAAATTCTAATTCTAGTGACTTGTTTTAAAGATTTATTGGTGTATATTTTTAAAGTAAGGACTAATATGTATTTTATTGTAACTTTTATTAAGAATCTACTCAGAATTACCCTGATGCATGCTTTGAAAATTGCGCGGTAACCTGTGTAAATACAACGAACGAGCCGCGAGTTTTATAAAGTTTTGAATGTGACTGTTACTAAAAACTAATACAAATAAATCAAAAAATGGTTTTGTATGATTACATGTTTATTCATAAAGTAGTGTTCCAAATTTAGTGTAAGTATAAACGCTGGTATTATTAGAATTCATTGTAATACAAAAATTAGAAAATTTTCCGTTAACGCTGATATATAACGAGCTTGATTTTATTTATCAATAGTTTAAAGGACATTTTATATATTCTCATAAATACTCAAATTATTTAAGAATCCAAAACAGCTAACACATTTTAAATCGGTGCTATATAATTTAAATTGTAAATGTTTTTTTATGTAATGGTAGAATCTGCGAAAATTGCCGAGTGGGTTCGGTGATTATCGGGTGTTGCATGTCATATGTTGCGGGCGTCAAGTGGTTAATCAGGAAACACATAATTGCATTTTTAATTAATTCATTAGGATATATTATTAGTATTTATTATACACTAGCATATCGCGCGGATCCGCCCACGTTCTGAAGACCAAAAACCAAGTTTTTATATTTTACATATTATATACTTTAACCTTCACCCACTTTATATCCCATGACATATATTCCATATGTATATTATGTTTTGTAGTTTTTTTTCTTTTTTGCTCTATGTATTCAAAGTAGAGTCCCTCCCTATGAGTTAGGTCTTAAATACATCATTTGTATAGAATAGATGAAAAAGTAAAAGACAGACATTTGTTTCTTTATTTTTACATAAAAATACAAAAATAACCTACTATGAAAAACAATGCCACTTGAGGAAAATTCATTAAATTAATAAAACATCAATAAATTTACTATAGCTTCATAAATTTCAAATCAATTACATGTTCGTGTTACAATTATTTAAATCCTAAGCGATTTGTACCACAACATATAATTAAGCATTTATTTTAATAATGTTTCTTCGAACCTATCGCAATTTATAAAAACCATATCTCTCGATTTATTCTAGATAACTTATTCCTTATAACTAAATCTATTGATCTATCGAGTGGGGTATTAAAATAAAGGTTTTTAAAATCTTTATGGGCATGTTTCATAATATTTTAAGACAAGAAACTATTGGCTACAAGAAGACATGAAACTATAATAAGGCTGTACTGGCTATGAGAAACTGTAGTATATATAATTTTTCGAAGATGAAAGTTGTCGATATGATACTCCTTTAATAAACTTTATTATGTAATGGGGTTAAACATTATTATGGGCTATGAATAAATAGTAAAATATAGTGAATCAGTTTTAATTTTTAACAAAAATTAATAAGTGTGGACTTCCTCCTGTACCAACTATCTAATACATATTAAAATCATTATTATTTATATATGTATGTATGTAAAACATATAAATTACCCTTCAAATATCAACGTGCAAGTACGAGTATGTATCCATTAAGTTCCAAGATTGAGATGTAAGGTCAATAAAGATTTTCCGATTGATATGTCATTTAACTTCATTTAACATAAACATTTAACATTTAACATGATTATTTCTTGGACATTGATTGGTAAATCTAGATCTGGTCTAGAATAATCTGTGACAGAAATACATTTGCTCATATTAAATAGTGGGTAGGTATTTATTCTCAATTACATTTATATTGTGGCATTTCAGGCCCATAAGGTCCGCGCGCACTAGGCGTAACTGCACTACTGCAGAGCGGAGCGACGCGACGCGAGGCGTCTGCACTGCAAAATATATGTAATAGTTTAAGACATAGCGCACTACGCGGCTTTGCCGTGCAGTGCCGCGTCGCGTGCAGTTACGCCAATTGCGCGCGGACCATTAAATTGAACCAATTGTAATGTGAATAAATGAAAAGAATTATTGATAGAAAATATTAAATAATATGTATATTTATTATTTAAATATCACTACAATAAATCATTTCAATAAGCTCTTTTTGTTAAGACATGTACTGCATCTGCATAAAAAAATAATGTACATTATATTATGTACTATATCAATTTTACACATATACTACCAACTCTCCATCGCTCTGCTCGAGATCTTAGATGCTAGATAAGTTTAAAAAGTTAATGAAGATTTCTCAGATATGCGATATTTTCTCGCAGTAAAAAGTATCCTATTGCCTACACGATGATATAACAAATTATTATTATACCAAATTTCATTAAAAACCTGTCCAGTGGTTTTCTCGTAAATCGGTCACAGAGAAATTTCTTTAAACTAAAGATTCTACCTCTGTATAGATAATAATGACTATTTCTATATTTAATTATGTGTATATAATATGTCATTTTGATAAGGTTTTTGAGTGTTTTATTCAAAGAAAAAATATCTAACCTAAATAGCTAATAGATTTTCTGTGCCATCTCCAAGGTTTACTGAAGACGGAAATAATGACATGACACTAATGGACTTACTTTTAAATCATGAGTTTTACTCTCGTTTTAAAATGTTCATACATCATTTAGGTACCTATCTACTTAATGCGTGACCTACTTAATAAGCATCATGCAGCAACTAGGCTAAAATTACATAGACAGAATAAGAATGAGACAGACAGACAAATTAAATCATATTATCAATTTCGATAAAAGCTGTTAATGTTACAATCAGATATTCCAATTTTATTTAATAGAGAAAAACTTGCATTATATTTCGATAATCATATTCAAATTAAACAGATAACTAGTAAATATGCTATAGGTGTATGTCCACTTGATGCTATTTCTGACACATAGATGAAATTGTTAAAGCAAAAGAAATGAATCCCCTAGCAAAAGTAATAAACACTGCGACTTTCTTATCTCATACAAACTAAATGGAGGTACAGTTACGGTTTTGTTCGTTCTTTAATTTGTAGTACTAATATAGTTACTTATATGCCTGAGTGCCTAAAATTGAAACAATAGGATTACAATTGCTGCCATCGCCCGATATAATATGCCACACTGGAAAACCCCTTACGCAGATTATATTTGCACGTACACAGGAAAGACGTGATTCTCGTATCTTGGCAAATCTACAATAATTTATGTTATTGGTAAAGTAAGACTTTGGAAGAAAAGTTGATAATAATTCACTTTTTTTTGTTTTGTTGCAATCGGCAATATTATGGCTATATTTTATATGCATTATCTATACCTATTGGGTAAAATAATTTTAAAGTCAAATAATTTTGAATTATTAACTAGAATGACTCGACTACCTACTCTGAAAATTAATATTCTATAGTTGCACATTGAGCGTTGGCACATAATTGTGGACCAAAACCGTCAGAATGAAATTGTTCATTCCATTAAATTTAATCAAAGTTGCTAGGACATCACTGTAGTGGCAGACAGTTTGACGGCAAAGAAATGAAGTTACAAATCATAAACGAAAATCAACCAAACAAGTTTTATGGAAATAAAAAATATGTCACTGCTTTATTTGGTTTAATTTTAAAATTATTAGAAAATAAAACCGAAGTAAAAGAGAAGAAGTAACAAAAACTAAACCTAATAAAACTACTTCCAAATAATTTGATGGCAAAATATTAGTAGTTACTAGTTGTTTTAAAATGTATTTCATTTCATAATTTCATTCATTTAAAATAATTTTAAACTGACACCCAATTCGATCGAAATGATTAGCCCACTAGGCTAGTGCCACTAGCTGCATAGAAACTCCTCGAACCCTCGTCTATCATTGCAGTAGACACGAGAAGGTCATCAATAAAAATTATAATATAAAATACAAAAATGACGTATATGATATGACGATGTTCAACATAAAATTACGCTTTCGTAAGAGATAAGGCGACCCCTGATCTTCCTAATTTATCAATGCACATCCTAATTACATATTATTTAAATGTGATCGGGTCACACTATGTAAGACAATGTGCTCAGTGAATTTACTAATAGTTCTATTTATTTTACAGTTGGTAAACGTCAAAAGTGAAGGTACGTTCCGTCTGCATGTTTGTTTTTCACACTATATTTCTCTTAAAAGTCATACTATATATTTCATTATTCTTATTATAAGGCAGTGGTAGCAGGTTCTTATCCGAGGCCTGTCATATTATTACATGTGCGAATTATTTCCAACATGATTATCGCTAATTTTCTTGCGGTAAAGGAAAACATCTTTAGAAAATCTGCATGCTGAGAAAACCAAGCAAGTTCTCGAAGACATGTGTCCGCCAACTCGCAATTGGTAAGAGTTGATGCCCAGCAGTGCAATGTTAAAAAGAGCTGAATACAATAAATACATGTTTTTTTAATAGGATCTAACTTGTTAAGACAAATCTTAGATGTATCTTCTTTTTCTTGTAATGAGATTTTATTATTTTGCATATAAAATGTTTTTTTTTTAATTTTTCTTTTCATAGGAAAACAAAAATATAACAATAAAAATGTTTAATGATTCTTTTAGTCGTACAGTTGCATAAGTTGGATTTACACTCAAATCATGCATAATATGCGAATTAAAAATGTATATATATTAAGACGCCTGATATTAAACAGTATTTATTTAACTACGTTACATTATTGCAATTAAAATTTTTCAGATGATAATTTCGAAACTACATCGACTGATCACCTTTTGGAAGGAGAAGAAAAGATGAGTGAATATATTCTCAAAGTGATCGAACATTATAAGCAACCTAACCCTGAAGGTTTACCAGGAGTTAAGTTCCCAGATCCGTATTATATCCCTGATATAAGACAATCTTTAGGTTTCGCAACCAGCCTCGTGTTCTCGGAAACTGCACTGTATGGTGTTAATAAATTTCGTATCCCCTATATTATAGCTGATATTGGGAAAATGCAGGTAAATTTTAAATTGTACTAGCCTTTCCCGCGGCTCTACTCGCGTTCTAATGGCTGAAAATCAAAAGAAATATTTTTCTCCCGTTTTTTTCAACATTTTTCATTTTGATGCTCAGCTCCTATTTGTCATAGCGTGATGTAATATAGCCTTCCTCGATAAACGGGCTATTAAACACAAAAAGAATTTTTCAATTCGGACCAGTAGGACGCGTTCAACGAAACAAACAAACAAAAAAAACTCTTCAGCTTTATAATATTATTATAGATATTTTTTCAATTTCACTTTTCATTATCAACAATATCTTATAAACTACAGTCACAAGCGGGTTTTTTGAGCAGAGGGGGATATGAGCCAAACCTTGCTTAATGTTGTATTATCTCAAGATTAAATCGTTAAAATAATCTGTTAGTCATAAATTTTAGAATCACAATTTTGACATGTTCCATATCAAATCACAATTATTGTATTTACCATTAAAACTAAACTACTTGACTAGTTGTTGCAATCAAACCTGTTGGGGAATGGAGACTATACACTATTATGTATATTGGAAGATGAAAAAGATTATTAATGATTGACAAAACCATGCTTAATCATAGACAATAAATTTGAAGTCATTAGGTATATGATGCTTTTATTTAAAGAAAGTAATAATAATAATTAATATCCTCCTGGCCGATCATGGCCAATCTTACTGAGAATACTTAAACTAACTTATTTTCACAGGCGATACAAGTATTTCTCGTATAGTGTACGTGTACATACTTTCATTCTCAAATTATTTTGGGATTATAATTTCAAAGACTAGTGAAGGATAAAACACTGTGTGGCCGTTGTCTTTACGTACTATAGCTCTTAATTAACTCTCACCACAATTAAGGACACGAACACAGGACCCCAGGATCTATAGAGGTATGCCGCTAAACCCAACGGGGGCGGTACCGCCTCCTAGTGAGCGCTGGAGCTTTTCAAATTGCGTTTCCTTCGTCATAATATTTCCGTTATCATTGACCGAATATGGGTAAAGTGCAATAGCTAATTTATTAATAGATAATATACAGACATTTAAAATTAGTATAATTAACAATAGTGTAAAGAAAGCGTTAGATTTTCTTCTTAATGTAAAGGGTTAGAAACCCATGCGCTAGGCAAACAAGACAAAGTTCCTATGCAAGCTATATACGTAATTCTCATTTTGATCGTCTTAAATTAACTACAACTATGCAACATAATATTAAATGATTGATTATAATTCTTAGTTCACTTTTGTTAATAAGAATGTTTTTCCTTTTTTCAGTCCAGCGCCGCTCTAGAGTTGGATGTCTTACAAATTCGAGGGAAATATTCATACTATGTGTTTCTAAATTCTCACCAAGGAAGATTTATTGCTAATATAACTGGTATTAGAAATATTGCTGTAGCTTCGCTTGGAGTTGAAAGAGATGGGCAACTAAGGGCCCAAAATGTATCCATCGATATAGCATTCAAGAACATCGCTGTTAATTTTGAAAACGGTAGTTTATTGGCTGTCCTATTACAAGGAGTATTCAATTCGATGGGTAGTTTCCTTTTTGATTCTATCAAGCCGTACATATTAAAAGATGCGCACGAAAATATGAGAAAGGCAATAAATAACAAAATAGACCAAGTTGTAGGTGATATTAAATTCCCTAATACAATATCACCAATTGACATGATCATAATAGATCTTAGAAAAAAAATAAAGCAAATGAAAATGGATCCACTGGAAATTGACGATTATTATACAAATCTTAGTATTTTTAAAGTAGGTCTTAATAACACGCAGATAAAGGGCTTATCATCCTTACATCGTGTAGGAAACATCATTTTTAAGATAGAAAATCATACAATTATAGCGCAGTTTAATATGGGAAGTAAAGAACTACAAGGCTCTACTCGATGGGAGTTTTTTGGGATTAAAGGTTTTATATCTGTATCTGGTACAAATTCATTTTCAATTCAATATCTACGAGGAAGATTGAATCTCGTGCAGGCATTAGATACCAGAAAAAGAATGAAATTAAAAGATTTAGAACTTGACGTTGGAAATATACAACTGCGTTCGGATGGAGCAGGCACATTGGACTATGTACTCGAACTCACAGCCAATATATTACCAAATATACTAAGACAACAAATATTACGTACTTTACAGAATCATTTAAAATGGAAATTACGACAAGAATTAAACGAGATCAACATCGAAGAGGAAATCATAAATAAATTACCAGAAATAGATCAAATACAGGAGATTGGCTTTAAGCTTTCTGAATTTAGATTTTTAAATTTCACCGATGAACCGTGCTATGATGAGGATGATTTTTTTAATTTTTAAGTATTTTTAAACGTGTATTTATGTATTTATCTGCAATTTTTTAACATAAGAATGTCTTAATATATTAATAATACAAGAAATATGTTTTATATCAAATATTTATTGTTAAAAGTAATCAGTAAAGTCAAATCTAAGCATAAAATTAAAATATAGATTGTAATCGACCTAAAGTTACATCGAAATAAAATATTTTTTCTAATATACGTATGTTTACTTCATCGCATGTATTCAAGACCGGCTAGATTTTTATAAACCCTTTTTTACTAATAATTGTGTTGACAATTCAATATTTTATCAAAAATTATAAAAAATAATTTAAAAATCATTTTAAAATGCTTACCACATATCTTAAGTATTGTTACACATATTTATGTATTACATACTTAAAAAAACAACACTAAATCTGCTTATCTATACTAATATTATAAAGAGGTAAAGTTTGTTTATTTGTTAAATTGTAAGGGGTAATCTCGGGATCTACTGAACCGATTTTAAAAATTCTTTCACCAATAGAAAGCCACATTATTGCTGAGTGTCATAGGCTATATAAAAAATCGAAAAATAAAAAGGCTTTTACGTGGTAGTCCGTTTTGCAAAGTGAATCGGAGAAAAAACGGTCGAATGAAAGCGTTTCTTACGAACGCTGCCTTAACTATGAAAGATATATTTTTGAGTTCTAGAGAAAAGATGTGGAGCTTAAAAATGCCTACAAAAAAGTCAACGACGGCATATGTCTAACTTTTATATTTAAGTGACAAAAAGTAGTTTATTTAATATTAGTATAGATAATTTAATTTTTAATATTAATAAAATAATTTAAATTATTTAAACACTCTGTACTAAAAAAGGATTATTAACATTATGCCCAACGAAGTGGGCACGGGTCAGCTAGTCATCAATATTTTCAGAGTTCATCATCAACACCCACTTACTAAATAAAAAACAAAGCCATCCTGCACAATGTACATTATAGGTCATATAAAGGTACTTTTTAAATTTGATGCTTTGTTACAATTTTATTATTTTAATTATATTAAATTCACCATATTTTAACACCAAACGTTTGTTAACTATTGTTAACAACCAACTAACAATATATGGTGTACTAACGTTTAAAATACAGTTGATAATTAATATTATACCTACTAATAACTACTATTGATTTGATTTGGATGTACACGAAAACAATTAAAACAAATGAACACAACATGAACTAATATACGACAATGAGGTTAAAGATAAACAAATATTTATTCATTCAACAACATAATTTAGATAATTACATAAATAAACGTACTTAACCAAAAATCCTTATAACTAATTATCACAGTATTTACCCTGTTTATAAGTAATTTATTAAATTGCTGTATAAATAATAAATATAGCGAATTGAAGTTAGCGCTCTACATAACATAGAGTATTGAAAATAGAGCATTTAGTTACGCGTAAAAGATAAAGTATGACCTGTGACCCATACGGGATGTTCATTCAGTGACTGGGATGGATTGTGTTAGTGTCTACAAACGGACTACAATGTGGATATTTTTGTTATTCGTTTTATTCACTTTGGGACGCTGTGAAGGTATTTATCAATTGAATTATATTGTAAAGAAAATTATGTTTAAACTTTACATACATATACTTATAATAAAAGTAATATATTTATTGCAATTAAGCTAATAGGTTAAGTAAAATTAGTGTTATGGTGTTTTTACAACAATTGGATGGTGTGTAAATTATGTTATGTCGAACATAAATTATATTCATGCATAGTTTATAATATTTAATTTTTGCATTGATAATATATAATATACATAATACCATCATCACCTATATATAATACCATCTTATTATTTATGTACAGGCTTACACAACATAATATGGAATCAAAAATAAATTACGTCATTTTTACTCTGTTCATTATTATAGTCAGTGCTCAATTATAATGGTAAATATTTCTAAGAATCAACGTTATCAATATTTTTGCATAAGTAACTACGAAACTTAGATGAAATTTATCCTTAAAACTAGTATGTATTGAAAAAAAAGCAGTAGGCACTCGTATTTACGATGATTTAGAGGACCTTTGAGATCATTTAAACAACTTTTAACTTTATATAACGATTATTAATATTCTTGTGGTCCTTTTAGTGTTATTTTATCACCATCAAATAACATTAACCTACTTTTTAATAAAGAAAATAATAATATCTATGTATATTTTATGTTGATAGAAACACAGGTTTTTCTTTCTTGTAAAAGAAAAATATAAATATTAAGCAACAACCTTGTAATTACTTCTTACATAATATTCCAGATGTGCCCTCAAAACCTGAGACAGAGCTTGCCAAGGGGGAAGAGAAAATGAGTGCATACATTTTAAAAGTGCTTGAACATTTCAAACAACCAAATCCCGTTGGAATTCCGGGTGCTAATGTACCAGATCCATACAACGTACCCGATATGAAGCAGTCAATCTCACTTGGAACTCTTTATTTTAAAAACACAGCTGTCTATGGCATCAGCAAATTTCGTATACTCTATGTTAACGCAGAAATTGGAGCTATGGAGGTGAATATATTTTAAATTGTAGATTTTGTTCGCGAAGAGTGAAGTGGGTTCTACTCCGTACCTGTGCTCTGTTTATGAGCGAATTTATTTCAACATGATTACCACTTGATGAACAATGAAGGTAAATATCGTGAGAAAATCTGCATGTCGTGATTTTTCGAAAGTGTGTAGTCCACCTACCCGCACTTGGATAGGGTGGTAGACGTGGTGGCGGTGGTGGAAATTGAAGAGAGGCCCATCCCCAGCAATGGGACAAACGTATTATAGAACTAAAATTTTAGTCTGTGTATAATATGTTATTTACTTATTATATATAAATATTTATATACTATATATGTATATTTGTATTCCTTTAGTACATAAACTTGTACTGTCTTATTGCCGCTTTCTCAAAAATTTTACCCAAGTTTGTCTGCCAGAGAATGCTTAACAATATCATCGCCTTGACCCTTTCTGCATATGCAATAAAGTTTTTATGTACTCGTATGAAGATATCTCTTGCAAAAATAACTTTTCAAGTATGATTAGTAGTTTCTGTGATTAACACGTTCATAAAAAGAAACAAAAAATACAAACTAGGCCTTTAATATATATTATTGTAGAATTATATATATCTACTAGCGGTTCCCTTCGATTCGATTGAGTTCGTTCCTGGTGACGTTTTAAGTTTTGAATGGATCCGCAAATCTTTTTCAGTATAGTTAAACGCGAAGTACTTAAATTACTTAAAAAAACCTATATGTATTGCAGGTACATGCTGGTTTAGCCATCGACAAACTACAAGCTCTAGGAAATTATACTATGTCAACATGGTTAAATAGGGTTCAAGGACCTTTCACCGTCGATATCACAGGCATCAAGATAACTGCTAAAGCTAATTTAGGAGTAGAACGTGATGGAAAACTAAGAGCTCAAGATATTGTGATTGATATAGCATTTACTAATATAGCAATGAACTTTGAAAATGCTGGGTTTTTTGGCGGAATGTTGCAAGGTGTTGTTAATTCTATCGGGACTTTTCTGTTCGATTCAATCAAACCGTACATTCTCAAAGAAGCATATACTAAAGCAAGAGAGGAAATCAACAAAAAACTGGAGGAGTTAGCTGGAGATATGCAGTTTCCAAACTCCATATCTCCTTTAGATATGGTCATAGCTGATGTCAGGAAAAAAGTTCGCGATATGCAAATGGATCCTTACAAAATTGACGATTACAACACAACTTCCAGCATGTTTACAGTATCTCTAAGTCACACCTGGGTGACAGGTTTATCATCTTTTCAACGTGTGGGAAATATAACATTAAAATTGGAAAACAACACAGTAATTGCTGATTTTGAAATCGGTACTCAAAAACTTGAAGGGACAACTCAATGGGAAATAACTGCTATTAGCGGCTTGATATCTAGAGCTGGTAGATCTTCCTTTTCAGTGGAATATATCAGTGGAAGAATAATACTCGCACAACCTATGGACACAAGGAAAAAGCCTCAATTTAGAGATCTCGACTTAGAAGTTGGTAATATTCAAGTGCGTTTTGATGGTGCTGGAACTTTAGACTATGTAATTGAATTCGCTGTAAACATCCTGCCTAATTTACTAAGATACCAAATTATGGATGCTTTAGAAGGCCCAATCAAAGAAAAAGTTCAACAGGAGTTAAATAAAATCAATGTCGAGGAAATGATCAAGCAAGAATTACCAAAAGTGGATGAAATGCAGGAAGGTGGTTTTAAACTGTCTTCTCTCCGTGTTCAAAGTGAAAAAGAAGAACCATTTGATGAAGACGAGTTTTTTAATTTTTAATTCTTTTACCTTTAAATACAAGATAAAACAAAAAGATCCGTAGTTTTTACATGTAAATAAAAAACTATTTATTAAGGGCTTACGTTAAAAATATATAATATAATTATAAAAACAGTTAACGATTAGAATAGATTATTTGACATACATACCGTTGACCTTACAAGGTACACGAATAAATTAAAGGAATAACTATGACTAACAAAGAATTTTATTAATTCTTGTAATAGTTTTGAAATTAAAATATACAATTATTTTCTTTATAATATATTTTATTACTCTCATTTAATTGTCATTGCCAATCAAACCAAAGGTCGAGATAATGATGATTTTTCTACATATTCGTACTTGAGGAAAAAAATTGTCAACCTCTACTAATCTAAGAATAATGTTAGTAGATACATCACATTATACTTTACTAGACTTTTTCTTCGGTGCTTTTTGCGTAAGCTTATATTAAAATTAAAAAAAATATTTGCAAACTCATTTTATTTAATTGTCTATTAAATAAGTTACAATACACATGTACAAACTTTCAAGGTGGTTTAGAAGTATATTCACAGCAGTTAGATATTTTTAATGTCAGTTTCAACTCTTTGTTGAAGTCGGATAAAATGTAGAAGAATAAACTAAACCGTTTATATTGTATGATATGTATGGTAAATAAAATTTATGAAGTGAGAATAGACATATATTCTTCACAACGTACGTGAGCAAGCTCTCGTAGGATAAATTATAGGAAACGCTTGACGCACAAGTATAATATAAGATTCTTAACACGTTACTTTTTTGCCGCGTGATAGAGCTTCAGAAAGTCGGTTACGATCAAACCGGTAAGTAACGGTGAGGCTTAAGATTCGTAGCTGTGATTTAGTTTAATTGATTTTTTATCTATATCTTTATTTGTTTACCCTACAGCTTTCTTTTAATCAGTTTTTTTTTGTATTTCTACGCTTATACAATAAAAAAAATGTGAAATATGTATGTGGTATATTTAAAGTCATAAAAAGTATCAACAAATAAATAATTTTAAAAGAAAAAAAAATATGTCTCAAGAGAATCTATGTACTAGTAAAAGCTCATCATTATTTCAAGAAACGAAAAATATGTATATTTGAAATAAAAAAATGACCTTCGACCAATGTTTAAAAACAATGTTTTTTATTCATCTTGTTAAGTAACAGGATGAAATTATGATCACTGATCTAAACAAAAACAATGAAACAGGCTTTACATACGAACCTGACTTCGCCTACTATGGAAAGTGGATGATCCGCTGCAGACTGCAAACTGGCAAACACATAGCTTCCACAGGCTGTGCACGGCAGACGTGTGCGCGGAAATAATAAAAGTTTACATATCTGTTTTATCTCTGGCTTAAATTTAAATTTCGAATAGCGGGAAACCTTTTTATGTCATCCAAAATGGAGAAATATACAGTCTTAATTTTTGTTTTTATCGCCTTGTTTGCACCGACATCTTCACATTCAAGTAAGTTTATCTTTAAATGAAAGTAAACTAATAATCACTTTATTGTGTCTTAAATTCTTGAAAAATGATAAGATTTTATAACCCCATAGTTATTTTACAACCTACTTAAAGTTTAAACAAACATAAGTTTAAAACGAATAAAATCTTAAATATATAAATATACAAATTAGGTTTCTAATTACTGAAGCGTGAACTGAACCTTAACTTTTGCTTCAATTAATAAAAAATATTCATTTCATTTTGTAATTTAATTAAATATACTTCATCAAATATTAATTTTCGATATCCTACTTATGAATTCTCTTTTTTAAAAAATCTTTGACTTGATATATTAAAATAAACTCATAATATCTATTATCCGTATTTATGTCGTATTAAGAATGCACATTATAAACGGAAATCGAACCTATGATACGTGTAAAGCACTTAAGTACATTGACCCGCCTTGACCGTTGTAATGCTGTTTTTACTTTCCGCTAAAGCTCATCTCTAGTGATATAATTACCACGTAGGTACCTACATACTTAAGTTAATTTTTTTTAGCAATTGTCTTGTACATAAGATTATATAAATGCGAAATAATCTATTTCATAAGTTAATCAAAATAAATTTTCACTAAATGAGCTAATTAATAAATAATTTTATTTTAATTTTAATGTGTAATAAATAATCTTTAAAGTAACTTAATTCAACTTAAATTAATATCTATAAAAATTATATATACATGTTTTATAATTAAACTTTATTATTTAATTAATGCGTAAACTCTAAAACTTTTCCTTCTTAAAATGTTAATTAAGATGAAATAGCTATACGTAAATATAAATAGAAAAGACGTTCCTATAAATATTTTTACATCCAAACTACTATCAATAATTCTTATTTCTTTACATTAATATTAAATAGACAAACCATGACTACAATTATTAGAGTACACTAGCAATTACCGCGGCTTTGCCCTCATTCTAAACACAGAAAACTAAATTCCGAGATTTATTTAAATTAGATTTATGATATATGATATATTACTGGAGAATACGTTAAAGTGTTAGTAAGATCAAAGATCTAAAAAGACATATTTCCTGAAGTAAAAAGTATCCTATATGTTGACCTGGATCATACAATATGCTATTTTACGATATGCACACATTTTGATGAACAAGATACGACTTCCCCAAAATTTGTGCAGTGGATTTCTCGCGATGCACTGACAGATAAAAATTCTAAAACCTATAGATTTGGCCTTCGTATCGTCAATTTGACGACTATTTCAATTTAATTTAAAAAAGGAAATTACAAGTTAACTAAACTATATGTACAAAGCAAATATACACTTAATAATTACTGTACAAGTCGTGTCCGCGTGGAATAGTGGCAAGAATGCTGGCCGCATTCCCCCGCTGAATGGCAATGCCGATTCTTTGGGCGAAAAATGAGCCAGCTCTCCTGTCACCAGTAGAGGCGATAAGACGAGGTGTTATGTCTTTTAAAAAGTGCTTAGCACTTTGACTCCATGGCCCAAGAGTTTCTACAGCAAAAGGTATAAAAATATAATTTTGACTAAGGGAGGCAGGATATTTACGTAACTTGAGAAGCTCAGCCTTCTCCGCCGCGGCCCCCACTTTAGACGCCGCGTCTCCCTGACAGACGGGGCCAATGTGTCAACGCATGTAGCGTCCCACAATAACGCCCGTCCCCTTATTATTAGTCATTTCTTTATTCTTTCTTTATTATTTCTTATTTAAAAAAAATCATTTCATTCAATTCATGTACAGTCTAAGTTAGAATTTTATAATATAGACAACACAAACTCGGTAAAAAACCTTACAGTTACTGTTAAAAATAACATTCATGTATACAAACTTATATTTCGTAATATGTACTATATTTCTTTTCGCTAACAAAAAATCCTACTAATATTTATATGACATTCATATAATACAATAATAATAATATCCTGTTGGTGTTTCTTTTGTAAGATCTTCTTTTTTTAAAGACGTCAGTAATCTTAATTACATCATATAAAAATAGACTATAATTATTGTATTAGTTAATGTAAAAAACATGACAAATTAGTAATAACCTCACTCAAATGTTAACCATGAATAATTGTTTTATATCAGGAAAAATATTTATTAAACTAACGAAATTCAAATACAAGTCTATCCAGTATCCGGCTACTCCTCCTATAATATGCTGTTCTAGACTTTTTTTTATTTTTTACCAAACAATAAAGAAGTAGAATTTCTATAATGACTTATACAAAAAATACTGTAAAGGAATTTATAAAAACATTTAATTACGCTTTTAAATATGCAGTAAGAAATCAAAGACAAAAATAATTTCATTTCACTTTACCATGCCCTCATTTTCCATTGTAATTCAAATTCATAATTATGAAATAATTGCTGCTATACTACTATTTACATTTTTTTTTTGTAATTTACTATATTAAGTATTTTAATTAGATAAGAAACTCTTTCTTCGCTTTTAGTTCGATCTTTAAGATTTATTAATATTTTTACTTTTTTTATGTTAGAAAATGCATTTGCCCATACCATCTATGTATATTCATTATACACATACAGGTAGTTTTTTATTTGGACTCACTAGATATGAAGGTCAAATAATTTAGCTTTTAAGCTTAGCTTTTTGTTTCGAAAACATCAATGTTAATTGGTTAGGCAATAAAAGTTTATACCTAATAAAATTAACATGGACACTTGACATTTTTTTCAAATAAAATATTACGATGTGCATATTTTTTTTACAATTTTTAATTATTTACTAGTTATTCGCAAAACCAAATCTTTCGTGTAAAAATAAATAATCAAAGTGAGAAAATTTTGTTATAAGATTTTCGAGAAATTTTCATATTAGACTTACTTAGTAGGTACTTTCCGAGTTTATCTGCTACATTCATACATTCATAACAAAATAGTATGTATACATTAATTTATACACGATTTGAAAAGAGGTGAAAGTCCTATAGACACTCACTAACTTTGCAAATTTAGCACTTTCTTTGATATGCAAGAAGTACTTCCTTAATCATCACTCTTTAGTCACTACACTTCACATCATGACTTTAGGTATTTTTATTTACAAATTAACATTTATACATAAATATACAAATACATATTAAATATTTTTCAGAACATTTTGTTAAAATAGATACAGAGGCCAAATATATATTAGTTTTTAGAATTTATGTATGTCAGTATGTCTATCACAACGTATACGATACTTTTTACTGCGGGAAAATGTTGCCTCAGTGAGAAATCTATATTATGATACTTTAGGAAGATCCCGAGCAAAGTGTTAGAATCCCTAGAATAGTATAAAAATCGAGTGTACTATACTATAATAGGTGTAATGTAATATAAATAAATCATTATTATGCTAATGGCGTACATGTTGCAATAACAATACTTAATCAAAGGTTTCCTTATATTTTTTTCTGCATATTGCAATTTATAAAGAATATTCTCATATTTTATTTGCTATCAAATACGTAAGTTAAAAACTTCTTTGAGAGCCATTTAGTTTAAAATTTACATATCTTACAAAAAATATTAGAAAAAATTAGACAAAAAACTTAATATAAAAATACGAGTTGTTATGTATGCTACGTTTTATTGCAATAATTACGATAATTACTATTACTTTTTACTACTTTTAATTAATCAAAAATGTTATTAATATACAATTTTTGCGGTGGATCGACATGAACGTTATTTTAAACAAATTTAATACGTAAGTTGCTTTTAAAAATATTATACCAATCAAAATTAAAAACTATTATTTAAAAAAAACAATCAATAATATGTATATTTAATATACAAAATATCTTCAATTATCTTTATGAAATAATTTTAATACCTACCTTTTTGAATTTTGAATTTACTTCCTCAAATCGTTATACGAGTTTCAGTATAACCACAGATCACATAATACTTTCTACTAGTACCTATATTTTTTGTTAAAAAAACTTTTACTTTTTGATTAGGATCTTATAAAATAGGACATAGATTGTTTAATTGGACATAGTTTTATTTGTGTATATTAAATTAAACTATTTTTACACGACGACGGTACATATTTTCTCATTAAGATATTATCACATGCTTCTATGGCAGTGCGCTCATATAAGCGTTATTATATAACTTACTCATGTTCAAAATGACATGCAATTTTAATTCTTATCTTATATGGTTTTAAGCCTATATTATATAGGGGTTCCATATATTTCTTGTAAGTTTAAGGAAGCAGGAATGGTTCAAATGAAAATGTACGTAACTTAAGTAATCGTCATTGCACTCGACGATATGTAAACGTACTACTGCGTAAAACAATTTTTATAAATACAATTAAATTTTCAACATTATGGAAAGAGTAAGGAGCTTTTTTTATGTTCTTTTACCTATACACATAAAAACTGTAATTTTCATACTTTATTAAAAAAAATCGTTAGGTTAGGTTAGCCGAAAATTAATTTTTTTCAGTAGAATTTTAAATATTTTTATTTTTAGTACAGTTTTAGATCATCCAAGAAATAATCTCTGTAAAGTTTCTACATACAGCGGTTTAAGAAATGTCGTCAGTGACGAAAATGCATATTAAGAAATACATATCGAATTTTCAATGTAATTAAAGTTTTTTTGTTAAAAAAGTCGCTATTTTTTGTTTGGTTTAAGTAGGATTTAAGTTTCTTGTAGGTATACTTATAAGTATAATTAGTATAATTTTCCGGTTATAAGTTATAACATATCATAAATCATAATATGTATTGATTATTAAGTACGACGTTTTATAACCTATTAGTAGGTATTTTTCTTGCACTCGTCTGGAATCCTTTTAGCTTAGGGGCCCATTTAAATGCATTGTAGGCACCTAATGCTCTGTCTTGCATTAAAAAGTTCTTTAATATTTGTTGATGCACTATATATTATGAATTATGTTTGTTCATCTGTTCATCTGTTCATCCTTTTCATTCCATCTAAATGTCAATTCCACTTTATTTTTTACAAGTCATACCATAGATCATCAAATGTACGAATATGAAACTTACAACTAGTAAATACATAAAGAAATAATACTTAAGCTGGAAATAATATTAATTATATGATCAACGTGAGTTCTACACGTTATTTAACCGATCGTTGGTTATCTAACCAGTATCAGTACCTGGATATCCACCGTTTCAAGCTTCAACTCAACATTAAATCCAACATTACTAGAAACCTATTTATATTCGAGAATCTGAGAGTACCTAGAAAGTATCCGAAAGATATGTGAATGCAGTACTGGTAGCCTAAGTCCCCTTATCCCCTTCATCTCGCAAGGAAGTTCGTGCCAAGCAGAAAGACGTCAAAAAAGGCTAAATAAATATATCGTAAATCTGATCAGACACACATATCTACACGGTAGGTGTATCAGTGGCATTGTATTAGTTACCTACTACTGAAGTAAGACCAAGGTACTTTAATGCCATTCAGATTTTTTGTAAATTGTGTGTACGTACTGTCTTTAACAAGTATATATAACCTCCTGAGACGTCAAATACCTTAGTCTCTCTCGCGACCATGATTGGTGTAAAGCATACGAAACGTCGAGAACCAAAAATCATAATAAATCCACGACAAAATCCGAAAAGATAGTTTAATTTATAAGACACATCCGTTTCAAATCAATAACTTTTTTAAATATCGCATGAGATCCACTTGCTTTAATCAGTCACTTGACAAATAACTTCACAAAATCAAACAAATTTAGTCAATTCTATTCATAGGTTTTCCTGTTTTCGATAATGATGATAGAAGATTTTCAAACAATAGGTGAATATTAGTAATCGTAATAAGTATGTTATGTTTAGATTTCTAAGCGTTTTTACCATTGAATATTATCTCTCTCGATAGAGCTAACCCAATGGTAACGCCTTCAAATCCTGGTCTCGCATACCTGGTATTTTCATGTGCAAATTAATTCTAACAAGACTTTATTTCAAAGACATTTCTGCCACTTGTCTTACGATGAAGTAAAACACAGTGAGAAAACCTGAAGTGAAAAGTGAGCAAATTCTCAAAATACATGTGATGTCCGCCAACAACGCACTTGGTGCAATGATTAATTTCTCCCGGTTTGAAGGGAGGTCCATGCCTAGCAGTGGGATGTTAAAAAGGATTGCATTCAACAATAAAACCTTGTCTCACTCATGTATTTACGAGCTACGAGTATTTTTATTACTTAAAGTATTGTAAGTGGAGATTAGGCAAAAGGGTCAAATAATTTAAATAGCTAAATTAGTTGCGGTTGGCTTGTGTTAGTCAGGTGCCGTGCTTATGAAATACATATTTTAACACGTAATAGGTACATGTTAGTAAAAGCAA
Organism: Boloria selene; assembly: GCA_905231865.2. NCBI lineage: Eukaryota > Metazoa > Arthropoda > Insecta > Lepidoptera > Nymphalidae > Boloria > Boloria selene. Next base: position 4,627,262 of record HG993133.1, read on the forward strand.
GTAGAAAGGACGAATTTCAATAACAAACGAATAAAGCTGCACATAATACTGAAGTCTGAAATTGAGAGTGAAATTTGTAAAATTCAGTCTCATAAATATTTTTAACGTAATAGTTAATCGTAATGGCAGTTGATCTATACTTATATAAAAAGGTAAACTTTGTATTGAAATGTTTATTAAGTATGTTTGTATGTACGCAATAAATGTTGAAAATACTTTTAAAGTTTAATTCTTTGAGTAATAAAAAGCAGGATTATCGTAGAGTGGATAGGGTAATAACAAAAATTAAATGCACAAAAAACTTGCTGTTGATTTGCTTTATTAGATTATGTTAGAAATCTTATATTTTTCTAGAAATTAATGTTATTCAAAGATAAATAATATGCTAATAATAACCTATGTTTTAACAAACAAGTTTAAAAGTTCTAAAGATCATTTAAAAATTGTAGGAATTGTTTTTTATAAAATAAAATAGTTTCCTTCAGAAACAAATGTGAATATATTATATATAAAATTTGTGTCGTCCTTCCAGGACGTGTTCAATTAGAGTTTTTCATCATTATTATCGATCAGATCATTATAAATTCCGTAACACTTTCGTGTCTAAGTCTTTAGTTTTATTGAAATCACGAAAAGATATTTTGTTTAGGTACTGGTATAGAAATAAACAACTTTTCTTTTTTTAATAAAAAGGAATAACAAACGTATTTTTGGCAGTATAATATCCACTTACTAATGAAATAAAATATGCAAATATCCACCCCACTTCATATTATTTATTTGAACAAATAACCTGTATGCACCAGGCACCTACATAATGATAATAATCATATAGATTAAATACCACTTTTAATTGCGTGCTCGTAAACGGTACTATTGCGATCGAGCGTTTCGCGGACAAGGTCTACATTCAACGGTCACTGACTCTACCAGCTGACCGGTGTATTCATTTTCATAACTAGATGAGCGAATAAGATTCCATTATATGGCGTTACAATTATATATATGCCAAAGTTTGTATGTATGTAGGTTTGTTACATCCATTCTCAAAAACAGCTCGTCGGAATTGATTTTAGCACAGAGATAGGCTCTAGGCGGCTATTAGGCTCTTAGAGACGTATCGACGCAAAGAAACTCTTAAATTAAATTTAATTTAAATATATTTGAGCCTGATTTTTGAAGGCAGTATGCACAAAGCACATGCCTTTAATTTATTTTACCTTGGCTATACTTAACTAATATTTGTAAGAACACACATTGTTTACACTCGCCAAGCGATAATCGAGAGGTCAGGTTATTGTATAGAGATTTTCTCGCCAATAGCTGAAGGTTAGTATTGTCTTTCATCAACCATTGTCTTCACTGCAGTCGTCGAGTGACAAATACCGTTATATTCGCTGACTCGCATAATAAGCGCCGTAAACGAAGAAAGTTGGACAGCTGACGTATAGAGTAACATTTAATTTAATATTAATTTTTATATAACTATGTTTAATACATATTATAAGACAAAGTCGCTTCCCGCTGTCTATCCCTATACATGCTTATATCTTTAAAAGTACACAACGGATTTTAATGTGTTTTTTTAATAGGTAGAGTGATTCGAGAGGCAAGTTTTAGTATATAATTTGTCAACTAGCGCAACCCGCGACTTCGCTCGCGCTAAATCTAGTCGCTAGTATGTTATATATGTTGTATAATTCAGAACACTTACTTAATATTTTTTGGCAATGGCTCTTTTAAACTATAGAAAATCCAATTTTACCAAATTTACCTTTGGTATATTGGAACGAATTCTAAGCAGATTATATTTTTTACTATGTGAAAATCTCTTGGCTACAACAATGTAGGCCAAATAATAATATAATTATTAGTAATAAACCTTTATATTTTTTCGTCCAAGAGCTTTGTATGGTATAAAAATAGTCACATTATAGTTCAGAAATGCTAGTAAATATAACGAGAAGACCAAACTGACACTAATTTTTATTTATATGTACATAACACACATATGTATGTAGAATGTAGATGCATTAGTCATCTAGCCACTGTTTGGTTACTTCCTTTGATAAGTACGTGTACATCCTCTACAACTTTCACTGACATTAAATACGTGGTCCACAATAAGATCTTTTTAGTCATGATTAGGCCGATTTGAATCTTCAATGCCGAAATTTCAAGACTTCGCATAAGAAAACCCTTTTCTCCATTATTTGTTTTATGAGATAAAAAGTAGAATATTTTATTGTCTTCCTTAATATTATCTCTACATTAGTAAGAGCTCCGGTAAAATTATTTCAGCATGTTTAGAGCAGCAGCTTCTTTTGTTTGATGCGGAATAGTTGCTATTTGGTCCCATAAATACTTAAAACAGTTTGACCCAGTAGTTTTTATTTTATGAACATTTTTTATATGTTTTCTTATATGTATAATCGGTAAATTATTTGAATCATTGATTGAACAAATGCTGTAAGACATATGAAACGAACAGCAAACTTTGTATCGTAAAATAACTATTTCGTAAAGGGTCAAAATGCGTTAAACACTTTATGAAGAATAAAATCTTAAAGAATTTGCGTCATATTGTACCCATACATACATACACGCAACAACTTTAAATACTTTCATTTAGCCTATTGCTAAACCCCAGTCACATACACAAGGCCGAGTAAAAACTGATTTTCTTTAATTTTTTAATCGGAGAAACTGTAATAATTGTGTACTATATTTACTTGAATATAAAGTGATAATATAAAGTATTCAAGCAAATTATCAAAAAAATAACAAACTTTAATGTGTAAAGTAAGTTGGTTCCCTTATATTGTAAAAATATATATAATATTTATTTTTATGTTAAATTTTAGACATTTTCGGGGGTCGTTGCTCGAAGGAAGATGAAGAAGTGGATGCGTGTTTGCTAAAAAGTTTTAATAGCCTTCTCGACCATCTTAAAAGCGGGTCTCGGGAATTGGACGTTGATCAGGTATGTCTTAACAGTTTCGCTTCAAATATTGTCATATCCTACATTATATTTAAATTATTCCATCCTTAATTTCTTCAAGAAAGTTTTTATCGTACAAAATAATACTGTAAAAAAAATTAAAAACAAGTCGAACAAGTCAGCTTCCCACTTAGACACTAAATTTAAGTGTTACATATATAAATATTTAATCTTAAATCAGATATTTCTGATAATTTTTAACATTTATATATAGTGACCAATTTCAATATACAGTTATATGTAATAATTAGTCAGATTTTTTTACCGATTTCAAAAAATGCAAATGTGCCTGAGTAAGTGTACACAAATGTACTCAATTAAAAGTATTTTTACTATTGATCTATAATATAATAGAAGGAAGCTCTCAATTCGATTTTATTTTATTAATTAATCATGTGTTGTTTGGAAATTATTACAAACAGCGCCATCTGGTGTCTAGTTCCATGGTAAGCTAAGAGGTTTGCGCTACGAATACCAGATATCCTACTCATATATAACTTTGAACACCCATGATGGGAGTACAAACATACATGCTCAACAAATGAATGCCCCTGCCCCCTGAAACGCGGGACTCGAACTTTCGTCCGCCCGGCACAGTAAGGCCTATACACTATACAGAAGTCAAATTTTCATTGGCTATATAGGTACTTCTAAAATAGTGCACATTTTAATGAAAATTTCATAATAAAAGTGTTTTGAAATCGGTGTAAAAACTCAAAAAGTTACATTAACTTAAGGAGTAACATAAATATAAATATAATAAAACATGTGTTATTAATATTTTCAGACGGACTCAATAATAATAGACGAGTTGTCAATCGCGCTCGGTGGCGGTCCCGACGGCTACAGAGCAACGTTCAAAGACATCAACGCGAGTGGCGTTAACGATGTCACCATCACAAACGTTCGGTAAAGTTTATTTTTATTTTACTTTTTTATTTTAAAAGTGTTAATTTATATTGCAAAAGCACTTATAATTTTTTTATTTTATAAGTGTCTTTGCAAATGAATTTGCAAATTTAAATATTCAAAAATATTAGCTGCTCTTAAAAGCAAGAGAAAAATACAAAATATAATAATAAAACAGCAATAATAGTAATAATCATAAGACACAAAATAACTTTATATATTCCCCGCCATCTTTTTAACAAAAAAATTTCACCGGTCATCGGTTTTAAAGCTGCAAGTCGTAAAATTAACTTAAAACGTTCATTGTACATAACACCTACATCTTAATGAGTAAATAAGACATTTAAATCTCGCTATGTCATAAAATTAGGTATGTGGGAATGTAAAAACGCATTTTTATTATACTTTTGTATAATAAATTCATCTCGCGTACGTGACAGCAGTCGGGACGATTGACCGACCACTGTCCCCATAGATTATACACTTCTGTGCCTTTGATTTTTACGGTCATATCATATCCTTGATATAGTACAAGATAAAAATAGCATAAAGTTATTTTTCTCATTTCCATATAAATAGATCATGGTTGTTTTAGAAACGCGTTACATTTGTTTAAATCATTCAGATGATTTTTCTTATACATTTTATTGACTATTATTACTCAACCACTTTCAATCTCACCTTCAATAGAATATTTTAGAACGTTCATAGTATAAAGTTTTACATAAGCTGGATTCTTTACTTACTGTAGACATAAAATAGAGGAAGAAAGTTCTCAAAAAATGTTTTTCAAGTAAATAAAAGTTATTTAACACAATTTGACTCTACCTAGAGTCAATATGGGCTAAATATAGGTACTACAATATTTTGATTTCATTTTTTACACGGTCAGCTTACGTATTTGACTTGTTTCTGTAATACCCTCACGTCTTTCCGTTTAGGGTTTAGATGTACCATACTGGAATTTACTTTTTTATGTACGCCACTCAACAATATGTGCAAAGTTTTTTAAAACATAATTTATATAATCAGTACAAATATTCACTCCACGAAGGAATTAAATCTACGATGAACACCTTGCAAATGCCAAATTGTTATTCAACAACACGAAACTTTTTCATATAGATAATCATCATATATTTTGACGACACGTTTGGCGCAGTTTGTAGTGTCCCTACTTTCTTGCGCTAGCGGTCGCGGGTTCGAGGCCCGCTGGGGACATCTATTTGTTGAGCACAAATGTTTGTTCTCCAGTCATGGGTGTTAATATTTATATTATGTATGTATTTAAAATTTATATGTGTAGTATATCAACTATCTGGTATCTGTAATACAAGCCTCGTAGCTTACCACGGAACTAGATGGCGCTGTTTTAAAAATGTCCCAACATATTTATTTATTTATTATATACATAATCTATAGGTACATACAAGTATAGATACGTATTTTTTTTAAATCCTATTAAAATTATCACATTATTATAGAAACAGAGGCCTACAGTTTTTAGAATTTTTATCTGTCTGTCTGTGACAGTATCACTAGAATACTACTTGACGGATTTTGGTTAAATTTGGTAAGATGATAGCTATTGCGGGAATACATCTCATCTCTAAAAATGGTGTACTAATACGTAAAGAAGTACGCGAGCAGAGCGAGGGTGGGTCGCTAGTAATGTTCAGAAAAATATACACTTTTGATTTATGAATCATAAAACAAGTCTTTGTTGTATTTGTGGTCAAGAGCAACCGCAAGCAAACGTTGCTTTATTTGCTAAAACCTTCACCTTCAAATACCTTCTTACATATTTAATAATAAACAAGTAAATTGGCATATTCTTTTTTTTTAAACTTGTGAAGACAAAAATATTTTTTATTTGAATAAGGTTCGATGAACTCTATAAAACTTTTTTACATTGTTTGACTAAGATCGGCTTAGCATATGATTTCCTAAGTAAATAATACAATTTAAAAAATAACTCTAAAACGTTATATGATATACAATTTTTATATATTAATTACTAGGCTCCGCTCGCGTTCTAATGGCTGAAAATCAAAAGAATTATTTTTCCCCCGTTTATGCAACATTTTTCATTGATGCTCCACTCCTCTTGATCGTAGCGTGATGTAATATAGCCTATAGCCTTCCTCGATAAACGACTATCCAACACAAAAAGAATTTTTCACTTCGGATCAGTAGTTACTGAGATTAGCGCGTTCAACTATAGATATATTGTACGAAAAGCTGCAATATTATAGAAACAATGCCCATTATCATGCATATTTTTTTAATTCGACTTAGCGAAAAATTATATTATAGACCTTTTTTTTGAAGATCGCTCAAGCATCAATTTTCTACAGTAATATGCATTGATTGATTTGAACTATTACTTGCTGATTTGTTAAAAGGCGAGAATATTCCAAGCAAAAAAAAACTTCGTACATAATTTTTATGGGAGATGAATAATCACGAAGCGTCACCGCTCTTATTATTAAAATTAAGAGTTGACATGTTCTGTCTGTTTTCCAATTTACATAATAATTAAATAAATAAATAAATATTTAGGAGGCGATGTAGATCGTGCGACAAGAAGAAATAAAAATTATGCAGCCTTCCAATGATGAATTTATTATTACACAGAATAAAATAAATACACATCTGTCGTTAATTACTTCAAATCGTTCAGATAAAGTTAGATTATAATAATTATTACACATGCCCATTTCGGAGGTTCAGAGAGGACAGAGCAGCTTGTCAAAATTGACATTAACTAACCTTTGTCACAGATTATATATAAATAATTATACACAGATATAATTCGCGTCATGTAAAAAGAACGCTGGCTGTCAAGTTGCGCAGAAGCGATTTATCGGCCAATTTGGTGGTAAGACGCGGGGCGCGGGACGTCAAGGCACGCACCGCATGCTTTCCGGCTCGCTATTGGTTTGTCAGTTCAAAATACCATCGTGCACATAAAAGTTATTAATTACGAAATGGTTTTATATAAAAAATATAGAAAAATATTTTTGACGTATATTGTTTTTTTGAGAGAGTCTGTTAGTAATGCAGTTAAAATATATATTAACTGAATTAATTTAATTTTTTGTAATTAGATTATACATTCTACATTGAATCTAACATATTTTATGAATTAATAGAATTCTATTTAATAACGTTCTATCTAATATATTTTTCAATGTACCTAACAATGACCAATATACGTCACGAGCGAAAGGCTAGTTCAAAAATAAAAGAATAGGCTTAGTAATTTTGTGTGCGAATGTACCCATGCGCAAACACACCCCCCACCACTTTCCTCCAGCGTTCTTTTTACGTGACGCGAACTGTATTGCGTTTTATGCATTATACTTTAACATAAATACCTGTCCAGTTCGGACCTGGACACGTACCAGTTCCAGCTGACGCTGTCGATCCCGCACATCAGTGCGACGGCGCGCTACCGCTCGTCCGGCGTGCTGCTGCTCGTGCGCGCGTCCGGCGGCGGCGACTACTGGGGCGAGTACGGTGAGTACAGTTGCTAACCCTACTATATTATAAATGGAACTATCTTTTCGGATTTTCTTTGCGGATTTCTTATGATTTATTTATTTATGATGGAGTTCAGAGAAAATTATATGACAATAGTTTATAACGCAGCGTTGTTTAGTACCTACTTAATAGTTATGTACTTGTATGTACTTCTTCTACCGATACTCGCTCGGAATTGTTCAGGAAAGATAAAAAAATTGTCTTTATAATATAAAATTGGTAATTTGAAAAAAAAAAGGTTTTCGGGATACACAAAATAAATTAGCTATAGAAATTTACCTGTATACAATGGTGTTTAATATAAAATCTAATATCATTTTGTTGTAGAAAATGTAAAAGCTAAAGTGTACTTCCGGGGAGAGCCGTACAAGCGCGGGGGCAAGACCTACCTCAAGCTGAAGCAGCTCAAACTGGACTTCTCAGTCAGAGACATCAAGATGGGTGTCGAAAATCTGGAGAACAGCAACAGTGTCCTACGTATGTATTTTTCCATACAAAATTACCTTCAAGGCAACATACCCACTAGGTTTTGGAATCTTTTTAAGACGAGTAAATTAAATCATAAACTAGACTATATTTTATAAAAAAATAAATTTTTAAATTCTTTAAAACATTAAACTAACGAATAATCATATAGCCAAAGATCGCCCCAAGACCAATTAAAAAATATCAGCCAGAGTCTACTGTGTTTATTCTACTATTATACAATTTACCAAATAATATTAAAAATGTGAAAATAATTCAAATAAAATTGCTTATTTAATTTACAGAAGCAGCATTAAATCTATTCATCAACACAAACTCTCAGGAACTACTTAAAGAAATGAAGCCCCAGCTCAAGGGAGACCTCGCAGAGAAAATGTCAAGATTCCTTGAAAGGATTCTCGCAAAAATACCTTATGATGACTTGGTTGAGGAATAAATATGCTTTTAAATATAATAATTAAGTAACAAGTAAAAATATTTTAATATTAAAAATTATAAAATAAAATTATTACAATTTACAAATTAAATTAATGATATTTATAAAAATATGTGAAATTTTTAAGTTCGATATTAGGAACTTTATCCTGTGACTATTTTATTTTTTTATTATTACTTTTATTTAATTTTGACGAGAATAATGTACAGAATTTTAAAAATGGAATTCAGTCTATTTAGAATAACGGAGCATGTCCTTGTAAATTCTGAATAATAAGAAAATTGTAAACTTCTGAAATCTTCTAGAAATGAACAGGAGAACCGTAAAACTTATTAATTTAAAGAAAAATCGTGGGCTTTTGTTAATGTTCATCTTTTTATGATAATAATTAAATTCAGGTAAATTTAATATAAGGTAAGACTAAAGTTTTCCGCAAAAAATGTAATTTCTAAGCAACCAGTGAAGAACTTATATTTTGCAATTTCGCACAAACGCATACATATATCTACATAATTATTATATAGTATTATAGATTTTTTTTAATACTGATGTAATTATTAGAACTATCAGGGCAAAGTAAATTAATTATTTTATTTTTTGCATAAAATCAATTATTTATTTAAGTGAAACTTAAGTTTTATCAACTAAGTAGAGATGAAGTGATGTAATAAAGAATGTTAAGGGAAAATAAAGAAACTTTATAAAGTGCCTTGTGTTTTTTTTTGTATTAACTTACAAATAAAAAAATGTCATTTGACAATATTTATTATACTTACTCTGTACTTTATTACTTTAATTTTGATTAGATAGAAACATAAATTATTTCAATTTTTCTGTAAGTAATATAACATTCACGTCATATCTTACTAGCCACTTAACCCCGCTTCACTTGGGTTCGTCCCTTTATACCCACGTTTAAACGGTTAAGTTATAGGTTTCTCAGAGATTAGGTATTTTCTTACAGTAAAATGTATCTAATAGTTAACCTGTATAACAAACTAACTCCCACGACATCCCCCAACGTGAACGCACGCTGGGGGTTGTCGTAGTGGGAGGACTCAGTAGCGTCCAGCAATCCAGCCAGGCGCGAAGCTAAAAGACACTCATGGAGGTGTGTCATGAGGGTTGCTCCTGGTACTTCTCTGGTAACAGAGTGGACTTTGGAGCAACCCCTTGGTAGTCTTCCTCGGGAGACACAACAGGCGGTCGGGTAGTTGAATGCGTAAGCTATCCTACGACGTCCCATTAAGACGGGGGAGGTCTATTGGTAAAAAAATAGTCAATATACCGTATTCGACTGATTTAGAATTTTATTATCTATACTAATATTATAAAGAAGTAAAGTTTGTTTATTTGTTAAATTGTAAGGGGTAATCTCGGGATCTACTGAACCGATTTTAAAAATTCTTTCACCAATAGAAAGCTACATTATTGCTGAGTGTCATAGGATATATAAAAAACCGAAAAATAAAAAGGCTTTTACGTGGTAGTCCGTTTTGCAAAGTGAATCGGAGAAAAAACGGTCGAATGAAAGCGTTTCTTACGAACGCTGCCTTAACTATGAAAGATATATTTTTGAGTTCTAGAGAAAAGACGTGGAGCTTAAAAATGCCTACAAAAAAGTCAACGACAGCATATGTCTAACTTTTATATTTAAGTTACAAAAAGTAGTTTTTTTTAATAATAGTATAGATAATTTAAATTTTAATTTTTAATATTAATAAAATAATTTAAATTGTTTAAACACTCTGTACTAAAAAAGGATTATTAACATTATGCCCAACGAAGCACGGGCACGGGTCAGCTAGTATTATCTATACTAATATTACTATAAAGAGGAAAAGTTTCTATGTACAGTCGTAAGCAATGACATGTATACATTCACAACTTTTCAAATATATGTAAACATCAATCGTTTCAAAAGAAAGTATACAAGCTTTGTGTCAAAATAAAGTATACGTAAGATGTTTCATAATTATGTATACATTTTTATCAATTCATAGTAAATAACATAAAACGAATACTATTATATACAAGTTTTGTGTTATAACTATGTAGCCATTAGTCTAAGAACTAAGAATAAAGCATTAAATATTATTTTCGTATTTAACAAAGTTTTCTAATACAAATACTGTCTCTTTCATTAAATACGTGAATTCTTTAAACTGGTCGTTAGAAGTTTAATTTATTTTTATATGTTAAGTGATTGAATCAATTCGACTAATTGCGACCTGATTCTCTAGGATGCGCCTTGGATTCACTTTAGGCAGAGCTCTCCTAAACAGCTTTACCCAGGGTATATGAGATATCTTCTGCAGCCAACAGCACAGACAGGATTTAAAATATTGTAACACAATGATTTGTAAACTTATTAATTAGATAATTAACAGTAAAATATGTTTTAAGATCTTCTTGCATCGGAAAATGAAGCATAATACTTTGCTTTTAAAAATGTATTATTATGTATTTAAATTTAAATATTATAATACATTTTTAAATCATACGTATAATACAAATATTATCGCGTAATAGACTGTGCATATGTGTATGTGTAAGAGCGTTTGTAACACATTCACAACATTGGATGACAGTTTTAAACTTTTGACAATTCGAGGACAAGATCAGTTTATTTAAAATTTTAATGTGTGACAAAGCATTGAAATAATTCGAAATTATTAGAATTACAACTGACAATTCTCTATTTGTTTAGTTTGCGTTGTTATGAGAAACTTACTTTTTCATGAATTCGCCCAATGATATAAAGTTGTCATAGCTCAATTGGCGTAGTTGTAGTATGCGTATAATATCCTTGCGACGCGGGTTCAAATCCCGCGCGTGGATAACTTTTTTAATTTTTGTTTCGTGCGTATCTTTTAATTTATGCATTATATACTGGATGGCGATTTAGGGACAAGGAGTGAGCCGTGATGAACGTGGCTCGTCATCATCATTGAGTATATGTTTTCCACATTTGTGAATTTATAAGAATATACAATAATACGTATAATTATAATAGAACAGTGAGTTAAAAAATCTATACATGAAATATTTTTTTTTGTTTTTATAAAAAAAATACTGTAACGTATAGTGCATTGAATATAAATCCCAAAAAATATGTTTTAATTTTTTTGTCTGTTTGTATGTTTTCGTTTAACATAAAAAGTACTTGGCCGATTTTAACCAAATTGTGTAGTTACCTATAACATATTTCTCGGACCATGACTTAGGATACTTTTCATTACATAAAAGCATTTTAATTTACAGGAAAAAATAATAATTGGTTGTATTGAGTTTTCCTTGGATAGCTAGTGATTACACGGTAAGTTCATCTGTGTCTATTTTACGAGCCGAGTTTGAGCTTCTCGCCGGTTCTTCTCAGCAGAACAGCTTTCCGAGCCGGTGGTAGTTTACTCACAGACTTACAGACTGACTTTTAATTTTGATAATGTAAAAATGACGATTCAAAAGAGCTTGTTAAAGTCTATTTGAATAATATTTTGATTTGATTTGATTGATTTACGCAAATTTTTGAACGTAAACCTAATTTTTTTATAATTAATATTTACCACTAGCGAGCCCGGACCGCTGCGCTCGGCGTAAGATAAAATAAATAAAACAGTTTTCATAATTAAAAGTAGCATAAGTTACTCCTTAAAACATTAGCTACGATATCTGAGGTCAAAGGTCCCGTCAAAATCAGTGTAGCCGTTTCGAGGATTAGCCGAAACTAACAGACAGACAATAATTGCATAAGCTCCTGTAAGATGCAGGTAACAGGACCAGGAGGTCATATAAGTAAGTGTAAGAGAGGTAAGAGAGGAAGAGTACTAGTCTGCACTCCAGGTCAATTCGCAAATCCCCACCTAGTTGAGTATACTTATCTATGATTTTTATCACACTATGATTAATTCATATTTTATTTAGAAGAATATTTAAAAAAATGTATCTTTTTAAAAATGTAAGAAACTAGCATTTCCCGCGGCCCCGCCCGCGTTCAAAAGACTGGAAACAAAATACTTAGATTTCACACACCGTGTGACGTTTTATAGTCGGTTTGTAACGGTTAGTCGATATTTCTTACAAAATCATCATCAAAACCTGCCCTGAGGTTTTCTCGTGATGCAGTCACAGAAAGACAGACAGAAAAAAATTTTAAAAACGATAGATTTGATTGTATGGATAATAATGTCTATCTATTTAATTACATTTTTATCTATTTTAATTAGATTTAAAAAAAAATATGTACAATTTGACTCAGTTACAATTATTTTATTATATATGTTTATGATAGATAGTGAATTATTTGACTTTTCAAAATAGATTTTAAGTTAACGTCTTTGTATCGATGCGCAAAACGGCAACGTCGCGTAGCTTACGACGGTTGCCGTTCCGTCAAATAACATGTGGCCTAATATAAATTTATCTTGACACATTGTAATTTGTAGTAGCGCTGTGGTAACGCGCTTGCTTCGATATCCATGTGATGGGGGTTCAAGTCTGAGTTTGAGTTAAACGGGCTAAATACATATAAATTTATCTAACAGTTACTTTATTGGGAAGTTTTATTATGAAACAGATAAAATATATCAGCAACCATTATCGCTAATCGACTACTAAAAGCTTATTACCTACTAAGGTCAATATTTAGGATACCGTTTACTACAGGATAATCGTTTATTCTTACTGGATAATACAATAACTGGTTCTATGGACCACCCACATAAAAGCGTGGCGGAAATTTAAATGGGAATTGAATTATTATAAGTAATAGCATAATATTGTCATAAAATATGAACTAAAAAATGATAATGGAAGAGACACACTATATATGCATTAGAAAACTTTGTTTCAAATACGAAAATATTATTTTATGCTTTTCGAGCGCAAACCTGTGCACTTTTTTGTGCACAGACTAATGGCTAACTACTTATATTACGAAAAGTATACAATAATATTCATTTAATGTTATTTACTATGAATTGATAAAAATGTATACATAATTATGAAACATCTTACGTATACTTTATTTTGACACAAAGCTTGTATACTTTCTTTTGAAACGATTGATGTTTACATATATTTGAAAAGTTATCAATGTATACATGTCATTGCTTACGACTGTACGTATGTTTGAACGAATTGGCTCAAAAAGTACTGGACCGATTTTAAAAATTCTTTCACCATTTAAATGCTACATTATCACTGATTAATATAGGTTATTTTAATTACAAGAAAAAAATAAGAATCCCTACTAAAACTACAATAACAGGAGAGGAGGAGGAGTGCACGCCGCACATACTAATATATGGAGTAATTTTGGAAAATTTTCAACCCAGCGAGTTATCGAATGAAGTTTTGTAACGATTAAAAAAATTAAAGTGGGCGAAGCCGCGCGTATTGCTAGTGTAGATATAATTCTTTAATTCATACAAATAAAAACAGATTTATTCCTATTACACATGTTACATAATACTTTGTTTTGTAGCCCGAATGTAAAATATTATATGGTCACTGCTGCAACTGTAAGCCGGCGGTAGATTTATCACTTACTCACTATTCACTCACTGATTCTTGCTAAAACAGAATTTCAAAACTAGCTTTCTATATACCTACTTATTACGATAGAATAGAAGTTATAGGTACTTAGTTATATACTAATGCTTGCATAACATATCCATTATATTTACTAGCAAAACAATTTGAGCGGACCTTAAATGGAATTCCATCGTTAACCTTTATATAGAATGTAGATTGAAATATGGAACTGTTTGTGTCCTTGATTTGAGTTATGGTGGATCCCGATACCTACGTTTGTATATTACTTGACTTAACTTCGCAACTCGAATGACTTAAGTACAGTTATTTAAAAAAAACAAAAACCCTTTGCAGAAGTAAACTAAAAAGAAAAAACAAGTTGAATAAAGAATATAAACCATAACTTACTTAAAAACATTTGTAATATGTATTTACCTCTTTTTATTTATTTGTTCTACTCCGTGGCACGACTCTCCCTCAATACGAGGGGGATCAGGCCATAGTCCACCACACTGGCCTAGTGCGTGTTGGCGGACATCACATGTCTTTCGAAAACTCTCAGACATGCAGGTTTCTTCACGATGTTTTCTTTCACCGTAAGACAAGTGTTAATTGTGTAAGAACATGCAGCTTGCAAGCACATGAAAATATCGGTGTGAGACCTGGATTTGAACCCGCATCACTCCGTCATAACAAGCGCGTTACCACTGGGCTATAAGTTGTATATATACCTAATATTTTCGTAATCACTCTTTCTGGACTCAAAATACAGGTTATATTTTGTTACCCGACTTGAATTATTCGATGAAAAAAAATTTCAACACATACTCTACATCTACTTCAACATCTACTAATTTGTACCTAGGATTCGCTACTTAATTTTTAATTATATCTATATTCCATTCATTGCATGATTTTCTAATTTTTTTTATATACCCTCATAAAATTATAACTAACGATAATTCTTAACACGGAGTTGCGAAAAAGTGACGTATTTAATTAATAAATTCGACTTCTACATTATGTAAACAGAATTGCAGAGACGTGCGTATCCACTATCAGTATAGAGTCAGTCCAAGTCATCAGAATGTCGCAAGCATTGGTAGGGGGAGTTTCGCAGGCCCTCGCAATTACAAACCGCATTCAAAAGCAACAACTATACTTCGCTGTTCCGTCTAAATTGTTTAATTTATTAATCTATATATAGATAAAATATTACATTAATTTGATTAATTTATATTTAATATTTTTAAATATCGTCATACATTCAGTCAGTTTATTTCGTGTAAAACAGTTATCGCTTAAAGATGCGTAATCCAATGTTTCTTTTTGGTGTTAGTGCCATAGTACTGTGTTATTTACAAGTATGTAGTTCCGACAAGGAGGTTGTTGAAATACGTAAGTGTGTTAATTATATACAAATAATAAAGTATTTAACTTAGATATTTTTCTTTGATGCAAATTACAAATACAAAAAATTAGGTATTTCTAGGTCGAAAATTTACTCTATCATAATTGAAAAATTAAATTATACATACTTAAACAGTCAAAGAATATTTAAACAAATATTAACGCTAATTTTTATTTTATTAATTATAGTTTTTATTTTTT
The DNA here is from genome assembly GCA_905231865.2 of Boloria selene. Lineage (NCBI taxonomy): Eukaryota > Metazoa > Arthropoda > Insecta > Lepidoptera > Nymphalidae > Boloria > Boloria selene. The sequence continues at coordinate 4,642,786 of HG993133.1, forward strand.
AGTAATTTTTTGAAAATGTTTGTGAAATTAACAAGAAACTCTAATTAGTAAAACTAATTATTATAATTGAAACTTTTAAAAAAACCCCCATCACTATTTTCAATGCCACCGGCATTATGTGGGTCAAATTGCGGCTGTTATATAAACCTGAACCAAGCTTTTTTGGCTGCAACACAACATTTTGCAATCATTATTGCATATATAAATGTTATTGTAAAATTTAAATATCAGTAGATCGATTCATTGTAACATTTTTTTTAAATTTTAATTATAAATTATAATATATAACTTATTGCCAAATATTATAGATGAACCTAATGGCGCGGGCGCATTGGCATAATTCACGCATTTAAATAATGCTGATATTATTTATTTCTCGTTGTAATAAATTCGAGATAATTACATTATCCCAAAAATAAAGCTTTAGTTGCCTTGAAGAAAGCCTCAAAATTAAAAATATTAACAACGTATAATAATACTATTTTAATATTTTTCTTAAATATGTAGTCGTTATATCTGTTAAGGTATCATATTGTATAAAAATTGTATTTGATCATTAAATTTCTTTTTTAAATTAAACGAATTAATTCGTACTAGGAATAGCTATGTTTCATACGTAAACTGGCGATATTAGTAGTAAACCCAGAAAAAAATATTACGGGTATGTCCTTCTTCAACCGAGATTTCATTCCAGGATAAGCCTAGATAAAATAAGGCCCCGCCAATTAGGCAAGATCCTCACTATACACAAAAGTAACGTTCACAGTTCGTTCCCGACAAAAATATATCTGGATAACAAACAGAAACAACAATCAAGTTTCGTTTTTTCCCATTCTATTCACGTCACGATCATTCTTTAAAAATTACTTCGATCCATTCGAGAAATACGAAAGTACTGTACGGTACTTTAAGAATTTTTCTTCTTCATTAATTACTTTCTTATGTTTACGCGAATATTTGACATTATAAATCAAACTATCTTTTCGGATTTTGTCGCGGATTTGTTTGGATTTTTGGTTCCCGACGTTTCGAATGCTTTACAGCAATCATGGTCACGAGAGAGACAGTCTCTCGTCTCTCTCTCGACAAAATTCGTAAAGATAGTTTCATTTATGAATTGCGAACTAACCTTAGCCTTATGTACGCAAATGCTGCTTGATGACAAATTATTTGCAAATATGACAAACCGCTTATTTTAACGTATTCTTGTTAGCTCTACCACAGTGATGATAAAACATCACAGTTAAGTCGAAAGTCGTAAACTAAAATAGCTTAAGCTATAATATATATGCATCAAGTAAGTAAAATCTAAAACAACAATTCTAAGATCCTCGACATACTTATCGAATAATAAAATATTGGATAAAACCTACGTCTCGAACTTCTTTTATTTTGTATACAAAACATTTTAAACAAGTTCATCTGCTAAAAGTGATACATTCTGAAAAAAACTAAAAATAAAAGAATGTACATAATACATATCTCAGATGCAAAGTGCCATGAAGTGAAGTGTGAACACTTTTGTCATCTACTCTATACTAAAATTATAAATACCTACGTAATGCTTGAAATTCGCAAATTTATAGGTGGTAATCTCTGAAACTACTGAACTGATTCTGAAAATCTTTTACGTACATTTAAAGGTGCTTAAGATTATTTTTTATCCGAAAAAATGAATTTACTGTCAAAAGTTAGGTATATTGACTTTAAATCTAGAAAACTAATCAAAAGACGGGAAAATCGCTTGTAAAAATACAAAAATAATATTAAAATACAATTTATAGGATTAAATACAGAAATGAACCTTGCATAAACTTAAAATTTAGTAAAATGGCAAATCACATTGACAGAGATCGTTAAGATGCTTATTAGTATATCATTATTGATTCGACTTATTGATGATTACATAAAGTATCTATCATTAATTTACTTGCTGCGTTCTTCCTATTCCGCTTCAGGTAATACTACTACGGCAATAATGTCTCAAATATCGCTTTTCCATATAATATTGTTATACAGATGTCTTGTGTACGCGTCTATTGTTAATTTGAAATTCGTCTTAGTAATATCTCTTCCATAATATTTTATAAATATTCATACCTTAATGTATGTGAATAATATAGTTTTCATAAACCCTCACGGCGTTTTTAGCGTTAGCATAATACGCATTAACGACGACGACGACACTAACTTTTTACTGCCAGTTTCTATAACCTTAGATAGGTTATATATATATACCGATAGACCGGTAGATACTTTCATACGATTTTGACAGCTTATAACTTTTAATGTGTCAAAATAGTATGAAAGTAACTACCGGTCTATCGGTAGATAGGTTATAGAAACTGGCAGTTAGAGGCTAATTCGCACCCACCATCAAATTATTGCTATGAATATATTGCCCTATGAAGTAAGTGATTCAAGTTCAAATTGGAAACTTCTGGACTACACTCATTTGTTCATGTTACATGTGCCAATCATTTTTCAATATATTTTTTGTAACCAATCAACAGCAAATAGCAATGTGTAGCAGGACGTTGAGAAGAGTTGAACTCGTTAATATTATCTCTTTATAAATAAAAATGAATGTTGGTAAGCGCATAACTCAAAAATGGCTGGACCAATTTATTTTTTAGTATGTTCCTTAAAGCCCACGGAAGGTTTTAATACTAAAAAAAATTCAAAGTTAGCAAAAAAACTAATACTAAAGGATACCTAGGGACGAACCCAAGCGAAGCGAGGATGAGTCGCTTATCTATTAGATATAAAGTTAATTTAAATTTTTCATTACTATATAATTATTATTATGTAATAAAAGCGATCAGCCTACATACACAATACAAATATCTTGCTTGCTTAATGGCTTCATATAAAACTCACTATTTACACTGAAATCAATATCGAACATGACGTAAGTTAACTATAATGGTCGTAAAGTTATCAAGAAAAACCGCAACTTTATGTTTAAACGCTTGATTATATCAGATATCATAAACAAAGTTATGATAGTAATAGCTTTTAACATACCTATGTTAGGTATATTAATAAATAAAAACAAAAAAAGATATTTGTAGATGTATCAAAAACCGCTCGACCGATTTAGATAAAATAGAACCACCTAGGTAGCATACCCTTTGAAACAAAAAGGAATTTTCCAAATCTAATCAAGCGTCTTCGAGTAATAAGTAAATTCCATAAAAAACAAAATTCCGACGAGTTGAGAACATCTTCTTTTTTGAAGTCGGTAAAAAACATATCCCAATTTGTCACGATATGTTTATGTATTATCTGTAGTTCTCGATAAAAGAATCAATTTCACAGTACCCTTAATCTTCTATGTACTTGGTAAATAAACGAAAACTTCTTCAAACATTTTTTTTACTCAAATAAAACTATGTGAACTGTGACTACGAACTACTAAGTGAGAGCCTAAATATCGAAGCCAAATACTTTTGAATAAAACTTGTAAAAAAATTAGACCAATAACCAATATTAGACGTCTTTCATTTTACAAATATAAATAATAGCAATTTTGTACAGGTTTTTTTGTTTACAACATGGTATTTCTGAATTCTGTGGTACTATATGTGAAGGTCGCGCGTGTGGTGTAATGTGGTGTCGTAAGTGATAGATCTCGATGAATATATGTATGTTTTTAAAAGTTTAAATTACGTATTTTAAAATAACAACATCATTTCGCATTTGGAATAATTCACATTTCACCTCTAGTTTTTATTTTAATCTGATCTGAATCTGACTTCAATTCGTCAATGACGAAGGAGATGACACACAAGATAATATATTTAACAAAAGTGAACCGATTTTTATCATTACTTTTTGCGAATGATATAGACGATTGAAATTTTCAATTTTTAATAATAGTTTATATAATAAAATTAGATGTGTTAATCATAAAAAAAACAACTTGAAAAACAAAACTTCAGTAGATAGAAAATGAACCATTTCTTATTTAATATACTTAGGCCTGGACACGTGGGTTATTTATTCAAAATTAAATGAGAACAAATCGAAAGTATACGATATCAAACCACAATTATACTTATTTCAAATCGGTTAATAAATGGAGTTCTGACGGTAACAAACATTAAAACATACAAACAAATTGAATTCTTGTTCGAATAATATAGCAGATACATGACACTGTTGAGTTGATAAGTCACATAGTTAGCTATAATACAGATCTAGCCTATATTAACCTCTATATATAACAGCCTTTCCCGCGGCTCCTCTCGAGTTTTAGATGCTGAAAATCAAAAGAAATATTTTTCTCCCGTTTTTGCAAAATTTTTCATTGATACTCCGTTCTTATTGGTCGTAGCGTGATGCAATATAGTCTATAGCCTTCCTCGATAAACGCAGTATCCAACAAAAAAGTTATTTTTCAAATCGGACCAGTAGTTCCTGAGATTAGCGATTATATAGATAGAAGTTTCTGTTGAAACAAATTCACCTAGACACTCAGTTTTCACAAAATGACAAGCTTTGTTTTATTACCTACTAATTGAGTTATCAGAAAATATACTTACTAAAAATATTATAAGATTGTGTGTTAAATGATTTTGAGGCTTTTTGACTTAGTTGTTGACTTGAATTTATAAGTTTTATTCATTTTTATACATATTATTGCATTAAAAGAGATTTCAAATTATTATACACTCAATGCAAATGAAAGGATTATAATTTATTGGTTTGCTGAATTTAATGTTTAAGACTTGCTTATAACAATTTATTTGAATTTACAGAAAAAATATTTTCACCTTGTAAGAAAAAATCGTCTGACTTTGACGCATGTGTGAAGCGAGCTTTCAATAAACTTCGGCCGTATTTCAAAAGAGGTGAGGAAAGCCTGTCAGTGGAGTGATTGCGTAGTTATGGTATCTACATTTAACATCATAATATTATGAATATGCAAACGTCCTTCGTGGAAGTTACATGAACAGATCCATTCAACGTCTTATTATGTTGAAGATACGATCTTTAAATTCATATGTAGGTTCATGATAAAATTCTAAGTCGAATCTGACCTAACAATATTTTTTAGATAATTTTGTCTCGTGAGTATTATCGATACAAAGGCCGATTCTATAGTTTTTAAATTTTGCCAGTTTCTGTCTGACAACCACTCAACAGATTTTACTGATAACTAGTTACGAGATAAGTCAAAAGAACTAGAAATTGAAGGTCTTAAAATGTTTACAGAAAAGTCTGCAATAACAAATTAAAAAAAAAACTACTATAAATCTGTTGCCTTTTGACTTACTTCTGGTTTTATATCTACGAAAATTATCCGCTCATTCCACAACCTGTATCATGGCAATTTCAAAATAATGACCAAATTAGGGGAAGGGGGGGCAAGACGGGGTTGCGGGCAAGACGGGGTACCCGTCTTAAATAAGAAACCAATTGACCTATCTCAATCTTTTTTGCACCTGACAGTGCGCCGGAATGTCTGTTATTAGTTAGCAAAGTCACTGGATGAAAATACTACACTTGTTTAGTTGTCAAATGAAAAAATATATTTTTGGCGGTTTCCTTAGCATTTTTTTACATTACTTGTAACGTGTTAGCTCTGGAAATAACATTATTTTAAATTATAAATAAATTTAGTCATATTTATCAACGATTACGCTTGCAGGTAAGCACTTATTTATGTGTGTGTGAGACCATTGTGTTGAGAGGTAACATTTTTAATGCAATCGGGCATGAGAGGGCAAGACGGGGTAGGGGTACCCCATTTTGCCCGCATTAAAATATTTTTACAGATTATTTTGCTATGTCAGTTAAAGTGTAATGATTTGTAAGACACTATCGATGATTTTTTTGTTGTAGGATAGTAAACATCTATCTAAAAGAAAAACAAATAGAAAAATTGATCAGTAGAGTCTGTGATACAAGGAAAAATGGCTGAGATCAGCTGCAATTAAAATGAAGGTTAGGTTAGGTCAGGTAGGACGTAAATTACTAGTTTTTTCCTATGATGAAGAGAAAGAGTTACGTGATTATAGATGAGATATGACATAACAATATCTGAGACCCATCCTGCATTGTCCTCAACCACTCACTCATCTGGATAACACATCGGACTTATCTATTACTTTACTATTGCGACTGAGATTTGGTCGGCGGTTAACAAAAAAAAAGAGTGAAAAGTGAAGTGAAAAAAAAGTATCGAGGATTAGCTCATCAATAAACAGTAGTAATAGTGAAGTAGAAAATACTCCATGTTTGTATTGTGAAGGTTGTTATTTGGAGTCAAATGTAGGCTAAGCTGCATGTTCTGCGTGCGGAAAATAGGCTCACTGTAGCTGTGCTGGGGTAGATGACAAAAATGAAGATGCGAATTTTGTCAGCAAAAATTATTAATTCAATGATTTTGGCAAACCTCATCTTGCCCTTTAGGGTACCCCATCTTACCCGAGGGAGGGGCAAGATGAGGAGATCTGACTTTTTCTACTTTTAGTTTTATTTTTTTTTAATTATGTAACATATGTTTCTTATTAGACTGAATTATGAAAGACAGATAACCAAAGATGATTATTAAAATAAAAAATATAATATAAACACGACTTTTCTAACTTTTATTGACCTTCAAACGTTAAGTACCCCGTCTTGCCCCCTCCTCCCCTAATTCACTGCACTAAACTATAATAATTCCGAGTTCCATTTTGTAATTTGGAATTATTACCTCAGATTATAGCAAAAGATACTGGAACAAAATATATCTTCGAGGGACCATTAAAAAGAAACTTAACATCATAATATTATGAATGTAAATGTTACTAAAAAAATCTTCAAATGATGACGAAATCCCTAGCCAGTGTCATCCCCATATGATAGATTTAAGCCAATAACATTGTTCTTTCAGGCATACCAGATATGGGTGTAGCGCCCTTCGACCCTCATTTCGCTAAAGAAGTGAAGCAAATTCGCTCAATGTTCGGCATGGGATATACGCTCACGTTGCGAGACGTGTTCGAGAGGGGCTGGTCGCAATCTACTGTTACCAAATACAAGTGAGCTTTACAACCTTACGCTACTTTAGAATTTAAACCTATTGCACTATGTAACACGATTGCAACAAAAGATGTGTATGAATTACCTAAGTAATTATGTTATTAATGACCATTACATTAACTACATTCTAATGATACATAATTGTACGTGTTTTTCACGAAATATTGGTACATTTCTCGAAAACAGTAAGGATTTTTTTATAGAAAAGTACCTTTTATATAGTTTCTCTTCATTTATCTTTAAGATTAGATGACGACACAAATACAATCTATTTTTATACACTCTAACAAATACCACGTCACAAGCTTACAACACGTCATACGGTGTATCAATTTGTAAATGTCAACACAATCAATGTGTTCTACTGTACTACTTACTAGTTACAATGTTTTAAAATGCTCACTTCATGTACGACTGCACATCCTGGGTTCGAGTCCCGGGTCGGTCTCTAATTATCGAGTCTGTTTAATAAGTCTCTGGCGCATTCACTATTACTCGTATACCCTACGGAGATGCCTAGTCTCGATGGCCTAGTTTAGACACTTAAATTAAAATAACTTTAATAATTAATTACTTAATTAATTTATTAATGTAAATCATAAATTTTAGTCAGCTATACACTTTAGAGCACAAAACAAGGTCATTAGTTGTCTAATTACTAAAGAATGTTCTATTTGCCCGTGCTTAATCTAAGTAGGTAGGTACTTATATGGATTCTGATTTTTTAAATGTTGAGGTCAAAAAGACGATAACGATTCAGAATTCTATTGTTTTTTTAAGAACTTGTATAGACCAAGGAATTTTCCAAACATACCTACAGAACCAGTGTCGATTTACAAGATACCATTCGCCGGAATTCGGAATTCCCCGCTGTACCACGTCATTTATATGATTGAATTGAATAGCATATTATCTTATTGTGTTAAACTTAACACATCTTTAATACTTATAAATATTTTTGTAGGACGGATTGGGCGAATCAGCGCATTATATATTCTCAATATTTTCCTGAAAAATGGCTTGAAGGAACATATGAATTTAAGGTAATTTTTAAATGTTCTCAATATTTAAAACAATGTAGGTGCAGTACCCAGTTAATCTTTAAGTCTAAGTTTATTTATTTGAAAAATTCCTTTCAAAATGATAGATGATTCATTCAGAATTCAAAATCGTCTTTTAAAGCTGGAAACATACATTCTTGCTCAAGCATTCATGTCAATAATCGTATGTTTTTTTGTATAATTAAATGCTATGTAGTATAGCATGTTCTAGATCTAGATGACTTACACTTTACGCGACATTGGCGAAGTCAGCTCTGCGCAACCGGCACTCCTGGAAGCCATTAAAGGAATTAATTGAATTGAATTCTTACACTTTAATTTTAATAATGTTTAACTTCTTAAATCTAAGCTTTTAATAAAAACTTTCGTATTTAGGGGGATATGTTGGGTCTAGAGGTCCTTCGCACCGGTAACTGGAACCTCACACTGCGGGACTATTCTCAAACGACACGCATAAAGCGCAACGGCAACGGCGTGGACGTGCACGTCGAGGTGGACAACATCGGTGATATGGACATACACGTGGGCAACTTGCTCAGAGGGAGAAGTGTCATGGGTAAGTCAAAACACATGTAAAATTGATTTTATTTTCTTGGATTATGATGCAATAAGTGTTTATAATGTGTACCTACCTACACATACGTGAAAACGTAGTTTCATTATTTATAACAAAAAAGACACAATCATTCATTTGTGTACTAATAATTATAAGTAATACTAAAACAACATACCGAAATGGCAAACTATACTCAACTCAACTTGTTTCGTACCCACAGTTTGTTTTGAAATAACTTTTTATTAGAGGAGATTTTTCCTTTGAGGTTTAAATTAAAGCTTAATAAGTATAAAATAATTTTATTTTGCTTCTAAGTTTAATGTTTCTGTTTTCAAAATTGATATGTATTTAATAAATTTTCTATTTTTTTTAAATATCACCTATGTATATCTGGGCAAGTCTGAAACACAGATAACATAATAAGTGTACCTACATTGAATAATGTAGTTAACATATTTTTCCACTATATTTATATCAATAAAATATCGAATCTACTTTAAACAGCACACTAAATAATTTCAGAGGACATACTGGATCGTATTATAAACGCATCTTGGAAGCCAGGTTTCGCAGTCATCAGGCCGCTCATCAATGACCTCGTCAGCACCGCTTTTACGGACATTTGGAGCACGTCCTTTAAGGATTTCCCTGTAAAAACTTTCATTGAAGACTAAAGTTATTATAAAGGGTCCCAAAGTCATTAATGCTCGCTATCGTTAATTGAAGCGATATTTTATAGTTAATGTACACAATGTAAGCATCAAGCATAATGTAGTGCCTGCATAAGACATTTGCCCCCGTGTATTTAGAATATTTAACAGTATTTCAATGAATATATCAGTCTTTCTATACACTTGTATACTTCTACACATTCCAAGGCAGTGGAACGATTAAAAAATGTTGTGTTGACGTAGAAACCAACACTAAACACCAGGTCAGATCATATTTAAAATCTTATTCTTTCCAAATGATATCATATTTAGTTAATAAAAAAATAATTGAAATAGGGTGACCCAAAGAAATTTCATTTAATTTGAAGTATTTTAAAGAATCATTTCTTGAAGCAAAATAAAAAAACTCAACCGCCAACATATTTGAATACTTCTTTATTGTACCTATAATAATGTATTGTAAAAATATTTTAATCTGTGAATATACCAGCTAGTCTTTAATTAATTATATTTACTTTAGAAGTAATGTCGTATATGGCAATAATCAGTTTAATTATATTTAATATCTATAAGGAAAATAAACATAAATTGTTTCAATAAGTACTATATTTATTACGTGCTCTAACGTATTGCATAAAAATGTCAAAGTTCCTTGTCTCTTGACGACCACAGCTTATACTAGACAGAACAATGATTCTTCCGATCTCTCAAAAAAGTGATTAGATTGTAAAAAATTGAAAAAAATGTTAGAAATGTGCACAACTGACACGTCCAGACGACATTAAACAAAATGAATTAAACCTAATTGAATAATATTGTCTCAAAAAATATAATAGCAATGCATCTACATAAAATTTAAAAATAGTTGTAAATGCTATCATAAGCCACAAGGAGCGTCACATATTTTGTAAATTAGTAGTAATAAATGTACGTAATAAATATAATTTCCATACTCTTTTAATCTCATTCGTGAACTGGCAACTTCATACATACACACTATTTACTAGCGACTTACCCTTACTTTGCTCGAATTTGTATTGTACCTTACTTGAGGAATTATCGATATCGATTCAAACCTTTCCCCTTTTGAACATCCATTATGGATGACAACAGTAATAGCCCAGTGGCGTACGCTTGGATAACAGTAATGCTAGTACAAATTTAGATCTCGCACCTTTAATTTTTTCATTTCTAACATGATTACCACTCGGCTTATGGTGAAGTGAAACATCGAGAGGAAACTTGCATGCCAGAGAACTTAGCATGTGAGACGGATATGACTTCCAGAATAAATACTATCGTATATCATTTCCAGGATCTAAAACTATCGTCTTACCACCTAAATTCTAAATTGGTTCTTCTAAATTGGTTCAGCGGTTTTTACTTCAGTTTATTCATTTCAAATAAATACATCATTTTTCTTTATAACAGTAGTAGTGTAGATGTGTAGATTAGTGTTAAATAAAAGACATTTGTATATTACATATCTCAATATTATATTTATTAAAAAATATAACCTAACTATATATATGACTATATTTAAATTCAATCAACAAATAACTCGCATGTTCATCGATACTGGAATAATCAACCTCAGTCTTCACACAAAGGAATACCTACCGCAACAACAACCGGCGCTAGCAGCGTCCGCCATCTTAAATACACCATTATATAACATTGCACCTTCAATTTTACGAGAAACAGAAAACATTACACATTAACCGCCCAAATGTCCCTATTCACTTGTCTCGTCCAAAATACATTCATTAATTGCGCTACAAAAGCAAAACATGTAGAGTCACCACTAAAACAGTTATGCGAATGATCTACCGATATAAATCACTGACCGCTAGTCAAATTCCTACATTATAAATCTAAAAGCGTCGTCTTGACGATTAGAACTTGTGCAATATGTGCACAAGTTTAATCACGATCTCGATTCACAACGGTCGATCACTCGCAACACAGAGTACAGTCAGCATCCAATGCAAAATTACTATATCAAATTCAATCTTCATCGATGGTTTATTCTGGTCTACTGTCACACGAGACGGTTTAAACAAGATACCATTTTATAATAGTTGGAAAATCCAAGAAATACATAACATTATTATTCCTAGAATCTGACGACATCTTGTTTAAACACCTTTGTATACATAAAATTGATCATGCAAACATTAAAAAGTTTCAAAAAATAAAAAAGTAAAAAGAAAAAAAAATTAAAGAAGAAAAAAAAAAAGAATAACCCATAGACTTATAGATTTTGAGGACTGTTACTGCCGAAAATAATTTTAACAGATTCAATCGATTAAGTGTGAATAAATTTATAATAGTAGTGATGTACCTCGAATAGGCGATTACTCAAAATATCGATATAAGGTCCATTTAAAATTATTTCCATACAAAACAATAACGCAAGTAACGGATATTGCCAGAATCGAAACATTCTATATTAAGACCCTGTGGACCGCCCACAACATCTGTACGGACTAAAAAATACATACAGACGAACATAGAGCCTCCTTCTTCTGGGAAGTCGGTTAAGTCGTTGTAACAGTTTTCACTCCGAGGAGGCGGGCTAATTGAAATCAACTGCGATACGTTCCTATGATATAAGCGTAAGTATGAGGTTCTTATCTTACATTATATAGTAAATAGATCTACATCTCCGCGCCACCGCGCGAGCAGAGGCGATGGAAATTGAAACAACCTTTCATTTTTAAATTATAACACCTACTACACTGTCTCAATTTTCATAAATCCTTTGCTCTTTTATGTTTGAAATGCACCATATTGACCGATCGTCCTTTGAATTTTAATTAATAAATATTTACAAATACGTTTATTTACCATTTTGTGTGCATATCAAACATAAAAGAGCTTTAGCGCGGTACCCACTAGCTGAGTAAAATAATCTTTTTCACTAAATTAGGTACGGTCGTCGTAGTACACTCAGTGGTTCACTCAATCGTTCGGTGCACAGATAATAAATAGTAAGGCTTACAATGGAGATATACACGTTCTAAAGGCAAACAAAAATTAAATAACAATGAATTAATGATGATGATTTTACAATTATAAAAATAAAAATCGATCAATGTTACATGGAAGAAGAGTAGAAACCTTAACTAAATTACGAGAATTTTTTTGTTTAATTTGTACTTCCTTTCTCGTTCGTTTTGGCCCCAGAATTTGTGTTACAAACAATTCATAAAATAATTCAAACGAAACAAGTATTCTGTAATGAGTTGTGTCATCAGCGGTGTTGCTGTGAACGACAGGTAACTTTAGAGAGATAGATTTATTTTCCAACTTTTATAAACTAATAAATATAGTGACGCCGATGGGAACATCTTTCGGGGTCAGGGGCGGATCTATATATAGGCTAGGGCCTCTAATACTATGGGCATAGAACAAGTTGAAAACAATGGTTAAAAATTAAAATTTATAAAAATTTAAATTAAGGCCATAAAAGGTTGAAAGTGAGTAATCTTGATTTCTTTTAGTACTATTTATCTATATAGATTTTAAAACAAACAAAATGACAACAGACTCCCCCAAGAGTGTAAGCCCAGAGCCCAAAAATACACAGCCCCTGTCCCTGAAGACAATCATAAATGTCGACGCGCTTGTAAAAAACTAAACATTCAAAAAAACCTACCAACCAAAATATAAAACTTAATCATTAACAACATTGAAAAAGCGTCTAAAATTCATTTTATCTCTAAACTCAATTCATTAATGACAAATCTGATTATTGAATTTCAATATCTCCATAGAGTTAGATAAGGTACATTCACTAAACAAAAAAATCGGCACATGCATCTGCATATGAATCGCGATAAATATAAAAACAAAATTAAATACAATCATTTAGGTTTTATTCGTACAAATCGTAATATTATGATAAATTTGTCGATATTATTTAATACAGTCTTCTCTATTACGGAACCTACGGGACATAAATAATGGATGTCGACAGTTCAAGCAGAATATCGCACTCGCCACATGCCTAGGTTCCATTTCCGCAACGTTCACGTGCTTTTAAATTATTACTATAATTAAATTTATTTTGATATGCACTTATGTATAAATTTTTACAATGAAATTTGTGCTGTACACTATTGCGAGATCGCAGCTTGCGGACGATGTTTAGTACACGCGAAAGCCAACAGCGGTTGAATTTTTAGAACAATCTTCGATTTTTCCATTTTTTCAACCATTAGTTTATGAGTATACTAAATTATTTAAAACCATAAAATGTTTAAAATCGTTTCCATGGTACCATTTGCACGTTGTCCTATAGCTCGGCCGTCCGCCGCCGCCCTCGGGGCTATTTACATGTCGTCGAAACTGATAATATTACTTAAATAAAATGAAACATCGTAATTATAACTAAATATTTGGCAAACGACGGTTTTACATATTTTCACATGTTTAGCGATGGTGGGGTAGTTCAAGTAGATAAGCATTTATAAGTTTAAAGATAATTCGCACTTGAGTTAACAACAGCAAAACAAATTTGATTTAGATGTTTAAGTATGAAACAAAAAAATATGTTTAATAAAAAAATACTATTGTATTTAGAGTAAATTACATTTAACACTATTTTTAGCCATATAACACCAAACATTCTAATATTCCATATCACAAAAGCGGGTCACCTTTTATTGCTATTTTTAAGAGTAAGCACTATTTAGTGTGCATTTTACCCATTTTCGTAAAAGGAAATATATATTACAGAATATTACATTATAAGAAAACTGTGAATCCACCATATTTATATAAAGTAAGCCCAAAATCTCAATAAATTTCTTCAAAACTCAATATACAAAACATACCAACAAAGCATATACCCCACCAATGTGTGGATGACAACCAATACGGCAAATGACAAACCGTATTCAGAGTGATGTAGGACAATTAACAGCTAGCATTACAAGTAAATCGAAGGCCGCTTATATATCACGAGTCATTACGATTATGTACAGCGGGCACGGCCCGGTTTGAGCGAGTCTATGTACAGTGCGGCCCCCCAAGGCCCTCCTCCTAGGCTCCCCCTAGGCCCCCCTCCTTCTTGTAATTTATTAAGTATAGAAACATTAATAAATGAAATTAATATCTAATTAAGACACTGTTATTATATATTTTTAGATATTTAGTTATAATATATATATTAAATTTTAAATTTGAAAAATATCAAAAGCATTTTAAATGCTATATACATTTTATAATGTTCCCATACTTAATAAACTACAAAAAATGTATCCTTCTTCAACGGTAAACAACATAAATCAAATAATAATTTACAATGTACTGCAGATTCGATGTTATATATTGCGTGTATATTAAAAAAGGTATTCAATCCACGACACTAAAACAAAACTGTACAATAAGCGTACGAAACTTCGAGAGTTTGTGCATATAGTTCGTTTAAAAGGTTCCAGCTTAGCTGAATTAAGTATTGTACGGCAATAAACCACACTATTTATGACATAACACTGATCGCAACATTCAAACAGCACATGTAGAATTTGTGACAACAAAATTAGCTATAAAAAATCTACTATCAATATGTTTGAGTCACATTCATACATACATACATACATACATACATACATACATACATACATACATACATACATACATACATACATACATACATACATACATACATACAAACATACATACATATATACATAAAATAGAACATAACATATACTAATCGACAGTCGACATATCGTCGAATAGTGTAGTGCATTGCGATACAAAAGTTATCCTAGACCTAATCCTAGACCTAGTCACTGGCCGGTACTAGAACTCGAAGTCGAACAGTTCGGAGAGGCCCTCGTCGTGGTCGAGACAGAACCCGTAGTCGTTGGCAGACATCGGCGGCTCCAACGCCAGGAACGGCTCCAGCTCTAACGGCTCTGGAATTGGGATGACACATGTTACTAATCCATCATTTTACATTAATTACATACAGTTCTCGAGACATAAGCTCTTTGCATTTGTGTGAGTGATAGCTAAAAACCAATAGCCGAGCATCAAAAACCAGTTAAAACGGGTTTAAACCACTCGCAACGCGCTACGCCTTCAGCCGTACCTGTCCGTACATTGCACGCACACAAATGCAAAGCTGAGCTTAAGGTGGGGACTGTACCTCTATTTGACTCTGACAGATGTTAGTTGAAATAGATTAGTACTGAATCCGCGACATAATCCGAAAAGATAGCTTCATTTATAAAATTAGTACTGGTTGCCTCACTTTGTTTTGTGATTTATTTTATTTAAACTAGACACTAGCTAGAACCTAACTAATTTATGACAGATTTGTCATGTCCGTCTCATTGAATCAAATTTATGATACCCAACAGTGAGATGTAAAAAGAAACTAAATATAAATGTCTACTAAAACATAAACCTAAATCAAAAACAAGTAAAAATAATGACTTGCACGTTATAGCCACAGCTTAAAAGTACACATATTGATTAACAAACAATTCAAACCATCTTACACCAAAAACACATTATATAGGTACACAACACATGTTATATTTACAAAAACAATTTCCACAATGTATTAACAAACAAAAAACCATATCACATCCAGGAAAAGAAACCATTATTACAAAATATGGAGTGTAGAGGTGAGGAGTACTGTCTTGTATATTGTAAGCAAAGCTAAAAAGTACATATAAGTGGTAAATAATAGTTCAAAAACCCACCAGAATGGCACTAGGATGGCAAAAGGGTATGATATGAAGCTAGCAGCTGTAAACTGAGTGAAGTGTGATTAACCCTCTTGCTACCGTGGCGCCACCACAAATAATAAGTAATAAAATATATATAGTTTGTCCATTTTGTTAATGGTTTTTTGACAGCTCGCCGACTGACAAGCTACAGTGATGACAAAAGGACGTAATAATCGATTTCTCTTATTTTTTTAAGTATACAATAATATTTATTTTTATATTTATTAATATGAAAATAAATATTATTATCGTAAAAATCAAGTGAGGTGGAGAGAACTAAGAGAATCATAATGTGACTCGGGCCATGACATTGCATATTTTGATAATTTATACACACAAGAGTTAATAAAATAATATAACTGAAGACTCCTCATCGGACAAATCTAATATAAATGATGATTCTGACGAATCATGTTAATAAAAGGAACTAAACTATTTTAGTTGTTTCATTTGTATGCCTTATACTAAGAAGAAAGTAAAATTATACTATTAACTTTAATATTTTAATTTATTGGTTTAAATCTTAAATTTTTTTTGTCTTCCTTATTAAATAACATTACACCTTATTTACATATTAGCATTGATTTCTATCGATTATTTGTAATCTGTGGCACAATCGTAGTAATCATTATGTGTGGCACAGCAATAAGGGGGAGTTGCCCGTCCATGAAGTACAATATTAATGAGTATGACATTTTAACTTTAATGGCTAACCATTAAATACGAAACTTTGTGGGCGTGAGCTGTCAAAAAACCATTAACAAAATAGACAAAGTATAATAATTTAAAATTTACCCTGACACTAACGTGGCGCCACCCTAACTTAACGAATTTCGACGGACACTTTTTATACACAGAGATAGTCCTCCTTACTTCTACCCTCCAAATTACAAAAACATGAAGAGAAACATAGACATTTATAGACATAAAGCGTTAATTCACGAGTGGTAAGCAGAAGCGTTGGGTCGAGTTGATGTTAGTAGATGTTAGTAGCGGCGGCCCTGAGCTGAATCCCATGGTGCTACACGCACGGACTGGAGCCCCACGGGATATAGCTCGGCGCCGCCGCATCCGTCCCGCGCCCGTCGCGACTCCGTTCCGTTGTTCCTCTACTATATTTACTATATTTACAATCTTATACATATTTTCTTGTACAGAAAACTACAATCTATCCCACGGGAACCTTACATTTTTCCCGGATAAAGAGTGTTATTCCACACTATATGTGCTGTATCATCCATATCCGTTCAGCCGTTCTAGAGTGATTACATAATAAAAATCCAACCACCTAACTTCACATTTATAATCAAAATAAATCCCCAATATTCAAAAAGATAGTTTCATTTATAATGTCGAATATTCGCGTAAACTTTAGAAAGTATTTACACTATTTATTAATATTTATGGGATAAGAATATCAGAACTACAAGGGAAATATTTTTAAATGCTTTAAAAGTACTATACTTTTTCTTTAACTTTCCTTTCAATAAAATGGCGGAAACTAAACCATTTGAGTTGAGCCATCTAATTTTCTTATAATTTCTATTTACTTTTGCTCATCCATGTTATAAAAAAGTGAAATATTAAAAGTCTGATATTAGTAAGAATGAAATGTATGTCAAAGCAGTGAGTACCAAAACCTTCAAGCTGACAAAATGATCCCAAATGTACATAATATCTCTTTAAAACATAACTTAATTGTTTAAAAAGCCATATCAGTTATTAAGTTCATAATAAACAAATCTTATATAAACTAACGCAATATATTACATCAAATGATCAAAAAGATTGCAATAACATTTTAGATCATTCTCATCAAAATGTAACTTCAGATTATAGAATAATATAGACAGAAAGACTATGGAAAACTAGTCAAAAAACTAAAAAGGATGGGTTCCTTCAAGCAATCATATTTTATATTATATTTAAAATATGATTGCTTGGGTTGTTTTAATTTATACTACTTTATAAAAATTTGATTGCTTTTTTTAATTAGTAAACATATTATGTTCATTATGTAAATAGGTAAAAGATTTTATTATATTACAATAAGTAAGCAATATTATGCATTTTTATATAAATTAAAAAGTAATAAATTTATTATTTTATTCACAAAAATTATTGATATAATAAACCAATACATCTATAAGATATCCATTATTCTTTAAAGAAAATTTACTTTCTTCTCCTAATTTGTAAGGAAAAGAAAAAAAGCATAAACAGAAAACCACACTACAATTTTATTTACATTTTTTCTCAGACTGTCTATATAACTCTACAATCTGAACATAATATAATATAGTATATGTCCAAAGTTACAATTCAACATTAGTTACAGACAAATATTAATACTTTAGTGACAAAACACATTAACAAACACCACATCAAGTTAATTAACAAAGTTATCAAGTTAGTAAAAAGCTTGATGAAAGATGAGAGATCTATCAGATACTTTATATTGCAGATCATTTCATATATAATAAGTTTTTAAATAATATGTTTTAGTTCTAATTACTTCTATTACTTTATATATAAAATTAAAAAAAAAAACAAAAATCTGCAATGCACAGTACCCATGAGATATAAGATGTATTATTTCACAGTAGATGTATTTATGTACACAGTTTAAATCCATAGAGTAAAATGAAAGAAAAGGTCAAAAAATATCAATTTCAGGACAACTTCTATTATGAAATCGTTATAATGACATCTAGAGGCAAGTTACAATCATCAAGTTTCTCGACTACCATATAAAAGTAAGTATGCCAGTCGGGGACTTTCACTTATGCATTACCCAGCTGCATTGCCCTGTCTAGAATTCGATACTATGTATGAATTAGTCATAGACATAGAAAGTGGAAAGTGACTTTGCCAAAATGGCGAAATTCTATTTTTAAAAACAGCAAAAAATTGCAACGGAGATAAAACAAATGTGCGGCCAGAACTACTGCATTCTTTGAAATATGAAAATATTATAATTTTTATTAAATTTCAATTCATAATATCAAATTTAATTAAATAAAAAAATTGATATCCCCATGTTTTTTGACAGTATTACACAGTCCATTCTATATGTCTATGGTATTAGTAGAATATTCACAGACTATATATACAGTTTTATATAATAAAAAAAACAAAGCCACCAGTGGAGGCCGCCGCCGAGCCGTATTGGCGCGCCGCGTAGCTAGAACTCTGACTGTGATGTGACTGCGAACACAAACCACAGCGCGAGTACTAGCCACGAGACGCGCCTGCCGCCATGTCACGCCGCATCACCACCCAAGCTATTATATCTATATCGTTATTAGGACCTAATATATGTACTTAATTTAATGAAATGGTTAACAATTAGTTATTTTATTATGATCTAAATGAAAAGAAGATAATATGTATATGATAAAGCAGTGTTAAGAAATTTGCTATATCTAAAGATTAGAAGAACCATTATCACCATAACGTATGAATGCTTTTTTTTTAAATTATGAGTCTCCAGCATGAATTATTGTGACATGAACATTGATCTGTGTCCAAAAATTAGTTTAGTTTAAGACATGGTCTGACAGTACTCTATGCTCAAAATCCCATAATCCTTGCTTTCCTATTAGTTTAGGTTTCGAGTTAAGATTCAATTAGTTTTGAAGTGTCCATTGAACACAAGATAACATTACTTATACGACATACCTGACTCCTGGTCTTCAGTCTGCAGCTGGAAGCGACCGCCGCCCATGATAGGCGCGAAGTCGTCGCTGTCGGCTATGAGTGCGTTCTGTAACCGACCTCTTGCACCATCTGGAAATTATGATTACATTTTGTAGTCTAAACAAAATAGATTGACATGCATCTATAGAGGACCTTTACTAAAGCTGTCACATGCGACGATTTTACAATTTATCCAAAATATAATCCGAAGAATGAATCTCTTTGTGATCCTTATCCTACTTATAAAGGCGAATATTATAAAATCGAATATATGGATGTTGTTGTTTGTTGCTTATTTTCACGCGTAAACTACCAAACTGTAGATATTACGTGATTAAAAATCGCGTAATAAGTTAATCACAACAAACTAAAGGTTTATGGTAACTGAAATAAGAAACATAAACGTATTCGTCCGATTTCGGAGCAGCTCTTCTCTATCCGTGCGAGCTTCGTACAGTCGTACCATATACATACACGTTAAACGAACGCTCGGCCGAGCTACATGGTAGTGGGGAGTGTTAGGTTTTCTTTTCGTTACGGAATTTTTTGATTCGGTTGCCGCGCTCAAAACCCGCGATAAAAGCTATGCAATAGCTTAAAAATGTGTGTGTGTACATATGTACGCACGTAAGAAGTCATACTTTTTTGGCATAACTAGATAAAATTTTTAAATACGCGTCATCCTACGTTTGTAGAAAAAACGACACTAATAATAGAAATAAATTGTTAATAAATATCAATCACCACGATATATTATTTGAAAATATATATGTATGTATATTTATATATATTTCATTCGGACTAATACTAAACACGTGTTGGTTAAGAAAAACGTGACTAATTATCGTGAATATAGTTGCAAGTCCTCTAAACTGTTGACTAGCTAACTTCATACTGTCAGTTTTTCATGTCGGTGTGCGCGCGCATCGTAAAAATCATCATCATTTTCCCTAACGCGGCAAAAGAAGTATAACTTCAAAAAGGCAGTATATAACTCACTGTCCGGCGTAGACATGGCGAGCCGCGGCGGGGTGGCTGCGGGGGGTGCGGGGGTGGCGGGCGCGTGCGGCGCCAGCGGCAGCGTGGGGTCGGTCACGCACGGCGAGCTCACCACCAGGCTGCGCGACCACGACGTCGACGCGCCCTCCGACACCGGCTCGCGTTTGATTGGCGTGCTGTTGGGTAGGTTTACATTTCATTTTAATTATATGTACGTATTTAATATTTATATATTAAAGTGATTTTTATGAAGTTTTCATATCTACTGCATTAAAATTTCGAAAAAAAAAATATAATAAATGTATAAAAAAATCCTGTTTTATATTTGCCTTGTCTAGCAGGCCGAATATAAAATAAACATATTATAATAGAGCAAGAGTTAATGAAAAAAAGCCAAATTAAAACAAACAGTCAGCAACAATCATTAATCATCACAATCATTAAAGATCAAAAATCATTAAACATAAGCTAATGGTAATCTTTCACAATAAACAACAAGTCTTTCGTCTTATATTTCCTAATTTATATCAACGACTAGCTGATACCCGCGACTTCGTCCGCGTTGCTTGAAATATTAACAAAGTTTTCCGCATGCGCGCTACGCCGCTTGCCCCACTACTCCGCGAGAAGGAAACATACATCACTGAACACGCAGTGCATATACAAATCGTTGTTTCTTGAAACTTTAATAACTTTTTATTAAATGAAGATATCACAATCATTTCTTTTTTTGATAAGAGCCAAGTGTCTAAGAAATAAAACTTAGAAAGTTTCATTGAAATCTATCCAGTAGTTTTTCCGTGATGCGCGCACAACTGCAGACCTCTATCATTTTATTTATATAGATTAAATATGATTATTTAAAAATTACAAACTCACGTAAAAGCGGCAGAGATCGAGCTGGATGGAATGGACTGTAACTGCGCCATGAGCGGAGCCAATAACGCCTTGTTGTCCTCCAACAATGGGTCCGATGGTAAAAGACCCGATGCTGTAAATTTTCAATTACTTGTATTCAGCCCTTCTTAAAGTCCCCCTGCTGGGCACGGGCCTACCTCCAATATGAGGGGGGTTAGGCTATAGTCAACCACGCTGGCCTAGTGGAGATAGGCGGACTTCACTTGTCTTTGAAAACTTTCATTTACTTATATTATCTTAATTATAAATACACACCACTCTAGCCTATATGGGTCAAAATCAGAGAGGTGAGCATTACGCTTCTGACAAAGTTTTTCTTGATAAAATGAAGTGACTTACCTATAATATTTAATTCAAAATAAAGGTACTGTGCATGTTTACAAGGTACTTAAATTATTGAGTTTAATATGATAATTTATTACTTGATTATAAACAAAAAAGACCTCAATAATCATTTCGAGAACGCGTCCTTTTACCATGTTTCATAGTTCAGGCACGTTAAAAATACTTACAACTACGAAATAAAAATCTCATATTTTAGTATAAGCTTTAGGCAACATTAAATGAATAATATATCCTTAAAATAATTTTTAATAATATTCATTTCTTCATATTTTGACTACTCAAATGCTGTCTGACATTTATCCAATCATTCCGTGAACGCGGAGGATAAACGACGATGTAATATAAACAAGATATACTAGGTGGCGTTAAGAAGCATCAGTGTAAAGTTCGCTAGTCAAAGCAAACGGCCATGTGTTGTTTTTACGGAAAACAATAATTGATTTTGGTGATAAGTGCCGTTAAATTTGAGATTTGTGAAGCGTACTTTAATACCCTGTCACTACGTGAACGCTATTTGGTGATTAGTTATTCTAAAATTTGCATACTTTTCACAAAATTGTAATAAATATTTCAACTTACTTGTTCATAATCTCAAAATCTAATATCAAACATGGCGGCATCAAACGTAACCTTAATATATTTATCGAATAATCATTTCGGAAACGGTCATTTCGGGAACGTTCTCGTATATGACCGACGTTCCCGAAATGAGTTAAGCGCGTCTAAAATGAAAATCTGTAAGCAAAATGATACTGCAATGCTTTTAAAAAGCTTAACTATGCGTCATTTTGGTTTTAGTTATTTACCATTTAGTACGCGTAACATGGAAAACGATAAATATGAAGAAAAAAACGACCAAAACAGGATAGTATAGCATATAATAAGCATCATGAAAAGGTTAATGCAAAAAGAGAGGAAAATACTTAAAGATAGGGAATTTTACCAAAGAAAGAAAGAAAGCTGAAATTAAAGTTAAAACTGTTAGTGATATGGCTGAAAGAGAGAAAAGGAAACAGAAAAAGGCATGATCAAGACGAGAAATTGCGAGGAAACTACTTCATTACAGTTGAGGATTTTGTTCGTTTACTGGAAACTTCGACTGTTATTACATGAAGTCACCGACAATGAAATTATTGCAATCAAAAATAATACCTGAAAAGATAGATAGATGCGATGCCCAGAATTATGAATATTACTTACGAAGATTGTATAACAGAAAGCTTCTGATGTCTCCGTACCAATCAATTTTCATAATTGTTGCGAGAAATTAAACTATTACTCCTACGAACAAATTGTTAAAATTTTATATACACCGAAATCACAGAAAAGTAGTTGTCTTAGTTTTTCTTATTTTGATGAAAATATTGTTAGCGTGCAATTAACAATTGTTTCTAATATCTAATGTTTATTGAAATTTTTAAATTTTATTGTTATTAGATTGTAAGTTAAAATTTTAATACTCATATTCCTTACAATAAATAAAGGTATAATACTGTAAATGTATATTATTTTCATGCATAATGTATGTCAAAAACCTTATATTATGTCCTTTCAGAAAACGTCGTCGTCATTTTGGGAACACTCATCATTTCCGGGAACATCACAAAAACGGCAAATAAATCACTTAATAAGTAATGTTGGAGTTAAATCCTACACATATAGTTGAAATGACATTTGAACCTTGGCATTTATATTATTAATATTCTATTAATTGCAAGAATATTTATATTAACTTGAAGTATCGATGCAGAAATTACGACGATTGAAAATTTTCGCACAGTAATTTAAAAATAATCGTTTTTATTTTAAAAAATATTCAAAATACCAACATTTCTCGATTTAGCAACAGATTTATTACAATTTATTGAAATTTATTCTTAAATAGATTAAACAAGCATTATTATAAATATTATTTAAAAGTGTTCCCGAAATGACTCACGACTCTGGCATTATTTTTATAAACAGGTAGAATTTCTAAAATATGTATTTTTGTGCGTGCCTATTCACAGAAAAGCTTCATGACAAATGACACAACAGACTGGTCATGTTAGTTTGCTTCAAAAGGAAATATAATTTTACAGATATTTGAAAACCTAAAATGCTCACCTCTCTGATTTTGACCCATATACATTTTTAATGTGATAAACAGTATATTATTGTAAGTTTATTATTTAATTTGATACATTTTGTAGAAAACCGAAATAAAATCTAATCAATGAATTTTGTCAAGATAAAAAATAATTAATAAACTATTTATTTCGACGTAAATATATTCGCTCTGTGCGCGACTTCAGCGCCATGGTACGTTTGAACTACAGGGGGCTATTGTAATATATTTTACTAAGTATTGAATGGCTGTCAGTAATAATAATATCGAATGATAAATAAAAAAATGCTTTTTTAATTAAAGGGAATATTTATAATAAATATTTGTTAATGTAAAGTGTTCTTGTGCATTAAAAAATAAAATGTAAGTATAGTTAATACCGAAAAAGTAGCATAGAAGTTAGCACACATAAAGGTAGGTTAACTGAAATCAGACTGAAATCAAATAAAAAGAAAATAGAAAAAGTTTTTTTTAAAATTAAAATTATAAGAAAACTTGAATAAACATTCAATTATTTTTTTTTAATAGCAAATTTAGATTAAACGAAATTACCAAAATATTTTATGTTTCAAAATTCTACAAATTAAAAGTGCTGATTGTTTTTGAGTACAAAAAAAATAGATTATGTTTGCTAACTAAAATTAACATATTACAATTCAATAATAAAGCTGGGAAAAATTGTTAATCGATTAAATTTATCATTTTTATTTTTAGATTTTAATATTTAATATTTAAAATTTATGATCATTGGTATGGATAATCTTTTTGTTTAATATTATAAGTGGCAAAGAGTAAATGAATCTTAAATAATTAATGAAAAGTTTATAATAAAAAAATTCAATCTTATTTTTTAATATATAATTATGCTAAATTTAAAAATGTTTAAAAAAAATTTTTTTTTAATTAATAATAATATTTCCTAGCATTTTCTAAACTTACTATTTTTTTAAGTTTTACTCCTTTCAAGATTTTTATTATTACGGATAGTAAGGTTATGATTCTACTTACTTTTGTCTCCTAACAGCGGCTATCCATTTTTTCCTCTGATTTATTTTCCAACTTGCTGTTGGAAATTTATAAAAATGACAAGCACTTTTTCTACCTGTATTCTTACAACTTACAACACAACAACTTTTGTGACTCATTTTATGTTATTTTATTTAAATAAATTTTAAATAACAATTCACTTGTATATTTAGCTAACTCGAAACATAAAAACAGCCCCCCGTAGTATCGGATATAGCCACGGGTAGCGCTGACGGTAAATCAGTTTCTCCCCACCACCGGCTTCGCACAGAGCGAATACAAGCGAACGATGACTCACTCACTCACACACTCATGACGAAAAATCGAAAACCGCTTCATCTATAAAGATGAAATTTGACAGAGAGGTGGTTTATACTTAATAGAAGTCCGCGAAAATATTTACAATATAAACTAATCTAATATTGTAATAATTTACTCTGATCTTACGTAAATAATTAAAATATACTTACATGGTGGTGGTGAAGGTGGTCGTTCTTTAGGACATAGGAAGACTTCAATTTCCCCAGATTTTGATTTGAGGTGTATCATGTACCCATTCTCACTAGGGTGTGGTACCTGTAAATAAAATTTCACAATAATAATTCATAACCAATAAACAAAAGCAATTCTACATAAGGGATTTTATAGTTTTTTTTTATTTTAATTCAATTACTTTATAATGTATCAAGCTCTTATATACGAAAATCTAAGTTAATTGATAGCTTTCCTAGAAATTGATAGCTACAACTATTGACAAATAACCATATAAAGCAGAATTGACTGTCATTATATTGTTAATGGGTACTTAAATTTTGCAATTTCTAAATAAAATTGTTAAAATATGCATTTCTAAACATATTATGTTATATTAGGGTCAAGTGTCAGATAAATGTTCAAGAAGTTGTTCTCTCCATATTGTATCGTAATACATTGTTATATCGCAATAGTTTCTAGAATCCTAGAAAAACGATATATCCTCACAATAATAGATACATTATTTTTATATTTATTATTTTTAATTCACAAGACTAAACTAAAAGTAAAAACACTTTTTTTCTTAATATTATAAATTATATTTAAGAATGAATTCCAAATTTCATTCATCATATCTAAGAGAAAGACTGACTTAGAATAATAAAAATGTAGATAATAAATGACACAATTATAAAGGAGAACTACTTAAAACCGGAACTATCAAAAGGTCATGATATTAACAGTTAAATAATAAATAAGTTAACTTTTTAATAGTTTTTGCATTATCATCCACTCAAGCTATTGGCGATAAGCACTTCTAAAGCGAACTTTTGTTTTCGTCACATAATAGGCGCAACGTCAGTTAAACTAAGATGGCGCCAACTGCGCATGTATCGTGTGTACTCGTGTTTATAAATTTTGAAATAAATTCTATTACGCTGCCAACCTTAGTAAAATTCGATTTTTTGTGCAAATAGAAAAAAAATACTATTTTCCTTATTTCAATGATAAAAATTTAAATTAACCTAGTAATACCGTTACTAAAATATTTTTAATTTTTATATACTCGTACATAGACCAGTAACTGCGCATGTGCGGTAACAAGCGTCGCATCGTTGCTATGGTTACCGCCGGCTTCTCACGTTTTGGATTCTAACCTAAATTACTTTACCGATTACTTCAAATGTTTAAGTTACTTAATAAAAACCTATCTATTTACACCACAAATAAAAACACTGCTCAAAAATGAATGAACTTGTTGAGTGTGAACATTACGGTTTTAAAAGCTTACCAAATTTTTAACTCAAGTCATTAATTAATAAGCGATTGCGAGGTATTTTAAAATATCCTATATAAAACCGACTTACAGACCGTACCAAGAAATATGAGACTTGAAATTAATTATACATAACTCTTACTAACACGACTTACCGCCGAAAATCCCCGGCTACGCTCGTCAAGTCTCATCTTTCGTGGCACGTATTATAACCTTACTTTACTTCGGTGCGTTCCTAGATGGCTAACAGCTTGTAACTCTACGATATTTATCTGTTTACTTAAATTTCATCCAAAACCTATCCAACAATTTTAACCCTCCATACACACAGTATACACTAACCATCATACGAAGACCCTTACCCACGATTTGAACTATATCTTTAAACTGTTGAGAGTTACTACAAACCGTCTTGCACTTAAGTTGATGACTTCAGTCTCCCGAACAAGCCGGTTTCGTAGAGGCATTAAATACCGTAGACCACACTCACACGTTACGACAGCTTAGCAGAAGACGTGCGAAATATAAATTGAATCTTAACTTTTTGTGTACTACGGAAAAGACTGATGCGATCGAAAACTGGACTGTGTCGAGTATCTAGGCGCTAAGTTTACACCTCATACCCCCAAACTTTCACATTTTTAACCGACTAAAAAAAAAGAGTTGATAAGTTCCTATATACATATTTTATCTATGTTCACCGAATACTTTGTTAGGTTTACGCGAATATTTGACATAAACGACCCGTGACTATGATTGCTGGAAAGCATTTCAAACTTTTGGAACCAACGACAAAATCCGAAAAGATACTTTCATTTACATTTTCACCGATTTCTCCGCCAATTAATAACCGATTACAACTTATAGTAAAACTTACACTGAGCCTCGTATCGGGTGGTGCCTTGATAGGTATGACAGTTTGATTCCTAAAATCCTTGATGGACCTGAGGTCCGCGTAGGTGATGTACGCGCGCGCCGTGCTCAGCCGTCAGCCGCGACAGCGCGTGCTCGTTTACTTAACAAAACCTATCTATGTACACCACCAATAAAATACTGCTCATATATATTTTAATTTTAAATTTACTTTCACATTTAACCGACTAAAAAAAAGAGATGATAAGTTCCTATATATATTTTTATATATGTTCACCGAATATTTTGTTAGGTTTACGCGAATATTTGACCTAATAAACGACCCGTGACTTTGATTGCTGTAAAAGCATTTGAAACGTTTGGAATGAAAAATCAAAATAAATCCGCGACAAAATCCGAAAAAATAGTTTCATTTATATGTTCACCTATTTCTCCGCCAAATAATGACCGATAAATTTTTTTTTTCTATAGTAACACTTCGTAGTGATGGAGGCCCGTGCCCAGCAGTGGGACGTTAAACAGGGCTGATGATGATAGTAACACTTACACTGAGCCTCGTATCCGGCGGTGCCTTGATAGGTATGACAGTTTGATTCCTAAAATCCTTGATGGACCTGAGGTCCGCGTAGGTGATGTACGCGCGCGCCGTGCTCAGCCGTCAGCCGCGACAGCGCGTGCTCGTTTACTTAACAAAACCTATCTATGTACACCACCAATAAAATACTGCTCATATATATTTTAATTTTAAATATACTTTCACATTTAACCGACAAAAAAAAGAGGTGATAAGATCCTATAATATATACATTTTTTATCTATGTTCACCGAATACTTTGTTAGGTTTACGCGAATATTTGACATAAACGACCCGTGACTATGATTGCTGTAAAGCATTCCAAACTTTTGGAACCAACGACAAAATCCGAAAAGATACTTTCATTTACATTTTCACCGATTTCTCCGCCAATTAATAACCGATTACAAATTATAGTAGCACTTACACTGAGCCTCGTATCCGGTGGTGCCTTGATAGGTATGACAGTTTGATTCCTAAAATCCTTGATGGACCTGAGGTCCGCGTAGGTGATGTACGCGCGCGCGCCGTGCTCGGCCGACAGCCGCGACAGCGCGTGCTCGGCCGCGCCCACCGCGCGCGACACCCGCGCCTCGCGCGCCGCCAGTGCTCGCACCTCCCGCCGCAGCCTGCGCACGCGGTTCTCTTCGTTCTCGCCCCCGGGGGCACCTAGACCTGTTGGAATACATTTTATTATTAACTAGCTGACCCGTGCCCACTTCGTTGGGCATAATGTTAATAATCCTTTTTTAGTACAGAGTGTTAAAATAATTTAAATTATTTTATTAATATTAAAAATTAAATTATCTACACTAATATTAAAAAACTACTTTTTGTCACTTAAATATAAAAGTTTTCTCTAGAACTCAAAAATATATCTTTCATAGTTAAGGCAGCGTTCGTAATAAACGCTTTCATTCGACCGTTTTTTCTCCGATTCACTTTGCAAAACGGACTACCACGTAAAAATTTTTTTTATTTATCGGTTTTTAATATAACCTATGACACTCAGCAATAATGTGGCTTTCTATTGGTGAAAGAATTTTTAAAATCGGTTCAGTATATCCCGAGATTACCCCTTACAACTTAACAAATAAACAAACTTTTCTTCTTTATAATATTAGTATAAAGTATAAAGTATAATAATTAGTATAATAGTATAATAAAGTATAATAAGTATAAGTATAAGTATTAGTATAGAAAAGTTTTTGAAGTGAAACTTCTTTAGAATCGTTGTGATTTCAAACTCGATGAAACGAAAAAATAAGTCCATAGTACCAGGCGCTCAGAGACGGGGAAGAGTTAGCCGTAGTTAGATCTCGCCCACCGCGAGTCAGTGACATTTCTAACACTGTCTAACTCGTGGGTGTGACCTTTGCGCCATCTCCCTCTCTCAACGAGCTTAGACGGGGTTATTTAGTATAAATATAAACGAGATTTAAAAACTAGTTTGCCAAAGAAATTTTACTTCTGACATGTGTACTTTGTACACACGCACTTTTTTTTAATAAGTATGGTCGCTGTAGAATGAAAAAGTCGTATGTCAAAAATGCATATTTTTTTTTGTAAAAATCAAATGAAAATTACGTATTTTATATAACAGCGAAACCGTAAACCCAATAATGACTACTAGTGCCATATTTGGAGTAAAACGAAAACCACTTGTTTAAAAACATTGACGAAATGAACCATTTTTTTCGTTTCCTGTAAAGTTTGGATTTCTGGACATACGAGGTTTTTATTCTACAGCGACGATATGTTGAGACATTGTTACACACAGCGACATCTAGTACCATGGTAAGCTACGAGGCTTGTGTTACGGATACCGGATAGTTAATACAGATGTGTAACTTGGAAATACATAGATATTATAAATATGAATACCCATAACTAGAGTAGATACAAACAAAAGTGCTCAACAAATGTATACCCCCAGTAAATATCGAACACGGTACCGCTGGCGCAACCAGTAGGATTGCTACAAACCGAGCCAAACGTGTCATCGTTTTCGTTTAAACCTTGCACTTACTGAGCTTTTAGAACAGAACAGATTGCCATATTATTACAAGGTAAAATGATAAATTAAATTTGAGCATGGCGCTTGTAACAGTGACGAAATATCGGAAACTCTCAAAAGTGCTAAACATGATAAATATTCTGTTTCACACGATAATAACGTATTGACCATAAAAGTTTATATAATATGGACTTATATCGGATTCTTATGTTCACAGCCAAATAAGCAAAAGAGCGCATATGCTTCTAAACTCCGTAGAAGAAGTAAGAAATTTCAAATGAAAAATTCGATCGCTACGAAAAACTCCGAAATCGAATCTAGAACTACATGAGTTAAACACAAATGAATGAAGCTGGACTCGAACCAGCAACGCTTACATAGCAAGTAGGATAACTACAATCTAAGCCAATCATTTCTTTATACAAAAAACAATATAATAATAAAGTAAAATTAGTAATTGTTTATCTAGATTGCTACTATATTCTAACAACCGGGTTCGCGTCCGCGAGTCTCGAGTAACCGAGTTTTATCCAAGCTTTACTAGGACAATCTGTATCCGTATAAGATGATGAAAAACGAGATTCCTTTGCATCGTTGATCTGGACCAACCAGAGAAACTCCAGCAAACATAACTTAAAATAATGGCCTCTTCAGTTTGATCTTACTACGCCATATTAAGAAGAGAAGCTTTGTTATGTTTACTGGCAGTAGTTCTAATTTTACTAGCCGATGAGTCTCCACGTAATATTACACAAGTGCATACAAATACTACGCCTTAGTGTATTATCTTTTTCTTCACTCTTGTAGTTTTTTTGTGACAAATCAAGATTTTGTCTACTTGACTAACTACTTGAAACCAAGTATCAATCCCAGGAATTCCAGATCTCCATCAGTACATGCTAACCACTAGTTACTAATGACTTGAGTTATAAGGCATATATTATTAATCCACACCACCACCGTACGAGTATATTATAGAAATACACATATCACAAACATTAGTATATTGCATTTTTTTCCGATAGTTAAGTACCTTTCAGAACCATTTTTTCGTTCTATTTTAACTCGAGGTTCTATTTTGATATCAATTTGTAAAGCTCTCTTACATTTGCACGAAGCGCGCAAACAAGTACAGATTCGCACCTCGATCTTACAGGGCTCTAAGCTCTATCGCATCTCCTTATTATTTTAAGACTCTCAAGTTCATTAAACACTAAAGTTAACAAAAATCTGTTCCTACACATTGAAGAGCCAGGGCGGCTATTGTTAAAAACGCGATATCTTTAATGCCTTATTGCAAAAAAAATGCTTTCTAATCTTTATCGTATGCGTAAATTATAAATGAATCATATCATAAATATGTAACTAAAATGTATCAAAATCATAATATAGACATGTTAAGAAAAAAAACTCATCACTATTTATATTTGTATCTGTGTCTTATTATTTCTAAGCCGCAATTTCTAGTACGTGCCTAATAGAGCGAGATATCGTAGCTATTTAATAACGTAGACCAGGGTTTCCCAACCTTTCTCTTGTTGTGACTCCTTTATATAAAAAGTCATGCCCCCCTTTGTGTATTTATTTTTAAAAGAATAAATACATAATACTTTCTTATGTTTACGCGAATATTTGACATAAATGAAATTAACTTTTCTGATTTTGTCGCGGATTTATTTTGATTTTTGATTCCGCGACAAAATCCGAAAAGATAGTTTTATTTATAATAAACATACACAAAATTTAAATAAAATATTCAGTTTTATTTAAGGTAATACTCAATAAACACTCTACGACCTCCTAGTGAGGGGCCCTACTCCTCTCTGATTGAGAATTCACGACGTAGACGGAAACAAATAAGCTAATTGATATCCCTATTTAGCTCCTATTGAGTATTACATATTCATTGTAAATACTTGTTCAGATTACCACGAAATACATTATTGTGAGAACAACATTAAGTATTTTATATGTATGCAACTTTAAATTTATTTTTAAAAATAAAGTAAATTAGAAAGCTGCATGACGTCTCACAACGATCTTTTATCTTTGACTAATCGCATCATTGTAAGTGTGCCAAATATTTGTTGCAAGCAAGAAAAAACTCACCACATTTCCATTGTATATTATTTTTGGACCTCTTCTCTAATATTCCTATTCCTTCTAATACATTTGTGATGTCGTATATACGACGTTTTTGGACTGAAAGGTGTTCCGCTGCAATATTTAAGTCTAGAACACCGTTGGGTGACGATTTAAGGAGTGCAACGAATTTTTTTGTAAGTAAACCTAATGATGTGTCAAATCTGAAACAAAATAGCCAAAAATAATTGAAAGACTCTCAATACGTTCATCATTTAACGCTTATGTTATGAAACAATGAAACATATGAGATTCTTCTGCAAATATATTATTGACAATGAAATTGTAAACAAAAATAACGTCTATATTTCAAGATTATGCCCGTATTTATATTATCATAGATAACAATCCATTTTCTATTTTATTATAATGATAACAAATATCGCGAGTATAATTATAAGTAACCGAGAAAAAATCAAGTACAAAACCAACAAAATCAAAAAGTAATCGAGCATTTCGTATAAAAAAAATTACCTGATTCAAAGGTTCTGTACCTGGAACGTTCGGTGTACTTTTTCATAGAACTGGACGGGCGACTGTAGGGTGTGAGGACTTTGACGCGTTTCTGCTTGGGCGTCTTGAAGTCGGCTTTCATGGGCACCACGTGCCCCTGGCTGCCTGAACTGCTCTCGCTCAGGTTCAGCCTTCTTTTCACCGCCTACGTTCACAATACTCTCATATATAAAAATATCGTATTCAACAATAGATAATTAATAATTAACTTTTTTATATGTAAAAAGTCAGTAAGCAATCATCATTGTTTGAAAATTTGTTGACTTCATAAGCATATTTCTAACATATTTTTATAGTTTTAATCAATTTTTAAGTCATCAAAATATATAATGCAATAAGAGCGATTCCAAATCCATAGATATAAACATCCGAGCATGAGACATTTCACTATGTTGAGATTTAAAACGTGCACAAGTTCAAGTCTATTTACCGCTGATGGTCCTTCAGGTTTACCACGACACGAGTGTAATATTTACTTAAAGATGCATGTGTTGAGGTAACGGAAAGATTGTTTAAGTTAACCCATTATATTTCTTTCTCAATTATAATACACGACACGATGCGGGTGGATTCATAATATTAAATTGGTAATGTCTTAAGATAAAAAGAAAAAAACGATGCCACATCAACATTCTAGCAAGTAAGCCACAAGAAAACGTGATAAATCTCACGACTCACTCTTAAAACCAAGTACGTCATGGTTAATCCAACTATCTTCAATTATACTTGAACGAGTCTATTTCCACACAGTGCTTAAACAAAGCTTGGCGGCAGTCACTACCCATTACGACTTATTAAGCACTAAAAACACCAATTTTAATTTCTAATTACTTAAAATAATGATATCATTTCACTTAAACGTTCACATTTCGCAAAATTAATTGAAAATGCAGACAGATAGATGCACGAAGCATTTTCAATAAGCTGATGCAACTAATTCAAAGTGAAGCAGTGTGGGGCCAAAGCCCCCTTTAAGGAAGTGTGTGGGGAGGGTTACCGTACCTACACAATACACGACATAAATTAGAACCGACACAAAAGGCACCGGGCTCTCGGAAGGGACTCTAGCAAAAGAATGCCAATTTCTTATCTCAAATTTTTTTGTTATTATTAATAGTGAACCGGCAAAGCTATTGTTAATTTGCCCGAGTTGCGGGTCTCGCGCATTTGCAATTGTTCGACGTCAAGTAAATCAGAGCAGATGTGACTCTACGCCTAACATCTTAGATAAAGTATCATTCGACACCCCTGTATTAAAAATTTCGCTCACATTATTTACATAAATCAATTAAGCCCTTTCCGGTATTGTTATAAAAACAATTTACAAATAAAAATGAAGGATCGAATAGACAAGCTTAACGAGGCACACAAAGGTTTCCTCAAAGCGTTCCTTGAATAAACAAAGCACGCAATATGGGTAACGTTGCGATTCATAATATATTAAGGAATATGTACGGATAAAACGGATCCACCGAGGCATTGAAGGGCGTTGCGTCGTTAGAATACGATAAGGACAATGACAGTTGCTTTGCGCAATGTAGGAGCGCAGGAAGTACCTGGTCACGTGACCCCATGGTGTTGCGACCACATGGCGTATATGTGCGGACCGCGGGTGATCACTCGCGACACGGTTACTGTTAACATATGGGCTAATACTCTAACACTTGTTACCGGCTATTTTGAGCATAGATACATACAAAACACAAGTTTAAGGTTAGGCCTCCAGCTGATTTTTGTTAAGAATACTTTTTTTAAATCCAATAACTTCGTCAACTTGCCATCTATTGTTTGACGTACTTACTTTATTACGGTCACAAGCGTCAACAGCGTAAGTGAATGTTTTAACAATGCCCAAAAACGACCAGAAAATCTAATTACAACATTACTACTTAATGAATGACTTAAATGAGACCGTTTCGTATTTGTGAAGGAGTCATCTTAAAATTTAAAAGATGACGTAACGGGAAATATACTATTACGACCAACCCAAGACTATTGTCCTCCATAAGCATTAGACTTATGTATAATATCAAGTTATTTAACTCTTTAATTTCATTTTAATATCTTTTAACCAATAAAATAATCAATAAGTTTCAGCCTAGGCATAATGTAGGTTCTAGTCAAGTTCAATATGTATTGTGACTATACAAAGTAGTAAAAGGCAATAAATTGTCATCTTGCTTAAGCATAATAATAATATTGTTGCAAACAAATAAGATAGATTAAAATTGAAATTATGTAGTAAGAAATCCCTGAAAAAGATATTTAAAGTCACTGAACCAAGCTTTTTAGGATCAAGCTTGGACTGTATAAATTGTTAAGCCAATGAACCATGGCATTTACATAAATATTGGGCATACTATATCTGATTATGTCAACATAGCAACAAAAATATTATATATTAATAAAATGTTTAACACACAATTTAGTAGTACTGAATTTAATTTTAAATTACCCATTGCATTCCACATATTATACTAATGATGTTATGAACTCAACAATAGCATGCACTATTATAGTAAACAAAATAAAAGAATAGGCAGTGCTATTAAAAAATATTCTAGTGACATGTAAAGATCACTAGTTCATAAATATGTTATAAAGTAATGACAGTGATCATTCATTTTTGTCAAGACTCATCTTTATAATTACTATATTATTATTCATTAATAAATTTTAGTATCAGCATCCTCCAGAATTATCTTGCTAACTAAATTTATCAATTTATTCCAATTTCTAATTAAAACTACAAAACTCTTAATTCAATAATGTAATCTAATACAATAACTCACAACTATCAACATAACTAGATTATTTTCAAATGCTATCTACCAAAAATCAAAAGATAATGAAACTTGTAAATCTTTTTACATTCTTTCTTAATCTTTCATTGCTAAAATTTACTGTAATAAATAAGAAAATATAAAGCCCTGAAAAGTCAGAGCAACCAAATTGGTTGAAAAACTAGACAGCTGTTTCAAGACCGCATGGTCCAAGTTAGGATTTCTTCACAAGTTCAATGACCCTGTGCCAATTAGGTCTTTGACCCTGGTGGGATCATACCTAACTCTGTGAATTAGTATTTTTCTTTCATTTTTATTATTACTTCTATTAACATTTAACCAGTCAGAGTTCAACTGGAATAAATAGTTATATAAGGTTTATTTCTATAATTACTTAAGTACTTCTTAAATCTAAAATCATCTGAAAATCTGGAGAACTCTACTTACTTTTCAAAGAACCAAAAATAGAATTTGTAATAAACTTAATATAAAAATATATGGATATATTCAGCTTTACAATATAGTATTACAAGTTGTTCATATCTCCTACTCATTTTTCATGTTGAATTGTTTTTTACTCAAATATAATTGAAAAGTTTAAAAAGAATATTAAGGATACAACCTTTAAAAAGGTGCAATAGTAAAATAAAACCTGCCAAATGTGCAAAAGTATAACCTAAGTGGCATGTGATTTACTTTCATTCTTCTAATATACTTAAGATCTGGATCATATTACAAGTAGTTTTTTAAATACTGGGAGTATTGATAGATACAGCTTTAAATTGTATATAAAAGATATTATCTATATACTGTCTAAAATATATGCTTTTTATATTCATTACTTCAATAAAGTAAACCAGCGAAGTGAGTCAAATGTAAAGAATCAAAATGTATAATTGAAAACAGAAAGGTTTAACTTTACAGTACCATATAATCTTGTCAAGTTTTCTATTTGTAATACAACATTAGTTTTATTAAAAACTGTGTTTTTTAATTGTCTATCATGTTGTTAAAATAAGTTATTTAAAAACTCCATCGACAGTATCATATTCAATAAAGATAAAAAAATCTGGATTTGTTCATGATCAGCTGATGAGTGTGTAAACTAATTAAAAATTTACTATATCAAGATATTTTGCTTACTTATGTTATAATTTAATTACATTTATACACACAAACACATAGATTGTTAGAAATGATCAAGTGAACAGCTGTGCTGCAGTGCATGTTGACAGAACTTACTTCAGAAGTCTTCGGCGGTGCGGTGGGCGCCTCCCGCCGTATCTGGTGTTGAGGCGTGGCACCATAGCCATGGTCGAGCAGGTGATAGCTTATGGGCTGGCTGGGGCTGTCGTCCAAGAGAGTGGTGTGCGACGGAGACGCTCCGACGCGAACCACCACCTCAGCTTCGCCCTCCACCGGCCCACGCTTCACCCCCCTCGGCATCGCTGTTATTAACAATTAGAGACACATCAGACACAATAATATGTTATGAATTTTTATTTCGACGAATGATAATAATCTCAATTTAATTAGTGAAGAGGTTAGGGGCGCCGCGCGCGCGGAAATCACAAGTGAGAAGCCTCCGAAGCGGAGTGGGTCGATATGAATTCTAATGTACTTTATGTAATACGAAAGGTTTCTGGCTGTTTATGCATGAGTCCAAAATTGCTTACGTCACTTTATAAACGACATTTTCCCAAAAATATCGACGACCTAGCGGTAATTCGTAGATTTAACCGCCTTTGAAACTCTGGTGCATACACAGTAAATATTTGACTATTAATACCCAATATGAAATTAAAATACTTACGAAAGGTGTAAGCGAACGATATCCGAATTCAGAACCATAAAACGACATTTAATGTTTTCAACGCAAACGCTACATTATCGAGTACTCAAAATAAAATGTCCGCCGCTTTGTTGGTCTCGAATGAACTCGTGGACATCGAGACGCTCGATAATTTTCAATTAAACTACACAATCTACTAAACACATATTAAATTATACACTTTATACTTCACTAAAACAATAAAATATTAAAATAATCCTAGGCCACATTTTACATCTAGATAAAAATGCAGAGCAATGTAACGACAGGAAGCTTTTCAGAACATCTGGCTTGCAAGCAACGTAGCAGTGGCGCGAACTACGCGCGCAAGCGCGAAGCGGCCGTATAATCCAAGCAACCCCTAGCGACGCCGTTCTCCAAATTCCTCCCCTCGTTTGAGAAGCCATAAAAAATATAACGAATTTTTGAATTTTTCGTTTGCCGACCGGTTTTATGCAGAGAAACGCGGCGCACTGCGTTAAGTCGATTCAAGTTAACGCATATTAAAAAATAAAATATTGTAGGACGATTGTTTATTTTCTAATATTTTAGAGATTTTAGCTTGTGCTTACATAGCATTTTAGTACATTTATAAGGTTTATTATCTTCTTTATATTACTAAAGGATTACCAAATTAAACATTAATTACCTAGTGGAAAAGTAATTAGAATAAGCAAAACATAAATTATAAGTCGGGTGAGATCGATTATAATTTAAAAAAACGAAAGTAGGTCCCTTCTTTTGATACCTGTCTTCTCCGTTGTCCTAAGGGAAACTTATGGATTGATAAATCAAAACTAAATATTTATTTATATTAGTTTGAATGAATTGAAAGTATAAAGAACATCTTTAATTAGTGCGGAATACTGAACGAAAATTCCTTTACTTAGCTATATTTTAAATTTTAAAAGATTATGAAATATTTCTGTTTTAAAATGTTATTTGGATGAGACACTTTAAGTTATAAAATATCTTCAAGTGTATGTTTAAGTAACGTAGTTATTTTAAATTTTAAAACTGTTTTGTTTGATATAATTAAATTTAAAATTCATGTATTGACGTTACAAAGATATATTATAACATTTTAATATGTTGAGTACATTGTATACCTACATATTTCTTGGTAATGAATAACAACACAGTTAAAATTAAGTTTAAATAAAATTTTAACAATAATATATTTAAGTGGTTTCGTGAATAGACAAGTACTACAAAGCAGGAACGTACAATATTTTTTTTTATTCAAATTAATTATTCCCTCAAAAAAGTCGGAAGTCAAGTTTGTGAAACCGCGTCCTCAACGGAAGTGACTGTAGAAATTCATTTTTATCATAGACAATTTAACAGTGTTCAGTCCATACTCTAGCCATAAATACCAAACCAACAATATTTACTGAATATGTTTTAATTTGTGCATTTAATATGTCCCTGATAATCAAAATATTGAAATAGAAATAGGTATACTAGGTATTGTATAATTATAAAAGAAATAAAAAAATACACAACAAAGCTATAAAGTAAAGAGTTTGAACGTAAACAAATCTATCATATATGTTGGACATTATTACACATAACGCCATCTAGTTCCGTGGTAAGCTACGGAGGAAGCTTGTGTTAGTTAAATACATGTATATTATAAATAAAAGCATCCATAACTGGAGTACAAATATCCGAGTTTAACAAATCCCAGCGGGACTCGAACCCGCGACCGCTGGCGCAAGAAAATAGGGTCTCTGCAAACTGCGCCAAACGTGTCGTCCAATACTATAAAACTTGTAAGATTTATTTTAATTTCTATTTTCTACCGGTATTTGTACCGGCATTCGTAGCTATTCAAATTGTAACGGTCGTAAAAAATATATTTTACTGTACTGCCCTGTAATAATTACTTATTATATATAATTAATCAATTAAGCGTATTTTTTGTAACTGATAAGCATGTTATTCTAAACAGGGGTACTAGATTTGTTATTTATATTTAAAAAAAACGCCTAATAGAAGCACTCATACCATAGGTAGATATTTAACAACTCTCAGGTGGAAAATCTTGCAAATCTTTAAAAATAATGAAATGATTAAAATATAAAATTATGTTTTTTTCTATATTTTGTATTCACAAAACAAAAGGTGTTTATGCATTAAGTTGAGGTAACAAAAACAAACCTACGCTGGCTATAATGAGCGTAGAATCATTGTAATTCTCAGGTATCCGCAAACAATAATATAATATGATGATGTACCTACTCAAGGGGACCAGTTTTGGATATTACTTCTATTTTTTTACGAAATTAGCTTAGAACAGTCACTACAGCTTCTAAATATTATGTCCAGTATAGAGCATAGCAATTCACTTGGGTTTTAA
Source organism: Boloria selene (assembly GCA_905231865.2). Classification (NCBI taxonomy): domain Eukaryota; kingdom Metazoa; phylum Arthropoda; class Insecta; order Lepidoptera; family Nymphalidae; genus Boloria; species Boloria selene. Next base: position 4,682,803 of record HG993133.1, read on the forward strand.
AATTAAGAAATCGAATGAGTTAGGTGTTCAATAATGGTTTAAGGTTTTTGTTATAATACACACTAATTGTAAATTTGTTAAACTGTAAAAGTATTGTTATGTATGATGTCTAATTGTAGTATTACGAGTATATATATAATATTATTCCATACACTTACGTCAACTTTGTTTAAATAATCTCATTTAACGAGGATCAATAGACACTATTAAAATTGTCACTACATATTTCATCTGCAATAAATATCTATTAAATATTTATCAATGCCCGTTTTCAATATAGTCTTAAAGCCTACGTGGATGATTTAAAAGTAGGATCCGGATCATTCAACAGCTTCTATGACTAACATGTAACAAAAGAATACAGGCTTCGAGAAACATAACTTTATGTAGTGTCATTGAAGATATCATCAACCGCGTGCAATTCGGTAATGAAATATTTTCTGTTACATATGTGTGCCTATGTATTTATATAAATATAATAAATCAGTAACTTAGCGAAATCAATGGGCGCGTATCACGCACAAAGTACTGAATCGATTTTACTGAAATGTTGTGTACTAATAAGTAATATTTTATTAATCCTGTAAACACTTATACCTTAAAGTACAGTAAAATCATTGCTATGAGAAAGACATCGAGTAGTTCTTATAAATTTACTCGATAGATTTAGCGTGAGCGAAGCCGTGGGTTCCGCTAGTTAAACATATGATCCTTCCTCTTTAATCACTCTATCGTTTAAAAAACTGCATCAAAATCCGTTGCGTAGTTTTAAAGATTTAAGCATACATAGGGACAGAAAGACAGCGAAATGACTTTGTTTTATAATAATATGTAGTGATATGACTAACGCTGGTTTTGCTTAAAGAGATACATTAATAGTTAAAACCAACAAATCTATCCTCGACCAACTGAACGTGACGACCAAACTATCCACTATATGCTACCAACGAGTTTTAAGTTATTTTGGACACATTGCCAGGAGACAGCCAGACAACCTGGACAAACTGGTTGTAGTAGGGAAGATTGAAAGCAAAACACCACGCGGTTGATCATCTACCCGCTGGTCCGATCAAATTCAAAATACAACGGGACTCAATATTCCTACTGCCCTGAGACAAGCCGAAAACAGAGTGGTGTGGAGGAAGCTAGTCAACAGATCAGTAAAATCCTTTCAGGACAAGCACGACCTTCAGTAATGAAGCATACGACGAAGAAGAAGAAAAGTTAAAACATTGCACTTAAAAGAGCTCAATAATAAAGAAAAAACTGCAATATCATAAGGCTTTCTCCTAAGGTACACTCTTAATATCTATTCAAATCTCTTAAAACGTACCTAGGGAAGTAATCGTATATAATACAATATAGAGCCCATTTAAATAAAACTACTTATCTTATTAGATTTTTCCGCGGATTTATTTAAATTTTTGATTCTCTTTCTTGACTATGATTGCTGTAAAGCAATCGAACTGTTCGAGAACCTAAACTTAAAATAAATCTCAATAATTTGAATCTCATAAATTTTAAGATACAAACATTTTCTCTCTCGATTTCTCTGACATATGTTTTGCTTCAACGTAAAACAAGTGGTCAGCACTCAATCAGCTGATGTGCAAGACCCGGCTTTTAAGCTGTTTCACTAAGCTACCAGTGCCTAAATAGAGTTTAATTTTGTACCATACTTTGTGGTTTATTTTTATACCTATCTATTGACAACTGTTTTCAAAAATGCCTGGATTTGAGTAAAATCAAGTTTAGTTATTAAGTCCTTGTCAGTAACAGACTGGAATTGGATATCTATGCATGTTGTTACACCCCAGTTCCTCGGAGAAGCCGTCCGCGTCGGTGCTGAGCTCTCTTCCTTTTTTCTGTCAACTTCGTCACCAGCATGAACATGCTGGATTGTCATTCTATTAATTTTTAAGAGTAAAATAAATGTAGGACACTTGTGCCTGCGCGTACACTTGTGCACTATAATATCTTCTACGCGGTTAGATAGCCTGAGTCAGACTGGACATCATACCTCTATATTTAGGTTATAAGATTCCTACTGAATTTGTTTTGGGTGCAGTAATAAAATTCAGGATTCTGATATCACTGAAAATATTTACTTTGAAGAGTTAAATTATACATCATGCTTCGAACATTTTGACGCAGGACAAGCCGTCAGAACTAATCATTCTCCGATGATATTCTTTACATGGAACCTACATTTTGCTTAATCCTAAATAAAATCCTAATTTCAGCAAGGTAGTTCTGACGGAAAACACTAACATTTCAGACATTACCAACGATCTTAATAGTATGTTTAAGTATATTAAAAGTTAAGCAAAAGATCTGTTTCATATTGAAATAACTTAAAAAGGGCTGAATACACGAGCAAAAACTATATTTACCAATTCAAGAACACAATATGATTTCAAACAATCATGATTCTAGATGTCTATGGTATAATTCAACTTTATTAAATTGGTAAAATTGGTTAGATTAGATTTAGACACCATGCATACCGCTAAGTAAAGTTAATAAAATTTCTCAAATAAAAGTAGCCTAAGCTACTCCTTATAACATGATCTATCTGCGAGTGACAGACCCGTCAAAATCGATCCAGCCGCTTCAGAGATTAGCCGGAACAAACAGACAGACAAACATTTTAAAAATTATTATTTTTTACGATAGTATAGTATCTTTTTATATCATCTTTCATATGCATTAAGTAAAAAGCTGTTAATTTTAAATTAAAAACAGGTCCTTCAATTTTATTTATATGTATAGATATTCATCATTATTTTAAAAAGTTGTTAGAAATAATTTCGTAAGATATTATTTATTTTTTCAGGTTTATTTGTATATTTGCGGAGTAAAGAAAAACTATTACTTTGTAAATATTAAGTGTGTCACTATTATATTGTACTAGGTATGTTATTTCAATTACCTCAGTTCGCGAGGCGTATCTATCGGTATTCTTTGCAGTTTGTACGTAATTTCAATTTAGGTTAAGATGACGATAATAATCTTTAAAAAAAACATTACGATACTGAATTCGATTTTATTATAAATTTAGTAACGTATTTCATACAACCGGAATAAATATATTAAAAAATAATAAAAACACAATATGGTCATCTCCAATCCACCAAGTAGACACAATGTAAGATTGCAGTTGTTACAAAACACATTTTACATACATATCTATGTTTAAATTTCCACCATGCTGACTATGTCATATACCAAATCATGGTCTCTCCTTCTTCATAATCAAATAATATTCATTAAATATATATTTCTCTATACTAATAGTATACATCTGAAGAGTTTGTTTGTTTGGTTGAACGTGCTAATCTCAGAACCTACTGTTCCGAATTGAAAAATTAATTTTGTGTTGGATAGTCCGTTTATCGAGGAAGGCTATAGGCTATATTACATCACGCTATGACTTATAGGAGTGGAGCATCAATGAAAAATGTTGCAAAAACGGGCGGGGGAAGCGTTAGTTCTGCGAGGTACCATAGGTACCGCGCGACGTCTACAGAACGCGTGAAAAGCCGCAGAAAATGCTAGTGGTTTATATATGGTTCTATGCCAGATAAAAAATTTTAGAATGTATCTATCTGTGAGATACGAGTTCAATCAAAACAGTACTTAATACAGGCTGTTCTTTATATAGGCTTTTTGGGTTGCAGCCCATGACCCCAAAGATATTATAGGCCCCTTTGGAATCGTAAATTTAATAATTTAGATATTTTCAAAGTATAAAAATAATAACATCCCAGACATTAATTAAGAATTAAAGATTATCTTCATTTTGTCATTATAATATTAATATTTATCAATTATTACCATTATATATTTTTATTAAAAATATGACAATTAGTTCATTTATGGGTATTTCTATATTTATAGACATTCTATGCATTCATGGTTAAGACAATTATCTGATGACTTTACATTAAAAAGATACTACAAATACTTTTATTAATGTTGCTATAATAAAATTATTAACTATTAATTGAGTGAATTTATCAATTACATTGTTAACCTGTGTACTAAATTTCATCCAAATTCTTCCAGCCATTTCAGCATTTAGAAGAGCAAATCCACACATCATGTTTTATGTGTACACACAATCATTTATTCTAATAGTGTTTTTAAACAATAAATATTTATAATTTCAAATTCCAATTTGGATTCAGTTGATTTAAAAATGGAATAATTAATGCCTTATTACCTGGAACTAGTGTTATAATACTATGCTACAGGTATAATTAATTAATGTTATTTAATTTAACATAATGTAAAGTTTTAAATAAAAACAAAGTATTAAAAAAATATACAAATATATTATTCAAATGTCAATAATAACATAAACTTCATATTTGTTATCCTTAGGTTCATCTATGATCTGCATAGCAGAGTAAGTAATAGCCTTCACCTCTGTTCCTTGTGGATGTTTACCAATTTGGAATGGTTCACCAAAACACTTAGCAACTATTCTGAATTCTTGTGTATTAAATTCTGTAATCTCTAATTTCCTACATACCAGAAATGGCTCAACAGAAAAAAGATAGAGCAATTCATCAAGAAAGTGATATAAGAGCCCCATTAAGTCATCAGCATTTGCTTCAATGGAATGAATTTCCTTGATTTCAACGTATGGCAATTCTGTCATGTAACCAAACATAGCCATTCCACATTGCTCAAATGCTTCTTTTAAAGTATCACCCCATGCATGCAATCTGAAATAATAAGTATATTCTTATTAAGTTGTATTTATTCAACTGAAGTATATTTATTATTTTTCACTTACTGCACATCAGCTGTGTGATCCAAATCTGAAAAAATATAAGCAAAAATGTATGTTTTGTTTAATGTACAGAGTTATTTAAAAATATTTAGATAATTGATGTATGGTTAAGAATTATCTAAGATAGTGTCAAATCACTTTATAATATATATTATATTATATTTAAATGAAGTTTTACTAAAATCAATTCCTAAACAAATTTGTGATGAAAAAAACAACGTTTTAAATGGCTACGAAGTAATAATCAATTTTTAGGTTATATTTATTATTGAATGAGTAACTGTCTATATTCTCGTTATTTTTTAAGAAAATAGTTTTTATCGAAAAAATATTTTGCCGATTTTGAATATAAGTAGTTATAAACACTATTTTATATGAATAAGACGTAGAATAACTTACATTCATATTTTATCGATGGTAAAATAAAATCATCTTCACATAACCCTTGTTCTTCATCCATAGTACTTATTAGGTTATTAAATTATGTTATACAGAATTCTTTTTTGTTTTCACCTATATACAGTCACTACGCCGTGCTGTAAAAAATATTATTATGAAATTTGAAATTGAAAATATACTTATGGTGTCTAATTTATTTACAAATACACCACTTGCACTGAATATAATATTACTTATCCCATTGACATAAAGTTTAAATTTTGAAATTCTTTCTCATATGACATATATAATTGTTGTTGTTTTTAAAATGTATCCCCAATAGGCACAGGCAAAGGACTATAGTTCATACAGCCTTATGATATATATAAATATTTTGACATAAGGCTCAATCTAAATTTTGCTTTATATACAAGCTTATTTATCCAATGTATAACATAATTTATTTATTGTTTTTTAACAATAAGTAATCCCTACGTACTGACAAAATACACTATATGCACTAATAAGATCAATTATAAATCATTAATATAGGAATAACAATCTGTCATAGAGAATACTGTCTGGCGATAAAATTTAAATATAAGAAGAATATAATTTTGATAGATGTCGGTGAGAAAAAATTGTGTCAGGTCGTGTTAATAAATTGTAAATCGATGTAAATAAAACTATGCATATTTAAAAGGGATTTTATTAAAGATAACTCCACTGCGATAAAACTACTCTCTATAAAAGGTTATGCGCCCAGCGTAGACGTGAAAAATCGTAGGTATATTGAAAAAGATAAAGATGAGTCATGTGCACATAGAGCCATTAAAAAGAGAAAATTACGATACATGGAGAATTCACGCAAAAGCTCTGTTGTTGAAACTTGGTCTTTGGAACTATGTTTCTAATAAAATTAAGAAGCCAATAAGCGAAGGCGACGAACTGAGCAAATATATAGAAAAAGATGGGTTAGCATTAGCTGAATTATTTCTTATAATATCTCCAAGCGAACTAAAACAGGTAAAAAATTGTCAAACAAGTAAAGAAGTCTGGGATACGCTTGAAAATATATATCATAGTAAAGGTCCCGCTAGAAAAGCAACTCTGTTAAAAGAGTTGATATTAAGAAAAATGAAAGACGATGACAGCATAGTTGATCATTTAAATAAATTTATGGATATTGTCGATAAACTAGCCGACATGGATATAATAATTAATAAAGATTTATTAAGTATAATGCTGCTATATAGTTTACCACAATCTTTTGAGAATTTTCGCATAGCCATAGAATCTAGAGATGATTTACCAGATCCAGATAGTCTGAAAATAAAGATCATTGAAGAAGCTGAAGCACGAAAACATATGGCTACTACAACTGATGGAAACTCAGAACAAGAAGTACTGTACAGCAAGCAGCAAAGAAAAAATAAGAAATATATTACTGAATGCTACAAATGTCATAAAAGGGGGCATAAAGCGAATGAATGCTGGTCAAAAGTGAACAAAACCAAAAGCAGTGCGAATTATTCCTTAGAAACATGTCTAAATGCTAATAATAATAAAGAAAAAGTCAGAAAATGGTGTCTTGATAGTGGATGCACGTCACATATGAGTCATGAATTGGAAAGATTCCATAATGTAGAAAAAGATGACCATAAAACCATAAGGTTAGCTTCAGAGAATCAAACAGCACAAATTGAAGGTCGAGGTTCAGTGAAACTGAACATAAAGGGAATACATGGTCTACAACTGACTGAAGCCTTGTATGTACCGTCACTGACTACAAATCTTATGTCAGTAGGAAAAATGACCGATAAAGGTGCAACAGTATTATTTAAGAAGCAACAAGCAACCGTAATGCGAAATGGTCAAATTCTGTTAAAAGCCGAACGAAATGAAGATGGTTTATACTATGTTAAAGAAAATTTAGAAGAGAAATCCAACTATTGTGAAACAAATAAAATGCAACTATGGCATAGAAAACTAGCACACCTTAACGAGAGGCAAATGAGAATAGCTCTTGATAAGAAAAGTATGGAAGGCTTAGAATTTAATAAATCTGATACAGTTAGAGATTGTGTAGTCTATGCTAAAGGTAAGGCAATAAAACTGCCATTTAATACATGTAAAAATGAGCAACGGACAAATCATAGATTAGAAATTGTACATACTGATGTATGTGGTCCCATGCGACAGCCATCTAAGGGAGGTTCAAAATATTTCATTACATTTACAGATGATTATTCGAGATATACAGGTGTATATACAATGAAAACTAAAGATGAAGCCCTATCAAAATTTATAGAATTTAAAAACGAGGCTGAACGATTCACGAAAAATAAAATAATATATTTGCAAAGTGATAATGGGACAGAGTATTTAAACAAAAGATTTGATAATTACTTAAAAGACAAAGGTATCAAGAGGAGACTTTCCGCACCATATACACCAGAACAAAATGGATTAGCAGAAAGAAAAAATAGAACATTGCTGAATAAAGCTAGATGTATGCTGATAGACGCTAATATGAAAGAAGATTTTTGGGCTGAAGCAATTAGTACAGCTAACTACTTGGCGAATCGAAGTCCTTGCAGCAGCATTGATAATGCGACTCCATATGAAAAATGGGTAAAGAAAGTTCCATCTGTGAGGCATTTTCACATATTTGGGGCTAAAGCATTCGTATTCAATAAAGGAAAGAAAAATGGAAAATTTGCAGCTAGAGCAACAGCTGGAATTTTTATCGGATATTCCGAAAATCATAAGGCGTACCGGATATTCAACCCGAAAACAGACAAGGTGATAATCAGCAGAGATGTTAAAGTATTAGATAAAATGTTTTATGAGAATGAAATGAAAGAAGAACAAAAACAAAAAGAAGCTGATAAAAAGGAAATAGAAGTTATATTTTTTCCAGAAAAACAAAATAAAGAAAACAATGATGAGTTAATAAAAAATGAAGGAAATGAGTCAGAACATGAATTTAACAATTATGAATTATTCCTAGATGCAACTACAGAAATAGACGAAATAAATAATGACATGTGTACAGATAATGAAGTCGAAGCAACGACTAATAGTATAAAAAGACAGAGAAAACCACCAGCCTGGCATCAAGATTATGAAATGGATGCTGAGCAATCATTCCTCTGTGAAATAGATGAAAACAGTGATGAATGGGAAGATGCAATAATAAACGAGATAGAATCTCATCTTAAAAATAATACTTGGACAGTTGTACACAAGAACGAAAGCAAAAATTTGATAGGTAATAAAATGATTTTGAAATATAAATATAATGCACTAGGAGAAATAGATAGACGAAAGGCACGACTTGTAGCGCGTGGATTTAATCAGAAAGAAGGTATTGATTACACAGAAACATTTGCACCTGTTGCAAAAATGAGTACTATCAGACTACTCATTGCACATGCGATTGAAAATGACATGAAGTTATCCCAACTAGATGTGTGTACTGCATTTTTAAACGGCGATATAGACGAACAAATTTACATGAAGATGCCGAAAAATTTGGATAAATACTTAAAAATGATAATAACGAACGGAAAAGATAAAGAATTAATAAAAAAAGCAAAAGAAATGCTAATAGATTTAAATAGATATAAGAATAATGGGATATGTCAATTAAATAAAGCTATTTATTGGTTGAAACAAGCAGGAAGGCAATGGTTCTTGAAGTTACATAATAAATTGATGGAAATCGGATTTAAGAACTCTACAGCAGATCCTTGCTTATATATTTTAGAAAAAGAAGGTGAAAAGCTATTAGCAAACATTTATGTAGATGATTTAATACTGGCATATAAATCAGAAAATTTGTTAAAAGAGGTCAAAATGAAATTACAAAAAGCTTTTCAATTAAGAGATATGGGTTCGCTACACCATTGCCTTGGCATACAATTCACCCATGTAGGGGGAGAAATGAGGTTGTCACAGACAACTTATATTGAAAATTTAATAAAAAATTTTTACATGGGCGAATGTAAGCCGGTTTCGACGCCGATGGAAACAGGTTTAAAATTGGAAAGAGCACAAAAAGAAGAAGAAATGGAGAATATACCATACCAGGCACTGATTGGTTCTTTGATGTATCTGGCTACAGCTACGAGACCAGATATTATGTTTACAGTAAGTTATTTGAGCCAATATAATACTTGTTTTGGAAAAACGCATTGGCAAGCAGCAAAAAGGGTTTTGCGTTATTTAAAAGGCACGAAGAATGTTAGCATCAGATATAGTAAAACAGGAAGTGCATTAGTAGGAATGGCTGATGCTGATTGGGCAGCATGTACCATTGACCGTCGTTCATATACGGGTTACATCTTCAAATATGGAGGTGGTCTAATAAGTTATGCTACAAAAAACAACGAGTTGTAGCTTTGTCAACTGCTGAGGCAGAATATATGGCAATGACGGAAGCCGCAAAGGAAGCGCTACACTTAAAACAGCTTTTGGAAGATATTGGAGTGACTACACAAGCTGTACCAATCTACAACGATAATTTAGCTGCACAGAAGTTAGCCAACAATTTAATGACTGGAAAAAGGTCAAAGCATATAAGCATAAGGGAACACTTTATAAGAGACTGTGTCCAAAAGAAACTAATAACGATCCATTATAAGGACACAGATAATATGGAGGCAGATCTTTTAACAAAGGCCTTAACCCAGCCAAGGTTAATGAAACTGCTCAAGATGATAAGGGTCACTCAGACCTGAGGTGACACCCCAAGATCTTCGTGAGGGGGAGTGTCATAGAGAATACTGTCTGGCGATAAAATTTAAATATAAGAATATAATTTTGATAGATGTCGGTGAGAAAAAATTGTGTCAGGTCGTGTTAATAAATTGTAAATCGATGTAAATAAAACTATGCATATTTAAAAGGGATTTTATTAAAGATAACTCCACTGCGATAAAACTACTCTCTATAAAACAATCCATAAATAATTGTTTGTTAATTGCACAGACATATAACTACTATTTATTATATGTCTGTGGTTAATTGTTTCTCAATCCACCAAAAATAAGCTCATTGAAGTTAGCCCCCCAGTATATTTTTTAGAGCTTTGAACTTTTTTGTTATTACATCGTTTGTTCGTTGTTTGTTCTTTTTTGTTCACTATAAACATTTGTTTGTTCTTCATTTATTTATTAAATGTGCCCTTAAGTTGGCCCCTACTATCGCATTTTTAAAATGTTGTTAGCAAATACGGGTCAATAAATCACTGTATATATGTATTGTTCATGTATAAAAAACGTTAAATTCAGTGAAACACTTCAGTGAGCCCGAAAAATGCGCTAACTTAAAAGCAGTATAAATTTAGCAGTGAAATGTTGCAACTAACACTTAAAAAAATGTAATATTTTTAGTTTTTTTTTGTTTAGTTTTTAGTGCTACCGTAATTTAAAGTTTTTCGATTGACATTTTTCATATACAGAAAATTAACTCTCCTTCTCTCTAACTTCCATCGGTTAGAGTTCTTCCAGTCGGAAAAAGATACCTAGATAATCTTTTTTCACCTAGCCTATATACATATAGTATACGTAGCTAAATTCACGGAAGAATAATAGCTAAATGGGGTTGGGCTTACAATCACTTGGCAGGAGTTATTGGGTGAAACTTTTATATGTGGTAGGCGTTTATTCACTGAACACAATAATAACACTCACGACACAAGGTAGTTCATATTTTTAGAGAAAATTAATAAAAACTTACCATGAGAGAGAATATGTGAGACAAAGACGTAAAATCATTATGTCAAAAATATATCGAATTACTTAAATGTCATTGTCAACTATCCTAACACCGCCACATATACTTCTGCGTTTCTATGGACATGTGTGAAAGTGCTTTCATCGTAAATAACATTTTTTTTCGACTTGGATAACATAGGTTCAGAAGGTTTATCTTAAATGTTTTTCGTTCTTTATATGTACGTAAGTTTAGGTTAGATATATGACCTGATGATGATGACAACGCACGCGAGCGAAGCGAGTGTGCCGCGGCGGCGGCCGGTGAGTGCTACATTCAAAATCTATTTTCTCATGAACTATGAATTACCTTGTAATGGGCGTAGTATAGGGATAATAGGGAGCATCTCCCCATACCCATCCACTCCCTCCCATTGCCATCGTTCTGCTAAGCGATTGTAAACCGCAACCGCTAAATGCTTATGATGTTGTCACTCTTGTGATAAACAAAAGAGCGACAACATCTCCAGTCTCCACTTATTATAGAATAAACGTCGACAGTGCATTAAAACCTGATCCTGTGAATAGGCCCTAAAACCTATATCCTACAAAATTATTTGTGGAATCTGTGCGCCTGCCGCCTAGCTTATGGTAAACAGCGAAAGTGTGATGTCATGTCATATGTGTCATTTATTTTCAAAAAATAAAAAGAAAGGAAATATTTTTCTAAATTCGAATTTTAAGTTGAGAGATTACTTAAATTACATACCAACATTTATAACTTTTTTTTCAGATAATTTGCTTTTATTTTGTTATTTACATAAATAAATATATTTTTTATTTACTACTATGGATCCTATTGCGATTTTGCAAAATCGAATTGAACAGTTAGAAGCCAAATTAGGTATAAATGCTAACTCTTTCCTTGAAGGACAACTAGGCGATTCTGCAACAGCAAATTTATTAAATGCTGCTCAAGCTATTAATAATGCAACTGCTGGCCAGGAAAAGCTTTCTGAAGCAAGAAATATGGCTAGTGAATTAAACAATTACACTGATCCAAATTTAGCAGAAAACGTAAGTTATTTTACAAAATAAAGTCTATCATATTATGACTATAAATAATACTTTTTTTAAGTATGGTACTTATTGTAATGCATGACTAATACTATATTAATTACAGATGCAACAAAACAATATGCATATGCATGAAGTTATTGCAGCTGAACCAGTGATCCAACACCACTGTCATTGTATGCAACGTTGTAAACAGGTAAATTTTGTATTTTGCTTTTTAATATAAATAAAATTAAGAGAATGTGTAAAGTTTATTAATTGGGTAAATATTTGTGTCTTATTATTGTTAAATTTGAAAAATTATTATTTAACCTGTATTATAATAGATAATATCTTTTCTTCAGGCAGCTCCAGTTCTGGAGTCAGAAGCTATTCAACAGGTCCCACAAATGCAGTCTACTGTTAATAAATTACATATGGCAGCTGCAGAAGTAAAAGCAGAAGCTGATGGTGTAAGTGTAATTTTTCTTAGAGATGTTTTTAGAGATTTTCTTCTTCTATATTTTAAATTTTAGGTGCTAACCATAGTTGAGTTTATATTAAAACTTAAATAGTCAATGATCTTTAATTTCAAAGTCAAAAATAAAGTGATTTTTATAGTCAATTTATTTAGTCTGTTATATTTCATTGTTATTTATTTTACAGGTATCCCATGGTATACAACAGTTAGCAGAGACATGTGGCACTGCTGCTTCTACAGCAGCTGAGCAGTTGACTACTGTTGCTCAAAAAGTAGAGCAAGTTGAACAAAAAATGTTTCCCAAGAGAAGAAATGGCCTAGATTAAAAAGATAAACTTTCTAATTTTATTACTTTGTTATATAACACATAAATTATTGTATTATTATTTATTCAAAATTAAATGTGAACCATAATTTAGTTATTTTATCCCATGTATGACTTTAGTAAATTCTAGTCTACCATTATATCAAGACTATTTTTTCCTTAAGTTCTTAGTAATTTAAGATGCAGATAGTTATCATACTAAAATTCATCAAAATTACTTTTATTCTATGTCATGATTTTCTCATGATGGTCACAGATAGAAAAATTCTAAAAAACTGCATCTGTATCGATTATGACTACATATTTCAATAAGATTTTCAAAAAATATTTAATGCACAGATTCGTCTCAGACTTTTACTATAAGTATTCAATATGATCAAAAGCATAATATTTAATTTTGCGTTATAGAATAGATATTCTCAGCTCAATTGGCACGCTTTGAAGTCATAAACGAGAATTTAATTGAATAGATTAGTTTTAAAACTAACGATTTTCAATCATTTTTACGGACTGCAGCGATTTAAAAAGGATTATCCTTATCCCATCCCTCGCAGTTGCTATAGAGTTTAATTGATTTTGATACTTCGTTAAAATCGCTCTTGTTTTGGAAAAAACGTTTTTACATGGGTTTTTACAAAAATAGTTGTACGAAAAATAAAATTATGAAAGAAAAGTAAGAAATTGTAAACAAAAAAAGAAGTGATGGAAAGAAAAACTCGACTGTAAAAAGCGAACTTGATAAACGAAAAACATACGAATAAATATGACAATATATGTACGTCGCGTTGTTCCAATTAATTTATACCTTGTACATAATTAATATTTTTATCTTAATAACTAATTTTTGAAATTATCATGAAAATATTTTTATTACTTTTCACTGTAAAAATGTTAGTCTGTATGTTCCACAAACCTAAATAAAAATCTACAACATTGGCTAGGCTATATGGACTATAGTCCTTTGCCTTTCCCTATTGGGGATAAATTTTAAAAACAACAACTACAACATTGCTGATTGGCGTTTGTTTAATGAATGATGTAGCATCTGTCATATATTTGTCAAACAAAAATGGCAGACGTTGCGGTAGAAACTGCTCCGCCAGATGAAAATGACGATAATTGGTTATATGGAGATTCTAATAACGACCAAAGTGCGTCAGATCCTTCTAAATTAGAAGATAAAGAAAAAGAACAAGCAAACGTCGCTGATAGAAATGCGGTAGTATTCATAAAGTTACTACTTAATTATAACCTTCAATCTTTATTATTTTATATTGTTATTTGTGTGTAATTATTGTAAACAAATGTACGAATATTTACTTGGCTCTATTTATTAGTCTATATACTACAAACAACAATATGGAAAATATATTTATTTTATAAATTACAGGAACCTGAAGATAATGAACAAGAAGAAGCAGATGGCAACGAAGGCAATAATGATGATTCTCATTTTAATGATGAACATTTTGGTGAAGTGGTACGTGATGATCAGGATCAAACAAATGGAGATGCTGACAGCCAAGACAATGGGGATTCAGATTCGGATGACAGTGATGATGTTAAAGTCACAATTGGTGAAATTAAGTCAGGACCACAAGCTTATGCTAGTTTAAATATAAAGGTTAGTTCCTTAGTTTATATCAAATATTACTATAAAATTAATATTACAGTAAATAATTGAAATGTGAATGGATTAAGGTAATATGTTAAATTTTTGAATTTTTGCTGTTTTATGCATAGATGTTGGTGTAATGGGTGCATCAGTTTTTAACTCTATTTTCTAAAAAATTGAATTTTGTAAACTGTAATTAATAATAAATAGTAAAGATATTTAAATTGTGTAATGAAATTGCTTATTTATGTTAATGATACAACTACTATTATATGTGAAACTTTGTATATTTGTGACTGTTTTACTTGTACCAACCCATTGTTAACACCACCAGTTAACATTTAAAACCAATATATTCTAGAGGGGTGTTGGAATAGTGGCACCTGGAAGTGATAAGCCTAGGCCTGTACCAGCTCCTGGTAGCAAAGTAACATTAGAAGATTTAGATGGACCTGGTAGCATCAATGGGGTACCTGCACTGGAGTTTAATATTGATACAATTGAAGATAAACCATGGAATAAGCCCGGTGCTGATATATCAGGTAAAGAAAAATAAAAGTAATTGTTATATACAAAATCTTAAAATATATAAGGTGCTTTATTTGAAATGATTTTTTTTCATTAAGGACACATGATAATTTTGTTATTTACATTAAATTAATAATTGTAAACAAAAATAAGTCCTTAATTTCAAATTTAAGCACTTACATTTTATTGTTGCATTTTCATATATAAATTACATGTAATTCACAAGATTTTTTATAACATTTTTAAAGCAGTTTGGTACAAATTGTGGTGTATAAAGCCCTCTTTATCATCCTCATTTCAATCGTTTCAGGCAATCAGATTTTTTTGAAACTTGACATATACCGGGTGTAACATTCAAATGGGTCAGTATAGGGAAGTCTGAAACTATAAGACATATAAAGATCTGTTCGTAGATACCATGTCATCAATTTTAGTAACAAGAAAAACTGCCTTCATAGATTTAGAAAAACTTTACTCGAGCTCGGAATCAGGACAGGACAGGAAAGAATGACAGAGGGAGGGGGTACCTAAGAACAGATCTTCCTATGTCTTATAGTTTCAGACTTATACAGGATCAGAGTATACAGGATACTTTATAATTATAAAAGAAAACTTAAAGGATATTAAATTTACAGCAAAAATTGTTTTATAAATTATTGTTGTAGTTAAGTGCATTGTTCATCAGATACACCCACTATCTAGATCTATCACTATAAGGAAATACTTAAAAATTAAACAATCAAGATTTTGGGTACTAACTATACTACTATATCCACCCTTGTCCATGTCACTCTCAATGTATGTTTTTTCTATGTAACTTTATTGTGCAACTAGCTGATACCCGCGACTTCGTCCGCTTTGCTTGAATTATTAACAAAGTTTTCCACATGCGCGCTACGCCGCTTGACCCACTACTCCGCGAGAAGGAAACATACATCACTGAACACGCAGTGCATATTATACAAATCGTTGTTTCTTGAAACTTTAATAACTTTTTATTAAATGAAGATATCGCAATCATTTTTTTTTATAAGGGCCGAGTGTCTAAGAAATAAAACTTAGAAAGTTTCATTGAAATCTATCCAGTAGTTTTTCCGTGATGCGCGCACAACTGCAGACCTCTATCATTTTATTTATAGAGATAAAGAATATACTATAATGTTAACTAAATAAAAACTGTGTGTGTGTTTATATTTGTTTGCAGATTATTTCAACTATGGCTTCAATGAAGTGACGTGGAGCGCGTACTGCGAGCGTCAGCGGCGCATGCGCGTCAACGAGGCAGGCGTGTCGTTGCACGCCGGCCCGCAGGCGCGCCCGCCGCCGCCCGACGTCAGGCGATCCTCTGGTAGATATCTATATTAATAATTTGGTCAAGGGTTACGGTAGACTCGATCGAAACCTTAACTGAATAATAAAACATACAAAAATAAAGATTTCGAGTCGACAACATATATTCGCAAAATTCGGATTGTTGAGTATTTTGTTTAATTCTAATGATGCTGACAGACAAATCGTAGTTGCCATATTGGCCACTCTAGCGAAATGTGACAGACAACAAAATACAAATAAAACAACTAAAGTCTATAAAATAAAATATATATTATAATTAAATAAAATATAATATATTTACGACATAAAAAAAAATTAATTCCTAAAATACTATTAAAAAAGAATAATATAATAATGTGTTCTAAACTCTTAAATCATAATTCCGTTTTCACTTATCAAATGATGCGTTATGATTTCTAATAGATGGCGTTATTAATATTTTTATTATTTAATTTTAGTAAGTGTTCATTGTATTGCTAATTGCTATAATATTTTATATCTATACTATACTAGCGCGAGCGAAGCCGCGGGTTCCGCTAGTTATTATTAAAAATTATATCTTATGCACTAGTATAATTCGTGTCATGTAAAAACGGCTGTCAAGTTGAGCAGAGGCGATTTATCGGCCAATTTGGTGGTAAGAAAGGAAGTAATTTGGAGGAAGCGCCGGGCGGCGGTGCACGCGTCGCATGCTTTCCGGCTCGCTATTGGTTCATCAGTTCAAAATACCATCGCGCACACAAAAGTTATTAATTACGAAATGGTTTTATATAAAAAATAGAGAAAAAATATTTTTGACGTATATTATTTTCTAAAAAGAGAGTGATAATAATGCAGTTAATAATTTAAAAAAATATATTAAACGAATTTTTTTTGTAAGTTAGATTAAATATTGTATACTGAATCAAACATATTTTATTAATTAATAGATTTCTATTTAATGACATTCTATCTAATATATTTTTCAATGTACCTACCAATAACCAATATACGTCGCAAGCGAAATGCTAGATTAAAAATAAAAGAATAGGCTTAGTACTTTCGTGGGCGAATGTACCCATGCGCAAAAACGCCCCTCACCACTTTCTTCCAGCGTTATATTTACGTGACGCGAACTGTACATATAGTACTGTTTACATTGATGCATCTATAGCTTCACACTTTTTCGAAATTCGTCAGCGGGACGGCTGGCGCCTCCTTCAATATTCTAAGTCAATAATAACACAATAAATTGTACTCATTTTGTATACTTTATATTTAACACTTTTTTACAGTAAATACTTTGTCGGTAAACAACTCCGTACGTTGTACCTTATATTTTAGTACATATGGTTCAGTTTTCTTTATAACATACACCACAAGCATTATTGCTGAAGTGCGGAAAATATCCATTCAAGAGGAAGAAAAATGGCTCAGCTTCATCAATCAATTCTTAACATCCATCAAATTTGTATCTTCCACCCTAGAATGCTGTTTATACCAATTTAATTTTTAAATTCTGTCTGTCCCATTAAGTATTTAATTGATAAGTATGGAAAGTAATCTGTCACAGAAATTAGTGATTACTGTCTTATTTTATATTTCAGTATAACTTCCATTTTTGAAACTGAAGAAGTCTTCATTCTAATAGCACAATTATATTACCTTTAAACACACCCTGAGTTTATTCATTTATTGACTGACAAACACACACAATAAATTTTTGACTTAATAAATAGTAAATTTAAATAATAGTTAAACAATAGTTTATTCATGACGGTTTGATAGCCCTATCCAATTGAACCCTGGCAAAACTTATTTTTAAAAATTTCTGGAAAAAAGTTTGATTCCCTAAAATGAATTTGTAAAGAAGTTAGCCATTTTAATATTATTTTATTGTATTTTGATATATTTTTGAGGATTATTAACTGATGTTAGCTTTTGATTGCTAGCTCAAGTCCTGCTTATGAGAATTTCTATCGGGCACACTGATTGCGGTGTTCTTAATTTTCTACTGACTTAATTTTTTTCTTCCATAGGAATCATACGACATGATGACATGCCCACAGGAATGCAAAATAATTATCAATCTCGAGAGAACACAATACAGGTAAATAAATACACTGGTTTATATTTTGGATTTCATTTTATTGATTTAACTAATTTAATATGTTTTAAATCTCTGATGCAAACGAAGGGTTGTATAAGTTTATTAGATTATGTATTCTGTGTATCTGTGGTATCATACCGCTCAATTCAATATCTTTCAAGTTGGATCAAACTTCACACGGTGTGCAAATTTGAGTAAAATCGGTTAAGTAGTTTAGGAGTCCATCGCGAACAAACAACGTGACACGTAATTTATATATATAATATAGATAGATATGTTTATGTCGTTGAAATAGCTGCAATGGATTATGTATTATTATGTATATCTTAATGTATATTATGATTATTTAATTTAATTTCTAATGTAGGTGATGACGGCAGAGCGCCGTGAGTACGGGGGCCGCACGCACGGCCGCGACGCGCCGCCGGACTACTTCTCCGCGCCGCCGCCCGAACACTACTACCCGCCGCCGCACGGGCCGCCCCACGCCCCGCCCCACGCCCCGCCCCTCGCCCCTCCGCACGCCCCCTACGACGAGCCATGGGGTATGATATTTTTTTTTATTTATGTTGGCAAATACATTGACACAAACGACCTTAAGGGCCTCGGAGACGGTCCAACGCGACGGTTTGATTCAAACCTTACGTGTTTGATGAAACCGTTTGAGTTCGGTCTGACTAGGGATTGCAATCCGGCGTCATTTTCAATCCGACCGGATCCGGCCGGATTTACCAGATCGATGTAATTTTCGCCTTTTTGGTTCAAAATGAACTGTTAGTAAGTAATTCAAGTATCGCGTAATAATAGCGGAACTCGCGGCTTCGCTAACTAAAAGTAAAAAAAATATATTTGGCTATATACGCTTTTACTTATAATATACCAAAAATTGATTCCCCATTTACCATTTCATCCCTTTTGTTATGAGGACTACTCTTTAAACCAGTTATTCGGTTTTCTTGGCGTAGTTGTGTAGTAGATAGACCTATGCCTACTATTACAAACTTTTTGTTGACTTTGTTGAGAAAAGTATTACGTTTTCAAACATGTACAAAAATAAACTGTTATTTAAATCAAAAGCACTAAGAAGTATTGATTTCATCTTTGATGTAAGTTATCCCCAAATTACTGTTCACCCCTTTTTAACCCTGTAATGCAATGGGTTTCAATAAAATATGAAACACGTTTTCCATTAATTCTGTTAAAGTATCTTTATGCAAAATCACACCATATAGACATTGCTCCCGTTTTTCACCCCCTTAGGCATAAAATTTCGGAAAATCCTTTCTAATCCGATAACTACGTCATAAACTACAAGGTCACACCCTAAAAGTTTCAGGTCTCTACGATTAGCAGTTTAGGCTGTGCGTTGATCCATCAGTCATTCAGGATGGAGCATTTTCTAACCCAATGTTAAGATTAGGCAACGAGCAAACAATTAAAATATAGCGGTGGCTAGGTGTAGGCAACAAGGTAAAATTTTAACGTTGTAACGAGTCGCTCAGTGTTCCTAGATGTCACTTTCACAGATAGATCAATTATTTTTTATTTATAAAGTAACTTTATAAAATCTAATAAATTACTTTACTGAGATGAGATCATTATAATTATTAAAGTATTCGATAATGCTAACAAACAAGTCTTATATTTATGTCAGACACCAACTCGCACGCCATGAACACCATGCACTACGCATTTAAAGTACCAGCTCTCATGCAAAAGCTCTATTATTTTGCCAAAAATTAGTAACACCGGATCCGGTGACCGTGAAATGATGCCGGATCTGCCGGATTACCGGATCCGGTTTTCCGGATTGCAATCCCTAGGTCTGACAAACGGTAGTGTAAAGCAGTTACTACTACCCGCTGCCGCATCTTGATATACAACTTGAAATTTTTTATTTAGATTGGGATATTATGCATCGACGGATCCGACCCAATGTCCAATCTATCAGTAGACTGTGAATTATGATGTCTCAATGGTGAAAACATAAAAACGTTAATCAATCTTATTATATGCTGTTCTCTATATATATAAGACAGTGGTAGCCCAGCAGCAACGCGTCGCTTGGATAATCGAGTGATGCGGGTTCGAATCCGGGTCTCGCACCTCTGATATTTTCATGTGCGAATCATTTATATCATGATTACCACTTGTCTTACGGTGAAGGAAAACATCGTGAGGAAACCTGCATGTCTGAGAGAACCTAACAAGTTTTCGAAAGAAGTGAAGTCCGCCAACTCGCACTAGGCCAGCGCGGTGGACTATGGCCTGACCCCCTCGTACTGAGGGAGGCCCGTGCCCAGCAGTGGGACGTTGATTGTGTTCCGACGCGTTTAAACGAATTCGGCTTAGTATTGCGTTGGATTTTCTAGCATGAGCACTCTTTTTATACACGAAATTAACATTATAAACATGATAAAATCGCGACCCTTTACCGAACCAAACTGTTACACTACCGTTTGTCAAACCGAACTTAAACGGTTTCATCAAACACGTAATGTTTGAATCAAACCGCTTAACCGTTTCCGGGGCCCTTTACGGACTACTCCGTGCCGCGGCCAGACCACTACTACCCGCTGCCGCATCTTGAAATTTTTATTTAGATTGGGCTATTATGCATAGACTATACTGTAAGTTGTGCTATCTCAATGGTGAAAACATGTCTATCGAAAAGCGTTAATTTATTTTATTATCTGTTTTTCTCTATTTTTAAAATTTAATGTATATTACATGTTATAATTCGCGTCATGTAAAAAGAACGCTGGCTGTCATGTTGCGCAGAGGCGATTTATCGGACAATTTGGTGGTAAGGCGCGGGACGCGGGACGGCGAGGCACGCGCCGCATGCTTTCCGGCTCGCTATTGGTTTGTCAGTTCAAAATACTATCGCGCACACAAAAGTTATTAAATACGAAATGGTTTTATATAAAAAATAGAGAAAAATATTTTTGACGAATATTATTTAATAAAGAGAGAGTTTTATAATATGTTATAAATAAATAAAAAATAATAAAATAAAAAATATGTTAAATTTTATGAAGCTTTTAAGGCTGGTTATATATTTTGTATTTTTTTTTACTGTACACTACCAAAGCCAAAAATATTCCTATTAATTTATCTTCTCCTTTTTCTGTATTTTGTCTGTTGAGATTTTTTTTTACAATAATTGACTTTTGTTATTTTTTAAATTTTCAGGAAAAAAACGTAAACGTTGTAAGTTTATTTATTTTAAAATGCAGTGATTATTATAATTGTTCAGTATTTACATTATTTACTTACACTAACTTAATACTTTGTACAATCAGCTCATCCGGAGCAGACGGGTTGGGCGCCAACCGAGATAAAGGAGCTTACGCCAGGGCCGATGGGGCCCCCTGCTATGGGCCCTCCCATGGGCATGACCCCTCCATTGGGCCCCCCACACTCGATACCTCCCGGTCACGTGATGGGGACGCCTCCCTTCGCCCCGCCCTTTCGCTCGCACCTCCCGCCGCACCTACATGAGCGGGAAAGGGAGAGGGAACGCGAAAGGGACAGAGAACGCGATAGAGGCGAGCGCGACAGAGACAGAGATAGGGAACGGGTGAGGGAGCGCGACGATAGAGACCGCAGGGACAGAGATAGAAGAGACGATGTAAGAATATGTGTACGTTATGTGTTTACAGCTACTTTTATATATTTAACAAGCGACTCGCACTTGCTTCGAACGGGCTAGTTCCGACTTCCGGTGTACGTTTTGTTTTTTGAGAGGAACCCTAATTCTACTTCTAAAATAAAAGTAACCTAAATTACTTTATGCAATAACAGTTATCTGCTAGTGAAAGTCCCATTAAAACCAAAGCAAACAAACAGACATACAATTTTTTTTTAAATAATTGTTTTTCTTCTAAGTAACATGAATAATTCCGTGTGTTAAATTTTTAAACAAATTGACACTTTAATTTTATTTCTCTACATATATGAATGTTCATAAATAATAATATTCTTTAGTTTTTAATGTTATATACACAATAATATTTTATAAATAATACTTATCTTTATAGGAGGATAGAGATAGAGAACGCGAGCGTTCACGGTCCATCAAACCGGATAGGATTCGAGAAAAGTAAGTAGTACACTAGTACCTTTTTTATTTTATTTCTTCATGTTAGTGGTACAGACTGACTTTACAAGTACGGACAAGATATGTAACTGCCGCAAGTATTCGAGTAACTCATAATCATCCTAATGTTTTATTATACTTCTATCATAAATTGTGTTTAAAAATAATTTAGAGACTTTGGCTATAAAGGGTCTAGCCAGATAAATATAAGGGATCGGCCCCCAAATAGGATTTGGGAACCTATATCGAACCTTATGTTTAATTACCTACTTGATCTACAAATACGATTTATGTACATTATATCGCGACCAGATTCCGTTTTGAATGTAACATATCTCAAAAACTAATTAAGCTAGAGAAGTGATACTAATACGAGACTTTAGGTTACATTACATATTATATATTTTTTTGGAATTTTTGGGATAATATTTATCTAAAAAAATAAACAAAAATATTTTTTATTTTTGAGTTTCCTGTCACTTACAATGACAAAAATAATATATATTGTGCTTCTCTATGTGCACTATTACTCATAAAAATTGCGCAAGAAAAGTAGTCATGCGTACGGTTATTTTTTCTCAGGTTCAAAACGGAATCTGGTTGCGATATGTACATAAATCGTATTTGTAGATCAAGTAGGTACTAGGTAATTAAACATAAGGTTCGATATAGGTTCCCATTTGGAGGCCGGTCCCTTATACTTATCCGGCTAGACCCTTTTTAACTCTTTCATATTTCATGTGAAGTCTAAGTTTGATTCATACATAACATTTCAATCTGCCAGGTCCTACAGACGCGAGCGGTCGCGCTCGCGCTCGCGCCGCCACAAGTCGCGGTCGCGGTCGCCGCGCCAGCGCTCGCGCGACCGGGACCGCGACCGCAGCAACAAGTCCAAAACCAAGGAGCCCAAAGAGAAGGAAGAAGACAAATAGATGTGGCTCTCACAAACTGTGCACTAGCAATAAGTGAATTAAGTGAATATTGGTTTATTGAACACAATAAAAAGCCAAGTTTATCTGTTGTTTTATTATTCCTCTGGTTAAAAATAAAAAAATCTCTGGTTTAAGATAAAAAAACTGGTTAAAAAAATCTCACTTTCACGAACGCTGCTGAGCGGAAGTGAGACCGCTCGTTATAAGCTCTTTGAAACCGATCATAGCCGGAATGTGATTCGGAACATAAAGTAACTTAATTTTAGTAGTCGAATTAATTTCTTAGATATGTGCATTTTAATATTTTTCACTAGCTGACACCCGCGACTTCGTCCGCGTTGCTTGAAATATTAACAAAGTTATCTTATGTACGAAGGAAAAAAAACATCAAAAAGTATACTTTGTTTACAAAATTTGTTTATAAACAATGTTAGTTAACAATGAGTAGGAAACATACATCATCACTGAACACGCAGTGCATATATAGAAATCGTTGTTTCTTGAAACTTTAATAACTTTTTATTAAATGAAGATATCGCAATCATTTTTTTTTTTGATAAGGGGCCAAGTGTTTAAGAAATAAAACTTAGAAAGATTCACTGAAATCTATCCAGTAGTTTTTCCGTGATGCGCGCACAACTGCAGACCTCTATCATTTTATTTATATAGATTATAAAAATCTACTTTGCTATTATTTGTTACTTTACTATATCAAGTAAAAACACATAATATGGAATGGACATAATATTAATATTACTAGCTATAACAATAAAATATGTCCATATTAAATGAGGGAAATACAAACTTGTTATGCTAATTAAAAACCAAAATAATAATACTTATTTGGGTTTACGCGAATACTTGACTTTATAAATGAAACTATCTTTTCGGACTTAGTCGCGGATTTTGTGTATTTTGTATCACGTACTTATTTATTTGTTCATTTATAAAATCAAAATACCATCTCAAATTTGCAATAAGTCGACTATATATATATATATATATGTCGCAGTGAAATCAGGATATTAGGAATTTCACGAAATCCCTAGGGATACCACGAAATCACGGAAGATGACGAATTTAATTATTAATTACGTCTTCTTACTAAAAATGTTTAGTGATATGACGTTTCACTAGACAAAATCTAGTAAAATGTAAAAAAAGCGGGCGTTAGAAAGATAATTTAGTTACCCTACAATTAGTGAGGTAGAAGTTGTACCTGGTACCAGTAGAGATACATGTTCAGAGCAGAAAAAAAGAGTTCGTTTCTAAGGAGGACTTTGATCGGGAGATTCAAAAAATTTCGGAAGGAAAAAAAGAGTGACAAGCCATTGTGGAGTGCAGAAAGGATTAAAAATGTAATTAAGCTTGTTGAAGAATATAAGTCGGCGCCGATTTTGAATAAATCACGTAATTAGCAGCAATATTATTTTGGTACAAAATATGATATAATGAGTATTGGCCAGTCAAAGTTTTAATTTTGAAAAGACAGTCGGAATCAGATTCAAGTGTTGAAATTATTTCATCTGAAGATTACTATCGTGTTCTCACAAAGTGTCATAAATCAACCGGTCATGGCGGGCGAGACAAAATGCTATTTACTCTTAAATCAAAATATTTTATACCAACCCAAGCTGTGACTACATTCATAAAACTTTGTAATGTTTGTGTTTTGAAAAAAAAATTTTGAAAAAATGGCGCCGACTTATATTCTTCAACAAGCTTAATTACATTTTTCATCCTTTCTGCACTCCACAATGGCTTGTCACTCTTTTTTTTCCTTCCGAAATTTTTTGAATCGCCCGATCAAAGTCCTCCTTAGAAACGAACTCTTTTTTTCTGATCTGAACATGTTTCTCTACTGGTACCAGGTACAACTTCTACCTCACTCATTGTAGGGTAACTAAATTCTCTTTCTAACGTCCGCTTTTTTAACATTTTACTAGATTTTGTTTGGTGAAACGTCATATCACTAAACATTTTTAGTAAGAAGACGTAATTAATAATTAAATTCGTCACCTTCCGTGATTTCGTGGTATCCCTAGGGATTTCGTGAAATCCCTAGTATCCTCATTTCCCTGCGACATATATACCTATACTACAGATTAGACTTATTACAGACGTTGATACAGCTCGCGTAGTATATTTTAGTTATTTTCATAGTATTATGTCCTATGGAATCTTATTATGGGGAAATGCAGCTACCGTTAATACTATTTTTGTCCTGCAGAAAAGAGCTATTCGTGCCATTTATAGTTTAGGACCCAGAGTATCATTAAGAGAAAAGTTTAAAGAAATAAAAATATTGACTGTTGCTTCCCAATACGTGTACGAAAATGTTATGTATGTTCATAAAAATATACACGAATTTCCTAAGAATTGCGACATGCATAGCATTAATACTAGGAGCAAACATAAACTTGTAATGCCTGTGACTCGTTTACGCCGAGTCAGTAACTCTTTTCATGGACAATGTATACGCCTATACAACAGGATCCCAGAAAACGTTCAAAAAGCTTCTATTGCCAAATTTAAAAAAATTGTGAAGGAACGTTTGTGTACTAAAGGCTATTATTCGATTAACGATTTTTTAGAAGACAGTACACCTTGGGAATGATGTGATCGCCGCCAGGCTATTTCAACATATAGAATTATTGTTAATTTATAATTTAATTTAAAAAAAAAGAATGAGATTAAGATAAAAAAAAATATTAGTCCCGCTGAGTTTCTTTCGCCAGTTCTTCTCAGGACAGAGGTTCCTTCTTTCCGAACTGGTGGACTCATGACGTTCAGTAAGAAATTGTAACAATTTTTATGCTGAATAAAATATTTTGATTTGATTTGATACATGACGTATATAATAACAGTCTACGTCCTAAAGCTCTGCGGTATAGTACAGTAAATAAGTCGTTTTTTTGGTCAACCTCGCATAAAATTTCCGATCAAATTTTTTTTTTAGGTTAAGGACCATAAAATCACAAAATGCTGACAGATCCAGGTGGAGCTTCGATCACAATCTTGAAAAAAAGTTTTTGGCCGATATCTCGTAAACTATGCACTTTAGGGCAAAAGTTACTCAAACCATTATTGTAGAGAATAAAATTTCTCATCTTTTATTTCCTGTAATTTTTTTTGTTTATGGATTTATGAAATTTAGTGCGAGGTTAAATGCTTTATTTACTGGAATAGTAGTGTCGCCACAATTTCAGATTTATGAGTATCTGAATAACCAATAAAAGAACTGGAACAATGTAATTAAATCGAATTACTTTCTTGTCGGCAACTCGGTAAGTAAATATATCTATCTAGTTTTATGTTGAGTTAAAGTGGACCGACGGCTTTACGTGCTTTCCGAGGCACGGGTTAAAAGTATAATATTACTTTTCTCTATGGGCACGGGGTATGGAAGGGGTATGCATCGCCAACTCAGACTTGCTAAACAGTAAGACTCGATTACTTAACTTGGCCCGACCCGGGACTCGAACCCAGGACCTCTTGATGTATGATGTCGTACATGTTAGCCACTACACCACCGAGGCAGTTTATACTAATATAAATTATATTACTAAAGTAATTTCAAATTTGTATAGAATAACTAAAACAATACTGAACAATATTAATTTTAAAAATTGTAAAAAAATCAATATCGATTTCTCATTCAAATTGGATATTTTCTCTGGCAATTAAATAAATAATTATTTAATTATTAGCAAGAGAATTGAATTGAATTTTCATGTATTGTGAAACCTCAATCGCAACTTTTGGTATAAATTGACTTCATTTATTCATTCTAGTATGGTGCAGAGTTTATAATTACTGTTCCTATGTGGAGATAGGGAGGGACAATAAAACGACGGATACTTTGTAATATTATTACAGAAATGCTTTATTAATTAATGTCTAAATAGATGGATCATCATATAAATGTTATCTAGTACAACCTACAAGACGGGACGGCCGGAGCCGCGATCAGTCACACCTCGTCGCTCTTGTCGCCCCGCCTTATCCATCACATACGGGTTTTACAAATCATTTTGTTAACATTTTTGTACAGCCATATACAATAATTTTATTTTCAATTACATCTAGACGTAAAAAATCTGAGGTGTCGTAGGAAACTACGCTTCCTATAAACTAATTACAGAGGGGGAATGAGGAGCAGCTACGTATGTGACGTGCGACCGGCAAGGCAGACCTCGACTGCGGCTCAGCGCAGCCCTCTACAATCACCACTATACCCACGGCACTCGCTCGTGGTTCACACGCGACACGAGACACATAAAAATATACAAAAATATCATTTCCACAAATCATATCGAAAACTATACAATCCGGCGCTAAAATATTCGATAAGCTATGTACGATTTAAAGCCGGTTTAAACTTAAACGAGAGCTCGACTCGATCACTACAAAATTAAAACATAATCACGACTATAGTGCCGATTGTCTAGAACTGCCTGCGGCATTTTCATCACTTTCGAAGATTCAAGGTCCCCTAGCCCAGCTAATAGTAAATCTACAACGAGCTAAATTACGGAAACGCGCGGCTTCACAGACCGCGCTTTCCTTCGATTCATAAATTACACGAGAATGAGAGACGTTCAAATATTTATACATAGATTCATACGAACAACGAATAATACTAGAACACTTACGAGCTACGAACGCAGCGAGCGCGAGGACGCGACGGAGGCGTCGACGCTGTACACCTATGGATAACGTTAGTTACAGTAATCGTATCGTTCTGTACATCAGTCTGCCGCTACTATGTACAGGGCGCCGGCTCTATAGTTACAAATGTACAATCGCAAATATTCACAAAATTTATAATAGGCGGGTGTGTGTGCCGCGTCGCGTCCGTCCGCTAATACTTCGGGCCGACTGACTACAGGACCGGGTTGGGCGGCGGCGGGCCGATGGGGCCCAGCTCCGGCGCCTTCATGAAGAACTTCTCCAGCTTGGCGATGATGTGCTTGCCGTAGGTGTACTTGCGCAGCGAGCCGATGTGCGGCCGGATCTTGTGCATGAGCACCTTGCGCTGCGTGGGCTCGGCCACGTCGATCATCTTCTGCACCACGTAGTTGGCGTACTGGTCCTTCATCATGACGTGCAGCGCGTTGTCGTTGAAGCCGCACAGCTCGTCGATGAGCAGCGCGCGCTCGTTGCGCGTGGCGTGCGACACGCACTTCTCCACCACGTTGGAGGCGAACTTGTGCTGCGACAGCTGCAGCACCTTGCCGCGCACGGCGGCCACGAGGCGCGCGCGGTCCTCGGCCGCGCCGTGCTCCAGCACGTGCTGCACCACGTAGTTGCCGTACTGGTCCTGGATGAGCTGGTCGGTGTGCGCGTGCAGCTCGGCCAGCACGGGCGCCGTCTGCTCCGCCGTGCAGTGCTCCAGGATGCGCTGGATCACGCGGCAGCCGTACGGGTGCGTGGACAGCGCGTACACCTGCCCCGTGAACGCGTTGATGATGAACTGCAGCGCCGTCGGCTCCACGCACTCTATGCACTTCTGCACCTGCATTCATTCATTCATTACGACATTATATCATTGATTTCAGACAATGAGAGGTGGCCCTAATTACGGAGTCATTTATTATTTATTAAATGACATTCAAAATACCCTGACACTAATATTTTTTAGAACCTACATAATATCAAGATTTTAAACAAAAAACATAATTAATAAAATAAATTAAAGACAATGTTAACAGCCAATGCTACTAAAGGCCGCCTGGGAGCATTATCCTTGACGCCGAGCCCACGAGAAATATCATGAATTCATACTAGTTTGCATATATATCGGCTAGATGTATTTTCTTTTCTAACAAACTTCTGTGGAAATATACTATGTATATATAATATAAATTTATAAAATATAGATATACTATTTAATAACACAACTAACGCTAATTAAAAAAAATCTACTTGCACAATATGATTTATAAGCAATCAGGTTGCCCACAATTACGTGACATACACATAATTGGCTTCAAACTTAAGTAACCAAACTAAACATTATGGTATAGTTTTAATGTGAATACTCAATTTTATAGCCTCTATTATTTAATATGATTAGAGTAAGCTTTTTAATTCTTTTAAAACGTTATTAAATATTGATACAGAGAAACTTGATTCATAGTAAAATAAGGTCAAATTTTAATAAGTTGAAGATTATTTACATATTTATAAAAAAATTTTAACGAAGTCCAAAGTAACAGGAGAAACCTGTTCTTTATGATGTTATTGATATAGTGATACCCAATACGTTTTGCATTGTACTCTAGAGTAGAAAACTTAAGCTATTATAGTTATATACTATATATTTATCTCTCATTATAAAACAGTAAATAATGATAAGTGATCTAGTTATGCAATTATATAAATATATGCCAATAACGTACATAATATTAATGTGTATATGTATGTATGTATAATGTGTCACTGACCACGTGGTTGCCGTTCTGGTCCTTGACGCACTTGAGCACGTGTCCGTCCAGCTCGCGCACCACCTCCTGCTGCTGCTCCGCGGGGATGGACTCCAGCGCCTTCTGGATGACGCGGCAGCCGTACATCTGCAGCGCCAGCGACAGCACGTGCCCGCGCACCTGCAATATCTGCACATATAGTGCCGCGCCCTCGCACTCGCATACCAATAGCCATGTTGTATTGGAATCTCCTTTGAAATAACTATCTAATATTTATACTATATGGGTAGTTGGATCCTCTATCAATAATTGATTTATAAACCAAAATGTTACTTAAAATCTGAATATACGTTATAATATTGTTAAACAACACTATATTAGTAAATTGTTTTAGAATGTTCAAGTAGATGTTTTTTACAACACACATACCACCATACAGACTAAATTGCAATTTAAGGAAAACCAAAACTTGGTTAATAACACACGGTAAGTTTACATTGTATTATAATTGTGTACTTAATAATGTTGGCGCAACTCAGCAATTAACTTCATTTGATAACTAAATTATGAAATTATCTACTATAACTATAGTAACAAAAAATTGGTAATCGACACTAGAAAAAGTACGGAACCGAGTGACGAGTCACACATCATAGAACACATTTTATGTAATCATATCATTACATATTATGATACGCTAATGTATAAAAGATTATATTTCACAAGATATCGCAATACATTACCTTTTGAGCTAGTGTTGTTTTCTGTTCCGTGGTGCCGAATTCGAAAAACTTTTGAATCACATAATTGCCGAAAACGTCGGTCATGAGGTTATAGGCGGCGCCGATTATTTCATTGAAGACCATTTGTTTCTCTTGAACTGTCGCTCTTTCTAACTTTTGTTGTATAAACCTGCAATAAAGTTGTCAGTATAGGATACACGCTCGTATTACACACGCACGGTATTATAATGAACACACATACAATCTAATCCTGTTCACCGATTGATGTGTTTTGTTTGAACAAGTCTTTAAGAGGTCGCGTTGGTCGAATTACGCGAGCCATGAACAAACGAGCCATTTCAAATATATTTAAAGCAAACAATAGTTTTCTTCTACTATATGCATATTTATGTACAATTTAAAGAATAAAAATAATCTGTTACTGATTTAGTCGTTAACAATCTTAAATAATTCCTGAGCACAGAGCAACGTGTTATTGGCAATTTATACCGACGTATGTAATTCTCAAGCTTTTTCATATAGTTGTATAAATAGTTAAGCTGATCTTTAGTGGTGCATAAATAAAAAATTGAGAAAATGATAACGGAAAAAAATATTGAATACCAGATGATATGGCTTTTATTACATCACAAATATTTAATTTTAATTTAATGAGCCTACGTTTTAAAAAATATAATATTATGTCCACATATATTTATTATGTTTACTTAACAAATAAAATATCCTACATAACTATTATTATTTTAAATTTATATATAAAAGAATGTCGTGTTAGTTACACCATTTATAACTCAAGAACGGCTGGACCAATTTTTATGATATATGATTTTTTGGATTTCTCTTAGTCCGGAATAGGATAATAAGTATTAAAATATAATATTTATCAATAAAAAATATATAAATCAAAACATAATCTAGTTTACGTAATGGTTAGATAAACTCGAAATATCAATTTGACAATAAAATATCAATTTACAATGTTTGCTTCCACTTAATCTTTTGACTGTTATTAACATGTAAGTAGTATTATAAAGAACTAAATATATAGACAACATAAGTAAAGTGAAAAAAATCATGATTGAATAGCAAACAGACGCACCTAGAGCCGTGCTGATCCTGCGAGAACTCGACGATGTGGTTGGCGAGGTCGCGCAGCTGCAGGTTGGGGAAGCGGTTGTTGCGGAAGTCCTCGAGCAGGCGCGAGCGGCCCGCCGCCGGCTTGTCGCCCGCCGCCAGCGCGCCCACCCCCACGCCCACCCCCACGCCCACTCCGCCCACCCCTCCGCCCACTAGTTCTGCACATTATATTGTAACTACTTCAAATGGTGCACATGAGCGTTTTTATCAATCACTAAGATTATTGTAATTATATCATATTTGTGTTATCATATTAATTAAATCTATTCAATAACTCAATTCCAATAATAAAAATCAGTAAAATAAATATAAATGTGTTTGGAAGTTAAAACACAGCACAATTTAGTTCCATGGCAAGCTACGAGAATAATTGTATTATGGATACCAAATAATTAGCACGCATTGTTCATTTTATGAATCTATATAAATAAAATGATAGAGGTCTGCAGTTGTGCGCGCATCACGGCAAAACTACTGGATAGATTTCAATGAAACTTTCTAAGTTTTATTTCTTAGACACTTGGCCCTTATCAAAAAAATGATTGCGATATCTTCATTTAATAAAAAGTTATTAAAGTTTCAAGAAAAAACGTATTGTATATGGACTGCGTGTTCAGTGATATATGTTTCCTTCTCGCGAAGTAGTGGGGCAAAAAGCGGCGTAGCGCGCATGTGGAAAACTTTGTTAATATTTCAAGCAACGCGGACGAAGTCGCGGGTATCAGCTAGTATAAAATATGTATGTAATTAAAACTTTATGCATATATGTAAACTACCCATGACTGGTCACACAAACAAATAGCCCTCGGCGGGTCTCGAACTCGCGACAGCTCAAACAGCAGGACACAACAAACTAAGCTAATAGTAACGTGGAATACCTTTGGAAAAATATTAAAGCAAAAGCCATAGACTTTATTTTATTAACAGCTTATTGATAAATATACCCGTTTATGATATATTTATTCGTATGTATTAATTAATTTAAGATAACAATATGGAAATACTTTGCATGCACTTAACGCATTTAATTCCTACATTATATCAATAATTAATTTTGAAATACTTCATACTAACATACATTCGCCACTATTAAAGTAATTAGAATTACGTATTTATATGATGCAAGACCACTGTATTACGACGATACTGAGCTTCATTAGGAACTCATGTTCCGATATAAAACAATTTTATCTATTCGAAACAACCAGTACAAATAAAATGCCTCTTTTTTAAATAAACAATGTCCGTCAAAACAAGGATTGTCCCGAATTTCATAGCTGTTGTGCTCATTTTAAAAAGCCTCGAGGTTGTTCTGCCATGTTGCGCGATTTTTAAAATATCAAAAAAGTTATCACAAGTAATGACTGCACGCATTCACATCAAACTAGCCATTATGTTTTTGCATGTGTTCATTTGTTATTATTATAAAGAAAATAATGAATCACGAGTCTCTCCAGCTACTTGACTATAAGGATTCTCTTTACCGATAAGATACATACGAATCAAACATAAGTGTCAAAACGCTTATGAACAGCTGTAAACACATCGATCTAATGCCGTACCAACCTGAGATAGTTCCGACTCCACTGAGTTTGCTCAATAACGACGAAGATGATCCGAACATTCCTCCATTTGACGTTAAGCCTTGTGCTAAACTGCTGACAGCTCTGTAACATAAACAAATCGCTGTTGGAATAGAGAATACGCACGTGTTATAAATAAGACACGTATTTAAAAGTATAATGCGAACGGTGGGATCGAATGGGCATGCTTCAACTTAGGAATATATGATGACTGTACACATGTGATTTACGCGACATCCGATGATGACTTACAAAGCTATTTACAGAGTTATCGCTGCACTTCGCGTCACACGCGTCACAAAAACGCCGCACCGATTAGATATTCATCTACTTCTCATATTCGTTTGCATTAATATAAAAGTCGTCCACATTCCGTCCGCTACTTGATAGTATAATTTATTTTATATTATATTGATGATAATATTACGCATTTACAATAGATTTTATGATTATTATTATATTCTCTACTTCCAATAAAATACACTAGATCAGTACATTTAACGTAATAACTGGAAATATATCTTATAATTACTAGCTTACTTGATTTTGATACATATCCGTAATTTAACTGTACAATTAAATTTCAATAAGTATGAAATGAAATCAATCAAATTTCTAGGCCAGACGTAATTGCCAAACGTAGACTACCCATGTAGCAAAAATTTCGCCGGGCTAATTGCTCGCCCTCACGCGGTGGCGCGGCGCGTGTGGCGCGTGTGTGCGCGTGTGTGCGTGTGTGTGCGTGTGCGCGCAGCACCTGTACTTGGCGGTCTCGGCGCCGGGCGCGGCGGACACGGGGCGCAGGCCGACGGGGCCGAGCGCGGGCCCCAGCGCGGCGCCCAGCGGCGGCGACAGCGGCGAGGGCCCCCACTTGCGCGCGTACTCGTGCAGCGCGCCGCCCGCGCCGAACTCCAGCGAGTCGCGCCGCGTCGACACGCCGCCTGCAACAACATACCTCCGTGCTCCACTCTGCGTCTCCGACGAGCCGATGCTCTCGCCCAATTCTGTACACTTACTATGTACAAACTTGAACTTCGCTCACACTCCTTACTATCCTAGTATTTACAGAAAACCTTTTCGATGCGAGCATTTTTAACTTTATTATTATAAATTCCAATAACTTATTATTATTATGTACATCTACATAAAAATATATTTAGTGTAAACTAAGAGAAGAATGCTCTAACTACAAATTGTCTATGCTCAATTATATACCATAATAGAAATAACAAATAAATTTATTATAATAACATTATTATAAAATGATGATACAGGCAGAATATTACTTATAGTAAGTTATTGCTATACAAAACTATGTACAGTAAAAATATACTCGTAGACTGATTTGATATTAAACTGAGAATCACATGCTTCTAAAATCTAAAAACCGATAATATACTATTATAATAATTAATATTATCAACACGAGTAGTTTTGACTCTTATTAGTTTTAAATAAAACACCACAATGTGTATGTACCAATAGATATGTACGAATTTTAACAATCTACATAGTGTAATTAATTCGGTGTTTACATTTAACGTCTATTTTAATGTAAATAATTTTTCAAACAAAACGCTGATCAAATAAATTATGCTTCATATTGGCACTCCAAAAAGCCACAAACAAAAAACAATTAAATTTAATATTTTAAAGTACTAGATACGACATCTTTAAAACGTTTTAATGAATGTTAGTTACGATGCAGATAATTTTAATTGATAACAATATTCATAAATATGTATTAATTTTTATGTAATCCGATCGTCCGCAATGTGGTGGATAACGATGCTGCATTTTCCAGCAAAGAGTCGAAACGTTTCTTGGTGAATAAGAAATAGATTCATATTTGTCAGGTATTTTTGATTGGCGAGTTATGCCAATTTTTTTAAATATTGATGCAGTATCGTTTCTGAAGCGTACTCGTGAACTGTTTCATTTTATATAACAAATGGCGCTATGGTCGTTACTTCTCATGCAAACCAGATGTTTTGGTTGTTATTAAAAATCCAATTTATATTTGTGTAGAAAGTATATACTTTCTAAGTGTGATACGCCACTCGTAACATGACTTCATTAGTTTCAGTGATTAATTTCGCCAGATAATTGTATCTTTTCTTTAATTAACTTCTCAATTGTTAAGACTAACATATTTGATCTCCTTAGATTTACTATTTAGTAGTAGTAATTTAATTTATGGTTAGATAAGGCTGTTTTATGACAAAGTATGATATCTAATTAAATAGCTATTATATAATATGGAGATTCGTACTAAACCAATTTTTATAAATTGAATAAGTATACCTGGGATGACCTGAGATGAGTTGAGATATTTATTAAGTCTACATTAATATATAATTTAATAACTAAGCCAAGACATCGCTTTACGTTTTGGTACTTAACTCACCTGACGTGCATTAGGCGAAACATATAAAATTTGTTTAAAAAATGATCATTTGAGTTTGAGTATGTAAATTATGTTGCAACTTATTGATAATTATTGCAAGTTTAATGGAGAAGTTTTATAAGTCGCAAAGTAAAAGAAATTTATATTTTATATTAATACTATGTTAAGATATGCATCATGATTACAAACTTGATGTTTTCCCTTTAAGATACGATAACATAAAAACTTTAAAATAGCCTTATTTAGTGAGAAACAATTGTTGCCAAACAAACGACTGATATAAACTAAAAAGTCATCATTCCTAATCGCTGCGTAGTTAAAGTGCGATCTTCGTTAATATTATATGGTATATATTTTGAACAATTATTTCCATATTATTAAAACGTAGAAATTGTGAAAGGAACAAGTGATTAATTAATAAAAATTGTGATTCTGCGGAAATGAATTTGGGTCATAACTCATAAGACGTCTTATAGGAAATTGAGGCTAAGCAACTCAAATGCCTTTGACTTTGAAACTTTGACCTTTACATCATTTATGAGATACTAGTGTCTTAAAAAATCAATATCTATTCTAGCTCAACTTTGATTTTGATTTCAATTAATATAAAAAGGAAACTTCTCCATTTACAAAAATGTATTGTTAGGATCATTTTTCCACAAGTACCACGTGCACCGAGTCGAACTTAAGTACTACTACCATGTGTCCACATACCAGGTTGCTGTTGCTGCTGCTGCGGCTGCGCGGAGGCGGGCGGCGCGGGCGTCGCGGCGGGGTGCGCCGGCGCGGGCGCGGGCGGGTACTGCCGCGGGGCCAGCACGCCGCCCGGCGACACCAGTCGCAGCGGCGTGCCGTTGCGGCCGCCCATCACTAGAGAGCTCGGGTCGTAGTAGGGGATCACGTACTGTCCCTGGCCGTTCACTTGCTGCTCACCCTGCTGCGGCGTGAGCGGCCGGCGCGGCTGCTGCGCCTGCTGCTGCGTGGGCTGCGCGACCAGGCCTGGGTACACGCCCCATGGCGCTACGCCGTAGTAAGGTGGCACGCCCGCGATCAGTGCACTCATGTAAGGAGTTCCCTCCTGCCCCGCGTTTATAACGTACGGAGCTTGTGTGAAAGCCTGCTGAGCGGCCAGTTGTTGTTGTAATTGGAACTGCTGTTGCTGCTGTTGTTGCAGCAGCTGTAGCTGCGCCGCAGCCGCCTGTCCACCGGCTGCGGCCGCTTGTTGTGATCGAAAGAGTTGCTACAACAAAGGAAAAAGACATAGTGAGCTTCGAGGTAGGTACGATGAAGCATGAATCGGACTGACAAGGCCACTGCACAAAATTACAAGAACTATTGCAAAATAATTGACTTCCTTAGATTGAGAAACATGCCTTATAATACAATTAATTTTATATACTTACAATTAAAGATAATTATACTTAAAATTATCTATATGTAATTAGGAAGGGTGTCGTGTGTCGTCATTTTCCTAAGGCCATAAAACACGCTGGACCATATTATACAGATATTAACAATTTTCAATATCACGATCTTACGATAATCTTGTTTGTAAATGGCGATTTAAAGTGTGCAAATAACGAAGACAATTAAGCGGTTTAAGTTTTATGTTGTTGCGCGGACCAGATGGTAACTCTTATATGTTTAATTAATAGAGAATCGTATCGTTTACAGTTTTTTCTCTGAGGTTGCAGCGCCCGAGGGCTATTCGCCGTGAAGCGCGCTAATTAACACAATCGTTTAAAAAGTTAATAACAAGCCACATCCCCGTCTGACGCATATGCCGCTACTGGTTATTATCTTTTAGCTCGAATATCAGAATATCCTATGGTACATTTTATAGATATTAAATGCATTATTAATCCTTAATAATTCTAGACAATAAAAAAGATCAAGTAATCTTCCCTTAGTAAAATAATATACAATTGTTTTTACTTTCGTAGAATTTCGATAATGGTGTCGTAAATCAATAGTATATTTACTCGAATGGCATTTAGGTATTTAGAATGAGGTGATTCACAGCGATGAGAGCGTAATGTGAGTGTGATGTCATCGTGCACGGGCGGGCTCCATTTACCTGTTGAGAGGAGATTAGTTGGCGTGGCTCCAGGGCGGGCGCGCACGCCACTACTGTAAACACAGTGATACATCGCATACAAAACTCTTAATGCCGGCTGCTTCTATTGCTACCACCTGCCCACTCTCGTACCACTGTTTCATTTACAAATCGGCAGGCAACCTTGGCACAAAATTGTTTTGATACCTCGCATAAATTTTTAGTTCGTAGTTTTTATAGACAGCTGGAAGTATGTGTATTGTCCAGAATAGATTTTTTTAAACTGTATATTATAAGCGTATAATTTAAAGGTAGATAGAATTCGTAAGTTAAAACAGATGCCAGCTATCATACTTATTTTAATTACGGTGCTCCTATTACTCCCGTGCCTATTTTATTTTTCATTAGCTAATTGACACGAAATGATTATCTGAAGTCGTAACTTCGCAAGAGGGTAAATCTTAAATTCTCATTCGGTGGGGGTTTCGCGTTTGATCTCGTAGTGCGACTTCTGCTACTACGACAATTTAATTCATCAAGGCGAGTGTAATTAAGCGGCAAGCGAGCGCGGGAGGCGCACGTGCACTAAGCTGGGCAACTTGACCGCAACAAAATTAAGTCGCCTGTGTCGCTCGAAGGTGGCGGCGAGGCACCGTCTCGCATTCAATTAGACGTTCAGTAATCCGGCTGCGGCAAGCTTCGATACCAATTACAGGGTTATTAGTGACGGAACGTTCGTACATGTCTCTGTCTGCTCATCTGATGCTTTGTGCGCTTTAACTTACTATAAAAGGTATTCTATTGTTGTTAGAGTTAAAAAATGCCAAAAATTTTGAATTTTTTTAAAGTCTTGTATTGACTTGATAAGTCAATTAAAAATATAAACTGTTATATGTATAAATAGACTGTTATGAATGTCTGGTTTTAAGGAACACTAAAAAAATAAAATAAATTATTCAAATCAATTATATTTAAAAGTTAGGAATAACTTAGGATAAGATTCATACATTCGCTCGGGTGAGTGAACCCCACTTGTATGTTATAACATTAACTTGTCGCGCAATATGCGCAAACAATAATAATATTTAAGTATTGGGTAATTGATTAAGGCCCGATTTCACCAAAGTAGAATAACTATTATTCCTAGGATAAAGTTGTTATTTACTCTAGGATACCATGCTTTCATTTCACCAACCACTTACCCTGAATATAACAAAGCTATACGAGAGTAACTCTTATACCACCAATTTTGAAAGAATAACCGGCTTATTCCTCAGATAAAATCAAAATGGTGTCAAATTTTATGTCAGTAAACTGTTGATTCATATTTTTGCACATTTAATTGTAATTAGGAGAAAATATTATTAAAATGCAGCGTTTGAGAAGAATTTTATCGGACAGTGAAAGCGATAGTGAAGATATCTATTTTATTTTGAGACGTCCAAGGTGGTTTAAAGAAAGAAATGAGCATTTTTGCATTAGATTTCGTTTATCTTAAGCAGCAGCATACAATTTATTATTAAATTAAATTAATTATTAATTAAATTAATTATTATTTAATTTATTATAATTTTTAAAAAAACACATAGCAAACTAAACGAAATTAACTTGAAAAATAGCACTGACACATTGACATAAGTTCAAAGTGACGACTAAATTAAAAAT
The DNA here is from genome assembly GCA_905231865.2 of Boloria selene. Lineage (NCBI taxonomy): Eukaryota > Metazoa > Arthropoda > Insecta > Lepidoptera > Nymphalidae > Boloria > Boloria selene. Next base: position 4,722,181 of record HG993133.1, read on the forward strand.
GTCCTGTTATGCTATACTGTACTGAGATAATGACAAGTCTATTTAATTTGACTGCATTTACATTCAGTTCTCATTCAATGTGCCACAGGTAAAAAAAACATTAATCTAAGAATAGTTATACTAGGATTAACATTTTGTCTTTACAAAGCGGTGAAACGTACTACGAGTTATTCTGAGAGTAAATGCAGCGAATAATTTTATACCTGGCATAGTTATTCTTGGATAACGACATCATTGGTGAAATTGGGCCTAAGTTTTAAGAATATTGGGTAATTTGATAAAGTACACCACCAATGTCGTAAATTTCTATACATGTCATTGAACTTTAGGTGATCACTTCGTTTATTGTAAGCATTACTTTTCTTTACAAAGAGTTACCAATTGGAGTTGCTATTTCAGAACAATTATTACTCCCACAACTTTTTAATAATATGTATAATACTTAAGTAAATAGTAATGTAAGCCCTCGCATCACGTTGATAGAGCATAAAATAAATAGTACTCATACTCTCAAAAATTTTTTCGTACCTAAAATAACTAATTGTGCAAAGAGATTCGATGTACCTACGTTATTTTTTCTGTAGTTACGTTATATAGTAACGATGTTTATAATAATAATAGCAACGGATGCTGAGTCATGAAATTAGTGTCTCGTGTCCAGGTACGCGCAGTGTCGCTGCCTGCAGAAAATGGCGTTCGCAGCATTTATTATTTACGCGGACGATGACGAGAACGTGGTTCTGCTCCCGCGAGAATTGCTCGCTCTAGGCGTCGGCAAACAAATTACGCGACAAAGCAATCAATTACAACGACAAGAACGTAGCAGAGCCTCTTGAATCGAACGTTACGTCAACAAGAAGCTTTTAGCGGCAACGTTGAGGTGCTCATGCCGCTTTAGAGCGCGATACCTTCGCATTTAACGTATTTTCGTTATAATTGTTTACTGACAATAAAATAAGCTTGTAAATTGAGAGAAAAACGTTTCAGGAGTTGGAAAATTAGATTGTTGATCGAATACAAAAGCTAATTTAGGGCGAATCGTAGTCGACGGGGTCGGAAGTCCAACAAGATTACGCGGATACTCGAGGTTGGCGCGTTCAGTCGGTTTCGCCCGTGCTTGACGTATCTTGCTCTAACGAGTTTATCTGCCCCGCGGGCTGCCGCTGCTTCGACAACGCTCATCTCTCACGCTATCAACGGTTAAATTTAATCAATTTCTGGGTAATCTTTTTGATGTTTTAGACAAAAATATACGTGGCCTTTAAGAGTTTTATATAGGTTTGCGCATATATATTATACACAAAATTATTAATATTGTTATATAAAACTTTTTAACAAGTTCATTATAGCACACGTTTATTTAAGTAGAATAAAAAAATGGTTCGTATTTTAATTATAAGATTTCATTGGGTACCTATTACAGCCTTCGCGAAAGAGATCGCCTGTAGATTTTCATGAAAAGGTGGCAAAGGGCGAGGGCGGGTTTAAGTTGGGCGGAGCTTAGCCACGCCTACTTCGCCCACGCCCTGTCAGAATTACAGCTTAATATTTGTATTGACGAATACTAGCCCAATGTTTTTAGATAAAATATTACTGTGTTAAATTTTATACTATAACTGCTCATAACACGCCAAGAGATTGTTATAGGTATGAGACATAAAAGAATAAAATTTGATTAGAAGCATACTATTTAATTTTTTAACATATTTTAAATGGCAAAATTAGAAAAAAAGGGGGCTTGATTTAAATAAAATATTATATAATAAACGATACAGCAATTTTATTTTAAGTACTTAAGCGAGACGCTGGGACCATCGCAATTTGAATTACAATCGTTATAAATTTAGCCAAATATGTAACTATCCTTCTAACATTTTACTCCATCATTCTGTATGTTTACAAATTCTGTTAGTGGCAGTTGACGATTCGGCTTTGCAAATATAAACTTATACACTCTCTGCCTACGTTCCTATTATAATATAAATTACTAATAAAGTGGACTTAACGGTAAATCGTTATATACAGAATGAACATTCACATGCATACATGCTTGTTACAAAACTTTTTAATGTAATTTGAAATTAATCTTGTTATTGTAAAATCCACTTAATATACATCAATAAGAACATGAAGGTTTATTGTACACGGAATATCTTTTCTATATATTTTAAATATATGTAGTATATGCCTACTAGCGACTCGCGCTTCGTTCAGGTTCATCTGTAGGTAACTGCGGTTTAACGGTTAGTATAATAGAAACTATTGACTATATGCAGACTATATGCATACTTTTATTATCCCTTCCTTCAGAAAATCAAAAATGAAAAAAAATGCACGTGTAACAAACAAAATATATTTTTTCTATTTATAATAGAATATATTAAAGAATAAAATGGTATAATGTACTCGAAACTTTTACAAGTAAAAATTCATAAATATATTGAAAATTAAATTATTTTTAGAAAATCTTATTGAAATATTCATTATTATCGATACAGAGGCCGCAGTTATTAAAATTTTAGTCGGTCTATCTGCGACCGCATCGCGAGAAAACCACTGGACAGATTTTGATGAAATTTGGTATGATGAAAACAATACACGGTACAATAATATGAAATTTAAGAATTTGGTTTTCAACCTGAATTTGGTCCGCGGGAAATGCTAGTTTATAATAAATATTCTTATTAGAATCAGAAGGCAAAGAAATTTTAACTATTAGACAAACATATGTTTAACTTATTGTTAGATTGAATTTAAAGGTTTGTAGTTGATGACTGACAATCGGGTGGTGGTTGTGAGGGAGCGGCCGGACGACGCTTTTATCAAAATTAGCAGGCACGCCCGCATCGTGGCGCACCCCGCTCATAAAACACCACCGTCATCGTCGCATCGACGACTTGGGAGCCGCACCTAGCTGTCGCACCCTCGTAACTCACCCTTTTGCCCGTTATTCCGAGAATACACATATTTTGGTACGCAACATTGCTGGCAAGAATCAGCACGTATACACAAATTGGCATGAAGAAATGAAGAATACACAAAGCGGCCACGTCCGACAACATTTTTCACCCACTTTAAGTCCTAAATGGCTATCATAGGGATAAACACGGTCGGTAGAGATTTAAGCGGCTCTAACGAAACAGACGAAGTGGAATAGCGTAAAAAGGCATTTTTAGAAGAACGCTGGATTTATAAGGATCCGTTTTATTTTGTTTTTTATAGTTTTGTTGCTTATTTTTTACTATTGTCGCACACAATCTAAAACATAAATGTCTCAATAAGAATGAAAATGCGTATGTACATACAAGTATTTTAGCTCTTACTTCTTTTGGAGATGATTAGAATGTAAACAGTTCTAAATCAATGGTCGCAGTATGTTTGTGACTCAATAAGTTGGTCAAGCGGCCGAGGTAAGGCCACTTACACACTGTTTAAATCATCATCTGTATGCATGGAAGTTCTTAGAATATTTGTTTCTGTTGTAATGTCTTACACTTTCGTGCATATATTTTTGTTCTACTTTTTTAAAATCGCTTCAATTAACATGATCACATAGATGAAACCAGAAAGAATCAATATCATTGAGAATAGCCATCTGCGCAGGAGATATAATAGTGAACAAAGAGTGCACGCAGACACAAGTGCACTCTCTATTTCTATAGATTATGAGAATCATACTCCGATGTGACTACTCGACACGACCAATGAGAGCTAAGGCAAAGGACAGGCGAAGCTTTACGTACTCTCCCGAGGTACGATAGTGACACGCCGCCAACTTCCAAACTTAAGAGTTGTTACTGAGAATTTCTTGCATAAAATATAATAACTCACCCGAGACTCGAACCTAGGACTCTGAATCTGTGGCTGAACATGTTACTGCTATTTAAATTTGACTCATGCATCGAGGGTTCCGTATCGGATATACTGATTTTTACTAACATACATATTATTTTTTGTATAGCTTAGCTAAACGTACTTTAATACTTTCTTAGGTTTACGCGGATATTTGACTGTCTTGAGTTGTTTTGAGTCTGTAAGTCTGTGAGTAAACCACCGGCTCGGAAAGCTGTTCTGCTGAGAAGAACCGGCGAGAAACTCAACAGTTGCTTCAAAAATAAGTTCGCGTTCTGAGATTTGCAATAGAAAAGCAAATTGTAAGGAATTATTAGACTAAATTCGAACGCATAGTCTGGCAGGAACGCAGATTCCCCTCGAGTACATATACCAGCAGGTACAGTGGCCACAATAGTTTTAAAGATTATTCGCTGTAGGAGGAATTTATGAGAAAGGAGATCTGGAGAGTAAATTCTTTAAAGGAACTCCACAGGATAGTGAGTTATTTCATCCATTGGAAGTACTGTATGTACATTGTACAAACTTATATTCAGAAATTCCTGGCGCTTCAGTATACTTATATTCAGCCCTTTTTAACGTCCTACTGCTGGACATGCGCCTACCTTCAGTACAAAGCGATCAGAGACCACCACGCTGGTAAAGTGCAGGTTGGCGGACTTCACATGTCTTTCGAATACTCGGTTCTCTCAGACATGCAGGTTACCTTAAAATGTGATCCTTCACCGTTAGACAAGTGTTAATAATTTTAGAAGTGAAAACATGAAAATATCAGAGGTGTGAGAGCCGGATTGAACCCGCATCACTCAGTTGTCCAAGTGAACGCGTTACCATTGGGCTTCCAAAATATAGAATACGTATTGCAGGATGTTAATATAAGTTGTAGTCGGTACTATTGATTTTAAATCATCATCATCAGCCCTTTTTAACGTCCCACTGCTGGGCACGGGCCTCCCTCAGTACAAGGGGGATCAGGCCATAGTCCACCGCGCTGGCCTAGTGCGAGTTGGCGGACTTCACATGTCTTTCGAAAACTAGTTAGGTTTTCTCAGACATGCAGGTTTCCTCACGATGTTTTACTTCACCGTAAGACAAGTGGTAATCATGATATAAATTATTCGCACATGAAAATATCAGAGGTGCGAGACCCGGATTAGAACCCGCATCACTCGGTTGTCCAAGCGACGCGTTACCGCTGGGCTACCACTGTCTATGTATGTATTTAAAGGTCAGTGAAGTACTTTAACGAAGCCTAGCCAAGACTTCTTTGTTTATTAGGAACACTATGATACTCTAACTAGAGCTTAAGAGCCATGAAAATGAATTTATTGAAACTTCTCTACAAAGGCATTAAACAATATGATCAACCCTGTTTACAAAAATATGGTGCAATTTGTGGTGATTGCATAATCGTATTCAAAGCAATGTGGAGTCTACTGTGCACAGCTAACAAGATATTTTCAAAAAAACTCATTATCGTAATATTTATCAGTATATTTTCATTATTCTCATTGTTGTGAACACTAAAGTACATAAGCAAATACCAAAAAGAAAGGTATAATATGTAATATGATGTTTATAGCTAATGACTTTCTATTTTCTATCACTCTTTATTTGACATTACAATATTATGCAGTATATATTATCAGATATGCACAACACGAGAATAGCTGATTTTATAGAAATTCTTTAAAACTTAACTAGTAGTAGCAAAAATTTATAGTAGGTATCATGTGGGATCTTTTGATTATTCCTTAAAATACACAGATTATTTATTTCAATACCTTTTCAGCTAGAAAAGTATTCGCATTTTATCTTCAAAGTTTTCTTGCAAACAAAATTTTCTTGCAAAATGTTGCCATTTGCAGATTAAATGTGGCATGAAGGCAACCCAAGCGTACATAAAAAGCAAGTGAAATCGATATATAAGATGTGTGCGGCAATATGCCTACCTATATTCAGCAAATGTTTATAGGCCATTCAGTGGTGTACGACGGCAAAGCAGCGGAAGTTGATTCCTTATCTATGATCAGCTAGCAAAGAGTCTTAGTTTCAGCTGTATCAGTAGCCAAGTCTTTGCTTTACAATTTGTACGTTTGTATTATATAATAGCCGCCGGTAAAGTAACAGGAGGAAAATGAGGAAACGAAATATTAAGGATGCAAAGGTGGTGAAAATATGAATATATTACACAGCAATACGAGCAAAGTAATCACACGCACGCAAGAAAACGTTACTACGCTATACAGCACTGTAAGAATATTATTTGTAAAACCAATAATTCACCCACACAGACTTTAATTTTGGCCCATTTTCAGAACAATAAATCTTATGGAAACGAAACGAATGAATGATATAGATACGACTTCTCTATTGTAAAAATTAAATATTAAAGAAAACTACATAAAATATTTACTCAACTAACTAACTACTGCATTTCCTTTATTGGGATTTCCAAAGCTTATTAAAATTTATATTTTATAAAATAAATAATGTAAACACATCATGCCTATATTTTAAATTGATCGTCATCTTTGATTTTTGTTGTTTATGCTAACATTATAGTAGAGGAGACCGATCTGATAACCAGATGAGACATATTTTTTATCGTATATAATTTATAAACAAATGCCTATAATTACTTGCCTATCTGAAAGTGCTCATGGCAATTTTAGCTGGGCAACAGTGCTTTAAGTATGATTTTTTGCAGGCAAGTCTATATGACTGATTTTGTAATAAAATAATCTAAAATTTGATATAACTTTCGATAAGTTAGCAGAACGATGGAGTCACCTATATTGACTTACCTGTTCACATCGGCTTTGGTTTAGCTATACACAAAAATGAGTAGGCTAGCCTACTGAGGCATATTCTGTGTGTTAAAAACTAACAGTGAAATAAAATTCATTTGGTTATTAAAAGAATGAAAGTGATGAAAAACAAAAATCGATTAAAGTTAATTTAATTAAAAATAGCCATGAGCACTTTCAGTAAGGCAAGTAATTATAGGCATATTTGTTTATAAATTATATTTAATAAAAAATATGTCTCATCTGGTTATCAGGTCGGTATAGGTCGATCTTCCACCGGCTCTTAGACCATTATGTTAAATGTAGGTATAACATTTTATTATATGGTCATTTTACAGTTTAGTATCTCCTCGTCAGGTAACTGTCTCTAGATCAAGGTACGACGACCTTTAACGGTAATTCGAATCAATTTAGTTACAGAAAGAACGGTAGATTAATAACAATGAAGCAATTAATTTTGTTTAAGTTAAGTTAGTAATAAAAATATTACGTTAAGTTTCTTTATGAGAAAGTATGATTAGACTATGAAGGTTTGAAGCTGAAGACAGTGAGATGGTTGAGGTGAATGTACGCGCTAAGTGTGCCACGCGCCGGAGAAATACTTCGGAATGGATACCGTTAGTGGAACGCGGTCAGGCCAGCACCGGTACCGGTGTTCGTGCCTGCAACATCGCCACTTAATCGCTTTCGATTTAAGAGATTACTATAGATGGTCACCCGACGTAAAGTTTACTTCAATAACAATTTAATTTAAGCTAATAATCAGTCCTTTTACTATTCATATACTCAAGCAAAGATTCTGACGCTACACCGGTAACTTGTACCGTAGTTATCGGAGCGTTTCTAATATCTACACTTTGACTCAGTTTCACCGCACGCTTCTTGCCTTCGTTCTTATTTATTCGTTTTGCGAAATCGTTTGAAATCTAATACCGTTCAAGCGAGTTATTGAGACTCTAGGTTCTCACGAAACTTCACACGAACTTCTTGCAGTCAGCGAGTTACCTATTGAATTCCCATTATTATAGTTCGCGGATAGAGATCGCTATCATCTTACTAGATAATGCTTAAAAAAAGATAAAATACACTTTGCGTTCTACATACACAAACATTTATAAAACATCTGTATTTATCGTAATATTATTATATACCGCGGTAAGAGTTGCTTCATAGTAATGAGGGTTTAAAGCGGACAAATGAATATTTTTCATAATAATTGCACTGGATGCAGCAGCAGGTAAGGCGTGAAGCGCGACTGGCGCGACAATTTGCATCACAAATACGGGTGGCAGCCGCGATGCGCCCCGATGCCCTACGCCCGCGCTCGCGGCCAATGCGGCTTCCACCCGTATCAGACAATGTCACAATCAACGTCGCGTGGACGCTTTTTGGACGTTATGTGATTACCGATTGTGGTTCACCATAACTGTAACTAAGATTTATTCACATTTGAGTTTTCTAAATGTTTAGGATATTTATTTTGGGTCTTTATGAAAACTTTATAGAAGAAAAACTTTTTTGTTGTTGATAGTAAACAGAAGTGGTTTCACTAGTTTTAATACTAATCACTACATTATCACCATAGAAAAATAGACATTTATTGCATAAAACCTATCGTCTAAAATGTCCGTTTGTTCGCGAAGAGAAAAGGTAATGCAAGTAAAAGCAGCCAAGTTGAGAAGCGATGAATTAATAACGAACTTCTCCCGCGACGCGTGATGACGGCCAACAAGAGTAGCGCATTAGACGCCAACACTGAAATTCACCAAAATCTCCCTTAATTACCGTCTGTTACTTTTTCCTATAATTTTTATTCAAAAATAGAATTATACCGTAACTTATTACTTCAACTTCGCGAATAAATAGGCTTTCATATTTTTTGTTTGAATTTATTAAATAGCTTGAGTTAATCAAAATGTTTAATTGTGTAGGGTACTTTTTGTGAGCTTTAAGATAAAAAGATATAAGGAAACAAAAAAATTAAAACAAATAAGAGCATTGCTGTTGAATTTCAAGTGAGATACTACAGTGAAATATGAGACCATTTCTGGTAAACGATCCAATCAAGGGAAGATTTACAAGATTTACCTTATCTATCATTCTTCTCAGTGGTACAAAACTTTGTTAGAAAAAAAAAACAAATACGTGTGCTCTATCTAGTTACTATTTTCAAACGTTATAACACATTTTTAGAGACAGTCTAGAAAACATTTTTTAGAGTAAAATGACAAATATTAAATGCAAATATATATTCACGTGATTTTTTTTGATTGTCAAGGCAAAATTAATCCGGTTTTAAGTCAGGTACCGTGTAAATCAAATATATAGTCTATTTAACAGTGACGCGGGTTTTCGTAAGTAATAACTAATTTTCTTAATAACGGAAGTATATGGTAAAGTAAGAAAGGGGTAACGTGACGGTTTAACAATATTGAAATAAATCTCCTATGGAATGACTTGCTTGGAAATTACCCGGTAGCGTAAGGTCTACGAAATAGGTGGAAAAGCGGCTCTTAATTAAATCAAGTGACACGTCTCGTACCGTGCTTCAATCACACGACCTCAATAAACCCGAGCTTCCGACAAATCTGCTCCTTTCATGCTACCTTAGTTGTAACTTGTATCCCGCAAGGATACCAGTTGGTACTTACAAGACATATAACACATATACATTAAACATGCTTCATAAAATTTTGCGTGAGATATTATATTACATTCTCTATAGTAAAAAATAATTACGTAAGAATTATTTTATTTATTTATTTATGGTAAGAAGGGGGCAAACGGGCAGGAGGCTCACCTGATGGGAAGTGATCACCTCCGCCCATGGACATCTGCAAGCCAGGCTTGCAGATGCGTTGCCGGCCTTTTAGGAAAGGGAGGGAGGGAAGGGGGAGGGAGGAACGAAGACGAAGGATGAAGGGAAGAGGGAGGCGGCCGAGACAGAAAAACAGGCTCATTAAATGGATCATAAATCGTAAACGGTAAGTTTTACAAAAAAGTTTACAGGAAATAAAAGATGTGACATTTTATTCTCTACAATAATGGTTTCAGTAACTTTTGCGCTAAAGTATTCTATTCTATAGATTCCGAAATATCGACCAAAAACTTTTTTCAACATGGCGCTTGAAGTTCCACCTAGATCTGAAAGCATTTTGTGACTCAGTAAGGGGTCGTCCATAAATCACGTGATGTTTGAATGGGGGGGGAGGGGGTTCGGAAAAAATCACGAAATATCACCAGGAGGGAGGGGGGGTGTAGTGAGTTATCACGTGATTTTTTTTACTCACCGATGAGATTATCCCGCGCGCCGCGACAATCGCCAAACTTTTATAATAATAAGCGTAGTCACCTCTAAAACTTCTCTGAAAAGACCTGTACGGGAACTACTATTGCAACAAATGGCACTATTAAAAGCTATGCTATGCTTTAAAAAATCGTGTATTATAAATTCTTCATAACAGATGATGAGACCAATAGGATGGGCCAAACATTCCCCCAGACACACGAAGCGTCGCTATTAGTAAGAATGGAAGTGTAATAATGAACCGATTGGTCTTCGTAGAGCCAAAATTATATTAGATTATACCTGTTAGGCTTTATTTAAAAATAATATTCAGATTTTTTAAGGTACTTTGTAAAAAAATACGTGATTTTACGTGGGGGGGGGGTAATCTTAAACCTCACCACGTATCACTATGGGGGAGGGGGGGTCTAAAAAGTTGCTTAAAAACATCACGTGATTTATGGACGACCCCTAAATGACCTAAAACCTTATAAATAAAAAAAATAATCGGAAATTTAGTCTTAATTTATTTTTTGTGAGGTTAAATTTTATTTTTACTGGCCTAAAAAGATAATAAAAATTTAAATCTCAATTATTTTGACTCTTTCGTGTTTGTAATTAATAATGTTAAATAAAGATTTGCATTTTTGTATAGAAGAGTTTGCATTTTGGCATTTTTACAGAAAAATCATTGCATTATATGCTTACATCAAAGTTCGTTTACCACACGCTTCATGAAAGTTTACCTTAATAAGCTACGTCTATGCAAACCCGTGCCTTGAACACCAAGTCACTTTTCACGACTAATTTCATAGAAGAAACACGCTTACACAAAAAGATTTTACGGGCATAAATTTCATGATGTATTTACATTAACTGCGGTTTCATGACGTTTAAGTTAAGATTCATTTATAGATTTTAATAAATACTAATTCCCATGGTAAAGATAGACAGAGTAAAACGGATTATTACAAATAATAAAACGGGTGCTGCAACCCTGCAGGGCAAGTTGACAATAATTTGTGCAGTGGCTGCGCACCGATCGCACTCATTATTTCCATAACGAGCTCACGACAACCGCCGCTCGTTCTGCACTCTCGGAGTCCCGGTAACAGCAATTAATTAACTGACTAAACGTTATGGTGTTTTACATTGTGATGTTTACGCAACTCTCCAACGATAATGTCGCCTGCTATTGGACAGTGCAACCTTCGCTTCGCATTAATTAATAAAATATTGTTAGCCCGACCCACCTCACTAAAAAATTAAAACACTCATTATTGAGCTCGTTATAAAGTTCAGTGCATACAAATTGCTTATTTGCATAAGGAATAGATATAAGTAAATAGAGTTAGTTATATTAGAAAGCGAAAGCGTATTTACTTTATTGTAGCCATTAGTGAAAATTAAAAATAAATAAGGATATAGGAAATGTCCTTTTATTATAAGTGAAGCTACAGCATGGAATAATGAAGAAGTAATAAACGGAAATGTGCAAAAAATTTTGTATTCCAAGGGCTCATGACTCAATTGGCTCGTAATCTTGAGAATATTACATTACGTGTTACTTATTACTCCTTAAAAGTAGTCAATGCGGTTGTACTACTTATGAAGTGGATATATATAGTAATTTATATTAATTTCGCATTTATTCTAAGTTTCAACATTAAATCAGATAACGATGTATCCCATAATTTCGGAGCATCCGTTGCACCTTTTTGCACGTCTCCATGTCGTAACAGCTGGCAATCGCTGTTACTTAAATTAGTTAACAATGACACATATTGCTGGCAAACAAACGCTGAAGATTCCTAAATAGCACACCAGCTATTCTTAAACTATCGCCGTCACACCGGTGAGCGTGCGTCTACTGATTCATACACACCTCAAGGTGGTTTCAGATGAGGATGAGCACACTTCTTAAATTGAAATTCGAAATTCCATCATTACATTTAAAAAAGTATTCCTATATAGGTCGTATTGGTAGGTACCATTAAAACGTCTGGTAAGATTTCATAACATTATAAAATACTGTGAAGTATAGGTGAACATCAAAAAGCTATGTAGCCAAATAGTTAATACACTCTTATACTAGTCTAAGATGCATGAACGTGTATAAAGAGCTATTGCGTGTTATATAACGAGCGGTCCACTCAGGACGTTGATCTCGCGCTTGAACTTGAGAATTTGCATTTTTTTATCGTACGATTTAAACAATATAAACAAACATTGTATTAAGGAGTAATTAGAATTCTCATCAGTTCTGTCAGTATGATGCGGGTAAGTACCTTAAATATTTAAATTCTCGGCTGAAAAGCAACCGTGACACGAGTATTATCTACAGGAAAATAATTTTCCAGCACGTCAGTGTACCAAACGTTGCCCGGAAATTGTAGGAAATTGCAAGAGAAAATGAATCCGACGGTTTGAGAGGTCCGGTTGATCGAGCGAAAGCTTACCTTGTAGCACTTGGACTATAGTAGTACACTTTCTCTGTGTTAATTAAATTCTATTAAGTATTAGTAACTAAGACTTTTTTTAAGTATAACAATCCAGATAAATTTTATAAAGGATCTTACATGTGATGAGCTTAATTATTCATGTATGCTAAATATAAGAAATGTGCGAACTGGCACAACGAAAAAGGAACAGAAAAATAAAAGAGCTCTCCATCAATCACATGAACAGCGCCCAAGCTTCCGGACGCGGCTTGGCCGAGCGAAACATTTCTTTGAATAATGAATATACAGGTGGGTAGGTATCGTGTACCCCGTAACTGGACGTGATATATGCCGTCGTCGGCCGCATGCATAATTTCACTCATTTTATGTGGTTAATTGTCGAAAATGACCGCAAGTGAAATATATTACAACGTTGCGACGCCAACACCGCTACGTGACGGCTAATGTATTCAACGGCCCTAGTTCTCCGCCTTCACCTTCGCTTTACCTGGCTCTTTGTGGAGCTGTTCTCTATGTAGTATAGTAACAATATGCCAGTTCCGCATTATGCAAATGTAAAAGTTGACAAGTGCTTCATGCAAATCATTCTAGTAATACTTACAAACTCTTCAATATATTATTAATACTTCATTTAAATAGATCAACAATATGTATAAAATATAAATTGATCAATCTTATACATAGTAACAGTTGACTTCAAATGGTTGTGTCTAGTAATATTTATGAAAGCTACTAGCGACTCACCCTCGCTTCGCTCGGCTTCTTTTGCTTGATAATAACAAACACAACGAAAAAAGAATTAGCGAAATCGGTCCAGCCGTTCACGCGTGATGACGTGACCAAAGAAAATAGGGATTCATTTTTATATATAATATAGATATAGATTATAAGAAAAGTCTAAAAATATTAAAGATATATATTAAGAAAAACTTTACTTAAAAACCTTTTAAGGACTTGCTGTAATAGTGTTCAATAGGTCGTACCAGGACCGGCTGTTAGTTATATATGTATATACTATATTGCTGATAATATTCAGAAAACCATATAAAGTTAGTGGACGCCACCGAAGTGCGCGTGGCGTACAATCGCTTCGAGTCGCGTTTACAATGCTGCTGCATTACAATTTTTCAAAGCAGACATAGGCGACAGGGCATAACAAAAGAGCTAGGAAGGCGCAAATAAACGAGCGTTGCGGCAAACGAGCGGCTGAGAGTTGCACAGACGGTGGTCCCCTCTTATAATATCTAATATTTTAGCTAAGATTTCTTTCTTAGTAAAAATAAATTGTTCTTATATTGAGGAAATGAACTTGATTTTTACGAACTTCAATTAAAATTTATCAATAAGTTTAAAAATATACATCAATAGACGCACAAATTTGCTGAAAATTGGAGAAAATGGTATGAATGACTTTTGAAATACAAAGAACGAACTCAATTTGTGTAATGTAACTTTTGGTCTGTAAATACGAACTCTCGAAAAGCTCTACGAAGCGGTTTGGAAGTATCTCTACATTTAGCGCGTTTTCAGGTCGTAGAAATGAATACAGTAGATCGGGTGGTGCGATACAGCGGCGGCCGCGACACATGCGGCCGGCCCGTAGAGCTGTAATCGTATATAAATAAGCGGAATGAAACTGAAGCTTTCAGTTGAACTATACTTTAACATTTAAAAATCATATTCAAAAATCCAGTATAAGTCAAGAAATATATTTTAAATTAATTAATATGTGAAATTAAATTTTTTTAACGATCAAATTGTGTACTTTTTATTTTATAGAACTGGAATGAAATTAAAATTAGAAATTAGAATTGTCTATTTTATCATATACCTACTTAGGAATAATATTTTCATTATTCATCTTTATTTTTAACTCCAAATACTTGATATTTTGTCATATTTTCATATAAAAGGACATCAACAAAAGTTATTATATTATACATTTACAGAATTTGGCAAGTCATTTGTCACAATTACACAAGCTATTGTTCTCGTGGGTGGACCACGTATGCAAACATAAATATTGGAAATAAATATTTCGATAGCTCTTATAACAATTATATTGTATTTACGAATTCAAAAACATAAAAAAAACAATTGTATTTGTGTTTTTTCTAACATTATTTTGTAAGTATGAGATGCTTCCCTATAATCACTACATAAAACTATCATTTATCATATCATTATCATAAAAAAGAAGGTTTTATGTAATTTCTTAACTTAAATTTGGTAATTATTGACACGTAATTTTGAAGATATTAGAATGTTAAACATATTTATAACATTTAATAACAATTACAATTATTGCGTTAAACGAAATCTATAATAAATATGTATGTGAATATTTGTTTATTCAGTAACGTTAAACAAGTTCTTAATACATAACGTTGGTTTTTGTGTAAAATATTTAAGACTGGATCAAATGAATAACACGTACATTTCAAGCTCGGTAAGAGAACAGTGGTTTGTTTTTATGACAAAAAGTTTAGTTTTCCTAAAACTTACAATTTGTAATTTGAGATCCTTTCCAGCCGCCGCAGCAGCTGTCACCGAAGTAGTCACAGGGGATAACCACTGATGCAAGTTAATATAACGTTTTGGTAAGAGTTTTAAGGAAACATCCGCTTGTGCATAGGCACGCTCGAGACACGCTGCGGCCGCACCGTCCAGAGCCAGGGCCGGCTCGAGCAGCGCACCGCCACCCTCGAGTACCACCATAGTTGTTAGAACAGCGTATCACCAAACGAAAGAGGACAAACACCACACGTAAAGTCACTTCACTGCGTGCGAACGCGAGTTAGTGCTACATGACGATTACACGATACGTGGCACTCGAGCGGCGAGAGTCGCGGAACTGCCGCGTCGCTCACCTGCCGCGGTCACCGCGCCCGCGCCCCGCCTGCGCCGCCCACCGTCTCGTCAACAAACACCGTTGCTGCAGCGGTCGCCCTGCATCTACTGACAACAGTAGACACACCACTTTCATCCCACTTTCTCAAATAAAACATTACTTTGCTCACCAGAAGAGCAATGTGGTTTGGTTCTAGATATAGGTGTAAAAAAAATTCTGAGTGAAAATATTTGAAATACATGAAGGAGCTTAGTTTTCATGTTATATAAATATGTTTGAATAAATATTGACAGGATCTATGGATGAAGTTACACTTTACTACGCTTTTCACCCTCCTGGAGGCATTAATAATAAAAAGCATTTTTAAGTGTCAATGCAACGTTACAACCACATAAAAAAATTATACCGGTGACGAGTCGACACTGTTTTCAAAAGCATGATACACACAGCGCCATGGTCATATAATAATTAATATAATTTAAAAAAACTACATCATCAATAAATAATAATAGTTTTTTTTTTCTTTAAATAATAATATAATTTTACAAATCTTTCAATAAAGAAGAAGTTCGTCGAACAGTTGTGTTTGTTCTAAGCAAATATCAGAAAACATTGATCAATCAAACACAAATAAATACTAACATGTAATTAAAATATTGCTAAAAAGATAGAGCGTCAACACGCGCCGAAGGGTCTCTAATGCCACGTGAGTCAAGACCTCTTTGAATAAATCAAACACTTCGTCTCAATACACTAACAAACTTCTAAACAATTAACAAACTTTGTATAATAATTAAGGATTCTGCCGAAACGTCATGCATTAAAATTTCAGCAACCAAATTCGTTCAAACATAGCTTCAACTACGATAAATATTGAAATTTTGCACTAATTGACCTCGTGACAAACATCCATTTTCGCGAACTAAAACATAAACAAAAAACATAACATCAACATCAGTGATTCTAACTTAAATCCAATTTATAAGAATGTTCTCTAGAGGGATATATGACAAAACATTGGAAAAGTTGGATATTTCTTCTCGTTCAAAATATATGGGGTTACGTTTTCAATACGTAATTTCAGGAGTAACAAACCTCTATTTAATGTCGATGAAACGATCTACAATAACATTAAAATTAAGCTTTCTGATTGATTGTCTATTACTTCTACTGAAATGCTTCAAAAGAAATAGATAAGACATAGTTTTTAAATTATATAAAAATCAATAGTAATTTATAAAGCAGTTACATCATTTTAACATATTATACGCCTTTCATTAAATAACAAGTTTATATGCAGTAGAAATTAATTCACTATAAACAGGAGTATTAATAGACGCAAGACAATAAGCCGCCCCTGTGAACCTCGTAGTCAGCGACCTAATGTTCTACAGCACGCGATCCAATGCCGCGTCGCAACCCCAACAGAAAGTACAATTTACATATGGCATAATATTTAAATAAAAAGTACTTACTGAACACTATATATAATAGGTTTATCTAAATATTATTTATCACTTTGGTAACTTCTTTATAATATATATCAACTAATTTCATTTCTTCGGCACTTCAGAATATTATATTTGAGTTACGATAGCATGATATTTGAGTTGATAGTAAACTACAAGTAGTATTATAGAATTTCAAAATTAACACATTAGGTTATTTTCACAATGAAAATACCAACCGTATCGGTAATTAACGATTGTTATAAATCCCATGTCATGAATATTGTTATAGAAAATACAGGAAAAATCTACTAGTAGATATGTGAGAATTTCCTAGGTTTTTGCCTGGGTTTCATCACGATGAAGATTATCCTTCACAGATAGGTAAATTTACAAAATAAGAAATACTTTGTACATTCTATTGCTTTTACCGACATATCGAATGTTCGAAAAAATGCTTCAAATCACTTAAATAGTTTAGATGCTGGCAAATGAAACTTGTAAAGAAAACATGATATATATTTATGATTTTTGTAACACCATTTATACATCTCACTATTAAACTTAACTATATCATAATCTAAGTCAATGCTAAAAATTCTTATCAAATACCAAAGTATAAAGAATCATGAAACATACCTGGATTCATTAATAATAGATTACGAACGAACAAAAAATATTAAAACTATTGAATAAATGAAGTACAAATAATATGATGATATCATAATGTGAAGTGTAAAAAAACGTATTATAAAAAATCTCCTCAAAATAATTACTATGTACCTACTATGAATAAAGCTTCTAAGAGAATTCAGTTATATGTATGACAGCCTGCTATATCGAATCATTGCATTGCAACGGGCTCAATTATTCACACGTCGCGGTTCCGCTTGCTACACCATCCGCTTGCTACCAAATTAAAAGTAAATAACGAAATGAAAACAAGCGCGCCCGCGCCGCGAGGGACTCGCAAACCTTTTACCGCTTCCGAGTAAACAACTGCAGCTAAACATACTATCATTTTATCGGTTATCGGGCATCTATTTGCCTAGTTGAGGTAAAAAATTGCAACACCATTTGTTAAAATTATTGGAGGCTTATTTTTATATTAATTAACTTATTAATGAACTCTCGAACTGGTAAAGTCTCTACTGTTGTTATTACAAATAAACATCGCACAACACAACAGCAAGACCTACAAGCGCTGCCCCTAGCGCGGAGCAATTTCGAAGAACAATACTCTTGGATGAATGGTGGTGCAAAGTAAAAAGTCTATTTGCATCATATACACATTTTTCGCTGAAATAAAAACAATGTCTTTATGTTTAATTAATATACAATAAATAATAGTGAAATATTAGTGTAATATGGTTGTATAATTGGTCTAACCACAATGAGACAGTAAAACACCCACGTATAGATACACATTATATAGTTCGAAATTCATTGTGGCATCATTAGTGACAGAAAAGTGTTGTGTAAGGCAAGACAGTAACGAGCGGCCACAGTCATCATAGGGTACGAAAGTAGCCCCTCACGGAGAAAATTGTCACAAAGCAAACTATGTCAGGAACTGTATCATTATTTCGACATGAATCCGCGACGTCTACAAACGAACCCCATACCTAAATATAATTACTAAAATTGACACATATGTATATATATTTATGTATAAATTGAAAATATTTGTTTTTTTTTCCAATCCAAGTACACCGTATCTAAATTTAGTTCAATGATTATTTTTTAAAATTCTATTTGTCCAGTCGAAAATTGAAGCAATTCGGAAGCACTCACACCGAGTGTTTAAACAAGATCTCGATCCTGGTTATGTTAAAAATAATGTCGAACATACTAGATTTTATATTCAAACATGTTTTTTTAATTATTTTACGAATATAACTATATAAATAGAGTAAAATTAATTACCAAATAATTTTTAAGTAAGATAAAAAATAAAAACTAAATAGAAAATATGCAAACAATACTTTTGTCAAGAGTTTTACCAACATTAAATTACAAAATATATAAGAGAGGCCATTGATACATAACTATCACTATTATATTATTAAACCAAATCCTACGCCACATCTGTTTCTATAATATGTTGGCTATAAACCCAAAAACTACTAAACGGATTTTCATGCAGATTTCACAAATACATGGGTTGTTTTATGAGGAAAGTTTAGGTGAACAATCTTGAAGATTTTCTGTTTATTTGCTGAAGAAGTCGGGAAAAATAATACAGTATTTATTGGTGTGCGCCGCGTGCTAATAAAGTTATACATAATATGAAAATAATGTATTACAGAATTATTTCTTAAAACAGATCTTTTATGAAACTAGACGTACCCAACAACTAACAACTAAATCATAAAGATTACGTGTTTTTTATTTCAAAAGTAACGTTAGAACATATAATATAACTTCTTGTGTTTAAGGAAGTGTTTGTTCATAATCAGAAAACTGCAATCAAAGCTGTAACGCAAGTTGAACGGCCGAAGAAGCATCGGAGCGTAGCGCTTACGGCTGTCTTTACACTTATTGTTTTATACTCGTCATTCACTTATAATCTTTGCGAATTGTAGAATCGTTAAGTTATAAATATTATTTAAAGAAGAATTTCTTTAGCCTCCGTCTCGATTTCAATATTTCTTAAGTAAATATAATAGAATGAGATAAGCAGCATACATATATAACTCTTGTTTATATGTTAATGGAGATGAGAATCATTTACTAACAAAGGTTCATTACGCAGGAGCTCTAATGAAGGACGATTTAACAGATTTGTGTGACAAAGCATTCTATGCACAATAAAACCACCGAATTTGAAGAACAATTACGAGAGTCAAAGCAGGTATCTGGAAATAGCGAGGCGAGATGTAACAAATCGCTAGGCAACAAAGGAGGCTTTCTAGCGGCCATTACGCGGAATGCACAGGAGAAACAGGCGTCGGTATCGAGGGTGGCGCGATTAGCGTATGCGGTGCGCAGTAGTAGTAGACGGGAGGCCTCGCACCCGACTCACCCTTGGGAGTTGCCCGATTTACGATTGCCGCAAAGAATATCTTCTATGTGGCGTTTTTGTGACCCACTAGTGACCACCAAAAGGATTTTCTTCTACCGGTGGTCTTTTATAAGGTGATTCTCTTAGAAATATTTCTATTCATTTTTTTAACAAGTATACTTAATATATTTATAACTATAGCACAAGAACATGAAGTGGAAGGCAGGGTGGCGAGAAAGCTGTAATAAGGGCCACCATAAAATGTTACATTAGGTAACGGCGGCTTCTGGGGCGGCTATAAATATCTCCATTCGGAAGTACGGCCAGTGTCCCGCGGGAGAACGACACATCGCTGCCAGTTGGCGTCCGAGAACGTGTTGCGCGAATAAAAACATCTCTCACCTCGCATTCTCAATGCTCCTCTGCTCATACATATATACCTTATATATCTATAAATATACCACCAATCAATATTACTTAGCAATAACGTCGTGCTCTCATATCGGAGACGTTATCTTTTATACTGCACCACTCTTACGTTTATTGTAGCATTCTTACAAAATAATTTTTGAACAGCAAGTACCTTTTGGTCTTATTACAAAATCTTCACAGTTAGAATTTAGGTTCAATAAATTCAATATTTAAATTACTATGTGATAATAACGTATTTTTATTTTACACCATTTTTATTACTAGGCTTGCCATAATTATCGTTTAGTAAATAGCAATAATAAATAAATAATAGTCTCGACCAGTAACGTGACTTTCGCGAGAGAAATGTTCAAGTTTCTCTAACCTACTACTGACAGTGAAACTAAAATCCATACTCGGACTTTAAATTAACGGAGCTTCAATACAGGTTACTTAATGTGCCTTTATTAAATAATAAGTAATTTTAACAGCAGAACCAACACGCCATACAAGTTGAATAAGTCAAAATCATCAAATCACCTCAGTAAACGAAGAGAGAACAAACAATGGGGGACCCTCAAATTGCTTGCGTTATTAGACAGACCTTAAAAGTTTAGAGCGGGCTTAGTTTACAGAGGTAAGCTTGAGGTTGAGTAGGTGAGTTTGTTTTTACAGCAATGTCAACAGTGGATGAAATATTGCAACAAAGAGTAATGTTACGACGGGTGGCTTAGAAAATTACTTTGCTATTATACTTAAATAAATAAAGTCTTTACATGTCGACGACAAATTTACACTAATCATTACTTTTGGTTTTATTGAAGTAAAAAAATATAATAAAAATAATGTATTTAGTATACTATGTTAATTTTTTATTTATTAATTAAATTTTAATGATTCACTATTAAGTATTTGTTAGTTAATGATGTTATAAATATTTAAAATATAATATGAACGAGGACCCTAAATAAAATATTGTATACATTTTATAAAGCGAAATTCAAAACATGTTTATTTTCAAACTATCTTACCACGCAACTAAAAATAAATGACTAGGGTAAATTCATAGTTTAGTTTTTTGTTAAATACGGAGTATTATTAAAGATGTATTAGTTGATACGTATTGCACCTATATAGTCCCCAGCGGTGCAATACGCGTTGTTGCACGTCCATCAAACGTCACTATCAATTACGAGCTGAGCGCCACCCTGCACCCGCTACTATACTCGCCGATATGGTTGTTAAACTGTCGATCACTACACGTATTTGTATTATTATATTAAAATTTGCAGAGCACTCTATTTACGTTCAATTACAAGGGAAGACATCTGATATCTGATGGAAACTGTTACATGACAAGTTTGTAATTTGTCGTAAGACTTCAGATAAAATAGAAAAATAATTAAGTTTATTCTTGTTTTCATAACGTCAGACGGACTAGCTTGACTCGGCTGAATAACAATCTACGAGTCAGGTAAACGAATTTTAAATAAAAAGCGGGAGGTCGAGAGTCGAAGCGACCGAGCCGCTCCGAAGTTTTGTCATTGTTTCTATATTCTGCAGGGCAATTAGCGCAACTCGGACGTTATGCGATTCTTCGCGGTACTCTCGCCCCATCCCGCCAAATCAAATTACGCCATCTACGCTTTTCATCTAACAAATTAATAAATCGTTCCAATTTAAATATTAATACTAAACCAAAACTTTTACCAATCAGATGGCAAAAAACAATTTAACTAATAATTTACAAAATATAGTGAAATTAACTCTATTTTTTTTAAGACGAATCTATTATTCCGATAAAAGTGCGAATTGTGCAAGTTTAAAAGATTGAAATGTACAAAAAAAAAATCATCGAAACGGAGGTACTATCCCAGTAGTAGTACATTACCAGTCAAAACGAATTTTTTAGCGATTTACACCAATAACACTATTAGTTAAGTTTTATTTTTTAATAATGATCTCACTGTATGATAATCTGTATGAAAGATAAAGTTTTTTAGTAAACATGAAATATAACACAAACAAACATACCGCTGAGTTTCTTTCGCCAGTTCTTCTCAGGTCAGAGGTTTCTTTTTCTTTTCAGTTCTTTCCGAATAGGTAGTCGAATCATGACATTCAGTAAGAAATTGTAACAATTTTTATGCTGATAATATATATAACGATTATATTTGTTAACATAATAGTCTTTATATAATAATTTAAAATTGGTACGTAATAATTAAAAAAAAAAGACTTGAATAGGGCTTTCTACGAAAAGCTAAGTTGGTAATTGTTAAAGGTTATTATCATGGATGTATCAATAATAATATATAACTGTGTTTAAGTTAGACAAACAAGAATTAGGTGTGCGCAGTAATTACCGCGTCGTTCGGGAGTAGAGAGCGGCGACGTCGCCGCTGCACACGGCGCTTGGTAATTACCGCGCTCTACGAGGGCGCGGGCGATCTCCTGTCAAAGGATCGCGTGCAAAACGTCCGACGCCCGTATTAAACGCTAGCGAAGAACCCGTGCCCCATCTGATAACATGCAATCAATTTCGCGATCTACATGCTTTTACGTCGGCACCGCCCCTGGACTGACGTCACGCTTTATAATCAATCCCATAGTGCCACCAATCGTGTGGTACATACCATATGTTTACAAAGTCCTTGTTAAAGTATTTTGTGTACATGAAAATAAATAACAACGAGACTTTCTTTTTTAAATTAAATATTATACGCAAATTTTAACTACTTAGGATTTGTGAATTTTTAAAATATTATGTTACTTTACTTTTAATCTTACATAATCAGCACATTGCCTATTTACAATGTGATGTTTAGTCACGCGATCGTTTTATCAAACACCTTTGACTTTTTATAGTGTAAGATAAGGCTTTTTCAAAAGCTTGCATGTCTTTACGACATTGATGTCCTTGTCGTGACAAGTGATGTTACCATTGATATCCTAAAAGTCAAGAAAAAAGCTTTCATAATGAAGTGAACTTTTGAAGTGAACAGTTCATACTTTGTAATAAAATGTCTTTATTTACATCACGTAGCAAATACGAAAATACTGACCCATCAAGCGCATTCGAAAGAGCGCGTCGTTACATGTGCTACTATTATTACAAGGAATGAAGGTATGAATATAAAAGAAAAATAAAGAATAGAAAAGCTTCTTCGAAGTGGTAAAATCCTTTCCAGTCAATTTGGTATTATGAGGTAATGGAGAGTAACGGACATGATTTACGTGGCTCGGAGGATGGCAGGACGGGCGAACGGAGCGTGCCTTCGCGGGCGCTCGGCAAACCACAATTATCGGCCCGCGGGCGCTCTCAATTACAAAGAGGCGCGCCCGTGGGACTTCACTTTGCTTTCCAACGAACCCAACAACTAATCTTTTAGTCTTGCCAGCTTTCACACTAGCTTGTTAGAAAGAAAACAAATAAGAGTTAGAAGTGACGAACTTCACAACTTGCCTAGTAGTTCGTCACGGTTATAATATTTTGCCTATGAATTTTATTTTTATATAATATTTAATTCTATTCATGAATCCATAAAACTTTGTAATAAAAAAAAAGAACAACTTGTCAAGTACCAGTAGAATTTGATCTACTTAAATAAATACGTATCATCATCATAGTAAAAATTAATTAATATTCATATAATATGTACATTGTACATACATCTTCTGTATAGGTATATAATAAAATTTAACTTAGTCGAATCGGTACATTAAATATTTTTTTTGGAACGAAATTTTTTTCGGTGAGTGACTAGTATTATATAAAATTGGTTCAATGACTTTTAAATGTACCTAACCTAACCACTAAGCAATATTATAATATTGCTTTAAAAGCTATTGTAATTATATAAAATACTTAAAAAGACGTGGCTGGTAGAGAAGTCTTGATTAAGTTACAATTTAATTTCAGTCACGCGGACTTTCATTCAAATTCATTTACTTATTAATCCCTCGACTCCACGTGCATTTCTGATACTTTAGACTTTGCAGACACATGCTTCTTGAAGTATTTATTATTCCAACATATTATGTATGTTAACTAATACTTATTAAAAAAGTGTTAATTGATTCATTGGATATAAACGAATTGGTGTTTGAGAGTACGATCAGGTCGAGTGGAGCGTTTTAATTTGTGCGGCGACACACAAGTGGATTCGGAGCCGTGGTTTGCAGCGACGAGTCAAGTACCCTGCTAATTGCAACGCCACGCTATCCTGAACGAGTTTTACGCGACTTTATATCCGATCATCAAATATCGTCCATTCACAGTAAACTTTTCTACGTATATTCTCTTCATTAAGCTTCAAATAAATAGAAAAAACGTATATTCGAATGGTATATTACATAGTAGGTTATGTGATAAATTTTCCCCAAAGGACTACACTGATAAGCCTGACCAACCGTAATCATATCGGTGTAAACATTAATTATGCCCCTCGACGGTACAAATGAACAGTACAAAAACGTTCACTAATTATATTTTATTGTTGTCTTCATGAATGGTTGTTTCATTCAGATTTAAAGGAGCTAGGAGATCGTCTGAAGTAATTTCTGAAGAAACAAATGAAAGTGCTCCCCTCGCGCTACGGAACGCTTTGCAAACGCGCGGCCTATGTAATCGGATAATAAAAAGGGCAAACGCGGTAAATATAAGATGAGGAAGACAGTTTTACGAGCAGTACCTAATTAAGTGGTGAACCAAACAAAAAGAAGAAAACGTTTACGGCGAAATAAGAAGACCCTTTGCTCCAAATGATATGTAGGCTCAAAACACCTGTTAGTATATAAAATAAAAGTGGGAGCGACTCCAATTTAGAACTAAACAATGTAGTTTCTCTATATTTATGAATAGTTTTTAAGCAGATATAAATTTAAATTTTTCAGTGCGTAGAAACGTGAAGGCGGGCGCACCGTGCGCTTGAAGCGGATATTTTCGGCGCGCAGGTAGATCTGTACGCGGAATGCGACCTCACCTGAGTGTCTGATTCACTCAGGCTAATTCAGTACGCTCTATTTATTAAACTTTGCCTCGTCGCGCCCTGTGTTCTTTTGCTGAAATAAGTAGCATTGTCCTGTTAAAGAAAATATTATTAAATATATTATCTCCGAATAGGGCTTAGTTAATCTCACCTAGGTATGATTGGCTTATTTTGTGTTTATATTTTGACACGATAATTAATTATATAATGCATTTAACTACATCTACTTTTCTCTGCTTCATGTTTGGGACCCAGGTATAATTATAATGTTCTCTACCGATCCCGGCCACTGTGCATTAGATATTATAGTACACAAGTGTGCGCGCAGACACAAGCACTCTATTCCTATCACTTTTATACTCCAGTGGGTCGACTAATCAACACGACCAGAGCTTAATTAAGCGCAGCAACGACGGCAAACACCGCCAACTTCCCAATTCCGGGCTGTTACTGCTGCTAGCTTACTGAACAGAAATACTCAATAACTAAATTTGGCTCGACCCGTGACTCGAACCCACCTCTCCATGTGTGGCCATACATGCTAGCAAATACACCACCGAGACAATTAGATACAACCGTTAAGACCCAGGTATAACCAGACTATGTTACTCTCTAGCGTTTACGTTTTCATACCACCGCTTGCTATATTATTAATGAGCATATTCACGTACGTCGAGACTATCGCAAGCGTTACAGAAACTATTTTAATAAAATCTTACATAACCAAACTCTACCCGCAAAAATTAAAAGCGCTATCCAAACAACAGTGATTTACGATTTATTTACATGCTGTAAACGATCCAAAGGACGTAAAGTTTAATTCTGTCTGGGGATGCGGACATGGGTCCAGTTCAGGGCGATTCATTAGCTAGGCCGCGTCAGAGTAAACAAATTAACGCGACGGGCGTGTTTTAGTCGGTGATAAAAGGGCGCGAGGACTACGGGCAATGCGCCAGCTGCGTGCGGGCGTGCGATAAATCTCGCACACGGCGTCGATAGGGCTACACGATCGCGATTCCTATCCTTCGTTGACAACTAAGTTTGTACTCGACTAGTTTCCTAGTTGTTTTCATTGCTATTATCGCTTTTATCTTTTTATGGACAATTTTTGATTAAAAAGAATATATAAATTACGTTAAACAAAACAATAAAACGATTACTAGAATATTTATATTGATATCATTATATAATCTTATTGTAATGTCGATGACCGTACATACATAAGGCTGCACGAGACGCGAGACGCCGAGTAGTGACAATACGACACGCAACAGCACGCCGCGTATCGTTGGCTCTGGAAATGGCTTCAGTTAATTAACTTTAATCAGAGTCAGTACCATCTGCCCTGCACACACGCCCACGTAATATTCTATTACAATACCACACCATGTGCCCCCTTTATCCTTGTTAGTTTATCAGAGAAACCTTATATCATTAAATGGTTAAATGATATGCATATTATAATACTCGATGAAATAAAAAAATTACATTATTTAGTTATTATAAGAAGTATATCGAGAGTATTTTTTCTCATACATTTTTTCAAACTAAATGTATTTTTGTAAATATTATGATTTTATTGTTTATACTATTACTAATATTATAAAACAGAAGAGTTTGTTTGGTTGAACGCATTAATCCCAGGAACTATTTGTCCGAATAAGTATATTGGTCCGAATTAAAAGAATCTTTTTGTGTTGGATAGTCCGTTTATCGAGGAAGGCTATAGGCTATATTTCATCACGCTACGATCAATAGGAGTGGAGCATTATAGAAAAATGTTGCAAAAACGGGAAGGCGGGTTAGTTCTGCGAGATACCGTACCGCGCGACTCTAACTTTGTTTCCGGTCCTTAGAACGCGTGCAAAGCCGCGGGAAATGCTAATAATTGATAAATATAAAAATTATCTCAACCGATTTAGGTGACATTTTGTATGAAGATAGGTTTCTCCTATCTTACCAAACGCTGGGAAAACATAAGATAGTTCTTAATTCAGAAATTATTTCTTATGGGAGAGTCTAGAAGTATTAAAGTGTGTACAGGAAATCAACAATAATTATTTAATAAGGATCCTATTATAGTGTACTGTGTATAGTAGTATAGAAATAAAAAATAGAGCAAGACACAAACACATAACGAAACCAAAAAACCAAATAGGTTTATACTGTGTTTTATTAGACTTTATACTTAAAAGTAAACGGCGATCAAAATTTATATATCATTGCAGATACTACAAGTCAAGTGGTGGCGTGTTGTTAGGCCATTAACGCAGCGTGACGAATCATCCACAGGGGTTCACCGGTGTGGCGGGCAGTGGGAGGCGCAGCAGAGCGTGCCCGCCTCGATCTTATCGTGCTTTCCGCGAACATCGCATAGCACTGTCCGCCCGCGTCTGTTCCGTGACTGACTTTGTACTATGTTCTATCTACACTATTTCTTCTATCATAAATTAAATTTAAACTTTCACAACGCTATAATACGCTTCGCCGACGCGACAGCGCTTATATTTATTCAAAGCGTTTAGCGACAATCCCGCGTCGGCACCGCGGGAGGTTGGCACGACGCGTAATGAGCGGCGAATCCTTTGACCCGCTGCCTCTAGAACGATGCAAACGCTAAGCTAATTAGGCGACGCTGATCTGAAGCCACAGCAGAATTAGTGCGATTGCCAGTGGTTTAATTCAGAGCTGTCATTCATTACCCCGAAAAAGATTACACGAATATTTTCACAACATATTATTTAGTAAAAAAAAGTCCTCCGCTGCGTCTCTGTCTATTCGCGATAAACTAAAAAACTACTGCATCGGTTTTCATGCCTTTTTTACCAATGGATAGAGTAGTTCTCCAGGAAGGTTTTAGTATATAATTTGTCAAGTTTTTGTATACATTAGCTAAAATATAGTGATATCTGTTACAGGTGTCGGAAAAAAATAAGCCGTAGCCGTATACCGTAAGAGCTTTCAACGAAAACGCTGCCCGAACCCTTTGAGATATGACAAAATGATGTATGGTGGAATTGTGTATCTTATATAGGTCTACAGAAAATAGAATATGTGGTAGACATCATACATAATTTGCTATCCGGTATCAACTCCTTCCATCCATACTTTACAGCTACTATAGTAATTTGCAAAATTATTTTCTTTTCCTTACCGCGTCTATTGCTTTCTTTATTACCTCTCAACCATCTAAAAATTTGTATGTATAGATTATCATCAAATGTAACATATTTCCAAATCCAAAAGACTTTACAAACACTTCATAGAATACTTTACCTTTTATTAAGCTAAATATCAAAGTAAACTTTAAAGGTCGAAATCACCGATTCGTAACATCTATGAAAGGGGGATTTCAGGATACAAATTAGACAATCAATAAGATTTTCGAAGGTAAAATGTCACGTGTGTACCCCGATTTAACAAATGAAACTTTGAACTAGTCCAGTAGGCAATTTACTTCTATTGTTAAACAAGTAAACTAACTTAATTTGATCGCTTTAAGCGAAACGTTTTACGCAGTAACGTGCCCTACTCTTTTTGGTACTACAGCTAGGAAAGACATTTTATTTCTAAAAATGATTGCATATAATATAGAAAACATTCAATTATTTTGTAACAAATTATAATTTTAGATTTGTCTTTTTCAAAAGCATCTGAAGAAAAAAGGCAAATTTTTCGCAGAGAATTTTCATTGGATGAGTTCAACTACTTACAGCTAAAACGTATCTTAAGTTAGCCAGCCACAAAATTTCTACATATTGAAATTTCGCAAATATAATACCACATGTTTTGCAATAAATTGAAATATTTTTTAGCTTTGACAAAATCTAAACATGAATAAATAACCAGATATATCAAAATAAAGTAATAAAATTCATACTGCACGACAAAATAATTCCAAAGCTCATCTCATTAATCTGGGCTTCAACACTAAGCCCAAATTTGCCGATGCTGACACTGGCAATCCTCGTGGTCACCGCGGGTCGTGTCTGACAAATCCTTTGGTGAAATTTAAGGCAAATCTAAGATTTGGGGTAATTTCGTATAAAATTTGATACAAACGTTTATATACTTCTGCTGACTTATTAACAAATCTCCTTATTTATTAACATAATGCTTGTTTTATTTTATGCAAGAAATTCTTAAAGAATATTTTTTTTGGACTAAAGTAACTTAGTATCAAATAATTACTATATTTGAAGTCCTTGCTGAGTTGCTTGCTTGTACAGAATATGATTTAGATACTTCAAAAGTAAGACGAAGGTTAAATACGTTAAATAAAGTAATAGAAAATATTTATTTATATTGTCAGTTTTAAAATTAATGTTCACCAGATTCAATTTCCAACTACGCAGAATATTTACTATAGTGCACATAATGTATAAGTAAGAAGAAGATTTCGAAGTCGGTGCCAGTTGATACAAATCAAAGCATATCGACTTTATTAAACCAATCCGCAATTTTTTTCCGTTTATCGAGGAAAGCTATAGGCTATATTACATCACACTACAACCAATAGGAGCCAATGAATTTTTTTCTAAAACGGTAGTAAAATATTTCTTTTGATTTTCAGCCTTTAGAATGCGAACAAAGCCGCGGGAAAGGCTAGTTATAAATAACTAGTCAACCTAGTATTAAGGGAGAAACTTCGACTAAAATACGAATGCGGTTTGAAATTTAATCAACCCCTTGACCACGACAACGCATAGCAATTTCTCATAAATGCAGGAGGCAGGAGTATTATAACAGAACACAACAGGAACTAGCAAACAGTGGCTATTGTGCGTGTACGGAGCCTTCGCGAAGTCGTGTTACATAGTAGTTTGCGAATTGCGAGTCAACATACTTGTTGTGAAATCGCATTTTATATTAATAATTTACCTTTAAATATATACGGCAGTGCTTATTTGTTAATTATAAATATTTAGTTTATGGTATATAGCACGTATCGACATCAATTTAGATAAATAATTTATAGAATCACTTATTTAACAGCATGCTCGCCGTGATACGACTATTCATAGGAAACAAATCGGTTGCGTGACTTTCTTATACAACGTTTGGATGACTTCCTTTGTTTCTTCACATTGTTCGTGTCACACACCGTAGAGTCACGCCTTCACAGTTCACAATTCTAAGTAGTTTAAACATAATAATATTCTCCCATATATTTAAATTAAACATCTATGTTAACAAAAAATGTATTTTCTATTTAACTGCACAAGTTACAAATACACGATATTGTTAGCATTTGATAAATATAGTAGAATTTGAATATGTCACGACTTTATAAGCAACGATCATCGTACTGCTTTTGAGTATAGCAGTTTATTTTTAATTTTGACTAGCTGACCCGGCGAACTTCGTACCGCCTTAGCGTAAATTTGATGCACTACTTTATTTTGTATAGCTGACCTATCTTATGTATGCGTACCTATTCAATTTGAACTGGAATCTATAATATCCTCCATATAAAAATGAATACCAATCTCCCTGGTTTCGACATACCTAAGAAGGACTTTACTAATTTTATTAAATAAAAAATATTTTTTTGTTTTAAATTGAATGACGTTGACATTTGTTAGCGCGGTTATATCTGTGGTCTCATAGATCACCACAGAGTTCTTTGTTTTAAATTGAATGACGTTGACATTCGTAACGCGCTTTTTTTAAAATATGCAAAATTAAATGTATATTTTTCAATCTTTCTGAGAGATTTTCTTAATATTTTTTTCCGTAAGAACCTTGTACAGAGTATTAGAAAACTACAAAAAAAATCAGCCAAATCGGTCAAGCCGTTTTCATGCTATGTCGTGACAACGGAAAACGGGTTTCATTTTTATATACATATATAGATAAAGCTCTTATGTCTATAGTAACCAAATGTCGCTAATCAAAATCGGTTAACGATTTGGCAGTATAATTTAAAAAACAAAAATCTATAGAAGAATTTATAACCAAATTTTCTTTATTCTAAAATCTATTAAAATAAAATATACAAAATCTTTAATTAAAAAAACCTTGAGAAAATTTTAGATGACTACAACCCCAGTGCTGGGTTTGTTAATTAAGTTTAAGTTTAATTAAGTTAATATTATTATTCTTTTTATAGTTATTTTATAGTATGTAAAAAGAGTGAGGTCTCCACAAAAAAATTAGAATCTCCTAGTAATATGAACAAAATACATTTAAGTAAATAAAAAAACATGGTGTACTGAAATGGCACGTTTCCGATATATTTGAAGGTTATGAACGCCAAATGAATACGATGACAATCATTAAAAACAACACCATTACGTGCTAATATGTGATAGTTGCATATATTTTAAGCAATGTTTACTTCAAATATCTCAAAATCAATAAAAAAAAATTTTTTTTTTTAAATATTTGATTTGAAGTTGACGGTTAATGGTAAGTAATATACGCAATAAGCCTGGAAACATGTTTTAGCGGCTCAGGGTGTGCGATGATCAGTCGGAACATTTGCTTGCCTACGTATGATCTGTTTTTGTATGAGTGATAGGTAGATATACTAGATAATAAATGAAAGTTGACTTAAATTAAATCTGTTTATTATATTAAATTATCTGTTTGAAAAAATACAAATATCACCAATATTTTTTTAGGTGAAACTTGTATATAACGTAAATAGAAAAACAATAATATAGACTACATACTACTTTTTACCACAAGAATTAATTTACTTCTGTAAAAAGCGCCATTATTGGCAAAACAAATAACCATGTTATCGAGGCTAAACAAACAACAATCAATCTAAGTTTAAAGAGTTAACAAGATGGTGAGGTGAAGTGATCAGCGGGAGCGTTGTTGAAGTTTAATAAGCGCTAGTTAGCGGGCGGAGGCGCGGCGTTGGCAATAAGGCGTTATCTCCGGTACGCTGTGCCATACGGCCGCGAGCGATGAACAAATTACTGCTCTCACATCCCTCCCGCCTAACTCGAATCTCTCGACACGTTGTAATTCATCTAACTCTAACCTGATCACACAACCACTAATTGATATCCCAGTGAACGCGACTTCATATATGCTGCTGACACTATTTGCAGTGAGGAGGGTAATAAAAGCGTTTTGAATAATGGCTTATTATTATTATTGATTAGGTCTCGGATAAATGAATCGATGTACTAAATACAACCGAAATTCACCAAACCGTTTCAGCGATATGAGTAACAAACAAACAAATAGTTTGTATACAATATACACACCTGCAGCATGATATTAACGTACCATAGTAAGATATATTCCATAGAAATCAAAACTCTACTATACAGTAAGTAAGCAAAACGATCTCATAAAGTGGCCAATTAAAACTAGCAATGTCCGCGCAGCGGACCTAAAAGTGCACCGTGAAGAAGGCAGTCGAGGCAGACCGTCAAAGTGAATATAATCTCATAACGTCATTCTCGACAATCTGTATATTCCAAAACTTTAGGTTAAATAAAAAATATCCTTTGTATATACGTATTTTAAATCATATTATAGAATCTTATTATTTTAATTTCAAAATAAGGATAAACTTATTTCGAGATGGTAATTAAACAGTAACTTTTGTAAGTCGTTCGTAACGGCCCCTACACCTCAATTTCTCTTAAGGCATCGATGCGTATCGACGCAATCAGGCGCAACTGAGTTAATTCGATCCAATTCACGGCAACCGTTCAGTTCATTGCAACATTCGCCAGTAAGCCTCTTCCGCTAAAGTGAAAAAGTGAAGTTACAAAATGCCATAACTTGAGTTTGAGGCTATCAAAGACATCTTTTCTTGATTTATAAAATAAAGAATGGGAAATAAATTATTTTTTAAACGGTCTTAAAACATAATTGGTAACTCACGAACATCTAATCATACTAATATTACGTAGTTATGTTTTACTTTTTGAATGATGAAAGTCTTTTGTTTGCTGTCTTTCATAGCATATTGTCGAAAATGGAAACAATTGTACAGCGCGCGATTATTAAATATATGTGTATTGTGTTAATAATCCAGGATTAGTAACAAAGGAAGATATTCTTAACTTATTTACAAAAAAATCTAAACAATAAACACAATTATGTAATCTTTTATTTATTATTTGTTTTTGAATCATAGTTTTAAAATATTAAATATTCATTACTTAAAGAAATATAACCTAGATGCAGTGAGACTGACGGCCGAGTAGTCGCCGACTTAGACGTCCTTTTCCCAACCACCCAGTTGATTAGTCGGCAAAACTCATAGTCAGCCCATCTCTATCTAATACACCTATTCTATTCTTTACTAACAGTTAAAATTTGCCCAAGAACGAATCCGAGCCAGAGAAGTCTTTTATCTAGTATTTTTAATCTAATTTTAAATATTTTGCCCCATTATTTTTGTATTTTTTTCCTATACCGTCTATATGAATGAAATATCTGAATTTGTATTATAATGTCTTTATAATGAGTATTTTAATAAATTTCCGAAACGATTTTTGCTTTGCAACATTTAATAAGATCAAAACAAACTGTGTGTATTCACATCTCTGATTACAGTTCCATAATTTATAAGCCTCTCAAGAGGACACCCAAGAGTCGCAAGCTAATTTCAATGCCCACTACTACATCTTGACTATTTAATAAACAGTGTCCCCCGCGTTGCTAACAAAGACAAAAGAAAACCCACGACAGGTAATTAATTTGGAAAACAATGTCTTTGTACGCGGTTCACAAATTACACATTCTTGCAAGCGGCATTGCAAAGTGCATGTAGAAAAATGAAAAAATTCGCAAGAGAAAGTGTTCATATGTGAGTAAGGGGCGGCGAGGCGAGAGTCGGAGGCGGAGGCGCAGAAGACGGGCCGCGCACAGTTTAATTTCCCACGAGGTCGATCTCAACGCCGCGGAGCGCAACCCGCGGGAATTAATTGCCAGTAATGAATAGTCAAGTGAGCGTCCGTTAATTATGTATAGATATGCTTAAATTAAGAAATAATAAAGTCATAATAATGAATACTTGTCAAGATAACAATATAAGAACACATTTTATAAAAAAAATGTCTGTTAGTTCAGGGTAATTTCCAAAACGGTAGCACCGATTTTGTCGGGATTTTCACAGCCAGATATTATGATGTTATAAGGATTAGCCATGGTTAAAAATAATTATTAATTAGGGTTCTGCTCAAAAAAATGTAACGTACGTCTTTATTACAATTGCACGTTCCGGTGTCCGTTACGACGTGATACATAAGTCATGTTATCATTGAAGACTTGCACTGTTATACTTCCTAATTCTGATTGTCTAGAAAATTTGTCAATACTATTAAAAATAGCAAGGAATAGTTGTGCAAACAAAGCTATAAGATTTTTATATAGAGAAAGGTAGTTTTAATACGTGTCAGGAGAAATCGGGTTCAACAATGACGCTCACCGTATATAATAGAAATAAGTTTTTATGTATTTTACACACATTCTGAGAATAAATGTAGAATTTTCACACGGACTACAAATTACAGCAAGTTGCAAGTAGTGAAGAGAATTATTGTTTTAAGTTCAATGACCTCTTATTACATGCTCTGTTTATCTGCTGTTAATGTACTTCCAAACATACTACAACAGTGAGTAAATAAAAAATTCTAAATCTGACACGTTATGGTAGAATTTTAATTATCGTTAATATTACAAATAGACATTACCTATTTTTTTTTTTGTTTTTATTATACTTTTCTTATAGATATATTAATAAAAATACTCCGTGACATACAGAATTAAGTTAAAATGTGTTTAAAAATTGTTTAAGGTACAAAAACAAGTCTAGCAACAAATAGTAGAAAGCCCACTTTTCCACTTTTTACTATTGAGAATTGAAATGCTAAGATGCAGTAAATACTTAAAAATATACCAAATTAGTTACTTAAGATTTTATGAAAGCATTAAGATTTATACGAGACATTAATGTAATTAAATTAGTTCCCTATATATTAGGTATAATTTGTAAGAAAACTATAAAAATATAGCCCTCGCTTATTTTTTGAGCAAGGGTTTTTCGATAAGAAATTATTGGAACATTTTCGCGCCTCAATGGTATGCGTCTCGATAGTGTGATTTTCGATGATTTTGTTATAAAAGACGTCACAATCGATAATGATACGTGCAGTTAAAGTATAGCTTTATTACTTCCTAGTTGACGCGCGTCGTGGGAACAGGGCCGGAGATAGACGCTCGTAAGAGGCATGAGCAGGCTACACTCGTACATATAACACTAACGGTAATGCTACCTCGCTACATAGTGCGAAAACATACATATATGAGCGTTTCGCACCGACGAACTTGATTACATATGTTACGTTAACGTTACATCTCTAACTAACCTGGTACATAATTTTAATTATGCCACCATCAACAAGCATTAAAAGTGGAACTATTCATGCATAAGCAGATGATGAGATTTGTTATTATAATTATTAATCGAGAGATTAATGAGATAACAATATAAAGAGCATTTTGAATAATTGACCTAATATAAAGCGGAGTCTGTGGAGAATATGATTACAGACTTAATGAAATTACCAAAAACTTATGTATAGTAGCCAACACCATTTATAACATCGGCCTCGTCAACATAAGACTTCTTAAAAACTATAACTTAATCGCGATATGTTGGGTTTTAACATTGTATGAACAGTCTTCCCCATGAAATTTAAGTAAATAGAATTCACATCAGTCTACATATAATCGAGCTTGTAAACTGACGGATGATATTATTTTGGTAAAACCAGAAAGTAAAGGTAAAAATATCTTATGATGTAAAAAAATAAAAAGAAACATATTTTCAGAAACATCTTTAAGAAGCTTTCTCGAATATAAGCACTAAAATATTATTTGTATGTACCGATGTCATACTTGTATGTAAAGCCGAAAAGTCCATTTGTGACTCGTAAATCAAAATCAATTAACCATTTAAGATTCAGTTATGTACCTACTTGTTTATAACATAAAGAAAGTAGGTTTACGATTACAACGGCCTAAAACCTTTCAATAGTCTCCGTTGTTACCAATAAAGTACCGTATCACCTATTGTTAATTTCCTCAACGTTTCAATATATTTACTTTATATACTGTATATACATAATATATATCACAAAAAAAAACAAATACACTCGTTGCTATTTAAATGATTGTTGTGTCAAAGAAAATAGCCAGTAATTTATTCTAGTTCAATAGCCTGTGTATATTTAATAGCTCGGTAATTAATTTGTTATTTTATACACATAATAACTATGAAGAATGATTACAAAATCAGACTATCTTATGAACGTATGAAAAAAAAAACTTATTTTAGATTCTAGATTAAATAATAATAGTAATTTAAACGCCGCAGCATTAAGCAATATATGGCTATTTTTACGAAGTAATTTGTCACTCTATATTTTTATAAATCTCGAATTATGCACGTGATGAAATTTTGTGTTCTAACAAAATGCCATGGACTAGTTGCTAGAGGGACATGTCTCTCTGTTGGCTACATAGGCATTTATTTTCCCGGTGGGTTGGAGAATGTTCCCCGTACGATAAATAAATAATTGTTCTACAAATAGATACTCAAGAGACTTAGAGGGGATACCCAAAGTTACGGCGTACCGAAAAAGAGTTACTGATATCAATTAATAGACCTAAGCAAAACTAATCTTTAAACACTAGGAGGCGTTAATTTTGATAAAACATTCTCATAAGAGATAAAATATTATTCATGTTAGCATGAAAACTCCTGAACATTGGTAATGTAGTAACAAGTAACAACACTAAAAAGGAATAATATCAATTTTATTAGTATCGATTAATTATAACCTAGTTTTTCTTTATGTTATTAAAAATGCCAAATGTGATTCAAACTCATATAATAAGTGGAAAGCAATTAAAAGGAATTAACAGGTAGAGAAACAGTTGTAATCATAAAAGTACGAGGTTATCGTTATATTTTTTCAAAAAAGTCTTCAGTAATTTTCTATATTATTACTTTTTTTTATTAACTTATATTATATTTTCCATTCTACGCTCATGGAACATAATTTGAATTTATTAACATAATTATATACTTATTACCCACACCAAATTTTTGATGTTTCCGACCCGTGGTCTAGATTTGAAAGATATAGGGATAGACTAAGTTATACAAAGATAAGGTTACCCATAAGTTTAGATCCCTGATACAATATAAAACAGCGTAATATTATAATTATCACACATTTATATGAAAACAATTATATCATAGAATAAGATTTAATTAATACAATACGACGTATTTAAAATCAAGTATTTACTATAAAATGTTATTTAATTAACGATAACATTTTAAATTGTCGTTTCTTAATCATTTTTCTTTACGGCCATTACGATGGGCAGTCACTTCGTAATAACGTTATTAATGACCCAGAACATTAATATTGATACTCTTTTGTGTTCTTCCAAATAATGAAAGTCATTTTCATTATTTTACAAACAAAGGCTTTTTATTGTTAGACAATTCAAACATTACGGCGATGTTAGAAAAGATAGTTACATAAACAATCACAAAATCATACTTTTATATAAAAGAGCTGTAAAATCATGTTTGACAATTAAATTAGATATCAAAGGTTTTATATAACACAAATTAAGTTTACTAAAACTAAACTTATAATGCTTATATTTTTTTTGTTTAGTATGATGATAGCTGGTTATTCGGATCAACATAAATAATATGAGATGCATTTTACTGCAGGAAAATATATTATGTTACATATTAAACTTTTTTTTTTCTTGCAAAGTTAATCGTTATCTAATAATCATAAGTTTTCGAAAGCTCTTCTAAATGGCCTTGCTTGGAACAGGGCTCCATATAAGGCCAATATAATGAATCAGTCATTTAAAATATCTGCTTACACTTAAACTACATAAAAAGGTCTTTCATTATACCGGAAAATTAAATGCTTAACATAAAATATACATATATAAAACACTCAAAGAATATAACTTGAACACTATTGTATAACTAAGAATCTATTGATAGAAATGTTGTAAAAACAAAACTAATGAGTTTTATATTGATAAAAAATAAGTTGTCAATGACAATAATAATAAAATTACAACAAAATAAATTGACCTAAAATGGCCTTCTTAGGGGTATGTTCCTTGTAAGGCCAAAATGTTCCTAAGAAGGCCAAACAAAAATAAATATAATAAAAACTAAATAATTACATGCCACAGAATAAGTACTCTAATTACAACCTTTATAATGGCAGATATTCTTGTAATCAGGAATGTTTAAAAAACAAAAATAGAAAAAAACTACGACTCGAATTCCAAAACAAACTTGTAACATAAGAAGTAAAGTATTATGGTATTTTAATCACAATCCGGACACAAGTTGGTGTCTACAAGTCTCTCGTGATCAATATGGTAAGTATCGGGAGCGTGTCGACTAGGGTAGTGTACCTTGTTCTGTGAATAACCAATCGTTATTCCTTAAAACTAATTCAAGTGTACGCACAAACCTCGACTCATCCTGATGAAGTAGTGGAGTCTATGTATGAGGACATTAGTCGGTTCATGTACAGCTCCAAAACCCATTTTACCGTTGTCTGAGAGACTTCAACTAGGCAAGCAAGAAGGCGATGAGCTGAAAATGGTACAAATTGGATACGAACGATGAATTCCTTTTTAAAAAACGTAACCACAGAAAGTGGACGTGGATTAGCCTAAATTATCTACTAACTATAAACTAACTCTTTGCGAAATTTGAAACTTGTAGCACAAAAATTGAAGGAATTCTTACACAACCTTAGTCCGGCTCTGTAGAAAAAAAACGTTTTAGCGGACTTTTACCAACAATTAACCACCTTCCTACCAAATTTAAAGTTCGTAGCAAAAAAGATGAAAACTTTTGCTAGAATGAAAACTTGCGACTTGCGAGAGCCCTTTGACGACCTTAATCCGGCCCAATCGCAAAATCCGTTCATTGCGGACATTTACTATTCACAAACTACCTCCCTGCAAATTATTTTATTTAACGAAATAAACAGTCCCATACCCTGAAGTACCATATCGGTGATAGAGTGAGCAACGATGTCTGGATCATCGGGCAACAAGCATGTCTCCCCCCATGGGTAGGATGCAAGGAATTACCGCATCCCGTTCCAATCCGCTGACCTGTAGTGCCAGTCGCCGAGAATCACGATCTCTGTGGATGGGATCTGCTGCAGCAGGGAAGGCTGTAGCCATTTGCATGTGCTCAACGAGTCAGTCAGTTTTGGCATTACCGCTATGAGACCTATACAGGCACGCGTAGATTCGCTGATGATCATCGCAGTCTACACGTAGCCAGAGGATGGATAGGTCCAGCCCTTCAAGGCGGTCGAGGTAGCGGGAGTAGATATCCTCTGAATGCTCCAGTTCATACCCCGGGTAAGAGAGGAAAGAGGTGTCAGCCGGAGAAAATATTTGCGTCTCAGTAAGGAATAGCAAGGCCAGTTTCGTCATGTCCAGGTGGAAGTGGACGGCGTTCAGGTTGTAATTCAGCCTCCTTATGTTGCAAAAGTCCACAGCGAGCGTGAAAGGGGTAGCCTTTTGTTGCCTGCTCCGTAAGCCCCAAACAGAAGACGAGAGCGCAAAATTGCAAATTCGTTCTTTGCGGATGTCTACTATCTATTTACTACCTCCTTAAATTTAAAGTTCGTGGAACAAAAAATGAAGGACTTTCATGCAAACGAGGAGAGTCCTAAGGCTCCAGCTTTAGATCACCTTAATCCGGTTAAAAAACCACAAAAACTGAAGAACTTTCATACAATCTTGCGAGATCCCTTAGATCTCCTTAATCCGGCCCTGTCGCAAAATTCTTTCTTTGTAGACGTCTACTAATTATTAACTTCCTCCTTGCCAAATTTAAAGTGTATATCACAAAAACTGAATAACTTTTATACAAACTTGCTAGAGCCCTTAGACCACCTTAATCCGGCCCAATCGCAAAATCCGGTCTTAGCGGACGTCTACTATTTATAAACTACAAATTTTTATCTTTATACATTTAGCGGTTTTTAAGATTTCGTGATGAGTCAGTGAGTGTTTTTCGCATTTATAGAGATATTTATAGATTATAGATATTGATTATAGATTATTATGTCATATATATTATTATATAACATAAAACTTATGCAAGCATTGAGTATTAGTATTTTTGTCATCTCTAGATGTACCTAGTAAAGCCCATGTACCCTTGCAAGGCCAACCATCAAGTTTTTGATCGGCCTTACAAGGAACACGTGAATTTTTTAGGAAAACTACCGATATTTTAACTCAAACCATAAAAAAGTAGTAACTTTTTTCATATTACTATGGCAAATCCTTATTATTAATTCAGAGTAACAAAGATTAAAGAAAATAATAGGTTATTTGGTTAAAAACTTGCGTTTTTCTGAGAGCGATAGTTATAATTTCAACTTCGACGACCGACCTCAACATAGCGAGGCACCGCACCGACATAATATCGGCGTGAGGAACTTGCCGCTGCGTCTATGTGCTTGAGTTATATAGGTCTAAGTGTAAGTAGAAGGAATTTGTCATCAAGTGACAATAACTATGACTTTTTAACAATTGGCCTTCGAAGGCACATGGCCTTCCATGGTCCACCCACCTTATAAAACAAAGTCGCCTTTTCTGTCCCTATATCCCTATATCCCTATGTGCGCTTAAATCTTTAAAACTACGCAACGGATTTTGATGCGGTTTTTTCCAATAGATAGAGTGATTCAAGAGGAAGGTATAATAAAAGTCAATGCTAAATCTAGGGAAGAGCCCGAGCGAAGCGAGGGCGAGTCGCTAGTTTCAGATATAAATTTTAATGCTATATTTATAAAGATGATAGTCATTAAGTCAAAGCTAAGAAAGTATAACAAATGACTTGTAATAGGTTTTTACATAGTCGTGACCTAAAACTAATTTTACTTTGAAATGAATAAAAGAAATTTAAATTTAAAATTGTCATAAGTTTCGTTTACTTAAATTCGCAAATCAGCTTACTTTGTTACTTAACAACTCTCAGGAGGACAACTAAAACTGTTTATTATAATAACTTAAAAAATCCTAAAACATGAAATTTAGATTATTTAAAATATATCTTTATAAATGGAATATTTATTCCAATTCATAATTAATATTATTCAATCACTAAAGATTTTGCTAGACCTTGAGAAATTTACTGAGATGAAGTTTACAGGTTTGCGAATTAAGGTATCGATATTTTATATTTCTCTAATTAATGTCTAAACATGATATTGTGTTTAATATATTATGATACGTTATTTTATGTATGTTCTGCATTTACATAACATGACCCTACTGAGCGACACTATGTCATTGTGCAAGGCTCTATTTATAATTCGTAAACTTGGGTATATTATATAGGACAAGAACCTCCCCCTTTTTGAAGTCGGTTGATAAAATTCAGATAAACAATAAGAATTACTGTCTGTGCTTGTTGAACAACCAAACCGACATACTTAGCATTTTAAAAGAAGAGGATTTGAATGAGAGTAAAATAGATTTCGGGGTAAGGCTTTTATAAATTATAATCGTACTAATACGTGACCGAAGCCGCTTAACTAAACATTATCATTTGGAATCAATATAACTACTTGAAATTTCGAATTCCACCGACTACAATTCAAATAACAAAACAGATACGTTCTCTATATAATAATGATTACTTAAGAATTTTCTTTAGGCATTTGGAAGACCTACGAGTAAGATACTACAATAATTTGATATGTCCCTAATTAATAAGGATTAGTTCACCGTAAGCCACCTAAACGCACTA
Source organism: Boloria selene (assembly GCA_905231865.2). Taxonomy (NCBI): domain Eukaryota; kingdom Metazoa; phylum Arthropoda; class Insecta; order Lepidoptera; family Nymphalidae; genus Boloria; species Boloria selene. The sequence goes on from HG993133.1 coordinate 4,764,121, forward strand.
ATAACAAGTTTTAATAAGTTGATTACATTTACTACTTTCGTCGTCGTTTTATAAATGTCTAATAGTATATAAAATTCTCGTGTCACGGTGTTTGTAGTTAAACTCCTCCGAAACGGCTTGACCGATTCTCATGAAATTTTGTGTGCATATTGGATAGGTCTGAGAATCGAACAACATCTATTTTTCATCCCCCTAAATGTCAAGGGTAGTCCACCCCTAAATATTTTTTTAATATTTTTAAAATAAATTATTTATTTTTTATTTTTTTATGATACAACAATAAAAATACACACAACCCTAAATTTTCAACCCAGTACAATCAACCCCTATTTTTAATTTGTTAATTATAAACTTTATTTTTTTGGCGATATTTTAATTTTAATTTTGTCATGACTTAGAATAATAAATAATCTTATTACTGTCAATTTTCACCCTTCTGCGATCAACCCCTATTTTTCCAATGCGATTTTTTTTATTATATCCACAGATCCGCAATAGGGTTGCAAGATGGCAATTGAATATAATAATTGAAGTACGATAAATTTTCGTTCAGAGTTTATAATTACAATTTCCTTTGATTATATATTTTTTCTCAATTTAAATTGATCTTTAACCCTCGCCGGTCGATAACTGATGAACTATCAGTCAATCAGTTATCCCCGCCAGGTGTCTACCTTTGTCACCTCTCATTCAGCAAACATCACGGAGTAGGGATGAGAACGAAGCCGGTATCCTGTCTCACTCACTATACAGATTCGGCCATTTTTTGGGTTATGTTTGTGTATCGTAGAAAATACTAATTGAAAAATAAAGCGCTATGGGGAGAACTTGGGGGTGCCAAGACCGGGAGTGGGGCGTACAAATAATATATGAAATAGATAGCCGCGCGGCTCAGGAGTGTATTAACGATGGGTTCTGAAATAGCTAGAGTAATTTTGAAGAAATTTTCAGGTACCCCTACAGGTCAACCCAATGAGGTTGATTAGCAATTAAAAAAATGAACGCAGGCGAAGCCGCGGGTAAAGCTAGTTAAATTATAAAATATTAAATTATATTAAGCTAGTAAGTGTTAAATTGTAAGACCGCCTCGGTGGTGTAGTGACACGAGCAATGTACGGTCACACAAGAGAGGTCCTGGGTTTCGAGTCCCGGGTCGAGTCATGTTTATCATTTAATCTTGGCTTGGGTCGGGGTGGTATCGTGATTGCACTTTTATTTTAGAAATTTTATTTATTTAAAGTAACTTAGTAGCATAATTCTAGGGACGAACCGGAACGAAGCGAGAGTCGCTATTGTATACTTTTTCTATTCAAATTAAAAACAGACACTCCAATTTTATTTATATGTATAGATAAGCATAATAATTAAATAGGTGCTAGACTAGTCGGTGAAAATCTTGACGCTGTAATCTCTTAATTCATTAATTAATATCGTTGTGACGTGTCATTTCTGAAAAATATTATAGGCGTACTACTTTTTAATTATGTTAGAACCATTACTTTTAGAGAATTAAATAGTCTTCCTTGTGTTAGTCCTTCATAAAACAAACTATGGAATTTTGTGTTTATTTTTATAACATTAAATAGGTTAGTTTTATTTTATTATTTTTATAAATACAAACGTGTACGCCAAATTTAAAAATCATAGGCATTTAACTAAAAGGAGAAAATATATAGTATATAATGCTACTATAAAATCTAAAAAAATTAAGGTCAAGTTTCGAAGAAAAAGTCACTTTTGCCCAGTTCAATATCCAAAATTAAAACTTTCGGATTTATGTCTGATCTAGAAAAGAAATGTACTACACGTTTGGTTGGCGTAATTAAGGATTTCAAAATAGTATGTCGCTATACTATTAATTAAATTTTAAATATATTAATATTTTTTAAAATAATTCTTATTTCCTCAAAGCTTTATTCAAAATGTTTTATTTTATTCTAAACATATATTATTACCATGTTGTAATTTTTCTTTCATTACATTCGATTTACGACAAATAAAACGAAGCAAAAAACGATAAACATAACTTGTACGATATCGGGTTTAATTGAAAAAATAAAAATTATAACAAATATATTTAAGAAAGAAACTAAAGCGACAGCGATTACAAAGATACAGGTGCTTATTTTACAACATATAAAAGTACCTTGCACTTTTTCTGTTACACATAAGATGATAAGACCTAATTTACATTCAAAGTCATTCAACATTTAATTAAGCACATATAAACGACGACGATCGACCTAACGAGTAATAATAACTGGATATATAACGAAAAATATCAATTAACATACATATTATGCAACCTAATTAAACATTTAACATGAAATATAACACATTTACTAATCATCATAATATTTAACGTGGAAACAAAGATAGCCTTAAGCTATGGGTAAATGTTGACTTTCGGCGACTAACATCTGCGCATGCGAGTGTACGGTTTTACGCTAAGTTCATATGAACGTGCGGCGACGCGCGGTTGGCTCGGCGCGCGGTTTAAGATTGTAACAAATCAATGTTGCTGTATACAAGACCGCGTGTCATCGCGCGCAAATTAAATAAAAAAATAACTACAATACTATATCAACCTGTTCAGTTGACCCGCGCGGTTTGAGTCGGACGGACACGCGGAGCTACGAAAATGGAGGACGACATACCTATTGATTTATTAATCGACGATATTTAATGTATTACTTTTTTTTTGGTGATATGCAATATCTTACAGCACCATCTGTAGGTTGCAAATCCTTTTCAACGCAATCATTCAAAAGTCAAAGAAAGCAATCGACATCCTAAAGTAGTTGAAAAACCGATCTTCGACTAAGACTACACTTAGTGTGGGATATAAAGTCACAAACAGGCTTAAACAAAGTCTTTGGACTCAAAATAGGATGCACCCAGTATCGTCTTTGCTTTCGACGACAACGTCGCAGTTTGCGGTATAAAACCCACAAGCAAATTGCCTCCTCAACGTCCATTATCACTGAATGTTCATGCTAGACTGCCGCGCGCAAGCCGCCGCCATCTGAACAGCTGAATCGCGCGTGGCCGCGTGGTCATCTCAACTTAGCCTTAAGGCTGATTTACACGTATTAAGTGAATAAGTAGTTAACTAAATTTTAACTTAATTTTAAGTGATTCCGTACGTGTAAACAGAAAATTTAGTAGCAAGTCGCAAGTTAAAATTTAGTTAATTACTTAAATATAAATTAGAATGTTTTCTATTTTTTCGAATAAGTAGGTGGGCGGGGCTTGCATCCAGATCTGTTTGGACAGATAAAATTTAGTAAATCGCATAAGTTTTCCGCGCCATTTTTTGAATAGAACCAAATTTTTTCTATAGACGTGAGCTTATTTTAATTATTATTGAATTAATTAATTCATTATTATTATGTCGAAGTGGAGTGAAATAATGACTGAAGTTTGTCGAAGAGTTCTTAATATAGTTATTTCTTTAATTATTTCATCTTTTATTTCGTACAAGACCTCATTAATAACAAATTTAAGCACAGAATTTACGACTTCATTGCGTTGTTGATTGTCCATCTTGAGTGAACTAAAGAGCTTAACTACTTATCTACTTAAATACGTTTGGACAGATACTTAAATATAAGACGTTTGGACAGATACTTAAATATAAGTCACTTAAAATTAAGTTAAAATTTAGTTAACTACTTATTCACTTAATACGTGTAAATCAGCCTTTAATGTTAAAATGGATAAATCTGCGCATGCGCTTATACAAAAGCGACACATATGAAGGCAGGGCTAGTGGCTCGCGTACACCGAATTCGTCATCGGCCGAAGTTTGGTCGGGCGACGACGACCGAACTCGGACGATTGTATCAAACACTTTTAAAAGAAAGAGAACGCGTACACAAACACGACCGTCATCGTCCGACGATGCCCGAAATCGGCGAATTAACCGTCGAGTCCAAACTTGGTAACTGTTGCAGTGTAAGCACCTACAAGTCCGAATTACTCGTCCGGGTGGTTCGGTCCGCAATCGGCCGACAAAATCGGTTTTGGTGTATTCGAGTCATGAGGCGAGACTCACCTGCAGCTCGAAGGGCTGGTGGTGCTGCGCGGCGTCGGGCGCGGGCGGCACCACCGACGCGCCGTTGACGAGGCCGGCGCCGCCCACGCCGCCGCCGCCGCCGCCCACGCCGCCCACACCGCCCGCGTACTGACACACGCAAGCAAACAAACCAACTCATTGGGTGCTTCGTTAAGATTTTAAAAATACACTAATAGTAGTACTATATTAACAAATATACAATTATTCAATTGAAGTGTTACATTTTTTAGGCCTTAGCGTGCGTTTTTGAGAGGACGCAATTTTATAATAGAGTCAAAGCTGTAGACAATTTAATTTGCTACAAATCATATTTTATAAAAATTTTGTAGGGTTGCTAGTTTACGAGATATTACGCGAAAACCCTTTGCACTCGTTTTTCCAAAATGGCGGCCGGGGGACAAGGATGGCGATCCACGAACCTGACCTTAAGCTTATACTAGGAGGGACCCCTACACATCAAAAAAATAAAATGGCGTTCTCTGAAAAACGCAATCTTAAATGAAACTTTTCAATGGACTAAAAAAATATTCATACATCAAATTTTCGCCATGCGAACTATTTTCAAATTTTACCATACATTATAAACATCCATGCAAACAGTAAAGCAAGAATTGAACTACAGAAACTAGAACTTAAGTTTAAGTTCGAAAGGGGCGTAAAATATAGAGACCCCATATCACCAAAATTTTTTTGCATAAGATGGCTTTCGCAACCTAGACTGAAATAACTTCGGTCTCAACGTGCATGGCGTAAACTGAACCATCTTAAGTTTGTGGACAATATATTACTGGTTAAAAAAGGAAATGACATAATCCTCCTTCTGGCGCAGTCGAGTAAAAATCTTGAGAATAGGTCTTTACATTGACAAAGTGAAAACAAAGTTTGCTTACCAACCCTAAAACCTCAAAATTTAGAAATTGACATACAACCAATCGAATATTTAAGCGAAAAAAACTGAATTTATTTTGGCCAGTTAATTAATATTGGCCTTTGGCCAGATAAATAATCAGAGATAAGCGTTGGATAATCTAATTAATTATCTTTACTCTAACATTGAAGAAAAACATGTGAGGAGACCTGCATATCTGACATGAAATCCTTTCAATCCGCAATTGGCCAGCGCGGTGGACTATGAACTGATCCCTCTCGTATTGAAGGGAAGCCCGTGCCCAGCAGAGGGCAGACCTTAAACATATGAGCTGAATACATACAAAACATACAATTTCTCAAAACGTTAAAACCACTAAGGAATTTAACAGACGAATAGCAAATGAATGGAAGAAATACTGGGCACTCAAATAAGTCCCGAAATCAAGGTTTCAAGCATGCAAACAAAAAAAAGGTTTTTGACTCATGTGCCCTACCAATCTCCTATGGTTGTGAATCTCTCACCAAAAATCACAGACAAAAACTGAAACGTTATCAAAGAGCAACGGGAAGAACCTTGACAGGAACAAATAAAAAGACAGTGTGAGTCAGTAAATCATTAAGAAAAAAAATTGATAGAAATATAGAAATTGATCAACAAAAACAGAGATGGACTGACCACATGATGAATATCCTTTGAAGTGATGCAAAATCGTTTCAGATTGGTACAGCAGGGTCAGAAAACGCAAATGAGGACGCCATCAAGCTAGAACGGTAGGATAATATAAACTGCGGACACCATTGGAGAAGGATAGCCTAACATAATGGAAGATGTTAGAGTAGCCTATACAAAAAGCACATTGAACATTATAGTTATAAATAAAACATACTCGGTACAATAGCACAGACCTGCAGTTCCAAGTAAAGAGAGTTCATTATTATTTACAATGAAAAAGAATTATTCCCGCTTATTTATGTATGTATAATAGGGAAGGAATAAGGGCATAAAAACTAATGGTTTTTATGCAGTTCAGTCGTCATACAACTTATTTACTAATTAAGAATAGTAAGAAAAATAGACTATATAGAAGACATTTTGCACATGTATATTTTTTGTACGTCATTTTATAAATAACTAACGACTCACCCTGGCTTCACTCGGGTTCGTCCCTAATAGCTCCCTGCTAAATTTAAAGTTTATAGCACAAAAACGAAGCACTTTTATACAAACTTGCGAGAACCCTTAGCCGTAGTTAATCTGGCCCGGTACCATCCTATCAAAATTTTATCTTTATAAGTCAAGCGGTTTTCGATATTGCGTGATGAGTGAGTAACCTTTCGCTTTTATATATTTAGATTGACAGATATAAAAATATATCGCTAAGCTTGTGACAACTATAAAATCTCACCTGTTGTGTGCTAGCGAAGCTGCTGTTATCAAATTGCGGATGCTGTTCCATTTGCAAAACAAGTTCGATGTGTTGATTCATTGAGTCGTTGAGTGTCATGCCTGAAATGTATTCACTTTATTTAGTCACTCAATTTACAAATTGCTGTACAAACTGACGAGTTTTCATCAAGCAACACTGATTGTTTTACGAAAAAAACGTGTCGATGATACGTGATTGGGAATGTTATATAAAGGTTTTGGGTTAACAAAATTCGTTAATTAGATGCATAATATACATTTTTTTTATATTTAAAAATTTCGCAGTGTAAAGGTATATTTTATATTGACTCTTATGGACAATTCAAGGGGATTGATTACCAAGAATTTGTTATATTGAGGTACGTTATATTAAGGTTGCACATTTGTACCAACCAGGGTGGATTTGTGGATGTTGCGGGTGCGGCATTCCTTGCAGCGGCGCCACGCTGAGCATTCCAGGGTGATGCTTTAAAAATAATAACAAATTTAGTATCCATAATAAATATATCTAACACAGAATTGTCATAATATTACATTGAAAGCATCACTACATAGTACAAAACAAAGTCGCTTTCTCTGTCCATATATCCCTATGTATGCTTAAATCTTTAAAAGTACACAACGGATTTTGATGCGGTTTTTTTAATAGATAGAGTGATTCAAGAGGAAGGTTTATATGCATAACTAGCGGATCCCGCGGCTTTGCCTGTGCTAAATCTAGGGAAGAGCCCGAGCGAAGCGAGGGCGGGTCGCTAGTAGTTCTATAAATATTAAGTGTCTTTATATATCTGGTAAAGAAAACCACCTCATTTACAAGTGTACATAAATAAGTAATAAAAATAATTATTTTTTGTTAAGATATAAAAATACCGGAAATAAAGGCTTATAATTTAGTCGCTATTTGACTGTAAATAGTTCAGCCCTTTAAATTCAACAAATTTTTTTTGTAGTAGTGAAATCTATTATATTTACAGATACGCAATTACATGTTTATTTTTTAATGAAGAGAAGAATATCATAGTAATATAATATCAAATAATGTTCCTATATGAAATTATATTTAAATTTTGTTGTAATAATTGTATATAAAATATATATCTGCGTTTTCTTTCCTTTCAACTTTACACTATGTAATAATGTATCACTATTAAATAGAGCCTGTGTTATCTGAATGTATTTGCCATAAGATTGTAAAGATTCAACAAAATTCTTTCAGTAGTTCAAATTTCGCATACCTCGAAACCTTTCGGGTTCAAACATTAGTTAAGTTATGAGTATCAATGATCACCTGTGGGTGCTGCAAGTGGGGCAGATGGTGCATGGGCTGCGGCTGCGGCGCGGGCAGCGCGTGCGGCGGCATCAGCGGGAAGGCGGCCGCGTCGCCGTTGCGCACGCCCACGCCCACGCCCACGCCGCCCGCGCTCACGCCCACGTTGTTCACCGTGTTCACCCCGCCCTCCTCCTCTGCGGGCGACGGCTGCCGCGAACCGGGCGTGCGACTATAAAATGACATACAGACCATTATTTATAATATTAACTAGCGACTCATCCTCGCTTCACTCGGGTTCGTCTCTAGATTTAGAGCGAGCGAAGTTGCGAGATCCGCTAGTTTTATACTAAACCTTCCTCGAGAACTACTCTATCCATCGGTGAAAACAGCATAAAAATCGGTGCAGTAGTTTTTGAGTTTATCGCGAACAGACAGACAGACAGACGGACCAACGCGGCGGAAGACTTTATTTAATAATATGTAGTAATAAAAATTAAATACAATTTTTATTATAATAATTTACTGTTATCGGCACACTTTGCCTATCATAAATCGATGTGCAGCAGACAAATAATTAGAATAACAATACATAGCGAGTGCCACTATCTAAGAAAATCTGTTGACACGATGAATCATACATTCACGGTCTAGTGATAAAAGATTAAGCCGCGTGCGGGAGCGGGGAGCGGGGGGCGGGCGGCGCGGGGGGCGCGTGGCATTGACGGAGGCCGCGAGCCGCGCGGTTATTGCCCGCCGAAGCTCCAGTTTCACCTTCGGACGACTATTGGTGGGCGATCGCAAAACGCTGGCGGCCAACGCTCGAGCACCTCATATAAACTGGTTATCTCGGAGACATAAAATCCGCGTTTATTATTGTACTCGAGTGCCCTATTTCGATTACTCATTAGCGGATAAGTTGTTCTTTGATGGCGACCCTGAGACTAATCACATGTGTCTTTTTGTTTAGATTTCCAAGCAAGCTTCGTAGCTTACCATGGAACTGAATGGCGCTGTGTCTGTGTGTCCCAACATATTAATTTATTTATATTTTCAAATTATTAAGAAATTCATTTAATTATTTATAATATTAATAAAACTTAGATTTTAAAGGTAATTAATTAAAAAATATTTTGAACATTTTACTTAGCACACTTTTTTTATTAATTACAAATATATTATACTATTATTATGAAGCTGAAGAGTTTGTTAATTTGTTTGTTCGGTTGAACGCGCTCAGGAACTACTGGTCAATTATTTTTGTGTTGGATATTCTGTTTACCGAGGAAGGCTATAATAGGCTATATTATTCTTTTGATTTTCAGCCTTTAGAACGTGAGCGGAGCCGCGGGAAAGACTAGTAACAAATAAAACGACACATGAAACTTCTTAAAATTATGTCAAATATTATGATCAATACTAATAGCGAATTGATCCCAGCCAAGGCGATCTTATCTTCTAGCTAATTGTGCAGAAGATATTTTAGTGCACAAGTGTCCGCAAAGACGAAAGTGTATTCCCTACTATTCCTGTCACTATCATACTCCTGTCGGACTATTACTTGATATGACAAGTGAGAGTAAGGACACCGGACCGACGACTTTACGTGCTTTTCAAGACAAGGGGGTTACAAACCACCACTTCCCAATACCGAGCTATTACTGATTCTTACTTAACAAGGTAACATACAATATCAATGATTTAACAACTGTAAACACATTACTCACTTGAAAGCTTTATCGTCTTCCTGTCCGTTATGCAGGCCATTGGGCATGGGCGCGTGGTCGTGCATCTCGTGGAGGTCCTTTTCGAAGGGCGAGGCAGCCTTTTCATCGGCGCGCTCGTCCAGCACCATGTTGCGCAGCCCCGCCACCACGCCTGTCACCTTCTCACCCCCGCCTGCCACGCCGCCTGCTTCTGTGCGATATCAAATCTATTAAGACTATATATAATACTAGCGACTCGCCCTCGCTTCGCTAGGCTCGCCTCTAGATTTAGCGCGAGCGAAGCCACGGGATCCGCTTGTGTATTCTACATATAAACCTTCCTCTTTAATCACTCTATGTATAAAAAAAACGCATCAAAATCCGTTGCGTAGTTATAAAGATCTAAGCATACATAGGGACAGACAAACAGCGGGAAACGACTTTATTTTATACTATGTAGTGATGAACACAGCTTAACTGATATTGTAAACAAATAATCTTTCTATATAGTAGGTAAACTATTGAACAACTTGAAATATCTTGTTATTGGAAGCTATATTGCTATCTAGTGCTATAGGTATATACTATTTTTCTGATAAAAATATGTGCTGTCAAAAATCATAGCAACGATAATAGAAAAAGAGTCTGATTACTTCATCAGCCAGAGTTAGGCACTCAAAGCAAAGTAACCATCAGTGGCTAGTTTTATCACAAGGAGTTTGGAACAGCAAGCTTCCTTATCCAGGTCATACACCACTGAGTACTTTCTCAAAATACATCTAGCCATTTCAGCAAAAAAGTTACATACAAAAAAAGTGGTTTGTATATGTTAATTATGGTAGTCTTATGCTAGAATTTTCATAATTAGTTTCGTTTTAAGTGACATGAAAAGTTTTTAAGGATAAAACAGAAAAATACCATGTTTATTTAAACATATAGAAGGCAGTAAAAACTTCTATCATTCAAAGGATACTGTTACAAAAATTTTGTAAATGTGCCTTCCAAGCAAGTGAAATAAGTAAACAAAGTTTAACTATCTAAAACCTAAATAGAGTGAGTTATTGTTTATTAAAATACATAAGCCTCTATAAAAAAAAAGTTTAAATAACGAGTTCTAACTATATTGACACAACAATGCATTCTTCAAATTTATTTGCAAAACCACAGGCCTATGAATTAATTTCAATAAATCACAGTCAGTATATGAGAGAGAGAGAGAGTAAATCAATCATAGTTAGTCCTAAGGTACTTTTTAACGGTTAATATGGAATATACACTATAATATACATATATTAGTATCCCTTACGTGAGAGATATGATTCCCTAAACAAATTTTTGAACACTATTTTTACTATTAGGGGAGGATTTCGGGGATAAAAACTATCCTATTTCCTTCCCAGGGTCTCAAACTATATTCACATTAAAATTCATGTCAATCAGCTTAGGATTTTTTGTCAATACATTACAAAAAACATACAAAAATATAGTATATGAGTATATGTTACACTTTCAAACCTTTTTATGTTTTGCAGATTTAAAATATAAAGGATCAACATTTTATATTCAACTTCATCGTTTTTACTGTATTTTGTGGTATTCAAAAAATTAAATAATCCTTTCTAAAGTTTATGTTTCTGCAAACTCTAAAGCACAGCCTCTTTATTAATATATGTACTAGCGGACCTAATGGAAGATGTCCTGTACATATTGAACATTTTTATAAACTTTTGCTCCTGGTGAAAAGTTTTAGTACGCATGCGCAAGCCAACGTTGCCTAGAGACAACTTATTTATTATTGAATATTATCATTTATTGTCTAAATGTACAAAAAAACTAATAAATTCAAAAAATAAATTTGTAGTGGACAGAATTGTAAATCTAAAAAAGCGAATGGCTACGAATACACTCGAACAGACAAAACATTTCATAAAAATCGGTCCAGCTCAGGTTCGTCCCTAGCCACGGGTTCCGCTAGTTAAAATAAATAAAATTTCCACCTCCTCTTTTTTTGACGTCGGTTAAAATGTAGCCTAAGTTACGCCTTATAACATTAGCTATCTGTGAGTGAGTCCCATCAAAATCGGTCCAGCCGTTTCAAACATTAGCCGGAACAAACAGACAGACAAAAATTTTTAAATTGTTTTTTGTTGTTGTATTGTATATACATACTTTCAAATGCATTTAGTGAAAAGCTGTTAATTGGAAATAAAAAACTGACACTCCAATTTTATTTGTGTATAGATTAAGGAACCCTTCAATAAAAACTAAGCTATCTGTGAGTGAGTCCCATCAAAATCGGTCCAGCCGTTTCAAACATTAGCCGGAACAAACAGACAGACAAAAATTTTTAAATTGTTTTTTGTTGTTGTATTGTATATACATACTTTCAAATGCATTTAGTGAAAAGCTGTTAATTGGAAATAAAAAACTGACACTCCAATTTTATTTGTGTATAGATTAAGGAACCCTTCAATAAAAACTAAGCTATCTGTGAGTGAGTCCCATCAAAATCGGTCCAGCCGTTTCAAACATTAGCCGGAACAAACAGACAGACAAAAATTTTTAAATTGTTTTTTGTTGTTGTATCGTATATACATACTTTCAAATGCATTTAGTGAAAAGCTGTTAATTGGAAATAAAAAACTGACACTCCAATTTTATTTGTGTATAGATTAAGGAACCATTTAATAAAAACTAACATAAATTATAACTACAATAAAAATCACTTAATCACCTGTGGGTGATCCACCGAGTACATATTCCACCATCTTGACACCGAGGCCGGCGGTGTCGCGCGGGGACAGGATGCTGCCCGCGTCGCCGCCGGGGAACGCGACGCCGCGACGAGTGCCCATCATTGGTACTCCCACATTGTGTTCCACTGCTAAGTTAAAAACTACATATGAGTAACTTACTGTGCTTATTTAATATATTAAGTTGCTATAAAACTTCCTTTATATCAAAAGAAGAAACTAAGAAATTAATTCATTGTAAATACATGAACATTTTACAATTTTAAATAAATACCTACAAAACATTATAAGTAGTATACTTAAGTAGGGAACTATTAATACTAACATGTAATAGGAATTTATTTTTAGATTATTTTATACAACTTTATAGAGAAAATATGTGATATATTTTATCTTGTTTTTTTTTGCGGTATGTCATACTAACACAAGAACATCTACTGCATATAATCTCATGAAAAGTTCACTATGATCTATTGGACAAACCTTGAGCGGACCAAGTGGGATCTCGCCACATTTGTTCAGGATTGAGTTGCAATGGAGGAAGGTGAGGTGGGCCTTTGCTGTCACCTCCAGCTCCAGGGCCTTTATCCCATAGTTTTTTTGCAGCAGGTGCAATCTAAAACAAAATATACATAAAAAACAAACAAAGGGTAGCAGCATTTACAACTGAGGGACATTAAAACACCCCAGATACAGAGCATTATTTGCAAAAAGTTTACCTTTCCTTATAGACACTTCTGTAACTACAACTCATCTTTATTATTGATAAATAATATTATTGTAATAATCGTAGACAGATAGTAGGTTTGATATTTGATAGTGACCAAGTAAAAGATCATTTGTTTTGATCTTAAAAGGTGTACATGCCAATACTGAGTAGTAATATAATATTTTTGTGCACTTTAAGGTTAGAGCAAGAGTAAGGGTATTTTATTTATATATATATATTTGGATAGTGTTTGATATTTCTCATTGGAAGCTTATAATTTTAACTAAATAAATAAGCCTTTGGCAATACACGTAACTTTACCAAATATGAATGTGTCTATTAGATATTATGTTTAATATATAAAATTAGTCTACAATATTCATTTTATTTAATTAAAAATACACTTACAAATTTAAATAAAACTAAATAAACCTGCATATGTGACATTTATATCATCTACTTTACTTTCATAACAAGATGTAAGGTAATAAACAAGATAATACAAACATTAGCACAAAAGAGGAAAAAGGAAACTTATATTAGTCAAGCTTAACATATACTTAATTAAAAATAATCTTATTTTTAATAAAGTCAACTTATTTTCACGCATAATGACATGACTTAGCTGCATGCGAAAGTATTTAAACTTACAAGCATGCTATGAATTTTCTTTAAGCAATGATGTAGATTGTACAACAAATATATTGGGTTATAATAACTGCACTAAATGTATTTTAGTTATATTGCAGTAGGAATTAATCAATTACATTAAAGGTTTGTGTTAAACATTGGTTAATCTCAAAACTTTGTACAGTAGTGCAGCCGTCAAAACTATTATTGTTAAGTACTAGTAAAATAACAAATATTGTAGACAATTTATAATGCACATTATTTAATTTATTATTATATTGTAATAATTGTTTCAGTTCTTGATATTTCATACTATTTTCCTTGAAGCCAGTTACAAGAGCCATTTAACCTAATCTTAACCAATATTATTGAAATTAGAACCAAGTGTATAGCATGCCTTGTTATATATGAAATTATCTCACTCAATATTGACTCGATATTGCCATCTTCCTTGACCTAAGATGATGGGATCAAGTCCTTTGATAATATAGGTATACAAAGAATTTCGGTAGGAACATAAGTGGTAACCGTTACCAACGCATTCTCAATTCATTATATGTATTGTAATGCGATGCAATGATGACTTAGTATTTTATTTATTATGTATTGTATTTGTGTTATCCTATACACCGGTGAATAAAAATAATTACGTACTAGAAATGGCGGACGCCGGTGACAAGTAAACAAAACAAAAACGGACCTGTTGCATAGAAAAAACAAGAATTTCGTAATTTCATGACATAAAACAACGTCTTTGGCCAATAAACTATTGTTTTAAACCAAAAAACTTACCATGTCGGGGCCCATATCCTTAACATTAGGTTCGAAAAAAAAGTCACTCAAAGGTTTCATGCGTACAAACCACCTAAAGCTCGGTCATGTACCAATAATGAAAGCTTGTCGCACTATTAAGCACACTAAACATTGATATTTCGTTTCTCTATGATATTTACACTAAATGCAACATAAAGCAAGACATTTTTTACACTAAAACATTCACATACAGCAAAATAAAACTGGAAGATCTAAGCTCAAAAGTACAATGTTGACTTGTTTCGAACAAAGGACATACGCCGACCACAGCGCCTGCGTTAACTTCCCGAGTACGGGAGCGTCGGACGACGCGAGGCTTCACGGAATGTTTAACAGATGGCGCAAAACGCAAAGCTACATATTTAAATCAGCGTTTTTGTGTGACCGAGTATCTATTTTTTTCATGTTCTGGCCAAATTGTTGAGTACAAATAGTTTCTTATGAATGATTATATAATTTAGGCTTGAAATTTAAATAAAAATTAAATATATTACATAAAAAAACTTACGTTCATTAATATACTATTGTACTTTTAATATTATTTATAACCCAATATACCTATATCTTATATATAAAATTCTCGTGTCACGGGGTTCAAACTTGAACTCCTCCGAAACGGCTTGACCGATTCTCATGAAATTTTGTGAGCATATTGAGTAGGTCTGAGAATCGGCCAACATCTATTTTTCATCCCCCTAAATGTTAAGTGTAGTCCACCCCTAAATTTTTATTTTTTATTTTTTAGACAATTTTTTTTTCCTACAGATCAACCCAATGAGGTTGATTAGCAATTAAAAAATGAACGCGAGCGAAGCCGCGGGTACAGCTAGTATTACTATATTTTTATAAGCTTTTATAGCCAATGTTTTATTCTGGTTTATAAACTATGTTACTGTAAAATCCTAAAAAGTAGTTTTTCTTTGAAAAAATAACGTAAGTCCACTCACATAAACTTTTACGTTTAAATCTTTTTGAGTTTTGAAACTTAATTTATAAAGTTTGTTCAATAAAATATATAAGTGTCATTTAATTGCTTCAGGTAACGAAAATGAAGTACACCGGTATGTGGTGATGTTGCTGATTAAAACAAAGTAAGATATTAATATCACATTACCTGAAGTAATTTTAAATAGTCTAAAAAATTTCATGATGAGTTGAGTGAGATGAAGAAAATTAATTATTGATATTACGATTCAAGCAGCCTTATGTAAAATAATATAATCTACTGCATTTCCCGTGACTCTGTCCTCGTTCAAAAGAACCGGAAACCTAGTTCGAAGATATATATATATAAAAACTTTTTAACTAGAAGTATAGACTTATCTATTTTCCTGCAGTTAAAAGTATCCTATATGTATTATATACTGTATATATTGACCCAGATAACCAGCTATCATCATGCTGAATTTCATCAAAATATGGCCAGTCCAGGTTTACTTGTGATAGTCACAGACAGACAAAAATTCTACTCTGTAGTCTGTATCACTACATAGCATAAAACAAAGTCGCTTTCTCTGTCCCTATATCCCTTTGTACGCTTAAATCTTTAAAACTACGCAACGGATTTTGATGCGGTTTTTTTTAAATAGATAGAGTGATTCAAGAGGAAGGTTTATATGCATAACTAGCGGATCCCGGGGCTGTACCTGTGCTAAATCTAGGAAAAGCCCAAGCGAAGCGAGGGCGAGTCGCTAATAATGACAATTTATATTAGATTTTCCAAAAAATATTAAATGTACAGGTTTAACTAAGTTAGAATTTTATTATATTTTTAGATAAATGAACTCTTTGTATATATATTACAATTTTTTTATTTGCATATGAAGGATATTTTGCATATACAAATGAAGTTAATTTTAGTTATTTGCACAAGTAACTAAAAAGCCTAATAATAAGTAATTGTAAATAAAATTAATGTGAACAACTAAAACTAAGTCATTATAATTGAGGATAGATTTAAGGACGGTAGTTGAACTTCTGCTCCCTTATAAAGAGATGAAGAATAAATAAAAATGGTTGTAAATAACATGTAATACAATACACATGTAGAGTTGTTAGCTGTGGCAAGTTTTCTACTTTATCTAACTGTCAAGTTTAAATGTAATGTACATCATTTTACCATTTTAAACATATAAACCTTACAATACATGGCCGATATTTACAAATTAAATACTGAAATTTAATTGGCAATTAGTTCATAATTATAATAAATGAAAACAAACTTTCTTTAAAAAAAAATCTTTAAAAACTCTTCTAGAATGTCCAGAATATTATAATAAATGTGTCAGATGATATGTTATATGTAAACACGAATATAAATAAATGCTACAATCTGTCCGCATTATTTTTTTTGGCATTAAGATATTATGCATAAATTATAAAAAAGGAACACAAACAAATGAAGATTTTATTATATTTACAATATTTTAAAGTTTTTTAATTTTTACTATATTTTAAAATTTAAGCAAACTCTTATTTTATCATTATTTTTAAAGTGTACTTTTAACACAGTGAATATAGTCAATTATTAGTTCTAGCCACACACTACATTTGGAATAATCTAAAATTACCTATTAAAACGAATAAATAAGAAAAAATATTGTGATAATTGAAATTCAGACTGGATTATTAAAATAAACACTTGAAGTATTCAAAGCTCTGTATAAGAAAAATAAAACAGCTTGGTCCCTTAAGTTCAACCTATACAGATAAATAAAATTGCAGTGTCTCTCTATAACACAACAACTGTTTACAAGTGCATATTATGTAAATAATTATTTAAGGTATTATATATTATGTATAGGCTTATAATAAAAACATTTTTGTCTGTCTGGTTTGTTCCTGTTAATCTCTGGAATGTCTGGTCAGACTTTGACAGGACTTTTTTAATTTTATAAGGCGTAACTAAGACTACTTTATCAAAGAAAAAGGATTAGGGTTTCAATCAAAAAATATAAAATGTGCCTAGGGAGATAGCCAAGAGGTGTTTTAAAAATATTTTTTAATTATCACAGACTTGGTAGTGCTGTAATTTATAGTATATTATCTATGTTTATAATATCATCCATTTCTAATTACAATTAATTTTTCTTCTTTTCAAATAAAATAATTATAGTCAATTGGTTAAATAGAAAATATTATGTGGAACTTACAAATAATTATTATTAATAATAAAGAACCCTCAGTTAAAAGAGAACACCTTTAATTTAAACATACTTCTGAGCATTTTTTTTTATTTAGAGAAATGCTTTAATGCATACTAGCTGTATACATACAGCATGTTTTGGGAGTCACTGGCATATCAAAGCCAGTATTAACCAATAAAACCCTACATTACCTCCCCCATCTTAATGTAGTATCCCAGGATTGCTTATGCAAACAACCACAATGCCCAAAATGGGTATATAGAAAATCAAGAGGTTGCTACCACAATTCATTATGCTATGAGAGAAGTATACTTTTTCTTTTTATATACTTACTATTATATTGATACCTTAATTCCAAAATCGGCTAACTAAGTTAACATGAATTTTTGACAGAACACTAAAATCGTTATTGTTTCAATAAGAAGTATTACAAACTATAGTTAAATATTGTTAATATGAACAAAAAAATATTGTTCCCAATTAATAATAAGTATTATTGTATTTCTTAATTATGGTAGCCTTTGAAAAAATATTGAAAAGGAGTTAAGTTAAGTTCTTTGTTTATAATGTATTCAAATGTTCTTTGTTTATTAAATTATATTTATATTTAAATAATTTGTGATCTTATGGGTTTCTCAAATATTATGGGATAGATAATTTATGCTTACCTGATTTCTAATAGCAGGAACTGGTGTGAGCCCAACTTGGTTTTGTCCTTGTTGCATAAATTGGTTAGTTCCAGGTCCAAGCATACCAGCCTGGCTTAAGTACATGAGATGCTCAGCACTCTTGCCAATGCCATTCATAGCCTGCATGGGATTTCCATGATGTTGATGAATATCATACAAGCCTTGTTGTCCTAGTGGAGCATTTTGCATTCCTTGAAGAGCAGGTAACATCATTGCACTATTCTGTATAGTTAAATTATTGCCCAATGTATGGTTCTGTAATGGTGCCAATTGTGTATGGACCATGTTTGTGGTCAAATGCGCTGGATGACTTCCAATAACTGAAGGATTAATAGCAAGAGTGCCAACAGATGAAGCTATAGCCTGATTAATAAATTGCTGCTGGTTTGTCTGAACATTCTTTAGCTGTACAGGGCCTTGTTGTATATTATTCATTGTTATGGGTGTGTTTTTCCATTTATCTTGATTCTGAAAGAAAATAATAAAAGATGAATAATTAATAACTCAATTCATCTTAACTTCGGATATAATGATAATCCCATAATTACTTGTATGATATTTGAAATATAACTTTTAAGAAGAATGACTTTCAAAACTACAAATTGATACAGATTATCACTTAATAAATACACCAAAAACAGTAATATATACACTAAATTTTTCAATTGCATTGATAAATTATATATATCAACTAAAGGTATAATTCTTATAGGTTATGCTAGTTAGTATGTTACCATATTATACACATTACACATTTAATACATATTACATGTAGGTAATAAAAGTTGGTAAACAAACCTCTGCAATAGAATCTTCACCAACAGCCCAGCGCTGTTTGGAGGCTAAAGTTGGTATTTCGCCCTCTTGATTTTCGCGTTGAAACACATAATGCCCTGCAGCGTCGTCTTGGGCGCGAGTCTGCCCTCGCGCGTTTTGCAATCCTGCTTCGCCCGCCTCTTCCTCTCCACCCGTACCCGGCCACTTCATTGGGCTACCGTGGGGTTCGAGCATTCAGTTTGACTATTCTTCAAACCTTCGCGATCGTAAACACTAAATTATTTGATCTTCTGTTTATACACAAGATATGGCTTTAACACTTAGATTATTGGAGTTAAATAGTAATTCGGCCGTTCAGCATTACCAAATCTACTATTCTAGAGAAGAAGAATTGAGTACTGAAGCCATTTAACGACTTTAATAGTCTTTTTGTCTTTGTAATGACAGCTATTAAGTCTATAGAAACACGATGACAGCCGCTAAGAAAAATCAAAATATTGCAGGAAACTGCAACGGTCCGTTCTTTCAATATAAACACAAAGGCAATGAGATATACCGATTGTATTTAGGCGATTTAATACGCATACATTTTTAATTTGGATGTTACGAATTATGTACCAATGTACTAACTTCTGGACTAAGAGATTTGTCGGCGTCGAAAACTGAATCGAATAAACACTCAAAATATAACACTATTCACACAATTTCTAAACAAAACAACCACAAATATAATGACTATATGTACACAGAACTATTTACAATGAACAATTTTTACAAAAAACTCGGATTAAGCCATTGGCTACCGTCGATACTTTCCGATTTAGAAAAGACTACAAACATCCTTCATTGCCTATCCGCCATAGTCGGTCGGGCAGATGCGATGCGCGCGCAACGCGCAAAGCTATACTATAAACATAAATAAATACTGTCAACGTTCCTTTTTTATTATTATATCTAAAATTTATTACAAAATATATATTAGCATCATAATAAAATAACAAAAGCAGTATTTGCCAAAACACTAATTTAGTAAAAATATAACAATCTAATGAAAAACAATTGTATATGATATATACAAGGAACGTAATTTGGAAAATATTTTGAGCATTAATAAATTATAAAATATATAAAAAATAAGAATATTTCTCAATTTGATAATCATTAATAATTATTTTTAAATAAATAATTCATTATTGTTTTAAATGTATTACTATGTGAAATGGAGTAGGTGGTTCTGTTTGACAAATAACGGAGAAGGAGATACTTGCACAGATTGGGAAAACATAATATTATAAACAGAGTAGGTACCTATTTTTTTATATAATATTCTATCAAGGTCTTGTTTTTATATTTGTTGAACAATAAATTCAAATAAAATGAAGTAAAACAATTTAATTTCCATATAATATAAATAATAATCTGTAGATGAAACTTTAGGCATTATATTTAAAAAGCAAAACTGAATCTAAGGAATAGATTCATGTTACGTACAACAAAATATATTGGAGAATATTTTATTCTGGCAATTTTAGAACTCGGACTAAGATTTGGCGTGGCCACCTGAGATAGAGAATGATTACGTCATGAAAAGCAAAGTATTGCCATATCAAAACTTTTACCCCGATCGTTACGTTACGCAAATTTACGTAATTTAGACAAGATTAATAGATTATTGTAGCTAGCCTATGTGTATTTCATTTTAAACTTATTGTTCTACGTGACGTCACCGGCCCCTATGGGCCGGGCGCACAAAGAAGAGTTAAAAACATACCTAATTTGTAACTATTGTCTAAAAGCATTAAATGATTTTTAAGTGAATTTTCTTTAGAATCGTTGTGATTTCAAACTCGATAAAACGAAAAAATAAGTCCATAGTACCAGGCTCTCAGAGACGGGAAAGAGTTAGCCTTAATTTAAATTCAAGTTTTACTTCTGACATGTTTACACACGCACGTTTTTAATAATTATTTATTAATGTAAATTAATAGTTTTTTAATTCGATTACTTAATTTATTGTGATTGTGTAAGTATGGAAAATAATTTACATTTAATAAATGAATGAAATTTATTAAAAAATTAAGTACCTAATGTATAACTATTGTACCTACTCTTTAAGCATGAAAAGAAAATTTATTATTATTTATTATTGTCCCTCTTATTTCCGTATTTCGGAGGATGTAGCACATACAGAAAATAATTAATGTAATTGTGACACTTCAGAGCCTCATATTATAAAGCCGAAAGTTTATATTTTATTTATGTTTGTAACTTCTTCATGCTCTAACACCTAGATGGATTTGGATGAGATTTGGAATAAAGATAGCTTATAATATCTTGAATTAACAAATAGGGAAACTTTTTATCATATTATTATATATACATAAGGATTAAAAAAAGTTGTTTGAATAATTTATTTTATTGGCCTTTAAATAATATGATTTTATTATGAATGTTTCGAATTTTATTGCCGAGTGCAAAGAACTGTTTAGTACTATGATGGATGCAAATGTTCTTGAATTAGCCAATTTCATGAACTGAAATAAAATTAACATGATTTGTGTATTTACTTGTGATAGGTATCACAAGTAAATACACAAAACATAATATAAATATAAATAGTATATTTATTTAAGTCTATTAATACCTTATTTTCTTCATATTTATAATAAAACCCTATGAACTCTTTAGGTATCTACTCATAAAAACCCATTAAAACGAATGTTAAAGTACCTTAGTGGGAACAGCATCGTGGTCTAAATACCTTTTGGTTATCTTCTTTATTAGGAAGGCAGTTTCAAAATGTTTGCTACCAACTATTCAAATTTCACGCAAATTCTGCTTATGCAGAAAGCTGTAAAAATAAATTTAAACGTAATACACTACGTTTTCCAATTACAGCACTATAGCGCATTGTGCGCCACTGAGTCGCATTATGCTCTATAATTGGAAAACTATGACAGATTACATAAATAGAATTTATTATAGTTAGGAGCAAAGGAAACCGCACAAGTATGCTTTTAGATTATTTAGTCATCCTAGACCACAGAAAAAAATGTAATAAGTTTAATTATGTAAGCAAAACTATCCAGTAATTATGTAATATAGGTATATAAAATTAAACTAATGTCATAATTTATTACCTAATTTGTATGCATTACCATTACAAAATCATTGAAGCAATTATTTCATATTCTACCAAACAATTACAGGGAAAACAGGGAATAATTTCTATACGAAGCTAGTAACACAGAAAATAGGGTTTTGTTTAGCTTAATGTTTAGCTGGCCTTGAAAAAACTGGCACGCGCTGAGGGATGGAAATAGTTATGTTCTGTCTCCTTTCTTCTAATACGATTAACCTGTATACTTTACTTTCTTGAGTGAATGAAAAGGAAGATACCAAGCAGTCTATAGTTATAGTAATACGAAGATATAGTATATAGTACAAAATACAAATTATTTAAAATTTAAATGCGACTCGAACATTAGTAACGACCTTCTTTATTTATCCGGCTAACCAGAAAATTAATCTATTTTCATATTAGATACCTACATTCATTAAAACAACGGTATAAATATATACTACGGTATAAATATTTTTAACATTTTGTAAAGAAAAGACAGTGCATGAGTAGCAAGGAATACTATACTCCTACTGCGTGATTAGTACATCCAAGTTTTAATGTATATGTGATTATTATCGATGATAGGTTATGTTTTCCAGTTTTCTAGCCTCATAAATTTAATGCCCTGTCTATAGTACTGCAGTATAATTTGTAACAAATAATAAAAAACAAACAGTTGTTTAGCTCCAGTTCGCCGAGGATAAACAATTATTAGGTATTTTGTCAATTCTGATTACTGATACGCCAACAGAGATGAAACATTACTATGCCATCCTTCTTCCTCCTTTGTGTACATACATACAGATATGCCTATTTCATTCCTTCATAATGATGAAGGAATGATTAATGAAATAGGCATATCTGTATTATGCCTTTGATGCTTCAAAAGGCGATTAGCTTAAAATCTTATAAAACTAATAAAAAGAAAAATCTATAATTTAAATTGCATATTTAGTTGAAGTTCTAGCAATGTAACGTCTATCAGCTCTTTACCGTAACTTAGAAGACCAGCTGACACTTTGGTCATTATTTTTAGAATCTCTTAAAATTGTACATATTAGTTTTTCGTTTAATCGAATGTTTTCGTGATCGATTATTATTTTAAGTAAGCTATGATACTTCTTTCATAATCTGACAGCTGCCAAATTGGATAGCTTACTTTGTGTCAAATTTAAAAGTATTGAGTTGAATAAATTTTTTTTTTTTTCGCTTTGAAGCCATCAACAACAGAATTGAATTGAATTGAATAAATTTTTAAGATAAGAGATGATTTCCTAATTATTTTGAAAAGTATTCTATGTCTATATGGATAACCAGCTATTACATAATTATAAATTTCAGCAAAATCTTTCCAGTGCTTTTCTCCTGATGTAATCTTAGACAAATTGCAAAAAAGTATTGATTCAGTAATGTAGTATCAGTAGTAGTACTAATAAAGAATAAAGTCTTATAAGTTTTAATTATTGAAAACCTGAAATAAAGGATATTTAAGGGAAGTAACAACAAAAATAAAGTGTAAGAAAAGTATTATTTTTATAATATTTGTAACTTTAAAGTTCAAACTATATTGGTTTTATCTTGAAATGTAAACCAATTAATGAAAACACAAGGCATTTTAAATCTTGCACCAAGTAGTAGAAACAGCGTAAACCTTCTGGATCTCTGGACTGGTTGACATCTACCAAAGATCCAGTTTTGGAAGTTGTAAATGAAATATGCTCATCACCAATGACAATTTCTAACTCCTGTAAATAAAAAATATATCAAATAATAAAACTATTTCAAAAGCATACAAATACTATTAATTATTATTATTTTAAGTAGTATAGGTATATTAAGTGTAAGTAGTAAAAATAATTATAATTTTTTAAGTAATCGAAGGATGTAAAGGAATATGAAAAAACCTACCTGTCTACCAACGCGATCTGGTTGAGGCCAAAGGCGGTCATCTTCATGCATTATTTCCGAATCTACAATAATCCTTTTTAATTCATCCATTACACATGGATGTACATATGCTTCTTTTCGAATCATTGTATCGTTTTTATAGTTTGAATTGTTAGCATATCTTAATTTACCATCGGGCCGGAACTCAAATTCTAGAAATTCGTGGCCAAATTTTCCTTTATGGCCTACATAATAACGTATATAAAAATCTGAAGACATATTTGTATCGGATAATGCTACTTTAGCTATTTTTATATTTTACACCACAGGTATTCTTGAATGTTTTATTTGCTAATACTACGATTCTGTTCAGTTTCTCTACATTAAATTTTCAAGCCGCTTCACGCTTTTTCAGACGCCGATGATGCGAGTTCACCATTCAAATCAAAGTGACATTGACAAACGCAGATAATAATTTAATTCTTGAACATTACAGTCTATACTTTTACCAGTAATAACAAAAGTTTAAAAGTTCATTCATTTTCATTTAAATATGTAGGATGTATCTTCATGAATCTTAATTTTGCTTTTAATTGTTTTTTCAGAAGATATATTTGTGTATACAATGCAGAATTGATTGAAGGTTCGCGCGCACTACGGGGTGTGCATAATGCGCTATGTCTCATACTATATTTTCATACAAATAGTATTTTGCAGTGCAGCATGCATGCCGCATCGCTCCGCTCATAGAGTATATGGCTCCGCTGCAGTGCAGTTATGACTTATGCCTAGTGCGCGCGGACCTTAAGCCATTTGTACATAAACTGCATGTACAGGCCATAGACAATAGATAGAGCAATAGAGGTTTGATAAAATTCAGACGTCAAATTAATCTTTTCTTTCTGACCCAGCGAATATGGGTAAGTGCTTCGTGAATATTGAGAAATTTATCCGTTTTAATCTTTAACATTTTATTTAAAATAGCTATAATTTTGTATTTAATATTAAGTGAACCCTTATAGAGTGTCAATAATGTATATATTTTATTTATTTCTGTGGTTTTAAAAGTGAAGTGATTGTGTTAGTAGTTTAATACATTGAATATCAACATTGTGAATGATATGGTGTACCTTGTTGTACAGGTATTAGCCGTGATCATTGGCATAAAAGGAGGGCCACGGGTGGTAAACGTGCGCCCATCCGTAAGAAGAGGAAGTATGAGTTAGGTCGCCCGGCTGCCAACACTAAGGTAAATGTGTATAATATAACCTCACTTATAAACATACATAACGATGTAGTTTATTTACCAATGTATCAACATTTAATTCATCTCTTACAGCTTGGCGCACAACGCATTCACTTAGTGCGAGCTCGTGGAGGTAACATCAAGTACCGTGCTCTTCGTCTTGACACTGGAAACTTCGCATGGGGCTCCGAATGTAAGTTTTCAGACTATTGTAAACTTGAATATCTGATAAGTTGTAAAAGGTAGTATAATAATAAACATTGGAGTATTTAGTATTGACTTATCTATTATTTATAGGTGCTACTCGTAAGACTCGCATCATTGATGTTGTGTATAATGCATCTAACAATGAGCTGGTGCGGACTAAAACTCTCGTGAAGAATGCTATCGTGGTGGTTGACGCCACACCATTCAGACAGTGGTACGAGTCTCATTACCTCCTGCCACTTGGTAGAAAGAAGGGTGCCAAGTTGGTAAGATAAATAATACAGTTTATTGATTTTATATTGATTTTGATATTATGAAAGAGTTTTAAGTTTGCTATTTAAGAAAATATTGTATTTAAATATAATATTTAAAATGTTATGATTCTTTGAATTATTTTTGTATTTTTATATTATTTTCACATTAGTCTTATTTTATTTTGACGTTTTTGCTTTGTTTGCACTCTCAATTTTATTTTCATGTGGTTATTATATTTAATTTTATTAGTTAGGGTGAAGTTTTTATTGGTGATGATATTTACTTTTGCGTGTCATATGAATTTCATGATTATCTACCATATCTGATTCTTGACACTAACAGTTTAATTCACATTGCAAATAAATATTCTAATTGTTAATGTTTTCCAGACTGAGGCTGAGGAAGCAATTATCAACAAGAAGCGTAGCAAAAAAACAGCTAAGAAATACTTGACAAGGCAGCGCCTGTCAAAGGTTGAAGCTGCTCTTGAAGAGCAATTCCACACTGGTCGTTTATTAGGTAAATATAGCTGTGTCATAGTTTATTTATCAATTGTTAATTTTTCCTTTGTTCCAATCAGTTCTGCAGGCTTAGACATGTTTATTAATAGGTAGACAAGGTTGAATGAAAATATGTACTGTCAAACCTCTATATATTTTTATTTTGGAAAATCTCTTGAAATAGTCAGTATCACTATTTACAGAGGCTGAATTTATAGTAAGAAGTTTTCATTTGTCTATCTGTAAATGCATCCCTACATTCTTATGAAATTTGGTAAAATGATAGTTTGTAAATATGATTTATGTATAGATATAAATAATTGGTCAGT
This sequence comes from Boloria selene, assembly GCA_905231865.2. NCBI lineage: Eukaryota > Metazoa > Arthropoda > Insecta > Lepidoptera > Nymphalidae > Boloria > Boloria selene. The sequence continues at coordinate 4,790,533 of HG993133.1, forward strand.
ACTGTTATCTGCTATAAACCATATGCTTTTAAAATTAATATACTTAGTAATGTCTACCTTGAAAAGGAAAAACTTATAAATTTTATGTAAAATGATGATATCGAGAAGTTTTGAGACTGCATTCATAAGTAGGAACCGTTTTGGGAACTACTTAGCAGTTGCATGATTCCTGTCATAGTTACTCTGATTATTAATAATATTTTAATATATTACAAATTTTTTTTTCAAAATACTGAAAACTTATTTTCTTTACAGCTTGTGTAGCGAGTCGGCCCGGCCAGTGTGGCCGCGCTGATGGCTATGTGCTTGAAGGAAAGGAATTGGAATTCTACCTAAGGAAGATCAAATCCAAGAGGGCGAAGTAGGAGTGTAATGTATAATTAAAACTAAAACACAAATTTAACTTTTTTATTTATCCTTTTCATTACTCATATAGTTATTAATTGTTTAAGTTGAATATTATTATAATGTGACATAAGGATGTTCTATTAAAAAAATCATTGCTAATAATTTCAGCTATTACATTAATAATTAAATTATTATTACTTACGTATAAGATTTATTACACTTATATAACACATTTCTTGGTCACAATAAAACTTTTCATTACAAGAACCTTATAGATTTTTAGTAATGAATATTTATTAGTGTCGAGTTTTTAAAATGGAACAACATACATATTTTGATCTTATTACTTATAGCAAACTCGAAACTATATTTAATATTAAACAAAGTAATATGTATAATACATACTACATTTCTAAGTGATCTTTAATGTCATAGAATTCTTGTATTTAGTGGATCCACCATTTTGCCAGCCATTAGTGCTACATGAATATTTGAGTCCATTACAAAATATAAGAATGGATGTGTAGCGGAAAACACAACAGGATTTGGGTTTTTCAGGTATCCTGCAAAAATAAAATTATTTTAACAAAATAATTTTAAAAAATACCTAATATTTCTATACTAACGGAAGAAGAAAAAATATGTAAAGAAGCTCTGCTTTGATTGGGAAGTTAGAAGTATTGTTGAGATATCAAATAATCATTTTATTTGTGGTATTTATGGATAACGGGCTTCATCAATGTTTATATTTTTAATTTATGTTAATTACGTTAAAAAATGTTACTAACTTTGATTGGATGTCACAGAAATAACAACGGTCCACGGGTACAAAGTAAATTAGAATTATTACATTTTTTTGTTGCAATATATGAACTAAGTGCACTAGCGCGAGCGTTGTCGAAGATGCTCATCAGTCATCATCTTCAACCACTACTAAATCTAATCATCTGATCTATTTTGACGGACATAACTTTAAACAATTCATTATTTTTCGAAAATCAAAAATGATATCAAAGAGATTTAGTTCGACAGTTATCATACAATGAACAAATCGTCCTTGTCATGTAAATGCGACGGACCGTTGAAAAAAGCAAAATCATTAATGACGCACAGGAAACGAATCAACTCGTAATTTTTCTAGTTTTTCTGATTGATGTAATTGAAAAGCTTGAATATCTGATCATAATTTGTATCTCGATTAGGCATTTAGGTCGTAATGTCGATGGTATGAGCGATTTCTATAATGCAGGTGGCTCAGCATCAATGGACTCAAACGCGCGTGTCGCCGCATTGCGCCACCGCGGTGAGAAACAATAGAAGTGGCCTGTGCCCACTCACCACTTGGCAATAAGGTTTTAGCATTCTTTAGGCAGTAATTATCTTAGTCCTATACCGTAAAACGAGGGTAAATCTGTACGCGCAATCTTAAGCGATTCTCTAAGAATTGCATTGCTTAAATGTTAAATTACTTATTTCACATTGTGCTATTATGATAAATTTATTAGCGCTGTAACTTCTTTAGTTTGGTTGGAAAAATACTAAAGAATAAGTTTCGTTTCTCTGACTTCTACCTTCGTATAGGGAAACTGGCTCACAGCTTAAACATAAGAATTTTACAAAGTATGTACCTACCTACCTAACTAATGATAATAATGGTGGCCTCCAATGGATTTCAGGCGTAGCATAGATACCACGTGTAGTCTAATCGTCAATTTACTCCTGAACCCAACTGACTTGTTACTAGGATCTATTTGGTAGTCAAGATGAGAAATGGGCAAAAACGGACATTATTTGTTTTTTAATGTTCCTTACATTTTGTATGGTTTTTACACGGAATTTGTGTTAAGAAAGAAAAGAATGTGCTTAAAACTTAACTTTAAAATATTTTATTACATTAAGTGTAGCCGGTAACACCCAGTTTTCGCCTACAAAAGGTAAACAGATCGTTTATGGGGCAAGGTGTACGCATGTATAATAAAATTCCACAGTCCATATTGAACTTGCCTTTGAGGCAATTTAAATCAAAAATTAAAAATACGTTATTGAATAAAGCTTATTACACTATAGTGGAATACCTGGTAGATGTAAATGTGTGGGATTAGTGACTTGTTGTGTCTCACGTAGGATAAATAGATAAATTGTAATACAATATTGTTACCAAATATTTATTTGAAAAGAGCAACTGTTGAGTTTCTCGCCGGTTCTTCTCAGCAGAACAGCTTTCCGAGCCGGTGGTAGTTTACTCACAGACTTACAGACTGACTTTTAATTTTGATAATGTAAAAATGACGATTCAAAAGAGCTTGTAAAAGTCTATTTGAATAAAGAATATTTTGATTGATTGATTGATTGGTAGGCAGAATTTTCATGCCACTGATCTCATTTGGGCGAAGTGTCATAAAAAATATCTGGTTCTTGACAAACAATTTAAATATAGATAATTGGGAAGGTATACCGTATACGACACATAAAAGTGTGATATTATTGTTATGTTATTAAGTTTATTTTTTTCTGTTTAATCTATATCACTACATAGTATAAAACAAAGTCGCCTTTTCTGTCCCTATATCCCTATATCCCTATGTGCGCTTAAATCTTTAAAACTACGCAACGGATTTTGATGCGGTTTTTTTTAATAGATAGAGTGATTCAAGAGGAAGGTTTATATGCAGAACTAGCAGATCCCGCGGCTTTACCTGTGCTAAATCTAGGGAAGAGCCCGAGCGAAGCGAGGGCGAGTCGCTAGTCTAATATATAAAATTCTCGTGTCACGGTGTTCGAACTTGAACTCCTCCGAAACGGCTTGACCGATTCTCATGAAATTTTGTGAGCATATTGAGTAGGTCTGAGAATCGGCCAACATCTATTTTTCATCCCCCTAAATGTTAAGGGTAGTCCACCCCTAAATTTATTTTTTTATTTTTTAGGCAAAATTTTTTGTTTTTATTTTTTTTATGATACAGCATACAAAAATACATACAACCTTAAATTTTCACCCCTCTACGATCAACCCTTACATTTTATTTGATTATTAAAATGTCACGGGGTGCGAACTTGAACTCCTCCGAAACGGCTCGACCGATTTTTATGATCCTTAGCGTGATTGTCAGCCAGGGTGGAGAATCGGCCAACATCTATTTTTCATCCCCCTAAATGTTAAGGGTAGTACACCCCTAAATTTATTTTTTATTTTTTTAGGCAAAATTTTTTGTTTTTATTTTTTTATGACACAGCATACAAAAATACATACAACCCTAAATTTTCATCCCTCTACGATCAACCCTTATATTTTATTTGTTAATTAAAATGTCACGGGGTTCGAACTTGAACTCCTCCGAAACGGCTTGACCGATTTTTGTGATCCTTAGTGTGATTGTCGGCCAGGGTGGAGAATCGGCCAACATCTATTTTTCATCCCCCTAAATGTTAAGGGTAGTTCCAACCACCCCTAAATTTTATTTTTTATTTTTTAGACAATTCTTTTTCCTACAGACCACCCAATGAGGTTGATTAGCAATTAAAAAAATGAACGCGAGCGAAGCCGCGGGTACAGCTAGTCTTATATATAAAATTCTCGTGTCACGGGGTTCGAACTTGAACTCCTCCGAAACGGCTTGACCGATTCTCATGAAATTTTGTGAGCATATTGAGTAGGTCTGAGAATCGGCCAACATCTATTTTTCATCCCCCTAAATGTTAAGGGTAGTCCACCCCAAAATTTTTTTTAATTTTTTTGACAAAATTTTTAGGTTTTATTTTTTTATGATACAACATACAAAAATACATACAATCCTAAATTTTCACCCTTCTACGATCAACCCCTATTTTTCCAACGCGATTTTTTTAGCAATTAAATAAATGAACGCGGGCGAAGCCGCGGGTACAGCTAGTAGATAAATAAAATTTAAGTGGCTGTTTGTAATGTTAAAAAATAAGTATTCCTAAATGCATATACTATACGAAAATATAGGCGGAAACTAGATTCGTAGGTACTTATTAGAAAAACTATCTGTTTTGGCCTTTGGGTACCTAATCTGGAAAACGCCAGAGCCTCTAGCCATTTTTACTTTTAATTTTGAATACTGGCATAAAACTGATGGTATAATGAGTAACTTATTACCTAATAGCGATTCATCCTCGCTCGGGTTCGTCCCTAGATCTAGCGCGAGTAAATCCGCGGGTTCGCTAGAGTATTATACATATAAAGCTTCATCTTGAATCTCTATCTATTAAAAATCCGCATCAGAATCCGTTGCGTGGTTTTAAAGAGCTAAGCATATGCACTACGTAGGGAGGGACAGAGAGCGGGAAGCGACTTTGTTTTATTAAACGACTTCCGCAAGGGGAGGAGGTTATACTATGTAATGAAGCTAGATTTATTAAAAAAATCCGTTTAAAAATTTAAGACATACTTAGGAACGAACTCGAGCGAGGGTGAGTCGCTTGTTAGTAATAGAAAATCAATTTAGCAGACAGTTTGAGGGCAATAGTATCGTTCAAGGATGTTCCGGCGACGAGCGAGGCGTGACGACGCGAGTGGCGACCCCAGTCTTATGTCCCACGCACCTCGTCTGCTAATTATGTGGATCACACCGTAACCTTACACCCTACCCAAGTTTCATTGTTCAAGCTAATGTGAATAACACTCATAGCTCCTTTGTCGCAACTCACAAGTGAATTGATTTCATTATGATTAATTATTAAGACGAGTGCATAAAAACACTTATGGTTGAATTTTAATAAATGACAAGGACAAACAAAGGTTAACCTTACGTTAAATATTATTTCCAAATATATTTTTAATTTATGCCATCCGATTATTTTTTGCGGTTTTATTTATATCATTTGAATTGAATTTAATATAATAATATTAGTGATATCAAATTCTTTACGAAGGTATCCGCTAATATGTTACATTTGATATTGAATATAAATTACTGATTTGTAATATAAAACCCCTATATCTTTTTACCGTGTACCTTTTTTTATACATACATCTACTTAATAGGGACTTTAGACCAGTATCTGCTATAAATTTTAACATGCTAAGTCCACCCGTTCCTGAGAAAAACGGTGGTTACACACGGACAGACAGACCGACAGACGGACAAGAGAGTGATCTTATAAGGATTCTTTTTTTACCTTTTCTACCTAATAGCGAAAATTTGACAATGCGGCTAAGGCGGCGAACATTATTAAGTGTAGTCGCGCTTTATTCAAAATATAATAATAATAAATAAGAGAGATTAGATATTATAGTAAACTAGCGACTCGCCCTCGCTTCGCTCGGGCTCTTCCCTAGATTTAGCACAGGTAAAGCCGCGGGATCTGCTAGTTATGCATATAAACCTTCCTCTTGAATCACTCTATCTATTAAAAAAAACCGCATCAAAATCCGTTGCGTAGTTTTAAAGATTTAAGCGCACATAGGGATATAGGGATATTGGGACAGAAAAGGCGACTTTGTTTTATACTATGTAGTGATATTGGATAAAAAATACTTACTATTTTTTATGTCATCGGGCTGATATTTTCGGATGGCTACAGAGACTGCTTGCTCTATGCTTCGCACATACACGCCTGGCTGTGGCGTCATAGGGGTGAAGTCGTGCTGTCGGGGCTCGAACACATCTCGGATACCAAGCTAATGCGATCAACAATAAGTTTTAAAAATTTTTCACAACATAATTTAATATTAACAAAACAATCACAGTGTGGGATTAACATTTTCAGTCAAAATACTAAACAGTTATTGACAAAATTCAACATAAAGATAAGTTTATTTTGAGAATCTAATTCCAAATTTCTTATTTAGGATTAGGGTACAAATATTTGATACTATGCATTATACTAAGTAGCGGCTAGTGCCCTTTTATAACGGTTAAACTTATTGTAGTTGTAATACGGGATGCATTATGAATTAAATAGTTTATGATAATGACCACCTACGAAGTACTTTTTTATGCAGGTAGCAATTTTGCTGTTTTAAACTAGATTTCCGAAATAATTAAATATGAACTAACATGTTTTTGTAATGAAAATTAGCTGATATGCTATCGTTTCAAAAAAACTAATGAAATCTGCAATCATTAATACATTCATTTTTTACACATATATGTATGAAATTGAGTGTCCTTAATTGGCATTCCTTCTTTATTAAAAAAAAGAAATAATTAAAACTTCATTAGCGTTCAAAACCAGTTTTGTACTCTAATCTTGTAAGAGACAGATATTGCAATTAGCAGCTTTATAATTTAAAAAGATTTAAACGGTAAACCTATAGCACAGATAGTGAGAGATCTAATAGAACGAGATAAAAGTTCATTTTTAAATAAATATTAATTTTAGATATATAATTAAAAAAAAACCTTTTGCAAGTCCGTTGTGATGGTAATATGACCCTTGACTGTAAAACTCGGTACAACGGCCTTGACACGGCGGGGTTGCAATGCAGCATACACATCTGAGAGGTCAGACTCTCGCGCCATACGGCCTAATAGTCTTGATAGCTCTCCTGACCCTCTTCTTAAAGGTAGAATCACAAGCAAGTAATAGCGCTCACTATCTAATGGGAGTCGGAGTGCCGAAGCTTCTAGGTGGGGAAGATACGCGTAATCTAGCATAGAGTCATACTGCATGTATGTTACCTGGATTTGCACAAAAAATAAAAATAAAGTATCATAGTTATTTTTAATTCGTAAATTTAATTCAAACACTGCTTTTCCTACTATTTATTTTTTATAAATATGTTGGGACATTATTACACACAGCGCCATCTAGTTCCGTGGTAAGCTACGAAGGAAACTTGTGTTACGGATACCAGATAGTTGATATACCTACTACATATATAAGTTTAAAATTTAAATATATACGTATTATAAATATTAACACCCATGACCAAACATCCGAGTTTAACAAATGAATGCCCCCAGCGGGACTCAAACCCGCGACCGCCGGCGCAAGAGAGTACGGTCACTACAAACTGCGCCAAGCGTGTCATCAAATGTAAACCATGTGAAAATTTTTTGAGTGTAAATTGTAATATTTTACCTGTATATTTCTTAATCCGTTTACTAAAAACATCGTGTCATCATCTACATGTTCAGGTACTTCGTAACCTATATCAAATGACCGATATACCAAATAGTCATCGGCGTACGGAGGGCTTGTAAATAAAAATTCTACTGATTTCTTTCGGCGTTGAAGAGTCTCTAGGGACGAGGTGGTTTCCATTGTGGTTCCCACTGTACTTGTATCAGTAGTTAGTGTTGTTGATATTTGCTCTGTTTGCATTTCCGTTGTTGAAGTAGATGGTACTTCTGATTCATTCGGTTGCGTTGTAGAAGAAATATCACCATTAGTAGTGTCAGTCGTAGACATTACCATCTGTACTGTAGATACACTTTCAGTACCTATAGTAGACCCGCTTGTAGTGGTTATGCTTTCGGAAGATACTTGGCTTGTCGTCGTTTGTAGAGATACTAATGACTCTTTAACCTCAATTGAAGTAGATTCGGTCGTCGAATCAGTTAAATTTACGGATGGATCTGTCGAACTTACGGGTGTATCTGTCACACTAACGGGTGAAATTGTCGAAGTTATGGATGAATCTGTCGAACTTACGGGTGAATCTGTCAAACTTACGGGTGAATTACTAACTGTAGTCATCGTTGTCGTAGTGCTTTCAGAGTTATGTTCGCTATCCATTAATTTAGTCACAGTCTCTGCGTTTGGTGTCAATGTGGTTTCTACTTTTACACCTTCCGTAGGTTTAGCCATTGAGGGATCTTCACGACTAGTGACGCCTTCACTTGTCATTTCAGTTGACGCGGAAATACTGTTAGGAGATGTAATTTCTGCACCTGACGAAGGTTGTGTTGAATTAGTTGCCTGAACGGGTGATGTGGTTGAAGTTTCCGTGTCCAAATCAAAACCATAGAATCGTAAAATCTTTTTGTAACTTTCATTAAATGTGACATTCTCGTTATTTAACGCTAAACCTGCGAGGAACCCTTCTTCTGGTATAAAGTAGGTCTGAAAAAAAGAAAACTTTATAATCTACTTGCTAGTTGAAATGTCTTTCGCATATCACTACATATTACAAAACTAAGTCGTCCGCCGCGTCTGTCTGTCTGTTCGCGACAAACTCAAAAGCTATTGCACCGATTGTCATGATGTTTTCAACAATGTATAGAGTGGTTATCGAGGACGATTTTAGTATACACGTTTTTGTATACATTTACTAGCGGGACCCGCGGCTTCGCTCGCGCTAAATCTAGGGACGAGCCCGAGCGAATTGAGGGCGAGTCGCTAGTAATAATATATTTTAATAAATTTGAATTAACGCTAAAAACATTCATACGTATAAGATGAATTATAATTATAGGATTAAATATATTATAAGTAACTATCGGAATCCGCGGTTTTTCCCGCGCTATATCTAGGGAAGAGCCCGAGTGAAGCGAGGGCGAGTCGCTAGCCGGCCGGTACCGCGACCGCCGGCAACCGCTTTGTCCCTGCATTTTAAATCTGTAATATCTTCGAAAATATTCATTTAAATTACATGCTGTAAAGGGCCATATTGATCTATATTAAATGCACAGTGTATTTATTTAATTGGATAAGGATTAATGCTGTATTGCTTAAAATCGCTTCTAAAATCTCGTTGATACTATCTAACTGCGCAGGAGTTGGCTAGTGAGGAGAGGAGACTTCGCCCGACCTGGGACTCGAACCCAGGATCCCTCTCGATGTGTGGCCGTACATGCTAGCCAATACACCATCGAGGTAACCTATATATTATATATCTGATGGTAACAATTATTTGACGCAGTGGCGCGATTTTACGAGGGACGTTCAATTATTATTCAGTGAGAATGAGTATGTTTCTGATTACTGCTATATCCTATCATTCTCTCCTCTATATTATTGAAATACTTTATGTACATTTGCATAATAATTAAATTTTTTTTGTTGCTTAAATAAATAATAATAGTAGGTATACCTACATTAATTTATATTTTATAGTACTTAATAAGTTTATTGAGTTTTTTAAATCTTCATATTTTAAATGAACATTTTAATTAGTTTTATTATGCGGTTAATACTTATTACTTAGAATACGGTTTTTTATCTTTGTAATATTAAGAGATACATAACAGTTTTTTAAGGAATGACTCACTTTAAGTGTACGATGTATATCTCGAAAACCTATCCTCATCACATTCCGGTTCCACGGCAGCTGCATACTTCGCTGGATTTGGTACGAAGATTCACCGTCAACACCTTCGTAAAGAGCCACTAAAATTCCCATTAAACCATAAGGTGAGAATGCCATATTATTGTCATTTAAGAAATTATGTTCCGCAAGAACTTTAATTCCAAATTCATTAGTTACGTCTACCATATGAGCTAACGGAGTTCGTTTTGAATCCCACAACTTAATTTCTATAGGAATTCCATATTCTTTAGAAACCACTAACTTAACAATAGCGAGAATGTAAATAAATCGCGATAAAATCGCGCACTCGATTAAGTGCGAACGTCCGACCCGAACCATCATGCATGCGACTCTGTCCGCGCTTGGGTGGCTGTAGGCTACACTGGCTAAAGGCTTCTTCGCGTCTCATTAGCATTTGATCCCCAGAGTTCTCGGTTAATGGCCTCTATAAACTTACGCTTAAAAAATCACATGTCAGTTATTCAACAAACCGTCAAGTAAATAGGTTTAAGGTAATAAACGTCTTAACTTATTTTGATGTTATATAATATACCTAATGTACGAGTGTGTATTCTAATGTAATAATTCAATGCATTAAATATTTTTTAACAGACTGCGGCAAATTCACATAAATGACACTCTTTTACGCTGCATAGAGTAAAATGACGCCACAGGAAAAGTATTAAACGAAAAAAGGTACCGAAGTTAGTTTCCATATGTTATGTATTATTGTTCCCAGTTCCCTCCTAACGTGCGTTCTTATTGATGCAGCGTGGGGCTAAGTAGCATCTGGCAATAAAGCTAAGATACCCACAGGAAGGGCCCGCTTCGATGGGCGGTGTGCCATTCGGGTTGTTCCTGGCACTTCTATGGTACGAGAGTGGACTGTGGAGCAACCCCATAGCTGTGTGGTCGGCAGACCTGTCGGGCCGTCTGGGCGTCGTGGTTGAACTTGAAGGCGATCCTGCGACGGCCCATTTAGACGAATAAAGGTTTTATTAGGTTTGAGTGGGTAGTAAGTAGTAACTAGGATTTATTATTGTTATTATTCACTATTTTATATTATATTACAATGGTGTTTAAGCAAATATACATAAAAGATACGCGCGAAAGTCATAACCTTCCTTGGCGGATGGAAAGTAGAAAATCTTCATAGAGCAAGAGCCCGTGAACCCCAGACGGACGGACATCCGGTTATTTTTCAACAATGACATGGTTGTCATTTTCGAGGTTTCTCGGGGTGCTGATTACGAAACTGAGGTCCATTTTCAAATCCAAGATGGCGGACATCCGGTTTTTTTTTAAACAATGACATGGGTGTCATTTTCGAGGTTTCTCGGGGTGCTGATTGCGTAAATTAGGTCCATTTTCAAATCCAAGGTGGCGGACATTCGGTTTTTTTTCAACAATGACATGGGTGTCATTTTCGAGTATTCTCGAGATGCCGATTACGAAAATGACGTCCATTTTCAAATCTAAGATGGCGGAGCTGAATGAATATTTTGATAAATATTATTTACTATTCGAAAAAATATTAATGAAAAAACTTCTACTTAATATACTTTTTCAAGTGCTCCAATATACTTAATTGAGGTTAACCATCCGTATGTATTATTTAATGATGCCAAAGAAGTATAACTTCTAACGCGTGTATATACACAGTCTGGCCATAAATACTGTTACAATTAAAAATAAGAAAGATATTACATTTGAATTTGAAATCTGTCATTTTTATACGATTGCTCCTATAATATTACTTTTCTCTATGGATTGCTCATTGTGTTTTCTAATTTTGGCGCCAATACATTTTATAATATTTTGCGATATTAAAATGGAGTGGGGTGATAAAGAGAACCGAATCGCCGTGATTGCATTACACAAAGTTGGTATGGAGCCAAATGCAATTTTTAAAACTCTCCATACGCTTGGTATTAGTCAAATGTTTGTGTACCGGGCTATCAATAGGTACAATGAGACCTCCCATAGAGAAAAGTAATATTATACTTTTAATAGAGAGCCCTCTCTACCGTTTTTTTTGCCAACACTAAACTAGCGCCATCTGTAATTTTTCACCCCATGGCCTATACTTGTCCTTCTGATATCATAAAAATTATATTTAAAATTAAAGTCGATCGATTCTAAATGTGTAAATATAGTGATGATATTATTATATCTATTAACATTAAAATAATAAAAGCAAGAAAAATATATACTTAACATCACCATATTTACAAATTTAAAATCGATCTACTCAAATAATTAATCCTTTAACCGCCGTCGCCGTGATATTACGGGTCCGACAAATCATACACCACGCGCCACGCACGTAATATTACGAAATGCAGCTCTACTTAAAAAACTTTAAAATATAACTGACTTTGCTTATTAATTATGAATATGTAGCTGTTACTACTTTACTTTTGATTGTACTTAATACGAATTTTTAACTCATTATAGGAAATAATTGAAAATTTTCAGTGAACGATACATACAACATCCTACCTGTAACGCCAAAGCCGTGATTTTACGTAGAGTAGTGTTGTACCGCTTAGGAAGTTTATGTTGATGCTAAGTAAATAGAAATCCTAAATTTACAAAATTGAATGATTAACTAAGCGTTTAATGCATTTTTTATATTTTTTTACAGTTAATTTATTCAAAACCAATAAGGTTAATTAAAATATTTTGTTATAATCAACAAAGAAATATAAAGAAATTATTTATCTAGTAACGTCACTAGTGTAGATGATCCACGAACGCCATCACCGTGATTTTACGTGCGGCACAATGTCAACCACATGACAAAAATATACTTTAAATTCAATGACGTTCCGGTAGCGCCGTCCCCGTGATATTACGTACGCAGGGGAAGGGGGGGCAAGACGGGGTACTTAACGTTTGAAGGTCAATAAAAGTTAGAAAAGTCGTGTTTATATTATATTTTTTATTTTAATAATCATCTTTGGTTATGTCTCTCATAATTCAGTCTAATGAGAAACATATGTTACATAATTAAATAAAAATAAAACTAAAAGTAGAAAAAGTCAGATCTCCCCATCTTGCCCCTCCCTCTGGTAAGATGGGGATGAGGTTTGCCAAAATCATTGAATTAATAATTTTTACTGACAAAATTCGCATCTTCATCTGTCAGGTGCAAAAAAGATTGAGATTGGTCAATTGGTTTCTTATTTAAGACGGGTACCCCGTCTTGCCCGCAACCCCGTCTTGCCCCCCTTTCCCCCACTTGTCATAAGTTGAGTGATAGTGTTGGGAAGCTGTCGATAATGTTAAGAGATGAAGTACTAATTATTAAACATTTTGCAATATTCCGAGTATTAATATTTTTGTTATATGAACAATATAGATCCGATTAATGGTTATAGTACATATATTCTCATAATAGGCTAGTTGACTAAATTTTAAAAATTGGTTTATACTGAACATTAGCACCTATTTAACATAAAAAATCGTTTTATTTTAAAAACATCCATCATTTACATTAAGTATTTTGCATTATAAAAAACCAATTTAAAATTACCTCGAAAACGCTCCGTACTGTCATGGCGTCTTGAATGACGTCACGTCGTTCGATACGATAAAAACAACAGTACAGTTCAGTTCTAACGTAATTACTATTATTTTGTTTTCTTTAATTGAAAATGTTTTTTTTATATTACAAGTAATTTGTGTTAAAACGCAACTATAAAAACGCCGTACAAGTTATTTATTTACGTTCCTAACAATAAACAAATACGACAAAAATGTATAAAACTTGCAAAGAGAGAGATAATGCAAATAGTTTACCTACAAATTCTCGAATTTATTTTTATGAAGATCATTTTGATGTAAGATTTACACAATGGAAGTCTAAATCTAAAGCTTTTGAAACTGATGAAGTTTGCAGAATCAGTATTTGTGAAGATTATTTTGTACTATAACTTTATGTACTATGATATTTGAGTTTAGTTGTTTTAGTATTCTAATATAAATTTTGTTTTAGTATCATATTTATTATAAAAACACAGATGCTCTTATTTCTCTAGTTGCCAAATAATATGGTTAATTACATGGTGTATAATTATGAAATTAGTATGACTTATTGCGCATGAAACCTGGTTATACTTCAGGTAAATTCAAATGCCATGAAGACAGAAGAAAACGGATGTGTAGCAGTAACGGAGCAGTATAAAAATGGCTTATACAGAAAAATATTACATATTTAAAAAAAAGCTGTATATCTAGTTTATCTTTTAAAGATACTTCTGATACAAGTTTAAGTATTTATTTATTTATTGAATACAAAATGAATGCATGAATTTGTGCTCTGGACATACTTTACTATGCATAAATTGCTGTCACGCTTAAGCTGCACATAACTGACTGCTTGACCTCTATATGAAGCGCGTGAGGGTCTAAACTCAAGTTTAGCTATTAACACTTGTTTATATTTCGCAAATCTTACCTGAAAACCAGTTCAATTATTTGTTACTTACAATACGTACGCATGAAAACAGACTGGTGTTATATAGAAGTGAAATAAATCTATTTAAGCTTATAATATACATTTTATGCTAGTGTATACTGACATTTTTACATTGCGGAATACCGATGAACAAAACTCATTGTTTGACTCATATTCGATTTTGGGCAAATTGTTACGGTTTACTTTGTAAATCCTAATTCCATAGCAAACTGTACTTGTTTTTTGAGAATATAATTTAAAATAACTGTATCAATTCGACAAGAAATATGTTAAAACGAATAATTTCTACGAAAATATCAACAGCAATAATGGCGTTTCGAACGACGTGACGTAATGCATTCTGATTGGTGTTTACTGTCACGTGACAAAATGTCTATTTTAGCTGAATTTATTTTGTAGAAATATTAATAATCCTTATTTATTTTATTAAATAATATTGTTTTTTGTGATCTCTAAGTCATAATTAATCATTAGAAACTGGCGTCCATGCGATTTATTCTTAGTGGACACTACCCTATTGTTTTTTGGTAATTAATTGTTTTTTACTAATTAAGAAATAAAAGTTTGTAATTTTTTCTAATTATTTTTATTTTATTACTGGTACACCCTTGCTGAGATCGGATTCCCAATACACATGTTAGTATACATTTTAGCCTGGATGATGATAGATTTTATCATCATTCCAAAGTTCATCAATCATTCTCAATCTGTTCTTGTTTTCTTGTGACGCGGTCAGACAAAAATACTAATATTTTTAGATTCGGCTTCTGTATAAATAATAACGTCTACTTTAATAACTTTTTCAAAAATATGTATAGAATTGACTGAGAGCTTTATTATATGTATAGAATCTTTCGAAACATTATTCGTTTATAACATTTACTGCCAGTTTCTATAACCTATCTACCGATAGACCGGTAGTTACTTTCATACTATTTTGACACATTAAAAGTTACAACCTGTCAAAATCGTAAGAAAGTATCGGAAAAGTATTCGGTCTATCGTTAGATAGGTTATAGAAACTGGCCGTTAGTCAGCCTCCATAATCAATCTCACCTGCACGCGGTACCCCTGTTAACGGACGAGGCTCTGACAACCGATTTGTGTCGGAATAACCACTTATACCTAGCAGGGCTACCTGTTAGTAAAAGCTTCAGCCCTGGGAGGTGTTCCTTGAAACTATCGCCCATTATTATTCCTACCTTAACTCGTATTATCTTTTATGTCCTTATCAGTCCGGTTTTCGCCCCTTTCACAGCACTGTTCGTACGCTGCTGAACGTCACAGAGGACATTCGGTACGCTATGGATAATACCAGGCTTACTGCAATGGTACTTCTTGACTTTAGTAGCGCATTGAACTCTGTTGACTTTGACATGCTTCTAGGCACTCTTCGCGCAGTTAGCATTTCTCCTGCGGTCATAGACTGGTTTCGCTCATATCTCTTCGGTTGCCGCCAGGGTGTAAGAACTAATGACACTTCATCGGTGTGATTGGACTTTACGGCTGGCGTTCCTGAAAGGCGGCGTTCTTTCACCACTTCTCTTCTCTGGTTTTTATCAATAACATTTCTCGCGCCATTTCTTCTCGTTACCATCTGTGTGCAGATGGTTTACAACTATATCGAAATTGTGAATTGAACGATTTACCTAATGCTATTCATACCTTAAATAGTTACTACCCATTTTCGACTACGCTGATGTATGCTTTCTGGATATGACTGAGGAGCTACTGAATAAACTAGAGCGTCTCAAAAATCTCGCCATACGCTTTATTTATGGTCTGCTGCGTAAGTATGATCATGTCTCCGATTTTCAAGCTTAACTAAAATGGCTCCCATTTCGCCTTCGCCGCACACCTTTACTTTTCTATTTAATATCCTTCATAATCACAACTTTTCTTCTTACCTTTGTTCTCGGTTTAATCTACTTCCGACTCCGACACGTTCCAGAAAGCCCTGCTTCACAGCGATGCTTGAGATACCGAGAAGTAACACTAAATTTTTACAAAACTCTTTCTCGGTACGTGCTGCAGTGTCATGAAACAAACTCCTTAAATTCCAACAGGCAAGCCCTTCTGCTGCATTTAAAAATAACATTAAAAATTATTTTCTAACTCAAACTGAGGCAATACACTTTCCTATTTGCATCATAATAATACGTATGTTTATGTACTTATAATAATATATGTATTTATATACTTATATATGTATGTATGTTATTTAAATATATATATATATAAAAATCCGGTTACAAGTGCATATGAACATCATAAATTTAAAACATAATGCTCGTGCAGAAGATTAAAAAGAAAACCAAGAGAGTATATCAGCCCGTGTAATTTTAAAGAATACTTAGCACCTAATAAACAAATAAACTTTTGATTCAAATTTTGTAATTTGTATTTATTTTATTAGTATGTTTATGATGCCTAAATTTTACAAATAATTAACAGATTTAGATTCGGCTTCTGTATTAATAAAAAAATCCAAAAAATATTAAATTACAGATTCAATTTAGACTTTAATTATAAGTATGTTACGAATATGGAAATATATCGATAAAATATTGTTTGCAACACTAAGCGAAGTTATACCTAAAGGTTGCTGGCGCTAGGTGCACGCCACGCGAACATAAGCTTGGCGGTTAAAGGGTTAAGTAGGGTTGAAGACTGTCGTTCTATGTAATAAATAATACAAGAAAATGTTATTTTTAAACTTTATTTTGTATATTTTTAGTGTAATACAGTTATTGTATAACACAGCTCGCCGCGCGTGGCATTACGTAGAGCGTAGACATGAAGATCGTAGATATAAAATCTTACCTCTGGTCATACAGACACCCAAAGACACAACGGCTTAAGCTAGGCGTAATTGCTTAAACTAGACAACAAAAAATAAAGCGACCTTTAGACTGCTTATTTAAAATAGTGTCAATATCATATAACTAAATTAAACCCAACTAAATTTTAAGATATTTAATATTTTTACTAAGCGTCAAAATAATAAAATTTAAAGAAGTTTAAAATGTCAAAAAAACAAAACAATGTTGCAAGCTATCCAATTCACGCATTTGTATAAATTTATTATTTGTTTGAAATGCTGGTTCACTAAAAAGTTATAATGAAATATATCGATTCAAATATTTAAATTGTTATTTTAAGCAATGAACAGTATTATTTTTATGTGACATTATGCTTATTTTTCTCAAAATTTAATAATTTTTTGCATGCAAATTTGTTTGGTATGCGTGTACTGGACTGCTGGATTGACGATTGCGACCGTAGCGACATCTCTTACACCGACTTATAGTCGCTGATAAATTTAAGCAAAAGTTTTGGGTGACGCGCAATAGATGACACTACCAATTTTTTATCTGTTGTCGATGTTCTAAGTTTCCAGCCCCTGAGACCTCCTCTGTTTGTGACAGAAAAAGATCTGGCCGTCCACGTAGTGTTCGTTCGAAAAAGGTGGTCAAAGCAGTAAGGGAAAGAATTCGCAGAAATCCTGTCCAAAAGCAAAAGATTTTATCTCGGGAGATGAAGATAGCACCCAGAACCATGTCGCGTATTTTAAAAGATGACTTAGGACTTGTAGCCTATAAGAGACGCACTGGTCATTTTTTAACTGATAATTTAAAAAAGAATAGGGTGGTAAAATCGCAAAAACTACTGAAGCGGTACGCAAAGGGAGGTCACAGAAAAATTTTGTTTACGGATGAGAAAATCTTTATAATTGAGCAACATTTTAACAAACAAAATGACCGTATTTATGCTCAAACCTCTAAGGAAGCTTCCCAATTAGTCGGCAGAGTGCAACAAGGGCATTACCCGACTTCAGTGATGGTTTGGTGGGGTGTTAGCTATGAAGGAGTGACTGAGCCATATTTTTGTGAAAAAGGTATCAAAACATCGGCACAAGTGTATCAAGATACCATTCTTGAGGTAGTTAAGCCCCTTAACAACACCATGTTCAATAACCAAGCATGGTCTTTCCAACAAGACTTCGGCGAACAAGGCGCCGGGTCATAAAGCTAACGCAGTCTTGGTTAGAAGCGAAGGTTTCGGACTTTATTAGAGCTGAAGACTGGCCGTCGTCTAGTCCCGATCTTAATCCGCTGGATTATGATTTATGGTCAGTTTTAGAGAGTACGGCTTGCTCTAAACGCCATGATAATTTGGAGTCCCTAAAACAATCCATACGATTGGCAGTGAAGAATTTTCCCATGGAAAGAGTGCGTGCTTCTATTGATAACTGGCCTCAACGTTTAAAGGACTGTATTGCAGCCAATGGAGACCACTTCGAATAAGCTTTTTATACTTTAAATTGTTTTATATTTATGTATAAAACTGACACACTGTAAAAGTAATAAATATTATTTGCATTAAATTTTTTTTTTCTTTGTGACAATATTTATGGCAAGACTAGGTATAAGTACAAACACACTTTTTTAAAACTGTGAGTTTGTCAGCGCATGTTCCTCACACAGGTTAAGAACAATGCACCATTATTAATTTTGGGTCACCGTGGCTTTGGCAGGTAAACGGTACTAAAGGTTAAAATACCGATCTAAATACTTCAAATAATTAAGAGTGATTTTTGGTATTACCACAGGTAATTTACCTTTAGAATATTACGGTTTATATAATTAGTTCACGGGCTCTTAGACTATTATCCTCATATTTCAAATGGGTTAGCAAACAAACATTAGTAACTTGAAAAATGTCACTTAAATATATTTTTTCGACAATTTTGTGTATCATGAACAGAATTTATACTTTACAATATCTTTGATTTATTTAATACAATTCCATATAATGGAAAAATTAAGTTATAATCTGTGTAAGGGGTGTCCACTTAAAAAATATATCGATATTTATATTCGATGTAAAATATTGGATCCCAGCATCGATGTTTATCGATATATCGATTATTGCTAGAAAACATCGATATTTTTTCACTATCGAATACTTTCCACAAAAATTTAATATTACCTTTTTCCAGTGAAATAGACTTGCGCGTAATAGTTCGCGACTGGGAGCGGTCAATTTAGTTCGCAGGTCCTTAGCGAACTAGGTCTTAAGTTACTTTATGGTTAGTTCCTTTCTCGAATCCCAGACAGATCGTTCGCCCGATCCGGATTCCGGATTGTGTAGCTCGCAGTTCTTTAGTAAACTAAAGATACTGACAACTATGCATATGCGCAGAATATTTTTGTATATTGAGCCTTCACAAGTTTATAATAAATAATTTAGTTATGTAGATTTTTAAAACCCGATAATATTGATAGTATTAGGTAATTGTTAGTGAAATTTTTAAAAATAATGAATAATATACAATTTTATTATTCGCGACCGTTGTCATATCAACATTATAACTTGAACACAGAATGATATATTAAGCATAAAGTACCCTTAGTTAAATTTATTATTGAATTGATAACTATTTTTCAATATGTTCATTAAATATTATCTTTGTTAACAGTTTTAACTTGAACTCATCAATAGATTCATTTTATTTTTACACGACTGCCCAAAAAAAGGAGTGTTATGTTTTCAGGGTTCATGTATGTATACTTGTGAGTTTCTTTATTCCAGGTTTTTCCTTTTCCTTACCTTTTTGATTCCATTCTTAATTCGATGTACGTGGTATCGTTAGAATCCTTGTGTTACTCCGGGTGACATAGGCTAGTGAAAAATAAAAAAAATATCCAGTAGATAGCTATATTTCATTTAAAGAAACACATTTTATTTTCAAAATTCGATTACGTACTATATAACCATCGTCTAGAACTCTTTGAGTACATTACAAGAATATGATGATGTTGTCCTCCCGGCCGAGTCCGGCCACGACGGCCAATCTCATTGAGACTAGCCATCTGCGCGGGAGATACAATATAAAATGCGGGAGGTATAATATAAGAGATATAATGTATGCGCAGACACAAGTGCAATCTCTGTTCCTTATCACTCTCCAATTCCGGTGGGACGACTGCTCGACACGACCAGTGAGGGTTAAGGCGCAGGACCAACGGCTTTACATGCTCTCCGAGGCACGGGGATGACACACCACCAACTTCCCATCTCCGGGCTGTTACTGATGCTTACGAAATCGAAAGACTCAATAACTAAACTTGGCCCGACACGAGACTCAAACCCAGGAACCGGGAGGTCCGACCGTACATGCTAGCCACTACACCACCGAGGCAGTTAGAAAACAAAAATATAAAACAGTAGTATTAAAAATTAAAATCCTTTCTAGGCAACATAGTATTACGGGTATATTTAAAAAAATAATCTTTTCAGTTTTCACTAAAAGGAATGAAATAAAAACAAATAATTAAGAAAATTAACAAACAGGCCTTGCCATGTTCAAAAATTAACTAAAAAGTAAAAAATAAGTTAAAAAACCAACAAACATTTTAATTGTAGCCAGGAGACAGTTCAGTGATAAATTTCCCCAAAAAATTTTACAGGTCCCCAGGTTTTTTAATTTTCTTAATTATTTGTTTTTCCACTATTCACTATAGTTAACCTTAACACTTTTGTTTTTTTCATTGTCACTGCTCTAATTTATGAAATATTTTTAAATGGAAACTTTACTGGTTTGTGTTTCACATATAATTATTTACTTCTAAGTAATACTGAACTGTATGTTTCCCATACATTTAAAAAATAAGATAAAAATAATTAATTAAGTAGTGCTCACACTTTCACTCAGACAAACTAATTTAAGTACTAGTTCTTTTAATAATAATATCTTTAAAATATTAATTATTCTGAATGGTTTTTAGTGAATAAAAACACAATTTTACAAATAATCAACTTTTTAATTTTAATAAAGTTTTGGAAACAATCAACAAAAAAATAAAATTACTTCTGCTATTAGGTTAAAACTTAAAATATACTATAAAAAATATAAACAATTTAATATATTTTGTTAGTAGAAGAAAAATAACACTAACAATTCTAATTTGTTACCTAATAGTTAGGCATAGAAAAATAAAACAGTGAAAGAAAAAAAAATAAAATAATAAAACACTCAAGTGAGATCTATGCTTTTTGTCATTAAGCCTTTACCTAATACCTATAAAACATTAAAATAATAAAATAAAAATACCATTTTACAAATAACCAACTTTTTAATTTTAATAAAGTTTTGGAAACAATCAACAAAAAAATAAAAATACTTCTGCTATTAGGTTAAAACTTAAAATATACTATAAAAAATATAAACAAATTAATATATTTTGTTAGTAGAAGAAAAATAACACTAACAATTCTAATTTGTTACCTAATAGTTAGGCATAGAAAAATAAAACAGTGAAAGTAAAAAAAAATAAAATAATAAAACACTCAAGTGAGATCTATGCTTTTTGTCATTAAGCCTTTACCTAATACCTATAAAACATTAAAATAATAAAATAAAAATACCATTTTACAAATAATCAACTTTTTAAGTGTAATAAAGTTTTGGAAACAATCAACAAAAAAAAAAAATTACTTCTGCTATTAGGTTAAAACTTAAAAAATAGTATAAAAATATAAACAATATAATATATTTTGTTAGTAGAAGAAAAATAACACTAACAATTCTAATTTGTTACCTAATAATTAGGCATAGAAAAATAAAACAGTGAAAGTCAAAAAAAAAATTAAAATAATAAAACACTCAAGTGAGATCATATCTATGCTTTTTGTCATTAAGTCTTTACCTTATACCTATCATTTGTTACATTAATCAGTCTTATCATGTTATCACGTTAAAATTACATATTATTATGTAAAAATACTAATTTGGAGACTTTGTTTGGTGACAGTAGTGTTCTTCTTTCATTAATAATTTGTCCTGTCGCCGAAAAAACGCGCTCGCATGGTATTGACGTCGCTACTATGCAAAATCTCTTTAGCATGTATGCGTATACATGTGGGTATAATTGACGACGCTCGTGCCACCATTGAAGTGGATCTTTTTTTCTATATAAATATTCCTCATTTAGGTATTTATCAAGTTCCCGAATACCAGCAGCTAGTTGATTGTCTGGTCTTGTAATTTTGCTTATTTCTCTATCGTACTCCTCCCAGATACTATCCTTTTTAGTAGAAGACGCCACCGATAAATCGTTAGAAGGAGCCACTGACATAGTTAGAGCCTCCGTTGTCAGTATTTGGACTCTGCCAATTTTATTTCACAGACCTTGTAGCGCCATTTCGCAAGCTCTTTGATTTTTAAATCCTCTTTGTTTGAATCTGGGGTCCAGTAAAGTACATTCAGCATATAAAATATGGTTCTCGAGATCTCTAAAACGCTCTTCCATACCTCTCTTCAGTACAGCTTGCACAGCAACTGTTTTTTCATTTTTAGATATATTATGTTTATTTAAAATACTTTTGAGTAAGTTGCAAAATATTATAACTTTGGATAAAGTTACATTTTTTTCTGCACTTATTTCTACAGTAACTTCATAAAATGGACTAAGTAAAGGTAAAATTTCTTCTATTACCTCCCAGTCCCTATCATTTAAATTTAAATCAGAGCGTAAAAGTGCAACTGTGGAAATTACTGCCTCCTTTACCTGTACTATTCGCTGTAACATATCGTATGTAGAATTCCAGCGGGTCTGGACATCTTGTTTTAGTTTGAGGACAGGCAAATTCATTTGTTGTTGAGTTGCAATGAGTTTTTTTTTTCCCGTGTGTACTACGGTTAAAAAACTCAACAATATTTTTAACTTTAGCTAAAGTGTCCGAAATTTCCTTTGTAGCTTCTTGAACAACGAGATTTAAGGTATGTGCGAAACATGAAATTGACCGCCACTCCCCAAGTCTGACAGCAGATAAGATGTTTGCAGCATTATCGCTAACAATAGCAGCAACTTTGTGGGAAATATGCCACTCTGCCATGACATCTTTCATAAAACTGCATAAGTTTTGGCTGGTATGGCGCTGATTATAATTTATACAACCAAGTAATGCCGACTGAAGCTTAGTCTCATCATCTATAAAGTGGGCTACAATAGCTATATAGCTTTCATTATTCCTGGACGTCCAACCATCAATACTGAGAGACAAAGCTGATACAGCATGATTTTTTTTTTTTACTACATCTGTTATGTCATTGTGAATGGCAGATATTAAATTTTCTGACAGTGTTTTTCTTGATGGGAGCTTGTAGCCTGGGCAATTGGAAACTAATTCAATAAGTTTTCTAAAATCTTCTTCTTCCACGATACGTAGAGCGTGATGCCCTTTAGCAACCATTTTCACCACTTGTCTATCTATTTGTTCAACCTTCCGGACTGGAGGTGGCCTACGTATGTACTGAATAATTGATTGTTGGGAGGCTGTGGAGGGAATAATATTCTCCGACTCCGATGTGTTCAGATTTTTTTGGATCAGTGGTTGTCTTTCAATTATTAATGGAATTAAATTGTTCTTTGTTTTCATATGTCGGGTTAAATTTCCAATAGAACCTCCTGCATAACTTATTAATTTCGAACAGTGGTTACATTTTGCTTTTTTATTATCTATGTCTTCAGTGAAATGTGTCCACAAAGAACTATGTTTCCTTTTTGATGACATCGTAAGAATTAAGCTGTAATAAAACAAAACGTAATTTTTAGATTTACGCGAATATTTGACATTCTAAATAAAACATAGCCAGGATAGCCAAAGTCACTAAATTCGCTTTGGTAGTCCACAAAATATAAATACTCGCGAAAGAAAACCGTTATCGTCCCAGAATGATATGTGGGGCTATTGAAATTAAAAAAACATGCATAATACGGAAAATAGCTGGATACTACTGTAATAAGCATTATAAAATGTAACAACAGAAGTAAACATTCACAGACAATTTATAGATGTAGTTAGTTCATACTGTATGGTTCAAAATAACTTATAACAGTAATTGAGATTTATACTTTTTATCTATAAAAGTAGCTTAATATTTTAACTTTAAATAGTAGCAATCTAAATTAATATTTTAACTTTTTTAAATTACATATAAGACAATAATACTATTTAAATAAATGATTAATATCTTAATTTTTAATATCAAAATAAATTCCAGTGAGCAAAAATCCGTAAAGATAGTTTTATTTGAAAACAAAACATATGTGACTACTTCACGTCTATGTTACTAAATATTTTGATAGTCATTTTAAATACCTGTTACTATTCTTTTTTTATAACACTACTAGCTGACCCAGCCACGCGTTGCTATGGCTTAGTAATTATAATAGATTGAATCAATTTTTTTACTAATTCTTTTTTATACAATCAAAGTTATACTTTTTACTACTAATACAATAGATACTAATATACTATATGTATAATTAATTACTGAAAATAGAATTAAACTAAAAAAAAGAATTAAGAATTTATCATTTGAATAAATAAATTATATTAATAAATTAACAATTATCAAATTATAAACAAAAAATAAAAGGCTATCAAGAAATAAGTACTTACATGTTTTCGAGGTGGTATGAAAATTGAAAATTAATTGACAAAAACTAATCAATAAAATTTGTGTATGTTATTATTTATAATACTAAAAATATTCAAACTGAACACTGCAAAATAATAGCACAATACAAAGAAAAAATAAAAATTATAAAAAGCATTCACAAAAAACTGTAATAGTGATTATTATACAGACGCTCAATACTCAATAAAATATTAATATTTGTATTTGAATGAGTGTCAAGTGTCAACTGAACGTTCGTTAATCGTTTCGTTCGTTAATCGTTTGTTAAGTACTTGACAGCTGTCTGACAGTCTTCGAATTCGAAAAGGATCCTTAGCACAGATTACTAATGAACTAAAGAACTAAGGAGCGAGGGATCTGAGAACTAGTTCGCGTAGTTCGTCTGTGGGATCGCTCTTTCGAACTAGTTCGTTCGCGAACTACACAAGTCTACAGTGAAACGCACAAAGTTTGTGGTCCTTGATTTTGTAAGTATGAATGTAGAATTAGAGACTAGAGTAACATAGCTAAACTAGTAGTGTAATAATAGTGATTTTCTATGAGTGTTACTTGAATAGAATTGTACTACTAAGATAGTGGTGAGATGACTGAAATAAGTTATACCTACATTTGTATGTGAAATAAAAACGACAAATTAATAGAAATATAATTTTATAGTCTATCATTTTGAATATTTGTAAAAATTGTGGGTAGGCACTGTCTGTAACAAGTATGTAACCCCCTGAGACGTCTAATACCCTAGTCTCTCCCGTGACCATGATTGCTGTAAAGCATTCGAAACGTCGGGAACCAAAAATCATAATAAACCCGCGACAAAATCCGAAAAGATAGTTTCATTTATAATGTCAAACATTCGCGTAAACCTAAGAAAGTATTATAGGAAATATATTTATTATTATGAAATGTATTATAATATAAAAGATCATTATATTATATCTTCAATATAAAACACTGTCACAAACGAGTAGAGGTTAGGTTCATAAACATAATAGAAATATAATATTATATACCTTTTCAACTTCGAACTAGCAATCAAACGATAGGTCAAATCAGTTATTTTAGAGTAATAAATTGTAGTAGCAAGTAAAATTCTTACATAAATTTGTCTTAGATAAACAATTAAAACAATGATTTATTTGCGTTACCGCCAAACAGAAGAAGACGACGCAAGACAAGAAGAGTGTAGTGTCAACTGTCAAGTGAGTGTAAGTTAATATAATTAACCTATAGAATCCACAGACTATACATACATTGAGAGTAAATAGTCGATCAATCTGTCAGGATAGATTAGATAATTAAGATGACTATCTTAATGAACCTTATTTAAAATTGAAGGCATCAAGTAGTGTTAAAATTATTTAGTTCGTTAATAGATTCGACAAGAAAATAAAAAAAGCAAATATTCGATGTTTCTATAAATAAATATATCGATATGTCGAATACAATAAATGTTAGTCAAAACATCGAATCAATCCGATATATCGTACGGAATACATCGAATAAATTCGATATATCGATGTTAAGTGAATATCCCTAATCTGTGTATAATCAACTCACAACTGTCAAAATGGCTTCCATTTTGCGTTCTCTTACCAATATTCTGTAACTCGAAGATTTACTACAAATCGTAAACTCTTCACTCTGGGTGTCGTAATTTTATTGTGATATTTAACATAAAAAATTCTTCAAAATATCATTATTCATCAAAATTAATGAAGAAAGACTACCTATAGGTTTTGTTTTTATGATTCATTTTTATGACATCGAAAGAGTTGACGCCAGCGAGATAGTGGACAGGTTAGTACCATTCGCACTACATAATTTTAATTTATAATGCTTTAACAGTGAATAAAATTTTATTTTAATTTAAATAATAAGTTGTGAATTGTGAAAACTGGCATATTTTATAAGTGCTACGTTATTTATTGTGTTCATCTTCATAATCATATATAATATCAAGGTTTAATCGGGAGGCCTATCGGAATATTGACATTTTTAATTAAATAAAAATAATATAATTTTTATTATTTGTAGTGTGTGTGTTAAATGACATGATATAAACATATCATAGAGGTGAGTACTTATCATTTATAAATCTGCATATTAGGCAACTGACAAAAAATTATCAGAAACAAGAAGTGGATAAAATTAAGTTTTAGTCCATAAATCTATACTGTAATATATTTAAGAAAATATCGTTTTTATGAATATGAAAAATATTTAAACAAAACTTTGTGTTTGTTAGTATTATCAAACAAAAAACAAGAAAATTATTTCTTCTTAATATATATTTTTATGCAATAACAACAGCTGTGATCTAACAACACTTGTATGTGGAAAATAAATATGTGAGTACTGTGTAAGTAAATATTACCCTTTTATATATATAATACTTGAAATAATCATGGAAACTTTCTATTAAATAATTTATTTTACAGTGTAAGTGACAGAAGATTCAAAAGAAGATTTCGTGAAAAAAGTGATATTAGTTTATGATCAATTTGTGATCATAAACTGTAGTGTTTAGTGCCTTACAATGGATCTCCCAGATTGCCCTCCTGGAGCGGAGGGCTACCAAGATTCTGTTATTGAAGTACCAAAAAAGCCTGATGAAGCCACTTCTTGCACTAAGGTAAGATAATTTTTATTTTTTTTTTTGCTTTCAATTAAAAATAATAAAATAAAAAATATTGAAATACAATTAAGCTTCAATTTTTATTTATTACTTTATCAACACATGTGAAAAGTTCTAATTATATACATATTCTGAATAAAAAAGCTTTATAATTTTTAGAACATACTAGAAATATGATATGAATAATGATAATAAGTTTCATGAACAAAATATTTGTATATAATTGAAGGCTAAGGCTATATTTTATAAATGAAAGTAGAAAAAAACATCCTCTACTTACGTACAGCAGTTTTATTTAGGTGACAGGAAGGATTGATACTAAAATTTAAAATTATTTAGTAAAATCAGATTAGAGACTTAGTATTTTTCTCAGTAAGTAAATGTAGTATTAAATTAGAAATACACTGTGTGACAGTCTATTATACATGTATTTTATTAGCTTGAATGAATAATTAATGTTTTTAATCATCTGCATTCAACTTATTCTTACTGGTTGTCAATGCCAGGTTGTCTTACAAACAGGCAAATATTTAATTGGTTAACAATATTTGCTTTTTTGTAAGGCACTTTCCCCTTTGACTTATAAAATGAAGAGGTTCTACTATACATCTAAGTCCATAATTACAATATAAGGAGTATATATCTACTAATAATTATATAACTTATTTTATTTCTCCAAAGACATTTAGATATTTTATTTCTCTGAATTTCTCTAGCTGTATTTATTCATTAGCTGTATTACTTCTAAGCTTAACTCTTAACAAGTTTTCTAAACTCTTAGGACATCCCATTTATATTTATATATAATTAAAAAAGAAAACAATTTTTTAGTACTCTATTACTAATTGTCGCCATAAACTGAAAGAGAAAATATAAATAAAAACATTCATAGTATTTAAATAACATTATCTAACCAGGTGATTAATTTAATGATGGTATTAGGATTTGTGATATTCGTGTAACATACCAACAAAATAACTAAAAAGATGTTATATCTGTAAAAATATTTGTTTTATTGAAATCAAAATGATAACTATCTCTTTTATTTTAATCAAATACACAGACCTTAGCTTTGTTAGTATCTTAACTGCAACTTGCACATCAAAAATTTTAAGTGTTTCTGTTTTCCAATTCATAACTACTTTAGTTATGTTTGATATACATGTATTATGCTAATGTCCTGAAGAAAACCCGTTTTTGACTGAAAGTATTGTGATGTCATCTTTTTCATAGATGAGATAAATATTAGATGTCTAAATGTTACAAAATAACTTTTAGTGAAAATGTATTGTTTTGTTATAAGAAGTCATAAGACTTACTCTTTCTTTGCTGTACTTGTACTTTGGTGTGTACAGTTCACTTGGTGCGTTTTTGAATAATATATTAAATAGTTATTGAGAGCGTTTTAAACTACAGGAGACAGACAATATGCTATTGACTTTTTTGTATTTTTTTTAAAACCTACAATTATCTAGTACATTTTAAATAAATATGTTGGGACATTATTACACACATCGCCATCTAGTTCCGTGGTAAGCTACGAAGGAAGCTTGTGTTACGGATACCAGATAGTTAATATACTAAATATATAAGTTTAAATACATACATATTATAAATAAAAATTAGCATCTGATTTTGAAGTAATAGTTTTTTTTTAGGTTTTTTTGAAAGATATCGTAAACGCCGTATTTAGTAGTATACGCTAACTTCGTTAGATATAGCGCAAAAATATATAGACATAACGTTGGTAGTGAAAGAATCTATGTTTAGTGGGAGAGTGGATAAGAAGCCATCGAGCATTTTCGTAGTAACTTTATTTTTGGTAGTATTTTTTGTCCCTACACACTACTTACCAAACAAACTTAGAAACGAACAATTTCTCCAAAATCTGGTGTTAAGTTCAAACAGCCCTTCATTTGATGTACATAATACATATCGCAAGGTTTAACAAGCGGTTACGGTAAGAATGATTTAATTCTAATGATGTTTTGACACAACTAGTTATTGTGTTTGCCAGTGGGAAAGAAATATTTTTCTGTAATAAAAGATATCCCCAAATGTTGACCCGAGCAAGAAATTATCACTACAATTTTCGTTAAAATCGGTACCTAGAAAATAGGTCATATTCTATATGCAATATATTACAGTAATTGATTTTAAAACAATCGGAAAAAAATGCTTATTACGTTTGACGTTGCTAGTATATTATGTTATCAAAAGGTGGTATGGTTAAAGTCCCTTTTAACCCCCATCTACCCCCATCTACCCCCTATTTTTTACTTTAACCTATGTATTATTTCAATATATGATTGTAGACTTTAATAATGAAACACCATGATGCAACATATACTTTAATTCTCAGTTTAGAAAACCACCACCAATAATCTTACAATTTACCGGTCGCCTGCTGTGCTCAGTGCGTACCAAAGACAATCTTTCTTTTCGTGAACATAGACAACACAATCTTAAGACTATAACTGCTACAACCTATTACCATATTCCGGCCCATATTCCGGCCTCATTCGACATCTGTGGGATTTTGTGTTTTTGCTATATATGTGTAGAAAGATATAACTATAACTTATAAGTTATAACCAACACTCACATCCTGTGTAAACAGTAAATACACAGCGCATCGCGTGCTCTCGCTCTCAGATATCAACAAATGGTAAGTATATTTTTGAGGACTAGAAATTACGTATTTATTATAAACGGGTGTTTTTCATTTACCTATTTACGTTTGTGCCGCGAAACGGATATGTGTTTTGCAAGTGATCAAAATGCGACCAGAGGTGCAGCGTTGCGGATTTTATTGCGAAAAATTAATGCTAACGACCTCTGAAAGTATAGCCATTTAAGTTTTTTTTAATTTTCAGGCTGAGCAAGAGTTCCAACAACATCTGAACAGTTTGAAGATCAAGACCGAAGATGGCAACTACCGGTGCATGGTCGAACGTCGCGGACGTGACATCTCGGGCAAGTGGATATACTTGTGCTATCCTTGTGCGGCGATGTGCAGCGGGGAGAGCGTACTACAAGTAAATAATCACTTGTTTGAAATAAATTAACACAAAACACAATCTTAGATGCTAGATATTAATAAAAGAACAATTTTTTAGACGCATATATCTGGGAAGAAGCATAAAACCAAACTTGGCGCGAGAACAGTGTGGCCTTTGAAAATTTTTGAAGAACATCCTTATGTGCAAAACGTGAAAGGAATACCTAGCAAGTATACAGGTAATACATGTATATTTTTTATTTTTAAATATTAATATCGATATTCTTTAAACATCTCTTTAAAGTAGTAGTGCCATGCTTGTTACCTTCGGGTAGCAACCAAATGGGCCGGCACGCCCCGTATAGTTCATTAGTACCACTCTCTCACAAAAGACCGGCGTGAAGTGGCAGCTATGCTGTCGCGTTTCGTCCGGTGAGTGAGAGTCCGGGAGGCCCACTCTCCTTCCCCCCTCCCTCTTCCCTTCATCCTCCGCCTTCGTTCCCCCCTCCCCCACTTCCCTCCCTCCTCCATCCCTCCCTTTCCTGAAAGGCCGGCAACGCATCTGCAAGTCAGACTTGCAGATGTCCATGGGTGGAGGTGATCACTTCCCATCAGGTGAGCCTCCTGCCCGTTTGCCCCCTTTTTACCATAAAAAAAATCTTCTGTAACCACAAAGTATAATATGAAAAAATATATTTTGACTGTTGTTAACATACAACCTATAAATATTTTTTGTAAGTAATGTAGCTATGAATGAATGAATTGATACATTATTTGCATAGACCACATCTAAATACGAAAAAAGTATAAGGAATCCTGCTTGTCTGATAGAACTTAATTTCACATTTGTACTCGAAAAACGTTGAAAGTCTTTAAATCGATACTAATATTATGAAGCTGAAGAGTTTGTTTGTTTTTTTTGGTTGAACGCGTTAATCTCAGGAACTACTGGTGTGAATTGAAAAAATCTTTTATGTTGAATAATCTGGTTATCGAGGAAGGCTAAAGGCTATATTACATCACGCTACGACAAATAAGAGCGTAGCATCAATTAAAAATATTGCAAAAAAAGCCTGCGAAGCCGCGGGAAAGGCTAGTAATAAATAAGTAATAACCTATCTATTATTATTATGTTTATATCTCAGCAACTGAAAAAGTGCTGCAAAAGATGGCGGATGAAGTGAAAATTTTTAAGACGAATCCATCGGAGCTCGATATGAAATATGATAAGTACCGCGAGGTGCGTTGTCATATCCAGGATACGCTCGATAATGTCAGGTAAGTAATATCTCATTAAAGCAAATCGTGTTATGACATTGTAAACCAAAGATTACGTTTCAAATATTTCGTTAACTTTAAAATTATCTTAGTCAGAATTGTATTATTAATTAGTTCTCAGGGATGAGACATTTTTCTGTAGTAAAAAGTATACAAATTGTTAAGGGGCCATTCATTTATTACGTAAGACTATTTTCGCTATTTTTTGACCCCCTCCCCCCTAATATAAGAAAAAATAAGAATAGGCCGACCCCCTCCCCCCTGTTTAATATTTATCGTCTGATTTATTTTAATGTTTATTTATAAAAGTAACAATTTTTTGAAATGTTTATTTGTAATTTTAAAGGTACAGTACCTTTCACTCGTTTGCCCGCGCTTTTTCAAAGTATAATTTTAACATTGCGCATTTTTTTGATCTTACGTCAGAACTATCGAGACTCCCTCCCACCCCCTTGTAAGAAAACATAAGACATGATCGACCCCCTCCCCCCCTTAATTGTCTTACGTAATAAATGAATGGCCCCTAACCTATATAACCCAGCTCATCCATTCGAAATTTTATTATTTGCGCTTCCCCGCGGATTCCGCTAGTTGTATAATGTTTACAAAAACTTGACAATTTATATACTAAAATATACTGAGAAAGAAAGAACCACTCTATCTATTGGTCATGCATGCATGAAAATTGGTGTTGTAGTTTTTGAGTTTATTGCAAGCAGACAGACGCGGCGGAGGACTTTGTTTAATAATATGTAATGATTCAAATTGATTTCATTTAGGCCATGGAGTAAATGGAGAGCGCATGCGGGGAGCAACCGCGCTTGCTAAGCATACGTTAAATCAAGCTTGTGCGATCTCAATGTTGACGTCTTGTCTATTTTTTTCGATAGTGCTGTCGCAGCATCGCAACGATTTATATCGATGTAATTCAAGATTAGATGAGTTTGTATTTTACTGTAGGTGTTATTATTGATTTATTTAAAGACAAGTGGTGCCTAGGCTAATTAAAAATATGTATTTTGTATGATTTAAAATTTGTACATTTCCCAACGATGGATTAGTGCTTTTCAAAGAGACAATTTTTTCCAACAAAGCATAGCGTTGTATGCTCTAGACATTTCACACCGCATTGCTTTACCTTTCACTAGTAATAAGTCAAACAATTATCGATATCGATGTTTTTTAAAGTAGCCCTTTTGGAATCCCTAGAGAATCAGTCATCACTTGGTTGTCACTTCGTTATCCAATCACGGCTGGCAAAGCTTGCCTCTCCCCCCGCCGTAAATAAGCGACTTTGAGCTAATACAAAAACATGCCAATGCGCGCTCCATTGGTTTTATGCTCCATGATTTAGGCTAATTACTTGATATTTTCCCTTTCTAGAGCACCTTTACTAGGCGTGGAGTACCTGATCGAGCACCCGCCGGAGGAGTCGCACTACGAGCCCTCGTACATGTGCACACTGTGCATCAAGCAGGGCCACCCGCGCACCATCGTCAACCATCTCACTTGCTTCTGGCATAGATATAATTATATTGTAAGTTTACTTTAACTTCTGATAATTATTATTTATTTATTTATGTACCATTAAAGAAATCACAAAATATGAAGTAACAATCTCTATAAGAGATCTCTTCCAGAAACTCGTCTACATTAAATTGTTTATACTTAACATATAACACTGACACATTAGGGGCCTTTCATTTATTACGTAAGACTATTTTCGCTAGTTTTTGACCCCCTCCCCCGTATTATAGGAAACAATAAGAATAGGCCGACCCCCTCCCCCTTGTTTAATATCTATTACGTAAGAGTCTAAAAGAAAAAAATGAATACATGTTTGGTTTATTTTAATGATTATTTTTCAAAGTAACAATTATTTTAAATGTTTATTTGTAATTTTAAAGGAACAGTACTTTCCGCTCGGTTGCCCGCTCTTTAACAAAGTATAATTTTAACGCATTTTTTGATCTTACGTAACGTAAGTGAGTAAGTATCGAGGCTCCCTCCCACCCCCTTGTAAGAAAACATAAGACATGGTCGACCCCCCTCCTAAAATATCTTACTAATAAATGAATTAAAATACTTAATAAATATTTTGGAGTGGTAGTGCCATGCTTGTTACCTTCGGGTAGCAGGCGAATGGGCCGGCACGCCCCGTATAGTACCTACCACTCTCACAGAAGACCGGCGTGAAATGGCAGCTATGCTGTCGCGTTTCGTCTGGTAAGTGAGAGTTCGGGTGGCCCACTCCCTATCCCTCTTCCCTCCTACCTCCCTCTTCCATCCCTCCTACCTCCCTCCTACCTCCCTCCCTCCCTTTCTTGAACTTTCTTCTCTCTTTCTTTCTTCACTCGTTGTTGACGGTGCTTGCTCTGATCCTAAATACGTCAATGCTGGTGTTCCACAAGGCTGTGTACTGTCTCCTACTCTGTTCCTTCTGCATATCAATGACATGTTGGAAATCAGCAACATTCATTGCTATGCAGACGACAGCACTGTGGATGCCCTGTACACTGGCCACGCTAATATTTCTCGGGAATACGTCGACGAGTGTCGGAACAAACTTGTGTCTGAAATCGAATCATCACTTACCAAAGTCTCGGATTGGGGTCGACTAAACTTAGTCCAATTCAACCCCAAAAAGACACAAGTTTGCGCGTTAACCGCTAAAAAGTCGCCATTTGTCGTCACTCCTCTAATTGAAGACACTTCCCTGTTTGCCACAGCCAGTATCGGAATACTTGGCGTCGACATTTCGAGCAACGTCCAGTTCCATGGTCAATTGGAAGGTAAGGCCAAATTGGCCTCAAAGAAGCTTGGTGTGCTCAGTAAGGCGAGACAGTACTTCACGTCGGGTCAGCGTCTTAGTCTCTATAAGGCGCAAATTCGGCCCCACATGGAGTACTGTTCTCATCTCTGGGCGGGAGCTCCCCAGTACCACTACTGCCATTTGACCGCATTCAACGTAGGGCGGCCCGAGTTGTCGACGATCAAGCTGTTTCCGATCGGCTTGATCCTTTAGCTCTGCGTAGAGATGTTGGATCACTCTGCATCTTCTACCGCATTTATCACGGGGAGTGTTCCGAGGAATTGTTAGGACTGATCCCGGCCGCAGAATTTCACCATCGGACATCGCGTCAAAACCGCAACTTCCATCCACACCACCTCGATGTCCAGCGTTCCACAACAGTGCGATTTTTAAGACATTTTCTGCCACGCACAACCACTCTGTGGAACCAGCTGTCGCCGGCGGTCTTTCCAAACCGTTACGACCTGGCAACCTTCAAGAAGAGAGCGTATTCCTTCCTGAAGGGCCGGCAACGCATTTGCAAGCCCTGGGGTGTTGCAGATGTCCATGGGCGGAGGTGATCACTTTCCATCAGCTGAGCCTCCTGTCCGTTTGCCCCCCCTTGTCCTATAAAAAAAAGGCCGGCAACGCATCTGCAAGCCTTGCAGTGTTACAGATGTCCATGAGCGGAGGTGATCACTTCCCATCAGGTGAGCCCCCTTTGTACCATAAAAAAAAATGAATAGCCCCTTACGATGATGTATGTCGTAGCTGCGGCACTTCAGCAAGGCGTGCGCGCTGCTGGCGCCGTACCGCAATCAGTCCAAGTACCGCGAGGGCGTGGCCGTCATCATGAACCGCCTGGCGCTGCGCGTGCAGGACAAGTACGGCCGCCTGCGCCCCGTCAACATCGACAAGCAGGAGTACGAGAAGGACAGGTGATTTATTTATATTTGTATTCGAATAAAGTGAATATCTTTACGTATGAGGAAATTGTAACTCAGTTGAATGTTTACTTTAAAATAAATATATTTATATTTACGCAGCGTACGGAACGGAAGTTCTCAATAGAAATATTTTTCTTTCGTTTTTGAAACATTTTTCATTGATGATTCGCTCCTATTGGTCGTAGCGTGATTTAATATAACCTATAGCTTTCCACGATAAATGGACTATCCATACACAAAAAAAAATTTTCAATTCGAACCAGCAGTTCCTGAGAATAGCGCTTCAACCAAACAAACTCTTTAGTTTTATAATATAGGAATAGATTTTAAAATTTAAATTACAATGTTTAGAATTAAAATATAAAACTTTATAAGGTACTTTGTGCCATTTTTAAAATTTTTGTAAATTGTGGGTAGGCACTGTCTTTAAGAAGTATACCTCGAAGACATCAAAAACCTTAGTGTCTGCCGTGGCCATGATGGCTGTAAAGCATTCGATATGTCTGAAAAAAAATTTATAATTTATTTTCTTATTAATCTCTACTTTGAAATCCTAGAGACCAAATTCATCAGTGGATCTTCAGAGGACACCATTTCGCCGAAACTGACACCTGTACTTTCGAGGAAGTCGTCGACGCAGACCTAATCACTTCATTAGGTCAGTTTCTGTTTATATTATGATATGACTTGTCCTATAGGCAATATAAAACATTGTTTTTCATATATTAATGAAAACTCCAACTCAAAATAATGAAGGCTAACGCGTATGAATTTGCCGCTAGGGGCGCTTGTGTAGCGTGAGGTCTCCGAAATGTCAAAAGTCACTGTTTGCCGGTTGGCTACGCGGTTTATTTCTATTAAGATTACTGTTACGAATATTTAGCAATACGTTACATTAATTATGGCAAATAGAAGTTGCGAATCGCTATCACTTGATTTGAGACAGTTTTAGCTTTCGGAAACTTATCTTCGCTTTTTTTCCGAGCAAAACGGGATTGCGCTACACTGTAGCATGGACAATACGTTTACTCTACGGTTCTTTTGTATTAAATATGATTTAAATGTAAATTATTCTTTTGGCGCCCGTAAAAACTAACTTTAACAGCCGTACTTTAGGACCTCACTCTACAGTAGCGCCACCTGGTGAGCCAAAAAAAGGTAGTCCTCATTAAGTAAACTTTTTATCTTTACAGATTCATCTGAAAAGTTAAATGCAAGGTATGAATTCATATTTACACATCTCATCATGTAGAACTAATATTATATTAAATCATATTATTGAAAAATTGTGAACACAATTGTTTTATTGGTAAAATTAAACTTTGTATTTAAGTAAATTCCTTTTAAAAGCATATCAAAATAATATATTTAAGATTATTATTATTTATTTTGACTTTAGAAAAAAACGCGATCCGTCGCCACCGATCGTGGCCGCACCTTCGAAGCCTCATAATAAATTTCATGTAAGTAATTATTCATACACATAACAAGTCGTTGTAATGGATTTTTTATTGTAAAAAAATGCTCATAGTTTATCCTTTAGATTAACTTGAATAAAAGATTGATGATTCCATATAAATTTTAGAAAAAATAATCGTCCGATATTAAGGTACCTTTCTAGTTTATCAGATATTAATTTCTTATTTGTATTTAAATAAATATATGTATATTGGATCATATAACCTCCTTATTTTTTACATTCGGTTAAAAAGATAACTTATGGGATATTTGAAAGTGATGTATTGTATGCTCTAATCTAAACAGGCACAAAAGCGCCGCAAGCGAGGATCGATGGAGTCGCTGTCGGACGTCAGCGACGAGCCCGAAGCGCGCCCTCAAAAGGATAAATCTCCAAGGTGAAAAGGTTTATTATTTTATTTGCTTGATAACATATCTCTAATTGCCGTTATAACGACAGTTAGTAGTTATGGATATAGCCATAAGGGTTTACCATTTGGATTATCCTTAGGGATTTATATATGACATGATTTTCATGATTTTTTATAGTAGGGCTTTAACAAGAACCTTTCCAATAAGGAAACTCAGTCAATAATGGATTAATGGAATCATTTCTTTCATAGGTTAACTCATTTCATTACGGTTAACTAATTATCTTATTTAATCTAATCTAATTGCTAAGACTTTACTGTGAAAGGTAGGAACTCCTCAAAACCATTATTTTTTTGTTTGTAAAGTATTTTTTTACTTTTGCTATTCCACATTTAGCATATACTTGGACCTAGTTATGCAGAAAACAGCCATGTGCGAAAAAGTACCAACAGAGTTATAAGCAATTTACTGTTGATAGTTGCACTTTTGTTACGTTTCGTTTTTCTGATTATTTCGAAATTGAAAAATATATGTATAAGTATTGTTTATTTTTTTATCCTATCCAGTATTTTGAACTGTTGCTATTAAAGCAAATAATTACGTTTTAGACGTGGCTGTTTTATACAAAATAGCATATTTTACAGTAATCACAGTAAAGCTTAATCCAGCCACATCCAGTTGGCTGTGTTTTGAGTTATTTTTAAAAAGCAAAACAAATATAAAAACAGCCAAAAACCTGTAGTAAGTAACAAAAATCATAATACAACATATGTAATAAAATAATTATTTTGATATTTTCATATTGTTTTTGAATTGTTATTAGATTTTATAAAATCATGATACATTTTGAGAAGTTTTTTTCGTCTTACGAGTACATAATGCCATATTTTGAATGTAGTCATCACGCATATACCGGTAGTAACATTTAAATCTGTCATACGAAGTCTGACATACGAATAACTGTTTTTAAATACCATGTCATTGATTTTAGTAACAAGAAAAACTGCATTCATACATTTAAAAAACTTGTACTCAGCTCGGGAATCGAACCCGGACGCTTTGAAAAATAAAACTAACATCATTTCTATGTAAACATAGATGAGTAGTTCTTAGGCAGTAAATGTTACTAGTAACACAAGCGATGTGATGAGACCTGCACATGTTTCATAGTAACATTTACAGCTTAAGACCTACACAATCGATATCTAAATAGAAAGAGTTTTAGTTTTGTTCTTCCATACTTACTATCTCCGAACAGATCTTCATATGTCTTATAGTTTTAGACTTCCCCATACTGACCAATTTGAATGTTACACCCGGTTTTGTTTATTTCAGGCATTACTTTCATCATAAGAGTAATTTTAATATTTTTATTTTGATCAGGGACCTTCATATCTACGTTTTTCAGAAGAGACGATCCCACCTCTTGTGCACCATGTCTAGCCTGATCCTTTATCCATGTATAACAACTTTGGATATATTTAGCACTGTGCGCTCCCAAGTAATAAAGCCAGATTTGTATTTTGTAAAATATTACATTTGTTTGAATATGGGGTAATGCTAGTGTCTTTTGCATATCAAATGTAGGACATTCGATGTTTTCTTGATTTTTAGCTAGGTTTATATCTATTTGTAATTGAGATCTTGCTCTTTCAGCCTGATGAAGATGTAAATTGTGTTTTTCTCTTACAGAGTTAACATCCCCACCGCTTTTTCCTGCATTTTATAATTCGATGCGAAAGGTATCGCATACATTGCACGCAGGGGCGGATCTTGAATTTGTGGGGCCCTGGGCTAATACTGCTTAGGGGCCCTACCTAATTACTCAACCAATTGCCATTTTGCAAAAAACTGTTTTCTGTAGTGATGTAGGTATATATAATATATGTATATATAATATATGTATATATAATATATATTTTTTTTTTTTATTCATTCTGAATAAGTGCTTGACTACGTTCCACCTGATGGTAAGTGGTAACGTAGTCGTAGATGGTAAGTCGCACTAATTCAGTAGCCACCTATTCACTCTTGCCTTGAAGACACCCATATTGTAATCGGACGGAAACACTGATGCAGGCAGGTTGTTCCAATCCTTAGCCGTACGTATAATAAATGACGAAGCGAAACGCTTCGTCCGGACAGGTGTGATGTCCACGACATAAGGATGGAGACCAGCCGTTCGTCGCGTCGTCCGATGATGAAAGGGGGATGGGGGAATTAAATCATGTAATTCCTGCGCACACTCTCCGAAATGCAACCTATAGAATACACAGAGGCTGGCAACCCTACGTCGGTGATCGAGACTTTGTAAGTTAGTTTTTACCAGGGTAGGGTCACCAATAAGCCTCAGCGCACGCCTCTCAATCGAGTCCAAGGCTGAAAGATGGCATTTCGCAGCACCAGCCCATATGTGACTACAGTATTCCACGCACGACCGGACTTGAGCTTTATATAGATTAAGAAGCTGTCCCGGCGTGAAATACTGTCGGACCTTTGCGAGGATGCCGACCTTCCTCGCTGCTACCTTAGCCTTAGACTCGATGAACCGCCCGTAGTTCATGTTGGGGCTAATTTCCATTCCTAACAACTGCAGACGGTCAGTGTATTCCAGAGGCACATTTCGGAAAGTAGGAGTCAAGATGAAAGGACTCCTTTTTGTGGTGGCCTCTTCACCTGCTGCTTGTGTTTTGGTGGTGTTGAAACTCACAAGATTGGCATCGCCCCAATTGGAGACAGTCCTGAGTGTGAGATTCAACCGCTCTACCATGGCCTCTCTTTCGGACTGAATTTGATCTCTACTGGCCCGAGCATTCGGCAGGTATCTCTCTACAACAGTGCTGTCGTCTGCGTACCCATAGATACCGGGTACAAGCAGATCGTTAATATGCAGCAGGAACAAGGTTGCAGAGAGAACAGACCCCTGAGGAACTCCTGAGTTGCTCATTAACGGGTGAGATGAATAACCCTCAACCACAACTCTGAGTGATCGGTCACTCAGGAAATCTTTAATCCAGCCGATCAGGCCAGGAGATATACCATAGGCTGAAAGCTTGCTTATAAGGCTCGCGTGCCAAACCCTGTCAAATGCCTTTGAGACGTCGAGGGAGACAGCGATCGCCTCCCCACTTCGCTCAAGAGCTTCTCCAATAGTGTGGTTGGCATACACTAGAAGGTCCCCAGTCGACCGATTCTGGCGAAACCCATATTGTCGATCACTGAGGAGATCGTTTTGTTCTAGGTATGCCAGTAGACGATTGTTCAATACACGCTCCATAATCTTGCAGAGTATGGAGGTGATCGAGATCGGACGATAATTGGCAGGGTCAGCACGGCTACCTTTTTTGGGCACTGGTTGCACGTTGGCAAGCTTCCAGGATTTAGGCACTATTCCAGTCTTAAGAGAAAGGCGGTACAGACGTGTCAGTATCGGAGACAACTCGGGAGCACATGTTTTAAGTACTATCGCTGGTATACCATCAGGACCACAAGCTTTATTCACATCTAGACGACACAATACTCTCTTTACCTCCTTATTAGTGATGGGAATTGCAGGCATTGAAATCCCGCAGTGAGGTAGATGTGGTGGAGTAGCATTGCCAGAGTCTAGACATGAATTTTGGGCAAAAAGAGAGGCAAGCAGATTCGCCTTCTCCATTGCCGTATGAGCGAGGGATCCGTCAGGTTTTACCAGCGGTGGGAGTGAGGGCCGACAGAAGTTCGACTCGACCGCTTTGGCAAGGGACCAAAAAGCTCTGCTGCCAGATGGTTGAGCAGAGAGCTTTGCGCCAATATGTGAAATTCGGTCAAGACGAGCCTTCTTTAATGTCTTTTTGTAGGACTTGGCGGCTAAGTTAAAGGCTCTCTTCTTGGATCTTACATCCGGAGCTTTGCGGTCTCGAGCATCAGCCCAGGTAAGGTAAGCCGAATGCTTACGCTTTTCAGCAAAGATGCATTCGGTATTAAACCATGGGCGAGCTTTGCCACCAACAGGTACATCGGAGAATGGGATGAAATATTCCATCGCTTGATGCACCATATCAGTTATAGCATTCGCACAGCTCGACGGATCGGAAGAAGAGAAGCAGACCTGCCGCCAAGGAAAGGATGCAAAAAAGTGTCGCATCTCATCCCAATCTGCTGACTTGTATTGCCATACTCGTCTAACACCAATAGAGTTGTTTTCAGGTGGAGAGTAAGACGATACAGTTTTTACCAGACAGTGGTCAGAGCTACCCAATGGGGATGAAACCTGGATGTTATACCTGTCCGGATCAGTTGTCAGCAGAAGGTCCAGACAATTAGCTGTGTGGCCGTCCACATCGGGTACCCTCGTCGCTTGGTCAACCAACTGGGAGAGTCCAAGTGACACCGCAAACTTCCACGCTTCTCTCCCAGCATGGTCCGTCTTCTGGTATGGGAACAGCCAATCTTCATGGTGGGCGTTAAAGTCCCCCAGAAAGACAAGCTGCGCGGTGGGGTACCGTTGGATAGCCACATCAGCGGCCTCTCTGAGATGTTCAAATAATCGAGTTGTCTCCTGGTCACCTGTGTGCGATCGGTAGATACAGGAATACAGGATCTTTTCGATTCCTGTATCTACGATAACCCAAATCGTAGAAAATGTGGGGTCTTCAAGGTGGCGGAGACGTTGGAAACAGAGGTCATTTCGCACGTACAAACAGACTCCGGCCCGCGAGCTGAAATTATGCTCCAAAGAGTAGCCGGGATAGTCCAGGTACGCAGCGCTTAATGGACATTGAATCTGCGTCTCCGTCAAAAAGAGCATGTGGGGCTGCGCAGTCTCGAGATGGAAGTGGACCGATGAGAGGTTTGTGTGCAATCCTCGGATATTTGTGAGGTGCACATTAACTTTTTCTTTTTAACCATAAAAATTTGTAATAGAAGAGTGAATAGGATGGAGAATGGCAGTTGAACGAGGTGTTGCACGAGCCAGGCAGTGATATTGGTGTTGTCATGTCGTTGAGGGCTTAGTCTGGAGACTGCGGGGACGCCCGAACCCCCCCAAGGATCGCCATCGGGCCCCCTCCTCTGGTCGCCAACCAGCACGATGGAGCCACCCTGGGATTTTACACAGATGGCGGGGCAGCCTTTCATGGGTGGCTAGCCCACTAGTTGGGCCCCCAACTGTCTGCGGTCGGCCAGCGGCAAGCCGTGCTTCGGATCCCGCTACC
Organism: Boloria selene; assembly: GCA_905231865.2. Classification (NCBI taxonomy): domain Eukaryota; kingdom Metazoa; phylum Arthropoda; class Insecta; order Lepidoptera; family Nymphalidae; genus Boloria; species Boloria selene. The sequence goes on from HG993133.1 coordinate 4,832,750, forward strand.
CTCCGCGACTAAGCTCTCGACACAACAAACAACAATCCACCACCAACACGGCTACTGTGCAACACAACTGTTCAGACCCATTCCCCATACGGCTTCATCAGCCACTACATGCCGGAACGCGTTGTTGGACGCTTGGCGGCACGACTTCTGCTGACGGGTGGTAACCGTGCCGTCGGCCGATGTTGAGGCCTACCACCGCGACTACCAAGGTGTTCGGTAGTTAATCCCTTAGTCGCCTTTTACGACACCCACAGGAAGATATGGGGTGGCCATATTCTAATTGCCGTAGCCACACAGCGAAAAAGTATATGTATATATAATATATGTATATATAATATATGTATATATAATATATGTTATGTACAGGACAAAATGTTTTATTTATTTATTAAACATTATTTACCTATTGCAAAATAAATTGACAGGTTATGAATGGTTATGTTATATTAATTATAAAGCAACCTTTCTGCATTTTTGTGCTGCAAATTCTTTTATTTGGTCATCGCAATGTAAGTCCTTTGTTAAATTGCAATTTATGGAAAGAACTGATAAATGATATAGTTGTACTGTATTTGTTTTCTATATACGACATCCTGGAGAAAGATCGGTCCTCTTCACAGCTAGTGATCGGCATCGTTAAATTTTTTTTTAAGATGGTATAGCAGTTTGGGAAAACCTCAACAAGTTGCTTTTCATAAATTAGCCCAAAAATGTCACTGCAAGAGTGTAAGACTCTGTCTTAGACAGTAAGGAAGATTTTAACTGAATGCACTCATTCACTAAATGTTCGTCTACGTCATTTGGATAATCTATATAAATAAAATGATAGAGGTCTGCAGTTGTGCGCGCATTACGGAAAAACTACTGGATAGATTTCAATGAAACTTTCTAAGTTTTATTTCTTAGACACTTGGCTCTTATCAAAGAAAAAATGATTGCAATATCTTCATTTAATAAAAAGTTATTAAAATTTTCATAATGCCATCATAATTAATTTTTAAAGCTCTGACATCATCATCACCATCTGGTCTGGCTTAAACTTTTTACCGTAAATTTTAATTTTGTTTGTAACTACTTCATATTATTTTAACAAATATTATAAAATAATATAATAATTGTAATTATAGTAGCTAAAAATAAGTTAATAATATTGCCATATTTATAATGTAATTGAAAATTTTAAATTTTTAAATATTTAGAATTAAAATGTATAATTTTCCAAGGTACTTTGATGCCATTTTGAATTTTTGTAAATTGTAGGTAGGCACTGTGTAACAAGTGTTATAACCAGCTGAGACATAAAAAATTTATGGTAAAATACCTTAGTCTCTCCCGTGACCATGATTGCTGTAAAGCATTCGAAACGTCGGGATCCAAAAATCCAAATAAATCCGCGACAAAATCCGAAAAGGTAATTTCATTTATAAAGTCATGTTTTATAATTCTTTTTACTTACCTACTGCCTACTATAAGCAGGAAGTTTAGCAAGAAGACTTATGCAGAATACTTTCAATTTTAGTAAATTAAAAGAAAGCTCCGGTCTTTATAACTTTTAAGTTATCTATCACATAGTAAACTAAACACATTTCTAACAATAACAAAGTCAATTCGTTAATATAGTCGACGCATAAGTGCGGAAAAATAATAAAATTGCGTATAATAAGCGGAGGGAAGTCCCCAGTAATAGACAATACACGGAATACACCGACCGAAAACAAGCGACGGGGAATTCCCCGTTCCGTTATATAGATGTGCACTCGGGTTGATTGATCGCAGTGCTGCCAACCTTATGATCGGATTTTTTTTAATTCTAGATAATTTTTATTATTGACAATATGGTCTATTGTTTTCAGTTCGGCTGGAGGCCCTCTGTATCCACGGGGCCCTGGGCTGCAGCCCAAACAGCCTTTAAGTAGATCCGCCCCTGATTGCACGTATCTTTTGCTTAGTGTTTTAGTGTTTTAACTTTGATGTTATAGTATCTGTATCTCTCTCTATCAATGATTTTTTTTATTTATTGTTTACGCACACTAGGCATCCTATTTTCTCCTCTTTTTATAGAGCCTCTTTGGTCTAATAAAGGTTTTTGGGAACTAATTTTGTCCATGGCTATTTTGTCCATGAGATTTTAGTTGAACATATTGAGAGTTTTACAGAATATATCACGGAAAACATCATACTATGGTTGAATTTTATATTTGCGCAAAAACTTTTTTTTTTCTAATGGGTAAACAAAAATATAATAATCTATTTGCTGCGCACGCATCTTATTCGGTAAACAAGTAAGGGGCCATTCATTTTTTACGTAAGACTATTTTCGCCAGTTTTTGACCCCCTCCTCCCCTATTATAAGAAAAAATAAGAATAGGCAGACCCCCCTGTTTAATATTTATTACGTAAGAGTCTAAAAGAAAAAATGAATACGCGTTTAGTTTATTTTAATGTTTGTTCTTCAAAGTAATAATTTTTTGAAATGTGTATTTGTAATTTTAAATGTACAGTACCTTTCCCTCGGTTGCCCGCGCTTTTTCAAAGTATAATTTTAACTTTGGACATTTTTTTGATCTTACGTAAGAACTATCGAGACTCCCTCCCACCCCCTTGTAAGAAAACATAAGACATGTTCGACCCCCCTCCCCCCTAAATTGTCTTACGTAATAAATGAATGGCCCCTAAGTAGTTATAAGTAGGCGGGAAACGATATAATATATTGTAACAGATAAATTCCTTTTTACTTGCCCATGTGAATGAAACTAATTATTTACCTAATTAAATTACTTAAACAGATTTTTTTTACTAATCGTGTTATAAAATCAAAAATATTTGAATTCACAAAACAGCCAGGATAATAATAAAAAAAGCCAACTACCACTAATAACAAACATCTATTTGACAGAAAACAGCCATCATAGACTGGCTGCTTCTTACGTAACTGGAACACTGATATCTTCTAACATTTTGAAATTTGTAAAAAACAACCATATCGGTAGGCTGACTTCTGCAATATAAGTATTTTAGTTAGTGTCAAAATTGGCTGCATTTGACACCAACCTGACTGTTTTTTACGAAATGGATTTGTTTGAATGGCTGGATTTGACGGCTTATTATCTCCGAAATTATTAAAGATATCGACATGGGTGTTTCTTTAAAAGATGCGCCGTGTCTAAATTAGCAGGGCTGTTTTTATAACTCATTTTTGGAAAAATTGTGAGATGGCTGTTTTCTGCATAACTACGTCCACTTTTGCTATTTCACAACAAGATTTATACAAAATGTTCACTTATTTTTCATGTAATTGATGTATGTGTATATAGAATCAAAGATACGAAACGCTACGAGCCTTACCCGGAGAGGCGGCGGGAGAGTCCTCCGAAGTCGCGATACTCTACTCGAAATGTACCTTCCAAGTCACAGGAAAAGGTAAATATAATGACTTCATAATTCAAAATAGTGTATATTATTGTTTTATATTTTTATGTTCGCAAAAAAATAAATAAAAAAAGATTTCATTTTTGCGAACATACATTTTTGCATATTCAATAAAATATATATTAAGTATGTAAAAAAATGCATTCATACAAAATTTTATTTAGAAAATGTAAGCCAATAATAAATACATACATAGTTCAAACTATTTCTGGAAAGAGGGAGAAGTTGCGTATGCATTATTTTAATTTATTCATATATATTTCAAATCGCTTGTGAAATTAAATTTTTGTTTCCACGGAGCAGCAGTTGCGGCCGGCCAACTACGAGTACAAGGTGAAGCTGGCGCAGGAGCAGCGCGCGGCGGCGGAGGAGCTGGCGCGCAAGGCGCTCGCCTACCACGAGAAGAATCCGGAGAAGCACCCGCTGTACCCCGAGGAGTGGAAGAAGTTCTGGAACCGACGATATAAGGAGATACAGGCGGGTTGGTCTCATTTTAATATTTAATTAGTCTTTAATAGTTGAAAGGGCTGTATGTTAATAATTACTAGTAAGTACAAGGTGTGGCCTGTGTTTTACTTTTTTTTTATTACATACATGAATATTCCATATTTTAGGTATAACACATTTTGATATAATATATTAAATGTTCACCATTTGATTTTTGGTGTTACCTGATTTACAAAAGATTCAGTCTTTCAGAAACCAATACCAAATATTTTATGCTCATTTTGTTTTCTTGATTTATCTTAAATATTGTTTACAAAATATGGTCTCCCTCAATATTTATATTATCATAATTGTGTAATTGATATTTTCTATTGTCAGAGGGCAAGGACCCGTCGAAGTACGACTTCAAGCCGGAGTGGATAGTGTTCTGGACGAAGCGCATGAAGGAGCTGCACGAGGAGGAGCTGCGCGCCACCGTGTCCGAGGTGTACCGCCGCATGCGCCTCACGCCGCCCGACGCGCGCCCCGCGCCCGCGCCCGCGCCCGAGTCCCACGCCAGGGAAGCCTGGTCAGTGTCATTTATTAGGGGTGTGCGAATAATTCGAACTTACTAATTATTCGTTCCGAATCGAATATTAATATTATACTGAAACTCGAATAAAGTCGTATAAAGTTTAATTTAAAAAAAAATAGCATTGCGACTATAAATAAAGATGTAAGCTATCCTATTTTTCAAGTTAGATCAAACTTCACACGGTGTGCAAATTTTATTGAAATCGGTAAAGTAGTTTAGGAGTCCATCGCGAACAAACAACGTGACACGTGATTCATATATATTAGATTAATATCCATAAAATAATAATTTGCGATGTGACCGGTGGTGTCGCAGGAGGTCCCCCGAGCGCCGCCGGTCGCCGCGCCGCCGCAGCCCCGAGCCGCGTCGCCGGTCGCCGCGTCGCGCCTCGCCGCCGCACCGCCGCCGCTCGACAGATTACAGGAAGCGGAGGTAAATAATGTGTTTCACACGTTTTTTAAATTTGAGTGTATTGTAGCGGCATAATATGATCTTTAACGATTTCTTTTTGGCATCACAGTACTACCGCGCTTGTGATATATACATTAAGTGCCTTGGAGACACTTTCGAGAAAACGGTGGTAAAAGATTTTTTATTAAGTATGCCTTGGTGCAAAGTGTGTCTTATGTAATTATGCTTAAGCTTATTTTATATATATAGATAGATATAGATCTCAATCTTTACATTCTAAATATGCACGTTGCTCAATATCGGCAAAAATATGACTTTCTGTAATTATCATAAGCGCGGCAGAGTACGAATAGTTTACGCGTAGTGTATTAATCCATACAATCTTCTACACAGAGTAATCAAGCGAGGTGCACTTTTAGTATGAAAACGTATATCGTCGCTGCAGAATGAAAACCTCGTATGTCCAGAAATCAAAACTTTACAGGAAACTAAAAAAATGGTTCATTTTGTCAATGTTTTTCAAACAAGAGGTTTTCGTTTTACTCCAAATATGGCACTAGTAGTCATGTATTGGGTTTACGGTTTCGCCGTTATATAAAATGCCTACGTAATTTTCATTTGATTTTTACAAAAAACAAATTGTGCATTTTTGACATACGAGGTTTTTACAGCGACGATATGTAACTTTAACTTGCCACGAGATGGTATTACAACGCTTTGATTTTTAAATTGTGTTTAGCTAGGTAATTTTTTTGTCTATTAGATCGATCGACCGGCACTCCCCGACGCGCCGTGCATCGCCGCGCCGCGCGTCCCCGCGTCGCGCGTCCCCGCGTCGCGCGTCGCCTCGCCGCCGCTCGCCACTACGCCTCCTGCGCACGCGCTCACGCAGTCCTGTACATGTTAAGTATGTAATAGTTAACTTTATTGAAGTGAAACTTCTTTAGAATCGTAGTGATTACAAACTCGATGAAACGAAAAAATAAGTCCATAGTACCAGGCGCTCAGAGACGGGGAAGAGTTAGCCTTAATTTAAATTCAAGTTTTACTTCTGACATGTGTACTTTGTACACACTCACTTTTTTTTTATTGTATATTTTTCTTACTGTTTTCAGCAGGAGCAGGACCCTTAATAATATTTTCATAATAATAAAGCGTAAGGTACTCCTTATACACTTTTTTTCCCTTAGGAAATGCATTAACGCATACCACCTGTAGAAACACGTGGTTATGTGAGGCTCACCGGCAAGCCAGTAGGTACTACCCACTAAAACCCAAGCACCCATTTTCCGTCTTTATAAGGCGTCGCGGGATCGCTTGGGCATTTAACAACGTTGCCCCGACGGCCCGGCAGGTCTGTCAAAGCAGACCGCACAGCCAAGAGGCTGCTCCACAGTCAACTTTAATATCAAAGAACTACTACTACTGGGATCATCCCAATAATGACACACAATAATGACGTATTACACTTCCAGAACAGACACGAAGAAGACGCGCAGTCCATTGTCGCGTCGCGCCTCCGCGCCGCGCAACCAGAGCCCGCGCGCCGTCGGCATACTCGATACCGTGCTCATATCCGACGACGAGCTCAAGCCGTAAGCTATCTAAAGTGGTTTCCACACGATACAATTTTTTTGACCAATCATATTTGCCTTTGATATTGAATTGGCTACAATCTGATTGTCCCTCCACACGCACATTGAACATCGCCAATTTTAGTTTTTGTATCATCTCAAAGCCCCTTAACATTTGGCCTCTGTATCGATAATAATGTCTATTTAAATTAAATTTTCCAAAAAAATATTTAATGTACAGATTTGACTCAGTTAGAATTTTATTATATGTATAGATAATTTGCTATTTATGTCACTAGTGACGACGGCCTGTCTCCATGGAACTCGGCGGACTCAGTGGGTTCATTGCCAGAAGCGCGGTCACCTCCGCGTCGCCGCTCGCGTACCAGTAGTGCGGTATCCCGTCGGGACGCCCAACGTGACCGGGAACGTGACCGCGAACGTGACCGGGAACGTGATCGCGAACGTGACCGGGAACGTGACCGAGACCGTGACCGGGAACACGATCGTGACCGTGTCGTACCGCCGCAGGACTTCGGCGCCGCAGAGAATGTTGTGGCAACGTTGAGATTGCTCGTCGCCCTAGAAGACTATTTGGGTAGCTTGGGACCGAAAATCGTGGATTTGCTTGCCAAAGCATTGAAGATGGAAAAGGTAATTTATTGCTTTATTTATTTTATTAACAATTTAGCGCTTTTTTCTCTGCCTCAACTTGCAAATACGTAGGTATTAGGATTTAAAGCTGACTATAATACAGTTGCACTGTAACATATTATATCCGTCTGTGACAATAAGTGCAGCTTTGTATCACTTATCAGTGAAAGATTTACAGTCCCCGTAAACAGCGGACTTTCGATCGGCCTAAAGTTTGATCGGGTAAGCGCGCAGACTGGCCCGACTAAACAGTTTAGTTTAGGGGGGTGCGCACTGCGCACACTAGACAAACTATCGGCCGACAGTTCTTAGCTTAGGATCCCATCGCAAAATTTCTACGTTCATCGCTTATTTGATTACTTCGATTTTTCCGATACGAACACTACTATATTATATCGTCCATTTTTACAGGATAAAGCGAATTCATCAGAGGAGCTCTTGGTAACAGAATCAGCGGTGGTACTGATAGAGACGGCGAAGGAGAAGCTGAAGGGCGCCATGCAGGCGGGGCTAGTGACGGGCAGCGCGGCCGCCGCCGTGCGCGCCGCCGTCGTGCGTGCAGCCTCCACGCTGCACGAGGCCGACACTAGGATGAAGAAGAAGAAGGAGACGGTGTGTTATATTCATCATCATCAGCCCTTTTTAACGCCCCACTGCTGGGCACGGGCCTCCCTCAGTACGAGGGGGATCAGGCCATAGTCCATCGCGCTGGCCTACTGCGAGTTGGCGGACTTCACATGTCTTTCGAAAACTTGTTAGGTTTTCTCAGACATGCAGGTTTCCTCACGATGTTTTCCTTCACCGTAAGACAAGTGGTAATCATGATATAAATGATTCGCACATGAAAATATCAGAGGTGCGAGACCAGAGGTTTGAACCCGCATCACTCGGATATCCAAGCGACCGCGTTACCGCTGGGCTACCACTGTCTTTAATAATGTTCCATTAGTTAAACATAAAAAAAACCGCATCAAATTCCGTTGCATAGTTTTAAAGATCTAAGCATACAATCTAGGGAAAGACAGACAGTGGTAAGTGACTTTATTTTATACTATGTAGTGATTATAAAAAACGTTTACTTTAACTTACGCACAGCGAAACGAGCTAGATTTGCTAGTAAATAATATTTTATTATCTTTTTACTTTAAAGAACGAGGCCTGCTAATTTTGATATCGAGTGGGGAGTATCACTAAGTAGTGAATTGAAAAGAGGTATTTTAGTACGTAGTGTAGTTTGTGACATTTTTTTATTCCCATGGGACGTTATTGTTAAAGTATGTTTAAAGTGCTATGATGTTGGTAAACTTTTATTTGTAATACACGACACGATATTAATAAAAGTTTTTGACTATTTTGAAAAGGTTTTTATGACGGTTTAAGAAAATTTAATAAAGGAATGTAATTATTAATGCACTATTTGTTTGGTCCAGGTGAAACAAAGCTCGAGCAGCGGCAAGTCGGGCGGCAGCGTGCCGGTGGCGGGCGTGGGCGCGGTGGACCGTGAGCAGATCGCGCAGCAGATGGCGGCGGCTCTCATCGCGCAGGGCAAGACCGACGTGTCCGCAGAGGAGCTGGCGCAGCTAGTAGATGCCGTGGTTAGTTTATAAAAATAATAATGAGTTGCTTTTTGATTTTCCGTTTTAGAAGTGAAAACTTTTTAGGCGTACCGCACACAGATTTGTGCGTAGTAAGTTGGGCTGATCCGTCATGCTCTGAAGTGTAACGCTCGATCGGGTGAACTCGGGACAGCCGAGTGTACCCGAGCGTCGAGTGCGTATGATCAATTCTTAGGTCTTAATTGTTTTTATTAAATTAATAGTTATAATTGATGTTTATTAGTAATGGTAATTCATATTTTAACAATATTTACATTGTGAGGTTAGTCTGTGTATTTAGCGGTTTGGTAATATTGAAAAATAATACATTTAAAAAAAAAAATATATAAATTAATTGGGATTGGCCAATGAAGTTTTCACTTCTGCCGTGCGCAAAGCGCACACTCTTTTTATTTAACTTACGTTAAGGTGCTTGTTTATATCACTGACTAGTAAACTCTAAAACCCGACGCCTAGCCTATGTAGACCACAACAACTATAATCTAGGGGATGCTCCAACATTCTTTTCTGCTATCATACAAATAAGAGGAACCCGTATCGTATTGTGTCTATGGTGCGCCTTCCAGTGTGTTCCAAGACCTCGCACCTGGCTTGATTGCTGGACGCTAATCAGGCTCCACACACGATAATAGAATATGATTAATAGTGTTTAATGAAATTTTCCATTTTTCTAATACAAACTTTGACCCTAGGTCGGTATGGCTGAGGCCAAAAAGCGAGAAGCAGAATTGAAAAATAATACACAAAATAAGGGCGTCACAGAGCGCGCGGCGCTTTCTTCCGGCACCGCTTCCGCGCTGCAGATGTTGCAATCCGCCTATGATGATAAGAGGTAAGCCGGTTTTATGTTATTGATAACGTAATAGTTTAAGTTACTACGATAAGTGGCTCGTAAATAAAGATAATAATTACTAGAGACTTACCTTTTACTGGGATGTTTCCCTAACTTACACTTTATTACAGCAAAATCCGTCAAATTGCTTCAGTATGAAACACTGATATTTATAATATAAACACAAATACATATTAGTTTCGGATTTGTAACAAACAAAATTTTATCTGCAAATCCAAAGTGAAATTTTTGTCAATTTTCATATACTTTCTTACTTAGTAATCTTTCATCATCGATTTATAGTATAATATTAATATTATAAAGAAGCACAGTTTGTATGACGCGCCAAATCAGCACCTAGTAATCGAATTAAAAAATATTTTTGTATTCTAATCGTCAAAACGTACCCTAAGACGAACCCGAGCTAAGCGAGGATGAGTCGCTACTATATAAAATTCGGTGAACTTTATAATAAACAATCTTGATAAATTTTCTGATAATTAAAAATTTCGTTGTTGATATAATCATATCTAGTTTTTTAATAATTTATACTTAACTATTTATATCTTTTATCGCAGCAAAACTGAGAAAGAGGATGTGCCGGACGCAATGGATGGTTTATCTGACTCAGACTTAGAAACATTGCTCAAGAATTTCAATGAATTGTCAGCAGAAGAACAACATAGTTTAATTGCTTATTTAAAGAAGCTGGAAGCTCGGGAGCCCCAACGTGTAGAACGACTGCGTAAGTATGTGAGTGCGGCGGCGACTACTGCGCCTCCTACTGAGGAAAAGCCTAAACCTGCCACTGAAGAGAAACCTGCCATAGAAGAGAAACTTGTCACCATAGAAAGTGATGATGACGATTACACAGTAGACGACGTATTCAAATCTGCTACACAGAAAGTTAAAGAAGATCAAATTCGGCAAGAAATGGAGATCGTTAAAAAATCATTAGAAGAATCAAAAGATTCACCTAAGCCGGTAGAAAAAACAGAGGCACCTGCTGGTACAGATGTGCAAAAGAATGTATTTTCAGCAAGCGATCTGTTAGCGTTAGTCCAAGCGTCCTTGCATTCAACTCCTGCGCCGACCCCCGCACAATCAGTTCCATCGGCATTGGTGTCCGATGTCGTCGCTAGCAACACTCAGCCTAGATCCTTTGGAGATTTACCTGAATCAACAACAATGATGGATCCTGCTAAACTTATACAAAATGTATCTCTAGCTTTAAATAATCAAGTATTAAATTCACAAGAATTTTCCCAAAATATTTCAAATGTAGCTAACTTTGGAGGTAACCGAAATGAATCTCAACACATTCCAGTTTGGGAGCCCGGACAAGTTCCAGATATCAGGGGGCTTATGGACAATTTACAACCTCAACCAACATTTAGTCAAGGATCCAGAGGGCCTCAAGATAGTTACAATCAACTACCTAGAGGACCTCAAGAGAACTTTAATGAAGCGTTTCAACAAAATGATAATTTTAATCAAGGACTGAGAGGGCCCCAAGATAACTTTAATCATGGCGGTCGAGGTCCTCAGGATAGTTATAATCAGATGCCTAGAGGATCACGAGACGATACCTTCAACCAAGGGCCACGAGGACAAGACAATTATAATTTAGGACAGGGAGGACCAAATAATTATGATCAAGGCATTAACGATAATACGTACAATACAGACTCTAGAGGGCCGCAAGGACCTCAAAATAATTTTAATCAGGGTCCTCGCGGACAAGAGAATTTCCATCAGGGATTGCAGGGCACGCAGGACAATTTTAATTCACTTCCTAGAGGGCCAGAAGATAATTATAACCAAGGTCAAAGAGGACAAGAAAATAATTTTAATCAAAATCAAAGAGGACCGCAAGAAAATTATAGCCAAATGCCAAATACAATGGACAACTACAATCAAAACTCGAGAGGTCAAGATAAACCTTTTGGCGGTGGAAGAGGATTTAATAACTCATTTATGCAAAATAGAAGCAATTACAACGGTAATAGAAAGCGAGACAACTATAATAATAAACCGGAAGCTAACCAGCAACATGGTAACAAAAAATTTGGAAATTATGAACAGAATAATTTTAGGGGCAGAGGAAGAGGTTTTGGAGGTCAAAGAGGTCGAGGACGGGGTTATTTTTAAGAATGTATTAAAATATAATGAATTTACTTTAGAAGTCCATATAATATGTACTATGACATATTGTTTTACATTTAGTTGTTAGGTGAATATTACCAATATAATAAAATAAGATTTTAGATAAGATGTGTTTTATTTGATACAAAATGGTTTCTTATTAAAATATTTACAATGTTAAGAAATTATATACATTTTTGGGACTCCATATTTTCAGTATGACCCCTTTTCCAACAAAGCATCAATTTGTTCAGTTTCTGGCAGAATATCTATTTCAACAGGTTCTGCATTTACTTTGTCTCCATTCTTATTGTTTAAATTGAAGAATCTGAAGAGCTTTGACAAATTGATTATTGAATATGCAGAATGTGCTAGAATGTCCTCCACCATCTCTTTTAAAACATGGTATCCAGACACCACATGTGAGGCAATTTTTATTTCTGAAAAAAAAAAACAATGAATGTATTATAGCTACCCCTATTACAATTAAAATAATGTTTACTTTAAATAATTGTAATACATTTAAAACTTGCGCCAAAGATATAGATGTTTTATATAAAAAATCTTGCTAAATATTGAACTATGCTAAATATACAATTTATAAATAAATATTGTTGAAACAAATCAACTTACTTGAAGTATTATTTTTGTTGATATCAAACAGAAATTGAAAGAAGTTTATTTGCAAGTACAAATCTTTCTCTGTATATTCTCTGAACATAACTCCCTTCTCACATTGCCGACATAAAGGGTAGCCGCCGGCGAACGTCTGAGGCAGCCGCGCTGTCCGGTACCCGCACGCCGGGTCCTCGCACGAGATCCAGCCCGCGTAGTACTGACTGTGATATTGCCGTATTTGCAAACTTAACTGATTCTGAATGCATGCTAGATAATCTATTGGTTTCACTAAACATTTCGGATTCTGGCATTTCTCCAAAAACGTTACATTGTCTTTGTCCAATTTGATAAACGTTTCTCTGATTCTATTCTCCGTTTTACAGTTTTCGTTAACACAAACGAAAGTAAACTCTTTACAATGTCTATACTTTTCTTGGTCGTTTTCGACTTCATATGTGTCGGTGTTGGTGTTCTCTTTTTTAATCATCTGCCGGTAACCAGAAGGATCCAATCCGAGACAGTCTGCGACTCTCGCCGGGTCCATGCCCTCTATGGGTTCGCAAATACGAGATATGACTGGATGTAATTGATGTGCTAAATAATATCTAAAATCGATTTTAAGATTATCCATATTCTTTAACTCTTCTATATGGTAGGCTCTCTGTGTGGCTGTATTTGCGGTGCCATCTTCACAAATAATGTAAGGCACTATATCGCCTTTTTTAAATCGCCGACTGTTTTTAGCGTTTAATCTCAAAGCCACTTGGACGTGCGGTTGCGCACTTTTGTCCGCATATTCATTAGGGTTTTTAGTAAGTTGTTTCGTTATAGTCAGAAGTGACAACGGCATTTTGCCGTTTAGTAAATCTTCTTTGAGTTTGTTAAGATGATTTTGGATGCTTTCGAGTCTTTCATCTGCCGTTTGTTCAGAGAGGATTTGACTCAATATAAATTTGCCGGCTTCGGCTGCCAGTTGCGACCAGTCCCGTCTGACAATATCCAGACCTTTATGCTCTTGAGTGTAGACAAATTCTCCATTTTTGTTTTTGCTCAAGACTACTGCGGCATACTTCTTTTTCTTTAACAAAAGTAAATATTTGAAAACACCATCAATATCTAATTCAATTTGCTTGTACTTCTTGTTGATCTCCCTCTTGAGATCGTTGCCGATTTTGAAAACGTAGTCGTAATCTAAACAGTTTGTATTTATCATCAGACTGTCCGTATCGCCGTATACTACTTCATAGTTGAGTTTTTGCACGATTTCCTTCGTATCCATAAGAATTTCTCGTCCCTTCATAGTGACTAACGCCGCCAGCGGCTTAGCGTAAAACCTAGAGTGTGTGAACCCCAAGCATCCGTACATAGAATTAGCGGTAAGTTTTAACGCCATTTGCCGTATATTATACTGCATATATTGTTCAGTTGGCAAGTCTGCTTTCATAAGCTTTTTGACTTCTCTTCTGCTTTCTACTAATTTTCTAATCTGCGTTGGAAGAACGCCGAAGTTCGTGTTAGGAGCGGGAAGGACCAAGTTATTTATATCATCGTCTGACGTAGCGCCGACTTTCCTTTTGATCGTTGTAAAGCAAATGTTATACTCCTGAATAATACTTGGGTATAACGAGTTGAAGTCCATAAGAAGAATTAGTTTATCATAGAATCCCTTTTTAGGATCGAGAACTAAACCGCCGGAATATGCCGCTTTCTTCTTCGCTTGCTTCTTAGATACATTAGTAGAAGCGTTTTCTTCTTGATCTTCATCATTTTCAGCAGCTTTTTTCCCATAAACTTTGTCTGGAACTATATAATTCTTCTCTGTGAAGGCATGGAGGAGTAGAAACTCATTTCTCTCAGATCTCCCTCCCATTAACGTCCGAGACATGATGTTACCAGCGATTTGTGTAATTTGTAAGGCTAGCGGCACAACGTTTAGTTCGCACATTATTTTCAATATGTATGAAGCGTCTTGCATACTGAGAGTGACCAAATGTAGAAGATCGTTGGTATTTTCGTAGTAGCGTGGTAGATCTTCGATAGCAATATCTAAACGGTCGCCTTCCTTCATCTTGAGAACGTTTACACAAAGGGTGTCAAGATCGAAGCTCCTCGATCGTATAAGTTCCATCGCAGATATCTTGATGTCGCACACTAATCTGCCCAAAAAAGCATCTTTGGCGGCAAATTTTTTCTGAGGTGCAACAGATCTTTTTAAACGCCCTAAACGCGACCAATTAGGGATGCGCATATCTAGAATGTTCCCTATAAGTAAGTCTTGTTGAAAGCCGTGCAGGTCGTGCCCTACTATTAGATCTGGGTCTAGTTTCCAAAATTGTACCATGAAGAAGTTCAAAAGTTCCCTTTCTGAGTCGCATTTGGTTAGCTTTGTTGCTTTGTATTGAGGTAAGTGTTGTTTGAGGTCGAGAGGCCACATTTCGTTGCATTTTGTAATTACTGTAATAAGACAAGATTTTTATTTATTGATCAAAATCAAGATCAAGTTAATTATTTTATTTGAGTACTCTCCTATCAAGATATTATATTTATTTAATTATAAATTATATGATGTAATACCAAATATAAAAATACTTTATTTTCTCATAATGTTTTCACTAAACTCTATTTGGATGTATTATATTTTATAAGAATATAGCAACTGCTTTTATGTTCCCAGCTAAATTTTTGCTACAAAACTTGTTTTAATATATAACTTACCACAAAAATGCTGATGGAATGGTGGGTTTGGTGGTGATTTGTGAATAGGGAAGGAGTTATGCGCGAGACAACTCAACATTAAAATTTTCGTCTTATTTGTCTTTGGATCTGTCGCTGTTCTCATATTCAACTAGAAATAAATAATAAAATAATTTATTTAGACCAACAACGAGATCTATGATTAAATAAACTATCAAAAACTCATTGCCTGTAGAGTATTTTCTATTATTTCATCATCATCATCATCAGCCCTTATTAACGTCCCACTGCTGGGCACGGGCCTCCCTTAGCACGAGGGGGATCAGGCCATAGTCCACCGCGCTGGCCTAGTGCGTGTTGGCGGACTTCACATGTATTTCGAAAACTTGCTAGGATTTCTCAGACATGCAGGTTTCCTCACGATGTTTTCCTTCACCGTAAGACAAGTGGTAATCATGATAGAAATTATTCGCACATGAAAATTTCAGAGGTGCGAGACCCGGATTTGAACCCGCATCACTCGGATATCCAAGCGACCGCGTTACCGCTGGGCTACCACTGTCTTCTATTATTTACCCAATACAAAAATTTGTGACAAGTATTTGTTTAATATTATTGATTTGAGTTGATAATGGATTTTATTCAACTTTCATTTATATTTAAAGTTTTTATATAATGTATGTATTCAGCTCTTAACAACAATCAAACACCCTTCCTTCAACACGAGGGGGATTGGGCTATGCCCTTGTCTTTTGAAAAATTGCTAGATAATTATTTTTATATATAACTAGCATTTCCTGCGGCTTCGCACGCGTTCTAAGGCCCGGAAACCAAATTCGTACTGAGTCGCGAATATCTCGCAGAACTAACGCCGCAATATAGCCTATAGCCTTGCTCGATAAACGGACTATCCAACACAAAAAGAATTTTTCAATTCAGACCAGTAGTTCCTGAGATTAGCGCGTTCAACCAAACAAACAAATTCTTCGTCTTTATAATATTAGTATAGATTACATGAATTATAATTGCTATATTATTGCTCAAATGGATTTAATAAGCAAAAACTTACAGTAGCAATAACAATAGGTGGTGGTTCCAGATCACTATCATTCTTGATTACATTTATACATTCCATTTTGTCACAAGCTGCTTCTAATTTGCACCAAGATACTTTCGCTTGGACATTCTCCACTTGTTTCACTTCTAACCAGCACGGGCCTTTGATCTTCCTTTCAAGTAGGAATGTTTCTAATGATGATGTGTTTGTACCAAATATATGGGAGAAGGTGAGGTATTTCTTTCCTGCTGGAGGTGGTGGAAATGTTGCCTTAAAAGATACAAATTTATTACTATAATAAAGTACTTATACATCATAATAATCTATAACATATGTATATAAAAATCAATATGTGTATATATATATGTATTGTTCTCCATGGACTCCAAAATGGCTATTGATTTTGGATAAAACTTCAGGCTATTTTTGGACAATGATAACCAGTGTGTCATCCTGTAAAGTTTAACAGCAACCCAAGTTTGAATGAGAATTAAGCATTGTGTTGCTAGTTATATATAATACACATTGTCTTTATATAAACTTTCATAACTGTAAGCCTTAATTAAAGATAAAAAATACTTAAAGATGTGAATGGGCGAAGGTGATATTTTGCATTATCTATTTTAGGTGTTTTATGCATTGATGATGGGTGTATAAACAGGTGTACTAATGTAAAAATGGCTTTGTTTATGGCTTGACTAACTTTGTTTATGAAAATAGAATTCTGAGTTATATCACCTTCATCTTCTGTCTACATCTTCAATTCACTTACTTTCATTTTACTCAATTAAAGGCATAAAGAATAAAGATACATCATAATAACTAATTTAGGGTAGTCATTCATTCATTTTTATTTTAGCTTGATTTGTCAATACTTACAGAATATTTCACTTCTAAATAGTCACACTGAGCTGGTATATCAGGTAAGTTAAAACAATAACTCTTTGTCACTTTCCTAGATTTGAATTCCTTCAGGCCAAGTTCACTCGCCACTGCCGAGTTGAACTCCTGGTACACATCCATCATAGTCACCTCTTGATCTGTAGGCTCTAGTGTTATAGGGTCTAATTTCTGAAATATAGTAAATTAACAAATGTTTGTACCAATTTATTTTAATAAAAACATGAATAAATATTTTGAAAAAAAAAACTTTAAGTAATTTCCATTTAAGGTTGAATTTACACTGTTGTATATTTATTTTAATTAGACTTAATTCAATCCAGTTGTATTATAAATGAAACTATCTTTTCGGATGTTGTAGCAGATTGATATTAGATTCCCGATGTTTGAATGCTTTACAGCAATCATGGTCACGGGAAAGACTTTTTCATTTATGATGTCAAATATTCGCATAAACCTAACGAGTATTATGTTAACCCAGTTGTAATTTAATTAAGAAGTTTAAGTTTTCAATTTTTACCATTTTGATGATACTCACATACTCCCTTGGTAACAAAAACATCTGACGATTCACATTTTTTACTACTAAACAACAAGATGCACATCCTGCTTTTTTATTAGATGGATTCACATACACTTTTCCAAACAAATATACAACTCCAGGTTTCACAAATCTGTCTTCCCAAGCATCAAGCCAATAGAATTTTAAGATCTTTTCACCATCTTTGTTAGTTTGTAAGGGTAGTGTAACATCATTATGATTATTTGCTACAACTTGGTTGTTAGTTTGTTCAGACCAATTACTAGTAAGGGGTTTCAATTCTTTACTTTCTTTTTTAACAGGAAATATATCAAAATCCTCATTTAAAAATTCTTCAGCTACTTCAGACATTGTGTTGGATACTGGCAGTTCCTCTTTGGCACTTTGAGCTTCAAATATAGCATCATTACTGAAGTCATCAGGGAAATCAAAATCTTGAGTTTGAAATTCCTCTATATTTTGAGTAGCAGAGTCTTCTAGTTCTTTCTTTATTTCTTTGTCAATTTTCCATTCTGATTTCTTTGGTACAGTTTGGCCGTTTGAGTTCTCTGGCACTTTATTTGTTTTCTAAATAACATGAAATGAGATTTTATTACTAATTACCAGAAATTAAATAATAATCAAAATTATGTTGTTAAAAGTGAATTACATTAACTAAGAACTAGAAAAAAAGTTTTTTTTTAAATATTGTAATGACAATATAAATATATCAGATAATTTTTGTTAAGTGCTAAATCACATACCTGTATAAACATTCTATCAATAATGTAGTACATGAATAATGATATAAATACTTACACAATCTGTTTTAGGATCAGCTACCAACTTTTCTGTTATTATTGTAGAAGCTTTTTCAGATACTTGTGGTTCTTTTTTTGGTATTGAAGGTTTCTTAATAGAAGATGACAAGTTCTTAAAATAATTTTGAGCTTCTCTTTTGTTTGATTCAACAATATTAATTTTGTTGGGCAGTAATGGTTTAGGGTTGGCTGTTGAAGATGTAGTACCATCCAAGTCTGACATGATATCAGATAAAATGTTATCATCTGATATTTTTACATCCTAGAATTTAATGTTATTTTTAATATCTAATATCTAAAAATAAAATTCTTTTTTTAAAACATTGAATATGACATACCTCTTTTTTCTTAGTTGGCATTGACCCTAAGAGATTTCTGATATTACCCTTTCCAGCAGCCAGTGGTGCAACTCTAGCTTTTCTCTTTAGACCTCGACCAGACTCTTTACTGTCAGCTGCTACATAAGTATCGTCAATCTCATCCTCATCATCAAAAATTTCTCTACCATCTTCAACATATCCCGTCCCATCTAAAAATGAAAAGACAATAAAAATTGAATTTTAAATGTTACTTAATGAGATTATAAATAATTTTTATTTAAAATTTACAAACCGTCTTCGATCCAATCGTCTTCTTGTCGTTGTAGGACTCGTTCACTGTATTCACTTTCATCCACTGTATCGTAAACATTCTCTAGTTCATCTACATCGTATTTATGTTTTGTACCTTTTCCCTTTAATTGTTTTAGCTTTTCCAATGCTGACATTCGACCATGTTTATCAACTTTTTGCCTTTTGGCCCTTGAATTAGCTGAAACAGTTAGTGAAAAATGTTGTTTACACACATAAAATATATTAGTGATGAGTTTTATTTTAGAAGTAAATAAGTAATACCTAAAGAATCAGCCATGATTCGTTGATATTTATTTAATGAACAATAAACACAACAATTAGTATAGAAATTAAAAAAACAGATATTGTTAATTACACGATTCTCTCATTTTACTTGACAAAGTTGACATTCTTAAACTGGCGCGAAATTCTTTACTTCATAGTTCTTCTTTTTGAATCTATGTTCTTTGCGTTCTGAAATATATTAGTTATAACTTATAACTTATAGTTCTAAGATCATAGACTAAAGAGATGACAGTTCAATTTCATCACAATTACCTGTTTTTAATAATAACATAATCTATAACAGCTTTGCGCGCCAAATTTCGGCGTTTTAGATTTTAGACAACACCAACTGTCAACTTGTAAAATGTTTGTGGAGCTTTAAAATTATTGTATTTAGTTTAAGTACTTAGTCCTGATCACAAAATCTATTCAGCTCAGTAATTATAAGCAAAAGAATATAAGGATGGCTATGCGCGATTATGTTGCTGATAAAGGTATACTAAAACAAACTTAACATCATTTACAATGTATTTATGCACAGCATTGTTGATTGTTTTTATTTTTTAGAGAGCTTCAAAAACTTCTTCATAGATTTTTGTCAAACCGATGATGAAGGCCGCAAATTTTTCAAATATTCTGAACAGCTTACAAAAGTTGCACAAAGAGAACAGGTAACTTTTACATAACCTACTTTATACATAGTAGTTTATTATCAAATAATTCTCAACAGTGATATTTTTTTTGTTTATTGTTTACCAATATTAATTTTATATGAAGTTAGTTATATACTTATATTTTTTGCTAATTCAAACGATAAATTTTAGTAAGAGAATCCTGATTTACAGGTAGCATTTGTAGTGGATTTAGATGATTTACATGAAACAAATGAAGAGCTAGCTGAAGCTGTAATGAAAAATACTAGACGGTATACTAATATGGTATCAGATGTTGTGTATGAAATGATTCCAGAATATAAACACAAAGATGTAAGTAGATGTTTAATATTTTTACTTAGCTGTGTATAAGAACAATGCAGGAAGATAGATCTTTAGTATTAACTACCAATGGAAATTTACTTTGCGTCTCATATCTAGAGGATAAAACTTTTTTTTAACTGTTCAGCAATTATTATGTAGTGTTCTTTTGAATAGAAAAGAAAGATTTATCATAGCTTCATTCTATTTAAACATAAATTTTACAGGTTGTTGCCAAAGATTCCTTAGATGTTTATATTGAACACAGAATCATGTTGGAAGCAAGAAACCATAGAATACCTGGTGAAATGAGAGATCCCAGAAATAGATACCCACCAGAATTGATAAGACGATTGTAAGTATTTTTTTCATTTATTTAAATATTTGGATTGTATTTGAAAAATAATATTGAACCTTTGTCAAATGTGTTTTATGACTCTTTAGAAATAATATTATTTTATATTATTTTTCTTTCCAGTGAAGTTTACTTCAAGGATATGTCTACATCTAAATCAGTACCCATAAGGGATGTTAAGGCTGAACACATTGGTAAACTTGTTACAGTAAGAGGTAAGATTTTGATTAACTATCTTTTTTAACTTTATAAACAGCAGATACAGGTGGAATAAATGAGAATGACATGGAAGAGGACATGCAAAAAACGTACCTTAAAATAGATGATTTACTCATATAAATAAAAACAAAGAGTTTTTTATTTATTAAAATAACAAGTGCAGTAAAATTCATCCAGATTTTTTAAGCTATTTTGGTGTTATTGATTAACCAAAATCCATTCCATTTTTTATTGTACATTCAATTGTATTTTTCAGGTATAGTAACTCGTTGCACAGATGTAAAGCCTCTTCTCGTAGTAGCAACATACTCCTGCAGTGCATGCGGGGCAGAGATTTATCAGCCTGTGAGGGGTCTCCAGTTTACCCCTCCTCCTTCATGTTCAGCAGACGAGTGCAGGCTGAATAAGACAGCTGGCCAGCTACATCTACAGACCCGGGGCTCTAGGTTCCAGAAGTTCCAGGAATTAAAGATACAAGAGCATGTATGTGAAATCAGATAGTGATTTATTTAACTATATGATGTTATTTGATTGTACATGAATATGAGGTTGAAATTATTACTTTTATATTATAAGATGGCATTGGTAGCCTAGTGGTAAATACTTTACTTGGATAACTGTGTAGTGGGTTCAAATCCAGAATCTGGTCTTGGACCTCTAACATTTTCTTGGGTGAATCATTTCTATCATGATTGCCACTTGTTTTACAGTGAATGAAAACATAGTGAGGAAACCTGTATGTCTGAGAGAACCAAACAAGTTTTCGAAAGTCATGTGCAGTCTGTTAATCCGCAGTTGGCCGGTGTGGTGGACTATGGCCTGATCCACCTCATTTGAAGGGAGGTCCATGCCCAGCAGTGGGATGTTAAAAATGACTGAATATATACAATTATAAGAAGTAATATGTTAGTATTCATTTAGTAATTTTCCAACAGTCGGACCAGGTGCCAGTGGGGCACATTCCGCGCCAGCTGTCAGTGTACTGCCGCGGAGAGACGTCGCGGCGCGCGCAGCCTGGAGATCACGTGGCTGTCACTGGAATCTTTTTACCGATGCTCAATGCTGGCTTCAAGCAGATGGTTCAGGGCTTGCTCTCCGACACATATTTGGAAGCTCATGTGAGTTACATACATAAATCTATACTAATATAATACAAATTTAAATTTGTATGTAGGGGAAATCTTTTGGTTTCTAAAAATTATCTCAGTAAAAGGAGGCTAGGCAATGTTACCATCATGCTTATTTTCATAACTAAGTATTGCTATTATTAGTTACTGGTAGGTGCGTGAATATGTCTGAGCAAAGACAGGGTGGCATATTATAATCTATAATATAATCTAAATAAAGAGCTTAATACACTTATAGATTATGATAATAATTATTTCAAAAGTATATTTTTTTTCATATTTAAAAAAAATCAAAACAAATAAACTACAGCACTTACCATTTAGCTTTTATCCTCTATATCTTTCATCTTGTGTTTATATTCTGCAATTTATGCAAAAGGCTAAAAAGGAAGTTAGTATGGAAGTAAAACTTAATTGGACTCAGTATTTATTGCAATGTAAATTCTATTCCTTTAGGGAATAACCTGTTTAAATCAAAGTGAAGAAGGTGACACGGCAGAAGCACTGACAGAAGAGGAATTAGCAGAGTTGGCTGATGAAGACCTGTACTCGAGAATGGCGCGCAGTTTAGCACCCGAAATATATGGGCATGAAGATGTTAAGAAGGCTCTATTGTTATTGCTGGTTGGCGGTGTTGATAAGTAAGTATATCAGTACACAAATTGAAGTGACTGTTTTTAATTTCAAATGTTCAGCTTAAAAGAAAAGCTGCATGCTAATGCTGTGCTGCTAAATGAATATGAAAGTATATACAAAAAATCAATTTATAAATTTTTGTCTCTGTCTGTCCCGGCAAATCTCTGAAACTGCTGGAGCTTTTTTGATGGAACTTTCACTTGCAGATAGCTAATGTAATAAGGAGTAACTTAGGCTACTTTTATTTTATTAATATACTAGCGACTCGCACTCGCTTCGCTCGGGCTCTTCCCTAGATTTAGCACAGGCAAAGCCGCGGGATCAGCTATTTATGCATATAAACCTTCCTCTTGAATCACTATCTATTAAAAAAAACCACATCAAAATCCGTTGCGTAGTTTTAAAGATTTAAGCATACATGGGGATATAGGGACAGAGAAAGCGACTTTGTTTTATAGTTTATACTATGTAGTGATATTTTATATTATGATTTGGATAAACATTGACATTAGCATATATACATCTAGACGTCCCAACGGCATGAAGATTCGTGGGAACATCAACATCTGCCTGATGGGGGACCCGGGCGTGGCCAAGTCGCAGCTGCTCAACTACATCGACCGCCTCGCGCCGCGCAGCCAGTACACCACCGGCCGCGGCTCCTCTGGCGTCGGACTCACGGCTGCTGTCTTGAAAGTACCATTGTCTTTGTAGTTTTCGCCTACATTTGATTTGTTCTGTAGAGATTAAAGCGTGTGCAGCAATAATAAGATAATGCGATAGAAACTTTTTTAATAGTAGGGAAAATTCATGTAGTTAATAATTTTCACGACTCCATCTCTGTAAATCTGTATCAAGACGTTAGCTTTCATAAAGACAGAAATAAACTAATAAGTGCAAAGTGCTAAAGAGGCATGACCACAGGATGTACTTCATCTCAACCTTATACTTGATAAATAGATCAAAATTTTCTCATTCAATGTACAGATAGGGCAAGACAACATTCAACCAGACAATATTTACATAATATATTTAAATGTTGTTTTCATCTGGACCTAGTTATGCAGAAAGCAGCCATGTGCGAAAAAGTACCAACAGAGTTATAAGCATTTTACTGTTGATAGTTGCACTTTTGTTACGTTTCGTTTTTCTGGTTATTTCGAAATTGAAAAATATATGCATAAGTATTGTTTATTTTTTTATCCTATCCAGTATTTTGAACTGTTGCTATTAAAGCAAATAATTACGTTTTAAGACGTGGCTGTTTTATACAAAATAGCATATTTTACAGTAATCACAATAAGCTTAATCCAGCCACATCCAGTTGGCTGTGTTTTGAGTTATTTTTAAAAAGCAAAACAAATATAAAAACAGCCAAAAAACCTGTAGTAAGTAACAAAAATCATAATACAACATATGTAATAAAATAATTATTTTTATATTTTCATATTGTTTTTGAATTGTTATTAAATTTTATAAAATCATGATAGATTTTGAGAGGTTTTTTTTCTTCTTACGAGTACATAATGCCATAATTTGAATGTAGTCATCACGCATATACCGGGTTAACATTTAAATCTGTCATACGAAGTCTGATATACGAATAACTGTTTTTAAATACCGTGTCATTGATTTTAGTGGCAAGAAGAACTGCATTCATACATTTAAAAAACTTGTGCTCGGCTCGGGAATCGAACCCGGACGCTTTGAGGAATAAAACTAACATTATTTCTATGTAAACATAGATGTGTATTTCTTGAGCAGTAAATGTTACTAGTAACACAATCGATGTGATGAGACCTGCACATGTTTCATGGTTACATTTGCAGCTTGAGACCTACACAATCGATATCTAAATAGAAATGGTTTTGCTTTTGTACTTCCATACTTCTGGCTTCGATTTTCGAGCTGCGTACAAGCAGTATTAGTGCAGTTTTTCTTGTTGCTGGGATCGATCACATGGTGTCTCCGAACGGATCTTCGTATGTCTTATAGTTTTAGACTTCCCCATACTGACCAATTTGAATGTTACACCCGGTTTTGTTTATTTCAGGCATTACTTTCATCATAAGAGCAATTTAATATTTTTATTTTGATCAGGGACATTCTTATCTACGTTTTTCAGAAGAGACGATCCCACCTCTTGTGCACCATGTCTAGCCTGATCCTTTATCCATGTATAACAGCTTTGGATATATTTTGCACTGTGCGCTCCCAAGTAATAAAGCCAGATTTGTATTTTGTAAAATATTACATTTGTTTGAATATGGGGTAATGCTAGTGTCTTTTGCATATCAAATGTAGGACATTCGATGTTTTCTTGATTTTTAGCTAGGTTTATATCTATTTGTAATTGAGATCTTGATCTTTCAGCCTGATGTAGATGTAAATTGTGTTTTTCTCTTACAGAGTTAACATCCCCACCGCTTTTTCCTGCATTTTATAATTCGATGCGAAAGGTATCGCAGACATTGCACGTATCTTTTGCTTAGTGTTTTAGTGTTTTAACTTTGATGTTATAGAATCTGTATCTCTCTCTATCAATGATTTTTTTTTATTTATTGTTTACGCACACTAGGCATCCTATTTTCTCCTCTTTTTATAGAGCCTCTTTGGTCTAATAAAGGTTTTTGGGAACTAATTTTGTCCATGGCAATTTTGTCCATGAGATTTTAGTTTAACACATTGAGAGTTTTACAGAATATATCACGGAAAACATCATACTGTGGTTGAATTTTATATTTGCGCAAAAACTTTTTTTCTAATGGGTAAACAAAAATATAATTATCTATTTGCTGCGCACGCAAAATCTTATTCGGTAAACAAGTAAGTAGTTATAAGTAGGCGGGAAACGATATAATATATTGTAACAGATAAGTTCCTTTTTACTTGCCCATGTGAATGAAACTAATTATTTACCTAATTAAATTACTTTTTTTACTAAATAGTAATGAGATCGTGTTATAAAATCAAAAATATTTGAATTCACAAAACAGCCAGGATAATAATAAAAAAAAGCCAACTACCACTAATAACAAATATCTATTTGACAGAAAACAGCCATCATAGACTGGCTGCTTCTTACGTAACTGGAACACTGATATCTTCTAACATTTTGAAATTTGTAAAAAACAACCATATCGGTAGGCTGACTTCTGCAATATAAGTATTTTAGTTAGTGTCAAAATTGGCTGCATTTGACACCAACCTGACTGTTTTTTACGAAATGGATTTGTTTGAATGGCTGGATTTGACAGCTTATTATCTCCGAAATTATTAAAGATATCGACATGGGTGTTTCTTTAAAAAATGCGCCGTGTCTAAATTAGCAGGGCTGTTTTTATAACTCATTTTAGGAAAAATTGTGAGATGGCTGTTTTCTGCATAACTACGTCCATCTTTATGTATCACAGTCTATGACAGATTGTTCATTTGTTATCAAATTTTACGTTAGTATATATAGTGTAATTTATATATTACAATTGGTTATATATATATATATATATATATATATATATATATATATATATATATATATATATATATATATATATATATATATATATATATATATATATATATATATATATATAATGTCTATTTTGCATTTTCACTAGGACCCGTTCACTGGTGAAATGATGTTAGAAGGAGGCGCTCTAGTGCTGGCGGACCAGGGCGTGTGCTGCATCGACGAGTTCGACAAGATGGCGGAGAACGACCGCACCGCCATACACGAGGTTATGGAGCAGCAGACCATCAGTATTGCTAAGGTTTGTTACTTTAATTTTTAATGAAAGATAAATATTTACGTTTTTTTTAATTATTGTTATATTATTTTGTATAAGCCATAGTTTATTGTATAACAATGATTATAAATATATTTCTGTTTCCACAAAATAGTAGCTACATAAGATATTTGTCTAATACTTAACACATCAATTACTTATGTTTATCAGCTGTCACCATTATATCAACGCAAATAAGTAATAGAAGACAATAAAAAAATAATATTATATGTGCTTACATATAATAATCCTATAATAAATGATCAAAACTAATTAATTCTAACCTAACCGCAGGCCGGCATAATGACGTGCCTGAACGCGCGCGTGTCGATCCTGGCGGCGGCGAACCCCGCGTACGGCCGCTACAACCCCAAGCGCACCATCGAGCAGAACATACAGCTGCCGGCCGCGCTGCTCTCCCGCTTCGACCTGCTCTGGCTCATACAGGACAAGCCTAACAGGTATTTGTTTTGGTTTTTTTATTTTTATTTATACAATATTTGAAGTGTCTCCATAATTAGTAAATTTATAGAAGTTCAATATTGCTTCAACAATTTATATTTTATTATAACACGTTATACATATTTTAATAATGGCAACACTACATAATATTATTTTAACAAATATTATAAAAAATTGTAATAATTGTTGTAACTAAAATAAGTTAATAATTTAAAATTTTAAATCTTAAGAATTAAAATGTATAATATTATAACGTGATGCCATTTTGAATTTTTGTTAATTGTGGGTAGGCACTGTCTGTCTCTCTCGTGACCATGATTGCTGTAAAGTAGAAAGTAAAAAGTCGAAACGTCGGAAAACATAAATTTAAATAAATCCGCGACAAAATCCGAAAAGATAATTTCATTTATAATGTCAAATATTCGCGTAAACCTAAGAAAGTATTAAATTACTTAGATTTTTTTATTAGTTTGATTGTTTTATTATTCTTTGTTTTGTTTGTTTATAATGAAGGTTGTATTGTACTGTGTAATCAGTGATAGGTTCTTTTTATTTTCTTTTGTTATTTTGGTTTTGATTTTCTGTTATAATATCCTAAATATAATATATGGCAGTAGCTCAAATTTTAATTAGAGATTAGTGACTTACCCTCATTTCAGTTATACCCGGAATTATAATTCGATTCCACATTTGACATAAGCTAATGTCATTTTGTGAAATAATGATACCACATATAACAGTGTAGTGGTGAACACAAAAATCGATAAACAATCGCGATTTATGTTTATGTAATCATAATATTAGTGTGCCAATTAAAGACTAAATTATAGATTTTTATTTAAATAAATACATAATTATTCATAATAATTATTTATTGATTAGTAACTACTGCTTTATTTTATAAAAAGTTAATATTTTTGTTTTTTATATTAAAAACAAAACTTATAATAAAAGAGACTAGATAGATAGTTTTCTGTATTGGCAACCAGTGCGCGCTCGTGCAGCTATCGCCATTTTGTTTATCTTGTCATTCAGCTTCATAGTTGATTATCCCAGTCTGACTGCACGAATATTTATAGTTTTTATAGTTATAGTATTTATAGTTTTTTGTGAACTTTGAGTGAATCTATTTGTTTTGGTTTTTCATCAAAATGGATCCTCAGCCAAGTACATCACAAAAAGACGTGGATGTTTTCTTGTCCCCAAGAAAAAAACCTCCACGAATAGCTTTCACTGTTACGTCTCATAATTAACCATATAGGTAGTAAGAAGGCTTCCTGGAAGAGGGGCTCATGATTTTTGAAGCAAAGAAAAACTGTGAAGATTACCATGATGAGATGAATTCAGTTTATTTTGAGGAGTGGTATGCTGGAGTCTTACCAAAATTAAGACTAAACTCAATTGTGGTGATGGATAACGCACCTTACCACTTCCGCAAATTGGAAACGGCACCAAAAATGAGCTGGAAAAAAGCTGCCATTCAAGACTGGCTTTTAAATAAAAATATTCATTACGAACCAGATATGGTTAAAGCTACGCTTTTAGAACTGATTCCACATAACGAGTCTTTTAATAAGTACGCTGTAGACAAAATGGCAGCACAACATGGGATCACGGTTTTAAGACTGCCCCCTTACCACTGCGAGTTGAACCCTATCGAATTGATATGGGCGCAGGTAAAGGGGCATGTAGCTCAAAATAATAAAACCTTCAAATTGGCAGACCTGAGAAATTTATTTGAGGAAGGAATTCAAAAAATTACGGCTACCAAATGGTCTAAATGCGTATCCCATATTGTCAAAAAAGAGGAAAAAATGAGTAGGCTAGATATGTTAATTGACAATATCACAGACACATTTATAATAAATGTTACAGAAAGTGTCAGTGATAGCGATAGCGATGACTGCGACAATTTTTAACCCTTAACTGGTTTCGGGGGTCATTAATTACCCCACATGCACACATTTCTTATTATATCTTTCCTGTTTAAACACGTACACTATTGCGCGTCTTTGTAATCTCAGTACGTTGCGTGGTGCGGTGGGTGACGGACTCGCGTCGCTCTACTGTTGCTGAAAGCCGAGGTATGTACACTGTTGGGGTCAAAAATAACCCCCGACACCAAAAGTGTAGTTTTTTTTTAACAGCGGCAGGAAAGCTGCAAACCCAAATATGCGTGTAAAAATGAAAAATATATAAAGAACATTGGAATTAATTAAGTTATACTTTTTGTGCATGAAAGACAGAAAGAATCTTCAAATTTTTCGGCCTATCAAAAGAGGCGTATAGAAAATTTTATGAAAGAATACCAAGAGGAAGATATGTAACTGGAACTAAACGACCCTCTAATCAATATTCGCATGAGAGGAAGGTGCTACTTATGTGATCGCAAAAAAAACTTTAAGTGTACCAAAAAGTGTAGCAAATGCTTTCTTTTCATATGTAAAGAGCATACTGCCAAGCAATCACATGTTATTTTAGGAGTAATTTTTGGACTTTTGTTTTGCTTTGTCATTTTTTTAATTTTTAATGATTTTAAAAGAAGTTCCTATTTTTTGTTATTTAGATTATATAAGAAAACTACGGGATAAAAGAAATTAAAGTTATGTTTACGTTTTTATATTATAAATGGTTCCTAAAGTAACAAGTACCTAATTAAGTACAAAAAACTAGATATATGTTAAATAAGGAAAAAAAATGTGATTTATTATTGTATTGTACTTTTAAAACTAATTGTTCTCTAGATTGAAAATTATATTTGTATAAATAAAACAGAAAATTATAAAAAAATGTTATTTTATATTTTTTTCAGTTTTTATTAATGTGGGGTCTTTTTTTACCCCTGATACCAATAACGTTACCAATTTTAGCGAAACCAGCTAAGGGTTAAAATAAAATAAAATATTACCATAATACATCAGCTATTTGTTTAATTTCTCATGTTCCTTCATGATCACATTTTTTTATTTATTCCACACACAATTATTAAATAAAACTCTCAGATTCTTAATAAAATTAATCGTCATAATTAATTTTTTCGTTCAGAAATATTTAATTTCCAGATATACTTAGTTTCTATTAAAGTAGTAGTTGTTTAGATATACTACTATAAACGAAATCGATCCGGAAATATTCCATTTCCGTATCGAATAATTTCGCAACGTCACTATTTAGTACTTGTCATAACGTTGCAACACTGAAACTGTCAAATCTGGAATCGAATTAAAATTCCGAGTATAGTTCAGGCCATCTAGGGAGATGGGATGAAATAGGGAGGTTTCAATGTTTTGAGGAGTACCTTATTTGTTTTTTTTTTAATATGAAATCAGTTTAGAAATTAATCAGAACAAGTAGAGAGCTAAAATAATAATTAAAAATTATGTTGTTCTGATCAGTAAAAAAAGTAAAAAAAAATATTGACATATTTTATTAGTACATTCTATTGAAACCCCTGAGCCCCTGCGCTAGTAAAAACTGTATTGCAGGAATCAGTGACTCATTTAATTAATAATATGTTTATGCCAACAGTGTGTTTATATATAGCATAGAGTACGTATTCAATCAATCAATTTGATTTAATTTGATTGATTGATAGAGTAAGTAGTGAGCTAAAAAAAAAGAAAAGTAAAAATCATACTGTTCCCATCTATAAGCATATACTACGGGAGGTAGCGCTGTATTTTTTCTAGGAATTTTATCCCGAATGAATTTTATTTCAAACAGTTGTTTAGAGGTCAGAGATCAGTAAAGTGAGCGTCAGTCGCCGCACCAGCGGTGGAACTAAGAGGGACAGCATGAAGAAGTCATTGAAAAAAAAAGTGCTCCGATGAATTTTATACCGAGCCAAAATGAATTATATGATAGTTTCCATCACATTTTTAAAGAAAATCATCGTCAGCTGTATTGACGGTGGGGGGTTATATGTCAGTCGCGTGCATGAACCTCATAGAAATTTTCACAAAAAAAGTAATTTTATACCTTATGAAATTTATACATTTAAATTTTTATACTTTTAAAATAACAAAGACAATCGTCAGCTGCATTTTTGATGGGGGAAAGACCGTCAGTCACCGTGATAAACATTTCGCGAGGTCGATGCATTTGAGCGTTGCATAGTCTCTTTAGAAAATAAACTCACGATCTTTACATCCACAAACAATCAGCTGGCGACCACTCAAGTTTCTTTAACATTCTAGTTATCTTAGGCTTGGAATTACGCACAAACGCTGTAGTTACATGCACACTCGATTGACTCAGCGACTGCTTGCGCGTTGCCATTTTTAGATTGATAGTTTTTAAGATCACAAGAATTATAAAATAATAACTTTATTTATAATTTCTTGTGCATAATACTCTCTCTTACTCTAGCTTCGCTCGGGTCCGTCTCTATGTACTACGTATTGTTCTGATAACTATATAGGTATAGGAATTTTAACTATTCTGCAGATGATCGGAGATTGAAAATTCCGTAAAAATTGGTCCAGCTATTTTGGGGATTAGCCGAAAAAACAGAGTGGCAGACAGAAATAAAATTGTACATGACAGCATATGTCTAACTTTTATATTTAAGTTACAAAAAGTAGTTTTTTTAATATTAGTATAGTGATAATTTAATTTTTAATTTTTAATATTAATAAAATTATTTAAATTATTTAAGCACTCTGTACTAAAAAATGATTATTAACATTATGCCTAACGAAGTGGGCACGGGTCAGCAAGTTAAATATAAAATCTTATAAAATATCATTTGAATTTAGTAAATAGTTTTTATTTTGGTATTACAAATTTTATTTATTTGTATAGGTAAGTTTTACAACTTATATACTCAATACTCGTTTGTTAAAAAAATATCTAAATTCTAATATATAAAAATCTCATGCCACAGTGTTTGTTATTGACCTCCGCCGAAACGGCTTAACCGATTTTTACGATTTTTTTTTGTGTTTATTTGGTAGATTTTTTTAGACCAAATATGTTATACCTATAAATAATCATAACCCTAAATTTTCATCCCAACAATACCTATTTTTAATAGTTATTAGAACGCGGGCGGAGTGTGTATTCCAACAGGAATTGCTAGTATTATAATATAGTTTTAAACCGACACAAAGTAAATAATTATAATGCGGTGTTATTTATAAGAAACTAGCAGTACTCGCGGCTTCCACGTTCATTTTCTTATTCGCTACTAATCTTCATTCGAACACTCGCTAGGTTGATCTGTAGATTGACTGAAAGTTTCTTCAAAATTACTCCAGCTATTTCAGAACCCATAATTAATATGTAACTCCTGCGCCGCGCGGCTTTCTATTTCATATAAGTAATATGTGGACTCTATGTGTCTCCCTTCCTCTCCTCATTGCTCGCTGTGCTATACTTTCTTAATATATTTGCTGTGTGGTGGAAGAGTGTCTGATTTGTATAATTTTAAAAGTTATCTGCTGACTATAAACTAACTCCCTGCCAAAATTTAAATTTGTAACACAAAAAATGAAAGAGTTTCGTAAAAACTTGCGAGAGCCCTTAGACCTCCTTAAGCCGGCCCTGTCACAAAATTAGTTCTTAGTGGATGTTTACTAACAATTAACTACCTCCCTGCGAAATTTAAAGTCTTTAGCCCCAAAAATAAAGGACTGTCATACAAACTTGCGAGAGCCATTAGATTTTAGATTAATATGTGCTATACTTATTGATTTCTAAACGTAAGATAACTAGATTGTTCAAGAAACATAAGTCGTCGTCAGCTAATTGTTTGTGGATGTAAAGATCGTCAGTTTATTGTTCAAAGAGACTATGCAACTCTCAAATGCATTGACCTCGCGAAATGTTTATCACGCTGACTGACGGTCTTTCCCCCATCGAAAATGCAGCTGACGATTGTCTTTGTTATTTTAAAAGTATAAAAATTAAGATGTATAAATTTCATAAGGTATAAAATTACTTTTTTTGTGAAAATTTCTATGAGGTTCATGTACGCGACTGACATATAACCCCCCACCGTCAATACAGCTGACGATGATTTTCTTTAAAAATGTGATGGAAACAATCATATAATTCATTTTTACGCGGTATAAAATTCATCGGAGCAGATTTTTTTCCAATGACTTTCTCATGCTGCCTCTCTTACCTCCACCACTACCTGAGCAGCTGACGTTCGGAGTTGTTATGGGTAAGGGGAAAACTATTAGTGTTGTGATTTTCAGCCGGTATGAAATGACTTGCTCAACTATAGCGCTACCTCCCGTAGTAATAGCTTAATAGGGTACTTTCGGCGGTGAAAAATAAATTATGAAATTTGATAAAAATAAAAGATTATGTAGAAATATACTTAAATATTGAACTGTTAGTTCTCCTGAGTAAGTGTTCTATGGTAATATACGCTATGGGTACTACATACAAGACTGTTGTTTATTACCAGTATTACGTCACCAAATGGCTGACACCGTTTTTGCGGGAATAAAAAATGTTTAAAATTAAATTTAATTTTATGGCAAAAAAGCGTGTTTATTTTGCCGAAATATATTTTATTGTGGCTTTTTATTAGGAAAATCAACATTTTTAAGTACTTTTTCCAACATAGTAGAATACCCTATTGACAACTTTGTATTTGTAGAGAGAAAGATCTAGAGCTAGCGAAGCACATAGCGTACGTGCACCAGCACTCGTCGCAGCCGCCGAGCGCGGTGCGCGCGCTGCCCATGCGGCTGGTGCGCCGCTACCTCGCGCTCACGCGCCGCAAGCAGCCCACCGTGCCGCGCGCGCTCGCCGACTACATCGTCTGTGAGTTCACTTCTACAGTTCGCGTCACGTAAAAAGAACGCTGGAAGAAAGTGGTGGGGGGTGTGTTTGCGCATCGGTACATTCACATACGAAATTCCTAAGCCTATTCTTTTATTTTTGAACTAGTCTCGCTCACGATGTATATTGATTATTGGTAGGTACATTGAAAAATATATTAGATAGAATTTCATTAATTGATTCAGTGTAGAATGTTTAATCTACTTACAAAAAAAAATAATTAATTCATTTAATATATTTTTTTATTATTTAACTGCATTATTATCGTACGTATGCGTCGTCGTACGTCGTACGTCAAAAAGATTATTTCACTATTTTTTATTTAAAATCATTTCGTAATTAATAACTTTTGTGTGCGCGATGGTATTTTGAACTGACGAACCAATAGCGAGCCGGAAAGCATGCGACGCGTGCCTTGACGTCCCGCGCCCCGCGTCTTACCACCAAATTGGCCTATAAATCGTATCTGCGCAACTTGACAGCCAGCGTTCTTTTTACATGACGCGAATTATACTTTGACGCGCGTGGCGCAGTTTGTAGTGACCCTACTTGCTGCGCCAGCGGTCGCGGTTTCGAGTCCCGCTGGGGGCAATCATTTGTTGAGCACAAATGTTTGTACTCCAGCCATGTTTATATTTATAATATGTATGTATTTAAAACTTATATATGTGTAGTATATCAACCATCAGTATCCATAACACAAGGCTCGTACCTTACCGTGGAACTAGATAGTGCTGTGTGTAAAATGTCCTAACATATTTATTTATTTATTTATTACTTCTATACTTGTATAGGGCCCTTTTTAAGGCCCCACTGTTGGACACAGGCCTTTCGATACGTGGTAGGACCTCAATTTTGGCTAAGTGCGGGGCGTAATTGCCAAACTCGTTCGAAACATTTTTTACACACAGTTGTTAAATGCCCTTATCCGCGACTTCGCTATGTCTGAAGATTGACTAAAAATTTCATCGAAATTACTCCAGCAGTTGTATTGAAAATTTAGGGTTGTATGTATTTTTTAATGTCTGAAAATAAAAAAATAAAGATTTAGGGATAGACTACCCTTAACATTTAGGGGGATGAAAAATAGATGTTGTTCGATTCTCAGACCTATCCAATATGCACACAAAATTTTATGAGAATCGGTCAAGCCGTTTCGGAGGAGTTTAACTACAAACACCGCGACACGATAATTTTATATATTAGATTTACCTAAAAATATATTAGCCTGCACCAGTTTAACCAGAGTGTTAATATGAATTTTAAACAACTAGTATTTAAAAAGTTTCTTTTGAGCTTTATATTACATATTCGTAAATAAATACGGATATTTTTATAGCGTCGTACGTCGAGCTGCGACGTGAGGCGCGCAACGCCCGCGACGTCACCTTCACGTCGGCGAGGAACTTGCTCGCTATACTGCGACTCTCCACTGCGCTCGCACGACTCAGGTTACCATCCACATAAATATTTCAAATTTAGTTTTGGCCAAATTTTCCAGGTTTCTGGGCAACTTTACATTTTTTTGGTATATATAATAACGAACATTTAAATTAAGATTAGTGAAATATATTATTATACACGCGAAATTAGCTCTGTCTGTCTGTTATCTACTCACTCTAAAACAACTGATCAAACTGAACCTTTATCTATGTCTCCCTTCTCCCAGAGCAAAATGCCAGGTCAAAAACTACTTTTTTATACATGTAGCGAGATTCTAGTTAATAAAATATATATATTTGTTGTATTTATTATAGGTTGTCAGATGTGGTGGAAAAAGAAGATGTGTCTGAGGCTATTCGACTCGTTGAGATGTCGAAACAGTCATTACAACATGTTGAAGAGAATGTACAGAGGTATTTAAAGTTTTCATTTGTATTTACAACTTATTGATTATTTATGTGTAAAAATTATTTAAAATAAATTATAATTTCACTATTAGAGATTTATAGCAAGTTTAACATTTGTCTTTTAAAAAAAATTTATAATATATTTTGGTTAATATTGAAATGCAATAAACTTTGTGTTGTATATGTTCATATTATATCACTGGCATGTCTAAAGACTGGCAACCAAATTATTTCTGAGTCGCGCGATATGGTACCTCGCAGAACTATCGCCTTTCCCGTTTTAGCAACATTTTTCTTTGATGCTCCGCTCCTATTGGTCGTAGCGTGATATAATATAGCCTATAGTCTTCCTCAATAAACGGACTATCCAACACAAAACGAATTTTTCAAAGCAAACCAGTAATTCCTGAGATTAACGCGTTCAATCAAACAAACAAAAAAACAGTCACTCTTCAGCTTTATAATATTAGTATAGATTACCTATAAATAAAGTGAAATATACACGTGAAATATAAATGCCCAGGAGGCCCACTCCCCATCCCTCCTCCCTTCCTCCCTCCGTCCTCCCTCATACCCTGCCCTTCACTCCTCCTCCCTCTTCCCCCTCCTCCCTCCCTCCCTTTCCTGAAATGCCGGCAACGCATCTGCAAGCCCTGCAGTGTTGCTGATGTCTATGGGCGGAGGTGATCACTTCCCATCAGGTGAGCCTCCTGCCCGTTTGCGCCCTTTGTACCAAAAAAAAAATTGTGTGTGTGTACTTATGTACACGCGTTAGAAGTTATACTGCTTTGGCGTCATTAAATAATACATACTCATTTTCGCAATTAGCACCCCGAGAAACTTTGAAAATGACACCCATGTAATTGTTTATAAAAAACCGGATGTCCGCCATCTTGGATTTGAAAATGGACTTCATTTTCGTAATCATCACCCCGAGATACCTCGAAAATGACACCCATGTCATTGTTGAAAAAAAGCCGGATGTCCGCCATCTTGGATTTGAAAATGGACGTCATTTTCGCAATTAGCACCCCGAGAAACCTCGAAAATGACACCCATGTCATTGTTGAAAAAAAAAAACGGATGTCCGCCATCTTGGATTTGAAAATGGACCTCATTTTCGCAATTAGCACCCTGAGAAACCTCCAAAATGACACCCATGTCATGGTTGAAAATAAATATCGTGAATATAGTTGCAAGTCCTCTTAACTGTTGACTGTTAGCTAACTTCTCCCGTGAGAATTTTGTGTCTCGCTGTGCGCGCGCATCGTAAAATTTCACTCTCATCAATTTTTCATAACGCGCCTAAAGAAGTATAACTTCAAAAAAATAATGTATGTGTACAAAGTATTTGACTGTACGTAATTTCCAGGGGCATCAGCGCGACGGACCGCATCTTCGCGGTTGTGCGCGAGTTAGCGGGCGCGGGCCGCAGCGTGCGCGTCGCTGACGTCATCGAACGCTGTGTTGACAAGGGGTTCAAACCTGACCAGGTCATTATAATGTGGTTGACTGTACTCCATGGGGTTTCAAATGAAACTACTTATTGATTTTCTCCGTTTATTTCCCTTGTTGCCGTTTCTATGTGTTTTCTGACAAAAACTGCCCTATTTTTATTCAATTATTTAGGGTCTATATATTGCTATTGCGCGACAAATATGTAACTATTCTATTGCGCGACTTAATACACGTAATAGATTTATTGAAAGTGAGCTACAAAAGGGGTGTGTTACTTATATCTATTTTTCCTCGTCTATATTCATCCACAACAATGTCTCACTCACAAGCTTTGGCCACGAGACGAGCTTTTGAGACTATCCAACTGTAATGCAACTAAAACTACATTTTAATACTATAATTAATGAAATGTGTTTATTTGTTACATACATTGTTTGCCCTTCTTTGAAGTTCAAATCGAGGGAGGGATTGCCCTAAAATTTTTCCGGGTTCGATTGCCATATCTACAAATAACAATTTTAATTTATTATGTAGTGTATTAAATGTATTATTCTATGTAAATATTTTTTTCGTTTAGGTGGACGCTTGCATTGAAGAGTACGAGAATCTCAATGTATGGCAAGTCAATCAAGTGCGGACCAAAATCACATTCATGTAGTCTTAAGAAATATTTTGTGCCTTTACTGTGTGAGAATGTCTTGATTTTCATGATTGTATGATGTTTGATTTTAATAAAATATTTACGAATATATTCTCTTTTATTTAATATTATTATTGTTCTTTATAAACTATGTAATTTATTTACATGCTAGGAAAAAAAACATCTTACTACTTACGATCATCTTTTAGAATTATTATTAACAATCTATACATAAAAGAAAACAGTAAACTTAGCGAAAACTGTACATGAAATATTAAAAATAAAGCATGATTATAAGGTATTGCGTACATAATATAGACCCCAAAACAAACAAAAATAGGTATTTTTTTGTCTGTAAGGGGATTCTTATTATCCGAACATTCGATTGTCCGGACTCATTCGTTACGGCTTTAATTGCCGAAAAAATGTTTTGACGCAACGAGACATGTTACGACGAGTCTATTCGCGCCTCCGACGTTTTTTCATTTTCTTTGATACCGTTTAACTCTGGTTTAACTGATATTGACTGACTTGATAGGTGGTATTATATTTTTGGTTACGTTTTGCGTTGTAAAGTGTAGTGTTGTCTCTTAAAAATCTTCTGAATTACATAATATGCTGGTACATATTATGGTCTTTATTATCGTTATTGCTTATAATTGTTTATATAGTATTGTCTAAACGAGATGTAAAGCATTTGCCATTACATAATAAAAATTGATTAAATTTTAAATATACTTTGATTTGACTTTAAAATCGATTATCCGAATTTTCAAGTAGACAGAATATGCCTGGTTTTATTTGATCCGGTTCATGGATTTCACGCAAAAAGTTCTTATGCTACTATACATACTTACTAAAAGTAAAACTTAGATTCACATTTAGAATACCTTCTGACTGGACTGGTAAACTGAAACTGGTAAACGCTGGCTAAAGCTTAAGATAAAAAATCGGCGATACCGTCTTTCTATTAAAATAAATTCGAAATAACTATTTAGATCTACTTAAAATGCATCCGAGCGGAGCTAGAGTAAGTCACTAGTTTTAAATTACGAGTAAGTCTGTAATTTAAAAACTAAATCAATTTACATATATCATTGAGTTCGCGTAGTACGTTATATGCACGGAACCATAGATATATTCAATGCACGGAACGTAAAAATCTTTGAGATTAGGACAAAAAATAAAAAAAGAGTAATATATCCACTATTGTGAAGATACGAGCAAAGCCACAAGTGTAAGTAAATGTTAAGTACATATAAACATTCGCTTTTAAGAAAATGAAGTACAAGATAATGTAAAAAGCTTTATTATAATGGTATCTATAATTATTTTTACAAATATAATCTCAAGTTTTATTTCCATATTATATCATGAAACGTCGGCGCGGAGAAATTTACCTTTGGAAATAACAAATAACCAGCTTTATAAAACATCCTAAGCTCCTCATTTTCCGTTTGTTATTTTAAATTAATATGACTCTACAGTATTTGAAATTTAAAAGGCAAATTATTAATTCCATTTTTGCGTTTCACAACGGAAAACCGTGCCAAATGCACCAAAGCTGTAAAGTCTTTCGTTTACGAAGTTATAGGTGTCGTAAAAATGTACATTGTTCAGGATCGTGTTTCCTCACACTGGCCGAGCCCTGGCTATGGTTTATTACGGCTTTACGACCAACAACTATTTACTGCGCGTTTGCGATCATGTCCGAGTTATTGGCAATTTTGATACATAATTCATAACAAAATGGACGCTAATAAATTATTATGATATTAATAAGTGAATACCGTCTTTTGACGTATGATCGTAAAATGGTCTGTGAAAGCAACCTGTATCATAAATATGTACCTGTCGAAGTAAATGTCCACACATACAATACCTATACATTATTTCAGTTTATTTTTCTTACAGTATTTTAAATGTTTCTCATCCATATGACCGTTCTTATCAGTTCTTAGTAAGAAAAATACTGTCTTAAATTTATGGGAATATTTAACATCATAAATGAAACTATCTTCAGTTTTTGGCATGGATTATTTTGATTTTTGTTTCCCGATACATATTTCGAATGTTGTGCATCGATCATGCTCACGTGACGAAAAATAGGTTTTAGATGGTTTTCTAGTGATAGACTCACAGATGGACAGACAGACAGACAAAAAACCTAAAAACTGTAGTTTTGGATTCTGTATCGCTAATAACTATTTCAATATATGTAATTTTTCCAAGAATATTTAATGTATAAACTTAAATCTGTTAAAATAATTTGTTATGATATGTCTATACATATACTTATGTTTTCTATAAAACGTGTATAAATAAACAAATACAAAACAATATCATTAAAAGTTTAACTAGAGATGCAGAGCGTTTTAGCACTTACTGTTATTAGCCGAGAAGAAACATCGTCACCGTTAAACAATATACAATAAAATATTTTCATACATTTTGACGTTGGAACTGTGGCGTGTTAATTAGTGCAGAAACTGCAAATACCAGAACAAAAATGTTACGTTCAGATGGGAATCGAATTCGCTACCATACTCCAACTGAGGTAAATCATCGTTACCATGAATATGTTTCAAATAATATTTCTGCATTAAAAGTTATGACTGGTTCGACCTTCAATAAATGTGAAATATTTTAAGTCAAAGTAAAAAATAGGCTTTGTAATGCTTGACGTGATTTAGTGTAGCGTTGCTTTTTACACATTTTATGTAGGTCGCGGTGTACGAAATGGGTCACGAGACTCAAACGGTTTAAAGGCACGTATGAATTGTGCGATTTTGCTTGAAGAGAAATAAGCACACGATATTTCCTATCAACTATAAAAATAGCGAAGTCAAGTGTGAAGCGGGCTCGAGCAAGAAGCGTTTAAGTATTCCACGATATATTTTCGATACGTGCTTATTATAAAGTAGAGCTTTGTATTGAGAAGAGGTAATCTTTCTAACACAGTTTTAGTATTTTATTCGTCCTTAAGGGGTGTTTTCTCCATCTTCCCGATACTTAAAATTAGATTACTTTAGTTATTTTCACAACTTATAACATAATTTATATAAAGCTTAGTCAGTGTCTCATAACGTACGAGTAGCTTAGTCACTGGCCGCACATCATATATAAATCGCGATTTCTGGTGATTTTTAAGGACTATTCTCGAAATCTGCCTTTCGAGCCCGATCACTTATTGCCTAATGTCAAATTAATCTGGCATCATCTATAGCAATGGGTCCCGTAGTTGATCTGTGGCTCTTGTTTGAGCCATAACCAAAACTTGGCAGCACTTTGTCTAGTCCAGACTTTAAGCCGCTTTGAGTGTGTAGCTTACTTTTGTACCTACTCACTATGGGGAGTTTAATATTAACCTACAGTCGAATTTTATCTGATATTACTTTAAAATGTAAACAAATTTGAAGAGAATATAAATATACTTGACGACACGTTTGGCTCATTGGGTAGTGACCCTGCTTTCTGCGCCAGCGGTCGCGGGTTCGAGTCGGTTCGAGAGTTCGGGTATGTATTTAAACTTATATATGTGTAGTATATCAACCATCTAGTATCCATAATACAAGGCTCGTACCTTATCGTGGAACTAAATTGTGCTGTGTGTAAATGTCCCAACATATTTAAAAAAAAATACTATATTTTACAGCAAGCAATTTTTGATAGAGCAATTTAGATTCGTAGGTACATCAATTTTATATAACAGTAAGCTTAATAACTCCTTTGTTATTTTACTTGTAATACTCGTAGAGCTTATTTCGATTAGAGATAACTTTTGTAGTGTCATCTAAGTAAAGAGAGAAATCCGCAAAGTTCAAAGGTAACAACGGCAACTGCTGAGCTTTCTACAAACCACACAAATGCGTTGCGAGACATTTTCTAGCAATTGGACAGTAAAATCAGTAGGTACCAATTTGTTCTTATTGCTTAAATTCAGCACGTTTGAGTCAAATGGGAATTCAAAGTTACACGATTTAAGAATTTTTGTTAACATTTTAAAGAATGGATATGTAGTGAGTACTGATTAAGGACTTTACAATGCGCTTTGCAATGTTTGCGTCTGCACTAATGTGAGGTTCCGATAAATATTGGCAGATCATTTGATGTTTATTCATAGAAACACTTCCTTTTTTTAACCGGCACCTTTAAGATGTACGGTCTATATAACATAAGCATTTAATAGATTACATTTTTTACTTTAAAACTATATAGTAGCGGTTGTTACAAGCAAATATAAAATAATTAAAGTTGGAGTGATTTTTATTTTTTGTTAAATCGTGTAAATGATTTTCATTTACAGTCGACAATTAAGTGCTCTAAAAATGAACAAAACATTTTCGACAACTTTATTGTGCTGACCCTTATTATGAATGAAAAGTTTGGAGAGGAGAAAATAAAATCAACTATTGTAAGGTATTTTGTTGCCATTTTGTGATCATGATTGCTGTAAAGCATGTGAAATGCCGGGAACCAAAAATCAAAAAACAAAAGATCCGCGAAAAAAATCAGAAAATAAAGTTTCATTAATAATGCAAATATTCGCGTAAAGCTAAGAAAGTATTATAACACTGCAAATATTTCCGATGATAGGTATTTCATTTATTTACTTTCTCTTCTCCTCAAATTTTTACGGCGCACACCTTACGTTAAGTTTTGGATAGCGAGCGAATTTCTGACGTCAAGTTTCGCCAATGATTAATGTTAGCTGAAAGATTTATAGTTGGGATGGTATTACTACTATGGAAAAGTTTTCTAACAATATTTCATTAGATAAAAACACATCGAATTTATAAATATCGATATTCTTATCAATGAAAAATATACGCTTGACATACATTCGCAGAGGTTACAAAGCTTTTATTTCGTTTAAAAAATGTGTGCTGACACAAAAAGTCGTCCACTTTTAACAGGCTTTACCTAGCGCTCTATATACATTTATTTACTATTTGCTGTTGCTCTCTACCAAGAGTGTCAGACTGCGAGTTCCGTTGAGGCGTTAGTGGCATTGTAGAGCTCCCTCGTATATTTCATGTTACAACATTGATTTTTATTTATTGCATTATAGCTTCTATGTGTGTAACCATAAGAATCAGCTACATGCATGTAGAGCAGTGTGCTGTGTTGCGTCTAGAGTTTGTCGTTCGACGACGACGGATGCTCATTGTGGCGAAATATAAAACACTGCTTCGTTCCGCCGGGAAATGTCGCACGTTATACTATCGTGGAACTGGCAATTGCGTGATTTATCAAAGGATTGAAAGATCTTACATTTGCGTAGGTACTGTAAAAATAACCGTTTGGAAGATAAGTCTACGAAGTAAATCATGGTGTTAATATTCATTTTATAAATTGTATATTTATTTGCAAATCAGATATTTTTTTGTGTGTTTGCCACCAAAGGACACACCGTATCCGCTAAGATTCTCTACCACGATTGCGAGTACACTGTCGCCGGCGCTAACCTTCAATTTTATGAAAAGGACCAAACATTAAATTGAAGTTATTCTAGATTTGAGTCCTTATGGGTTTGTAAAAGAGCTTACATTTGTTGAAAATGGTAAAAGTACATGTGATTTTTCGGCGTTTTTTTACAGCAAGCAGGTTTCCGCGCCATCCTGCTCCCGCGCACCGGGCTCGGCTCGCATGCATTCCTGGCGTGTTAGTCACACAACCGTTGGATTAGTTTGGAGATCGAGATTTTATCATCAGAATGGCAGCCAGGATAATTAGAGGCGCATGACTTTATGATGATTTGTGGTGAACCTTCTATGAAACTGAATTCATTCAAATCTTTCATTTTTTTACACATCGTATCGTAAAAGTTATTATATATGTATATTTCTTTGGTTCATATTTTGTATAACATGACATGACTTCACAAATTGCTTCGAAGGTGCATATTGTGATAGATCCTAGAGATAAAATAAATAGTTTTTTTTAATAAATTAAAAGTTACGCATTAGTTAGTTGTATTAGTAGGTTTAATTACCTAGCTTTTTCATTGTAAATAGTAAACCAATAATACTTTCTAAAAATAGCGACAAAATTTGTTTATAACAAATCTTTGTAATGCTAACCAAATATGTACTTAAATCGAATAATTAATCTTTTACATTTTCAATACTCTTATATTTTAATCTAAAATACAAATATATATTTATAGGAAGGTATATTATATTGGCTTTAAGTATGTGAACAACGCGAAGCTCGCGCGGCGCGTCAAAGAATTGCCCACGGCGATTTTCGCGCTTCGAGCTTCGAACCCGCCACTACATACTTGTTCGAATATATATCGATAGGAAATTCTTGTATCATGAATCGTACGAAGTCGTTTAATTCACTTAATATAAAATTCTCTTTTTTGCTCATTCAAATAAATGAAAATTCAGCACCATACATATTTATGTGTACCTATTTCTTTCAGCGGAAGAATAATAATGAGATTTAGGTAGAGGAAATAAGTATAAGCAATAAAGATTTTTGGTGCATTAATTATGCCTAAAAAGTGATATATTATGCGGAATGATAGTTAATTAACTTCATCAATCAAAATGGTAAAGCAGCATAATATTTCAAAGAACAAAAAAAGGTATAATTTTAACACATCTTCAACGTACACAGTAAAACGTCGTGGTAATGATCAAGTGATCTCGTGTGACGGTTTTTTATCGAGTGTATCAACGGAGGCGATATTATAAATTAGGCTCATATCTCCAGCGGTGACAGGCTTTGAAGGGTGGGAACGCTGGCTGTATGCGCACTGTTTGCTTTATGACATTCTCTTTATTGGTTGTCTGTGGACGCCTGACGCAGACAGCAGACTAGCCGCCATATTACATATTTTTTGTATAAAGTCACTAGTTTTATGTTATTTTTATGCACTTTTTATAAAAAGAACAAATACATTATTGTAATGTTTTCATTAGTACTTTATTTATTTTATGAGAATTGAATGTGGTTGTTTTATAATTTACTTTTTAGAAAATAAAGTTACCAGATACCTCTTAAATATGAACGTCTGCGTCTTAAAAATAATTTTGAATAACGTTAATAATTTGATATCAAGAAAGCGATAAAAACTAGTAAGTGTACGTTAATAAAGTAAGGGAATTCAAAAGTTCAATGACCATTCATCTGCACAGATAAATAAAAATGATACAAACATTTTTCATAACTGGAACATAAACGCCGAAGAGGGCGAAAAATTCTATTCTTTACCTTCTTTTGTTTGATATTTCTTTGCACGATATTAATGATTTGGAACTCACTGACAATAGAGCGTTTATTTCTCTTAACTGAACTACAATGCCGTTTCCAATCACTTCGGAAAATGGACTATATTTCTAACAATTCTTTTATTATTATGAAT
The DNA here is from genome assembly GCA_905231865.2 of Boloria selene. Classification (NCBI taxonomy): domain Eukaryota; kingdom Metazoa; phylum Arthropoda; class Insecta; order Lepidoptera; family Nymphalidae; genus Boloria; species Boloria selene. Next base: position 4,877,617 of record HG993133.1, read on the forward strand.
TTTACATAAAATTATATTTTCAGCCAGAAAACGTGCTTTTTGCATAAATAGGTTACTTAGCATAAGGTGTTCTTTTAATAAGATAGAATAGAATTGTTGCGGCACTTATTTTGTTTAGTAATACTAAACATTAAGTTTTTAACGCTTATAATTTTATAATTTTCTTTTCCTTTTCCTTTCCTTATTTCCCCTATCCATTGTTCTCTTAATATTTTCTTAATGCATCTGTAGCTTGAAAAATATATAGTTAATATCATTATTCGTCGACAAGGCTGAACTTAATTAGTAAATCGGTCTGATGTACGCTGAAAATTAATTCCATTCAAAATATTCGAATGTATTCAAAATAAAGGAATTCATTTCAATCGACGACAGGTAATATATACGCCTTATTAATATTATACGGACAATTATGTGCGTTTACGAAATCCGTAGGTAAATGATGACGTCGCATTATTTTACCCTAAAGCTACGACTACACATATGGCAAAATATCGGCTTACGTTATCACGATGTTGTCATAAAACAATTATTGTATATAATTTTTTTAATTGTTTTTTTGATATAAGAACTTTACTAACTATATTATTAATGAAATGTTGCTTCATGCAAAATATAAATAAATAATAAATATGTTAAAAATATTAAACTCGAGTGAAAATTAACTGTTACTTGTCATGCAAGTGTTAAGTCACTTTTTACTTATAATTATAATTCATATTTATTTTTACTGTGCTTGTGAACACAGAATTATTTGTGCATATTTAAGCGAGAGACGTTTAAAACGGTTTGATACAAAGGTTGTTTTATTTGAAATTTTTCATGGTATCGGGCCATTGTCTGTTTTTGTAGAGATTTTTTGCCCATGACTGCTAATCGTTTGCTTGTGTCGACAAGATACGACACGCCTTGCTACACGTCGTATTTTTGATTTTTGTTATCTACAATTCACACATTAAAGTATAATTTGCTCTGATCAGACAGAGACTTAGGAGAGTGATCAGATAAATTTTAAGCTAATTATTCAAATTTAGTTGTGTCATAAATAACAATTAAAACGAAAATTATTTAAGTATAATAAAACATCGTGATAACTATTTTAAAAATAAGTTGTGAAATCTTTGAAAACCTATACTTTTCTAAATTCTCATTTCACATTTACTTTCTTACGCTATATCTCAATCAATATAAGTATTACATAATCTCTCACTTTAAAACCACTCTATGTAGAGTTTATTATAGTTATGAGAGAATTTAGTAATCAAAAATTATTTTACGACAGTAAAATACTTTCAATGAACAGTTAGGATATTATTAAATATACAGAAGAAAATTAAACCTGCGATTCAAAAGGTGATGCGCAAGCGCACTTGCAAACAATAGACATAAACGCGCGCAACTGCCTTTACCCCACGCACGCACATCTTAACATTTTTTTTCCGTTTATTCACATAATTTCCTGTCGTTCATCGCCAGGAATGACCGCCAAAGTGCCTTCATACGTATTGTATGCAACAAATGAAATAAAATAAATGTGGCGCCTTCCGTTACAATCATTTCGAAGGTATTCAGCGCGAAATATTTGTTAATAATAAATGAGACGTCCCTTTTATTACTAGTAACACTCTTAGTTAGGGCAAGCTTTGTTGTATAAATATGGGGTGCAAATTAGAAGCTGTTAAGATTTGGTTAATTATATATTTTTTTATTTTCGTAAAGATAAAAATTTGGCAGGGCCGGATTAAGGAGTTCTAAGGGCTCTTGCAATTTTGTATGAAAATCCTACATTTTGTGTGTTGCCAACTTTAAATTTGACAGGCAGTACCTGGAGGTGAACCTGAAGCAAGGGTGAGTCCCTACTACTAAAAGGACAAAATGTATATATTTAATTAATATTACTTTTACCTAATTGCATCATGGGTGATTAAGGCATTTACAAGAATTCAAAATTTAACGCTCTATCTTACACCTTGTAGCCGTGTATTAGAAGTCGCCGCTGGCAACAATGGCATCGCGGCGGGCGGCGAGCGACCCAAAGAACCTCAATGAACCTCCCTACCTGGATTATCTATCGGGTGATAAATTAAAAATATGGCGTTTCAACGGCATTCATCATCCGAATGGGTCATTTCGGTCTAGAGTGTATTGTTCACAAAAAATGCTAAGTGTTTTGTATGCTCCTCAACTTCGATTGTTTCTGTACTACTGAGAAATTCTTTGGCCTGAATGTTAAAATTCATGTTAAAATATTCTTTCTAAACAAGGTTAAAGTACAGAATTAGGTTGAAATTAGTAATTGCACTGATATTTAATTAAATGTCTTGTATGATAGAGTTAATTATAGGAAGGAATTCCAATTAAAAAATTAATCGTCACTTTTCTTGAATGGTAATTAGCTTGATTTCTAAATATCATGTGTGTATCACTATCATCTAATATGAACTCCTATAAAATAATCACTACATAGTATAAAACAAAGTCACTTTCTCTGTCACTATATCCCTTTGTACGCTTAAATCTTTAAAACTACGCAACGGATTTTGATGCGGTTTTTTTAATACATAGAGTGATTCAAGAGGAAGGTTTATATGCATAACTAGCGGATCCCGCGGCTTTGCCTGTTCTAAATCTAGGAAAAAGCCCAAGCGAAGCGAGGGCGAGTCGCTAGTTATTAATAAGCATCGATAGTAAACCATTTGTGTCAGCTTTCTGTACTGTGAAAGCACGAATTGAATTGTACGTACGAATGTATTTTAGTAGCTTAAAAGCTACTGAAAGGACAGCTAATTGGGGAAAGTTGTTTATATGTTTGTCATACTTTGTTTACAGTAAAAATATTTTCCTACTATAATAACATCGCTAGTTGCATCACAACTCTCTGTAACTTCGTATGTGTGGCTTCGATTTAACTTTTGTGAAAGATAATCCACGAAATTCGAAATACACTAGAAGCCCACGCTTGCAACACGAGCGGATATTATGTTATAATCTATATCCTTTTCCCAAGTAGTATTGCCTTCTTACTAACATCATAAATGTTATTGGGAAAAAGATATTTACCTAATTAATTTATGTGGCTTAAAATAACCAAATAACTTCTGGTTACATTAAAATTAAATGAACAATTGTCCTTTAAATACATCAGATACCACATCTAATGGCCGGTTTCTGAAGATTCCACATAAGTTCTCAATAGCTATTTATTCAACAAAGTTAAGCTTAAGATAAACTTCGGTTAACTGTCACTGCGTTTCTGAACATACATCGACCCGTTTCATAACTATTGAACCGATAACCAGTTCTTTATTCTGCCGCTAGATGGGTCTGTACAAAAAATAGAGTTTAAAATTGATTTTATTATTTCAATTCATCATTAAAAATAGTTTTAAAGTAAGTATATCATTTTTAGAAATAAATGGGCAATACTTTAATTATAAAATATAATAAATTGTGATATATTATCACCAGCTGCGGATATATCGGGACAAAACCCTAGTCCAATCTATAAAAAAAGGAAACGTAAATATCATGGCGTTTGTTTTCTTGCGTGGTAATTTTAAAATTTTTGCGTTGCCGTTTGATGTGAATCTTAGTTCGCTTTCTTTAATTTGAAATTAAAGAATATCTATGTACATATTATAATATATTAAGTTAATGAAGTCGGTTAATAATGGAATCTTTAAAACATAGTAAAAATTTTACTGAAAGAGAGAAGATAGGCTTCTTATCGAAGTCGGTAAAGAACATGTGTCTATAATCGACGGACGGGACTTCTGTCGAGGCAAAAAAAAACACAATAACAATAAGTATTAAACACAATGTAACGTTACAGACAACACTCGACTTATGAAATGAAACGTCAAATAATGTTATGGAACCAATAAACGGTACAAATTGGTCAGTTAAGTTAACCTAAGTATAAACTGAGTTTAGTGTATGTTGCGTTGTTCAGAAACGCATTTTTATAAGTTATCGAACCAATAGCGTTAACGAATAGATAAACTATCAATAAAAGTACCTCAGAAACCGGCCATAAGTCTCAGCTCCGAGTTCCGTCGGCCGGCAGCAAGAGCGGCAATGGTTCAATATCAGTGCGCGCGCATCGTCGCCGCATACAGCCGCGAGGGGCATCACGTACCTAGTACGACGACAGCCTTATTTATAGAATGCACGCTATTTTGTCACGTTACTTTTATTGTCAATTTGGGAAAAATTACTGGACGGTTACGGAATGTCGTAAACTACTGTAGTTGTTGCTCTAAGTGCACATTTCTGTTAAATAGTATTTAAGAAGCTTTGGTAGAGATTATCTTTTAACAATTATGTCATACAGTTTTAAACGAATATAAAATATATTATATTATATAATTCATAAAATATAAAATATAGTAATAATCAATATTTCTACTGTTTTTCTAGATTTGTTAAACTTTTATATTTAAGTCATTCGATAAATTTCCTGCAAAGTTTGATAAATGGAAATTGAAATTTGAAAAACAGTGGAAAAGTAACTAAACCTTTTTGGACTTCCACGTTTGTTTTTTATTATTTTTGTTCCTAATTTATAACGATGCAGTCTGTGGCAGTATTCGGTCGTCCGCTCAGTGCCGGGTGACCAGACCAGTTCGGGAAGGCGCTCCGATGTGGTCGCACGCGCGCCGAGTGCCCGTACACAGCTCCGCGATCGGGAGTGAATATACTACGAGAAATAAGCGCGTTTGATATAACAAAAGATTCTATCAGTGATAACAGTGACCATGAAATATTTAGTGGTGGTTTTGTTTGTTGCGGCGTGTGCAGCTGCCGCGTCTGCTGCTGCTACCCCCTGTGCCCTGTCTGAAGAGTTCTTCGCGAGGCACAACATATCAGCTCATGACAGCGAGAATGAACCAGGTGCAAATTTTTAAAACATACCTTTATATGGCTCGTAGTAGTATTAGGTACTTGGACATTTCTCGAAACTTTCTTTTAAAGCGCAAATAACTAAAATTACCGGCTTTGCTGTCAAAACTAAAAGTAAAGTTTTGTATATAGAATTAACTTTTTAATTCGATTGTTATGTATTTTGAATTTCAATTAGGATATAAATAATTTAAACATAATTGTTATCCAACGCATAGTATAAAAGCTTATTTACTACATTATGCGCTATTTTTAGCATAACTTAAGAAAGTTCATAAGGAAAGTAATAAAATAAAATACAATTGCAAGTAAATAGTTAAGTTAACTTCTTAGTGCGAGGTAATAAATCGTACATTTATCAACATTACGACACTTACTAGAAATTATGGAAATGTCCACACGACTGTGCATATTATTATAATGTATTAACATGATTTTGAATTATTTATATAAAGTAAATAGCGATTCGATGGCTTAATAACACAAAATAATGCTGTTTAGAAGATAATCAAATTTTAATTAAATACTTAGTAATGTAATAACTTTAGTGATTCGAATAAAATGTGTTTTCATTAATACTTAAAATGTTAATTGATCTGTTAACGTCTCCGATATTGTTTACAAGAAAACGGTGTCGGATAACCAAAACGAAGTGATGAGACACGAGTGTGCACTCTGCGGTGACCGCCGCCGGCGCACGCGTTTTCAGCTGGTGTTTGATCCTTTTCAATTATCTCTAATTTACGCAATTTTACAATTTGGGCTCACGAACGGTATGTGAATATATGCTAAATATAACTGTTTTAATTGTTTATTGATGTAGTTACAAGTACATATTTGTATGAAAAATGAAGATTATCTAGATTAATAGTATATCAAATGCTCTACAATAATTTGAAGCCATCAATAATTAAGTAGTTAAAGTTTGTATATCTTCTTATATATAAAATAAATAAAGGGTTTATTATTTTTTACTTACTAATCGTCGGTTATTTATTCCATATATGCAGTATCTATATATATTTAAACATTCAAATTATACTGAAATCCATCCATGGAACTCTAGTATGTAATATTACAAGCTCCTACCGTTTTACGGGTGTCTTAATACGAGTTTATTAGTTAGTAAATCGTTTAAGTTAATTCTACACTAAAGACTCTTATTTATCTGTTATTCTGTCATACAATTATAGTGTTTAATAAGTTGAACCGTTTGCGTGTATGAATTTGCACTACGCATAGCAGCGGGTTCCGGTTGTGAGCTTTGACAGTTGATGGATTGTAACATATTATTACGTTAGTGTATTCGTATACCGCACTTATAATATTGACATGACAGTTTAAGATACATGATAAGTATTGATTGATATTTTACACATTTGTTACCGTTACAGGAATTTAACGAGTGATTTAATAAAAGATAGCTTTTATAAAATGGTGGGTATAGAGACCGGTTATTTGCTGCTCGAAAAGACATTAAATACACGCAAGTAAGAAAGTAAATGATTTCAAAGAAATCGTGAAAATCTTTTTGGAATTGTTCCTTTGTCTTCTTTCCCGTAACGAGCCATTAGCGAAGGAAAAGCTCTTTTTCTGAGATCTTTTTTAATCTCATTAACGGATCTTATACTTAATATAAATTACATTAGCTACTATATAATAAGTGATGGAAGAAAAAAATATCCAATGACACTATAATGCGAGTTTGATGCTACCGACGCGGCGCCGACAGCCGGCGTGGCGCTCGCGGTGATTAAACATGTAATGCAAAAACATTCAGAAGCGAATTACGCTACCACTTCTGTATTCAAGTATGACTCTATTTTGCATCTTATTGTCTATATAAAGTTTTATGTATTTAAATGATATTATATATAGTATAATCATTTAAACATGTTGTTGCTATTTTAATTAATTTTCATTTCATACCTATTAATTTAATCATACGAAGATAACCTATTACTTTATATGAGTGTTGTTATGAGGTTATAGATAATATGTAAACTATCTCCGCGAGCAAATGTTTACAGCACGTTTCGAACTAACTCGGATAGATACAGAGGAATACAGAGGAACCTTGCTTTAGACTACACTTGATAAGATTAATTGAATAATAACATAGTGACTGTACTCGTATTGTACTTGTGTAATGGTGTAATGTAAATAAAATGCGATATGTGAAGTCAGCTGGTGCGACCCGACACCGACCCTGAACTCGGAACATGAATGGAACAATCGCTTATTATATAGAATACATCATTTTCGCGCTACGTAACAGCCTTGTGAGAGATTATTTAATAAAAAATGAATACGACAAAATGAGCATGCGACAAGTAGAATATTGAATCAGTTGCCGATCGTAAACGGTTTTTAGGGGAAACTCACGAAAAGTTACGAGTCTGGCAGAACCGCTAGGAAGGGGCGCGGGGTGAATGGCGGCGGATAGGCTTTGTTACTCGCGCTGGCATTCCTCGTCTGGGAACCGGGAACCGTCCCCCGCCCCGCGCCCCGCGACCGCCCTCACCCCCGCCCTCGCCTCCACCTCGACGTCCCGCACGCATTCCAGCCCTCTCTCACTTTCATTGTTCCTGTCGGCGCGGGAGGTCGCCGCTCCTCGTACAAATAATGGAACCAGTTGTCTAAGTGGGGAGGACTTGTTGGCTCACTCCAATAAACACGTTCATCGTAGTCGTAAATGACATTTAGGGAAAACGGGGCAATTGGAAATATCGATAAAAACCTCAATCGGAATCGCTTCAGCATAAATTATCAATTTAAATTCTAACTCCAGGGAACGCTTGTTAAGCATTTGTTCCTTTATTTAAATGTAGTTCGTAATTTTTTTAAACATATTTTATTCATTAGTACGCAGATTATGTTTGAAAACATATTATTCAAATAAAATATGTAGGTACTGTACATAATATACATATGTACTTATGTATACGAAGTCAAAGTAATTTCATACGTTAATTGAATGACAAAGAAAAATACTTGTAGATGCATTTTCAGGTGTAATGAAATCATCCCCTTATAGCAACAATAAGGTATTATTATTATAATTTATTACCCATTGGTAGACTTGTGCCTGCTGCGAACAGCAGGCGTCTTCTACTTCGCTTTTCTTAATGTGAATCATGCGATTAAGTTTTTTGCTTACGATGATGTAGTGATTTCGTGATTGTGTATAGTAACGCATTTAAAACTAATAAGTTGCTTTTGGAAAGTTATATCATATTTCATCTGAGTTGTAATATAACTATGTAGGTACTAATTGTCCATAGTATATGGCTCTTTAATTTCGCAATGATTGGAAGAACGAGTTTTATGCAGATATTTTATGTTTATAATATGAATTATAAAGAACTGAATAACATTGATAAATAGAATAATCGGTAAATCTTATTTCTTGTAACATATATGTATTTATTTTTTATATTTTAATAAACATTGATGAAGTTATTATGCTTTTTATGTTATTTTTTAGTTTACATATTATACATACAACGTTAACGTTTTAATTCTATTTAATTTTATACTAGTAGCACGTACCTACCTATTGTTGTTCTGATTGACATAATTTAAAATTTTAACATATTTATTGTCCCAAAATTGATTGGTAATTCATATACTAATCTCGAAGACTAGTTTATTCGAGGGCCGTCTAAAATTTTGATTCATTTCGGTTGCTCGGAATGCCATTGTGTCGAACTTACCTGCGCCGTCGCAGGTAAGACCGTTTCGAGACTATTTATATGCTTAATGCTTTGACAAATACTTGTTACTTGCAAAGCGTTATCTTCACCTCGTTGGGATGATAAGTATGTACATTATGTATATACTTTGAAACGCTAGAAACTAACTGCATTTCTAAGTACATATTATAACTTATGTAGTTAAAAGCAGAGAATCTTAAAACTGTTAAATAGATAATAGAATTTGGAAAGCTTAAGATTAATAGAGCAATATAGGAAAATGATTTAACTCTGAAAATTTATTACGATGCGTTTGCACTAGTTAAAATAAATCGTAGCGCTTTTAAATCGAATTTTCACGTTTTTGTACAACACGTAGCTTTTACTCCGTGCTTTGATTGCGAATGACGATGGAGTACGAACATGAATTAAATAAAAATTGTACGAATCGCTCATATGTATGTATGTAGTATTAATACGTGACTATAGCAAACGATGCATGACAAACCGTATTCTTCATAAAAATGCAATAATTAATGCAAGGGTACTATTAACGAGCAGTGAACATTTTAAGTGGCCGGAAGTTTTAAGATTAGTATCTGTATGTTTCCTCCCAAGAAATGTATTAAATGGAAATAAAAATTTCGTTATATATCTTAGTTAATAAGTTTGTTAATCCTTTTAGTAGTAAAAGCCAGCTAACGACCTCTCACCGGCATAAAGACTGATTGAGGCGTTAATTTCGCCGGCTCTTTGTCATATTCATTTTTCGTCTCTTTCCGCTTTTAAATATCTAAGGGACATTCAGCTAATTCGATTCCATTATTCTATAGTGCTTTGGCGTCGAACATTTTACAAATGGCTATAATTTTCAAACTTTTGCCAACTGCAAGCGCTTTTAGAGGTAATAACTTTGAGATGTAACTGTTCTATGTAACAATAAAATTGTTACGAAAACTTTTAAAATAAAACACGAATCAATTATATATTTAGAAATTATCGAACTTTATTTCAGAGTAAAGTTAATTAAAATCTGTTTTTATTTGGAAATATAAAACATTCTAACAATTCTAATTAGTGTCCAGAGACGTGCTTATTTAATTTCATTAAGGAACCCGATAGCGAGTGACCGACCGCGCGTCCTAGTGTTGAATTAATTAACAAAGATAAGACCGTGCTAATTATTCGAGGGACCATTAGATTTGCCCTGCATTTACCACGGGGCCAAGAAGATGGGTTATCGCTTATTTCGTTTAAAATATACCTACATTCAAATTTCTATGTAAATATATAAACTATGTGTAGGTGAGTGACTTGATTTAAGTACGTAACTACGTATATAATAGTTATATGTAGGTATAGGTTTTTGTAAAAAATATAAATTATAACGTCAGTGCGTAAATAATATTAATTATTATATAATTATTATTCAGAATAGGAACTACCTATATTTTATTCAATATTAAGAAATACAAAACTTCAACGAATGTTCAAAATTCAAATTGAATTATTCTCAGTAAAAGTTACTAATCCCAGATCAATAGTCCCGCGTCTAGCGCCTAATAATTTATTGAGGGACATTTCAGAGCTTCTATCAAAGCTACTAGAGCTTATTTCAAACGTAAATTCATAACGGATATTGCTAGGTGCTTCATATTTCATGAATTTATTCTTTTAGATTAAAAGTTATCTTGTAAAAACAGGTCACCAGGTAAAATATAACGTATAATAACCCCGACGGTTTAGTTCCCCCCCAGGGGCAGCGGGAGCGCTACCTGCCTTTGACAACGCTAATAAAAAATTATGACAATTCAGAACTTTATGGTTATTAATTTTTTATAATACTGGTACAGTTGAATCTATACATTGTCTCAGTGGATGTGTCTCAAACTTAAATCAGTTAAGATAAATAACATAAATAAATATCTTATACGCCATCCAACTTTGGGGATCAGCCAGTAAAAGTGCAAAGGGAGCAAAGATTTAATACATAAACAACTTAAATAACCAACGCACCGTGGTTTATCAAAACAACACAGAGCCATGAGATCCTTAACATTCCTATGGTTCGTGAGGATATAAAGAAAAATGGCGAAAACTACAAGCTCAGACTGCAAAAGGACCCGAACAAACTCGAAGGGCAGCTTTCTATCCCAGAGCACACCAGTCAGACAGAAGGTAAAAATAGGGCAGACTGTAATGGGTAGTAGCACCCAACAAGACATTCAAACATCACATCTGCATATAATCAGGAAGAATGATTGCAGGATGAAACCAGAAAATAAATAAATATCTTGGGACATAAACAACTAGCACCACCTAATTCCATGATATAAGACTACGAGGCCGTAGTTATAGATTCTAGATAGTTGAAATACACTTATTATAAATATAAACATTAAACATCCATGACGAGTACAAATATTCGTGCTCATTACGCAAACTATCCTCAGCGGGACTTGAACCCGCCACCGCTGGTACAGGGTCACTTCAAACTGAACTATTTTATAAATATGTTACTTTTTATGTTTCCCTTAAATAAATATACCACAATCGTTAGCAGTTGTTACGTTGACCAGAGCAAGTAGTCGTCAGGTATTGGTTTCACCCTTGTGGGCTTCATATCGAGTTACTATGAGTCATGATACGGGTCAACTGCCTTTTCCATTGATTACTAAAACATAAAACTAAAAAAGTGCTCATAATGCTAATATTTACATATTTTACGACGGACTAGAATATTTTAATGTTTCCCACCAACTTTTTCGAGCATTAATTTATTTAAGAGATTGGTCTTGTTTAACTATACCTATTCTTGATAAGTATATGTACTTTAAAAGCCTTTAAATGTAGGTAATAGGACCTTTTTAACCACAGTCATTAGTGGCTGCCACATCGACCAGAACAGGTGGCCGCAAGCGTATCGGTTTCATCCCCGGTGGGTTTCCTATTTAGTTACCCTGTGAGTCATGGAATGGCACGGGTCATCTGCATCATTCATTTAAAATGTATCCGATGTATGTATGTATATATGTACGTATGTATGTATGTATGTATGTATGTATGTATGTATGTATGTATGTATGTATGTATGTATGTATGTATGTATGTATCTATGTATGTATGTATGTATGTATGTATGTATGTATGTATGTATGTATGTATGTATGTATGTATGTATGTATGTTTGTATGTATGTATGTATGTATGTATGTATGTATGTATGTATGTATGTATGTATGTATGTATGTATGTATCTATGTATGTATGTATGTATGTATGTATGTATGTATGTATGTATGTATGTATGTATGTTTGTATGTATGTATGTATGTATGTATGTATGTATGTATGTATGTATGTATGTATGTATGTATGTATGTATGTATGTATCTATGTATGTATGTATGTATGTATGTATGTATGTATGTATGTATGTATGTATGTATGTATGTATGTATGTATGTATGTATGAGTGTATTATTTTTTAATTTTCACTTTTGTCAACATATATAAAATATGTTACCCTATTATGTAATGTAATATTATTATAGTTGGTTGGATCTTTGAAGTTTTATTTAAAACTGTAGATCTTGTTTTATCCAATACGATATAAAAAGGCCAAAGATTACGACGCTATGAATTGCCCATTCTCATTTAATAACAACAGTAAATATACAAAAACTCGTATTTTTGCTTATTATTAAGAAAAAAATAACGGATATCGTAGAATATTCTTTGTTATGCAATTATATCGTAAGTATAATCGTACCTAAGTACTCAAATCGTATACCAAGACTAAATATTTAATCGAGTGATTTAGAACAAAGTACAGTGACTCCGCACTATATGTACATTAGATAGGTAAATAATACGGCTTAAGGTCAGACCGTGCCAGAACCAATCGTCTGGGGAACTGGATCGGAACGAAATATTCGAGTGCTATCAAGTAACTGACCTATATGAACGCCGCTTACATCCTACTAAGTTAATTTAAAATAGGATTTCCTTAACTACTTGCACGTTTGCAGTTTAACTTAGAATTCATATTTTATAAATGTCCACTTTTCGTTGTAGTCCAAAATGGAAGAAACGTCGAAGCGCTTGCAAACATGTGGTTTTTGTAGATGGTGACGTCACAGGATGTGCTAAATATATTTTATGGTCCCGCCGCGCAACTAAATAATGTCTGCCACCGTCGGGGACGTGGACGGGTGAAAATGCGAATGCGGACTTCGTACCTTCAAAAGTTCAAACAATTGATTTTAAGTAGGGATAACTAAGTGGGACAAAAATTGCCCTCTTTAGTAAGTTTACTTAAGTAATACCTATATTATACTTTTAATTGCTATTAGCTTTGTTTTTTAACTTAGTACAAAAAACTAAAAAGCGGTATTTTTTTTCTAAAGAACACATTCTCTCATCGGCTAATAACGTCTATACAAAGGGAATAAATGCGGCGTGAATTCAACAAAAGAAGTTGAGTGTCTTAAGTATCTATTGCTCCGTGTCTTGAGACGTACGAAATGTGAATTGGCTGTGATATGACGTGTTCTGGTAGTCAGAGGCAATTTATCGCTTGATTAGATTAAATCAATTTATCCGTGACAGTGAAATGGTTCTCTTCCTGCCGGTTCCGAAACCATCGTCGCTCGTTATCGTCAAGAATTCGACTGAAAGCGAGTGTAATGCCTATATCGAACTCTAATGTTGTATAATTTGTTCATATATTTACTTTTGTTCAAATATGAGCATTCTTTATATTTGAGAAGTATATTGTAGTGTATTAAGCCCTTTTTAATATCCTACTGCTGAACACATGCCTTCAATATAAGGGAGATCTGGCCATAGTTCACCACGCTGGACAACACGCTTGATAGATATCACGTACCTTACAAAACTGCGAAGTTAATACTAAAAATAAAATACCGAAACATTTACTAGTACGCACGAGGCTTAAATTTAATTTATTTCTAAGTACATTACGTTGGGTTAATAAGATTTTCCTCAATCAATTTGAGTAGTTACTCCGACTGCGTCGGAAACCCTGCCCTTGACCCGGCCGGGACGGGACCCGGGCTGCTAAGCTTAATGATATAAAAAAACTAACATGAGGGTGATTTCAGGTTTCAAATTTCTTATATCATTTCCGGCGAAAATCATTCTATATTTATGACATCAAAGTAAAGAAAGTTGAAGTTCACGTATAAAAGCTTTTCGATTTCAAAACCTGTCCTTGACCTACTTCGAGGCACCAGATTTGGGGATATATGTGACAACGTACAAATAACTGCCTCTTTTTTGTAAACAGATCTTAAAATTCGTTGTACTGTTAAATTTCATACATTAATATTATGGATTAGGTGAAATTTAAATATGTACGGATGACTGAGGGAGAGCTTTTGTGTTTTATAAAAAAAATAAAAACCTATAACAATAAAATATAATTTTAGCAAAATAAAGAGAAAACTTTTTTTTAAATAGTACTTAAGTAGTATTTGAGTAGTAACTAGTAAGTACTAAGAATTGGATAACGTTTAAGTAAAACAATACAAGGCTTTACTTTCGTTTATGTACTTAAACGAAACTTAACAAACCTTTTTGCAGTAATCTAAGCGGTGTTATTTTTATCTGTTGCTGTTAATAAAGATTTTGTTAAAGGTGCAACGCAGGTAGGCGTTATAAAGTTTTGTTTAACTTAATTTATTGCCCTCTTTGTTGTCCATATAAACTGTAAGACAAAAAGTAAAGGTGATTTTAAATTAATACTTAAGTTGTAAATATAAAACAGGCATTAATAAAACTTTTCTGAATTTGAGTTATTTCATATTTAAAAATAACGTACAATTTAAGGTTTGTCAAACATATTTTAAACATTTAGTCAATCTTTTTTTACCCACATATCTCCTTCGAGTCTCCCCCATTCTACGTCACATCGGCGAAGGAATCTTTGTTCAACTGGCACTATATAGATAATAACAAGAACTACTTTTGTATTTGTCATTCAGAATACAAAAATTTAAAAGTTTCATTTGAGAAAAAAATCTTACGTAATAGTCTTAAAACATTTTACGTTTAAGAAATATTTTAATTAACGACACACTTAACAAAGCAACTAAAATAAATAAATTCATATTGAGTAGATCGGAATGTACGAACTAATAAACTCAATAAATAGTTCGTAATAGATATTCGAGTCTCGAGTCGATCTTCGGTAGATAGACGGTTCTCGCCTTCATATCGATTACCGCTACGGCGGCGCTAAACAATTCTTATTGAGTGCTTGTGCGATTAATTAAGTCGGGATAGCGCTCGATCCTTCGCCCCAATAATTAATTTAACTGTATTGTTTTTCTTACGTAAATTATACGGTAAATAATTGCCTTCCATTCACATTTATCTTAGCTTTTAGGAAATAAATTAAATTAGAGTATGTTTGTGATTTCTCAATGCTACCATCATATTGAACATACATTGCGTTATTTACATGTTGCCCGTCTAATGTTTGAGATATTAATTTCAAATATGGTCAATAAGGGGATAATTCACTTTCACTAGCGGGTATACTATATATTATGTGGGATCGAAAAAGATATAGGTATTTATCCGGGTATCAGGATAAGTTCCAAAGAATTAATTTGTAATAATTAAGAAGTGAGTGAAGATAAAAACAAAGTGAGGACAAATTACTAGTTTTAAGTAGGCATTCAATATTAATTGTACAATATATTTAATGTAAATATTTCTTTTCAGGTAAAAACCGAACAAGTATCATCCAGTTCAATTGATCAAGAAGTAGATGAACAGTAAGAAGTAGATGTGACTATAACTTTAAATGAAGTATCATTGCAAAGGAAGCGTAGGTATTATAAAGGGCGAGTCACTGGCCGCATACAAAACAAAGTGCAACATATTGCGTCGTGTCGAGATACGGCATGCATAAAACGTCTGCCCAGAATGCAATATCGATGTTGGCTCGTAGTGGAAGTTTTAATTACAGTTTCTCACCAAGTTTAAACGATTTTTAAAAGTGCTCCATAGTTTTTCCTATCGGCGGACATGTCATTTTTCGGATCCGTCGTGTAAGAGGCGTTCGTTTTGCTCTTGTTTTAGCGGCGATAAAAGTTTGCTCTACCACAGATGTTATAGGAACTTGAACACTGGTTTAGTTTTTAATTAGACTCGGTAAATCTTTGAAATATTTTCAAAGTATAAGTTAGTTAGGTTTTAATATATTAGGTTTTTAGTATTGAATAAGTATATTTAATTAGGTATAGCTAAGGGAGAGCAGATTGAGTATGAAACATAGTCATGATTCATTATATTTAAAAAAAATATGTATTTCAATACTTTTAATAATATGATGTTATTTTAAAGATATGGTACGAATTAACAAACTTAATAAAAAGACTATACGATGTGGTTTTTTGTTTTAGCTTTATTACAAACAAAATGAATATTATGAACAAGGCATTAGATGAAGATATATAATGTTTAAATAATATGAGAATATCACTTCCAGAAGTTACAGTTGACTAGCGCATAGCGCTCTATTTATATTCGAAGTACATAACTTAGAATCCTAACAGTTTTGTTGGTATATAATATTAATAGCATATTGCACTGCAAGCGACGCTGAGTGGCAGCTGTACAATTGCATCTCATTACACACTACGTCTTGAAGCTTAGATGAAAAGAACTGCGAAATCTTACACAAACTTTTAAAAATATTTCAAAGTTTATTTAAAAATATTTTTAAGAGCTTTTTCTTTGTTGTGGTTATTTACAAAAAAAAACTTTTTTTCAAAGGTTTATAATTTTGTGGTTGTAAAATATTTTTTTAAAAGTATTATATGACTACTGACTTATATAACAGCTGCTTCTAAATGCACTTATTTTGTACAAAATTAAACAACACACGACCATTTAAAAAATAAAACACTTTTATGGACTCTTTGTAGTATATAGTTGACATGACAAGAAAAGGAATGTCATGGCATTAAATTCGGATGTATTCATCCGCAGTATGGGGAGTATTGGATTTAGGGCACACTCCATTTAGTCGGCTAGCTACGAGTCTTCCGCTATCAATATCAATCAGAGACGGTCATGCAATCCTGTTTAGGCTTATTTGCGATGCCTGTCTTCAATACTTTGGTAATCAAAAAGCAATTTTGATAAGAATTTAGTAATATTACTTCTCTCTTATATTTAGTAAGAAACTTATTTCTTTTGTCAATTTGTCATATAATAAGTAAATTAAAATATATATAATATAGGCTAAGACCATGTAGACTGTTCATCAAAAAATATTTATTCTTTCGCGAAATTAAAAATTTGTCTAAAAATCTTACTCTACAACAACTTTTTCCAATGTCTGGGTAGCTTTTTTTACTAAACTGACTGTTATGAACAGCTTAAAAGAAAAAGAGCCAAATTAGTGAAGCCGTTTTTATGTGACGCTTATATCAACGACAAGTATATAATTTTTAATTATATCGATAATTTATGCAATTCTTATAGATTAATCTCAAACGACACGTACTTAACAAGCTGGCGTCCATCGCTCCCACGGTCAGTTGTCGTGGCGAGGGACGAAACTCATTTATAAAATTGACACGATGTGATATGCCGAAACTAGAACGTCGAGCCGAGGATGATGCATTAGATTTAGAATAATTTGCCGTGTAATCTAAGTTTTATTTAAGCCTTAATGTTGAAGTGAATCAGTTAAAAGGTGTACTTTTTAACAATCAATTTATTTATTTGATTATAAAAGTTAATTAGGACTACAAAATTGCCTTTTCTTATTAAATAATTATATACCCATACATGTTTTATTAAAAAATACACAAGTGATATTATGTACAAAAACAGCAAAAGGTGGTGTATATTCTATAGATTTTTCGGAAATCTTTCAGTGACCCCATTTTATTTTAAAAGATACCGATTTTGTATTTTAGGAGAGTATTTTTCATCTGTGTGGGCGATCCAGCCGGGGTACATTGCGACATAGCTATCGCATTCCTCACACGTATTAGGTGCGAGTTGGGGCAGACTGAAATATAGACGGCTGAACTAGACGGGTGGTAATGAAGTGCCCATTTGTGAATTCTCTTTAATGTTTTGCAAATAAAATTTTTGTTATCTGTAATATAATATTAACATCTTATAAGAATTGCATAAAAACTGTATTCTGTCAATATTTGATTACTATCTTCTAAAGTCTCAATGTTTAGTAGTGGCATAGTTTTCCAAAGTAGTGCACGTATAATGAAATTTGTGTGCATTCAATATCGTGATGCAAGTCTAGATTCGATTACACTGTAATAAAAGATAAAGCTGTCTGCTTTTACTGAAGATACTTTAACATCATTTGCAATCAAAAAATTGTAAATTAGCATTGAAATAATGTAAAATAGAAAAAAAAACCTCTCATGTGTATATTAAGTCCGTGTAAAAAATGCTAACCCAGTTTATTCCTTTCAATAAATATTATAACACAAGATATAACATATCGAAAATTGATGAATGTAATATTTTTTAAATATGATGACGATTGCATGAAAAGTTCTTCTTTGGGACATATTTATGACATTCATAACACGTCGTTATTCCCTTATAGATCTACATTTTAAGCGTTCTGATTTATATGGGAAGATGTGGAAATTGCTGGAAAACATATTCATATTCAAGGGATATACCGAGCACATGCTTGAAGCTACCGTGAGAAAATTATGTAGTACCTACCCATATCTACGATCTATTGCGAAGGCGTTTATCGTCATATTTAGGAAAAAATTACCACTGTTATACACAATTTGTGTGAATTATTGAAGTCAAAAATTTAGTTATTGTATCACTTTTTCTTCTTCTTTCTGCCCTATTCCCAACTTTATTTGAGGTTGGGCCTTCACGTGTATCTGCGCCAGTGTAATCTGTTCTGGATTATCAACGGTGGGATATTATAGTTATTGTATCACTACATACTTAGTATAAAAGAAAGCCGCTTCCCGCTGTCTGTCCCTATGTAGGGGAGACCGGGGCCACAATTAACAGAGGTAAGTATTAACAAGCAAATTTCTCTAAAACTATACCTACTACACCTCCAGTGCGTGTCTTAGTTTGTCAATTAGATCGAGCCGTATGGCATGGTATTAGTCAGTTGCGCTCCGCGCATCATTTGAGTAAGTTGAGTGTAGGTCGATATTTTGAAGCAGGTAACGATCATTTTATAGTTTACGATTTTTTGATTTGTACAAGAATGATAAAGTGTTATAATTACGTTTTTTGTTTTCCTTGTAGCATATTTCATACTGAACAATTCTACGTTTCATTTGTGATATAACTATAGACCAATATTTTATTACGTCATTTAATAATAAAAATATACCTTTGGGGCTATAATTAACACATTGGGGGGGCTTGTTTTAACAAGTTAATACCTACCCCAGATATAGGGGCTAGTATAAACAGGAATGTTTGTGAATTATTATTTAATACTTTTTTTATGACAGCATGAGAACTTATAAACGGAAAACTACACGTGGTACCACATCATTAGAGCTCTACGAGCTAGCTGCGCTATAAGCTGCGATTAAAATTATTTTTTTTCTTTTTAGTTTCGATTTGTAACGTTTTGAAGTCGGTTTTCATTTTTGTTAAAAAATAATTTATGATTTTCTTATCATCAGTTTATAAGAAAACGTGTTCTATGCAAGGCTGTATTTCACTTACATTTTAATTTCACTTTCATTAATAAAAAAATATGACTTACATATATTTATTTTTCTTTACATCAGTCAGCATAACGTCAGCATAACATATGTTTATTTTTACCCCTTCAGTTAATACCTGCCTCACACCTGTTAATTCTAACCCCAAACGTGAGGTAACAATTAACAACTGCCATTTTTAAGAAAAAGCGTTCTATTTACGGCAACGTTTCTATTATGTTTGTTTTGAGATAATTACGTAAAACCTGAATAATTAAAGCATCATGTATTCTAAAAATCAAGTCTAAATGTTGAATAATTTTTAAGCTACAACTAAAAGTAAATTTTTTGTTAATTGTGGCCCCGGTCTCCCCTATGCTTAGATATTTAAAACTACGCAACAGATTTTGATGCTATTTTTTTAATAGATAGAGTAATTCAAGAGGAAGGTTTATATGTAAAATACACTAGCGGTGTACAAAAATCTAGGGAAAGGGCAAGGTGCTAGTTACTTAATATAAAGATTGTAGTACTAGCGACGTACCCTCACTTCGCAGCGCGTCGCTATTCTTTATCGACTTGAATAACACATAGGTTCCTAACAGTACCCTATGTGTTATTCAAGTCGTAGTCTATCTGGACACCAAAAATAAAAAAATAGTCATACAGTAACATTTATCTTCATTCCTTTTTAGTCAAGAAATAGTATAAGTAAGAGTTAGTTGTTACTGCTTAATCCTTTTAAAGATAATTATTTAAATATTGAATGTAAAAAAATGTAAAGAATCATGGAATAATAAAATATTTGCTTTGCAAATTATTAACAGACATTCATTAAGAGATTAGAAGTATTAAATGTTCTTTATTGGGCGCACAAAAAATGTAACTGCTGATGAATGGCCAGATGGGCTAGATAACTATTTGATTGCTGTATTACAACCATTCGATGTTGGTGAGCTCATCCTTGAATACTTATTTGTTCTTTGGTTTTCACACTGTATTTTTTGTTAAATAAAAGTTTTGGTATTCGTTTCTTCTGTTGTTTTTAGTGTAGTATAGATATGTATATATAATATATAATTATTGTACTGAGACCTGACTTGAATTATATAGTAGTTGATTATGAGAAACTAATGAAGAAACAAAAATCCCAAAGCTATTTAAATTCACTTAAATAATTTTAAATATAAAATATCTACACACAAGTAACAGTGGATTTTCCGCTTAGGTATGTAAAAATATAATATTTGATTAAAAGAAACAAGTATTTATAATGTACAATGTACATCTTACTTATTATATAATTAATATGATACAATCAGAGTCAGACAGACGTGATGCCAGTTGAGTGATTTGGCAAGAGAAGGGTCCACCTCGAGACTAGCTACTAGGCCTAGGGTAATTGACGTCTTGATTATCCAATAAGCCAAAAAGGTATATGTGAGATAGGATTTTTCTTTTGCAATTAGATAATCTATTTGTTACAAAATATTCTACTATATATATCTATGAGTGAGCAATCTCAATTTGCTTTGCATTCCAATATCGAGATGATTGAAAACAATTACTATGATAACTAAAATACTCTGCTACGTATATTATATTACACAGTATAACAAAACAATATAGTAGACTGTCCAAATTAAACACGCAAAATCTTATTCATACTAGATTTAATGAAGAAGGTAATACATAATATTTGAATTATTCATAATAAATTTTGCTAAGTAGTCATTGTATTCAAAATATCTTAAATATTTAAATCTAAAATATCTACGCAATAAAATTAAAATATACGCCTTAAATAACGACATTAAAAGTCAATAGAGAACGCTCTAGAGAGATTTCTGTAAGAACTTATAGTTATGGATAGAATTGGGGAACTATTTGACAAGTTGATTAATAATGCATTAGGGAATCTCCGCTTTAACATTGAAGTTAGCATAGTCATCTAAATTTTAACAATCAAAGTTTTCACAAGAACTTGGTCATTATGTAGGTACCCATTATTCGAATTAATGTATGCAGTCGTAGACCACTTTCGTTCAGTATTTCTTATGTTAATGAATTCGAAAACTAGAAAAACATACAACATCTAAGACGTATTATCTAAATAGTAAATAAATATTATATGTATTTTATTTTTGGTCCATTCGAACATTACAAGTGTGGACATACAAAATTAATTATTTGTTTTTATTTAACAATAAGTTTAAATCGGTAGATAGGTATGTAAGTACAGATACATAGCTTAGATTAGTGAATATGTACATTAAGTCGTGATGAAATCGTAAAATTATGATTTCAGTTCAGTAGAATTTCTTCAATATTTAGGGGTTTCTCATAAAAGTGTGAGCTCAAAAGTGTTGGTTTGCAGTAGTAAAAATTGAAAATTATTGATATTGCTTAGTATAATTACTTTTTAACAACGTTTTTTGCATCCCGTTGGAGATTTTTCGTTATTGCGAGATCATCAAATGGTATGACTGGATTGCTACAATTTGAGCTTCCACATGGCTTATGCGCCTACGCACCTTCTCCTTATATGGTCACCTTACTTGATTCGGCCTCGATTTTGTCGTTGGGTAAACTAGGCACTGTGAGAACTTTTTTCAATTAGGCCATGTCATTTGAAGTGACATAAGTAAATATAAGGTAAAGCAATTGAAATTGTGATGTGAGTTTTTATACAGTCTGCTTGAGCGTAGTTCTGCTATACATACTCGTATGTGTACTACCAAACTAAGTAACTTTTGATTGTTTCTTCTTCTAGCAGCCTTTTAATTAGTACCTAATACATATATTTCATTTAAATTGTAACAATAACGCCAAAACTACTTTAACGATGTCAATTTGAACAAAAAACCATAACAACATAGTTTAAAAAGCTCTACATATATGCAGCAATTGTCATGAGGCGCTGACCTTTCGTAAGAATAGTTCGCTATGATGGAACTCCGCCAATTTTGTATACCGCTGACATCTCAAGAATGGAACATTTAGAGATGCAAATACACCTGCCTGTAGATAGCTTAAAAGTTCAGTTTAATGTAGAAAGTCATTTATTTGAACAAAAGTAGTGAACACATTTTTTAAGAATATAAGTAGGTACTTTAATATTTAAATGAAAATGAAGGATAGTGTTAATTGAATTTAACAAGTACTTTTCATAGTACTTTCTTAGGTTTACGCGAATACTTGACATTATAAATGAAACTATCTTTTCGGATTTTGTCGTTTGGACTTTTGTCTCGGGGGGTTATATAGTGTCTGTAACAAGTATATAACCCCTTGAGACGTCTAATACCTTAGTCTCTCCCGTGACCATGATTGCTGTAAAGCATTCGAAACGTCGGGAACCAAAAATCATAATAAATCCGCGACAAAATCCGAAAAGATAGTTTCATTTATCATTTCATTTATAAAGTACTTTTCACTTAATTAATACATTATATTATATTGTGTTTATTATTCCCCATACTTTTTTCTATGACAAATACAGAATACCTTAAAAGAACATAAAACTGCATCTGATTTGCAGTAGTTCCTTTAACTCCAAGACGTTTTCGTGATAGGTTAAAAATAATACGCCAATAAATATTTAGATTTTAGATTATTGGTCTATTTAAATTTCATTAGATCGATTTACATATGCGTTAATTTTCATATTATGAACTAGTATGTTCACGAGCGTACGAACAATAGCGTATACAATACGACCTCATTATATTGTAATAAGTTTTCGTTGAAAATCATTATGCCGAGCGGGTATACATTGTTCTACGTCCTAATTTGCATTGATAACGTATCTAGTCTGTTGTAGTAACGTGTCATCGCGTGTTTTCTTAACATCCTAATTAACACCTCATGGTGTCATATTTCGTGTAGATATTTTTAATCAAAATAATCTTTATTCAAATAGACTTTTACAAGCTCTTTTGAATAGTTATTAAAATTAAATGTCAGTCTGTAAGTCTGTGAGTAAACTACCACCGACTCAACACCGACCGAAACTCAACAGTTGCTCTTTTCAAAAAAAAAATTGTGTATGTGTTTTAAAGTTACAAAATATAAAATTAAGAACATTAAAAAAAATACAAAGAAGTCCTTAAATTCTTGTGTTTCCTCCCCTTGTTTTAATGACAGCTTCCATAGAATAAGCTCTTATCCGACTATGGAACGTTGGGTCATGATATCGCCGCTTCATACTATATATTTATACTATAATATATATACTATAATTCAGACAATTTATCCTTACTTCGATATATACCGACTGTCGCCCAGTCCAGACTCTAAGAGTATATTAAATACTTTATTATAATAAGAATTAGGACTATAAACTGTCATGTCCATTTGAAGTAATTGCTGTGTAACTTTCTCTTGAAATAAGTTAATTTTATAACGAGTGACCGTTCTACATTTTATTTTTTATTTAGTATTAACGACATTGCTAGTTATTGAAATTTTTTGACCCAAGTGGTCTGAACTTAAATTTCCTATTATTAATTTATCGAGAACTTCTCCATGATAGAGCACATTATCAAAACACGTGGAGGAAAAATTTGTTACTCGAGTTGGTTCGCAGAAAACATTACTTAAATCGTACGATCTGAATAGACTAATAAAACAATGTTTCTACTTAACTTTACATTTTATTAAATAATATAAAGTATTATTACACCATAGCACACACTCATGAAAAAGCACTCGATGGGATCTCAATTATTTTAAAGCATTTTACTTTGATAAATAAACTTTTAATATTTTTGCTATTAACGTATTTAGGTATACGAGTATATATAAAATGACTTTTATAAAAGTATCAACAGGCTCAAATATATTTTTATATCGACACAAAAATTGTGTATGAAAATGTTTATTGTATTTTTAAAACGGTAAACAAAGTGAATAATTGTTTGGTGCACATCGTTCGATTCAACAGCAATTTTTAGTTCTATTCTTTTATTATTAGGACGAGCGAAGCAAGCTCTAACACTATCCCATAACCTGAGCATTTTGTGGTACACTTAACTGAAAAACTACCACGCCTATAGGTTTGTGCTTTAACATAGTAATTTATCTTCGTATCTTTTATCGGTCAAAAAATATAATTTATAACCATTAAAAAAATTACATTAACAATTTTGTGTTCATTGGATAAAATGTTGTTGTACCACTAACGTCATCTGTTAGAAAACCAAATAGTAGTAACAATATTACCCGTTAGAAAAACTACACGACCCCTCACAA
Source organism: Boloria selene (assembly GCA_905231865.2). Lineage (NCBI taxonomy): Eukaryota > Metazoa > Arthropoda > Insecta > Lepidoptera > Nymphalidae > Boloria > Boloria selene. The sequence goes on from HG993133.1 coordinate 4,902,182, forward strand.
AGATCAGCTTTTTGCTAGTATATAAAAAGAGGTGAGAAATTATCGATACGCAAATATTTATACATACATAAATGTATATTGGCATACCTCGGAGTTTAATGATCTAATAATAGTTTGATCATATATTTGGATAGTACCATATAATTTAATATGATGTTATATTAGTCATCGAGCCTTAGTTATTCAATTTATATCGAATTCCTTTCTAATACTTGACACACCTTCGTTCGAAATCTTTTTAAACGTTAACCCGTGAAATTTTATTATTAAGATTACTGATTAGCATAAATTCGATTATTGTAATTTAAAATTCCGCAAACCGTAACATCGATATTATAACTATAACCATATATATTTGTCCAATACTATGGTATATCTGCATAAATATTATGGAAATGAATAATTATATATTTTGAAAGTAGCTACCATTTACGAAATTGCTATTATTTGTAGTTAGTAGTGATTAGTAGTTGTAAAAAAGCGAACATTTTTATATGACAATGACTGAACATGCATAAAATTTACTATATATGATAGTTTTAATTTATATTGTTGATCATAATATTATGTTGTACCCATTTCGGTACTTGTATTAATCATCATTGTATAAGTTCAAGAAATATATTCTCTTCGTACATTATTTAAATATGTTCGTGGCATATCTATACACTGATATATTAATATAGTCTTCAATTTCATTCTTCATTTATCTCGCGTTATGTGAATGAATGCTTCCCTTTCAGCGATTATGTTGTCCCATTTACTGAAATAACTAGGTCTGAGTAATGAGTATGTCGTCGTATATCTAGGCTGCATGTTTTCAGAACAAGATGTTTGTTAATTTATGCAATTCGAATCATAATAGATATGTATAACATTTAAAATATAAAATAATGGAAGGTTTCATTCTATAATTTTATTTTTGGCTTAGCATCCCTGTTTATTATTGTGTATATATTAAGAAGAAAGTTAAAACTTGTGCAATGATGAGAATCTGAGGAGAATCAACTTAGAACATTACATGAAGAGGGAAAAAAGTCATATAAGCAAGGCGTGAATGTACATTGAAATAGAGGTAAATCGTCCAAGGTAAGGGTGGACTGTGTGAAAGAGGATTTAATGTGAAAAAGATGTGTAATAAAGATGTGAAAGTGGTAGAAGGAAGAGCCGACCCAAGTACAGGAGTATAGACTAAAGAAAGAGGATGTGCTTATTTAGTGCCTTTACATCCTATAATTCTTTTTGTTCTTTTTAAATCGAATATTGAAATGAATCTTATAAATTTTAACAACCCTTGGTTATGACATAGGTTAATTAAGATTGCAAAGTGTTTTAAGTAAATTAACATTGTTAATATTATAAGTAGGTATTTTAATGAGAATATTTTATATAAATACATTTTCTAAATAAGTACAATAGAAATATTTTTTTTTATAGCAAAGTATGCAATGGAGACATTAAGGCTTAATATTTTAAGTGAGGTCAGAAGGTGACTTTTCACATAAAACCACCAAACATTATGATTATCAACTTTACGTTCGTTTTATTGCGCATTACATTTTATAGTGAGAATAAAAACTTTGAGTAAAATAACCAATTAATTTTAAATTGTTAGAAGTAAAATCGGACATATTTTGAAACTAGTTATATAAAATTATTTTTCATAAGCATATTTCCGTACAGTATTAATAAATATCAAATAACGCCATTAAACACAACTTTGCCAGCGGGTGCACATCAACTTAACAAAGTTTCATCGCTATCGGTTGAACGAATTTAGGCATACAAAAAAACAGAAAGTGTTTATAGAATATTGAATCGGTATTTTTAAAACGAATTTTAATTACTATAGCTTAGTAACAACGTTAAGAAGGCAACTTTACTATTGGCAACTTACTTGCAAAAATTCTTGAGGACACAAAAAAAAATAAGATTAAATGTGTTTTCAATATGTAGGTTACCAAGTAGGTACATTATAATTTACTTTTACGTCTGAAGGGCGTTACTCATTAGATAGGCTTAGTTCCACCCACACAGTACAACGACCGCTCTGATAATATCGGCTTAATAAGGAATTAAGGCTCATCAACAAAAACTTTAATTAACCTTTGCTGCAGTTGGAGCTTACAGATAAAAAACATAATAAAATATTTATGATTGCAAATGTTAAATATATTATACTTTATAATTCTTGGATATATCTACTGACTTTTTCAAGATCTCCCTGTGTAGTTAAGTAATCTTTTTTAAATTAATATTTTAATTAGCTCCACTAGTATCAGTATTTTATTTTACTTATTTTTGCTATCAATTAGGAATGCAAAAAATTCAACAAATCGAAGTGAAGAATAACCATTAAAAATTGATTAATTTGCTATTTGGCTACTGGCTACTGAAACTTAAGAAGTAGGAACGTGCTTTGCCAAACAATATACATCAAAATTTCAAATAATATGATTTAACTCGAAAAAAGCAAGGTATTAAAGTAACATTATTTTCTTCTTAATAGATAACTCCAATTTTTTAAACTCGTTTATAAACAGTTTTCATTGTGAATTCAACAGTACCTGTCTCATTTAACTTTTTTGATATTTGTTGAAGTATGTATAATCCTTCTCTTGAAGTTTAATATTCTAAGCTTATCGTGTTTGCGCTTCTCGTTTATTTAGGGTGGTCGTCTGAGGGTAAGGGCGTTGCGGGTTTCGCTTTCGCTTTTAAAGATATAAAATATGTTATGATAAAGTATTTCTATATATTTTATTGTCTATTTGTTTATATAATTTTTATATGTTGAATAGTAAAGTTCATACTTTTATATAAAATCTTTAGTAGGCAGGTTCTAAACTATAACAAGAAAAGATTTTTTAATATTTTTTGTTACAACAAAAGTGATTATAAATGTCGAAAATATTTCTTCACTTTAGCATCATTTATCTGACATTTAAGTCAGTAATAGTTTACATTAGAAATTAATAGTGAAACTAAATTGCTTACTAACATCTCATTTTCATGATATTATAATAATTGACGGTGTATACATTAGTTAACATAATACTATGTTACAGTTTATTAATTTTAATACATAACGCGAAAACATGTATAAAGCAGTCGATGCCTGCGGCGTAATAATGATTACTTTATAAGGTACGACATGTTCAGTGAGCGCCGGGCCGGATCCCGTGCGAATTATCACCCGTCATTATATGCGATTTATTTTCTTATTTGCGGCGGCTCAGGCTTTGAATTAAAGTTTCTTGTCATTTTATTTTATAAATTCACTCAAATATATTGGACATTAAAGAAAATGTATAGAAATAGTCAAATAGTATACAAGAGTATCGTTAAACAGAAAAAAGGTTTGCAAAGTCTATTTGCAAAAAAAGAATTTTCGAAACATGTAATCATTTGTTTCTATATACATAAAAATGAAATGTATGGATCGTTATATCTCAGTGACGGAAATATATTTTATCCTAATAGTATGTGATATAATTAAGCCTTGTTATATAGACTATCTTATAAATAGTTCGTCCCTTTTTTTTTTTTTTTTGTTAACGGGGGGGAAATCTTCTAAAGATACCGAATCAACGTATGAGATTCGGTTATGTAGGATTTTTACCTATTAAAACCCCCTCGGTTACCGTCCTCTGCGTTTAACGGAAAGCACCGGGATCTCTTTTAGAACGCACCGGTGCTCAAATAGTTCGTCCCTAGATAACCTTTAATATGAGTTTCTAACAAACTTAGATTTTTATTATTTTTTTATTATTAAAACCTTCCGTGCGCCTGAAGGATCGTACAAAGAAAAAAAATAGCTGAATTAGTCGAGTCATTCTCTTTTTTTTTTTTTTTTTTTTTATTCTTTATTTATTTTACATGGGAGTTTGAGTCATAATATTGACTATGTCACCCCCGTACAGCATTTAACTTAATACTACAATTTTAGTCTTGCAACAACTTGGCTAGCATAATAGCATTGCTTGATAGTGGCGCGGCCAATATACTATTACACATACCTATATTATACGATTTTAACGAAAGGGGCCTAAAATGTTCATTTCGCACACATTCCATTATTAGGTGATATATATCATCGATACAATTACATTGTGCGCATTTTTCTGTGTTAGACAAACCCATCAGAAACTTAAACTTGTTCGAAAGAATGTGTCCGGAACGAAGTCTCAGTAAAGATACAATCTGTCTTCTTTTCATTTTAGATTTATCAAACCAAGGATATCGGGGAAGCTCGCTTACCATTGTTTTATACCATATACCTTTGTACCGTGATCTCTCGTCAAAATATTCTTGCCAATTACGTCTGCACATTTCTTTTAATTTAAATAGTATTTCATTATGTAAAGGAACACAATCGTAAGGAATCCCTTCACTAATAGCCTGTTTGGCAGCCTTGTCCGCTTCCTCGTTACCCATAAGTCCGATATGAGAGGGCACCCATTGAATACATACAGTTTTATTTTGAGCTTCTATTTCATAAATACACTGTAAAATATTATAGGCTATCGGATATCCTCGAATAGTCGAGGTTAGCCGAGCCAAGTGTAAGAGGGCGCTTTTTGAATCTGACAGTATTACGAAATTTCTTTTTGAACATGATAAAATAAATAATAGTGATTCAAGAATGGCAATTAACTCAATGTGCATGATCGAAATATTTACATTAATTTTAAATTTCATAGTAACACTAGCCTGGGGATCAAAAAACGCAGCTCCTGCTCCATATTCATTTTTAGAGCCATCAGTATATAATTTATAATATGAATTGTATTTATTATCTAATAGCGCTCGACATTGACTTAGCATATTAAACTGATTAAATGATGACTTACACGCGGAGATACCTTCAACAAGAGGAGAAATATTTTTTGAAATGTCAAAATAACTAATCCATGTAGGAAGACAATATATGGTTAGCTTTTTTTCGGACATAATAGGGTATTGACTTAAATTTCGATATAACAAAATGAGTAAGGGCAACTTTTTACGTCTCCAAAATTGATAGTTACATATAAGGTTGAGTGCTTTTAATTCATTAATAGTAACGTTTTCACTAAAAGACATGGTTTTTAATAAAAATTTTCCAGCTAGGTATTTCCTTCGAAATTGTAATGGTTGAAGATATAATTCACTTTCCATTACATGGATCGGTGTCGTTTTAATAAAGCTACCAATAACTCGCATACATTGATTTTGGATCTTGTCTAGTTTATTTAAACGAGTATCAATACTGCTATCATACAAAAAGCTCCCGTAGTCTAATCTACTGCGTATTAATGCTAAATATAATCGCCTCAAATGCTTTGGATGAACCCCCCATTTGCTACCGGCCAAGAACTTCAGAATATTGATAAATTTTAAAGTTTTATCTCTAATTTCATTAATATGTCTATCCCATTTCAAATTGCTATCCAACCACATACCTAAATATTTTACACTGTTCACTTGTTGCATGATAGCATTATCTATATTAACGTTAAAATTAGATCTAGGTTTTCGTCTATAAAATATACATATTTTACTTTTTGAATAGGATATACTTAAACCAAGCTCATCTATTAATTTACAAAAGGTACTTAATGCAATCTGAATATTATTGTACGCTGCACTCACATTTATATTAGAACTATAAAGCACGAAGTCATCTGCATATTGAGATATAAATACATGGTTTATACATTTGCAGATTTTGTTAGTGGCAATATTAAATAATAAAGGGGATAACGGGTCTCCCTGTGCCAATCCCATCCTTGTTGTTCGCGATATTTCTTCCTGGTCATCAAAATGCATAGTTAATTTTCTATTATTAAGATATGTCCAAAGGTATTGGCATAGAGATGATCCCACTCCAATATCATCCAAGATGGCCATGAGACTAGATATGTTAATATTGTTATACGCATTATCTATATCAATAAAACAACCTACTGTCGGAATTCCTTTTGTAAATCCCATCTGGATACGAGTAACTAGTCTAACCAAGTTGTCGTAACATGAGCGTGACCTTCTGAACCCTATAGTTTCACTAGAAAAACAATCGTTCCTTTCAACAAACCATTCTAACCTACGAGTAATAATTAAATGTAGTAACTTACATATGCAAGATAATAAAGCGATAGGTCTATACCCTGTTGAAGAAGTACAATCCCTTCCAGGTTTCGGTACAGGAATAATTTTTACATTTTTCCATTGCATTGGAATAAATCCGTCGGTTAAGAATCTATTATACAATCCAACCAATATATTCTTCCCTGAAGCTGGGAGATTGCTTATCATTGAGTAAGTCACTCCATCTACACCGGGAGCTGTGTCTGATTTTTCCAAACAATTATTTAGTTCTTGTATCGAAATAGGAGCCAGTAATTGTAAATTTCTGGACTGAAAAAATGGAGGAAAAATGAAAAAATGAAAAAATGTATAGCATTCCTCGCTGTCCGGAGTGATTAAACGACTAATGAAATAGGTTTTGCTTATGCGGATTCACATTTTCAGATGCCATTTCAAAGATAAATATTGTATTTTTATGTGATTTTAGAAGCGGTTATTAATATTATATTTTTTATTAAGATTGCGATAGCTGTATACCTTGAAAGTGGTGACTGGTGGTAATTACCATTTACCATATGTACGGTGTAATACTATATTGATATCTATTTGTCTTAACCATGCATAGATTCTTCTTAGATAACATCTTTACACGTTTTTTTGCGTTTGTTCAATACGAATGTAAAGTAATTAAAAGAACAGAATGTAAAGTTATCATCTAGGGAAAGAGTCTTCAGCCCTTTTTGACGTCCCACAACTGGGGGGCAGCTCTCTTAGTACGAGGGGATCAGGCCATAATCCAACGTTCTGGCCTACCCCTTGTTGACAGACTTCACATGTCTTTCGAAAACTTGCTAGGTATTCTCAGACACGCAGTTTTCCTCACAATGTTTTCCTTCGCCGTAAGACGAGTGGTAATCATGATAGAAATAATTCGCACATGAAAATATCGGAGGTGCGAGACCCGGATTTGTACCCGCATCACTCGGTACAAGCGAACGCGTTACCGCTGGGTTAATACTGCATCAGGGAAAGAGTATTAAAATAAAAAATACAATGTTTCAATAAAACACAATAGTATAATTGTAATTAAATTGTCAATTATTTGAATATGGTGAATTATAAACAATAACGACTAGCGTGACAGGAAAATCAGATTATCGTAATGGCGAGATGACCATCACTTGTTTCGCAGAAGTCTTAATTGTTACAACGTAGTGGAATAACACTATAATTGCTGTAACCTATTAAAGTAATTAATTTAAAATCAGATTTAAAATAACATATGAAGCTTCTGTTTTGTTATGTATGCAAATAATTACTTTAATTATAAAACGGATAGTAAGGATATCCTATATAATGATACCTATACATTACCTTGTATATAAAAAAAGTAGCGAACTGCATAGTAATCGCATATCATATGTATACCAAAAAATATCACTTGAACAGGGACAAAAACTAATCTCAACAATGAAAAATAAATAAATTATTCGATAATTATGAATTATTATTACTCACTTGCATTTTCTGATAAGAATCTGCCCTTCCTATCTACAGTAGGTAAATACACTTATTAATATGACGACTAACTCTACCAGTAGGTATACATTGGTCAAATCAAATAGTGCGCGTTTCTCCTTCTGCCTGTAACATACTTCCGTCCCTTTTCTCAAAAGCACTCATATGGGCTCGAGAAAAATGAGAGGAAAGATGTAACATATCAATAAGGTAAAGTTAGTAGCTGTTATAACTCTTTATCCAATATTAACCAACTATTTTTTGAAAAGCAAGTTTATCAGGTGTTGAGGTCTTTATTTTATTAAGTTCTAGCGACTCACCCTCGCTTCTTTCGGGTTTGTCCCTCGGTTTAATGCGAGGTAAAGCCACGGGTTCCCCTAGTTAAAAATATAAAATTTCTAAAAAAATTATCCCGTCAAAATCGGTCCAGTGGTTTCAGAGATTAGCCGGAACAGATAGACAGACGGACAAAAATTTTAAAAATTGGTTTTTGTTAGTATCATATAGAGGTACTTTCATTTGCATTTAGTGAAAAGCTGTTAATTTGAAATAAAAAAACAGACACCTCAATTTTATTTATATGTATAGATGTATAGATATAGATAATTGTGAATGTCTTATTTCGTTATAAGATTTAGATAAAATTTAGTACAGTTTTAGACCTGGAATTATTACGTGTAATCCACTTTCTCGCACCTATAGGCTAACCAAAAGTAAAAAGTTAGTAAGTGTAAAATTAAACAAAAAAAAATAAACACTCTTTTGTATCGAATGTTCTTAGTTTTCTGAATCATTATAATTCGTATATAAGTGAAATCCTGGGTTTACTCCAAAAAATCACGAATATTTTATTTTAATTCTAACACGTACGTGTATAGCAATCAAGTTTGCTTGAAGCCTATTAAAAATCTGAAATCGTTTTACACGGGAAGTTCGTCGTACGTCTTGGTCGCCCTTTGGTCTAGAAGAAGGTTGCATGAACAGGAGATGTGTTCAGAGAATCTAGTTAATATGCATTGCAAAGACAAACGCATGCATGACTGACACGGGGAATTTATGCTAAGGCCGTGCCTCGATGGTACATTCGGTGCGCCCGCGCCTATTCGTGTTATGACTCATTCGTTGTAGATCTACCTAAAATTTTAGTCTAATATTATAAAAGAGAAAAAAGTGGTTTGTATTTATTTTTGTAGATGGACTACTGAATCGATTAAGATGTGAATAGTCCGGGAAGGATAGTTTTTATTCACGAAATCTAAAAGCTTGTATAGGAAATCCTTTAATTGCACTAAATTAATTTTAACGCTCTTGTTACTAAACTTATTCATAACATTAAATAATGCTAAAGTTATCAAAATCAATTTAAGCGAAAAGAAGCCTTAGGCACTGTTTGCTTAACCTTTAGACAAAATGGAAGTGTTTTGATTTTGTTGGCATTATTCTTCGCTCCGGTCGTTTGCTTAGGACTCTTCTAGGTCAAAATTAATTATTCCTCGTTTTTGTAATGCACGTTCTTGATTGCCAATTAGAACAGACTCGATACAAACTGTCCCTTTTTGTTTTATTTTAATTAAGTAAAATAATATAACCTAACAGAAATTTTGAATTCGTTTATTTAAAGCTTTCTCAAAGTTTCCTCTATATTTTATAGTTGATTTATACTAAAATTTTTAACATGCGTATTATCCATTAAAAGCGAAAAATTTTCATCTGTGCCTTGAATTACAATGAGAAATATTTAGAAAATGAAAGTTTTCATCTAAATATTTGTTGTTGATGTTTCCATCAGCTGGATGTTTTTCTCAAAACACCGTCTTAGTGTAGGATTGCTTTTTATTATTTTATTGTGGACTCTAGACAAGGTCCGTTTTCTAAGGCGTGTTGTAGCTTTTCGCTAGATGTCAAGTGTCGTCTGCAAGCTGTTTCTCGCTTTGAAGAAAATAATAAGCGTAAAGAGCGCAGCACTATCCCAAGTCCTTGGGTATGTCTTAAGAATTACAGAAGTAAATAATTAAATAGTGTTTTAAAAATATTACTTTTTGACTAATAGAATACGAAAATATTTTATTAATTATGTAATAATACCTCAAGGCTTTACAATTTTAGATAGAAAATTATTTATAATAGATAATTACAATCTATTTCATGAATCGACAACTTAAACAATAGCGCTAAATCTATGAATATGAATATGATCCATCAAAATATTAAGCATTGTCTACAATTTGAATGTGCCCACCACGCAAGTGTCACAGGATGTTATCAATCACGCGTCCCGACATCGTCTCACTTATAGAGGTGATACCAATTAATATTCAATTTATTATTATTAGTATTATAACTAAGTGTTAATTGAATATATTTAAACGTTGGACTCTCAACCTTTTGAACTTAGATTAAAGAGAACATTATTATTATACACACATTCATAGGTTTACATGATTGAAATATAACTATACGTAGTTTACAGGGTTATCACATTTACATTACTTACATTACAGTTAAATCATCTCTGAAATCGATAGTAATGGAGAAGAGTTTTTAATATTAATGACAAGTATTTCAATAACATCTTACTATTTGCATTAGGTAACTAATATGAATTACAAAGATGCAATTAAGGTAAAAAAATATGTCTGTCAAGTCTGTTAATAATGCTCATGCTAAATAAAGTAATGCTCAACGGATTTCAAAGAGGCTTTCGTAAAACAACTACAAAAAAGATGAGACACTTTATTTACCAGTTTATTTTCTGGTCCTACTGGACATATTTTTTGCCTAAAAATATTTTAAGCCCGGGTTTTACTGAGGATAACAGTTGATCCAAAAATTAATTTGACTTTATCCTCTTTATATAAGGTGCGATTCTTATTTACACCGTCTAGACTAAATATAATTACAACTGTAGTAGGTATCATAGACATTTTTACATGAATGCTGTAATATACGACTAACATTTTCATCAAAATAAATGTCGAATGTTGCAACATGGTGTTCGAATACGCAAAAAATAATTTGCAAATGGAATCCATACTTCATTATACAGCACTCACTGCTTTGACGGCTCTCACAAAGCTGAATGGCGTCTTCACTTTTGAACGTGAGAGCGATTTCATGAACCCTTTGAGCTTGGCCCTTGACATATTTCGCGTGTCACACTTTGTAACGAGGGTCCTAGTCCCTAAGTGTTTTGGTTGGGAAACTTCATCGACTCTGAACAAGCATTCCATTTTATAGAACAGTTAGTCTACTCGTAACCTTCGTTAATAATTATAATTATTATAATGTGGAAATAATTCCACAATTAAAAAGTGAAATAATATACGAAAAAGTAAGGGCCATAGCCTCAAGTGATACAGAATGCATTAATTTATATTTATAGTTTAGTTTTAAGTTATATGTTTGTATGTAGCATTGTATGTGTTTCGACATAATATATAAATTACCAATGACAATAACATAAAAATCTTATTTGATTGGTAAATTTATTTTAAGCACATAATCAACAGAAAAAAGTATTTTTTATTAATAAATAAGAAAAGATTAAAATATTCTTCTTTAGAATACGTTTGATCGATTTAAAGAAAACAATGCAGAATTATGATTGATATAATGAACGTATTAGTTTAAAATAGAAGTGTACGTGGGCGTTTTAGACGCTTCATCAGAACTAAAATATATTTATGAATGAGTTTGCACGTGATTAGATACCTATTTATTTGGAGAAGCGATATTGTGTTAAATTGTTTTTTGTTTAATAAATATTTCAAGAGATTATCAAAAGGTCACTTATATATCACTTTTTTTAGATTAACACATATTGTTGTAGGTACCTAATATTGATAAATAAACTACTTTTACGCGTGTCAAATGTTAGATTAAAAGCGACAATACTAAGTGACAATAACCCTATTTAACAGTAGATTACCGGATAATAATAACTTTCTGTTCTTTGCAAATAAACTTATATATTTTTAAAAATCTACTAGATGTGTGTTATGATATAGATATACTTATACCTGTTTCGTAAGCAATATTTAGCTAATTGCCAAAAATGATATAGCATTCGATGAATAAAGGAAGTGAAACTGTGTCGTGTGAAACTCAGTTAGATTTTTGCTTACGTCATTTGTCATCTATTCTCTTAATGTATGAAATTTTAATGTATTTCTGCTATAATCGTTGAGGTAAAAGTATATAGCGGACCTTTTGTTTCGCTACACCGCGCATACTATTTATCGTTGATTGCGATCTTTTGAATGCCAGTTCATGCACAATTTCCTTGGCACAAAGCGCCGATTGCTGCATTGCTCAGTTGCAGATATGCACTGCATTCTAATGAGTCGCTGTCTCCTCCAGGGAATACGGCTGATCTGCAAATGTTAGGAGACATAATTAGGAAATATCTATATTTCATACAGGAAATCCAAACTAGCTGTTCACATGTTGCATAGAGTCGTGTCGATTAGGTTACTATGGATAAGTTCTAGGGGATAGAGTTTAAAAATGAAACGTGTATGTAAACGGAGTGTAGTGTAGTAATAATAATAATACCTTTATTTATATACTTCTACAAAAAATCCATAAAATACAATGAAAGAGCCTAAACTACAAGAGAATGCGTTTGGAAACTACCTGAACTAGGATAACATCCTGTGTTTCAGGTTTGGTTTTAATATAAGACATAAAATTCTAGTAAGAGACTAAATAAAAAAATATTATACAGATAAATGTTCCAGTTAATAATGTGCTTACTAGCATAGTCTCGAGACGACGGAAATAAATTTTGGACTTGAGAAGTCAAGTAGTAAAATTAAATGCAGCTTTAAGGAAAAATATGAGCCTTGTTTCTTAAAGTTTCAAATTGCATGGCACGTTCTTGTTATTTATTATATAAGTTAACAGAAACGACGTAAACTTAACTAAAATGTGAATAAATTTGCTAAAAATTGTTACTTAGAGACAAATTACTGAAAGCTTTTACCATATTTATTATGATATATATGTATTTTATTAAGATATTCAACACACACACACATACACAGATAGAGTAGAGATAGAGTAGGTAGAGTAGGTAGTTACAAAAATTTATTATATCATCATCATCAGCTCTTTTTAATGTCCAACTGCTGGGCACGGGCCTCCCTCAGTACGAAGGGGTTAAATATTAACTTTTATTATGTGGCGGTGGGACTCAACTCAAATGTGGCTCAAAAAAGCCAGTACTACCTATAAAACCCAACTGTACATCCCCCGTGTTAATGGGGCGTCGTTGAATCATTTACACTCTCAACTACGATGCCCCGAAGGCAGGTCTGCCGGAACAGACCACAACAATCATGAGGTTGCTTTAACAGTCTACTATGCTATAAGAGAAGTACCAGGAGCAATCCTCTTGGCGCTAAGCACACCATCCACGGAGGTGAGCTATTGCGTTTCTTGGCTTCGCAACCGGTTGGATTGCCGATCTATAGATACACCTAAATCTAGCTAGAATAAGTCAATAGTTACTTACATATACATAAAGTGTTATAAAGGCAAAATAATATTCTATTTCGTGTTCCTAACCTTTCAAATAACGTACTTAAAACGACGCCGCTTTTGCAAATGGTAATACATAATTCATACACACTGAATGTTGCTCGCCTTATTTTAGCGTCGAGTGAAATCAGTATTCCTTATTACGTGTTCAGAACATTTATAACAGGCAACGAAAAGTGAAAACCTCGGTAGAAAAAAGGTTATCGTTAAAAGTATCAAAAATATGAAATATAAAAATTTCTTTATACAAGAACGTTCCTAAATTATTAAGGTACAAGTTGGGTAAAATTATTATTTACATTTGTATTTAAAAGTTTAAAATTTTGTAATACTATTATCATTTATTATTACATAGTTCACAGTTTTGACACAGTGGAACAGACCGTACTCAGTGTCATTAATATTAGAGGTCTTATGTTCGATTTCCGCTCTACATCATGGCTGGCATTTACAATCCAGATATTTGATTCTCATGATATTAGAACTAAGCTAATTAATCGTAAAAGATAAGTCATAAGTATTGAATTATTTTGATCCCAGATCATTTTAAGGCGTCGGGTTAAATAGAAGCCTATATAAATACTACTACTACTAGGTACTATATCGAGAAAAGTAGGTACACAAGAATAGTATTTGTACTCATATTTCTCACAAAATAACGAAAATATCGCAAACAAGACTCTTGCATCTATAATAATATGACAAATTGAAATAGCAGTATAAATTGTATAATATATCTAAAGGTTTCTGATTAGTTTATAGTAAAAACGACGACGGCGGCAATTTTGTACCCGTTAAGGTGCCTATATATAACTGTTATGTATTATGACATAACGCTTTTAACTGCATGCTATATAGGAATGCAGTTAAAAACGTTATGTAAGGATGGTCGTAAGAATTTAATAAACCTTTATGGCTAACAAAACATAAATGACTTCTCGTATAAAATATGATAGAATAAGGAAATGGTTTGAGCAAGTGGGGAATAAAATCTGATGTTATCTTATTAATATTATATTATTAATATTATATTATTAATATTATATTATTAATATTATATTATATAATATTATGTTTTGTTTGTTTATTAGTATTTCTTTACAAAAATTCATTTGCATTTGCATGTACCAGGGAGCTGATGATGCACATGATGCGTTAACACTAACCAAGGTTAACTGTATTAGTATATTGAAAAAATTATGACAGGTTCATTCCCTTCTAAGAATTAGAGCTACTTCGATATTATAAAACCAAATGAACCGAAATTAAAACAATGACCTTCACCGCAGTACAATGTACTGCCAGACAACCTGAGCCAGACGGTGAATATGATCATAATAATTGTTAATTCACGCAACTTTTACATATTTTTGAAGAACAAAAAACTTAGAAACAGTTTCTTACGCTTGTTAAGAGAAAGCAATTGTGTATGTACGTTGAATATAATAAAATTTTAATGGAAAGCCAAGGTAAGGTAGATACGGGTGTTCCTAATTGCAAATCGATTCTTGCCATCTGCTGTCTTCCGCGCATAAATCCAAGCTAAGCCCTGTTTTCAACATTTTCATATATATACTGTTTTGTAATTTATTTATATTTTAGCAAAGTTACTTTATATTTTGTTATGTTTAAAATAATTAAAATATATTAAAGATACAAATAAATATATTAAATTTTTATAATTTATGTTTTTTTTACATTTATGAATGTTAGTTATTTATTCTGTCGACAGTTTTATTGATTCAACGCATTACATCGATTGCAAAATATTCTGGGTGCGACCACGCTCGAAGTCATTGCATGATTAGTTCAGGTTCTGTTAAAGACTCCAATGTCTCACAAGGTTTTAAATGCCAAGCAATTTTCACTCTTATCAAAAGGCCTTTGGCGGTAATATAGCTTGTATAAGAAAAACTCATTTTGATATCCCGAGACATGAAAGGTATTCGTATCATGCGAATTGAAATAGAAGGTTCGTTAACGGTGCTATGTCTTCAATTTGCGTTTTTGTTTTTTGAGGATGTCATAAAAAACTAATTCTACCTGTGGTTTTGCTCGTGTGGCAGTATCGGAGATAGTAACCCGTATATGTGTAATAGTGTCCAGGATATAAGCCATCTCTATTCCAAATTTCTCTTAAATTAAGACATAATTCACCTATACGCCAAATTTAGAGTTCAAAACATTAATGTTAATAAGTTAAGAAACAGTTATAAGCTTATAATGAAGATTGAAGTCAATCGTTTCTAGATTTCGTATCTAATTTGCATTGATATCTTTCAAAGTGTCCTGAAACAGTGTTAGAGTAGTTGCAGACAGCTTCATTTTGCAATGCATATTTTAAGTCTCAAGTGCAATACATTTTTAAGTGACTTGTAAACGAAGCAATGGATTTCTCTGATAAGCCATTAGCATAAGCTCTAATTAAATGCTGAAATAAATTCGTCTGTTCGAGCTGTTTGTTTTTAATTACAACGCTTTGTGGAAACAGTCCAGAGCGTGCGCTGATTTAAATGGACTGGTTTAACGTTATTTGTATAATTATAAGAGGACATCACGTCTAAAATTGCCTTTAGTCTGGAAGAAAATGGAAATTAAGAACAAAATGTTTTACGCACAAAATGAAAACTGGCCGCACTATGCTCTAAAATAAAAAGAAATTAACATATTTTTTTTATTTTTAGTATTAATATTGGTACTATATGGTAACGCGCTCGCTTGGTTAATCGAGTGATGCGGGTTCAAATCCGGGCCTCGCACCTCTGATATTTTCATATGATAATCATTTCTATCATGATTATCACTTGTCTTACGGTGAGAGAAAACATAGTGAGGAACCTGCATTAGAAAACCTAGGAAGTTTTCGAAAGACACGTGTAGTCCGCCAACCTGCACATTGCCAGCGTCGTGGACTATGGCCTGATCCCCTATTAAAGGGAGACCCGTGCCCAGTAGTGGGGGATTAAAAAAGAGCTGAATACAAGATAAATACAACGATTTTTATATTAAAGTGTTTTTATTACAGCTAAAGTTAGAATTTTACTATTTTATGATTTAAAATTTGCTCAGGTTCAAGTTACAATTTTATTCCAGGAAAATTTAACTCTGTCACTGAAGACCAATTCAGCAAGCACCGGTAATAGGCATAAATGTTAGTAATTAAGGGGCAAAAGCCTTAATATATTTAAGAGACTATTTTTAAAGAGCGTCGCCAGCTTGTCTGCGAATGGGGTAATGGAGCTGAAAATCGCAAGCGTCCAAGTAACTCGAAACGTAATTTCAATTAATTTCGCTCAAGGAACAGACAGCTCTTATTTGTAATACGATTGCCATTATGATTAAACTTGCTACATTTTTTATCTTTACAAATGTCGATCTAATTTACGATAACATTTTTTGAACTGTTGTGCATTTAAGATTTGAATTTGTTATTAGTGATTGCGAAATAGTAAAATTAATTTCGCACCAAATATGTATATAATGATATGATTTTAAAGTTTAACGTATGCGGTATGGTTTATGGTAAAATTTTATATATTGCAGGACATTTTAAAATAATCATCGCGAACAATATGAGTAATGAATGCTCTTATTTGATCATCCAATAAAATTTCCAGTACACTTCGAAATAGGGCAATTCACCCGCAGAGACAATTGAAATAAAACGATAGTGCTGAGAAGATCGGTCAAGAGAAAAAGATGCAAAATGATATACAGTAGTGTTCTAAATTAATACCTCCAGCTGCGGCACAATGCACATTTTAGCGAACTTGCATATTGCAGTCATGGCCTTTCAATTTGCAGGTCAAGCGTACTCTGCAGAAGAGCTTCTTTTTGTTTTTGTTGCAAAGTTTTATTTTAAATCTGCGACTCTAACGAAGCGAGGTCTCGTTACACACGACTTAAAATACAGCTGTCGTTTGAGTTTAAGTGATCTATTGTTAAATGTAAATATATTACAGATTAGCGCTGTGTATAATATTGTTTCAAATATTTATTAATTATTACAGGAGTGTTT
The DNA here is from genome assembly GCA_905231865.2 of Boloria selene. Classification (NCBI taxonomy): domain Eukaryota; kingdom Metazoa; phylum Arthropoda; class Insecta; order Lepidoptera; family Nymphalidae; genus Boloria; species Boloria selene. The sequence goes on from HG993133.1 coordinate 4,919,325, forward strand.
GGTATTTGATAATTGCGGAATAGAATAGGAGTTGCTAAGTATAGCTTATAAATCGTCAGTGACATGTGTAGAGGAACATAAGTCACTAGGGGCGGCGTCGGAACGGGCGCGTCGGTGGATGCATTGTCTTATGCCGAATACATTAACGTGCATTCTCACGCACAAAACTTGTCCGGCAACTCGCGTTCTTATTGCTCCTTTGCTAATATCTCTACGTCGCTTAACGGACTTTTTTGCACAAAGTTCGATCATCGAAAAGGGCCGCCGTCTTGTATCGAATGAGTCGCGGCGTCCAGTTTCGGACCGCTTGTCTGGTAGAATTCGCAAAAAGACGATCGGAACCTATTGTTTTTTAAATTTTTGTACTCGATGGAAAGACTGATAAAGTAAATATGAAGAGAACAGTATTATATATAGATTCAAGTTTGTATTATGATATTTTAAATGATGAAACTTAATAAAAGAGTAGTTCTGTGGAATGGTATATGATGTTTGTTTGTGCATTTAGCAGAAGTAATAGAAATAAATATTTAGTATTCAATAGTGGATACATTCTTTATTAACTCGAAACTTATAAAAAAAATGTTACAATTGTCTTTTTGCCTGTATAAATACTTTTTGTTTTCTAAAATTGTATATACCGTTTACTTTAATAATAATAAGTAAAACGTTTGTTTGATGGTGCAACCATATCTTAATATCGAATTCATGTTTAAGAAAATAAACCGCAAATAGAAAATCTAAAACTTTAAAAAGGTTTAGACAAGATAATGTTCTGTGATTTTCATCGTTTATTTCGGATTCCATTCGGATAACCAATACGAAAGAATACAAGGAATGTTTCTATAGGACATATTTAAGCGCTCGTTATATTATGTAATATTTTTAGTTTTTTATTAGTCATATCGGTTGAAAAAATCGACTTACGACTACATATGATTACTTATTATAGACTTAAAATGTACATTTAAATCAATATTTTACAACCTAAGCGAGCTTGCTTGCAGTGTGCAAAGTTATTATTGTATGTGTAGAAATGATCTTTTTTTAAAGTTATTTTAAAAAGGAACCCTTCTTTGAAGCATATAAACTTAAGCCTTAGTTATTACTTGCAATGTTTAAACAAGTGTGGTGTTCGAAATAAGCCCCGGGGTAACGACACGGGAATATGAGGGTATTGCGAATATCGTTACGGCGACAGAATTAGAAATAGGCTGGGGTCTCACAGGTGCGTTTTGCGCAAAAATTGTAATGTTAATATAAACTGCTTCTGTATTTGTATTTTCCTTGTAACATTTACTTTACGTAATGTTTAAATTTTTACTAAGATACAAACACATACACACACACAACAAGGGAGAAAGAGAGAAAAAGCGGGAGAGAGATAGAGACGAGAATGGGAGAGAGAAAGAGCGAGAGGGAAGCATTTAGAGAACGAATAAAATTTTGATATTCATTGTATGCGGTCTGTAGTATTACAACAGATACGAGTAAAAAGGTAACATTCTATATATAAATTATTTAGTTTAATTCAAAACCAATCTTTAAAAAAGCATAACGTATTCTCTGCTTAAGTCGATCCATGAATGTATATTTGTTTTAGTTTCAATACGTTCCATCAGGCGTATTTTATTCTTACTGTACAGTGTACACAATCGTTACATTGACCGCTTACCGGATATGTAGCGCTACGCGTCATAAAGGATTAGCGATGCATCTCCAACTCCTTTATATTTTGCTTGCTCGGTTTGCAAAGAAAGAGCTTATTAAAACTTAAGTTTATTTTTGTATAAATTTTTACAAGCTTAGCTGCAAATTGTATTCAAATTTTGTTGTTAAGTTTGTAAAACTTTTCTTATACCTAATATTATAAATATAGTACTAATACAAATACAAATTATTAATAGTAGTAATACAATCTTTTTTTATTTCCAGGTACGTAAAAATCGTGAGGACTGTATAGCAGCTGATATGTTGGTAATTTTTTAAGGTCGTTGTTGCAACAATTATTGATCTGTAAATCTAATATGTACCTACTTAATACATATGTACGAGTATTATCCTATATAAAACATATATGTATGTGTACTATAATGTTAGTATACAGGTATCATCACTACATAGTATAAAACAAAGTCGCTTTCTCTGTCCCTATATCCCTATGTATGCTTAAATCTTTAAAACTACGCAACGGATTTTGATGCGGTTTTTTTAATACATAGAGTGTTTCAAGAGGAAGGTTTATATGCATAACTAGCGGATCCCGCGGCTTTGCCTGTGCTAAATCTAGGGAAGAGCCCGAGCCAAGCGAGGGCGAGTCGCTAGTGTAAAATTATTCCTATTATATCTTATACATAGAATTGCTAGGAAAACTTATTTAACTTACTAACTTAACAAATTATAATTTGATTATATATATCTTATTTTTCTCTTTGGGATAGTGATTAGTCAATATAATACGCTATCTACTCCAAGCTCGCTATATAGCCAAATACCGATGCACCCTTTGTAATCCGACCTTGAAGGACGAAAGCGATTCACCATAATAATATGAAGATATAATAAAGCCGCCAATACATTTTGTTGTTACGCTCATCTCAGTGTGAGTCCGTCATGTTACAGACATTCCGACACTAAATATGGTTACAGCCTTTTTAGCAGAGCACCTGCTGTGTTTTTCGCACTTCATGTAAAATAAGTACCTTATATCTTCCCCGACAATGTAATATTAACTCGGTCGAATGCATTCATGAATATAAAAAAAGAATTAATAAAGTTCACTATAAGTATGTTTTTTGATATTTTTGAAGTATAAAAAAAATAATTTTAATGAATTTTATCTAAAATAATTAGTTTTACATAAATGTGTAATTATGACAAAACTGAACTTATATATTAAGCCTTTTTTAAAGTCCTACTGCTGGGCACGGGCCTCCCTTCAGCACGAGGGAGATAAGGCCAACAGACCATAGGTATAACGAAAGAAAATTACTACAATATTTCGATGAAACACGTATACTTATGTATTATAATTAGTTATCTTATAAATGGAAGTATCTTTTCGGATTTTGTCGCGGATTTATTTAGATTTTTGATTCCCTCAGCGTCGAGACTCTCCTCTGTCTCTCTCGTGACCATGATTGCTGTCAACTGTCAAGCATTGGAAATGTCGGGAACAATAAATCACAATAAACCCGCGACAAAATCTGAAAAGATAGTTACTTTTATAATGTCAAAAATTCGCGTAAATCTGAGAAAATATAAAAATTATCTCTTAAATTTATGAATACAAAATATATGAATAAAAAATACCAATATAAGAAAGGATGGGCATGATTTATTACGTCCCAAAGGCGTGGGTGTCCAAGTATGAACTATAAGGTAATTGGAAAATGAAGTGACATTCAAGTGTAATATTATATAAATTACATTTAAATTTACTAATATTTAATACTAGCGACTTACTCTCGCTTCGCTCGGGTTCGTCCCTAAATATAGCACGAGCGAAGCCGAGGGTTCTAGTAGTAAATATAGCCTATGTTACTCCTTGATAATGTAGGTTTCTAATGGCAAAAGAATTTTTGAAACTGTCCAGTAGTTGTGAGTTTTTTCGTTACATACATGTCTTCAAATACAAATCTTTCCTCTTTATAATTTAGTATAGACAAACCTTCTGCTCTGGTTTTACTAACAACCATGATGAAAGCCTGAACCTATTTGTATTTAGATAATTTAGATATAATATATTAAGTATACTGATATCTAAATTGGCTTATCTTTTTGGAAAATAGGGAACGATATAAAACTTAAAGCAAATAAGTTATACATCAGTACATATTCACACATATGTATGTATGTACTAGTATTTACTGCTACATTAGAGATTACGAGTATTACTAAAGAAAAATCTATTATTGTACATAAAACGTTTAATTCATAACAAAACATAAAAAAACGATTTGCATTAAAAGCTAAAATGATTTATTACAGTTTAAAAGCAGCCTGGCTGTAGCTCAAGCTTACATGAATAATAGGATAGCGAAGCGTCGCTCGATCGATTTTGCCTCTATAGTACACGATACGATTCAACATATTATGTACTTTGTTTGTTATTTTAAAATTACTATTATAAAATCTTAATGATGATTTGTGATATTAAGTAAGTATTAGACTTATATTTTTTAGTTTAATTGTGCAACTAATATGCACATGAAATAACAAAAATGAAAACCAACTTCAAAACGTTACAAATCAAAACTAAAAAGAAAAAAATATTTTTTATTACTTAGTTATTGTTGGAGTCGGTGCCATACATATGAGTAAAAAAAATATACATAAAAAATATACAATGGAACATATAACCTCCTCCTTTTTTGAAGTCGGTTAAAAATGCAAGTGACTTTAAAACTTTGAATTGCTTATTTTTCTATTGTCTGCAATAAAGTAAACCTGCAAAGACAGAACACATCATTAATTATCACGGTTTTTACCATGAGCAAAATGTTACATTCGCAATATGAAACATTGGAATCTCTAGTCTCTACGTATCATTGCTTTGAATTGGTCCAGAACTACTCATAGTTGCAAATACTCTGTATTTATCTTAGTTATCTCCATAAAAATTAGATATATTTTAGAAAAATTAAGTAAAAAATAATATTTGTTTTGCGTGTTAATTGAGGCGTATATAGTTTATGATTATGTATCAAGATGTATTCAACTAGATATAGTTATAATTTAAATTTAGTAATAAATATCCATAGCGTATTATAAATAAAATATAAATGAATTATAATTTAACGGTTCAGTTATAATGTGGGCGTATAAACCACTATGGCACCGATATAATTTACCTATAAAATGCTTGTTATTTAATTTATAGTAGATCTTGTGTTTTTTAGTATCTTTAATGATTCTATAACGGTTGGTATACGATTATTTTTGATATGTAAATTGGATTATATTTCGTTTTACATTTAGATGTATCTCTAAATATTACGACTTCCGTGGTCACAACACTATTATTATATTTTATATTACCCATTAGTTTTTGTTCGTTAACGAAATAACATTTATACTATGATAACAATTTTACTGCCAATGAATAATATTGTCAATTAAATTGCTTATCTGTTTGTGTATTTATTTATTATCTTTTATCGAAAATTGCTAAGTTAAAGTCAATTGGCTTATGATATTTATAAAACTAAACATTAAGAAAAATCCATTCATAATAATAAAAAGTAGTTAATATTTTGTAAATTCAGGCTATGACACGACTTATTTTAATATCCTACTATATTCTACTGGACACACAATATCATTCTAGGCACAACATAATAAATAAATGAATGTCAAATAAAATCACTAGTAATGTAAAATAATGGTTAATCCGAACTCAACCCCATTTCTATACAAAAGGGAAATTAATGTTAAAAGGAATGCATGAGATAGCACTTTGCGTCAATATTTTGGTATGTACATATTATGTATTCGTTCATAATTCGTTTTAACATTCCACTGTTAGGTTTTTCCTAGGACGATCAGATCATAGTTCATTTTCTTAAGTTCTTCCAAAAATCGTTAGGGTGAATAGGGTCTCACTGAGATAGAGTTCTCTAACGACATTTACCTTTACCGTAACAAGTTACCGCAAGTTGTAGGAAAGCAATAATCATGTTGAAAATGACTCGCATAATGAGAGTATCGACTATGGCACTTCTATGCGAGACAGCATATAAATTATAAACCAAATAAGTTCATCATTGCGTTGATCGATTTCATACTAATTTCCCTATACCTTCTATATCAGATTATTAAATTATGATAGTCTTTTTAAAATACTATTAATATTATTGCAAGTTCTCTAATGTTAACTCGTCTTTGTACTTGCTTAATATTCTTTATTGCACAATAAAGTTACATAAAAAGTACATTGAGATTGACGTGATCAATTCTCTTGTGAATAGCTTCAAAGCGTGCCAGTTGAGCACAGATTTCTTCGCCAATGTCACGTAGATTTGTGGATTTATTGAATTCATTTAAATCCGCTGTAACATTCATAATATGAACACGTAGTTAGAAAAAATCGCAGAAGTACACAGATGTTTATATTTGTACTTTTGATAATATATTTTAGCTTGATTATAGATTGTTACTATGAAAATATTAACGTTTGAATTTCTTAGAGATTATTAGACGATAAAGTTTGAATTATATACATAGTATCGTAATATAGGTAGAAATATTGGAAAGGAATAGTTAAGCAATTACCTACAAAAAATGTAAAGAAAAACCGTCTCAATACGAGTAAATGTAATTTAGTATATTGTTGACATACCGACAATATTGTTATTAAATATTTATTCAGTGTAGTTTCTTGACCCTAATGTTGTACTAATTTAGTTTGGTTAGAGATATTTTCCTCATGTGTTATTTGAGTTTCTTAAAAAATAGTCATATACGTTCCAAGTATTTGTATAAGTAAGCGGCTTCATGTTACAGTGATTTTGAATGATATAAAAATGCCAACTACGCTTTATTATATTTCATAGACGTAGGTTTAAAGAACTTTAAAATATACTTTATTTATAAATAGTTTAGTTTTTAATATATATCTACTATAATATACGTACATAGACTTACAAAGTTAAGAATGAAGAATAGTTTTTGATTTTATAACGTGTTTAATTTAATTTTCCATCTAATATGTAACCTATGTCACTGTTCACTGCTCAGCTCTCTAACTGTCTCTACGTCTAAAATCACTATAATCCCTTGCCGTGTTTTCAAGTGAAAGAAGAACAAACAAACAAAACCACTTAGCAATATTATAATTAGTGATGCAACGAATACTACTTTAACGAATACGAATACGAATATCAAATCTACTATTCGGCGAATACGAATACGAATACGAATAATTCAACAAGGCAATAAATAATAAAGAGGTCATTTTAATTTGAAATTATTTCAAAGACTTTACATTTTTACACACAAGAGAAAAAAATAGCTCGAATAATACGTACCTACTATAAAAACAATACTACATGTAAGGAGCACCTAATCTTATTAAATTATTATTAAACAAGTAACAATTGACAACTTGAGAATAACTCCTTTTATTCAATGTTAGGGTAATCCCCGTAAACAGTATAAAGTGCGTACCTATGTGCGTTCGGAATTCGGATACACGATGCCAGCCAAAACGTAATTTGGGTTGGGTAATAAATATTATGTTTTTAATATTCGTGATGATTTTCGGCGAATACGAATATTCGGTAAATACCTACTATTCGGCGAATACGAATATTCGTATTCGTATTCGTTGCATCACTAATTATAATCATTCAGATTATAGAGTAATTTGTGATGGTACTTTTAACATATTTTAATTAGAAAAGATTTTGACGCTGCTAAGAACATAATAGTTCTTTTTATCCCAGAAATCATCCCTTAAAACTGTTAAAGAGATTTGACAACATTTATGGGGAATCTTATCTGTAGTAAGTTCTAGTAGTAGTACGAATATAATATAGTTTATCTATTTCATACTTATACTACTATAAATAAAATAATAAAAAATACTAACTATTGAAATGTACCTAAGTTATAAAAGATAAAAAATAAAAACACATTCTAGAAATGCAATGATTACCAGAAAAAGCAGTAAAAATTCTTCATAGGAACAAAAAGCAGAGTCAAATTCTGTCGCACTTTTATATTTACTTGATATTTAATATGAAAGCAACCCACGTTTACGAAAAAATTGCATTAGTACGCGTTTTGTCCGTGCATTGACACGCGATGCCCCGAGGACGCGGCTCGGGTTGCGAGCGTGTTGCTTCGTCAAAGGGTCATGTGATACACTTCTATAATAACTCTTTTTAAACCATCATTTCTGAGGGTTTCTTTGTGCTTGAAAATAATATCGCATATTATTTGCACCCGCATGTATGAATTTAATGAAAAGCTTTAATTTTAATTATGTCATGTAAGCTTCATTAAATCTTAATCATTGTTATTGGTTGATATTATATTTAAACTACAAAATTGAATGGAAGTCTGTGGGATTTTATATTATGAAGTATTTTAACATTTTAAATTAAAATTTTAATTAAATAAAACATTCTAAGCGTATATAAATATAAATAAAATTGAAGTGTCTGTTTGTTATCCAAAAAGCAGCAACATAGTTTTTAAAATGTTTGTCTGACTGTACAGATTTTGATGGAACTTTCATAGGCAAATATCTATTGTTATAAAAAGTAACTTGGGCTTTTATTATTGATCTAGGGTTCAGTTAAAAAATATTAAAACTAGAGACGCACCAGAGGGAAGCCATGATATATTCGCTAGATAGGTATTTAATATCATTAATATTTAAAAATAAACAACGTCTTCATTAAAATTTAAATATGTTTATTGCAAAAGTACTTATATTTTAGTACAACTTAATGCCCCAAAACTACGAAACGAAATCTGCGTTGCTAATGAAAACGAGCCCTTAACCAGCCAGCGCTAATGCCCGCAGATGGCTCTTGACATAAAACTAACTACTACTTCATACGGGAAGAGATAGAGTTAATCCTAAAAACATCGTTCACATTAAAAAATACAAACATTTTTAGAAAACTGAAAACGAAGTGTTAATCACGATTTAAATTTTTTTAAAGCAAAACTTTTCATCTTCTGTACACAATGATTAAGAATTTAACATTAATTAAATACTATTAACTAAAGCTAAGAGTTAAAACGTAAAGGTAAGTATGTATTATATTTAATAACCACAATAAATTAGTAATTAAATATTTAGTTTTTATTTTCTAGGAAACTTAAATAATAATTATTTTTCTGTAGGTAGAGAAGAAGGATAACGTTGTAAAGTAAATTAATGAGAGCTATTATAGTTACTTCAAATTTTATTATTGTAAGTATTTTATGTTAAGAAAATAATATAATGTTTTATTTAAAAAAAAACCGTGTGTAGCATATGGGGCATTTCATATGAAGCGGACAGGAAAAAAAAAGTGAGGTTAGGAAATTTGTTCATATGCGGGTTATTTATACCTCTAGTGGATATGAAAGTGTATGCGAAATATTTTTTTTCTACGGTGTTTATTTTTAAAATTATGGGCTTTTGAAAAATAATCATAATCCAAATTTCGATGTTTTAGATTTAGTTTTTCGAATGGTTAACAAATACAAACAACTATTGAACTTAGCGTTTTGTATAGATTTTTAGTTGCTCTTTTTAATAAAGAAATAATTTTTTGAAATTAAAAATAAAATGATGTACAAAACCGGAAATGAAAATTTAAAAACAAGTTTTTGATCACTTCGACCCATGTATTTTAATTTTTTCTTGCATCCAAATATAGCCTATAGTATTATTAAAAAACACTAAAAGTTTCATTGTGTTATCTCTATTGCTTAGAAAGATTGGTAAATTTATGTATGTCGCTCTCGACATGCATGTCGCTCTGAGCGTGATGCTTCATACTAATTTATGTCAGTTACTTGGCGAAATTTAAAAATTTTTCATATGTATCATTGTATTCAAGCAAGTTTAAGCTCTGAAAACTTAGGGTTTATTACTTGCTGTTTTTACAAGCTTGTATTATTAATCAATGTCTGGTCCAACGTTCTTTAAACATAGCTAACCTTGATCGTAACAGTCAAAGCTTTCGATTACAACAAAACGCACTCGGATGCACGCGTTTGAGGAATACGAATACGTACTACAGACATACATACCACACATATACACACAAGAAACCTATAACACCACTTTTTTGTCGTGGATTTTTTGCAACCTTAGTTTGATTCTGCAGTTATCATTACAGGAACTAAAAAGTTTCATGTATTTATTCCAACAATAGAAGGCCTTCATAAAAAAAGAACCAGTTGTAGTATAGATTCTAATTGTAAAATAGTAAAAATATAAAATAAAACGTTTTGAATTTGGTATCAAGTTTATTTTCATAATTGTATTTTCAGTTTAATTATACATCAGTTTAACCCACGCATTTTTTTATCGCAGTATCCTACAATCTGATGACAATAAATTTATAATAATATTTTTATAATTAAATAAAAACATTATAAATGCAAAAATTATAATTAGTATGTGTACTTAATTTTTATTTTATTTTAACACATAAATTACACAAAATATTAGATTTCCTAGGGATCCTTCTCGAAAGAGAAAAGAAATTCTTAACAAAAAATTTGAAGTCTATAAGAACTATAATTGAGTAAAAAGTTCATAACAATGTCCTGCTTATTTTAGTATAATTAAAATATAAATACCGGAAGCTTACCCCACCTTTATTCTCCCTTTATTTTCTTTGCCTTACAGCTTATTTATGATACGCCTTTTCTTTCCCATTCGGACGTTCTCGGTTTGATTGTCGGCGAAAAATCAAACAATATTTATTATTAATATTTAAAATGTCATTGATGTATGTATTTTATCGACTACGTTCAAGCACTAGCATTAGAGTGAATTTTGATGTATTGTGTCAATTCTTTGTGTGCGTTATACTTCAAATGGTTGAAAGTGTTTTCATGCATTTGTATTTTATGACTGGTCCTTAGGTAATACGTCCATGATAAATAAAAAAGGTATATAAAAAAGGTATTTCGACAAGACGTAAAGACAAGAGGTATATTTTAAGTATTTTCATAAATTATATTCAGATTTCAGGTATATAATCTGTAAGAAAAATATATCGTATTTTAGTACATTTGAATTAAGTATTTATTTATTTACAGTTCCTTTATTATGTAGTTAATATATCATTTTGCTAAAATAATTTATAATACAATTTATTTATTTAAAATTTGAGATAAATTAATTAAGTCACAAATTTATACTAGTCGTGATAATGTTTGACGTATGCATACTTAGGGTCTTTGTCTTGACAATATTGAAGCGCCCCTTAAGTACAATTAAGGCACGTCTGACATTTGAACTTTAGGCCTCAAGGACGGAAATGCACTGGTAAATTGTTGACCTTGGCTGTATATTCCGTTTATCGCTTAGCAGTTGACCTTTTGTCGTGCATAGACTATCTTATTTGTCAGAATTATTTGAAATAGCGCCAACTTATCTTATCGACTACGATAACTAAAGATATTAGGTAACATTTTTGCAAAGAAGTGGGTAGTGCTAGTGAAGTAAGAAGAAAATGTTAACAATCTTTTATTGCCAATCATTAATTCTCAAAAATTGATAATTTAAATTAACCAACAAATAATAAAACTAAACATGCCAATCTCCGTCCGTCTGTCTTTGTTCCAGTTAAATATCGAAACGGTTGTATTGATTTTGAGAGTGCTTTTACTGACAGTTTGCTGATATAACAATAAGAAGTAACTTAAGTTTTATTCAGAAAAAGAATCAGGTTTTATATTGTTTCCCAAACAAACCGAGCATAATTCTAGCTTGAAAACAAAAGTAATCACTAACTCTACTTATTCTCATTGGAACAAAAATCATAGTAATTCAATAATTTTTATATAAATCTATATTTATAGATTATAAGTGCAAACTGTACAACAAGTACAAGTGAGGTATGTAAAGTGTACTTATAACTAGCGGTGCAATTTGCACGCCGCTACAACTAACTACTAACAATAAATAAATTAACACCACGTCAGCACGCGCCGGCATCGTCTGCTCTACACTATACAGTATAAAGTGCTTACAAATATTTACTTCTAACGATTTTACCTTAACGAAAGTACGTTTTGACCTGGCAAATGAACTCGTTAGATACTGAAAATATAAGTATAGTGTAGGTACACTCTACGCTTATGATATTATCAGAGCAAGTACAAGTAAAATTTTTGTGATTTACAAATTGAAATATCTCCTCCGATGCCTCATTTTAATTCTGGCCCAATAATACAAATCTTATTTCATACTCATATGACGTCTAGGGATTTTATCGTATGGATAGCGTAATATATGAATCTAATATAAAGAAAATACACGTTGTCATTTTGAGTTTATCCAGGTCTCATCCAATTCAACAGACTCGAGTGGGTCTAGATCCGTAATCATACGTAGACGTGAGAGATACACTGTGATATTGCACTGCTTTCACCGCCCGAGACATTTTTACTCTGGTAATAAAGTTACAAAAACTTTTATATATGTTGGTATATTAAGTATTTCTTAGAAATTGAGTATTTTAGTGGTAATTAAGGACATTCACAGTTAGAAGCTACATAAGAATAATTTTCTAATATGTAATTTTAAACGACAAATAATATTGCTTTACTGTTTAATATCAAACATGACATGCACCTACAATCTACATACACGAAGAAGGCAAACTTGCATGAATATTCAGAAACATGCCAGAAGTCTTAGCCAACAGAAGTTTTGTTGCTTCGATATGCTTTGGTTCAGATAAAACATGAAAGCAAAATATTCCTATGCAGAATAGATGCAGATAGCCGGCACTGAAATTGGGGTCGCCATGAAAATGCGCATTGATATTTCACACATCCGCATTCTGCATTCGTGCCAATGATTTAAGCCTGTATAATTATTTGTTAATGGCAATCGTACAGGTTATGTATGATGAGAGTATTATGCAAGACCGATTTTATTATTTTCTCATATTATTTAAATAATTAAAAAACACTGATTTAAAAAATATATATTGTACATAAAATATTAACTAACGTTTCGTAGATGCATAGAATGCAAAATGTTAGTATACATTATCATTCTTTATCATTTCCGTGATAATCAGCTTAATTAACCTAAAATGATTTAAAGCTCGTATTAATTTAATATATTAAAAAGTAGTTTATGGATATAAAAACACTTTAAATAATTTATTTACTATACTATATAAATGTTCTTTAATTGCATCTAGAGCTATAGCTATTATTATTACAATAAGGACATGTCAATCGGCCAAGATATCAAGAATCATCTGCTAACACAATAGTGCGAAAAACATAAAAACATGATATTAATTAACATAAATCACTGAAATATTAAAAGGATACATAAATAAAATAGTTTTAATGCATGTAAAAAAGGTTATTGTAACTAATTTATTTTGTATATAGCATTTCGAAGGTTATTTAGGACAATTTACTTATAGAATATAACATTTAAGTTCATTTACTTTGATCATTTTAACTTTATTTACGAATTTTATATAACACTTAGAAGTTTTAATTTAAGTCACGTCGCGGTTGATGTTGATGTTATTTAAGTGGAGTCCAAAATAGTTTCCGTTTAGGTTAGGCGTTAACGTTAGTAATGAATTTAATGAAGTGCCACAAGCGAGAACGTATTAAATTATTTAGTGAAGGCCATTTTCTCCAATGTTCTTAACTTTTATGTAAATAAATGTTTTGCAATATATATTGTTTATAAGTTTCGCCCTAAGTTTTTTCTTTCGTGTATAGAGTAATCATATACCACCCACCAATATTTCGTATGATATGACTTGTGCGATACAGTTAAAGATTAGTTTATTTACAGAGGTCATTTCTTATCGTAGTAAAATATAGAGGTCAGGTTTCTTTTAATTTTGCAAAGATCGACTACTGGTAACGACATACGAGTAGAACCAAAAAATGAGATATTTTTAGAAGTAGAAAACATATCATCAAAACTTATCAATCATCCTATCAAAAGTTTTAGAAAAAAATAATATTCGTAATTTATAATATAAACTATCTATACATATAATAAAATTCTAACTTAGTCGAGTCTGTACATTGAATATTTTTTGGATTATATTATCGACTAGCGACTGGCCCTCGCTTCGCTCGGGCTCTTCCCTAGATTTAGCACAGGCAAAGCCGCGGGTTCCGCTAGCTATGCATATAAACCTTCCTCTTGAATCACTCTATCTATTAAAAAAAACCGCATCAAAATCCGTTGCGTAGTTTTAAAGATTTAAGCATACATAGGGATATAGGGACAGAGAAAGCGACTTTGTTTTATACTATGTAGTGATACTCTGTCTGTCTGTGACCGTATCACGAGAAAACCACTGGACATATTTTAATGAAATTTGGTATAATAATAGGTGGTTGTCCGGGTCAGAATATAGGATACTTTTTACTGATAGAAAATATCTCATTTCTGAGAAATCTTAAGTAACCGATAAAAACTGGCTGTAAAACATCACACGGTATGTAAAATTTATGATTTAGTTTCCGGTCTATAAAACGTGGACGGAGTCGCGTGAAATGCTTGTAATAAAATATAACTGTGCCTAATAAATGTGTTGATTATTCTACGAGTCTTGCACAAGTAAGTTTACAAAATGCAACGAGAGACTAAACATGCACTCCTAAATACTGCAATGTTATACGATATAACATTTGTATTTACTATTTCAAATGAGTCAGTAGCTAATACGTGGAGGTGCTAAGCATATAATTTTAACCGATATTTGGTTCTTTGTATTATCATGAAGAAACCTTTGAAATTTTATGTAATAAGAAAATAACAATAGTTATACAAAAACAATTATGAATTACAAGCGACTCACCCTCGCTTCGGGGTTTTTTCCTAGTACAGGTAGTATGATATTTTTGCAAACTTTGAATGTCTTATTTATTTATATCTAATGAAAAGCCTAAAAAATAAGCTTTTAAAACGACGTAATTTCCATACAAACTTTTATCCCCTATTTCACCTCTTACAGCCTTTTATTCACATTGAAAAGTAGCTTATGTCCTTTCTCAGGCTCTAGACTATCTGTGTACCAAATTTCATTTAAATCAGTTCGGTAGTTTTGGCATGAAAGCGCGACGGACAGACAGACAGACAGAGTTATGATAAGTACATATTATGTACACAGTACATACATACTTAATATGGTTTGTCTATCCACTAATTTTAGGATCATTTCGTGTTGGCTTTAGAGCCGAATAGCATCAGATAGTTTATAAAAATATGAATGTATAACTTTTATTAAATTAATACATTATTAATTTTTAATGTTAAATATTAACATTAACATTTTATTCTTGAACATGTCTCGGTTTTTAAAATGATAGTTTGGTATCCGGTTCTGACTATAATAATTGATTAGATCGTGAACAATGTTAAGACGATATCTACTCAAAGTTCTCAGAGCAGTAAAAACCCACAATAATAGGTTTAATATATTATGTAGTTTCATCCACAAAAATGCAGAGCTGGCCACGTGCGGTGTGGTCGTTTGATAATCGTAAAACTATAAGTATGGTGTTGATAGTCTATTTCAATCTTATTACTATTTCAAGATAATCAATAAAATATTTAACAAATTAAAACTGTCACATTAACTGTAATTTATTATTTTTCTTTTATTAGAAGAAGATATGTAAGTGCTATAGATTCACAACACTCAGTAGATACGCCAAATTTATAATTTCCTGTAAACATTTTCAATATGAGGCAAAGTATTATCGCTACATTGATCTGCCATCATAAAATGCAGAACAAAAAATAATAATAGATGGTTGTAGCTTGTTGGTATATAATTTAAATATTGTAATTTATAAAAGCTCTTTCGTTGAGCTTAATCAAAGCTGTAAAATTTATTTCACATTTTAGGAAGGAATAAACAATGTACATAACGCTTTTTGTCTGTCTGGTAAGCACTTTACCCGTTGAATCAGACATCAGGCTTTCTAAATACAGTAATTTATTTTAATCATTGCGTTGGCGTAAATGAGCAAGCTCAAGCATTCGTCTCGATGTTGCTACAAATAAATCACATTTGTGATTAAGTTTTATTGCCTCTAGTTCTATTACGGCCTACAAAAGTACTCAATAAAAGGGTCTGGAGATTTTATCGCTAGTGCTAGCTAGCGACTAGTTTTTACTCTTGTTTCCGTTTGCATGGTAGGTACGTTGGTAAAAAAAACTGTGCTATTCCCGGATGTTACAGTTTACTATTAGTGAAACATTGTTGCGAATCGATTTAGTAATTCTAAACGTAGTCTCATATAAAATAATATTTTATAAGTTGTAATGTAATATCATGATGTTAAAAATCAAGATGAATTGTGTTAAAAATGTCACGGGCTCAGCATGTTAGCAAAAGTAAGCAAAACTAATCAAACCATGTAGTCTTCTGTCTTAACTAAGCTCCAACTGCTTATAATAAACTAGGGACTCGCCCTCGCTTCGCTCCGGCTCATCCCTAGACTTAGCGCGTGAGAAGCCGCGGGTTCCGCTAGTGTATTATACATATACAACTTCCTCTTGACTCACTCTATCTATTAAAAAAGCCGCATCAAAGTCCATTGCGTAGTTTTAAAGATCTAAGCATACATAGGGACAGACAGACAGCGGGAAGCGATTTTTTTAATATTATGGAGTGATAAATCCATTGTGTTATGGCGTGTATGTATCTTTATTTGCCATGCGTAAATATACTTGTCAGATGCCGGGTATCGAACTGGTACCAGTTTGTCTGGAGCGACTACGACCTTGGCGCCGGTCGCCGACTGACTGAAACCTATCATATTATTGTCCTAGCTATTATTATTTGGTATGGTAAAGCGTGTTTGTTTTTGTCTTAACAACTTTATTAAGACCTCGTTTTGTATTTTGTTTTGGTTTTGTACGGTACAGACATTTTTCACCATTTTAATTCTAAATTTGTTTCATCGTATATTATTATAAATATATTGAAATGTTCATAATCACACTAATTCATGAGAATCGAATCGAAGAAGAATCGAACTATTTGTTGTCGTTAAAGTATTTTTTTATCTTACTCGGGTCAACATTAAGGATATCTTTTACTACATGAAAATCATTAACCCCAAAAAAAAATAGGTAGGTAATAACTAATTCTATCGAGTTGTTCTCTCATCCACGACTACTATATAGGATATGTCATGTCATGGTAAAATTAGAGGTAGTCAGTTAGTTAAGTTTAGCTTTAATAATAATTTAAGTAATAGATCTTGCTAAAATGGACACTATTATTGATTTTGTACCAAAGCTAATATAAAAAAATAACTAGATACCTACCAATTTTTTTATACCAATTTATAATTTCAAAAAGTCTGCAATGGTAACGATAAATCCATTATACTTTTTTATCAGTGCTTCAACTTGTAATATACCTATTTTGAATAAGTTAGAATATGTTCATACCAATTACAATCACTCCGTTTCTTAAGATAGCAAAAATAAGGTTTAAAATACTGTGAAATTAATATAATTGAATTGATTTATACCTATAGCATTGTTTAGCCTTGAACCAGGGCGGGCATTCACATGCGACGACAATGTGCCAAATCTCAAACTGCAGAGTGTGGAGGACACTGAAGTGTAAATTAGTACCTAATGTTTTTGGAATCATTATTTTTATATCAATTAAAACTATTAATTTCTATTTTTAAGTAGTATTAAATATTATCGGTGGTTAAGTCTCAATGTGATTATCTTAAAAACGGTCAAAGATTTGAATTAAATTTTGTATTTAAGTAAGGTTTTTCGTTTAAAGCTTATCTAAATAGGTACTTATATTGCTGGATGTTCGAAATAACGCCGAGCGAAGCTCGGTCGTCATACAACTTTATATTAATTGATATAAAATTAGATTTATTTGGAACTGAACATATTGAGTTTAACGTTAAAAGCAAGTAAAATGAAATAATTTTATACAAACGAGTGCCTCTGTTTCTGACAGCCGTTGTTTCCAAGACTTGTTCTGAAAAATCACTTGTCTCTCAACACTGATTACTCTTGGCCGAGCTCCAAAACTCTCAAATAAATAATGCTCGGCCACCTCATGCTTTACAAAGCGTGCAATTTCAACGCTTTTTACACTGTTCTTATCAAATGTCGCGTCGTTTCATGATTCATAGTTAAACGCTATTAAAAACTAGATTTGCACAAACTAAAAAAGTTTTTAAGTGATTTTTTGTTAAGTTATGATAGAGACTAGCTAGTTAGTTTCTATAAAAAAACTTGATCTTATCGATATAATTGCAAGTTTATCAGTGTATGGGTATGTACCCACCAATTGGTGAGGATAAATGGATGGATGTCAGTTTTTCTTTCACGCGAAAACGACGTATCTGCATGAGCCACAGAGATAGATTGCACTTTGAAAAAACTGGAATAGGTTACTTTTTATCCCGGAAAATGTACGATTCTCTTGGGATAGATTTGTTTTGTTTTTGAAGGAGCCCGAAAAAAGCGAGAATGAGTCGTTAGTAATTTATAATTAAGCTTAAATTATAAATTAGCATTATTAGATATTATTTTCTTCTCTTGCCTTTTATCTTTAAATCTATCTGTCAAAATGAAAATCAGAAAAATGAATAATGTAACACTGTCATGAGAAATGACAAGGCTTTAGAATAATAAAACAAAATGTTTCTTACAATAATATTCTTACTTTTATGAATAAAAAAGGTACGATTTCTTTCTGGTGCTGCGAGTAGGTACTATAAATAAAAACACAATAGGATACTAGTGTCTGTCTCTCTGCTCGGATTGGTCCCAACGTTGTTTTCATATTTAATATTATATAATTACAGGTAGCGTCATCTTTTGGGACAATTAGATAATAACAATCAGCCTTTTTGTATACTAAGTTTTATCCAAATTCCTGTAGGTCCTAACTCGCAAAAGCCAATTAGGAATACATATTATATGGAAATAGTAACTCTTTATAAAATAATATTAAAAATATCATTTATATAGCATAATATCTATCTTATTTAATTCTATATAACTTCTACAGGTTCTGAATGCGGAGGGCAGTGCTGCGGTCGAGGCAGAGAGACACATTTACGTAATGCCCTCCGAAGGACGGCGGCGGAACGAGTGGCGACTGTGATGCGGCCTATAACAGAACTATTGTTGGCCACCAAGAGGATACTTCAAGGTAATTAATGCATAATAATAGAAACTATTGCACACTCTGTTCCTTTCATTTCAACACGACCTACACTCTTACTTAAGGCTAAATACGTGCTACGTGTTCGAGCCACAGGGGTATAATATTGCCAACATGAGCATCCAAGTTTCAGGTTGCTACTCATAATTTCTTACCGAAACACTCTACAACTAAACTTGGCCCGACTATGAAAAGAATCTCGAGGACCTCCATATTTCCCGACGAACGTATATCTTAAACTAAAAGGCCAGCACTCATCATCTAGGAAAAAAATATTAGTGTCTTTGTATTAAACCAAAATATAAGCTACCCATTGAGCTTTCAAAGTACATTTTCAGATCTATAATGAGTCTGATTAGTGTAATAACACACTCTATACAATCTAAATAAATCGACCAAGTGTAGCAACTTAAAATTTTAATACAGGTATAAAATTTCAGAAAACCTAAAAATTTCAGAAAACCTAAGCTCGTAAAAGTAAGAGTACAAATATCTATATATAACACTATTTCAAAGTTCAGTTGCAAGATTTGTGCCCAACAAACTTACAATAAAATAAACATAGTAAATTTTTGTATTACGATAAATATTTTTTTAAATAATTAATACGGTGTTATACATACAGATTGGTCTAAAAATTTAAATTTCTAATTGCAGCCTCAATTTTTTCTTAGAATTTTGATTGGTTATTTTCCGGGAGTAATTAGTCGTACCTATATTCAAATTAATAGCACAGAAGCAAGGCCGGTGCTTCTTTTTATTTTTAATTGAGATAAAAATTAAAAATATATTTCATTTATTTTACTAAAATTGTGTAGAAATAATTTTGCTCCAATATACAAAGAAACTAGTACTCACCCTTGCTTCGCTGTACCTCATATGCTTTTTATCGGTTAGTATAGAGTTTTCAGAGATGTGATATTTTTCGCAGTAAAAAATATCCCATATGTTGACTCGAATAACCTGCCTATAATCTTATTAAATTTTATCAAAATTTGACCAGTTTTCGCATGATTCAGTTCTAAAAACTATAGATTCTCCTCTGTATCGATCGATATTGATAATTATTTCAATAAGATTTTCCAAAAAATATTCAACGAACAGAATTGACTTAGAATTTTATTATATTATGTATGAAATACTCTCGCTAGCATAGTTTAATAAGGCTTTGTACAGGCGGATCCAACATAATCAAAACTTTTCTTATATAAACTTAGATATTGTTTGTTTGATATTCTCCATATAAGTACTATTACATAACTCATATTAAGTTGCGTCGTCTTTGTTAGAGTTTGTGATTATTTTAGTTATACATACATACCTCTTAGGGAACGATGGGACTGACATTTGGTCCTGTGACTAAAAAGTCCCTAATAAAAATATTAGAATAAAAAAAAACCTACATACCAACTATATGTTGACATAAATTATAAGTTTAGGTATTATGTATAATATTTACATTAAAACATGAAGAACTTCAGATTTAATTGCGATATCATTGATTTATAATACTTTCTTATGTTTACGCGAATACTGGACATTAAAAATAAAACTATCCTTTCGGATTTTGTCGCGGATTTATCTTAATTTTGGTTCTCATGGTTTTAAGGTATTTTCATGATAATTTCAATTTTTTTGTATATTGGGTAGGCACTATCTGTAACAAGTATAATAAACCTTAGTCACTCCCGTGACCATGATTGCTGTAAAGCATTCGAAACGTCGGGAACCGAAAATCAAAATAAATTCGTGTTAAAAGTAATCGCTATAAATGAGAAAAACCTTTATTCACACGGACACACTAGTTGTTTTGTAATTTAAGATTTATTATGCGGTTGAAATAAATATCTGTGTGTACGTAAACAAATTTTATTTAAATTCTAAATTTATATTTACTTAATTACTGGCATTTACAATACTTATTACTTTTTTGTAGACGTCATATAAAAATATCTATAAAAATTAAGGTCAATTGACATACCTACATTTATCACACGTTCAAAAAATAACATTTTTTTATATATGGCATAATATATGTTATCATATTTTGTCAGTATTGAAAAGAACCTCAAATTTTTACAGTTATAAAATATTGGCAATATATAAAGCAATAACGCCAGCATAGAGCTTAAATAATATTCGGACAAAGCATACGTTTCAACAAAATGCGGATTTATGGGGATTTGAATAAAAGTCGTTAAAAAAACAGAAATCTATTATGAATACGGATAGACATTTTTAAGCATAAATCCCAAGAACAATACAGCACACATTTATTATTTGAATCTACTGGTATTGACTTAAAAAGCTCTCCGCTTTTAGTCAGAAAGCATTTTCGGTTTAAAATGAGTTCTTCTATAGTGAATTTTTTAGAAAGATATATGTTAAATAGAGGTTTTTAAATTCTCTTTATTTTTTTAAGTATTCCCACTTTAATGGAATTCTAAAGAAACAAATTTTCGTAGATGCTTCATATTATTTCAGCCTTTAAATCTGACGAAGCTTTAGAGGATTAAAATTTAAAATAATAATCAATCTAATTTTCTAAGTATGTTATTAATATTGATATTAATAACAATCCTTATTTAGTAATATTTATTTATATTATAGATACTACTAACAATCTTTGTGATATATCTTTCAATTAAAGTGTAGACAGTTTGTTTTCGGTAACGAGCGATCGGTGCAGTAAACAATAACCAAATGTTTCGGATCAGACCAAGCTCTACTCTACAAACTCTAACGAACGCAGTTTTATATACAAAATGTCACATTCAATTTTAACACTTTTGTACATACATTATTAAGGTCATTTTGCTAAACACATTTATTAAGTAAAAAGTAGGGTTGTAGGAACAATAAATACTTAGGTTGTTGGATAGTTGTTTACCAAACACTCGAACGTCGGCAAATTGGGCGCTGCATGCAGTGACACCGTCCTACCATTGTAAATATTAGACTACGGGGGTTATGTACATACGTCTATAATTATTTTGCTCGACTACACAGTGCTATGTAGGAACAACTCGACTTTACTTAATAAAACTTCATTTGTTTTAATTAAAAAGTATTGCATTCATAAAAAAAAACAAAATTATCTTGTTTAACTAATCTTTTCAAAGAGAAATCCATATTTTCCCCTTTCAATATATAGTTTCTTGTTTGTTGGGACATACAGTCTTGTGTTATGGATACCGGATAGTTGATACACTATACAAACTTCTAAAGACTATAAAATTCCTCCGTATCCTTCTTCTTCCTCCTTCCTCCGTATAATAAAGACTATTTCAATTAGATTTTGCAAAAAAATATTTAATGTACAGATTCGGCTCAGTTAGAATAACATATTCATTTATATCACATACTAGCGACTCGCCCTCGGTTCGTTCGGGCTCGTCCCTAGCGAGACGCTTGAATTTTATTCTCGCGTCCGTAATTTTTTCTTTAAATTAAGTATATGGTGTAAAAGAGTAAAATAATGCGCAGAAAAATCCTAAAGCCTGTAACCTATTTAAAATGATAAGGATTAATACCGTATTTGTATAAATAGCTTTCCAATTACCGCTTTATAATTGTCCATTTTTTAAAGTATTAAAATGGATATAGTATGTTATCCTTAAGAAATAGACATATTGCTATCGCGGACTTTTTATTTGTAGACCTATAATATAAGAAACACAATTTCACCATACATCATTTTGTTACATACTCAAAGGGCTTAGGCAGCGTTTTCGTTGAAAGCTCCCAGACGGCTTATTTTTTTCCGACACCTCAAACAGATATCATTATATTTTAGCCAACGTATACAAAAACTTAATTAATTATACCTTCTTAGAGAACGATTCTATTAATTAGTGAAAACAGCATGAAAATCGGTGCAGTAGTTTTTGCGTTTTAATCGCGAACAGACAGACAGACGCGGCTTGATTTGTTTTGATTTGGAGGACATTGTTTTATAATATGTAGTGATGCTAATAGTATATGTGATATAAATGAATATGCTATTTTACAATTTATAATTTCGCAATTTAAAACAGTACCCAGAGCAAAAGTTGCTACAAAAAATCAAACATTAGATATTCAAAATTTATTTTATGGTACTAAAATCTTCGTTTCCCGAGGTATCACGTGCAGGCATTCGGAAAATGTAAACGATTTCGCATAAATGAAATTTATAACCGCCTTATTGAATATCGGAGCACACGAAACTCCCATATAACAAATCAGTTTTATTTACAGAATCTTTATATTCCATAAAATTTAATGAGCATGGCTATTAACTCCCAACGACTTGGTTGAGTGTCGTTATGCATCAAATGTTTCCTTCATTGTTTGCTCTAGTGTTTTACAGGCAGTTTTATGATGAAGATTAATTTCGTGAATACAATATGAAGAAGTGCCGTAAATATGGTTCCCATTGTAAAAGTCGAAAATAACAAGCTTTGTGATGTATTCAAGCTGTTTGATTGGTTTTAAGCCTGGAAAATTATTTAATTTTGTTATATATTCGGTTATATTACTATATTCGGTTCCAATACCATGGTAAAAGTAATGAGACGTTAGACAATTTGAATTGTTTGAACTCCTTTTTAATTCGTTTAGGGATTTCCAAAAATCTTTCTATAATGCATACCTTCTCTCTCTGTGAGGAAATCTAATCAACCCACTTCCTGAAATTTCTATTAATATTAGTGAGTAGTATTTTGTTTTTTTAAATTACATACGTAATATGTAAAAATATTAATTAAGTACTATAAATAATTGACAGAGGTAGCCCAGTGGTAACGCGCTCGCTTGGATAACCGAGTGATGCGGGTTTAAATCCGGGTCTCGCACCTCTGATATTTTCATGAATCATCTACGAATCATTTCTATCATGATTACCACTTCTCGAACGGTGAAGGAAAACATCGTGAGGAAACCTGCATGTCTGAAAAAACCTAGCAAGTTTTCGAAAGACATGTGAAGTCCGCCAACTCGCACTAGGCCAGCGCGGTGGACTAAGGCCTGATCCCATTCGTATTCAGGGAGGCCCGTGCTCAGCAGTGGGAAGTTAAAAAATATGTTAATTGTAGAGACATAATAACTACGCGGGTTTAGCCATCGACAAAATCTAGTTTGTAAATATAATTTCATTTGTCAGTAACGTCATATAAAACTGGTATAGCGACTACTCTCAGTCAATTGATACCCTACACTAAAAGTGATAATTATCTATTATGTATTCATTAAAATAAATTTAAATATTTTAAATTTTAGTAGATAGAGCCTTTACATAACTTATTTATTAACATTATATTTGTATCATAACTAATTACCTACTTAATCATATAGTTGTTTGTATAATATAAGTTATATTTTGCTTATCTTTCTATACATTTTGCATAACAACATGGAAACAAATTACCCTGGAGATATAACTAATGGAATTAAATTAATATTTATTATTATTTTCATACTTAATTAGTTTGTAATCGTCTCACATCGCTCAGTCTTAGCTAATATGAGTATTATATAAAATAGATACGTAATATTTTTTTAATGATAATTGAGCTTTAAGTAAAGTTTCCTTTTAATATTGTTATTTTAATTAATTTTATAAGTAAGAGCGTTAAGTGTCGCGTCAAGTTCCTCTAACATTGATAAAGAAGTGAAATGCATAGCGAAACAGCTTTAGCGAGTGCAATGACCTTTATAATGAGCAGGTTTAGAACAATATGCTCACCCTCGGCTAAAGTAAAAGGAAATACGGCAAGTGTAGTGGTAGGGCCCTTTATCCTTCACATTACTTGCACTGTTCCGCGGTAACCTATTAATCACTTCGATACGTAACTGGTGATATTACTTATACATATATTATTCCTACGTATGTACGTATTCTATCATACTTAAAGTTATAGATTTCTATGTTTTTTTTTGTTTTTTAGTTAATTTAATAAAATATAGCATCAATATAGCGTTCGTTTTTTTTATTTAAAAAGTATAAAAAGCGTTTAAAATTACTTATACATACATAGTAATAAAGATGTAGTATGAAAATAAGTATTAAATAAATAAGATTTTGTCATTCAAATAGTGACTCTGAGGGTTAAATATTTTAATATTTATTAATAAAATCCATTATATAGAAGTATTTAATATAACTATATACAAGGTAGGTATTATTAATGTGACAGTGTGTGTCTGTGTTGTTTTGTCATTAGTTTTTTGTTAGTACAATTAGTTCCGGTAACAATGAAACTAAGGTTTGATATAATTGTGATATAGAGGTTGTTTAGTAGATTAGATAATATAATAATATCTCAATTTTAAAATTTTATTTTATTTTATCAGTATTAGTTTAATATTATAACCAGCACGTGCGTTATTGTTAAGGGTTCCAAAACAAAGATTATTACCATGTCATGAAGAGGGATACCCTATTGTGCTCGTAGGGTTATGAACCGCGACCGCCATCATCGTCCCTCATTACAGCTCAAGAGCAAATTCGCCTTTATACCACCGTCACTGACATGTCACGGGCATATAGAAGTCCCTTGAGCGAATCTGTTTCATTATAAAGCACTTTTAACTTTCCTTACCTTTGCCCGTGTACATCGTAATGTAGAGATATAGATATTTTATATCTTCCTACATTTGAAAATGGTCTTGATATATCTCATTACATGATTTTACATTACGTATTAGGACTAGGGTGAATTTATGATAATATATGTATGTATGGATAGACTTTAAGGAGAATTTCGCAACGTATACCTTCTACAGTTAAAGTTTGATTACTTACTTTAAAAAATGTGGCATTTTGTATAAAATATTACATATGATATATAATAATTTTATACAATGTACATAATGATATAGTTATTATGAAAAGAGCAAATACCATTTTTACGTGATCATAACAACGATCCCAAGAGGTTACGCAAAGGGATAGTCTAATCCAGCCACAACGACTTAATATCAGGAGACCTTTTTGCTCTATATGAAATACACAACAGTTATATTATGAAAGATTACGTTATTAATTCTGTACATGTGTAATAAAATATGTCTATAACATTATTTTTAATCTACTACTTACTTGTACCTACTATAATTTTTATTATTAATATAATTTATATAAATACTAGCAAAAAGCTGAGCTTTGTGAGGGCTTCCGTAGTTTTTCTAACGAGTAGGTAATAATTTTTAAGACACTTGTTAATGTTCATTTTTTAATGGTTATAAAATTATATTTTTTTGAAAGATAACACATCTTGATATGAAATTAAATTACTATGTTAAAGCACAAATCTATAGGCGTGATAGTTTTTCAGTAAAGTATACCACAAAATGCTCAGGTTGTGGGACAGTGTTAGGGCTCGCTTCGCTCACCCTAATAATATATTTTGTTTTTATTTATTTATTTTCGGATTCAAATAAAAAAATTGGTTTTTCAAACGATTTAAAGAAATGTAAGCAATAATAAGTTAATGTTTTTATACTTATTATTCTAACCTATTTTGTGGTATACTTATTTTGTGTCAAAATGTTGAAAATGTTAATTCAGAATATTCAATATGAATATGAAATTTATTGCAAGTAGATGACAAGATATTCAAAAATATGAATTCGTTCTCATTTCGCTCCAGCCTCAGTAAATATAACATTACTAATTACGAATCCCAAATTTTTTGCTAGTCTTATTTACTCGTAGCTAGTTATTTTTTTATTTTGTTTTCTCACATCCTGATGGAAATTCCCAAGTAATTTTATATCATACATATTATGACATAAAAATATAGGCATTATTAACGTTTAAACATTTATGCATCAAATTTTATTTATCTCTTATAGAAGTATGTGTGTTAAATACTTTGGTATTTAAAATAAGCATAGCTCTATATTAAGTTCATGAAAATATATTTTATTTTAATAAAATAAACATTCCTAAAATATAACTTAAATTAAAAAAGCAATATTGAACATGACCTTATTTTTTTCAATTTAGTCGAGCAATATAGGTAACAAGTTTAATGTCAAGCCCTTTACATAGATACAAAACTCTCGAAGGGCGTCTGGAGGTCCTGCGTGAAAAGACAAGTGACACTTGTAATTTATCGAACCGCCCGCCGTAAAACAAAATGGCGAGGATTTATTCTTAGAATAGCAAAAATACGCAGGCAAAAATGTGAGCTAACATTAATCCACTGTTGTATAAAAAGCCGTCGCAAAGAAACATTAGTGACATACATAGTCCCTGAGGAATTAGAATTATGTTGATCAAGTCCCCGGGTCAGCGCTATATTAAATGCTATAGTTGTAGTACAACGTCTTACGTTTAACACATTGGATGAGTTCGAAATGATTTAGCGTTGGTTATACATATTTAATAACATTTTTTGAAATATATTGATCTTTAAAATGTGTTGTTAAAGAGAATATATTATGTATATTTTACTGTGAAGAAAACGATTATAAAAATAAGAACGATGGTGGAAAAGATTTGTCTTAAAATAAGAATTAATGTTAACGCTTAAATATTCTATCTTTTTGTAAGTGTGTAGGGTTCTTTTAATCTTTTGAAACAAGCGACATATAGTTTTAATTTTCTACATGCTAGCACTTGATATAAAGCGGATATAAATGCGTTCTCTCAAAGACCTGAACGCAGACGTAGACATCAAAGGCGTTTCACCCTTCTCTAAAAATTTTCAAATACCACTAACTTCACGCAATCTTAATTTGCTTTGCATTAAAGCCGCGATAACACAAGGCTATTTAATTAAATAGAATAAGCCGGTTGGGTTAATTAGGTAGCTTTCTATTCGTCGGTGGGCTGGATAAGGTTTCTTTAAGTGTTTGGGATGAATTTATATCTTGACATAGGAATGTTGAGAGGCGTTGATCCCTCTGGCTCGCTCCTGCATTCCAACGAGATAACACAGTGTACAACTAGGACATCAGGTGTCGTATAATCAAATACCAAAGAGATGTTTCCTAACGACTATTTACACAGGCCTTGTTTAATGCTACAGTTTTGTGCAAACAGCCAGTTTGTAGTTTGTGTTGATGTTTATTACTGCGGCGCTTATATTTAACGAGACAATTATACCTACTACCTAGTACCTAGTACAGTGTTTTTTAATAAACCTAATTATTTATTTATTTATTTATTTATTTATTTATAAAAGTACACAAACAACATACATATTAATACATTCATGAACATTAATTATTAAAAACAAGAAACAGTCAAATATGTAAGTCTTAAAAAGTGTACATAACATTCACTTGTCATAATCAAAGGTATACATTCAGATCAATAATTCCATAAGATAAGTATAATTAATTAATAAATACAATTTAAATAATCAGCATTAGTCAACAGTCGTCTAGGTAGTTTATGGTTGTCAAAAAGATTAAAAAGTATAGTCAAATTAATAATCAAATATCACTTATTATTTAAACGGTAATGTACATTTACATGTCCAAAAAATACAAGTTAATAAAATAGTAGTAATGTCAAAATTAAATATAAGTACAGAACATGTCATAATTATAATTAACCATTAAATCACATTGAATAGAATATTTATAATATAACACTAATCTTAAGTCCTAAAATAATTAAATAATTTTCTTTTAAATATTGGAAAGGAATTGTAAAAGATATCTATGTCCGGAATTGATTTAAGAAGATTATTATATTTGTTACAAATGCGTAGTAAGGGGGCTTGATTGCCAACCTGAGTTCTCACACGAGGAGTTTCAAACAATTTGTAAATGCGCGATGTTCTAGGGTTTCTAGATGGGACTGATAACAATATTCTTTCAAGCAGCTCTGATTGTTTTATTTTATTGTTGAGAATGTTGAAAAAAAAGCTTAGCTCAAGAATTTCGCGCCTGTTACGGAGAGAGATCATATTAAACTTAATCAGTCGCTCGTTGTACAATCGTCTGTGTGAAAAGTTAGGCTCGTGAAATGAAAGGTATTTAGTAAAAGCACGCTGGATACCTTCGATTCGTTGGGAGTGTACGTTATACAGGGGATTCCAAATGACACTAGCATACTCGAGAGAGCTGCGAACCAGGGCATTGTAAAGGACTATTTTGGATCGTCTGGAAAATCCGTGTGCATTTCGCCTGAGAAATCCTAAGTTTTGAGCGGCCTTAGTAACCATTCTATCAATGTGTGCTACGAAAGTTAACCGATTGTCTATAGTGACTCCTAAGTCTCTGATTTCAAATACTTCATGTATTGGTATTAATTATGATATATTTTACCAAATTATGAAATGTATGACAACGAGATTGCAAAGTCTATGTAGCTATCATATAATAAATGGTAAAAGCGATTAGAATTCGTATTAACGATCGTTGTTTTTTTCATATTGTATTTATTTGCAAATTAAACCCTAAATTTTGCAATATCTTATCTAATTTTATAGTATCCTTTTGAGAATATACGTTAATTTTATAACATAATACATTATTATTTTCTCTTTTTTTCACAGAGCACTTGACCGGCCTGTCCTATCAGTCACAGAACAAGACAGCGGTTCTATTTTCACAATTATATAAAAACCACGCTACACGAACACAAGTTCCACTCAGCGCCCTTTACGATGACATCAGAATTATCCTGAAATCTAATACGGAAGCAGACGATATAAATAGCGAGTACTTAGGGCCTGCTCCAAAGGATATGACTTTAAGTACAAAAAAGTTCTTCCGGGAGGTATTCCCTGTTGCATACCAAAATGTACTTAAGCTAGACAAGAAACAGTTCGTTCCAGAGTACGAAGCGTGTTTAAAGGATGCATATGATGCAGTCCAGCCTTTTGGAGATGTTCCACAACAGGTAAGAGCTATTCTCATAATACATGGTAGGATTTGACAAAAATTAAAAATAAATATATTTTTTAATATTTTCAATGAATTCAAAAGAATTCAAATTCATGAACTTAAATTATACGGAGGCTTTCATTGAGTCAACTCTATATAGACATAACGTATCTGTACAAAATTTTAACATATTTGGTCCAGTTATGACAGTTCCAGTTACGGTCAGAACACAAGTCATTCTATTAATGATATCTGTTATTTCCCTTTGAATAAAAATAGTAAAGAGTAGTTTAGGTGTCCTATTACCTAAAAATATATGTTCGAAGTAAGAAAAGTAAACATAAGTATTGTCTCTACATAGAGTCCTTTGTCCAAACAGCTGGGGGCCTCATTGTCACGGTCGCTGGAAGCGGCCCGAGCGTTACTGCAAGTACTAGTAGTGGGCGCGAGCGCACTCGCTGCGAGCGAGAAAGTGCTCTCGACTGTGAACGAAGAGTGCTCTACCAAATTGCTCCATATGGGAGGCTGTTCCCGATGTAAGGGACACGATGTTAGTCCCTGTCGGAATTACTGCTTGAACGTCGCAAGAGGGTGAGTTATCTTCTCGTCTAATAGCTTTTGTCTTTAATGATGAAGAACTTGAAAATAGGACTGATTCTATACATATTTATTCTATGTAATACAGTACTATTATAAGTGTATACGATATGGTTTTTTTATTTATTCATCATTATTATTACGTAGATTAACCAGAAAATCCGATACATAATATATAAGTATTTTAGTATATTTACATATAATTTTTGTGCCTTACGCTAGTAATATTTGTATGGGTACCTAGTCATTTATTAAGAAATTATTAACCTATAGTTTATGATTTCCAATTCCATTCAATTTTCTTGTTACTGACTTCTAAGTGTGCCAGTTAACACAGATTTACAGATTTCTTCGCCAATGTCGCGATGAATTAAATAGTTTTTAATAGAAGCACTAAACATTAATTCTATCGTATTTACTATACCGACTGTAAAAACAATTTATTACACTCTTAAGAGATAGCCGGGCAATTTACAAATAAATCAGTTTCTCTTCTTGCATTCAATGCGTCGCACCCTGAGTCGGACTGACTTGTCTAGAAATCTTTAATTTATAGCCGTTTACAAAACATAAAGGTTTAAGATAATATTGCAATTTAAAATGTTTATTAACTCAACACAAGGTCCTGGTTTAAGTGCAATTATTTTATGTGTATAGCGAGTGAAATATTTCTTTTAATATTCGAGTAAAGATGCTTAGACATAAGCTAGTTATAATAATCATCTACTATATTCTGGTTTAACCAAAAAAATAAATAAAAGCATGTACAAGTATGTGCGCAACTTTATTTAGCTTATTACAAATTTCGAAAAGTTTTGAACAAAACAAACTTTTGTACGCCAGTCATGTAAATTACAACTAAAATAAACATACTTGTACATATTACCGAGTAATTACTTACCAAAGTTTTTGTCAAAAGAGAAAGAGATTGATAAAAGAATACAAGATTTTTTATTATTGTTGCTCCAAGTGCTGAAGTAACTAACGGTGGAAGCTAGCACCCTTGAGTTTCAATGAGGAATGCTCGGCTCAAATTTTACAAAAGAACTACCGTTCTAAGGGTCGATACGAACCTTTACTAAATAATGTCGTTAACAGAACACGGGGACTACTAATTACTATTGAGTATTTAAAACAGTAGGGGATAAAAAGCCCTAGCAATCGGTTTATGCAAATAATAAAAATAAACTTTATTACGTGCATTTAATAATAAGCATTAAAGTTGTAGTATTTATAACTTGTCTGGTTTCAACAAAGTAGCCAAGAAACTCGAAATGGCTTCTAGTGTATAATTAACTTTGTAGTTAAAAGCTTCAAGTTTTTGAGCAAACAAGAGCTAAGTACTGTTATAAGTTGTCTTATATTTCTACAATATTCTCTTGTACATTTCGTTCATAAACTTTAATTAGCTGTAGCAACATTAATTTATGTATTGTCAGTTTTAAAATCTAATGATAAATATTTATGTATGTACTAAATATTGCCAAAGCCCAGTGATGACCTGCTCGAATGGGAAATCAAGTGAAACATGTTCAAATTCGGGTCTCGCACCTCTGATATTTTATGTGCGAATCATTCAGAAAATCATCGTGAGGAAGCCGTTTCAACGACATGTGAAGTCCGACAATCCGCACTTGTCGAGCGTGGTGGACTATCTCTTCAAATACCTCGTGAAGGGAGTGCCCAGCAATGCCACGTTAAAAAGGGCTGAATACAATTTTTATAAATAATTCTACGACAGAAAAATTTATTGATTAATGTGTTATATTTGGAAATAAATATATTGTCCCAACATTTTCTTAATACAAAATCAAGTAAAAACATTGTTACTACATTGAAAGTCAACATAACGAAAATATTAAAATAATTTAATAATTCAGCGTCTACTCAAGGTTCAAGTTGTTTTAATAATTTACGTGGTTTATTTTATAATAAAGTGGTCCATTTTGTTAGTAGCCAAGAACTTTGTTCTACTTTCTTAAGATAATAATAATAAATTTTAATATATTGTCCCATCCATCTTTAAGTATTTTTAATTAAAGTTTTCCTTTAAGTTGTTAAGAACCGCACTTTATGATACCTAAATAAAATATCTAAATTGTATATTGTATATCGTATAATATCGTATAATATAATATTTGAGTGCGTATTGGAAATCATTAATTTTAATTTAGTTTAAAACACTCCGTTATAATAATAATAAGTATTTTAATTTTACTTAAATCTAAATGTATGTAGGATTTTTTTACAGTAGGATATAATCGAATAACATATTATTATGATTTTATGATAACGATTTTTTTATTAAAATACAATTTTAAAAAAGATTATTCCTTAATGATTATATTATCTTATTAAAGCGTCATAAAAAACAAGCGAAATAACATAAGACATCACATATCAAATATGGATAAGTTTATAAATCTGAAATTCTTTTCTTTTGACAGGTGCATAGGTTCCTTAGTAGTGGAACTAGATGCGCCTTGGGCGGGATATGTGGAAGGCGTTGAACGGCTTGCGAGGGCGGATGCGGATGCTGCCTTACGAGCGTTAGATGTAAAAGTATCTGAGGCGATTATGCACGCTCTTGAAAATCATGTCATTCTGGAAAAGAAGGTACGTAGCTATAAAAATTGAAATTTTTATATTATAAGAATTGTTTTTTAAATTTAAAGTATGTTAAGTGCTATTTTTTTAAACTTTAATTAAAATTTGTATGATGTATATTTAGAGGACACTGTATTGATATATTGTTGATGTATTTGAGATGGCAAAAGGCATAAATATTCATTTTGTAACGGATAAATTCTCTTAAATTGCTTAAATTATACATCTTAATTTTTATGTTGTAGTACGAAATGATTGGTTTCATGAAAAAAAATAACGACATAACAAATTTTTTCGCTTAAAGTTTGGAACAATTGCTTGTTAAATGATTGTTCTAGAAAATGCACCTAATTATCTCTAAAAGTTTTCCCGGAATGCCTCGTTGGGACGCCAAACACGTTTAGACTGTAGTCGGAGTCAGCTTGGATCTTAAAACAAGTCCGAAGTTTTAATTTATGCACCACTCTGCACATACATTTGCGAATGCCCAACATGTTGCCAAGTGTTACATAACTTATATTTTCATAACAATGTTCCCGTAATACGGATTGTTGAAGTGTCTTTCACTTTCTTTAAATTCAGCTCTTAACAGAGCAAGGACCGATTATATAATTGGAATGTGATCTCAAAATAAGTTAAATCATTATTTTATATACAAATATTTTCTGTCAACGTTACAGTTAAGTCAATATAAGATAACTATATAGAGATAAAATATATTAATTTAAGCTCCGATTTCACATAAAATTAAGTGCATAATGCAGTGTCAACATTCCGAACTGGTAGAACGACTTGCTTAGTTTCCAACCAAATTCATTTGCGGCTGTAAATTACTCTGTAACAATGTAAAATAAACTTTCGGAACTCGAAATGTTTTGGCATACGATTCGTTCGTGGTGCACGAGATAATTCTCTGCACGATAAAATATTTACTAGTCACTATAATTTCACCTGACTTACCGTTCTACCGGAAACTAACTGGAGTGGCATATTTTGCACGCCATTTTAGCATGAAATTGCCACAGAGCCAATGTGATATGAGTTGTGGTGGCGCTTGTTACACACGACGATTATTTTCCAAAAATTTGGCATCGGAATCTGGTTTATCCATTCATGCTATAAAACAGTAATTTTTTCAAAATGATGACAACGTTACTGAATAGATTTTAACTAAATTTCGTGTAGTAATAACATATTACTCGGGTATCGTTAAGGATACCTTCTACAGGAAAAAAAAATCATTCCTATGGGAAAACACAAAGGTTTCTATCGTGTCATACTTTGAAATTTACAAGGCTAACACTGGCTAAACATTAAAAGATCAAAACTGTACCACAAAATTTTAGGTATTACTAAGATCTACAGATAAAACTGAAAATTAAATCATGTCTATTTAGACCGTACCTAGAGCGCACCCAAGCGAAGCGACGGTAAGTCACTAGTTCCAAATAAAGTTCTCAAACGTTTCACACTGTCGTCGCAAAGCTTGGCAGGACGCCACACATGAGAGTTCTGTTCAACGGAAGATTTCAATTATTTTACGGTTATCGCTTCAAGTTCTCTCTGTACGAAGAAATACTTAAATGCCGTAAACGTTTCAAGCCTCGCGGTATTACTTAAGCCTTCTTTTAATTGTTAATTAAGTTTAATTTTGCATTGCGAGTTAAAAAATTTAAATATATTATGTAGATTATATGCTCCATATGAAGTGTTCTGTAAATATATTAAAAACGTCACGGACTTCCTTCATTAAATAATATCAATTTTCAATTTTCCGGCGTAACATCCGCAAGTCATCATAGTATCATGTAAAAAAATATTCATTTCCATATTTTTGCTTATAAATTATACTTAATCAGTAAGTGAACATTACTGATCAAAAGTCATAAATTTCTTTAAGTATTATGAGGTCATCGTGTCTCAATTTTTCACTCTGCTTATAATCAATTACAATAATAAATTGCTTTAGTAACACAGCGCTTCAACAGCTAGAACAGTTCATCTTGCAGTCGTAAAGTTAAGAATCTTTCTATAGATTAAGTTTACGCGATGTTATGAGACTATAAAGAAGGTGGAATGGTCGTAGGCGAGGCAGGTCAGACGTGGGCGCGGGTCGACCAAGCCCGTAGTGCAACACTTGAAGAATCTGTTGCTTTAAAGCATAATCCCACAATATTCATGTTTGATTGTCTCGAGTCAATGTACCATACCTAATTGTACTTGTCATTTCAGTGGTATAAAATAAATAACAGTCAACGAGAACGCTTCCGCAAAGTTTGTCTTTGTCTGTGTGTTTTTATTTAACAAGTATGAATGAGGCTATTAGGTATATTCATTTTTAAATAATGCATAATAACAATATCCGCACAAACAGCAGAAACAATAGGGCCGTATTAGCAGTGGCGCAGACAAAACACAGACATCCGTTGACTCACCTCACGTAACAATGATTATGTCATTCAGCCACCAAGGACACTAATTCCGGGATACCATTTGTCATAATTTACGATCCGGTGTATCGCCGGAAGTATTTAAATCTATTTCAATTTAAACAAATCAGGTTAAATACAGATATAACATTAATTTAATTAATTAACTTTATAAATGAGTCTTAGTGCAAAATTTGACTATTGTAATTATAAAATATCTATCCTATATTCAAGTTAAATTATGATCAAATTATGATTACCAACACCAAGAAGTGACTAAAACATGATTATCTAATATTTTATTTAACGCACCATTCACTAACCGGTGGAGAATTCAGGCTAAACTGACAATAATTTGTGTTTCAATAAAGAAAAAATGCCAGAGTAAAGTTAACACGCGAGTGAACTGTCTATAATCAAAATTTTTACTTTTATCACTAATGAGTAACATTAATACGAGAACTTGGGCCAGGTTTGTTAATTGTAATATACTACATGTTAGTTACCAGAACCACTTCTTAAACCGCACCGATACTAATTATTATTATATTGAATTATTATTTGGATGAGGGTAAAAGCTAAAAATACTAGGGAGTTATTAAGAGCTTCTTAATAAGTCCCTTAAATTTTACCAAGTATAAAATAAATATTAATATAACATTATTCGTATTGTAATGGTTCCTTAATTATTGTAAAGTATTTACGAATAGTTTGTTAAAAGGCTTTCAGTACGAATTCAGCTCACTTCAATGGCTCTGTAAGTTTATAATAACCAATGAAACGTGATTTAAGCCAGCTATATATGAAAGAGATTTATTCCACAAAGCAGTTTTACGAGCTTGGAAAAACTTTTATTATAAAAGGCTCGAAGTCGCTCGGTAAAATGTTGACTTTCAATTTTCATGGTAATAGCGTTGGTTCTGGTTCCAATCCCAGCGGATTCAATTGTTTTTATATTCCTTTGGATTTAGGTTATTTTTGTAGCGTATTCTATGCTGATTTGACTTAAAAGTACTGTACTTAATTTGACATATAAAAGTATTAAAAGTAATATAATATTATGTAGACTGTTGTCTGCTTATGCTTAATGTCACGCCGCGTCGGACGCGACGGCCTTACGACGGCCGACAAGATAGAGCTTGCACTTCTCATTCGTGTCTTCCTCACAAAACGACACTGGCATAACGCAAATCTAAGAAATTATGAAAAAAAAACTTGCTCTAAATAGATTTTATATATTAAAAATAATTTGTAAAATCATTTAATAAGTGGGAATTTTCGGCAGATGGTATGGCGCTACTCTTAGTGAAAATTTTGCATTCTTAACTAGATAATATATAACTATTTACCTATATGAAATTACAACGAGAACCAAACTGAAGAAAGTTTAATTTCAATTTAAATTATCTTCGACTGTAACTTTGCCAATACATTTAAGTAATCCGTTCCTACTAAGTCGTACATAAAATAAATTATATTAGAAGAATGAGTCGTATAAGGTTAAATAAAATAGCAGTAGAGTTCTGTTTTTTTTAAAGTAGGTATTATACGCTTAAACTATTAACCATGTTAAAACGAATGGACAGATTTCAATATCATATTTTATTTAAAATATTGTATTATATGATGCATATTTAAAATAGTAATATTTAATAAATTTTAAAATATACATCAAATTCATAAACACTTGAAATATATTTATTTGATATTGCCTTTACTGTATAATATAAACTATTCATTGAAAATGATTAAAATCTATTTAAAATTGGTAAAGGTATCTTGTAACATTTATATAAACACTTGTCAGTTTTCCATTCGATACTATAACGCTGACGTCGTATACAAATTGCGAAACTCAGGTGAACTATCGATGCATATTAATTAATTCCGACACTTGTTGAATATTTAAATAAACACGCATAATTTATATAAGGTGTAAATAATGCATAATGTATAGCTTTATTAAAAAGTCATTGACTTTGGTTTAGGCGATCGCGATAGGTCAGGTTGTAGCGCCGGCGCCCGCCCACGCCAGCTTTCTCCAATACCGCAACTAAGAAGTGATTGGCGCCATAACTTTAGAAACTAACTTAGCAGAGTTCTTTGTACTATTTTAACATTTTAGTTGTCTCTAGGCATTAGACACACTAGTTTCGTCGAGCAGATTATTTAGATTTTAGGTCTGGCCATAGTCCACCACGCTGGCCAAATGCGGGTTGGTGGACTTCAGTTAGGTTTCGATAAGTTCTTTCTAACGTGCAGGTTTCCTCACAATGTTTCAGCTTCAGCGTAAGGATAATGTTAAAAAATGATTTGCACATATACTCAGTTATTGAAGACATTATGCTATTACTGGCATATGGGAAAAACTTCCACTGTAGTTTCATATACTATAAACATATATATGTACGTAACTTTGGCATATTAGGTCATGCCCTAGCAACAACAAAACAAGTTTCTATATATCTTTAAATTTAAGCCTTTTTTATACATATTTTTTATAAAAATGTATAAAGAAATATATCTTCTAAAATAAATACATAATATACACTTAATGCTCATGCCTTAGGTCATGACATGCGTAGGCGCCGCTCTTGACGAAACCGGCACGCAATTTATTGAGGTACCTAACTATCACGTTTGTTTATTGACCTACGATAGTCGCTTTATGGCTATGATAAATTCTGCCCACTACCGGAGTTATATTGACAGGGTTTTAATTTCTATAACCCATATCAAAGGTGAAAGCCAATAAAAATAAAAATAATATCAGCATGACATCTTTAATAGTGTTTCGATCAACTAAGTCACTGTAGCGTTCTTAAAACCTGATTCTCTTCTATAATACGTGTATATATTTAAGCAAAGAATAATATTTAGCTAAATAGACTATGAAAATGATTGCCTAAATCTAAGTATTATAATTCATTTAAGTATTTACAATTTAGGCACAAACTTAGATCCAGTAGTTTAATTGTGAAATTGTCAAAGGGCCTATTAAATTAAAAGTAGCATGTAAGTTGGACATCCGATTTATTTATTCTGTTAACATGTTTAACGCTTTTACAACAGTCTAAATTACTTCTCGGAGTGCTTTAAATTATATTTTACTTCATTATATTATATTACCTGTTCTAATAAGCTTCATAGGTACTAAAAGGTTAAGCCCCGTATTCAATCGAGCTCTTATAAATTGAAGCATAAATATTTTAGTCGCTTTCGAATCTGAAATATTAATAATCGATTTTAAATCATACGATATCTGCCGAAAGCCTAATTGATATTGGATATTACCACTAATATTATGATTCACGATTAAGCGTATAATATATTCGGTATTCAGCGGATGCGAGTTTATTGCGAGTATTAGCCCGTAGCCGTGATAAATTGAGCTAGGAAACGGATAAGCCGACCAGCCGTCATCACACCTCATCGTTATTTACCATTAGTTATTTTAAATATTATTTGTACAAAATTTATTTCAAGCGAATTCATAAATAGCAGTTTTAAATTCTAGATGAAACTAAAAAGCGTT
Organism: Boloria selene; assembly: GCA_905231865.2. Lineage (NCBI taxonomy): Eukaryota > Metazoa > Arthropoda > Insecta > Lepidoptera > Nymphalidae > Boloria > Boloria selene. The sequence goes on from HG993133.1 coordinate 4,958,222, forward strand.
GGAGAGGAATTGAATGAATAAAATATATGTGCACTAAAAATCTTTTGAAGTATTTTATGACGAGAGATCCTTTTAAACACATTGAACTTTTTAAGTTCAAAAATGCTAAAGTGAAAGTTCTGTTTTCTTATTAATATTTGATTTTAAAGAAGCAATGGTATATAAATATATATATTCAAAATAATTATGTCAATTTTAACGTACCATTTTTGAAATGTATGTACGTACTATATAAATAATAAGTAATTAAGCATATTAACTAAATGTTGTGGCCATGCCTGACTCTAAGGTAAGAGTAATAGACATAGACATAGACAGTCCATTAATAAATTCGATTTCAGTTTTTGTCGCATCATCCGATGTGATGCAATGCCGGCCTCAGCTAGTCGTATTCTATATTAATTATATCCACCTCTCGTCCGCCCACAACGTTATGTATTTGTTTAAAAACACTTTATGCAATCTATTAATTATGAGTAGATCTTTCATATCAAACATATGACAATAAAACGTTTGCTACCTTATCAATGAAGTCGTAAGCAATGACATGTATACATTGACAACTTTTCAAATATATGTAAACATCAATCGTTTCAAAAGAAAGTATACAAGCTTTGTGTCAAAATAAAGTATACGTATGTTGTTTCATATTTATGTATACATTTTTATCAATTCATAGTAAATAACATAAAACGAATACTATTATATACAAGTTTCGTGTTATAACTATGTAGCCATTAGTCTAAGAACTAAGAATAAAACATTAAATATTATTTTCGTATTTAACAAAGTTTTCTAATACAAATACTGTGTCTCTTTCATTAAATACGTGAATTCTTTAAACTGGTCGTTAGAAGTTTAATTTATTTTTATATGTTAAGTGATTGAATCAATTCGACTAATTGCGACCTGATTCTCTAGGATGCGCCTTGGATTCACTTTAGGCAGAGCTCTCCTAAACAGCTTTACCCAGGGTATATGAGATATCTTCTGCAGCCATCAGCACAGACAGGATTTAAAATATTGTAACACCATGATTCGTAAACTTATTAATTAGATAATTAACAGTAAAATATGTTTTAAGATCTTAGGCTTCTTGCATCGGAAAATGAAGCATTATACTTTGCTTTTAAAAATGTATTATTATGTATTTAAATTTAAATATTATAATACATTTTTAAATCATACGTATAATACAAATATTATCGCGTAATAGACTGTGCATATGTGTATGTGTAAGAGCGTTTGTAACACATTCACAACATTGGATGACAGTTTTAAACTTTTGACAATTCGAGGACAAGATCAGTTTATTTAAAATTTTAATGTGTAACAAAGCATTGAAAAGAATTCGAAATTATTAGAATTACAACTGACAATTCTCTATTTGTTTAGTTTGCGTTGTTATGAGAAACTTACTTTTTCATGAATTCGCTCAATGATATTAAGTTGTCATAGCTCAATTGGCGTAGTTGTAGTATGCGTATAATATCCTTGCGACGCGGGTTCAAATCCCGCGCGTGGATAACTTTTTTAATTTTTGTTTCTTGCGTATCTTTTAATTTATGCATTATATACTGGATGGCGATTTAGGGACAAGGAGTGAGCCGTGATGAACGTGGCTCGTCATCATCATTGAGTATATGTTTTCCACATTTGTGAATTTATAAGAATATACAATAATACGTATAATTATAATAGAACAGTGAGTTAAAAAATCTATACATGAAATATTTTTTTTGTTTTTATAAAAAAAATACTGTAACGTATAGTGCATTGAATATAAATCCCAAAAAATATGTTTTAATTTTTTTGTCTGTTTGTATGTTTTCGTTTAACACAAAAAGTACTTGGCCGATTTTAACCAAATTGTGTAGTTACCTATAACATATTTCTCGGACCATGACTTAAGATACTTTTCATTACATAAACGCATTTTAATTTACAGGAAAAAATAATAATTGGTTGTATTGAGTTTTCCTTGGATAGCTAGTGATTAAACGGGAAGTTCATCTGTGTCTATTTTACGAGCCGAGTTTGAGCTTCTCGCCGGTTCTTCTCAGCAGAACAGCTTTCCGAGCCGGTGGTAGTTTACTCACAGACTTACAGACTGACTTTTAATTTTGATAATGACGATTCAAAAGAGCTTGTTAAAGTCTATTTGAATAAAAAATATTATGATTTGATTGATTTACGCAAATTTTTGAACGTAAACCTATTTTTTTTATAATTAATATTTACCACTAGCGAGCCCGGACCGCTGCGCTCGGCGTAAGATAAAATAAATAAAACAGTTTTCATAATTAAAAGTAGCATAAGTTACTCCATAAAACATTAGCTACGATATCTGAGGTCAAAAGTCCCGTCAAAAGCAGTGTAGCCGTTTCGAGGATTAGCCGAAACTAACAGACAGACAGACAATTGATGTATGGATGTAAGTACCGTATATACTTTCTATGCATTGAGTCTTCTTCTTCTTGCCGAGTCGATGGCAATAGTTAAAGTAAGAAAGCCCAAAACCCCTTAAAAATAAAGATTAAAAAAAAAAGAAGCCCAAAACTCGGCCACCATAATAATTGCATAAGCTCCTGTAAGATGCAGGTAACAGGACCAGGAGGTCATATAAGTAAGCGTAAGAGAGGTAAGAGAGGAAGAGTACAAGTCTGCACTCCAGGTCAATTCTCAAATCCCCACCTGGTCTAGTATACTTATCTATGATTTTTATCACACTATGATTAATTCATATTTTATTTAGAAGAATATTTAAAAAAATGTATCTTTTTAAAAATGTAAGAAACTAGCATTTCCCGCGGCCCCGCCCGCGTTCTAAAGACTGGAAACAAAATACTTAGATTTCACACACCGTGTGACGTTTCATAGTTGGTTTGTAACGGTTAGTCGATATTTCTTACAAAATCATCATCAAAACCTGTCCTGAGGTTTTCTCGTGATGCAGTCACAGAAAGACAGACAGACAAAAATTTTAAAAACGATAGATTTGATTGTATGGATAATAATGTCTATCTATTTTAATTACATTTTTATCTATTTTAATTAGATTTAAAAAAAAATTATGTACAGATTTGACTCAGTTACAATTATTTTATTATATATGTTTATGATAGATAGTGAATTATTTGACTTTTCAAAACAGATTTTAAGTTGACGTCTTTGTATCGATGCGCAAAACGGCAACGTCGCGTCGCTTACGACGGTTGCCGTTCCGTCAAATAACATGTGGCCTAATATAAATTTATCTTGACACATTGTAATTTGTAGTAGCGCTGTGGTAACGCGCTTGCTTCGATATCCATGTGATGGGGGTTCAAGTCTGAGTTTGAGTTAAACGGGCTAAATACATATAAATTTATCTGCCAGTTACTTTATTGGGAAGTTTTATTATGAAACAGATAAAATATATCAGCAACCATTATCGCTAATCGACTACTAAACGCTTATTACCTACTAAGGTCAATATTTAGGATACCGTTTACTACAGGATAATCGTTTATTCTTACTGGATAATACAATAACTGGTTCTATGGACCACCCACATAAAAGCGTGGCGGAAATTTAAATGGGAATTTAATTAGGTATTATAAGTAATAGCATAATGTTGTCATAAAATATGAACTTAAAAATGTTAATGGAAGAGACACACTATATATGCATTAGAAAACTTTGTTTCAAATACGAAAATATTATTTTATGCTTTTCGAGCACAAACCTGTGCACTTTTTTGTGCACAGACTAATGGCTAACTACTTATATTACGAAAAGTATACAATAATATTCGTTTTATGTTATTTACTATGAATTGATAAAAATGTATACATAATTATGAAACATCTTACGTATACTTTATTTTGACACAAAGCTTGTATACTTTCTTTTGCAACGATTGATGTTTACATATATTTGAAAAGTTGTCAACGTATACATATCATTGCTTACGACTGTACGTACTATATAAATAATAAGTAATTAAGCATATTAACTAAATGTTGTGGCCATGCCTGACTCTAAGGTAAGAGTAATAGACATAGACATAGACAGTCCATTAATAAATTCGATTTCAGTTTTTGTCGCATCATCCGATGTGATGCAATGCCGGCCTCAGCTAGTCGTATTCTATATTAATTATATCCACCTCTCGTCCGCCCACAACGTTATGTATTTGTTTAAAAACACTTTATGCAATCTATTAATTATGAGTAGATCTTTCATATCAAACATATGACAATAAAACGTTTGCTACCTTATCAATGAAATCAATTCTATGTATTATTAAGCTTATAATAGTAAGTAGTAAACTAATAAAAATATTGTTTTATGTAGGGACTACAAAAATGATTAGACTATAATGTTCTTAGAGATATAATGATTTTTTAATATAAGATGATTAATGTTTAAATAAATCAAAAGGGTATTATGTGATCACTACATATTATCACAGATTGTGATTGTGATCTGTGATAATACTAGATATTATATAAAAAATCTTTGTTGCTGAAAAAATTTTGTCTGCCTGATGCAATAAACTTAAAAACTACAGAACGGATTTTCATACGTTTTTCACAAGTGGACGGAGTGATTTATGATTAAGCTTTAGCTGAGAAGATTGTTGAAGATTGTTGAAGATGTAGCAAAAGTCAGGTGCCCTGTAAACACTTATGAAAACAATTTATTACATAATCATTCCTATGTTAACATTTTTTAACATATTTTGAAATAAATACTGCTCTCTTTTTACAAACTGTTCAATTATTACAAATTTTACCATTGTATTTTTTATTTCCCTTATAAAAAGGCCGCCTTTAATCAGTTCGTAAAAGCTAATAAAATTTTAAGTAGATGATCTACTTAAGTCTCATCAGTTCATGAGTTGCGTCATTATTGGTCAATTAACTTTTCTGGACATTTCAATATTTCATATTACGTGGTCATTCATTTATTATAAAATTTATACTAACTCTTATTGCCTACGTTAGTAGTGTAGAAGAGTTCAATCTATCGATTCTCGAACGAGGAAAACACGTAAACATTTTACTTTACATAATTGTACTTTTAATCTTATATGGTAGTAGTCATTTGTGTATATACATACATCAAATATACAAAACGAACGAAGTTGTATAAAGAATTGGTAAGTAGGGCCTCGTTATTAAAATAATTCATGAGTTAGAATCAACGATAATCGACGAATCATAGCGTCGTAATAACTTTTGATGTATCGATAAAGTTTACACCATGAGATGCATGTATAAAATTTGCGATTATTTTGCTTGGATGAATGTATGCATGAGTCATTGCAGGGACGAACAAAGGCGAATGGTGTTACAATTATTATAATTAAACATTGAAACAATGAGGTTAGTCACGACTGCTTTGAAAAGATATCTTATTTAATCGGCATTCCTAAATATAGAGGTCCTATGTTTATTAATTATCGTGTGATACATATTAATTATTTGATACTGCTAATATTATATTTTTAAAACTAATAAACTTGCTGTTACAGTAAGCGTAAATTAGAAGGTTTATTTAGACAGAGATAGGTTTTACAAGTTGAGTCAGATGAGCTTCTTGGTAGCAAATGTTAGTGTGAACCATTTTAAGATGTATAGTTCTATTAATTTATATTCTATTTGAAAATGTGTTGTGTGTATTATCTATAATGATAAAAATATGCATGCATTATCTACTGCTACAACAGTTTTGGGCCTACAAATTTGTAAAAACAAGTTCGGTAATAATATTATGCAAAATTATATTGTAATTATATATAACTATATTATTTGAAATATTAAGTCTTTAATATGATTTAAGCCTTATGGTGGTAAAAGGTAAAGAAATTTATACGATGAACATAAATTTCGGCTCTAGTTTACTTTAGAATTAATATTATAATAAATAACATCTACTTTAAAAACATGTTTTTTGAAAATTTTCTCATTCTATCTTTTAGAATACAAAATAGGTTTATATTTACATACCTAATTAACATATTTTTTTGTCGAAACTTATAATGTCCTTAAAAATAATATCAAAACATTATAAATTCTTTTAGAGACAATAGAAGGCATTATATTTAAGAATGTGTTAATAAAAACTCAATTAATATTTTTCTTTTACAAATATGTTATCTAATTTAACAGCACAATTACTAAAGATACACCTGCGCAGGCAAATAAATGTCGTCGGTATCTAGAATTGCTTCATATTAACTTTTTATAGTCCGGCATTCGATTCTGTTGCTTTTATAACTTCTATAAGTACCTACATATTTAACTTTCAGAACAGTTATTCAATAAACTTTTGTTTTAGTTTTTACTTCTTATGAAGTTCGCATATGTCAAAAAGGACGACAATGTTCATAAAATGTTATTATTTTTTTATAACCATTTATTCCTACGAACGAACAATATTTCAAGCATGATTATGAATATTGCAATGAACATAAATTTATTAGGATGATTAGTAATTGTTAATAATAATTTTATCGCCTTGATAATGATTGTAAAGAATTTTTATATTTATTTAGTAATTGACCTAAATGAAACTTTTACAAGCTAGAAAAGAAATAAAGATGCTGTTTTTACATAAAAATATCATTAAATCTCTTTAAATTATTGCGCGTAATTACGTACGTGTTTTCTTCGAAATATCTGCATTCAAACTATGCGAGGTGCGCTTCGTTTACCTTTATCTTACACATTCGTACGTGGTTTTGAACATGAATTCATATAACGATCGTTATCTACGACCGAGACGTCGAGATCCATAGAAGTCGTTGCCGCATAAAGGCTCATTATGCATAATTTTGTGCAATTTTTAGAATGCAACGAGGACTGTAGCTATGCGACTATTTGCGGTGTGTTGTGTTGTGGTTTATTTGCGCGTGTCGCGCGTCGGTAAGGGCGTTCACACTGGCTATTTCCGCACCAGTATCTAGAGATTTGTAAGCTGACAAATTATTCGTATTGATACTCTTATTCTTGTTACATTATTTACAACTAGCTTTACCCGCGGCTTCGCCCGCGTCATTTTTTTAATTGCTAATCAACCTCATTGGGTTGATCTGTAGGATGCCTGAAAGTTTCTTCAAAATGACTTTAGCTATTTCAGAACCCATTGTTAATACAAACATTTTTTTAATTTTTCGTAAAAAATATTTTTTTTAATAAAAAGTATCCTATGTTACTTCTAACCTCCAAGAATATGTGCAGTACAAAGTTTCATGATGATCGGTTGAGTAGTTTGCGCGTGAAAGCGTAACAAACAAACTTACATTCACATTTATAATATTAGTAGGGATGTTATCTTACAACTTACAAGTCTATATTCTTTTCTTCGCGTAATTACACTTTGTTACACGCTGTAAAATCACTCTCAAAACGTACCTATTAGTTTGATTTAAGTCATCGTGAATTCCACTCGAGTCTCCTTAATTAAAATTACAAGCCTTTTACTTCGGGCAAAAGCAATTAGATATTTTTATAAGGATCTTAGTTTTATATATCTTTAGAGCACAGAATTTTTATTTGAAAAGTGAATAGACATCACTGCACACAGTGTAGCTGTAATTAACATAAAAAGCCAAAGTGGACGGCTTCCACAGCTTACAATTATAGGCATACTACAATGTTTTTTGCCAATTAACTCAACCCATCTTAATATTACAATTGTTAGTCTCTTAACAATTTAAAATATCTAAGCGGCTAGGTAAATACATGGTATTATTACGACTATCCAGTAACTGACAAGCTGCCGTTTAATAATTAATTTTATGCATGAGATATAATTTCATTAATTACAGCCTCAATCTACTACTTGGGTAAAGTACTTAGATGTACTGTACAATTCTGTTTCTATATGTTATATTCTTTGTGAAATATTTAATACCTAAATAGTGTCAATTAAGTTTTGACTAAAACATCGCAAGACATCATATTTTTTTGATATGGCTTTGATGTATCGTTTCTTATATAATATAATTTGTGTGTATAGGTACGACAAGAATGCGGGCCGCCTTCAACAGTAGACGTTCCCAGTCTCACTTCTCCCCGCCCTACTCCTGGAGCAACAAGACGCGATGCTCTCCGAGCACCTCCTCCCGACACAGAATTATTGCAATTTGCTGCCAGTTTAGCGTCCAGTAAAAAGCTCTTCGCCGGACTGTCGGACAGACTGTGTGATGATCCTGACTTCGCGAACGATGATAATGAAAAGTGCTGGAATGGAGAGACAATTGGAGAGTGAGTTATTTTTCATTTATTATTATAGTATTCATCGACAGAAATAAACAAACACACATAGACAAACATTTCCATTTTATACATTAGTTCGAAATTCGACTCAAAACGTGTAATAATCATGGAAACATTCAAACAGATATACGAAAGCGCTAGCCGCGTCCGCATCGATAAGTGATCAAAAATACAACCCCGAGGTAACTTCAAGCTCGAGCCAAGACTCGCAAGTGGCGGCCTTAGGCGACCGGCTGCGGCAAGCCAGGCAGGTGAGTTATCTAGATTTAGATATCGCCAAGTAAGAATGCCTTTTTATTTTCGTAAGCCATAAATAAAAAACCGTTAAAAATAATTTTGTTAAAGTAAATATAATATTTGCTTAAGTGTAATAGAGCAATATAAAAGACAATAAAAATAATTTAGCAAGATAAAATGAAACAAATTGGGCATTACTTTTTGCCACTACTTTAAGTATTATAATATAAGAATTTGCCTGATAGTCCTAAGTCCTATAAACTTTGGTTAAACTAATCTAATCTACCGATAAAACAAATGCCTGTTGTTTTCAACGTAACATTTCGTCGTTCGTATATTATCGTTAGTTCGTACATATCGTTTTTCAAGTTAAATTGAGTAAAATTTTAACTTGGCTGACAACTCATGACATCTTAGTTTCGAGCGCTAGAACCAAGCAAGAACTATCAAGCATTAATTATCTCTTATGTAACCTATGGAAGTCTATATGCAGGTACTACGATTTTAGTTTTTAAATAGTTACGTTTTTCTCAGCTGCTAGTATCCCACTCCTGGACATCGTCACCGACAGCGGAGGCTTTTATGCAAGGCGACGAAGCAGGTGACGAGGGGTCAGGGTCTGGTCGTAGCTACACTGACGACGATGCATCGTATGATGCTGAAGGCTCTGGAGAAGAAGGATCTGGTGTAGATGGCATCGGTTAGTTTTTTTAAATGGTTTAAATTTCTTTTAATTAGTAGGTATTATAAAAATCTTGAATGCAAGCGCATAGACATTTGTTTATAAATATGTAGGTAACTTATCATTTTATAAAAATATAAAATATTTATATTTTATTAAGTATTTAATTCTATTAAGATTAATTTTTAAATTTAAATTCTGGTTGTTACAAAACGAATAACAAAATGGAATAAAAGCAAAATTGCCTTGTGGCAGAGCTTTTTCTAGTTCCCAGATACATTTAGATTTAATACAATTCATAGCTTAGATTCTTCATATTCCGGTTTCAAAAAAGCGCGAGCAATTAGACTGGTTATCTAATTTAGAACGTAGCAAAAAATAAATAGCTAGGAGTAACAATGCGAAACTAACAAGCAATTATACACAGCAAAATATATATTAATAATACACCATTTTTCCCAACAGGAAGTAGAACATATGACGAAACAACATACTCTTCGCCGCCTCAAACTGCATCGGCTACATCCTTCAGGCCGATCCTATCCATCATCATTACGACTGTTATCATTAATTCGATGTAAACTCGGATATACAGGTAAAAGCAGGCCCAACATAACACAAGTATAGCACAAGACAAATGAACAAATGATCTATCGATCATTTTCTGACTAATTTATTTATCAAATATCGCTACTTTGGCAAATAGTAGTTGATTATTATCAATACTCGTTTATATTACATGGTATTTTATATTTTAAGAATATATGTTGGGCCGCACTATCCATATCAAGAGTGACTGATATACCAAATTTACGAATATGGACGAATTTTGTGGAAACCTTATTTATATTTTGAAACAATTTACTTAATTCATTATTATATTTCGTTGTTAATTATATAGTACTTGAGTAAATTGTTACAATATACATAATTTGAATGAGTCTTTGAATAAAATGTAAGTAATTAAGAAAGGTGAAAGAAATTAGAGAGAATTTTAGCAGTTTGGGTTTATGATATATCCACAACAGTCAATCTTATGACACGAGTACTATAAAGCAAAACCCTGTACTGATATTTGAGAAATAAAGGAAAAGTACCGTAACAGTAATAAAAATATTTTTTAATAACGTAACTTATTTATCAAATTGATTTAAATGTTGTACTATATTTTATTTAACTTTCCCCAAATTTACATGTAACATGAATTTAAACTTATGCCTCTGAACGTAACATCAAAGAGACGCTACGAAGAACCATTTCCAAGTAAAACCTTAGTAGGAGACGATGTATAAATAATACATTTTGACACACTCTACTAAATATTCAAATAGAAATTTTAAGCCTTTCGAAGGGTAAATTTCGTTGAAAGTTGGAAATGGGTTCGTTAATATAACCCAAATGTGACATTTTAAATCAAATGCGTAAAATAATTACGTAATATAACAAATATTAAGTTAAAAACGGTAATGATATTTTAGGTAAAAAGGCATCTACAGATATGGAAATTCTTAACTTTATTAATCTTCTAAAAATTTCTTTATTCTCCGTTTTTATGTCGTTAAAAAGAACCTTCAAAAAATTAACATGATACGAGCTACTATAAAGTTATTCAAACTTTATATAAACTAGAAAGAAGTAGTTGTAAATTATCTAAAAGACATTTAAAAATAATTATATATAATTGGTGTTATTTAAACAAATTATTATATAGGAAATTGTAAGTGTCCTGCGTAGAGCTAGTCTCACACTAATGAATACAAGCTTCCAAATTAACTACAGAGTATAAAAATATATATAAAGGAATATAAAAATGCATTTAAAATATATCAAGTTATATAATGTACAGAGCATATCAGTGTTTAATCGTTTTGTAAATATATTCGGAACGTTTTAAATTAGATTAAATTGTACTCTGTGGTCGTTGTTTTCATAGATACGTAGAGTTGATTGGCGGTATATGAATATTTCACTATTTTAAATTCCTTTACTCATCGATATTAAGTAATCGACTAAACATATCTACTAGGATCAAAATCTTGTAGCGACTATTGTCTGAACAGTAGTAAGCTTTTCCTTTCAGATGAAATAAACGTGTAATAGACCGATACTTTTCACTGGCAAATTTATTTTAACCTCGTATCGGAGAAATGATAATTATATTATAATTTAAAGAGTCTCTTATAACTAGCTGATTGGCAATAAATTTATTAGAAAATTGTAACGTTTAGACGAGAGTGATAACAATATATAAAATGTACAGTTATGTAAATAGAAATACATAAATCCTACTGGTCTAGGTGCTTAGCTAGTAACATATTTTGTTGCCATATTAATGTTACGAATATTATTATTTATAATTATATTTAAAACGTAAAGTAATATTATGTGATACAGATTTAGTAGGCTTAAGTCAGTGCAGATAATGCATTATTCGGAGCGTGAATAGGAAGCTTTACCTATCCGTATTTATAATCAAATAATGTAAGCTAAAATGTGATCAATATTTCTATCAATACTTATTTATTACGGATATACATCGGTAAAATATATACATTATTTTTGAATAAAGCATTGTATTCACGTTCCGTTATTTTATTATAATATGTGCATATATTCGGCAGTCAGATCGGAAACTGGAATGAAAGTAGTAATAGATATTGGCCTAAATTTTCTAGGCATTTTCTTAATATTTGAAAATGAACGTGGATGGATGAAATCGATGATCTCTGTTCTTTTTCAAATGTAGAGTAGAGCATATTATTAGTTAAGTCTGATCTTGTATAGTATTCCAATTGCTTTGTATTTATGTAAGTCTGGAAACCATTGCGTATTTCGTTCATAATTTTTTTGTGAACTTGATATTATTTTACTCTTTACGTCAGCAAATAAAAAATAAGATATTATTTTAAATATTGAATATTACTTCAAAATACGCAATGGCTTTTCATTTTCTGTGGCTCATTACATTTGAGTCAAATTCTGTAATAAAAAGTTCCAAAAATGCAATAAAAATACGTAAAAATTAGAAAATCGTATATTATGCTATTAGTCATCATGTAATGATGTACTGATGTATTGAATGCTTGTAAATTATAAAAAATATAATTGTTGAATTTGCGTGAGGACCATGCAAGGAATCTCTTAATCAGTGTTACCCTTACCAAGAAAAATGTTTAAATATCTAAACCTTCATTTATATTAAGGTTTATTGCTTTTTTCATAGAAATTCAATGCAACGTAACGGTAAGTTAACACGAGATGGATCCCTACTTTTGTAAATATTATTGGACAGATAGTGTGTTTATATTATGAAAATAAACTCTGTACCATACATAATTGGTTTTATTTTAAGTCTCGTTCCTTATTAAAGTCGGTGAACTTACTCAAGTGAGAATGAATGAAGACATCCTAAAGATTTTTAAAGCTACATTTAATTATTTTAATCAAAAGGATAAAAAACATACTTAGCAACAGACCAAAAACCATTAAAATATCAGTTAATTATTACATATTAATTTTATTAATTCAATATTAACAAGATTCAATAAAAAATTGACACAAAAGGCATTTGTTACAAATGTCTAATTACAACCAAGTAATTATATAATAATATGGTAAATATAAGTAAATGGTTTAAAATCTAGAACGCTGTGCAAACAAAAACGTTCTTACTTTTGATAATTATGTTCGTAATATACGAGTATCTTCATGTGCACTACCTTTTGTTTTGAGTCAAAATAAACAAAATATGACAAAGGTGCGGCCTTTCAGGATATATTATTCATACGACACATTGTGTAGAGTACACAAGTGCGCTTGCATTTTCATCTAAAGAACAACAATAATAATGTTTTAACTTTTATGTTTTATGTAGTTTTATTCAAAACGTTATTATTTTTATAATATAGAACGTTTTTTTGTTATTTTACTAGTTTATCTTTTTCAAACCCCAGTTAAGAATCAACGTGATTTCGCAATACGCAGTTAATGACCCAGAGAGTAATACGTAAAAGTAACTTTTATCATGTTAAGTGCTAACATTAAGTAGATCTCATGAAACATGAGGCTTTGTGCTGAAAAACTCACTTGGTGACGCTTGTGCGCGCTTGATGCCTTAACAATATTCAAGGTGTTTTATTTAAATTCTATCGAATAATAAAAATTAATATTATAAGTATATAAATTATTGATAATATTATAAAGAAAAAGCTTTTTGTTTGTAATAACTCACAAACTAAACAAACACAATCTCTTTAATTACTAGTGATGTTAGTAATTCTTCAACACATTAAAAAGCTAAAATTTCATTGAATTAATATTAAATTTTAGTCTATAGGTTAAGGTTCAATAACAATATACAATAAAAGTTGTATTTCAAACATAATGAGTAATTCAAATCCAATTTTTATAATCAAATCCATCCAACTGAAATAAACTTAGAAAATAGATTTCAATTAAGCTAAAGGGCTCTAAGTTAAGACTGTAACGGGTAACCATTTTACGCGCTATTGGCTCCCGGGCAAAATCCATTCAATTCAAAAAATCGATTACAAGACCCTGTACATGCTTTTGTTTGTGGCATAAAAGATATAGAATGGGGGTTGACACGACGACTCATCGACAATAGTGGAGCCTAAAGCGTGTAGCGTACTGAAAAAAAATCATTGATATGTGCTGTATCATTTGCCAATGTAATATCATCATGATTATTGACTTAACCCCATAAAGCTCATCTTTTTAAAGAAAATATTTTTTTTTCGGATTAGTTTCAATATAATAAACATAAGTTTAAAATAATCATAACTTTGTCATACTTTTTTCTATAGATTACTAGCGAGAAATTACATAGTTTTATTTATCATAATAAATAACATAAATTTTGGGTCAAAGTTCAATTGAATTAAAATTTTAAGTATTTCGTAATTACCCCCAGTTAGTTCGTAATTTCCCAATATGCCAAAAAAATGGGACACAAAATTTAAATGCTTCATTTAAATAACCCAACTACTTATTTTAAATCTAATATACATTTTCCGATAATTCTTTATATTAAGTAAACAGAGGCTAAGCATTAAAGGCCTTAAATATAAAACTGTTTTGTATAATTAACCTAATTGTAACCCTCTAGTCATCTCATAGAAATTTATGTCGGAATTACCCCAGTGCACTATATTAATTTCATCAATATCGATTCAGTGATTTATTCATGACTAAGCAATCAATGTATATAATATACTTTCGAACTTTCTATCCCATTGTAAATTAAAGTTATTATATGTAGGTATACTGTATAACGCCTATTTCTCGAAACCCAATATATCTCTCCTAGAGCTCCACAAACTTTGATTTCTAAACTAGTAAAGTTGAAATGGACCAGCATCGAAGTAAATAATAGGACTTCGACTTGATGACGTTTGTTCTCGAACTCACTATTCGAATAACTGCTTTTTATTTAAAAAAAATGATATGCTTTACGTCAGTGTACTTTGTAATGTTTTTTAATGTTAATACTACCTAACTAAAACTAAAGCCTAACTGAAACATCCCCGTCTTAATGGGATATTACACAATGCCTAACTAAGCTGTATTATTTTTTATATTGGAACAATGCATTTACACATAGCCTCTGCATACATTAAGGAGGTTATATGGGACACCGGTTAACCAGCACGGCCATCTGAAGCACAACCGAATGTGGCTTCGCAGGAATGCTTACGTAGTCCACGGCGCACCAACAGCAGCCCTGACAACCATAAGGTTGCTCACACCGTCCACTCTACACGCTGATATCGGGAGGATCATTATTATTTTATACGATAGATAGAGCAAATTTGTCTCCCATAATCTTTTATTTTACAAATAATTTATCAAACGAAATATAAATTTCGTTTTGTTTCTACTATAATTTTCTATTATAATTTTAAACCGATTTAAATTATAAAACAAAAACAAAAGATAAGACAATGATCATGTCCAAATATTTGTAGCAATTTCCATAAACCATGGAAATTTTCAGCAACTAACTTTTAATGGTACACTTGAAAAGCGGCCCTTGTCTATCTTTATATTGGATAATTCTTATTATTGCAATTTGTGATTTCGCAGTGGAAAAGTATAATTTAATGATCATTTAGTAATAGATAATCAATCGTATTGTTATTCGTTTTCCAATAAGTTTCAAAATTATATATGAATTAGAATGCAGCAACCAACGTGTCGAGTCGTGTCACTATCGTGACTGGAGTATTATATCTACAAGACTATCTACAAAATTTTATGCGAAACAATGTTGAGCAACACCATTAGATGAGGCAATTTCAAAATATTACACGCTCTTTTTTGCAGCCCAAATAGAGCGTATAATATTCTAAATTTGATTAATTTGTGGCTTAAAAGTAGATTCTCGCATTTCCCGCTTGTTAAAATTTCATTGTCACTCACTGAAAAAAATAATTTTGCTAAGCAGTTCAGTAACATGACGTTTAACTAAACTTTGGTAGATAATTACTTAAGTTTATCAACTATCTCACTACTCATTTATTTGTTCTAACTAAATGCTTATTAGTTAAAACTTATTGGGCTACCAAAACCAAACAATTAGGTACTATTTATTAAACGAAACTTAAATCGTATATTAACCAAACAATTGAGATGTGTCAACTAAACTTAAATGAACTTTAGCTAGTAGTACCCAAACTTATATAAGTAATGTTAGACAATCATTTAGCAATTTTTTTGGATTTACTAAATAAATAATTTTACTGAACTGGTATGCGTACTGTTTACAAATTTTAACTTTTTCGTAATTTATTTAATCTACTAAATCATTGTAAGCTTAATCTACCGTAATTTATTTATTTAACACCAACAAGACATACACTAACAAAAGCAAAATATTATTTATACCAAGTGTTACAATTCAAGTGTTGCCTTAATTATAGGTATTACACGCAAATCGCAATTATCAGCTCGCTCACAAGTATAAACAATGCTTACAATTATCGTTGTGTGTTGTCACTGTCAGCTATAGAGTAAAGTAATATACCTAGAATAGAGATAGATAATTGTCTTATTTAAATTAAAATAATAATTACTAAGAACTATAACCTAATACTTATATACATTTATAATTTAATTTGTTTAATTAATATACTGGACTATAAACTGTGTAATCATTTTTGAAAAAACTTACGATTTTTTTTAAATAAAACCGATATATTGAAATATCGATATTATTTTTCGATATAATGAACCGATATTGATATATTCAAAAATATCGATATATCGAAAATCCGATATTTTAAAAAATATTAACAGTCCTAAGGCAGAGCCTGTGCTATGGGTATTAGACAACTGAGACGGTCGTCGTATATTTTCCTATAGTACGTAATGGAAGATGTTGCCATTCGACACGCTAGGCAAGCGGGTAGGCCATGCTAGAGAAACTGTAGAACTGCATTCATTCAAAATATTCCTGGTCCACTGCTGGACATAAGCTCTAATCAGAACGTTACCTATACCGTTGGAAATAACAAAACGTTTGATATTTGTTAACTGAACGCTGTTTAGTTACTATTTTTTTTTAGTTTGGCTATCATTTACACAACGTTTTGGAAATAGTTGTTGTTTAGTAAATACTTACCAACCATTTACGTATCGTTTAGTAAATATTTACTATACTTGTGAAAATGACCGTTACGGTTTTTTCTACGACCGTTTAGTTACTTTTTACCAAACAGTTCAGTTATTAAACCCAAACTACAAAACAAAACAAACTTCAGTAAATAATTACCTTACGTTAAGCAACTGTTTACTGAATGGCTGCAATAGCTAAATGTTTGTTTAGTTTAGTTACTATTTACTTAACGATTAGTAATTGTCTACTATATACTATATTTTTACAAAATGTTTAGGTAAAGTAACTAATTTATTTAGTAAACAATTATTAAATGTAAGTAAATAACTATCAAATAAAATCTATAAATACAGGTCGCGTTCCTAGTTCCTGTGTAGTATTTTTTAAATTTTAGTAAGTGAAAGACGTATAGGGTACGGGTGCACCGGTTGTTGACGCTAGCTTCATATTATTACGTAAACAATTTCACAAATTTTATTAAAATCGAGTGTTAAATTTTGTTAGTGTGCTGAATTTTGAATTTTCTGAGGAGTCTATGACCATCAATGAATACTATAATAGATTTAGAGCATTGGGTCAAGCCAGCGGTATATATTTAGTGAGTATCTATTTGAATTTTAATTACTGTTTGAGACTATGCCTGACACTAACCATTTCCCACCTTTTTAACCAATAAATACAACACAATAAATACAATAAAAAATATTTGTTTACATCTTTTAATATTTTAAAAATATATTTATTTTGCAGCTGCTGAAGGATTTTACAACGTTATACCCTGGATGTGACGATTTATTATACAATCACTGGCCGTTATATCGGGGGAAAATACTCGACTTAGCCAGGAATCGCATACGCATTGATCCTCATGTCAAGGAGATCTTGTTATGCTGTACGAATAATGGTAACTTTCATTTTTTTTTTTCAAACTTTTTTATAACGTTTTTTTTCGTTTTCTTATTTTACATTTTTTTTAGCTGACGAGGATACCCTCAACATTGCAGCATTTATGGTCCTGCCTTTCCTAATGAGCACGGCGACGATACGCAGGGCAAAAACGAAAAAGCAATGGAGGCCTAGCCGCCTAGAGGCTCAAGAAGGATTTATAACACACGTAAGAAGCGCTGACCAGTTGGAGGACACTATAACTCGGAGAAAGAAGAAACTAACGGAATTGGGCTTCACTCTACAACCATACATAGTAATAGTAGGTGCTAGTATAAGTGAAATTCACGAGATATATATTGTCATTAACGATGTAAAATACTGTGCCTCACAATGTGTTAGATATAGGTCAACTTCGATAATACATGCGGTAGACTCATGCTTTAAAATTTTATTTGTGCTTAATGCTGAATACCCGGCTGAAAGTTCAAATGTGTGGGTTTTCATTCAGAAGGGTTTTTATAAATTATCTACTAAATTTGACAAGATTTATACAACGGTTAATTCTTTTATGAATGAACTCGGCTTAGACGCTTCTTCTTCCTCCGTGTAATTGCACTGCTGGATATAGGCCTCTAATTTCTCTCAATTTACGCCACCCCCACGCGATCCTCCGCCCTCTGCATTCAGCTATTCTGCGATATCATTCAATCTAGATAACACATGCATTAGAATCAGTATAAAAAGGTAAAAAAAATTACTTTTGGGATTATATATATAGTGACTTCATTTTTTTTTAAAATGCCTACTTGTTTTCTTTGTAATAAATCTACAGAAGATGTGAAAACATTATTTAAACATTTTAATAGTCTCCATTTTGCACATAATTTTACAATTTACCATTGCATGGATGATGGTTGTGGAAGATCATTTAATTTAAGAAATACATTTAGGAAACATCTTAAAAAGCAGCATGTGTTTCTAGAATCGAATGTAAATTCAAATGTTTGTACTAATTCTAATGTATATGATGATATTGATGTCGCACATAGTCCAAGTCCGGAGCCAGTGGTACAATCAGTTTCCCCTGAGAATACTACATTAGAAAAAGAGTCTTATTCATTACCTATTTTTTTGTCATCATTATATGCAAACCCTTTGCTACCGAGAAACGCAGTTCAATCTGTTGTCGAAGGAATGAGTAATTATATGCGCAAGGGATTATCTCAAAGTATTGAATATATTTTTGACGACATGTTGCCAGCATTACAACAAGGTCAGGACTTAACTTTGCTTAGGAAAAAGATTTTATCCGCTTTACAGTCCCCTTTAGAAAAATTTCAAACAGAACATAAACGATTGAAATACTTCACAGAACTGGGGTCCTACATACCGCCTAAACAAATTATTATAGGTCGAAGAATGTCTACATTAAAGAAACGCGGTGTAGTTTCTGTAGTTCCAATAGATTGCACTGAACAATTTATTCCTCTTCGATTAACGTTGCAAAAATTTTTTTCCCTTAATAATATTTTAACTGAAACATTAAACTACATTAAATGTTTGTCTGCTGAACCTCGAAGAGATTTAATGGAAAATTATATTCAAGGTAGTTTTTGGGTTAACGAGATGAAAAATCATAAAAGTAAAGGTAAAGTTGTACTACCACTTTTTATGTTCTTCGATGACTATGAGAGCGGCAATGTTCTTGGATCTCATTCTGGTATTCACAAATTAGGCGCTGTCTATGTGTCAATAGGATGTATTCCACCTGATCGAGCTGCTTCTCTGTCTAATATTTTTCTAGCATTGCTATTTCATTCCTCAGATAGAGTTAAATTCGGTAACGGTGTTATTTTTCAACCTCTTATTGAGGAGTTTAACTTTTTATTACAAGAAGGTATAGAAGTTGATAATGTTTTGTTAGGTGGTAAATTATACTTCCAACTAGCTCTTATAATAGGAGATAACCTAGGCCTTCACTCTATAACTGGTTTCGCCGAGTCGTTTACTGCGAATTTTCCCTGCCGTATTTGTAATGTGTCCAAAAATGTTTTGAGAAAGCAATGTTATGAAAACAACAAACTTCTTCGCAATACAGCTGATTACCAATCACAGTTAGCAAAAAACGACTGTTCCAAAACTGGTATAAAAGAGAAGTGTGTATGGCTTTCTGTTAATTCTTTCAGGTTATTTGACCAAGTAGGAGTTGACGTAATGCATGACATACTGGAGGGTGTTGCCAAATATGTGATGTGTTTTTTATTATCTATGTACATAAGTGATTTAAAATATTTCCCTCTTCAAGTTCTAAATGATAGAATTTCATGTTTTGATTATGGACCTGATAATAGCAGTAAACCGTGTGTTCTTAGTATGGAAGATATTTCCCACAATAAATTGCGCCTTTCAGCTTCAGAAATGTTGACTTTTCTTCGTTATTTTGGTTTACTTATCGGTGACTTCTTGCCAACTAATGAACAGTATTGGATCCTGTATACTACTTTGAGAAAGATTGTAGACCTAGTCACTTGTCAAAAAATTACAAGCGAAACTTGCGATTTATTACAATGCTTGATTGCTGAATTTAATGAGTTATATTTAGCACTCACAAATGACCATCTTAAACCAAAGTTTCATTTCCTCGTTCATTATTCTACATTTATGAAAAAATTTGGTCCTCTAATTAACTTTTGGTCAATGAGATATGAAGCAAAACATAGGTTATCTAAAATTGCAGCTCGGACTACATTTAACAGGCGAAATTTAACATTGACTCTTGCTATTAAACATCAAATGCAGCTTAATGAGGTTTTTTTGCGAGGTTACTTGAATAAAAACATTGAAGTAGGACCAGCCAAAAGAATGACAAATGAAAAACGCAGTGAAATTTTAGCTGCATTAAATCTCACTTTAAATGAAACTTTATTTCGCATTATGTGGGCTAAAGTTAAAGGGACGGAATATAGATCCCAGACAATACTTATTGAGGATATAGGTAAACTAGGAGAGACCAGTTTTATGTCAATTAAAAATATTTATGTTTACTCTAAGGATAGAATTATTTTCGAATGTATTTTATTGTCAACGATAGAATTTAATGACCATGTCTGTTGTTTTGAAGTAGAAATACCAAAAAATGAAACGAGGGTTTATATTTTCCAGGAATCTTTATTATCCCATGTACCGAACCATATAAATATAGCTTCGGATGGAAAAAGATATGTGACATTGCGTTCACAATTGTAATAATTCTGTACCTTTATTTTTATTGTCTCTAAAAAAATTGTTAAAATAAAATCTTTGTGTAAATTAATAACGCGTATACTGGGTGTTGATTTGGAAATTTGCCATAGTAATATCCCTAATAGTACTCATCAAATAGAACAACTTTTTGTATGGGAGCACCACGAAATTCATGAAAAAATATTCTGTTGTTTGTATACTTGTATGTTTTGGTTTATAGCCCTGAAGTATAGGTATTTCTTTATTTTAATAAGATCATTAATTTGTTTGTAAAAATTTTATTTTATAACATTATAAAGTTTCTAAGTAGGTACTATGTAAGAATTTTGTATTTTATAAGATCAACAATTGATTTGTTTGTAAAAAAAAAATTAAATAACAACACAGCGTCTCTGAGTATTTAAGTTATTATTCTGTATGTAAAATTATAGTCTCTGAGTGTCTAAAATAATAAATCAATCTTAATAAGTTTTAATATTTTTATTTTCATTTCAGTCCTCGAGTCCCAGTTGAGTCCAGCTGAAACTGAACGTTTTGTAAGCTGCCTGTTTACGGATCTCGCCACCGATCGCAGCGACATGTCCGTTCGAAATATTACATAATGTAAGTACATCATCACTCGTGAGTTATAACATTGCTTAGTACTTGTGTAATTTTTTCTATCACGTGATCAGGAGAATTTATAAAATTAGACGATTGTTACTAATTTATTAATAAAAAAAAATTATCTCCTGAACATTTGACTGAAAAAATTAGTTAAGTACAATATTGACAAGCATGTTCATAGCTCACTAGTGAAGATGTACCTATATTATGTATTATTTCGGACGGATATGGCGCTGCGTTCGGTGGCAGGATCTGTAAACTAGCAGACTTACAAAACGTTTAGTTAGAATAGCTAAATAAAACATTCAGTTAATATTTACCGAACATTCAATTCAAATAGCTGAACAGCGTTCAGCCAATCTAGCAGTTTAATATCTACTTAACGTTAAGTTCGGATGGCTAAACGATGTTCAGCTAATCTAACCAAACGTTTAGTTATTATCTACCGAACATTCATATATAACAGTTCGAATAGCTGAACAATGTTCAGCTACGCTTGACAAACGTTTAGTTATTATCTACCAAACGTTCAGTTCAGCGTTGAAACAGCGTTCAACTAATATAGCAAAACATTTAGTTAATATCTACGTAACGTAAAGTTCGGTTAGCTAAACGGTGTTCAGCTAATCTAACCAAACGTTTAGTTATTATCTACCGAACATTCATATATAACAGTTCTAATAGCTGAACAATGTTCAGCTACGCTTGACAAACGTTTAGTTATTATCTACCAAACGTTTAGTTCAGCGTTGAAACAGCGTTCAACTAATATAGCAAAACATTTAGTTAATATCTACGTAACGTAAAGTTCGGTTAGCCAAACGGTGTTCAGCTAATCTAACCAAACGTTTAGTTATTACTTAGCGAACATTCTTAAATAACAGTTCGAATAGCTGAACTGTGTTCAGCTACGATTGTCAAACGTTTGGTTATTATCTAACAAACGATCAGTTCAGCGTTCAAACAGCGTTCAGCTAATCTAGCAAAGCATTTAGTTAATATTTACGGAACGTACAGTTCGGATGGCTAAACGGTGTTCAGCTGCTATAATCAAACGTTTTAAGTTTATTTACTAAATGCATTTAACTAAATATTGTTAGTTAGGATTAGCTAACTGATTAGCAGTCCCCTTTCTAACTAAATAAATCAGTAACCAGTAGCTAATTTTTAGTAATTAACTACAAAACTTTTCTTTCAGTGCTCCCCCGTAAAAGTACAAGCTACCGTGTATACTACTTAAGTGCGTTTCGAACCCACTATCCACTACTCCACAGCCATCTAAATTCATCAGGATAGACTATAAAAACTACAGGGTTTATACTGGGTGTATAAGTATTATTTGACGACATCACTACGAATAGCACTTTATTTCCCAATATCTAATTGCGTTTACTGTATCACCATCGAACGATATATAGGTCTACTATAGGTACATGTATCCGAAGGGGTTTTATGCTATCCGACTTATTGATTAATATCAATGAATAAAATCATAATTTTAATATAAGCAAAAACTTTATACGCTGTATGCTTTGTACGCCTATATACACATAATAACTAACTTAATGGACTGATTTGTATACGACCTTTCCTGTTCTATTATTGTAATATAAAAATAAAAAATGTCCTAGACGTAAGTATTAAGTGAAAGATATTATTTTTGTTGAACGTAAATGTCACTTATGTTCATACGAGAGTAAGATAAACTTGAATACTTAATAACAATTTACAGTGTATGTTCTATGTAAATTCTGTTTCTTCTTAATATATTTACTTCTCAGACACCTTTAATGTTGCCTCGGTAGAGTCTTAGTAAACAAACTTTTAAACTTCATTTTCTAAATTATATATTAGTCTATAGAGCTTTTACGAACAAAATAAACTTTTAATACGAGCTTAGCAAAATACAAAACAATTTATATTGTTAAACCTACACAATCATTTAGAATTAATAATAACAATTTTATTATGATTTACATTTAAATAAAATACTATAAAAAAACAATCCATACAGCAATTTCTAGTTCGTAAAAGGCAGAGTCGTGAAAAATCGGAGTCTAAGGTAGGCAACTGACTATGAACTAAATTATAATATAAGTATGATGAAAGCGACAAGTAAAAGCAACTAATTAGTTCAATTTATTTCAGAGTACGCTACATAAAGGATCGTTAAGGAATAATGTGAATTTAATTTACTTTAAGTGTGGTGGACGCTTAGGGTCTTCTACAATACCCCTTCTGCATTACCTAGTAGCCACTAATTGTTATCAAATAGACAAACTGTATATAGAAATGTCTAACAGTTAATACTAATTAATAATTGAAATATTTTTGATGTTCAACAGTTTTTTGTTTGTATGTAAGTACATATCTTTTTTTCAAGTATTGTATTATTTAAAATCGTGACTCAGATAGGTATTTATATTTCTAAATCCTAGGCGACTTTAATTACTGAATCGATATTTTGATGTTGCTACTACCAATTTTACATGAAAATATCTAAACATTTTACATAGTACATCTTAAATTGTATACCTGATATTAATTTTTAAATACTATTTTATTTATTAATCAAACCCAAGATCAAATGGCCGAGCCAGTTGGCTCTCAAATGTTGTAAATTTCACGTCCTACTAAGGTTATTCGCTGAATTGGCAATAAAGTTCTGGTAACTTCCAAATGGCGGAATTTATGATATGCGTTAGAATTTCCTACTTGCCCGATGTTGGCACAAAGGTATTTCATAATCAAGAGGGTATTTCATAGGTATTGTCATGACAGTCAATATCTTTACGACTACATTATAATTCGAAAGGCAATTTTAGAACCACTGATGATGTTTTACGAATTTTCTGTATATTTTACACAATTAATTAATGATTAATTATTATTAGTAAAATAACTTTAAAATTAAGCATTTATGATCCAGAACCCATAATCACTTTCTGGAAAAGATAAAGTTATTGGATGATCTTGCACTAAATGTATTATTAATTTTGTTAATACAGCAATTTGTCAGCTTCAGGTAATTTTTTGTAATGTACACATCTAACATATTAATTAAATTGGAGAGTCCGTTTTTAATTTCAAATCAACAGCTTTTCACTAAATGCATGCAAAAGTATATACGATACTAGCAACAACCAATTTATAAAATGTTTGTCTTTCTGTCTGTCTGTTTGTTCCAGCTAATCTCTGTAACGGCTGGAACGATTTTGACGGGACTTTCACTCACAGATAGCTTATGTTACAAGGCGTAACTTAGTCTACTTTTTAACCAATTTAAAAAAAGGAGGAGGGAGAAATTTTATTTATTTAACTCTACTAACGGAACTCATGG
Source organism: Boloria selene (assembly GCA_905231865.2). NCBI lineage: Eukaryota > Metazoa > Arthropoda > Insecta > Lepidoptera > Nymphalidae > Boloria > Boloria selene. The sequence goes on from HG993133.1 coordinate 4,983,124, forward strand.
CTTCGTTGACGCTAATATAAGATAATGTTAAATATAAAGTAGAAAAATAATTTCACTTTTCTTTCTTTTATTTTAAGAATTTACAAAACTGCTATGTATCGCATTAAGATATATTACAATATATGTAGTATAAAATATAGTATAGTAAATATAAAATATATCCTAACTAATATTATAAATGCGAAAGTAACTCTGTCTGTCTGTCTGTCTGTTACGCTTTCACGCCTAAACCGCTTAACCGAATTCGATGAAATTTGGTACACAGATAGAGAAGACCTTCAGAAAGGACATAGGCTACTTTTTATCCCTGTAATCCCACGGAAACGGCAACTACGTGGGTGAAACCGCGGGGAGCAGCTAGTACTTAAATAAATCTTAGCTGTTGATGAAAACAATACGTGTGTCTAGTGAATTGAAGATATTTTATTTACAAAAACATACCTTTGTACATTTATTCAAATTTAAATATGGACTTTTGATCATTTAGAATCACGAAAAGGTATTGAAACTCGTAATATCTGAGATCAAAGTACAGTAGAAAGTGATTGACGGTTAACCCTACACCACGAAGCTTTGCGCATTGGCGCTCTTTAATCATTACTTTCATTTGCCTAATTGAACCATTTATTGAGTAGGAATAAAGAATATATTTTTGTATTAATTTCTTCTACATATAAAAGAGAGTTTCGAATATAAAATCTATTGATGTTTTTATTTTAATAATACCTGTTCCTGTCGTGGACAAAAAGAAATTCTACAGTTTGCTTCACTCGGTGGGCGTACCGATCATTATCATAGATAACATTATAATGAATGGGCCAAGTATTCTTATGGTACATTAGCTTGATTTATATCATTATTTATTATGCTTTTCTTTAATTAGATAATACTCACATCATTAAACAGTGATAAGTACAATGGGACATCAAAAGGGTTGAGTTGTATTCCATACTTATTATGTACTAGTGGAACCCGCGGCTTCGCTCGCGCTAAATCTAGGGACGATCCCGAGCGAAGTGAGGGTGAGTCGCTTGTTAAGATAAACATTTCCATCATACATTACATATGTATAACTCTAGCGGTTTTGGCAGCGCACGCCAGAATAGCTCGCAGATGGTAGATTTTTTACTACTTACTTGATACTTATCGTCATATTTTGGACAATTCACACAATATCTTTGTAAATTGTAGCCTATGTGATATTCTGATGTATAAGCTATATTATTGTAAAGTTTCATTAAAATCCATTCAGTAGTTATTACGTGAAAGAGTAACAAACATCCATACATCCATACTTACAAACTTTCGCGTTTATAATATTAGTATAGATAAGTTTAACACCTACATACATTATACCTAACAATCATTTAAATTATGATAAAAATCTACAAAAAAGTCTATTTTTATTCAATATTACTTATTGCAATTACCTATTCGTCACATCGTATATTTTTAATGATCTAAATGAAAGTAAATAATAGTAGTATCTAAAACAAAATCGAAGATAAAACCGCAAATATTATTCATAAGGCAAATGCTGATATAATATTAATTTGCGCTAACCACAAATGAGTGTAACCGCCAGGCGCGACAGGTGTAGTGCTACTGTGATACTAACCGCATACCGTATTAACATAATATGCAGAAGATAAATTTACATGTAATTATAATTATGTAATAAATTTTATGTTAACAACATGTAGGCCAATTATAACTAGAAGCTCTAGCGCCAAAACTATAAACACCACTCAAAAACTTTCATAATCTACAAAGTACGCATAAAATTGCTACTCACCTTTTTGATCCGGCTAATCTCTGAAACAGCTATACGGATTTTAACGAGACGTTCACGCCAGATAGCTAATGTTATAAGGAGTAACTTAGGCTACTTATATAACGGAAAAAGAATAATGTAGGGTATTGTTAAATACATAAACCCATGAATAACTTACGAAGACAGGGAAGAGGACCTTACCTTCCTCAAAACAAGGCAACAGGACCACGATAATTAAAAACAGAAACTGAAAAAACTTGCTCTAAAAAGCACGGACGTGTGTGTGCTGAAAAAAAACAATCAGAAAAAAATATGGTTTGTCTCCATGAAATAATTGGTCCACAACCACCTTCCTCGTATATCATCATTTGTTCAAATTATTATTTGTAATACGGAAAATAGAGGAAAATTATGCAATATATCATGGCATTCATCTTGTTTCGTTAATTTTATCAATGTAACAAGGCAAAAGGCACATAATAGTGTAAAGATGTACCTACATGTCAAGACGATGATCAATGGTGGAAGTAATGGTAAAAGTAATAATAAACAAGCAACATCTCTTCCCTAAATTTATAAATAAAACTGTAATATCTATCGGACAAACTACATCGATTTTAACGGGATATTTTGTAGCAAATAAAGCACTCGGAATACTAGGAAAATGTCTAATTCTGAATTACTTAATATATTCCATCCAATAAAAATAGTACAAGAAAAAAGAGTAGAAAATTAAGATGGAAATGATATTCTATTTCTGAAATTGAGAAGCAGTCAAACCTAAGTTAATAAAAAATATCCCTATATTAAACATACCCCAAGACTAGCTTATCCTAAGTAATCGACTAAGTTTTATACATAAACTATAATTTAGTCGTAAAACAAGTTTATTGTTCATTAAAGCATTCTGTATAAGGTAGTATGAACATGAAATTGATTGGAAAGCGTTCTCAAATCGCACGGCGCTTATTAAAACCGCAGACATACGCGCGCCGCCGGGAAATCGTAAAATGCTAAACAAAACGATGTACTTAATAGTAATAACTTGTTATTATTAAAAACGTAATTAAAGAAATAAAAACATTATAAAACAACTTTGATGGATTTATAATATTCAGAATATTTTTAGATTTAGAACATTTTTTCCCTCTATTTGAGAAAGGATTGTAATTAATATTTACCATATGAATAAAAAAATGTATATTTATTCAAAATAAATAAAATATTATTAAAAATAATGATATCAACAACTTATTTAAAGTAATGAAATACATAGCTACTTATAACTGTCTCTTATCCGTTGATACAAGAGAAAATACGGTCTATAATACGTCTATTCTTTTTTTTTCATTCAAGCCTTAAGCTTATTTGTACACTTTTCAAACGAACAATTCTTATTGTACTGAACAGTAGACAGGATTTCCTTCTAATATAAAGCAAAGCTTTATATCTGAGATTAAGTTGCTACATAATAGATAAAATACATTTTTCGATTTTTTGAAGTTAAATTTGACTTAATTTTAATTAATTTAAAAAGTTAATTTTGATTTTAATATCATATATAATTATGATCTGTTTGTAAATTATAAATTTACCGTATTTTTTACTCTCACTTAACTTCTAAAGCAGATCGCACACTTTTTAAAACCTACGTAGCTTCTGTAGGCTGCAAGCTACAATCTATCCTGAAGAGTTTGTTTGTTTATTTGGTTGAACGCGATAATTTCAGTAACTACTGGTCCGAATTGAAAAATTATTTTTGTTGGATAGTCCATTTATCGAGAAAGGCTATAGGCTATATTACATCACGCTACGACCATTAGGAGCGGATCATCAATGAAAACTTTTGCAAAAACGGGAAGGGCGGCCGTTAGTTCTGCGTGCGATTCAGAAATAATTTCTTTAGAACGCGTGTGAAGCCGAATGAATTGCTAGTAATATATAAAATATGTAATGCACATATTTAATTTTTTTAGATGTCCTTAAATAATATCTCAATATTATAAGCCATATTTAATGACATTAATGACACAAGATTAAATTTTTAAAAGAGAGAATTTAATGACCTTGTAAATACAATATCTAAAAACGCTTTGCAAAATTTGTTAAGTCAGTCTTTCAATAGAACAGACCCTGTGAAACGAAGTAAGTAGAATAATAATTAATTATCCCAGAAGTATAGTCTCAACCACTTAAACGTTTTAGAAGCAGCTCTACAGCATCTTTACATTAAGGTTAACAACTTGGCTCATAAACTGGCAACAGCTATAATCGTTATTTTAAATTAAAAAGTATTACGATTTGCAGATGCCTTTGAACATAAAAACTAATTTATAATGAAAATTCTAGATAAAACTCTAAGGTCGGAATTACTAAGGAAGTTGTCTTATGTTATTTATTATTAAATTGTTGTTTAAATATTTTTTGATTTGATTAAATAAAAACTTGTTTTTGAATAACAAAAAAATCATTATTTTTTTTGTGGTTGTAGTAGTACCAGAATCTGTATCGACAATGCGGCAATCGGATACAAGTAATGAATTATTTAAAAATAAATAGTCATGGTCTCAGTGTGACTTCATACAATCGGAGTTAAGAATTGATAGTTTCTTAGTCTTGGGGTATGTTTGTTTCATTTTTTATTTATAACAAAGTCCTAAATAAATAAATTTACCGCTATAATATAAAAGAATTGGCAGCAGCTTCCAAACTAATTAAAACAGGTTCAATTTGCGGGTCCTCTCCTGCGATTTTCTTATGTAAAATTATTTTTCTACATGTTTAACACTTTTCCTAAAGTAATTTTAAACATCATAAAGAGAACCTAGAAAGGAAGGAAATGTGAATTTGGGCAGTAACAAGGCCTGTGTATGTATAAGAGAATAATAAAATAAAATACATCCTAGTTCCCTAATAAATCATTAGATTTATTTCACTCTATTATAAATTCAAGCCTATAAGGATATCAAATGGATATTTTGAATGTAAATGTATGCAAAAACAATGTACGAACACAATTGCTCCTAGTAACAATTCATCCATATGCATTATTGAGGGTTTCATAACAATAGTACTGATATGAAGCAATTAATTTACTGTTGCCACACGTGGTTTCAGTAAGACCCAGTTTAGACTGAATTATACTCGTATATATGCAGGCCACATCTCAACTGCATTAAACTGTGGGAGCTTTTACAAATATAATTAAATCAATATAATATACTTGTTGACTACAACAACTATATACTACTTGATTAAATGATATTTTATTTACACTAGAGACTTAACCTCGCTCCGCTCGGATTCGTACCTACGTAAGTTAATACATTTCTTAGACATGACATATTTTCCCGCAATGAAAAGTAATCTATATGTGATCTAGATAACGGAGTTCGGTGATTTTCTCGTGATGCGATCACAGACAGACAGAAAATAAATAAAAATCTAAAAACTATAGATTTTGCTTTATAATAACTATTTCAAATAGATTTTCCAAAAAGTATTTAATTTACAAATTTAAGGCAGTTAGAAATTCATTATATGTACCTATAGACTATCGAAAACCCTCGCGTTGCTTTGTTTCCGAGGAGTTCTTACCATACATTAAAACGTATGCATTACTTCAGACAGTTTTAACAACGTTCATCTATTAAGCGACTCACCATAAGATTTTTTCAATTTAAATTAAAGTTATTGTTATGTTGATTTAATTGCATCTTAGCAATGTCTTGATTAAAGTGGTTTGTAACAAATGCCTTTTTTATATAAAATTCAATGTTAATGAACTACCGGCATTTGCAAATATCACTTACGTCGATAAAATAATTAAGAACCAGACTAGCTCTTAATTGACCGAGAGCCAAAAATTTTCTCAATTGCAGTGTCAATTAATTACAGGAAAATATAGAATATATGTATTAATTTAGGTTAAGGTTAAACTGGACTAACTAAATTTGAAAAGCCAAAAAGATATATTCAAATCAGAATGTATTAATTCCATTTCCATTTTTTTTAATAATAATAATTATTGCCCTTCGACTTTAGACTTTCTGTTGTAGAGTTTTGTTAAAATGAAAAAAATATTACAAATATGGATAAATTATTTTTTTAATTACTATTTAATAGGTTAAATACACATTTATTTTAAAATAAGCCATTGATATAATTAGTCTATATTTTACAAAGAATAATTAGAAACTTTTTTAATGATAATCACGTTTTTAAGCACAATTTATTTATTTTTTAAATAAAAATTCGTATTTTGATAATATGTGTGGAACCAGCCTTAACCCGTACAACAATTGCTATACTCAGAAGAAGGGCAAATTCATTTATGTATATAAACGATGACTATCAATTACATGTGTGTTAAATATGAATTTATTGAATAACAAACATTCCGTTATAAATTAAAATCACTTCTTCAATACAATTTATTTCGATTAAGTTATGACACAAAATAATGTGTATCGTTTTAAATCGGTGTACTGCTTAGAATCTGTCGATATTACAAGTAAATTCAAGACAATCTAAAATTTATATGATTCATGCCTATGATTTTTGGGTATCTATTAAATATTAAATATACTAAATTATATTTAGACACTCGCCTCTTACTTCATGTATGAAACTAATGTGAAAATTAAATTATATCTTTGGTCGACCCCTTTAAAGATTTTAAAAAGTATAAAAAGGACCTTTACCTACTTGCTTGATACAAAAAGAAGTCCCATTAAATGTTCCCAGTACCGACTTAGTACAAATAAGCGACCTGTATTTTTGAGAAATTACTGGCTTATGTCTTATTACGACGATTAAAATGTCGTATAAATCACACAACCACTACACCGCCCACGAAACTTATTTTTGTTAAGCATTAACACACTTTCTAATAAATTAGATAATCATCTAAATAAAAAAACGTAATTTAAAACTATTTTTATCAATCATACCGCAGCTTCTTAGATGATGTACACCTACGTCTTATTTTGTTATCGACCAGATAAAGAGATCCATCGAGTATCATGCTTATATTATAATTATTACAAAAATCTTATGAAATGCTTAAAAATACTTATTTTTATCAGTTTTGTGTGTTTTTATTTAGTTTTTACTATTACTAGGTACTTAGTGGTGAATACAAATATTTGGCAATAAATCCAATGCACTGTATAATATATGTATATTTATTATTAGAGTAGCAGACCCGGTCACTTGTTGTCGCTGCACATTAACATTTTTTCCTTTAGCTGATTCTCAGGTCATTTTCTTATATAAAATCATTAATTTTGGAATAAAAAAGAAACTAGTCAGGATTATAACAGTTGGAACGCAAAACGCACAATTAAAAAAATACGTTAAGATTGGATAAGTAGTTTCGGAGTTGATCGCGAACATACAAGGTCACACGAAATTTTTAGCTATATATTACACTATTTGTGAACCGATATTTTGGGTTTTTAACTTTAATTTAACAAGAATAGAATATTATTCTCAAAAATTCGGCTCTATTATTTTCTTTGTTTCAATATAAACATTTACAACTTTTACATATCGACAGATCTAAAGTAAGGATCACTCTTAAATAGCAGACGTGATGAAATGATCATAATTAGCAGTTCAGTAGGAACAGTCACGCAGAAACCGTTCATTACACAGGTCACTGTTAAATGGCATCCACCCACCAAAGATGCAATCTGTTGGGGCACGCTTATCAACCCATTAGTTATAACTACTGAGATCCATTCAACCAGCACTTCATATTGACACCTACGCGTACAGTGCGTCATGGAAGGTAGATAATATTATATTCAACTTCAAAACAAAAATGTACATTCGTTTAAAATTACTTACTAAATGAAGACCCATCTTAAACCAAATTTTAAATTGTTTTACTGATAGGCTATGGTTACTACTAACCATATAGACTAAGTAGATGTTAACTAACAATGTAGGAAAATAGATGGGTACAAGTTACAACTTATAGTAAGAACTGAGAAATTTGAAATCTGAACCAACGGTTTACGAGAGAAGACGTCATAAGCTCATGTGTACAAATAAGCACTTAACTTACCTTTGTCCTTAATCTCACATATTACTCCAAAAAATTAAACAAATAAATGTTTACTCAATTATTTTATGATTATCGCGAAGCGTTCACGTGCGAAGCGGAGCGAGGGTAAGCAACTAGTCTACAATAAGTAATAGTTATGCAGTGTTTGTTTGACCGCGCTAATCTCAGGAAATTGATACCGATTTGAAAAATTCTTTATGTATTAGATAGCCCGTTTACTAAGGAAGGTTATATATCATCATTACATGGAGTGGAGCAGTAATCATAAATGTAACCAAAATATATTATATTATATTCCATACTAATTAACCTATCTGGAAAAAACCCGATCGAAGGTAGAGTCGCTATTTTAATGCTATTTTAAAATAAGAGAATAAAATATCTTTGAGAAATATTATCATCGACGCATCTACTTTTATAGAAGAACTATAATTAAATTACATATCTATGCTATTAAATACCTGAGATTTTTAAATTTTTGTTGCTTAATCGAAATTTTAGAAATGTACGTTATACAGTCGGCAATGAAGACTAAATTTTAATTATAAAATATTTCAAATATATTAAAAGTCTTATATAAAACTGATTTTATCTTTTTGATAATCTTTTAATATGGCCATCTACGAGTACATTATCTATTGAATCGAGCCGAACTCTGACAGATCGGAAAATGTATACGTTTGAAAGTATTTATTTATTACTCCCATAGGTGTTTCTTAATTAATTGATTAGCTTTTAATCTCAAATATGTAGAAATTAAAAAGAAATAAACCATACATTTTATTATTCAGAATGCTAATGATTCTGACTATTTTCTATAAACTAAATATTTTTGTTTTTATATCTAAGTAGTGTACGCTTAAAAACAAATGGCTCTGAAACTTATCGTAGATTTCTTGTGCAGTCAATAGTAAATTTGTAATAATGTATACATCATAATATAATGTTTCAACTATATTAAAACTACCTAAAATATATATTTCGATATTTCACTTATTATATCCTTGACAGTTTTGTCAACAACACCACTCTAAGATAAATCGTAAACCATTTGACTAACAACTAAAAAAGACGTGATAATTTAAAAAACTTTAAATCTTACAGTATAAGTTGACACCACGATAAATTACGAGTTATATGCTCAATGACGTAACATGAATAAATAAGCAATAACCCTTAATCTTCAAAGAAATCAATGAGATATCGTGACGACGCGCACGTGGGTTGCGCACGCGCATATTCCAGCCTCTTTACTTTTAATTGACGTTTAAAGTTTAAAAGCTAAGACGATTCCTGGCTCGTAAACATGTCTTGTAGGCAGCCCACGCGCCTATCATCAATTTGTTTCATGTTAATCTCGTGTGAAAGCATCTGATTAATGCTTTTGTTAAGCTAATGAGGCTCGTGCCGGGTTACTTAATCAATAAATTTTATATGGCCTATCAACTTACGCTGACTGTCGACGACGAAAATTTAAACTGATTACATATTTAACGACTTTGAAAATATTGTTGTCTCTATTTAAAAGAGTTATTATTGTGTGTCGGTATATTTGACAGTGAAATATGTTTATTTAATTCAATATCTAAGAATTGTCTTGATCAATAAGTATGGAATATTAGGGAGCTTTATGGCCATTGCACTTTTCAATCATACGAGTAGTAAAATCTCTTGACTGTTTTAAAAGATTACAATAACTAATTTGATAAATAAAGTGAATACAAATCAGTATTTTATGCTTAAAACCTTATATTTAATGGTAATTTACCGTTTTTCTTACTAACATCCCACTCAGACCCACCAGTAAAAATATGAGTATTCATAAATGAATACAATTTTCATAAATTCGCTAATGAGGTTAATAAGGTGTTAATAACTTACAAATAGGTGTATAAAATGTAAATTAAACTTTGGATTAATAAAATGAATCCCACGACCTGTAATCCCACGTTCAAAATAGGACTTTCAAATCTTAATAATTAAAATATTTTTTTAAAAATTTATGACATCGTTTAAAGAAAGTAGAATAAAGTAACAGTTTCAATCATATAACGTGATTTTTATCTGATGATTGTGTCAGAAATTATATAATAATATAATAGTTGTGAAGAGAATGCTGAAGTTTGTGTTTGCATGAGTTAATGAATAATTAAGCATCTTTAAAAAAATACCGATCGATTCAAGGGCGCAGAATAACACCTTTTTTAATTATAGGAAATTAATTTATGAATACCACCTTCACATTTTATGTATGTAGGCGCTAATGTTGGATGAACTGACTAGAAATGACATTAATACCCAATTAAACTAAAAAGAACCGCCCCTGCCCTTCCGAATCAGAAATTGTAACAGCTCCAACGGTCCATTGCTTACTAAGGTTACTGGGGCGAGTTGAGTCCTAGGTAAAATTAGTAGATAAATTAAATATGTATAAACATACGGTGCTGGTCACTGATGAATAATTAGTAGGAATAAATGACAATTAGTGAATGTTCATCTATTAACGAATAGTAAAATAGTTTTTTTTCTCAAAAACTTACTTTGTAACTTAGAACTCCTTATTTTCATGAAAAATACAATAGAAAAATGTTTATTTATTTTAACATAACATTTTTATATACATCAGTCTAGATCTTTTGTAATATAACAAATGTAATGTTAATCAGAAAAATATTTATTCTTCCTCAATTAGCTTCGCGTGACTATCCTTGGCAATATATCTTAGACCCAGGAGGTACAGCTGCTATGTGCCACCTTATAAATCAAGTCTGCCAAAGGCTTTCCTACCTATCGTGAATAAAGCGAAGTTAAATCCAGTTCTAAGCTTTATTTTATAGTTGATATATTAACTTGTTTAATATTAAAATTATATTTTTAAAATACGACAAATACTAACAAAAACATAATATGTACCTACCTATAAGATTTTATTTACAGTAATAATCGTACTTAGAGGTATTAAGATTAATATATAGAGGTATTTATAATCTCTCTTAATCCATACGTAGGACAGAAAATTGCTTACTTATAAATAAATGTCACTTTTGCATTTTCATATTCGGAGTAAGTATATCTAACTCAGCGGAGCCGGTAGCGGCTCTATTTCTTGAGAAATTAAGCCTACTAATAGCTGACAGATTCTACCACAGTATGTCTGTAAAAGACAATACAGCAACGAAATGTAAAAAATAATCTCTGTCAATCTAAATCTCAACTTATCAAAACGTTACCTATGTAGTAAGCAATTAGCATAGGTTAAAATAAATCTCAAACATGAGAAGTTTAGAGATATTTAACTCTTTGTTTCTTTTTTTGGTTAAAGGCCGCGCGGGGGTAGTTTAAGTGATAAATTAAACTTATAAAGCGAGGAGGCCTTCTTGTTAATATTTACTATGTCAGGCTTGCTTATATTAGCACTAAAACGTGACTCCGCTTAGATCTATCAGATTCACTTAATTTGACTTGATATACACGTGCGTCTTTGTCTTGCTTTATAATATATAGGCATACTAAGTACTAACAGCTTTAATACTCGATAAAAAAGATATATTTTGTTGAAATAAGCTTTTCAGTATTTATAGAAATACTTGTGCTATTTATGTTTTTGCAGATCTTAAATTTACCTATATTACTTAAGTGTAGTAGTGGTGGACTAGGGCCTGATCCCCCAGCTGAAAAGGACTGAAGACGTTAAAAAGGACTGAAGACTCTAAAAAAAGTTTCCTCGTAGGAATCATTCGCTACTCATCTTATGGTTAATTTGAGAATCCCTATATTCTGAACACGTTTTCATCCTGTAGTTGTATTAACAAAACCAATAAGCTTAGTTTTGTGATAGTGATCTTATATTTCCATCTCACGTTCATTACTTTGTCTATATCTAACTAATGACAATATGCCTATTATGAACTAGTTGTACCCCCGGCGTTCTTAATGAGGATCACTATATGGTAAATTGTAGGTACGTACAAAAAATGTTATTCTTGACTATAGGTACGTCTACGTTTTTTTATGTTAAGTGTTGTACATACACTTAAAGTTTGAATTGATATTACTTTCACTTCAATATTTCCTATATTATTAAGAAGAATCTAAATAAATTAACAATATTTACAAATACTTTAATTAATTATTAACCTTGGAATTATATTGAGTACTACTTCTTGGTTCACGTTTAGATATACAGCTAAGTAATAAATGGATTATAAACTACAAACATGAAATCTTAAGTTACAAATGAACCGTCGTTTGAATATTTAAATCGCCAAGCGAAGGTATTAGAATGAGGAAGAGAGTGTATGTAACATGATACCTCATAACTGTCTAGCATGTACTGTCGTAGTTAAAACACTTAAAGCTATGCAATATGTACAGCGCCTTGCTATATAACAATTAAGACGCTTGTCGAATGAAACCAACTGTGAAGCAACTGACGTCTATATTATTGTTACCTAAAGATAAGATCCCTGTAAGATATCAGTACATTATATGTTAAGATTGAAAAAATCAAAAAAATAATGATAACATCATATTTGGAATCGAAAGTGCCTACTCTCCATGAAGTTATGTAGAGCAAGTATCCACAATAGAACTAAAAAATCTTTTATTATATTTTCCATCTACAAGGTTTTATAATAAAAATTTCCCTAAACCTTATAAGACAAGACTTATAAGTAATAATCAATATTAAATTAAGAAACAAAACTTTCTCTTTGAGTTCATAGCGACCCTTTGTACAAGCAAACATATAAAGTCCTTAATGATGCCTTCTGCTTTCAGGAATCATGCCAACTGCCAAACAAGGCAAATTAGTAGAAAACTTTTCAAATTTATCCTTCAACATAATTCTAAAATTCAATTACGTCCATAATGACGAAAGGAATAAAATAAAATAAAATTTATGGAAGTAATAAAGACAAAATTTCCGCATATAAATAGTCAAGCTCAAGTATTAGTTAAATGAATCGTTGCTTAATAACAATTAGTGAGCTTACACAGCACGGAGGTTTAAAGGCTAAAGATTATTGACACATATTGTCATTTTAGCGCCGACGTAATGCATTGACCATCTGCATAAATAATAAAATGAAAGACTGAAAATACATTCGAAATTTTAAGATAAACTTGCTAATGTCAACATGAGATGGTCTGCCTATGGCATATAATTTGTTAATAGGTGTAACAGGTGATAATTTAATACCTAAATATATGGTTCTTCGTAGATTTTCATAAACCATAAAATTAATTTTAATTTTCGTTACATCCCTTACTAGTATATAACTCAATTCCACATACATTTTTCTATAAATTCTACAGATTTAAAATATAGAACTGATTTATATATTCCAAAGTTTATCAGTAGGTATCAATAAAAATATTAAAATAATAACCATGTGCTACTGCTATCTCAATTTCTTGCTACTTGCACTAACTTATTTATAAATTGAATGTAATTTAAAACTATATTTGACAAAATTAAAACTGTATGCATTTTTTCTCAGTTTTTATTCAAATTTTAAAGAATGACTATAAAGTATAATCACTTCCCGCTGTCTTTCTGTCTGTGTGTATGCTTAAATCCATAAAACTATGCAACGGATTTTGATGCGTTTTTTAACAGATATCAGAGTGATTCAAGAGAAAGGTTTATATATAACTAGCAGGAACCCGCGGCTACGCTCGCGCTAAATATGATTCAAATCAATTTAAGAATATTGTACCTTAAAGCAGCTAAAGTATATAAAAATGAATGCTTCAATGATTCGATGATAGATCCATTCTTCATATTAACACTAATTAGCATCAATCAGCTAAACGCATTTCTAGACACAAGATTGGAATGATTCTCAGAAATTTACAAACAAGAAAAAGTGAGGAAAGCCTAACGACGGTAATTAGCGGCGCGATTGACAATTACATGTAATGCGAGACCAGACCAGGCAAGTTGGAAAACTATTTTGTACACGTGACCCAAATATAAATAAAAGCTCGCAACATTTTGTATTTATCTCGTAACCGTACTATGTGCGTTCTAATATGAATATAATTTTTTATTATGTTTCTTAAAACAATCATTTACCAGTATTCAAAAAACCTTTTTACAAGAAAATTACTACGAAAAGTTTAAATACTTTTAACTGACTTTAACGGCAAACGTTACTTTTTGATTGCAAAGTTCAAACCGCACATAAGAATATAAAGCTACGGCACTAATGATAAAGAATGTTACCAAAGAATGTTATCTGCACATGAAACAGAGCGCGAAAACAACAATGTAAAATTAGTACGACTTCATGTCATTGATCGGTCGGATATTACATTTTCTACATCATTTTTTCATAAAATGAAACACATTATAAGTAATCGACCACCACCCTAGGTGGTGGATTATGGCTCATTCCTCTCGAATTGAAGGTGCCCCTGCCCAGGAAAAAGGGCTTAATACTATCGCTCTATTTTATATTTTGATTGTACTTAAAAGTTCTTATTTGAACTTGTCATATTTTAGGCAATTTTTACAAAACCTTAATTAATTATACACTCAAAGTGTTCTCATGATTCACTCTATCTCTCTATTACTCTAATAATGAAAACCGTACGAAAATACGTTTGTATAGTTTAAAAGTTAATTGCAAACAGACACACAGATACGCTGATATGGGGGGGGAAATTTTATTTAATAATATGTAGTGGTATAATGCATAACTACATAGTATAAAACAAAGTCGCTTTCCCTGTCCCTATATCCCTATGTACGCTTAAATCTTTAAAACTACGCAACGGATTTTGATGCGGTTTTTTTTAATAGATAGAGTGATTCAAGAAGAAGGTTTATATGCATAACTGTGCTAAATCTAGGGAAGAGCCCGAGCGAAGCGAGGGCGAGTCGCTAGTAATGCATAATTCAACTTGGAGATTATAACACGAGGAGCGTCAATGCGGACTTGAAGCATGGCCGAGGGTCAACGATCCGCAAACGAACGACTAGGCTTATTCCTTTTATCTCTTGTCATATAAATCACACTAGGACTTACTTTTGGGCTATAAAATATATTATATCCTTAAATCGATCTAATACGATAAATGTACATTGAACAGTCACTTAAAGAACCATAATATTTATTATTGTATTGTATAATATGTATTAATCTATACATCTATACATAAATAATAAATAAAATTGGAGTGTCTGGTTTTAATTTCAAATTAACAGCTTTTCACTAAATGCATATGATTATGTCTGTTTGTTCCGGGTAATCTCTGAAACGGCTGGACCGATCTTGACGGGACTTCACTCGTAGATAACTAATGTTATAAGGCGTAACTTAGGCTACTTTTTAACCAACTTCATAAAAGGAGAGGGTTGAAATTTTATTTATTTTAACTAGCGGATACCGTAGCTTCCTTGACGTTAAACCGGGGACGAACCCGAGCGAAGCGAGGGCGAGTCGCTAGTATATCATATATATATTTGGTACATAGTAGTAGGTTAAAAAATCCCAACATATTTTGATATAGAAACATTTTTCATAAATTCGTATTACAATCTTTGTAATTTTTTTGTAGAATTTCATCAAAAAATAAATCACTACATAGTATAAAACAAAGTCGCCTTTTCTGTCCCTATATCCCTATATCCCTATGTGCGCTTAAAAACTACGCAACGGATTTTGATGCGGTTTTTTTTAATAGATAGAGTGATTCAAGAGGAAGGTTTATATGCATAACAAGCAGATCCCGCGGCTTTACCTGTGCTAAATCTAGGGAAGAGCCCGAGCGAAGCGAGGGCGAGTCGCTAGTATATCTATATAAACTTATATTATAAATAACCTTAACAATTTCTTTATTCTAATACACTTAAGCAATTAAATCAGCGAAACGAAATTTTAATAATAGCACATTTAGTGAAACTTCACAAAACATAGTATTTTATACGCTTATTTGCATATTAATTCCTAAGCTTTTAGTTTGACACGCAAAATTAAATTATATTTCTTTGTCAGGTAAAAGTTTTGCCTTGAAAATATTACGTGAATGTAAAAGCTGAATACCTACTATTGTTTATGAAGAGTAAACACTACTCTTTGAGAAGCTCTACTTATTAGAAGATTTAGGACCAATTATGGGATAATTATAAAATAAATATTTAATGTTGATCTATTAGCTTTTACCAATTAAAACTCCAACAGAACTGATTACAAATTTTTTGGGACATTATTACAACAGCGCCATCTAGCTCCGTGGTAAGCTACGAGGCTTGTGTTACGGGTATCACATAGTTGATATAGATTTTAATTATACTATACATATTATAAATTGAATACCTCCAGCGGGACTCAAACCCGTGACCGCTGACGCAGAAAGCAGTAGGGTCACTACCATGTCACTACCAACTGAGACCGTCGAACTGAGACTACCGTCAAATTTTCTGTTTATTTAATTTTTTTTTTGTTTTATAAATGATATAAAATTGCTATTTTAATATTTCATTTCATAATTTTCTAGTTTATATAATACAGAATGATAAGTTGAAAACAAAAAAATTAAATTGATTGATTCCACTAGGAGCGTTAATTAACATGCATATTTTTCTGTCTCGAAATTATAAGAATTATAATATTTAAATGCCAGAACATTTTTGTATTTATAATAGCTAATTTTAGGTTTGATATTATTTATTTTTACCAGGGAATTAAATCGAATCGATCTTCAAATGGCATTAGAAAGCTATTTACGGATTAATCAAAAATTGATTTGAAAATGTTACTAAATATAGTGTTAAAATATAATAAAAAGGCAAGAGAGTCTACTTTATAAGTGACAAGTAGAGTTACTGTCGGCACCCAGCCAATTCATTGTGAACCCGCAAAAAATGTAAGACTGACACAATAGTATTCCATTTATTTCTCTTCCTACAGCTGACTTTTAATAATAATAGGTGCTACTTGAACAAGACCTAATATATCATAACTTAAGGTACATGATTGTCTAACAGCAATTAAGCATTAAACTTGTTAACAGCGACAATTTTATTAGATAGGTATCCTCGCTTCGCGAGTTCGAGCCAAAGCACATTTTGACGGTCACTAGATTTTTCAGATATGAAATATTTTCCGCACTATTCTATGTTGATGACCAGCTATAATTATAACAAACAATTAAATCTGTCCAGTGCTTTTCTTGTGATGTCTTCGTATATTGCTAAGAATCATACGTGAATATTTGACATTTTAAATTAAAGTATCTTTTCGGATTTTGTCGGGAGAGACGGTCTCTCCCGTGACTATAATTCCTGTAAAGCATTCGAAACGTCGGGAACCAAAAATCTAAATAAATCCGCGACAAAATCCGAGAATATTCCGATTCATTTATAATTGCTAAGAATCATGAACATTACGAAACATTACTATCCAAAAGAACTAACATATATCTGACAAGTTCTGAAATAACAGGTGAATAAATGAACCTACACTTATTTAACTTTACCACAGTGGAATGATGTACCAACAGTTTACGCAAAGTAGTAAAATTAGATAATTAAGTGACAAGTGTCTAACCAACTTTCATCTGATTTTCGCACATGTTTTACCAACGGTAAGTTTTATTTTAACTTAGCTAATAACTCGTGACAATAATGATTCATCTTTTACAAGCTTTACTTGGAGAGAGAGTATAATGAATGCTTAAAATATGTTATCATATACTAAATAGGTATGATGTACAAATCAGTAAAAATACAGCCTAGGCTATATATTTTATGGCTCTAAATCTGCAATCATGATTATGTCATTGACTAAAAATAATATACTCGTAGGTACCTAAGAGAATCTACATGGATTCATAGTTAAGAATCTTCACACAAAACATCATTCTGTTATTTCACAAGAGAGATTCCTTGTTGCGGGAAAAATACACAATTTGTATTACAATAGTAAATCCGTATATTGATAAAATGTCAATCAGCTACTCCTTAGTAAGCCTATGAGTGAACAGCCAACATCTTCTACATAAATGAAGATAAATGTGTAATGTAATAAAAATTCATATCATACCTAATACCAGTTTGATTATTATTGATCCTAAATAGCGTCTACGTATTAGCTAGACTTATCCATTATACTTTAGAGCTTCAGATTGCATCATAATAATTAAGGCGTGAAATTGATCGATATGACTTTGAGAGGACATTGAACTGAACGATCAATAATTATCTGTATCGCGAAACCTTGAAGCAAATTCGACACAAACAATTACATACAGAAGTGTTAAACAAAGGTATGACCAATCTCACTATGATCGTGATATTGCATTTAGTATCGGATGAATAACTTTTTGTAGCTCTTTAATTCAATAAAGAAATATTTTTGTTTTAAAGCTTTTATTTATTGCTCGGTACTCGCAGCTCCAATAATGAAGGCTAAATAAATAACATTGGAAGAGTTAACTAAATTCCCTCTTTTTAATTAATTTATAAAGTAAACATATAATAAATACTTGCTAAGTATATAAGTATTATACTAACGTTAAAATGGTAGACAACATTTTATTGCCAATATTAGTAAAATTTTGCTAATAAAGGTTGATAATTGAAGTTTAATTTTGTAAATAATTGAATCTCGAATCTCGCATCTCTTAGAATTTAATTTGTGAATCTTATTTCTATAAATAAGGATAAGGAAAACATCTATTACATATTACTTCCTATCGTCCTTTGAGTCTTCATTATTGGGTATTAAAAGAGTATGAAGTTCGTCAACCGGAAGTTTGCAGTAGACTTTTAGCCATCCCCTATGAGGAGAAACCCATTGCTCCATTATGGATATACATTATACACAGTAAAGCGAATTATATTTTTATTTATTATCTGCTTTATTATTTGATCGTTGTCGAGTCGGTATATATTATATCAAATCAAATCAATATTTATTAGAAATCTAACGGTTCCCGAGAGATGAAAGGTCGGCCTCGAGATACATTATTTATATATTAGCTTAAAAGTCTCCATTGTAACACAACCATTGTCAGCAGAGCGAAGTCTATAAAAATATCGATGGATTTGCATAATGGCTTTTACAAATTACATTATTGTACATAACGGTCACTCACAAATGGGAGTCGGGTCGCGTGTCAAAGTAACGCAGAAAGTTCAAATTTTCTTGCTTCAATAAAGCTTAGTAATATTAAATGGGACTTTTAGAATGTCAGGGATCAAGTTTCATTAAACGTATCTTTACATGAATAGTAAAATTTGGACTTCGTTACTTAAAATAAGTTCGAATAATGGGCAAAAAAATAAAACAAATCTGTTGCAGAGCGATTTTTTATGTATGATTTTTTTATTTTTAAATATCAAAGCAATTAGTCACAAAAGCATTCCAATTAAGTGAATAAAAAGTTGTGCCAAACTAAAATAAATGAGACAGTCCGTCCACTAAATAATGTGGGACTTAATATCAATTAAAGTTCCGATTTGAAACCAGATCTCAACAATGAACGAAGCGGTCTGGTTTGAATGCACTGAGGACTGTCAAACTGCATTGTTATCATATTTTATACGAGAAATAAATGTTTTTCCAACATAAAAAACGGATATTAAAGGCTAATATGTACTCAGGAAAGTGTTACTGTCGTAAACAAGTAACGTGGCTAAACGAAAAAGCATTATGTCAGGCATAAAAATAGTAGTTACATTGTAATACATTTTACTGAATTTTGAAAACGAATTGAATTTTTAAGTGACCTGTAGTAGTCAGGGTAGTAGATGGCTTCTCTCCACTTCAATTAACAACGATCGTTTCGATCATTCCCGATTTCCATTCATTCGCACCAATTTTAATTCTCACTTATAAAGAGTTGACAATCATTCTGTGTTCACGTACAATTTAAAATTTTTTCATACGAAAACCAATTAATTATTATTCATATTTTACATCATTTGTTATAGTAATTACACTAGTGCTTATTAAAATTACGTACATATCAGAGCCGAATACCATTGTATGGTGCAGAGTTAACAACTACCAATTAAACTATAATTTCCGCAAATCATCTTTCGAATAGTATGATTTAAAAAGCTTCCAAAGCCATTTAAAATCCTCCGTAAATGTGTATGTATTTACGAGCAAATGAGTCGAAATGTTGCAGGTATCATATAAATTTAAACTTCAAGATATTATCATGTCTATACAGACCGGAGTTAATAGTAGAGACCGTGGAAGATCGACCTTCACCGATCTGATAACCAGATGAGACATATTTTTTATCGAATATAATTTATAAACAAATATGCCTATAATTACTTGCCAATCTGAAAGTGCTCAAGGCTATTTTTAGCTTTTTTTTTTTCTTTTAACGTTGGGAAATCCTGTTACAGATACCACCCGACTTCCCCTGGGGTGGTTATGTGGGACTCTCCGGCTAATGAGACCGGCATACCCACTAAAACCCAACTGCCCAACCCCTGCCGCCATGTGGAACGCCACGGGATCGCTTTCGCATACAACCGTGACGCCCCGACGGTTGGCCGAAGCCACCAATCATGAGGCCGCCCCGAAAGGGACAGCCCCATTATGGGAAGACTAACAATCAAAGACGGGGCCGCTCCCAAGACCACTCTGCTAATCAGAGCAGTGCCCAGAGCAGCCCCAACCAAACACAGCCCACCGAAGTGGACCACCATTCACCGACTGCAGAAGGCGGGGAGTGCGGCTAATGAGACCGGTCCCCCCACCCCCCCGCAGCCCCAACGACTACAGAGGGCGGGGAGTGCGGCTCATCACCAACACTCCCTACCCCCTGCGGCACCACCGGCTCCAGAGGCCAGGGAGTGCGGCTTATCACCGACACTCCCCGCCCCCTGCAGCCCTGCCGCCTCCGCCATCAAAGACGACGTCGGCGGCACCACTGCACACGTCCGCCGAAGCGGACCCACCATAAACGCCCGCAAAGGGGCACACCACAAATTCCCCGAAGGGACCAAACCTCAACGGCTGCAGAGGACAGGGATGCGACAACGCCGACACTCCCTCTCCTCTTTAGCCCCAACGACTACAGAGGGCGGGGAGTGCGGCTCATCACCCACACATCCCACCCCCTGTTGCCCCACCGGCTCCAGAGGCCAGGGAGTGCGGCTTATCACCGACACTCCCCGCCCCCTGCACCACTGCACACGTCCGCCGAAGCGGACCCACCACAAACGCCCGCCGAAGCGAGCCCACCACGTCCGCCATCCCACGGTGGCGGCCCCGTTGGGCCGCGGAGGGTAGGGACGAGCGGCGCACCGCAATACCGGCACTCCTCTCCCCCCGCAGCCCGCCCTACCGGCCGGCCACGATCCTGACTGAAAGTGCTGCCGGCCACCCCTCACCAGTCGCGGAACCACCGCCCGCCTGAGCAGCAGTCCCACTCCCGGCCGCCCCCCGTCGAGCTAGTCCCGACGGGCGGCCCCCCCCCAAAGCCTCCTACCGTGAAAACGGCCAGAGACACCGCGCCGACGGCTGCCGCAACGTTTCAGCCGAAGCTTCGACGAGCGGCCCCGCCAGGGTGGTGCCCGTTCACCGTGGGGTCCATCCACGGTGATGACACCCCCTTCTGTCCGGTTGCGAAACCCCCGAAGCGGTCGCGCAACCGGTGGCCGCTAGGCGGCCCCTAGTGGCACCTCTTAGCTGTGACGGCAGCCAGAGGTGCCACCCAAGGTCGGCAGTCGCGGGACCTCCTGTCCCGCCGCCTATGGCTTTTGGTCCGCGACGGGTTTCCCCGCTACCACCCGCTCGACTGGCTAGGAAGAGCGAGTGGCGTCCCTCTCATCCGCCACCGAAAGGACGCGCCCGGTAGAGGTACAGCCTCCCCCCCGAGAAGGCTATTTTTAGCTAGGCAACAGTGCTTTAAGTATGATTTTTTGCAGGCAAGTCTATATGACTGATATAACTTTCGATAAGTTAGCAGAACGATGGAGTCACCTATATTGACTTACCTGTTCACATCGGCTTGCCAGGTAGATACACAAAAATGAGTAGGCAAACCTACTGAGGCATATTCTGTGTGTTAAAAACTAACAGTGAAATAAAATTTATTTGGTTATCAAAAGAATGAAAGTGATGAAAAAAAATCGATTAAAGTTAATTTAATTAAAAATAGCCATGAGCACTTTCAGATAGGCAAGTAATTATAGGCATATTTGTTTAAAAATTATATTTGATAAAAAATATGTCTCATCTGGTTATCAGGTCAGTGAAGGTCGATCTTCCACCGGCTCTTAGACCATAAACAAACTTTAACTAGTAACATAAATAGTGTGCGCATTGCTTAGAACTTTAACTATATCTATGTTTCCTATCGTACAGTAAAATATTTTTTCTAATACATAATATAATGTATTGCAAAAGTTATTCTTTTATATTAAATTAATCTTAATATGGATTTTTAATTTATTATTTTCGTTTTTATTGCTAATAAAGCTAACATTATTTAACATAATTACATCGTTATAAAGTCAATTTGGAATATTTTATATTTTAGTCAAGTTTTATTGTTAACATTTTACTGTTAATGCCATTATATACATTAAATACAAACTAGCGACTCACCTTCCATCTGCTCTGGTTCGTCCCCGATACAGTATATTTTAGTTAGTATAGGTTCTTAGGAAAGAGATATTCACTGGGCTTTTTTCTACCATAATATGCATGCATATTGCTTTGTAATTTATAAGCATGATGGTAAGAGGTAGTTTGTACTGTATTTCTACAATCCAAAATTATACCCTTGCCAAAAATCTAAATTTGTTCAGCTTCAAAATGTATACACACAGTAAAATTACTTTACCATTAATGCCTAGAAATGTTGCTTACTTTAAGCTAAAATCACTTTGATTGTGTCCAAACCCACAAAAAAATTTAATATTAATAATATCAATCAATTAATAAAAATACATAATGTAAGTCAAATTTATGGAAAACAATTTGCATATCTAATATTATTATTGTAAATATCCTTTTAGATTTGCTAATATAATTTTTGTGATGATAGTAATATTTTATTTTATCGTTACAACCCATTTTTGTTAAATATTGTATATGTACATATTTGCGTATCACATATTTTATAAATACAAAATTAATTGTTCAATCTAATGATAAAACTAAATTAAGTTTTCAATATGCAAAATAACAGTACCAGACAGACAGTTCACAGATCTTATATATAAACTGTTTCCGAAGTGGGATAGATCATAGATGTAGAGCACGTTAAGTGACATGGTCTTCAATCGGTGCTTCAAAATCTGTTTATTTTAGGACACTTCTAAGGAAAATTGTATTATTGAAATAGTCATTATTATCACTATATACAAATTTCTAGTTTATATGAATTTTGTCCGTCTGTCTGTTCACGACAGATTTTGATGAGATTTGTTTAGATAATAGCTAGTTGTGCGAAAAAATCTCTCCATCCAAATGGACCCAGACATTTTAGCGTGGGAGCAATAAGCATAGACATTTACCTATGAATTATGATAAATACTACACCAGATTAGTAGTTATAATATAATATGTACTCCGTACGTATCTTTAGTACATTGGTTGGTCGCTGGGAACAATCCTGGATGCAATACAGAATGCTCCCAATAATACACAAAACTATATCAGGAATGATGACTATAATTTTATACTAAGCTCCATACGTTTTATAATAATATTACAACCAATTTATGAACAAGCAGACAATGAACAGTTATTCGGATTCCTGAAGCTGAGGAAATGACGCTACATAAAATCTTCTTCGAAATCATTACGTACTGCGCGATTGAAAATGAACGCTTAATTTATTGCAACGAGTAGAGCACACAACGAGTTCAGTCACTCATATGCATAATTTTATTGGTGCAAATATTAAAACCAACAATTTTACTTACTTTTATCAATAACATTAATACCTTTGTATGTCGGTGAAAGCTTTTAACGAGAGAGGGAGAAGACAAATAACGGATCTTTCATGGGACTGCTTAGATACTCACTTAAGAGTCACAATTCACCCTTTTACACGCCCTTTTTCTATAAGACATGTAGAAAATATTAATGATGATCTTTTTAATAAAGTTTTTTTAATATAAATATATGTAGTAAGTACTTTAAATATTTTACTAAATTATTATCTCGAAGAAGCTCATGACTTTTAAATGAGAAGACACTTGATGGTGCTTAACACACATAGCTTGGAAACCAACGTATTGTGGAGTGTTGGTGATAAGCCGCACTCCCTGGCCTCTGGAGCCGGTGGGGCAACAGGGGGTGGGGAGTGTTGGTGATGAGCCGCACTCCCCGCCCTCTGTAGTCGTTGGGGCAGCAGAGGAGAGGGAGTGTCGGCGTTGTCGCATCCCTGTCCTCTGCAGCCGTTGTATTGTTTGGTCCCTTCGGGGAGTTTGTGGTGGGCCCCGTTGCGGGCGTTTGTGGTGGGTCCGCTTAGGCGGACGTGTGTAGTGGTGCCGCCGACGTCGTCTTTGATGGCGGAGGGTTGGGAGTGTTGGTGATAAGCCGCACTCCCCGCCCTCTGTAGTGGTTGGGGCTGCGGGGGGGGTGGGGGTACCGGTCTCATCAGCCGCACTCCCCGCCTTCTGCAGTCGGTGATTGTTGGCCCACTTCGGTGGGCTGTGTTTGGTTGGGGCTGCTCTGGGCACTGCTCTGTTCAGCAGAGTGGTCTTGGGAGCAGCCTCGTCTCTTGGTTGGATGTCTTCCCATAATGGGGCTGTCCCTCTCGGGGCGGCCTCATGTTGGTGGCTTCGGCCAACCGTTAGGGAGTCACGGTTGTATGCGAAAGCGATCCCGTGGCGTCCCACATGGCGGCAGGGGTTGGGCAGTAGGGTTTTAGTGGGTATGCCGGTCTCATTAGCCGGAGAGTCCCACATAACCACCCCAGGGGAAGTCGGGTGGTATCCGTAACAGGATTTCCCAACGTTAAAAAAAAAAAAACCAACGTATTGTTAGAATGTTAGAACTGTCATATTGATTATACAAATGAAGTTAATCCTGAAGTTAAGTTCTGAGTAACATAAGTTTTTTTTAAATTACTTTAATTTAAAGATTGGGATTGATTTGTAAGAAATTAATGGTTTATTTATAAATATATAAGTATTAGTTAGTTTTTATTTTTTATATGTATATTAAGTCTTGACCTGGTTATTATATAATATGTATTATATACTATTAATTTAATAATTCGCACGTAATTACTACATTGCTTTACCGATTTGCTACGGTTTCATCGACTATTTTTTATGTTTTTAGTTCATGTGTCATGCAATAGTGCTTTCTTTAGTAATAAGGACAAGATAAATAATTAACATGAAGATCAAAATCAAAAAGCATATTTGAGAAAAATCTACACAGACTTTACAATTAATTATTACAGCTTGATGGGTAGAGTTTTTATAGATTATCACAAGTTTACTTTGTAACATAAACACAAAAAATTAAAATGTATACCTCTACCTTTTTAAAGTCGGTAAAAAATATACAAACCCAATTTACATTCATAAACAACTAAAAATTTATCATTTTTTACAATTAGCAAGTCATCCATTCAAATTTGAGTGCTATGAAAATTAAAGCCGCAATTTCCGTAGACAAATCTCTTTAAAAAGCAAATTACCTATATCGTCGTGATATGCAATTTCATATTTAATGAGTTCGAATTTATAATGTAAGAATAAGTGGGCTGACAAACACTTCCTATAGTACCTAAGAGTTCAATCCAGTGATGAGCCAGCTGGTATTGTACTCAATAATTTATGGAAATCTCCAAATTTGTCATCACTAGAGAATTTAGTGACATGCTGACTAAGTCACTTAAATTGATAATAGTATGTTTGATTGGCTGAACAAATGCCTAGTTAAGATATTCAACTATCTTCAGATTTAGATAGAGTGGAAAATCATAAAGATAAAATAAATATAAATAAAATCTTTATTAGATAAAAAGTAGTTATAAATTTCACAAATTTCCGGTACTGATACAGATTACGCAAACATTTATTCAATTCTATTCAATTATTTTATATATTATTTTGATTAATGGCTTCCAGGAGTGCCGGCACAGTTTATTTAGCCAATGCCGCGTAAACATTTATTTATAATCGTAATAAATTGTGACATTAAAAATCATAAGCAAATACGGATTGAAAATTAAATAAATATCTATGTTTTTATATGTTGAGTTATATTACCATAAATAAATAACAATTTCTCAGATGAATTAAAATAGATGTATGTCTAATATAAATTAACACGTACGTACAAATAATATAATTATAGATACGAAATTGACACACTATAGGTAACTCTTATTATTTCCACTGATGTCACAGGATAGATAATCTCTATATGGTGGTAAGACAATGGATTAACGGCTTTAGGGATGAGCTGTTGTATCTACGCCCATGCAAATAAGACGCCTACAACATGCGCTCGGTAATATTAACGAATAATTGTTTTCACTTATTATTTTGAAGTAATGAATAAAGCCCACGCAGATCATACAAATGTTCCTTCCTTCTTACTTCCTACATTAAGCAATTTAAACAAAACTGCAACTATCAATCGATTATATGAAGGAATTGATTATATTGTTCTAATATGACAATAGTGAATACATTTTATTTTAAGTAGTAGAAAAGCTTCACATATATTTAATAAGTAGTATTATTTTATTATTTGGATGACTGTGAGTCTGTAAAGGAAATTATCAGTTTGATTCCTACTCTAAGCAATTAATTTGGTGAAAAATATGAGTGATTAGACTTCGTCTTGTTAATCTATCGTGAAAACAAAACAAATAATTATTAATTTACAAAGTCGTTTTATGAAAGTGAATTAATAAGTCGAAATTAACATTGTTATGCAATAATTGTAATTTAATATAAAAATAATTTAATTAGGAATGAAGAGTGTCAAATTATAAAACAAACATCTAAGGAAATCCGAGTCGGGGCTCTAATTGAAAATGATTAAACTTTTCACTAACACAGCATTGTATCAAGTTTTGTACGAAATCTTTTATAGCGTCCGGATTAAATAATATTGTCTTCTCGTCCTATGCCGACGCAGTTCCCGACGGATTAATAAAATCCCCGGAGCCGGGAAGCGACAGTAAAATAAACGAACAAGACATATTGTAACCGTAGATTTTATCACGTAAAGGGTTTTTAAGATATAGTCATATTTTTAAATGTCTTTTCTACATAAAAAAAACCTTAAAATAAACTTTATGGTGAATAAACTTACAGGAATAAATTAGAATATACCCATTAAAAACTGTTTATTTCTCAGAACCGTAATTTATTAAGCAAATCATTTTTATTTAGTTATCTGGTTTTCTTATTTTTAAACTACGGTTAATAAGAACTTATTAAATCCGTCTCCCCATTATGTGTCTAATGATCTCATCTGAGTATTTTAATTCATTTTATTTTATTTATTCACATTTTAATGCCATTCCCAACAAACTAAATGCATTATCCAAAAATAAAACAATATTTTACTGCAATAAAAAGTAAGTTATAATTCTTATGTAATGTATTATTGACATTTTTATATGAAAGACTACTCGCTCGAGAACATTGGGTTTTCATGAAAAAGTCAAACTCGCAACCTAGCAACAAACAATATCCATCAAGCACTTATTAAGCTCTCGTCAAATATGTCAAGTGAACTTTCTCAAATTTTAAGGAATACGGAGATACACAAAGTTGTAACGTGTATGGAAAACATCTAAATACACACATAATAACTTCGGTACTTAGCACGATGGCAACACTTTAAATCAAAGCTTTATAAGCAACCATTAAGAACATAATATAAGTATTTACAAAAGCTATAAAATTAGCTAAGGGTTGTGATAAACTATATAATGTGAAAAAGTATAGTATCGAAACAAATCTATCTTAGACTAGCTGACCCGTGCCCACTTCGTTGCATAATGTTAATAATCCTTTTTTAGTACGGAGTGTTTAAATAATTTAAATTATTTTATTAATATTAAAAATTAAAAATTAAATTATCTATACTAATATTAAAAAAACTATTTTTTGTCACTTAAATATAAAAGTTAGACATATGCTGTCGTTGACTTTTTTGTAGGCATTTTTAAGCTCCACATCTTTTCTCCAGAACTCAAAAATATATCTTTCATAGGCAGCGTTCGTAAGAAACGCTTTCATTCTGCCGTTTTTTCTCCGATTCACTTTGCAAAACGGACTACCACGTAAAAGCCTTTTTATTTTTCGGTTTTTTATATAACCTATGACACTCAGCAATAATGTGGCTTTCTATTGGTGAAAGAATTTTTAAAATCGGTTCAGTAGATCCCGAGATTGCCCCTTACAATTTAACAAATAAACAAACTTTACTTCTTTATAATATTATATAATAAATAATAATAATATAATATATAATATAATATAATAAGTAAATAAGTAATAAGTAAGTATGTGTTTCGATACTAGCGACTCACACTCTCTTTAAACCATCAGGTTTCCCCTAATTCTTTTCTTAAATAAAAAAGTTTTTTGAGTCACTCCTTAAAAAATTATCTGTCAGTGAAAGTCCCTTCATAATCGAACCCGCAGATTCCGTAATTAGCTCTTCTTAAGGTACAGTTCTATATACTAGTATGTAGGTATATTGATTTTTGACAATGCAGATTTCTTTTTCTTGTCTGTATAAATCGATATTTACGCAATATAAAAAAAGGAGTTCCTGAAATTTCAATACATCATACATAAAAAATTAAATAGAGAACAAAGGTTCTATAGAGTCTGTATATTTAACAACTATTAGCTTGGCATTACCAATAAACTGTAGAACATATTTGAAGCGTTCTTGAGATATTTGATTCAAAAAAAGCAATTCGTAAATAGCCTTCAAATGGATCCTTCACGTTATTATATTGATTCAATTTTAGTGGAATACATTGAGGCGGTGTTGTTGCAAAAACACAACCCGATCGAATTTTGTAAAAATCAATTTAAATTTCAACTGGAAACGACATTAAGGATCTTCTTTTTGTGATCACGGAGTCGGCGCCAAATAAGCTGATATCGATATATCACTATCCGTGTCGCTCGTTAGACTGAATTATGCGAAAACCAACGTCGCTCCTTCCCTTGATCCAGAATTCACAGTATTTCCTTTACATAAAAATGTTTACACATTTAGAAGTGTTCTGTCTCAGGTATATTTCGACGACACGTTTATCTCAATTCTTAGTGACCCTACTTGCTGAGCCAGCGGTCGAGGGTTCGTGTCCCGCTGAGGGCATACATTTGTTGAGCATGAATTTTTGTACTCCAGTTATGGGTGTTTATTTATATTTATATTGGGTATTTATCTAAAGTTATATATGTAGTATATCAACTATCTGGTATCCGTAACATAAGCCTCGTAGCTTAACACGGAAGTAGATATAGCTTTGTGTGAAGTAATGTCCCAACATATTTATTTATTTATTTGTATTTATATATTTATTTCTTTATATATTTTTTTAGTGGTAGTGCCATGCTTGTTACCTTCGGGTAGCAACCGAATGGGCCGGCATAGTTCATTAGTACCACTCTCTCACAGAAGACCGGCGTGAAGTGGCAGCTATGCTGTCGCGTTTCGTCCGGTGAGTGAGAGTCCGGGAGGCCCACTCTCCTTCCCCCCTCCCTCTTCCCTTCATCCTCCGCCTTCGTTCCCCCTCCCTTCCACTTCCCTCCCTTTCCTGAAAGGCCGGCAACGCATCTGCAAGCCTGGCTTGCAATATAGTAGGTACATATAATATTTTATAGTACTGTTAAATCTTTTACTAAGAGATAAATAATATATATACCTAAAAAGGTAGTATAAATCTTACGAGTAATTATATTTATCAATGTATGTAAATACGTTTTAGAAAAAAAATTGAATTAAAATTGAATGAATTTAATAAATAAATTTTACTATACGAAATATCTCTAATTTTATATTTCAGCCTTTACATTATTTTAAGTCTGAAAATACCTATAATCTATATATTATATTTAGGTATTTATGTGGAGACTTCCAGGTTAGAAAAACCATTACTACTCAGCAAAACTTCCTCATTTTGATATCCTGAATTTCATTTTTCTTTATGCCACGCAGAGTTGTGACTAACAACCGGTTGCAAATAAAATAAAGTGCTCTGAATCATGGGCGGTGTTTATTTTGCTACATCTCTGAGGCTTTTGTGCAGGTATCAATGTAAGCATTCAACTGTCGTCCGCAAAGCTCAAGCCGAGTGAATCGAGGCGTAACAAGCTCAGTCTTTTAGTAAGAGTTGATGCACAAATGGTTCATATAAATGTGACTACTATCTAAATAAGTGTAGTATTTGTTATTAAGTATATATAATACACTTTGAACATATCCAGTAGTTTTCGATTATTATTATTATTACAAATAGTGTAAGATTTGTTAAAAACTTGTTCACAAAGCAGGATATGCTACGAATTATGCGACTTCACACGACGTGCTTTTCTTTATATCATACAGATAAATAAAATTTAATTCTATTTATTACATCACAGTTTTTCACTATATGCATATGTATAATGTAATGATAAACGGAACTTATCAGAAAAACACAATTTTTTTCTGTTTGTTCCCACTAAATTCTGGAACTACTGGACAGATTTACACGGGACTTTCACCGGCCTATATTATAAGGAACACACAGGCTACTACAAACAAAAATTAAAGTTCTGATGCATTAGAGGGCGAAGCCTTGTATTGATCAGTGTTTGCCCTAGTCTAGTTAAGACAAAGCGTAGGTACCGTTGAGAACGTTGTCCGTTGCTTTATGCATTACCTCAATTATAATACAGCTAAGGGCAAAAATACAAAAACAACTTCTCAAAATATCAAAATAAAATATATTCATTCATTAATAAATATATAAATGGTGTCGTGGGACACCAGGTAGGAACGAAGTTCCTTCGGTTAATGTGGAATCGACACAATTTGCAAAAAAAAAATCGTGCTCAATTTTATGTAGGTTTTCTTGATTTTTCTCTTAAATTTTGCTGATTAGTTTTTATTTAAGTACAGGAAAGTATTTAGGAAATTCAGTATTTTAGGAAATAATAAATAACGTAAAATAAAAAAAATCGTAATTCAAATGATCAACTAAAATAATAAAATATGTCTCTTTAAGTAAAACTAAAATGAAATCAAATAAAATAAATATAACAATAGAGTTTAGTAGTCATTTGAATAATTTTCATTTACATAATTATCTTAAAGAGAAAACAAAGCTTTAGTTTTATTAAACCCAAAATTGTTATGTAAACCATCCGATGAGTTCGATTTACAAAATCACCGCAACCGAAACGTAAAATAATCCTGAAATATATATTATATAAAATATAAATATACAATAATCTTGAATCTGAAAAACATATTGTACTACATTAATCAACCATAAATATGAAGTGAAACCTGACATAAATAAAATTAAATAAATCTAGACCACTATAAAATAACGCTTTTGCATGCACTATAATTGTCATGAATAAATATCACTTGGTTTACACGATTATAAGTCAATCTAGACCTTTTGGCAGACAAAACTAACCCAGCGGTCGAGAAAACTCTTTCACTAGGCGTACTTGTTGCGGGTACTCCTAAAATCGACGTCGCTAGCGAAGAAAGCCACGGGAAAGAATCCTTATTTACAAGCCAGTAATTCAAGAAATCTACATCTTTAAGATCCTGCAGCTTGCATGTTGCAAAATATTTCCAACATTCTTGTTCAATTGGATCATCTACAGGTACAGACTGAGTTTCAATGCCAGAATGCTTTTCGGAAAGCCTGATTAGAAAGGAACTAACGGTAACGGTATCAGATGTCGTAGTCGGTCTTGCCACTGCTTGAGATTCAGAAGTCTCCATAGAAGGGATTAGATGTGAACGACTTTTAACAATTTCTCTGATGTAATCTGATAAGAAAGACACCCTTGTTTGATTCGAAATCTCAAGATCTCAAGGACATCTACTTCACGTATCCCTTGAAAGCGACAGTCCAACAAAGTAGCAGCCACTATTAGTTTTGTGATCGGGAATCGGTGACTTAATTTATCCATCATATTTCTTTTAAGAGTTAACAATACAAGTGGTTCATCATCTTCTGAGGACTGTAGTGCGTCTTTAATTTCTGATCGGAATATCAGCGCAACATTTAAAGATGTGGATTTTTGAGAGCTTAGTATTTTTACAATGACCTTGATTTTTTTAGAAATGTGAGTAAATCTGTCATTAACTTCTACTCAAAATTGTTTAATTTAAGTTGCTCTTCGCCAATTTTGTCAAGCAAGATGTTGACAGCGTAACGATTGCAAGAATGATTTAAACTTTCTAGCATGGCCAAAACGCTGTGCCAGCGGGTCGGTGTCGAAGTTTTTATGCTTGGTATTGGCTTCATAAAATCATCGATTTCACTGGAATCGCCATCATCCATCTCATTATAATCGTACACAAAATTATCAAGGATTGGATCCCGTCGTTTTCCAAATCTTCTCCTGTTTTTTCTAGTAAAACAATTATTTTTCGCTGTTCCTTATCAGCTTCAGCTTCTAATTCAGGTAATCTATATTGCAGCTTCTTCACTATTTTTTGCACTTTGTAACCAGTCTCTTGACTTGGGTCGAATTTATTCCATCGACATTCACCAAATTATGAAGACCATGGCCCAAGCAGAGATGACTGTTAAGTGAAGCCAAATCGACTGCACGTTTAACATTTGCTCCGGCGTCCGTGACAGCAAATTAGTTTTATCAAGCAATCCAAAGTCATTTTTTACTTCAGCGATCATATCACAATTTTTTGACCAGTTTTTTTTCGGTTATTAAGGTCGTTAATAACGTAAAATATTTGAGTTGCATATCTGTATAAAACATATTGTTACAATTAGATTCTCACTTTACATTGTACTTTAAATAAAAGAAAGGGGAAAAATATATACCTTCTGTCAGATAATGGTATGTGAAAGTGATATAATTTTGACTCCGATATTGATCGCTTCACAAATCAAAGGTTATTGCTCCACAGCATGACGCATCTAGCTGAATTGTCTTTTTCACATGTGATAAACAGCTTTCAAATACATCGTCCAGAGCCGTTCCAGATATTGTAAAACGAGATGGTAAATCTGCCGTGTTCCCAATTACCTTGTATTTCTAAAAAAAGGTAACTAACTTTAATCATTGAAGTCAAGTCTATGGATTAAATGAAGAAATTCTTTATTTTAAGTTATCTACGTACACCACGTGTACCTACCATGAAAAAGTCCTGCATTCATTTGTCTGATACTGAGTTAAATGGCATCAAAGAGCGACAAAACCAGAGAGCTAGATCTCGCGCTAGGAACCACTTGTCATTAGTTGACGACGCTGAGGATATACTCTGCTTTGAAGTTGAAGGCCTGCTGGTAGTAAAAAAATCTTGTATTGTCTTTTTAGCAGCTATACCCTTTTCTCGTAGACCATGAACATCGAGAAGGTGACGAATTAGATTTCCAGTGCTCACACATTTACTGTAAGACTTTACTTTTGTTCTAAAACATTAATCAGATAGAATTACATTAATATAGTACATGAGTAATGAGTTCGGAAGTAAAATATTAATAATAAAATAACCAATGTAAAATATTGTATATTTATAAATAAACTAATACTTACGTATTTAATTCTTTTGCACTAAATAATTTCCCACTATTATCACTGTCAATTGCATTCAAGTCACTTGTTACTTTACTTGCCATTGTTACTATGACGACTGTCGCGCCTGCGCACTATTTAACGGTTTTATTCCACGCTTTTACTATCACATATTTTTCAGTTCGGTCGCGCAGCAAAATCCCTATCTCCTCCAGCCTGCCGTAAGGAACTTCGTTCCAAAATATCCTTTAATGGAAGGGCAAGCCTAACATAAGTAATGAATGTCATGATAATATAATAGTTTATACATTAATGAAATAAAATATAAACGGATAAATAACATTAGTAGCATTATATAAAAGATTTCTCCAATAACCATTTTATTACAGATTCCAAAGTACATTTACGCTGAAATAGAAGTGGCGGGGTCGTGATTACCTATTTCCTGTATTAATTCGGCAGTGCGTTTCAACCCTCTGAAAGAGCCATTTCCGTCCCTTTATCAAAGCCCTTGGCTCTATACAAGCAGCATTTAGTGATATGAACATGATTTTTTTCACAGCTATTGATCTGAATTCTGAACGACGGTACTCGGAAATGTAGAGAGGTTTTATAACGTAATACGAGGTGTATTTAACAATTTATTATAATAATATTGTTAAATTTTGTGATATGATGCTTTATCTATACAGATGAATTAATTTCTGTTTGTAATGTTTAAAACAGATGTCTGCTAGAGCATAGGTAATATGGTTTTATATATAGTACTTATAAGAAAAACCTTATATTATTTAAGTTTTTTGTCTGTATACAGGCTGATCTCCGAAATAGATGAACTGATTTTGATAGAACTTTCATTGACATACGGCTAATGTAATAAGAAATAACTTAGGCCACTTTTATTTTATATTTTTTTATTTAAGATACTGACCAAAACATAAAAAATACCTAGAAACTAACCGAGTGAGTCGTACTTTCGAATATAAAATTCTCATGTGTAAAAACAGTATACAAGGCTTACCGCTCAACAAAGTATCGAGTAGAGCGTGAGAAAAATGACACTTCACATTCTCAGTAGTCTTTCATTGATCTATAAAAAAATTAATAAAAACTTTCATTATTAGCGAAAAGTTTATGTAGCACATAAGCTATTTATATGAATCAAAAGTATAACGAAGTGTGAACGCATTTCTACTGTCTGGCTTTGGCCTCTCTCATTGAATTACAAGCACATCGCAAGTACTTTACTTTTTATTATATTTAAAGCCCGGTCACAAAAACAATATATTATAAGTATACATTTATTAAAAATAAAATTAAAATATCATGTTTGTTTATTGTTACATTTAAAGATATTTAAAAAAGGTTACGAACATGATATACCACAAGTATGTACTTTATAAAGGCAAATACATTTTTGTCAATATTTTTTTTTGAAAATTTTATATTTTCTTTTGGTGTAATATCTTTTTTAAGCTCAGTGAAAACAAATTATCTGTATTGACTATCCAATCTTTTCTTTTTGGAACAATTTTACCCGATCATTAAAATCTAAGTACATATTTAGACACTATAGGTATACTTATAAAATACAACATGAATCGTGGTAAAATTATTATATTTTACCTTTTTGTCTTCTTTGATACACTCATACGCGTGAAAAATAATATAGAGATAGTGGTGTGTATCCTTAACTTTACTTTTAGCTCGCTAGTTATCAGGTAGAATGACGGACAAACGCTCATAAGTACTTAACAAAAAATACAATTGGAATGATATATTTGAAATACTATATAGCTCACAAAAACTGCGAAGACAAAAAAGTATCAACGCATCCGTGATGAAGGATCATTTAAAATTGTAATGTGAGCGGCCTCAGGAACGGATTTATTCGACGTAAATCGAAAAAATAATCTAAACATTTATTCTTTAAGTCAAAAGTACAAAACATTTGAATATAATTTATATGAATCCTTTTTTAAAAAGGAAGGCAAAGACTATATCTCCCACAGCTACAAGCTTAAAATGTAAATTAAATAACAGCTACGTACTAAATACAGGCAAATTTCAAAAAAGGTCTATTGCGAGAATACGTTAAAGTATTTAACACAGTATTAATTATCAAATCATTTTTAACTGTGTCATATCCATGCCGAAGCCAAATTTAATAAGTTTTAACTTTTATAGTATTATGTAATCTGTGATTTATATTACAAGTTCAACACCATGTTAAAAGCTTCCGCTACCCACGTGACGTATTTTACATATTAATATTGATTAGGCTAGTTTATATCATAAGGTTTATACCATAAAAGCTTACTGCTACGACTAACGTAAGTGCATAAATTAAATAAATTTTAGTGTGTCACATAAATATCCGATATAATAGCCGCCGTAACTAGGAAAGTTATTTATTTTACTCCAATTTTTTACTGATAAGGTTCCAACGATTTATCAACTGATTAAGCCTTAGTTATTATATAACCCTCCTATTGCAGTTTGCAGCCTTTGCAGTTATAGCCGAGTATTATTTTTTTTTCTTCTATTTTGACGCCCCACTGCACTTCTACTGCACGAACCTCCTTCAATGCAAGCGGACTTAGGAAACTAATTAGTTTCTCGCAGATAAGCGGGATCCCAACGTAAAGAACAGCTGTAGTTCTTCACCAGAAAGGAGATAGTAATAATGTCGAAAAAAATGATACACACATGAAAGTTTCACAAGTGCGATACCCAAGGTTAGAACTTCACTTGGTTTTCAAGCGAGTTTTTCAAGCGCGAACGTTATTACTGGGCTACTGGATTTCATAAGAGTCGCAAAATAGACATGGAAAAACAATAAAAATGCAATGTTTAAATAAAATATTTATATTTAAACTTTATGAACATGTCTATTTTTTAAACCTTCATGTCCTTCATGTTGTTTGGCTTTATAATAAAAACTTCGTATATTTATTACTACTACATATTATTTCGTATAAATTTTGCTTTATTTAGGTTCACGATTGTGTTAAAAATGACACAGTACGTTTTATGATTTTCCGTTTCGTTGTGTTGTTTTCCTTAAATGTTCATTTTGTTTATGTTTACTTCTTAATCTCGTTTTACAAGCTTTAGCATTCAGAATATGTTCTGAGCATTGTCGCATCATTATTAATGAACCGATTTGGTCACAGAATAGATTCCGTGGATTTGGTACAATAAATTAACTATAGTCGCAATGTAGTCCGTTATTAACACGCTCGCTTGACATTAAAGAAAAATACCTATTACTTTAATCATACCTATAACTTTTACGCAATTACAACTATAACAATAGACGGTTCTTACAAAATCGTAGTATCGCTTACAAAATCTTCTGTCGTATTTGAGTGTCAATTTGCACAGCAGATTTATATCAGTCTATTTCTTATTGACATATTAAAAAAGACTACACAACAGCCAACAGGTACAAAAATAATATTAAACTAATAGTATTAATTATATATGTTACTCATATATGTCAAATTAATCTCGTAATAAAAGGAGATGGACAATAAATAAAAAGATTGCAATCTTCATCGTCCCAATCTTTAGGTATATTAGTCATCAAGTAATGGCGCGCTAAATCCGGCCCCTGAGACGAAGGGTCACAAGATAAAGTCACATTGCATTTGATCGCATATATTTTGCATAATTTAAGCTTCGATTGCAAGATTAGGAACAGTGAATAAATTTTACCACATAACTGAAAGAATGTACCAATATCAATATTATTATGTGATTTCGAGTAAAATTTAATTAAGTATATTAGCTGCGCTTACTTTAGGTTATTTATGGGGATTTTTTTATTAATTAAGAAACCTACTTCTCGCATTTCTAAGCGAAAAAGTATACCTGCTTCTCTTATTTTGTTTGTTATATATCTGCCCAATTTAAGCCAGAAGTTTTGATAAATTATTTAGGTATCACTATTTTCTAAAGGCCTGGCATTTAACTTAAATTTTAAGTCTTTAATCAGCCCGCCAAGATATTAATGGGGATTAGCGGTTCGCGTTTCTTTTCCCTTTTTAAATAAATTAACATATATTTTGTTTCATGTCAGAATCAATAATAATAATTATATATAATTATAAAAAAAACTCTGTGCATATAACAGTACGTCTAAACGAATCAAATTGATAAATATGGGAAAACGATAATACCAAGAAACGAAATTGTCATATTAGATGCAATAACAAGGCTAATTTGCGTAATAGACTGATTGCCCTGTTACTAATACGAGCCGTCTCAACTTGATGCATGAGTGGACTGAGATGTTCACATGCATGGGAATACTCAGTACTCACTGATAGACCCGAATTACGTTTGACGCGGAAATGCGGGCTGGACCCTCAAAAACAGTCTGGTTGTAATTGCATTTGAGTAGGTAAAAGTCGATAAAACTACCTATATTTTTTTAGTATTAGATAAATTAAATATACCTAAATAATACATTTTTCTCAGTTTTTCCTAAAACTCATTAAAAAAAATTATATCACGTCTCTTTAAAATGTTTTCTATGTGACTACAGAAGTTAATCTTTTCTTACAAATGAAATGGAATCTACGTAAGTTTCCAGATATAAGCTACGACAATTACTCGATTTGTAATGCTTTTTAGGCTTTTTAAATTCTCCTTAGGTAAGTTTTGAATAGGTATATTTGTAAGTGTAAGTACATATTATTAACGACAATTACTTTTATACCAATATTAATTACCTTTACCATACTACCTTATTTATTGTGAGTAACTTTTTGTATAGACATCTTTATTTTTATTTTAAACCTATTTGTTTAACACAAACTTTTACTTAGGCGATTATTAAATCTTAAGATAAACAGATTGCCAAATCACTAGACGGCTGTCTGGGCAAAACTTACTATTTAAAGAAATAAACAGCTTTAGATATTTCTTTGCCAAAGGATCCCGAGTAAAAGTAATACAGTTGGCTACCCATATATCACTTGTCACCTAATGTAGATAGAGGATCTCCCTGATGTATGTGGTGTATCAACGAAACGAGTTTTCCGTCCAAAATAATCAGGTGTGAATGGGCTCCTAGGCTATTTGTTACATGGGTAAATTACCTGACAAAGTTAAACAAAGTTTCCGATATTGTATACGTATCGTCGGAATTTGCATGGAGTGTTTACGGAATAGAAATTGAGAGACATGCTTTATCTTTTCTGCGAGCTTTGCTACGTGTTTGTATGTCTTCGACTGCATAATACTATGTTTCGACCTTTAATTTCTTCCCATTTTTAGCTCGCCTTCTAGTTTTTCCGAAGTTTTTTCTTAAGTCCGCATATCGTATAGTTATATATGTATAGTTAATTCTCTTACAGCGATTACTTTCTTATTCTTCCTCATTAAAGTTTCTTCTCCAACTGTTATTCACGTACGATGTACAATTTTTTTATATAAGTTTATTTTACGTGGGTGAGGCCACAGGAAAACAAGGATTACTAATGTAGACGTAAAATATCTTATGCGTCTAACCTTACAAATAAATTATTAATATCATACATACATGGTTGATTATTTTCATATTTTTGGCACATGTCTGGAATGTTGTAAAGAGATTTTGAAAGAAATTTTGTTTTTTGAAACTTCTAAGAATAAGCGCTGTCAATCAAATAACATTTTTGTGATTCACATTAAGTATTTATTTTGTGTATGAATTTAAGATAAATAAAAATAAAAATTTTGTCCCATTCTCAGTGAAATCTATTATTTCTATCTGCTATTTCCCTGAATTCACCGGCTATACATCATATAAAGATTATTTCGCCTGCATTACACACTAATTGAAAGACGATCCTGTGCTTCAATTCTGCGTCAAACGAGTTTGTATTTCCAAAGCACTCGTAATTTAGTGCATAACATCTATCGATTTTAGTATCATGCAATGTTGTACTAACTTACAATACAATACCTGCGTTGAAAAAATTATATAAGTAGATCTTTCTTATGAAGTTTATTTAAGGAACTAGGTATATCAAAATTATTCGTAATCAGATAAACAAATTCTAGGGACCAAATATCGATTGATAAATGCAGATGATGTTAAATAATTTGCAAAACAAGATTTCTGACAAACGCTGGTGAAGAGTTCCTACTTCCAAAGACATTCTTAAGATAAAAAATTCTTTCCCGGACGAAATATATGAATCTATTTAAAGGTAAAAACGAGCCTGTTTTATAATAGTTTGAGACATGTAACACTCTTCACCTTGTCTCACTATATTATGTAAGTATATTAATTACATTTAGGTATAAACTTCTCACTCGCAACTCATCCTTGCTTCGCTTGGGTTTGTCCTTAGGTGCTCTCTACCATATTTAAAGTTTGTAGCACCAAAATATGTCGGACTTTCTTACAAATTTGCAAGAATCTTTAAATATCTTAAATCTAGCCCTGTCTCAAATCCGTCTTAGCGGACGTCTACTAAGTATAAACTAACTCCCTGCCAAATTTCATCTTTTAAAAAAATCGCGATGAATGAGAGTGTGTGTATGACCTTTTGCTTTTATATATTAAAATAATACATACTAAAATCAATAATTATTCCAGAAAAATTCTAATAAGTTTTCATCAAGCAGCAATAAAATTTTTCATTGTACTTTTTAAAGTACGGCCTGTAATCGAAACGAAAATAAAGATAAATCCCCACTGAGTAACACGTCTATTCGTGTGAGATTGAAAAGATCTCACTTCAAGCACACCTATGCCTGGCTTTGTTTGTTACACCTTCGCCTTCTAATACGTAGTAATGAAGACCGTGCCTTTATAAGTAGCAGGTGTTAGAGGAAATACACGTGTATTTTTGCGAAAAATCTTCTGGCTTTTTGTTATAACGAAGTTGCTTTATAAGTACAGAATTAGAGTAAAAACGTCTTTTTAAAACAAAAAATGTCTATTACGTAAGTATATCTATACTTACTTAATTATATTTGATTAAAAATAGTCAATATCGTTTAATTTAAATTTTAGTAATTAATGTAATAAATAACATTAGGTACGTTACGTTCCAGGAATGTCTTATTCTTACTTCTTGCAACGTTGGGAAATATTAATAGTTTTAACATTTATATTATACTAGCGACTCGCCCTCGCTTCGCTCGGGCTCTTCCCTAGACTTAGCACAGGCAAAGCCGCGGGTTCCGCTAGTTATGCATATAAACCTTCCTCTTGAATCACTCTATCTATTAAAAAAAACCGCATCAAAATCCGTTGCGTAGTTTTAAAGATTTAAGCGCACATAGGGATATAGGGACAGAAAAGGCGACTTTGTTTTATACTATGTAGTGATAAATCCATAATTCCATCAAATATTGCCAATTTTGGAACCTGTAAAATTAGAAATTAGAATGAACTTTTTATACAACGGCAAGCATATAGTTTATGGGATCGTTTAACTCTACATAAACCGTACTATTACCATTTCAACAATATTCAGCAGTCACACAGACAACAGACTAGATCTAAAAGGTCTTTTCAGCGTATTTACCTAAATATATAAATTGTAATAATATATTGAATACATACTACAATTGAAAATTTTCTAATTAAATGCAAAAGCGTGGTTTTCAAACAACGTCTCGCTTTTAGTGGCATTACGAGAGCAATTTTCGCAAACTGAAAAGCTAGTAAGGAATCTATATGTTCTCAAGAAACTTCAAATGGCAATTAAGTCACGATGTGTAAATAGCACTTTAACCAGACTCGCCCATTAACTTCTCATGCAGTTCCAAACTTGTGTTTCAGCTTGAATCACTTATCGACTCCTCCGCACCAGAATGTACGTTTACATTAAACACCGATGTACCTTAGAAAGTTGTTTCAGGGAAATTGCTTTACTCTTGTTTTATTCTGATTAGTTTTCTCTTATAATTTTGTATAGGCACTTGAACGCAGCAGTCTTAATAGTTTTGGTATAAAAATACATATTCACATACATACTTATTAATTGAACAGCACTGATACTGAACTTAATGTCTAGTCTCTGAACTAGATTCGTGAGAGGGAAATGCTTACAAAGGCATACATCTATCGACGTTAATCTAGACAAGTGTACCTATAGGGAAGTCATTAATGTACAAATAGCAGAGCATCATCAATTGAAAGTTTATAGATAATGTAGCATATTCATTACGTCCCTTATATAAAGTAAATACCTAATAAATTAATACCCAATAGGCAATATCAAGTAATAAATACATAGACACTTCTACATATTACAGAATAAAAATGTATTTTCTAATCAAATCAAATCAAATCAAATCAAAATATTTTATTCAGCATAAAAATTGTTACAATTTCTTACTGAACGTCATGAGTCTACCACCAGTTCGGAAAGAAGAAACCTCTGACCTGAGAAGAACTGGCGAAAGAAACTCAGCGGGACTAATTTTTTTTTTTTTTTTATCGTATTCTCACTCTTTTTTTTTTAAATTAAATTGTAGATTAACAATAATTCTATATGTTGAAATAGCCTGGCGGCGATCACAT
The DNA here is from genome assembly GCA_905231865.2 of Boloria selene. Taxonomy (NCBI): domain Eukaryota; kingdom Metazoa; phylum Arthropoda; class Insecta; order Lepidoptera; family Nymphalidae; genus Boloria; species Boloria selene. The sequence goes on from HG993133.1 coordinate 5,025,206, forward strand.
CATTCCCAAGGCGTACTGTCTTCTAAAAAGTCGTTAATCGAATAATAGCCTTTAGTACACAAACGTTCCTTCACAATTTTTTTAAATTTGGCAATAGAAGCTTTTTGAACGTTTTCTGGGATCCTGTTGTATAGACGTATACATTGTCCATAAAAAGAGTTTCTGACTCGGCGTAAGCGAGTCACAGGCATTACAAGTTTATGTTTGCTCCTAGTATTAATGCTATGCATGTCGCAATTCTTGGGAAATTCGTGTATATTTTTATGAACATACATAACATTTTCGTACACGTATTGGGAAGCAACAGTCAATATTTTTATTTCTTTAAACTTTTCTCTTAATGATACTCTAGGTCCTAAACTATATATGGCACGAATAGCTCTTTTCTGCAGGACAAAAATGGTATTAACGGTAGCTGCATTACCCCATAATAGGATTCCATACGACATAATACTATGAAAATAACTAAAATATACTACGCGAGCTGTATCTACGTCTGTAATAAGTCTAATTTTTTTTACCGCAAACGCTGCAGAGCTGAGTCTTTTCGCTAGCCCCTCAATATGGAGATTCCACTGTAATTTCGAATCTATGATGATACCTAGGAATTTAGTTGATTCTATCGGCCTTAACATCTCTCCACCCAATACTACACCATTATCAGCAATTTTAATGGATATGGATTTGGATACATTATTAATGTTGATCTAAATATGTTAAAATTAAAAATTATCAAGCTAGGTATAATCAAATTATTAAACTTATTATATTCACTAATATTAATATTAAGTGAATTTTCACCGTGATTGGCTTTTTATTTAAAATGTAATTAGACGTTTATTAGTAACACGGTCGCTTGGATATCCGAGTGATGCGGGTTCAAATCCGGGTCTTGCACCTCTGATATTTTCATGTGTGAATCATTTATATCATGACTAGCGACTCGCCCTCGCTTCGCTCGGGCTCTTCCCTAGATTTAGCACAGGCAAAGCCGCGGGATCCGCTAGTTATGCATATAAACCTTCCTCTTGAATCACTCTATATCTACTAAAAAAACCGCATCAAAATCCGTTGCGTAGTTTTGAAGATTTAAGCATACATAGGGACAGAGAAAGCGACTTTGTTTTATACTATGTAGTGATTACCACTTGTCTTACGATGAAGGAAAACATCGTGAGGAAACCTGCATGTCTGAGAAAACCTAATAAGTATTCGAAAGACATGTGAAGACCGCCAACTCGCACTAGGCCAGCGCGGTGGGCTATAGCCTGATCCCCTTCGTACTGAGGGAGGCCCGTGCCCAGCAGTGGGACGTTAATAAGGGCTGATGATGATGATGACAGGTAAAAGATTCTAGTCCCTCAGTTATACTACCATTCTTAAAAAATATTTAAATTATTTTTCCTTTGATAATTACTTCGAAAAAATGTTTTAACCACAGCAACTGCTACTGCCACTAGCAACTCTATTAAATTTGACGTACGAAAACGATTAGGACGACTCTATAGTTAAAACGAATCAAAACTTGACCAATGACCGCGCTGTCCAAATTAGAGTGGGAGTCTCCGAGGTGCTTTAATCAGATTAGGCGGTCAAGCTTTCCTGAATGCAGACCTGGCCTTAAGTACCCTCTAGATAATTAGTTCTTGTACCGCTTTGTTACGTTAATTAATCAATCTACTAGCAGAGAATTTGAATATAATTAATATAAATAATAAATAATTATTTATTTCCTATTATTCGAAATATTCATACTCATATAGGATACCAAATTACAAATAAGATAAACATTTCTTAAAAATTGTTTAAAATGAAAAAAAAAACTTGTGTTTCTATTATTTTTATAAACAGAAAGCTTATAAATTAAAACTGATGAAAACTTAAGTACGAAAATATAATAATATTTTCGAACTAAAATTCAATTGACTTTTTCATAGTAATTAGCATACCATTATTAGGTAAATATCACCACATAATTAAGTTAAGACCATTCAATGTTGTTAATAAAAATATTACACACTAAAGACTGCCCTCGTCTACATGATAAATATTATTGGTTATTATTTAAGGGTGAGTAAATTGAAATTAATTTTAATTATCTAAGTTAATTATATATATTAATAAGTATTTAATTCTTCCATTCATTATGAACAATGGCATATTATATTACCTACTCGAGTGTCGCACAAATGCGGGTCGTTCATTAAAGAAAGGCGATAAAATAGGGTAAACATACCGGTTATCGACCGTTTAAGCGACTTGTTGACTTCGGAGTTGATTTTTATCATAATGATGTACTCCAAGATTTTTCAAAAAAATATCATTGCATCCTACAATAGTCTAGTTTCATTAAACCTAGCGCCTATAGATGTATCAGTGATACATAATTTAATAAAAATATATATTCGTAAAAATAGCAAATATACCGGTTATCGGCCTTTTCACTCAGTTATCGTCCACTAGTGCACTGGTTATCGGCCATCTATTCTATGGTAGAAAAACGACTCTTGTGTAATAGCCTGTAAGGTTTATAATAGTATGATAATAATACAATTAACAAATTCACAAAAGCTGTATATTTTTACTCTCTTTTACGACTTAAAAATAAAATTAAGTAACGGTATTAAGGTCAAGATCACAAGAACCACATTTAACACGGGCTGGAGTTTCTTCTACTTTTTTTTTAATTCTCTTCTTTGATGGTTGGTGGTGGTGAAGTAGTTGTTCTTTTCTCTTAAGCTCTTTCGAGCTTTCTTTTCTTAATTTAGTTTTCTTTGTCCTCTTTCGCTATATCTCTTTTTTCATAGTATTGTTGCCAACCTAAGACTTGTGATAATTGAATGTCACTAAATGGTGATATTGAGATGTCGATAAGAGATATATAAGAAAAACTATGGAATCTTAATAGAGCTGTGCGAAATGTGAAATTTTCGCCCTAGCGTTTTCGTACGCTTGTTAGAAGGACTTTTAAATTCAAAGGAAAGTTTAGGGGCTCTTAATTTTTTTTTCTTTACTGATAGGTGCCATCTGATAAAAAAACAAGCACAATTCTAACACCAAGCACAGCAACCAAAATGTATCCATTATCATTAAAACATATAAGCTTATTTACAAGCTTGAATAAGTTCGCCTTTACAAAATAAAAACAGATATATCCCAAGGGAACCATATATTTTTCCGGGATAAAAATTAGCATGTGCTATTCCAGAGTATACTCTATCTCTGTACCAAATGTTGTGCTTGAGTAACAAACATTCAAACATACATCTTAACTTTCACTTTTATAATATTAGTAAATTTATAAGGGAGTTTTCAAACGGCCGGGGACAGGTTTTGTTTTTACTGGTCATCGGCCGTTAAATATTCGCTATTTTGGAAGGCCATATCTTTGAAAAAATAAGGTATACAGGCGGTCGTAATCTAGTTGTAAATTCACAAAACTCTAGCTGTTCACAAATATAGTGCAATGTATGTTGGTGAATTTAAGGTTTCCGCAATAAAGGCAAAGAAAAACGACGCTAATAAACCGGTTTTGCGACCACCAGGTCGGAAAGTAGATTTTGTAATTAATCGTTAACGTATTGTTCGACCACCAAAAATATCATAAATTATAAAAAGTTTGATGAGTTTAGGCACTTGAATATTGAAATTAAACATGCCTAATTCCCACAAACCAAATCAATGACCAATAAAGTAAGAGTAACACTTAAAAACTTACCTTTGAAAATCAATCCACCTACTATTTTTTTCGCTAAATTTTACACGCGTTCATACACCAAATTTTGAAAGAGCGACTGAGTGCTCAATTTGAAAACTTCGAGGTCATGCCGTTAAAATATAAACTGTGAAGTTCGCCCGGATCGAATGACGCGAAATTAGAAAAGATCGGTCTATAACACTGTCTATTATTTAAAATAACATGCGAAGTGGTCGAAAAGGGGTAGTGGTCGGTAAACCGGTGTGTTTACTCTATCTCTGCAGACCATCAAATTTGAAATATTTTATCAACTTATATAAACTCCAAGTTTTGCATCCAGCACTAGTAAGCGTTTGGAAAAAAAATAATAATTTTAATTACTTAGTTATTGTTGGAGTCGGTGCCAGCCAAGAAGGACAGTTTTATCCTGCCTTTGTAATGAACTTTCGCACGGATATTTTGAATAATCATATTAAGATTATTTTGCTTTGGCTCGGAGCTATAGCCTAAGAAACAAAAGAAAAATTTTTGAAATCGGCCCACAGACGGTGGAGAAATCGGTGAACATACATAAAAAAATATATACAATGGAACATATAACCTCCTCCTTTTTTGATGTCGGTTAAAAATTATTAAACGACGTTAAAAAGAGCCGAATACAATATAAAATGTATTGTGAATGAACTGTTAGACTGTTCTATGTAAAAGATTGGTTATTTAAAAATGTTAATTCGCTGGATGTAATCCATATTCAATGGAAATAAAGGACTCTAGAGGAATAAAAGGCCATAGAGATACGCTGATTTGTCTTTATTTACTTCTATTATTTTATGAAGTAGCCTGTAATTATATTAGCAAATTAAATTTGAAATAAGGAATTGATGCTTTAAAAAAATAAAAAAAAACTAATTTTGAAGTTTAAAAAAGTAACGACCTAAGCAAATATTTAATTATAATAAATATTTATTAGTAAGCAATATTCATGTAAAGAAAAAAAGCAGATGAGCCCGTGGATACATACATACATACATAAACGAAATGCACATAAATGTACATTGTACATGTTAGGCATTGTACCGACCCGCACCGACAGACATGCTATCTGTCGCACCGCATCGTACGTGTACTGCAGTGTAATTGTGTACCTTTGCTGAGTAAATGCAATTATCGCCTGTACACAAAGAGTTCTGCTCCTGTGTTTGAAGTAACTAACAGAACAATGTACTACCATCGATATTAACTAGGTTCACCTGCACACTACGTAAATGTTTTGTGTACATATGCATTTTTGTGTAGACATTAAGTAGGTACATGGGTATTTTGTTTTAATATTAAAAGGTATACAATTCTGGCCATGAGGTGAAGCAACTCAACGAAAAGATTATATTATAGTCCCTATATTTCAAAGGTTATTTTACTATACTAATCTGAATCTACTAGACTAAGGGTTCATCCCAAACGAAGCGAAGGCTGGTCGGTACTCTGTAGTATATCATAAGTGCTTTAATTTTAATTACATTAATGTTGGTAAGCGCGGCAAATATATAAACATATTGTTCTACCAGAGGGTTAATTAAATACGGTTTAATTTCCTACGTTAAACCGTCGACGTGGAGTAGCTCTAATTAAATATTTCTGTTTGTAAATAAGCATGTTATAAATTAGTACGTAGAAGGTAATAAATCGCACCGTCACGTACAGGTTTTAACTGGTCTAAATAAGTTATTAAATTTACAAATCTTAGGAAATACCAACATTTTAAGATATTAAGCCAGTAATTAAACGATCGATACCCCAATCTACTTAAATTTTATTAGGTACAAAAATCTACGTAATTCAAAATATGTAACAATTTAATGAAATTAACCTTCATGTTTTACATAAGATGGATATTGCATTTAATTTACGTCATGTCGAAAAAAGAAAATACCGACTGAAATATTTCGATGTATGATATTGCCTAGTAAAATTTACAGGCGTTTTTTTTTTCAATGTTGCCCTTTGAATATATTTATAATCAATATACTCGTATAAAATAATGAATAATGAACACAATTCATTATTTCATACTCTAGCTCTCTAGCTGGAGCTCTAAGTAGGTTTAATGGTTATATGTTTGATCTGTATGCGTTTCCTCGTAATCATTAAACTGCTGCTGCTGCGATTTTAATGATGCATAGGACGTTCAATTAATCTTCATAACGCGAGTGTCCTAGTACCTTAGGGTACTACGACACTCATAGGTACCTATATAATAATTTGTTATAGGTCGTGTTTTAGTCTTTTGTGTTTTAAACAATTGAGAATCTGAGAACTTTATCTGAAATTAATAAAAATAAATAGTTCAGACCCACATAATCCAAAGGCCAAATGAGTTATTTTACAAACCAAACAAAACGAGGTCTGCTGGGAAATGAGAAGGAAATTAAATTTCGTCACCCACGACACTTGTCCAAGTTTACTGTCAAATAAGCTGAAACAGTCTGAAACAAAGACAAGGAAAACATTCTGATTTTTTGCTATCCAAAGCTATTTACGCGTTGTTATGCGAACTTTTATAAAGGAAAAAGGAAATGCTCCATTTACAAAATTATCCTAATACAACTTTAATTTACTTTTGAGTTTATAAATTGTAATTAATTGTATGTTATAAGATATTAGTTTTCCTCCGTGACTTCGGTACCTAAGCCATTAGTGAAGGGGATAAAAATGAAAAAAGCTGCTGCACAAATCCTTCACCAAGATTTTATCACAATATGTTTAGCAATTAAGCAAAGAAAAGGTAACAGAGTTATATTGTTACCATTATTTACTTTAATAATAAAACTGCAAAAAACCATATTATCAACATTTATTTAGCATTATATAAATAGATATTATTAATAATTATAACCACTTTGTATAGCACAATACATAATTGTACAACAATATTGCAGGTGTTTACTAAAAATGTGTCCCAGCACTAGAAGTAGGGGCAAAAAATTGATCTATTAAATACATTTAAATATATTAGAGATTTCAACATATTTGTATACATCACATCAATCAAATGCTAATAATGTCTGTCACAAGCCCAGCTGCTATTGTAACACCTGCAACTCGTAGCATAACACGCCCCAGTTCTTTCACATCCTTGTACTTTTCAATACAAATTGGCCTGCAAACTTCTATTTCTACAACAGCTACTGAATTATTACCTAAGCACCTAGGTTTCTTTTTTAAGATCTCTCTTGTGCTTTTATTTAATAATGCCTTCAGTTTCACTATATTTCCTGACTCTACCAACGACTGGTGGTGAATGAGGACAGGAAAACCTTTGGTTATAGGTACCTTTACATTAAAGACTATCAATCTTGCTTCAAATCTTGAGGTTACAGGCACCTGTTGAATTGGATCACTTAGTATATAGCCCGTAGAGACATTCTGCATTTCAACACCAGATAATGTTACACTGACTTGATCACCAGCAAATGCAACATTGCTTACCAAGTCATTTATACTCAAACTTCTCACTTCTGCTATTTCTTTTGTAGGACAAACAAGAACTTTATCTCCCTTGTTTATAATACCATTTTCAATACGCCCAGCCACACAAAATCCAGAACCAGTTCCTTTGAATATATCATTTATTGACATGCGCAATGGTTTTTCTACAGGTCTTTGAGGAACATTGAATTTGTCAATAACATCAAGCAAGCAAGGTCCATCATACCACTCTAACAAATCAGGCTCTGTTGGAGATTTCACCAAATTTTCACCAGTCAAACCAGAACAAGGTACATATGTTACATCAGAATCCTTAAAGCCAGCCTGTTTCAAAAAGGCTTTGAGTTTTTTAACAATTTCATCAAACCTGTCCTGAGACCAATTACTGGTATCCAATTTATTCACAGCTACAGCTAGCTGGTTAACTCCGAGAGATCTAACGAGTAAAGCATGTTCCCGTGTTTGACCACCAAGGTCAAAGCCTGACTCAAATTCACCTCTCGTTGCATCAACAACTAGAAGAGCAACATCAGCTTGGCCTGCACCTGTTATCATATTAGGAATAAAATCAGCATGACCTGGAGCATCTAAGATTATAACTTTTTTTGTTTTGGTTTCAAACTGTGCCCTTCCTACATCCATTGTTATGCCTCTGACTCTCTCTTCACCAGTCTCATCTAATACCCAAGCATACATAAAACTTTGTTTTCCAATTTTCTTACTCTCTTGCTCATACTTATGCAATGTTCTCTGACTGACTTCACCTAGATCACACAAAAGACGACCCATTAGTGTAGACTTTCCAGCATCCACATGGCCAATAACCACAATATACAAATGGTCTTTTTCAGATCCTCTCTCATTGGTATATTGTAAATTAGGATCAACTTTATTTTCTTTAACCTTTAAAATTTTATTATCATCTCCTTGGTCTGTTCTAGAAGGAGTTCGGTCACTGGAAGCTGGAGACTGGTTTCTTGGTGTTCGTGAAGGACTTCTAACATTTTCTTCTTCTATTTTAAAACCTTTAATCACTCCAACCTTATTAGGTTCCACTTTAGTAGCAATTACTTTTGGTGTTGTGTCCACCTTACTTGAAATAATAGGCAGAGGTACAGGTTCAATTATTGCAGGTGGTTGGTTAAGTGATTTTGTATTAATTTCTTCACCACATTTACCCTTATTTTCGTTTAATATTTCATCTAATGCTCGATTATAATTAAAGTTGTGGTTAAGCACAGATTTTATTAGAATATTTTCTGGAATTGTATCACCTAAAACATTTCTTAGCTCATCGAGACATGACATTAGTTTTGCTTCATCATCCTCACTTAAGTTAAGGCCGCGTAAGTCGAGTGACTCACGTCGTTGTAAAACCGGTACCGTAGGTTCTGGTAAATCTTCATTTACTTCTTCCTCTTCTAGAATATCCCTTTGATTGCCTAAAAAGTTTGCTATAGCACGTTGATTTCTAGAACGATCATACATCCACTGTGCTGCATCACTTGGTGACAAGCAGCTGTCTTCTTCGACAGAATGCCCATATACATCATCATCATCGTATTCGTCGGAATAATTTCTGTTCCTTACATTTCTATGGCGAGCCATACTTTTAGTGCAAATAAATATTCTAATAGTTTAATGTCATTATTTATTTTTTATAATCCAATTTTCACGTTCCAAAATTCAACACACTTTTGACAGTTATATGTTAATGTCATAGCAGATAGCTTAATTTCAACATGATACAAGCACGTCGTTCGAAAATCGAAACTACCTATCTACGACTTACCTTAATACAACATAATATAAAAATGTATCATAAAATATTTACATAATTAACTGTAGCTGAACTATTATTTTATTTTTGTTTTTTTGTTCTGTATTTTCCAATTATCTTTATAGCTAGCAAAAATTAATTGAAAGTTTAAGATTTTGCATGATTGTTTTTTTTCTGTTTAGTCATTTTTTTAATGAACATCTCTAATTTACTTTTTAATTTCTATATTTTATATTCGGTCTACGGAAAGTTATTAAACTTGAAGGCTGTATGGACTATAGTCCTTTGCTTTTCCCTATTGGGGATAAATTTTAAAAACAACAATTAAACATTTCGTATACGTCAAAAGTCAAAACTGTCATATTTCATTTTTCTAATTTCTCAACAAATGATTCGACAAACAATAAAAACGTAACGCCCACAATTTACTATTTGTGTAGCTAGTTTAAACAAAAACAGTGACTTTTATTTGTTTAAGGCAGTTTATTTCTGTATTAGTCTAAATTTTGTAATAAATATATACGTTCTATAAGTAACAGCAAAATCTAAAACTACTAATTATTAGTTTTGAACTTAGACCCTGACTACATTAAATTCAAGTTTGTCAACATGAAGAAAAAGGTAAAAAATTTGATTGATTGGAGTAATTGTAAAGATGTCAATTAATCTTTTAGGTATTTCTATATTGTGTAAGTTTTAATTATTTTGATAGGTTCTATTGATGGGCAAAAGTGGATCTGGCAAAACCAGTATGAGATCCATAATATTTGCTAACTATATAGCAAGAGATACACGGCGGCTAGGTGCTACAAGTAAGTATTTAACACCGTTCATAGAAAAAGTTATTACTTTACCTATTATCAAGCATCCATGTACATGTTGTGAAGTTTATTTTAAAGATATTGTGGAAATAAGCTTAGGCAAGTAACTTTAACTTTAAGCAGTTACTTCTTGAGTTCTATTAAAATAATATTATATATGTAATTTGATTAAATATTAATCATCATATCATAATCACATAGTGATATCAAAATAAATGAATATCATGATTTTACACAGATTTTTTGTTTCTTAATAGTGATGAAAATTATTAGGAAATAGTTTTGTAATATTAAATGTAATTCTATGTTTTCAGTCGATGTTGAACATTCACATGTCCGGTTTCTGGGTAATTTAGTCCTTAACCTATGGGATTGTGGAGGCCAAGAAGCATTCATGGAAAATTATTTTGCATCTCAAAGAGATAATATTTTCAGAAATGTTGAAGTCCTCATATATGTATTTGATGTTGAAAGCAGAGAAATGGAAAAGGATATGCATTACTATCAATCTTGCCTTGAAGCTATTTTACAGGTATAAAAGCTACAGATAAGTAACAAATTATATAAAATAATAGTGTCATTCGATGCCAACCATGCCATTATTTATAACTAATATAACTTTTTTAATTTTTATTAACTATAAATAAATACATAAGGATGAAATTTCATTTGTTAGAACTCTCCTGAAGCCAGAATATTCTGCCTGGTACATAAAATGGATCTTGTAGCTGAAGAAAGACGGGAAGAAATTTTTAAAACTCGTGAGGAAGATTTAAAAAGGCTCTCTAAACCACTTGAATGTACCTGTTTTAGAACTAGTATATGGGATGAAACACTTTATAAGTAAGTTGAAACAGAATATTGACTCGATAAATAAATAAATTTAACATTAATTTCTCTAATAATAATAATACATATAACATAATATTATAACTATAAATAATGTGTGTTCATTCAAATGTAAAATTAATTGATTTTTTTCTATTACAGAGCATGGTCCAGTATAGTCTACAAATTAATACCCAATGTCAAAGCATTAGAATCATCTCTGAGACAGTTTGCTGCTATAGTGGATGCTGATGAGGTCAGTTATTTTTACTGCTAGTTTAGTATAAGTCTTTACCTTTATAAAGGTACTAATACATAATTTATGATAATGATGATACCTCATTTATTCTTAATAAACACTGCTGTTTGTTTTCTAAAAAGATGGCTTAACAAAGAGTTATGTATAACATTAACTTTCCGATTCTGATAAGTGACATAATTGAAGGAAAGCTTGGAACTTTATAAGGTTTTTCACCCAAGCCTAAAGTGTAAACCGATCATCAATATAATGTTTATTTAATTATTGTTAGTACTTGTTTTTGTTTGTTAAATCTCTTTTATTAAGCAGAAGCATTTCCCGCAGCTCTGCGCACGTTTTAAAGACCGGAGATTCAATAATTCGATTTCACATACTGTCTGATTTTTAACAGCCGGTTTTAACTGGTACTTGAGATTTCTCAGAAATGAGATATTTTCCAGCAGTAATAAGTATTCTATACTGTGACCCGATAATAATGACTATTTGATAAGAATTCGAAAAAAATTCAATGTGCACATTCAACTACTAGTTAGAATTTTATTATATTAATAAAAAACATACACTCAAGCATTCACCGAACTTAAAATTAACATCAAAATAAAATGATATAAATAAAATTAAATAACATAGAAGTTTTTCTTATACTTTCATATGCATTTAGCGAAAATTTGTTATTTTGATTTAACAACACTCATTTATATATTTTACTAGCGACTCGCCCTCGCTTCGCTCGGGCTCTTCCCTAGATTTAGCACAGGCAAAGCCGTGGGATCCGCTAGTTATGCATATAAACCTTCCTCTTGAATCACTCTTTCTATTAAAAAAAACCGCATCAAAATCCGTTGCGTAGTTTTAAAGATTTAAGCGTACATAGGGATATAGGGACAGAGAAAGCGACTTTGTTTTATATTATGTAGAGATATACATATTATTGACGACACATTGGCTCAGTGTGTAGTCCAGCGCCAGCGGTTGCGGGTTCGAGTCAGGCTGGGGGCACTCATTTGTTGAACACGAATGTTTGTACACTAGTCATGGGTGTATTTATATATAATATGTATGTATTTAAAAGCTATATACAATATGTAGTGTATCAACTATCTGGTATCCATAATACAAGCTCGTAGCTTACCATGGAACTAGATAGCGCTGTGTGTTATTGTCCCAACATATTATTATTATATACTAGTGACTTAGCTTACTTAGGTACCCCCTTTTGTATAAGTTTTTACAAACTTTGTTTTTTTATTTTTTTTTATTATAAAAACATTCCATGTTCCGGAACATACAAAAAAATATTAGCCGAATTGGTCCAGCCATTCTCGAGTTATGCGCTTACCAACATTCATTTTTATTTATATAGATTATTATTATGTTTAATTATTATTTATTATATTTATAGGTGCTACTATTCGAGCGCGCGACGTTCCTCGTGGTGTCGCACTGCCAGAGGCGGCCGCACCGCGACGCGCACCGCTTCGAGAAGGTCTCCAACATCGTGAAACAGTTCAAGCTGTCGTGCTCCAAGCTCGCCGCGCAGTTCCAAAGCATGGAGGTGATATGGGTTTTATTTATTTTTTATGTGAAAGAGAGATGTCTTGGCATTAAAACCAACTCGTAATTCCATTGTCTTCACTCTCGTATGTTAAACAGTATATTGTGTAATTTAGGGTGGGCAAAAAAAAAATTTTTTCCTTAGTTAACATGAAAATATCGTCTAAGACGAAAAAAAAATTCTAGTAAAAATAACATGGGTTTTTTTTCTTTTTTTGTTTGGATTTTCAATGCACTTGAACCAATGAATGTCTCGTGAAAATCAAAACATATTCTTATAGGAAATTTAACGATCTACAAAAATGGTCTGAGATGATTTTTCGCTAAGCTGACTCGTTAAGAAGTTATTTTAGGTTAAAGACCAAACTATAAATCGGAAAGGATAACTTTGACTATTAACGATATATTTAACTACATATATAAAGATAATTTATTATAAAATATAACTTTGTTCAATTTGATTATTATTTATAATTTATTTTCCAGGTAAGAAACAGCGTATTCGCAGCGTTCATAGACGGTTTCACGAGCAACACCTACGTCATGGTCGAGATGTCGGACCCCAAAATACCGTCTGAAGCAACCCTCATCAATATACGAAACGCAAGAAAACACTTTGAAAAGCTAGAAAAAGTATCCTCTAACGCCCCCAGCCAGTACCCCTGAATATGTGGATATATATTAAAATATTGCTGTATATATTCGTTATTTATGTATTTTTTTAATATTTTTTTTATTTATAGCTTGGGATCATAGGCAGCAGCTGTATAAGTAAAGCCTTGATGTATTGTTGTTAAAAAAACTTGTAGACTACAACAATGTCTAGTGTGATTCTTAATCATAATAGACAAGACAGGTTTATAATGTGGCTCGTCATATTCAACTATCTTTGATTGAAGAATAAAAACTAAAAATATGCAAATTTAAAGTGTATGTGTTCAAAATAACACTTTTTGAAGTGAAACTTCTTTAGAATCGTTGTGATTTCAAAGTCGATGAAACGAAAAATAAGTCCATAGTACCAGGCGCTCAGGGACGGGGAAGAGTTAGCCTTAGTTAGTTCTCGCCCACCGCGAGTCAGTGACATTTCTAACTCTGTCTAACTCGTGGGTGTGACCTTCGCGCCATCTCCCTCTCTCAACGAGCTTAGACGGGGTTATTCAGTATAAATATAAACGAGATTTAAAAATTAGTTTGCCAAAGAAGTTTTACTTCTGACATGTGTACTTTGTACACACACTACACACTTTTTTTACTTTTTCTATGTACATAATATTATATTTACTTCGCAATTTTTTTGTCTGTTTATTGCGGCTAATCTAAGAAACTGCTGGACCGATTTTGATGTGACTTTCACTGGCAGATAGCTGATGTTGCGAGCAGTAACTTAGGCTACTTTTATTTTGGAAAAAAATAGTACATATTTGGCCCACGTTTTCAATTGAGCCTAATATATGGACGCACTCGAGCGAAGCTATGGTAATTATAATAATATATACTATCCATTGTTCTTATATATAAATTAAATATTTATTAAATCTTATACGAGATAGTTAATAGTATAATTAATAAGCACAGGACATAATATTGTATAAAATGGAACCTACAACTTTTTGTCTCTCTTTTTTTGACAAAGGAAAGAGCGTGATAGCAATATAAAGAAACCGTTTGTTTGTTAAACCACTGGTATCAAATTCAGTCACACATTCATTCATGTGATATTTCCATATCACATATGTGATCGAATCACTCATACCGCGTTTGTTTATAAACTCGACGTGATTTAATTATTTTAACAATTTAAGAAAATCATTTGTATGTATAATTTATGAAATTCTTTATCAAAGTTAAGTTAAGTTAAAGGGTTAATATATTAATTTTTTTTTTTGTACAACTCTACCCAAAAAGATAGCAAGGTAATTCAGTTTACTTAAGTGAAACGCGTTAGACCGAATACAATTTTATTATTCGAACACTTACGTTACTTACATACTACTACTACTACTACTATACTACATTTACGTTAAACTTATGGTAAAGCATAAATAAACCAAGTACGAAAAATACAATATCGACAATAGCAAATTTACAATGTAGAAGACGTATAAATTACCTATATAAGCTTAAATCTTTGATTAACTGATTAACTAATATTTAAGTGTCTACACAAAAATATTCCAACTAGAACTTCTTGGCTGAATGAAGCTATTGATAAATCTTTATATAATAAAAAAATAAGTTTTGACCTCTCTAACTTATGTTTATGCCTTAAAAATATTTTTATTGAGCTTAAGCATGTTATGTACAGTTTTCTATTGGTATATTTACTTCAAAAGGCCACTGCGCTATTATGATTTGAGAAAATTCTTATTCGACTCTCAGAAAATGAGCAAAAAAACTAGAATAACAGTTTAACTCCGTCTTGATATTTTTTAACATTTGTTCTTGTAACCCATATCTATGTATAAATAACTAGTTTATACCTACAAAGTATATATAAAATCTTTAATGTATCAAATAAAACATATTCTTATTATTGTTCATTTTAAACGTAAGATTTGATCTGTGATCTATTATGGTTTTAGCTTATTGTTAAATGCAATGCCAAGTGTTATTGTTAAAGTGCCTGCACACATTTGATATTTTCAAGTTTCAACTCATTTGTTCGAAAGTTCCAAAATTTAATTGACTTCGAAAATAATTACCTAATTCGTCTTTTTGTGGGTATTATTCGATGTTTTCCATTAAGAATCGATTTGCATATTTTTTTAATAGGAAAAATTCTAATCGTAGATTAATTTAAAAAACACCTTTAAAATAAATTATTATTATTTACCTTTTAAGTAGTTTGGACGAAGATATATTTTGTTACTAGTAGGTAGTAATTAAAATTACTAAGATCTTTAAAACTATTGCTCCGATTCAACTAACTATTTAATATTCCTACATTATATTGAATTCCTGTTTGTGAAATAGTTTTAAAAAGAGTTTGTACTTCCCGAGTATTACCTACTAAATACTATTTTTTTTATTAGTACAATAAATTAATTCTATATAATTAATCTAAGTATTTTTGATTAGTTCGCTCAAAAGCATCTAAAGCATGCTTTTATAGATGTGATTGTTAAGAGATTATCAATTGTGAGCAGGCCTTTAGCTTTGTACTTTCAACTTTAATACTGAAAGTAAAATTTCATATCATAATGTGTACAATAATATTATCATAAAAAATTTGGACTATTATTAAAAGTAAAGTAAGTTAATATTGCAATCTTAAAATTGTTACAAAACCTCATTAGTGTCTTTAGTTTTCAATGAAAAAGATGTATGTTTGGAATTATTGCAAGTTAAAAGAGAATGTTATTTTAAAGTTACATGTTTTGGCATTAAATATAATATAAATTTAAATTTATTCAAGTTCTTTTTTATTTCAACTCTAAGCATATTCTTTGGAAAGAATCACTAAAAAACTGCTTGTGATCATAGGTAGGTATGACTTTACCTAAATGAAAGTAATAGTAGAATTACTTTTATTTTGGATGTATTTTATTCAGCCCTTTTTAAACGTCCTACTGCTGGGGGGGCACGCTTTCCTTCAATACGAAGGATGATGCTACGATCCATCACGTTACACGCTAAGACCAAACGTCATATGCATTAGTAAAATTTAATCTAAATTCTCTCAGAGATGCAGGTTTCTGCACTATATTATATATATTTTCTTCCCTCGTAAAATAAGTGGTAATTAATATTTAATAATTATGTTAGAAATGATTCTCACATGAAAATATCAGAGGTGCAATACCCAAGATTTGAACCCGCTTCACTTTCTTTCCAAACAAGCACGTTGCCACTGACCCACTGCTTCCTTAACCGTTACACTTATCTAATATGTTATCAAATCCTATACTCCTAAGTTTATCAAAATAATTTTAGGTACCTATTGGATATACGAGTAGTTTGTGACAATTCAAACGAACCTATATCTTAAAAAGATAACACGTAAGATATCTTTTCAGTCTATCATGAATATTAATATTTAAAAACCCTAGATTAGATTTAGGTTTAAACCAAATAAATAACTTTTCATGTTTTCTTTTAGAATTTTATTAAAAAGTTACATCAATTAATGCAAAATATAAGTAATTAAAACCGCAATTATGTTTATTAGCGTTGTCTAGACGTTGGATCCGTGACCTCTGCACTGATACAACGGTCATCAAAAAATATTATTTTAATAAGTATTTGTAAGTATTTGTTTACCATATAAGGATAATATTTATCTATTATTTAGGCCAATAGGCATTGTGACTTCAAACAAATCGCAAATTATAAAGACATTGTTTATCAGAAACAATCTATTGCGAAGGCAACTCATGCCATTACGGCCGATATTTCTATAACATGCGAGCTATAAGAATGATTCTTATTACGTATGAATTGCGTCATGCGTATTTTACTACTGGCTGGAAGTTTCCTTTTCACTTCATACGGTACTAGCAATAGCTCTTCGACGTATTGAGCACGCTTGTGATGTGTATTAATTTGTTAAATCTCATTCAGTGATATTTTATCGAGTGTCAAGGTGATAGTGCTCTTGTAACATTGATCTTCGATTTACGGTAAGTTTAGACTTAGAAACATTTATAATTGTAGAATGTAGATAAATAATGTGTAGTTTAGAAGTACTATATGTAAGTATCTGTAAAATTATTAGTTTATTAAAGAATAAAAAATATCTATTCACATTGAATAGATATTTTTTTCTTTATTTTTTACACAATGATGAAACTGGTAATAAGTGATACACAGCTAATTGCGAAGTTATTACCTAAGAATTCAGCCCTTATAGCCTTATTAAATGTTAAAAACTACAACGGGGAACCCCAAACCCTCTCAATATTCTTTTTTTTTAAATCATCATGTAATTGAACATGCCACTCTTATTGGACTTGGAGCCACAATACAAAACTCAGCGACGCAATACTGAATACAGCTTTTTTTAAAATTTTATATAATATTCTAGCTTCATTTGAATTTTGAATCAATATTCTTGTAGACTATATTTTACACACGAAAAAATAAATACCATATACCTACCTGTAGTATCACTGTATTTACTACTGCTACTGATAATACTTTTTTAGTACGGTAATTAAAATAATGGAATAAAATCAAATTGATTTTCGTTCAGAGTTACCTTTGAAGAGTAACTTTATACGTATAAGATAAGAAAAATATGTCACGTAGTTATTGCGTCGGTAGGTAGGTATATCTATGCTCGTACGAGAACTCAGCAAATATTTTTAGATAATCGCCCATATGTAAATAATAAATTGAATAGTGTTATTGTCAGTTTACCTATGTGATGTATTGTAATTTGTAGCAACTTACAAAAGTTTCCTCACTATTAGGATTTAGGCATTACAGTGTTACAAACATGTAATTTAATATAGATTTTTTATACATAGTATATAGGTATTCCGTATTAGGTGGCTATAGGTAGATTAATGATACAAAGAATATTCAGAGTCATATCATGCGTTGTATTTCCTATAAAACTTGACCTACTATGATAGCTTATAAAACCTACCTAAGTAAATAATTAATTTATTCGATCCACAATACTATTTATACTAAATACTAAGCTAACTCTTTGTATTATTATTATAGATTTAAACATGGCTCAGGAAAAACCGATATTTGATTACCACGAAGAGAGCCAAGGTGAAAAGTTGGCGCGCAAAACTAAAGAATCTCCGTTCATGGTAATTGGTAAGTTATGTTACTTTTTTTAAAAGTTGCGGTATATTTCACCAGTATCTTAAGCTACTTATCTATACTAATATTATAGAGCTGAAGACTTTGTTTGGTTGAACGCGCTTATCTCAGGAACTACTGGTTTGAATTGAAAAAATATTTTTGTGTTGGATAGTCCGTTTATCGAGGAAGGCTATAGGCTATATAATAGTACATATATTGCATCACGCTACGACCAATAGGAGCGGAATATCAATAAAAAATGTTGCAAAAACGGGAAGGGCGGGCGTTAGTTCTGCGAGATACCATACTCGCGCCTCAGTAAGAATTTGGTTTCCGGGCCTTAGAACGCGTGCGAAGCCGCGGGAAATGCTAGTCATGGATAAAGCTTCATCACAAATACAAATTAGTCATAAAACGTATTTTTAACTTGTTTATCACTTACCTACTTGCCATACAAAGTTGTATACTTACTTGTTATTATCTCAGACCACTGAGGTTATTATAAACGTTTTATCCTTTGATTATATAATCAAAGATTTTATCGTTTTATCGGAACAAAAAAATGCCTACAGCACACGTCGTAAGGTATTTCTATTCTTGTCCAAGTTATTAAAAAAAACAGAAAACAATATTTTATTATACATATATATTTTTAGTCTTAATTGAAACTGGTTAAATTATGTTTATTTTGTTCTATAGGTTTGGCGGGCTTGGCTACAGCCGTTGGTTATGGAGCTTACGCATACAAGAACAGAGGGACCATGAGCACCAGCGTCTATCTTATGCAGTTTCGAGTCATCTCGCAAGGCCTCGTAGTAGGGGCTCTTACCGCCGGCATGGCATACACTCTTTACGACAACTACTTTAACAAACCAAAAGCAATTAGTAGTAGCGTGATACCTAAAAATGAACACTGATATTGTTTTAGAAAGTATTTTTAGGATAAATTTTATTAGATGATAATATCTAAAGGTATTATTTGTATAAATATTGTTTGGTCTATAAAATAAATCTACAACGAAATTAAGTTTTAGTGTCCTTCATAGTGTATTCTCGAAAATAAAGCCGTATGAGTAAAATTCCATATTTTAACCGACTTCAGAATAGAGATAAGGTATCTTCTTACGTCTAAACTTCATAAAATGTATCACACTCAAACTCGAATTATATTAACTACCGGTAAAATAATAATCATAATCCTTCAGTCATTCTAATAACCGACAGGCATATATAGATAAGTAATTTTAACATTTATTTGGACTTGGATTTCGTTGATATGACAACAATATATCTGTTCAAGTCGCAGAAGGATACTATAACAATTGTTACTGATAATATGGATATAATATTTTATCATAACTAATGTTTGATAGTGTATCCATATCATATTTACGAATGCTCTCGATATATCTATGTATGTACGCACTTAATTATGTAATAGATTATTATATATTTAAAAGTTATAATTTTGTTAACCTATAAGGTGTGATAAAGTGAAAAAATAAGTAACAAAATGAGAATTATATGTATAGTTTTACTTTTATAACTAAATGTTAACCAATATATAAGGATCCCGGAACCACCATCATATTGCACAAAACAAATTATTAATTTATTTTATTTATTAAATAAAAAATCATACTACAGGCAGTATTTTATTGAGTAACAATTACAATTATTTAGTCATATTTAATTTCATACATAATTATTACAAAATGAATACTCTACTTCCAATTAAGACTTGGTTACACAGGTTTGGTGAGTCTCATGTTGAGTCCATCATGCACATCACAGTAAAGGTCAAATCGGGCAAGTCCCTGCACTGCAGTAATTGTATCTTGCACCATATAGCATAGGCATTACTCATTAGTAGTGTTATATAAAATGAAATACTATTCATATGAAATACTTATTGTATTTAATTCTATACAAATGACAAGCTTTTATGTTATAATAGTTTAATATCACATTTTCCAATTTGATTTAAATAAAAATCATACAGTACTCTATAATTTTTTAAAACAATGAGTTTAATACTGACTCTATTCCTCCACAATACATCACAGCACAATTCAGCACAATATAAAAAGTAAATTGAATAAATACAACACAAAATAAACTTACATTAAGGACAAAGATACTATAAATAATTAATTAGTTTTGGATTGAGAATCTACGTATTGGAAGGAGGGACCCGAAAAACACATGCTGAATCACAGGAAACTTTGCGAGAATTTCCTTTTTGTACATTTTTATCAAACCTTGGTTTATTTTAGTCCAGGATCCTACAGCACTAATACTCCATAGCTGATTAGAATGCTCTGCAAAGGGGCCTTTCTTCACTTCCTTAATGTACTTAATGCAGGACAGGAACATATATTCATCAGAATATTTATCAATAATATCATCATCTAAAAATTTAACTGGAGGATATATTCTAGGTTGATCTACAAGTTGAGAACTTCCCCATATAAATGGTACAAATTGGTAGTCGTCCAAACTCCATACACCATGACTACCTGCTGGCTCCATTCTGTAGGTCTGCTGTAACCTTCGTGCAATTTGAATATATTTATTAAATATCAAAAACACAGTAGCAACAGTATCTTCAGAATTTAAAGACCCAATTTTATAAAGGCAACATAGGAACATAATAAATGACATCTCATGACCGGTACCATAGTCAATTCTTGTGCCATTACCAAAGCTTTCCTCTAAATACACTTTTATTTCAGGAATAGCTAAATGTAGCTCAGGATCTAAAGCTTCTTGGAGAAACTGTGTAGAATTTTGTCTTACTTTTGTTAACCAGTCTCTGAATGCAGAATTGCCAAAGCGCTGTGGTTGCTCTATTGGTGGAAAGTCATCTATGGTTTTATCTATTTTTTCAAGCATATTTACTAGTTTTGTTACATTACTTGAGATCTTACAATCAACTGAAAGGGGTTTTCCTTTAATAGCTTCATTTAGAGTAGCAATAAAACCTGTGTATTCCATGTAAGCTTCAGATTTCTCCCAAATGGCCATATCAGTTATTGTTTTCACTGCTTTTACTGGCTCTAGGAAACGGTGATTTACAGGAAGTACAGGGGTTGTCTTGTCCTTCGTTACCCCATCACCAATAACACTGTCTGCATTCATCTGTTTGTTTTAAAGAAAATATACAATAAACTATTGAGGACTTGAGGACTATTGATACTAAAAATATAACTTCTTATTTTGAATATTTTTATCTAAATGTATCATAATAAAATAAGTAGTATCTTAAATATATTAAATATTTAGATTATATCTCCTAGTGTTATATGAACGCACAATTAATAATTATTTCTTAACTCTACGCGTCTACGATGACCGCGATAAGCTTGCCTAATGAAGGTCAAAACTGTCAAAAGCAAGCGTCTGTACACATGCTCGGACTTGCTATTGCAATACGTTATTTAAGCCCACTTAGGGTATTTTTAATAAATAATGGATAGAATTTTACGAGGTATTATGAGGTATAGAGTGTTAGATCGAGCGAGCATGGTGAAACAGTTTCAAGAAGTCAAGGATAATCCAATAGTAAGTTTTCAAACTAACCTTCTTAATTATGTTTGTAGATTTTTATATCTTTCAGAAATTTGAGTAATAGAAAATGTAGTTTTTAATGCGCTGAATTTATTATTTAACATTGAATGTTGTCATCATGACAGATGACATTTGACAAATTTGACATCAAAAATTGAAATCTTGCGAACGCAAAGTTATGTTCCAATTAACGTAATATTTTACAAGATTAAATTACGAGTAGTAAAATACGAGTCTTCAGACAAAATTGTGCAAGTCAAATAAATAAAATTATAATAATTTAAGAATTTGTTAAAAATATACAATTCTAATTTGATGTGTTTTTTTAGCCCAAAGCTATATTCTACACTTGTATGGACAGTCGAATGATTCCAACTAGATTTACAGAAACTTCTGTCGGCGATATGTTTGTTGGTATGTAGTAAAAATAAAATAATGCAAAAATAAATAAATAAAATGCTCTTAATTGTATTTTGTAAGTATATGAATTAAGCATTCTGGATATATGAAATATATATATATATATATATATATATATATATATATGAAACAATCCCTTTAATTTCAGTTAGAAATGCTGGAAATCTCATACCACATTCTCAGCATTTTTTAGATGAAATGACAAGCTGTGAACCAGCTGGTTTAGAACTTAGTTGTATTATAAATGATGTAAAACATGTTATTGTTTGTGGGCACAGTGATTGCAAGGCGATGAATCTATTATATAAATTAAAAAGTGAAGACGAGTCTAATCTTGTAAGTAATATTGATCATATTAAGTGATCTTGAAAGTATAGAATTAAATTCTTTTTAAATCAAATCAAATAAATTAAAAATTAATGTACATATAAGTTCAAACAGTATCTCGCAGGTGACCTCCATTTATAAGAGATTCTATTTCTAACTGATTTTAGGAACAAAGAAGAATATCTCCCTTAAAATCTTGGCTTTGTACACATGGGAAATCAAGTTTAAATAAGTTTTTGGATATTAAGGGTGATTTCGAAAAACCGATGCTTTTTACTGCTGAAACACCTCAGCGAAAATTCGTCGCATACATTGATCCCGAAAACAGATTTTGCATCGAAGACAAGCTTTCACAGGTAATTTAAATATAAATACTACAATGTTATTGCTGACAATTTGTTAAATATTCTAAAATTAAATTTAATAATTTATTTTTAGGTGAACACTTTGCAACAGTTACAGAATATTGCGTCCTATGGAATGTTAAAAAAACGCTTAGAAAAACACGAATTACATATCCATGCTCTATGGTTTGATATTTACACTGGGGATATTTATTATTTTAGTAGAAGAGCAAAGAAATTTATTATCATTGATGAATCAAGCTATGAAGTTATATTAGCAGAAGTTAGGAGATATTATTCTTAATCAAACTCATTGGTTAAGTCACTTAATTTTTACGTATGTATGTTTAATAGGTCATAAGCTTATGTAGTACTTAACTTTGATTACGATTGGCGATGATAAGATTTTCCTATTCTTGAACCCAATTTATTATTATTCTTGTGGTTAGACCATCTAAACCTAAGCTATGCCTTATAACATAAGCTATCTGCAAGTGAAAGTCCCGTCAAAATCGGTACAGCCGTTTCACAGATTAGCCGAAAGTTGTTAATTGGAAATTAAAAACAGACAATTTTATTCATATGTATTGATATTGATACACAGTAATTACTACCATTTTCACGCGTTACAAGATGATTTATAAGTAACTAGCGACTCGCCAACACCAACTTTATAATTTTTTTATTATATCTGTGGTTAATTTTGTTCACTCGATTTAAAAATATAGAAGTGGTATAAGGTGCAGTAATGAATCAAAAAACCTTAGATTATATACATGTCTAGATTGAGCATTACCAACAAACGATGCGCAGAAAACGGCCTCACTTTACGTGACATGTGTGAGTATAGCTTGTGTACTTATTGAAGTCCAACTGTCAAGGTGTGCGTGTTTAGGGATACCCGTTCCAAATCTTTCTTCCATTATTTAATATGATGAAGGTTAAATAAAATAATTATTTTTAAAAATTTAAATATTTAAAATGTAATAATTAAAATATGATAATTACTCCTGAGAATATAAAAAAGTACTAGTACTGCTTCATATACTATTTATTTTTTTTCGTGTTGGTGAGGGTGATCAAATAAATATTGTTACGAAGATTAGTCAACTACGCAGGATATTTACTATAGTGCACAAATGTACACTAAAACGTGAAATAAAAACTTAATAAAACGTCTCGATAAAAAACACTAAAACATAAAAAAATTCTTTATTGGTAGTTTTCATTGAATATAGATGCTTAATCATATATTTTCGTACCATCGACTATATTACAATTTACACCTATCAGTTATGTTGTTATTTCTAGTGTTTGTTATTAAAGTCGGTTTTGTAAAAAACATAACACAATATATACTATTCCATCATTTTATGATTTACGAGGATGTAATGATGTTTATTTAAACGCCGCCAAAGATAAAAATAAGTGGTTTGCTTTGGAGAAGGTTTTTACCCAAAGGGGTAAATAAAGTAATTATAATAGTTAAGAATTAATAAAAAATATATTGAATAAAAAAACAAAAGAAATTAATAGCTAATTTTTATTTTGTAAAAACTTATTCTAATTAAATAATTAATAAACTGCATACTCCTAAATAACGTTCAATATCATACAAAATTAAAAGATTCAAAAGTAATTAAAAAAAATAATTTTATAAATGTCATTATTTTATTATTTTTTTAAAATGTTACTTATATATACTGTCTATAATCCTATATAAATAAATAAATAAATACATAAATTTAAAAATAATATTTATTATTTGTTTCCAATAATTTCGCTAAGTCTCCCTAGTAATAAGCTGGCAACACAGGCTTGTCAAATTTACCTAAATAGTAACGAATTAAAAATCCATGTTTTCTTAAAAAATAGTAGTAAAATAACATAACTTACCGATGAAAAGTGATCTTGGTGTTATTATACGATTATCCTACATAATTTCGACACAATTTGATAGCACAAACCGGCATAATTAATTTTTTATCGCGAGCTTGTTATCCACTAGTGGCTCAAATGACACTGACGTAGGTGAGAAGCGAGTCTACCAATTTTAGTAGACTTTTTTATAGCCGTTCGGGACGGTTCAATGCTGTATCTAGACATGTATATAATCTAAGCAAAAAACTAAATTGTTTGGCAAGATTGAAGTCTATAATACACATCATTATATAATAACGTAAATAGTAAATAGGTAATACTCTGTCTGTATATATTAAAATTTTCTTTGTCAAGCCCTGTAACTTGCTGGTTTTTACCACTTTTAGGTATAATATAAAAGATCAAAGGGACCAAGATAAGATACTTTTAAATTATAACTGGAATTTTATTTCTTTTGTGAAAATTATAATTTCTATTGTATAATAATTTGTCAATCTAAAGTAATTAATTAATTAAAAGCCTGTCTTATTTTTTATACTAATTTGTAACAATTTAGAGTAATGATGCTCAAAAAATAGCTTACTATATGTTATATATAAGTGGGTAAATGTTCCGAAAAATGTCGAAGTATTTTTTTAACTTTTATAATTTTATTATATAATTTAAATGGAGGTTTTATACATTCAAATATGTAAAAAATTTTTTATATCTTATTACTTTGAAGATTTTTTATCGGCAAAAATGTATTCGCTGTTAATGTAATTTTTAAAGTGATACAAAATAATACATTATCTATGATGTGTAGATTACTTTCAGCCTTGTTTCCACCTTTCAAAAGATTCATATTATTAAAAAAAGGTCAAAATGCCTCAGATCAACAAAACCTTTTTTTTATTTACCTTCTTTTACTCGATCTGAGCAAAATGCATAATAAATTTTCTAAAATACGAAATTATGATATGAATAGAGAGCAATATTTAGGTTTAGATGTAACTTATTATTTTTATTAAAAAAAGTATCGTATATATTGTGTTATCAAGTTAAGTGGTAGTTAATTTTTGAAATAACAGCAGAAATTTTAAGAAATACAGGTTACTTATATTAACATAACATTTGAATTATTACATTAGATTTTTGACCTCTGCTTTCATAAGCGTTATTATAAAAAATGTATTTATCGATCAGTTAGTTCTGAGCATATATTTACTTTAAATTTCTAAATCTATGGTTCTGAGACTCTCCGATAAGGAATCTATGTAAGTAATGTATTTAACATCTTATTTAGTTGCTTTTAGCTCCTAATATCTTTGTGAATATTTCTCTTTTCATTATTAAACAATGAGCCAAAATATTAAACTAAATATTTAATCCACATAGAGATGTTTATATTTATAGACTATGATTGACTTTCTTCCATGGGTGTGAAATGAATGACGTATGACGGATGGCCGTGATAAATCGTTAATGTCAATGTCACCTTAGTCCTCTTTTTTTTAAAAAAATGGTGTGATTGTGCAAGGTTAAACAAATTGTGATGTAGTGGAGTCTTTTCATAATTATATAATAAAGCTTATTTATCTTGCATTGGTTTATAAGGTAAAATTCATATGACTATCAAAATATTGCAAAAAAATAAGTACTAGCCATGAATGAATTATTATAAAACATCGTTATAGGTATTTTCTTGATCACTTGCCAGTAAAATTATGTTTTACAATATTTCTTATTCATTAATACTTATATAACCAAAATAAGGTTTACGGGTCATCACATAACTTCAATATAGCATAATATACTTCTTTTAGTGCACTTGAATCTCATAATGGATCCGCAAAGAATATATGATTACAATGAGGAATCTCAAGCTGACCGACTCGCCAGAAAGTCAAAGGACTCGCCCTTTATGATTATAGGTATTTATTTAGGTTTTCTTAAACTTACATAGAATAAAGTTGGCATTTAAAAATTTCCATGTATTATACTATGCCACTAGACTATCACTAGAAAATAGAAAATTTTATGATATATATAATATGTATGAAGTTAATTTAGTATATTAGTTATAAACAACAAGAAATCTCTGTTATTCCTTTACATAATTACATTTTTTCTAGTTATATCTCTGGGTTAATGTAAATATTTTATTATGAAATATCGATTAAACCTATTTTCTTCTTTGTCATTTCAGGAATCTTAGGGTTGATGGGTGTTTGTGGATATGGAGCTTATACATATAAGAATAGGGGCAAAATGAGTACAAGTGTGTTTCTTATGCAGTTCCGAGTTGCAGCCCAAGGTACAGTTGTTGCTGCACTCACAATAGGTATTGGATATTCACTTGTCCAAAAATATTTGTTAAAAAATGAAAAAAAATAACCATACATTCACTTTTAAAGTAGCTAATTTATTTAATTTGAATATAGAACTATTGTCAGATTCAGTATTCATGAATGATATTTAAAAAAACTTAGTTTAATCTCTAATGTTATCTTATGGACACAAAGAATTCTGTGGCTAAAAAAGCTAAGGTTAATTTATTTATAGTTTAGGATTTAATTTTGTGTTCTGTGATCTTAGTATGTATCAATAGAAAACTTAATTGTTTTAATGTTCTTAAACAACTTCAATGAGACATTATTTTGTAAGGCTTGGCCTTGTGTATTCTATATATTTACCTCAAATCATTTCAGTGTTTTGGAAAATTCTTAAAAAGTCTATTCTGTTATCTACAAAGTAATGAACTTTTATTAAAATTTGTTGCTATCATGTGTTTTTTTTATTTATTTCACCCATTTTTATGAATAACAAAATAACCTTAATTTTGATCTTGGTACCCATGTTTAATCTCTTTGTAAAAACATATATATATGATAGAAAAATGATTAAAATATTATAGAACAATTAAAATAACTAATAAGTTACAAAAAAAAATTTACTAGAATGATACATAATTAACAATAAACTGTGGGACACCAGGACTCAAGTCTCGATATAATGGAGGGAATGAAATGAATACCCATGGAGGATATATTATAGGATACTGAATTGCCCCCAAATGACATAAATTTTAAAACTTTTTTCAATATTTGCTTATTGATACAGTTATGAGTACAAAAGCAATTCATAAGTGTCTTACTCCAATTTGACCTTGAGATGTAAAGGAAAACAATTTTTAATTACTTTCTCCCAAAGTAATGGAGGTTTTAGGTAACCTCTGAGATCATATTATATATTTCTGAGTTTTCTAGTTATGTTAGTCGCAGTTTGCAACAAGCCGGAGCCAGATATTCTGGGCTCGAGTCCTTGATTGTGATAAGTTATTGAGTTTTTGTTTAAGGAAGTCTCAGTAGATGAAGAAAATAAGTTCCAATAATTGGGATTGTGTGAAAATTTATAATACATATTATTTAATAAAACAAGTTTTATAAAATCAATATCAATTTATTTATAATATACATATTATATAAATAATTTACAACAATCCATTTTAAGTAACATGCCTTTAAAAGTTTAATATAAAAAAATATATACCTACTAGCATATAAATAATTAAAATATAATTTAGAATAACGTCAATCACTTTTGCTACGATCAGAAAATCCTTTCTTTGTTCTTAAACTGTAATTTGGAATGGTCAGTTCATCCTTATCGGACGTGGAATGGTTGCGTATGGAGGTGGACGTGACCTTGACAGAGGACAAATCGTCAGCGTTACTAAATAATCCATTGGACGTGTTGGAGCTAGAACTTGACTGATATGCAGTAGATTTAAAAATTTGCACCGGAGTAGAAGTTCGAGCTCTATTGTTATTAGCACTTGACACACTCGATTGATCCTCTTCGTTCCTAACGTTAGAAAGTTTCATATCTTCCGGCATATTGGTTTCGTACAAAGATATAAACTCGGGCTGAGAGCGGTCTGTTTCGTTTTTAGATTTATTGCTAAAGGTGATTTTGTTAGCTAACACGTTAGTTAAAAATTCTTTCACCGTCATTGAGTTAGTTAACGATGTTTGTTGAACAGCGTTCTTTGAATGTTCATTGACATGATCTGAAGATGACTTTTGCTTTTCTCGTTTATTGGAGACGTCCGCTAAAGATGACGTGGAATCTGATGTGAATACAGGAACATCTTGACTAAAACTCCTGATTTTGAATTGCGTCATGCTACAGCTAGAAGTAGTAGAAGACGATGACAAAGCTAGTCTCTCTTTTGTTTTTTTTAACGTAGAGGAAGCCCACCCCATCCCGAGTTTTTTAAATGCATTTTCCAAGTCAGGATTAGAAGATATACTTATTGTTTCAGAGGTTTCTCCTATATTCTCTTTATTTCTCAAAGTAGCGCCAGACTTCTTTTTATCTTTTTTTGCTTTTGACAGAGCTATCAGCGACACAGTTGACTCCGAGGATATTGTAGTTGAGTTTGCGTTGGAAGCTGTATCGAATTTAAAAGGCTCGCTGATAATATTTCTTTTTAATAGTTCTGTAACAACATCAGGTAAGCTGCCGTCAGAATGGAGGGAACTTAAATCATCGTTAACGGCCTCGGCTTTCACGGCGTCTTCGAGATTGGAACCTTCATCTAATCCAATATTGCATTGTTTAGCATAATCTTGAAGACTAATAAAAGGTTTTAACATGATATTATTAAAGTGTTTCATATCCATCATACGTACTTTAGAATCGTCTGAAGATTCATTAGATGATGATACGAATCTTAAAGCCTTCTCAAGATTTACATTACTTTGCACTAAGTGAGGATTAACTTGCTGTTCTTTATTTTCGGTGCATCCATCAATCATGGTTTGAGTCATACTTGAAATATTGTCAGTTTCATCAACAAATCTTTTTGTTTTGTCAGGCACATCAACTTTAGTATCATGGCGCGAAGATTGGTTTTTATTTTTTATACTCATAGGAGAATCTACCTCTATAACCGTTGATAGTTCATGAGGCATTACGGTTTCTTGACCATTTTTGAGATGTCGAGTCAAAGCTGGAGGTGGTCTACCTCTTGTCTTCGTGCCCATGTGGTCTATATGTAAGATAGATCTATGATTTGTCATGTCATTAAATGAAGCTGTTTTATTTGTAGGAGTTTTGAAAATGTCAGGTTTAGGAATGTCTTTTAGAAATGGTGTAAATTCTAAAGAATCTTTATTAAGTATCGTTTTCTCTTCTAAGTCTGGCAGTAATGTAAGAGAAGTATCTGGAGGGTTTGGTGTTATTTCTTTGTCTTGTATGAACTCGTGTGAATTTACCCTGTGTGAGTCAGGAATCTTATTTTTATCAGATTTACTTTCGGGTTCCGACATTGAAACTGAAGTTGAAATTTGGCTGTAAACTAAAGATTTATTTCTTCTCACTTCTTCTAAAACTTTCGCTAAATTAGACAAACGTTTAGTGCATCTATCAGTTAAGTCTGCTATTTTCTCCATGTTCTGAAGTTTATCTTCCGCTAATTTCATGAAATTTATTTCCGTATCTATCAAACCTTTTGTTTGCTTCGATATATTTGGTGGTATTTGCTTAACATTCAGACGTTTAAGTAGTTCTCTAGGCATTTCAGAATCTGACGACATAGATGCCAATGTGTTTGGTGCTGGTAAATTTGAAGATTTTCCTGGGTGTTTTGAATTTGAATTTTCTGATAAATAAGAATTAGTATTTGACTGAATATTTCTACGTTTACCTGTTTCTATGAAGTTTTTCATCGGAATTCGGTCCGTTATATCAGAATTAGTGCTATTTTTGTATTCTGAATTTGCGTATGGTCTAAGCGTAGAAGAAGATTTACTTCTGGATCTAACATTTTTTGCCCCATTACTTAACACCTTCTTCTCTTCTCTTGTAGATGAAGATGTTGAAGTTATTGTTGTTTTAGTAAAACGACCAGAACGCTGAGCGTCACATTTCCTTTTCTTCTGAAACTGTCTGGAAATATTAAGAGATTTAACTTTATGCAGTGATTTCTTTTTTGGCAATCGCATTGTTGTAATTGGCATTTTCTCAGTTTGATTCTTGGAATTTTTTAAACTAGTGCTTTCTCCAGTACATTTTTCTTCAAAATGATCCTTTAAAATCTGTTTTCTAAGAATATTTTTTATTTGTTCTAAAGATATTTTATTCTCTAAACATGACTGTCCTTCTATGAGAGCCTTGTTACTGGGTAAGTTGATTATTGAGCTACCAGGTGTTGTGGGAATACTGCAATCCTGGTTTATTATTTCTACTGCTTTTAAACCTTCCTTATTAAGCGCTAGCAGTTTATGAACGTAATTCTTTAACACGGGGTTTATTTTCGATTCACTAACTTTATTTTTTGGACCTTTAAAAACTTTGGGTTTAGACAACTGAGTAGAAGGTGACTTTGCATTGACCAATTCTTTAGAAGATTTCGTGTACAGGGAGCTGTTCGATTTATTTCGATGAGATTTGGAACAAATTTTAGTTTCATTACGACTCTTGCACTTATGACATTTACATTTACGTTTCTTCGTTTCATTAGAATCACTAAATGATCTATTATTTCTTGCCGTGTTTGGGGGAGTGTCCATTTTTTTTCTACTTTGATATTTTTTATTGTTGCACGTGCAGTGTTTAGACTTGCAGTGTTTATATTTTCTACAACTTCTTGTCTCTATCTCTTCGTATTGTGACTCTAATTGATTAATAGTATTTTCAGATTCATATATTTCTCCATGATTTAAAACATAGTCGTTTCTAAGACATTTTGGAAGAATTACTTCTGGTGGACTCATGTATGCAGTGGAAGTAGATGAGCTCATGTGCATGAAGACCGGTCGTTGTGTAGAAGAGTTAAACGAAGTTTGTGTATACGTCGAAGTTGCAGGTCTTTGTATAGGATCAGTTTTAGGCGCTTCTATAGGAATTGGGTATGTATCTTGGAATGACGTATGTACTGCTTTTTCGCACATATTACGAGGTTTGGACAGAACTTCATTTTGCTCGTGTGATTTTTGTTCTTCTTTCTGCGAATCTATTTCAGTGCAAATTTTTTCTGTGATAGTCTCTTTATCGACTGAAGCATCTGAGGTTTTTGTGGCCTCCACGCTTTCTTTTTCTACACATATATCTGTACTTTTAATTTTATTATCATCTATTTTTGTGGTTTTTACTGGTGTTTCTGGTACTAAAAATTCATTAACTTCCTTAGCAATAGCCTTTTCTGCTTCTTTTTTTCTTAATTGTATAATGACTTCATAATTATCGTCTTTAATAAATCCCGAGGCGCCAATATAAAATTTACCTGTTTCAGTTGCCCCTTCGTCTAACAGTTTAATGAAACCATTATCTGGATTAGCATTATTAGCCTTATTAGGTGCAGTTTTAAATGACGTAGCAGATGTGGCTGCTGATGTTTGCGTTAAATTGTTATTATTTTCAATGCCAACACATTTACAGTTACGCAGGTTTGTTAATCTGCAACAATATTTATGTTAAATATTAATACATTAAAAATATATACTTTATTGCTTTTTGTCCATGATACTTAATTTTATTTAATCCTTATAATATGATAACTACTGGTGTAACTATAAAGAAATTGAAAATGCTATTTCGAACAGATATTAACTATTTATATTATATTAATAAATATTCAAATTATATACTAATCATACCTTGGTGCATTGTCTCCTCCTTCCCTTTCAATATCTAAAACAATATATAAGCAACAAATGAACGCAACACTGAATAAATAAAATAAAATCGTGTAAAAGGCCTATGTATATAAGTACATCTAATTTAAAGTACTAAAAACTTTAGTAATTCTAAAAACAGCCTAAATTAACAAATGTTATAATATTATGTATGTTGAGAATAACTTTTCTAAAAGTATAGATATCTATTGTAGCACTTAAAAAAAGACAATAGTTACTTTTACTTGATAATAATAATGATACCTTTGTCCTGTTGAGTCTTGGATAGATTTTTGCCACAACTGCAAAACTGATCATTTTTATCTTCTGTGTTTTGTATTCCGGAGTTAATTAAATTATTTCTCTGGTTTACAGTTGGATCTTCCCAGAAGTTCATTGATGTCATGTTATCCCTGGAATAAAAATGCCATAGACAATAGTATTTTTTATATTGCTAATATCAACATCTTAAATGACATGTAGTATTCAACAATCACAAGTGATTTTCGCCCATGTCCTTGGAAGGGCATTCCTTGAGAAATGAACTTGACGACGACGACAAGAACTTGACAATGCTTATTTTTATTTTACAGTAATTTGAATTAATAAATCAAGTTTTATTTAAAATGACGTGAGATATTTTGATTTTTGGCACCCATTCAATTTTTTTTGCGGCAATCATGGACACAGGAAGGACTAAAGTTTTAAACGCCACAAAGATATTTCTTTATAGTTTCTTCATCAGCTTACGAAGATTGAATCATACTATATTATATAATATACCTAACAAATGTGGTATAAAAGACAAAACTAAACATAGGATGAAAATTAAAAATTTACCACCAAGGCTTGTGCCCAGTAGAGGTCTGCCACATTTCAATACTTGCCAACCAACAGCTCGTTACATTGTAAATAAGTCTAAGGAATAGAGAAGATTATAGGGCAGGAGAGGGTAAGGAGAAAAATGTTTACTTTTTATATGGTTCTAAAATTAATTGGATTGTAGGCCTGTATTTGGTAATACCTATACATTGCTTATATTTATTATAAACAGTAAATTTGTTTAAATAAATGTTATTACACTATAATATATAAAAAAATATATATTTAACTTACCCATCCTTACTGACAGCTTTATAGACACCTGCAATGGAAAAATATTTATAATATTGGTATATGAATATTTCGAAAAACACTTGAAATAACTGGAGCTAGGGGCTGCTGCAGCTAGTGTAGCCAAGGGGGTGGAAATAATCACTAATATTGAAAGTGCCAAATTACACTATAACCCCCAATGACTTACACATAATAGGGGTGATATAATACACATTAAAAATCCTAAATTATATAATGTTACTAAATAATGAATTGATAAGCTAAATACATACATATATTATATAAATTAACTTTTATTTTTTTATATAAATTATTTTATATATGATGTACAATAAACATACCTTCACGCATTTCGTCCAAAGACACACCTAGTGGTTCCACCATTACAGTCTTATCTACATTTTGAGATACTTTATTACTGTCCTGAATATTGTCAATAGAGTTATGATTATTATTATTTACAGATTTATGTGTGGCTACTGATTTCTTATTTTTACATTTTTTATCCTTTCTTGAGTTTAAAATCTTATAAATAATTATCCTTTCAGCATCTTGAATTTTAGAATCTACCCTAGACACACTTTTATCTCTTGGCAGACTTAGATTTTCTACAGAACTGGTATCTGAAGAAACAGTAGATTCATTTTCTGACTCATTTTGAAGGATAACAGTTTCGACCACTCTCTTGTTTGGTCTGTCGTCATTTTCTTTTGTAGGTGGGGTGTGTTTATGTCGCGATCTGTACTCATGATAGCTGTCAGTTCCACTAAATTTCACAGAGTTTCCTTGTTTTCTATTAGGTATTGTGTGAATTGCCAGGCTCCCATCACTTTCTGGTACAGGCATCCAGGAATATTCAAAGTCCCTACCATCATGTTCTTCAGTTACAACTGGTGATTTTGATTTGCTTCTATTTTGATCTAATACTGTTGATTTTCTTTTGGAATGCTGAAAAGAATAGATATAGTTTTCAAGAAGTTTAATAAAAAGTTCATTTAATTACTTGGCTAGAGAAGTAAAAAAATAAAAACTTATATTTTTTTACTTGTATTTGCTGTTGAATAATTCATGTTAAATTACTCCAGTACCTTGCAGTTATGCTTTAAGCATTCTTTCTCGATTTTTTTAAACTCTTGTTGCAATTTTTTTTGATGTCGGTCTTTTACCAATTGTTGTTGTTCATCATCCATGTACATTTTTCTCTAAAAATTAAATAATAAAATAAAAAAATAGTAATTTTAGTAAGGTCTAAGAAACACTAAAAGACACATTGAATTTAGTGTAATGGGGCTAGTATCCATATATGATATACTCATATTGTTATGATCTACAATAAGTTAGAAGTCTCAATACAATAATATACAATAAGTTAGAAGAATCTTTAAACATTTAAATCACTGCTAAAAAAATTAAAAAGAATGATGTATTTTGAATTGATTTGAATTTTGAATGATTATGTTAATAATATCACTTTTATTCATTTAATTTAAGACTTTTTTTATTATCCCTATTAGATAATAGCAGTTTACTGGTATATTTACAATTTGGTGTTCTATTTATATATCAAGTCAAACAAATAAAGCTAACATTAAATACTTACAATAGGTTTTGAACCTGTGTCTTTTGGGAGAGAGTTTAAAAAAGCTAAAGTATCTCTATATTCCTTGTCAACATTTTGTCTTGTTATTGCTACTTTGTTCCTTAAATTCTCTTGCTTTTTGTTTAATAATTCACTTTCTATGTTACTGATGCTATTGGTTTCCTTTAAAGCTTGTGAATATGCATCTTCATCAGTTCTATTGTCTCGATATACTAACTTCTCTGTGTCACATAGCATATCTGATATGTCCCTTGTGTTATGATTATAGACTGACACAGATTTCTTC
This sequence comes from Boloria selene, assembly GCA_905231865.2. Lineage (NCBI taxonomy): Eukaryota > Metazoa > Arthropoda > Insecta > Lepidoptera > Nymphalidae > Boloria > Boloria selene. The sequence goes on from HG993133.1 coordinate 5,060,599, forward strand.
CTATTTAAGGATATTTCTGTCTCTGTTGATCTTGATGATTTTTCTTTTGCTGTAACATATTGTATTGTGGGTCAATAAAGAAAATTCTGTAATAGATCTACTTACTTAATATAAGGTATGCTTATATTGTAATGTTTTAATTTAAATAAAAATAATAATTTCTGCTAGTAATTATAGCGCAAATATACACAAGTGCAAATTAGTCATAATATGCATAAATCTAACACAGATCTAGTGACAACAGTGCAATATATAAACATATAAAACATATCCACTACATATTAAATAACAAAATACCACACGCTATATTACATAAAAAAGTCATCTTGTCACCTGTCTGTGCACTAATTCTGTGATTACATATTTTACTTTTAAACTGATATGGGCCTTTATAAACTTTATTAGCATGCAAATTACTTTGGCATAATTTTGGAGAAGTAAGCAATTCATTCAAAGGCAAATTGGAAAATCTATGTGGAAACTTTGAATTCTTGTTATTGGAAATATTACTACAAAAGTCAGTGTATTCAGCTTGCCATGATGGCACTGGTATAACTTGTTCATCAAGCACATGGCAAACATTATCATATACACTACCATCAGCTTTTGAAGACCTAGTACGAAGAATAGTCTGTTTTATGCTTTGTAAATCCTCTGCTGGTTTTTTGTTTGGTTCAGGTTGTCTTAATTTTAAATTTCTATTTTGTAAATATTCTGAAACAAGACTTAATGTAGGCTTCATAGGAACAATAGCATCAGGAACATTTGTTAGCCCTCCACGCAGACTAGATGGCATCTCATCACTGAGAGCAAATAGGTTGAGTTTTTTATTTCTATCTAATTTTTCATTTTCATTGACAGTATCTTTAACAATATCCTCTTTTGATAAAGCCAATGCAGGTACATTAGGTTCCCATTCATTTAGTAATTCACCGCTCTCCCATTGTGTACCCATATCAGCTTTCGCTTTACTAGAATTATTGTTGGTTTCTTTATTTTGAACGTTGTTTTCCTTATTGATTTCAAGAACTGAATCTTTATTTGCAGGCTCATCAGTTTTTTTAGAAGATTGTTTGACCAAATTCTTAACGACTGAAGATTTATCACGACTTAGTTCATTTGCTATCTCCCTGAAATACAAAACAATCAATGGTATCACAAAACTCTTTTGATATAATTATTACAAATATATATTTTTTGAATTTTAAAACTGACCTTGCTTGCAACTTCCTATCTAAAATCTTTTTTTGTTCATCTAACTGTGCTTGCCTTTTTTTTCTTAATTCAGCCACAGCTTCTTTGCCACGTAATTTTGATAAATCTTTTTTGACTACATCATCTAAAAAAATCATAAAATATAATTATATATCATTCCTGTTAAATCTCATTATATGTTATTTAATAAACAAACATTATATATGCAAATAAACTATTTATATAGATTATTTGTATTCCAACCCTTAAAAACAGCTAGTTTTATAAATTACATACCTTGTTGACTATCACATGCACTTTTGTGACTAGCACCAACATTTTCTAAGCTTTTAGCATATAATAATTCTAAACGTTTAACTAATTTCTCTTGACAATCAATATATTCTTTTTCTTTTTGTGCATCTATATCTGTTACTTGCCGCAACTTTTCTACTTGAGCGCGTTGTCTAATTTTCTTAGCTATGTCTTTTGATTGTTCTCTAACCTAAAAAAGAATTAAAAATAAAGTTTTGATTCGTCATTGATTTCTTTATTTTTATAATATAAAAATATAAAACCTTACCTGTTGTAGTCTCAACTTCCGTCTTCGTAAAAATTCATTTGTTTTTAAAGTGTCAATTTCAGAAGCCATAACGCTGTCACTATTTTGCAAAATGGCTTATTTATTTAACAAGTAAAAACCTCATTTTATTTTAAAAAAAGCCAATGTTTATTTTCAAAATCTAGCAACCAACAAGTAACAATCGTGGTAACAATCTTCAAAATTCAAACGTACAAATACGTCAAACTTCAAACTTCAAAGCCCTTTCAGTTTTCACCTTTGTCTTTTTCATTTGACGTTTGGACTTTTAGATTACGTCATACACCACAGGCTAAACTAATGTGTTAGATTCTTTCTAATTTATTATTGAATTGAATTTTCCTTTGTTGATCAAAGTGTTTAAAATATGTGTAAAATTAAAGTTAGCCTTTAAATATGGTAAGTTCTTATGTTTATTATTCATCCATGTTACTCTGTAGTACTCCGTAGATAAAAAAAACAAGTTTTAAAGTTTAAAGTACTAGTATTTTTAATTTTAAAATATAGGAATACTGTTGTTCCAATATAGTGTGGAAATAGTCGTATTATATAAAATAAAATTAACAAAATTGTAAGATGCTTTGTATTATATTTGTAGTTTTTAAATTCATATTTATGTAAAATGGTTAGACTGTCTGTTAAAACTAGAGCATTTAAGTCTAAAAGCTTTATTTTATAGATATCTCCCGTAACCATTATTGATTGAACCAGATTGATTATTAAGTCCAGAATGAAATTTTTAAAACAAACATAGATACTTTAAAAATAAGTGGATAAGGGCATTTTATTCCGTATGAAAAACAATCTAAAATATATATTATTGAGATAGCTTAGGCAAAAAGCAGTCGGAAAATGTTAGTTTTAGTTCATATTGCAAAAAAAAATCTAAGTTTTCTGTTTTTTATAGATGGTTGATGTGTAGTATACACATATATAAGTTTTAAATACATACACATTATAAATATAAACATCCATGACTGGAGTACAAACATTCGTGCTCAACAAATGTTTGTACCAGCGGGACTCGAACCCGCGACCGCTGGCGCAGCAAGTAGGGTCACTTCAAACTGCGCCACGCGTGTCGTCAAAGTTTGTTTCACATGTTTCAAAAATTAATAAAACACCCCATTCCGAGATTTTTTTATAACTATTAAAGTATTTACCGAGATCTAAATATACTACATCATTTTCACATTACTAATTATTGGCACTTAATACACTTAAATTGACCAAGCCTCCTCCATTGTCATTTTCATTTTTCATGTTATAGTTACTATTTGTACCTCCTCCTCCTAATCCTACACCCAAAACATTTTGCCTTCCTATATCCAAGTCAGCTACGTTATTTTTTTTATTTGCATTTAAGAGATCCAAGTTGATTCCTCCGCCAGAATTCGATGAATCATATTGGCCACCATTTGGCGCTGTACCTTGAGTGGCACTGTCCCTTCCTCCTAATCCGATGCCCACAAGTTGTGTTTTGCCAACATCCACACCTAAGACGTTATCTTTTTTGTTTGAATTAAGAATGTCGACATCAATTAATCCGCTATCTGAATGAGAGTAGACTGGCTTGTGCGACATTGACGAACCTGTGTTCCCATGGCTACCATGACTATGATCTGGAGGAGGAGAGTGAGAACAATGACATTTGTTCTGCGTTACCTGTGTTGTAGTGTACACTAGAGCATTTACTAATTTCATAATTAGTTCTTCGAAATTACTTAGACATGGAGCATGATTGCTTGGTGGCTTAGAAATTGTCTCCTTTTCCTCCAAGGCTCGTGATAGACTTATAAGCGATAACAGATCTTCGCATGTACAAATGTATGGATCTCTATGAACGTTATTTAAATTGTGCATCCTTCCATAATATTGCGCTTCTACCTGTTGAAAAGTTTTAAATTTATAAAATAAAGAAAATGGAGGTCATATTTATTAATAATGTAAATGTATTAAAATTTTCTGACAATTTTGATTTTAACTCACCCCGAACAAAGCAAATATAAACGTGAAGGCTATAAACTTCGGTACGCTCATTTTGTAAACCGTTTCTCAATATTTCAAATCATGACCTATATATAGGCTTGAGGCGTGAAATAATTACAATAATATTTCTCAAAATTGATAAGAATACCTTTGTGTGACTTACCTACTGGTCCATGTTATGTCATTGCGTAATTACGAGGCTTACGACTAAATTTTAATTGCACATCTGAGCACGTTCTTATAATTGGTTTATATTCTTTTATATCTATTTTTATTATATATATTTTGTTTATATTTATAAAACCTAGGTAGGTATGTAACTTTATTATTATAGCGGCATAAAGAATTTTAAGATCAGCTTTCGATTTTAGTCCATAGGCACAATCATGGCAATCTTAAGTAATCCTTTATGTTTCGATGCAGAAAGGAATTGAACTCTTTTATTTTATATTTTTAAACAGCCAAATTTAACTTTTCAAAATTCATCTTATATAGTTTGAATCTGTACCTAACTATCTAATAGTTTGAATAATACATGGCCAACCCGATTAAAATATTACCTATTCAGTATGTAATTAGTATACATACAGCTCATATTCGATCTATAAATATTTTAATAGTCAAATGAGATAAAATGGACACAGGACCGAAACAAAAAAGACGTATTAATCCGCGTTATAACGCAAATTTGTTTTCCATACTTACTTTTGGGTATGCAAAAATACTCTTTAAATTAAAAACACTCTAACATACATCATTATCTTTTACTTACATTTTTAGATGGACGCTAGAGACCTTCATGTTGGGATATAGTAGAGATATAAAAGAAGAAGATCTATATGCTCCGTTACCGGAACATCGATCAGATATTTTAGGTATCCGGTCTTGATTATTTAAGACATTTGCATTGTAATTTTAAATAAGCATATAAATATAGTTGTTAACTGTATCCTTTGGCTGCCTTTGTAAAACTATCAAGTTTTTATTTTATAGTTTTGTTTCAAAAGTAAAATAATACAATTAAATTACCATCGTGTTGGAAGGTGACACTCTACAAAGTGCTTGGGAAGAAGAAGTAGAAGCTAGTAGGGTTCGCAATGATAGCAGCAAACCGAAATTAATAACAGTATTAATTAAAATTTTCGGATCTGAGCTAATGTTATATGGTTTGATATTGGCGGCTATGGAGTTTTTAATCAGGTGAGTTTGAGAATGTCTAACTTTTAACCATCTCGTTGATCTAGCATGTTATATCAGTCGTGTTCTTTAAGTCTTCTGAGCAATTTGTATATCAAAATTTCCCAAGTAACAGCACGATGTTTACAAATTGGCGGTAGTGGCCTAGAGCATGTGATGCTTAATCTCTTAGATTTCGTACCTTCAGACATAGAAAGGAATAGATAGTAGGTACACTAGTTTTCGCACGCACACTTCTCACTATAAGATGTCTTGCATATTTGTCGCCGTGACCAGCCTAGAATTATGTGATTTTATTATGTTATAAATTTTTTTATTGTTTAACAATACAGCTATATAAATTCTTTTCAGATTGCAGCAACCTTTGTTTTTAGGTCTATTGCTTCGTTACTATAGTCCTGCTCAAAACTTGTATAACTCTACGTAAGTAATATATTTTTTTACCTACTTTTTATTTGTATATTAGTGCAACTGGCATATCAGCAGATATAGTTTGACAGCTTTATTTTTTAATTCCAGATCCAACTCTACTTATCTCTCTCGACTTTACAAGTACGATGACGTCTCTGGTGGTTTATCTTGGGGAGAAGCAGTTTTTTTTTCTTTTGGTGTTATATTTTGTAGTATGATAAATGTCATGGTTCAGCACCCGTTTATGATGGGCGTAATGCATATAGGTATGAAAATGCGTGTTGGAATTTGCAGTCTTATTTACAGAAAGGTTTGTCTTATTATTAACTTGTCCATCTTATACCTAATCTATCTAAATTAAGAGTCTATATTGAACAAATATAATCATAGCTTTACCTTGAAAAATTCTATATTATTATAGACTTTAAAAGTAAATCTTCAAGCGATGTCTGAAAATAGTGGAGGACTTGTTGTGAATCTTATGGCGAACGATGTAAACCGTTTTGACTCTGGTCCTCTTTTCATCCATTACCTCTGGATAGGGCCACTGGAGACCGTGGTAAGATTCAGCTTCCCCAAAATACCTATATACGTATATACTGGAAGGCTTATAATACTGTATTTTGTAGCTAATGACATTTTATTTATATCGACAAATGGGTATATCAGCGGTATATGGAGCACTGATTGTCATAGCGGTGGTTCCTTTTCAGGGTAAGTCACATATATTAAATTTTACATAATTACTTTATTTTTTCTTTACTTTATTGATAAAACTTTATATTATAATTATTATTCATCAAAGTTTATATTATCCGCTAAGTAAATTTATTATCTTATAGTATTTCTTGGTACCCGCACGGCATATTATAGACGGAGAACAGCGTTAAAATCTGATGAACGTGTGAGATTGATGGAAGAAATTATAATGGGAATTGAGGTGATAAAAATGTATACGTGGGAACAACCTTTTAGGAAGATTATTGATACTGTTAGGCGGTAAGATATTTTCACAAAGGTTGGATAATAATAGTTTTCTCTAATAGAATACTAATATTTTTCAAATCAATCTATACGGTAGGTATTTAGAAGAAAACGCATTTTATTTTATAAACTCCTAAACAGGTGGTCGGTCCACTTCGATAGGACTTTTACTGGTTTATACTTATCTATCTAATATTATAAAGAACACAAGTAAGGCTGCTGTTATATTAGAAAAAAAAATTAGGTGTCCGATCAAAAATATTAAAATATAAGTACCTAGTACACATTTGATTGATTCGAGGATAGTTTCGTTAGTTGTAAATAATATTCTTTTCTTTTCCAAGGCAGGAGATGTATTATATCAAGATGACTTCTTACATACGAGGAATAGTGATGTCATTCATAATGTTTACATCACGGTTTAGCATTTTTATTACTGTCCTACTCTACGTGATGTATGTAAATCGTATCACAGTGGAGAATGTTTTCTTTCTCACATGTTATTATAATATTATGAAGCAAACCATGACACTTTTCTTTCCTCAAGCCGTTGGCCAGGTTAATACACAAAAACTATTAAATATCTTAGTGAAGAATGAAATAGTTTTATAGGTTTACATTAAGATGTAATTAACTTGTAATTTACAAAATGTGAACTTATCATCTTATGTGTAGGTTGCCGAAATGAACGTTGCTGTGCAAAGAATAAACGAATTCCTATTGATAGAGGAGTGTCATTTACCAGCAAGGGATCATTCATTAGATATCGCACAAATTGAAGAGAAGCCCAAAAAACGCGTTTTCATACCACGTAAGCAGCTACAAACAAATAAAACATATTGTCGCGGAATATAGTGCGAACTCGTCATAATAGCACGCTTGTACCATGCCTTACAACAGCGAATGTCAATTTCTAACTTTTGACAATTAGATAACAAGAACAGTTTATTACAAATTTTAATGTGACAGAAAGAGATAACGCATTTTCAGGAACAATTTGGAAGTTACTAGAAACATTTTGAATTTTCGATACTAGAATGTTCTAAATTTACGCATATAAAAAGGCCGGCAGTGTGTCGAGAGTTCAGTTGAAGTTCGGAGTTGAGTGAAGATTGCGAAGAGATACGAAATAGTGGAAAGGTGAAGAAGAACATAGTGAATTATTAAAAGTGGTGGTTTATAGTGCTCAGAGACTAAATTAAACTAGTGTTGTGTACAAACTGCGCGTGTGTATTAAGTGTAAATAAAACAACTTTAGTGCGAGAACGTTTTTAATTTCCGATCCCGAACCCGTAGAACGTAACAATTGGTGTCAGAAGTGGGATCGGAAATGCTGTTAGTACCGAGGCACGAGAAGGAAGGAGTCACTACACGCGCAATGGCAGAACAGCAAAGGGAAGATTCTGGCCCTAGTACATCGAGGGATGAGTCCGCGGCTCAACAGAGCACCACGCCAGACATGAACGCCCTCCTGCAACAAATGGCGTTCATGATGCAAAAGCAGGCTCGCTGCCAAGAGGAACAGGCTCGCCGCCAAGAGGAACAAGCTCGCCGCCAAGAGGAACAGGCTCGCCGCGAGGAGGAGCAGGCTCGCCGCGAGGAAGAACGTGCACGCCGACAAGAAGAACAGCTGCGCGCACTCCAAGAGGAGCACGCTCGCCGCCAGGAGGAACAGCTGCGCGCACTACAAGATGAGCACACTCGCCGCCAGGAGGAACAGCTGCGCGCACTACAAGATGAGCAGGCTCGCCGAAGCCGTTGAAAGAGAAGTTGAGGGAATAAAGACGACACTCGCCACACACGGTGAAGCTTTAGAGGAGTACAACTCAAAACTCTCTAAGATGGAGAAGAGGATGGATTACTTGGAAACTCAGAAATTACCGCGTGGTGCCGACATTTGCTCGTCATCAGCAAAGATCTTTAAAGTCCCTTACTTCGACGGCAAATCTTCCTGGGCCGCATTCAAGATCCAGTTTGAGACGATCAAGGAGACAAGTGGATGGACAGATGATGAAGCCCGATCTGCCCTTATCGTCGCACTTAGAGAGGAGGCTCTGAATATATTGGAAGCTCTTTATGCTAGCGACCCCGTCAGAAAGATCACATACAGTGAGCTACTTAGCGCTTTAGAGTCTCGGTATGGTGATAGTCACCTGGAGCAAGTGTACAGGGCTCAAATTAAAGACCGTACACAACGAGCCAATGAAACCCTGCAGCAGTGGTCCGTAGAGATAGAGAGGCTCGTACGGAAGGCATATCAATCCTCGCCATCCACCATAGAAACCATTCTTCTGCAGGCTTTTGTGGACGGGATTCGCGACTCAGAGGTACGTGCCGCTGTACGCCTAAGGCACCATATAAGTCTCAGGGAAGCTGTCGCTCATGCTCTAGAGATTGAAGCTGTGCGTCATGATTCAAGACCGAGGAGGGTGCAGCAAGCTACCACGGGAGGATTATCCAACCGGAGACGTCTTTTCAACCCAAAGTGCTACGAGTGCGGTGACCGGGGCCATCTTCGAAGTGACTGCCCTACAAAGAAAAATGATCGACTACAGTCAGATGTTGGTGTAACAAGCAGCGATCAAGTCAGAGGAGAATTGATCTCGGCCAGAGTTAGGACGCTGGCTGGATCTATAAGTCCACCGATAAAAGTAAAACAGGCAGTAGATGGAAACACTTTGGTTGTACATGGCGCTATTAATGGAGTGACATGTAAACTGACACTGGATACCGGAGCTTCGCGAACTGTCATTAATAACCGAAAGCTAAAACACATTGCGGACAGTAATTTGCAAGATAGAAGGCACATCATCCTTATGACAGCCACTGGTCAGCGCATACCTGTTTGGGGGGAAAGAAAAATTGCTATAAAAATTGGGGACAACGTCTATTGGCATAGCGCAATAGTTGCAGATATCGTGGATGATTGCATCATTGGATTGGACTTTCTTCAAAATTATCAGTGTACGATTGACATGAAATATGGAGTTTTAAAGTGCAGAAATAGAGAAGTACCGATAAGTGGTGGAGTTAAGGGGAAAGTTTGTTGCTTAAGAGACACCGCTCTTCCACCAAGATCACAGACTCTAGTACCTGTCGCTATACCTCAGAACAAGTCAGGTAGTCAATGGTGCTGCGCTATCATAGAAAAGTGTGAAGATGAGAGCCCGTGGATCCCAGCAAGAGTTGTAGTAGGTAAAACTTCGACATCCATGGTTCCAGTGCTGAACACCAGTGACGCTACGCAAACTATTCAGAGAGGGGAAGTTGTGGGGACTTGCGAAGAGATAGCCTGGTTAAGCAGATGTCAACAGAATGAGAAGGTGCTTAACAAGGATAAGGAGCAAGCAATAAAACTTTTAGAAGACTGCAAAGATCATCTCACAAGTTCACAGAAGACAAAAGCTGAAAATTTACTTTACCAATATTCAGATTTGTTCTCGAAACATGATGGCGATATTGGAAGAACCAGTTTGGTGAAGCACAAAATTAATACTGGTGACGTAGCGCCTATTCGACAACGACCAAGACGAATTCCATGGGCTAAGGAGAAAGAGGTTGACGACATGATCGAGGACATGAGAAAGAATGACGTCATCGAACAATCTACTAGTCCTTGGTGTTCTCCAGTAGTACTTGTAAGAAAGAAGGATGGATCTACAAGGTTTTGCATCGATTACCGCAGACTCAACGATGTAACCAAAAAGGACAGTTATCCCCTGCCTCGAATCGACGACACCTTAGACACTCTCAGTGGTATGAAATGGTTTTCAACTCTCGATTTAAAGAGTGGCTATTGGCAAGTGGACATGGACCCCGTGGATAAGGAGAAAACTGCGTTTTCAACTGGAAAAGGGTTGTGGCAGTTTAAGGTTATGCCGTTCGGGTTATGCAATGCACCAGCAACATTCGAGAGGTTAATGGAACGTGTACTCGCTGGATTACTAGGAGCAGCCTGCCTTGTTTACCTGGATGACATAATTATTGTGGGACGCGACTTCGAAGACCATCTTAAGAAACTCGAAGCAGTACTCGATAAACTAAAGGAAGCTAATCTAAAGTTAAGTCCGAAGAAGTGCTTATTCTTTAGAAAACAAGTAAATTACCTTGGACACGTAGTTTCGGAAAACGGAGTAGAAACGGATCCTGGGAAAATCACCGCTGTGAAAGATTGGCCGACCCCTAAAGACAAGACGCAAGTGAGAGCATTTCTAGGATTGTGCTCCTACTATCGACGATTTGTGAAAGGGTTTTCTGACATCGCCAAACCACTTCATAAACTAACCGAGGAGAAGAGACCTTTCGTATGGGACAAGAATTGTGAATCGGCCTTTCAAGAACTGAAGAAACATCTTTGTCAAACACCGATCCTTGGGTATCCAGACACAAAAGGAGAGTTTATTGTCGACACTGATGCTAGCAATATCGGTATTGGAGGTGTATTGTCCCAGCGGAAGGGTGATCAGGAGGTGGTTATCGCATATTTCAGTAAGTCACTCTCTAAACCGGAAAAGAATTATTGCGTTACTCGAAGGGAGCTACTTGCTGTAGTAAAAACCTTACAGCATTTTAAGAAATACTTGCTTGGACGCAAATTTTTAGTAAGAACCGATCACGCTGCCCTGAAATGGTTATTGGAATTCAAGGACCCCGAAGGACAGGTAGCGCGATGGATTGAACAACTTCAAGAGTTTCAGTTTGAAATAGAACATCGTGGGGGTAAAACACACAGTAACGCCGATGCCCTATCTCGAAGACCATGCGAGGAACACTGCAAGCACTGTCACAGACAGGAGGTAAAAGAGCTAGAATCTATTAAAATTATAAGAACAGATTCGATAGATGAACGTTGGAGCGATGATGCCATGAAGAGAGCACAAGAAGAAGACCGAGACATACGACCGATCATGGAATGGTTAAGTAGTGGTAGACCAAAACCTAAGTGGACTGACATAGCACAGTATAGTACCGCTACGAAAAGTTTGTGGGCACAATGGGACAGTTTGTTGTTACACAATGGAGTATTGTGCCGCAAATGGGAGCAGACACGTGGAAATGATAGCCATCTCCAACTAGTGGTACCTAAAATAAAAGTATCCGAGGTACTTCGAGCATACCATGATGGTTCTTCTGGTGGGCACTTAGGGGTAAGAAGAACGTTAATCAAGATCAAGGAGCGATTTTATTGGTTGCATTGTCGAGATGATGTCGAGGACTGGTGTCGGAAATGTGTACAATGTGCCTCTGTCAAAGGCCCGCAAACCAGAAGTCGAGGGGCAATGAAATTATACAATGTTGGGGCACCTTGGGAGAGAATCGCAATAGACGTAGCAGGACCATTTCCGATTACTAACTCCGGGAACCGATACATTTTAGTTATAATGGACTATTTCACGAAATGGCCTGAAGCATTCGCCATACCAAATCAAGAAGTTGTTACTGTTGCAAATAAATTGGTCAAAGAGGTATTTTGCAGATTTGGTGTCCCATTAGAAATGCACAGTGATCAAGGAAGAAACTTCGAATCACAGGTGTTTCAAGAACTGTGTAAAATCATGGGGGTGCACAAAACTAGAACTACGCCTTGTCACCCACAGTCCGATGGAATGGTGGAGAGGTTTAATCAAACTTTAGAACGACATCTAGCCAAAGTTGTAGATAGTCATCAAAAGGATTGGGACGAGTACATATCACTGTTTCTATTATCTTACCGTACAGCATTACATGAAAGCATTGCAATGACACCTGCCTTTGCCAATTTCGGAAGAGAATTACGACTACCAGCGGATCTGTTAAGTGGTTGCCCGCCGGATACTCCCAGTTGCATAACCGAATATGCCAGTGAACTACGAGCGAAGATGATTAGTGTTCATGAGCAGATACGAGATGCAGGACTACAAGCAAGTGAACGCATGAAAACTCGTTATGACCGAAAGGCGACAGGAACGAACTTCGAGGAAGGCTCATTGGTATGGCTGCATAACCCGGTGAGACGAAAGGGTAAATCGCCAAAGCTACAACCCAGTTGGGAGGGGCCTTACAAGGTTATAACGAAAATTAACGACGTCACTTTCCGAATTCAACGTACATCTAGAAGCCCGGCTAAAATCGTGCATGTGGACCGATTAGCCAAGTATCACGGCAACAACGATGCTCAAGACGAGCATGTCTTAGGAGGGGGTAATGTCGCGGAATATAGTGCGAACTCGTCATAATAGCACGCTTGTACCATGCCTTACAACAGCGAATGTCAATTTCTAACTTTTGACAATTAGATAACAAGAACAGTTTATTACAAATTTTAATGTGACAGAAAGAGATAACGCATTTTCAGGAACAATTTGGAAGTTACTAGAAACATTTTGAATTTTCGATACTAGAATGTTCTAAATTTACGCATATAAAAAGGCCGGCAGTGTGTCGAGAGTTCAGTTGAAGTTCGGAGTTGAGTGAAGATTGCGAAGAGATACGAAATAGTGGAAAGGTGAAGAAGAACATAGTGAATTATTAAAAGTGGTGGTTTATAGTGCTCAGAGACTAAATTAAACTAGTGTTGTGTACAAACTGCGCGTGTGTATTAAGTGTAAATAAAACAACTTTAGTGCGAGAACGTTTTTAATTTCCGATCCCGAACCCGTAGAACGTAACAATATCAAGTAATAAATACGTAGGTACATATTACATATTTTTTTAATTAATTGATTATTTATTATTTAAAATTTTTCTCAAACTGTGATAAAATAAGAGTAAAATGTTGGATTAAAATTTTAATCCAATTTTTACATCAACATATAAGTCATAAAATATATGTAAGCTAAATCATTGTTTCAAGTAAATCCTGAACGCCCGTTAGTCGGACACTTAATGCGAAGTGAATCAAATGCATCTACATCTAAGCCCCAAGAGAAGATCAAAGGTAGCTTGTAACATTTCGCTGTTTTATGATTCAAAATACATAATAATGTAGAATAACTTAAACATTAACAATTGAAAAACCTTAAATAGGAATTCAAAAAGATGAGATAGCTATAAGATTTGAAGAAAGCTGTAGCCGTTGGATAAAGTCGTCGGATAAAAATGATGTTATTAATATTAACTTAAAAGTAAGGGCAACATGAAAATCATTTTGATTTTAAACATCTAATATTAGTCTTTAGACACAAGCATAACTCCAATACTTGGGGATCATGTCAGGTCATAGTTGGCGAAAACTTTCTTTGAGACATGTAAGTTTCGTAAAGATATTTTTTATGCTTAATACTTTCTTAGGTTTACGCGAGTATTTGACATTATAAATGAAACTATCTTTTCGGATTTTGTCGCGGACTTTTATGATTTTTTATTCCCGACGTTTCGAATGCTTTACAGCAATCAAACCACCTTTACTTAGCTAAACACCTTATCGTTTAAATTTATTTGTACTTAAATGCGAAGTTCGAAATCATTTCATTAGGTGTATAGTGGATCATTGACAACAGTAGTTGGAGCAGTTGGATCTGGTAAATCGACTTTATTACACATGATGCTTAGTGAGCTGCCTTGCCTAACTGGTAGTTTGGAAGTAACAGGCAGTATAAGTTACGCTAGCCAGGATCCATGGCTTTTTGTTGGTGAGGTTCTACTCTCAAAATCACTTATTAAACTGCTGTTTAAGTTATCTATTTGAAACAATGAACTATTGTTTAAAGGTTCAGTGCGTCAGAACATCTTATTTGGACAACCCTTTGTGAAGTCACGGTATATGGAAGTATGCAAAGTGTGTGCACTCGAAAGAGATATTTCAATGTTTCTGCACGGTGATAAAACCATTGTTGGCGAACGTGGTGTGTCTTTGAGTGGGGGTCAGCGAGCGAGGGTTAACTTAGCTCGTGCTGTTTATAAGGAGGTAATTCAGCTTTACGCTTCATATAATATCTACTTCCTCATTTAAACTTAATTCAATTGCAGGCTGATATTTATTTACTTGATGATCCATTGTCAGCAGTTGATACACAAGTTGCGAGACATATTTTTGAACATTGCATAAAAAGGTAGATTTCTTGCGATTTACGTCTAACTGTTTAGATATAACATCTTTAAAAAATAATATTTCTTAAATTAACAGATTCTTAGGAAATAAAACTGTTGTATTAGTAACACATCAACTGCAATTTATAAAATCTGTTGATCAAATTGTTATAATGGATAAAGGTACAATTCTTGCTGAAGGAACATACGATGACCTAAATGTAATGCAACATTTTATATTATTAACTTTTTTAGGAAGAACAAATTTATCAATGTAGTTATCATTAAGGTAAATACTGATTTTTACAGAAACAAGAACTAGCAATCATACAATTGATGAGAGACAAATCGCAAGAATTGCGGAAAGATTTTTCGTCACCTAGCGTAATGCAAGCTGCAAGTGGTGTTAGCCTTAAACGGTCACAATGGTCGCAGTGGTCCATGAATTTCAACATTACAGTAATAGTTATTTAAAGAGCCTTTATAAATATATTATGTTACGATTCAATTCTTACATATACAAGGCCTTTACAGGATCAACATCAGGAAGCTGAAATTCAAACCATAGGAAGAGTGCGAGCATCCGTCTACAAAGACTTCTTTCTGGCCGATACTTCTTGTCTTTTTTTCTCTATCGTCCTACTAATGTTCATTTTGGCACAATTCTTCGCCAGTGCAAGTGATTACTGGATTAGTCTATGGTATATACACTATACAGCATAGTTATAATTATAATTTGCAAGTTCATAGGAAGTTCAATAGACAATAGATGTTATAAAGTATAATATCTTGTCTATATTCTGTTTTTTTTATATTTTCTAGGAGTCACGCAGAGGACCATTTAACAGGTGACGCTACGATGGATAATTTGCTATGGTCGCAACATGGTTTGAGACGTAAAGATTTTATTTTTATTTTTGGTGTTCTAACGTTTGCAACAGTCGCCGTTGCTTTGATACGAGCTTTTTTGTTCTTCACACTTTGCATGAAATCTTCAATAAGGTTAGTACCCAACGTTCTGTAACTGCCTTTAAAGTCAATAGTTCCTTATTGATATATAGTTAATAGCTTGAACTAATTAACATAATTAGTAAAAGTTTTCCAAATTCTACTAATTCATGTTGCAAACTTATTGCTTAAATATTTTGTAGATTACATGACATGATGTTCGAATGCATTTCGCTTTCACCTATGAGTTTTTTCCATACTAATCCATCAGGAAGAATTTTAAATCGTTTTAGTAAAGATATGGGATCTGTTGATGAATTACTTCCACAAGCTATGTTAGATTGTCTTCAAGTAAGGCTACTTCAAAATACTTTTATTATTAAAATATTTCTTAATAGCAACATCATTTTCTGGCCTCCTTTCCACGAAACAAATTAAGACTAAATATTTCAATGCAGACATCATTGAACTATCTAAATAAACAACATAAGTAAATTATTATAAAGAATACGGAAAAAACACAAATTTATATTTTAGCTCGAAAGAGTCTTATCACTTCGATTGATCAAAAAGCTCGTAAGGTTGCATGGACAATGGTTGCTGCACAAAAGAAATAGTCTATAATATACTTATTTAAATGACTAACTAATCATAATACAGTGAAACCTGGTTAAGTGAGACATCAAGGAACCTGCAATGTTGTTTCACTTATAGAGGTATTCCACTTACCCAGTGTCTCGGATATCCAGGTATAAATAAATATCTGTTTCATTTACAGAGGATTCCATTGATAGAGGTTATTGACAGGTTATTTCAGTTATAAAGGTGCGATCAAACAAAACAATGTTTTCTCAGTTACAGAGGTTTATGCATATAAAATTTACTCCCTGTCTCAGTTATAGAGGTAACTATGATGATAAATCGAAAGAACAAATCCCAGATATAGAGGCTTAGCTAGTCCCACTAACAGGGGTAATTCAGTGCCAAAGTGTTGGGACCTTCACATGAGTTTTCCAGTTATGGAGATTTCTCACTTATCCAGGTCCCACTTAACCAGGTTTCACTGTAATAACTATTAATATAAACTGTACGACAGTTTAGACAATAAACGTTCCATATAAACCTTCAGATAATGTTAAACTTAGCCGGTGTTGTCATGGTCATTGTGATGACGGAAGTGGCTCTACTAATACCAGTTGCGACAGCTCTTATCATTTTCTATATTTTCCGCTTGATTTATGTACGGACGACTGGTGCTATCAAGCGCCTCGAAGGGATAAGTAAGTACAAATCACGTACAAAATATATAATTGGAGTAAGGTACATACGATGTGATCAATTAGTAAAAAGTTTTCATTTTTAGCACGAAGTCCAGTATTTGGGCATGTAAATGCAACAGTATTAGGACTTCCTACTATCAGATCTTTTGGGGCAGAAGTACTCCTTGCGAGGGAGTTTGACCGACATCAAGATCTCCATAGTGCCGCGTGGTATCTATTTATCACATGTAGCCGAGCGTTTGGATACTTCCTTGATATCATTTGCTTGTTATTTATAATATGCGTGACACTAAGTTGTTTAATGAAAACAGGTTGGTTTTGTTTGAAGTTTAGTATAAATTATAATCATGTGTAAATTAATACTTTTTTAGGTTTACGCGAATTTATGTATATTTATAACATTGAGGTAAATGAAACTATCTTTTCGGATTTTGTCGCGGATTTATTATGATTTTTGGTTCCCGACGTTTCGAATGCTTTACAGCAATCATGGTCACGGGACAGACTAAGGTATTTGACGTCTCAGGGGGTTATATACTTGTTACAGACAGTGCCTACCCACAATTTAAAAAAAAAAGTATATTTTATTTTGGAAATTGTGAGGCAATAATTTCATTTATCATGTGAAAATTTTCATAATAATTTTGATCGATTTACCAAATATATGGTCCTAGCTTTAATGTTATTCTAGACCAGCAGCATCTGGTTCTAAAATATTGGCATACACCTAGTTAAAAAAACGCATTCATTAAAAAGTACGAGCGATGCAATGTTTGTTGATAAAAGATTTAAAAATGGACGCATTGATTTTGTATTTTATTTTAATTAGATATTGAAGGAAGTATTGTGGGACTTATTATAACACAGTCTATATCATTGACGGGTATATTCCAATGGGGCATGCGACAGTCTGCAGAAATGGAGAATCAGATGACAAGTGTGGAAAGAGTTTTAGAATATACCAAACTACAAAAGGAATCTGCTTCTTCAACGGTATATATTTTGTTCTGTTCTACTTGGACTTCAACTTTCTTGAAAATTTCAAGAAAGGAAAAGCAGTTGTAAAGTTGCAGTTGTAAAAACCTTAATAATAAAAGTTTCCAAAAAATATATAGAAAATGACCTAATAAATATTCAAAATATTGCATCACATTATGTTAACTTTTCAGACACCTGACCAAAAACCTCCAGAAGACTGGCCAACAGAAGGAGCTATAACATTTAAAGAATTAAGTTTGAAATATATTCCTGACGGCAGTTATGTTCTTAATAAACTGCAGTTCGACATTCTACCTCGCGAAAAGGTTATATTACATTTAACAAAATTAATGTTTTTATAAATACGATACGACTTGCTCGATACAATTCCATAAGTGCTAGTAAATGAATTTATGGGATCAAAGTATAAGCAAACTGACTATTTAGCTTTGATCATTTATTAGATAAGAATCTTTCAACAAAATTGAGTTTTACTTTTAAGATTTGTAAATAAATCTCTGTCAATATGGTTTCCTATATTTAAACGTCGCTCATGCGGAACGGTGATAGAAATAAAAGATAAAGATATAAGCTGAAAATAGGATAAGTAATCACGCTAATGTTATAAAGTTCTGTGAACTAATTGCGATGAAAATTTTAAGATTTGTTCCGTTAATTACGATTTACGGCTGAAAAACACAGATAACTTATATCATGTATTGGTGCAAAAACCGTTTTAGACGAGGAACCTACTAATAATAATCTTGGGTAAAATAGCTGTAGCAAAATATTTGTTTACAGATCGGCATAGTTGGTAGAACTGGAGCAGGCAAGTCTTCAATAATACAAGCATTATTTCGCTTAGCATATTTAGATGGAACGATCACAATTGATGGCATCGATATAACGTCTATAGGATTAAAATATTTAAGACAAAAGATATCTATTATTCCGCAGGTAAGAATAAAATAGTCTTAATATATAGGACGACATGTTTGGCTTAGTATATAGTGACCACCTATCGGTGTAGGTAGTACTGGCTATTCGTAATGCCAGCGGTCTCGGGTTCGAATTCCGAGGCTTTCATTTGTGTGATGTGCACAACATGTTTTTTTTATACTAGATAGTGCTGCGTGTTAATGTCCCTACATACCTATAATATTTGTAGAAAAGTAAAAAACAAAAAGCATAAAACTATTATTATATGTATAACTTTCATATATTTTAGGAACCTGTCTTATTCAGTGGAACTTTAAGAAAGAATTTAGATCCATTTAACGAGTACACTGATGAGTTGTTACTTCGAGCTCTCGATAAAGTAGAGCTTTTGACAGAAGATGAGGGAGTAGGTAATAAATTTATTGATATTATTTAAATGCGAATATACCGATGGATCAGTGTTTATGACTCAATCACGCCAGAAAAGCTGACTGGACCAGATCCAAATAAAGGCACAGAGATAGATCATCACTTATTAGGGATATAGTCTGGTATAACAGCTGATAGGATTTTTATCTGAAAAAATTACGGCCAATTTTATCGTGTTTTATTATAATAAGTACATTCATGGGATAAGATAGATAGGTAAGGTAGTACGTATCTCAAGATATGAAAATCTTAAATTTTTCCAATAAAGAAAGAAATAGCCAGGATAAAAACTATCCTATCCTATCTTTTTATTTGGGAAATCACATATTTTTTAATTCTTTAAGATCGAATAATTTGTAGTTAATAAGTGGAAGAACACCGTGACATGATTTTTTATATGTAAAGCTGTAACTTATTATTTTAGAAGCTCTCTACAAAGAAGTATCAGATTGTGGAAGCAACTTTAGCGTTGGGGAGCGTCAGCTCGTGTGCTTGGCGCGGGCTATAGTCAACAATGACAAAATACTACTGCTAGACGAAGCCACAGCCAACGTGGACGCACAAACCGACGCACTCATACAAACTACTATTAGAGAATACTTTAAAACTTGCACCGTACTGACTGTCGCACACAGACTGAACACCGTTATAGATTCTGATAAGGTATTTTTATTTTCTACATATTATAGAGCCGTGCGGTACTATGATGCAAAGATGCCACCGCACCAAACAAAGTAGAGGCGGTTATGTACATATTAATAAAATATTTAAAAATAATATTATAAATAACATTTTTTATATGTATAACAATAGCTCTAATATAGACTTCGAGTAAAAATACTGTGAAATACGGTGAGACAGACATGATGAAATAATACAGTCTCCGTTTTTGAATTTTATGTAACCCGAATGAAAATTATTTTCATAATAATGAAAATTATAAAAAACTCATCATATTGAGAAAATCATAATATTTTATGAGTACTTTGTATCTAAATGAATTGCTTTGAAGCCAAATAATAATCAAATAATTGAAGTATCATGAAATGAAACGCTGGAATACTTCATTTCTACCTTCTATTTTGTAGATATTTCTATATTATGTTGTATTCTTTTTTTTTTCTACACTTAAAAAGAATGCTCACCCAAATAAATGTGTTTAATTTTTTTGCTAGATTTTAGTACTAGACGCGGGAAATCTCGTCGAATTCGACCACCCTCATGTACTATTACAAAATAAAAAGGGATATTTTCGGAAAATGGTATCTGAAACCGGCCCTGGCATGGCCAAGATATTACACAAACTTGCGGCTGAAGTAAGTCTACTATAACTTTTTTTTTTCATTTAATTATTTATTATAATACTTCATGGAAGTCTGTAAATGAAAATAATTACTTTTTTACTGAAATTTTCTATATAATAGTGATTTTGTTACAGAATTACAATAAAATAAAACAAGACGAATAATGTAAACGATGTCTTTAAATA
This sequence comes from Boloria selene, assembly GCA_905231865.2. Lineage (NCBI taxonomy): Eukaryota > Metazoa > Arthropoda > Insecta > Lepidoptera > Nymphalidae > Boloria > Boloria selene. The sequence goes on from HG993133.1 coordinate 5,081,045, forward strand.
TATTTTATTTCTACATGGAGTGTTTACTGTCTTATTTCTCTATGTATAACATTGAGGTACTTACTTGGATAATTGATTTTATCTAAATCAGTATAGCATATCAAATTTTATTTAAATTTAATTTAAATATAAATTATAGCAGACTTTTCACTTTAATATAAGTATAATTCATAATTACTACTAATTACAATACAAAACAAGCAACCTCTGATATTTAATGCACAAAATCTTACAATTTTCGCATAACATTATCTGTCTATAATATTAAACCAATAAATTTAAGTATTTAATAATAATAAATTATAAAGTTGTAGTATTTAATAATAATAAATTATAAAATTGTCAGATTTTTAGCAATATGACCGTGTTTAAATATATTTAAACATATTTTCCTTCTAGTGTGTTCAATATAGGTTAATAAATAAACAAAATAAAAATAAATAACATTTATATAAATAAAAATATTAAACCTAATAACTAATTAAAAAGCGCTCACTATACAGTTTCTATATTGCAATTGAGACTCGCTAGTTGAAGGTCCATCCTCTTTTTAAAGTCTTGAATAATACTGTCCATGCGTCTGTAAACAAAGCATATTTTATGAATTACAAGTTACATATGGACGATACGTTGTATAATAGGTTCGAATTATTATGTTTATGTTTAATTTCAAAATGTTATTTAAATTTATTCTAATTTATAGAACTATTGATACAAAAAAAGTTATGGATTTTTTAAATTAAATTTTTCAATTTTTGAATTTACAAGACATGAAAATTGGTCTTATATTTGCACAGCATAATATGTATAGGTGATTTGGGTATATTTTATACTATATAGATTTAGTATGGGCGAGAACGCGGGTTCCGCTAGTAATAAATATAGCCAATGTTACTCAATGATAATGTAGGTTTCTAGTTCTAAAGTTAAAGAATTTTTGAAATCGGTCCAGTAGTTTTTGAGTTTATTTGTTACATACAAAAATACAAATCTTTCCTCTTTGTAATATTAGTAAAGATATTTTTGAAAACACAATTTCATTATAACAAAAATGTAAAAATTTATAAGAAATGACTTTATGGCACTTTTCAGAAAAATAATTTTTCTCTTCTGCAGAATTTCATTAATCATGAGAAACACTTACTTTTTCTCTTCCTCTGTTTCCAATGGTGGGATACTCGCTAATGTTTCCACGAGATAATTCCTGAAAACGAAAATATTATAGTAATAATTATAATTAAAAGTGGTAATAGTAACGATCGTTTTTATAAAACAAAGTACTTCCGAATTAATTAAGAAAAAGAAGCACGAGACAAATAATCTTATATTAAAAACAAAGCGAGTGTCAGTCGTAAGTAGAAAGTTAAAAGTTAGTTGTGACTTGTGACCCCTAAATGCTGTGCAATCGCGAGTTCGAGTCCCGCTTAGATATTCATTAGTGTGATGACTGATGAGCAGGTATGTTTGTACTCTATTTATGGATATTTATAGTTATAATATGAATCTATTTAAAGATATATATGTGTAGTGTATCAACTATATGGTATGTATAACACCAGCCTTATAAGTCATAGCTTTCCATGGAACTATATTGTGCTGTGTGTTAATGTCCTAACATATTTATTACTAGAGACTCACAGAGACTCAGATTTCTCAGAAATAATTTATTTTCCTGCAGTAAAAACTATCCTGTATGTTGACCCAACCATCAATCCAACCAGCTATCGTGATATCACATTTCATCAGAACCCGTCCAGTGATTTTCATGTGATACGGTCACAGACAGACATACAGAGAAAATTTAAAAAACTATGATTCGTCTTCTGTGTCGACAATAAAGACTATTTTAATAAGATGTTATTTATTATTATTTTTTTTATTTTATTAAATAGTTTAACGAAATTAATAACTATGTTTTGAGCACGCAGCGCGACTAACGACTTTACAGATACAGTTGGTTTGAAAAATAGCACTGACACATTGACATAAGTTCAAAGTGACGACTAAATTAAAAATGTCCTGTTATGCTATACTGTACTGAGATAATGACAAGTCTAATATTACATAAGATGGAGGTAGATTTAATTTTTATATATACAAAGTAAAGATTTTGTTTACATAGTATTGAAATAGTAATTAAAAAGTAAATGAAACTATCTTTTCGGATTTAGTCGCGGATTTACTATGATTTTTGGTTCCCGACGTTTCGAATGCTTTACAGCAATCATGGTGAGACTATCTGTCTCTGCGACAACTATCTTTTCAGATGAAAAGATAGTTTCATTTATAATATCAAGTATTCGCGTAAACCTAAGAAAGTATTAATTAAAAAGTATTGAAATCACTACAGTCGCTTTCACTGTCCCTATATCCCTATGTATGCTTAAATCTTTAAAACTACGCAACGGATTTTGATGCGGTTTTTTTTAATAGATAGTGATTCAAGAGGAAGGTTTATATGCATAACTAGCGGATCCCGCGGCTTTGCCTGGGCTAGTAGTAATTAAAAAGAGACTCACTCGGCCTTCCTAGTGAGGTGCGCGGCGCACGCGAGGCGCAGCAGCGTGGCCTCGAGGCGCGCGCGGAAGGCGGCGGCGCGCGACGCGGCGGGCGCGCCCGCGCACAGCCGCGACACCTCCTCGCACACCGTCTCGCTGATGTCGCGCACGTAGCGCGAGCACGCCGCGCCGCAGATGCTGTCCACCTGACAGTTCAATCAATAAATGGACATGGTTATGCAAACCAGAACCAACCCACAGAATGAAAAAAGTCATTCTATGATCTGATATGATCGATTTTCATATAAACTGTGTACAAAGTTTATATAAACCTCTTTCCCAAAAATACCTTTATAATATTACAAAATATGTAGATAGTTTTGATCTTTTTAGCATATATAAATCACGCAATTTTGGACCTATCTGTGTACTTAACTCAATTTTAACACCATTGTGGGTTGGTTCCGGTTTGCATAACTATGTGTATGTTAATGATGATGATGATGTCCTCCTGACCGATTCCGGTCACGGCGGCCAATCTCATTGAGACTAACCATCTGCGCGGGACATATTATAGTGCACAAGTGTACGCGCAGACACAAGTGCACTCTCTATTCCTTATCACTCTCATATTCCGGTGGGACGACTGCTCGACACGACCAGTGAGGGCAAGGCGCAGGACCGACGGCTTTTACGTGCTCTCCGAGGCACGAAATAAATGAATACGTTGAGATATTATCACACACACACACAGCGCCATCTAGTTCCATTATAGGTTACGAGGCTTGTGTTACGGATATCAGACAGTTGATAAACTACACATATTACTACTACTACCTTTTAAATACACACATATTATAAATATAAACAGTAAACACCCATGACTAATATAAATATTCGTGTTCAACGAATGGATCTCTCAGCGGGACTCGAACCCGCAACCGGTACCGCAGCAAGTAAGTAAGTCACAACAAACTGAGGCAAACGGGTCGTCAAACGCATTCATTTTTATAAATTATGTACAGAATATAGGCCCAAACACAACTACAATAAACAACAGTTATTTAATTTGGTATCTATGCCCGTATATGTGTACATTTTAAAACACAATAACTAGTTCTACGATTTGTCGAGTCGCCACAAGAAATACTTAACATTGCTTTAATATGTTAAGAGTAAATAATAATAGACAGATCAAAAGTAGTATTGCAAAATTATACATTTTTAAATGGCCTGCATTAAGGGTTCACCCAAGCGAAACAATAGTAAATCACTAGTTTCAAATAAATAAACGTAATTTTTATACTCTTATGAGTATAATATAGCCACAGCTGTTACTAGTCTATTTATCTTTTACAATAAAAAATAGTAATATTCGTGGTTCACTCTAGCGTTAAAAATTAATGATGATTATAACATAATAATAACAACTGTAAAATAGTAAAATATTATATTACTACTAGCAATTCCCGCGGTTTCGCCCGCTATTCACAACTTAAAAATTAAGGATTCGTTGAAGAAGAAAGAAAAAAGATTATAAGTAATATTTTTGTCAATCATAAAAAAATTACAATGATAGTATCATCCTTATCATCTAAGGGCCCTAGGGGAATAAAAAAATGGCCTTTCGCCGTTTTGGAGGAGTTTTATTTTATATATTACAAAAAATGGAAGAGAGATAGATATAATTTATATAAATAAAATAAACATTAATACATTACACACAGCGCCATCTAGTTTCGCGGTAAGCGACGAAGCTTGTGTTACAGATACCAGCTAGTTGATATACTACATTACTACATATTACTACATCTATATATATATAATGAAAATGGTCTTCGTTTGAGGCTCAATCACGCCTAAACCACTAAACGTATCGACATGAAACTACCACCATTCGATGCGAAATTTTTCCTAGATGGTTTATGGCTATCTACTTTTTGAATTCCAACATTCCTTCATTTTTTTATTGCTGTTTTACTTTTATGAACATTTATCCCGCTAATAAAAACAAAAGATAAGCATTTTCTCTTGATTCTTTTGTTTTCATGGATTTCAACAGAGTATATTAAACGGATTATGGTTTTTTACATTCAGCTAAGAATCTACACACACTATTCTTTTTTTATAGTCAGAATTGTCAGGAGAAAGTTTTGTATGTAAGATAGAAGTAATTTTAAAAAAGTCCGATAAAAAGTTAAAAATTTCGATGATAATCGAAGAATTCCCATCTATATAGTCACTCACCACGAAATCTCGGGAACCATAAGACTTAGAAACGTGAAACTTGGTAGGAATATTACTTTATGTAGAGGTCAGCTATGAATAGATTTTAAGAAATCCATCCCCCAAAGGGGATTGCGGGGGCGTTAACAATGAACAATTCCTGTTTTTAAACTATAGCTCCTATAGCCTTCAAATTTGGTAGGAATCTTCTGTAAGAGGTGTAGAAATAGGCTATGAACGAATTTTACGATAGCTCACCCCGCAGGGGGTTGCGGGGTATTAACAATTAATATTTTTAATTTTCCAGCTAAAGCTCCTACAAGCTCCAAATTTTGTAGGAATTTTCTATAAGTGATGTAAAAATGATTTATGAACAAATTTTACGATATCCCACCCCAAAGAAGATTGCGGGGGCGTTAACAATGAAAATTTTTAATTTCGAAGCGATAGCTCCTATAGACTCCAAATTTAGTGAGAGTGTTCTATATGTAATATAAAAATGATCTTAGAGCGGATTTTACAATGAATCACCTCCAATAAGGTTCGCGGGGGTGGGTGTTAACAATAAAAAATTTCAATTTCGAAATATAGCTTCTAAAAATTCTAAATATGGTAGGAATCTTTTATTATTCACATAAAGATCATCTCAAAATGGATTTCAATATAGTCTACTTCCGACAGGAATTGCGGGGGTGGGTGTTAAAATCTAAAACTTTAATTTCCAACCTGTAACTTCTACAGACTCCAAATTTGGTGGGGATCTTCGTGTATGTAGGTATATTTGTGTATTTCCTTACAACAATCGTCTTTTTGGCAGCGGAGAAAAAGTCATTGAGAGGTTTCCAAAACTTAACTTTACATGTAGCTATCCAATCAACGGACTAAGAATTTTACATTCATTTTACTTTTGCAGACTACATAATAACATAACCGACGAATTCTTTTATTGCGGGATCGCGGAAATGTAACAGATTATAATGAATGCATTTTCTAAGCACTTGAGATGTGGAAAAGAAATTTAGTTACTTATTCCAATAGAATTCATAAAAAACATGATCAATTTTCTATAAAAAATTGATGTCAAGGAGAAAATTTTAGTTAACAGAAAATTCGTCGCACTTGAACCTAGACAGATTTCAACTTCACATATGAGACTTGCAATGACTTTAGGTTAAACGATTTTAACGACTTTAACTTTAACTTAAATGATTGCACATTGAAAGTTACAATGAATATTAGTGAGAAAAATCACCTGGATGGAAGATATAGGCTAAATCGATGGAATTTGGAATTTGTGTAAGTCTAAACAATATCGATGCTTCTATCCGCGGGGCCTATTTATGTTCATACAAAAATAAAAAAGGAGAATTATAAAAATATGGAAAAAAAAATAAAAATGAAACATAAAATGTAATTTATTTCCTTTTTCAATTCGCCCAGCGAAGCGGGCGGGAAACGGCTAGTTACTATATATATAAGTTTTAAATTTAAATACATACATATCACTACATAGTATAAACCTAAGTCGCTTTTTCTGTCCCTATATCCCTATGTATGCTTAAATCTTTAAAACTACGAAACGGATTTTGATGCGGTTTTTTTTAATAGATAGTGATTCAAGAGGAAGGTTTATATGCATAAATAGCGGAACCCGCGGCTTTGCCTGTGCTAACCTAGGAAACCTAGGGAAGAGCCTGAGCGAAGCGAGTGCGAGTCGCTAGTTATAAATATAATAATACCCACTCCTAATTAATAACATGAATTTAATACAAGTTAGTTACAACTTACAACTGTATTTTTAACAAGTTCCAATGAAAAATAATAAGTCAAGGAGAACTTGTGAGAGAGTGATCAATCCTTCCTCAAATAGTTGCTAAATGCTTTATTAGGCCTTTACAGCCGTTCAAAAATTGCCATAGTGGACGGTATTTCACGTCCACAAGGCGGGGTATTGGTAAAGTTTTCAACTAGCAATAATCGCACCTCGGATTAACCTCATTGGTTACGATATTGCCTCTGCGCAAAGTTAACGATATTTTCCGCGTCCAAATTATATGAATGTTCCGACTGAACCAAACGATAGCGCGATCTATCTTACTACTAACGCCATCTATCGGCAGATTTCATAATTAAACTTATATTTCCAAAATGCCATGTCCATGAAAATTAAAAAATTAAAAAATAATAAAATACAATTTATTTATTTTAAAACAAATTATTACTAATTAAAAAAATGTATAACTTATGGCGCACGATACGCGTTTTTCTTCTTGTTCATTTTTTATAACTGGATATCCATGTAGTGTAAAGTCGGGCCATAAAATTTATAAATGCAATGTTATAGCTACAAAAAATTTTTAAAAATTAAGATATATATATATAGTTTAAAAAACTAACAATCATATAAACCAAATTATACACTAGAGTTTTAAGAAACTGTTATATGATATTCCTATTCTATGTATTTATATTTGTATCTTGAAAACTATTAAAAATAAATTAACAAATTATATTTCTAACTATTTTTACTTTTTCATTTTTTTATATTTTGGCTATTGAAATAACATAAAAAAGATGCTTGTTTTTTTATTATTTGAAGTTTTAATTTAGTGCACTCAACTTACCTCAGCATGAACAGCGATGAGATTATTGATAATCTCATATACATAAGGCCTGGCGTCGTCGACCACCGCGTCCGGGTCTATCCGGTGCCGGCCCATGTACATGCTGGGCTCTATGGTGCCCACGAGGGGGTCCCCCTTGTGCTCTAGGTACGTCTCCGCTATGACGGACTCCAGATTGCTTAGAGCGTCCTTCGTGGCTTGTAGTGCTTGCACCGGTTTGGGGAATTCGTAACTGTAACAGGTTTAGTTGTTTTACACTTTTAGGATGTATCTTTTTATACAAAATTCCCTTTTTTTATTTCAACATTATTAAGAATATCAAAAGTATTGTTATTAGTTATGCAATTGCTAATGAATGTAAACCCTGAACTATTCTAAGCCCGTTTTACCCTTTGGTCACGGAACCTTAAAAATTAAAGCACAAGTAATGGGAGAGAATGAAAGAGATTTTTTTTCTAAATCAATACTAAAATTATAGAAGAAAGATTTGTATGTAAGTATGTTTGTAACGAATTGGCTCAAAAATACTGGACCGATTTTAAAAATTCTTTCGCCATTTGAATGCTACATTATCATAGATTAATATAGGCTATTTTGCAATTGCAAGAAAAAAATAAGGGCCTACTAAAACTACAATAACAGGAGAAGAGGAGGAGTGCACGCCGCACATAATATATGAAATAGGTAGCCGCGCGGCTCAGGAGTATATTAAAGTTGGAGTAATTTTGGAGAATTTTCAACCCAGCCAGTGATCGAATGAAGTTTAGTAGTGATTAAAAAAATTAACGCAGGTGAAGCCGCGTGTATTGCTTGTGGAAAAAGAAAATAAAGAAGATTTATTTTTATTGTATTTTTTCTTGTAAAAGTCTCTATATTTTGCACCCCTTCCCTCTGTAAAATTTGCTATTTCCTACATAGGTTGCCTGGAAGAGATCGCTGTTTTAGCGATAAGGCCGCCTTTTGTACCCTATTCTTTGTTATTTATATTTTCTTTTTCTTTTTTGGTGTACAATAAAGAGTTTATTATTATTACAGTTCGCGTCACGTAAAAAGAACGCTGGAAGAAAGTGGTGGGGGGTGTGTTTGCGCATGGGTACATTCGCCAACGTAATTACTAAGCCTATTCTTTTATTTTTAAACTAGCCTTTCGCTCGCGACGTTTATTGGTTATTGGCAAGTACATTGAAAAATATATTAGATAGAATGTATTAAATAGAATTCTATTAATTAATAAAATATGTTTCATTCAGTGTAGAATGTTTAATCTAATTACAAAAAACTTAATTAATTCGTTTAATATATGTTTTAAAATTATTAACTGCATTATCATCGGACTCTCTCTTTATAAATAGTTCAAAATATTTTTTCACCATTTTTTATATATGTATAAAACGATTTCGTAATTTGTGTGCGCGATTTTATTTTGAACTGTCGGACCAATACCGAGCCGGAAAGCATGCGGCGCGTGCCTCTACGTCCCACACCCCGCGTCTTACCACCAAATTGGCCTATAAATCGTCTCTGCGCAACTTGACAGCCAGCGTTCTTTTTACATGACGCGAATTATATTACTCACCTTTCAAAAGTATTTGTTATATTGGTGAGTATGACGTTCCGTGTGTACTGCGCGTTGGCTGCGGCTATGAGCAGGCACTGTTGCCAGGAGCGCGCCTTGTCGCCGAGCCGATGTGGGGCCTCCACCGGCTGGTCCAGCGCCACCGACAGGCTCGTGTTGTTGAAGTCCTGGAATGTTCGATTACTAATTATAATACTGTTTTGTTATGTTTTACAACAACAATTGAAATTTAAATTGACGATACGCGTGGCGCAGTTTGTAGTAGTATACGTGTAGTATATCAACCATCTAGTATCCATAGCACAAGGCTCGTACCTTACCGTGGAACTAGATAGTACCAAAGTATAAAGAGAACAAGTAGGGCATCTTCGGCCCAATCCGCGATATAATTACCTGTCATAGTTACCATAGTTGCCTGTCACAGGGTTGTCACTGTAGCTAAATTTTAATTCAGTGCTCAGAAATTGGCAAGGGCCGGGAAGTGTGTTATTAAAAAATATTTATTATTTATATACATTTAAGAATGTAAAACATTTTGTTTCTACATGTTTATGATTATTTTTATTAGGCCTGTAGTTACTTGCTTAACTGATATATTAGTAGAAAATAGTATTAAAAATGTTTGTTTGTTAGATTTATCTCGAAATGTATTTGTGTAAATAAATAAAATAAATCCTTTAATTTCTTGCGTTTACAAAAACATAAATATGCTATTAGTAACAATTAAAAAAAATTAAAAGTATATTATTAAAATCATATCACATCCTGCCCATTCACGGGCGCCGCCCCCTTACTGCTGTGCCACATAACGATTACAACGATTGTGCCACAGATTACAAATTATCGGAAAAAATAATGTTAATATTTAAATAAGGTGTAATATGTTATTTAATCAGGAAGACAACAAAATTAACATTATGTAAAGTTTTACTTTCTTCTTATTATAATCATACAAATAAAACAACTAATCAGTTTAATTCCTTTTAATAACATGATTTGTCACAATCATCATTTATATTATATTTAGATTTGTCCGATGAGGAGTCTTCAGTTATATTAATTATTAACTCTTGTGTGCATAGATTATCAAATGCAATGTCACGGTCCAAATCAGACATTATGATTCGCTTAGTTCTCTCCACCACACTTGATTTTTACGATAGTAATATTTATTTTCATATTAATAAATATAAAAATAAATATTATTTTATATTTAAAAAAATAAGACATATCGATTATTACGTCCTTTTGACTATATATTGTCACTGTAGCTTGTCAGTCGTCGAGCTGTCAAAAAACCATTAACAAAATGGACAAACTATTATTTATATTATTATTGTTTACCTTTTCTGTTCAGTAGGTAATCTGAACAAAGACAACTCTGGAATCGATGAAGAATTTAGACACCCAAACACACAGCAATAAGTTCTTCTACGAATATCACACATTTTTCATATAGTGAAAAACCGTGACGCGCGAAACATGTGCGGCGTCAGCCTAGACTGGCGCACTGATATACGGTTCGAGATATTGTTTGAGTGTGCGTGCGGCAACGTAAAGATACTATGACGCACACATACAAGCCGCGCGCGGTGCGTTTGTATGTAGATGCCGTACTATGTATTCTTTTACTATGATAGTACTGTGTGTAAATGTCCCAACATGTTTATTTATTTATTTATTTAATTGTACATTATTGTATGGAAAAAAGCATTTTTAAAATTGAAAAAGAAATATAGCTTTTTTTTCTACAATTATATTTTGAATAAGTTAGCAATTATGAGTCAGTACCATTCTATTATATCACAACAGTACACAATGAGAATATCCCGTCGCCAACTTAAACAAACTTCAAATGGCAAACTTCACATGTGTTTTAAAAACTTGCTATTTTCTTTCAAATATGCTAGTTTCCCTTCGTTGTAAGATAACATAATAAAGTAATTATGTTAAAAAAATTAAAGAAAACTTAAGTTACATAATATATTTAATAGATCATATAAAATCTCACTTGATTATCATGCTGTAGAGCCAGTTCCTGCAAGACGTTAACAAAAGCCAGTAGTATCTGTTGTGTGTGCTTTTGTAATATGGCCAGAGGTTCGCTGCCTTCTGAGAGTAGTGGTGTCTCGCGTCTGCCGCTCGCGAACACACACTTGTGTATGGAAGATAAGGCTTCGTTCACATTCGTTTCTAGTTCTTGAGGCTGCAATATCATATATGTATATCTATACAACTATACATATAAATAAAATTGAAATGTCTGCTTTTAATTTCAAATTAACAGTTTTAATTAGTAGTAGTATTCACTAAATTCATATTAAATCATATACGGTACTAGCTGACCCGTGCCCACTTCGTTGGGCATAATGTTAATAATTCTTTTTTAGTACAGAGTGTTTAAATAATTTAAATAATTAATATTAAAAACACTACTTTTTGTAACTTAAATATAAAAGTTAGACATATGCTGTCGTTGACTTTTTTGTAGGCATTCACAAGCTCCACACCTTTTCTCTAGAACTCAAAAATATATTTTTCATAGTTAAGGCAGCGTTCGTAAGAAACGCTTTCATTCGACCGTTTTTTCTCCGATTCACTTTGCAAAACGGACTACCACGTAAAAGCCTTTTTATTTTTCGGTTTTTATATAACCTATGACACTCAGCAATAATGTGGCTTTCCATTGGTGAAAGAATTTTTTAAATCGGTTCAGTAGATCCCGAGATTACCCCTTACAATTTAACAAATAAACAAACTTTACTTCTTTATAATATGAGTATAGATTAACATCAAAAAATCAATTTTAATTTTTTTTTCTTTCTGTCTGTTTGTCCCGGCTAATCTCTGACACAGCTGGACTTTAGTCACAGTTAACTAATGTTATAAGCAGTAACTTAGTCTACTATTTTGTGAAATAAATATTTACTTTAACTGGCGGAACCCGCGGCATCGCTTGCGTTAAATCTTGAGACGCAGCCGAGCGAAGCGAGGATGTGTTGCTAATAGTTTAGTATAGTTCATAATATATCATGACTCCACTCGTTTAAAACGCGGAAACAAGTAACCTAGCCTTTTTAACTTTACTGTAGGGACAACAAAAAGAAACTAAGTTAACTTATTTTTTTACCAAGGTCGATACTAATATCATAAATGTGAATGTAAGTTTGTTTGTTACGCTTTCACGCGAAAACTACTCAACCGATCATCATGAAACTTTGTACACATATTCTTGGAGGTATTAGAAGTAGCATAGGATACATTTTATTAAAAAAATATATATTTTTTTTACGAAAAATTAAAAAAATTAATGATTTCATATATCAGTAAAAAATAGTTATGATTTCGAAATAAGAATCAAATATATCGTTAAAACCTGAATACACCAAGCAATCTTTAATTAATTTTCAAAAAACATCTAAAAAATCCACACTCTGAGGTGTTTTTTTTAAATAAGAGATTAAAAAAGAAAAGTATTATCCGATTCACTTACTAAGTCCGTTATAGCTCCGTAGTCAGAGAACTCGCGTATCTTCCACGTCTCCTTCTCCGCGAGCCCCTTCACGCGTTTGTGCGCGCGCTGTAGGAATACCGTCATGCCGTGCACGCGGTAGTCGAAGATCACCTTCTCCACTATGCTGAGAGGCTGTGGATTATTAACTTTATTATTTAATTGTATCCCTTTACCAACAAGGATTAAAATGTAAAAAAAATCAAAATAAATAAAAATAAATAAAAAAATTAAGGAAATTCAAACTCCAAACTACTGATCCAATTTTTATCAAATTTTGTAAGCATCTGTTATTTGATCCAGTTGGAGATATGGTAGTTTTTATCTCAATATTTGTAATTGCAAATTAAAAATTTATTATAATACTTTAATGTGTATTGATCGGTTAGTTCTATAAAATTCTAATAGATGGCGGTTTGGCATCTAAGTTACACAGATATCTGTTAGATGGCGCCGTATTTCTATTTCTTGAATATATATGGCGCGTTAGCTTAAATGTTATAAGGAATAGCATTTTTGTTTTATTAAAATATATATAAAAACCGTTTAATTCATTTTAACTTACGCCTACCGAAGCGGGCCGGGTTTGCTAGTAGGTATTATATATTAGACTAGCATTTCCCGCGGCTTCGCACTCGTTGTAAGAACCGGAAACCAAATTCTTTCTGAGTCGCACGGTATGGCACCTCACAGAACTAACGCCCGCCCTTCCTGTTTTTTGTGACATGTTTTACTAATACTCCACTCCTATTTGTCACAGAGTACCACTCTCCTTCCCCCGTCCCTCTTCCCTTCATCCTCCGCCTTCGTTCCCTCCTCCCTCCCACTTCCCTCCCTCCTCCATCCCTCCCTTTCCTGAAAGGCCGGCAACGCATCTGCAAGTCAGACTTGCAGATGTCAATGGGCGGAGGTGATCACTTCCCATCAGGTGAGCCTCCTGCCCGTTTGCCCCCTTTTTACCATAAAAAAAAAAAAAAACATGACATATAGCCTATAGACTTCCTTGATAAACGGACTATCCAACACAAAAAGAATTTTTCAAATCGAACCAGTAGTTAGACCTAAGATTAGCACGTTCAACCAACCAAACAAAGAAACAAACTCTTCAGCTTTATAATATTAGATAGATATGATAGATAGATTATACATCTTCTTATATATAAAATTCTCGTGTCACAGGTTCGAACTTGAACTCCTCCGAAACGGCTTGACCGATTCTCATGAAATTTTTTGAGCATATTGAGTAGGTCTGAGAATCGGCCAACATCTATTTTTCATCCCCCTAAATGTTAAGGGTAGTCCACCCTTAAATTTTTATTTTTTATTTTTTAGACAATTTTTTTTCCTACAGATCAACCCAATGAGGTTGATTAGCAATTAAAAAAATGAACGCGAGCGAAGCCGTGGGTACAGCTAGTATTATATACGAATAGGTAACCTGCGAGGGCAGGTCCAGCTTGAGCAGCGACTCGTACGCCTCGCGCAGACTGCGCAGGTCGGCGAGCAGGCGCGCGCGCTGCGGACCCGCGCCCGCCGCCGCGCCGCCCGCCAGCAGGCACGCGCGCATCTGCGTTGAGAACTGCTGCATCGCCGCTATTATCATCTCCTGCAATTGATTGTAATTGTTTTCAAAAGGGATAAAGCACCAAAAATCATAATAAATCCGCGACAAAATCCGAAAAGATAGTTTCATTTATAATGTCAAATATTCGCGTAAACCTAAGAATTATTAAGGATTCTTATACGACGACGTTGTCGTCTGTCTTTCTGTGTGTGTCTCAATCTGTGTATCTTTCAAGACCCTCTTATATCGAAACGCCTGAAGGTATCTAGTGGAAATTAATATTAAATACTTAAGTCTAAAATTCTTGGACTTGTAAAAAAATCAACTATATCAAAAGATTGCCGCTTATTTTACAACGCCGCTTAAGACAAACAAAACTTATATTACAAATAGTACTGCCGTATAACCGTATAGTCAAATTTGCTAAGAAGCAATGTCTCTAGTAAAGGGAAAATCAGAAAACAGTAAACATCTAGCTATATATCAATAGATAATAAATAAAAAATAAATAAATAGAGGTAGCAATTAGAAAGAGCTTGTATGCTTTCTTCTTACGAAAAATCAACAACAATAAAAAAAATTAAATTAACAAGCCTAAAACAACCATTTTCCATTACCATTCGTACTGTTATACCAAAACATAAATACAAAATCAAATGAAATGTATGTTACGTAACCCTAATGCCTGGAGACCACCTCGCGCGGCCACCAACGTCGTAGAGTTACATTTCATTTGCATCCTCTGACTGTGACTTCTATAATTTGTAACATAATATTTATACTTTGTATTTTTTGGAGAATTATATGAAAAGTGGGAGTTTTATTTACGTTGCAGGTTAGTTAAACTTATTCGAAAAATGAAATAACAATGAAAATGTTAAAAGTAAACTTGTATTTGCTAAACCATATTTCTCGGTATTTCTTTGTCTTTCAGTATAATAATATCAATTATCATGTTCGTCTGACCTTCATAGGGCATTTTTGTAAAATATTTTGATACGATTTACTTTAAGCTGGAAGGACTACAATAATTTATTTGAATAAGTAAATTCTACGAGTATTATCTTGATTTTTTTAATTTCTAACAAATTATAATTATAATAATTAATAAAAAAGTTAACCTTTAGGTCAGTGTGGCGTTGCGGGTCCGCTGGGTGGCCGGCCAGCTCTCCGGCGAAGTAGCGGCGCGCGAGCGGCCACAGCGCGTGCAGCTCGGCGGCCAGCGCGCCGCACGCCGCCGCGCACCACGCCGCGCGCGTCGCGCTCCACGACCCTTCGGCGTCCGCGGAGTTGCTCTTACGCTTGCCTGAAGGTTTCAGTTTGGGGTCGTCCATTAATTACGAGAGGCTCGAAACGGCGGGAAAAAGTCCAAATAATTCGGAAAATTCTCACTAGCGGGAAGGGGAACAGGGAGCTTCTGTGGGAATGATTACACCATTTGTTTATTATGCCAGTAAGATCAAAAAGTACCACAATATCCTTAATGACTGCCTTGGTGCTTAAAAAGTTACTAAAAACATCATGTTATTTTTAATATGAAATAGTATTATATATTTATATATTGGAATTGTATGTTGTATAGGGAAAATTTAAAAGTGTAACTATTGACAAATGAAACTCGATGAAAAATCAAAGTTATGACCACAATAATTTATGCATGATTCCACCGACAAATAAAAGTATTAACCAACTATGTACAAATATGTATTACTATTCATTTCATTGAAACTACCTTTCTCTCCCAACTCCTGCTCCTCTTTCTGCTTAAAATGATTCTGTACTTTGTTCATCAAATTCATTAAATAGTCCTTACGAGCCGTGATAGCAACCCATGCTGCATCACCTTCCCAGTTCAAACTGATAAGTAGCCTGAAATAAAATTTACAAAAACTGTTGTAGATGGCGATGCACAGTTTTAGGTTTTACCTGAATTGCACTACTATTTAATATATTAATAGTTTATATTAGTGCATTGACTTTCGACTATCAGTTCTTAAGATGGTTTCTAATATATTTGCAGCTAAATAAGGTAGAGGCGCTCAATATAATGTAATTTAATTATCCATAAATTAAATTAATTGATTGACATTGTTTTACATCACTATGTTAAATAATATATTTCTAGGTTTTTTTTTTTTTGCATTTTTTTTTGTTTTTTGTTATCATTTTATTTCTGTTTCCTGTTTCGTATATTATGTGTTTTGTATATTATCTGTAAAATACTATGATTTCTATGGACTTTTTTGTCTGAAATAAACGTTATTATATATAATATAGGTGATATATAATAGAGTAAAATAAATAGTAGTAAGACAAAGCGAAAGAAAAATAAGAAATTGAAATGGTGGCAGTTTACAATGTCATAAAGGTGCAATATTATAATATTCAAAAATTGTTTATATAAACCATAAAAATTTTATATGTTATAATTATTTAGCCAGAGTGCTTACCTTATATATTTCGTCTGTTCTTGAACATTCACAGGCATCGTCTTCATTCTGGTATGTAAATTTTCTTTCAAATCTTCTATTTTCTTATCAATTTCAACAAGAATTTTTTGAAAGAGCTAAAAATAATATAAATATTCTTTTATATGATTGGCAAAAATAAAATAAAATTAATTTAATTAAAGCAATATATTTAAAAAAATATATACAATATACATGTTATATACATTATATGTATATTTTTGTATTACTAAATGTTACTTTAAACATTACAACTCACCTTAACATCTGTATTTCCAAATAAATTTTTTACTCTTGTGTAATCATTGACAACCAAGTCATATTCCTTTTTTCGAATATTCTTGTCTATTGAGGAAGGTAATTGAAATAGAAATTTATGTCGTGTAAGCAAAGAGAGGGCTTCACGCGTTTTGTCGGCATTTTCCTTTCGAGATAATATCTCCGAAAAAAGAGAATCTGCTAGTGATATTGATTCTGAAAATAATATCTTTATATAATATGGTATTTTCAATATCTACTTTTAAACATATTATATAAACATAATACATGTTTTTAAACATAATAATTATTTGTTCTATGAAGTAAACTTAACTTATATCTATATCACATACTAAGTAATAACTTTATCAAACCTTCAATAGCTGCTTGTAAGCTTGGTAAAGGTTCTTTTCCATTTTTCCTTTGATCATCTTCATACATATTTTTTAACAGAACTAGTCTATCTAACTGATCCATAACAGCACCAGTGTTAGCTTTCAGAAAACTTAACTGTCCTTCCTTTTGACCTTCTACCTACAAAATTTTTGCATATCTTGTAATTATTATTTTCTATTGAATTAATCAATAATCAAAATATATAGGTTGAAAACCTTTCTTTGTAAAAACACCATTCCAGCCTTTAGATCCTCAAATGATGTATTACTGTGATGTTCTAAAAGATACCATCCAGGTTGAAAATTTTCATCAGACAGCTTCCCAGATCTAAAATAAATATAAAACTGGTAAATGATGTTTGAAGTGTGTGCTATGACTAGAATTACTTAAATAAGCAACTAAATAATGTTCACAACAGATATCATCTAATAGCTACCCATCAGGAAAGAGCTCATGTAATTCTTCTTCTGGAAATTTACAATCTTCTCCTTCTGTAGACAGACCAAGGGGGTCAGGAGGAGTATAAGCTGTAGGTGACATTGGTCTCCTGCCCCATGGCAATGATGGTGGAGCTGCTTCTTCTACCCACACTGCACTCTCTTTTACTGGTCCTATAGATTCATGGTATCCTAAAAAAAGTAAGTGATATATTATAGAAATCAACATTCATTAAACATGATTTTAATAAATGTTATTAATATATACATACCTTTAAACTGCACAGTAGATGTACCTTCACCACCAGATTTTGTAGTGACTATTATATCTCCACGTCCTTTACATGGACCAGATCGTGCCACTATCTTGTTTTTGCTTTTCCATTCTGCTGATAGCAGACAGTCACATCCACAAATTTTTAAGCCTATAATAATTTCAAATATACAAGTGCAGTATTTAGACAATAAAAACAAATTAAATGATTATAAAAGATAAATACCAATCAAATCTGTGACACTTGTTCCAAGAAACTCCCCTCGAATAGTAACTCTTGTGCCAGGAGGTCCTTCCTTTGGTGAAATACCTGTTACTACAGGTGGTGGACCCATTATTTGTTCGATTTAGAAAAATTTTTGATTTTAAGATTGCGCTTTTATTACTTAAGTTTAAGAAATTACTTTTAAAAAATAAAAATATACTTGTTTCGTATTTGATAACACTGTCATATATGACACTGTCATTGTCAAACTTCAAACATATGTCAGCAATATTCTCTATGGTATTAGCATAGTATTAGTGTTCTGTGCTCTAAAGTCTAAAGTCACATAATATGACATAATTTGTCGAATCATTGGCGAAATAATTTGTACTCAACTGGCACGCATTGAAGCCATAAAACCAAAGAATTGAATCGAATTGATATAATTTGTATTACGGTTGACGGTCTAGAAAGAAGTTATAGTAAGATTATGCATCGAGAGTAGTGGGGGTACGTCAACTTATCGTGACCATAGTTTCCATTTACGGCCGTGGCGTGACGATAGACTGGGATGCTATGCAAGTAAATAGAATATATTATATATTTTTAAGATAGAATAGTTATTCATTATTTTTATAAGTATTTTTAATACTTAAATTGCTTAATCATTTTATTCAAAGCGTAAAAGCGCTTCTACTAACTACAATTCGTTGAGTCATTATGAAAATTATTAATAGCTCAATAAACCTGTGGTATTAATATTTTCGAATTAATTCTTTTAAGACTTCTTTTTTTCATATAATGGTACTGTATTATTACTTTACTTTTTTGTATGTTGGGTTAGGTTAGGTTAGCTATTAATATTATTTACTTTGATTTTATCTCACGTTAGAATTTAGCTCATTCAATATGGTTCGATTGAAATTACAGATAAATAAATTAAACTTTGAACATCGCTGTCAAGTGTCAAGTGTCATGTTAGGACTTAAGTAGTTTATGCTTTATGGTGATCCGTGATATCAGATATGATAGTATTTGATCGCAAGTGGGGTATTTTGGGGGCGTAGCTAATAGCTATCGATAATTATCATTTTATAAATAACGTGAATAAAACAGTATGCATTTATTACACCAGGAATAAGGAATTGTCATAAAAGTACAGTAATGGCTCACTCTAGTTTCAGGTAAAATTTAAATAAATTATCATGTTTTGTGAAACTTTAAGTCATTCAAGAATTGATTAAATAAAATCTAAATTCGTTTAATTTTAGCGCCGTAGATGAGTACGGTTTCGAGAGGCATGAAGACTTTGATTATGAGAGCTATGAAGAGTTCATGTCTGTATACCTGAAAGTATTGGCATCAAGAGCACAGAAATGGTCTAATTTACTAGGAGAAGGAAAGTCGGTCAAACGGACAAATACAGTAAAGAGATATGTTCGCAAAGGGATTCCAAGTAAGCTTTAAATAAATTTTATTTATGTTCAAATAATTGTACAAAAGAAGAGTAATAGGTTGTAACTTTAAGATATGACAAATATTAGTAACAAAATTATTAACATCAGACTAAGACCAACATAGATAGACCTTTGATATATTTTCTGTTGTTATTTTAATTGCAACAATTAAGCTCTTTTTTTCTCCTGCCTTTTTTTATTTTGTATCACAACTATTAGAGGTAAAGAAAACACTAAATTTAGTTAATACTAAAAATAATATGATCATCTTTCTTCTAATATATTTATAAATTTATTTTTATTATTAGTCTTTGTGTGCATTCAATTTCTTAACTAATTAAATTTTTGTTTACAAATGACACATTTCTAAAATGATACAACATTTACCCACACATAATAAAGTAAACAATTATCTGTCAAGTATTATAAACTGGTTTGGGTCTAATAATTCATTACTAAATGATAGCAAAACAATATTACACATTTATTTATAAAATGAAATATTGCACATCCAAACATACATGTTGTAAAGTCCTATAATATATTAAGAATTATAATGCATTTACATTATTTAAAAGTTTTTATTTCTTTTCCAGGTGAGCACAGGCCATCTGTGTGGATGGCTATTTCAGAGGCCGATAAAATGAAAGAAGAAAGCCCTGACTTATACCAAAAAATTCTCGATAGCCCTTTTGAAAAAGAGTTGGTTGATATAGTAAAAACTGACTTGCCACGTACATTTCCTGATAATATTTATTTTTCAAAGGAAGCCAATCATCAGGCTCACTTATTCAATGTCCTTATTGCTTATGCCCACAACAATAGAGCAGTAGGCTACTGTCAAGGATTGAATTATATTGCTGGTAATATTTTTAACTTTATTTACAATTTGAAAAACATCATGATAAAATATTTAAAATAAGTACTATTGTTTGTTATTTATTATTACTTTAAAATGTTGTATATTCTAATATATATAATCTAATATATATACTAACAGCATTATTTTTTGAAATTTTATCCTGAAACAAAAAATTAAAATTATCATTGCCAATTTTTAGGATTGCTATTATTAGCTACAAAGAGTGAAGAAACTTCCTTTTGGCTTCTAAAAGTATTAGTTGAGAAGATCCTACCAGACTATTATACAAGAACAATGGATGGTCTGATTGTTGACATAGAAGTTTTGTCTGAACTAGTCAAATCTAAAGCCCCTGATGTTCACCAACATGTGATTAACTTAGGTATGTAGTTACAACATACAGCTATCAACTTTATCATAAAAGATAAATGATGGAACCATCATTGATAGTAGATACTGATGGTATAAAACTGTAATTGTATACATAATTCTCTTATCAATGAAACCTTCATTTGAAAACTCAATCATATCAACAAATTACTTTAATCTATAAAAAGTTTTCTGTGATTTATCTTCTATACATAATAAAATTATAACTTGTTTGAATCTGTACATTGAATATTTTTTGAAAAATCTTATTGAAATAGTTATTATTATTGATACAGAGACTGGATATATTATGATATATTATATTATATGATTTCTAAAACATTTTTTTTGTCTCTGTGACAGCATCATGAGAAAATCACTGGACACAGATTTGATGTAATTACTAATTTGGTATGATGATAGATGGTTCTCTGGGTCAGAATATAGTATTATATAATATGTATACTATCAGTTCACACGTAATCACCAATAGTATATAAAAAAATGAAAACTACAAATTTCTTCTACTCGGAGCTGCAGGAAATGCTAGTTATTTGATATATTTCTTAGGCCTCTTTTTCAAAGCAAAGCAATATTATTATTTATAAACTTTATTAATAGCTATATTAACTATATCCTTGACTTCATACATTTTGACTAAAATGATAATATCTTTGCAGGTTTACCATGGGCCGTTATAACCACTAAGTGGTTTGTATGTTTGTTTGCGGAAGTACTACCCATAGAGACTGTATTAAGAATTTGGGATTGTCTCTTCTATGAGGGCTCTAAAATTTTATTTAGAGTTTGTTTGACACTAATTAAAAACAACCGGGCTTCTATAATGGCATGCAATGATTTCACTGCCCTGGCGGAATGCTTTAAAGCCATTGTGAAAAATGCCAGTGCCTTGCACTGTCATGAATTTATGCAGGTAACATAAACAGATCTATTAAAAGTATCTTATTAAATTTATTTGAATTTTATATGGTATATAACAAAAATAATTTAAACAAGATACATATAGGTATAATTTTGAATTACAATACTTTTTCTGGCATATTCATTAAATCCGTGTTTAGTATCTGTGATATTTGATTGTTCTAATTATTGCCAACGTGTTTAACACTCATCTTACTGCAAAGGAAAATATTGTCAGGAAACATGCATGTCTGAAAAAACTAAGTAGGTTTTCAAAAGACATGTGAAGAGCAATAATCAGCATTTTGCTAGTCTCTTAAACTTATTTTCCATGTTCTCCTAATTCCTTAGTCTAAGCTTTGAATGAACATTTAGATACTACTTATAACCAAATAATTTTTTACCTTACAGTCAATTTTCAAAGTACCTGGTACCTTATCTAATGCTACAATATTGAAACTGCGAACACGTTTTGCTAAACAACGTAGAGAGCAACAACAAAAAGAACCCCGGTGAATCAAGCACTTAACGACTATGTGACTCAAGAAACTTTTGATCTCATATTTTCAAAAGATTTACCAAAACCTGTTATATCTTTGTTAAAATATGACTTATTTATAGTTAACTACATGATGGAAACTGAATTCTTAGTAACATAATGACAGTTAACTTTTACATTTTCATCCTATTAGGTATTAGATTTTGAAAAGCTTTTCTGATTGTATGAAAAACTATCTTTCAAATTTATCTAATTCATATGTTAAGTGTTAAAACCATGTCATCTCTCATCTAAGATGTGGAAGCAATATATTTAAAAAACAAACCTTAAGACCCCCTAATTAATATTATCTTGCATAATTTCTTGTAGAATACACCATGCATATTAAGAGTAAGTCTTGAGCTGTTGTTGTTAGAGTAGGTAATTATTATTTTGCCTTACTATATACTTTTTATTGTTTTCAAAAATGTGAGTTCAAACTAACTATATTGTTTAGTTTTTTTTTTAATTAATACATTACACATGACAAATATAATATGTAGTTATGAACAAGGGTAAGGGATAAGTTCACTTTTGACATATTTTTGTAAGATGCTGTTGAATATTTTAAGTATTATTATTTTTACATTTATTTTTAAAGAAATTCTGTTGTATTGGCTAAGGTGTAATATTTTTTTAATATTAAAAAATTGATATTGCACTAAATATGCTAATTGAACCTGTTTAATTATATGTTATGTAGTACACATGAATCCATATGAAATGACAAAGTGTTTTAAATATATATACCATAAAATATGAAAAAGCTTTTGAATAATTTTATTCAATTTTCATATAAAGTCAATTAATATTGACATAATATACATACTGTTGTATGACTTTATTACTGTAAATTGTAATTTGATATCAAAATCGATTATGATAATAGATTTAAGTATTTATTTAATATAAGTATCCAGGAGTGAGACTAAATAAGAAACCAAACAACATTCTATTTAAATCAACATTGAAAACTTTATTAGATTGTTTACTGTATCTATTTTCTTTACAGCCACCTAACAGCACCACGGCACTTTACATAAATGTATATCATTAAATGTCAATATGCATTATAGTAAATATGTTTTAATAATTATTCATATTTATATAACCAGCTAATTTGTTATTTACTTTCAGAATTTCTGTATACAAAAACAATACATGTTAGCATATGGATTATCCTGATGCTGACATCAGGATGTTTTTAACTATTTTTACAAATCTTGAATCCAACCTGAATTATAGTATTTTTTTATGTACTATATAACAAAGCATCTTTCTTTCCTTTTATATAAGCAAAAATTGCTTGTAGTTATTTATTATAAATCTTGATGTTTTTAAAGCATAGTCATGCTAAATTTTAATTCCATTAATGTGTGTTAGTGTGGGCATTATTACAGTTTTTATAGCCAGCAATTTAAGATATATCTCTATAATGATGCAACATCTTAATCATAACTTTTTGTAGTTC
This sequence comes from Boloria selene, assembly GCA_905231865.2. Classification (NCBI taxonomy): domain Eukaryota; kingdom Metazoa; phylum Arthropoda; class Insecta; order Lepidoptera; family Nymphalidae; genus Boloria; species Boloria selene. Next base: position 5,104,700 of record HG993133.1, read on the forward strand.
ACTTGGTCTTTGAAATATTAACAACAGACATTTTTTATGCTGCTATATTAAAAAGCAGTTATTAACACTACTTAAATGAGAAAAAAATATATACTTTTATTTATATATTTTTTTTCATTTCAATTTTTATGAAGTTTGTTAATTTAATATAATAAAAACATTGCTAGGCTATAAAATTGTAGTATCCTATTAGTGTTGTAAAAATTAGTTTTGAGATTTTGTAATAGAATAAATAAATTATTGAACTGTTGAAACTAATTATTTATTATTTGCTATTTTTGTACACTAAATTCACTCAATCATATTAACACTAAAGTACCATAAATGAAAATAATCTAGGTCTACTATATCTCTAATTGTATTAAAATATTGACAAATGGACCTACATATCTAAAAAAAACAATAAAAAATTATGATTTTCCACTTTCCAATATGTCTTTAGCCTCATTAATTTTAGCAGCAATAAGTGGTGATCCACCTTTGTCGGGATGATTTAACAGCATAATTCTTCTGTGAGCTTCTCTTATCTAAAAATATATAATATAAATACCATTAATTTCATTTATCATTTTTATATTGCTCTAATAATTTAGATAAAACTATTTTTTTACCTTAGCTTTATTAGCTGTGGGACTAACACCTAATATAAGAGCTGCTTCTCTTTTAGTCATTTTAGACTCAAAGCCACCTTTATAATATTTTGAATTTGCCAAGCTTTCAGTATCGAATTTAGGTAGATTTTTCATAGCTTCAGCAAATTTAACAGAAGCATTAGGCATTTGTCGCATAACATATCGACCAGCAAAACCCACTGCTGCCATGCCTAGACCTGCTAAAATTATTGAACTCGCCTAAAAATAAAACATATTTAAAACATTAATGCGAAAGTACGAATTCAATATATAATTTAAGGTTATATATATTACACACCATGGATTCAATAAATCATAAAATAATTTTAACCTTGTGTTAACTGATTGTTTTATGTTATACATAAATTACATATTTCCTTTTTAATTTCTTAATTAATATATTTCGTAAGTTTCATCAAACGAGAAAGAAATAATAAGAATTATGAAATTGTCAATTGAAATAACATGTCAAAATTAAAGTTGTCAATTGTCAAATTGAATGGGCGTGTTCCGATATACACTGTGAGCACTGCGCAGTATAACGGCAATTTAGTATACTGTGAAGTCGTTTATAGTCAGTTATACTGGTTACTATTTAAAACGGAACGCGGTCCAGTATACTGTCGTTCTTGTTTTTTCAAGCCATCTTCAAACTAATGTTTTTTAATTTAATGTTTGCTTAGACGTTCCTAACTTTTCCATTTTTGTATTTTTTTTAAACACCAACTTCTATTTATAAATAAATAACTAGTGTTAACTACAACTCGACACCTTAAGCTCATTTTCAGTAGTAAGAGATTTATACGATTTATGTGACAAGCTTACAAGCTTCGCGTAAACGCCACTGTATAGTGTTGCTATCGACTGAGGATGCGCATTCAGCATTGCGCACTGCGCACGCCGTTTAAGTAACAATTAAAAAATACGAAATAAATGCGATTAATGCTTAGTACGCTTGCATTACGTGCGATAAAAAAGAGACAGAATAATATTTTATCTCATTTGCACAGTCCAATCCCAGGCTATCGTCACGCCACGGCCATAAATGGGAACTATAGTCACAATAATGATACACCATAAAAATAATACAAATTATAATAATATGTGAATAGGCTTTATGTGTATGATAATTAAAAATAATTATTTTATGCCGACCCCCACTACTCTTAATGACCGTGACGATTGGGATAAATCATAAAACAATAAATTTGTGTACGCAGAAAGGGATGGAACATAATAATGTTGTTTTACTATTTACTGGCCATAAAGTAAATTAAGTACTGGCAACACAATAGAACAGTGCCGGTCGCGTAAAATATTATAAAAAAACGAGCCTTTTCGGAGAGGTTCAACATGGCAGGAGATCAGGCGCAATTTTACCAATTACTAAATACAATATTGTCTATAGATAATGACATCAGAACCCAGGCAGAAGTGAGTACCAATTACCTTATTTATTAAAAATCAATTTGAACGATTATAACTTAATATATTTAGGATAATTTTATAAACTTAGGGAGTTGTGTGGCCTCGTGTCAAAACGTGGTCATGGAGGATTGAGAATAAAATTTATTTATGCATTTAGTTGGGTACTTATTAAAAGTGTTCTTTTAAACAGTAAAATGTGAGTAAGATTAATTATTTGAAATTTATACTAATCTACATATCTGTATTTATCAATCTTATAACCATGTTAGTCATAAGTCAAGTCTGAGCGGCTTTTTTGGAACATGTGGTTCTGTAACTAAATGTAATAAAATGACTTGATTTTTTAATATTGTACTGGGACTTGGTAAATTATAGTAAAACGTAATCTAGTAGTAATCAAGGGGTAAAACGTAATCTAGTAGTAATTAATCTAGTAGTAGTAAATTAAATGGGATCATAAAAAATATTTTCAATATAATACAAAAATTATTATAATTTTCTAAAATTTATTCATAAATAGGGAGATCATAGCTTTATGAATTTATATAGTTAAGAAATGTGAAAAATAATCTTTATAGTGAAAAAATAATTAAGTCTCAAATTGGCAGTGCACATTGTACAGTTGAGCCATATATTTTACTGAAAATGTTAGTAATTGATATTTGAGTTCTTTTTGTTATAGCATAAGCATTTTTTAATTTGCATTTATTTTAACAGAAAGTATACAGTGACATCCCAACTGAGACAAAAGTAGTACATTTAGTGGGTGCTATACAAAATGGAGATCTTAGTCAAGAATGTAGAGAAACAGCTGCAGTGCTTCTGCGGCGGCTGCTCAGTGCGGAGTTCTTTGAATTCTTCCCAAAACTTCCTTTTGAACAACAAGCAATGCTTAGAGAACAACTCCTCCTTACACTACAATTGGATGTTACTCAAAGTCTAAGACGAAAGGTAAAATCTTAAATTTAGTTACTCATTTAATATTGAATAAGAATATATGTAAATATAATTTTATATGCAAATGTAGTAATGTAAACCATAATAGGTGCCAAAAACTTGTTTTTGTCTTACATGTGATTAAGCTATTATATTTTTGTAAAGTCATGCTATTTAAAACATTGTAGTATTTTTTTATTATTTGAATGTATCATCTATTTAACCAAGTGAAATATACCAGTTGATGAAGATAGTGTGATTAATACTCTTCTGACTAAATTTATTTGTAATTTATAATTTTAAACATGACACATGAATAATACAATTGTTGCTTCTCTTATCTTATTTTGGACTATAATGACTATCCACTTGGCTTGGCTTATCATGAATTGATTTAAATTGTGTAATGCTTTATTATAGATATGTGATGTAGTATCAGAGTTAGCCAGAAATCACATTGATGATGATGGAGTTAATCAATGGCCTGAGTTTCTTCAGTTTATGTTCAATTGTGCCAGTGCTCAAGATCCCAATATAAAAGAAGCTGGTATTCGAATGTTTACGTAAGTGACAACTATACAAGTAATAATATGTGTGGCACAGAAAAAATAACTTAGAGTAAAGAATTTTATTTAGTTATTACAAAAAATATATTGAATATTAGTTTTTTTATTAAGACACTTTAACACACAGGTCTGTACCAGGAGTATTTGGTAATCGACAAAATGAAAACCTAGATGTTATTAAGAGAATGTTACTCTCAGCCCTCCAGCCGACAGAGTCTGAAGCATTACGCATGCAAGCAGTCAAGGCTGTGGGAGCTTTCATCTTACTCCATGATAAAGAACCAGCTATTCAAAAACATTTTAGTGATTTACTTCCACCTTTTATGCAGGTATGCTTATCAATATTGTATAAATATATAAATATAATCTTTTTTATTACAAATAGTAGGACCTATATAGTATTTTTGAATTTGTGAATATATTAATATGTATTTTTAAAACTTAGTTGTGCACATAAACTCCTACGTGTACAATTCCTAATGATTTGTATACTGCCATAATGTGCTAAAGCAAATGGAGGATTTCGCTAACACCGAACTAACTTATAGATCGGAGTTTGATAGTAGCCCTCAAAACAAATGTATTCTGTATAAAATAACAGTATTTGAATTATAAACAATCAGCTTAAATTATAAATATGTTTTAGGTTGTGGTTCAATCAATAGAAAAAGCTGATGATGATACAGCACTTAAAGTTCTTATTGAACTGGCAGAGTCTACACCTAAATTTCTACGTCCACAAATAGAACCTATTTTCGAAGTTTGCATTAAAGTAAGTGATATTGTAATGTTCTAGAATCTATGAATGCTAAGAATATTATATAATTTGTTTTCTACTGTATTATAAGTGTCATACCTTGAAGGCCTTATCAATCATATTTATGTCATTGGTCAAAGATAGTTACATTAATCTGTACAAGAAGCTCTAGAGTTCAAAAATATCTATTGTAGATATAAATAAGAATGCAGATATAACTAAGAAGAAACTGAAGATAATCTTTTCATTTCATTAACAACTGTAAAGATTCATTATTGACTTATTTTTAAGTTTTTGTCAATGCCTAAATGTAATAAGCACCTAAAAACGTGTGTATATATATATATCTTCTGTATTTGAGTACTATACTATTGCTAAAAAATTCTGAAACATATTCTGACATTGGAACTAATTTTACCATAATTTTACTTAGGTTATTGGTGATACTGACCAAGACGACAACTGGCGTCAATTAGCATTAGAAACTCTTATTACTCTATGTGAGACTGCACCAGCTATGGTACGCAAGGTTGTACCAAATGCAATTCGAATTCTTACTCCCCTTATATTGGAGATGATGTGTGAATTAGATGAAGAGCCTGACTGGTCTGTGCAGGATAATGCTGCTGATGATGACAATGAACTGTTAGTATAAAAATACATTATTTATATAATAATATATTGTATTGTCAGTAAAATGTATAAAATTTTTTTTTTCATTTTTTTAATATGATTTTACTCACCCTCACTTTGCTCGGGTTGGTGCCTAGATTTATTCAAATGAGAACCTATAAATATAATTGATGTTCCATTTTTTGAGTAATTATTTACTACTAATTATTACAGTTGGTCATTTTTGCTTGCAAGAGCTTGATTATTTTATTTTTATTTATCTAATTAAATTTATGTATAAAGATACTCTGCACATTTAATGCTACAATGATGTATTAATGGCAATTATACATGAATGAACTATGCTAGTATATCCATGGCAAAAGCGATTGGTATTAAACACTATTAAACAAATCATTGTAAGAGTCTATCAATAAGCTTCATTATTTACCAAAATGATGCTTCAGAGAATCTTACAAAAGTAATTAACAAGATAATTAGCATCCTATGTTCCTTATACATTTGGATGTCAGTCCCTTGATTACATGTTTATGAACAATCAAATATACATTTGAGTGATCATTGTGTTTTGGTTCTTGCCTAAGTTGTATCTGCTTATAACAGTTTTATTTATTAATACAGCTATTATTGAACATATTCTCAGAAGAAAATATTTACCTTATTATAAGAAATATAGAACAATGCTAATTTAAATTTAATTTAAATCATGTAAATTGGCAATTTACAGTAATTATGTAGCAGCGGAATCAGCATTGGACCGCATGTGCTGTGGGCTTGGAGGCAAGGTGATGTTAGGTCTTATCGTAAGCCAAGTACCTGAGATGCTAAGCTCAGAAGACTGGAAACGACGACACGCGGCCTTGATGGCCGTCTCTTCTGCCGGTGAAGGTTGCCACAAACAGATGGAACAGATGTTAGACCAAGTTGTTTCAGCTGTACTCAACTATTTGACTGATCCCGTAAGTTACATGTAATTTCTTTCATTTATTTATTACTAAATTACCTTACTGAATTTTCTTCTATATACAATATTTTTGTGGTCTTGAAAATTAAACTAAATTACAGAGAGGTGTTTACAGTCTGACTTCACCTCAAACTCTTACTGTTTTAAAAACAATATTAACAAATTGTTCCAACTATTCTCAAGTAAAGCACTCATTAACAGTATTTTATTTTGTACATGTAGCACCCACGTGTGCGTTACGCCGCATGTAATGCAGTTGGTCAGATGGCAACAGATTTTGCACCAATATTTGAGAAAAAATTCCACGACAAAGTTGTGCCAGGACTACTTATGGTGCTTGAAGACAATGCAAATCCTCGTGTACAGGTATGAAATCTAATTTAAAATTATTGTTTATTTTTAATCTATATTTTTCTTTTTCTAAAAAATCTAATTATTTTCAGGCCCATGCAGCGGCTGCTTTAGTCAACTTCAGTGAAGATTGTCCTAAGCCAATCTTAACTCAGTATTTAGGACCACTAATGAACAAGCTTGAAGCCATTCTAACTGCCAAATTCAAAGAGGTTATTACAATTTTTATTAATATTTTTTTTAAATAATATCCAATGTTCGTTAATGGCATAATCATTTCTTGATTCAGTCATTTCCATAGCATTGGTAGATCAAAAGTGACATTTGCTCCCTTTCTACCTTTTGTTTTAGTTATTTAGGGATCTCAGTTCACTGACATATAAACTTGAGTAATTGAATTGTTTTTTTCTATATGTGCTAAAGTAATATAGAAATTAATAAGAATTTAATATTTAAACAACTGTTAATATTTATTTTAGTTGGTTGAAAGTGGCACAAAGCTTGTCTTGGAACAAATTGTGACCACAATTGCTTCAGTTGCTGATACAGTGGAGAAAGACTTTGTTGATTACTATGACAGGTTGATGCCATGCCTTAAATATATCATTGCTAATGCAACTACTGATGATTTCAAGATGCTAAGGGGCAAAACTATTGAATGTGTCAGTCTTATTGGTATGTATGTTTTGTTTTTAGCTTATTTATTTCACAATGTCTTACAAAACTAAATACGCTATGTAAAATGTGTAAAGTAAACATTTAAAAATTATTTTTTACAGGTTTGGCTGTTGGAGAAGAAAAATTTATGGCAGATGCTTCAGAGGTTATGGACTTACTCTTGAAAACACACACTGAGGGAGAGCAGTTACCAGCTGATGATCCACAAACTTCCTATTTAATTTCAGCTTGGTCTAGAATTTGCAGGATAATGGGTGAGTGTGGAACATAATGCCTAACAATTAGTGCTTTGAAATATCAAAGCTTCTCCATACATATATTTACTTCAACCTTTGTCATATTTTATTTTTTATTATATATTTGTTGCAGGCAAGAAGTTCGCTCAATATTTGCCAATGGTCATGGAACCAGTAATGCGCACAGCTGCAATGAAGCCAGAAGTTGCTTTATTAGACAATGAAGATCTTGAGGTCATTGAAGGAGACCTTGACTGGCATTTTGTTACATTAGGTGAACAGCAAAACTTTGGCATCAAAACTGCAGGTATTTTTCTATTTCAACCTTCCTAATAGAAATGAAAATAGTTTAATAAAATTACAGTTAAGTATATAATACTAGCGGACCCGACAAACTTTTACTCCCAGTGAAATGTTTTAGTGGCAATGACTTACATATAATTGAATATGTCATTTATCATCTAAATCTATAAATAAATAATTAATAAAATACATTTTGTAGTAGAGCAAATTGTGAATATAAACTATTCGTTTATTTATTAATTTTTAATTATTAAGTGAAGTAGCTTTTTATTTGATTGATAGTAAAAGGGAATATTAAGTGAAAAAACAAAATATGCATGCTATGTTTTCTGGCACAAAAAAAAGATAAAGATTAATTCAAAAATATTATATCCAAGACAAATAATTATTACGATAGATCACAATATTGACCTTGGACAATTAACCTTTTAGGTCTTGAAGACAAAGCCTCCGCCTGTGACATGTTAGTGTGTTACGCACGAGAACTTAAGGAAGCTTTTGCTGAGTATGCTGAAGATGTGGTTAAGCTAATGGTTCCAATGCTTAAATTCTATTTCCACGATAATGTACGCACGGCTGCCGCGGAGTCTCTCCCCTACTTGCTTGAGTGCGCTCGAATTCGTGGCCCGCAATATATACAGGGAATGTGGGCATATATTCTGCCAGAGTTGTTGAAAGCCATCGACTCTGAACCAGAGCAAGAAGTGCAAGTGGAGCTTCTAAACAGTCTTGCTAAGGTACTTTTTATATTATATCTACTTGCTTCATTTGTTATAAAAATGTTTATTTGAAAAATATAAGTGTAGTATTATTTTCTTTATAATTGTTATTATTTTCAGTGCATTGAGTTACTAGGCACAGGATGTTTGTCTGATGAAATGATGGCTGAAGTTCTTCGCATTCTTAATAAGCTTCTTACAGAACATTTTGAACGTGCCACCGAACGCCGTCAGAAACGCGCTGATGAAGATTATGACGAGGTATACTTAGCCATTGTTTTAAAAATTGGCACTTAGCAAATAGTTAATATTTTTATTTCGTACATTTAAACACACTTGTAAATTGTAATAACATATAATTGATCTTTATCAAATAATCTTTATTATACTTGTTGGTTTTCATTTTATAAAACCAGTATTTTAGTGCTCAAGTATGCATATTAACTAAAATTATATAGTTGAAATGATTATGTTAATTAATTAGGCAATGCCTATGTTTGAGTGGTGATTTAAAAAATTAAATATTTTGTTAAATTACAGGTTGTTGAAGAACAACTAGCTGATGAAGATAATGAAGATGTGTATGGACTGTCCCGCGTGGCGGATGTTTTGCACGCGCTCATGTCTGCTTACCACGAAAGTTTCTTCCCTCATCTCGACTCTCTCTTACCACACCTTGTACAACTGTTAGGCCCTGGACGCCCTTATGCTGATAGACAGTGGGCTATTTGTATTTTCGATGATGTCATTGAGTTTGGAGGTTAGTTGTAAATGACACTGACTATAACAGTATTTTTCACATTTAATACTTTTAGTAAAAAAACAGAATTAAGAAGAAAAATATGATAATATTTTAACTATTTCTAGGTCCGGCGTGTGTTAAGTACCAAGACATATTCCTTGAACCTATGCTTAATGGATTACGAGAGTCAGAACCTGAAGTAAGACAAGCTGCTGCCTATGGATGTGGAGTACTCGCCCAGTTTGGAGGACCACAATTTGCTAGCGCTTGTGCTAGAGCTGTACCACTACTGGCGGCTCTTATCGCCGAACCTAACTCCCGTTCTGTAGAAAATCTAAACGCCACCGAAAACGCCATCTCTGCTGTCACTAAGATCATAAAATATAATCATTCACAAATAAATAGGGACGAAATCATTAGGCATTGGTGAGTATGATTTAACTGTATTAATTATATGTCCTTTGCTAATTACAATTTAAAACTATGAAAGTAAATATTAAAGTCAGTTATTATATTTGATGTTGTGACCTCCCTTATTTTTTTCTATATTCAAAGAAAAATTTTGGCTTTATGTATATTATTAACTTCAAAACGATATTCCAGGTTGACTTGGCTCCCAGTAGTTGAAGACACAGAAGAAGCACCTCATGTATACTCATTACTCTGTGAACTGGCGGCGAGTGGTCACGCAGCACTGGCGACTCCCGACGCGCCTCAAAGGGTCATTGCTGTAATTGCTGAAGCATTCCTGCGAGACGCTGTGCCTGATGATAACCCCGTATTTGGTCAGATGGTGGCCCTTGTCAGACAGATACAGGTTAATATTATATATTTTTTATATCTTCATATATTTACAGAATGACTAAAGTATGTGTGTAAATTTTTAAAAGAGGTTGATCTAAAATATTTAAATGGATTTAAAAAATCTATATAAACGTTAGGTTTTATTACTTTTATAGATTTTTTTCTTAACATAAAACACTAAATAAAATTTTATTTTTTCAGAGCAACGTTGAGCTATTTAACTCATGTGTAATGCAGCTGAGCAATGAGCACAAGGAGGCTCTAAAATTGGCGCTTTCCACTTAGTGCCGACACAAATCGTTGCTTCTATTTATTCACCCAAACGAACCTTCCCCCGCGCCCCTCGCCCTCACTGCCAGTCGCGTGCTCTCACAAGCCTCACATCTGTGACTAACGTCTTCTTGGACTGCCTAAACTATGCTGCTATAAATTAAAATTCAGTAATGAACTCTTATAGCAAACAATATAAACAGGAGTTTATATACTACACACACTGTGTACACTAGTTAAATTCGAACTTAGTACATAAATGACTGGTATAAAATATAGTAATTATAGCCATTGTTATTGTATATCTCGTTCCCTTCTGTGTTTTATTTTCTTCGATCTCACAAATATCTGTTGAGCTAAAAATTGCTGTGATAATATTTTATATTAATTTTGATGATCAGCCATAAAAAATAGCTCGCCCTCTTTGACCATGATTTCTAAACATGAAGTTTTCTAATGTCAATATTTTATTACAAAAAGCAATGTGGATGGTCCAATTTTAATATTTGTAATATGAGTTATTTTGTATAAATAACATGAATACATTATTGTTCTGTATTTTTTTAATATTATAAAGTAGTTGTTTAAATACATGTAAAGCATACTAATCTTGGTATCGCACGTACATATTTACATTATTGGTTTAACTCATCACGATGTCATTTATCATTGCATTTTACATTATTTCTGAACATTCTTAATTATAGATAGGTCATGAGTAAAATTGGGCTATCACATTCCTGTTTTTGTTTGCCATATTTCGGCTGCGTTGGGATATTGGTAGCTGTTACTTGCTATGGACGAGACCTATCTGTTTATAAGAAATAATTTTATTCATTAAAATATATGATATTACATATACATTTCTTTGTTTAACTAAAATAAAAGTTATTGGCATTGAAATAAGTGTTTTATTTAATTAAAGTTATAAATGCGAATTACGTTAATGCATTTAAAAATTCAGAAAAGTTTTTAAACCTAAGGCTCTGGCTACACGCTCCGTCATATCCTCTTTGCACAGGTAAAAACGTGTGTGGTAAATGAACGGACGGTGTGACGGTAGCTCGCTCAGGCGGCCTGTGCAATCGCTTACGTGCTGAAGTTTGGCTTTGGACTGCGCGGGTTTAGTTTATACCGTTTTGCCAGTAGATAGTCCAGTTAGCGCGAGCTTACCAGTACGTGTGGCCCACAAAGTTCATTGAATATGGTGTGGCCACTGCGACGGTGTTCCGTCTTTTTGTACAGTCTACGACTAGAGTTTTGACACTGCTCATGACAGCGCGTGTAGTGGAGCCTAAAATGCTCCTGAGTAAAAGTGTTCTGTGCTTAAATGTCTGCTGACTATACGGTGTTAGATTATAAGTGCATGAACATAAAAAATATATACCTACAGTTCGCGTCACGTAAAAAGAACGCTGGAAGAAAGTGGTGGGGGGTGTGCTTGCGCATGGGTACATTCGCATACGAAATTACTAAGCCTATTCTTTTATTTTTGAAATAGCCTTTTGCTCGCGACGTATACTGGTTATTGGCAGGTACATTGAAAAATATATTAGATAGAATGTCATTAAATAGAATTAGATTAATTAGAAAAATATGTTTGATTCAGTATAGAATGTTTAATTTACTTACAAAAAATATATTTAATTAATTTAACATATTTTTAAAATTATTAACTGCATTATTATAAAACTCTCTAGTTATAAAATAATATACGTCAAAAATATTTTTTCTCTATTTTTTATATAAAACCATTTCGTAATTAATAACTTTTGTGTGCGCGATAGTATTTTGAACTGACAAACCAATAGCGAGCCGGTAAGCATGCGGCGCGGGTCTCGCCGTCCCGCGCCCCGCGTCTTACCACCAAATTCACCTATAAATCGCCTCTGCGCAACTTGACAGCCAGCGTTCTTTTTACATGACGCGAATTATAAGTATATATTGAAATTGTAAATGTATCAAATACAGTTTATAATCACATAATAGTATGTTTGGACTTGCAGAGTGAATTCTTTAGAATTAAAAGCAATTTGCCAGCAGTATGACAAGAGAAAACTTGCCAGCTGGTGAATTTAATAAGCGATAGATGCTCCCGTGTCTGGATAACGTAGTGATTACATTCTCTTTGGTGTCTGGCTCCTGCACTAGTCACAGACTATTATACTATATTATGTAACATAATATATACTACCTCGATGGTACAGTAGCTGGCATGTACGGCCGCACATTCGGAGGTCCTGAGTTCGAAGCCTGACCCTGGGTCGGGCCAAGTTTATACATTGAATTTTTCTGTTCTGTAAGTCCCGAGTTAGCTCAAAGTTGGGAAAAGTCGTCCGACCGGACTATCGAGTAACAGGAATAGAGAGTGCACTTGTGTGATGTGTCTGCGTGAGCGCGCACACTTATGAGATGTGCAATGTGCACTATAATATCTCCTGCGTGATGGCTAGTCTCAACGAGATTAGCTGCTTTATATATGTAGCAATATACTCTATGTTAGCTGTTGTGGCCGGAATTAGTCGGTATAGTTTTTGATTATTTGGTGTATGGAAGTATCACTACATAGTATAAAACAAAGTCGTTTTCTCTGTCCCTATATCCCTATGTAATATGTATGCTTAAAGCTTTAAAACTACGCAATGGATTTTGATTTGATTGGCTTATTTAATAGATAGTGATTCAAGAGGAAGGTTTACACGCATAACTAGCGGATCCCGCGGCTTTGCCTGTGCTAAGTCTAGGGAAGAGCCCGAGCGAAGCGAGGGCGAGTCGCTAGTTAAGTATATATTAATTTATTTAGACGTCTAACTGCAGACTGACGTAATTAATTATTTAGTGAACTGTGGTTTCTTTCAATTTTGTAGTAATTCAAATTATGATGAAATAATTTAACAGTTGAAAGTGGTAGCTGTAAAAAATGTCATGAAATCATATAATATTAAAATATATAATAAGAACAACTAAGTTACTGAACGCCCTTATATAGTTTAAAATAAACTCAAAAACAATTCAAATATAAAAAAATATATTTTAAAAATGAAAATTAGGAAAACAGCAAAACGGAAAACTTCACATTTTTGTTTTCACAATATGACATTGACAGCTTTTTTTTCGATCTATATTCTATATTCTATAACCATTTGTTTCAATTTGGATTTCCGTAAGCCGTGTTTTGTTGTGTCACATTGTTTTGTTATTTGCTCCAAATATAATAATAGAAAAAATTATATATCCTTTTGGTGTGAAATATTTTTATATTATTTATTACGGCATACCGTTCAAGTATTTGTTTAATGTTTTTAATCTTGTTCAATTAAGGTTAAAACTCAATAGTTCACGTAATTTTAGAGAGTTCTGTAATTGTTGACATGAATTAGTTATTATAAAAGGTAAAGAACTTTATATAAGAACTCTAGTTTATAGACTTATAAATAATATATGCATATTGAAAAAGTGGTTATACTGAATGTGCGTTATTTCCTAAATCGGCGTGCCATGAGATAATGTCCCGTAAGCGGCCGCGACTTGGAAAAGAAGACGAAATGAGCTCAAAGCTATTAGATGCTGGTTCCGGGGAGGGACAAAATGGTAGTGATACAAGCTTTGAAAGTAGCAGTCAAAATTATCTTGATTCTACACAGGTTAGTGTATAAACTTCTATAAATCAATCCTTAACTTATATAAATATGTGTACAAACTAAAATTACCATCACTTGGATTAATTAATGAAGTCACAGTAGTTAAATTTTTTAATGCTTAGTCTATCTCTAGCCTTAGGCCTTGGACTCTTGAGGGATCATTCAATTTGTAAGTTAAGACTATTACTAGATGTGTAATATTTAAGACAAATTATATTGAATTAAATGAACAATATTGCACAAAATTACTTTACTATTAAAAAAGCATTAAAATTAAGCATTTTAAAATTTGTATTCCAACATAAGTTTTGATTTACAAAAAAAAACAATATTTAATAACATCACAAATCATATAATATTACATTCATATCCAATTTACTACTCCAAAGTACCTAAATTTACTAGCTCATGCTAGTCCCGCATGACCCACTTGTGTATTAATAGACTCAGCCTATTTCTTATATTTTATGAAATAAGAAAGCTGAAACAATGGTCTAATAGTACTTCATTTAATACAATATCTAGACTTGTAGCTGTCCTTGGGTCATTCCTATTGGCTATTAAAAAGAATTTTCAGCAAATGTATGAGACAGAAGTTAGGGAAACTTAGTGCCATAAATTATGATTCATTAATTTCCATACAGTTGCAGTCATTTTGATACTGTAGATGCTGTCAAATTTTTAAGTATAATTTTATGGATGAGAATTGTTTAAAATAAAACCGCTTGCATATGTGACAAACTGCACTTAATATAAAAAAGGCCTAAAGAGAGGGCTAAGGCCAGAGCCGTGATTTGCTGTGCTCCTTAGCCTTTTCATCTACATCATGCAAGTCTAACCTGTCATAATAATATTAAAACTGTTTTAAATTTAATGAAAACCTATGGCTTAAAACCATTTTTTCTTGCTTAACTTAGAAGAAGTTCCAAACCTGGTGAACGGGGAGGGTGTAGTGTAGCAATAGTATTAGAAATCTTAATTAAACAAATTTTGAAATCTCAATTGCAAACAAGTGTATGAGAGCATTATCTATACTAATATTATAAATGCGAAAGTTTGTAAGTATGGATGGAAGGATGGATGTTTGTTTCTATTTCATGTAAAAACTACTGAATGGATTTTAATGAAACTTTACAATAATATAGCTTATACATCCGAATAACACATAGGCTACAATTTATAAAGATATTGTCTAAAATATGACGATAAGTTTCAAGTAAGTAGTAAAAAATCTACCATCTGCAAGCTATTAGAGTTACACATATGACATATGTAATGTACGATGGAAATGTTTATCTTAAACAAGCTACTTACCCTCACTTCGCTCGGGTTCGTCCCTAGATTTAGCGCGAGCGAAGCCGCGGGTTCCACTAGTACAATTATATTGTAAGTTCTGGCTCTTGTAATGCCTTTTCTTCAAAAACAGTTTTTAACATGTAGGACGTAGGTACACATCAATGAAAATATTCACTTCGATTGCGGTTAAATGTACTCGTAAGTCATAGCTATACGAGTACATTGCTCTGAAATGATATCGCGATTATGTTTGTGGTCGTCTTTCGGCTTGCGGCATCCATGTTGTAGAATCCATTTTTTTCATATTCATAATAACAAAATATAAAAATAAATAGGTATTTTAGTTAACATGAGTGCAGCGTTAGCTATCTCGTGCGTTTTCCTTGACAAGACAGTTAAGTCAATATCGTGAATTTTACTAACTTTTTCCTCAGACCGACTTGAATCGATGTCTATTAAACCGTAAACGAATAATGGTGTTACGTCCATAGGAAAATCTACTACTTGTGTAATATTTCATGAGAAAAGCAGATTTTCTATAATATATTTCTAATTTGTGATTCCTGTCTAAAATATTTTTTTCGGTTATAAATTCGGTTTTCTTCATGTCCACAATGATTAAGGTGTACAAGCATGATTGATGATGCGAAGTTCGAACGCACAAGCAAATATTTTTTTTAGGTTTTTGGGGACAGAGGTGTCCAAAATTAAAAATAAATAAAAAATCAGCTCATGTAATTAATGCCATTTTAACCATCCTAACAACAACTTGTCCAAAATGTAGAACTACCAGACCGTTTATTGATTACCCCTTTCTACTCAATATTAGGATTATAAGTAGGTATATTAGAAATAAATAATGAATAAGTGATTAGAAATTTGAATTTTAAAAGACTGTTTGGATTATTACATGATGCCTCTAATAGAGTTAATGTAAATCCCTTGCTCTAGTTTCGTGCTCCACTTCTTACGTTCGTTTGTGATTTATTTGATGGCCATTGTTTTGATACACTTTCCACAATTTGCTGATTATTTTTATTGCAAAAATTCAAAATTATTGAGAATATGTCTTTGAACATACTAAAATGATCAAATTGTGTTTTTAAAGTTAAACAAAGAGCTTTTCACTAAATGCATATGACAGTATATTATACGGTACTAACATTAAAAAAAGCAATTTTTAAATTTTTTGTCTGTTTGTTTGTTCTGGCTAATCTCTGAAACTGCTGGACCGATTATGACGAGACATTCACTTGCAGATAACTTATGTTATGAGGAGTGACTAAGGCTACTTCTATTTTATTAGAAAATTATAAAAACCGTTTAATTTGTTTTAACTTACGCCCAGCGAAGCGCGCCGGGTTTGTTATTATTAGCATTAAGTTGATGCTTATAAGCAAATTTTGCTTTTTTCTTTCATATAAAATGATTTGTTTTCTTATTCGAAATAAAAGCGTAAGCCAAATACAAAAAGTCTGGGCTTGTCGCCAAGTATGTGGCGTGATCACTGACCATACCACAGCCAGTGTACTTGTGCGTAGAAAAATATAACGTAATCTGTACTCGCATTACTTAGATGGTATTTAGATTAAGATGGTATTTATTTAGTTCCCGAAAACATCAAGATAAAAAAGATTTTTTTATATTATTATTGATATCATCTTAATGTTTCTTCGCTTTGCCTTTTAGTGTCATTTGATATCGTTAAAAGTAATAAATCACACTCTTGGAAGACATTTGTAATGGATAATAGTTTTATTCTTCTATCTTATTGGTGTCTAGTTACGTTTCTTATATTCAATTTGGCTGCCCGCCCGGCAATTTCTGGCTACATACTTCTAATTTAAAATTTTTCGAATTTTTACTTCTTCTCAAGACGTGGTCATTTTTAATATTTGAGACGTCAAAAACCTTACTCTTTCTCGTGACCGTGATTGCGGTAAAAATAAATAAATCCGCGACAAAATCCGAAAAAATAATTTAATGTATAATGTCAAATATTCACAAAATTGTTGTCAGGAAAAAATAAAAATACCTTTGATTATGATTGTGGTGCATAAGTTTTGCCGTGAAACAGTTTTTCAAATGAACGAAAGAATTCCTATTATCCGCCTAAGTAATGGGCACGTATGAGATTTAGCAATTTTCCATGCAGCTATTGTTTTGACTGTGATTGTTTTCATTTATAAAAAGACTAGCTGATACCCGCGACTTCGTCCGCGTTGCTTGAAATATTAACAAAGTTTTCCGCATGGCGCTACGCCGCTTGCCCCACTACTCCGCAAGAAGGAAACATACATACTGCATCACTGAACACGCAGTACATATACAAATCGTTTTTTCTTGAAACTTTAATAAATTTTTATTAAATGAAGATATCGCAATCTTTTTTTATATAAGGGCCAAGTGTCTAAAAAATAAAACTTAGAAAGTTTCATTTAAATCTATCCAGTACTTTTTCCGTGATGCGCGCACAACTGCAGACCTCTATCATTTTATTTATATAGATTATTAGGTTATATAAAAACAAATGAAATTAATTAAATAAAAAAAAACAAATGACTTTAACCTTTTCTATTTAAACAGTAAAAAAATAATCATTTGGAGTCTGTATAAGTTACAGTTTGGAAACATAAATTTAACATTCTCACACCCACCCCCGCAATCCCTATTGGAAATAGAATTTCGTAAAATCCTATTTGAGATGATTTCTGCATGACAAATAAAAGATTACTACCAAATTTAAAGTCTATAGACGTTACAGCTTGGAAATAGAAATTTCACATTTTAACATCCACTACCGCAATCCTAATATTCCTACCAAGTTTCACATTTCTAAGTCCTATAGTTCCCGAGATTTCGTGATGAGTAACTATAGAAATTGGAATACTTCGATTATCATCGAAAATTTTAACGTTTTAGCAGACTTTTTTAAAATTTTCTTACATATAAACATTCTCCTGACAATTCTGAAGACAACAAAAAAAAATTAACCCAAACGGTCCAGCCGTTCTCAAGTGATACTCTATCATAGATACGGCATTTTATTTTTATCAAAAAATGAGAGTGTGTGTGCAGGGGTGCGTGGTAGTTGGTGATGGATGCGTGGAAGTTTGTAAGTAGATTCTTAGCTGAATGTAAAAGAATCCGTTTAGTAAACTCCGTTGAAATCCATGAAAACAAAAGAATCAAGAGAAAACGCTTGTCTTTTGTTTTTATTAGCGGGATAAATGTTCATAAAAGTAAAACAGCAATAAAAAAATGAAGGAACGTTAGAATTCGAAAAATAAATAGCCATAAACCATCTAGGAAAAATTTCGCATCGAATGGTGGTAGTTTCATGTCGATACGATCAGTGGTTTAGGCGTGATTGAGCCTCAAACGAACACCATTTTCATTATATATATATAGATGATGACAAATGAGCGGGTAATGTGTGAACTGTAAAAAGTTACGTTGTTTGAAATGAAATATGTTGACATTTCTTGGAGGACAGCCGGAGTCCCCAGTGGCAGTGAGTGCGCTCGTGGCGTATCGCGTGTCTGACGAGCTTCCACGTCGGCGTCGCGCCACCTCCGGCGCCCCCCTCGCGCTCCTCTCGACACCCGCGGACTCCATCCCCCCACACAATCCTCTCTCACTCACTCGTTTTATATCAGCTAAACTAAAGTCAGTCGCCTATCCAACGTTCGCGTTAAGAGTGTGACCGTCGCGTTCATAAATTCGTCGTGTTTAAATAATAATAATACGACATCCGTCATTTATATCAATTAAAATTTAAAATCTAAATAGACAAATCTACTTCAAGGAACTTTCCTACTCGAAGAATTCCATTTACAACTTTGGACTGTTTGCAAACGATGCGACGGTCAGTCAGTGAATATATGTGCTAGACTAAGTAATAGTTACCAGTTCACTATAGAAAATTAAAACAATTTATTAACGATGTCAGCTTTAACCATGACCACGACACTGACCAATGGACACCTTAACGGGAAATTGGAGAACGGCATAAATGGTTACCGGAAGAATGGTTATACCAAATCAGAAATGCCGAGTTTATGTGTAAGTACCAAATAAAATTGTTATCAATGAATTAATAAAATTTTGAGCAATTACATTCCTACTTTGCTAGTGATAAAAGATTCTTCTGTAACTAAACTTCACTAAGATGATGTAACACATTCTAAACGAAAGATTTAGTTAGAATGCTCATCTTAATAAACAAAATGTCTTAATATTTCTCTATATAATAATAGACCTCAAGATGTTTTACGTTACAATGAGTGAAAGTGATTTCCATAGTATGTGAACTGGTATAGAAAGTTTTGCTCAAATACCTCAGATTTCTAAAATGAAGTTAAAAGTGCATTAACATTAAACTGACACTGGGTTTAGCGCAGATTTTTTCTAAAACATAATACATATATCTTGTATGAAGTATTTTTAGATAATTTAAGTGCGAAGACGCAAACAGAATGTAAAAAAATATAAATGTAATAACAGTATGCACATTTCTCATATGTTTACTGATAAGAAACCGATAAAACATACATTTCTATTACGCCTGAATTCGATACAATTGATTAAGAATAAAAATCCGTAAAATTGATTATAGGTACGTGACTTTACATTCATACATTTACTATAATTATATTCAAATATATGCGGGGCATTTAACGTTTTGAAGTACCGAACACAATAGTTACCTTGATTTAATTATGTCATCATGTACTGTAGTCATCGTGACATACTAGATTTATATTATGTAGGTTATATCATTGACGCACATTTGTTAGATATCCTGAATGATTGTGTAACATCTATTATCTTACCTGACTGAGTCTCAACGTCTTATTGCGTGACTTAATTTTACAAACAATGGTATTTAGTAATTTCTTACGACAATATTTGATAATAAGATATACATAATTTATAATGTATTATTATAAACCGAAATCTGAATGCTCTACCGCTTCTTTAGTTCAAAAGCTAATCGGACCTTCGACCCGGCCCGGTCGTCCTTCCGTGTAATATATTCGTTTTTCAACTTTACAAGAGGATTCGTTGATTTAATTGTTTTTTGTAGTTTCTGACTTTGCTTTATACTTATTAAACCTTTAGATTCGTAGAAAAACTATTCTTAAAAGTAAAAACACATTCTGTGAGTTTTGCAGATATTCTCTTATTTTATTGTTTTTTAAATTATTATTTGTCAGAGTATTCTCAATAATAACCATCATTATATCTGTAAGGAAACTGCATAATATACAACGTAAGAAAGAGAATTTCTATATTCAAAATATATAACTTCTTACATCTCTTTTTGGATTGCCTCGGTAATTACAATTAGGTCCCATCTTGAGCTTTCAAAAACTACTGCTTAATGCTGGGTCGTTCAAAATTGGGAAATAGGCTTAGTATTATTATATATTAATATTTAAATTGAATGGAATATTTATGATCAAATATATGTTATATTGTTTTCAAAACATTTGCATACAATGTTATGCATACAGTGAATTTTTCAGCGAAAGATACATTTAAATTAGCTTTTGAATTGTTTGCAAAACAACGAGATTTATTGTTATGCTAAAACGAGTGAAGCAGTCCCGTCTAAATTAAGAAGTGACTAACAATTTATATCGATTTTGTTTTTAATTTATTGCTTATTTGAACTCTGTCGTCTGTTATCAAACCGGACTCTTCCTTTCGGTTCTTGAACCATTCAACTGATAATTTAAAAAAAAGAATCGATAAACTCATGACTGCAAAGTGTTATCGAAAATTTGTATTACACACTTTAGTAACTCGAAGACTATTTTATTCTAGTTTATAGAATTCTACTATATTTCATAAGCATTTATTATTATCACAGATAGTAAATAGATTACTGTATTTTGTATTTATTTCATTAAATCAATCTTAAATTTTAACTGAAATTTCATGCTCCATATAAATATGGACGTTACGTTTAAACCAAATAAAGATTTAAATAATTATATTTATAATAGCTCTGCGGGCGCGTTCTAATCGCTATTAAAAATTAGAGAATGGTCATTGGTGGTATAAAGTTTAAACTTAAATGTTATAAGTATTTTTTGATGCTAAATATGAAAGTCAATAAATACAAAATCAAAAATCTGTAGAGGAACCACCCTTATCACCTAGCGGAATAAAAAATAGCCTACGAGCTATTCTCAGGCCTACCAAATGTACACAAAAAAAAACATAAAAACCGTTCCAGAGAAGTTCGATAACGAACACTGTGAAACGAGATTTTTATATATTATATTTTACAAAAAAATTAAGACAGATTAGGCATACAAGTGTTGGATAAAAATAAACTGGTAAATTTTCTACTATTGTTTTTTTTGTTATTGTATTTATTGAAATAGCTAAACAAGACGTCAACTAAATGTCACAGAGTTTTATAGTGAATGGCGACCTTAAAAAACAGTTAATGTGACATGACATCAAAAATATGTGACTGTGGTAATTCAAGGATAAAAATAACTTTACTAAGATTTTTTTTATATTTAAACACAACATTTAAACATTTAAAAGTTCCTACTTAAAACTAAAAAGGCTAGTAAAAGGCTACTAAGGAAATTGCCTTCCGAATGTTTTTTTTGCTTCAAGCCTGGATACTTTTAAAAATAATTACGTTCAAATTAAAATAATATGGTTGTGTTATAATGCATATTCTTTTGTATATATAAGCAAAATTATTTATGTTTATAATTAAAAAAATGATAGAGAATTTTCACTGCGAGTTAGGTTTGCAATTTGCATTGTTGATATTTTGATGTGCAATAAATCCATCATTGCCCCACAATTCTACGCACACTTTACTTGTGCAGTAGCATCACTATCAGACGCTGGGTTGTTGATTCATATTTATAACTGTTTACATGTTGTTTTTAATGAAAATTGTTATGCCAAAATAATAAATAGCTGATTTATTTATAAGGCAAATTGTCAACACGCTTCACCCGAGATATAAAATATATTTCACTACTCGAATGCTTTACACGTGAAACGCGTATACAATTCTTGTTTATGTGAGTAAGTTGCCAGATTTTTGCCATGTAATTAATTCCGACTTGTTTGTGAAAACGAAAAAAAAATCTTAACATACACCAATTAAGTCTTGTTGTATTTATTTATAGATACTGATAATCACTTGCATTCGTTTTATTTATTCGTAATTTTTGTAGTTGTAGATTAATTTTTGAATCACAAAATATTGATTTCATATAATAAATCTTTCCTGCGTACGTTACTGTGTACATTTCTCATCATATCTTTCATCAAAATCTGTAGAGTGGTTTCTCGTGATGCCGTCACAAACAGAGAGACAAAAATTCTAATAACTAGATATTCTACGATATATGACTATTCCCATTAAATTTTATTTCAATTCGACACTTTATTGATATTTAATTGAATAATGCATTCATAGGTATTATGATTTTGGCCTACTCTACATTGCAAACAATATTAATGACTAGTAAAAATAGAACACTTGCGAAACACCCCAATGTCATCGCAGTGCTGCCTAAACAGTAAACAAATAGATGACACGGTTCATCACTATCAGACACTAATCATACTAATAACATCTAGTTAAACGTTGTTGTACTGGTGCTGTATGAAATAAAACGAATTCTCATAATGTTCACATTCCGTTCGTAGTTATAACAAACAACAGGTAGCTCAAATATTCTATTTTATGTCTTTACCTAATATATGCGTAACCAGTAATGGTAACAGTTATGTAACTATAAAAGTTTGAAGATTTTAGACATTGGTTCAAATTAGTTTTACCGTATAAACCTATTTTATATTTTTTACTAGTGATTCGAGTCGACCCCCGTTTCACTCATCATATCCTTGGTATGTTCTGAACATTTTGATTTACTGCATTTTTTTGATATTCCCCATTTTTAGGGTTCCGTACCTCAAAAGGTAAAAACGGAACCCTTATAGGATCACTTTGTTGTCCGTCTGTCTGTCTGTCTGTCTGTCTGTCTGTCTGTCTGTCTGTCTGTCTGTCTGTCTGTCTGTCTGTCTGTCTGTCTGTCTGTCTGTCTGTCTGTCTGTCTGTCTGTCTGTCAAGACCTTTTTTCTCAGGAACGCGTGGAGGTATCAAGCTGAAATTCATATCAAATACTCAAGTCTATGGTCTCTTGGAGCTGTGAAAAAATCAAACTTCTAAGTCAACGCGATCAAAAGATACTCCCGTTTATGCCGCAAATTTTCGACACTCGCAAGGGAATCAAAACCTACAGGGTACTTCCCGTGAACTCAGAATCTTGAAATTTGGTACGAAGCAACGTCTTATAACACAGATAAAGGAAAAATTGCGAAAAGCATAAATTTTTAGTTACATCATATAATAAAAATATTTTTAATAATTTTAAACTTATTACCCCTTTACTCATACACCGTTCCGTACAGGTTTGTACGGAACCCTCGGTGCGCGAGTCTGACTCGCACTTGGCCGAATTTTTTTTATACTAAAAAGTAAAAACTCTTGACATACCCCCAACAAACTATAACAAGAATTATTCAACTTGGTCCAGCCCTTATTTTTATATATTATATTATATATAGATAATAATTCATAACAGCTAACAGAACTTATTTTAATTGTTTGAAATGAAACCACAAACCATGCATAATAAATTTTATAAAAAAAAGCAAGGCCATTTTTTGTGGCAAATTCATAAAATAACTACGCCAAAGTCGGGGCAGACTCCAATTTCGTATTTCGAATTAATGACTAAAATAAGGGCGAATACCGCATATAAAGTTACATTGAGTAATTCATACCTACTTAAATCAATACTCCTGCGGAAATATTCAATTTCAGTAAATAAATGTAACTTGATATTTTGATCGATCGAATTATAATGTTACCAACTTTATACACTCATTTATTAATAAGTACGTTAAATGTAACGTGATAAGTCTGTTGTTACTTGTTATAATACAACAAATAAGGAAAGTCGAAGTAAATAAATAAGGAAAACTTATTAATGAAATTAATTTCTATCGAACCTTATTGAGTTTAGAAAGTAGTGATGCTATGACGCTAACTTTGTCCACTAACGAGCCTAACTTGTGATTCAGATTGTTGAATGTAAGTCTTGACTTTGAAATTAATATTTTTGCATTTTTTTAAATATGAGCCTTTTCAGTGGGTGGTAAAATTTTTACATACAAGGTTATTCATATTCTCATCCGATACCTCTCTAAAATATGTACGTATAATGTGTGTTGGAATAATTTTATTTTTATCAGTGAGGTAGGTAGTATACCTTAAATAGGTAGGTCAATTTAAAAATGTCTTATTAATAATTAGTTACATATTTCGGGGAACAACACCTTAATCGAAGATAAAGTGTTTATTAGTCATAATTCATTAAGGTCAAAGACGAATAGTATTTTATTATTATTTATTAATAAACGTCTAGACTCATTGAGTGTAATTAGTTGATAACGCACTGCTACAAGAATGCTAACTAGATACTCCACAACTCCTGATTTTGTATATGGACTAAAAATGTACCTTAAATAAAGTCATTATGTCAGGATGTAATATTGTATACAATAAATCAAAATGAGAGTTTCAAATGAAATAACTATATATTATTTCTAATTTATTATATAGTAATTGCTTATACTTAGATTTAACTGTTTTGTATGGAACTAAAATAAATAACGTTCATCAAGCTTGTAAAATTGCAAATATTATCCTAACATTAGTTAGGATAATTTTTTTGCTTCACATGCTACAACGTAAGGATTGACTGAATTTGGACATTCTCATATTGATGACAGAGCGAGAGTGTGTAATCGATGTATTAGATATAAAAGGTCAACAATAATTTCACCTATACAGTCTCACAATTGACCGTTGTCTGGTCAGCGTATAAATGCAATCATGCGTTTGCACTGGCACTGCTAGCACGAGGCAGTTGGACGACGCGAGATAAAGCGCGATAGGGCCCGACGCCTACGTCACATCACGCCACCTCTGTATCGCCATACTTAATCATTTTCGAACCCTGTTGCTGTAAAGTATGACTCATGAACCCCGCTGCTAATTTTACCAACTAATTAACTACATAGTTTTCGTTGAGTTCATTCGTCGGTATGAAGGTTCTGCAATTTTATCTCGCTGACTTCTTTATAATTTCGAATTTAATAATCTGCATGAGATCGATAATTTTAAGTAAGACTTATAAGAAAATACGCCTTTCTTAAGATGTAATTCGTTAGAATTAAAGTGTAAATGTTTGATAAAAGGTTTTTCCCATTCCACCAGTCAAATTATGATAAAATTGATATATTTACTAAATCTTAGTCTGATGCAATAACCTAACAATATTATGTAGTACCTATTTAAAATTAATATTTCTAGAAATGCAAATATATGCTGTTTGGCATATATATGTATATTAAAATCTAGCTCTATTACGTGGCCATCAATTTTCAAGTTTTATTTCTAGTAGGTACTAACTAAAAACGTTTAATACTTAATAATTAATTTCATTAGTGAGTAAATCAAGAGATATAGTAACTAAAGCATGACTAAAGGAGACTACCAATAGTCTAGTGGAAAACGCGGTCGCTTGAGAAATTGAGTGGGCGAGTTTATAGATATCTGATAATTTGGTATTTTATGTGTGAATCATTTCTATAACAGAAGTAGGCGCTACTTGTGTTACGGTAAAAAATAATAATGAGGAAATCTGTATGTTGACATGTAAAGTCCCCCCACCCGCACACGACAGCTTGATAAACTTATGGCCCGATCCCCCTCGTATAGACGGGAGACCCGTGCCCCCACTGCTGCAGTAAGATGTTAAAAAGGGCTAAATACAACTTGAGCATCGGATACTAATTACTTACACGAATATAATACAAAATGCAAGCGGGTAAAACCGCACCCATAAGCTAGAAAATTATTAAGTACTGTTTAAATGGATGAGTAGACATTTTGTAAAATACTCTCAACGATGACGCAATAGGGAAAACATTTCGTTATTTCGTCAGATATTGTTGGATCAGGAAACTATCGTAATGAACCACAAATTCTTAATAACCGTATTCTAGAACCAAAATGTAGAGTTATTTTGCTATTTAATTTAAACAAACTTATGTATCCAACATATAATAACAATGTTATATTCGTCGGTCATTATTATAACGTGCCGCTCCATGTAATAAAATCAATTTGACCTTCATAATTTATAATAATCGGTCCATATTAATACTGTCTGGTTAATCAAGTTACCAACCTAAGATAAAGTTAGCATTATATAGAAATATTAAACGTATTGTATCTTTATTTTCAGTCACTACGAACGGCAGCGCCCTTTAGCACGGATCCTGCAGCGGTAGCAGAGAGGGACAGATGTACATACGGTCGCATACCCAGAGCAGCCGCGCTTGCGGGCACAGCATCCAGAAAAGTGCGCGTCTACTCTGATGGCATTTATGATATGTTCCACCAGGGACACGCCAGACAATTGCAACAAGCGAAAACCGTATTTCCCAATGTATATCTAATTGTTGGAGGTGAGTTTTAGATACGTTTATTTTTTTTCTAGATATGATATTCAATTAATCGGATAAGCCCTTTATTAATAATTACCACATGCATTCTTATTTACTGGTCATTCGTATTTCGTCGCAGTTCGGTGAAAAATATTAATTTACTTTAGGCCCAATAATCGAACGTAAAGTTAAATATAATTTTGTTCAATATATAAGAATGAATACAAATAAATAAAAGTACTATGAAACAAGCAACCTGCGTCATGTATGTAAAAAGTACTTCCTAGTCTTGCTAATAATAGGGTATGATTAATTGGAATTTACGTTATAAGAAGTACCTACATAGTATTATGATCATATTATATGTATATATGGAAAATTTAATTTTTGCGGAAATGTAGAATCAACCAAATTTCTTTAAACTGTTGTTTAAGTATCTTCTATTTTGCTTAAAATTGTCATAGTTATCAATTCACTATTATCTCGTAGATCTCTATTCTTAAATCCGTAAAGGAAATTGGTAATATGGTTATCTGTGATTTCAAAACAGTGATATTTGATTACACTCTGATCTTTGAAACAAACAAACTGATTTAAATCTCTTAGATTGGTGAATAGATGATACCTACGACTACTTTAGTACCTAAAATAAAGAATTCTCACGTATGTAAAAAATAGTGTGTGGGTAAGCTTTTCGCGCGGTTGAAATAAAACTTCTTTGGCGTTGTGGCATATTAATTTAATAATAAATTTAGCTCCCCTCCGCGACAATATTTTTTTCAATGTATTGACTTACCCCTTCTGTTAAGCCTAAAGATCTAAAATAATAAAAATATTACTCCTATAATATTTACAAGTTATTGGGTTAGATAATTTGATCTCGATATTCATTCTTAGAGATGTCGGAAGCAAAGAGAGCGCTGGACGCTAGTGTTTTAATAAGATACACATATAATAACTAATTATAATAATATATTCTATAGAATTAATTGGACTCTATTTAGAACTTCCCTATTATATTATAAGAGAACTAAAGAGATAGACACGGAACGTACATATTGTTCTTGTAAAGAAACAGTGAAGTAACGCGTATTCTGAAGAACCTTTTGTATTTTAAGTTGTTATGCAAAATGGGACCAGTCCCATTGTTATGGAACATAAAGCCGGTTTTTCAGATCACATTCTGCCCACTTGTTTTGCAATCTTGAAACGCCGGTTTTATTTTTATTTAATACAACTTATTATAGAAATACAGTTTTGGCAAATGGACTTGTTGACTTGACGGTTCGGAAAAGAGGATAAACAATTCCTTGATTCTATGCGTTTGAAAACATTAAATTTGTTTTTAAGATATGAAAAAAATAAGTAGATTGCCAACGATAAAATATTGTAAATGATATTTATAACAACATTACTTACATATTTCACGTGAACTGTTTGAGCAAGTGAATGCGCGATTGGCTAAGCAAGTGTCGTACGATGATAACGCTATCAATGCTGACTATACCGTACTTTGGACTCATCGATCGTACGATTTTAATTACAAAACGCAAAACACTACTATCGGCGATCGTGTAGTGATTGATGTGTTATCTCCGTGAATCAGCAACCTTGCTCCGTTCCCCGCTGACATAAGACGAGTGGGCCTGTTTTGATAAAATACCTTATTTACCTATACGAGTAATGTCTTATTATATGATTAATTCTTGTCTTAATAATATACACTTTACATTTATTATTTACTCGTAATTATATTTTGTTATCTGCAGTGGCCTACAATTTGTAATATAAATTTACACATTTTTTAACATTACATTGTTGATCCCACTTATTTTAATATCAAGTTGATTACTTAGACCTATTTAATAGATATGTATGGTTTATACTTAAATATTTTTACGTAGTGAATGTCACCTCCTATAAAATTTACATATATTTCAAGCTGAACAAATACAAGAAACGTGATACTACTCCATAACCTATTCTTGTTAATACATTGCATCGATTAGTGTAATAAAATACTAAATAATAAAGTCATACTTTAACAATAAATACGATATTTAATATTTTGTTTGTTACGATTACGATATTTAATATATTGTATGTGTTTTGTACAAAAATACTCAATTTTTGTTCCTCCACACTGAAACTGCTAGAGAGATTTCGATATTTAGTGCACCGTAGCACATTCTACCTGGAGTTACATATAAGTTGCTATTAGTACTAAAATATGCCAAAATCGTATATTATCTGAAGATCGTATATATAAAGCAAATAGTTATGGAGCGAAGCAAGGATAAGTTATTAGGAAACTACGCTGCGTAATGAGTACCTATATCTATATATATTATGTTCCTAATATCTGTTACTGTCGTATTTCCCGCTTACGTTTTAATATCGTCATACGGCATACCACCTTTTACAAATACATATTTAATGACGACTCTCACGCAAACTCACGTCTTACGGAATTAAAATTTGCAAATTTCTGCAAAAGCTCGTTTATGTCCAGTGATAATCTGATATATATTATGCATAATTTTGTTCAGTGATTAATAAAAGCGAGATTAAGCGATTTGTGTTAAGCTCATATTAAGTCTTGCATATACCGGTATAAAAGAATATTGTGTCTACCTACCATCTACGTTGCCAGAGGCTTCATTCTAGTATGTTCATTCTTCATTTTAGCTTGCCTTGGTCTACTTAAAAACTTGCGATCGTTACCGCAACCTAAAACACAGTGTTACCTACATAATAGTAAAATAACATGTGTATTTTATGTGTATGACTCATTTAATTCAGCAATCATACAGTTTTAGTATTAAGATGACAAATATATGTAGGTACATTGCCATAGCTAACGTGAATCATGCGTATTTGACGCAGGACTAAATTCCCAGCCTGGAATACCTACCTAAGAGAAACCTATTTGTAAAAGTAGGTTATTATTTTTTACCTATTAATGTATAGGTTAGGTTAGGTTAGGTACCTTAGTCAATTTTAATCAACTTCCAAATTCTAATTAAATTAATATACTCGTTGATTGTAAAGCTCTTCAATGGCTACTAGTAAAGCCTTCAAAATGATTTTATCAGATACATACATTTTAATAACTTCCACAGATCACTGTTGATTAAAAATAAAATGAATACATTCTTATTGACCGTCTTCTCCATTCAACGTGATGTCGGCGGAGTAATTTGTGCTCAAATGCCACGCTGTGGAGCCATTAACAATAGAATTGAACCGAATTAGATTTACGCGAATACTTGAAAGTTAAACAAAACTATCTGTTGGAACATCAATGTTTGATTCCGGCGATGCGGATGAATTACAAATGCATTTTATTAGACAAATAATGATCAGAAATTAAATGCGAAATCACATTTACATCACGTGCTCGTTGCTCATGATGAATCCGTTTATCTAATGTCACATTTGTATATAGATAATGTTCAACTATTTATTCTTGAACATTATTCACGCAGATTAAGTCATCATACTTAGTTAGCTTTGAGTAATATAAGTTTTCGTAAACGTTTTAGAAAGAGATGAAGGAAACTAAAAACTGAACAGGGAACATTTTTAATCAAAAGTTTAATATCAAGATGATGGATTTTAGCATCATTCACTGACGAGCCTCCATTTTTAGTAAAAGCCCTTATTAAGTCTATTTAATTTATTTGGGCATTTACTGAAAAGTCCAATTTTTAAGTTTAATAATGTCTCTCAGTTTTATACGCTTTGACATATTTTTATTATTAATAAATTTAATATATTATTATTAATAATATAATTAAACGAGAAATAAGAAGGATAAATTTAAATAAGTGATACAAAATGCCAATAAATAATATAAATTATAATTATTAGAATAACATTTATAAATATAATTGTAAGTAATTATATGTATGTATGTATGTATGTATGTATGTATGTACTTAAATTAATGTGTAGTTTATGTATTGTATTATTTTAGTAGCCTGTACGTGTATTGTGTATTTAAATATATATTTTTTTAAGCTAATATACTTATATTCTTTATCATTCCCCACTGCACCTTCTCTTTCTTTCCCGCTACTTAACATTATCTCCCACGCACATGGGTTGACTGGAAGAGATCACTTGTAGAGATAAGTCCACCCTTGTCCACGTCACTCTCAATGTATGTTTTTTTTCTATGTAACTTTATTGTGCAATAAAGAATATATAATAATTATATTAATTGAATTTTATATTATATTAAAACATAAAAGATAGAAATTCAACAACTTTCTAATGTGATAATTAGGCATAGTCCTATGATACCTCTATCATTGTGACGTTCTTAGTAGGTATAATAATTATTGTATAACTTGCGTTACTCGTTGAATGATTACCTACGTACAATAATTTATGTAATATTATTTGGTTTTATCAATGTTAGGTTAAGGTTGCATTATTTTTTAATTGAATCTGATGAAACTATAATTTTTTGTAATGTTAATTGTTTAAAGATCATATGACGTAGTTGCGAAAGTAGCGATTCGAAGGTAACAGAAGTAGGTACATAATTATGAATTATGTATGTAGCGTTGGTGAATATCTTAATGACACTCGACTATCCTAATAATTTATCGGCATATCAAACCCAAAACTTCAAATATTTCATATATTTATGTTTTATCAACAGTTTGCAGCGACCAACTTACACATAGCCGAAAGGGGCGCACAGTCATGACAGAAGACGAGAGGTACGAGGCCGTCCGACACTGCAGATATGTTGATGAGGTATGTCATAATAATACATGATTTATTTGATGATTGATTATTTATATATTACTAAAGACTCACCTCACTCGGCTCGGGTAGGTACGTTTTAACGTTTAGTGTATCCCATATCACATATGTTGTCCTGACTAACCAAAAAATAATCAGACCAAATTTCATCAGTCTATGGTTTTCTTGTGATGCGTTCCCAAGCCACAGATACATTTTTTCATAAAATATTGAATGAAGAGATTCGACTAAGTTAGAATTTTATTATATTATATGCGTATATGTATAGATATTTTTATTACAAAACTTATGAGGTAATTTTTCCAAAGAGGAAATACAAATGATTGTATTATTTTTATTGTACATCCTTAATTTTTTTAATTCAATAAAATAATTTTAAATAGTGACCTGAATTCGTAATTACATTTGCTATTAGCAGAACAAAAAACACCACTAGAAAATGAATTGATAAGGAGTCGTTACATGGATACTTTAAGAATGTTTTTGCATAGGTATTAGTACGAGTACGAGTATTTGTAAAAAAGAGTAATTTTACTTTTCGACCTTGTTTTCATATTAGTATGTTTTATATTACGGTTGTTTACCTGAAGTGTTACGCTAAAACTGTCAAACAACAATTTTACACTATGTCACTAATTGGAGTGTCACGCGCTATATATAGAACTTGGGTGGAAATAAATCATTTTTAGAACACCTACAATCTACAATATACAGCGCTAGGCCGCAGCGATTCTTTGAAGTCCAATCTGGTAATTTCATAATTTTGTTATTCAGTAGTATATATTTTAGTATTTTTACTGTACAAGAATACTAACAAACCCGACCCGTTTCGGTGGGCGTAAGTTAAAATAAATAAAACTACTAAACTAACTGTTAAAATAAAAATTGCCTAAGTTACTCCTTATAACTTTACCTATCTTCAAATGAAAGTCCCGTCAAAATCGGTGCAGCCATTTTAGAGATTAGCCTAAACAAACAGACAGACAAAAAATTAAAAATGATTTTTTGATATTAGAACCGTATAATACTTTAAATTGCATTAAGTGAAAAGCTGTTGCTTTGAAATTAAAAATAGACTCTTTAATTTTGTTATATGTATAGGATATATTAACATGAGAACCTTTAGTAAATAACAATGGGTGATAGGGTGGTGCTAGGTATAGGTGATAAAGTTACTTTGTGAAACGTAATTAGGTTTATGGTACAATACCCTTAAAATGACGTAAGTTAAGATTAATGACCTTTATAATAAAAGAAAAGTAAATTAATTTTAATAATCAAAATAATTGCAGAATGCAAATATTTAAAATTTAACAAGAATGAATTCAATATGCAACGACCTCTTAAAAATGCAAGGATGATATTTGAGAATTCCAACTCGTCCGTGCAATGTCCTTGTCAACAAGCACATTCGGCTTTTTCATAAAGTAAAATGTAATTTACTTCCGAAATTGCTTAATTTATTTTTTATTATAATGAAGATAATATAAACAATTTTTTTCTGCTATTTTTTTATAACTACGCAAAAACATTAATATTAAATCCAAAGATGTCATAAAAATGTAGATAAATCTATGTAAAAGTTATTTTTATGTTTTTGTATAAAATGGAATTGGTATTTTGGATCATCCGTATGCCTCAGTTTGCTATGATGATTGAGTAAGAATAATCGTCTACAATAATTGTGTGTGTATCAATGTAAATCACTACTAATATTATAAAGCTGAAGAGTTTGTTTGTTTGTTTGGTTGAACGCGCTAATCTCAGAAACTACTTATCCGAATCGAAAAATTATTATAAATATTACATCACGCTGTGACCAATAGGAGCGGAGCATCAATGAAAAATGTTACAAAAACGGTGCGACTCAAAAAATGTTCAACTATCTGGTATATTAGTACAAGCTTCGTAGTTTACCATGTGTATGTGTTAACATATTTATTTATTTATTATATCTTTCATTCAAGGTAGTACGAGAAGCGCCGTGGGAGTATGACGAAGATTTTTTAGAGAAGCACAAAATTGACTTCGTAGCACACGACGATATCCCATACACGACTGAGGACTGTGAGGACACATACGCTATGATCAAGGCCAAGGACATGTTCGTCGCTACAGAGAGAACAGAGGGTAAGTTAGCGGCTCTATTCCATATATTTTGCATATTATATTATCATACAAATATATTCTATGTCAGGTAGGTAGCCCTTGTTTGAAAAACCGAGTAAAACGACTAGCAAGTTAAGATCCCAGGCCTCACATCTGATAATTTCAATCATTTTCAACAAGATTACCACCTGCCTTAAAGTGAAGGAAAACATCGCGAGAAAACTTGCATGTCTGAGAGAACCTACTAGTAGCTATGTCAGCGTGGTGGACTGTTGACTGAAGACTGATCCCCTCATATTGTAGGGAGGCCCGTGCCCGTCTGTGGAATGCTTAAAAGGACTAAATACACTAATGTTTTTGCTCTATTTCTTTTAAGTTAAATAAATCACGGGATAATCAAATGCTACGAACTCTACATGTCTCATTAGTTGATAATGGCCTAAATTTTCTTAATTTGTTATTTAATATTGGGAATGCTTAGAATTTCTATCCGATTGTTTTAAGGAGATATTGTAATTCTATTTTGTAATTACTGTCTATCACACAAATAGCGCTTTAATTAACGTAGTACTTTATACGCTCCTAATGTTATTGATATTCGTGGCTTATGCGGATTATTGTCAGCGTTAATCTGATATAACGACTATAACAAATTACGCCTTAATAAATTATCGATAATTTATCGTAATGTCAGTACGATTATCTGTATTATTTTATAGATAAAAGTATAAATATTGTTATTACTACACTAGATATTTAAATACTTGCCTTATAAGCTTATGAAGAGTAATGCGATTCGGAATCATCGTTGATTTTTAAAGATACCCGTTGAGTAAAGTGATTTATTATTTATTTGTATTTGTTTAAGTATCATACGTAACTTGATAGTAGGTAGCAGTTGTCAAATTTAAATAAAATTATAATTAGTCCTAAATTACATACTGTCAATAAGGAAATATTAATAAAATAATAATGTATAGATCATTAGTATGTTTAACAAACATCATCGACTATTATATAAAAAGTTTGAGCTTATAAATATACTATAATATCAATTTACGTTCTAACGATTGTCATTAAAGTTGAAGGTTGTCGAATAAGCAGGTAGTGTAATTTTAGAATCCTCCATTCTAAAGGACGTTCCATTATAGAGAATTTTGTTCAGAAAAACTATTATGTTTTTAAATAAAAAAAAATTAAGTTCTTGAAGTTTGACGTTAGATCAAGTTACCTTATATATAAGTAAATCGAAAGAAACCTGATGTTTTACGTATATAAATACATTTTACGTTGTATATAATTGTACGTATCTGTATCAACAAAAAGCAACATTGAAATCTATTCGCCTAATCTCATTTCTCATGTGATAACTACTAACTAGCGCACTTATGTATGTACGTCCGTACTAGTCCGTACCAGAAAACAACATTGTAAATAATACAAAATCTAAATAATTAAAATTAACATGAAATTTATATCTAATAGTATACGAAGACAAATTCGAAATTACATAATAAATTAATTGCTACAATAGTCAATTGCAATGTTATTATGTGCAAGTGTCGAATTGTATCTTTCAACTGACAGACTAACAACAGCTAACTGGCAGCTTTTGTTATAGGTACAAGGTAACGTAACTTAGGTATTTAAGAGTATCTCTACTAGGGACGAATACGAGCGAAGCGAGGCTGAGTCGCTTATATTAAATATAACATACAATTATAAATACTATGTGTGTCGTAGAAATACCCTTACGACACTAACTGACCGGTGCTAAATAAAAATAAACGTATTATTACAATTTTAAAGTCTAACTATCGTCTATTAACTAATTAAATCGTTAATTTGTCCAGACTAAACCAAGTTATTTATGGCAACATTGATTAATGAGCATTGGGTTATCTGGCACTTGATGTCACGACCTAGACTTAGTTACACTCTGTAAACATGTGTACATATTCAGGGAAATGTACCGATAAATTATCGTCCGGGAGGTAGCGTTGCAAATCACATAATGATTTCAGGTCGATTAATTCATGGTTCAATCAAATGTTTATTAGCTGTCATTTAGTGATATGAAAGTCAGCAGGCTCAAAATGGGTGGACGGGCTGGATATAAAACTTCGATTATGTAAAAAATAAAAAATCCAAAAACTATTTCAGGTCGCTTAATAATTTGTTGAGTGATTGTTTGCGTAATATAAAACAATACAAAAATAGTCAGCAGCATAGATAACGGTGGATTACACGTAAGCAGCCGACATAAACCTGATTAAAAAAAAATAATTTTGATTCATTTCAGGTCGCATAAAACTAATACACAACAATCTTTTCATCAATTAATTAATAAAAAAAATGTCAGCAGGCTATTCAACGGTGGTAAGGTTGTCAGCAGGGGGGTAAAAGCTGCTATACTTTGTCCATTTTGTTAATGGTTTTTTGACAGCTCACGCCCACGAAGTTTCGTATTTAATGGTTAGCCATTAAAGTAAAAATGTCATACTCATTAATATTGTACTTCATGGACGGGCAACTCCCCCTTATTGCTGTGCTACACATAACGATTACTACGATTGTGCCACAGATTACAAATAATCGATAGAAATCAATGCTAATATGTAAATAAGGTGTAATGTTATTTTAATGTTATTTAATAAGGAAGACAAAAAAATTTTAAGATTTAAACCAATAAATTAAAATATTAAAGTTAATAGTAAAATTTTACTTTCTTCTTAGTATAAGGCATACAAATAAAACAACTAAAATAGTTTAATTCCTTTTATTAACATGATTCGTCAGAATCATCATTTATATTAGATTTGTCCGATGAGGAGTCTTCAGTTATATTAATTATAAACTCTTGTGTGTATAAATTATCAAAATATGCAATGTCACGGCCCGAATCACATTATGATTCTCTTAGTTCTCTCCACCACACTTGATTTTTACGATAATAATATTTATTTTCATATTAATAAATATAAAAATAAATATTATTGTATACTTAAAAAAATAAAAGAAATCGATTATTACGTCCTTTTGTCATCACTATAGCTTGTCAGTCGGCGAGCTGTCAAAAAACCATTAACAAAATGGACAAACTATAAGTACGTAGCCATTCAATCTTAGTAAAAGGCAATCAAATATTTGGCTGACAGTTATTTATTAGTATTAGTTTTATATTATGCAAACAATCACTCAACAAATTATTAAGCGACCTGAAATAGTTTTTGGATTTTTTATTTTTTACATAATCGAAATTTTTTATCCAGCCCGTCCACCCATTTTGAGCCTGCTGAACAATTATTCGATTATTATCTTCATCTAAACTATCAATAAAATCTAAAATGGATCATCCTGAAATTGTTATGAAAAATGCAACGCTACCTTTTACCCCCCTGGACAACCTTACCACCGTTGAATAGTCTGCTGACATTTTTTTTTATTAATTAATTGATGAAAAGATTGTTGTGTATTAGTTTCATGCGACCTGAAATGAATCAAAATTATTTTTTTTTTAATCAGGTTTATGTCGGCTGCTGACGTGTAATCCACCGTTATCTATCCTGATGACTATTTTTGTATTGTTTTATATTATGCAAACAATCACTCAACAAATTATTAAGCGACCTGAAATCGTTTTAGAGTTTTTTATTTTTGACATAATCAAAATTTTTCATCTCGTCCGTCCACCTCAGGTGCGCCTGCTGAACAATTATTCGATTATTATCTTCATCTAAACTATCAATAAAATCTAAAATGGCACAGCCTGAAATCACTATGAAAAATGCAACGCTACCTCCCGGACTATTAGATACTATACAATGACAACACAATTATACATTTATATGTATAACATTAATCTTAATAATTATTAATTATAATAATCTACATTGTAGATAAAGATGAGCTGGATGTATTCTGTTCCTAGCAGATATACGTTACGTTTTTGTAGCTTACAGTAACCGTTTCTTAGGTTCTCTTTCTTTCCAAAATCCCTCTCTTGATGTGAAAATCGATAATTTTTCTGATAAAAAAAGAAACAACTAGAATAAAAACTATTGTATTTCTTATCTTTAACAATAAATCGTTAAGATCGCATAAGTAGTTTTGGAGTTCATCGTAGACCAACATCGTGACTCGGGAATCTTATACAAATATTATGATAATTGGACTTTCAGATTTATTTTTCTACTTTAGGAGAAAACAACGCGGTGGTTTAAACTAAGTATATTTATAAAGGAATAACTTTTCTATTTTTATTTCATTATTTTGAACTCGCAATCATTCTGAACAAACTGCACATTATGAGGATATAACTAACTTAGTGTATTAAATATATAATATTTTTTCCAGGTGTTTCAACGTCAGACATTGTAGCACGGATAGTACGCGACTACGACATCTACGTGAGGCGGAACCTCGCTAGAGGGTACTCTGCCAAAGAGCTTAACGTGTCCTTCCTAAATGAAAAGAAATTCCGGTTACAGAATAAAATGGACGAGCTCAAAGACAAAGGAAAGAAAGTAAGTTGTTTAGTTTTATTCAACGTTAATTAGAAGGGGTACTCGATTTGCGTACTTTTTTATATATTCGTTAATAATGAATCGATTTTCTTTTCTTATTTTTATTATTAGTAGTTATATAATTAAAAACCACTTTAAATGATATGCAAACTTCCTTAATAGATAGCTTACGATATCTCAAGGAAATGGATAAAGGCGTGTCAATGTAAATATCCTATAAGTTGATTATCTGTGAGCTAAAATTAAATCGATTTTTTTATTCGGCTACTGAGAAAATGGAGGCCAAACCAATAAATTAACTTTTTATATCACAACATTAAACGTATAATTATAGCTTTTATCTATTTTTTATTTGTCAATATTTTGTAACAGTATTAGCACGTAATTTATCACTCAGAAAATATCTGTGTTTAGTGAGATATATAAAGTACTTACTGATAAAGCTGTTGCCAAAAATTATATAGATATAATCTTATCTTTTGATAACAGAGCACGTTACTGCGTATTTGTTAAATGAATGATAAATTATTTTATAAGTGTTAGTTGGTAATTAGATCAGTATAATTTTACAATATATTTAATACTAGCGACTCGCCCTCGCTTCGCTCGGGCTCTTCCCTAGATTTAGCACAGGCAAAGCCGCGGGATCTGCTAGTTATACATATAAACCTTCCTCTTAAATCACTCTATTTATTGGAAAAAACCGCATCAAAATCCGTTGCGTAGTTTTAAAGATTTAAGCGCACATAGGGATATAGGGATATAGGGACAGAAAAGGCGACTTTGTTTTATACTATGTAGTGATTTTAGTCGCTCATTGTATTTAATACATAGGCGCAGGACGGCCAACATCAGAAGTGTCCATAGTAGTGAACGTGATTATTAATGTCTTTCGAGGAACACAGTACATTTAGTCATTTTATAGTTTGTCCATTTTGTTAATGGTTTTTTGACAGCTCGCCGACTGACAAGCTATAGTGATGACAAAAGGACGTAATAATCGATTTCTTTTATTTTTTTAAGTATATAATAATATTTATTTTTATATTTATTAATATGAAAATAAATATTATTATCGTAAAAATCAAGTGTGGTGGAGAGAACTAAGAGAATCATAATGTGATTCGGGCCGTGACATTGCATATTTTGAGAATTTATACACACAAGAGTTAATAATTAATATAACTGAAGACTCCTCATCGGACAAATCTAATATAAATGATGATTCTGACGAATCATGTTAATGAAAGGAATTAAACTATTTTAGTTGTTTTATTTGTATGCCTTATACTAAGAAGAAAGTAAAATTTTACTATTAACTTTAATATTTTAATTTATTGGTTTAAATCTTATAATTTTTTTGCCTTCCTTATTAAATAACATTACACCTTATTTACATATTAGCATTGATTTCTATCGATTATTTGTAATCTGTAGCACAATCGTAGTAATCGTTATGTGTGGCACAGCAATAAGGGGGAGTTGCCCGTCCATGAAGTACAATATTAATGAGTATGACATTTTAACTTTAATGGCTAACCATTAAATACGAAACTTCGTGGGCGTGAGCTGTCAAAAAACCATTAACAAAATGGACAAAGTATAACTTCACACACCCATTACTAAATACAATGTAAACATAATAAAACATTAAATTATCAATAATGATTTACAAATTCGGATATAAGTAATTCGTCGATAATACGTGGTACACTGGCGGTCCAAATCTGACATTCCCTTTTTTCTTTTTCATATAGTCAATTTTATTCTTATCTATTTTTTTTTTAAAAACATGTAAGTTTGTATCACCTTGCAGCCATCGTTTCGACGCTTTACGAGAGTGCGCTGTCAAAGCTTGATTTCACACTCTAATCCGATAAGCTTACCCAAAATCTCCCGATGGCGCACTGAGTGCGCCTTCAAATGTAAATAATTACAACTGTAACACAAAATATTACATTAGTTTAATCGGATTAATAATATGGCATTAAATAATATTATTACTTACATGATTCCACGTCCATTACGCTTTTAACAATTAAGTGTTCACTGTAATGTATCATCAACTGATTCAGTGTTGTCGTCGTAGCAAATCTGGAGGTCCTAGATTCGAGTCAAGTTTAGAAATTTAAGTCTCAGTAACAGCTGATTGAACATTAATCGCTGTGGTCGGAAGCTATGGTTGATTATCTTTGGCTTGACGTTAGTCGTGTTATCGTCGCTGTAGAAAGGTACCTCGTATGTCCAGAGAACTTTACAGGAAACGAAAAATAAGATTCATTTTGTCAATGTTTTTCAAACGACAGGTTTTCGTTTTACTCCAAATATGGCACTAGAAATCATGTATACGGTTTCGCCGTAATATAAAATACGTAATTTTCGTTTGATTTAAAAAAAAATATGCAATTTTGACATACGAGGTATTCATTCTACAGCGACGTTATGGAAACTACTTCTGTTTTTCGTTGCATATCTACCTCGCGAAAAAAACCTGTCCAAAAAAATTAACATATCATGAACTCTATAATCACCAGGTAATGACAAACATAGGCGAGAAGCGAGTGGACATTCTTACGAAGTGGGAGGAGAAGTCGCGCGAGCTGATCGACGCGTTTCTGCTACTTTTCGGTCCCGACGGCCGCATCTCCAACATCTGGAACGAGTCCAAGGGCAGGCTGATGCAGGCGCTGAGCCAGCCGCCCTCGCCGCGCGCCTCGCCGCCGCCCAGCGACGACGACGACCACGAGCCCGCTCACAGGTGACCGCCATTATTAACACCTTTGTCAAATAAATTTTTTGAAGTGAAACTTCTTTAGAATCGTTGTGATTTCAAACTCGATGAAACGAAAAAATAAGTCCATAGCACCAGGCGCTCAGAGACGAGGAAGAGTTAGCCTTAGTTAGATCTCGCCCATCGCGAGTCAGTGACATTTCCAACTCTGTCTCACTCGTGGGTGTGACCTTCGCGCCATCTCCCTCTCTCAACGAGCTTAGATGGGGTTATTTAGTATAAATATAAACGAGATTTAAAAATTTGTTTGCCAAAGAAGTTTTACTTCTGACATGTGTATTGTACACACGCGCTTTTAATTTTTGTTTTTGTATATTTCTGTGTGACCTTTTAAGTACAATAAAGAATATAATACACTACTTGCAATTCCCGCGGCTTCGCTCGCGTTCTAAAGACCGGTAATCAATTTGTTTCTGAGTCGCGCGGTATGGTATCTCGTAAAACTAACGCCCGCCCGTTTTTGCAATATTTTACATTTATGCCTCGCCCGTATGACCCACGCTACGACCAGTAGCGTGATGTAATATAGCCTATAGCCTTCCTCGATAAACGGACGATCCAACACACAAAAAGAATTTTTCAATTCGGTGGTCCGAAGTTTCTGAGATTAGCGCGTTCAACCAAACAAACAAACTCTTCAGCTTTATAATATTAGTTAAGATTTCTAGCGATTCCCGCGGCTCCACCACTGTTCTAGTTACTGATAAGAAATAGGTATTGGTGATAGAAGGATAAAAATTTAGAGTTTTAAATATTTTTTGGCAAATCATAAAAACATAAAAATTTGGTCTTAAAATAAAAAATCTGGAGGGAGCCATCATTATCGCCTAGCGAAATAAAAAATAACCTACGACCTATTTTTAGACCTACCAAATATACATAAAAAAATCGTAAAATCGACCAAGCCGTTTCGGAGGAGTTCGATAACAAACACTGTGACACGAGATTTTTATGTATTAGATAATATAATATTAATATTTGTTGTTTGTAAGCTTTGTTTATTTTCAATTCAATCCAATTTTCTTAGGAATGGCTTCGAAATGTGCCAGTTCTGCACAATTTACTTCGTCAATGTCACGTAGAATTGAGGAAACTCGATCTTTTTTTGAAGTGCTGAATTTACAAAAATTATGTTTGATTATGTTATGAATTGCTATGTAGTGGCAAGTTATGATTATTGTAGTCGAATAGCAGTAACCTTAGCAGTTTCCCCAACTGCCATACAAAAATATGTATGACAGTCGGGTGTGCTGCTGCATTGAACCTTCTATGTTTATGTATCTTCTATGATTGTAATTCCTTTTCGCTGATATTGTTGAATTCTGGAATATTTTTAATTTTTTGTCTTATAGGGATAACTTAATATTATAAATGTGAATGTAAGTTTGTTTGTTACGCTTTCACGCGAAATCTACTCAACCGATCATCATGAAACTTTGTACACATATTCTTGGAGGTATTAGAAGTAACATTGGATACTTATTATAAAAAAAAAATATTTTTTACGAAAAATTAAAAAATTGTTTGTATTAACAATGGGTTCTGAAATAGCTAGAGTAATTTTGAAGAAACTTTCAGGCATCCTACAGATCAACCCAATGAGGTTGATTAGCAATTAAAAAAATGAACGCGGGCGAAGCCGCGGTTAAAGCTAGTTCTTAATAAATGGAAATGCCCAGAAAATTCGTCAAAAACAATCAAAATTTGATATTATAGATATTGGATACAACCATGCCCGTTAGTCAGGTCGTTTTAAGTTTATTATTAGGCTATTTATTAAAAATGTATTTCATGTGTTGTTGTTGTTGCAGAGGGTCGGCGTCGCCGCCGCCGCCCAAGTCGCGCCGCTGCGACGGGCTGTGGGAGCTCGAAGCAGGTAACTGGGTAATTATTTGTAGCTTTCTTAGCTTTCATACTAATAATTAATTATACATTATCTCACCTCACATATTACGCTATCGCATTTTTATTTTGCACGCGAGTGTTAGTATCGTATGTTGGAAGAATAATTTTGTGTAGATTTTTTATATAACAATAATAACACATTATTTTTATTAATGTAATGTTACAGCTAAGTTTATTTAATTTATATTAATTCATAGAGTTAATAATAATGTCAATAATGTAGCTTTATAATCAGTTTTAGAGTTAGTGCTAAACAATAAATATTTTTTGACGAGTTTTAGTATTAATGCGCATGTAAGATATTATGTATATTTAACTTGATTAGCGCAGATTACTTACTCTATATACCGCAACAGCCTGAAGAAATTGAACTTTAACTTCGATCCTGTTAACTTGATTGATTACTAAGGGGTCGTCCATAAATCACGTGATGTTTGAATGGGGGGGGGAGGGGGTTCGGAAAAAATCACGAAATATCACCAGGAGGGAGGGGGGGGTGTAGTGAGTTATCACGTGATTTTTTTTTACTCACCGTTGGGATTATCCCGCGCGCCGCGACAATCGCCGAACTTTTATAATAATAAGCCTAGTCACCTCCAAAACTTCTCTGAAAAGACGTGTACGGGAACTACTATTGCAAGAA
This sequence comes from Boloria selene, assembly GCA_905231865.2. Taxonomy (NCBI): domain Eukaryota; kingdom Metazoa; phylum Arthropoda; class Insecta; order Lepidoptera; family Nymphalidae; genus Boloria; species Boloria selene. The sequence continues at coordinate 5,147,980 of HG993133.1, forward strand.
ATGGCACTATTAAAAGCTATGCTATGCTTTAAAAAATCGTGTATTATAAATTCTTCATAAAAGATGATAAGACCAATAGGATGGGCCAAACATTCCCCCAGATACACGAAGCGTCGCTATTAGTAAGACAGGAAGTGTAATAATGAACCGATTGGTCTTAATCGCTTTGGATTACTTATAAAAAGTATTGACTTACTTCCATTAATATCATGTATAAAAATTAAGACATACATAAACTATAAGTAACGTTACATTGTTATAGTAGTAGTAATAAGTTACAGACGGACGAATTATACATTTTTAATGATATTCTCAAAAACCTTTACTACATTTACATATGTGAATATCAGCACTGAAAGTTTAAGAAAAGTGAATACTATTTTGACTTAACTTTAGCACTTTAACTTTAACCGTCGGCCGAAACTAGAGGGTATGCATACAGTCTAAGACCATACATAAAGCACCTAATCCCAATGATTTTTGTTAATGAGAAAAAAGAAAATTCTGGCAGGATTTTAGTCGAGTCGTAAGGATTCTGTAGGTGCTAGTGCACAAAAAAACTACGGAAAAGTAAAATTTCACGATTATTATTTTGTCATTTATTCTTCTTAATTAGAATTTTTACATTTTTATCACGGTGCTTAATTTACCAAAATTATATTAGATTATACCTGTTAACCTTTATTTAAAAATAATATTCAGATTTTTTAAGGTACTTTGTAAAAAAATACACGTGATTTTGAGTGGGGGGGGGGGGGGGTTTAATCTTAAACCTCACCATGTATCACCATGGGGGAGGGGGGGTCTAAAAAGTTGCTTAAAAACATCACGTGATTTATGGACGACCCCTAACGTATCACTACATAGTATAAAACAAAGTCGCTTTCTCTGTCCCTATATCCCTATGTATGCTTAAATCTTTAAAACTGCTCAACGGATTTTGATGCGGTTTTTTTTAATAGATAAAGTGATTCAAGAGGAAGGTTTATATGCATAACTAGCGGATCCTGCGGCTTTGCCTGTGCTAAATCTAGGGAGGAGCCCGAGCAAAGCCAGGGCGATTCGCTAGTTTAAAAATATAATACTAGATGAAAATGCTATTAACGATTTAATTTGGTCTCAGATGAATCGAGCTCTGAATGCGTGGAGCGCTCGGAAGAGGCCACACAGCGACAGCTGACGGACGACGGCTCCGACAGCGACGAGGAGTACCAGGACACCAGCCCATACCTCTAGGAGCTAACTACTGCTGTATCTACATACAGTATGAGTAAATCTACGGTATACCACGTCCATACCGCAACGAAGTGCGAGACGCGCTGCATTTCTCAACAATAACCGTATTAAATTATTAAATTTAGAGTATGTCATGGCTCGAGTTGTATGTCTACCAAATAATGAGTGAATGTATTTAATCCTATTAGTTTTAATCATATTTTATTTATAATTTTGTTTATTGTAAATTTCGTCGGAAATGCTTGCAGGATGCCTGCTGTGTTGGCACCACGAGTGAGTGCAGAGTATCAGATAGATATTATTTGTATAGTACTTTTTGATGGTTGATTAAAGTGGTGCTTATATATTAAACTTGGTTTTTTTCTTGTGACCCTGAATATTTTTTTTATTTTTATTTCATTTTATGATAAATTAAAGCTACTTTTATTTAGTCCACAAAAAATTGATCGATTGGCAGTGAATCAAATTAATATTTTTGGAACGAAGTTCCTTATGGGACGATGCGGAGGGGTACCCTAACCGGGATAAAACGTCCGTAACGTAATATTTTTATTCATCTAGTATTTAATAAAAGTGGATCCTTATATAACAGTTTTACTGTTTAGTGTTGCTAGTGATGTAAGATATTTTCTTTCTTTTTAATTATATTTATATTACTCTAAAAATGGCAATAAATGTTACATATCATGTTTTTTATGATATGTAACATTTTTATCGGTAAAAAATTATAAAATACTAGCGACTCGCCCTCGCTTCGCTCGGGCTCTTCCCTAGATTTAGCACAGGCAAAGCCGCGGGATCCGCTAGTTATGCATATAAACCTTCCTCTTGAATCACTCTATCTATTAAAAAAAACCGCATCAAAATCCGTTGCGTAGTTTTAAAGATTTAAGCGCACATAGGGATATAGGGATATAGGGACAGAAAAGGCGACTTTGTTTTATACTATGTAGTGATGTATGCCAGAATAATTATTTTCTTTATATCGCTAATAGAACTTAAAATTAATATTTTTATAATAAAGAACTTCGTTCCTATCCGGTGTCCCACGACACCACACGTTATACTTTTTTTTTAAATATGTAAGAGTACGAAAAAGGATATGGTGCGTTATTATAGTATATGTAGACTTGTTACGTGCAATAAAAATTGTAGCAGTCAGAAATATGTGAGCTTTTTATTCTGCCAGTAGCATAGTCCAATGAAACAAATATATAAAACTAGTAATTCCCACGACTCCGCCTTCTAAAAACTATTAAAAATAGGGATTAGTTATCAACAATGAAGGTTGAAACTTCAGTTATAGTATAAAACAAAGTCGCTTCCCGCTGTGTGTCTGTCCCTATGTATGTTTAGATCTTTAAAACTATGTACAATAAAAAACATAAAATACTAACAAGGTCTAAATATAAAAATCTGGAGGGCAGCCCTTATCACCTAGAGAAATAAAAAATAGACTACGACCTTTTCTCAGACCTACCAAATAAACAACAAAAAGTTCATAAAAATCAGTCAAGCCGTTTTGGAGAAGTTCGATAACAAACAATTGTACGAGATTTTTGTATATTACATAAAGTTAACATTGTACAGCACTAAGGCATTCTGCAAAATAAGAGTTATCATAATAAGTATAATAAGTACTTATGCTACCAAGATAGTGTTTACTGGAAAAGTTTTTACTTAGTTTGCTTCTCACTTTTCAGAAAATATATCTATATTGATAAACTTAAAATGAAGTATTGCCAAAGCGGAAATTTTTTGAATTGTTTTAATTGAAAATGGTGAAAACAAAATTTTCTAACAAAAAAATTGATTTGATCTAAACACATCTTACACATTTTGGCAATCTTTTACCTACAATATGTATTGTTGTAATATGAACTTCTTAATTTTGTTGGAAATTGCTTTATACATCCGAATATAGGCTGATACTTGATAGTATTACTTGGACATAATGAGGCTGAATAGAGTAATCTATCTTAGAATGAAAATAAAAGGATATTTTAATTTTTTTAATTATTATAATCAACTTACTTATCTATGGATATGTAATAAAATATTTTTAAAACATTAAGAAAGTACATATTGTTTCAATTGTAAAATATTTGCATAAAACGATTATATTAAAATGTCTATATATCATTTACATGTACAATAAAGAATATTATATTTATGAAATCACTTAAACTCTTAACAATTAAATGCATCTTTTAACCATATATTTGCATATATGATGTGGAATTATAATAATAAACTGCTTAAAAACGTTTGGTACATTTCAACATACAAACAACACACCAAGAATGCTTTATACAACTTTTGAACACAATTATTGATGATAACAATCATACAGTAATATTGCATTTCAATTTCAACCTTATGCTAATAATCATGTTGTTACTGGCTTACACTGATTTATTAATACACATAAAGTCTATCAGATATTAAGGCTTATAATGTTGTCATAAAATCACAGAGTTCATTAAAATCTTAAATTGTTATAAATACTACAAATCTTCTCTTTGGCTTATATCGCCTTTAAGCTCTTCAAATAGACAAGAGCTGTCTGTATTTTTCAATGCGTGTTTTGTACACAAATGATGTTTTAAATCAATTTGTCCTTGATAATTCCAATACCAATCTTCAATTGCCATTTCATTTTCCTCAAGAAGACTTTCACACTGGGTTTTCATATGTGTTATTTCTGCAGAAGGCTTATCCCAAAGTTCTAGCGGAATACCCAAATCAACCTTCACACCTTTATCCACAAGTCCATGAAGAGTCTTAAAAGTTTGACTCATGCCTTTGGCAAATCTAGTACTGTCTTGGCGTTCTTTATGGATATTATACTCTAAAATTTTTTCGCATACACCTTCTAAAGATTCGATAAGCCGCAGTTCCGACTTTTCATATTTCGTCTTCTTTTTAGGTTTTACGTCATCCAACGAATATCCAATTTCAATTACATCGTGTATCTTACCAGTTTCTTCTAATCGTCCTTGCAATTCAGTAGCTAATATTTTGCATACTTCACAACGATTTGCATATTTGACACCTAAGTCTTCTTCGTTTTTCACTTCAATATCATTACTACATAAAATAAAAGTTATACAAAGTAGAAGACCAAGGGCTATATGCTGGGAAGCCATGTTTTAGTTAAATCCAAATTTAATGTGAATAAATTGTGATCAGCTAATGTTGTAATACATTAAAATACATTACTTTATTTAGATTTATCGTCGAAATTATGTTCAAGCTAATATTGTAGGAAAATATTGGATGATGCAAAAATACCGATGTCAATTGCACTTCAGTGACAGTTCACAAATAGCAAAATACTCTATGGTTCACAACTGTCAACCCCACAGATTATACACTTTTGACTATTGTCATTTGTTATACTCATAACTCATTTCAGTTTTCACATTTGTCATCTATGACCGTCTAGTACACAGACTAATAAAGACACTTCATACTACGCCTGTATAGTAATCTATGCTTATTTTTTGTTACCTACTTTTAATATGTTATGATTGTAAAGAAAAACTTTTAATATAGAGCCCTCTCTACCATTTCTTTTTTCATTTTTGCCAACACGAAACTAGTGCCATATGTAACTCTTCACCCTATAACCTATATTATTCCTTCTGATATCATAAAATATATATTTAAATCAATCGATCGATTCTATATATATATATATGATCACGGTCTAGAAATAAGGTCTAGCAAAGAGAGTAGTCAACTTATCGTGACATTAGTTTCCATTTACAGCCGTGGCCCGTGGCGTGACATAGACTGGGATGCTGTATAGATATAAAGAATATTATTCTCTTTTTTATTCCACGTAATGGAAGCATACTAAACCCTCATAACATTCCTCTAATTGTTTCGTATTTCCTAAATACCATTTAATTTTCACTTAACTTTAGCTGCTTTTTTGTCATTTTGAATCACATAGAAAATCATTGTTAAAATTATAAAAAGAAATAAACAACAGTTATAATAAATGTATATGTTGCAATTTGCAGTATATGTGTGGAATAGAAAAATATGTCTATAGGATTTAATACATAATACACTTTTAGCAGTTTATGAATATCTCTTTATTCTAGTTAGGACAGGTACAAGATTTATAGGATAAATTTAAGTTTTTTTTCTAAATTAATAAGTTTGCATTTCATATCTCACTTGATTTTGTAACCAATTCAGCCATTCTACATCCACATTTTTTTTTAAAGTTATTTCTTGAAATATTTCACTTTGTGATTTCACAACAAATCCCAATTTATAAAACATTCTTAAACTGATATCATTTGTGATAGAAATTTTTGCCTCTAATACTTTTAAATGAATGTATTTTATCCCATATATAATCATAAGTATTACTGCTTCCCAACCAAACTTCTTGTGTCTAGCCGATTTTTCAGCTATCATTATTTCTATTTCTCCAATGCAATTCTCTTTGTCTATTATAAATATATTTGTGTCACCAATCATTGATTCTACAAACACAAAAATACATAAGGTAAAGCTGAAGGCTAGCAAATAATAATTATAAAAGAGTACTGACAAATTTTATATACATACCAATTTCATTTTTATTCACTTCATAAGTACTTTTGTCTAGGACTATAAAAGTACATTCTGTAAAAATGTTTATACATTATTTATTTTGTTGAATTACATTTTAGCACTTCATTTATAAAACATACTTACTATCTTCATCTTCTCTCCAAGACCTTTGCATATTATATTCTTCTTCTAGTGTTAATGGTTCGGAAGCTGTTAGTCTCTGCAATTCCTCAGATTTCATCCAATTATGATACCTATTATTTAAGACATTTTAATAACATTATAATGTATATGGAATAATCTGTATTTCCAAAATAAAATTACAACTTTATATTGTAATGTACTTGCTTTGGAACGTGAGAATCCATGTAAGGAACTAGAATGGTATTTAAACCTATAATTTTAGTACTTTCATTTATTTTCATTTTTCTTGTTTACTCTTTAACCATTAATATAATATTATTCAATTCAATTAATTCCTTTAATGGCTTCCAGGAGTGCCGGTTGGGCACATTTGACTTCGCCAATGTCGCGTAGAATGGAGAATACACGTTATAATATATAAACTGATCGGTGAATATGAAAAAGATAAACACTAAAACTGATTACATGTAGAAACGGAGCGATTTGTTGCAAAATCAGGACCTACAACAGACAACACAATATATATACACATCTATAAAAATAACTACAATTGTTAGAACTACAAGTAACAAAATATATACAGTGAATCTATAATTTAATTTTATTATTTCTAATATATGTACACAGAAATCTACATAATGGACTATACACAAACATCAACAAACAATTAACATTAATAGGACGGGGGACTTTACGGGGAAGGATGTCATAGATAGGATACAAAAGTTTGGGACAGTTGAAAAGGATATGGGAAGAGGAACCTTCGTCAAGGCCACATTCACACAGGGAATGGTCCCTGACTCTGATTTTTGCTAAGTGAACAGGAGTACACGCGTGTCCAAGACGAAGACGAGAAATGGTAGATATATAATATTATTATAATAAATACATGGTTTATAGTTGAAGTTACAGGTTATGTGTCATTGTCAACTCAAAACTGTCAATAACTCAATCTAATTAGGAGTGAGGCGTATTTATCGTAACAGATACAAATCACAAGTATTCATAAATACTAGATAACAGTAAGTTCTTGTAATATCATATATCTGTGAAAAAATAACAGGTCATCTGTGAATTCTGTTATCGTGTATCAATCTGTCTCGCTCACACCCGCTTAATTGAGTATTGCTAAAAAGAGAAGCACCTAGTATTTCTTCTTTCGTGTATCAATGTGTCTCGCTCACACCCGCTTGATTGAGTCTTGCTAAAACGAGAAGCACCTAGTATTTCTAGTCGTATTATCTGTTCCTAACTTTCAATTCGAAAACGCTGCAAGAATAATGCTAACATACCATTCTACGTGACATTGGCGAAATAATCTGTGCTAGTAATTGTATAATATAAAAAGATCAATTAATATATAAAGACCTAATAATGGTAAAGTAGGTTTTGCTTTATAATAAAATTACTACAGAAATTATTTGGAACACAACATTAAAAATAATAGCGCGTATCCGAACGTGTTAGTAAGCATTGACGGTATTGGTCACAAAATGTTCAAGGTAACTACGACTTTAAAGCGTTAACATAAAAGTGATATTGAAATATTGAATTAAAATCTTGCCGTGTCGTTTCTTTTGTTTGTTTTAATTTTTTTCGTTTAATTTTCCTTCGATTCAAACTTGAGCGAAAACAAGAAAATTACGTAAAAGTAAAATACTCAATGTTCATATTGTTTATGCATATATAATAAGTTCTACTAGATATAGCTGATAGGTTTAAGTAATTTAGGTTTAATTTAAAATATTAGTTTTAGTTTTATTTTTGAATTTCTTTATTTTCATTTTAATGCTTCTTGGTTATAATTATAAATATTTTTTTCAATTATAAACAATAACGTTATTATCGAAATAAGGATATCAAAGTTGAGATACATTCCGAGCACATAATTTAAATGAAATAAATTTGTTAATTTTTATTTGTGCCTAGCCTGATTATGATTACCGGGCTTCATCTAAAGGAAATCTCAACTTAAATATCCTTTTTTCATGATTCGAACGACTTGCTCGATTTTCACAAATTTCACAAGTAGGTATTATACCGTCTTTTCGGTGGCATTTTGATTCAAAGTATACCTCTGACGTCACTAATTTAAAATTTTGATGAGAAATTGCACTATAAACAATTAAAATCCACAATCAAACTAGCGTTTACATTCAAAACGCAAGGCACGAGCCACGAAATTAAGTTTTAATTTTTAAGTTTAACAAACTGCAAACAACATGGCTGACTATAATATTAAAAATAACAGGCTGTTATTTAATAACAGATATTGACACCTGTTAATATAACATAACAGTAACAGGAATAACAGATATCGAGTTTGACCTGTTATAACCCACGACTAAATCTAATACTAATTGACAATTCTCATTTGACAGTTAACACCAAAGAGAATGTAACTACTACCAACCATGGATGAATAATAAAATAAACGTTAAAACACTTTGGTTATTATCTCTTCCTACTAGTATTTATAATTCAAAGTTCAAACTTTATACATTCATTTACGATAATTACCTAATTCAATTTAACTCAGCCCAAAACCATTTTTTTGAAAAAAAAAAAACTAAGGATTTCTGAAAGACAGTTAGGTAATGGCTATGATATTATTAAATTAATTTTATTGAAAAAGTTAGCTTAGATTAGGTTTTTTTAATCATAAAACTCCCAAGTATTTTTTTGCGAAATATGTATTTGTTTCTGAAATCTTTCTATGACATCTATATGTAACAGTTAAGTCCCGTTTTAGTTGGAACTAGTTCTTACTAAAGTTTGTCCATTTTGTTAATGGTTTTTTGACAAAAGGCCGTAATAATCGATATCTCTTATTTTTTTAAATATAAAATAATATTTATTTTTATATTTATTAATATGAAAAATAAATATTATTATCGTAAAAATCAAGTGTGGTGAAGAGAACTAAGAGAATCATAATGTCTGATTCGGGCCGTGACACATTGCATTTGATAATTTAGGCACACAAGAGTTAATAATTAATAAGACTGAAGACGAATCAGGTTAATAAAATGAATTAAACTATTTTAGTTGTTTTATTTGTATGATTATAATAAGAAGAAAGTAAAACTTTACATAATGTTAATGTCTTAATTTATTGGTTTTAACCTTATAATTTTGTTGTCTTCCTGATTAAATAACATATTACACCTTATTTATTTTTAGCATTGATTTCTATCGATTACCTATTGTAATCTGTGGCACAATCGTAGTAATCGTTATGTCACATAACTTAAGGGGCCCCATAGACGGGGCAATCAGTCGATTCGATTGATCGTCAAGCAAATCGTACGATCCATCTTTCGATTTCCGTCCGCTCACACACAAACGATGTGATCGAACGATTCTCAGTGTGTGCACGATGGAGTCGCAACTACTTTGTTTAAGCGTTTAAAAAAATAACAATAATAAGGAAAATGATCACTAGGAGAGAATGGAGAGATGGCTCCTGAAAAGGCATCAATATTCTCACATCCACCTTCTGAAGGAATTACGTTTTCATCCTAAAGATTGGCATAACTACCGTAGGATGTCAGAGGAAACATATTTACAGCTCTTGCATAAAATATCTGCCAGAATAATAAAAAAAAAAAGATACCAATATGAGGCAATACTAATAAACAGGAGGCAGACTGACAATGATCGCACCCGATCACGCCATACACGTGCGATATATCGAACGATGTTGAGATCGCAAACGATATTTTCGGGGTTGCCTGTTGCGATCTGCGATCGATCGAACGACTAGAACGGCTCTTAGGGGCCTCATAGACGGGGCAATTATCGCAACGATCTGTCGTACAATGTTAAAATCGAACGACAGATTGTACGTGTGTGGCAATATCGCATCCAAATTTATAGTCGTTCGATCGATCGCAAATTGCGAGAGGCAACCCCGAAAATATCGTTTGCGATCTCAACATCGTTCGATATATCGCACATGTATGGCGTGATCGGGTGCCTTCCGTTTATTAGTATTGCCTCATATTGGTATCTTTTTTTTATTATTCTGGCAGATATTTTATGCAAGAGTTGTAAATATGTTTCCTCTGACATCCTACGGTAGTTATGCCAATCTTTAGGATAAAAACCTAATTCCTCCAGAAGGTGGATGTGGGAATATTGATGCCTTTTCGGGAGCCATCTCTTAGTCCATTCTCTCCTAGTCGTCCTTTTCCTTATTGTAGTAAGTTTTTTTTAAACGCTTAAACAAAGTAGTTGCGTCTCCATCGTGCACACACTGAGAATCGTTCGATCGAATCGTTTGTGTGTGAGCGGACGAAAATCGAAAGATGGATCGTACGATTTGCTTGATGATCAATCGAATCGACTGATTGCCCCGTCTATGGGGCCCCTTACTCACATAACTTATGTGTGGCACAGCAATAAGGGGGCGGTGCCCGTCCACGATGTACAATATTATTTGTTTTTTTTTTATGGTAAAAAGGGGGCAAACGGGCAGGAGGCTCACCTGATGGGAAGTGATCACCGCCGCCCATAAACATCTGCAAGCCAGGCTTGCAGATGCGCTGCCGGCCTTTCAGGAAAGGGAGGGATGGAGGAGGGAGGGAAGTGGGAGGGAGGGGGGAAAGAAGGCGGAGGATGAAGGGAAGAGGGAGGGGGGAAGGGAATTGTGGTACTACAAACGATATTGTGATACTACAAACGAAATTAACGTTACTACTAACGAAATTGCGATACTACAAACGAAATTAACGTTACTACAAACGAAATTATGATACTACAAACGAAATTAACGTTACTACAAATGATATTGTGGTACTACAAACGATATTATGATAATAGCAACGAAACAACCGTTACTACAAACAACTACAAACGAAGAAAAGTTATTATAAACAAAATTAACGTTACGTTACAAACGAAGAAAAATTACTACAAACGAAATTATGATTTACTACAAATGAAATTAACGTTACTACAAACGATATTAACGTTACTACAAACGAAATTGCGATACTACAAACGAAATTAACGTCACTACAAACAACTACAAACGAAGAAAAGTTACTACAAACGAAATTATGATACTACAAACGAAATTAACGGTACTACAAACGAAATTGTGGTACTACAAACGATATTATGACACTACAAACGAAATTAACGGTACTACAAACGAAATTCTGATTCTACAAACGAAATTTACGTTACTACAAACGAAATTAACGTGACTACAAACGAAATTGCGATACTACAAACGAAATTAGCGTTACTACAAACAACTACAAACGAAGAAAAGTTACTACAAACGAAATTATCGTTACTACAAACGAAATTGTGGTACTACAATCGATATTGTGATACTACAAACGAAATTAACGGTACTACAAACATAATTGTGGTACTACAAACGAAATTATCATTACTACAAACGAAATTATGAGACAACAAACGAAATTATCGTTACTACAAACGAAATTATGTTACTACAAATAACTACAAAAGAAGAAAAGTTACTACAAATGAAATCTTGATACTACAAACGAAATTGACGGTACTACAAACGAAATTGTGGTACTACAAACGATATTATGATACTACAAACGAAATTAACGGTACTACAAACGAAATTTTGATACTACAAACGAAATTAACGTGACTACAAACGAAATTAACGTGACTACAAACGAAATTGCGATATTACAAACGAAATTAGCGTTACTACAAACAACTACAAACGAAGAAAAGTTACTACAAACGAAATTATCGTTACTACAAACGAAATTGTGGTACTACAAACGAAATTGTGGTACTACAAACGAAATTGTGGTACTACAAACGATATTGTGATACTACAAACGAAATTAACGTTACTACAAACGAAATTATGATACTACAAACGAAATTATGATACTACAAACAAAATTAACGTTACTACAAACGAAATATTGGTACTACTAACGAAATGAACTCTGCTACAAGAGACCACTAATGCTTGAACGCTATCTGAACTTATGTTCCGCTAATAGTAAAGATTTCTTTACTACTAACCTCTACGAACGTTTCGTAATCATTTTTATTGTTAAAAGTAGTCGCGTAGGCTTTTAAATTGAATTTATTTAGTAAATATCGTTAAGGAAAATTTATTGAGACGATTTTTTTTTTCTACAAACGAAAAATTTTTTACTACAAACCACTACTAACGCTTCTTTATAAGAAACTGCAAAAAACAATTTTTGTCTTCAAAGACATTTTTTTTATCATCTTTATTTTTTTTGGAAAAACTACAAACGAAATTAGCTTCACTACTATCCACTACTAACCCAAATCTTCCAAAAGAACCAAAAAGAACACAATTTTTCTAAAGTCGGGTGCCAAGTTCACATAGCCGTTTTATCACACCATTTTTCTCTAATGATAATAGCTCTTCTTTTAGAGGATTTTGTAGCTGTAGAGGCACGCGTCTGCACACGTCGACTGAAGGAGTCATATCAGGTTTCAAGGTAAGGATAACCTCGAAATCAAGGATACAGCCCAGACCTTCAAATTCTCTATTTTTCTCAATAATGTCCTGTGAGTTGAACTGTGTTGTAAGAGAAAAGCTGACAGTATTTATTTTCTTGACTAGGTTTAATGTTTTGCATGTTTTTCTACCAAGTACATTTTGACAGTATATTAAGTCTACTATGTGAACGTTTACTAAGTAATTCTTTTTTTTTGTATGAAATGTTGACAGTGCATTGACCTACTGTCGGTAGTATACGACCACTGAATGTTTAAAGTTTGTGTGAACTTGGTATAATGTCTTTTGTGTGAAAGTTGAGTTCAGTATCTAACACAAATGAAATAATTTTACTATTAATAACAATATCCGCCATCCACTTGTCATCCTATTCTTCGTACTTCAGTGTTCCTATAAAATATTGGTCTTCGTTGCATTCAGGTTTGATATTTTCTTGCGTTACTGTGCGGACAGTCTTGCTCGCTTTGCACATGACTGCAAAATGGTTGTATTTCTTTTTTTTCTTTATTTTGCATTGGACTCCGTTGGCTGAACTTGACCACAACGGCTACAAGTTTCCTTAGTATTTCCATATCGCTTGTGCTCTGGTTGTCTGTTCCATGAAGGTTGTCTTGATTGACTATTTTGTCTCGGCTGGGATGTCTGTCTTGTTTTAGATGTATGTCTTAACCTGGATGCCTGTTGTGTCCTGTCTCTTCTACTAACTTCACTGATGATGGCTGTAGGTGTACTTTCCAACATCTTGGCTAGTTTTCTAGAAGTTTCCTGGTGCTTCGCTATTTCGATCGCTTTATCTAGTGACTGTGGCTTTTCTTGAAGAATTCTCTCCTTTATAAAGTGGTTATTTGCATTGAGATTCTGGAGATATCACGGAGAATGTCATCTTGATTCTTGAATTCACACTGACTGGCTATGTTTTTGAGGTCTGTTACGTATTGCTCAATCGACTCGTCATCTCCTTGTCGCCTGTTGAACAGCTTATGGCGCTCTATTGTGACGTTGATTTGCGGCAAGAAATGTTTTAAAAATTTTTGAATAAGCTCTTTGAAAGTGACACTGTCGATGTCAAGGCCAAAGGAATAAAATATGCTCAAGGCGTCTCTGCCTGTCTTCTAGCATGTTGGCACGAAGGTATATTTTAAGTTGAGTGAGCCAATTTTTCCATTCGAATGGTATGTTGCTTTAATGTATGTTCAGCGGCTTGAGAAGACCGCCCATGGCTCCTAGGTAAGACTGGTGTTTATCTTCTGACTTTTCCGAAATCTTGAGACGTTACGACGAAACGAGGCATGCGGCGACTTGACTTTGACCAATTCTTGACCAACTCTTTTGACTAGACACACAACTTCTTACACCATGTTAGGTTGTTGGGTGTGATAATATGAATGTGGGCTTGATAGTAATTCAGTTTATTATTAAAATATGACGATAGTAAATTAGATGCGGAGCGGCAGACATGACGCCATCGACGAAAGAGAACAAATATTGTTGCCACTTATAAAATATTATGTAACAATTTACTGATAAGTCTGAGTATAAATCGAAACACTATTCCCGATGAAGATACTAATGAACATGACCTAAAAGTTTTCTACTTTATATTTATTGAGTTGCCTAAATTTCCGAAAACCAAAGAGAATCAGCTTTCATATATTGTTGAGAAATGGATCTACTTCTTTAGATATGCAGATGAAACTAGTGAAGAAGAGCTAGAAAGAATTATAGGATATGATCTAATAATTAAAAGAGCTTATGGGTCTGAAAAAGAATTTATTGCCTATGAACAAGAGATCAAGCGTATTCGTGATGAACAGGCTATCCTCGCTCAAAAACTCGATGATGCTAAACAAGAAGGTAGTCAAGAAGGCATCCTAATCGGTCAAGAAAAAGGTAAAATTGAAATTGTAAAAACTCACTAATGCCGGTGTATCTATTGGTGTTATCGTTGAAATCACCGGTCTTTCTGTGAATGACATTAAACAACTTCAGGAAGAAATTGTCTGATGTGATCTTTGTAGTAGCTTGTCCACAATTGGATCATTTAAATAAGCTTGAGGTTCATTGTCTGTTTTTACTGGCAGTTGGCTTTCTAATAGACTAACATTAGTAATAAAAGCAGTTGTAAGATTACAAGCCATAAAATTAACTGGTCCGTTTTACTAGTTGCTATAATAAAGATCATTTCGGCTTACGTGTTTGCTCTGCTTCTTCAATTTCACGTTTTGAATCTATAAAAAGAATTATTTTTGGTTGCTTGTACTACTTCTTCTATGTTCTTGCTATTTTTCAAGCTATCAAGATATTCTCTAGCTGTCATAATTACTTCTTTTTTATTTAGATGGTCTTAAAGTTTTTCGCTACTTAATTTCATATCAGCATTTATAAGCAACGGTACACTACCTTCCACATTAATCTTTGTTCCAAAGTCATATAACTGCATTCTAGATAATTCCTGACCATTAATCTTTATAAGACCAAGTTCCTTGTCTTGCTCTGCTAGAAGTTGATGCTCTGTTTTAATTTCTTTTGCTATAAAATTATATTTATAAAATCATAAAATAAAATAAAAAATCCTTATAAAATTTTATTTATCTTCACTAGATAGTAGGTTATTAGCTTTACGAACATCAAAGTGTTTAACAAGAAAACCTTTTTCTTCTATTTTATAACCAGCAAATTTCAATGCTTTTTTCACAATCTTCATAAGCTGATCAACAATTTTTAACTCAGAAATAAACGCTCCATTACTATCAAAATGAGCATAGTTATCACCGGGTCTATAAATGGTAACTACGTGATTACTTGTCACTAATTCATTTAGTCGTAGTAGTAGCAAGATCACCCTCAACTACTAACTACCGTGTCCAAAACTTTATCATCTTGAAGAGCGGACTCTTACTTCGGTTACTATAAGGGTATCACCTTCCTTTTTTCTCTTAGCTTTAGAATCACCTTGTGGTACACCATCTAAATATTTTTTTTGCTTTGTTTTACCGGGTAAACTACTCGGCTTGAGGCCTACACTAGTTGTTCTGTCTCCTTCACTAACATTCTGTTCATCCAAGAAAGCAGAAGGAGATTTTCTAACTTCTTCATATAATATATTAAGTATCTTATTTGGCGGGTTATTTTTGATAAGATTGTTTAAATATTTTGTTATGTTTCCTACTTTATCAAAACAAAGATCATGCAATTTTTTAAAAGTATGACAAATATGAATTCCTACTCCATATAATATTTTAGATAAATCTTTCGGCGTAAAAAGTTTTTTCCCGGCTAAGAAGCGATCTAAATAATTTTCTTTATCAAAACAAGATTTATGAAAATTTCTTAACATAGAAGCGGCATTATTTCCTGCCAAGGATAATATATTAGATAAATCACCTGGCGTAAAACCTGCCTCATAAAAATCATCTAAAAGCTGTGTTTTGTTTCCTGTTTCATCAAAACAAACATCATGAAGATCTTTTAAAGCAAAACAAATATTAGCTCCTGCTCCATGCAATATCTTAGCTAAATTTTTTGGTATAAAACCTTCTTTCTCAATTAAGAAATGATTCAAATACTTTTTTGTTTCTTCCGTAAAACAAAAATCATGAAACTTTTTTAAACTATTTGCTGCTGAAGTCAACACACCACATAAATCACGCGGTTTAAAACCTGCCTTACAGAAATCATCTAAAAATTTTGTTTTTTCTCTTTTCTCATTAAAACAAGTACTATGAAATCTTTTTAAAATAAAAGAAGCACGAGTTCCTGCTCCACATAACGTAGAGGATAAGTTACTTGGCGTAAAACCTGCCTTATAGAAATCATCTAAAAGTTCTGTTCTTTTTCCTTTCTCACTAAAACAAACACTATGAAACTTTTCAAAAGCATCTTTAGCATTAGCTCCTGCTCTACTTAATATACCAGATAAGTTATGCAGTGTAAAACTTTTTTTGCTACCTTTGTCCTCAATAAAATGTTTTAAATGCTGTGTTTTATTTCCTTTTGCATCAAACCAAATATCATATAAGTCTTTGAAGGCTTTTCCACCATTGATTCCTGCTCCACTTAAAATACTGGACATACGAGCTAGATCTATTCCTTCTTTTTCTAGAGTTTCTAAGTATTGTGTTTTACTTCCTTCTCCATCAAACCAAATATCATATAAGTCTTTCAATACTTTTGCAGCGTTAGCCCCTGCTCCACTTAAAATACTGGACATACGAGCTAGATCTATTCCTTCTTTTTCTAGGGTTTTTAAATATTGTGTTTTATTTCCTTCCACATCAAACCAAAGGTCATATAAGTCTTTAAAAACTTTTGCAGCGTTAGCTCCTGCTACATTTAAAATACTGGACACATTAGATAGATTTACTCCTTCTTTTTCTAGAGTTTTTAAATATTGTGTTTTATTTCCTTGCTCATTGAACCAAATATCATATAAGTCTTTAAAAGCTTTTGCAGCGTTAGCTCCTGCTCCACTCAAAATACTGGACATGCGAACTAGATCTATTCCTTCTTTTTCTAGGGTTTTTAAATATTGCGTTTTACTTCCTTCCTCATCAAACCAAAGGTCATGTAAGTCTTTAAAAGCTCTAGAAGCATTAGATCCTGCTCCACCTAAAATACTGGACATATTAGATAGATTAATTTCTTCTTTTTCTAGAGTTTTTAAATATTGTGTTTTATTTCCTTGCTCATTGAACCAAATATCATATAAGTCTTTAAAAGCTTTTGCAGCTTTGGCTCCTGCTACATGCAAAATACTGGACATACTAACTAGATCTATTCCTTCCCCCTTTAGAACTTCTAGACACTTTATCCCTTCTCCTGTAATCAAAAAATTTAAGAATTGATTAAATGCAGGTATTCCCTCTCTTCCAACCACACTTCTAGCAAATTTTATTTTTTCATTAATGTTTTTATTCTGAATCTTCTTATAACTAGATCTATTATTTTTTATATCTCCCAAAAGCTTTTCCATTAATACTTTTGTAAGAGGGCCAAATTCATGAGATTCTGACCAACGTAATGCTATTTCATGTAATTCTTCATAATTATATGGAATATCAAATGTATCTATCTCATCTTTAACAATATTATTCAATTCTTCCCTATTAGGCTGATTAATTGCAAATATTAGTTTATCTAAAAATTGATCTTTTATTTCATGTTCATTCTCACTAGAAAGTCTTCTTTCTTCTTTTTCTTTTTGCAAAGAAGGTGGAAGCTTTAATAGACTTAAAAGCTTTTTTCTTGATGCTTCTTTTTGCGCAAATCGATAAAGACCATTCCCATTCATACACAAACAATCTCCTAAAGCTTTGTCACTATCAAATTTTAAAGGATAAAAATCTTTAGATCGCCCTTCTTTTAACTTTTTATCTTCTGTAAGATCTAGATTTGCATTAGTATAGATAATAAAGTATTCTATACTCTCTCTTAGTTCTTCAACAAAAAGAGTAAAATACTTATTGATAGAAAACATACTTCGTTGTCTACAGGGAAATAACTGACTATAACCAATATTACCATTTGTATTGTAAGCCTTTACGTAAGTAATTTTATCTTTATAATCAAGGGCAATGTTATTAGATATATCATGGGTGTTTCCTTCATAATTTATGGAAAATATATTTTTATACAAAAACATGTCATGCAAGAAGAGCATTAATAAGTTGAATTCATATATAATTCTAGACACATGATTCTCAAGTTTTTTATCCTTTTCTGGAGCTGTTAAATCACGTAACACTCTTTCCTGTAATGTTATATAATCATCTTGAACTTGATTTTTTTCTATTTCATTTTTAATAATACTGTTCAGCTCTTCTCTATTAGGCTGATTAACTGCAAACACTAATTTATCTAAAAATGCTTCTTTTACTTCTTTTTCAAATTCCTGAGAGATTTTTCTTTCTTTCAATACTTTCTGCATAGCAGATGAAAACTCTAACCGCCTTACAAGTTCTTCTTTTGTTGTTTTATCTCGCGAAAATCGATAAAAACCACTATCTTGCATATTGTCATTCAAAAACAAAAAGTCCTTTAAAAGGTCAGATTCTTCTATTTTTATGCTATCAAATTTAAAAGGATAAAAATTTTTGAATTTTCCTTCTCTTAAATTCTTTTCTTTTGTAAGATCAAAGCCTGAATTAGTATATACAATAAGATATTCTATATTATTTAATAAACTATCTGATTTAGAGATTAGATGTTTAACAAAACTATCAAAGTAATTATTAATAGAAAAACTTCGTTTTTCTTTAGTAAATAATCTGGCATAACTAATGCCATTATTTATGTAATACTTGTCTACATTTTCAATTTTTATATGAACAGACTTCTTTTCATAACGAAGGACAATATCATTAAATTTATCAATTTCGGAATCTCCAAACGCTAAAGATAATAAAGGATATTTGTTTTTATACATAGACTCTCTAAGTAAGCAAAGCACCGACAAGTCTAATCGATACATAATTCCAATCAAGTGATGGGGAATGTATTGTTTAGTTTGACAAGTATTATCCAATTCGTCCTGTCCAGGTTTATCCTGTAAATCACTAGGAAACTCTAAATCTTCATTAATAGTAACATTTACATCCATGCGCAGCCTCTTTGATACTGTACCATCTTTGTCTGTAACAGAACGTCCACGTTTTCCACTTGTTTTACCGCTTTTACGACTTTCCCTACCTGGACTCATCACTCATGGAATTTGAAAACTTAGAAGTATATACTATATATTTAAGTTATTTTATGCTTAGAAGATAGGTTAGAACTTAGATGTTAGAACCTTAGAACATCGACCACACAGGTAAACAATAATATAGTATATTATACCAATGTATGTACTCTGTGAGAAAGTATAATATTACTTTTCTCTATGTCTGTGAGTTGTGACAATAATTGACAATGTCATCTAGAGAACTCGGCACAATAACGAAGCCAGTATATAAGTGTATAATCTATGATAACGAAGCATGGACGCCAGGCTAAAATAAAAACCGAGTACAGTTCGCGTCACGTAAAAAGAACGCTGGAAGAAAGTGGTGGGGGGTGTATTTGCGCATCGGTACATTCGCACATGAAATTACTAAGCCTATTCTTTTATTTTTGAACTAACCTTTCGCTCGTGACGTATATTGGTTATTGGTAGGTATGTTGAAAAATATATTAGATAGAATGTCATTAAACAGAATTTTATAAATTAATAAAATAATGTTTGAATCATTGCAGAATTGTAATCTACTTACAAAAAATTAAATAATTCGTTTTTATATATATATTTTTTATTGTTAACTGCATTATTATCAGATTCTCTCTTTATAAAATATGCGTCAAAAATATTTTTTCTCTATTTTTTATATAAGTAAAATCATTTCGTAATTAATAACTGTTGTGTGCGCGATGGTATTTTGAACTGACGAACCAATAGCGAGCCGGAAAGCATGCGGCGCGTACCTCGCCGTCCCGCGCCCCGCGTCTTACCACCAAATTGGCCGTAAATCGCCTCTGCGCAACTTGACAGCCAGCGTTCTTTTTACATGACGCGAATTATAATCTACATATAGTTTACCTTTACTCATTTAAGTCAGTCATAAGGTGTGAGTGAAACAAAACATGGCTGTTTGTTTTTATTATTTTTGAACGTGTCACAAGTCACAACTCACAAGGCAAAAAATGAGAAATGTCAAATGGTTACCTTTGGTCTCAGAATAAGGATACTCATTACTCATAGAAGCCGGGCTAAACCGGGACTTAACTGTTACATATAGATGTCATAGGAAGATTTCACAAACATATATTTCGCAAGAAATGCTTGGAGTTTTATGATTAAGAAAACCTAATATAAGCTAACTATTTTCAATATAATTAATTAAATAATATCATAGCCGCTACCTAACTCCGTGTCTTTCAGAAATCCTTAGTTTTTTTGCAAAAAAATGGTTTGTCAATCCTACGACACAATACAACTCATATGATGTGCAGCCAGGTATTTTAATTTTAAATAAAATTAAATATATGTTTTTCATCGACATGGACACAATAATGTCGATAATATACTCATCACTATCAAAAAATAACTAGTGACAACCTGCATAATAACGAAACAGAACAGCATTATATGTCTCTTTCCTACGCGTACGCACTATTACCATCGTAAGAAAAAAAAAGATAAACATAATATGCATTTCATTTCTTATTTTAACCCGGCTTCCATGAGTTTTCATTGTTCCGAGATTGCTGCATATATGTATAAGTCTACGGTTTATACACATTATAATATGCCAAAGTACTCTGTGGGTTTATAATGTATATAATACTAGCGACTCGCCCTCGCTTCGCTCGGGCTCTTCCCTAGATTTAGCACAGGTAAAGCCGCGGGATCTGCTAGTTATGCATATAAACCTTCCTCTTGAATCACTCTATCTATTAAAAAAAACCGCATCAAAATCCGTTGCGTAGTTTTAAAGATTTAAGCGCACATAGGGATATAGGCCAGGGATATAGGGACAGAAAAGGCGACTTTGTTTTATACTATGTAGTGATGATGATGATTAATATGTATAATGTAGCAATATACTCTATGGTCTACGGACAGTGATGATCATAGAGTATATTGATACATATATATATATAAG
Organism: Boloria selene; assembly: GCA_905231865.2. Lineage (NCBI taxonomy): Eukaryota > Metazoa > Arthropoda > Insecta > Lepidoptera > Nymphalidae > Boloria > Boloria selene. Next base: position 5,169,076 of record HG993133.1, read on the forward strand.
TGATGATTATCATTTATCAGTTATCACATAATGAGTGATAATATTACATATGTATCAATATACTCTTAACTCTATGGTGATAATAAATAATATTATGGTAATCACAACAGTGTTGTGCCTATATACTTACTATACTCTATGGTGTTGTGACAACAGTCAACACCATAGAGAAATACTTTAATATGGGTCAACACTCAACTGTCAACACCTTAAATTTGATTAGAAATTCACTCAAATCGTATTTTATTAGAGTTTTTTGCGTTTATCACAAAATAATACAAATTGTTTTTATGTATAATTTCAAATTTTATCAAGTCAAGTAAATAACAATGAATCAGTATGAAACTGAACGTCGTCTCGGATGGTGTTATGGTTTATTAACAATCCTACTTGCAATATCAGTCATATGTATAGCAATACCTTACAATCATTGGAGAGCTACTCTTGATGTTTGTCCTGGTAGTTGGCTGGAGAACTTAAGCTGTGGGTGTATATTTTATGGAGTAAGTACATTCCAGTACTTCAATGGAGGGCGCAATTCATATTGCCTTTATTCTATATTTGCACCTTTACCAATAATTGTGTATGCTCTGATAATGACTCTATTCCACATGTATAGAGTTTGTATTAACAATATTGGACAATATGAAGGAGAGAAATCAACTACTGTCGAAGAAATGTAAGTAATAAACAACTATATTTGTTACCTTGCTATTAAGAATACTTTTGTTATTGCTCTTACTAATATATACTATTACTTAAACTATTGTAGACAACTTAACAAGAAACACAATTGCAAAGGAACTTGCATATTAATCTTGTTTGATTTAAATTTAGTTTTCTTTACATAATTGTACCAATTCTTAATTATATTTTATTTCAGTGAAGGAGAAACAATAATAGTTTCATCCAGAGCTAGAACTTCTCAAAAGAATGATGCTGTTATATACTGCTGGATACCAACCTCATGTATAGCAGCAGTGTTTGCAATTTATAATCTTGTACATGCAGCTATCATGACTGATGGTTTCTTTAAGACTTGTCTTCAATATAGAGGATATTTAGTGAGGGTAAGGTTTTTAGATTTTATTTGTTTTTTTTTTATTTTAAAATTAAAAGATTTAAATCAAAGCATAATTCAAATATTTTTTTTCAATTTTCAAGGTTTATTATGTATAACTGGTATATAATACACTTTTATAGATATTGCATAAAATCCATATGTTAAATTTATTTCATAAAATTGATATCTATATAATAACAAATAACATATCAGTGCTCCTCTTTACAGGAACTTCATGCCACTGGAGATCATGCTACCGCAATACACTTTCGTTTAACTTGCCAGGCAATATTTGATTTCATGGACTATATTCAAAAAGATGCACCAAACAGTCGCAGGGGAGATTTTATTAACACAGGTATTGCATTACAAATTGCATTAGTGACATCTTGGGTTTCTGTAATTCTGTGGATAATCATAGTCATTCACACAGCTATAAGAGCTTTTAAAGAAAGAAATGTATTGACTTGCTGTGGAAAGTAAGTTACTTTTTTAATTTACAAGCCGTGAACCTGAACTGCAGTGACTGTTTAGACATTCCATTTATAACTTTTTAAGAACAATACAATTTATTGCAATATATATAATTTGTTTATTAGTAGTATATCACAATAGTAACTGCATAATATTATTTTATATATTATGTAATAAAGTCATAGAATATAAAACTAAGCACATTCTAAGTATAATTAATATAATAGTACAAACTAAAGACTGAATACAACACTAGACTTCACAACGCTGCTATAAATTACATTTTGTAATAATTAATTTTTATTATATCAACTTTTTAAACTTTACTATTTTATAGTTACTTTTACAATACTATGCCATGTTTTTATTAATATTATTATGTTAGATTAGAGATTCTTTAGGAATGCATTTATAAGTACATTAAATATAAGTCAATTGTGCCGTCCATTTTTAATGAATAAATATTGAATGAAATGTTAGTTTTTTATTTGTTGCAATTGCTGTCCGTATATTTATTTATATGCTTAATGTTATATGTTATACTATTTAATTAAAATTGTGGAATTGAACATAAGAATAATGATAAAATAATATGAATTTGGGCTATTTTTGTTTTCTCATATAAATAAACACAGTCTAATGTTTTTAATATATACATCTATAATGTATAAACTGAAGATTTTCGATTAAACATCGGTATTGTGAGATGAATATTACAATTTAAAATAATCCTTAATTTAAATATTCTTTATTTATGTAACATCACTAGAAATAAAAATGTTAATATTGTTAGAATTAATTAATATTAAAAAGCAAGGTTTTAATTAAAAAGCCACATATCCACATAAAACTCTTTAATTACAATAGGAAACAACATATTATGTAGATATCTACTATAAACTATTAATAATAAATTTAAAAAAATCTAAATCACAATATATACATATAAAAATCACAAATAACTTACTTTTTAATATTCAGGTAGTAGGTACATTAACTAAATAAACCTAAAACCTGTATTAATTCCTTAGAATAATTAATAAAGCTGTCTACACAATATTATTTTATAGTTTGAAAAATTTAAATTGTCCATTTTTTGTTTATTATATTTTGTTTTATATTGTGGTATTACTAACAGAGTAATCTTTTGCTGCCATTTTTGATGTGTAGACAACATTGGTAAATTTCACAGAACAGACTTCATTAATATTATCTATTTAAAACTTTTATTGGCTTCATGTAAAGAATCTTACATGATCTAATTAAATTTCATATTATTAATCAGTCTAAATTATAGCACATCTGCTTTCCAAAGAAACGAAAGTGAACTTTATCATTTTACGTTTAGAAACTAAAAACTTCAGGTTCCATTTCAGCAGCGTATAGAAATAGTAAATACCCATACAACAATCACAAACGACATTTATAATATCTAACATACCACATTTATATTATATTATACATATTATAGAGACACATTTCATTAAAATAAAAAATAAACTATACAATAATAAGAGACCAAACTACAATAGAAGTTTGAATAGAGTTGCTGTTTATATTAATTTGTTAAGTGCACATAGAAAGCCTTATTTAATCTGTAGTGGATTAGCATAATGGCTTAAAAAGTCTTGGGGTGGATTTCGATAAAAGTGTATCAAAAGACTGAATAAAACAATATCAGTAATCAAACCTATACAAAAATAATTTAAATAGTGAGAGTTAGTGGTGAAGTTTCACTAAGCATCATTGACTTTTAACTTTAAAATTACTTTCTATCAGTATAACAATTGGATTAATGTATATAAATATAAAGTTACACACAATATGCTATGGATAATCGATATATTGTAGTAAAAATAAAGTTTTTCAATATAGTAGGTACCCAGTGACGTTATGGCACATGTTATAATTAAGTTATAGTAAATTATTAATATTCAAAAACATAACAAAAATATTTAATAACATCTGTGAAATTGTAAAGAAATAAAAGTTTTTTGTAAATAATAATCAAAAAAATATCATCCTTATTTGTATATATTCTAAGTACTTAAGCCTATTTACGTAATTGGAATGTTAAAGTATCATTAAGTACTTTATTAAAGACAACAACAAATTTAAATATATTTTTGCAATTATTGTAAAAAAACCTTTATACTGATATAAAGTATTAGTATAATATATTATATTTTTTCAATAAGTAGGTATATACACTGCGTGCCACGAAAGATGAGACTTGACGAGCGTCAGTAGCGGGGGATTTTCGCACTTAAGTCGTGTCAGTAAGAGCTATGTATAATTAATTTCAAGTCTCATCTTTCGTGGTAAGATCAGGGGGCGTACTATGAACTCTTATAGCATGAATACTATAATCTTACTTTGACTTTTCGTACCATGACGTCCTTATAGCAAGGAAAGTAAGATTATTGTAAACTTGAAACAAAACAGTCTTGAAATAAGAATGTTTTCAAATAGTTCATGGTACGCCCCCTGTATGTTTCTATATAGAGCAAAAATATGGTGACAGAATAACATGTAACTGTAAAGTTTAAAGATAATTTTGTACTTACGTATTAACGCCACCGCAGCTCCATCTATTTGTGTGAATGTACTTGCATCGTAAATTACTATTTTTTACGACTTGGATATAATAGGTTCATAAGTTTAATCTTAAGAAACTTTTTTTTTAGGAAGGTTAGGTTAGATATATGACGACATTGCACGAGCCGAGCGAGCGTGGCAAGCCTGCGGCAACGGCTGGCTAGTCAAAGGCTATTTTCTCAGGAAATTTGTATTACCTTGTAATGGGAGTAGTATATGGATAAATAGAGCATAACTTGCCTTGCCCTTCTCCGTATTGTAAACCGCACCAAATAACTATCCTGACCTAATATAGCAAATCTGTAGTTGCGGTGGTGGCGTTAATACGCAAGTACCGAACATTTTTTGTGAGTTTGATGTAATTAGGTATTTAAATGTGGCAAAGATTTTTTTGACAATTTTGTTTCTTTTTCACAGAGTAGTATTCTCATCTTTGTGTTTCACACAATCACTTACCATTTACTTTGTTCTTATTTTGAGTCATACGTATTTTCTCGTACTACTTTATATTTTGGCATTCATTTTCCCAATCATTAGGTATAATGCTATTCAGATGCTCTTCGAACCTGTTGTATGTGCAGGGGACATCACAGAATGGAAGATTCAATTCTATAGGCACTTCTACTTTCGTGTTATTCCTATAGAATACCTGTTGACATAAATTAGTTTATGTATTAATTGAAACTAGTGGAACCCGCGGCTTCGCCCGCGCTAAATCTAGGGAAGAGCCTAAGCGAAGCGAGAAAATGGTTATTGTGAGTTATCCTTAAGAGATAGACATATATACTATCGTGGACTTTTTTCTAGAACTTTTTAAGGTGTACAATACTGTAGTACATTATTTTGATCTATCTCGTTGAGTTTAGCTAGCGTTCGCAATGTAAGCGCAAAAAATGAGTTTATTTACGACATCACATTAGAAACCTCTAAAATTATCAGTGTTTCTCTACTATATTATGCATGTATTATACATACAACCTTCCTCTTGAATCACTCTATCTATTGAAAAAACCGCATCAAAATCCGTTGCGTAGTTTTAAAGATTAAAACATACATAGGGATATAGGGACAGAGAAAGCGACTTTGTTTTGTACTATGCAGTGATGTGCAATATGAACGTGCAGAATAAAAATTATATCAAGATGTCCATAACATATTGTGGGTTATATGTATTTCAAATGTGCAAGTAAATATGTGCAATTTTGACATGAAAACATCAAATAACAAGATAAAATTATCTCTGACCTTTGTAAATGCTTAGTCTTATCTATTAGGACTTATTCACACCGTATTTTATCTATAATATTATTATTAAGCTGAAGAGTTTGTTTAGTTGAACGCGCTAATCTCAGGTTTCTGTTTCAGTTTGTCAACTATTGGTTCGTATTGAAAATTCTTTCTGTGTTCGAATTCGATAGTCCATTTATCAAGAAAGGCTATAAGCTATAATATAACATAATGTCAATGAAAATATACTTTTTTTGAGAGCTTCGGCCGTTGCGTGCGTTACGTAAACGGTAAAGCGTTAGGCAAAAACTATGTACATATTTAGGAATTGATCGTATATAGTTATGGTTAAGACGGGCTGTTGTCCGCAACTGGACGACTAGTATTTGCGAAGGTGTTTTTATAAACATTTTAGCCCTTATAAAAAGAAATACGGTAAAGTTTAAACCACAATAAATAATATAAAATATCTAAAAATTTGGTTTCTGGTCCTTAGAACGCGGGCGAAGCTGCGGGAAAAGCTAGTTTCATATAAACGTTGAAGACGCAAGTCACACGTATGCGCATCATCTACTTGTATTATAAGCTGATAAACTAAAAGGGGCATAAACACACTCATGCTATAAACTTCTTCAATACAGTAAACACGTGACCATCGACAGTGGATTAATTATTTGTTTGGTGGCAGACACTTAAAAAAACCCTTGTGTGAATAGGCTCTTAGCAATTAAAAGACATTGTATAAAATGGAAATTTTGTTTTAGCGAACCTTCAAAATATTAAAACATGAAGACAGTTCAGAAACTAGTATTTAAATTCAAAATTCAGGTATTGAATATTAAAACATAAATAAAAAAATAAAAACATTTAAAAAAATATTCTTACCCTTATATAAAAGTCATCCTGTTCAACCTCTTCATGTAATTCAATGGCAAAACTTGCACCATAGTCTGGTTGCAACAGTTCATCAAAACCTAGTGCACGCCACAGCGATACAATATTCACATCATGGCCAGAGTAGATGTACAAAGATCTCTCTAAATTATGGGATACACTGTCTCTAAGATGATTTTTTATTTCACCAAGGAGTGGACCTGAACAAATTTGAAACTTTTTCATTAATGTATTAACATATTAATGGTTTTAACAGAGATAAAATTTAATTAGTTATATTTTTCTTTTGATTACTAGTAATAAGTTAAGCTAACCTAATAGACTCTATCATTTGACATAGACAGACAAAACTAAACAGCTACATTTATACTTTGAATATATCTTGATCCACAATCTTTATTTTGGTAAACAATGATTAAAGAACATGTACATTCAACTTACCAGTGTGGAATTTCCTTAATGTTTCATTATAAGAAAGCAATGCCAGACTCAACATATAAGGGACTTGCATCTTATGGGGGAATACATTTTTAGTCCACTCTGGAAGTTTCAAACCGGCTTCCTGCTCTGTTAGGAATGTACTGTATAGAAAGTCTACATCAACAATATTGTGCATGCTTTGGTTTGTTTGTTTGCTTAAATAGTAAAATAGTTCAGTATATTTTGGATCTGCATTTGTTTTTTCTACTAATTCATTATACATAGCTTTCCAAACCTTACAAGGCTTGGTTGCTGCTACTATCTATAAACATATATCATATTAATGAAAAAAAGTTTCTTATATAATTATAATATATTAAAAATAAAAAAAGATTATTCCCTTACATTATCTAGATCTCTTGGTAAAGAATGTACAGGAATTGGCTGCCATGGTATTTCAGGATGCCACATCTGTTTCTCAGAAGGAGGATATAAGCCAGCTAAAAATGTGTATGCACTCATCATACACCTAGATTTATCACCACTACGAATTAATACATCCTTTTCATAGTAATCCTCAGGTATAAAGTTTGCATAGTAGCTCCGATATTTTTTGCCTAATTCATACAGCTGTAGCTTACCCAGCTGGAATTTCATTAAGAAATGTGTAAATGTTAACAAATTAGAGAGTTATTGCTTATTTTTTTAGAAAATATATGGTATGCTTACATTTGTTAGGCTACCAAGCCCATCAGGCCACTGGTAATTTTTAAATGGGTCACTCTTGTAAGAACTTACAGGAGTTCGTGCACCATGACGAAAGAACTAGAAAAATTATAATATAAAAACACCAATTTAACAAAATGAAAGTATTTATAAAAATGAACTAACTTACAATTATCACAAGACGTAAAGTTTTAGATTCATAAGGTAATGTCTCGCTTAGAACACAATAACCTAAAAGGCAGCTCAAGACTGCAAGACCCAAGACGATTACTGCTGTTGAAGTCGATTTTTTTGGTATTGGGTGACACATTTCTTTTGGCGAATTCGACCTTCGCCATGTATCATTGTTTTCATATTCCATTGTTTACGTTTGTGTTAGAAGAAATTAATCATTTATCGCAAAATATTATTTGTATTTTTGACTAGAATTTAAAGTATTCAATTTTTGTTATTTATTATTGTTTCCAAAATAAAAATATTTATAATTATATATTATGTCAGTCAGTCAGATATATATATTATATAAAAAATAGTTGTTCATTGTTTCAATAATAATATTACACTACTTTTTCATTTCTATTGTGGGCACTTTTATTTTCTGCCATGTTAAATGTTAATACACTAACTACTTAACGTCTGTGAAGGAAACCACTTTTGTGAAAATATAAATGTTAAAATATGTGTCTTGAGACGACTTCGACAAGAAAGAACTAAGAAATAAGAATTAAGAAACAATGACAAATGACAATTGACAACAGACAAGTGCACACTGCAAACTGCAAATTTATAATGCACTAATTGCTAATGCTGAATGCACTAACTAATTTATAATGCATTTATAGCATTACATTCTCTTTGATTTATAGTGCACTGTGCAATTAATGTCAGATGTGAACGGCTATGGCTATCCCTTCATAACGTGTTATAACTGTTATAGAGGTGGGCGCAACGGCTATATTATATTGCTAAAGAGTTATAAGAATACGCTATTTTTAAAATGCCTATTATTTTTTACGCTACAATATATTTATACCATAGACTCATAGAGTATATTGATACATATATAAATTTATACGTTATATATTTTCGCTATTAGTAGAAAGATGCGTTTTAATTACCATAAGTTATTAAACGTTACATTACCTATAACGTAGACACAGACAGAGAATAATATCTTTTTTTTTAAAAGTTATATTCATTTCATTACAATATATTTCATAATATGCAATTGTCTTAGACTTAGAGCATAATTTGGCGAAATGAGTCGTGACTAAAATATTATACAGCTAAGAGATATTCAAACAAAAATATAGCGAATAGTCTTAAATACAATTGTCTTAGAGCATAATTTGGCGCACAAATATATTAAGAAAAATAAGGTATTTATTTATTTCATTTCAATATAGTTTTAAATACAATTGCCTTAAGCATAACTTAGCGCACATGTGACATGACTCGTGACAAAAATATTATATTTGCGGCCACAGAACACTTATACTCAGTTTGCGGCAGTCGTGTCGTCCGTGACAATGGACGGATTTAGATTAAGGAGACAGAGGTAGGAGGGAACACTGTACATTTAGTCAATTTAACTTAACACACTCATAACTAAATACAATGTAAACATAATAAAACATTAAATTATCAATAATTATTTACAAATACGGATATAAGTAATTTGTCGATATTACGTGGTGCACGGGCGGTCCAAATCTGACATTCCCTTTTCTCTTTTTTTCAAATAGCCAATTTTTATTCTAATTCTAATTTAATGTCTTTTTTAAAACATGCCAGTTTGTATCACCTTGCTGCCATCGATTCGACGCTTTACAAGAGTGCGCTGTCGAAGCTTGATTTCACACTCTAATCCGATAAGCTTACCAAAACCTCCAGATGGCGCACTGAGTGCGCCGTCAATGACTGTCATATGTAATAAAAATAAATTAAAAAATAGCATTAGCGCTTGCCTCTGGAAATAAATAACAGGCGAGTTTGTTATTTATAAATAGCAGGTTATTTTTACAGCTATCTAGAATAACGAACACCCTAATTACACTAGTTTACACGGTTTTCATACCCCAGCTGAAAGTTGTTATTTTTTTATTCATTTACTATTTAGGTAGAATTATCCAGAAAAAATAATAAAAAAATTCTGTCACGTCTGGTTTAAGAAATATTTATTAACTTAACTGAAATACATAATTTTAGTATAATATACAAAAAAAATATACAAAAAAAATTAAAAATGACTAATTTTTGCTTTCTTTTTATAGCTATTTGAATCAGTTTCTCTTATAATAGATCAACAGTAATCCCCTAACATGTTTTCATCACAAAATCCTTGATGTCGTTCTTCAAAAATCTTTAAATCTTGGTGAAAACGTTCGTCTTGTTCGTCACTCATACTTCCTAAGTTTTCAGGGAAAAATTCCGATGCGAGTGCAGAAAATGAATCTTTAATGACATGTTTACTCCCATCTTATGAAAATTTTCCAATAAATCGGTAACAATTTCTTTATAATTTTCACTTTTTTTTATTTCCCAAAAAAATTTCCACAACCAAATGGTTGAATGACTTCCAAGCAGATTTTTCATTAACAGATAAAAGGCTTTCAAACTGAGAATCTTTCATAATTTTACGGATTTGTGAACCAAGAAATATACGTTCTTTCGGTTTTCCTCTGTAATGGTTGGAAAGATTTTTTGTAAATACTGGAAAGCATCACTGTTTTTGTCAAGCGCCTTCACAAAATTTTTCATGAGCCACAATTTTATGTGTAAAGGAGGTAGAGTGATGATATTGGGATCTTACAACAGCTCGAGTTTCATGTTCATTTTACCCGGAATATACTCATTCCGAATAGGCCATTCTTTTCTTACATAATGATGTTGTTTCGCTCTACTGTCGCACAAACAAAGTATACAACAGTATTCCAGTATTCTCCATAGCATTGGTGAACCAAATGGAAGATAAACCTTTTCTCCTGATGACCTCTGGAGTAAGACGATTCTACAGCTTTCGCAAAACACATGTGGCACCCACTTTTTATCTTGATTTGCAACAGGAAATCCAAAATAATGAAGATATGTATTTTTAAACGAATCTACAATAGGTCTTCTCTTTTTTGAAAATATAAACTGTCCACAAACATAACAAAAACGATCAGAACTTTGTTTACACTTTCTTCTCGACATTTTAAATCAATCTGAAATAGATGATTGTCGTTTGAAGCGAACGAATAAACAATAAACTGTCGTCACCACGTTAGGTAGAGTTAAAAAAAAACATTTGACTGCAGGAAGAAATTGTGACGTGATAAAATATTTCTGCTAACATTTTTAGGTTTAAGGAAGGTAGATTAACAAATTTTTATACATTTATTTTGGGGTATAAAAAAAAAATTCAATTTTGTAAAGTAGTGTTATTTATACCTATAAATAGCCGTTGCGCCCATTCTCTTTGCTAGTTGACACTGCACTCACTGCAAAATATTCTTTGTATGAAATAGTATGAGACATAGCGCACTACGCGACGCGATGCGGCACTGCACGGCAAAGCCATGTAGTTATTCAGACTTGCAGACGGACATTTAATTTAATTTAAAGTTTCATCATCATCATCAGCCCTTTTTAACGTCCCACTGCTTAGCACGGGCCTCCCTCAATACGAGGGGGATCAGGCCATAGTCCACCGCGCTGGCCTAGTGCGTGTTGGCGGACTTCACATGCCTTTCGAAAACTTGTTAGGTTTTCTCAAACATGCAGGTTTCCTCACGATGTTTTCCTTTACCGTAAGACAAGTGGTAATCACGATATAAATAATTTGCACATGAGATCAGAGGTGCGAGACCGGATTCGAACCCGCATCACTCGGTTATCCAAGCGACCGCGATACCGCTGGGCTATCACTGTCTTAATTAAAAGTTAAAGCTAATTTAAAATTTAATAATGTAAAAATGACGATTCGAAAATTCAATATTTTGATTGATTGATTGATTTCTTCTTCCGTAAGTTCCGTAATTGTTTAGTAAGTGAAGTTGAAAATTTAAATGAGTCGACACTCTATTAAAATATTTAAAGATAATACAAAAATTGAGAACAACCTTAAAAACATTTTCATTCTACATATCTGAACTGAAAGAATTTTCCGAATCAAATGTCTGTCTGGGAAGAACGCATCACGAGAATATCAATGACTAGTGTAAACTCTGCGACAGGATGGTCTTCCAATTACACGTTATTACACATTAAATAATATGTATTCGTCTATTCTTATTATAATTATATATTCCACTGCAAATATTAAAAAAGCCAAAGTAGCTTTTGCGACCTTGAGACCGGTTTGGAAATCTAATATCTTAACGCGACGGATAAAGATCTCTCTATTTGACTCTTTGGTAAAGTCAGTCCTGCTGTACGGGTGCGAAACATGGAAGACGACCAAATCGCTTATCAATAAGATTCAGGTTTTCCTCAATAAGTGTTTAAGGGTAATTCTCCGAATATTCTGGCCTAACACTATCCGAAATGAAGACCTGTGGGAAGCATGCCACCAACTCCCAGTGTGCAAGGAGATAGGTTTAAGGCGGTGGCGCTGGGTCGGGCATATATTACGAAGGGAGAAGGGGAATACTGCACAAGTGGCATTCCAATGGCAGCCTACCGGTCGAAGAAGACCTGGACGACCAACTAACACCTGGAGGAGATCCATAGAAGCGGACCTTAGACGGATTGGTACTACGTGGAACCATGTCGAAACACTAGCCAAAGATAGAAGGGCATGGAAAACAACTGCTGCAGCCCTAAGTTCCGTAACGGAATAATAGGACGACATCACTGCAAATATTACCAGCAATACTTTCAACAGCAATTATATTATTCAATCTATACTGTCCGAAGTAATGAATCGAAATGTGTCACTCACCGATTAAACAGAACTTATAAAACCTTATCCCACCCATTTTACAGCGCCATCAGGTAGTCAATACAACTCCCAATACAGTAAATTGATAATAGAATAAAAATAGTCAATACCAGTCCATATTCATTATCCATTAAATACATAGAAGTTAACAGTCGGCCTTCCTGCCATCTCACGTCCCCGTGAGATCGTTTTTACATAAAATCAGGTCTTCCTTCTTATTTTAGTTTCATTTTAACAGCATGGCATGGCAACAGCATTCTTTTTCGTGTACTTCATTGCTGGAGGTAGTGTTTATCATGAAATGATTTCACCGACGTATACAGCTTTAGCTTCGTGCATACTACTCAGTCCGCAACTTGTCTAAGGGCAGTCTGAATATTAAATCCCGTTTTATTTTGAATGTGATCGGACCAGCTGCTAGGTGATCGGCCGTGTGATCTTTTGCCTTCGATCTTGCCTACTACAACCAGTTTGTTCAGATTGTCTGGTTGTCTCCGAGCAATGTTACAAAAATAACTTAGGATTTGTTGGCAGCATATGGTGAATCGTCTTAAAGAAACCTTCAGTTGGTCGAGAATAGACTTGTTGGTCATTTTACTGTCCACTGTATACGCAACATTCTTCTATAACACCTCATTAAAAGTCTCGATCTTTCTTTTTCGGTCAGCTGCACGCATTGATAATGATTCGGAACTGTACAGATATATTGAGAATACCACCCTGCTACCATGCTTGTACGAGTCTGGTCTTAGTGGTATTCACACACTTCTGTTTTGCCAGATTCTTGTTAACTTACTCATAGCTGCTTTGGCAACAGTATTAACAACAGATTTGTTTCATTTCCATTATTTCCACGGCATATGATCAACAGCATAGAAAAGCATAAGTAACAGAGACTTGTCTCATTAAATATTCTTGAACGACGTAGAACTATCTCTATTAAATCCACAGCATAAATTTAGGTGCATAGAATAGCATAAGTAACAGACTTATTTCGTCTCTACTACATCCACAGCATAAAATCAATGGCATAAAATAGTATAAGTAACAGAGACTAGTTCCATCTCTATTACATCCACAGCATAAAATAGCATAAGTAACAGAGGCTTGTTTCACCTCTATTACATCCACAGCATAAACTTGCATAAGTAACAGAGACTTGTTTCATCTCTATTACATCCACAGCATAAACTAGCAAAGTAACAGACTTGTTTCACCTTCATTACATCCACAGCATAACCTAGCATAAGTAACAGACTTGTTTCATCTCTATTACATCCACAGCTTAAAATTGCATAAGTAACAGAGACTTTAATCATCTCTATTACATCTACCGCATAAAATAAATGGCATAAATAGCATAAATATTAGAAATTTCATAAAATCGATGGCATAAAATAGCATATTTAACAGAGACTTGTTACATCTCTATTACATCTACTGCATAAAATCAATGGCATGAAATAGCATAAGTAATAGAGACTTGTTTCATCTCCATTACATGTACTGCATAAAATCAACGGCATAAAATAGCATAAGTAACAGAGACTTGTACCATCTCCATTACATCTACTGCATAAAATCAACGGCATAAAATAGCCTAAGTAATAGAGACTTGTATCATCTCTATTACATCTACTGCATAGTACAAGAACTACATATTAGAAACCAAAGCATTAACTCAGATAGCCCAGCAGCACTGTTGGCTATACATTCTCTCGAGACCAACTCGACGTTGGTTAAGAATTGCATAAACAGTCTGAACATCTTGGGTACATCCAACAAAGTTATCCTCAGGAAGGTTCCATGTCACTTAAATATAGATGGAAACGAAAAGGCAGGTGACTTGGCAATAATAAGCTCAGATATTCCTCAATGCAGCAGTCGAGCCATTTTGTGGTATGGTAACAACACACATTTATTTCTCAAAACTTACTGCAACCTCAAAGCACTTCTTGCAAAACTTACTGTAACCTCAAAGCTCACTCGTGTGGTATGGTAACAACACACATTTATTTCTCAAAACCTACTGCAACCTCAAAGCACTGCAAGAGTGGCAATCCACCTCTAGACACTTCTTCTAAAGCGCTAATTAAGGGATATTGCAAAAACTTTACAAAAGAGTTACTTCAACTCAATAAGTATAAAAACAACGCAGTAACCAGAATACTCGTTGGCCAATGCATTATACAAACTCATATGTTTACTCTCGGCCTCAGTTAGTTCGCAATGTGTAGACTATGTCATAAGTCAGAGGAATCTGCTATGCATATTGCATTGCATCTTCTGATCGCTCGGACCACTCATGCACCGCAGAAGTATCTTTCTAGGGCAGCATATTATGCAACCTGATTGGAAGTTCCTGGAGTCGAAAGGACTCTGTAGATAACTCTAAGTTCACTCTAAAAGAGTGACAATGGATCAACACTAGTCGACATAGCTAGGGCCGACCTCAGCACCACATCCAACAAATACAATAATAACAACAGCATAAGTAACAGAAACTTATTCCTTATCTATTACTTCCAAAGCATTAATAATCTAGTAAAATATCAACAGTTTCAGCAAAACAGCAATATTTTCTGCAGAGTCCACATAAAAATCTGCAAATTATGTGTATATAACAAAACTAATATTCTCCGTTATAATTAACTAATCATTTCCAACAAATGATCGCAAAATAATTCAATTCATTATTCACGGTTATTAAAACCAAAGTACAAAATGCACCACGTTTCGATTAGATTATTAAGAATGTAATCTCTGCTATAATGATAAAAACTTTGCAACAAATCATACAAATAATATATATAATTCACGAAATTTAAAAGAAAACCTTTTAAAATGTGCCCGAGCTAATTAATAAATTAGCTAATAATAAAATTAACCAAATTAATTCTTTTTTTTTTTTGTGAAAAATATATGTGATCACTTTATCAATTTCTTCGTGACACTTGGTTCGGTACTAGCATATCACTGGATACTATAGTGTTTGGTTACTATATAAATAAATCAATAACCTGTCAGCACATACGAAACTATCCAAGCCTTCCAACCTTGTCACTACAAACGTTAGTACCCGTGTTGATGGAATAAGCTTTAAGACTGTAAAATACTTAAAAACAACATGATTATCTTTCAATTGTTTAAAGTTGGCCAAAGCGTGTCATATCTACACAGCAGGTTCAAGTCACACTGGAAATTATCGCACCTTTTCATGTCCTGCTCCTTAAACTATCGAAAGTCTAGAGAAAATTCTTACACTATCCACTTCATACATGTCTAGAATGTATTAACTTTGTATCTAATGACCAGTTTGGTTCTCGTGACAAATACTCTTGCAGCTCTTAATGACCTAGTTACAACTTAAGAAATAATATAGACAAAAAGCAATTCGGTTTAAGTGTCTTTATTGGCTTGATTTAATATTGTAAGCCATACGTTACTTTTCAGCAGTTTCAGCAAAATAGTTTCAGCAAAATATCAGCCTCATATAAATATAAATGCTACATAATATAAAAATCAAACTGCTGCTTATGCCATTACAGTACAGAGTAGCCATGAAATGGTAACATCAGCATATTACAAGGATCAATCCTAGTCCTGAACTTAAACGGTGATATCGCTTTGCATGATACCACTTTATTTAACATTGCCATTGAAATTAAAACCATAATTAGTCAGCACGACAAGGTTTTAATTGCCTTTATCAATGGTCTCAAGAAAGTGTACTCACTATTAATAGTAACTAAAACCAACCATTTGTTTAACGCAAAACAAAAATATTACCTACAATCAGCATTTATGCACCATTGAGTACATTCAAAAGAGTACCGAGGCTTATTTAATATAGACCATCGTCTTCCACGGGGCATACATATAGAAAAACTGTTCTAAAATTTCAACTTAGTAACAAAACTCATCATGTTCGCTGCTTCCCGAAATCTATCGGATCTCTCAAATACAATTCGGTGGTGAAACCTTACTTTAAAGAAAAACGTTAAAATAGAAACTGCTTTTCAATATAACTATCATACTCCATCTGAGAACGTGAGGTACCTGATAAAGCGTATGCTCAACTGAAGCTCTGGTGCTATAATGCCATTAAAATTATATTTACTTCAAGATATTTTCCACGTGAATAAACGACACAGCTATGAATCGGCAAACGGCGCGTAAGTGACCAATCCCTAGTCCCAGTGTCTTTGTGAAAGACATGCGTTTTCGAGACGCGTTATTAATTTGTAATCCACTTCTATTTCATTTCAAACGTTATATTTAACGATTTGTATCAAGCTGTATTCTTTGCATTACCATAATATTAACAAGGTAAATATAATAACACTACATTAATAATACTTTCTTACGTTGCTATGCGTATGCTTTTCTCCCGTAACCACAATTGCTGTAAAGCATTTAAGTCGTCGGGAATCACAAATCAAAATAAATCCGCGATGAAATCCGAAAAGATAGTTTCACTAAATTATCTTTTACGAATAGTTACTAAGACCTCTACAACACGTGTTATTAAACTAATTAATAGTAGGTATTTATTTAATTAGGCTTAGAAATCATGGTGAAAACAGCATAGTACTATACGAAGGAGCACAGTTTTTCTTGTATCCTTTGAATTCAATCTTTCACTTTGTATAAAAACTGCAGTACTAACTAATAATTATAAAGTATGCCTTAATACATCACTAACAAATTATCTTATAGCTCGATAAGACGACACGGAATGATGCATGGAGCTTTTCATTACTTTATTTTAAATGTTTGCATTCGTTTAGACTAATTTATTTATTTATCTTATTATGAACACCAACAAGAAACACACAAATATATCATATCTAAAAATAACGTAAATGTAATCTCTTATTACAAGTGCTCCACACAATACAGCAACATTTAACATAAGTTAACTGAAACACACGTTACGTTACTTAACTTTCCACCAGAATATGCTAAAATTAGAAATCCTTAAACCACAATAATAATAGCATACCCTTTTTAATAACGTCATATTTTTTTTATTAAATAACTATCTACTTCATTTTACAAGTAGTATGAATAAAACACTTTATTATTCATGTCTAAATCACTCATTTTAATAATGCGATTTTTCTGTCGACATCATTATTACTAATACTTATTCAAAGAAATTAAAGCAATATTATTATTACATAGGTTTCTTTTTTTAACAATTTCACTATAACTTAGTCAAAAAATTAATTTGTCTACCAACAGTAATCTCTAAATTTTAAATAATTTGTTATTGCTTCTTATTTTTAACGTTAAGCATAGGCGTATCATTAATTGTGAATCGTCAAAGTATAGCCCTGACTAAATACGTCCAATTAATAGTTTTCAATGAAATAATAACGCTAAGTACGCTTATTTTGCACGGCAAGAGAGTAGCCCTCGCCACGTGCACCACAAGATACATACACTTTTAACGTTATTATCCAAATTAGGGTAAACATACCGTTTATCGACCGTTTAAGCGACTTGTTGACTTCGGAGTTGATTTTTATCATAATGTTATACTCCAAGATTTTTCAAAAAAATATCATTGCATCCTACAATAGTCTAGTTTCATTAAACCTAGCGCCTATAGATGTATCAGTGATACATAATTTAATAAAAATATATATTCGTAAAAATGGCAAATATACCGGTTATCGGCCTTTTCACTCAGTTATCGTCCACCAGTGCACTGGTTATCGGCCACCTATTTTACGGTAGAAAAACGACTCTTGTGTAATAGCCTGTAAGGTTTATAATAGTATGATAATAATACAATTAATAAATTCACAAAAGCTGTATATTTTTACTCTCTTTTACGACTTAAAAATAAAATTAAGTAACGGTATTAAGGTCAAGATCACAAGAACCACATTTAACACGGGCTGGAGTTTCTTCTACTTTTTTTTTAATCCTCTTCTTTGATGGTTGGTGGTGGTGAAGTAGTTGTTCTTTTCTCTTTAGCTCTTTCGAGCTTTCTTTTCTTAACTTAGTTTTCTTTTTCCTCTTTCGCTATATCTCTTTTTTCATAGTATTGTTGCTAACCTAAGACTTGTGATAATTGAATGTCACTAAATGGTGATATTGAGATGTCGATAAGAGATATATAAGAAAAACTATGGAATCTTAATAGAGCTGTGCGAAATGTGAAATTTTCGCCCTAGCGTTTTCGTACGCTTGTTAGAAGGACTTTTAAATTCAAAGGAAAGTTTAGGGGCTCTTAATTTTTTTTTTCTTTACTGATAGGTGCCATCTGATAAAAAAACAAGCACAATTCTAACACCAAGCACAGCAACCAAAATGTATCCATTATCATTAAAACATGTAAGCTTATTTACAAGCTTGAATAAGTTCGCCTTTACAAAATAAAAACAGACATATCACAAGGGAACTATATATTTTTCCGGGATAAAAATTAGCATGTGCTATTCCAGAGTATACTCTATCTCTGTACCAAATTTTGTGCTTGAGTAACAAACATTCAAACATACATCTTAACTTTCACTTTTATAATATTAGTAAATTTATAAGAGAGTTTTCAAACGGCCGGGGACAGGTTTTGTTTTTACTGGTCATCGGCCGTTAAATATTCGCTATTTTGGAAGGCCATATCTTTGAAAATATAAGGAATACAGGCGGTCGTAATCTAGTTGTAAATTCGCAAAACTCTAGCTGTTCACAAATATAGTGCAATGTATGTTGGTGAATTTAAGGTTTCCGCAATAAAGGCAAAGAAAAACGACGCGAATAAACCGGTTTTACGACCACCCGGTCGGAAAGTAGATTTTGTAATTAATCGTTAACGTATTGTCCGACCACCAAAAATCTCATAAATTATAAAAAGTTTGATGAGTTTAGGCACTTGAATATTGAAATTAAACATGCCTAATACACACAAACCAAATCAATGACCAATAAAGTAAGAGTAACACTTAAAAACTTACCTTTGAAAATCAATCCACCTACTATTTTTTTCGCTAAATTTTACACGCGTTCATACACCAAATTTTGAAAGAGCGACTGAGTGCTCAATTTGAAAACTTCGAGGTCATGCCGTTAAAATATAAACTGTGAAGTTCGCCCGGATCGAATGACGCGAAATTAGAAAAGATCGGTCTATAACACTGTCTATTATTTAAAATAACATGCGAAGTGGTCGAAAAGGGGTAGTGGTCGGTAAACCGGTATGTTTACCCTATATCGTTTTATAATTACTTTGTAATACATCTGTGTAACATTACGAAAGAGTAGCCTTAAACCAAATGTTCTACAAGATACGAATACTAAAATTTTCACTAACAAACACTTATAATGCGGTATAATAAAATAGATTATAAACTCCCTTTTGCTCTAAATAATAGGTTAAAAAAATACAGAATAGCCTTAATCAAATATTTCACAGCATACGAGCTTTTGAAGTCAAAGTTACATAAAACATTATATCAATATAAACATCTTTAAGAAAAAAAAAGTTACATACCCACTTCTGAAGCTGTAAACTCTGCGACAGGATGGTCTTCCAATTACACGTTATTACACATTAAATAATATGTATTCGTCTATTCTTATTATAATTATATATTCCACTGCAAATATTACCAGCAATACTTTCAACAGCAATTATATTATTCAATCTATACTGTCCGAAGTAATGAATCGAAATGTGTCACTCACCGATTAAACAGAACTTATAAAACCTTATCCCACCCATTTTACAGCGCCATCAGGTAGTCAATACAACTCCCAATACAGTAAATTGATAATAGAATAAAAATAGTCAATACCAGTCCATATTCATTATCCATTAAATACATAGAAGTTAACACTAGATTTTCATAAAATTTGGGTGTGATAGATCCCATGGTTATCCGAGTCAACATATAGGATACTTTTTATAGCAGGGAAATATAATACCTGAGAAAACTACTAGTGTGGAAAATCTGCTATTCTGTAATATTTTATAAATAATGGTATTAAGGTGTACCTTAATTTGTTAGGGTATCCTAAGCAATCCTAATATTAAGTGTTCGGTGTTGTTTTGTCACCATGGGGTAAGTTATTATTTTGCTTCACCTTTAATACATAAATAACTTTCTTGCAAATGACTTCGGCGGGCCGCTAAGATTAGTCAACTCCGCATGAAATACCAGTGGTTATTAATTATTCCTATTATTTTTTAAATTCTAAAAGTTCAAATTGTTCTCCGAAGCACTGACGTTAACATTAACACCGAGACAGCCGGGCTATAACGTTAGTCATTAGACCACCGAGCAGTTACATATTGACTATTTAGCCTACTTTGTTACGTCATAGTATGGAACTACAAAAACTTTGCTAATTTTTCCGTGTGAAATAATTTGACGAATACTTGGCGTGATAACTGCAGATGATCCGGACTCGGACTTCGGAGCTTACCTTAACCTATGCTATGTATATACATAGAAGGTCGCATATTTGAGAATTAACAAGACGAAGAAGAAAATATTTTTGAAATTTCGTTTTATTCGTGTAAAAGTTAAGTAAAGTTAAGTCCTACTTAATATAGGTAACATTAACAAATTATAAATCCTATGTTGGTCTTGGTTCCCATGTTTTTAAGCTGTTATTTCGAAGTAGTATCTTAAATATTAAAGTAGAATCTTTAATGCAAGTTGCAACTAGTGTAGGTATGAGGATTAATGTCTTTAAAGTCATTAGCGCTAGGTACATTGTAGCATTTTAGTTACTTTTTTCAAAACTGTCCTTTTTCGGAATAAATAATAGGTTCGACTGCGATATGTATATCAAGCGAGCAATTTACCTAAGTATATGTAGGTATTAGTTTAATTCATATAATTATTATTTTATAATTATATTATGGATTGTATTTAGTAACTACGATTCAAATTTATAATGACTGAAGAATAACTTAAGAAGCCTTGCAAAAAATATAAGAAGCTATAAAAAAACATATTAAACATTTTTTAAATCTTTATTCGTGATTGTGTCATAAAGTTTATTATAACAACAGTGTAAAAATACTATATTTTTTCATGTCAATTAAAAATTCTATAAACATGAAAAATAATAAAACAAATAAACATTACGGTTATTATGAAATAGTTATACGAGAAAAAAATATTTTAGCCATACAAATCCACCATTTCCAGTTTTTAAAATTCATAATATCTTGAGTTTTGATTATATATCTAAGATCTTGAGCTTTAAAGACATAATAATATCAAAACATAATATATTAAAATTCTAACAGAGTCAAATCTGTAGATTAAATATTTTTTGGAAAATCTTATTGAAATTGAAATTATTACCATTTTTAGAATTTTTCTCTGTCTGTCTGTTTATCTGTCCGTGACCGCATCACGAGAAAACCACTGGACGGATTTGGATGAAATTTGGTATTATGCTAGCTGGTTACCCGGGTCAATGCAAAGGATACTTTTTATTGCGGGAAAATATCTAATTTCTGAGAAATCTCAACTAACCGTTACAAACCGGCTATAAAACATGACACGATATATGAAATCTATTTTGTTTCCAGTCTTTAGAACGCGGGCGGAGTCGCGGGAAACTAGCGAGTTATGAATAAAAATGCTGGTTTAATAAGAGAACAAATAGCATAGGAAATATAAATTCTTACAGCAAACACATAACCCTCCTTTTGGGTTCCGCAAGTCTGGTTAAAATTTAAATAATTTTTTATCTTTATCAGTAGTATTTGATATCAGGAAAGCTGCATTTAAATATACAATAAATTTAGCGTGTAACCGTGCTACTTATAATATGTATGTTTAACAGACATTTGCAGTGTGTTTTATCTTAATAGAATATACAACAAGACAGCTTGATACAATATATATTTCACTAGCCCACATCCTTTGTAAGAGACTCAACCTAACTTCCTAAGGTTGTTTGTGCCATATTGCCCATTAGGCATATTATTTAAACAAATTGTATTTATATCATTATTTCAAGTATAATTTAAATCTTTTCGCAAAAAGTTATAACATATTAATGTTAAATATAATATAATATTTAAATGAAATTACTTAGTTATACATATACCAATATTACCATGCTTAAAATAACAATTTTAAGATTATTTACTAGCAATGCCAGTATCAGTCGCTGTGAACGGATTATAATTTCCTAACTTAACAAGTTCTTCTGACATCTCCCATAACTTTCTGGCATATTCATCATCAAGAGCTTTTCTATCAGGAGTTGCTACAACACAATCACTGCAAGAAATATTATATGATTAGTATTAGGCTATCTAGGGTGTTAATATTTTAATTATTAGTATAAATGAAATTAATATTTTCATTTAAATTGTATGAAATTACTAGCGACTCGCCCTCACTCGGGCTCTTCCCTAGATTTAGCACAGGCAAAGCCGCGGGATCTGCTAGTTATGCATATAAACCTTCCTCTTGAATCACTCTATCTATTAAAAAAAACCGCATCAAAATCCGTTACGTAGTTTTAAAGATTTAAGCATACATAGGGATATAGGGACAGAGAAAGCCACTTTGTTTTATACTATGTAATGATGCATTACCTATAGTACAACCCTGTTTCATTGGCACATTTTTCATCAACAGAACAATATATAGTAGTTTGAGCACCCAATTCTGGACTTTTCATGAATGGATAAAATATCATGCCTATTATCCTTCTTGCACCTCTAAATAGCACCTTATCTAAATGTCGGCCAAGTTCAGTTCTAATAACTCCAGGATGAAGGCTGTATGTATTAACACCTTCAATATTGTATTTCTGAAAAAAAATTCATACCCTATTATTGTTAGTAATATAATATGAATAAAAAATATTACAATTCCCTCAAAGTTTTAAAAATTTTATGCAATTTTATAGAGAGTATTAATTATTATTATATTATGCACCTTGAGCCTACAAGATAATTCTCTTGAAAACACAACATTAGCAAGTTTGCTTTGTGAATAAGCCTCAGCTGCATGGTATGGTCGTGTTTGGTAGTTTAAATCATCAAAAAATATGTCATATCCTGAAAAACAAAAAATAATAATAAAATGTTTTATTCTTTTTATAATTTTTTGTCTCTTTAGTTTTTTATTTTTAAGTATGTTTGCTAAGGAGTAAGGATAGTGTTTCCTATAGTGAATTAAAGATAGAGTGCCGGTAAAATATTCATTTTCTTACTATAGTGAGCAGTGGATGATACTGTTACTATTCTAGCCGGTGTGCTGTGTTTTATGCGTGGCAATAATAGCAAAGTTAAGAGAAAATGTGCCAAATGATTTGTTCCAAATTGCATTTCAAAACCATCTTCTGTAAAGCTCTTGGGACACATCATAATTCCTGCATTATTAACTAAAATATTTATTTGTGGTTCCGTATCTAAGATTTTTTGAGAGAACTCTCTGACAGATTTAAGAGAAGATAAATCACATTTCTCTATTATTATATTTCCTTTGCTTGGTAAATCTTTACAAGTTTGTTCAATGTCGATTTTAGCCATCTCTGCCTTCTCAACACTTCTGCAAGCCATTATAACTCTAGCGCCTAAAAAATAACAACAATATTATTACATATAAATATTAACGTTACAGATGGTTAAAATAGTTAACTATTACATATTATGTAAATTGTAAACAGATATTAGAATAATTATAAGTCATATTAAAAATTTAAAGATGTGAT
Source organism: Boloria selene (assembly GCA_905231865.2). Taxonomy (NCBI): domain Eukaryota; kingdom Metazoa; phylum Arthropoda; class Insecta; order Lepidoptera; family Nymphalidae; genus Boloria; species Boloria selene. Next base: position 5,193,108 of record HG993133.1, read on the forward strand.
TAAGACTTTTAAAGCTTTTTTGTAATTTAAAATTAAGTTAGAGTACATATTACATACAAAAAATATTAAAAGGATAATTATATATAATAATATATTATATTATATAATAATATAATAAGTAATAACTTTACCTCTTTTATAAAAGTCCAATACAGTTTCTTTCCCAATACCCGTGTTACATCCCGTTACTATAGCTGTTTTGCCTAATAATTTAATATTACTATAACAACGTCCACTAAATATAGGCATTGTTTATTTTTATACTGGTTTTAATTAAAAAATATGAAAATTAACTACGATATAATTCAACAAGTGTTTTGTTTATAAAATCTGAAACTTGAAAGCTGAAGGCGAATAACGTACGGGTGCGGGGTACTGACCACAGACGATCACTGATCAGTGATCACACACGTCGAGTCGATGTATATGGCCGACTAGTCAGTAGTCAGTCGTGCAAAGTATTCTCAGTTAACTGTAAACAGAAATGCCGGTGCTCGTTTGGTAGGTAGGGTAAACATACCGGTTTACCGACCACTACCCCTTTTCGACCATTTCGCATGTTATTTTAAATAATAGACAGTGTTATAGACCGATCTTTTCTAATTTCGCGTCATTCGATCCGGGCGAACTTCACAGTTTATATTTTAACGGCATGACCTCGAAGTTTTCAAATTGAGCACTCAGTCGCTCTTTCAAAATTTGGTGTATGAACGCGTGTAAAATTTAGCGAAAAAAATAGTAGGTGGATTGATTTTCAAAGGTAAGTTTTTAAGTGTTACTCTTACTTTATTGGTCATTGATTTGGTTTGTGGGAATTAGGCATGTTTAATTTCAATATTCAAGTGCCTAAACTCATCAAACTTTTTATAATTTATGATATTTTTGGTGGTCGGACAATACGTTAACGATTAATTACAAAATCTACTTTCCGACCGGGTGGTCGCAAAACAGGTTTATTCGCGTCGTTTTTCTTTGCCTTTATTGCGGAAACCTTAAATTCACCAACATACATTGCACTATATTTGTGAACAGCTAGAGTTTTGTGAATTTACAACTAGATTACGACCGCCTGTATACCTTATATTTTCAAAGATATGGCCTTCCAAAATAGCGAATATTTAACGGCCGATGACCAGTAAAAACAAAACCTGTCCCCGGCCGTTTGAAAACTCCCTTATAAATTTACTAATATTATAAAAGTGAAAGTTAAGATGTATGTTTGAATGTTTGTTACTCAAGCACAAAATTTGGTACAGAGATAGAGTATACTCTGGAATAGCACATGCTAATTTTTATCCCGGAAAAATATATAGTTCCCTTGGGATATATCTGTTTTTATTTTGTAAAGGCGAACTTATTCAAGCTTGTAAATAAGCTTATATGTTTTAATGATAATGGATACATTTTGGTTGCTGTGCTTGGTGTTAGAATTGTGCTTGTTTTTTTATCAGATGGCACCTATCAGTAAAGAAAAAAAAATTAAGAGCCCCTAAACTTTCCTTTGAATTTAAAAGTCCTTCTAACAAGCGTACGAAAACGCTAGGGCGAAAATTTCACATTTCGCACAGCTCTATTAAGATTCCATAGTTTTTCTTATATATCTCTTATCGACATCTCAATATCACCATTTAGTGACATTCAATTATCACAAGTCTTAGGTTGGCAACAATACTATGAAAAAAGAGATATAGCGAAAGAGGACAAAGAAAACTAAATTAAGAAAAGAAAGCTCGAAAGAGCTAAAGAGAAAAGAACAACTACTTCACCACCACCAACCATCAAAGAAGAGAATTAAAAAAAAAGTAGAAGAAACTCCAGCCCGTGTTAAATGTGGTTCTTGTGATCTTGACCTTAATACCGTTACTTAATTTTATTTTTAAGTCGTAAAAGAGAGTAAAAATATAAAGCTTTTGTGAATTTATTAATTGTATTATTATCATACTATTATAAACCTTACAGGCTATTACACAAGAGTCATTTTTCTACCGTAAAATAGGTGGCCGATAACCAGTGCACTGGTGGACGATAACTGAGTGAAAAGGCCGATAACCGGTATATTTGCTATTTTTACGAATATATATTTTTATTAAATTATGTATCACTGATACATCTATAGGCGCTAGGTTTAATGAAACTAGACTATTGTAGGATGCAATGATATTTTTTTGAAAAATCTTGGAGTACAACATTATGATAAAAATCAACTCCGAAGTCAACAAGTCGCTTAAACGGTCGATAACCGGTATGTTTACCCTATATGAAAAGTAGCGTTATTATCCTTAGTCGTGACACATAAATCAATACTATTAAATATAAATAAAATAAACGTCGTTGTTCAATCCTGAATACGTTTTAATTTTTTTGAGCAGGACCCAATTTTTAAGTAGCCTTTAGTTACTCTTTTAAATACGTCAAGTTATCCTCCAATGAAAGTCGTGAAAAATATTTCCAGCTGTTAAGCCGAGATTAACAGGGACAAAAAGAAAGACAAACAAAAATGTAAAAAATGTATCGGAACATAAGAAGAAGAACCGTATATTAGCAAAAAGCAAATTCAATGCGTGCCAGACACCAGTCGAGCACAAATTATTTCGCCAAAAAGCTGATGTTACAAAGTACAAACAGACACATCAATGTAATTCACGTTCTAGTGAACAATCTTTCAAAAGTTTAAGGAAAACAGGAGCATGTCAGTGATCTAAATATAACTTAAAATTTTAAATAATATCTGTAAAATAATGTTTCCCAAAAAAATGAACGGAAATTCTGCCTAAAATGGTTTTCTAGTTCATAACAATAGTCAACAAAATCAGCTAACGGTAACTGTAGCCCGCCAAAAGAATCAACACAGTACTATATAATACTAATGCTGTTGGTTTTTGTAATATACAATTTACACAAATAACTCGGTCGCGGCAGCGTAAACATATACTTAGGATACTTTTTACTGCAGGAAAATATCTCATCTTCGGGAAATCTGTATACCGTAGGGATGAACCCGACCGGAGCGAGAGGGGAGTTCTAATTATAGTTTTCGTAATTTGTGTACTTTACCAGTTTACATGAGGTACCTGCTCAGCAAAACAGGAATTTAACTGGATTAATCTTACAATTAGAGTAAAATAGCTGTGTCCGGGTTCAGCGTATGTTCGGCATTGCGGACGACTAATTTACGATAAATTATGATTAGGTTAGAACTTATTTAAACTAGTATTTTGATTTTTTTTTGATTTTTGAACCGGCCGGCTGCCGGATGCTAAGGCCTCCTCCACGACAAGGTGAACGCATGTTTGGGGGGAAGACTTGTATCCCTAAGCCTCACCTGAAGGCTCAAAGTTTCAATGAAAGGAGTTAAACGTCTGGAGAATAAAGTTGAGGGCACAGGGCACAGGCTCTGGTCTATACGTAGGTATAATAACTTGTCGAATTTGTACATAGAATATTTTTTGGAAAATTTGACTAATATTATAATCTGACAGTAATTATGTATTAACGAAACAAAGGCCGAATCTATAGTTTTTATAATTTTTGTCTATTTGTCTGTCTGTGACCGCATCACGAGAAAACCGAACACCCTGTATAAAAGGACGGACCCAAGCGAAGCGAGTGTTAGACGTCTGTAATAAATAAAACTTAAATAAATTGTAATTTGTATTGTATTTAATATCTATATTTTTATGTCTTCTTTTTACGAAAATTATATAATTTAAAAATACAATAAATTACAGACTGTGTTCGCTCAAACGTTATAAAATCGTAACACTATAACATGAAATTAACGATTTAAAAACGTTCTCGATATGCTTGTTCATATGAGCGCTTTATAATTAAGTGCCTTTTGTCATTAATTGTGCCTTTTCATTGCATATACGGCGCTTTTAAATACGTCTCATTTAGAGGATTCGATCCCGGGATCCCGGATCTCGGGATCCCGGGATCCCGGTCATATTTTAGTCCCGAAATTTTCGGGATCAAATTCAATAAATCCCGGGATTTTCGGGATTGATACATTTTTTAAATAAGTCAATAAAAATGTGCGTGAAACGAAACGCACTAACTTGATGAGACGTTTTGACAGCCATTTTGTTTACACAGCTGATTTCATTTGTTTTTGGTACCGACCGGTACCGGATTATGCGTAAAAGTGTGTAGGTAATTGCTTTTAGAAAAAAATAATGTACAAATTTGAAATGGAATATTTTGAAGAATATTTCACTTTATATTTTTTAATTTTACTTGCGGTACTACAAATGATAAATCTTCGGCTTTACATACTTCTCCACCCATCTTCTTTATACCCATTTTTCGTGATTGCAGGCCACACGGCGCGACACGGCGGCGTTTGGTAGACTTGAACGTGAGGACAGTTTGTTCAAACCGCGACTTTTTTCTTACCTAGAGATTTTTTATATCCGTCATAACTTCTAAACGAAAAGTCAGATCCTCGTTATTTAAAGTGTAATTAACACATATATAATTTACCTTATTTATACAAATATCACCGCTATTCGTTTCCACCCGTATTTAAACTAAACATTTCAAACTAAAACTGTTATTGTAGCATAACTATAATAGTTAAATCTATGCTATCGCGGACTTTTTTCTGAGCAATCATGAGTACTATTAATACTTACTAGCTGACCCGTGCCCACTTCATTGGGCATAATTTTAATAATCCTTTTTAGTACATAGTGTTTTTAAGTTAGACATATGCTGTCGTTGACTTTTTTGTAGGCATTTTCAAGCTCCACATCTTTTCTCTAGAACTCAAAAATATATCTTTCATAGTTAAGGCAGCGTTCGTAGAAACGCTTTCATTCGACCGTTTTTTCTCCGATTCACTTTGCAAGACGGACGTAAAAGCCTTTTTATTTTTCGGTGTTTTATATAGCCTATGACACTCAGCAATAATGTGGCTTTCTATTAATGAAAGAATTTTTAAAATCGGTTCAGTAGATCCCGAGATTACCCCTTACAATTTAACAAATAAACAAACTTTACTTCTTTATAATATTAGTATAGATTATTTTATATATCGTCAACAGTTTTCGCAGCGTACGCAGAATAATGACTTTTATAGACAAAATTGTGATACCTTGAGTTACATTATTCCATTTTATGTAGAGATTTATATTTTTTGGAAAATATATTATAGCCTATGTTACTCAGTAAGGGTGTAGCTTTCTAATAGTGAAAGAATTTTAAAATCGGTTCAGTAGTTTTTAAGTTAAATCGTAACATCTCTAATCTAATCTTTCCTCTTTATAAAAGAAGAAAGTATAATTTTGTTTAACCGCCTTTTTGAAGATTTAAAACTTAAATTATATTCTATGTCCTCACAAAACCAAAAGATGAATAAAAAAAAGATTTTGATATGTTTTACTGTCTTTTTGGTACCACTTTCCATTAACAGTATAATCCCGGGACTATCCCGGGATCCCGAGATTGACTGTAGATAATCCCGAAATCCCGGGATTAGAAATATCGACCGGGATCGAATCCTCTAGTCTCATTGGAACAGCAGCAAAAATTGATATGCAATGCACCATCCAAATCCAATGAACCATAACCAAAACAACACTATATATACAAAGGTACGCCATAAATGGCGTCAAATTTAAAAAAATATATTTGTGTGTGAATAAATACCCTTATAATACTTCCATTAAAATAGAAAGAAAGTTCTATTTCAACGGAAGTCGAAAAAACTTGTGGGTAAATAAAATTAGAGTGACTGTTTTTAATTTCAAATAAACAGCTTTTTACTGAATACAATACTAGCAACAAAAAACCAAATTTTTAAAATTTTTGTTGTCTGTCTGTCTGTCTGTTTGTTCCGGCTAATCTCTGAAACAGCTGGAACTATTTTGTCGGGACTTTCACTCGCAACCAGCTTATGTTATATGTTATAAGGCGTAACTTAGGCTACTTTTAAAAAAGGAGGAGGTAGAAATTTCATTTATAACTAGCGGAACCCGTGGCTTCACTGATGTTAAACCTATGGACGGACCTAGTTAGTAAATAAAAAATCTGTAGTCTATACATTAAATATATTTTTTTTATGGTAAAAAGGGGGCAAACGGGCAGGAGGCTCACCTGATGGGAAGTGATCACCTCCGCCAGGCTTGCAGATGCGTTGCCGGCCATTCAGGAAAGGTAGGGATGGAGGAGGGAGGGAAGTGGGAGGGAGGGGGTAACGAAGGCGGAGGATGAAGGGAAGAGGAAGGGGGGAAGGAGAGTGGGCCTCCCGGACTCTCACTCACCGGACGAAACGCGACAGCATAGCTGCCACTTCACGCCGGTCTTCTGTGAGAGAGTGGTACTAATGAACTATACCGGGCGTGCCGGCCCATTCGGTTGCTACCCGAAGGTAACAAACATGGCACTAACACTTACTTTTTAAAAATAAAACTAACATATTGTGTATCGGACCGATTTTAACCAATTCTTGTGTAGTGATTACTTATTACTCGGGTCATAGCTTAGGATTCTTCTTATTGCAGAAAAATATTTCATTTTCACAGGAAAACAAAATAACTGGTTGTGTTGAGTAATTCTCAGAAAGCTGGTGCTGACTGCTGGTTGCTAAATCGAGATACATCAAGTTTTAAGTCTTAAAAAGCCCTATAGAAAAGTATAAGAACTTATTCTTGCAATACTTAATGTTGTTAGTACTTACGTATAAAAAACAGTAACTTAGCGCACTGCGCATCGATGTGCTTGTTTCACGTAAGAATTACTGAACCGATTTGAACTAAATTTTGTATTTTCAAAGTGAGTAATTATACGTTACCTTTAAATAGAGCATCAATCTTTGGTACACTATAAGGAATAGCATAAAGCCAAAGATATTTTTAGTACTTTTAGCGCAACCGGGGTCGCTAGAATATAATAAAACCACGGAATCTATATTCACCTGCTCTGTGAATAAAACACTCATTGGGTCGAATCTGTGTGTTCGATATTTTTTGAAAAAATCTTTTGCAAATAGACAATATTATGGATATACAAGTATGTAGAGGACCAATCTATATTTTTTTTTAATTTTGTCTCCTAACCACTAAAACCGTCCGTAGGCATGTCATCATAGGGACGAAACTAATAATTTCAGTTTTTGGATGTGTTGCATTACTATAATGTGAACTAGAAAGCTATCGAGTACAAATTAGGTATAAATTATATGGTAAATATTTATGTGATCACCGTTATGATATTTACGCCGAAAACGAATCAATTTTACGTATACAATGTGAGTAAATATAGATTTTTGGTAAATTATCGCTTTGCCTTAACCTTCCTCAGTTTTAATGATAGATATGGAAACTGTACACTATATATAACTAAAACGTTCATACTACCATCGTCCACTTTGTAGCTAAGCTTCGTGCGGTGAAACAGTGCGGATAGTAAAATTTATAATATCCGTACGAAATAAAATTTATAATTTGGAGGGGTTTATTCTTTGTAAGTATATATCTACTATTATAATATTTTTAAATTTCGTTTCAATGATAATTATGTAAAATTTTATAATATATTTTTATAAAGTGCAAATACGTTGTTAGAATCTAGACAACGATGCTATACTTATATTATTTTTTCTAGTACTAAAGATTTAAATAATTTTAATTCGGTGTTTTTTTAACCAGCTTCAAAAAAGGAGGAAGTTTCTAATTCACCGTAATTTTTTTTGGTGTGTTTAAAACATTTTGAGGTAGACTTTTTTGTTAGGTAATCCCATGTTAATCCGATTTTGATAATTTTTTTGAAAGCTTATTTAAATTTAAAATATATATTCATCTTAAGTGTAGAAAATAGGGTTGATTGAATTTTCCCCTACTAAATATTTTATTTTAATGTTCTTTCTTCTTATTGTGCCTAGGCTACACTAAAAATGTAAAAATAACTTATAAATTCCATTTTCTTGTGTTTTTAAAAGTTTAAAATTTAAATTATAAGTAGGTACTCGTGTACAGTTCTCATAACTTATAATGAACAATTATAAGTATATAAGGATAACATATTAAAAATAAACTTAATATGCGAAGAGGAGGCTTGTGTTTGTAAGTTTATAAAATTATAAATACACGTCTATATACATAGTATGTATATAGGTGAATGTATTGTAGGTATGTATTTGTATGTCCGACTCTGTGTTTTCTTGTAACAAATAGGCGGCTCAACCGATTTTGATGGTCATTCGATCGTGAATGTCCAACAGTCAACTTTAAATAATTAAATATCTAAAATGCTGCCATTTTAATTACTATTAACAAATCATGTACCATCGCTAACTTGTTCTCACCTCTCTTTTAGTTTCGTAAATTTTAACTGACTAATTTATAAATGTATTACATTATACCTACATATAATTTTTGCGTATGCGTCGTCAGTGTGGCTAGTGTAATAAATTAATAACTGTAATATTATTAAAATAGGAAACCTTACATATGTATGTAATCTTATCTTAAGCCAATAAGGTTTAGCGTATAGTCATAGCCTCGTAATTTTGTGTTACACCTCGTACGTATCAATTCATTTCCTAATACAATTTAGTTTACTTAGTTTATATTTGGCTCATCGTATAGAATATAGGGATATGTTTTATTGTTGTGGTGCAGTTATTGTAGTTTACAAATGCTATGGTATGTACTTGCCTACTAAAATAAAATTTGGATTTATTATTATATGAATTAGATTTATTTTAATATGCTCTACTCGGTATATTGTGTTTTTGAATACTAAGGACACCACTATAAGTCAAGCCGTGAAATGAATTAAATAGTAAAAAGTAGATAACTACTTGCATAGTAAAAGAATATACTTTGCTACTTGTTTTGAACGATAACGAATGGTAAGTAGGTACCTGTCGTGAAAAAAGGCAATATTTTTGACGTAAGCATTTGATGGAAGAAATCATTGCGATAAATCATTTCATCTTCAGTGAGATGGCAATGAGATGGATCAAAACAATTTTTCCCAGGACCTACGTATTTTTTTAAAGGATTACTTTTAAATTAAGGATTCATTTCAATTTTAGAAGTTTATACATAAATAGATATATATGACACTTAAATATAAAATATATAGAGTTTTTTATACGAGTAAGTATATATAAGTACCTACATTATTAGATCGTTATTTCTTTTATGAACCTATGTCAAGAAATACCGCGAGTAAGAACTGTATAACATCCGTCCCACTTCTGGGAACAATAATATAATATCTATGTAGGTAAAATATTTTAAAAATACTTCTACGACCTCGCAAATTATATTATAGGTACCTACTGTATACCTAAATCGTTCATTTTTCCGTAGATTAGGTTAAAATAGGTACCTGCTGATTTATTATGTTCTTATTCATTTTTTATAGATTATAATTGACATCATAGACAATGGATTACTTTTGTAATTGGTGTAAAAGTCAAAGGACTTTGGAGGGAGTCACGGTCATCATTACGGGATGCAATACTGGTATTGGAAAAGAAACGTGTTTAGATTTGTTTAAACGAGGTTCGGTATAACAATTAATGCGAAACTAACATATCATATTTCCACCTTTTATGAATCTTATTTTAATTTTAGGTGCTAATATTATAATGGCATGCAGAAATATAGAAAAAGCTACGGAAGCCCGTAAAGATATAATAAATCAAAATAATACAGAAGGACATAGTGGCTCTATACGAATTGAGGAACTTGATTTAAACAGTCTTAAATCTGTGAGAGAATGCGCTTTTCGTATTTTAGAACGAGAAAACAATATTAACATTGTAATTAATAATGCCGGAGTAATGATGTGTCCTAAAGGTACAACAGAAGATGGGTTTGAGGTTCATATGGGAACAAATCATTTTGGACATGCAATGTTAACTTTACTGCTACTGCCAAGAATTATAAAAAGCGCTCCTTCAAAAATAATAAATATTTCATCCGTTGCCCATTCTAGTAAGTACCTAATCAACATGAACAGTTTGAAAAGCTTAGCATATTTATTATATTTACCCGACTGCGGCAAAGCCGAAAAGAGGATTTGTCTTTTGTTAGATACTAGAAACTCGTCCTCGCTTTGCAAATGAGTACCTAATGCTATTTGCCGACGCAACAAATAATAACTAAATCATTACTTTTAAAAAATATTTCATGTACATATTATTTCGCTAGCTAATACTATGTCTGTATGTACGCTATGAACTACTTCTTCTAACGCAAATACAAAATAGATAATGGATCTTGTTCATTCACTTACTACGTACACGATCATTAAAATTTCAGCTCTAATGTGTGTTGACTACTAAATATGTCTAGAACTGTCTCAACTAAACAAGAATACACGTAGTTAAAATGAAAAAACATGTTCCTAAATCTTTGACTGCAAAATACTCAACCTCCATTAACTTCTCGTATCTTTTTAATTCGCTTTTTGAGCAATCAAATTTTTTAGTTTTGTAATGATTTATTGCTTTAAGAATATTCGTATAAGCAGAGGCGGCCTTACCCATTGCGAGGCCCTGGGCCGCAGGTCTTTGCGAGGCCCTTTGTCCTTCGTGAAAAGTATGTGATGCGAAAGTAGGTCTGGTTGTTTGGTATAGGTATTTGTCACAAATATAACATAACAAACATGACAAATAAAACATAACATTTGAGTTTTAAAATATTTTACATTGAAAGATTCACAAAACTAACAAATACAAAAATGATAAATTTCAAAATTGATGTTTGCGGCTTTTTCCTAAGACTAAATTCTTTAATTAAAGCACAATAATCAGGGGCGTAGCTTGCCCTTCAGGGGCCCTGTATCAAAATTTAGTGGGGGGCCCTTCTTCCTAACTGGAATAAGAACATTTAGTGTATGGCCAGTAGGTATAGACTAGTCAACAAGTGAAATATGGAAAAAAATGTAGACGAGGTAACATAATATCTGGCATGTAGATGATATTTTAAAAAAAAAAAAGTTGCTTTAGTTATATACAATTAACTGAAACCAAAAATAGGGGTTTAGTTTTTTGCAAATATCTCAAGAACTAATTGAGATTTTTGAAATATAAAAAAAGATTCAAAAAGAGGAGGATATTTCCTAACAAAAAGTCTTTACTCCTGAAACATTTAAAAAAAAAACAAGTTCTGCTTGCAAAACTTGTCATGACTCACAGAATTACACAATAACTGGTTCTATAGAGTAGTACTCATGAAAGTGGGGTAGAACTAAACTAAATGGGGAATCAATCATATGTACATTGCATAAAGCTAAAAATATTTTGTACTTTAAGTGCGAGCAAAGCCACGGGTTCCGTAAGTTAAACATAAAATTGAATATAATAAATATTAAGGAAACAATTTTTTAAATCATTATATTTTGTTTTTCTTTTCGTTTTAAAAAAAAGTTTTGTTTAATTTTTTATGTATCTAATAAACAATTTTATAAACAAATAATTTGTTTATAACTTAGTACATTTTTTGCGTATGGCTTTAGAGTTCAAGTGAGATTTTGGATAGCACTTTATGAATTTTTGCTTACATGGGTTGGGTTAGGTTAGGTTAGTTGGCCCCCTTACCCCCGGGGCCCCGTATCATTGATACGGCTGATACAGCGGTAGCTACGCCCCTGACAATAATCCAACCCTAAGAAACCAATAAAAGGTTTTTTCCAATTCCAATACATAAATCGGGTAACAAAACTGACCCCGGTAACTTTCGACCAATCTCGGTATTATCGGTTTTTTCTAAAATTTTTGAAAAATTAATACACATTCGACTTAGTCAGTACCTAAATAGAATTAATTTCTTATATAATAAACAATATGGTTTCAGATCAAAATCTAATACTGTATCTGCTGCTATTGATATGGTCACCAAAATTAAGTTACATATTGATAAAAAACAAATAGCCTTGGCAATTTTTGTGGATCTAAAAAAAGCCTTTGACACCATTAGTCATAATTTACTTTTACAAAAGTTGCATAGCATTGGTGTTACCGGTAAGGCTTACAAAATTATAGAATCGTACCTCTTAAATCGCTTTCAAATAGTAAAAATAGGTGAGAATCAAAGTAGTCAAGCATCGATAACATGTGGCGTCCCTCAGGGCTCAGTCTTGGGACCTTTGCTTTTTCTAATTTATATAAATAACATTCACGAAATTGGCCTCAAAGGCGAAATCTCACTGTATGCTGATGACACCTCACTTGTTTATTTTGGAAATTCAATTGATTCCATTACTGAAGACGCACAAAGCGACTTGAACAAATTAAACATATGGTTCCAATGTAATCTACTCACAATAAATGCTAGTAAAACGAATTACATTATTTTTGCTCCAAAAAATAAAAAATTAAAACACTACAAGCCGTTTCTAGTAAATAATAATGTTATAGTTAAAAGTAACAACCAAAAGTATCTTGGAATAGAGCTAGATTCCCAATTAACATGGAAACCGCACCTAAGAAAACTGCGAAGTAAATTCTCGTCTCTTACTGGTATTGTACGTAGTATTGCAAATTGTATTCCAAAAAACGTACGCTATATTATCTACAACTCTTTAGTAAAACCACACCTAGACTACTGCATTGAAATATGGGGTACAGCAGCTAAATCCAATATAGATTTAATTCAACGCGCCCAAAATAAACTAATAAAAGTATTATTTCAGTATGATTACCTAACACCGACGAATACAATATATAAAGAAACGAAAATTTTAAATATTGAACAAACATATGTCTATAATACCTGCATATTCATTTATAAAATACTTAAAAATAATATACATTCAAATATTAATTTTACAAAAAATATAGACATACACAAACGGGCTTTAAGAAAATCTAATCACATACATCTGCACAGTCCTCGTACTAACTATGGTAAAAGAAATATTATGTTTGAAGGGGCACAGATTTATAATAAATTACCAATCGAAATCAAAAATGCAGAATCCATACATATATTCAAAAAAAAATTAAAACCTTATATTCTAAATAACCATTTACCACTTCTAGTATAATTTAATCTAAGTAACTAATTTGTACGAATACCTCACAACAATGTAGTGAGTATGCTTGTATTTTTTCTCAGATCACCCTCTTTCTTACTGGTTGTGTTTATAATATAAATTATAATGTTCTTGTTTTTGTAAAATAGTAATTTCTACATTTAGATCGTAACAATCTTTTTATTTAGAATGTAACAAAGTGCGCTCAGTGCTTGAGTGTTAAATGTTACTAAGTACATATAAGAAAAAATGTTGTTTCTCATGTAAGTGAATTTTTTGTAATTCTTTTGGGAAATAAATTCTTTAAACCTAAAAGGTTTTTTAATTTCAGCTGTATTTGTATTAAAAAATATTATAATAATTGAAAGTTGCTCAACACGAGAACGTCGCGAGTACAATCAAGACTAATAGAGTAATATTTAATATTTATTATTTTTTCAACAATTTGAGTCTTCACGTGACTTGTCATTTATTGTATGAGCTCATTTTGAATATTTTTTCCGATATAGTCGTCTTATCCTTTTCTTGGAACAGCTTTTCAAACCCTTCCCTAAATTATTACATTTTAACATGCAATCTTTGTGCTGTTGACTAGATTCATGAGACTTTAGATAATCACCCAAGTGTTACCAATCACACACTCCTTGATTTGATCCAATCTTTGTACCTCTGTATCTAGCCCGAATATTCGACACGGAAGGCAGTGAACGGCATCCTTTGTTTGTGAAAAATCATCCAGCGCCTGTCAAGCTTTTCACCGCTAACTAATGAATTTTTCAATTATGTTTTGAATGAATGAATTTTATATTTTACTTAACTAACTTTATTTTAAATTAACGTTGTGTTATAACCTTAATAAGCAATTAAGGATCAAAATCTAAAGTTTAAAATAAAAAATATATAGTTAAAAAATCTATATTTTTAAAAAATTGCTTATGTTGTTGCGCGAGGCCCCAGCAAGAGCGAGGCCCCGGGCGATTGCCCCGTTCGCCACCCCCTAAGGCCGCCCCTGCGTATAAGTACCTAACTACCTACCTATGTGATATATCTGGTATGTTTGTTTCACGTTCTGGTAGTACCTACCTAAGTACCTACTAGGTAAATAATTAAAATTAATCTTTTATAAACTCATATAATATTAGAATTACATACAATAAAAGTTTAAGTTAGGTAATCACTACATAGTATAAAACAATTTTTGATGCGGTTTTTTTAAATAGATAGAATGAATCAAGAGGAAGAGGTTATATGTATAACTAGGGGAACCAGCTTCTTTACTCACTCGAGGGCGAGTGAAGCCGCTAGTTCTATATATTATAACATTGGACTCGTTTTATTTATAACTTAGACCTTTTTATTTTTCAGTTACAAATTTGGATCTTGATGATATAAATAGCGAAAAATGCAAATATTCTGCATCTAAATTGTATAGTAAAAGTAAAATAGCAAATATTTTATTTGCTAGGGGCCTTCACCTTAAACTAAGGGTAAGTGTCTGCAATAGGTTAAATTTCATAGACTCAAAAACTTTCGAAAGTAAAAAACAATGTAAGTAAATATCATCGATCGATAGTAAACATGTTTATGATTTGTTGATTTTTTAAATCTAATAATAAACTTATTAGTTTACAACAAGTACAGTAGTGTACAACTTACAGGAATCATGATAATTTTATCGTACAAAATTTTTGATCTTTTTCAGCGCTGCATTTATTTATTTATAGCACTTTTTTATTCCTCGATACGTATTATCGCTCCAGATCCATAATCCATCTACTAAATTTCATCTAAATTCGTCCAGGCTTTTCAGTGTAACAGGAGTAATAAACATACATATATTACATACATTACAAAATACAGTACCCTATAATAATGTATTATGTTAACGAGATTACAAATTATGCAAAACATTTTTGATATAGGAAAACTCCATAGAGAACGTGAATACTTATAGTGTACATCCCGGTATAGTTCGGACGGAGTTGGGCAGATACTTCAGCGATACTGTGATACCTGGTGGCACTTGGGTTTTTAATAACATTTTGGGCATGTTTATTAAATCTCCTCGATGCGGGGCGCAAACTACTATCTATTGTGCAGTAGACGAGGCTTGCGACAAGGAAAGTGGACTTTATTACGAGTGAGTGTCTATTTATCGAACAATAATAACCTAAACAATTACCAATTATGTAAATGTTCTTATTCATGTCATACAATATGTCATACATTTTTGCTCGTTTGACATTGGTAAATTGCACTCAACTGCAATGCTTAATGTCGTTATAAAACGTTCGGTCGCATATCCGCAGATCCTGGGTTCGAGTCCCAGGTCGGGCCAAGTTTAGTTATTGAGTCTTTCTGTTAAGTAAGTCTCAGTAACAGCCCGGAGTTGGGAAATACACGGTGTTTCACCCCCGTGCTTCGAAGAGCACGTAAAGTCGTCGGTCCTGCGCCTTCTCTCACTGTTCGTGTCGAGTAGTTGTCCCAGTCTCGGAGTATGAGAGTGACAAGAATAGAGAGTACACTTATACAATACTATATTATCTCCTGCGCAGTTGGTTAGACTCAAGGAAAATAGCCGTCGTGGTTGTAAAGGTGATATCAGACGGGTCATTTTTTGTTCATTTTCGTCTTTCATTTTGCATATTTCACTCAAAGTGACACATCATACAACATAAAATGAAACATTAGTGCCGAATGAATCATTAGTGAACCGATAAAACAGTGTTGGACATTGGTATCTGGTTTCTTTTATTTCACACCGAATGAACGAGAAATTAACGGTCTTAACACTGAGAGAACGTTCATTCAGTTTCGACCATTTGTCTCGTGTAGCCGACTTGATGCGATGGCATATTAAAAGAAGTGAACAATGAATATTCTTTTCTTTATCATTTCCTCTAAGCCGTGTGAACATAGAATGAAAGAAAACTGAAGCATTCACGTGAATAATCATTCGAGTGAACTGTTTGATATCACCTTTATCGGTCGGAGAACGAGAGAGAGACCGTATTATTCTATCTATAGTATTACCTACTTAAATAAAACAATAAAAAAATATTAATGATATAAGTTAATAATGATATATTATATGGTTGTTGTGCACATAACATTCCAAATGATTTTTATATGATAATCAGTAATTTTAAATAGAAAAAAATATATTTAAAGTAATTTTATGATTTCATTTCAGTGACTGTCACATCGTGCAGCCCATTCCGCAGTGTAGAGACGACGAAACAGCGCTAAAATTTTTGGATTTAACTATTAAAATGCTAAAATTGGAAAATTTTAACTCATTTGGCGAGCTCGACAAGTCCTAGTCTTTAACTTAAGTAATTTATAACATATTTCACATGAATAAATTATTTTAGTCGTATTAATTATAAGTATATATTAATAATGCCTAAGAAAAATCGCGTGGTGCATTCCTGGTTTTAGAAGTTCCGCTGGCAGGTTTTTCACAGAAAAATATATATGGTATTTTACAATTCTCAGTAGCTAATAAACCACTTCGTTTAAATCCACCGCAACGATCCTCTGAAGCAGTGACGTTACCTGGACACTTGAAATCCCAATCCAATTGGTTTTCTTCTAGACGTTCACCTTGTAAAGAAATAGAGAACTTATTGTATTTTTGATGTGATATAATATAGGTACTAATTAGTGACAAAATTATGTATTAAAAATAATATTTTAAATCATTATAAATGTACCTATTCAATATACATATTTTTAGATTTTACTTAGATGTGGTGCTAGTATACATCGTATTAGTAATTATGTGTGGTATTGGTGAGTTTTTGCAATAAAGTAATGTTTGGAAACACCTACACTATATTCTATATCTTACATTTCCCACCGCCATTTTCCCATAGATACTGTGGTTGAATTTGAAATCATATAAAAATTATGCTTACCGTCTATCATAATTAATTACTTATATTATTTATTTTATAAAGTGTGCATAACTTAATACTTAATAGCCACACATGTTTTAATTAAATAAAATGTAAAAGTACTCATAAATACTTAACATTAATAAGTACCTACAAGTAATTGAATATTCCAAATTTCTTAAATTTACGCGAAAATTTAAAATCTTTTAGGATTTTTATTTATTTTGGTTTCCGACATTTTAATGCTTTACAGTAATCATGGCCACGGAAGTAATAGATAGTCTAAAATGATAGCTTTATTTAAATGTGATCAGTCATCTATTTACGATGCTATTAAAATAAAAATGAAGAATATAAACTTACAAATAAGTACAAAAAGACTTACCAAGAACAGTCCGGTAATGATACCTTTGAAATAAATCACTAAAACCCAAATATGCAAAATCTCCTGGTGTTATGTGTTGGTCTACTTGTTTGAAAACATCACGAATATACTGTGATTCTTCTCTGGAGTTTAAGATTGCAAGATGTCCACCCGCAGAGTAACAGGTAGAATACGCCTCGTACCATGTTTGTGGTTCTAGATGAGTGATGTAGCAAGTACCATTTGGTCCCAATTTCCAACCTAAGAAAATATTAATAAATATTTATATGCTCTAGTAATCATTGAAAATAATTGATTCTATTCCCATGAGAGATATACCTAGTTATTCTTAATATAATTTAAACATTGATAATTAATATAAACCTGTACCAATAACTTCTAAATAACCTTTAAGACGTAGAAGGTTATTAAGTTGAAGACAGAATCACTACAAAAATTTGAGTTGAAATATAATCAAAGATATAGGTATAAGGTAGCTACCTACCTTTATGTTTTTTAAGTCAATAGAATTTACCCTCTAGGTATCGTATGGTTCGTGAAACTACTAATAAAATAAGTTTTGGAATTCAACGTCTTAAGACAATGAAAAGCTCAACTTTTGTTCAAACTAATAATACTTTTGTAATGTCGTCGATATTTGCCTCGGGTGCGAAATTATTTGATGTTTAAAAAAATATAAAGTAGCAAAGAAATATTAAAATCCTGCTTACGTGAGTCAAACGTATCGCAATCTGGATAATATATTATTTTAGAAGCCATTATTTTACATGCAAAAGGTAAAGCATCTGAACATGGATGCACAAAGAGCCGTCCATTTCTGCGTGATGCTACACATCGTCCCCCGCTGTGTAGCGGTTGCTTCAACTCCCACAGCAAATCCAAGATACTATCTTGTACATCACTACCTAAGAGTTGTCAATATATGAATAAAATAAGTGTACATACTACAAAATAATTTATTAGGTAGGTGCATGCGATCAACAGATGTTTATTTGTCATTCGTCTTTCACAACAAAGTAGAAGTACAAGTAAAAAATGACAGAACCATTCTTGAAGCCACTTAGGGCATTTTCTAACGTAGTGTGTTGTAAAGATGAAATTTTTCTCACTTAAAGTGGAAGTATACACATGCTGTCTACTGTCTAGTATAAAATTTTCTTAGATACCTACTACAATCTTCACCCATTGACGTCAGCTAGCGTACTACCGACTACGCTGCGGATGCCGTAGCCCGTAACATACACAATAGTTTCATGAATATTAAATGAGTAGATATGTATTTGGCAAAAGAACGTCATTTTTATTATTTATCCTTGTCTTAATCTTAGTTTAAAATAACTGGTATAAATTAACAAATAAGTATAAATAGTAACGTTAATTTATAAACTACCGTAAAAAGCGAAGTAAAAAGATGAAATACAATGCGAGGTTAAGAACGTGTACAGAATAATTATTATTTCTTAATTTAGATTTATACCTATGTAGCTTTTTATTATTAGTCAGCCAGACAATTTTATTTTTATTTAAGACTAGCCTTTCCCGCGGTTTTGCTCACGTTCTAAAGGTTGAAAACCAAAAAGATAGACATATGCTATCGCGGACTTTTTTTTAGAACTTTTAAAGAGGAACAATTTTGTCATGCGTGATTTTTGCACAATTTTAACCGTTTACGCAGCGTACGCGACGGAAGCTCTCTTAAGAAATATTTTTCTAACGTTTTTGCAACATTTTTCATTGATGATCCGCTCCTGTTGGTCGTAACGTAATGTAATCTAATATAGCCTATAGCCTTCGTCGATAAACGAACTATGCAACACAAAAAGATTTTTTTAGTTCTGAACAGTAGTTTCTGAGATAAGGCGCGTTCAACCAAACAAAGAAACAACAAACAAACAAACAAACTCTTCAGCTTTATAATTTTAGTATAGATTAATTTTATTCTTAATAATATTTAAGCGTATAAAAAGTTTAACGTATATCTTTACCAATCTCAGTTTTTAACCTGTTTTTTGATACTCATTTAAATTATTTGATCGACTAGAAAGTTTTCAAGTCTTACAAATTATTGCCATAGACTTGGTTTTTTAATGACAATCATAATTAAGACACACTCGCGTTATTAAGACGAATCTAACGATGTATGAAATATATGAGATATCAAAATCGCTTGAACCGTTTAGTACTTACTTAGGTTTTTAAAAAGGTAAAAAGACTATTGTCTTCAGCCCTTTTTAACGTCCCACTGCTGGGCACGGGCCTCCCTCAGTACGAGGGGGATCTGGGCAAGTGCGGGTTGGCGGACTTCATGCCTTTCGAAATCTTGCTAGGTTCTCTCAAACATACAGGTTTCCTCACGATGTTTTCCTTCACCGTAAGACAAGTGTTAATCATGATTGTAATGATTTACACATGAAAATGTCAGAAGTACGAGACCAGGATTTGAACCCGCATCACTCGGTTATTCAAGCGAGCGGGTTACCGCTGGGCTACCACTGCCAAAATAAAAAAGACTATGGCAACACCTAATCAGATTTTATCATAACCATCGAATACTAAATTTACTTATAAAAGGTATATAGAAATGTTTTATATATTATCATAATTTTGACAAAGCAGGTTAATGAAGATGGTATACACGACGAATTATGTGCTCCACACTGTCTATCAACCCGCACTTGACCAGCGTTTCCTATGGCTTGATCCCTCACCTCTTATTTAATTTGGACCTTCGCCATGCCCAGCAGTGGGACGTTAATAAATTAAAATCAATTTCAAATTCTTATTACTTTAGTGACAGACTGTACAGTAATAGCACTATTCATAAATTTGTTTAGACATTAATGAATAAAGTATGCCTTTACATGTACGGTATTCTCGAATTATATTAACTTACCTTTAATGGTTACGAAAGATCTTTCAGAGTATAAATCATGTATACCAACGTATACTCCGCTATATTTAGTAAGTATAGGAGCAATGAGCAAAGGTATGCTATCGGCTTCGTCTAGACTATCTGGTACAAAGAGTTCGGTCCCTTCCGCTTCACAACGCATACGTGCGTGGTACCAGTTAACAGCTTCAGAGTGTAATTTGTAAAATACCCCAAATGCCTTTTCATATCGGTAGTCATCACGAAACTTTGGCCTTTTTGATTCTGTTATGAGTTCATGAAGTAGATCTATTTTGTTTATTTGTATAAGATAATATGTATATAAATTAAAAGTTATAAAAATCTCCGGCATAAAAGTATTCTACTAGTAAAGCCCTCTAATTTGATATCCATATTGAGAGTTGTGAAAAAATATGTAATCGGTTAATCCGTTCGGGAGCTACGATGTCATATATAGACATACACATTATAATCTTTAGTTTATTTTTATATACCAATAAGAAAATATACTTACCAATAAAAGCAATAAATAATAACAGAAGGCAGAAACGGAGTTTAATAAAAAAAATACTTTTCATTGCTTTTTACTCGCGAAACACGTGCGCCGACACATTTTACGACCCAGAAATGGAAAGTGACTTGATGTTTATTCAATTATTCTGCACTTCATAGCTAATGAAAATAAAAAGGCAATGTGTTTAATTACTAGAAATTTTATTTCCTTTATAAGATCTACTAAAACAGAATGTCATAAATAAAATTTAGCAATGATGGTATACAACTGTAAATCTTAAAAGTAGATTTTTAAATATACATCTTCATTTTTTTAATTACTATAAGACCAGAAACACATAAGTAGATTAAACATTTTAATCTTATTTTATGATTTATATTTAATAGAGATAGATAATAATTTATTTATTATAAACTTATAGCAAGCTTATATTAGCACAATATCTATCACAATATTTAAAATAAATAGACACATTATGTAAATGCTGTACAAACTTAATAATTAAATTTACTTAAAACTATACTAATACTCAGATAACCATAATATACACATCTCCAACTATGATATAATATTAAAAATTAAAAAACAAATAACAAAAACTTGTGACAGAAACACATTGCATGACTAGGAATATAAAATTTTCCTAAAAACTTCATATGACGTATTTATTATGCCCCAGCTTAAAAATGCTCGCGATATATTTAGTAGAGCTCCATGGTAGAAATTCTTGAGTTTTGAGCCACGTTTGTGTAGTATATAGTTAAATTCATAAATAATTGTTCTATGGGGTCCTCCAAGTTGGCATTGCATGGTTATTTTAATTACATTTAGTGGATAGAACAGAGTGCTTAAAAGAGCTCCTATTGAAGCACCAGCTATAAAATTTTGTAAGCTATCATATAGCAAATTTTCTTGCTTAGGCAATCTTTCACGCACTTCATCACGAATAATAAAAAACATAGCATTAGATGGTCCATTTCTCAGTAGAATTGGTACCATTCCTCTATAAAATTCTTTTATACCATAGTATCTAGAAATATGACTAGCAGCGTGGGCAGTATTCTTGAACTCCTGGTGGTATTTTGGGTGTATGAGCAAAGTTTGAACCCGCTCAAAAGGCAAAAGTGTTGCTTCAAAACATCCAGCAACCATACCCGCTATAGTTTTGGCAAGGTATGGATTGGTTTTGTAATCTAAGAGAGGCTGTAAACATTCATCATAGACACCAAACATAAGTGACATCGACAATGATCTTTGTAATAATGGTGGGAGCATGCCACGATACAAATACCCTAAGCCTTCTTTTTGCAATTGGTTTAATGCAAATGTAGCTTCTACTCCATGCATCATCTGTAATTATCAAGCAAATGAAATAATTAGTTTCTTTTATTTAAAATGTTATAAAAGAAATAGTATTGAAAAGGTTATTCTTAGCAAATAAATGTATACAATAAAATTTTTAAATCAAAAAAAAAGGCCATATTCTTTAATGACCATATACATATCACTACATAGTATAAAACAAAGTCGCTTCCCGCTGTCTGTCTGTCTCTATGTATGCTTAAAACTTTAAAACGAAGCAACAGAATTTTGATGCTTTTTTTAATAGATAGAGTGATTAAAGAGGAAGGTTTTTATTTATAACTAGCGGAAGCCATGGATGCGCCCACTTCAAGCAGAACCCGAGCAAAGCACTGGTGACTCTCTAGTTTACAGATAAAATAAATAAAAATAATACCTGTCTAAAGATGAGTTTGTTGAGTGGGTAACTAATAAGAATATTACAAAAAGCTGATCCTCCACCACAAACAAATTCCTTCCAGTGCTGATGAATGCCATTGACCCTAACTGGTACAGACATTCTGTCTTCATTGAGACAGCCTTCTAGTTCAAGTAATTGATGTTTTGATGTTTCCGAGTCTCATTGACATGAAAGTTATTTTATAGCCATTTTCTAAAAACCACACACATTTCATTATTTTAAATGAATTTATTAACAAAAAGTATGAAACCACCTGGGAGGATAAATACTAATACGTAAAGAACGTACACAACCTTAGAATTTCAAATAAAGCCTACATAGAACAAAATAACTGTTCTTATTTAAATATCATACTTTTTTTGTGATTGTGAAAGTTGTGAAAAAGGTGTATATTTAAGAATAGGACTTATGTTTCCGTTTTTATGAGCTACATACTCTAAGTAATGTTAATTTCAAAAATTACCATCAAAAATAATTACGTGTAATTAGGATTTACAGTTTCCATCACGACGACTCTTATGTGGTTAACCTATATTTATGAAAACTGATCGAATTTAAACTTACGTTATTTGCTATTAAAAGAATTATTATATATTTTAATGAATTCCTATAAGTAGAATATTTGAGATTAAAGTCCCTCGTTCTTAATCTTTTGACTTTTCACAATTTAAGCCAAAAATGTCAAAACGACAATAATGACATAATATGACAAATGAAAATTCATTATTGTTTTTTAAATTTATCCCCAACAGGCAAAGGACTATAGTTCATACAGCCTAATATGACAATTCATTGACACTTGACAATAAAAGGCATATTATATTATAAATAGAGGTGGGCGCAACGGCTATCTGTTGATAACGACCTGAGTTTTAGTCTGTGACATAGCCTTGCTTTATTACCACCTCAGGACCTTATTTTGAAACATGTCACAAAAAATAAATGGTCACCTTTGGTCATCTTATAATGCTAATTGCTAACAAATACAAAAGTTCTATCTAAGACGTTAAAAACTTTAAGTCGGCTATCAACTAAATTTTTCAGTATTATGTTTTGTTGATACAATATGTCTAGTGATGTAAAAATGATTAAATTGAATATAAATGAGTAAACTATAAAGGCTAAAGTATAAAACACTGTGTTTACCAACTAATAATTATTATTATTATTATTTATAACTGGGATTGGTGCCGAGGTCGGCCCTTGCTACGTCGACCAGTGTTGGTCCATTGTAGCTCCCTTAAGGTGAATTTAAAGATCTCCGCTTAGTCCTGTTGCTTCCAAGAACTTCCAGATTTTCTGAGCGGAGAGCTTCTGTATCTCTTGCCGGTTGCATGATATGCTGCCCTAGACAGATACTTCTGCGGTGCATGAGTGGTCCGCAAGAGCAGAGGATGTGCATAGCAGATTCCTCTGACTCATGGCATAGTCTGCACATTGCGGACTGACTTAGGCCAAGGGTAAACATATGTTTATTGAGTTTGCAGTGGCCAGTGAGTATTCTGGTTACCGCACTAGTTTTATACTTGTTGAGTTGACGCAACTCTTTTGTAAAGGTTTTGCGATATCCCTTAATTAGCGCTTTGGAGTGAGTTTGTCCAGAGGTGGATTGCCACTCTTTAAGTGCTTTGAGATTGCAGTCATATTTGAGAATTGAATAGGCATGTTGTTTGGCAATGCCACAAAATGGCTCGGGGCCACATTGTGGGGGGTAACTAATACTTAATCTGTGGTGTTGATGATATGTATAATCTATGCTGCAATGTATGCAGCATAGATTATACATATCATAAAACTTTGCAGTTGTCATCTATGGTTAGGAGTATTTGTGTTCTGTGTCTATGGTTTGCGCATTACAATTTGCATAGGTGTTTTTGTAATATTAAAGTCAAATAACTAATAATAAATAACTGAACTTGTCCATTATTTTGTTGACATGGCAGCGGTTTTAAAAAAAAGAGCTTTAGCTGAATATAATAAATCATTTCAGGTATTATAATCACACATTATATATTTATCTACAACTTATACTACAGTTTATCTTCTTTACCTTATCCGTATGTTCCTCTATTTACGTTTTGATCGTTTGTACGTTTTCTAGTCTTACTGTCTTTCTCTTGATAAACACATGCCATGCTGAACTATCATTGCACATCTTGTCTGTCAATTTGTAAAATATATAAACATAATTCTCACTTAACAAATACTTATATATCTATTTTTTTAATAGGATGGTCCCTCTTCAAAGAAATTGCATTTAGCAAAGAAACCTTTAATTGGCAGTTCTGCTGCAGCATTTGTTGGGTTATTAGAAAAATGTAAATCAAGTGATGAGGCATTGCAATTGTTGCTGCGAATCTCAGACTGTCTACAATTCCAAGAATCAGATGTAGAGGAAGCTATTAAGAAGCTATCAGAACATTTCCAAAGTCAAGAAGAATCTGTAGTAAGGGTGAAGATACTGTGGTTATTCTGTGACATAGGATTAGAGTGCCCTGGAGCTAATTTAAATAATTTGCTTGATGAAACTACACATTTAATTAAGAATGAAACTTCTCATAAGGTATAGCTTTTTTATCTATATTATAGAAATCATATGATTTTTTTAATGTATAGTGAATTAGAATTAATATTTTATTTAATAGCAATGTTTTTTGTTTAGGTTATAGCTCAAGGGATAGCAACATTACTCAAGTTAGGTAGCAAGCTAAGTGATGATAAAATTCTCATGATGAGACTGGTATCAGTTGCTAAAGAAAATCTGAAGGATACCAGTCATCAAGTAAAATGCCGTTGTTTGCAACTAATAAGTGAGCTGTATCCCATATGCCCTGAACCAGATAGAACTACAGAAATGATAAATGAAGCAAATACAATTGTTAAATTACTAGGAGACTATAGCAATGCTGAGGTAAAGTGATATTTAACTATATATTTTTCAATAATTTTATGATAATAGTAACATTACTGATAATAATATAAAGTGTCAAAAATATAGTATAGTATTGATGTTTATATTTTCTTTATTCAAACTTCAACATTTTCATAGAATTTCTTTGGACCATGTAAATAATATGGTATATTATAAATAATATTTTATGTATTACATATTGCAGGATGCTAGAGTTCGTTGTGAAGCTTTCCAATCTTTGCTAACATTACATGAACGTGGTCTCACACTCAGTGCAGATTTGTATGACCCGGTATGTGCTGCACTCTCAGATGACTATGAGATAGTTCGGGAGGTTGCACTCAAACTTGTGTGGTTGTTGGGAAACAAATATCCAGAGAAGTAAGCAATATTTATATTTAGTATTAAGAAAAATATACATGACAAAATATACAGAGCTTAGTACATCAGCTTAGGGCTTACTAGTAAGAGGTTTTGGTTAAACCCTTTTGGTAGGGCCTGTGCAAATAAGAAATGGGTTGTAATGACATTATAATGTAATGGTGCCTTTCCCTAAATCTGCTGGCTCAAACTCTATTTGTCTGATATGCACAGAATTTAGCTTATATACAGTATAAACTATATTTATTTAGTAAAAATAAAAAAAGCCCTTCAAAATATATCACAATGTTTAATTTTATATATAACTAGAGAGTTGCCCTCCCTTAGTCAGGTGCACCCCTGAAATAAAAAGAAAACTTCGAAGTAAGTTTTTTTTCTTGTGAACCTATGCATATGTATACATAATAGACCACCCAATTTTCATTATCTACATTCATTTTTATTTATATTCAATTTGGTAATGATGATTATATATATCTAGCATAAATATTACAAAGCTTTTCAGTATACTATATATTATATTCATTACACAGCACAGCAACATTACAAGATGGTGAAACAACAATACGCCTAGTAGATGACGCTTTCATCCGCATCTGTTCTGCGGTCAATGACCTTTGCATGCAAGTGAGAGCGCTGGCCTGCTCTCTACTCGGCACCACTCGAGCTGTCTCTGACAGGTTCCTACTACAGACTCTGGATAAGCAGCTGATGAGTAATATGAAGGTATTTTGTCGTTTATTGTATAATTCAAAATTAATTTGATATTTTTACTATATTTTTTTATACAGATTATTTCAACTTATTTATTTTTAGATATTATGTGAAAAAACTTCTCTCTATGTTAATTTTATGTAAATAACAGCCACATACTGAACTACCATTGGCAATACCGAGCGGGTAGAAATGATTATTATATATGTACTAGCGACTTGCTGTCACTCCGCTCTCGTGCTTTGAGACTTAGTATACATTTCTCAGAAATAAAATATTTTCCTACAGTAGAAAGAAGTCCAGTGGTTTTCTCGTGATGTGGTCACAAACAGACAAAAAATCTTAAACTATAGATTAAAACTATAGACTATATCGATAATAATTATGATTTCAATTAGATTTAAAAAAATATGTATAGATTGAACTCAATTAGAATTTTATTATATGTACAGATTGATATCGATATTAAAATAATATATTTCTAGCATTCCGCGGCGTCGCACGCGTTCTAAAGACTGAAAAACAAATTCTTTCGAGTCGTGCGATACGTTACCTCTCAGAGCTAGCTTTCCGTTTTTGTAACACTTTTCATTGATGCTCCGGTCCCATTGGTCGTAGCGTAATGTATTATAGCCTTCCTCGATAAACGGACTATCCATCACAAAAATATTTTTTTAATTCGGACCAGTAGTTCCTGAGTGTTCAACCAAACAAACAAACAAACTCTTCAGCTTTGTAATATCACTTCACTACATAGTATAAAACAAAGTCGCCTTTTCTGTCCCTATATCCCTATATCCCTATGTGCGCTTAAATCTTTAAAACTACGCAACGGATTTTGATGCGGTTTTTTTAATAGATAGAGTGGTTCAAGAGGAAGGTTTATATGCATAACTAGCAGATCCCCTCGGCTTTACCTGTGCTAAATCTAGGGAAGAGCCCGAGCGAAGCGAGGGCGAGTCGCTAGTTAGTATATATTATGATGGTAACAGAAAAAGCGTACCGCCCACGAGCGCGGCGCGGAGCTGGTGCGGTCGGGCGCGTGGGCGAGCGGGCGGCGCTGGGCGGACGACGCGCCCGGACAGCTGCTGGAGCAGGCGTCCGTGCAGCTGCTGCCGGGCGGCGCCGCCGGCGCCTTCGTGCACGGACTCGAGGACGAGTTCCTGGGTGAGTTGGTTCAACGGGTTCGAGTTCGGGATGAGTCACTCTCGTATGTGATTTTCGTTTCGATAGAAACTCGTCTAGAACAAGATGATGGACGAACTCTGGCAATCGTTTTTATTTTAATAGAAAATTATAAACACCGTTTAATTTATTGAAGTGAAACTTCTTTAGAATCGTAGTTGCATTGAAAAAGTAAGTCCATACCAGGCACTCAGAGACGGGGAAGAGTTAGCCTTAGTTAGATCTCGCCCACCGCGAGTCAGTGACATTTCTAACTCTGTCTAACTCGTGGGTGTGACCTTCGCACCATCTCCCTCTCTCAACGAGCTTAGACGGGGTTATTTAGTATAAACGAGATTTAAAAATTAGTTTGCCAAAGAAGTTTTACTTCTGACATGTGTACTTTGTACACACGCACTTTTAATTTTTTTTTATACTATTACCTCCAACATGGGGGAAGGAGACTATTTTAGAAAACACTTTCATTCCAGTTCTATCAAGAATTCTTCTCGTACTTTCACTCTGCATACCTTATCTTTCTTTCGTTCATTCAGGCTATTCCTATTATTTAACTATTTCTTATTAATTTGTACATGATATATACATCTTAAGACCAACTTCTTCATGTTTATTTCCTTTATATAATTTACATTCATTTTTTTTGTAACATATATTATCTATTCTTATTCTACTCAGACAAACATTTTGCTTACTTATTAAACTTAAACTTATTAACTATCTTTGCATAGGGGGTCTGGGTTCGAGTTCGGGATGAGTCACTCTCGTACATTATTTTCGTTTCAATAGAAACTTGTCTAGAACGAGATGATGGACGAACTCGGGCAATCGTTTTAATTTGAATAGAATATTAAAAATCGTTAAATTTATTTTAACTTACGCATGGTTAGTGGTAGCCCAGCGGTAACGCGTCGCTTGGATAACCGAGTGATGCGGGTTGAAATCCGGGTTTCGCACCTCTGATATTTTCATGTGCGAATCATTTATATAATTATTACCACTTGTCTTACGGTGAAGGAAAACATCGTGAGGAAACCTGCATGTCTGAGAAAACCTAGCAAGTTTTCAAAAGACATGTGAAGTCCGCCAACACGCATTAGGCCAGCACGGTGGACTATGGCCTAATCCCCCTCGTACTGAGGGAGGCCCGTGCCCAGCAGTGGGACGTTAAAAAGGGCTGATGATGATGATGATGATGATGGTTTGCAAGTTTTTGAAGTTTATGTTCTTTTACAGAGGTCCGTACAGCGGCAGTGGAAGCCGTTTGCCAGCTGTCTATGGAGAACCCAGTTTTTGCTACGACGTCCCTCGATTTCCTCGTGGACATGTTCAATGATGAGATAGAGGATGTGAGGTTGCGAGCCATCGACAGTTTGACCAGAATATCACACCATATCATACTTAGAGAGGATCAGTTGGAAATTATTTTAGGAGCGCTGGAGGTATGGTTTCGTTTTCTTTTAATTTTACCAAATATATTGTAAATGACTGACAAATTAACAGGTTTTCGGCGAGATAAATAAAATTCAATTTCTACGTTAAACATAAAAAATGATTATAAAGAGTTAAAATTGTTAGGAAATATTTTAATGTTTTTTAGCATAATGTGTGCAGCAGTAGCATTTCAATATGTAATGTTATTTTTGCTTTGTTGAAGGACCCATTTCTCTTTATCATGTATCATTCTCTAAAAGATTAAAAAAATATTTATTATATAATATTAATAGCTTTGTCTTGCTTTGTGTTGTTAAATTTCAACACTTTCTATAAAATTTCATAAATATGTATAATATAAAGTCATATTGTATTCCTTTTATAGGATTATTCAATGGACGTCAGAGAAGGCTTGCACAGAATGTTGGGCTCTTGTACTGTGGCATCTAAAACGTGCCTTGAAATGTGCATCGATAAAATTCTGGAGAATCTCAAGCGATATCCACAAGTGAGTTGATCATATTGACATAAAAATTACATTTAAAAATAACCGAGAATTGGGTGTGGGAGACGCCATATTGTTTCTAAGTCACTCCTCACTTCACCTCCTCACCTCTCCGATTTTTGAGGTTTACTCCTTTAGAACTAAAGACGCAATCAAAAGAAGCAAGAGTAAATCGATATAGTAGCGATTAAATTACAAGACTATTACATCGTTTTCAGGATAAAAGATCGACATTCCGATGCGTGCAACAAATGGGAAGCAAACATGCGACCCTGGTGCTGCCGCTCACGACGCGCCTCCTCGCCGTGCACCCGTTCTTCGACATGCCAGAGCCAGACGTTGAAGATCCAGCTTGTATCCTTTTAATTACATTTATATTTTACTAGTATTTCCCGCGGCTTCGCACGCGTTCTAAAGACCGGAAATCAAATTCTTTCTGAGAAGCGCGGTATGGTTCGGGTACCTCGTAGAATTAACGCCCGCCCTTCCCGTTTTTTGCAACAATCACTGATGCTCCGCTCCTATTGGTTGTAGCGTGATGTAATACAGCCTATAGCCTTTCTCGATAAACGGACTAACCAATACCAAAAGACTTTTTCAAATCGAACCAATAGTTCCTGAGATTAGCGCGATCAACCAAACAAACAAACAATCTCTGAACTGAAAAAGCTTAACTTATATTAGTATAGATATTTATATTATTATTAATATATTAATATAGATGATAAATATTATATTATTATTATATTAGTATAGATTATTAAGAATAATAAACCTTTAACCGACAAACTAAAGACATGTGCGTGCTTATCCTGGTGCTGAACGCGGCGCAGCACTGCACTACCATGCTGCCGCTGTTCGAGGACCATACAGTCAAGCACTACACCTACCTGCGGGACACCATGCCGCATCTCGTGCCCTATCTGCCGATTGGTGATGTTTATTTACTTGTTTTCTATAGCTATTAAGTATTTTTTATATTTAGAAAATATTAAATAATATATTTTATAGTATTATAGATATATTTTTTTACATATTACAAAGTAAAGTTTAACATACACTCAAACTTTCAAACGGATTTTCACACGATTTTGTTTTGATAATTCACCAAAGATTCATTTTTGCTCGAGATCGTCTTTACATACTTTAATATGCGTTTTTCAGACATGAGATATTATCCCGTATTTAGTCTAGTATTCTGGATAGAGACATAGAGTATAGAGTTGACATATAGAGACATGTTGACAATTTCATCAAAAGTTCTGTTATGTTCAGTACGAGAAAACTCGTGATGCGCGGTTAAAGACAGACTGACAGACAAAAACTTTTTCAAAAAATAATTAATTAATGCACAGGTTCGAGACAAATAAACATGTTTTATGTTAAAGATAAGCATTTTAAGCGTTAATATCGCCACTGTGTACATTATCAACATAATCAATAATACTGGACACGGGCCTCTTCAATACGAGGGGGTTCAGGCCATAGTCCACCACGCTGGCCTTGTGCGGTTTGGCAGACTTCATGTCTTTCGAAAGCTTGCTTGGTTCTCACTATGTTTTCTTTCACCGTAATACAAGCAAGTGGTAATCATGTTAGAAATGATTTGCACATGAAAATATCAGAGGTGCGCGACTCGGTTTAGCACGTGACTGGGCTACCATTAAGTAGGGGTTGAAATGAAATTAAATATTTTTGTTTGAATATCTCTTAGTTGTATAATATTTTAGTCACGAGTCACTTGCGCCAAATTATGCTCTAAGACAACTGCATATGAGCTATATTGAAATAGTAATGAAATGAATATAACTTTAACAAATATTAATTAATTATATAGGCGATATGTACATCGGTAGCTCTGGCCGGGTTGTTCACGATGGGGCATTGAGTCCCCCTATCCAAATAACATCAGGAGTCAAGCAGGGATGTCTCCTTTCACCATTATTATTTATAATGCTCATCGACGACGTGATGCAACACATTATAAACAGACCAAGAGGAATACCATGGAATGATAAACATCTTGAAGACTTGGATTATGCAGACGATTTAGTGCTTATATCAAATCGGCTAGAACACATTAAATCTAAATTAAAAGACCTACAACAGGAAGCTTCTACTATTGGTTTGCGAATAAATGCCAAGAAAACGGTAGAGATGAGGATAAACTCTCAAGATGTAGGCCCAATTTATCTTGACAACCAACTGATTGACCGGGCTAATGAACTTTGCTACCTCGGTAGCATAATCACTTCTAGTGGCGGTGCAGAAGCGGATGTCGAAAACAGGATTAAAAAAGCCAAAGTAGCTTTTGCGACCTTGAGACCGGTTTGGAAATCTAATATCTTAACGCGACGGATAAAGATCTCTCTATTTGACTCTTTGGTAAAGTCAGTCCTGCTGTACGGGTGCGAAACATGGAAGACGACCAAATCGCTTATCAATAAGATTCAGGTTTTCCTCAATAAGTGTTTAAGGTAATTCTCCGAATATTCTGGCCTAACACTATCCGAAATGAAGACCTGTGGGAAGCATGCCACCAACTCCCAGTGTGCAAGGAGATAGGTTTAAGGCGGTGGCGCTGGGTCGGGCATATATTACGAAGGGAGAAGGGGAATACTGCACAAGTGGCATTCCAATGGCAGCCTACCGGTCGAAGAAGACCTGGACGACCAACTAACACCTGGAGGAGATCCATAGAAGCGGACCTTAGACGGATTGGAACTACGTGGAACCATGTCGAAACACTGGCCAAAGATAGAAGGGCATGGAAAACAACTGCTGCAGCCCTAAGTTCCGTAACGGAATAATAGGACGACATCATCAAATATTAATTAATTATTATTATAGGTTATGTGATCTGTGTTTTAACTTCTAGGTAATGTAACGTTTAACAACGTATGGTAATCAAAACGCATCTTTCTACGTAGCGAAAATATATAAGGTATAAATATATTATAGCGTAAAAAATAATAGGCGTTTTAAAAATAGCGTATTCTTATAACTCGTAATCAATATATAGCCGTTGTGCCCACACCTAGCTACTACTGTCTGCAATGTGCAATAAATAGTTGTTACTGTACGGCTACATATTGAACGAAGATTCGTCGTCGCGTTGTAGCGATAAAAATTCGTGTTCGATCCATGACGAACGTCTTTGGCCACATAAAAAAAAATCACTACGTTGCGATAGTCTAGAACGTCGCGATAATTCATTTCCTTTGATGTGCGGCAATTTACCGACAGCGGCGCGAAGCCACCGTGTATTCGCGTAGATGATTCACGATAGGACGAATTCTTTGGCCAGACGAGTCGCGACAATGCAAATCTTCGCGTTATCACGATAATGTGGCCGCAGCATAATGATAATTATAATATCGGCAGGCGACACGCAGCAGTCGCGGTGCGAACGCGGCGAGGCGGAGGTGGACGACAGCGCGGTGCGGCGGTTCTTCGACGTGGTGTTGCAGCACATCGACAACACCGCACTCTCCACCGCCGTGCGCCTCAACATGCTGCAGTCTGCGGAGGAGCAGCTCAACAAGTGTGTACATGTCGCAGATTAATATCATTATTTTGTATAATATTAGGGATTTACTCTTTCTTTGTTTGGGTAGGTTTTAATTTTCTGAGCGGTCAAGTCCAAAATTAATGCAATCATTTCCAAGATCGTAGCAATAAAATAGTAACAGGTAAACATAAAAAAATATTTTTCTTTTAAGTACCATAATATATTATACAATTTTATATTATACAATTCTATATTTGTGCAGATAATTTTCTAATTTCTTTAAACAGTTTTTCAGATCAATTATTTAATATTATGAGGAAAAAGTAAACCATATTCTTATTATTTATACATTTAAATTAGAAATCAGTTTACAATCACAAAAATACATTAACATACTCACAAGGCACAGTGTCTCCTTTTTTCTTAGCCAGTCAAGCATTTTATACGATTTTAGGTTAAAAACAAAAGATATTTGAGATATTACATTAATCAACATTATAAATAACAAACTTTCAATGGAATTAAATAAATTAAAAGGACAGATTATAATTTAGAATAGCCCATAAAATACTTTTTCGTTCGATATATTTGTTGTATTAGTGTCTTTGAGCAATTATTATACATATTACACTAAAACTTAAAAGCTATAGATATTCACTTTTTTGTTATTTCAGTGACTAAAAGAAGTTTGTCCTCGTATTAATTTATTGATGTTTTGTATCCTGGCCATATCTGTAGTTTAAATTCCGTTATATTAATCTAAAAAAAAGGTTTAATTAAATATTTGTTACTTTTTAAGTTTACAAAATTAATTTGATTTATAAAGTGTGAATGGACATAAACAGACAGAAGCAGATTAGAATATATTTGGTGTATTACTGTGTGTTGCGTGCTGGTTCTTTAATAAATTTACACAACATAAGAACACTTTAATTTATTTGAAGTAAACTGTAAGTACATAGGTGACTTATAATTTAGGAACAAGCTACCAGTGGTTAACGTGGACTGACGACTCATTCGAGTGAATGAGACCGCGAATATAACAACATACATTCATCTACCGATAGGTACTATACTATGTGTCTTGAACAGTGTGTTTAAAACAACAGGTTGTCTGAGATGGAGCCGCTGGTATCAGGCGCGGCTAACTTCACGGCGCTGTTCGCGCGCTGCGTACTGTCGCTGCACGCAGCACTGGCGGCCGCCGCCGGCCCGCCCGCGCACGCGCTGCAGCAACTCACCACGGATTGCCTCAGGTATTAGCTCTACTTACATCTAATCTAATCTTAATCTAATATATATAATTTACGTGTCACGTTGTTTGTTCGCGATGGACTCCTAAACTATTTTACCGATTTTAATCAAATTTGCACACCGTGTGCAGTTTGATCCAACTTGAAAGATAGGATAGCTTACATCTTAATTTATAGTCGCAATATTATTATTATTTTCGAATTAAATGTTTATTATACGACTTTAGTGTGTATTTATTGGTTAGTTCTATAAAATCCTAATAGATTGCGGTTTGGCCAAAATTTAGTAAGGATTAGTATATTTATTTTATTAAAATATATATAAAAATTGTTTAATTTATTTTAACTTACGCCCAGCGAAGCGGGCCGGGTTTGCTAGTTCACTATAATGTACTACATTTTATTATATGTACTTATTTTTAGATATCTCAAATACGCTTGGTTA
The DNA here is from genome assembly GCA_905231865.2 of Boloria selene. NCBI lineage: Eukaryota > Metazoa > Arthropoda > Insecta > Lepidoptera > Nymphalidae > Boloria > Boloria selene. The sequence continues at coordinate 5,227,887 of HG993133.1, forward strand.
CTGTCATATTCAAAGAGCTCATTCTACTTTGGTGACATGACGTGTCAATGTTTAAATACTTCACTTCTTTTATATGAGTTCGGGTTTTATGAAAATAATATGTGAATCAGAGAAAGGAATGGAGAGAGAGACAGAGAGAGAGAGAGAGAGCTTTTTTGCTAGTGGAACTAGGATAATCATAATAATTCATATTTAATCATCATCATCATCAGCCCTTTTTAACGTCGCACTGCTGGGCACGGGCCTCCATCAGTACGAAGGGGATTAGGCCATATTCCACCGCGCTGGCCTAGTGCGTGTTAGTGAACTTCACATGTCTTTCGAAAACTTGCTAGGTTTTCTCAGACATGCAGGTTTCCTCACGATGTTTCCTTCACCGTAAGATAAGTGGTAATCATGATAGAAATGATTCGCACATGAAAATATCAGAGTTGCGAGACCCGGATTTGTACCCGCATCACTCGGTTATCCAAGCGAGCGCGTTACAGCTGGGCTACCACTGTCGCATATATTACTCTACTCATATCACTACATAATATAATATTTTGTAAGTTATCAATCTAATAGTGTATTATGTTAGCAAAAACCAGTACATTATTAAATGGTCCTTCGAGCCGGACTTCGTTGTAAGTACTTTGGTGTAATTTTGATTTTTTTTGTAAATTGTGGATAAACCAAATCTATGACAAGTATATGAACCTCTGAGGCGTAAAATACCTTAGTCTTTCTCGTAACCATGATTGCTGTAAAGCATGGGGAACCAAAAATCTAAGTAAATCCGCGACTAAAGGCTGATTTACACGTATTAAGTGAATAAGTAGTTAACTAAATTTTAACTTAATTTTAAGTGATTCCGTACGTGTAAACAGAAAATTTAGTAGCAAGTCGCAAGTTAAAATTTAGTTAATTACTTAAATACTAAATTAGAATGTTTTCTATTTTTTCGAATAAGTAGGTGGGCGGGGCTTGCATCCAGATCTGTTTGGACAGATAAAATTTAGTAAATCGCATAAGTTTTCCGCGCCATTTTTTGAATAGAACCAAATTTTTTCTATATACGTGAGCTTATTTTAATTATTATTGAATTAATTAATTCATTATTATTATGTCGAAGTGGAGTGAAATAATGACTCTGAAGTTTGTCGAAGAGTACTTTAAAAGGGAATGTTTATGGAATATATGTTGGGTATAGTTATTTCTTTAATTATTTCATCTTTTATTTCGTCCAAGACCTCATTAATAACAAATTTAAGCACAGAATTTACGACTTCATTGCGTTGTTGATTGTCCATCTTGAGTGAACTAAAGAGCTTAACTACTTATCTACTTAAATACGTTTGGACAGATACTTAAATATAAGTCACTTAAAATTAAGTTAAAATTTAGTTAACTATTTATTCACTTAATACGTGTAAATCAGCCTTAAATCAGAAAAGTTAATTTCATTTATAATGTCGAATATTCGCGTGAACCTAAGACAGTGTTATGTGCACCATTCTGGACTTTGTCGTTAACATATACATGTACTCGTAGACTACAACACCAGTTCAGCGGCGTGACGGAACAAGAGAACGCGTGTGTATGGCAGCTGGCACTGCGCGTGTGCGCCACGCGACTGGTGGCTGCGGCGCAGCTGGCGGCCGCGCGCGCGCCCCCCACTCCCCCCGCCGCGGCCGCAACCCCCGCCCCCGCCCCCGCGGCCGCCGCGCTCTCCGCCGCCGCCGCGCTCACGCACCACGCAGAGGTGTTGGACCGCCTGCTGGCCTCTGCGGGTATGGACTGTTTTAATATGTTTTTGAATTTTTATTGTTATAATCATTATTGTATATAGAAGCCGAATCTATAGTTTTTAGAATTTTTGTCTGTCTATCTGTGACTTCATCATATTGTGTAAACTACTGAATAGATTTTGATTAAATTTAGCATGATGATAGTTATTAGAATCAACATGCAAGTCCATTTTTATCATGGGAAATTATCACAATCTATAAGTAATGGTTTAAAAGGTACTGTACCTAAGGAACAAACCCAAATGGAACGAGATTCACTAGTATACAAATAAAGTCTTCTTGACTATTTTTTACATAATATTTGCAAGCATATAAAAGATAATGTAAACTAAATTATAAATATATAATATCATACTGTTTTAATATTGAAAAAAGTATGTTTATTTTACTTAGGCGTGGAACCAGATCCATTTACAATAGCAGTATTCCAGCAACTGTCCCAGAGCGCGGAGCACAAGCCCTCAGCACTGGCTCGCGCGATGCAGCCACTATTGTTGTCAGCACCTCTCCCTGTTATACCTAAACCTAATCTCAAGGTTTGAATCTATACTATATAATATTAGTAAGAGAAAACAATTGTTTTTTTATGTTTGTTTGTGAATTGTGATAGGTAACTAAGCTTCTGCTGAACCTATTTAGATAAGATAATATGTTTGAGATAGTTTGAAAGTCTATGGAAGGGTGTAATTGGACCGTTTTTGATGATTTTTTTATGTCTATTCAAGTGGATTGGAGAATAGTTAAGATTAACAATTTGGTCCATTACAAAATATATAAAATATTATATACAATATAGATAAAAAATAAAATAGTCTATTTTCCTATTAGATCCGGATGTGCACAGCGCGCATCATCGAGCCGGCGACTGACAACGACACGGTGCTGCGCTTCTGCGCCGGCCTCATAACGGGCGTGGCGCTCGAGGCGGAGGTGGCGCGCGTGCGCGACCCCGCCGCGCTGCGCGTGCGCGTCGCGTACCCCGACACGCGGGTGCACGCGCTCGTGCCGCCGCGCGACCACCTGCGCAGACTCGACCATACTGACACTAGTGGGTGGTTTTTTTTTTTTTAATTTTTGATTCGCTAGTTGTACGACCACCTGCGCAGACGCGACCATACAGATACTAGTGGGTGGTTTTGTTTGTTTTAGTTTTGTTTCGCTAGTTGTACGACCACCTGCGCAGACTCGACCATACTGACACTAGTGGATGGTTTTTTTTTTAAAGTGAAACTTCTTTAGAATTGTTGTGATTTCAAACTCGATGAAACGAAAAAATAAGTCCATAGTACCAGGCGCTCAGAGATGGGGAAGAGTTAGCCTTAGTTAGATCTCGCCCACCGCGAGTCAGTGACATTTCTAACTCTGTCTAACTCGTGGGTGTGACCTTCGCGCCATCTCCCTCTCTCGACGAGCTTAGATGGGGTTATTTAGTATAATATAAACGAGATTTAAAAATTAGTTTGCAAAAGTAGTTTTACTTCTGACATGTGTACTTTGTACACACGCACTTTTAATTTTTTTTTTAGATTTGTATCGCTTTCGTGTCTGTAGTTGTAGTTGTACCGGCTCGACCACACCGACACTAGTGGGTGCTTTTGTTTTTTTTTTAATTTTTGATTCGCTAGTTGTACGACCACCTGCGCAGACTCAATCATAACGAAACTAGTGGGTGCTTTTGTTTCTTTTAGATTTGATTTGCCTTACGACGGTGACTGTAGTGGTAGTTTAAGCTTCGCCTCGTTTATATATAAAGTACTAGCCTTTCCCGCGGCTCCGCTCAAGTTCTAAAGGCTGAAAATCAAACGAAATGTTTTTCTCCCGTTTTTGCAATTGCAACATTTTTCATTGATACCTATAGCCTTCCTCGATAAACGGACTATCTAACACAAAAAGATTTTTTCAATTTGGACCAGTGGTTCCTGAGATTAGCGCGTTCAACCAAACAAACTCTTTAGCTTTATCATATTAGTATAGATATATAAATAAGTATGTTGGGCCATTAGCACACAGCTCTATCTAGTTCCCTGGTAAGCTACGAGGTTGGTATTGTGGATACCAGGTAGTCATCATCATCATCAGCCCTTTTTAATGTCCCACTGTTGGGCACGGGCCTCCCTCACTACGAGGGGGATCAGGCCATAGTCCACCGCGCTGGCTGCGAGTTGGCGGACTTCACATGTCTTTCGAAAACTTGCTAGGTTCTCTCAGACATGCAGGTTTCCTCACGATGTTTTCCTTCACCGTAAGACAAGTGGTAATCATGATAGAAAAGATTCGCACATGAAAATCTCAGAGGTGCGAGACCCGGATTCGAACCCGCATCACTCGGTTGTCCAAGCGAGCGTGGTACCGCTGGGCTACCACTGTACCACCTACCTACCAGGTAGTATCTTAATAAAATTCTCAACACCTAATGTTAAAGTTAAACTAGTTGATAATGTTGTAGTATTAAGTGAGGAAATAGTAAAACCAGTAGAATCTACCAAATTTCTAAGTATTATCATAGATTCGAATTTACAGTGGAACCTCCATATTGTGGGGCAAGCAAATAGGTTCAGTTCTGAGGGATAAAGAATTTTATTTATTTATTTAGCAGCATATCGGAATTAGAAATGTATAGGTAAGATAAATGTAAAGTAGATAGAAAATTTACAATATTTAAAGTTTTTTCATTAAAACAGCAAAAGGATTTCATAAATTTTAAATTATATTTTCATTCTAGATGATGACGGCACACAGAATGTGCGGCTTCTAACAAAAGTCCTGATATCACACGGTGTTTGGACTGAACCATGTGGTGTAGACATATCTGTGTGTCTAGCGGTAGAAGAGGGTGGTGGTCGTGAAGCAGCTCCTCTGGTTGAATTGTGTCGCCCTGTTCGTGTTACCGTTGCTCCTAAACCTATCAAAAGAGGCATATAGGACTTGCTTTTAAATGCAGTGCATAGACGACGTACAGTTCTTAAAGTGGATGAACCAAAGTGAATAATATTTTTCTATAAATATCAATAGTGTTTATATGAAAACAGTTAGTGTGAACTCATTTTATATGATATTGGCATTGAAGGCATTGCAGGTGTGTAAAAAGTGGACTGTATAAAAACATTTGGAATATTAGATGTCAGTAGTGAAATTAATGTATTTAAAAAAACAAACATATGTATTTCTCTAAAATAAGTTAGATTTAAAATTACATAGTACATAGTTAAAAAAATTTTAACTAATGATTTTCATACAGTTGAAATAAATTTCATATTATGCAGATTGTAGAGGTATGATAAGGTATTGTGTACTAAAACAGTACAATTGAAAGACAAATTTGTGAATATTATAATACATTATATTTATACAAGAAAAACAATAAAGTAATTATGGAAACATTTCGCACACCGGGTGCAATAACGTCATAAGTAACAAATTACATTTTTTCAGGAGAGCGATTTGAAAGTTGTCGTTCCATTAACGTGAAATGTACTTATTATCCTAAAGTAAATTTATAATCAAAATATTGTTTAAATTTTATATTCTCAAATGAAGGTTGTTACAGAAATAAAAAGTTTAGTAAGTTCCATATTTTTATTGTTTTTAATCATGATATCCACATTTATGACGTTGTTGCGCAGGAAGTTAAATTGAAAGTTAAGCTTTGCTGTGCAACAACGTCATAAAGACTGAAGTAAACAAAAAAATCAACACACTCATTATAAAATAGCACTAAACACTTAACTTTTTCAGTGGATAACAATAATCAACATTATAATTTAAATAAATGGCATATCAAAATGTACCAAAACTATGAATAATTTCTTATATTTAAGTAAACTCGTAATCAGGCTTTTATGAGGAACTAACAAGCTAGACATAAAATTTGTAGAAAAACAATCAAAGGGTATTTTTACCATAACATGCTTTATAGTACCTAACTGTACTAGTTTATAAAGTCTCAGAAAAAGTCTGTCTGTCAGTCTCTAAAAAATCTTGAAGTGCTATTATGCGATGCTTGTAACCTTCGGGTAGCAGCCGAATGGGCCGGCACGCCCCGTATAGTACCACTCTCTCACAGAAGACCGGCGTGAATGACAGCTATGCTGTCGCGTTTAGTCCGGTGTCATCATCAGTATATCATCCGGTATCATCAGTTCCAGAAATGTCATGTCCAAATGAGTTTCCGTAGTAGGAAACTTTAATAGGCTAAAGGTACTAGTTTTTTACCTCGTCATTCCTTAATTTATTTTAGCTTAAAATAAGAATAAAACGTATCGCATTTAGTAAGTACTGTATATAGATATACATCCATAAAATAAATAAATTTTATAATTACAGTGTAATAAAATTAAATCTGGACTTCGTCAAAAATAAATAATGACAACGATTTATAGTCTATTTCAGGGACAATATTGACATAATTAGAAACAACTGTACAATTAGAACTTTCTCGCACTAGCGTTTACAAAAACCCGCCAAAACCACAACGACAATTACGCCCTCAGTGGGTCATTTTAAGAGTAACATTTATGAAATTGTTTCACCGGCAGTAGACGCATGTTTAACATCATTTGTCATCAAAAACTCATTTTACCAATTTTAGCATTTATGACGTTATTGCACCCGGTGTGCGATTTGTATATTATTATTTACAGTTTATACATTGTGTGTTATTTATACCATGGCTATGAATTTGTATTTAAAATACACTTACTAAGCAATTATGCTAGCAACAGATGTGCATGATATAATATAATTAATTATTGTTGTTGTTGTTTTTTAAATTTATCCCCAATAGGGAAAGGCAAAGGACTATAGTCCATACAGCCTAGTCTAAATTTATAAAATTCATTCCATATAATTATTTATTTATAGACAAAATTTTTTTTCCATTGTTACTGTCCCACTGCTGGGCAAAAGCTTTTCTTTCATTCTCCTTCCACTATCCAATTCCACATATAATTATTATGAATACTGACTAGGCTTTGTCACAATTTTATAGTAAGTTTAATAATACAATAGTGTGTAATGCCTTTTGTTAATATTAATATAATATATTTTAATCTTTATCCATTGCAAGTAATTCTGATCGGGCAATGCAGTGGTAAATAAGTTGTTTTACTCCTGGCATCCAAGTACAGACAGCACTCACATGATCAACCATTAAGGCTTTATGAATATCATCAGCTTTATTAGGATTATCGTCTCTGAGTGCTACAAAAAAAGTTATTTTTATATTATGTATAATTATAATTACTGTTACTTAAATTAATTATAATGAAAATATATTGCTTAATATTGATTTTAAATATATTGTTAATAATCGTTTTATTTTCTTAGAAATTCTTTTCTTAATAGGAGAGGAAGTACATAAAAAATCTTACCATATGCTAAGTCTCTCATTTGTAATTGAATTAGATTATTTAGTTTTCCATTAAGCCACATGTCTTCCATTGTTTCTATCCTTTTTTTGATACTATCAGCTTTTGGACCTAGTTCACTACTGGATTCCAAAATTCCTAATAAAAGGCCCTTTACTTCTTGAATTGCACTTTCACTATCAATTTCAACATTATCTTGAAGTTTTGCTTCTGGTATCATGTTTGGCTTAGGAAGAGGAGATAAAGTAGGTAAAGGCGGTAAATTAACTGCAGGTGATGTATTTGTACTGGTACTACTACCAGATAAAGGGAAAGCAACGCGTTTATTTAAGAAATTTCGAGGACGATTCGGAGTTGTTTGTTGACTATTGTAAGCACATTTTGGTGGATCGTTCCAACCGGGATCATAAGGTACTGAAAACAAAAAACGTTATCAGCGTAAAGAAAGTGAAGTCAGCAATATAGGTGTATATTTTATAGTGATTTTTTTTAAATAAAGTACCTTTACTGTTTGTAATTGAAGAAGTATCACAATTTTCCATTGCTTCTATATTTTCTAGTTTCTTGTAATACGAACGTAATAGCTCTATATAATATTTAGTACCAGATTATTCTAATAAAACTAAATTCATTAATTTACTTAGTCGTTGCAGTAGCAATAAATATTAAAATAACTAATAAGGTAACAATTGCAAATCTGTCACACCACAGATTAAGTATTAGTTACTACGTCACACTGAAAAGTGCATCAAGAGAATGTAAAATGTAAATGTAAAATGTGAATAATTGTGAACTGTGAAAGCATGGTTTAGAAGGGTATGTCGGCTTATCGTGACAATAGTTTCCATTTACGGCCGTGGCGTGACGATAGACTGGGGTGCTGTGCAACTAAGGCCCGATTTCACCAAAGTAGAATAACTTTTATCCCTAGGATAAAGCTGTTATTTACTCTAAGATAACCATGCATTTATTTCACCAACTACTTATCCTGAGTATAACAAAGCTATACGAGAGTAACTCTTATACCGCCAATTTTGAAAGAATAACCGGCTTATTCCTCAGATAAAATCACAATGGTGTCAAATTTTATGTCAGTAAACTGTTGATTCATATTTTTGCACATTGAATTGTAATTAGGAGAAAATATTATTAAAATGCAGCGTTTGAGAAGAATTTTATCGGACAGTGAAAGCGATAGTGAAGATAACTATTTTATTTTGAGACGTCCAAGGTGGTTTAAAGAAAGAAAAGAGCATTTTTGCAACTACGATGAAAAGGATTTCATGATTAGATTTCGTTTATCTAAAGCAGCAGCATACAATTTATTATTAAATTAAATTAATTATTAATTAAATTTATTATTATTTAATTTATTATAATTTAAAAAAAACACATAGCAAACTAAACGAAATTAACTTGAAAAATAGCACTGACACATTGACATAAGTTCAAAGTGACGACTAAATTAAAAATGTCCTGTTATGCTATACTGTACTGAGATAATGACAAGTCTATTTAATTTGACTGCATTTACATTCAATTCTCATTCAATGTGCCACAGGTAAAAAAAAACATTAATCTAAAAATAGTTATACTAGGATTAACATTTTGTCTTTACAAAGCGGTGAAACGTACTACGAGTTATTCTGAGAGTAAATGCAGCGAATAATTTTATACCTGGCATAGTTATTCTTGGATAACGACATCATTGGTGAAATTGGGCCTAAGATAGAATATTATTCTGTCCCTTTTTTATCCCACGTAATGCAAGCATACTAATCCCTCATCACATTGCTCGAATTTATTTTGTATTTCTTAAATACCATTTAATTGTCACTTAAACGCCGTGCGCAGTGTGCACTCACAAGGCCCGCCGCGTGCTCAGGTGCAAAGTGTGCACCGCACAAGGGCATTTTCAAGGGGGAGGCAAAAACAGATATCGAAACGATTCGATGAGTTAAAAACGTTTACTGACTGGCGGCATAATCGGTATTGCACAAGAGCGCTCAAACAGCTAGCGGCGGGCATGGCACTCACTGCACTGCGCTACTTCAGTATACGATAGCAACGCCGTACAGCGCAGTTGACGCAAAGCTTAGAAACTTGTCACACAAATCATACAAATCTATGACTACTGAAATTGAGCTTGTAGCTAGACCTGTCCCTCTAGACAAATGGCAAACGCTCAGTGTCGATTCTATTTCGATAAACGCATTTAGCGTTCGACGAGTGCCGTACGCTAACAGCAGAATTCGTTTGTCAAAAGTGCCACTTTGCTTCAATCTGTATGGGGAATTATGTACTAATCTGACGTTCATCGAATAGATTATATTAACATTTGGCTACCAATTACAATTTCGATACGTTAAATCTAATCACTATACTCGGAATTTTAATTCGATTCCAGATTTGACAGTTTCAGTGTTGCAACGTTATGACAAGTACTAAATAGTGACGTTGCGAAATTATTCGATACGGAAATGGAATATTTCCGGATCGATTCCTCTCGTTTATAGTAGTATATCTAAACAACTACTACTTTAATAGAAACTAAGTATTTCAGGAAATTAAATATTTATGAACGGATAATTTAGTTATGACAATTAATTTTATTAAGAATCTGAGAGTTTTCTTTAATAATATTGTGTGGAATAAATAAAAAAATGTGATTATGAAGGAACATGAAAAATAAAACAAAAAGCTGATGTATTATGGTAATGTTTTATTTTATAAATCGTCGCAGTAATCGCTATCGCTGACACTTTCTGTAATATCTATATATATAAAAATGAATTGCTGTTCGTTAGTCTCACTAAAACTCGAGAACGGCTGAACGGATTTATCTTTTGTTTGTTTTGAAATTAATTTATACAAAAGTTTAGGTCTTTTATTTATCGATTGAGGCAGTACGAAGTCTGCCGGGTCAGCTAGTTTATTATAAATGTGTCTGTGATATTGTCAATTAACATATCTAGCCTACTCATTTTTTCCTCTTCTTTGACAACATGGGATACGCATTTAGACCATTCGGTAGCCGTCATTTTTTGAATTCCTTCCTCAAATAAATTTCTCAGGTCTGTCAATTTGAAGGTTTTATTATTTTGAGCTACATGCCTTTACCTGCGCCCATATCAATTCGATAGGGTTCAACTCGCAATGGTAAGGGCACCGTCTTAAAACCGTGATCCCATGTTATGCTGCCATTTTGTCTACAGCGTACTTATTAAAAGACTCGTTATGTGGAATCAGTTCTAAAAGCGTAGCTTTAACCATATCTGGTTCGTAATGAATAATTTTATTTAAAAGCAAGTCTTGAATGGCAGCTATTTTCCAGCTCATTTTTAAATGAAAATAAATAAAAATCAATAATTTAGTCTTTAATTGGCACACTAATATTATGATTACATAAACATAAATCGCGATTGTTTATCGATTTTTGTGTCATCACTACACTGTTATATGTGGTATCATTATTTCACAAAATGACATTAGCTAATGTCAAATGTGGAATCGAATTATAATTCCGGGTATAGTCGTAAGCTTATGTCAATCCCATACATTGATTATTCTATTCTACTAGCGTTTATGCCACTTGTATAACCCCCTGTTTTACTCGAACGTGTGCGAAAGACAGAGATGAACAATAAATTATGAACGAAGTCAAAATTGAAAATTAACAATTACAAAATAATCTCTTCTTTTATCTATAAGCACTCAAACCTAAAAATTGGGTAACATTGCACCAAATAAATAGTATTCTATAAAAGAGCGTAAAATTGCTATTTCCAATTGCTATATTATTATGTTATCTATAATCATCTACAAATACAAACCCACGGTCTAGAAGACCGTGACTTCTCAATTCATATTATGGATGAATCCACATTCCATAATCTATGCCATTTTCAAAACTTATTATCCGGGTGTATATAAAAGTTACTTTATGATTCTGTGGTTCGACATCAGTCAATCACGTCAGTTGTCACGTCAAACACGAAGGTCGAAGGGAAACATTTAAAAACTGAGAAATGGCATATCACAAGTATTTTAGTGGTTATTTAAATTTATTTTCTGTGTTATTGCTTATGATATCACTATGGGCAGTGCGAGTTGTTGAAGGTATACTTTATTCTATTTGGATTTTTTTTTAGATGTCGTACTTCAATAATTTGCATCAACGATTGTTTATCTTCTTTTTACCTAACAATTACGTGGCCTTATATTATGGGTGGATAAAGTAACTTTATTAAATGAAACAAATTTTTTATGAATCATTTTATTTTAATTCTATAACAGGCTCAAAAGCAGAGTTCGTGACATGTGGAACTATTTTGAAATTAATGAACACAGACCTAAGATTGCGGCTTCATTCACATGATGTGAAATATGGTTCTGGATCAGGCCAACAGTCTGTCACAGCTCTTGATATATCAGACGATCATAATAGCCACTGGCTTATTCGCCCTGCTATGGGAGAAACATGTAAAAGAGGGTGAGATAATGATAATTTTTTGAATATTTGCTACCTGTATTCAACTTTCAAAGAATACTAATAACCACGCATATTATATTTCAGAACTCCAATTAAGTGTAATACTAACATTAGATTACAACATGTGAGTACTAAGAAGAATTTACACTCACACTACTTTTCATCACCTTTGTCTGGAAACCAAGAGGTTTCTTGTTATGGAGATGAAGATGGAGAAGGTGACAGTGGTGATAATTGGACTGTTGTTTGTAATAATGACTACTGGAGAAGAGACACTCCTGTCAAACTAAAACATGTTGATACTGCAGCGTAAGAAACTTAATTATTAAATGCATAATTTAATTCAATAAAATTTATGTAAAAAAAGTGATTAAAATAGTTAATAAATAAAAAATTTGTAAGACTTTAATAAAGTGTTGTCTAGAAACACAATAATTTTCTGATTTTTTGAAGTTTTTTTTAAAACTTATTTATTTTTTCAGATACCTAGCAGGTTCAGGCAGAACGTTTGGTAGACCTATTAGTGGTCAGGGTGAAGTAGTTGGTGTTACTTCTCAATATGGTGCATACACAGACTGGCAAGCACAAGAAGGACTTTTTGTCCATCCAAGTGAAAATCTACCACACATGCAAAATGCTATTCACACAGAGTTATAATATGGAAATAGAACACATAGATAATGTAGTTTATTTTATTTCTATTAAGGTTCATAATGCTCGCTAGTTAAGGTGCTCCTAAACAGGCAATATTTTCTGCAATGTGTGGTTGCAATATTGGCAACTAATTGCAGGGCCATCACAAAAATATTGCAACCATGGCCGAGCAATATGTGGCAGGGCAATGTGTTGCAATATGTCTGCGATTTACTAAACTTAAATTTACTATTTATTAAACTTCAGTCGCATAGAAAGGACACTATGCCATAACAATAGAGAGTGACAGAAACAACAATAGAATTTGCCGGAGCAATATTGCAGAAATTGATTGCTGAGAGATCATCCTGCAATATCGGCCATATGCAGCCATACCAATTGGAAATATGGCTGGGACAGTATAGCTATATTGCATAGTCTTGCTGGTATTACTTGCAATGTTGCCAGCCACTGTATTGCAGAAAAATATTGCCCGTTTTGAAGCACCTTAAATAATATTTTGAATTCAAATCAAAACATGTTTCATAAATATGTTTTTCAAACATAAAATGAATACAAGCTGTAAGTATAAGGCCACACTACGATTTTCGACGATGTCCTTTTACAATTTAAAGAATACGCTACTAGCAAACCCACGCGTCGTTTCTTCTCGCGACTTATTGTAAAACTGCAACTTGTTGCTAAACTTCGTCTGACTAGATACCATGTAATAATTTGTGGCTGGTCCCTGACATTTTTAGAGATTCGTATAAGACTCGTGTATTAAATCTTTGGGTAGTGAGTGGATAAACCCAGCATTCGTAAGGTTTTCCTTGATTTCCTTTAAGCCACTTTCACAAAGTCTATTTTGAAGTAATTTATGTGCAGGGGTACAAAGGTAGTAAAAGACAACTGCTCGCGGCATTAAACTGAAGTGCGGCCTTACACTAAGAGTCTATGCACTCCCTTGTTGTATAGCACCAAATGTTTCATTAAAATTAAAAAATGCTATTAATTGCATTTGTGTGTATTAATATTTCATTGCAGACTCGAGACTAACATGTCAAGAATAGGTTAGAAGATTCTTATGTGCATAGGGCTGTGCTAGGCTAATTTAGGCTGTCATTGTCTTTAATTTTACATACTACTTTATAAAATACATACATTTAATAGCATTAAATTTTAAAGTGGATAGTGTTTAGTTAAATTATATTTTAATATATATCTAGCTCAAAGTTTTAATCTGTTTTTATCAATAGTCAATATAATATAAATAATATATGTATATTGTAGTATTACTCAAATAACATAACGTCAGTGTAATCTAATGCTTTTATGTATTTCTGTGACTGTCAAAGCTTAAAGTAAGCTTAAGTTCAAAGCTTTTTGTTTTTATGTAAATCATTCAAACCTAAAGAAGCATCTTTTGTATTCAAATAAAAAGAGTTCATTATTAAATAAAATGCATATCCTTTCACTAAAAACTTTATTGTCAAATGTTACATGAGGTGAGAAATGTTAAAGTTACAAATTTGCAGTGCTTCAAGAGCATCAAATTTATATAAATAATACTGACAAAGATACTTTTAGTAAATATAGATTGTAAATTTTAAAATCACTTATAAGTAGAAAAGAAATATTTAATTTTAGAATATTTTTCAGATATGTGAGAATTATAGAATAACATCTTTTCTTCCAGTTAGTTGCGATTTTGTTTAATTTGATGATGCTATTGAAGCACAAAAATAATGTTTAAACATATTTTTAAAACTAAATAAAAAGATAAAAATAATCATAAAGTTGCACCCGGCCACTCAGTCATGGTGCTTTTACTTTCCTAAAAATGGTCAAAAGAAAAATCCAAACTAAAATTTTAACTTAGAGTAATAAATGCATTCTTTCTATTCATGTGCCTTAGAATGTTATGTTTGAATAGTAAGTACAATCATGGGCAAGTGTAAATTTTGTATTTGGAAATAGACCACAGTCACAAAATTATTTAAACATACATCTATCATGTGTCATAATTTCATCTGTTCCTGTGCATTTTTTTTAATTGATTATGTATGCATCTCAGAAAAAGTAAATGACTTCCTAATAAATAAAGCAGTAGAACTAAGCAAGTAATTAGGATGTAAGGATTTAGCTGACAAAATGGTGTTGCTAAGAATGTCATACAATACAAAATGATTTGAAAACATAAGAGTGCACAAAAAGCACATTCATGGCTTTATTTTTGTGCAAATCAATTCATTTAATAATCATACAAACTAGGTCTTGAGTCAATTATTTATTAAGGGGAACTAGCATAGTTTATTGGCTAGTACACTGTTGAGTTTTTCTAGTGCATATGTCAGGTTGGTGTACAATTTTTTATCACAGCCATATTCCTCAATTGTGCTGAAGCGGAATGTTCTGAAGTTCTTCTCCACATCAATATATGTAACGGCTTGCATCAAAGGACATAAAATAATTTTCGTGTGATCTTGGAAATTTATCTGAAATGACAATATTAATAGGATTTTACTATTTAAATCCATTAAAAGTATATGTAGTCTAGTTATTAAGTTTTATATTGGAACTAGTTCTTTCCATAAATTCTTAATAAGTATTATTATTTATTTAAGAATAACAATCAATTAAGAATTTAATTATTTTATGATTTAAAAACTTTACCTGTAAAGTTCCATTGGTCAGGTACATAATGACTGCCAGAGTGGTTCTGAACCATTGGTGTAAGTGCGGCAACCGCGACAGACCGTCGCTCTCTCTTACTTGTACTGATGCACCTAAATTGTAATTTTTATGTGTTAAATAAAAGTTAAGTAAAAGGGTCTTTAAAAAAACTAACTTTATTAATTTTATTTTATAAATGAAATTCTAAAAGATATTTCGGATTTTGTCGCGGCTTTATTTTGATTTTTGGTTCCCAACGTTTCGAATGCAAAACGTAACGAAAAGATAGTTTCATTTATAATGTCAAATATTCGCGTAAACCTCAAAAAAGATTGTGTTTTATTAAATCATTGATCATTATTTAAAAATGACAATATTGTACTTTCGTTGTTTTTAAGCGTTTTACAGTCATACACCATTAACACTGTTACTGGTGTTTGTAGTGATAGATTGGAAGGCTTGGATAGATTAATGCTGACAAATTATTGATTTGGTTTAATTTTATAGGAAATAGTCTGAATTACATGTTCATATATTGCCATGTAAAGAGAGAAGAAAAGTAATTGTAACTTACCAGCTTTCATAAGGTGTTCAGTCATGTATCGTCTGAAGTAGGTGAGAAGTTTCATCTTCTTGTCTAGTTCCTGTGGATATTCCCGCATAGTCATGTACTGCTCCTGGCCCTGACGGTTGATGTAATGCACATTCCTGCAAAATATTAATTAACATCATAAGTTCATATTTTGTTATGGTGATAACAGCCTACAAAAAAGTGTTGCAAAAAAATTGAGCTATAATATGGATTTTCTTTTAATATTTTGTTAAAAGTAGTTCTGTTATTTTTAGAATAAAATACCACAATAATACATAATAAAAAAATAAACAGGTATTAAAATTTTATAACAATTATTATAGAAATTTTATAATTTTGTAATAAAATAAAAGAAGCCTAAGTTACTCCTTATAACATAAGCTATTTGACAGTGAAAGTCCCGGCCAAATCGGTTTAGCAGTTTCAAAGATTAGCCAGAACAAACAGTCAAAATTTTAAAAATTGTTTTTTTGACGTAAGGACTGTATTTACTTTTATATGCTAGGGAAAAGCTGTTAATTTGAAATTAAAAATAGATCCCCTATTATTATATAACAGACACTTCAATTTTATTTATATGTACTGATGTATGTATGCACTTACACTCCATTAGCCAACATGATGAGTTTTGTAGTATCATTGAACATGACGCCGACACTCTCGTCGCACAACTGGTAACCAAAGCCATACTTGTCGCTGTAGTCCACCCACTTACCCACCCATACAAGTGGCTGGGCTGCCGGATCGCTCATATCATCATTGAGGCATTCGCGACGGCATTTCAGCTGGAACATTATTCCTCATAGATTGAAAGTTTTGTATAAAGTAAGAATTTGATATGTATTTTTGTAGTTTAACCCACAATCAAAAGATATCGTTGGCGTAGGTGGAGAACTAAATAACTCAAATTTTCTAGTTTGGAGAAAATCGCGATTTACTGATTTTTTTTCCATTTTTTAGGCATAATAAAAATAATTGAGAAAATTTTACTGTCAGTAATTTTATATACTTTAGGTATCTTTGCCTTTTATTTTATATTTAAACAAACTAAACTCTATCTTAAAGTGTTAAAAAATAAAAAAATAAAAACCAAGTTGTCTAATTCTGGCACAACATATTATTGCAAGTATGCTGCAATTAGCTATTTATTTAGGCTAGTTGTTCAGTTTTCCTACGTGTTAGACACGTACAGTAAAACAAATTAAGGTGAAATAAGTGCAGTTATTGAATTTGCCAACTACTAGATATCATTAAATATGAAAATTAACTTCTTTGAACATAATTTACTTTAAATAATTTATCAACAATTATTTATGTCACACAAAATAAAAAGCTGTGTTTGAAATATTAACAATGTTTTATTTTAAGAAAATATTAACTCAATGGAAAAAAGTTAGCAACATGTATAATTATGAATATTATTCGTCATTATCTCATAGCAACAAGTAACAACAAATTAACAGGCATAAACTACTCAAATACAACAATCATAGACACTTTTTAAAACTTATTAGAAATAAGAAACAGTCCTTCGTATTAAAACAAACCAGAACATAATTTAAAACACATACAGAACATAATTTTAAACATAACTTAAAACATTGAATTACGCACCAACACCTAAGCGGGTTCCTTATGAAAATATCATTTGTAATGTCGAGGAGGCCATTATACGTAATAAAATGCCACAGTGTGATGCGGATGCATTAAGACAGGATATTGCAGTCATTTTGCGCCGTTCAAGCGCCTAAAAGTAACATTACTCTTGAAGAACACGCAGCCCTTGGCAAACTACGCGAAAACAAAGATATCCTGGTTCTCAAGGCCGACAAAGGTAACGCCACAGTAGTGATGAATACGATGGATTATGATACTAAAATTCGGAACCTACTCGCCGACACGAATACTTATAAGCCAATCAGCTACAACCCAACTGCCCGAGTGACACGTCATACGCGCTCTCTAGTACAACAACATAAGGAGCTTTTTACGGACGACGAGTACAATTGGCTGCATAGCCCTAAAATATCGCAGCCTCCAAAACTTTACGGACTTCCAAAAGTTCATAAAAAAAGACGTGCCATTGCGACCAATAGTGAGTCAGATTGATTCTCCAACGTACCACTTGTCGAAACATATTAATAAAATCTTGCAGCCATTAATTGGAAACACGTCGTCCTATGTAAAAGATTCTCGACATTTTATCAGCATCATAGAGGAGATCCAGCTGGAACCTGATGAGATTATGGTGAGCTTGGACGTGGAATCGTTATTCACCAATGTTCCGCTGAAAGAGTGCTTTGAAGTAATCAAAAACAAATTAAATTTCAAGGGCATATCAGATCGGTACGTTGCTCTACTTCAACACTGCTTAGAAGGTAACTTTTTTCTTTACCAGGGTCAACACTATCTTCAGTTTGATGGAGTAGCTATGGGTAGCCCAGTAGTAAGGAAGGTCCTTAGCCAACATCTGGATGGAACATTTTAAAGAGAAGGCGTTGAAAACAGGGCCTTTCAATATCCGACTATGGAACCGATATGTTAACGACGTGTTCTGTTTAATCAAAGGGAATAAGAAGGAAGTAGAGCAATACCTCGACCACCTTAACTCCATTCACAGTAAAATACGATTTACATATGAAATGGAGAGCGATCGTTCGCTGGCATTTCTGGATGTGAAGTTGTTTGTGCGAGAAGATGGCTCTCTGGGGCACACTGTATATCGCAAACCGACACACACGGATAGATACCTGAATGCCTCCTCACATCATCACCCACGTCATTTACAAGCGGTAGTAACGTCTCTGATTAGTGACCCTGAACATTTGGATGCGGAGCTTGCGCATGTTCAGGAGGTACTTATGAGGAATGGGTACAAAGTAGGTAGAAGAAGTCCAGGTCACCGTGATACACGTACGAAACATCCAGACGTTAATCGCCAACCTGCGTACTTGCCTTATATCAAAGGAATAACGGACAAGGTTGGAATATTACTAAAAAATTTCTCCATTAAGACTGTATACGTTCCATTTTCCAAGCTTGAAAAACTTTTGCGCACGCCGAAGGATGTTATCCCGTACCAAATACCGGGTGTATACAAAATTAATGCAGCTGTGGTAGTTCGTACATTGGCCAAATTAAGAGAACCATAGCGGAGAGAGTCAAAGAACATATCACAGCTGTAAAGAATCACCAGATAAGGAAATCAGCGATAGCAGAACATCTACTCAACTCAAATACCAATCACTGGATTGAGCTCCACCAGCCGAAGGTTTTGTCCACCGATCGAAGATACTACCGAAGAATCGTTCGCGAGGCGATCGAAATAAAAAAAAACATCCAAACTTCAATCGTGAGGATGGATACAGGCTCTCGTCTGCGTGGAATCCAGTGATAGAAAAATTTAGATATCGCGATTTCCCGTCCGACACATCCGTTGATAATATTAGCACCATGTGTAGTGGCCATAACAAATTATTAAAATTAAATGAGGGTACCAGCAACACACTCTCTTTGGATCCTGGCAGGCGATGCCGTCCCCCGCCAGTCTCCCCGTGACCACGGCTCGTGACCTCGCGATTCCATAATTATTATCTTTTACGATTAAATAATAATCTAACAGCTCAGACGTCAGCACAAAATTAAAAGCGTATGAACTACAATTCTGTGATGCGTTCGTGCCGCACGCGCTTACCGGGAACCCCGCACTTCACCTTACTCTAATTCCTGCGCCCAGCCATTCATTTCAATATTTCGCGCCAATTTGTCCTAATAAGTCGAATGATAACTTTACTCATGTTCATCTGCTTTCTATATCAATAATAAATAACTTCATTTATCTTATTATGTTTTCTTACCATGTTGTATTAATTTATATTTTGTTGAAGAAGAAATCGATAATAGTTATTAGTCATAAAATACAGTACTTTACATTAGAATTTAAAAAAATATGAATTACACAACTCGAGTTATTTAGTTTTCCGTGAACTCTGTTCATATTATTATGACATTTTGAGTTGAAGAAAAATTAAACAACTTATTTTATTTAAGTCATTAAACATTCAACTGATCATAAATAATAGTTATCAATTTATTTATTGAGTTGATTATTTTTCCTTCTACTGTTTAGTGCTAGTTTCAACATATTTACTTTGGCATTTGGAATACAAAAATGGCTATATTTCTGAAACGGGACAAGATATGAAAATGTTTGTTAGAGTGAAATATGCGGTATTTTTTGGGTGTTACGAAAATAATTAAATATCAATTTGGCCAAATTCGCAGTTATTTAGTTTTCCACCTACGCCGACGATATATAGTTGACAAGTTATTACATAAGTTGATAAATAATGTAATATTAAAAGAATCTTTGTTTTAAGTTTAAAAGGAATTCAATATTGTCTTTAAGAATTTATTATTACTGCTAGGTTTCAAGATAGAAAATGTTAAATGACCCATGCACCATAAAATCAAAATATGTGGTACCATCGTTGTATACATCAATCTGGATGGTACTTTGTTTAAGAATTATAAACTTCTCTCATCCATCAAGATCAGCTATCATATACATAAAATAATGTTGTCAGTACTTACCTTAACAGTGAGCAATGCAGATAGTTGATCTCGTAAGGCAAGGAGATTTTGCCTGTGAGAGGTAGGCTCCACTGCTCGCGGCTCAGCGGTCGGCACGCGTTTCACTGGCGAATCAACGGCCATCATTTGTTCTATAAGATTGAAATATATTTAAGTTCTGATGCTTAATGAATTTTATTTACCTACAAATTACATATTTTTAAAATCTGGTTTATATATGTATATAATATTTATATTGTTTTCTGAAATTTAAGCTATACAATTATGTTGGCTAATTATACAAGTGTAATTAGTAACAAAAAACAAATTTGTTTACGGGATAAATGCACCATTTCGCGTGAAAAACTAGTGAACTGTGAAGTTTAACTTTTGAGCACAACAATAATAATTATAACGGCACATTTAAATTTTAAACAGCTGGTTTAACGTCAATTATTTTACTTTTGACAATTGACATCTGACAGCGCATGCTACCATACTAAAATAACGAAACCATAGACTACCGGAGTTACCAGTGCTTAACGAGTGTTGCCATAGGCAAGATTTTTTATTAATACAATGGATATGCACACACTTTTTTCTAAAATGGAGGAGCAATTCGAAAAGCAAACAACAAGAATTACTGAAAATGTAACTAAAAATCTCTCCGACACTATAGACGAGAAATTAGAACCCCTACTAAAAGAAAACCAGGAATTGAAAAAAGAAGTCACTTTCTTGAAAACAAAGCTTCAGAATTTAGAAAGAGAAACTAGAAAAAATAATTTAGTACTGTACGGTATTAAGGAAACCGAAAAGAACACAACAGAACTTTTAGAAACTGTTTTAGGTACATTTAATGCTGTGAGCGAAAAAGATGGCATAGATAATTGGGACAAATAGGAGATCAGTTTCGTTCGTAGGCTGGGAAAACCTATCCAGAATAAAACAAGACCTATCCTTTATATCTGTTACCTTGGCATGGCGTAAAATAGAAATGCTGAAAAACAAAACACATTTCCCACAAAACGTATACATCAGCGAAGACTTTCCAAAAGTCGTTATAAATAAAAGAAAGGAGCTTAAAGCTAAACAACAGGAAGAAATTAACCACTTGATCCCCGCTGGTACCAATGTGTACCACTTCCGACGTTACCGTAGATCCCCGCTGGTACCTATGTGTACCGCTACACCCTCTACGCTTTTATTACTTATTACACAACGAAATCGCTTTATTTTTTTCTAAACGAGTAATATACAGAAACTTAAAAAGTTTTTTAACCCATATAACAAAACAAAATGTTAATCGAATACCGACAAGATTAAAAACTATTGCGTCAAAAGTTGATAAAATTTCAAGTAAAGAGCGCGCGGCTCGCTATTGGTTTAGTGAAATTTAAAAATTGAAAACAAGTGAATTTGTACCGTAAACGCATGAATAATAATTGTTAATATTCGTTGCTACTATTGATGTACTAATAAATGTATTGTTACGTACTACGGGTTCGGGATCGGAAATTAAAAGCGATCTCGCACTTAAGATGTTTTATTTACACTTTATGTACACGCGCAGTCTGTACACAGCATTAGTTTAATTTAGTCTCTGAGTACTATAATCCACCACTTTTAATAATTCACTGTACTTTTCTTCACTTTTCCACTATTTCGTATCTCTTCGTAATCTTCACTTAACTCCGAACGTCAACTGAACTCTCGACACACTGCCGGCCTTTTTATATGCGTAAATTTAGAACATTCTAGTATCGAAAATTCAAAATGTTTCTAGTAACTTCCAAATTGTTCCTGAAAATGCGTTATCTCTTTTTGTCACATTAAAATTTGTAATAAACTGTTCTTGTTATCTAATTGTCAAAAGTTAGAAATTGACATTCGCTGTTGTAAGGCATGGTACAAGCGTGCTATTATGACGAGTTCGCACTATATTCCGCGACACTACCCCCTCCTAAGACATGCTCGTCTCGAGCATCGTTGTTGCCGTGATATTTGGCTAATCGGTCCACATGCACGATTTTAGCCGGGCTTCTAGATGTACGTTGAATTCGGAAAGTGACGTCGTTAATTTTCGTTATAACCTTGTAAGGCCCCTCCCAACTGGGTTGTAGCTTTGGCGATTTACCCTTTCGTCTCACCGGGTTATGCAGCCATACCAATGAGCCTTCCTCGAAGTTCGTTCCTGTCGCCTTCCGGTCATAACGAGTTTTCATGCGTTCACTTGCTTGTAGCCCTGCATCTCGTATCTGCTCATAAACACTAGTCATTTTCGCTCTTAGTTCGCTGGCATATTCGGTGATGCAACTGGGAGTATCCGGCGAGCAACCACTTAATAGATCCGCTGGTAGCCGTAATTCTCTTCCGAAATTTGCAAAAGCAGGTGTTATGGTAATGCTTTCGTGTACAGCAGTCCGGTAAGATAGCAGGAACAGTGATAAAAACTCGTCCCAATCCTTTTGATGTTTATCCACAACCTTAGCTAGATGGCGTTCCAAAGTCTGGTTAAACCTTTCAACCATTCCATCTGACTGCGGATGATGTGGTGTGGTTCGAGTCTTGTGCACCCCCATGATTTTACATACTTCCTGAAATATATGCGATTCAAAGTTTCTTCCTTGATCACTGTGCATTTCTAACGGAACGCCGAATCTGCAAAATACATCTTTTACCAAAGTATTTGCGATAGTTACTGCTTCTTGATTTGGAATGGCGAATGCCTCAGGCCATTTTGTAAAATAGTCCATCACAACTAAAATGTATCGGTTCCCGGAGTTAGTAATCGGGAATGGTCCTGCTACGTCTAATGCGATTCTCTCCCAAGGTGCCCCAAAACGTTGTATAATTTCATTGCTCCTCGGCTTCTGGTCTGCGGGCCTTTGACAGAGGCACATTGCACGCATTTCCGACACCAGTCCTCAACATCATCTCGAAAATCCAGCCAGTAAAATCGCTCCTTTATTTTGATTAACGTTCTCCTTACCCCTAAGTGTCCACCAGAAGAACCATCATGGTAGGCCCGAAGTACCTCGGATACTTTTATTTTAGGTACCACTAGTTGGAGATGGCTATCATTTCCACGTGTCCTCTCCCATTTGCGGCACAATACTCCGTTGTGTAACAACCAACTGTCCCATTGTGCCCATAAACTTTTCGTAGCGGTACTGTACTGTGCTATGTCAGTCCACTTAGGTTTTGGCCTACCACTACTTAACCATTCCATGATAGGTCGTATATCTCGGTCTTCTTCTTGAGCTCTCTTCATGGCTTCATCACTCCAACGTTCATCTAACGAGTCTGTTCTAATAATTTTAATTGATTCTAATTCCTTCGCCTCTTGTCTTTGACAGTGCTTGCAGTCGTCTTCACAGGGTCTTCTAGATAGAGCATCGGCGTTGCTGTGATTTTACCCCCTCGATGTTCTATATCAAACTGGAATTCTTGAAGTTGTTCAATCCATCGTGCTACCTGTCCTTCTGGGTCCTTGAATTCCAATAACCATTTCAGGGCAGCGTGATCGGTTCTTACCAAAAATTTGCGTCCTAGCAAGTATTTCTTAAAATGTTGTAAAGTTTTCACTACAGCAAGTAGCTCTCTTCGAGTAACGCAATAATTCTTTTCCGGTTTAGAGAGTGACTTACTGAAATATGCGATTACCACCTCCTGATCACCCTTCCGCTGGGACAATACACCTCCAATACCAATATTGCAGGCATCAGTGTCGACAATAAACTCTCCCTTTGTGTCTGGATACCCAAGGACCGGTGTTTGGCAAAGATGTTTCTTCAGTTCTTGAAAGGCCGATTCACAATTATTGTCCCATACGAAGGGTCTCTTCTCTTCGGTCAGTTTATGAAGTGGTTTGGCGATGTCAGAGAAGCCTTTTACAAATCTTCTATAGTAAGAGCACAATCCCAGAAATGCTCTCACTTGCGTTTTGTCCTTAGGGGTTGGCCAATCTTTTACAGCGGTGATTTTGCTAGGGTCCGTTTCCACCCCGTTTTCCGAGACTACATGTCCAAGGTAATTCACTTGTCTCCTAAAGAATGAGCACTTCTTTGGACTTAACTTTAAATTTGCTTCTCTTAGTTTATCAAATACTGCTTCGAGTTTCTTAAGATGGTCTTCGAAGTCACGTCCTACAATAATTATGTCATCTAGGTAAACAAGGCAGGCTGCTCCTAGTAATCCAGCGAGTACACGTTCCATCAACCTCTCGAATGTTGCTGGTGCATTGCATAACCCGAACGGCATAACCTTAAACTGCCACAACCCTTTTCCAGTTGAAAACGCAGTTTTCTCCTTATCCACGGGGTCCATGTCTACTTGCCAATAGCCACTCTTCAAATCGAGAGTTGAAAACCATTTCATACCACTGAGAGTGTCCAAGGTGTCGTCGATTCGAGGCAGGGGATAACTGTCCTTTTTGGTTACATCGTTGAGTCTGCGGTAATCGATGCAAAACCTTGTAGATCCATCCTTCTTCCTTACAAGTACTACTGGAGAACACCAAGGACTAGTAGATTGTTCGATGATGTTATTCTTTCTCATGTCTTGGATCATGTCGTCAACCTCTTTCTCTTTAGCCCATGGAATTCGTCTTGGTCGTTGTCGAATAGGCGCTATGTCACCAGTATTAATTTTGTGCTTCACCAAACCGGTTCTTCCAATATCGCCATCATGTTTCGAGAACAAATCTGAATATTGGTAAAGTAAATTTTTAGCTTTTGTCTTCTGTGAACTTGTGAGATGTTCTTCGCAGTCTTCTAAAAGTTTCATTGCTTGCTCTTTATCCTTGTTAAGCACCTTCTCATTCTGTTGACATCTGCTTTACCAGGCTATCTCTTCGCAAGTCCCCACAACTTCCCCTCTCCGAATAGTTTGCGTAGCGTCACTGGTGTTCAGCACTGGAACCATGGATGTCGAAGTTTTACCTACTACAACTCTTGCTGGGATCCACGAGCTCTCATCTTCATACTTCTCTATAATAGCGCAGCACCATTGACTACCTGACTTGTTCTGAGGTAAAGCGACAGGTACTAGAGTCTGTGATCTTGGTGGAAGAGCAGTGTCCCTTAAGCAACAAACTTTCCCCTGAACTCCACCACTTATCGGTACTTCTCTATTTCTGCACTTTAAAACTCCATATTTCATGTCAATCGTACACTGGTAATTTTGAAGAAAGTCCAATCCAATGATGCAATCATCCACGATATCTGCAACTATTGCGTTATGCCAATAGATGTGGTCCCCAATTTTTATAGCAATTTTTCTTTCCCCCCAAACAGGTATGCGCTGACCGGTGGCTGTCATATAAGGGTGATGTGCTTTCTATCTTGCAAATTTTTGTCCGCAATGTGTTTCAGCTTTCGGTTATTAATGACAGTTCGCGAAGCTCCGGTATCCAGTGTCAGTTTACATGTCACTCCATTAATAGCGCCTTGTATAACCAAAGTGTTTCCATCTAATGCCTGTTTAACTTCTATCGGTGGGGTTGTAGATCCCCCGGCCAGCGCCCACCTCCTAGATCTGTCCGAGATCAATTCTCCTCTGACTTGATCGTAGGTTGCTACACCAACATCTGCCTGTAGTCGACCATTTTTCCTTGTATCGCAGTCACTTCGAAGATGACCCTGCTCACCACACTCGTAGCACCTTGGGTTAAAAAGACGTCTCCGGACGGATAATCCTCCCGTGGTAGCTTCCTGCACCCTCCAAGATCTAGAGTCATGACGCACAGCTTCAATCTCTAGAGCATGAGCGACAGCTTCCCTGAGACTTGTATGGTGTCTTAGGCGTACAACAGCACGTACCTCCGAGTCGCGAATCCCGTCCACAAAAGCCTGCAGAAGAATGGTTTCTATGGCGGATGGCGAGGATTGATATGCCTTCCGTACGAGCCTCTCAATCTCTATGGACCACTGCCGCAGGGTTTCATTGGCTCGTTGTGTACGGTCTTTAATTTGAGTCCTGTACACGTGCTCTAGATGACTATCACCATACCGCGACTCCAAAGCGTTAAGTAGCTCACTGTATGTGGTCTTCCTGCCAGGGTCGCTAGCACAAAGCGCCTCCAATACATTTAAAGCCTCTTCTCTAAGTGCGACGGTAAGGGCAGATCGGGCTTCATCATCTGTCCATCCACTTGTCTCCTTGATCGTCTCAAACTGGATCTTGAATGCGGCCCAAGAAGATTTGCCGTCGAAGTAAGGGACTTTAAAGATCTTTGCTGATGATGAGCTAATGTCGACACCACGAGGTAATTTCTGAGTTTCCAAGTGATCCATCCTCTTCTCCATTTTAGAGAGTTTTGAATCGTGCTCCTCTAAAGCTTCACCGTGTGTGACGAGTGTCGTCTTTATTTCCTCAACTTCTCTTTCAACGGCTTCCACCCTTTCCGTATTCTGTTGAAGAGCGGCTATGACATCCTTGTGAATGCCCTCTTGGAGTGCGCGCAGCTGTTCATCCTGGCGTCGGGCTTGCTTTTCTTCGAGTGCGCGCAGCTGTTCATCCTGGCGGCGAGCCTGCTCCTCTTGGAGTGCGCGCAGCTGTTTCTCTTGGCGGCGAGCCTGTTCATCTTGTAGTGCGCGCAGCTGTTCCTCCTGGTGGCGTGCGCGTTCTCCCTCGCGGCGAGCCTGCTCCTCTTGGAGTGCGCGCAACTGTTCCTCCTGGCGGCGAGCCTGCTCTTGCATCATGAATGCCATTTGTTGCAGAAGGGCGTTCACGTCTGGCGTTGTGCTCTGTTGAGCCGCGGTCTCATCCCTCGATGTGCTAGGGCCAGAATCTTCCCTTTGCTGTTCTGCCATTGCGCGTGTAGTGACTCCTTCCTTCTCGTGCCTCGGTACTAACGGCATTTCCGATCCCACTTCTGACACCAATTGTTACGAACTACGGGTTCGGGATCGGAAATTAAAAGCGATCTCGCACTTAAGATGTTTTATTTACACTTTATGTACACGCGCAGTCTGTACACAGCATTAGTTTAATTTAGTCTCTGAGTACTATAATCCACCACTTTTAATAATTCACTGTACTTTTCTTCACTTTTCCACTATTTCGTATCTCTTCGTAATCTTCACTTAACTCCGAACGTCAACTGAACTCTCGACACACTGCCGGCCTTTTTATATGCGTAAATTTAGAACATTCTAGTATCGAAAATTCAAAATGTTTCTAGTAACTTCCAAATTGTTCCTGAAAATGCGTTATCTCTTTTTGTCACATTAAAATTTGTAATAAACTGTTCTTGTTATCTAATTGTCAAAAGTTAGAAATTGACATTCGCTGTTGTAAGGCATGGTACAAGCGTGCTATTATGACGAGTTCGCACTATATTCCGCGACAGTATGTTAACGTTATAATTTTGGTTTTTTGATTAAATAAATTTTGCTGTATTGAAATCGCCATTAATATACAAGAATTTAGACGATTACTGAATGTTTTGATGTCTGAAAAAGTCATATCATTGTAGAAAAACAAATATAATTTCATAATTTCAGTTTTTTGTAGTATATTTCAATAGTTTTATAATATAAAATGTGTATATTTACAAATAATTATAATATCAGCCTATATGCTGTCAAATGTGACATATAAAACTGTCGTCAAATTTGGCTAGGCATTGCACGTCGATATATTATGCTATCGATGATATCGACATTTTAATACGAATGTATATAGAAAAAGTAAATATGTTATGTTTGTTCTAGAACAAATTGTAACATAAATTTTAAATACTCTTATGTATTATAAATTAAATATAAATATAAGTATAACATATTATATTATTATAATTGCAATAAAAAGACGTTCTAAAATAAAATAAATTTTCCCTGACGATCTCGGGAGTTTATAGTTGCTTGAAAGGGTTATATTATTGTATTGTACACGTATATACCTAGATGAATTTTACACAAACTTTCGTCCGTAGATACGTTTTGATGATTTCCATACAAAATAAACAGTTTTATACTTTTATTATTCAGGTATTAATGTTAAGTATTTCCCTAGTGTTTTTATAGATGAACCACGACTTATACTTCCCCAACAAACCAAAATAAAATAAAGAATTTACCGAAACGTGGATTTTTCTCAGTTATTCTGTTATTCGGGACAAAGACAAATACGACAAAACAAAATAAAGAAGAGGATTAATATCATGATACCAACAAATATACTTTTTCTGATACATATTTTAGTAAATAATTTCATCAAAATCCGATTATAATATATTTTATTGTAAATTAAATAAAATAATTTTATGAATTAGTTTTGTAGTTTCGGAATCTATATATATATATATATATATATATTACTCTCTTATAATATTATATTGTATATAAATTCTTTTATTGTAAATTTATTGCTACTTCGAATACTGGATATGAAATGACAATCATCTAGGGTAAATTAGTCTTTGACTACCTATAGGCATAGCTGGGCACCGTTAATCAAATAATTAACTCGTTAATCGTTAATCCGTTACTTAAAAAAGTTAACTTCGTTAAACGTTAAAGCGTTTCATTTCGAAAGATTTAACGCAAGTTAATGTTAATCGTTAATCCGTTAACACGTGATTAACGTTGTATTTTTATATCATTGCAACAATAATGATCTACTTATAAAATCTGTTGATTTGGGTTCTGGAACTTAAAAACTTCTCAGCATTTCGAGGAGGCGGGACCGGGCTTTTCACAGGCTCAGTTCAACGCCTTCAACACCCAACCGTTTGGGACTCTACAAGAGCCACTTCGCTATCATGAGGCACTTCTCTCTGGCTTTGGACAGACGCTGGACGTTCCTTTTTCATTTCTCCCAGTTCACCCCGATACTGATGGAAGCCGTCTCGACTTTCGGCACGCTTTTGCCGAATGTCCGGAGCATTGAATCTCTTTGTCGGTTTTGAGATTGTAAGGTCCATGGCACTGTAGGGCGCCCCCGTTTGGATCGCCGCCCTATCCGTCCCGAACGGGGTCCAATTGTGCAGTACGCAGCGGGTCCTGGCAGTGAAGGCGATAAGGGGATGACGCACGGTGTCCTTCTGGCGGGTGTTCACCCTGGGTACTCCAGGCGCAGGCAGCGTTACTCGCCGAAGTGTACCAGTTTCGGGCGAGCGTGCGCGCAGAAAACTTTCAATGTGGGATCCCTCCCGTCTAGCTGACGGGGCCATGATCCGACGATGGAGAGAGCAACTAAGAAACCCAGAGGCTGGCCTGGCGAAAGTGGATGCCGTTCGTCCTGTTTCACTGGGCCAGAAGGCCCACATGGTGTCATGACTTTCAAACATGGACACAGATGCTTACCGGGCGCCCGGCTTGTGAACACGCACCGCCAACCTTACCTACCAAACTTTACTTAGGTACCTGGTTTCGTTTTACTCGACGCGACGCGGTGCTTGGTAAAGAGTAGGAACTTGATTAACGATTAACGGACTTGAGAAAATGTAACGGAAGTTAACGAGTCCGTTAATTTTTTTCTAGGTTAACTTAAAAGTTAATCGTTAATCAAAATGTTAACTTCGTTAATTAACGATTAACGGATTAACGAGTTAATGCCCAGCTATGCCTATAGGATAAACACTTTATTAAAAAATGAGATCAGAAAATTTTTGATCTTTTCTTAGTCAAATTACGAACTTACTATTTTTTTGTCATCAATTTTAGTCATCAAAAACTATAAGAGCTACATTATTGAATTGCAAAATAAAATTATTTTAATATAGTCGGTATAAATACTTATATTATAATTTTTACGAAACTTTTTATTTAAAACTTGCCTCCAATAGTTTAGTTTTAGCGAGAATTATAACAAGCAAGTTATTAAGCAATTATTTGGCAAGTTAGGTAAGTAGTTTTTGAGCGTTTGCAATAAAAAACTTATATGCACAATTTTATGACAAAAGTGTTACTTTTGTCATAAAATTGTGCATATAAATTTTCATATCAGTGATCAAGGTTTCATATCAGTGACAAAGTTTAGCTTGTACATTTAAAATTTAAGCCACATAATAAACATAAAAATGTGAATTATATTGAAATACGAGTGTTTTTAAAAATAACCTCAATTTTTCTCTTTTATAAAAAAACCATCCAAATTCTAATTCTAGTGACTTGTTTTAAAGATTTATTGGTGTATATTTTTAAAGTAAGGACTAATATGTATTTTATTGTCACTTTTATTAAGAATCTACTCGCCATAACCTTGATGCATGCTTTGAAAATTGCGCGGTAACCTGTGTAAATACAACGAACGAGCCGCGAGTTTTATAAACTTTTGAATGTGACTGTTACTAAAAACCAATACAAATAAATCAAAAAATGGTTTTGTATGATTACATGTTTATTCATAAAGTAGTGTTCCAAATTTGGTATAGTAAGTATAAACGCTGGTATTATTAGAATTCATTGTAATACAAAAATTAGAAAATTTTCCGTTAACGCTGATATATAACGAGCTTAATTTTATTTATCAATAGTTTAAAGGACATTTTATATATTCTCATAAATACTCAAATTATTTAAGAATCCAAAACAGCTAACACATTTTAAATCGGTGCTATATAATTTAAATTGTAAATGTTTTTTTATGTAATGGTAGAATCTGCGAAAATTGCCGAGTGGGTTCGGTGATTATCGGGTGTTGCATGTCATATGTTGCGGGCGTCAAGTGGTTAATAAAGGAAATTTGGCTTACATACGCTATGACAAACTTATCATAAAAGAAAAATCTGCAGAAAAACGAAAACGATCACCATCGAACTCACCTAAGGGGACAAACTATTTCACCGAACAAAGAATGAACGCACCGTCAAAAATAAATAAAACTTAAAAACAAGATCAAGTACAAAGAACCAGATCGTTTTCGTTATCAGGATCTACAGCAATAAACAAACAGTAGCAATCAAAGGAGAGACGGAACCGGAAGACTAACAGCACTAGCAATCAAACCAATTTAATCACAACGGAAAAAAGCACTTCTCCAAGCCACCGAGCCTGGTCACCGAGGGGAAGAATGACCAACACCCTCAATAGAAATCAACAAAAACAATCATCACCCAAACAATCACAAAAACAAAAACAATCACTTAGAAAACCAATCACACAAAAACAACCACACAATAAATAAAACAACTTCAAAACAAAGAGATCTTATGTTCATATGTACCCTAAAAAAACACTTAGAACGGAAGAAAGTTTACTTGAATTAGAGCTTGCGCTACAAAACCTGAAATGGGATATTCTAGGCATCAGCGAAATGAGAAGAACGGGAGAAGAAATAGATGAGAGAAAACATTACATCATGTATTATAAAGGGGGGACATCAGGACATCGCGGAATAGGATTCCTAGTAAAGATAAAATACAAAAATTGGATAAAAGCATTTGAAGGAATTTCAGACCGCATTGCAATATTGCATATAAACGTTCCGAACCAGAAGACAGGATACACTATAGTCCAAGTTTACACGCCTACAGAACAAGCTAACGAGTGTGAGGTACAACTATTCTATGAAAACCTTACAGAAGTAGTGACAAATCATTCCAACAACCATCTCCTAGTAATGGGGGACTTTAACGCACAAATAGGGAAGAGACAAGTAGGAGAGGACCATGTGTTAGGTAAATTCGGCCATGGCAAAAGAAGCGTGAATGGTCAGAAACTAGCTGAATTTTTACTGGAGAATAACTTAATTCTACTTAACTCTATCTTTAAGAAAAAACTTAAGAAGAAATGGACATGGATATCCCCCGACGGCAAATTCAAGAACGAAATTGACTTCATACTTACAAACCGACCTAGCTTATTCACGGACACACATGTAATACAAAATTTAAACTTCAACACAAACCATCGTATGGTACGCAGCTCCATTAGTCTTAAACCTCCCAGAAGATCTCGACCGAACATAAATAAAAAGAAACGCCCTCCACCCTTACGAAAGCAAACTGAATATAAACGAAGCACTAGATACTAATCCACTTCTAAAAATCGCCAAATCTGACTTACATATATTGGAAAAATATAATATTATTGAAAAAAAAAGCTTATTGAAAAAATTAAATCAAATAAAACAAGAGACAAATATAATGTACACAGTGAAAAAACTACGCAACTCTTAAATGAAAGAAAGAACCTTATTGCAGAAAATAATAACGACAACAGAAAAAAGTTTCCGAACTTAGTAAAAAGATACGAGAAAGTATGAAAAAAGACAGAAAAAAGAGAAGATACGATCTCAAGGCACATGATGTCAATCTAGTACTATACATACTCTACTCAGAGGTAAGGAAAGCAATAGAATCCCAAAAGCTAGAAAAAGCACCAGGCCTGACGGAATACCAAATGAGTTAATGAGAGGAACAATCGACAACTAAGCCCGATTTTAGCAGTGATATTTAACGACATCCTACGCACTCAGGTCGTTCCAGAACAATGGAGTAAGTCCTACATCATACTTATACATAAAAAGGCCCCAAGGATGAAATTGGTAACTACAGACCAATAAGCCTAATATCTAACATATACAAAGTATTCGCGAAAGTACTACTGGAAAGAGTAACTAAAAGGCTAGACGAAAATCAATCAGTGGAACAGGCAGGGTTCAGGAAGAACTTCAGCACCATTGACCATATTCACACTGTGAAGCAGGTTATCCAAAAGTACAATGAATATCAGAAACCCTTGTATGTTGCATTCATTGATTATTGCAAAGCATTTGATACAATTAATCATGACTGTATATGGTTAAGCTTAAGACAACAAGGTGTTCACCAAGTCTACACAAACATAATTAGAAACATCTACCTTAAAAGTAAAAGTAGCATCAGCTTAGAAGCAGCTGGTCAATCATTTCCAATCAATAGAGGAGTTAGACAAGGGGATCCTTTATCACCAAAGCTCTTTACAGCAGTTTTAGAGACCATCTTCAGGAGAGTCGACTGGGTTGAATTCGGCCTAAACATAGATGGATGTCGTCTGAATCATCTAAGATTTGCAGATGATGTAGTCCTGTTGGAAGAGGACCCAAAACATTTGGAGTGGATGATTAAAGACCTATCCATAAAAAGTAAAGAAGTAGGGCTAGTCATGAATGAATCTAAAACAAAGTTAATGACAAACTCAGACGAGATAGACATAGTCATCAATGGAGATCGTTTTAATTATGTTCAGGAATATATGTAAATAATAAGCCATAAAGACCAGATGACAAAGGAAATAGACAAAAGGATTGCCTGCGGCTGGAAGAAGTACTGGTCCTTAAAAGAGATTATGAAGAGTAAGGAATTAGGAATGCATATCAAAAGAAAGACTTTCGACACGTGCATCCTACCATGCCTGACATATGGATGTGAGACATGGTCCCTTACAAAAAATCATAGGGAGAAACTAGAAAAATGTCAACGAGCAATGGAGCGCAGTATGTTGGGAACAAAGCTTAAAGACAAAATTAGAAATGAAACCATCAGATTAAAAACCCAGGTAACCAACATAACTTTGCGTATCGACCAATTAAAATGGAGATGGACAGGCCATCTATTGAGATCCAGTACACCAAAATGGAGTAAAATCGTGACATATTGGTACCCTAGAGATGGAAAGCGGAAAAGAGGACGTCAGAAAAGAAGGTGGGAGGACGATTTTCGAGACACTCTAGGATCACTCTGGACAAGATTGGCCCAAGATAGATGCCATTGGCGTCAATTGGAGGAGGCCTTTGTCAATAGGCACGCAGAGATAAGGGATATAATCTAAAAGAATCAAACATTAACAATATTTTTAATTTTTAATTTGTACTTTTCTCTGAATAAAGGCTATTTTATTTTTTTATTTTTTATTTATTAGCCATCTGTATGTAAGATTTGTTATCCTTAACAATGAAAGGAAGATATATACACTATAACCTTAACTTGCTGCTTCGCGCGCGTTCTAAAGGCTGGAAACCAAATAATTCCCGTTTTTGCAACATTTTTCATTGATGCTCCGCTCCTATTGGTCGTAGCGTGATGTATTATAGCCTATAGCCTTCCTCGATAAACGGACTATCCAACACAAAAAGAATTTTTCAATTCGGACCAGTAGTTCCTGAGATTAGCGCGTTCAACCAAACAAACAAACTCTCTAGCTTTATAATATTAGTATAAATAATGTAGTAAAAATGACTGACCATTGCTATTAACTTCAATGAGTGGTCTTCTCTGTAGAGATATGCCCTCCAATTGGTCAGTTCGAGGCGCGGTGGTGAGACAGGAGAGAGGCAACGCGGCCGGCATGATACCAGACGTGAAGAACTCATGTTGTAACAACTTGTCTACCGAAGGTCGGCTTGATGGGTTGGACTGTAGCTGCAGGACAATCATTGATATGGCTGGCTTGCGGAGTGTTGACGGAATTCTGTGAAAAGACATTGTGATTAATAAAACTTATAAGGGGATTTATTCAATCCATATAAAACATTTGTCTTATACTCTTAGAACATATATATTTATTTATATAGGTTTATAAGTTGTGCTTTCAGTGTTAAAATTTAAATATACAACTTTATAGGAGAGCAATTGTAATAATAGCTTTATAAGCTATAATAAATATATGTAAATAAAATACAATAAACTCTATTTGAAAATGCTTACTCAGTAAGCACATCCTTATTATTTGGGTTTGCATCATGCTAATTGCATGTATCTAATGAGATAATTAATTAAACTTTATTCATAGTCAAAGTTATACAGAAGTCTGTTAGTAAATAATTACAAAAGCCTATTAAATTTATTAAATCTAATTATTTAGACGATTTTTAAAATTATTTGAAATGTGATGAATATTAATGTTATCATTATGGAAAACCTAATGTATTTTTTTAAAAGAGAAAAACTTTACTGAGTATAAAACAAATTCACAATAAATTTAAATTAATTTTTGTTATTTAATGTTTGTTTATTTATTAAATGTGTATATTTTATAATGTATGTATTCTTTCTAAATGACTTAATATTAATGTAGTTAGTATAACATAAAAAGCAGATTTATGAATGATTCAACATCAAAGTATTATGTATGTAATTTTAGTTTTCTAATTTCTCATCTTCTAGTTTTATAAAAAAATATGAGCAAAGTTTTAAAGGTGTAACAAATATATAAGTAATATATCCATTTTCAATTAATGTTAACTACAGATAAAATTCCTGTCAACAAAATCAAGTCAACATTATGATATTTGGCAGTATTAAGAATTATAACATGATAATTTAAAAGCTTAAAATTGCCTTCATTTGAAAATGAGACTTTTTGTCAGGCATTTTTTACACAAGCTTAATGTAAAACCAATGAAATAGTTATTTTCATATTAGCATTATGAAATATGAATGCGAGTACATCACAGACAAATTGTAGGTTTGTCCATCACCACAACACAATGGTAACCTGTAACGTTGTTTGAGTGTGTTATCGTTGATAACCGCCTGCGCGTATCTAGAACCAATAGCTTGCCATGGACCAGCGAAACAAGCGTGCAGGGCTATGTTTATCCCCTCACTACGAAATTCAAATAATAATTGAAAATTATTGAAATTCTAAAATATTTGTGAATATTTTATTAGAGTATATATATAACAAAAAAAAGTTGATGGCACTTCTTCAAAGTAGAAATAGTAAAATAAAAAAAAATACTATTTATAAATAAATTAAACTTTATAATACCTATATTCACACTGCTTGATCCTTTTATAAGTGTCTCTGAGAGTAGATGTCTCAAACGGTGGCTTGCCAACAAGCAGAGTATACATGATGCAACCCAAGCTCCAGATGTCCACTTCAAATGAGTGGCCCTTTTTAGTCAATATTTCTGGTGCTATGTAATTTGGTGTACCACATAAAGTCTGCTTTCTTTCTCCTAAAAATATTTTTCTATTAAATTTAACTTATAATAAATTATATCAGAATTACTTAATAAGACTTTATTAGAAAAAAAAACATTAATTTTTTTTATGTCACTTTTAATAAACATAATAAAGATTTCAATGTAATGTATAATGGAGAAAGATATCTTGTTAACTGGAAAATTATATATTAAAGAGATCATCAATCAATCCAATGAAATTACACAAAGACTTGTTCCAAATATGTTTTACAGACCTTATGAATAAAATTGTAATATGTATATAAAAAATACTGTATACATTACCTTCAAATTCAATCTTGGCTGCAAGGCCAAAGTCCCCGATCTTAACATGTAAGTCATCATCAAGAAACAGATTTCCTAGCTTAAGATCTCTGTGTATGATCCTCTTGCTATGCAAGTACTGTACTCCAAGTAGAATTTGATGCATATAGAAACGAGTTTCAGGTTCTGTGATAGCTTTTCTACGCTTATGTAACTCCATCATTGACTGTTGTTGATATAATAAAATACTTTTAGTTCATTTGTTAATAAACAAAGAAAAACAATCAAAATTTATTATTCTATAACCAAATTAGTATTACTATCTATGTATTACTTTTATTGTAAACATACTTCATAAGAATGTATAAGAAATAAGGAGAGATTATTTTAATATGCAAAATTAATAGAAAAAACTATATAATAATTGATGCATCCTATCAGAAATACTTCATACTTACCCTTCTTTTGCAAAGTTCAAGTATAATATATATATTTAAAGAGTCCTCGAAGAAGCTGTGGAAGCCAACAACATGCTTGTGTAGCAGAGATCGGTGAATAGATATTTCTTGTGCCATCTTTTCTTTTTGACTTGATTTGACCATTAGTTTCTTAGATACTATTTTGCCAGCATACACTTGGCTTGTGGCGATGTCTTGTATTTCGTAGCATTTTGCAAAGCCACCCTTGAGATACAAAAATTGTATTTCTTAGTGTACATAAGTCGTCTTTTAAAATTAGTTTTTAAAATTATATTGATTGGTTGAAACAACAGTAAACATTTATTATATTATAATGTATTAAAAGAAGTTAACATCTGATATAAAACCGTTAACGATTTGGTAAACAGGTTAATTATTTTAACATAAAAATTGACTGAATTACATAACAAGCAAAAAGTATCTAATTTCTAGTCAACTTTAAATGTAAATTTCACATAGAACAACTTCTACTAAAATAAAAACTTAACTTACCTTTCCAAAGAATCTTAATCTTTGATATGTGCAGTTTGTTTGGGGATCATGTATAAATTCTGGAATTTCTTTCTTTTCATCTTCCTTATTAGACGTCATTATAAATTAACTAAAAATGTAAATAAAATCAAATAATATAACAATTAACAATCACGAGCAAAGACATAGACGATTGTTGACAATCCACAAAGACGATTTCAAATAATTCAAACGGCAAGGCGTTTGAACATAAATGGCAGTTGAATTGATATAACGGTAAATTATTTTGACCAATAGCAACTCTTTATTCTTAGACAATGTTGCTACTATTTATGAATGCAATTAATATACCATAGACAACATTGTAATATTTTTAGTCTCTGAAAATAAAAGTCAAATCATCTATATATACTTCTATACTAATATTATAAAGAGGTAAAGTTTGTTTGTTTGTTAAATTGTAAGGGGTAATCTCGGGATCTACTGAACCGATTTTAAAAATTCTTTCACCAATAGAAAGCCACATTATTGCTGAGTGTCATAGGCTATATAAAAAACCGAAAAATAAAAAGGCTTTTACGTGGTAGTCCGTTTTGCAAAGTGAATCGGAGAAAAAACGGTCTAATGAAAGCGTTTCTTACGAACGCTGCCTTAACTATGAAATATATATTTTTGAGTTCTAGAGAAAAAATGTGGAGCTTGAAAATGCCTACAAAAAAGTCAGCGACAGCATATGTCTAACTTTCATATTTAAGTTACAAAAAGTAGGTTTTTTAATATTCATACATATTATATCCCTAAATATTAACCCTATGTTATCGCTATTATATAGGTAGTTAATCAGAATAATAACACTTAGAACGAGAGTAGGCCCAAGTAAATTGTTACCATTTCAATTTGGCCATAAATAGCTACATACGTTTTCCATCACGTCAGTCGTCTCGATAAAGTCTTCTTACAATATTAGCTCTCGAATTTTATTTAAAGTGGTCTTGGTGTGCAGTGGAAGAGTGTCATAACGCGTCTCATAATAAAAATAAGGATAAGAAAATAACATTAGTAATATTAGCCAAGTTAGGTATAATTTTAAGTAAAACATTCGTCAACAGAAAAATTATTTGTAAACAAATACAATATAAATGTTGCCAGCTTTATTTTTGCTGTTTATTTTTTATAAATAATTACAAATTCTTATTTATATTTATATACTGTATATAACATTGGATCTAATATTATTATCTGAAGACTTGTAAAATCTTAATACAATTAACATAGTAATTCACATGAATCAAATACAAACAAATATATTTCATAATTCATATTCTACAAATGGCAAAATTCGAAAAGTATACTACATATTTTATTGGGGGAAATGTAATTACTTGCAACATTATTTGGTTCTAGTGCGTGCCAAAGAGTAATGCCTTCGAATGTAATTACACACACTTACACACACATTATTTTATTTCTAATTTGTTGAGCGGAACTATGACTGAAACTATCGTTCTAAGCCTTATTATTCTAAAGAGCTCATTACACTACACAGTATCAAGATAATCTCGCTAATACACCGCTCGAAATCCCGCATGCAAACTACGAAGCCGGTGACGTCGTCGGCCGTCGCGCAGCCCCGGATCTAAGGGGGGGCAAACCGGGGCACTTGCCCCGGGCGGCAGTTTCATGGGGGCGCCAAATCTTTGAGACAAGAATTCGAAATATCGAACAAATGAAGCCTCAAGGTTGTGCAAAAATGTCGTTACGACAAAGAATCCAATATGGCCGCCATATACAAATCCAGAGTTATGCAAATGAACGAGCAGGCACAGATTGTACCGTGTGTAGCGCACTCTTTAAATCTTGTGCATGCAGCTTCAACATGCCCATAAGCAGTTAACCTATTTGGGCTTGTACATTTAAATTTTATTGTTTCTTTAGTCGGATCCACCACGCGGTGGAAAATAATGCACAAGTGCATAAAAACAAACTTAAAAGGAAGTAGTCAAACCAGATGGTCAGCTAAACATCAAGTGTACTGCTCTATTATTGTTTTTTATGGGACAAAAGGGGCAAATGGGCAGGAGGCTCACCTGATGGAAAGTTATCACCACCGCCCATGGATCTGCAACGCCGCAGGGCTTGCAAATGCGTTACCGGCCCTTCAGGAAAGAGTACCTCTCTTCTTGAAGGATGCCAGGTCGTAACGGTTTGGAATACCGGCGACAGCTGGTTCCTCAGAGTGGTAGTACGGGGCAGAAAATG
Organism: Boloria selene; assembly: GCA_905231865.2. Lineage (NCBI taxonomy): Eukaryota > Metazoa > Arthropoda > Insecta > Lepidoptera > Nymphalidae > Boloria > Boloria selene. Next base: position 5,267,381 of record HG993133.1, read on the forward strand.
TCTCAAAAATCGCACTGTCGTGTAACGCTGGACATCGAGGTGGTGTGGGTGGAATTTACGGTTTTGGCGCGATGTCCGATGATGAAATTCTGCGACCGGGATCAGTTCAAACAATACCTCGGAACACTCCCCGTGATAAATGCAGAAGAAGATGCAGAGTGATCCAACATCTCTACGCAGAGCTAAAGGATCAAGCCGATCGGACAGAGTTGAATGCGGTCAAATGGAAGTAGCTGGTACTGGGGAGCTCCCGCCCAGAGATGAGAACAGTACTCCATGTGGGGCTGAATATGCGCCTTATAGAGATTAAGACACTGACCCGACGTTAAGTACTGTCTCGCCTTACTGAGCACACCAAGCTTCTTTGAGGCTAATTTAGCCTTCCAATTGACCACGGAACTGGACGTTGCTCTAAATGTCGACGCCAAGTATTCCGATACTGGCTGTGGCAGAGAGGGGAGTGTCCTGTTACGACAAATGACGATTTTTAACGGTTAACGCGCAGACTTGTGTCTTTTTGGGGTTTTACTTTGGTTAGCAAAGATTCGATTTCAGACACAAGTTAGTTCCATCACTCGTCGACGTACTCCCGAGAAATGTTAACGCGGCCAGTGTACAGGGCATCCACAGTGCTATCGTCTGCATAGCAATGAATGTTGCTGATTTGCAACATGTCATTGATATGGAAAAGGAACAAAGTAAGAGACAGTACGCAGCTTTGTGGAACACCAGCATTAATGTATTTAGGATCAGAACAAGCACCGTCAACAACGACCTTCACGTTCCGATCTGAAAAAAACTGGTGATCCAGTTGCATAATTTCTCGGGGAGCCCATAGGAAGGTACCTTCGAAAGAAGCACTTTGTGCCATCCCCGATCAAAGGCCTTCGCTATGTTCAGACTGGCTGCAAGCGCCTCCCCCTTGGTGCTTCTGCCCATCTATGTAAATTAAATCTATGTAATTTTTGATTCCCGACGTTTCCAATGCTTTACAGTGACCATGACTATGATTGCTGTAAAGCATTGGATCGTCGGAAACCAAAAATTATAATAAATTCAGTTCAGACAATAGTATAGAGTGCAAAGCGTCTACATGAAAAAATCGCCTTCCTCAGTGGCCAGCCTTTTTAAATATGTCGATAGATCTGCAAAAAAATGGAGCCGATCTAGATTTTAAATATTCAAAAGACTTGAATGCATTTGGTTTTTGCCAGTATCTTGCCGTATTTAAAGAGCCTTCGACCTGTGTTACAACATCTGTAAAAGTATGACTTGCAAGAAGTTTCCCAAATCCCAATGTTAGTATATAGCTTCTATTAGTACCTATCTACGTTCAACAATGAGTGAGGTGCGTGTATCTGGCCTCGCTATACTAGCCATTGAAAACAAAACTGCCTATGCGACGGACTTTGAGTAGCTAATAGATTATTTTACAGAAAAGAAAGCACGCCGTGTAAAGTTGTTGTCTTTCCTGATTATATTATTTTTTCTGTTTTATGTCACAAAATAAAGTTACTAGATAGTAAAAAGTTTAAATTTATTAAAGGAATATTATTTTCACATATGGTCACAAAAAATGCTACTTCTTGGCAATTCTAACAGTTTTTCTCAAACACTGAAGGGAGGGGGCGCCACTTTCAAGGTTTTGCCCCTGTTCGAAAAAATCGTAGATCCGGCGCTGCCGTCGCGGTGTCATGGGAAGCACCGGAAAATCACAAGGACAGATTAACTTGCTTACTCTTATTACACTACGCTAAATCTTAGTAGAATGTCTTGATCTACGTAGTGTAATAAGCTCTTAAGTGAGTTCTAATAAGACTGACTTAATCATGTGTAGTGTAATAGGCTCTTAATATGTACGTAGTTAATACATATACTCCTTTGCTAAAAAACAAATTGGGAGCGTGCAAACATTATTGTATTGTTTTTAAGTGTTGTTTAGTTTTGTCCTGAAGCAGACAAAATATTTCGCAATTCGCAATCACTTGGCTAGGTCCTAGGAAGCTGTTACTTGTCTCTGAGTCAACTTTTGCTTGAGGCAGGAATATAGAGCTCCGATTATCGTATAGGATAGATTTTATGATACAACTCAAAATCCCTTTGTCACTGTGACGGTAGATCAATGTAACATAAGCATTCGAGGCGTGTTTGTTTGTATGGATCACCCATTTAATTCATGTTGTTCCCATTTTTCAATCTTTTTCACTTTTCCAATTAGTTTCAAGTGAATTGAAATTGTTTTATCACTAACAACAAAGTGTGACTTGAGGTCTGACGTGGTTTGCGATGGATCCGCTTCCACGATCAATTTTTATTCTTCGTCTAGGTCAAAATTTCCTACAGGAAAACATTGGAAACAAATAGGTAATCTTTTATTTATAGTAGCTTCCTCATACACGTTACTAATTCTTCGAGTGTTTTGAATCGCACATGTTTGGCAACAGGCCATGGTTTGATTCGTATTCATAATTATGGCGATATTTTAAATTTTATATATTGTAAAAAAAATTAAGTAAATATATTAGTCTGGTTTTCACATTCATTGGATCTCCAAGCAATGTTAATTATTTCGAAGTGTCTAGTCGTCCGCATTATTAACTTATTAAAGCTAGTTTTTCGTTAGAAGTAGCATATTACTTTCCTTACCTTCTATGTGTAAAAAATTAGAATTAATTAATAAAAAATAACTAACTAACTTTAAATTAACTAAAAATCACCTGTATTGATATTCGTACAACTCGACAATAGACGGAAGAATAATATTTTTTATATAGTATGCATTATATATATATGCATACGTAGCATGCATGCCAGAACGCGATTGCCCCTACTAAAATTCGCTTAAGGTGGCTAAAAAGGTTTTCATTTCAAAAATATGATCGGGGATCACATACCACAAACTTTTTTCTAAAATGAAGGTAGAGTACCCTCATAAAAAAAACAATTTTATCTGCATCTCTACATAATGGTATACACTGCATCAAAACAGCACTGTCTAGAAAGAAGGTCTAGCATCAGGAGTAGTGGAGGTATGTTGGCTTATCGTGACACTAGTTTCCATTTACGGCCGTGACGTAACGATAGACTGGGGTGCTGAGCAACTAAGATAGAATAATATTGTCTCTTTTTTATCCCACGTAATGCAAGCGTACTAAACCATCATCACACTACTCGAATTTATTTCGTATTTCATAAATACCATTTAATTGTCACTTAAACGGCGTGCGCAGTGCACACTGTGCAGCTCCAGTCGATAGCAACGCTGTACAGGGGCGCATACATAGTATAAAACAAAGTCGCTTTCTCTGCCCCTATATCCCTATGTATGCTTAAATCTTTAAAACTACGCAACGGATTTTGTTGCGGTTTTTTTTAATAGATAGAGTGATTCAAGAGGAAGGTATATATAGTTATATGCATAACTAGCAGTTCCCGCGGCTTTGCCTGTGCTAAATCTAGGGAAGAGCCCGAGTGAAGCGAGGGCGAGTCGCTAGTATCGTACAAATCTCTTACTACTGATATTGAGTTTGTTGCTAGACCAGTTTTACTTGACCGTGCAACAAAGTATAAAACAAGTCGCTTCCCGTCGTCTGTCTAGCCCCTATATATGCTTAGATCTTTAAAACTACGCAACGGATTTTGATGCAGTTTTTTTAATAAATAGAATCATTCAAGAGAAAGGTTTATATATATAACTAGCGGAACCCGCGGCTTTGCTGACGCTAAATCTAGTATTGTAAGTATTAAATATAGTGATAATACTAATAATAATTGCAATGTATATTTTTATATGAATGAGAAGGTTTTTAAATTAATGTGATACAATTAGAGGTACCTTTGCCTTTTTAACTTCCGTGTTCATTGTTTATATATAAAACATATTTTTAGAGGACTTTGAAGCATTTTTAATTATATTTATAATATAATTGCAATTGTTTAAATATTAATATATAATATGTATTATTAGCATTTCCCGCGGCTACGTACGCGTTCTAAGGACCGGAAACCGAATTCTTTCTGAGTCGCATGGTATGGTATCTAGGTGAACTAACGCCCGCCCTTCGCTTTAAGGTCTATAGGCTTCCTCGATAAACGGACTATCCAACGCAAAAAGAATTCGGATCAGTAGTTCCTGAGATTAACGCGTTCAACCAAACAAACAAATAAACAAACTCTTCAGCTTTACAGTATTATTAGTACCTATAGATGTATCAACTGTTATCTATAACAAAGGCCTCGTAGCTAACCATGGATTTAAATGGTGTTTTGTGTTAATGCCCTACATATTTTTTTTATGTTTGTGTTACTATTGCTAAAATACAAAATGAATAAAATTATTTAAAAATATTAAATAACATTGGTTTATTCTGAAATTTGGATTCATTTGGACCAACTTAATTATTACATGGAGTGTACTGTGTATAGCATGTGCACACCATGACGTGCTGTCGATACTCATGAAATACAAAGAAACGCACTTCAAACTTACTTAGTATGGTTTTGTTTGCACGAAATTTTTAAATTATATGTAAGTACAAGGCGACTTCTTAAATAGCGTGGCGTATCCTCACTCGGTGTACTTTTTAAACGATATTGTGTGCATTGTAACAGCATTAGCTAAACAAGCAAATTTAAACCAAATCGTTGTTCATGTGCATTTATGACACGTTTGTTACACGTTTACTGAAATACTGAACATTTGCTGAAATATCATGAAAACTGAAAAACGTTAAAAAGTAGGCAGGCAAGGCCCTCCCGGTAACTTTCATTAGAGTTTCGTAGTTGAAAGGCAAATAACAAAAACATTTGACATGTGACCATTCAATTTTCTATATGTTATAGTAATTAATTTTAATCTGAATTTTGAGGTTCGTATAACATGTAAAATGTTGGCTATTCTTTAGTTCAATTAAAAAAATGATGAATAGGACTATTACCTGGTAGCCTTCACATGTCTTTCGATAACGTGCTAGGTTCTCTTACTATGTTTTACTTAACCGCAAGACAAGTAGGTAATCATATTAGAAAGGATTCGCACATGAAAATATGGCGAGGCGTGAGACCCGGATTCGAACCTGGATCACTCCGTAATCTAAGTGAGCGCGTTACCTCAGGGCTGCCACTGTCTAGTAGGTTAGTATTATTTATCTATTTATACTTAACCAATAAAGTTTACATTTACACATACACACATATATAAAATGTAAAAAAGTAAGCCTCGACGTGATAGAGTAATAGATAAATCAGGTTTCACGCGAAAAATGGCGGGTCTTTCTTACAAAAATGGTTTTACCTTTAATAAGACACGTCATATTGTGGTTTACAATAATTAACCACACAGTTAAAAGCACAGTATTTTCATTAATACATTCATTAATTTATTTCATGTCGTTAGATTTAAATGGAATTTATGTTAATTGTTAATTATTAAATAATTATTAATTACCGTACTACAAGTCTGTAACTTGTAGTGATCAATGCAATTGTTTAACGAATAAAAAAAGTTGAAAACATATAATACCTATTAATGTATACTGAAACTGACAAATTGATAATATTTATCGGTTTCAACCAGGGTTACCTACTTCCTGAGTAAAGGGACAAATCATTTTGCGATCACAAACTATTGTTTGTTAGGATCAAATTATTATGTAATTATGCCGCAGTTAACTGAGTACTAGATAAAAGAAGAAATCTATCACTTGCAATAGTATTTACTTTTTAATTGTGATTGCGGACAGTGCAGAGGACTGAATGTCATATAGTAGTTGCAAATTTGTAACATAATGGAAAATTATTGTTCAAGATTGGTATTAATTATTGTGTTGTTGATATTGGGATTTAAATTTATAAGGGCTGGTAGGCTCTGGGTAACTACAGATGAACGTAAGTATGTTAATATCTATTTTTTTCTATATTTCGAAAGAATTTTCAATTAATATTTAATATAATAATTTTAAAATTCAACAATTAATATTTTATTCTATAAAAAATTAAAACAACATTCAGAAAGTATTACAGAAAATAGGCACAAATGAATGTATTAGACTCTAACCTTTAATGATATGAAGTAGGTATCCATTCTCATAATTAAAAATAAGCGCAAGAATGTCGAAAACTTTCCATCACTAAAAGTATTTTTATACCTTCTTATATCACCTTAACATTATTAAAAATCTCACTAATAGTCTACATTTATGATATCGTAAGACACTAATTTATTTTCATTAATAAGCATCGCGTGCAGGCGGTAGCGCTTGCTACTGTTCATTGAGTACTATCAGGTCAAGTTGATGGGTTACCTTGGAGATCTGATTTACTTCTAACTGGGTTATAATGACTATTTTTATATAAAAATTTTATATAAAAATGGAATATAATGACTATTTTAATAATATAATGGAAATGCCATTATTAATGCCAGTCCTTTTAAAATGATAACGATTTTATTGCTAGCTTATTGCAATTTTATTGCAATTTGCTAAATGAAATTGTTAACCAAATGACACTGTTGCGTTACTATAATAGATGCTAGATACTATTATAGATGTGTATATAAATCCAAATCTTTTATATTATTTAGCATTAAACTATTTAAATTATAATCGAGTACGAAACACTTATTGTCAATAATTACATAATTCTTTGTTTGTCAAGTTTAAATTTTCGAACAGCACCTATGGTCTAAGATCCCACCAAAGAGCTACCTTCACTCATCTGCTTACCATTTTGGTATTAGTTTTTTTTCGGTCAGAATATTCTGTTAATTTTAACTGTCCGAATTAGAAAAATATATCATAATTTTGTGTTTGCGTCGTCAGTGTGGTCAGTTTAATAAAATAATAAATATTTAACTGTTTTATTATACATAAAAATAGCGAAACCTGACGGTATTAAACTATTTGAATAAATAAAAAATTAAATGTGACAATTTGTAGAATAAAGTAGAGCTATTTAGAATAACAGATAAACTTGACATACATGTTGTAAGGATACACTGACCTAGAACCATTTTATTTATTATCATGGACAAACAAAATGAATCAGCGCTGAAATAGAATTGTGAAATATTAATAGTTTCTACATATTTTGTCCTTAATAAAAGTTAATAAAGTTCTTTCAAATAATATTATCCATGGCTCTGTCCCACCTTTTACGATTATTTTGATTGCTAGTACTCGTATTTTGATGTACACATACACCTTACTTATATTGTCAAATATACCCACTCCTAAGGTAAGCGGCAATGTTTAAAATAATTGGCACATCACGATATCGGAGGTGTGAGACCCAAGATTTGAATTTGGAACCTGCTTCTCTCGGTTTCTCAGGCGTTACCATTGAACTTACCACTTGTACGGTACTTGAACAAAAATGATAGAACGAGTAAACTTCTACTAAAACTTTTATTTGAATCGTGGTGTGGTGATAAAAAAATTGTTAATAATTTTAGTTGAAAATCATATAAGTCCAGAAGATATGAATGAGTTTCTCAAATGGAGTTCAAGAAGTAATTCATCTGAAACAACAACAGTAAGGATAGATGCTGAAGAGTATGCTAATTTTGAGGTAAAATTTTTGGTTTTTTAGATCTATTATAGCGTAAAAATATCTTAATTGGGAATATAATAATTAATAACATATTATAATCTACTTTACAGTAATAAGTGCAAAAACCGTTATGCATCAGTAGCGTTTTTCCATGCGTGTTGTATAAATTTATTTTAAATTTATATATTTTTAATTGTTTTAAGTAGCAATAGTACATATTATAACAATTTTGGATTGGTCCGATTGGAGGTGTGGAAATAGAAGATCTCATGATAGTAATGTAGAGCTCTCATAACCATCGTGCTATTAACGAGACAATGCCACTATTTAGAATTAAATTTTTCACACAAAATGTTACGTATATACGTATAGTAGTACTACATTTTTACTTTACTAAGCAAAAAACATAATAAGCTACAGCTGTTAATAGTATCCGGTAGCATTATAGCAAACCTAGTAATGGTGAAAATATTTAATTGTGTTTATATGTAGAGCGGTAGAGGATGATTATTAAGATTACTCATAATGGATAAATAATATTCATATATTCCACAATGTTTATTTATCATAGCGAGAATTATATAAGAAATTCGGGTTAAAATCCATTTCCATTCATCCATTAATTGACACAGGCACCAAGAAAGAATATTAAACTCATATATTGATTAATTATTATATGTTTGTGAAATTTTGCAAAGCTAATCGTTCACAAGGCGGGAATACTATTATTTTTAGAATTAAAAGAACTCTACGTCATTTACGTTTTGTTTATATGATTCCATATCCTTTGGCGAAAGTGTAAACACTGATAATCACTACATAGTATAAAACAAAGTCGCTTTCTCTGTCCCTATATCCCTTTGTATGCTTAAATCTTTTAAACTACACAACGGATTTTGATGCGGTTTTTTTAATAGATAGAGTGATTCAAGAGGAAGGTATATATAGTTATATGCATAACTAGCAGATCCCGCGGCTTTGCCTGTGCTAAATCTAGGGAAGAGCCCGAGCGAAGCGAGGGCGAGTCGCTAGTATTCTTATAATAACAGAGTTTAAATTATATATCCTATAGATAATATCGTTATTGCTTGTTAAGTTAGGCGTTTAGAAAGATTCATCTATTTCATTCATAAAAATGAACATTCTTTTTTATTTTTTTCAAGGAAACAACGACTATACTTCCAGTTCCTGATATAGTTGACTGTTTTGGGTTGGGATCTTTAACGCGCAGGCTGTTCAATATGCGACCCGACTCTTCCAATGATGTTAATACACATTTCTATTTCTCTTCACGCCTTCAACCACGGAGAGTTCAAGTAAGTTTAATCATTTAAAACCCTTATTAGATACTGTCAGGTTTTGGGTCGAAAATAAAAAGGTTTTCTTCGTTGGAAAAAACTGTTTACCACAAAAACCTAAGAAGGTGAACGTTTGAGATCTTTTTATGACGAATATACCGAAGTATTCCTATACATTAGTAACATGTTCAATTCCGAAACCACATTTACTAATTTACATGCTATAAAATGCATTAAAAAGTTTCAAGATTTCTGAAGGCTGCATAAAAATATTATATCTGCGTATGACAAAATAATGATAAAATGAAGGTATCTACTTATTTATTTATATACATAAGTACATTTATTTACATACATAATTTAACAGATTATTTTTTAGAAAGATAGATTATATGCGTTTTTTTAAATTTAATACAATACTTTCAGGTATTTCCTGGATCACAATTTGGGTTGGAGTGGGTTGATTTCAACCCGGATAGAAAAACCGTACTTATTGTTCATGGGTTTATGAGTCACAGTAACGCGTCTTGGGTATTGGATATGACAAGCGCATTCTTAGAATGGGTACTATAAAATACACCTAACTTTGGTTCTTTACTAACACAATTATTATAATGTCTAAACACCAATATTAGATATATTATATAGCTAGCTGCCATTTTCCAAGCGAACACAGTTAGCCTTGTTTTAATACTTTTAAGTTTCTTAGGTTTACGCGAATATTTGACATTATAAATGAAACTACCTTTTCAGATTTTGTCGCGGATTCTTTTTTAATTTGAAATTAATCCGCGACAAAATCCGAAAAGGTAGTTTCCATTACTTTTTAATTAAGTTATTATTTTGAATATAATGTAATTTTATGTATTGATATAAATTATTTACAATAATATCGTACAAATAAAATCCTTTTGCTTAATATATTTCAAACTAGAAACTAGTAGAATATACAGACAATTTTATTCAAAAAGTATATGATTTTAATTTTAGGATGATGTAAATGTGATAGCAGCAGATTGGAGTAAAGGAGGTAACACATGGAAGTACTGGCGAGCTGTTGCCAACACGCGGACTGTTGGATCCGATATTACCGGGTATTTACTATTATTTAAAATAAATACTCAAAATATCCAAATGAATAAGGAGTAGGGACTTTTTTTTTTTTTTTTTTTTTTTTTTATTTTATTCTGAATTAGTGCTTGACTGCGTTCCACCTGATGGTAAGTGGTAACGCAGCCGGAGATGGTAAGTCGCACTAATTCAGTAGCCACCTATTCACTCTTGCCTTGAAGACACCCATATTGTAATCGGACGGAAATACTGACGTGGGCAGGTTGTTCCAATCCTTAGCCGCACGTATAATAAATGACGAAGCGAAACGCTTCGTCCAGACGGATGGAATGTCCACGACATAAGGATGGAAACCAGCTGTTCGTCGCGTCGTCCGATGATGGAAAGGGGATGGGGGAATTAAATCATGTAATTCCTGCGCACACTCTCCAAAATGTAACCTATAGAATACACAGAGGCTGGCAACTTTACGTCGGTGATCGAGGCTTTGTAGGTTGGCATTTACCAGCGTAGGGTCACCAATAATCCTCTGCGCACGCCTCTCAATCGAGTCCAAAGCAGACAGATGGCATTTCGCAGCACCAGCCCATATGTGACTACAGTATTCCACACACGACCGGACTTGAGCTTTATATAAATCAAGAAGCTGTCCCGGTGTGAAATACTGTCGGACCTTTGCGAGGATGCCAACTTTCCTCGCTGCTACATTAGCCTTAGACTCGATGAACCGCCCGTAGCTCATGTTGGAACTAATGTCCATCCCCAACAACTGCAGACGGTCAGTGTATTCTAGAGGCACATTTCGGAAAGTAGGAGTCAAGGTAAAAGGACTCCTTTTTGCGGTGAACAGACACGCCTGTGTTTTGGTGGCGTTGAAACTCACAAGATTGGCATCGCCCCAAGTGGAGACTGCCTTGAGTGTGAGATTCAAACGCTCTACCATGGCCTCTCTTTCGGACTGAATTTGATCTCTACTGGCTCGAGGATTTGGCAGGTATCTCTCTACAACAGTGCTGTCGTCTGCGTACCCATAGATACCGGGTATAAGCAGATCGTTAATATGCAGCAGGAACAAGGTTGCAGAGAGAACAGATCCCTGAGGAACTCCAGAGTTGGTTTTTAAGGGTTCTGATGAACAGCCTTCAACCACAACTCTGAGTGATCGGTCGCTCAGGAAGTCTTTTATCCAGCCGATCAGGCCAGGAGATATGCCATAGGCTGAAAGCTTGCTTATAAGGCTAGCGTGCCAAACCCTGTCAAAGGCCTTTGAGACATCGAGGGAGACTGCAATCGCCTCCCCACTTCGCTCAAGAGCTTCGCCAATGGTGTGGTTGGCATACACTAGAAGGTCCCCAGTCGACCGATTCTGGCGAAACCCATATTGTCGATCACTGAGGAGATCGTTCTGTTCTAGGTATGCCATAAGACGAGTGTTCAATACACGCTCCATAATCTTGCAGAGTATGGAGGTGATTGAAATTGGACGATAATTGGCAGGGTCAGCACGGCTACCTTTCTTGGGCACAGGTTGCACATTAGCAAGCTTCCAGGATTTAGGCACTATTCCAGTCTTAAGAGAAAGGCGGTACAGACGTGTCAGTATCGGAGACAACTCGGGAGCACATGTTTTGAGCACTATCGCTGGTATACCATCGGGACCACTGGCTTTATTCACATCTAGACGACACAATATTCTCTTTACCTCCTTATTAGTTATGGAGATTTCGGGCATTGAGATCCCGCAGTGAGGTAGATGTGGTGGAGTAGCATTGCCAGAGTCTAGATATGAATTTTGGGCAAAAAGCGAGGCAAGTAAAGACGCCTTCTCCTTTGCCGTATGAGCCAGGGATCCGTCAGATTTTACTAGCGGTGGCAGTGAAGGCCGACAGAAGTTCGTCTCAACTGCTTTGGCAAGGGACCAAAAAGCTCTGCTACCAGATGGTTGGGCAGAGAGCTTTGCACCAAAATGTGTAATTCGGTCAAGACGAGCCTTCTTTAATGTCTTTTTGTAGGACTTGGCGGCTAAGTTAAAGGCTCTCTTCTTAGGTCTTACATCCGGAGCTTTGCGGTCTCGAGCATCAACCCAGGCAAGGTAAGCCGAATGCTTACGCTTTTCAGCCAAGATGCATTCGGTATTAAACCATGGGCGAGCTTTGCCACCAACGGGTACATCAGAGAATGGGATAAAATATTCCATCGCTTGATGTACCACATCAGTTATAGCATCCGCACAGCTCGACGGATCGGAAGAAGAGAAGCAGACCTGCCGCCAAGGGAAGGATGCAAAAAAGTGTCGCATCTCATCCCAATCTGCTGACTTGTATTGCCATACTCGTCTAACACCAATAGAGTCGTTACCAGGTGGAGAGTAAGGTAATACAGTTTTTACCAGACAGTGGTCAGAGCTACCCAATGGGGATGAAACCTGGATGTTATATCTGTCCGGATCTGTTGTCAGCAGAAGGTCCAGACAATTAGCTGTATGGCCGTCCACATCGGGTACCCTTGTCGCTTGGTCAACCAATTGGGAGAGTCCAAGTGACACCGCAAACTTCCACGCTTCTCTCCCAGCATGGTCCGTCTTCTGGTATGGGAACAACCAATCTTCATGATGGGCGTTAAAGTCCCCCAGAAAGACTAGCTGCGCGGTGGGGTACCGTTGGATAGCCACATCAGCGGCCTCACTGAGATGTCCAAATAATCGAGTTGTCTCCTGGTCACCTGTGTGCGATCGGTAGACACAGGAATACAGGATCTTTTCGATTCCTGTATCTACGATAACCCAGATCGTAGAGAATGTGGGGTCTTCAAGGTGGCGGAGACGCTGGAAACAGAGGTCATTTCGCACGAACAAACAGACTCCGGCCCGCGAGCTGAAGTTATGCTCCAACGTGTAACCGGGATAGTCCAGGTACGCAGCGCTTAATGGACATTGAATCTGCGTCTCCGTCAAAAAGAGCATGTGTGGCTGCGCAGTCTCGAGATGGAGGTGGACTGATGAGAGGTTTGTGTGCAATCCTCGGATATTTGTGAGGTGCACATTAAGTGAGGGGGAGTGCAGCCGCTTAAAAACATTACCCTTTTTGTTTTTAACCATGAAATTTATGTAATGGAAGAGTGAATAGGATGGAGAATGGCAGTTGAACGAGGTGTTGCACGAGCCCGGCAGTGATATTGGTGTTGTCATGCCGTTGAGGGCTTAGTCTGGAGACTGCGGGGACGCCCGAACCCCCCCAAGGATCGCCATCGGGCCCCCTCCTCTGGTCGCCAACCAGCACGATGGAGCCACCCTGGGATTTTTCACAGATGGCGGGGCAGCCTTTCATGGGTGGCTAGCCCACTAGTTGGGCCCCCAACTGTCTGCGGTCGGCCAGCGGCAAGCCGTGCTTCGGATCCCGCTACCCTCCGCGACTAAGCTCTCGACACAACAAACAACGATCCACCACCAACACGGCTACTGTGCAACACAACTATTCAGACCCATTCCCCATACGGCTTCATCAGCTCCCACATGCCGGAACGCGCTGTTAGGCGCTTGGCGGCACGACTTCTGCTGATGGGTGGTAACTCTGCCGTCGGCTGATGTTGGAGCCTACCACCGAGACTACCATGGTGTTCGGTAGTTTTTCCCTTAGTCGCCTTTTACGACACCCACGGGAAGATATGGGGTGGCCATATTCTTCTTGCCGTAGCCACACAGCGTACCTTTCTTCACTCGAATGCGTGTATTACTTTTTACTATAGGTCATAGACTATCTCGACTCACGGTGCTTAATTTCATCCAAATCTGTTTAGCCGGGTAACAACCACATATGTAAAGTTTTGCTTGTGTATATTACTTCTCTGATAATACTCTAGTAATACTTTTATTCTTATAAAATAAGTAAATACATAAATCCTTTTAAAAAAAATAATTTTACCTTTAAAACGTTTATCTACTACATATTAGGTTTATGAAACAACTAATGGCCGCGACTGGTGCTAGAGTGAAGGATTTTCACTTTGTGGGACATAGTCTTGGGGCCCACATCGTTTCTTATGTATCGTATCATATTGGAAGAGTTGCGAGAATAACAGGTATTATTCTAAGGCTTTATTTGCGGATTATTTTAAAGTTTTTGTATATAAATATAGAATTAAGTAGATAAGATTTCAATGACTAACTTTTTTATAAAATAGTTATTAACAAACGTATATATTTAAAATGTTGTATTTTGATATTAAAATACCTACTCTTATTACAATTTAAGTAATTTTGTGTAAGAACAATAATAATATCTAGAATCAAATAATGATCAATAAATAAAGGTATCAATGTAAAAATTGTAAAGCTGAATTTAATTTAATATTTTTATAGTTTTTAATAAAATTTATAAATTGTAGGCTTAGACCCAGCCCAGCCATGTTTTCGAACATCCAACCGAGTTGAACGTTTAGACGAAACAGACGCTGATTTTGTAGATGTTATACATACAAATGGACGGCTGTTGCAAAAAATTGGTTTTGGGTTGCCGGATCCTATAGGTAAGTTTGTTATTTATAGAATTATTTATTTCTAAGTGTGTCAGTAGGTCACAAGGTGAATATAAGCGATCAACCCTCCTTGTTTGGGCTTTCTCTACACACCTGCGTCCTTTATTAATAAGTGAAACGACACTAATGTTATAATTTCTATTGGAATAAGCTTTGTTAATAATGTAAACCAGTCTTTTTACATTTAGTTAAGTACATATAGCATTTTAATTCTAGTGATATTAATAATTCGATTGGTCTTGTGTATTAACGTTATTAAGGCTTTGTTTATCTCAACGTATCTAGAGTTAGAAAAGTTATTGCAATGTAAATATTTGATAAATTATTTCAGGTCATGCAGATTTTTATCCCAACGGCGGTATGAAGCAGCCAGGATGTGCTAACAAGACTAACTCGATATGGGCGAGACTGTTGCCAATTTCACCATCAAGTAAGACTTTTAAATTTTTAATAAAATAATTTTATTTGAAATCGATTTTTAAAGATTGATTAACTGAAAAAAATATTTTTTGTATGAATAAATATAAATAAAGATGTTAAGACACACAGCACCATCTAGTTCCATGTTAATCTACGAGCCTACAAGGCTTGTGTTATGGACATTACATAAATAAATACATATTTATAAGAATAAAGTATAAACCCATTACTCGAGTACAAACATTTCATCACATAAATGAATGTCCCTACCTGCACTTGAACCCGCGACCACTGGCGCAGTAAGTAGGGTCACTAAAATCTAAGCCAAACATGTCGTCAAAACTTTAAATAATTAATTATGTATTAAATTTGTTTAATTATACACCGACTACATAAGTATTATTTTTTTTTTTCATAAAATAAATGAAGGTATAATCATTTATCAGTTTTGTAAAATTGACAAATCTGGGTAATATATGTGCTTCGACTGAGTGACTTGTTCGTGTAGAAGCTAAGATCGTTATACATGCAAAAGCTTTTTGCTATATGAAACAATAATGATAAGAGCTTTGTAGTAATGTACGAATATAAAGTATATGAAAGCAACTCATATTTTTATAAGTATTATCGAAGTAAAAGATTAAATACTGAGACCCATTAACTAATAAACACAATAGCAATGTAGATTCAACGATGAAAATCAACTAAAGACAGAGTTTTTACACGCTTTTTATTAGCTTCACCTGTATGTTTGTATGTTTGTTGTAACCGACTTCTTTGGGCGCGATTTTGACCCACTTGAAACGGCCAGATTTCGTTCAAACTTTGTAGATTTATTGAGGACCGACAATACATTAATTTGATAAAATTATTCCATTTTTCAATTTGCAAAATATGATTTTTGCTAAAAAAAGTAGAAAATAAATAATAGTTTAAAAAAACTAAAAAACACGCTTTTTATAGAAAACCGAACTAAAAAATAGAAAATAAAATTTTATTTTAAAAAAAGCGTGGGGTGCTGTTTAAGATACATATTATCGAAATGATAATGACACCATGCACCCCACGCTTTTTTTAAAATAAAATTTTATTTTCTATTTTTTAGTTCGGTTTTTTTTGTATGAATCTTAGCTAATGGTGAAAAGCTTAGTAAAATAACACACATACCTACTTCATACTTTATGTTTCAATTAACGGACAAGTTATCTTTTTTTCTTTTATCTGCTTTCTTTTAAAACGTACGTTACGTTGCTTGGCTTCGCGCCCGGCCGGATTGCCGGACACGACTCTACCGAGACCTTTCATCACGACAAGGTGGACGCACGTCTCTAAGGACAACTATACTAACTATTACATTACCGAAATTATCGTGTTTTTAGACAGCTTCCATGCCCTGGTAGCTAGGTTTTAGTTTTAATGAAATAATATTTTATTTAATTTGTTTAGAACTTCAACAAGCTATATGCAGTCACGGACGTGCCTATTTATTATTTACGGAGTCTTTAATAAATAACAACTGCACTTTTAGAGCGCACCAATGGAATTTAACATATGAAGGGTAAGATATTATGATGTATATGTATTATTATTCCCTTATAAAAATCTTTAAAGCATTAGTGCATTTAGGAGTGAATAATTTTTTTTTATTTCTAAATTTTTAAGGGACTTTTGTCCTTCTAGGATATGCCAGTCCCATAGGAGTGAATCATAAAAATGAGTAATTTTTGAAAATAAACCATGTTACCATAAATTGTAGTATTACTAACATTTTAATAATATTACTTTCTTAATAATCTTTAACAATATTATTTACGAGATTTTTTTTACATTTTATTTAAACCTTTTTTGAATTTCAAAATACACATTTTTTTTTTTTATGGTAAAAAGGGGGCAAACGGGCAGGAGGCTCACCTGATGGGAAGTGATCACCTCCGCCCATGGACATCTGCAAGCCAGGCTTGCAGATGCGTTGCCGGCCTTTCAGGAAAGGGATGGATGGAGGAGGGAGGGAAGTGGGAGGGAGGGGGGAACGAAGGCGGAGAATGAAGGGAAGAGGGAGGGGGGCAGGAGAGTGGGCCTCCCGGACTCTCACTCACCGGACGAAACGCGACAGCATAGCTGCCACTTCACGCCGGTCTTCTGTGAGAGAGTGGTACTAATGAACTATACGGGGCGTGCCGGCCCATTCGGTTGCTACCCGAAGGTAACAAGCATGGCACTACCACTTTGAAAATGAATGAAGTAGTAATACAAAAATCAGATTGTTATTCATGTGGATTTATATTTTAGAGTAAATGCGAGTCTGTTAGCGCCTTGTAATCGTTTAATATCGCCATGCTCAGTAATGGGTATAAAAGCTGCTGGTGGTTCCGGTCTGCGTCGCGCCGATGGTGCATACTTTGTATTGACTTCTGAGAAGCAACCGTACTGCCGTAAGTATTTTATTGTCCTTTATGAGAAACTCTAAGTCGGTGGCGTTTTGTGATAATTTTTTATTTACAGTGAAATTTAAAATAGTGATGGCAGCCCCCGACGGATATTATTATCTCGCGTTACATTTATTTTTTTAGCTTTACTTACCTTTTACCTTTTAATAGCTTTTTAATTCTAAGTAAATCGATTTTTATATTTGTATGTATAAGTTTAAAAAAAAAAATCTAATTTAACGCAAATTGATAAAAGTCATATAGTGGATTCATTATATTTAGGGAGTCAACAATATTTCAAATAAGTTTACTTGGTTCTTAAAAAAAACTAATTTTGTTCCTTTTTTGAATATAGACTAATTATAATCTGCGTTGTTAAAAACACAGTAATAATAGATTCTAAAAAAAGTACAAATTCGTTCTACATACAATCTTTTTTGATTATAGAGTTCGATCAACGTCACCCTCTACCCGAGTTGCTACGAGACCTGCGTCAAGGGTTCCGCTTAGACCGCTCGACCAAAATCAGACCTTCGCCGACATCTGCTTACGCTGATCCTGACCTCGTAGTCGACGATGTTTCTACCACCACAGCTAGCACAATAAGCACTACTACTGCTAAGAGTTGGTTTTGGGGCCTTATTAGTTCTTTAGGATGATGTATGTGATGTACCAAATCTTAAAATATTTTTTTAAAATTATTGTATAGAGATAGGTTTTTACTAAATAAAAATGTATCAGTATTCATTTCTGTTTTATATTCTTATTAACAAATCTAGTGACCAATGTATATTAACGAAATTTTAAAGAAAGAATTTTTTGTTTTCAAAACTCCGAATAAATATTTTTAATATCTCTATCTCTACCTATAACTACTTAAATTAATTGTTTCTATTATTACGTATACTTAACTTAAAGTAAGGTAATTCGTAACTATTAAATTAATGTTTTAAAACATCTTATAACAGTACCGAAAACAGTTTAGTGATAACACATTATCATCTGTGAACTTAGTAGCACAGAATCTATACTAATATTATAAAACTGAAGAATTGAACTACTGCTCCGAATTGAAAAATTCCTTTTGTTTTGGATAGTCTGTTTATCGAGGAAGGCTATAGGCTTCACGTTACGACCAATTGGAATGGAGCATCAATGGAAAATGTTGCAAAAACGAGAGAAAAATATTTGTTTCGATTTTCAGCTTTTAGAACGCGAGCGGAGCCACGAGAAAGGCTAGTATATAATATAGTAGTAGTCTTATTATATAGTTGGGTATATAATAAAATTATACTGAGCTTATCGAATTTGTATTACATAGTGTAGTATTGTTATTAGTACAAAGAAGCTTTTAACATTTATTATAAAAAAAAACATTTTTTTAAATCAGTTAATAGCAGCTTTTAGTTAAATTAAACTGTACGTAAGTAGTTATTATTTTACCACGATTTATAAAAACATCATGCCGCGTATGGGAATATTGTTGAAGGCTACTTCAAATATTGTTGGGAGAGTGACATTTTTTGGGCGTAACAGCAGTATTCATGGCCTCAAATATGTTTTCGAAAAAAGGGGGTCTAAAACGAGCCAGTAAGTACGAGTACGTCCCAGAGTCTCTCAGCGTAAGCTGAATTGGAATATTAATAAATATTCATTTATTGTGTTAAATACTATCTGTATCTATAGATACAGGCAAATAAAATTGAAGTGTCTGTTTGTAACATCAACATAACAGCTTTTTACTAAATGCATATTATATACTATAAGAAAAACATGATTTTAATATTTTTGTCTTCCTGTCCGTTTTAATTAAGATTACGATAAAATAAAATTACAGGTACCTAGAGACAAACCCGAGTAAAGCTAGGGTAAATCATTAGGAATTTTATAAAAGTAGGAATATGATTAAAATGTATTAATTTAAGGAATAATAATAATTCATTTTTGGTATAATATGTTTTCTAATTTGCATATATTTTCTAGATTCATATGGTTATTGATTCTTCTATTTTTCACTGGATGTTTGTATTTACAACTAGTACCAGTCGTAGAGCGAGGTAACACTGTCAACTTTACTCCGGACACTCGGTACTTAAATTGGACGACTACATTCCCAGCGGTCACTATCTGCGAAACCTATTCCCCGAAGAATGCACTGAAGAAATTGTCAGCGTTGTTTCGTTCGTGACTATTTCATTAATTATTCATGAATTAATTTAATGCAGTCTTTATTATATATCTAATAGATAGTAAAACTAGTAGACCTTTGCTCCTTGTTAATTGTTAACTACTAATGCATACCAAAAACTCGTAAAAGTGTCTAGTATGTTCGCGAGAGATCTTTTCCTTTTCCCGAGATACAAATCCTATAAGTTAAGTTAACACTTACAGTTTTTTCTTTGACAGTATCGTCACTTCTACATTAGAGAAAACTATCCAGCCATAATTGAACAAACTAATTGAATTACTTTTTTTACAGTTTTTTAATACTTTGAATGTTATAATACTTGAATGATATGCTTAATATGTTTATATTACCTTATTTATAATGATTTGGTATTTAAAAATATAGCGAAATTCTTGGAACCGCTAAACTATGACTACAGACGGTATGTGGCAGATTTAATTTACGGACGTGGGTCATGCAGTCGATCTCTTTGCATACCATGTGGTACAACGGTGCCTTGTGATGTACCATGGAGAGATATAATAGAAAATGTAAGGAAATACACGAAGTAACCGCTATTATAATTTTTAATTTATTTGTGTATACACTCGAAGATATTCAAAATATTTTTTACTAAGATTTCTTTATGGTTATATTTTTTATACTTTAAAATATATAACTTGTGTACTTACTTCTACATCATCTCATGATTATCCAGGTACATAAAAGTTGTAATGAAATGATTTCTGACTGTCGTTTTAACAATAAAGAAATCTCTTGCTGTGAGCTCTTTCGTGCAGTAGATTCTGAATATGGAACATGCTTCTCTTTCAACAGTCTACAAAGCAAGTACGGAATTTTTGACATAAGATATTGTTGTTCTTTTCACAGATTTATTAACATTTCTAGCATTAACTTTTACTACCACTGTATATATTTTTCTCTTAAAATACCACAATGTTTTTAAATGTAATGT
This sequence comes from Boloria selene, assembly GCA_905231865.2. NCBI lineage: Eukaryota > Metazoa > Arthropoda > Insecta > Lepidoptera > Nymphalidae > Boloria > Boloria selene. Next base: position 5,287,823 of record HG993133.1, read on the forward strand.
TATACTGTACTTAGCACTATGTTTGCCTTAGAAAGCAATTTCGATACTAAAGCGGAGGATTTCTGTATTTCCAAGATAATCACTTGATAACATTGTTTGTACTGATAAGATCATCGTATTTTGGCTTAACTTATATAAACAACAAATATTTGCCCTTGTTACACAATTAATCAATTATTGATTTAACAGGAATAATGAAGCAGAGCAGTTGTTTGTAAATAGGACTTCTGGACCTGGAACATTGACTTTCCGTCTTTTGTCCGATTCGCAAGTAAAAACAATTCACTATTATATAATATACTTTACAGTTTATTTATTATACTTTCTTTGCGTATTTAGTTGACACGAAAACTATAAAGTTAATATAGATAGGTTTTTCATTTTTAATAACAACATATGGTAGTAGATGCTGTCTTAATATTGTCTTCTGGCACAGTACTCCTAACCTTATAAATTACAGGTTACATTACACTCTTCAGGCGACCTCTCTACAAATGTGTTAGATAAAAAGTTAAGATTTAATGTTAAAACAAGCGTGGAAAGCTATGTAGATTTTCATTTTTCTATTATCGAATTAGTGAATGATCCTCTTCTACAAGACGAAGGTATTGATGTGAGAAAATGTCGATTCAACAATGAAATACCACTTGATTCTTTGCATACATATCAGGTAAAATATGTTATGACTGTAACTACTTAACACTGTATATTTTTATTTAAAAATCACATCTTTTCACAGAAAATTCTGTTTTTATATTGATTTTTCTTTATCGGAAGGTAAGATTTTCATATTTTCATGTGTTAGGTTTACTCATACAGTGCATGTCGATCAGCTCAGAATATTAAGAAGTTATTCGAACATTGTCAGTGCGTACATCCAGTTAGAGATATATCTTGTAAGTTTGACTAACCTTTGTATATATTTTAAAAAAGTTTATTCTTATAATAATCACATAAATAGCATATGACAGTTGCGAGTGGATCGTTTCAATATATTTTGATCGAAACAAAAGGAAGTCTGCGATTCGATTGTGTTTATTTTTGGATTTATTGTTAAAAAATGTGAATGCTTCTAGATGAAAGCTTCATTTACAATCGGTTTTTCCATACATTACACTATAAAAATTATAATATTTATATTAATTATACGTGTATTTATTGGAGGTTTCATATAATATTACTTTCCTAAATATGTTTTTACATTTTCAGATGAAAAATTATATTGCAATTACACTGGCTTAAATTGTTTAGTCACTTATGAAGGTAATATCTTTTATTAAAATCATAAAAAATAAAATAAAATACGGAGTTTAAAATTATAATAATAAGTTTTAATTATTATTTTATTATTGTTTATTTACACTCGCTCCGCTCGGGTTCGTCCTGAGGTACGAGTACGTTTCATTTAGATGTATCTCATAGATAGGATATTTTACTAATCTAAATCAGTCCACTGATTTTCTAGTAATGTGGAATGCATAGCAGACGGACAGACAAACAGACACATTTTATATTTTATGTAATGTAAAACATGTGTTTAAAGTAAATTTAATCATTAAAATAACATTTCTTTTATATTTAAAATTTAATATTCTACTTTATTTACTAATATTCTAATTTATTATACGTTACTTTGCAGCTTTAAAAACAAAATTGGGTAAAGATAATCATGTAAGTTCAGAAGATTGTTTGCCATCGTGCGTTGATAGTGACCTCAGTACGATCTACTTATCTAAGTAATGTTTTATTTAAAATAATTAAAATACTTATTATTAAAAAAATTCAAATGCTTTACAGCAATTATTGCTACGGTAGACGTTGAACCAAAAATCAAAATAAATCCGCGACAAGATCCGAAAAGATAGTTTCATTTATAATAAAATATCTCGTATGAATAGTAAACATCATAGAGGGACTTGTACTTTTTATTAAGTGGGATGTACGCATGCGCAAATATTTAAAGCATGTCTCCACAACAAAACAAAACTATTTGAAAGTCGCAAATAAGTAAATTAAGAGTTTTATAAGCTAATCCAGCTATATTCTATAAAAAATCGGTGACAACTTGCATAACATATATTTAATCTTGAGTTAGACTTCTATTTTGAAAAAGCTTAGAAATAAAATTTATTGATTCTCGTTACAAGTTTACCACACAGGCTTATAAATAATTCCACATAATTAGGATTAATAGCATAAAATCTTCTAGTGTAACCTTAGACGACCTTTAGTATTATTATCACCTTATATCGAAATTTTATAAATTTTAAAGTATGACGTTAATAGAGAGATTTTTAATCATTGGGTCAAGATCATTTGATTTCGGATTTAAGTATTCATAAATCATTGTCTTTAGTGGCATAACAATATATATTTTTTATAATTATTGTTAGCTTTTTAAAAAAACTATACCTAGATACAAATTCAATAAAATGATTTTACTTAGCTACTAAGTATTTTATCAAAAAAAACTTTAATAGGTACTAAAAAAGTTTTATATAATATCAGTCGAATTTTTATGAGTTATATTGTTTTTATTTGACTTTATGAACATATTTAAAAATTTTAGAAGATCAAAATCAGACACACTGGAAGGAAGTATTGTAAATATAAAAATGTTGACTCTACCTTCATTACGTTACCAGCAGAACTTATTACGTACTAAAACGGATTTAGTAGGTAAGTTTCACGAAATAGTTAAAAAATCTATCGTCTATTCTGTGGTAAGTTTAATACTGAATTTATAAACACATAGTTAAAATAATAGTGGTGCATATTATTAATTTAATTAATAAATATTATGTATTACACTATTAAAATTAGTAAATATTCCCATTTTAAATGAATTAATAAAAACAATTGCTGTTTCTAACTCTCGAATTTCGATAAAAAATGGTAGTCTGTTAGGGATGGCATAAGCATAATAAATAGGGAAAAACCCAAAAAAAATTTGGATTGGAAAATCTTGGAGTTCAGAGCTGTTAATTTTATATAGAAATCAACGATCGTTTATACGAGTACACACTGAACCGATATTAGATTACATGGACGTATTAACTAATGGACCAGTCATAAAATACAAATGCATGAAAACACTTTCAACCATTTGAAGTATAACGCACACAAAGAATTGACACAATACATCAAAATTCACTCTAATGCTAGTGCTTGAACGTAGTCGATAAAATACATACATCAATGACATTTTAAATATTAATAATAAATATTGTTTGATTTTTCGCCGACAATCAAACCCAGAACGTTCGAATGGGAAAGAAAAGGCGTATCATAAATAAGCTGTAAGGCAAAGAAAATAAAGGGAGAATAAAGGTGGGGTAAGCTTCCGGTATTTATATTTTAATTATACTAAAATAAGCAGGACATTGTTATGAACTTTTTACTCAATTATAGTTATTATAGACTTCAAATTTTTTGTTAAGAATTTTTTTTCTCTTTCGAGAAGGATCCCTAGGAAATCTAAAATTTTGTGTAATTTATGTGTTAAAATAAAATAAAAATTAAGTACACATACTAATTATAATTTTTGCATTTATAATGTTTTTATTTAATTATAAAAATATTATTATAAATTTATTGTCATCAGATTGTAGGATACTGCGATAAAAGTATTTTATGTTATTGTACTGTACAAATAACATCCATTATTCGCTTAGTTATTTCGTCAAATATCGATATATTTTTCGACATTGTCAAGCACTAGTCGATGTCAAATGGACTTACTCGACAGTTCTGTCATTTGTTTTGAACGGTATAATCCAGCCATTTTATGATGGTTGTCAGATGTCAACAATACATAGATATATCGACTATATTTAACATAGTTGAATAATACGACATTTTATTTTACATTTACTCAAATTTTGTGATAAATAACATTAAATGTAATAAAATATATTACTTACAAGTGAAAAGAAATAGTGCTGCTTCCGCTGCTATAGTTTTTACACCATCTAATAGAACATTTAGTCATTTTTGGGAGATGTTTTGTTGACAAGTAAGTGCTTGAGACTGACGTAAAATCAAACGGCCAGGCCTAAAATATCCTGATTACTGTCAAGGCCGGTAAAGGTACGTCCGCTTATGTGTCTCGTCCATTAGATACGTCCATGTTAGATTATTATTGAAAAAGAGCTAAAGATTACTAAATTACTTATTAAACTTGATTTAAAAAAAACATCAATAATTATTGTAAAAGCGATTGAGAACTATGATGCCACGGTCAGACAGACACACGGACACTGGAAAGACAGGTCAAACTAACCCTAGATACTTTTGTATTAGGTGTTAAAATCTATTTAAAATATATATTATTGATTTATTTAATTTTTCTTTTCAGTAACCGTAGGTGGAATGGTTGGGTTGTTCTTTAGTGCATCGGTATTAAGCATTGTAGAAATATTTTTCCTTATTCTTAGAAAATAAAATAAATAAATAATAATTTCTATTTTTTATTTTATTACATACTCTATTATTATAATTCACATTTGAACCTAACTCTTTTAACTTCTTTCTAAACTTACCTACATCAGAACAAGAAGCATCAGGTGTCAAGTGCTAATTGGTTGACTACATATGCCCTTTAAAATCTCTAGATATTATCTAAAGGTGCAAAACCCGCAAATTGAACCCGCGAGTTAAGGATACTAGATTTTCTAAGGAAGCACGCTACTATTGAGATAAATATAGCTTGAACCAGGGCCGTAGCTAGGGGGGGGGGGGCATTGTGGGGCAATGCCCTACCTTAAAATCACAATGCCCTACCTTAAAAATACCAAAAACTAAGATAAATTATTATAATTGAATTGTTTGTTTATGAGATAAAAAAAATGTAGCAATAGGTATCTAAACTTTTCCGAACATGCCACAGTTTGTAATACGTACATATTATCATAATTCTTTGCTTTGTGTATAGATGGCATTTGATGCGCCATCACATGAAGCGATGGGTCTATTTAATTATAATACCTGGGCCTCAAGTCTGCTATTTTACATGAATTGTCATTATAGAACAATGCAATTTTAATTCAATTACCATAAGTCAAAAATTTCTTAGTCTACTAAATTTACAATGGTCGATCAATGGTCTTGTCATTTTGACGATTTTGTCAATTGTAAAAGCGTTCGTAAAACGTTTATTTAGGCTAAGTTCGATTAATATGTTATCAATATATGTTTTAAAGACTAAGCATTATGTAAAATGATCATACAAAGCCAAAAAGATAGATTAACATACTACGCAATACGTTTGATCATTGACTTGTCATTACGTACGGGACTACCAATTATTTGCAAAGTGTCATTGAAGTGTCAGTGATACACCATCGGAAGACCATTGAATTAGTAGACTACCAAAATTGCAAAAAGTAGCAATTACGATGTCATTGATAGACAATTGTATCACCATTGCAATAGCAGACTTGAGGCCCTGTGATGCAGAGGGGATTCCCCGTACCATAGATTGCAATATGGGCTACATTGCATTATATGGTACGGGGAATCCTCTTTTTTAAACTAAAACTACAAATCGAAACTAAAAAGAAAAAAAAATAATTTTAATTACTTAGTTATTGTTGGAGTCGGTGCCAGCCAAGAAGGACAGTTTTATCCTGCCTTTGCAATGAACTTTCGAACGGATATTTTGATTATATTTACAAATTGATACATTAATTAAATTGTATTAAGATTATTTTGCTTTGGCTGGCACCGACTCCAACAATAACTAAGTAATTAAAATTATTTTTTTTTCTTTTTAGTTTCGATTTGTAGCGTTTTGAAGTCGGTTTTCATTTTTGTTAAAAAATAATTTATTTTAAATTTTTTTGTGGAAATTATTATGTTTAAATAAAATATTGGAAGGCTAACTAAACTACTGCTCCAATAAGTCAGCGAAGTTTTGAAATGAACGACAATAGTCAATCGAGATTTGTCCACGTCTATTTTTCCACGTAACTCGTAGACGTTAATAAGATTTACCTTCTATTATCAATCCACCTAATATCCTGAAGGAATACGACTATCAGTTCATAAGTACGTATAATATTAAAAGAATTTTCTTTCAACTCCTAACCGTTGAGGATATATACCTTACATCATCACAAATTCTTGAACAGCTTTAGAAAATATATGAAAAAGGTAATCAGTGCCGATAAAATTTAAGGGTTGCCCTCGATTTCTCTAGGATCCCAACATCAGATGCTGACTTGGTGACAATGAGAACATCTTGAATGTATACCCTACCGAACAAAAAAGAAATTTTTAAAATCGGCCCACAATTCACGGAGAAATCGGAGAAAACACATAAAAAACAACTGTTGAGGAATTTTACCTTCCATCATCAGCTCATCCACATGAGATGATGATTTTCATACGTAAAAGCTTTATCGGATTTAGAAAATATATCAAAAACATAATAAGTGCCTGTAAATTTTGAGAGTTGCCTTCGATTTCCCTGGGATCCCATCATCAGATCCTGACTTGGTGACAATGGGACCACCTCGGAACTATACCCTACCAATCAAAAGAAAAATTTTTGAAATCGGCCCACAGACGGCGGAGTAATCGATGAACATACATAAAAAAAAAATACATACAACGGAACATATAACCTCCTCCTTTTTTGAAGTCGGTTAACTAGCGTATGTTTCGCGCGCAAGCGTATGCGTGTCATTTCCGATATATTTATTTTAATGTATTTTTTGTGTCGTTTGCATATATTTTTCACTTTCGACCAAACACGTTACGAATAGTTTACCTTCACATATGTTTCATCTCAATTAAAAAAAATAACTTTGAAAAAAAAAACAAAGTCAGTTGATCTGAACGAAGTTCTTTGCGTTTGTAATAACATGGCGAATCGTAGAATTCAGCTGTTCTAAATGGTTTTATTATTATTTTAGTTATTATAATAAGTTTGCAGAAACAATAAGATTTAAATGATATTTTTGGTCATATCTATTTTCACGTATCACCCCACCTAACAATAAATTATTACCTCACTCTCACTCAGACGTGGAACTCTGCATCCAAATCTGAAAGTTCAACCGTCTTGTTCGCTTGTTTTTCATCATTGAGGATTTAATAGTTCTTAGATTCAAACTCATGTTCTGCTACAGAAATTATTTGTCTACAAATAGCTATTGAACGTACATCACTGACCTAGAGGTCAGTGATATACGGCGGCCGGCATATTTAGCGGAAAACAAAAAAAGGTCCATAATTAAAAAAATATGGTTTTATTTTAAAATCTACTTACTACACTTTTTTTGTTATTTAAAGTTTCATTTGTTTTACTTAAAATGAGATAATATTAAGAACAGATTTTGCGAGTAAAGGCTATTTGTGAAAAATGGTACATTTTTGAACTTTTCATGTAACCGGGAAAAGTGAAAATTAATATTAAAATAACAATTAATTAAATTAGAAAAATGGTGATTAATATCGCGTATTTCCTCCACGTGCTCTTATTAAAGTTTCTACCCGTCTAGGCATACTGAGAATGATGTTATCGATGGTCTCCTCTCCTGGGATAGTCTCCGCCATTCCTCAACTACGGCGATTCGCAGTTCACCCACGCTGGCAGGAGCTGGAATTCTGGACTTAACTTTTCTTTTCAGCAAGTCCCAAACGTGCTCTATCGGGTATATCTGGTGATCTCACCGGCCACTCCATAAGAGTGATATTCATATCATTAAGATTTGAAGAAGCTTGAGTTACCCGAGCGGTATGCGGCCGAGCATTATCCTGCATAAAAACAAAATCATCACCGATATATGGGGCAAGCGGTACGACATTTTCTTCTAAAACTTCTCTGATATAGCGGTCTGCAGTCAGACTCCCTCTGTCAATCACTACCAAGTCTGTGCGAGCTCCCAAACAAATGCCCGCCCAAACCATTATTGATCCAACACCGTGTGCAACTGTAGTTTCAAAGTTTGTCTGAATGTATCGTTCTCCTTTACGTCTGTGTATTCTTTGCCTGCCGTCAATTTGATTTAAGAGAATTCTGCACTCATCACTAAACAATACCTTACTCCATTGGTCCGCGTTCCAAAGTCGTTGTTCCTGAGCAAAAGTTAACCTGTTTCTACGATGAATTACCTCGAGCCTTGGCGGGCACAAATGAACCCAAACCAGCTTCTACGAACCTTCTTCGTACCGTACGCTCACTTACAGTTACACCCCGCACTGCTTCTGGGCTTGGACGGCTGCCAAACGGGGGTTCCTACGTACACGAAGCCGAATGAAACGATCATCCCTACTCGAAGTGCGTCTTTTTCTGCCTTGTCCTGCTCTTCTCACATAAGTACCGGTCTCCCTGAACCGTTGGATACTGCGATGGATCGTTGAAACTGGTCGACGAAGATCTCTGGATTTCACTCTGTAGGTTTGACCATTTCTTCGCATTTCGAGTGCCCTGGCAATCTCCGTTGGGGCTAAGTCAGGCATAATTCAGTCCTCAACTCCAAAAAGATACGCGATTAAAAAAAAACTAACAAAAAACAGTATTTCAATGAAATTTTAAATCAAACTCAGAAGGAAGAAATACTCGAAGTGTATTTGAGTAAAATTAAAATAATTGCATAAAATGATATGTTCAGTTGTTTTCTTAATTTAAAAATATTTCTTTTTAAATAAAATGACGTATAAATCAGCCAGCAACCTTATATGATACTGATATCAAACCTTTATTTTATGTTCCGCTAAATATGCCGGTGTGTATACATATGGTGATTGATTTAGGAGCCCGTGTTTCGGAGCACGGAGCAGATCAATTATGATAGATTTCTTGCTTCCGTCCTACCTGTAACCAATGCTGCCCTACCTCAAATTCGGCTGTAGCTACAGCCCTGGCTTGAACTATACGTTCACAATAATGAATCAATAACAACGACTTAAGTCAGTTAAATCTAAAAGTCTGTATATCATTGGCATAAAAAATATTATAATACTTATACCTAATTACAATAAATTTCAGTTTAATTAAATGCTTCTGGGTAAATAAAGTTTCGTAACGACTCAAATTTGTCTATACTTGTACATGGTTGGTCTAGTGGTAGTACGGTAGCAAGTCCGGTACTGAGTTCGAGGCCTGGGTTGAGCCGAGTATAGTAGTACTACTTTATAGAATGTGTCAAAAAACTTTGTAAAAGAAACTGTTAAATAGTTGGCGGTGTGACATCTCCCGTGCCTAAACCAGATCGTTACGAACTCTATACTCTACTATAGACACTAATTTCAATCAATCAAAAAACCAGTATAGCGTATAATATTGGTTATTGTAGATTTAGGAACTAAATTCTATAAATAATTGTAAAGTTAAATGGTTTGTAATTTGTAGAATAAGCTTGGAATTTTAATTATTTATCAGGGATTTTGAATAGCTAATACAAAATTAAATTAGGTCAGCATAAAGTAATATGTGGGTAGTGCAGGTGTGCTACAAATTACTGTCGGAAGGAAATCTTGTTTGCTCGATTATTCAAACCTGGCGCTATTGTTATAGCAACCGAGCTGCTTTGTCGATTTTACCAAGGTTGAATAGTTTCTATATGAAAAGGCTTTAAGAATATCTATGCATTTACACACTGCATATGAGAACAAATTTAATTTAGTTCAAGGTTTTGCTTTTCTTTGACAATGGGTAATACTGAGAGTAATGTTACGAGTGGTGTTAAGAAACAAGCTGGAACATCTGAACAGAAATTGTATAAGCTTATAGATGTAAAAGGTTAGTTACAATATCTATACATTTTATACACATAAATAAAATTGAAGTGTCTGTTTTTAATGTCAAATTAATAGCTTTTCGCTAAATTTATATGAAAGTATATACAATACTAGCATAGTATAATGTTCTCTCTCTTTATACTATGATACTAGCATCAAAATATCAATTTTTAATATTGTTGTCTGTCTGTCTGTTTGTCTGTCTATCTTGTTCCGGCTAATCTCTAAAACGGCTGGACGGTGGATCTATTTTGACAGGACTTTCGCTTGCAAATAGCTAATGTTATAAGGCGTAACTTAGGCAACTTATTAACCGACTTAAAAAAAGAAGGAGGTTATGTTTTAGAAATTTTATTTTTTTAAGTATCGGAACCCCTTCTCGTGCTAAGCCTAGGGACAAACCTGAGTGAAGCAAGGGTGAGTCGCTAGTTTAATATAATTGTTATTTTATAAATATGTACGTCTTTATCTGTTCGTGTATATCTAAGTATATATTTTTACATAATCTTACACAATATTAATACAATAGTATACAATATTTATTTGACGTAGATTTAGGGCAAAGCGTCTTTAATTTATTTTCGTTATAATAATATTAGTAGTTAGTTACCCACATAGGTTAAACGTCCAAAATCCGATAACATGTTGGTAGCGTCCCGAGGGACATGTTAATTTTCATATTATAATGGCTAACAACTAACAAGTAACAATATTATGCTATCTAGACATATTTGCTGTTTATTTTATGGTACGAAAGTTTATCAATAAAATCCATAAAGTACGTCCTTTTTTATATTTAAAGCAACTTGAACTTAGTTACATCAACGATCATCAATAAAAATACATGAATATTATTACAGGAATAAGTACAATTCAATTCATTTTTTTTCAGTGGTTCTTAGTAGTGCTATTTGATAACAATTTGTAAGTTGTACTTAATTTAAAAATAATTACAATAAATATAATTGATCACATGTATAAAGCAAGTGTAGTGTAATGTAAGTCTAGCGGCTCACCCCCGCTTCGCTCGAGTTCGTCATTTACATAAATTATATTATTCAGGCCTTTGTATTGATAGTAACAACTATTCCAATAAGATTTTCCAAAAAATATTTAATGTACTTGAGTTCGACTCCATTAGAATTTTATTAAATGTATACTTATATAAATATCACGTACCTAATATTAGAGGTACCTACATCTTTTCTTTTTTTAGGCGGTGGATTACTTGTGGATATGATGAAGAGAGCGGTACAAAATAAGCAATACGCGGAGATAGACCACGCAATTAAAACTAAAGTTGAACCCTTTCTGTACAATAAGGGAAAGGGTCGTTACATACCCATATCACATCTTGTGCTTCTTAGAAATAAGGAAAGGTCAAGACACAAGTTGGTAAGTCTGAATTTCATATACGTAGTAGGAAATATATTTATTTATTGTTATTACACTATAAGTTTTGTAGAAGAAATATTACTATATACGATAAAAATTATTAAACTTACTAGGTTACTTTTACTTTATTATGCACTATAATAAAACATAATATGAAATAATAGTTATATTAAATAATAATTAAAATAATTTATAAGGAGACCATAATTTATATAGTTATAAACAAATTTATTATTTTCTTTTCGATCAACTATTTGTTAGTACAGTTCTATTTATTTTTTAGTTACCGCCATTGCGCGGCATGGAAAATCCGGACGAAGAGTTTGACATTGACAAGGATTGGCCTGCTGTTAGCCAAGAAGAATACGATGCTAATCCTATTGCTTATAGAGAACTGTGTTGGGACTTAAAGGTAAATGATGATGGTATACTGATGTACGTAAACAAGCATTCTCAAAAGACAACTAAAGGTTTTTCTAAATGGCGATGAAACTAGCATGAATATGTCCCCTTATTAGGACACTTAAAATATTATAATCCGTAATTATTAGTTCGTATATTATAGCAGACCTGTGCTGGCAAGGCAATGCCATATTCGCTCTCACTCAATACTAGGAAGATTAGATATAATATTTTGACTAGTTAAGAGACATACGATTTATATCAATAATATAAATATACCTAATTAAAAAAAACATTTATAATTTTACAGGAGCGAGGGGCTGTAGGTGAAACAATTCTACACCTTTGCTTATTGAACGCTACGTCTTTGTTAGCGGACTTAGCTAAGAGATTGCTTCGATTCTATCCAAAATTGATCAACGATATTTATATGAGTGATGAATATTATGGTACGTTAAAAAACTAAAAAAATCATTTAGACATTTTATTAATAAGATTAATTTATCTTAGGTTTCCATCATTTGATCTTTCTAAGACAAACTTTTTCTTTTTGATTCCCTGTAGAGGCATGTGTGATGAGCACGAATGTTCGTACTCCAATCATGGGTGGTACCACATGTAAATATTTATATTATATATGTACTTTAAATTATATATGAGAACTGTATTAACTATCTGGTATCCATAACATAAGCTTTGTAGCTTACCATGGAACTAGATGGTGCTGTGGTTTAATATCCCACCACATTATGATACTGAATATTAAACAATATTCATAAAAATCTTGCCAAATATCCTAAGAGCTTAGAATTTATCATCTTGTATAACTATGACCTGCTTCTTATTGCAAATTACTAACTATAGCATTATCATGGCTATCGATGGCCACATTCATTTTCTTACACAATTGTCAAAAAGAGCTGACATTTTAACGGACGTTACGCAATGATCTTTGAAAGTGGTCCTATATGTGAATAATAGGATAGAGTAAATCAATCAATAACTTTGCTTCTATACAAAAGTCTTCCATCTCTTCGGTCACATGCTTTCTAATTAGTTAAGAGGTCATTTAACTGCTGCAATCAACTGCTGTATATGGCCCTTAATAATAATCTGTCAAATTAATAAATAAAAATGAATAAAAATTGCATTACAGAGCTCCTGTGTTTACATGTTAAATGTAGTAAAATATTGTAGAACCATTCGTAATATAAATAAATCAATTCTTATTTTGGATGGTAATTGACCTGGAAGACTAAAAAAAATGTTTGATCAAGCATAATATCAAGCATAATATCAAGCATAATGGCATATTTCATTATATATTTATCAGGCTGTAGCTATGTTTATTATACAAACAATAACAACAGACAGGAATTGAATCCTTACCAAATGCGAATTTACTGTACCTTATATATTTTTTCTTGTCAAGATAATCTTTAATATTTATTTTAATATTATCCATCCTTAGTCCGCTGCTAAGCGGAAGTAAATACTCGTACATACATTGTACCTATTTCTTTTGGTCTTCTTATACATTTTCTAAGGCTAATAAATAAAACATTAGCATTAAATAAAAAAAAAACTAATTAATAAAAAAAATGTAACGTATATGTAAGAAATAAAAAAGAATGGCTATAACTATCTATAGCTGAGTTCCGAGTCGATTGATCAAAGTCATATGCCGACACGTGATACCACTAACTGTCGTTTACGTCAATATTGTTTTTACATACAGAATTATTTATTGTAAGCTCTGATATAATAGGTCTCATACACAGGTGTCAAATAACCTATTAATATTCTTATAATATATCACTTTGCATATTTTATAGTTGACCTAGAAAATATCCGCATATTGAATATTATCAACACATATCAGCTACTCTATCAAATTGAAAATTTCTCTCATATCCATTTACTAAAGTATCGGATAACTTGGTAATGTACAATGACAGTGATTTATTATTTAACACTTTACGATATCACGATACATCGTTTTAAACATGAAAAAATGTTATGATAATGTTAATTATTATTAATTAACTATGGAACATAAAAAATGAGAACTTTATTTTGATTGAATTTCGTTTTGTAATTGCTTTTATAGGAAGTGTTTTATTATTTTCCAGCAATCAATAAAGATAAATTTTCATCCCTATATGCTGACCGTATATGACCAGATACTATAATATCAAATTTCATCAAAATCTATCCAACGGCTTGCTTTTGATGCACGGCAGACAGAATTTTAAATACTATAGATTCAGCCTTTGTATAGATAAGAATAACTATTTTACTTAATAAGATTGAATACAATATTCATTCACCATTTCTTTCGCTTTCATTTATCGTTTTGGTTTCACCATTGTCTTATTTTACAGGGACCTTTACAAATGATATACGTAGGTACGTCATGTATCAAACGCCCACTAAATATTATCATATCATAAACTCAATAGCACATATTACTCGTACATTGCAATATAAATATCTAAATGTGATCGCGTATAAATAAGCACAAGATATCCTTTCTATACGTATAAAAAAAATCTAACAAAATTTTTGGCAAATCTCATTGTAATGGTCACTATAATATTGACACAGAGGTCGAATCTATAGTATTTAGAAATTATTGTCTCTGTCCGTCTTTCATTCTGTTTGTGATAATATCACAAGAACTTAACTTTACACTTAATTTCATGATCACGATCGGAGATAAAAAATAATTCCTAATATCTTGTACCATAGCACATTACCAAGATAGAAAACAATTACCTAACGTAAGTGTGGTAACATCACCTATTTACAGCTAATGAGTAAAATTAACATGTCCAATGAAAAGCACTCATAGAATAATATTATCAGATTAACATATTGGGCTCAGTTTTAGTGACTCTACTTGCCGTGTAAGCGGCTGCGGTTCGAGTACCGCTGAGGGCATTCATTTGTCTAATAAGCACGACTGTTTGTACTGTTGTCATGGATGTTAATATTTATAAAATGTATGTGTTTAATATTATATCTAATAAAAGAATCAATTATTTGGTATCTATGTATATTATGGTGTAATGACACCAGCGTCGTAACTTATCATGGAACTAGATGGTGCTGTGTAAGGTCCCAATATATTTATTTTTATTTTACATTAACAAAAACAGATGCTTAATATGGATAAATAATAAATATAGACACCCTGACTGAGATAGATATTATTTAAAAAAAACAAAATTATGAAAGTCTACTTAATAGTAATATGCTATTGACTAATAAACATTTTTGAAATAGCACAGCAGAGGAATTATAAAAAACATGTTAATAGTAAAAAACATTTTATTAGGTGAAAGTGTCTTGCATATGACAATAGTAAATGAAGATCCCACAATGGTAAAGTTTCTATTGGATGCCGGAGCAGATTATCACGAGCGGTGTTTCGGTAACTTCATGTGTCCCGAAGATCAAAAAGCATCTAGAACTGATTCGTTTGATCACGAGTGGGTTAATGTACAACCGGATACGAATTATGATGGGTGAGTCTTAAAGTCCTTCCCTCTATCCGATTTCCGTTTCCGGTTACTGATATCTGATTACAAATCTGACGATTGTCAGTCTCTCAGGTTTAACTATTTTAAATTGATAATGTTGTACCCCTTGAATAGTAAGTATAAATAAGAGAATAACCAATCAGTCATTGCTCTCAAATACGTTTTTAAATATTCTATTATAAGCTTAGGTATTTAGACGAATTACAATTTATCCATAACTGAAAGTTACATCACGACGCCTTATAGGAGTACATTTATTAAGATAGACAGTTGTACCAGTATGTACCTATTACGATTGCTGGATGAGGAGTTACAATAATGTCAGTCGAAAATCAAATTTGTCGAAAGTTAGGGGCGTGGGAAGTTTCGTCATGTTGTTTAGCAGACAGTTTAGTTTAGTGCTATACTCATGAGTCATGATATAGTACATAATATATAATAAACACTCAGACTTTACAACTATATTAAGTTATTATTTTTTTAAATAAATATATTTAAAATATATTTTTATTTGATTGCAGTACGCTAAAATACGAGATTGAAATTATAATAGCAATAAAAAAGTGAAATATGTCTTATAGAAACTGTTAATATGCCAAAAGAAAGAAAAGATCTCTTAACATACATTTATAATTTAAAAATTCTTCAAAACTAAAGCTTGAAGATCTAAGATAACTTTATTGTTTTTAGAAAGGCAAAAGCTTTACTTATTACACGAAGGTGGTACGAAGTTTTGTATTTTTTGCTCATTAATTTAGCTCGAGCAATGAATTTAATTTGGAAACTTGTTAGGTGTGTAGGGTCCTCCGTCCTCCTTTAGGATAATTCAGAAGTTTTTTTAACTTTTCATCTCACTTTTTCGATCAAAATAAAGATAATATTTAGTTTGAAAAGTCGTCTGAATTCGTTTCTTATTAAGTTTATTTAACTGAGTTGTTCAAAGTTTGAGCCTTTTATTTCAATGAAAAGAAAAACCCAAAAAAATTGTTAAGTACCTATGTGTTATGAATAAAAAACTTTCATATATTTTTGTATAAGAATATATAATTTTGTAGTAACAATATTTATTCGCACATGTGTGCATGTGTTGAAAATCTAAATTTTTTATTGTATCCTACATTTAGGTATGTATATTGGGGAGAATATCCGTTAAGTTTCGCCGCTTGTTTAGGCCAAGAGGAATGTTACAGACTGATCCTAGCTCGAGGAGCTAATCCCAACAAGCAAGACACTAATGGCAATACTGTGTTACATATGCTGATTATTTACGACAAGATGGTGAGATTTTTTCTATATAATATACAGGGAATTTTTTTCCTTATTTTTGTAGAATGTTTTTATCATAAAACGAATTTATATCATTCATAAAAGTATTTCTAAAAATAAGCTATGTTTGAGAAATCACCATGGTGATTTTTTATCGCTACGAGGATATTGGATAAGATACGTTTCATTTCAACTGTGTTAGTAAGCTTCAATAGTCAATCACAAATAGAAAAAATGAATAAGAAACTTATATAAAAGCTTGTGACAAAAATATTAATCTAAATTTGGTAGTAGTCACATAATATACGTCAGTTAATATAGTTCCAACGCTTATCAGTTACAAAGTATGCACTATGTCTTGTCTTATTTAGCGAATACCCTTGTGACATCGTATATCTTTCTATTATTACTATACTTTCTAAAAGCTTTCACGTAATATATGTCTCACGTAGATTCTGAATTTATTCTACCGATGATAAAATAAATTATAGAAATGAGGCACGTGCGAATCAATTTGCCCACTCATAGTATAACAACTATAACAAAAGTATGAATTTTTCGTATATTAGGGTCTCATCCAGATTATTTGGTACCCTAGGTTAGTATGTGTTAAAATTTATCCAAATATGTCCATCTAAAATATTATTTTGATTTTATTAATTATAGACAAGTCAAGTAATTAAGTTGCTCAAACAAACATCTTTTAAACTTTTCAAATAATACAATCAAAGTAAGAATAGAGGTTAAAAGTTTATAAAATATAAAACCGAAAATTAAGTAACTGAAAACTGTGAATATTGTAGAAAATATGATTTAATTCTAAATCTAGGTAATTTTCATTATATTCTAGAGTACTTTCGATATGGCGTATGAGGTTGGAGCGTCATTAAACATTCGCAATGTTCAGAACTTAACACCTCTAACTCTCGCCGCTAAATTAGCTAGAGTAGAGCTCTTTTTTCATATTTTAAATATCGAAAGGGAAATATACTGGCAAATAGGAGCGACTACTTGTGCTGCTTACCCTCTAGGTCAGGTGGATACTATCGACACTGAAACTGGGTTGATAAGTAAGGACTCGGCTTTGAATTTGGTTGTATTTGGGGTAAGTTTTGGTTATTGTTATGATATATGACTATGACAATAGGAATAGTTGTGATTAAAGAACTGTAGGCTACGACTTATTTTCAGCGGTACTTTGGCAATTCCACATGCCAAAAATGGAGTTAGTCTTAATGATTAACTTTGTTAATTTTAAAAATATAATATACTAGCGACTCGCCCTCGCTTCGCTCGGGCTCTTCCCTAGATTTAGCACAGGTAAAGCCGCGGGATCTGCTAGTTATGCATATAAACCTTCCTCTTGAATCACTCTATCTATTAAAAAAAACCGCATCAAAATCCGTTGCGTAGTTTTAAAGATTTAAGCGCACATAGGGATATAGGGATATAGGGACAGAAAAGGCGACTTTGTTTTATACTATGTAGTGATGACAGATAATTTTCATCTTTTTTTGGTGTCTAAATCTACTTAAATTTCTATGATTTCTGACACGTCAGAGAGGTGCAATTGCACCATTACTCTTGCATCTTTCTCGGGCCTCATGCTAGAATTGCAATCGTTTGCTGATTTTAAGGCAAGCATCTAGTAAAGTACGTTTAGTGTTAACATTTACAGTATATTTATTTTTGCAGGAAAAAGATGAACATCTAGAGCTATTAGAGGGCATGTTGATAGATTTATTGAAGACTAAATGGAATACATTCGTCAAGTTTCGTTTCTATCGCCAGTTTTTCTTATTCTTTTGTTATTTTCTTGTATCCCTCGTGTGTTTCACGTTGCGGCCGGGACCGCCTGATCGTTCTCTGAATGCTACTGTAGTTAATACTACTATAGGATCAGTTAATAATGACACGGAACTGGTATCAGATGTAGGTGAGTTTTTGTCATAAAGACTTTACTTTGTTTTGTTTTTTTTATTTCAAAACTTTTTGGCTTCGGTAGGTATAAATTAGATTGATCATTAGATATTTTAATCAAATATTTTTTTAGAATTAATATTTTAATATAATAAAACTTTAATAATTCACATTAAAACGAATGGTTTAACGTTTACATTCCAGTAACACACTCATAGACTTTGTCGCCTATTTTCCATATATAGGTACTTCTTTAGAATTTAGTACGCTCTTCGATTGGGGTACTAAATAACACTGACTTCATTTATCCTGAATAAACAATGTCTTTTCTAAAATAGCCTATATACCTAGCCTGCGCTATCCTTTCTCTTAATTCTTTGATTTTGTCGAATGTAGCATTAAATATTAATACTAGTCTCTCGTGAAGTTGTTTACGAGTACGACACGCTTAGAACTATAAAAAAATATATATTTATATTTTGTTTTCAGAGAACTGTACTCTTCCACAATCTAACACAGGATTGGAATCGGGTGCTGTAGAAGTTTTCAATGTTACGAAATCAGTGCACTGTGGTCGTTTTAAGAGTCACCCAAAGGAAAAAGAAAAGCGTAGTTATAGATTTAGTATAATTGCTTATTAAGTTCAATAAAGAAGAATATGAACTATTATTGCACAACTTTACTATATAAATTGAATTTTTAGTCATTATTTTTAAGTTACGAGCATTTCAGACAAAAATTAAATAAAAATACTACTTACAGCCACCAAAGCTCCAAAAGAAAATGACGTAGAAGGTTGGTGGGAGGATTTAACTGAAGAGTGTAGGTTGATGAACTTCGAAACTTGGCAAGCTAAAGTAAGTGTAGAGTCCATATTTTAAACTTGTCTACAGACATAGTACAATTTTTAGATTTTGGACTTAAAATTATGATATTTTCTTTTCTACTTATTTTGTCAGTTTCACTAGTTATTTAGGAAGTAATGTAGATATATGTCATGTCTTGTACGTTTCAGCTACGTATAAGTGCCGAATTACTGCTGTGGGTCGGTGCTCTAGCGTATATTGGAGCTGCGTTACGTGAGGCTAGGTTTCTAGGAATAAAAATGTTTATCGAAAACCTGAGTACTGTTCCATCCAGGTAAGAAATTTAGATAATAATATGATATATAATATAGCTGAATAATAAACAATTTTAAAGGCAGTGGGCAGTGGCACCCGCTCACTTAGCCAGCGTGGTTGACTATGGATTGATTGAAGAGAGGACCTTGTCCAGGAGAGGAACGTCAAAAATGGCTGAATGCAAAAACATTTAGAAATAGGCTAAAATAATAGTAAAAGAATTTATTGCTTTTTGAAGAATTTGTTAATCACTACGTAGTATCACAGATCACATAATACTAGCTAGTAGTATAAAACAAAGTCGCTTCCCGCGTCTGTCTGTCTCTATGTATGCTTAGATCTTTAAATCTACGCAACGGATTTTGATGCGATATTTTATATTAGATAGAGTGGTTCAAGAGGAAGGTTTGTATGTACTATAATATACTAGCGGAAACTGAGCGAGGGCGAGTGGCTAGTCTAGAATATATGCTTTCTCAATTCAAAATGTCAAACTTAAATCCCTTGTGCCATTATAGCAGAACAAGTAGGTAAACTCACGTAGGGACTCAAATTATTCACCAGACATTCATATAATGTACATTTTTATACAAATGTGATATCTAAGATACATAAAATATTAACATTTCTGCAAATGTTTTATTGGCATATTTTGTTATAATTTTATTGTAATTTTTAAGTTTAAGTGGTAATTTAATAACGACGTTGAGAGACAAACCCTAAAAATCTCCATATTATGTATATTCGACGGATAGATTTTGCCATCACTACTGCTTAGTACATTTAAATAAATTATAGATGGTATCATAAAAGTTCATCTTATCAAAAGTTTACTTGATGTTAAGCGTTTATAAAACTTGATCTCACTTATCTTGGACTAGTTTAAAATTAAGTGTGGCTTTTAACTTTTAAGTTAGCTAAAGTAACCGCAAGAATTCTTCACAAACGAGGCTTACGTCACAGAAAAAAATAATTTTATAATGACCTTTTAAACTTTGAAATCGATGTTATTTTAAAATGATACTTTTATTAATGATACAAAATATGATTTGACGAAAGTTACAACTGAAATACGTATCGATATAGGAAATAAAATACACCTCAGCAACACTTGCGTATCTTATGGAGTACTTGCACTTCGTGGTTTAATTACGAAGTTTCGTGAAGTGTTCGTAAGGACGTCATTAAATGTGTGGCACCACCACCATCACCACCACTGTAATATTTTCTGCCATAGACTCTACAGATACCTATTTCTTATAAAATTAAATGTGTGTTGTCGTTTTATTTACTATAAATGTAATCTGAAATAACTAAAATTATACCTTAGTTTCCTTTGAGCTTATTTTACACTAGTGGAACCCGCGGCTTCGCTCGCACTTAATCTAGGGACGAACCCGAGCGAAGTGAAGGTGAGCGCTTGTTTAAGATAAACATTTCCATCATACATTACATATGTGTAACTCTAGCGGTTATGGCAGCGCATGCCAGAATAGCTCGCAGATGCTAGATTTTTTACTACTTACTGTACACCTATCGTCATATTTTAAAAAAAATCACACAATATCTTTATAAATTGTAGCCTATATGTTATTCTGATGTATAAGCTATATTATTGTAAAGTTTCATTAAAATCCATTCAGTAGTTTTTACGTGAAAGAGTAACAAACATCCATACATCCATACTTACAAACTTTCGCATTTATAATATTAGTATAGATGTTAAATTGTAATTTCTTGTCAGAAGTTACGTATATAGACTACCTACTAAAACAGGGCCAAAACTCCAGACACAACCATTTTTTTTGGATTTATTATCGCTCGAAATAAGCTAGGATTAAAACTGTTTACCTAATTGAATTAAATTGAATGCCATAAAATAGACAAGTTAAGTTCGTATAACTAAAAAGTACGCTTTTGCACATGAAAGTATCGTATAGTTAAGTATAATATTCCACCATAATTCAATTAAAAATGTTATTGACATACATTATCCAAGTGGCCTGGCTCATGGCCATTCACTTGAAACATTCTTAGATATTACAAGTGTTTACGGATTAGTCCCTCGACGCAATAAACACACTGATTCATGGATTTACCAGATAGCTCTTAAGGTTAAGTTACAAAACCTTAGGGATGAAAATTAGTGAAAACTTTACGTATAATATGAGCATTGCACGCTCTTTTATGAATGAATTTGTTCTTTAAATTATATTATTCTTGAGACAGATATATAAGTATAGCTAATTATTATCTTAGAGTGTCTTTTACTCATAGTTAATTAATACTTTTTATTAGAGGAAGGGTACAAAAAATAATTTCAATATTTTAATCATTTTATTGACATACAAACTACAAATATGCAAGAAATGTCATTTTATACTTCATTTAAGTTTGAAACAAATAAAATAAAAGCTTTTTAAATGGTAACATTTATACAATAAAACATAAATAGAAATATTTTTCTATTACTTAGAAAGTAAATTTGTTGCAGAGTGATGTTTTTATTCTCGTGCCTACTAATGGTCGCGTTGCCAACGCTGCGTTTGTGGTGCGCTGATGAGGAGGAGGACCACTTGGCCGTCATTATTATGCTCACTACAGCACCTTACTTTTTATTCTTTTGTCGGTATGTATTAAATTTAAGATTTTTAATGGATGCCAAAGTATTTGCAGACACAGATATGTTAATACTTTTAACTATCTTTAATTATATGTCTATGGTTACAAACGGTTTGCCATTAGGTGAAATTGTTCGATTGATCCATCTTTCTATTTAAAAATGAATAAAACAATCAAATATTTTAAATATCATGTGTAGGTTTTAAATTCAAACTAGCAATACAGGCGCTTATTGGTATTGTTTTCTGCCAAGTCGCTCCTCTACTAAAAAAATATAAACTCTATGAGTATTTCACCATAATTTTTAAATGAAGTAATTCTCATTTAGTGATTTTAGTTTGAACTAAGTATAATAATTAACTAAAGTGTTGCTATATTACACTCGCCAAAGACATGTTTCAGAATGCAGTTGTTTAAGGTCTGTGAATTTTTAATTTAAAATAATAACTCTACCAATGAGTGGCCTTGTAAAAAGAAATTTAGTATCGAATGTAATGCTAATTAAATATACATACTAGTGGGAATTATTATTAAATATATTACTATTAAATATACTGCTAGTGGGACTAGAACCCACGACCGCTGGCACAGCAAGTAGAGCCACTACTAGCTAAGCTAAACGTTGTCATAAATATAAGTTTTTATATCAATAATTATATTAATATTTTTTTTATATTGTAATTTAATATAATTTATTTTTTAAACAGAGGATTTAAGACAGTCGGACCTTTCGTCGTGATGATTTACAGAATGGTGATGGGTGATCTTCTACGATTTGTTTGTATTTATCTTGTGTTTGTTATGGGATTTTCTCAAGGTATGTATTTTAAATTTAAGATAAAACGGTAGCACACAGAGATAATTTTTATATTATAATATAAAAATAATGTGTAATCATTTAAAAATTTCGTTACTCATCATATTCTTTGAATTATTAATAAACCTATTGTTTATATATTTTAGCCTATTACGTAATTTTCCTATCATTTGACAACCCCAACACACCGGAGGGTGTTGACGACTCTATATCGAATCCCATGCCATCCCCCATGGAGAGTATCATGGCTATGTTTCTAATGTCACTAACTTCTTTCTCTGATTATTTTGGTGCGTTTGAACGGACCGACCATGAAATAGCGGCTAAGGTAATACTTTCATATAAATTATGCAACAATAAATCATTATATCGTATAAGGAAATCGTGTGAGCCGCCGCGCCGCGCTGTCTAGAAAAAATGTAAGTCATTTAGGCCTTAGAAAAAAAACAAAATTTCACGGGTCACAGGTTCATTTCCTGGTTTGAATATGTGTGAGATTTAAAACCACATTAGAGGTAAATAATTTAAGTTATTTTCTACATAGTTTGATACAAACATTACGTGTGTTTCGAAACCATTTTTGACACTAAATATATATTTTTTTATTAAAATATATTATGTATGTTAACACAACGTCTTATGTAATAAATTGTATATTTACACTTCCAGCTGTTATTCGTGATTTATATGATAATAGTAGCAATATTGCTAGTAAACATGTTAATCGCTATGATGGGTAACACGTATCAGAAAATTGCGGAGACAAGAAATGAATGGCAAAGGCAATGGGCCAGAATAGTGCTGGTTGTAGAGCGAGGAGTGCCTCCAGCGCAAAGATTGAAACAATTACTGGCTTATAGCCAGCCGATGGCCAGTGGGAAAAGAGCTTTGGTTCTTAGAATTAATCAGAAGGTAGGTTAAGAATACAGGGGTCAAGATATATGGTCTATAGTTAGCTAGCCCAAAATTAAAGTTTGATTTGAAAAATATAGGCCATACATTTTAAAAAGCTTTTGAATGCGGTGAATATTTTCAAATTGTTCGATATCTTCCTTTTTGTAGTTACTCTATCATTTGTGTTGGTAACATAGAAAATAGATAGACTAGTAATTAAATTTAATCAGGGCCAAGCTATTCCTAGTACATGTGCTTAACTTTATTTCTTACTTTAGTTGATTTAAAGCTTCAATCATAACTACCTTTTCGGATTTTTCACGGATAATTTAGATTTTAGGTTCCCGACTTTTCGAATGCTTTATAACAATCATCGTCACTAAAGAGACAGTTTCTGAGCAGACCAAAAATCTAAATAAATACGCGAACAAATCCAAATGGTAAATTACCTAAAGTTTTAATAATTTAATGACATATTCTTTCTATTTAAACCCTCCTACTACAGTATGAATTTTAAAAAGTGACTTGTGTAAATATGCGATAAAAATCTATTCATAGGATGAAGATAAAGAAGAAATGAAGGAAATCTTAGAAATGAAGCGGACACACGAGCGCATTGTGGCAAAACGGATGCAACGAGACGCGGAAATGAAGGGAGGGAAACTACCGCCCCCTCCAGTGCGAGATTACCCCACCACAAAGAACGCTGCTGTCGCTAAAAAACAAAATGTCATTATTTAAAAAGACTTTACAAATATTGCGAATTTCCACGCCACATTAACAAAGACAATTATGCTTTTCACATCTACGATTAAAAGCTATAAGTGCGTAATTGAATAATTAAGGGCTACTATTTTACCCACTATGTTATTATTATGTAAATTATAATAGGCTCTGGTAGAACAGTGGTGAGTGGCTTGAGAAACCGAGTAAAGCGGGTTCGAATCCGGGCCTAGCTTTATTAATATTCTATATTCGAATCATTTTTTGTTAGTTACAGCTTGGTGGACTATGGCCTGATACCCCTCGTATTGAAGGGAGGCTCAAAGTGGGGAGCAGCAAATTATTATAATAAAATTAGATTTGAAATGTGAAGCAATAACATTAAATGATTGAGGCTATAAGATGTCATATTAACTTTGAGAAACATAAAAAGTAAAGTAAAATAAAGATTTCTTAGTTCCAGAACTCGTAAAAACTAACAAAAAGAGGCCATCGAAAGTTACTAAAGACAGTCCACTGTAGTAACTTTCGAGTGATTTCCTATAAAATTTATCACTTATAGCTTCATCATCCGATCAACTCGATGGTAATAAATTATTGTATAAGGAAAATCAACTTCATTTTAAAAAGTTTCCTGTTAAAAGGGTTAATATAAGTCAAAACATCTATTTCTTTATTTTAATCCTTTAATAAATTTTATTTTAAGATCAAACTAATTATCCAATATGATGAGCAATTACTTCTGAAACTTGAAATGCTAGAGAACCCTTTTGGTTAATGTCAACTTCTTTGGTTTCTACCATATTATGTAGTACCATACTGCGCAACAACATGTTAATTAATTTTACAACGTAGCATATATTTGTGAAAAGTTTGATATTTAAACGAATTATTAATGTAATTATAGATAATATACTTCTATTTTTTTTAATGTAGTGACATATATTTATCAGTCAATGGGACATAGACAATTATTACATAATATATTAAAAAGAAAAAGAAAATTAATTCAAAATTTGCAAAGATAATTCTGCATAAACTGTGCCTTTACATACATATAAGGGGTCGTCCATAAATCACGTGATGTTTTTTAAGCAACTTTTTAGACCCCCCCTCCCCCATGGTGATACGTGGTGAGGTTTAAGATTACCCCCCCCCCCCCCACTCAAAATCACGTGTATTTTTTTACAAAGTACCTTAAAAAACCTGAATATTATTTTTAAATAAAGGTTAACAGGTATAATCTAATATAATTTTGGTAAATTAAGCACCGTGATAAAAATTTTAAAATTCTAATTAAGAAGAATAAATGACAAAATAATAATCGTGAAATTTTACTATTGTACCTAAAGCAAATACAACCACACTCTCACACATGCTCGCTATACTCAGTGCTGTCTTATTCGGCGCCGGGGTGCGGGGCTCAGACTGCGCCCTCGATTTTAATTAAATCATTTATTTTTATATCAATTTTGGATTCTATACTTATAATAGCTAAGTTTGTCAGTCTGTCTTTGGTCATGGTTGACCGAGGATAATTTTTTATTAATTTTAATTTTAAAAAGGATCGTTCACCTTCAGCTACTGTAACAGGCAGTGTTAAATATATACGTAGAGATGTTGAGATATTAGGAAATGAGGAGATTAAATTATTAGAGTATATATAGCTTAAAATATCAATGGGAGTACTTGTTGAGGCATTGGGAAAAAATATTGGCAACAATTCCAATTCATTATACATATAAATCCTCCCCGTCAACATCAAATCTATTTTTAAATGTTAGTTTTTCTGAAATATTTTTTATTCGACGGATCTTTTAGAGAAATTGAAAAGACTAGGTAGATTTTGATGAAAAAAAGCGTTAGTTATATGTATTTAAAAACTATAAAATCAAGATGAAATAAGTAATAATTATAGTTTCTAATTGCTAGATTAACACAGTTAGAAACTAGAAACTAAATACTATCTAAAAATTATCTAATTTAGATGTCCCAGAATCAACACAAGAAATAAATCTTTATTTTTTATTCCATGTAAAAAAACTAAATATATTAACAATACTTTTTTATTACGTGCATGAAGAAATTATAATAAACACTTTAATATTATAGATATTGATACACGTTACATCATTTAATGTAAAAAATTGATCAGAGAACTTATGCTTTTTGTAGATTAACTTATATTTTTTGTAGATTAAATTTACAATGTTTTGTTCTGTAATTTAAGCTTTGGTTAAATATTGTAATTTTCTATTTGTTAAGTTTAATTTGTATTCTTGTTGCAACCGCTCGATATGATTTATGTATCAGTGGAAACTTTATTGGTCTATGTACCATTTATATAAACTATTGTATAAATATTTGTAAACACTGTTTGTTTCCCCAATAAAATAAAATAAAAAATATTTAAATACAAATTCAAATAGAAGTTTATTTGATTGTTATGTTTTATTTATTTATTTATTTGTTTAGCAAATTTAATAAAATAATCGATTAATAATTAATTTAAGTTCTTCAATTAAAAGTGAACAGATTTTTTCTTCATACAGCATAACACTATTGCACGTATACCATAAGGAACAACAATAATTTTACATTTAAAAATAAATAAAATTTAATTTACTGGTTAGGTGGTTTAGGTGTTTAAA
This sequence comes from Boloria selene, assembly GCA_905231865.2. Classification (NCBI taxonomy): domain Eukaryota; kingdom Metazoa; phylum Arthropoda; class Insecta; order Lepidoptera; family Nymphalidae; genus Boloria; species Boloria selene. Next base: position 5,314,926 of record HG993133.1, read on the forward strand.
TTTAAGAAAAATGTTATATTGAGGTAAAATAAACGTGATTGTACTAGATATTTCTTCAATCAGTGAGTGAGTACTATACTGCAGTGTGTCTAACAAAACAGTTGTTAATAATCAATTTAAACTTACAGTAACATAATGTTTGTTTTCAAACGTTTTCATTTACTAAACTCCCAACAGTCAAGGAAATTCTAAATCGTATATACTGGTAACATTTATGACAAATACTATGTTGGATAAATTTATTTCGTCTTATAATGTTTTTATGGATAATCTGGAGAAAATCAAACAAATTTACTTGTGAAAAGTAACACCATTTGCTTTATTAATCTTTTCAGACCGTGATTGATACACTTTAACCACACATTTCACCGTTTTGATTATTTTTATTGCCAAGCAACCGCTCTGTTGACATCCAGCTGACAACTGAGATCTAATATGCCTGTGGACATATTCAATGTAGTCACGCATCGATGCCGTACATTGCTTATCTACTCCTATATAACATCATTGGTCTAGCCTATGTGACTGGGATTGACGCATAATATACTTACTGGCTACTGCTCCTTTCCCGTAGTTTTTTTGTGCACTAGCACCTACAGAATCCTTACGACTCGACTAAAATCCTGCCTGAATTTTCTTTTTTCTCATTAACAAAATCATTGAGATTAGGTGGTTTATGTATGGTCTTTGACTGTATGCATACCCTCTAGTTTCGGCCGACGGTCAATTAACTTTGAGCACTGGGTACATCACCCGGTGCTAAAGTTAAGTCAAAATAGTATTCACTTTTCTTAAACTTTCAGTGCTTATATTCACATATGTAAATATAGTATAAGTTTTTGAGAATATCATTAAAAATGTATAATTCGTCCGTCTGTAACTTATAACTACTACTATAACAATGTAACGTTACTTATAATTTATGTATGTCTTAATTTTTATACATGATACTAATGGAAGTATGTCAATACTTTTTATAAGCAATCCAAAGCAATTAAGACCAATCGGTTCATTATTACACTTCCATTCTTACTAATAGCGACGCTTCCTGTGTCTGGGGGAATGTTTGGCCCATCCTATTGGTCTCATCATCTGTTATGAAGAATTTAAAATACACGATTTTTTAAAGCATAGCATAGCTTTTAATAGTGCCATTTCTTGCAATAGTAGTTCCCGTACAGGTCTTTTCAGAGAAGTTTTGGAGGTGACTAGGCTTATTATTATAAAAGTTCGGTGATTGTCGCGGCGCGCGGGATAATCCCAACGGTGAGTAAAAAAAAATCACGTGATAACTCACTACACCCCCCCTCCCTCCTGGTGATATTTCGTGATTTTTTCCGAACCCCCTCCCCCCCCATTCAAACATCACGTGATTTATGGACGACCCCTAACTAGATATATTACATACAGAGCCACATATCCCATTGGGTTAAAAAGATTATGTATTTATTCATTTAGAAAATTATACATCTTCAGTGGATGGAAACGATTATATTACTTAACAAGCACCTTAACCTTTCTAGTACAAAAAACGAAGGACTTTCATACGAACTTGCGACAACCCTTAGTTAATCCGGCCCTGTCGTTATATCTTAGTGGACATAATTTCCCAATGTTCCTCAATTTCCCATGAGTGTGTGAATGAATATATCCCTTTCGCTTTTATATATTTAGATAATATTAAAACAAGAGGGCTATGTAACATAAATAATGTTTTACCTATATTAGGTAATAAAATTATTTTGTATATAGTATAATATTATGTATACATATATTGTAACATTTTCACTATAGAATAAACAAAAAAAACTAATAAGTATTTGCTCTTTTAAGGACAACATTTAGTGAGTAATGAGTATTTCTTAGCAATTCCATCAAAGAAATAGTTGCCAAAGAAGTTTTTGCTTTTTGTCTGAATCGCGAGTTAAAGTACCTCAAGTATATGCAAAGTACTTGTTAAAAATTGATTTAATTAAAATCTTACTAATCTAGTAGATAATCACGAAAATGATGGTCAAAGTTATAGTAACATCTTGCGTAATAAAGTTACAGTTTGAATTAATTTAATCAATCGGTTGGAAATTTGAATATGCATAGGTATAATGTCGTAATATACCTAAATATATATTTAAAGATTAGGTTAGGGGAAATTTTTAAAATCATATAATAAATCTTTTTAATATACTTAAACAATAAAGTGATAAATTTATATGTAACTCCATTAAAACTGTTATTGATTTGCCTATTCTTACCTATATAAATTTCTATTCCATTATTTCTATTCCACGCTATTTCTTGTAGGTCGTGGATTTCGTGTAGTGCGTGGTAGGAATATATTGTATTAATTACCTAGTATATTAAGTGTTTGTTATTATTAACAAAATTAAACATCAGTAAAATACGAATACATTACATATTTTAAATTTTACGTTATTTATTCAAACCGAAGATACAATATTTTTTTGCTAGGTAAGTAGGTATATCAATATTATTTCTTATTATCAATATAATTATTTATGTAAAAAATAATTGTATGTACCTACAGCTTTTTTATTTACTTCTATCTCTATTGAGCCTATCTGACGTCTATTCCGTCGAAAATATTTCTTTCATTTATACATAATATGACTATAGGTATATTTGATAGGTTAAAATAATTTTAATTCATTTAAAACTAAGCAGTAGCTACTCTCAGCTCCTCGAGCTAACATGAAATCGAAGTAGAAATCCTTGCTTCATTAATTTAAACTAAACTGCATATGTTACGTACAAAGGTACATTTAAACGGTTAGTTTAGATTTCTCAGATGATTTTCCGCAGTAAAAAGTATCCTATATATGTTGACCCACAGAGCAGATGATAGTGACCGGATAACCAGTTATCATCATATCAAATTCCAAATTGTCAAGTAGTTTTCTCATGATGTGATCACAGGCGACAGACAGATAGACAAAAATTTTAAAATCTTTAAACTCGGTATTGATATTATTATTATTATTATATTTTAACTACATTTACGACTACCTATAGTAAATTTTGATAAGAGAGGTTTCAAAATGGTAAATAATAGTAAACGTGAATTACGATCTAAGAATTGGTATTACGACATTTTTAAGTTAGGAGTACTTAAAGGTGCAAATTGTGACCGTGTGTCGCTCAAAATTTCACTGTTACCTCATTATTTGCAACCTTTGACTCGCAAAGCCGCACCTCTAGCATTTCTAATGCGATTTCAATCTTATCTATTGGCAAATAAGAGCTAGATTTAAAATGAAATTTTAAATACACAAATGTGTCTATGTAAAAATGAGTTTTGTGTTAGTTTTGTCTATCAGCTTTCATTGAACGGCTTAGTTATATTAGGAAATATCAAGATTGATCAATGGATTTGTGTACCGCAGCATGCGTTGAGGCCTGAGGGTCACAATGAAGTGTCTTGTTACACGACGATCACATATTAGTGTCAAGTAGTTTTAGTAGTTACCTATAATAGTTCATAATTGCTTTTTAATATAAATGTTAGAAAAGTTAGATTTTCAGATACAGCTGATTATGAAGTTAGGATGTACAAGAAATTATGTAGTAGTTATCCTGTAAAGTGTTTATGTAGAGATAAGGGATACCTAACATTAAACATGGTTGAAGAAATATAATTTTATAAAATGGAAATCAAAAATGTTATTTTTGAGTAGTGGATACTATCGGAAAAATCAAAAAATAATATCTCTTAGCACTTAGATCTTCGAAGCTAAGCAACAATTTTGATACGGTATTTAGTATTATTTATTAGAATTTCGTCCGCAAAGTTCACGTATATATACGTATATTTACATATAAGTTAGGAGTTATAAAAAAGGTCGTAAGGAAAATTTGATCATTTGAAATATACCTCATCAAGTCGTCAAACTTAGGATGGTTTGGTTGAACTGTTTAATATAGAAACATAAATTACAGTCTCAAAGCAAAATTTGTTATAAAACTTTAAGTTTTAAGCATTTTTAAACTTAAAAAAGGGAGAAATTTTAAGTGCTCAAAAGTTACTCTAGATGACTTTCAAATATGTATTAAAGCATCGTTGAAGATGTACCTCTCTACTATTTAAAGAAAAGAGAACATAATTTCGGTATGATAATGTACATGCGAGTACTTTGAGCAAAGAAGTGCTGAAACTGAAGTTACTTCTTTGTATTTGTTCTTCATTTTCTCTGTATTTTGTTCTTAATAATTTGCTTAAATAAATATTTCATTTTTCAACATTTGCAGAGGCCATTCCATATCTAAATAAAAAATAAAAAATATTATGTATTAAAGAAAATAGCAGTAGTATAAAATAAAAGCGATAAAAACCTCTAAGTGTATAACAATACATTGCATTTGTAATTATTACATCGTCTTGAAAAACTGGTAGGTGCCATCTAACTAGATTTGTGCAACACGGTCGGCTATGGTGTAGAGGTGGAGAGTATAAAGCGGAGATGAGCCTGTTTACATCGCACACTGATTTAGGAAATCAAACATGAGGAACGCGGTAAGTAACGGTGACAGAAAGTGAAAATTAACAACTAGTGTCAATAGTGGATAACTTTCTGCCTATACAAACAATAATTCCATTTGCTATGTTTGTGAACAAGAGTTTTTAACCGACTTCCGAATAGAGGTTATGTGTTGAGCCGGTGTTTTTCATTATTAGATTTTTTAAAATTTTGTTTTAACTTTGAAATATTTTTAGGAGAATTAATTATATTACATAACAGTGTAGTTGATGATGAGGTTGGTACAACCAATTTTATAATAACTTTTTCCTTTTCAGGCGGTACTAGTTTCATTGTTGGTGGCCGTAGCGGCCGAGGCGCCTTACAATTTACCACGTCCTGCTCCTAACGCACCCTTCATAAATTACCAACGACCTCCACCCGCACCTCTACCGCAACCTCAGTTTGTTCAGCAAAGTTCTTCACAAAACCAGTATAATACAATTGGTTACAGCTACCCAGCTCCTGCTCAACAACCCATTATTGTTCAACAACCTCAACAAGTGTATCAACCAATAGCCAGACCCATTATACAACAACAGTCCGTTTTTCCACAACTAGCGCCCCAACCTTTACCTCAACCATTGCCCATTATATCCCAACCTAGCCAGTCATACGGAGTCCCTCAATTCCAATCAATAAGGCCTCTTCCAGCTTTAATTTCCCAACCTCAGCTACTTGCTCCTCAGCCACAATTCATTGCTCCCCAACCACAACAAATCAATTACCAACCACAACCAATCGCCCCTCAACCTTTGCCAGTTTACCAGCCCCAGCCCCAGCCCCAGCCCCAACCCCAACTCATTTCCCCACCCAGTACATCTTACGGAGTACCTCAATTGATCCAAACACTTCCTGCTATAGTTTCCCAATCTCAGTCTCAAATCCAACAAACACTACTGCCTGCACCTATCCAATATCCAAACCAACAAATATCGTCGGGCTACTCATACCAGCAACCTGCACCAGCACAACTCCAAAGCTCTTCTTTATCAAGCTATCAAGCAGACTCCAATCAGTATAACAATGTGCAACAAGCTCAGGTCCACAGAGACGCCTTAGATGACGTAGTAGTATCTCGTGTACAAGATATTATAAAGGACAACGAGCACTCGTCAGCTAAGGAGGCTGGCTATTTATCACTAGTATCAGGAGTTTCTTTGGAAAACGCGAAACCTAGTGTGGAAGTTTTATCATTTGTACACAACTCGCCGCTTTATCCTAGTAGATGCCAAAGCTCGGGTAGATGTCAAAGTCAGCAGTCGTCAGCAATTTCACAAGGTTTATCATCATCATCATCATCATCATTACTGTCAGTGTCGAGACCGTCATATGAATATGGTGTACCATCATCAAACAACGTTCAATCCAACGTTGAATCAAGTGGGTCATTAAGTTCTAGTAGTTTTGAATTTTTACCTCAAAACAAACCCGCAGCCGTATACGGTGTACCAAATTAAATAAATTTTAGTCATATCAACTGTAAATACAGACTTAAATGTAAATAAAAAAATTTATAGTTTTATATAAAATATTCTTTTTATTTTTTCCTTTAATTTATGTTTAAGTTCTGACCTGATACCATTGTGTCATTTTACTGGGACTTATTAATTTCATAAATATTGGACACCCGATATTTTCTTCCTAAAAAATTACAATCTATATCAATAAAATAAAATTTTATATATGAATTATAAACGCATAAGATTATTATAAATCGTACCAAGTTAATAGAATGATCCGAAGTTTGGACACTATCGTTTACAAATTTGCAATTCAAATAATTTTTATTTTTCATAGTATAATCATTTTTCTCATCTTTTTCTTGGGTACCATCAGCTAGATGGGTTTTTAAAATAATTTGCCTCTATCAAAAGAGAAAATATTAGGAAAAATAACTTTCATTGTATATAATTTTATTATTAATTCCTAAATTTAAATAACGAGTCAGTATATATAATATACACCGTTGAGACATCCACATAAATAAATTTTCATGTATAATGCGAGCAAAGTCGTGGTCATTATTGACATAGTTACATAGTAAACTTTATAATTTCGTAATTAAGCAAATTAGATACCTTTCGCAAGGCCGTCGGCTCGACATCGTTACATAGGCAAATATTAGATTTACTCGTTTTCTTTCCAAGTTGACTCGTCACATCTGCTGTATTCGACATTAAATAGGAACATTCACACGTGATATCCTTAATGTTGCTTTTTTTATGTTTAGTAGAATCCCTCTTAGATAATACGAATGCAGATTTCTTCTCGCTTTTAACATCACCCTTAAATAAAAAAAAAACAATTACTATAAGTACTCTCATTATGTATTATGTAACAAGCTTTTCTTTTAAATATAACAATAGGTCACAGCGTAATTAGCAATAATTACTTTTTTTGAGTAAAATGTTTATGGATGATGGTTACCAACATTATGCCATAGAGCCATATAGCATTTGCACGTGTCTCTATTTAGGACACAATAGTGTGTCAAAAGTTTGAAGGTACTAAAAAAAATGTACTTTAAAGAAAGTGTCCGTGTATGAAATACATTTTGTAAAGTATTATCATACACTTTGAACAATTTGAAGCAACTTTGCGAACGAACTTATTGGTAAATCTTATTATTATTTTTAAATATTGTTAAAAAATATTTTACATATCCAACTTTAAATACATAAATATTTAAATATAAACACCTATGACTGGAGTACAAATTAAGTGCTCAACAAATCAATCTAGCGGAAATCGAGCTCGCCACTGCTGGCACAGTAAGTAGGGTCACTAAAAACTGAGCCAAAAGTGTCGTCAAATTATTTATTTTTATATTTCATATTTCCAATAAATACCTTCACATCTTGAACGATATCAAACGGAATCACATATATTTCTCTTTCTTTGAGAACACTCGTTAAGCTTTGAGATTTAGGTTTAATTTTTTTCTCGACAACACTCGTGTCGGATTGAGTCGCGCTATTAACACTTTCACGCGAACATATCAATATTTTAGGTCTATGCGATACAGCACATAATTTTCATTTAAATTAGAACGACGTCTAATGACGTTGTGCCACAACGCATATATATAAAAAGGTGCAATAGCGAACACGGTACGTTAAATAACGTCAACGTCGACTGTGCCGTAAAGCTTATAACGTTAACGTATAAGAAGTATAAGAAGTATTTACTATAAAAATGATCTAGAAATGTTTAACATAAATTATAACAATAACAAAAAACATGAAATGAAAGGCTAATTATATGAAATGGTCTATTTTTTATTAAAAAAAATGTCCCAACATATTGACTTATAGAAACTAATAAAGTTCATTAAAAATTTTAGGAACGAACCTAATTATGTGATCATAAACTAACTACGTTTCAATATTCCACGTGAACACAGAATCGATGCACGCGCTACCCTCGCGACGCGCACATTTCGGCTGACGTCATAAAACTTCTTAGGCGAAATGACGTCTAGTGACGTTGTGCGCTAACAAAGTAGGTACTTTGTACCAGGATGGAATGCCAACAAAGAAGGCAAAAAAATCCGGTGCGGTGTAGCACTACAATTTTAAGAATTCGATATGTTGTAGCATAGAAACCCAACTTTTAAAAATTAGTATGGCCAGAGCCCGTACTATAACGTTGTACTTAATAAAACCAGTTTTTGCTGAACGTGATAGCACGCTGTGCGGTATCACATCGACCAAAATTTGACGTGAAATGACGCTGTTCGCGTGAAAGTGTTAATTTGATTACGAAACTGAGCTTTACTTCTAAAAAATAAGATTTTGAACATAATTAGGTAGATAAATGTTACATTCATAGTTATGTTAAAATTATTAGGTATAACTTTTTAATTGTTACTTTAATTTCGATGGATAGGTATGCATGCGTTTCTATTTTTTATATTTAATCTTTTATATTTTTTATATTTAGTTGTATTAAATCTTCAAATAAATAATATCTTAAAGTCTTTAACTTTATAATTCATACCTTTGGCAACATTCTAATGCAGGACAAGTCACCCCTTTCGGTTTTAAAATAACTTCAATGCTATGGTTCGATCTAAAAACATACAAATATTAATGACTGATAAAGATACTTCTGAGATATAAGATATTTTATCACATTAAAGTGTATATGTTGACCCGAATAAACAGCTATAGTCATACCAAACTTCATATAAAAATGTTCAGTGGTTTTCTTGTGGTGCGTTCTCAGACAAACAAATCTAAAAACTCAATACTCAAAAATTAGTTTCAGTTTCCCTATCGACAATAATGACTAATAAAAAAAAATTACGGATTCAACTCAGATTATTATACATACGAGTATAAACTAAATGACCCCTCATTACTTATTATACTTACTTATTATTTATAATATACTTAAATATATAATATTAATATTATAACCATAATAAAAAATTATAATATTAGCCTTAACATAACATCACCCTTATTTTTAATAAGCATCGCTCTCTTTTTTCTATATAAGGTAAAGGCACCTAACTCCGAGGGGTTCTAAAAATGGCACCATATTCCGAGGTATTTAAACAAACAGTGATTTCAAGTGAATTACAAGTTCTTTTTGTGTGTAAGATACCATATTGAATTCATAATTTATTGTTCGTGTTTATATGAGTAAAAGAGAGTGTTAATGTGTGTACATTTTAAAATAATGCGTAAACTTTGCGCTAGCAGCTGACTTGAACGCACGCTCCATACATTCTGGACCTTACGCATGTAAGTACTATGTTTTACTAAATAGTGTTTTAGATGATATTTTAATGCTATATGAGTACATGTTTAGATTAAAATAGTAGAAGAGTTATATTTTTTATTTAAAACACGTAACATTTGTGTATTTTTCTTAACAATTTAAGAGTAAATAAAGTTTAAAAATACCACGGCATTAGGTGCCAAATATTTTAGTTGGTTCCTAATGCCGACGTATACCACGGAATTGCGATTTCATAGACGTTTTCTTTTCCTTAAGTTTTGATGGTAATTTTATAATTACAAAATTTACTGTTTTGGTTTTGATTAATTAAATGGCCAATAAATATAAAAATCTATTTCCGATGTATGTTTTGGCGTCAAACTCACTAATTATACATGATCAAAGATTATCTATTTAGGTACTTTATTAATTTATTATATGGAAAGACTAATAACATTAAACTGTATTATTAATGTATTTGATATATTTCTGTTTGTGTTCTATGTATTTTTTCGAAGATATTGCAATTAAAGATTCATTTATTTATAAAATATTGAAAAATCTCTTGGTTTTTAATAATCGGAGTTAAAAAATGTGATATGGTATTATAAAACGCTATTCCGATGTATGTAAGTCGGAATAAGGTTCTATGAGCACCTAATTTCGTGGTATTGACACAAGTAAAATACAGTGTGTTAATTATTAAAAAAATCAGAAGAGTTTCCAGAAAACAATATTCAACAGTTAACAATCTCATTTATTGCTCTCTCAAATGTTTGTATTATAGTTCTTAGTACTCGAATCGCTGCCTATTTAACAAATTAAAAATCAATTATCATGACACATTGAAAAACTGCCTGTTACATTATCTTACGCAGCTTTTATAGAAATTCATAAGGTATGGGCTCATAGTATTTTAATATTGATATTATTATTTTTTTTGTTGTAGGATAATGAAGCCAAAAGAACACACGGAAGAAGATCTCCGAAATGCTATTACAGCAATCAGTGAGGGTAGTAGTGTATATATTTGTAATATTATGAAGAAAACAAAAAATACAGTTAACGAATTAATTATATAAAGTTACTAGTTACTCCTATGTTTTTTACATCTTTACTTAGAATAATATTATTAATCTAAATAAATTACATGTTGTGGTGTCATTTTACCATAAAAGACTGAAGACTGATTTAAAGACCACAGTAAATTAATAGACTTGATTTTTGAACACCATGTATTATTCTCCCCACCTCCATTTCTTTGTATTTTGAACACTCGGAATTAGGAACCAAATACATCGGAATTAGGATTTTTACATCGCAATTAGGTGCTCTCGACTTCTTCACATTTTTAATTAATTAAAGATAATATAAAATTTTCTATTGCTAAACTGTAAGTGTATTTCAAGAGTTAGATAAATAATACTTCTGATAAAAATAGCGAATTCTGCAGAAAGATATAGTAAATGCTTAATATATAAAGTTCTTTCTAGTTTAGGTGAAAATACCGCGGAATTAGGTGCCTTTACCTTAATACCTACTCATGGTATAAAAAATATAACAATGTTTAATCAAACACAAAAATACCTCAGTCTTGATTGTTTCTTAGATTTTTTTACTTTCTTTTCAATTCTGAAAGATGAAAGGGCTATTGAATAAAGCTGTATAATTCTTGACTTTAACTGTATAAAAGATATCGAAACAATGTTTGATAAAATAGAACTAAAAAATAAAAATAGTTTATTCGTTACCAAAATGTTTAAAATTTACAAACAAGGTTGAAATCGCCTTTTAAGTGTAAAAACACCTGTAACAGGCAATCTCGCTCTTCCATAGCCACATCATAAGTATCTTGTTATAAAGTTTTACATTATTAATAAAAAAGTGTGTGTGTGTGTGTTAACTTTAACTAAGAACTGCTATTAACTAACAAATAGGACCTTATTAAACTTTAAACGTACTTATTTGAAGAGGCGACTATATCCATCGCGGAGGTTTTATTATAAATATTTTGGGTGTGGCTATTCTGTAAAAAATCATTGTATTTTTCATCCAGCCAAGTTGCAAAATCTTTTTCGTCTACTTTATTGGTTTTACTGTTGGGACCATGTTCCTAAAAGTAATAAAAAAATTAAGTGAATTGATGACTTAGGTCTGAGCATTATTATTTATTAAAAGTTTGTTAGTGATCGATATATATATATATAATATTGCCGCTGTGATGATTACTGCATCGGTAGTCTAGTTAGTACTTAGTAATGGCTTTTTAATGAATAGGGTAGGAGTACAAAGAAAAATATATTTCAGAGTAGTAAGACAAAATGTAACTAAAACATGAGCTACCTCTGTATACCATTTAAAGGCCTTAACAAAGCAATTAGGCGTATTCTTCTTCTTTTCTTTGCTCCTTTTATGGTGTTTTGATTGCTGACGACAAGATTGAAACTTTAGTTTAAAAATAAATAAATTATAACATAAAATGCATTGGTAACTCGATAATATATTATAACTAGCGACTCACCCTCGCGACGCTCGAGTTTAGATTGAACAGTACAATATAATCTTCTTATATCTTAACCTTTTAAACTACTAATTTCCTACACTCGCCCCTTTTAAGGTAGGTCTATTTACACCTCCTCGTTCACCCGCTCTTCTATCCCCTAAAATCGGAAGACTATATTGTACAGTTAAGCCCGTGTTTGTCCCTAGATTTAGCGTAAATGTATACAAAAACTTGACAAATTATATACTAAAACCTTCCTCGAGAACCACTCTATCCATTGTGGTATACTAACAACTTTAGAATAATATATTAGAGGGCCCAGTGTGGGATACCATGGATACGCCTCATTTATTCTATAACTGTTGTAGGATAGTTCTTTTCTATTCTCAATCGAAGATAATGATGACATCACTACAAAATAAATTTAAATTTACAATAATTATCCTAATAATATAAAATCGTTTGTGACATAATTGTCAATATAAGATAATATCAATATACCAATGTACTCTGTGGATAATACAGTACACTCCAATGAGATTGCTATAGATATTGACGAATACTAAAAAATATAAACTTGATAAAGTTAAGTTAAACGCCTTTGTCTACAAAATATACCTTACTAAATTAATTTAAAAAATTGTTTGAATTGAAAAAATATATACATATGTGTGCGCGCTTGTGTGTGTGTCAGTTTTGTCATACGACAAACAATCTAATATTTCTACAATTATAAAGCTCAGGGAAATCCACAGAAGGAAGATCATTCAAAGTATAATATTACTTTTCTCTATGATCATTCAACATTTTGCACTTGCAGGGTAACAATAAGCGTGATTATGATTTGATTTGATTGAGCGTAAATTTCGCATTCGTGGGATGCCAACCATCCAAGACGTATGGATGATAATTGATATCCATCCCGACGGCGCGCGGCGTGCAGTGGTAATAGACACGATTTTTTTTAATTTCCCTTTAAAATAAAATAATCATATTATATCATATATAAATAATTATAATATAATTAATATACATTGTATTCAATTTTATATTAATTATGTTATATGTATTATATTCAATTATATTATAAAAAATATGCTTTTCCGAATGTTTCTCACCAAATGGGATCGTTTATTTATAATAAAGTAAAACGTAACGTTCTTGAATTAAAAAAAACTTTTATTAATTTCTCTCTTTACTTTTTATCCTTCTAGATAGCGGTAACTTTATGAGGATTAGTAGTAGGTATGTCTATTAAGGGGAAAAATGAGTTTTTTGCCTACTAAGGTTGTCGGAACTTAAAAAATAAAGCAATTGAGTTTGTTTGTTGTAAAATAAAATAATCATCAACGTTTTTTTAATACGGTACAAACTTAAAAATGCTTGCAAATATGGTAAAAAATAGTTGCGAATTACCGGCATACTTGGCTTGCAATGTTTTTTCTCAAGACCTAATCCATAGCTCTATAGACTTATACGAATCTTGTGACTAATATTTCATTGACTAAAATGTTATTATATATTACCTTGACATTATCGCTGTATAGTGCTCCAGTATGCGAGGCATACAAAAATCAATTATTTACCATCACTGAGTCAGAAGACGGCAGTAATCAGGGTACGATATAAGGGTTTATCATTAGATACTCGTACTTTGACTAAATATTGATTTGCCTGAGCTCGTCTTTATGTTTACACGGCTACAATAGTATTGACTTATATACTATAAGTACCTATACATTTGGGATTTTTTATACTTAAGCAACTCTTTTCAAGTCATCATTGTACTTAATCTTATTCAAATCTGTCAAGCCATTTTGCGTGAAGGCATGACTCTTACGAATGTTTCGTATTAACATAGAATAGGAGTGTGATTCACAGCTTTTAATTAGTTATTACTAGTAACTAATAAATGCTAAGTAAAAAAAGACATAAATTTTTATTTATAGCTTAAAGTCGCTTCCCGCTGTCTGTCTGTCCCTATGACGTATGCTTTAGACCTTTAAAACTACGCAACGGATTTTGATGATTTTTTTTATTAGATAGAGTGATTCAAGAGGAAGGTTTATATGTATAACTAGCGAAACCCGCGGCTTCGCTCGTGCTAAATTTCAGTACAAGCCCGAGCTAAGCGAGGGCAAGCCGCTAGAAAAAATACCGTAGCTTAAGAAAAATATCTTTATTGGTGTTTACTACTTTAGTTGTTGGCGTTTATTTACTTATTTACTTTTTTTATGTTTATTTATAGTTTATTGTTTACTACTTAAGTTGTTGGTGCAATATTAGATACCATGGATGCGATGGACTCTGACACTATTGTAGAATATATTTTTTTTACTTCCACTGATATAGAGCAATTCAATATTCTCAACTAATTTTTTTCAGAATTAAAATGTATTGTTTACGAAGGGGAAAATAATTCAAACGAATTTCGTGAAAATAATACCTCCACCATTCCTGTGACTGAGAAAACAGTTGAAAGTACTTTATTATATTATTTCGGAGCCTATTCAATTCAAACAAACAAACAATCAAATCTTTCCTCTTCACTACATAGTATAAAACAAAGTCGCTTTCTCTGTCCCTATATCCCTATGTAAGTATGCTAAATATTTAAAACTACGCAACGGATTTTGATGCGGTTTTTTTAATAGATAGAGTGATTCAAGAGGAAAGTTTATATGCATAACTAGCGGATCCCGCGGCTTTGCCTGTGCTAAATCTAGGAAAAAGCCCAAGCGAAGCGAGGGCGAGTCGCTAGTTATAATATAAGTGTAGATTTTCAAATTTTAACATTGTTTATAAAAATTATAATTGATTGATCATCATATATTTGTTTAATAAATAATATACTTACCACTAACAATGAGACTAAATAAAGGTTAAATACCTTTAAACTTTAAAAAAAATCACATATTTTGCGATAGGAACCTGAGGCATTAATATATCTTTGATTAGGAACACTCAGAGTACAAACATACAAATATTCATTTTTATTAAGATAGTAGATACATACGTGATACAACATTTCACATTTATAAAGAGCAGTTTTAAGTTGAAAAGAGTTGTGTATAATATTTTTAACCTGCTTGTGAATTTATTATTTAACTTTTAAATTGTTTAAAAAACACATATTATATTACAGATCCATTTGATACGTATCAACAGTGTTTACATAAAATTATATATGGTGAAAACGTGGAAACAGATGGTAAGAAAAAGCTATTTACTATGTATGATAACAAGCACATTATAGAAAATTAATTATATTTATGTTATAAAATACAAATACATTTTGTAGATGGAGCTGATTATAATGAATCAAATAAAAGTTTAGACCAAAATGACACGAATAATTTGCGATTTTATGTAATGGGCAACTTTATGCAGTTAGTATTTTAAGAAAAAAATATTTTATATTTCAATTATTCTAAGATTAGTATTAATACATATTTTTTAATTTACGCAATTACTTAGAAATATTGTTTAAGCACTGACGGCGGACGACAGATTTTGATAAAATTTGGTATGATGATAGCTGGTGAACCGGGTCAACAAATAGAATACTTTTTACTGCGAAAAAATCTCTCATCTATGACAAATGTATATATATATTAACCATTAAAATGTACATAATTACGAACCACGAACTAGGGTGATACACTAGTCCTATATATATAAAAATCTCGTGTCACAGTGTTTATTAGCGAACGCCTCCGAAACGGCTTGACCGATTTTTATGACTTTTTGTGTATATTTGGTAGGTCTGAAAATAGGTCGTAAGACCCTAAATTTTCATCCTTCTACCACCAATCCCTATTTTTAATAGTGGTTACAATGCGGGCGGAGCCGCGGGAATTCTTAGTAATAATATAATTTTAAATATAAAGTGTCGGTACGCTTTTTGAGTAAAATTTTATGATTATCGTTTTAAGATCAGAGCTGTTCAACAATAAAAGCGGAGTCCATCTTCCACCACTAGAATTCATACAGCGTGGGCTTTGCGAATTGAAGATTACAAGGGATTTTATGCAAACTGCTGTGAACGCGTTCGCTATCTTCCTTTATGGAGCCTTAGCCGATATAGAGAGATTGCCCGCCGACTATGTGTTACGATCTGTTTGTAAAAAATATTGCTTATATTGTAATTGGTACCTATTTTAGGGAAGGGTAATAATGGTTTAATTAACTAAGCTTAGTAAAAGTATACATACATAAATGACAATATTACAATCTATAACTGAGAAATCCTAGTTAAAGAACTAGTTCGTTTCTTTCGTAATATCATGAATTGTTATAGCAGCGACACGCTACCTAACTTCAAAGGATCACACGTTGGGCTAATCTGCAGGTTGCCTGAAAATTTCATCTAAATCGGTTCAGCCGTTATCGAGTAAAATAATAATTTATTAAATCAGTTATTTTAAAGATTTGGTTTTTTCATTTTTAATGTAAATTTTAAAAATTCAGAGTAACCAAGTATCAACTCTATCTAATAGAAAATATCACTGAAATCTGACTGTAAATTACACTGTAAAAAGTTGTGTATGGTCAAACATTAAAATTCAGTAGGTAAAAATTTATCATTTAGGTGGATTTTTATTTTCACATAATAAAATTGATATGAAAGAATTTTCCTAATTGGTAAATGACGGAGATCTAAAGTAGCAAACATAAAAAAATTATATAATATTTTGTTTAGGCTCGCAGTATATCTATGATGAAAATAGCACGAGAAAAGCTGGTTGCTACTTGGAGTGTAGTGCGTGGGTCCAAGCCCACAAACATGATTACGATTCAAACTTTAGAAATGTATCGGCCCCTTTTTAAATACGTAAATGGAAGAGAGATCGCTAGATTAAATATGAGTGATGATAGGATTTTAAGTTATATTGGGACACATGATGGCCTCGATAGACATCAGGTTATTTTCGTAAATGCTTTAACTAAATTATTTGGTCATTCTGGGTAGGAGTATGATATTTCCCAGTAAGGACTTCCAAAAGTTCCAAAGAAGGTCTTAGCATCCGGCAATCTGGCCGGGTGAGAAGTTAAGAAACGTACGAGGAGGTGGCCCACTTCGGTAGGCGGAGTGCCACGCGGGTTGCTCCAGGTACTTCTCTGATAGCAGAGTGGACTGTGGAGCAACCTCTTGGCTATGTGGTCTACTTTGGTAGACGTACCGTGCCGACGTCGTGGTTGAATGCGTAAGCGATCCTGTGACGGCTAATTAAGACCGGGGAGATTTCGTTGGTTTTTCATTGGTAGTTCTGGCTTCTTAGTCGGTGAGCCCCACATAACTACGTATAAAATATAACAATCAGTTACCTACGGGTGTCTTTGTGGGGCCTTTGTTCAAATTATACTTTAGTCAGTTTTATATATTTCTTAATGTTATCAACAACTCTTTTTAACAAATTGGAAAGAAATATAAATATATTAATATTCTTTAGGTGGGCGTGGTTGCTAGTAGATATATTGAGATGAACAAAAATTGGTCAAAGCCTAAGTATTTGAATCTAATGAATAATTTACTGTGTGGTGTCCCGATGACATTCATGCGAAGGCTTCCCGTAAGCACCTATCTACAATTATCACATCAGGTTTGAATAATTTTAAAATCTAGGTAATGGATAGCATTATTAGGAAGTTGGTTACGAAAATAATGCAATTATTTTTTAAGTTTTAATATTTACATAATATTTTCTTATTATGATTATCTACAGGTGTTCTACCATATTCGAGCTTGCGATCCACTGCAACGCAGATTTTATCTTGCAATGATGACAAGGACACAAGTACGTATAGTAGCATATTAAAATATATAAAAGTTGGATAAAAAACATAGTAATTTATATTCATTTTCAAAGATACTCGAATATATTTTTTCATATATTCTATAACTAAATCATATTTCGGTGAAATTGCCATTAAAATTTATCAGGCACTTGGCAAATCGTACAGTTGGAATGCGCAAGATGTTTCTAGATTAGGCTTGCTGTTAGCTGAAGTGGATGGAAGAGACCTTACTTACATCAATCCAAAAGCTATGTCCGGAATAAATTCTCAGGTATACGTAACATTTCATTTGTAATCTAAAATACACTTTTCGCTTCTTTACTAAGGTCTAAGGATCAACTTAAGAAGAAGAATCAACTTAAGTCCCATGGATCGATATTTTGACATGACCAGGAGAGATCAGGTGCATGACCATGTATTCACGTAGTTTCTCAGGAACGGATGTGTAACACCGCTAACTTGCCAACGCCGCCGGGGTTCCTATTGAGAACTCTTAACAGAAAAAGTCAAAACCTAAATTTGGCCTGACTCCTACTCGAACCCACTACTACATTGTCATATGTTGTCTTAACTATAATCGCTTAAGTTATTCTTTTTATTGATCTGCATTAAGCACAGTAATAACTACTTTATTTTCTTAGACAAAAGTAAAGTATTTTTTACTATATGAAATAAATATTATACTATATGACATAATAAAATAATATATGAAAATTTTATTTACAGGTAATGCTTATAATGCCCGCAGAAAGCCTTCAATATTTGACTGAAATACAGTTACAATATATTGGTTCAAAACCGATGAACATATTAGGTCGAAAATTAAAAGCTTACCAGGATCAACTTCAGTTAAACGACTTGGCATTGCGGATTTCGTCTGATTTATCAACATACGTAGTTATATTTATTGTTATTATAGTATTATAATATTATATTTTTTGTACGTTTTCATTTATATTTATTAAACTCTTTCTCTCTCTCTTTCTATCTCTATCTTTGTTCCACTTATTTACGTACTTTACTTTTAAAAACCTTCTGATTAAGAGATCTGCTACAGAAAAAATCAAAAAGCCAGTAAAAAAGTAAAAGTAATTGTACTATATTCACACTTTTAATTATCATAAATTATTATTTATATTATATTTTTTAAGCAAAGCGAGTGCTGGAAGACGAAACGTATAATGACCATCTTCATGACGTGTCGTTTGTAGCTAAAAATAATAAAAAAATAAAATTATCAATTCGTTCCAAATACACATTAAAAACATTTAGCTCAAAAAAACTAAGCTGAAATAGTTAATGAAATCTTAAGGTAATATTGATGAGAGTATAGGTTGCACTCATAGACGTATTAACTAAGGACGAGACACATAAGCTGACGTACCTTTACCGGCCTTGACAGTAATCAGGATATTTTAGGCCTGGCCGTTTGATTTTACGTCAGTCTCAAGCACTTACTTGTCAACAAAACATCTCCCAAAAATGACTAAATGTTCTATTAGATGGTGTAAAAACTAAAGCAGCGGAAGCAGCATTATTTCTTTTCACTTGTAAGTAATATATTTTATTACATTTAATGTTATTTATCACAAAATTTAAGTAAATGTAAAATAAAATTTCGTATTATTCAACTATGTTAAATATAGTCGATATATCTTTGTATTGTTGACATCTGACAACCATCATAAAATGGCTGGATTATACCGTTCAAAACAAATGACAGAACCGTCGAGTAAGTCCATTTGACATCGACTAGTGCTTGACAATGTCGAAAAATATATCGATATTTGACGAAATAACTAAGCGAATAATGGATGTTATTTGTACAGTACAATAACATAAAATACTTTTATCGCAGTATCCTACAATCTGATGACAATAAATTTATAATAATATTTTTATAATTAAATAAAAACATTATAAATGCAAAAATTATAATTAGTATGTGTACTTAATTTTTATTTTATTTTAACACATAAATTACACAAAATTTTAGATTTCCTAGGGATCCTTCTCGAAAGAGAAAAGAAATTCTTAACAAAAAATTTGAAGTCTATAATAACTATAATTGAGTAGTATCCTACAATCTGATGACAATAAATTTATAATAATATTTTTATAATTAAATAAAAACATTATAAATGCAAAAATTATAATTAGTATGTGTACTTAATTTTTATTTTATTTTAACACATAAATTACACAAAATTTTAGATTTCCTAGGGATCCTTCTCGAAAGAGAAAAGAAATTCTTAACAAAAAATTTGAAGTCTATAATAACTATAATTGAGTAAAAAGTTCATAACAATGTCCTGCTTATTTTAGTATAATTAAAATATAAATACCGGAAGCTTACCCCACCTTTATTCTCCCTTTATTTTCTTTGCCTTACAGCTTATTTATGATACGCCATTTCTTTCCCATTCGAACGTTCTGGGTTTGATTGTCGGCGAAAAATCAAACAATATTTATTATTAATATTTAAAATGTCATTGATGTATGTATTTTATCGACTACGTTCAAGCACTAGCATTAGAGTGAATTTTGATGTATTGTGTCAATTCTTTGTGTGCGTTATACTTCAAATGGTTGAAAGTGTTTTCATGCATTTGTATTTTATGACTGGTCCTTAGGTAATACGTCCATGGTTGCACTGTATTTGGTTACTTATACTTTCCAGGGAAAATATGTCATCGTTACGTATTGTCTATAACATGCTTTTTATATTTCTATTTTGCTAAATTTTAATATCTTGTAGTTACCAATACATTACACCAGTCCGTCTGAGTAAACATGTCTCTGTGACTTAAAGATATTATTGGAGGCGCATTTTTTCTTTTCTCTCTATTTTGTAGTTCTTTTCCTATATTAAATTTTTCATCAATTTTACTTTGTACAGTACATTCTTCTTGTGTTGGTATTGTGTCTCCTACTTCTTCACAATTTGGATCACTGGATACTTGAATTTCCTTATCAATCATTTCTTTTGTATCGCTATTATAAAAAAAAATCACTCACTGACTGACACAAAGTCTTAAAAATCTACATTATCTATATGAAGGTTCAGCAAACGTTTTTCTACGGCATATATATGCCTGCAGCATAGTAGAAGGGTAGAAAACGTTTGCTAAGAATTGGAATTTGCTTCAAAACCGACTTGAAAATGTTACTAGTGTGGCCCGACGTAATATTGGTATGGACTTTTTATTTTACTGCTAGACATAAAAATAAGTTTTCTGGTTAAACATAAATTAACTACGCATTTGGAACCGGGGTAACGTTACTTAAAAATTATGAATATATTTAAAATGTTTATTCATTCTTTAGTAAATAAGGCTAAGTATTACCTGCATTTTTCATCATCTACTACAGGTAGCAAGAGGAGACAATTTGAATGCTCTTTGGCATATCGTCCAGTCAGTATATTGTTTTTTATATAGCATTCGCAACTCATGACCATTATATCTTTGTTACGATCTATAGTGTGTGTAATACCTTCATTATTGTTGGCATCATATTCTGGAGGATTCTTGATTTGAGATACATTATTCTTAAAATTTCTTTCAACTTTACTTAATATAACGTCAATGTTTAGTTGAGAATCTCTATCTGTAAGCACCCTTAACTCTGAGTTACATCGGTTTATAAAGCTCTTTTCAACATTGGTTGTATAATCTTTAAAATTTATATTTAAACATATGTTTAACTTTATTTCTTTATCATCAAAATCAGTATTTTGCTCTTGATTAATTTTCCCAATTAAATGAGCTGCATTGCCATTATTGTGGGTATTTATTGAGTTATATTCAGGTATGTCCTTAAGTCTGTTCTCTAAATCTAATAAATTTTGATTTACATCTATTAATAGTGATTGTGTATCACTGTCGGGATTTTTGAACATGTTTGAAACAATAACTGGTTTAGACGAATTGTTATTATTTTCATATTTGGTGTTGTCTTTAAAATTTTCTTTATTGATTGCTGGTACAATACCATTACCGATTTTTCCGACTCCTATTTGACTATTGATTTTTGAATGTTTCCTGTAATTCATTGACGTTTTTTGCATGGCTTTACCTTTACATTGCCGGTTTTTATTTACATGATGAGAAATTGAATTATTGGGGGTAGCTAATTGTCTTAAGCGATTATTATTAACTTCAGTTTTATTAATTATAGCTGTATCTTTTCTTTTAATTATTTGTTCTTTTTTATTTGATTTGAAACAATTAGAATTATTTTTATCAATGTCACATTTTTTAATTTCTTCAGAATCTTGCTTATGAAGAACATTTTCTGGAAGATTGTTACTTTCTTGGAGAACCGTAGACGTTTCGCAATTCGGACATAAGTTTTCAATAGCCTATATTAAGGGAATTATTATATTAATTAAAAAATTGTATGTTATATGTACGTGAAAAGATAAAAATGTATAGGTACTGTTTTTGATAAAAAGCTCCATGGTCAGAGTCACTTACGTCTTTATTTAAGTTGAGTGCAGTGATGCATTCTTTTGTACTGTCTTGTGCACATTTGTGATCGCCTGAAAATTCTATGATTTAGTACAAATTAGCGCAATACCACAATAAAATATAATGTCTAACCTGTTGTTGAAATTGCCCAGTTGCTTAATAACTCCTCTTGGCGCTTTTCCCAGGACCTATTAAATAACAGTATATTATCTATCATACCAATTAATCAGAATTCTGTCAAAATAGTATATAAAACTTTTTATATAATTTTTTAAATGCAATTTAGAAGATATTGTTTTAAATATTTCAAATTTACCTTGACGCTTTTATAAGGTATGTTTTGTACCCTGCCGGAATAAATGTTTCGGGAGGTTTGACAGCAACATAAGCCATATCGTTTTTCAGTTCTAGCGGACTACCAATTTTTTTTCCATCCAACGTGTATAGTTCTATATTAGACTGCCTAAAATATGTTTAAAGTATTAAAGATTAAATCCAGTCTCTTCTTAATTATTACTTTAATAGAATTTAATTAACTAAATATAGGTATAATAACATGCTCTGCTTTTTGGCGGTACCTTCTGTACAAAAGCTTTGGGACCGTATATGGCGAAAGTATGCAATTCATAGAAAGTAAAGAACCGGCAATGAATCAATACGGTTTCTCTCCCTACACCAAAAGTAGTACATCATGAGCTAAGAATGGAAATTCTTCAATTGAACTATGTAGAGACTTACATCGATCCATAGTGGGAACGCGCTAAAAAGCATATTGTAGCGTCCCACAACTTCAGTTCTTCGTATCTTAAATGGTATTTTCTTGGTGGAGAGCTTTGTTGTCCATTACTGAACAAATATATATCCATCGATTCCCAGTTCTTAGCATCATTTGGAGCTTTTGGCTCGTCCATTTAGTATTTTCATAAATTATTATTTTCTTATATATCGATACAAAATATATTCTTAATTGCAAGTTAAATTTATAAAAATATATCGATATTTATTTACATTTGCAATAAAATTGACTTAGAATTTCGTGACAGCAACTTTAAAAATGAAGCTGTCACTTTTTGTCAAGAATACTTTTGTAACATTGCGGAGTAGGCACAGGATAGGCATAAGATGTTTTACGCCTTTTGCGAATATCTTTATTAAATTATTTATATATTATTTTGTTCATGTTCTTTATTCTTTGGCTTTTAGGCGTGCCATTTGGGCACAAATTACTTCGCCAATGTCGAGTTATATATTATTTTATTGAAATGTAATTTATAATTGTTAGGGTTGATTTAAGCGAGTATCTATTCATCTGATAATCGGACAAATAAATCAAATATTATTCGTCCGACTATTGGTGTTTGATATATCGCGACTGAGACTTTTTTGCTTCTAAAATGGCTCAAAGAGATATTAATATGTTTTTTTAAGTATCGAAATACTCGTGTATGCAATTGTGGACGTTTCTATAGTACTTTTTACAAAATACCTTTTTCTAGTACATTGTTTTGATGTACCATACGTGGTACACACTCTTAGTGACCATTAGTGATATACACTTGATAGGACGACTCTATAGAACCAGCTCTTTTACATATAAAAAAACTCTTGGACTTAAAAGTGGGTGGGATCTTAATAATAAATTTTCAGCTCGGTAGCTTAAGGTTATTTTCTTTTTATTTTTGGCATAGGTATATCCTGCACATAAAAATCTTTTATATTATAAATCAAAAAATGGATAGACATTCGTACATACCGGCAATAGTCGGACGAATAATATATTTTTTATTCATACGATTATCGGATGACTAGCAATAGCCTTGATTTAAAACCAAATACGAAGTCGGGCTAACACCCTTGGTATCGATGTGGTTTTAAGGTGAACGGTCGCCACTCCTATAGGGTAGCAGCGCTGACATTAAAATATATTACAAAAGGTTCCCATTAAAATGTTTGATAAGTGTAGACGATACAAGGCCTAATGGCCAATTAGTGATATCAAATAACTTACTAAAATAGCGCTATTTCCACATTATTATAAAATAATACTTATTATATTTCTAGGTAGGTGTCATACCTTTATATACTGTTTATTGATTTATTATTATTTTATTTATAATTGTGAAGACATAATTGGTGTATGTAATTTTTTTTTCTCTCGTTTTATATGTAATTAAATACTGTTTGTCTTCCGAATAATAAATATAAAATAAAATAAAATAAAAATTATTTTAAAACTTTTGCAATCAATGGGTAATTAAAATATGAATAATCTTTTTAATGCGACGCTTCAAGTTATTGCCGCTGTAGCTACTTATTTATGTACATATTACCTATATGGTAAATACTTATTTATGTACATATTATATGGTTTGTAATTTGTATACAGTATATTATGATCTAACTTATGTAATATCCATAGAAATTAATTCTAAAAAATACATATAAATAAAATTGAAGTGTATTCTGCTTTTAATTTCAAATTAACAAATTTTAACTAAATGCATATGAAAGTATATATAAGGTACTTACATCAAAAAATCGATTTTTACAATTTTTGTTTGTATGTTTGTTTGTTCCGGCTAATCTCTGAAACAGCTGGACTTTCACTCGCAGGTAGCTAATAATTATAAGGAGCAACTTTGGCTACTTTTACTGTAGAAATGTTAATTTATTTTAGTTACCGGTACCCGCGTTAAATTTTCGGACAACCCGAGCGAAGCGTGGGTGAATAACTAGTCTTTAAATAAAGCTGTGAATTCTCTGCACTGTGACATGTTATACGATCCGTAAATACGATTACGTTGTTAAACCAATAACTACGAGCTGTTATGGTGTCGTGAGTTTAATCAATGTTTGTTGCCTATAATTTTGGGTACATATCCTTTGCATAGATAACTATTTATTAAAATATTCAAAGAAAGAAAGAAAAATTTTTTAAATTTAATTCTATGTATTTATTTGATTCAAGGAATTTACAGACTACTCTCTTTACACAATCATGTGGCGCACTTTATTATATTTTTGCTATATATAATTTTTATAATGTATATATAATTATATATTTAAAAAAGAAAAAAGTGGCATTTGTGGCTGTGGCTATGGTGGCTTTGATTATTATTTATTATTTTAATACCTAGTTATAGTTTTACTCTTTTCACAACATTAGATATCCAAGAGAATGTACATTATACATAATATTATAATGTCACACAAAGTAGACCATTAAATTAAAATTGAAATTTGAATGTAAATTGCATACTCTAAATTTTTAATAATTCTAGAGAATAAATCACGACTTGGTTACATAATATACATAAATCTACTACTGTATCGTAAGTCGTAAGTAATATGTAACTGGTAACATTAAACGCATTCTTAGATAAAAAAATAAACTATGTAGATTTTTATGATTTAACTTAAAATAAAAATATTTTTTTAATACATAAATGTGAAAATATTTGCCGAAGTTCTTTTTCATATTCATGTTTAAAATTCTATAAAGAAACAAAACTTATCCGGCAACGTTGCACCATACCTAATAAATCGATTTTGATCGCGAAAGCTATATCGGTATTCCATAGTTCTAGGAAACGTGAGGTTTAAGTAAACTTTCGAGACAAACATGAAACATGCTGTAATTTTAAAGTTGAGAAGGTATACTTTATATATCAATTTCAGATACACTGGCTATAAAATCACTTTAAGTTTATGAATTATTTTATCCATAGATAAAGTAATCTATATCTATGGATAAAATAATTCATAAGAATAATTTCTTCAAATTTATTCAAATTTATTTGACGGAAATAAACTTAAAGATTAATCTAGTGACTAAATGTGTCAAGACTCCACCATGTTTTTATAATAATCTAACGACTACCTTTAGTAACTATGATGGAACATATTATATACATACACACAAGCCCAAGACATTATCCTTCTTTGGGTCTCGTCACAGTCGGGTAAAAATAATCGTGTAGACCATTAGTAACATTAGTTATAGTCTTTATCTTATCTATATGTATTTGGTTGTTTGTTGTCTTTTTACCTATGTTGTTTATTTTGTTTGTAATGACTTGAAAGATTTCGGGGACTATCGGAAGATAGAGAAAAAAATTATGATTTGTAGCATTGTTAGTTGCTTAGCAACATAAATAAAAATGCTATCTATATACTAATATTATAAAGCTAAAGAACGCGCTAATCTCAGGAACTACTGGTTCAATTTGAAAAAATCTTTTTGTGTCCGTTTATCGAGAAAGGCTATATATAGACTAATAACATCACGCTACGACTTATAGGAGCGAAGTATCAATGAAAAATGTTGCAAAAACGGGAAGGGCGGGTGTTAGTTCTGTGAGGTATCATACCGTGCGACTCAGAAAGAATTTGGTTTCCGGTCTTTATAACGCGAGTGAAGCCGCGGGAAATGCTAGTATTATTATAAAACTTATGTAATCTTACTTACAAAAACATATAAATGGGTGAATTTACAAAAGTTGGGTAACTTTTAGGGTTTTTTGTTTACTGTAGATTTTATGTTCAAATTTAAAATCGGTATTTAAGATAGCTAATCTAATGCCTATATTGTTGCAAATCGGGCCAGTCACTTTTTTATGTAGTTTCTGAAATATTTAGATTTTTCAGATTTTGACTGAAATTTAAAAAAAATGACTTTAGCTTAATGAATATTCTTTTCATTTTTTTCTAGTTAACCGTTGCTCTCTAGGTGTCATTTCTTAAACATTTTTTTGCCCTTTTTCCTGTTTTTTCTTCTATTTCTAATATTTTTTCCATGGTCAAATTTGTTTTTTTTGTAGGCGCCATGATGTTTTAAACTGAAATAAATAAAATAAATGCTTAACACACTGTAACTATTGAGACTAAAGTGATCTAAAACAACAAAAACATCAGTACCTTGTAACCACGTCAGTCCTGTCGACGCCAACGGACTGACGGAAAACGCATGAATTTCAGGCTATAATTAAAGCTAATGTTTCTTTTTGTATTTTCTAATATCAAAAAGTTACATTTTGACAAATCATAGTAAATTACATAAAAATTAAAGTAAAATTTAGATTCATAAGGAAATAATGACTTACCACAGTACTGAATTTTTGACTGGATCAGCACAAGAATACATCATAACCAACGCGATAGCACTGACACTGTAATGGTGGTCGGCAAATGCCGGAGTTCGCAGTCAGCATTAATGCCAACATTAAAATTTTAACAGGTACTAGCCCGCGCATCCGTCTTATTTGGCGCTAATTTCAAATTTGAAGAATATACAAAGTACTGACGAATTAAACTAAAGACAAAGTTTAATCTTTTTTAACAAATAATGTAGAAATTATTACATTATGAAAGACGTGATAAACATTATTACATACATTACAGATTGTAATAAAATATTAAGTTTTCTAAAATTAATGGTAAAATTGAATGTATAGTCGCTTGATTGGGGGTTTTTGGACATGTGACAAGCCAAAGTACTGACCTTTTGAGCATATTTTTTCTTTTTTATAAAGTTGCTATTTAAAGTAAATATCTGAAATTGAGCGACCAATTAAAAGAGATTTCATAAAGGCCATAGACCGATAAGTATACCGAATCGGCCCCAGATGAATATCGGGCTCATTATTTTCGGAGATGTTAGTACTAATAAGATACGTTGATCCTGCAAGTTTCAGATCTCTATCTTTTACCGTTCCTGAAAAAATCGAAAAACACGAAAAATCAGTAAAAAATATTTTTCTCCGTACTTTATGAATCGATTGATTTGAATGTTGGATATATTTTGGGGGATGGTGGTAGCTTTTAAGAAAAAAAATAAGAGCTATATCGGTCCATAAGATCCAAAAAAAAACAAGTTTTTTTTTTAATTTTCAATTTTAAAACATGTTACAGTTACCGTAAAATTATGAAACTATTTTTTTTGAATTCCTCATTCAATTTGCGATAAAAATATATATTTTTCAATTTTTAAAAAACGGTACGCCATGTTAAAAAAAAGAAAAATTCGTTTTTTCATACAAACTTATACAATAAAGGCAAAACGGCTCGGTGGCGGCTTGCGGCTCTCTTTATGGTATTGCTCTTGGTTACCTTAGCGCCAGAGTCCAAAATCTCATAATTATTTATTTTTGACTTTGCCAACAAAATAATTTCATTCTGCCATTATTATTATTTCAGTGTGAATATGTCTACATCGAAAACTAATAATCCAAAGTGTCGCATTTGCTCAAAATTCATAAAAAAAATACCGGGTGCTCCTAAATATATACAATCTGATAAAGATGCTGACGAGTTTTCAACAATTTTTGACTGCACAATTGTAGTTGGTGATGTTTTGTGTTCCTATTGCCGTGGAAAGAAATATAAGAAAATTAAACTTGATTACGAGCAACAGCAAACATCTTTGGGAGATGAATTACCTTCAGATACGATCGAATTGTTAGAAAAAACTAAATCGAACTTATCATCGATGACTTTGTCTCAGTCAAGCACTGATGATCCATCATTTAATTTAGATGTTGGATGTGGTGATGATACAGAAGAGTGTATTGAAATTCAAATAAATAGAACAGTTGCGACTCACAGATATTGTTGTATATGTTATGTTTCAAATAAAAATCTAGTAGTTGTTCCTCAAGCTGCTCGTATGCAATGCTTTATTGAAAAAAGAATTTTCATACCGAATGGAAATCGATGCTGCAGTGATCATCTCATAAAAAATCGCTTTTATATTGAGAATTTGCATTTATTAAAAGTTTATTCTAATTGGAGTATTTTGAGATCGTCAGAGTTAACAAAAATAATGGAAAGCTTGGTTGTTGAATGTGACTCTACACTGATTGATAGAATGGATGATTTTCGAATACCTGATGAACAACTTTATATATTTACTGGATTAAAACGTAAAAATATAATCGAGTTGCGAGATTTATTAACAACTATGAGGAATACAGATTCTCATACGGTGAATCAAGCTCTCATTGTATTTTTATTTAAACTGCGTACTGGTAACTCAAACAAGTTGATATCAGCGATTTTACAGTTGGAAAATGAGCAGTTGGTTTCAAAATATTGTGAACAAGTGATACAATCATTTGAAAAAGATATATTGCCTCGTTACTTTGGTTTTCGATATATATCCCGAAATGATATAATTCAAAATAATTCATCAGCATTAATAAAAAGTTTATACGCAGATCTCAGTGATAGGCTTTTCTTGATTTGCGATGGAACATATGTTCGTCATCAAAAAAGTTCTAATAACGCATATCAAAGAAAGTCTTTCTCTGTGCAGAAAAAAGTACCCTTATGTAAGCCATTTACAATTTGTACGACAAATGGATACATAGTTGATATGTTAGGACCATATCATGCTAACATGAATGACGCTACGATAATGAAAGACATTATCGATACCTCTGACGGCATTTGCAATTTATTAGAACCTGGTGATATTTTTGTTGTTGATCGAGGGTTTCGTGACGTTCAGGCGCACTTGGAAGAAAAAGGTTATCAAGTGTTGATGCCCGCATTGAAAGGTAAACGAAAACGCTTAACAACGACGGAATCTAATGCGTCAAGGTATGTCACAAAAATTCGTTGGGTGGTCGAAGCAACACATGGAATGCTAAAGCAAAAATATCATCTACTTGACCAAAAATTCGACAATAAAATGTTACCCAGAATCGGTAGTTTTTATATAATTGCATCATTTCTTCACAATCAGTATAACAAACGTCTTACTTCTGATGTAGAGTATTTAGATGAAATTGTTGAAATGATAAAATCTCGAAGTAATACTGATAATACTTTAGGTAATGAAGTAGATAGAAATGGTTGGCAGAGAAAAAAACTTCCATTTGAGACCATCCTATCCTATGATTTGATGGATTTTCCCGAAATGACCGAAAAAGACTTGAAACTTTTATTTACGGGTTTCTATCAATATAAACAAGCGATATCATATTTAGCAGAGATGATAGATGAATCAGATAATTTAACTATTCAGTTTGTCAGAGATAAAACCAATATATTGAAGGCTCAAGTACAATCTCGACATATCGGAAGAAAGGTTTACAGATGTTTTGTTGAATATCAACCAAATACGATTGGATGGAATGGAATATCAAGATACTGCTGTGAATGTGCTAATGGACTGAGGACAATCGGTTGTTGTTCACACGTTGCTGCAATAATTTTTTACCTAGCGCACGGACGATATTTAGCTAAAATTCCTAGACCAGCTGCAATACTCAATACTTTATTTAATAAAGATAATATTACTACAGTGATTGATGAAGATAGTGACGAGGACTAGTCATGAGTTAAAAAATACTATATTTTTTTTTATCTATATTTAGGCTCACCTGATGAGAAGTGATCACCTACGCCCATGGATACCTGCAAGCCAGGCTTGCAGATGCTTTGCCGGCCTTTCAGGAAAGGGAGGGAGGGGAGTGGGAGGGAGGGGGGAACGAAGGCGGAGTATAAAGGGAAGAGGGAGGGGGGAAGGAGAGTGGGCCTCCCGGACTCTCACTCACCGGACGAAACGCGACAGCATAGCTGCCACTTCACGCCGGTCTTCTGGAAGAGAGTGGTACTAATGAACTATACGGCCCATTCGGCTGCTACCCGAAGGTAACAAGCATGGCACTACCACTTTAAATACAGATTACAGACAGTGGTAGCACAGCGGAAACGCGGTCGCTTTGATAACCGAGTGATGCGGGATTAAATCCGGGTCTCACACCTCTGATATTTTCATCTGCGAATCATTTATATCATGATTACCACTTGTCCTACGGTGAAGGAAAACATCGTGAGGAAACCTGCAGTTTTCGAAAGGCATGTGAAGTCCGCCAACACGCACTAGGCCAGCGCGGTAGACTATGGCCTGATCCCCCTCGTACTAACGGAGTGCCCAGCAGCAGTGGGACGTTAAAAGGGATGATGATGATTATTAATTATAAGTTGTGAATAATAATAGTTTTTTTAACTCATGACTAGTCCTCGTCACTATCTTCATCAATCACTGTAGTAATATTATCTTTATTAAATAAAGTATTGAGTATTGCAGCTGGTCTAGGAATTTTAGCTAAATATCGTCCGTGCGCTAGGTAAAAAATTATTGCAGCAACGTGTGAACAACAACCGATTGTCCTCAGTCCATTAGCACATTCACAGCAGTATCTTGATATTCCATTCCATCCAATCGTATTTGGTTGATATTCAACAAAACATCTGTAAACCTTTCTTCCGATATGTCGAGATTGTACTTGAGCCTTCAATATATTGGTTTTATCTCTGACAAACTGAATAGTTAAATTATCTGATTCATCTATCATCTCTGCTAAATATGATATCGCTTGTTTATATTGATAGGAACCCGTAAATAAAAGTTTCAAGTCTTTTTCGGTCATTTCGGGAAAATCCATCAAATCATAGGATAGGATGGTCTCAAATGGAAGTTTTTTTCTCTGCCAACCATTTCTATCTACTTCATTAGCTAAAGTATTATCAGTATTACTTCGAGATTTTATCATTTCAACAATTTCATCTAAATACTCTACATCAGAAGTAAGACGTTTGTTATACTGATTGTGAAGAAATGATGCAATTCTATAAAAACTACCGATTCTGGGTAACATTTTATTGTCGAATTTTTGGTCAAGTAGATCATATTTTTGCTTTAGCATTCCATGTGTTGCTTCGACCACCCAACGAATTTTTGTGACATACCTTGACGCATTAGATTCCGTCGTTGTTAAGCGTTTTCGTTTACCTTTCAATGCGGGCATCAACACTTGATAACCTTTTTCTTCCAAGTGCGCCTGAACGTCACGAAACCCTCGATCAACAACAAAAATATCACCAGGTTCTAATAAATTGCAAATGCCGTCAGAGGTATCGATAATGTCTTTCATTATCGTAGCGTCATTCATGTTAGCATGATATGGTCCTAACATATCAACTATGTATCCATTTGTCGTACAAATTGTAAATGGCTTACATAAGGGTACTTTTTTCTGCACAGAGAAAGACTTTCTTTGATATGCGTTATTAGAACTTTTTTGATGACGAACATATGTTCCATCGCAAATCAAGAAAAGCCTATCACTGAGATCTGCGTATAAACTTTTTATTAATGCTGATGAATTATTTTGAATTATATCATTTCGGGATATATATCGAAAACCAAAGTAACGAGGCAATATATCTTTTTCAAATGATTGTATCACTTGTTCACAATATTTTGAAACCAACTGCTCATTTTCCAACTGTAAAATTGCTGATATCAACTTGTTTGAGTTACCAGTACGCAGTTTAAATAAAAATACAATGAGAGCTTGATTGACCGTACGAGAATCTGTATTCCTCATAGTTGTTAATAAATCTCGCAACTCGATTATATTTTTACGTTTTAATCCAGTAAATATATAAAGTTGTTCATCGGGTATTCGAAAATCATCCATTCTATCAATCAGTGTAGAGTCACATTCAACAACCAAGCTTTCCATTATTTTTGTTAACTCTGACGATCTCAAAATACTCCAATTAGAATAAACTTTTAATAAATGCAAATTCTCAATATAAAAGCGATTTTTTATGAGATGATCACTGCAGCATCGATTTCCATTCGGTATGAAAATTCTTTTTTCAATAAAGCATTGCATACGAGCAGCTTGAGGAACAACTACTAGATTTTTATTTGAAACATAACATATACAACAATATCTGTGAGTCGCAACTGTTCTATTTATTTGAATTTCAATACACTCTTCTGTATCATCACCACATCCAACATCTAAATTAAATGATGGATCATCAGTGCTTGACTGAGACAAAGTCATCGATGATAAGTTCGATTTAGTTTTTTCTAACAATTCGATCGTATCTGAAGGTAATTCATCTCCCAAAGATGTTTGCTGTTGCTCGTAATCAAGTTTAATTTTCTTATATTTCTTTCCACGGCAATAGGAACACAAAACATCACCAACTACAATTGTGCAGTCAAAAATTGTTGAAAACTCGTCAGCATCTTTATCAGATTGTATATATTTAGGAGCACCCGGTATTTTTTTTATGAATTTTGAGCAAATGCGACACTTTGGATTATTAGTTTTCGATGTAGACATATTCACACTGAAATAATAATAATGGCAGAATGAAATTATTTTGTTGGCAAAGTCAAAAATAAATAATTATGAGATTTTGGACTCTGGCGCTAAGGTAACCAAGAGCAATACCATAAAGAGAGCCGCAAGCCGCCACCGAGCCGTTTTGCCTTTATTGTATAAGTTTGTATGAAAAAACGAATTTTTCTTTTTTTTAACATGGCGTACCGTTTTTTAAAAATTGAAAAATATATATTTTTATCGCAAATTGAATGAGGAATTCAAAAAAAATAGTTTCATAATTTTACGGTAACTGTAACATGTTTTAAAATTGAAAATTAAAAAAAAAACTTGTTTTTTTTTGGATCTTATGGACCGATATAGCTCTTATTTTTTTTCTTAAAAGCTACCACCATCCCCCAAAATATATCCAACATTCAAATCAATCGATTCATAAAGTACGGAGAAAAATATTTTTTACTGATTTTTCGTGTTTTTCGATTTTTTCAGGAACGGTAAAAGATAGAGATCTGAAACTTGCAGGATCAACGTATCTTATTAGTACTAACATCTCCGAAAATAATGAGCCCGATATTCATCTGGGGCCGATTCGGTATACTTATCGGTCTATGGCCTTTAAAATAAAATAAAATATCTATAAAATATAATATTATTTCATATTTATCGACTGATGACATTGAGTTACCCAATTTTTGTAGAATTACCAAATGTAATATATTTACAAGTGACATATCATCACTTCTGTGGTCTAACTACCTTGGTGGTCTATTTAGTAATAGTCCAGTCGGTGGTCCTGGGTTTGAGTCCTGTGTTGGGCCAATTTAAATTATTGAGTTTTTCTTTTAAGACCGCCAACAGCTCAGCGTTAGGGAGTTGGCAATCTTACAGCCTGTGCATCGTAGAGCACGTGATTTCTTCAATATCTCTCAACATTCGTGTTGAAAGTTATACCACCGGAATATGAGCGAAAAGAATAAAAGTACTTTGTGTCTGTGTGTACATTTGTGCGTTATAACATCGCTTTTGAATTTGGTTAGTCTCAGAGAGATTGCCTGCCGAAGTGGTAGTCAGCCTGAGCACATCGTATCCTACATGCACACTCGAACCCTAAATTGCATTGTTCGGGTGCATCCTTAGGTGCCTAATGATATCTATTACACTAGCATGAAGGAGTAGCAATACTAAAGCTGTATTGTTATTACTAATTCTATGTAATAGTTTTAGAACAGAAGTAATAAAATAATAAACATATATTTAGTGTAATTAATAGTTCTACAAAAATGAATTTAGTTTCATCGTAAAAGGTCAACCGTTTTAAAGTTTACGAGTTTACAAGTAAAGTGGATGCGTATTTATGAGTCACATACGTAAATAATCGCAAGGTGCATCTAAAATTAAATACACTGGACTTAAAAATAAAGATGTGAATGTGAAGAATATAAAAGATATTATTAAATAGTAGGTATGTATATCTACAATATTATACTTTTTGCTACACAGCTGGCCAAATTCCTTTAAAGAAATAGCATTTTTGGTCAGAAAAAGTGACATTTACTCGTATATGGCAACCTTTATAAAACAAATGGAAAACAATCGTAAACTATGCAGTTGTCCACTTCACCGCATTAAGAAACTGATACAAGATGTAGTAGGTTTCATTTAATTGTATAACATGAATTACTGAGTCGGCTGTCTGAATAAGCAAGGTGGAATTATTTATTATACTAGGCTATGCCTACGACTGTGCTTGCTTTTGTACTACGATTAAGACCCAAATTAATGATTTGTTTGGTTTGATGAAGGCAAATCTTCTTAAAATCTTAATATGAATGTTAGTTATGTTATTCAATCTATAAATTAAATCCGTCCACCTTTTTTTAGTAGAGGCATTTTCAAGGACCTAATAATCTGTTAAATTCAGAAAATTTCTGAACATCTTAATTAATGTAACATTATATTTGTAAACTTTTAAAAGTTTGTAAAATATTTGTAAATTCATTTGTAAAAGTCGAAATGCGTAAATGTAGGTAATTATCATTTATAAAAGAATTTCGTGTAAACATCTCGTCCTTATCTTTATGTCAAGTTTGATACAAGTCTGAAAAATATTTAATGTCTACGCGAGGTACAATCATAGTAAAAAGAATGACAAAGTAGGGCAACTTCATACAAACGCACCTCTCGAACCGTTTATCAGTGCGTCAGTCAAGGCTAACGCCGCACAAGTTTTGCGCGTCACGGCTTTTCACTATATGAAAAATAAATAAATAAATAAAATAAAATATACTTAATGATGAAATACTTATGTAGGTACTTTTATTTTTGTTGTATTAGTTTATTATTTTAATAGGATGTGATATGATTTTATTAATATACATATTTTACTTTTCATTTTTTTTAATTGTTATTAATAGCATATTAATGTTTTTGTAAACGCAAGAAATTAAAGGATTTATTTTCTAACAACCAAACATTTTTATTTTCTACTGATATATCAGTTAAGCAAGTAACTACAGGCCTAATAAAAATAATCATAAACATGTAGAAACAAAATGTTTTACATTCTTAAATATATATAAATAATAAATATTTTTTAATAACACACTTCTCGGCCCTTGCCAATTTCTGAGCACTGAATTAAAATTTAGCTACGGTGACAACCCTGTGACTAGGGATTGCAATCCGGCGTCATTTTCAATCCGGTCGGATCCGGCCGGATTGACCAGATCGATATAATTTTCGCCTTTTTGGTTCAAAATGAACTGTTAGTAAGTTATTCAAGTATCATTGTACTTAATATAGGTAAGCAGTTTATAAAAAACTAGCGGAACCCGCGGCTTCGCTAACTACAAGTACAAAAATATGTTTGGCTATACGCTTTTACTTATAATATACCAAAAATTGATTCCCCATTTACCATTTCATCCCTTTTGTTATGAGGACTACTCTTTAAACCAGTTATTCTGTTTTCTTGGCGTAGTTGTAGTAGTAGATAGACCTATGCCTACTATTACAAACTTTTTGTTGACTTTGATGAGAAAAGTATTACGTTTTCAAACATGTGCAAAAATAAACTGTTATTTAAATCAAGAAGTAGCAGTACTAAGAAGTATTGATTTCATCTTTGATGTAAGTTACCCTCAAATTACTGTTTACCCCTTTTTAACCCCGTAAGGCAATGGGTTTCAATAAAATACGAAACACGTTTTCCATCAATTCTGTTAAAGTATATTTATGCAAAATTTGAAGTAGATTGGAATCACACCATACAGACATTACTCCCGTTTTTCACTCCCTTAGGCATAAAATTTCGGAAAAAATTCTTTCTAATCCGATAACTACGTCATAAACTACAAGGTCACACCCTCAAAGTTTCAGGTCTCTACGATTAGCAGTTTAGGCTGAGCGTTGATCCATCTGTCATTCAGGATGGAGCATTTTCTAACCCAATGTTAAGATTAGGCAACGACCAAACAATTAAAATGTTGCGGTGGCTAGTGTAGGCAACTAGGTAAAATTTTAACGTTGTAACGAGTAGCTCAGTGTTTCTAGATGTCACTTTCACAGATAGATCAATTATTTTTTATTTATAAAGTAACTTTATAAAATCTAAACCTTACTTTACTGATATGAGACCATTATAATTATTAAAGTATTCGATAATGTTAACAAACAAGTGTTATATTTATGTCAGACACCAACTCGCACGCATGAACACCACGCAGTACGCATTTAAAGTACCAACTCATGCAAAAGCTCTATTATTGTGCCAAAAATTAGTAACACCGGATCCGGTCGCCGGATCCGGTATAGTAGTACCGGATCCGGTGACCGCGAAATGATGCCGGATCCGCCGGATTACCGGATCCGGTTTTCCGGATTGCAATCCCTACCTGTGACAGGCAACTATGGTAACTATGACAGGTAATTATATCGCGGATTGGGCCGAAGTTGCCTTACTTTGTCATTCTTTTTACTATGGTACAATTTTCATTCTCACCTAAAATATTATTAAGTAAGCTTATTCTTATTTCTTTAAAAGAATAATAAATTTCTTTAAGTAGGAGCACCGAGCCTCAGGAGATATCACATTGGCAATAAAAAAGAAGCTTGAACTTTTTCTTATAATATATATTTTTTTTAGATTTAAAATGATATTTTGAATGAAAATATAAATAAAAAGTAAATTCTATACAAACTTTCACCTTTTCAGTGGATGAATCTTTTTATATAGGAATTTTGTGGTAAGCTTCATGCTGATCGACCAGTTTTAGCTATACGTTATCTATTACTGTAGTTGTCAGTCAGGCAGTGTTAGAGTCAATTAATTACCAAGATTTAGTTTATAGCTTCGGATGTTAAAATGTGTTATATTATGTGGTGACGGTATCGCGTGTTTGAGTACATCAGAGAATAAAGATGACGCGCTTAGTCACTGAACAGGGAATTTGTTGGAAGTGTTATAAGTACCGAGTGATGCGGGTTCAAATCCGGTCTCTGATATTTTCACGTGCGATAATTTCGAACAAATTACCATTTGTTTTACGGTGAAGGAAAATATCGTAGGAAACCTTGTTGTCTGAAAGAACTTAGGAAGCTTTCCAAAGATATGTGAATTCCGCCAACCCGCACTTGGCCAGCCGAGTGGACTATGGTCCGATATTTTTTTGTTCACAAAGTTGTACATAATATGATTATTATTATTATTATTACTAATTTTCTTTCGTAAGTTTATAGGGAACTCTCTAATAATAGGAAACTTTTCCCAGCTTTATTTTGAAGTTGTGAACAAAATATTTTCATTTCTCATTTTCATTATAGTGGTACGTAATTATATTAATAAGTTAAAAAAGTAGTTAAAATATTAGTTAAAGAGTTTTTAAAAGGGCGATAATTGTGATTACTGCGTATTTGTAATGTTAATTTACAATATATTGTTATGTAGATTGTAATTTTTCTTAATAATATTACTGTAACAAAAATGATAAGATGAAACGTCAAATAAAAAATTTATACTTGATTATAACATTTTTATTATACCATGAGTTCTTTGGATACAATGTATCACAGAGAAATGAGTAAAAAACTAGGGGAGCGTAAATAAATAGGCGCGCGCTATTCGTGGCTGCGCGCGTGCGCACTGCACCATGGATATCTGTGGAACACATGCGATGCGTTTTGTTATACAAACAAAACTTCATTGATAATTTGAAAAGATTTATAAGTTTATGCGTTATTTGTGAATATTATGAAACAATATAATATTTATATTAAATATTTATTACTAGAGCTGACCCGTGCCCACTTCGTTGGGCATAATGTTAATAATCCTTTTTTAGTACAGAGTGTTTAAGTTAGACATATTATGCTGTCGTTGACTTTTTTGTAGGCATTTTCAAGCTCCACATCTTTTCTTTAGAACTCAAAAATATATCTTTCATAATTAAGGCAGCGTTCGTAAGAAACGCTTTCATTCGACCGTTTTTTCTCCGATTCACTTTGCAAAACAAAAAAAAAACTACCTCGCTAAAAGCCTTTTTATTTTTCGATTTTTTATATAACCTATGACACTCAGCAATAATGTGGCTTTCTATTGGTGAAAGAATTTTTAAAATCGGTTCAGTAGATCCTGAGATTACCCCTTACAATTTAACAAATAAACAAACTTTACTTCTTTACAATATTAGTATAGATAGTATAGATTAGTATAGATAGTATAGATTAGTATAGATTAGAATTGTTGTATGAATAAAAAATATGAGAAAAATATATTATTACCTACCAACTATACTTTTATAAAATATTGAGAAAAATATATCATGTAGAGTTTGTTAAATAATTATACCTATTATGTGACATTTAATTGAAATATTTACATTAAAGAGCATTATTTTCTTTGAAAGACTAGCATAATATTAAAATTGTATCATCTTAGTATTGTTTTCATGTCTTAATTGATAAGGAAACGCTATCGGAAGTTTATGGCTCAGTGTCGGAACTGGCGATCAATTGATATCAAAAATATCGATACGTCTAGACCGAGAGTAGTAGTGCAGTTGTAATTTTATCAGGTGCTAACCGAGTGAGCAAGGAGGACATGTGCCGGGAGCGGAGCACGCCGCCGGAGGGAGCGGCGCGGGGCACGTCCTCCGTCCTCCCGACGGCCGCCTCGCCCGCAGTCCACGCGAGGTGCCGCCGTCGGCTCTACGTCTGTCGAGTGCCTCTCTAAACGCCCGCGTCGTTCGAAACGCGCTGCATACACTTTCGATACCGACCGCCTTTGTTTACTCCCCACGCGCGGCCGTCAACAGCTGTTCTCAGTGTTCCATCGCGGCATAGTGCGATTGTTCTGTGCTAAATTGCGGAATTAGTGTGACCTATCCTGTGTTATTGTGATTACGGTGTGTTCATGGGGCTCGCGACACGGCCCTGAAGTGCAGCAGAGCTGAGCTCCCAAGGCGACGCTAGTGGCTCGGCCATGGCGGCCACTGCCCGCCGGGACATCGACACCGGCGAAGAGGATATCGCAGCTATTGCCAAACAAATTTCAGATCATGCGGAAGCCATATATCAGACTTGGAAAGCACGCGGCCTTGCGCCCACGGAAATATTGTCGTGCAGGCCTACGCCCGGCCTAAAGCTGGCTGAGAGCTTACGGACTAAACCTAAGCCGGAGCCAAAACCTGAAATAAAACAACGTCCAGAGTTTCGCAGAGAGCGCCCAGAGCTGCGAGAGCAGCGGCCAGATTTACGTTCCGAACCAAGGCCTGACCAGAGACGAGACCTTCATACAAGTCCGGAAAGTGATACAATTGAAGTGACATTACCACCGGATTTGGTACCAGAGCGTAACGGAACAGGATCTGGAGTAAATGCTAGACGCGTTGACTCCGCTGCAATGCGGCTGGAAGTTGCTCGTGAGGAAGAGAGGCTCCTTCGCGCTTTACGCACCGGTGGGGTTGTTGCCGAGCGTCCATCAGAAAGACCTGATGTTGTACCTCCAATATCGTTAGTAGATTATGCAAAAAGTCGATATCAAGATAGATTAGATACTGGTGCGAGAAAGCCGGCGGCAGGTGCCAGTGGAGAGAGGAGAGCGTCGTTTGGCTCTCACGTAACCGAAGCCAGATCCAAATTTGAGGCACGAGCCCGTCGTGCTTCTAGTGCCGGAGCTGGTGAGTCCGCATCGTCAATGGCGGCTGCACCAGTGCGACCCTTTTTAACACGCGGTTCTGTTGCCGAACGTGTACTTATGTTTGAACGATGTCCGAGTGAAGCTACGTTAGAATTGGCAAAAAGAAAATCCCCAGCTGCTACCACGTGGCGAGGACCTCACGATGTTATTATAAGAGCACAGGTGAGTTTTTGTAAACTTTGGTTGACTAATTTACGAAATTTAAGATGAACGCTTCGCGCGTGTGTAGTACGATAAATATTTATTCGTGGTTGTTTGTTATGCCGTCATGCTGCCGGACACTGGAAAATTAAAATAGGTATATGGTCATAGAGATGTTTATATCCAATTCCAATAAGTATATACCTAATATACACGTTTTATTTTTATGCATTATTTATATTATAACAAAATTAGATAAGAACGACGACATGTTTGGCGCAGTTTGTAGTGACTCTACTTTCTTGCGCCAGCGGTCGCGGGTTCGAGTCCTGCATTCATTTGTTAAACTCAGATGTTTTTACTTCAGTCATGGGTTAATATGTATAATATGTGTTTATTTAAACTTATATATGTAGTATATCAACTATCTGGTAACTGTAACACAAGCCTCGCAGCTTACCACGGAACTAGCTCTGTGTGTAATAATGTCCCAATAAATTTATTTTATAAATTATAATTTATGCAAACCTTTTTTATCTATACACTTGTCTTGAATTACAAAGCTAAAACTCTTTTGAAGAATATGCGAATAAAAACAGATAAATAATAATTTTGGGTTAAAGATATTGAGTTGAGTCAAGTTTATTACTGAGGTCAATATGACTAGAGGTCATCCATTCCGTCATCCATCCAGCGTGATGAAAATATAATTTAACCACATATTACGGTATTTATATGTTACTCTCGTGTGTCATTGTAGTTCCCAATTATTAAAATTCTATTAGACACAATTGTATAAGAGTTATAGTTCGGTAATATGTTTCTGAGACCGCGTCGTTCAGTTACATTTTTGTCAAAATGCCAATACTTTGCCCGTTGAACCCTACGAAATATCGTTTACTCGTAACATTCAAACAGATTTTCTAATTTATTTTGAATATCTAGACAAGGCCATTGTATAATTCTATTATGAAGAAGTTTATTTAGAGTAAATCTACAAAATCAAAAATATTCGCTCTTTAAAGGAGAAGACCTTGACACTGAATATAAGTCAAAACTTTGATTTATTTAGTGCTTTCAGTCTTATCCCTTTTAATAATTCCTATAATAAGTACTTCTTTGAAGATAAAATGATTTATATTGTAATAAATTACACAAGATTTAGTTCCACCCTTCTCATTTTATATTATTTGGCTAAACCGTTCGGATTCATAAAAATAAAATAATTTACACTGCGACTAACATTAAGGTCTTATGCACACAACGACTTCATATTATGTGCATAATGCACTTGCGATGCGGTTTCGTATCGATACCAATGCAAGTAATCTGCACTTTCATGTTTATCGGCTCTGAAAAAGTATAAAAGACGCGCATCCAAATCCAAGCAATATATAAAATTCTGCATTCTAGTGGCCATTCCGTACGTAGATAGATACTCGTGAATGACTAAAACTTAATAAAGACGTTGAGAAATCTAGTTAGAATGCAAACTAAAATAATAGTTTTATGTATGGGTACTCAATTCCATTGTCATTCGTCCAATCTTATTCATACAAAAGAGTATAAAAGTAAAAAAAAACTCGTAGCAACCGAGGCTTTCGATTTGGATTCTACGACATCCCAAATCTCACGTCAATATAACATTTTAAAGAAAATATTCAGTCGTTATTATTAAATATGATTATAAATGTAGATTGGTAAATATGCTATAGCGTTTAATATAAATGAAGAAAATTCTATAAATTCCACTGTTGAGACATTCGTTACAGAAAGACCGCTTTTTCTGTAGATTTTCGTCTTTGATCTTTAATCGTTTTGACAGGATTTCCGTACAATACAGAATTTGTTAAATTTAGTTTTATGACTGAATTGAAATATTTAAAATTAACTTATATAGAGTCTGCAAGAAATTATTGGAAGAGCAAGAAAAGGAAATGCTTATTAGTTTTACTGGCATTTTGATCTCAGAGGTACCCAAAATTGTTTTGAGCCACAATGTGTTTTCTTAATTGGTGACCATAAACGCGATGCGATGGAAAAGCAAAGCATCTAGTACAATATAGTAGTTCTACGAAATGGCCCGAAGTCCTGAGGAAAGTTGCACATCGTTGGAGTTGGACATCTAACACATAAAAAAGGGAGAATCATTACTGATTCTCCTCCTCTTTGGGCTCAACTTATGCATTTAATACATATTCCAGTCAAAAAAATAAAATTAATATACGAGTATTACACTTGTTGTTTCTCACTTATAATAACAGAATATCATACTATAAAGGAAAAGCGGTGTAATACCAGAGTCGAAAGGAGCGGTGATTTAACTATTTAGGTAATTGATATTCTTGAACAACTTCTAAAGATTTAACAAAGTCAGTATACGAAGTTGTAACGATTTTCAGTATTATGAAGTAAACTAATGACCAAAGTTGAAATGTTTGGCTACAAAATTTTCTAATTTTCTGTACCCTAATAATTATAATATATATGTGTTACTTTATAACTGCTCTGCTTCTTAGATCATAGCATTTAAAAAAAATGGAATATATAATGTAAAAAGGTTTTTTAAACCATCTCATAAATATTATATACAAAATAAGTATCTAGTAGACGTAGTAAAGGCAAAATGTTATAAAGATAACTTTGCGTGCTTCTAAAGAGACAAATTGAGAGCGTTAACGATTGCATGTGAAGCAAATTACTTAACACCGTTGTAAGTG
Organism: Boloria selene; assembly: GCA_905231865.2. Taxonomy (NCBI): domain Eukaryota; kingdom Metazoa; phylum Arthropoda; class Insecta; order Lepidoptera; family Nymphalidae; genus Boloria; species Boloria selene. The sequence continues at coordinate 5,358,172 of HG993133.1, forward strand.
GTTCATGTAAGATTTGACATAAACGCGATAATCTCTAATTGGAGCAATTCTGGTGCCAACTGACATGTAACAACAACGGAACAATTAAATTTTTATGTAACGACAAAAATTTGATAACGGTAATGTGTTACACGAAGTTATTATATACTATTTATATGAATGACGGAAGGTCGATAAGCTTCACTTAATTAATGCTTCACTATGTAGATATACTACATATGTATAATTTAATTTACTTTTTAATACAAATGACGACTTAAAAATAACTTGAACCGCAGTATAAAACCCTACTGTATGTCATTGTAATAATACGATATTGGTAGTATACCTATGCTCTTTTTATTCAAATAAAGAAAATTGAAAACATAACTTACATTTTTTTGTTATTCTTATACTTAAAGAAACCTAATTAATTGATTGACAAATAAAGTTGATTTATCAACTGACTTCAAAAAGGAGGTTCTTAATTCGATTGGTATTTTTTTACAATGTAAAATGTCAATGTAACGCAATAATTTTTTATATTGAATTCATCTATATTTTTTTAGAATATCTTCTTTATTTTTATAGTAAAGTAAAAACATATGAACAAATATAATAATTTATAAAATTCATCTTCATACATTGTGTGTATTACGATGCGTCAACACCATGACTTATAATTATGACCTTCATTAAAACGTCTATATTAAATCCAATGTAGTCAACAATTATTCAACTTTTCTTCGAAACCCTTGAGCACTCTTCATATAGAGCGCAGTATCTTGCAGCTTGCCAAACCCATGCTAAACATATTTTTTAATGGGGAAAATAATGAACGTTTTTCCTTTTTTTTCTCGTAATAGAAAATTGTCCATAATAGTTTAAACGACTCACCCTCGCTTTGCTTAGGTTCGTCTCTAGGTTTAGCGTCATCAAAGTCACGGGTTCCGTTATTATTATTTTGTACTAGCTAATACCCGCGACTTCGTCCGCGTCGCTTGAAATATTAACAAAGTTTTCTTGATGATGATGATGATGATGATGATGATGTCCTCCTTGAAGTATCCGTCAACGGCGAACCTTGTTAGCTCCGGATATGAGAGCGAATGTGGCTGTAACAAAGTTTTCTTATGTACGAAGGAAAAAACATCAAAAATATCGCAAGCAAAAATATACTTTGTTCTACTCCGCGAGAAGGAAACATACATCACTGAACACGCAGTGCATACACAAATCGTTGTTTCTTGAAACTTTAATAACTTTTTATTAAAATGAAGATATCGCAATCATTTTTTTTTGATAAGGGCCAAGTGTCTAAGAAATAAAACTTAGAAAGTTTCATTGAAATCTATCCAGTAGTTTTTCCGTGATGCGCGCACAACTGCAGACCTCTATCATTTTATTTATATAGATATATTATATTATTTATTCCGTCAAAAATCTTCCTCCTTTTTTGAAGTCGGTTAAAAAGTAACCTAAGTTACGCCTTATAACATTAGCTATCGGCGAGTGAAAGTCCCGTCAAAATCGGTCCAGCCGTTTCAGAGATTAGCCGAAACCAAACAGACAGACAAAAAAAAATTAAAAATTGACTTTTTGATGCTAGTACCGTATATATTCATATGAATTTAGTGAAAAGCTGGTAATTTGAAATTAAAAACAGACACTTCAATTTTATTTATATGTATAGATGTACAGATAGCAACTTCATATTTCCCATGTACTTCCATGTAGGGGCCAATGACACATATTTTCGTGTATAACAGTACGTTAACGTGTTTAGAATTGCAAAAGACTAAAGCAGGATATGATTTACCATATTCACATCACGATCTGAATCGCATTGTTTTACGTGAGTATGTCTTACTTTCCCAATAAAAATCTAGATTATGTCAACGCGATTTAAATCTAGATTCTTTTTAAATTGCAGCACTAACGTTGAATTTTACTATTAATTTAAAAGAAAGAGATTGTTCACCTCGGAGGACGTGTCTTTTACTACTCGTACAGAAAAAATAGTATTCCAAAATTAAACTTGAAACGACGGGAATGGCTTGGCTGACGCCCAGCGGCGCCGGTTAGATGCGAGTGACAACCGACTGCACACTATGTTCCTTACTTTTAGTTTTATGATCTACGTAATATTCTTTAAAATAAAACACGTAGTTTCAATTCTAAATGAAAATGGCATCTAATTGTTTTATCAACACTTTGTTTTATCTGTAGGTGGCAGATTTCATGATGTGTAGGTAGAATATAAAATATGTACCAATCCAATGCTGCAATGCGGCTCGGTAGGTAAATATGAAGTTTCATTTCGAAATTTCATTTGCTTTGTTCGATATTGACTCTATTAAATACTTACCTAGTAAACTTTTTTATATTCCATATTATTTATGAATATTTTATCTGAAATTAAGATTTTTTCGATACGAACAGCTATTTAAGTATTACGTGAGCAGTTCTATCATATTCGGCCTAGTAAACAAAGGAAGCTAACGCGGTCAGTAGGAAATGTTCGTTAATCGGACGGAAGCGACGAACAATGACTCGAACGAAAGCAGCGCTTCATGCAAGAGTAATCGTAATCTTGGCACACGCAAGAAGTAATTGGAACATAATTCGATTTGTAGTTGGACAGCTAATTAAAACATCAATCGATATAACTATAAATGATAGGCAGTTCTTTGGTAAGCATCATTTGAATGATTCTGCTATTTTAAGATTATTCACAAAAATGTTTTATGGAAATGTCGCATAAGGTACCTGCAAAGTTAAGACAGCTATATACGTATTTACCGCACATAATTTATTGAAATCTGGACATGTCTTTCGGGTTTCAACATTAATTATAACTTTTAAAAAAATATGAACCGGTATTAAGGCGTTAGGCCTTGATATCGATAAGTTATGCTTCATTTACAATGAATATATTAATTATTATTATTGGTGTTTGAAGCTAGTCGATATTGAGATTAGATAGAGCCGCTATTTATATTTATATATCTATACTAATATTATAAAGCAGAAGAGTTTGTTTATTTGGAAGAAACAAACAAACAAACGAATCTCTGGAACTACTGGTCCAAATTAAAAAAATCTTTCTATGTTGGATAGTCCGTTTATCGAGGAAGGCCATAGACTATATTACATCTCCCTACGACGAAGAGGATAGAGAGAAAGATATTTCTTTTGAGAGCTTCCGTCGCGTACGCTGTGTAAACGGTTGAAGTTATGCGTAAATTATGTATGACGGATTATTCCTCTTTAAAGTTCTAAAAAAAGTTTCTCTTAGAACGCTTGCGAAGCCGCGGATAGGCTAGTCTTATATATGAAACTTTCCAGAGCGGTCATACTGTCTACGGAAAATCGATCAATAAATAAAAATAAATACGCATCTTTCATTTTTCCTCTTGCGGCGAAGTCGGTTTAATGTGAATGCTCTGTGAAATTAGCAAAAACTCTTACGCTTATTAAGCTTATTTAATGTTTATCATTTTCCTTCAAAATTTTTGGTTATTTTCACAAATATGTAGATATTTTAATAAATAATAATTAAAAACCTCTTTTTTGAACAAAAAATACGGCGTAAGGTCTTTTTAATGATCTAATAAATAGGTTATCTGTATATAATTAATAATCTCAACAATTTTAGAAAGAAAACTGCGGAAGAAAGAAAACTTAAGTTAGTTATTAAAAGTTATTTGAGATTATATGATTTTATTATTATTTTTATAATAAATAGGTACACATTGACTGCTAAATGTTTGTCATTTTTGAATTTGGTATTTAAATTTATGTTTTCTTAGTATTTTTCCTGAAAGAAAAGTTTATAAGAATGTGCTAGTTTTTTCTCATTCACCGAATTTAAATAGGCCACGTGGATAAGCAGGTCAAGAATTCGTTAGGCGAAATGAGTACAGCAAGAGCAGCTAATATATTAAGGATCTCATTATGACTTCAATGGACTACAGTAATTCCTTGAAAGCGCTCTTTATATTAAAAATTAAAAGAAAAGCACCGTTGAGTATTTAAATGTACACATATTTCATATAAACGTAATTAGGTTATTTTGCATTAAAGTAATATATTCTTAAGTACAATATGAGAAAAAAAATTTTAAACCAGTTATATTTGTGTTATTTCTTAGATTACTCTTATGAAACGTCTTTGGATCTAACCGGCTTTATATTAGAAAGCTTTGTAATTTATCTTTTTTGGCTTAGTAATTACACAATTCTCTCTTGACTTTTGAAAAATGCTGACCTCGATCTCACTATTCACATCGACGTGGCATGCAAATTCGAAACTGAAATCCAGACGCGAACCAAATAAGCGTTGTAGTCAAACGATTCATTAGGCGTTGCTTTGAAGATTAGGAGTTGCAATAATGGCTGCCTTATACGTACATCTACATACCTGTTATATGTGGCTAGTGTGTACGGTCATACATCGAGAGGTCCTGGGTTCGAGTCCCAGGTCGGGCCAAGTTTAATTATTGAGTCTTTCTGTTTAGTAAGCCTCAGTAATAGCCCGGAGTTGGGAAGTTGACGGTGAGTCACCCCCGTGCCTCGGAGAGCACGTAAAGCCGTCGGTCCTGCGCCTTAGCTCTCACTGGTCGTGTCGAGTAGTCGTCCTACTGGATTATGAGAGTGATAGGAATAGAGAGTGCACTTGTGTCTGCGCGTACACTTGTGCACTATAATATCTCCTGCGCAGTTGGCCAGTCTCAATGAGATTGGCCGCCATGGCCGGAATCGGTCGGAGAATATTATTATTATTATTATTATTATATGTGCAATGTTTCGTCTGAAGTGCCTTACAAATTATAAAACAAAATTGACAAGTTGTAATGTAAAGGTTATCTAAACAGATAAATAATATTGAAGTGTCTGTTTGTTTGTACTTTGTGTTTGAAAATATATGTTGTTTATACTCGTATAAGGTAAATACAATTCATACCTTTTTGCCTTCAGTCTGTTTGTTCCCGCTAATCTCCGAAACGGCTGGATTGTTTTTCACGGGGCTTTCACTTATAGCAGGGAACTGTTTAAGAATAATGAATCCGCTCAAAATGCTCATTATATTATTAATAGTTATTTGTTTTGTTTGAAATTATATTGTATTTATAGGTAGATACTATTTAACAGAAATTTGTTTTACAGCATTTTTTTAGATTGTTAACAGCAGCAAGAAACAAAGTAAGTGCATACTATAAAGCATAATACCATTATTTAAAAAAATATTATTATTTTACTCTTTGAATATATATACTGATAATCAAAGAATAAATATATTGAATATATATACTGTATAATCAAAGATTTCAATATTTAGAGGTTTGTGCCTAGGACTCAAGGCCAATGTGTAGATGGCATGCCCCACGCTATTTCAACGGAAGTCATTATGTAGAGCCTACAGGCGATAAGATTACCCTTTCATGATGGCGTAACAATTACTGTTTATCACTAAATTAGTATCTTAATTTTAAGATAAATAACTCATGGGATTAGTATAGGATATGATTGTTTGTGTGTTCGTCATACATGTTGTTTTGAATAGTTTAATATTAAAATATTGTCATTCGTTATTTTGAAGTAAAATATTATTTTTGCAAGCGATTGTGAATTTGTTTGTCTGGTTCTCGTTTAACTGAAAATAGTTAAATAATGTAAAAAATGGCAATACTTTCAATAGCTTTTAGTATATAACACGATCGAATTTTATTTACATTATATACTCTAATTAAAACTTGATTTGCATCCGGAATTGACAAGTAAAAGAGAAAATCAAATAAAAATTATTAACTTGATCTTTGTTATTGATTTGTTTGATTGTAAACAAGTCCAATTCTAGACTAGTAAGACTGACTCTAGAATTTCTACTATATGCACTTATATCTATTTACCGCAATCGTAACCACTTAATCAACCATTCGTATGATGTATTGTCACTTAACCTAATATTGTAAGGCAAGATGTAATAATATATGAATAATATTCATAGTTCATATAGATACATAGTTTTTTAAACATAAGAAACTTTATTAACCTTTCGTAAACTTAACTGAATATATTTTATTAATTGGTTAAACTTTTAGTGAACAGTGAAACGCAAGTTGCGTCATATTTATTAGCGAAGTCTTTTGGTAGTTTAATGGTTAAAGTTTCGTATTCTGTTGAGTATTCATAGATACAAATCTAGCTTAACGATTATATCTTAACGTTTAAATATAGAGAAAGTAAACCAAGCGAAAACAACTTTAGATGTACATACATACATAATAAGTATATAATATATATGTATAACATAATTATTTATTATTTAATATATTAAAATTTATTACTTTCGTAAGTAATACATTATTATTTTTATAAACTGGAAACAATTACCAATTTAAACTTGGAACACCATTCAATTTGTCGCCATTTTGTAAATCATTACAAAATGACGAAGTTCGATACGTTCATTATGTCGCTCATTATATTCGAAAAGAAAATAGCCTGCAGCTTATTTAAAATCACTTTCACTTTCACACAGATCAGCATTTCATAACTCAATTTGTGCCGTGTCACGCTATGACGTGAGATCTTTACACATTTCATGGTAATCATCGGTTTGAACATGTCTTGATTTTCTAATATTTTTGTGTATTTTTTAAATGTTAATTATAGTTACTTAATTATTATTTATTACTTTCTATATTTTAAAAATATATATTTTAAAAATTTAAAAACTAGCGATCACTTTTCACTGCAATGGTTGCCAGGTCTCAAAAGTTATACATAAGTAAGATAATTGTAGTCTTCTTAGGATTGTAACTTTCAGAAAGCGTAATAAATCAAATAAGCTCTTCAACACTGAAGATTAGTATAAAAATAGATTATTATAGGCAATAACTGTAATCGTTTGTGTATTAATATACGTGTCTTATATAATACAATTTGACTTAGCAGGGACCTTTTTAATTTATTTATGAATACTTTAATTCGAAATTTTAAATATTTTTTTAATGTACCAAACTTTCTGTTGGGCAAAAACTTCGATTCAAAAATTCTTGCATTGGATAAGACAGTTCTAAAAATTTTAATTAAAGGTCTAAGTTTCAAAGGAGAATAATAAATCTATTGGGAATTACCTACAAATGGATTGAATAATCTCCATCGTTAACGGCGTTAAGTAACAAATCTCGTTACAACGTAAAGCTGGAAAATTGGTTAAAAGCTCAGCTTAGGTATAAGAAGCTAAGGCGATCGGCGAAGAAGGATTAATTACTGAAATTTATCTGAAGATTTTCTTGTATACCTAAAATTATAATGCTTCTTCACTACAAAATTTAAAAATGATATGCTCAAAAGACAAAATATAATACAATATAATATTGTTATGATTAAAAATCTGCCATTTTGATTATCCCGATATTATAACATATTAGAAATTACTCATTTTACTTTAATTGGATATAAAAGTTAGTAGTTGCTAGTTTGTACTGAATACAATATCTATTAAAAGTCATTTACATTTTTGAGACTTGATAACAATCTTTGATTAATATAAGTATTTCTGATACACATAAATAGTTAATGTGGGCAAGGTATTGAGTAATCAGTCAGTATTCATATACTCTTATGTCGATTATACTATTTAAGATTTCCATTAATTTACTTCATAAGATTTATTAATTCTATTCATTCAAAAAATAGTTTTAAAATTACAAGCGCGTAACTATAGCTCATATACTTACTCATAAGTTATTAGGTCAAAGTTTATGTTTTCAAAGCATTACTTGTATACGAGTAACGTGTAAAAAAATTGCAAGTCTCGCAACTCAGTTCTTCTACCGCAAAAAGTTGTGAGATATGATGTAAAACCTATATAATGATAATTTATATAATATAATAGATAGATGTAAAGTAAACCATACATATAGTATTTATATTTGTATTTACCTATTTTATTTTGAAATTTGACTACTAATTGATGGTTCACGATCTTTCTTTCAATACAGAACATTATAATTTAATAAAACTTATTACGGCGTTTTACTTCAAAAATATAGGCTGAATAAGTAAGGTCCAATTTATATGTTTTCACCTGACCAAATAACCACTAGTCAACCTTCTGAGAACAAACATCTTTACGTCATGTCGTTATCAACACCGGTTCGTCTTCACATGTTTTATGTTTATCAACACACTTCATTACTTAAAATAAATTATTGTTAACGAGTTTAACAACGATTTCATAGTTATAATGCTTTGTTAATATGCCTACGACTAGAAGTTTTCAAGGTTACTTTGTTCATTATAATTTATATATTATACTGTATATAATGTATGTAACTTTAACAATGACTTAGTATTTCAATTTTATCAGAACATCAGTATAAATAAATAAAATTGAAGTGTCAGTTTTTAATTTCAAATTACCAGCTTTATTTTTAAAATGTTTGTGTCTGTCTGTTTGTTCCGGCTAATCTCTGAAACGAATTTGATTGGTGGGCCGAATTTGATGGGACTTTCACTCGCAGATAGCTACTGTTATAAGAAGTAACTTAGACTACTTTTATTTTATAAAAAAATTATAAAACCGTTTAATTTATTTTTACTTACCCCCAACGAAACGGGTCAGGTTTGTTACTTTTATAATAAATGTGAGACAATATCTAATCTATCTAACAAAAATGTAAAAATAAGATTTACAATATTCACTTCCGTTAGGTTATCAGACGTATACATTATTTTGCAATATTGTATTGTACAGTGGATGAAATATTGATCACAGATATATTTCATCCACTGTACAATACAATATTGCATATTAGTATATCCTTATTTAAAACCGGTAAGACATTTAAAAATATTCTATTAAGTTAGGTAAGTAAGTAGTCATTAATATAATGTAGATGTAAACAAAATCCTACATTTTCACACAGCTAATTAATTCTATAGGTTAACATGATTCTAATCGAACAAACGATATTCTAATTTCGATAAAAATTGTCCCACACATAATTTGTCCGTGTATCTCACGAGATCTAGTATTTACAGAACAATGTACACTTAACTGAGACAAAGAACAATAAAACCTTATACACCCATTATACACCTACACCTCCAGCTTCACTCCTCATTCGTACGTTCATTCACTTGTCTCAAACACTTTCCTTAAGTGCGTGAGCGTGCGATCTCGGCCATTTACCAAAACAAAGCAAGGGTCGAATGTTTCAAAGTTCATAGTCCCGCGGTATAAGTGCTGATGGCTCTAGATCTTTTGATTATAAGAGAGTGTATCTATAATTTTCTAAATTATGCATTAATATTTTAAATTTATTTCATTTAATAGCATTTCATTAACATAAATAATATGTTGTTATGTGACACTAACGCTAGCGAGCTTAGATCGTTCACGGGGTGAATTATCATCAGCCATCACATTATTATAAGACGCACAACATAGCTCTTGAATTTTAACAATATATAATATATATTTAAGAAAGTCGAGTAAAATCATCAATTAAAATGTAAATCCCTTTTGCAACTGTAAGATATACAAGCTTTATATATTTACAAAATGTGGGTAGGTAGTTACCGAATTTAAACCGCTTAAAAATCGTTGACCGTAAGCCACGTTACATGAACGAGGACTTTAGGGTAAACTAAGTCTAAGGTCTAACTAAGGCTCACGGCTAAGTCACTCAATATAAGGATAATCTACAACTTATGATGTAAATATTTGGGTATTCTTTAAACAATAAATGTATCTTTATTAAATATTTATTATTAAATAGTTTTGTATTATCCAGTAAAGTTTGAAAAGAAAAAGAGAAGCTAAATTTAATTTAAAAGCATAGCGAAAAATATAAATCGTTTAAAATACATATTTTAGAACGCGTCGTAAAAAGAATATTAAAATTATGTAGGTATGTATGAAATATTTTAATTGCAAAATTTAACGTTATTTTTATTTCACAAAGTTGCCTCATTCATGAATGGTACTCAAGTGTTCAAGAGGTCAGTAACGACCATGAAGAAATATAGTTTAAATAATAAATTGGAGAAATATCTCAAATATACAAAACTTGTAGTGTAAAATTACTTATAAACTACATACAAGTACCGTGTAGTAATTTGGATGATGACCGCGTGTGAAAAATTATTAATACAAATAATGTCGCCCATAAATCATGAGATTAATATCAATTTGATAATAAAAATTACCTCAGAAAGTTCAAATCTGATAGAGGTTACTCGTTCATCAAGTCACGCAAGTTTTGTTGAGGCTATTACAAATTACAAATACTAAAATAATGCATAGATGAACGTTATCGTTGAATGTAATAAAAGTATTATAAACATGATAATTAAGATTTAATTAATATTATTATAAAAAAATATCTTAAAAATATAAAAGCACTTTCCAAAACATATTATATAAACACATGCACGATGCTTGGTTCTGACTGGTCATTCACACCTGTCAGAGGGAATTTATTCCAATTTTGATTGAAAAAAGAATTCGATACGGTAGTATACATATTATTTTATCAACGTTTTGTTTTTTAATAAATGTTTTAAGTCAGCCACTGCAGCTTGCAGGTACGCAGGAGATATTGAAGTTTTATACCTACTTGTAATGAATGTAGAGCAATGTGACACCAAACAATGTTGAGAGAAATTAGACATAAAATTGATAGCTTATGCTTCAAAGTATGAAAGTGAAATGTTGATAATTTCCTAAACAATAAAATAAGCCCAAAAACAATTTTTGATCGACCTGCAGCCGTCCAAACAAGTCTAACCACTAGACCAAATAGGTATTGCAAAAATGACCTAGAAATGCATCTGCACGGTACAATGGCCGACAAATATTTATTTTAAAAATTTTCAATGATTTTTACATCTAATTTTAAATTTTGTAGAAGGTGAATTACAATAATGGCTCCGTGATATTTATAGATTTTATCGACGTTTTTGCTACTATTTATTGAAGTCATTTTCATATAGAATTGGTTACAGAGTATGTGTACAATATTATTAAATATATAAACAGGAAGCGAATATCGCATGAATGAGCCTGCGCCGCGCCGGCGCGGCGTGGGCTTAATGGTTAATTGACCGACCATCTGATCCTCGCCTACTTTACTGTATCACATTACTATATCGGAACATATTTTTAATTTCTAAACAGGTACTTCTGGTTATGTCATTTAATTCGTAGTCTTATGCAAAATCGAAGGGTTTGAAGAATCGAGGACTTATAGAGCTCTCGTTAGGTTAGACTTTAAGCATTAGCTCCCCCGTCTTAAAAGGGCGTCGCAGGATCGCAAACGTATTTGACCAAAACGCCCCGATGGCTCGACTGTGAAAGGGGATAACACAACCAAGGGTCTCACGGTCAACTCTGCTGTCAAAGAACTGACAGGAGCAACCTGCACGACTCGCAGCTGTTCAGCTTTAATACATATAAGAGTTTAGCATGTCAACAAATCGAAGGTGAAGCGAATTAAAGACGGAGCAAGATATTCTACACTACTACTACTTCACTAAAGTTGTTTCCATATTAAAAGTAATAAATATTATTTACAATATTTTCATATAAGCAATATTTCAGCTTAATAAAAGCTAAATAAAAAAAAACTTTAAGTATTTAGTTAATTTATAAGGTATTTGTAGTATTTTAGCTATTTTCTGATTGTAATGATTACGAATATACAAAACATAAGGGAAGATAACGGAGAATTACATTAAATATTTTGGTGGTTATTGATGTATAATATATGTATAAAAGAATGACGTGGCTAAATACGTATCATATTCATGACACAGAACCTTTTAGTGCTGAAAGTAATAAATTTTGCACAAAGATTGATTTAACGCTACCCTTTCCAACCCGTGTAAAGCCCTATAAAATTAACGATGCTACATTTTCAATTTCCGTTTAAATATTTACACACAGTTTATTATTATTACTTAGCCCATTTATACACATTTACTTACATGTATAATGTATGTACTCTTCTGTATAACGTCTAAGTTATTATATTGGCTTAACTTGCTGTATTCAGACTAAACAATCTGAAAGTATCAGACTTAGCTGGAATGGAAGCTTTATTTACGTACGTGCTACGTACATACATTTAAACGTACGTAAATGTACGGCTATGAATATCTTCGAGAAAGTGTTAACAGATCACTAAAGTTGCATCCGAATTAGATCAACGATTCTTTATTTTAACTTTTCTGATTATAATAATAATAATCTTGTAAAGTTGGCAGGTAAAATTTAAGAATTTGATTTCTGGTATCTAGAAGGCGGGCGGAGTCGCTGGAAATGCTAATAATATCATAATTAGGTTACAAATACTCGAGTTTATCTTATCTTTATCGAAAAGTGTCTAACAAACCATACCGCCCACATATCCAAAATACTGAACTGTTTCATGTTGCATTCTTATCTATAATTCCTATAAAGTACCTAATAATTTATTGCTAAACTATCTGTGTTCTAGAATGCGGCTGCTACATGGCGTGTAGTTTCACATAAATTTCGTTATATAATCTTAAACTTGAAATGGTAATTTCAAATACTGCTATTGTGCATCAAGTCACTTTAGAATTGAGAAAAGTTTATTAGAATTGATCCATTTCATTGCTTTGTTTATAAAAAAACTAAGTTATACCGATATTTATTCACTTTTACTTAATGTCCAAAAAATGCGAAAATGAAAAAAATATATAAAAACAGGCTTTAGAGTAAACTTCAAAAGCCTATTAAGGTTATATAGTCTCGTATCATATTTAACTAAGTTATAAACAGTTTGATATTACTTTGAACCTTTAGGTATAAATACGTAATATTAATAGAGAAGACAATTAGTAGCATACCTTATGACAAAGGAGTGGTTAAATTATTCCTATTCTAGTTAAAGCATGGCAGAAATTGAAGACTTGGCTCGTAAATATCAATGTAACAATGCCGTGTAATCGCATTGTTGCATTTGATTCAGCGCTCCTTTATATTTAAGTTCAGTCAAGGGCATGAGAGGGTGCAGTCTGAAATTTTATGGCGTTGCTTGGGGATTTCAAATTTGTAAATGCATTGACATGATGTTTACAGTAAGTATAAATTATACAATATTTTGTGGTTTTTCGTGATTGTTAAAAAAGTCACTGAGGTAAAATTAATGTTTTAAAATATTTGCATGTCATGTGTTTATACTGATTTATGAATTAAACAACCTGTTTACAAATATTGTAAATATTAAACATTTCTTTCATGTATTTAGAGCTTAAATCATTGTTACTTAAGAATTACAGTGGTGAAATCGATTATGATTAGATTTTTTAAACAGATTTTAAAACTGCTTTTTTATTACTAGCAATTCAGTTTCCCTTTCCTCGGGTACGTTTTAATTTTTTAAGTACCCTAGTTCTTTCCAAAATTAATTTAGCCTAAGTTGCGCTTGAAAACATCAGCTATCTGTCAGTGAAAGTCCTTTCAAAATCTGCCCAGGCGTTTCAGAGATTCGCGGGAATAAACAGACAGACAAAAATGTTAAAAAAATGTATTTATTAATAATATGTATTTGGAAAAAGATGTTAATGTTACAAACAAACACTTTATTTTTATTATATATTTTTATATTTTCTATCTTATTACAATAATGGATGTCGATTGTTGTCTAAAAATATTAAATATATAAATTATTTACTTGGACTTAAAACCAAGATACAACAGAAGTAATACTTCAAAATTAATTAAATATTAAACGGTGTCATCAAAAAATTCTTCGTCTTTTCAATAGAATTTCATTTTTTTAAATGTTAAGTAGAAACATTTCAAGATTAAAAGTTGCAAAAGAAGTGCATATTAAGTGAATAGAAGGCGTAGTAGCAAGGCTCTACAATGCGGTAAACTATGGGCGGTTATAACTTATAGGCGTGCTATAGCGCAATAGAGTGAAGTTGTATTAAGACATAAATATATCTTCTGACAATGTATAAAGTAATACAACTACTGTATATAGTAATGCTTATTACTGTTACTTTCTAAAATATCATAATATAGTTACTTCTAATATTCACTAAATCTTATTTTTTATTATGTATCTGTAAAGTTATGAATATAAGTAACTTTTAACATATTATAGGAAGAAGAAGTTGCAAAGAATATTCATTTTTATCATGTATTAAGAATTATAATTAATGTTTAACAACACGTTTACTATTAATTGCTATAGGTACATAATATATTATTTTTTCCGCTATAACTTCATCAAACACCGACTGCATTGTGCAAGTGGCCTTGCTCCCACGCCACCCCCGCCTCTCTTACCTTGCGGAGTCGATCTTTGGAGATGCTTAAGGTAGCAAATATAAAAAATTGATAATATGTAGAACGTTATTTATATAAAAATACAAAATATCAAAGATTACATCACTGTTATTAATTTCAAATTGCAGTAATGCATCTTTTTTTAAATATACTACTAAAGCCTTCAAAATGTAAAGGCTATAATCACAACATAAGTATTAACTAATGAATAAATAAAGGAAAGTTATGACAATAAAAGTTGCAAAAGAGGTCTGTCTGCATCGTTGTCCCCTACCCTCTTCGGAATACAACCTGGATAAAAATGATATTTAATAACTTTATGCTATGTGATTCGAAGGATCTTACGGCAGTGGTTTTAACGAAAGTATGATTTTAATGTTTAGAATAAAAACCTCGAAATAAACTTAAAATCATGGACTATGACAGTCGTGTTTGATTATTTTCAAATGCTATTATTCGAAATATGCCAGATTTATAAAACAGTGACTAAGTATGTCGTTCTGATTGTCATGCGCAACGTGCATGGCTAACCATCTATCATTCTAATGAAATGCACAGAACGCGTAAATAATACTTGTTCATGTTTGAGCCATACCTTATAAACATTTAGACATTCCAGTTAAATATCATTATATGCGAAGTATAAACAGAATTGAGTAATTGAAATCTACTTATATTTTTTTTGTGATGTAATAAATTTTATGAATATTATCGTAGGCGGTGTCAAATATGGTTCTTTAAAGGATCAGCCTTATTGAAATACCGAGATAGTTGTGAAAATGTTAAAGCTGAATTTTCATTATTCTCATAAATCCCGTTACACATATAAAAATATTATTCAACACTCCATAGTAGCTGAAATTCGGTTAGGTAACTTTGCCATAACTAAAAGGATTTGTCTTAATAGGTACCACTAGAAGATATGTTTTAAATCTTCATACTTTTTATATAATAGACTGTTACTTTCCATTGTTTTTGAAGATACCTTGTTACTACATACCTTCTACTAGTAACATCTGTATGAGTAGGACGTACATTAACCCACGCCGTCATACCTGCGATTTCTCGAGCAGATAGTCAAGCAAACGCATAGTTTATTTCAACACGACAACGTCGACAAATAAAAAATAGATACATTTAAATACCACACTATGAACGCTCGCGTCACTCGCAAATACTTGTGTTGTCATTATCTGCGTGTAATTATAAAGCCGTTTTCCTCATATTCTTGAGTATGAAATATACGTTTAGTTTCGTAAAATTTGTGTCTTATTTATATTTATATCTATATGGGTATATTGATTTTTTATGTTTTTACAGACATTTTTGCCTTTTTATATCATCAAAAGTGAAATAAACATTTTATTACTGGAGTAAGTATCATTGTGTAACGTAGTGGCCTTAATAAAGCCTCTGTTGTGATGTAGGTGTACAATCTAAAAGTCATAAATATTCAGTTTAGAGGGCCAGATTGGACGAAAAATGTTGAACATGCTTGAAAAGATTTTATTTTACCTATATTGTTTGGATGAGAGATTGTGTCGCTTTATTACACAGTATTTCAGATTTAAGGAATAATAATAGACGAAACAAACAAAAAGATAAACAATGACGAATAACGAAGAATTAAAAATGATATAAGTTCATTTTATAATTAAACAAAATTAACTAAAGTAATTTACTTAGTTTATATTTAAAGAGGCACATAATAAGTATACATTGTTCTCAAGCATTTTTCATATTGGCGAGCGCCATTGTTAGAAAACGCTTTGGAGCATAAATACAATGTAATTTACTTCTAGAAAAATCTTAATTAAATGTTAAATAACTTTAAACCTTCATAAATAGCCTTGACTTCAACAGTATTATTTGTTTGTATAATATATGTTCCTCTAAACATTTTTTTCTAATCAAATTTTAATAACAGATTAAAAAGAATAATTGTCCAAAAGAGTTTAAACTTTTCTTTAAATTCGTTCACTGTGGATCCGAGGTAGTAAACGCAAAAGTAACAAAATATGTATACTCATACATTCACTCCCATATTTCTATCGTTGCGTTTGACGTTTAAAATGATGTAACGTGCAAACTGTTATGTTGCAAAATGATTTATTACGCAATTTTGATAAACATTTCATCTCGAATTTTTATAGTAGTCGATATAAGTATTCCCAGGCATTTAATTATCTTATTATTATTTTTAAATACTTAAGTATTATTGTTAATCGTACTATAACAAAAATAGTATCTTTACCATGAAAGTTAGGTATTTTGGAAAGGATTCTAGACATAATAATGAATTTAATAAATTCAAAATATCTAAAATTGTTAGACTTTTTCTTAACTGAAGGTAAAGGTCGTGTAACAAAAGGTAGGTAATTTCTATCAAAAACTTAACTTACTTACTTACTTAATGGAAGTAGTCTAATATAAAATAATATTATTATATAATCTATTGTGTAACTCATCTCATAAAAGTGACTCGGACGTTAACTATTTTTCTTATAAGACAGGGTTACTGCTCTATAAAGCGTTTAGTGATAGAAGACTCACTTATGGTCAATGGAAGGATGTA
This sequence comes from Boloria selene, assembly GCA_905231865.2. NCBI lineage: Eukaryota > Metazoa > Arthropoda > Insecta > Lepidoptera > Nymphalidae > Boloria > Boloria selene. The sequence continues at coordinate 5,375,066 of HG993133.1, forward strand.
GGGCTAAGGCGGGCTTAAGCGCCAAGAAAATAACATTTTATGTACAACTACATACATATTATGTTGTTTATTAGTAATTTCACGCGGCTTCTCCGCTTAGTTGAAAAATGTATTATTTTATCTTTAAAACTTATAGCTTATGTGTACTATATTAACGCAAAGTTTTGACATAGTTCGTAGTTTTTTCGTAAAAGAGTAACACACTTACATCCATATTCTTATATATACATCTTTACAAGTTTTTGCGTTTATAATATTTGTAGGATTACCACTCAATACTTGAAAATATAGCTTTGTCACTCTGTTGTTTACGTAACTACAGCTACTTATATAAATGTGAACATAATTTTATTATATGTAAAAGGTACGTTAATAATAAATTTATTGGATGAACTGAAAAAAAATAGGTACCTGAAACTGTTGTCAATAAATAAAAAACTTCGTCACGTATACACCATTTTATTTTTATAATTTTTTCATTTAAGAAATTCAAAATTTATGGCAGAATAAAGTCGATTGAAATCAAACAAAACATTTTTTCACATAATATTATGCATTTTAATGGTCATAATCATAGTCTTGAGGTGCAAGTTGCAACGCCAGAGCGCTAATATAGAGCTAAATCGTGTAATGATCTTCTTATGGGCATTGAAAGGACATTGAAAAGCAGTGTAAAGAGAGTGAAGGGGCTATTAAAAACGAACTAGTGAAGCCCCTACTCATCTAAACATTTATTTATGTTTACTACATAAATTCGTTTTCTTTATAAACAAGCTTCCTTTATATTTTTAATACTTGAAGTTTTCACAGCACGTTTTATGTACCTACAAAATAATCTCGATCTAAGCAACCTTCCATTATACTTCGAAGTTAAAATTACGAGAGTAATTTCTTTTTATGTTGTTAATAAAATCTAACAAAGACTCCCAAAGTTAATATTAGAGAAATATATTATAAAAATAAATGTGAGAAACGAAACCGCGGAAATTGTTAATAAAAAAATTGCGGCCAACGAAGAATATAACATTTATAAAAAAAAACACTTTCACTGAGAAATAGAAGTTGAAATAGAAGTTAATTCAATGAATGGGATTAAAACTGTGTGTGTAATGAAGATTTATTTCGTCGCTGCAGGTCGAGTGACGAACGACATATAAACCAGTAATACGGTAATTGGACAAAATGGGTAACTATTGTTATCCATGGCATATTTATTAAAATAATTCAATTCTTATTGAGCTATATGTCCTTCAGTTAATATGAGAACTTATAGATTACAAAGTTTATTTAGAATGTCGTCAGATGCTGACACTCTCTATGTTAATATTTTTTTTTGTTTCACATTTACTTACTAAGAGTACACTTTCGCTTTTATCTTTTAAATGGACGTACATTCTGTACCTATCTAAAGGGCACCGACACAAAGCAAGACATTGTTGATGTATCATAATGAACAACATGCATAGAATGCAGAGATAAAGCTATGACGTCTGCACTAAACTGTACATACGCCCACATAGTGCTTAATTTAAACTGATTGAATACTTAGCCAATTTGCTTATGCTGTTTTGTTTGTGGAACAGAAAATATAAAATATGATAAGTAAAAAGCAATAGTTGTTGCTTTTCGCTACTGCTTTAGTAAAGATAGAGGAATTTATTTATTATTATGTCATGTCTTGTTATAAAGAGTAGGTTTATACCTACTGATTTATATATAGCTAACATAAATGCATTCGCCCCGAAGTGTTTTCCTAGAGTGACTTTCGACACTGTACGCAATGCCAAAAAAATACGAGTACTTGTTATCTATCTTCAGAGGATACAGTTATTCATAATAATAACCGAACGAGTAAAATAAGAGAACCACTACATTTTTTCACACAGTACTGGCAATTAATTTAAAATTTCTAAGAAAACATTATATAAGTGATAAAAAGAAGTATAAAGGGGAAAATAGACGTATATTATAGATTCCTATCAATATAAAATTTAAGTCCTTCAGGAGATCACATTTTTACAACTCTCAAACTCTACATTTAAAAGTTCATACAAAAACGAACAAAAATCCTTAGAATATTTATGATTATATAAATACAAAACAGTTTGGTGAAGATAGCCTCTCCTTATCTTAATTGGACATACCAATAAAATTGATGAAAATTTATATGTATCAATATAACTTTTAGCGCAGTTTGTACTGCAGCAGACAGCAGTGCTTGTACTTTGATCGATTATATTTCTTTTTTATGCGGCAACTAAGAAGAAACTTAAACAAAATATACTTATTCAAGTTTATTCATAAAGAGATGAATAACTAAATACAATAAATGACTGTGATGAGGGATTTTATAGTTTGCTATACCTACTTTTAAATTAAAAATTCAGGATCATTTGTTAGGAAATGAATGAAAAATTATATATGATTTTAAAGAGATTCTTATTTTATTTGCTTTTGTACAAACTTGCACAAAATTACAGGCCTTTAAACAGTTGAAGTTTGAAAATATTTCTAGGAAGCCTTGGAAGTTTCTGACGAATATGCATGAGTAGGTACTTGGGACGAACTGTTTAACTAGGTACTAGAGGGTAATAGAGAAGCTTTCGAGTATCAAACGTATACTGAAATGTGGACGTGGTTATAGAATTCAACTATGAAGGCCGTAAACTATGAAGGTCGATCTATCTCAAATAGCTCTACTGGTAACACATGAGGCAGGTTAGCGCGCAAGTTTGAGGTACTCCATGTGATACGCAGTGCGACACCACTTCTACATAGTGAACAAAGTTTATTTAGATTTTTTACATAATAACTATAAATTATAAAGATTAATTTAGATTTAAATTACCGCACTAAAAAAATACCTATGATTTTTTACATTATATTATGTTATTTCTTGTGAGACCAAAAGACAACGTAATAACCCATAATTCTATTTAGCTTTTCGAATATAAAATAACTTATGTTCATGGATTATATTTCCAAACATGGCGCACGTTAACACGTTAAAACGTTACAAGCAATACCCGAAAAACATATGGATGCGATAAATAATACTAACTTCTTTATAAAAATAAATTATCTATAATTTTTCAAGTGTTCTTGTGGATATTGGTAGACATTTTAGTTATTAATAATATTTATGCCAAAAGATTCGTCTGCCAACGCTTATAACAATCTACTTATATAGCGTTAACATTTGACCGTTGAATTATTTGGCACACAATTTTCACAGTGGGGATTACATTCTATTTAACAATTTTATCTTTTCAGTCTTTATCATAATTTATGAATAATAAATAAGTAAATATTTTAGGACATTAGCACACATCACCATCTAGTTCCATAGTACTAAGCTACAAGGCTTGTGTTATGGATACCAGATAGTTAATACACTACACATTTTTAACTTTTAACACCCCAAACTCGAATCCGGCACAGGTGCCACAGTAAGTAGTTTCACTACAAACTGAGCCAAACGCGTTGTCAGGAATGGCAGCATTATCTTACCTTGAATGCAATCCTGAAGTTCGCAATAAAATGTAAAAAAACATATTACAATTAATGAAACAATAGCCGCATAAAAACTAAGGACGTTACCGAAGCGAGATAAACTTCTTCCGCTGAGTATTTTCTAAGCAAATTGCTTATAAATGCTTGTGTTTAAATGTCTTTACGCGTGAATGCATTCATTCATTTTATTAATATATATACTTGAATATATCCTACTTCCTCCTAGATGTATATTGTATGCATAATGTTACTTTGATGTGAAAAAATTATTATTTAATTGAAATTAAAATTCAGCAAATATTTTAGTATACGCGGGTAGAAACCTAGCTTTTTTAATCGCATGCATAGCTTTATTGTGCATTTACAAAACATTGTATTCTGTAATTAATGAATGAATTACAGAATAAAGTAATCACAGAAATTGTACGTATCGACTCCAACTAACACCGTAGAACAAACGGACAGGGATTAGTAGAAATAAGAAGAATACCTTAAATATGACACCAACCTTAAATATGACAACAACTATGACATAGATGTAGAGATACTAGATATGTAGAGATCTGAGATGTATTATTTAAGTTAGTAAATGGTAGATTGTTTCAAAATATTTTTTGATGAATTACTTTCATACACGACAAAACGAATTAAAATATCACTTTCCGCCTTCTCGTCTACCGTCTACTACTTAACGTTAAGGAATTAACCTAAAATAGATATAACTATAAATTCGAAAGTTTTTCTTTAGGCTTTGGCTATTTAATTTACAAATAGGCTATATTTATCCTTAGAATTACCTAATGTAGGTACATCTTGAAAAAGATAAAATATAAAATGTATAAAATAATAAAAATATAATATTGATTATTAACTTTTAGTAAGTAGTAGGTATATATTTCTCAGAAATGGGATATTGCCCTGCATAAAAAGCCAGTCATCATCAAACGGATCGAAACTCGAAATCTATCCAGTGGCTTTCTCGTGATGTATGTAGTCACAGACAGACAGAAAACTATTGTATCTATAATAATAATAACTATTTTAATTATATTTTCGAAAAAATTTCAATGTACAGATTTGACTTAGTTAGAATTTTATTATAAGGTTTAAGATTTAAAGATTTTTATTCTCAAAAAGACAAAGTCACTTACATGAAAACATCTAGAGAAAATATACAAATGGTCGTCACATACATAGGTAGGTACCTACTCAGTTAACATAATAGGATATTTTTAGCTGTTACAACTTACAAGTGTATTAAACATTATTAAATTATTGTTAGATTGATGATGTACTATTATCCAAAATATATTGTGAGAGCTGAAATTTAAATGTGTTAATTGAGCTTACTTTTGTTATACTAGGTGGTAACTTGTTATAAAGCTGTGCTCCTTCAAATGTAAAATGTATATTGAAAAAAAATACCAGCAGCAGGGATACGTTGCTAGCAGTACAAAATTAAATTACTGTTACGAATTGCACGAAGTGTAGATACATGATGTAGGACGTAGGTACATGTCGTGGACACGTTGAAGTCATCTCTCATATTGAAACTCGTGCTTATATAATTTGCTACTTAATAATACCAGATATTGTAAAAATTCAATGTCATTAATATTGAGTGAGCGAGACTGATTGGTGTCGAACTACAAACGAAGTATTTAGGGTCCCGCAAACGAAATGTACTGTAAGTAATATACTTTAAACAAGTACTATAAAAACCGTCTGAGTCCGAGCGGGATTTGCTCTAGATTTGCTCTACGGTCCTATTTTATTTATTAAATATACATATAATGAATCCCACCTACTTATGATAATTAAACACATCAACAATATTTTTATGTTATATTTTTGGTCATGAGCAGGACTAAGTAAGTTAGACAGCTTAACAGTAGGTAGCTTAATTTTTATTTATTGCTTTGTTTGTATCCTTTAAATAAACATTTTTTTCCCTTCTTCTCTTTTAATATTTTTTCTAGAGTATATTTACAATTTTAAAAAGACGTCCGAGACAATATCCAGACAGTATAATAAAAATGTTAATAACATACTGTATACAACTAAATCTATGTAATACCGTTGCATTCCTTTTCATAACAAAGAGCAATTTCTCAGTTTAAAGTATTTATCAAAGGAAAATATTAACCGTAATACGTAATGCTATAATTGATATGCAAAAGTAGCCGTTTCATTTAATATAACGAGTTTGGTTGTTATTTATGTTAGTAAAAATGTACATAAGTATTAGTACAATAAGTACAAATACAAACATAAATAATCAAATAGATTTATTTGTATAGATAAATATATTCCTATAGTAAACTCATTTTTATATATTATTATAAATTACTTAATCTGTTATGAATTATTAATTTGATGTTATAATAAAACCTGTATTACAATAATTATCCACTTTAAATAACCATTTAAATAAAGTAGTTAAACGTAAGAAAGTATAACGTGGAACATACCGTTGCGCTTGCGCATATCAGCGTGATGTAACTCGTGTTCGCGCAAGGTCGTCTCGCTGAGCTGCGACCGGTTCTCTGATGGATATCCGATGTGAAAAGTTATATTTTTAACTAGCATCTTTGCTTCGGCTTTTTTGGGTTATTTTGACACTCGGGTAGAACCGTTTTTAAAAAAGCTTTTCCCTTTCTCAGAAACTAAACATCAATAGATTATTCCTTAGATATAAATAAACTTCCGTACATAATTTGTATGTTATTACAAATATGATAACAAATTTTGTTCCCCCAGGTCCACGGTATGGTCTGAGCGATGGTGGTAATCTAATTGTTATTTCTTCCTTCGGGTCAGTCGGTTGTCGTAGGCTTATCGTTAACCCGATAATAACTTATCAAATAAAATTTCGTTACAAAAAACAAACATAAATATTAACAACTATAACTGTAATTATGGTGGCTATTGCTATATGATTGCTAAGATAGCGCTAAGTTCTGTAAGTATGTGACGTTAAATGACGTGTTCATTTCTTGTCTTACTCTATTTATAATTTATATATGAATAAATTTATTAATTTAAAATCAATCACTTAACAAATTTATTAATTTAAAATCAATCATTCACTCAAGCGATATGTAACAATAATAATAATTAATCATCCGAACGATAGATTTATCTTAAAACATATAAGAAAAGAAAACATAATATATTACAAGTTTTTGTAGCTGAGTGTACTTCCACTATATTATATTACGTAGTGCCTTTTCATTCCGATCACGGAAACATCACAATCATAATTATTAATGTTTTATAAAGGATTGACAATAAAAATGGGGTAAGTGCAACCTACTTACCGTGCGCATTGTGGATTCCGTATAAATACATGTGCCGTCAGCACATTTCATGCTATGGGTTGAAACTCTCGGGCAGTCGCAATGAGGCACTCGGGTGCGATACTCGTCTCTTAATAAATGCATCGTTCAGTTGTTTTGAGTTTAATTCATACCACACATTACCAACTGCAAAAGTGGTGACCCCGACGTGATATCTTTGTACGAACTTTATAAGTCATAAGTATATTATAAAATGACCAGTGAAAATAAGACACCGTCAGCCGGCACAGCATCCGAGTTAGCAACAGTCACGGTGTCATCAAGGATCCCGGAATTTTGGTGCGACCAAGCTCGCTTATGGTTTGTGCAATGTGAAGCCATACTAACACCCCAAAAACTGAGCGACGAAGCGAAGTTCAACTTAGTCGTCACGAAGCTGGGAAAAGACGTTATACAACAAGTAAGCGACATTCTACTTCAACAACCCCTTACGAAGAAATATGACACCCTAAAATCGAGATTATTAGCAGTGTATGAAGAATCAGAGAATCGTCAACTCCAAAAACTGTTGAGTGAAATCGACCTTGGCGATGAAAAACCATCTCAACTTTTGAGACGCATGCGAGATTTGGCCAGGGGAAAAATTCCTGACGAAACGCTGAGTATTATGTGGCAAGGTCATTTACCAGCCGCAGTGCGCTCCGTCCTCGCCGTCACTGATGTAAAAGATTTGGAAAATTTGGCTACTATTGCAGACAAAATTATGGAAAATACAAGGCCTTTTCAAGTAGCGGAGGTTAGTAGCAAACCGTCAACGTCAGATAACCTTTCCGTGTTGCAAGCACAAGTGGCTCAGTTGTCCTTACAAGTCATGGAATTACAGAATATTCAAAGATTACAACACAAAAAACGAAATTATAATATTAATAATCGCTACCGATCAAAATCCCGAGGCCGTAATATGATACGGAGTAAGTCGCGGAGCGCCGACGATCTCTGTTACTATCATGCGCGATTTCGCCATAGAGCTAATAAATGTACAGAGCCGTGCGCATGGAATAAAATTAATAAACATAATACCCAGAACCAGGAAAACTAAATAAGGTGCAGTCAGCGGCGGATGTCTGCACCCTTTCACCATGCCACCGCCTGTGCGTGACCGACTTAAACAGTGGCCTACGTTTTTTGGTGGACACGGGAGCGAACGTTTCTGTTTTACCATATGTAAAAAAACTTTATGGACAAAGTGAAAGTGACAGTTATAGACTATATGCCGCGAACGGGAGTGAAATACGAACATACGGAACTAAACGCTTAGAATTAAATTTAAAATTAAGAAGACCTCATGCTTGGAATTTTATACTCGCTGACGTAAAACAGCCTATCCTTGGTGCCGATTTTTTAAATCACCACAAACTCTTAGTGGATGTGAATGGTCGAAGACTTATCGATTCTGTTACGAGTCTAAGCGTTATTGGGTCTATGGTAAATTGTAAACAAGACACTATCAAAACAATACAAGTAACCAACCCGTACTACCATTTATTGTCAGCATATCCCGATATAACAAAACCTATGTGCTACAAAAATGTGCCGAAACATAACATTATGCACCACATCGAGACTACTGGACCCCCTGTCTTCGCCCGCGCTCGACCTCTTTCCGCAGACAAATATATGAGAGTCAAGAAAGAGTTTGAATTTATGCAAGAAGTAGGCATATGCCGACCTTCGAAGAGTTGTTGGGCCAGTCCGCTTCACGTGGTTGCGAAGAAGAACGGTGAAATACGACCCTGCGGTGATTATCGCAGTCTTAATGCTATTACTAAGCCAGACAGGTACCCGATTCCGCGTATCCACGACTTTACATACCTACTGGCTGGAAAGAAGATATTTTCCCGTATCGATTTACATCGTGCATACCATTTTATTCCGACGGCGCCGGAAGACATCGAAAAAACTGCAATTATAACTCCGTTTGGCCTGTTCGAATTCCCACGAATGACCTTCGGTTTAAGGAACGCGGCACAAACTTTTCAGCGTTTTATGAACCATGTCGTTTTTGAAGGTCTGGATTTTATATTTAATTACATCGATGATAGCATTATTTTTTCAAACACGGAATCAGAACATCGAATGCACTTAGATACCGTTTTCAAACGCCTTAATCAATACGGCGTTACAATCAACTTAGCTAAGTGTGATTTTGGAAAATCAGAGATAGACTTTTTGGGATACCACGTATCTAATAAAGGCTTACGTCCGCTTGAAGATCGAGTCAAGACTATTTCGAAATATCCAAGGCCAGAGACTGTAGACGAACTACGACGCTTTTTGGGGATGTTAAACTTTTATAGACGTCACCTTCCCAAGGCAGCAAGCCTTCAAGAAAAGTTAAACGTTTTTATTCACAACTCAAAAAAGAAAGACAAGACGCCTATTCCTTGGACCGATGACTCCATTGAAGCTTTTGAACAATGTAAGGAAAGCTTAAAAAGCGCGGTTACATTGTCTTTTCCATCTCAAAATGCACCTATGTCAATTATGACGGATTGTTCAGCCACCTGTGCCGGAGCAGTCCTACAACAAAAAGAAGGAGACTCATGGAAACCACTTGCATTTTTTTCAAGCAAGCTGAGTGAAGCGCAACAGCGCTACAGTGCTTTCGATAGGGAACTGTTAGCTATTTACATGGCTACAAAGCACTTTAGATATTTAATCGAAGGAAGACCCCTAACTGTATTTACAGATCATAAACCACTAGTTTATGCATTTAAAAATAATAATTCTATAGGAAAAAACGATACACCAAGACGGTTAAGACATTTAGATTTTATTTTACAATTTTGTACTGCAATCGAATACGTCAGCGGAACCGAAAACGTTGTAGCTGACGCATTATCAAGGATTTATACTATCGATTTTCCTTCGCCGATAGACTACGAAAAACTCGCAGAAGCTCAGAAAAATGATAAAGAATTGAAACATTTAATGACTTTAAACAATTTGAAATTTAAGGAACTAATTTTGCCGAATAGTAATATACCGATTTACTGCGAAATGTCTACAAATAAGCCGCGTCCATATTTGCCGCTGGAGTTTCGTATAACAGCATACAAAGCTATACACGATCCCAGCCACCCAGGAATTCGCGCCACAAGAAATTTGATGCGAGATCGCTACGTGTGGGCTGCAATGAATAAAGATGTTGCTATGTGGGCTAAATCATGTTTAGGTTGTCAGAGATCGAAAGTACAACGTCATACGATATCACCACTCGGAACATTCCAAAAAAGCCAACGTTTCGAACATTTACACGTGGATATTGTTGGCCCACTAACTATGTGTAAAGGATATCGTTATTTAGTTACCATGGTGGACAGAGCAACCGGTTGGTTAGAAGCTTATCCAATTAAAGATATTACAGCTGATACTATATCATGGATAGTCTATTCAGGCTGGATTTCAAGATTTGGATGTCCCTTGCGGATTACAACGGATCAAGGTCGACAATTTGAATCCAACTTGTTCACACGGTTAGCAAAGCGAATGGGTATAACAAAATTAAGAACTACAAGCTACCACCCGCAATCAAATGGTGCCGTTGAGAGAGCTCATCGTTCTTTGAAAACAGCCCTTATGTGCAGAGGAAATACGGATGATTGGGTAAATGAATTACCGGCAGTTCTACTGGGCTTAAGAGCAAGTCTACGTGATGACACAAGTGTGAGCGCCGCCGAAATGGTTTATGGACAAGTCTTACGTCTACCAGGAGATTTCTTTTCGCCTACAAAGCTAGAAGTCACTGATAATGAAACATTTTTACAAAATTTGCGACATAGAATAAGACAAATTTCATCGATTCCGAAACGAGATAATAGGCAAGGTCGCATATTCGTACATCCGGAATTAAGCACGTGTACGCACGTTTTCGTAAGATGCGATCAAGTTAAAAAGCCACTTACTCATCCATACTCCGGACCATACAAAGTCATCGAACGTACGGACAAATATTTTAAAATATTAAAAGGAGAGTCGCAGCAATGCATAAGTATCGACAGATTAAAGCCAGCGTTTGCAATTGACACCGGCGAATGCAAAAGCGCATCATATAACCCTACGAGCTATGTAAACAAAGAGCCGAGTGGGCCGAAGATAACAAGATCTGGTCGTACTAGCAAGCCAGTCGTTCGCTTTGCTCCATAATAAATTATTTTATTAACAACTTAATAATTAATTAATAATCGTTAGATAATTTTATTAGCAATGGGGAAACAACAAAGTAAGGATATCAAAGAAGAAATAATAATAGCGCAAAATGGTGCTGGCAACGAAGCATCTGCAACTACGACAAATACGGAAACTATATTCAGAATAGAGATGTATCTGGTTTTCATAACTTTATTTATCTTGGCAATTATAGGATTCTTAATTTGGAAAAATTGCAAGATTAAATATGGAAGATACATGCGCAGAGAGTTGGCAATTACACCTCATCGCATAAGTGACCAGGGCCCACACGGCCCGGTCACTCAGCAAGTGATTGTGTAATGTGAGTGAATGGAAATTAAGTGCCTAATTAAAAGACATGTTTAAGTGCAAGTTATGTGTTACATTAGTTTAATTACATTATATTCGTAAAATGAACTCTATACCCTCGTAATATACTACATAATGTTAGTTAATAAAACAAAATATATATTTAAGCATGTATCTCTATTCCAATTTTATGATGTAACATTGAATATTATGATTTTATGTTGTTCTAATTAGGAGATAAGTACTTACATTAAAACAATTTTATTTTGTATCATTTAATTAACGGCTAATCGAATTTCAAGATTTGAATAGTAATCAATACTTCGAAATTGTTTGTAATGCATGCAGGTTTCAAATGAGCATGAATGAAAACAATCTTACTATTTTTATTTTTTGTAGTTGTGTTCTTTATTCAGAGATTATATTTCAAGACATTATGTAATTTTTTAACTGGAATTATCCTGTGTAATTGTATTTTGTAGTTTTATGTAGTAATTTGTATCCTATGTGTAATTTTACCTATTTTAGTCACCAAAAAAAATTGTATTTTATATATATATATATATATATTTTTTTTTTTTGTAAAGGGGGATGTTATGTGCCGTCAGCACATTTCATGCTATGGGTTGAAACTCTCGGGCAGTCGCAATGAGGCACTCGGGTGCGATACTCGTCTCTTAATAAATGCATCGTTCAGTTGTTTTGAGTTTAATTCATACCACACACTACCAACTGCAAAATACACATATATGAGACCTGGAAAAGCTATTTTGAGTAACGATTAAATTAATCTACCATTCAAGGGTTAATATGCAAACGAGAATCCCTATACAGAAAATGTCAATGCGCTTTATATTTATATAACGAAACATATAATATATATAAACATAAAATAATATATATAAAATTTGTTTTTTTATTTATAAATATTATTCATTTCTTATTCACTAATAATATTAATCATATCCAGAACTATACTTTAATTTTAATTTAAAATGTACATTAACACATGATAAGTTATAATGTATTGGATTCTTTGTTAGAATTAAAAGGGAAATAGTCCAAGACACGCTTAGAGAGGTGAAACCTTATAAGCATTGCGTTCTGAATACTTAATGAGAATTAAGAACGCTTGCACTGGCCATATTTAACACCGAATACCTGTAATCAGTATTTAAATGTGTATCAGAAATGTTTATTTATTTGTTTGTAGGTAAAAATAACGACTTATCCTTGCTTTTGTCGGGTAAGTCTCTTACTGTCTTTTGTTGTTATTTGAAATGACTATTTTAAGTAACAATATTTTTTTTAGTATACTAAATTATAAGCATATCGCCATTCTTTTTGCATCGATTCACCCTTGGAGGAATAACAGATATACCTACATAATATTATACATATACAAACAAACTAACACTAAAAATTTTAACTTATTTTAATGTTTTATACGTAAATATCTACTAAGGTCATAAATAATTCTATTTAAGTTATTTTATCATGAAGAAGAATTGCTTTAAATTACCCCAAGGAACTTAGAGAAAACACAACCGTTTTTCGCGCTGACATTATTTATTTATTTTTTTAAATACTGATTTACAAATATTATAGACTTACAATATACGAAAATAAATAATTTATTTATGTACAAAACTCATAGTTTACTAATTTTATTCTAATGTACTCAAAATAATTCCATATAACCAACTAGAATCTTCCCATTTCTTTATTCATTTTATATTTTTAAATAAATATCACGTCCTTCATGCAGTTTTTTAAATAACTATTTTACATTTTATTCTACTAACATGAAATATTGCTCCAGTTCATCAGGATACAAATATTTTTCAGGTTCTATTACATTAGAATCTAGTATGGATTTTGTTGGAGCAACCGTACTTAGTGCGTATGACAGAGGATTGTCGCTTTCAGGATACGCATCCGTTGTAAACTCTTCATTAGAAAAGAAAGTATTATCTTTTAGCTCTTTAATATTTTCTTGTTTTTCATTTTCTAAGCCTGTATCACTGTTTTCTAATAATATATTTTCGTTATAGAATATTCTGTTTTCATTAACATTAACATTTTCTATACAAACTACGGGACTGTTTGATTTTAGATGGGTATTATTTATATTTGCATAAGGTTCTTCTAATGGATAATTTTGTTTTACTTGACAAACTGATTCAGCAGATTTTTCATTTAGTAAATATTTTTCATCAATTTCCTTTGGACATTGAAGGTTACCGAAAAAAATATCATTAAATTTTGCATTTAATGCTGATGTCATTTCGTCATTAAATCTATCAGCATATGAGTCTATTGAGTCTCCACACAATTTAATTTTATTTTCATAATCTGGTTCAAAGTCTTTTATCCCTTGATTAAATGACTGTATATTATAGTTAACAATTGGTATTTCGGTATTTTGTGAAAAACACTTATCAGCTGTAGATTTAATTATTGCTGACATTTTATGGTTGAATTCATCAGCATATAATTTTACTAGATTTTCGGTGTTTTCTAATGTTGGATTACACATACTTAAAGACTTGTCTTCAGCATATGATTTTGGTAAATCTATATCAGTTTTAGTGTCTTTCGTTCTCATTTTTTCTTTTGAGCATTTGCTATTACTCAGTACAATATTATCAGCAACAAATTTTATTATTGGAGACATTTCTTCATAAAATTTGTTAGCATAAGAATTTACTATATTTTCCGAATGTTTGAGTTTTGTTTCATAATCAGAAGCAAAGAAGTCGTTATTATTACATACGTTACTAAAATTGGTTTTTTCGTGTAAACCTTCGATCCCTGAAACTGTTTTTTTACATTTTACTTGACAAACTGATTCAGCAAAATTTTCATTTAGTAAATATTTTTCATCAATTTCCTTTGGACATTGAAGGTTACCGAAAAAAATATCATTAAATTTTGCATTTAATGCTGATGTCATTTCGTCATTAAATCTATCAGCATATGAGTCTATTGAGTCTCCACACAATTTAATTTTATTTTCATAATCTGGTTCAAAGTCTTTTATCTCTTGATTAAATGACTGTAAATTATAGTTAACAATTGGTATTTCGGTATTTTGTGAAAAACACTTATCAGCTGTAGATTTAATTATTGCTGACATTTTATGGTTGAATTCATCAGCATATAATTTTACTAGATTTTCGGTGTTTTCTAATGTTGGATTACACATACTTAAAGACTTGTCTTTAGCATATGATTTTGGTAAATCTATATCAGTTTTAGTCTCTTTCCTTCTCATTTTTTCTTTTGAGCATTTGCTATTACTCAGTACAATATTATCAGCAACAAATTTTATTATTGGAGACATTTCTTCATAAAATTTGTCAGCATAAGAATTTACTATATTTTCCGAATGTTTTGTTTCATAATTAGAAGCAAAGAAGTCATTATTATTACATACGTTACTAAAATTGTCTTTTCCGTGTAAACCTTCGATCCCTGAAACTGGTTTTTTACATTTATCGACATATGTATTTATTGACTTATCTATATTTAATTTTTGCGATTCGTAATTGTTTTTGATACATGAACTATCTTTATTTTTCAGTACAGTTTCATTATTTATATTCAATTTATTAATATGATTATTTATTTGTTTATTTTTTAGCATCATGTAGTTCTTTTTAGGATCCGAATAAGATTTAGTTGAGAAAGAGAGTACTGATTCAGGAAGGCAGTGTTTTCTAAAATTATTCGTTAAACCATTACGAGTGGATGTTTGGTTTAGTTTTAAGCTTGTAGTAGGCTGATTTTGGCAAAAGGTATTCATATTATTTGGATAGTTCCAATAATTAGGTTTCCACATTTCATTAGCAGTTAATGGATACTCAACATCCGAAAATTTTCCAAAATCGCGATAATTTGGAGCAGTCGAAAATTCTTTCTCCATATTATTACATTTTACATTAAAATTTCGTTCTGAATAAGAACTTGTACTTAATTTTGTTCTTAAAGACGTCACTTTATTATTTTCCGCAAAATCAAAAGGATTATTTGAAGCTTGAGAATATTCCATCTCAGGAAAATTAAACATTTTGTAAATTGGCTCGCTGTTAAGTGTTTGATACGAATGTTGCGATATAAAATTTGTATTTGTTGGTGAATTTTCCTTACTGTAAGATTTAAAATTTGTTTGAGGATAACAAGATATATTTTTTATCTGTAATAGAAACACAGTAATAGCTGTTATATGACTAATTTATTAAACTAATAAAATTAATTTATTGCAAGGTAGAATTAATAGCATTTATTTAGATATTTAATTATAACATTTGATCAAATTAAATAGCAAACAAAATACATACCTTTACAATTATTAGCACCAAAAATATAACTTTTTCACGAAACGTCATGATATTAAATAAATTATTATACTTACTTTATGCTACGCACTTTTATAAGAAATACTTTAATCAGACGTGATAATTTGATTTTAATAAGAAGCCTATCTACTTAGATACAAGCCTATGCGTTACACAGCTTACGTAATAGGTACGTTTTAATATTGTAAGTACATTACAATTATAAATATTGTATTAAACCTTGATTACTTTATGATTTTGATTTTCTTTGAATGTTATAGGTTTATATGTATGCATATTATCACATATTATGTAAATCATAATTAATGTCATTAATTAAAAACATAAAATATACTTATATTGGTGCATTTATAAAAATGTGCTCAGGAAACTACACGAATACTGAATAAAATCACACGAGTAATTTATTAATCATCTTCTCTACTAGAATTGACGCTATATAATGTAATATTGTCTTTATTAAAACGAGCTTCAGGGACTAAATCATCAGATAAAACTTCACGTGAATTTTCAATGACATATAGATTTGTTAAATTTTTGTCATCTTGCCATTCGGTCGTATTTGTTTCACAGAGATTATCAAGAGATATAACAAAATCTAGGAAAAAATCTTCATCTTGTACGCTACTATTGCTAATATTAGTCATATATGTATCGTTGTAACCACAATCTATACTTGAGTTGCTTTTTAAATAAATTACTAACGGTACTGTGTATACATCTGTAGCATTATCTTTTGAAACGTCTTCAGAAAAGGACGCAGAATAGTTGTCATTATAGTTAGAAATAGTTGACGGTAAATCTACAAGTGAATTATCCGTTGTCGGTAGTAATTTTTCGATAGATGAAAATGAAGTGTCATCAGTAATGTTTTCCCTTTCAACCAGTTCAAGCGAAGAAGAAGACACCGTACCATTCAAATCGTCGAAACTAGATTCATTTATAGTTGCATATTTATTTTCGAAGAGTTTAAGTTCTGGTTGTATTAAATCAATATTTGGTAATATTGTTCTTCTCTCTATATAAGATTCATTTTTTACGTTACATATTGGATCGTCGACGATTATGTTTAACACTGAATCAATATTGATTGGTATATCTATTAGTGAATCATTTGTTGTCCGTGATATTTTTTCTATAGATGAAAATGAGGAAACATCCTTAATGTTTTCCATTTCAAACAATTCTATTAAAGAAAATGGCAGCGTATAGTTAAAATCGTCAAAACTAGTTTCATTTATACTTGCAAATTTATTTTCGAAGAGCTTAAGTTCTGGATCTGTTAAATCAATATTCCGTAATATTGTGCTTCTTTCTACAAAACATTCACTTTTTTCTTTATTCATTGAATCGTCGACTATTATATCTGAAACTGAATCAATATCTTGTGGCTTTGAAAATATTTGTTTCCCGGGTACGTTCCTAAAAACTTCTATTCTTATTTTTACGTCGATTGGTACTTTGGCTTCTGTATTATCTGATTTCAATTTACTTTTCTTTTTTAGTGAATCTTCGTCATCGACATTTGAGCAAGCTCCGCTATTTGTACGTTCTTCACTATCTACAATTGTATTATCATCGCTTTCTTGTTTATCATATAACATCGTTTCATTATAAATTTTCTCTATGAATTCTTCCCCGCCTTTTAAATCAGTTTCATTACTACACGGAAACAGTGAAAAAGGTGAATTGTTGTAAGTTTCTGACTCTTTAATTCGTTGCTCTATAATATTTACATCGTAATAATTATCTTCGTTAGATACTGCTGATATGTTTTCATCGTAGCTTTCATTGCATTTTGATATTTCACTTATATACTCATCAGCATTTACTATATCCAAATTATGTACTATTTGTGATAGTGAAACATTTTTTAGAATTGCTTCGTCGTAATTTGGTGTTACATTTTTACTTGTTGCCTTTTTTGTATAAGAACTTATATATTTATAAGATGATTTAACATCTTCTGAAAATGGACCTAAAACTTCATCGTATGCGTTCACTTTATAAAAAAATGGTTGAGCAACATCTAATATATTAGTTGGGTAAATAACATCTGGAAAATAGTTTTCGTTCATAACTTTTGATTCAGGTGAGTCATCTGTTGAGCTTTTCAATAATGGTCCCGAATTGCTTTTTGCATTCAAGTTTTTTCTAGTAAAAGTTTTGGCGGAAGTTCCTCTTGGGTACATTTCATCAGGTATATGAACACACGAGGTAACCTAAAAACAATATTATTATTAGTAAATTACAAGTGCTATGATTTTTTAAATTATAATTTATAAAATTACTTACATTAATTATTATTAAAAATATTAAATATGCAAGAAACATTGTAGTAGTATATATTTCACATCAATAAGCTCTAAATTAGGATAGCGAAATAATGAGGAAAATGCTAAAACTGCTCTATTTTATCGAGCAATGGAACAATTACAATATTTTTGTAATTTTATACTAATAACCTTTATAGTATTACAAAACATTGACTATGATGCATGTTTGAAGTAATATACTGAAATAATTATCTTATCTTCGTTTGGTATTACACATACCTAGAAATATTTCGATTTTGTTAGAAAAAATCTTTAATGCCAATATCAAAGTACATAATTGTAAGCATATTATTTAAAAAAAAAGATTGACAATATTATATTTCAAGTAGAGAGTGAGAAATATTAAGCGAATAATTTGTATTTATTGTTCAAAGTACCCAATAAGAATAATTAGAAAATAGTCTTATTTTATTTTAATATTTCTATTTTCGACGCGAGTAAAGCCCCATTATAAATTAAGTCTAACTTTTCAAACTTAAGAGGCAAATGGACACACTACTTACTCAAAGGTATTCAAATCTTAAATCAACTAAAACTATATACTTAAAAAATATATACTTTTAATTTTTGAAACGAAAGATTTCTTTAGTTTAATTTTCAATGGAAAGGAAAATTTTTTGAATAAGAACACATATTGAATTGCAAAGTTCTTTATTTATCGTATCAATTGTAGCAAATGTTCATTCAGCATCGTCCACATCCACCACAGCCGCCGCATCCGCAGCCGCCGTTAGCATACGGTATGGGTAAAGGGGGACCATAGCCACCGTAACCGTAACCGTCTCCTCTTCCACACATAGTCAAGAGGAGAATGGGCAGAATCATTTCCCAATCATCATCATCGTCATAGCCCCCGTAGGGACCGGGAAAGCCGAATCCGCCATAAGGACCAAAGAATTGACACTGTGCCCAGTGACACTGAAAAAATAATGACATGATACATTACTAAAATAAACTTAAAAAATAACTAAAAGTATTCATACTTAATTTGATATACTCGTACGTACTCATATATCTAATTGTTTTGTCAAACTGTTTTTGCCTGTTTGTTGTAATCTATTACCGATAAAACCGCTGAACAGATTTTGATGAAAAGGACGTAGGATATTTAGTTACCTCTTGATATACGAGCGCATACATGGGCAAACATTATATACTATACTCACACTATACCATGTACTGGTAATGTAATTCAATTTAAAAGATTAAAAATTAATCATATAAAAATACTGCCTTACCTTAAGCAAGAAAAGCAAAGCTACTACAAGGATGACCTTCTTGGAAGCCATTTTGATCGTTTGTTTTGAATTTCACAAACATCTAACTGCTTTTATATGAATAATTATTATATGCAGTATCACATTTAATGTTATTGACCAATAGCCTATAGTTTTGTAACTAGAAGATATGTCAATTAGGGCACGTAGGAAGATGTCCTTGAACTTAATGTTAGCAATATTTATATTTCTATATACACGTGTTCAAAAGTTTACTAAACTTAGGCAGTATACATAAAAAAATATGTTGATAACCTTGTGGAAATTAAATTTTCTTGTTTTATTATTTATTAAAAGCAGTGTTAGCCCAGCGGTAACGCGCTCACTTGAATAACCGAGTGATGCGGGTTCAAATCTGGGTCTCGCACCTCGCCAATCGTTTCTATCGTGATTACCACTTGTCTTAAGGTAAGGAAACATGCGTGTCTGAGAAA
The DNA here is from genome assembly GCA_905231865.2 of Boloria selene. Taxonomy (NCBI): domain Eukaryota; kingdom Metazoa; phylum Arthropoda; class Insecta; order Lepidoptera; family Nymphalidae; genus Boloria; species Boloria selene. The sequence goes on from HG993133.1 coordinate 5,394,825, forward strand.
ACCTAGTAACTTTAGTAACTTTTCGAAAGACATTTGAAGTCCGCCAACATGTACTAGGCCAGCGCGGTGGACTACGGCTTATCTCCCTCAAAGGGCAGAAGACATTATTTATTACATATATTATACGTTTAATCGAAATTTTATTTAAATTAAATTGCTTTAATAGTGAAAATGAACTTTAATCACAATTTTATTCTAGTATTGATCCTTAATCAATAAATTGAGATACGGTTAATTGAAACTTTTCAATCGTAGACGATAGTTCGAAATCGATTAAGTTACTATCGCTAATATTATAACTTCAAAGACTAAACAATAATTTACAACATACTTAACCCATCTTTTGTTAAGAAAACATTTTTCTTAAATATCGTCTAGGCAGACTATTGGCTATCTAAATATTGCAAAAAATTATGTTTTTTGTTCTAAGAACCTACTTAAAGGAATAAGCAAGCATATAAGTAGCACATTATATTATTATGATGTACTTGAAAATATCTAAGTATATTTCAACTAACTGCTGACTGTAGCCTGTCTACGTATTTCTGTATATTCAGGATACTCTAAATTCAGTAATTATAACTAGCACTAGACTAGCTTAGAAGACTATTCCTTTTTATTTTTATTGTTATTTTAATGTTATATTTAGTAGTAGTATTCTGACTGAAAAAGATAATCGAAGCGGGTTTTAAGTCCGAGCCTTTAATTATTAAGCTATTATAAAATTTTAAAGGTGAAGTCTATCAATCCGCATTGGGACAGCATGGTTGATCATCCTGCTTGCATTGAAAGAAAATCCGTGACAATTAGTGACAATCATCATCAGCACTTATTAACGGGACGTTACGACTGCTGGGCACGGGCCTCCCTTAGTACGAGGGGGATCAGGCCATAGTCCACCGCGCTGGCCTAGTGCGTGTTGGCGGACTTCACATGTCTTTCGAAAACTTGTAAGGTTTTCTCAGACATGCAGGTTTCCTCACGATGTTTTTCCTTCACCGTAAGACAAGTGGTAATCATGATATAAATTATATATCATATATAATAATTATATAATAATCAACATTTCTCTTCTTCTAATACTATTGATAGTACAAATAAGGCGAATCCACTTAATCTTCTTTCAACTTTGCCTACTCCTGACTTTCCCTGTTTCACTTTTAGTCGAATCTCCGAATGTGATGTTAAGAGAACTATTATGGCAATTAAATCTAATGCCGTTGGGGCGGATCTTATAAGTCGCAAAATGATTCTTCCTATTATTAACATTATTATTCCTATAATCACATCTATCCTCAATGCTTCCTTTGATCTTCGCGAGTTTCCTTCTTCCTGGAAAGATGGCCAAATTATTCCGCTTCCAAAGAAACCTAACCCAACATCCTTTTCTGATTACCGACCCATTTCAATTCTTCCTTTCCTATCCAAGGTCATTGAGCGCCTCGTGTATCAACAGCTAAATTCTTTTTTAAACCAAAATAATTTATTAAATTCATTTCAATCGGGATTCCGTTATGGACATAGCACAACTACGGCGCTAACTAAAATTACAGATGACATTAGAGAAAGCATGGACAACCAAAAGCTTACGGTATTAACACTATTAGATTTTTCAAACGCTTTTAATACAGTAGATTTTGACATTTTACTTGCCATTCTAGCTTCTCTTAACATATCTCCTGAGGTGGTTGACTGGTTTCGTTGTTACTTGTGTGATCGCCGGCAGCGTATACGAATTGAAGATTCGTACTCTGAATGGTCTACAATAAATGCTGGTGTTCCACAAGGTGGCGTGTTGTCTCCTCTCCTTTTTTCAATTTTTATTAATTCTATTTCTCAACGAATTTCTTCTCACTACCACCTGTATGCCGATGATTTGCAGATATATGCCATGACAACTGTGGAAAATCTACATAATACTATTAACAATGTTAATAAGGATTTATCTCTGATTTCATCTTGGAGTAATTTATATGGGCTCAATATAAATGCTAATAAATCTCAGGCAATTATTATAGGCAGCCAAAGACTTATATATAAGATTAAAAATTTGCATATACCACCTATAACTCTCAATGGTGAACAAATTACGTACACTGATAAAGTTAAGAACCTGGGTTTATTAATTGATCAACATTTATCGTGGGGACCGCAGTTAAGTGAGCTAAGCCGAAAGTTGTTTGGAGCCGTTGGTTCGCTTCGTAGATTAAAAAATTTTCTGCCAATACCTACCAAAATTGCGCTGGCAAATTCTCTTCTGCTACCGATTCTTGATTATGCTGACGTTTGTTATCTTGATATAAAAGAAGAATATTTAAATAAACTTGAGCGACTTCAAAATCTTTGTATACGGTTTATTTTTGGCCTTCGAAAATACGACCATGTTTCCGAATTTCGCAGAAAACTCAAGTGGCTTCCTATCCGTTACCGCAGGAATTCTCACATTCTTCATCTTCTTTACTGCATACTGTTTCATCCTTCAACTCCTTCTTATTTAAAAGAGCGCTTTGAATTGCTGAAAGACTCTCACAATCGCTCTCTACGTTCGGCACATAACCTTGTCCTTAAAATTCCCTCCCATTCTTCTTGTGTCTATTCTAACTCGTTTACCATAAAAGCCGCCCGGCTCTGGAACACGCTTCCTATAGAAGTAAAAAGTGCCAAAAGTCTAGACAAATTTAAGCTGCTATTAAAAGAATATTACCTGTCACTTTAGTGCTTTGTTACTTAACATTTGATTGATTTTACAACAACGTATGTCTATTTGCATTTGTATGTATATTCATGTATGTATGTATGTATGTATGTATGTATGTATGTATGTATGTATGTATGTATGTATGTATGTATGTATGTATTTATTCATTTATGTTAGTTTGAATATGTGTATCTAATATATGTACTAGTATTGTATGTATCTGCATAATTTATATTTTTTTTTTTTATGCATTTATGTATTTTTATGTTTATTGATTAGTATAGTATTATTTAAAATTTAATTGTAGCAAGTACACCGCCTACCGTTTTTTTGCACTTTTCTCTGGCTGGTTTTTGGTTGCCTGGAAGAGATCGCTTTAAGCGATAAGGCCGCCTGCTGTGCATCTTTGTTTAGTTTTAACTAGTTATTGTAAGTGTTTTTATTCTTTTCTTTGGTGTACAATAAAGTGTATTATTATTATTATTATTATTCGCACATGAAAATATCAGAGGTGCGAAACCCGGATTTGAACCCGCATCACTTGGATATCCAAGCGACCACGTTACCGCTGGGCTACCACTGTCAAAATAGTGAGAATATAAAGGGATAATTAAGGTTGATTATTATTGATATTATATAGATAGACATAAAATATACTTATATGTAATTGATCTATTCAATCGTTTTAGAGTAATACAGACAATTTTGCAATAGGAACAGGTTAAGGAGGATCTAAGGACTCTCGCAAGTTTGTATGAAATTCCTTCAATTTTTGTGCTTCAAACTTTAAATTAGGCAGGGAACACCTAGGGACGAACCCAAGAAATGACGCCCGAGAATGAAGTGAGGTTTAGTCGCTATTGTATGTATAACTTTAGGACAAATCAGGCATTTGTCATGTCCTATATTATAATGAAATCGTTGGGAGTAAATTGTTATTGTGAACGTTTTTTTAAATATAATACATTTAAACTATTCCAAAAAGTTTTAACATTAATTCGTTAAAGTCTGTTTAATTGAATATTAATTATTATCATTATTGATCAGTAACTAAAATTTACTAGTACGTATCAGAATCAATGGCTACTTAGGATTAAATGTCTTAAATCTATTATACTTAATAAATCAGGATACTTCTTTATAAATTTCAAATATTCAGGCACTCTTCAAACATTTGAGAAAATTTAAATGTTAGTACTTTGGATGTTGAAAGTGACTCAATACGAGCTTATGTTACTTTTTTACTCAGCTAACTGTAGAGGCTAGGTTATTAAAGATTTATTATACACAATACAGTTTTTTATAAATGGAAACGAAGTCTAAGTTCAAATAAATAACTAGGCTTGGAGTTTATTTGTTCGTTTTTTACTTAACCAAATCAAGAAAATAATAATTAAAATAAAATAAAAATGTACGTTTTAATAAAGATTCTTTATTCCATTAACTTCTGCAACGATCACATTTGTGCTTAATGCTGCTGCAACTACATTTGTTACAACCACAATCTGAACCACAGTTAGAACGGCCATTTCCTGAACAGCATTTCGACCGTCCTTTTTTATTTTTGTCACAGCTATCACAATTACAACCGCAGTCATTATAAGAATTACCGCTGTTCTTACAATTACATCCTTTGTTTCTGCATCCACAGCTTGAACAGCAATCGTTTTCGCAATAGTTGTCATAATCACAATTATTACCATATGGAACAGGTATTGGATATGGAACATATATTGGGCCATCGTTCCCTCCATTGTTACCTCTCAATGAAGCAATCACCGATACTAAATCAAGCCATTCCCAACCGTCGTCGTCGTCGTCATCATCCCCAACAACTACGACAATTGGTTGTTGTGTTCCATCCGAATAAGCATTGTAAGGATACTGATAGTAGTCGTAAGGCCCAGGAGTTGAATAACCAGAATACCCGTACATCCCATACGGTGCATAAGATGGGCTGTAAGCATATGATGAATACGGGTCTGAACAGGTCCCTGTGTAGCCACTCCACCACTGGCTGTGCACCAACTTAAAAAAAAATATTATTATTTCTGTACCAATGCACTGGATTTATATGAACTTGTTATATTTACCGTCATCCACAAGAGCAGAATTTGTAGAACTATTCGTATGAGCAACATGTCTTCTTTATTACAGTTGCTCATGAAATAAGGGAATGAAATTAAAGTTTTCTTTTATATTCCCGATTTTTATGTAATCTTATAGTCACAACATATATTCAAATATTTCGCCATATACAAAATTACGAGAATTTGTAATTTTATTTTTTCTGAGAAATTATTGAGGTATATTAATTATGTTGAAATAATGGTAAGGTAAAAAATAATAGAAAATTATATAAAATAAAATATTTATTCATTTCGAAGTATTTATTTGCAATTGTCAGCTCTAATTAGTAAACTAATTTCATTTCCATTTATAGAAGTTGGTATTTGACAAGAACATCCGTCATCTGACGAGGTCGTACACATCGAGTCAGTACAACCACATGTTAAGCCTGAGTATGGGCAGTTCATTGGAACTGGTATAGGATATGGAACATAGGTAACACCGTTTCCAGATCCATCAATACATCCGCACCCGTAGCTGTCTAGGTATCCACCGAAGTTATTACACCCACAACCTCCTCCACATCCTCCATCACATCCACCTCCACATCCACCCCCACATCCACCCCCACATCCACCCCCACATCCTCCACCACATCCACATCCTCCTCCACATCCACATCCTCCACCATACCCTCCACCATATCCATATCCACCATATCCGTATCCTCCCCACCTGTTCCTCATATTGGCAAATATAAGGAAATACAAAAGATGATGCCAGTCGTTATCGTCATTATCACCACAGTAGATTGGTACAGGATGGGGAATAAATGGGCCACTGAGACCATTAAAGTTATTAAAACCATTATAACCATTAAAATTATTGAAGTCATTGAAGTTAGGGAAACTAGGAATCGAAGGGGCAATAGCTTCAGGATAAGACTCGACTGGAGCTATGAGAGGCTTGATGACCGCTGGAATGACGCACTGTGCAGTTGGTTGAATATATGAAGTAGTTGAAATTGATGCTGGTTGCGAGACGAATTCAACTCGTTGCCCGTAAGCATCATAACCCTGAAAAAATTACACAAATAAAAACTAGAACTTAGACATGTATTCGTATTAGGAGTGATATGTTTTGATACTGTACCTTCGAAAACACTAAAAATATAGTTAAAAATATTCGAGGCCACATGTTGGTGTAATTGAGTAAACCATATTATTGCACTTCTTATATACACAATGGATTTCAAAATATAGGTTACTTGGTAATTTTACGTGATGCAACCGAAATATTTAAGATATAAGCACGTTTCAATCTGTGTATTCAAAGACTATACTACCAATTTATTGATAAATGTATTGATTAAAAGGATAAAATAAAACATTTATTTTGAGTATTGTTTATTTTTTAAAAGTTGTAATTCCAATTAAAACATAAATTGAAGATAGTTAAAAAGAAAAATTATAAAAACAATAGACTATTAAGTATTTACTATTGGATTATTGATAGGAATTGGTATTGGATAAGGTATTGGAATGGTGTTACATCCTGAATTGCCACTACACCCCCCACCACACCCTCCACATCCACACCCTCCCCCATAACCACCGCCCCATCCCCCAAACCCTCCACATCCTCCACCATCAGCTAATAACAAAAGAAGTATGGGTAGGATGCAATGCCAGTCGTCATCATCATTATTTCCCATGTAAACGGGATACGGTACATGCTGCCCATAATAACCAGGGTACTGACATTGAACTATAATAACCTGTAAATAAACAATTAATTTATTACATATGAAAACAACAAGGATAGTTCAAGCTGTTGTCTTACTAGCTTCACTCATGGTATTATGATCACGGTCATGTTTTATATTATTTGCGTCGTACAGGAATGGGATGTAAAGAAGTCCATGTTCCATTTACATTGTGCACCAGAATTTATACCTCATTTGGTATACTTATGAAATGTAATAAATAAAGTGGTATGTTTTATAAATATAAGTATAAATCTATAAAAAATAATATAATTTAATTCCTTACATTAATGTTTGCAAAGAACAGAATGAAACTAAACCACCATAAGGTAGACATATTTTTGCGGTATTAAAATAAAATTATTCGAGACCGGTTTATATTGATTTTTATCTGATTTTGAAACCGTACTTACATTACAGTTAATGAAATTTCTAAACATTTATTATCTTATGAATTCTCGAGATATTACGAAAATATAATAACATTATATCACATTAATGTCATTTTATCACAATAGTGTTACATCAATAGTGACACCGATCTCTTATTAATAGTTTAATTTGTCAATCATACCTATAGTCACAAGTCATGTTTTGGATAATGCATTACATATTTGGTTCAGTTGTTTATTTAATTAATTAGTCATATAGAACCAAAAATATCGTTCCATGACTTGATGTGTTCATTAAAATGAAACAACTCACGTAATATTTTAAACTTATTTATTCATCGAATTCACATGAAATTTATTAAAGTGTATTTTTAAATATATAGGACACAATTAATCTATTTTATTGGGCTGATGTGTAAAAATAAATTTCCTTTTGGTCCCCTGTGCTCTTAAAACACCCCATTCCTAGCGATCAGTAGCACAAGGAATGGGAGAATTTCTTCTAGATCGTTGTCTCTGTCTCGATACGGATAGGGTATCGGAACCGGCACCGGAGCCGGCACAGGCGTCACTGGATTGCGTGACCCACAGCCACCACCATAGCTACACACACCACCTTCTGTAATCTTCATTAAAAAAGATTATGATGAAACGAAAGCAAATCTTAAGTGTCGGTTTAAGGTTTTTTTTGTATTTAAGTAAATTGGGTATTTTTTTAAAAAAATAAAGTCATTCTTCATAATTTCTCTTCTACTTAAACCATTGTTCGATATTTAGAAATGCTTACATATTATCAAGAGTAAATAACGATTTACATATCCTTTTTAAGCCTAGACATTGAATTTTCGAATGGTAACATCGTACTTTTAAGTGGGTGCAATGCTACTTTCAAAGAACCGATTTATATTACTTCGAAAGTGGCTTTTATTTCACTTCTGATGCTGGAACTAAAGCAAACAAAGAGTTCATTTAAGTAGAATTTCAAAAGTAAAGTTTGATGTTGAAAGATCGAATGTTTTATAAATTTAAAAGTTAATAAATTCGTGATCAAAATTCTAGAGGCAGGCAGACATTTTTCTTACATATTTGTTTTTTATCGTTGAAAGTATTGCACGACTCTGGCAATATCTATAAAACTTTTATCATATTTTCTAGCGCATCAACTGAATACTATTTTGTAAATAAAATCTATATCCGAATGCAGAATGTGAACTAAACATTATTCAAATTTCACTGCAACACTTATGTATATTACCTACTTGAATTCGTATATGTATATCAGATAGAAAGCTTAATATGATTATGAAACTCTCCGTAATCCTCCATACATGAATAATTTATAAATTCACTATTATAAAAATAGCTTTTTGTTTATTCGCATGTACAGGCTAATTTCTGTACCTACAAAACCGATTTAATGAAACATTTTTTTTATAAAAAGCTCTATAGTTTTATTATAGACCACTACTAGATTTAACGCGAGCGAAGCCGTAACAGTAATGCAGTAAACAGTATGAAAATTGGTACTTTAGTTTTTGAGTTTATCGCGAACAGACAGATGCGGCGACTGAAACTAGGTCAAAATCATGAAAATAAATGGTTTAACTTTTAAATTACGAATTGAAAAATTGAAAATGTCTGTCAAATGTTGTTTAGATACAAGGTCGCGCTGTTGGATGGAATAAAGATTGCTTATAGAGGAAAACAAATTTGACGCTCGTTAAACTCTGATATGCTTACGAGATTAAATTTTAAACTTCGAGAATGAAATATCGCTTAAATCGTTCTCACAAATAATTATTATTATAAAAATAAACATAAACGTATAATATTTAAAAATATGCCTTTAGTATTTGGATAGATTAAAATTTATAGATCTATAAATAAGTCTACGACTTACATTTAACAAAACAAGGAAGATGAAGGAAACAATCCACGTTGCTGAAGTCATTGTTGGAGAACAAATTATGATTATTACACAACAGGATGGCAAGTTTTATACTATAGCATTATCTCTAAATTTTTTCTCTTTTGTGTAAATATCTCTGCCTATGTCTGGCAAGATATTAATGTTACACAGGTGTCAGTTATAAAACAAAGCTAAAACAAATAATGACTCATTTTGAGCACAAAATATCTACGTCTAGTGCCGTTTACGTCATATCTTATGATTAACACACGTACTTCTTAATTGATTTGGTTCAGTTCTGCCTGATGACTAGATGTACTTGATCATATCCTAACTGTTATTGTACATACATCAAGAAGTGTTTCTGGTTTAACCTTTCAAATTAAAGCTATAACAGCCCGATTGTTTAAAATGCTTTATTGTATACTTAAGCAAAAGTAGTAAGGTAAAGTTGATGTTTTAATTTAATATTATACAAGTATTAAGTAATTGGTTTGCTAGGAAAAAATAAATCGCATTAATTTTAAAAATGTATATTAAAACATTTCTTACTTTATTTAACACAATAAATTATACTATATTTTATATACATGAATGTAAATAAGTTATTATTAGCGAGGTAGGCTCTTTTAAATTATTAATCATGTTCATCAGAAAATTCATCAGAGTCATTTTCATCGTTTTCATTACTTTCCATGCTTTCGATAGGAATTGAATTTTTAGTTTTGCATTTCTTATGTTCTCTGGCAATTCTCGGTATATCTTCATTTGAATCGTTGTCTCGGAACATTTCATCTCTTAAGCTGTACTCTCGCTTCCTAGAATAGTTGCTGTTGATTTGGGGCTCTACTTGTTTGTTTAAATTATTATTAAGATTATTTCTACAACAGTCATTGCATCCGCAACTTTGTCTTCTTTCCTTTATTAGATCAAAAATAAGCGGTAAAAGAGATTTTAAACCGGTAGATTTAGATCCTGTATTTGTGTTGTAAGTTCCATATGGCACATATGAATTACGATCGTAATATTGAGGATAGCTCGTAGATTTCGGAGTTTGTAGTAGAGACCAAAGAAGAGATGTTAAATTATCCGATTCAAGCATTTCATTATTTGCAGCAACATTATTTTTAATATCTAGTGGGCTATTAGCTATACCAAAAACTTGATTTTGATAAGGCGTAAAATTTCTTCCTAAAACCGATAAATTTGAAGTTGGTGATCCCGTTTGGTATGGTACAGGAAAAGATTTAACGACTTGAGCTGCAGAAATAGGACTAGCAGCAACTGTCCTAGCATAATTATTTTCTAAATTAGGGGTAGAACCAGCACATTGGGATCCATAGTTAGATACTGGTACAATATAAGGTAAATATGAATTCGAAGTAGGTAATGTTTGGGATACCTGTACAGGGATTTGTTGCATGGTTGATACAAGAGGAACTTGTTGGTAATTACTTGCAATTAAAGGTTGCGGATTGATTGGTTGAACTGCTGATTGCTGAATAACAGGAAAGAAAGTCTTTGAAGTATCTTTTAAAATTGGTTGTTGCAAATAAGAAGATTGGGGCATGTTTGAAGGTTGATACGTAATGGGTAATTGTAATTCAGATAATTGGTTTTGTTTTTGGTTTACGAGTGGAGTTAAGTTTTGTGATAAGCTGAAAGATGAACTCTGTTGTACGTTTGGAATTTGTTGCAATGGAAAAGATGGTTGTAGGTTTGGCGAAGGCTGTGGTTGCTGATTGTACTGTTGCATATTGTTAAAATTAAAACCTTTTGGCAAATTATCATTTTGTAATAAATTATCATTAGCGCTCTTTATCCCGGCTTTGTTTGTAATAGCTTGATTAAGATTTTGTCCTCCTCCTGCATTGCTTATCAAAGTCTCTATTTGTCCATGAATAATCTGTAACGAAACAAAATATAATTAATCAAATATATCAAATTTAAAATTATGACTACAAAAAGGGTAAATGTTACTGTAGGCATTACTTGTAAAAGCGATAAAAAGGTCACTATTATTACAAAAAGCTTATATCTTGCCATGTCGATATATATAAAATAAAATGTGACTTTTACAGACAATTATATATTTCTTTCTTAAAGATCTTTAGCAATCGAGATAATTTTATCTTTGATTAGATATTTTATCTCATTTTGTTTAATCGCTAATTTAACAGTTATCGGTAATCATATTACATAATGCAGGCGATATAATATGACGATTAAATTTTTCATATTACGAAATTTATATGGAGGTTATGTTTATGTAGAAGAGGTGTTCTATTTGTAGCAATATGTAGAACATATTTATTATGTACCAATGTAAACTACCTTTTTTAATGTCCCACTAGGGTATTGGTCTTTTGATGCGAGGGGGACCAGTGTGAGTTGACGGATTTTGCATGTCCGTCGAAAAGTTGGTTCTCTCCAGCATGCAAGTTACCTCACGATGTCCTTCCCGTACACAAGTGGTAATCACGTTAGAAATTCGTATGGATTTGAACCCAAAATTCCTCGGTTCTCGAGCGCGCGCGTTACCACTGGGCTACCACTCCCTTTTATGGACACTAGGGTAGTTTCATTCAAATGTAGGTTAGTTTATAAACAATAGATTTTATTACCATTTTACATATACACATACTTACATATCAATTTTCCTTTGTGGAATCAAAATTGTATTGTGTAGGTCAGGTTCATTTGTTTGTATATTACTGATCGTATTTCAACCCAATATATCAAATCTTATAACTAACTTTAATTAATTTAATATTTATATTCATAACATTATATATGTTATGAATATAAATATTGGTGACCACCATACAAGAGGAGAAAGAACTTGAATTTCATTAAAATATTTAAATTCACGATATACCTATTTATAATTATGTAACACTTCACAACTAGAAGTTTAATTGTATACCTAAAGTCAAATAAGCGCTATAAGACTTTTTTGTTATTATTTAATTAAACTTTTATTATAGGTATTTTTTTTATTAAAGCTTTTTTTATTTAATTTAGTGGCCTCAATTTTTTCATTTTTTTTCCAATAGTGATTAATAATACTTTCTAATGCATTATTTTTTTGTTTCTATGTAGTACATATTACATGAACAATTATATTTTTATATTTATTTTTTCCGACGTCCCACCGCTGGGCAAGATGAACTGATCCCACTCTTTTTTAAGAAAGGCTCCTTAAATACAAGGGGGATGTGATTATAGTCCACCACGCTGGTCGTGTGCGGGTTGGCGGGCTGTATGGTTTAAGTCTTTCGAAAATATGTTAGATTCTCTAAGACCCACATGTTTAATCACGATTTCTTTCACCGTAAGACAAGGTGGTAATCATGTTGAAAATGTTTCGCATATGGGAATATGAGAAGTGAGAGACCCGGATTTGAACCCGCTTCCCTCGGTTGCCAACTAGCGCATAATCACACGCCTACCTGCCATATTAAATTAACAATAAATATTTAATTACAGTTTTTTTCTACCAGCTATAATTTTAATGTTATCTCTAAAATTGTTTTTCAAGTTTAATTAAACGGAAATTTTACGTCCAGGGACGTTTAAAATGCTCAAAATAGATTAGAATAGTTTTAATTTTTATTGTTTTACTTCACCAACTTTTTACAATTTTCTTGCATTTTATTATGATATCAAATATTGATGAAAATTTCAATCCTTATATGAACATGTTTGTTTATTTTGTAAGCTTTACCTACAGGATGTTAGTTAAATCTCTACAAACTCCAACATTTGAAAATATAGCCATTTTTAAAATCTCTGTAAAATTATAGTTTCTTTAGTATATTCAGTAAATTATGGGAAAGTAAAAACAGTGATCGCATACATTCGAAACAATTTATTAATTTCAACACAATACAATTGAAGTTAAAGGATTAATAAATTAAATAAATAATTTTAAGCTATACAATAAATTAATAAATATGTAACATTCTAATCTTGATTAACTATAATTATTATAATCAGCTCCCAGAGATCCTACCGGAACTGGAACATAGGATAGGGTTACATTTGATGTAGAAAGCTGGTATGAGCTCGATTTATTGTGTGTATATTCTTCTTCAGTCTCATCATAATCATCCTCATTAGAGTATTCGTAACCAGATGAAGGGTTGCTAATGATAGGGTTGTTGGTTGGTATGGGTATGGGGAAAGGTACTGGAATGGTTTTAGTTCCTCCGCTAGAATTGCAATTACAACAATTACAGTTGCCATTCGTGTTTCTGGCTGCCAAAAGCAATACAGTTAGTATAAGCCCGAGGTCGTCGTCTCCATATCTGTCGTGTGCGATTGGCGTCCCGCCATACGGGTAGTACGTTTGCCCTAAAACTCTTTCCTGGAATAGTTTTTTAGGTTATTAAACTATCAGTTTATTGACATTGTTATCTTTTAAAATTCGTATTAAAAGATTTTAAAAGATCTTTTAAAATATCGTTAAGGACATTTATAGGATTAAAGAAAAAACATTAATATCTTACAAACATTTTAGAGGTGGTGATAAATTATCATATTTGCACATTTACCTGACAGATAACGAAAAATAACGCAATTGCAGAAATTTGCAAGATTGTTAACAGTTTCATAACTGCAAAATATAATTTAACAATAATGTTTGATATCAGAACTAAACAAGATTCTATACAGATAAAAGTATCGAATGAATATGAAGTTATATGGCTTTAGTTGCGTCAGATTATGGATTGATATCTAATCTTAATGATTTCACACATATATAACGCACGTGCTGTTAAAATAAACTAAACTTAGCTAATACTTACATAAAAAGCAACGCAACAAGTATTTATGAAAATATGTCGATTAAAATTAAAGGCAATAATTATATTTAGAACCATATTTATTTATAAAATAAATTATTTACAACTTAAAAATATTTAGTATGCTTGCACGGCATGCATTTGCTTTGATCAAACACATTGAAGATACTTTACTTTGTTTTATTATCTTCATTGTCTCTTTGCCCTCGTTTACGAGAGGAGCATGAAGATTTTGAATTATTAATAATAGGATTGTTAACGGGTATTGGTATGGGATAAGGAATCGGTATTGGATTGTCTGTATCAGGATTGCAATTACAACAGCTGCAGCCTCCACCACAACAGCCACGGTCATTGAATAGTGCTATTAATATTATTGGTAGCATTTTCCTCCAACTTGACCGTGATTTTCTCATAACCAGTGGCGGTGGAGGTGGCATAAAACCAAAAGGTGGGAATAGACCTGGCTCTTCTGTATTTGTACTGGCTACTTGTGGTGGAGCAGAAACTACAGTTATTCTTGGTGCAGGGATATTCGGTGAGGGCAGATTTATTTGAAGATTTAATGGGAAGCCGTTGTTATCTCTTTCACTTGTTATTAAGTTGGGTTCTTGTACTCCCACTAGATTTGATCCGCTTAAAATTTCTAATAAACCAGAATTAGTATTGATTTCTGGTAAACTGGAACAAGGAGGACTAATGTGTAAATTGATGGGACTGGGGCTTGCTTCCATATATGCAATCGGATTTACGGGTAGACAGTTACGGCCATCATTAAGAGGTTGTGGGAGTTGCCATATAGTAGGTGTATTTTGAACTATATTTCCATAACTCTGTGCGGCTTGAGAAGCTTGAGGAACAGTTACAAAGCTATTGAGAGGTATTGGTGTTGATACGCCAGAGGGTTGTATTGACTGTATAGGCACAAATAACGTGTTTGAAGTTGGATTTGGTATTACTGCCGGTGGAGTACGTATTATTGGTTCGTTAGCATTACATGTAGGTAGTTTAGGTTGAAAAGATATTAAATTATAAGTTTGCGGTCTGTCATCTAAAATACCTATGCCCGCAGTCTTTTCTGGTGGTACTATTTGTTGAAAAGTTGGTAGAGATCTTTCCGAATATGCACCGTTAGAAGCTAGTGATAGCTTTGAAGCTGGATTTACGAATGGTGCAAACGTTGACGTTGAAACTACCTCAGATGGCACATTTTGGCAGAAAATGCAGACATCCTGTAAATATAAATACATAATTTTAAAATTAAAAACTTAATAAAAGTGAATCATATTATTTTATTAATAAATTGATTCCTTACAAGAAAAAAGAAGTAAAACAAGCAAACAGTCCACCCTCGTGCATACTCCATCTCGGATAGTTGTTAAAAAGTAATTATTTTCTTTTATACAACAAGAGAGTTCTGATTTTATCTTGTCATCATAAATTTGTCAATTTTATGTATAAAATTTTATCAAATTAAGAAACACCTTTCCCAATCGATTATTATCGTTGTCTTCATGAAATTAAGAATAATATGACATCAGAGTAAGTAAATATGTTTGAAAAAAACACCACTGTTAGTTACGTTACTACTAGGTATTTACTTCGCCGTCGATCGCCGATCATGTATAATTTATCAAAATGTCAGAAAAATAGTTATAGCTTCAAAACCTTACATTTTTTATACTTTAAAAAATATTTTATATAATAATTATTAAATATAGTTCGTTAGCCTATCACTTGTAGACCCCTAAATCCACATGGTTCATTTTTTTTAAATTACCTATTCATAATTTTCTACTAAGGTTTAAGGAAATGTATTGGATAATATGCTCAGAGAATTGGGAAATCCAAGAGAGCTAAAAGATCTTTTTTTATATATTCCTATCTACTAAAAACGTTAAGATAACAAAATTTTAAGATTTTAGACGGGACGTGTGTCGGGTCAACATTATATTATTATGTATTTCATTTGTGAATGTACGAAGTTTTGTGATGATGATGATTTTTTGAAATTTCTATCTATATTTCTAATTAGTACACTAAATTAAATAATGATTAAAACTAAATATACTCATTTCTTTGTTACAGGTGAGCTGATAAGATATGAACCTCTCCTAATAATTCAGATTCACAAAGGTTAGTTTCCTAATGGACATATAATCCATTAGGCATTTTAATAAAACAAGGTATATATAGGTATGAGATTTTTATCAATTTTACTTCAATTCTCATTTATGGACGTTTTATGGGCTGTTAATTTGTACCAAAACCGAAATCCTAAAAACTTAATAAATTCAAAATGTTTACAACCAGGTCATTGTCCTTACAGGTCTTTATTGCCTAAACAAGCACTGTGGGCGAATACGATAATTCAATAAGGAGATCTTTAACCCAATATTTTAAAGTCTAACCTTTTTTATCATTGCTTAAAGTTGTTTAAACTAAGAGTTAAAAATATATATTATAGTTTTGAGTTTAAGTAAATACAAGTCATTTTAGTTTTTAGGAATTATTGCATACTATTATATTATTAAACAAATGAAGTAGGTATAGTGTAATCGTCAGAATGTAACAAAAAATAGTATTTTGGATAAGAACGTGTCATTTTACAGGTATAGTATGTACTTTAAATGTACAAAAAGTTTTCTTATTTTGCTAATGTTATTTATCATATAAAAAGAACTTAATTTCAAATAATAGAGCTTGAATTTCATATCTCTATGCATAATCAGTATGACACAAAATATAATTTCTCAGAAAAAGAGTTTTAAATTTCTCCCGCTAAGTTATTTTGGTCAGTTCTCAAGACTGAGGAGTTTTCTTTCCGAAAAAAGTAAAAAGTAAAAAAAATTAAATACTAAATAACATTATTATTTAGTTAGTTGAAACTAAATTTGAATAGAAAAATTTCAGAACCAAAATTAAGTTATACTCATTTTAACTTTCCCATTTGCACATTCCGGTTAATTTATTAACATAACTAGCGTTCTCTCGCGATTTCGCCATTTAATTTTGTAGAATTATCTACTTTAGTTGGTTGTAAAGTTGCCTATAACCTCTTTCAATAAAAAGGCTATAAAACGCAAACATAATTTTTGCAATCGTACTAGTAGATTAAAATATTAGAGCTTTCATACAAACTATTCAGCTTAATATATTAGCATACATATAGTAATATATACTCGTGTTATGTACAAATGAGTCTCATCACTCTCGTTAAGTTTATTACTTCCCCTAGCAGAGGAAACGCTTCGCTTTGTTGTCGCCGCCGGAGATACCATGTTCGGACAATGATAACAACATCCGCGACCTATCCGCGGCATGATTGATGTATGACATCGGTCTTCAGACCTGTTACCGTAAAAGGATTCTCATGTTAAAACTTTAAAAAAATATTGAATTTTACAAGCAAAATTTTACAAGTAATCAATAATTCATTTGGATGATTCATTTTCATGGATTGAACTGGCATGGGCAGGTTGTTAATTATATACATATCATCATTTAAACTAGAAAAAATATAAAAACTTATATTATTTACAAAAACATAATATTATAAAAGTATTCATAAAATATAAATGAATTAAAATAATTCGCGACAAAATCCGAAAAGGTTCATTTTGTAATGTCAAATATTCGCGTAAATCTAAGAAAGTATTACCCATCTACATTTTATATTTTTTGCCGTCACTATATTAGTAACACGAGTATGTACAACAATATTCAATTGCATTAAGAAAGCAAATGTAAGGAAGATTAAGAAGATAATGAATATAACCAATTCATTCTCTGGTAAAGAAAAGGACACTCAGTTAATTAGATCAGCTTGACCTTTGCAGAGCTGGCCTACTTGCGCGGGCGCACTTGTGCATATTAATGACCAATATTAAGGTTAAACATGCGCAGTAATTATATGTTAACGGATTTATTAAGATATTCAAATCTTAACTTTAGATATGACATCATCTGAGACTAAAATTCTGCTATAAAATATTGTTTTGATAAAAGCTTAACTACTTGTGAATATGACTTTCGGATTTTATTCAATAGAAGTTGATTTGGATTTTTTTACCTTATATTATAATTTAGTTGAACCTCCCCAACCTAAAACGATCATTTTTCGATGATAGTCAAGGAAACATCTATTATATAAACATACATACCATTAATATATATACCATACACGTTGAATGGTTACATAAAGCTAAAAAAATATAGTAAACAATCAAAATATTAAAAAAATAGAGGCCACAAATCTGAATATCTCAACCGATATGTTTTTCTTCAGCTTTTGGTGAAAAATCTTTGTGAATAAAGCGAAATGAAAGCTATTCGTCTGACATTCATTGTCTGATTTAATCAACTATTTTAATGTTTAATGCAGAAACCAATCAAAGGGTTAATTATAATTAACTTTGTGGTTGTGGTTTTCATTATCGTACGTATCTTTAACCGCTTTAAAGAAAATAATTGTATAGTTATTCTGATATGCCACATGCAATTAAAGTACGCGTAAATATTAACGAATTACCCTCGGTCTGGTGCCTTTCTGGGGTTGTTTATATCATACATTTTATTTTTATCGTCTTTTATTACTTTTTCTACTGCCATTTTTCTTCTAATATATGAAAGTTTTGGAGTAATGTATCAGACAAAATATAGCTTATAGCTTACACAACAATGACGTCCAAGTGATACAACATTCAAACTTTACCTCATTATAATATTAGTATTGATAATAATCTCAATATAGTATGAAACAAAGTTTTAATCAATAGACAATGATTAAAGAGGAAGGCTTATATGTATAATACATGCATATAACAATAGGAAAATCTGAGAGATTCTCAGATTTTCCTTGAAAGATTTGTTATGTGTTGTCGTAAAAACATATTTTTGTTTACAATATAAGCGACATTGCAAATACTGATTTAACCTTACGAGATAGTTCAAATTATGTACTAGGTGCTAATTCTTAAAACGTATCTCACGGGACATACCTAAGCGGAGCGAGGTGAACCTCTTGTATAATTTCAGTTTACAAATGATTCTAAGAATTGTAAAAATGATATAAGTATTAAAAGCTTTTTAAAAAGTAGTAAGTACAATATTACATAAATCTAAATAAAGGAATATTTCACATTATTGATTATACTAATTCAGAATAATTTTGTTCAATACAAACATTGCCAAAAAAAAACTTAAAATAACTTTTCACCCTAGCGCAGTCACGCAAAATTGAGCTTAAACTATTAACATTTTTAAATCCAACGTAATAAAATATCCAACAAACTTTCAGATATTTAGAGCTTAAAAAGAGTTATTGAAAGTCGTGTAAGCTTCATCACAAATATATAATTTATTATTATAATAATATATGATAGTATTTAAGAAAAAAATAGTTTTTTTCATTGAATAGTCATTTATTATTATAGTAGTAGTACGTCTTGATACGTCTTGTTTCAACTAGGAACTGAAAACGAATGATAAGGGGCGTTGCCCCCACCCTACCTGCAGTTATCGGTCGCACGCGTCTTATCAGTATTTGTATAATTATCACCATTATTGAGCAATCCACCTTAGTGCGTACGTGAGCCTTTTAATTTCTGTAATCTATCTAAAAATTAGTTAAGAACGTGGAAGTGAGTACATTTGTTTTGTTTTGCAACATCTGTGACGTCATAGCACGTGATAAGTGAAATGATGTGAAATCTGTGTGTTTAGTTTAATTATTATATACAATATATTACATGGTAATTGCTGGCAATGTGGGGGCAGGTGGTCCCAATGGGGTAAGTTAAACAATCGCTATTCAGTTTAAGATCCAATGCGAGTATACATATTATTATCTTAAGATTAGATTGTCTTATGCAATACATATTAAAAATAATAGGTTATAACATATGCTTCGGTTCTTTATGCCTATGAGGAACTAAAATAAACCTACCACGTTTGTACTAGAATATGCATTTAATTAATGGCACAATTTATATATAAAGTAAATGCGTATTCAAATTTACAAAACTTGTTAAGGAAACATCACCCAAATTCGTTCCCTCAGATGTTCAGATTTCAGAAAAGTAAAAAGCGGAAAAGTGAATGATGCAAAGAGTCTGCAATAACAATTAACAACCTCTGGTATAAGAAAAGCAGGCTTCTAAGAATTTATTGAAGCTTTCAATCGAAACACAACTTAACTAAAAGAGGCTTAATAAAGTTATAATTACTACAAAATATCATTAAAATATCAAACAATGGAAGATATATTGAATTTGTATAACCACAAAAGTAGATATTGCTTAAATTACTAATAAAGATCTTTACTCTTTCTTAAACATAAAATTATAATTTAGTTATAGTGTTAAATTCTTCTAAGAACCTATGTTTTGCTTTAGGAAAAAATAGACATACGTGTATGTTTTTTACGTGTTGTTGTTCAATCCACTCTATTTATATTCTATGGCCGCCAGCGAAGTTTAAATTGAATTGAATTCGATATGCCTGAGTAGAAGTTTCCAATAGTCATATCTGATTTTAACAACCTAAGAATATATGTAGGTACCTAATATTTTCTTTCACAGCAACAAACATATGTAATTAGTAATTAAATTAACTAATATATAAACCATTTCTGCTCAAGATATGAACTAATTTATCAAATAACACAACACGTTTAAATGAAATAAGCGATAAGATGATTTAAAAAAAATTAAATGTAACTAATTAACCCCAAATAAATATATCGAAATACGATACTAAATCATTATAACATAAGATATTTATTTATTTAACGTTAGTCTTCCATTTTAAAATCGCCTTACAATGTAATCCGAAATTTTATTAAGTAAAATTAATAAATAAACTAGCGAGTCACCCTCGCTCCGCTCAGATTCGTCTCTAATTAAGTTGGTACGTGCATTTCTCAGAGATATTTTCCCTTAGTAAAAATTATCCTATATGTTGTTATTGTAGCTATAATCAAACCGAATTTCATTAAAATCTGTCCCGCTTTTCTTATGATGCGGCAACAGACAGACAAAAATTGTAAAAACTATACATAGATTCGGCCTCTGTATTGATAATCATCATCAGCCCCTTTTAATGTCCTACTGCTGGGCACGGGCCTCCTTCAGTACGAGGGGGATTAGGCATCAGTCCACCGCGCTGGCCTAGTGCGAGTTGGCGGACTTCACATGCCTATAATATTATTACTATTTGCCTATATTATATTTATTGATAATAATGACTAGTTAATAATATTTTCCAAAAAACATTAATTTTTCTACAAGATTTATTTGATAATAATAGATTTAAGTTTATTCTAATAAATTGTTAAATGAATTTTAATGCGATCTTAATCAATTGGATGGACATGTGTCATCTGACTGCAATATGACAAACGTTTATTGAACGAAAATTAGTCTTAAAGTAATTGATATAGAGATGAAAGTTAAATGTATGTATCAGTTTGCAGCTAGGAATTACTTTGTTAATACTCGAATGCAATGTTGTTAGTTAAATTGAGTTTATTATAATAGTGCTCACTCGTTAACAGCATCTGGATTAAACTTAGTGATTTATATTAAATAACTTGTATTATTGTTAAATAAATACTATATATTAATTTTGTTTTATAATGGTATTATTACTTTTAAGCACCTCTTTGCAATTTTTAATTTAAGGAACTAGTGAATTTGTAAACATATATTGTATCGAACCTGTCGCCTTCCGCTAAAAAGTGAAATTCAAAGTTGTAGGTGTGAAGATAGATAGTTCTCTTTTAACTTTTTTACAAAAACTGTAAGTACAGTTAGATATATATACATAGATCAATATTATTCGACTTCAATAGTCCATATCAAATACATATTTACAGTATAATTCCCATCGCTAAAAACAGGGGAAATCGTCAAAAACAACTACTGTCGTTTTAAGCAGGTACCTAGGTGTAGTATTTGTCTATCTCTTCAAAAGCATTCTTGAAGTGTTTTGACTGCAAGTACTTACAATGTCTGGGAAATCTAAAATGATTTTGTTTAACTTGAGTAAATTTAATAACTTTTTATAATGGCCAAATTAAAAAAAAATATAGAATCATTATGTTGTAAAAGTTAATATAAACTTTCATTCAACTCTACTTTCTTTCTAGAGTCTAGAGTCTCAGTTTTGAAGTTTCTTCTATTCGAACAGGGAGCATACTCTACAACTACAACCATAATATTGAATATACAATAGGTACCTCAACTATACATCAAAAAATCATTATTTTTAATTTTTGTCTATCTGTCTGTTTGTACCGGCTAATTTCTGAAACGACTAGACAGATTTCGACAGGTTTTTCATTCACAGATAGCTGATGTTATAAGGAGTAACTTAGGCTACTTTTATTTTAGAAATTTTATTTATTTTAACTAGCGGAACCCGCAGCTTCGCTCGCGATAAGTCTAGGAACGAACCCGAGCGAAGCAAGGGTGAGTCGCTGGTGTTTAATATATTTACTTCTAATTATCGTATCCACTTAAAACTTTGATGTATGTGTTAATAAATAAATAAATATGTTGGGACATTTACACACAGCACTATCTAGTTCCACGATAAGGTACGAGCCTTGTGTTATGGATACTAGATGGTTGATATACTACACATATATACGTTTAAATACATACATATTATAAATATAAACATCCATGACTGGAGTACAAACATTCGTGCTCAACAAATGTATGCCCCCAGCGGGACTCGAACCCGTGACCGCTGGCGCAGAAAGCAGGGTCACTACCCACTGAGCCAAACGTGTCGTAATGTTTGTCCAATAACAATAATTCCGTATTATGGAGCCACTCTGATGATGAATCCAGGAGATGAATGTGCGAACTCTTTAATGGCTTTGTTTGTCAAATCAAACATCAAAAATCACAGAAGTCATGCTCAAGCGCAAGCTTTTTAAGGAGAGAGACTTTTGCTATGAGATTTATGTTCAAGAGAAGCCATTTTATTTTTATGAATGAAGTTTTTAGGTTTTATAAGAATCGATGCAAGATTTCTTGTACTAAATTAGTAGTTTCGAGCATTACGTCCTTAAAAACTTTTACTCTTTTTAATATTAGCGACAGTTTGACACCATAATTATTAAATAGCCATCAACTCGTAGGTATACCTTTGTAAAAATATGACAAATTATTTAGCGTTGGCATTGTTAATTAATCTTGTCTTATTGTTTACCTTATTTTAACTTTTAGAGAATGAAATAATATAGGGGTGGGAATTGTTAAACTCCCTTCAGTCAACCCTGTTGTCAATTTGGCAGTAATGAAGGTCTTACTAAAGTTACGTTTCAAATACCTCCTTTACAATGTTTTGAACATTTAAAACTTCATTAATATTTAATTTAAACCCATTAGAATGTAAATTATAATGATAAATGTGTATCTAGCTAACTAGGTTTGTGTTATAGCTGATACACTACACATGTATTGTACGAGTATGTATGTATTCAGCCCTTTTTTGTCCCTCTGCTGGTCACAGGCCTCCCTTCATAGGGTCTCTCTCAAACATGCAGGTTTCCTCATGCTGGTTTCCTTCGCCGTAAGACAACTGGTAATAATGTTGGAAAAGATTCGTATATGAAAATATCAGAGGTGCGAGACCCGTACTCACTCAGTTACCCAAGCGAGCGTGTTACCACTGGACTACCACTGCCTTTCAACATTACAGATATATAACTTTAAATTCATACAACGTCAAACTAGAGTATAGTCATTC
Organism: Boloria selene; assembly: GCA_905231865.2. Classification (NCBI taxonomy): domain Eukaryota; kingdom Metazoa; phylum Arthropoda; class Insecta; order Lepidoptera; family Nymphalidae; genus Boloria; species Boloria selene. Next base: position 5,418,229 of record HG993133.1, read on the forward strand.
CTGCTCATTACACAAAATCTGCAGGACTCGAACCCACGACCGCTGACACAGCAATTAAGGTAGCATTGCTAATTGTTAATTTTTCCATTGTAAATTCATTCACAAGTCTAGAGTTACAACAGTAACCGGACACACATTACATATATACACACATTATATGATATATTTTTTGAACCATATTCGTAAGGCTTTCATTAAGAGCTTTAAAGCAGTCTTAACATTTTAATAAGAACATAAAACCTATCTATATCTTTGCAAGATTGCGTAATAGAAGTCCTGTTGACCTTTAAAGGTAAGGACAAAAACACTATTAAATTGTATGAAAGATCGTGGGTGGACTAAAATTAAGTGCAGTGTATTGTATAAAGATACAAATATTAATAAGGCAAAGATTTTTATAAAAAGTAGGTATGTACGAGTATATTATGCTTTATTTAATAGATACGTAGGTAATTAGACATAGTTAGGTACCAGTCATAAATAAAATCATCAAAGACCTCTGAGAGATAAAATTAATTTATTCTTGGATGTACGATATTATAATATTATTACTACCTACTTAACTAGAACTTGAACAATACACTTTTCGTTTTGCATCATAACATTATATATATGTTTATGTATTTATTTGTATGTATATTTTTTTTTATTTATATATTTATATTTATGTATGTGTGTATGTACGTAAATTAATGTGTAATTTATGTATTGTATTATTTTAGTATGTACGTGTATTGTATATTTTAAACATACCTATATATTCTTTTTTTTTTTTGTTTTTTTAAGCTGATGTACTTATATTCTTTACAATTCCTCCCTGCACCTTCTCTTTCTTTCCCGCTACTTAACATTATCTCCCACGCACATGGGTTGACTGGAAGAGATCTCTTGTAGAGATAAGTCCAACCTTGTCCACGTCACTCTCAATGTATGTTTTTCTATATGTAACTTTATGTGCAATAAAGAATATATATATTTTTAATTACTTTTTAATGTATTATATAAATAAAAATTGTGTTATTCTCAAATTAAATTGAAACGCAGCCACAGGTAACTTAATTTTTGCATGTAAATAGTTAGTAAGTAGGCTCATATTCTTTTTTCCCCTGGTGAAGCTCGTACCATTATGATGTCGGAATAAAGAAATTGTCGAGTTACTAACAACTATAATATACATAGTTATTTATATGAAAAGGAATATGTATACCGGAATAAAAATTTCTTCGTACATATTTACTAAAGAGCTTATTTCCTATTAAAAATGTATAGGTATTTCGTAAACGGAACATATATGAGTTAGGTATCTAATTTAATTAAAAATTTAATGAAGTGTTCGTGTAAGGGTCGGGATCAAGTTACGATGAAGCAAAATAATTTGGGTATTTCAGGTGAAGTGATTGTTTAGCTTTTAAAGTTAATATTTGCCCGAGAGGTTAATTTGGCTCTCACTCTGAAACGATTAAGCATTTTTTGAACCTTTATTTCTTTATTAATGCTTTTTAATGCCTTTATTTATTTATATAAACAAATGAACATAGCTAACAAATAAATATATATTAAAAAGTTATATATAGATAAGCCATCTTAATGCTCAAAATAAATGTTTTCGTTTAAATATACCTATGTACATTGTACAATGTACATATAAGAATCAATATAACATTTCAAATTATTTTAAGTTTAAAAACACGCTTAGCAGTTAGCTGTGACTTTAATGTGTCGTTTACCTCTCTGAATGAAACAACTCCTTTGTTATAAATAACTCTCTATATAGACAATATTTAAACCATAAACGAATAAACTAATTCGTTCATGATTTAAACATACGATAAAAGGTTAAATTACAAAAAGGTTAAAATACAATAAAATAATTATTGCTTGTAGGTGTATTATATTATAAATATTTATTAAATCTTGTATAGGTTATTATTTTAAATTAAACTTTTATAAATCTTCTATTTAGTTATTTTTACCTCATACATTTGATTGTCAATAGACGCAGACGACTGCATTCAAGATGGCGCTCGATCAATGGTTGCCATGGTAACGCGTCGGGACTGCTCAGCTGATGTGAAAGAACCATAACACAGCCATAGGCTGCATTCAGACGTACACAAACTTTCACGTTTTTGCTTTATTTATTCAATATTAGTAGTACATACATAATATTAAAATTCTAACTCAACCGAATCTGTGCCTCTCCGTTAAATATAGAAATAGTCTTGATTATCGTAACATAATATTATGCCAAATCAATATATTTTTTTTTAATTTTCCGTCCGTCTGAGAATGCATTGCGAGAAAACCACTAAACAAATTTTGATGAAATTTGGTATGATCATAATTGATTATCTTTTTAGACTTTTCAGCCATAGGCAACAGATGGTTATGTGGTTTAACATTTAGGATATTAGTTGGTTATCTGGATTACCATAAAGGATACACTTTACGGCGGAAACATACGTATGTCATCTCTTAGAAATGTATACTAACTAAAAAAAAACATAACAATGCAATGGACGAACCTGAGCGGAGCGAGGGTAAGTCGCTAGTAGGGTTATATACAAATCTCACGTACGAACTTTTAGTGATTAAATGTTTAATTTCTTTTTTGTGATTTATACACAAGTCTAATCCTTACGTCTGAAAAAGTATTTAAATAATGTCTAAAATAACTAAACCAGGATTAAAGTTATTTGTTGTTGTCACATTTAGACGAAGAATGCTGCATCCGACGGGCATGAACAAATCCTTATATCTATTTCCGTATAAATGAAAGAGACAACTGCTCAATTGAAAGTGTAGCTATAATGTGAGAATGAGACAGAATATCAAAAGTTTCAGTTAATACCGGCTCAGACGTGTTTTAATTTAATTTTTGTGAAAATTCATTTTCCTTGCTAACAAAACTGGAATAAGTTTACTCAAGTCAATTTTCACTCTTAATTAGCCAATTGTCTGTTTTACATTTGTAAATTTTGGGTGGTGATTTCCCTTATAGTTAATAAATAAAATAATAATAATATTTTAAGTAGTTCAGTAATAATGTGAATTATAACAAATTGTAAATCGACAAAGACAATGAAGAATGAAATATTACCAACTTTATGTTATAGTCTTTTTAAAACATGTACTATATTACCTATATACACTTTTGATTTAAAGAAAATTAATCCATAATCTGTACAATAAATGTTTTTAGGCAAACCTTATTGATATTATATATTCATTATTATTGATACAGAGGCCGCATCTAACATATTTGTAGAATTTTTGTATGTCTGTCTGTGAATCTGACTATGACCGCATCACGAGGAAACCAAAGGACAGATTTCGATGTTATTTGTTAAGATAATAGCTGGTTTTGCGGATAAACGTATATGATAATTCTTACTGCGGAAAAATACCGCATTTTTGACAGATTTAACTAACTAACTATTAAAACGTATCTATAGGGGCGAATCTTATTATATTATTAATAAATCGAAGATTAATAACTGAAATTAACTATAAATTAAGCGAACAGCGAGATTGCGTCAAACCGAAGCAAATACTTAAGGTTTGTGCGTTTCTAATATCAATATCTCGTCATATTCGCTGTCCAATAAGGGTAATGTTGGCACAGCTTCCGAATATGGCTTCGAGTATTGACGACATATAAACTTGTAAGTATTACTTTATACGCAATATCATACGAAAGTAATAAACAAGATATAATACAGATATAGATATCCATATTTACTAATATTATTTGAATATGAAAGCGTTTGGTATCTACTTTGTCAGTCTATTTATTTGATTTGATTTAGTAAAGAGAGTCGACAACGTAGCTATGTGTAGGTATACTCATAATGTAGTTTGTATAACTCTAAAAATCTCATAGGGATTTAATGAATAGCTTGACGACTTGAGATAGTATTTTTTATAGAAATGCAAGCACTGTGGGCACAGTACTAAGTACAAAAATAAAAGGTATATAAATGATCGTCATAATATAATTGATCGTCATAATTTTAATAACGAACAAATAAGCACATAAGCCTCGTATGTCAAAAATGCATATTTTTTGTAAAAATCAAATGAAAATTACGTATTTTATATTACGGCGAAACCGTAAACACAATACATATTGTGCCATATTTGGAGTAAAACGAAAACCTCTTGTTTGATTCATTGACAAAATGAACCATTTTTTTCGTTTCCTGTAATGTTTGGATTTCTGGACATACGAGGTTTTCATTCTATAGCGACGAATTAAGATCTACGAGTATCTTTACATAGACTTGATAAAATATTTTAAATGTGAAAATTATTTCGAAGCTATCAACAGTTGTTAAACATTATAAAATATTATATTTTTTGTATTCGACCTTCAAGGGCCGAGACGTTTCGCTGAAATTACTAATCCTCTTCGTAATCTTCTAATACAATTTAAGTATGGCTTTACATAATTTAAGTGTTTGAAGGATAATAGCATGATGAAAAATAAAAAAAAATTATATGCCTACCTATCCTATGAGACAATTATCACTGATTGATTGTTTAAGTTGCACATATGAGACACCATTATGTATCACAGTACAGTGTATTTTATTCTTTAAAATCAAATAACACTATAATATTAACATATTGTAAAGGGTAGAGACCTTTCCCAAAATACATTAAACAACGATAAACAATCGCTTCATTTAATTTATTCGAGGCCAATATAGTCCCATATACTCATCCTATCGGGTTAGAATATGAATATACTGCTCACAAATACTAAATTTATCAAAAGATTATCCTACATTATTGAAAATATTTAATACATTTCTAAGATATGCATGTACTGCTATCATTAATAGGATTTTTTCGAAATTACTCATCATTGTCTAAAGTAAGAATTTAAATAAATAAAATATGAGATTTTATATGACTCCCTCTTAATACACTTTTATTTAGTTTAAATATTTTTATTTATGAATTTTAAAGCCTACGGTATGTTCATATCTATTGACTATCGGGCATTGCCGTTTCCCAATTTGGCGTGCGCGAGCAGACGCGTATGCGCCTATTTATACGCGCTCGCGCCGCTCTATCCCGTACTATAATTATAGATCAGAATCCATTGCGAATTACGTACCCGCTATGTGATCGTTAGTCATTGGTTATGTGAAATCCATGGTTGACCTAAATAATATTTGTTAAAAATATGAAAAAAAATGAAAAATACGCAAAAAAGTATTAATATTTAAAACTAATTTATTACTAGATCAGCTTCACGATATCGAATCACTGTACCTATGTACGGAAATACAAACTTGTAAAGTTTCCAAACAATATGACTATAAGTATTTTAAATTTAATTATGTACCTATTTTGCCATCCCTAAGGGTAGGCCTTTGATTATATAATCTAAGGGGTAGGCATTTCAAATTTCAATTGGACCAAACCATAAATGACGGAGTTGTGAGGTAACAAACATACAAAATACGACAGAATGGAGAACTTCCTTATTTTTTAAATATTTTTTATCAAGTTTCATTTTTTGTTTTTAGCAAGTATACGTATTTCAGTTAATAAAATATTCTTTTTAATTTTTATGAAACACAATCACCATTATCACTTATACTCGTAAATTTACTTGTTTTATTTATTTATAGGCTTTGATTTAACACTATCTTAGTGTTCAAGTATCAAATCAAGTCATGGCGTGGGCCTCTTTATACAATTACGAATCTCTAGTTTTCCGATTCACCTAAATCTTGATTTCCTTACTATAATTGCTCTAATCAGAAAAGAGGTATTAGGTACGTTGCTCTCTCAAATGTTAGGGTAATTTACAAGTTAGCCACGGATAATGTGAACACAGAGCTTAAATTGTTAATTGTACTTATTATTTAATTACGAGTATATACTTGTAGTAATTGAGGTTGATTTTGACAAGTTTGTGTACTAAAGAAATTTAATCTTGTTACATATCATTAACATTATTGAAGTATAACTTCTTTCTCCTTTCTTCTCTCGTTTTCCTGTGATCTGGGAACGATTTCGTGAAAAGGGACGGAAGTGTGTATGTAACACGATGCCGTGAAAGCGCGCACTATTTAATTTGACCAATGAGCGCGCGTGGTCTACAGGTACAGCTGGCGGTCATATTAATAAGTGAATGAAAAATAGTGCAGATTATTAAAATGATTCATATCTTATGCTTATCTACTACGAGTATACCTAGAGCTTGCTTGTTTTTTAAGCTCAATAGAACGAACTAAAAACTGATGAGTATGTGAAAAAATATATATAACTACAATAAAATAACCCACTACCTACTCTTTACTATAGAGCTGATAATAAATTCAGGAGGCGGAATACTTAAAAACTTTATATCTTTTAAAAAAACTATAAAGCTACCTATTTAGATTAGATATACAAATTCCATAAGTATTCAGCAGCTATCTAATATTCTTTAAGATATTTTGGAAAAGATTTTTGTTCAACAGTTTACACAAATTGTTGACGAGATTAAAGTTTTGTTAGTGTATAATTACCTACTAGACTGAACACTCACTGCGGTAAATAATATTAATATTTGAGTAAATTGTTAAACAACACGTTTAGAAGCGAAAGGAAAATATTTTAAAATCCGAATGTACATTGCCAGTATAAGTGTTTAGCAAATAAGTTTTAAACTTAAATGTGTAAAATATAAATTAAAGAGTTTAAATAACAAACAATTAATAAAAAATAGGAATAGATTTTTCGTATTTCTATGTTAATTTAAATTCTAAAGAGAACAATGCTGTATATTTTAAGATTAAGTACAGGTAAGTTAGTCAAGCTTATGATGAATGTGATAAAATTTAAGTTTATTACAATTCGTAATAGTAAAACCCGAACAGCGCTTTCCTGGTCATAGAATGTAGAATGAATTCTTGCTGAATATTTGAGCGATCACAAAATATACATATATCTTAGTTTAATTTATTTTCACCACAAGCCACAAGGGCATATAATTTCAAGGAAATTGACCATATAATATTCTTAATTACAGATATTCAGGTTTGACCGTTAAGAATTTAACGCTTCATAGATCCGCACCTAATTGGATATGCGTAAACGGCTTTTATTTTTGAACATAACGTCGATTAAACTTAAATAAATCTGTCAAGTAAGAGTCAGGCTTACAACACTTGTGTTCCATTGTTCCATAATACAGATTTTTTGTTTTGGTCAGTTTTTAGTATTGTTTAACATTTTCTTATCTTAAATTACATCTAAATGATACATTTTGTGATCAGCGATGATTGTGATATTTGTGATATTCGGACGAATTTTTTAACTTAACGAAATAAGTAAAGCTGTTTAGTAATTGCAAGGAAAAATGGGATCGGATATACATACATACAGGTCAATCGATCCTTCGTGCTTCGTCACAGTCGAGAAAAACACATCTATTTTACACATTTTATGTTTTTTTTTTTCTTTTTATCACCACTTCACCAAGATTACAGTTACTTTAAATCGGATCGAAAGAGTACTAACATAAAATTCCGTATAAGCAAAACTTTTTACCTCTTCCTCAAAGAAGTTTTAACGACGTCGTAACCATTTGTTTAATTATCTGCGTTAACATTCCGGACAACCTATCGTGCCGATATTGGCACATCGATTCGGGATTCTCCTTGGCCTATATAATCCTGTATACGTCACACTCGTATTTATAAACACCAACAATCCTCGTTTTAGGGATATTTTTAACGAAGATATATTAAAAACCCTAACTAGATTTAAAACGGGACTCATGGCATGGAAAAGAAGATATAGTGCCAAAAGTATAGGTTCTGTTTAATTTGATGACTTAAATTAAATGATTAACCAAAATTTCACAACGAACTTATCGACGATCTTTAAATTGAGAAGGGCGATGTTGAGTTGGCTACGAAACTTAATTTATTTAATGTTAGTAAAAAGTTTTCCTTGGAGGCTTCAGACTTTAGGTTTAAGCCTTGACGATTATTAAAGTCAACAGGGAAAAATGATGGTGTTATTATACAAATTGTTCTTAAAATTTTGAGTACAGCCGTCCTTAGCGAATAAATGTAGATTTTTCATATAAAATATTTGTTCCTGTACAAATGGCTATGATTATGTATAAATATGTACGAATATGAAATTAAAAAACGTATTTCATTAGCACTAATAAGTAATTTTTTCTTGTTCATGAGATTAGATCTTCGATTTTGTAAATTCATTAACACTAAGCAATGTATGTATACAGTATGTAACTGCTACTAACAATGTCTTTATGCATCGTTAAATTAATGAAATTGCTAATCCACATTAAAAAATATTTCTTAACATTTCCTGTGCAATGGAATGTTTTCTCAACGACTGATTTTTTTAAGTTATAAATGTTTAACAAAGCTGGAATACATGTTTTTCTTTTATGTCTTAGATGTACTTTTTGAATTGTCTCACTCAGGAGTGGACTAATTCAAACAACTAATGTCGAAGGACCACGTCTCTATAAAGCATTCTCCCGACCTTCATAGTAGTCGCCAATGTCAGTTCTTACCGTGTGAACTAACCTTGACTAAACTAAACTTGTCTACCTCAATGGATGAGTGGTTTTGGTACCTTTGGTACCATAATATGATATCATCATCTCAACCTTTTAAAAGGTGTTAAGCTAAGGTATCATTAAGACTTAATATGACCAAGAAAATAGAGTAATTAGGTAAAAGTGATTTTGATTTCACATGAACTTTTATCCTAAAGTCTATCTTAAAGCTTCTTGATTATTACATTTACATACACATTACATACATAATTTTATCCTTATTCTCTACTGCAGCATCATGCAATAGCTCAGAGGCTGCTTAACCATATAACCTTTTTCGCGATATATTTTCAAAAGATATTAAAGAATAAAAATAAATAAATTGTAACTACAATTTACATCCATTATAAACCCACCTATGCTTCCTTATCGTGACAATAGGATAATCTATTCGAAAACTGCTCTTGCGTACGATTGTTTGTCCCGTATGTCTTTCGTTATTTATGTTTTTTTTATTAATACTTATTGGTACCTACTTAATTTTGAACATAATAAAAAATATCTATTTAATACTTTTTATTCAGTTACACTCTGCTAGTAAAATTTAAATAAACGAACACTCTAAACAGTTAAAAACTAAAAAAAGAATTCAGATGACAAAGATATGGCTATTTTTATCCCGGGTACGACAAATGTTTCTCCTAAGAAGTTTTATCATATTTTCAAACATTCAAATATGTGTAGGTACCTATTGTGTAAAGCCAACAAAATATACCTTTTTCAGGAATCAAATCCAAGGACCCGTTTCAAATTTTACCACTCTTGTCAATATAAAATCAAAATATCCGCTCTTTTAGATTATCTTTAGAGACAACCTTGAAGTAACATTTCAACAGGCAGTTAAGCTGAGTTCATATTGTTCAGACTTTACTACTTTTTTTACTTTTACTTTTTTTGTGTGCTAGACTTTAGATGTATTTTGCTTGATCAATTTTTTATTTCATATGAAAATTTAAAGGTACACTAATTTAAAATAAAAACTTAATTTTTATATAATATATGTACAAGTACTTACCCCCGAAACATGCAGACTTTAGTTTTAAATCTGTCTCGGCTGGTGTAGTGGTATCATATACGACCGTACATTCGGAGTTCTGGGTTCGAGTTATTAAAGTCGGGTCAAGTTATTGAGTCTTTCTGTCGAGTAAGCCCCAGTAAAATTAACAGCCCAGAATTAAGAAGTTAGCGGTGAACTACGCTATCATCAGCCCTTATTAACGTCCTCAGTACGAGAGGATCAGGCCATAGTCCACCGCGCTGGCCTAGTGCGAGTTGGCGGACTTCATATGTCTTTTAGAAAACTTGTTAGGTTTTTCTCAGACATGCAGGTTTCCTCACGATGTTTTCCTTCACCGTAAGACAGTGGTAATCATGATAGAAATGATTCACTATGCTAAATTCATATTATATACTTGAGATGAAACCAGCCTCCTACTGTATTAGGTAACTGTTCAAAGTTAACGATATAAACTTTTTTCCTGTGATTTGTAAAGATATAATAGATAGTATTATTAAACCAAGTTTGTCCTAAATTCATCAAAACAAAGTGACCTAGGCCTTCCATGCATATAATGAGTATCGCCTACACAGCTATTACGTCCATTCTTTTAGCTGGTCATTTGATTGATTAATTCATTATGACGGCCAATTTAAAAGGTCCTTTTTTGAGCAACCACTTCAGACTCTTCTTCTCATTTACATTTAAATTAATATTTTAATAAAGTTATACATTTTTTATGATATTAAAAGTAGCTTATTTTTTATAGCTTTTTCTATAATCTCAAGTTCCATCATATTATTTTAATATAGTTAGGTACACATTTGCTTATAAGGGGATGTATTTGTGGAATAAGTATATTATAATCGAAATTTAGAAATTTAGAATATATATCAAATTACATAATATACTAATTAGATACCCTTAATTATAGGTACACAGCTTTCTTATAAAAATGAGCATTAGCATGATTTAAAAATAAGGCTATTCATTTATCTTAAATATTCTAGAACAATCTTGTGGCTAAGTAGGTCTTATCTGCGAAGTGTCAAAAAGTGCTTAAAGTGATGACGAAGTTAAGCTAAAGTTCAAGGTTAAAGAACAAAAGAGCTTTATAACCTAGATTCAAGATGTTAATCCCTCTTAAATAAAAATTATTAATAAATATTTAACTTTTTTAAGGAGACACTAGAGACTATTCCTTACAAGAAAATAAAATATGTAATAAATTCTATGAATTATCTTTTATCCCATGAAAATAAGTATAAATAATATTGTAAATGCGAAATATTGTTTATTCAGATTACATAATGTGCATAACATTTGTCAGTTATAATTTTAATATATATGAATACAAACTTTTTGTCAAAAAAGTAGTTAAGTATCTCTGAAAAAGTTACAATTGGGTGTTAGGGCTTAATTAAATGAAAGCTGGTTCATATATAATACTATTATAATAAATGTGAAATGGGATTGGCGTGATTTTTTGTGAGGAGATAATTGGAGCGCTGGATGACGTATAGGCTACATCGCCGCGGGAGATTATCTCATCTCATTCTCATTATTATAATGTATTTAATGTCCCAACATATTTAAATACATCTATTTCATACTAATGTAGTCAGCATCTCCAGACGAACCCCATCGAAGTGAGGGTGGAGGGTGAGTCACTAGTATTGAATAAATATGTGTAGGTATATAGAATACTTACATAAATAATATACCTGATATCTCTTGAACTTGCTAATTATTTATTTAATATTTATGTATAAGTAGCCTACTCGTAGTTATTGTAGTTACAGTTTTAAACGACATATTGTAATAAATTTTCATGAATTTAAGCAGATGTTATAGGAACAGTGAATAATATTACGTCTACATTGAGAAATGATTGCAGTTATGGTGTTACATGCAGAAGTCAATAAATCGTGCCTAGGGACGTGTTTCATAATGAAACGAAATTTAGTAGGCGAAATATTTAGAACAGACATAGACATGAGTACTGATAAATTTATTAATATTTCATAGCAATTTAGTATACTTAGTATATATGTGTTAAATAATAAAATTGTCAAGAGTGAGTTGAATATATGCAACATAATATATCTTTATACCTACGTATAACATTAAGTCCAAATCATTCTTACCTGTATACTGTATAACTGCATTTTTTTTCAATTCATTTAAATAAAACATCTACATATGTATTCTGCTTATGATTAACGTACTTTTTTAACATTTCATGTCTTACAAATGATATAGATAGACGATAAGTTCAAAACGAACATGTACCAATACAATAAAATTAATAAAATCAGTGCATCGGGTCACAGACCGACAAGACTAGTGTAGCTGGAGTGGGAACCACTTAGCTAAATTCAGCAGACTGCAGCTGTGGCCAGAAATAGCGGGACAGTGCAATCGATAAAAATCACTTAGTAAATTGTATACTCTAAGTCACTTTTTCTATTGTAAAATGCTGTTTAAATATTTCATATGCGAATGCTGTTTTCTTACGTATATTTAAAGAATTATCTTTTATATTTACGTTGTATATTGTATTATTCTCTATAAGGCTTTACTATAAGTGGATCAAAACTTGTATAGAGATATACAGAAACTCTCCATACCTTTGTGTAATGTACTCTTAATATAAAGTATAGTATATCTATTCCACACTAACCGTTAAACGTGTCTGTAGTCAAAAAACCCGAGCAAAGTGAGGATAAGTCGGGAGTTGAAAACAAAGGGTAAAACTACTTTTTCTACTCATTTTTTTCTCGAAAAATTATCAAATAATATCTACTTAGCACTTTAAAAGATAAAGTAAATTATTTCAGTAAGGCTATTTATGACGACTAATTCTCTAAAATCCTTGTATTTTATGAAGTGCTAAACTGATTAGACCATCAATACAATATGCAAACGATGGAATCGTATGTTGATACTCACACTTCCAATACGTACCAATTCATTCTAAAATGAGATCGCTTCTAACCGCGCCGACGACGTTATTTATACTGTGATATTTTAAGCTGATTAATAATATGTAAAGCTACGTTTATACTATGCCTTTCACATATTTTAACATTAGCATAAAATATAATATAGGGTAATAACTTTATTACTTGTATCACTCATCTACTCCACAACCTTTATTTACTTTTCAAAATATTAACGGTAAAAATCCTTAAATAACTGCTATTTTAGAAGGAAAAAGCGAGATAAAATTGTGAAAGTATCAACTTTTATCTTATAGTTATATATCAAAAATCTGAAAGTAATTCTATCTGTCCCACTGAAAAAAAAAACAATTTGGAAAAATTCCGAGATGACACTATCTGTACATAGTTCATATTATTAAGTATAATACTTTCTATCAGTTACGCGAATTGTTAACATTAAACAAACTATTTCCGTATATTTTCGGGGATTTATTTAGATTTTTCTTGCCGTTTAGAATGATTTATTTACCTACACTTTACTGCAGCCATCATGGTCTCGGGTGAGCCTCCCTTGAAAATGTAGTTTATAAATCAAAAATATCTTATAATACCACATTTACCACGACAATTTCCGTATTTATTGTAAAAATATAAACATTTAAAAATAATATTCTACAATAAATAATAATTAATGATTTCATTTATTTTTGGCTGATGCTAGTCGTCTGCTAGTTGGACGAGTAAAATAATTTAGTCGTCCAACAATTGTTGGACGACTAAATTATTTTAAAGGCTGTTGCTAGTCATCCGATAATCGTATTAATAAAAAATATATTATTCGTCCGACTATTGTCGGTTTGTACGAATATCTATCACTTCTTTGATTTCTAATATAAAATAAGCGATTTTTATGTGAAGGATATACCTATTACCTATGCCAAAAATTAAAAAAAAATAACCTTAACCTACCGAGCTGATAATTTATTATTAAGATCCCACCCACTTTTAATAAGTCCAAGAGTTTTTATATGTAAAAGAGCTGGCTCTAAAGAGTCGTCCTATGAAATTTACGTTACTAACTCTCCCTGAGAGTATGTACCTACATCAAAACAATGTACAAGAAAATGGTATTTTGTAAAAAGTACTATAGAAACGTCTGCAATTGCATTCACGAGTATGTTAAAACTTAAAAAACAAATTGATTTCTCTTTGAGCCATTTAAGAAGCAAAAAAGTCTCAGTCGCGATATATCAAACACCAATTGTCGGACGAATAATATTTAATTTATTCGTCCGCTTATCGGATGAATAGACACTTCGTTTATTTTTATTTTAAACTTAATCTCAAAAAATATCATTTGAAAACTGACGAAACAAATTTAAGCTACGACTAAAAAGAGTAAGTTTGTGAATCTTGTTAATTAGGTCCAAATGTTGACTCGAAACATTAATCAGCGTTGATTGAGACGTAGGCGTTGCGCTACGAGTGTAGCTGATTAACTTTGTATGAAGCACTTCGCTGTATCAACATCAGTATGTGAATGCTTTAACTTAAACTACATATTTTCATTCTCACTGAGCCGTCTTACTAAATACAAGGTAAAGTTTATGTCTGAACATTTATAATAAACGTTTTGTCAATGAATATAAATCTGAAGTCATAAATAAGAAGGTAAAATATTAATCGACTTCGCCTTGCATTACTTTTAGAAATGTACGCACTAAAAAGTATACCTATCGCAGTTAGATACTAAAACATCTAGTAGTCAGCTTCAGATAAATACTAAAATGTCTTTGGGACGGCTGGATCGACCCTCCCTTTAATGCGAGGGTGATCAGGCAAGTCAACCACACTGGTTAAACGCTGGTTGGCGGACTACACATGTGTTTAAAAAATGCTAGGCTTCCTCACGTTGTGTTCCTTATACGTAAGACAAGTTCATAATCATGTTGGAAAATAATTCACTCGTGAAACATCAGAGATGCAAGACTCGGGATTTGAACGCGCTACCATTGTCTGCTAAAATAATACAAAACCTATTTCTATACATAAAGTATTTAAAGAAGTATTCATTAGATTTGACACCGAGCGTAATCTCCCGAAAAAAAATAAGATCTCATACTCGATATTTCAATTTTCGAGTGATTTCGAATTATTATCAAAAAGCAAAAAAAAAATATTATATTTGTAGATTATTCTGCTTTACCCTCAACACCTTGACCTCGTCTAGCCTCAACGACAATTTTACCCTTGGTCACAAAAAGGACAAAAGTAATGGCAAATAATTTTGCCTCAGCCATGCGTCCATGGAAGAAGAAATATGTTAGTAATGCTGCCAAAAACGTTCCTTTATATGACAAATCTATTTGTTACCTATATCTTGTGAAGAAGGTTTTTAACGGCATTTCAAAAAAAAAACATTTAACTTAAATATATTTGTTTAGTAAATCAGTATAAAACAAACCTAGGTATATTTTAAATTGAATGAGTAAGATTACCGTCGTAATTATCATTAATTAACGTACATCCGCGATTAATACTTAGTTTTTACAGAACACTCGATCTGAGTATTTCTCAGATATTTTACATGCTTTTTGCAATATTTTATGTTTTTACGGCCCATGTTTATCATAATCGTTACAAACTACAATTTAGTCTCGAGGTACACTGAGTTTTTTCGGACTAATGCCCGAAACAGCACATTATACTATTTTTCATACAGTTTTTTTACAACAAAAAGAGTGGCTATCTAAGAAGGCTTTACTTTGATATTTTGATATTAACATTAAACATATTATGAAAATAAGTCACTAGTATGTGAATTAAGTTAAAAAAATACCGTTTAAGAAGTAAAATTTTAATTTAAAAAATATTATTTTATTATTTGATCAAAAGGAGTTGTTATCTAAGAAGGCTTTACTTTGATATAACATTAAACATATTATGAAAATAAGACACTAGTATATGAATTAAGTTGAAAAAATACCGTTTAAGAAGTAAAATTATAAACAATATCTAATTTAATATTTCTTTTCCAGAACTACGCAGCATCCACACCTCCTAAGCCGTCGTCGGCGCCTGCGCATACAACCCTTCAACGCTCAGTGCGGGCGGCGGGCCCATCGCGGGTCATACCCCGGTTCCACTTCCCTAGGGGAAGACCGCCACCACCCCATCAACAAGACCATGCATTACATAAAGTGCAATCTGCGTTCGCGACCTTCCCTAACAGTCAGGTGCGTTATTTTTATTTTTATGATGTTTGTGAGTTATACTAATATATTATGTTGATACTCTTACATGCTGAAATTGCGGAACCTATTTAGATAAAATTTTGCACATTACATAGACTATAACTTTAAGTAATATATGGGCTATGTCAGGCAACAAAAGATTCAGTCAAGCGAAGCAATAATAAGTTACTAGTTTGAGATAACTTTAATTTTTAAGCAAAAGCTATACTTTTTATATAAATGCTAGGCAGAATGTAAAACATATTTATATTATCATTTATAAAACGTAGTATTTTCTTTTATTTTTTATTATGTAGCTTACTTACATGGTAATTTAAAAATCACATTGTAACAACGTGTCAACAACATGTTATGATCTTCTAAACCTTGTCCTTCACAATTCATTGAGTACGGCTTTGAGACGGTCGTATAACGTATTCAAGCGTGACATCTAGTAGTCTAATGTCTATAGACTATATTATATTTTATAACATATTCTTCGTTATATGTTTTGAATAATCATTTCTTTCTTTTCTTTGATTTTTCCTATGATTAGTGATTGATCTTTTTTTAGTTTTAGCAAAAAAAAAACGAACAGCAATTATTTTTTATGTTTATAAAATAACCTTACATGATGTTGAGTATAATATATTCATGATTTGATTTTTCGCTGATTGCTTCAATTTAAATTCTTGGGAAAAGTAGTTATAAATTAATGAGGAAAATAAATAACTTATGAAAATATGAAAGTCGAAAACCAAATACTCTTTACAAAACAACGTAATGTTTTGTTTAGATATTCTTTAATAATTTAAATCAAAAACGAACTTATAAAAAATACTTTTTTAACACTATTGTGTAAGACTTTGGCGACACGATATGGCTAGTTTTTCTGTGTAAATGTGTCTTGACTTCCTGTGTGTGACAGGCGTGTGCTTGAGAGCTTATTAACACGAACACATAATAGAATGAAATGTTAATTAATTAAAGCTGTAACTTTATATTTATATAATATAATTTGAACCTTAATAAGATAATGTTGTTAATTCTTAAACTGAATTATTTTTCCTAGAACATAAATGTTTTATGTTGAAGATAAATAAAAAAAGATAAATAGAAAAAGATTTACACCTATTTTGCTGAAAAATTCGGATTATTCTATTTCATTATTAATACTAATCTTAAGTAAGTATAAAGATTAGGTAGGTACTTAAAGCGATATATTGTCGTTATAAGTTCATATTGAGTATAAGTTCATATTGGACAATCAATGTTAACCTACTTTTTAAGCAAAAACTACTAGAACTACTTTAGTGGTATTGACACTATTTCTTACTCTCCTAACCATTTTAAAACGACCATAAGTCCATTTTAAAAAGGAATAGATGTTGACCCACTGCAATTCGATTGTTGTAAATATTTTTGCTTACATTAAACTTAAGTTCTATCAAGAACAAGTCGAGAGAGTCGTTTACTATTACCAAGGAATAAACTACAATCCTTAGCAATTACTGAACACTCGTACTAGAACGTTGTTACGAGTACATACTCACATTTTGTGGGCACTAAAACAAAATGGACTAAATCTGGACCATGTCCAAGTCTGGTTAATCCCATCTTGGAATCCACAATAATAATAGAAGCATTCAATTGTTTTATTGACAGCATATTATGATGTTATTAATAAAGTTCTAAGTTATTTTGTGTCAATTTACATAGCCCCATTACACATACCATCAATTGATTAGCCTAAGATATGTCGCAGGATATAATTATCTTTTATGTTAGGATTTTTGTGTTATTTTTAAAAGTTACTATTTTTTATTTTAGTTTGTATTCCGTCAAATTAAGAGGCTACGGTGGAGACGCCATCAATCCCATCATCGCATTTGTTAAAGATACGGAACGTGGAATGGATTGTTGATTGATCGCTGCGAATCATTATAGAGTTGTGTTTCGGTATTCTGTGTTGGATTCAGATGATCGGTGTCAAGAACCCGTTGCTCAATTAAACTATTAGAATTACCGTTTCAAGTTTGTGATTACCCTTAATAAATTGTAAAGGAATACTATTATTACTTAAGCCCTTATAACATTATAAATGAAGATATCTTTTTGGAATTTGTCGCGGATTTATATTTATTTTTGGTTGGACAAAATTGGAAAAGACAGTTTCATTTACTATAATGTCAAAATAGACCTAAGAAATTATTACCCTAATAACGTCCACAAAATTAGTGAGCACTAAACATGATGTCGATAGAATATGGATAACACGCTACATGCATAATATATTAAAGGCGAAAAAATGTACATAAAGATGCCGTTATCTGCGAATAATAATGCAAGTAATGCAAAAGGCACTTAGGAAGGCAAGTGAGGATAAGTCACTAGTAATAACGTCGATATTTCTAAATAAGTTAATTTTCATGATTAAGTAAGTACCTACTCAATTAACGTTTACGTTGACATGCTATTGTAAAGTTTTTTCTTTGAACATAGCGTGATAAGCTCGTAATATTAGCGAGTTATGTGTTCACGTTTCTAATGAATTATTCAATTAATAATTCAAATTGATTTTAAAACCAATAAAAATTACATATCTATAGATGTTATCAAAATATGGAGTCACGAGTGCATTTATTCTTAAATAAATAACATGCAATAAATGTAATGCCGTCGTTGCGGTAAAGTATTCAAGCATCGGGAAATCAAAATAAAACTGCGAATAAATTCAAAAACAGTTATTTATGGCATATTCTTGATTTTTAGGTTTTAAGCAGCGGTAAGTAAGACTTTTAAGAAGTTAAAGATGTTTATTTTTGATCTCAAAACTAAATAAAAGCGTTGAGATCTGTCAACGCCGTTATATATACAGATCCTGTTTCAAAGACGCTTATCTGAGAAGCGAGTTCTTGCTTGTTGGCGGCCATCCAACATTAAACATGCCACTGCCTTGTTTTTCGCCTTGTCCTTACTATTCTGCCTGAATGCATCAAATGTCCTCCTATAAGCGGATATGAAGATATATTTGACCAACTTTGTTTGCTTTAACTATTGAAGTGGAATAAATTCCTTAAAAGCTGACTTCGTCTTAAAATGTCCGATGTTTTAGTAGAGTAGGTAAACTGCTGACACAGCTATTAAGAAAGAGTGAGACGAAAGATTAATTACGGATATTAAAAAATAGGAATCAATACATTTTTATTAAATCATCATTTTTTAATATTATTAATCATAAATAGTATACATATGTTTTAAAATTTAACTGCTAACGGACTTGAATTTAACTTCAACAAAACGTCAAAATTAATTGCCAGTGTTCTTGTTTTACTTTTATAATTCTTTTCAATACCATATTATGAACCTAAATTGTGCAATGTCCAAGTTTCGAGGCTAGAAGTTTAGAAGCTTTAATTAGTTTAGGAACTAAGAGTTATTTGAAGAGTATGTCAATAAAGACCTTGAAATCCTTCTCTCTTTATAATTAAACTTGTAATACCAAACATATATTATTATATACATATAATGGTCATACTCAGAAAAAGTGTACATTTGACATTTGTAACTAAACTGATAGGTAACGATACTGAGAATCTTCGTAACAAAACTGATGTCATAAAGCGTAGTATAGAAACAATTGTTTGGTTTAATAAATATTATTTACATTATTGTAATGTATTATTTACATTAAATAAAATAATGTATTTTAAAGTTACAAAAATTATAAACTGATTGTCGTGGACTGTATAAGAGGTTCAAATTCTTTTCTTGCTTGTTCGTTTATTCTTCTTGTTCTCGCCTCTTCGATGGCTGTCTGACGATGAATGTAGAGTGCTGTTGGCTCTACTGGCCTTTACAGCGTGGTGAGGCGGACAGAACGTCCTGCCTAAAAATGGAGCATGAAATTCGGGGGACTTAGTGGGACTCTTGAAGGAGTCGTGTACGATTTGGGACCTCTTTCGCGTCGGCGAGAACGGTGATTGTGTGTACGGTGTCGGTGTGTGTTCCTAAAGATAAAGGCTAAATTACGTCTTTTGGTCGTCTGTGCCTATCTGTTATGTCATCTACGGGTTCGTAATTAGCGGCGTTTACTAATAACTCGTCTGTGTGCATTGATATTATTGCAAAGTACCTAGTTAATGAAAGTTGTTTTTATGTAGTCCCTAATGATCTCTAGCTGTAATTCTTTGTGTAGGTCTACTGTGCACCAGGCTGCCTGTGGCTATGCGTATAAATTTTGTGCGGTTTTAGTTAAAAGTACGCAGCCACTCTTTTCTCAGGGTTCAACTCACTACTCCATTTTCGGAACCAATGCCCCATGATTATGACTGCCTTTTGAAGTCTTGAAACTATTCTATTAGTGCATATTGCTGGGGCATAAATGGCTGTGTCATCCGCATTGAGGGCGATGGTTGTAGTCTCATGCCTCGGAATGTCGATCGTGTAGAGTGTATAAAGTATCTCTCGTGTCTTAGCTTTGAGCCCTGAGGTACTACTGCCCTTATGGGGTGTGGTATGGGAAATGTACCATCTACTCTGCAACGGAGGAACGATTTGACAAATATTCTCGTTTGATGTGAACGAGACCATTTGGTACGCCCATTCGGTAAAGCTTATATAATAAACCGTTGTGCCAGATTTTGTCAAACGCCTTTACTATAGAAAAGAGCACACCTGTGCCTACTGATCAATTAAAAATGTTAAAATGTCTATGTATGTGCTGCGTTAAGCGGTGCATTCCGAATTGTTCAGGAAATATGAGAGTTTTGGCCTATGCTATGGCCCTTTGTTTGGCTTATATTATTCTTTCGTTGATTTTACTTATGCGGTTTAGTAGTGAAATCGGTATGTAGCTAAAAAGGACGTGGCGAGCCTTCCCTGGTTTGTGAATACCTATAACTATAGGTTCTTTCCATTCGTTTAATTATTTTATTAGGGATTCTATCTAAGGTGTCTTTCTAGTCTGAAGTGTCTTGATTATTGTTTAACCTCCTCTACTGAGGTTGGTGTGAGTTGGTGTTGTAGACACCAATTGGGTTTAATTCTACCTAAACAAGCCATTTGTTAGTTTGTTAGTGAGGTGAATGTAGCAGAAATGGCTCCTATTTTCTCATAGAACATAACACCTTAAATGATGAGACTATTTCATCCAACGTGAGTGTCGTGACTCGTGTCTGCCCTGAAGGCTCTGTGATATCTGTCTGCAATGAAGGCCTCTTGGGTAGACCCCAGCTTTGGGTAGCCATGCGGTTCGCTCATACGTTAGTTGTCGGCACTGGTACGCGTGTATACATTTGGCATTGGCCTTTATGTAGGGCACGTACCAGAGTCCTGCCCTTATGGTGCGCGGGAGCACCCACTATAATTCGCGTGAGTTCCCTGCTCTCCGCAAAGAACTGCTCAAAGAGGCGTCTGGTACGGGTTCCCTACGCGGGCAGTCCGAAGTCCCGTGGTCCCCTAGACACTTTACACAACGGGGGCGGGCAAAACATTTTCTGACCTAATGGCAATATAACTGCCATCGTTTGTTGTCTCGCTCGATTCCAAGTTTATTTGAGTTTGACATTGTTGCCGATATTGTAGCGTGAATCCGTCCTAATAGGAGTGCGCTTGCCTAGAAGGTACCTATTCACTCTTGTCTTGAAGGTACTCAAATTAAAATAATAGTAATTGTTTTTATTCGGAACAATATAGGAATCATTTTTTGTTAGTATACACCTTAGATAATACAACTTATACACTAGGGTTAGTAACAAATACAAACAAAACATAACAAAAGTGATTTAGTGTGTTTGTACTTACGAGGCATTTCATGCGGACAATGGTTCTGCCTGAGATGCCTCAGCACAGGAGCTCTCGTGTCCTAAGCCACGATTTTCAGGATGCTATTTATGCTCCCCCGAATCCTTATCACATGCGAAGCTACCTTTTTCCTGATGATAGCATGGAAACCATCTGTAAGCGATTGGGTAAGCATCCCAGAGGCACTACAGAAACGAGGGAGTTTCAACATCATCCTGAAAAGATTATTATATTGGACGCGCAGTGCATTTAGCGCCCCGCGCGAACAGCTGAACCACAGACTTCCCGTGTACAAGCCTTGACAGTACGCTAAATTATAGTTCGCAGGAAACACGGCTGCTGTGAGGTTGCTCCACGCCTTGTCATGTCTAAATCGATGTCAATGTTTCTAGTGCTGCTCTTTTAGCGGCTTAGTGGTAACAAATATTGCGCTGAAGGCGCAGGATGTGGTGAAGGCACTGACACTCTGAAGGAGCAGAGGACGCTGTTGGCAGCGGGTTTACAGAATACACGTGGGTTGCGAAATGCTTCATAGACGCGGGTTGTGGCACAGATGGTCCGGATTTGTCTTTAGATTTCTTTGAGAGCTCTACAAGCTCTTAGTTCACTGCAATGTACACTAACACTTCTCTGGCAACGCTAGACTCACTTCACTTATACTGTCTTTCCACTGCTACGCTCTGTAGTACGTCTGCTCAGCTCGATGTTGCTATCCGGAGTGAATGCATGCCGTACATATTTTTCCTGAATGTAGAGTGCGGTTAGCCCTAATGGCCTTAACTACGTTACCGGGTGTAGAGGCGCACAGGCTAGAAATGGATTATGAAGTTCAAGTGGTGTAGTTTCGTAATGGCACCTCCTGCGAGGTTCGGACTACGGCTTACGAAACTATCGAATGGTATGGAGACGGCTTAGGAGGACTCTAAAGGAGTGCTATATGACTCACACACGCTTAGGTGTGGACAAGTTATTACAAACAAACACCGTAAATAAAATAGGCGTGGCCTATTTCTAACTACACGCAGTAGTTTAACTGTTAACAATCTAATAAAAGGGGCATGGTTTAAAACTAATGTGTTCGGGTACGATCGTGAACGGTCGGCTGCTACCGCTCGTGGTCGGGTGCCGTCGTCGATGACTCGCCGGCGGATGTAGTACTACGTTCTCCCCATAGCGTAGCGCTGCGCGCCTCATTCTTCATCAGCACGATCAGCACAACGCGCTTAGTGACGGGACGATTGAAGCCGCCGCTCTTCGTTCGAACGTCTGCACCTCGTGCGTCACCGTCGAGTAGGCTCGTTTCACGATGCCCATAAGTTACATGTTACGTGACAAGATGGGGTTAACCATCATCACGATGTCTCCCGCTTGCAGAATCTTTGTCTCGTTCGTTGGTCCACCGATAAGAATGAGAGTGGGAGGTACTCTCGCACCCATCTTCGCCAAAAATGATCAGCAAGCGCCTTGCTGGCTCCCCTCACGTGTGTGCATCGGTCGTCGTCTTTCCAGCCCGGTTGTAGGCAGGCTAGCAGATGACCCCAGCAGGAAGTGGTTAGTGGCCTCCCTGATTCGGGGCACCTCGGGGAATGTAGCACCACTCCATACAATGCAGAAGTCCTTCCTCCTTCACCGCTGGTTTTATTCTTGGTAGACAGCTCGTATGGCAATACAAGTCAGCAGATTGGGATGAGATGCGACACTTTTTTGCATCCTTCCCTTGGCGGCAGGTCTGCTTCTCTTCTTCCGATCTGTCGAGTTGTGCGGATGCTATAACTGATATGATGCATCAAGCAATGGAATATTTTATTCTCTGATGAGTCTCTGAGTTCTCTGATGTACCCGTCGGTGGCAAAGCTCGCCCATGGTTTAATGTTGAATACACCTTTGCTGAAAAGCGTAAGCATTCGGCCTACCTTGCCTGGGTTGATGCTCGAGACCGCAAAACTCCGGATGTAAGATCCAAGAAGAGAGCCTTTAACTTAGCCGCCAAGTCCTACAAAAAGACATTAAAGAAGGCTCGTCTTGACCGAATTACACATTTTGGCACAAAGCTCTCTGCCCAACCATCTGGCAGCAGAGCTTTTTGGTCGCTTGCCAAAGCGGTCGAGACGAACTTCTGTCGGTCCTCACTGCCACCGCTGGTAAGATCTGACGGATCCCTGGCTCATACGACAAAAGAGAAGGCGTCTTACTTGCCTCCCTTTTTGCCCAAAATTCATGTCTAGACTCTGGCAATGCTATTCTTCCACATCTACCTCACTGCGGGATCTCAATGCCTGAAAAAAAGAGGTAAAGAGAGTTTTGTGTCGTCTATATGTGAATAAAGCAAGTGGTCCTGATGGTATACCAGCGATAGTGCTTAAAACATGTGCTCCCGAGTTGTCTCCGATACTGACACGTCTGTACCGCCTTTCTCTTAGGACTGGAATAGTACCTAAATCCTGGAAGCTTGCCATTGTGCAACCAGTGCCCAAGAAAGGTAGCCGTGCTGACCCTGCCAATTATCGTTCGATCTCGATCACCTCCATACACTGCAAGATTATGGAGCGTGTATTGAACAATCGACTAATGGCATAGCTTGAACAGAATGATCTCCTCAATGATTGACAATATGGAATTCGCCGGAATCGGTCGACTGGGGACCTTCTAGTGTATGCCAATCACACCTGTGGCGAGGCTCTTGAGCGAAACGGGGAGGCGATCGCGGTCTCCCTCGACGTCTCAAAGGCCTTTGACAGGGTCTGGCACGCTAGCCTTGTAAGCAAGCTTTCAGCCTATGGTATATCTCCTGGCCTGATCAACTGGATTAAAGATTTCCTGAGGGTTGAGGGTTGTTCACCACAACCCTTAAATACCAACTCAGGGGTTCCTCAGGGGTCTGTTCTCTCTGCAACCTTGTTCCTGCTTCATATCAACGACCTGCTTACACCCGGTATCCATGGGTACGCAGACGACAGCACAGTTGTAGAGAGATACCTGCCAAATCCTCGAGCCAGTAGAGATCAAATTTAGTCCGAAAGAGAGGCCATGTAGAGCGGTTGAATCTCACACTCAAGGCAGTTTCCACTTGGGGCGATGCCAATCTTGTGAGTTTCAACGCCACCAAAACACAGGCGTGTCTGTTCACCACAAAAAGGAGTCCTTTTACCTTGATTCCTACTTTCCGAAATGTACCTCTAGAATACACTGCAGTTGTTGGGGATGGACATTAGCCCTAACATGAACTACGGGCGGTTCATCGAGTCTAAGGCTAATGTAGCAGGGAGGAAAGTTGGCATACTCGCAAAGGTCCGACAGTATTTCACACCGTGACAGCTTCTTAATTTATAAAGCTCAAGTCCAGTCGTGTGTGGAATACTGTAGTCACATATGGGCTGATGCTTCGAAATGCCATCTGTGTGCTTTGGACTCGATTGAGAGGCGTGCGCAGAGGATTATTGGTGACCTCACAAAGCCTCGATCACCGACGTAAAGTTGCCAGCCTCTGTGTATTCTATATCTGTTGTAGAGAGATACCTGCCGAGTGCTCGGGCCAGTAGAGATCAAATTCAGTCCGAAAGAGAGGCCATGGTAAAGCGGTTGAATCTCACACTCAGGACAGCCTCCACTTGGGACGATACTAATCTTGTGAGTTTCAACGCCACCAAAACACAGGCGTGCCTGGTCACCACAAAAAGGAGTCCTTTTATCTTGACTCCTACTTTCCGAAATGTGCCTCTAGAATACACTGACCGTCTGCAGTTGTTGGGAATGGACATTAGCCCCAACATAAACTACGGGCGGTTCATCGCGTCCAAGGCTAATGTAGCAGCGAGGAAAGTTGGCATCCTCGCAAAGGTCCGACAGTATTTCACAACGAGACAGCTTCTTAATCTATACAAAGCTCAAGTCCGGTCGTGCGTAGAATACTGTAGTCACATATGGGCTGGTGCTGCAAAATGCCATCTGTCAGCCTTAGACTCGACTGAGAGGCGTGCGCTGAGGCTTATTGGTAACCCTACCCTGGTAAAAGCCAACTTACAAAGCCTCGATCACCGACGTAGGGTTGCCAGCCTTTGTGTATTCTATAGGTTGCATTTCGGGGAGTGTGAGCAGGAATTACACGACTTAATTCCCCCATCCCCTTTCCATCATCGGACGACTCGACGAACGGCTGGACTCCATCCTTATGTCGTGGACATTCCACCAGTCCGGACGAAGCGTTTCGCTTCGTCATATATCATACGTGCGGCTAAGGATTGGAACAACCTGCCTGCGTCCGAGTTTCCGTCCGATTACAATATGGGTAATCGTCTTTAAGGCAAGAGTGAATAGGTGGATACTGAATTAGTGCGACTTACCATCTACGACTGCATTACCGCTTACCATCAGGTGGAACGTAGTCAAGCACTAATTCAGAGCGTAAAAAAAAGTCCGTTGTCCCCTCCTCTAAAGTTGGTGGCGTTATCTGAGTGAATGGTGTTCGGCCGTCCTCTTCTAGCTGCCACTCGTCTCAGCGCCATGATCGCCGAACTCGTGGACAGTGATGGGCGATCTCCAGATGCACGGCACGCGATTTGAGACACATGAACAGCGCTTCCCACCGCTTCTCTCAATATCTGCCGATCTTCACTATCATCGGCCCGAAGTAGTTCATTCCAAAGTAATTGAATGGTTGTTGGGAAAGTACGAACTACACGTTCTCGATTGGCGTGACCCCAGCGCAATGTTCTCGTAGTACAAGGAGTATCCTAATGCGTTGGCCTTCATCGAGGATAATAGGTCATTTCATCTGGAGGGGCGAGGTGGCAGATCCTATACGGCCTCTTACACGCAGCACATCATCCTCCAGTACTGGATCCAGTCGAAATAATCTGCTCGTCTTAGGTGGTGGACGAGATGCTTTAATCCGTAACATTTCTTTTTGAAGCTGACCGCGTTCAGCTTCTTCGATGTGACAATGCTTCATCCTGTAGCTCAACGTTGACACTTGTTCTCAAATGTCAATACTCTAGCTGCTCTCAACAATGTCTCCGATTTCGAGAAGAGAAGCGTGCAGGATCCGGTAGCCACTCGTCGTCTTGCTTGAACTGCTTATCCTCCTCAGTGACGTGCAGCTTTTTCTCCTCAGTTATGTGCAGCAGACCTTCCTCTTCTGTTAATGATTTTTTAGAAGACAGTATAGCTTGAGAGTGATGTGATCGCCGCCAGGCTATTTCAACATATAGAATTATTGTTAATTTGCAATTTCATTTGAAAAAAGAGAGAGAGAGATGAACTTAAAATAATAATATTAGTTCCGCCGAGTTTCTTTTGCAAGTTCTTTTCAATTCAGAGGCTTCTTTTTTCCGAACTGATCGTTCCGTAAGAAATTGCAATAATTTTTATGCTGAATAAAATATTTAGTTTTGATTTGATTTATCAGATATGCCCCTTCAGCGGATTATAGTTCTTCTGGCCGCTACAGAAATTCTAGCTCCCGGAACAGTTGGTCATGCAATGGCTTCTGGTGATAACCTCGAGGGCGCGACAATGCGTTTTTTTTTGTCATCAGTGGCGAGGTGAATTCATCCAGTCGGTGTCCCACCACACAAACTATCGTGCTGGCTGATCCTTAGGTCGAATCTCACCCGAAGGATTATCTCCTGTATGTCAGCGTGGTATCCACCTACCCTTCTTGAAAGCCGAACAATATAAGCGACGTTAGCAGATTAGGTCCCTCCAGCAGATGGTCATAAAGGCTTACACCTCTGCTGAAGGTATTAGCAGACATCACTCGAATGTTCTGTGCCGTCGCACTACACTGCGTATTTCTTCTCCAGCAGGTTGTCTACCTGCTTGACGTATTCTGGTTGGAGGAGCTTCATATTCTTAACTATTCTTGTGTCTCTTCCCGTCCATCCCCACCAGGTGTACTGTGACCAGCTGACTATCTTCCTCGTGCTGAGACATGGAATCCTCCTATCTCTAAATACACACAGTAGTTTAACCGTTAACGAGTTAATAAAAAAGGCGTGGCTTAAAACAAATGCGAGTCGACGACTCGCCGTCGAGTGAATTCGTCTACGTTCGGCCGCCTTCGACTTTTGTCCACAATACTGATGTTAAATAAATTATACTATTAAAACATATTGAATGAAAGAAGAGCTACGCAAGGACGCCGAGATACATGAGGTACTCCAGATTAACACAGCCAAACAAAAATATAAACACCGCCTTAAAAAATCTACCAAATTACCTGGCATCTGTGCTGCTGTATATCAGCTACTACACACGCTTGAAGCGATACGATATCCAAGAGCTAGATCTTAGACACTTAAAAAGGTAGCTACCGCTGGTAAGCACCTCTAACAAGAAATAGGCCCACATCTCACAGGCCCACAAGATCCGCTTATAGTCTAAAAGAGACTGATCGCAGATATCGCTAATAAAAAAAAAGTAATAATGGTTAAATGGAATTTTAACAAAAATAATATATAAAGTTGGTTTCAGACGTTCTCTATATTTTTTGTCTCGCGGCGTGTCTACTGAAATAAAATTTCATTTATAAAGTCAAATATTCGCGTAAATTCAAGAAACTATTAAATTAGATATTCTTTGTGATCTCTGCCATCATACATATCACCATTTACCTACAACTTGTATTTTAATATTTTTGCTCTGAAAAAAATATTTTATAATACTACATAAAATAATTATTTATTTGTTTTTATGAACCAAGCTTAAAAATTTTTCAGTTTCGTAACGTCACGCAATATAACAAACCTGAGAATCAATTCTGAGAAATTATAACTTTAAAGATGGTTTTCACGTAAACCGTGTATTACACAAAAAAACACTGAGTATAGTTATAATGGTCGGACAAAATATAACAAAAGTATTTAGTTATTAAAAGAAAATTATAAAATATTTACCAAAATAATAGTCGTTTATTACCCTGAGACATTTTAAAAAAAATATTTGTTTGACAAAAAATCATGAGTGAACTATGACAATGAAAATACAAAGGCCGCAGCAATAACAATTTTAACGTTATTACTAGTACAGCCAAAACAGAAAAAATATTTCTACTCTTTTAAATAAATTCTTTCTAAATTTTATTATGCGTAACTCACCCTGAGTAACAAAATGACATAATTTTAGGACATACATTATTTTATTAAAATATTTTTTTCCTTTTATGATTTATGAATAAATTTATTCTAATTTAATTGATTAGTTTAGCAAATGTAATATGGGTATACACAATGTTAGATAAATCTATTATTATTCGTAACAACCAGTCTCTGAACAAGTAAAACGGTCATTAGGACATTGAAAAAATGTATAGAGAGATGATTTTTAAGAAAATTAATCTCAAAAAAAAAGTATGTTTTAATGTAAATTATAGGTATAATACTAAAGAAATCAGTTTATTAATAGATAAATATAACAACAAAGGCATTTTTTTAAATTATATTTGTAAAATATGACATTTATAGAAGTATGAAGTAGCGGGACAAGAAAAGATGACAAATGTACACTTTTTCTGAGTATGACCCATAAGTAATTCAAAATAAGCAACATACATAACTGTTATTTATACATACCTAAAAAATATATACAAACTTCTATATCCAATTAATTATTGTGGAAGCGAAATAGTCTCCCTAATTCGGATAAGCCTTAATATGAAATCCGTGATGATCCCTCAGAAGCCCACTGGCACTGTGAAATAGGATCGTGAAACACATTAATATGATTTCTAGAGACGATATTTATGTGTAGGTAATATAAATTATTTATTCATCATTTTTATAACAAATTAAGTTATGTAATTTCAAAATTTATTTACCTTCTAACATATAAGCAGTGAATAACTAAATAATTGCTTTACGTTACATAATAAACTATAAAACACCGCAATTTTACCGCAAACCACTGTCGGCAATTTTCCTGACTACTATAAATTAAACTTCAAAGAACTGTACTTCACTATTTCTAATTTCTATTATAGTTATACATTTTTTTGAAATATAAATAATATGTTTTTTTACTGCAATAAAATAAACGAAGAAATGTAAAATAACTAGCTATAGTTTTAATTATGTTATATTCCAATTTGTTAGATAACATTAAAATATTTACTATTTTATATACGAGTATTATGTCAAGCCCAAAAGGAAGCAGTTGCAAAATATATTTTTTTTTATATTATATCTTAAAGAATAATTACTTTTTCGTCCTAGACCTGTCTTTCTTATTGGCGTCTTTTGCAGTATTTACCTAAGTAAATTTGTAAACATTGAACGTCGTCAATTTAATTGCGCTTGTCTTAACTTTATGCTTTAGAAAAAAAATTATTCTTTATCTTTCATTTCACTTTATTACATCTTGTATATTTTAATGGGCAAATACAAAACAGTTCAGTGCCCTTTTCATCTGACAAGCTTTATCAATAAAAATATTATAAGTAGTCGAATTTCGCCAATGTAATACAGAGACAAATGTAGGCAAATTAATAAAAATAAAAAGATATCGATCTTTTTGTATATATAGGCGATGTACTATAAATAATTTATGTATGTAGCTTGTGCCTAAGAAAACTAATAACCCCTTAAAAAGTACAGCCTTATGTTACAATAGTACCTATAACAAAAAAATAATAAATACTTAATTGATTGTAGTGTATGTAACTATATCCACTTTTCCTGTATAGGGTAAATTGTAAAATGGCAATCTAATGCGTAATTACAGTACTGGCAATAAAGATAAGAGTATCTAACAAAAGGTGATACAACGTTAAACGTAAAATGAGAGAAACGAGCGCTTTATTACTTTTCTGAGTAAAGTTACAACGCTGAAGTTAGTTTACTATTCGTATACATAGTCGTGTATGAAAAAAATATATACCTAGTTAATCTTTGATCTTATAATATAACTCCAAGTGATTTACTTTCCAAATGGCGGTTAACGATAAAAACTAGCGACCTATTTCTAGCAGATCAGCCTCAGTTCAGCATTTTTCTATATAAGCCAAATCTTTATGACCATCTCAGAAAGATAACTGAGTGTAACTAAAATTACTTTGCCTATTTCATAGGGATGAAATAAGAAAATAAAACAGGTACCTCCAAACCTATAATTTTTTTTCGCTTTTTTAGATGTTTTACCTTTTCTTAATCTATAATAATATTATAAAGCTGAAGAGTTTGTTTGTTTGGTTGAACGCGCTAATCTCGGGAACTACTGGTCCGAATTGAAAAATCCACATACATCATGATACAACCAATAGGAGCGGAGCATCAATGAAAAATGTTGCAAAAAATTTGGGAGAAAAATATTTCTTTTGATTTTCAGCCCTTAGAACGCGAGCAGAGCCGCGGAAAAGGCTAGTATTTCATAACTTTGAATTCGAATTGAGTTTTTCTTGATTGATTCACTACTTAAGCTTATCATTTTTTTCAAAGGTAACAAATAAAATCTTTAGAATTCTATATGCTTTCACTGACATTATTTTTATGATTTGATACGTGATATTCTTCATGGTCACGGTTTCCGAAGTACAATGTACTCGGAAGCAAGGAAGTTGCAACAATGAAACAAAAAGAAATGAGCGTGCCATACTGTTGTTGTATATGGTATGTAAAATTTTTATTGATTTAAATTGTTTTAGACAATCATTAACGTACGTAAGTACGTAAATGAATGCACTACCACCGCGCCTACCACGTTGCTAACTCTACCATTGCAACGCTCATTGGTCAAATCAAGTCGCGCTCAAAACCCAACTCTCAAAGTAATCACTCCAACATAGCTAAAAACCATAAATTTTCTACGATAAAATCACAATTTTACACTGATAAATTAGAATAATGAATGATTTTAATGATTTAATAATGATGTCAATTTATAATTAATTCTGTTGAATTAATTATAAATTGACATGTTTAAAAATGTATTTTTGTTATTCACTCAGCGTAGGCGTATTTATCGACAGACCACGATGTTTAGCCTTTACAGGTACCTCTTAATAACATTTTATTCCTCCAGCATCCCAAAATCACGAACTCCATTTTCATCTAAGAATAATAAATAAACGTCGTAAGTATTTGCAATAAAAAAATTTAATATAACACGTTTCGCAAACAAAAGGATTCTTAATTTTCTGAACTTTAGGCGGCCTATTTGTAAAAGTTATTCGGTAATTTATTTTAACCTTAAAATTTTGCCGATCGTAATATATTTAAGCAACATTATGATATCATACAAGCATAAAATAAGCGTAGAGTAACTTTATCTATAAGCCTTTTCTTTGTCTACTTTATTAACTTTATTATAATTTTATTAGGAGACATTTCGCTCATATTTCTTCATTCTTACTTTTCTTTATATGTCTTATATTATTTATAATAAAATTACAATAAAAATATATTAGTAGTTATTCTTAGAAACATACACCTAATACTAGCAAAAAGCAGAGCTTATTATTTTTAAGACAGTTTTTTTTAATTATTATTTTTTATATAGGTTTATTGATATGTTTGGTTTTCTAACAGATGGTGTTAGTAGTACAATAACATTCTATCGAATGAACACACACTTTTTAATGTTCATTTTTTAATGGTGTTAAAATTATATTTTTTGACAGATAACACATTTAGATATGAAGTTAAATTACTATGTTAAAGCACACATCCATAGGCGTGATATTTTTTCAGTAAAGTGTACCACAAATTGAATGTGGGATAGTGTTAGGGCTCCCCTCGCTCGTTCTACTACTAATTTGTAAATCAATTGTTTTCTTGTTGTTTTAATAAAATGTTAAAATAATATTTTTTTAAGTTTCTTTTACTTTGAAAAACATATTTAATTAAACTGTATACCTAGGTAGAGATTTTTATGATAAACTTTTTGCCAAAAATTGACTTTTTGTCTATTATAAAATCGTATACATACTTTTTATCTACTTGTCCGTCATTATAGAGACGTGGGATTATTCTCACGGATATAACAACCCGCAAACAAATGTAAATGACATCCTCCATACCATTGTGCCCCTTCCGTAAGAATTTATCGTGATTAT
Organism: Boloria selene; assembly: GCA_905231865.2. NCBI lineage: Eukaryota > Metazoa > Arthropoda > Insecta > Lepidoptera > Nymphalidae > Boloria > Boloria selene. The sequence continues at coordinate 5,450,855 of HG993133.1, forward strand.
GCACAGCAAGATTGCTTCTTAACGATTATGATCGCCATTAAAGATATTTTGTTGGTTTACTGAAGTGTAATGAAATAACGAACTAAATAATATAAAGTTATGATACAGATTGGTATTAAACAGTGCTTTATAATGATATTTATTAAGATACATAATAACTTTAATTATCTTGTATTATACAGTTAGGTACTTAAGTATATTACCAACTAAAGCAAAACAATTCACTAAATCCTAATTAAATTCTGGTTTGCAATCAAAATTAGCCGTTCAAATAAAAAATTATGTATTTATGTGATCTTAAGAATCGAACTCTACATACATATATGTAGCACATCTTAAAAAGTCCAGAGGATTCTAAGAAAATAAATTTGAGTGATTTCGCAAACGAACTGACTTAGACCGATAGACCCTTGATGTAAATCCGGGATCTACTACTTTAGAAATCCCCTTTTTTACTCTACTTCAGTTTTCTTGAAAAAATGAAAAAACCTTTGATTCTTACAAATTTTCATATTACTTCAGTATCTAATAAAACATTGAAGTATCGAAAAACAAGCAATTACGTATGTGTTATTTGCTCATTTGTATCATGTAACGCTTGATACAATATCCTTGCAAAGGCTTATCGCATGACTGACGACAACGAGACAAGATCAATAATACGTGCCCATTTCATTAATATTAAATGCAATTCTTTTTAATAATTATTAATAATGATTAATATTAAATGAATTAAAATGTGATGATTTTATCCTACCTTATGTTGGACATTAAGTAGGTACGTTTTAACGGTTAGTATTATCAATACAAAATAATCAAAAATAATACATTTTGACGCAGTAAAAAGTAGCCCATATGTTAACCCGGATAACCAGCATTATCATACAAAATTAAATCAAAATCTCTCCCGTGGTTTTATCTTGGCCCTTTCTTAGACAGACTGACATACAAAAATTCTATGAACTATATAGGCTTTTGTATCGATAACAATGACGATGTCAATTAAATTTTCCAAAAAATATTTAATGAACAGACTCGACTCCACATTTTATTATATGTGAAGATGAATATTTATTGAATGATCTTCAAATTGAACTAAAATATTTAATATTTAAGAATATTTTTTTAAAATATCTAAAATAAGTCAGTCAGTTAAGCCTTAAGCATTTTACACATACGCCGTATTTGAATAGGTGCACTTACTCAATTATAAGTTAAATTATGTCTCAAAAGATCCATTTAAGATAACAATGCTCTATTCCCCGCTGTATCGGAGGGTGCCCCATCAAAGACACGCTAAACCGAACCCACTCAACGGCTTCGTGACCTCATTCCTTATATTTAGGTCGATCGCTCATGAATTTTAGCCAAAATAAATCCTGATAAAAGGTTGATTGTTTTATGTTATAGCAAACAGTGAATTAGCCGTTTAGGTTGGGAACTAAGTGAACTTAACACATATATTATCTATACGTATAATAAAATTATTAGTTAGTCGAATCTCCACATCATTTTTTTTAAATGTCATTGAAATAGTCATTATTATCGATGCAGAATCTATAGTTTTTAGAATCTTTGTCTGTATGTCTGTCTATGACCGCTTCACAAAAAAAACTGGATAAATTTTAATATTTGGTATGATAATAGCTGTACGTAGAGACGAGCACGATGAATTAATTGCACATATTCATACTACATAATGAAGTTTTTTTAATATCCTACAGTACGACCTAAGTTCGACAATTATACATTCTAATGCACCTGTTTATGGTGTATGTTGTACATTACGTTAACATGTTAGACATTCTGCTTATACCTACACTTCATTTGTACATATGTCTAATAACTTTCAACTCTTAGATTATCCGTAATATGATCGATGAGATTAAAAGTAATTGCATGTTACATTAGGATTAGAAAGTTATTCATTATGGCACACCCTGCCTGCTATCCAGTATAAGAGACTTTATATTCTGAAAATAATTATAAATTGCCTATAAAGTATTCATGCAAAATGACTATCAGTGTGCCCATTTGATTAGCTTTATGTTAATATAATATTTAATGTCCCAACATATTTATTTAATAAATATCAGGACTGCCATGCTTGTTACCTTCGGGTAGCAGCCGAATGGGCCGGCACGCCCCGTATAGTACCACTCTCTCACAGAAGACCGGCGTGAAGTGGCAGCTATGCTGTCGCGTTTCGTCCGGTGAGTGAGAGTCCGGGAGGCCCACTCTCCTTCCCTCCTCCCTCTTCCTCCCTCCCTCTTCCCTTCATCCTCTGCCTTCGTTCTCCCCTCCCTCCCACTTCCCTCCCTCCGCCATCCCTCCCTTTCCTGAAAGGCCGGCAGATGTCCATGGGCGGAGGTGATCACTTCCCATCAGGTGAGCCTCCTGTCCGATTGCCCCCTTTTTACCATAAAAAAAAAAGACGCCACCCTTATCACTAAAAAAATCATTAAATTCTGTCAAGCCGATTCGGAGGAGTTCGATATTTTTATATATTAGATAAACAATTGCTTTTTCTTTGCAATAAGAAACTGACACCATTCCAATAATTCAACATAAATACGAGAAAACTTAATCGTTAAGTAGGTGACTTGAGGCTTTCGATCAATTTGAAGTACCTAACTAAACTTTTCTATAAAGCTTAAGTCTCCATTTTGTATTTATGAGATTTATTTAATCAACTTTATATTAAATGCTTTCCTTACAAGCTTTTATTTGTGTGATGATTTTCTTGTTCAATCTTGTGCCAAAATTAATATGTAATTTAATTTTGATTTTATTGCTATTACAGAGCTAATAGGCATAGCATTTCTATACTTATTCATATTTCCATACGATGTTTAATTGAATTTAGAAATAATTTAGCTCGGTATTACAAAAAGTGATGTTACTCCAAGTTAGTTATCTGGATTTAATATAAATTTTAAGAATTTCGTCATAATTTGTTCACTACTTCACGCTTATGTGGGCTTTTTTCAACCCTTATTGTTCAATTGCTTTACAATTTGAGTACAGAATTATTTAACGATTTACATGAATCGCTTAACTACCTAATAACTAATAATAACTCTCTCTAGAAAGAGTTTCATTCTTGCTTTTTGGTTACTGACTCTAGAATTTTATTAAAACTTTACTTCTAAATAAAATCTGAAGGATTACAAAAAAGTCGATAAACAATTTCGTGTAAAGAATAATAATCTCAAAGATAGTTTTCTTTACGTCTTATATAATTTCTAATGGATTACAGATGTCAACCTGAGTACGCATTCAACATCTCGTTAAGAGATTTCTCCCCATATATTATGTAAAGCACCGGTCTTTTCTACTCATAACAAAGATTAAAGTTTAAATCTACTCACGTACGATGAGCAAAAACTCATGTATTCCACATTAAATACAAAGTTACACAATTCTACTTTCATTGATGACTTTACTTTAGAAACTATTTAAAGTTAAATGATACGTATATCGATATTTTTCAGGACACATTTTATATGTTAATACAAGACTCTACTATAGTCTCTACCATATTTAAATGGTAAGGAATCTTTATAATACACTGTTCTCTTTTAAACGTTTATTTTATTAACATACGTTTATAAGAAGAGTATTTACTTTATTTTCCTCTAAAACAGTATTATTAAGTCAATAATTACTCAATATGACCTTTGCAAGAGGGACTGGCAAGAACCACTAATATCTCAATTAGTCGTGGTTTTGCGTAACTGTATCGAGGTCACTTTTCTAATATCCGCCCTTGAGTCTTGCATTTGTCTGTCGTTCCAGCCCTAAGGTGAATGACCGGGAAGTAGGTCATATCTATTTATAGCGAATGGGCTACTTTGACAGACCGATGCCTGTTACGCAAGCTACGGAAACTAGACGATGATATTCGAGCTAAGAATGTGAAAATTTTCAGCTATGAATGGTTGCAAACATAGATAAATTAAACATAAATAAAGTTAAATTGGTAAAAATGCCATGACTAGTATAAAGATAAACTAAAAAAAGAAATTAATTTAATGTAGATATAATTGTTAAGTATAGTATCTACATGTATGTATAAAATGGCTCAAATAATGAATTAAAAAAATTATAACGTTGTTTCCACTCATTTGCCAATTCATTTATATATATATGAATAAATTTATGTAGTAATGGATGTTTTAGACCTTTGGATAGAAAACATTCGTTCGATTTTCAATGTGGTGTGCAAACTCTATTTACATTAGAAAAGGCATTAGGCACAGAATACAAATTAAAAAGAATCAAATCAATACATTTTCAACAATACAATGTTGTTTTTGATGCGATTAGAACTTGTGTTGGTTGATTGGATTGTAGCATCGTGGTTTGTTTGAATGAGGCTACAGTCGTTTTACTGTTAGCAGTTTACGTATTAGCAGAATGAAGCTTTGCTCAACATTATAAAATTATGATAACCTCAATTGTACGGAATAACTCTACTGCCTTAATCCAACTTTAGTCTACAATTAACACATTTGCCTTAAATTTAACAATTGAGTTAAGAATAAATTATAATTAATATCTATTATGTCATAATAAGTTGTTAACAAAAATCACATCTAATTAATAGCTATTATGTCATAACAAGTCGTTTTTGTTAACAAAAATCACAAACAATACAATACAAGAAAAATACCTAAATATACTGTATAAATAATAAACGTTTCGTATAGAACCCTCGCTTCGCTTTAATATCCTAACCAAAACAATACTGGTCAACTTTTTGCAATAAGAATTTGATAAATGCTTTTTATACTGGTAACCAACGTTATATAATTATCTTATAGACATAATTCAGTCCGTTTTAACATGCTTTTTATTAATATGACGTGATTTTAATTGTCGTATTTAATTGAATGACAGTACTGATTACATGACACGATATGGACTATGAATTATAGAAGCCCTCGCTTATGTATAGGTACATATGTATATATGGTTTGTTTCATGATTAGTATGGATTTCTCAAAGATGAGATATTTTCTCACCATAAAAAATCCTTTATGTTGACACTGTATAAATAATACATAAATATTTCAATATGTTTTTTTCCGAAAGAAATCATGTAAAATATGCCTCAAAATTTTATTACATGTACCTATAGATAAGATTTTACGAATGCGTTACCGACCAAAAGCGTCTACAGTTTTTAAGTAATGTTAAGAAATTCAAGTGTAATACACCATGTTAAATGTCAAAAAAATGAGGGACAGGTCTGCTTATCGTGATAGCACTGTTTACTCCTCACGTGTCACCGACCCATATTCTGTAATAGCGGAAGTCGGATAGGCCACCCGCGGGACGCGCGTGACCACGTACACTGACAGCTCAGCACACCTCACCGTTTATGTTATTAGTGCGAATGAAATTGGAGCCAATATCCTGTACAGTTCTTGAGGCATAAGCTCAGCTTTGCATTTGTGTGAGTGATAGCTAATAGCCAATAGCCGCGCATCAAAAACTAGTTAAAACAGGTTTAAACCAATCTCGCAACGTTTATCCGTATCGTCGTATTTGCACTCGTACACTGCACTCACACAAATGCAAAGCTGAGCTTATGCCTCGAGAACTGTATGTCAATACATCTTAGTGTATTTTATTATGATCTACTTTCTACATAATTATGCCTAGTTGATTTAGCCTAGCTCAGACGACAGAAGGCAATGTGGTCCTGGGATTGACTCCCAAGTCGGGCAAATTAAAATATTAGTCTATACTAGTGGCTCACACTCGCTTCGCTTGGGTCCGTCCCTAGATCTAAGGCGAGCCGCGGGTTCCACAAGTAATAAATATAGCCTATGTTACTCAGTGATAATGTAGGTTTGTAATGCCAAAAAATTTTGAAATCGGTCCAGTCGGTTTTGAGTTTATACGTTACATACAAAAATACAAATATTTCCTCTTAGTATAGGTATATCTACATTTATTAGGAAAATCTAAGTACCTACTAGTTCTAGAAAATCTTAATGCTAATTGGGGTACGAAGACAAATGCTCAAAAACTATATTAGGGACATCGTTTATGAACATTAAATCATTTACTTTAATTTTATTAAATTTTAGCATTATGGTTATCGTTCATATTCACACTTCCATTTTCTGTTCCATAATAAATTTAACTCAAAAAGAAGTTCGTGTGCTCATTTAAACAATTTTCAACTTCGAAAGCAAATCATCAACACTGGAAACTTAATTTCATTTCATGGAAACTTTAGTCATAAACTCGTCCCAACTTGAGCTAAAGGTATAATACATAATACCTATATTTAATATTGCCACAGATCACATAATACTATACGATAATGCTAACCAGCTATAATGGACTAGAACTTAATTTGTAGCGCCATTGCAATTACTGCTTGTAATTACTTTTTTAATATAAGAAATTTTTCTCTAGCGAAAATATTGTTTTTAATTACGAAATGAGGTTAATACTTTAATTATTTTCTAATCGATTCTATAAGTGTATTTATATTTGTTATCGATTATGTGTGTTTATTATATCTAATAATTTATACTCCGAAGCCTAACTGCAGCTTGTACCTTTGGATTAAAGGTATAGTGATTTATTCATCTTATTTTCGTCTTGATTTCATCCCAATCCGTCCAGGCATTTTAGCGTAAATGGGTAGGTTTTAAACAGGCACACAAAAAAAATATGCATTTGTATCACTAGTCCGATAATATTATTATTAATTAATGAAATAATATTATTATTTATTTTTAAAACTAATTGTAATAAATAGGCAATATTTTTAAAAATATTACTCATTGCCTAAGTAACATTTCTAATAAGTATTTAATATAGAAAATTATTTGAATTCCCAGGTGCCGAGAGAAAGCTTCAAGCATATCGTGAAAGCGTGCGAATGTCCACTCTACTGGAAGATGCCATTGTTCCTGGCCACACAACAGAACCTCAATGCGGCAGTCGATGGACACAAGTTCATTGATTTTTGGAGAGAGTAAGTAAAATATCTTATAGTACTAGTTAGTACTTAGCTTTAAGACATTACGTATAGACTATCGCCTATCACTATGCAGATTTTCTTTCAAATCTGTTGAGCTTGTTGATTTAGATTTAGTTACTGCGTGAAGTTCATATTTATGTGATATTGACAGTAAGTAAATAAGTAAGTAGTTAGGTCAAAATCTAGACAATACTTAAGTGAAGAGAACAAAAAAAATAAGTAAATATAAAGAAAATGAAAGCTATTAGTATGTTTAAATTTTACAATCTCGTCTTTGGGAAGTAGGTAGACGTTGTAATTGTATACTAGGTTTCTATTATGTACATTTAAGGCTGAAAAATAAAACAGATCTCATACGATCTCGCATCTACTAATCCACCAACGTTAGACGATCGTAAATATTTTATTTCTTTATATACTACTAACTATAACTAAAAAGGTCGTAAACGATTGCGGCTTACCGCAAGTAGGGCTTTATTCATTTATCTACCGCGAAACTCACCAATATGTATCTCAATTACCACAAGACCACGAGTTGATTGCCACGATACTAAGTTGCGTGATTTATGTAGGTATATATTTAGATTTCGCGTAGCATTTTGTATTATAAAAAAATATACATGAAATAAAATAATGTCCATCTGAACAATTTCGAACACGGCTGAGACTTCCTATCTCTATTGTAATGGGTACCTACTGAAATATATGGTAACTGTTGTGCATTTTCTATTCCACTGCCCTTAAACCCTGGGTAAAAGACATTGACTCTACCGATGAAGTATCAGACATAGGACTGACGGCTTTTAGTGTTCTCTGTGGACGGAACCGGCAACTTTGAAACTTTTACCGAAATTTTTATTTGCTGCCATACATTTTAGCAACTAAGCCAGCAAGGCACTTATTACAAATTGAATGACTTGTAATATATATCTTAACTAAAGCGAGTATTTTATAACACAATCAGCAAAAGTAGTTTCAACAGTTAAATATTAATTAATAACTTTGATAATAAATGGATATTCTATGTTTTAATCAGGATGACATCACAATGTCACGACCAAGCATCCCGATTTGTATACATTCTCACTCGAGGGAAAAATGCTACACTGACCCCGGAAGACTTCGTCCCACTAGTGCAAGACGTTGTCGACACACATCCTGGGTTATCGTTCCTGAAAGAAGCCACTGAATTTCATTCGCGTTATGTTCATACTGTAAGTATTGACATTTGTACTGATTATTGTTATTTTGAATACATACATTACATACTGTAAGTATTTTTAATTTGAATTTGTAGATACATAATATGGTCTCCTTTAGCGCATTTCTGTGTTGGACAAATTTTTATATTAGATAGTCAATAGAACAGATTTTTCGTCGTATATTTTTTGACGCTTGTTCAACTAATATATATACATTATTTATTTTAGTATAAAAAGAAAAACAAATAGTCTCATTTTCGATGTAATAATAATTTTGCAAGATAAACAAAAACATTAATTGCGTCTCGAATTTCCAATAAAACCTATTTTTATGTTACCTAATAAGTTGTTGCCTTTTACAAGTTTGTATTTGTATTAGCAAATAACAGAAATAAAATTGAGCCCAAGTAAACCTAATAAATTTATAACTACATATTATATACTTATGTTTACTATTAATATAGGTACTATTTCTTAACCTTCCTACGAGATATATCATTATATCCTAACTTTTTTCTTGTTATATTTAACTTTCTACCCTTTCAAAATTATGTAATACCTACTTTACAATTTTATTCAAAGCCTAAGTTCAAAACGTAAAACTAACCTTGACATACATGTATCAAACTTTAGACATCAAAGGTAGAAATTAAATTCTCGATGATCCTTAAGAGGCAAAATTCTGGCTAGAAAATTTCTTTAGCGCTCCGGTCTTGAATAGTAAAATCGTTACTATATCTCTTTAATACTATATAATAAAATATTTAAATATATCATAAATAAATTATAATGACGTAAAAAGTATAAGTCATTATAAAATAGAAGGATGAAAATTTAGGGTTATAACCATATTTTGATGCCAAATCATAAAAATAAAAAAAGTAGAAAATAAAAAATGAAATATCTTTAGAGGAAAGGTGGCTACCCTTATCACCTAGGCTCTAGGGGAATAAAATATAGCCTACGACCTATTCTCAGACTTACCAAATGTACACAAAAAAATCATGTGTGACACGAGATTTTTGTATATAAGAGATATATTATGTATTTGCAAATAACAAAAACTTATTTTTAATAGTATGGTTGTGTTCAATTATAGGTGATCGCTAGGATATTCTACTGTGTTAACCGTTCCTGGTCCGGAAGGATATCTATCCCGGAGCTGCGAAGATCCAATTTACTACAAGTGATACAGCTTTTAGAGGATGAGGAAGACATCAATCAAGTTACACAATACTTCAGGTGATTTATCGTTCATACTTAGATTTTTTAGTGAGTTGTGAGATATGATGAGATATGTTTAATGCTTATGATTATTTTCTTTATTTCCAGTTACGAACACTTCTACGTTATTTACTGCAAGTTTTGGGAGTTGGATAAGGACCACGATTTGTTTATTGATAAACATGACCTTGCAAGGCATAATGATCACGGTAAGTAGTATTGAAAAATGCTTTTGGTATTAAATGAATTGCTTTAGACATAGTATTTATTCCAGTGAGGCAGACATGGTTTTTCTGAAAATCGGTTTTCACCTGAGCCGTTTAGCAATGCATGATACTTAATATTAAATTCAATGAAATTGCTACACATAGTAAATTGACTTTTTAAGGGAAACTCGTGAAAAAATGTCTTAAAGCTACTTAATTTTGTTTTAACCATACTTAATGTATTGATTGCATCTTCTTAAAAATTCAACTAGCACAGTCCAAACTGATTTTATTAAAATTGTTTTATAAAGTCTTTATAGTAGCCGCATAGTAGATTGAAAGCCGAAAAGTATTCAAGATTAGACTTATTTACCTAATTTCAATGAAATAAATCAATACCTTTTAAGATAAGACCTATTTATGATTTTAAGATAATACCTCTAAGAATTTAGAGTCTAATAGTAGGCTAGGATGTCAAGCTATGTAATTCAGTATGTAGACCTTTTGCTATTGTTTTTCGTAAGTGTTAAATCTGGACTAGGTATTGCACTAACATTTTCTCAGCACGAACTTCATATTCATGTCGTTGTAACATGATGAAATTGTTACAAAGACATGCACTAAATAAACTTATTCTTGCTTTACTTTATGGAAAGATACTGGTATTTACAAAATGTGTAGTTGTTTACTCACAATATGTATCAGAAATTGTGAAACAATGTTATTAACTTTAACCTATGTTTTAAAGCGGCATTAATTAAATAGTATTCTCATTTTAAAGTAGACTTTTTTTATTATTTATGAAAATATACTTAAGACATTCGTAGTAAAAAGTCATTGATTAAAATTATCCTTTTCTTTTACAGCATTATCAAGCCGAATGATAGAGCGGGTGTTATGTGGTTGCGTGACCCGCGGTAACCAGAACAGATTGACTCCAGATGGTGAACCAAGAATGTCGTATACTGAATTCGTGTGGTTCCTTCTTGCTGAAGAGGATAAAACTCATCCCACCGCTATTGAGTATTGGTTTAGGTGAGTCATGATACTTTATTATATAAAGCTGCCATTCATGAAAAGATTTGACGTATAATCCACAATGGTCACGAGTATTTCGTACGTCTATGGAAGCAGGTATGTCAAAAATTCGAATGGTCTGAGACCTGAGTTGAGTCTATGTAACATTGAGAAAACGTTGAATTAGTTCAAGTCTCGGATTTGATTTTATTTAATGCTACACTTAATCCTTACTGATATAACAGTGTTAAATACTGGTTATCTGTAGTAGGTACTATACAAGAAAGTGAGTAAAGACTAAAATTATCCAAAGATCTTCACTACTGAAATGCTATAATTGAGATCAATCAAACAATTGCGCATTCCCAGCATTGACACTGGGTCTTAAATTAACAATACAATGTTGCGTTCAGATACAATCATGTGCTAGGAGCGAAATCATCCTTACTCTCACTAAGTGAAAATATTTATTAGACAGAGAAATTATAAGTTCTAAATGTTCATGGTAAATTACACTATATTACTTGCCTTTAAATTAAAATTAAAACTGATTATTATAAGCTACTCCTTATTATATCATCTTTTTGTCAGTAAAAATCCCGTCAAAATCAGTCGCCGAAACAAACAGAAAAAAAGATTTTTTCCTATAAGTATCGTATGACAGTACATATGCATTTAATAAATACCTGAAACTACAATTATACACATTTGAATATATGTATGTTAAACTAAATATTTTACTACTTATTATATCTTGTCCGTGAAGGAAATAATGCGCTTAAAGGCGTCGTCCCATGAATTATAATATTCGTGTCAATAACAATACGTATATGGCTTCATTTATTATAAGCCGATCGCTTATCAAGTATAACAGTGGAGAAATTACAAAAAGGTTGCATGCATGGAAGCGCTCAGCTCTAGAAAGTTCCATACGAGCTGGTCACGTAACGATTACCATAGTTATGATGTGGACAGTGCGGAAATGTATTCGTAATGACCAGTCAAATATGAGAGCTATAAAAGTTTTTTTATCAACTTGTTATTTTTTGTATAAGTCAATTTTTGTCGTATAAACCAATTCTTAATTAAGATAAATATATAGATATAAGTTAGTTAAAAAATGACATTTTGTAGATAGGGATATAAGAAACTCCCTTTTAACAATATTTACAAGCGTATAGCGTATATATATCTAAAGTAGTCGATTTTGCGTTAATCTGAATTATTATTTTTATTGTATATTAAAAATATAACAGAAATAATATAAATAATATGTAAATGTAGGTCGCCTGTCATTTTGCGCGCTCTCACGATAAAGTACCAATACGAAATCGAAATTCGCATGCCATGAAATATTACTTACAAACGGGTATTGTACAAAAAATAATAAGTACATTAGGCAAAATTTAAGTACTTATGTTATGAATTATAAATGAAACTATCTTTTCGGATTTTGTCGCGGATTTATTATGATTTTTGGTTCCCGACGTTTCGAATGCTTTACAATAATTAAAATGGTCACGGGAGAGACTAAGGTATTAGACGTCTCAGGGGCTATATACTTGTTACAGACAGTGCCTACCCACAATTTTTTACAAATATTCAAAATGATAGACTATAAAATTATACATTTCAATTCTAAACATTTAAGATTTCAAAATTTTATGAATTTTCAAGATTTTAGATACTCAGTAGTCAAGTTACTGATTAGTTAAATGATTCCCCTGAAACCTAATCCCCTTAATTGAACCATCAATCGAGCTCGTTAATGATCTTGTTCCCTAAAGGAGAGCTTCTCCACTTAAAGATTACAGAAGTATAAGTATACTAGCTACTGCTCACACGTCAACACGTCTTGTTATATAACTTCATAAAATAGATGTAGTTTTAATATAGAAGCCTATTTAACAAAATTTGAGTTTTCCACGCCATAACTTCTGTAGGTATATAGCATATTGGAGATGTATGCTTTGGGGCCTTCTGAAGCATTTCTTTGATTTTTTCTTTCTTAACTTACAAATTTCTTTAACGTACAAAAAGAAACGTAAATATTTAATAAATTCCAGGTGCATGGATGTGGATGGCGACGGCTATATTTCTATCTACGAGTTGGAATACTTCTATGAGGAACAAATGCAGAGAATGGAGGCTATTGGTATTGAAACATTGCCGTTTACCGACTGCTTATGTCAGGTGTGTACTTTATAATTGTATAAATGAGTAAACATTTTATTTTAATAATAACGTAACAAGTACCTTCTTATTTTGTATTATACCGAACATTTAATACTTCATACTACAGAACACTCGGTGTGCAAGGCACACTCGCAATTGGCCGCTTTTTTATTGAATGTCACATGTGTATTGTAAAAAAGTCGGTTTTTTATTCTATCGTGTGAACCCTAAAAATAAAGAGTATTCATCGGATCATTGACATAATTCTTTACATAAATTATCTCGTTCCAACGGACAGAAATTTAGACTTTTAAGATGCAGATCATGATAAAAACAAGTTTAACATAATATTTACATTGAGATATTTTATTTATAACTCTCTCGACTCGCCCTCGCTTCGCTTGGGCTCTTCCCTAGGTTTAGCACAGGCAAAGCCGCGGGATCCGCTTGTTATGCATATAAACCTTCCTCGTGAATCACTTTATCTATTAAAAAAACCGCATCAAAATTCGTTGCGTAGTTTTAAAGATTTAAGCATACAAAGGGATATAGGGACAGAAAAAGCGACTTTGTTTTATACTATGTAGTGATGGGTAAACGTTACTTATGCCTTATTTCCAGATGTTAGACATGGTACATCCAGCAGAAGACGGTAAAATAACGCTGACAGACCTGAAGAAGTGCAAGCTCACGCCGATCTTCTTCGACACCTTCTTCAACTTAGAGAAATATCTCGACCACGAGCAGCGCGATCCGTTTGCAACGCAACGTGATTCAGACTCAGAGGTAGCATTCTTATACATTGTGTTTGATTTTACGTATTATGTGTAATAGAAATGATGAAACTATTATTTTGAAACATCTTTTAATAATCGAATTTGGAATAAGTCGAATGACCTTATTCCAAAAATCATGTAGTATGTTTAACGTCAAAAACTAGTATATCTGCTTATTAGGACATCCAAGAATTCACATTTTGCTAAAAATAAACTTATAGTGCTCATAAATTAAGCTCTCTTTAGGATTGGCACTCTCCTTACAATTACATAAAATGATAAAATCGTTCTAATTGTCTATAACAGATGTCAGAATGGGACAGATTCGCTGCAGAAGAGTACGAACTACTAGTAGCCGAAGAAGGTGGCAGCGACGCGCAGGACCAAATGTAAGCATCCTTAATATCACTCGCGATATCTTCCATACAATCTTTGTATAATATTTTTTTTCTTTAAAAACAGGCAATTATATAAAATATATAAAGAGTCCGAGAAAAGGAAATATATTAATCGTTTCTTTGAGTTGTGCAGGAGTAATCAGTTTCAAGGACATAAGTCAAACAAATAATGTTTATTTGGTAAAGTAGATGTATTATTTCGCACTAGACCCGTTAGTACGAGCATTGTGAAGCACGTTGCTCTAGACGCTTTCCCTTCAGCCCGCACAATGTACGACACGAACCAATTAACAGACGACCCACTATACAAATTACAAATACATATGTTCTGAATGCACACAAATACCAGTTTTAAAATTCTTCATACCAAATTGTAAACGTCTTTTGTTCTTCATTCTATTGCTGTCTATTTATTGAGTTATGTTACGCTTTTCAATATATAATATAATTTATATTTATTATAATATTATTTATTATAATTATGTACTATGTAACATGTAGTTGTCATCATTAGTTTTGGTTCATTATTTTTCTAATTTCTTTCATCAGGGAGGAAGACAGAACTGGCTATGCTAGGGTAAGAAAGTGTTGTATTGCGGTTGCAGTGTATGTCTTGTGTACTTTTGCTGCATTGAATTTGCACAGATATAAAATATAAAATAAAATAATACGTATGATACAATAAATTGCTAATCGTCATCAGAACAATAACGGTTACATTATTACATTTGAGTAGGGCTGTCAGGCCCAAAAATAGAAAAAATGGACATTTAGTCGTAAAAGCTTGATCCATTTGATTTTAAAGAAAAAACAATTGTGTATTTATTGCTGATATTCAAGTAAGACAAAGCCTAACAAGCTTTTGTTTGTCAACCGGACAGGCCGGACTTGAATACAAAAATATTTATCCGGACGCGATTGTTAAAAGACGGAGACCTGGCAACCCTACATAGTAGCCACTATCCCTTGGGGCCTTGACAGTTTAAAAAAAGTAACTTATAAATAATTAAATTCTTTTAACTTTTTCTAACATTTTAAAAGTAAAATATTTTAAAGGTAACAAGAAATACATTTCCATTCCATATAACTTTTTACGTGTTCTGATTTCGAAGCCTGATATATGCTTGATAATATGAATGAAGTGAAAACGTTGCGACGTGACACAATAAAAAAAATTGCATTTTTTGTTCTCGAATATATCGCTTGCATTATTCCTATACGTGTCGAAATGTTTAAGTCAATTCGAAACACCGCAGCAAATGTTTGTACTAAGTCAAAGGATTTGTGAAGTTTGCTTGAAGTCTGCCTTACTGATGAAATATGTATAATTTGTAAATATTATTTATGATATTTTTTTTAATTTTCGCCTTTATTTACTCAAGGACGAAACTGCTTTAAAAGAACCTTATATAAATAAAAAAATCTATACCGTTCTTGACCTACAATTTAGTAGGTACTTGTTAAAAAAGGGTTAAATACAAAAATAAATTGTAATTAGTAGAATACTAATATTAAAGTGGTTTCGTTCTTTATTATATTCCATTCTTACATATTTACTCAGCTTTTGTTTGTAAATAATATCCATATTGGCAGTTATCAGGCATGAAGCGACTAACAATGAATACAATATTGCCAACCTGATGCATTCAGTACATATAAACCATTAAAATCATTTTTATATGAAAAATGCTAAAAATTTGGTATTAATATTTCAGCTCGTACGATGAGACGGATGAAGATTGCTTATCACCAAATCTAGACGATGTAACAAATACCGATGTAATAGAAGATTCAAGTATAGAGGATTCGACACTAAGCGAGGGGTCCTTGGCAATGGCGTGTCGCAAAGACCCCATAGGAGTAGTGGCAAGTCGAACTCCAGCACCTCCCTCTGGTTTTGTAAACCTCAATACAATATATTCCATTGGTACTAACGACCGATGGATCAACCAAAACAAACCCAACCCAGAAAAAAAAGAGAAACCTATCCCACCCGAGAAGCCAGTTAGTTTAATGATGATGAACGGAAAAATGGACAATAAATTTGGATTCGGCAACAACAGTTTCCTTTATTCGCAATTGAAAGCGAAAGATCCGCCGTCGTATACAGCAGCTACCAGCGGATTGGACAAAAGTGGAGAAGTTAAGAAAACTGTGATATCTCCTATCAAAACTTCAGTGAAAACACCAACGAGTCCAGTTAACGGAATGAGCAAGATCTCAGACAATTATGAAAGAGCTGTCGCAGAGAGATTGAGTCCCCAAAGGGAAGTTGCTAGACTTAACCGTAGCAGTTTATTTAGTAAAGTAAATACTGGTGTAGTATCAGGGAAAGTAAAGAAAAGCAGTCGTCAAGAAGACGACGAAGACTACGCGCGCGACAGTGACGAATGCTCCATTTAGTTAGGTTAAAACACCAAAGATTGTGTGCAATTTATAATTCGAAATCCAATAAAAGTTGTAGAATAGGGAACTTTCTAGAATAACCAAAAGGTTTGGTGTTTGGAAAGTAAAAATTGTGCAAATTGAAACTTTTTGCATCAATACTGTTATTTTATCAGAGAAATATTTTTTCAGCGTATCCTAGATTTGATACGTGCCTTGAGTGTAGTTCAGTAGACACTTGGACTTTAAAGTGTAGCAGTAGTTTTTGCATTATTCGGGTTATACAATATTAGTGCGAACGGTGTGTTTTAACATCGCTTAAGTTTCAGCATTTTATTAGTATTACGGACATTTAAACAATGTTACTTTAATTATTTACTGTAGTATTAAGCATATCATATATGCATGATTAATATTCTGTAAATGTCAGAAGCAAAGCAAGAGTCTCAATCTTGTACTCGCGATATAAATAGCTCTTACAAAGATTCTTGGTTCACAATGCTAAGTATTTTACGCCTATAGGGAAGTTGCATATAAATTCTTTTAATATATCTATTCCAAATAAATAAAAATATCTAATTGTTATACAAATATCGTAATTATATTAATCCATTCCAAGAATGTTAATCTTTCGTATACCTATCACACGGAGCATGTTATCATTTTACTTCAAGAGTAAGTAATTGTTATTCAAAATTATACCTATCTATGGCTCATTTTATATGCGACTTTGCTTTACCAAGAGTAAAATTAGCTTTTCACATTCATGAAAAGGCCTCAATATTATCCGTCATCGCTGAATTACTCATATCATCACTCCATCCACAGATAACTATTTTGGATATAGAAAATTACATAAAAATCAATAACAATAAAAATAATCATCGCCAAACGCTTTTACGTCAAAAAATTAAAAAAAACACGCACAGGTATTTAGATATCGAAATATTTTTATAAGACGTTTTCGTAAACGTTCTAGTTTTTTAAAAATAATAGTGTCAAATTAACTCGATATCGATGTATCGGTCGATGTTACGTATAGCGTATGATTAGTTCGATTATCCTAGTATAATTCAAGTATTATATAGATACAATAAAATTTTGAATATAGTTTTTTACATAGCAAAATTTATATTTTAAATTAAAATAACGAATTCACATAGCACTTACTGAAAGAATCTCAGATAATTCTTTTGCTTTAATTATAATAATTAAAAAATCTTAACAAAATGTTACTTCTAATAATAACTAATGCTCTCACAATAATCTATTATACTTACTTACAATGTCAAAGTGGTACAATTATTTTATAAATTAACCGAAACTTTTCTCAGTATAAGAACTGTTAATAACTTGAGTATTAAACTGTCCATGCCCGAGACGATCGCGACCTCGACTACGGTCAGCGGCTGGTGGTGGGAAGTACATTCACCGACTTTATATTATGCTATATACATGATGTATGTATGTATAATACATATAAATACCGCGCAACGCGCATGACATGACTTTTCTTTACATTTACGTATATATGTAATATACAGGGAGTCATATGGGACTCACCGGCTTACAAGAAGACAGCAATACATAACCACCTCGTCTTAATGGGGCGTCGCGCGTAAGATCACTTACGCAATAAACCACGACGCCCCTACGCGACGTCCCCGTCAAGTCTGCCGGAGCAGACCGCAATCATTATAATATAAATTGTATATAATGTTCGCTAAGGCCTTGGTCCCGATCGAGTTCGGCAAGTAGGTATATTATGGGTTCTTAATACTTTCTATTTAAATTTGGAATTTTGTTATGAATAATTCGAATACCGCTAATAATAATTTTAGGTAAAAATGGCAGCTGTATATAAGCTTGTAGGTAATGCTAGGTAGATCTAACGTTTTCTCTAGTCTACAGGGTGCTGAATATGAGCTAATTGACGGTCTACCTTTCTTATACTTTAGTTTCACAAAAAACTACAGCCAAAGAATGGGTTGTTCAAATTGCCTATCAAATGTTGACTAATCGTATGTTTGGTTTTTAGATATATTTAGATATAAATGTTTTTTATTTACTTTTTAATAGATTTTTTATTACATTATAATATGATTACCGATTTTAAAATTGTTTTAAATATAAGACGTGATGTATACTATACATTTAAAACAAATTTTGTGCCTCATTTAATAGAGTAATTTGATAAAAATGCCTAATTTTTTCAATTTCACGAATCTTACGTTACTAATAACTAGTCATTTAAATTCTTTTTTTAACTTCAAACGACAATTAACTAACATTAACCAATTATTTACCAAAAGAATTGTTTGTTCACGATTTTAATAAATTCTATTGTTACGTTGTATTCACTGTAGGTTGTTTTAAGGATTAAGGTGAATTTTAAATGTTTAATTCGTATAGGTACAATCATTACCTACGTCATGTTGATGCAAATACTAAATAAAAATATTGTATACGCGTGTGATTTATAAGACTATAAATAATTTCGTTAAGCCGACTCTTATTCATCGATGTTTCGAACTTTGCATATCGATATTCGAAATTATTTCGGGAGAGCATCAGCAAAGGATCTTTTACAGATTTCCCGAAATCTAATATAATGACTAAACTATTTTACTAATTGCTTCATTATCTCCTATTGCGATGTTTATTATATATTGACCGCCATATCTTAAGAAACGTTTTTCTATTTTGTAGACATTTGCGGATAGCGGTGTACCTACTAGTAAAAATTGTTTTCCAGTCATTATCTAATCCTATTAAAGTTTATTTAAATACATATTAAAAAAAACTGAACCTAAAAAAATATTCTCTCAATTGTTGTTTTGTTTTTAAAATTTATCCCCAATAGGGAAAGGCAAATATTCTCTCAATATGAATACTGAATAGGTAATTGTTTTTGCCTTATTATTATTAAAGAATTTCGTCTGCAATATTACATTAAAAAACTAATATCTTCCAAGTATAACCCCAAGCCATTTTAATTATAAGTAGTGCCATTAAATTATATAATATTATGATCTTGTATGTTTGCATGTGACTGAAAATCTTGATTTAAATTAATGTAAAACACTATTATTTCATTAACGAGTTTATTCTATGATATAATAATTAATATGTTTGATATTCAGTTTACTTTAAACTGTAGTAATTAGTAAATAAGCTGCATTTGATTTTTTATCTTTGTGTCCAAATAGAAGTTAGTGAAGTGAACCTAATATTCTGTTTTACTTTATTCGTAATGTGGTCTATATAAACATGTGTTTCCTATAACTATACTTATCGTTAATTATAATTTAATAATCAATTTTACATGACTATGTAAAATAGTTAAGTTTATTAGTATGATGTAATTATTAATACTGTATAGATTTTTATGTTGTAACATTCTTTTTGAAAAGTGTACTAGGCACGGTTATCATAATGACATTATGTTAAGATACCTATGTTTGATTTATTTTAATGTTGTATTCATAAGTATTAAAAAATTAGAATTTAGATTTCAGAGTTTGAAAAAAATAGAGAAAATAACAGAGTGATAAGTACCTACCTAATTTTATTTGGTAAAATAATTTAAGTTTTTAACGCAGTCCCATAATTGCATCTAATTTGATAAAAATATGTTTAAAAAAAAGTGAACAGAATAAAATTATTATGATGATAACATTTTACTTACTTAGTTTTTAAGCATTGTATTTCTCCGGTATAGGCATGTCCGGTTCGTATAATATTATGTTGCTAGAATACTAAAAATCAGATTTTTTACAAATGTTAGGGAAAGCGTAGAGTTGATGTGTTAACAAGAGGGTGGCAGATCTAGTTAAGACCTAATAAAGTACATTATTGTATTAATTTTTTGATGTTTTATTTTTTTATTTCTTGGTTACCAAGCTTTACTTATCTACTTGGCGTTTTACGGAAAAGTTAAAAATGCATTCTTTCAGTATAGATACCTACATATAGGTATTATTAAAAAAGTAATATAACAACCTGAGACATAAAATAAGTTTATAAAGTATAACAACAAGGATAACCTAATTCATAAAATATAAGAGTTACCTATAAATATTTTCAATGATATACAATGAATATTTTTAATGATATACTTATAAATCTTATAAATAATTTAATATACAGTACATATATTTACATTTACACATTATAATAATAAATAAATAAATAAATAAATATAAAATGTATCAATATGCACGTGTCTCGGAAAGCGCATAGCGTCGTCGGTTCTCGTTATTCGTTCGTCGCATCTATCGGAATTTGCGATTGAAGAAGTAGGTATAAAGAGTGCACTTTTTCTTGCGCGACACTTATATAATAATTTGTTTATCAGTATATAACATAACATATAAGATTTTCGATGAAATCGATTAGGTTTTGTTTGGTTCGGACTTTGGAATCGGAATAAAGATACGAAAGATTATGATAATTCCAACCAATTCTAACGGGCATGACTAACAACATGTAATGGTGCCTCGATATTCTCGATATTGGTATGAATATTTAGCAATAAATACCGTATATATATTAAATAATCGTTTTCGTACCTCGGAAAGTACGTAAGAGTACAATGTATTAGGGTAAACATACCGGTTTACCGACCACTACCCCTTTTCGACCACTTCGCATGTTAATTTAAATAATAAACAGTGTTATAGACCGATCTTTTCTAATTTCGTGCCATTCGATCCGGGCGAACTTCACCGTTTATATTTTAACGGCATGACCTCGAAGTTTTTAAATTGAGCACTCAGTCGTTCTTTCAAAATTTGGTGTATAAACGCGTGTAAAATTTAGCGAAAAGAATAGTAGGTGGATTGATTTTCAAAGGTAAGTATATTTCAAAATCTACTTTCCGACCGGGTGGTCGCGAAACCGGTTTATTCGCGTCGTTTTTCTTTGCCTTTATTGCGGAAACCTTAAATTCACCAACATACATTGCACTATATTTGTGAACAGCTAGAGTTTTGTGAATTTACAACTAGATTCCGACCGCCGGTATACATTATATTTTCAAAGATATGGCCTTCCAAAATAACGAATATTTAACGGCCGATGACCAGTAAAAACAAAACCTGTCCCCGGCCGTTTGAAAACTCCCTTATAATCTTACTAATATTATAAAGGTGAAAGTTAAGATGTATGTTTCAATGTTTATTACTCAAGCACAAAATTTGGTACAGAGATAGAGTATACTCTGGAATAGCACATGCTAATTTTTATTCCGGAAAAATATATAGTTCCCTTGGGATATATCTGTTTTTATTTTGTAAAGGCGAACTTATTCAAGCTTGTAAATAAGCTTATGTTTAATGATAATGGATACATTTTGGTTGCTGTGCTTGGTGTTAGAATTGTGCTTGTTTTTATCAGATGGCACCTATCAGTAAAGAAAAGAAAAAAAATTAAGAGCCGTGCAGCTTCAACCCCTCAACTTTCCTTTGAATTTAAAAGTCCTTCTAACAAGCGTACGAAAACGCTAGGGCGAAAATTTCACATTTCGCACAGCTCTATTAAGATTCCAGAGTTTTTCTTATATAACTCTTATCGACATCTCAATATCACCATTTAGTGACATTCAATTATCACAAATCTTTAGCTTGGCAACAATACTATGAAAAAAGAGATATAGCGAAAGAGGACAAAGAAAACTAAATTAAGAAAAGAAAGCTCGAAAAAGCTAAAGAGAAAAGAGCAACTATTTCACCACCACCAACCATCAAAGAAGAGAATTAAAAAAAAAGTAGAAGAAACTCAATCCCGTGTTAAATGTAGTTCTTGAGATCTTGACCTTATTACCGTTACATAATTTTATTTTTAAGTCGTAAAAGAGAGTAAAAATATACAGCTTTTGTGAATTTATTAATTGTATTATTATCATACTATTATAAACCTTACAGGCTATAACACAAGAGTCGTTTTTCTACCGTAAGATAGGTGGCCGATAACCAGTGCACTAGTGGACGATAACTGAGTGAAAAGGCCGATAACCGGTATATTTGCTATTTTTACGAATATATATATATATTTTTTTAATTATGTATCACTGATACATCTATAGGCGCTAGTTTTAATGAAACTAGACTATTGTAGGATGAAATGATATTTTTTTGAAAAATCTTGGAGTACAACATTATGATAAAAATCAACTCCGAAGTCAACAAGCCGCTTAAACGGTCGATAACCGGTATGTTTACCCTATATCAATTTATAAATGATTTAAGAAATGCATGCATGTCAGCAGCTAAAAAAGTAGGTAAAATTATGTTGATCATTCATTAAAAGTTTTAATTCCACCTTAAAACTGCTAAATTTTAAAATTCCAGCTTATACTCATTCGTGTCTTTCTCACAAATTCTAGAAACTGGAAGAATTTATAATAATAACAATAATATTAAAGAGCTTGTTTGTTTATTTGGTTGAAAGAACTAATCTCATGAACTACCAGTTCTGAAAAATTGAATCGTTCGGAAATTAAATATTCTTTTTGTGTTGGATAATCCATTTGCAGAGGAAGGCTATAGGCTATATAACATTACGCTGTAGTCAGCATCTCTTATTAGTTTATGAGCTGAGTATGAATGAAAAATGTTACAAAACCGGCAAAATCATTCTTTTTGAAAGCTACCATTGCGTGCCCTGCGTAAACGGTTAAACGGATAAAATTTAAAGTTATATAAAAACTTTGCATGCACTTTTGAAACTTTTTGTGGTAATAAAATTTATTTTAAAGTTACGTTATGTTAGTTATTTGCGAAGGTGTTTATGACATATTTATAATGTTAAATCTAAGAATTTCTAAAGTGCTACTTGTGTATTATAGAAGTCTAGCTTGGGTCTAGCAGCATCCAGCATCAAGATTAGTGGGGGTACGTCGGCTTATCGTGACAATAGTGCCGTGGCGTGTTGATAGTTATGTCAATGGACGACCCCGATAGAATCTTCTGTCTCTTTTTTATCCCACGCAATGCAAGTGTACTAAACCCTTATCACATTACTCGGATTCATTTCGTATTTCATAAATACCATTTCATTGTCACAATATCCATTGAGCTTGTTGCGCATTGTTGCTAAACCTGTTTCACTCGACCGTGGTGTCAACCCGTGTCAGTTGTCACAGTGACATGTTGATTGTTCACATTCACAAATCACAACTGACATCTGCAGTCCTTTGCCTTTCCCTATTGGGGATAAATTTTAAAAACAACAACAACAACTGACATCTGCTGACTGCTGACAACTGACCATAGAGTAAATAGTATATTGATATAACTGACAGATATTTTTTGTTTGTGGCCGTTTGAATTTTGATTTTATTATTTATATTATATTACTTAAATGTTATGGAGGGTATTCACACATCAACTGGTATTAGGATCGGTTAAAACATTAATTAAGCCTGAAATTATTACGAAGATGCCCTTTTACGCTGTAGCGAAAGGTCGAACGGCAGGTATTTTTATGACTTGGCCAGATTGTGAAGCACAGGTGAAAGGTTTTCCTGGAGCAAGATATAAAAAATTTGATAATATTGTAGCTGCTCAGGATTTCATAACTTCTGTAGGTGGTAGTACATTAACACAGAAAGCGAAGCCTTCAAGCAATCGAGCAAGTTTTGGTAATAATAGTTCTAACCTCAAGAGATCTTATTCTTCATCATCAAACTATCAAAATGATAATACTCATGTTGCAAATAAAACATCTAAATCTATAAACAAGAAACCTGAAAGTAGTTTCATTGATTCTGATGAGTCTGATGAAATCAATACCATGTTAATAAAGCAAATGGATGATGTTGAGAAGAGATTAAAAGTATTTGAAAAAGGTGTTGATAAGATTATTAAAAAAAGTACTAAAACTTCTGATCGTAAATCAATATTAATTGAACCTCAAGCTATTCATAGTAGTACATCCACTAATGGTAATTTTGAAACAGACAATGAAGGCTATGTACAGGTTTATACAGATGGAGCTTGCTCTGCAAATGGTCGCAGTGGCGCAAGGGCTGGATTAGGAGTTTATTGGGGTGATGGACATTCATTAAATATAAGTGAACCAGTTACAGGTAGAGCTACTAACAATTGTGGAGAAATACAAGCTGCCACTAGAGCAATCAAAGTTGCTCTTAGCCAAGGGGTCAAAAAATTAGCCATTAATACTGATTCGAAGTTTCTAATCAATTCTGTAACCAAATGGATGCCTGGTAATTTACTAAAACTTTTGAAATTAAATACTTTAAGATTTTTTTACTAACCAATAGTTAATAGGATACTAAGAATAAACAAGAAATATTTATATATTTAAATTGTTTTAGATTATTATGTATTTCTATGTGATTGATTTTAGGTTGGAAAAGAAAAGGTTGGAAACTTCAGTCTGGAGAGCCAGTTAAAAATGAAATAGACTTTAAAGATCTTGATAGTGTCCAAAATAAAATTAAAATTAAGTGGAACTATGTGGAAGCTCACCGTGGCATACATGGCAATGAAATGGCTGACCAATTGGCAAAAGCTGGAGCTGCCAGATATAATGAATAATTTATGATATACTACACTACATGAACTGATTATAAATTTTAATAATTCTTAAATTTTCCAGATGTATTTGTAAAATTGTTATTTGATACTCATAGATTTGCTCTTAACTGTGTCTTGTTTGCTGTAAGTATGTTTTTGTTAAAGCTTTACAGTATTTAAATATTTCTTAGTAATTGCGATCAATTGATACTAGACACTGCAGGTCAGTTTACGTTTATTATAAGTTTTTCATAATTTATAATCTTATCATTTAATATTTAATGTAAATAAATTAGTTTGACCTTAATTTTTCACTATTATTTGTAAGCCAATCTGACAAGTAATGTGATTGATAACTTGATAAGTGATAATATTTGAGCTGTGATACAAAAATTGTTACAGTCTGAAGTTAGTTAATAAATGAATCGAATCATATATTTTTTCAATCCCCTCATTAAAATAATGTTAAACATTTAAAGTTAATTTTTGAAAAGTATTCCACATTTATTTTAATTAAAATAAATATGTTTATAATAATCTATACAAAAATAAATATGAACTTTTTGTAATGACAAAATTAAAGGCTTAGTTAAAGAAAACAATTCTTTATATTAATCTATTTTATCTAGCATATGTAATCCTAAAAAAATCTAAACTAAAACAGAACCGATTTGACCGTAATGCACTGATAACTGATTTTAAAAAATTGGTCAATAGACTTTAATAATTTTGTAATATAAAATATGACAAGTCTCATGACAGTCAAGTATAGTTCAAAGAGTATAATAATATAGTACTGGTATAGTTTTTCAACTGTCATGACGTTTTTTAGGGTGCTCCTAAACGGGCAATATTTGGTGACTGCAATATTGGCAACTAATTGCAGGGCCATCAAAAATATTCCAACAATGGCACACATTATGCCATAACAATAAAGAGCTACCGAGACAACAATAGGACTGGCCGGGCAATACTACAGAAAATCGATCGCTCAGCGATCGTCAGGCAATATCGGTCATACGCGGCCATACCAAACATGATGTATAATGTTGCTGGCATTGCTTGCAATGTTGCCGACCACTGTATTGCAAATAAAAATATTAAGTAAAATAAAAATATTGCCAGTTTAGAAGGTCAATACATAAGGTCATGCTCCTGATCTATTGAAAATATATATTTCAAATGACACGTATTTGTTTAGTAGTGTTTGCACTATATCAAGTTGTCTAGTCATAGTAAGAAAGATACGAACCTAATTCGGTCAGTAAGATGTTACTAATAAAATATAAATACTAATTACTATTCTTATATATAGTGCCCCAAGTATATATATTATTATTTTTTAGTTTTTTCTACCCTAAATGTGTTTTCTTAATAAAAATTGTCTCATCATGTACAAAATGTTCAATTCAATTATTTTGTTCAATAGCTTCTAGGGGTGTCAGTTGGGCAGTGTTGCATAGAATGGAGACGACATTATGGATACTGACCGGAAAAAACACACACAAAATGCTATTAGAATTAAAATAAAACAATATTTTTGTCGACAATTTCTTTATTGAAACTAAAACATTTCGTACCTTACGCACTAGAAGCGACTTGCCTTCTGAAATACTAATCAAACTTCACATGAACATGACTGAAATCCTTATTAAAAGTACTAATTTCAAAATTACCTTATTTGTACAAATATCATTAAATTAATGAGATATTGAACTTCAAATGTAGCTTCAGTATACCGGGCTTAGAATACTTAGAATAAAATAGTTGTATAAAAAACCTTACTTAGGTTTAACATTGAGCGAATTACTGTATAAAATTATATAATAAAATATATAATTCTATAAGAAAATGGCCCACATCTTATTATAAGTAAAGTATTCAAATTTACTTTTAGAATACACCATGAAAAATATAGTCAAGGAGTCCAATCTTTATAAGGTTTAGATTTCATATGATAAATCGGTCCATTTTTTATAGCAGATTTATTTAGATACCACTAACAAGGTGCATAAAACTGTATGCGTGTAGCTCGAGTTAATGATAAAGGTCATAAACACTGAATTCCTCCCTTCCTCTTGGGAAATAGCAACCGCAGGACTCCCTGCGCGTCCTATTTTTTTTAAAATTTTGACAACTTTTACATACGAATATTGGATTGGACTCCTATATTCTTCATGATATAATCACAATTATTAATTATAGTTAAATAACTATAATTAATAATAGTGAAAATATAAATCATCACATATCTCTTACCTATAACAAAAAATTTGTAACTTTCTTCTTAAAATAATATAATTAAGAGTGGGTATTATATCATAGAAAAACTATAGATATACATTTAAACCATAATAAAACAAAAATATAAAAATGAAACCACCTTCATCAAATATTTTTAACTTAGCTCTAATGACAATTCTTACTCTAATATCTCGATATTTTAAAATAAAACTCTACAATATTGCTGTTTACGAAACTTATACATGTAATGAAGGCATACATTTATTAAAAGTAGGAGTATTTACAATTAGTATGCATTTTTAAAAGTACAATGGATAAACATTATTACATTAATGGCTATTAAAAAGCAAATGAATGTGTTTAAAAAGACTAAGTTTTGATAAAAAAATATTGTGAACAAGTCAAACTTCAATATGAAAATTAACACTCATATATTTTTAGATTAACTAAAAAGTGTGATATAAAAAATATTTTTATGGCAGCAATATATTTCTAACTTTATTTAAGCTTTGATTCATCACATAAGACAATAATTTGCATAATTATATAATAATCAAGTTTGAAAGTGTAAAACAATTAATTAGCACACATTCACTTGTTATTTGGGTAAAAAGACATCCAGCTGTAGCTATATACAGCATCAACTTAAAAGTAACCAGTCTTAAAATATATAAACACATATTATAGTGAGTGGCAAACATTTAAAAATGCGATAGAAGATATGCTTCAATACGCAAAACATTTGCCGATCATTATGAAAATAAAAATTTAAATAAAAAAACATGTTGAAAAAAATAGACATTACTTAAGAACTTACTACTATAAGATATACAGAATACATATTAATATTTTCGATAGATAAATCTGCCAAGACTCCTTATGACCAGTGAATCTGAGGGAGATAAAGAATATGCACTTTATAAAGTGCAATGCACGAAGCATCAAGTGTATGTAAATCGATATTGTAATAAAACTAGAACTAATTATAAAACACTTCACTGACTACATTCTAGCACTTTCTATATAAAATTGTCACAACACATACATAGCAGTTAAGGCATAATTCATACCATAGTTAGAATTGATTAATTCTGAAATTAATGTATATACTAAGCCTTATATGTGTGATATTAACATTTTCAATTATTTGAGCAAGAACTATTGTTTTATATTAATTATATGACCAAAACTTCTTTCAGATACATCAAACTAAAAAAAATACCTGATAATCTACTAGTAATTATTCCTTTTTTTTTAAAAAAAACAATATGTGATGTAGCAAATGTTCTAATTATTTGAACTACTCTATTGTAATAATTCAATGGCTGATGATATTCTAGTAAAATTATCACTAAATAATTTACACTATTTACACATTTTTATCTTGTATTAGCAATTTTGCATCTCTAAAAAGAATTCTAGAGATGCAGTGTCCCAAAAAGTATTGATAAAACTTTCTCGCGAAAATATAATATATTACATATATAAAAAAATATTTTAATAAAACTTCTCGCAAGTACATAATGTACTTGAAAATAATAAACAATGAACTAATAGTTTATATTAACGTTTACAATAATGTAAAAAAAACGCTACAAATGCAAAATTAAAAAAAAAAACTGATTAATTTCACGATTTTAATAACTTGAAATTTTTATTATTGCTATATATTATCTTAGGGGTTTCACTATACTTCAACCGTCAGTGTCTACTTAATCTAATTTTAGCTCGATGTTCGCGTTTTAACTTAATTCACTTACTGTAGACATCAAGGATCAGTGAAAGGAGTTTACAGTTCAATTCCCACAATACAGTCTCATAGTAAAATTTAACTGTCTCAAAACACTAAATGGCTTTTTTATTAAACATGACTAATCATATAACATTAGAATCACTAACCCAATTTTGTTTTCATTAATTTCTAAGTGACTTTACAATTGCTTAGTTGTTTCTACTTACTTTTTCACACATACATGTCTATATATAACTAAAATCTTCACACGCTACCTAAAGCATTACTCATACAATATGTACAATCAAATTGTAAATAAAAAATATAGAATATTCAATGCAAATTATTAGAAATAAGCCTGCGCTCCAGTTTTTCCACAATATTACACATTTAGTCCATAAACAAATATTATATGAACACAATTTATTTATATATAAATAGTTCAATTGAGAACAGTTTATAATTTATATTGTCAGCCCTTTTAACGCCCCACTGCTTGGCACGGGCCTTCCTTTAATACAAGGGGGATCAGACCGCTGGGTCCACCTCGCTGGTCTAGTGCGGGTTGACGAACTTCACATCATGTCTTTTGAAAACTTGCTAGGTTCTCTCAGACATGCAGGTTTTCTCACGATGTTTTCCTTCATCGTAAGACAAGTGGTAATCATGATAGAAAATGAATCACACATTAAAATATCAGAGGTGCGAGACCTAGAATGAACCCGCATCACTCGGTTATCCAAGCGAGTACGTTACCACTGTCTAATTTATATTATTTGGAGTACATTTTAATTCTCATGATGTGTAATATTGTATGGTGTGTTGACGCCGTGAAGGCGTAACCAGCGGCTGGTTGCCACTCCCCGCGCCCACTATCAGATAGCCACCGGAGGTCACCACTTTCTTGGCAGCGTTTTCTTCGTTATTCATTAACTGGAATAAAAAAACTATATAAGTTAAACCTAGTTAGAACTAATTAAAATTTTAAAATGGCTGGACAGATTTAAATAATACTTTTTTGTTTTGTTGGAGATGTGTAGGTATAAAAAAATATAGAAAAAACAAAACCAAAAAAGAATAGGTGAAAACTCGAAAGTTTGAAAACAGACCTGAGCGCTAGTAACATTGTAAATGTGAAAACTGTCTTGGTGGACTAGGAGGACTTAGGCTTGAGTTTAGTTTTATCTAGTATATTATTGAATTTTTCTGTTAAGTTCGTTTTATTATTAGCTCGGAGTTGAAAAGTTGGCGGTATTTCACCCATCAGTTAGTACTAAATTAAATTAGAACTAGTTATGACCTGGAATAGCAGGTATAACGATTATTATATATTTCTCAGAGATGAGATACTTTCTAGCCGTAAAAGTATAGTCGAAAACCGAATGAATGGAACAACACATTCATTCCAAGTAGTGTCCTTAAAGAACTATAGTACATTTAATTACATACTTGTTTATTTATGAGTAATGGTGGCACCTGTTGGGGTGTGGAGGGCTTGTACGTGCCGACGCATTTCACTGTTTGATTACCGCTCTGATCTTCTACCATACTCACTGAAAAATAGTACATTTAATCAATTTTTTTTTTCAAAGAATGTAAGTTTTCAACTAAATTTTCTTCTGAATGGCTTCAAAGAGTGCCGTTTAGCACAGATAATACACCAATGTCATCTAGAATGGAGAAGATACAAAGGAATTATTTGGTGTCACAATCTCACTCATTCACAACGAAATATCGAAAGCAGCTTGATGTATAAAAATGAAATTTGGCAGGGAAGGAAAGTAGTTTATAGTTACTAACAGTCCGGTAAGAACGAATTTTACGACAGGACCGGATTAAACAGGTCTAAGTTCGCAAGTTTGTATGATTCTTCGTTTTCTGTGCTACAAACTTTAAATAGGGCACAAAGAAAGAAGAAACGAATGAACGATCGAAGCGATAGGATATTTTACTAGAGGGTCTCTAGTAAAATATAAATTATGAGTACATAATTTCAGTTTGTTTTTGTATATTGTATACACAAAGTTCATAATTCTTAAATAATAAAAAAAATATCTAAGTAATTAAAATATATAATATAAACTTAAAAATAAATAACTAACAAATAAAAATAACTTTCTTAAAATAGGATTATGACTGCCATTTGTCAATAATAACATTCAATGTTATTATTAATAGGAAATGTTATTGTTATTAATCATAATTATTTCATAAATAGTGAATTGTAGTGTTAAATGTATAAATATTAAATGTATGAATGTCCATTAAATAAACTAATAAAATATGTTGTTATGTTGGGACATTATTACACACAGCGCCATCTAGTTATGTGGTAAGCTACGTAAGAAACTTGTGTTACGGATACCAGACAGTTGATATACCTACTACATATTATATAACTTTAAATACATACATATTATAAATATAAATACCCATAACTGGAGTACAAACATCCGAGTTTGACAAATGAATGCCCCCAGCGGGACTCGAACCCGCGACCGCTGGCGCAAGAAAGTAGCATCACTACAACGTGTTAATTTTGCGTAAACACATCACTGTAATATAATATTCCAGTACAGATGGCCAGTTATGAGTCAGCAAGATTCAAAACCATGGCCGAAAACGGTCAGGGGGACAATAGTCATTCATATAATTCAATAGAATATGTTTAAATACCGATAATGGAAGATTTCTGTTGCGTGTTGTCCTGTCCGAATGTGCGCGTAGCGATCTTACCGCCGACAGTCAGCACTGGTGTCGATGTTGTGCTCTTCTGCAATGAATACAAAACATTATATATATAAGAATATTATAAATGAAACTATCCTTTCGGATTTTGTCGCGGATTTATTATGATTTTTGATTTCCGACGTTTCGAATGTTTTACAGCAATCATGGTCACGGGAGAGACCAACCAAAAATCATAATAAATCCGCGACAAAATCCGAAAACATAGTTTCATTTATAATGTCAAATATTCGCGCAAACCTAAGAAAGTATTATACAAGAATATTTTTTCGATTCTCGACGTTATAACGAGTGATACGGGTTCAAATCCAGGTCTGATATTTTCATGTGCGAATTATTTGTAACATGATTACCACTTGTCTTGCGGTGAAGGAAAACATAGTGAAGGAACCTGAATGTCTGAAGGAACTAAAGTTTTCGAAAGACATGTGAAGTCCGCCAACACGCACTAGGCCAGCGCGGTGGACTATGGCCTGATCCCCCTCGTATTGAACGGAGGCCCGTGCTCAGCAGTGGGTCGTTAAAAAACTACTCAATACGATACTACAAAGTGATTTTGCCTTGCCTATTACGATTTTAACTCACCGGTAAATTTTCAGGGGCCGGCTGCAATCTTTTCGCTAACGCATTCACATTGTCTTTACCTTTATCCTGTAAAAAAAAACTTTTAGAAGACCAGTCGAGATCGTAATAAAAATGTATTTGTTTTGGTTTCAATATGGTTATTATTATATTTTTTCTTAATTAATATAAGAACCGTCCACTCTTTTTATTTATTTTAACTGTATTCTATTTAAAACATTACTTATTATTTTTAACCATTGTTCAATTTCCTATACCACGAATGTTTGTAATCCAGTCATTTGTAATATGTATGTATTTAAAGTTTTAATATGTTTGTAGTCAACTATTTGGTATCTGTAATGGCGCTGAGTGCAATAATGCCCCAACATATTTATTTATTATATTTAGATCTAAAAGCTTTGTCTCTTCAGCATGAGTTTTAAATTGGATCTACCTGATTTCTTTGCTGAGTGCAAACATTGGAATGCTGCGTCCAATGCGCCTTCTGACACGGATAGTCGCAGTACGACGTGTTCCAACAGCAGTAGAACTGAGCTTCTTGACTGCAATTCGCACACCTGTACACACATATATATTAAGTAAATAATAATGTAGACTGTCAATACATAATATAGCATATAAAATAATATATACAATCATAAATTGTTTTTTGCAAACTCTCGTAATTTTAAACAGTAGACCGATTGACGCATTAGTTCAAATATATAGTTTCTTATTGGTAGTGCCATGCTTGTTACCTTCGGGTAGCAGCCGAATGGGCCGGCACGCCCCGTATAGTACCACTCTCTCACAGAAGACCGGCGTGAAGTGGCAGCTATGCTGTCGCGTTACACCCGATGAGTGAGAGTCCGGGAGGCCCACTCTCGTTCCCTCCTCCCTCTCCCTCCCTCCCTCTTCCCTTCATCCTACGTTTTCGTTCCCTCCTCCCTCCCTCCCTTTCCTGAATGAAAAAGTTATACTCTAGCTACGTCTCAACGATATTTTTTTTATCCTTGGGAAATGCATACCATCTGTAAGAAACAGGTGATGTGGGACTCACCGGCAGGCCTACTATCTACTACTACTGGTACTACCTACTACTACTAGTACTACCCACAAGCACCTGTCATCCCTCTCAATGGGGCGTCGCAGGATTGCTTGTGCATTCTACTACAACACCCCGACGGCCCGGCAGGTCTCCTAGGCAGACAACTCAGCCAAGAGAGTTGCTCCACAGTCCACTCTGCTATCCAGAGAAGTACTAGGAGCAACCCGCAAAACACTGCCGACGTCTCAACAATCTTAGGTAAACGTGTCGTAACTATTTTAATGTTTTTTTTATATTTTTTTTTCTTTGCGGTAAGTATAATATACCTTTACACATTTCTATAATTGTAATTAGACTTGTTTTAATGTACAATAATAATAAATTCAAAACAAATGGATTTTTCCGAAATGAACATTTTAACGTTGTAGACAATAATCAATATGTTAAAATTAATATGTTTCAACTTTTTGCTTATCTTTAGGGGTCGACCATAAATCACGTGATGTTTTTAAGCCACTTTTTAGACCCCCCCTCCCCCATGGTGATACGTGGTGAGGTTTAAGATTACCTCCCCCCCCACTCAAAATCACGTGTATTTTTTTACAAAGTACCTTAAAAAATCTGAATATTATTTTTATATAAAGATTAACACTTAACAGGTATAAACTTATATATAAAATTCTCGTGTCACAATTTTCGTTCCCATACTCCTCCGAAACGGCTTGACCGATTCTCATGAAATTTTGTGAGCATATTGAGTGTAAAATTCGTCCGTCTGTAACTTATAACTACTATAACAATGTAACGTTACTTATAATTTATGAATGTCTTAATTTTTATACATGGTATTAATGGAAGTATGTCAATACTTTTTATAAGCAATCCAATTAAGACCAATCGGTTCATTATTACATTTCCATTCTTACTAATAGCGACGCTTCGTGTGTCTGGGGGAATGTTTGGCCCATCCTTTTGGTCTCATCATCTGTTATGAAGAATTTATAATACACGATTTTTTAAAGCATAGCATAGCTTTTAATAGTGCCATTTCTTGCAATAGTAGTTCCCGTACAGGACTTTTCATAGAAGTTTTGGAGGTGACTAGGCTTATTATTATAAAAATTCGGCGAAAAAAAAATCACGTGATAACTCGGTACCCCCCCCCCTCCCTCCTGGTGATATTTCGTGATTTTTTCCGACCCCCCCCCCCCCCCCCATTCAAACATCACGTGATTTATGGACGACCCCTTATGCGTCAGATAGATGGTTTGACTTTAAACGACACTTCCAACAATTAGTCATATTTCAACTAATTCACACAAAATCTTGACA
Organism: Boloria selene; assembly: GCA_905231865.2. Classification (NCBI taxonomy): domain Eukaryota; kingdom Metazoa; phylum Arthropoda; class Insecta; order Lepidoptera; family Nymphalidae; genus Boloria; species Boloria selene. The sequence continues at coordinate 5,485,455 of HG993133.1, forward strand.
AATTATCTACCAAAACCTCATGAATCACTCTATCTATTGATAAAAACCACATGAAAATCCGTTCAGTAGTTTTTTAAGTTTATCGTGAACAGACAGACAGACGCGGTGGAGGACCTGTTCTATAAAAATTAGTGATGATAACCTAACCTAACCTAACCCAACCAAACTGGTTGGGTTATGGTGGTTGATTTTTAGCCTTTTATACCATTCACGGTGAAACTGCAACTGCCTTCACTCTTCCTGCGGCGCTCTGGATTGCCACATATACTTACGGATAATTATCTCAATTTCTTGTAAGAAATATAGGAAAAGTTTGAAATAAAATACATTTTTTTTATATAAATGTATTGCTATTAAATTGTTGTATTACAATATAAATCAAAAATATTTACACCATTCAATTTACTTATTTATTTTATTAGACCACTAGCAAATTACTTACTAAACACATGAAAAAAGTTGTATTATGGAAAACAAAACATAAAGAGTAGTACCTTAATTATAGGTTACTTAAATTATACGACATTAATGATAGTAGGTAAAACAAAAAACAAAAAAAGTTGGAACTTTACATTTTAAAAATTAAAAATATATAAAACAAAAAATATTTACTCTTATATCATTCATAATCTCTATATTAGTATAAACTAAGTAGTTGCCAGGTGGGGTGACTAGCCGCGTCCGAAACTTGTGAGAAAGATTTAAACACATTCACACTTATGTTAATAGTCCACATTCATTTTAATATTCATAACTCACATCCATACCGCAAAATTATTCATATACGCCTTCTTTTTCGCCCAAGTATATCTGCGCCTGGGAGCTCTTCTGCAGAATGCCAAATTCTCCAGCAATCCACTAAGCAAAGATATACGTCACACTGGGCGCATTTAGTATGAATCGTTTTGGTTTTCTTATTTCGATAACAAATCACACATCTTCTTCTAAACTGTTGTCCTCTCAAGTGAACTGGCTCGTGTACGATATCTCGCCTCAGCCTCATGAGATCCCCCCCTACTGGCTGCCTGACCTCTGGTAGACAGGGGCGATGCCGTCTAACCAAAGCTTCTGCAAGCTGATAACGGAACTCGCGATGCGTCACAGGCAATTTACTGCGCCGTTTCAGCGAACAAACATACATAACAAGAGCATTATGAATGCTCACATTCAGCAATCTTTTATACATTTTTATGTACCATTTCACGCCCCTCTTTCGCTCTAACAGATACATGGAGAGTTTTTGATCTTTTAGATCAACTCCCCTCATGGATATGTTGTAGTCCTTTACACACACAGGTTTGATAAGTGTTTTACCGGCCTTAGTTTCCACGTAAGTGTCCGGTTTGTGATAGGTGGAAATAATATTGACAATTTTGGAGTCCATCCATGAAATTATGGACACGTCTCCACAATGGCAAGATATTATTGTCCCTTTACTCAGTTCTGTTGGTGGCTTTGCTATATCACTTGGTACGTTTCGACGGCATACACGCAGGGTCCCTAAGCAGTCAAAGCCCAAACTTTTCAAGTAACGTGCTAATGATGGGCAATTGTAAAAATTGTCCATCATTACACAATGTCCTCGATGTTCGAGACCCTGCAATAAGTCAAGGACCACTTTCGTGCTTTTGCCCGCAATGTTAGAACCAAGTGACTGGTTAGTAATAGGCCCATCTGCCTTGCCAATGTTGATTTGGAATCTAGCCATATAACCGGTGTTGGACTCACACAGTTCGAATGACTTTATTCCAAATCTTTCTGCTTTTGTTTTTATGGCTTGTACCCAAGACAAGCGGCCATCGTCAATAGAAATGTCAGGCCCTAAATTATAAAGGGATTCGAACTTCCGGTTCAGATGTTCAATAATCGGCGCCAGTTTAACCAGCTTAGCAGACAGCTTTGCTGAGAAAGTTTGTTCATTTTGCAGCAATTGCTGACTCACGACAGCGGTATTGTCAACAAAATGCAGAAACTTACTGAGCAAAATATACCGATTATATGACATAAGACTCCTGAATCCGGGTAATTCAAGCACTTTATTGACAGTCCAATACTCACTCAGCGATGTTCGCGAATCGATTGTCATAAACATGTAAATGGCGAAGAGTAGCATCACCTCATCTACATTCGTGTCAGTCCACGAATGAAGACGAGACGATGCTTTCAACTTCCCATTGCTACGCTTAGCTTCGATCGTCTGCTTAGCATAACGATTAGTTTCAAGTACGATCAACTCTATGATGTCTTTATCCCATATGTCTGTAAAAGCATCATATGGCGAATCGTACTCTTTTAGTGGCCCAGGGGTAGGTCCTGAGAACTCCTCGCGAACACCCTTGAATGTCTCGAAATCCGATACCCACATAAAACAGGGCGACGTACCTAGTAGGCAATCAGCCGCATCATCCATCCCCGCATCTAACTCCGACATATCATCACCACTTGGCTCCTCAGTGACAAGAATGTCCTTTGACACGTCAAACTCATCATCAAACTCGCTATCGAGTTCACTACCATTAGCTTCACGTCCAGGCACCTTTCTTGATGATACCGCTAATCCCGAAGTTGATGGACGAACTTCAGTTTCACAATTAGTGGTACCAGTAGCGCCAGATGAAAGAGATGGGCCAGGCAAATCCTGCACCCACCTCTTGACATGCCAGGGTGCCTCTTCCAACAACTCCTCTGTTTCTTCCTCCGACATGTCCAATGCCTCCACCCGCTCGATTACATCGAAACTGCAGACAAAAACATTAAAATATTATATCGAGTACCTCGAACCGGTAGGGCATAGAGGTGACTAAAAAGATAAAAAATACAAAGAACTTCACTGAAACTATATATATATATTATATAGTAAATAATATCTGATGGTGGCTGATAATGATGATAAAAAGTAGCCTATGTTTTATTCTCGGTCATTATGTATATATTTTAAATTTCAGCCAAATCTGGAAAGTGGTTGTCGAGTTATAGAGGAACAAACATCCAAACAAACAAACAATCATTCAAACTTTCGCATTTATAATATTAGTGTCATTAGTAGGATATGCTATTCAGAAACTACTTACCACGGCGGTGGGGAAGAAGATAACTCCAGTTCGGGACGCAGGTTGGTGTCAATAAGTCCCATAATAAGAGCGCGACAGGCGGCACTCTGTCTTGGCGGCCCTCTTTCAGATGGTTCGGGGGTTACGCTCCGCGACCTTGATGACGCGGACATCAGCCTCGCATTGCTAAAAATATAATAAACAATCATGAAGTTATTCACTACTTGTACCATTACACACCCACTGCACCCCCTAACCCTGGCGCACATAAGTTAGTACCATGTTCCTATAATGATATAGTATAATAAAATTTATTAGATTAGAAAACGTCTTCCTTTATTGAAGTCGGTAAAAAAACCTCAACATTTATTATTCTTAGACATGACCGATAGTAAGAAATGAGTTGAGATTTTTTTCCTATCCGACAATCGCCGAATTTCACTCTTTAAAACATGATAACAATACGCAATAATATCAAAAGATATTAGCCAATTTATGTTCGTAGATAAGTATTCTAGCAACTTATATGTATTTTCTGCGATATACAAGGATACATAATAGCATATAAACATTACAAAATACGGCGGTCATCACGGTCAAAATTAGTGCATTTTAATAGTTTTGTTATTTTTTCATTGAAATATTTATAACTTTTCGGAAAAATATCAGGCAATACAAAATCAACACTTATATCAACACTTATTTATAATTTTATTATAAGATTACTTACCTTTATATTCATTTTTATCACACACAAAATTCACGAGCTTCGACAGTAATGGCGGCGCGCGTCACTGAATCACATGCACTGCACTTCGTTTTTGTTTCCTTTTGTTTTAGTATAGAGTCGTTCCGATTCAAATGTTACTAAGATCGATCTATTGTGTATCCCTAAGTTAAATATGCCGGCCAGACGTTGCTAGAGTAATGAAACGTAAAAAATCAATGACCAATGGCAACCGGTAAGTTACGAACCTATGAGGTTCAGTTGCCATTTCAAGCACTTTCTCATATGAACTTAAGGGGGGCGACACTTGACAGGTTAAAAAAATCAAAATATATAATATAACTATATATAATAATATATAATATAACTTTGTTTTACTTAACTAAATACATAGTATTCACTTTTTGCTTATCTTTTTAAATATACTTATATAGAAAATAATAGTCCAATTAAAGCATACCACTGTTTCGTCTTAGCCGCTTTAACAGCCGCCTCTAACTCCATCTGCGCGGTTCGACGCGCCTCGCTGACGGCGCGCGCCGTTGTTTTTTCGAGGGACGCTCGCATTTCCGTTATCAATAAATCTGTTTGGTATAATATATAATAATTAAACAATTATATAATTTTAAATAGATATTATAGAGATACATTTAGTATTTTTGGATATCCTTGCCATATATTTATTTTTGGTTCACAACGTTTCAAAAATCGAACAACAATCACGGTCATGACTGACCTGACTCACTGATCACTGACTGTTAGAAATCCGAAAATATAGTTTTATTTAAAAAAACATTACTGGGATCAGGATATCCCGACCGATCTCAACCACTGCGGCAATTCTCATTGAGATTAGCCAACTGCGCAGAAAATATTACACAGCACAAGAGTACGCAGACACCACTCTCTATTCTTATCACTCTCGAATTCCGACGATAATAATTCGACACATTCTGTTTTAGCACACAAGGGAATGAAAACAGATATATTAATTTAACAGTTCAACACTTCCATATTTAATTTAACAGATTTTAAATGAATCTATATATTCGGTTTTTAGGGCACGTTTAACTTATTTTATAAACGGATTTCTCTAAGTTAAATTAGACATTGCTATAAAGCATTCTAGAGTCGAGAACCAAAAATTCAAAATACGACAAAATCCGAAAAGTTAGTTTAATTTTATGAATTAAATCGTCAAATATTCGCCTAAACACATGTACACAGATTTAAAAAAAACATACCGTGATTGTGTTTTAATTCGTTAATCTCCTGTTGGTGCTTCCACTGCATTTGCTCCATTTGTAACTTTAGCGCGGTCACGTGGGAAGCGGGCTCTTCTATTTTGTCCAATGAATCTTCTAGCAACAGCCTGAAGAAGTCTGCTAACTGAAATATGATAAATAATATTACATATTTTCAGCATCAAATGTTTTTATTAATATTTTATTTTAAAATTCACTACTATTTACTAAATTTCTTCTTGTATGAAGAAAAAATAGAAATCAAATACATTTGTTGTATTCCATAAGTAAATATCTACATTACATTACCTACTGCCTCGTAATGTCGTAGTTAGTCCAAAAATCTTAGGTTTGAATCCTGGGCAGGCCAAGTGACAACTAGGAATTTGTAAGTAGACAGGGTTACAACCCTGTGCCACGAGATGAAAATAAAAGCCGTCAGTCCTGCGCCTTAACTCTCACCGGTCGAATCAAAGTATTATCCCATCGGACTTTGAGAGTGACAGGAGTAGAGCGCTAATTGTGTCTGTTCGTACACGCGCTGCACTATAATATCTTCGCACATATACCTACCTCTGGTCTCAGTGATATTGACCAGGAGAACATTACATTATTTACAGCACTACAGTGTTAAAACACGCTTTTGACTAGCATAATTATTCTATACATCGTCAAAATAAATTATACAGCAATAGGCGTTACGTAAGTTATTATACCCACACTATCTTCATTAACTCGATTGTATCAAACTAATTTATAATATTAATTATAATTCAGATCCAGAACGTAAGTAATCGTAAAGAATACATTTTTCAAGTTATCCCATATAAAATAAGATATAAAAATTCAATATAAAAATCACAATAGGAATATTCTCCCGTTTTGCATTATTTTTCATATGTTCCGTTCCTATTTGTCGTATCATGATGTAATATAGCCTATAGCCTTCATCGATAAACGGACTATCCAGCACATAAAAGGATTTTTCAATTCGAACCAGTAGTTCTTGATATTAGCGCATTCAACAAAACAAACAAACTTGTCAGCTTTATAATATTAAATTAAAGGCTTGTCAAAATGTTACCTTAACAGCATTCTGGTTTAATTTGGCAGTGAGAGGTCCCGCGGTGGACGGCGGCGGGACTGAGCCGATCGGAGTGTTGGGGTCTAGCGGGTTCAGCAACGGCCGTTGTTGTAAACGGGGCGGCTGTAAAAATAAACAAAATGAGTATACAATATTACTAATTTATGTAACATGTAGTCATTCTCACATAAATTAACTACACATTTAAAGCGACACCATAACAATGGTATATTTGAATTTAAAAACATATTATGAAAACAATCGACCCTCTTTATCCAAAAATCTTTAATTATTTAGGCTATAATTAGAGTATGAACAATTTATTTATTGATATACCATTAACCATAAAACATGTTATACAAAACAAATTAAGAAAAAAATAATTTAGAGCTGTGTATGTGTACAGTACGACATTCAATAATACACTCGATACTAAGATATATCAACTAATCATTATAATTACACAAAAATTAATATTTTTGACTACATAATTAACATAGTAAGATATAGTAATGATTTGAGAAATAGTAATATTATTTTTTAGCGCTAGATTTTTTATATTACTTTTACAGTCCAATCGACCAAATTATCGACCTAACTGCTTCCCCAAAGACCATTCTATGGGGTCTCTATACTCACTCATTAGGGGTCGTCCATAAATCACGTGATGTTTGAATGGGGGGGGAGGGGGTTCGGAAAAAATCACGAAATATCACCAGGAGGGAGGGGGGGGTGTAGTGAGTTATCACGTGATTTTTTTTTTATGTACCCAGTGCTCAAAGTTAATTGACCGTCGGCCGAAACTAGAGGGTATGCATACAGTCAAAGACCATACATAAACCACCTTATCCCATTGATTTTGTTAATGAGAAAAAAGAAAATTCTGGCATTTTAGTCGAGTCGTAAGGATTCTGTAGGTGCTAGTGCACAAAAAAACTACGGAAAAAGGAGCAGTAGCCAGTAAGTATATTATGCGTCACTCCCAGTCACATAGGCTAGACTTATACTTCCGCATGACTCTTGTGGAACCCAACTTGATGGACAAGGAAGGACAACAGATCTTGAAAAAATTTACTTTTAAAAAAGGCTGCAGAAGTCCACACAGAAGTGTGAAATAATAAGGTTATCGACAGCCATGACGTCTTAGTAGAGTATGTCGTATGTCGAGTAGAATGACAGTGCTTTATTCTATGACTTACCTTCTCCGCAGTAGTATAGCGACCATGTGTGAGAGAGCCAGTATTTGCTTCAGGTACAATAGTAAAATTTCACGATTATTATTTTGTCATTTATTCATCTTAATTAGAATTTTTACATTTTTATCACGGTGCTTGATTTACCAAAATTATATTAGATTATACCAGTTAACCTTTATTTAAAAATAATATTCAGATTTTTTAAGGTACTTTGTAAAAAAATACACGTGATTTTGAGGGGGGGGGGGGGGGGGGTTAATCTTAAACCTCACCACGTATCACTATGGGGGAGGGGGGGTCTAAAAAGTTGCTTAAAAACATCACGTGATTTATGGACGACCCCTTAAGCTATAAAATAAAAACTTTAGTGTATGAATAACAATTTTCAATTTGATACAATGTAAACATCAAAATACATACTAGAAATAATTATAGAATATTTAATTCAAATCATGAGACAACCTGGATGCCTACTAAGACATACTTGAAAAAATATTATCTTTAAATAATATCGAGCGACGATTGACAAATTTACCGTGCAACATGCAACATAAAGACTTAATTATACACTTATACAATATAATTTAATTTATTTAATTTAATTGAATTGATTATTAATACTTTTTTTTTATTATTTTGATTAATTGTAAAAAATTGTGGGTAGGCACTGTCTGTAACAAGTATATAACCTCCTGAGACGTCTAATACCTTAGTCTCTCCCGTGACCATGATTGCTGTAAAGCATTCGAAACGTCGGGAACCAAAAATCGTAATAAATCCGCGACAAAATCCGAAAAGATAGTTTCATTTATAATGAATTTATTATTAATTAATTTTATTGCGAATTTATTAATATTTCTGAGACTTTCGTGTCTCCCGAGATTATTATTGCTGTAAATTATTCAAAATTTCGATACAAAAGTATACACTTATATATTCGAATCATCGCTTTCGCATCGCATAAAGCTTACATAAACTACAGCACATTGATATTGATAATATAAAACAAATTTCATTCGCCACTTCGAGATATACTACAACAAGTCTAAAGAGGCATGTCTTTCTTCAACTAATCACTTTTATCTCAAGAACCCGGGAACATATTTAGACTTTCGTTATTTTATTAAAGGTAAAAGTTTTTTAGCGCATGCTTCTAGCACAGGTAAGGACGATGGCCAAATATGAAGTTTGGGCTATCTTGGCTTTAACAGGTAAACGGTACCAAAGATGGGCAAAATACCAGGTTCGTATTAGTACTTAGTACTTTCATTAAATTATTAAATGTGATTTTTTTAATATTTCCTCCAGAATATTATTCGAAAACACGTCATTTATTGCCAGACAGTGGCGAACCCTTGCTATAAATATACCCCTGAATTTGATAAAATTGTAAATATACTTATGTTATCGTATAAATTAAGCTGACTGCTTGACTGTGAGGGTAATTGATCTGGCAAGAAGTTATAACTGTCAACTGACTGACGCAGAGTGAGATTGTCTGGCTGATGGGAAAAAATATTCTAGTTATTAACTAACTAATATATATATATAAATCAGTTTAATATTCAAACGACAACGTAAGTAATAAGTATATTTATAATTTTATCAACTTTAGGGGTGTCTGGCAAGTGTTTGCCACGATGCTAAGCTGCTAAAGCCACGATAGCCCAACTACATACTAGGCCATCGTCCTTACTTATGCATTCGCTTAGAAACTTTCAGCATTAATAATATATCGAAAGCACGGTGTTCACGGTCTCTTAGTATATTATATTACTAGCCTGTTCTTTATATATAGGGTTAAGCTGTATATGCAAATAATTTAGGGGCTTTTTGGCCACATTGGCGGCTGCGGTTAATGCCGATCTGAGTATGTTTGAATATTGTTTCCTTTGTGGACATTCCTAGAAATAAAAACCGGTATGAAGTATTACGTCCTTATCATTGACCATAAGAAAGAAGCAAATGTAGTTCTTCTATATCGTCAATCTACTTTGTTAGGAATGTACTTGACCAAATTAATAATAATTAAGAAAGTAAAGATACGTTATATTTTTTAGTACAAGTCTTTAGTTGGCGAAAACTAAAATAGCAATCTTAAAACAAATTCTCTTTTTAATACCATATGTACTCATACTTTAAAAAATCACTAATCATATATTATGATATATCATATTATAACCAAAACCAAGAAAATTCTCCATTAATTATAAAAACAACTGTAAACAAAAATTTGATAAAACCTAAACATTACAACAAATTTTAACAAATATGTCTTACAAATAAAATTTACAGAGGGAGAAGACACTGAAAAGATTTTTATATTCGTACACTTACTTTTGAAGTTGTATCATTATCGCGATACCCCGATTTACCGCGAGCTTTTTTATACTGCTTAATTACCTTCTGTTGTTCATTTGGTCTATTCATCGACGTTTGTTCTGTAAAAACATCACTAACACTATCTATCCTTAAGGGATCTTCATCCTGTAGAAGCGGAATGATCTAGAAATAGACTCACCTATTTTGAAGTAAAATTATACCATCGAATCACTGAAAAAATCGCAGTGCTATGTACATGATAGATTTATTATAGGATTTACTTACCCCAGGTGGGTGTTCCGTGTTGGTCGGTTGTATTTGGGCGGGTGGTATAGCGTTTAAGATTGGCGCGGAAACTACTGCGGGCGTTGCTATGGGAACTATGGCGTTGTTATTGCGTTCTGTTAAACCGTTGACCACTGGGGATGCTGATAGGGTTCCCTGTGTAAACAAAAAAAATTACACTAGTAAGCCCTCCCGCTTTGCCTGGTAAAGTTAAATAAATTAAACGTTATACATAATTTTCTAATAAACTAAAAGTAGCCTTAGTTACTTCTTATAATTATTTGCTATCAGCGAGCGAAAGTCTCTTAAAAATCCGTGCAGCCGTTTCAGAGATTAGTCGGAACAAACAGACAGACAAAAATTTTAAACATTTGATTTTTTGATATGAGTGCCGTATACTTTTTTTTATTGCTAATAAGGGGCAAATGAGCTATCGATGCACCTGATGGTAAGTGGTTATCGTTGCCCATAGACACCTGCAACATAGAGGAGTTGAGAGTGCGTTTCTCATACTTTCAAATGCATTTAGTAAAAATCTGTTAATTTGAAATAAAAAACCGACACTTCAATTTTATTTATATGTACTGATTAGTGCCTCGTAAAGACAGATACACAAAGACACAAGCCTAGTCACTTATGTCAAAGAGAAAACTATCCTTACTATACGGTACACATACACAAAAAAAATATACTCACACTAATCCCACCAACAGACATGATTGGTTGCAAGCCGAATGTCCACTGTCCATTAACCGATGTTATGAATGGTACAGTCTGTACTGTCGCGGGAGCTTGCCCAACTGTGGGCACGCATATTGGATGATTGATGCTATTTGACACTACCGTGGGCGTGGGATTGGTGTTTGTTACTGTTGTTAATGCTGGTGGGGTTGTCGTGTTGACTATTGAGCTTGCTGCAATGTAATAAATAAATTGCGTTTTATCTTTTGTTTAAAAAAATGTTATTAGCAATAAAAACTGTAAAAATAGATATATCTATACTAATATTATAAAGAAGTAAAGTTTGGTTATTTGTTAAATTGTAAGGGGTAATCTCGGGATCTACTGAACCGATTTTAAAAATTCTTTCACCAATAGAAAGCCACATTACTGCTGAGTGTCATAGGTTATATAAAAAACCGAAAAATAAAAAGGCTTTTACATGGTAGTCCGTTTTGCCAAGTGAATCGGAGAAAAAACGGTCGAATGAAAGCGTTTCTTATGAACGCTGCCTTAACTATGAAAGATATATTTTTGAGTTCTAGAGAAAAGATGTGGAGCTTAAAAATGCCTACAAAAAAGTCAACGACAGCATATGTCTAACTTTTATATTTAAGTGACAAAAAGTATTTTTTTTAATATTAGTATAGATAATTTAGTTTTTAATTTTTAATATTAATAAAATAATTTAAATTATTTAAACACTCTGTACTAAAAAAGGACTATTAACATTATGCCCAACGAAGTGGGCACGGGTCAGCTAGTTTGAAAATAAATATAAACATTTCTTACCAATACAAGAATTGCTACTAGATACTTGCGTCCTGATCGTCTGCGAATTGGCTGAACCGTTCACAGTAATGGGGCGAGTCGGTCTCACCGGCGCTTGTGTACTCGGAGGTTGTATGGGAATATACACCATTGAGTTCTTGCTGTTCAATTCTGACCTTCCATCATCAGGTTTCCTTGACTGAGGAAAGGTTTTCTTAGCCTTAACACGAATTTCGGCAGGTTTTGCTGGTGTTTTCTTAGGCATAGACGCTGCTACCACGACTTTGTTTATTCGCACGCCTCGCAAATTTGACGTTGGTTGGTTGACTGGGCGTAAATGGAAGGCATTCATTAGATCCATTTTCTCGGACTGTCGATCTGAATCATCGAAATCGATTGGCTCAGATTTGATTTCTATCTCTACATCTTCTGTGGGCTTGGCAAGATCTAATGACGACATCCGAGCGAACGCTCTCACACCGACTCGTCCAACCGGCGTTTCAGTATCGGTTCGTAGCTTTTGCAATTTATTGACCGCTTCCTGCATATTTCTAACATTATCAGTACTTGTCGGTGTGAACACACTAGAATCTGCATTGGCAGTTATTATTTCGGAATTTTTATTCGTCGCATCAGCTTTTTGAGGGGCTGTGGACAGACTTCGTACACTGCTAATAGTTGGTAGCACTGTAGTCTTAGACTTCTTAGCTAAAATTGCTAAACTTGTATCATCATCAAATTGAATACGATCTTTCAGTGGTTTCTGATCAACTTTACCAGCTTTTTCATTAACTTTATTAGAACCGTTCTCTTTTTTTTCTTTACTATTGGTATTTGCACTATCGTTTTTCTTTTCAGATTCTTTGTTTTTCGAACTTACACTACTATTTAACGATTTATATCTAGAATTTCTACGTTTTTCTGCTTTTTTATCATCTTGTTTATCTTTTTCTATAGGGGTTGACTTTTCTGATCGATCTGATTTTACCGGTTTTTGTTTTGGTGTTACGTTAGATTTCTCATCCTTTTTATCTTCTTTAGGCGTGCTTGATCTAGTTAGTTTGATTTTAAGATTATTTTTAGTAGGTGTCTTATCTACTACAGGTTCTATTTCTGTATTATTGGCTATTTCCTTCGTCTTTTCATGAGGCGACGTAGTAGTATCCACATTGACAATTTTATGTTTAACTGCATCTACTACTGGCTTTTCTATATCAATCACGACAACCTCATCCATTAAGGATTCTTTCTTGGCATCCTCTGACTTCTTAGCGGCAGATTTTTTATTATTTTCATCAATTTTCGGTCGTTTCTCACAAAAACTCGATTCTATAACTGTTATAACAGCTTCTTCTAAGTCAGACCTGCGCCTTTTCCTGCAAAGCTCTCTATCCTTACTTGGAACTTCAATTTCTATGAGCTTATCCCTATAAAATAATATTACATAAGAATTATTTTTCAAATAAATTAAGTTAAGAAAATGTAATCTAACGAAATACTTACTTTTCGATCGAAAAATCTTCTTCCTCTCGAGCTATTTCAGCTCCATCCGCCATTTTACGCAATGGCGTTACTTGGTTGTCTTCATTTTCACTAATATATCTGTATATGAAAATAAATATATCATAACTTTAATTTTGCTAATGAGTTTTATATGGAAAATATGTTGTTTTTAAAGACATGTCTGTGAATAGACGGTAAATCGCAAGTGGTTTACTTATAAAGTGGCCTATATACACTATACAACTCACCCATCATTAACAGAACTCTTAGAACTTTTAGAGTTAGATCTGCTTTTGTCCTTAGAACTACCATGCGGTGAACTATTTGGCTTGTCCTTAACAGACGTCCTTAATTCACCTTCAAATGTTGGTATCTAAAATGGGTATAAACACTTTAATATTTTATTATTATAAAGTTACTTTCTAGTAACATAAATTACTTTTAGGCAATAATGAAAAAAGAACAAAAATGTGTCAAAAAAATAGAAACTCACCATCATTTTTATTTGTTCTGTCAATTTAGTGGGGTCAAACTGAGTTTTAAATGGCGGATAGACGAATTTCCCATACTTCCGTGAAATGTTGCGGATATGATGTTCAGCTTCCTGCGAAAATATTTTTTTTTCCAATTGCTTACATATAAAAGAGATAAAAAAAACGTGGACTCTTATCTAATATCAGAAGAAATAGGTACATGTCTGGTTGGCAAGTTTTATTATTCTATTGCAAAGTTATACATCAGCAAATTATATGTAATTAAATAGTAAGATACATTAAGCAATTATCCAAATTTTTAATACCTGCATACTATCCAATATATCCTGCCGTTTGGTCCTAAAGTTGTTAGGGTCCTTTTCGCAATAAAGGAAGCAATCTCGCGCATGCACCCACGCCCTGTCGTGGGCTCCGAAGAACCGCACGTCCACTAAGCCTGCACTACTCACCGACATACCCTTTGCTGGCCAGTAGGGGAAACCTGCAATATTAATAAATCTATTGTATTCATGACAATTGACAACAGGTAGTGGTAACACTGTGGTCCATATTGAACTTGCCTTTGAGTCAATTTAAATCAAAAATTAAAAATACGTTATTGAATAAGGCTTATTACACTATAGCGGAATACCTAGTAGATGTAAATGTGTGGGATTAGTGAATGGTTGTGTCTCACGTAGGATAAATAGATAAATTGTAATACAATATTGTTACCAAATATTTTTTTGAAAAGAGCAACTGTTGAGTTTCTCGCCGGTTCTTCTCAGCAGAACAGCTTTCCGAGCCGGTGGTAGTTTACTCACAAACTTACAGACTGACTTTTAATTTTGATAATGTAAAAATGACAATTCAAAAGAGCTTGTAAAAGTCTATTTGAATAAAGAATATTTTGATTTGATTTGTGGAAAAGCGGTCGCATTGCAAACCGAGTGAAGCGGGTTTAAATCCCGGCTTTTGCATTTCTGATATTTTCATGTAAGAATCGTTTCTAACATGATTGCTCCTTGCCCTACAGTGAAGGGCATCGTAAGGAAACCTGCACGTTTGAGAGAACTCAGTAAGTTTTCGAAAGACATGTTAATTTCGCCAACGCCAGCGGGTTGGACTGCGACATTCCCATGTGGCCTGTGCCCAGCAGTGGGACGTTAAAAAGATTAAAAAAAAATCCTGATACCGTTAACTTTCAGCGTAAACCCCTACAATGCCCATATAATAATGATAATACTTAATCTGTTTATGTGTTTATTTTTCTCAATCTATTGTTAATATAATTACTTACAGTAATACCTAGTCACGAAAAAGAAATGCATTGTTTTTAAATTGTTATGTTGATTAATTTTATTGTTCTAATAATTTTTATGTAAGAATATTTTCACTACATATAGCTGTGTGTCTATGTTTTGTGAATTGCGTGTAACATCTATAATGAAGGCAACATGGAATTGTAACATTTGTTATAAATAATATTGTGCTATTGTTAGTGTATGTCTTGTTGGTGTTAAATAAATAAATCTTTACTAATATTATAAAGCTGAAGAGTTTCTTTGTTTGTTTTGTTGAACGCGCTAATCTTAGGAACTACTGGTCCGAATTGAAAAATTCATTTTGTGTTGGATAGTCCGTTTATCGAGGAAGGCTATAGGCTATATTACATCACGCTGTGACCAATAGAAGCGGAGCATCAATGAAAAATGTTATAAAAACGCGGCGGGCGTTAGTTCTGCGAGGTACCATACCTATCACAAAGAATTAGGTTTCCGGTCCTTAAAACGCGTGCGAAGCCGCGGGCAATGCTAGTAAATGAATAAAAATCTGAACATACCTTTCAACTTAGCCCACAACAGAATATGCGGTGTGGAGCATACATCTGTGAACCACGTGGGTCGACGGGCGTGGGCGGCCGAGTAGCACTCGGGGCATGCCTCTATCTCGCCCATCTCCGCCCTACACGAGCGGACGAGGGCGCGGGCACCGCCCGTCAACTTAGATTGTACTGGAAGTTGATCTATATCTTTATATGTGAACACGGAAAATGTATTAGCCTTTTTAGAAATCACAAAACAAAGGTTTTAAGTGGGTCATCCCCACTAATATTATAAATGTGAATGTAAGTTTGTTTGTTACGTTTTCACGCGAAATCTACTCAACCGACCATCATGAAACTTTGTACACATATTCTTGGAGGTATTAGAAGTAACATAGGATACTTTTTATTACAAAAAAAAATATTTTTTACGAAAAATTAAAAAATTGTTAGCTAGAGTAATTTTGAAGAAACTTTCAGGCATCCTCCATCCATCTTTCAGATCAACCCAATGAGGTTGATTAGCAATTAAAAAAATGAACGCGGGCGAAGCCGCGGGTAAAGCTAGTAGATTATAAAAGCAATGGATGGATGTTTGTTGCTCAATCACACTAGTGCTGCGGATCGAAACTGGATGAAATATAACGCATATTATATGATTATAGTCTGGAATTGCACATAGGTAACTTTTTATCGCGGAAAAATATATGGTTCTTCATATATATTTATTAGTTGCTGGTGTTTTAATATATAAATAAATAGATATTGATTTCGTAATTAATCGCAAGTAGTACATCGCAAGTTCCATCGTCAATGAATTAAAAATGATACTAGTGCTTATTTTAAAGCATAAGGTTTTATTTTTTATTATCTATAAAAAAAAATATATTTAACCTGACTATAAAAAAAGAATAAGATTTCAATACTTACATGTATTAAATATGATACTATTGTGTAATATCCATTGCGCGTCCGCCAGAAACGCTTCAGTACTGCCATAGAGGCCTTCAGTAATGTTATTCTTCATGAGAGATAAATCCATTGGATGGACGACATACTTGTCATAATCGGGAAACGCTGCTCGGTCCACTGGCTGTAGGAATGGCTCCACCTAAAACAATCAAAATTATAATTAATTATAATCTATACAAACATGATATTTTCATGTGCGAATCATTTATACCATGATTACCACTTGTCTTACGGTGAAGGAAAACATCGTAAGGAAACCTGCATGTCTGAGAAAAACCTAACAAGTTTTCGAAAGCGCGGTGTACTATGGCCTGATTCTCTCGTACTGAGGGAGGCCCGTGCCCAGCAGTGGGACGTTAATAAGGGCTGATGATGATAAAACAAACATATCAAAATTGTACATCAAATAAATAATTTAAAATTTTCCGAAAAGAATATTTAAATAGTAATTATTATCCATACAGCATTTATGTAGTATAGATTCGGTGTCGTTTTGTTTGTTTATTTTAGTGTTTTTGTCTGTCTGTCTATGAAGACATCACGCGAAATCTACTGGACAGATTTTGATGAAATTCTGTATGATAGCTGGTTATTCGATCAAACATATAGGATACTTTTTACTCCAGGCAAATATCTGTGATATATACTAAGGTGCGTAGGGACTAGGGAGGGAGCGAGGGAGACTCGCTATTCAATACTTAAATATTATACATCTATAAAGTTTGTATATTAAATATTATTATCTATAAAGTATATAAATACAAAACTCATTACGATTATATATATACATACTTTATTTCAAGACAACGATTTTAACATCAATGTATCTGCTTAATTCATGTCTATCAACGATATTTACTCACATTTTCGATATATATCGAATTTTGAGGTCAATTCAATGATAAGTAAATTAATACGTGTTATAGAAATCATTAAGTTTTTCGTGATGGATTTACAAAATTTAATTTTAAAATAGGTATAAGAAAGATAAATTATATTTTTCTGTAGAAAAGAAAATATAATAACAAATCTTTGTTTTTATACATTGGGGAGGTGCTAAGTGATTGGCTACAATAAACACTTTATGGTCTTCTTTTGTTATTTCGAGACAAGATGAACATTCCCTCTTTGCGAGAATTGAACCTACTATCTACGGAATATATTCATATTATTATTAAGTAATGCAAACAAATAATTTCATAACTATAATTTTAGTTTTTTTTGCACCTACATAATGTATGAAAATTTGAAACAATAATATTTAAGCCAGATTACTCGTTTTAAATACAATACATCAAAATATACCGTAGTAGGAATTGCAGAGCAAGCAAAACGCCAATCTACGTGCGTCGTTTATTATTAGTGCAGAGCGAGACGGATATAGTTCGCTGTATTGATTAATCTATATCGGAAAGAGATGGAAGATACCAGTCCCGCCTATGATAAGTAGCAAGGTCATTTTACCTCTAAGCGACTGACGCGTCTGCCTTTCGTATACATTCTGTGCATATTTGTTACATTTACAAAATGGAAACTTAAAATATTTAATATATTTCCATAATTTAGAAAAGTTCAATTATTTGGTTGTCACTTCGTTACATTCTGACATCTTACAAATAATGCCTAACATTACAAAATATATTTGTCAATTCTTATTTTTAATTATTTTCTATTTCTTTAAAACTTATTAACATTATAAACGAATGAATGAAT
The DNA here is from genome assembly GCA_905231865.2 of Boloria selene. Lineage (NCBI taxonomy): Eukaryota > Metazoa > Arthropoda > Insecta > Lepidoptera > Nymphalidae > Boloria > Boloria selene. The sequence continues at coordinate 5,503,340 of HG993133.1, forward strand.
GAATAATACATAAAATGTACCCAGAATTCCATATATAATTGAATAATTCCGTATGAAATTGATAGCGAATACGATAGAAAACGGAAGCCATCTTGTTGTGTACGCTTGTACATGAATTGATGTCGCGACTATGAAAAAATGATATAATTAGCATTTATTAAAACTGACCCGATTTACTTAGAATTTGAGATGAATTAAGAATTTTAGTAGTTTATTACGTAATAGTAAATAGTAATAATAATTTGCAATTTTTGGTTAACTCAAAAATAAAACAAGGTTTGCGTAATATTACTTTGCTGTGCGGTATGAAAACCCGTCATGTAGTACAAAATATAATGTAACTAATAAGTAATTGAAATACTATGATATGGCAATAATATACAAGAAATATATGTTGAAATTGAATTTTCAAAAATTAATTTAGACATGTGTATTGTTTATAATAAATTGCAATATTATCTAAAGATGGGTTAAAAAAATATGCTTATATATGCATGAAATAGATGAATTAATTACTGAATATTTACCCCATTTAGTTCTTTCATGCGTTGCAAAGCATATTGTAAAAGTTCACACAAATGGCCTAAAGTTATCTTCTTCATGCCTGGAGACCTGCAAAAATATTGTTGTTTGTTGTAATCTTTTCAAGACATTAATTCTTTACACTTATTGGTGTTTCTAGAGATTTTACAAGTATAGCTACTTGTTGTACTTATAATATAGATAATTATACTGATACTAACAAAATTACATTACACTACATTATTATAAGCTGACAATCTAGATTTAAGACTTATAATTAATAAATTATTATTATTATTTTTAATTTAATACAAGTAAAACATTTACCTAGTCTCCGAGCTTTCTGCATGCAGAACAGACAAACATTCTGGACAAACCCAGTTCTTCTCTGCAGATATCTTATTTCTCTCTGTACCTGACATACACTTGAAATGGTAGGATCTTGGACAAACAGTGCACTGCATAGGTGGATGCCCCTTCTCAGTAGCAGTGTGTTCTACTTGCCAATGACACCTCCAGCAGTATGGATCTGATCGTAGTTTATTACTCTGGCATGGACTCTTTGGATGATAGAAATAGAAAAAAATTAAATTTTTTGTAAAATATTTTAGAATATTATTAAGTTATAACATTAAGCTGAAATAGTAAACAAACAAAAATAAATACATATTGTTTCCTCTAACCCTTATACATTGTATATTTATTGTAAATAGATAGTAGTAACAACTGTCAAATAAAATCACTACATAGTATAAAACAAAAATCGCTTTCTCTGTCCCTATGTCCCTATGTATGCTTAAATCTTTAAAACTATGCAACGGATTTTGATGCGGTTTTTTTTAATAGATTCAAGAGGAAGGTTTATATGCATAACAAGCGGATCCCGCGGCTTTGCTTATGCTAAATCTAGGGAAGAGCCCGAGCGAAGCAAGGGCGAGTCGCTAGTAATATAATAATACTATACTTACATTTAATATAAAAATCATAGCTTCATCTACAATGGGGTATTTGAAAAAATATATATATATATCACATACTTACCATTTCAGGCAAAGGTACTTCATGCTTTTTCTTTTTAGGGGACGGAGACATAGATCTATTTTGAGCATCTTTTTTATCTTCAGTCTCCTCATCATCAATTTCACCCTTTTGAAATTTTCCAGTTACTGAATTGAGAAATTGTTTTACCTTATACACAAATTCCGGATTCTGTGACCTCATAGACCTTTTGGTTGGAACCTTTTCTGACTTCTCACTGCAATTGCTTTTTTGTGAGTTAGTACTACTACGTCGCACACTTTGGATTTTTTCTACTTCTATGGATGTATTCAGACTTGTGTTGGAATTATCTAAAGTAGCTCTAGATTTTCTTGTTTTAGTTGTGAGCTGTGTACATTCACTTATTATCTTTGATTCTTTGGCTGATTTAATGAGAGATTTAAGCTCTCTACTTATACTCTTATTATGCTCCTTTTCACAAATATCGGTATTTGTTTGAGAATCATTAGACTTTTCACATGTGTCAACTATATTGTTAATATTGCTTTCTACTTTTTTGTCTTCTTTACTTTCAATGTAAGACTTTTGAATTATTTCTTCAGTTGGTGTCTCTACAGATTGATCTTTAATAGTAGTTACTTTTGCAACAGATTGATCTTTAACAGAAGTTACTTTCTCAACAGATTGATCTTTAATAGGAGTTACTTTCGCAACAGATTGATCTTCAATAGAAGTTACTTTTTCTCCATTTCCAGATTTATCTTTAGTATGAATTGCTTTTTCTAAAGATTGACCTTTAATAGGAGTTACTTTTTCTACAGATTTATCTTTAATAAGAGTTACTTTTTCTAAAGATTGATCTTTAATAGGAGATTTTTCTGTTGATTCTGTTTGTTTAGCTTTTGAAGAAACACTGCTTACTGGTGTCTCTGTAACCGGTGTTACCTGTTTTTCACTATTTTCATTGTTTTCATTTCCATTTGTGACATGATTTGATGAGTCTATAGTTTCTTCAGAGTTATGCAAGTCTACAGAAATTATGGGAGGATTCTTTGGTGATGCTTGATCCGTTTCTTGTACTGATTTAGTTGTTGATTCCTCAGTTGTCTTGCTTCCCTCTAGATTGTCTTTGCTAAGAGAAGACACTACATTTTCTGATACCATATCTTTTAGAGGAGAATGATTTGATTCAGTACATGAAGCAGCAGCTGAAGTAGCTTCATCACTATCTTTAGTTTTAATTTCTGTGGACTCCATATCTGATTCTTCTTTAACCTGTACAACAACAACCATCTCGACATCTGTTCCTGTTTCAGATACTTGCTGGCTATCAGGCACATCACCAGTTGTCGAAGACACGTCTGTCTCCATATGAAGATCAGAATTCTCCTCCATCTTCTGAATAAAAAATATTTTATGTTAAAATGTAAACCTATAAAGTTGAATGAAAACATTGACATAAAACAATTGTATTATGACGTATCAACAATAAACATTAAAAAATTGGGATCGGTCATTACCCAAGCTCAACAATCCAGCCAGCTACTTACCTACCTACTTTCAATACAATCATACAAATTCATGCAGAAACTTACCGCACGTCTCGCTGATCCCTTTCCTTATAATCAGTAAATTTATTACTGTATAGTTGTTTTCTTATACAAGCTTTTGTCTGTCCATTAATATCACTAATATAATTAGTCTAGCCAAAAATATTCCAACGAAGTAAAGAAATCACACATTGCTTATTTCTATAGCAAAATGAAAACTGCCGTCTGTCTTAAAAGTATAATATTACTTTTCTCTATGCGTCTGTCGTTCACTAAATAGAAATACTCTGTCTTTCTTTAATCTTTAGTATTATTGGTTAACGTATAGATGGAGCTCTACATCACGCTGTACCTTATTTCTATTCCTTTCCTTTACACCTTAGTTAATATCTTATATCTCTTTTATTTTATAATTACCTAGTAAAAGTAAAGCCATCTCTTTTATACTCGTTTAGACACGCTACAGATAGAATAGTCATTAAAAAGACAAAAATTATTAACGCCACTATATACTCTATGGCCACTTGCCAGCCACTGATGTTTTTCAGTGTAGTTTTACAACTTTTTATCCTACTATATTTTTATATATATTAATATAATATATGCACTATTCTTTTATTAAATTTATTTATCGGTAAAAATAAAGGGAAAGGGGCTTTAACGTCAGATGATATAGAGCTCTACTTTTATATTATATAACATTTTAGTACTCTTTGGCTCTACTGAGCTCTACAGATTAGCTAAGCTACAGCTGTTAACCGACATTGACAATTAACAAAGTTTAAACGTCAACTTGGCAGTAAATAATGCAAGAACTAAAAACACAAATTCTAACCAGATAATTATAATTCGGTCTAATGGAATTTATTGAGCTTATACTTATAAATAAATTAGATGGCGTTATTCTAAAATACCCTCAACATGATAACGTGGATGGCACAGTCTGTATCACTGGACACCACTTAATTTTAAGTTCCAGAAAAGAAGGCGTTAGAGAATTATGGGTACGTTAATTATAAATAATTAAACTAGAAGTTTTCTTCCATTTCATTCATGTAAACGGCTGGCTTTATATTGAACAATAAAGAAAAATTATAAAATAAATTATTTCATATTATTAATATTTACAGCTTCTACACAAAAATATAGACAATATAGAAAAAAAAGAAAATAAAGTAAGTGGTGGTATAGTACAAGGAGGATCCCTCTTTTTGAAATGCAAAGATCTCAGAATTTTCCAGTTAGATATCAGCAATACCACAGAACTAAATCTGGTGACACAAACTCTAGAGAATCTTTCTAGTATACAGGATCCTAGCCTTTTCTATCCATTCTTTTATAGACATATGAATCCTATTATGGAAAATGGATACACATTGTACAGGTAAAAAAAATGTTAATTCTTTATTTAAAAATAGTTTATAGTTTTTACACATATTATTAATTGTGGCTTTATATAATTATACTTTAATACTTTATAACTTTTATTTTTTAGTATTGAAGGGGAATTCACCAAAGTTCTAGCAACAGAAGAGTGGCGAATCTCAAGAGTCAATCAACATTATACAATATGCCCGGCTTATAGTAAGGGTGTGGTTGTTCCTAAGAGCATTGATGATGAAACATTAGCTGCTGCTGCCACTTTCAGACAAGGAGGACGGTTTCCTGTGCTCTCTTATAGACATAATAATGGTGTAAGTATTTTTTAAATATTTATATACCTGTAAATAAGCTACATAATTTATCATATTCCTTGCATCCTAAATATAATGTGATATTCAATTATCTATACATATAATAAAATGCTAATATTGTCAAATCTGTACATTGAATATTTTTTTTGAAATTCTTGTTAAAGGCTGAATATATAGTATTGTATATTTTTTCTTTTTTCTATCTTTAGTTTTAATTAAGAATTTTTGTCTGACCATATCCGGGAGCTGCAGGAAATGCTAGTACTATATAAAAATAATATTTGATATTCATTATTGCAGGCTGTGCTTTTAAGAGCAGGGCAACCTTTATATGGACCAAAACATCGCCGTTGTCGACCAGATGAGGCTATTTTAAATACTATAGTTAATGTTGGCATGAAAGGGGTTATTTATGACTTGAGAAGTACAAATTCTATATCACAGCAGCAAAATAAAGGTAATATTTAAAAATATTTCAATATACTACAAGATAGTAAAATAATATTTATTAATGTGGTAATTAGACTTCTATTGTTCTACTTATGTAACTTCAGTCCATTAAATAAAAGGCTTTTTTATTTGCAGTTGGAGCATTTTCATTTATGATAGTCATTGTAACACTTTTCTTGACTTCAACAGTCATCTATCACTTATCAGAGATGTTTTTTATTTGCCTAGTTCCTGCATTTTCCTCTTATAAAAACTTTAGCATAAATAACTTCATTTTTATATCATCAAGAAAACAAGGAAACCAAACAAATATATTATAATGTCAATATTAGATAAATTCTCTTCTGTTTCCATAAGTGTACAAAACTATGTGATAACTAACTATATATTATATATAATTAACTAAGTATATAAGTATCAACCACATTGTATGTTCTTAGGGGGAGGAACTGAGAGTCCCGCTAATTATTCCCAGTGGAAAATATATAACAGGTCAATGGATGAAGTGGACAACCAACAACAACTTTTAGAAAGTTTTTCTAAACTTATTGAAGGTACATATACTTATGTTATTATAATATATACTTCATGATATATTAATATTATAATAATACTTGTATATAAACTTGAGACTCACCCTTGCTTCGCTCGGGTTCGTCCCTAGATCTAGCACGAGCGAGGCCGCGGGTTTCGCTAGTGTATTATACATATAAACCTTCCTCTTGAATCACTCTATATACTAAATAAAACCGCATAAAAATCCGTTGCGTAGTTTTAAAGATCTAAGCATACATAGAGACAAACACACAGCGGGAAGCGACTTTGTTTTATACTGTGTAGTGAAAACGGTTTTTACTAATGTATATTACTTAGTAAAAGATTTGTTGATAATCTATTTCTGAGGAAAATTTCATCTCTTTAGCATTTTCTCTATATGGCGTGTGTTCTTTGCTCATTAAAAAACCCAATGAATCATGATATTACTGAATAAATTAAATTAATATTATATTTCAGCCTGTATGGATCGTGACATATCGTGCGATAAGTGGATATCGAGATTAGAATCCTGTGGGTGGCCAGAGTCAGTGAGGAATGCATTACACACTGCCTGTATTGTTGCACAACACATACACCAAGTAATTACATAATACTTTATTGGTATAATTTATAACTAATTGCTTGTTACCTTCGGGTAGCAGCTAAATGGGCCGGCACGCCCCGTATAGTTCATTAGTACCACTCTCTCACAGAAGACCGGCGTGAAGTGGCAGCTATGTTGTCGTGTTTCGTCCGGTGAGTGAGAGTCCGGGAGGCCCACTCTCCTTCCCCCCTCCCTCTTCCCTTCATCCTCCGCCTTCGTTTCCCCCTCCCTCCCTCTTCCCTCCCTCCTCCATCCCTCCCTATCCTGAAAGGCCGGCAACGCATCTGCAAGCAAGATGTCCATGGGCGGATGTGATCACTTCCCATCAGGTGAGCCTCCTGCCCGTTTGCCCCTGCTTACCATAAAAAAAAAATAATGAATATAATATAATATTCTTTATTTCAAATTAAAATTGAGTGTAAGATCAACAATTTTTGTAATTGTATTAAAAATAGTATTAACATGTAAAATTATTATGTTATTGTATGAGAAATTAAATGTCCATTAACTTTGCTTTAATAGCAAAGTTAATGGACAAAATGCTAAAATGTACTTACAATAAATTGCTAAAATGCACAATTATATGAAAACGGTGCACAATTTTATGTTTCCAGTTTGGGAAAATACAAAAACTCCAATTAATTATTCTTTATAATGTATAATATAACAAGGAGAAAAATATAATTGTAATATTATGACGGTATAAAAAATATTTCTTTACATTTTCTTTTTAAAAAAACCAGCAAATCATAACATAAAAGCCTGTTTTTGTTCCGCCACATAATATATGTATATTCTTAAATAATTATTAATTATATGACAAAAATACTGCATAGTATTTCATTTTCAGCAAGCCACTCAAACATTGAGATACTCCAGCGCTTCCAAAACAATGTTTTAAAGGTTTTATGCAACGCACCCTGGTTCGCTAAAAATTCAGAAGTGCACGAGTATACAGGAATCCCCACAGTGAAGGAAGAAATAGACAGGTCACTTGTGGCCTATAAACAGAGGCTCGAGTGCCATAAAAATTATTTAGCAGTTCAGCTTACGGATGCTAGTGATTGCATTTTCCGCCTGAAAAGGGCTAGATTGGCTAACATATAGTATAAATTAGCAAATATACTTATAATATTAAAGGGCTGTCACATCATTGGATGTGCAAGCCCAAATTGAGAATAGGAACCACAGATCTGTTTATGGTCCAAGGACTGATCGCAGATGGCTAAAAGGGAAAAAAAAAAGTATTTCATTTTTCCTTTGTATTTCCAGAAAGCTGAGCCTGTCCTCATTCATGGGACGCGTGGAGAAGACGCAACGTTATTAGTTTGCTCTTTAGTACAAATCATTTTAAATCCAGACTGCCGGACGATAAGAGGGTAATAATATAAAATAGTCTTTTTTTTTCACATAAGCTAGAATAAATAAAATGTTTATGACGCGTTCAGACTGGATATACTTAATTGCTTTCTAGCTTAGTAACTTAAATATGCTGCCCTATTTTCTTAAAATTTTCCAAAATGGGTATTAAGTCTTCTGAGGCGATATTTTTTATTATTTTATAGAACCCCATGCCACATACAACACTAACTATCTAAACTATCTGTTATTTTATCTCCCAGTGGTTGTGTCGAGTTGTCCCATAGTAACGTGAAAGTAAGCCCGATCGCTGATTAGTGAAGCAATTTGACTAAAATATTAAAGAGAAGATGAATTTTCAAAATTTATTTTTATATAATTTTTTGTTTATTTTTTTATTTACAGCCTCCAAGCTTTAGTAGAACGTGAATGGCTCCAAGCGGGTCACCCGTTTGGTTCCCGCCTTCGCTCAGGACCCTACTCCTCGTCACAAGCAAGGGCAGCCCCAACCTTCCCCCTGTTCTTGGACTGCGTGCGGCAGTTTCTGGAGCAGTTCCCCTGTAGCTTCGAATATAGGCAGAACTTCTTAATCATTTTGTTCGAACATTCGTATGCTAGTCAGTTTGGTAAGTTTGATTTTAAATTCTTTGTTATGTTTTATTATAGTAATATTAAATTTAAACCCAATATCTAATATATAAAATTCTCGTGTCGCGGTGTTTGTAGTTAAACTCCTCCGAAACGGCTTGACCGATTCTCATGAAATTTTGTGTGCATATTGGGTAGATCTGAGAATCAAACAACATCTATTTTTTATCCCCCTAAATGTAAAAAGGGTAGTCCACCCCTAAATATATATTTTTTAATTTTTAGATAATTTTTTTTTTATGATACAAATTCAAAAAATACATACAAACCTAAATTTTCAACCCTCTACGATCAACCTCTATTTTTTATTTGTTAATTATAAACTTTAATTTTTTTGGCAAGATTTTTATTTTTATTTTGTCATGTTATTTTTATTTTTAATATTTTTAATAATTTCCTTTAATTATAATTTTTTTCTCAATTCAATTTGATCTCCTGCCTTCGCCGGTCGATAACTGATCAACTATCAATCGATCAGTTATCCCCGCTAGATGTCTACCGTTGTCACCTCTTATCCAGCAAACATCACGGAGTAGGGATGAGAATGAAGCCGGTCTCCTGTCTCACTCACTGTACAGATTCGGCCATTTTTTGGGTTATGTTTGTGTATCGTAGAAAATAGTAATAGAAAAATACGCATCACGAGAAAACCGCGGGATACATTTTGATGAAATTCTGTATGATGATAGCTTTCTCTGAATCAACATATAGAATTCTGCTTACTGCGGGAAATACTTCATTTCTCAGAAATGTATTATTAGTAAACATCAAAACGTACCTAGTCTATACTAATATTATAAAGCTGAAGAGCTTGTTTGTTTGGTTGAACGCCCTTATCTCAGGAACTACTGGTCCAAATTGAAAAATTCTTTTTGTGTTGGATAGTCCGTTTATCGAGAAAGGCTATAGGCTATATTACATTACGCTACGACCCATAGGAGCGGAGCATCAATGAAAAATGATGCAAAAACGGGAGAAAAATATTTCTTTTGATTTTCAGCCTTTGGAACGCGAGCGGAACGCGGGAAAGGCTTGTACTATATATAATAATAATGCTGACCAAGGCAATGTTATTCCATTCAGGTACATTCCTGTGCGACAGCGACCAGGAGCGCGAGACTCGCAACGTGTACGAACAAACTACCAGCATATGGTCCTGGATCAACCAGCCTGATGAGCTCACCACCTACATCAACCCGCTGTACGACCCCACGCCCTCTGTCATATGGCCGTCTGTGGCACCCATGAGCTATGTTATATGGGAAGGTGTGTATTTAGCCCTTTTTGACGTTCTACTTCAATACGAGAGAGATCACGCCATAGTCAACTGCGCTAGCAAGATCAAGATTTTTGTGAAATTCGCTGGGAAACATCGAATGAAATATTTAAAAATCTTTAAGATCAACGAACTTTAAGCTTTAATTTCGAGGAAATTATTATTTCTTAACGTACAGTAGAAAAAATAATAACATGATATTTGATTTTTGACCATACTTAGATATTTTAATTAAAATAAAAAGATAACATTTCCACACGAGACAAAAAAGGTGTGTTTTTGGTCTAACATACATGCTTATTATAATAATTACAGAGCTATACCTCCGTTGGTTAGTACAGCAGCGTACAGAGGAAAGGGAGGAGCAGTATCGAGTGATCCGCACTCGGGAGCAGCACCTACGCGCGCAAGCCTCGCAGCTACGCCGGGAGCTGCTCGAGCTAGCACATCAGTATTATTCTGGGAATAAATAAACAGGTAGATAATTATATATTTCTCATAATTACTTATTAATAATATTCTATTTGAAACAGTGGTAGCCCAGCGGTAACGCGGTCGCTTGGATAACCGAGTGATGCGGGTTCAAATCCGGGTCTCGCACCTTTGATATTTTCATGTGCGAATCATTTATATATCACGATTGCCACTTATCTTACGATGAAGGAAAACATCGTGAGGAAACCTGCATGTCGGAGAAAATCTAACAAGTTTTCGAAAGGCATGTGTAGTCCGCCAACTCGCACTAGGCCAGCGCGGTGGACTATGACCTGATCCCCTTCGTACTGAGGGAGGCCCGAGTGGGACGTTAAAAAATGGCTGATGATGATTATGATGATGAATACTCTATTTATATATTTAATTATTGATATATATTTTAAACCATCAATATTTATCCTTAACCATCCAGTTTTTGCTTGGCTATTTGCCCGCAATAATTGGTTATAACGACCCTAGTCATCTAGGAGAACAAAATTAATAATAATATTCTTTATGGTACACTCAGTAAAAAGAGAGAGAAAAGAGCGATCTCTTCCAGGCAACCTTAAGGTGTAGTGTAGGAAATAGTATAAGATAGAAGGGCGTGGTTTAAATGAGGAGATAAAAAGTATATTAATCTATATGTTTACATATACTAATATTATATAAATATACATGTAATTATAAATATAATATATATAAAAACAAATAAAATAGAAATAAACCAAATGTATACTTATATACTAATATAATAATATATAATACATTAATTTATATCTACCTAATAAGGTATAAAAATAGCTGTATAAATAATAATAAGTTTATAAACTAAAACAATTACATTTAAATAACTATGTATATAACAACATAAAAGGCAAGTCTAACAAAATTACTGCTTATAATTTAAAAGATAAAGATATTAGATGCATAATAGTAGTACATTCAATTTGGGTAACATTGAACAAACATAATTTTGGCCATAGAGTAAAGAAACTTGTTTTGACAACTTGACCGTTTTATAATCTGTACCTGCGCGATAGGGCTTTTTTGGCAATTTGATAGATCTATTATCTGTAATTAGGCGATAGGGCTTTATTAGATGTGTCGTTATCTATAATCGTTGTTTGATTATTTGGTTGTTAAATAGAAGGATAATTAATTAATAAAGACATGAATGAATGAATTTGATAGGTCGCATTTTCGAGTTTTTGCTGTCTTATGCATAGATGTCGATATATAAACTGTTCTACTCTTTTTATGTCCTTTAAAGTTTATCTTTTTTTCTTCTAATATCAGATACATAATTTTTATATATTTTCTGTCTGGTAACTTAAATCTTTAGCCAAGATAAAAGAAAAATTTCTTTATCAAAATATTATGATCTTTAAATTGTTTGTATTTTATGTATTTTTAGAATGAAATAATAACTATTGTTCTTGTAGCTAAATAATTATTCATTTTGCAGGTTTGGTGGACTACACGTGTATTAAACAAGTCATTAAAAGTAAGTTTTTAATTAAATTAAAAATATTACCTTGAATGACATCTTCCGTTTAAGCAGAAAATATGATTTAAGTATCTAACAGAAACAACATATTTAAATTAACTCGAGAAATATAAGTGTTCCTCAATAAATAAACAAGGCATCTGTTTTTGTCATGCCTTATCAATAATATTTGATGGCCTAATTATAATTATTTTAGAAGTAACCATAAACAATATTTTCTCTATGTAAAATGCAAAGGACTGTGTTTTTTTTGTATACCTAAAGAGAAATGATTTTTTCATTAAATTAATATTATTATAAATTGTACCCCATAATCCCCCATTTTTATATGCAAATGTAATTTAAGTCTTAATTTTTTTATAAAAATGTAATTGGTTTATTATCAATTATGTAACAAACAAATATAAAAAATACCTTTTGTTAAAAATATAATAGCGAAATACATTGAAAAATCAACACTACATATTAACATTAATTAAGTAATTGCATCATATAAGTAAATTAATTTTGTTTATTTCCCGCCTAAATTGATATCATTATGATAATTTACAAGTAAAATACTTTTTAAGAAGCTTAAATCATCCATATATTTAAAAAATATTATGTATGATAGATAGCATTAATTTAAAAAAATAACAGTCGAATTGAGAACCTCCTTTTTTGTTGAAGTAGGTTGATAAAAACTTATTGTACATTTAAAATTAAAAAAAAAAAAACTGACTAAATAAATAAATCAACTGCCAAAATTTACATAATTTAGAGGATATACGTATAAAATATTTTTTTTAATATAGTAATAATACAAATAAGGATTTATATGTGATTAATGTTTAAAAAAAAGATTTTAAAACAAAAATCTCAAGATTTATAATCTTGATAGTTTTAATAATGCTATAATATATTTATTATTATGTACATTTTTGCAAAGCGGCCTATTATTAATATTAATAATTTTATAATTGATGTGTTATATAATTGATTTTGTGTATATATTGATTTCTGTGTCTGATCTGTTTATACAAATATAATAAATGTATATTATGAAAAAACAAACAATATGAATATTATATTATGTAGTTATAAATATATGTAGTTTGCCTTTGCCCTTTGGTAATAATGCTAATTTGGATGTGCCTATATCAATTTTAGACCAGTAAAGATGTAAAAAAAAGTAAATTAAAAAATAATATTAATTAATAAATATATGTATTGTCTGTATGTGTAAGTACCAATTTAATTATATAATATCAATCAATGTAATTTAATCTATATATTATAGTGTAAATGTATATAACTTTAAGTTTTATTCTCTCTAAGATTTATATGTTAATGCGATTATGATGTAACTTAATAAATTTTAATTAAAACCCCAAAGGATTTAAGGCCGAAGTATGAAGGATAATTTAAAAAAATATATGATGTTCTGCTTATATACCTAATACAAACAAGAATATAAGTTCCTATATAATGGTACTTAATTAACTTTACATTCCAAATGCCATACGATATTTACGACAACCACAATATGTTATTTTATTAAACTATAACATTTTTCACTTATTAGGTTTAAATTTGATCATTGGAGCGAAGTTATCGATTATTATTTTTGGTTGCTAATAAAATTTAATTGTAATATAAAAATTCGTGGTCAAAGAGCCTTGGTTGTCAACTAAAAATGCAATGATATAATATAGTTAGACCCGTGTTTATGTATGTATGTTGTATATTATGATATATGAGTTTAGATCCATATTCGAGGACATGTTTAATTTTACTTTAGATGTTTAGATGATCATTATAAAACCAAATAAGTATAGTATATATATGAAAAATACATATATATATATATAGACTCGTGTATCTGGTTAACAACAAAAGTTGTAATTAGGACTTGTACACACGTTCTATAACGCCCACGACACATGTGCCATTACGTGACGTCCTCTTCACATGCTTTGCGTTGATTTTAAATATTTCAAAGAATTGAATTAAAACGCGGGTTAACAATGATGCTTTTAAAAAGAAATCGTGTGTATTTGCCCTTATCACTCAGATATGCAATAGGCCAAGTAGAAATTTTTATTGAAACATATTATATATCTGTAGTATTACAAAAACATTAAGGATTTTTGTAAATTATTTTATTTTCAACACCTAACACTTAAATGTTCAATTATAAAAATTATTTAGCTTAGTTTGTTTTATCAAAGCATAGTTTTTTAATAACATGACAGTAGTTGCTAGTTAATGTAATGTGTATATAATATTGTTTATTTTATCTAACGGCCTTATAGGACTTTTTTATGAAAATTAAAAAAAATAACAATTACTATTTTTTGTTACCTTTTACTACTATCGCCTATTAAAAAAAACACGTTAAATAAATCAAAATATTAATTAAATCATTCTAGAATAATGCAGCCGTGGCACACACGTTGACGACACGCGTGGCGCAGTTTGTAGTGACCCTACTTGCTGCGCATGCGGTCGCGGGTTCGAGTCCCGCTGGGGGCATACATTTGTTGAGCACGAATGTTTGTACTCCAGTCATGGGTGTTTATATTTATATTATGTGTCTTCAAAAACACACAGCATTAAGATGAAGAAGCAGTCCTGTGATCTGTCAAAACATCGAGCAAATTGAGAATACAGACTAAAAACATACCTGTCTCCTCCTAAAGTTTGTTAGTTCGGTTACCAGATGGCGCAAGTTAACACTTCCTTCCCTTGCCGCCATTTTATTGCGTCATAGCGTTTTGTGATCTCGAAGAGTTAGCATCGAAGTTCAAAGAGTGTATAAAATTTGTTACAAACTAAGTTTGAGTAGAGTTTACTTTAAAATATTGTGCTTATAGGAGATTGGTAAGCATTGTTTATAATTTGTTTTAAAAAAAATGGAACCTGTAGGTAACGACGTAGAGGCAGGTCGACAATCCGTTGCTCCGGATGGAGAACGAATTTCGACTTCAAGCTCACAAGGAGTTTCAGGGAGCTGCTCTTCCTCTTCCTCGGAGGTTGAGGAGGGCTTAGCATCACCCTTGCCTAACAAACGAAGTAGGAGAAAAAGACATAATTTTGATCCACGTGTTGATGCGTTAATGTCTCAGATGTCATACATTACCAATTATTTAACTAAATTACCAATTCATGTGGATAACTATACAAAAAGTAGACAGATCTTACCTAGTAGTAGTGCTGATTCTGAGCAATTTCTTGTCAACCCTAATCAGCCAACGACAAATATCTTACCAGAGTCATTAACATTGGCCCTTGGTAATTTAGGTACTGAATTAGATAATAAAAACATAATTCAAGCAAGTGATGAAGAACGCCTTGCAGAATTAAATAAACTTCAACAATTTGATTCTATTGCATGGAAGGGAATTAGGTATAAGAGCTCACTTAGGGAAAGTTTAGCATTCCCTGGATTTGTAGGTTTAAAAGTGAATGATGAGTTGTGCCACTTTAATAAGAATAAAGATTTTTTAGCTTCTACAGAGATGGTATTAGCAGGTTTATCGAATAAAGTTTTAGAGCAGAGACAGTTATTGAGGGCAGGTTTACAATCTATACTGGACTGGGCTGTAGCTAATCAAAAAGATTTTAATGTAAATTCTTTATTTGAAAAGATATCAGGAACCTTTGGACCAGGCTCTGCTAGTCATAAAAATTCAGAGGTAACCATGCAGATATTATGTGGCAAGCGTTCAGAGTGTATTGAAATTAGACGAAGTAGAATATTAAAAGAAATTGGTAATCAAAATGTAAGAGCAACTTTGCAGAAAGTACCACCTAGTTCAGAATATTTATTTAGTAGAGAAGCTTTAGCACCTATTATACAATCTCTTGGGGGTTCCCAGGTTTGGTTAAACACTCCAGCTTATGTAAAGGATAGAAAAAATTTAGGTCGTTGGGAACAGATTGACATACCTTCCAATAGAAGATTTAAAAATAAAATTAAAAATAAAAGATCTGATAAGAAGTTTAAACATACAATAAGGAGGGACCAGCCCTTTCGTCAACGTCAACACGATATCAATAGGGGTGCCTCCAGCTCCAATAATAAGCAGGAATGAGGTTCAGAGGAGCTTCAGAGGAGGATGCCTCAGAGAGGCAGTAGAGGAGTGGACTCGCAGGGGTGCCAATTAGTTTATTTTAAATGCAATAGCCAATTGCCGTTTACCATTCAAAATAAAACCTCCTCTGAAGTTCCCAACAAATCAGATCCTAGAAGCCTTAGCTACTCCAATTACCCCAGACGTGACTCGGACAATTCAGGAATTAAAAGACAAGTGAATTCTAGAGACACCACCTGTTTTAGAACCCGGTTTCTTTTCAAAGATGTTTTTAGTCAGGAAAACAGATGGGGGACTACGTCCTATTTTCGACCTCAGGGCTTTAAATACTCATATAATAACAAAATACTTTCACTTGATATCTCAGGTAGATGTAATAGATTTTCTCCAGGCCAACGATTGGCTGGTGAAGATAGACATTCAGCAGGCTTATTTTCATTTAAGCATGGCAGAGTCGCACCGACGTTTCCTCCGTGTCATTTACAATGGAGAGATTCTTCAGTTGACAGCTTTGCCTTTTGGCCTGTCTTCAGCCCCCCGTATATTTGCAGCGGTTTCGAACTGGGTTGCAGAGACCTTGCGAAGCCGGGGTATCCGTTTGCTGGTATATCTGGACGATTACCTGCTAGTTTCACAGGACAGATCCAAGTTAGTCGCGCAGGTTGCGGAAACGCTCGCGAGCTTGGAGTCTCTGGGTTGGCACGTGAATTACCAAAAGTCGGTTTTAGAGCCCACACACGAGCTACAGTATTTGGGGCTAGTTTGGAACACCCAAGAGTTAACGCTGGCTCTGCCAACCCAAAAGATCCTCAGGATAAAGAGAGCTTTGACAAGGTTACTAGAAAGAAACAAGTGCTCTCTAAAGGAACTACAGAGTGTCCTGGGTATGTTAAACTTCGCCAACCAGGCAGTTCCTCAGGGTCGATTACATTGTCGCAGGACACAAATATTCCTAAGGAAATTCACCCAGAGAGGTCAGAAAAAGGAATTGTGCCCCGGTGTGCGACAGGATCTAAAGTGGTGGTTGGATGCAGTAGACTGCAGACCAACTCCACTTCACAAGAAAAAAGTTACGCATTACTTAACAACAGACGCAGCGGATGCGGGCTGGGGAGCACATCTGAACAACAGATACCTGACGGGGAAGTGGACTCCAGATCAGAAACATTGGCATTCAAATGTAAAGGAGATGTACGCAGTTTTTGCTGTGATCAAGTCACAGGGTGCACTTCTACGAAATGCGCATATATTGGTTCAATCCGACAATCAGACCCTAGTCGCGTATATCCGAAACCAAGGTGGAACTCGGTCTATAAACCTCTTGGGTCTAACGACCAGGTTATTAGAAGCGATCAATTCACTAAATATAACAATGACTGCTTATTACCTACCAGGAAGGTTAAATGGGATCGCAGATCGCTTGTCCAGGGAAAGACAAGTACCAGAGTGGCATCTGCTCCCACCAGCCACGCAGGCTATTTTCAAAAAGTGGGGGATCCCAGAAGTAGACTTGTTCGCTTCAAGCAGAACAGCCGTCGTGCAAGATTATGTAACACTAGACTCAAAAGATGGATCATCTCTTTTTTGCGACGCCTTCAGCCGCGATTGGGAGTTTCAGACCGCTGGGGTGTTTCCTCCACCCGGCCTGATTCCCAGAGTATTAGCACACCTCAACACGGCAAAGGGAACATATTTTCTAATAGTACCTCAGTGGACACAATGTTTTTGGTACCCCGACCTTCAGGCGAGAGCTCAAACCAGTCCTATTTTGATAGAAGAGCTACAGAAGGTTCTGATCGATTGGACAACAGGCACAAGCCCTCCACAAGTAGAGAGATTAGTTCTTCAGGCTTGGAAAGTTGGGGGTGGGCAGACCTTATAACTGAGTGGAGTAAGGATGAGAAGCAACTTTTTCAAAGCAGTTGGCGTCCAGCAACATTAAGTACCTATAGTGCTCCATTAAAAAGATGGTTGTTATGGTGCCAGGAGAATGGGATCAATAGTAAAAGTCCTGATGGCAGAGAAGTTGCTAGATATTTAGCTAATCTACATTTAAGAGAAAAATTAGCATACAGGACTATTTTATTACATAAATCAGCCATAGCTACGTATTGCGCAGGCACAGTAGAGAATTTGTCTAAAAACTTTTTTATTCAACAAATTTTAAAAGCCATCTCAGTTTGTAGACCACAAGAAAGTAGGCTACCCATATGGGATATAAATATATTATTCAACTGGTTAAAGACAGTACCATGTTCGGGTTCATTTTTTGATAAGAGTAGAAGAACAGCTTTGATATTATTATTAGCTTCAGGTCGAAGGTTGCATGATTTGACACTCCTGGAAATTTCTGAGGATAAATTTATTGAAACAGAGGATAGCATTACGTTTTGGCCAGGGTTTGGCTCTAAAACAGATACTGGAACTCGCAGACAATCTGGTTGGTTGCTTAAGAAGCACCAAGATCGTCGCATATGTCCTGTAGCTCATGTGAAAGATTTAGTAGAGACCTCAGGGGTCAGACGTAGTATAGGAAAGAGCTTGATATGTCTGTTTATCACAGTTACGGGACCAGTGAAGCCAGCATCCAGGACTATCATTTCTGGTTGGTTGAGATCAGTGTTTAGGGAGGCAGAGATAGAGGGAACTCCAGGAAGTATCAGGTCAGCTGTGGCATCTCGAGGATGGCTAGACAATAGACCAATTGAGGAAATTTTAGAGAGAGGAAATTGGAAATGTGTAGAGACTTTTAAAAGATTTTACTGTAAGGAAGTAAAGAGAGTGTTCATTTCTAATAGTGATTTTAATAATTCATTATATAATAATTTTAAGACTGTTTAAAGTGATATTAATAATTGATCTCAATTTAATTTTGATTGTTTTAAGTGTTTATTATTAGTTTTATATCTTAGAATGAGAAATTTATTTGTTATTTTAATCAAAGCATTTAGTAACTGCATTTTATTATTTTAATGATTCTATAGGAGGAATATAATTTTATTTCACAACAAGGTTTCTTAAGTATTTAATTTAATGTATAATTATAATGTGATAACTTGGAATTTTTTAGTTTGCTTAATTGATAAGTCATTTTTAAAGTTATAAATACTATTTTGATTACTTAAAAGAAGAATAAAATATATTTTAACAATTTAAAGGTGTTTAATATTTATAATAATTTAATTTTTTATTATTTAAATTGTTTAATAATTCACATAGCGTTTTGTGTAAATAGTTCTGGTCACCAGCAGATATCAAACAGGTCTTCATCTTAATGCTGTGTGTTTTTGAAGACACATAATATTACTGTTTTGCATTACAACAAAACAGGTATTATGTGTAGGAGAAAACACACAGCATTAACTCAAGGTGCTTGCTGGCGATGAAGACGCAATGACGCAATAAAATGGCGGCAAGGGAAGGAAGTGTTAACTTGCGCCATCTGGTAACCGAACTAACAAACTTTAGGAGGAGACAGGTATGTTTTTAGTCTGTATTCTCAATTTGCTCGATGTTTTGACAGATCACAGGACTGCTTCTTCATCTTAATGCTGTGTGTTTTCTCCTACACATAATACCTGTTTTGTTGTAATGCAAAACAGTAATAATATGTATGTATTTAAACTTATATATGTGTAGTATATCAACCATCTAGTTTCCATAACACAAGGCTCGTACCTTACGGTGGAACTAGATAGTGCTGTGTGTAAATGTCCCAAAAAAAAAAAAATAAAAAAAAAAAAAAAAGAATTTTAGCTTTATTGTATAAACTTCTGACACGTCTTTTTAATAGGCGAATTCAGAAGATCCCGCCAAAATATTTGTTTTTTTAATCGTACAAAGCTTGGATCATAAATGTTCTTATATATATTTATGTCAATTTGAGATACGAGAATTGTATGTTGTCAATTAAATATTTTCACGTCACTTTGTGTTTGACTTAGTTTTAACCCTCAATAACGTCTTGCTTTATAATAGTACTATTAAATAGAATATAAAATTAAGTAATCACATATCGATTCGACATATCGATTAATTTATATAAATAATAGGAACAATATTAAACTGGTCTCTTTACTAAGATTACAAAAATGTTAGAAATTGAAATATTTCTAATATTTTTGTAACAATTCAAATTCTGTACATCTATGAATTTAAACTACACTTTTATAATACATAATATACTACCAATACAAAGCAGTTCAGTGGCCTTGTTTACGAACTTTATAAATAACTTAACGCTAGTAAGTTTCACAAAAAAAGTACACAGGTCAGGGAATACGACTTGGACTATTAATGGTTATGTTAAAAGTTAGTTATAAAATCGGCTAAGAGGTGGCGCTGATCGTACGCCAAGTGTTAAATAAATCTATACTAATATTATAAAGCTGAAGAATTTGTTATTTGTATGTTTGTTTATTTGGTTGAACGCGCTAATCTCAGAAAGAATTGTTGAGGAAGGCTATGTAGGCTATATTACATAACGCTACGATCAATAGTATCAAAGCATCAATGAAAAATGTTGCAAGAACGGGAAAAATATATTTCTTTTGATTTTCAGCCTTTAGAACGCGAGCGAAACCGCGGGAAAGGCTAGTACCTAATAAAGTAAGATGACAATGGCTTAAATTAAACCGTAAAAGACATCTAGGGACGCACCTAAGCGAAGCGAGGGTAAGACTATCTATATAAAAAATAAAATCTTTCGTTTTTTCCCTTCGTAGCTCTTGATACAATTGTTTTGTATGGGTTTCAAGCTAAAGTGAAAGCTTACCATCATAAATCGGCTAACGAGTATGTGGCGTACGATAAGAATTTTTCAGTATGCATATCCCGCAATCAGTATAACAGTAAGTTTAAAAATAATGAAGTACTTTCATTGTGTGGTTAACCATTAAAGATTATTAACAAATTATTCGATGCAACATTTTCGTTTTGTTAAGTTTATTTATACATATTTAATAGACTGTTTACAAGTAGTGGATACGTTTAGTGGGTAATGTTAGTGACAAGTCTTACGATTTAAGGAAATTGCGATAAAACTAGTGAAATTACCGATTTCATTTAAATATTTGATAATATTCGAAATTGTAGTAAGTACAGTCCAGATGTGATTAGTTATTCCTATCAAATTTTATGAATAACTCCGCGTAACATATTATGTAGGTAGGTACGAGTATGTGTCCGCTGACCGTTATGCATTATAATGATGGCTAGAACAATATTCAAATACATATTACCTACACAAAGTACCGGCTTAACAATAGGGGAGATTTTGTGATAAAATAGCAACTATGCTTGGTGAATAAGCGGCAAAAAATACTATAGGAAAGTATAGAATGGTTTGAAAGCATTGGATTAGAGCTACATTTTGAATAGGAAAATCAAGGCATACTTACACGGAAAATGCTTCGAATGTCGTGCTTGAATGGAAACGGCTAACACTTAACAAGTAGTACCTATCGAACGTTAAATTGGCTATACCTATTTATACAAAATGTATTATGTTATAAGTATCTATAGTCCAAATTATATATGATTTTAACTGCATGGCCTTCGTTTAATACGAGAGGGATTAGACTATACTAGTCCACCACGCCAGGTGTGGGTTGGTGGAATTCACATATTTTTTTTAATGTATTATAGGTACACGCTTGACCACTATCACACCTGATGGAAGGTGATGATGTGGCCTAAAGTGGGACATGTCTTTCGAAAATTTGTTAACTTCTCTCAGACATGCAGGTTTCCACACAATATTTTCCGGGATAGACTCTGCATTTGATCCCGTTTGTTGCTCGGTTTCCGAGGCGAGCCTTATACCAGTTACCACTTGGCTACCACCGGCTTTCTATTTAAACTTTTGATCAAATCAAATCAAATCAAATCAAATCAAAATATTTTATTCAGCATAAAAATTGTTACAATTTCTTACTGAACGTCATGAGTCTACCACCAGTTCGGAAAGAAGAAACCTCTGACCTGAGAAGAACTGGCGAAAGAAACTCAGCGGGACTAATGTTTTTTTTTATCTTAATCTCATTCTTTTTTTTTTTTAATTAAATTGCATATTTACAATAATTCTATATGTTGAAATAGCCTGGCGGCGATCACATCATTCCCAAGGCGTACTGTCTTCTAAAAAATCGTTAATCGTATAATAACCCTTAGTACACAAACGTTCCTTCACAATTTTTTTAAATTTGGCAATAGAAGCTTTTTGAACGTTTTCTGGGATCCTGTTGTATAGGCGTATACGTAGTCCATAAAAAGAATTACTAACTCGGCGTAAGCGAGTTACAGGCATTACAAGTTTATGTTTGCTCCTAGTATTAATGCTATGCATGTCGCAATTCTTGGGAAATTCGTGTATATTTTTATGAACATACATAACATTTTCGTACACGTATTGAGAAGCAACAGTCAATATTTTAATTTCTTTAAACTTTTCTCTTAATGATATTCTAGGGCCTAAACTATAAATCATAACAATTTCACTTTACTCCATCCTTAATCAATTAACGAATTGATTTTGTTATAGTTATTTTATTACCTTTCTCTTATTGTTAGTAAAGAGTCTAAAACAAAAAGCTATTCAATCGTTCTTCATAAAAACCAGAAATTAACTGAAAGTCAACGTGACAAAAACTGTGGCAACGAACTCGGAATTACTAAATCGTACTTCGAAACCAATAATTGAATCTGTAAAGAACTAACAACCGGCACATGCTTAGTACCTACTAAGTAATACTAGATTCTAGAAGAATTATTGTATTACTACTGAGTACTGACCTTCGTACCCCTATATGCTGCACCAACTTTCATAATTTCTACAAATAGCAAGTCAGGCGTATCTAGCACTTTTATCAGGGTTTAAAAAACTAAAAAGACGCGATACTTTTCGTGAAATGAATTAAGTCCTAAAGGCATAGTATGTATTTGGTAAAACAAAACATTTAAGCCAAAATTTAAGGATTTTCTATTGAAAAGATTCTCGTTTACGTTAAGTTTTGTACCAATACAATAATAAGAAGTTAAAATGAACTTTCTAGTTTTTATTACATTATAGTATAGTTACAAATGAAGCTAAAGAAGCGTGTTAAAAATGAAGTCGACCCATTTCTACGTAATTAAAGACAAAGTAGAAAACCCAGAACCAAACTTTCGCATTTAACTAATAAGATAAGAGCTTGTACGTACCTCTAGCACTGTACGATATCGGTAGTCTATATTGTTTATGACTTTTGAATGCAGTGAAAATTTATTTATATATAGGTTATTATTTTAGTTTACTGATGAGTCTTTTAATGGTGTTTCATCATATTCATTGTATTATGGTATAACTCAACGTTATTTTATTACCTTACTCTGTTACATGGGGGTGAAAAAAAGCCAATTTACGTGCTACTACTACTAAGTATTTTGTGGCGTAAAAATCAGGGACTATTGGAACTGGAACCGAATACCTCGACATCTGTAGCCACTAGCCAGTAGACCTACAAGACATTAAATGTCTATTATATCGTCTTACTGTGGGCCACTTTCCTACCTTCCTTGCGAAGGTTAGGCCATACTCCACCAATATTGCACGCTAGCAAAGTGCTTGTTGGTGAACTTCACTTATCCTTCAAAAACTTGCTGGGTTTTATTATATATGCAGGTTTCCTCGTTTTACATCACCATAGTCCATAAGACAAAAGGTAGACATGTTCGAAATGATTCGCATTATCGCACATCAGACGTGCGAGACCCGAAACTAGAACCCACTTTATTACGTTTCCCAAGCAAGCGCGTCACCACTGAGTTGTATATTTAATCGTGTCTACAAATACATATGTATACTATGTAATAAAATATAATGTCTACTAAAAACAGATTGATAGCAAAGACTATACGGGCTGGGTACATCGTACAGCCCAGTAATGATGCGGTTGAGGTAATTGCACGCAGTCATTCACCCCGTTGTTATGATGCTTTTACATAGCATTTTATACAACGCTTTCCCACAACGAAAGTCGGGATAACCTTTGATTGCTTCCGTTTTGCATTTAGATATTTATTATGAGTTACAAAAAACTTGTATTTTTTTAATAATGAATTATCTATTTTTTCCCCATTAATTAATACTCTATAAATTGAGTTTAACTTAGTTGCCTTTAATGACACTTCTTCTGTTCTATTATAATTTAAAAAAATAATACCTATTTGTATTGTAGGTTAATTCGAATAATTAAACTCACAATACATTTATTTATTAAATTTGTCTTTTAAAATTAATCCTAACTAATATTATAAATGCGAAAGTAACTCTGTCTGTCTGTCTGTCTGTCTGTTACGCTTTCACGCCTAAACCGCTGAACCGAATTCGATGAAATTTGGTACACAGATAGAGAAGACCTTCAGAAAGGACATAGGCTACTTTTTATCCCTGTAATCCCACGGGAACGGCAACTACGTGGGTGAAACCGCGGGGCGCAGCTAGTTTAAACATAAACTATAAATTATACCTATGTATTTTATAATTATTCATTTTATGTTAATTCTTTTGTTCTACGAATTTCAAACTATGAAATTATTTAAAGTTTTCTTTTTTTATTTAGCAACTCGTAGCGTATTTATCAATAAAATAATACGTAATTACAAACGATGCATATTCATTAAGCAAAGTTGTAACATAAGTAGTAATGCAAATATTATACGAAAGATAACAACGCATTTTTTTCTCTGACTTGGGACAAAGGCATTCGCGGATGTCCGCAAGACTTCTCATAGGGTGATTAATCACCATGCAAAATAAACATGCTCTACATCTCTACCATAAATATATTTTGTGCCACTATACTATGTTTGCTAAAGTTTTAAAGTGTCATTCAAATAAAAATAATAAATGGTAATCTAAGGAATATTTTTACGCGCTCGAGAGCGAGTACGTACTGAGTCTACATGTATACAGTAGTAAGGGTAATAACTCTTTTGTCTATTGGGAAACTACTACGAGTGTATTCTAGGCGATACCTTCTATGAAGTTCACACACTCGATCATCATGAATAATTCACGAAGTAAGCATGAGGCGTAAAAATCGTGGG
Source organism: Boloria selene (assembly GCA_905231865.2). Classification (NCBI taxonomy): domain Eukaryota; kingdom Metazoa; phylum Arthropoda; class Insecta; order Lepidoptera; family Nymphalidae; genus Boloria; species Boloria selene. The sequence goes on from HG993133.1 coordinate 5,528,126, forward strand.
CGATTATTAAAACCGTACGCATTGCCCGTAATAATTGGCTATAATTGACTAAGTATGTACGTCATTGCGATAGTCATTCCCTTAGGAAATCAATTATATAACCTTTTAAATAAAATTATTTTCTGCGCGGATTTATTTTTCGTTTTTGGCTTTCGACGTTTCATGGTCATGGGAGAGCCAACTCATGTTTTTCAAAGATCATCAATTTGGAAATAATACTTTTATTAAAATGTTGTGTCACGATGCACTTGCACTATTATTCACTATAACATTTTGTTCGATGGGCTGCTGAGCTGCAAAAAAAATTGTGTCTGCGCAAACGCTTGGTCCTTAGTGAGCTTGGCGGTTGTTGGTGAAATCTTAACTAGGGTATTGTTATATGGTCTGGCTAAGACAGGAAATATTAATTAAACAATTCTAGTAATAGCCCAGTCATAAAATGATATCATATTAAGCTCAGTGAAGAAAGTTTTAGGCTTATAAAAACCTTCTTATATATGCAAAATATAGCATAATACATAGGATTTCTTTACATTGAACTCTATGATGCAGTATGGCCACCCTACGAAATCGAGAGGCCTTTTTCAATTTCAACCAACACGTTTACAAATAACAATGTAATGAAACTCATATCATCACAAAACATTTCAATTACCAAATGTGTATTAGGAATTTATATACCTTATATTCTCTAAATAAAAAAAATGATTTTACCCCTAAGTAAAACAGCAAAAATTATTATTAGTGATTAAAAATAATAATACGTTGAATGCTATCCATTAATATTTAAGTGAAATAAAAAAATAGAGAAAATATATTTACTTTTTGTATTTTGAACCAATTTACGAACATCAATGTTTTACAAATATGGTTACTTCGTGCTTATTTTGTATCAAAGGTCAAAATCGAGAGCCTTAGGAGACCAAATACGGTAGGCTAAAGTGGTGAGTACTTTCCCCACGTTCGAATTGACTGTTTATGTTACAATTTTCTACACAAGTATCTAATGTTCCATTTCCGTAAACTCTCCGTAGTCAAATAATCATGTAGCTAATTTCATATGAAAAAGAATTGATTTTAACGCTTACATAAATTGCTTATGAATAGAGCTTTAAAATGTCTTCACCAGCTTTTTGTCGGCCATCTTGTGTAATAAATCAATCAAGAATAAGAATAAAAAATAAGAAAAAATAAGTATATAGTATAGCAAAAGAATCAAAAATAAGTATTTGTTTCAAAATTATAACTTTATAACTAGGCAATGATATATTGTTTTCAACTACGCAGTTAGGAAATTACCAGGCAAATACCATGGCATTTCGGCCAACAATACTCCACGATCCGTAATTACCTTTATACAAATGAGGTACCACCAGTTTTGTTTAACAGACTGTAAAGCCTTTGTGTTTTATACAATCAACAACCTTCCTAAAATCCTTATAGACGCATTTTCTCTATAACCACAGTGTTATCGTTTCATATAATATGATTTAATATTATAAAACTTTTTTTATTGAAGGAAAGCTTACAATAAATAAATCTGGTCACATTCGGCATTCTGGTCATTATTACATATACCTGATTTAAGTACTAAATCGTTTTTATAGTCTCTCAAAGACAAATAGAAATAGTTACGTTAGGTTTAACAATTTCATATAAAGTAACTTTTGGTGCTTTGTATTTCTCATATCTGCGTATAAATGGTATAATATCTTATATCAATCTGCTATCACTAAATTTCATCATTTTGCACAGTCTAGTCTTAACACTTTCTCCATACCTTACGCTTGTACAACATACCTACTCTTAATTTTTTTAAATCTACTTTAGATGGAGATAGATTTAATTTATAGATAATATGTGAAAGGGTGAATAAAAGACTCAACTATATAAATAGTATAGAAATTGGCACTAGCCACTAAAAAATGAAAGAAATAAAAACTACCATTTTTCTTCTAATTCAATCTATTATTTTCTATTCTACAACATCATAGTACCTTTATTACAGCTGTATTATTCATTATTTGTCAACGTCAAGCGAAACCACGGCGTTCCATCATCACGACGGTGCACCGCCCCTTGCCTTCCGGCTTTTGTTGGTACGACATTATGCTGTCAAGTAATTTAGTCTCTATCTCGGTGGTTATAAGAGTCCGTAACTATAAATATACGCTAAAATAATTATAACTATTGTTGAATGTTGATTATATTTTTATTTGTTTTTGTTTTTTTTAATTTATTATTCTTGATGTAGGGCAAGTTGGTAATATAATATTTTTTTAATCATTTGCCAAAGATTCTAGTTATTTTGATATTAAATTAAAATTATGTTTTACCATTACACTCTAGGTATTAATTACATTCGTTTTCTGTCAACAGTATACTCTTAATATTGTATGTGCCTTAACGATATCATTCACACGATTCTGACAGCAATAGAGTGACCTTTTATTTTTTACAAGTATTTTTTTCTTGGCGCCATCTCGGCAGGTTCAGCTAGCCTATTGAACGAGTTATTTTATAGGATTCTGTTACATCCGCGTATGATAAGTGAGAATATTCAAAATATTTGCACTTTATATATTTGTAATTTGAATGTGTGTAATTCAATTTTTTTCTTTTAAAGACCACTTAATATGCCTTTATATTGAGAGTATGATAATTTAATGCCATCGACCTGAATTAGTAATGGAAAAGTTCCAGATTTTGATTCCAAGATTAGTTTCGTCAAGTCGATACATAAAATGAAAACACAATTGATTTCTTTAGGTATTTAAACATTAATTCTAACTTTTCTAATACTCGATCAATGAGAATGCTAAAACATTTTCATATTTATTTGCCTTGTAGATTTATAGATCTAGTCCGTAAAGGTCTTATGCAGATCTTAAACACCGACATTTCGAGAATTTCTTGCTTATACCGCGACCTTAAGCTCTTATACCGCACATAGTAACTACAACATTATTGCAATAGCTATTGCTATATAAAAGTTGATTCTTTGTCTTAGTTAATTAGATAGTGAGCGGCCGCGTCCTTATTTCATGTACCTATTAACTGGTAAACTTAAAAGTAATTATTTTATTTACAAGTTGATCGGAAAAAAATGTCATATGGTTTGTATAAAATGCTGAAACAAAATGTAAATTTATTTTAAGATTAACTATTAAATTGATACTAAGAAAATTAGACGATAAAGAATTTTTAAAAAATAATCTTAAGAAATAATAGGCTTCGAAGGTTTTTATGGAAATCAAATGCTTAGTACACACAAGAAAGTCAGATCTAATGTTTGGGCCCAAAGAAGATAATAATACTTATATTAAAATTGTAAGGGTTTGCATTCTAGCAAAAAAATTGTATGCATTAAAACAGATTAAGCGTTGGGAGTAAATAGGTATAAGTATAAGGTCAAATATCCTAAAGTGAGCTTTCATTTGTTTCATTTCCTACTGGTGTAATGATGTTTACAGTTTTGTAAAACGTTTTAAATCTGTACAAAACAACGTGATACAGAACTCAGAAGAACTTCATTTTTGCTTCAAATGTTGTCAAAATTCAAGTCAAAATTTTAGCCTTTTAGACAGTCTGATCTGGTTGCATATGAATCAATCACTTTAAATACTTTTTTAAGTGAAATAATAATTTACTGGGGTTTAAAAATACAATGCCAAGTCCAACTATTATTATCTAATATATTTATTTATTATCTGAAACTAGCGACTCGCCCTCGCTTCGCTCGGGCTCTTCCCTAGATTTAGCACAGGTAAAGCCGCGGGATCTTCTAGTTATGCATATAAACCTTCCTCTTGAATCACTCTATCTATTAAAAAAAACCGCATCAAAATCCGTTGCGTAGTTTTAAAGATTTAAGCGCACATAGGGATATAGGGATATAGGGACAGAAAAGGCGACTTTGTTTTATACTATGTAGTGATGATGAAATAAGTATATGACATCATTTGAACTAAGATGCTTAGTCCCAATCAAAGAATAGTAACCTTATAGCTTTAGAACACCTTTTCATTGCTTGATAATAATCGTAACACGATCCTGCAGAAACCATTAGAACTAATAATAATGAACACCCGCGGTATATCTTAAAGTCAAAAAAGGTCAATAAAAGGTCTTCAAATACGCCTACATTAAAAGCACTTTTACACTAGATTTGATATGTTATCGACAGAACACTAAGGCTATATTAATGGCAGTAAACATATTTTTAGGGTTCCGTATCCAAAAGGTAAAACGGGACCCTATAACTAAGACCCCGCTGTCCGTCTTTTACCAGGCTGTATCTCATGAACCGTGATAGTTAGCCAGTTAAAATTTTCACAGATGATGTATTTCTGTAATAAAATAAAATAAATATTTAAGGGGGCTCCCTTACAAGAAACGTGAATTTTTTGCCGTTTTTATAGATAACGGTACGGAACCCTATGTGCGCGAGTCCGACTCGCACTTGGCCGGGTTTTATTTCATTATCTATATCTACTTATGGAAGAAAAGTTTTCGTATCTGCCTGTGACTTTTCTTATATGCATTATGCTTTTTTTTTCTTAAGCTTATTGCCACGATAGTAAAATCAGTGTTTAATTTTACGAAGCACTTAAATGTAATCTTTAAATTACTTTTTTATAAATATAAATTAGTTTTTATCTACGTCATTTCCACAGTATTTTAAAAAGTTTGTAAATTTTACTACTTCTTACATCATAATAAAAACATTATAGATATTTAAGTAAAATATTTAACATCAGTTCGGCGTAAATAACGACACTATATATTTCACACAAAAGGAAATTAATATATACATTTATATGTACTTGTCATCAAGGCAAATATCAAACGAAATAAAAATATACCATTACACCTCTAGAATCTAGATATATAAGAATACTGAATATACTATTAACGATATTATAGGTCGTGTAGTTATATATCAGCTTTACAAAACGTAGTATTGTATAGATGACCTTCCACACAATCATAAATGTATAAAGAATATAGATTTACGGCATCGTTATATAAAATACTGGCATAGCAACAAAATAGATCCAAAACAACTCTATTAAACAATATATAACTTTAAATTATCTACAACAGAGTTCGATTTCCCTTGATAGCTTATGGAGGCTTTACTAATTATGAAATAAAAAAAGATAAATGAATATAATTTGAACATTAAAATTATTAGATAGTTTTTTGATTTGCTAATAAAATATTTTGTAGAAGTAATTTTCTGGTAGAGTGGTCTATGAGAGTACTATGTGTGTCTCAGAGAATATTAAAATAATTATAAATTACAAACAGACCGTTTTATATTGTAGGTAATGTGAAGCAACCCTTCTTAGCTCTACTAAATTTAGTTTATACTTAATTTGAATCTAAATATATAGATATGTGTGTGAAAATAGTTCATTTGTAACCTTCGAGGCATATACACTACGTCTACATATTTATATAACTTTAAATACATAGAAAAACAAATATAAACAGTTCACTCTATTGACTGGAATACTAACATACTAACATTCATGCTTAAAAAAATGGATGCCGCCAGCGAACTTCGAAGCCACGACCGCTGGCACAACATTTACAGTCACTACAAACCAAGCCAAATATGTCGTCAGAACATTAGCAAGTTAAGTAAATAAGACTTTCATTATTCTAGACTTATTAGAAAAAGATTATACCGGTCTCTACATGACCAAACTAACATATAAACCTTATTATCAGTCGAGGTCTGATTCGAACTAACCTGTTTCTACAACAACCGCTTAAGGCAGGTTAGGAACCATCCAGAAGATTATAATTTTAATGTTAAACCATTCTTTCTTATGTTCACCGGTCCTCGACCACCGACGCCGCATCTCATATTGCCTCGTGCGAAATTCTCTGTAAAAATTAACATGATATTTATAAAATTAGCTCAGGTGTCGAAACGTTCTGTTAGCTTCGTTTAACATAATGGTCCCTATGTGTGGACTCGTCTTAAATCGGGTCTGAGATAACATAAAGCTGCGCCCACACATGAACGTGCTCGGCCGAATAGAAACCGTCTAAAGATTAATTTTCAGAATAAAACTAAATATTGTTATTTTCCTGATTTCTCCAATTATGCACCAAGCTTTATAAAGTTTATTTATTATTATGCATAGAATTTAATTGTACTTAATTATTTGTTAAATTGTTAAAATACTAGTTATATTTATTTCATAACAAAGGTTTTATTATTATATAAAATATTCTAAGAAATAAAAACTAATTCTTAGTCTCTTATTTATTTTTTAATTTTAAAAAGAAATGTTATAACATTGAATAAAGTAATATGCAAGAAAGAGAAAAAGAGGTAAGTTTCATTTAGAGAGGGCATAATGTCTGCGTCAGCATCTAATGGTTGTCTAATTTCACGCCTGGTGGCCCACGAAAACCATCGAGTGGGTTATATGAGAATGTAAAACTAAATTATTATTTATTTTTTATGCTTGCTTGTAACCGTCTTTTTTATTATTTTACAGTGACATTTATTTTTCAATCATTCAAAAGCGACAAATATATAAATTCGTATCTATACTAATATTATAAAGCTGAAGAGTTTGTTTGTTTGTTTTGTTGATCGCGCTAATCTCAGGAACTAGTGGTTCTATTTGAAAAATTCTTTTTGTGTTGGATAGTCCGTTTATCGAGGAAGGCTATATAGGCTATATTAAATAATCACGCTATGACCAATAGGAGCGGAGCATTAATGAAAAATGTTGCAAAAACGGGAAGGACGGGCGTTAGTTCTGCGGGGTACCATATCGCGCGACTCAGAAAAAGTTTAGTTTCCGGTCTTTGGAACGCGTGAGAAGCCGCGGAAAATCCTAGTACAATATAACATACTTAATACCTAAATATATTTAGTAATCTATCTGGATTGATATTTTTATGATTTTTTTAGGATATATTACATATATGATATATAGTAATTTTACAACCTTTTACTTAGAATTTCCATTCACGTTTTTATGAATATATGCATTATGTTTTCTAAGCAATAAATAATTGTTAACACTTTGTTGGCAAAATAAATAATGCTTATATTACTCTTATAGTGCTGCGCTAATTGTAGAGTCCTTTGACTTTATACATTCGGTTCATACGACTACGAGTATATATACGCTTAGTTCATTCACTGAGCAGCGCTTCTCGGCATACACGATATAACAAAAAACAAAGCAATAAAATAATTTGTGAACCATTTAAATAACACAAGTTTTCTAGTTTCTCACACAGCATTTTATTTAATTAAGTGCGATATAAATCAATTAAATGGGCTTCAACACGATTTTAACAGCTCATTAAGGTTATAGTGTTTCAGGTATCAATTAATTTATCGCATAGCCAGCTCGTTTACCAATCGTACCCATATTTTAAAACTATCCATATATAATTTTATGTCCATCACAGAGGCTAGCGTGACGGCAGAAAGCTGTCGGACGAGGCAAGGAAATTTGAGCCCATCACTGGCGTCCATTCGATTCGTATTAACGCTCAAGTAATGTAACAAATAAAGGGGAGGTCGATGCCCGGAGCAAGGCACGAACGCAGCAAAACCGAGTCTGGTCCTCTCACAAAAGAAATAGTTAATATTAGAGCTCGGTGCTTCACGAGTGTCATTAGTAGCGGCACAAAGCTTCGGAGTCATTCCACGCTCCTACTATTTGTCAGCGGCAAAAAGTGCCTTGTCCACAATAATTACGGGACCGGCTTTCGAGAGCGCTCATAATTCGTCATGTTCTGGTCGGCCGCGTCGTTTCCGAACCCATCCATAATTTGACATTTCCCGCGACGTTTGTTACAATACGATATCGCCATTGAAGTATCTCAATCACAGAATCTAAATAAAATCCGTAGTAAGTAACCTCTCAAAACATAAGCTTCATATAGATTCAAAGGCATAAATTAGAGATAGTTCTTACAATCTCAATCATTTCGCATTTAACCAATTTCAATGTCAATAAATCAAAAGTAAACACAGACAGGATTCACGGTAAATGTTACGTTAAGAGAAGATAATCTATTGCAACGAACGAGAATATCCTAGTATTTTATGCTCGGAGCTTGGTTTAAATTATTACGGAATAGGATAGCCGATATATCTATACATTCTAAATATGTGATAGTATACGCTGAAGAGGTATTTCAAAGGATGTTTTGAAATAATAACACTTTATTTCTAAAGTGGTAAAGTGAAGTAGCAAAATTTTAAGTAAATATATATAGCGTCACTGTACTGTAGAGTAAGACCAATCGGTAAGTATTTTAAAATGTAGCCGAGTGAAAAATGAGATCGGTGACCGGAGACACTTTACCAACCAATTGATTGTATTATTACTCAGTTGTCTGAACATTTTTTTTACCTATTTTAAATATGAATCTGAGTGGAACGACATTTAAGCAAGCAAAGTATAAGATGTCAATGAAGCTGATTGCTTATTATTCTTATTCCCTAAATAGTTGATTTGGAACAAAAATATTTAAAAACATATTAAACGCTATTATAAACGGTATTTTTCCTATAATACGGTAATTGACATCAAACTCAAAACGTATATTAAAATAGCCGTTGGTGGTTGATATTTTTATTTATATACGAGTATATAGAACCATTCTTAAAGTATAGTATAAATCTAAAATATTGCTAAGCGTACAAGAAATACAGACCTATTGAGTACCTACCTACTCTTGCGTTTTGAAAACGGTCAATGAAATTGAATCTTGAATTGCAACACATCATGGCAAATATAATTTATAGTGGAATAACGGTACGGTTTTGTAATTTAACAAATCGAAACTAAAAAGAAAAAAAAATAATTTTAATTACTTAGTTATAGTTGGAGTCGGTGCCAGCCAAGAAGGACAGTTTTATCCTGCCTTTGCAATGAACTTTCGAACGGATATTTTGATTATATTTACAAATTGATACATTAATTAAATTGTATTAAGATTATTTTGCTTTGGCTGGCACCGACTCCAACAATAACTAAGTAATTAAAATTATTTTTTTTTCTTTTTAGTTTCGATTTGTAGCGTTTTGAAGTCGGTTTTCATTTTTGTTAAAAAATAATTTATTTTAAATTTTTTTGTGGAAATTATTATGTTTAAATAAAATATTGGAAGGCTAACTAAACTACTGCTCCAATAAGTCAGCGAAGTTTTGAAATGAACGACAATAGTCAATCGAGATTTGTCCACGTCTATTTTTCCACGTAACTCGTAGACGTTAATAAGATTTACCTTCTATTATCAATCCACCTAATATCCTGAAGGAATACGACTATCAGTTCATAAGTACGTATAATATTAAAAGAATTTTCTTTCAACTCCTAACCGTTGAGGATATATACCTTACATCATCACAAATTCTTGAACAGCTTTAGAAAATATATGAAAAAGGTAATCAGTGCCGATCAAATTTAAGGGTTGCCCTCGATTTCTCTAGGATCTTATCATCAGATGCTGACTTGGTGACAATGAGAACATCTAGAATGTATACCCTACCGAACAAAAAAGAAATTTTTAAAATGGGCCCACAATTCACGGAGAAATCGGTGAAAACACATAAAAAACAACTGTTGAGGAATTTTACCTTCCATCATCAGCTCATCCACATGAGATGATGATTTTCATACGTAAAAGCTTTATCGGGTTTAGAAAATATATCAAAAACATAATAGGTGCCTGTAAATTTTGAGAGTTGCCTTCGATTTCCCTGGGATCCCATCATCAGATCCTGACTTGGTGACAATGGGACCACCTCGGAACTATACCCTACCAATCAAAAGAAAAATTTTTGAAATCGGCCCACAGACGGCGGAGTAATCGGTGAACATACATAAAAAAAAATAAAATACATACAACGGAACATATAACCTCCTCCTTTTTTGAAGTCGGTTAATAAAATACGTTTAATGGATGAAGAGACAAGGCGTTGAAAATCCGTCTGTTTTCACTATTGATTAGCCAGAGATTGAATCCATATAAGAAATGGCATCTCAACCTTTTTTATAGAGCTTTTATAGATATTTAATCGACAAAATATGTGAATGTGATTATTAAAATGACATTTTTGTAAATTAAATACTTGATACATATATTGAATAATAATATTATTTAATTTAATGAAAAATCTTCTGTGCGTGTATATGTAATTATAATGCTCCTAAACGGCTGTACCGATTTTGATTAAATATTTTATGTGTGTTCGGGTGGATTCGAGAATTTTAAGAAACTCACAATTCGGTCCACTCCAAGATGTAATTTTTGCATTAATTAGTTATTTATACATTTTAACAATAAATGACATGTTAAACGATAAATAAGTCGTTACTAGCGTGCTTACAACGTTGATTTGCGCATGTGTACTGAAACATTTCACCGGCAGCAAAAGTTTATAATTTCAATGTGTACATGGCAACGTCTGTCGAGTCCCTGTACCTGTTGTGCCAGCGGTCGCAGGTTCGAATCGCGGAATCCGCACAAATGCTTGTACTTCAGTTGGATGTTTGTACTTATAATGTTTGTATTTAAACTTTAGAATTATACATTAAATGTGTTGTGTATCAACTATCAGATATCCATAACACAAATTTTGTAGCTTATAAGGGAACTAGATGCCAGATGGTGCTGGGTTTTAATGTCCCAACATTATAATATGTATATTTATTTATTATCATTGTAGTACATGGATATTGCAACAATGCGCTTTAATCTTGTACTAAAAATAAAAGCCTTAATCGAAATAAATAAATATGTTAAGAACAGTTCACTGAAACATCTTTCAATACTTATTTACCTATTCAAATAAGAGGTTCAACGTCCGCGAAGATCTGCTTGTTTATTATGTTAGCGTATTTCCTATTTTACATTGATCATACATTGTTTTTCTAAATAATATGAAATGTTTGCAAGAAATTATAAAATTTATTCTATACTATATATACGATTTAGCGCGAGCGAAGCCGGGGGTTCCGCTAGCTATACATATACCTTCTTCTTGAATGACTTTATCTATTTGGATGGATCTATACTTTAATAATATTTATTAAATAATTTAATAAAGAATTTTTCATGTAATATATTGCGGTAGTCGATCGTAATAAAATCGGAAACTTGCGTATCTACAGAAAACTTCCATGAGTACCTAACGATATAATAATATAACGATAAAATTTGAATGGGACTATAAAACATGACGTGTAGTGTACTTAAATATACACATTGGTTGCACATGCGTTTATCCCAATCTACGAGTAGCTAAATTAAAACGTACTTTATCCTTTATCTTGTTATAGTTGCTGTGTTATATATTTGAATTAGATAATATTTCAAAATATTAATATAGATAATATTAAATAGAAAATGGCGTGAGAAACCAAATTGTACTCTATAATTGAGAAAGACCACAAAAACCAATTTCTTTTGTGGATTACTATTTTTTCGGCCTAAAAGCCAGATTGAAAACATCTTATGTATTTTAAGTGTTAATGAAAAAATAGTAGATATTTTAAATACGAGAAAGTTTAGTATATAAACAAACCTACAATTATCTGTAGAGAATTCACAGTACATTCAACTGCGTGTGAAAATCTAGAACGATGGGGGTACTTGGCCTAATGACACCGGGGGTGCTCACTGATAATGGATATTACGGTAATATGAAACAACCCGCAGCAGCCACGTGCCGCGATGCGGGCGCAATCTAAGCTAAATTAATACTTTATTTAGATTACTTGTACTGTCATAGGTTTTGATTGATATTTTAATTACTGGTTGTGGAGAAGGACTCTTAATTTATTTTCAAGTATTTGTAGCTAACATTATTTAAGTCGCTTTAATATAAAGCCGCTCTACACGTAGTGTAAATCTTAGTATACTTATAATTAATTCTGATAAATATTATCCTTTTTTATTACCAAAGAGTATTCAACTGTTTTGAATTTATCTACGAATATATTATAATTTATACAATACGTTTTTAACAGAGCTATAAACGTTTTTCGTAAACTCTACATAATAATCATGAGTGGACTAAAAAGGTAGTTTATGGTATAATTTATCAAGAACCGTATCCGGTACAAATATTTACTTGGTTATGGTACCTGAGTAGTGTGATTTTGGAGTTCGAATATATTAAATTTATTTTCGAGTTATTACAGCATTAGATTGTTATGCTCTTTACCAACATTTTTTGTCACTTATGTTTGCAACGTCTGATTTAAAACTAACTTGAAGACTTTAAAATAGTGATCAGAAAAGAGAAAAAAATAGATTTAGTAGATGAAATATAGAAAACAGTGTTATTAAATACTACTCTTTCGACTCACCCTCGCACAGAGTTTGTCCGTAGAAGCTTTTTTACATTTTGTATGAATTACGTAGATTTAAAATATTTTCACGAAGTAAAAAGTCCTTAATCCAAGTTTAATTTAAAACTCTCTAGTGGTTTTATCGTGATACATTCCTAAACTTTAGATTCGTTGTCTGTAAAAATAATAATATTTTTCGAAAAGTATTTGTATGTTTAGATTTGACTAAAAATACATTTATACAAGATCCTATATATTATGATTATCGATTGAGGTGTGGAATTTACCAGTTAATATTTTCTGTTTACTCATAATTAGATGTTATATGATAACTTTTTATAGTAATCAAACGTCACATTAAAGTAAAAATAAATCAACAAACGTATAGCTGTGGCGCAGATTGGTATAGGTCTGACTCGTTTTAAGGTTCTACCTAATAGGTTTTAGAATTCATTCCAGTTAACTTAAGTGCTAGGTTTGTTAAAGTCAGTTTTTTTAATATTTTAACTTAAATATACTAAAACTAAAAAAAAGTAAACTTGTTTTGTATAATTCATAATTTTAAAGATTTTAAAAACTAATACCTAATAATAAAAACACATATATATCTAAACCTTTATGTACCTATATGCGTTAACTTTGAATAATTTTCTTATTGTTACGTATTCATATTTATTTCCACATTGTTAGAAATCGCACACAATCATGTAGTTCGAGGTTACTTCAGACCATGAGAAGCTAGCTGTCATGTCTATAAGCATATTGTGTAAAAAACTACATTTCCAAGTAACAACATATGAACGTTGTTACATCATTCTAAATTACATGCAATAATATTATTATACGAATAATATCATTTTATATTTTCATGACTAGTTCATTGCGTAGGTATAACTATCTAAAGCGAATTATAATATTTTATACTAGTGGCTTACCCTCGCTCCACTAGAATGATATATTATCGGTTTTCGAAAATATATCAAAAACATAATAGGTGCCTGTAAATTTTGAGAGTTGCCTTCGATTTCCCTGGGATCCCATCATCAGATCCTGACTTGGTGACAATGGGACCACCTCGGAACTATACCCTACCATACTGAAGAAAATTTTTTGAAATCGACCCACAGACGGCGGAGAAATCGGTGAACATCTATAAAAAAAAATACATACAACGGAACATATAACCTCCTCCTTTTTTGAAGTCGGTTAATAAAATGTAATATTTTTCCGCTGTAAAAAGTAACCTATATGTTAACCCAGATAAACAGCTATCATCGTACCAGAATTACATCAAAATCTAAATAGTTTTCTCGTGATGCGGTCACAGAAAAACAGACAGATAGATAAAAATTACTAAAACTGTTGATTTGGTATCTGTGCTGTTAATAATGAGTATCTCAATAAGATTTTTCAAAAAATATATAATGTACCAATTAGAATCTGTTAGAATTTTATTATATGTAGGTATACATATATAATTACCTTTAAATTTTTCAAATGTTGGCTTTTTTAATTGTAAATGTGTGGAAACTGGAGCGACCTTGCGCTCCAGCCGAGGTCAGTACAATCATAGAACGACAAGTTTAAGTACCAGTAAAGTTGTAAAAAACTGTGTAACTCGTAAACCGATTTATGTATTTGTTTCTACGCACTGTTGTTCGGGCATAAAGAAGTAAATATAAAACCAATTTACCTTGAGCTTTAATATCATGAAAGTTAAGAGCTAGTTAGGAGCGAGGGAGGTCTTTAATATTTGGCCAGGTCTACGCGGCAAAATAGACGAAGACGAACGATGGTATCTGCACGTGGAACGTGTACAATCGACGCATCTCTAAAAGGTGTAACAATATGTAAACTCAAATATAGTATTTATCTATAGGGATTAAGTTCTATGTTCGAATGTATTGTTAGATTTTACAAATTCACAGTGCGCAAGGGCCGTGATGAACCGGTTATGTAGTAACCGGCGTAGGGCACTAGCCGTCTTTACGCTGCTTTGTCGTAGTCCTGAGAATACTTTTTATCGAGTATAGTTTTATTTTCATTGACAATCTTATCACTGAATGGAAAGTTTGGTAATGGCATGCATAAAAAACCAGTATAATCTAGTGATATACGATGTCATTGACATTTACTTTAGTTTGACTTACATAACCTCTAATAAATATCATGTATTGAGGAAGTCCTACGCCTACGCTTCAATTCTAGGATTGTAAAATGTCATAATAAAATATTATTTTCAAAGGATTTACCTATATTTCTGTTTGCATATTTTGCATATTAATGAGTGGATAATGGAATTAAAATTCGAAAGTGCATCGTCGATGTCGCTTGCCCATCACTATGAGTTGTTCATCCTCAAACAAAGAAATAGCCAAAAATTGTCCAGTCACGCCAACTCTCACCGCTCCACCGCCCAAGTAACAGCCGAAAACTAATCGAAAACACCCGAAACTAATCATTTTCTAATTATAAAAAAATGCGGATAGCATCAGATTCCTCGTCTCGGTTGAATTCGATTGATAAAGCTTTCCGCCGAATAAAACTTTAAAATTTCATTAGTCGAACCATTCACGGCTTGAAGGATAGAAATATGATGTCCGTTAAAACGTGTAGCAAACTAGTTCCTCGCAACCCGGATCTCCCGCTGTTTTTGCCGACAATTTTACATTGCTATTATTACCATGCAGATTACTGAACGGAGTTGTTCAAATTATCACACCTTTTATTTAAACATCAATTCCACTCGACCAGTGGTCTTCACACACTATTGCCATGTATTTTAAATACTTAAAAATATTTCTGTTACGCTTAACTTTAATTAACATAAAAGATATATTTTCAAAGTTTAAGCACGTACTCGAGATTATATGCTTATAATTTATAATTACAACTATAATGCATTATTAAACTCTAAAAGTATTTTAATTGAGATATAATATGTCATAAGAAATGTGATCGGTCAATAGATAATAATGGATTTGCATAATATAGTATATTAACTTATAGTTAAGTCTAATCTACCTAAAAATCTTTCATTACTTGAATACGATTTTATGAATAAAGTTTTATTTACTAAAAAAGCATTACGTACACATAAATCTTACTATAGCTTGCTATCACCGTATGCTATCTAGTTTTTAACATACGTATGGTTCACCGAATTATAGCATAAATTATTATTATTATTATGCATACTTCTAAATCAATTTGAACGCGTGTGAATTTCTCTACTCAGGTATCGACCCTGCCCGCAGCGTCTCCCTTGCTTTATTGACCCTTATAATTATAACGTGTACATTAAAATATCCGAAGTTATTTACTATACCCAAGAACTCCGTCATTTTTATGAGAAATTAATTTTTATTTTCTTTTAAGATTTTTTATTGTTTGATTTGCTTATTAAGAAACAAGAATATATCTACTTCGCCTACTACATGACGTATTTTATATATATACTTATTACTTTGTCAACTTTTAAAAAATGTAAATTTCAAAGGCCCTGTCTTTTACAGTGGAAATTACTGGTTCAAATACCGCGCCAGATGAATTTTGTACAAATTAATCATAATTTTTTTATCACCACACCAATACTTATAAGACAGTTCAACCAGCCATCACCTTTTGTTTAAGACGGTGGAAAGTAATAAATAAATATTTATCTATAATATTATTTATCCTACACTTAATTAATATCAATTTGCTTTTTATACTATTATTTTTAGTTACTATGCCTCTTCTGATGTAGAGATCTTGAACCTACGCTAATATCACATACCTATGTAATATGTAAATTTTTGACAATTTGTCAAGTTTTTGCCTATACTTAAGGTAGTTACGAGGGAACGCTTATCTATCCATCACTACACTGGCTTCTGATTTCATTTTTTTTAATCAAGACCCGTTTTCGAACTAACATTAATAAATTTTAATACATTAAAATAGATCGATTTACAAGAATTATAAAAAAATGAATTTTTAATTACAAATTAAAATAAAGTTAGATATAATTTAAATACATACTTTAAACTTTGTTTATTGCAGCTTTTTTCAATTTTGTCAAAGTTATTAAAACATCTAGCAACTTCTATAGATTTATAAGACATTCATACGGACCGACAATCATCATAAATTCGAGCGGCGCGCTGTGCTTCCCAGAACCCTCGAGCAGAATGCTTTGTCCAAATAGATTCCGTCACGCTGCCTTCGCAAATATTTTTTTACATTCTAACATCAGTGGTATAGTTAAAAATAAAAATTAAAATGCTGAAATTATATTATTATTGCTATTTATTACAATCACTAGGTAAAAATTTTCCTTATCCTAAATATTTCATTTAAATTCTATTCACACAATCACAAAAACAGATTATGTTCTTTTCTTAGATCTCTGACATTCACAATACGGGCTTCATCCGTCAAGCTTATAAACCAGAAAAACAAGGGAAGGGGTATAAAATTATAAGAATAAAAACCAGAAAGCTAAGGGGGTGCGGGGAACGATTACGTGACGCCACGACGGACGTAAGATCGAATGCTATCATAGTAAATCGTCCGTAACCTGGATTAAGGTGCCTCCTGTATACGACGAATTTATTATTATAAATTCTTCCCTTTACTTAGAAGGGTGCAATTCAGAGATAAATATAAAATAACGGAAACAGATTTTTTAATAACATACATATTTTGTATTACGGTTTTAATTTATTTATCTTTTTTAATTTTATAATTATTTAAGACATTTTCCTCTAACTATTATCAAGTAAGTACAAGCAATTTAATTTTTGACGTGGTATTAGAAAAATGTTTTGCAAAGGTAAATTAAAACAGGTTTATATTGTATCACTTAGTCGTCAAAAAGAACAAAGCTGTACAAAAATTCGACACAACGAGGCTTGTCGGTGACTCACGGAGCGTTGAACCTTCTCGGCGGCCATCTTGCGCCAGCGCAGCCCTCGCTAACAATCGAGGGGGATTCCTTTGCATCCCCTTCGATTATTTCTTTAATACGTAATACCACCGTGATAATTTTATTAAGCTTTTTTTACTTAAGTATGATAAATGACTTATACAAAATTTAGTCGTCCTAATAAGTATTTATTTTTATTTTAACAGAAATTTTGTTAATTCCTAATGGTTTTATATCTTCGTCCCTATTTCTATAAAAGGAGAACCAACTAAAACAAATTCAATATTTATCATCCTAATTTGTACCTATGTATCTAATAGAAAACATTTTAAAATAGAACAAGACAAATATAAGTTTCAATGTTCAAGACGGCTTGTATAAAACAATGATGATTATGTAGAGTTTAATTTCTTATTTAAAATGTATTACTTTTGAGAAGGAAACATTATTATATGTACAATAATAATATTATTATTAACGCTTAAACACTGCCTGCCATTTCTATTACAATTCTATGTTTGAATCGTTTTAAGAATCGTTAATCTTTCCTTTCCTGCTGTTATATTGACCATTTTGTAGCCGCACTATTTTATGTTGTTGTAAACTACTGTAATCATTGTAAGCGAAACAATTTAACAGCCACGGGCCTCTCTGACGTCACTTGCTACAATAAAACGTGAATAGTACCTACCGATGCCGGTACTAGAAACTTATTCGTACCCACGAACAAGACTACATAGATCAATCTGTGGAACTTGAAGGAGAAGAAATATAATACAATACACTATTCTAGACGACAACAATATTACAATGTCTTTTCCTCTTACGTTCGTGGAAGATTTACAGCTTGGTAGAAGTTCAAGATGATTTTACTCCATCAATATTTTCATATTATAAAAAAAAGGCTTAAAATTGTAAATTTATTTATGGTTTATTTTCAGAGTAAAATTAGATGTATAATACTACTCCGCTCGAGTTCGTTCTAGATTAGATTTGACCGTTAATATAGATTTCTCAGAAATTAGATATTTTCCTGCATTAAAATTTCTGTACCAAAACACAAACAGACAAAAATTCTAAAAAGTATAGATTCGGCGTTATAATTAGATTCTCAAAAAAATATTCAATGTACAGATACGGGAAGAAAAATTTTAACATGTTTATTTTAAACTGTTATCATATTTGTTATATTAGGTCGACCCTATTATTCTCTATCATTAGCAGGAAAAATAAAAAAATATTTATTGAAGAGTTGTTTTCGATATTTCACTTCCTCGTTACTTATAAGGTAAAGCTGCGACCCGCTGTTTTATTTACATAAATAAACCCACGTTTTCCCATCGTTCTTGTTATTGGCAACAGACGGCGAACTAAGTTATTTGAGAGTTAAAATATTACTAAACCTAGTTCTGTAATCTGTTACTTAGTTATTGTCGACAGAATAAAAATAACAATTATTTAGAAATAAAAACTAGAAAGCTAATCAACAAAATGAATCGAGAAAAATGAATTATCGATTCATTGCTAGGCATAGGCTAATAGAAAGGTAAATAAATTCAAATATCACGTTCTGATCACGTGACTTAGGTCTTTGCTCACTTTTTTTTATATAAACGCGCTAGACTCCAGAATGTCAACTGGGCTAAGCCTTCATATTGAAGTGAATTATTTATTTATTTTGTTAAGTGAAAAACACAAAACGTAACTGAGTAAATAAATTTTAGGTAGGTACATTTAGAGAAACAGTTTTTAAAAGATAGAGACAAAAAACAAAAACTAAACCATTATACAAAAGGAACTTATTAGACGTATTATAACAATAAAACTGCCAGTTATAATATACCTAATACTTTAACGAATATAATAAAGCTATGTACCTATGTATGATAAACAACTTTAATATGAACAGGAAAATAAGAACGTTAATAATATTCATTCACTCATATAATTTCTATAATTAATACATTTTTTAAACTTATGATACGATTTATCAATAGTCGCACACATTTTTAAGCAACAACATTTCTGACGAGTTATGTATTTTTAGAACTTCAAGTCCTATTTGGTGTTTATAATAACAAAATATATTTAGTAATACTTATATGTGTAAAATGAATACTATTTCTCTTTTTTTATTATTTAAGTTAATTAATGACTTTTGAATATAAATCATAGTGCAAATATTAAAACCTCAGCATAAATTTTACGTTTGTAAACATTAATATATCAATTACGACCTAAATATGAGTATCTGTATCTATGCACGTTAATTACCTAAGCAATAGTTAGAGTTACGTTACCTAATATTTAAATACGATTAGGTTATCTTTAAATTTAAATATATTGTATGCATTATCTTTAAATTTAAATATATTGCCTTATAACAAATAATATTTAAATTTTCCAAAATGTAGGTATATTCTTTATAAATGTGGTAGAACTTAAAGTTTTTGGTTGAAAGTTTAATTATTAATAAGACTGTGTTAAGTTGTATAAACAAGGAAAATGAAATATTATCACATTCTTATCTTAAACGATTTACCCACATAAATAAGCTTATTAAAAGAATTGACATTCCGATCAAGTATTTTGGCATCAATTAGGTATCTACCTACCTACGCTTAAAAATTTTAGTGCTCTTTAAACGAAATTTGTTAAAATTTAAATTTTTTCACTACATAGTATAAAACAAAGTCGCTTTCTCTGTCCCTATATCCCTATGTATGTTTAAATCTTAAAAACTACGCAACGGATTTTGATGCGTTTTTTTCAATAGATAGAGTAATTCAAGAGGAAGGTTTATATGTATAATACATGCATAATATAGTAGAGAAATACTGATAATTTTAGAGGTTTCTAATGTGATGTCGTAAATAAACTCATTTTTTGCGCTTACATTGCGAACGCTGGCTAAACTCTAGGAGATAGATCAAAATAATTTACTACAGTATTGTACACCTTAAAAAGTTGTAGAAAAAAGTCCACGATGGTATATGTCTATCTCTTACGGATAACCCACAATAACCATTTTCTTGCTTCGATTAGGCTCTTCCCTAGTTCTATATAAAGCAATTATTTTATTGTGATATAGACTACTTTTAATTCGAAAGCTTGTATGAGTGTGAGTGTGTGTTTGTTATTTCATACTGTTAAAACTGCTAAACGGATTAGTAGGAATTCTAATAAACCGATAACTAGTATAAAATAAATAGTAAATACCAAATAAAATTATATTTAAGTATTGTTATAATTCTTTATTTATGCAGTATGCGTTAAACGATACTTGTTCTTTTTTCTAATTTATAGGTATAATAACTAGCTATAAAGTAAGTCCGCGCCACTCGGTTTTAAATTTAAATTCAATTCTGAGGACCTAAATACTCGTAGATCCTTGTGTTTCATAGAATAGTTAGAAATAGAGAGTTCAAGCTTTAACTTCGAATCGGATGTACCTACACTATTTATTTTTCAAATAAATTTTAAGTTGGTGCGTAGATTCGAAGTTGTTATACAATTAAATTTGTGATGTGAGATGTATATATTTATCTATATTTAAAAAAAGAAAATATCGAACCAATTCAGTTTATTCCGATAATTCTGACGGAGACTCGGAAAAGCAGTTATTATCTCAATTGAGTTTACATCATTACTTTGCTATAAATGATAAAAATTCTAATATAATAAATTTAAATTATATGCTTCTGAATCAAGGAAAATCAGATTACATTACTATATGAAAGTATGTGGTAACACACGGTGTCAACTTCCCGACTAAAACATAGTCAGTGGTTTGCAATAACCCGCAACTGCCAATAACAAGTCTTAAAGAGATTTTATGTCATCTTACCGGTTTAGATGCTGCATGGCATGCACTGATCGGAATGATAACTAACGACTTTCATGTACTCATCGTGTCTTCTATAAACGTAACACTTCATTAAATTAATGAGATTTATGTGGCATCGCAAGAATTTTATTAGTATACAAAACTGAAATATCTAGTTAGTTATTATCAATATTGGTGTAATAATAATTGATTTGTACATACTTATTATTCTTACCTTGGTCAAATTATGCTCATTTAAAAAAACCCAAAATGGCCGAAACCGAACTGACAACTTTCTTTATATATTTAAACTGATGAAATGAAAAACTGCTGTGTCTCGGATTTTTAAGTGACTCATATCACCCGCCTACCCTCTACACCCACGGAGACTAACTAAAATGTCTAAATTTAAATTCAATTCAATATGACTTTAAGTTTCTCCGAAATCCACTCTCTGTTGTTTCTCTTTTCCATGATTCCGGTCGTCGTTGCATTCGCGAAACGCTGCACAATGCTTAAATAATAAAAAGTTTTCTCGGAGGTTCTATGGGCTAATATGAGTAAGAACGCCTTTCGCAATTATCACTTACGCAGAAAAAGCAGTACAGATAAGGAAACTCATGATGAATTCGAGAGCCTCTTATCTAGAAATAAGTGCCCCGTATATTAAATAGTAAACTATAAGGAAATGTTACTATTTACTATTTAAAATAATCGTTTTCTACCGCTACCAGAGGCATAAGCAATTTCATTCTTTTCCACCGGGTGCCGACAAGCCAAGTGATGTCATTGCACAAATTATTATTTCAATAATTTTGAAAACAAAACAACTGTTGCTAACGTTAGGTAATATTTTAAGCTAAAAAAAAGCAGTACCTAAAGGTTATATGCCAAACTACCTGCATTAGCAGTTTGCCAAACAATCCTTGCTGATAATTTATCAGTGATAAATTATAAAACTTATGCAGACTCAAAAATATATAATTTGGAAAGTCAAGAAAACCCAAATAAGACTTACAAAATTGATTAAATATGCTAAGAATAATAACTGTCATCCAAACCATAGCATATCAGAAGAATTATTATAGACATTGGTTTATTTTTAAAATGATCGGGCTAGGGGAATGACAAAATGTTTATTTTCCGAGATTGATAACCATAAATTGACAACCAAAAATTAACAAATACTTACAAAAAATAAAACATAGCTTATTAGAATCTCCATCCTCCATCAAGGTGGATCGATTCTTAGTGTTATGATATGATTCTTAGGCTTCGGGTTCGGCCATATTGCTTGTTGCTGCTGGATGCTAATGAGCTAAACCACACAAGGTGAACGCACATTGAGGAAATAAAATACTATTTCCTTTCGCTAACTTGTTTCAAGTTTTTTTAGTTTGTTTTCTGTGCAATCGATTGAATAATTTACTTATTTATTAAGTTTAAAATATATAGAACTTATTTTTATTGGCTAATGATTTAATAATAAATATCTAAAGCTGAGTACTTATTTGTTGTGTTTTAGTTTTTGGTATTGATATTATTTCATATAAGGTTAGTATACGAACGTTAAACGTACATAATAAATTTATGTTGTGATAGTAATCAGAGGGGAAGCTACAGGAACGTTTTCAATTGCTTGACGACAGCTATTTCTATCCGCTGTCAAGTGTATGACGTGTCACCTTGTAGGGCAACCATAAAATATGAAGATTCGTTTTTACTTATAACTAAACAATATGTATAAAAACATAGGTATAAATAATACAATAAACTAAATAATATAATAACAATATACAATTAAATAAACAGGATCGGTGAAACAATTTGGGATAGTACCTATTCACTAAATTGAAAAAAATATCCTCCATACTAATATTCAGATAAAATCGCATAAATAAGAGCAGAATGAGGTGTGTAGTTAAAAAGTATTTACCCTATATTAATTACCAGATATTACACTACGCTGGTACGTTACTATTATAAGTTAACCCGTGTCAGCTTTAAGGAAATCGCTTTATTTCTAATGTAATTATTTCGTTAAATATTTGATTAATACTTGTCTTTGTTTTTACACAACTTATGGTTACTGTTCTTCCTGGAATATATTCGATGCAATAATGATAGGTTACGGTATCAAATATGACATTTTTGAAAGCATAATTTCGTATACATAATTGTATACATAGATATAATCTTTCCTGGAACTCTTATTATACTCATGCATATTATAGTATTTATAATCAAATTATTGAATATATCAAAAATAGTATACCTACCAGTTTAGAATTACCATTACATTTACATTTCTACGCAAAATATTTTTACACAATATATCTAATGCATTTAAGTCTATCAAAAAATACTATAAAAATATGAAGTCAATTTAAGCAACCTCATCAAAACAATAAAAATTTAAAACATTAAGACTGCTCTTTTTACGTTCTCCTCTTTTTAGAAGTACTTAAAAAGATATAACCATTACATTAAGTATTGAAATCGTAACAATCTTAAACTCATTTTAATAACACCGGAGTGTCTGTCGGTGCGAGTGTCAAGTAAAGCCCCCGTACACTGCAGACTAAACGAATGACCGATTGTTTCCTCGAACTGGGTTAAACTATCGACAAGTGTGCGCGTAAAGAAACGATACTTATTTAGCAGTTAACTGACTGCTTTGAAATCTTTTAACCTTGTTGGTTTAATCAGATACATATAAATAAAATTGATTGATTGAAAGTGTTTTTAATTTCAACTTTTCACTAAATGAAAGTATATGCGGCACTTACATCAAAAAATGAACGTGTAAATTTTCAGTCTGTTTGTTTGTTCCAGGTAATCTGTGTAACAGTTGGACCGATTTTGACAGAGCTTTTGCTCGCAAATGGCTTATATTATAAGGTGTAACTTAGGCTACTTCTATTTCATTAGAAAATTATAAAAACCGTTTAATTTGTTAGTACTAGTACTAGTAAAATATTATAAATCTACGCTACAACTAATCTATAGAAGAGAAAGCCTGTAGTGTATTTCTGTCAAGCTTCTGTTTCCCACCGTCTCCTTTTAGTAGTATATCCACTAATGATGAGGTGTGGGAACAGATGTCTTCCGCATCGCGCCGCGGCCTTATGTGGAGCGCTGGAATTGAATAACATAGAACCTATATTGCATTTATTTTTAACTATGTATATTAGTATCATTGCGATTTGATCATCTTCGTCAAACAAAATCTATTGTATGTGGTTATAAGCTTGTATTTCTTGAGTTAATTTTCTCTATTATAGAGATTACCTAATAAGTAGACAATAGATATTATGTATCTCTATGTTTGAATATATATGACGACACGTTAGGCTCAGTTTGTAAATACCCTTCTTTATGCGCCAGCGGCCGCGGGTTCGAGTCCCGCCACCTGGAGGCATTCATTTCTTAAGCACGAATGTTTGCACTCCAGTCATGGGTGTTTATATTTATAATAAGTATGTATTTAAAAGTTATATATATGTTTTTAAAAGTTATATTAATGGTAAAATAAAATGGTATTCGTTATTCGAGCCTCGTAGCTTACCACGGAACTAGATGGCGCTGTATGTAATAATGTCTCAACATATATAAGGCTATGAGAACATATAGATTTTCGTTTTCATTCGCTTTCTTGAAACTATAAGAATTAAACAAAAATGTTGTATATATATATATATATAGTAAATACTAAAGGCAAAAAACTATAACTCAGTAATGTTTAATATATTCGGTAATTTTATAGGAAAAATAAATTGTCTTAATTTATTGTGAAATTAACTCTAAATATTGCTGTTTGGACATTTGAAGGCTTTATTATTAAGTTTAAGCATTTAAACCTAGATACGAAGAATAATCAAGAAACCAATCAATTGTGGTTAGAATTACGATTTGTGTTTAAAACCACAAGGTCTTCGCAGTAAAATATGTACAATATTAATAATACTATGTTTCTATTTTATACAATAATATTACGTTTTATAGTGTGTTTGTATAGCAATAGATGCTGTTGATTAATTTTCAATATTTCTGCCTTGACAGCTAAAATCCCAATTTGAATAAGTAAGTATGGCGGGCTAATTTCACAAGAAGCTCAGAAGTACAAGTAATTAGAGAAGGGTATTATTTAATAGCGCTTGTAAATATAAAAACGAAAAAAATCTTTCTACAGTTGACTTAATATCATAAATCTATATAAATGTAAAGCATTATTCGCAAAACAACAACAGTAGTTACCTTGTTACATTTATAAAATTTATTACCAACCGTTAACACTTTCAAGTTGCACTCATAACTTAGCTTTCAATTAACGTAATTAATTTTAAAAAAGCTCTATGTGTAATCACAATAATAGCGTACTAGTTTTAATGTAATCTTTATTTGTCCTTCTCTAACTTTTAATTATTTTATACATACTTAAATAAATCACGATCATTTACTTATATTTTTAACTAACTTAGACCATTACTTATTTTAAACTGAAATTTATTACGTATCAAAACTGCAGACAAAAAATAAAAAAATATACAAATTAAAATATTTTTAAATGAAATAAAACATTCAGTTATAAGATACAAATTTTATTGTTGTTACTAAATAATGAAATAAGATTAAAATTATGGTTGTTCAAATGGATGAAAACGATGGTTATTAAAAAAATATTTTGCAAGGATCTTGCTAAATATTATTTGATTTACAATATCTTTTTATAAGAAAAAATTAACAAATATTACGACTCTATTCAACGGTTATTAGTAATTCTGAAATCTGTCACAATACCGTGAAATATTTTTACCTTTTTTGTTTTTTTATCGTATATTTCTTACAAAGTTAAGCTGAATTTTGATACTACTGGTCATAAATACACGTACATAATGCATACATGATAATTAATAGATGACGGTAGTAGTAGAGCTAGTATTACAGGAATTGAAACTGAAGACATCGGATGTGAAATAGTATTCAGTTTATCGGATCTACATAGATGCTTACGTAAAACATAATCCTACACCAAAACGAACAATTAAAGAAATATAATATTATGAACATTGTTCACTATAAATATAAAATAATAAATTTTGTACAAAATTGATTACTATAAAATGATTCTTTCAAACTAAAGTAATCAAAAAGATCTACAAACGTAGCAGCGAGATATCGCTGCTCGTTTCACGCTGGAATACTACCAAGTACCAGTGAACGAGATGCCGTCCTTAAATAGCCGGTCATCGAACCCGTGGCCTTGCCCTTCGTATCAAGTCACTCTTCATATTTCAATCCTGGCCGCCGACAGCCAGTTACGAGTACATAAGATTTATTACTTACGATATTATTTCACGAATT
Source organism: Boloria selene (assembly GCA_905231865.2). NCBI lineage: Eukaryota > Metazoa > Arthropoda > Insecta > Lepidoptera > Nymphalidae > Boloria > Boloria selene. The sequence continues at coordinate 5,554,578 of HG993133.1, forward strand.
TGATCGGGAAAACGCGATTTTTATTTGTTATAGGTACCTATCACTTTTTGATATTGTAATATACCTATTTAAGCAATAATTATAGTTAAATAAATGTAAATTTATGTATTAATATTTAAACACATGCGGTTCTTAGAATAATGATTCAATTTTAAAATTATTGTCGTAGTAAAATAGCTTATAAAGGAGTTTTATAGTTAGAAAAGCCAAAGAAATGAGTAAGTAATTAAGTAGGTTAATTAACCATAATGACAAAAGCGTATAGGCAATTTGACTATGTAATACTAAAAAAACATTACTGTACTTTAAAAAAATAGCTAAAATGCCTATAAGTTATTTATTAGAATAGAAAATTTAATAAAAAATATATTTTTTTAATAAAATGTCTAGTGTTTTGTACGTGTATGAACGAAAGAAAATTTTCTACTCAGTCCTCTAACGCCGTAGCATATAAAGTATATTTAACTTATTCCACATAGATTACATCTTTAATGTCTATCTTGATATGACGAAATGTGGATTACGTGTTCTCATGAGAAGGTTTCTAGGAAACGTTTTTACTTCAATTTATTACTAGTTTAGTTGGAAAGCATTATATTTTTAATTTTATAATTATTCTAAAAGTTATGATATAAGTATTAAATACTCAAAGGTTAAAATTAATTTTAAGAAATTTTAAATAGTACAAATTCAATATATTATCTTGTAAGGGCTAGGGTGTCACTGTGATAAAGTACCGTAGGAAAAGTTCCGCTATGCAACTTTTTGTCGTGTTTGCTCTTAATGATTTCTTGATATCGCTTCGAATGACACTTGGTAGAGAGTAGAGAAATGATTGAAAATTTCCTTCTGAGAAACGTGAAATGAGAGGAGGGTGGCGGCGCCGGGCCGCCGGCAGCGCCGCATTCCTTCTGACCGCAGCCCTATGTTTAGAGTAGGATTCATATCTTATCTAGCTTGTATCTAGGACATTTAATATCTAAAGAACCGTGATGAAATGTAATTTATTTGATAATTCCTTAATTCATAATAATAATTTTTATATAAATAATTCTACTTCTAATTATTGTAAATATTTGATAACAATTTATTTAGTACAGTATTTTTTAATAAAATTAAATCTGAAATAACTGACACAGCGTTTTTATTTAAATCTTTAATGCACATCTTGTAAAATCTGTCAACATAAAATGACTAATAACCCAAGAATATTAATAAATTATTTTACATAAGTATAAATATCCATTAGAAGTTACAAAATCATGGTAACTCTCATTTAAAGTCACTGCCTCTGCGCGTCTTCTCACTGGCTCTAGGGTTTTATTCTCTTGCAATATTATATAACTCAAAGACGTTATTAATTTACTTATAGCTGTAGAATTTTAGTTTACATTACATTACATTTTTCTAACAAACTTTTAACTTCAGAGTTGGTTGTCGGTTCGGTAATATAGCGTTTCTAGTTATTGTTGCTTTAGAACAAGATACCTAGAATTCTATGCTATAGGTATTTTGTAGTAGCTTCTGGAAAATCCACCTCACTTTCGTTTCGTTTCGAGACAAAACGAAAGTGAGATATAATATTTTCTTTTAATTATATAAATATAGCTGTTAGTCTTCTAGGAAAAAAAAGACACTTCATTATCGTCCTATAACCTATCTAAGCATTTTTACTACGAAAAATCTGCAGGTGCCGCATTCCGCAATTACTTATAAGTTTACTTATTATTATTACTTTATTTTAATGTTTTAAATTAAAATTAACAAATATTGTAAGGTACTTTGATTCCCATTTTGATATGTTTTAGGCATTAGACTATCTATAACTATAACAGCTATAATGCCTCAGAGACCTCTAAAATCTTAGTCCCCCCCGTGACCATGATTGCTGTTAAGCATTCGAGACGTCGGGAACCAAAAATCTAAATAAATCCACGACAAAATCCGAAATTATAGTTCTATTTATGAGGTAATATTATTTCAACTCAAAATATAGAAACCATATTTAAGTAATCTGTTTTTAAAAAGTAGCCTTATTTATGCATTATAATATTAGCTATCGGCAAGTGAAACTCTCGTCAAAATCGGTCCAGCCGTTTCAGAGATTACCTGGAACAAACAGACATACATACAGACAAAAATTTAAAATTTTGTTTTTTGTTGCTATTATTATATTATATACTTTCATAAGCATTTAGTGAAGTTGTTGATTTGAAATCAAAAATAGACACTCCAATTTTATTTATATGTATAGATAAAAATAATAATGACATTGTAGGTCAAAATAACCGTGTATTATGGTAAATCAAGGATTATAAAGCATAAGTAACTGCACGACACGTTGCACAATAAAACGATTACGATGTAGTACAATGTAAAAATGAATGGCGGACAGGAAACGGGCGAGCTGGACACGCCAGCACAATTAGCGAGTCTCCTTCTGTGATTACCAACACGCGATACGTTATTATAAACCTTTCTAAGTTCTAACATCTAACTATAGGTAAAAGCATATGTGTAAATTAAACTCAAAAGACTGCCTTCTAGCGTAGTACCAATGCGCCTTTTTTCTATATCCCTATTTCTTATTGTATTTTTTCTAATTTCGGCCAAATTAAATGAAATGCAAAACATGTAATTTAATTTTTATTTACTAAATAGCTTGAGATGCAGATAATGTATTTTTTTAATGAATGAAAGAGTAATTATGATAATCTGTAAATGGGTGATATCTTTAATTTTTATTCATAAAAACGTAAACATTTAGTAGTTTCAGAAGAAAACCTGTTTTTTAGATTGAAATTAAAAACACCTGAGCAAGAAAGAAGAACATTAACTATCTCCCTTTTATTTGTTAGAGAATTTATATCAAACCTTCAGTAAAATGATAATGATAACGGCAAAGGATGCTTTTAAACACACATGTACAAAATAGTAATTAATTAATAAAATAATATTAGGTAGGTATAGTATAGAAATAAATAAGCGTACATATTTCTAACAAAAAATGTAACTTAGGTGAACTTTTTACTAATACTATATTTAAATTTAAAAAACATGGTTAACATTGTTTTTATAAGTACCATTCAAATCGCTCTTAAATTCTTTTTATTTAGTCAACTATATATTATACATTATGCATATTAAATTAAATATATAACATGTATATTTGTAACAATAGTCCAAAAATTATTTAAACATTTCTTGCAAAATAACGATGCGATCAAATAAACTAGAACTTTGAAACTATTTGTGCACTAAATAATATTGCACCACAATTTATTGAGACAAAATAATTATCTGGAGCAGGTAAGCAGTTTGCCGGTGGGCTTTAGTCCGAACTGTCGGTCGAAAGCACTACGGCCGATTGCGCGCGCGCATTTCTCAGAACCCATGTTTACTGCAAATGGTGAATTTTGTTGCCAAGAATGAAGGCACGGTCTTATACCCTTCTATTAATTAATATGGATACCGAAATGAAGAACAATTCTTTTAACTATATGTTTCAAAAAGACAAAAATATTTTTTAAGTTTAGGTATAAGGTTATATCTATACTAATATTATAAAGCTGAAGGGTTTGTTTGTTTGGTTGAACGCGCTAATCTCAGGAGCTACTGGTCCGAAATGAAAAATTATGTTTGTGTTGAATAGTCCGTTTATCGAGGAAGGCTATAGGCTATATTATCACGCTGTGACCAATGGGAGCGGCGCATCAATGAACAATGTTACAAAAACGAGAAGGGCGGGCGTTAATTCTACGAGGTACCATACAGTGCGACTCAGAAAGAATTTGGTTTCCGGTCCTTAGAACGCGTGCAAATCCGAGGGAAATGCTAGTTGATAAGTATATAAAATACCTACATTATTTTATAAGGATTTGTTAATGTGTAAATTCAAAAGAAGTTGTATTTGACTTTCTATTTTAATAAAGTATTTATATTGTAATTTAATTTAAATCTAGATGTAGTTTAAAATCTTTTATTATAAGCCCAAAAAGTTCAACCTGCATTAGAGTCTATTGAGCCGATTTTTATATGTTGCAAAACTTACCTTTTTGCTTGCCTATAAGCTTTAAGCTTAAGACATTCATAATCATTATAAAAACGCGTATATTTTAATCCTAAAATGAATATAGTAAGTACATTTTAATCCAAGAAATTATTTATTACGAGAACTGTTATCTATTATAGTAGGAGTCAGGTCGCATGCGCAGGCCGTCATTAGCGGCGCCCCTGAGCACGACGGTCACAGCGCCTAGCGCGTGACACGACATACTCGTAGGTACTTCATAGCTAGGGCTGAAAATGCTGAAAAATAGAAGTAAGAAACGTTTTTAGGTTCTTTAAATGAATTGTTAAACATTTTGAAGAAAAAAACTTTTTACATTGTGATCAAAAAAAATGTTACATAACTATAATAATACTTATAATATCTAGCTACTATTATGAAACACTTATAAGTATGGTCACTTAAGTTACTCGTACATATTATATCGATTATTATAGGCTGCTTGCGACTCATCCTAACTTGGCTCCGATTCTTCTTTAGGTCCTTTTTAACAGGTGAAATAGATTTCCCTGTTAACTGCTAACTCTGATTTTCCCGAAAATTTCATCAAAATCTGTTCAATGATTTTCTTGTGATACTTTCCTAGGGAGATAGGCAGACAGACAAACAAACATTCTAAAAACTATAGATTCTGTCATTAGATAATAATGGATATTTCTAGAGATTTTTCAAGAAAATGAAATTACAAATTCGACTCAGCCAGTTTATTATATTATGTATAGAATATATAGATATAAGTATATGACGCATACATAACAATAGGTACCTACATGTAATAGAGTAAAACATAATTCAAGCTTAGATAATAATAGTTAATTATTGTAGTAGGTACAAAAATTTGCTTGAGAAATACATAATATAATTAAATGAAATAATATGTTTATTAAAATAAGTTTAAATTCCCGCAGCCAATCCCCTGTCGACTCATAAATACCTACTATTAAAAAAATGGTAAAAATAATTTTTCTTAAGATAAGATATAGATAATACAACTACTATAAGCGTTACCTTCACACTAGACTTACGTTCTTAGTTTGTTAGTACCTAACAATAGCCTATGTGATACTCCATAGCCTTTCTAGTTTCTACGTATGCATGCAAATCCGACCATCCTTTTCAGTGTAAAGAAAAAACAAAAGCCTATTAAAAATAAGTTACTTCTTATACCATTTACTATCTTCCAGTAAAAGTGCGTGCATAAATACTTTCAGGCATTTCGGAGGTTTAGAAATACAGACAGATAAAATATTTTTTACCTTCTTATACATAAGTAGGTACCGTATGTGCCTTCAAAACGCTGTTATTATAACATTACGCTGTTATTATAACACAGACCATTTAATTTTATTTACTTGTTACATAGTTAAGCAATAATTAAAAACTGTAAATACTAAAGGTGTTTTTATTGTGCTAAGGCTGCGCTTTCCGAGTAGGCTGTCATTATATCCGCCGGTAACCACGTCTCTGTACATATCGTGCTGCCAACACCGATTAGGGCTGGATTATAATTGCTCTATTTAGCTTACAAAACAAAATATTTTCAATAAGTTTGCATATTATATTTTGCTTGAAGTAATTTAAGTATATTAGTAACTTCATTTTTATGCTTAAGTAGCGACTCGCCCTCGCTCCGCGCGAGCGTGAGCGAAGCCGTGGGTTTCGCTAGTTATACATATATAAACCTTCCTCTTGAATCACTCTAAAAAAACGCATCAAAATCCGTTTCGTAGTTTTAAATATCTGAGTCCCTATGACAGACAGACAGCGGGAAGCGACTTTGTTTTATAACATGTAGTAATAATCATAGACACAGATTTATTGGTTTAAAATTACTGGTAGCCTCCGCGTGAAAATGACATGTTTTTACTGGTTATGGTAATAGATGCTTTAATTTATAATAGGTACATCGTGGCTCATTGATTTTACTTTTATCGTCCTCTTTTGACTTCATGGACGAAATAGTAGTTCTCTTTAGCCACAAGATTACATTTTCTGTTTTTTTTATATAATCTACACTACACTGTTGCATATTATGAAAAGGCCACTCTATATTGATTCCTTCACGCAAATTAATAATTAGCTTTATTTCTCATTATAACACATCGTGTATTATTTCTTGAACACGCCACATTTAAAGATAATTAAACAAACTTAATCCCAACTAACACAACAATACTCTAAAGTCCAACAAGTACATTAATAAACTTTTCTTCTGCAGATCAGCAAAGCTTGTAGAAGTGATGTACAGCTCAGCGCCATCCCTAGTTCGGTTCGGGCCCCGAGGAAGTCAATGAAACATCGCTTTGACACGCCGCGCCGACAGAGCGAGCGGCGACACGCACTGTGCTTGCAATTTGTCTCCCCAATGTTACGCAACAATAAAATTGTCGCTTACATTGCACACCGTTACGTATCCGCGCTAGCGAATAAAATTACTGTGGGTCATGTACCTATTTATGGAATGGAAATATCATTCAAAAAACTATAGATTCTACCTCTGTATCAATAATTATGGATATTTCTAAAGATATTTCAAAAAAATAAATATGCAAATACGACTCAGTCAGAATGTTAATAATCAAATTTATTTTCATAAGTTTATGGTTATTCATTGTATAGCAGGTTAGTCGGTAATACTAGAATGCTATCAACAAGTTATGCCTGATGTAGGACTGTAGCACTACAGTACGCATTTCTTATAGTAAATCTGTATATACTAATTTTTTAATCGATTAAAGTGGTCATCTTTTTTCTGGTATGCCCTGCTATACAGTGTACCTACGAAATTGTAATTGATTCATTCGTTATTTCTTTATAGTGAATTACCATAACAATAGATCATCATAAGGCTATTAACCATATTTATGTATCAGAATATGACGCATACATATATAATAAATATATACAGTGGTAGCCCAGCGGTAACACGTCGCTTGGATAACCGAGTGATGCGGGTTCAAATCCGGGTCTCGCACCTCTGATATTTTCATGTGCGAATCATTTATATCATGATTACCACTTGTCTTACGGTGAAGGAAAACATCGTGAGGAAACCTGCATGTCTGAGAAAACCTAACAAGTTTTCGAAAGGCATGTGAAGTCCGCCAACTCGCACTAGGCCAGCGCGGTGGACTATGGCCTAATCCCCCTCGTACTGAGGGAGGCCCGTGCCCAGCAGTGGGACGTTAAAAAGGGCTGATGATGATGTATCAGAATGGTTACATTAAAAATTTATCTTTAACTGTTTGTGTAAAGAAAATGTATAGGTACCTACACATTTATAGAATCGTAGTTATAGAAAAATTCTAATCATGCGACCAAGTCACAAGCGATAGTAGTTAGTAATATTATGCAACGACACGAAGGTAAGTTCCAATCTATATTTGCGGTTATGCGCTTGATTAGACTTTCATACGGTAATTCTCTAAGGACAATCCCACAAGGCGTGCCTTTAAAATTGGTGCCGCAAATGCCACTGTGGAATTTGAACTTTCACCTCCTGAAATGTTATGGAATATATTTATTTCTATTCAACGATAAATCCGTTTAATAATAATTTCTTTGTTTATACAGAAGAATAAAACAGCAAATAAAAAAGCTAACCCAAGTAATTTACTCACTTAGTATGAAAATAGGTAAAGTTGATAATGATAACATTTTTTGTTTTGTAAGAATAATAAAATTACAAAAGCTTTTAACAAAGTCGCCTATAATTAAGAGGTGATATTTGAATTAGCGCTTCATGTAGACCCATTCACAAAAAAAATATATTGAAATTCGAACTAAATCAAGAATTTAGTGCTTATGTCTATGTATGCCATGAATACTCTTATTTTAAGAAATTACAAACATAAAAACTGCTAACTAAAAGATGAAATCAAGTCGAGCGACGATATACACATATACATAGGAACTCGCAGTTGTTATATTAAATCAAATCAAATCAAAATATTCTTTATTCAAATAGACCTTTACAAGCTCTTTTGAATCGTCATTTTTACATTATCAAAATTAAAAGTCAGTCTGTAAGTCTGTGAGTAAACTACCACCGGCTCGGAAAGCTGTTCTGCTGAGAAGAACCGGCGAGAAACTCAACAGTTGCTCTTTTCAAAAAATATTTGGTAACAATATTGTATTACAATTTATCTATTTATCCAGTGAGTAGAGACACAACCAGTGACTAATCCCACACATTTACATCTACTTGGTATTCCGCTATAGTGTAATAAGCCTTATTCAATAACGTATTTTTAATTTTTGATTTAAATTGAGTCAAAGGCAAGTTCAATATGGACTGTGGAATTTTATTATACATGCGTATATTAAAACATGTACACAGTACATAATATGTTAATAAGAGCATATTATGCTTCTAAACGCTATAACATAGTAAGTACATAGGATTATACCCAATGACACTCGCGTTTCCAAGGCGAATCTACGAGTAATAACATTAAAGTCGGTTAAGCCGTTTAATACTTACATGGAACATTCATACATACATAGGTCAAAATCATAACCCTTCTTTGGGCTTCGCTGCAGTCGGGTAAAAACACAACAGCACAATATAGTCGCAATCATAAAATCCATACTAAAGCCAGGTTTCCACGCCAACAATGAGGATCCGTACGGTTTTTAGTTGAGAAAACAGATTTATAGAGTTAAGAAATCCTTAACATACAGTGCAAAAAATTTTGTTCTACGACTAAAATTGACGAAGTTATAAGCAAATTACTAGCGAATTTTGCTGCGTGCCGCCGCTGTAGCTGTGACGTCATAGTAACGGATAGCCGTTGGCAACGGTAAGACGCGCAGTGTGTTCGTAACTTTAATATCAAATCTAAGTGTCCAATTTGTGTCGAATTGACCTTTTTAACTATGTATTAATATTGTATAGTGCATAAATGTATAAACACTTGTTTTAAAACGCTAGATTGACTATTTTTCACTTACCAAAGGGCCCAAAACTTCGTAGAAAATGGTTTTCCGTTGAAAAAAAGAGATGATAAATCTCCACCCTCTGTCCAAACTACAAGACATTGTTGTGAAGATTATTTTGATGAACGTCCCTACAACTTTACCTAATAAATGATATGTATAGTTATGTTGGTACTCAACTCAACTAAATAGTTGATACTAGTGATTCTCTCTCGCTTCGCTTAGGTTACTGCCTAGATTTAGCGCAAATGCGTCGTGAATTTCGCTAGTATTGATAAATTATAGCTTATGTGTTATTCTAATTTGTAAGCTATATTATTATTAAGTTTCATCAAAATCCATAGAATAGTTTTTGCGTGAAAGAGTAACAAACATACATCCATACATTCTTACAAACTTGCGCGTTTATACTATTAGTAGAATAAGTTGGTATCTACTATTACGTGTAGTGAAAGTGTACCTATGTATTCTCTTATTTTAAGCCAACCGTATTAATAAAACATAAACAATACTATTACACATATCTACTAATAAACATATGTACCTACTTTTTATTAGTTTTGTGGATAAACCTACATACCTACACAGTGGCGGATACAAGATTACGTTTTGGGTTAGGCCTTGTTTTTATAACGTTGTGAAATGCATTAACGCATACCACCAGGTGGTTATGTGGGACCAGTGGCGTAGCTAGGTAACCAAGGGCCCTGGGGCAAATCAAAATACGGGGCCCCACTGCTATCTAAATTGGTTAGATTTTAAGACTTGGTGTAGGTATTGGGCAATAAAACGAAATAAAAAAGATTTCAGGGCTTAATATATAAAGGTCGGACCTACCAAATGACAATTATATTTTCAATTTTTTCATAGCTTTAGTTTTCGCAAAAGTATCAATCAATGACTTCGGATAAATCCAGGCTTGATACGGTTTTGTTTTCTATTGCTATTAGCGGTAGATGTCGGGGTCGAGTTTGGCCCATACTATTTCTTAAATAATTTTTAATTTGCTAAATGAATTGTAGCGAATAATAACATTGCTGTAAATACTTCTGTTAGGTCGAATTCTAGCACTCCATATTTGCTCATTATTTCCGAACATAATTGGTGAACAGTCCATGCTTGAGTAAATTGAGGTAAACAAGGTGGTAAATATCAATAAATTGAAGTGAAAAGCTAGGAAAATGATGAAAATTAAAAATTCAAATTCTGATAATACTGATGAGACACTACTTAATTTATCTAAAAAACTATATACAAGTCCAATGACAAATTGTGCGAAAATTCACAGTTTAATAATAGCAAGAATACTTTTTTGTTTGGAAATGCATTAATGACGCAGGTGGTTATATGAGACTCGCCAGCTTAAAATAAGCCAGAACTACCCACTAAAATCCAACGGCCCTCCGCCCTAATGGGGCATCGCAGGATTGCTTTAACGCCTTTTTCCCGCATTTTCACATTTATTTTTCTGTCTTTATGTTTGTCTATGACGATATCGAGAAAAAAAAAACAATGGACAGATTTTGATAAAAATTGGTAATGATCTGGTTATTCGGGGCAAAATAATATAGAATTGTACTTTTTACTGCTGGAAAATATCTCATTTCTGAGAAAAACCGGGCATCGCCGTAGGAAATGCTATTCGAAAAATAAAAGCACCTAATCAATCGAAATTAGAAAAGCGGAGCATAAAGTAAAGTAGTATACCTATAAGTCAAATTCGTGAAAGTGACTAAGTGAAAATGGGAGAAATTTTAAAAAGTTCAGTTCGATCGAGATTTTCTGATATGGATTCGAGGGCCCCCTGAGCTTGAGGGCCCCGGGGCACCGCCCCGCCTAGCCCCTAGGTAGCTACGCCACTGTGTGGGACTCACCAGCTTAAAATAATCCAGTCCTACCCACTAAAGTTTTATGGGGCGTCGCAGTATCGCATTTAACCACGACGGCCCGGCAGGTCTGCCAAGGCAGACCACACAGCCCAGCGGTTGCTCCACAGTCCGCTCTGCTATCAGAGAAGAACCAGGAGCAGGAGGATGACTCACCGCTTGCTGAAGTGGTCCCTTGCGTGAGCCGTGAAGCCTCGGTTTTTTTCCTTTCGTTGGAAATGGAGAGACATCTCATGAAAAAGAAGTGTCTCTCGTAAAGTCTCGAACGGCAGAGTGTTGAAGGAGTTAGCTGCATCCAATGAGACGGCTAAAAGCACGCTTGTCTCACTGAGGCCAGAGACCCAACCTTCAGGGCATTCAGGGCGTCCACGGTCGACCGACCCGCCTTTAACCCGAACTGAGCCTCTGAAAGACCCCGCCCCATCTCGAGATGCTGAGTGATACGGGCAGCAAGAATGTACTAAAAGAGCTTGCCCATCTTACTCATCATCACGATTGGCCTGTAAGAAGTAGGAGAGTACAGAGAACGACCCTCTTTGGGCAACAGGCACAATTTCTCCTCCTTTTAAATCTGCGGGAACTGTCCAACACGAAGACGTACATTGAACAGGTAATCCAGGGCGATGTACAGAACTCGCCCTGGAATACCGTTCAGTCCCGGAGCCCAGAGTCCTGGTCTGTATATCGAGGGGATATCCTCAATTACCTCAAATAAAGGGGAGAAGTCATCTGCACTGTGTGAGACGACTCCAGAAAATAACCTACTACACTAACATGGCTTTTCTCACTGGTGAGCCCTATGCGTTATATATATAGAATTTCGTTGCACTGTGTTAAATGATAAGAAATGGTAAAATTCAGCTCTATTATATTATTTTTTTATATAGCATATTATTATTATTTTATTATATTTCTGTTTTTCATGTTGGTCCGAAATTATAGTGCGCGAAGTGCGAGCGAATCCGTGGGTTCTGCTAGTGTATTATACATATAAACCTTTCCGTTAATTGTGTATCAAACGACATAAGGTTTTCATTCATATTAAAAAAGTTTATATTGTCTAAAGCGCTAAGGTAAGATTTAAAATACATATTTTATATGGCGGTTAATTGTTGTTGAATTTTCTAATTCTCCGTGCAATTTTCGTAATATTTTATTTCGTAAGAACCTTCTCCTGACAATAACAAACACAACAAATAAAGAATTAGCGAAATCGGTCCAGCCGTTCACGCGTGATGACGTGACCAAGGGAAATAGGGATTCATTTTTATATATGTAGAAGATTAAAAACTCTTCAAAATCTTCAAAATTACCGTCTTCAGTCGTTTCTTTAATAAGTAAATATGGTTATATTTGTAAAAATCGTAAACAAATATGTTAGTTTATAATAATTACACCTGACGGTTTGATAAATTTTATCTCTGAGGGATATGAAGGGAGGACCCTAGACTCAACAATAAGTATTTGAATTCACTTTTAGAAGGTGATTGAGCTTGCACAAAACCAGCTTCTATTTTATATGCACACATATTAAGCTGTATATATACCTAAATTATTAAATATCACAAAATAGCACTCTTAAAAAACTTAAATTGCTAACACTCTTAGAAATAGTTGCCAACAGCGTCGCGCGGTACTCGGGCGGCGGGCCGCCTGAGTTCGATCCATCACAATGACGTCACACGCGCCCGCGTAATTTGAATTTGCCCGCAGAACGGCGTCATGTTTATTACTTAATATCTTCGTAAGTTTTGGTCCGATTTGGATAATTCAAAAAGGTATATCATTCTTATGTCATAATTAATAAAGTGGATACTAGTAATATGGCATTTGCTATAACTGTACTGATCCTCATTATACACGTGCAGATTGCAACGATCTGATGTAGGATTTCCGCTCGGAGCTGTCCACTACATCCTCTGCCATTAAGATTCATCCATTTCATATCTTATAAAACTTCTTGATCTATTTCAAGTCTAGTTTTAAAAGTAAATGAACACCAATAATTTAATATAATGTAATTAAAGGGGACCAGTAGCCGGTAATCTATAATCGCGGTGACAGATGCGTGTATAAAATATGACAAAAGTTATAAATGATTGATTAAATATAAATTTTTTAAGAATTTGTGATTAATTAAGTTATTCAAAAATTTTATTCTCATAAATAACCTCAGTTGTGAAAGCCAGATACTACACCGTTATTTCATTATTTTATAAAGTTACCTTTGGCTTACAAGTAAAATAAGGTAAGATTGTCTTGACCTTATACCTAATCTCTTTCATTAAGCATACACTATATCGATATTGGAATTTTGACTGCTTCGCTACCCGCCACTTTCTTAAACTTATCACAATGATTTCAATATATACGTAATATTTTCCTATTTCTACTGAAAAAACCAAGGAGCTAGGAAATATATTTTATTTTAAGCAATTAAATGTATAACTTCTAATGGTACATATCATATTAATAAACCAACAAAGTAAAGCTAACGTCATCAAACGGTAATATTTTATTTTTAGTAAATAGTAATAATTTTGCAAGTCATAAATCATTACTTTGTTAACGAAATAACTAGAATATTTTAATCAAACATTTGAATTCAGGTTTGCATTAATACACCACAAATAGTCAGCAAACAGGACCGCGACAGCCGACAGCGCTGTTTCAACCCATCAATTAATCCGTCCAATTGAATATCGGTCACATCTACAGGCGCATACCATATTGTTAAAATACCTACCCACTAACCTCAATCAAGTACTCTAGCACAATTAGGTACGAGAAAAATATTGAAACGGCACTAATATTTCAATTATATTGTAGGTCAGCAACGAGTTTTAACGAATAACATTACATTTATCAAGAATCGTTTTAGCAATTATATTTTCTTATAAGTTTAATCTTTGACTCGTAATGTAATGTTCACCCATTGATCGAAATTTGTCCATAATCTTTTTAATCGATAACACCACATATCAATAGCTAAACAAAGGAAATCGGTTGACAAACAGACCTACTGATTTTTTTTGTCTTCATATATAGTTAGTAGGTAAATTATCAAATTGTTATTAATTTTGGCTAAGCATCCAATTTTGTTTTTCTTTACTTCTTTTATCTTAATTCTTTCTTAGATTTTTCTTTGTATAAAGAAATAATTAAATTATTTTGTTAATGGCTTTAAAGCGTGACTGCCATTTGCCAATACGATTATTCCACAATGTCAAGGATAGTTGAGATCTGCTGATGGATAGGTAAATATTCAAGAATATTTAGTAGTTAAGAGTGAAGAAAATCAAGAACTTAGCATTTTAACTTAGTTAGCTTTTTATGGACACCGATAGATGATTCAATAGCATTTTATAATAAATATATCCAATAATATTGAAAAATGATATTAGAATTATTTTATAAAATAGCAAGGTATATTCCAGAAGCTAACTAATTAGGAGTAAGGTATGAAGTACGAACGGTAGTTTATAAATTCAAAAGGCACATAAATCATAATTGTTTAGCGGTTACACGCTGGAAAGTTGTAAACTAACTTCCTGATTAATGTTCTCGTTCATTATAAGGTGTGATTTTAGATGAATTGATTACAATTTTATGTATGACTTGAGGGTAGACTACAGCTTATATTGTTAACAACAAGTCAATTGTTGTTAACAATATAAGCTCAGGCTGCTCCTTATTCTTCAAGCATTATTATATCTCCTCATAATTTATAAGGAAATTTACTTGAATTCAGAAAAACGATGATCACGACGCAATGTTCAGTTAGATTTTTTTGCTTCTATAACCTTAAAAGTTATAGATTCCTTTCATGGGTTTCAATGGCATCTAAATTAAAAAAGCTATACGTTGAACAAACTAGTGATGCTTGTGGTTGTGACTTTAAGCTACCGTCTACTTGAATTATGGGACCCAGAATAACTTTTCTTTATCCTAAAAGCAAATACATGTAATTTCATAAAATTTTTAAAGTCTAAAATATAGTTTTAGACGTTTTAATTCGACCTTGTCGCAAATGTCCACATTAATCTAACGAACCGTCTGTCATATTTTGGAGATTATGTGTTTAGTCAGTTAGTGAATTCGCTTTCGCTTCTATAGTATAATTTGTAGATATATAGATATATTTTTTCCTCCTTATGTGTGTCATTAGACGTGTACGAAAGAGTTGCGAAACAATTATTATAGCCACATGCTAAATATATTGAATACCTACTCGTAACATAACGCATACACGCCTTAGAACAAATATGATCAGTATCAGAGTCGCATGAATGAACAGCTGTTTATAACAAACGGGCAATGGAGCGGACATGGATTAGAGTGACCTACTTGTTAGACGTTAATTAATTCCATCTATCGTCCTTCAGGTTGCTCCCACGGCACTGCTCAATCTAATTTCTTGTTCTCTACGATATTGGTATCCTATAATTGGCATGTCTTTAATTAGTTATGTTGAAAACGACATTGCCTTAGTATTTAAATGTTTTGTAATATTTTAGTAATTTATTTAGTGCTCTAATAATCTACAAAAAAATCAATATTACATGGTGATGATGATGATCTCTTATTCCTAATACAATTATACAACAACAACAGTGAATAGTGTCCCTAAAATTGTGAAAGAAAACCTTAAAACCCTAAAAAAACAAAAAAGAGTAAAACTTCCTGAGAAAACGTACGTATGTAGAAAGATGAACATAATCAAGGACTTAGGCTAAAAACTTCAAGAGAATTCTATTACGTATATCATTTCATGGCAAAATCAACTGAGGCTAATTTTTTGACTGACCTCTGCTATTCAGTCCAGTTATTGCGTTCCGTTCAAACAACTGTACTTTCAAATACATATGTATTGTTATTTTAATTCCTATCATCATATAATTATCGTACTACTTGTTGGGTATGTAATATGTATGTATAAAAATAGTGTTTTTGAAATCTTTACGTGTTACCTATATAACTAATTATAATCTGAAAATGCTGCCGATATTTTTTTCAAAGAAAATTATTACTTATTTTCGTTGGTTAGATAAGTTACTTCTAAAATATGAGTAGGTACATATATATGTACCTATACCTGGTTTCTTCATTTGAAGGTAAAGTTTTGATAAATTACTAGTTACAACAGATCTACTCAAATATATGTAATTTAGTACATTAAATACATGAATTGCACAATATTTTCATTGCCCGCTAATATTGCAGTGTGAACGTTCGCTCCTTACAATTCACTGAAGGCTTTCGTGATCATTAACGAACGTTTTATGTGTACACGAGTCAAAAGTCAGAGGTAATCTTCAAAATCTAATATATGTATTG
Organism: Boloria selene; assembly: GCA_905231865.2. Lineage (NCBI taxonomy): Eukaryota > Metazoa > Arthropoda > Insecta > Lepidoptera > Nymphalidae > Boloria > Boloria selene. Next base: position 5,570,808 of record HG993133.1, read on the forward strand.
CAGCGTGCTATTAGAAACTTGTTTTCACGCTGAAACGGTATTTGTGCATTAGGTACAATATTTATTATTTCAAATGTCATAAAATAATTTTATGCAGCAAAATGCTTAAAACATTCTACTGGTCTTGCTTACTTTATTTGTAAAGTCGCCCTCGGTTCACTTGGTTTCGCCCCTAGTAAAAACAAATAAAAGAAAACTTTCGCATGAAACCGTGCACTGTTCGGGATAAAAATTTACCTATGTGTTATATCAGACTATAATCTATATAAAAGTAAACTTCATCCATATACCTTTAGACTTTTTGGCGTGATTGACTGACAAACAACTAAACTTTCACATTTATATTAGTGAGAAATATGAATTTTTTGACTTCGCTGAAAAAATAAAATCATCTAACAACGGAAAGTACCTATTGAATCATTTTAGCTCAGTGATAACGCCCTCGCTTGAATAACGGAGCGCAGCGGGTTTAAATCGTGTCTTGCACATCTGATATTTTCATATGGGAGTCACTTCCAACTTGATTACCACTTGTTTTACGGTGAAAGAAATCATCGCAACTCGCAAGGAAACCTGTATGTCTCAGAGAATCTAACAAGTTCTCAAAAGATATGTGAAGTCCGCCAACCTGCACTTGGCTAATGTGGCCATGGACTATGGCCTGATGACTGATCCCCCTTGTATTGTAGGAAGGCCCGTATACAAACCGAACTTATAAGTGAAATGTTACAAAAGGGCTGAATACATACCATACCATACTAAAAATAATACCATGCTAAAAATACTAAATACTCCATGGAGTTACATTTGTATTAATATTCCTTTGACCATCGTATATGCAAGGAGGATAACCTGTAAAATAAATAAAAGTGTTAGCGAGTTTGTACTAACATCCTCTGCGTCGGACTAAGAGATGCAGTTATGACCATATAAGTTACAGCGTTAAAATAACAGACAATTTAAACAATTAATATCTACTATATATTATTAAAGGATTTATTACAATTCACTTAAATTTACTGCCAGTACTTAATTTTAATTGATATATCGTACTATTTCGTACATAATATTGTTATCAAAACAGGCTAAGCCACTTAAGCGGTTAAGATAAATCTCAATCAAATAACAAAAGCTCGATAGTATAAACGTAATCCATTAAAATGTATCTTATAATAAGTTATATGTTATGATATACTTTTGTCTTAATCGTGTATGGCAAATTTAGTGCGAACGAACAGATGTAATGGCGTGAACAAGTTTGATTAATGGCCGAGAACACGTTAAAGACAATGCTAGTACAGTACGGTAACAACTTGACAGTAATCGTGACTTAGTCAGGACAGTGTAGATCAAGTGCCTGCCGAAACTTGTACGCCAACGGGTATTTCCCATGACGTCGATACATTTTTGTTTCAAAAAATAAAACAATCTGTTGCCGAGTTTGATATTTATAAGATAGCTTAAAATATGAACAATTGCTGTTAAGTTGTACGTATATATTATATAGGGATAATATCTTTTGTAGGGATGATAATTTACGGTGGTACTTCTAACATTGCACTCTTCCATTGTGTTAGACAACTGCAAAATGAATAAGTGATAGAAGCTTACACTTTGTACATTTATTTGGCATAGTAAATTGATTCCTATAATTTTATAAATTAAAAAACAAGTTTGGTATTTAGGTTTGATTTTCTAAAATCACCAAGGTTGTTGGTTACAAAAAGTATAATTCTATATAATAACTCTATATATATAACTCTAGAGATTATTAATTAGTATCCAATGCCTACCTGTATTGAATTTTTGCCGATATTCCACATATTAAAGCTACAAATAATAAGGAATAGATCAGAAACAAACTCTTGTGCAGCAGAGAGTGATTATATATTTCATTGTGTATAATGCTTTTTATCCTGAGAAAAGGAAGAGTTATATTTATATTTAAAATATATCAAAAAAGAAAAACATAAAAATAAACTTATGGAACCCGATCTTATAGGAATTGTAGGAAAGCGCGAAATAGCAAGATGCATCGTAGTCGAGTGGTCCATGTAATGACAGCTCCACCGCCATTAGCTCTCATTACCCCCCAGTCACGTACTGCAGAAATGGATTGTCTTTGCGAAAATGATTGCAGATTGTGGACCGCCTCAGAGAAAATTAGATTCGACGCGTAGACAGGACACGAGATAGGAGTACCTTACGTACTAAGTTGGCTGTAGTTCAGATTTTTCTGATATTTAAAAGTTTCATCCAGGTAATTTTCTACTATATAGTCTTCACAATAAGCTTAAGACTCTTAGTAGCAAAATTACAAGATTTATTTTTATATATTCATTCATTCAGATTTATTTGGTAAGTATAGCAAAATTTTTGATTGAAAATAGTTCGAAGTTTTAGCGGTTTTCTTTATTTCGATTCAGACAACCTACCTACCTTACTACTTATCTTACATAGCTTTTAATATAATGATAAGTTTATATATAAAATTAGTTATTAATTAGTACCTAGTTGTTATCAATATTTTAATAATTATGTACCTAGGTTATAGGTAGTACATTTAAATGGTACCTGCTTATCGTACATACACTTTATAGGGAAACAAAATATTAAAACGTTGTATTAAGTAGTTTAAATAATGTCTGCAATATTCCAATGATGAGTTGGCTGAAATTACTAAGTAAGTTATCTTGTAGCAACTAGTTGCTGCTACTGAGATTACTGACATACTCACGTCACTTCATGCGACGACTTTGCTCGGATTCGTCCCTGTGCTGTTTTAACGATTAGTATGAAATACATAGATGATTGCTGAATGAAAAATGCTCCTTATGATTAAAAAAAATGAAAAAATTATATATTAAACAAATTAATTATTGTTAAAACTAACAATTTTATATTTATTTAATAATGTAACAAGTGATAATGGGCTTTTTGATGCGAGCTTCGCTCCCGTTGAATTCTTACATAAATCCAAATTCGGTAGTAGACTTACATAATAATTATTATTAGTACATAGAAATTATCTTTTTTGTGCATGCTACCCTTCGATCGCTAAAAGTTTTTATTAGTGATAGGAAATGCTACCTGCCTAATTTGTTTTTAAATTGAGAAAAGTTTTTCGCATCTTGGATTTTAAAGTCCGTGAAGACTATATTATAGTTTTTTTTGTTTATTAAAATTTAATCATGCATACTACTTATATAATAACGATAAATTACGTTTTCATCACTAGGATTCTAGATCAATCCCGCTTTGCCGACAAAAATTAATACGAGGTTCTAAGTTGAAGTAACTACTTAGAAATAGCATTTTTTATCTTACAAGCTTAACATATATTTTATATGTTTCTGTTATATTATGCAGAATTCCTAAATAATCACAATAGATACCTTTTGATGGAAAATGGTGTATTTAGATTGAAATACAATTTGCGTAGGTAGATGCAGACGCAAGCATTCAATACTGCCACTCAAAGGTAATAGGGAAAGGAAGTCTTTAGTACCTATATAGTAAAAACTCTGTTGTTTGGCTACGTAAATCATCAATTTTGATGTTAACAGTATGCAGAAAGTTTTCCATAAATTCAATTATTTCATGACTTGCTTTTGCGGAAAATAGTTAGCACCCACATACAATATTGCTACATACTCATATGACTCTCCAGTTATGGGTGTTTATATTTATAATATGTATGTACCAACAGTTGTTCACAGCAAAGAATGCCGCTAGCGGGACTCGAACCCTAGACTCCTGGCGCAGAAAGAAGGGTCACTACCAACTGAGCAACGTGTCGTTTACCAGTTTAATTTATTTTTCACAGTTTATTGCTGTAATTATTACTATTTATTTCATTTACTTTATATACACGTTAGAGAACTTGAACAGCTCATTTTCACTTATCAAAAGTGTTAAGTAATCATAATGAGTGGAACTTGACGACGCTTATCTAAGTTTCAAGTGTGGGAGGCCGTAATAAGCCCTTGTGACAGTGAATTTACATAGTCTTATGTTTGTGGCTTTGGCTACCTGGCTGTTAATGTTTTACTTTCATTTAATAAGCTATTTTTAAAGGTGCAGTTACGCAAAGTAGTGTGGAAAGTTTAGAAGCTGAATAATAGTATGAGGTTTTTATCCTCCAAATTAAAAAAGTTCTCTATAAGTAGTTTTATAAAGAAATGTTTGAGTTTAGAATATCGACATTAATATGGTAATTTGTCATAAAATGAGCGTCAATGGTATGACTTCCATCATTATAAGGTTTGGGTATACATTTATTTAGGTCTCAATCTTACAGATAAAGAGATTTGAGGTCACATTATAAACTACATTAAAAAGAACTACACAATATATACAACTAAATTATTGTTTTAAGTTTTTACTTTTTACCTAATTATAAAAATTCTAAGTTTCCTGTAATTTATGTATGTCAGTCTTATTTTTTAATAAAAATATTTATAAGAGCAAAGTCACCTTGCGATGTGCAGAATGCCATATTTCTGAGGCTAGCGTGGCAAGATGCACTTATACTTAGCCGATGATTACGCCAATAAACGTTATTGAGGCACGCTACCCATTCACACTCGACGTTTCAACTGCACTTTATAATATCTTACTTACTTTCATAAATATATTGCAGGCATAAAATAATATCAATAAGCGACCATCTTTTATGTTATGAATAATTATTTATATTGATTATCAAGTTTACCGTCTACTTTCTCTTAAACGTCATTAAATAAGTACTTAGAAATGAATATACTCGTAACTTCATAGTTTAGTGTACAGTTAAAACCTAATAGATCTAGCTAGGTATTCGTCTTACTGCTTACATAAACGACTAACTGAATCACAGTGACCAAGTGTAGATGTTGTATAGGTGTTGAACTTAAGGGAAAATTTTCGTAAAATAGGATATAAATCATCAAACTAACCAATATCCAGAATAAATATACTAGCACCTCACCCTCGCTTCACTCAGGTTCGACACTAGATTTAGCGCGAGCGAAGCCGCGGGTTCCGCTAGTAAATGGATACAAAAAATTGTCAAATTATATACTAAAGTATATGCAGTAGTTTGTTTCATGTTTATCGCGAACAAACAAACAGACACGGCGGAGGACTTTGTTTTATACTAATAAGTATTTTAGTGATCCTATCAATCTGTCTTTGACGAAATATTTCAGTAAACGTACATTTTATTCTCTAAAGGAGATCGCGTAACGAAAAACAACAGTCGCCACTCAGAGTAAGTGAAGGCATCGACCTCTTACCGTCAGCATCGATACGCAAAAGAATTTACCAATCTGAACACTGATTGAATATCGCCTTTCGCCATGCACGGTTAACGATCATTACTGCTGAACTGAAAATTATCAAAGATGATAACATTATGTAGCTATAATGGTAAAGATAGAAAAATTGTAGCAAATATTATAAATTAATAAAATTTTATACTAAATGGAATACCAAAAAGAGAAAATAAATTAATGAAAATATTTATATTATACTTGCGCTTGTTTGGATAACGTCGTGAAGGACCTGCATGTCTGAGAGAACCTAGCAAGTTTTCGAAAGACATGTGAAGTCCGCTAACGACTATGGCCTGATCCCCCTCGTATTGTAGGGAGACCCGTGTCTAGCAGTGGGATGTTAAAAATGGCTGAATACATTTGTATAATAATTAGGTTGTTTCCTTTTATTGAAATAGAATAGATTTTAATTTTATAATATTATACAAAAGCAAAATATTTTTTTTGGATTGGAATGCTAGCAACTACAAAAACCTACACATAACACTAAAAAAACAGTTCTTTACTATAAAGTCGAAATACTGCTTATATGTTATCATTATAGACTAATTTAAGAGTATCATTCGTCATGAATCTGTTGTATTTTATTATATGTATCTTATATATCTTACTGGCACGTGTCGGCTGTCGCGGAGACCGCGTGACTTTGATTATAAAAATGCAGCTGTCGACAATCGCAGATATCCTGCGAGTGATACATGCAAGTAACACATACTCGACGTACGACCTTATAAAGACGTTTAGGTCCGATTCTCAGTATAATTCCGTTCATAATTCATTCGCAGTTCGATCTGGATCTGGTAAAGTCGTATTATGTGTACATTTTACCATCTCACTTAGTTCACGATTCATTAATGATGAAGAAAACTTCGTACAGTACAGTAACTGTCCAATGGATTGGAGTGAAATTTGTTTAGATCGATCGTGGCTTACCGATATTAGTATGAATGCGCACATACATCTAATATATTATTTGGTAATATTTTATCAGACCGGATCAAAAGATGAACTGTGAAGGGATCGAGCTTTGATGTTCTTATTGGATAGGTATTTAATTTTATTTGCTATGCGCATAAAACTTTTTCACGGAATCCAGCTGACAAATTATCTAGTAACAGCCGACTGATCCGTTATTTAAATAAATAATAATTGGTGACAATCAAGCTACTACTATGCGTCTGTGAAGATTTTTTTCAAACAAATGTAATTATTATAATAATGTTACAACAATCAGCCTTGAACAGTTGTTAGATGGCATCATTAGATTCATTACAAACGAATGATATTCAAGATTTATATTTTAAAATCTTTTGCGATAGGTATATGAGGAAAAATAAGGAAGTCATGATGTTTATAAAATTATTCATGCGAAAACCCTTCCCGAAAAAGTATTTTTTTCGATATTTGTTAGGGGAAGGGGGGGCAAGACGGGGTACCCGTCTTAAATAAGAAACCAATTGACCAATCTCAATCTTTTTTGCATATGACAGTGCGCCGGAATGTCAGTTATTAGTTAGCAAAGTCACTGTATGACAATACTACATTGTTTAGTTGTCAAATGAAAAAGAATATTTTTGGCGGTTTCCTTAGCATTTTTTTACATTACTTGGAACGTGGTAGCTCTGGAAATAACATTATTTTAAATTATAAATAAATTTAGTCGTATTTATCAACGATTACGCTTGCAGGTAAGCACTTGTTTGTGTGTGTGAGACCATTGTGTTGAGAGGTAACATTTTTAATGCAATCGGGCATGAGAGGGCAAGACGGGGTATGGGTACCCCATCTTGCCCGCATTAAAATATTTTTACAGATTATTTTGCTATGTCAGTTAAAGTGTAATGATTTGTAAGACACTATCGATGATTTTTTTCGTTGTAGGATAGTAAAAATTTATCAAAAAGAAAAACAAATAGAAAAATTGATCAGTAGAGTCTGTGATACAAGGAAAAATGGCTGAGATCAGCTGCAATTAAAATGAAGGTTAGGTTAGGCCAGCTAGGTCCTAAATTACTAGTTTTTTCCTATGATGAAGAGAAAGAGTTACGTGATTACAGATGAGATATGACATAACAATATCTGAGACGCATCCTGCATTGTCCTCACCCACTTAGTAAAGAATAGATCTGGCTAACACACCGGATTTATCTATAACTTTACTATTGCGACTGAGATTTGGTCGGCGGTTAACAAAAAAAAGAGTGAAAAGTGAAGTGAAAAAAAAGTATCGAGGATTAGCTCATCAATAGACAGTAGCATTAGTGAAGTAGAAAATACACCATGTTTGTATTGTGAAGGAGTGAATTTGGATTCAAATGTAGGCTGAGCTGCATGTTCTGCGTGCGGAAAATAGGCTCACTTTAGCTGTGCTGGGGTAGATGACAAAGATGAAGATGCGAATTTCGTCAGCAAAAATAATTAATTCAATGATTTTAGCAAACCGCATCTTGCCCTTTAGGGTACCCCATCTTACCCGAGGGAGGGGCAAGATGGGGAGATCTGACTTTTTCTACTTTTAGTTTTATTTTTATTTAATTATGTAACATATGTTTCTCATTAGACTGAATTTTGAAAGACCGATAACCAAAGATGATTATTAAAATAAAAAATATAATATAAACGCGATTTTTCTAACTTTTATTGACCTTCAAACGTTAAGTACCCCGTCTTGCCCCCCCTTCCCCTATAGTAAATTACTTCTATGTACTTACCTACTTTTAAATAGTTTTAATAAACCTAGTAAACATAGCTAAGACAAGTACCTATGTAAGTATTAATTAAATTATTTACTAAATACCACTAATTACTAAAAATGATCTATAAAATAAGGGATACATTCATTAGTATAATTAGTTACTATAGTAGTTTTCCTTTATATTGATATAATGACTTTCTTACCTTTTGAGTTACCCCTGTTCCTCCTTCAACTTTCAATTATACCTATTTAAAACAAAAATAGTAGGTAATACATAGACCTTTACAATAAGTACAATCTGTAGTTAAAGTTTAAAGGGAAATTAAAACTAATAACTACAATTTATGTAGCATCATACTACAAAATATGTCGGTTACTTACCTACTAGTAGAAGCTCTTTTATAAAATCTTGATTTAAAAAAAACAATTGGTACAATATATTTTTATTTTATTTGCTTGTCACAGTAAATTAATTTGAAGACTTAAACAAAAACTTCACTTAACCTGCTTTCATGAAACGCAGCGGTGAAAGCTATGAGGTAGGTATCATTAGCAGAAAAACGAAGGCAAAGAATTTTATTACGGGATGCTGACTGAAATAAACAACAAAATAGACTCAACTCATTGCATCGTTTTAATAACTTAGAGCACGAATCTCTAGCAATTAGCACTGGGAAGTTCCCACAGTAATAATGCGTTGTTAGTCGTAAACCGTTTACGATTTGCCAAGTCGTGTAGCGGTTTCTAAGAGCTTTAAGCCAAACAAAAGAAAGTTACGCTAGGTCGGGCGGTTCCCTCAACCCTGCGTTCGCACGGCCTGCGGAAATGTTTACACGGCAAAAAGTAAACGCACAGTACCATAACGTACCCATGTGCCATGGGAGCGGTGCGCAGTTACGCGCTGCTGGCTATATTAAAATAATATGTGACAACAATGTTCAATTCACTGTAGATCAACAAATTAATTTAAAATTTTAATATTTAATTGACAATTCAAATGACATTTTCTAAATAATACATTATATATACATACTTTCTAATGTTATTATCATTATCTGTAAGGTTGTTTTGTAAAAAAACTAATAAGCGAAACTAATAACAGGAATGATATTTTTATGAATAATGTAAACTGGTCCTTAACTTGGGCGTATTGATAAAATCCCTATCGGAAGTTGTAGAACTTATATCAATATTATTCACTGAATTTGAAGTTATTCACAATGTAACAGGCGATAATTAAATTAAAATACTTATTTGATTATTTTTTTTATTCAATATCTCATCATATATTAACTAATTTGTCTGAATATGGGTAAACCTACTAACCGTGCTGCTCATATGAGACAGCATCGTTTAAATGAGGGCGCAATGTCATACGGGTTGTTCCTGGTACTTCTCTGGATAACAGAGTAAACTGTGGTGCAACCCTTTTAGCTGTCAGTTCTGCTTCGGCAGAGCTGGCGGGCCATCTTGACGCCGTAGTTGAATACGCCAGCGATGGGTAGTACTGGCTTATTTTTAGCTGGCGAGTCCCACATAACCACCTGGTGGCATGCGTCAATGCATTTTCGGACGTTAAATAAAAAATTACTCCATCCGGTTAGCCTATAAAAGATTCGGCCGAATATGGTTAATTTGCTCCTAAGAATTGAAGAGTTCCGATACTTTGTCAGATTCCATGGTCAGAACCTAACCAAACTCTCATCAAATTACCCTTGAAGTACACCCTTTCCAATAAAACAAAAATCATCGAAATCGGTTGTTGAAAATTGAGTTATTCGTCCATTTGTTGCGCACAAACTAAATGCTAATTTAAGACTTATATGGTTTTCTCATGGATGCCACTGTCAGAACTGGATGAAATTAAAATGGGACCACACGAGAAGCACAAGCTTCCATAAAAAGAATCATCAAAATCCGTTCACCCCGTCGAGAGTTCTGAGGTAACAAACATAAAAAATACAGACGAATTGAGAACCTCCTCCTATTAGAAGTCTGTTGATAAAATAATTAGAAAGGTTAATGTTCAGTACTTAGTACTGTAAACTACAATCGTTGGTTCCACTATCGCTAGGTAATTTTATAACTGTCAATAGATGAAGTACCTATTGTTTGTAAATGTTGAATTCCAAAAACCTGACTCAAAACATAATGAATTTTATATCTAAATATCTATTCAAATAATAGTTACATACGTGCAAATTTGTATTTCCGATTAGTCGATCTGAAGATCGGCTTCTTAATGGTAGGTACTGCTTGTTAATGTTTTTCTTCTTAACTTTTTTATATTGTTATACTTGAGTAAATTTTGTCACAGTTAAGAAATAAAATTATGCTATTAGCTGCAACTCAACATTATCTATGTACCTGCTGCTTTATTTACTAATCTGGTGTTATACCGATAAGACCGCCTCTTGTGCACTTGCTTACCTTTATGTCTTCATTTTGTGCGTGCAAAGCTTTTTGAATATTACAATAACATCATTTGCATAATACCTATATTAACTTTTTCAATACTCGATGATTCCAAATACCCAACAGAATAAAAATCGTAACAAGATAAGGAAAGGAAAGGAAGACAAATGGGCTTTGTAATTTCTAACGTGTTTCTTCTATGGTGATACTATAATAATAATTTCGGATATTCAAATTTATTTTTGATACAAGCGACTATAGTTTTAAAAGAGTAGATGCATTTTTTCTTTCTGTTTTCTTGTTACATGTTATTAGAAATTCTCCTACAGCCAAAAATATTTTAACTATCAGCCAGCAAGAGAATTTATTACGCTCACTTTTAAGATTTTCGTTTTGTATAAACGTTTAATCCACAAGCTGACGTTGGAAGTTGTTTGGAATAAAAGCTGACTTGACGGAGTAAATGAATGTTGATCAATATAAATCATGTTGTTTACCAAATGACATTAAAATCAAATTCGTACATTTTTGGTTTTATAAACTACTAGCAACTCATTCTCGGTTAAGATAAATTTTTCAGAGATAAAATATTGTATCGCAGCTAAAAGTATCCTATATTCTCAGCAGAACAGCTTTATGGTAGTATAGCTTTTGGTAGTTTACTCACAGACTTACAGACTGTCATTTAATTTTAATAATCTAAAAATGACTATTCAAAAGAGCTTGTAAAAGTCTATTTGAATAAAGAATATTTTGATTCGATTTGAACGTAAGTGCAGATACCTACATTAAATAGAACACAATAACCATACGTAGCTATATACCCAACAATAATTCCTTTACAATTTTATCATAGAATTAGGTACTATACATATAAGTTATTATATCGATTCTAAATATACTTACCTATAGTAAATTTGTAAAAATAGCTGAATTTGTGAAAACATGTAACGTTAAACTATGTTACAAGTATCAAATTACTATACACGTGTCTCGAAAAATAGAATAGAGGAATGAAAAATTTAGATTTATTATCGCCCTTACCTTTTTCAAATTAATTTCTTTATTTTTTAATTTTTTTTTACTAAGCCCACTTATTTATTATGAACAATTTTTGTACATCTGGCATTTTGACTAACATTTTTTTAATTACATAGAAACGGGTATTTTAATAATTTGTATTCACGTCGGTTCTTTTAAACCCTCACCCACCTACTAATAAACTCGTTTTTTTTACTATTACCTGTAAAACTACCTGCTAAGTTGACCCAAGCCGTAGGAGATCTATTAGACCGAGACCATCAGAGATTAAAAGGAATGCAACAATTAATATCAGACGAGCGATGCGCAAGCAAAAGAAAAATATCTTGGAAGATGTTGATTATATTTAAATTTTTATTATTGGGATCAATCGTCCAACTCTTAAACGTAATATCGAAATTACTATTTGACAAGATAATAAAAGATCTTGTTCCCTAAAATTACCATAATTCTATTTCGAAACTTTAAATTTTTCCCAGCAACGTAATTAGCAAGTATTTGAAAAAATATTTCTACGAGTTTAATACAATGTAATTAGCAAACAGCGTTCTTTTTTTTGAATGTAATCTTAACAGTATAATTTTGAATGTTTATTAATGTGAGACCCACTGAAGATATTAATAAATGTCGAGTTTTTCCTCCGAATTCTTAAACTTCTAAGTATGTAATTTAAATTGTTAAAGAAGATTAATGATTACTTTGATGAGTAATGGCTGGAGAGTAGGTTTTTAGTGATCAGTATATTTTAATGTAAACGAAGAAACCAGTATAACGTTTTTATACGTATTCGTTTACCTGCCATTTAACTGGAAATTGCACAATCACGTGAAACATAAAAAAAAACATCTCGTCGATTTACAATTCAAGATGTTTGTGAAAGGATGTGCTTTGTACTAGTGTTGTAAAGAAAAGGTTGTTAGCGTCAGGTTGTCGGCCCCAGCCCGTGACGTCACCTCACTGACCACTCCGGGACCGGCCACAATGGCCTTTCTCAGAAGGAGCAGATGCGCTTGCGCCGCTATTTACCGCACCCCTCCCTTCACCCTGCACTTGCCTGACCCGCCGATATCGTTTACAATGTACAAAATGTGACAAGAATTTCGATGATATATTACCTGGTCCCCGGTAATAACCCGCCATCGTTGGTAATAAGAACCAATAAAAAACATTGCAAAAACTCACTCTTTATAAGCGATTAAGCTTGTCGGAGTTTTACGACATTGCGCGCGGCGAGGGCAGCGAGGCAGGTAGACGCTGATTACCTTACTACAGCGCGTACCTGCTCAACGTATCATTAGTACGGTACACGGTAATGATACCCCTTCGTAATGATCAGCACTCACGCCCCATGTCCTTGTGGCCGCTCGAAGAACATCGCAACTTCCATGGATGAGTGTGGATCTAGTCATGATGTGGAAACATGCACTAAACCTCCACTCATCGAAAGAAATTGACCTGTGGCGGCATCCAGTACGCACTGCACGCACTAAGCGACGTCACGTTGCACCGAACCGAACGTTAATAAGCACGTTTTGTACCGAAAAGCGCGTCGCGACGGCACGACCGCGCAGTTCGACCGTTCACCGCGAAATAAACGGTTGAGATTTGAAATCTGGGAAGCTAGACGCTGCGCGTGCGGCGGGGAGGGGGCAGCGCCGACCAATGGCGAGCGAGCGCGCGCAAACCGTGACGTGGTGGGGGAAAACCGCCGCGCAACACTGATATTATCTTTTCTTGAAGAACGTTATTTTCTTTCCTACTCGCTCGCTCGTCCGTTCAACCGACAGCGGAAGTGAAATGAACGTGCGCGTACACTATAGAGTATAGACGTGATGGTAGTACCCCGACAGGCTTGTACACCTGCCTCAATCCCCATGCTAAGCTCCTGTATTCTCTCTTGCGTTTGTACCACTTAAACGTTTGAAATAATATAATTTGATTGATATCAATTATTCATAACAATTAAAATGTATGTTTATAAATGAAGTAGGTACATTATAGGTTAATATTAGCAAATATGTATAAATAAAATTCATTTATATTACGAAACATTTATTACAGAAACCGTAACAATGGAATGTTTCTGAGAAAACGAAAATTAAAGCAACAGTCGCGATATTGTTTCACAGTATTGATTTTTAATAATCATGCAAAATCATTGTACTTCAGACAATCATAAACTTTATGACGATGATATAGAGCAGGAAATTATAAGTAACACGCTCACTAATAATTTGGTCTCGGGGAATGTGTTACATAATTTAGTGTGTAATAATCTTACAGCACAAACACTGGCGTGAGAGTAATCATTTTCTGTATTTATGAGAAATTTTCAACTGAAATCGGCTACTAATGAATTTTTGATTATACTACTACAAAGTTTTACGTTAATTATTAACTTGATTTGCATAAAATTAACAAAATAAAAATACCATGTTTAGATTTATATGCAAATATTTTAAGTTGTGTAAAAAAGTTACAATGCAAATTTTTATATTTTACAAGAATATTTTAAAGTACACCTTATTAGTTATTACATATAAACAAATAAAAAATATTAAGCATGAACAATAAAAATAAAGAAGAAACTTGTACTTATAAAATTTCAAATCGATGGAAGCAACGCAATCTTTTATTCATTTTAGATAACTAAGGGTCATTGTTTGCCATAATGATTGTACATCCCAAGTCGGTTAACTGCATGACTTCTGCGCCACCATCTAACAGTCGGTGAGAGCAAATGGCGATTTTCTCGCTTATAACGCATTTCTGTTTATTTGTTAAATGGCCGCTATTAACCACTGTTGCACTCAGTTGCTCTAAAAGTTGTGACGCGGAATATGCCTCCATTAGGAAACTGTAACAAATACATCTAAATAAATATGGCTTAAATAGAATAATGTCTAAATGTTTCATTCGATTTCTTGTGTGATGAAGAAAAAAAAATTAAGCATAACTTGTTTCTTTGATTTTATGAATGATGGGTCATTTTAGTTACATGGAAAAAATATACGACATATGATAATGGTGTTAAATAAATTTGATTTGATAGTTAAAATGTTAAATAGAGTACTTGAAGCTCAGAGGGTTAAGGAATCACTTTGAATTTAAAAAACAAATTTCAGAGCCACCACGAGTTGACAGCGAAGTGAGCCGAATGACGCACGAGAATTCACGAACACTGAGTTTCGGTGCGGTCGAAAATATTAGGTCAATTTTTGGCTCAAACCGAAACTAAGGCAGAAGGTAGATTTTTTGATCGAAACTAACCGAAACAGAACCTTCCATCGTTTCGTCTGTTATTCCATCACTATGGACGAACATTGATAATTTGAGTTAAGCTTAAAATACAATAATTACTTCAAAATAAAAAATCATGTTACTATAAACTTTACTTTTACATTTTTTTGTGTTCTTTTTTCCGAATTTCGTCGGGAAAATATCCTAAGCTGCTGACTCCTATTCATACTACTTGTAAGAAATAAGAATTTTAAAGTTATTTAAAATTATAATTACGAAACGACGGCAGTATCTAAATAATAAATTCCAGTTGATAGATATTGTACTAATAGTACCCATTATAACATAATTTTTTGGAAGGCAACTATGGTGACCATGCATTTTTTTGGGCCTAAACCCCAAGTTGACCTATGGCTCTACACCGCAGTCATTAGACCTATGATTAGTTATGGGTCGTGGTATGGTGGCGTAGAACACTTCTCACCACAACACAATCCAAGCTACAAAGCTGGCTTGGTTGGTGTGCATGGCAGTGACAGGCTGCATGAGAACAACACCAACTGCGGCAATTAAGGCCATTCTTAATATTCTGCCACTTCACTTATTTATTCAACAAGTAGCTGCAAATACTGCAGTTAGACTAAAAAACCATAAATTAGTGTGTTCAACTGGTACACCACATACGAATATCTTGGAAGACATAACCAAAGACATTACGTTTATGGAAGCATCCAACGACGGAATACAAATTAATTACATTTTTGACAAAAAATACAAAATAAAATTGCAAGAGGATTTGCATGCAGTCTCCAAGAAAAAAGACCTGAGAATCTTCACAGATGGCTCAAAAAACACAAACAGGGACAGGCAGCGAAATCTTCTTTGAGGACCTAAATATTAAAATATCACTATCCATATGTGTTTCAAGAGGAATGGCTAAATACTTGAGGCAGCCAAAATAATAGCGACAATAAATGTAAAGGATTCCGGAAGAAATGGCTACACAATATGTACTCCTAAACTGTCCAGGTGTAGCGGTGTACCGGGCACAACATCTTGACACCCCGAGAGCATTTCCAGAGATCTTCAAGAAGCCCAAAAGACTTCTGAAGTTTTTGGAGGAACTTGGGTGGCAAGAGTGAATTTAAAGAAACTTTCGACACACGCAAAATAGGCGCTTAGTCGTCAAGTTGTTGCATATCAAAAAGTCAGCTTAGCCAAAATTGGAGTTAGTAGCTTAGAATACTTGACTGATAATATATCCATAATATAATTGATGGGTACTTACTTTTCAACAAACTTCTCCAGCTCACTGTAATTTTTTATGCTTAAAAACTCATTGACCAACTTTTCTGGTACTAGTCCTGTGACCTATAAAATATTTTAATCAAATTTTAATAAACTATAATATAGTAAAATCCTTACCTAATACCTAATAATAAAAACTTATACCTAAGTTAATAAGCTTTATTTTGAATTTCACTAAGCAAATATATATAGGAACCATTATTTTCGAGTAATGCTAACATGTCAATCATACAAATTAAAACTATATAAAAAAATAATAATTAACTATTATTATTTCATATCCATCATTATTGATTTGCTTCTTCTGCGCAAGAAGCAAATACTTTCCTGAGTGGACCCTCACATTCACATAGCAATAACCACAGTTGACTATCTCATATTGCTTAACTGTAACTAAGGCAAGGGTAGCAAAATTGGTTATAAAATTGCTAAGAAAATGGAATGAAATAGATTAATGTTACAGGCACCTATAGTATTTTCATGTGTAAATGATTTCATACATTCTCAACGTTTGTGAATGAAATCATAGAAACTTTTATCATCAACAGAAGTTGACAAGTCATTATAGCCCTGCTGTTATTTTATAAAGACTCTAGTATTTCCCGCGGCTTCGCTCTCGTTCTAAAGGCTAGAACTAAATATCTCGCAGAGCTACCGGCGTCCCTCCCTTCACGACCGCCGGAGTTAAGTTAAAACTATGATATCTCATAAGATATTTATTGAAATCAAATGATCCCAAAAATAATTTTGTTCAAAATTAAATAAAAATTAAATACCATATTTATAAAACACCTTCACAAATAATGCATTATCTTAAAACTAATCTAATTATCATAAAAAAGGTAATAGCGAGTCAACCTTACTAGATAGATATATGATTTAAAGGGGAACAATTCTGTCATACTTTAAGGGTTTACGCAGCATACGTGTCGGAAGCTCTCAAAAAATATTTTTCTCCAGTTTTTGCAACATTTTTCGTTGATGCTCCACTCTTTTTCGTCGTAGCGTCATGTAACATAGCCTATAGCCATCCTCAATAAACAGACTATCCAACACAAAAAAAACTTTCAAATCCGACCAGTAGTTCCTGAGATTAGTGCGTTCAACCAAACAAACAAACAAACTCTTCTGCTTTATATTATTAGTATAGATTTGTATATAATAACCTCAATCAGGCCTTCTGGAGTAATCTTTCCCAATAAGCGTTGGCAGCATTGTAAAGCAGTAAGTGCCCGACGCAAATCACCTTCACAGGTGTCTACAGCCTGATGAAGAACCACACCATCTCCAACTTCTACTCCTTCTGCCTCACATACTTCTTGCAATCTTAGGGATGAATTTTTGAAAAATATAGCTTGTTACAGTAACTTAAAACCATTTCAGAATATGTAACAATAATAAAAGTGGACCCATTATGTTAACAATTAAGAAATTAATTATGAAGATATACAATATGGATATTATAACTAATAACAAAAATCTCTAACTTACCTTTTTATAACATTTTCTCTAGCCAGAGGTTTGAATCTAAACTTAGAACATCTGCTTGTTATTGGAGGTATAATTCTAGACACATAATTGCAAATTAGACAAAACCGTGTAGTTCGGGTCTCCCGCTCCATAGTTCTTCGCAGAGCTGCCTGAGCAGCTGTAGTCATTGAATCAGCTTCATCAAGGATAACTAATTTATAAGGAGGGCATGGCCTACCACTAAAAATACAACAAAATTTTACTTTAATTTTGTCATAATGTGTAAGATATTATAAATTAGATATGTAATGGGAAAATCTTATATATGTAAAATTAATTACAAATTAAATAAAAATCTTAAACAATACAGCAAAAATAAGTAATACTTACTCAGGTCTTGAACTGCTAACAGTCAACTGGGCAAATGACTTAACCTTGTCTCTTATGACTTGAATTCCACGTTCGTCAGATGCATTGAGTTCTAATACACGGTCTCTTGTTATGTCGCCAAAGAGTTGTCTAGCTGCTGCTAAAATCGCACTAGTTTTACCTGTTCCCGGTGGACCATAAAATAACAAATGTGGAAGATCTCCACCGGCTAAACATTCTCTTAAAACTTGAACCACTTCTCCTTGGTCAACAATGTCGTCTATAGTCTTCGGTCGACTAAAAAATGAATTTTGTTATCGCACAATACTCTAAGAAATATGTGTTAATATTAAAACAAAACTTTGTCTTACTATTTTTCCACCCATGGTGCTGGAGGTTTCTTTTTTGCAGATTTAACTCCAGACGAGGAAGGTTTGTCGGCGTTAGATATTTTTCCTGTCTTAAGAAATGCCTGCATTTTGATTTTATTTGAACAGTTTATGATTCTAAAATATAAACGATATTTTTTAATTTACGATAGTTGACAGTTGTTATAAATATTTGCCGCTAAAATTGAGTTAAAAATTGATTGACATTTGACATTTGATGCCGGATGCGCAAATCTTTAAAACTTAAAAGTATTGTCATTTGTCAATGTCATCTGTCAAAATATTAAAATGTCAAAGTATCTAATACAGATAATGAAGCTGGCACTATCGGCACTTGTTGAAGCCATAAAGCAAAATAATAGAATTGAATAATCATAATACTATAGTTTTAAGAGAATGTTCAATATATAACAATTATATAAAGCTACCATAATAAGCTACCATGACTATAATAATATGCAGAATGATCGCAACCCCCCACATAAAGTAGGTAACTTATTATATTATGACCCTCAGTTATATGACATACAATCGTAAAACTAACAGTAAATTCCTTTATATTATTACTATTTTATAATGAAAGTCTTAATGACCTTATCATCTCTACTTTCATTTTGGTTTATCACTATTATCAGTATTTATTGAGCGCAAAATATCTCCAAACCACGTCGCAGTTAACTTAAAATGGCCAGTACCTATTCTAATACAGGCAACACTTAAATCTTAATGTAGGATTAAGCATTAAACTAGGAGGAAGCTATTAAATGTAGGATATCGCAGATTTGACTTCCGCGAACGTTATGCTTTTTAACGAAATCGAGATATTTTTATTGGTCATCTGGGCCTTATCTTAGTTTAACAAGGCGCACAACTCCCATAGAGTATATTGATACATATTACAACTCCTTTACATTCTCTTTGGGCACACAGTCTCATATGCGATTCATATCCAAAACTTAATTTTTAGAAATCTAGTATATTATTACTACTACACATTTTATTAAGTTTTATTTTATAACTTGATATTGAATTTTTATACAGATGGGAAAGAAATAATGCTTTAACAATGTCTATGACCGTTTAATCCAGTATCAGCTGAACTTAATAGAAGTTCACATAATCGTTACAATAAACAAACCCTCATTTGAAAATAACATGAGCCATAAAATTGTTGATGCTGTCTTCAGTTTGTATTGAATAACTATTATAAAAATAAAATAATACATCTTAAATATTATACCTGTTGTAACTAATGTTGACAACATAAGTAAAAATGTAGTACAACCAAAGTACAAATACAAAGGTGTGAAAAAAATGTATATTCACTTCTGGCACTAGATAGACACAGTTGCCTTGAAGATAAATTCATTATTAAATAAAAAGGCACTTGGAAAAATAAAGGTGGGGAAATCTTGTAGTTAACAGTGACTTCGTCACTAGCATGACACTGCCTTACTAGCAGTTCAAAGATACAGGATGAAATCATAAACTCCCATTGTCAACCTTCTCTCGTTACACGGTTTTTGCACTTAATAGTAGAAAATATCTGTTCTCATTTTGTTAAAATACATATTATGTACAAGTGTTTAAAATGAAAAATCAATACTTTTCCACTCTAAATCAATGTTAAAAAAATATTTTACAATGATTTTGCAAATAAAACTTGTATTGCTTTACAATATAAAAGTGATAATTCGAAAATGAATGTTAAAATAAGGTGAGTACTTAATGTATAAAACACAATGTTACGAGAGAACTCCTGTACGATTATAAAACTGTATACAAAATGTCCATAGTACATATAATGTGATTACATTTATCTCATGTATTACAAAAGTTATACAAGCATCCATCGATTTGTATAAACTACGCTGGTATTCACTCAAAGGTACAGTCGAACACTACACTCAATCAGTTGATGTTATTTTTGTACCTCAATTTCACCAGTCTCTAATTAAGAGGATCAACTCCTCTCACCACAGAATTTCCTAGTTATAAAATTACTATATTTCATCGATTTAGTCCATAAATTTGAAATAAAGTCCACAATTCCACACATCATGTGACATCAAACCAACACATGACAATTTATGATAATTAATTAATGTTCTGTTCACTAGTCATTGTTTAATTAAAGTTCTTCCAGTATATAACATTATTTAGCACATTTTAATTTGTTGAATGTTTTTTTCCTTAGCAAAGCACTGTTCAAAACAATTAATAATCTATTTTATGTAACAATAGTTCAAGTTGTAATGCAACTCATCAAGTCACATTAAATATATGAGGGATCCTCATTTTTATTTTGTGTATGTTAACTTGGCATACACATCCTATATGGGGTACCAATTGTTTACTTGAGTACTAGTTGTCTATGGAGAGAAGCCAGTCCTCAAATTGTTCTCACATAGCATAACATACGATCAGTTGCGAGGACGACCGCGACCACGTGAACCATCTCTTTCCTGTAAAATACACAAATTATTTTGGTATGTTGCCAACAAGAAAAAATTATACTTTCATAAAATAATGTCTAACCTTATGATGGGGTCTATAACCTGAATCACGATAGCCATGGTCCCGATTATCGCGTCCGTCACGGTCGTCTCTGTGGTCCCGTGGATCCCGTACGTCGCGAGGGTCGCGTGGCTCGCGTCCGTCCCGATATTCCCTAGGTTCACGTGCATCCCGCCCATGTTGGTGTCCATCTCTGAAGTCCCGATAATTTCGGTGACTACCTCCTCCACGGCCACCCTCGTGATCTTCACGAGCATTATCTGGCACTGGATGAGGTGGTACTTTGCGGGAGTCCTCCTCTTCTTGACGACGTTCATAGTGAATGAAATCGTCAAAAATAGAAGTGGAATGACAATAACTATGCATAATACGTAACACCTGAAGCCCCTTTGCGTGTGGAACTTCTTGAGTATCGCGAGAGTTTGTCACTGGTTTGTTTTCATTGTTCTCTAATTTGATATGACGGAGCTGAACGTTAGGAACGTCTTTAACATATATCCACCTAACACGAAATTGTCCCTTCCACTTGTCTTGCGACCACACGTTTGAGTTAGAATTATAATCTACGGCACTAATCATGCGGGCCATTCCACAGAAATGGCCACTGCCATTCACTGAAAAAAATAGATACACTATACCACCTTCCCTTTCGCGATCGCGAAAAGCAGAGTCAAGCCGTTTGTTACCGTGCTCTGTACTACACCATATTTCATATTTGATGCTACGATGAATATCATCTTCCGAATAAGATTTTATTACAAAAAATCGTGCGAGAGGCGCGCTAAGATCGAAGTCTTTCGGATTGTATTCATTTTTAACACACAGCTCTTCTAGTACGGGGTGTGCTGTTTGAGGAAGTGGATTCACGATGGCAGCTGCGGGGAGAGGAGTTGGGTGTGGAAGCCGTGGTGGGATCGGTGGAGGAGCACGGGGGGCATGAGTCCAGGCTGGAGGTGGCTGGTGTTGCGGGTGCGGCCCGCGTGGCATGGGCGCAGGGGCAGGCGCCGGGGCCGGCAGTGGCATCGGCAATGGAGCCGGCACTGGCGGTGGCTGCAGCGGTGGTGGGGGCGGCGCAGTCACTACTGGAGCGCTCTTTCCTGCATCCCATGTACTAATGTCCATATTATGTTTCCCTGGCACTATTGGTGGTGGCGGCATTCCAGGCCCCTTCTTCTTGAGTCCTCCACTCTGCAAAGACGGTGCTGGCTTAGCAGGTTGGCTCGCGATCGAGGCCCACGTCATCTTTTTGGGTTGCGATCCACTTGAAACGTCCTTAAGCTCCGGCGTGCGGTCTTTATCGACCTTATTGTGCTCGCCGAGAGAGAGTGCTTGCACACCAGTTTCCACTGCTTTAATTCCATCGGGGACATACAGTCCATCAGTTCTGTAGTAATCATCATATTGCTTAGCACGTCCTAATTGACCCCATGTAGAATAATCACCATTTCCAGGGAAAAAGTTAAAAGATGATGGCTGTCCAAAACCTGCTGTTGAAAATGGAGTAGTAGATGGTCCGAACACACCTGAAATGCATTTATTTATAAGAAATAGGTGTTATAAAAATAAATTGTTAATATATTTAAAAAAATATTATAAAAAAGAAATGCTTATTCTTCAGTTTGTTATGATTGGAATAAATACTAGCTACCATCCATGCCATAAGAATCGTGAGGATTGTATCCTCCAAGGAAAGTCATTGGATCTGTTCCATTGGTGGACCATGTTCCATCCCCAACACCAAAGGCCTGATAAGGAAGTGCTGTAGTACCATAATAACCTGAAATTTGGAAAAAAAGCCTATTTTGTAATGTATTCAATTATAATTTAGTTTTGATGAAATATACTATGAAGATGTTTTATCTTATTACTCTACTATTGACAAAGATAGTTCCTATGATCTAAATTACTATATATGTATAAAATAAAAATATCAAACTTATTTTTATTTGTGAGATTTTTGATAAATCTATACTAACCACTTTAAAACATACCTAGGACACACCCAAGCAGAGTGAGGGTGAGTTGCTAATATATTAAAAAATATACAAATCAATTATGTATTTTGGACTAACTAAATATATATCTTTTGTGCTGAAATAAGTACATAATAATAAATTATTAATGTTAACAAACTCTTCTAGTTGTTAACATATTATTACAATGTTAACATATTCACCCATACATAAAATGATGCTGAAGTCTAAATAATAATATATTTGTAATTTTATCAAAATTAAATTAATTGCCATTTTCATGCATTAACAATGAACATACAAGTATATACCATTAAATCCAAAAATAATTGCATTGCAGTCAAAGCCACCTGATACACAATTTGTTGTTGATTTAAATACTATTTCAAAAAACACATGCTGCAACTATAGGGTACTACAGTTTTATAAGTGTCAATTATTTACCAAAACAAAGCTATTATGGGTAGGTATTAGTTTATATTAATACCTACCTAAAATAATGTTTAGTATAAAAGTTTTAATAGTAAAGTATAATTTTTTGTATTTAATGTAGAAAATGTATATGTACCTACCTGCCGGGCTGTAGGGGTCTGCTGCTGATGAGATTGGTGGAGCATAGGACGGTTGCTGCTGGTGACGCCATGACACCTCTGCTAACTCGTCACCACCACTTTCTAACTGTTGCTCTTTAGGTACATTTGTCACTGTAATTATATAAGAATTTATGTATACATTTTAGTTGATTATTATGTAAGAAAATAGTGATATATAACTATGTTTTATCTTTTATTCATTGGCAAAAACCAAGATCAAAGTTTTTAATAATAAAAATTTTAAAAAGGCATTTTTTGTAAGATAAGAATTAACTCTAATGGATGTATAGAAATACAATAGTAAAATATAAATAGTATAAGAGAATATTACAATTCATTGATAGATTCATTTATCAATGAATTGCAATATTGTAATATTGTATTTAATATAACATATTGTGATATTTTACATTAACTTATATCCATTAGAAATCAGTAAATAATGGTATTAAATGTGTTTATATGAACATATAAAACAATAACAAATTTGTGTAAACACAACATAAACAACTATAAACAACCATACAGATGAATTTATAATATCATAAGATCATAAATTATTAATTTTTAATGATTTCTTATTAAATATATTATATAATCAAATACAATGTAAAATTATATTTTTTGTTTTTAAAATAGTAATAATATTAGTAATAATTTTATAGCAATATTTGACCTTCAGAGAATGTCGATATCAAATTATTTAGGTACTGTTTAAAATATTTACTCAGGCTTTAGGAGAATAGTTTGTAAATTATACATATCAGTCAAATTGTGTTACAAATACTACATAATTTTAATCTTATTAAAAGTAAAACTTTGACGACGTTTGATAAGGCATCATTTCTCCGAATACCGGACGCTAGCCGACCGGTACGAGGTTCTTCCTACTAAGAAAACACCTGCAACGTCATAATGGCAAGTCTTTACCTTGGTTCCCTTGCCCTTTCATCCGCTACACTCCCAATAAACATGAAACAAAAAAGAAAAAGAATAGTTATTTCCACATTGACTTCTTCAATAATACGTAAATAAAGTATAAATAAGCATAAATGCGAAATACCTGATCTGACACGCCTGCTGACATTGGCCGCGATTTAAGCGTATTGAACACTTTTCAAAGTCCTTACTCACGACAATAACAATATAAAACACATGAGTTACACTACACAATGTCCAATGTGTCCTATAATCACTTAAAAATAATAAAAAGTTTGTAAAGAAAGAATTGACGAAAGTTCGAAAAGGAATAGGAACGAATATGGATCATGGATATAGCAATGGCGACCAGCCTATGTTGCTATTATGTAAAAATAAATTAGAATTTGTGATTAATTTTTATGGCAATTCTTCAATATAATTTTTCAGGTATGTAACATACTAGCTTACATACATACCACTTTTAATTATTTACTTACATAATGTAATTATGAAAATAAAGAAATCTTTATTATTAAAAAATATATTTAATAATAATACTTAATAATAATATTTTTATTTATAATACATTTTAGATAGCTTAATTAATAATTTAATCAATTGCTTTCATAATAACTATTACTTTTTACTAAAAAAAGAAGATATTGTTTTGGTTCCATTTGCAGCTTTTTGCCTGGCCTTTTCTTTAGCTGTTAATGTTTTAGGTTTCTTTATTTCAGATACAGAGGTATTGAAATTAAATTTAAAATCTTCGTTGTCAATATTTTCTTGCTTTATCCTTTTATTTGATTCTTTAATTTCTTCAGCCTCTGATTTCCTTTTGTTACCAAGATGTTCTGTTAACTCTGATTTGAATTGAAATTGTTTTTCTAAGAGTTCAACAAAATAATCTTCAAGATATTGTGATATCATCCCATGAGCATATTTTAAGTAAAACTCTAAAAAAAATGTCTTATGAAATTTTGCAAGTGCAATAACTTATCATTAAGCTACTTTAGTTGTTTTTACCTTCATCTACTTTTTCATTGTTAACATTACTACATATGAATGTAGCTGAAACAGCTCCAGCTGTAACATGAATATTCTTCTCCTTCAATGCTTTAGCTAATCTTCGTGTTTTGTTTTCAAGCCATGCTATACTTTTTTCTTCATTATATTTATATGCCTTCATATCTTTTGGTCCCTAGTAAAAGTTGAAAATATTAACTGTTATGGTAGTTTAGAATAAAGAAATGAAAATTATACATACATTGGCAACAATAAACTTTTGACTAATAAACTGCAGTTTGTTTAACATTCCTAAGAAATTCATATACATCATATCAGAATTCAAAATAGCAATACCTTAAGGTCAGCAACAGCATCCAAGTTTGATATGAAGTCAATAATTTTATCAAAACCTTTTTCAGAGAGCAAGTCTTCCAACGGTACAGCCCTGATTTTACACTGGTTCCTCAGTCGGGATAAAACTGAAAGTGAATAAAAAATGTAATATTATAAAAATATACATTATAATATTATATTATATAAATCAAATATATAGATACTTCATTAAAGCCATTAATATTAATGATTATATAAAAGAGGCAAGATCTAAGAGTTTGCCTTATAGCAAGCACTTCAAACTTTTATTATTTTTTATAGAATAAAAATATTGTGTGTATACTTAATAAATTATGTATCCAAAGATATATCCATATTCATAGTACATTTTACCATAGCAATAAGTAAAACAAACCTAAAAATAATGGATTAATTGGTGTTGTTATTAAGAGACTTCCATCTGATTTTACAGTGTCTCCGATAAACCATGATCTATAAGGTTCAGTAAATGTTATAATTTCGTATATTTTGTGATTAACGTCGTCCAAGCAATACTTTGTGGGGCTGCCATGTGAGGGGTGAGGAAGAGTTATAATGCTGAAGTTACTGTTAGCTAAAACTGACTCTGAAAACATTAAATTAATATTATTTACTGCGGACATTCTCTGTACGACTTTAATCTCTTTTGGTTATTCATCATATTTAAAAAGTTTGCCTTTAGCGAGAAGAATCCAAGAATTTTGTATGTGACTTTTACACTCTTTTAGACTTTTAATTTCTTTCTTTTCACTGTTAAATGATTTATTTTTAGATCTTGTATTCATATTAGCGAAATTTATGTCAAATCACAATAAAAAACTCAAGTTATCAGTATTATTATTTTTCATCCGATTTTTCGCGCTATAAAGTATAAAATTATAATAAATAAGTATTAACTTTGACATTTGACAGCTGAATTTTATTCATAAATTTATTATTCTTCTATGTTTGATGTTCATAAGTATATTTTACAGTCGTCGATATGAAGATTTTTTTATTGAACTTCGTGATTACGAATTTTGGAAATATCTATTAGTCTTGAGAAGAAATTAGTAATAGAATTTCGGATGGACTATATATATTTTAAATTTTTGGTTTTTTATTAAAAAATCTAATTACTAAGTTCTATTATTTTGTAAGTTCTATTAATTTCCGGTTCCGGTGCTCAGAGTGTAAACACGTACTTCAAAGACCTCCTCGAAAAATAATTTAGAATCAGTGTAAAATAGTGAAATCTTCTTACTGTTAGGTGCACTTTCAACAAAGTTAAGTGTAGTAAAAATAAAGAAACAGTGATCATAGCGCGGGTGAAGAATTTCACGTGAAACACTAAAATTATTCGTCGTCATCATAACCTAAAAAAGCTAGTGTCAACTGTCAAGCTGTCATCATATCATAGACAACACATTGGCTTGTCATTTACGTAGTGCCAACCTCACGACATCTGTCAGTGACACTAGTATTTCCGGTGTTGCCAAGACTAGAAATAAAAGCTCCCACATACCGTATTAATTATTCAATATGGAAAAAGAAAATATGGAATTACTTCTGCGAAAGTTAGATGAAAAATTAGACAGACAAGCTGAACAGATAACGCAGTCGGTATCTAGAAATGTCATGGAAGCGATAGATGAAAAATTGAATACAATAACTGAAGAAAACAAATACCTCAAAAACAAAATATCAGAACTCGAAACGAAAATTAAAGCTTTGGAATCAGAGAAACGTAAAAACAACCTGGTTTTCTTCGGAGTAGAGGAAGAAGGAAAAACAGAGACAGAACTTGTAGATCATATTAAAGAAACCGTGGAGGAAACACAGGAGTACATATGAACAGCCAAGAGATTAGTAATGTTTATAGAATTGGAAGAAAGACGGAGAATAGAAACCGGCCTGTTGTGGTTTCTTTAACAACAATCTGGAAAAAACATCTTATACTTAAAAACAAATCAAAATTACCACCCAACATCTATGTAAAAGAGGATTATTCAAAGGAAGTCTTAGAAAAACGAAAACAACTCCAACCTCAAGTAGAGGAAGAAAAAAAGAAGGGAAACATAGCTTATTTAAAACAGGACAAACTTATAGTGATCAAATCGAAGGACAAAACTAGAGAAAAGAGGAAAAGAGAAATTTCAAGCTCCCCCAAACAGTTGACACAGAAGAAAGCCAGCATAAACAAGTTTCCGAAAAATACAACCCAACCTCTTACAAAAGCCCACAGCAGGAACGAAATTATTAAACCAAACATACTAAATTATGTAGAAACAACAAGATCTGATCCCCAGCTAAACAATCCAAAAAACTAATAAAGGCCCCGGAAAACCGGAAACAAACGAAAACCACAACAACAATTAGTTACAAACAAAAACAACAAACAAACCGTCTCCCAACACGGCTGGTCCCCATGGGAGCACTAGACCAAAACCCTCCAGCAAAAAGAAGTGAAACATTTAACATCGCAACACTCAATACGAGAACTCTTAGAAAACAAGAAAATCTATTGGAACTAGACCAGGCGCTACAACACATCAAATATGACATCTTAGGCATAAGTGAAATGAGAAGACCAGAAGAGAAAATAATGGAACACAACGACTACATACTATACCAAAAAGGAGAAACAGCAGGCCAAAGAGGAGTGGGCTTCTTAATCAGGAAAACATTGAAAAGTTACATACAAGAGCTGATAGGAATCTCAGAAAGATTAGCAATACTTAACATTAATATGCCAAGATACAAAAAACCGTGGACAATCATGCAGGTATACGCACCTACCGAGGCAGCACCAGAATGTGAAAGCGAAGGATTTTACTCCATGCTGTCAGATACCATAAACAAATATCACAATAACTATCTCGTTGTCATGGGTGACTTTAATGCACAGGTTGGCTGTAGAGAACCTGGCGAAGAACTAATAATGGGTAACTATGGGTATGGAAAGAGAAGTGATAACGGTCATAGAATAATTGAACTTCTACTACAAAACAATCTAACACTACTCAATTCTATCTTCAAAAAAAAAACCCAAAACTAAATGGACCTGGCTATCACCTGATGGAAAGTACAAAAACGAAATTGACTATATAATAACAAACAAACCCAAGTTCTTTAACGATACACAAGTAATACAGAATTTAAACTTTAATACAGACCACCGTATGGTACGCTGCTGTCTGAAAAAGTTCCCAACTCAAAGATGTAGATACAAAATAAACAATAAAACATTGACATCAAAACAAAATGGAAAAAATGCTGATTCTTTGCTTACCAAGCCATTGATAGAAATACTGAACTCTGACAGAAGCGTCACAGTAAAATATGACCATTTGAACGAACAACTATCACAAATAAGAACAGTAAAGGCAAACACATTTACAGACACAAAGTTTAGCGCAAAGACAATAGAACTCCTAGAAGAAAGAAAAACAATAATGACCGACAAGTCGAAAAGAAAAGAAAATCGTAACTCAATATCCAGACTGAGCAAACTGATTAGGGAAAATATAAGAAACGACAGGAAAATAAAGAGACTGAAAAAACTAGAAGTTGAAATCCAAAAAACAGGAGGAACAAGAAAAGCTTTCAAAGAATTAAGGGAGTGCGGAATGGAATGGATACCCAAATTAAAAAGTAACAGATCGAAACAAGCAACAAACCGTAGAGAAATCCAGAAACTGGCTACAGATTACTACAGAACCCTTTACTCCTGTAATAACGCCGAACAAAAAAATAACACCTATAAGAATCCGGTCACGAGATGTAAAGATGTCCCACCTATACTTGTGCAAGAAGTTCAGAAAGCTATCTTGTCACAGAAGCTAGAAAAAGCCCCAGGACCCGACAGTATAACAAACGAGCTGATAAGAGGCACCGTAGAAGAAATAAGCCCAATTCTAACCAACCTATTTAATGATATTTTAACAACCGACACAGTCCCGAGACAATGGAGTGAATCCCATATCATTCTCCTCCATAAAAAAGGAGATAAGGATAACATCGGCAACTATAGACCAATAAGCCTCATTTCAAATGTGTACAAAGTCTTTGCAAAAGTTATCCTGGAGAGAATAACAAAGGTTCTAGACGAAAACCAACCAATTGAGCAGGCGGGATTCAGGAAAAACTTTAGTACAATAGACCACATTCACACAATCAAACAAGTCCTGGAAAAATATAACGAATATCAGAAACCCCTATATATCTGCTTTATAGACTACTCCAAAGCTTTTGACAGCATAAACCATAAATTTATCTGGCTGAGTCTAGAAGAACAAGGAGTGGATGACGCCTATATACAAATAATTAAATCCATCTACAGAGAATGCAAAAGTCGCATTAAACTAGAAACAAAAGGAGACCCTTTTCCTATAAATAGAGGCGTTAGACAAGGAGATCCGCTCTCCCCCAAGCTATTTAATGCAGTGCTGGAATACATATTTAGAAGACTAGACTGGGAAAACTATGGTATCAACATCAACGGTAGCCGCCTTAACCATTTGAGATTCGCTGATGACATTATTCTGCTAGAAGAAGACCCAAAAAAACTAGGACAAATGCTAAAAGACATAACAGAGAAAAGTAAAGATGTAGGATTAATAATGAATGCAAGCAAAACAAAATTGATGACCAACTCCTCAGAAGTCAACATAGAGGTCTACGGAAACAGGTTAGACTATGTGAAAGAGTATGTTTACCTAGGTCAAATTATAACCCCTGGGGACTATATGTCCAAGGAAATAAATAAAAGAATAACCTGCGGATGGAAAAAATACTGGTCCCTAAAAGAAATAATGAAAAGTAAAGATTTAAGCATGCACATTAAAAGAAGGACCTTCAACACTTGCATCCTCCCATGTATGACATACGGCTGCGAATCATGGGCGTTAACAGACAAGCTCAGAGAAAGATTAGCTAGTACACAAAGGGTAATGGAAAGGAGCATGCTGGGTATCAGACTAAGTGACAAAATCAAAAACTCTGAAATAAGAAGAAAAACAAAAGTTGTGGATATAATAACTCGTATAGAGCATTTAAAATGGGGTTGGACTGGACATATGTTGCGCTGCAAAATAAACAAATGGAGCAAACAAGTAACCTTATGGTACCCAAGGGAGGACACCAGAAGTAAGGGGCGCCCGAAAACAAGATGGAGGGACGATATCCGTCTAACCTTGGGGCCTTACTGGACCAGAGTTGCAGAAGACAGAGCTCAGTGGAGAGAGCTGGAGGAGGCCTATGCCAGGAGGCACGCCGAGTTGCGTGACATAATATAGTAAATAGAACTGGAAATATGTACTGCCAAACTTGTAGCAAAACTCGGAATAAAAGGGCTTTATTATTATTATTTTGTAAGTAGAATAATTTAGACGTAAATCTTTATGTAAATCTTTATTTCTGTAATTTGATGACCAATTAATAAAAAATATCAAAACATCAATTTGTTATTTAATTTTCTACATTAACTATCTAATTCTCATAGGTTCTATTTTTTTATATTATATTATGTTTATCATAATATTTTAGATAGTTCTGCTGTTATAATTAGTTCCATACTTGTGTTCAGACCTTTATGAGCGTCTTACTTTTAGGCACGGGTTTCTGGGCCTTCTTTTAATACAAGAGATCTTTGTTGGCAGTTTCATTTCATTAACATTCATTTCATTTCATTTCATTAACATTCATTTCATTTCATTTTCCTCCACTTAATTTATAACGTTTTCATTGTAAGCAACATTTTTACATTAATATCATAGTAAAAAGAATGACAAAGTAGGGCATCTTCGGCCCAATCCGCGATATAATTACCTGTCATAGTTACCATAGTTGCCTGTCACAGGGTTGTCACTGTAGCTAAATTTTAATTCAGTGCTCAGAAATTGGCATTGGACCGGGAAGTGTGTTATTAAAAAATATTTATTATTTATATACATTTAAGAATGTAAAACATTTTGTTTCTACATGTTTATGATTATTTTTATTAGGCCTGTAGTTATACTTGCTTAACTGATATATCAGTAAAAAATAGTATTAAAAATGTTTGTTTGTTAGTTTTATCTCGAAATGTATTTGTGTAAATAAATAAAATAAATCCTTTAATTTCTTGTGTTTACAAAAACATTAAAAATGCTATTAGTAACAATTAAAAAAAATTAAAAGTATATTAATAAAATCATATCACATCCTGCCCATGTGCCACGGGCACCGTCCCCTTACTGCTGTGCCACACATAACGATTACTACGATTGTGCCACAGATTACAAATAATCGGAAAAAATCAATGTTAATATTTAAATAAGGTGTAATATTATGTTATTTAATCAGGAAGACAACAAAATTAACATTATGTAAAGTTTTACTTTCTTCTTATTATAATCATACAAATAAAACAACTAATCAGTTTAATTCCTTTTATTAACATGATTCGTCACAATCTTCATTTATATTAGATTTAGATTTGTCCGATGAGGAGTCTTCAGTTATATTAATTATTAACTCTTGTGTGCATAAATTATCAAATGCAATGTCACGGTCCAAATCAGACATTATGATTCTCTTAGTTCTCTCCACCACACTTGATTTTTACGATATTAATATTTATTTTCATATTAATAAATATAAAAATAAATATTATTTTATATTTAAAAAATAAGATATATCGATTATTACGTCCTTTTGACAATATATTGTCACTTTAGCTTGTCAGTCGTCGAGATGTCAAATAACCATTAACAAAATGGACAAACTATAGCTATAAGTGATTTGTTTACCTTTTCTGTTCAGTAGGTAATCTGAACAAACACAACTCTGGAATCGATAAAGAATTTAGACACCCAAACACACAGCAATAAGTTCTTCTACGAATGCCTTGACTGGCGCACTGATATACGGTTCGAGATATTGTTTGAGTGTGCGTGCGGCAACGTAAAGATACTATGACGCACACATACAAGCCGCGCGCGGTGCGTTTGTATGAAGTTGCCTTACTTTGTCTATTCTTTATACTATGCTTTATACTATGTTAATATTGTTAAATTTTATAATAAATCTTAAAATTCTTTTTTTAAACCCTATGTTTAAACCGTTAATTGATAAAGTAATATCATTTTTAGCTCTGCGCACTAGTGTTACAAATTATTAATGTGTTTTTCGATTATTATTTTTTTCACCTCTATTGTATGAGATATAGTAAAAATGTATTACGTTACCTAGGTACTATGATAAATTATACATATGGCAGCCCAAACATATGTCAATTTGACTTGTTACCTCTGTTGACTTGAGTGCTGACAATTGACATATGACAATTGTCAATAATATTGTAACGCTCTCATTAGCTGTTTGATATAAAAAGTACTATTTTAATATAGTTATCCCTTATCCGTGCGCTAAATATTAATCATGAAAAATGTCTTTGAAGCATTCGATGTCAGTGGATTGTTATAGATCGAATAAAAGTGTTTTTATAGAACAAAATGCGGTATGTTTATGTTCAGTTGGTGTCCTGTCACTTACACACTTCCAGTGTCGTAGTCCCTATCGATGCTTCAGTCTCGCATTTTAGTATTGGCACTGCCGCTGATACAACGCGGCCTATTTATCATAACAATGTTTTCGAACTCTCATTACTATCAAACATTGAAAAGACGATGATAATAGAATAAGTGCGAGGCAATAAAGCAATTTATTACGTACAATGATACAATATGAAAGACAAAAGTGAGTGATCGATTTCAGAAAAAAATAAAAATGAGACATGCATTCATCCGAAATGCAAAAAAGTGTTTCAGTGCAAGTAGATAGTGATTTTGCCCTAATCCTTCCTAGCGGTGCATATGAGATTATGAAAATGGAGCCAAGATCGAAGCTTCGTAAAGTGATATTTTTCTGTTTACTACTTTCACTATTTGGAATGGTGGCATTTGGATATTTTTGTCCCGACCAGGTATTTGTTTGACCTTTTTAAGCATGATTTTTACTGATAACAAATCAGTCAATTTTCATTATATAATTTTATTATAAATTGTTATACTTTGTTAAAAAAAAACAGCAATAATAAATAAACCTTAAAATAATGAATCCCTCTTATAATATGCTTATGTAAATGCACAAATTTAACCTGCTTTATAACACCATTTCTCATTATCATAAGT
The DNA here is from genome assembly GCA_905231865.2 of Boloria selene. Lineage (NCBI taxonomy): Eukaryota > Metazoa > Arthropoda > Insecta > Lepidoptera > Nymphalidae > Boloria > Boloria selene. The sequence goes on from HG993133.1 coordinate 5,604,587, forward strand.
ACTAGGTTGGCTAGAACAGGTCACTTTTAAAGTTTTAAGTTTGTCTTACTATGTAAACAGAAGTTTTATATTCATTAAAGACTTAAAGAATAGTAGTATGAAATTCACTATAAATTTCAAGTTTAATAATATTATTTTAACATTTGTTATTACTTATGCTACAAGCTTAATAGAGCTTAAGTGAAATATTACTTATAAATGTATTATTATTAATAATACAAAATAATAGAATAATAAATACACAAAGAATATAATCTCATTAATGTTTGTTTTTTCTTTAATCTGTATCTGCATAAATTAATATATTTTTTATTATTGTTATATTGTATGTACCTAATTAACCAATGTCTTTATAATTCTTAAAGATATGTTTCTTTTAATATATTAAATTTATAAATAATTAAAATAACAATTTATTTTTTTGGATTGGTCAATTGCTTAATAAAAATAGTTGAATTTTAGTTTTTATATTTATATTTGTTATTTTTTTCTAAAAAAAACCTTGTCCTTCATGTGTTAAAAATATAGTATAAATAAACTGATAAATTTACAATGCTTCTATGAAATAGATGGTCTTGAATTTAATTTCCACACATTGTTGCACATATTAAATTGAGAACTAATTGTTGCTATGAAGGTAATTATAATAATACAGTTTAATATTTTTGATAAGTTATAGATATAAGGTAAATAAAAGCAAATAAATAACATAACTTATAAATTGCTACTTTATGTTAATCACTTGCTAAACAATGATTTTTAGTAGGATTTCTCTTCCAGAAATTATCACATTTTCTAGATAAAATCAATATAAGTAAAAACCTATGTAGTATGTATGTATTATATAAAAAAATATATCTTGTATATAGAACTTGATGTGTGTATGTATGTTTCCTATAGACTCCGAAACAGCTGGACTGGTTTCTATGAAATATTTAGGGTTTGATCAAAAGATTTTTCTTGCATCAATGACAGATCTGCGGTTTATCTGCTATATTATTGTAACTATATAGGACATTTCATCCAAAAGATATGACAAATTTATAAATGTACCTACTTATAGAAAAAAAACGCGGGCAACACGTCGAGGGAGGCGGCGTCAATGTACGAGAAATGAAACGATCTATGAAATAGGTAGCCCCGCGGTTTGCGTATAGTATATTTCCGATAGGTTCTGAAAGGGCTTTGAAAACGATTTTGTTGAAATTTTCAGACAAACTAAGTGAAAAAAAGTGAATACTCTTAGTACATACTATAATATAGTGATGCACTTTATAATAACGATATATATGAGTAATAATCAATAAAATTTAATTAGCATTGCGCAAATAAGACCGTAAAAACCATAGATAGTATATTATATTTAACTCAATGGTAAAAACCACTGGTTTTTTATCTATTCCGTGGTAAAAACAATTATAATACTAAATATTTATAGTTTGTAATGAAGAGCGCTTTTTTTAAAAATACCATTTTAAACATATAAAAGTCAGGACTAAATAAATCGTCTGGTCTATTTAACATAGTCACATTCGTAGCTCGACGTCACTAATTAAAGAGGGTGGCAGCCATGCAAGTGGTTTTCATTTGTTTTTGCGTTCACAACCAGCAGTAAAAACCCGCTAGCAACCCCTTTAAGCAGCTTACGTTGGCTTTAGTATACGGTAACGTGTACATTTGTCGCGGTTACAAGCTTTGACCAATGATTATTATTTTTAATAAGTATAAGAAAAATTAATTAAAAATGTAATTAATTTATGTATAATAATAACTATTGTATAGTCATTTTAGCAGCTCATCCTCGCTTCGCTCGGCTTCAGGTCTAGTAAATCACACAAACAAATTATCTCACGGGAACCGTTTTATCTAAAATAAAACGTAGTAGCCTAGTGGTATTTCAAACTATAATCTATTTATTGCCAAATTTTATTCAGTTCTGGCGTGATTGAGTAAAAAACATCCATTAAAACTTTCAAATTTAAAATATTAGTAACATTAATACAATGAATATTGAAAATTTGATGAATTAAAGTTTAAGTTATTTAACGAAATTACTTTTTGTATGCATATATACAGATAATAATATATTCCACAACCCACGTTGAAGTAAACGAACACGAAGCGTCTTTGCCGTTTATCAACGTTTAAAACATTTTGCGATTTAACTTTAAACTTTGTTAAAAAGCTGTTCTGGTTCAAAAGAATTTACTACTTTTTACCTGTTTTGATACGAATCTCGATCCTACGTTTGTGGAATCCTTTTATTTATTTTTTAACTTGTGAAATATGGTATCATCCAAATAAATGCACCTGATTAATTAAAAGGCATATTTAATTTTCAATCTCGTTAATTACTTTGCACAAAATGTAACTGTTTTAGAAACATTTTAACATAACTTTCATTAGTAATTAGTGCCATTATTAATGATATTTTACCCGCAGCTCCGTTTTTGTATTGTGACGGTGAAAAGTAATCCGTATAAGTTTCGGCAAAAATCAATCATTCGGCGAAAATAAAAAAAAAACCTATCAAAAACAATCAAGCTATGCTGATGTACTTTATATCTTTATACTGTTCGAACGCTTTTTCATCAGCACTAAAAGATACCCTTTTCGTGTTCATCTACATATGTTCGCAGTACTGTTCAAAATAAATTATGCTGTCTTAATTTTAGGCCATTATTGGAATTTTGAGGTAGCTCTTCAAAAATCATACAGATACTTCATTTTTTTAATTCAGTTTTAGGTTAATGTTACAAAGGTATCCGCTACTTAACAATGTTATATAAATAAATTAATTTAGTCAATAACTAAAAGTTTATTGCGAAATTTATAAATGACATATTACCTATTTCTACTGTATCATACCTAAAACACGTAACGGTACCTGAGAATCAATTCTTAGCTTAGCTTTGTTGCCCTCATCGAATTGGAATAGGATCAGCCATATATGGACACTCGTCGTTCAAGTTCCATATTGGATTGTTTCGTACACGGCCTCGCTCATTGGCGATGGACATCGCGCCTCTTCGGTGACTGAGTTAATATTAAATACTTATTACTTAAATATCCTATTGTTTTGAAGTTCGAGGGTTTTTTACAAATACATATTTATTATTTATGTAACATGTTGTTTCCTGCGGATGTGCCAGTTTTCTTGGTGAATATCACGTGGAATGGATAAGAATGTAACGAAATATATAATTAATTATATTTATTCGTCTCATAAAATTTTTACTGTAAATTTTGGTTATATTATTGGATAAAAATAATACCTATATGCTATTTTAGAGATAAGCGCGCTTAAACAATAAATAAGTATATAAATAAATAAACAAAGTATTAAGTTTTGTTTTGGTACCAGATAAAATATTTATTTGTACGTTGTGTCTTATCCTATGAATGTTTTTTATCTAACAATTAAAATAGCTTATCATTGTTGAAGTGCTATATTATAAGATTCTTAGTTACATTAAGTCGTGATTTATATAAAGCAATCACATTTAAACACTCCATGTTCTATATGTTTTGATATTCTAAATATGTTCGATTTTAAACAGTTGAATAGTAGCTGTTATGTCGTAATCTTAGTTAGGCGGTATATTTGCATTAAAGTCTAGTAAAATCTTACGTAAAGTAAATAAGCGAAAAGTAATTGATTAAAAACTTTTCGCTTATTCAGTAACTCTAAAACCAAACGAATAAATTTGAAATATATTTAGAGAACCAAAGAGATATTTCAGCTGCAAGAACTTCTGACAACTTTAGTGCAAACCAGTCGTTTGACCCGAGCAACTCGCATTACCGCTTCCCAGATCCCCTTTTGGAAACACGCTTAAAATTCACTTTGGAAGACAAAGAATTAAAGTGCGATTTTGCACGTTTCGTTGTTTATGCGTGGTGGAAAAGGTGCTGTTCCTCTTTAGGCGCGAATGAGTTGCGGTGTCCAAATCTCTATTCCGGATTGCGTCCTGCATTGTAATGGATTGGATAAATAAATATAATAAATATGTTGAGACATTATTACACAGAGCAATACTAGTTCCGTTGTAAGCTACGAGGCTTTTGTTACGGATACCATATAGTTGAAAAAATACACATATGCTTTATAATGCATATCTAAGTTTAAATCAAGTAGGATCACTACAAATCGACCCAAGCGTGTCTAGGCGTCATCTAGGAGAACATCTAGCCTGGTTCACCCATGATATATTGTCTGAACCAACGCCTCATATATAAAATCTAAATCATTGGCTGAGTTTTAAATACCTGGTCAATTTAAGTTTATTATTGTTCAGTAGAAAGTCTAAATGTCATTGATTAGATAAAAATAACCTATGGATGGAGCTGACCTTTCCGAATGAATAACTTTGTCATTGGTTTTATCTCTTTATGTGATAAATGTAGGTTGATGCCGACTCCTACAAGCTTTCTTATAAATGAGTATAGATTTTTGTTTTGTTGATTTTCCATCAGAAACTATCGGCATATCAGTACATATAAAAATAAAATTGAAGTGTCTGTTTTTAATTTCAAATAAACAGCTTTTCACTAAATGAATATGAAAATATAATTACTAGCCCTTAATTTTCCGCGGCTACGCACGCGTTCTAAAGACAGGAAGCTAATTTCTTTCTGAGTCCCGCGGAATGATACCTCGCAGAACTAACACCCGCCCTTCCCGTTTTTGCAACATTTTTCATTGATTCTCCGCTCCTATTGGTCGTAGCATGATGTAATATAGTCTATAGCCTTCCTCGATAAACGGACTATTTAATACAAATTTCAAATCGAACTAGTAGTTTATGAGATAAGCGCGTTCAAGCAAACATACAAACAAACTCTTCAGCTTTATAATATTAGTATAGAAAAAGTATAGATATTCGATTTTCAAGATTTATACTTGTCTTGGTTATTCTTAACAGAGTGTTTTATTTACCTTCACATAACCTTTTCAAAGTTCTATTAATAATAAAGGTTAATTAATAAAATAATGACGTATATTTAAGTCATTATAATTAATAGTTTTAGATAAAGTGCAAATTGTGATAAGCAGTTAATGTGATAAGTAAATTAAGGCGTTTAAATATTCGAAATCGTATTTCATAATAATTTGACTTCTATTTTTATGTTATTAATATTCATAGTTTACAATTATGGGAAAAAATATAGGTACATTTATCCTTTTAAGTCGCCGCTTAGTTATGCAAAACTTTATATTTATAATGAAATAATCAAAATGTCACAGCGTATATCTAAATTCGACCTTATGATATATTATGATACATTTTGTAAATATATTGTCATTGCATTAGTATTCATTTTGAATTTATAACATTTTTTTAATTCCATAATCATAACCAACCTATTACCAACTTCGTGGTTTACATTTACAGCTGCTAGCTGTAATATTGTCGCTGCGTAAATGTTCAGAATTATTTAAGTTTAATTTTAATGTCTGAATGTAATGTCAAAATAATAGTATTTTGACCGTGTACCGACAAATCCAAGATTTTTGTTATTTTTACAAACTAGCAAACCCGGCCTGCTTCGCTGGGCGTAAGTAAACATAAATCAAAATGAAGTGAACGTCCCGTCAAAATGAGTTTCTGAGATTAGCCGGAACAAACAGACAGACAGACAAAAATTTAGAAATTGTTTTTTTAATGTGAGTATCGTATATCATTTAATGAAAAGCTGTTAATTTAAAATTAAAAACAGACATCAATCTTATTTATATGTAGGTACCTACTGATAAAAGTAAAATTCTATTTATTAATAACTATTATATCACTTGAGAACGGCTCTGCTTAACTTTATTCAAAAATCTTCATAATGGTTCTACGGAGGAAAATTGGAAAAGTTACACGGACAATTCGGAAAATATGAAAATCATTCTTATAGCTCTTGTTTATAAATTTTGTATGGTCTCGAAAATTGCAAACTTTATTGAATTTGCTGTACAACGTTCGTTGGGTCGGCAAGTCTATATTATATTGTATAAATGTATACATTTTAAACATAACACTCATTTGCATATAACAGGCTTTTGCATCAACTTAAAGAGAATAAGCTGCGAGACTGCGTTACGTGAAAGAGCTTTTATATCACTATAAAGAGTTTACTCTAAAAAGTGAGGCAAGTAAATACAAATTTTATGACATTGTTACTCGTACTTATTTTTGATCTCTTTTCGAGCCAAATTACGTGTTCAGCTTTGTTGACTGTACAAGTTCATAACGTTCATATGAAACTTTTGCCACATTTGCTTTTCCGTACCTTCCTGCTCACCACAAACGAACATTTTGGCTGTGGGTTTGTTTAAGTATACACTTCATAATTTTGATGTTGATGCTGTTATTTCATGCGTATGTAATTGGAGAGGCCGTGTGCTTACCATACTGCCTGTACATGTGATATAATTCATTAAATATGGTTAGTCACTGGCGCCGTATCGTATTTTCTTCGTATTATATTAGCATTGAGGCGGCTGTCGATGCATCAATGGTAAGCTGATACAAACCCGCATGATAGATGAGCGGATTGATCTTATTTTATAAAAAGGACCGGCATCTAATTACTTTTAGATTGTAAACGTAAAGACCGTAAATAATTTCCTTCAATAAACAGCAGCTGAAATAAATTTTATTGCGTTGTAACACATTTATAGATTTCTGCTTCAATTTTATAGTAGGTACATTTAGGATCTCCACAACTAACCAACACAAGAAGGAAATGTATACAATTTACGAGGAAGAAGTCTATTTCTAGTACAGATGTCTTAGATAAAGCTCACGTCCATCCAGCGATGGGACAGTAATAGCCTATTGTAGTGATAGCACCAAAATAAACTGCGTCGAGAATTGTTCTCACCGTTGTGTCTGGTATTTTGGTGGAGTAATACGGACCTTTTATGGTACAAGCTGGGTTTCATTGTATTTCTGTTAAAAATAAATGAGTAGAGCTAGCCAAGTTACTGAGGTATTTAAAGACAGTAAACTTTTTGTGTAATTATACTGAAACTTTTTGATAGATGTATTTTTAACCGACTTGATAAAACACGGATGCCATATAAAATAAGTAATAAATAATGCGCCAACTTTGCATATTTTTTTTGAATGCAATGAAATTTTTTTGAATGTTTACAAAAAATAACATTCTACTCATAAATTACCTACTAGTATAGGTATTTGTATGCCTTTAAAGCCGTTACATTTTAAGATTATATTTTAACAATATTCATGTTCTATGTTCATTGTAAAATGACGAATGAAATATCACTATCACTACATAGTATAAAACAAAGTCGCTTTCTCTGTCCCTATATCCCTATGTATGCTTAAATCTTTAAAAATACGCAACGGATTTTGATGCGGTTTTTTTAATAGATGGAGTGATTCTAGAGGAAGGTTTATATGCACTACTAGCGGATCCCGCGGCTTTGCCTGTGTTAAATCTAGGGAAGAGCCCGAGCGAAGCGACGGCGAGTCGCTAGTAATTTAATAAATAAAATCAAATATTGAACCTTAATTATTGTACAATCTTTAAATCACTTACACTTACATTTAAATGTATTTTCTACGTCATAAATGGTTAGAATATCAAAAATAATGATCCCATAAAATTTAGCTATTTTCTATAAAATGGAATCGCTTGCTAACCTTCTCGTTAACCCAAAGTACACTCAGATGTTGTACGTACGTGATTCCAAGTGTAATATGTCCCTTGGGTTACATTTTCAAATTAACAATTTCCAAATAAAAATCATTTTACCCAAAGATAGGGACTCGGCTAGTTTACGAAAGATTACCCAATGGGATACTTGCCGAATAAAATCAAAGATCGCGTCACAAACTTAATTACAAATTGACAAAAAAGCTTATGTGGACGTTTCGTAGACGTGTTATATCTCTTTTAATTTTATTTTTGTCTTGCATAGGTTTGTTTTACGGGTATAAAATTGGCGAGTCATTTATAAAACAAGCGTTGATATTCGATTGATTTTTAATTATTCGAATGATATTTGAATTTCGTCGTCAATTCAAATTCAAAATATGGCATGATCAGGGTTCGGTCGGATCTTTGACACTGTAACTCGTGCTTGAAGAAACTCTTCGGCTACGTTTATTCTAATTATTATTGTTATTAATTTTTTTGAATATTTTGCTTGACAGTCATAGAAAAGCTTTTGATAAGAACTTTTACGTAACACTCTCACTTAGACAACACAGAAAACAGACTCCAATTAGCAGTAGCAATGGAAAAAACAAATCTTATCCAAGGTGCAAGACGAACCTTGGCCGAATAACACTCTGAAGTGCTGATTGCGACTGTATATTAATGGATGAAGGCTCGGCCCACTTCATTAGACCGAACAAACAAGGGGGGAGCGGATAGGCTCTTTATCTCATCACCCTCTTAACCTTCGCGTCGCTACCCTAAACATCGATGTAACAGCTAGTTACTTTTTAGAAATTGGGTTCTTATTTGGCAATTTATTTTTGTTTAAACTGTTTTGCCTTGCTTTAAAAAGTCAAAAGGAGACTATTAATAGGTAATATAATACAATATTTAGTGAAAGATAGGCAATAAAATGTTACATCGTATACGTAGCTACCACAAAACAAGAAAAAAAATCTATACTGTGTTTCAAATATTCAAATGAGATATTTTAATTAAATCTATACTAATATTATAAGAGCTGAAAAAATTGTTTGTTTGTTTGGTTGGTTGAACGCGCTAATCTCAGGAATTACTGGTTCGTTTTGAATTTTTTTTATAGTCCGTTTATCGAGGAAAGGTATAGGCTATATAAGATCACGTTACGACCAATAGGAGCGGAGCATCAATGAAAAATGTGGCTAAAACGGGAAAAATATAATAAGCGTTAGTTCTGCGTGGTACGTTTACGCGTGACTCAGAAAGAATTTGATTCAGCCTTTAGAACGCGTGCGAAGCCGCGGGAAATGCTAGTTTATTTATATAGGCTAGTGATAGTAGTATTAAATATAAGATCGTATAAGTAAGCAAACAAATTAAGTACTTTTACTAAAATAATATTAACTATTCGCCTTCCTCCTTTTTAATTCCAATCCCTAAAAATAATCATATAAAGTATTCGGTAAAGAACTGAAGAGTATTTTGGGTATATTCAATTTTCTTTTTTAAAGCGATTAAGAGCAAAATATTTCTATTTGCTAAATACAGGAAAATTAAAAAAAGCAATAAATTGCTGTTTATATTTACAGTAACGATAGAACAAATTTACTTTGAGAAAAGTAATTGAATTGGCATTCGTTAACGGTCTTTACGTAATTTCATTGCAATAAAGTAATAAAGTTAACAAAATTAATTATAACATTTCGTAATTAAACAAGTCTAGCCTTGCTTTATTCAATACAAAGAAAGGCCTTAAGCTCCCAAAAAGGTCGTTACTGATATTTTTGTAATTTCAAACTCTCTGAGTGCTGAGAATATGAAAGCTAAAAACATATACGAGAAATCGTACATTGTCCGCTTAGAGCTGAGTTGACAGTTTTCATTTTAGTAAGTCTATTATCTATTAAAAATAAGCGAACATTTTGTATTTCGTTTATGTAATACTAATTAATATTAATATCAGAATAAATCCAATATTCATATAATACGGCCATTTCAGTCATATTTAAAATACACTCCTAATGTCTTAAATTTAATTAAAAGTTTAAGAAGGTCCTCACCCCACAGAAAACTACACATAATGCGCAAAATTGATGTTAGCCCTATCATTGTATCAAACGATAAATTCTGTTCATTTATGGTTATGTTTAAGAGATAGTAACAATTAACTTTGTTGTAGATGTGTGCTGTTACACCGAGGGAACGGGTGTCAGAATCACTTGCACTTTCATATGCGGAGGCTCCAGGAAGACCATTGCCAGATGTGATTGCACAACCAGGCATTTCGTATGATGAAGTCTTGCACGATGACTTTCGATTCGATCTCAATGCTCACGATGTCATGGTCTTTCTCCATATACAGAAGACCGGAGGCACCTCTTTCGGAAGACATCTCGTAATGGATCTTGATTTGAAGGTACGATATCTAAAATCATTTTTTAGGCACATTTCTATTTTAGGTCATGACCTGGTTTATCTCAAACGCTACTTTCTGTTAACACTGCAAAATGAACAAGCGCAAAATAATCATTAGTGCTCGTTTGAGGGCTTTTATTAAAGGGCTTACGTTATAAAGTAGAAGTAGACCAAAAGTGCCGAACAACTTTTATTCGTAATTTTTTTATTACTTCACAAATTCGTTTTATTAATTCTGAAATTTCTCAGATTTTATATTCTCAGATTGTTAAACAATGTCTTCTTTATTTTTAGCTACTTGAATATTGATGAGCTTTGATTGGTATCATGTAAAATGTAACTATGCCGACGTGGAGCCGCCCCCGCAACCTGTATCGTAAATTCGTTAATCAGCTTGTCATTCCGCTGATTGAGTGTGGCCTCGAGGGCGCCTATAAAATATTAATAGAAACGTGTCCTTACATCAGACTGTAACGTTGTGAATTTTGATTTTTGCAAAAAATCTTTTTACGGGTGGTACAAAGCTATACGGCGTTAGCATTCTAACATAACGAATGGTGACATATAACGATAAAAGCTTTAAACCTTTTTCACGCATCAGCAATCTGTTAACTTTTTAGTGACGCTCCATCAACTGGAATTTAAGGTGCCGAGTAGTAAATCCTTGTCGATCAATTTTAAATGGAAAGTCTATGAAAAACCTTGGGGAGACGTGGGGAGCATGTGAAGTAGCAGAGCTGAGCCAACAAGCTATTAGTGAAGGCGTGCGTGCGATGACGTCGCAAAAATTTGAAAGGAAATTTAACATCATGCTTTGCTAAAAGCAACCTCTTTAAATACGTTTTAATTTCATTAAGTAAGATCCGTAAAAGCATTTTTATGCTAAGTTCTGAGATTAAAGTTTTAATGGGCCGTAAATGTGAAATCAAATTGTGCCTACATTTTTTTACATTAAGCCTGTTCAGACTTAGAGTTAGGGAAGAGGGACTACTAAAACTGAAGTAGTGAAAACAGTATTTGTGTAATGTTGCTATTTATTTACCACAGCGAGAAGCTACTTATCTTAATGAGTATGTTTTTGCTACCATACTGATAAAATTGACTTAATTGATAATATTAAGACCACATACGTTCATATCATATTTTATATTATTTTTTTGAACTGTTTAACGACTTACTGAGTAAACAAGTAACGACTTCATAATGTGAGAAAGACATTTTCATAGCTTTTATTTAAATTTTCTGCTTTACTTGATCGATTTTCTTATGAAGACGTTACTAACATACCGATTACCGATATCTTTTTTCGGTACCCTATGTTGTCTGCGCGGCTTAATATATTGTGAAAGATGTAGAGAGACGCTTATGACAACTATTCTCTGAGTATCTACCATATAAGTCTTAAATTGTTCTAAACGACTATCTTTTTATTTATCTATAGGATTATATATAGGCTTTTCATATTATGGAAGAAGCCAGTGCTTAGCTTAAAAAGGACTGAATGTATGAATTGAGCTTCAGCTTCTTATTTCTTTAAATGTATTTATACTATGTGGCCAAATTCGACCATCATATTTTATTTTATACAGTTCGTCAATAGCCCCTAAATAAAATAAAATCGGCAGGCAGGAAGAATAAAATACTCAACTGTTTTATCTTTGTCTTTTTATATTTAGATATTAGAAACAGGATCTAAGCCGTTAATACATATATTTTTAGCAAAAAAATTATCTAGAGACTTAGTTGATAGGTCAAAGATACCGATATACCGCGATCTTTACTCATTTATCAGCTCTTCATCACGTTTGCAGTCGTCAGTAAAACGATGTTCTAAATTTTTTTTTCCTTTTTTAAAAAACTCCGTGCTCCGGCTAGTTATCACGTAATTATAAATCAGTAGTCTGCTTTTAATTACGTTTTAGTACTTAAGTGGTTGCTTATAATTATAATCGCTTTAGTTTTAGTGTTTTCGACCATATTTCATATCGCTCTACATTGTAAGAGCCAGATGAAATAATAGCCATATAATAAAATATATTATTGCCAGACGAGAATAAAACAAATAAGAAGTGTAGATCTAAAATAAATGACACTTCTTTTTGACTAACGTGCGTAAGACTGCCATCTCACGGGAATAGTTTTATTATATTTAGTGCTACAAAAAACGTAGCTGCGTACAGACATTTTATTGGGACTTTTATTTTTTCAGTTAACTAATATGAACATTATGTGACGTTATTATATATTAAAGTGAAGTTAGAGAGGCCTCTCTCATAATAACAGCCATTCAGTTATAAATAACAAGACTAAACTATATTCGTTTTACAAAAAATGTTACGGTACCATTTTTTCATGATGCTCTTTTACAAATTAAATACTTTGTACAAACTACAAAGCGCTCCTAACGTCGCTCTAATTAGTGCAAAGTTAGATTCCTAGTTTAGAGTTAGGTCACCAAGTTACAGTGTGTGTTTTCAACCGTACTGTAAATATTTAACACTATTCTAGCTTCAACAACTCGTACAGACTTCTACCAGCAATATTGGATTTGCTCACTTTTTTAAGGCAATTGCAATTCAGAAATTAATCATTTTTACAAGTTTTTAATGAGTGCTCTTGTATGTTCTATATGGAATCTTACTGAATTTTAAAACTGTTTGATTCATTCGCTTAGATTAAAACGCGTGAGTCTATAAAAACGTTTTCTCATTCATTGTATTCTTTATTATATTATAAATTTATACATATAAAACAAAGATTTAACTTGCCTCCATCGGTTAATTTATTCCTCCTTGCCTAGAATGTGGAAATCTAAAAACAAATTTAGCAAGTTTCTGCATAACGTGAAGGTCGTCTTTTATGAATGCAAAACGAACGTACCATCGGATGCGGCATCGTCGGTATTTCTTTTAATTCCTAGTATAAAAAAGATTTGAATTTAAATGTCTTTTTAAATCCCTGAACACGTAGATAGTTAAAAAAATAACAATAGAAACTATGTAAATAGTACTGGTTTTGGGAAAAATAAGATTTCAATATCTATTTTTATTCTTTCTATTTTTAAAATTTTCGTTTTAACTTCTACAATATTAATTTAACTAATTGTTATATAAGTCTTTGTAGATCCTTTGATAATAAGCTGCTAGCTTCAGCGTGACCATTTTGCAGACGATAACCATACTACCGCCTCGTTACACTGTAATCTTTTCTAGTTCCACGTTTCCAACAAAGGATAAATGTATTCAGTCCCGACTTTAGTTTTATACCTCATGTATGAATATGAACACAGTTTCGTATAAAATCCTGTTAACTCCGCATTGTTCTTTAACACCACAATATCCTTACACTTGTTAAACGTCTATTGTTACCGCTTTGGTATGCGTATCCGAATAAGAGGGTTTGTATATGTTAATGAAGAGACGCATTTATTTTCATATTTTTTTGTCCATCAAAAATGTCATAGTATATATTATGTAGCCATATTACTTTTTGTATATATTTACAATCTACGTCTCTAATAGGTTTGATTTGATCAATTATAATCAACAGTTTCAAAACGAGTAGTAGTACTTCTACCCAGAAAATATATCATTGAAAAAATGCAATCATTTTATATGAAGAGTATTACATAATTTATACACAAATATTTGCATCCCCTAGAGATTGATGCGTCTTCAAGTAAAGAAACAGTACGCGAGTAAATTTGGAAATTTAATATTTTACGTCTTAAATTCCTTGAAGCGAAACCTTAATAACAATATACTCCAGAGTAAAGCTCGTAAAGGTAAAAAATAAAATATGTAATGTTTTTTAATAACATTAAAGTATATCAGGAATCTAAAGCTTTTTTCGGGTTTTATAGAGTCTCAAGGATTTTACTTCCTTTCTCGCAGAACGTTACTGATTTCACTGGTAATTTCCGCGCTCAGTACGAGCTCGCCTCAGATACGCCGCAACCACTAGCCACTAGGGGAAATGAGAACGTTTTGCATTTTAAATCCAGTCTGTGTTGTACAATTTTTAAATGAAATTTTAAAAGCATATTTTAAGCAATATTATCTGGTGGAAATTGGGATGTTTATTATTTCGTTAGGTGATTTTTTAAATAAGCGTTTTCCTTTGCAGAGGCCGTGTAATTGTCAGCGGGCGCGTAAACGGTGCCATTGTTTTCGACCGCACAGCAACGAAATATGGCTCTTTTCGAGATACTCCACCGGCTGGAAGTGAGTACCTTTTGTCTCGTTACACACTACATGTGCCCCATATGGCTATGAACGGGATTATGCAACACTTAAACATCTATAATAATAAATGGTGCGATTTTTTTTATCGCTCTCACTGCTAAAAGTACAAAACGGATAGAAATGAAATTTATTTCTTAGGATGTTTCGGTGTAGGCTTTAATATATTTAAAATATAAGAACTTAGTTTCCGGTCCTTAGAACACGGGTGGAGCCGCGCGAAATGCTAGTAAAAAATAAACGATTCTCACGCAGCTTTTTGTCACAAACAGTATACACGTGTCGTGTTTTAATCTCTAGACGAGAAGCACTTGGTAGCTTCCATATTAATAATGTCGGTCAGAGCAATAAATATATGTCATAATAACGATTTGGAGGTCTAAAATTTGAATTTAAATTGTTATTGTTCTCACATCGATTCGATTACATCAGCTCGGCGCCGAGACTTAACGTGTCCTTAGACCTGACGAAGTCGTCCCGTTTTGGGCATGCAAATGTGCCGAATATGCGTACTTGGTGTACGCCCATGCAAATTACCTCTCCAGACTATTGTCCACCGCCCTTGGGGATTATACGACCATTCCATTAGACGTGGTGCGCATAACTAATTGAAAACGATTTTCGATTTGGATAGACGCCTAGAATTTTCAATTTTGTACCGTACAAATCACAAACCGTATAGGTAGTTATTGCTTTTTGGGGCCTCTTGGGTATTGACTGTATAAAATACAAATGCTTAACAATAATGTATTTGGTTGCAAACATATGCCCACTAACCACGCGTACATAATGTTGATTACCCCAGACGGTTATTTTCGTGTTAGGCGTGAACAATTCGTGTTGAATTGTTAATCGTTCATTTGATCAATTTCATAGAGCTACTGATTGTCTGATTGATATGCTCGACATGTATGCTGTAAATTAAAACTACCGCGGAACTGTTGACGCTCATATTGTAGTCCTTTGAATTGGAAGTACGTGTATATGAATTAAGGAGCTAGTTACTACTACACGTGGAAATTGTACGTCATACGTATAAATAATATTTACCGCCATTGCTACCCTCTATATCGCAGAAAATTCCTAAATGTGCAGTCAGCTAAAACGTATTTCTTATCTCTTGAATGATGCTGCGAGTTGTTTGGTTTATCATGTTTATTTTATCTCGTAAGAGAGGGTTCTCAACAACAAGATGGTGGTTTTAATATATGACTATTTGAAACAGTCATTTGTTAAAATGAATCTCGCATAATGTATCCTTTCTTAAGATTCAAGTTATTTCAATTTTACTGTCAACGCTGTCTACAAAGGCACATCGTTTAGGTGATAGAAGAAGGGGCTATCTTACACTGCACTGGAGTCCACATAACGATCCATTGAAAACTTCTCCACAACGATTATTTTATTCAAATTTAAATATTTATATACTTTTTGTGTTAGGTTTAACGGCCATATATCCTTTAAATTATTGTTAGAATATACCTAATAATTTATTTTTGAATTTGAATTTAAAGTATATTTTTTTTATTTATGAAGATATTGATGTTATAGCTTTGAATTATTTGTACTCCGTATATCAATATCTTCCAGTCAATGCTATCCAGATTTTGAGATTAAGAGACCTAAATTGTAAGGAGGCTTACGATTTCAAAGGTAATCTTAATACTCTATAATACTGTTAAGGCGTTCCCACGGGGAATGAAAGTGGCATTTCTACCGCCTGAGCTTGTAGCTATTAATTTGGTTACTCTTCCCTAGACCTCCCAAGGCGTCCCCTGGCAGGCGGTCGCTTAGCCCTTTTACAAACTAATGATAAGCTATAAAACTGAACAAGCGATTAACAGTCCTAACACTGTAGTCATTAGTTACAAATATCCTAAAATTAATGTAACTTTTCCTCACAACGACCTTCTTAGAGATTAAGTTATCATTGTTGCTTGTTTGTTTTAAGCAGTTTGTATAAACAGCCCTAAAATAAAATTCTAATAGGTTATAGATAAACTTTGGTTTGGATGCTTTCTATAAACGCTAGTTAGTAGGTAGACCTCATAATATTATTTTTTAACTGACCTAGAATAGCGAATTTTAGGACATGAGCATTCGAACATGTAAATAAAATTCAATAGTATATTAATTATGCATTCAAACCTTGATAATTTATTACGTCTTAGCATCATCATTGTAGTATTTAAATTCGCAGTTGAAAATTGCTAATTGCAATGTTATTACTAATTTAACTTGGTCATGCCGTTCGATTGCGCTCAGTTTTAACGAGTTCGGCGTCTATCTACGACCCAATCTATCACGTTTTCGTATGCAGTTATCTTTCATCGTAAATTAACTTAAATTATCTGTCGCCGTGCCTCTACTCTGCCTCATCTTTTGGTATATTGAAAGTCATTACTTATATTCTAAACACGACGCCAATGTTCCGCACCGCGAGGGAATAGAGAAAAAAATAATTTGTGTGTTACCAACTTTGTTATTGCCCTTCAGCGCCAGACAATTTGCACCGTTTTTCCTAATATTATTATTTTTTTGCCTCGCTTTCCTTTAAAACTTCCTGTGTCATTTGAAATATATAAACTATATATTTTTTAATTAGTACTGTTTATTAAAAATATATATTAATAAATCAATTATTACAATAAATATTATATGAAAATCTCACTTTAATATATTTCTTCATGCTTCGTGCATTAAGACTTATATAATAATTATACAAAGACCTACATCAGGATTGCCAAAAAGTTTTTTTATAATCACTTTCATAGTTTTAACCTGTAGTTTCATTAGTTGTATATACCTATATATTTTGTGTATATAATTAGTATCTATGTATGTACACAAGGTAATCACATCTTGACGTACAAGTTATTATGTTATTAAAATCTATATCACATAATCATGCATTACTTTCTTGTAATAATAATGCGCTGAAAATAACTTATTCGCTTTCAATTCCTCGCTAAAGGATTAATCAGTGTCTGTCACCGCGCCGCACTTAGCGCTGTTTGCTTTTGACATTTTCGCTACAATTTAAATTTATACGGTGTAATGTCACGCCTGTGTATTTTAAAGATTTTTATTATCTTTTTAGTTTAATAACATTTTTGTTTACTTATCTATACATATAATAAAATTCCGTGTCATATCTGTACAAATATTTAGCGAGGGTTAGTCGTACTAAGACATAATAATCTACTGTAGTAGTAAGATATAAGATTCTACTGTACAGGAATATTATTTGTGTCATCAAAAACTCTTATCAATTAAACTACTGCAATTAATATCCCAATCCTGGGCATAATCTTAAATTCTCTCTTCCTTCACCGTAAAGTTATCGTATCATGTTAAAAATGGATTCGCTTCACTTGTTTTCCCGAAATGAGTGCGTGACTTCCTTAGCCACAGTTGCTATATTTCAGTTTTTAATTTTAAATCATTGTTTTACATATATTTTTGTCTACTGTATACATTATTATGTTTTATCGTTTTTAGTTGTCCCATCGGAGTACAAATTACCTCCAAAAGATTCACATAGATTTATAATTAGTACTTTACAATACTGCAGAAGGTACTTTGTATTCAATTGTACCCAAAAAAATCCTATAAAAAAATTGGTCTAGTACAGCTCTACTACAATGTAAAAAATTTAAACTTAGTGCTTTATATAAAATTTAAATCAATTTATGACCTCCAAAAGTAATAAATACTGAATTCATACATATTGGTGAAAAGTCGAATAACATTCCTATAAAAAATGCCATTTCCGATTTTGCTTTCAATCCCATTGGATTCGACGCTAGCGAAATTGTTAGAGTACGATATTCGTAAATTAAAATTGATTTTATACGTAGCACAAAAAGTGAAAATCATAACACAACACCATTTGTATAGAATAAAATTTTGCATGCAGACCATTTAGGATAGTTACTGCTTGACATTTTATTATTATTTTTTTTAATTTATTAAAAACACCAACAACATAACATACAATACATTATTATAAAAAACATACATATAATAACTAAGTTCTAGAATGTTAATCACTTAAAGGTGCCTATATCATTGGCCAACATTTTACATGCACTGCTTAAAAATAACAACTACAATAAAAGTTAAAATTTATAGGGTAAAAATCTTATAAAGAAAATAACAAAAAAAAAAATAATTCTAAAAACGTTAAAAATTATGCAAAACATGCTGCCAAGTAAAATAATTGATTACATTTATACCTATATAAAAATATATGTGTAAATATAAAAAGTTTTAGTATAGACGAATACTGATATTTGAGATCTATAATATGCTAATATTATTAGTAACCTATATGTTGATCCGGATAACCAGATTAACCAAAGAAAATTTATCAAAATATATCCAGTGGTTTTCTTGTGATGCTGTTAGATTATACTAGCGACTTGCCCTCGCTTCGCTCTGGCTCTTCCCTAGATTTAGCACAGGCAAAGCCGCGGGATTCGCTAGTTATGCATATAAACCTTCCTCTTGAATCACTCTATCTATTAAAGAAACCCGCATTAAAATCCGTTGCGTAGTTTTAAAGATTTACATACATAGGGATATAGGGACAGAGAAAGCGACTTTGTTTTATACTATGTAGTGATAAAGAGTTATAGGTTCGGCCTCTGTATCGATAATCAGGACTAACTACTTCGATAAGATTTTTCCAAAAATATTATGTGCAGATTCGACTAAGTCAGAATTTTATTATACGTATATATATATTCTAATAATACGTAGCAGTAAAAAATAAGATTAATATTGGCAACATATTGCAATGTAAATATATTTCATTGTTATGTAACCATCTGCAGGAAATAGTTTATTATAAATAAAGTGCTTCAATTTAGTCACTAGGCCCACGTGTATTGTATTGTATACAACGTCTCCGTTGTTACATCATCGCTGAACTCTAAATAACTGAATATCTTTATTAGTATGATAAACAAGAAACTAGAACTATCGAGCAAATTAATCGGTCAATGACTTATGTATGTATGTACATTGTACATATATCACCAACCGGCATTATTATTATGCTAAACACTTGTTTTGTTGAGGTTATGTTTTTTTGCGATATTCGTATATTATTTCATACGCTTCATCATCATCGCTTCGCTCGAGTATATTCGATTTAATTTATTAAGAGCAACCAAAATTCTTTTTCCCCTTATAACAACAGCTATCTGTCAGTGAAAATCCCGTCAAAATCGGTTCAGCCGTTATGGAGATTAGCCGGAAAATCAAATCAGACAAACAGACAAAATGTTGTAAATTGTGTTTTTCTTATATACATCGCATATAGGTACTGTCGTATGCATGGAGTACGACAATAAGGTCAAATAATTAACATGTTTTATTCATACAAAATACTATTGTAATGGTGTCGAAAACAAAAAAAAATACGATGTAATAATACTATGCATATAATTCTTTTATTTTGTGTCTGTCTGTTGAATGACTAGCCGTTACAGTATAGTGACTGAACAAATATTTAAATAGAATTTTTAGCATATCAAGCGCATTTAATAAAGTTGTTAAGCGGAATTTCTATTGATTAAGTCGATCGATATAACAACACCTACCTATACGTATATGCATATTCTTTTTAAGACGAACATAAAAAATCTAAAAACAGATTAAGAGTTTCTGTTATCATAAACTAATTAACTTCATATGAATAGGTACTCAATAGTGCTGCTACTTGGAAAAAATAGCTATTCATTTCCTTAATTATTTTGATAGATCTTTGTCTCTTTTGCAACGTATTCCATAATTATGTACCTATTACTATTGGCGATTTAGTACGATATAGAAACCTTCCTCTTGAACATCTCTATCTATTAAAAAAACGGCATCTTAATCCGTTGCTTAGTTTTAAAGATCTAAGCATACATAGGGACAGACAGACAAGCGATTTTGTTTTATACTATGTAGTGATAATGTACCTAGTACCTAAAAGTTTAAACAATCTTAACGATTTGTTATGGGCATTTTTAGTGATATCAATTAATTACAAATTTGCAATATTAATTAACATTTACATATATATTTAATGTTTCCTCTTTTGATAAGCATTTTATAATGAACAAAATATAAAATTCGAATGTTTCAAATACTTTATAGCATAAATTTAAATATAAATGTATTTATTATAAGATACTAAAATATACATAATATATCAGAGTAATAATTCAATAACTCATAATAAATTAATGATAATAATTATGTTAGAACACCAATAAAATATTATACTCTAATCTTTTACCCACACATTAAAATAATAAACTGGTCTCTTGCATACCCAAGCAGTTAATATTTCGTCTCGTCAGAGTTGATCGCAATTCTAAATTATTATGTGAGTCTGTCTCATTTGTTGCTCCCGACTATAAAATCTTATTTAGGGATGAATGTTGACATCACTAAGCTAAGTAAACATTTAGCTGAGACGAAGCATAGTCACTTCACTTCACTACATAGTATAAAACAAAGTCGCCTTTTCTGTCCCTATATCCCTATGTGCGCTTAAATCTTTAAAACTACGCAACGGATTTTGATGCGGTTTTTTTTAATAGATAGAGTGATTCAAGAGGAAGGTTTATATGCATAACTAGCAGATCCCGCGGCTTTACCTGTGCTAAATCTAGGGAAGAGCCCGAGCGAAGCGAGGGCGAGTCGCTAGTCTGTATATAAAAATTTTTCCTGTGTCAAAGACGTTGTGAAGTCCTTTCTTATTTACCATGATACGAAAGAATAGTAGCTGTTTTTTGTAATATCTAAGATGTTATTTATTTTAACTAACAATGTTTGGCATTATTTTATTTTATGATTAACTAGCGACTCGCCCTCGCTTCGCTCGGGCTCTTCCCTAGATTTAGCACAGGCAAAGCCGCGGGATCGCCTAGTTATGCATATAAACCTTCCTCTTGAATCACTCTATCTATTGGAAAAAACCGCATCAAAATCCGTTGCGTAGTTTTAAAGATTTAAGCGCACATAGGGATATAGGGATATAGGGACAGAAAAGGCGACTTTGTTTTATACTATATGATTAAAGTATATGCCATAGAAAACCTTTAGAGAAGAAATAATTGAATAGAAAGTACAAAATAAAATGGAATGTTGTAATTTAGATTTAGTTGTGCCTTATTAAAAGCGATTCTAACTTCAAATAACGGCTCATTCGATTGTAAAATTTTATTGAAGTTAAAATAATTAGACGTATCGTTAGACTTTATCGCATCGATGCATGTTATTTGTCGAACACCTTATGTAGATGTACTAAAAACTAGCTAGGCAAGTTTGTTAACTGTTCCCGATCCTCGTAGGGCGTAAGGTCTATTCATACGCACCCACATCTTATCTGTTTGCAGTCAATAAGCACTTCGTTTTATCTCATGTTTAACGAGCAGGTACTTTAAGTGGATTGGAATAATTAAGATAGTGTAGGTGTTGATTGAGAAAATACTAGTACATTATGATGATCAGGGTCTTTTGAAATTATAAGCTTATTGTGTTATCAACATATCTTTATTTATTACTTCATTATCTCTTCCTTTTTTCTTGTGTGTGGTGCGAATATAGTAAATAGACGTTTGTACAAATATTATTGAGTATACTGTATACAGTAGATATTTTACTAAATACCCACAGTTAAAAAGTCTTATGTTTTTACTTCCATAAGAAAACCTTAAAGTTTTTAGCGATAGATCTCCTTCTTAGTATTTTTTTATTTTGTTATAATATCAAAATATAAATATGCAAACAATTCAATCACATTCGTATTACGGTTCTAAGATACCAACCCTATAAACAGAGAAATTACTGCTTAAATATAGTAATATATCAGACAAGATAAGATCGGGATTTCTAGACTACGGAGCTCTACAGACTTTAAAATATATTCAATTTACTAATTAAAGTAAATAAAACATAACGACTGCTTAGGACTTTATTGTACGTTTAATTGGTATTTAAAATCGACAATGTTAGGAAAGTATACCTACTAATTGAAAAGTGGTAATCTATTAATGTTAGTCGTATAAAACGATAGCAAGATTATCACTTTGATTAGATAAAATTAACGATATCGTTGTTAGGGTTAAGCCTGACAGAGGAACGAAGTAACATAATTTACTGCATTCATTTACATCAAACGGCCACTTATAGCTTCTCGTTAGGTATTCTGTAAAGACATGCATTTCAAAACAATCGAATAATTGATTGAAATATAGTCTGCGTAGCTTTATAATTAGGATTTATGTTGTGTCTGGTAATTGCGTTACAGTCAGCCCCTTGACAAATTATTTTCGCTGGCCCCCGTGTGACTTGCATATTGTTTGAAGTACATATTAAAATTCTTTGATGACACGAACACCATCAACAATGTGCCAAAAAATATTTTTATTAAAGTAGCTTAATTAGTATGCGATAATTTTAATAAAAGCCTTGATATAATAACTAGTACATATACGTAGTTTAATTACGTCTTTTTAAAACAATAATTTTATCTTCTATATTTTGAAGCTTTTTAAATGAAATGTCTACATTTTGTCAGTAAACGTTTTATGTTGATAAATTAAATGGAGTATTTAATATAATGAAGTATTGTAAATCTTTTTTTTTCTGTTCAATAAGCATAGGTTGCAGGAGTGTAATGGAATTTTAATTAATTAAAGGGTAACTGAAACATAATAGTCCCTTTACATTTTACTAAATTTTTTGTCTCCTATAGGTAGTAGGTAGGTATATGGGTTTCTCAAGTATACACATAAAAACGCGAGTTCCATTTAAATAGTAAGAGGGGAAAAATTAAGGTGTAACACGCTTTTATTGGAAAACTTGAATTTATAATACATATTATAAATGATTTAGCCTTTTTACTAAAAAATTAAAATAGAATAAAATATAAATAAAATAGAATGTTCGTGCCTACTTTTAATAGATACTGTTTTACAATCGAGCATCTATAGTACACCCAAGGGAGTGAACAGCGGTGGCCGCATGTTGTTTGCCGTCACGGAATTAGAGTCGGTTTTTACTTCAAGCCGCTCCAATAGTAATATATCTCCTCCATTGTAGTATGGTTTTTAAAAGCAAATAATTTTCATGCTAACGCAAATAACATATGATATTTGTCCGGTAAATGGAAACAAACATAATAATCAGAGAAAGTAAGGTATAGAATTACGAACTTGGTGACCATTATTCAGAGAAATTCGAAACCGAGGGCTGAATCCAACAAAATGGGTGAACGTCGAATGATTTAGTTCCGCCATTTCTCTGCATGCTGTTGACGCGCTTCAACAATAAATTAACGACAATTGCACTAATTGTGCAGCTAATGGCCGCGCTCACTGACGCATTGTCTAGTTTTGCTCTCCGAACATTAATTACTACGTTTGTCATGTCATTGGTGTATCGGTAAACATTTGCCATAGGTATTGCAATGCGAGTCTTTAATCTTTTTTTTTTATAAAATTTTCCTTTGTTACGATACATGACATGAGTTTTTGCACGATATTTCTAAGACGACAAAATCAGTCTACAGATATTATTCATACAATATCCTAAAGATGAATCGGCAGCTTTATTAATGTTTTTATTTTCTAACGTGTTCCTGATTAACGATCGATCGTGGCGCTTTTGCCGTAGAGAGAAATTGATTTCTATGTATCCGTTCACGTGAACCGCTCCACCAATTCGCCTCTGATATAAATCTACAAGCTTGCTGAGTTTCGAATATTTGCAAACTACAAGGATCCCCGCAATTCGTTCTAGTATTCACCCACACTTGCCCGATGACGGTTGGGAAACGCGATTTCGACAATTTGTCACGTCAGCTTTGATTGCTTATTATTACATTTTCCGAGAACAATACATGCTACAGAGATGCGAGCTTCGTGCTTTTTTGCTAATGAAATACCTCTCAATGTATCGATGTTCATGATATTTGTTATCTGTAATCACTGATATTGTTGAGTATTATTTTTATGGATTTCTTAGAAGTAAGCTCAATAATATTTATTTATCACTAACGCTCGCCCTTATCTTGTCCTAAATAATCGCACATGGTGTTTTGCGATGATTTCTTTTAGCGATGTAGGTAGAATATTCAATATAGCTATAGTTTCAATCGCAAAATTACATTGTCCCGTTCCAATATGATCAAAACGTTGCGGAAGAATAATCATTGTACATTTTTGAATCCATATATACTAATCAATAAGAATATAATTATAAAACTCCATTAGGACATCGCGACGCTTAAGTTCGAAGTCGCGTAAACTTTAACTTTTTACTTTTTGTTGCTACTGAATAAAAAATATTCTAGCAAAATGTTTAACTTCCCGTAGATTGCGTAGTCTAGATAGCGTATACAGCGGGCATTGAAAGCTACGTTATCTTTTCACTCCAGCACAGTACATGATTCAGTTCTGATGAATGGCAGGCGGTCATGAACTTGTCGGCGGCGGTTCATTGTATCGTTCAATTGTACTGCTTCTTGTTTTTTGTTTATTTACCCTCTGAATTTGTCGCTTTTTTATGTCTTTCAGTTTTATTTAATGATGAAATGTATTATTTATAAATCTTTTATTTGAAAGTGTAAACGTATCAATATTTTTAAAAGTTTTATCAAAACATGTTCTAATAAAGGTTGAAATAATTAAAATATTGTCGTTCTGCGTGATTGTTTGCAGATAGATACTCGATAATCAAAAACCATTTAAAATCAAAATGGTCCTGTTAAACTAATGCCTTTAGAACTAACTATGACGTGCATATATCTGGTTCATGCGAAAGGATTATTTATACTCTAAAAATGTAAAAAAAATAAAAAAACCCATATAAAACGTGGAAAAAGAAAGTTCACAGAAAAGGTATCAATATGTAAAAGTGTCTATATACAGGTTCTACAATTTTTTCGGCATGGTTAATAGTGCTATTCATGTAACAATACCAGTAACAGGCCTTAGAAGATAATTAATCAGCATCCAGGATATAAGAGATTAATTAATTAACTTGGTACTCGGTTCGGACGTTTTCCGACTCGGCCATCTGTCTGGTTCAATGAAACGTTGAAGCGAATCGTCGGAATCAATTGGCTATGCTGTTGATATCCACACTGGATCGTTTGCTTTCGTGATTTAAGTACAATGAATGATCATTCGAAGCTGTTCAAATAGACTCAGTGAATGAAAAAAAGTATCGAGTACCCTTCGTCCATTCTTATTTGATCTTTAATATTTGTAAATTCAATAAAATTTGATATCGGAATCGGAATTAAATACAAACAGTATATCATAAGATGAAATATTATCAGGCAGTAAGAGGTACCTATCTCATATGTTGCCCTGATCATCCTCCATCACCTTTCATAAAAATTGTCAAGTGGTTTTCTCGTGATGCGGTCACAGACTGACAGATAGACAGGCAAGCAAAAATTCTCAAAAATATAGATTCGGCCCCTGCATCTGTTACATAAGTATAGAAAAATGAAATAATGAAAGTTCAATAATTTTTTATAATTATATTTTAATAATTAAAAGAATATTTAATGTAGGTACACATTTCAATCCGTTAGAATTATATTATTATGTAAAGATGTGCCTTTCTGGCCCCGAGATCATAGCTGTCAATAAAAAAACAGAATTATAATTGACAGAGCATACTAGAATATAGAATATAAATAAATAAATAAATAAATTTCTAACTTCCTACAAGATATTAATAAAATAAATATTTTTGCAGATATATTCCAGGTATCTGTTTTATGATTAATCTATAAGAGTATTCACATAAAAAAGTTAAAGCTCGGCGCGTGTGAGCCAGTTGGTAGTGATGTAATTGTTTTGCTTCGGGACGGGAGCACATGGTGCTGACAGCGGGCTTAAATAGGGTTGTCTGTTTTTCGTCTAACAGTTAATGAGAGCTACAGAAGGGATGGGATATTTGAAATGGCTTGTTCTTATCTTTAGTTCTTGCTAGAAATAGCCAAGCATTCAAAAATATGATTGCGAAATTTAATTTGTAGTAGTTTTTAAGTATTAGAATATAATATTTATATTCATTTTTCGTTTATTTTTTATATTAAAAGTAGGTGCTCTGCTTTCTAATCAAAACTTGTAAATGTCAAATGATTTTTCTATAACTTTAGGAATAGGTTTTTTCTTTTATGGTAAATCATTTTCACGGTATAATTACTAAGTAACCATTTAATATGATTTTTTTCTCTACAAATAGTAAAAGTTTTAACGTATCTGATGACTTTCAAATTACAAAGTTTATAAAAGCTATTGAGAAGTAATGAGGACCGTATAAAACATTACAGCCCTAAGTGTTTTTTACTCGTTTGTTTTTGTAGGGTAGCAGTTCGTATGATTGTTTGATCTAAGTACACGCGCGCGCCGGCTGTGTTTTATTCTATTTGAACTAAGTTAAATTATATTTTAGAATGTTATTTATACTATACGTTATACATATATAGTCATATACATATATATTCTTAAAAATTAGATATTTTGCCGCATTAAAAAGTGTCCTATATGTTGACCCGGGTCAACAATCAGCTACCATCATACCGAATTTTATTTCATCTAAATCTGTTCAGTGGTTTTCTCGTGTTGCAGTCACAGACAGGCAGCCAAAAATTCTAAAAAGTTATAGATTCGGCCTCTGTTTCGATAATTATAAATATTTCAATAATATTGCACATAAATTTATATAAAAATTCACGCAAGATGGGTGAAAGTAAAGCTAAATTAAAGTTAGGAAAATAGAAAGTCTCCAAAGTCAAAGATCGTGTAACAATAAAGAGTACGCCAAAAATAAAATCCGATGTTGCATTGCTTAGCAAATAGGGCGTAAGATCTCTGGGGACACGATAACGATGCTTCCGTCGGAAATAATGTCTCCCATTTGCACGTGTCATCAGTGTCAACACCTTTTTGACCCTACGCAACCCCAGCTGCCTAGTTCTTATTTCTAACGTACTGATTTATAGTGTTTTATATGATGACTTGGTGCTTTTCCTCTTAAATAATTCATATATTACAATACTATAGTTACATGGAAGGTACTATAAAAGTACTACAAAATATACCAAAATATACCCTTTAATATATTATTAAATTATATTTCACTTTTACATCTATGTATTTAGGGCAAAATGTAGTTAATATTTAACGTTAAGTTACCTTAAGAAGGAAAGGCCATCTTAAGAAGCCGTCCAATTGTGTTTGGATGAGTTTATTATTTCAGCACGTCTTATCTCAAGAACGGTTGATGTAAGTACATATGAAATAAAAATACATGTTAAAGAAAATATATGAAGAATTTAATGTTCAACAAATGTGAGCCAAGAAAACAACAGAATAAGAAAAAGCAATAACAACAGAATTGTATGTACAAGTTTATATAATAAATACATGTTAAATCCTTGCTTATCAGGCCCATTGACAGTAGTCGATTGTGTCAATTGCTTAATGCGTTTAAAATTATGTCAATGGCTCGTTGAAAAGGCCCAGTGTAATCGCCACCAAAAATGCTGCATTTTGCCGTATGTAGAGTAGTTTTCACATATGGAATGAATTGCAAAATAGCTACGTTGATCGTAGCGCATGCCATTTCGCCTGGTCTTTCTACCGGTAAATGGTACAGGCATTGTAGTTTAAATTAAAATTGAACGTATGTAAAGTTCAAAATTATTTAGCCAACAAAAAATAAATATTTTTCAATTGAATATTCTGCGAAATGAAGTAATTTAATTTATGAAAAAATACTTAAAAACTACAATAAATACGAAGCATTTACGTAGGTAACATTTTCTTTAGGTACCAATTTATATCTATAGAAGCTAATGAGAATTAAAATAAAAGTACTTTAAAGCAGAACGGTCTAGACTAAGCGCAGATTGGTTTAGGTTTTCCAATTATCTTTTTATTTTACTTCAAATTGAGTTCGTCAGGGATGCGAAATTAAAAAAATATTCTAATTGTATTTAATCTGCCTTAAAATATTTACATAGAAGAAAATATTTCCGCTACTCAATGGTCCTCTCAAATATGTAATTTAGATGTAATGTTTCCGTCGCCCGAAACGGAACATAGTCTTTGTTTGACCACGGATGCTTATTATGGCAAGTCCGGAAAATTCGTTTCAGCATGAAAGAGCCGGACCGTACTTAGTGGGCTCCTATTGTGCAGGGTCTCAGTACCGTCTCAACAATGTAAACCACTTTTTGTTTTATTACACCCATGTATCACCTTCTCCGACACGCGTTTATTTAATGGCGTGTCGTTTTTGACGACTTACTGTGATTTTCTGGGGGACATTGTGTAACGGTGGATACGTTACCTTTGTGCTGGCTTAATGATAATGACTAGGTATAAAAGGTTTTTTTTTAACATTTTGTGTTATTTTTATGAAATAATTGTTTTTGAATTATTATTATGTGATAATTAATAATTTATTTACTGCCGAAAAATATGCTGTCTGTAAGCAAGTTTTAGTTAATTATTAAGATTTCTATAGTAATTAATAAAAAACCCTACATTTATTTACAAATTTAAAGATTAATTATGTTTAAAATACAAATCTAAATATTTCAAGTTAGCGAGACAGTCTACGAAGTACGACCCCTCTACAAATGAACAAAGTCCTCGAGACAAATCGAAACATTCCGCTTGATTAATTTAAGTGTAGTTTAAATGTATACTCATGGAAAGAAGTGTCTATCTTTTCACTTTTATACTTCATGTTCGTTAAATCGTACTTTTATTTAACATTGCTTTTTTCTCGCGGTCGCATGCGTGACTATGCGGAACGACAATTTCATCGACACGCGATGCATTCTTCAACAGTCGTCTCCGTGAAAAACATCAGGTATGAAGAAGCGTATAGGGCTTCTATATTTTAAGTATTCTGTATTTGTTACATTAAACTTATTCGCTTATAAATACTAAGTGCATAAGTATCACTGTATTTATATAATTTATACGTAATGTAATTTCGAACTTATAAAAATTTTCGTTGTTTGTGAAATTTTATGTATTGTAAATATGTAGGTATATCGTATTATTTTCTGTTAAATAATAGTGGTGTAAAGCTGTATTCTAAAGTGAAAAGGAAGGAGTAAACTGAGAAGGAAGGAAGGATTTTCCTTCCAATCAGTAATATCAGTATTTATATTCAAATCTTATATTATTACGAACTGGAAGTGGAACCTTCTCTGTGCAAGAAACTTTTGTGAATGCGCAGAATATGTAATGTATTATAATATGTGTCTAGACCTAATTCTACAATAACGTCTAACTTCGATGTTATCTATTGTTCACATCGACTTTTAATCATGATAATAATTTTATCTGATACTTACTTTGTTGGTATATAGTTACATAGTAAATAGTTATCGCGTGTATTACACTAATTTCTTTCAGTAAGGAAAAACCCATGTGTCATGGCATTTTAATCTTTTCTTTCTGTTTCTCCTCACTTCATGTGTTGGCGAAATTAAAGATTGCTGATCGGGATATATTAAAAATAATATTGACTGTATTACCTTTAGGTTTCCTGAAAATTGGTTTTAATATTCTTCTTACCTATAAAATTTCTCAATGAAACATTAAACATTTTATATTGTACATAAGCTTAGTCTTCCAAGTGAGTAAAATAGAAAAAAAACATGAGAGGCCCTAAATAAATATCGTTAAGTGCTATACTCGCAAAGTAAAAATTTGTCGTTACAATTTATTCTCAACGACGCATATATCCGTTATGATCAATCAAGCGCAGGTGAACTCACCCTGCAGGAGACAGGAAATATTATCAAAAACTTTTACATTTATTAAATCCATTGTATATCAATATTGTTTTTAATAATAGCTAGGTTGGTTCCTGTAATATCGATGAATTGTCACGCTCTGGATGCGTTGCCAACGTACACGTTATTTTAGTGTCTATGTATTTTTTAAAGAAGTCTGTGTCATACGTTATTTAAAAATATGTAATGACATTTGCTTTAAGCTGTGTATTTTTGTAACCGACTTTATAAATTGGAGCTTATGAAGTTTGCTACTTGTTGTGATGATTTAGTCTTCCGAACTATTATTATTTTAAATGAAACTATCATCTTATGTAAACTCTCAGGAGGTTCTGCCTTTTTTGTGACCGTAATTGCTATTTTTTTTAATGACTTATGAGATTGTTATATAAGTTAGTTCACTTTGACAGTATATATTGGGAGATTTGAAGAACAAGTTCTCAGATGAAATCGTGGATCTGGATACATACACGTACCACATTGTTTTCCCACGGATTGAAAAAGCGACACCGATTCAGACGCACCTCATTATCATAACAAGCAATATTACGATGAAACGACGAATGCCTACGCATTCTTATTAATAAGCAATTCTCGTATCGGTGACGATGGTTTTCCTTTTTATATAAATTGATATTTTAATATAATTTCACAATTTTTAGACGGTTGTAAGCTTTATATTTCGAACTCAAATTACACGCGAGGCTTAGTGACGGTGAAATTTGTTTGATTGATTCTAATTATTCTAGAGGTATTTTTGTACATATTATCATTCGTAGAAAAAAGTAATCAACTACGTAGAACGTTTGAATAAGATTTCTATGTTAAAACGCTTTTGCTTTGCGTTTGCTTTATAAATATAGTAACGTTCATTGTCCTAATTATTATCTGTTGATAAACAATAGGTATGATCATATATAATCAATCTAACTATTATCGATGTAACAATTATATAACTCAGTTCACTGAACAGATGCATCAAGTTCACCCAATTAATTGAGCAAATTAAGTCAATGTTGGAGGTTAACAAGATAAATAACAGGATTCTATATAGCAGACACGTCCAATAAATGATTGGTGTAATAAGGACGCTCTGATTGAATAATGGCGCCTATTGTCAATCATTTCTTCGTAATCGGTTAAAAATGACAAATCGGTAAAATATGAATGATGTTAATGTAAATATTGGCAATTATTAATCGACATTAAAAACAGAAGAGGCACTTAATACGGTCATCCCCCATTCTACGTGACATTGGCGAAGTAATATGTGTTCAACTGGCACCCTTTCAAGCCATTATCAAGAGAATTGAATTGAATCAAAACGGGCACATGGTTTTGAGTGCTTTATGCCATAGGTATCTTCGATAGAGAATAATTTTTTTTCAAGAATTGAAAAGGAAATGTCATCGATGAATTTCACGTGTTCACCCCTAACGATGATATTTAATTAAATTATGTAAAGTTTTAAGTTATTTTATCTAGCATAATACATAATTTACTAGATAAGTTTTCGTCTTAAATTACAATGACATGCGTAACGTAATATCGAATATCTAAATTTTAGTGTAGCGGCGTCATGAAGCAGAGACATTAATTTTTAACGACGAGGAACAAGACTTTCCGACTAATGTTACTAAATCAGTATCATATTTAGCAAATTGATTGAGGCATTAACATATCTTTTGTATCGTATAAAATATATATGTTGATGAAAGACTTCCCTAATAAACAAAGAAAACATAAATTATTCTTTAACAAAAATGAAAACCGACTTCTAAACGTTACAAATCGAAACTAAAAAGAAGAAAAATAATTTTAATTACTTAGTTATTGTTGGAGTCGGTGCCAGCCAAAGCAAAATAATCTTAATACAAGTTAATTAATGTATCAATCTGTAAATACATATAATCAAAATATCTGTTCGAAAGTTCATTGCAAACACAGGATAAAACTTTCCTTCTTGGCTTGCTTGATTTGAAGTCGGTTTTCATTTTTGTTAAACAATAATTTAATTTTAATTTTTTAGTGGAAATTAGATATTTTGTTTAACCTAACCGTTGAGGAGATATACCTTACATCATCTCATCAATTCTTGAACAGCTTTAGAATATATATAAGCAACGTAATAAATGCCTATAAAATTTGAGAATTGCCCTCGATTTCCCTAGGATCCCATCATCAGATCCTGACTTGGTGATTGTAATCGGCCAACATTAGACGCAGACATTAATGAACAAACATAAAAAGAACCGTTGAGGAATTGTACCTTCCATCATCAGCTCATCCACATGAGATGATGATTTTCAGACAAAAATGCTTAATCATAATAGGTGCCTATAAAATTGGAGAGTTGCCCTCGATTTCCCTGGGATCCCATCATCAGATCCTGACTTGGTGACAATGGGACCCCCTCGGAGCTATACCCTACCGAACAAGAGAAACATTTTTGAAATCGGCCTGTGGGCAACGGAACGGAACGGAAATCGGTGAACATACATAAAAAAAAATATATATATATACAACGGAACATATAACCTCCTCCTTTTTTGAAGTCGGTTAAAAAGCTACTTAAAGTAATTGAGCGTCCCCCAATTGATTCGAATTGCTCTCCAAATTTGCACTTTGTGCTATAAAATAGACTTTGTGCTATAATATAGAATTATTGTAAATATGCAATTTAATTTAAAAAAAAAAGAATGAGATTAAGATAAAAAAAACATTAGTCCCGCTGAGTTTCTTTCGCCAGTTCTTCTCAGGTCAGAGGTTTCTTCTTTCCGAACTGGTGGTAGACTCATGACGTTCAGTAAGAAATTGTAACAATTTTTATGCTGAATAAAATATTTTGATTTGATTTGATTTGATTTGAATACTTAATGTCCTTTGGGTATACTAGAGTGTAGACTGGTACATATTTTTTAATTCACTTCAGTGTTAAAGCTTGGCAACTAAAATAAATTCCTACAGACGATATTTTATACTGAATAGAGACCTTTAGTTAGTGTCACGCTTTATATTCACACTAATAAACCTTAAATTACGAGTATTTCAAAAACCGTCACGCGCTTGCCGGTTGAATTAATAGTAAGTATGTAAAATACGTAGGCACTAGGCAAGTCAAAGCAGGTAACACGATTGCTTCGATAACCAAGTGAATTGGGTGCGGGTTGGGTACACTTCAAACATTTTCATTTATTTCATTCATATGCGAATCATTTTCAATATGATGAACCAATTTGCCTTACTGTAAAGAAAAATGTCTAGAAAAACTTCCATGTTCGAAAGAAATTATATATTCCCATTGGTATTGTTATACCTGAATTACGAATGAAAGTTATCAACTGACAAAAATACACAGTAGAGTATACATTTTATATAAATATACATATATAGAATAAAAGTAAATATTTCTCGAAATATGTCTTCTTTTTGTAGTTGTACTTTAATCAACGCTAAGTCAACAAAATTTGATACCTGCTTATATATAGGTAGCCGCAATAAATAAATAGGTGCACCTGATATTTAATATGTAAACGACATTGAGAACTTGGTACCTGCATAAGTGGCGGCGTAAATAGAATCTTTGAATATATAAAAACTAAACAGTTCGAAAATTACATTAATTTAATTGCAAGATTTACAGTTTTACGAGGAGGTGCGTAGATGTTTAATAACGTTCAATCGAAGCACTTGATTTGGATGCTTTATGATTTTACGATTGAAGCTGTAAATTGTTTATTTGATGCTTATGGCCTATGGGTTACGTAGTAGCACATTATTTAAGAAAACGTTTCACTTAATTGAAAAACAAACGATACTTTCAGTTATTATTATATAGTATAATTAATGCGAAAATTAATTCGGGTGGAAAGATTTTGACGAAACTTACATATATATAAACTGAAGTAACACAAGGGTAGCAAGTTGCAAGCAATTATATGAAGAGGTAGCCTTATATAATATATATTAAGTATACACAAAAATAGCCGTTAAATATTGTGTAATAAATCCCAAAGTGGGACCACCAACACCACTTTCTACCATACATTGTGTGAATTAGACATACCTCGAAGGTATGTCTTACCTCCTCATTCGCCATCAGGTCACGTTTCAAAGTACCTTCTGAGAGACGTCACGCGCATCTCTCTTCCGCTGCCTACCTCGTCATAATGACATTCGTCGGTTGAAGTTGACCAAGGTATTTTTAAGTAGCCCCACATATATGCAAATGATTTGTATAATTTTATATGTTATTCTTGTGGTTAACTAACTGGTGAATACTTATAAGTCATTTTATTGCTCTTACTAGCTACATTTCACATACTAAAACTATGTAAAATATAGTATATTTTTTTATTTTAATTTCATATTATAAAATGCACACTTTAAAAAACCGCTCTCAACTTGTTATCTACATTTTTTTCACTTCATAAGTAAGGGCTCTCGAATGTTTTGTTCTCGAGTTGAATTAAATATTCATTGGGTACGGTTTAGATGAATTCGCAATAAATATTTCAAATATTCATCTGATCAGTTCTCTTTCATGGCATAGAAAGATACAAATATTTTGTGTCCATTTTTTAACTACAGAATAAAATTGAAATAACTCCATTTCTCATTTAATAATTTTCAATAATTATAATTCATAGTTTGCGTTTCTACTACACAGTATTTTCATGGCATGACATTACAGTTTTACAATCATACTTTATTTATATAGCCTTGACCTCACGAAAGCTCATAATATTATATACCATATGTATTATTTAGAAGAGAAGTAGCTTGAAATACATACTTTTCATTGGACATAAAAGAAAACTTTTACTCTCTGGTATTAACCAGTATTTACTCGTAGTAATGAAAAAAATAGTATGTTGCGGTTTGTTTGAAAGTAAGTAATCGTTGCTTGGAAAAAGTCCGGACGGTCCCTTTAGTTAACTGCTAAGAAAGGCATTTCTTTCAGAGATTTTCTTTATACTTCATAAATACCTATTTTACTTCCAGAGCTTTGGTCTTTACTAAAGAATCTGAAACATTTTATTGTTTTATCAATACATTTAACAGCATTTTTATTTTATAACTCAAATTTCAATTCTTATTATGATTATTTTATTTATTAAAATTAAGTCAATTGTAGCGTATACAACAGACTAAGTCGCTTACAGGAAAATAAATATAAGCTAGCTGGTAAATAAACTAGAACAATGGCCTTAAGGTGGCTTTAAAGTCGGCGAAGCATGCGTGATTTCATGGCTCCGTGCTGCACGTACGGGGTTGTTTGGTACAGTTTACCTCCCTTCATTTCAAGTTCTATACTACGAAGTCATCTTACTTTCATTGTATTCAAGCATTTAACAAGCATTCAAGCAAAGCATTAATGGTCCACTGCTGGGCACGAACCTCCCTTTAAAATGAGAGGGATTAGGGTATAGCCCACCTGACCAAGTGCGGGTTGGCGGACTATGCACGTCATCCGAAATCATTCTAGGGTATCACAGATTTGCAGGGGGTTTACCCACGTTTTCATTCACCTGAAGACAAGTGGCAAAATATCAGAGTTGTGAGACCAGGATTTGAACTCGCTCGCTCGGTTTCCCAAGCGAGCGCATGTACACGTGGACAAATTGACCGTTATTTTTTATTTTAGTTATTTCCGAGTAAGTATTATGGGGGCTTCCGTTGGCGATGACATTACCTTTCCTTAAACTTTTACACGTAGGTACCTACTGTCTCTTTAAAACACATAACACCGATAATGATTTATGGCAATATGTCACTTATTTTCATAACAATAAATTGCAAAAGTACCCGATATAAATAGCATTTCTTCATTCATTGCGAACATTGTTATAGTAATAAACATGAAAACAAATTATATCGTCCTTATCTGTTATGTTAATTTAGAAAGATAAATTCAAAGGGTTTACGTTTCCTTGCAAAGCGATTGAAGTTGATTAATATGTAAGAGGAAGGCATGTTCGCGCGATTAGAACAGCAATAGATTGGAGTGAGGCGCGTGACGGACGGACAAAGGGATTCCTGAGACAAGTCGTCGTTGCAATAATGAACCGAGCCCGCGGCACCTACACCCTATTGTCTGCGGACGTAGGGTTACATCTTCCATCTCTATCATAAACGTTTCAATCAGACCTCTTCAGAGTACTATTACAAAAACTCGAAGCGTCCTGAAGCGTCTTTTGTATAACGAAAACCATTTGCCGTGATCGCGGCAGCGCGGAGTTTAGCTTTAATGAGTATTTTTCTATTGCAAAGTGTACCTAAAGCGTATCCAGGGGAAATTAAAAAGGAATTAAAAATGTAAAATAAACAGTACCTCGGGAAACTACAGTGTTTATAATTTGTCTGTTATTAACTCGAGGGTTAAGCAAATTGTTAATTTATTTACTGAGTAAACGAAAAAATAATTAAACGAAATAAAATATGGGATAAACTAAGCGTAGTAGATGCTATACGCAAACGTTTATTAGTGTTGTGTGAAGACTCTGTAGAGGATTGTTTAGGGCCTGCTTTGCAGTAAATATTGTATTAGCACCATTTTTCAATTTCAATTATTTTCCTAGTTTTATTCGATTGTCAATGGGACGAATCGGAATTATAGGCTGTAGCATAAAATCGTTTCAATGATAAATTTTGCTTTTATTATGGGATAATCTTAACTTTAATATTCATGTATTTATTTAGATATAGTGATATTACCTTGTCTCTATTGTTCAAGATCAAGATATGTTTAAGATTCTTAAAGTTTCAATTTTTCCTCTGATAACTTTTGTAGTTGTTATTTGATTATAGGTATATTTCATATTTGTAACAATGATAAATACTCAATGAGACAGTTCCACTCGCTAATTTTACTGCCATTGTATCAGGGAACGTTTAGTGTCACGCTATGTGAACTTGCACGTAACTCCGCTGTCGTACTTACATACGAGTAGATTCCTAGCATGCAACACGTGT
Organism: Boloria selene; assembly: GCA_905231865.2. Lineage (NCBI taxonomy): Eukaryota > Metazoa > Arthropoda > Insecta > Lepidoptera > Nymphalidae > Boloria > Boloria selene. The sequence goes on from HG993133.1 coordinate 5,641,721, forward strand.
AGTGTATATAGTGTGTAGTGTGTAATATATATATAGGTACTTGTATATTCATTATTTTACATTGTTGTGCATAAAATGTTTTAATGGCCTAATAGTTAAAATTTTAGCTTCGTATTTACTGAGAAAAACGTATATGTGATAAAAATATGTCTTTTACAGCCAAATACGATTGAGAGTTTTTTTTAATTCTAACATACTCTGTTGGTTTAATGTGTTGTTGTTGGTTGTTGTACCTACGTAATGAACGTTGGTTGTTGTACCTACGTAATGAACATATTTTTTGAATAAATGTACAAGATATATAATTCACAATATTTTTACTAAATATTCAACCAAATATCATATATTATATCAGTAGTTTATGTTCCTACTTTATTTATACTAACTAACCGCATGTCAAAGTCGAGATTCAATAGAGCTTTGATTAACAAGATATTAATTAACGTTAGGCTGAGAGGTTCTGTCGAACATTGCCACATCAAAAGATTAAAGTCTACATTTCTAATATTTTAACTGTTGTGTTAAATTAATGTTCTATATACTTGAATTTTCAACCGACTTCAAAAAGGAGGAGGTTTTCAATTCGACTGTTTTTTATGTTTTTTAGTTCCCTAACATAGTTGGCACTGGCATCTCTTATTATATGCATTATCAGAAAGAGTTTGAAAAAATAATAATCATAGTTGTTTTTTAATTTATGGTAGTTTTCCGGATGCACTATTCTAGTGTGAGCTATTTGAAGTAGTATATATAGATTATTCGTTGAGAACATGTGAATATTCGTCAGTTAAAAATTTGTTAATCAGAAAAGTAAGACAATATTTTATGTCATTAAGCCATTTTTGTCGGCGGTAAAAACAATTATTGCTATAAATAAATTATCAAATGTACTTAGTACAAATTAATGACATAAGTAAACAATGATTAATCACTTGGTCGGTATGGTTGTACAATTCGTTATCACGAAAATAAATCCTACATTCGAATAAGACAGATTTGATTTAGGATTACAGTAGGCAAAATCCTCGTTACGTACGTATTTTTTAAATCGCGAAACCTTACCAATAAAGTTAATTCCAAAGTGACTTTAGTTTTACAGATTGCCAAAATTTCAATTAAATCTGATATTCGATTTGTATTATTATTGATACTGTTGCTAATTTATCAATATTATGTAAAGAATTATAATAGTTCAATGAAAATATTTAAACTTAAAAATAATATAATGGGAATTATTCAATTATAGATGTTGATTTGTATTTTCGTAAATATTTGTCAAACATCGAGACATATGTCGTAAAAGGTAAACGCAGTATTGGATCAGATAGTTCGTAAAGAGCACGTATATATATAGAATAATAGTTAAAAACGATATGGAAACCATCGAAATTTATCAAATTGTATCGCAGACCAGTCATTTAATCGTCTAGGCTCGACTTAGGCTCTAGGCTCGACTTAGGCTCTAGGACCACAGATTTTGTACCGAACAACAATAGTTTGGGCTATGTTTATTTCTGGAGACCAAAATTTTTTCATTTTTATTTAGACTGCCAAAAATACTGAAAGTACATCTCGAATACGTTCATCCAACATTTTAGTCCATCTCCATCGACAGGTATTCGTTAACACGTAACTGACTGAAGAGACAAAGGCACTTAAAATTTTCACAGTTTTTGCTATGACTTTTTTACATTCTCTTCCAGCGCTACACTTGATTGGCGATTTTGGTTCTCAGTAATTATCGCAGTTGGGGGCAGTTTTGTGTCGATATAAAAGGGTCTTTATTAAGAATCCTATTCAGTGTTACATTTTCTTTATAATATATTATGTACGTACTAGCTTATCCGGTCTGTTACGCTGGAAATAACTTAAAATAAATAAAACAGTTCCTATAATTTTCTAGTAAAACAAAAATAGCCTTAGATACGTCTTAGAACATCAGCATTCTGCGAGTGAAAGTACCGTCAAAATCGGTCCATTTCTTTCAGAAATTAGCCAGTACAAACACACAGACAAAAAGTTTAAAAATTGTAATACTTTCTTAGGTTTACGCGTTTAAAAATTGATTTTTTGATGTGATTACAAACAGTTACTTTAATTTTGTTTATATGTACTGTTGTACTGATGTACAGTATATATGATACATATGTTGGTGGAAATGTAGATATTATGCTGTAAAATAATGACACTAATGAAATTCCTACCTTCATTAGTTACTACGTTACTACGTTATTATTCATGAACAAAGCCTAATTAAAGACTTTCTTATTACTTTTTCACAAATTGAAAAATACTTCGGGAATAAATTCTGAAACCTTTTATAGAATGTTGCTATTAAAAGAGAAAGTTTAATTAATAAAGACGGCTATAAGGAAATACAATATTTTATACAGGCTTACACGATGTAATTTATATTTTATAACCAAATGTTTCGTATGCTTTTTTTGTGACCGTTTACAAAACTTATTAACCGTCTTGTTGTGTGCGAGATTTATAAATTAATGTTAATCAAAACTGGTAATGTGGTTGAGGAGGATTAAATCAGTAAAATGATAGGTTTATATTTTATATCACCAACGATATAATAAATCGTTCAAATATCAGTCAAGATACGCGGAGCACTAACTCGTTTAAGCTGGAGGCTCCTGCAGACACAAGTTGCCGGATAATCCGTATAATACTATTACGCTCTACTCTGATACTCTTTATCACTAGATGCTGCTTATACCGGATTACATTAATATGCTTATAAATATGAGTACCAAAATAAATTAATTTAAGAAGCAGTTTTTTTAAATTATAATCCTTTGCCTGCAGGCGTGCTATTTAGTCTCGTAGAGATTGAAAAAAGATATAAAAATACCATATTTTTTTCCTATTATAATTTTAATATATAAGTGAAATAGAATGGAATCTAATTGGTAAATTCTGTGGGAAATCAAAACGTCTACTCTACAGACATGGTTCGACATGAGGCAGAAAAGGTATAAGCGATAATCTATCACTCTAGTAATAGAGGGATAAACAGGATTAGGTATATGTTTAGGAAGAAAAGTCGTGTTATATTAATAATAATTAGATTCTTTATTAATTTGATGTATTGAATCTGCAGACGTTCCCAAACTACTTTTTGTTCGTGATATGCTTGTACTGAACCTTTCAGTATTTTGTGATTAGATACTAAAGGATGTGGAGCAATTACAAAGCAGTGATCTTGGGTTTAGGATTACTTTGATAAAGGTTTTCATTAGAAGGAAAAGGGAACGGAATAAAAGATGTAATTTCGTTCTCATGTTTTAACCGCGTTAATATGGCAAAGGGTCGAGGGAAATCTGTGGTCGATAAATTAGTGTCGACCATTACTTTGGCTTTTTGTCAACAGTTCTCTTCCATGTTAATGTTTGTTTATTATATGCTATGCCTTTGTTTCGTCGAGAGTCTGTGGTAAAGCGACCTACTTTTGAATAAGTATTAATATAAACGTCCATCACTTTTTAAAATAAACATTATTATTATTTATAAATATAACTGCAAAGGTTTCTAGTAAATGTTTGTGTGTCCTTTGATTTATCTCATAAAAAATCCGAAAGTTAAACACATAACCCCTCTTCACCGGCATATCTATATGTAATATTCTAAGTTATTTTTATAAGTATGTGATTATTTTTTTATATTCGCTATTTCAATCTTTTATACATTGGGTGAAAGAGCTATCGAATTAAATTATCTAACGATAAAGGTAATTCACTTTTTTGTTCGTTTTTATTATATGCCATGTTATTTTATACATTCACAACGGCGTTTGCAATTTAAACTACACTGTAAAATTATACTGAACATGAAACTATTAATGGATATTTTCGATAGCTTGGATAGCTTTTCAAAGTTGTCCCGATCCAATTTCTGAAAAGATTTGTGGAAACCAGTTTGGAGAAAAAATAGCAGCTAGAATTTCAAATAGCAAATTGTGAAAATATCGATTTTGATTTGTTTGTAAAATAATAGTAGAACTCAGATTTATAAAACAAATAAAGGCAAAAAGGCAACATATTATCGAGTTATATGTATAGAATGTATTTCATAAGCAATTTTCAATATCACTGCATTTTTTAATTACAAGTAGGTAATTAATACTGATTATTCTATACCTATTATAATTTATTTTACGTAAAATATATTTGATCGCAAATTTTTCATGGGAAACGCAAAGGTTGAAATATGAAATGACCTTGTCGCGCTTTTAGTGTCATGACCCGTTTTTCACTATAATATTTTCAGTATATAGGACTGGACTACTTTCCCGTAGTACAGTTTGGTACTACTTACACTTACTACAGCTTCCTACTTCTGTAGGAATTGAAAACAAAGTTTGTGGTTACACGACACAACATTTCGTCGAAAGTGTTAGAAGCAAAAACTTTTTTGTTGCTGGAGTACGAAACGGCTTCTTTTAGTGGATCGCTTTAAGGAAATGAATATCATTTATCATTGTCACCTGTCAATCTGATACTGGAACTTGGTAGATGTGACACGATAATTATATCTCCTAATCTAAGGTTGGTTGAGGCCTATAAATCCTTTTTTTGCTTCCACTAATGTACTCGACATCGATCTATATTGGTTGATGAAATGGCCTTTGATAAATTAATCGTTGCATGAAACATAAGTGTTTTACTATTGTGCAGATAAGTATCTATATGAACCAGGTAACAATTTAATTTGTTATTTAAATAAATAATATCGTTCATGTTTTAAAATCCAAAAAACAAGTTTAAGCTACCTAAAAAAATATGGTATTAATTCTGTAGAATTGAATTCTGATAGAAATATAATACATTGTCTTATGAATATTTAAACACGACAATTCTAAAAATATTGCCGCAATAAAATCTCTACAGTAGTCTAGACAGAAATCGTTCCGCTCGTTGTTTTGATCAATGAATAAAAATTATAATGTAGATAAAAGATAGTTAAAGTATCTTATTAGTATCTAGCACTTCTGCGAAGTAGGAATTTGGGTACATAAAATTGTATCAGTCGCTGTAATATATTATGTAGCTTTTATGTACAATACAACCTCAGTTTATTGAATTGCGAAACAGGACTTATCTAGTCTATAATGAACGTAATAACGAACCTGTCAAAGCATATTACGTAAAGCCCACACAAAGGATCAGATATTAATAGCAGTATCGGCATCGATAATATTATAGCGGTCTAAATACAATATGGAACACATCAAGAGTATTCAAAGGCATGTGTTAGTACGATTTATTGAGTTGCTAACGTACCTACAGTAAATTAATTATGCTTATTATATGAGAAACATTTTGTTAGGGTATTATGTTGGAATATAACAAATGCCAGCCTTATTAATAATTTGAAAAACAATTCTTAACTTTATAAAGGTAGAAAAAAAATCTGTCAAATCTGCTGTACATATATGTAGAGTACAGAATGCAGCGTTTACTGCACTATTGTTTTGTGTTAGTTGAATTTTTAGTGCTCCCTACTTTAATTGAAAAAATTAGAGCTCTTAAACTTTTTAACTTTGTTCGTCGTCCAACTGTCAGTTAAGATCCTCCTTCTCAGGAAATACAAAAGACTACGGTCCTAAAAAGCGTAAAGAGTTATTTATCCATTTTTTATAATCCATAACTTAAACGAAGATAGCAAATCAAGACACGCTTCAGCTGCATTCAGATGGGTATCACTCGTTTATTTTAATACCTCACGAATATTTTGTATTTAATATTAGACACAATTCGAGCCATTATTGCTGTCAATTTTGATTATATCAATGTGATGGTTCCGTCTGTTAATGGAATATCGTTATCACGCACATTTAATTTATATCATGCGGGATAGGATATTTCTATAATTTAAAAACAAATGAGTAGATTAACTGCCAGTTTCTATAACCTATCTACCGATAGACCGGTAGATACTTTCATACGATTTTGACAGGTTGTAACTTTTAATGTGTCAAAATAGTATGAAAGTAACTACCGGTCTATCGGTAGATAGGTTATAGAAACTGGCAGATAATGTTTAATTAAAAATTAATTAATGAATTAATTAAAGAACTTGTAAATTATTTGATAAATAATATTGACGAAACTTTTAGTTCAGTTTGTAGCGTTACTCGCTGTGCCAGCGGTCTTGGGTTCTAATCCCGCTGGTGGCAGTCGTTTTTGCTCGAGAGTGCATTCATTTGATGAGCATGAATATTTTTAATTTTGTCTAGGTGCTTTGTTTATAATGTGTATGTATTAAAATTTATATATGTGTAGTGTAACAACTATCTGGTATCCATAACACAAGCCTCATAGCTTACATGGAGCTAGTTGGGGCTGTATTGTCCCAAAATCTTATATTCTGTATTTATGACGATTTACGTTTATAGGTATTAAGGAAGATAAGAAGAAAAAGGGAATGAATACAGAATACAAAATAGCTATTTACATTGTCACTATGAAGATTTTTAATGTTTTATAAGATGGTACGTGGTCGAAGTGCGATATTTTTTCTCCAGTTCCGGTGTAGATTGGCGATGAGATAACATTGTCTTGGGTACCGGGACTAATGGAGCAGGTAGCCTTAGGGAACTTGCTTTGTTTTAAATTAAAATCCGCATCAGATACTTTCAATTGAGGAAGAAAGATAATTACCTTCCTTACAAACGCAATATCGTACTCGTACCTAGAGAACAGTTAAATGTTATTAATCAAAGTAAAATTAAAAGAAAGTAATTTACAGAACAGAATAAAAATATTATTTATAGAAGTACTTTAACTTTAGTGTATTATTAATAGTATTTTATTATGCTACAATTTATTACTTTTTTATATATAAAAAATCCGTATTATTTTCTTAAATATATTGGATTACAAGGAGCATAGTTTTTTTAATATATTAGTAATACATTACCTTTACCAATCGACATGATTTTTTTTCTTATGAATACGACTTTCATGATTATAGGAGATAATGTTTTACAAACACCCTAATGAATTGCCAAAAAATGTAATGTGTTATCTTTATCTGAATATATTATAGCATTTTCTAATCCTTATTTCAATAAACTTAATCCGATCGTCGTAAATCGAATTTCTGAATAGCTTTAGAAATCGAAGAAGCTATTGAATGCAAAAACATTGAAGATTACAGATTGGTAAATAGCGTTTTGGCTCCGGTGAATGAACCACGTTGTAATGGGTAGGAGATCGTTGGTGGCGGCATGCCAAACTCTGGGATCCTCTGTAAATGTTATCGATATTGCCAAAACCTAGTGTTTGTCAACGTAAAATCTTCTGAACTACTGTTTTAGATCAAGCTTGATGTTTGGTTTTATGTATTATAAAAGCGATTTTTAATTTTAATAGAATCACTTTACTTTTAATTGCTTTACTAACTTTATTGTTACAAAATTTGCGTAATTATTTTTAGTAAGGTAATTTAAATGTGCAACTTAATTTAGTTACAAGTTAGTTAGTAACATTAATAACATTGAAAAAAGGTGAAACATTATCAATTTATAGCTCATAATAAGCTGCCAATTTAGTCAATTAGAGTAGCAACGCCGGCAATAGTCAAATCGATAGGTACACATATGTTGATAAAATTGCAACGAGGTCAAAGTTGAATATAGCAAATTAAAAGAAACATATTATTCTATTTTTAATTTCATTCTTATTTACAGTTTCTGAAATTATGTAGGTCTTGCCTTTTAATCATGTATCGCTTAAGACTGGATAAACGGATTTCAATGGGACGTTCCCTTATTCGAAGGACTTTAGCCCCTTTGAATCATACAACTAAGTTTATTTCTATCAGCCAAATAGAAGGTTAATCTCACGGTACTATCCACTCTATATGTGAGATATGAGTGTCAATGCATGCCATCATAAAACCACACACATTATAATGGCAAGACGAAAGCTCAAAAATGCACGTAGGTCATATTTTTGTAATTTTATACTTGTATGCATAGTATGCATAAGATATCGAAAGGCTAAAGACATACCCAATTTTCTCCTAGTCATGACTTACAGACTTATAAAAGGTTCGACGCTAATACTGCGGTGAAAAACCCAGCAAAATTGTGGGTTAGATTTCCGCGGTGGCGTTCTGCCAAACCGCTCGAATATCCTCCACGGAAAACCTTATCGAGTAACACTTCACTTATACGACCACCAAATAGACTGTAATATTTGCCAACATACACTAACATTACCAAACCAGCCGTAACCTATTTGCCGAGATAAGTATAACTCGAATATTTTATAAGATTTTTTTATCCCACCTTAACTTTCAACAACGGTATTAACTTTAAAATAGAAATTCTTATGGGTAAACGATTTACGGCATAATAAGTATTTTGTTTCGATTATATATCGGTATAAAATTTACCATTTGCGTAAATATTTTATATCATTGTATTTATTTGTTATTTATTAAGTGACCAAATTATTTGCATCTACGCTTATCTAAGTTAGTTTTTTACTAATGAAAATATAAGTAATGTATTTATTTAACTAACTTATTTGATTAAATAAATAAAAAATATTTGTCAATTTAATTAAATAATTATATATTTATTAAAATAGCCATCAAAGCAAATCACCATTAAAGCTTTTTTGAAGCTTTTAGTTCTCGGGCAGTATAAGTATAAATTATTTTGAGATTTGATTTAAAACTTACAAATTTTTCCACTAATAAAAAAAACATTTACATAATAATGTTAAAAAGTTTTACTAAATGTACAAGAATACATAATGCATTCTAGGGTAGTTTTGCAGTTTTTCTATAAGCATTTCTAAACAAACGGGGCGTAGTATTTTATGATAATAATTAAAATACTTTCCTAATGATCTGTTAAAAATACGTCATAAAACGTAGCTAACTAACGTGAAGCTATTTCACGTGCTTATGTTAATGTTTGTGGTACAAAATGATGTATATAAAAATAAAATATTTTACATTCTGAACATCCAACTTTGGCGGCGTGCCAGAGCTTTAAAAACAATGTTTTACAAATGTTTGACGTGTCATGTTTATATGGTACAGGTAGGAAGCCGCATGCAATTTTACAAGAAGTTTTATGTTTTCTTTTAACGTTTGGATTAATATTTTATAATATAATGGTATGACTTGTGTTTTTTTTAAAATTGTACCTATTGTTTTGCCACAAGAAGAAATGTCTAAGTCCCTTTGATATACTTAATTAGATGTATAGTTTATAACAATGTTTGTCTTTTAAATACGTTATCAAACGGCTTCTGAGATTAATAATATATACAGATTTTGCTTCACGACTTACGATTAAAGAATCAAATGTTTTATAACTAAAAGTCTTATTAAAGTTAGTCTAAATGAAATTAAAATCAAATTTCAATTACCGCTATAAACGCCTAATTTGAAATATTCGCCACATTTCACTAGCAGCTTTCGTTAGCGGTCACAATTTGTACCAACAATGTAATTTGTGCATTCGATGATCCATTAAATTAGAATAGTAAAATAACGAGCTTGGGTAATTTGTACCGGTAACGGTTATGGCGGGGTGCCAGCCGCTGTTAAGTTATGTATGTATGTTCGAAGATGAATTATGATGCAAGTAAGAAAATTTCTTTGTAATATTCTACCCTTATAAAGTTTAACATTAAATCATTTTTATTTTTACATACGAGTAATATAACTACTAGTGACTTACCCTCGACTTCTATGTAGTTCATGGCCTATCTTTTGATTGAATTTCATTTAAATCCGTCCAGCAGTTTCACAAAGAAGTACCTACGTAATTCATGAGTTTCCTGTTCGTAATACATATGTAGTATTTCTGTATATGAAAGTAGTTCTGTAGATAGTAATATGCGAATATTCCAAATATAAGTGTTTGTAAATATAAACTTTTGTTTCATTTTTTTTAACGATCGACATATTTTTTAATTTAAGGAAAACCGTGTATTTGAATGATATAATTCAATAAAATGGATTAAATTAGAATAGATAGTGACATAGATACATAAATATATGTAAAATGTATACAATAGTTGCTCACTTTTATATAAATAAAACAATGTACATACATCCGTGTGAACTACGTATAATGTGACTGACGGTATGGCGTGCTTTTTATATTTCTCATATTTCAAACACAGTAGTTAGTTTTTTGTTTTGTTTAAAACCTTTGTTTGAATTTTATCCTTTCCCTAGTATTTATTTACTTTATTATTTTCATTTTAGTTTCATTACTATTTTGCAAATAGAGATGATGTGACAAGTAACATTATATATTCCACGCCCCCAAGCAATGTATTTGAATACATGTGTGACACAAGGCTACAGAGTAGTTGGACCTTGTAGGAGAATATTTACGGCCTATGAGTCCCTATCGCCATCTTAGATGCCATAAAATTGAATCGAGTTCAAAACTCAAATTCAGATTGTAATCTTTCCATGTCAGCCCTGAAAGCTGTTTCAAATTGTCAAAGTTTTACTGATTAAGTATTATTTAATTAAGCTTTTATTGCTAGATGATATTAATGAGAATTGTTGAAACTTTTTATATGTAACAAAAACTTATACGTTTTTGGTACATTTATTGGTACACCTATCTACTAAAATGTAGCAATAAATTATGCTACAGCATAAAAGCACTATTGTGTTAAATGTAGTAGCAAAGTTATCCCAATAATTAATTTGAACTTCCCTTATGTCATCCGAACTTCAAGATTGATTTTGATTGATGATTTGATAAGAGCAAACCATCCCTTGTTGGAAACTTGAATAATTAATATAAGATGTAAGTGCACATTATAAGTTATGAATGTTTGTATATACTTTAATTGTAATCCAGTATAGGTATATTAATATTTTATACTAGTTTTTTAAATAGCACTTTAGAAACTCGTTGATAGTATCGCCACAAAATTTCCCACTTTCAGAGGGCAATCGTTGAAAATAATCTGAACACTGGCAACATTAAATTCTCCTTACACGCTATCTTGATCTCGATCAAACACGAGTACCCATAAACCCGCCCACGTCGCGTCGCCACGCAGTCTGAAGGCAAACTTCTTAAACATTTCCAATAAGGAAATTTATCAGTTGCATATTTATCGATAAACCATGCAAATTACACCCGTATATCATCCGCTCTTAGTGAAAGAAACCGGTGGCATTTATGACGTACACGGATTTTATGACTTTGTATAATAATTTCAAATATTTATAAGAATATATACATTTTATTTTTGACTTGCGGAACCCAGGCGGGCTTTACTCGCGCTATACCGCTAGTTTAATATATATAAAATGTTATAGCAAAATACTATTAACACTTACTAAAATTGAATTATAAAAATATTAATAACGTCATGTATGAGATTATAATGAACACCTTTGAGTTTAATATAGACAAAATAATATCGTTTATTATTGTTGTAAAACTTTCCATTTTAATTTTAAAAAGTTTCTAGCAGAAATTCTTGGAAGTGACATTAAAATTTTAATAAACAGGAAAATGTTTTGTCATATTGAATTGGAAATGTTTGCGAAAGTCACTTTTAGGGGTAAGCAAAAGGAGCTCTTCTATAAGCAATCCTATTGTTACTTATACTCCAACTTCGTTAAAGCCTACAAGTTTTAAGAGCTAAAGTTAACTTTGCATATCTTGTCAAAAGCAATTCCAAGTCGTGTAATTACGATCTTGGTACTGATATAAATTGTGGACTCTCATATTTAACTACATATATTCGAAGTGAGCACGTTACCCCAATAATTTCCTCTAACGAGAACATAATGCCTATATAATGTTGTAGTCTACTAAAGGAACATTTGGAGATTGAAATTTCCGTTCTTAGATTAGAAGATTGTCATAAAACAAAACCTAATTTATATATTACATTATCAATAAAAATGATACCTTATGTTTTCCTATGATTATAACTCACGGATGATAACAACTATCCTATATAATTAAGTCAATGCTGTGATTTCGGTGCCAATAATGCAGCCATTTTGAAAGATAATTAAAGCAATTTACATGTACACATATGACATGGTATTAAATTGCCGCCACACATATATTAGGATTTTGATGGCTATCAAAGCCTAAAATCTAAATTATTATTATTATTAAATTAATTAATAATAATTTGCACAGAAATTAATTTTAGTCTAGAATAACATATAGATTGATTTTCATCCCGAAAAAGTGCGGTTCCCGTAGGATACCCATATTGACGGTGAAGAGAGAGGAAACATATAAATATTTGTTATATTGGTCATAACTAACTTTAATTTTACATCTATATTGTTATTGTAATTTATATGAAAGATATAAAAAATTGATAAAATAGATTTATATTGTGCGAGTATTTTGAATGGTTTTATTGAAGTGGAATTAAAATATAGGTATCACATTTGTGTAAAATAAATGGAAGTCATTGGACAATAAGCAGGCACATGTAGTCGAACAATCTGGTTCACGCTTCAGTAGATTTCGCGGCTCGATTGAATATTAGTATCGGACCACGGCGCGGTCTTTGATACGAGCCGGATTTATGTGCAGATAGCTGTAAACGGAACATACTCATATTATAATCCCTCTATTGTACCCATATGTATTACGTGTATCTAATCTTCGCCCGTAAACATATATTACACGGCATTGTTTTGTTCAGAAATTATGCCTGACTTGCAGTGTTTGAGAGTACCACAGTAATGTGATCTCGATGAGCGCATTAATAAATTTCTATGCGGTCCTTTTGATAACGTTTACTTGTATTGTATTAAACATGCGTCCCAATACCAAAGTGGGTATGTGTTTTACACTTTCCTACAAGAACTTCAACGAACTGAGATCAGGGCTGGTATTCTCGACATAGTTTAGTCATAAATATTGTGATTTTTTTATTTTAATTATGAATGTCTTTCAGGTAGTTTTCATTGATAATTACGACGTAACGATACAAATCGATTCAATATCGATGACTAACTTTATCGAGACTGCCAGGCTAAAACTAGTTTTTGCCAGTCTTTTTGTTCAAAGTTATCGGTATATCTGTAAAAACTAATAACATTTAAACCTTGATGCTTTTTTGAAGATATAATTGTGTAGTTTTTCATTAATAAAGTTTTACAGGTATTTTAAGAGCCTTCTTTAAGATGTGAAGTTTAGACTTTAGATAATTGTATAATGTTGTACTATTAATATACTGGATAACAAATGTTCTACCCACGTACACATTCTGAGTCACATTTGCATTTGTCGATATTTTATGAGCGTTTTGCACTTGTCCTTAGATGCGGTCTTCACGCTGATTTCACGGAGCTGACTGCTTGTGTGGGCGGCGAGTTGGACCGACACGAAGGTTCCGCTGTGCACAGACGATATTTCTACATCACACTTCTTAGAGAACCTGTCGCAAGGTTAGTTACCACATAAATATATTACCACTAATTGCAAAAATATAACAGTTTTAAATTAATTTTATTGCAAACACCTGTTTCTACATTATACGAGTATTTAATACTCTTACAAACTTCGATTATAATAATGTTTTAATATGTTTATGTGCATTTGATAATTATGCAAATAATTCTTTATTTGAATTGCGATTTAAATCGGTAATCGTTCTCGTATTTCCTGTTTGATCAGCTATGTTTCGTGGAGGCAAAGTCATTGGTAAACTTATAGCAGTAATGACTATAGATGAAAAATTCTGCAGCACTTTAAATAAAATACCTATTTTGATTTTTGGGTCGGAAGGGACACGTCGGGATTCAAAATCTAAAATAAATCCACGAAAAAACCGATAACATATTTTTTTATTCTGAAATATTCGCATATATTTAGAAAGCATTATGAATAAATGGTAAGAATAGAATCAATCATGTCAATATTATGTTATCAACCCTATAACCTATTCTTCTTAAGAATTGCTAGCGTCTCTAGCTTCGCTTCGGGTTCGTCCCTATCGAAAAAGAAAAACAAATCTTATCTCCTGAATAAAAACCGGGGTAACATTTGTGGTATTCCAGTGTATGTATGTATATAATCTATGTATATATGCCAAATTCCATCCAGATCTGTTCAAATGATCTGGCGTGAAAAAGTAAAAAAGATTCATCCATTCTAACTAAATACCACATTTAAAATATTAGTAGAATGTAACTAGTTATAAGTAAAGTTTTTTTTTATTCGAAACATAAATCACAAATAATTTAAGTTAAATAAAAAATCTTTTTTTCTTGAAGATTTTATAAGAATTAAATAATAGAATATATAAAATATTTATTTGCGTTGTTTCGTAAATAAATACACAAACGTGGTTGGAAGCGATACATAAAAATATCGTAAAATGAAGGAACGACATTTTAGCTATCATACTATTTCACATGTAAGCTCATATAAGCCCAAATAAGTTATGAAAATCGCAAGGTCAAAGCGGAGTAATGCGGCCCCGACGTCGAAATTATGTATGACCTTAATATGCGTCTTACTTTATGGGCCAGTGTGTATTCTAGGATTCAAATCTGAATACATATCTAGCATACTATACGTTATGTAGATTACCTAATTATTTTATTGAATAGTTATGCATAAGTAAGAAATATTATAATATAAATATTAGTGTCACTTTTTATGAATTATACTCAGTATGTAATCAGACCTTTTTAACATCCCACTGCTGGGCGCGGCCCTTAGATATGATGGGGGTCAAGACATAGTCCACCATGCTGGCCGAGTGCGGTTTGGCGGACTTCACATAATATCATTCGAATACTTAGTAGGTTTATGAATTATAAACATAAATATTATTATGTAAGGAATACATATACCATTTTATTTTGTTTATTTTATGGTCGAGTAAAATAAAATATATCGATTTTATACTTTAAACATTGTATACTAATTATATGCTTCAGAGATAAAACAACGTGCGAAACAGTTAACTTATAGGTTGTATGTATATTGTACGTCTATGGGGTTCCTTTAGGTAGTAGGTGTTAATATGCAAAAATACTCAACGCAAGACTTGTTTCAGATATTTATCAGAGTACCGACACGTGAAACGAGGAGCAACGTGGAAGGGCTCGAGGCACTGGTGCCAAGGTCGTACTGCTACTGGTAAGGATCTACCCACTACAGATCATTTATAATTCAAAGAGGAAAAGCTTCACGTCTTTATGAATTGCCAAAACGCTAGATATCGCCATGTCAAAGTTTATTATTCCTACATTACTAAATGTTGGTTCGTGGAATATATTTTCCCTAGCATGAGCATTACATATTTCTATGAATAAATAATAGATAGGTAATATTGATGAAATGTACAAAATACACGAAACTTTGTATTAAATGAATTTTATTACAATTAATAATATATAATATGTAATATAACAAAGAAAGCTTAATTATTTTTTCGTTTTAAGCGAAAGTATTTATAAAATTAAATTTTAATTTAAAAATTAAAACATAACATATTTTTTTTTTAAATTTTAAAGATTTCTATAATATTATCTTTTCGATAGGCGACGGTATAATAACCAAGCTTTTGATTACGTATAAATGCTTGGGAAATCTGAAACCTTTGTAAAAAGAATTCCGACCTGCACTTTAGTCTTTTTTATATCAAATCAAAATATAATTTATTGAAATACAAGTTATTCAAGCACTTTTAAATCTTCAAAAGTCACAATTTACATTGAATTTCAGTGTGAAAGTCTATCACTCTCAGTTCTTCTGAGAAGCGCCACCGAGAAACGATGATTTTCTCTTATAAAATAATATTTACTTACAATATTGCGATACAATAATAATTATTATCTTGTATTATATTATATATAATTCTATGTCAGCTCAACCAGAATTTGTCGCACACATGATATCTCCAAAGAATTCCTTAATTAGGTAGTAAGCTTTATATTATATATTGGCTTGGTTATTAATATATTATGTATATAAGAATACATGAATTATTCCTATTAATGTATTACCTGTTTCACGCTTATAATGAGACATGAGATCGCTTATGTAAATGAAGCTTATACAATTTTATACAGAAGAAATACAATCTATCTATAACTTTACAAGGTTATAATCACTACATAGTATTCGCTCTGTGCGAAGCCGGTGGTGGGGAGAAACTGATTTACCGTCAGCGCTACCCGTGGCTATATCCGATACTACGGGGGGCTGTTTTTATGTTTCGAGTTAGCTAAATATACAAGTGAATTGTTATTTAAAATTTATTTAAATAAAATAACATAAAATGAGTCACAAAAGTTGTTGTGTTGTAAGTTGTAAGAATACAGGTAGAAAAAGTGCTTGTCATTTTTATAAATTTCCAACAGCAAGTTGGAAAATAAATCAGAGGAAAAAATGGATAGCCGCTGTTAGGAGACAAAAGTAAGTAGAATCATAACCTTACTATCCGTAATAATAAAAATCTTGAAAGGAGTAAAACTTAAAAAAATAGTAAGTTTAGAAAATGCTAGGAAATATTATTATTAATTAAAAAAAAATTTTTTTTAAACATTTTTAAATTTAGCATAATTATATATTAAAAAATAAGATTGAATTTTTTTATTATAAACTTTTCATTAATTATTTAAGATTCATTTACTCTTTGCCACTTATAATATTAAACAAAAAGATTATCCATACCAATGATCATAAATTTTAAATATTAAATATTAAAATCTAAAAATAAAAATGATAAATTTAATCGATTAACAATTTTTCCCAGCTTTATTATTGAATTGTAATATGTTAATTTTAGTTAGCAAACATAATCTTTTTTTTTTGTACTCAAAAACAATCAGCACTTTTAATTTGTAGAATTTTGAAACATAAAATATTTTGGTAATTTCGTTTAATCTAAATTTGCTATTAAAAAAAAATAATTGAATGTTTATTCAAGTTTTCTTATAATTTTAATTTTAAAAAAAACTTTTTCTATTTTCTTTTTATTTGATTTCAGTCTGATTTCAGTTAACCTACCTTTATGTGTGCTAACTTCTATGCTACTTTTTCGGTATTAACTATACTTACATTTTATTTTTTAATGCACAAGAACACTTTACATTAACAAATATTTATTATAAATATTCCCTTTAATTAAAAAAGCATTTTTTTATTTATCATTCGATATTATTATTACTGACAGCCATTCAATACTTAGTAAAATATATTACAATAGCCCCCTGTAGTTCAAACGTACCATGGCGCTGAAGTCGCGCACAGAGCGAATAAAACAAAAGTCGCTTCTCGCTGTCTATATTATGGCCCTATGTGTGCTTAGATCTTTAAATCTACGAAACTACGCAACGGATTTTGATGCGGTTTTTTTTATTAGATAGAGTGATAAGAGAGGAAGGTTTTTATGTATAATACACTAGCGGAACCCGCGGCTGGGAACCCGAGCGAAGCAAGGGTGAGTCGCTTGTATACTATATTATGATAAAAAATATGTTTTCTAAAAGACTAATAAAACTTTCTTTTAGTAACAATAAAGTATTAGATCGTAGAAAGAAAGAAGAACAACGTATTAAATCTATGTTATATCAATTTCGGAGTCTTAGTTGGTGTACGTTAAAATTATTTTTGGTTCTATTCAGCGTGAATTAGACTAACTACAATAAATTTATATTTCTACACGACTGCCCAAAATGGAGTGTTTTCTCTTATTATTATTTTTTTATACATAAATTAAATAATAACTGTTTAATCTAATACCACATTACAAGTGTTGTGTTTTAAAATGTTTTCATAGTAATCTTTTAACGTAAACGTTTGCGTAGAATATATAAGGAAAATTTACAGATAAAAGTAAAAAGCCAAAAGTAATCTGGTATGGCTCAAACAAACCACATACGAGTAAAACGTGTTTGCGTTTAATAACACATTGATTGAAAATAGAGAATATCGTTATAAAAAGCAAATAAAATCTATCGTTTTTTGAACATAAAGTGGAGCTATCTGGGTAATAAAAATATCAATATCAACATCAAAAATAAATTGATGTATTGCCGCGACACATCTGTGAATCATTCTCTTAATTAAAAAATAAACAAACTCGACGGTTAAATGTATTTTGATTATTTATCTATTTGCATTATTTATGTATCTAATTATAATTCCTATATTCATATTTCGAGGAATAATTTAAATATTTAAATGTTAGCGGGCGAAGACATTAGTTCTAATAAGATTTTCATATTCACTAGTATAATTGTACTATACTAGTAATATAGTTCTATATATCTCTATATAGAAACAAATGGTGCATGAGATATCTTATAATAATGGATGATTTTATACAGCTATTACAGATACAATACATTGTGACACGAATACTTCTTTTTTACCCGGCTGCGCCAGGAGGGTTATTTACTTTCAAATTACTCGTAGTGAAAACTTGTATCATGTCTAATGGAATTATTTTTTACATTTATGTCTTGTATATAAGCGCTAATGTGATTAGTATAATCAATAATCATATTCATATTCCTCGATCCTGAATTTTTTCGGAATGTACGCTGGTATGACGAATACAAATACATATTAAAAATAGACTTGCCTTTGTTTATGTCTTTATATTTAGTGTGTTACAAGTTTATGCACTAAAAGTAGCATAACATTACGATCGCCTCGACCCCTTGCGTTAACGTTAACGCATGTTGAAATTTGCAATATAAGTAGTTATGCGGATATTTGTTTTACACTTTGCCTACCAGAAAAATGAAATCTCAATATGATGTGAAACCAAGTTTTTATTTTGCACTAACAACCCAAATTGTTGTTCAAAATTTCTTCTTAATCCATTTAGGGTTAACAAACATAATATGTTCTTACATACACACATACACGAAGATTCTTAATTATAATATAAGTAATATTTTTATTAGCTGCGGAAGTGCCGCCATGTTACACGGGGGATTCATGGCGAGGCGTCACCCTTGAGGAGTTTGCAGCGTGTCCGTGGAACTTGGCGAACAACAGACAAACCCGTATGCTCGCGGACTTAGCTCTCGTCGGATGCTACAACGGGACATTGCGACATCGCACCTCTGAGACGGATAGGGTGCTACTCGCATCTGCTAAGCGGAACTTGGTGGCTTTGTCGTACTTTGGACTTACGGAATTCCAAAAGGTAAAATAATTAATTCGCTTATTAATTAGCTCTTTCATGGAATTCTGCCAAGTCAAGATTGTTATTACTGATTTGTTACTTTAACTTGTTCTTCGCATTAAGATTATTTTAAGGCTTAACAAAAAAATCCATTCGTCACTGTCGAGCTATTGGGGATTAGTTTCACATTTAAAACCTAATATACATAATCGATCATTTTGAATCGAAAAATATACATACTCACCTAAGGTTAAACATTTTAGATCATTAGCATTATTTTGTAATTTAAAATGCTTGGAATAGACAAAGAGTTGTATTAGAAAATAAAATATGTACATTAACAAATAGTAAGTAAAGCAGCTCACGTTTTATGCATATAATAAAATTCTAACTGAGTCGAAGCTTTATATAAAACATTTTTGGAAAATGATATTGAAATATTAATTAATATGAGATATAGAGATAGAATTTATTTAGAGATATTTAGAATTTTTGTCCGTCTGTCTGTTGGTCTATCTCTCTATCTGTGACCGCATCACGAGAAAACTATTAAATAGATTTAGATGGGTATCATAGCTACGCCAACAGGAGAAATTTATACTTACCGGTAAAACGTATCTAGCTACTTAGTTGAATATAAAAATTAAATCTTTTCTGTCAGTACAATATCCATTGAATGAGCAAACGACGCTATAATATTAATATATTTATTATTCTTTATAAAAGAAGCGTCCACTTTGTATTACTTTATCTTTTCATAGTGAACAAGTATTCAAGGGAGATGAAGAAAAAAGGGAAGTGTAATTAGTATGCTATTGTCTGAAAGTCTAAGGCTTCATTTAATTTAAAGAATTGAAGGGTTATCCTCAAAGCTTTGTGGGAGAGCTCTCGTTTTTCTCTCTTTATATCGTTTAATTCAGTTTAGAGTTTTTCTAAGAAGGCTTTCTGCGTTTTATTAGCTTGGACTAATGTTTTATACTTTTTATACATTAAGCTGCTAAGCTTTAATACCACAGTACAACGTAAGACTAAAGTATAGCAAATTTAATGAGTGTTAAAAAAAGCTTATGTTCAACCAATGGAAAATTACTTTTAAACTCAGCTGCTGTGGACGTCCGTTCGAAACTGTGGTATCGGAGAACATTTTCAGTTTTGTTTCATGCCTAAGGAAAAAGGGTCGATTATGATAATTAGTTTTACTCGCCTCATGAAATGTTTGTATAATAAAGTGAGTATCCCGGGAAATGATATAAAATATGGCATACAAATTCCCCATTCAACATATTCCCGTCCAACGACCCTCGCAGTGATAAGTGTACCCATTATTTGCACTTAGCTCTTTGTTCGTATTTGCTCGTTCGCCGGCTATTTGACGTCACAGGAGCCCCATTGCTTCTGTAATATTTATTACATGAGCATTGTGTACCTATGTATTAGTTGTGACAGCAAATTTATTATAATACTAGCGACTCAACCTCGCTTCGTTTGGGTTCGGAATCTAGGGAAGATTTAGTGCGAGCGAAGCCGCGGGTTCCGCTAGTTAAATAAATAAAATTTCTAATTTAAAAGTAGCCGAAGTTACTCTTTATAAGATAAGCTATCTGCGAGTAAAAGCCCCGTCAAAATCGGTCCAGCCGTCCAGATTAGCCAGAACAAACAGACAGACAGACAAAATTTTAAACATACGTTTTTTGAAGTACCTTACTTCCATATGCATTTAGTGAAATGCTGATAATTTCAAATTAAAAACAGACAGGCAATTTTAGTCATATGTATAGATAGATTTATAGATTACAATGGATTTTTATTACAAAAATATCGAAAGTTATGAAGTTTAAATTATACATAACATTATGTACTCCAAACTTCATAAACTCTCTAACATTGGTTACCACGACTTCGCTTTAGTTGGGTAAAATTATAAATCTCTAATTTATTTCGCTACCCCTTGACCCTCGTAATAGAAACCCTTTTCATTTTCCTGGAATAAACACAGCTTAAGCTCTTTTTATGTATTAGAGGGTAGCTACAAACACACATGCAAATTAAAATATAAACTTAGTCAGAAAATACATACTATGATTGTTAGCGTATTTTTTGTTAGATTTTAAAACTATTAAGACTGCCTTAGTAAGGCGACCCAGATGCAAAGATAATAATTGTTATCTGATAACACCCATGATAATAACTGACTGACAGATGCATTAACACTTTCATTTAATCATTAGTTATTATCATAAACTTTATTAAAAATACTTTTTCTCATTTAAATAACTAAGTCCGTAACGGAGATTTAGAGAGGACAAATAAACACACAAGAATGTTATAATGCTGTTTTGGGAAAAGCATCGTGATATTAATGACGGATAGCTTTTTATCCGTCGCTCTACTGACACAGCTTGGGAAATCATTTTTATAGCACCTTCAAATCCCATCTTGCCCATTACGAGAAGTTCTTTCTCCGTATGATCAATCTACCTGTCCAGTTTCAACTTCAAGTTGTAGCATTTGCACTATTTGAGATTTCATAATTAATAAGTAAATGGTATTTCGCTTATAAGGGTTATATAGATATTATAAGTTTAAAATCACAAACAGATAATATTAATGAATAATGAATACTAAGTGTGCATTTTTGTTTGTCAAAATCTTTATATATATAGAGAAATGGTCGCTTTTAGCCACTCTTACGTGCATTATGCCAATCAATCTTGGACTGAAATGTGCGTGTGTATGTAATATTAGGCCATTTTATTTCAGTTAAGGAAGTATTGAAATACCGGATGTGACACTTCCGAATTTGGCTATGAATATTTCAAGTTTTACCTTTTTTTATAAAAAAAAGAACCTTTAGGTAACCCTTCGTTTTGCGAAAACTAGGAAGTAAAATAATATACTAAAATTTAATATTTGTGGGAGTGAAGTAAAACTTGAACAGAAACATTTATAGATCAGAAACGCTACCCTAAACTAAGATAGGTACCTACCTAATTCTATTTCTATAGAAATCGATATATGTGCTTCAAATAACATTATACCAGACCCATTTGATCATAGATACGTATTTATTATTGATATTTTAAATTACAATTGCAATAATAGTATATCGTCTCGTCAAAACCCCCAGAATAGTGGATAGTCCTAGTGAATTAACATAAAACTATGAACAGACATATTGTCACAATAGATATTAGTAAGGACTTTAATTTTTGTTGTTGTTATGTATATAATAATAAGTATAACGTTAATATTATACGAAATAAGATAAATTTTTAATATAGTGAGTAAGCAATGTGCAAATATATTTCTCAAGATTTTGACCGTCCTACACGAGAAACTTTGATTTGATGCTCGTGGGAAGTTCTTTCCTAAATTCATTCGCCTGTGTTATAACTGGCGGTATAAGTTTTAATGAAGTTAATGGAATTTTAGATTTTTAAGCAATCATTTTAACTTTGTTTGATATTAAATCTTTCCTTAAATCTTAATAGCTTTTTCCGCTGTTTAGCTTTTATTGATTTTGTTAAATAAAGCATTTTAAATTCATTCAATAGGTCGCCTTTGATGTTAATGGAAATCTTGGTATATTCAAGGGTTGTCAAAAATGCCAACATTCATAACAGATAGCTTAGGAGCTAAGGCGCCGCGCTGTAGTGCAATCTCTTTGTAATTTACAATAAAACCCAACCCTAAAAGCTGTCGTATAAAAGTTGCTCACGGGCAAGGTCTTACCCTATCTGACCAATCTAGATGCCTCTGTTAGAAGGCTATAGGATTTAAAGACTGATCATACTAACATGATATTTTCTTCTGATAGATATCACAGTACGTGTTCGAGGAAACGTTCAATCTTCGGTTCGCCGTGCCCTTCACGCAGCACAACGCGACAGTATCGGGGGCAACTCTAGCCGCCCTATCGCCAGCTCAGATCGCGCACATACGACAGCTTAACTCACTAGACTTGGAACTGTATGAATTCGCTAAAACCCTCATGTTTAAAAGGTTAGTATACACATAAAAATGTTAATCTACGTACATTTCATTCGGTCATATTGAATTTAAATATTTCGTGTAACTGTTCAGGTTTAGTTTACAACAATGTTTAACTTTGTAGTTATAGCGAAATATGTATTTTTAGTACATACATATTGTAGGTTGTAACACGTGAGCGTAGTGACAACCATTTATTGTTAATAATCATGGTATTTTGTGCTTTATACCTGTTGAGTGTTTGTTGCTGCGAAAGCGCTACAAACAAGCAAACATAGATCGATCCTTTTATTTAGATAATATTTATACAGTAAACTGATTATTATTAATTGATATAAAAATAGAATTTCTTATGTAAAAACAAATCTCTATATAACTATCTTCTAACTATCTTCTAAGTAGTGTTAATTTCAGATGCCCAACTTTTAATGCCCGTTCTAAAGACACCTTTTATATTCCTAAGTGTAGAACAAATTATGCCAGTAATTGTTTTGTATTTAGAGCTTGTAGATCGCACAATACATATTATAATCAAATTGACATATTTGATGATAATATGATTAGATTTTTAAAAAACATTAAGCATGTACTCGATCGTTCTTGATTTAATATGTGTTGTGCACTCAACTCAACTCAACTGAACTCAACTTATACAAACATTTAATTTGTACCTTCACTCCATGTTTACAGTGGAAACCTTCACTCCATGTTTATAAGTGGAAACTTTATTGGCTAATGTAAAAAATATTTTGTATTAATTATCTGTACTATAAATGCTGTTTGTTTCCCAATCTGTCAATAAATAAATAAATAAATAAATAAAAAAAGTAAAGATATAGTGAATCAAGATGTCTTCCCAACCCTCGCTGAACAAGTCGTATATTTTCCTCAACTCACACGACATGGTGCTTTACGAGCCCGATAACAATCTTATATTTAAAAGGTCAACATACAAAACTATTTTATATACAGAGTTAAAGTATTAAGTTAACGACATTAAATTCGTAGTTGTACATTACATTATTACAATACAAACTCAGTAGGTATTATCCAAAAACTATTGATTAATTATCGCTTAAATCATTAATGGTGTTGTTAAAAGATAAACTTATTCAACTTCTTTTTTATTTGTATGCTGCTGTGTAAACCGAAAAAACTACTAACAATAAGTTTCCAAGAGTGTATTATGTATATATAAGATGTAAATACATATACTTAACACAAGTACTCAGCTCTTTTTAAAGTCTATTTCTTAACACAGGCCATCCTTATCCAAACATATCGAACCCTTCATTTATTTTTCGTAAACTTCCCAAGTGGGGGATGGGGAGTTAGGGAAAATATGTAGTATCTAGTAGTTAGCAAGCGGTAGTTAATGTTGACAATAAGTCGCACAAGAGTATAATATGAGAAGTCTCGACTGTTTAAACCAGCATTGGTTTCTAAAGTAAGCGTGATTACAAACATAAGCTATATATAAGCTATATAGGCATATATCTACGAGTACATCGATCTCAACAAAATAAAAAAGAATTAATTCGCACACAAAGAAGCAAAGTGGTGTCATCCTTCCAGCAATAAGAATTCTGCTTTCTATCACTAAACTCCATTGTGCGACTGCTATCTTTGTATAGAGTTATTTCTTAAGACGATCTTCTTTATTGGATACAGTATTATGTGATCTTTCTTCGAATTAATGGACATGTGAGAGTGTCTAAAGCGACGAGTTCAAATCGTATATCGAGTTCTACACGATATCATTGAAATAAAGCGTTCTTAACAATTGTTTTAAAATGTACATTTGAAAATTACATTTAAATAATAAAGTTATTGAAGTCTAGATAATGATATTTGAACAACCTGAATACTCTACATGTAACTGATACCAACATTTAAGCTCCGAAACATGATTAGTTTTTTTTTTCTATTGACATAATGTGTTTTTTTCATGTTACCATAAATTGTTTTATTAAATGGAACTATGAAGATTGGTATAATAAAATTATAAATATTTATATTTCTTAGTCAAAACTGTTGTGCTACAGATTCGTATTTAATGTGCATATTGAAGATTTAAAAAAAATATGATATATCCGCCACGCTTACGGGTGTACAAATGAAACATAATATTGTCAGTGATCATAAAAGTTTCACTTTTAACTTTCCATTATGCTGCCCATAAATCTCATTAACTCAAGTCGATATTACCAGATTCGAAGCACTAAAGAATCGGGACAGTGACTTCGAGTTCCGATGGCGGCATCTCGGCGAGGTAGCCCCGCGAAGTGGCGTTACTGAGTTCGACTGGGATAGTAATTTAGAGGACGCTACCACAGAGAAATATAAAGGCAAGTAGCCATAGACAACATGTTTGTTTTCATTAAAAATATGTTATAAATTCTATTTTTTGAGTGTTACTACAAATTTAGATGAAAACATCACTACATAGTATAAAACAAAGTCGCCTTTTCTGTCCCTATATCCCTATATCCCTATGTGCGCTTAAATCTTTAAAACTACGCAACGGATTTTGATGCGGTTTTTTCCAATAGATAGAGTGATTCAAGAGGAAGGTTTATATGCATAACTAGGCGATCCCGCGGCTTTGCCTGTGCTAAATCTAGTTAGTTATAAAAGTTAATTGGTTCGTAGAAGATAAATTAGCCACCATTTACATTCAAATATTTTGATTTTACTAACTGCTCGGCAAACATCATTCTGACCACAGTTTAATAGTTTTGTTTATGACTGTTGAATACTAAAACCGTATGCAGCACTTTAGTATCTCAGTTCCTGAGAATATTCACGCTGTAAAGATTATTAAAATAATAATTCAATAATATAAAAAAAATTAAATTACTGTACGTAGCCATTTTCACAAACGAACACTTTTATATTTATTTATATAGACATATTATAAATACTATTCGCTAAGCGTCAACACTAGATTTTAGAACAAAACAATACGTTTGTTGTATAAAACTGCGCCCTTGATGCCAATCAAGCTATGCATCCGATACTGTCGAAGTGTACGTTTTCTCTATTTATATAAAACTGTCCAATCGATCGCGGTCGTATGTACGAGTAGGTATATGTACGTTAACCAGATTTCAGCTGCCGCAATGTTACATGCTGTTACATAAATTGATATCATATAAATTATTATTTGATGACAAGTTTGGCTCAGTTTGTAATGACTTGATGGTAGCGGGTTCGAGTTCCGCTTGGGGCATTCATTTGTCATTTGTGTGATGAGTACTAATGCTTGTACTTCAGTCATGGGTGTTTATATTTATAATATGTATGTATTTAAAGTTGTCTGGTATCTACTATAACACAAGGCTCGTACCTTATATATCGTGCAGATAGTGCTGTGTGTTATCCCAATATATTTATTTACTGCTATTGCAATATATGTTAAAATACATAAGATCGTTAACACATGTAAATATAGACTTATATGAATGAAAATGGTGGCTTATTTATCCATATTAAACTAATTAAATCATTTGTCCACTTACTTATTGATTTTATACTTAAAACTTAACAATACACACAATAATTGACTCTTATACCGATATAAATTGTTCTCTGCTTCGCCTGTCGATAAATCCACCGCTTCTTATATACACATTGTAGAGGTTCAAACTGCACGTTTCGAAATCCCCAAGCGTTGGAAAATGGCAGTAGAAAAATATATGAGAATATTTCTGTTCCACATTGAAAATTCTGTCTAGAAATGGATAGGGTAGTTCCGCGATGTCAACATCCCTCTCCAAACTATATCTATTGCCTCTTAAGACGGCGTTTAAAATATTCTCATAATATATTTTTCTTTAGAAATGTCGTCTCGTAAATTAAAGCTTTAAATATGTGTTATATAACTTTGTAACTAGACACTTTCAACATTTTAAAGTGTTTAGAAGTTGTTTATGTCAGTAAAACATGTTATTTATTATGTCAACTGTAAATCATTTACAATTCGCATCTGATAAATAAATTAATTACATTAAATACAGTTTTGAAAGGATAGTTATATAGCTCGTATACCAATATGTAAACTGACAAACTTCTAAACATACTTGAGTGTTGTTCTCGGTCCTATTGTAATGGTACTTTACTTGGTGTACAGGCAAATCCTTTAAGTCGAAGAAAGTTTGAGATGGTTGCGGCAACCCAGAGAGCAGTAAATGGAACTATGATATTATTGGTGCATAGTTGTCTGTTAAGATAATATGTTAGCCGTTTTAGTCTCGAAATATTATTTTTAACAACTCTTTGTGCATTTAGGATATAAATAATGTATATCGATAGTCTAATTATGATCGATAATTAATTAGATATCGATTATAATGGCTCCAGAGTGGTATCATAATAGCTTTAGTGACAGAAATACCAGAATTTAATTTAAACTTTTATGTATTGTTTTGTTGTCTGTGCAACAATATAATTTAGCTGTTACGATGCGTGCAGAGTTGTTAGAGGTAAATAGGACGTTTGTCGTTTGTCAAGTGCATAATGCACTAGTCGGTCACAACGTCTGAAAACAAATTTAATTTGAAATATACTCTTAATTAAGTTTTGTGAATACTAAATTAAAGCAATGGCAGCTTATAATAATGGTTGTTTATTTAATATCAAATTCAATTGTGTATAAAAATATTGTATGAAGGGTCTGTCCGTAATACACGTACGCTATAATTGGATAAGGGAGTACATAATGTGACAACGTGTGACATTCTGACGAGGGGAATATTGACACATGATATGTTAAGGGGTTACCAGTCGGAAGTTATTAACACTTATAGTTGTGATAAATAGATAATTTGTGAAATTGAAAGTAAAAAACAAATAATTATGTCATCGAATATAAATAAATTAAACCATATCAATAAAAATGGTGGTTTTAACATAAATATGGCAACTAATTGTTATTGAAAACGGGTATTACAATATTTTGTTATCGATTTATCTCAATTATATCGGTTTGATTTAAATATTACGATTAAAATAGCAGATTTCGATACTCATCTACAAATAACAGAACGTGTTTTACAGACAGTCCCTGTATGTTCTAATGCTAGCTTGTCATTATGACAACACTCAGCGTTGATTCAGGGAATTGACAAACTATTTATAATGATAAGAAAAAAGGCTATATAAAGAAAAATATGATATAAGAGTAAGAGGGAGAAACATTATGTGAAGAAATATTAAAACTTTTAAGCGGTTTACTAAATCGCTTGCATTCATAAGTTACTAAATCCCTTTTTTCCTTTGAGTTGTGTACAGATTGCAGCTAAGTTAGATATAATTTATTTTCTTTGAGTGATCATTACTTTGTAAATGTCTACGAAATGTGCTATAAATCCATCCCCTAACGTATCTGTAAGGTTATTTAGGTAGTTGTTGATTGAAAGGGTTAACATATGATAGTTACAGGGTAGGTTATGTATGTAGATTGAACCCAACGAAATATGAACCTTGTACAGCTCTACACAGAGTGCACATTTGACTAGTGAGCAGTTTTTAATTAAAAGTGCAGCTATATATGCAATAATACGTTGTACCTGCAGTTTGATCAGTTAAGTATTCATTTGGAATGGAAACTTATTTGACACTCGCGATCGCGAGCAATTAAAACGATTTTAAGAGTTTTCAATTATATTTTAAGAGTATTCGTCTTTTACAAGTGCCAATTAGAAATCGTATTATTTAATAGTCTTATAAGGTTAAGACGATAAAGCCAATTTTCAAAAGCCTCCATTACTATGTAACCTCTTTGTAGGTTAATCGTAAAATTCCAGGTTATGCAAACAAGCGACGTTTTGGAGAAGAAAAATATTCTTGACAATTTTGCCTAAATTTCTAAAGGTATTTCTAGACTAAAACGCTCAAAGAAGCACCAGGTGCTGTGAAAAGCCTAAATATCTCACGTGAGTATGTCGTGAATATTTTAAAGGTGGAGGAGAGAAATATAACTGCGCGGTCCTAATATTTGCATCATTCACTTGATATTGTAATAGGGTACTTGTTTTGCTGTAACAGCCATTTCCCATAGTTTCATCAGCTTGTAATTTTGATAAACATTCTAAGCATGATTTTCAGTCAGATCACTTAGTTATTTTGTTGGACGAATGTAAATGAGGTCATGCTGTGGAAGTCCTAAACTTATTTATTAAACGGCTAATTTTGTTATCGTGTGATTTGTATATTTTTTGATAAGTTTAATGTTAAATTTTTTATTAAAACTAAATTTTCTTCGGATATTATACGATTTCTTCAAATAAAGTACTAATATTTTCATTATTATTTACTGTTGATGAAAATATATCAAAAAGCTATCATTAAATACTCCGAAATCACCGGTTGATGACAAATTAACTACCAACGGAGTACGCGTTGTAAAACTTACGACTTTAACATAATATAAACCTGTAACATAACTTAAGTCTCGAAATATTTTTAGACACATTTTAGTCTATACAATAAGATATATTGGACATAAAAATAAAAATTGGCACAGTTTTTAATACGGCAGTTGTCAAAATAACAAGTGGCTTAGTCCCAGTTGTAAAAAGCTTTAATAAAAGTTTATGATTAAAAAAATATTCATGTAGTTCGTTCGTCCTGTGAACTTTTAATTTTTTATACCTGAACTTCTATTTGTTCAACAGCTTTTGTGTTCCACGAGTAGATCGAAAAAGGGTTATATTTTTCATTTTTATCTTTTATATTTAAATTATTTACTGCTCACTAATCAAAGGTATTATTATATTAAATTCTGTCTGTTGTAATATTCCTGATATTAGTATAGTCTGTGTAAATATTTTTTCAATTAGCATAAGATCTAAACGGTTGTAGCGATTTATTCGCTTGACAGCTATTAATTGTAGATTTACCTTGTATTTTTTAAGATTTGTTTTTATTAAGATATTGTTTTCAGTGAATGTAACCAAAGAACAAATTCGCGTGCTATATGTAAATTGGGTTTTCGTCAGAACAAATTTTTGTAAATATTGAAAAGAAAAAATGACAACCTTGCAAAATTATTTATATTGCGAGGCTGTACGTACTTTGTATGGTTACGAAAGGTGATTTAAATTGGCAGTATAATTTAATATGCAGCTTCATTCATATGTGTTCGATATATAACTTTATTTTACTATATGGGACTATTGGTTGCGATCTCTATATCATATGACAAGGCGAAATGGCCTTATAGTATTTTATTGCATTTCAATCGGTTTAAGTGTTTCAACTGATGTATAACTCGAAGTAATCCAACTAAAGATTACTTTCAAAACGGTTTACGGAATCCCCAAACACTGTTTTATCGTAGAACTTTTGACAAGTAATAAACATTAAGCTCCATTGAGTGAACGGATCGAGTCAAATATCCAAGTTTTACTCACAATGAATCCTTTAATCTTTGTAGGATACGGTTCTTTTATTGTTCTGATCATATAAAATCTAGAGTATTTCAGTTATATACATAAATTGATTTTAAAGATAATTTTATAAATTTCTTTATTTTAATTATTAAATTTCTCGCAATTTAAATGCGATTGAACGTAGTTGGTCTTTTAATTAAACAAATAATTATCGAATACTAACGAGTTTTTTGTTATTTAATTCTTATTAATTTTTTATACGAAAATTTGTACCATTCGATATTTTATATATCTTATACCTATATTCGGAAATTGTGGGAAAAATAATATAACAAAGTTGCATTTGACTCCTTGCTCTACATGAAATTATTCTTTTCTTTAAAAGCTCGATTATTTTTCAAATTATTCTATTAATATTTTGAATAACATATAGAAGAACAATTTCTTCTATATAGGCAATTAAAAAAACTTTCATATTATTGTACATAGTACGTGTTAATAATTCGTATAAGCACATAAAATATATTTTTATGAATTGGAGAGTGTATCTAGTGAGCTCTAGCTAAAAATAGATGGTTGTATAAGAAAAAAAATATTTAGGCTTGTATTCGATAATCTATTCTAAAAATGACAATAGCACGTCAATATTGTAAGAAAATATGTGTATTTATGTCAGCACAAAAGTTATCTGTAGCTATCGGACTAACACTTGCCGCCCACGGCGTGAGTATTAAACTTTATAAAGGAGATATAAATAAGGCGAAAACTTGATTTCTCTAATATTATAAATTCACAGAAATCAGCTTTATATTCTGCAATATAAACCATACATTTTAAACATATTTAAAATATGATAATAACGGTGATATAAAATATAGAGTAAATCGGAAACGACGACGAAAATGTGAACTAAAGCATATTTCGTCAATAAAATCGATGTCTACTAATAATAATATGAGAAATCCTTATTTTGTTACAATTATTTCCTCTCTATAAAGAATATCTGATTCTAAGGAGGTGCTAAATTTTATTTTGGATTTGAACTTCCCTCAAAAGTTTTAAGCTTCCGCGAACTCTAAGCCGCAAAGGTTTCTATAACAACTTTGTCCGCTTTAGTTACAAAGATTTCGTACATTTCTAATGTTTGAAAATATATTTGTCACTATATTTCGATAATAGTCCTTAAGTACAATTTTATATTAACCCCTCAAGAAACGCAAAAAAATTATACTAATAACATTAGAGTTCATAAGCTCACCCGCCGCGCTACTGTTTTACGCGAATTTATGCCGCGCGGCGGGAAAAGATTAATATAAACAGAACTAGACTACCTATCTTAGTTCTGTAAACGGATATTTCTAGGTTAATAGTTTATCTATTTATAGATGTAAAATACTTAAAGCTATATCTAATGTAAGAATAATAAAAGCGAAAAGCGCAAAAAAAAGTTAGACATTTTTTTAGGGACATTTTTTTCCATAAAATCTACTTTATTTTATATTGAATTTTACTAGATAAGGATTATAAAGGTTTATTTATGATAATAATATAAAGTTTTGTTCCAGCTCAATACAAAAAAGAGGAAAACAAACTAATTCTAAAACA
The DNA here is from genome assembly GCA_905231865.2 of Boloria selene. Classification (NCBI taxonomy): domain Eukaryota; kingdom Metazoa; phylum Arthropoda; class Insecta; order Lepidoptera; family Nymphalidae; genus Boloria; species Boloria selene. Next base: position 5,673,855 of record HG993133.1, read on the forward strand.
AGCGTTTTTACCTAAAAAAGACGATTGGCCGTAGTGACGTGACATCCATATATTTGAACAAAGTCGATAAGTGTCGATATTTATTTCTTATGATACATGTATTGAGGTTTTATAAATAAAAAATGTTTATGTTCATAAAATGTTTAATTTACAATTAGATCTAACAATAAAGATAAAAAGAAAAGAAATAATTATTTACAATATTATTATTATTATTAGTAAAATCTAAGTACATATAATAAAAATCAAACAGTCGAATATTTCTGTATATTGAAATGTTTTTGAAAATTGAAATAGTTATCATTGACGATACAGATGAATCAATCAAAGGGTAAAACGGGACCCTATTACTAAGACTTCGCTGTCCGTCTGTCTGTCACCAGGGTGGATCACATGAACCGTGATAGCTAGAAAGTTGAAATTGTAATGTACTTATCGTACATCAAATTACAAAATATGGTCCATACCTCTTCATCGCAGTTCACCAGGGCCGCCTCATCACCTCTTTCGAGGGGCTGTACTGATAGGTCCTTTAAAAAAAGAAAGCAAGACATTAAGTGAGAGTTCAAAATGTACCTATCGTACATCAAATTAAATATATGGTAAATACCTCGATCTCTTCAAAAAGCTCCTCCATCTCCTCATCAACGTCTGATAATGATAACTTCCTCCTCCTCATCCTCCTCTTCTAGGATGTCCAAGAAAGTTCTTGGCGGGGAATCCACTCCCGGATTCCACATTTTGAAGCTGAAAAAATAACACAACAAATTACACACACGAATATATAATTACTTATATTTATAAGTTCATAATATTTATTGATATAAATTTAATTCATAAGCATAGCCGCGCGAAACACGTAGTATACGGCGCGCGCTTTTGTTTGTTATAACAAAGGACTGTTTTCGCTAAATATTGTATGGTTACTTCTTGTATTCAATATTATTATACAAAAATAAAATCTAAATAAAAATATTTCATTTACATACATACATAAAAATATTATATATAAATATTATTATACAAATTATAAATACTAATATAAACATAAAATCTAAAAATAGATTGCACTATAATATTTATTGATATAAATTTAATCCATAAGCATAGCCGCGCGAAACACGTAGTATACGGCGGAACGGAATTTAAAATTGAACAAATGACTGTTTTCGCTAAATATTGTATGGTTACTTCTTGTATTCAATATTATTATACAAAAATAAAATCTAAATAAAAATATTTCATTTACATACATACATAAAAATATTATGTATAAATATTAATATACAAATTATAAATATAACTAACTAATATAAAAAGAAAAAGAAGATTTAAAAATATATTTAAAAAAAAGTTCGTATATTCAATATTTTATATAAACATAAAATCTAAAAATAGATTGCACTATAAAAGTATCGAGCATAAAAAACGATGTAATAGATGCCACATTCCTACGACTTTGACCACTAATATGGACTGCGATGCTATTATAGGCCTTAGGCATTAGGCACTGTCTTACACATAAAGACTACTTTTGCTAATTGAATTTTCAATGTCCGCTACAAGATGGCGGCCGTGGATATAAAGTTTCTTTATTTAACATTTTTGTTCGTTTTAGCTTTGAATTCTTTATTATTTTATAACAAATGGGTTTGTTTTAATTGTAAATACGTATATTTAGTTACATTCACACGGAAATCACTTGAACAAGGCGAGAAATTTGACCGTCTATATAATACGAAAATAGTAAAAAATACAACTAAAACGATAAGTTTGAATTTATAAATAGCTTTAGTATTTATCAAGGAATACAATTATCACAATAGTTATTAATTAATAAAGCACTTACCTTATTATATTTGAGAAATAACGGGAGCGCACGAGCGAGTTGTAGCACTAACCGCACTGTCACAATGTACTGGTTGGATTGCGTCATTTTTGTGTTGCCGCGTATATAGCAGTATTACCATTACGTAAAATTTAATAGTCAACCTAATGAACACAAGTTTTCCATATAAAAGTAGACTCTGTATTAGTGAAAATTGGATTCAAAGTGGGATGCTCGGGCGAAGCCGCCAGGGGGTTTGATACTATGAGCGGAATTTTTTAGACGTCACGTGACCAACCCGCCGGCGGGTTTGCGCTGTTCGAGGGGTTAAAATAAAATACTTTCCACAAGTTTTTTTTGTTTGTTGTTTTTATGTTATATTCCTGTATAGGTATTAATATACACATCTTTTTTATATATTGCTGTTAAAACCTCGAATATAGAATATAGTAATTGAAGTGGAATTGTCTATACTGAACAAAACTCTACAGCTTGTAATACTTGTTATATATAAATGTTTGTATTCTCAATATAAAGCAGCTATTTGTACTAAAAATAAGTAAATATTGTACATGTAATATATATATGTGTATTGTGTATGCTTTACCTTTTGATAGCATCATGTATATGAACTTCATAACATCGTCCGATACGTATAAACTGTTAACCTATTTCTCAAAAATTTCTCTCCTTTTTTAATGTAATAAAATTACCTCTGAAAAACAATTATAATTTTGTTTTTAATTACATTACATACATTTATAACAAAAAAAAAAAAAGTAATGTCCCACATATGAAGTTGTCAGTTTAACATTTAGACGAATATAGTTTTAATTTTACTTTTAAGTATAAAATATAAGTATATGCCATAACACAGTTCTTAGATGCTGAAAATTGCAGTTTTTTTATAGGTCAATAAGATCTACGTATTAGTGAAGTAAATTAAAATTGGATTGCAAATAAAACAATAGATAAAAGATATTTCTATATCTCTAAAGGCTAAAGGAATATCGGGCTATAAAAAACTGCATTTGACAGTGGCTGTTGGTGTTCATATAAATGTTCGTGACTTGTTAATTACATAGAATTACTATAGTCGTGCATATTCAGTGATATGCTTCTAGTACCAAAATCTAGTATTTAGTTTTTTAAGTTTCCGACTGAACCAAATTGTAGATACGTGTGTTAAGACACTGGATTAATAAAATATTTGAAATCATACTGCTTTTCATTTTTTTTTTCCTTTCGTAGACGCATTTAATGCTTGCGTAAGACATGGAAGGTATAAATCTTATCAATTAAAACCACCATTACATACTAAAAGACAGGGTTGCCACATTAATACCTTAGTTATTAATATGAGACGTTATTATTTTCTGTTTTGTTTCATTCTAAGGTAGGGATTGAAATAAAGTAAATGTTAGTACCTATATTCTATTATTACGTGCGTAATTGTTTTAATTAGCTATATACAAAGCTTTAATGTACATGTCTTGTGACAACCCTAGAAGAATTACATTTTAAAACGCAATCGCCGTCCAATTAACGATAAAATAAAAATAAATCCAGAAAAAATGACAAATGAAAACCTAATTAGTTGTCTGACTGTCCATTAGACATTTCATTTGTCCAGATATGGCATTATAAGAGTTTTAATAGAGGAGCCGTGTTGAAACGTAGGCAGGAAACTCGGATAGTCGAATTTGCATTTATGTTATTAGGACGCATCCGTCGCGTCGGGAGCACGCACCCCGCTCGTAAAGCCCCCACAGGAAATGCTGTATCGTCCGATGTTGTCGAAACTTGAATGTATCAATCATAAATTTACATTAATTTAGCCACTAGTTCCAGCGTATGACTATACGTGGTCCATTTACTTTACGAGTTTCGGGTTATAGGCCATAAATTTGCTACTATTATTGATATGAATGGAAAACTACTTCATATTGTAATAAGTATTATTTACTGGATGTCTGGCGCCCTGGTACTAGTATAATATTACCGCATTCTATGCTAATGGATAGTAATATTTTATGATTTTGATGATAATTTTGCCTTATTATTTTTAATTTTTATTTATGATATTTATACTGTTGAGGTACTTAGTGTGTACTGTCTACTCGATGGCCGAGAATTTTGTCATCCAGTTTAGTTTATGCAGATTTTTGTAACAAAAATATTATTAAAACAATTTAAGATTTTGATAATTATATGTATATTAAATGTTGTGTGTAGTATATTAAAAGTTATTTCACTTAATTTTACTGTAGAATTTAAAACACGGTGAGTGTAAATTTTAATCGAATAGAATTATATTAAGGTTTCTTGCGGAGTATGAAAAGTATTCGTGAGATTGATGTGGGTAATTATTTCAATATTCTAACTCGTAAATGGGATTCCGTACTTTTATGTTTTCTTACAAATTAAATTGTAATTGTATATTTTTGTATAGACATGATTTATAGACATAAGAAGCCATAGGAGTTTTACAATTTTTTTATAAATTTTATTATGTATTGAATATATAAAGTGGATTCCATCGAATTGTTTTCCTCAATATCGCTAAAAGTCTTTAGAGATGCAAGTCACTATACCATAACATATTGGAAAATAAAATGTACCTACACGAAAAAATCAAAAACCCTACGGGCTACGTTACATAAATCAAAGTCTAACTTAAGCTACATTGAAAACTGCGTAGATAAAATAAAGCCTCGTTTGAAATATCATGACGTGTTCCATCTCATCCTAATGTCCTTTGAAGTCCAACGAAATAGTATAATTATTACTTACTAGCAACCTTTCGACCAAACTTTTTTAACATATCAAAAAAATAAAATTTGGTTAAGTACAAGTGGGAACAGCGAATCTATGGTTCTGTTTATTTATATATGTATATAAATTCAAATCAAAATAAACTTTATTTGAATAAAGTGTTGCAAGCACTTTTGAATAGTTACTTTTTACATTATGAATATTTAGAATGTTGATCAAATGTCGGTACGTAAGTCTGTGATACAGCTGCCATTCGTTCGTATTAACAAGTAAAATAAATTGTCCAGTTAACAAGTTAAGTTGGTAATACATATTAGCTAATATGTTTTAGGAGAGCCCGATAGACAGTTGCAGACATTATGTTTATTTGTGAACAAATCTTGGTCGTGTAGATCCAAATACTGAATTCACATTTGTATCTATTTAATATTTGAAAAATAATAATAATTTTTGCTCAATGACATTTTCATAAAAAAATCGCAACGAGATATCAGAATATTCGTAGACGTTCGTGATAACTTTATAACAGAAACACAACTCACATAGTACACAGTACATATAAATAGTAAGCACTAAGCGTTACCGTCTTGGTATATATACATATCTTTTGCTTTTTACCTACTATCTTAACTTTCTTTAATGTAAGCTCATCGGGGAGGTCTTCTTATTATAATGCTCTTAACTGTATTAAAGATAGCAGTAAAGCTTTCTAAAGGTACCCATCATACTTACTCGTACCTACTTATTATAATATTAATATGAACTTTCCCTTTATGGATACCTCATAGTTTAGAGTATGTATGGGTCAAAATCAGAGAGGTGAGCATTACGCTTCTGACAAAGTTTTTCTTGATAAAATGAAGTGACTTACCTATAATATTTAATTCAAAATAAAGGTACTGTGCATGTTTACAAGGTACTTAACATATTGAGTTTAATATGATAATTTATTACTTGATTATAAACAAAAAAGACCTCAAAAATCATTTCGAGAACGCGTCCTTTTACCATGTTTCATAGTTCAGGCACGTTAAAAATATTTACAACTACGAAATAAAAATCTCATATTTTAGTATAAGCTTTAGGCAACATTAAATGAAGAATATATCCTTAAAATAATTTTTAATAATTTTCATTTCTTCATATTTTGACTACTCAAATGCTGTCTGACATTTATCCAATCATTCCGTGAACGCGGAGGATACACGACGATGTAATATAAACAAGATATACTAGGTGGCGTTAAGAAGCATCAGTGTAAAGTTCGCTAGTCAAAGCAAACGGCCATATGTTGTGTTTACGTAAAACAATAATTGATTTTGGTGGTAAGTGCCGTTAAATTTGAGATTTGTGAAGCGTACTTTAATACCCTGTCACTACGTGAACGCTATTTGGTGATTAGTTTTTCGTAAATTTGCATACTTTTCACAAAATTGTAATAAATATTTCAACTTACTTGTTCATAATCTCAAAATCTAATATCAAACATGGCGGCATCAAACGTAACCTTAAAATATTTATCGAATAATCATTTCGGAAACGGTCATTTCGGGAACGTTCTCGTATATGACCGACGTTCCCGAAATGAGTTAAGCACGTCTGAAATGAAAATCTGTAAGCAAAATAATACTGCAAAGCTTTTAAAAAGCTTAACTATGCGATATTTTGGTTTTAGTTATTTACCATTTAGTACGCGTAACATGGAAAACGATAAATATAAAGAAAAAAACGATCAAAACAGGATAGTATAGCATATAAAAAGCATCATGAAAAGGTTAATGCAAAAAGAGAGGAAAATACTTAAAGAGAGGGAATTTTACCAAAGAAAGAAAGAAAGCTGAAAATAAAGTTAAGACTGTTAGTGATATGGCTGAAAGAGAGAAAAGGAAACAGAAAAAGGCATGATCAAGGCGAGAAATTGCGAGGAAACTACTTCATTACAGTTAAGGATTTTGTTCGTTTACTGGAAACTTTGACTGTTATTACATGAAGTCACCGACAGTGAAATTATTGCAATCAAAAATAATACCTGAAAAGATAGATAGATGCGATGCCCAGAATTATGAATATTACTTACGAAGATTGTATAGCAGAAAGCTTTTGATGTCTCCGTACCAATCAATTTTCATAATTGTTGCGAGAAATTAAACTATTAGGATTTTCAAACCAAGATAAAGGAAACGACATTCAAGAGAACTCCTACGAACAAATTGTTAAAATTTTATGTACACCGAAATCACAGAAAAATGGTAGTCTTAGTTTTTCTTATTTTGATGAATATTGTTATTCGAAAAGTAATTGTTAGACTTTTCGAACTTTGATATATATGATACCTACTCAAAATACTTTTTGATTCTTGTTATGTGATTTTGCATGTTTTGATGGTATTTTAATTCCTAGTATTTGTTTAGCCTAGAAACAAAAGTTTAAATTTTGATTTTAAGCATTGCTTTTCAATAAATCTTAATAATAGCGTGCAATTAACAATTGTTCCTAATATCTAATGTTTCTTGAAATTTTTAAATTTTATTGTTATTAGATTGTAAGTTAAAATTTTAATACTCATATTCCTTACAAAAATAAAGGTATAATACTGTAAATGTATATTATTTTCATGCATAATGTATGTCAAAAACCGTATATTATGTGCTTTCAGAAAACGTCGTCGTCATTTTGGGAACACTCATCATATCCGGGAACATCACAAAAACGGCAAATAAATTACTTAATAAGTAATGTTGGAGTTAAATCCTACACATATAGATGAAATGACATTTGAACCTTGGCATTTATATTATTAATATTCTATTAAATGCAAGAATATTTATATTAACTTGAAGTATCGATGCAGAAATTACGACGATTGAAAATTTTCGTACAGTAATTTAAAAATAATCGTTTTTATTTCAAAAGATATTCAAAATACCAACATTTCTCGATTTAGCAACAGATTTATTACAATTTATTGAAAATTATTCTTAAATAGATTAAACAAGCATTATTATAAACATTATTTAAAAGTGTTCCCGAAATGACTCACGACTCTGGCATTATTTTTATAAACAGGTAGAATTTCGAAAATATGTATTATTGTGCGTGCCTATTCACAGAAAAGCTTCATGACAAATGACACAACAGACCTGTCATGTTAGTTTTCTTCAAAAGGAAACATAATTATTCAGATATTTGAAAACCTAAAATGCTCACCTCTCTGATTTTGACCCGTATACCTAATATACGATTTGTTCTAACAAAATTTTTATGATAAAATTATATATTTAAAATGGTCTGCAGTCACCAATCTTTTATTTTTCTTCTTATGTATTATAAAAGACACTAAAAATTACTATTTTTATAAAAATGTTTAAAACGACTTCAAAATCAATTAAGTATAGGTATAAAAGGATTACTACCATTGGGCGTAGATTTTTTATTTACGTACAAGTTTACCATTAACATATTAAAAAATGAGAATACACATTACACACGTGTATAAAAATCAACCAAATTGAGTAGAGCCAATATCTTTTTTGGAAGTCGTTCTAAACATATCTTAATATGCTTAAAAGCAAATTGTAATATTTTTTAATCAAACTTCCATCCATTTACCACTAACTCCTTAAAAGCCCTATTGAAATTATCAATATGTCACCTATAAAGGGAATGGACGAGATATGCGTGACAGTTTTCTTACGCTTCGTTGGATAATATACTAAAATCCTGCGCAAGTCTTAAAATTATTGTCTTCGTGATTTAAAATTTATAATATGAAAATGAGAGAAATAATTTAATTCGAAAGTTATATTATACTACAATAGTCTTATGGCTCCGTCTGTGTTTTTAATATTAGATTTTTTACTGAACTACTCCGCTTCCATAGCATAGGTTAACAGAAAACGTCAAAAGCAAAAAAAAATTTACACGTTCGAACAAACGAATTCTTCTATATTAGTATACATAGTAAGCATTACTTTTGATTATAGTACCTAAGTCTTATAATCTGTATGCAAAGCGCAGCATTTAAAAGTTATGTAGAGAGGCAAGTAATTTACAAGTTAATTTATGTAAGACAATTAATATGACTCTACTAATTTATTCTCACGCTTCATGACTAATGACGCAATTTGCCTAGAATTTATACACATGGGCACTTTGTACTCGTCCTCGGAGACCAACCTGCCAGTCACATATTGTTCTTGGGAGCTACGATATGTCATACTACAGCAGAGTTTTGATTAGTTACTGCTCTCTACGTTATGTAATTACGAGGAACGAATGCGAATGTACGAATAGCAAACAGAAATGGTGTATGGAAATGAAATATTGATACACTTTGGCATTTTTATTAATTAAATAAACATAGATTAGTAATGTATCACATATATTATGTGTTATGATTTTCCTATATGCATATTTCGGCTAGCATCTCTAATTCTAAGATATCTGATAATGTAAGTGCCTTGTACCTTCTATTGTAAACATATGGTTTACAATAGTAGGTACTGTTTACTGGCACTAGCCACTTTTTATGTATTTGCAGGTTCCTACTAATGTGTCGAGCTATGCAGGTACATTATCTTTTTTGTTTTTTTACATGTGCAAATTAAATAAAAAACATTACACTTACAATGTCCGTGAGTTAGTATGTTTCTATGTATTAAATTCTATTTCTATTCTTATTCTGTGGAGAAACACATCCGGTTGAGTTTATAAACGCCCGTTCCGTCAGTCCACCATGGTCTGAATGCTGCACCCAGTGGATGAATTATCTGCGTCGGGAACCAACCTAGAAATATACAAATTTCGAGATCTATAATAACAGCATTTGAAAGTAACTACAATTAATAATTTATTATCTAGCTTTTTATGTAAAAGTAAGGGTCAGTTGTTTCTTTACACATAAAAGCTCCATATATTTTTATTTAAATAAACACGGAGATAATAAAATAATTATAAAATATGTTATGCGGTTATATAAATACATAATAAAACATACGAGTACAAACAAAAGCTTTTAGCTTTAAAACAGAATATTATTTAAAACAGTACCAATCTATTTTTTTCACTGTTTAAATAGTTCAACTTTCCGCATACTAGCGAGCGAACATGATAAAACTATTTTATAATACAATAATTCGAATAACATTCATAATTCATAGATGGCTTATGTTTATTCTATTAGATCGCATTCCAGCTCGTAGTAAATACGTAGTGGTCATCTATTAGTAATTATCTTAACTTGATAATTATTCATGCCAATTAATAGGCATATTATTTTTTTTTTTATTAACGTGCTTAAGGTTGTTTGTGTATATGAAATTATTAAATTGTTAATTTATGTATTTTATTAAGAATTCTCTTTTTTACAAAAATGAGTTTTAAAATAAACATGTCTTTCCGGCTATAGTAGTAATATCAAAATAAAAGCTTCTTATTAAATACATGTGAACTTATCTCTATATATATATATATATATATATATATATATATATATATATATATATATATATATATATATATATATATATATAATTATCCAGTATAGTATTTTTAAATACTTAATTTGTAACATTTTCGTCTGTCTCTCTATCTGTCGTTTTGTTCTGGCTAATCTCCGAGCCGGCTAGACTTAATTTTTCGGGCTACTTTTATTTTACACATCAGAAATCAGGCTGTGATGGCCCACTCGAGTGAAGTGAGGGAAAGTCGCTATTTAATTCCATAAATAAAAATGCAATTATACCCATAATGATGCATTGTAAGTCAAAGTTTTGCAGAGCTAAAACGTGATGGATACTAAGTTGCAAAAAAATTGAAGGAGCTTACATTGACGGTGCTTGATATGTAGGACATCCGGCCTCCGGACGGATACCGCATGTACGATCAAAATCGATCCGTTTCAAAACATTGGATAACGATACTGTTGGTTTTTAATAGCACTTTTAAATACTACTACATTTAGTGATATTATTCACGTTTTAAAATGAGTAAAAATCAATACTAACTTTAAATTCTTTGTGTGTACTTTACTTTCTGTCTCGGTAGTGTAGTTGCTCGCATGTACGGCTGCACATCCGGAGGTCCTGGGTTCGAGTCCCGGGTTGGGCCAAGTTATGTTATTGGGTCTTCCTGTTTAGTAAGCCTTAGTAACTGGAAGTTTAGAACTCAAAGTTAGGAAGTTGGCAGTGTTTCACCCCGCGCTCGGACTGGTCGTGTCAAGTCGTCCCGCCGGAGTATGAGAGTGACAGAAACAGAGAGTGCACTTGTGACTTCGCATACACTTGTGCACTATAATATCTCCTGCCCAGTTGTCTAGTCTCAATGAGATTGACCGCCGTCTGGATTCGGTGGGAGATAATACCTACCTAAATACTTTTCTTATTACATACCTACTTATTACGATATTGAAATTTTTGGAAAACTTTAAGAGCTTTAGTAAAATAATAAATACATTATTTTAAAATATAGCTACCAATAATAAAGGTGCGAAATACCATAATATATAAAATATTATCTCCATCTTGAGATATTTAAATTCGTCAATACAAAACAAAAAAGACACACAGTCGAGGGTTGCACAATTACATGCTTGTGTACAACAAATCAGAAAATTATAAGATATTGAATTACCGAATACGATTTAGAGCACGATTAAAACTTGAAGAAATGTGATATCAATTAAAATACGGTTTAAAGTTACTCTTACGAAATGGAACAAGTGACAAGTCGTCACGCGGGTAACATATTAAACCCAATTTTATATAGCATTAGTTTTTATGGTCAATTAGTAAGTACCAGTGTTTTATTGAAGTTTATTACACTCTTAATTTAATATTTCTAAGTCGCTGCTTGATTTTAATTAATATTCGTGATTAATATATTCGTTAGTGCTTAACCCTTTCTGGGGTGGTTGGAGTTGCGACGGTTCTATTTAATTATTCATATATCTGTCTTTTTCTGGATAGTACAACGTTTAGTTGAAGATTAGCAAGCAGTAGAAGAAAGTAGAAATGAGGTGAGTCTTTTTTATTAGCAGTTTTTAATCAAGCCAGCTCTAAAAATAGATCGAGTTACTATTAGTATTGCAAATTTCTGTATGTGTTTGTTGTATGTGTCACAGTTTCCCACTACACCGATAGATTATGACCTGGAGGAGCACAATAACAGCTATAGTTGGGCATTGGGGGAACGCATCCGAGCGAAGTCAGGCAAGTTGCTAGCATATGAAATTAAAAGTTTTATGAATTTTAAAAATAATGGGGTTTCTTCATTTTCTATGTATTCAGCTCTTTTTAACGCTCCCCTGCTGGGTACGGGATTCCCTTCTAATTGTGGGGGATCAGGCCATAGTCCACTATGCTGGCCTAGTGCCGGTTGACAGACTTCACTGATTTCGAGAACTTATTAGGTTCTTATTAGGTAATACTTCATTTGTTACAATAGCAGCATAGGAAAGCAGAATATTTAAAATTATTTTTCGTTTTCCAGTATTATTTTGCTTAATCGTACTAGTTTTGTACATGGTCGCGCCTGCGTATTTATTTATGTATATACTAGATACACACATACACACATGTGAGATGTTATAGATGCGTATTACCTACTAATATTAAAAAGATGAAGTCTGTTTGACCTGTTGAATTAAATAATACGTTTATTTTACCGAAAAAACTTTACCTTTAGCTTTATAACTGGGACGTTGGTATGAATTGGCTTAAAAAGTAAATGAAGTATGAAGCGAAACTAAACCTGCGAGCTGGAATTGTAATAAAGTTAAGCTTACACTCTAGATTGAAGTATGAAAATTTTAGAGTTTAAATTACAAAGCAGTTCTTTGTGCTGCATCTATAAATATTAAGGCTAGAGTTTTACCGCTCAAGTCGTGAATAAGGGATATGCCGTTATGTAGGTCATATAGACGCAAGGCACTGATCTCATTGATATGCTAAACTATTGAATTTGACTGGACTGATCAAGACAATTGGAATCAAATCGTTGACTCAAAAATGAGGTCAGCAGTTTGTTTAGAACGCAATTGCATAATGTATTGAATAAAAACAAACAGACAAATGTAGGTACCTTATATAAAATTGTAGATATATTTCGAACGTTAGGTTCAGCGTCGGATCTATGGGGAAGCAAACCGCCCTCAATTTCAGGGGGTAAAGAAATGTAGTATTATTAAAAATAAAAACTGTCGACTTGTAAGAATAACTTGAACAGCCGATTTGAGATTTGACGTGATAAAAATAGACGTCTTTTTATTGAAATTGACGTCATTTTATGAAAGAGGAGCGCCATTGTTAGGTTTCTCTCCCGGTTCGAAAATATCGTACTTCCGGGGCTGGTCAATTATTGTTAACTGAATTTAATAGTCACAAATTAGTTATGGTGTTATATATAAATTCCATAAAAAGTAAAAACTTATGCGATTATTATTAATTTGTTACCTCGATTGTGATTGTGCTCTCGATAAAAAAGTTAAAGAATAACAAATGTTTTTCATGGACAATTTGGAATCGCACTCAATTTATTGACTCTAATTACAATAAAAATTACTAAAATTTTTTGCAATGGACGTGTGTTTTTAGGGTAGATATTTTTAATTATACGGAGTTCTAAAGTATAATTATTATACTGTTTGTTTAGGATACACTAAATCTACGCCTCTCTATATTGGTATATTTGATATTAAGTTAGCTTCAGCCCTTTGGGATGTATTGCAAATACCCCTAGGCCAGACGACCGCACAATCCCTAACTGTACCTACGTGCTAGTGAAAGTTTTCATGAATATATGAATACTTATTTAGTATAAAATGTGGACTTAAATAGTTACTTAAGCCCTTAGTCTTAGCTCTAGGTTTATGGAATGATCAGAAACTAAGAAGTGAAAAGTGAAGTGATATTGATGTTCTATGATCTATAAAATGAATATGAAAAAAATAAGATAAAAATTCCGGTTCCAACCTTAGATCTGGTAACTTTAAAGTCGAGAGCTTATTTTAAAATAAAAAATTGCATTAAAAGTAATTATTATACATATATAAATACTATAAATAGTACGATTGATATTGTAATGTTTACGTGACAGTACTGAAGAACACGATACACGCTTTATATTGACCATCAAATAACCGCCACATAATATTTTATGGTTTTTTTCTCATAAACTAGTGTTTATTTCCGGACGGCATTTACAGAATCGTTTCGGGTAACTGGAGAAGTGTCCGGGTGCATGTTAATGTACGCTCTCAACACTTACTGGAAATTTGATCGTTTTATTATGCGCTTGATGTAATCTGACGGACGGAGGGAATCTGTGAACGATTTATACTTCTGCGCTAATGTGTCTCGTCTCTTAGCAAGCTTTATTATTTAGCGTATATTGTCGATTATGATTTAGAAATGATTGATACCTGACTACTATATCGACGGCTTTCATTCGTTTTGATCGCCATTTTCACTTCATACAAAATAAGGCTCACCTGAGTGGAAAGGGAAATTCCATTAACTAATTATCTCTGTACACTGACAGTTTTCGTAAACTTTGGCACGTAATGTTCTTCATTCGCGCAACCAGTGTTATATTAGCTTATATTTTCTCTTAAATTAAAAGTAAAAAAGAAAGTCGAAATCGTAGATATGCAGTCGTGTATACTTACAAAATTCATAATTCAAACATATAAATAGGTATCTTATTTCGCGGTATTTTTTTGGTCGCACTCCTCCAATCAAAATTCATCAAAATGTCGATTTACACTTTTTTTTAATAAGTATTTGGTAGGGACCTACCCCCACACCCCATTTTATATGGCAGAAAATGTTATTTTATGTTATTATAATAATAGTATAATAATAATTAAATATATTTTTCTATTTCAGAGTATTTAAACTTAGTAGTTTATGTAATTTCCCTAATATGTGTTAACGTTATCGTTGTTACCGTCTGCCTCGGCAGGCCAGCTGTCTGAACACCGTAGGTAACTTGAGTACGTAAGGGATCTTGCGACGTCCCAAGACGAGGGAAGTTCCGTTGGGTTTTAATAGATAGTAATGGCTTTTCTCATCGTTGAGTCCCATATAACCACCTATATGTAGTAATATGTTATATAAAAGGTATATAAGTAGGTATAGTGTACATTTCTCAATGTAAAAAGTTAGATAAGAAAGGCCATAGACCGATAAGTATACCGAATCGGCCCCAGATGAATATCGGGCTCATTATTTTCGGAGATGTTAGTACTAATAAGATACGTTGATCCTGCAAGTCCACGACACGCGTGGCGCAGTGTGTAGTGACCCTACTTGCTGCGCCAGCGGTCGCGGGTTCGAGTCCCGCTGGGGGCATACATTTGTTGAGCACGAATGTTTGTACTCCAGTCATGGATGTTTATATTTATAATATGTATGTATTTAAACTTATATGTGTAGTATATCAACCATCTAGTATCCATAACACAAGGCTCGTACCTTACCGTGGAACTAGATAGTGCTGTGTGTATATGTCCCAAAATATTTATATTTATTATTATTATTTAATTTCAATTTTAAAACATGTTACAGTTACCGTAAAATTATGAAACTATGTTTTTTGAATTCCTCATTCAATTTGCGATAAAAATATATATTTTTCAATTTTTAAAAAACGGTACGCCATGTTGAAAAAAAGAAAAATTCGTTTTTTCATACAAACTTATACAATAAAGGCAAAACGGCTCGGTGGCGGCTTGCGGCTCTCTTTATGGTATTGCTCTTGGTTACCTTAGCGCCAGAGTCCAAAATCTCATAATTATTTATTTTTGACTTTGCCAACAAAATAATTTCATTCTGCCATTATTATTATTTCAGTGTGAATATGTCTACATCGAAAACTAATAATCCAAAGTGTCGCATTTGCTCAAAATTCATAAAAAAAATACCGGGTGCTCCTAAATATATACAATCTGATAAAGATGCTGACGAGTTTTCAACAATTTTTGACTGCACAATTGTAGTTGGTGATGTTTTGTGTTCATATTGCCGTGGAAAGAAATATAAGAAAATTAAACTTGATTACGAGCAACAGCAAACATCTTTGGGAGATGAATTACCTTCAGATACGATCGAATTGTTAGAAAAAACTAAATCGAACTTATCATCGATGACTTTGTCTCAGTCAAGCACTGATGATCCATCATTTAATTTAGATGTTGGATGTGGTGATGATACAGAAGAGTGTATTGAAATTCAAATAAATAGAACAGTTGCGACTCACAGATATTGTTGTATATGTTATGTTTCAAATAAAAATCTAGTAGTTGTTTCTCAAGCTGCTCGTATGCAATGCTTTATTGAAAAAAGAATTTTCATACCGAATGGAAATCGATGCTGCAGTGATCATCTCATAAAAAATCGCTTTTATATTGAGAATTTGCATTTATTAAAAGTTTATTCTAATTGGAGTATTTTGAGATCGTCAGAGTTAACAAAAATAATGGAAAGCTTGGTTGTTGAATGTGACTCTACACTGATTGATAGAATGGATGATTTTCGAATACCTGATGAACAACTTTATATATTTACTGGATTAAAACGTAAAAATATAATCGAGTTGCGAGATTTATTAACAACTATGAGGAATACAGATTCTCGTACGGTCAATCAAGCTCTCATTGTATTTTTATTTAAGCTGCGTACTGGTAACTCAAACAAGTTGATATCAGCGATTTTACAGTTGGGAAATGAGCAGTTGGTTTCAAAATATTGTGAACAAGTGATACAATCATTTGAAAAAGATATATTGCCTCGTTACTTTGGTTTTCGATCTATATCCCGAAATGATATAATTCAAAATAATTCATCAGCATTAATAAAAAGTTTATACGCAGATCTCAGTGATAGGCTTTTCTTGATTTGCGATGGAACATATGTTCGTCATCAAAAAAGTTCTAATAACGCATATCAAAGAAAGTCTTTCTCTGTGCAGAAAAAAGTACCCTTATGTAAGCCATTTACAATTTGTACGACAAATGGATACATAGTTGATATGTTAGGACCATATCATGCTAACATGAATGACGCTACGATAATGAAAGACATTATCGATACCTCTGACGGCATTTGCAATTTATTAGAACCTGGTGATATTTTTGTTGTTGATCGAGGGTTTCGTGACGTTCAGGCGCACTTGGAAGAAAAAGGTTATCAAGTGTTGATGCCCGCATTGAAAGGTAAACGAAAACGCTTAACAACGACGGAATCTAATGCGTCAAGGTATGTCACAAAAATTCGTTGGGTGGTCGAAGCAACACATGGAATGCTAAAGCAAAAATATCATCTACTTGACCAAAAATTCGACAATAAAATGTTACCCAGAATCGGTAGTTTTTATAGAATTGCATCATTTCTTCACAATCAGTATAACAAACGTCTTACTTCTGATGTAGAGTATTTAGATGAAATTGTTGAAATGATAAAATCTCGAAGTAATACTGATAATACTTTAGCTAATGAAGTAGATAGAAATGGTTGGCAGAGAAAAAAACTTCCATTTGAGACCATCCTATCCTATGATTTGATGGATTTTCCCGAAATGACCGAAAAAGACTTGAAACTTTTATTTACGGGTTCCTATCAATATAAACAAGCGATATCATATTTAGCAGAGATGATAGATGAATCAGATAATTTAACTATTCAGTTTGTCAGAGATAAAACCAATATATTGAAGGCTCAAGTACAATCTCGACATATCGGAAGGAAGGTTTACAGATGTTTTGTTGAATATCAACCAAATACAATTGGATGGAATGGAATATCAAGATACTGCTGTGAATGTGCTATTGGACTGAGGACAATCGGTTGTTGTTCACACGTTGCTGCAATATTTTTTTACCTAGCGCACGGACGATATTTAGCTAAAATTCCTAGACCAGCTGCAATACTCAATACTTTATTTAATAAAGATAATATTACTACAGTGATTGATGAAGATAGTGACGAGGACTAGTCATGAGTTAAAAAATACTATATATTTTTTTATCTATATTTAGGCTCACCTGATGAGAAGTGATCACCTATGCCCATGGATACCTGCAAGCCAGGCTTGCAGATGCTTTGCCGGCCTTTCAGGAAAGGGAGGGAGGGGAGTGGGAGGGAGGGGGGAACGAAGGCGGAGTATAAAGGGAAGAGGGAGGGGGGAAGGAGAGTGGGCCTCCCGGACTCTCACTCACCGGACGAAACGCGACAGCATAGCTGCCACTTCACGCCGGTCTTCTGTGAGAGAGTGGTACTAATGAACTATACGGCCCATTCGGCTGCTACCCGAAGGTAACAAGCATGGCACTACCACTTTAAATACAGATTACAGACAGTGGTAGCACAGCGGAAACGCGGTCGCTTTGATAACCGAGTGATGCGGGATTAAATCCGGGTCTCACACCTCTGATATTTTCATCTGCGAATCATTTATATCATGATTACCACTTGTCCTACGGTGAAGGAAAACATCGTGAGGAAACCTGCAGTTTTCGAAAGGCATGTGAAGTCCGCCAACACGCACTAGGCCAGCGCGGTGGACTATGGCCTGATCCCCCTCGTACTAACGGAGTGCCCAGCAGCATTGGGACGTTAAAAGGGATGATGATGATTATTAATTATAAGTTGTGAATAATAATAGTTTTTTTTAACTCATGACTAGTCCTCGTCACTATCTTCATCAATCACTGTAGTAATATTATCTTTATTAAATAAAGTATTGAGTATTGCAGCTGGTCTAGGAATTTTAGCTAAATATCGTCCGTGCGCTAGGTAAAAAATTATTGCAGCAACGTGTGAACAACAACCGATTGTCCTCAGTCCATTAGCACATTCACAGCAGTATCTTGATATTCCATTCCATCCAATTCTATTTGGTTGATATTCAACAAAACATCTGTAAACCGTCCTTCCGATATGTCGAGATTGTACTTGAGCCTTCAATATATTGGTTTTATCTCTGACAAACTGAATAGTTAAATTATCTGATTCATCTATCATCTCTGCTAAATATGATATCGCTTGTTTATATTGATAGGAACCCGTAAATAAAAGTTTCAAGTCTTTTTCGGTCATTTCGGGAAAATCCATCAAATCATAGGATAGGATGGTCTCAAATGGAAGTTTTTTTCTTTGCCAACCATTTCTATCTACTTCATTAGCTAAAGTATTATCAGTATTACTTCGAGATTTTATCATTTCAACAATTTCATCTAAATACTCTACATCAGAAGTAAGACGTTTGTTATACTGATTGTGAAGAAATGATGCAATTCTATAAAAACTACCGATTCTGGGTAACATTTTATTGTCGAATTTTTGGTCAAGTAGATGATATTTTTGCTTTAGCATTCCATGTGTTGCTTCGACCACCCAACGAATTTTTGTGACATACCTTGACGCATTAGATTCCGTCGTTGTTAAGCGTTTTCGTTTACCTTTCAATGCGGGCATCAACACTTGATAACCTTTTTCTTCCAAGTGCGCCTGAACGTCACGAAACCCTCGATCAACAACAAAAATATCACCAGGTTCTAATAAATTGCAAATGCCGTCAGAGGTATCGATAATGTCTTTCATTATCGTAGCGTCATTCATGTTAGCATGATATGGTCCTAACATATCAACTATGTATCCATTTGTCGTACAAATTGTAAATGGCTTACATAAGGGTACTTTTTTCTGCACAGAGAAAGACTTTCTTTGATATGCGTTATTAGAACTTTTTTGATGACGAACATATGTTCCATCGCAAATCAAGAAAAGCCTATCACTGAGATCTGCGTATAAACTTTTTATTAATGCTGATGAATTATTTTGAATTATATCATTTCGGGATATAGATCGAAAACCAAAGTAACGAGGCAATATATCTTTTTCAAATGATTGTATCACTTGTTCACAATATTTTGAAACCAACTGCTCATTTCCCAACTGTAAAATCGCTGATATCAACTTGTTTGAGTTACCAGTACGCAGCTTAAATAAAAATACAATGAGAGCTTGATTGACCGTACGAGAATCTGTATTCCTCATAGTTGTTAATAAATCTCGCAACTCGATTATATTTTTACGTTTTAATCCAGTAAATATATAAAGTTGTTCATCAGGTATTCGAAAATCATCCATTCTATCAATCAGTGTAGAGTCACATTCAACAACCAAGCTTTCCATTATTTTTGTTAACTCTGACGATCTCAAAATACTCCAATTAGAATAAACTTTTAATAAATGCAAATTCTCAATATAAAAGCGATTTTTTATGAGATGATCACTGCAGCATCGATTTCCATTCGGTATGAAAATTCTTTTTTCAATAAAGCATTGCATACGAGCAGCTTGAGAAACAACTACTAGATTTTTATTTGAAACATAACATATACAACAATATCTGTGAGTCGCAACTGTTCTATTTATTTGAATTTCAATACACTCTTCTGTATCATCACCACATCCAACATCTAAATTAAATGATGGATCATCAGTGCTTGACTGAGACAAAGTCATCGATGATAAGTTCGATTTAGTTTTTTCTAACAATTCGATCGTATCTGAAGGTAATTCATCTCCCAAAGATGTTTGCTGTTGCTCGTAATCAAGTTTAATTTTCTTATATTTCTTTCCACGGCAATATGAACACAAAACATCACCAACTACAATTGTGCAGTCAAAAATTGTTGAAAACTCGTCAGCATCTTTATCAGATTGTATATATTTAGGAGCACCCGGTATTTTTTTTATGAATTTTGAGCAAATGCGACACTTTGGATTATTAGTTTTCGATGTAGACATATTCACACTGAAATAATAATAATGGCAGAATGAAATTATTTTGTTGGCAAAGTCAAAAATAAATAATTATGAGATTTTGGACTCTGGCGCTAAGGTAACCAAGAGCAATACCATAAAGAGAGCCGCAAGCCGCCACCGAGCCGTTTTGCCTTTATTGTATAAGTTTGTATGAAAAAACGAATTTTTCTTTTTTTCAACATGGCGTACCGTTTTTTAAAAATTGAAAAATATATATTTTTATCGCAAATTGAATGAGGAATTCAAAAAACATAGTTTCATAATTTTACGGTAACTGTAACATGTTTTAAAATTGAAATTAAAAAAAAAAACTTGTTTTTTTTTGGATCTTATGGACCGATATAGCTCTTATTTTTTTTCTTAAAAGCTACCACCATCCCCAAAAATATATCCAACATTCAAATCAATCGATTCATAAAGTACGGAGAAAAATATTTTTTACTGATTTTTCGTGTTTTTCGATTTTTTCAGGAACGGTACAAGATAGAGATCTGAAACTTGCAGGATCAACGTATCTTATTAGTACTAACATCTCCGAAAATAATGAGCCCGATATTCATCTGGGGCCGATTCGGTATAGGGAAGAAGGGGGAATGACGCTCACTGGGTAATGGCGCTCACCTCTGTAACTCTGTAAACATGATACGTAGCAACACACCACAACGCGTGAATTGTGAGGGGAGGGGGTCTCTTACAGACAGCGATACAAACATACAGTCAGCTCGTGTCATGTGACCGTGAAGTGCTTTTCTTTGTTTCCGCCCGAACTGATCTAACTTTTGGTTAGGAGTTTCTTGACGGTAAGTCCTAAATTTTAATGCTTATTTAACTATTATTTTTTCTTCTGACATTAAAACTATTCTATTTTGTAATAATGCAATCAATTTTCAACAATTGTGTATGATTTTTTTTTAATTTCAATTCAATTACAAAACGAGCGTTTGGGGTAATACCGCTCATCTGAGCGCAATTACCCCTTAGTGACTTATTTTTTTTGTTGTAGATATGCCAAGAAATCGTCAAAGGACCACCGCTAAAGCGGCTTGGACCGAAGAAATTCCTTCCTTCTAACCTTCAATCTGCTAAAACTCCTCAAAACCAAGGACCAAATGTCTAGAATTTCGAATATGCGCAGTCTGATGGTACGGCCATAATTTCAGGACATACGTCTCCTTTGGCAAGTCCATCAAATGAGGATCAATCCTCTGCATCTGTTTTGGCACGTGCACAAGCACGCAACCAAAAGCTAGTTCAATAATGAAGAACTCCGGTATTCTTTGCTACTATAGCGACGGCACCAACAATTGAACCATTTTATAAACCACGTCAAAGAAAGCTAAATATTAACTGCGACTCCTATGAAAATTATTTTAGAGGATAATAAAAAGAAAAAGCCGCGAAACTCAATAAGACCGGAAAAGATGATAAATTAAGACCAAAACAAACAAATGAAACAAATATCTTACAAAAAAAGTTCTTCAGAGAGTGATGATGAAGAGCATCTTTGCGACGATGACAGTGATGACGATATAAATGTGGATGACGAAAGTTATAACAAATGTACTATTTGCAAAGAATTTGGAAAACATAACGAGTTATGGTATCGGTGCACCATCTGCGGAGTATGGGCTCATTCTATATGTTCAGGATAGGATTTGCCAGATGAATACATCTGTCATTTATGTGACCGAAAATAAAAAATTACTATTTCTAAGTTGTCTTACCTCCTTATAATAATAATAATTTTATGTTATATTATAATAATTGAAGTTGATTTGACATCGAAGACTTCACTATATTTGTTAAATTGAAAAACGCTTATATTACGTACAAATGGCGATAATTGATGCTAATTTGTTATTGTAGACTTTACTTTCATTGTATTAGGTTCATCTCATTAATATTTCTTTAATTAAAATGTATTTTACTTGTTATATTCCAAAAAACATGTTTGAGCGTCATTACCCCATACACTGAGCGGCATTACCCATAGTCAGGGGCAATGCCGCTCAAACATGTTTTTTTAATATTTTTTTATTACTACTAGTAGGTCAATGATAAATGCTTTTGTTGTTAAAATCTTAATTACTCGATAGTTAAAGACTTTGTTATTTACCTTAATTTTGATATATAATAAATAATTTAGAAAATACAGCATGTTTTCCTTAAGTGAACGCCATTCCCCCTTCTTCCCCTACTTATCGGTCTATGGCCTTTATTTTGAAACAATTTGAAAATATTTTATAGCTACTAAGATTTTTTAAAAATAAAAAGTCAAGGTGTCCCTTTGTGATATTCTATAGCCGACAATTAAACTTCGTCAACTAAATTCATTACAATGTGTCGAGTGTCAAGGAAATAACGAAAGAAGGTTAATAAAAATGTAGAAATTACTCTGAAACCGTAAACAATCCTTTATTTACCCGACTGCGCCAGATGGAGGGTTATATTTTTCGAGAGTATGTATGTATGTTTAATTGTTCAGAACGGTTCGATGTATTTTAGCTTGAGAGGTGTCTTTACATTCGTATTTACTGTGAGAGTGACACTGGGTATATCAAAATAAAAAAAATAAAAAATGGCGAATTTTTGGCGCTAAATTCAAATGCTTGGCACGGTCTGCAGCCTGAACGGCTCAATGAATTTTAGCTTCAAAGGTGTCGTTAGATTCGTATTAATTTTGTGAAAGTGACACTGGGTATAAATTTAGAATCAGGACACAACATATTTTACGGTATTTTCATTTCCAAATTGCACAGTAACGGAGTGGGGATTTTTTGTTTTTAATTACACCGACTTGTTTACTTAGGGCCGATTTTTCAATCCTCAGATAAACAGTTAGATAGTACTTATTACACAGATAACAAAATATTGCATTTTTCAATCGTCAGATAGGCTCTATCTCGTCATTAACGGCCCTAACTGAGGAATAAATCTATCTGCCCCTTTTACGGCCAGATAAACGTCTATTCAATAGATACAACTAGATCCATTGATGTTTAGTTTGGGTTATTTCTTCTTTTTCCAAAGTAAAATCAAAATTATGGAAATTTTCAATATTGTTGACGACCTGGCAATTGAAGAAGAGGCTAAAGTGTATGAATATTTAAATACTGAGAGGAAACAAAGAGTAATCAGACCAAGGCCCGACCAGTTTTCTATGTGGGATTCAAAAGAATTTCATCGCCATTTCCACAATATATCTGTACTTGTCGACTAGACTAACGAGCAATTCTACTTCGACAGTACTGAAATTAGCAGCGCGCTCTTTTTTCTTTGTTTCCATTATTATCAAAATAATAACGAATCACTAACAATAAATCAAACTACAAAATCACCACACTGGCACACACGAGAAATTTTAATAACAGAACCTGTTTCTATGGAGCATCCCATCCATCTGTTAAACAGATGCGCGGGATGCACTATAGAAAATATTTATTTATTTAAACGTCAAATAAACGAATGTCAATGCATTTGCTATCCTCTTCTAACACATATTACACCGTATGCGTGTATCACGCTCCCACAATATTACAGTGAAGTTAGCAACTAAAATCCACAGATAACTATTCGCTTGCTATCTGGCCATTGAAAAATGCAACAATTTTATTTGTCCTTTTAACAGTCAGTTAAGTTAATTCGGCCCTTAGTTTACTACATTATAAAAAGGTTATTATTAAATTGTTATACTTGTGAAATAAGAGTTTGAATAAAAAAATTATACAGAAAATATAGATCTTTTGAACATCACAATTGCTGCTCACTCTATTATATAACAAAAATAAAATGAAAATGTCGCACTTAAATGTTATTTCCAAGTTTGTATTGTAGCAGATGCTTAGCGGATACCGTATATTTTCCCAATTGAAGAAAATAAACGTGCGGAAAGTTTCTAACAAAGTCACACAGGGCGGTTGGTTGTTATCAAAATAATTCTTTTATTTAGACTCGGATCGGAACTTGAAACTAGCGTCTGCCAACCGACAATATTTGTGCTGTTCTCTCTCGAAACTTTACTCTAACAATATTTCATGTACCTATATCTGGATGGGATATATTTGAAGTAGGTATACATAATACGAGTATCTAGGTTGATAGTAAAGACTTTTACTTGAGTTTATTAGCACTTTATTTAAGTCCATATGGTAGACTAGCATTTTCCGCGATTTCGCACGCGTTCTAAAGACTGGACACCAAATTCTTTTTGAGTCGCGCAGAATGATACTTCGCAGAACATTCGGGAATATTATTGTAGTTAAATAGGTATATATATATATAATTAAACAATAACAGGGATAGCATAATATATATACATATTCTTAAAATATTATGTTCAGTATACTAATTATTTTACTAAAGTAGAACAACATGAAATATATTAAAAATATTTATATTTTAAATATATTATAAAATATTAAATGTAAAGAACTCAAATTGTGAAAGCAATATTCTTTACATTTAGTTATTTTAAAAGGTTTCAATCTAAATGGCTGTTATAAGGCTTGTGCGTAAGAAGCGAGATGTTGTACAGTATACTACAAAGATATTCTTTGTGCAAATGGAGTCCCATAAGAGACACTTCACAGTTTTAAGTGTTCGAGATTTTACAAAGGAATGAGAGAATCCTTTAAGTTCTACGCAGTGTTGCCAACTTCAAAGATTTTTTTTCAAGTTTCAACTAAAGAATGTAAGCTGTACCTGAAAAAAGAACACCAATTTAAAACATTTTCATTATTTACTAATGCTTCATCCTCGCTTTGCTTGGGTTCATCGACAGATACGACAAAATAAACAGTTCTAAACTTTTCCATTTTCAATCTAGGTTTTTGTTTTTTTCTCTACATTTTTTATACTGAAACCACATCAGATGCCAAAAAAAAGAATTATTCAAATTATGAGGTAACAGACATATTATGAGGTTTAAAAACAAAATATGTTGCTTTTAACAAAAAAAGTGTAGGAATAATTAAGTTCAAGTTGGTATTACCGATTCCTCCTAAAAGCTTTCACACTCTTTGTCTTGTGTTGTTCCTTAAGACCATTGTACTCTTATCGGTACCGATTCTTAGTTATTATGCGGGCTGAGGGAGTTGAAATCTACTTTGCCTTGAAACTGATAAAGATTCTCTCCTAAAGTTATGTGATCGGCTTAAGGCTTTGCGGCATTGTCTTTTTACTGTTCCAAACTGATTAAATCGAGATTGTATTTCAGATAAGTATTTACAAATACATTTTAGTTCGTCTACAGCCATAGTAATGTAAAATATAAGATTAAGGGCCGATTTTTCAATCCTCAGATAAACAGTTAGATAGTACTTATTAGACAGATAACAAAATATTGCATTTTTCAATCGTCAGATAGGCTCTATCTCGTCATTAACGGCCCTAACTGAGGAATAAATCTATCTGCCCCTTTTACGGCCAGATAAACGTCTATTCGATAGATACAACTAGATCCATTGATGTTTAGTTTGGGTTATTTCTTCTTTTTCCAAAGTAAAATCAAAATTATGGAAATTTTCAATACTGTTGATGACCTGGCAATTGAAGAAGAGGCTAACGTGTATGAATATTTAAATACTGAAAGGAAACAAAGAGTAATCAGACCAAGGCCCGACCAGTTTTCTATGTGGGATTCAAAAGAATTTCATCGCCATTTCCGACTTTTAAAAGAATCAGTACTTTATTTGCTTCCCCTAATAAGTGATAAAATGAAGCACGATTTCCACAATATATCTTTACTTGTCGACTAGACTAACGAGCAATTCTACTTCGACAGTATTGAAATTAGCAGCGCGCTCTCTTTTCTTTGTTTCCATTATTATCAAAATAATAACGAATCACTAACAATAAATCAAACTACAAAATCACCACACTGGCACACACGAGAAATTTTAATAACAGAACCTGTTTCTATTGAGCATCCCATACATCTGTTAAACAGATGCGCGGGATGCACTATAGAAAATATTTATTTATTTAAACGTCAAATAAACGAATATCAATGCATTTGCTATCCTCTTCTAACACATATTACACCGTATGCGTGTATCACGCTTCCACAATATTACAGTGAAGTTAGCAACTAAAATCCACAGATAACTATTCGCTTGCTATCTGGCCATTGAAAAATGCAACAATTTTATTTGTCCTTTTAACAGTCAGTTAAGTTAATTCGCCAGTTAGTTATTTGTTCAGTTATTCGATGATTGAACAATCGGCCCTAAAAGACGCAATATTATATGTAAAAAGCAAACTCTATTATAGAAAGCCCTTTACTGTAAAATCAGTTGGTGTCTTCTTTCTTTGCTTAGTAATATAAAAAAGCTAAAACTCAAGGTTAACTAAATAATATTATAAGAGAATGGGCTTTTAAAATATCTACTAATAGTGCTTGCATTGTGATGTGTGATAAAAAGTAAAAAAAAAATGTTTTCAAAAATTATTTATTGGTAAGACTTAAAGCTCGACAGTACCTAACTAACAGAAAAACCTAACTTACAATGAAGCGGCGGAGCTCTATCTAACATAATAAAAACTACTTTTATTACTACTTTCATTTTCCCTTTGTTTGAAGCGTACACGTTCATCTCCCCGTCCGTCGCTTCCAATAGGATTAGAATAGAAGTCGGGAAAAATAATAATTTTGAATAGCGGTGATTAATCCTCGAGAGTTCCTTAAATTGTAAATTACATATTTTCATTTATTCAATTATATGGTAAAAAAAAAATGTGTGGCACTCGAGGACTGCCACGGTAAAGCTATTGCATAGCATTTTTTATCAACTTATTTATTTATTTTTTATTTATGCAGTATTTTTTTTCTTTGATATTAATGCAAATTACACTTTTTGAGTATGGTGACCGATAAGAAAACATTTTTTTCTTTTATTGAATAAATGAGAAGTTAATATCGTTTAAAATATTAAAATCTACATGGTAGGCGGAGTGGAGGGTGTTAGGTTTTATTTTCGTTACGGAATTTCTTGATTCGGTCGCCGCGCTCAAAGCTCGCGATAATAGCTATGCAATAGCTTAAATTTTTTTATTTCTTCAAACATCGAAAATATTATAATTGTTTTGTTTTTTTTTTGTCATTGTGCCCATACAGTTCGTTAAGGGATATGCATTTGTTGGTTCTCATTAAGCCATCTAACATTCTGCTACTGTGCAAATGCCTCCCCTTGTACGAGGGGGATCAGGCATTTCACCATGTTGGTTAAGTTCGGGTTGGCGAACTTTACATGTTCTTCGAAAACTTACGAAAGTTTGATTATGTTTTCCTTGGCCGAAAGTGGTAATCATGTTGTAAATTATTCGTATATAAAAATATCAGCGGTTCTAAGGACAACCTTACGTAGGTTGTCCTTACTTTGTGCTGACTGCTAATAAGTATACTAACAATGTATAACTAAATACTATGTAGGCACCTAATAAAACAAATTTAATTTTATTAAATATTACATAATTTTATGTCAGTTTAATATATAATTAACTCAATTATGAAAACAAGTGCAGATACAAATACTTTATGATTTTTCTGATATGCTATTGAATGGATTTATTAATTGAATTTTTGTGAGTTGTATAATTTCGAATATTCGTTCATATTCAATACGATGCCTCCGGCAGTCTGTTGGATTTGAGCAAATGGCAATTAACACGATTTTCATTACAGTATCGTGAGCGTGTATAAATAATATGTTCATAAGTAGTATATACATTTAGATAATATGTTTTATCATTAACTAAATGTATACCTAATACCTATATCTACTTTATTATTTAGGACTACTAACGACTCACCTTCGATTCGCTCGGGTTCGCTAGTATATGTAATACATAAACTTAACAAATTGTAAAAGTAAAAAATATTCAAACCTTCCTCTTGAATCACTCTATCTATTAAAAAAAACCACATCAAAACCAGTTGCGTAGTTTTAAACATCTAACCTATGTACATAGGGACAGACAGCGGGAATCGACTCTGTTTTATACTATGTAGTGACTAGTGACTACGTTACACTACCCACATTTTTTCAAAAGAGCTTGATGGCGTAATCCTTATGGGAAACCGAAAATGCACATTTTGAGACTAACAAGGTTTGGTTAAAAATGACGATGATTTGGATTAAAATTATTTTTGATTTGAGATTTAAGAAGAGTAAACAAGATGAGTGTAACTTATACTTAGATGTGCTTTTTGCTTATTCTGCAAATATAAGTACGAAATTAAATTGAAAGTAATATTTGGTTTTAAATGCTTAGCACTAAGCGCTGCAGCAAAGAATGTTATAAATAAGCCCGCTATAACCATTAAATAAAATGTCGGATTTTGAGGATTTTTATTTTAGTCGGATTCGAACATTAGGGCTTCTAGATAATTACGTATTTATTTATTTAAATGCAGATAAAGAAAATTGAATTTAATTATTTGTAACTTACTTAAAATAACTACTTTACTAAATGCGTATGTATTATTATATACGTTACTTATAGAATGACATACAATTACATTTTTATTTGTCTGTCTGCTCCCGCCAATTTATGAAACGCCTAAGCAGATATTAAGAAAAATATTTATGTTATAGAGTAAATTAGACAACTTTGGTTTTAGACAAAGAATTAGGGTTTCGCTCAAAAATATTAAAACGAAGCGAAGTGAGGATGATTTGCTAATTTACTAATAAAATAAGACTTTATACTTACTAAATTTAAAAATTAAATTATAATAACGTATTGGTGTAAAAAAGATCAAATAAGCAATTAAGTAACAAAAGTGTTACAAATTCATCGTACTTGCAAACATATAAATTTAAATATATTGTGTACCTACAAGTTGATTAATACCTTCTTTTTATTTACACAAGTAAACACACATGTCCTTGGTACAAAAGTCATCACATAGTTTAGGCACGTAAAGAAATAAGTGATGAATGGATTGGTGAAAACGATAAATGATGCAGGAATGAATAATGGACCTGTGAAAATGTTGAAAATGAAGCTTAAAGCTTCCCTTAAGTGTACTCGTAATACTTTAAATGAACTTTGACTTACGTCCATAATTACCTACTTATGTTTCGATTGATTGACATTTGATATACTTATATGAACTTATTATAATATTATACTACTAGTGACTCTCTATTTTTAGATTTCTCTACATAATATTTTTCCGCAATAAAAAGTATCCTATATGTTAATCCGGATAACCAGCTATCATCATAATATTTTATATACATTAATATTTTTCAAATTCATATATAATTTTCGAAAATTACCTAACAAAATTTAACAATATTTGGAACACCTGTTTGAAAGTTAATACTTTGAAATGTCTAGTTAGTTAAAACAACATTTTATGTTAACGTTTTGTAGAAATTCTCTTTGTTTACTTTCATATATTGTAGGGGATTGGAACTACGACTTTCATAACAGTGAATATGAAATGTGTTACATATTAAATTAAATTAATGTACATAGGTAGTTGTAATTCTGATTGTTTATTTTAAATTGTGTAGGTAAATAATAATAAAATTATTTGCAGAAATCTTAAAAAATACTTTACTCGATTGTTCCAGTAATTTTCCCGAATTTGGAAATAAAATGCTTCCACATGGCCATGAGAACAAGAATGTTATTCGAGGTTATACTGATTACCTGTTTATAGAGTGATACTTATAAATTACGAGTAACTTTATCTTAATTAATGTAATGTATTGCGCACGAAAGCACATAAACAACTATCTGTCTTAGGGAAAGAATTCTTAAAACTGTACCATTAAGTTTAGCCTCTAATACGAAAACATTCCACAAATATATAATGTACAAGTTATCTAAAATTCTATTATAAGTATTACTCGTAACTGTAAGTGCTTCTAAAACATCTCAAACAGTAAAAGGAAGGACGTCAAATGATACGCGAGCTAAACTCATTAAAAGGTAATTTTATTCAAGCACTCCAATATGCGAAAAAGCTTGTGAAAAGATGAACAGTATCTTATATAAGTATTAGTTTTTTAAGTGTGAGCTTTTTTATTAAATTCGCTTCGATGGGCGTAACTTAAAATAAATTAAAAAGTTTTATAATTTTCCTATAAAATAAAATAGCTTAAGTGACTCCTTATAACATTAGCTATCTGCGAGTGAAAGTCCCGTGAAAATCGGTCCAGCCGTTTCAGAGATTAACCAGACAAACAGACATAAAGACCGATAGACAGACAGACAGACAAAAATTTTAAAAATTGATTTTTTGATGTAAGTAGGTACCGTGGAAAGCTTTTAATTTGAAATTACAAACAGACACTTCAATTTTATTGATTACTGTAATCAAATTGAATGTATATACACTGATTATTAGTCCTAATTAATATTTTGAACCATAACTTTAACAAAGCTACGTTTTAAATATAAGATAGCTAATAAAGCTGCCACCAACGTCAAGTGTACACAAATAAGTTAAAAGAACAATACAGTTATTTCAATAAAATAGGCACTTCATTATAAAACTCTTAATATGACCTATATTGAATTATTTTTATAAGCTTTAATATTAAAAAAAAACAATTTTCATAAGATGTTTCATATTTCATAAGATTTTGTTTGCGGTTTTTCGCATGTATTTTTAATCATTTTCGTCTATTTACAATTATACAATATCCTTGCTTTTAATGAGATTTAAATGTAAGTATTTTGAAGTGACGAAAGGTTATAGAAATTAGCTAAGCCTAATGTTTGTAATACGCGTATACATACAAACTATAAGTTTTGTATATACTAAACTAGCCTTTCCCGCGGCTCCGCTCGCGTTCTAAAGGCTGAAAATCAAAAGAAATATTTTTCTACCGTTTTTGCAACATTTTTCATTGATGCTCCGCTCCTATTAGGCGTAGCGTGATGTAATATAATAGCCTTCCTCGATAAACGGACTATCCAACACAAAAAGAATTTTTCAATACAAATAGCTTTAAATTACGAACATTTTTAAATCGTCACTTCACAATCGTTTAAATTATGAAAAATTAAGTAAATTAAATGTCCTATATTAAATTTCGATCCGTCTGTTTCGATATTTTAATAATAATGTTAAAAAAAACAAGTAGGTACATTATAAATGAAACTGTCTTTTCGGATTTTGACGTGGATTTATTTGAATTTTTGGTTCTCGACGTTTCGAATGCTTTACAGCGATCATGGTCACGGGAGAGACTAAGGTATTAGACGTCTCAGGGGTTTATATACTTGTTAAAGACAGTGCATACCCACAGTTTACAAAAATTTTAAATTGCATCAAAGTACCTTATAAAATTATATATTTTTATTCTAAGCATTTGAAATTTTAAAATTATTAGTTCCTATGACAATATTATTAACTTAATTTTAGCTGCTATAATTATAATTATGCTAAATGCTAAAGTTTAACACAGCTTTTTTTCGAATTAATAATACGAGCTTAAATGTCAATTTGTATAAGAAAAGAATTTATAGTAGAAAAAGATTGTGCATCATAACAATTACGTTGTATGAACTGTTTGTGAATACTGAATAGTCATTTCGAGGCATTTACTCCACGCCGCCTGTATTCCTAACTGAATACTAAAATCGGGTCAACTTGCTTAGGTATACCTCTCGATATAAGTTCTAACTGCTCATTTGTATTCTATTACTTATCTTCTTTTGATAGAGATCATTACCGCTTTAAATACTCGCAGTTTCACAAATGGCTGTCATGCAGAATACAATGTAAAGTAGAAATTTTTATTTTGTTTTTAATTTATACGTAGGTATAATAAAATTCTGGGTCGATTATGTATTAAACTTTTATAGACATTAAATATTATTTGAAAAATCTTATTGTCGTATTTATTAGTACTATCGATCCAAAGCTTTTAGCATTTAATCTCTCTATTTGTCTGTCTGGGATCACGCGAAAACTACTACACAGGCTTTTTTTGAAGTTTGGTTTGATCATAGCTGGTTATTCAATTAACATTCCTTGGGCCATGGAGTCAAAGTGCTAAGCATTTTTTAAAAGACATAACACCTCGTCTTATCACCTCTACTGGTGACAGGAGAGCCAGCTCTCCTGTCACCAGTAGAGCCCACCATCATTTTTCGCCCAAAGAATCGGCATTGCCATTCAGCGGGGGAATGCGGCCAGCATTCTTGCCACTATTCCACGCGGACACGACTTGTACAGTAATAATTAAGTGTATATTTGCTTTGTACATATAGTTAAGTTTACTTGTAATTTCCTTTATTGTAAATAAATATATACATTACATGGCTCTATATCATAAAAAAAAATTAACATGCGAGTATAGAATACTCTTTACTGCGGAAAAATATCTCGTATAGTACTTATATTTACGTAACTTATAAGTAAAAAAAAAGTTCTTTTCTATAAAAGTTCTATGGTATAAGTGAAAATTTCTGTGTTCATTAATTTGTGTGTATGTTTGTTACTGTTCACGCTGAAACATCTTGACAGATTTTTATCAAATTTTGTAAATAGAGTATTTTGCCTGTATTACCTTACAGGTAATTAGACACGCACCTAAGGAAGCAAAACTTTTAATAATATAATTATAAAACATTTACTATGTTTATATTGTGTTTATAATATGTAGGATAATAGTAGGTATATTAGTTAGAGAAGGATGAAAAGAAGAAGAAAGGCTCGACGGCTCTCTATCTACTTAAGGTGAAATTGCCACACCATGAATATTTCATTAGTCTTATTCGGTTGCAAATTAGTCACTCAGACTCTTTATTACATTTTTCACACTTTATTCCGAAGAAATCATTGTTCCTAACACTTATAAAAACTAGCATGATGATAGTATAGTATTTAATATTATATTGTGTTTTGGAAGGACATATAAATAAACGGCATAATTGAATAGCATAGTAAAAAGAAATATATTAAACAGTACATTCATATAAATAACACATCACAAAATAAAAAATAAAAAAGGTAATATTTATCAAATATATGTCAAGAATGCTATAAAGTAAATCAGTAGAAATAAGTCACCATAGTTACGCACGTGCTACTACAAGCTAATAATAAACGTTGGTACAGTCACAAGCATAAATATATGACCGTTCACCGTGAACAATGTGATTAGAAGAATGGAGATTTTAACTTGAAACATTATTGTCCGATGTTATAATATATTAACACTAACTAGCACGGCGTGGTGTCACATCATTTGGATTGTTGACTATGTATAGTTAAATTATTAGGCTGATGCTAGTCGTCTGCTAGTTGGACGAGTAAAATAATTTAGTCGTCCAACAATTGTTGACGACTAAATTATTTTAAAGGCTGTTGCTAGTCATCCGATAATCGTATTAATAAAAAATATATTATTCGTCCGACTATTGTTGGTTTGTACGAATATCTATCACTTCTTTGATTTCTAATATAAAATAAGCGATTTTTATGTGCAGAATATACCTATGCCAAAAATAAAAAAAAAATAACCCTAACCTACCGAGCTGATAATTTATTATTAAGATCCCACCCGTTTTTTAATAAGTCCAAGAGTTTTTATATGTAAAAGAGCTGGCTTTATAGAGTCGTCCTACGAAATTTACGTTACTAACACTCCCTGAGAGTATGTACCTACATCAAAACAATGTACAAGAAAATGGTATTTTGTAAAAAGTACTATAGAAACGTCCGCAATTGCATCCACGAGTATGTTAAAACTAAAAAAACAAATTGATTTCTGTTTGAGCCATTTAAGAAGCAAAAAAGTCTCAGTCGCGATGTATCCAACACCAATTGTCGGACGAATAATATTTAATATATTCGTCCGCTTATCGGATGAATAGACACTTCGAAATTATTAACGCCAAATATGTCACACATCTCTGATCTCTCTCATCATTAAGTCACCTAATGTTTAGTTATAAGCCAAAAATATATTTTTAATCGATGCGACATCCTATAATTTTGCATCGCGTGCCTCTTTAGATAGTCGCATATATTTGCTGTAATCGTGAGAATAGATATGAATTATTGATTCAAGAAATCAGATATCATTACTCTAGCTCAAATATATACTCAAACTATTGCAGTTGGAGGAGCACAACTTTACAATTCCTTGCCAAATAATTTAAAGGTAAAGGTTTTAAAAAAATCACCACTGCTTACATTTTAGACTGCTTAAAGTATAGTATTACTTGAATTTCCTTTGAAAAAATAAAATATTTATGTTGGCGATTATACTTTTATTAACATTGTAAGTAAACCTTTTAAAACCTGTTCATATAAAATGCTTCGAAAAGATATTATATGAAATAGCACAGTATTGAATTAAGTAGCACTTAAGCAGCATTTACTGCATAGCTTACATTTAGTTTTTATACCTATTATCTATAGGTAAGTAGATATATAATATTAGTTATATGAAATACATAAATGTAAAAAATATACGGCATTTCAATAGCAATATTGAATTTTTCGAATGTATGTACATAGTTATATGTTTGTCTTTTGGTATAGAATGAGACTAATCGAATAGATTAATATGAGAAGGATATTAGTATATGAAATTTTAACATCTCTTACGTTACGACCAAGAAAAAAAAAACAACTAAGTATATGAATATGTTATACGACGTATATAGCTAATAGCAATAGTAGTGAAATAAATATGTAAGTATACGCAAATACAGGAGTGTAGCCATTGTAAATTCTTAATGTTATTTGTCATAATAAACCAATTTGTGTTTCTGTATTTTTTGTATTCATCGACCATTCAACCTTACAGTTTTCTTTTATTATTGAAACGTTAATTTTCAATTAAATAAGTTAGTCAAACATTTTCATGCTCTTATTGCAGTAACGTAAAAAAGTTTTCCGGACCGCAACGTGCACCTGGTGTACTTAAAGCTGATATGTAAATCCCTAACTCGTATAAAATTACTAAGAGATGCTATTTGACAAGTGACAACTGTAATTAATGCAGTGTTTTCATTAAAAAAAAATTCGCAATATCATTACTGAAACATACAAAGCAAAGCTTGGATGCCTAGATATTAATCTAATATTGCGAAGGGTCTCTTAAATTATCTCACATATTTTTACAATAACGATTACAAATAAACGACTAATACCTATTTGTAATGTTAAACAAAGAGGCATATTTCTTAAAAAACCACAAGGCAGCAAGAGTAAGCATTCACATAAACAAAATAGGTACAAACATGGCTCTGAAAGTTGGCAGATGTATACATGATAAGATGTTTTGATTAGATACCTATATAGATTTAATTTTTGATTTTAAATTAAACAATTATTTTGTTAAACTTAAAAGTCTTGTCTTTGAATGACAAGTATTATAAAAATTAGGTAATAATAAAATTTTAAAAATAAAAATAAATATACTTTATTCCTCTCTTCTCTACCTACTTTTGTCTTTTTTATACACACTTTATGTCTAATTATAAACTTCTATTTTTACTTGTTTTACAATTTAAACTTAAACTTGATATTCAGAAATCAATTGGCAATTTAAGTAAATTAGTCTGTAGCTGCTTCAAATATTTCAAAAGTTGCCCTCTAAAATGGAGTTCAGGAGGTCAACGTTTGGCAAGGGGTCCTTATGTGGTTCGCCACAATACGGGCAATCCCATTTTATAAACATTATATCTCTATTTCTTTAGATATAAAAAAATAGACGATCATCATGTAGGAAGAATATCTTGTAAAATAGAAAACTTTACTTAATAAATGTATCACGGTGTCACCAATGACCTTATTAAATACGATTAAAATTATGCCCATGTGAACATGCATTTTTGCTTAATTTTTCTTTCTTAACTAAGGAGAGCAACATGCTGGCGTATTTTAAATATACATATAATATTGGGTCAGGCTGCAAAGGCTTCTATTATCCACTAGCGACTGGCTTCGCTTGGGCTTTTTCCTAGATTAAGCACAGGCAAAGCCGCGGGATCTTGAATCACTCGTTGCGTAGTTTTAAAGATTTAAGCGTACAAAGGGATATAGGGACAGAGAAAGCGACTTTGTTTTATACTTTGTCACCATATAATATTGGGTCAGGCTGCAAAGGCTTCTATTATCCATGTACCATCAAAAGGTTGATATTACATAAACGATATGCAGGTAGCAGTCAGGGTAAAACGTGTATATGAATATAGTATATTTTGTAGTTTGTGAAAATGTGAGTAGAGAACGTGGTTTATATAAATCAGTTGCATCGGATGTAGCATACAACTTTTACGGTTTACCTGCAAAAAGCTTAACAAATTATACACATAATAATGAAGATTTTAAACCAATCAGAATAAAGTTACCTGGTAAAAGAACCCTGGTTGTATAATATCAGATTTCAATTTAAACACGTCATAATTTATTACCAATTTAGCACTCAACCGCAGAAGCGCCGGCAGCGTTGCCTCTATGTTACGAGCATGCATAATCTCTACGAATAAATCGTTCCTTTAAATAGGTATATCAATATTCCTGTGTATATTAACTAAATGTTTTATAATTAAATTGTAATATCCAAACTACGCGGAAATACCGCGAGCATCAGAAAGTTCCAACAATATAAACTTTGAGAGAGAAAAGTTTATAACCACTTCAACCCATATTATTAAATGACTGTGCTAACTTCTAGCTCAAGGCCCTTATCCTTGTTTGAAATTCAGCCCTTCAACTAAGGGACTATTATAAACTGGTGAAAAATCAATCCAAACTTCGTTCAGGTAAACTAAGTTTCGCGATTTACTTCAGGACCATTTTATTTATGTACCTACTTAGTTAAAAACAACTTTTAAAAAGCTTAGATCGCAGTTTTTATGAGATGTTTCTTCAAAAGTTTATTTGTTTAACGTCACATAGAATTTATTTAATCATTATTACCTACTATACATGTAAATATTTAATGAAGTACTTATAAGCTGTAATATTTAGTTTGTTTATTAATGCTTAATCAACCTACCTGTTTAAAATAAAGTTTTTTTCAGTTTTGTAATTTAATTCTTGCGTCTTAGTATCGAATACACTTAAAAGCATGAAAACAGTAAGTATCTAGTATTTTGAAGCTCAACTTTCATTTGTGAGAGTAACTGTAACATCGATAACAGAAAGCAGGTGGACCCCCCGTAGACTCACGCATTAGGAGCCATTTCGGGGATATTTTTCAATGTTTTTAGAAGAAACCTTTTTTATTAATTACATACCTAAGTGTGTCTAGTATAGGTAAATGTCATCATAATATCAATACTATAAAAAGTAATACATAGGTACTTATTTTTTATTTTATAAGCTTAAAATAACAGTTCCTAACTCTACTATTGTCAAGTCGATAATCGTTATACTTAATCTGTTACTTTTTATTAATATAACTTTGATAAAGTAATCTAAGTGTAGTTTAAACGAAACTCAGATGTTATTAAAAATTACGAAAAATTTATTAATTAAACCTACAAAAGCAATTTTGACAGACAGAGTCGTGGATCTAAAGGAATACTTAAAAGCTATAAATATTTATGGAATCACGGTAATATTTGAAATATACGAGTACATATTATATGAGTAGTATTAGTGACTTGCCACTCTCTCTCTCGCTTCGTCCCTAGGTACTAGGTAGGTACGTATAAACTTTTGGCACGGAATGGATGGATAAAAAATAAAAATATATACACGTATGATGACCAAAGATGATGACTTTTATAATATTTACTTCGCACCGCCCGGTATGTATACAGCCTTTTTTACGTCCCACTGCTAGTCACGGGCATCTGGTCATCCTCATACTGAATGGAGTACGAGGAGAATCAGGCATATTCCACCACGCTGGCCCTATGCAGGTTGGCGGAATCCACGTCTTTCGAAAACTGGCAAGGATATCTCAGACATGCAGGTTTCATCACCATATTATCCTTCACCGTTAAAGACAATTAGTGGTAATCATGTAAAAATGATTCGCACATGAAAATATCACAGGTATGATCCGGATTTGAACCCGCATCACTCGGTTATCCAAGCGACCGCGTTACCACTGGGCTATCACTACCATAATTTTTCTTAAGTTTTCAGTAAACTTTCCGCGCGACATTCTAATTTTTTTCTTTCATAAGAACCTTCGCCTGAGAAACAAAAAAGAATCAGAGAAATCGGTCCCGCTGTTCACGCGTGATGCCGTGACCAAGGATATAT
Organism: Boloria selene; assembly: GCA_905231865.2. NCBI lineage: Eukaryota > Metazoa > Arthropoda > Insecta > Lepidoptera > Nymphalidae > Boloria > Boloria selene. The sequence continues at coordinate 5,712,490 of HG993133.1, forward strand.
GGATTTACATTCATATGTATAGATATTTTTATATAATATTTGAAGTTTAATTAAAATTAGTTGTAAAATTATAAACCTTTGCAGTTTTGCACATTAATAAAAAATATTGACAAAAAAGGTCTGTGAAAAGGCATACTAAAATTTAGTAGGTATAATTCATAAATAACTATTGTTCATCCAACAGCTCGTATTAGACATCACATTTTATGGCCGTAGATGTCAGATAAACAGCGACCCGCACTGTGAATATACGACGAAAATATTATTCAATACTTTGCATTCCGCACATCCACTCTTGGTCGTTGTTGGTATGATACGTCTCTCAGTTGAGGGTATCTTATGAGTCGTTCTTATCCGTGTTGTCTACGCGGGGTGCCTCGATACTAACTTGACTTGACTAGGTACACCTGGCATTTTCAACATGTTACATATTTTGTAAGCTTCCTGATATAATCAAAGCAGTAAGATCTAGGAACGTTAGTTTCCTTTAAGTGTATGATGAAATAAAGCTCACAACTATTTTAAGACTTATGGCATACACAGCTTCTACTTGCGGCTTCGGACGTATGGATTTCAATTGAGTCGATAACGATCAAACGATAAAATTATAGCGCAATTATGGCTAATAAAGTAATTTCCTCAATTATGAAATAAACGAAACTAAGGGTATCGACGCAATATTACCGAGAGTACTCTGTCACCTTATATCTGACGCTACAATACAATAAACATATAAAAAAAAATTAAAATATTTTTTAACTTAAATTACTCTTAAAAGCCATAACTCAAAAATTTAATCCATTCTCGCTTAGCCTCTTACCCACTTAATCCCATAATCCCCTTAGTTAATGAGCGTCTTTTTAATTGGTACAGTAAGTAAGAGTATCCTACGATATCACGGATATACTGTAGAAAAAACATCTTAACAGTGTGACATATCACACTGTCAAAAATAATCTTTCGCTACCAAGAAGTCACTTCGATCCTTGTCGCGTAAGGAAAGAGTAAATCAACCATCACACGTGCACTATTTATAACAATCGTTTCAGAACTGAATTAGGGTAGCCCTTAACTCATGTGTTTACTACAAGTTAGTTTTATTATTATTAAAATCTTCCGTGTGCCTTAAGGAACATACGAAAAAAAATAGTGGAATTGGTCGAGTCATTCTCGAGTTTTGCGCTTAGCAACATTCATTTATATTTACATAGATTTGAAGTAACAGCATCCCTTCTCTAAGTCGTCTTTGTAGGTCTTCATTACTTCATGAACTAAACTACTAAGTAATATCTAAATTATTACCTTAATAATTTTTGTTCACATTTAAATAGAAATAGGATTTTACTAATATTACTATTTTATTTCTTTCGGGCTTATGGCAGAGGTAAGTGCACCCTCTTTTACACGTCTTCCGGCACCTATGACACAAGGCCTATGTATTACCATAATCTATCTGTTAACTCAAATCCACTACAGGTATCAGTAGCATACACACACGTAATATATAATTTTGTATTTATTATAGGTTTTATAAGCTAAATAAATCCTAATCGAGAAGTACAATAATTATGAAAGATTTAAGGGCTTTATTTAGAATTTTATCCTTGGGATGCCTAACCTAGCGTCCCAGGAAGTACCTATATTATTTATAGTATACAGCCTATATTAGCCCTAAGCATATATGAGCCTATATACTATAGAGCTGATTAATTATAAGTCAAAAGTATGTATATAAACTTTTATACTTGTAAATGTAGTCAGAAATTCACCACAACAAATCACCATATTACATGCGATCTACATATTCTAAGCTTCTATACAAAAGACCGTTCGCTCGATTACTCCGACCAGTCCTCGAGCAATATAAAAGGCGAGAATTACAGCACAGTTGAGCAGCTCGCCTCAAGGACGGACTTTGCCAGGCCGACCTGAATCAATTCTTTACAGGCAATACACAGTACACACGTGACAAATGTATAGGAAAAAAAGACTTTTTACATGACACGACCGTACTAAAATTACTCGAAGATGTCAAAAACGTTTATAAATTTCTATCGAATCATTTAAAAAATATTTAGATCTATTCTTCGCACATTCTTCTTTAATGTTTGATATTTCCCCAAAAATACAACCCTTCATCTTATAAATAAAAGCATTAAGAAATATTCAAGATTTTCAAGACTCGTTCCCGAACTTAAGGTTCAATCCCTGTTATTAATAGGATTTCATCGCTCAGTGGATTGTAAGCTTTGGCGTAAATCTTGCTTATTAGGTACATTTAACTTTATTATATTAAAATAAATAGGCTTCCGAGCCTCTAAAATGTAGGCATAAAAAGTTTCCCGACTCAGACGTTGTAGGTCGATCTAAAACTCTTGGGATTTTGTTCCGAGCTAAATATTTTTTAGAAAAGAGAGTATAATAAGATTATCGTGCTCGTTCTTATTATCTATTATACGTTTACATATAAATTATGTTTTAAGCTATGTACGTAATATAATTTCAGGTTTTAATTCAGTTAATACGTATAGGGTTAAAATAAATAATAAAGATGTCGTCGCGGTTGTTTTAATGAGTGCGTCATGAAATTGCATAAAATTATGAGATTAATCTGCTCTCTGATAATATATACACTGAATTTACTACTTACTATGCTTGTACTTGGAATATAAAAATACTACATTTTACTATGCAAATTTAGACAGGCTTTGTACCGCGGCTTCGCCCGCGTTCTAAAGGCTGGATCGATTTCTTTCTGAGGCTATCTAACACAAAAAGGACTTTTCAATTCGAACCAGTAGTTCCTGAGATTAACGCCAAACAAATAAATAAACATAGAAACTCTTCAGCTTATAATAATAGTATAGATAACTTGCGAATCAATCTACCTTCACTCGGGTTCGTCTTTAGTAAAAAAACCCAAATCTAACACACGAGAACATTTCATTTGTCCGGTAATACATATTAAGTAATCTATGTGCTATTCCAGACTATAATCCGTTATAACCTATCTATACCTTATTTCTATCAGATAAGCTTAGCCTTTTTGAGGTGAATGAGTAAATAACATCCATCCATCCAAACTCTCGCATTTACAATATTAATGAGATTACGATTCCGTATATTAATCCCATTAGAACTCAAGTATGCTTGTAATGACGTCTTATATAACTAATTTTTACCTGTATGTTATGTTATAACTCACCAACTAATATGTATATTTTTATTTTAAGATATATATGTATATTTTTAATAAATTATTTTTTATATATACATAGCTGTTATACAATAATTTACTGATGAATACTTTTAATTTACAATAAATATTTATAGCGGTTTATTAAAAAATCTCGAAAAATCCTAACAATATTTATTCATAGAGGCTATTTCAATGAGCCTGAACACGATACCTGAACAGTATTCAATAGAGTTGAGTATCTTGTATCGGGCTAATTCCAGATGACGCTACAGCATCAGGTCTAGATTACCGTAATGACCATTGAGTTGTACCCGCTATCTTGGAATATTCGACGAAAATAAAATTGTGCCAAAATGTGCTTAAAATATGATATCATGTGCCGTGAATTTTGATATAAATATCCTTAAAGCGTATTGTGAGAATATTAGAATACAATTCTTGGTTTTTTTGCTGTTGCAAAGCAAAGTGGTGGAACTATATCTATTGTCCATAAAATATGAGTTGTCCACTTTCTACGTTGAGGGTTAAAAAATATTCAAGCATTTCCAGCGGCTTCGCTCGCGTTCTAAAGGCTGAAAATCAGAAGAAATATTTTTCTCCCGTTTTTGCAACATTTTTCCGCTCCTATTGGTTGTACCAAGATGTAATTTTGTCTATAGCCTTCGTCGTTAAACGGACTATCCAACACAAAAAGATTCCTTTAATTTGAACCAGTAGTTCCTGAGATTAGTGCGTTCAACCAAACAAACAAACAAACTCTTCAGCTTTATAATATTAGTACAGATTTTTCAGTATTAGAAAAAAAACATGTAAAAAGTTGCGATTGTAAGAGTTGACCCTCAGTTTATATGAGAACACTAAGTTCGCAGAATCTAAGCAACCTTGAAAGTTGAATCTACTTAAATTGAATAGACGCTTAACAATGCACTTTAGTGCTATAACACTTTCTATTACAATATCAGCAATTTTGAGATTGAAAATTTAAAAAATGACACATTAAATTACAAACTTGATTCTGTTTCTTTTTATGTCTAGATATGTATTATGTATGTATACTTACATAAATATTACAGCAAATGTTATTAAGGTTACTTGTCTTGTTTGCCTTGTACCGCCAATATATTATGTTAATGTATCAGTCTCCAATATGCGTAGAATTCCACAAATATATCATTGTGATTTTTCAGATAAATCTAATGAATATTTTATAATTATTAAATGATAATTTATTTAATTATAAAGCTTTTTTAGTTCAGCAAACCTTGAAATCTTCTCAATCCGTATCAATAATGGTCGTGAAAACTTTTAGCATCGTACATTTTTTCGCATTAGTATATTTTTGTATAAATATAAACCCATTTAGTGTAAATAAAAACTGAAAATGTATGATTTTAGTAAGTAATAGACTTACAGTAATTTTAAATGTGACACAAAAGAACCGATGTTATATAAGTGAGCGGAAGTCAAAAGTGGTCTAAGCGTCCAGTGTACTAAAAATAACACGTCTGGTTGTTTACCATGAACTAGTTTCTCCGGTGCGAATTTAAATGACCACCCTACTCATTCTTAGTCGTAGGTATTTCAAACACCTAACTTTATCAAATACTAATAATAGTTTTAGAACTTCTAATTGAACTTGCAATGAACTGCTTAATTTTATTTTTAGAATATTCTTTTGCCGCGTTTTGAAAATAAATGTTGGAAGTGACTTTAAAGATGCGACAGATTTAGACTAAAGTATGAAGTTCGTCGTTATTGGCTTCAGTGTGACGTTAGCGTTTAAATCTTCCTTAAAAATATTACTCTTTATTGAAGAGTATTTCTAATTAAAAAAAATGTTTTACTTGGCAGCTCGACTACCAAAATGCTTATTTTTTTAATCTAATATTGCGGACGTTACACCGGGATGATTTATCATTTTCATAGATCTCCTTACGATATTGGCATCAAATAAAAAGGCTTGATGAGCGAAACACAATATTCAATAAGCAAAATGACTTCATTAGAAAACCAATAAGGTGCAGGACTCTGGATATGAATATCAAATGAAAGGGTTGGCTGATTAGTAAAAAAACGAAAAAAAGCCTTTAAAAAAGTTAAAACATTTAAAAATTAGATTTAATTTAAATGTTATAAAGAAAGAACAAAGAAGTATAACATCTTACGTGATACATAAGAATACTCATTTTTTTAAAATACGTTTATTTTTATGTTGCAATACAAAATTATGAAAACCTTCCAGTACAAATAGCGTAGCATCGTTAGCGTGCAAACGAGGTGTACTAGCATTTTCGCTTAGCGAGAGGAAATGGAAAATACACTCGTTCCAAACCGCTGATGTTATACTTCACTCGCAATACGCAGTAAATGTCAATAATAATATTCGCAGGGACTGTATCTGTACCTGTTACATTAGATAGTAAAATACTGCCTCTGCTAAAATATTGTTACGTACTACGGGTTCGGGATCGGAAATTAAAATCGTTCTCGCACTAAAGATGTTTTATTTACACTTTATACACACGCGCAGTTTGTACACAGCACTAGTTTAATTGAGTCTCTGAGCTCTATAAATCACCACTTTTAACAATTCACTATACTCTTCTTCACTTTTTCACTATTTCGTATCTCTTCGCAATCTTCACTTAGCTCCGAACATCAACTGATCTCTCGACACACTGCCGGCCTTTTTATATGCGTAAATATAGAACATTCTCGTATCGAAAGTTCAAAATGTTTCTAGTAACTTCCAAATCTTTCTTGAAAATGCTCTCTCTCTCTCTGACACATTAAAATTTGCAATAAACTGTTCTTGCTATCTAATTGTCAAAAGTTATGAATTGACATTCGCTGTTGTAAGGCATGGTACAAGCGTGCTATTATGACGGGTTCGCACTCTATTCCGCGACACTACCCCCTCCTAAGACATGCTCGTCTCGAGCATCGTTGTTGCCGTGATACTTGGCCAATCGGTCCACATGCACGATTTTAGCCGGGCTTCTGGATGTACGTTGAATTCGAAAAGTGACGTCGTTAATTTTCGTTATTACCTTATAAGGCCCCTCCCAACTGGGTTGTAGCTTTGGCGATTTACCCTTTCGTCTCACCGGGTTATGCAGCCATACCAATGAGCCTTCCTCGAAGTTCGTTCCTGTCGCCTTCCGGTCATAACGAGTCTTCATGCGTTCACTTGCTTGTAGCCCTACATCTCGTATCTGCTCATGAATACCAATCATCTTCACTCTTAGTTCACTGGCATATTCGGTGATGCAACTTGGAGTATCCGGCGGGCAACCACTTAACAGATCCGCTGGTAACCGTAATTCCCTTCCGAAATTGGCAAAGGCAGGTGTCATTGCAATGCTTTCGTGTACAGCAGTCCGGTAAGATAGCAGGAACAATGATAAATACTCGTCCCAATCCTTTTGATGTTTATCTACAACCTTGGCTAGATGTCGTTCTAAAGTTTGATTAAATCTCTCCACCATTCCATCGGACTGTGGGTGACCAGGCGTAGTTCTAGTTTTGTGCACCCCCATGATCTTACAAAGTTCTTGAAACACCTGTGATTCGAAGTTTGTTCCTTGATCACTGTGTATTTCTAATGGGATACCAAATCTGCAAAATACATCTTTAACCAATTTATTTGCAACAGTAACAGCTTCTTGATTTGGTATGGCGAATGCTTCAGGCCATTTTGTGAAATAGTCCATCACAACTAGAATATATCGGTTCCCAGAGTTAGTAATCGGAAATGGTCCTGCTACGTCTAAGGCGATTCTCTCCCAAGGTGCCCCAACGTTGTATAATTTCATTGCTCCCCGGCTTCTGGTTTTCGGGCCTTTGACAGAGGCACATTGTACACATTTCCGACACCAGTCCTCGACATCATCTCGACAATGCAACCAGTAAAATCGCTCCTTGATCTTGGTTAACGTTCTTTTTACCCCTAGATGTCCACCAGAAGAACCATCATGGTAGGCCCGAAGTACCTCGGATACTTTTATTTTAGGTACCACTAGTTGGAGATGGCTATCATTCCCACGCGTCTTCTCCCATTTGCGGCACAATACTCCATTGTGTAACAACAAACTGTCCCATTGTGCCCACAAGCTTTTCGTAGCGGTACTGTACTGTGCTATGTCAATCCACTTAGGTTTTGGTCTACCACTACTTAACCATTCCATGATCGGTCGTATGTCTCGGTCTTCTTCTTGTGCTTTCTTCATGGCATCATCGCTCCAACGTTCATCTATCGAATCTGTTCTTATAATTTTAATAGATTCTAGTTCCTTTACTTCTTGTCTGTGACAGTGCTTGCAGTCTTCCTCGCATGGTCTTCTAGATAGGGCATCGGCGTTATTGTGTGTTTTACCCCCACGGTGTTCAATTTCAAACTGAAACTCTTGAAGCTGTTCAATCCATCGCGCTACCTGTCCTTCGGGGTCCTTGAATTCCAATAACCATTTCAAGGCAGCGTGATCGGTTCTTACCAAAAATTTGCGTCCTAGCAAGTATTTCTTAAAATGCTGTAAGGTTTTTACTACAGCAAGTAGCTCTCTTCGAGTAACGCAATAATTCTTTTCCGGTTTAGATAGTGACTTACTGAAATATGCGATAACCACCTCCTGATCACCCTTCCGCTGGGACAATACACCTCCAATACCGATATTGCTGGCATCTGTGTCGACAATGAACTCTCCCTTTGTGTCTGGATACCCAAGGATCGGTGTTTGGCAAAGATGTTTCTTCAGTTCTTGAAAGGCTGATTCACAATTATTGTCCCATACGAAAGGTCTCTTCTCTTCGGTCAGTCTATGAAGTGGTTTGGCGATGTCAGAGAAGCCTTTTACAAATCTTCTATAGTAAGAGCATAATCCCAGAAATGCTCTCACTTGCGTTTTGTCCTTAGGGGTCGGCCAATCTTTCACAGCGGTGACTTTGCTAGGGTCCGTTCCCACGCCGTTTTCCGAGACTACATGTCCAAGGTAATTGACCTGTCTCCTAAAGAATGAGCACTTCTTTGGACTTAACTTTAAATTTGCTTCCCTTAGTTTACCAAATACTGCTTCGAGTTTCTTAAGATGGTCTTCGAAGTCACGTCCCACAATAATTATGTCATCCAGGTAAACAAGACAGGCTGCTCCTAGTAATCCAGCGAGTACACGTTCCATCAACCTCTCGAATGTTGCTGGTGCATTGCATAACCCGAATGGCATAACCTTAAACTGCCACAACCCTTTTCCAGTTGAAAACGCAGTTTTCTCCTTATCCAAGGGGTCCATGTCCACTTGCCAATAGCCACTCTTCAAATCGAGAGTTGAAAACCATTTCATACCACTGAGAGTGTCTAAGGTGTCGTCGATTCGAGGCAGAGGATAACTATCCTTTTTGGTTACATCGTTGAGTCTACGGTAATCGATGCAAAACCTTGTAGATCCATCCTTCTTCCTTACAAGTACTACTGGAGAACACCAAGGACTAGTAGATTGTTCGATGATGTTATTCCTTCTCATGTCTTGGATCATGTCGTCAGCTTCTTTCTCCTTAGCCCATGGAATTCGTCTTGGTCGTTGTCGAATAGGCGCTATGTCACCAGTATTAATTTTGTGCTTCACCAAACCGGTTCTTCCAATATCGCCATCATGTTTCGAGAACAAATCTGAATATTGGTAAAGTAAATTTTCAGCTTTTGTCTTCTGTGAACTTGTGAGATGTTCTTTGCAGTCTTCTAAAAGTTTCATTGCTTGCTCTTTATCCTTGTTAAGCACCTTCTCATTCTGTTGACATCTGCTTAACCAGGCTATCTCTTCGCAAGTCCCCACAACTTCCCCTCTCTGAATAGTTTGAGTAGCGTCACTGGTATTCAGCACTGGAACCATGGATGTCGAAGTTTTACCTACTACAACTCTTGCTGGGATCCACGAGCTCTCATCTTCACACTTCTCTATGATAGCGCAGCACCATTGACTACCTGATTTATTCTTAGGTAAAGCGACAGGTACTAGAGTCTGTGATCTTGGTGGAAGAGCGGTGTTTCTTAAGCAACAAACTTTCCCCTGAACTCCACCACTTATCGGTACTTCTCTATTTCTGCACTTTAAAACTCCATATTTCATGTCAATCGTACACTGATAATTTTGAAGAAAGTCCAATCCAATGATGCAATCATCCACGATATCTGCAACTATTGCGTTATGCCAATAGACGTTGTCCCCAATTTTTATAGCAATTTTTCTTTCCCCCCAAACAGGTATGCGCTGACCAGTGGCTGTCATAAGGTTGATGTGCCTCCTATCTTGCAAATTATTGTCCGCAATATGTTTCAGCTTTCGGTTATTAATGACAGTTCGCGAAGCTCCGGTATCCAGTGTCAGTTTACATGTCACTCCATTAATAGCGCCATGTATAACCAAAGTGTTTCCATCTATTGCCTGTTTTACTTCTATGGGTGGGGTTGTAGATCCCCCGGCCAGCGCCCACTTCCTAGCTCTGGCTGAGACCAATTCTCCTCTTACTTGATCGCAGGTTGGTACACCAAAATCTGAGTATAGTCGACCATTCTTCCTTTTAGGGCAGTTACTTCGAAGATGGCCCCGCTCACCACACTCGTAGCACCTTGGGTTGAAAAGACGTCTCCGGGTGGTTAATCCTCCCGTGGTAGCTTCCTGCACCCTCCAAGGTCTAGAGTCATGACGCACAGCTTCAATCTCTAGAGCATGAGCGACAGCTTCCCTGAGACTTGTATGGTGTCTTAGGCGTACAGCAGCGCGTACCTCCGAGTCGCGAATCCCGTCTACAAAAGCCTGCAAGAGAATAGTTTCTATGGTGGATGGCGAGGATTGATATGCCTTACGTACGAGCCTCTCAATCTCTATGGACCACTGCTGCAGGGTTTCATTGGCTCGTTGTGTACGGTCTTTAATTTGAGCCCTGTACACGTGCTCTAGATGACTATCACCATACCGCGACTCTAAAGCGTTAAGTAGCTCACGGTATGTGGTCTTCCTGCCAGGGTCACTAGCACAAAGCGCCTCCAATACATTCAAAGCCTCCTCTCTAAGTGCGACGGTAAGGGCAGATCGGGCTTCATCATCTGTCCATCCACTTGTCTCCTTGATCGTCTCAAACTGGATCTTGAATGCGGCCCAAGAAGATTTTCCGTCGAAGTGAGGGACTTTAAAGGTCTTTGCTGTTGATGAACTGAAGTCAACACTACGTGGTAATCTGTGAGTTTCCATATAATTGACCCTTTTCTCTATTTTAGATAGTTTTAAGTCATACTCCTCTCTAGCCTCACCGAGTGTCGTCTCGACCCTTTTCTCTATTTTAGATAGTTTTGAGTCATACTCCTCTATGGCCTCACCTAGTGTCGTCTTAATTTCCTCGACTTCCCTTTCAACGGCTTCAATCCGTTCCTTATTTTGTTGGAGTGCGACTATTACATCCTTGTGAATGCCGTCTTGAAGTGCGCGCAACTGTTCTTCCTGCCGACGCGTCTGTTCTTGCATCATGAACGCCAATTGTTGCAGAAGGGCGTTCATGTCTGGCGTGATGCTCTGTTGAGCCGCGGACTCTCCACTCGATGTACTAGGGCCAGAATCTTCTCTTTGCTGTTCTGCCATTGCGCGTGTAGTGACCCCTTCCTTCTCGTGCCTCGGTACTAACGGCATTTCCGATCCCACTTCTGACACCAATTGTTACGTACTACGGGTTCGGGATCGGAAATTAAAATCGTTCTCGCACTAAAGATGTTTTATTTACACTTTATACACACGCGCAGTTTGTACACAGCACTAGTTTAATTGAGTCTCTGAGCTCTATAAATCACCACTTTTAACAATTCACTATACTCTTCTTCACTTTTTCACTATTTCGTATCTCTTCGCAATCTTCACTTAGCTCCGAACATCAACTGATCTCTCGACACACTGCCGGCCTTTTTATATGCGTAAATATAGAACATTCTCGTATCGAAAGTTCAAAATGTTTCTAGTAACTTCCAAATCTTTCTTGAAAATGCTCTCTCTCTCTCTGACACATTAAAATTTGCAATAAACTGTTCTTGCTATCTAATTGTCAAAAGTTATGAATTGACATTCGCTGTTGTAAGGCATGGTACAAGCGTGCTATTATGACGGGTTCGCACTCTATTCCGCGACAATATGTATGTAAGTATAAAAGTAAAAATATACATAAATGTATATTTTTACTTTTACTTTCATTTTGTAATGAAATTTTCATATTATTTTTTGAAATATTATTATATTTAGTTATTTTTAATCATATTAAAAATCCTATGATCATCATAAAAAAAAACATATTTTTCTAGTACTTTTTGTCACTCTTTCTACCTGTATATCTTTATATACAAGTTTTTACAATACTAACATAAAATATTGATATAAGCTTTGTTATGCTGTTTCTTGTGATTCCTAAAAAATGTATGAGAATTATAAATTATTAACTTGATAAGGTAATAAGAGATTTGGTTAGATGATGACCTCGTTAAATTTAATAACATGGAATACAACCGAGTAAGATTTTGGGTCTACGTAGACTATTATTATATTGCACTAGCAAAACCGGCTCTCTTCGCTGGGCGTAAGTTAAAATAAATTAAACGGCCTTTATAATTATCTAATAAAATAAAAGTGTGCCTAAGTGATTACTTATAACATTAGCTATCTGCGAGTGAAAGTCCCGTCTAAATCGGTTCTGTGCAGCCGTTTCAGAGATTATCCGGAACAAAAAGGCAGACAGACAGACAAAAAAATTAAAAAATCCTTCTTTGATGTTATATTTCCATACACATTGAGTGAAAAAATGTTAATTTTAAATTAAAAACAGACACTTCAATTTTCCGCCCTATTAGTCGTAGCGTGATGTAATATAGCCTATAGAAACAGACTATCCAACACAAAAAGAATAAGTAGATATAATTGCTGTTATATTTAAGCAGGCGCTGGATACGGCTTGAACTTTAATGAAGTGATATTGGACCCGCTGGCGCTAAGTTGCGTCTTTGTGATATGTACCTAGTTAAGAGGGAATTATTATTTACAGAGAAGTTATGTTATTTTATTTAAATAATTCATAACAATAAATGTCAACGAATTGTCTTAGATTTAAGTTTTAATATATTATAATAGAATTTAGATGTATTTAGTATTATATATACTAGGTGCCTATTTTTTATGGGTACCAAATAATTTACATTATAAAATCTACACATACATACACTATTTTTTACAAGTATTACTACTGTTTTTGATATTGCATATATTATGATAGTCTATTTGTACATTGTATGTAAGTACATGTATTTTATAACTTTTAAAAGAATCGTATAAAAATCATAATATAATATTTAATAATTTACTAGCGACTCGGCCTCGCTTAGCTCGGCATCGTTCCCCTAGTTAATGTATACAACAACAAAAGCTTCTTCAAGAACCACTCTATCCATTGGTAAAAACAGCATGGAAATCGGTGCAGTAGTTTTTGAGTTTATCGTGAACAGACAGACAGACAGACAGACAGACAGACAGACAGACAGACAGAAAGACGCGGCGGAGGACTTTGTTTTATAATATGTGATGTGTGTACGTATACTAGAATTCCTAAGTACTCAGAGCAATATGCTTGTATGCTTCATCGCTGGTATGTACGAAATAATAAGCTAAAGTGGACGGAATGCTGTTTATACTTTATAGTATATTAAGATTATGAGGCGTCCGGCGTTTGCACAGACGCCATAATTATGCGCATTAACCGGTTAAACATACCTATACATACTAGGTATGAAGATGAAAGAATGATCTATTAATTTATTTAAGGGTTGGCATTAAAAATAAACAAATGCATTAAAAAGTTTGCCACTGAAGCTTATAAAGCAATGAAAAATGAATGTGTGATTGTATATATAAGTATTTATACATTTATTTCTGAATGTACATTTCTAGATCTTTAAGAAAAACAACTGATGATAATCTATAGGCTAGCTTTAAAAGTTATTTTATAGAACTCTTAAATCAGAAAAATGATAGTGCTGAAAAAGTACAGGCAAAATTGAGTGTGAAAAAGTGATATCCTTACCTTCACCAGCAATAAGGACTATTGCTATTCAAAATTAAATTTCTATCCTAAAATCAAACTTTGTACAATCTTTACAGTTTGGAAGAATAATTATTAAATATTAAATAGTCAATCCTACTCTTACTTCCGTGTTAGCATGTGTTAGGTTAATGGAATACAAACTATATAACTTCATTCTTCAAGTATGTAGTTTGTAAATAATAATAAATGAAACTATCTTTTCGGATTTTGTCGCGGATTTATTATGATTTTTGGTTCCCGACGTTTCGAATGCTTTACAGCAATCATGGTCACGGGAGAGACATAGCGTAAGAAAGTATTATATGTAGTTTGTTTAAAAAGCTTCTTACTAAGCCGTAATAAGGGTTAATATTTTAGAGAAAAATAATAAGTAGGTAATAGGGACCACTGCACTAGCCGAACACTAGTATGTACGAACGTAGTAATAAAAATATGAGCAAATCTTCAACAGCCTTTTTCAGTCCACGGACATAGGCCGCTCCATACAGATAGTTTTTTTGTGTGTTAAAAAAGGGGGCAAACGGGCAGGAGACTCACCTGATGGGAAGTGATCACCTCCGCCCATGGACATCTGCAATCCAGGCTTGCAGATGTGTTGCCGGCCTTTCAGAAAAGGGAGGGAGGGGCGTCCCTCTTCCCTCCCCCTCTCCTCCGAGATAGAGAGGGGGAGGGAAGAGGGACGGGGGGAACGAAGACGGAGGATGAAGGGAAGAAGAAAGGGAGGGAGAGGGAGAGGGAGGAGGGAAGGAGAGTGGGCCTCCCGGACTCTCACTCACCGGACGAAACGCGACAGCAAAATATATGGTATGTTATATTATGTTATAAAACAATATATCAATATATGAAAAGGATATTAGTAAAATGACATAACATAGTCATTTTACTAATATCCTTTTTACTACGTTTTTTGTAAACCCAACAAAATAAGATGCACCAACTCTTCATACGAAAGTGATTATGAAAAAATCTGTTCTAAGTAAATAAATGTGAAAGTTTGTAAGGAGAACGGACAGGCGGGCGGACCGATAGAGGCGGATGGTTGGATAAATGGATATAATGGATGGATTATAATCTGGAATAACACATGTTTACTTTTTATTCGAGAAAAATATTCTCTTTAATAAGGCTTTGTTTTCTTTTATTCAAAATGTGCATTTTTATAAAAACTAAAGCCATACGTCGACCAACTAGGCAAACAATGTGGGCCATGTAGGACACACGTAATTATTGTGATTAATTCTTAAGCTACCTATCAAGATCGCGTTGCATGTTGCACAAAACCAAACGGCCAACAATTTGTTACGGGATTTCCGCTGACTAAGCTATTTACTTTGAGCTTTCTCGTGAATTTTAAATAATATTAATTTAATAAAACAATATATTCAGTGTTAAATTATATGTTTTTTTTCTCAATGACATTGATGTAACACAAGTAAAAATTTTAAACAGTTTAAACCCTTAAACTAGCATCGTCCTTTACGATTGTATTTCAAGTATTGTATTCTAATATCACAATATTAAAAAAAATTACTCTCATGAAATTAAAATGCATCACCAACTAACAATTAAAATTGTAAAATATGATTAATGTCTTAGTAAATTATAATCATCATTATCATCATCATCATCAGCCCTTTTTAACGTCCCACTGCTGGGCACGGGCCTCCCTCAGTACGAGGGGTATCAGACCATAGTCCACCGCGCTGGCCTAGTGCGAGTTGGCAGACTTCACATGCCTTTCGAAAACTTGTTAGGTTTTCTCAGACATGCAGGTTTCCTCACGATGTTTTCCTTCACCGTAGGACAAGTGGTAATCATGATATTATAAATGATTCGCACATGAAAATATCAGAGGTGCGAGACCCGGATTTGAACCCGCATCACTCGGTTATCCAAGCGACGTGTTACCGCTGGGCTGGTAAATTATAATACCTATAAATAATTCATAATAATATCACGGAAGTTGGAACCTGGAATTACATGCGACATGCATATTTTCATGCGGAGACGCCTCCAGGCGACAAAGTTAGTGATTAAGATGCATATAAGAGCGCTAGTTAAAACTAATGGTTGGAATAAATATTTATTATTATGTATTATTATTTAAATATTTAATTTTATGATGACGTTAAAATGTATAGTTTAAAAAGCTGTTAATATTTCTACGTTGATAAACAAAATGTGGTATGCCGTATGAGTTCAACATAGAAACTATAGTCTTACTCTAATTTCGCTTGGGTACGTTTTATTTTCCCAAGGCCATAAAAGATTTTGGTCAGTGTAATAAAATACTGTATATTTTCAATCACAAATATCCATAATAAGTAATACTTATTAAAATTCAGTAAGAGGTGTACAAATGGAGAGTTGAAAAATAAATTTCGCATTACCACAATATTTACAAACAGAATTTAAATACTTAATTCTAAGTTCACAGCGATGACCAACGCATTGATAAAAATATAGCTAATTGTTTTACTTTAAAGCGAAAAGGTATCAATTGTAAAAAATAATAGTGTGCCATAAAGTTTCGGTATTGTAAATTTTAAATCTATATTAAATTAAAATTTGAGTTACATCGACATTTTCTTACGTGTTACGTGACTTTTATTTTAATTTTAATTCAGTGTCCAGAGAGCTTTCTATAAACTTGTTAAACATTTTTTTTATTCCACGTAGATTTAAATTAAACCTACGGTATAAAATCGCTTAATACTATGTTTACCTTGGTGTAGCTCGTTAGCGACGTGTGGCAATCACATTAGGTTTCCCTCTCAGCTCGTAGACCCGCACATATGCATCCTAGATATAATAAAGGTCCTTTCGACCATCAAATGTATACTTTTTTTCATACTTTCATATTTCGATATCGTAAATATTTTTTAACCGACTTCAAAAAAAATTCAAAAAAGGAGGAGGTTATATGTTCCGTTGTATGTATTTTTTTTTTTTTTTATGTATGTTCACCGATTGCTCCGCCGTCTGTGGGCCGATTTCAAAAATTTTTCTTTTGATTGGTAGGGTATAGTTCCGAGGTGGTCCCATTGTCACCAAGTCAGGATCTGATGATGGGATCCCAGGGAAATCGAAGGCAACTCTCAAAATTTACAGGCACCTATTATGTTTTTGATATATTTTCTAAACCCGATGAAGCTTTTACGTATGAAAATCATCATCTCATGTGGATGAGCTGATGATGGAAGGTAAAATTCCTCAACAGTTGTTTTTTATGTGTTTTCACCGATTTCTCCGTGAATTGTGGGCCGATTTTAAAAATTTCTTTTTTGTTCGGTAGGGTATACATTCAAGATGTTCTCATTGTCACCAAGTCAGCATCTGATGATGGGATCCTAGAGAAATCGAGGGCAACCCTTAAATTTTATCGGCACTGATTACCTTTTTCATATATTTTCTAAAGCTGTTCAAGAATTTGTGATGATGTAAGGTATATATCCTCAACGGTTAGGAGTTGAAAGAAAATTCTTTTAATATTATACGTACTTATGAACTGATAGTCGTACTCCTTCAGGATATTAGGTGGATTGATAATAGAAGGTAAATCTTATTAACGTCTACGAGTTACGTGGAAAAATAGACGTGGACAAATCTCGATTGACTATTGTCGTTCATTTCAAAACTTCGCTGACTTATTGGAGCAGTAGTTTAGTTAGCCTTCCAATATTTTATTTAAACATAATAATTTCCACAAAAAAATTTAAAATAAATTATTTTTTAACAAAAATGAAAACCGACTTCAAAACGCTACAAATCGAAACTAAAAAGAAAAAAAAATAATTTTAATTACTTAGTTATTGTTGGAGTCGGTGCCAGCCAAAGCAAAATAATCCTAATACAATCTCCTTGGCTGGCACCGACTCCAACAATAACTAAGTAATTAAAATTATTTTTTTTTCTTTTTAGTTTCGATTTGTAGCGTTTTGAAGTCGGTTTTCATTTTTGTTAAAAAATAATTTATAGTATATTTTATCACAGAATTTCTAACGACACGTAATGTACATAAAATATATATACTTTTAAGAAATAATCTCACTATATCCATACATAAGTATAATATAATTCTAACAGAGTCATATCCGTACATTAAATAGTTTTTGGAAAATTATATTGAAATATTCATTAAAGTCGTCGATACAGATTCAGATCTAATCTATAGTTTGTAGAATCTTTGTCTGTCCGTCTGTGACCGCATCACGGCAAAACCACTGAACAAATTTTAATGAAATTGGTTAAGTTGACAGTTGGTTATCCAAGTCAACATATTTGATACTATTTACACTGGCCACTCTTAAAAAGCATAACACCTCGTCTTATCGCCTCTACTGGTGACAGGAGAGCTGGCTCATTAGTCATTTTTCGCCCAAAGATTCGGCATTGCCATTCATCGGGGGAATGCGGCCAGCATTATTGCCACTGTTCCACGCAAACACGACTTGTACAGTAATAATGAAGTGTATATATAGTTAAGCTTTCTTGTAATTTCCTTGTAAACTTTTTTTGAAACTAGATCACTGATAAAAAGTTGAACGGATTTGAATAAAAGATGGAACATAAGCTAAGTCTAGTTTGGGTCACTTGGCTACGGTCAAAACTAGTTGCTTATGAATAAGTTGTTTGTAAATAAAAATTGTAATTTTCCCAAGCTGGAAAATTTTTGATTTCAAATGTTTTCAAATATAAAAATTAAAATGCACATAGAGGCTCTATGTACATTAAAATTAAGAAAAGTATAAAGCAAATTGTTCCACACAGGTAAAACTATCTTTATCTGCAAGGCGTAACGTCGCTCCCACGGTGCAATATGCTAATGTAATGGATTATTAATGAGGAGTGTGCCACTACTCGCAAGCCAATGAACTATGGACGTCATTTTCTTACTAATTTATCCATTTTGTTTTAAATTATTATTTATTTATATTATTATATTTTAATTTATCTATACATTTCAATTCTTATTGAAAAAATCTTGTGGAAATAGTAATTATTATCAATATAATGTCTCTCTAGGAATACATTCCTATGATGCAAAAATTTGGTTTTTTTTTATGGTAAAAGGGGGCAAACGGGCAGGAGGCTCACCTGATGGGAAGTGATCACCTCCGCCCATGGACATCTGCAAGCCAGGCTTGCAGATGCGTTGCCGGCCTTTCAGGAAAGGGAGGGAAGTGGGAGGGAGGGGGGAACGAAGACGGAGGATGAAGGGAAGAGGGAGGGGGGAAGGAGAGTGGGCCTCCCGGACTCTCACTCACCGGACGAAACGCGACAACATAGCTGCCACTTCACGCCGGTCTTCTGTGAGAGAGTGGTACTAATGAACTATACGGGGCGTGCCGGCCCATTCGGTTGCTACCCGAAGGTAACAAGCATGGCACTACCACTTATAAAGCATATAATATAAAGTATGATAATACCTGTCTATTTAACTCACCGTATAAGTTACTTTTTACTGCGGGAAAATATTTCATTTCTTAGAAGTCTATACCTACTAACCGTAAACGTACCGTTTGGAATTTGAATTGGTAGACCTTGGTTTATTTTC
The DNA here is from genome assembly GCA_905231865.2 of Boloria selene. NCBI lineage: Eukaryota > Metazoa > Arthropoda > Insecta > Lepidoptera > Nymphalidae > Boloria > Boloria selene. Next base: position 5,731,365 of record HG993133.1, read on the forward strand.
ACCACTTTTACCAACCAATGGATAAACGTGACATATTTTTCTTTTGTCCTAATGTGACGTGTGGTTCATTTATTATTTTAGTGACAAACTTGATCAATATTGTACTACGGGAGGTAGCGCTGTATTTTTTCTAGATAACTAGATTGTTAAAGAAACATAAGTCGTCGTCAGCTGATTGTTTGTGGATGTAAAGATCATGAGTTTATTTTCCAAAGAGACTATGCAACGCTCAAATGCATCGACCTCGCGAAATGTTTATCACGCTGACTGACGGTCTTTCCCCCATCAAAAATGCAGCTGACGATTGTCTTTGTTATTTTAAAAGTATGAAGATTAAGATGTATAAATTTCATAAGGTATAAAATTACTTTTTTTGTGAAAATTTCTATGAGGTTCATGCACGCGACTGACATATAACCCCCCACCGTCAATGCAGCCGACGATGATTTTCTTTAAAAATGTGATGGAAACAATCATATAATTCATTCTTACGCGGTATAAAATTCATCGGAGCAGATTTTTTTCCAATGACTTTCTCATGCTGCCTCTCTTACCTCCACCGCTACCGGAGTAGCTGACGTTCAGAGTTGTTATAGGTTAGGGGAAAACTATTAGTGTTGTGATTTTCAGCCGGTATAAAATGACTTGCTCAACTATAGCGCTACCTCCCGTAGTATTATAAAAGACAATTATGTAAATATTTGTATATTTCGTTGTTATAATGTCTTAACATGCATTTCTAAATTTAGGATCATATTCGATGTTTTGATCCAACAACTAAACCAAATCCAATTAATAATAATATATAAAAAATAGGTTAAATTATTTATTTGTTTATTACAAGTATTCATTATTCCAACATTCACATCGATTTCGTTACAATTCCTTTCCTTGAAATAGTATATTCTTCAAACGTAGTGATAGTATATTGTATGTTATATTTGATAGATTGTAATACTATAAGTAGTATTTATGTAAAAAAATACAACTATCTAGCTATCATTCTAAAAGTAATATAATAAAATGTTTGTTTATTGAGATTATCGACTCACAGAGAAAAGTAATTTAGTATTAGTAGATACGTATGTACCTAGTACATAACTATACATACATAAGCAATATGCGATAGAGTTACGAGTATAATAAGTAAGTAGGCAAATATAAAAAAATTTCAATATTATGAAGATACTCCTCGCAGCCGCTAGGAACGATTTATATTCATTAAAACGGGAGCTTAATTTAATTTTTTTCCACCGGGATTCATTTTACAGGCTTTGAAATTTCTTTTGTCGTTTAACAGTACATTTTTCATTGTTATGTAAATTATTTTACCCACGAGGACATATAGATATAGTGTTAAGTGTTTTCTTTTGCTTTTTTCCGAGGCATCACTTCAAATTTAAAAACTTTTTCATATTTACTAATGATTTCGCTCCTTCGCTCCGCTTTTTAATACAATACACCAAATAGGTTTTATTATAATATTTGTAATCACATACTTACGTGCCATATTATTGCATTTTCTTATCATTTGTATTTTTAATTAAATATGTTTATGTTTAATCACGATAGCTTTTATCTTACACGCAAATAGCACGCAAATACATCTGAATGATTGCATTATTAGTATTTATCTTTAACATATACTTCCTCTTGGTGGTATTGGTAATAACTACGCCGAATTTCATACATGTTAATTATTGTGCTTGATATTTACGTATATATTATTTCATATAATATAGTTTCCATTTGCAACTTCACTTGCATGATACTCGTAGTTGGAAAATCGATAAAAAATTCTAAATCCATCTACCAAACTTGTACTTAAACTTTTTTTCTATTAGTGGAATGGAAAGTGTTTTTTATGAAATACTCTTTCATAGTATTGTAATAAAGTGTGTGTCTATTTATGTAGTTTTTATAAATTAGTCTATAAATAGTAGACTATATAGAAATCATTTGAGTAAAAACTATATACCTACTGTCGTACTGTAATGCAAGTTGTGGCTCTATAATATTTAGAATACTTATAACTATTTTGTGTTCACGTTCATTTCTATTCAATTCTCTTGTTAATGTCTTCAAAGCGTGCCAGTTGAGCACAGATTACTTCGCCAATGCCACGTAGAATGGAGAAGACACGAAGGAGATTGGTCAGTGACATAGAGTCAATATGTGTTCACGTTTTAGGTGACTCTTAAAATGCTACTTTAGTGACATCGACAACATATTTATATGTATAATTCTTCTAGGCTCGTGCATGTGACTGGACTTTTTCTAAAAACCTTGATCGATTTCGATGACTTTTTGCGTGTAGGTATATTTTAATATTGCGGAGGATATACTCATTGCGGAGGATATTGTAGGTCTTCAAAAGTTGCTAGATCATGTAAATGTGGCGAACAACAAATACGGATTAAAAGTAAATACGAAAAAGACTAATTTTATGGTGGTATCCAAGACCTTTTGTCACTTACAAACGAAAATCTATTTTTGGAGAATAGCACAAAAGAACGCGTAAACCAATTTAAATATCTAGGAAGCTACATAAATGAGCAGTGGAGTAATGAACAGGAAGTTCGAGTCCGTATAGAACAAGCCCGTAGTGCCTTTATGAGGTTAAAAAAGTTTTTGTGCTGTAAACGTTTTGGCCTCAAACTCCGCATGAGAATGGTGCGATGTTATATATTCAGTGTGCTACTTTATGGGGTTTAAAGTTTTGTTCAAAACTCGAAGCATTTGAGATGTGGGTATACAGACGTATGCTCCGAATATCCTGGACTATGAGAATAACAAATGTTGTTCTGTTGTCTGATGAATAAGAAGTTGGAGATAATGAGGATTGTGAAGGAGAGGAAGCTGCAGTAGTTTGAACACATAATGAGAGGACACAAATATCGTATTCTTCAGCTTGTAATTCAGGGGAAAATCGAGGGAAAACGCCGACCTGGCAGAAGAAAGACATCCTGGCTGAAGAACCTTCGTGAATGGTTTAATCTTAGCACTCGGTCTCTCTTCCATGCTGCAGCTTCAAAGATAAAGATAGCCATGATGGTCGCCAACCTTCGTAGAGAAGTGGCACCCTAAGAAGAAGATATTTTAATAGGTTCCTGGATGGTTTGAATTATTTTAGTTATCGGGTGTTAGATGGCACTTATGTCTATCGGTTAAACGTATGTTACGTGCAGAATGAGTAAGCCACGTGCATAGAGGTATGAACTTGATCCTGCATCTTGCCATGACCGATCAAACAATAAACCCACACCGGGTTTTAACTAATATTATAAAGTTAAAAACTGTTAATGGTTGCTAGTTTTTATTATAGCACGTACCGTGTACACTGTACACGTACCTGGTACATATAAGTCAGGTTAATACAAGATATATTTATAGTTAAGTCACTTACTTATGTATAAATCGATGTGTATGTATTTCCTGTGGACTCTAAAACGGATAGGTGATTTTGATGAAATTTTCAGGCAATCCTGAAAATTTGTGAAGTTTGAGAGCGATCTAAAACATGAACGCAGGCATAGCCGCGAGTACTCCTAGTCTTATTATAATATTTAAGTATAATAAATAAATTGCTTATTAAAAGTATTTAATAACGAAAAAATTAATAACATTGTCCTTTTACATTACAGTCACTTTGTTTTTTACCCACATATAGCTAAAAGTAAAAATAAAAATGCATAACCAAAAGACAATCTCTTGTCTACGTCCTAAGTCATATTATAATGTTTTACTCCCTGCTAACCTTGGTCTGCAACTTGGCTTTTAACGCCTTTACTTCCTTTAATATAGATTTTAAACCAGTTGAAAATATACTAAGTCACAACGGTGATAAACGCATACAAGCTGTAGAAAACAGGTGGTTATTAGGGGCTCACCATCAAGCCAGTACTACCCACTAAAATCCAAGCACCCATTTGTCGCATAATGGGGCGTCGCAGGCGCCCCGACGCGGCCCGGCAGGCCTATTGAAGCAGACCACACAGCCAAGGGGCTGCCCCACAGTCCACTCTGCTTTTAGAGAAGTACCAGGAACAACCCTCCCTTCGCGTTTCTTGGCTTTGCGCACGATTGCCGGACGCAACTAAGCCAGTGGCTTCTGTCATACAAGGCTACTGATATTATTATAGATAACAAGTTTTTTACGCAAATTTTAAATTAGTATATATACATAGATATTGTGTGTACAAAATATATTTTACAAACTTGCAATTTTTATCTGAAAGTGCTCATGGCTATTTTTAATTAAATTAACTGTAATCGATTTTTTTTTTCATCACTTTCATTCTTTTGATAACCAAATGAATTTTATTTGACTGTTAGTTTTTAACACACAGAATATGCCTCAGTAGGTTTGCCTACTCATTTTTGTGTATCTACCTGTCAAGCCGATGTCAACAAGTAAGTCAATATACGTGACTCCATCGTTCTGCTAACTTATCGAAAGTTATATCAAATTTTAGATCATTTTATTACAAAATCAGTCATATAGACTTGCCTGCAAAAAATCATACTTAAAGCACTGTTGCCTAGTTAAAAATAGCCATGAGCACTTTCAGATAGGCAAGTAATTATAGGCATATTTGTTTATAAATTATATTCGATAAAAAATATGTCTCATCTGGTTATCAGATCGGTGAAGGTCGATCTTCCACGGTCTCCTCTACTAATAAGTCAGCGAAGTTTTGGAGTGAACGACAATAGTCAATCGAGATTTGTCCACGTCTATTTTTCCACGTAACTCCTAGACGTTAATTAGATTTACCTTCTATTATCAGATCAACCTAATATTCTGAAAAATTTTTGAAATCGGCCCACAGACGGCGGAGAAATCGGAAATTAATTATTTTATTGGAAATCTTAAAAAATCGCAATCGACTAAGCACTCGCGCTCGCACCTACAGCGGACTTTCAATGTGTCTGGCAAGATTAAAAAACCATTAAAACTGTCCGACTATTGGGGTAACATTTTTTCATAGGCCCTCAAGTAACATATATAAAATTTAGCTTCTATACTATGAGGAATGTATAATTATAATTTATTCAAGTTTAGCGGTGTCTGGCAGGGGGTAGCAACTGTCATAAGTGTCCGGCATTGGGTAACGAGATTTCTAAAGTTATCTCGAAGAAAATATAAAAAGATTGAGCTTTATACTTTTACGAAAGTAAGGTACTATTTTATACACCTTTAATACCTGTTACCTGCCAAAGTAACCACTACCCAAACTCTATAGTCGCTGGTCGTTCTTACCTGTATAGGGGACATGCACAGAAAAAATTTCAGCTTTCATAAAATAACGAAGGTCTGGCCATCGCTGGCTCTTGGGCAATGGTGGACATACCCCAATTTAGACGTGTATCTCATAGTGGTCTCATAGTGGAAACGCCGAAATAGAGCGACCCTTCGGACATCCAAGAAGCGTCAGATTTCCTACTCCAGCGATATCCCTGCGCGGAAGTTGTGATCCTCGGGGATTTTAATGCCATGTCCAGTTTACACGTCATCTGGAAGAGAAAGCCAAATTGGCTTCCAAAACAATATTAGTGCTTAACGGAGCGAAACAGTATTTCAGGTCAGGGCATCCCCTCTTTATAAATCACAGGTTCATGGAATACTGTTTTAATCTCTGGGATGGCACTCCTCAATACAAGCTTCTTCTATTTGACTCTATCCAACGTCAAGCCGTTCATATTGTCGATGCCCCATACTAACATATGACTTAGAACCCTTAAGCTTTCGGATAGCTGATATTAGCTCTCTATGTCTTTCGTCCGTCAAACTTTTTGATCTGATACCACCGTCACGTTTCTGTCACCGCTCCCTTCACCGTTGGGTTGGATGTCATCCTCATATATTACACGCCTGGCATCATCGATCAATAGTACTTATTCATCGATGCCTGGCATCACAAAAATGAACATGCACCTCGCTTCTTTCTGCCCGCACATGCAAAATGTGGATTGATCTTCCTCCTTAGGTTTTCGCTGAGCGCTATAATATGGAGCTATTTAAGAGTCGTATCTATAGGTTCGTGAAAGGTCGGCAACGTACTCTCAACTCCTCTTATGTTGCAGGTCTATGGGCAACGATAACCACTTACCATCACCAGCTAATCTGGATTGTTAGCTCGTTTTCCCCTTACTGTTTACAAAAAAAAGGTCTCTCTCCAAATTTTCTTTGCAGTCTTTTGGCTCTTGTAGTCATATCACTAATTAACAGAAAGGAACACCTTTCATCTTATACTCATATATATTTGGAGTTCTTTTCCTTTTTCTAGAGCATATAAGACTGGGTTTAATTTAATATATAATTCATATCTTTTTGTGCGTTTTATTTTAGCATTTTCTGGTATTTTTTCTTTTGTTTTTCTTTAATAACAATAAAAGTATGTGGCGGTCAAACAGACAAATAGAACCAAAATAAAAGCTTACTAATCTGATTTCCAAAAATGCGTCAGTTGACATTAATTGTAAGTATAATTATTATTTTATATAGGTCAGGTTTCATCAAATCTTAACATTAAACTCATTACCGTTTCTTTCTTCTAATCACCATTCGACTTTAAACGAACGGTGAATAATAGTAATTAGAAGTTTGGTAATTAGATTATCCTAAGGTGATTACACCGTCGAAGTTTGACGAATGTAATGAACAAAAAAAGTCTTTACCAGTTTTTTAAAAGGGAACTCAGATATTACAACACTGTCACTTCACAAAAGTTATGTCGCAATATGAAAGACTCGGTGCAGGTGCGGGATGCGACGTTGGTGGTCGCGCGAAGTGGTCCCCAGGCATTAGGATTGCGTAACAAATATGTAACAAGTGTACAAATAAATTAATAATAGATACAAATAATAATTATTTTAATTATGTAAAAATATTTTTATGACATTTAAATAAACTTTATTTAACTAGATAATGCTTTATAATAAAACTTTCAATGTATCAAATACTCTTTCTTCTATTATTATTAGTGTCGTTTTTTCTACAAACGTAGGATAACGCGAAGATAAAATTTTTAGAAAGATTTTTATCTAGTTATGCCAAAGAAGGATAACTTCTTACGTGCGTACATAAGTACACACACACGTTTTTTTAAATACACATGGGTTAATACAGTCTAGTTTTTAAAAGATAACCTGTTGTTTGTTAAACCTAGCTAAAATTGAATAAAAAAGAACCAATATATTACTTTTTATAACTGAAACGGTTTGTAGAAATATTCCGAACCACATCAAATTTTTAACCGGAGAACTTAAACCACTTTGCAAGTAATGGTCTTTCATACGTGTATCCCGCTCTATGGCAGAGTGTCGACTGATGCCGAATTTTTGGAGTAGACGTATGGTTGGTACATACTGATGTGAAAATAAGAAAATATCGAGAAAACCATGCCATTGGATGGTAATTATGTAGAAGTGTAAGGACATTTTTTAAAATAGTAAAAAGCAGTTTAAATCTGTTCTTTCGCTTATAATAAAAAAAAATGTAGATTATTTATCCTTTTATCACAAATATATATGAAAACTTGTTCTTTAAGCACAGTTTTTTAGTAAAATGTTTTGGTTAGGTCAAATCTGGAAAAAGGACATAGATGGTAATTAGATTTTAAGACTTTGTAATTTTTTTACACATACCTAATAATATTATACATATTTTACGAGTTGCGTCTATTAGAACCCGTAATTTATTATAAATAGATATTGTCATCTTGAAAATATTTCAACGTTTTATACATTCTTTATGGCCAGAACTGTAATATGCACGAAACGAAATATTCACCCATTTGCTTCAGGTACAATGGTAAAATTTCACTATTATTATTTTGTCATTTATTTTTCTTAGAGTTTTTACATTTTTATCACGGTGCTTAATTTACCAAAATTATATTAGATTATACCTGTTAACCTGTATTTAAAAATAATATTCAGATATTTTTTAAGATACTTTGTAAAAAAATACACGTGATTTTGAGTAGGGGGTAGTCTTAAACTTCACCATGTAACACCATGGGGGATTGGGGGGAGGTTTAAAATGTTGATTAAAAATATCACGTGATTAATGAATGACCCCTTATCTTTAAACGCTGTAGGTACTTGACTTGACTCTATCAAGCGGCAATTAGACAGTTGTTATTATTACTACACTTGACCTATCTATACTTCTATATTTCTATATCTCTACTTCTATATCTATACTATCTATCTATATTCATATTATTATTAATAATATTATAAAGAGGAAAGATTTGATTTTTTGTTTGTTTGTTTGTTTGTATGTTACGATTTAACTCAAAAACTACTGGACCGATTTTAAAAAATCTTTCACCATTAGAAAGCTACATCCTTACTGAGTAACATAGGCTGTAATATATTTTCAAAAAATTATAGATCCCTACATAAAATGGAATTATATACATTGTAGCTAGTTAATAGTTTCAATTATTTAGTTTAAATACGGGTGGAATCGAATAGCGGTGATATAATTGTATCATGATATTAATCCTTATAATTTTAAATGGTTTGATAAATAAGGTAAATTATATATGTGTTAATTCCACTTTAAATTACGAGGATCTGACGTTTCGTTTAGAAGTTATGACGGATGTAAAAAATCTCTAGGTAAGAAAAAAGTCACGGTTTGAACAAACTGTCATCACGTTCAATCTATTAACAAATAGCTACTAATTTTCGTATTTATGTTGAACTCACTCATCACGAAATCTCGAAAACCGCTAGACGGATAAAGATGAAAATTGGCTGGTACTTTATAAACAGTATAGGTACGTTAAGAACGGATTTTGCGATAGAGCCGGACTAAGGTGGTCTAAGGGCTCTCACAAGTTTGTATGAAAGTCCTTCATCTTTTGTACTACATACTTTAGTAGGAAATATTATATAATATATTTAAATTTGGTAGGTAGTAATTGTCAGTAAAAGTCCACTAAAACGATTTTTCGACAGGGTCGATTTAAGGCTCTCATAAGTTTTTACGAAATTCCTTCATTTTTGTGCTAAAAGCTTAAAATTTGGCAAGCAGTTAGTTTATAGTAATTAAGTTAAGTTAATTAAGTTAAATTAATTAAGTTAAATTAATTAAGTTAAATTAATTAAGTTAGTTAATTAAATAAGTAATTTAAAAATGTCAATCAAAACAAAATACTGATAGAAAAGTTAAGCGCAGCACAGCGGGCAATGGCGAGAGGGAGGGGGTGCCTAGAGCAGGAGAGGGGCGTGCAAATATATCAAATAGGTAGCCGGGCGGCGGGCATCTCAGGCGTATATTAACGATGGGTTCTGAAATAGCCGGTGTAATTTTGGAGAATATTCAGGCAATCTACAGATCACCCAGCGAGAGATTGAATGAAGATATATAATAGTTGCGATCAAAAAAATTAACGCGGGCGTAGCCGCGGGTACTGCTAGTTAATTATTATATAAGTTTAATGCCAGTAATGAACTTCGAAGACAATTTACTAATCATATTTTATTTATTGATCGTCCTCCAATGAGTCACAATGTGGTATTTGGGGATAAGTTTTTGCTTAGTGAGCTCAATATCTTGTGGATTGATACGTGAATCTCGATTAGTCCAATTGTCACAAGGCCCAGTGCGTGGATATAAAGATTTAGAATATGGAATATTTTCATTTCATAGTATTCCATATGCTACAGCACCGACAGGACGAGATAAATTTAAGGTAATTAAGGATACGGTAAGGTTAAACAAATTTAAACGATTGTGATTTTTTAGATACGTAAATTTTGAATTTAAAGTATATATTTTTGATATAAGTCATGTCTGCAAGACATGTTTAAGGAAAGTACCTACGAAACATAATACTTACGCAAATCCGTTATGGGATAGGATATCTTCATTCATCGAATACTATCAGCTAAGCTGGCTGACTGTGCTAAGCAAATATTTCTGAAAGATCGGCTGAATTTTTCCAATGATGCAATGAGCGCTGGAAAACAGCATGAAGCAAACAATAGTTCACAGAATTCTGAATTTTCGGCTCGCATTCGCATAAATGTCAATAAAAGTAATACAAAGTAGGTTCATCACCCGTCCAAAGTTATAATTACTAATATAAACTAACAAATTGTAGGCGATACCTGAGATAAACGCATTGAATTTATAATAAATTCTAATATTACTAGCGTATTGCATACTTTAAAAAAGAAAATTTGTATAATAATATAATTAATACCTATAATATTTACAATTAATAGATAATTAAGGTTAGTAAGGTTTTTTTTATATGAAGTATCGTATGGTAGTATCGCAAGTTTTACGACTTCATTTTTCATATTATTCAGTTAATTAGTCTCATTGAGTATATTATGGGTGCTTATTTTCATTCCAAGATTTAAATTATTACTATTCTATACTTATATTTAATATAGTACTATATTTATTACTATTTATTTTTTATAACCGCTTAGCAAAAATCTGTCAATGGCGAATCTTGAAAATTGAAGACTGAAAGTTCCGGGGCATATTTCACGGATTTTATTTTTATTAAATTTGTATTTTGCTTTAAGACGTTCGTTACATCAAAAGTAAAATAAAACATTTACCCATCTACAATAAAAATTTTATTGACGAACAAACAAGTTGGATTAATATGAAAATCTAAATAAACCTTACGGCCAAACGTCTGTAAAAGATAATATCACATGTCTCAAAAGCTTCTGAATTTAATATAGACCATAAAATAAATAGAAACAAAAAAATCTAAACTTTCATATCTATACTAATATTATAAAATTGAAGAGTTTGTTTGTTTGTTTGTTTGGTTCTCTCTCATCTCAGGAAGTCTACTAGTCCGAATTCAAAAAATCTTTTTGAGTTAGATAGTCCGTTTATCGAGGAAGGCTATAGGCTATATAACATCACGCTACGATCGTTAGCAGCGGAGCATCAATTAAAAGTGTTGCAAAAACGGGAGGAAAATATTTCTTTTGATTTTCAGCCTTTAGAACGCGAGCGGAGCCGCGGGAAAGGCTAGTATAATAAAAAATAAATAATAAATAAAAAAAGGCTAGTATAATAAAAAAATAAAAAATTAAAACGTTTTTAACATAATGAAATGTTTTTTTTTAATATAAATAAATATGTTGGGATATTATTACACACAGCGCTATCTTGTTCCATGGTAAGCTGCGAGGCTTGTGTTACGGATACCAGATAGTTGATATACTACATATATAACTTTAAACAAATACATATTATAAATATAAACACCCATGACTGGAATATAAACATTCGTGTTCAACAAATGAATGCACCCAGCGGGACTCGAACCCGCGACCGCTGGCGCAGCAAGTTGTAAGCACTACAAATTGAGTCAATCGTGTCGTCGTTTAATTACGAAAAAGGAAAAGATCTACTCATGAAAACGTATTGTTTTATTTAATTTTAAATTCAATTAAAACTATCGAATAGTATTGAATTTTTACCAAATAATAAAAAGTCTCTTATACTTTCGTAACATTACCTATATATATGTTATCATTATTTTGGTGATACATTTCGATTGATAGAAGGTAACACTAGGAAGTTTGCTTATTTGAGAATCTATATAAATAAAAAATTACGCGAGAATGTCGGGCAACAATTACGTGAATATAATTTGCGCTTCTAAAACTGTAAACTTATTTCAAATTGACTTTAAATTACTTCTTCCTTGCTAAAATTAATGTAAAATGTAATTATTTACCTAACATGATGTGGGATTTTAATATATAATTATTGATTACTAAATTTACATCATCATTATTTATTTATTACTATTTATTTCAGGCACCATTACCACCGCCAAAATGGACAGAACCATTAGAAGCCGTGGATAGGGATATCATATGTCCTCAAATTGATTTAATGAATGTCATCCCAGATAATAAGACGCCGAGAGAAGATTGTCTTCTTGTAAATATTTATGTTCCTGATAGCAACAAAACTCAACTTCCAGTAGTCGTTTATGTTCACGGCGGCGCATTCATTCAAGGCTGGAGTGATTTATTTTCACCAAAAGGTTTAGTCAAAACTGGAAAAGTGATCGCAATTACATTTAACTTTAGAGTATCGGCGCACGGTTTTCTATGTCTGGGTACAAAGAATATTCCCGGGAATGCTGGTATGAAAGACCAAGTAGCACTATTACGATGGGTAAAGGAGAACATTAATAGCTTTGGCGGTAATCCTGATGATGTCATATTATCAGGCTTCAGTTCTGGAGCTACAGCTGTAGACCTTTTGGCGCTATCGAAAATGACCAGAGGTTTATTCAATAAGATTATTCCTGATAGTGGTTCCAGCGTAACACCATTTGCTGTTCAGCCAGATCCTTTGAAAAATGCAAAGGAATATGCTAAACTATTAAATTTCAATGATGTCGATAATTTGACTGCCTTGGAAGAATTTTATAGAACTATCCCCTACGAACAACTAATATCTGCACCAGTCTTAAATAGAACTGATTTCATGTTTTTGGTGTCACCATGTGTTGAGCGTGATCTAGGGGAAGAAAGGTTTCTTGAAGACAGCCCTGTTAATATATTGAAAAGTGGCAACTTTACTAAATATCCCATGTTAATTGGATTTAGTGATAGCGAAGGTTTATTTTTTATACAAATGTTTGAATATTGGAAGAATATGATGAATACCCGATTTGCTGATTTTTTACCGGGAGATTTACATTTTCAAGATGACAAAGAAAAAGAAGAAGTAGCAGAACAAGTAAGAAAGTTTTATTTCAAAAACAAATTGGTCGGAAGAGATACTATAACTGCATACGTAGATTATTTGTCGGATGCTATATTTGTTAATGCAATACTGAAATCTGTCAAGTTACAAGTGAAAGCTGGCAACAATCAGATATACTTATATGAATATTCCTATATCGAGAAAAGTGTACCTCCGATACCATACACGAACATACGAGGTGCAATTCATTGTTCTCAAACGTTTGCAATATTAGATGGTTTTTTCAATGGTACTATGGTATCAGAAAATGACATATCCGAAGAACTGAAAGAAGTAAAGAAAAGTATGAGGAACATTTGGCTAAGTTTTATAACTAAAGGGTAAGCTTTTTATTTCTGACTTATTTTATTATAATTTAAATTTTGTTACTTTGACGCCAATCGTGGCCGTTTTGCCGGTACGATAGCTATTAAATTATATCGTATTATTTTTTGCTATATTTATATGTATTTTAATTTTCTGCTCTTTTTTATTTTAGAGATCCTATTCCCGCCGAATCGAAGTTACCTGCATGGCCTACAGTGGGCCCAAACCTTTCTCCATACATGTCTATCAACAAAACATTAGAATTAAGACGATCTTTTAACGACGAAAAACTCGTTTTTTGGGAAAAAATTTATGAAAAATACTATAACTTTCCTAAAGCACCTTCTCAATATCTTTCAAACCTTTAATATTTATATTGTTAGTTGAATGTTAATTGTAAAAAAACACAAATTTAATAAACCTAACATTGGACAGCATATTTTAATGCCTTCTTACTCCGTCCCTTTTTCTTTTATCCTTGGGATTGCATTGATGCATACCACCTGTAGGAAACAGGTGGTTATGTGGGACTCACCGGCGAGCCAGTACTACCAACAACGGGAGCAACCCGCAAGACACAGTGCCCATCGAAGTGGGCCCTCCCTGCGCGTTTCTTGGCTTCGCGCCCGGCCTGTCGGACGCTACTGAGCCCCCCACTACGACAAGGTGAACGCACGTTGGGGGGGACCTACTCCGTTCTTCAGATTTACAACATTATTTTAATTAAAATATTTATTACTGAGAATAAGCCGTGCTTTGTGACTTCTTCATACTAAAACGGCTACATTTAAATGTTTTGTATACAGATAATTACGCCTTTTTTCTCTTTTAACGTTAGTACCGTAAAGTATGCGTTATCCTGCATCGTCATATATGTGGTACTTAGTTACCGTTACACAGAAGATAATGCTGTGTTAAGGGCCCAAAATATTTATTTACAAAATATATATTTGCCAGGAAATCAGTTAACTTTTGTAAAAGTTTTATTATTAAAAAAAATAACCTTAGAAATGGTTAACCTTTAAAAATAATAATAAATGTTTTTGAAGGATAAAATATATTATAAACATTTACTATTAACCTTTAAAGTACCTGTATCTCCAACTGTTTACAAAAAAAACAAAAACGATCTCGACAATGAATGCGACCACAGAGCAGGTGAATTTGTCGAATGCGACAGAGTTTGTTAATGCTAGTAATGCGATGAAATAGCTTTTGAATGAAAACACAAATCAATTATGCACCTAATTAGTTGTGACAGTATATATACGGAACTTAGTAGATCTTTACTTGTATATAATATGTACATATTTAAATATAATTATATAATGATTACCACAGCTATTCATTAATTGCCTTAGATTATATATGTCGCAGGGAAATGAGGATACTAGGGATTTCACGAAATCCCTAGGGATACCACGAAATCACGGAATTTGACGAATTTAATTATTAAGTACGTTTTCTTACTAAAAATGTTTAGTGATATGACGTTTCACTAGACAAAATCTAGTAAAATGTTAAAAAAGCGGACGTTAGAAAGAAAATTTAGTTACCCTACAATGAGTGAGTGAGTGTAATGAATCAAACGGTCATGGCGGACGAGACAAAATGCTATTTACTCTTAAATCAAAATATTTTATACCAACCCAAGCTGTAACTACATTCATCAAGAGGCCTCATAAAACTAAATTTAGTAAGGTGGTCTTGATAATGTAGAATCCATTTATATTTTTCATCTGAAATTGATTGCAGATCTATCAAATCAACTTGTCCTCGACTATTAAATTCCGTTGACGTAATTGGACGAACCACGATTCCTTTTTTAGGGATTTTTTTTTCAAAACACAAACATTACAAAGTTTTATGAATGCAACACTCTGTGAGAACACGATAGTAATCTTCAGATGAAAGAAATTCAACAATTGAATCTGATTTCGATTGTCTTTTCAAAATTAAAACTTTTGACTGGCCAATACTCATTATATCATATTTTGTACCATAATAATATTGCTGCTAATTGCGTGATTTATCGGCGCCGACTTATATTCTTCAACAAGCATTTTTAATCCTTTCTGCACTCCACAATGGCTTGTCACTCTTTTTTTTTTCCTTCCGAAATTTTTTGAATCTCCGGATCAAAGTCCTCCTTAGAAACGAACTCTTTTTTCTGCTCTGAACATGTTTCTCTACTGGTACCAGGTACAACTTCTACCTCACTCATTGTAGGGTAACTAAATTCTCTTTCTAGCATCCGCTTTTTTAACATTTTACTAGATTTTGTCTAGTGAAACGTCATATCACTAAACATTTTTAGTAAGAAGACGTAATTAATAATTAAATTCGTCATCTTCCGTGATTTCGTGGTATCCCTAGGGATTTCGTGAAATTCCTAATATCCTCATTTCACTGCGACATATACATGTCTAGATTGAGCAATGCGAACAACGCGACGCGCAGAAAACGTCCTCACTTTACGTGACATGTGTGAGTACAGCCCGTGTACTTATTGTAGTCAAACTGTCAAAGTGTGCGTGTTTAGGGATACCTGCTCCAAATCTTTCTTCCATTATTTAATATGATGAAGGTTAAATAAAATAATTATTTAAAAAAAATATATATATATGTTACTGTAAAAGCCCGAACTACGGTAAATCCTAAGATTTACTTGTAAATTCTAAGATTTACCAACACTTAATGGTAAAAGTCCGAACCGTTCTACGATCATCGTTTATTTCGGTCTTTCACCACCATAAACTTGGTAAATCTTAGGATTTACCTCAAAGACACGGTAAATGTTGAGATAAACATGTTAATACGTCTTCGGCGTATGGCCTTGTACGTGACAGTCTGCAGTCCCTCGCTACACGTTCCATCTCCCTCTACCGTCTACGCTCGCCTAAGTCAATCGTTTGATTCAATTCATATTTGTGTTTTCGATGTCTAAAATTAGTTTATAAACAGATAGCGAGTTTGATTTGTTTTGCGTTTTTAGTGTCTGGAAGTAATTTATGAATGAAAATGAGTGTAAAACATAGATTTTATGAATGAAATCGTGGCAAGCAATTAAGAAGTAAGCACAATTTTATTTCCATAACCAACATTTACCAACCGTCACTGGTAAAACCTAGCATGTACTAAATTGTAATGGTAAAAGCCCGAAAAAATAGTTTCTTTTTTACATATTCTTACATTTACCGACTCGTGTTGGTAAAACCTAAGATTTACTGGTAAAATCTAAGATTTACCAGTATTCGGGCTTTTACAGTAACATATATATATAATGTGTAATAATTAAAATATGTGTCTATGCGTTTATCGGAACGTGCCGGAGTGAAAGAGGCCTGAGAAAGAAGCCTCTGTGTTCAAAGGTTACAAACTGCCTTATTAACAAAAAGACAACGTACTCGCTGTATTAAAGTAAAATAAACTACCTATTTTGATGAACAAACTCTTTTAATTATCACTATTAATATTGGCGCTTCGAGCCCGGATCTACTAAGAAGAATATTTACTAAGAAGAAATACGTTTGGTGTACCAGAAGACAACATTCTCATTCACTCTCATTCAAATATGTTAATTCTTTCGAAAATATATTTCTAGATCGCGCTAAAAGGGCTGAAATAAATCTTAGGATGAAGGGCGCAGCTTCTTTATTAGCAGAATTTAACAACGTGCAAGGTAAACTAGACGAGTTACATCCTGAATCACAATATGATGAACAGCTAGACGAGAGAGAATACTTTGAAAGTAAGTACTATACTATCTTAGCTCAAGCTAATTGCATACTAGATAATGATTGTAATTCACCTAATGCAAATAGTAGTGAAAACGACCTAGGTAATATGCATCAGTCGGTAAAATTGCCTACAATAAATTTACCTACCTTTGACGGTTCCTATGAACAGTGGCTCGCGTTTAAAAACACATATTTATCACTAGTTCACACGTCTAATAATATAAGTACAATTCAAAAGTTTCACTATTTAAAATCCTCTTTGAAAGGTCCTGCCATACTAGTTATTGACTCTCTGGAATTTACCTCAGACAATTATTATGTTGCATGGGAGTTGCTTATGAATAGGTACAATAATAGTAGACTACTTATTCACAATCATGTGAAAGCTTTGTTTAGTATTAAAAGTTTAAGCAATGAGTCACCTATATTATTACGCAAACTAATTGACGTTGTACTTAAAAACCTTCGATCGCTTAAACTATTAGGTGAACCCACGGAACACTGGGATACTTTAATAATTTATATGGTTGTTTCTAAGCTTGATATGACCACTGAACGCGAGTGGGAAAAGTTTAGAAGTGATCTTTTGTTAAATGAACGTCAACAAGATTCTAAGCAGCGAGTACAGGTAAATGATTTATTACAGTTTTTAAAAGCTAGGGCTGATATGTTAGAAACGTTGCAAGTTTCACATAAACAAGGCGATTCGAGAACTAGCACAAAAACATCGCACAGTAATTTTAAACTTCACTGTAATTTATCTACATCGAAATCAAATAAAACTCAAGGGTTATGTCCCTATTGTAAGGCAGACCACTATTTATATTCATGCCAAAAGTTTCTCGACTTATCGATTGACAATAAAATACATTTTGTGACAACTAACAAACTATGTAAAAACTGTTTGCGTCCCGCTCCACACGTTAATTACACCTGAGGATATAAAAAACTACTAGTACTGCCATATTACGAATTTCATTTATTCATAATATGGATTTCATTTATTTTATATAGGTGGTGGTGAGGGTGATCAAATATTGTTACGAAGATTAGTCAACTACGCAGGATATTTACTATAGTGCACAAATTTACACTAAAACTTAAAGAAACGTCTTGATAAAAAAACACTAAAACGTAAAAAATACTTTATTGGTAGTTTTCATTAATTATAGATGCTTAATCAATATTTTTCTATTATCGACTATATTACACCAATCATTTATGTTTTTATTTCTAGTGTTTGTTATTGAAGTCGGTTTTGTAACAAAAATAACCCAATATATACTATTGCATCATTTGATGATTTATGAAGGTGTAATGATGTTTATTTAAACGCCGCCGAAAATAAAAATAAATGGTTTGCTTTGGAGAAGGCTTTTAAACAAAAAAAAATAATTATAAATTCAATATATTGAATATAAAAAAAACAAAAGAAATTAAAAACTATTTTTTATTTTGTAAAAACTTATTCTAATTAAATAATTTATAATAAACTACTCCTAATGTCAATGTCATATAATTTTAGTATTTTATTATTTTTTAAAAATATTACTTATATATACACTGTTGGTAATCCTATATAAATAAATAAATAAATAAATAAATACATAAATAAATAATAATATTTATAATTTATCTCCAATAATTTCGCTAAGTCTCCCTAGTTATAAGCTGGCAACACAGGCTTGTCAAATTTACCTAAATAGCAACGAATTAAAAATCCATGTTTTCTTAAAAAATAGTAGTTAAATAACATAAATTACCGATGAAAAGTGATCTTGGTGTTATTATACGGTTTTCCAACATAATTTCGACACAATTTGATAGCAAAAACCGGCATAATTAATTTTTTTTCGCGAGCTTGTTATCCACTACTGACTCAAATGACACTGACGTAGGTGAGAAGCGAGTCTACCATTTTTAGTAGACTTTTCTTGAGCCGTTCAGGACGGTCCAATGCTGTATCTAGACATGTATATAATCTAAGTTAATTGCACTTTCTTCAAATCCACACTAGTCTTCACACACTTAAACTGACTTCAAAACACTCGATCAGCGTGGATGATAACAGCCTGACAAACACGATACGTTTGGCTCAGTTGGTAGTGACCTACCTTCTGCGCCAGCGGTCGCGGGTTCGAGTCCCACTGGGGGCATTCATTTGTTGAGCACGAATGTTTATTCTCCAGTCATGGGTGTTAATATTTATATTATGTATGTATTTATAAATTTATATGTGTAGTAAGTATATCAACTATCTGGTATCCGTAACACAATCCTCGTAGCTTACCATGGAACTAGATAGCGCTGTGTGTAATAATATCCCAACATATAATGATAAAATAGAAATATATTATGTATTAGGTATATCACTTTAAAATGACTGCAAAACAAAACTTACTTCATTGAAATTAGGTGCTTACCTTTTTTCTACTTTACTTTTGTAATTATTTTTATTTCTTGATACTCTTACGAATCAATAAATGAATTAATCGACTCTATTAAATAAAAAGACGAAAACAATATAAATCATAACAATCGATTGTTATTACGAAATAATATGTTAGTCATATCCTGCTATGAGTATAAAACGCAGCATTTTTAATTAATTTGTATCATTCGTCTAGCTGCTGCCTTAAAATGTGGCAGTGTGTGTTGTTTAGTATATACTTTATAGCAGCTAGTGCTGCTTGGTCAGAAGAAACAAATTCAAAATTAGTAAACATAACTCAAGGCCCTGTACGTGGCTACAAGGACCCCATTGAAGATATCACAGTTTTTTACGGTATTCCGTACGCAAAAGCTCCCACTGGCCCCGAGAAATTTAAGGTAAAATATATATTTTTTCCATTACCTATTAGCTAAAAATTTTGCGTTAACACTAGAACCTCGCACGATGTATATTTTACTATCTATGTCTTTATATTTTCGTGAACTCTAATTATACTTCTATATGGTGACAGTAAAATATTCACATCTATGCAACCGTAACCGTAACAGAAAAACTGTAATAATAATTATTGATAATAATTTGTGTAAATACTCTTTATGTCTAGATATAAAAAATGTATAGTTATCGCATTCTTACGTATATATATGCTTATTACCTTCGGGTCGCAGCCGAATGGGCCGGCACGCCCCGTATAGTACCACTCTCTCACAGAAGACCGGCGTGAAGTGGCAGCTATGCTGTCGCGTTTCGTCCGGTGAGTGAGAGTCCGGGAGGCCCACTCTCGTTCCCTCCTCCCTCTCCCTCCCTCCCTCTTCCCTTCATCCTCCGTCATCGTTCCCCCCTACCTCTTCCCTTCTTCCTCCCTCCCTCCCTTTCCTGAAAGGCCGGCAACGCATCCATGGGCGGAGGTGATCACTTCCCATCAGGTGAACCTCCTGCCCGTTTTCCCCCTTTTTACCATAAAAAAATATCTACTCAAACATTGCAGAAACAAATCACTATTTTAATAATGAATACCTAAGTATATTAATCGAATCACTGAGGTTTTCAGGTCTTGGTATTTTCATCGACAGCAAGCTCGCATTCAAATCTCACATCGCAATTATCATAGCGAACGCTTATCGTAAGCTTAGGTTTATCCTGAGAACAAGTAGACTTAAAAATATTAAGACTCAGATTATATTTAAATCTAATTTTCTTATGAAATCTACCTTAGAATAGAGGTCCAATAATTTGGAATCCATTTTATGGAACACATGTAAAAAGTATTGAAAAAATGCAAAGCAAATTCATAAAATATCTTAAATACAGATAACCTTACCATGATAAATCTAAACTTTACCTACCTCCACTTGAAAATCGTCAATCAGAGCGTGATGTGCTTTTTGTTCAAAATTCTTAACAATTTTAGACTCTCCATTTTTGTAAGAAAAGGAATAGTAATGAAAATAAAATGAATATTTACTTTAGAATTGATATGTATATATTTATTAGTATAAAAATTAGTGTACTGTACTTTTCTGTATTTCTAAAAACTATTTATTTCCCAAATAAATATATATAAATAAAAATAATTTCAGGCCCCATTACCTGCTCCTACTTGGATAGAGCCATTACAAGCAGTCGACAAAAATATAGTGTGTCCACAAATTATCGACTTAAGTGGAAATATCTTACCCTCCGATCACAAAACTGCTCAAGAAGACTGTCTTATAGCAAATGTTTATGTACCAAACACAGAAGAGCGAAATCTCCCAGTCGTTGTGTATATACACGGTGGGGGCTATGTTATAGGATATGGGGATCTAATAACGCCCAAAAAAATTGTTGCCAGTAAAAAAGTTATCGCTGTTACATTTAATTACCGGCTCGGTGCGCATGGTTTTCTATGCTTGGGTACAAAAGATATACCAGGTAATGCTGGCATGAAAGATCAAGTTGCATTACTTCGCTGGGTCAAAAAGAATATTGCAAGTTTTGGTGGAAACCCTGATGACGTCACAATAAGTGGATTTAGCGCTGGATCTTCCTCTGTCGGACTTTTAATGATATCAAAAATGGCCCAAGGTTTATTTAAAAAAGGTATTCCAGAAAGCGGAGATATTTTTTCACCTTACAGCATGCAAACCAAACCTGTTCAAGTAGCTAAAGAGTACGCTCAGTTAATAAATTTTAATAATGTACATGATATTAATGCTTTAGAAACGTTTTTCAAAAATGTATCTTATGAAGTTATGTCTTCGGCTGACGTGTTAAGCAGACCTGACTCCACATTTCTCGTTGCACCTTGTGTTGAGCGAGACCTTGGACAAGAAAGATTTCTTGATGATAATCCCATGGATATGATAAAACGTGGCGAATTTAACAAAATACCTTTATTATCCGGATTTACAAGTATGGAGGGCTTGATGCGTATTCCGAATTTCGATCAATGGAAAATTGAAATGAATAAAAACTTTTCAAAATTCTTACCAGCTGACTTATATTTTAAGAACAATGGAGAGAGGGATAAGGTTGCTCAAACAGTTAAACATTTTTATTTTAATGATCAGCCCGTCGGTGACAAAACTGTCCTGGATTACGTTAACTTGCTTTCAGATATGCTATTCACGTGCCCGACACTAAGATCATCAAAATTACTACTAGAAAGTGGTAATGAGCATATATATTTGTATGAGTACACTTATTTTGATAATTGTACGTCAAAGGTGCCATACACTGATGTGAGAGGCCCGAGACATTGTGCTCAAACAAGTACCATTTTAGATGATGTTATACCAAATTGTTCTAATGATAAAGGTATAGACGAATGGAAATCATTAATGAGAGAAATTTGGCTAAACTTTATCACCAAGGGGTACGTATAATAATGTTTGACATTAGTTAATAATTAATATATGTAACGAACAATAAATAATAAAATTTCTTTTATAGGAAACCCGAAAGCTCTAGTCTTCCAGAATGGAAACCGCTTCGTGTAGATTCTTTTCACTATATGGATCTTAATCAAAATCCGTCACTTAAAACTTCTCTTCTACAAGAAAGATGTGCCTTTTGGGATAAAATTTACAATATGTTTTACCAAATTCCTCATCCTCCTGAATATTAAGAAAATTAAACATTTCGACATTATTGTAACAAGTATAAACTAAGTAGGTAATAATCTTGTATTATTAAAAATATAATTTTAAAAAGTGTTACCTCTGAGAAAATGAGAAAAAGAATTGGGTTAAACCGCCTAAAAAACTTAAATTGTACTTAGTACAAACCCGAGCAAGGCGAGGTTGAGCTGCTAGTTTATTGTAAAATTCCGCAATCTGTTTTGACCTTGCTTCTTGAACAATTTAAGTCTATTATTGAGACTATTGGCATATTTTTCGGTCGCGGAATGCTATGTTGCTTGATAAAAAAATTTATATTTCTTGATGTTAAGTTTTTAAATAAGTATTATTTGAATAAATTACTAATGTCCTTTTTAATTATTATATGAATATTAAACTTATAGAAATCTTATTTAACAAAAGGCAAGGATTTAAGCTACAAATACTTCAAAAGCAGACTCCGCCATTTAATACAGTTAATGCGACGAAGGCATGTGCTCTGAAGATTTATAGACCCGCAGCGCACACGATCGCGAAGCTACGTCAGATCCTTTATACCATTGGGAAATCAATAGAAATGGCATCGAACCCATCATAATATTGATATTCGTAATGATTGTTGAAAGCATCATTTTGAAAAATCTACATAAAAGACATTTTTTTCCTATAGTACTTAATTTTCATTTGTACGAAGCAATGAATGTCCTAAGAAAGACCTAAAAAAGACATAAAAATTTGTTAAATACCAAAAAAAGGCCTACGTTTGTAAAAAACGTACCTACAAAGAGAACTTTATTTTAAGCGGATTCATAAATTATATTTATTCATAATTAATATTCAGCAATACTATACTATTAATCCACATTTTCGCTGAAATCACTGGAATCAGATTTTACTAGATTCGTAAATATTATTTACTAGTATCTGATCTGAACAATAATAATTATCTTGAAACTTCCTTGATACTTAGGTATTAGTAGTTTTATAATAGAAATAGCCTGCCTATTATAAAGATTAGGTACCTATGTATCCGACAGCATGATAATATCCTGAAAAGTTCCTTTCTCTCCCTTTTTATTCTAACTCCTTTCTATTAAATCCATTTACACTACCGATTTTTTTAGAAAAGTCAAATCTGCTTAAATATGCGTGTAAAAAAATGTATATCTTATTATGTCACTTCTACTAGTATTTTATCTTTATGCACAGAGGTTGCTATTGGCGATTACTTTATTTATTGTTAGCCTTAATATAATGAATGATTGTTCATTTGTTTTTGTTATTTTACAGGATCAAAAATGTTTTAAAATATAACTATTAATGTGTTAGTATAGTATTTTGTAAGTAAAAGGTCCCATTGACACCAAGTCAGGATCTAATGATGAATTCTTTTAATATTATACGTACTTATGAACCGATAGTTGTATTCCTTCAGAATATTAGGTTGATCTGATAATAGAAGGTAAATCTTATTAACGTTCAGGAGTTACATGGAAAAATAGACGTGGAAAAATCTCGATTATAATCTCGACTATCCAAAACTTCGCTGACTTGTTGGAGCAGTAGTTTAGTTAGCCTACCAATACTATATTTAAACAAAATATCTAATTTCCACTAAAAAATTAAAAATAAATTATTTATTAAAAAAATGAAAATCGACTTCAAAACGTTATAAATCGAAACTAAATAGAAAAAAAATAATAATTTTAATTACTTAGTTATTGTTGGAGTCGGTGCCAGCCAAAGCAAAATAATATTAATATAATTTAATTAATGTATCAATTTGTAAATATAATCAAAATATATAATAAAATCTTACCTAATTGTAATGTCAAACAAGTTAATTATCACAACATTTTGTCAAACATATTTGTCTTTATTGACAGACATATTACAATTCATACATATATTTACAATTCATTTATATATATATATATATATTATCTATACTAATATTATAAAGAAGTAAAGTTTGTTTGTTTGTTAAATTGTAATGGGTAATCTCGGGATCTACTGAACCGATTTTATAAATTCTTTCACTAATTGAAAGCCACATTATTACTGAGTGTCATAGGTTATATAAAAAACCGAAAAATAAAAAGGCTTTTACGTGGTAGTCCGTTTTGCGAAGTGAATCGGAGAAAAAACGGTCGAATGAAGGCGTTTCTTACGAACGCTGCCTTAACTATGAAAGATATATTTTTGAGTTCTAGAGAAAAGATGTGGAGCTTGAAAATGCCCACAAAAAAGTCAACGACAGCATATGTCTAACTTTTATATTTAAGTTACAAAAAGTAGTTTTTTTAATATTAGTATAGGTAATTTAATTTTTAATTTTTAATATTAATAAAATAATTTAATTGTTTAAACACTCTGTACTAAAAAAAGATTATTAACATTATGCTCAACGAAGTGGGCACGGGTCAGCTAGTTCATACATAATATGCAAATAAGACAATTGAAGTGTCTATTTTTAATTTCAATTTAACAGCTTTTCACTAAATGCATATGAAAGTATATACGGTACTTACATCAAAAAATCTATTTTTAAAATTTTCGTCTGTATGTCCGTCTATCTGAAGGTCGGTCTTTTTGTTCCGGCTATTTTCTGTAAAACAAAACAAGTTTATTTGTGCCAGGATTGATCCAGTTTACTTTTTTTAAAAGTTTTGAGTGTACAATAATAAACTCATAAAAATAATGATTATTGTTTTAAAAGGATATAATGTATTAATAATGGCTTTAATATTAATTCTTAACCTTCAAAGACTTGATCATTATCTCCAACCACTCATTAATAAAAAAAACAAAACCGCTTTCGGCAATATATGCAATATCAGCAAAGCTTATTGTCAAATAGCTTTATAATTAAAATAGAATTCAATTATGTTTTAAGTAGTAAAAATATTTATCTTAGGGGAATAATACAAAAACGAAATGTCACTCACTCACTCACTCATCACGAAATATCGAAAGCCTCTTGACGTATATAAGGATAAAATTTGGCAGGGAGGTAGTTTATCGTTAGCAGACCTAAAGACGGGTTTTGTGACAGGGCCGGATTAAGGAAGTCTAAGGGCTCTCGCAATTCGTTATGAAAGCTCTACAAAGTTTGGTGTGTGTGTGTGTATGTGTGTGTGTGTGTGTGTGTGTGCGTGTGTGTGTGTGTGTTGTCCTACCTAGTTTTATGTGCTACAAACTTTAAATTTGGCAGGAAGCACCTAGTGACGAACCCTAGCGAAACAATGGTCAAGTACCAATATTAATTCTTAAAAATTTGAATGAAAAAGTTTATGTACTGAATCTTCTATGTGACACTGGCGACATAATCTGTGCTCAACTGGCACGCTTTGAAGCCATTAACAAGAGAATTGAATTAAATTGAATTGAATTGTACACAATCCTTGCTCGTTATCAACACTGGCGAAGTGTATCTTTTGTTTATTTGTTTTTTTCGTAAAATGTACCTATAGGAAATGTTAAAAACCTAAATTGGTGGCAGCAAAATGTATTTGTGTTAAAGTACTCTTGATGTGTGAAAGGTGAACAAATAACAAATGAACCATTGTCTGGGTATAAATTATAATTTGTACTTAAATTAGATTATTATATTAGATAGTGCTATATAATTAATGCGCCCAAATTATCTATCTTTTTATTTTATTTAAAACTGGTGGTAACATAGGACTCACACCGACACAATATGTTGGCTGACAACGACTTTAAAATATCATTTCTGATTACGTATCAATTGTGAATAAAAATCGACTTCAATTAATTTTTTTACTTTAGTGTCTGGAAATAACTTTTACTTTTTTAAAAGATTTAAAAATATTTTTGAACGATATTAATATATGTAAGTATAGTAGTAAAACGGAATATTGCAAGTTTTGGTGGAAATGCCGACGAAGTAACAATAAGTGGATTTAGTGCTGGATCTTCATCTGTTGAACATTTAATGATATCGATCGAAGATGGCCCAAGGTTTATTTATAAAAGGTATTTCAGAAAGCGGAGATATTTTTTCGCCTTACAGCATACAAACTAAACCTGTTCAAGTTGCAAAAGAGTACGCTCAGTTAATAAATTTTAATAATGTAGATGATTTTAACGCTTTAGAAACTTTTTTCAAAAATGTGTCTTATGAAGTTATGTCTTCGGCTGACGTGTTGAACAGACCTGACTCCACATTTCTCGTTGCACCTTGTGTTGAGCGAGACCTTGGACAAGAAAGATTTCTTGATGATAATCCCATGGATATGATAAAACGTGGCGAATTTAACAAAATACCTTTATTATCTGGATTTACAAGTATGGAGGGCTTGATGCGTATTCCGAATTACGATCAATGGAAAATTGAAATTAATAAAAACTTTTCAAAATTCTTACCAGCTGACTTGTATTTTAAGGATAATGAAGAGAGGGATAAGGTTGCTCAAATAATATAACAGTTTTATTTTAATGATCAGCCCGTCGGTGACAAAGCTGTCCTGGATTACGTTAACTTGCTTTCAGACATGCTTTTCACGTGCCCGACATTAAGATCAACAAAATTACTACTTGAAAGTGGTAATGAGCACATATATTTCTATGTGTACACTTATTTTGATAATTGTACGTCGAAGGTGCCATACACTGATGTGAGACGGCCCAGACATTGTGCTCAAACAATTTTCATTTTAGATGCACTTACACCAAATTGTTCTCATGACAAAGCTATAGAGGGGTGGAAATCATTAATGAGAGAAATTTGGCTAAACTTTATCACCAAGGGTTTTTTACGTATGACACGATTAACATTAATTAATAGTCTTAAATATAATATTTGACGAACGAAAAGTAATAAAAATTCTTTTATAGGAAACCCGTAAGCCCTAGTCTTCCAGAATGGAAACCGCTTCGTGTAGACTCTTTTCACTATATGGATCTTAATAAAGATCCATCCCTTAAAACTTCTCTTCTTCTAGAAAGATGTGCCTTTTGGGATAAAATTTACTACAAGTTTTACCAAATTCCTCATCCTCCTGAATTAATATTCAGGAGGATGAGGAATTTGGATGAGAAAATTAAACATTTAAATTTTATTATTGTTACAAGTTACATCTAATAATTTTGTTGTATTAAAAAATATGTTTTTTTTCGAAAGCGTCACCTTTTTTAATTAAGTTTTATATAATAGTGTAGGTTTCGCAATTTTAATCTATATAAAGTGTGTATATAATTGAATTCTCCTAAGCCAAAAAAGACCAATTTCGATAAAATGTGTGTGTTCGAGTGGATTCGAGAATGGTGGAGTGTGGTGAGAATTGAAAATTCACTATTCTAGTAGGGGAGCCCACGATGCTAAATGGGGATTTACTCGAGCGTCATAGAGATAGGTCTTGGGTTGCAAAGCTTAGATGATAAGAAGAAAAAATGTTATATGATATATACCTTTTCATCGGTGGGGGAAGCGGCTATAGATTTTTAAATATGTAAAAAAAAACTGTTGCATGGACATCCTCGAGCGCGTCAGATATTGATAGCATCAATGCCCTGCGTATTTTTAATAACGTACGTATGTTAATCTGATCGTTTTCATGATGCGGGTGGTTGGATGTAAGGGTTGAAAATGAAAAAAAAATTTTTTTATCGAGCGCGGCAGATTTTCTAAGGGAGTGTTAAGTGCACCAAAAAAAAGCTCTCATTCACTAATCTGACGATTTCGATGTGACGCAAACTCGCAGCCATTTTCATAATGTGCAAAAAAAATTCGCCATTTTGAAATACTCAAGCGCGTCAGATTAAGATATATATGGTTCATCTTAATATTCTTAACGTACTTTCTCATAATCTGACGATTATCTAGAGGGATTCACCTGATCTGACAAAAAGAATTAGAAAAACGGTTCACCCTAAAGGCCAATTCCATTCCTGGGCGCTTAAAATTGTACTTATGAATCATTTTTGAGCTCAAAATATAATTTATGTGATTTTTTGAGCTCGCTGAGTTCATAGAAATAATATTTCTATGCATTTGAGCTATCCCAGCTCAAAAGTCTGATAGAAGTTTCATAGAACGCTATTTTTGGAATTTCAAACCGCAATAACTTTTGATTGAATGAACCGATTTTTACGTGTTTGGTGGCATTCTACGCAGTTTTTTTAAGCCTCATACAGAATTTCTAATTTTCAATTGGTCAAACTAGAAATTTCGGAGTAACTCCGAAAAAACACTTTTTCGGGGTTCTTTCGTTCACGATATCTCTTGAACGAATCAACCGATTTTGACCAGCTTGGTGGCGATCGACGTGGTTTTTCAAGCTGAAGGGCGGATTAGTTTTTGAAGTTGGTCGATAAAGCAATTTAAAGTTATTCCAAAAAAAAAACACTCAAAAAAAATCTTTTTTTTGAGATTTTTCAAATTCTCAAAATCTAACTCTTTAGAACGCCGTTTAGTAGATTCCGATCAGTTTAGTTGTTCAAAAGTTATAAGCGAGTTACATAGTCCCACACACACAACCACACATACATAGAGACATACATACAGACATTGTGACAACATCGCGGGGGTAATCAGGGAAGCTTCCTATGACCTTAAAACGTCGAGCTCTGATGAAAACTAGATTTTTGCAAAACGGGGTGAAAACAATAACTTCCCGATTTTTGAAAATCTTCGATTTTCTTAGCGGGAAGTTAATTTTTTTTTATTTTTTTAAATCATTGAACTTAATTAATTGAAAAGCTCATGAAATAGCATGCAAATAAATAAGTGTATGCTTTTTCGGTAGAATACATGTATTTATAAAAAAATATTTTTTGTTATTTCGGCTTGCGGAAATCGTCAGATTATATATTTTTCGCTATTTTTGAATCATGTCCTTCAAATTAAAAAAAAATTAGCTACGCTCGAGAATGTCGAGATGACGTTTTTTTTTACAACTTTGCCTCCCTCCCCTTTCTTTACGTCACTCTCAAATTCATCAGATTCATATTCAGAATTCGTCAGATTAGTGGAATATACACTTTTTGGGATGTAATTAACTAACCCTACCTTAATCTGACGCGCTCGAGAATTTCTGATGATCAATTTTTTTTTACTAATCTGATCCTGTATCCCTCACGGGCGGCCTTATATATGGGGCTCATGTTTGGTGGAGGTACTTAACCGGGTACAAGGTATCCCCCTGTATATTAATCTGCCGCGCTTGAGTAAATCCCGAAATCCCCGCTTGGGCTCCCCTACTATTCGGTCCGCTACAAAATGTATTTTATGAATTAATTAGTAATTTTTTTAAGTAAGTATTAAGTTATGATGTACCTACGTTTAGACATATAAATATATAGTTGGTAGGCAACGTTGTTTTGAGCATGCGTATTAAAACATTTCACAAGGAGCAAAAGTTCATACAAGACTAGTCTATAATCTTTAATAATTTTTTTACATATTCGTATTGACATACTATAGACATCATTTTATTGTAGGCTCAAACCTTAAAGATGCTCATCTTATGATCTACTCTGGAAATATAATTCATACTGATCTTTCTATTATTCGAAACTAGTTACCCAATCTCACTTTAGACGTCGTTACTCGAATTTTACAACAATCAAATATCCATGGGACCTCTTCTTGTGCCACGATAAGGTGTTTCGATTCGAAAATGAAAAATAGTTTTCATTGTACCAAATCTTACCTACCTAATTATAATGTCAATCAAGTCAATCATCTTAAAACATTTTGTTTTAATTTACATGTATCTACATACGTAACATCAAAATGGCCAATTTATTTACCTAAGGTTTTAAAAATTAAAAAAAAAAGCCTTTCAACCATAGCGTTAACAACCTAAAAGATTTAAATTAGGTACTTTTAAATTTCATGTAAACAAATAAAACAAGATATTCAATCAATATATATATACAATCCTTTAGATAATAGAAAGCCATGTAAATAGGAAAACATTTGTTTATTAAGTCGTCTTACAAGTTAATTATTTCGAGCCCCCTAGAGTTAATTAAGACTTTATCTTAACCCTTGGATTCATTATGTAGAATATAAGTCGGCAAATGAATGAAACATTTTAATGGAGTTGTTTATCCTTCTATATTGTAAGGAATCATATAGTATGCTTAATAGAGTTTGTAGATACTATGGTATAAAGTTCAATACACACTAAAATATTATGTATAATTCGCATCATGTAAAAAGAACGCTGGCTGTCAAGTTGCGCAGAGGCGATTTATAGGCGAATTTGGTGGTAAGACGCGGGGCGCGGGACGGAGAGGCACGCGCCGCATGCTTACCGGCTCGCTATTGGTTTGTCAGTTCAAAATACCATCGCGCACACAAAAGTTATTAGTTACGAAATGATTTTATATCAAAAATAGAAAAATAATATTTTTGACGTATATTGTTTTATAAAGAGAGATTCTAATAATAATGCAGTTAATAATAATAAAAAAATATTAAACGAAATAATTTAATTTTTTGTAAGTATATTAAACATTCTACACTGAATCAAACATATTTTATTAATTAATAGAATTCTATTTAATGACATTCTGTATAATATATTTTTCAATGTACGTACCAATAATCAATATACATTGTGAGCGAAAGGCTAGTTCAAAAATAAAAGAATTGGCTTAGGAAATTCGTATGCGAATGTACCGATGCGCAAACACACCCCCCACCACTTTCTTCCAGCGTTCTTTTTACATGACGCGAGCTGTAAGTAGCTAATTGTAGCTAAAAATATGTTAATCACATTGAATTGTGAGAAAAATTCAAGGAGTCACATTCTTTTTCAGTCATAAATAATTAGGTATTTGATCAAACTCATACCCCATAACACTGTAATAATGTGTACATTATCTTACACTACAGTAAGAAAATAGAAATGATCACTGCCATAGCCAACTTTAAAGGAGATGGCACATATTATATACACACCTGTGTACCTGCGCAAACACAAGTGCATATTAAGCATTTTCTCTATACTACTACTTACCATTAATTAATTTATATTACAATTATTGTCTGCCTTTTTGAACCCTAGCAGAGTGAGGGTAAGTCGCTAGTCTATAAAACTATACTTTATATCTATGTTATTATTATTTTTAAAATATCTCACTGAAAAGAGATTGAATAAAAAGATGTAGTTGATAAACTTTTATAATCGCGCTTGATACCATTGTACCTACTTATAGCCTTTTCTTCTATACCACAGTTTTTAAAACTACACATAGAAACTATAATTATTCCTTCTTAGAAATACATATTATGAATGCAAATAATTCTTACATTTGCAAAAACTTACTATGTATATAGGTACATTAATTAGCAACATTTTATTCATGTATTGAATGAAATATAATCTTATGTAAC
Source organism: Boloria selene (assembly GCA_905231865.2). Lineage (NCBI taxonomy): Eukaryota > Metazoa > Arthropoda > Insecta > Lepidoptera > Nymphalidae > Boloria > Boloria selene. The sequence goes on from HG993133.1 coordinate 5,763,118, forward strand.
AAGTTTGTCATTATTTATGTATTCGAATATTCCAGCATCATACAGTATGAATAAGCCCTTTTGGTACCTACCCTGATAACGCGAATACATGATACGTATATAATATAGATGTTGGAATTTAAGATAACTCACGCACACCGTCATCCCCTATATAACAAGAACATCTCTAGGGTATACTGAAATATAATTGCGACAAGACGTCCCTATTCGTGTTATTTTATTCCCTAAAACAGTAAAACGAGTGTTGTCATCATCCATAAGACATCCGAAAGCTCTAGACTATTTTTATTGCACCCAAAGGATTCTGATCTGACTAAAAATGCATCCCTATTTGAATTATATTACGTTCACGTTATAAGCAATAATTTAGGCTACTGTTATTTATAAAAAATATATATTTTAATTACGCGACAGATATTAGTGCTACGGACAATTTTAAAAGTTAAATAATTTTGAAATTATTTTACAATTGCATTGGTTTCTGTAGACAGAACAGGCATAAGCTTACCACGGGCCCGTTGTAAAATTGAGGCTCTCATTACTTTTTCATCTTTGTGTACAATTTTCTCGCTTAACACTCCACTCCAATAACCATCTAGTACCTACACTAAATGTTTGGACACAATGTGTGGCGCCGCGTACCTTCGTAAAAGGTATTGCGAATGTGTCATCGGGTACAAATGAAAAAGAAGTCATATAAATACACTGTATTATTTCCAGCCTTAAGTAATTTTATATTTCACAAATCTAAGTATTGTAAGTATCTGAGAAGTAGTCGTAATTAAAGTGGTCTTAAATATGCATCCTTTCCAAAAAAAAACTGATCTAAGTATTAGTACATTTTCATTTTTGAAATGCAAGTTGGAGAAAATTTCGTTTATTCTGTTTACAGTAGGTATATACCCAATTTTCAAACATGCGAAGCAAATATTCCGTATTATAAATAAAAAACAAATAAAATTATAATATTGCTATTTAAAAAAAACACTTTAAAATATTAGTGATATGGTGAATATTACTGAATTATGTTCAACAAATCTTTCAGCTCCCGCATCTCGCTCTACGCATCGAAACATTAATAAGGTCTATTCAACGTGTTCATTGAATCTTACGTCGTATATGGTTTTTTTTCTAAGGCACAAAAATCATCTGCATTATCAAACTTTAATAATTTCTCATATTCTTTGCTCACTTGATTGGATGTCGTTACACGTAACACTAAATAGATAGGCCGATTTAAACCACTTCCAAGTATTACTATGAAATAAACCATCGGTTGTTTTTGATAAGAGCAAGAAGTGTAGCTAGGACAAGAAACAAAAAAATGCACATAATTAGTGAATATCGTATCTACTTAACGAAGGGTTTTACACTGGTCTCATGGATTAAACATTTTCTAAAGTCCCAAGCGACGAAACGAATTTGTGTCGTTAGCGGAAAAGTATGAGGGTCATCTCCCAGAAAGTTTTTCCTCCTTTAACGCGCTATATCACATCACGTCGTCCCAAGGGAGATTTCGGCCAGTAGAAAGATAAACATTAAATACAAAGTCCTTTTTAAAACAGTAACTACTTATTAGCTACGATGCTTTTGGATACCAGATAGTTGAACACTACACATATATAACATAAATACATTCTATAAACGTGTATAATGTACATATTATAGACCAATGACTAGAGTACAAACATTCGTGCACACATGAATGCCACCTGCAGGACTCGAACCCGCGATCGCTGGCACAGAAAGTAAGGTGACTACAAATTGAGCCAAGCGTTGTTTAAATTTAAATTTAAACACTTAAACATGTTCGCGAAGGAACATCGTATGATGCAATCAGACACATAAAATTATGTATCAGTCTACATGTTTTATAAATTAAAAGTAGTTTGCTACATGTATGTATGTATGTGTCCTTCTTTATTTCCCTTCACTCTTCTCTCCTCACATATATTATATTTTAATAAATTCAAAACTTAAAATGTACAATCACAAATTATTTTGAACCTAAATATTTATTTTGGGAACAGCAAAAATTATTTTTTTTTCTCGAAGGTATATAGTATATACGTATAGTTGAACGTGACAAAATTATAAGGTTTGAAGTTATATATTCTTCTTTTGTTATTTTAGTCTAAAACAGCCGTACGTAGAATGACATAGATAAATGAAACTCGCATATGTAAGTATTTCTTTCATATCCAAGCCTCATGTTAACTCATGAAACATGAAACAGAGCCAAATAGTGACTAGCAGTACAAGTAGTGCAGTACTTTTTAACACAAAATTCAAATTTATAGCATGAAATGGCATGGAAAGCGCTCGCTAAAGCACTCTACAATCTCTACATGGCACTTCACTCGACAGGAAATTTGCAATAGATTTAAGCGAGGGAAATATTCAAAAACGCTTTTACGATGGAATCTAAGCCGGCCGTTCGGAAATTGCGCAATGATCGAAAAAATTACATTCGATTTTTGTACAGTTGATTTATTCAGCCGATCGATTGTTGTAAGATTACCGCATTGTGGTCCCTGCATAAAATAATTGGAATTTATAAGAAAAGAGGATTGGTATTGTATTTTTTGCTTGATTTAATACTCATATCAATATTTTTCAGATGGTTATTAATATAAATATAAGCTACTCTAGCTTATATTGGTTCCTTGAAAAGTAATAAAGCGCAAAATAACAAAGTTCTGCAACAGTCACGTTAGGAATGTATAATTTGTCTGTATCTCTATGAATGTTCAGTTCAAAATTAATTGGGTATAGAGCAGAACAGCCGGAGTTGAGAAAACAATTATTGCTTGGATTCAACTTGTTCGGTTACCCCTACTAGAACTACTTTTTCTTTTTATATTTAACTTATATGTTTTTATCCTTAAACCTAAATAGATCTGATTAAGTATCGTGTATAGAGTTGAGAGTATACGACATGTCATGTGTTATATATACCAATATATAGGTAACACCTTAACAAATTACACGGTCTTAAACGCACGACATTTATTTTACAAGTAGGTATAAACTCAAAAATGTAATGTTTTATGTTCAAATTTATAATTGTCAAATTCTAGCTAATGTTCGCTCACGTGTGAGCTTTTATTTATACTTAAACTAGCGACTTATCCTCGCTTCGCTCGGGTTCGTCCCTAGATCTAGCGCCAGTGAAGCCGCGAGTTCCTAATACATATAACCTTCCTCTTGAATGACTCTATCCGATTTACTCTAATATTAAAGAAACCGCATCAAAATCTGTTGCGTAGTTTTAAAGATCCAAGCATACATAGGGACAGACAAACAGCGAAAAGCGACTTTGTTTTTTTTTTAAACTTTTAGGAGTATGTTTGTATCTTCTTCTGATTATGAATTAAATAAATAAAATAAATTAAGACTTCATATAGCTAGTATAGTATTATGTGATCTGTGACAAAAGGTCCGTTTACTATCTGCAATAACCTGCTACAAATAGTAGGGTCTTCAGTACAAACAGATGTACAAATCCACTCGACTGTAATATAAGCCTCTTGGAACGAGGTTAGCTGTTCTGAAACGAAAAATTATCACGGATCATTGCTCAGAAATCGTGGATGATTTCAAAAAAGATGGCTGGAGTCAATTTTATTTTATTCAACTATAATATTATCTTTAAAAGCTTTAAAATCGAAAACACATTACCGGTTCCTCTATAGCTTTTTAAGTTAGAACACGGCACATTCGAGCATGATATTCCAATTTTCCGCATTTGCTCTAAATAATTTATTTAGAAATGCAGAATCAAAAAATGTCTACAGAATAAATTAAAAAACAAACCTTAAATCTTTACGTTTGTTGGTTACCTGGTTAAGTGAGACATCAAGGGACCTGCAATGTCGTTTCACTTATAGAGGTATTCCACTTACCCAGTGTCTCAGGTATCCAGGTATAAATAAATATCTGTCTCATTTACAGAGGGTTCCATTGATAGAGGCTATTGACAGGTTATTTCAGTTATAAAGGTGCGATCAAACAAAACAATTTTATCTCAGTTACAGAGGTTTATGCATATAAAATTTACTCCCTGTCTCAGTTATAGAGGTAACTATGATGACTAATCGAAAGAACAAATCCCAGATATAGAGGCTTAGCTCGTCCCACTAACAGGGGTAATTCAGTGCCAAAGTGTTCGGACCTCAGCATGAGTTCCAGTTATGGAGGTTTCTCACTTATCCAGGTCCCACTTAACCAGGTTTCACTGTATAACGCCACATCCTTTTCTAATTACACTTTCAGTTAAAAAGCTTAGCTATTCAAGATTTGTTATCTCGCAATTTGTGCAATGTTATATAATAAATAGTGTTTCTTTTGAAACGAATCATAAAATAAATATTACTTAGTAAAATAACAACATTTATATTTCAATAAGGAAATATAATATTTGAAGAGATCGTAAGGATTTGCAAGAAGCATGTTGCGATATCCGGAGTATTTGCATGATAATACAGAATACTGCTAGAAATAATAAAAGTATTTAAACTTCAATACAAGTAGCATCGCCATTACCAGACTATCATTTGTATGTAGGTAGTTTATCTTTTTCTAACTAACATTATTACAACGTTTAAGTAACAAATACATTTGTTTGCTAAAAATATTTATGAATATTACTAATAGTCCCTTGCATGCGTCGAGTGCAAGGGTTATTTCCACCTTCAATGTGTTGGTCATAACGAAAGTCAATTGTCTACGCTGACAACGCAATTCAAATCTACTTGGAAATGTAGTATTTGTGTCAACCAACGTAAAAAAGGTGGCGATAGTGTGAGTGCGCTTGTTCGAAGCACAAAGTACCATGGGGAGTACCTCAAGGTTCCTACTTGGGACCGATTTTATTCATTCTATTTATAAATGATTTTGTAAAATGTGTTATAATTAGCAATTGTCTACTATTTGCGGATGATATGAAAAATTTTATGCCTATTAAAAGTCCTGCTGATATTGATATGCTGCAAGATTATCTAACTTGGTTGCATTAATGGTGTACTGAAAACGGTATGATAATAAATGCTTCCAAGTGTTGCTTCATTAAAATCACAAAAAGAAAAAAACTTTCTAGATGCTTCGTAACGTATCAACGGAGTTAGTATAAAAGAAGTTAAATTTGTTAGGGATCAAGGAGTTATCATAATATATCAAGTTTTACGAGACACTATGATCATATTATAGAGAAATCACTAAAAGCTTTTGGTTTTCTGAGCCGAACATGTAAAGATTTTCGATCTCCAAAAACTAGGATTGTTGTCTTTAATGCCCTTGTAAGAAGTATTATAGAATATTCTATTTCATCATCATCATCATCAGCCCTTTTTAACGTCCCACTGCTGGGCACGGGCCTCCCTCAGTACGAGGGGGATCAGGCCATAGTCCACCGCGCTGGCCTAGTGCGAGTTGGCGAACTTCACATGCCTTTCGAAAACTTGTTAGGTTTTCCCAGACATGCAGGTTTCCTCACGATGTTTTCCTTCACCGTAAGACAAGTGGTAATCATGATATAAATGATTCGCACATGAAAATATCAGAGGTGCGAGACCCGGATTTGAACCCGCATCACTCGGTTATCCAAGCGACGTGTTACCGCTGGGCTACCACTGTCTTATATTATATTCTATTTAGAAATAGAATATTCTAAAATAATATTTTATTTAGAAGGTTGACGTCTTTTAATATTGAATCTTTATTTAATAGGAGATGTACAGTCGTAAGCAATGACATGTATACGTTGACAACTTTTCAAATATATGTAAACATCCTTCGTTGCAAAAGAAAGTATACAAGCTTTGTGTCAAAATAAAGTATCCGTAAGTTGTTTCATAATTATGTATACATTTTTATCAATTCATAGTAAATAACATAAAACGAATGTTATTATATACACGTTTCGTGTTATAAGTATGTAGCCATTAGTCTTAGAACTAAGAATGAAACATTAAATAATATTTTCGTATTTAACAAAGTTTTCTAATACAAATACTGTGTCTCTTTTATTAAATACGTGAATTCTTTAAACTGGTCCATAGAAGTTTAATTTATTTTTATATGTTGAGTGATTGAATCAATTCGACGACCTGATTCTCCAGGATGCGCCTTAAATTCACTTCAGGCAGAGCTCTCCTAAACAGCTTTACCCAAGGTATATGAGATGTCCTCTGCAGCTAACCGCACAGACAGGTTTTAAAGTATTGTAACACCATGATTCGCAAACTTAATAATTAGATAATTAACAGTAAAATATTTTTAAGATCTTTGGCTTATTGCATCGGAAAATGAAACAAAATTGAAAAAAAGAGAACACATAATACGTTGCTTTTAAAAATGTATTATTATGTATTCAAATTTAAATATTATAATACATTTTTAAATCATACGTGTAATACAAATATTATCGCGTAATAGAGTGTGCATATGTGTATGTGTAAGAGCACGTTTATAACACATTCACAACATTGGATGACAGTTTTAAACTTTTGACAATTCGAGGACAAGATCAGTTTATTGAAAATTTTAATTTGTAATAAAGCATTGCCGGAAAGGATTCGAAATTATTAGAATTACAACTGACAATTCTCTAATTGTTTAGTTTGCGTTGTTATGAGAAACATACTGTTTCGTAAATTCGCCTATGCTATTGATGGTTGTCATAGCTCAATCGGCGTGGCTAGTATGCGTTTTATATCCTTGCAGCGAGTTCAAATCCCGCGCGCGCATGAGTTTTTTATTTTTATTTTTGTTAGTTTCATGAGTATCTTTTAATTAATTTTTGTTTTCCATATTTGTGAATGTATAAGAGTATACAATAATACGTATAATTATAATAGAACAGTGAGTTAAAAAATCTATACATAAATATTTTTAAAAACACTGACTGTAACGTATAGTGCATTGAACTGTTTGTATGTTATCGTTTAACACAAAAAGTACTTGACCGATTTTAACCAAATTGTGTAGTTATAACATATGCCTCGAGTCATGACTTAGGATACTTTTCATTGCATAAAAATACTTATTTCAATTTACAGGAAAACAAAATAATTGGTTGTATTGCGATAGCTAGTGGTCATGGAGGATAAAACCAACTAGTGGTTAAGCGGTTCATCTGCGTTTTACGCAAATTTTAGAACGCAAACCTATAAGTTATCATACTGATATTTACCACTAGCAAGCCCGGACCGCTTCACTCGGCGTAAGATAAAATAAATAAAACGGTTTTCAAAATTAAATTAAAGTAGCCTAAGTAACTCCTTATAACATTAGCTACGATATCTGCGGTCGAAAGTCCCGTCAAAAACAGTGTAGCCCTTTCGAAGATTAGCCGAAACTAACAGACACACAAAATTTAAAAAATTGATGTTCTTTCTGTTTCTTGCTATGCATTTAGTCTTCTTCTTCTTGCCGAGTCGATGGCAATTGTTAAAGTGAGAGAGCCCAAGACTCGGCCACTATAATAATTGCATAAGCTCCTGTGAGTTACAGGTAACAGGGCAAGAGGTCATATTAGTAAGTGTAAGAGAGGAAGAGAACCACATCTGCACTCCAGGCCACCGTTCGCAAATCCCCACCTGGTCAAGTTTTCCTTGCTTCTGCTAACCTGAGTCCTAAGTCTGTTAAGAGACTTTCAGGTCTAACAAGGCAAACAAACTATGTCCAAAGGAAACATTCTTGATATGCATACGGAATGAGAAGCTGTTAATTTATAAAACAGACACAATTTATCAATTTTATTTAAATATTTATATATAAATATCTATGTTTTTTTATTATCATACTATGATTTAATCATATTTTAGTAGAACAATTAAAAAATGCATCTTTTTTAAAAATGTAAGAAACTAGCATTTCCCGCGGCTCCGCCCGCATTCTAAAGATCGGAAACAAAATACTTAGATATCGAGATTTTTTACAAATGAGATATTTTCCAGTAGTAAAAAGTATTTTATATCCTGACCCGGGTAACCAGCTATCATCATACTAAATTTCATCAAAATCCGTCCCGTGCTTTTGTCGTGATGCGGTCACAGATAGGCAAAAATTCTAAAAACAATAGATTAGCTCTGTATGGATAATAATGTCTATTTCAATTAGGTAGATTTTCCAAAAAAATATTTAATGTACAGATTTGACTCAGTGACAATTTTATTATATGTATATGTATAGATAGGTAATGAATTATTTGACTTTTCAAAACAGATTTTAAATTGACGTCTTTGTATCGACACGCAAAACGGCAACGTCGCTTACGTTGCCGTTCCGTCAAATAACATATGGCATATTATATATTATTTTTATAATCTGCCAGTTACTTTATTAAAAAGTTTTATAATGAAACAGAAAAAAATTATCAGCAACTATTATCGCTAATCGCCGTGCCCGTTCACACAAAAAGTATTGAACCGATTTTGTGTAGTGATAGATTACCTACTAAGGTCAATATTTAGGATGCCGTTTACTACAGGATAATCTTTTATTCTCACTGGATAACACAATAGCTGGTTCTATTAGGTGGTCCACATAAAAGAGTGGTGGAAATTTAAATGAGAAATGAATTGTTGGTATATTATAAGTAATAGCATAATATTGTTATAAAATATTAACTAAAAATGTTAATGGAAGAGAAACAGTATATGTATATGTATTAGAAAACTTTGTTTCAAATACGAAAATATTATTTTATGCTTTTCGAGGACGAAACAGTGCACAAAATGTGCACAGACTAATGACTACATCCTTATAAATATTCGTTATAGTCGGCTAATATTCGTTTTATGTTATTTACTGTAAATTGATAAAAATGTATACTTAAATATGAAGCAACTTACGTATACTTTATTTTGACACAAAGCTTGTATACTTTCTTTTGCAACGATTGATGTTTACATATATGTGAAAAGTTGTCAATGTATACATGTCTTTGCTTACGACTGTACAATTGAAATTTACACGTTATTTAACATAATAAATGGAATGTTGGTTTGTCCAACTAATATTAGAGAACATTTATTTTAGGGCCCCGCGGCCCGGTTCTCGAGTAACAAATAAAGGCCTATTCGATGTGCCGATTTCCAGGAGCAGAGCATTATGTTTTTATTTTGTTGTAGTTAATATTTTTTTACTATGGTTATTTTAACTAAATATAAAATATATCTATCAGACTTTTCATTTGTATCTTACTTTATGTTGTTTTTATTCATTCATAAAGTTTATATGTATAAATTTTTGTTTTTATTTTTTTTATATTGACACATATATTTTTATATATAGAAATGTTATTAATTATTTCACTTGGCAGCCTGTTTTTGCATATTTTTTATGTTTTTTTTTGTTATTTTACTTAATAAGTTTTTTCCCCATAAATTTTAACTTTTATTTGTAGTTGTTATTTTTAAGCAGTGCATGTAAATTGTTGGCCAATGTTATAAACACCTATAAGTGACTAACATTCATGAACTTAGTTATTATGTATGTTTTTTTATGATGTATTGTATCATGTATGTTATGTTGTTGGTGTTTTTAATAAATAAATTAAAAAAATATTAATTATATAAAGTATACCATCCAACACATATAAATAGCTCCTAAGAAATCGAGCATGTCACTCTGTCATGGCGAAAAAGGGCGGCTAATAGGCTTAACGGCTGTCAGAACATTTCTTTTATTTTTGTCTAAATTTAATTTTTAATCATCAAGTTGGATTGAATAATTTAATGTGTTTTATTCTTCTAATTAGAGTATGTACTTTAAAATATAGGTAGTTAAGATGATACTACTCGCTACTTCTACTGTACATAATAGTGTTCCACATATAACGTTTACGTGACCAGTGGTCAGGATGCGACTTATGGGTATTCATGTGGCAATAGATAACCCGTGGAGTACACTGTTCCAAAGGATGTATGTCTTAGTTCGCACTTTAGTTCTTGAGCCTACACTAATAAGAGTTATAATAAAACTAAATAACGTAGGTAGGTATAATTCGCGTCATGTAAAAAGAACGCTGGCTGTCAAGTTGCGCAGAAGCGATTTATCGGCCAATTTGGTGGTAAGACGCGGGGCGCGGGACGACGAGGCACGCGTCGCATGCTTTTCGGCTCGCTATTGGTTTGTCAGTTTAAAATACCATCGCGCACACAAAAGTTATTAATTACGAAATGATTTTATATAAAAATAGTAAAAAAATATTTTTGACGTATATTGTTTTATAAAGAAAGAGTCTGATAATAATGCAGTTAATAATTAAAAAATATATTAAACGATTTAATTTAATTTTTTGTAAGTAGATTTTACATTCTACACTGAATCAAACATATTTTATTAATTAATAGAATTCTATTTAATGACATCTATCTAATATATTTTTTAATGTACCTACCAATAATCAACACATCGTGAGCGAAAGGCTAGTTCAAAAATAAAAGAATAGGCTTAGGAATTTCGTATGCGAATGTACCGATGCGCAAACACACCCCCCACCACTTTCTTCCAGCGTTCTTTTTACGTGACGCGAACTGTATTTGTGTGGCCCACTGTACAGCTCCCTCTCCTTTTTCACAAGCCAACGCGCAAGTATGCCACTTTTATCGCAAGTTTATCGCACAATATAAATTAATAACTTACGCTTGCCAGGTAAAAGTTTTTCAATATGTATAGCATTTACAATTTACAATTTACTAATTATCTTACTTATCTTATTATTACTTATACAACAATTCGTTCTTACTCGTATATCACAATAAAAGTATTCTAAAGCTTTAGCCTTATTACGCCATCATAATCATGAATATAACAATCCAATTAATATCTGCATACTTTATTTTACAATGGAACATTTTGCCAACGATTTTTTCTATTGTAAAATACACAACAATACAATAATGGAATATTTCAACTTTTTTTATATTAGTTGCTGCTCAACCGTATAGCTATTGGGCATACATCAAAGTCATGTGGTATGTAGTCTGGAACAATAGCACGTAACTATTCTGATAAAAAGCTTGTAAATGTTTCACCAGCTAGCCGATATTGCAATTTGGTTCGCAATAGAAACTTTTTCTTCCGTTCAATGAATACAGAATAAAGATGAAAGAACCTAATGCGCACTTCCGTGTTGTAATACACGGTCTGAATATGGAATGTAGATATAAAAATATTCAAGTTTTATTTCATTCGTTCATATTTTATATTTAAATCAACAATACACCGACATTAATGATCCTTTTTTATCTAGAGTGTACACTAACTATGGCGGGTTTGAGTCCCGCTGGGGGCATTCATTTGTTGAGCGAGTTTGGATAAAACATTCGCTTCACCCAATCACTGGTGTTTATATTTAATATGTATGTATTTAAATTTATAAATTTATAGTGTATCAACTATCTAGTATCCGTAACGCAATCCTCGTAGCTTACCATGGAACTAAATGGCGCTGTGTTTTATAATGTCTCAATAAGCGGTTCTTATGGCACATTTCATATCATAGTGGGATTGCTAGATCTATTCGTAGTTATGAGGATCGACTTAAACATTTTAAAATGCAATCCCTATCAGATCGAAGACATTTGCTTGACAACCTTTTTCTGTTTAAGCTTGTAAGAGGCATATTTGACTCGGAATGGTTATTATCCCAAATCGACTTTGCTATACCATCAAGACTTCCCAGACCTAATAATATTACATTATTTCACGAAAAACTATGCAAAACCAACCTAGGTCATAATGCGCCTCTGAATAGAATTATCCGTTCTCATAAAACGTTATGCACAAGCCATGACATTGATATTTTTTCAGATTCATTGTATAAATTTAAAAGAAATATTAAATTTAAACTTAATCAACTTACTTGAATTACATAGTTAATTAGTTATTAATTAAAATTTTATATAGAAGTAAACTTTTATTTTTTTATTTACCTACTTTATTAACTTTTTAATAACTTTTACTTAGGTACCTTCTAATTTCAGTCTGTTCTTTTATTCTATAAGTTTTTTTTATGTTGTCATGTCATAGGAATTAGGGCTTCCAATCCCGAAATACCGAGATCTCGGTATTGCGGGATCCCGCGTCATTTTCCGATCCCGCGTGATGCGGGATTACGGCCGCGGGATTTGCGGGACTGAAAAAAAAGCCTGCATGCGACCTCTCAGATACAGTGATACTATAATTAAACATAAAAATGTCAAGTCCAGTGCAATATAGTGACTTTTCGGGTAGTTCTTATGTTTGGGAGCATTTTCTCAAATCTAATGATGGGTTAACGGTAAAATGTAAACTGTGCAATATTATACTTAAAACCACCGCTAGATCAACCAAAGGATTACAAGTGCATTTGAAATCTAAGCATCATATAGAGAATTTAAGCAAAAAAGGGCCCGAAAATGCAGCGTCGACGTCAAGTGCGAGTACCAGTTCATCCTTCCGTCACTCCCGTGTGTTATCTCCAGAATCACAGCCTAATCCGATGGCAAAGCGAATGAAGATCACGGACCATTTTCCAATTCAAAACAGTGCGAATTCAATGGAAGAAAGAGTTGCACGTATGACTGCAAAAGACGGCTTACCCTTCAGTGTATTCGTAACTTCTGAAGTACCTACGAGTATATAAATTTTCAGTTGAAAATGTGTTTTGGTTTTTGATTGATTTTTTTAATTTGTTGGTGTATTATTTGAAGCAGATAGATTTTTTGTTTTTATCAGTATTTGTTACTTTTTTTTTCTAAAAAATTAAAGGTGAAATTTGATTGATCTCATAATCTCATACAAGTAATAATAATACGTACGTAAATAAATGTGGATTTAGTTGATAAATTCATTATTCTTTTGTGATAAATAAACTGTGTAATTTGATTAATCTTATACTAATAGTAATACTTAAATAAATGTGGAGTTAGTTGATTAATTCATTGTTTTATTTGCCTTATATAAATATGAATATTTTCAATATGCGGGATCCAGCAAATACCGAGATCCCGCGGGATTGAAAATTCGTAGTCCCGCAAATACCGAAATTGAATTCAGGCTGCGGGATTGCAAGCCCTAATAGGAATGCAGTGTTGCTTTTAATTAGGGCATCATTTAGTCTAGTATTTGTCTTTTTTATTGTATGTGATCTACTTTTGTATGGATGTATGCTCTGTTAGCAACCTATGAATAAATAAGTATATTTAACACTATCCCTCAACCTGAGCAATTTTGTGGTAGACTTTACTGAAAAAGTAAAGTTAAATTACATAGTAATTTAACTTTATATCTAGATTGTTATCTGTTGAAAATATTCTTTATAACTATTAAAAAAATGAACATTAACAATTTCGTGTTCATGGGATAGAATGTTATTGTACTACTAACGCCATCTGTTAGAAAACCAAACCAAAATAAATAATACTATATAAAAAATATTACCCTTTAGTAAAACTACCAGAGTCCTCAAAAAGCTCAGCTTTTTGCTAGCATATTCAACGAATATACTTATAGGGACAAGATTCTAAAATAATAAAAAGGGATTAACTGTGTGGATATAAAAAAAATGACAATATTAAGTACGATTATTTATTATTCGAAAAATATTTTTTAGTTGAAATACAACACTGACTCAGATGTTCACATTATTTATTTTAAAAGTTGTACTATTAATGATCCATAGAAATATCACATTAAATAAATTATAAAACATAAGGCTAAACTATTTATATATACTTTGTTTTGTAATACAGATATTTGAATTTCAGAAATACATATACTTTTAGGTTAAACAAACCTCTATTTTTAACAAAATTATTTATACAATATGTATAATATAGTTATACAGTAATTATAAAACTTGATGTTAACATTTTTAATAACACATAATCGAACAACCACAAAGGTGTTCAAATTTGATATTTAATTTTATAAACTTTAAAAAAAAAAAAGAAATATCGGTTAATATTTTAGTTGAGATCAATTAATATATTAATTAAATTAATGAAAGCCTAGTAAAGGAGTTAATGAACCGTTTTTTGATTTTTGATGAATATATTGATAATGATATACATATATAGAACTAAAGACAATTTTACAAAATAGGATGTATGGTAATTAAGTTTAAAATGCATTTTTACCACTTTCTTGCATGTATTAACATTTTACTAGCTATATTTTATACTTTTTTATTGCACCTTACAATAGCGCTACAAATGAATAGACTTCAAGCATCCACAGAGTTTAATAAGGTTCACATTAAAATTACAAGTGCTAAAAAGAAAATATTTGCTGTTGTACCTAATTTAAAGTATAAAAAATATATTTTGGAATTGGAATGATTATATACATACACAATATTAAGTTTATCTTAAGGGTTACAACATGAATGAAAATGATAAATATTATATTTTAATATAATATTTATCATTTTCATTGAATTTAATGAATTTTGCTACTAAGCTAAGCTAAACAGAAAATGAAGTTACAAATGAAATTATAAAATATTATTAACTTATCTTTACAGATGATACTTATCAAATTGGTGATGTTCAATTTTTTATTAGGCCTACTAGCATGTACATTGTACACGTAGGTCATATCTGTGTATGCCAACTAAATATATTTACAACAGCGCCATCCAGTTCCGTGGTAAGCTACGAGGCTTGTGTTATGGATACCAGATAGTTGATATAGGTACTTCACATATAAATTTTTAAATACATACATAAAATAAATATTAACACCCATGACTGGAGAACAAACATTCGTACTCAACAAATGAATGCCCCCAGCGGGACTCGAACCCGCGACCGCTGGCGCAGAAGGTAGGGTTCGGTCTCAGTTATTGCTCTGGCGAACATGATACCAGGATGTGCTCCAGGGAATCCTTGATGTACAAACAGAACAAAGTTTGTTGAGTTTCTTTCGCCATTTCTTCTCAGGTCAGAGGTTCCTTCATTCCGAACTGGTGGTAGACTCATGACGTTCAGTAAGAAATTGTAACAAATTTTATGCTGAATAAAATATTTTTATTTGATTTGAAAAGGCCCTGCATACAGCTTATGTCCATAGTGTCGCAAATTAGACAGACAAGTCAGGTCTGTCATTAGATTTTGCTAAGGGCATTGCTTATACAGTTCATATACACACAGCAGCAAACAACGCTTAGAAACATGGCCAATTTGGGTAGAGGTAAAGTAGCTCCCAGAATGCCTCGAAGCCGTTTTGGGGGGAGTTGACTTAGCCCTTATTCAAGCGTCACACATGCTGTTCGAACCATTAACACTCCCTTCATCTAGATAAAAGTTAGTGGGGATACAACGATACAGACGAAAAAGTCGAAGCTTGGACTGAGACGCTCGCCTAATTTCAATTCTTTATAATAAACTGCTTTAACGTTCCTACCTGTTACATAGTATGTTTAATAAATTTAGCGCCTTAAGAAACGTAAGAACCTACGAGAGCATTGTGGACATTACGGCATCGGCTCACATACTAATAGTCTACACGATGATGCCCCTTCAGCGGTGAAAGTTCCACACCCAGATTAACAACTACAAAATTGAATACCAATAAAGCGGATTGGGACCAATTGCGCCATGAACTCCCCAAAAAACCGGAGGAAAGAGATGCTGTATACATTAACCAATTAAGCAATAATGTCCAGCTCGATAACAGAGGATACAACGCCGCTATTCTGACTATAACACCGGTAAAGGCATCTAAGCTAAAGTGGTGAACCAAAGACCTCAGCGATCTCAAAACTGTGGTCGTAAGGAAATGAATAAAATTATAGGTTACAACGTGAGAAGGAAATCTTACATGATATCCAATTATCATCGGCAATCGAGATTTATAAACAAAACATATAAGAAAATAAAATATATAGCTGGAAGAGTTTCCGTACTAAAGATTGGCTCACACAGTGTGGGAAAGTGCGTACAAGGTACCCAATGCCCGGATGTGCAGAGGGGACTGCCTAAAATGATCAGCGGATCTCCTTCCATAACTGTTTTATCGTGAAGACGAGCCCTTCCCTTCACCAAGAGCTGCTAACAACCTAATATAAAATTCACCCAAAGAAAGCACCAGGTAATGGACTCGAGAACATACACCAAGCGGTTATTGCTGCATTGAATAACTTATAACTAGTAGTACTTTACAAGAATAATTTTTAGCTTCTATTCGTGTAAAAGTAATTATATCCTGTTTTTGGTTTTAATAATCTATTAAAGACGTAAAGTAGGTGCATAAATTGTATTTTTAATTGAATTATGTAAGGCTTATCAGATTTGCAGATCAGAAAAGTCATTCATACAGTAGTAAATACATAAAATTATTATTGGTATTAGTCTAGATAAATTAATTTGCATGAAATAACATGTCTACTACATTATAAGCTAACTTTAAACTAATTAATGTGTTCATGTCATACTCTAAAAACTGTAAATGTTCATGATGGATGATATGTACATAATTACAATAATTATTGTGGAGACACTTAAAACAATGTACATATTATATTAGATAAGTTTGATTCATTATTTCATAAGAATATTTAATATTATGTTTAATAGTTTAATAGTGCACTATGGAATGAACTCTTCATACTTTTGGCAGCACCCAGCTTTTACAGTAGAGGAGAAGTACAGTCTTAAATTTTACACAGCATACTCACACTTAAATTATTGCATTTAAAGCGAGAATACATAATTGTCCATGCACAAGCTTTTTCTTTCAATTTGTTATTTTTTGTTAAAGTAAGGACTGTTCCACCATAATTTTTTCATAGCCATTTGGTGGTGGATATCTGAAGTTATCTAATATAATGTCAAGGATAGCACCATCGTCAACTGAAAAATAAAAATATGTAAGTGTTTTTGTTATATTATAGAAATCATAAACTTATTACAATCTAAGATATGATTTAATTTTTTTATTATTTATAAAACAAACCGCAAAGGTGGTTCTAATGAGACTGCCTTTTAAATTTTAGACTGTTGGTCAAATTGATGATGAACACAGTTACAATATAATATTTTGTGTAAGGAAAATTTAAAAAAAATATTAAATTACTTTTATCAACAAGGAAACCAAAATAAATACTAACCATAGAGTGCAGGGTAAATTGTGCCCCTAATATTTCGCACAGGTATTTCCATATTTTTTCCATTTAAAAAGAAATTGAGTTCCACATGGTCATATGCTAATCCTATAACATCACCTTCCACTGGCATTAAGGCTTGTTTCTCATTACCTCTATCACTTTCTGTTTCCTCTTTCTCGTGGTTAGGTGATCCTGTTGAGACTAAGAGTTCTGAAGTAGGGGAATCCCGAGCTGCAGGTTTCAGATGGTATAGCTCTACATTATCATGTCTCACAGTGCCATCACTGTTTAAGCACCAAGATTCTTTATCTACACCACCTGAAAATTTTAAAATAAATTAATTGATCAATTATTTTTTTATTAATACACACATACAAATGATATTTAAAACAAATAGTTTTTTTAATTTTTTTAGAAACTAGTTATTATCTTCCTACATATCATTCAGTAAGTTTTTGTATTTTCTTTAGACCCCACAGAAACCAATCTCTCTCATCAACATTATCAACCATATCCTAAGGACTAAGGAGTAAGGAAAAAAATGTTCTATCATCAATAGAGTATGATTATACTCTTGAACAAAGAAAAGATGGCACATGGACCTAATAAATGATATTTTATTTTTTTTACAATTATGTAGGTATTTCCTAAATATCTTCTGGTCCAATGTATGCTTATTAATAAATAGCAAACCACTTCACTTTGTGTAAGTTAAAATAAATTACACGGTTTATATAACTATCTAATAAAATAAAAGTAGCCTAAGTCACAACTTATAACATTAGCTATCTGCGAGTGAAAATCCCGTCAAAAATTAGTTCAGATGTTTCAGAGATTAGCTGGAACAAAGAGACAGACTTTTTTTTTAAAATTGATTTTTTATATAAGTGCTATACTTTAATTGCATATGAAGTGAAATTTAGTGAAAGGCTGTTAATTTGAGATTAAAAACAGACACTTTCATTTTATTTATATGTATAGATAGATGCACTGATTATAACTATGCTATGATAAAAAAATTCACATACATTCTTAAAGCTGACCTAATTACAACACAATTCACTATACAAATAAGGCATGAATGAATATCAAAAACTATGCAAATAATATACTATTACATTGGCAATGTTAGGGTTATATCACATGTCGTGTGACCTTTACTCTGATTGACATTGGCCCCAAAGATGGGTGTGTAGTGCATATTAAGTAATAGAACATTGTTGTTTGTAAAAGTCAACTCAGGTAAAATGAATGAATATTTTGTCGGACACTTTTAATAAGATATTATTTAATATTTATCTATAGTAGTTACTATAAGTTTGAACACATTGAAGTCTTTCATAGTACTAGATATTAAAAGTACATATTTATTTTATGAGTAAAAAATTAAGGTTTAAGACTATTTCTTGGATGCTTACCATGGACTCTATTTAAATCAGCTTCTCTTGTAGCTAATCCAATAGCCCATACTCCTCCCTGTTGTAATTTGACTTCAAAATAAGCTTTATTTTGTACTAATGGTGCATTGCCTAAAGCACATCCTGAACCACATACCCGTTGACCACCTTTTACTATAACTACTTCATGTCCTGAAATGATTATTATGCTTTTTTTGAAATATTGATTAAAAAGTCACTTATTTTGAATATGAAATTAAGTACATTTATAATTGACATTAACAAGTTTAATATTAAAGTATTATTTTTATGAAAATGTAATACTTAAAAAGAAATACTATACAAATTCCAGGAAACAATATAAAGATACATAACTCAAATACCTAAATCAACGTATAACTTCAAAAAATTCAATAATAATATAAAATTAAATAATAATAAAAATTACCCATATGTAAAGTATCTAATTGTACGGGATTACTTTTCACTCTTATGGGCACAGACGGTGTTAGAGAAAATCCATTGACACAATTTTTTAAACAACAAAACATTTTGTTATGCCCAATGATAATTTTGAAGGAATAATAATAACTTGTTATGTGGTCAGTAATCAGTATACTATTTACAGAATTGTAAATATTGTGTACTATTTATAAAAAAATGTATTTTATAGTTCAAACTTCAAACCACCTACGTCATTTTGAAAACAGTTAATGACATATCGAATAATTATGACAGAAACAGATAACATACTTGGCAGTTTCGTTCTTTACTCTATCCATACTCTATCCCTGTTAAACAGTTTTAATTTTTAATTTTTAAATAAACATTCACAAATAATTCTACAGACATCCCTTATTTTATTCATACAATTATACGGTATACCTATAGAATTATAAAAATGCTTTTTGTAGATAAGTGTAAGTACCTATTAATAACAACGGGTGCGCTAGTTTGGTTTTTAATGAGACTAAAGAAAAGTTTTAAGGGAACCTGATAAAGTTACCTAGAAAAATTCGTAACTTCAAAGATTATAAATGTATTGAAATTAAAACAAGTTTGCGCGTTCGCGCGCACTAATAGCCCATTTAGTCTAGCGCCAAAGTTCCAGAACACTTCTCTTAACATCTGTGAGAGTAACGAGATCTTAGGGATCGACATATCGAGTGATGGTTCAGTTCAGTTAAGACGTCATCCTGGAAGAAAAAGACGAATTGACTTGCAAAAAATAAGAGTCCTTTGTTAGACAGAGTATTTCACGACAGGGCATCGCTTCTTGCTTTATAAAGCACAAGTTCGCTCTCTCATGAAGTACTGTTCTCATCCCTGGGCTTGCGCTCGTCAATACCAGCTTCTTGCATTTTACTGTAACCAACGTCGAGCCGTTCGTATTGTCGATGATCCCATACTAATAGACGACTTGGAATCCTTAAGCCTTCGAAGAAATATTGGCTCTCTATATGTATTATACGTATCTACATAATATAATTTATTTAGCTGTACATTTACGCACTAGGTAGATAGTTATAGGTATTACCACAGATCACATAATACTAGGTATTACATAGTTTGTTAGTAGGTATGCTTTAAAAATAATATTTCGTCATCATCGTTTTCGACATGAAATTATATTTTATTTGCTTTGTACCTACTGTCTGCTTTTCCAAAGAAAACGTACGCGGTACAAGGTCGGCAAAGAAGCTTGTTCTAGTAATTTTTGATTAATTATTGACAAAGAATTAGCAGAGCAAATAGCTCATGTGTTTTATTTACATTAAATATTGATCCATATAGGTACTTAATTAGTTGCGTAAACTATTAAAAAATCTAAGATTTGCTTTAAAATCATCTCTAAGTGTTCAAGTGACTATGATCGTACCTATGACTTAAAAAATAATTAAATTATAACATTAAATTATTTTTTAACAAAAATGAAAACCGACTTCAAAACGTTATACTTACATATCGAAACTAAAAAGAAAAAAATTAATTTTAATTACTTAGTTATTGTTGGAGTCGGTGCCAGCCAAGAAGGGCAGTTTTCAACTTTCGAACAGATATTTTGATTATATTTACAAATTGATACATTAATTAAATTGTATTAATATTATTTTGCTTTGCATATATGTTTTACACTTTTCTGAGAGTCTTGATAAATGATACCTATAGGTACATTTGTCCCTACCTATGTAAGTATGTCTCCGACTACATTTTGTATGATATACTTATATAAACTCTATTAGTTATGACACTCGTGAAATCAAAGAGAATCTATCGTTGTATGAATCATCAAAATCAGCATCAAAATATATACACATGTACAATGTGTAGTATAAACGAGTAGTATTCAAAAAAATACCTTTCCTTGTGAGTTCGCAGCAGTCGATGTCATCAATTAATACTATTTAAATTCCAAATTAGTCTAACTCGTATTAAAATGTATCATCATGATTTGAACTTATTACTTATATTATATCGCAGAATTCTAAAGAATAAAATCAATATTTGCCAGACTACAGACATGCATCCCACATAAGTGCATACAATTTACTAATTAAACCAGTTAATAAATTAATTTCTTCTAGTAATTTCACATTTATTTTAAAGAAAACTACGAAATATTGAAACGTACTCTTCATTGGTATTCATAAAATATGATACAACTTACAAGTTACAACTACTCTTTTAAGATTCAAACACAGAGAGGTTATGGAACTTTTAAAACATTTATGAAGTAACCTTTTCCGTGGAAACATCCATCCAGTAAATTATCCGTTTTGCATCAATAAAGTTGTAGGTACCTATATCATGGATGGAAACGAATATCTGAGGTGATTCTACCAATCGTATTTATTCTAATGTTTTTTATCATTTTTATACTATATTGTCATCTACATAGGTTCATACTAATGATTACATGATTGGTAATCTATACTAATATTATAAAGCTGAAGAGTTTGTTTGTTTGGTTGAACGCGCTAATCTCAGAAACTACAGGTCGGAATTGAAAAGTTCTTTTTGTGTTGGATAGTCTATTTATAGAGGAAGGCTGTAGGCTATATTACATCACGCTACGACTAATGGGAGCGGAGCATCAATGAAAAATGTTGCAAAAACGGGAAGGACGGGCGTTAGTTCTGCGAGGTACGCTCAACTCAGAAAGTATTTGGTTTCCGGTCTTTAGAACGAAGAAATGCTAGTATATTATAAAATAATGACCTCCGCCGAGTCAGTACGTCTGTTCGCGATAAAATCAAAAGCTACTGCACCGATTTTGATGTTCTTTTCACCAACGGATAGAATGGTTCTCGTGGAAGGTTTTAATATATAATTTGTCAAGTTTTTATATACATTTACTATGAAAACGTGAATTTCAGTTCGCGAGCAAAGCCGTGGGGCTAGTTCAAAAATATTAAATCACTGCGTTACTTTAAGGGTTATATAAGTCGTAACAAATGAGATACTGTCGCTTTATAGTAAGTTCAGTAAGTTTCAATCAGCCAAATATATAAATATAAATAGGCAACAAACACGTACAAAGAAATCTGTTATTAGCAATACATACACGTACCTACGCCACCTGTCCGCCCTAGAATGTTCCAGACTCATTGAAATGGGTTTTTCATAAATGTTATTATACTGTCTATAAATATTGTTTTTAGTCATCGTTGGATTTTTGTCTTTACTCCTTACCCGTACATATATATAGGTACTAATATAGCGATTTCAAAATTGTGGTTTAATATTTGGTATTACATATATATTGTTGAAATTTGATGTTTGTTTTTCATAACAATATTAACTTTTCACACAAAAAATATAGAAAATATAAAAATATTTACAGAAACTTGTCTTGATAACACAATAAAACATACAACGGATACTTCCATAATATTGTAATCTTTTCTGTGTTATCGAAATTGTGCAAAGACTTAGTCATTCTCGTCTTAAAGATGTTTTGCCAACAAATTTCTCCATGACTAATTTTCTAGAGAATTTAACTTTACTGCACTTGTTGTGCCTTATGATAAAGAAACAAAACATTGAGCTAATATTCTTCCTTCGTTTTGTTAGGATATTAGATAGTAACAGGTAAATATCTAGTAAAGCTTTATAGAGAAAGCTTTAAGGTCAAATATATCTTAACCGAAATATATGTCTCTACATTAAAATATAGACATACTGTTATTTACAGTGTAACATAAAAATTCATCCATGCGTCCGAAGGCTTATTATAACTGCCCCCGGATCCGGTCGCGTAATTTATGTTAGATACCGTTCCTAACCTTCGTCAAAAGGTAAAATGTAAAAAGAATTTGTCATTTTACTTAAAAATCTACTAATAGTCTATGAGATTAGCGCGTTAAATGATAACTAACAAAATCTAACTAACAACAAGCTCTTTAAATATAATATATAATATTATTATATAGGTACCCTACATAGATATCTATACGATGTTCAAAACAAATACGAATATAAAAAAAGTTTAGACGAACTATATTAAAGTCGTAAGCAATAATAATAATTCTAAAAAAAACGTATTTATAATAATTATAACATACATATTCTGAAATCTCCTGTATAGAAACTCTACATAGATTTAGTTTGATTTGGAAAAATATAAATAGGTATGTCATATTATAATTATTAAATGATCGTCAAATTGTCCTAAAAAAGTTTGTAGTGTAAATATCCCACGGGGTGTAAGTACGGTTGGAAGATCCGGACGCCAGACTTTCCTCTACATATAAAACGTCGCAACGCGCCGGCGCATCAGTTAGTGACGGATAAGGAGAACGGACACACCATACCGTGAGTACTTTTTGTGCTATAGTTCATACCCATAAGGACATAGTTCATAACGCCTTTTTAATAATAATAATATTAATAAAATACTTTCTTAGGTTCACGCGAATACTTGACATTATAAATGACTCTATCTTTTCGGATTTTGTCGCGGATTTATTATGTTTTTTGGTTCCCGACGTTTCGAATGCTTTACACCAAACATGGTCACGGGAGAGACTAAGGTATTAGAAGTCTCAGGGGCTTATGTACTTGTTACAGACAGTGCCTACCCACAATTTACATTTTACAAACATTTTCAAGAAGGCATCAAAGTACCTTAAAATTATACATTTTAATTCTAAACAATTAAAATGTTTTAGTTAGACACTATCTGTAATTCTGTAACAAGTATATAACCCCCTAAGACGTCTAATACCTTAGCCTCTCCCATGACCATGATTGTTGTAAAACCATTCGAAACGTCGGGAACCAAAAATCATAATAAATCCGCGACAAAATCCGAAAGGATAGTTTAATTTATAGTAATTAATATATTTATAATATTAAATACGAGTATATTAATTATTATTTGCAATATACGTTTAGAAGTTTCTTTTTTTCATTTTATTTTAACTCTATGTACCTACTCGTAAATATATATTTTTAAGTTTATAGATTTTAGAAAAGCAAATAAGTAAGCTCTAATTTATAATCTACATATTTTCATTGCATTAATTAAACTCAGCAATAGCATACAACTAAATCAACTTACATAATATATAAAATAATATATAATATATTAGTAAATATTAAAATCGATTTAGGTCGGAATTTGTCACGAGATGATCGAACCGTCTTGAGGGCAAGGTCACTTTCTATAGCCCTAGAACCGGTCCAAATCATGTCTTCTTACATAATCCATTGTAAATTATTCAATGGAAAGTGTTTGTAAACAACTTCGTGGTAAAGCTTGCAGTTGCTGAAGAACAAATAGGTATTAAGCTTCATCGTTAGATATTTCACAAAAAACCTCATATGAGGTAACGATTAGCGAATACGTAATCTGGAAATCCTTTTAACTTTACGATTACGTGTAAGCGTGTAAGCTATTATTGAAGTATCTACTAACTACTTACATGATTACTTGACCTTTTGAAATAGAAAAATAAACTGGCAATCAGTATTTAACAATCGTAACAAAAAATATCTAATTAAATTTGCATCCTGTATCCTCTGACTTCTGAGGTCACACTGTCTTGCGAATAAAATTCCAAAAACATGCTTGTCCACCAAATTTTTAACGTAACTGTAAAACTTGTTGTGATATATGTTCTTGTAAAATACCGCTACAATTATATGAATCCATTAAGATCATAATATACCTATTATATTGTGTAGGTACCTGAGTCGTAAATGCCTACATCGGACATCGAACTCTATATTTATCATAATTATTCAAAAGCTGTCCTAATATCTTATAATTTTTTTTAACAAAAAGGATTCTTAAGTTTCAGTTACAGTTAAAACTTAAATACTTAAACTTTTTACATGCGACAGGACACATTAAAATTAATTTTTTTTTTAATATGCTTTTACGTTGTAAATGTTTTAAAATATTAAGTAGTATATTATAATATAATAATTTTAACTAAAGTTCTTATTATTATAGACAATGAAGCAACTACTGTTATTATCGGTGCTTGCCGTTGCGCACGCGCAATTTCCCAACGGACGTATCCTAGAGCCTCCTGTACCCGCGCAATGTGCACAGCGCGTAATTCACGAGAGATTTGTCGACAGTAAGTATTCATTTCATTAAATTTTAGTAATTCTATAAATTTATAGGTTAAACTAAGTAGAATGTTTAAATGTTTTTCTATTACATTCATTCACAAACGAATACTTAGAATAAGTTCTTGCGACTATTTTTTTTTTATTTCATTCAAACAAGCAAAAACATCGAAGGAAGATAAGAATCCAGTAGTTAAGTTCGAGTTAGTTAGCGACACTTATCACAGTCTCTCCCGGATATCTGATAAGAACTAAACCTGTTTCAAACGGGAATTTAAAATGCCTCCGATAACAACTAAGATTAAAATTCTACCTCACAGCGTGATTTAAAGTTTCCTAGAAACTTTTTATCTCGTAGATCCTTTAATGGATTCTTTCTTTCTTTTTATATTCTTAACTTATGTGTAAGATATTTTTAAATATACATTATTAAAAACTTTTTGTATAAATGTGTTTCTCAATTTAACAATATATTACAGAGCCCGGATAGCTCAGTCGGTAGAGCATTGGACTTTTAATCCAAGGGTCCAGGGTTCAAGTCCCTGTTCGGGCGGCTCTTTTTGTTAATTGTAGCATTTGATTAAAATTATATATTTATAGCTATGTAAAAATTAGTTATGAAAATCATTTTCTATATAGTAATATTAACTCACTAATACTTACTTAACAATAGTAACTTTTTCTTTAATCGGTCTATATGGAAAGTTACTTTTCCATCGACAGGTGTTCCCATGCCACTAACAATAACACGTACGTACCTACACAAACAGTAATTTTTATGACAAACTATTTTCACAGAATTTACTGTACTGTTTTGTACTGTAGATTTAAAGTAACTTATTTAATACGTAAAAGAATCCTTTAACTAAAAGTTTAAAGTATATATACCTACAAGTCCTATAATGTTCAGTGTTCAGTATTAAGTACATATAGGTACATGTAAATAAAATTTCAAATTAACAGCTGTTCATCAAAAATCAATTAAAATGTTTGTCTATCTGTTTGTTCCGGCTAATCTGTGATACTGCTAGACCGATTTTAACGGGACATTCACTCGCAGATAGCTAATGTCATAAAGAGTAACTTAAGCTTCTTTTATTTTATTAGAAAATTATAAAAACCGTTTAACCCCTATCTTACGTACGCTCAGCGAAGCAGTCGGAACTAGCAAAGCAAGTAATATTATGTCTATTTATCAAAGACTGGTTCACGAGCTTAGTGTCTGTCTTTGATTATATAAATCAAAGGTGTTTGTGTTTTACAAGTTAGAGTACCTTTATGTTTAAAAAAAACTTTTGGCTACCCAACAGGAGTAACATTACAAAAACTAAAAGATGTCGTTCTTGTGTAAAATTATTATTTTCTGTGTAAATATCTTAAACAACGAACATTTATCTTCCTAGATAAGGGATATTTCTTCTCGTGGAGAGATCCGGCGTTACGTGGAGTAGAAGAAGACTGGCTGAGTGCTAGGAACTACTGCCGTCAACGCTGCATGGACCTAGTATCCTTGGAAACCAGTGACGAAAACGAGTGGGTGAAGGCCCGCATTGTGCAGGATAAGGTATAATTAATGATTTTAGATAAACTTACAACTGTTTCAGCCGCATTATGTAACAGAAAGTAACGCTGGGCTGCTTACGTATAATTTTCGACAAGTCCTTTTTTTATTCTCCGGACCTTTTCTTGCCTGTACCTACTTTGACTTTCAGCTTTATTTACCATACTTTGGAAATTTTAATACATTATTAACAACATTTTTTCTAAAATAATTTAAGTAAATTATGTACAGACACAAAAAAAAACAAATAATTTTCGAGCAAATTTCGTCCTATACCTATAGCATACATATTTGTAAGTGGTAGTGCCATGCTAGTTACCTTCGGGTAGCAGCCGAATGGGCCGGCACGCTCCGTATAGTACCACTCTCTCACAGAAGACAGCTATGCTGTCACGTTTCGTCTGGTAAGTGAGAGTTCGGGAGGCCCACTCTCCATCCCTCCTTCCTCCCTCCTCCCTCCCTCCCTTTACTAAAAGGCCGGCAACGCATCTGCAAGCCCTGCAGTGTTGCAGATGTCCATGGGTGGAGGTGATCACTTCCCATCAGGTGAGCCTCCTGCCCGTTTGCCCCCTTTGTACCATAAAAAAAATTGCATATACTTATATAGAATCAAAATTTAATAGGTACCAATTAAATTCAACTTGAATTAGAAACACATTCTTCACTACATACCTAATATAAATATTTTATGCAAAGATTTTCCCGTCCGATTTCTTTAAAATCTTTATTATGTAAACTGCGTAAGTTAGAAGCAATTTACACCGTACAAAAGATCACAATGTCCTAAGTAGCCTTGACACACATCACATAAGGCTTTGAGCTGCAGCACCAATTAGTGAGGAGTTACCGAAAAACGGTCACGCATGCGACATGTCACAATTTTACTCATTAACATATCTATCGCCCATTGCTTATATTATAAAGTGAAAATCTTTTTTTCAAAACGAAAACAAAAGAAATAGAAAGTAGAGCCTGGAATTGTTTCAAAGAATCCGACGTGCCTGTTATATCAAATGTCGTTACAAAGCTTTATGAAACCTGTATTGAATTTGACAAACTTTGGTTGCATTGTCATGCAACGTAGATACAATATCACTTGAACAATAGTTAATTTTCCTTTTCTAAGTTTCACTTCTTGTCAGCGATAGCGTTTTTCACCTATTAACTCGTGGGATCGCTTCATTTAGTATAAGTAATTAAAGCCAACATGTACAGCACTTATCTTCTATAAGCACCTCGTTAAAACGTAAGCACATAATATACACACATATTACTCTCTTTAAATACATTTTTACTAACCTATTACGTTTATATTATATGAAAAATATGGCGCTTTAAACACAACACTTTGTTCTCTGTATAGGAAGTACCTACCCGCATCGTATATCATTAAATATTTTTGAAGTGAAACTTCTTTAGAATCGTTGTGATTTCAAACTCGATGAAACGAAAAAATAAGTCCATAGTACCTGTAGGCACTCAGAGACAGGGAAGAGTTAGCCTTAATTTAAATTCAAGTTTTATTTCTGACATGTGTACTTTGTACACACGCACTTTTTTTTAACTAATTTTGCCCCCTAATAATGTAGATATAGATTAATTATTATCCTGAACTCATAATTATTATTGTTATATTATAATATCATAACTAGGTAAAATACATCTGGACATCCGGCCGCTTGTGCGATTTCAAGGGCTGCAACCGCCCCGACTTGCTGCCTAACGAAATCAATGGCTGGTTCTGGACGGCGGAGCTGCAGAAGTTGGCTCCCACTACGAACAGGCAACAAAATGACTGGTCTGAGGGCGGCGGCATCGGAAAACCTCAACCAGACAATCGGGTATTTATACGCTTAAACATGTCTTTACTTTTTAGGTACTACAGTAAGTGTTGTAATCTTGTGAAATAATATTCTATTCTTCCCATTTCCAGCAACTATACGTTAAAATCATTTATTACATAGTAGATGTAGAAAATAGCTAATAAGTATGTTAATAAATTATTAACATTGTAGATAAATAGCGATAATTTACAAAAAAATATCGTTTCCATATTTAAGCTTTACCATTACGTATGTATCAGTAAATAATTACAAAATCATGCATATTACACAACCCATAATTACTGCCAGTTGAGTAATATTTGTTGTAAACCATGTGTTAAAACTATAGAATGTCGCGTAATGAAAACGAAAGCGGTGTAAATATTTATTGGCCTGCGAATTATTAGCCGTAGGGCGTACCCGCATTCAACCCACTTTCTACCAGCAACCTGTATAACTAAAGCTCATCGGTATTCGGCATTCGTCGCGACATTTGTTTGATACTACTTTCGCCGAGTCGAGTGAGCAACAGTAAAAATTTAAAGTTGCGTATCTCTGCGGTTCTCCGGATCATCCGCATCCGCTTTACGCCGCAATTGCTTGCAACGCGTCAAGGCCCTGCATTACGCAGTTTCTTATATAACAATCAACACTTCCTGTTAAACATTATGTTATCTTTATTCTTTTATAGTGATGTTAGAATTTTTGTTTATTTTGAAATAGACCAAATATTTCTTATCGACCAAGATCCCAGCCCCGCCTGACTTTATTTTCTCGGAATTAAACGCATGGAATTGTGTACTAAGAAGATATGTGAAACAAATAACAATCATATTTTTTCTTTAGGAACTGATCCAGGGTGGAGCAGCTGAACACTGTGTTGCGATCCTAAACAACTTCTACAACGACGGCGTACACTGGCACGATGTTGCCTGCCACCACCGCAAACCCTTCGTGTGTGAAGAAAACGACGCCCTACTCAAATACGTTCGATACACCAACCCGAATTTGAGACTTTAATTTAAAAAATTGCGATAAAATAAATGCAAAAGTTAACTAAATCATTTTCAGAGGATCTAATAAATATGAATGAATTATTTTTATATTCAAATACCTTATGTAACAATTTTTTGTAATTTTGGTATGTGAAAATCAGCCTTCAAGATATTACTACAATATTATGAACCCTAGATTAAGCTTTTACCTCATTTATATTTATTTCAGTATTTAAGAAAAAAGTGGTCAGTACAATTATTTTGAAATAAGTACTTATTTATATCAAGTAATAAAGACTGCTATTAATTTATTTTGTTTTTTATTTACACTACAGTATTGTCTAATTAAATATTTATTACTTTATCCTAACAAAAATTTTTTTTTACCTAAGTATACCCTACTCTTAGATAATCAAAGACCCTACTCTTAGGTTTAGGCCCCAATGTGCGTCACGACAAGTTTAACTCATATATATATAGGCTCAAGGCTCATTAGTGTGGTAGTAGCTGGGCGCAAAACTAAGAAGGCACAAGGAGGTGGTCAACTTTGGTAGGAAACCGACCATGCAGGTTGCGGCAGTTACTTCTCTGATAGCATAGTGAAGTGTGGAGGAACCCCTTAGCTGTGTGGTCTGCTTCGGGAGACCTGCACCATTAGGACGGGCGAAATTCTGTTGGTTTTATTGGGTAGTACTGGTTTTCTGGTGAATCCCATATAGTGACATAATCTTTATGGTTGTAATGTGGTGGTAAACTCTTTAAATTCTAAACAGCATGTCTATATGTGCTGACAGTATTATACACTACACACTACAGTACTATTTTAACTGTTGAACTAATTTTTAGTATCACATCCAAAAGCCTGTCCAGAACTAGCACCAGTGAATAAGAACAATTTGTAAAGAACAAATCTAAAATAGTATAAATGCAATTTATTATTATTATTATTTACACAATATGTTAAACTGGGATATTACTTTTATTATATACTTAAGTGTTTTAGAGTGGAGCTTTTAGCTATCATGAACCAGAGACAAATTTTGCAAAAATATAGAAGTGTGAACAGTATTGTTACATGCATCAGCCTGTATAGACGTAAGAAGCTCTGCTTTAGGCTAAAACTGAAAAAATTAACTCATATATTAATATATGAAGACAATACACTAATACAAAGTACTTATAATACGTAAAGTACTTATCTTTTTATAGAAAATGTTTAACTTACTCTCTATTAGCATAATGTTCAATGTTAGAGTTTAGCAATTCATTAGACCTCCGAGGTTCAGGTAAAATAGAGAAATCATTATTAAACTGTTCTTGCAAACAACATATTCTTTCCAGAATAAACAATAAAAGTATCACCCAGAAGTACTCAAATTCAAAAACCATTTCACTCATTTTTTGCCTTCGACCATTATAATATGGTAGCCAAATTTCGTTTTAATTGGGGGGTCAGTATATATAGGATTAGTGATTGATGATATAGGTAAAGCAAAAGCTGCATCCTGAAAAGGCCCAACCATAGAGCCTCGTGTCATCCAGCCAAGATCTCCACCTTGTCTTGCTTTATCTTCGCTATAAGCAGCAGCTACATCAGGAAATTTTTGTCCAGCTTTTAATTTTTCCAATGCCTCCAAACTTTTTGACTGTTTTTCACATAAGATGTGCCTTACTTTGACAGCCGTTCCACCTTTTTTCTCTTTCGCTCCTGCTTCTAAATTTAAAATGAAATGTATTTAGCCAGTAGGCATTATGCCATTTTTATTTTCAAAATATTATGAAAAAAAAATCCTAACCTTTACTGTCACCACCTGATTTACTACCGCTACCTTTGGCACTACCACTTTTATTTCCCTTTTCAGGTTGTTTCTTGGGTGGCATTGTAGTTCAAACTTCGAAATACAATAACTATTCGCAAACAATTTAAAAAAATATTGTTTTCCTTAATTGTAAACAAAACCAAGTTTTAAGAAATTTATACATTAACACGAATGTTATCAAACTTTATTTCAAATTAGTAAGATACAAATTCAACTGGCAAACGGTAATGTGGCACCCAGTGTTGCCAACCCCAGCATAGAGTAAGCTGTAGATATGCTTAAAAAAAACTGTAGAAAAACTGTAATTATCAAATTAAAAAACAGTGAATCTACATTTTATCTTTATACTAGCTTTTCACGCGGCTCCGCTCGCATTTTAAAGACCCTAAACTAAATTCTCAGATTTCACATACCGTGTGATGTTTTACAGTCGGTTTTTAACAGTTACTTGAGATTTGTCAGAAATGAGATATTTTCCAGCAGTAAAAAGTATCCTATGTATTAACCCGGGTAACCAAGTATCATCATACCAAATTTCATGCAAATCCGTCCAGTGGTTTTCTCGTGATGCGTTTACAGATAGACAGACACACAGACAGACATAAATTCTAAAAACAATAGTTTTGACCTCTATATCGATAAAAATGTCTATTTCAATTAGATTTTCCAAAAAATATTTAATGTACAGATTTGACTCAGTTAGAATTTTAAAGATGTATAGATTATATTTTATATAATTAATTGAAGTAATAAAAAGAATACATTATAGGGAGGGAATTAAATATTAAGGCTGACTTAGTGTACAGACTAATAAAATAGATGACGCTAGCATTTTACATAAAAAACTGTAGAATTCGAGGCCTAAACTTCCGAAAATCTGTAGATCTACAGTTAAAACTGTAGGGTTGGCAGCACTGGTGGCACCTTACAGTTTACACCTATATTATGACACAGATCACATAATGCATAATCTATATCTATTGTCAAAATATATATAATTCGCGTCATGTAAAAAGAACGCTGGCTGTCAAGTTGCGCAGAGACGATTTATCGGCCAATTTGGTGGTAAGACGCGGGGCGCGGGACGGCGGTGCACGAGTCGCATGCTTTTCGGCTCGCTATTGGTTTGTCAGTTTAAAATACCATCGCGTACACAAAAGTTATTAGTTACGAAATGATTTTATATAAAAAATAGTGAAAAAATATTTTTGACGTATTTTGTTTTATAAAGAGAGAGTCTGATAATAATTCAGTTAATAATTAAAAAAATATATTAAACGAATTAATTTAATTTTTTGTAAGTAGATTATACATTCTACACTGAATCAAACATATTTTATTAATTAATAGAATTCTATTTAATGACATTCTATCTAATATATTTTTCAATGTACCTACCAATAATCAATATACATCGTGAGCTAAAGGCTAGTTCAAAAATAAAAGAATATGCTTAGGAATTTCGCATGTGAATGTACCCATGCGCAAACACACCCCCCACCACTTTCTTCCAGCGTTCTTTTTACGTGACGCGGACTGTAAGTATATTCCTTACCATAGAGAAAAGTAATATTATACTTTTAACTTGTTCCTTACTATAATAGTAATAATAAATAAGTATATTGAATAATGGACGATCGGACAAATTTTCAGAATATGTTTTAAATTAATCTTCATGGACACTTATTCCCATAAAAAATTAATTTAAATGAAACTATCTTTTCGGATTTTGTCGCGGATTTATTATGATTTTTGGTTCCCGACGTTTCGAATGCTTTACAGCAATCATGGTCACGGGAGAGACCAAAAATCATAATAAATCCGCGACAAAATCCGAAAAGATAATTTCATTTATAATGTCAAGTATTCGCGTAAACCCACAGACATATAACATTTATTATATGTCTGTGCGTAAACCTAAGAAAGTACTAAATTCATTTAATTAGGAATATACTCTATAATGTGTTGTCAAATGTCAATGGTTCCACAAAAATTTGATAATAGTTTTCTTATCTATATTATATATTTATTTATAATCTAGGTATATCAAGTACAGAAATGTCAAATATATGAGTTAAATGTAATGGTAAATAATCTACGTACACAGAGAATATAATTATCTGTCTACGGTAATCTGTGAAATGTGATTTGTATTTTGTATTCTGTTTCTGTCTGTAATCTGTACCTATATTTCAGAGACTAATCATAAGAATTATACTCTAATTTTTAATTAGACGAAGTCAACTGACGTTTACTGTGTTGTCAGGTTTTGACAAAATAAAAATAGTGTTGTAACAAAATGAATGATTGAAAAAACTCCTGAATGAATGAAATTGCCTCGATTGTCTAGTGAATAATTAGTGTGCCGAACTGCCGATATCGGGTACGGGGTTCGAATTTTAGTCGTGCTTTGTACATACCAACGAGTTTTCGACGACTATGTGCCTATAGAATCCAATTATAGGTAGGTAATGAAAATAAAAAAACCTCGCTTATCACATCATTTGTTTTTATTCATCATCAGATAAAAAATCATCACTATCGCTTTCGGTGACATTAATTAACAATATGTCTGAAACATTGTCCATCATGTGGTCGAGACCATACATTTTGTCTTCTTCTTTTATTATATGAGTCATAAAAAAATTATGTACTTTTCACCTTATAGCGGTAAAAGTAAAATCGTCTAATTTATCTTTGAAACGACAAACTTAACAAAAACAATAACTTAACAGCGTGGGCGCAGAAAGAACATTCGTGCTATCAGGTTAGAGGTTAGAAGCCGAATAACAAACAAAATGGCGACCGCAAGCGCGGCGTTGATCGGTGTTGGCACTAGTCGCCGCGCCGCGCTTTGTAATAAGCCGTCAAAAAACTGATTGTAGTTACATACTACTACTATTACTAGTGTAAAATAGAAATAATATTCTTTTATAGTTTGAAATGATTAACTATTCACACTCATTGTTCATTCATCTGATTGAACGAGAACTGAACGCATCACTAATACTTTAACTATGGCAACATTATTTTACAAAGTGACATTAGCTACTGTCAGTTGGCTTCGTCTAATTAAAAATACGACTATAGTGTTTATTATTTATTTAAGTAAATATTTTTAAGATATCATTTGAACCAGAGGTTCATTGTTTAATTAATAATTTTATAATAATAAAAATGTGTATGATATAGATAAATTTTAGATGAAAGGTAAGTAATTACTAATTAGAACAGTGTCCCATTATGTGCAATGCATATTGTAAACTTTCTGACACTACTTACATGGACAATTTATGATTCGAGCAGATAAGATCCCACATTCTGACACGATGGGGATTATGTATGAGAAACGGCCTTTAAAGAGGCCTAGATTAGGACCTCCTGATGTGTACCCACAAGAGCCTCGCCAGAAAGAAGACGAGCTAACATCAGCTAATGTTAAACATGGATTTACAACTACTCCACAGTCAAGTGATGAATTTGGAACTGCTCGAAATTTCAACTATTCAGCAACTAAGGTAATGAAATACCACCACAAATCAATACAAATATTGTAAACAGATAAAATATTAAATTTTTATTGATGTTTATTGTATATACAACTTTTTAGATTGGACAATTCTTCTCTGGTATACTCTCCAAAAAAGAGGAGCTAAACACTTTGCCTGATTGTGGTAGAAAACGTCAACAAGTGAACCCTAAAGATAATTTCTGGCCTGCCACTGCTAGAACAAAACCACAAATTGAAGCTTGGTTTAAAGATTTAGCAGGTGTGTTTAATGTATTTAATATTCACGTAGATTAAGAATGATATTAATTTGTGTGTTCAACCAATTAACTTGATTGGTACTTGAAAAGATTATTGTAACGTAATAATTACCAGTAGTATTTACGGTTCCTCATGAGTTTTGCTTTTTTGTCTTATAGTTAATTATAATTATAATTAAAGTTAATTATAATTAACAAGTATGTAAATAATATAACATCATATATTCAATTATTTATACACATGACATCATGTATAATTATGTTTTATTTGATATGTAAATTATTTTAGAATCATATTATTTAGTTTAAATAAAATATTTTGCTTTCAGGAAACAAACCACTATCGCAACTTGCCAAAAAAGCACCAAATTTTAATAAGAAAGAAGAAATTTTTATAACATTGACAGAATATCAAGTGGCTATGCCTAGAGCTGCTTGGTTCATTAAACTCAGTTCAGCATACACTGTTGCAGTGTCTGAAGCTAAAATTAAAAAGAGGCAGCTTCCAGATCCCACTACTGGTAAGTAATTTTGTTCTAGCAAATAGTACTTAAAATAATTAAATTGTCAATTGTTTATTTTTATAAATATATTAAATTAACTTATGTATCATTATTTTTTATCACAATCATTTTAGAATGGACCACTACATTGATAAAGTTTCTCAAAGATCAGATACCAAAGCTAGCTGAATATTACCAAAATGCAAATTCAGGAAATATATCTGATAAGACTCCACCTTCTCAGTCAGGTATGACATTACTTTGTATAGTTTTAAATTAGATATTATCATGAATGTTTTTTTTTAATTTATTATATTGCTGAATTCATAACATCATGATTACAACACCTACCGAATACTCTTCATCTAATGCTATTACAGAATTGTATGGTAAATTAAATTTAAATTAACACAATATTTAAGTTTCCTTAACATTATAAATATGATCTTAGTTGCTTCTAAAATTATCAAGTGTTTCCAAACACTATGGATGAGGAATTATTTTATAATAAATTGAATTATAATATATTGTAAAATAATGTTTCACTCTAATATCTTAACTTGTCATGTAACAAAAACACAGATTACCAGTTACCAGTTAAATAGTATTTGTCTGTATCTTAATGTAGTTAAATAATAAGTATAATTTGTTTGATGGAACATCTTCAATGTTTTATTTAAAGAGTCATAAAATGATAAATGATAATTATGCGTTTTTATTATGTAGGTCAAGGGACCCCAAGTCACAATTCCTCAGGTAATCCTCCAGGTGGCACCACTCCAAATAGCTCTACTGTACCAAACTCCATGCACTCACCAGGAAATTCAAGTGGTAAAATAATATTATAATAACCACATTCTTTATATTATTATATTAAGTAAAAAATAAAAAAAAGAATGAACCTTAATGAGCAAGACTTATAATCGATAATATCGTCATTGCCAGGACTAGGATCATCAACACCTAATTCAAATGACAGCACAGATTGGCGACAGGCCCTGCGTCAGTGGAACTACTGTTGCCGTCTCGCGAGATATCTATTGGACGAAGGCCTGCTGGACCGACATGACTTCCTAACGTGGATAATTGAATTGCTTGACAAGAGAGCACCTGATGATGGACTTTTGAAGTAAGTCATTGTTGTATTTTATAAGTATCCTGTTTTGAATTTATAATTTTATTGATTTGTAAATGAATTGTAAACTTGCTTGGGGATAGCAACTGGACTCGGTTACAAGGATTTTCTTTTAAATAAGTGTAGCATTAAGTGAATCCTCATAACATACAACTATCTATAAGTAAAAGTCCCATAAAATCGGCCCAGCCGTTTTAGGGATTAGCGAGAATAAGCAGATAGAGAGTAAGAAATCTCTGTACATAAAGTTGTCTTCTGCTTGTGTATATACTTTATATGTCAAACAAACACTTCAATATCAATTATTTGTGTTAATTATTAGAGTAATATACAAAAGGTTTTTAGTATTAACACTTTATTTATTTCCAGATTGTTTTTGCCGCTAGCACTACAGCATATAAGTGAGTTTGTCTGCAGTGAAGGCTTGTCGCGGCGTCTCGCCACCTCCTGCGCGAAGAAAGCGGCGGCGATTTGCTCTGTACTCTCTGATACCACCCTACGGACACTCAACCAGCCCACTATATATAATAAGACTAATGATAGGAACGGAGGTTAGCACTAACTTTTTATTACCTTTTATTTTATTAATGTAATATGAATAAAACACTTTAGACCTACACTGCTATAATAATAAAATTCAAACCCCAATGAGAAATACCTATTTTAAGTATTAATTATCTATTGTTAATCAGTTGAGTTTTATGAAACTGATATAATATTTCTTTTTTATGTTAATTAAATTGACATGCTCATCAAATTTTTTTTAATTTTTCTCAGAGGTAAATGGAACACCTATGTCACCAAACAATGAAGCTAATGGTGACGTCAAACCGAATGTATCACAGATCAAACGTTCAGCGACCCCCGCTGATACTAACCAAGGGACACCAAACCCCAACCATTCCCTTGGAACCCCTAATCCTAATCACTCTCTTGGAACCCCCAATCCTATGGGAACCCCCAACCCTCAAACAATGGATGTGCAAGTGAAAGAAGAAGCCGCATCACCCCCAAGGGATACTAAAACAATATTAACTACAGTGATAGCATCAGCAATGAATCCAATACAAGTTGGCTTTGGAGAGATACTGAACTGTTCCTTTCACAGAGATGTTATAATCCAACTAGCTACTATCTTGCAGGTATATCTATACTAATATTATAAAGCTGAAGAGTTTGTTTGTTTGTTTGGTTGGTTGGTTGAACGCGCTAATCTCAGGAGCTACTGGTCCGAATTGAAAAATTCTTTTTGTGTTGCATAGTCCGTTTATCGAGGAAGGCTATATTACATCACGCTGTGACCAATAGGAACGGAGCATCAATGTAAAATGTTACAAAAGGGCGGGCGTTAGTTCTGCGAGGTACCATACCGTGGGACTCGGAAAGTATTTAGTTTCCGGTCCTTTGAACGCGTGCGAAGCCGCGGGAAAAGCTAGTAATATTAATAAAAAATATATTTTGGGATGTATGCACACAAGTCTTTATAGTAAACTATTTAAATTGTTATTTGTCTCCTTCTCCTTAGTTTTACTATACAATTTGTACATTAATATTTTTTTTTTTGGACAATCTAATTGAAATAGTCATTAATCATTATCCAAATCTACAGTTTTTAGAATTTTTGTTTGTCTGTCTGTCTTACTTTGACCGCATCACTAATGTGGGTGATGAAATTTGGTATGATGATAGCTGGTTTTCTGAGTGAACAGTAAATACTTTTTCCTGGAAGAAAATATCTAATTTCTGAGAAATCTATAATAATTGTTAAAGTGTATTTGGGGTCTATATATGTCGGGTTCAAACGCGAGCGGAGTGAGTGTGACTCTAGTTGTAAATTAATAAATGGTGCTGACTCCCTAGTACCTTCGCTCGCGCACGATCTAGAGACGAGCCCGAGCGAAGCGATGGCGAGTCGCTAGTTGTAGATAAATGTAATACATAGAAGCTGGCGCAAAGCAAAGTGTTTAGCACGAATGTTTGTACTCCAGTCATGGCTGCTTATATATAATATGTATGTATTTAAACTTATATATATGTAGTATATCAACCATCTAGTATCCATAACACAAGGCTCGTACCTTATCGTGGAACTAGATAGTGGTGTGTGTAAATGTCCCAACATATTAAATATTATTACATATTAAGATGAAGCAAATAATGTGAACCGAACAGATAATCTGCATCGAGTGCCCCACTTCGCTTGTGTGGTCGGGCTGCGGGTCGGCGCTGGCGGGCTCGCCGCTAGACCTGCTGCCGGTGCCGCCCTCCGCGCTGCCTATGCCGCAGATGGACTCCGCCCTCACTGAGGAACACCGACGAATGGTACTCACTACTCACATCTATAACATACATATTAGGGTGGGCCAAAAAAACTTTTTTTTTACTGAGTTACCATGAAAATATCGTCTGAGATGACGAAAAAAATTCTGGTAAATTTTGAGCCCTTAATAATAATGTTAAGATGTGGCTCATCGTAGTTTTTTATTTCCCATATAAATAACATAGGATTTTTTTCTTTTTTTGTTTGCATTTTTAATACACTTGAACGATTGAATGTCTCATGAAAATCGAAACATATTCTTGTAGGAAATTTAACGATCTACAAAAATGGTCTGAAATGATTTTTCGCTAAGTTGACTCCTTTAGAAGTTAGTCGAGGTTAAACCTAATACATATATTATGTATGTATGTCAATATGTGCTATGTACTTGTAGAACTTTTACTAATTATATCCAAGCTTTTCGAAAAGTATAATACATAGAATGCCATAATGTCTACTCATGATTCAATTTGCATTTTGAAAAGAACATGCAACAATAGAACAAGTCCATAGACTGTGCGAGTGTGCTCAGCTGCCTTTCTTCATATACAACAAGCTTTTGACAGGGTCTGGCACAACAGCTTCCTCTTCAAAATAAAATACCTTTTACCACACACATTCTATGGAATACTAAAATCCTACATCACAAATAGACTGTTCCAAGTAAGAGAAAATCAAACCTGGGGTCTCCGTGAAATATTCGCAGGAGTACCACAGGGCTCGGTCCTCGGACCCGTATTGTATACTCTGTTTACCTCCGATCTGCCACGAAGCCCCGAGATCACAATAGCCACTTTCGCGGATGACACTGCCTTACTTGCTTCTCACAAATGAAAGTACTTAAACAAATATCCAACGCACCATGGTTTATCAAAACAACAGATATTTATGAAATCTGTAACTATGGCTCGTGAGGAGATAAAGAAACAGCTAACTATCCCAGAAAGCATCGGCCGTATAAAAAAACGGCGGGACCTTTTCGACCACACCAGTCAGATAGTCGGACATGACTTGTAAACAATATGTTACATTTGATATTACATTTGTAATAAATATTTATTCACATTATAGGTTTATGAAGCGGAACAGGAAATTTCTGCGAGAAGTAAAAAAGCTGAAAGCAAATGGTGTACAGACAAATGGCAGACCAGCTCTCAAGGTTGGTTAATATCATTGTATTATGTTAATGTATTTACTCCTTTAGTCTATTTTTTCTTACGAGTCTTAAATAGTAAACAAATATGGCGGATAGTTCTCTCTCTTCCTAGCTATATATCCCACATGGTGGTGGGGTTAGCCTTCCTTATTTTGCTCCTCCACCTCGCTCACAAATATGGCGGATAGTTAACCAGAGATAATTCATAGAGATGGCAATGACAAATGGATGACAACGACTGAACTTAATGGTTTTTATGCAGTGAACGTAAAGTATTGGGTAGAAATAATACGACAAATACATCAATATATTTGCAAAATATGACTTATGCAGGTTATTAGTATATAGTAAATAACTTATTGAAATGTTTGTTTAGCTCGAGTCTTAGCAGTGCTGGAAGCTCTGGACAGGCACAGCTTCGACCGCGTCGACCCCAACAACAACTTGGACACGCTGTACAAGGAAGTGTTCGCCCACTGTACGCCGCCCAGCAAGGATGGCAACCGAGACCCAAAGGATCCAGTGAGTATAAATTATGTACAATATAATAGAGATTTATAAACTTACTTGAAAAAAGTATGTCAATGAGGACTATCGTTTTTGGCTCACCAGGTGGCGCTACTGTAGAGTGAGGTCCTAAAGTACGGCTGTTAAAGTTAGTTATTACGTGCGCCAAAAGAATAATTTACATTTAAATCATATTTAATACAAAAGGACCGTAGAGTAAACGTATTGTCCATGCTACAGTGTAGCGCAGTCCCGTTTTGCTCGGAAAAAAAGCGAACATAAGTTTCCGAAAGCTAAAACTGTCTCAAAGCAGTGGTAAGTAGCGATTCGCAACTTCTATTTTAATTTACCGTTTTGCTAAATATTCGTTACAGTAATCTTAATAGAAATAAACCGCGTAGCCAACCGGCAAACAGTGACATTTGACATTTCGAAGACCTCACGCTACACAAGCGCCCCTAGCGACAAATTCATACGCGATAGCCCTCATTACGGTCACGTTATTATTATATCTACTAAATATAATTTACTAAATATATAATTGATTGGTAATAAATAATACTGTTGTACAACGAAGGAAAATTTCGTTAGGAAACCTACATGGCTGATAGCGTATTTTGTG
Organism: Boloria selene; assembly: GCA_905231865.2. Taxonomy (NCBI): domain Eukaryota; kingdom Metazoa; phylum Arthropoda; class Insecta; order Lepidoptera; family Nymphalidae; genus Boloria; species Boloria selene. Next base: position 5,804,405 of record HG993133.1, read on the forward strand.
ATGTACTATGTGTTGAATGGAGACCCGTGCTTAGTATTGCAATGTTATAAAGGGCCAAATACAGGGCTCCGCCCGCGTTCTAAAGACCGGAAACAAAGTTTTTATATATGACATATATTAAAATGTACCCCGAAACACGCTGCTCCTATGAAATAAGTTCCATGTCTATCCATTTAGTTTTTGCATTTAGAGTGAAAAAAAAGTGTCGTCATTATAAATGAAATTATCTTTTCGGATTTTTTCGCGGATTTATTACGATTTTTGGTTCCAGACGTTTCGAATGCTTTACAGCAATCATGGTCACGGGAGAGACTAAGATATTAGACGTCTCAGGGATTATATTCTTGTTATAGACAGTGCCTACCCACAATTTACAAAAATTTCAAGATGGCATTAAAGTTCCTTAAATTTATACATTTTATTTCTAAACATTTAAAAAAAAATTGAATTATATTATAAATATGGCAATATTATTAACTTATTTCTAGCTACTATAATAATTATAATGTCAAGTATTCGCGTAAACCTAAGAAAGTATTAAGTGTCGTCATTTATAAGTATAGTGATTTTTTAAAGACCAATTTCCTCTATCGTAATCAGAGACCTTATTATTCTTAAACAATTGACTGCGTGGAATTTTGTAAACCTGATGGGTTTTGTATTTTCTACATATCGACTGTGAACTGGCAACCGGTCCTATCTCAATTTTGAAAACTTTACAGGATGAAGAAAAAACTACTTTGAGTCATTAATATAGCATCTAGTAAATAAAAAAAAATACGTGGTTTTTAAATATGTTTATTGCACATGTTATTAAAAAGAAAAGTAGCATTATATGCTTCCTTCTAATATAAAAACGAGGTAGGACAATATAAATAAACTTGGAACAAAAAAATTGAGATAGGACCGGTTACCAGTTCAGTCGATATTTGTGATTTTGTGATCGGTACGCAGGAGTGGGCGTGCTCGTACGAGGTGGTGCGCGTGCTGTGCGAGTGGGCGGTGAGCGGCGCGCGCTGGGGCGAGCACCGAGCCATGGCCGCCGCCGCGCTGCTCGACCGCCGCCAGCACCACCACCACCACGACCACCAGGGTGCGTACACCACCCCTCACCACCCTTCACCACCAATATATAGAGGTGGGGCGCAACGGCTATATTATATAGATATAAATTGGGGGGATCGTTATACTAGATAGCTGAAAAAATAACCTGGCGTATTTCCCTTTCCGTGTTCAGTTGGCGACAAAAATCAGCACGGTTTTGTATTACTATTCAACTCGACAAATCCGTGCTTAGTTCGCCTCAACTGAGCACGCTTTTGCGATCAAGCAACATTAAAAACGTTTTACAAAACAGCGTACAGCTGAATCAAACACGGTTTTTATTACTATGGAATTCAACTAACCCGTGTTCAATTCGCATCAACTGTCGTCGTAACGAGTGGCGCTAGGTGATGTTTTACAAATTAGTGTGTAGTTGAACTGAATACAGCAAGGGTAAGGGTAAAGGGTATGAACGTAGATGAAAACCAGCGTTCTGCAAAATAATTGTTTCAAACTAATTTTCCTTTATTATTTTTAAGTGTGTATCTTTGTTCACATAGACAAAAACAATGGATCTCCACTTGTTAGTCATGTACTACGTACTTATTTTTGAGAAAATAAATGTCTTTTTTTAATTGTATGTTTCACTGAACTTCCATACTTAACCAATTTCATACCTTTACCCTTACCCTTGCTGTATTCAGTTCAACTACACACTTATTTGTAAAACATCACCTAGCGCCACTCGTTACAAAGACAGTTGATGCGAATTGAACACGGGTTAGTTGAATTCCATAGTAATAAAAAACCGTGTTTGATTCAGCTGTACGCTGTTTTGTAAAACGTTTTTAATGTTGCTTGATCGCAAAAGCGTGCTCAGTTGAGGCGAACTAAGCACGGATTTGTCGAGTTGGTTAGTAATACAAAACCGTGCTGGTTTTTGCCGCCAACTGGACACGGAAAGGGAAATACGCAATAACCTGCTATTTATAAATAACCAAATCGCCTGTTATTTATTTCTAGAGGCAAGCGCTATTTTTTAATTTATTTTTATTACATATAATATGACCACAACAAATATAAGGTATAAATAATAGGCGTTTTAAAAATAGCGTATTCGTATAACTCGTTATCAATATATAGCCGTTGCGCCCACCTATACCAATATACACCACCTACTTACAACTTACATCTAGGTCTTACTGTTGACCCGTCACCGTGAATGGTACCTGTTTTTAATGGTGGGACAGCATATTAATCAATTGCATACACTGCAGATGTTAGAAAAGCTAGTACTTACTACCCACTTTAATCCATCGGTACCTCCCCGTCCTTCGTCGTTGAGTGCGTAAGCGAATCTGTGACGTCTTATTAAGTTCGTACGGGGAGACTCCGTTAGGTTTTAGTAGGTTTAGGGTAGTACTGGCGTTGCCGATGAATTCCACATAACCGACCGTTTGTATGCAGGTGGTATGCATAATGACTTTTCCCAACATTAAAAAGAGGGTTGCATTACCCTCAACTAATTATTATTAATTGATGGTTTATTTTGTTTTATCAGGCCACACTATGTAACAAAATGAGAAGAAGTCAATACTATTTTTTTACAGGATTAGACGATAAAGAATCCATAAGTTCCGGAACAGGTCTCTACAATGGGCCGCCTATATTCCAAAATTTACTTCTACGCTTCTTAGATAATGACGCCCCCATTTTAGGTAACTATCTTTAATATATAGTTATGAAGTCTTAAATTCTTTCTATATGTGTTACTTTAAACTAATTATTTTCATTAACGTCAACACGTCTCTATATAGAACAAAACAGACATTTATACTAATAATTATATTATTAAATAAATACTCAGTTTAGATTAAATATAGGTATATTATCTTAAAAATCCTAATTTTCTGCCATCATAACTTTATTAATATAAATATAAGTATAAAAACAGCACAAGCGCAGCCGCGGGTTCCACTAGTTAAAATAAATGAAATTTCTATAATATAAGTAGCCTAAGTTAATCCTTTTAAAATTAACTGCCTGTAAGTGAAAGTCCCGTCAAAGTTGGTCCAGTCGTTTCAAAGATTAAAGATTAAATTAAGCGGAACAATGAGACGATTGTTCCGCCTAATCTTTAATAATTTATTTTTTTATCTTAGTATCATACTCATATATATCTTCATATGCATTTAGCGAAAAGCTGTTAATTTGAAATTAAAAACAGACACTTCGATTTTATTTATATGTCTAGACTAGGCGTGTGTAACTCTTTACGGAACCGATTCACTGATCCGAATCACTAAAGTGATTCAAAAGATTGGTTCACTCGCAACATTTCAATTGGATCTGGAACATTAGCGCGACACGTCGCTCGCGTTCCGTATGAGCGGCGAGTGAGAGAGACAACTTATTACTAAACTATTGAATCGCGACTCTCGACTTGCGAGTGAGCGGGCAAAATAATTACAATTTATACAAGTCAGAAAGAGATAACAATGATAACAAATGAGAAGTGTATCACTTAATTCGTACGGATTTTCGGTGTCGGTATTCATGTACGTAAAAATGACCACTAAGGCGCTTACGTATCAAATACTATACAGTCGGTTTTTGCATGTAATGTTTGCATTAACAAGTTGTCATTTTACGTTGATGCGCCATTTGTCATATTGTTTATGTTCGTTTGCGCCTGTTTACGAAAAATTAATTGAGTTCTGTTTAGGGTTTCTTTTTAAATTACAATTTTAAGTCAAACCATAAAAAAATTAAAATAAATATAATATAAAAAATTCACTGACACAGTAATAAACACTCGCGACATAACTCAAAACATTCTGTATTTTTTTATCTTTTGAGTCGATGATTCAAATGAGCCAAATGAAACATATCAGTGTTCCGGAACATTTCAGTGATCCAGATGCAAATGTTCCAATCGCAAAAATGATATACTTTGCCTACCTCTAGTCTAGACGTATAAGATACATACCTACATAGAAGAGGTGGTTTGAAATATAAAATATAAGAAAATATTGATTTTCAGATGAAAGTCCGAACGCTCCGCCGGGCAATAGACAACAGTTCGCGAACTTAGTACACTTATTTGGTGAACTGATAAGACGTGACGTCTTCTCTCATGATGCATATATGTGTACTCTCATATCCAGAGGTAAGATTTTTTGTGTTAATTCCCATAATATATGGAAAAATAATAACTATTATAGAATTCGAATGTAGACTTTGAAAGAAGTAAAAGTACATGAAGCGACTTACTCTTTTAAACGCTTTATTTTAGTAGAGTTCTTGGTGGATGAATAATATGTTTTATATACTTATATAGTCTACAGTTTCTCGTTAGTTAAGTTAAAAATTTTAGAATACCTTGTCTTCTTTTCTACTTATTCCCATCATACAAGTAACTCTGCATGACTAAAAATAAAACAAATATCCTACTTATATAACCTAGCTTGTTAATTTAAATAATTAAATTCACATAGAGAGTCACACCAATACCAGACAAAAGTTGTCTGATCATGGATATTATCTATTACATTGTATCTAAGATACATCTAGTAACTATATAATATAGCTCCATATGTTCAATACTAGTTATCCGTTTTCACTCGTCCTTCAATCACTTTTTATCATAATTTTTAAGGTGATCTGATTTCCCCTACGGAGCCGACGTCCACGGGGACGTCCGCGACGCACACAGTGGCGCCGCCCGCCAACAGCACGGGCACAAACCACAACATAGACGATGATATATTCGCTGGCATCGATCTAAAGCCCAAAATGGAGGTAATTGTATATGACAATATAAATTTTGTTGTAATTAATCGCTTAAGCTTGTATAATATATTTTATTAGACTATATTGGATTGGTCATTTTTATAGGAAAATGTCCGAATGGATTTGGACGACTCAAAAATCGATGATGATCTGGACAAGCTATTGCAACACATAAAAGAAGATCAACAAAATTCCATGGATGCGCCAGATAGTCCCAAAGATCCAGGGGAACCTTCGCATAGGTATTTATATAAATATATTACTCTATATGAGGATGTGCAAAAATAAGTTCTCTAAGCACAGAAGTGCCTATTTTTGCGCTGTCGGATTCAATAAAAATTATGCAAATAATGTGTATATAACATGTATTCACGGGTATAGATCATAATGTGAATGAAAGTTATAACGAGATTTTATTATTGCTTTATTTTTAGTGTTAACTCACCTATGATGGGGGCAGGCGGGATGGGCATCCCGGGCATGCAGACTATAGGGATGGGACCCATGTCTGTACCAGGTAATTTTCTTTTTTGTATCTAAATTGTGTAATAATTATACAGAATTATTGAAGTATTACTAATAGAGTAATGGGTTTGTGGTGCATATTCACAGGTGGCACTTTGATGGCTACTTTTATTATAAAACATAAAACAAACAAAGATAGCCCGAATTATTGCTCTCCGATGACTTTACGAGTTCTTTTTATTTGTTATTTTTACATGATTAAAATAAAGACAGTGTTAGCCCAGCGGTAACGCGCTCGCTTGGACAATCGAGTGATGCGGGTTCAAATCCGGGTATCGCAGCTCTGATATTTTCATGTGCGAATCATTTCTATTATGATTACCACGGTGAAGGAAAACATCGTGAGGAGAAAATCTAGCAAGTTTTTTTCAAAAGGCATGTGAAGTCCGCCAACACGCACTAGGTCAGCGCGGTGGACTATGGCCTGAACCCCTTCGTGCTGAGGAAGGCCCGTGCCCAGCAGTGGGACGTTAAAAAGGGATGATGATGATGATGAAAAAAATTAAATGTGCGTGTGTACAAAGTACACATGTCAGAAGTAAAACTTCTTTGGCAAACTAATTTTTAAATTTCGTTTATAACCCCGTCTAAGCTCGTTGAGGGAGGGAGACGGCGCGAAGGTCACATCCACAAGTTAGAGATGTCACTGACTCACGGTGGGCGAGATCTAACTAAGGCTAACTCTTCCCCGTCTCTGAGTGCCTGGTACTATGAACTTATTTTTTCGTTTCATCGAGTTTGAAATCACAGCGATTCTAAAGAAGTTTCACTTCAATAAAGAAATGAAATATCTATCTATAAGTCTGTGAGGCAGCCACCACCGTGTCATGTAATGTGCGTGTCCCAGGGCTGCGGTCGTCGAGCGCGGCGGGCGGGGGGTGCGGCGCGGGGGGCGCGGTGTCGCGCCACTACCACTACACGATGCACTTCCCGCTGCCGCCGGCCGAGCCCGAGCACACGCCGCACGACGCCAACCAGCGCCACATCCTGCTGTACGGCGTGGGCCGCCAGCGCGACGACGCCAAGCACGCTGTCAAGAAGATGACTAAAGGTACTGCGATTACCATCTACTGTATAACCCGCAGGCTGATTACGTATCGAGCAATCCATCCGCGATAGCGATAATTGCTGTCCAATCGAAAAATCGTATTAAACTTAATATTATTTAACTTAACCGTATTTAACTTAACTTAACCATATTTCGCTTAACCGTATTAACTTAACCATATTTAGCTTAACCGTATTTAACTTGAAACTGCGGGTCAAGTCACTAGACGTTCTAAAGAGTGCTTAATATTAAAGTATTATAAAATCAAAAAGAGACTTTTTTTATAAAATATTAGTTTTCTTATGTTTAACAGAACATTAATATAATAAACAAACAATTACTAAATCAATGAATGTAAAAACCTATAAATTTATTAACAACTACGAATGAATTTATTAAGTTTCATACGATTTTAAGATTGGACAGCAATTATTGTACAATTTTCACTATCGCGGATGGATTGCTCGATACGTAATCAGCCTGCCGTATACCCGTAAACGGTACCCGGCTAAGGCAATCGTGAGAATTAGGCACAGATTGTCATACTTAATTTTATATGACAATCGGGTAATGACTTGAGGGTTGATGGGTAAAAAACTGCATTATGCCAAGAGACACATTTTTATCATTTACTTCTTAATTTTTATCCTCTTCAATAAAAATATATTCCAATTAAATGAACATATAAACTAACTTTCACGTTTCTCTCCTTTGACAGAAATATGCAAATTATTTTCGAAGAAATTCTCAATTGATGTCGCGGAGGGTGGTAAAATTAAAAAGCATTCCCGCAGTGAATTTAATTTCGAAGCTATCACACACAAGTTTCAGGTAACATAGTTATATGGTTTTATAATTTATTTCGACTTATATTTATTATAAGTAATAGTTAATACGTCTTTTTCTGTATACTTTATTTACAAGTATAAGAATTATTCTAGTACTTATCAAATAAGATTTCACTAAAAAGCAAGCATTATGATCCGTCTAAATGTACTTCATTCATTCTTCATTCTCGATTAATAGTACGCAAAGTAGTGAGTGTAGAATAAGTGGATGAATATAACGTACTATTAAGCAGCGCACGCCTTGTGTCTTTATAAAAAAATACTTTTTACCACACTGAATTTATTTTTAAAGAATTTATCCTAAAAGGTATATTTACGGTCTTCCCAAATATATACTTTGTTACCATAACGGCGTTCCGAGTCTAACTGATTTTATTTTTCATCAAAACTAGCGACTATACCTCGCTTCGCTCGGGCTCTTCCCTAGATTTAGCACAGGCAAAACCGTGGGATCTGCTAGTTATACATATAAACTATCCTCTTGAATCACTCTATCTATTAAAAAAAAACCGCATCAAAATCCGTTGCGTAGTTTTAAAGATTTAAGCATACATAGGGATATAGGGACAGAGAAAGCGACTTTGTTTTATATTATGTAGTGATTATTCAGGAGGGTAACTGCAATACCAGCATACGTGTGAACATTAATGATTAAAATTGCATATAAATAATCCATATGTGGAAAATTGGTTAATAACAAAAAGGTCCCAAACGATAATTAAAATGCTGACTGGTTATTAGGGTGGCGCAAAAAACCGACTTACTTTTTTTTTGAGTCTCGAGTGAAAAAAATGTTAGTTTTTGATATTTCAAGAGCCCTCTCCAAAAGACAGCTCAAAAAAAATTTTAAGAGGTCGCACTAAATTTTTTTTAATTTCAAAACTCGTCAAATACCGAATTTTTAATTTTATTTAATTTTTACTTAAAAATTTTTCTAGCGACCTTTTAATATAAAAAAAAGTATGGATTTTTTTTTAATTTAAAAAAAAATTGGAGCAACCTCTTAAAAAAATTTTTTTGAGCTGAACTTTGAAACTAACATTTTTGCACTCAAGACTCAAACAAAAAAGTAGTCGGTTTTTTTTGCGCCACCCTACTGATTACATAATATACGGTGTACGGCAGGCGATGTCGATGTACGAGCAAGGCGCGGTGTCGTGGGCGGTGGGCGGCGCCGTGTGCGAGGCGCTGGCGTCGTTCCCCGGCAGCTCCACCTACCTGCCGCAGCCCGAGCACGTCGCCTTCGCGCTCGACCTCATGGAGATCGCGCTCAACGTACACGGACTCATCGAGACGTGCATACAGGTCATAATGATTTTTAATAAATGTATTTATTTATATATTTTCATTTTTCGTCTATATTATTTTTTATTTTAACTTATATTGTTTATTGTCCTGTGTTAATATAGTAATCCAACAAAATTCTACTGTACAGACTGAGACGAAAACCCCTACAGTCTTTGGTTGATATTGATAGATAAGTAAATGATAGCCCAGGCTAAAACTAATTGTATATTAACTGAACTTAATGATAGATTGATAGAACGACCCGTGAGCGCGTACGACGACGAAATATACATATTGATATATGGCGTAAAGTGACAATATTGTGTATTGGCCCGTACATCTACTATAATCTGTTTAATAACGTCAATTGTAATTGCAAAACTGACATTTAATTTAAATTGTATATTTTAATACCGTAAAAATAAATATTCAAAAGTGCTAGTAAAAGGCTATATGAATTAAGAATGTTTTGATTTGACTAAATAATTAATAAGTCAATGTAACTGTACCACAGATAATTAAAGAGCTATCGGACGTGGAGATGGCGCTGATCGCACGCGGTGCGCCCAGCAGCGGGCTAGCGGCGCCGCGAGCGTACTCCTCCGCGCTCGCGCTCTACACCGTCGGTGCTCTGCGCAGATACCACTACTGCTTGCTGTGTGAGTTGCTCGTCTAGGTATAGACTAATATTATAAAGCTGAAGAGTTTGTTTGTTTGTTTGATTGATTGAATGCGCTAATCTATGAAACTACTGAGCAGCATTGAAAAATCCTTTTTGTGTTGGATAGTCCGTTTATCAAGGAAGGCTATAAACTATATTACATCACGCTACGACCAATAGGAGCGTAGTCTCAATGAAAAATGTTGCAAAAACGGGAAGGGTTGGCGTTAGTTCTGCGAGTTCTTATATTATTACACAATTATAAAAACCGTTAAATTTATTTCAACTTACGCCCAGAGAAGTCGGGTCGGGTGGTTCAAAATAAAACCGCCATGTTAATAAATATAAATAATAAATATGTTGGGACATTTTTACAACAGCGCCATCTAGTTCCGTGGTAAGCTACGAGGCTTGTGTTACGGATACTAGATAGTTGATAAACTACACATATAAATTTTTGAAATACATACATTATATAAATAGGTGTTAATCCATGACTGGAGAATTATATTTTTTATATAAAACCATTTCTTTAATAATAACTTTTGTGTGCGCGATGGTATTTTGAACTGACGAACCAATAGCGAGCCAGAAAGCATGCGACGCGTGCCCCGCCGCCCCGCGCCCCGGATCTTACCACCAAATTGGCCGATAAATCGTCTCTGCGCAACTTGACAGCCAGCCTTCGATCAACAATAGCAACTAGATAAAGGGTTACGTACAAAATCAAGCTCAGTTCTGTCCGCGTGAATAATAATAGTAAAAAAAATAACAAACATAGAAAAATGTTTTAAAATAGTTTTAAGTTCAACCTAATAATAACCATGGCACCTAATTATAAAGTCACAAATCGTCAAAATATTATCTCTAATATTATTAATATAATATCCACTGTTCTGTTAAACAAATGTTTGTGCGTGTGTTGGCGAGCCTTGGCTAAAGGATCGCCAACACACGCACAAACATTTGTGGCGTTGGTTTAAAATTGGTAATTCTGTCTAATTTGATATTACAATTTACTAGTTTATGAAGCTTAAAATATAACTTATTCATTATGTTCTAACGAAGGTAAGACACTCCGGCCGTTAAATTGCTTTTTCGGGTATTATTTTTGCAACTTGTAATTGCAACTGCGGCATCGTGGCCGTGTTTTTCAAGCGTACTAAACAAAATAAGAGCTTATTAATATTTCTCAAGCGAGCTCTTATTTGCCGTGACGATTTTCTTGCGCCGACCCGATATCTAGTTGCTATTGTTGATCGAAGCAGCCAGCGTTCTTTTTACATGACGCGAATTATATGTGGCAGTGTGCGTGGAGCAGACGTCGGCGGTGTTCGAGCACCTGTGCCGGCTGGTGAAGTGTGTGGTGAACCCGGGCGACTGCAGCTCGGCGGAGCGCTGCGTGCTCGCGGAGCTACACGACCTGTACAAGGCGGCGGCCCACCTCGTGCACGCGCCCCAGGCAGACACCTTCGCCAATGCCTATCCTAAGATTAAGTAGGGTTGTCACCTGATTTACCTAATATTAAAATGGTTTTTTTTTGTTTTTTTTTTTTGAGTTGTCTCATATCTGTTCCGATGTAATAAATTTTATTGCTAATGGTTATGGTTTTAAGTGCCCAGTTTATGTGTAATTAATTTCGTCCAAACCAATCAGTTTAACAAGTGATATAGTAAATATTTTTAATGGACGTTGATGAGTAATAATTGTGTAATTAAAAGTATAAATCAATTTTATTATTATTATTAGTTAAGTTTAATCCTGATAAATTTCCATAAATTTTGTATTTTTATTTCTCAGACAAGCGCTATACTCGCCGTTGACACCAACTCCATCTAATTACGAGTATAATCCACAGTTCTTGAGCGAGTTTTTCGCGAATCCTCGTAAAGGTATGATTTTGTTCGGTTTCGGTTCAATTTTTTCCCAGTTATTTGGTTTTACATAATTTTTTCTTTGGTTGACAGGAAAAATCGAGAATTCGTGGGCACGTCAGGTGGCGGAATCATCAGCGAATAGATACAGTTTTGTTTGCTCCGCCATGTTAGCTGTTTGCCGCGAGGTGGATAATGATCGGTGAGTTCATTTAAAATATGTTTAGCGTTTCATATTATTTTTAAAATAATTATTAGTTAACAGGATGGCTGAAAGATTTTTATATAACGTATAACGTAGATGTAGCATTTTGACTATTCGATAAGATGAACGCCATTGGAAGGATTAAAATGTAATGATGTTCTCTCGACCGATTACGGCCACGGTGGTCAATCTCATTCAGGCTAGCCATCTACGCGGGAGATATTATAGTGCACAAGCGCACTCTCTATACCTTATCACTCTCATATTAGGGTGAAACGACTGCTCGACACGACCGTGAGTGAGAGTGAGAGTTAAGGCTCAAGACCGACGGCTTTACTTGCTCTCCGGGGCACGGGGGTGAAATACCGCCAACTTCCCAACTCCAGACTGTTACTGAGGCTTCCGAAACAGAAAGACTCAATATAATGTGTAGTGTCGTGGGACACCGGATAGGAACGAAGTTTCTTATTATAAAAAATTAATTTTAAGTTGTATTAGCGGTATAAAGAAAATAATTATTCTGGTATAAATTTTTTATATTTTTTATCGATAAAAATAAAAATCTAAACATAAAAAATATGATTTATAATATTTATTGCCATTTTTAAATTAATACAAAAACATATTATAAATATAATTGAAAAAAAAAAAGTAAATATCTTACATCTCTAGCAACACTCAACAATAAAACTGTTATATAAGTATCCATTTTTATTAAATACTAGGTGAATAAAAATCTTACGTTACGGGCGTTATCTCCCGGTTAGGGTACCCCTCAGCATCGTCCCATAAGGAACTTCGTTCCAATAACTAAACTTGACCCGAGTCCCAGGACTCGAGCCCAGAACCTCTCTGAATATGAGAACGTCAGGCTGATTACGTATCGAGCAATCCACCTGTGATAGAGAAAATTGTACAATAATTGCTGTCCAATCGCAAAGTCGTATTAACCTAATTAATTTAATTAGATTTTACTTGAAACTACCTGTCAAGCCTAACTAGACGTTCTAAAGATTGCTTAATATTAAAGAATTCTAAAATCAAAAAGACCTTTTTTAAGAAAATGTTAGTTTTCTTATGTTTAACAGACCATATATAATATACAAACAATTACTAAATCAATTAATACAAAAACTAATAAAATTATGAAAAATTACGAATGAATTTATTAAGTTTTGTACAATTATCGCTATCGCGGATGGATTGCTCGATACGTAATGAGCGTACGTGTCGCGTGTGCAGCGTGAACGAGCTGGGCGTAGCGTGCGCGGAGATGACGGCGTGGTGCAGCGCGCTGGCGGCGGAGTGGCTGGGCGCGCTGGTGGCGCTGTGCGGCGCGCAGCACTGCCCGCCGCCGCCGCCCGCACAATGCCCGCCCGCGCAGGCGCCGCCGCCGCTCTACCCCGACCTGCTGCACCACCGCGACCTGCACGACGCCGCCGCTCACGACGCGCTTGCCGTCTTCACGTGTATACTCGTCGGTGTGTACCTATCACATATACCACATCATCATCATCTGCAGGGCACGGGCCTCCCTCAGTACGAGGGGATCAGGCCGTCCACCGCGCTGGCCTAGTGCGTGTTGGCAGATTACACATGTCTTTCGACAGGTTACCTCACGATGTTTTCCTTCACCGTAAGACAAGTGGTAATCATGATAGAAAATGATTCGCACATGAATATGGACTATAATATATCTTAATCTTTTTTTTATTTCTTTTTATTACGCTTGGAAGATACATTCACGCACACCACCCGATCCCCTGGATGAATGTGGGACTCACCGGCCAGAACGGCCGTCATACCCACTAAGAACTACCACAAAAAATTATTAAAACTTTCATACATTACATGTTAACAATACGCTATTTTACTCAATATGAAAACCAAACAACCATACAAATTATTTATTAGCGCATTTGTTTACAAAGCAATTTGACGTCAGACCACAGAGTAATAATGGCGTCGACTGCATTCAGCGTTTTCGACCAACGTTACGCGAAATTTATAAATGTAAAAATTTAAATGCATTTTTATATATAAATTTTATAGATGTTTTTGTGGTTTATTAGCACTTAAGCATCTAACTGAGACACTTTTAAAAAATTGATAAAATACCCTATTGTCACACAGCGCGTCACTGCTTTTCGTTGGAGGACTTCGTGCGGCACGCAGCGCTCCCAACGCTGGTGAAGGTGTGCGGCGTCGGCGGCCCGCTGCCTCCCAACGCGCCCTCGCTCGACGCCGGCGCGCGCCTCACCTGCCACCTACTGCTGCGGCTCTTCAAGACTGTGGACACCCCACAACCTAGTACATAACACTCTTATATATACTTTACTTAAGAAGCTTCTGAATTTCCTCGAAAAGTTGAGGTGTTAGGAATAACTAAGGCATATTCCCACACACGCAAAATAGGCGCAAAATCGTCGAGTTGCGGATAATAGCCCGCGTTTACCATACCATACATACATACTTTACTTCCTCTAGTACAATGGCTGTATGAATGGTTTCATATCGGATGTTCCTGAGTTCGAGTGGGGTCGGATTAAATTTAGTTATTAAGATTATCAGTATATTAAGACTCATTAACAGCCTGAAGTTGTGCAGTTCAAGGGTGTCATTCCTGTGCTTTAGAAAGCACGCAAAGCTGTCAAGTCACTGGTTGTATCGAACACCGGATTATGAGTGACAGATAAAGAAAGTGCACTTGTGTCTGTGCGCAAACACACTTCATGAAATTATTTGCGCATGAAAATATAAGTATATTTTGATTTGATTTAAAGGAACAATTGTTTCGTTTCTTGCTGGTTGTACAATTTATTAAAATTATATTTTTATTCAATTCAGTTTCACTTATTATTTTTGTAAAACATACTTATTTAGCATCCGTCACTTTTGATGACAAATCAGTAGTTTATTTGTAATAATTTAGGGTAATATAGGTCTATCAATTGTATTATAAGATTTGTATACGACTGTTTATGCCTTAATAAATAAATAAATTGGTCTAATTCTGTTCCAATGAAGTATTTGTATTAAAACAATGGCAATCGATCGTGTGTAGGTCTATACAGCGTGTCGACATCGCCGGGGCCGGGCGGCGCGGGCGCGGGCGTGCGGCTGTCGTGCGACCGCCACCTGCTGGCCGCCGCGCACAAGAACATCGGCGTGGGGCCCGTGCTCGCTACGCTCAAGGCCATCTTAAGTGAGTCTACTCTACATTTGTTATATAGTTGTCCATCTCAACCCCAGTACTTCTACTGCTGGACATAGCCCTCCACCAAAATTTTTGACGACAACCGCATCTAGTGGTCTCTAGCAACTTTAACCGCCGTAAGTCGTGAGTTCAGTTTGCGGGAATTCATTATAAATTTGATGAAATCAAATTCTACACATAATTCATTATATGTTTAGCAACAATGTATTGATTCAAATCTTCTATGATTATTGTACTTGTAATATTAAAATAAATAAACTAAATGTAAAAACTATAATTATATTTAAAAAATATATTTATATTGTCTAATAATATATTCACAATTTATCCAACTTTTGATTAGTGGTAGGAGACTTGAATACCCGAGACGGAGGCAAACTTGGAGGAAAGAAATCTAGTGAGCTCTCACACATATTAGGAACGAGCGACACCGTGCCCACCGACGCGCAACTAGACCTTCTGTCGTAAGTACAAACAAAAAGTCACCCTAAGCCTTTATATATAACGTTCAATTTATATATGTATTACAAATTAGCAAATTTTAATTTTGCATTACGCTTACATTTATATTATAATTTGTTTCTTAAATTGTTAAACTCGAGCGTGTTGTATTCTTTAATAAGATTTTATATAATATTTTTTATTCTTAGGATGGTAGATACAGAGATGAGTGGGGGCCATAGAACTCCTAGGTTTGTTCATTTTTGAGTTATGAGCACATACACGTACCTTCATAGCTTCACATTACTGTGGTTGTCACCTCATTCCTCGCTCGGTCCTCTCGCCTAACTTCAAAACTAATTATATAATAATTATTGAGATGGAATATGTTCGTTTAATTTTGCGAATCTGTGACATAATATTAGGAAAAAAATATTTACATTTCTCATTATTATAAAAAGTTTTTTTACATTATTTTCAGTTAAAAATTATCAAAATTGTACACTGTTATGATACGCAAAATAAAACTAAACTGTTGAATATTTGGCTATTGTGGGACCTACATTTCTGTGAATAAAATATCTAACTGATATATAGCTCGCTTTTCTTTGTTTGCTGGTGTTCATTTTCATTTAATGTTAAATGTATAATATACTATCTTAAACAACCTCGAATAATACAAGTTAATAAGGATAGCTTTTATAAAGAATCAATTTTTATAAGTATTTTTATTGTGATATTACAAGTTAAGGTAATCCTATAAAATATATATTTGATTTTAATTTTCATGTTAAAAGTATTTCAATATGCTTTATTTACAACAAGAACTAAAAGAGAATAATACTATGTCAAAAGCATTCCTATGTGTTGTATATATGTACCTCGTTATATTGTCGAACTAATGATATGAAATATCTAATATCTAAATAATTTGTGAATAACATTATTAAGGTGAATTATTTTAGTGGGTGTAAATGGTCAATCGAAATTATAAGCAACAGACTTTAAACAGTGACGAAACTTTTAATATTAAAACTAATGCATTTTTATATTTTTGAATATTATTGTCTTGAAAATTCAAAATGTCGTTGATAGAGGACAGAAACATCTATGAATTACGTATTCTCATCAAATTAAGCTCGCTTATAAAGATCAATAGGATATTTTATAGTAAAACATTTTCAAAATTTTTTTTTTAGAAAGAAAAAATGTATATTTATTTTATCAACATAACTTATAACCGTTAAAAACAATAAAACTGGTCCAATGTGTCTGCTAATTTTGGTTGATATTAAATAAATATCTTTGATATTTTCTAACGATATCTTTTGCGGACAATTAAAATGGCTATGATGATTCACGATTTTATGCATGTAATGCATGAATATGGTAATTATTTATAAAAATGGCTTCATAACACAGCCGAAAAATATCAACTACATATTTACAGTAGGTACAGTATATTTATGTATTAAATAAAATAATAAATAATTAAATTTTACAAAAATTTCTTGTTATCCACCCACACCCACTTAAATATATGTATATATACAACTGAAAGCTTATTGTTATGTCTGTTCTATGTTTCACATTTGTAACAGTAATATATTATATTAATCATAATATATTGCAATTGTTGTACAGAGGCAGTGGTGGAGTCGGATCAACTCTTCTTGACTCCTCTCAATCTCTATCTTCCCTAGCGAGACGTGTTCTAGCCGAAATATGCTCAGAAGAGTGGGTGTTACAGAAATGCTTGGAGAACCCCGACGAGCTGTATCAGTCAGATATGCTACTGGACTCTATTCTTACACCGAGACAAGCTCAAAGGTGACATTAAATTTAATAATATACATACAATACTAATTATTTATTTGTATAATCTATGTACTATCTATACAGAACAAAAACATTCAATGTATGGATTAGACAAAGCTAAGATTATTTATATTACAGATTATATCAGTACAAATATATTCTGCTTACAGATTACTACATATGATATGCTATCCCGACTCAGCCAGTCATACTCATGCAGATCTTGATCAAAAAACAATGATCACTCGTTTACTTGAGGTAAGTACTGTTATACTTCCTATTCAACCTGATTTTTATTACACTTATATATTTTGTTTCAATCTTTTTAAAACTTAATCCAAGTCACTCGCTTAGACAGAGATGTTTTTTATTTAAATATAAATTCGCGAGTCTAGGACCGATCAAAATATTTAAGAAATATTCTGACAAGTTAAAAACACTCGAGCGCGTTAGAGTGCGAGACAATTATGACGGATACCACATAGTTAATTCACTACATTTATGTAACTTTAAATACAGACATATAATAAATATAAACATCTATCACTGGAGTACAAATATTCGTGCTCAACATATGAATGCCCCAACGGGTCTCGAACCCGCTGCCGCTGGCACAACAAGTGACCCTAGTCACTTGTCGTCAATTATTTATAGTGTCCTGAATGTTACCAGAACTTGGAGCAGTGGTCCCTGCGCATGTCGTGGCTGGACCTGCAGCTGATGTTCAAGCAGTTCCCGCCAAACTCTTCGGAGCTGAGCGCGTGGCTGGACACGGTGGCGCGCGCCGTCATCAACGTGTTCCAGCAGCCCGCGCCACCGCCCCCGGACAAGGACAGGTTAGTTTTGTTAATATAATATAATACTAATTTAATTGTAGGAAGTACACCGCCTACCGTTTCTCTTGCACTTTTCTCTGGCTGGTTGTTGGTTGCCTGGAAGAGATCACCTTAAGCGATAAGGCCGCCTGCTGTGCATCTTTGTTTAGTTTTAACTAGTTATTGTATGTATTTTTATTCTTTTCTTTGGTGTACAATAAAGTGTATTATTATTATTTTTACTAGCATTATTATTACTAGCATTATTATTAATAGCATTATTATTACTAGCATTTCCCGTGGCTTCGCACGCGTTCTAAAGACCGGAAACCGAATTCTTTTTGAGTCGCGCCGATGAGACTTCGCAGAAGTAACGCCAGCCCTTCCCGTTTTTGCAACATTTTTCATTGATGCTCCGCTCTTATTAGTCATAGCGTGATGTAATATAGCCTATAGCCTTCCTCGATAAACAGACTATACAAGACAATAGAATTTTTCAATTCATACCAGTAGTTTTTGAGATTAACGCGTTCAACCAAACAAACAAACAAACTCTTCAGCTTTATAATATTAGTATAAATTATTGTATAATAATTATTAGATTTACGCAATCTACGTTTTAATTAAACCCGGATTTAAAAAATAAAGCGGAAATATCCAAAAAAGAATTTATTTCAAAGTACTATTGTATGTTAAAGAAAGAAACAAAAAAATCATACATTTTTTTATTCTAAGACTTTTGTATCTTCAATTCAAATTTCATTAAAAGAAATAAGTGTTAATTTAAATTCACTTGATAGTTAAAACAGGATTTATTGGAACTTATTTTGCAAACATTTTAAATTATATATCACTACTACTATACTAGCAACTTACCACCGCTTCTACTTCGGTATTAGTCTATTTATGTTTTAAATTTCATCGAAATCCGTCCGCTTTAACGCAAGAAAATCTAATATATGTATATAAATTACGTGTCACGTTGTTTGTTCGCGATGAATGAATGAACTCTCTCACAGAAGACCGGCGTGAAGTGGCACTATGCTGTCGCGTTTCGTCCGGTGAGTGAGAGTCCGGGAGGCCCACTCTCCTTCCCCCCTCCCTCTTCCCTTCATCCTCCGCCTTCGTTCCCCCCTCCATCCCACTTCCCTCCCTCCTCCATCCCTCCCTTTCCTGAAAGGCCGGCAACGCAGCTTGCAGATGTCCATGGGCGGAGGTGATCACTTTCCATCAGGTGAGCCTCCTGCCCGTTTGCCCCCTTTTTACCATAAAAAAAAATGGACTCCGTGTCCGTCAAAGCAAACTGTGTGCTGTTTGATTCAACTTGAATGAAAGGATAGCTTAATTTATAGTCGCAATATTATTTTATTTCAAATTAAATGTTTATTATATACGACTTTAGTGTGTATTTATCGGTTAGTTCTATAAAATCCTAATAGATGGCGGTTTGGCATCTAAGTTGCACAGATATCCGGTAGATGGCGCCGTATTTCTATTTCTAGATTATTGACGGCGCGTGGCCAACATGTAGTAACGAGTAGTATTTTATATAAAAACCGTTTAATTTATTTTAACTTCCGCCCAGCGAAGCGGGCCGGGTTTGTTAGTTGTATATAAAGATTCGTATTTGTGTGCAGGATGGGCACGGAGCGCGGCGTGGTGAGCACGAGCAAGTGGTCGGAGTCGGTGTGGCTGGTGGCGCCGCTCGTGGCCAAGCTGCCGCCCGCCGTGCAGGGCCGCGTGCTCAAGCAGGCGGGACAGGTATACTTTAAATCGATATCGATAGTATTTCAATAAAATCGAAAAATAAAATTACTTTATTTCATAGAAAGTGGGTAAGTCAAATAACTCATTATTTAATTGGTTGCTTTATGCTTATAATGATATCACTAGGAACCTTGAATTAACAGCGCATTATGGATAGCGTCAACTAATCTAGACAAGAAAAGAAAAGATCATAGCTAATTTTAATCATATATCTTCATATATTTTATAAAAAAAATTTTTTTAGATATTGGAAAGTGGTTGGGGTGCCGGTTGTAGCGGAAACTGCTCGAGCGGTGGCGGCGGCGGCGGCTCGCATCGAGACTGCAAGAGCCACCAGAGCCCTAGCTATAAAGGGTATGAAATTGCTATTTTCAACTGTAATATGTACAATTTACATATTTACTTATTAAATTATGTTCTACTATAAACGAGAAATTATTACTATATTAATTTATAAGTATAAAAATAAGCTTTCCTTATTGTTTCAGTCTAAGAAAAATCTTTGTGTCTTATATCTTTATTGTAATAGAAGTTAATGTGGACACTCGATTGCACAAATTATTCGACGTTTCTACATATAATTAAAGTTCGATAAGGAATTTTTTAGACATGTATTAATATAGAATATATTAAAACATATCTTCACTATCACTACATAGTATAAAGCAAAGTCGCTTTCTCTGTCCCTATATTAAATCTTTAAAACTACGCAACGGATTTTGATGCGGTTTTTTTTAATAGATAGAGTGATTCAAGAGGAAGGTTTATATGCATAACTAGCGGATCCCGCGTTTTATAATAAAACATATCTCTTGTAACTAAACAGACAAAAAAAATAAAAATAAATGATTGTCAACCTAGGTCCGCGGGCGCGGGCGGCGGCGGCAAGCGCGGCGTGGGCGGCGGCGCGGGCTGCTCGTGCGGCGCGTCCGCCGTGCGCCTCGCCAACGAGCCGCTGCTGTCGCTCGTGCTCACGTGTCTGCGCAACCAGGACGACCAGAAGGTCAGCCATTGTGATGACTTTTGTTATATTCGTGTTAACAGATATCTTTCAAAATGTATTAAAATGTAAAAAAATAACTAGAAATACAAATTATTTTGTATTAAAAATAATTACTTATTACAGTTTAAAACCATAATAACATAATTATTTTTTCTTATAAAACGTATCTAACCTTAATAGATTAAGAAGAATTATGAAACTTGACATTTGGCACAGAAATTTTTAAAAATACAGATAAATATTTTTCAAAATGGGTACACTAACATTTCTTGTTAAATGACCATACTAAGTACGAAAATTAAAATAAAATTAATACTTATCTGGCCCCAGGAGAGCCTGCTGAGCTCGATCCACGCGCAGCTGTCCCACTACCTGACGCACGCGCGCGAGCAGGAGCGCGGCGCGGGCGGCGCGGGGGGCGCGGGCGGCGCGGACGCGTGGCACGACGAGGCGGCGCCCGACGCGCTGCGCCTGCGCTTCTCGCTCGCCGGCGGCATGTTCGACGCCATCCGCCGCTCCTACCAGCTCACCGCGGACTGGGCGCTGCTGCTCACGCAGCTCGTCGCGCACCAGCTCATCGATGCGTATAGCAATAGGTATGTATTTCAAGTCAAGAAACCGGGACGCACACTCCTCATACCGCCCTCCTCCCTCCCTCCCTCCTCTCTCCCTTTCCTAAAAGGCCGGCAACGCATCTGCAAGCCCTGCAGTGTTTCAGATGGCCATGGGCGGAGGTGATCACTTCCCATCAAGTGAGCCTCCTGCCCGTTAGCCCCCTTTGTACCATAAAAAAAAGTTGTTTGTAGGGTTCCGTACCTGAAAGGTGCTAAAGAATGTATATCAGAATAGAAGAATTGAATAGAAAGAATAGAATAAACCAATATGTTGAATCCCAAAATGGCCGCCACCGCACATGTAAATAGTGTTATATTTTGCACCTTTCGTGTGCAAATCTGGTTGTTTTTATTAATGCTAATATGATAACAGTTATGAGTCGTTGAAGGCATAATGATAGAGCAATCGTGCATGCATGCATGGTTGCGAAGCCCAAGTGAGCCATTCCTGACTGTCATATTATATTCTCAGTACTCATATGACATTTAGAAAGCGACTGTGGCATTGTCTGATGAAAATAAAAATATAAACTCGAATACATGAAAGGTAGTTAAAGAAATTTTAAATGTTAATTTTCAAAATTTAGGTGTTATCTTCGCATTTGAGATTAACATTTGCATTGTGGTAAGAATAAATACTTTCTAAACAAGAACAATCATAATACTTTTTCACACATCATTATATCCGAATCCCTATTATAGTACCTTAAAAATGAGCTCAGCATACTACATCATCGACACAATAACCTCACGGTGGAGGGATACTCATATGTATGTATGATATATCAACATTCGTAACTACACAGCAAGTCTAGCCATTAAAAACACTTAACGCCATACACGAAAACTTACATCACTAATCCTAACGAGTACAATATATTATAAGAAAGTTCCTAGCTAATGACGTCACATGACTTGCTGCGTAGCGTGGCTAAAGGTGTGGTCCATCTACAGTAAATTTATTTTAGTCTGTGTCACAGCAACTTGTTCACGACACTGATCGACATGCTCGCGACTCTCATCCACTCGACGCTGGCGGAGGGCGGCGACGATAACAACAGGAAGCACTACCAGAACCTCATGAAGAAGCTGAAGAAGGAGATCGGAGACCGGCACGGGCCCAGTGTGCAGGCGGTGCGCCAGCTGCTGCCGCTCTCCAAGAACACCATCATTGAGGTATGTTTCGTGAGGTATATTTTATAATTACTATTACAATAAGTAATATAATTAGTAGAAAATTAGACTTTGAATTAGTAATTAGTAATTAGTATAAATTAATAAGATACCTTTTACTACTACATTTTTATTTTTTCAGGTTATCGCTTGTGAGCCTCTAGGTTGTCTAGTGGATCAAAAAGGAAATAAAATTACTGGATTCGATAGTGATAAGAAACAGGTAAATATCACGAAGTTTTAATTTTCACAATTATTATTAACCTAGTTCCCCTATTTTCTATCTAAATATAAACCAGAAAAGAATCTTTAATTAGTAACCTATTCGTCTATTATACAAACTCTTTACTTTATATTTTTTAACTTTTAACTTCCATACTGTGTGATCCGCCAGGGTCTGCGGCTCACAGACAAGCAGCGCGTGTCGAGCTGGGAGCTGGTGGAGGGCGGGCGCAACCCCGCGCCGCTGTCGTGGGCGTGGTTCGCCGCCACCAAGATAGAAAGGAAACCGCTCACTTATGAGAATGCACATAGGTATTATTTTACAAATATATCTTTAGATGTTTATTTATTGAAATTTTACATAGGAATATTTTTTCATAGTGCGCTTATAATAATAGTTATTAAGTAAAATTATACAGCATGAATTTAAATGTTTAATAATAATAGTTTTAATCCAATAAAATAATTACTACTATCAACTTAAGTTTCTAGATTGATGATGGGATTTTTCATTCATTCTAAAACCATGAACTGTGCAAAAAAAAGCAAACTAACTTTTGCATGATAACATCTATGAAGGTAATCTTTATGTTTTAGACTGTTGAAGTATCACAAGCACAGCCTTGTCAAGCCGTTGAGTTACTATTTAGAACCACTGCCTTTACCGCCCGAAGATCTGGACACGAATGACAATAAACAGGTAATCATTTAGACTTTTATTCAAAACCCCCTAAACTTGCAAATTGAGTCAATTATATTTAAAAATAATGTGTTCTAAAAAATATTTATTAATCATTTCAGGATAATGAAAGTTTGGATTCAAGCCCTACCGGGTCGGGCAAAGGCCGCAAAATGTCTTGCAAAATGAATAACAAAATTAGTAAAAAACCGAAACCAACGACACCGGTAACTACAAAGTTTCTTTATTTATAAATATCTGTATTTATATTATTTTAAAAAATATATGTACTTCCAAAACCAACAATGACTATAATATACGTATTATAATAATTCTAATTGATATAAACAGGACATAAAATAATTTTATAATATCCTGAGAATATTTAAAATTCTTAATCCTTTTCATTGAGACCTTATTTTGAATGAGCCTTAACACAATATCTGCAGTGCTTTAGTAAAGAGATGAGTGTTTTCCACTGCAATATTAAATCATTACAAAGTTCTTAAACCAACGGTATACCAACGGATTTTCATCATTTTCTAGTCTTTCAAACAAAAAAAATTAAAATTGGTTAATCCACGTTCAATTCATAACCCCTTTTTTCTGGTGCACTATATTATATAAATAATGTATGTCTTACGATTTGAAGACGAACGGTTCAACGACGCCTGGCGGCACACCCAGTGGCGTGGCCAACCCCCAGCAGCCTCAGTTCATGCAGCAGCAGCAGTGGTTCCCGCCGCCCGGACAGGGGTACTACAACCCGCCCGGTCAGTACTAAGTTATCTGCATATTTCTAGTATTTTTTATTAGTTTTTGTATAAAAATAATATTCAATGGGATATATTTAACATTCTGAAGTAAATATGTCATTTTTTCAATGTTGGAACTCACAAACTTTCGTTTTTATACTATTATAAACATAATGGCTAAATATTATAGTCTTAATGAAATATACACAGGAAATCATTGAGTTATAATATATAGAGGAGTAAACCTCAATAAAATCTGTCAAAAATGTGTAACCACTTTTTACAAGCTGCGACGCAGCTTTGAAACCACTCAATATGTAATGAAACATATATCTGTCTCACTTACATAAGTCACAAGAACAATACCGTCGCTTCGATTAGAGAGAGACCAAAGTATAAACTTGCAATGACGGAATGGGGGTTGCCTACCCATACGAAAATTAACCTACTTTTTAAGCCATTAAAAACACTTAATACAAATAAATTAAGTTTAGTATATTTAAATATTTATTTTTGAATAGACGTTTATTACTAATAAATTATTAAGACAATTTTCTTTTAAATATTTTTTATTTATTATTAATCATACTCCGCTATGTAATATTAGTTTTGTATACAATTGTGTTTTTTACTCTTTTTTGTGAATTTGAGTGGATAATTCGCTTTCAGGATACCTACTATCTTATTTTTAAGTATTTATAAATATGGCATTTATTAATAAAAGGGAATGATCAACTTGTATCGATGATAAATGATCTCCTGGGGGTATCGCAAATTCTCTTAATATCTTGTCTTCTTTGTGTTTTTCTAAAGTTAGTTTTTATTATAAAAAAATAAAATTTAAAACCACTTATTCCGTAAATTAAAAACTCCCACAAATGTGGAAACTAAAACTAAGTTTTTACTGGTAACACTGAACCTACTTTATAAAATTTAACATTTTATTTATTAAATTGCGTTTTTACGTCAATATAAAAACAGAAACAATAACTAAAGTGTGGAAAATAATTCCGTTTAATTTATTATGTGTTTGTGATTTAGAACCGCGCTCTTTTACTGCGCATTTACCCATTTTTTTTGTCGCGTGTCACTCGGTTCACTTCGGTAGGCGTCACATAGAAGACTGAACTGACATTCGCTACGATCTTGAATATTTTCAAGATTCCAGTGTCAATGCCGTAACGCGGTAATTGCTAATCTAGTGTATATATATCAATGCAGGAAATAGTTTTTTTAATATAGATTTTAACTACAGTTAGTAAGCACATGTTTTTTCTTACATTCGTTGATGTTCAAACAGAACAACATAATATACTGTATACTTAGGGATCTTAGTAATAAAAGTCTAACTATTGTCATTAATAACTAATTGTTACTATATCTATAACACAATCAGCTGGTGTCGCTCAACGTGGCGTGGCGCCGCCGTCCAACACGCAGTCCAAACAAGCCCTCAGCAACATGCTGCGACAACGATTGCCCTACACGCAAATATCACAGATGCAGGTAATGGCGATTATATATTATTTAACACAACATATTTAATCACATCCTTCTTCTTTTTCACTTCCCTAGGTACGTTTTATTTTTTAGTAGAAATCTACAAACACCATCTATACTCACCGTAATTTACCCCCTGAGACGTGACCATGATTGCTGTAAAGCATTCGAAACGTCGGGAACCAAAAATCATAATAAATCCGCGACAAAATCCGAAAAGACAGTTTCATTTATAAAACTCACCATATCAATCGTTTTGCTTTAACTAGTTGTAAAGTACATATAATATTACAACTAACGACCCTTTAAACATTATACAGAGTGGTGGTTACCCTGGAGCGCCGCACCCGCGAGGCCCCTTCCCGCGCCAAGGCATAAGGCAGATGCAACCCAACCAGATGGGACAAATGCAGCCCAAGTTAGTTAATTTATTTTTGTTGTATATCTAATAGTGACTAATTTGTTGTTCTAAACGTACAGGTAATTAATGTATGTTAAAAATTATCAAAGTTTTATTTTTGAATTGAAATTGAGTTTATGAACACTAGTAAGACTATATATACTCAACAGCAAGCAGAAGTTAATTATATAGAACTGTGAGTATAATGAGTAAATCAATCAATACGCCTTTAATAATAGAAAGTGGAAATAAAACAATAAGTTTAAATTGAAATTCAACCTTATAGGTAATCATTTTTCTTTAATGTACAAAACAATTGTTACAGCCAAATGAATCCCATGGGCGGAATGGGTGGAATGGGTCCTATGAGTCAGATGGGTGGCGTCCAAATGGGGCCGGGACAAATGGGCGCTCAGATGGGCGCCAATCAAATGGGTGGAGGACAGATGGGGGGTGGCCAAATGGGAGGCGCGCAGATGGGCGGCGGCCAAATGGGTGGGGCCCAGATGGGTGGTATGAGCGGGCAGATGTTCGGAAGCCAATATGGCGGCATGCAACAGGGTTATGGTTACAGCCAACAGATGATGCAAGGAGGCCAGCAGCAAATGATGAATCAGGTAACTATCCTCATATTCAACCTGCTTTCGTCCACTGCTGGACCATAGGTGTCTTCTATGGCACGCCACTGAGCTCGATCTTTAGCTTGGGTAACTCTATTATATAATATAAATATGCAGGTGCAAAATTATAAAATTATAATATTATAATATATTTTATCTTTGCAGGGAATGGGCCAAAGCGGGCAAATGGCACAGATGGGCCAACAGGTAAACCCAATGGGGCAAGGCGTAAACTCTATTGGGCAGAATGTCGGACAAATGACCCAGGGCGTGGGACAGTCTGGACAAATGCCGCAGGGTATGGGACAGATGGGTCAGGGCATGGGTCAAATGGGACAGGCTATGGGTCAAATGGGTCAGATGAGCCAGGGAGGCAGTATCGGCGGTATGAATAGCCAGTCAGCACCAATGGGGCCGCAGGGGGGTAATGCAATGGGAGGATTCCCAGGACAACAAACATTCCAACAGGTAACTAAAATTTCCTTTGTTTTAAAATTTAGTATTCTATTGCCTATGTTTGACTTTACTTTTGAATTATAGAACATGATGAGTGGTCGTGCAAGTCAAGAGGCTTACTTAGCGCAACAAAGGCAAAATGCTCGCCCACAATACATGCAGGTAAATGTTATAATTTACTATTCAATAATACTAAAAAAAAAGCTTTGTTATAATTAAATAGCTACCTATAACAATAGTCATTACAGTAGAGTATTGTAGTCACATAAAATAAATATGTTCAAATAGAATAGTAAACATATATATAACATTAAATAACCTAACAGCAAGCACCGAACGTGACGATGGGCGGCATGGGCGGCCCCGCGCCGCCCTACCCGCGCGCCATGCAGCCGGCACAGGGCGGCCAGTACCCGCAGATGCAGCGCATGCGCCAACAGATGCTGGCGATGCAGCAGCAGCAGCAACAGCAGCAGCAGCAGCAGCCTCTAGTGCAGCACTTGCAGCGACAGCAGTATCAAACGCCTTACTAACATTCGTTTGAATAAATGTTAGACGAATGAACACTTGTGATACAGTGACCGGTCTAGCATTTATTCTCTTGCTGTGTTTTTATTATCCTGTGTTGTCATTAGTTCTTATATCAGCGTACGTTTTAACGTTTTTTTGGATTAACTTGATATGATTATCATTTTAATATAATAGTTTAATTACCAATACTGACAAGGACACATTTTCTTGACTATTTTTTCAATATCTTAAGGCAAAAAGTGTACTTTTACATAAGTAAGACATTAGCATAGTACCTTAGAACCTTCCCTAGCCTAAGTACTATTCTCAACGGATCTGATGTAATTAACTATGCTATATCTATGACTGATTTTGTAAGAGAATATTTCTTTTCCACTTCTGGTAGTGTGGCTCTATTTGACTTTTCCAATTAATGTTGTCAGTCTGGTAATACTTCATAATTAATAGTGATTTCTTCAGACATCTATTCTAAGATTTTACTATTGGTGGCCAGCAGGTGATACACGCTGCGAGCGTAGACGCGCGCGCACCGGCTGGCAGGGTCGCCATGTAATGATTTTATTTAATGAGACAACCTTTCTGTTCCAAGTTCGGTTTACTACTGTTAATAGTTTAACATTACTGGATACCGTGAGCCACACTACACTATTAATTTTATTGCCAAATATAGAAGATTAATAATTTATTCATATATAATTAGTTAATTATATATTCAATTAAAATTACTATGGACTATTTGGTTAGTCATAAAACATACTAATACAGCTTCTTAACTATATTTTTTTTTGTTTTTATATTATTTGCCAACTATGCTTATAAGCATTAACTTTGACTACTCGTTTTAGTTATAATATGTGCCTATTATATTTGATAAGTTAATTAGTTGTATCATTACATAATCATTTCCTATTTTAAATGTTTCCTTATTAATGTTAACCATGTATTGACTTAAAAAATAATTGTATGCATAAAGAAAATCAGGTGTTGCTTATAAAAGGTTACAGGTGAAAAAAAAAGTAGAACCATATGTTATTATACTAGTATTGTCTTGGTAATAGTGATATATATATGATATAAATAAAATTGGAATTTTATTTATAAACATAGAACTATTTTGTATCTTTGCACGAGTAAGTGTAAATATAGTTGTAAAAATAAAAGATATTGTAGTAAAGATTCACGAGAGCATTATTTATTTTCCCTTCGCATAGTATATTTTTAAAAACAATAAACTGTTAAGCCTTTGGATAATAGCCTTAATATACTATTACTTAATACGGTTAAAGCCCCAGAAACTCCCCCCCACCCCCCCCCCCCCCCCTACTACCAAAACTCCGTAATTTGCTAACAAAATATCAAAAAATGCGATAGAGGGGCTAACTAAAGGGCACATTTTTTAATTTAAATAAATGGAGATCAAACAAATGTTTATAGTGAACAAAAAAGAACTAACGATGCATTAAAAAAAGATTCATTATTTTATATTATAATATCTAGCATCAAGAGTATTGGGCTTATCGTGACAATATTTTCCATTTACGGCCGTAGCGTGACGATAGATTAGGGTGCTGTGCACTCTTTTTAACCGACTTCAAAAAAGGAGGAGATTATATGTTTCGTTGTATGTATTTTTTTTTATCTCACGTAATGTAAGCATACTAAACCCTCATCACATTACTCGAAATATATTTCTTATTTCATAAATACATTTTCATAAATGCATTGATGCGAAGCTTAGATTAGAAGCTTGTCACACAAATCGTATAAGTCTGAATTCTGAAATGAGTGAAATTTTTATTAGTCATCTATGAGTGAAATCATGAAATGTCAAATGACAATAGAAATGTCAAATACGATGTAAACAGTAATTTTTTGAGGTTATATTTACATTTTTGTGCTCATAAATGAATAAGTAAAAGTGTTATGTATCATATTGTTAAGATAAATAAATTTAATAGAATTAAGCTTCCTTTTAATGTAATAAGTAATATAAAAAACATTCATAATGTAGATTTAAGTGATATTCCCAAGATAACTACAACTGATATACGAAAACTGTTGCGGCAAAAAGGATTTGCTGTTCAGGATGGATTTACATCTATTACGACTAAGTGCATGCTCTGTTCAGAGGAAAAATCGGAACACAAAAAGGGTGAAAATAGATTGTATGTCAATAAGACGACAGGTGAATACATCGGCATTTTTAAAAATTATGTTACGAATTTAAGGTTACAAAACTGTGTATAACTCTTATTACAGGTTATTTTCTGTGCCCCAAATGTAACACACGCGGTGATTGGAATATACTTGAAAGGTTAATAAAAAAATCTAAAATGGAAGGATCAATTAAAGATTACATTGAGGGTCTACATAAAAAAGTAGAAGATTTTAAAATTAAATGGGATAATCTTGTAAAAGAATCTACCTCAATTTCAAATTTAAGCGAAACTGAACTATTAGAACTTTTTCGTTTATTTGAATATCCAGTACGTATAATTTGTAATATTTCTTTTTTTTTAAATAATGTTTTACAGTAGACTTCATGTAGTATGTATTTTTATTTTCATAATTTTAGTTTCATCATGAATCTAACAAAGTATTGTCAGAAGTAAGAGTATCAGCAGACCATACAGTATTATATTTTCCATTAAAAAATTCTTTGGACCAAGTGGTCGGATTTCGAAAAGTACATGCAGGAAAAGAAGAAGAAATTGAAAGCTTTGGATTACATACAGCTGGTGTATTTTACTGTAAAGCTACAAAAGTTAATCGTAATGATCAAGCTATTCTTGTGCCTAATATGCAAGATATTCTCCATTTAGCTGCTCATAAAGTTCCAGGTTTATATAACATTATATTTAAAATAACTGAAATCATGTACACATACTAGTTCATCATAAGTATGTGTAAAAAGTAATTAGAATAAGTATATAAAGTTTATATTAAATTTCACTCATTACTACTAATTGATTAGTCCTAAGAACTTACAATAATAATAATCCATTTCAATCACATACAAACTTTTTTAATATTAAAGTCATTTTAAATATGTCTTCAGGTACACTTATTTGGCTTAGTAATTGCAACTTACCTCCAGTTTTGTTGCCTGCCCTTGAAAACTATCAAAAATTATGTTTGTGGGGGGACTGGGATAACATGAGAGCTGTGGCTGAAAAGCTTGGGGAAGAGAGGTGTCGTTTTGTAAGGTAAAATAGAAATCAAAAATTATATGTAATATCATTTTTCTCTATATAAAATTACCTGACTACATTTTATTTAGACCTACAGATGGCTTAGTAACGGCAACTGAAGCAGCATCAGCTAATTTATCTTTGAAAAATCTTGTGTCAGAAGCAAAGCCAGCAGCTCACCGCTCTATCACAACTTTTGCTGCACTTAGGGATGATGTGTATGCTGAAATAACTAACATAGATAAAGTATGTTTTAATTGGGTTTCTTTATTTTTAAATATAAGTTTTATTCAAAAATAATTTAAAGCTAGTAGTGTTAAAAAACTAATTACAATAATACTGTTATTTACTAGAGGAAACTCCCCATTCCATTCAATCTTAAAATTAGGTGAGACAACAAATTAATATGACCCATGACAGACTAGACACATACATAATATTTTCCTCACCTCCTCACCTTCCAGTGTATTTAGTTATTAATAAGTATTCCAACATAGAAGCAGAATTTTATGAAACAAACATTATATTTTAAAGTACTGTGGATGTGTAAATATATGAAGTACGATTATTATAGGTAATATTTTTTGTCCACTCAATACCACGGCTGTCGAGCGACCGACTCGCAAGACAAAACGTTAAAATGGAATATAAAATAAATATGAAGACATAAATTGCTTACCCTACATATCCTTCCAAACTTTCTTATTATAATAATATCACACAAGACCTATTCAGATGTTTTTATTTCTCATTCTATTTATTACCTCTACAGAGTGTATGATTTCTTGGACTTGCCTCATTACACCCAGGTTAGAGGGGTGAAGTGGCGTCGGTTCCCAGCCCTTACGCGGCTGTTGGGCGGGCACCGGCGCGGGGAGCTCACCGTGCTGACAGGCCCTACGGGATGCGGCAAGACCACTATTTGCGCGGAGATGTCCCTCGATCTAGCTCAACAAGGGGTTGGTAACTTATAATCCCATCTTTTTTCACATTTCTAACATTTTTTTTTCACATTTGGACGACTTACTTGTTGCGCCAGCGGACGCGGGTTCGAGTCCCGCTGGGGGCATACATTTGTTGAGCACGAATGTTTGTACTCCAGTCATGGATGTTTATATTGTTACGTTCTACGGGTTCGGGATCGGAAATTAAAAGCGTTCTCGCACTAAAGTTGTTTTATTTACACTTAATACACACGCGCAGTTTGTACACAACACTAGTTTAATTTAGTCTCTGAGCACTATAAACCACCACTTTTAATAATTCACTATGTTCTTCTTCACTTTTCCACTATTTCGTATCTCTTCGCAATCTTCACTCAACTCCGAACTTCAACTGAACTCTCGACACACTGCCGGCCTTTTTATATGTGTAAATTTAGAACATTCTAGTATCGAAAATTCAAAATGTTTCTAGTAACTTCCAAATTGTTCCTGAAAATGCGTTATCTCTTTCTGTCACATTAAAATTTGTAATAAACTGTTCTTGTTATCTAATTGTCAAAAGTTAGAAATTGACATTAGCTGTTGTAAGGCATGGTACAAGCGTGCTATTATGACGAGTTCGCACTATATTCCGCGACACTACCCCCTCCTAAGACATGCTCGTCTCGAGCATCGTTGTTGCCGTGATATTTGGCTAATCGGTCCACATGCACGATTTTAGCCGGGCTTATGTACGTTGAATTCGGAAAGTGACGTCGTTAATTTTCGTTATAACCTTGTAAGGCCCCTCCCAACTGGGTTGTAGCTTTGGCGATTTACCCTTTCGTCTCACCGGGTTATGCAGCCATACCAATGAGCCTTCCTCGAAGTTCGTTCCTGTCGCCTTCCGGTCATAACGAGTTTTCATGCGTTCACTTGCTTGTAGCCCTGCATCTCGTATCTGCTCATAAACACTAGTCATTTTCGCTCTTAGTTCGCTGGCATATTCGGTGATGCAACTGGGAGTATCCGGCGGGCAACCACTTAATAGATCCGCTGGTAGCCGTAATTCTCTTCCGAAATTTGCAAAAGCAGGTGTTATGGTAATGCTTTCGTGTACAGCAGTCCGGTAAGATAGCAGGAACAGTGATAAAAACTCGTCCCAATCCTTTTGATGTTTATCCACAACCTTAGCTAGATGGCGTTCCAAAGTCTGGTTAAACCTTTCAACCATTCCATCTGACTGCGGATGATGCGGTGTGGTTCGAGTCTTGTGCACCCCCATGATTTTACATACTTCCTGAAATATATGCGATTCAATGTTTCTTCCTTGATCACTGTGCATTTCTAACGGAACGCCGAATCTGCAAAATACATCTTTTACCAAAGTATTTGCGATAGTTACTGCTTCTTGATTTGGAATGGCGAATGCCTCAGGCCATTTTGTAAAATAGTCCATCACAACTAAAATGTATCGGTTCCCGGAGTTAGTAATCGGGAATGGTCCTGCTACGTCTAATGCGATTCTCTCCCAAGGTGCCCCAACGTTGTATAATTTCATTGCTCCTCGGCTTCTGGTCTGCGGGCCTTTGACAGAGGCACATTGCACGCATTTCCGACACCAGTCTTCAACATCATCTCGACAGTGCAGCCAGTAAAATCGCTCCTTTATCTTGATTAACGTTCTCCTTACCCCTAAGTGTCCACCAGAAGAACCATCATGGTAGGCTCGAAGTACCTCGGATACTTTTATTTTAGGTACCACTAGTTGGAGATGGCTATCATTTCCACGTGCCCTCTCCCATTTGCGGCACAATACTCCGTTGTGTAACAACAAACTGTCCCATTGTGCCCACAAACTTTTCGTAGCGGTACTGTACTGTGCTATGTCAGTCCACTTAGGTTTTGGCCTACCACTACTTAACCATTCCATGATAGGTCGTATATCTCGGTCTTCTTCTTGAGCTCTCTTCATGGCTTCATCACTCCAACGTTCATCTAACGAGTCTGTTCTAATAATTTTAATGGATTCTAATTCCTTCGCCTCTTGTCTTTGACAGTGCTTGCAGTCGTCTTCACAGGGTCTTCTAGATAGAGCATCGGCGTTGCTGTGATTTTTACCCCCTCGATGTTCTATATCAAACTGGAATTCTTGAAGTTGTTCAATCCATCGTGCTACCTGTCCTTCGGGGTCCTTGAATTCCAATAACCATTTCAGGGCAGCGTGATCGGTTCTTACCAAAAATTTGCGTCCTAGCAAGTATTTCTTAAAATGTTGTAAAGTTTTCACTACAGCAAGTAGCTCTCTTCGAGTAACGCAATAATTCTTTTCCGGTTTAGAGAGTGACTTACTGAAATATGCGATTACCACCTCCTGATCACCCTTCCGCTGGGACAATACACCCCCAATACCGATATTGCTGGCATCAGTGTCGACAATAAACTCTCCCTTTGTGTCTGGATACCCAAGGACCGGTGTTTGGCAAAGATGTTTCTTCAGTTCTTGAAAGGCCGATTCACAATTATTGTCCCATACGAAGGGTCTCTTCTCTTCGGTCAGTTTATGAAGTGGTTTGGCGATGTCAGAGAAGCCTTTTACAAATCTTCTATAGTAAGAGCACAATCCCAGAAATGCTCTCACTTGCGTTTTGTCCTTAGGGGTCGGCCAATCTTTCACAGCGGTGATTTTGCTAGGGTCCGTTTCCACTCCGTTTTCCGAGACTACATGTCCAAGGTAATTCACTTGTCTCCTAAAGAATGAGCACTTCTTTGGACTTAACTTTAAATTTGCTTCCCTTAGTTTATCAAATACTGCTTCGAGTTTCTTAAGATGGTCTTCGAAGTCACGTCCCACTATAATTATGTCATCTAGGTAAACAAGGCAGGCTGCTCCTAGTAATCCAGCGAGTACACGTTCCATCAGCCTCTCGAATGTTGCTGGTGCATTGCATAACCCGAACGGCATAACCTTAAACTGCCACAACCCTTTTCCAGTTGAAAACGCAGTTTTCTCCTTATCCACGGGGTCCATGTCTACTTGCCAATAGCCACTCTTCAAATCAAGAGTTGAAAACCATTTCATACCACTGAGAGTGTCCAAGGTGTCGTCGATTCGAGGCAGGGGATAACTGTCCTTTTTGGTTACATCGTTGAGTCTGCGGTAATCGATGCAAAACCTTGTAGATCCATCCTTCTTCCTTACAAGTACTACTGGAGAACACCAAGGACTAGTAGATTGTTCGATGATGTTATTCTTTCTCATGTCTTGGATCATGTCGTCAACCTCTTTCTCCTTAGCCCATGGAATTCGTCTTGGTCGTTGTCGAATAGGCGCTATGTCACCAGTATTAATTTTGTGCTTCACCAAACCGGTTCTTCCAATATCGCCGTCATGTTTCGAGAACAAATCTGAATATTCGTAAAGTAAATTTTCAGCTTTCGTCTTCTGTGAACTTGTGAGATGCTCTATGCAGTCTTCTAAAAGTTTCATTGCTTGCTCTTTATCCTTGTTAAGCACCTTCTCATTCTGCTGGCATCTGCTTAACCAGGCTATCTCTTCGCAAGTCCCCACAACTTCCCCTCTCTGAATAGTTTGCGTAGCGTCACTGGTGTTCAGCACTGGAACCATGGATGTCGAAGTTTTACCTACTACAACTCTTGCTGGGATCCACGAGCTCTCATCTTCATACTTCTCTATGATAGCGCAGCACCATTGACTACCTGACTTGTTCTGAGGTAAAGCGACAGGTACTAGAGTCTGTGATCTTGGTGGAAGAGCGGTGTCTCTTAAGCAACAAACTTTCCCCTGAACTCCACCACTTATCGGTACTTCTCTATTTCTGCACTTTAAAACTCCATATTTCATGTCAATCGTACACTGGTAATTTTGAAGAAAGTCCAATCCAATGATGCAATCATCGACGATATCTGCGACTATTGCTTTATGCCAATAAATATTGTCCCCAATTTTTATAGCAATTTTCCTTTCCCCCCAAACAGGTACGCGCTGGCCGGTGGCCGTCATGAGAGTGATATGCTTTCTGTCTTGCAACTTATTGTCCGCAATGTGTTTCAGCTTTCGGTTATTAATGATGGTTCGTGATGCTCCGGTATCCAGCGTCAGTTTACATACAATTCCATTAATTGCGCCATGTATTACTAAGGTGTTTCCATCCACTGTCTGCTTTACTTCTATTTGTGGGGTTGAAGATCCCCCGGCCAGCGCCCACCCCGCAGCCCTGGCTGGAATTAGTTTTCCTGTGGCTGGCTGGTCAGAAGTCGACACAGCCACATCTGACTGTCTCCGAACGTTCAATATTTTAGGACAGTTACTTCTGAGATGGCCCCGCTCGCCGCACTCGTAGCATCTAGGATTAAAAATACGTCTCCGAGTGGATGATCCTTCCGTAGTAACTACTTCCCTCACCTTCCAAGCTCTTGTATCATGGCGCACAGCTTCAACCTCCAAAGCATGAGCTACAGCTTCCTTGAGACTCGTATGGTGTCTTAGGCGTAAAGCGGCTCGTACCTCCGAGTCGCGAATCCCGTCCACAAAAGCCTGCAGAAGAATAGTTTCTATGGTAGATGGCGAGGATTGATATGCCTTCCGTACGAGCCTCTCAATCTCTATGGACCACTGCTGCAGGGTTTCATTGGCTCGTTGCGTACGGTCTTTAATTTGAGCCCTGTACACGTGCTCTAGATGACTATCACCATACCGCGACTCCAAAGCGTTAAGTAGCTCACTGTATGTGGTCTTCCTGCCAGGGTCGCTAGCACAGAGCGCCTCCAATACATTTAAAGTCTCTTCTCTAAGTGCGACGGTAAGGGCAGATCGGGCTTCATCATCTGTCCATCCACTTATCTCCTTGATCGTCTCAAACTGGATCTTGAATGCGGCCCAAGAAGATTTGCCGTCGAAGTAAGGGACTTTAAAGATCTTTGCTGATGATGAGCTAATGTCGACACCACGAGGTAATTTCTGAGTTTCCAAGTGATCCATCCTCTTCTCCATTTTAGAGAGTTTTAAATCGTGCTCCTCTAAAGCTTCACCGTGTGTGACGAGTGTCGTCTTTATTTCCTCAACTTCTCTTTCAACGGCTTCCACCCTTTCCGTATTCTGTTGAAGAGCGGCTATGACATCCTTGTGAATGCCCTCTTGGAGTGCGCGCAGCTGTTCATCCTGGCGTAGGGCTTGCTTTTCTTCGAGTGCGCGAAGCTGTTCATCCTGGCGACGAGCCTGCTCCTCTTGGAGTGCGCGCAGATTTTCCTCTTGGCGGCGAGCCTGCTCCTCTTGGAGTGCGCGCAGCTGTTCCTCCTGGTGGCGTGCGCGTTCTCCTTCGCGTCGAGCCTGCTCCTCTTGGAGTGCGCGCAACTGTTCCTCTTGGCGGCGAGCCTGTTCATCTTGTAGTGCGCGCAGCTGTTCCTCCTGGCGGCGAGCCTGCTCTTGCATCATGAATGCCATTTGTTGCAGAAGGGCGTTCATGTCTGGCGTTGTGCTCTGTTGAGCCGCGGTCTCATCCCTCGATGTGCTAGGGCTAGAATCTTCCCTTTGCTGTTCTGCCATTGCGCGTGTAGTAACTCCTTCCTTCTCGTGCCTCGGTACTAACGGTATTTCCGATCCCACTTCTGACACCAATTGTTACGTTCTACGGGTTCGGGATCGGAAATTAAAAGCGTTCTCGCACTAAAGTTGTTTTATTTACACTTAATACACACGCGCAGTTTGTACACAACACTAGTTTAATTTAGTCTCTGAGCACTATAAACCACCACTTTTAATAATTCACTATGTTCTTCTTCACTTTTCCACTATTTCGTATCTCTTCGCAATCTTCACTCAACTCCGAACTTCAACTGAACTCTCGACACACTGCCGGCCTTTTTATATGTGTAAATTTAGAACATTCTAGTATCGAAAATTCAAAATGTTTCTAGTAACTTCCAAATTGTTCCTGAAAATGCGTTATCTCTTTCTGTCACATTAAAATTTGTAATAAACTGTTCTTGTTATCTAATTGTCAAAAGTTAGAAATTGACATTAGCTGTTGTAAGGCATGGTACAAGCGTGCTATTATGACGAGTTCGCACTATATTCCGCGACAATATTTATATTATGTATATATTTAAACTTATATATGCAGTATATCAACTATGAACTATCTGGTATCCCTAACACAAGTTTCCTTCATAGCTTACCATGGAACTAGATAGCGCTGTGTGTAATAATGTCCCAACATATTTATTTATTTATTATCTTGTACTTATAATATCTGCAAGACTCGTAAGAACATATTGACAACGAACATGTAACACTAATACTTGTATAATATGTAACTTAATATTGTATATAACCAACAAGATTTAAATGTTTCTTTGCTTAGTGAACCAAACTTATTTCAATAAAAAAATATTTTATCTTCTTTATCCTTTACTATTTTGACAGATCATTTAATTAATGAATATTACAAAAAGGCTGCCAATAATTTAAATTTACTGAATTTAGGTAACAACACTGTGGGGAAGCTTTGAGATACGTAACTCTCGATTAGCTCGAACGATGTTGCAACAATTCGCTGGTGTACCTCTCGAGCAAAATCTTCAAGAATTCCCAAAATTTGCGGATGAATTTCAAAAACTACCCATCTACTACCTCGCCTTTCACGGACAGCAGCCGATCAAAGTTGTGATGGAGGTAAATATAAATTAAAATCTCAGTCTTATAGTAGTTGTATCCCATCACTACACACTTATTATAAAAGACCGTTCTGCACCGATTTTCATCTTGTTTTCACGAATAAATAGAGTGGTTCGCAAGGAAGGTTTTAGTATATAATTTGACAAGTTTTTGTATACATTTACTAGTTGAACTCGCGGCTTCGCTCGCGCTAAATCTAGGGACGAACCCAAGCGAAACGAGGATGAGTCGCTAGTCAAAAACATAAATGTGAAATGTGAGCCAAGTTTAATATTATGATAATATCAATGTTTTAGTTGTTGACTTCAACGACAAAAAAAGTCAGTCTTGAAATTTATTTCTAACAACATAAAATATTTTATCACAAACTAAAACATATTTTTTTCTTATAATTTAGGATAATTGAGATAGACATGGGTTCCTTGTTATAATTGTCTCATGCGTACAATGTACAGTGTACCTTTTAGTGCTTATTATGGTATATGGTGTGACTGCAGGCGGTGGAGCACGCGCGCTACATGCACGACATATCGCACGTGGTGGTGGACAACGTGCAGTTCATGCTGGGGCTGGGCGAGGAGCGCGAGGGCGACCGCTACCTGCGCCAGGACGCCGTCATCGCCGCCTTCCGCACCTTCGCCACCGCGCGCCACTGCCACGTCACGCTCGTCATGCACCCCAGGAAGGTAACGTTGTCTATACGTACAATAAATTCTAACTTTATCGAATCTATACATTGCATATTATATTTTGTTTTTGAAGTGAAACTTCTTTAAAATCGTTGTGATTTCAAACTCGATGAAACGAATAAATAAGTCCACAGTACCAGGCACTCAGAGACGGGGAAGAGTTAGCCTTAGTTAGATCTCGCCCACCGCGAGTCAGTGATATTTCTAACTCTGTCTAACTCGTGGATGTGACCTTCGCGCCTTCTCCCTCTCCCAACGAGCTTAGACGGGGTTATTTAGTATAAATATAAACGAGATTTAGAAATTAGTTTGCCAAAGAAGTTTAACTTCTGACATGTGTACTTTGTAGACACGACCTTTTTTTTGTATGATCTTTTGGTCAGGAGCACTGTTTGGTCTGCTAATTAACAATCTCTCTGACCCCATAGGTTGACTGGAAGAGATCTCTGTTAGAGATAAGTCCAACTTCTCTGTTATATTTATGTTTGTTTTTTTTTTCATGTGCAATAAAAGAATATATATTGAATCATTATTACCGATACAGAGGCCAAATGTACCTATAGCTTTTAGATTTTTTCTGTTTATCTGTTACCAAACGAGAAAACCATTGGACAGATCTTGATGAAATTTAGTATGATTATAACTAACTGGTTATCCTTTTAAACATAGAATATTTTTTAGTGCGGAAAAGTAGCTAAGTAATTTCCGAGAAATCTACACTAATTCTTAGAGTACTAAGGACAAACCAGAGTGGAGCGATTGTGAGTCTCTATATGTATAAAAGATATGCATGGGTGCATAAAAAAATAAATCGTCCATTTTAAGAGTCCGCCATATTAGATTTCCAATGACGTTTTCAATTCTTATTGTTTTTCGCTCATCAAACCTTTCGTTTGATGCCCATATCATAAGGGTCATTTTAGTAATGAAAATGTCTATTTCAGGAACGTGACAGTGAAGATCTATCAACTAGTTCAATATTTGGGAGTGCAAAAGCATCACAAGAAGCTGATAACGTTTTAATAATACAAGTACGTATATATAATATCTATAAATTACTCTTAAAATATTATTTACAATCTAAACCTCCACTATTTAAAATTATAATTTTGCAGGATAAAAGACTGACTGCTGTTCGTGGTAAGAAGTATTTACAAGTTGCCAAAAATCGATATAGTGGAGATCTCGGCATTGTCCCCTTGGACTTTGATAAGGATAGTCTAAGTTATCAATCTAAAAAGAAAACAAAAACCAAGCAAGACGAACCAGATAAAGTTTTGGATCAATGTATTGAAGAATATTCTATAGACAATACTACACATAAAACATCTAAACATCAAAAAAATAAGAAACACAATGATGCTGATAGTTTTCTGAGTGATATCTTGAATTTAAACAGAACAAGATAATGTTGTCAGTGCTATTCATTTTGTTCTATTACTTTAAATAGGTATCTAACTGCAATAGTCCAAACAAATATATTATGTACAATGTACATAGTTAGTGACAACTTATACCACAGTTGTTAGAACTACCATTCTATTAATACTTACAGTCCATAAGACGTCTAACGGACTAGACTAGACGGCCAATTGTCTATGGCGGTGTTGGGGGCATAAGAGGTCTTAGTCGAGGCGCACCCAAATACCATACGTTTATTATATGACTATGTAACTTATATGACTGTTGGAAGTTGACAAGTGTAATAACTAACAGTAGCTTAACTAAAAATGGCACTTCAGCACTTAAAATCCAGTCACAAAATATTGAATTTTAGAAAACTTTTGTATTTGGCAGTATTTCCTTTAAAGTCAAAGGCGATATCTATGGACTGTAATCATTTTAATAATAGTGATACTACTATTTTAGTGTAAATTGTGATATATTGTTTTTAAGTAAATAAAATCTGAATTTTCTTTACTTGAATTTTCAAGTGCTATAAATATAGATTAATTTGTGAATATGTTTAAAAAAAACTAAGAAGTATATTAAATATTCTTTATTCTTTTATTAATATATTTATAGTTGCAATGCATTATTTATTATATTACTCTATAATTATCATCATAATATAGCCACCTTATACATGAATGTATTATTTTACATAAGGAGATCTACTAAAATAATATTAGGTACACCTGACCCTATATTTTTATATTATATTACATAATAAAAATTTTATATATTAATAGTTATTCTTTATAGAAATTGCAAAATATAGTTGCACTAAAATATTAATTGCTACTTTTAAACATTCTATCCACATATCTATTTTAAGTGTATTATCTAACGTGTGCAACTGTGAAATGGGATATTAATTGCAAAAGCACTTTAATCTCTGCACATTATTCTTATCTATTATGAACTTTTTTATTGGTTCGATAACCTATACACATTAAACACAATGAGTTAGCCCACAAAATAACAATATTAATATTCAATATTCAAATATGAATGAAACTCATTTAATGAAATGACTATGCAGGGCATCAACCAGGGATGTGTCACTGGTTCGTTCCTGTTTCCTTTTACATTTAGGGCAGGGCATATTCTCATTAAGACATTTAGCATGAAAAACACTAGAGCATTCATCACATCGATAGGTTGAACTTGTTTCAAATGGATACAATATCTTTGAATCACGACAAACTTCGCAAATGAAACCTTTTTGGCTACAAAGCCAACAGTCTAGTACATGTGACTTTGCAAAATTAACTACTTTTTCCAGTTGTAAGGCTAGTGATCCATTCGGTATTTGTGCAAGATCAGATATTGTGTACAAATGTACATGATCATATAGATATTCTCTTGGCCAAACTCTCTTTTGTAATTCTTCTATAACAGGTTCCCGGCACGTAAATATATAGGCTCTTAAAAAATTAAGTTGTATCCTTAACTCTTGTAATTGAGCCATATCCGATACACCAGAATAAATTTTCGGATTAAGTTTTTTCATGTTTATCCAAGGACTATGCTGATTTTCTAATAAAAATAAAGCAGTTTTTTTTGAAACTGGATATCTCTTAAAATCCCAGTTGTGTATAACCCTCGCTGGCACAATAAAAACATTGGGATCCATACAATTAGAGCAATAATATTCACCAGTATAAGCACAAACTTTAGCCTTTGAAACAGTGCTACCCAATAAATCTTGGCAACCTTTGCATTGATAGTTTTGGAAATCAAGCCCTTTTTCTCTTGATAATAATCCTAATTGTTTAATCATTTTCTGCAATTCTTGAGGAGAGAATGAACCTGTAGTGGAGCTGGGTACTACCTCAAAATCAAGACCTTGTAAAGAAGAATCTTCCGGTAGAGTAGTGTCAATTTTGATTTCAAGAATTTCACTATCATCAGATGTTAATTTCAGTTCTTTATGAATATCTTTCATAATATCTCTCAAGTTTGGCGTATTATTGCATGATTCACCAAATGTGTTAGTATTATCAATAAGGGATGATAAACTTTTTATTTCTGGAGTTTTTATCATACTACTTCCATGAGATGAATTAGAGTTAAAAGATTCATGAAGATCATCATTACTGTCATTAGACCAGCCTTTTCCGCAGAGTGAGTTACCAGTGACAATAATATCTGAGGGTGCAATGAAGTCTCCTGAATCTACAGATGACGAATAAACCTGAACAGAATCTTGTGGGTCTTGGCTTGTTGTTGGTTCACCATCAAATGGATTTGTTTTGGTTGAGGGATTTGGGGCATTGTTCTCTTTTTCATCAATATCATTTTTTATTGCCCTAGTGGTATCATCATTTTTTGATTTTATATCTTGAGTATTTGAATCCTTTGAAAGTATGAATTTTAAAGCTTCATCTTCATTTAATGCTAACATTCTACCTAATCCTGTAATTTTAGAGTCATGTTTTGGGGTAGATGCTAATTTTGGCTTTGCATCATCTGTTAATGTGCTTGCCACATCTAACCCTGCAGATATTGGTGCTACTCTCATAGTTGGAACCCATATACCTGCTTGCATTAAAACTTGCTCAGGCCAATTATTTAATAAACTGGAGTTTATTGGTAAGTTGAATTGGACACATGTTTCTAGGCCTTGAATTAATTTTTGGGCCACTTCTAATATTTCAGAATCACATACAAAAGCGCTTTTATTATAAAAAGGCTTTACAGCTGATATATTTTTCACCAAAGTTGACATGTATGAAGATAATAAACATTCATTGAGTGCAATTCTAAGCCAAGCTCTGCATTGCCCTATCTCTGTGTTAATTTGAGGTAAGGAAGAAATCTGATCTATGTTTTGCCTATGAGATAACACAAGTATGAGAGGCCAAAAACTAGATTGAGGGCGGTAATCAGGGTCACCTGATATGACATTTTTTGCTTTTCTTAAAAAAGTATCTTTTAAACCATGCAGGAAAACAGCTTCTAAGGCCATGCATAAAGTATTAGTTGAGTCTGTAGAGCCAAGTACACTATGAAAATTTTCTTCAAACTGACTGTTGTATTGAATATCTTTTACGCACTCAGATAAATTATTTATAAGAGACTCTTTTAAGATTGTGTCGCGGCTACGCAGGGCAAAGCTTGATGTAACATTTTTAAAGAATGACATTTTAACTGTTTACGGGAAAATCTTACTCATACGAAAAATGTATCTTATTAATTCCGTACAACGCACTTCATAACTTCTTCGCAATATTACTCAGTCAATGTTTAGTAGATCATTTTATACGATACAATATTTATACGACAAAAGTAAACAATATCAGTAACAACAATATCAGTAATCAGTATGAAATGTCAGTGTCACCAAAGAGAATGTAAAGAGTGTCACAGGTCAAAACTCAAAAAAAACTTACTACACAGAGGGTATTATTGTTCTGTGCTACACAGTACACAATACACCATGCAATACACATACGTCATATACAAATAATTTTGCATAAAATTCTCCAGTTTGTTTAATACATGGATAATTAATGAATGCTTAGTAATAAACTGGGACTAAGAGAAATAATTCTCAATCTTATAATTTTTTTATAATCAATTATTATATACTTAATATAAAAAAATATATATTTTATAAAACATGGAGCTACGAAACCCAAAATATTTTGATAAAATTTATTTAGTCTATTGTTCATTATGATCACGGTCTATATTATAAAGAAGGTATCAAGACTCAAGAGTAATGGGAGGAGTTGGTGACAATAGTTTCCATTTACGGCCGTGACGACGATAGATTGGGGTGCTGTGAAACTACGATAAAATATTTTTTGTTTCTTTTCTGCCCCACAAGCGTACTTAACCCTCATCATATTACTCGAATTTATTTCATATTTCATAAGTACCATTTAAGTGTCACTTAATAAACAACGTGCACAGTGGGCACTGCGCAGATCCAGTCGATAGCAACGCCGTACTGCGGCGGTTGACGCGAAGCTTAAAAGTTGTCACACAAATCATACAACTCTCTTACTATAAAGGTCATTGAAGTTAGCCCCCAGATTTTTATATTTGTTTTATTTTTGAGCTTTTTTATTACATCGTTAGTTCGTCGTTTGTTCTTTTTGTTCACTATAAACATTTGATTGATTTTCTTTTATTTATTTAAAAAAAAATATTGAAAATGTACCCTTTTAGCCCCCTATCGCATTTTTTAATATTTTGTTAGCAAATACTGGTCAATAAACTTCTGCTTATGATTGTTCATGAATAAAAAACGTTTGTTCTTTCAACGTGTACGCGGGCAGATTCGTAATTTTTGAGATGGTCACCCTGTTGACTTGTAACTGTAAGTTGTCTGCATAGAGTATATTGCTACAAAGTTACGTATTATAATACTTAATCTGTGCTATAAATATTTTTTTAAATTTAACTATTATTTTAAAAGAAATCTTA
Organism: Boloria selene; assembly: GCA_905231865.2. Classification (NCBI taxonomy): domain Eukaryota; kingdom Metazoa; phylum Arthropoda; class Insecta; order Lepidoptera; family Nymphalidae; genus Boloria; species Boloria selene. The sequence continues at coordinate 5,849,081 of HG993133.1, forward strand.
GCACCTCATTTAAACGAAAACTGATTAATCAACAATCTTTATATTTCTACATTCTTTATCGTTAGGTCAGTATTGGTCTCTATAGTTTTTGCTTTTTAGGATGTAATTAACTACCCCTACCTTAATCTGACGAGCTCGAGAATTTCTGATGATCAATTTTTTTTTACTAATCTGATCCTGTATCCGTCACGGGCGGCCTTATATATGGGGCTCATGTTTGGTGGAGGTACTTAACCGGGTACAAGGTATCCCCCTGTATATTAATCTGCCGCGCTTGAGTAAATCTCGAAATCCCCGCTTGGGCTCCCCTACTAAAACGTAGACCTATCGATTAAGGTCATTTTGATTTCATAAATCCTTCGATGGGGTGCTAAAATTGTGTAGCTAGACAAGTGACATAAACGCTAGTAGAATAGAGTAATCAATGTAAGGGATTGACATAAGCTACGACTAGTGATTAGATTTAACGTATCGAATTTGTAATTGGTAGCCAAATGTAACGAAATGTCAGATTAGTACATATTACATAATTCCCCATACAGAAGTGTCACTTTTGACAAACGACTTCTGCTGTTAGCGTACGGCAAGGCGTTAGCGTTTATCGAAATAGAATAGACACGGAGCGTTTGCCACTTGTCTAGAGGGGCTAGCCAGTATATAAGTGTATAATCTATGGGGGCTAGTCTCTACAGTATATAAGTGTATAATCTATGGTCTCTACTCTCTACTCTATTGTATTGACTATTGTTTACATTAATTTATGATTTTACAATTTACATAGATGAATAATAAACTTTACCAGAAACGAAAGTGACAAATATCAAAATTAAAGAAGACTATTTATATGAGGTGCCTGTTCTAAGCCATATTATAACGAAAAAAAAATGTTGCCTGCCATTAAAAATATTTAATCACAATAAATTTTTTGTTCATAATAATTAATAAATATCACATTTTGCTTACATTTTAGGAATGTTATCAAAAATTTCCTTATTATTATTATATGCAACAAATTGGCTAGCCATTGCTCATAATAATTATAATGTAAATAAGAATGGTCAAGGTATTTATTGTACTATACTGATAAATTACTTTACACAAACGGTAGTAAACTTTTGGGTGACAAGAAAATATAATTCCATTGCAGAATTACTTCTATGTAGAAAATGTGGTGTAGATGTTGCTGATTCATATTACATTATAAGTAAAAATAGTCCCGGAGCTCAAAAAACTGAAAAACTAAATTTATTTGGCAGGCAAAATATAACAGTTCAGACTTTGATTAATCCATATGGTGTAAAATTTGAAATAGTAACAGCTGAGAAGGCAAAGTGTGAAAATGTTGGCCCTGTAAGTACACATAAAAAATCATTAAACATTTTGCCATAGGTTAGTCAAATACTTCAAAAAACACAAATTACAGCGAAATGGTTTATCCACTGTCATTAATAATATTTAATATAACTAGTATGATAACATAACTTACAGAGTCAAGGAGCAGATTCATGGTTTCCTGGTTATACATGGCGTATATGTATATGTCCTCACTGTGGGAAGCATTTAGGATGGACTTTTAGAAATATTTCTATTAAGCCAAATTCTTCAGATAATGGCACAGATATTGATTCATTTCATGGATTAATACTAAGTAATATACTTGGAGAAAATTGTAAGTTTAAAATGCTATATATAGTGTTTTTCTTATTATTTTGTTTAATTTTTTATAGCAAAAGTAACCACCCTTAGAATTACATTACAAGACTAATAGTTTATAGTTACTAATGAATAATGATAGTAAATGTTAATGTAGAGAAATCAAAAATCTTTTACTTATAAATATATTTGAATATTTATAATTCCATTGTGAAAACCAGAAATAATTGGAATATTTTCTGGTCCTTGCAACCTGCATATTAACAGTCTCAGGCCAAAAAGAAAAGTATACACATCTTGTATGAAGATTTTATGTTGTTCTTCATTCTGGACATGATTGTAGTGTTAGTTTATTTTCATACTTTGTGTTGATATTGTATAGTTTTGATATTCCTAAGAATTCCTCTTTAGATATAAGGGACATGAAATCAACAATTATGACTTATTACTTTTATTATAATACAAAAGATGACTTATAACCTGTTTCTGCCCAATTTTTCTTCTAGGCTCTGTGAAACTGCAAAGTTTTTTTTACATTTACTCTTAAGACATTCTATTTTTACTTTTATTTCATCATGATATAAATCCAATTTGTATGTTGTTCGACTTTTATTTGATAAATTAAAAGAGCTTCATACTTTTTAATTTTATCTCGAATATGGAATTCATTTATTAATTTTTAAAGACTTCCTGTTACAGCATCCCACCGTTTTGCACACTGTAATTATTGTTTTGTTGTTCGAGTTATGTTACAAACACATTATCTCAAAAGATATTCATTAAAATTAAATGAAGCTAAGACCAATTTTGTTCAAAATTAATACATGTTTTAAAATACAGTTTCTATCAAACTTGATTTATCTTAATGAACCATTTATATATTCCAGTTACAGATTCTCTAATAATGATGCCCAAGATGTACAGAATGTAATCAATGGAACAACCACCAATAAAACATTGAAAACTTTATACCTTTGAGACACTGCAAGGCTGTAAATGAATGTGAATAAGTAATGCATTAAAAAATACATTTTTTTATTTATAAAGACCTTTTATTCTATGTATCAGTAACAAAAATAGCTTTAGAAACAATCAAATCTAAATCTTAAACATTATGTAGTTAGTCAAAATAAAATAATACATTATGACCAGTAATATTTTACTGAACATGTCCGAAACTTATTGAACCTTTAGTTATGATTTGAATAAAACATGCTAAATTACCAATCTTCTTGTAATGAGATTACACTTATAAACTATAAAGAAACTTTAAATCACACATTTTTTTTTGTCAAATATATTTTTGTAATTTGGACAAATAATATTCTATATGTATGCTACTTACTAAGAAATAACTGCCTATGAAGTGGCAAAACGCTGATGTAAGGTTTGTTTAGTAGCAGCTGGTGTGGGAGTAAAATTAACACCAGATGGTGCTTCTTGATTTGCTCCAAAATTTTTCCCCTGAATGACAGCAATTTCTTGTTGAAGTTTTGGATTAAGAATTTGTTTGTTTACAAACTTTCTTCCTATTCCTCTGTTTCCTCCCCGTCCCCGTCCACGACCTCTACCTCTTGATTGGTTTGACTTTCTGCTTGAGTTGGACTGATTAGATCTATTAGACCTATTAGATTTGTTTGACCCAGCAGACCTAACACTTGCAGGTCCTTTCCTTATGTTATAACCACCAAAGTCTCTGTTCAATTTGGCTAATGTTTGTTGATTCAAATAACCTGTACTGCCAACACTATTTCTGCGTTTCTTGGTAAAATCATTTGCAACACTGACAGTTAATTGAGAAGCTGAATTTAGTGAATTATTTCTGGAGCGAGTGAAAGTCTGAGATCTTATTATATTGTTCTGCAAACTCTGCCTTTGCTGCTTTAAAATCTGATCAGATCTCAAACCTACTGTACTGAATCTGTTTCTGGTATTGAGGCCTCTTCCTCTCTTTGATATACCTCTTTTTGCTACAGCTAATGGTTTAAAATTATTATTAGCTCCTCCTCTTCGAGTGTTCATTCCAAGTCTACTATGTACACCACCACTAAATTGCTGATTAGAATTGGTTCTCTGTAGTCTAGTTTGTAGACCACCTGCAAAAGAAAACAAAATTTAAATACCTCCACATATTGTAAGAATATATGTCTGACATACTTAGAGTTATACTAAATATATACCTCTGTTTCCTCTATTTGATCTAACTAGAGGTGGCATATCTGCTATATTATTTTCAAGACCTGCTCTTCCTTTAGGAGTCAAACTTCTTAATTGAGACCTAGACCTTGATGCAGATCTTGTTCTTGGATAAGAAAATCGTCTCTGTTGTGAACGTGACCTATTCCTGGACTGAGATCGGCCACGTGACTGAGACCTTCCTCTAGGGCCGCGAGAACGTGAACGTGATCGACCCTGTCTGTTGTTACTATCCGACCTTGATTGAGAACGGCCACGACCAGCTCTTCCGCCGCGTATTCCACGTCCTCTTCCACGACCGCCCCCGCGTCCACGAATGTTACCGCCACCTCGACCACGAACGCGACTTGTCCTATTTTGTTGATTCTGTTTGATGATTTCATCTAAAAGTGTATAGAACATTTAAAAAATAACAATCGTGCATAACATTTTAGTGATACGAAAATAATTAAAAAGAATTACTATTAATCTATTCAATTCTCTTGTTAATGGTTTCAAAGCGTGCCACTTGAACACTGTAATAAATCTATATTGCATAGTATTTAGTCTCATCAAGTTACTCGTTCTCAGTGCAGGTTATAGACAAAATATAAAAAAGCATTTGTTTGCTTACCAAGTGACATGTTCACGGAGTCAGTCATTTTTATTTATAAGCAACAATGTAACTTTTATTTCCACCGAGACACATATATGAAGGCAACTTAGAGAAAAGAAATACCAATAGTATATTATTAAAAAGGTAAATAATGTTAATTTCTTCTTCCGCCTAAACTAAAATAGTTACCGCCTAACGAAAATTCTAAATATGGATTATGGCTACCACAGACTAATAATGTTCATGCATGATGCATCTATAACTAATACTTAGCACGGAATCAAAAGTTGTATGGGTACGTCAGCTTATCGTGACAATAGTTTCTATTTACGGCCGTGGCGTGACCATAGACTGGAGTACTGTGTAACTAAGAAAGAATATTGTTGAATATTGTTGTTGTCTCTTTTTAGCCCACATAATGGAAGCGAAGTTATAATTCGCGTCATGTAAAAAGAACGCTGGCTGTCAAGTTGCGCAGAGGCGATTTATAGGCCAATTTGGTGGTAAGACGCGGGGCGCGGGACGGCGAGGCACGCGCCGCATGCTTTCTGGCTCGCTATTGGTTTGTCAGTTCAAAATACCATCGTGCACATAAAAGTTATTAATTACGAAATATTTTTATATAAAAAGTAGAGAAAAATATTTTTGACGTATATTGTTTTATGAAAAGAGAGTCTGATAATAATGCAGTTAAAATATATATTAACCGAATTAATTTAATTTTTTGTAAGTAGATTAAACATTCTACATTAAATCTGACATATTTTATGAATTAATAGAATTGTATTTAATAACGTACTATCTAATATATTTTTTAATGTACCTAACAATAACCAATATACGTCGCGAGCGAAAGGTTAGTTCGAAAATAAAAGAATAGGCTTAGTAATTTCGTGTGCGAATATACCCATGCGCAAACACACCCCCCACCACTTCCCTCCAGCGTTCTTTTTACGTGACGCGAACTGTAGTCCCTCAAGATTTTGTTTTTTTTTTAATTTTTGAAGTTTTTTTTTAATACATCGTTAGTTCTTTTTTGTTCATTAAACGCTTTTTATACATGAACAATCATAAGCAGAGGTTTATTGACCCGTATTTGCTTACAAAATATTAAAAAATGCAGTAGGAACTGACCTCTATAATGATAGAGATCAGTGGCTAAAGGGCACATTTTTAATATTTTTTTTAATCACTACATAGTATAAAACATTCTTTGTCCCTATGTATGCTTAAATCTTTAAAACTACGCAACGGATTTTGATGCGGTTTTTTTTAATAGATAGAGTGATTCAAGAGGAAGGTTTATATGCATAACTAGCGGATCCCGCGGCTTTGCTATGCTAAATGTAGGGAAGAGCCCGAGCAAAGCGAGGGCGAGTCGCTAGTATTAAATAAATCACGAACCAATAGCGCCCCGGCAAGCACGCGACGTGCCCCGCTGCCCCGCGCCCTACCTTTGACCACCAAATTATTGACTGATAAATCACATATGCTCAGCTCGACAGCCAGCGTTCTTTTTACATGATGCGATTTATATTTATGGTTAAACTGGTGCTTATTTTCAAAAATATTGGTACTTCTACTTTCCATAGTTACCTTAGTAGTCTGCTGAGCTGTCAGCATAACATTATCAACTTTATTTGATGAGAGATAAAGAGAGAAAGAAAATAAAAATAATTATACCAATTCAAATTTGAACTTATATGTATTTTATTTAACAAAGAGAAATACGTGAAATAAATAACATAATAATATATTTTAAAGAAATATTAATTTGTACATTACATAAATTTTCTTAAAATTAATCAATTTATATTTATATTCATAGGACAACAATTAAATTTTGTAACAACTTTTAGTTTGTTGTAATTAATTTAAGCTTAAAACAAATATAATTTTCACAAATTTATCATAAAAATGCTTATTTTATAATAAGAGTAGTTTTGTACAGAAAACGTAATTATAAAATATCGGCTGAGTTTGTAAAGTGAATCACAGTTTAAAATGTGGTGTTCCCGAAGCCATCGAAGTAGGCGCGATTAAAGGCCGTTATATATAACATTTAAAATATATATATATTTTCTTTAAAATACATGTTGACAATATCATTTTTAAGTACAATGAATGCGAATTTTTAGCTGTGTCATTAACACTTCTTAAATCAATAGAATAATATTTAATCAGTGGATAATTTCTGATCACATTTGCTGCTGTATACAAAACAGAATTTATTAATGTTCTAAGCTAAGATCAAGAGAGAACAATTTATCACATATACAAAATTATACTGTTTCCTACCTCCTGAGCATGCAAGAGCTATTTATTTATAAGAATTTGTTGTATTTATATTAACATGTTATATTACAATAATCAGTGCTGAATAGGATTTAAATTTGAAGTTTAATACTATAAATCTATTTAGTAATTCTAAAATATAATGTTATATAGCACATACATGTGATATTTCTTGTAGGTACATAGATTCATTCTCGGGCACTAAACACCAATCACAGAAAAGATAATAGTTTAATATTTAGTATATTTTATAGTTAGCTCTGCAATATTATTGTGCAAGAGAATCGAGAATAGAGCCGCCGACGGGCGAGTTCACACAACACTTGGCACCTTTTGAGTATTAACGCTATCATATACATACATAATTAACCATATCGATACACTCGTTCAAAAATACTACATCTAGAGGAGGCACATACTTCAGGTCGACGAAAAGAAGTTCGAAGAATATAGCAATAAATACAACCGTAGGTTCGAATCATTTACAATGAGGAGGTGCTAGAGGCGGATATCGCTAGTGGCGGCCAGCAGCGGTCCGCGGCGCCGCCAGTCTGCCTCGGCCTCCGCCCCCGGCGGCGCGTCGTCCTGCGCGCCGTAGCGGTGCAGCGTGAGGAACTTGAGGTTGGCCACGATGGAGGAGTTGATGGGCCGCGTGGGGATGTTGACGGTGGTGGCGGAGCGCTCGATGCGCTTGGCGCGGGCCTCGGCGGGCGCCAGCTCCAGCGACTGCCCGCGCCCGTACAGCCGCGACTGCCCGAAGCGCGGCGTCAGGCGCCCGATCAGGTTGTCCTCTTTACGCGTACCCTTGTTCGAGTTTTGCGTCTCCTCCGGCGGCTTCGGTTTCTTCTTGAGAAAAAATGGTGTGAGTCTCTCCGTGAAGGGGCGCGAAGAGTGAGATCCGGCGTCGTGTACGTTCGACGTTGAATTTGAGGTTTTAAGGGGTTTTATAGAGCTAGATTGTGTTTTTATTGGATTCGATTTTCTCTGCAAACTTATCCTCGAGAACATCCCGTATTCTTCCTTTTCTTTAGAATCGGTTTCCTCCGCCTTGACTTCGTCCTCGTCGACGGTGGACGGCTCATCCTCGCATACTTTTAAAACACAATATGTGTCACGCTGCAGCTCATCTAGAAGACTGTCATCGTTCGACACAGTATCGATTTTACTGGCGGGTCGAGCGTCGCTTCCTAGTGCACTCCCTCGATCGTCTGGATGTGCGCCTTCGGGTAGACTCGTGGTGGATCCACAGATATTTTCAGGCTTAAAAGACGCGTGTTCGTCAGATTTCGAGACATCTATTTCCACAGGTTTCGGTTGCAGCCGCCCTCTCGCCGTGTTGCCGCGCGGGGGCACCGCCGGCGGCGCGTCGTCGTCTGATGCTTGCGCGTGGCTCATAAAGTTTGCCATGAGTTCATATTCTTTGCAGTGATTTGCTACGTCGTGTTCCGGTCGTTTCGGCCGGCGGAGAGGGGGCTTCAGCTCCACGTCGACGTACTCGCAGAGGGGCGCGGGGGCGGCGGGCGGCGCGGGGCGGGCGGTTGGCGCGCGGGCCGGCGACAGGCGGGCGGGCTTGGGCGGCCGCGCGGGCTTCTCCGTGGAGGCGTCGCTGTCCTCGGACGGCTCGTGCTTGATGCAGGACATGGTGAGGTAGCCGCTGCCGGTGGACTTGTTCGACTTGCCAGAGGAACGCTCGTCCCCGTGGCGGGCCAGCTTTAAGGATTCGGTACTGGAGCAGATATCGTGTGATGTTTGAAGTGGAAACGACTTGCCGTCGAGATCGATGCTAGGTGAGACGTCGTTTCTCCAGGGTCGCCAGAAAAAGGAGCCGTTGTCATTATTGGTCGCGGCTCCAGCGAGATGCAAATAATTATCATCGCCAATTGGAGCCTGTCTGTAAATAAAGAAAATAGTTTATTATATAAGTTATTTGAGATTTTTTCTCTAAAATATAAGATTTATGCAACAGATAATAATAATAAACTTACTTGCTACCATATTTTGTTTCTCTAGCAAGTGATCTTCTGTATATACAATGTCTATGCTCGAGGTCAAACATTATTTTTTGCAATTCTCGTAAAGTCGCCGCTTCGGCTTCCCTTTCTTCTGGATTCATGTCATCTATAATGTTAATAAAAATAAGCATAAATATAATTAATGTATATAAATCGCACTAATACTTAGCATTTCAATTCAAATTGGCAAGCGAGTATACATCACAAGTACGGGGTAAATATTCACCATATAAAACTCTGTTTTTCAGAAGGCGACTTTTAGCTTTATAACATCACTGTTTATACTAGCATAATTATATTTATTTCTCTTTAATTAAGACGAACAAAGGTTTTGCAAAAAAACTAGGACCAGTTTCTTAAAATCTTTCATTGCTTACAACTTTTGCATTTATAAATGTGTGTGCTTAAGATTTTTACACATCGCTCTAGACAAGACAATGACAACAAATACAATGAGGCAACGCAAGTATTTTAATTCGCCGTATAAAGCAAGCAATATTAAATAATATTTCATTTGCATTTCCCGCGGCTTCGCACGCATTCTAAAGACCGGAAACCAAATTCTTACTGAGTCGCGCGGTATGGTATCTCGCAGAACTAACGCCCGCCCTTCCCGTTTTCACAACATTTTTCATTGATGCTCCGCTCCTATTGGTCATAGCGTGATGTAATATAGCCTGTAGCCTCGATAAGCAGACTATCCAACACAAAAAGAACTTTTCAAATCGAACCAGTAGTTTCTGAGATTAGCGCCTTCAACCAAACAAACAAACACTTCAGCTTTATAATATTAGTATAGATTCATTATAGCAAGATTTAACATGTTTCTAAATTTGTTGCCTGGACTTTATATAGTCTAATATTATGCTGCGCATCGAAACACAAAGTCAGAGTCGCCAATAAGTTAGAATGGTACAGTAACACTTTTTTTATGTTTATTAATTGTTTTGTATGTTTCCCTTAAAAATAAATAAATAAGTAAATAAATAAATAAACAAACGAATGAACGAAATAACGAATAAATAAATAAATAAATCTATATAAATAAAATGATAGAGGTCTACAGTTGTGCGCGCATCACGGAAAAATTACCGGATAGATTTCAATGAAACTTTCTAAGTTTTATTTCTTAATCACTTGGCCATTATCAAAAATAAATTGATTGCGATATCTTCATTTAATAAAAAGTTATTAAAGTTTCAAGAAACAACGATTTGTATAAGCACTGCGTGTTCAGTGATGTATGTTTCCTTCTCGCGGAGTAGTGGGGCTAGCGGCGTAGCGCGCATGCGTAGGAGAGGGGAAGTCTCTTCTCCCTCTGCCTCATGATAACTTTGTTTATATTTCAAGCAACGCGGACGAAGTCGCGGGTATCAGCTAGTAAATAAATAAACACATAAACACAGGTGAACTGACCGGGCGGGCGGTGCAGGCGCTCGTCGAGGCGGTGCACGTGCGCCACGAGCAGCGCGTGCAGGCGCTGCAGGTCGCGCGCGGGGTCCAGCCGCAGCGCCAGCGCGGCCGCGCAGTGCCCGCCCTCGCCCCCCGCGCCGCCCCCCGCGCCGCCGCAGCCCTCCGCGTCCGCCTCCGACCGCCCGCAACTGTTCAAATGTACATTAGCTAATTACATATTATATTTTTACAACTTTTAAACTATGTAACTAACCTAACCTAACCTAACTAATAAAAAGAATAAAAGAATATAACATCTTTCTTGTACTTTTTCCTATATTTTCTGTGTTTCTGTTTATTTCCTTCTGTTTTCGGGTGTACAATAAAGAGTTACTTACTTTCTTACTTTAGAGATAATTCACAACCTACATATTATGTTTGATATGCATAAAAACATAGGGTGTTACTAAGATTTTAGGGTAATGGTGTGCAGGAGACACATTTGGAGAACTTCAAACTTTCTACTTGGCGGTAGACCATGCAGGTTGCATTTGGTACTTTTCTGATAGCAGATCGTACAGAGAGAGCATCTCCTTGGATGTTCTTGTTGAGTGGGAAAGGTTGCTTTCAGTTTAAGTGACTACTAAAACCCAATTGGCAAGAACCCAAGTGGGTTAAAGTAGTACTGGCTTTTCTTGCCCCTAAGAACCACCTGTATGTATACCGGTGATATGAGTAAATGCATTTCCCAATGTTTAACATATCACAAGTCCGCAGCATTGCTTTTGATATTATTTCCATACAAGTAGTTATACAACTAGTGTATGTATTTTGAGAGTATAGTACTAGGCTAGCATAAGGAATAAGGACATAGATATATTTAATGATAAATTATTTAGTTTTAAAAAAAAGATTGTTGTCTCTATAGCATCCTTTATACAGTACATATAGTATTAAATTATGTTTATTTAATCTTAGAATATTCTTAAAACGTTAATAATATTAGTTTAGTATATGGTTTTTAATTTTTAAACTATTATGTTGAAATATTGTTGTTTTACCTACTAGGTATATTTAATGTCGTTATCACCTATAATTAAGGTACTATTTTTTAAGTTTTATTTTCCATGTACAAATGTTTTCATGTTTTTGTAAGTACTTTGTTGGTGGTCTAATAAAATAAAATAAGCGTATATGATATCGCACCACGTCCACTTGGAGTCCGCGTAGTATCCGGCGTGCGGCGCGGCGGGCGCGCGGCGGCACAGCGCCGACAGCAGGCGCAGCCACTCCGCGCGCTCCACGCAGTTGCTGGCCTGCACGAACAGCACGCGCTCGCGGTGTACTGCGGACACATGGCACGACTTAGGCATAGTATAAAGAATGACAAGTAGAGCAACTTCATACAAACGCACCGCGCGCGGCTCGTATGTGTGCGTCATAGTATCTTTACGTTGCCGCACGCACACTCAAACAATATCTCGAACCGTTTATCAGTGCGCCAGTCAAGGCTAACGCCGCACAAGTTTCGCGCGTCACGGCTTTTCACTATATTATGAAAAATGTGTGATATTCGTAGAAGAACTTATTGCTGTGTGTTTGGGTGTCTAAATGTATTAAGGGATATAAAATAAAAATGATGATATTATTTAAAGGTATTTATTTATTAAAATAAGTTAAGCAAGTAACTACAGGCCTAATTAAAATAATCATAAACATGTAGAAACAAAATATTTTACATTCTTAAATGTATATAAATAATAAATATTTTAATAACACACTTCCCGGCCCTTGCCAATTTCTGAGCACTGAATTAAAATTTAGCTACAGTGACAACCCTGTGTCAGGTAGGTAATTCGGATTGGGCCGAAGTTGCCCTACTTCTTCTTTTTATACTATGACTTAGGTAATAAAATAAACTAATTATTATTAATAATGCAATTTTAAATAGCAAATTTGTACTATTTGAAAGTATATAAAACAATTTGTGGTTACCAGTAACCAGCATATGTAAAGAAACATGCAAATGTGTATCCAAAGTGGACGTAAAACCGTTTTTACATAAGTAAAAGTAAGTCCTTCAAAATGACATACTGGGAAATATTAACTTAATAAAAAATCTACATTTTTATAGATTCCCAATTCACTTCCACAGGCGCATGCGAGATTGATTTCTTACATACATGAATTCTTTGCCTCAATTTTATACAAATATAGATGTACTAGCATTTCCCGCGGCTTCGCACGCGTTCAAAAGACTGGAAACCAAATTATTTCTGAGTCGCGCGGTATGGTATCTCGCAGAACTAACGCCCGCCCTTCCCGCTTTTTCAACATATTTCATTGATGCTCAGTTCCTATTGGTCGTAGCGTGATGTTGCCTTCCTCGATAAACAGACTATCCAACACAAAAAGAATTTTTCAATTCGGACCAGTAGTTTCTGGGATAACCGCGTTCAACCAAACAAACAAACTCTTCAGCTTTATATATTAGTATAGATGAAGGAATTACCTATTTGAAAGATATTGTTGGCGTCGAGCGGCGCGCCGGCCGGCGGGCAGTCGACGGGCGCCACGCTGAGCACGCCCGCCAGCGCCAGCCGGTGCGCGCCAGAGCCCTTCGCGCCGCAGCGGGACCATGACAACTCGCCACTGAAATGTTTGTGATTTTATTACTTGATACTCTCACTGAGATGCACTTCTAGTAGCCTATATTATTTATATGTTGAAAATGAATTGAGAAAATATCAGAGGTGCGAGATTTTTAACTTGCTTCAATGGGTTTCTAAAAGAGCACATAACTACTGCGCTGTATTAAATGAAACTATCTTCTCTTTCTTCTTTTTGTCTTGTTTTTTTTGTTATTTTGGTTCCTAATATAATGTATCCCATGGGATACTTTTCAGTAAACATGTACCAATATGTCGCGGATTTATTATGATTTTTGGTTCTATATTTAAAAGAAAGTATAATACCTAGTGAGACGAAAGTGTCGTCTCTTGCAGTGCGCATGCGCCGAGCGCGCCCAGCGCCGCCGCGGCGAGCCCGCGCCCCCGCGCACTCCTTCAGACGACCGCTTTATCATCGTCCTGCATGCAAAATATTTCTTATAAAATACTATTATTAGACCAAAAGCTTAAAAAGAAATTAGCTATTGATTTCCACTATCACTTAAATTAGTTGGGCTATAGACACGTAATAAAGTAACAAACACACTCACACACGAACTCAGACAATGCACGATTTTGCCAAACTTTCGCATTTTTAATTTTCGGACCAATTTATTTTATCCATATTTTAAATAATAACTTAACTGATTTTTTTTTCGAAAAGTGTAAACGATCCAATATTTAATCGTCATATAAATAAAATTGTCGTAATTTGAATTTCGATATGTATAGATGTTTGAAAAATATATATTATATATACAATTTACATAATATATAGCCTTTACTTTCCATCATACCTCAATATGAGAGTGAATGTAACAAGCCAAAATAAATACAAAAATAATTAGTTTTGTCAAATTAAAAATAAAGGAAAATAACAGAATGAAATAGAACTGTATAGCAAAATCAAATCACATGACTGGAAACTGAAGAAAAGTTGAAAATTAAAGATACATACCCATAACTTTTCCAAATGATGCATAAAAAAAGCATAATATTCGATTTTAGAACATTCAGTAAGATAAAATGAAGTGCTAGGAGTAGTGGAAATGTCTTATAGGTATGTAAAAGCGCTCACCCTTCCTTCAGCAGCACCGGGCTCTCCTGGATGTTGTTGTTCTGCGTGTCCGAGCTGCTTGAGATTATTTCTAGAAACTGCCTTATTGCTTGCACCTGAATATTAAATTATTATTAATAATATTGTATATTATTTTATTAAAATCCGACAAAAAACATTAGAGGAGAAAAGGTATCTATTTTTTCACGCATCATCATATGTTTGTAATATGACTGAAAATTTGCTCATAAAAAGAAATAGTCTGTGTTATATTGCTAATTGAGCAGCTGACATTAACAGGTCCAATGTATGTACTTAAAATATGATTCAGTACAAATATGACTCAGTGCTCTTCTACTGCGGCGGCCAATACTAATTACCATTCATATGTTAAAAGTAAGAGACAAAGGCATTAGTACAACGCACCAGCGCGGGTGTACTTATATGTACCTTTCACCGTTAATTAAAACTGTTCATGATAACATCCCAATAATTACGATACTAAAGACAAAGAGCCATAAATAAAAAAGGTTTATGCACCACATTAAGGCTATATAAGAAAGTCATAACATAATTTTTATTAGTCATTGAGATAAAGAAACCCACCGACGATGTATGAAATTTTATCGGCATTTTATCGTACTCCCTAGTAATAAATCATCAATATTGTCTTTCTTTATAAGGGACTAGCCACCTGATCGGCTTCGTGCTTGTGGGTCCTGAAGTCCTGTTACTTAAAGGTATTATAATTTCTGACAACACATTTTTCTTCACAATAAAAACGCCTATAGAGCACTTGAGTATAATTTAGATTTCTATTCGAAAAAAAGTTTAAGGTTTAGAGTAGTTTCATAATATTAGTATGGTTTTTGTCGAATATCTAAATATACCCCAAAGTAATACCGGAAAATCTACAATTCGTTAATGCGGTTTCAGTGTGTGTTATTAAACAATAAATTTGTTACACATACATATTTTAAGATATGAAGTCATAATTACTGTTTACTTATCCATAATATTATTGTATTATTGATGTGACATCCCTATTGAAGCCAGACTGGCTGATTGAATGGAATCACATTCATTACATTTGAGGTAAACATGTATCATATTTATAATAATATGTATGTATTTAAAAATTATATATAGATGGCGCTGTGTGTAATAATCTCCCAAGATAATTATTATAATTTATGTATCGCACATATGTGGTGCATCATGGAAAATAAATAGCAATTATCCGACATATAAAATTCATAAATAACGTATTTCCAATTATCTGAAAGTCCATGCGATAGTTTTATTTCGATTTGATTGTATATTAAATATTCTATAAATAGTTTGATTAAATTAATATATAACTTCAATAGACGGCTCATGCGATAATTTTCGAGATTAAAATACATAATTTTTATACATTTTTATACAACATCGAACGTTAACGAAACGTTCCGTATTATAATAAAATTTGAAAATTGACTCTAAAATTAATGTACATATACAAAAAAAATCTTAATTATTTGAAGAAACATTTTACATGCAGTTCAAGTATGTAAATTTTGATGTAGGGGATAAGCTATGAAATTATTTTTCTATCTACGTCCATCTAGGTCTCTTAAGTAGAGATTGATATATCTTAACAATTCGGTGGGACAACATCTTTTTGACAAAATTTATTATTATCAATTTATTTAATCAAATAGTTCAATCACTAAACTTAGCCTCAAACAAACTTCGAACCTAAAACCTCAGCACCTACAGCTACATGTCTACCTTGCTACAGAACCACCAAGGCAGATAGTATATACTATACTAGCCTTTCCCGCGGCTGCGCTCGCATTCTAAAGGCTGGGAATCACCGCCGCCGGAGTTAAGTTAAAACTATAATATCTCGTTAGATATTTATTGAAATCAAATGATCCCAAGAACAATTTAGTTCAAAATTAAATACTCGTGATGACTAACTTATTTATTTAAGTGAAGATTAATAGCAAATTTATAAAACATCTTCGCAAATAATGCGTTATAGCGAGTCAACCTTAAAAGATAGACATATGCTACCGCTGACTTTTTTTAGAACATTTAAAGGGGAACAATTCTGTCATACATGATTTTTGCATAACTTTAACCGTTTACACAGCGTACGCGATGAAGGAAAAGAAATATTTTTCTTCTTTTTCAAATCGGACCTTCCTGAGATTAGCGCGTTCAACCAAACTCTTCTGCTTTATAATATTAGTATAGATAAGGAGGTTCTCACATGTCGTGGCGTGCAGAAGCTGCGGTACAGCTCGGCCATGTACTCCTCCTTGCACACCTGCTGCGCGGAGCGGCTGCTCACGAGGTTGCCCAGAGATTGGATCGTCTTCGAGATCAGGGTTAGGGTGCGATTCGTTTGCGGGTCCTGCAAAATAATATAAAGGTTCACTGTGGTTCACACGAGACATAACCCGTATTCTGCTTTTCTTAGACAATATTTAATATGGTTTAATAAATTTTATCAAAAAATCTATTTTCCGTCAAATGTATTGTATGCATTAGCATGAAATGATCTTTTGAGCATTCTGTTTTTACTTTACCACTGCATTACACTACAATACTTTCAGAGGCCTGTACAGATTGTAGGTGGTAGTTTACTCACAGACTTACAGACTAACTTCTAATTTTGATAATGTAAAAATGACGATTCAAGAGAGCTTGTAAAAGTCTATTTAAAAAAAAAATTGATTTGATTATAAATTTAACAGACATCAAGATTGATCACAGTGATCGAATCAGGGCCAATCGGAACTAAATCGACTTGCCACCAAATCATCACTACATAGTATGTATAAACCAAAGTCGCTTTCTCTGTCCCTATATCCCTATGTATGCTTAAATCTTTAAAACTACGCAACGGATTTTGTTTTAATAGATAGAGTGATTTAAGAGGAAGGTTTATATGCATAACTAGCGGATCCCGCGGCTTTCCCTGTGCTAAATCTAGGGAAGAGCCCGAGCGAAGCGAGGGCGATTCGCTAGTTCATATATAAGACTCCAAAAAAGCCAACAGAGGTAGTAAACTTACAATTTGTTCAGTGGTGAGATCAAACAGCTTCGGGCCGAGTATGGCGGGCGCGAAGAACCGCAGGAAGATGAAGCCGGACACGACGGAGTAGCGCACCTCCGCGTTGGCGGGGAAGTGCCGCGCCGCGCACTGCCGCAGCGCGTCGAACAGCCGGCACATGGTCGCCGGGCACAGCGCGTACGACGACGTGATCGCCGCGAACACCTGCGACCGGTGTACACTATGTTAGACCACCTGTTGAGTTACTTCCGAGCCGGTGGTAGCTTCCTCATAGATTTACAGACTGACATTTAATTTAAATTCTATATTTACATAACACAAAAAAACAACAAAAATAAACAGCAATATTTTTTTTCTTTTTGGACTTATGCTACATTATCGGTATAGAAGCAAATCCGCAGTACTTTCTCTATGAAACAATTCATTTTGTCAATATCATAATGTAGAAAACAGAATGAAGAAGAAACATTAAAAAGGAGATAAAAAGGCTATATTCGATAAAGTTATATAAAAAACGTGTGGCTTGTTGTAAAAAGTAAAAATATGTTTGGTGCAGCAAGATAATTTATTTGGCGCCGTCATAACATTATCTCACTGAAGTTCAAAGACTCGATTTCCGCTCGGCCAAACGTTTGTATCGGCTGCATATATATAGATTTGTTACAATACTCTAAACTCTCTCTCTCTACTACTCTCTCTCTTGCAAATATAAAAACAAATTGAGTATTTCGACCTTTTCTTTTATATTAGTTTTATTATCCGTTTTTTTTCTTCTTTATTTTGGTATTATCAATACACCCAATTCATTTAAATGTATAATTTGACTATCCACAAACATAATTCTATTAATTTATGCTTGATGTTGCTGGTACATAGTACAGATTAGTATTTAACTTCAACAAAGTAACTTGAAAAATAAGTGGATATTTATGGCTTATAGACGTTTCGTTGGTTTACATTTTTAGATCTTGAAATCAAGTCTAAACGTATGAATGAGATGGCCGCTGTGACTGAAATACAAATTCTCTCTTGCCCTTCTGACACATCCATGACAAAACTATTTTCAACATGATTACCATTTGCTGTCTTAACTCTTAGTAATACGGCTAATGAAGACATTATGAAAAAACAAGCATGTCTAAGAATATTTAACTTAATCCCGAAAATCGAATGAAGTCTTGCCTTTATTCATACCCGTTATGAATTACCTGTGCTCAGTAGGTCGTTAGATTGGATATCTATAATTCTAAATGAAAGCGTACCCTTTCCACGTAGTCCTTTGCCTTTCTTCATACCCGTTATGAATTACCTGTGCTCAGTAGGTCGTTAGAAGGGTTGGATATCTATAATTCTAAATGAGCTTACCCTCTCCACGTAGTCCTTAAGGTTGGCGAGGTTGGCGGCGACGGCGGCGGCGGGCTTGACGCGCGCGGGGTCTATCTCGCAGGGGCGGCGCTCGGCCAGCACGGCGGCCAGCGTGGGCCGCAACACGCCGCGCAGGTACGACGCGCCCGTCAGCCGCATCGCCTCGTCCATCATCTTGGACACTAGCGTGTTGCCGCGGAAGATGGTCGTCGCGTCGCTGTAACATATTTTTTTCTTAGTCTTCAATACTTACTTAAGGGTTATAATGTGAGCAACTTGTTAATTAAAAAAAATAAAAAAAAACATATCGTCATGAGTTCGCAACAATGGAGTTACTTCTACAGGTACAGGCTTTGCCACTCTGCGCCTGTGTCACTGTCATTGCCTTTTCTATCAGATTGGATACTACCGTGTCACAGGTTATTGTCGACATATCATTCTTAAATTTTAAATAATTTAAATGTATATTTTAACATAAAATGAATAACATTTTCATAATAAATACAACACCGTCAGTCTAAATTCTAAAATCGTTAGATTTTCTAGGTTGTCTCATCTCATTTTGTTTTAAGATTACAAAAATTAGACAGTATGTATATTTGCAAGAATGAAAATTATATATTATATGAGAAAAATGTATAATATTTTTTGAACTAACCCACTAACTCATTAGGTAATATGTTATATGCAATAAAACTGAAATTGTATATAAACGAAAACATTTGAAAAAAAAAATTTATAAAACTAATATGCGATATCAGTGTCGATTTGATTATAAAGTTTATCGACGCTATTACGTTACGTTCACTTCCTGTGAGCACGTTGAGACCACTGAAAACATTTATTGCCTCGATAAGAGAGCGTTATCTTTGCGAAAACAGAACAAGAATCATATTTATAATACTTATATTTGTTTTAAATGTTTCAGATACTTATTTTCCTTTTTTTATATGTAGATATAATATGTAAGTTTAATCATTATTACACTATATGGCAGCTTTAGTTGAGCTTAAGCTGTACAAAAAACGCATCGTTTTAACTTCTTTTTATAATGTAAGTATGAATAAAAAAAACTATGAAACTGATTTTTCTATATATATTTTTTAAGTTGAAAATTGCTATTCAAGGCTTTCTTGATTTCCCCCTAATAGTATTTGAAACTTGACAGCTAAACATTACGTGCACTTTTGTTTTAAAAAGCATGCAACATTGAGTATATAACTAATGTAGCAGTAACAAGCATTTACACACATATGGATACGCCGAGGATTTGTAACGTGGTCAAGGTAATATTGCGATAAACTAAATTACCTACTCCTCAAAATTCTCACAAAACCGTCGCATTACATTGTAAAGACAATTTCTTCACAAATATGAATTATAATTATGTACATTAAGAGTTTTCTTGTAGGAGATTACCATCGCATAATGATATCATTATAAGATGATTATTGCTCTTTATATAAAAGCGTTTCTATATCAATTTGAAGTTTTTAATGACAATGCTTATCTTAGGACGGTAAGTTTAGCGATAAAAGTTACGACCGTGGGTATAGATTGTGTAATGATAATTATAATATTGGGAAATACGAACTGTTTATGTACATTAAAAACAAACATTTATAAACCTTGCCCTAATTATGAAAAAGTTGCCAAATTGTAAAAATTGCGAAGACGATCTCATAAAATATTATGGAAATAATTTTATTGTGTGTCTTAATACTGTTATTGAAACCGAATTGCAGCAAAATGAAGCCTTTTAATGGTATTCTCATTATTATTTTTATCTAAATTTTATTGTTTTATCTCGTGGAAAGAGATCAATTCAATGACAAAACGCAGCCTCTTTGATAAATGTGCGTTCATTTAAAATATCTGGTGATCTTTAGCTAAATCTTTATATCTCAATCTCTATCACCTTTATCTGATAAGAATCTAGCGATCTCTTTTGACATTGCTGATATAAAAATGTCCATTTTAATATTGATGTTTTCAATAAACAGTTTTTACTTTTAACTTTATATATATTTAGTTCATAAAATATGTTGCTGTCCTCGGCCCTGCACCGGTAGTTACCACTAATGCGAAAAATATTCTTAAAAATTTTTGAAATCATTTATTTAAAGTTGTGGGTAAAAACTGTCTGTAACGAGTACAGTAAACGAGTAGTGCCTTTGAGACGTCTAAAACCTTACCTTACCTTAGCCTCTCTTGTGAACGTGATTGCTACAGAGCATTCGAAAGAAACCAAAAATCTAAATAAATCTGGGGAAAAATTCGAAAAGATTTTCAGGTTCGGTCAAAATTAATGTAAAGTTTAAAAATTTATAAATGAAAATAAGTTGGAGTGATTAACTCATTCTTGCTATTGATTTTTCTCATGCCATAATGAAATAACATGCTAATTGTTGTCTTCATTATCGCCATTGTCTCGTCTTCAGATAGTGCGTTTTAAATAAGTGATTTCACTTAAGATAACATAAACACCACTGATTCTCAACAATATTTACGTGACGTTTATGCAATTGAAACTAAACATATTATAATCGTTAATTATAAACATTATTAATTATTATACATACATATGTTTATTATCAATTATCACGTAGTTTTAACTGTGTATTGATGTTAATACACAATAAAAACTACACGTTATAAATAAAAATATACCTTTCTGTTAACTATTTTTTCTGCAATACTTAGAATCAATTAAAAATAAGCCTTTTATAGCGCTCGTAAAGTTCTACAAAGTTGCAAGCGTTTATTAATAAGTAATGTTGTTATACATATATTGTTAGATAACTTAACAAATTATTATTATAAATTACAAAAAAATCAATACAATTAAAAAGTGTACTTACGTGAGAACAGATATCTCTGCATCGGCGAGCTCCTTTACTATGGGGACTATGAGGTCGTGGTGCGTGAACAACCGCACCAAAGGCTGCGCCGCGTCCGTTTTACTCGATACGATCTCGCCCAGGATGTACACCGCTGATGTGGTGATCGGCTGTCGGGGGACGGAGAGTTAACGAACGGAAACCGCTATCACATACTACGAGTATTAACAAAGGACTTTTGAATTTATTCTCCAAGTGTGTAAAAATAGGTATAAATAACTTTTATTTCACAAAGTATTTCCCGTTGGTGAGTAGTTTGTGACGGTTACTTCGGGACATTATATAAGCATAGCATACACGTACTGATGAGAAATTTCCTACCAAGTGTTGCAAGATTGAAACTCTTGAGGGACCAACATTTGTTTTCTTATAAATGTTTGTAAGACCTAGTAAGGAGAAAGGCAAGAATAAATATTAGATGAAATCTATGCAGATAAAATCTCAGTAAACAGCGCCACCACAAGTCAACACATGAAGCCTATATATGGGTAACGTTAGTTCAAACTCAAATAACTTATTTTTATCCAGCAATAACAAAAAAAAAACGGTTAAAAACCAACACACAATAATAAATCACAGTAATTCTGCATGAGCAGTCATAAAACATTAAAACATAATGCACTATTAACTGTCTCGACCAAAAGCTTATATAATACAATACTTATGAATCATCATCACAAAAAATAATAACAGCTATATTACATCCTATACTATTAATCGAGCAATATTTGCATATACATACATAATGCATGTATATATTATATTTATAAAGACTTTCTCGAGATGTAACGATTTCGATGAAATTTGTAATTTATTTACTTCAGAAAAAACAATTTCTTCTTATTTTCATAAGTCATAATTTCGAATAACCTCATGGTTAAAAAGTTGGCCTACTACGCCGAAGGTCAAAAGTTTGTTTTCATTCTTACAATATTAAATTAATTAGCAATTTTTGTATTTTTTATATTTAAATTTATTTCGTACATCTCGGAAACGGGTCTAAGATTTAGATCTTTTTTTATTTAGATTGTGGTTTAGATAAGGTTTGGCTTTTTAGGTTTAATTACATGCATATATTATGTATTTGGGTATTCTAATTTATTTGTAAATATTAATGTACGTATTTTATTTTTTTAAGCTTATGTTTTACCAGATTACATACTTCAATATAATAATGCAAAGCTTAATAAATATTTGCCTCTATGTATACAGTACTTAGCTAATCTGAAGTTGCTGAACTTTCACTGGGGGACGTAGAATTAATAAGATAAGAGTAAAAGATCATCATCGCGAAAGAGTAAAAGAAAGAGAATAGAAGAAAGAACGTTTAACTATGAGAAGACCCAATTTTAATAGGACTTTGACCTACTCTATGCATGAAGGTTATAAATACAGTTAGGCCAACATAATAAAAGAGAACACGCTTACCTTCTGTTGTACGCTTCTTAAAAACAATTCTTCTAGTTGGGTGTAGTGGTGTAACGGGAACACGTGGTCCACTGTGTACTGGAGTAGTAGCCTCAGGGAGCCCAGGGTGGCGCTGCCGGCCGCGGAGAGCCGCGTGCCCGGCGGCGTGGCGCCGCGGGAGAGGGCACCTCCCGCGCGCGACGTTAGGAAAAACCTACACAATTTATCATTTTTCTTAGACGTTTATCAGACTACTTTTATTAATGTGACAATTTGTGAGTGTACGCTTGTTACTGCCTCACGACGTAATTATGACTTGGGAGTCACATAGACTACTTGTAGGCATTTAAAGACGCACTCGAACGAAGCGAGGGAAATATCGCTTGTTATCTCTCAGTCTACCTTAAACCATTCATTCAATTGCGATGAAACTTTGCTAATAAGAACAGGCCACAGATTGCTTCTGACATGGTAATATTCAAATTGTAATATATACCATAGAAACAACTAATAATTTAGGTATCCGCATAAGTAATGACCCTGCCATTGCTGTGCTATTATTTATATTAACTAGCATGTTGGTGTATAAAATAAGTAATAATCTTATAAAGAGATCGCTGGTGTTATATTTCATAAGCTTCTTCAGTCTTCTGTTTGCGGCTTGGTGGACGTGTCTGATGACCACTATTTAGTCTAAAACCACTACTTGACCATGACCTTCGCTTTAAATGGAAGCGAACGAACCATATAAATAACAATTTAATCTATCAGTTTTATTCAGAACTAAAGACTTCGTCACTAGATACGTTTTAACGGTTAGTATACATTTCTTAGAAATCAGATATTTTCCGACCATAAAAAATATTTTATATCTTGATCCGGATAAATAGCTATCATCGTAGCAAACATCAATATGCGATGCGGTCACAGACAACAACACTCAAAAGAATTTGATGAAAAAAAAGATTGATTCCAATTTCAAACTAAGATTTTCCTAAATATATGTAGCTACAGATTCGAGTAAGTTTGAGTTTTATAAAATATATTCACCCCTGCCTATATTGAGTGCTTCCAATAAACATCAATTAAATCAGATCATTCGTTCCCTAAATTTTGTGCCATATAAAAATAAAAAATAAACATTTATATAATTTACATTTTAATCTATATATCTTTTAACCATTAACTTTTCAGACAGCATTGAGCAACTTTGACCTTGTTAAACTTTTATTAGGTATGAGATATATGTACGAAGCAAAAGATTTGTTTTGAAAATAAACAGACTGTGTTATGGATATTACTAACTCCATTGTCAGGCATTTCTCAGACATAAGTGTTATATTTCGTATGAAGTAAATATAAGCTAATTAGGTCCATTTTAAAGTAATATTATTGTAAAAAAATCATATAAATTGATAATCTTGTCGATAAAAATTGGGTTTCTTGCACTTTACCCACTCCAATACGCGAGATCTACCCGCGTCTTTCTAAGTAAACATGATCATCAAGTATTTACGATAAATATTTTACCATGCACAAAGTGGCGCCGGCGCCGGTTGCCGCAGTTGTAGTCGCACTTCACCTAGGAACACCGGCGTGGCCGCTTCGTGCCATACCGATACCCTTGCTTCGCATGCGACACCTGCCTAAAAACAATTTAGAAAGTGATACTTTGAAGCATTATCAAAAATTCGAATACACAATTCTACTGCTATTAATATATACTTACAGTTTGTGAACCATCCTTATCTTTTGGATCGGCTTCCATTACGAGATCGAAACAGAAAATTTCATCGAATTGAGGATTAACAGTTTTCTTTCTGGGTTTTGTGCGCCTTTCGATCCTTCTACCGTTAGAATATAATAATGTAACGAGAGCGAAAGGATCGCACTGGCCGTTTTTCGTAGTAAGTTCTGAACATTCTAAAACCCGCAGTCGTAGAGTATCAGGTCCTACGCGCGCAGCACAATGTCTTTCTGGATCCGACCAATAGTCGGCGGCGGTGGGTGTAGGGGATGCGTCGGACTCCGACATCGCATGCATGGGGGGTTTCGTCCGCACCGCCCACTGCGCGCGATCCTTTAAGCTTTCCGATCGTGACAGGGCCAACGATGGCTCCGTCGCTACAGGACTTAAATGCTTTTTACTCGTCGAGCTGGAACCCGACCCGAATCTTATACTCTCTTTACAATATTCTGATAGTCTAGTGAGATTATTGGCTTTCGTCTTCGTCGAGCAGTTGTCCGTAGGCGGGTCCGGGTCGGGCGGTTTTGGATCCATTCGTAAACGTTTCCGAGAGTCTTCGAGTGTGAGTTCGATGTAGGCCTTTCCTTGAACCTCTGAGTCCGCGTCCACTGGCCGCAATGCAAACCAGTGGTCTTTATTGTTGTAGCGTTGCAAGTCTTCCCGTTTGATTGCAACTTTTCCGAGAACTTTGTCTTGTTTGAGATGCTTGTCACGATCGAACACGTATATGGATAGATATCTAAATCTTCGTGGTACCTCGAACTGAAATTCTTCGCCGAAAAATGGGCTGAAACAAATATTTTCTTTAAAAATTCAATTAATGTATGTACATATTAAGCTTTTACTTGTACATATATGGAAAAAAAATTTAATTTGAAATAAAATCATACTTGTAAACTATTTAATTTTTATCTTCTAAGATAAATATTATAAATAATGTTTAATATCATAATAGTGTATAAGATTCCCGTGTCGTGATAGGAGTAGGTACGCGATGAACTATATAACTAATTATCTAATTTTTACCTTTTTTTTAAATACGTAATTGTTTAATTTGTCCCAACTTAAAAAACCGCATAGTACCTAGTTACTTCTTTCCTTCGAAACCGCTTTTCTAATATACAAATGCTACCCCAAAGCAAAATAGAAAATATTATAAGTGTGCCACAGCAAAGCCTGGTCGGGTCTACTACTGTAAAGTAAATAACTAATTATTCAGCGATATTAAAACGATGATGACTGTTGTCAAGAATAAATTGACGGAGTTCTAAGTCTTATCAGTCGAACAAGAGTGATATTTATTATAATAACAAACACAACATAATTAACACTTTATTTATAATTTATTACAATAACTAATGGGTAGAGGTTGTGCATTAAATATATACCTATATAAGAGAATGCTGCCTAGTTTAACAGCTATATATTTTACCGTCAGAGGATATATTTTTTCATTATTTTCATTTAGCCTGTAAGCTATATGTTTTATATATAATTTTGTTGATCAACTATGTCTTTAGGAATATAATGAAATGTTTAAACAATCCCAGAACCTTCCAATTTGAATTTGATGAATATCAAAATGTTTATATAATGTACTACTAATGTTTTATGTATATATATATATATATATATATATATATATATATATACATTTGGAAATCTGCATGTCTGAGAGAGCCTAGCAAGTTTTAGTAAGACAAGTCCACCAACCCGCACTTGGCCAGTAGTAGTTGGTGGATTATGGCCTGATGCCCCTCGTATTAGAAGCCTGTGCAAAGCAGTGGAACGTTTAAAGGATAGAATACAATAATACATTTGTTGCATAGGGCATTCATTATAAAGTAAAAATGAGGTATGAACTCTTTGAACCGAAAAACACTGGTTGTTATGTATATAGATTTTATATACAATATTTAAGAAAAGCAGATTTTTAAAAATATTTTGGTTGTTAAAAAATAGAATTGATTTAATAATTTTACTACAGAACGAGTCAATCAAGACAAACTTTAGGAGCAAATTCTCCACCGTATTCTACAGTAGAACGTTGGTGTGCCTTATTTAAACTTTGATATTCATCTACCAAAGATATATCGAAAATGGTCAAAAGAAGTAGAAAACGTTTAACACGACGTCACGTTAAATTTTATAGTGTAGTAGTAGTGCATAGAAAAATAGTATTCGCGCACTAGGCCTTTAGAATGCTTACCGCTGCACGAAAACATATAAACATTTCTCGAGCTTCTTTGGAACTGTAAAAATAAGATCCTAATTTTTTTGTCTCGCTGTAACCGTGAAATAAGCATCAATAAAATTTAGAAACTAAATTATCGTCTTCACTAACTGAAAATTTAAGGCTAGTGGTTCCACCGTAAAGATCATGGGATAATAAAAGGGTGGTCATGATAGAATATCTCGACGGCGAGGGTTCTCACTTTTTACTGAACACGACACTACATATAATTATTAATTAGGCAGTAAAAATACTTATTTAATATATTATTTTTTTATCACTAATCGTATAAGTATTTTAAGTTTAAATTTAAAATGCGAAAAGTTGTAGGAAGGAAGTTAAATGTAATATCTATTCAATATTAGAGTCATTAGTTCAAATCATGGAGGTTAAAATACATAATTATATCGTACAAAAATTCTAAATAAAAAGGCATTAGAAAGCAAACAAGCGAGAATTCTTATGGATATGTATCCCTTCAATGTGAACATGATAATCATCGTGGCACGGATTTGCGTGGGCTCGCATCGTTCACGACAAAGGTGAAAGTTTTGACACTCGTCTTTGGTGCGATTATACATACCTACCATACAATTTTAAATGCATAAAGATTGTTATGAAAATTAACGCCGCAAACGTAACAAAGTAGAAATGATGAATTGTTTACTTTACTCATAATAAACTTTATTAGTAGTCAGTCGCACATCCATGACTTTGCATGATAATAAATCTATAGTAAGAAGAATAACCAACAGCTCGGAACACGCTGTACGCAGTGCTGTTGTTAAATGCCGACACCACGGACATTAGACCTCTTGGGTGAAACAAAATCTGTCTCCTGTCTTCATTGGTTTTCTAGTGTGAAAGGGTGGAAATGCTTAATCTACATAATAACGGGGAAATTTGTTCACGAGCACCCTAGCTGTGATCAAACCGGCTTCTCTCTCCACACCCTTTGCCACACCAACGTTGTCCTTAGGCATTTGGGCCGCGTTGTGGGAAGCCCATCTAATGGGAGTCAGCGACTGACAAATATTCAATCTGTTGAGCAGGCGGACTTCTCTAATAGCCAAGGTTTTAGTTTTCCATAGTCCCTACGCATTCCCAGGGCCCGTGTAATCCAAAGAAATACAAAAAAGAATGATAAATACTTAATAATATTATTTTATATTTAATTTTTATCAACGAGTAGATGACAATGTAACAATGTAACAAATGTAATATGTTTTGTAAATAAACATATAGCGGAATAACTAAAAAGTAAAGGATTGTGGAATTATAAGAATAAACGACAAGAGTGTATTTTGGAATGCTCGCCCAATAGTTTTGCAATAAATAAAAAACATCACTGCAATAAAGCAGGCTCGCGTGTACATCCGGCGCCGCACTAATATTTATAAACCGGAGGCGGAACAGCCATCAGCTGTGAGGAGGCGGCGTATTATACGCGCTCTTTATCGTATTTTGTACTCAATAACTACGAGAGAATTTTAATTATTAAACATGTTGTAGACAGGTGCTCTAAGTTCCACCTACATAAAATACTTATATAGTTGTGGCCATAAAAAAATAGTTTGCTTAATTTTACCTTTGTTACTCAGAAAAGAAAATACCTATTTATCTTTTAAAATTTGTTAAAACATAAAATTTGAAGTTAAAACCGAACAGAATTAAAAAAGTATTAAATTAGAATTTTAAAGTTATAATCGAATCAAAGTTGTACAAATTTTTTCAAAGCCAGAAACGATCACACCTACAGTATCTCTTAGCGTGGTCATAATAACAAAAAAAAGGACAACCAATACGTGGAACAGAGCAATGCACTTAAGTCGTCGTTGCCCGCGCCGACCGTCCGTTTTGACGCAGCGATGATCATTTTACGCGCCACGAGGTTCCGGCATCAATTTATCACTTAAAAGCTTCCGCTAATGCAACGGCACTACTAGATTTGAAAGGATTAGTTTTTATGACGTCCTCGAGTCGAAACGGTTTCTGGAAATGACTTCACAGGATGAGCTATTCCAGTTAAATATAGGGCTTAACTAATACATTTGCCTCATGTTCAGCTAAAGAGAGTAGTGATTTTTTTGGAATAACGAAGGTTTTTAGTAGGAATAATTAATAATGTGTTTATATTTATTTACTACTTAATGATTTAATGTGTAAATTAATTAAATATCAATGAATATTACGATGTCATATTATATGTAATACGCTTTCTTTGTTAACATTGTAACAAAAATTAAAATGAGTACAATATTGCATAGTTAGACATTGGAAAACATAACTGATAAGGTATCAGGAGACAAAGAACCCATTAAGTCTCTATGAGTGACGTGACGTTTCCTTCGATATCCGCTCAGCGTCCTGCTCACCTCTGGAGGTCACTATCCAATTAATCATTTCATTGCTTCCGCCCGACTAATTAGTTAATATTGTGTATAAAAAATTGTAGTTAATACCTACTTCAATACTACATGCGTGGTCTAAATTTTAATTTTGGTCTATACATTGGTCTTAATCTGTAATATTTAAAGGTAGGCATTCAAATGTTTATGGTTTGTAGCATTGATAGAACTGTATTCGTTGTATTTTATTTAACAAAAACCTCAGTAATGCAAGTGGTACGAAAGCGGGCAACTGTCTCATTCATTCCAAAACTGAATGGCGAGGGTGTAGCGGAAGGGACGTTCCGCGCCGACGCACAAGCACCGGAAATGCATCCGGGACGTGGCGCGACACCGCACCGCCCTCCCCAAGCTTCCCAAATCAAACCCCTAACAAAATTAAGCAACTTCATTTTGATTTGTATGTAATATAGTTATTAATGACTATGGTTAATGATATAATTTTTTTCGTAGATTTTGGGCGCGAAACAGAGTTATGCAAATTGCCTTTATGTGCAATTTAGCTTTTATGATTACCTATTTATTATTTATTATATCATTTCGTTAGACGTAACTTTAGCGCACAGAAAGCACAGGAAAATAATTTTATAAAATTTATCATTTATTATTTTATTTTATAATGAAATGACGTCGTCCAATAGTAAATTATAAAAAAAAGGTTATGGACGAAAGCCAGATATATTAGCATACGACTTATATTTTAGGAAATTTGAAAACAATACTGTGCTAATTTCCATTATACATGTTATACCCACATAGGTATAAGCAGGGATTGTAATAGTTGTCTATAGTATAACTTGCGACCATTCACAACGAAGCGAACCTTGACCCACTCTAGTTTGCGCCCCAAATTTAACATACGTTTCTAATGTTTCCCACCCGATAGTACCGGAAGTTCGCCCGGAAGCTTTACAAAGAGCCCGTTATGACCTATCCAAATATTAATTTAATGCATTTATATAATATACCAAATAACAATGTCACATGCGAAGTTATGAATAATTATTTATATTAAATCAGATAAAATAATAAAATGTTGTTTAGGTTGTTACTTGTTACTCTTCTGTTTTGATTTATAAGTTGTCAGTCAATATTACTTACTTAAGTGTCCTTTCCATGGTGGAAGTGCGAAATATTTCTTCTTGGTCGAGTGACAGCACGCAGTATATGTCACGATGACAGGCGGCGCCATTGTTGCGAGCTGGTAGATTCTTTGCTTCTCCTAGGAAAGAAATAATATTTCATTATTATGAAATAAAATTTGTATTACACTTATAATTTAACTTTAAATAGTTTAACTTTAACTTTTTTTTCTAGTAATTTAAATTAAACCAAATATGAATTTTGCCCTAATTGCTTGTATAAAATACAGTAAAGTGGTGCCAGTGGTATCTACAACAATTTCACGCGACATTGACTTGCCTTAAACCTAATCTTACGTGTCGTCATCGTATCATTTACGTTTTTAGTGCCTTGACATAAAAACAATTGTAAGTTTCAAAATTTTATTTCATTTTTAACTTTAATTTTTGCTAACTTATTAATTCAAAAAAATATTTAGAGTTGTTATGCAAGTAAAATAAAAGCTAAAAAGACGGATAGGAAAAAGCATTTTAGTTGATAAATTAAGTATCTATTAATTATTATCAGTTCAAACAGTCATAGTCAAATAGGAATTTACCATCTAAACGAAAAACAATAAGCATTGCCATTAGTAACCTAATTTAGTATTTGGTAAAAATATTATGGGATTCGACGGTTCTTTAAAAAAGAATGCAAAAAGAGCTACTTGTCAAGAATTTCATATTCTACAATGACTTCAATGAAAACAAGATATTTACAAAAATCGAATTTCGTGGCCATTTCGTGATCTTACAAAATCTGTAAAGTAGGAAGCGTATAATTCTGAGGCTTAAATTTGTTAAATAGTAAATACAGTACTTGAATGAGATACCTATGTGTGTCTCGCTTTATATTTTCCAGTACGGTAAAGTGCATAACGAGATCAAAACATTATTTTATACTAATTAACTAATAACTAATTTTATACTAATATATACGTACTATATTCAATGTCGTTATCCCAATTTGTATTATTGTAACTTATGTAAAATTAACATTTACAAATGTATGTAGGTATTGAATAATAGTATTTAATTGCAAGTTTATAGATTGCGCAACAGTTTATGCACCGCGACCTCGCAAGATATAGCTTTATACGGCAAAGCAAGGCAAGGCATTGAGCGGCATGCCTCAAACCATAAGTGACACCGTTGACCACACGTTCACTTATAGATATTGATTATTTACCTACAAAGATTTCAAGCAGCGAGTCTAATGACGGAATTTTAACGATCTTCCAGATCTCTTTGCATTTCACATATTTGTGGGATGTTTTTAAGATAAAAATCAAATTCGTTATATACTTTACTCCATGTTATATACGAAACTCTTTAGCAAAATTAGATGCTTTTATGTCACTGTTAGTATAAATTTTATCAAGCAGAAAAAAGTACTTTAAGGATTAAACACAAACCAATCTAACATATCTCATAATACAAATGTACGATTAACTTGGTATAACCTATTAATGGTTTTATCTATTGTTGCTATGTTTCTCTTTACGAGCACATTACATTTCTATTAAATCAATATCGTATTAAATAAAGTATATTAGTAGGTAGGTATATTGAAGTTGTTAAAATATATATAGTATTTTACATGTATGAGTACGTGGATTATAAATTAAAAAAATGTAAGAGGAAATAAACAATATTGGCTTTGTTTGGCCACGGCTGATATAACTACCATTATAATAGGTATTTCTTCATATTAAATAATTTTTAATCCATACCAACAAATTTCAAAAATGTTATAGGTACAAAACCTTATTCGATTTTACGAATTCGATTGCACGAAACCAATTCTATTCGAGACTTGGGAGTAATATTTGATAGTAAATTAAAATTCGATAAACATATTAACTCTATAGTGACAGCTTCTTTTAAAATGCTCGGCTTTATTCTTAGACAGTCTAAAGATTTCAAGAAGGCAACAACAATCCTTCATCTGTATAACAGCTTAGTTCGTAGTAAACTTGAATACTGTTGTCAAGTCTGGTCTCCTGCTTACAAAAACTACATTAAAAGAATAGAACGTGTTCAAAAGAGACTTATTAAACATCTTATCTTTCGTTATAAGGTCTCAAGTTATAGAGAGTGCTATAAAGACAAACTTAATTACTTTAATCTGAAATCTCTGGAAGTACGTAGATCTCTCCTTGATATGAAATTCCTTCATAAAATTTTCAATGGCAAAATTGATGATATCGAACTGTTGAGTAGATTTAATATTAATGTCCCTCGGAGACCTCCTCGCAACCCATGTCCTCTTTTTAATACCAATAGAACACGAATAAAACTTGGACAGAATGCTCCAATAGCTCGCATATCACGCGTTTACAACGAATGTGCAAAAAAAACAGTAACACTAGACATTGGTTGCGACGGACTCTCACTTTTTATGAAAAAATGTAATGATACCTTACTAAATTAATTAGATTAGATATTAACATTTTGTGATAATCTTTTGTGATATACTTCTATTCTTAAAATTGTATTATATTTAGTATTTTTGTTTTTTTTTTATTATTAATTACTTAGGCAAATTAGGAACACTGTAATTACATGAGAATGATGTGTTCTCCTATAATTGGTAGTACATAGTAATTTAAGTAGTTGTAAGGCATAAGTTAGATATAAGTGAATATGTACAACTGTTGGAGATCCGAATAAATAAATAAATAAATAAATAAATTAATTTTTATAAAAATACAAAAAAAGCACTGTTGGGGAAATTGAAGGTCATTTAAAAATAATTATTACACGTTAGGGAAAGTCCGTATATACGAGCACCTTTCACTTAAACGCTCTGACTAAATTGCCACTCATCATAACATCCATAATTGTGGCTGTGAGGAAAGATTATGGCGATTGTTAGGGCCAAACAAAGACCTTGTAGCAATATTACGTTGAACACTCCCACAAATTCATAATTGGAGTACGAGAGAAACTAGCTGGTTGCAACAAACTGTACATAATTGTTGATGCAAAAACAACCGTCATCATCAACTCTACGTCGACAGTAATACACAACATAAAACTGGGTCGTGGGAGTGAAACGGGAATCTTTGAATAACGCTATGGTTACCTGAGGAAACGCATGTTATGTTAGCTTCGCAGTCACAATAGCGAGTACATGAAGTCATTATGCTGTTTCCACACTCGTGCGTAGCGCACTCTTTCGAAACCAAGGCAAGAGGTTTTCATTGAATATTTTAGAAAAGATATGTAGATAGGTCTGATTAATCTTAGATACAATTGTAAGCTCCTTTTAAACTATTTACAACTATACATTACAACTATTTTTTTAACGAGTTTAAAATACTTACTAAATAAAATAATTTTAATTAAACTAATATTATGCAATATCTTAGATTCCCTCCTACGTAAAAAGCATAGTTCATGACTGGTTCTCATTTAGGTATTCACCCACATTATCTCAATTACAGCTTGTTACACACAGTAGCTTGGATTCTTGAATCTTTTAGATTTAAAAATATTACCGCGTAATAACAATACATTACCCTACAACTACAAGAATTCTTTAGGTATATGCCTGCTTTTAAAAAAATGTACTTGCACGTACACTCTGTCTTAAAAGTACCTATTAGCCGCAAAAGTTCTGGAATGAATAATAAATATGAATAATAAATAATAATAATTAATAGTAAAGTTTATGACTTATGATCCTAAATCGAAAGCGAAAACTAAACACCTCATGTAAATTCATCATAAACCCAAAATTGGTTGAGAATGAATAATTGCAAACATAATATTATCGAGGCCATTGCCCTGCGAGGCACGCCCGTAAAGATAACTACAAAAACAATTTCGCAAATATCAGGCGCAGTGACATATTATCTAATTCCTGCAATTGTAATTTATGCTAATGATGGTAGGATAACGAAACGTACCGTAATCTTATCATTGATAGTAGTTTTGAATGGAATTAATGTAAGCCACGTGAGTAAACGTCAAGGCGAGAGCGCGCATCGATAACGACGATAAAGGAGAGCGTTTTTCATTAACGGGGCAACGAGTTTCCATGAATGGCTAAGTTGAATGGAAAACGCCAGCCCGCCCCATTCACAGCGTATGGTTTATCGCAGACTCAGCGGTAACTACCACTTTAGCGGCCGATGCCAACTGTCACGTCGTGGCACGCCATCTCCTAGCGTAAAACTTTATCACTTTTTATTGGTAAACATTACGACGTTTACAAGTTATCTACTTTTCAAATAATGGCATAAGGTACACAATATTTTTTTATTTATTCAAAATAAGTGCCTAAAATATTGACATAGAGGAACATTTAAGAAAATAATAGTACTAGTAGCATTCTTGATAAATTTTATGTAATATGCTATTTTAATCCGCTTTGGACTTGAACTATAATAATATATAGCTTTAAAATTTAAATGTATCCATATAATCGTTTTTAGCGAATTGATTATGGTAAAGCGCGGCTTAAAGGAAATCAAAACTGTTATACATAATATAATATTGACATAATTATTTGCTGATATCTAAGTATCTTTACGATCAAATAAATATTATATCAGTAGAACGTTATTATGTTACCGGAAAATATCAATGTTACACATACTACTTATTACATATTAGACACATGTAACTTACAATAAGCAAATTTTAAAATTTTAGTACGACATTAAACTTTTCTAATTAAAATTTATTTCGTAAAGTAGTATTTAGGATAGGTTCTTTAACGAATCACTGAAAAAATAATAATTAAATGATTTTGAGTCAGTCTACAGAAGATGAATTAAAAATGCAATTTTTCAATGCACCTATGTAATCTACCTATGTAATCAAACAAGGATAAGTATGAAACGAAAGCAGTTGTAAGAATATTATATTGATATCCTTTCCATTATTGAAATAGATAATTATAATAATATATATTTGAATAAGTATATTTAAAAATTTTAGTTCCTTCCGACCTCATCAATCAATTAATTATTAAATTCAGAAATATCCAGTGGGTACCAAGATTTGTCAGTATAATCGAATAAAATATACAGTACCAGCTATATACATTTAATGATACTCTAAAAAATAGCAGCAGAACTAACTGCACTTGTATTTACTAGCGTGAAGGTAACGCTTTAGTTCGTATATTATATTACGTACGTATACGTACGTTATAGACGTACCAACCGATGAAATCAATTATTAAAACTAGCCTTCTAGACTTCTTCTTACATGACCGTCAGTGATTGCTGTACAAAACATACTAAATGTTGGGAACCAAAAAATGATATAAATCCCAGAGAAAATATATTTTTATTTAAAAAGGTCAAATATTCGCGTAAATCCAAGAAAGTAATATAAATAAAATTGAAGTCTGTTTTTAATTTCAAATTACAATCTTTTCACTAACTTTAACTAGCGGAACCCGCAGATTCTTCACTAAATCTAGGGATGAACCCGAGCGAAGCGAGGGTGAGTCGCTAGTATTATAATAAAATATAACTTAATAGGTATATCTACATTTCATAAAAGTATGTACTTAATCATGTGTCCGAAACGTTACAAAGGTGTTGAGTGAATCATTTAGCTCATTAAAAGTAATAGGATTCAATTAATTGTGGCCTATTTGGATGGGTTAAGTAAGTAATGGCAGGAACAAAGGTGCAGTATAGATAAGGCACAGACTCAACGGAAGTTACTATAAGTATAGAATATAAACTTGCCGTGTTTATCGCCGGCACCCGCAACCCACACAGCAGCATGCAATTACTACTTGTATGTTTTAAATACGTAAATATAGCAGATATCAATATTATATTCCCATGACTACCCCGGACTGGTGAATAAAATGTACAATTGTATACTGAGTATTGACTATAAGTCTGCTTTGTTGTGTCATGAATATCTAGTCAGTATTAAAATTAAAAACTTTAAGCCAAGGTAAAAACAATTACAAGGGCGATATATATTACAACAGGAGGTAGTATATTAACATTTTGTGACGATGACGTAATCAGCAATTCCAATTCAGATACATTATTTGGATAATATATATCATTTATTTCTCATAATTGTTATCCTAGCTTAGGAACGAGAATAAAGACAAGAGTTTCTTTAAAAAGTTGGGAAAAGTCTATAATTTTTACATTACCGAAGTCGTCGAAGTTACGTGGAGATACCAGAGACTAACAAAAAGTGACCAAAAGAGTTAAAACAAAACATTAACCTATCTTAAATGTGTAACAAGATTTCAGCGGATAATGGTACATTTGTACATATTTATTTCATTATGTTGTTCTCATTTGACACATAATAGTAAATTATAATACAAGCTTCAAGACTTTAATGAAATATACCTACTAAAAAAAGTATGAATCTTAATCAAAAAAGCTTTTTGTATACCAGAAGAAGGTGGCGACATACCTACTTTAAAACTCTTCGAAAACGGATAATTTTTCTCTGAAATATTAAAGCTTGCAGAATATTGTTTAAAAACCCAATTCATAATCTATTAACTTGACCATTGATAGAGCCTGTGAATATGATGAGCTCTAGAATCATTTGTAATGTACATATTATTTTTAATCACTTTATGATTAGGCCCAGAATCTATCAAGATAGTTTTTCTCCTTCATGTTAATTTTAGTAACATTAAAGAAAATATAGGTTACGCCTTGTAGGTAGAATATAATAGCATCATGAGCTTAATAATGAATCACAAAAATAACATTATGATACATCTGTTATAAATAAGGTTATCATAAATATGACTTACAAATATTTCGTTTAGTATGAAAGTAGTATTATAATATTATGAGTTAAGGTTCATTGTATGTTATATCTAACAGCACAGTGGAAAGGGTCTAGGGTCACGCCCCGGAAGGCATACTGCACCCTTATCGCGTCAGACACACTTTGCGTTATCTTTAGACTTATGTGTTCACGCCGCTACCAACACAAATCAATAATGCTCTATAAAATGATTAATTCAGCTGCTATATCCTAATAATTGACTTAGTAACTCACTAAACTGTGTATAACTATAATTGTATAAATTAATACTTGGAAGTTTATACTACAAGTTTACATTTACAAATTCTATATACCTAAATAAAAATGAATGTTGCTAAGTGCAAAACTTGAGAATGGCTCAACCAATTCAGCTTATTTTTTTTTGTGTGGCACACGGTAGGTTTTAATAATAAAAAAAATACAAAGTTTCTAAAAATTTATACTAAAGGGGGTACCGAGGGACAAACCCGAGTGAAGCAAAATTTTTTAACTTTCAAAAGGTTGGCAAACACAAGGAAGTTTATTTAAAACAAATATCATACTTTATACCAGATTTGCTTAACTATAGAATGTTGTTATATCATAAAAATGTTAACAATTTAAAAATATAAGTATACATAGTAAGTTTTCTGTTTTAAAATGATAGAAGGAGTTTCATTAGGGAGAGAAAGAGAGACATGATTGAGTTTAAGCTGTAATTTTGAAATTTATCAGTTTTATAAGTATTCTTTATATCAACATTTTACAGCTTTTTAAATTTTATTTTTATAAACTAAAAACTTTTGAGTTATAAAAAAATTATCACCTAGCTGCTAGCATAACTCAAATAATACTTCACAGCCAACCCTAACTTAAATGTTATTATGCCAAAGAGAAAGAGAATCTAATTTAATAAATGAATCTTTCATTTTTACATTTCAATCATTAATTATGATAGACTGAATCTTGCTTGGATGAAACATAATGTTCTATATTGCACTAGAGACTGCCAACTCTCTCTACTTTGGGTTTTGTCTTTCAATTTTATTATATGTATGGATGATAATATAACCAAGAATTGAGATTTTAAAAATATTAATAATTTAATGTGTATAAAAATATTAATGAAATGATTATATTATAAGATTTATAAAATTGAAAAAAATGTCTAGCATTGAAATGAATAATTTAAGGATTGTAAGAACTCTTGCATTTCATAATAGCTGTTAATTTTACATTTTGTTACAATCAATACCCATCAAGTCACATATAATTGTGTATGAATCAAAATTATGCCTTTATCAAACTATATACTAACTATAAAATAATAACTTTGGTAAATTAAAGATTATGCTTATATTTTAAATTATTATTTTTAAATTAATTTGATTATAATATATACTATGTATTATGTATTTTTGTAAATATTATGTTATTCAAGTTTGTACATTTATACAATTTCCAAATATGCTCATTTAGTTCTGAGCTAATATTTTAGAATATAGAAGATCAAACGTTTTGTTATTTTTTTATTTACTTTTAGTTATGTATAATATGAATATGATAAATTACTAATACAACTAGATATCTAATCTAATATGATCTTAACACGAGTTCATTGTTTTCACGGCATTCATTCATAAAACTGTGCGCGAACTGTCAAAGTAATCAATGACAAAAACAAAGGATAATCTTGTACTGTAAACCAGTGACTAGAGCGACGTTCAGCGAATCTTGACTGCATCTACCTTGTTATACCCCTAAACATACAACTACAACTACATCCTTTTACATCTACACAAGAAATCTTAAGAGTTCTTTAGTACCACCTGTTCATCTTACTAACAACAATTTACTTGTCATTTAAAATAAAACCCGAGCATCGTACAATATTTACATAGATTTAGGGTAAATTTGAAAAGCTTAGCTTATGAAAGCTTAGAAAATGCAAAGCATTGGTACATACCAATCTTAATTTTCAATCTTTCTTCTACTCGCACTTTACGCGTTTCGTCCGCCATGTTAAATCCATAACTGTTTATCTCTTTCATCCGCTGTTATCTCTTTCGGAACGAGCCCCTCGGCCGGCTTGTCCCGCCACTTCCGGAGTGTCGTAATGTTCTACTTGAGCCTGTTTCATACAAGCTAAGAGTAACTAGTGGTTTTTATGTGAAAATCAAAATATATCTAGGAAAATTCATTTTTACACTTTTTTCACAGAGTTAAAATCGAATGAATTTATTCTCGCGTTGCGCATGTGCTCAATACGTGCGCTTTATTTTATCAATGAATGCACTTTTTATCTTCTTAACACTAATGATCACTTCACTGGAATATAGAGCTAATTATTACTCATGTTGGAATTGACTTAGACAGTTAGAGTAGTAATTTGATTTACACAACACTTGGTCAATAAAATATTTGTCTCATTGAATGAACAAAAAGTATGAATGGACAATTACGTCACGTCATAATACTGCGCCTGCGCGACCGCAGTATCGTGCACAGACAACCGACATAATAATTCAA
The DNA here is from genome assembly GCA_905231865.2 of Boloria selene. Taxonomy (NCBI): domain Eukaryota; kingdom Metazoa; phylum Arthropoda; class Insecta; order Lepidoptera; family Nymphalidae; genus Boloria; species Boloria selene. Next base: position 5,888,489 of record HG993133.1, read on the forward strand.
CTGACAGTTTTATTAATACCACAGATAAGATATTCTTGGTTTTCACAATGACAATTTTATTTATGGTTTTCACAATGACAGTATTATTTTACAAAGAATGACAATGTAGGAGAATTAGAATAACAACCAAGAATAATTTGATGTCTTTAGCCTCCGATATATTAATAAAATCACAGGTAGACAGAAGATAGTATATAATATACGCAGTACACACATAAAATAGTCTTAGTCTCAGAGTAGTATTTTTATTCTCTTATTCTCTTGTTTACTTCTGTTTACTTTATAATTTAAAGTAACCCTTTAAAATTTAAAGTAAGTATTTATTTAAAGTATTTTTTAGTATTTATATAGTATATTTTGATTTTAGACTGTAATATGAGTGTTAATCACTGTTTACAAGCCCAATTTCAGTCGTGAGAGATTAGTACAATTACTGATATAACTTCCAAGCTTTGCGTCATCGCCGCTGTACATCGTTGATATCGATGGGTGCTGCACATTGCGCACTGCGCATGCCGCGGCCGGTTGAGGGGTGAAGTTAGCCCTCCAGGATTTTTTTTAATTTTTGAACTTTTTTTAATTACATCTTTAGTTCGTCGTTTGTTCTTTTTTGTTAACTATAAACATTTGTTTGTTCTCCATTTATTTATTTTTAAAAAAATATATAAAAATGTGCCCTTAAGTTAGGTTAGGTTAGGTTAGGGGGTATAGGGGGGCCTATTGCATTTTTTTATATTTTGTTAGCAAATACGGGTCAATAAACTTCTGCTAATTAACCTCCTAATCGTTGGCAATGAGCAAAGTAGTGGCCCGTGCTAAACTAACTAAACTAAAAAAGCTAATTAAAAATGTTAATTAAACAAAAAATAAACAATGTGAAGCAAATACTACGTCAGCTTAATGTTTTTTCACTTTGCACAACCACCTTTCCATCTGTAAGCGGTAAGTAACAGTTCAAAACAAAAACTTGGAAGTTATACCAAATCAAATCGTACTAATCTCTCACTGCCGAAATTTTGTTTGTTGCTAGACCTGTCTTTCTAGACCGTCATAGAACCAGAAGTTCAGAAAAAAATTTGATAGTTTGGGTCCCACGCTTTCTCCAAGCTGCGATGGTCCTGTTTGCAGTGATCGTTTCAAGTCTTGAAGAAAGCGCAGGAACTGTGAAAAGGAAAAAAAAGGAGTATAAAAGTGAAAAGGACCTATTTAATTTACTCGGATGTGAAATTTATATTATGACTCATCAGGCTTCGGCCTAATTATTACGGACTTGGTACCTTGCATATTATCTATTGATGAAATACGAAGAGAAAACGAAAATAAGATATCTCAGAGTTGGTTTCGGCCTTACCAACAATGGAATCAGAAGATAATTAATGAAGTTTTTCAGACTTCGCCTCGGCCTTTCGTCATATCGGAATGAAATTTACAAATTTAGACTAGGTTGTATGGATTATAGTCCTTTGCCTGTCCCTATTGGGGATAAATTTTAAAAACAACAACAATTAGTTTGAACCAAAGAGAATGTTGGTTTGAACTTTGACAAATTTGATTATAGGCTGTATGGACTATAGTCCTTTGCCTTTCCCTATTGGGGACAAATTTAAATTAACAAAAATGAAAACCGACTTCAAAACGCTACAAATCGAAACTAAAAAGAAAAAAAAATAATTTTAATTACTTAGTTATTGTTGGAGTCGGTGCCAGCCAAGGAGATTGTATTAGGATTATTTTGCTTTGGCTGGCACCGACTCCAACAATAACTAAGTAATTAAAATTATTTTTTTTTCTTTTTAGTTTCGATTTGTAGCGTTTTGAAGTCGGTTTTCATTTTTGTTAAAAAATAATTTATTTAAAATTTTTTTGTGGAAATTATTATGTTTAAATAAAATATTGGAAGGCTAACTAAACTACTGCTCCAATAAGTCAGCGAAGTTTTGAAATGAACGACAATAGTCAATCGAGATTTGTCCACGTCTATTTTTCCACGTAACTCGTAGACGTTAATAAGATTTACCTTCTATTATCAATCCACCTAATATCCTGAAGGAGTACGACTATCAGTTCATAAGTACGTATAATATTAAAAGAATTTTCTTTCAACTCCTAACCGTTGAGGATATATACCTTACATCATCACAAATTCTTGAACAGCTTTAGAAAATATATGAAAAAGGTAATCAGTGCCGATAAAATTTAAGGGTTGCCCTCGATTTCTCTAGGATCCCATCATCAGATGCTGACTTGGTGACAATGAGAACATTTTGAATGTATACCCTACCGAACAAAAAAGAAATTTTTAAAATCGGCCCACAATTCACGGAGAAATCGGTGAAAACACATAAAAAACAACTGTTGAGGAATTTTACCTTCCATCATCAGCTCATCCACATGAGATGATGATTTTCATACGTAAAAGCTTTATCGGGTTTAGAAAATATATCAAAAACATAATAGGTGCCTGTAAATTTTGAGAGTTGCCTTCGATTTCCCTGGGATCCCATCATCAGATCCTGACTTGGTGACAATGGGACCACCTCGGAACTATACCCTACCAATCAAAAGAAAAATTTTTGAAATCGGCCCACAGACGGCGGAGCAATCGGTGAACATACATAAAAAAAAAAAAAAATACATACAACGGAACATATAACCTCCTCCTTTTTTGAATTTTTTTTTGAAGTCGGTTAAAAACAACAACAATCATAGATTTGTCAAAACGGAAATGGTAGATTGTAGAAATGTTGATGTTGATCGTAATTTTTATTAGTCATCTATGATCGTAATTTTTGTATCTTTATAATTTTTATAGTTTTAAATGTGACGTGCTTTAAGTATCTAATAGACATGCGCAAAACAGTGCTTTATGAAGTAATGAAATATGGCATTACATTACGCACCGAGTAATATCACATCACTTCATTACTCGAAACATTACTTGCCATGCGTGATACGAAGAGGTAATATTACCCGCGTAGTGCGTACTGTCATGATAGTAGTACTGATCTATCTCATGTAATAATATGATGAATATCACACACGTTTTTATTGATTTTAATTTAAAACTAAAATGTTAACTTTTTGTGAGTAAGATTATTGTTATATTTTTATTACTTTTTATATTTAAATATTGTATTTAAAATTTTACCGTCGTAACCTAATTTACTTAAATTATTTTCATATAGCTATGTTTACAATAATGTATATTGTATGCAGCAAAAACTAACAGCGTATACTAGTAGTACCCGCGGCTCCGTCCACATTCTAAGACCGGACGGCACGGCTTTGTTATATTTGAATACAATTAATTTTTAAATTTAAAATGTTAACTTTTTATTTGATATGATTAAGATTATTATTTATGTATAGAATTTTTTAAATATTGTATTTATAATTTTACTGTCGTAAGTTAACCAATATAAATTATTATTATTTTTTCGTCGAAAAAGAAACAAAAACTAATTTACAACATACTTTTATACTAGCAGTATCCGCGGTTCCGACCGCGTTCTAAGGACTGCGACTTTGGGTCCACTGTATTATATACATTATACATATATACTTGATAAAGTTCATTATAATATTAAAATACATAATGAATAATTAAAGTTTTTATTTTTAATTTTTAATTAATTATTATTTACTATGAATACGTGAATTAGTATTTTTTAAAAGCCTGAAAAAGTTTTTTTTATTATTCTTTATTTATAAAGCCATACACCTATATAAGGTTAAGTCAGCGACTGAAAAAGTTGGTCTTAAAGAATTTTATACCAATTTTTATACTCATTAAACATCCGATACGAATAATTTAAAGTGGAGTTTACAAATTGGATAAGGATTAATATCATGATACCAATATCACCACTATTCAACACGTATTTGAACTTAATAATTTAAAAAAAAAATTGTTATAATAAAGGCATGTGCCATCGCAGAATTTTTTGTGAGTAATCATAAGCAAGTATTGTAATAAAAAATTTTAATATATAAAATAGGGCTTGATATTATGTATTTCGTCAACAGTTTTCGTTTTATATGCAGCATTTTGATACCTTGGGGATACATTTAAGGTAGGGATCCCTAAAATGGGATATTTTTGAAAATACAATATAGCCAATAATACACTTCTCACAATCACTCCTGAATAGTGTAGCTGTCTGTTAGTGAAAGAGTTTTCATGATCAGATCAGTTTTTCCGAAAATAACCCCCCTACAAACGAACAGACAGATACACAAAGTTCGAAACTTTAACTCATAATGTAAGTAAAGAATATTTTAGAATAGATTGCAATTTTGCATTTCAGTCCTAGTCAAATGATTTCTATTCACTTGCGGCATGTTTGCGTACTTAGCGGCATACATTTCATGGCATAGTAAAATATATTGTAGAACTAGCGGAACCCGCAGCTTCGCTCGCGCTAAATCGCTAGTATATTATAGATATTAAATATTTTAGCAAAATACAATTAACACTTACTAAAATTAAATTATAAAAATATTAATAACGCCATCTATGAGAAATCATTACGCATCATTTGATAATTGAAAGTACGGAAATATGATTTAAGAGTTTAGAACACATTATTCTATTATTCTTTTTTAATAGTATTTTAGGAATTAAATATTCTTTTTTATGTAAATTGTGGGTATTCACTGTCTGTAATAAGTATATAAACCTTACTGTCCTTTGCCTTTCCCTATTAGGGATAAATTTTAATCATGGTTCATGATTGCTGTAAAGCATTCAAATTGCAAGAACCAAAAATCAAAATAAATCTGCAATATAATCCAAAAACCAAGTTGAATTTATAAAATATTTGATTAAGACTTGTACTTTTAGCGCAAGCTAAACTGCGGGACCCACTATTTTCAATAAATCAATATTTTTAATGTGTACTATTGTTTTTATTTAAAACTCCCAAATGTACAACTTTTTTACAGGTGGTATACTATTATCTTATTTTTTCATCTGACAGCACTGCACTCGCGTCATGCTCATGACTAAAGTAATGAAGGCTGTATGGACTATAGTCCTTTGCCTTTCCCTATTGGGGATAAATTTAAAAAACAACAACTAAAGTAATGACTTGAGTAATGTTTGAACTTTGAACTTTGAAGTGATGCGTAATGTTTCGTTCGGTCGAGTGTTGCTACAGTACAATTCTCTAAACACCACCTTGCCATGCGTGAGACATTACGGATCTATCTCAGAATATAACACGCGTTATCATTGTATTTTAATACAATTAATTTTATAATGTTGACTTTTATTTGATACGATTTAGATTTTTATTATATATTGCAATTTTGCATTTTGTCATACTCAAATAATTATTTTAAACTTGCGGCATTTGTACGTAAATAGCGATATACCTTTTACGACTTGGTTTTGTTCTTTAGGATCCCTTATATTGTAAAACTCTTTTTAAAAACACCAGTTGCGAAATTTCTGAGCATCTTACAAAATAATTAATAAGTAAAACAAAATTGTATTGTTTAGCTAAAGGTTGTAAATATTAATGACCCTTTGTGAAGACCAGGCGCAGCTAGTAATGAAAACCTTATATCGTTGGCCTAACTTATAATATTGGCGTATTTAAAAATCATTTTTCTAGCAATTATAACTTTTTTTGCTTATAACTATTTGTATTTTTATTATAAATATATTTTGTGTTAATTATTGCTTTTTAAAATAAATACATTTCGAATTGCTTTGCTATTTCAAAATTCGTAAAACGGAGTGATGCCAAGTTAACCCGAACGATGGAATATCACGCTCGCGTCATGTTTGACGTAATAAGTAATGTTTGGTTCGGTCGAGTAATGAGTGATGATACAGTACTCGCTCGGGTAATATTACGCGTAATGCATTACTCGCATTACTTACACATGTCTAGTATCTAATGTTTAAATCCACAAGTAACGAATAAATGAGTTAAAGTTTGTACTTTGTAGACTATTCTTTGGGGGAAAGTGTGTATTTTATCGAACAAATCCTTGTTCATGTTCTTTTTAGTTGATTTGGGTGGAATAATAGGTCTATCATGAACTATTACCAAAATCATGCTCATAATCAAGATTGATAGAAACCTGAATAGCTGTGATCCGATTATAAACGAAAACTGACCTTTCATTTATCAAAATCTGCTTCGAACTATTTAAACATTATAATATTTATTTTTATTATTCACAAAAATATGAATTTATTAGATGAATACTCACATCTTGACATAGATATATTTTATATAGATGAAAACATACTGGGCCCTACAGAAAACACTGATGAGTATAAACAGTTAAATGAAAATTTTAATTCACAACTATTGCACCATTGTAAATGTACTTTGAAATGTTATGAAGGGTCTTGCTGCTGTTTCAAAGTATCTGGTGGAGTGAACTATATTCACTTTTTAGATCAAACAATATATAAAGAAATATATTTATTAAATAAAAGTAAAATCAATTATAATTATCCAATTATTGAATGCAATGAAACTTGTCAATGTTCCAGTCAATGTGGTAATAGGCTAGTCCAAAATGGGCCTCTTAAATATTTATATGTACAGATTTGTAAAAATGAAGTAAAAGGTGTGGGTTTATTTTCAAATAAACATATTTTGAAGGGCATGTTTATTTGTGAATATGCAGGGGAGGTCATAACAAAATCTCAGGCATTAGGACGCCATGAGTATAACCAAGGTCATGGTAACATGAATTACATTTTTTGTCTTCAAGAACATATAAATGGGGAAATACTACAAACATTTATAGACCCAAGCAAATTTGGTAACATTGGACGCTACATAAACCATAGTTGTGAACCCAATTGTGAAATAATACCTGTAAGAGTTACCAATCCAATACCCAAATTAGCAATTTTTAGCAGTACAGATATATATCCAGGTACTGAAATTACTATTGACTATGGTGCTAGCGCATTAAATACTATTAAAACAAATGTTAAAATAAGAAAATCATGCTTCTGTGATAGCAGTAAGTGTAAAAATGTAATGCCTTATCATAGTTATTAAAATAAAAAATTTAATAAAAAATATTTTGTATGTATATTTTATTTTTATCATAGTACACAGAATGCTAAAGTTCCTCAGAATCCAGGGCCAGTCAATGAATCTTTATATAAACTTTGAAAAGGTGTTTTAAATAGTATAAAGGAAAATGTTAAAAAAAATGTGTGATCTCAATTTAATTATTATTATAAATAGTAATTATTTTTTGGAGTTTTTCTTTATTAATATTAGTTTAAAGTTACAAATTAATAAGGAGAACTATTACAAACACTTGATCTTAGGACTCAAGGTGGGGGGGGACTAGACAGACACAGCAGCTGTTGAAAGTTCTTAATGCGAGCCCTAACAGCAGAGATGGGTTAATACCGAGATCTCCCATGATTACCTAATCTTAATATAATACTAGCCTTTCCCGAGGCTTCGCGTTCTAAAGGCTGGAAACCAAATATCTCGCTACCAGCGAGACCCTCCTCCCTGACGATCTTGCACGCGGTAATCATTATTTTGCTACGAAGTTACGTTAAAACCATGATATCTCGTAAGTGTTAATTGAAATCAAATGATACCAAGAGCAAGTTTGTCTAAAATTAAATACTTCTAATGAGTAACTTATTTAATTAGGTAAGGATTAATACCATGTTTATATACACTTTCGCAAATAATGCATTCTCTTATAACAAAAATGAAAACCGACTTCAAAACGCTACAAATCGAAACTAAAAAGAAAAAAAAATAATTTTAATTACTTAGTTATTGTTGGAGTCGGTGCCAGCCAAGAAAAACAGTTTTATCCTGCCTTTGCAATGAACTTTCGAACGGATATTTTGATTATATTTACAAATTGATACATTAATTAAATTGTATTAAGATTATTTTGCTTTGGCTGGCACCGACTCCAACAATAACTAAGTAATTAAAATTATTATTTTTTTCTTTTTAGTTTCGATTTGTAGCGTTTTGAAGTCGGTTTTCATTTTTGTTAAAAAATAATTTATTTTTAATTTTTTTGTGGAAATTAGATATTATTATGTTTAAATAAAATATTGGAGCCTTCCAATATTTTATTTAAACATAATAATAACTAAACTACTGTTCCAATAAGTCAGCGAAGTTTTGAAATGAACGACAATAGTCAATCGAGATTTGTCCACGTCTATTTTTCCACGTAACTCTTAGACGTTAATAAGATTTACCTTCTATTATCAATCCACCTAATATCCTGAAGGAATACGACTATCAGTTCATAAGTACGTACAATATTAAAAGAATTTTCTTTCAACTCCTAACCGTTGAGGAGATATACCTTACATCATCACAAATTCTTGAACAGCTTTAGAATTTAGGGGTTGCCCTCGATTTCTCTAGGATCCCATCATTAGATGCTGACTTGGTGACAATGATAACATCTTGAATGTATACCCTACCAAACAAAAAAGAAATTTTTAAAATCGGCCCACAATTCACGGAGAAATCGGTGAAAACACATAAAAAACAACTGTTGAGGAATTTTACCTTCCATCATCAGCTCATCCACATGAGACGATGATTTTCATACGTAAAAGCTTTATCGGGCTTAGAAAATATATCAAAAACATAATAGGTGCCTGTAAATTTTGAGAGTTGCCTTCGATTTCCCTGGGATCCCATCATCAGATCCTGACTTGGTGACAATGGGACCACCTCGGAACTATACCCTATCAATCAAAGGAAAAATTTTTGAAATCGGCCCACAGACGGCGGAGAAATCGGTGAACATACATAAAAAAAAATACATACAACGGAACATATAACCTCCTCCTTTTTTGAAGTCGGTTAAAAACAAATTTGATTGCCATAAGTCAACCTTAAAAGATAGACATGCTTTCGCAGACTTTTAAAACTTTTAAAGGGGAACAATTCTAGTAAAAAATTTTAAATGTTTATTTGTAATTTTAAGGGTACAGTACAACCTTTTACTCGGTTGCCCGCGCTTTTTCAAAGTATAATTTTAACTTTGCGCATTTTTTTGATCTTACGTAAGAACTATCGAGACTCCCTCCCACCTCCTTGTAAGAAAACATATAGTAGAGGAGACCGTGGAAGATCGACCTTCACCGATCTGATAACCAGATGAGACATATTTTTTATCGTATATAATTTATAAACAAATATGCCTATCTGAAAGTGCTCATGGCTATTTTTAGCTGGGCAACAGTGCTTTAAGTATGGTTTTTTGCAGGCAAGTCTATATGACTGATTTTGTAATAAAATAATCTAAAATTTGATATAACTTTCGATAAGTTAGCAGAACGATGGAGTCACCTATATTGACTTACCTGTTCACATCGGCTTTGGTAGCTATACACAAAAATGAGTAGGCAAGCCTACTGAGGCATATTCTGTGTGTTAAAAACTAACAGTGAAATAAAATTCATTTGGTTATCAAAAGAATGAAAGTGATGAAAAAAAAATCGATTAAAGTTAATTTAATTAAAATAGCCATGAGCACTTTCAGATAGGCAAGTAATTATAGGCATATTTGTTTATAAATTATATTTAATAAAAAATATGTCTCATCTGGTTATCAGGTCGGTGAAGGTCGATCTTCCACCGGCTCTTAGACCAATAACACATGGTCGACCCCCTAAATTGTCTTAAGTAATAAATGAATAGCCCCTAATAATGTATGTAGGTAATTGATGACAATTTTTTTGTAAATCGTTTTTTGCAAAATACTAGTAAATTAACAAGTTAGTACCTACTAAGCAAATATAATTTATTGAATACTAGCTTTACCCGCGGCTTCGCCCACGTTAATTTTTTTAATAATTGCTAATCAACCTCATTGGGTTGATCTTTAGGATGCCTGAAAGTTTCTTCAAAATTACTCTAGCTATTTCAGAACCCATTGTTAATACAAACAATTCTTTAATTTTTCGTAAAAAAATATTTTTTTAATAAAAAGTAGGTATCCTATGTTACTTCTAATAGGTACCTCCAAAAACATGTGTACAAAGTTTCATGATGATCGGTTGAGTAGTTTTCGCGTGAAAGCGTAACTAACAAACTTACATTCACATTTATAATATTAGTAAGGATAAAATTTTGTTCCCCCTTCCACCTCCCATTTTTCAGTAAATTGTTGTTAAAAATTGTTTTAAACGAAATCGGTCGATTTTTTTAAACTTTTTTATTTGAGCTCTTAATATTGCAGTCAAACACTCGTTATACAGATTCATTGACTGGCCCTGGTCGGAGGTTTTACAATTTTTATACCTTAGGACACTCGTCTATAATACATTTTGTTAAATACATTTTATTATTTAAAATGTATGCAAAGAAAGTATTAAGAAAATCTACAGACATATTAATCAAAAACATAAATTAAAGTACAAAATATATAGATAGTATTGAATTTAAATATTAAAAATTACTCACATTATACTACTCTTGATAATTATTTAAAATTTGGTAAATTATTAGTGACAGCACTTCATAATACTTAGTAATTTTTAGGATGCTGATTATATGTTATTAATTCCACAGAAAATATTTACCTATTCCGTGATTAATTCACATAAAAAGTAGGTACTGGACCGATTATAAATTATTATAACCATTATAAATGAAACTATCTTTTCGGATTTTGTCGCGGATTTATTATGATTTTTGGTTCCCGACGTTTCGAATGCTTTACAGCAATCATGGTCACGGGAGAGACTAAGGTATTAGAATTTAGACGTCTCAGGGGGTTATATACTTGTTACAGACAGTGCCTACCCACAATTTTTTACAAATATTCAAAACTAGCGACTCGCCCTCGCTTCGCTCGGGCTCTTCCCTAGATTTAGCACAGGCAAAGCCGCGGGATCGCCTAGTTATGCATATAAACCTTCCTCTTGAATCACTCTATCTATTGGAAAAAACCGCATCAAAATCCGTTGCGTAGTTTTAAAGATTTAAGCGCACATAGGGATATAGGGATATAGGGACAGAAAAGGCGACTTTGTTTTATACTATGTAGTGATGATAGACTATAAAATTATACATTTCAATTCTATACTTTTAAGATTTTAAAATTTTAAATTATATTATAAATATGGCAATATTATTAACTTATTTTTAGCTACTATAATTATAATTATTATAATTTTCTAACATTTGTTAAAATAATATTAAGTAGTGTTGCTATTATTAAAATATGTGTAATGTGTTATATTAAAATATAAATTATTAAAAATTTATGACCAAATTTGTTTTCTTTTTGATAATTTGGACAACTTTACATGCTTAAATATTTAGTTGCTTGAATGAAAAGTGTAAATGTTACATATAAGTGATAATGCCTAGCGTGTACCTTGAAAATTTAAGGTAAATAATGAATAGAAGAATGTGAATTATATTGAAATACTTGAAGTGTTTTTAAAAATAACCTTAATTTTTCTCTTTTATAAGAAAACTATCCGAATTGTAATAATAATTACAGTAAGGACTAATATGAATTCTAGCTAGGAATGATAATGACGTATAGAAGGTGTGGGTAGTATAAAGTTTTGTTAAAACTTGGCTGTACGTCACCCAACGACTTCGGCTGTAATAACGTGACACTTGCGCACACATTCATTCTAATGTTTTATGTTGCTTCAATATTGAGCGAAATTATGCATGAAACTACTATCGTCCTACTATTCTAAATATTTTAGTGTCACTTTTATTAAGAATCTACTCACAATAATCTGATTGATTGCTATAAAATTGCGCGTTATGCTGTGTAAATACGTTACACAACGAACGAGCAGCGAATTTTATGAAGTTTTGAATGTGGTTGTTACTAACAACTGATACAAATAAATCAAGAAATGGTTTTGTGTGATATTCACAAAGTAGTGTTTCAAATTGAATTTAAATATAAACCCTTGTATTATCAGAAATCATTGTAATCAATAACCTCCTCCTTTTTTGAAGTCGGTTAAATAGTAGATTTTTTAGCTAACGCTGATGTATTACCAGCTTATTTATGATTCATCAACTCAGATTATTAAAAATCTAAAATAGCTAACACATTTTAAATCAGTGCTGTATAATTTATAGAACCGGCGAAAATGCCGAGCGGGTTCTGTGATCGGGTTTTGCATGTAATAATGCGTGGGGCTCGAGCTCTAGTAGTTTAGATTTAGAACATCGTCGTGGAGGTATACTATACGGTATACCAATTACAATGTCTGTTGATGGTATTCCTGGTACCACACAACTAGGTCCCTGTAGGTACCAAGTAGGTGCGACATTTTTGCACCTATGCATTTCGGGATTTAAAATAATTAATTACCCTTTCTTTTGACTTAGAGTAGTCGTAGTCGGGTAGAAATCAAAAAAGTTCCATCACTTGAGTTAGGCGCAAAATTTTGTGTTACAAAAATTTTTTTTCGTCGAACTCTGTCGAGTGGGGTATCAAGATACAGGTTATTAAGAGGCGTTACAACACTATAATATACTTAATGTAAGCACGAAGGTATGTTTTAATATGATGTAGCTTTTAGTATAAAAATCTATCTATCTGCCTAATTATACATAATAATATAGTAAAATTCTGACTGAGAAAATTCCAAGTATATTTTTTCAATGGGCCTCATAAGGCTTTCTAAGAGGCCCATCATGATTGGCTTCGTCGCAGTTCCGTATATCATTATTGCGGAACAACACCGATCAGAAGACTTTTGTTCCATTAAGGATGCGATATTTAACTTGAAAAGATAATAAGTGTATGCATTACATAGCTAATATCAACTTATTCCTATACTCTTCAGTCCTCGGTCTTCTCCATAACCTGCTGGACAGTGGTCTGTATTATGTATAGGTATGTAAGTATTAATATGGGTTTTTATATTTTTATTATGTCTAAAGTAATAAAAACATTAAGGGAACCGGTTTGTTCAGAGGCTGGAAGTCATTAAACTTGCATTTTGTGCGTCCATAGTAACAGCTCGCAGCGAAAACAACTGCTACATTTTAACAGCAAGAAGGCAAAATAAGTTGTTAACACGGTTTTAATTCAAATCTTTAAACTGTGTTAAATAAACAAATATTTAGAACGAAAGATACGGGATGATTTTAAAAAAGTCGTTAGGTACCTAAACAATTGTTTCTTCTATGTGTACGTTTTACGTAATTGCGTTTAAGAAACGTACACGTGGTTGTGGTGTTTTAAGTATTTTCTTCCCTTATCTCTTATCTGGTACCTAAAACCGTTAAAGCTTTAACCAGGGCCGGATTTAAACTCAATGCCGCCCCTGGGCACCAGAAAAGAACCCGCCCCAATATTGGAACTTTATTTAAACTTATAGTTTATATATTTTATTTCTCAAAATTAAAATCTCTAATTTATTGCAGAAACTTTAATATATGTTACATATTCCAAAAACATAAATAAATACTTGTTGTTTTTCCTAACAATTATAAATTTTGCATCAATTTTAACATCAATTTTTTCACAGGCAAACACGCCTTACTTTTTGTATTGCGAATTGGTCGATTAAATCTTCGCAATCTAAACGTTGAAGTACGTCGGATTCGATGCATAGAATAGCTAAGTTAGTATATTAGCAGGGGCGTAGCTTGCCCTTGATGGACCCTGTATCAACATTTAGTGTGTGGCCAGTATAGTCAACCAGTACTTTTTTGGTCATTTTTTGTAGTCTCAGAAAAATATGGACATAATATTGCTGAAGAAAAATTTGCAAAAGTAATAAATAATTAAGAAAAAAGAGGTTTAGTTTTTTGCAAATATCTCAAAAACTAATCGAGATTTTTGAAATCTAAAAAAAGATTCAAAAAGAGGAGGAAGTTTCCTAAAAAGGAGTCCTTACTCCCGGAACAATTTTGAAAAAAAAAACAAGTTTTACTTGCAAAACTTGAAAAAGTTATATAAACAATTAACTAAAGAAAATAGGGGCTTAGTTTTTCGCTAATATCTAGAAAAACCAATTGAGATTTTTAAATCTAGAAAAAGATACAAAAAGAGGAGGAAATTTTCAAAAAAAACAGTTCTTACTTACGGAACTGTGAGACCAATATTTATAATTTTCCTACGGCCGAAAACGAATGCTCTGGCTTTCGCAAGCCACATCTACTTTTATCATTAAAAATATTTAATGATAAAAGTAGATGTGGGGTTTCTTTACCAACATATTTTGTTGGGACATTATTAACACAAAAAGTACTAGACCAATTTTAACCACTATAAAATTTAACTTTGCAATTTTTCAATTTCGTATAATATTTTCATTTTTCCCGGGAAATTAAGCGTATGGCCTTAGAGTTCAAGTGAGATTTTGAATAGCACTTTATGAATTTTTGCTTACATGGGTTGGGGACCCCTTTACCCCCGGGGCCCCGTATAATTGATACGGCTGATACAGCGGTAGCTACGCCCCTGTATATTAGCAGTCATTGTAGAACGTAACAAACAGAAACTATCTTTTCAGATTTTGTCACGAATTAGCATTCGAAACGTCGCGACGTCCGCTCGATTTTTTACGTCCGTCAGACATGTTTTTCAATTAATTGTATATTTATACTCAAAATTAAAAAAAAATATTAAGCACTCGAGTTTACTAACTAGGGGCCATTCATTTATTACGTAAGACAATGTATGGGGGGAGGGGTCGAACATGTCTTATGTTTTCTTACAAGGGGGTGGGAGGGAGTCTCGATAGTTCTTCCGTAAGATCAAAAAAAGCGCAAAGTTAAAATTATACTTTGAAAAAGCGCGGGCCACCGAGCGGCAGGTACAGCTGTACCTTTAAAATTATAAATAAACACTTCAAAAATTGTTACTTTGAAAAATAAACATTAAAATAAACCAAAAGTGTATTCATTTTTTCTTACGTAATAAATATTAAACAGGGGGTCGGCCTATTCTTATTTTTTCTTATAATAGGGGGGAGGGGGTCAAAAACTAACGAAAATAGTCTTACGTAATAAATGAATGGCGCCTAAGACTAAAAAAATTTTTTTGCCTTTCAAAGTTTTGCCGCCCTAAAAAATTTGCCGCCCTGGGCACTCGCCCCGACTGCCCCTAGTGTAAATCCAGGCCTGGCTTTAACTACGAACACCTGTATCATATAAGATGTATGGCTCATCTTAAATTATTCAAAACTACCATCCTAAAATGATTTCCTCACTTAACTTTATACTCCATTTCATCTGCGAATCAATTTCAATATAGTAGTTACCAGTTACCACCTGTCTTGTCATAAAGAATATAGGCAAGTAGTCTAATATTCCCGTAAGTTTTCATTGTAACACCCGTTAAAAAAATTTTAGAGCAAAAGCTAGAGACGTGCTGCTTTACGTTACGAGTAGCGAGAACTTAGTGATAAAGATGATAAACAAATCTGTGTGGATTTCCCCCTACGTCTTGGGACATAACGACAAAAACGCTCTCACTCACTATTATTTTTTCAATTTTTTGGGAAAACTCTTACATACGGAGATGGACTGCTTTTCTACAGACGATTTTTCAAGTTCTTCGCACGTCTTAAAGGTATAGGTAAATATCGTGAAGGAATCAACATTAGCTGTGTGAACCTTACTAATTTGTAAACAACGTATTGTGAAGTCGGCATAAATGCCTGTTTTGGAGTGGATGGTTCCGTCCAGTTCACCACAACTATAAAAGGTCAACTTTAATATTAGCTCTTTCATTTTTTCAAAGTTCTTAGTCATTAACGTTTTTTCGATAAATTCAATGTTTTTCAATCAAATACAGTTAAACGGAACTGAGAGAGCTAGAATGCACTTTAAACCCTATAACGACACACCAAAACCCTATAAAGATTTCAGTTTTATTGTAGTTAAATAAATGTAAAAAAGATTTTTTACTGAAAAGTGGAGAAATGTTTGCTGCATGGATAGGCGTGTAATAAAATTGTAACAGAATATAATATACTTAGGTACGTACTACATAGGTACTTAGTAAGTAGGTATATTTCGTCAAAGATCTTTTAGGGATTTACTGCAAGACAAGTTTTTAGTTACACAATTTTCGTTTTAGCTGCTCTCTTTTGTTACAAAAATTTATTGTAATGAAATATAATGTAAAAACCTTATAAATACTTACATCATACAAACATTAAGTATCTGATATAGCTGTCAGTATATAGACATAAATATCCTTAATCTAAAATAATATAAGCATTTCTTTAAATCACAACGCGGAAAGTCCCATCACATCACAACATGGTACATTGTACATTTGTTAAAAGCGTCGTACAGATATCGCATATGTCAATATATGTATATAAGCGGTCGCCGCTGCTGGTTCAATAACAAGTTTCACGGCGCTCGACGGAGGGGACACACGCTTCTTGCCGGCTGACCAGTAGTTAGTTTATATTTACCTTCCAGCAGGGAGTGGAAGCGGAACGTGCCAGAGTTTGAGTGGCAATTGTTGCAATCATCTCGTTGATCATAAACAAACCAGTGAGTATAATACCGTTCGCTTTTATGTAACAAGCCGGCCGGTTCGTAAAATATTACTTCGCCTCTAAGAATACAAATAGATTTTAAACTATACTTGCATAGGTACCTCGCTGTAATTTAATTCTTACAATTGCTACCAATTCTTCGTCGTTAAATGGATTTTAATAATTTAATGCTTGTTGTCTTGTTTAATTCTAAGATGCTATATCTAGAGAGATTTTTAAGCAACGATACTGTAGTGTGTGTAGTTATTTGACGCTTGGTAGATATTTTTTCCATTACAAACAGGTTTAATTGATTATAACATCAATAACATTATTGGGATATACTTAATATGTAATCAGTAATGTAGATGTTGCTCGTTTACATTCAAATCTTGAGGGTAAATAGATTCCCAAAAAACATATTTTTAAAACATAAATCATTGCAATAACTATTAAAATAATATGTAAACTGTAAACAAACCGATTATACCTATTCTACATTCTGCTTGTATTCTTTTTTTGTCTGATTATTATATTTAATTGTGTTATACCAATTAGGCAATTAGTTATTACATTGATTATAATATAATACTAGTGACTCACTCCCGCCTCGCTTGGGTTCGTTTCGTTTTTGAGGTACCTACGTGGTTACTACCTATAGATTTCTCAGATATGTGATATTTTCCTGCAAAAAAATGTTCTAATATATCTCTATTCTCTTCTCTTACGTTTATTCATAAAGGCGGATGCGGGGACGCCCCGCAGCCGGTAGCGGCCGGTATAGGTAATCCACACATTTTTCATATTTATAAAATAGTGGCTCACTCTTACTCCCTCCACCGGGGTTTGTTCCTTAGGTACATTTAACACTTAGCACAGATTTCTCAGAAATGTGGTATTTTCCCGCAGTCAAAAGATATTCAGCATCTATATTCTCGCCAAATTTCATCAAAATCTGTTCAGTGGTTTTCTTTAATATGGTCACACACAGATAAACTTTTAAATACTTTAGATTTCGTATCTGTATCAATCATTATTAAAAATATATTTGATTCGACTCATTTAGCATTTTATTATATGTAATAGATATTTAAGACTTAATTATTATCTTAATTAAGCTTGAATTTTAAAAGTTTTAATAGTTTTTTACCTTAGCCTCGATACAAACAAGATTTTGATTACCAAAAAAGTAAATGGCCCATGGCATGAAATCTACCAACCTATAAACATTTAAAACATTTTAAATAAGCACATAAAATTATTGGTCGTATTAGGAGCTTAAACTCGTTAGATAAGTACCTACAAACTCAACATAACAACAACGGTTTCTAACGGTAAAACTAGATTTTAGAGGATAATAAGATTCCTTTAACTCTTAGTAAAATATATTTGATTCTTTTCTTATAGCACAGTTTTATCATTTTATTTATAATTTAGCTTTATATCGTATGTCGTTTGGTTATCGATTGATGACTTTAAATTTAGTCAATAAATTAAACATTAATATTAATAAGTAATAATTATTTGTTTAGGAATTATTATAGTAAATTAAATTATTAAAAAATTAGCAAAGAAGATGGTGTTTCTATTTACGCACTGAAAATGGCAATTATACTTTACAAAAGTACAGATCCAAATTAAAATCATCAATCAAGCTTTTTTCTTTTCATTCCTGAAA
Source organism: Boloria selene (assembly GCA_905231865.2). Lineage (NCBI taxonomy): Eukaryota > Metazoa > Arthropoda > Insecta > Lepidoptera > Nymphalidae > Boloria > Boloria selene. Next base: position 5,906,641 of record HG993133.1, read on the forward strand.
TTTCTGTTTTTCCACTATGAATGTAAAATGGACAGAAGAAATAAATAAGTAGAGCATCTATTAATCATTATTTCATCAAAAAATAATTATTAATTTATTATTATATAGTATTGTGGATCATTATTTTATTGCGGAGTTATGTTAAAACCTTTGATTATATAATCAAAGTTAAAACTATGAAATCTCGTAAGATATTCATTGAAATCAAACGATGCCAAGAGCAATTTTGTTCAAAATTAAATACCTGATGATTAGTAGTGATGAGTAACGTATTTATTAGGTAAGGATTAATAACATGTTTATAAAAAACCTTCGCAAATAATGCATTATCTTAAAACAAGTTTGATTACAATAAAAAGGTTATAGCGAGTCAACCTTAAAAGATAGACATATGCTATCAAAGAGAAACAATTCCGTCATACATCATTTTTACAGAAGTAACCATTGAGTTAAAATATGTAACTAACAGTTTACGCGACGGAAGCTCTCATAAGAAATATTTTTCTCCCGTTATAGCAACATTTTTCATTGATGCTCCGCTCCTATTAGTCGTAGAGTGTTGTGATATAGCCTATAGCCTTCCTCGATATACGGACTATCCAACAAAATTCCGTTTTTTTTACCAGGACTAGTAGTTCCTGAGATTAGCGCGTTTAACCAAACAAACTCTTCAGCTTTATAATATTAGTAATGATGTGTGCTTTTACCTTATGCATCTTGTTTCGGAATAATACTATTTAAAAAAAACGGTCAATTGAAAAAAATGGTCTTGTTTTTAGCTTTTACGTCGGTTTTTTTTTATTTTTGTAAACTTTGTTTTTATTGAAAAAAATTTGCAAATTGGAATCTCGATCGTTACTAACTAAAAATCTTCGCGATAACTCATATCTCCTCTCAGGAAAGAAAAATGTATGATATTTAACCACAGTTAAATTAAAGGTTTAAGACGAAAGTAGCGAAACTGTAAACGTACTATTGAGTGTTTGTACTTTGTATTAAACCAATCAATTATTGTTTCTTAAATACATATATTCATTATCAGTAACTTGTCTAATAAAGTTTCTCTTTAGAAAAATAACTTTGTTATTGGTTTTACCCGTAACAAAATTATTGCCGCAGAATATAAATTTATTTTCTTTCCTAGAATAAACATTAATCTTATCTTAATAAAATGTTTGTTTGACATTTGACATTCAATTTATGGAAAAATTATCAAACATTAGATAGTACATACATACCTAGTTTTTATACAAAGCGTAATCTACATCTTTTTGCTACCTTTAACCCCTGTACTGATTGATTAAATCACGTCGTTTTTACGATTAAATATTACAAAATATATTGTTGATAAGGCAGTAGGCCAGCGGTAACCCGTTCGCTTGTATAACCGAGTGATGCGGGTTCAATCTCGGTCTCGCACGGCGCACCTCAGATATTTTCATGTGCGAATCATTTCTATCGTGGTTACTACTAGTCTTACGTGGAAGTAAAACATAGTTAGTAAACCTGCATGCCTGAGAGAACCTAGCAAGTTTTCAAAAGACATGTGTAGTGTAGTCCGGCAACACGCACTAGGCCAGCGCGGTGGACTATGCAATGGCCTGACCCCTTCGTACTGAGGGAGGCCTGTGCCCACAGAACAATAATACTCTACCTGTGCCCAGCAGTGGGACGTTTAAAAAGGGCTGAAGATATTATTGATATTAAAATATTTAATTATAATGTCCCAACACAAAAAATAATGTCCCAATATTTATTTATTATTATTTAGATTTTCATAAACATATGTTTGATATAGAGCTAGGATTTTTTAAAATTAGACAATAATTCGGTACGGATCTAATAAAAAAGTCAAAGATACATAGTGAAATAAATAATTAAGACTTAAAAGTAAAAAAACTTAAAAAAGCAACTAACAATAACTTAAAAATAATAAATATTGTGCGAATGTTAAAATAAATAAGTAACTACCTACTTATTAATTCAAAATTCAATCTAACCATGAATACAGATGATTGCATTGTTATTGGTGTTAGGTAAAAACATGGTAAAAACAAGAAAAAACGGTATTTATCTTAACAGTTTAATGTAAATAATTGTAGCTTTACATCAATGCTATTAAAAGAATTTATCTTCCCCAATTAAGAAAATGTAGACGTTTTCGTGGAATATATTTAAACGATATCTCGCAGTAGGATATCTAATGACTGACTAATGACTTAGTAGGTACTTTATTTCAAAATTATGAAGAAAATTTGTATTTCGGATAGTTTTAACATTGTAACCTATAATATATAAGGTAGGTTTGCTTACTTGTGACTTAATCGATATCATAATTTAATTGATATACGTCTAAAATGAAAATTAAACGAATATAAAAGCTATTAGGTTGTTTATAGATTAATTCGTCATTAAATTATAAAATCGAAAATAGATTTACGATAATAATTATTGTATAAAAAGTTAATACATCCAGTATTTCTATTTAGGAAGCCAGACTTGTTTAGGGTTCCATAATCCATAGCCAAAGGCGAAACAGATTCATTATAATTTCGTCGTGTCCGCCTGCATGCCATGCCGTCTTGTATGTAAACTATACGATAATAAAACTTCAAAAAAAAATATTTTGTAAAGTAGGGGAAAAAAAGTTTTCTCGTTTGCTTCATGGTTTAGATTGATCTTTCAAAAATAATATTTTCAATTAAGGGATCCGTTAGTGATAGTATAATAAATAGCTTTAAAGTGAAAAGTTTTGTTACAGTCAAGCCAGTTAGATGGTTGTTTTGGATAGATACCTGTGTACAAAATCATGGTGATAGTAGAAAAAAAAAAGGAAACTATCAGAGCTAAGTAGACTTTCGAAAACAAGCCATCTTCTTTATTATAATGGGCAACTACGGAACCGTACAATGTACATTGCGCGTGGCCCGACACACTCGTTTTAAATAAAAATATTGCCCAACATGTTTTGATGTTTTGATTCTATTTTATTTTAGTTAGTAAAAAAAGATAATTGATGTCTATTTTAAGCTATAACAAAATATATTATTGTACAGATCACGATTTCCTTAACTAATAGCTGCTGAATGCTGGTCAAAAGTCAAACTGGTTTTAAATAATATGCGCAAGTATTTATATTTTCTAGATTGATAACCTTCGATGAGCTCAAACACATAATATCACATACCTAGATATCTCTTCGAAATAAAGTCGACTCAAACTAAAACACTTTATATTATATTATTTAGAGACATGGATTTTAAATAAAATTGAAAATATTATTATCCAATTTCAAAATTTTATATTTCAAAAACTAATAGTAGGTTAAATCGAATCAAAATATATTTTTGTATAGGAGATTGAATGCTCGACAGTTAACAAAAACGTCCTTTATATTTTTTTTGATTTGGAAAAAAAATAGCCCTCCACATACAATAGGTATTTAGAATCTAGAATGTGAAACAGATGTCTTTTTAGTTTATACCTTTGATTATATACATGGTTTACACCTTCCTATTTATCGAATATCGAATATGTAGGTGTATACTTTCTATTGATTTTAGGACAATGCATGACTGGTTTTAAAATAGTAAATAGGTACGCTTTCATTTTAATCGGACCAAAATAACAGCTGGCAGGCATATTATATATTGTGTACCTACTTATTTTATCGTCTTGCCCCATGCAGGAATAAAACTATAAAATATTGATATTAATAATACATACCTTGAAACACTTAATAGTTTTACTCACTGAATTGACAAATATATTCACCTGCTCTGTGGTTTTACTAATACTGAATACATTTCTGTCACAATTTGTATCTTTATTATTTTAAATGACAAAAAAATAAAAACCGACTTCAAAACTATACCTACTTGCAAACTTAAACTAAAGAGTAAAACATAAACATACTTTAAATTACCTATACTTAGTTATTTTTGCAATCGGTGCCAGTCAAGAAGGACAGTTTTATTCTGCCTTTGCAATGAACTGATGATTAATCGAATAGGTAGACTACTATCTATGAAGGTTGTTTTGCTTTGGCTGGCACCGACCCCTAAAAATATGTAATATATATTTACGTAAATAAGTTGTTACTTCAATCATCAGCTCATTCATATGAGATGATGATTATTAGACGCAATTACTTAAACACATTTTGAAAATGTTTGAAAAACTTAATAAGTGCCAGTAAAATTTGAGAGTAGGCTTCGATTTCCCTGGGATCCACTCATTAGATCTTGACTTGGTGACAGTGGGACCACCTTGGGAGTATATAATACCCTCCCGAATTAAAGATTTTTTTTGAAATCGGCGGAGATATCGGTGAACATACTTACAAAAAATATATACATATTACCTACGAGAATATACAGTAGAACATAATAATATGATAACCTCCTGCTTTTTAGAAGACTTGAAGTCAGTTAATATAGTGAAAATGATGTAATATTATTCACTACAGTACATGACTCATACTGATACATTCAATATTGTCTCAGTAGTTATGGTCGAATTTATAACAGCTATGTCAACCAAATTTATAAATTACAACTTAAAATACTAAAAAACATGGACTCAGAAAAAACTAAATTATCCTTTAATCAAGATTGGCCTGTTTAAACATTGTAAAGTGCTACCTATTCATATAATAAAATTATAAAAGAAAAAAATTTCAACGACAAATTATAGAAAAATAGATCATACGGGTATTGTGTATACTAACTATTCAAGCGGTACGAATCCTCGTAAGTATACTGAGAGGGTAAACAACACACATGGAGAAATAAAGACTATGTACATTACTGCACGACCTATAAATAGATTTTTCATTACTTCACAATTACAAAATGATTTTCTTGTGTACTTAGTTAAATAAACAATCATTCATGTTACGTTTCGTCTAAAATGTTTTATATTTTCACGTCTTTTTTATTATTTAAAATAATTGATATTATAAGTATTACTTGAAACATCAAATATTTTCAGATTTACAAAATGAAGCCTCCACTAGGTGTAATACCAATCCTGGGTATGCTAATAGTATTTGCAAATGCGGCTTCCATACTCAATCAAGAGCCGACCCAAGATACAATCGTTGTGGCCAAATCTGATGGAGATGTCAGTGAGGTAGGATTTAGCTACTTAGATATTTATGGATATTAGACGGATAGATAAACTGCAGATCAGAAACCGCTTTACTGACACTCAAATATATATTTTTTTAATGTAGAGCACAGTTACATCAGAATTAACAACCGAAGAGCCAAATGCACCTATAAAGTTGACTGAGATGTTGGTGCGTTCAGAAGTTTCCCTTCGATATGCTCATACTAGTATTGTGACGAACGTGAAGAACCCAGGTCGTCGGTCTCAGCAAGCTACTTTCCGCGTTTTGTTGCCAGACACAGCGTTCATTACCGGCTTTGTTATGTATGTACCAATTTTAATATAATATAATTATTTAATTTATACCAACTTGGTATGGTATAGAAGGGCTAGATTCCGCAACTCGACGGCTAAGCGCTTATTTTGCGTGTGTTTAATTTATACTTATATGTAGTAGAATCTATGTTCTCTAGTGTATAAACAATGCAAGAAATTCTATATAGCCATTATTAATTACAATTGGTACCCTAATCAAATTACACATATCGAGTTACATTAGTACCTAATAGAAACATTGATAGTACCTATATCGTATGGTAATTGGTTTAGCAATAATATTCTACAGGTTGTTTTAGTAAGCCTTGACAATAAACTCGACTCGTTTAAAACTATTTTTGCCTAAGTTATAATTTCTAATTTTCTTCTAAATCTCTGATCATCAACATATTTAAGGACTCTGGGTGGAAAGTCATACAAGGCATATGTGAAAGAAAAGGAAGAGGCAAAGAAAATTTACACAGATGCAGTTTCTCAAGGAATTGGAGCTGCACATATAGCTGCTAAGTAAGTATTCAGTTACGTTCTCATACAAAAAGTAGAAGATGTTTTAAGTTTTTTTCTTAAAGTTAAATTCTATCGTATTTACCTATCCGTTTTACTTACCTCCCACAAATGTCATTCTTGATGATCACGATACCTACATTATTGCATTGTCGTTTAAAGTCAGCCTATAAACTGTGCAGCAAGATATAATTTCAAATTATGACTTATATTTTAAACCATCAGGGCTCGCGATTCCAATCACTTCACGGTATCGGTAAACGTAGAGCCGAACAGCAAAGCTACATTTAACTTGACGTATGAGGAGCTTCTCACGAGACGCAACGGAGTGTATAACCATGCAATTAACCTCCACCCCGGCGCTCTTGTACCTCGCATGGAAGTTAGTGTGCATATTAAGGAGTCTCAAAAACTCAAACTGCTACGTGTGCCTGAAGTCAGGACAGGGAATGAGATTGACGCCACGGAAACTGATGCTCGTAAGAAATTAATATATTCATATACAAACTAATATACCTGCCTATTTCTTTTAAATTAAAGAGTTCTTAATATAGTTTATTCGATATTTCAGAAAATTCCTTAGTCTCAATACAAAAATCTAAAGATGAGAAGGAAGCCACTGTTACATTTACACCTGATCTTGAAGAACAAAAACGTCTAATTCGCGTATATGCCGTATGTAAACAACGATAAAAAAATAATTTTCTACATTTCTTGTGTTTTCTATTATTAATTATAAATAATAATTATTTATCTCTGTATATTTAGGATAAAACAAAAGAATCAGCATCTCATAATTTTTACGGTGATGTGGAGGAAAACAATGACAAAGAGGGTGCCATTGGACAGTTTGTAGTACAGTATGATGTGGAACGACCCGAAAATGGAGAAGTTCTAGTAAGTGTCGTATAATAGAAGCGTTATTAGTAAATAAATAATTTGAAGCAATTATAATCAATAAATTTAATATAAAACTTTAAATAAAAAACTATTTCAAAAGGAAAAAAAAGTTTGCAGTTCAAAATTACAAGAAAAATAATGTACCTTAACATTGTATATCAACTCCAGGTAAATGATGGATACTTTGTTCACTTCTTTGCACCTCAATCCCTGACTCCGCTGAGCAAGTACGTGGTTTTCGTTCTGGACACATCCGGCTCTATGAGTGGACGCAAGATAGAGCAGTTGCAAGGAGCCATGCGCGCTATTCTTGGTGAACTCAACTCGAACGATTACTTTAGTATTGTAGAATTTGATTCTGATGTTCAGGTAAGAGTCGTATTATATAAGTTGCATAAGTTATAATATTTATAATAAATTAAGCAATATGTGTTTAGTAGTATGTAAAAAAATAATAATTATTTAGGATAAGTTGACACACACAGTAGGTACTATATATCTTACTAGCTACTTACGCCACTATAATAGGTAGCTAGCAAAAACAAGCCAAAGAGAAAGACAGACATACAAAAACTGTCAATCAAAGTGAATCAATTATTTATATTTTTGGGATTGGTGCCGGGGTCGGCCCTTGCTACGTCGACCAGTGTTGGTCCATTGTAGCTCAAGTGAATCTAACAAAAAATCTATTTTTAACGTCAAGACTAGGAATCGAGTCCTAGAATCACGGCTTCTAGCATCTCTACCCAGTGGATTCATTATTTACATGTGAAAAGAATAAAAATATTTTTTCCCTTCATTATTAATAGGTGCACGAGTTAAAAGAGGCCGATGAGCCCGAGGAGCCCCGGACGTCGTACCCATACTACTCGTGGCGGACGGAATCCAAGCCCGTGGTGCTGGTGGCTCCTTCTCTAGCCACCAAGGAAAACATCGCTAAAGCACAAATTATTATATCGAGATTAGCCGCGTCTGGAGGTAACTTTGAAAATAAAATTCTAAATTTCATAATTAGAAAAAAAAATATGAAATGTATTACCTAGTTACATAAGTCAAAGTTTTTGGTAAAGTGATATTGATTACATTAAGAGCTTGAAAGTATCGTTTGTGTAGGGTTACTAATCTACTCATTTATGACTATCGTAAAAAAAGTTCTAATTTTTAGGCACCAACATCTACGAAGCTCTCCGGGTAGCATTGGACCTCATCCATCAAGTTGATGAAAAGAATCTAACTAGTCCATCTGCTAATTCAACGGAAATACAAAAGCCGGAAACAAGTATGTTTTTAATATTCTTTATATCTATATAGATATGTTAATATAGTTAAAATATGTTCTTACTTTAGTAGCCACTTTTTAGTATATATGATGTTACTAACAGTGTATTATTTTTATACAGGCGAATCGGAACCAATCATCATTTTCTTAACGGACGGAGATCCGACTGTGGGTGAGACGAACACTCAGCGTATCATTTCTCACATGTCAGAAAAGAATTCTGGTCCGAAAAAAGCCGACATTTTCTCCCTTGCCTTTGGTAATTATATTTTTTAACATGGAACAACAACAATTGATAAATATTTAATGTAGTGTGCATGCATGTACTCTTACTTAATCATATAAATTATTACGACTGGTACTTTCCTCGATCCTCTTTTAAATATATCACGTTCTTTAAATAAAATGTGTTCGATCATTCAATTCCAATTAATTATTCGAAAATCTTAATATATGAAACTATTTTTTCGGATTTTGTCGCGGATTTATTATGATTTTTGGTTCCCGACGTTTCGAATGCTTTACAGTTTACATCAATTATGGTCACGGGAGAGACTAAGGTATAAGCCGTCTCAGAGGGTTATATACTTGTTACAGACAGTGCATATCCACAATTTACAAAAATTTCAAGATGGCATCAAAGTTTCATTTATAATGTAAAGTATTCGCGTAAACCTAAGAAAGTATTATTCGAAAATCTTATTAACATGTATGATGAAACAGGCGAGGACGCAGACCGCACGTTCCTCCGCAAGCTGTCGCTGCGCAACGACGGCTTCATGCGCCACATCTACGAGGCGGCCGACGCGGAGCTGCAGCTGCGCCACTTCTACCGCCAGGTGTCCTCGCCGCTGCTCGCCGGCGTCAACTTCGTCTATCCACCTGATCAGGTCATCTAATGTTCTACTTTAGAATTAAGCGGTGTTGTTACTTGTTACTTTGTTTTTGATATTAGAATCAAAATTGGACCATAAATTCAAAAAGAAAGTGCTTATTTTGTGTATTTAAAATATTTTATTTTTTTTATTTTAGCCATCATTATTTTTTATAAAATATTTAAAATTACGCATATTTATACTAATTTTTATAAAGTTCATATTTAAATATTTTATGCAGGTCAAAGGCGGCTCAGTGACTAAAACCAAGTACAGCACGATATATGCAGGTTCCGAGGTAGTGGTGGCCGGCGAGTTGGCGTCCGGAGTCAGCGAAATCGCACCGAGTGTACTCGGATTTTGTGCCGACGCCGACAAACATGGCAGGGTACGTCACAATATAGTTCTTTTTGTATACCTCATTGTGTTCATGTTAAACAATTCTTATTATTTATTTATCATATATAATTATTTTATAGAAACGTTACGAAGTGCGCCCTACGATATCGTCAGGCCGTGCGGGCGAGTACTTACCCCTAGAACGTCTGTGGGCGTACCTGAGCGTCAAGCAACTGCTCGACCAGCGCGAGGCGACAGAGCATCCTGAAGACATTGAGAAACAAGCACTTAACTTGGCTCTTAAGGTATACATATTATATTTTGTCAAGACTTTATTAGGCAATATATTTTTGTGTTAATCAAATAATTTGATATTATGGACAACATATAAGATTAACATACATTTTCTTATTGTGATACTTATAGTAATTTATTAGTGCTCAACATTTAATATTTATAAATGTGTATTTCTATATCTATACATACAAATAAAATTGTAATGTCTGTTTTTAATTTCAAATTAACAGCTTTTCACTAAATACACATGTACATACGGTACTTGTGTACGATACTACGGCTGGACCAATTTTGACGGGATTTCACTCGCAGATAGCGAAATTTTATTTATTTTAATTATGGGATGGATTTTTGTTCTAAAAACTTTAAATTTGGTAGGGATCACTTAGGGACGAGCCCGGGCGAAGCGAGTGTAAGTCGCTATAAGTTATAGTTTATAGATTATTATAGTTATATATATACATATACTTATAGTTTATATTAATATAGAGAAATTAGCAATTACATGGATTTTTGCATTCGTATTTTGCTTTTTAGTATGCCTTCGTGACTCCACTCACATCTCTAGTAGTGGTCAAACCAAACGCCACCAACGCAGTTAATGCAGAGTCTGTTGATCAGAACAACAGGCCTTGTGAGTATACATTTAATTATCAATATAATTTATATATTTTAACAATTAACATAACCATCAATATGATAAATTAGTTAACTATATATTTATTTATTAATAAATTATATTTATCAGTAAACAATCATATATTTTAGCAATACTTAAATAACAACTTTATATAGTCAAATGAAATACACCAGAATCAAACTTATTAAATAAAGTCAAATAAATAGTAATAAATATTTCGTGATCAGCAGACCTCGGACTTCCAGGCGTACCCGCCGCCTATCCCGGTAAGCATTTATTTAAAAATTTGACATCATATAGTAATTCATTACAGCATAAAATCAGCTTTTTATATGGGATTACATATTATGAAATAACGATAGTAGGCTCGAATCCGTCTCGCAAGACCAATTTAAGTTCAATTAGGGTTCTAACAAATAACTAAAATAATAAAGGTATTTAATAAATGTTTGCTCGTCTAGCGACCTTTAAAAAAGTCCGTTAGACCGAGCGCTGAGGTCCGCCAATGACGGCTGATGTACGAAGCTTTAGTTTTTTTAGACTTTTAAAAAACTTTTAGTAAAGTTTTAAGTAAAATATTAGTTGAGTTTGTTGATAAGTTATCTTATAAAGGATCGATCACAGTGTACTGGGTATTCCCGCAGTCTTAACCCGAATTATTTTCTGCAACAGTTACAAACGCCAAAAAAGACCCATTTACTTATTATGATAATTTAGATGTTATTGATTCAAAGTTTTAAAAAACAATTCGGCCTTTGCACGTAATTTTGTTGTTACTTAGACCTAAATTAATACAATATTTTGTGAGTCTTAAGTGCAGATATAATTTGAATCCATTACATTACAATATACCTATATATTTTTTACCGATTTCAACAAAGAAAGCTCTCAAACCGATTGCAATATAATGTGAATAATGTGTTTTCTTTATATTCAGCATTTGGACCATTACAACAAATTCCAGCACCTGCTTATATCTCAGGTTCTGGTGAGCATCAAATTTGTAATTTAACATATTATAACTTAGCTATTTTCTTATATTTTACCTGAAAAAACATTAAAACAAACTTTACATGAATTATTAACTTAACATAAAAATAAAAAATATTAATCTTAGTATAAGAATAGATTACCCTTTTTAAATATTGAACTTTCTTCTTCACGTATCTAGTGCTACCATATAATTGTAACAAACGAAAATCTTGAATCTTTTTTAAATAATAGGTTATGCGGACAATGGGGTACATCCGCTATCTCTAGATTCCCCTACCGATATACGTATAGAGGCAGAAGAAGAAGATCTTGATACTGGTGAGATGGTCCACATTAGGCAGATTACCTATAAATATCATATATTCTGCAAATGTTAATAATGTAAAAGTATGCTATAAAGTTTTATGTTTATGGCATAATACTAAGAATTTAATTCACATGTAGGCAAATATAATTATTTAACATTTGTAGATGAAAAGTATGTGGCTCACTAAGACGAAGTTGAAAACAAAATTATTAGCTACTAATATTACGATGCTTCGCGATTTGTTTCCTGTTGGTTCTGAAATACTTCAATCAATAAGTATAGGAAATACACGATCCTCAGCGGTAAAGGTCCGTAATTACATAAAACATTATATCTGATAGAAAACTGTATTTATTAATACATTTCGTCAATTATTTTAGATATTTTACTTTTATGATAAAAAGTCTCTACCGATTTACCTCGTCATCTTAAAAACATACGTGTTATATTGAATTGTACGCATATGGGTCTGTTTAGCGAGAATGTTGTGTTATAGGATAGGTTAAAATATTTTTCATTTAACGACGAATTTCGATCAATGTGATAAAATTAACCAAAGCAGGGATCTGAAACGTTTTTTAAAATACCGATTTTTAAATGCTTTGAACTTTTTTTGTACAACATTTTGTTCAGAACGAATCCGAAACGAGAACGTTTGCAAAAACCGGTTTAATCCACAGGACGCGACCGCGCGCGGCGTCTAATAGTTACTAAGCAACACCGTATACCTACCGTATTTATTAAAATGAAAAAAATAACAGTTAAAAGCTTGTTATTAACCGAAAATGTTAAATTTTGTTCTTGTTCAAAAACGTTTTATAGCGTTCTGTTTATACGAAATCATTACAAATCGTTTCTTAGGTATCCGAGCCCCAAAGTTCGGATTTTAGGCTTCTTAAGTAAAATAAGCAATATTATTTTAATTGGAATTGCTTGGGCTACCAGCCTCCCTCATTTTCATCAATTCATTGATTAGTTAGGACTATAGTTACTTATAACCAATGATATTCATTTGAATTTTCAGTTTATGCAAGCGCGCATCGCGGTGGATTTATACCTCTTTCAGGTATTTCAATCTTTAAGTATTTATTTTTAAAAATTAAAACCTACAAATTAAGTTTTTATACTAAAATATAATTTTATAGGTATCGCTTTCAAAGGATACGCTGCTAGGCCTGTCGTTCACAGTAAGTGCCATTAGTTATAATAAATTAATTATTCCTAGACTGAGAGTGTCAGTTAAAAATGGTTAAAAGGGGCAACAGGGGAACACAAGTGAGCGGCCAGAACTCACATGTCTTCTGTATTATTTTAAAGAATGTTCACTTTCGCTCTTTCTAGAGTGATGAATTTCGTAAGAGTATTGCTCAGTCCAGTCTCTATATTCAAGTATTTACCCGTCATAAGAGGAATGCAGGCACCAGGTGGTGCCAGAGGCGTGTAAGATCTTATCGTTGTCGTTAAGAGTTGTCGTTGAGTGGGCATGGGGCCATACATTTATTTGCTTATACCTTATTGTTGATGCCAGTTTTTCAGAATTTTGTTTCATATACTCATAATCGCCAAATACTTACATAAAATATTGAAATTTGCTTAGCTCTCCTATAACACAATAATATTTTTCATCTTTATGTAAATATTTACGCACTAACATTTCTTAGGCCGTACAGCTATCTGCTTAATAATTAATCACGAATTGCACAATCTAAACAATAATCACTAATAATTGGTAACAATACACGATGAAAAGCTCACTTAAAAACTAAACATTTGTATAAATTTAACATTTTTAGAGACCTCACTCTATCAGTCAGCGCGCCTCTCGCTGCAAATTCAAGCGCACCAATAATAAAACTTTGGTAATAATAAATAATAATAATGTCCTCCGGATCGATTCCTGCGGTCGGTTGACGGTTACTGAAGATTACTATACAGAAAGATTCTTAAGTAGACTAATGGGGAGTCCCATCGGTCGGCCAAAGTGCTCAGGACGGTGTTCGATGCGCCGCGCACTCGCGCCCACAGCGAGGCGCACCGCTTCCTGATTCCTGAAGCAGTCAGTACGCGCCTCAGCGAACATAGATGACGCGCTGCAAAAACGCGGCAGTCCGATCAACATCCTGAACGCATTATTGTATTGTACGCGCAGCGCGTTATATGCCCGCTGCGTGAAGTCAACCCACAACCACACGTGTAGAAAGATTGACAGTACGCTTTAAAAAGCGTCAGTTTGGCTTGTTTACTACAGCGTGCAAATCGCCCTGCGCTCACGTTCTTTGTCTACAGTGTCTGTCAAGTTATATAAGTTATATAATATATAAGTTATAAGTATACGTAATACTTATAATATATTACCTATTTTGTTACTTGTTTGTAGGTTTGGCCAGTTCTTTGCCTGACTATCCATCTGCAATGCTTGGATATAGTAAGTGCTTTGACCTTAGATTTCGAGAATAATATAAAATAGACGGAACAGCTGGCCTGTTACAATGACTAAAGTCGGCTAAAGTTAACGATATTTTTGCTTTGCATCTATGGCATAGGTAATAAATTAATTTAATTTACAATTGTTATTTTTTTCTTTTTAATGCATATAATGCAATTAGGTAGTTGTAGCAGTCTTTAGTCTACATAATAAATATATTTACAGTAAAACGACTTTACTTACATCTCTAGATATACCAATAATACCAGAAATACTACTTAGTACCTATTCGTACCTGTATAAAAGTGTTAAAGTGACGGTTATGATTGTATCTGGCCACGAGATGGCATTGTGGTAATCTAACTTCAAAACCGTTATTTTTAAATATCATTGCGTTTAATTGCACTTTGATTTTATCCGAATTAAGAGTCTATTTACATGTACTTATTTTATGCTGTAGGAAGCTAAAGCTAAAAAGAAAGTTTGCCTCTAATTATTGAATAAGTACTTTGCTAGGCTTTAATCTTATTACCGGCAGGTTCCGACTATATTATTCTTTTAGCCCTGAGTTTTTAGAATCTATTTATATTTTATTGCAAAATATATAGCATGACTTTATAACATACTAACATACCTACTTAATATTTAATTACTAACATACTTAATATTTAATAATAATAATTTTCTATCCGAGTTTGGCAATAAGCAATTTTCAATATGATAATTAAATGCATTTGGTTAATTTGGCACTAGGTATATCTATACATATAAGAATTCAATACATATAAGAAAATCTGACAAATTTATAATTTGATACGACGCGACGAGAGCTTGTTCCCTAGGTCATATAGGATACTTTTTACTGCGGGAATATATTTCATCAGTGAGAAATGTATTATAACGTGCATAACCTACAACTAACCAAATTCAAAATCATGATCAAATTACGAGGCTGGCAACAAATACAATACAATATTATACCTACCTATAGATATAAATTTCGTTTTCTGAAAAATATTTTCTGTGGTTGTGTTGTTTCCCGTTATCAAAAATCAAAACTGAACCGGAAATTGAGTGATAGTTATCGATCGCTATCTTATCGATTCGTGATGATAACGAGTTACGACCGCGAACTAGCGACATTAAGTTTCGATACAATAGCGAACGCTGAGGCTGCCGGCTCAGAAAACCGTGCATGTGCTACCAGCGTTATATTTATAAATTATAATTACCTATACATATTTGTAATAAAACTTTTAGGTCTCTTCCAGTCCCAGAACAGAATCGTTGGAGGACCTGTTTTCGACAGTGAGTTTCTATAACATTTTCCTAATTTAAACTAAACTAACTAAATAACCGAATTTAAACTTATTAATATTCTGTAATTAGGTGGTACCTACTTATTAAAAACTGAATGTACATTCATTTACATAAGTTCAACTACTGCAGTCTGCATCGTGGGCGTTC
The DNA here is from genome assembly GCA_905231865.2 of Boloria selene. Classification (NCBI taxonomy): domain Eukaryota; kingdom Metazoa; phylum Arthropoda; class Insecta; order Lepidoptera; family Nymphalidae; genus Boloria; species Boloria selene. Next base: position 5,922,115 of record HG993133.1, read on the forward strand.
TTTGATCTTTCTGAGTTCGGTAGATAGTACGAAATGAAAATGTATCGCACTCGAAAAGTTAATAGTTATTTCACACAATTGTGCATCATTACGCAGTTCTAACTTTATTTAATAACTTTTAGGTCCCTCCCCGGACAGAATCTTTGGTGGACCTCCTTATGACAGTGAGTGTCTAATATTTTGCCAAATCACACTAAAACAAATACTGAATTTAATCCAGTTACCTATAATTTTCTGTTAATTATGCAGTTCTATATTAATTTATGCGTATTTCCCGACGTTTCGGAAAAAACATCACGCACTAATATAACCTGAAAGTAGACCCTATGTTGATTGTTGAGATTTGAGAAAAACGATGTTATAAATATAGGTATTCTGCATATTGATAAGAGTTAAAACGTCTAATGATAAAAACTAAAAAAATACGTTGTACCTTAAAACTAAATTTTATATCTATACTTATATTTAATTAAACAAATATTGCTCTCAACTTCGTCTATGTGACTACAACACTGAAGCGTTTTGTGTAAGGCTCACATTTTAATTTGATCTAAGTAGTTTCTTAAGTTCGTTTTTAGTTTAGTTATTAAGGAAACAGCGAAAAAAAAATCATTGCTGAATTTATTGCTAAAATACAATACATAAGAAAAGAAACAAATAATTATTTGTACTATGCAGGAATTGATTCGTGACCATTACTATTTTAATATATTATATATTTAGTTATATAATATATTTGGATATACATATAATATTTAATGGTATTTCATATAAAAAAATAACTAAAATAATATATAGCAAATCACTTTTCACGAATTTAAAATTATTTTATTATGGACAAAAATTGATTTCACAGCATATATTATCACTACGCCCGCTCAGAGCGTCCCCGCCCCTCCTGCTACCAGTGTTGCACCTCCAGTAAATTATCACTTAGAAGGTTTTAATTGGGCGTTGAGTTTGCTCAATTATGATACAGATGCACTTGAATTCTCATCCAATGGTAAAAACATCACTCTCGAAGTTTCGAAGGACTCTGAGGTAAATAGAACATTTAATTATTTTAGTATTTTACAAATTATTAAATTACATTCTATGTATGAATTTGTACATTAAATATTTTCTTTTGGAAAATGTTATTAAAATATCACATTGTAAGTATCAATCAAAGTTTCTTCGGCATTTCGGCTTTTTTATGTAATAAGGATTGACAGAATCTTGGGTGCACCTGCCATGATTCTTGGACCTAGCCATGATTCTTTCACGAACCACTGTTTATTTCTATTAAGTACGTATTTATTTTAGATGGTTATGGTTATAATGTTCAAAATTGTCTTGTCTTACAGCCACCTAAAGACGTTAACGGCGACGAGGAGTGCGCAAATAGCGTTAACACGAAACAAGAAGGTACAGAAGGTTCAGAGAATGCGGGTGGAGTGTGCGTGTACCTGACACGCTGTGCGGCCGCTAAGGACATCGCTGTCGACGTCTACCGCACCACATATTGCACTGTCAATGCTAGGTACACCTACTATTTTAATTAGTATTTACTATTTGGCAAAAATTACTTGAAAGTTTATTTATTCACATTATAAAAATCACTCTTGCAGATATGCTGGTGTTTGCTGTCCAAGAAACCAAGTAGATCTTATAAAAGCGTGATGACGCTCAAGCCTTTGATAATGTTTTTGACATGACAAGAATTTAATTTTAACATCCTATAATTGAAATGTGATAACTTTTTGTAATTTTGAGGTACTAATATTTAAAATATTTATTTTGATATATTATGTGTCCTTAGATTACTGTTACTTGTACCTATCACTATTAAAATGACTAGGTAACATAAGTTTATTATAATTAATTTTAATAAAACTATTTTCATACAAATGTCTATTTTACTGAGCCTAAGAGATTTACACATACACACAACTTACTGAATCTGTAACTACATCTATAAGTTATACATAAAGCCACAGGTATAATAAAGTTTTAACTAAATCAATAAATACCTACTTTTGAAAAATCTTATTGAAATAGTAATTATTATATTATCGATATAGAGGCCGAATCTATAGTTTTAGAATTCATTCTTCCTGTCTGTTTATGACCGAAACCGTAGACAGAGAATCTGTCTACGACCGAAACACAAGACCACTCCTCCTTCACTTGTATTGGTGTACTTTAATAGTCGGTTGTCTGTTGTTACTCAGCAAACAGTCTATTTCTATACTACTATTATAAACAAAAAATGGAGTATTTGTTTATAATAGATCCCTTATCACGTTCGTTGCGGCTGTGATTTTTCTATTCTTTTATTCCTGCGGTACAAGATCTATGCACCTGGTAATAAAACTTCCATTGTGGCGGCACAAGGCTTATAGACCCTGTAACACTGAAGAAACTTAAATCCTTTTTTTGGCTCCAAGTAAAAATATATTTGATTTTTTTGCTTTGAATATTAATAATTATGAACTAATTGACAAACACCTGAAGCCGTTCGTTAACAACTCGTTTAGTTTAAAAATTATAGCTATATTTAAAATACAGGGTTTATGGACCTGTGCCGCACTGAATATGGGAAGTCTGGTGCGTATTTTAGGGATGTGAAATAAAAATATCGAGTCTTAATTAAGTTTTAATATAATGACAAAAGAAAAAACAAACATGAATTAATGTTTTTCAATAAAGCATGGATAACAAAAGTTTTAGTTACATTGAACACAATCCGTTAAATTTTTTTTACTTTTATGTCAGCTTGGCAGCTTGTTCGGTAAAAGGTTCGGAGTTTTTCGTAGCATCCAATTCCTCTTCTTAACACTTTTTATTAAATTGTGTTTCTCAATTTTTCGTGCAGGTTCTGGAAAGATAAATTTATCAATTTATTTTTTATTTATAGCTGTATATGTGTGCGTGGATTGGATGCGGATATGTATGTGTGTGCATACGTTTTCGTCTGCGTTGAAATTACCTATATCCTAGTCCTTTTTTGTAAAAGAATAAACAGTAATAAATAGTAATGATGACTTTGATCAATCAATCTATGATTAGATTTAATATTAACCGCATTACTGTCCTCACAAACGCCGTGGATTATTTTTCTTCGGCACCATTTTGTTAGTCCCATGTCGATGCCTGCGTTTCTCGCGAATGCAAGCCAACACTAGCCGCGCGAAGCTAGCGTGGGGTGCGGTACCAGGTGCGCGGGGTACAAGGTGCTTCGACCTGGTTTCGCACTGTGATGAAATTTTATTTCTTCCGTGCGGTACCAGGTTTATAAGCCCGGTATTAAGGTAGGTAAACCATTGGATTCTATTAAACAAATACATCTTAGATATATATTCATCTCTTTCCTACACCGAACCAAATTGAAGTTATGCCTTCCGCACGACAAGGAAGTCTACACTTTTCTTAGCCGCACTGTAAGCAAGACGTATTAGAAGGTGTTTATACCTGGTAACGCAGTGATCGTGTTAAAGGGGTTGAAAAGGGTAGTTTGTATTCAGTCCTTTTTAACATGTTGAGCTTAGGCCTCCTTTCAATAAGAGGAGGATCGCCGACCAAAATACCCGCTCGAAAGCTCATTGCAAAGGCAGGATAAAACTGTCTTTCTTCGCTGGCTTTATGGAATCTTATAAATCGCCGCAGGCATTACAAATGGCACGCTTTTCAGTTGAAACACACTGAATAATAATCAAACACTTTTTACTTCTAATACAATTTTTACGGAAAGTAAACTACTGAAGAGATTTTAATAAATGAGGTGTCAATAGATTCGTTATAATATAACATAGGCAATATAAATTTTATATCACGGAATTCAAAATTAGGACTCTGACCTCGAAAAAAAATTAACTAAGAAAATCATCACGTGTTTGGCATCAAAAAAGGTATTGTATATATCTAAGGGCTCATTCTCATTAGTCGTTAACTTAGTCGTTACACCGCAGGCGAGATTTCCCCGAATACGGGCTATCGACTAAGGGCTCATTTTCATTGGTCGTTAGAGCACGCATTCGGGGTGCGGGAGATTTCTGTTCACGCATGCCATAGGGACCGCATGCTTTAATCGTTTTCATTAGTCGATAGAGCCCGCATAAGGGTTACGGGAAATTTTTGTTTAAGCATGCCATAGGGCCAACATGCGATAACCGTTTTTATTAGTCGATAGGGCCCGCTTGCGGATTGTTTGATATTCTACATTGCACATTTGTTTTGAAAGAGTGGGACTGAGTAGACGTAGGTACCTATGGATATGGATCAACAATTATTGTTGTATGGAGCAATTTTATCTGTCAGCGGCTTACTGAAGAAGAAATTATTAACTTCACTGAAGAAAAAGAAAAAATATTCGTAAACTGAGTCCCCGCACGGCGCGGCTGTTCGGCCACGTGCGGGGAATACCCGCATGCCCTATTACGACCGAGATAAGATATAGATAGCCTATTTTCATTAGTCGATAGCCCGTATTCGGGTATTCCCCGCTTGCGGTGTAACGATTGAGTTAACGACTAATGGAAATGAGCCCTAATGAAAATAGGCTATCTATCTCTAATAATTCAAGTCTCATCTTTCGTGGTACGGTCTGTAGTTTATAATTAACTAGCTGACCCGTGCCCACTTCGTTGGGCATTATGTTAATAATCCTTTTTTAGTACAAAGTGTTTTAATAATTTAAATTATTTTATTAATATATTAATAAATAGATAGAATAATAGAATAGTTTCAAGACTTCAAAAGGCAGTCATTATCATGGGGCATTGGTTCCGAAAATGGAGTAGTGAGTTAAACCCTGAGAAAAGAGCGGCTGCGTACTTTTAACTAAAACCGACGCACGTCACAGGCAGCCTGGCGCACAGTAGACTTACAGAAAGACTTACAGCTAGAGTTCATTAGGGACTACATGAAAACAACTTTCATTAACTAGGTACTTTGCAACAATATCAATGCACACTGACGAGTTATTAGTAAACGCCGCTAATTACGAACCCGTAGATGACATTACAGATAGGCACAGACGACCAAAAAACGTAATTTAGCCTTTATCTTCAGGAACACACACCGACACCGTACACACAATCACCGTTCTCGCCGACGCGAACGAGGTCCCAAATCGTATACGACTCCTTCAGAGTCCCACTAAGCCCCTCGAATTTCATGTTCCGTTTTTAGGCAGGACGTTCTATCCGCCTCACCACGCTGTAAAGGCCAGTAGAGCCAAAAGCACTCAACATTCATCGTCAGACAGCCATCGAGGAGGCCAGAACAAGAAGAATAAACGAACAAGCAAGAAAAGAATTTGACCTTTTATACAGTCCACGACAATCAGTTTATAATTTTTGTAACTTTAAAATACATTATTTTATTTAATGTAAATAATACATTACATTAATGTAAGTAATATTTATTAAACCAAACAATTGTTTGTATACTACGCTTTATGACATCAGTTTTGTTACGAAGATTCTCAGCAAAGAATATACTACTCTCTACCGCAGTATCGCTACCTATCAGTTTAGTGACAAATGTCAAATGTACACTTTTTCTGAGTATGACCATAATATTAAAAATTAAATTATCTGTATTGATATTAAAAAAACTACTTTTTGTAACTTAAATATAAAAGTTAGACATATTATGCTGTCGTTGACTTTTTTGTAGGCATTTTCAAGCTCCACATCTTTTCTCTAGAACTCAAAAATATATCTTTCATAGTTAAGGCAGCGTTCGTAAGAAACGCTTTCATTCGACCGTTTTTTCTCCGATTCCCTTTGCAAAACGTACTACCACGTAAAAGCCTTTTTATTTTTCGGTTTTTTATATAACCTATGACACTCAGCAATTATGTGGCTTTCTATTGGTGAAAGAATTTTTAAAATCGGTTCAGTAGATCCCGAGATTACCCCTTAAAATTTAACAAATATACAAACTTTACTTCTTTATAATATTAGTATAGATTTACTTCTTTATAATATAAGTATATTATAAAGAAGTAAATCTATTCTTTATAATATTATATAAGCATCCGCTAAGACAAATATTGCGACAGGGCCGGATTAAGGAGGTCTAAGTGCTCTCGCAAGTTGTATAAAGTTCCTTCATTTTTTGTGCTACAATTATTTGTCAGGAAATTAGTTTATACTTAGTAGAAATCCGCTAAGAATGAATTTTCTGACAGGGCCGGATTAAGAAGGTCCAAGGGCTGTCGCAAATTTGTATGAAGTGTCTTTATTTTTTGTTCCAAACTATTTGGAAGGAAAGTAGTTTATGAAGTACTGTCTCGCCTTACTGAGCACACCAAGCTTGTTTGAGGCCAATTTGGCCTTACCTTCCAATTGACCACGGAACTGGACGTTGCTCGAAATGTCGACGCCAAGTATTCCGATACTGGCTGTGGCAAGCAGGGGAGTGTCCTGAAATTGAGGAGTGACGACAAATGGCGACATTTTAGCGGTTAACTTGTGTCTTTTTGGGGTTGAATTGGACTAAGTTTAGTCGACCCCAATCCGAGACTTTGGTGAGTGATGATTCGATTTCAGACACAAGTTTGTTCCGACACTCGTCGACGTATTCCCGAGAAATATTAGCGCGGCCAGTGTACAGGGCGTCCACAGTGCTGTCGTCTGCATAGCAATGAATGTTGCTGATTTCCAACATGTCATTGATATGCAGAAGGAACAGAGTAGGAGACAGTACACAGCCTTGTGGAACACAAGCATTGACGTATTTAGGATCAGAGCAAGCACCGTCAACAACGACCTTGATGCTCCGATCTGCAAAAAAGCTGGTGATCCAGTTGCATAATTTCTCGGTGAGCCCATAGAAAGGTAGCTTCGAAAGAAGCGCTTTGTGCCATACCCGATCAAAGGCCTTCGCTATGTCCAGACTGGCTACAAGCGCCTCCCCCTTGGTCTCAACTGCTTCTGCCCATCTATGTGTCAGGTAAACTAAAAGATCACCGGCTGAGCGACCTCGACGAAAGCCATACTGACGGTCGCTGATCAGCCGGTGCTCCTCTAGGTACCGCATGAGCTGGCAGTTAATAATGGACTCCATTATATTGGAGAACAAGGAGGTAATGGCTATAGGCCTGTAATTGGACGGATTCGAGCGGTTACCCTTTTTTGGGATCGGGTGCACTAAAGCGATTCCAAGATTTCGGGACTACGCCTAATGAATAGGAGTGCCGGAAAAGACGCGTTAAGACCGGTGCCAGCTCCGGAGCACATGTCTTCAACACGATCGGAGGGATGCCATCGGGCCCACTCGACTTATTAATGTCCAAGGAAAGAAGTGCTTTGCGAACTGCACTTCGCCGGAATTGAACTTCCGGCATCGTAGTATCGCACCGCGGGATTATCGGTGGTGAGTTTCCTTGGTCATCTAGAGTCGAGTTGGACGCGAAGAGAGAGTCCAAAAGATCAGCTTTCTCCTTCGCGGCATGGGCCAGCGAGCCATCCTCCATGTGCAGAGGTGGAAAAGAAGGCTGACAGAAATTCCCTAAAATAGCCTTGGCGAGAGACCAGAACGCACGTGTTCCTGAAGGGAGACGTCCCAATCTCTCGCCAATTCTACCAATGTGCTTCGACTTCGCATTAGCAATAGCACTTTTGAGGGACCTGGAGGCAAAGTTATACTCCTTTTTCAAAATGCTGGTGTTTGCATCACTAGACGACGACGCGACAGCCCAGGCTTGGTAGTATTCCAGCTTTCGGCGAGGTTAAATCTTAAGGTTTCGGTCTAGAGAAAATTGACTTATAATTACGCCGCTCTCTGTAAGGTCCAACAGCCCGTATAAAAGGCCAGCTACCGCTCGAATAGTAGTCAGTCGCAGCACAGCCACCGAAGAGGCAACACTAAGAAAACAATAGGAAATAGGAACTAGGAAAACCGACACCAAGAGAGGGAAATAAGAAAATTGAGTGTTTTATTTTCTCTGCCTCCTTCAAGAAAGAAGATACCGTCTCCGGTCGTCGAGTGCTTGGTGGGTTGGTACCCAAATATAGGTACGCATTCAGGGGTGCGTGGTAACGTACATAACCAGCAACGTATAAGGCAGTGTACGTCAGGATCGTCTGGGAGATTGTCGCAGGTCGACCACCGGGTACTAGACATACCCTGGTCGTCCGGAACAGAGCCCTAAGGACTAATATGAATTCTAGCTAGGAATGATAATGTATAGAAGGTGTGTAGGTAGTATAGAGTTTTGGTAGTTTAAAATTGGCTGTACGTTGATTGTTGGGTGATTTATCGGTTGTAATTACGTGACACTCACACATTCATTCTAATGTTGCTTCAATATTGAGCGAAATCACTACATAGTACATAGTATAAGACAAAGTCGCTTTCTCTGTCCCTATGTCCCTATGTATGCTTAAATCTTTAAAACTACGCAACGGATTTTGATGCGGTTTTTTAATAGATAGAGTGATTGCATGCACTAAATAGTGGAGAAATACTGTTATTTTTGAAAAATTAACGCGTGCTGGCCACGGGCAGTAATATATAAATCAAAACTACTGGATCGATTTTAATCATTTTTTCAGTGAGTGACATAGGCTACCTATATATTTTAAACCCGTGCGAAGCCGGAGCGGGCCGCTAGTTATGTACGAAACTACTATCGTCCTGCGTTACTGTTCTATGTATTTTTGTGTCAATTTTATTAAGAATCTACTCACAATAATCTTGATTGATTGCTTTAAAAACTGCGCGTTATGCTGTGTAAATACATTATACAGCGAACGAGCAGCGAGTTTTATGAAGTTTTCAATGTGGTTATTAGTAACAACTGACACAAATAAATCAAGAAATGGTTTCACAAAGTAGTGTTTCAAATTTAATTTAAATAATATAAATCCTTGTATTACTTACTATCGTATTCATTGTAATCAAAAAGTAGATTTTTTTTAGCTAACGCTGATATATTACCAGCTTATTTATGATTCATCAATAGTTCAATTTCAAATTCAATCTTTAAAATGAAATATTGTTATCGGTTTTAGCTTAGTAAATTGAGTCGACTAGTATCAAAGGTGGCAATGTGACTTTAAGACAAATGTTGGTAAATTCAAAAAAATAGATTGTTAGTTTTGTATCTCGTTTGTAGTTACAAAACTCATTTAAATAAGATCTTAGGTAAATAGCAGGATGAATTAATGCTATATTACCCTAATAATCATTGTATATCAGTTTTAAATACTATTTCAATTTTGAAGATTTCCGGCTTTGATGCTATTTTTTTAAGAATGCCGTATTTGAAATTGAGTAAGGCACAGATAACCGTTTTTGATACTATAGATGTTATTCCAGAATTAGGGTTGTCATACAAGCATGGAACGACTCTTTATTTTTTGGAATAGTATATTGTAATTAAAAAATAATGCATTTGGCAGTTATAAAAAATCTTTATAATTAACTTATGAACTAAAAAATTAAGTAACTCTAAAAAGTTTTTTGAGTTTTTTTAAACTAAATTTAAAATTATATGCGCATGTCATGTCATGAGCCATTGTTAAAGTAGCACATTTTAGTGCTTTCGAATTATGGCTGTACACTCTATCGAGTAATGATTTCGCCGAGTGTCTAAAACAAAAAAATAATAATACTACAATATTATACCCTTTTACATGACAAGAATTGACAACCCTACGGGTAAACTTACTTCAATTCCTTATCACGGTTTCTTGTCCAATTTTCTGGATTCCTCTTGAGTTTCCGTGTAAAACTATTTATTACTAAAGGGGGGTGGCTTTCCATTATACTACTTCCACTCCTTTATATTAGTTTAAGTCACAAAAACACGTAAAAAACATTAAAATTCACAGAACGAAATGTTCCTGGGCCGTTACGAAACGCAAATGAACTCTCGCTTCTGATTGGTTGACAGCGTAAGATTGCCGGGTTTGATTTCAAAATTTTACAGATTGCCGGCTTTGATGCTGATGTCAGTTTTTGACCTGTTTTTACTATGGTTTATTGCTAGTTCAGAACCGTATACTCCAAGGGAAACGTTTTTAATCAAATCAATCTGAGTCGCCATATCATTAACTACTTTTTGTCAAAATGCTCAGATTGCCGCCTTTGATACTAGTCGACTCAATTGTAACACATCACTATTCAATTTGTAAACAAACAAGTCAATGTTCGATATATAAACTATAACTCTACAGCCACAAATCCAATGCAAACCAGTAGCATAATCCTTCACTGTCTTCAAAAATGTTATTTCGTAACAAAACACTGCATATTTACCAACAACAATGTAAAAAATTGTTACTAACATATGAAAAGTCAATTTCGGTTTGTTATTACTTTTTCGTGCACTGCGCTGTTTTATACAGCACGAAGGCATAATAATCGTCTTTAAGCAAAGCTTTAACACCAAATAAAAACTTCTTTCTATGCGTACTTTTCGAAAACACTTACAAAAACACCACGAGCGAACACCGGTTGACAGAACACCTACCACAAAACACGAACATAAAATGGCGGCACTAGCCACGTTCAGGCATATGTCATGACGTCACAGAAAAATGTTTCCAAAATTCGAAAAGACAAATTATTACCTATCTCTTATACAACATTCAGTAATTGGACCATTAGAACGAGACAACATGATATTTCACGTTTATATGTCGATTCCATATATATAAATATATTAATAATGTATCAATAGTAGAATAGGGCCTCTCCATATATTTCTCACCTCAAAGATAAAAACCATTAAGTTCAGTCGTTGTCATTCATTCGTCATTGCAATCTCTATGAAATTATCTCTGGTTACCTGTCCGCCATATTTGTTTACTATTTAAGACAAGTAAGAAAAAATAGACTATACAAGCTTTGTGTCAAAATAAAGTATCCGTAAGATGTTTCATAATTATGTATACATTTTTATCAATTCATAGTAAATAACATAACACGAATATTATTGTATACGTTTCGTAATATAAGTAGTTAGCCATTAGTCTGTGCACAAAAAAGTGCACAGGTTCACGCTCGAAAAGCATAAAATAATATTTTCGTATTTGAAACAAAGTTTTCTAATGCATATATAGTGTGTCTCTTCCATTAACATTTTTTAGTTCATATTTTATGACAATATTATGCTATTACTTATAATAATTCAATTCCCATTTAAATTTCCGCCACGCTTTTATGTGGGTGGTCCATAGAACCAGTTATTGTATTATCCAGTAAGAATAAACGATTATCCTGTAGTAAACGGTATCCTAAATATTGACCTTAGTAGGTAATTAGCGTTTAGTAGTCGATTAGCGATAATGGTTGCTGATATATTTTATCTGTTTCATAATAAAACTTCCCAATAAAGTAACTGGCAGATAAATTTATATGTATTTAGCCCGTTTAGCTCAAACTCAGACTTGAACCCCCATCACATGGATATCGAAGCAAGCGCGTTACCACAGCGCTACTACAAATTACAATGTGTCAAGATAAATTTATATTAGGCCACATGTTATTTGACGGAACGGCAACCGTCGTATGCGACGCGACGTTGCCGTTTTGCGCATCGATACAAAGACGTCAACTTAAAATCTATTTTGAAAAGTCAAATAATTCACTATCTATCGTAAACATATATAATAATATAATTGCAACTGAGTCAAATCTGTACATATTTTTTTTAAATCTAATTAAAATAGAAAAAAATCTAATTAAAATAGATAGACATTATTATCCATACAATCAAATCTATCGTTTTTAAAATTTTTGTCTGTCTGTCTTTCTGTGACTGCATCACGAGAAAATCTCAGGACAGATTTTGATGATGATTTTGTAAGAAATTTCGACTAACCGTTACAAACCGACTATAAAACGTCACACGGCGCGGTGTGAAATCTAAATATTTTGTTTCCAGTCTTTAAAACGCGGGCGGGGCCGCGGGAAATACTAGTTTCTTACATTTTTAAAAATATACATTTTTTAAAATATTCTTCTAAATAAATATGAATTAATCATAGTGTGATAAAAATCGTTGATAGAATTGCGAAAAAATTTGCGAATTGACTAGTAGTGCAGACTTGTACTCTTCCTCTCTTAGCTCTCTTACAGGAGCTTATGCAATTATTATGGTGGCCGAGTTTTACCCTTTCTTACTTTAACTATTGCCATCGACTCGGCAAGAAGAAGAAGACTAAATGCATAGAAAGTAGGTATATACGGTACTTACATCCATACATCAATCTTTAAATGTTTGTGTCTGTCTGTCTGTTTGTTAGTTTCGGCTAATCCTCGAAACGGCTACACTGATTTTGACGAGACTTTTGACCTCAGATATCGTAGCTAATGTTTTAAGGAGTAACTTATGCTACTTTTAATTATGAAAACTGTTTTATTTATTTTATCTTACGCCGAGCGCAGCGGTCCGGGCTCGCTAGTGGTAAATATTAATTATAAAAAATGTAGGTTTACGTTCAAAAATTTGCGTAAAATAGACACAGATGAACTTTAATCACTAGCTATCCGAGGAAAACTCAATACAACCAATTATTATTTTTTCCTGTAAATTAAAATGCTTTTATGTAATGAAAAGTATCCTAAGTCATGGTCCGAGAAATATGTTATAAATACACAATTTGATTAAAATCGGCCAAGTACTTTTTGTGTTAAACAATAACATACAAACAGACAAAAAAATTAAAACATATTTTTTGGGATTTATATTCAATGCACTATACGTTACAGTATTTTTTTTTACAAAAACACTGTTCTATTATAATTATACGTATTATTGTATATTCTTATAAATTCACAAATAAACATATACTCAATGATGATGACGAGCCACGTTCATCACGGCTCACTCCTTGTCCCTAAATCGCCATCCAGTATATAATGCATAAATTAAAAGATACGCACGAAACAAAAATTAAAAAAGTTATCCACGCGCCGGATTTGAGCCCGCGTCGCAAGGATATTATACGCATACTACATCTACGCCAATTGAGCTATGACAACTTAATATAATTGGGCGAATTCATGAAAAAGTAAGTTTCTCATAACAACACAAACTAAACAAATAGAGAATTGTCAGTTGTAATTCTAATAATTTCGAATTCTTTTCAATGCTTTGTTACACATTAAAATTTTAAATAAACTGATCTTGTCCTCGAATTGTCAAAAGTTTAAAACTGTCATCCAATGTTGTGAATGTGTTACAAACGCTCTTACACATACACATATGCACAGTCTATTACGCGATAATATTTTGTATTATACGTATGATTTAAAAATGTATTATAATATTTAAATTTAAATACATAATAATTCATTTTTAAAAGCAAAGTATTATGCTTCATTTTCCGATGCAAGAAGCCTAAGATCTTAAAACATATTTTACTGTTAATTATCTAATTAATAAGTTTACGAATCATGGTGTTACAATATTTTAAATCCTGTCTGTGCTGTTGGCTGCAGAAGATATCTCATATACCCTGGGTAAAGCTGTTTAGGAGAGCTCTGCCTGAACTGAATCCAAGGCGCATCCTAGAGAATCAGGTCACAATTAGTCGAATTGATTCAATCACTCAACATATAAAAATAAATTAAACTTCTAACGACCAGTTTAAAGAATTCACATATTTAATGAAAGAGACACAGTATTTGTATTAGAAAACTTTGTTAAATACGAAAATAATATTTAATGTTTTATTCTTAGTTCTTAGACTAATGGCTACATAGTTATAACACGAAACTTGTATATAATAGTATTCGTTTTATGTTATTTACTATGAATTGATAAAAATGTATACATAATTATGAAACATCTTACGGATACTTTATTTTGACACAAAGCTTGTATACTTTCTTTTGAAACGATTGATGTTTACATATATTTGAAAAGTTGTCAATGTATACATGTCATTGCTTACGACCATATACATATATGCTTTTTAGTATGGCATTTTGCATTCTCTGCAGGATGTTTATGTTAGAGATGGCTCTAGAGCCCCAAAGTTGTATGCCGTAGGTCCATGCTGGCTTTAAAATTTCTCTTTTCTTTTCTCTTAAGTCTTATACACCAGTAATTTATTGTCAGTACTGAGTAGAGTTTCTCCTCATGAGCCACTGTAGTTTTCTCATTTTAATGTTGACTTGGTCACTTTTGGTCTGTATGTGGTGTCTCCAAGCTAGTTTCCGGTCAAGATGCATGCCCAGATACTTGACTGGGCAGTTCTTCTTCACCCAATTCGATAGGTGGGCAATTTTCTTGTCGCAGGGTGAATGTCACTTGTACGGACTTGTTTGTACTGGCTGTTATTCTCCATTTTTTAATCCAACTGTGTATCTCATTGAGGCTGGACCGTACTATTTTAGAGACCATATTTGGGTTGCTGTGCCTTGCTAGAACCGCTGTGTCGTCTGCATATGTAGCTGTAGTGATTCCTGGTCTCTCTGGGAGGTCCACCGTGAAGATCGTGTATAGGACAGGTCCGAGCACAGATCCCTAGGGCACGCCCGTCAGAATGTCATAAAACTTTGATGTACTATCTTCTTCTTTTACTTGAAAGATTCTGTCGGATAGGGATGAGTTGCAGAGTTCAAAGAATATGTGGGGGAGCCATGCCTTGATTTTATATAATAGTCCTCTATGCCACACCTTATCAAAGGCTTGTTTGATGTCAAGGAATGCAGAGCAACAGTACTCTTTGTCTTCTAAGGATCTTCTCATAGTTTCGTATACTCAGTGTACTTGTTCGATTGTGCCGTGTTCTAAACGAAACCTAAACTGATGATCTGGAATTACGGATTTCTCTGCAAGTATAGGGAGCAGTCTCTGGAGTAATAGTTTCTCAAAGAGTTTCGACACTATTGGTAGGAGGCTAATAGGTCTATAGGAGGCAACGACTATTTTGGCTTGCCTTCTTCGTGAACCATAAATATTTGTGATACTTTCCAAAGTTGTGGGTAGTGTTTTGTTCTTAGTATCACATTAAATAATAATGTAATAAATGTTACTGCTTTCCTTGGTATTTCTCGGAGTACCTCTTTAGTTATGAGGTCGAATCCAGGTGCTTTCTTATTGTCAAGCTTTGCGATTGACTTTATGATTTCTGAAGGAGTTATGTGTTTAATGGGAAGATCCAATTAGAAATCTTGGTTCAGAACTAGGTCAATGTCTTGGTCGTCAATACTGGGGTGTCTTTCATTAGGAACAATTACCCCCGACAGGTGCTCGGCAAACAGCTCAGCTTTTTCCTTACTAGTCCGACACCATGTTCCGTCCCTATTTTTATGGGAGGTTTTGTTTTTTGTGGCTGGTTCATTTTTCGAGTGGCTTTCCAGAGTGAGTAGTCAGTCGCCAAGGTGGGAGTAAGCGATTCCAGGTTTGCTTGAAAGGCTGCATTTTCAGCTTCAATGAGAGCTTCTCTTACCTCATGTATGGCCTTATTGAGAGCGGTTTTGTCTGCCTGGCATTGACGTGTATGCCAGACTCTGCGAAGCCTGCGTTTCTCTTTTATCAATTCTCTAATTTCGAATGGTGTTCTAAACTTTTTCTCTAAAGGTTTTTTGTCCGGGGTACATTGCCAACAAGCCGCTTGAACGACTGTCGTAAAAGTTAGTGCAGCATTGTCAATATCTTCGGATGTTTTAAGACTGAATTTTAAACCTAGGTTTTGTTCGACAAGTTCTCTAAAACTAGTCCAGTCAGTTTTGTTATTATACAGCGGTGTCAAAGTATCTTTATGTAGTATAGCGTTGTGCTTAGTGATAAGACAATTGGTACATGATTGAACGAGCCATCCAAGCCGGTTTCTGTTCTGGAGTCCAGTCCTGATAGCCCTCTAGTGATGAAGAAGTCAATTAGATCAGGTTGTTTATTGGGATCTGTGGGCCAGTAGGTTCTTTAGTTGATAGGGTAGTCAACTTGCCTTTGTCTATGCAGTGTTTGAGTTCGCGACCCTTTGTATTAATAAGCCTAGAACCCCAGTGGTTGTGTTTGGCGTTCCAGTCGCCACCCGCTATGAATCGTAGTCCCAGTGTTGCAAAGAATTCTGTGTAGTAAGGTTCTTTAATGTTGTGCTTTAGTGGACTGAGGCGATATTGAAGTTGCAGTATTTGCTTTCTACGCTTACTGTTGTGGCTTGTATATGCTCTGTTTTGAAGCACGGTTCCCATGATGTTTCAAAGAGGATTTTATAATTATTGCCGTTCCACCGTGACACAGTATCATCGGGATGATCAGTGTTGTAGATTTTATAGTTAGGTATTTTGATTAAACTTTTCTCCGTGAAGTGGGTTTCAGATATGAGCAGGACATCAAGCTTATGCAGATCCAGAATCATTTTTGCCTCTTCTTTATTTGGAGCGAGTCCATTTATGTTCCATGCACCAATTCTGATCGCTGTCATTTGATGAGTTTATCTATCAGTTTAGTCATCAGACCCATAAGTGTACTGATTTGTTGGAGGAGCATATCTATCTTTTCAGATTGTTTGATGAGTAGGTCTTGCACAACCTGGGTTGACTCAACTTGTTGTGGTTGTTTGATTCTTGGCTAGTGTTTAGATAATGTTGTTTTTCTGGAGTTGTCTTTGTATTTGTGTCTTTATTTTGGTTTGGTTCTTTACTGTCTTTTGCTCTTTCGTCTTTACTCGTTACTCTTTTTTTATTCTTTCTTGCAGATATTTCTTGGTAAACCTCACAGCCCTTGTAGTTCGCAGGATGGCTACCAAGGCACAGAGCACATTTTGCTAGACTGTTACGATCTTTTTTTGGGTAATCGGCGGTACGGTGAGCTTCAGCACATTTGACACATCGATATGATCTTAGGCAGTTATTTTTAGTATAACCATACTGCTGACATTTGGTGCATTGTACAATTGTTTTACGTTTTCGAGGATCTTCGATAATTACGCTAGTGTTGTATATATATCGCAGATTTTTAACTTCCTTGTTGTTGGCACTACGTTCTAAGTTCACGAAGAACGTTGAGGTAGGTGTCATATTAGGACCATAGCGGGCATTGATTATTTCTCCGTGTACTTTGTTCCCAGTTTTCTCAATTTCTTTCACTATTTCTTCATGTGGTGTAGTGTGATGCAAGTTCTTGATGACAATACGGTAGCATTTTTCATCTTTATGTGTAAACGTATGGCCAATTAACCCCTTCTCTCTCTCTCTCACAAGTCTCATTAGATTTTTGTAGGCTTCGGTAGATGTGCAGTTTACCTTAAGTTGGTTTTTAGTAACGATTTTGATCACGTATTCTGTTTTTACCAGAACAGTCTCGATTGTTTCTATAAGCTTATTGATGTCAGTTATGCCATATAGTAAAAGTGGTGGAGGTTTAGTTTTCCTTATCTCTCTTGAGCCTTTCTGGCTTGGCTCTGTTCCAATTTCATCTACTGGTAGCTCGTCAAATCTATTGTTGAGCGGAACCTGCGGTTGAGATGGGGTGAGTCAGATGTACGAAGTCTTTTGGTAGCTCTTAGTACAGGTATAGTTTGCCAGTCTGGAGGAGTAACTACCATTGTGGCCTTTGCCATTTCCTTTTCACGGGTGGGTGTAATCTGGGTTTCTATACCGTCTGCGAATCCTAAGGCGCAATCTTCAGAGGTTGTTGAAAGCGAAGGTGTGGAGCTACTTCTGTAGTTTATAAACATACTTTTATGAAATGTCTGTTGTATCAAGTTGGAGTTTAGTTTTTTTTTGGTTTGATTGGGTTTTTTCGTTATTTTCACTCATATTCTGTTCACTCATATTCTCTTCATACGAGTAGGGCCGAAATATTTCGTCGCACCAGGGGTGACGCCCATTCCCCAGTGAAGGCCATATACAAAGACGTTTGCCGCGTCCGTCGAGGTTGGCGCTCGTGACTTGCCTCCCGCAAGCCATGCATCCTATTGGCGCGTATCCCACCTTAGGATTGGGGTAACTTTTTATGGAGGTTTTCTACCTCATGGTCCGGGCAGTAAAGTCAAGACCCCCGATTCCGTAAAACATGACCACGGAGTTGCGGGTTGTGAAGGTCACTTCCTACCTTCACGGATCAGGCTTGTTAGGCCGTCATCTTCGGGTTAGTTAACCGTCGTCCGATGCTCGACGTTGAACTTTTACAGCTGGCTAGGTCTCTTCTCTTCAGCCAACCCTGTACCTCTTCTGGGCTTAGGACCATCAGCGGCAAGATGTAATTTACACATACAAATAAATACATACATACATAAATAATATATATATTTACTAGGACATTAATAACTTATAGAATGGATAAATAGAACTTAAAGTAAAAGATATAATTAAAATATGGGTGTGTATAATAATATATATAATAATACAATGAATGATAAATGATAAAGCACAAAGCGCTCGGTGGTTTCTGTCGTGTCTATTTCCTAGTGAACTAGACCAAGTAACAGGGCTGGCAACCTCGAGAAGCATAGTCCACCGAACTTGCCTTGGGGATCTTCGCGACCAAACCGTCACTCTCCCCCAAGACCAACGCCCCCCTAACATCTCTGAAGGAGACGGTAGGCTAGGCCTGCGCCTATACTACCATGCAAAGCATGCCCTAAGGAAACCGTGAAAGCATAGATTCAGGCCCGCCCCTAAGTTAAATAAAAGATTTTTAATGAAAATTTGAGAAAAGTTTACTGCATGGATAGGCTTGTAATAAAATTGTAACTGAAT
Source organism: Boloria selene (assembly GCA_905231865.2). Taxonomy (NCBI): domain Eukaryota; kingdom Metazoa; phylum Arthropoda; class Insecta; order Lepidoptera; family Nymphalidae; genus Boloria; species Boloria selene. The sequence continues at coordinate 5,940,772 of HG993133.1, forward strand.
ATAATATACTTAGGTACGTACTACATAGTTAATATATTTCATCACAGATCTTTTATGGATTTACTGGGAGACAAGCCGGTTAGACAATTTTTGTTTAAACTGCACTTTTTTGTAACAAAAATTTATTTTAATGAAATATAATGTAAAAACATAGAGTAAAAAATATTAAACATTAAGTATCTGATATAGCTATCAGTATCTAGACATAAACATCCTTAATCTAAAATAATATATAAGTACTTATTTCTTAAAATCACAACGCGGAAAGTCCCATCACATCACAACATGGTACATTGTACAGTCGTAAGCAATGACATGTATACGTTGACAACTTTTCAAATATATGTAAACATCAATCGTTTCAAAAGAAAGTATACAAGCTTTGTATCAAAATAAAGTATACGTAAGATGTTTCATAATTATGTATACATTTTTATCAATTCATAGTAAATAACATTAAACGAATATTATTGTATACTTTTCGTAATATAAGTAGTTAGCCATTAGTCTGTGCACAAAAAAGTGCATAGGTTTGCGCTCGAAAAGCATAAAATAATATTTTCGTATTTGAAACAAAGTTTTCTAATGCATATATAGTGTGTCTCTTCCATTAAAATTTTTTAGTTTATATTTTATGACAATATTATGCTATTACTTATAATAATTAAATTCCAATTTAAATTTCCGCCACGCTTTTATGTGGGTGGTCCATAGAACCAGTTATTGTATTATCCAGTAAGAATAAACGATTATCCTGTAGTAAACGGTATCCTAAATATTGACCTTAGTAGGTAATAAGCGTTAAGTAGTCGATTAGCGATAATGGTTGCTGATATATTTTATCTGTTTCATAATAAAACTTCCCAATAAAGCAACTGGCAGATAAATTTATATGTATTTAGCCCGTTTAACTCAAACTCAGACTTGAACCCCCATCACATGGATATCGAAGCAAGCGCGTTACCACAGCGCTACTACAAATTACAATGTGTCAAGATAAATTTATATTAGGCCACATGTTATTTGACGGAACGGCAACCGTCGTAAGCGACGCGACGTTGCCGTTTTGCGCATCGATACAAAGACGTCAACTTAAAATCTATTTTGAAAAGTCAAATAATTCACTATCTATCATAAACATATATAATAAAATAATTGTAACTTAGTCAAATCTGTACATAATTTTTTTTTAAATCTAATTAAAATAGATAAAAATGTAATTAAAATAGATAGACATTATTATCCATACAATCAAATCTATCGTTTTTAAAATTTTTGTCTGTCTGTCTTTCTGTGACTGCATCACGAGAAAACCTCAGGACAGGTTTTGATGATGATTTTGTAAGAAATATCGACTAACCGTTAGAAACCGACTATAAAATGTCACACGGTGTGTGAAATCTAAGTATTTTGTTTCCAGTCTTTAGAACGCGGGCGGGGCCGCGGGAAATGCTAGTTTCTTACATTTTTAAAAAGATACATTTTTTTAAATATTCTTCTAAATAAAATATGAATTAATCATAGTGTGATAAAAATTATAGATAAGTATACTCAACCAGGTGGGGATTTGCGAATTGACCTGGAGTGCAGACTTGTACTCTTCCTCTCTTACCTCTCTTACACTTACTTATATGACCTCCTGGTCCTGTTACCTGCATCTTACAGGAGCTTATGCAATTATTATGGTGGCCGAGTTTTGGGCTTCTTTTTTTTTAATCTTTATTTTTAAGGGGTTTTGGGCTTTCTTACTTTAACTATTGCCATCGACTCGGCAAGAAGAAGAAGACTCAATGCATAGAAAGTATATACGGTACTTACATTCATACATCAATTGTCTGTCTGTCTGTTAGTTTCGGCTAATCCTCGAAACGGCTACACTGATTTTGACGGGACTTTTGACCTCAGATATCGTAGCTAATGTTTTAAGGAGTAACTTATGCTACTTTTAATTATGAAAACTGTTTTATTTATTTTATCTTACGCCGAGTGCAGCGGTCCGGGCTCGCTAGTGGTAAATATTAATTATAAAAAAATTAGGTTTACGTTCAAAAATTTGCGTAAATCAATCAAATCAAAATATTTTTTATTCAAATAGACTTTAACAAGCTCTTTTGAATCGTCATTTTTACATTATCAAAATTAAAAGTCAGTCTGTAAGTCTGTGAGTAAACTACCACCGGCTCGGAAAGCTGTTCTGCTGAGAAGAACCGGCGAGAAGCTCAAACTCGGCTCGTAAAATAGACACAGATGAACTTACCGTGTAATCACTAGCTATCCAAGGAAAACTCAATACAACCAATTATTATTTTTTCCTGTAAATTAAAATGCTTTTATGTAATGAAAAGTATCCTAAGTTATGGTCCGAGAAATATGTTATAGGTAACTACACAATTTGGTTAAAATCGGCCAAGTACTTTTTGTGTTAAACGAAAACATACAAACAGACAAAAAAATTAAAACATGTTTTTTGTGATTTATATTCAATGCACTATACGTTACAGTATTTTTTTTATAAAAACAAAAAAAAATATTTCATGTATAGATTTTTTAACTCACTGTTATTATAATTATACGTATTATTGTATATTCTTATAAATTCACAAATAAACATATACTCAATGATGATGACGAGCCACGTTCATCACGGCTCACTCCTTGTCCCTAAATCGCCATCCAGTATATAATGCATAAATTAAAAGATACGCACGAAACAAAAATTAAAAAAGTTATCCACGCGCCGGATTTGAACCCGCGTCGCAAGGATATTATACGCATACTACATCTACGCCAATTGAGCTATGACAACTTAATATAATTGGGCGAATTCATGAAAAAGTAAGTTTCTCATAACAACACAAACTAAACAAATAGAGAATTGTCAGTTGTAATTCTAATAATTTCGAATTCTTTTCAATGCTTTGTTACACATTAAAATTTTAAATAAACTGATCTTGTCCTCGAATTGTCAAAAGTTTAAAACTGTCATCCAATGTTGTGAATGTGTTACAAACGCTCTTACACATACACATATGCACAGTCTATTACGCGATAATATTTTGTATTATACGTATGATTTAAAAATGTATTATAATATTTAAATTTAAATACATAATAATTCATTTTTAAAAGCAAAGTATTATGCTTCATTTTCCGATGCAAGAAGCCTAAGATCTTAAAACATATTTTACTGTTAATTATCTAATTAATAAGTTTACGAATTATGGTGTTACAATATTTTAAATCCTGTCTGTGCTGTTGGATGCAGAAGATATCTCATATACCCTGGGTAAAGCTGTTTAGGAGAGCTCTGCCTAAAGTGAATCCAAGGCACATCCTAGAGAATCAGGTCGCAATTAGTCGAATTGATTCAATCACTTAATATATAAAAATAAATTAAACTTCTAACGATCAGTTTAAAGAATTCACGTATTTAATGAAAGAGACACAGTATTTGTATTAGAAAACTTTGTTAAATACGAAAATAATATTTAATGCTTTATTCTTAGTTCTTAGACTAATGGCTACATAGTTATAACACGAAACTTGTATATAATAATATTCGTTTTATGTTATTTACTATGAATTGATAAAAATGTATACTTAAATATGAAGCAACATACGTATACTTTATTTTGACACAAAGCTTGTATACTTTCTTTTGAAACGATTGATGTTTACATATATTTGAAAAGTTGTCAATGTATACATGTCATTGCTTACGACTGTACATTTGTTAAAAGCGTCGTACAGATATCTATATAAGCGTATATAATTCGCGTCATGTAAAAAGAACGCTGGCTGTCAAGTTGCGCAGAGGCGATTTATCGGACAATTTGGTGGTAAGACGCGGGGTGCGGGACGTCGAGGCACGCGTCGCATGCTTTCTGGCTCGCTATTGGTTTGTCAGTTTAAAATACCATCGCGAACACAAAAGTTATTAATTACGAAATGATTTTATATAAAAAATAGTGAAAAAATATTTTTGACTTGATTTGTTTTATAAAGAGAGAGTCTGATAATAATGCAGTTAATAATTAAAAAATATATATTAAACGAATTAATTTAATTTTTTGTAAGTAGATTAAACATTCTACACTGAATCAAACATATTTTATTAAATAATAGAATTCTATTAAATGACATTCTATCTAATATATTTTTGAATGTACCTACCAATAATCAATATACATCGTGAGCGAAAGGCTAGTTCAAAAATAAAAGAATAGGCTTAGGAATTTCGTATGCGAATGTACCGATGCGCAAACACACCCCCCACCACTTTCTTCCAGCGTTCTTTTTACGTGACGCGAACTGTACGTCTATATAAGCGGTCGCCGCTGCTGGTTCAATAACAATTAACAAGTTTTACGGCGACCAGTAGTTAGTTTATATTTACCTTCCAGCAGGGAGTGGAAGCGGAACGTGCCAGAGTTTCAGTGGCACTTGTTGCAATCATCTCGTTGAGTATAAACAAACCAGTGAGTATAAAACCGTTCGTTTTTATGTAACAAGCCGGCCGGTTCGTAAAATACTACTTCACCTCTAAAAATACAAATAGATTTTAAACTATACTTGCATAGGTACGTAACTGTCATTAAATTCTTACAATTGTTACCAATTCTTCATCGTTCAATGGATTTTAATAATTTAATGCTTGTTTAATTCTAAGATGCTATATCTAGAGAGATTTTTAAGCAACGATATTTGACGTCTAGTAGATAATTTTTCCATTATAAACAGGTGTAACTAATTATAACATCAATAACATTATTGGGATATAATATGTTGTCATGTAGATGTTGATAGTTTCATTTACATTGAAATCTTGAGTGCTAATAGATTCCCAAAAACATATTTTTAATAACATCATTCAAAATCATTGCAATAACGTTAAAAATAATATGTAAATTGTAAACATTATTACTTATTCTTTCTTTGTCAACTGATTATTTTATTTATTATTATATATTTATTTATTATTATATATTTATTTATTATATTATATCTCTACTCTTACGTTTATCCATAAAGTCGGATGCGGGGACGGCCTGCGACCTGTTAAGGGAAAATCTAAGCACCATACATTTTTCATATTTACTAAAAACATTTTCGAGTTATTTTATATTAGTGGCTTACCTCGCTCCGCCGGGTTCCTTTAAAGACAACGTTTAAAGACAGAGATGTGGTATTTTCTCGCAGTCAAAAGATATCCTGCATCTAGCCTCCAACTAAATTCACACCAAATTTTATCAAAATCTGTCCAGTGCTTTTCTTGTGATATGGTCACAGACAGATAGACAAATTTTTTAATACTGTAGTTTTGGTCTCTGTATCAATTAGTATTAAAAATGTATTTGATTCGACTCAGTTAGCATTTTACCATAATATTTAATAGATATTTAAACTTGAATTTTAAAAGTTTTAAACGTTTTTTGTACCTTAGCTTCGAAAAAACAAGATTTTGATTACCAAAAAAGTAAATTAGTCCATGGCATGAAATCTAACAACCTATAAACTTTTAAAACATTTTAAATACATAAAATTATTGATCGTATTTGGAGCTTAAACTCGTTAGATAGGTACCTACAAACTCAACATAACAACAACAGTTTCTAACGGTAAAACTAGATATTAGAGAATAATAAGATTCCTTTAACTCTAACTACAATATTTATGTTTGATTCATTTTTTTTCTTTCTTTATATTTCGTTTGGTTATCGATTGATGACTTTAAATTTAGTCAATAAATTAAACATTAATAGAGAACATAAAAGAAATAAATAAGTAGAGCATCTATTAATTATTACATATTTCATTAAAAATAATTATTAATTTATTTTAATATGAATCTTAATTGCTCAGATTCATATAATTATAAAAATAAACTAGCATTTCCCGCGGCTTCGCTTGCGTTCTAAAGGCTACAAACCAAATAGCTCGCAGAGCTACCGTCGTCCTTCCCCCCTCACGCCAGCCCGTCTCTCACGCAGTGATCATTATTTTGTTGCGGATTTTGTTAAAACTATGAAATCTCGTAATATATTCATTGAAATCAAACGATGTCAAGAGCAATTTTGTTCCAAATTAAATACCTGTGATGAGTAACTTATTTATTTAGGTAAGGATTAATAACTTCTTTATAAAAACCTTCGCAAATAATGCGTTATCTTAAAACAAGTTTGATTACAATAAAAAAAGGTTATAGCGAGTCAACTTAAGATAGACATATGCTATCGCGGACTTTTTGTTAGAACTTTTAAAAACAATTCCGTCATACTGTCATACATCATTTTTAATTACACAACTAACCGTTAACTATCTAGAAGCTATCAAAAGAAATATTTTTCTCTAGTTTTTCATTGATGCTCCGCTCCTATTGGTCGTAGCGTGATGTAATATAGCCTATTATAGCTTTCCTCGATAAACGGACTATCCAACAAAACAACAAAATATTTTTCAGTTTTTTTTACCAGGACCATCAGTTCCTGAGATTAGTGCGTTTAACCAAACAAACAAACTTTTCAGCTGTATAATATTAGTAATGATGTGTGCTTTTACCCAGCTTTTCACCAAAGTACTTTTTTTGTATCTTGTTTCGGAATAATACAATTTAAAAAAAACGGTGACAACCCTACGTGGTGGTCAACTTGTCACGTGGTCAAATTTTCATCTTTCAGTTAGATTTTACGTAATCGGGTTTTATTATTTTTGTAAATTTCGTTTTTATTGAAAAAAGTTGCATGTTGGGATCTAGATTGTTACTTACAAAAATCTTCGCGATGAACTCATATTTCATATGAGAGAAAAGAAAAATGTATGATCTACAAAATAGGTCAGAATTTAACCACAGTTAAATTAAAAGTTTAAGGAAAAAGTAGCGAAACTGTAAACTTAGTACTAACTTCGTGAAAAGAATAGTGAAATTAATGTTCATATCATTTATCTCTAATGATCAGAGTCTTTGATTTGTATTAATCCAATCAATAATCATTTCTTAAACATATCCATTATCAGTGTCTGTCTAATATAGTTTCTCTTTAGAAAAATAACTTTGTTATTGGTTTTACCCGTAACAAAATTAATGCCGCAGAATATAAATGTATTTTCTTTCCTAGAATTTTATCTTATCTTAATAAAATGTTTGTTTGACATTTGACATTCAATTTATGGAAAAAATTTCAAACATTAGATAGGAGATACCTAGTAAGTATTTATACAAAGCGTAATATACATCTTTTTGTTACCTTTAACCCCTGTAGACTGATTAAGTCTCGTCGCTTTTACGATTAAATACTACAAAATATATGGTTGATAAGGCAGTGGTAGGCAAGCGGTAACGCGTTTGCTTATATAACCGAGTGATGCGGGTTCAATCTGGGTCTCCCACCTCTGATATTTTCATGTGCGAATCATTTCCATCATGATTACCACTTGTCTTACGGGGAAGGAAAACATAGTGAGGAAACCTGCATGTCTGAGAGAAGCAAGAAAGACATGTGAAGTCCGCCAGCACGCACTAGGCCAGCGCGGTGGACTATGCAATGACCTGACCCCCTCGTACTGAGGGAGGCCTGTCCCCAGCAGTAGGGAAAAAAAGTGGCGTTTAAAAAGAGATGAAGACATTATTGATATTAAAATATTTAATTATAATGTCCCAACATAATATATATTTATTTATATTTAGATTTTCATACACATGTGTCTGACATAGAGCTAGGATTCCGGCACTTTTTTAAAATTAGGCAATAATTCGGTACGGATCTAATAAAAAGTCAAAGATACATAATAAAATAAATATTAAGACTTAAGTAAAAAAAACTTAAAATAAAATCAACTAACTATAAGTTAAAAATAATAAATATTGTGCGAATGTCAAAATAAAGAAGTAACTACCTACCTAATAATTAAAAATTCAATATAACCATGAATACAGATGATTGCATTGTTATTGGTGTTAGGTAAAAACAAAAAAAAAAACTGTATTTATCTTAACAGAACTATAACTATTAAAAGAATTTATCGTCCCCAACTAAGTAAATGAAGATTGTATTTTTAAACAAACGTTTTCGTGGAATATACCTATTTGAACGAATAATATCTCGCAGTAGGGACTGGCTTAGTAGGTACTTAATTTGAAAATTATGAAGAAAATTTCTATTTCGGATAGACTAAACATTATAACCTATCTATAATATATTAGGTAATCGATATCATTAATAATTTAATTGATATACGTCTAAAATGTAAATTAAAAGAATATAAGAGCTATTAAGTTGTTTATAGATTAATTCGTCGTTATATTATGTAATCGAAATTAAATTTAACAATAATAATTATTGTATAAAAAGTTAATACATCCAGTATTTCTATTTAAGAAGAAGGACTTGTTTAGGGCTCCATAATCCTTAGCCAAAGGCCAAAACAGATTCATTATAATTTCGTCGTGTCCGCCTGCCGTCTTGTATGTAAATTATACGATAATAAAGCTTCCAAAAGAATTATTTTGTAAAGTAGAGAAGAAAAAGTTTTCTCGTTAGGTCCATGGTTTAGATTGATCCATGGACGTATTACCTAAGGACCAGTCAAAAAATACAAATGCATGAAAACACTTTCAACCATTTGAAGTATAACGCACACAAAGAATTGACACAATACATCAAAATTCACTCTAATGCTAGTGCTTGAACGTAGTCGATAAAATACATACATCAATGACATTTTAAATATTAATAATAAATATTGTTTGATTTTTCGCCGACAATCAAACCCAGAACGTTCGAATGGGAAAGAAAAGGCGTATCATAAATAAGCTGTAAGGCAAAGAAAATAAAGGGAGAATAAAGGTGGGGTAAGCTTCCGGTATTTATATTTTAATTATACTAAAATAAGCAGGACATTGTTATGAACTTTTTACTCAATTATAGTTATTATAGACTTCAAATTTTTTGTTAAGAATTTCTTTTCTCTTTCGAGAAGGATCCCTAGGAAATCTAAAATTTTGTGTAATTTATGTGTTAAAATAAAATAAAAATTAAGTACACATACTAATTATAATTTTTGCATTTATAATGTTTTTATTTAATTATAAAAATATTATTATAAATTTATTGTCATCAGATTGTAGGATACTGCGATAAAAGTATTTTATGTTATTGTACTGTACAAATAACATCCATTATTCGCTTAGTTATTTCGTCAAATATCGATATATTTTTCGACATTGTCAAGCACTAGTCGATGTCAAATGGACTTACTCGACGGTTCTGTCATTTGTTTTGAACGGTATAATCCAGCCATTTTATGATGGTTGTCAGATGTCAACAATACATAGATATATCGACTATATTTAACATAGTTGAATAATACGAAATTTTATTTTACATTTACTCAAATTTTGTGATAAATAACATTAAATGTAATAAAATATATTACTTACAAGTGAAAAGAAATAGTGCTGCTTCCGCTGCTATAGTTTTTACACCATCTAATAGAACATTTAGTCATTTTTGGGAGATGTTTTGTTGACAAGTAAGTGCTTGAGACTGACGTAAAATCAAACGGCCAGGCCTAAAATATCCTGATTACTGTCAAGGCCGGTAAAGGTACGTCAGCTTATGTGTCTCGTCCTTAGTTAATACGTCTATGGATTGATCTTTCAAAAATAATATTTTCAATTAAGGGATCCGTTACTCCGTTAGTGATAGTATATTAAAAAGTTTAAAGTGAAAAGTTTTGTAACAGCCAAGCCAGTTAGATGGTTGTTTTGGATACCTGTGTAAAAAATCATGGTGGTAGTAGACAGGTATATATAACAAAATAATAAAAAGGAAGCTATCAGAGCTAAGTAGACTTTCGAAAACAAGCCATCTTCTTTATTATGATGGGCAACTACGGAACCGTACAATGTACATTGCGCGTGGCCCGAGACACTCATTTTTTTTAAATAAAAATATTACACAACATGTTTTGATGTTTTGATTCTAGTTTATTTTAGGATAATTGATGTCTATTTTAAGCCATAATAAAATATATTACTGTTCAGATCACGATTTCCTTAACTAATAGCTGCTGGTCAAAAGTCAAACTGGTTTTAAATAATATGCGCAAGTATTTATATTTTCTAGATTGATAACCTTCGATGAGCTCACACACATATCGAATACCTAGTCACCTGTTCAAAATAAAGTCGACTTAAACCAAAATACTTAATATGATATTATTTAGAGACAAGTTGTGAGAGTGATATTATTTAGGGAAAAGTTACATCTATACTAATATTAAAAAGAGGAAAGGTTTGTATGTAAGTACGTTTGTAACGAATTGGCTTAAAAAGTACTGGACCGATCTTAAAAATTCTTTCACCATTTGAATGCTACATTATCACTGATTAATATAGGCTATTTTAATTGCAAGAAAAAAATAAGGAACTACTACTAAAACTACAATAACAGGAGAGGAGGAGGAGTGCACGCCGCACATAATAATATATGAAATAGGTAGCCGAGCGGCTCAGGAGTAAGTATATTAAAGCTGGAGTAATTTTCGAGAATTTTCAACCCAGCGAGTGATTGAATTAAGTTTAGTAGCGATTAAAAAAAATGACCGCCGGCGAAGCCGCGCGTATTGCTAGTTTTAAATAAAATTGAAAATATTATTTTCCAATTTCAAAATTTTAGGTAGCTATATTTTAAAAAACCAATATGTTTAATCGAATTATCAAAATATATTTTTGTAAAGGAGATTGAATGCTCGACAGTCAACAAAAACGTCCTTTATAATTTTTGTGATTAGGGAAAAAAATACATAGACATAAACATTAAACACTCATAGGTTATCAGCCTAGAATGAGCCTGGAATGTGAATAGATGTCTTTTTAGTTTAGTACCTTCCTATTTATCGAATATCGAATATGACTGTAGGTGTATGCTTTACACTTTCTATTGATTTTAGGACAATGAATGACTGGGTTTAAAGTAGTAAATACGCTTTCATTTAAATCGGGCCAAACTAACAGCTAGCGGGCATAATATATTGTGTGCTTATTTTATTGTATTGACTATTGCCCCATGCAGGAATATAACTATAAAATATTAATATTATAATACATACCTATCTTGAAACTACCAGCCAGCCCAGCTGGTTACGTATACGGTATAGCTAAAGATTAGAACAAATGGAAAGCCTTAGAGGAGGCCTTTGTCGAAAGATAAGCTGTTGTTGAGGGAAGACCTAGTGTCATTACCCCCAGTGTAACTTTTATTAAATAGTTATTTTGTCTAATAATATGTAAATTTAACAGCAGTAAATGCTTATTTTATTTTATTATTTTGTTTATCTTTAAACACTAAATAATTTTACTAATACATTTCTATCACAATAATTAGTATGTTTATTATTTTTATTAACAAAACGATAAACACTGACTTCAAAACTATACTTGCAAACCTAAAGTAATAAATACCTGTAAAGTTTGAGAGTAGCCTTCGATTTCCCTGGGATCCACTCATTAGATCCTGACTTGGTAACAATGGGACCCTCGGGAGTATACCCTACCGAACCAAAGAATTTTTTTTTAAATCGGCCACCAGTTGACGGAGGTATCGGTGAACATACATACAAAAAATATACATATTACCTATATCATCATCATGATATTACCTATATACAGTAGAACATATTATAACCTCCTCCTTTTTTGAAGTCTTGAAGTCGGTAAACATAGTGAAAATGATGCAATATTATTCACTACATGACTCACACTAATACATTCAATATTGTCTGAGTAGTTATGGTCAAACTTATAACAGCTATGTCAACCAAATTTATAAATTACAACTTGAAATACTAAAAAACATTGGCTCGGAAAAAACTAAATTATCCTTTAATAATGACAAGATCGGTATGTTTAAACATCGTAAAGTGCTACCTTGAATAGGTATGAAAATTATAATAGAAAAATTTCAACAACAAAGAAGAATAGAACATACGAGTATTGTGTATACTCAAGCGGTAGGGACGGAGAAAGAACGGCTATGTACATTATTGCACGACTTATAAACAGATTGGCCCCTGATTTAATTAATAAAATTACTAGAGTTTTTATTACGTCATTTAGTAACAAAATGATTTTCTTCTGTACTTAGTTAAATAAACAGTTATTCATGTTATGTTTCATCTAAAATGTTTTATGTTTGCACGCCTCATTTTTAAAACAATTCATATTATATTACTTCAAACTTACCAAATATTTTCAGATTTACAAAATGAAGCCTCCACTAGGTATAATACCAATCCTGGGTATGCTAATAATGTTTGCAAATGCGGCTTCCATACCCAATCAAGAGCCGACCCAAGATACAATCGTTGTGGCCAAATCTGATGGAGATGTCAGTGAGGTAGGATTTTAGCTACTTAGATATTTATAATATTAGACGGATATTTAAAAGCAGATCAGAAACCGCTTTACTGCCTCAAATATATTTTTTTCTTTAATGTAGAGCACAGTTACATCAGAATTAACAACCGAAGAGCCAAATGCACCTATAAAGTTGACTGAGATGTTGGTGCGTTCAGAAGTTTCCCTTCGATATGCTCATACTAGTATTGTGACGAACGTGAAGAACCCAGGTCGTCGGTCTCAGCAAGCTACTTTCCGCGTTTTGTTGCCAGACACAGCGTTCATTACCGGCTTTGTTATGTATGTACCAATTTTAATATATTATTATTTAATTTAGTATACCCGCAACTCGACGACTAAGCGCCTATTTTTCGTGTGTTTAATTTATACTTATAGTAGAATCTATGTTCTCTAATATAGACAATGCAAGAAATTCTATATAGCCATTATTAATTATAATTGGTACCCTAATTAAATTACACATATCGAGTTGCATTAGTAATAGAAACATTGATAGCACCTATATCGAATGGTAATTGGTTTAGCAATAATATCCTACAGGATGTTTTAGTAAGCCTTGACAAAAAACTCAACTCGTTTAAAACTATTTTTGCCTAAGTTATAATTTCTAATTTTCTACTAAATCTCTGATCACCAACATATTTAAGGACTCTGGGTGGAAAGTCGTACAAGGCATATGTGAAAGAAAAGGAAGAGGCAAATAAAATTTACACAGATGCAGTTTCTCAAGGCATTGGAGCTGCACATATAGCTGCTAAGTAAGTATTCAGTTACATACTCTAACAGTAACAAAAAGTAGAAGATGTTTTTAGTTTTTTTCTTAAAGTTAAATTCTATCGTATTTACCTATCCGTTTTACTTACATCCCACAAATATCATTATCGATGATCACGATGCATACATTATTGCATTGTCGTTTTTATGTCAGCCTATAAACTGTGCAGCACGATATAATTTCAAATTATGACTTATATTTTAAACCATCAGGGCTCGCGATTCCAATCACTTCACGGTATCGGTAAACGTAGAGCCGAACAGCAAAGCTACATTTAACTTGACGTATGAGGAGCTTCTCACGAGACGCAACGGAGTGTATAACCATGCAATTAACCTCCACCCCGGCGCTCTTGTACCTCGCATGGAAGTTAGTGTGCATATTAAGGAGTCTCAAAAACTCAAACTGCTACGTGTGCCTGAAGTCAGGACAGGGAATGAGATTGACGCCACGGAAACTGATGCTCGTAAGAAATTTATATATTTATATACAAACTAATATACCTGCCTATTTCTTTTAAATTAAAGAGTTCTTAATATAGTTTATTCGATATTTCAGAAAATTCTTTAGTCTCAATACAAAAATCTAAAGACGAGAAGGAAGCCACTATTACATTTACACCTGATCTTGAAGAACAAAAACGTCTGATTCGCGTATATGCCGTATGTAAACAACGATAAAAAAATTAATTTTCTACATTTCTTGTGTTTTCTATTATTAATTATAAATAATAATTATATATTTCCGTATATTTAGGATAAAACAAAAGAATCAACATCTCATAATTTTTACGGTGATGTGGAGGAAAACAATGACAAAGAGGGTACCATTGGACAATTTGTAGTACAGTATGATGTGGAACGACCCGAAAATGGAGAAGTTCTAGTAAGTGTCGTATAATAGAAGCGTTAAAGTAAATAAATAATTTGAAGAAATTATAATCAATAAATTTAATATAAAACTTTAAATAAAAAACTATTTCAAAAAGAAAAAAAAGTTTGCAGTTCAAAATTACAACAAAAATAATGTACCATTGTATATCAACTCCAGGTAAATGATGGATACTTTGTTCACTTCTTCGCACCTCAATCCCTGACTCCGCTGAGCAAGTACGTGGTGTTCGTTCTGGACACATCCGGCTCTATGAGTGGACGCAAGATAGAGCAGTTGCAAGGAGCCATGCGCGCTATTCTTGGTGAACTCAACTCGAACGATTACTTTAGTATTGTAGAATTTGATTCTGATGTTCAGGTAAGAGTCGTATTATATAAGTTGCATAAGTTATAATATTTATAATAAATTAAACAATATGTGTTTAGTAGTATGTAAGAAAATAATTATCATTTAGGATAAAAAGTTGACGCACGCAGTAGGCAGGCCCCTCTTCTCCACTGGGCACATTGGGCACATGCCCAGGGCCCCGCAATCCTTTGGGGCCCCCTAGTCCCTACTCGATTACCAAACCAAAGACAAAATATGACCAAATAGCTACTCAACTCTCGCCCTAACATCACTTATCGATTGCAACATATTTAATAAATTCCAATGTATACAAATTGTATATCTTCTATATTTTAAATTTCTTCGTCTATATTCTATATACATATATAAATTCGAAAAACACTCACTCACTCATCACGAAATCTCAAAAAATGCTAGACTTACAAAGATGAAAATTAGCAGGGAGGTAGTTTATAAATATTAGACGTCCGCTAAGAACGGATTTAGGGCCGGATTAAGATAGTGTAAGGGCTCTCGCAAATTTGTATTAAATTCCCTAATTTTTTGTGCTACAGGCTCAAAATTTTGTAGTAGTTTGCAGTAGTTTAGGTAGTTTATAGTTAATAGATTTCCACTAAGAATGACAGGGTCGCCTTAGGACTTTCGCAAGTTTGTATGAATGCCTTAATTTTTTTTTTCTTAAAACTTTAAATTTGGCAGGAAGGTAGTTAATTCTTAGTAAATTTTTGCTAAAAACGTATTTTGCGACAGGACCGAATTAAGGAGGTTCAGAACTTCGACTTGGTCGATTTTCAGAACGTATCCATTAGTTGCTTAATTTTTTGAAAAATCGCGGCCTTGAAAAAAAAATTATAATGTAAATCGATAGTTAACAATTATACGAATAAAATTATGTTGTACGCGTTGAGTTGATGATAGTATCCTAAGGCCCTATATAATATGCTACGCGCTTCGCCTCTGACCGTGTGAGCCCGATCGTCTTCAACTCCGCTGTCAGTGCCACTGAACGGGCGGGACTCCAGATAGCCACGTTTTCAGTTCCCTTGCAGAGTCCATTCCAGAGCTTGTCTAAGAATGTGGTTAGGAGCTCTTCTGAGGGTGTGGCCGATCAATGTCCACTTCCAGCGCTTGATCTGGTAACCGATCGGCGTTTCAAGGTAGGGACCCCCAGCTCTTCATTGGAGATCCTTTCGGGCAAGAAGATACTAAGTATCTGTCATAAGCATTGGTTTATAAAGACTTCGGACCTCTGCGTGATGTTTTTTGTTACCCTCCAAGTTTCACACACATTTAGCAAGACGATTTTGACGTCCGAGCGAAAAAATTTCAATTCACTCTACTTGTCAGCTTCCTAGACTGTCATACAAGTCGTAGCTGTGCAAAGGTTGTCTGAGCTTTGGATACTCTAAAAGCGATATCCTCTTCAGTCCTTCCAGTTTCCGACACGACACTACCAATGTAGGTAAACTTTTTCACACGCTCATAGGTTCCGAGTCTAGTGTCAGTGGTAGAGAGATCCTTCATTTAGTGCGCATTTCTTGGGTCAGGTCACGCTGCAGATCATCTAATATGGCTTGCATGTTGACGTGTTTTTGGTTGGGCATACACAGGTCATCAGTGTAGTGTACAAATATTCTGTTAACCCCACTTTATACCGCGCTGCTTACCATCGTTTGTTCTGTGGAATATGCCATCTAGCCAGCTTCACCCCCGCGTGCACAGTGATGTCTTCGGACATTAGGTCAGCATGCTCTACCCTTACAAGTATGTTTTTGATAATCTGTCCAGCAGCAACTTGCATATTATATTATAATATTGCACTTGATTAACAAAATTAGGGAATTGCGAGAAATAATAAAGCAACCAATGAATGCCTTCTGAAAATCGACATGTTTTTGTTTTGAATAAAACAATAAAAGTTATTAGATATTTAACTAAAATGCATACGATAATATTAATATATACTTTTATGTAACTACTTTCATAAGTGGTTTATTAAAATTAAATTCTAACGTGACTATTTTTATTGGGATTCCGAAGGGCCCCATCAGAAAAATTTGCCACGAGCCTCAGATAGTATAGTTACGTTACTGCTAACACCGCCAACTCTATCAGTTGAACAACAACTGTTTTCCAATCCTGGAGACATATATCACACGCCACCGATTATTTTCATGAAAAAATTTTACAGAAAAAGATCGTGAAATTATGATTCGTAAGGGACCTGTATATTTTCAAGATAATGGTTCTGATTTCTCTGTGGCACCAGAACTTACAAAGATGGTGATAGATCAGTAACTAACTGTTTTAACAAAGCATTGTTTCGCAAATTAAAAAAACTATGAAAGTCGAAAGAAAATGGTCGCCTTCAAAAAAATTCATCACAATATCTAGTGTTACTGTAGAGCAATAAAAATAAAGCTCAAACTTTGCATATATACGTTCTTTGTCTATTTTAACAAAATAGTGCTATATTATGGTCATAGGGGCCCCATTGTCCTCATGTGCCCAGGGCCCCTAATAGGTTAAAGACGGCCCTGGCAGTAGGTACTATATATCTCACTAGCTACTTACGCCACTGTAATAGGTAGCTAGCAGAGACAAGCCAAAGAGAAAGACAGACAGACAAAACTGTCAATTGAAGTGAATATGTGATTATGAAATGAAATGAAAATGAAATGAAACTAACAAAAAATCTATTTTTAACGTCTAGCATCTCTACCCAGTGGATACATTATTTACAAATTACATGTGAAAACAATAAAAATATTTTTTTCTTTCATTATTAATAGGTGCATGAGTTAAAAGAGGCCGATGAGCCCGAGAAGCCCCGGACGTCGTATGGGTACTATCCGTGGTGGCATTCGGAATCCAAGCCCGTGGTGCTGGTGGCTCCTTCTCTAGCCACCAAGGAAAACATCGCTAAAGCACAAATTATTATATCGAGATTAGCCGCATCTGGAGGTAACTTTTGAAAATAAAATTCTACATTTCATAATTAGAAAATAAAAATTATGAAATTTATTACCTAATTACATAAGTCAAAGTTTTTGGTAAAGTGACATTGATTACATTAAGAGCTTGAATGTATCGTTTGTGTAGGGTTACTAATCCACTCATTTAGGACTATCATTAAAAAAGTTCTTATTTTTAGGCACCAACATCTACGAAGCTCTCCGGGTAGCATTGGACCTCATCCATCAAGTTGATGAAAAGAATCTAACTAGTCCATCGGCTAATGCAACGGAAATACAAAAACCGGAAACAAGTATGTTTTTAATATTCTTTATATCTATATAAATATGTTTAATATACTTAATAAAAGCTGTGATATTGCCTAGAATAACAAGTCATAGATATCTTCTATGAATGGTTTAAATATATTAAAATATGTTCTTACTTTAGTAGCGACTTTTTAGTATATATTTATAACAGTGTTTTATTTTTATATAGGCGAATCGGAACCAATCATCATTTTCTTAACCGACGGAGATCCGACTGTGGGTGAGATGAGCACTCAGCGTATCATTTCTCACATGTCAGAAAAGAATTCTGGTCCGAAAAAAGCCGACATTTTCTCCCTTGCCTTTGGTAATTATATTTTTTAACATGGAACAACAACAATTGATAAATATTTAATGTAGTGTGCATGCATGTACTCTTACTTAATCATATAAATTATTACGACTGGTACTTTCCTCGATCCTCTTTTAAATATATCACGTTCTTTAAATAAAATGTGTTCGATCATTCAATTCCAATTAATTATTCGAAAATCTTAATATATGAAACTATTTTTTCGGATTTTGTCGCGGATTTATTATGATTTTTGGTTCCCGACGTTTCGAATGCTTTACAGTTTACATCAATTATGGTCACGGGAGAGACTAAGGTATAAGCCGTCTCAGAGGGTTATATACTTGTTACAGACAGTGCATACCCACAATTTACAAAAATTTCAAGATGGCATCAAAGTTTCATTTATAATGTAAAGTATTCGCGTAAACCTAAGAAAGTATTATTCGAAAATCTTATTAACATGTATGATGAAACAGGCGAGGACGCAGACCGCACGTTCCTCCGCAAGCTGTCGCTGCGCAACGACGGCTTCATGCGCCACATCTACGAGGCGGCCGACGCGGAGCTGCAGCTGCGCCACTTCTACCGCCAGGTGTCCTCGCCGCTGCTCGCCGGCGTCAACTTCGTCTATCCACCTGATCAGGTCATCTCATGTTCTACTTTAGCATTAAGTGTTGTTACTTGTTACTTTGTTTTTGATATTAGAATCAAAATTGGACCACAAATTCAAAAAGAAAGTGCTTATTTTGTGTATTTAAAATATTTTATTTTAGCCATCATTATTTTTTCTAAAATATTTAAAATTACGCATATTTATACTAATTTTTATAAAGTTCATATTTAAATATTTTATGCAGGTCAAAGGCGGTTCAGTGACTAAAACCAAGTACAGCACGATATATGCAGGTTCCGAGGTAGTGGTGGCCGGCGAGTTGGCGTCCGGAGTCAGCGAAATCGCACCGAGTGTACTCGGATTTTGTGCCGACGCCGACAAACATGGCAGGGTACGTCACAATATAGTTCTTTTTGTATACCTCATTGTGTTCATGTTAAACAATTCTTATTATTTATTTATCATATATAATTATTTTATAGAAACGTTACGAAGTGCGCCCTACGATATCGTCAGGCCGTGCGGGCGAGTACTTACCCCTAGAACGTCTGTGGGCGTACCTGAGCGTCAAGCAACTGCTCGACCAGCGCGAGGCGACAGAGCATCCTGAAGTCATCGAGAAACAAGCACTTAACTTGGCCCTTAAGGTATACATATTATATTTTGTCAAGACTTCATTAGGCAATATATTTTTGTGTTAATCAAATAATTTGATATTATGGACAACATATAAGATTAACATACATTTTCTTATAGTGATACTTATAGTAATTTTTTAGTGCTCAACATTTAATATTTATAAATGTGTATTTCTATATCTATACATACAAATAAAATTGTAATGTCTGTTTTTAATTTCAAATTAACAGCTTTTCACTAAATACACATGTACATACGGTACTTGTGTACGATACTACGGCTGGACCAATTTTGACGGGATTTCACTCGCAGATAGCGAAATTTTATTTATTTTAATTATGGGATGGATTTTTGTTCTAAAAACTTTAAATTTGGTAGGGATCACTTAGGGACGAGCCCGGGCGTAGCGAGTGTAAGTCGCTAATAATAAGTTATAGTTTATTATAGTTATATATATACTTATAGTTTATATTAATATAGAGAAATTAGAAATTACATGGATTTTTGCATTCGTATTTTGTTTTTTAGTATGCCTTCGTGACTCCACTCACATCTCTAGTAGTGGTCAAACCAAACGCCACCAACGCAGTTAATGCAGAGTCTGTTGATCAGAACAACAGGCCTTGTGAGTATACATTTAATTATCAATATAATTTATATATTTTAACAATTAACATAACCATCAATATGATAAATTAGTTATTAATAAATTATATTTATCAGTAAACAATCATATATTTTAGCAATACTTAAATAACAACTTTATATAGTCAAATGAAATACACCAGAATCAAACTTATTAAATAAAGTCAAATAAATAGTAATAAATATTTCGTGATCAGCAGACCTCGGACTTCCAGGCGTACCCGCCGCCTATCCCGGTAAGCATTTATTTAAAAATTTGACATTATATAGTAATTCATTACAGCATAAAATCAGCTTTTTATATGGGATTACATATTATGAAATAACGATAGTAGGCTCGAATCCGTCTCGCAAGACCAATTTAAGTTCAATTAGGGTTCTAACAAATAACTAAAATAATAAAGGTATTCAATAAATGTTTGCTCGTCTAGCGACCTTTAAAAAAGTCCGTTAGACCGAGCGCTGAGGTCCGCCAATGACGGCTGATGTACGAAGCTTTAGTTTTTTTAGACTTTTAAAAAACTTTTAGTAAAGTTTTAAGTAAAATATTAGTTGAGTTTGTTGATAAGTTATCTTATAAAGGATCGATCACAGTGTACTGGGTATTCCCGCAGTCTTAACCCGAATTATTTTCTGCAACAGTTACAAACGCCAAAAAAGACCCATTTACTTATTATGATAATTTAGATGTTATTGATTCAAAGTTTTAAAAAACAATTCGGCCTTTGCACGTAATTTTGTTGTTACTTAGACCTAAATTAATACAATATTTTGTGAGTCTTAAGTGCAGATATAATTTGAATCCATTACATTACAATATACCTATATATTTTTTACCGATTTCAACAAAGAAAGCTCTCAAACCGATTGCAATATAATGTGAATAATGTGTTTTCTTTATATTCAGCATTTGGACCATTACAACAAATTCCAGCACCTGCTTATATCTCAGGTTCTGGTGAGCATCAAATTTGTAATTTAACATATATAATTTAGCTATTTTCTTATATTTTAACTGAAAAAACATTAAAACAAACTTTACATGAATTATTAATTTAACATAAAAATAAAAAATATTAATCTTAGTATAAGAATAGATTACCCTTTTTAAATATTGAACTTTCTTCTTCACGTATCTAGTGCTACCATATAATTGTAACAAACGAAAATCTTGAATCTTTTTTAAATAATAGGTTATGCGGACAATGGGGTACATCCGCTATCTCTAGATTCCCCTACCGATATACGTATAGAGGCAGAAGAAGAAGATCTTGATACTGGTGAGATGGTCCACATTAGGCAGATTACCTATAAATATAATATATTCTGCAAATGTTAATAATGTAAAAGTATGCTATAAAGTTTTATGTTTATGGCATAATACTAAGAATTTAATTCACATGTAGGCAAATATAATTAATTATTTAACATTTGTAGATTAAAAGTATGTGGCTCACTAAGACGAAGTTGAAAACAAAATTATTAGCTACTAATATTACGATGCTTCGCGATTTGTTTCCTGTTGATTCTGAAATACTTCAATCAATAAGTACAGGAAATACACGATCCTCAGCGGTAAAGGTCCGTAATTAAATAAAACATTATATCTGATAGAAAACTGTATTTATTAATACATTTCGTCAATTATTTTAGATTTTATTTTTATGAAAAAAAGTCTCTACCGATTTACCTCGTCATCTTAAAAACATACGTGTTATATTGAATTGTACGCATATGGGTTTGTTTAGCGAGAATGTTGTGTTATATATAGGATAGGTTAAATTTCGATCAATGTGATAAAATTAACCAAAGCAGGGATCTGAAACGTTTTTTAAAATACCGATTTTTAAATGCTTTGAACTTTTTTTGTACAACATTTTGTTCAGAACGAATCCGAAACGAGAACGTTTGCAAAAACCGGTTTAATCCACAGGACGCGACCGCGCGCGGCGTCTAATAGTTACTAAGCAACACCGTATACCTACCGTATTTATTAAAATGAAAAAAATAACAGTTAAAAGCTTGTTATTAACCGAAAATATTAAATTTTGTTCTTGTTCAAAAACGTTTTATATAGCGTTCTGTTTATACGAAACCATTACAAATCGTTTCTTAGGTATCCGAGCCCCAAAGTTCGGATTTTAGGATTCTTAAGTAAAATAAGCAATATTATTTTAATTGGAATTGCTTGGGCTACCAGCCTCCCTCATTTTCATCAATTCATTGATTAGTTAGGACTATAGTTACTTATAACCAATGATATTCATTTGAATTTTCAGTTTATGCAAGCGCGCATCGCGGTGGATTTATACCTCTTTCAGGTATTTCAATCTTTAAGTATTTATTTTTAAAAATTAAAACCTACAAATTAAGTTTTTATACTAAAATATAATTTTATAGGTATCGCTTTCAAAGGATACGCTGCTAGGCCTGTCGTTCACAGTAAGTGCCATTAGTTATAATAAATTAATTATTCCTAGACTGAGAGTGTCAGTTAAATATGTTAAAAAGGGGCAACAGGGGAACACAAGTGAGCGGCCAGAACTCACATGTCTTCTGTATTATTTTAAAGAATGTTCACTTTCGCTCTTTCTAGAGTGATGAATTTCATAAGAGTATTGCTCAGTCCAGTCTCTATATTCAAGTATTTACCCGTCATAAGAGGAATGCAGGCACTAGGTGGTGCCAGAGGCGTGTAAGGTCTTATCGTTGTCGTTAAGAGTTGTCGTTGAGTGGGCATGGGGCCATACATTTATTTGTTTATACCTTATTGTTGATGCCAGTTTTTCAGAATTTTGTTTCATATACTCATAATCGCCAAATACTTACATAAAATATTGAAATTTGCTTAGCTCTCCTATAACACAATAATATTTTTCATCTTTATGTACATATTTACGCACTAACATTTCTTAGGCCGTACAGCTATCTGCTTAATAATTAATCACGAATTGCAGAATCTAAACAATAATCACTAATAATTGGTAACAATACACGATGAAAAGCTCACTTAAAAACTAAACATTTGTATAAATTTAACATTTTTAGAGACCTCACTCTATCAGTCAGCGCGCCTCTCGCTGCAAATTCAAGCGCACCAATAATAAAACTTTGGTAATAATAAATAATAATAATGTCCTCCGGATCGATTCCTGCGGTCGGTTGACGGTTACTGAAGATTACTATACAGAAAGATTCTTAAGTAGACTAATGGGGAGTCCCATCGGTCCGCCAAAGTGCTCAGGACGGTGTTCGATGCGCCGCGCACTCGCGCCTACAGCGAGGCGCACCGCTTCCTGATTCCTGAAGCAGTCAGTACGCGCCTCAGCGAACATAGATGACGCGCTGCCAAAACGCGGCAGTCCGATCAACATCCTGAACGCATTATTGTATTGTACGCGCAGCGCGTTATATGCCCGCTGCGTGAAGTCAACCCACAACCACACGTGTAGAAAGATTGACAGTACGCTTTAAAAAGCGTCAGTTTGGCTTGTTTACTACAGCGTGCAAATCTGTGAATCAGCATATTACAGCGAACAGACAACGCCCTGCGCTCACGTTCTTTGTCTACAGTGTCTGTCAAGTTATATAAGTTATATAATATATAAGTTATAAGTATACGTAATACTTATAATATATTACCTATTTTGTTACTAGTTTGTAGGTTTGGCCAGTTCTTTGCCTGACTATCCATCTGCAATGCTTGGATATAGTAAGTGCTTTGACCTTAGATTTCGAGAATAATATAAAATAGACGGAACAGCTGGCCTGTTACAATGACTAAAGTCGGCTAAAGTTAACGATATTTTTCTTTGCATCTATGGCATAGGTAATAAATTAATTTAATTTACAATTGTTATTTTTTCTTTTTAATGCATATAATGCAATTAGGTAGTTGTAGCAGTCTTTAGTCTACATAATAAATATATTTACAGTAAAACGATGACGATATACTAATACTTACATCTCTAGATATACCAATAATACCAGAAATACTACTTAGTACCTATTCGTACCTGTATAAAAGTGTTAAAGTGACGGTTATGATTGTATCTGGCCACGAGATGGCATTGTGGTAATCTAACTTCAAAACCGTTATTTTTAAATATCATTCGTTTAATTGCACTTCGATTTTATCCGAATTAAGAGTCTATTTACATGTACTTATTTTATGCTGTAGGAAGCTAAAGCTAAAAAGAAAGTTTGCCTCTAATTATTGAATAAGTACTTTGCTAGGCTTTAATCTTATTACCGGCAGGTTCCGACTATATTATTCTTTTAGCCCTGAGTTTTTAGAATCTATTTATATTTTATTGCAAAATATATAGCATGACTTTATAACATACTAACATACCTACTTAATATTTAATTACTAACATACTTAATATTTAATAACAATAATTTTCTATCCGGGTTTGGCAATAAGCAATTTTCAATATGATAATTAAATGCATTTGGTTTTAATTTGGCACTAGGTATATCTATACATATAAGAAAATCTGACAAATTTATAATTTGATACGACGCGACGAGAGCTTGTTCCCTGGGTCATATAGGATACTTTTTACTGCGGGAATATATTTCATCAGTGAGAAATGTATTATAACGTACATAAACAAACAACTAACCAAATTCAAAATCATGATCAAATTACTAGGCTGGCAACAAATACAATACATTATACCTACCTATAGATATAAATTTCGTTTTCTGAAAAATATTTTCTGTGGTTGTGTTGTTTTCCGTTATCAAAAATCAAAACTGAACCGGAAATTGAGTGATAGTAATCGATCGCTATCTTATCGATTCGTGATGATAACGAGTTACGACCGCGAACTAGCGACATTAAGTTTCGATACAATAGCGAACGCTGAGGCTGTCGGCTCAGAAAACCGTGCATGTGCTACCAGCGTTATATTTATAAATTATAATTACCTATACATATTTGTAATAAAACTTTTAGGTCTCTTCCAGTCCCAGAACAGAATCGTTGGTGGACCTGTTTTCGACAGTGAGTTTCTATAACATTTTGCTAATTTAAACTAAACTAACTAAATAACCGAATTTGTACTTATTAATATTCTGTAAGTAGGTGGTACCTACTTATTAAAAACTGAATGTACATTCATTTACATAAGTTCAACTACTGCATTGTGGGCGTTCTTTGATCTTTCTGAGTTCGGTAGATACGAAATGAAAATGTATTTAATAGTTACTAGTTATTTCACACAATTGTGCATCATTACGCAGTTCTAACTTTATTTAATAACTTTTAGGTCCCTCCCCGGACAGAATCTTTGGTGGACCTCCTTATGACAGTGAGTGTCTAATATTTTGCCAAATCACACTAAAACAAATACTGAATTTAATCCAGTTACCTATAATTTTCTGTTAATTATGCAGTTCTATATTAATTTATGCGTATTTCCCGACGTTTCGGAAAAAACATCACGCACTAATATAACCTGGGCCTCAAGTCTGCTATTGCAATGGTGTTACAATTGTCTATCAATGACATCGTAATTGCTACTTTTTGCAATTTTGGTAGTCTACTAATTCAATGGTCTTCCGATGGTGTGTCACTTACACTTGTAAACTCTGCGACAGGATGGTCTTCCAATTACACGTTATTACACATTAAATAATATGTATTCGTCTATTCTTATTATTCTTATTATAATTATATATTCCACAGCAAATATTACCAGCAATACTTTCAACAGCAATTATATTATTCAATCTATACTGTCCGAAGTAATGAAACGAAATGTGTCACTCACCGATTAAACAGAACTTATAAAACCTTATCCCACCCATTTTACAGCGCCATCAGGTAGTCAATACAACTCCCAATAAAGTAAATTGATAATAGAATAAAAATAGTCAATACCAGTCCATATTCATTATCCATTAAATACATAGAAGTTAACAGTCGGCCTTCCTGCCATCTCACGTCCCCGTGAGATCGTTTTTACATAAAATCAGATCTTCCTTCTTATTTTAGTTTCATTTTAACAGCATGGCATGGCAACAGCATTCTTCTTCGTGTACTTCATTGCTGGAGGTAGTGTTTATCATGAAATGATTTCACCGATGTATACAACTTTAGCTTCCTACATACCACTCAGTCCGCAACTTGTCTAAGGGCAGTCTGAATATTAAATCCAGTTTTATTTTGAATGTGATCGGACCAACTGTTAGGTGATCGGCCGTGTGATCTTTTGCCTTCGATCTTGCCTACTACAACCAGTTTGTTCAGATTGTCTGGTCTGGTTGTCTCCGAGCAATGTTACAAAAATAACTTAGGATTCGTTGGCAGATCGTCTTAAAGAAACCTTCAGTTGGTCGAGAATAGACTTGTTGGTCCTTTTGCTGTCCACTGTATACGTAATATTCTTCTATAACACCTCATTGAAAGTCTCGATCTTTCTTTCGGTCAGCTGCACGCATTGATCAAGATTCGGAACTGTACAGATATATTGAGAATACCACCCTGCTCGCACAAGTCTGGTCTTAGTGGTATTCACATACTTCTGTTTTGCCAGATTCTTGTTTACTTACTCATAGCTGCTTTGGCAACAGTATTAACAACAGATTTGTTTCATTTCCATTATTTCCACGGCATATAATCAACAGCATAGAAAAGCATAAGTAACAGAGACTTGTCTCATTAAATATTCTTGAACGACGTAGAACTATCTCTATTAAATCCACAGCATAAAATTAAGTGCATAGAATAGCATAAGTAACAGACTTGTTTCGTTTCTACTACATCCACAGCATAAAATCAATGTCATAAAATAACATAAGTAACAGAGACTTGGTGCATCTCTATTACACCCACAACATAAAATCAATGGCATAAAATAATATAAGTAACAGAGACTTTTCATCTCTATTACATCCACAGCATAAACTAGCATAAGTAACAGGCTTGTTGCATCTCTATTACATCCACAGCATAAACTAGCATAAGTAACAGAGACTTGTTTCATCTCTATTACATCCGCAGCATAACCTAGCATAAGTAATAGAGGCTTGTTTCATCTCTATTACATCCACAGCATAAACTAGCATAAGTAACAGAGACTTGTTTCATCTCTATTACATCCACCGCATAAAATAAATGGCATAAATAACATAAATAACAGAAACTTCATAAAATCGATGGCATAAAATAGCATAATTAACAGAGACTTGTTACATCTCTATTACATCTACTGCATAAAATCAACGGCATAAAATAGCATAATTAATAGAGACTTGTATCATCTCCATTACATGTACTGCATAAAATCAACGGCATAAAATAGCCTAAGTAATAGAGACTTGTATCATCTCTATTACACCTACTGCATAGTATAACAACTGCATAAGTAGTAATAAGAAACTAAAGCATTAACTCAGATAGCCCAGCATACATACATACATTCTCTCGAGACCAACTAGACGTTGGTTAAGAATTGCATAAACAGTCTGAACATCCTGGGTACATCCAACAAAGTTACCCTCAGAAGGGTTCCATGTCACTTAAGTTTAGATGGGAACGAAAAGGCAGGTGACTTGGCAATAATAAGCTCCGATATTCCTCAATGCAGCAGTCAGCCATTTTGTGGTATGGTAACAACACACATTTATTTCTCAAAACCTACTGCAACCTCAAAGCACTTCTTGCAAAACTTACTGTAACCTCAAAGCTCACTCGTGTGTATGGTAACAACACACATTTATTTCTCAAAACTTACTGTAACCTCAAAGCTTACTCGTGTGGTATGGTAACAACACACATTTATTTCTCAAAACTTACTGCAACCTCAAAGCACTTCAAGAGTGGCAATACACTTCTAGACACTTCTTCTAAAGCGCTAATTAAGGGATATTGCAAAAACTTTACAAAAGAGTTACTCCAACTCAATAAGCATAAAAACAACGCAGTAACCAGAATATTCATTGGCCAATGCATTATGCAAACTCAATAAACATATGTTCACTCTCGGCCTCAGTTAGTTCGCAATGTGCAGACTATGTCATAAGACAGACGAATCTGCTATGCACATCTTCTGATCGCCTGGACCACTCATGTAGCGCAGAAGTATCTATCTAGGGCAGCATATTATGCAACCTGATTGGAAGTTCCTGGAGTCGAAAGGGCTCTGTAGATAACTCTAGGTTCACTCTAAAAGAGTGACAATGAATCAACACTAGTCGACATAGCTAGGGCCGACCTCAGCACCACATCCAACAAATACAATAATAACAACAGCATAAGTAACAGAAACTTATTCCTTATCTATTACTTCCAAAGCATTAATAATCTAGTAAAATATCAACAGTTTCAGCAAAACAGCAATATTTTCTGCAGAGTCCACATAAAAATCTGCAAATCATGTGTATATAACAAAACTAATATTCTCCGTTATAATTAACTAATCATTTCCAACAAATGATCGCAAAATAATTCATTTCATTATTCACGGTTATTAAACCAACGTACAAAATGCACCACGTTTCGATTACATTTTTAAGAATGTAATCTCTGCTATAATGATAAAACTTTGCAACAAATCATACAAATAATATATATAATTCACGAAATTAAAAAGAAAACCTTTTAAAATGTGCCCGAGCTAATTAATAAATTAGCTAATAATAAAATTAACCAAATTACTTCTTTTTTTTTTGAAAAATATATGTGATCACTTTATCAATTTCTTCGTGACACTTGGTTTTTTACTAGCATATCACTGGATACTATAGTGTTCGGTACTATCACAGACAAAATTGTCTGTATCAATAACCTGTCAGCACATACGAAACTATCCAAGCCTTCCAATCTTGTCACTACAGACATAAGTACCCGTGTTGATTAAGACTGCAAAATACTTAAAAACAACATGATTATTTTTCAATTGTTTAAAGTTAGCCAAAGCGTGTCATATCTACACAGCAGGTTCAAGTCAAATACTGGAAATTATCGCCCCTTTTATGTCCTGCTCCTTAAAACTATCAAAAGTCTAGAGAAAATTTCTTACACTATCCACTTTATACATATCTAGAATGTATTAACTTTAAATACTCTTGCAGCTCTTAGTGACCTAGTTACATAATAAATAATATAGACAAAAAGCAATTAGGTTTACGTGTCTTTATTGGCTTGATTTAATATTGTAAGCCATACGTTACTTTTCAGCAGTTTCAGCAAAATAGTTTCAGCAAATTATCAGCCTCATTTAAATTTAAATGCTACATAATATAAAAATCAAACTGCTGCTTATGCCATTACAGTACAGAGTAGCCATGAAATGTTAACATCAGCATATTACAAGGATCAATTCTAGTCCTGAACTTAAACGGTGATATCGCTTTGCATGATACCACTTTATTTAACATTGCCATTGAAATTAACCATAATTAGTCAGCACGACAAGGTTTTAATTGCCTTAATGAATGTTCTCGAGAAAGTGTACTCACTATTAATAGTAACTAAAACCAACCATTTGTTTAACGCAAAACAAAAATATTACCTACAATCAGCATTTATGCACCATTGACGAGAGTACATTCAAAAGAGTACCGAGGCTTATATAATATAGACCATCGTCTTCCACGGGGCATACATATAGATAAACTGTTCTAAAATTTCAACTTAGTAACAAAACTCATCATGTTCGCTGCTTCCCGAAATCTATCGGATCTCTCAAATACAATTCGGTGGTGAAACCTTACTTTAAAAAAAAACGTTAAATTAGAAACTGCTTTTTCAATATAACTACCATACTCCATCTGAGAAAGTGAGGTACCTGATAAAGCGTATGCTCAACTGAAGCTCTGGTGCTATAATGCCATTAAAATTATATTTACTTCAAGATATTTTCCACGTGAATAAACGACAACGCTATGAATCAGCAAACGGCGCATAAGTGACCAATCCCTAGACGACAGTCTTTGTGAAAGACATGCGTTTTCGAGACGCGTTATTAATTTGCAGTCCACTTCTTTTTCATTTCAAACGTTATATTTAAAGATTTGTATCAAGCTGTATTCTTTGCATTACCATATAATAACACTACATTAATAATACTTTCTTACGTTTATGCTTTTCTCCCGTAACCATAATTGCTGTAAAGCATTTAAGTCGTCGGGAATCATAAATCAAAATAAATCCGCGATGAAATCCGAAAAGATAGTGTCACTAAATTATCTTTTACAAATACTTACTAAGATCTCTACAACACGTGTTACTAAACTAATTAATAGTAGGTATTTATTTAATTAGGCTTAGAAATCATGGTGAAAACAGCATAGTACTATACGAAGGAGCACAGTTTTTCTTGTATCCTTTGAATTCAATCTTTCACTTTGTATAAAAACTGCAATACTAACTAATAATTATAAAGTATGCCTTAATACATCACTAACAAATTATCTTATAGCTCGATAAGACGACACGGAATGATGCATGGAGCTTTTCATTACTTTATAGTTTATATGTATGCATTCGTTTACAATAATTTATTTATTTATCTTATTATGAACACCAACAAGAAACACACAAATATATCATATCTAAAAATATCGTTTATGTAATCTCTTATTACAAGTGTTCCACACAATACAGCAACATTTAACATAAGTTAACTGAAACACAGGTTACGTTACTTAACTTTCCGCCAGAATATTCTAAAATTAGAAATTCTTAAACCTCAATAATAATAGCATATCCTTTTTCTTAACGTCATATTTTTTTTAATTAAATAACTACCTACTTCATTTTACAAGTACCATTAATAAAACACTTTATTATTCATTTTTAAATCACTCATTTTAATAATGCGATTTTTCTGTCGACATCATTATTACTAATACTTATTCAAAGAAATTAAAGCAATATTATTATTGCATAGGTTTCTGTTTTTACTAATTTCACTATAACTTAGATAACGCTAAGTACGCTTATTTTGCACGGCAAGAGAGTAGCCCTCGCCACGTGCACCACAAGATACAATTTTAACGTTATTAACCAAATTATATCGTTTTATAATTACTTTGTAATACATCTGTGTCACATTACGAAAGAGTAGCCTTAAACCAAATGTTCTACAAGATACGAATACTAAAAGTTTCAATAACAAACACTTATAATGCGGTATAATAAAATAGATTACAAACTCCCTTTTGCTCTAAATAATAGGTTAAAAAATACAGAATAGCCTTAATCAAATATTTCACAGCATACGAGCTTTTGAAGTCAAAGTTACATAAACCATTATATTAATATAAACATCTTTAAGAAAAAAAGTTACATACCCACTTCTGAAGCTGTAAACTCTGCGACAGGATGGTCTTCCAATTACACGTTATTACACTTTAATTAATATGTATTCGTCTATTCTTATTATTCTTATTATAATTATATATTCCACAGCAAATATTACCAGCAATACTTTCAACAGCAATTATATTATTCAATCTATACTGTCCGAAGTAATGAAACGAAATGTGTCACTCACCGATTAAACAGAACTTATAAAACCTTATCCCACCCATTTTACAGCGCCATCAGGTAGTCAATACAACTCCCAATAAAGTAAATTGATAATAGAATAAAAATAGTCAATACCAGTCCATATTCATTATCCATTAAATACATAGAAGTTAACACACTTCAATGACACTTTGCAAATAATTGGTAGTCCCGTACGTAATGACAAGGCAATGATCGGATGAATTGCGTAGTCTGTTAATATTTTGACAGTTCTAATGACCACTGAACCAATTTTGGACCAATGGTAATTGAATTAAAATTGCATTGTTTCACAATGACAATTGTATGTAAAATAGCAGACTTGAGCTGAAAGTAGACCCTATGTTGATTGTTGAGATTTGAGAAAAACGATGTTATAAGTATAGGTATTCTGCATATTGATAAGAGTTAAAACGTCTAATGATAAAAACTAAAAAAAAATATGTACTTTAAAACTAAATTTTATAACTATACTTATATTTAATTAAACAAATATTGCTCTCAACTTCGTCTATGTGACTACAACACTGAAGTGTTTTGTGTAATGCTCACATTAGTTTTTAGTTTAGTTATTAAGGAAACAGCGAAAAGATTTTTTTATTGCTGAATTTATTGCTAGAATACAATACACAAGTATATATAAGAAAAAAACAAATAATTATAGTTGTACTATGCGGGAATTGATTCGTGACCATTACTTATATTATATTAGGTATATATTTAGTTATATAATATATTTGGATATATATAATATTTACTTGGTATTTCATATATAAAAATAACTATAAAATAATATATTACAGCAAATCACTAGCATCTACAAATTTAAAATTATTTTATTATGGACAAAAATTGATTTCACAGCATATATTATCACTACGCCCACTCAGAGGGTCCCCGCCCCTCCTGTGGCTACCAGTGTTGCACCTCCAGTAAATTATCACTTAGAAGGTTTTAATTGGGCGTTGAGTTTGCTCAATTATGACACAAATGCGCTTGAATTCTCATCCAATGGTAAAAACATCACTCTCGAAGTTTCGAAGGACTCTGAGGTAAATAGAACATTTAATTATTTTAGTATTTTACAAATTATTAAATTACATTCTATGTATGAATTTGTATATTAAATATTTTCTTTTGGAAAATGTTATTTAAATAGCACATTGTAAGTATCAATCAAAGTTTCTTCGGCATTTCGGCTTTTTTATGTAATAAGGATTGACAGAACCTTGGGTGCACCTGCCATGATTCTTGGACCTAGCCATGATTCTTTCACGAACCACTGTTTATTTCTATTAAGTACGTATTTATATTAGATGGTTATGGTTATAATGTTTTAAATTGTCTTGTCTTACAGCCACCTAAAGACGTTAACGGCGACGAGGAGTGCGCAAATAGCGTTAACACGAAGCAAGAAGGCACAGAAGGTTCAGAGAGTGCGGGTGGAGTGTGCGTGTACCTGACACGCTGTGCAGCCGCTAAGGACATCGCTGTCGACGTCTACCGCACCACATATTGCACTGTCAATGCTAGGTACACTTACTGAGTTGATTAGTATTTACTATTTGGCAAAAATTACTTGAAAGTTTATTTATTCACATTATAAAAATCACTCTTGCAGATATGCTGGTGTTTGCTGTCCAAGAAACCAAGTAGATCTTATAAAAGCGTGATGACGCTCAAGCCTTTCATAATGTTTTTGATGACAAGAATTTAATTTTACCATCCTATAATTGAATTGTGATAACTTTTTGTAATTTTAAGGTACTAATATTAAAAATATTTACTTTGATATATTATGTGCCCTTAGATTACTATTACTTGTACCTATCACTATGAAAATGACTAGGTAACATAAGTTTATTATAATTTTAATAAAAGTATTTTCATACAAATGTTTATTTTACTGAGCCCCTCTAACAAACCATAATGTAGAATTTAATTTAAATATTTACACATACATACAACCTACTGAATCTGTAGGTAACTACAGTTCGCGTCACGTAAAAAGAACGCTGAAAGAAAGTGGTGGGGGGTGTGTTTGCGCATGGGTACATTCGCATACGAAATTACTAAGCCTATACTTTTATTTTTGAACTAGGCTTTCGCTCGTGACTTATATTGGTTATTGGCAGGTACATTGAAAAATATATTAGATAGAATATCATTAAATAGAATTATATTATTTAAAAAAATATGTTTGATTCAGTGTAAAATGTTAAATTTACTTACGAAAATATAATTAATTAATTTACCATATTTTTAAAAATTATTAACTGCATTATTATCAAACTCTCTCTCTTTATAAAATAATAAACGTCAATAATATTTATTTTCTATTTTTTATATAAAACCATTTCGTAATAATTAACTTTTGTGTGCGCGATAGTATTTTAAACTGACAAACCAATAGCGAGCCGGAAAGCATGCGGCGCGTGCCTCACCGTCCCGCACCCCGCGTCTTACCACCAAATTGGCCGATAAATCGCCTCTGCGCAACTTGACAGCCAGCGTTCTTTTTATATGACGCGAATTATAAGTACATCTACAAGTTATACATACAGGTACCTATAATAAATTTTTAACTAAATCTATAAATATTTTTAGAAAATCATATTGAAATAATTATTATTGACGATATAGAGGCCGAATCTATAGTTTTTAGAATTCACTGTCTGTCTGTTTGTGACCGAATCACAAGACGATCCTATCATTTGTTTACTTAAATAGATAACTAATAGGTGTTGTCTGTTGTTAGTCTGCAAACTGTCTATTTCTATCTATTATAATTTATAAAGAAAAAATGTGTATTTGTTCGTAATGGATCCTTTAATAAATTATTTTTTAACAAAAATGAAAACCGACTTCAAAACGTTACAAATCGAAACTAAAAAGAAAAAAAAATAATTTTAATTACTTAGTTATTGTTGGAGTCGGTGCCAGCCAAGAAAGACAGTTTTATCCTGCCTTTGCAATGAACTTTCGAACGGATATTTTGATTTTATTTACAAATTGATACATTAATTAAATTGTATTAAGATTATTTCGCTTTGGCTAGCATCGACTCCAACAATAACTAAGTAGGTAATTAAAATTATTTTATTTCTTTTTAGTTAAGATTTGTAACGTTTTGAAGTCGGTTTTCATTTTTGTTATTTTTTTTTGTGGAAATTAGATATTATGTTTAAATATAATATTGGTAGGTTAACTAAACTACTGCTCCAATAAGTCAGCGAAGTTTTGAAGTGAACGACACTAGTCAAACCAGATTTGTCCACGTCTATTTTTCCACCTCGTAGACGTTAATAAGATTTACCTTCTATTAATTATCAACTTAATATCCTGAAGGAATACGACTATCAGTTCATAAGTACGTATGATATTAAAAGAATTTTCTTTCAACTTCTAACCGTTGAGGAGATATACCTTACATCATCACAAATTCTTGAACAGGTTTAGAAAATATATGAAAAAGGTAATCAGTGCCGATAAAATTTAAGGGTTGCCCTCGATTTCTCTAGGATCCCATCATCAGAAGCTGACTTGGTGACAATGAGAACATCTTGAATGTATACCCTACCGAACAAAAAAGAAATTTTTATAATTGGCCTACAATTCACAGAGAAATCGGTGAAAACACGTAAAAAACAACTGTTGAGAAATTTTACCTTCCATCATCAGCTCATCCACATGAGATGATGATTTTCATACATAAAAGCTTTATCGGTTTTAGAAAATATATCAATAACATAATAGGTGCCTGTAAATTTTGAGAGTTGCCTTCGATTTCCTTGGGATTCCATCATCAGATCCTGACTTGGTGACAATGGGACCCCCTCGGAGCTGTACCCTACCAAATATTTGAAAAAATTTTGAAATCGGCCCACAGACGACGTAGAAATCAGTGAACAAACATAAAAAAAATATAAACAACGGAACAAAATAACCTCCTCCTTTTTTGAAGTCGGTTAAAAATGGTTGAAAAGGGTAGTTTGTATTCAGTCCTTTTTAACATCCAACTGTTGAGCTTAGGCACTCCTTAGTCCTTTCAATAAGAGGGGAATCGCCGACCAAAATACCCGTTCGAACTTCGAAAGCTCATTGCAAAGGCAGGATAAAACTGTCCTTCTTGGCTGGCTTTATGGAATCTTATAAATCGCCGCAGGCATTACAAATGGCGCGCTTTTCAGTTGAAACACACTGAATAATAATCAAACACTTTTTACTTCTAATACAAACTTTACGGAAACAAACTACTCTTACAGACCCCGCCATCCCTCTTCTAACCTAACCTATCCGCGTCGGAGTGCCCTCAAGTCCCGAGCTCGCTTCGCTCGCTCTTGGATCCTAATGGTCTCTGTGACAAGTGGACAGAGTGAGTGTTGTCTGTGACAAGACTGTAATTTTAATGTTCTATAACCTATCTTAAGCCTAAGAGTAATAAAAGAGTTAAAAGTATTTTAAAAAGTTTATTTCGGTTTATAAATATCCTTGATTGCTTTTATTATTTTGAGAAATGGGTCAAGTTTTTTTTATGATTTCTCTTCGCCACATATACTCCATAATAACATCTACGAAATTACCTGGATGATTAAAGTTGTTTTTATAAAAAAATCTTTTAACTACACGCCACTGTGACTCTATTATTTTCTTTGTGTATGTAACAATACTTAACACATGATTATGGAGTGTAGCGAGGAAGTTTCTATCAATTGTAGCAACTTCTGTACACTGCGAAAGATTGTTTTCTCATGCTGACCTGATTGCAAATCAATTAAGAAGTCGTTTATCGCCTCAGCACTTAAATCAACTTGTATTTCTAAGGTCAGTTAGTGAAGATATGTGGGATTCTTAGATTACAGATTTTTTATATTTTTATGTCTCATAGATACTTAATTTAAATAGTAAACTTTAAATTTAAATTTAAAAACTATTATTTAACGGTTTATAACTGATATTTAAAATTTTTATTGATATTTAATATTAAATATTGATTTTAACGTTTCAAAAATACTTAATTTAAATACTACAAACTTATTTTCGGTGCCATACTACGTGCAATTTTTATGTAGAATGTATCTTTTATAAAATGTTAAAAACAATCCTTTGTGTGTAAGTTGTTTAAATAAAAAGTGCAAATGATAAATAAATTGTTTATTAAAAATAAAGAAATATGTCGAATACAATTTGTAAAATATCTTTTAAGTATGAGTTATATAGTTATTGTGCTTTTAAAAAGTCGACTTGAGAGTCGAAAAGTCGACTTTTAGCAATGATTAATCGACTTTGAGAATCAAAAAATTCCAAGTCGATTCTAAAGTCAAAAGTCGACTTTTTTCGCACTGTTTCCATCCCTAGTATGTGTCCCATCTTCTGCTACAATTTACAAATGTCAAAGAGGCTGTGATCATACAATAAGTTAAAAATGTCGTTCCATTATACGCTTGTTATGTACGAAAACATAACCTCAAAATGAGCTTGACACAGTGATGAATTAATAATAATAACTTATGACATTGTCAATGTCAATTATTTATAATTGTTAATAAAAATAAATAAATGGATAATATAAAAGCAAAAACTATAGAGCAGAGGCGTATTTACAGATTTGGCGCCCCGGGCCATTTAGTTTTGCCGCCCTATTAAGTGAAGATAAAGTATTTAAGAAAAACAAACCAAGTAATAGGGTAGATAAATTTTCAATAATACAAATTAAAACAGGTAATATTTCGTTAATCGTTAATTCGATGCGCTAATTTCAAACGAAACAAGTGACGACTTTCATCACTCCCGCCGCCCGCGCCGCGCCACCTCGCGCATGCGCTGTTAAGCAGCTAGATGGCGTAGCTGAGACAAAAGGCAAGATAATAATAATACGCCATACGTTACCTTAAATAAATCTATAATGCTAAATGGGGATTTAATCGAGCGTAATAGAGACCTATTGGGTTGCAAAGCTTAGATGATAAGAAGAAAGAAATGTTATATGATATATACCTTTTATAGGTGGGGGAAGCGGCTATAGATTTTTAAATATGTAAAAAGAAAACTGTTGCATGGACATCCTCGAGCGCGTCAGATTTTCTAAGGGAGTGTTAAGTGCACCATAAAGCTCTCATTCACTAATCTGACGATTTCGATGTGACGCAAACTCGCGGCCATTTTCATAATGTGCAAAAAAATTCGCCATTTTAAATACTCAAACGCGTCAGATTAAGATATATATGGTTCATCTTTATATTCTGACGATTATCTAGAGGGATTCGCCTGATCTGACAATAAAAAAATTAGAAAAACGGTTCACCCTAAAGGGTGACTTCCCTGCAACTTCCCGCTAATTCCATTCCAGGGCGCTTAAAATTGTATTTATGACATTTTTGAGCTCAAAATATAATTTATGTGATTTTTTGAGCTCGCTGAGTTCAAAGAAATAATATTTCTTTGCATTTGAGCTCTCCCAGCTCAAAAGTCTGATAGAAGTTTCATAGAACACTATTTTTGGAATTTTCAAACCGCAATAACTTTTGATTGAATGAACCGATTTTTACGTGGTTGGTGGCATTCTACGCAGTTTTTTTAAGCCTCATACAGAATTTCTTATTTTTAATTGGTCAAACTAGAAATTTCGGAGTAACTCCGAAAAAACACTTTTTTGGGTTTCTTTCGTTCACGATATCTCTTGAACGAATCAACCGATTTTGACCAGCTTGGTGGCGATCGACGTGGTTTTTCAAGCTGAAGGACGGATTAGTTTTTGAAGTTGATCGATAAAGCCATTTAAAGTTATTCCAAATAAACCAATTTTAAAAAAAAAATTTTTTGAGATTTTTCAAAATTTCTCAAAATCTATCGGTCTAAATCGGTTCAAATTCACAGGAAATCTAAGTTTGAGGGAACTCTTTAGAACGCCGTTTAGTTAAACCTTACTTTATTACCTCACCTTATTTTAAATAAACATCTGTTGCTTTACAATATCTTAAGTCATAAAACAAATTACATCCTAATACCAAAAATACATTATTGAACCTATTAACTATTTTTGCGATTCCACATAAATTATATTAAAATACCAAAAAAAGCCAAAACGTTGGAAACACGTTGTACACAGTATGCCACGAACAAGTCTTTATGATCAGCTGTGATGGCGTCATGGCAGCAGAAACCAGAGTGGGGACGGAGTGAGAGATTAAT
Organism: Boloria selene; assembly: GCA_905231865.2. Classification (NCBI taxonomy): domain Eukaryota; kingdom Metazoa; phylum Arthropoda; class Insecta; order Lepidoptera; family Nymphalidae; genus Boloria; species Boloria selene. Next base: position 5,979,398 of record HG993133.1, read on the forward strand.
ACATAGAGAAAGAGTGAGAGAGGAATAGAAACGCGGAGAAGGAAACATAGGCATCACGCAGCTGCACGCTTTTAACTTTATCGACGAATTTTTGTCATTTCGGCTTGCGGAAATCGTCAGATTATATATTTTTCGTTATTTTTGAATTATTTCCTTCAAAATAAACAATAAAATTAGCTACGCTCGAGAATGTCGAGATGACGTTTTTTTTACAACTTTGCTGCTCTCCCCTTTCTTAACGTGAAATTGTCAGATTAGTTGAATATACACTTTTTAGGATGTAATTAACTTACCCTACCTTAATCTGACGCGCTCGAGAATTTCTGATGGTCAATTTTTTTTTACTAATCTGATCCTGTATCCTTCACGGCGGCCTTATATATGGGGCTCATGTTTGGTGGAGGCACTTAACCGGGTACAAGGTATCCATCCGGCAAGGTATCTGCCGCGCTTTAGTAAATCCCGAAATCCCCGCTTGGACTCCCCTACCATAAAGGCTGGAAACCAAATTCTTTCCGACTCGCGCGATATGTTACCACGCAGAGCAACTGGCGTGCCTCCTTCCTCACCACTGCCGTCTTGCACGCGGTGATCATTATTTTGTTGCGAAGTTACATTAAAACTGCTATTTCGTAAAACATTTATTGAAATCAAATGATGCCAAGAGCAATTATGTTGAGAATTAAATACTTGGGATGAATAACTTCTTTATTTAATATCATATTTATAAAACACATTTGCAAATGATGCATTGTCTTATAACAAATTTAATTACCATAAAAAAGGCTATAGCGAGTCAACCTTTAAAGATAGACATAATTATGCTATCGCAGACTTTTTTTGAAATTTTAAAGAGGAACAATTTCATCATACATGTTTTTTGCACATCTTCAACCGTTTACGCAGAAGAGATGATCACGAGAGGGCGACTTCGCCGCCCCCTCGTGGTCATCTCTTCTGCGCCTGCCGCCCTAGGAGCCTGCCGCCCCGGGCCATGGCCCCCTTGGCCCTAGGGTAAATACGCCCATGCTATAGAGACTAATACTAATCTAACGATAAAGAATGTAGAAATATAAAGATTATTGATTAATCAGTTTTCGTTTAAATGAGGTGCTAAGATTTATTTTAAAATAATTGTTAAATTTAAAAAAATATTTATTAAAAAACTACAGGTGACCTAACAAAAATGATAGTGGACCTATACAGACCAAACGTAGACCTATCGATTAAGGTCATTTTGATTTCAAAAATCCTTCGATGGGGTGCTAAAATTATGTAGCTGTATATATTACGCCATAAAAACATTTTTAATCACCTGAATAAGTTTAAAAGCATTGAAAGTCATTTTCAAGTCATTATAAATAATAAGTGTGGTATTTAAATTTAACAACCATTTTCATAAAGCGCTAGAGTTTCCGCTAGGAGTCGACTGCCAATAAGGGGAGTTGATTACCCTAAAATTCCGCTAGATCTAGCGCCGAAAGCGCTAAAATGGCAGCACTGGCTCACGCCCACGAAGTTTCGTATTTAATGGTTAGCCATTAAAGTTAAAATGTCATACACATTAATATTGTACTTCATGGACGGGCACCTCCCCCTTATTGCTGTGCCACACATAACGATTACTACGATTGTGCCACAGATTACAAATAATCGATAGAAATAAATGCTAATGTGTAAATAAGGTGTAATAATATGTTATTTAATCAGGAAGACAACAAAATTTTAAGGTTGAAACCAATAAATTAAGACATTAACATTATGTAAAGTTTTACTTTCTTCTTATTATAATCATACAAATATGTAAAACAACTAAAATAGTTTAATTCCTCTTATTAACCTGATTCGTCAGAATCATCATTTATATTAGATTTGTCCGATGAGGAGTCTTCAGTTATATTAATTATTAACTCTTGTGTGCATAAATTATCAAAATATGCAATGTCACGGCCCGAATCACATTATGATTGTCTTAGTTCTCTCCACCACACTTGATTTTTACGATAATAATATTTATTTTCATATTAATAAATATAAAAATAAATATTATTTTATACTTAAAAAAATAAGAGAAATCGATTATTACGTCCTTTTGTCATCACTATAGCTTGTCAGTCGGCGAGCTGTCAAAAAACCATTAACAAAATGGACAAACTTATAAACATAGGCAATATAAATTTTATATGACGGAATTAAAACTTAAGATTCTGACCTCGAAAAAAAATTAACTAAGAAAATCATCATGTGTTTGGCATCAACAAAGGTATTGTATATATTATAATATAAAAGTTTACTAGCGAAATCTTCCCCAGTTTTAGCCCGAGCGATAATAGAGCACGAGCGGAGCCGGAGCATGCTTATGTATGAATATACTCTATGTTCGAGTCGCTAGTTGTCAAATGTCAATATCAATAGTTCACAGTTGTGACTGCTGCCATTTTAGCGCTTTCGGCGCTAGATCTAGCGGAATGTTAGGGTAATCAACTCCCATTATTGGCAGTCGACTCCTAGCGGAAAATCTAGCGCTTTATTTAAAGACCTTACTTATTATTTATAATGACTTGAAAATGACACTCAATGCTTTTAAACTTATTGAGGTGATTAAAAATGTTGTAAGGGCGTAATATATACGTGAAATGTGAATTGACTGATGACGTTTTCTTCAATCTTTATGCTTGTTAGCTGTGAAAAACAGTCAGCGGAGATAACGTTCCGTTGTTTGTTTGACGTTTGTTGACACAAAAAAAAATGTGACAAACTGTTAGCCATTTCAAGCATAAACGCGAAGGTTCAGTATTATATTTTCGAAATATCTGCATTCAAAATATGTATTATAACGAAAAAGTAAAAAAAAATCCGTAGGGGTCCTTTTTTTTTTTAGTCGACGACGACTGGACCTCATATACATTTATAATCTAGCAGTTTTAGCGGAATCTAACGCTTTTTTTGAGCTGATTTAGCGCCCAACACGCAAACTGAGCTGGCAGCACCCTTGTCCCTTGTCAGTTATCTTTACCACAGATACAGATTAAGTATTAGTTACTACCATTCAGATTCAATGTACTTTGTGGTTACTACGATCTTTACTATATAATATATTCTTTCTGAGACTATTCTATATTTTTTTAATTTAAACAATTCAATTCAATATAAAGGTATGGTTAATTTACTCGATAATCTTATGATTAATACGGTGACGGAAGGAACTATGAATATTTTACGCAATATCGTAAGTTATAACTTACCAATGATCCTCTGCATTTTGTCTTTATCAGATAACTTTAAAGACACGCAGAGTATTTTGATAACAATTTTATTTTTAATTTGTTTGCAGGGAATATTTAAAACGAAATCTGTTTATCCACCTCCACCCGTTTTGATCAAAATGCCATTGTGGGAGTTAGCACAAGAAGCTGGTCCTTTCGTAAGGATCGCAGGACTTAGTGGTGCCGCTGCTGTTGTTTTGGGTGCAATGGGAGCTCATCGTACTTTTCCAGAAACAGAAGGAAAAGAAGACCTAAAGAAAATATTTGAAACATCAAACAGATTTCACTTTTTGCACACACTGGCTCTCATGACTGTACCTCTTTGCAGGAGACCGTACATTGTAAGTTAACTGAAACTTTATCAGTGACATTAAGATATTTTCACATCCCATAAAATCTTTACTTCCTTACTTAACCCATCGTATACCATACCCCGTCTATAGACGTGGGCCGAGGTGCAAATCAGGTAGGTGGAGGTACATGAATTGTTAATAAATGGGCTACCTAATGCAAAAAGAATTAGCTCATTCAAACAAACTTTGCCTATAATATAAGTGTACATTACCTAATGCAAACATATTTAATATTCAAATAAGCTCTTTTAGCGCAAATAATGTTTAAGATATGCAATTGATTTATACATTTTCAGTTCTTATATTTCTTTTTATTGTTTAACAGGCTGGCACATTCTTTATAGTCGGCATGAGTCTCTTCTGTGGAACCTGCTATTATCATGCTTTTACTGGTGAAAGAAAATTAAGACGTTTAACACCTATTGGGGGTTCTTGTCTTATATTGGGATGGATGGCTATGGTACTGTAGTTTCAATATGTTGTATCTTTGTAGTAAGTAATACTTGTGGTATTTGGTATTAAGTAGTAGTCATTTCAATAATTCTGTTAAAAATTGTAATTTTTGGTAATTGGTCCTCATATACATATACAATTAAGGAAGTGATGATTTCCATGTTGTAGGCATGGTAAGAAAATTATTTAAAAAAACATATTTGTCAAGTATAGACATTATTTTAATTTAAAATACTAAATACACTCTATACAGGTGATTGTGATTTAACCTTACTTCATCCTTGAGTAAACAGAAGCATACTTAATACTTATCACTTCGTATCAAAAAAGTTTAAAACAGTTAAAAGTTTTAAAGTCCATTTAAGAGCAGCTAAAAATAAAATAACTTAAACATCATAATGACAGTTAAGATGAACACAAGAAATGCAATTATGAAACAAAAGGTTGTTTAGAATATTTGTTCAAAAGTTCTTACTTATATACAACAATTTCAAAATATGTATTATTATTTTAACTTTGAGTAATTATTTCATTATTTCACTATAATTTAACTGTAATTCTATATATGTATTCTATATCAGTTCCATTTAATGGTTGCCTCTGGTGAGAATTTATGTTGTAAAGAATTAGGCTGTAATCTTAATGATACCGATGTGAAACTGTATATGTTATAAAGACAAGTTATTTATGTAGTAAGTAGGTAGTAGTACCTATATTATATTGTGTTAAGTATATCTTTACTAGAAAGACAGTTTACCAAAGTAAATGACTATCTTGTGTGGTAGGCAACTTGTATCCTACAAGTGAGTATATACAACTACCAAAAACGAACTGGTTGTGTTCTTAATAATCCTTTAAAATAAACTGTGGGCATGAAATTATGTCAAAAAAATGTCCGTCGATAACCAACGTAATTTTATGTCACTGAATTTCGCGCCTTGCGAAACTTTGTATTAGATAGGTGTTTTGTTGAATTTTTAAATAATTGATTTGAACTGAATATACATGGCCATGAATATTCAGTTTAATTAGCAAGATAATGTTATATAGAATGTAGGTATATTTCTTTTCATAATACATAATATTTAGTGATAAAATCCCGTTTTTTCCAAAATCGGTCAAATCAAACAGCTGTAATAAACTAAATATATCTTCAAATGTTATTGTTAAAATTTTTCTTATATCTTATCTAAGTGGCTTCCATAAATTGTAACTGGAACTCCTTATAACATAAACATAGAGCTCTCAGAAATGTTTTCAATTCAATTCAATTATTTCTTTTAATGGCTTCCATAAGCGCCAGTTGGGCACAGTTGACTTCGCCAATGTCGCGTAGAATGGAGAATACACGTTATATTGTTTTACTAATGGCTTGGGAGTTGGGACACATGGTGATTGTCATTTACAAGAGGGAAAAGTTTGGCACAAAAAAAGCACTTGGTTTTTTATAATGTTATTCATAAGTACAGTGAAACCTGGTTAAGTGAGACATCAAGGGACCTGCAATATTGTTTCAGTTATAGAGGTATTCCACTTACCCAGTGTCTCAGATATGCAGGTATAAATAAATATCTGTCTCATTTACAGAGGGTTCCATTGATAGAGGTTATTTCAGTTATAAAGGTGCGATCAAACAAATAATGTTAACTCAGTTACAGAGGTTTATGCATATAAAATTTACTCCCTGTCTCAGTTATGGAGGTAACTATGATGATAAATCGAAAGAACAAATCCCAGTTATAAAGGCTTAGCTCGTCCCACTAAAAGGGTAATTCAGTGCCAAAGTGTTGGGACCTTCGCATGAGTTCCAGTTATGGAGGTTTCTCACTTATCCAGTTCCCACTTAACCAGGTTTCACAAAACATTGTTTATAAACATTTATGTTTATATAGTATGTACATACATATTTACAAACTTTGATTTTAACTTGATCAAGTGAGCTTACAAATCTGCTCAATGTTTGTTGTCATCATATTTTTATTTGTGTTGAAATGTTTTTTCCTTTTGCAACATTTTATTTTAAATACACGAAGATCTAATTTGTTTAGGTACCTATCAAAACTTTATTTTTAAATAAAACCTTTAACCTATATTACATGTTTATATGAAGAAAATTAGTTTTATATATAATCATAATTTATTTTTATCAGGTGGAAAGTGAATGTTTTTTGGATACTGCTTTATTGCTAACTACGATTCTGCCAGTTTGATTTACATTGAATGATGTATGAAATAAAACGCAATGTTGGATTGATATTGTTTATATAGTTTTTATTGAAATCGTTACATATTAAATTTTGCACTTTCTCTTACTCATTTATGTTTCTTAAATTTTAATCAAAACATCCATGGTTTGGTATTAAATGCTATGTTATGTGGGCTCTCGAAGGAGACCTAGTGGTCCTTCATAATGTAGCTTATGTAGTAAAATATATTGATAAGAGAATATTAGTGGTGGCGAGACTAAATCACCAGTCGCATGTCGGGCGAGGGCCGCCCAAGGATCTGGAGTAGTATACACGACACACCTTAACCTACTATATTGAGAGTTTTTATCTAGGTAAAGAAATGTACAAAGCTATCACATAAAGTTAACACAAAATATAATAATTATTAACAAAATTATCTCTGTAAACTAACAAAATCTAAAAGAAAATGAAACCTTACAATTCGGCACTTTCAGTGTCTGTCAAATAGGAAAATAAACACTCTGATTGCACATAAACGAGTCCGGTGCTTGCGCGCCGCTATTACAACGAAATTATTAATTATATCACTAACCACATTCACACAGATATACAAGATCAGCTAGCACTAGCGCAGCGTGACGTGAGGGAGAGGGACGAAGTGTTCACGACAGGTGGAAAGAGTGCTGGCCCTCGGAGGCGGCGAGTCGCAGCTTAGCTCGCATCACCTCCGCACCGCTGTATTCGGGTAGCTTCAGGTAGTTGACGCACGTCATCACTGATGGCAGGTACTCGTCGGGGTCCAGGGATGACTCCAGCGACTTGCGCACGACCGTCAACGGCGGATTTAGGGCCTTAAAACCTGGGAAAAAATGTCTTTAAATTAGTAAATTGTTCAAATAACATTAACTTAATTATATACAGACATTGCATTAAGATTTAACAAATACATGTCAACCAGCATATTTTTTTAATCTTTATAACTTAAATCTTTAATCTTAGAAAAAGGGTTTTTAAACTCGTACTTGCTAGAGTACATAAAAAAGGTAATAAAAATACCTCCAGTAGGTAAGCGTGGACTTCCAGTGACAAATTGCAGGAAGAGTCGCTGCTCCTCTCTATTATACGAGGCCAGAATATCTATGAGCATGCGTATAGCACGTGATTCTGCATTGTAGCCGTGGTCAGGGCGAATGCATTCAGCTAGCATGCGTGGGTCCCATCTTTGATCGCGCCCACCTAATAAAGGAGCAAAGTATGAAGGTTTTTATAAAAACAATAAAAGCACATGACATTACAAAAATAAAACTCATGAATATTGACATATTAAATATTATTCTTATAATGAAATTAAAAAATATATTCACCTGAGGGGCTTCCACAGAACACTTGTTCTAATTCTTCAGGGTAAAATATTTTTAGATTATTTAATGGAAATACTGATTCAAATCCTTCTTTAAATGCCTCCATTTGCTTGGTTACTCCTAGAGATAATAAAAATGTTTTTATTATAAGATATTTTAATAAGATACATAATATATAAAACATATTATACAGTCACAAATTATAATTCTAAACATTTAAATATCAGTGTATTGTCCTATGTCTTTTTAAAGTAATGTTTGGAACATTTGGAGCGATTTTCACGTAATCCTTAGACTAACAGATTACGAGTACTGACAGTAATATTAAGACAAGTAAAATAAAGGATTTAAGAGTGGTACCTTCATACAGCAACCAATGTGTAACAAGAGCGATGTACTCGTGTAGATTGTGTGCGGTGACAGGGAGGTCGCGGCCGCCGCGCCGAAGCTCTGTACATCCATCGCCCGGCAAGATAAAATCTAGACCCAGCTCCTCGATCGGACATCCGTCCAGTTCAAGTGCATTTATCTAGCAAGAGAAACAATTTATTTATTAGTTTTGAGTCATATAAAGGCTACTATTAATATGAAATATAAAATGCTAGAGACACGCCTAAACATATTCTGTACAAATAAATAAATTATCATGAATCATAATAATATCAGGTGTATCGTATTATATCAAGCAAGTTAATATGACAAACTTTTACAATCTAAAAAGTTGCACACTGAATATGTTTTATTATATTATAATGTTCAGAAACTCATATCAACAAATAACAACAATACAAACCTACAAATTTTACAACACAGTACAGTAGTGATAAAATCCCACCAACTTTCAACTCCAGGCTGTTATTGTCATTTCATTAAGAAAAATAACTATGGTTAAAGTTAACAGGGGGCTTGAACTAGAGTTGCCAACCCTATTATATAATATAGTGTCCTACTGGCCCGACTACTATATTTCTGAAAAAAGTATATAGCAGGTGAACCTACTATATTTCAAAGTCAACATAATAATATTTTAATTAAAGCTGAGCTAATGGTATTTTTTAATTTAAATTTAAATAGCAATAATATCTATGAGGCATTCCTTAAAAAAAATATTAATAAAGACTAAAAGTAGCAAAAATTATTCTTTCAAGAAATAAAGTACCTATTTGGAAGCTACTATTTTTTTTTATTTTTCGTTATCTACTATATTTTAATGTGTAATAATTGTAGAACTACTATTTTTGACCGACAAAGAGCTGGCAACCCTAGCTCGAACCCAGAGCTCACCATCTGCGCGCGCTGGTCGGGCGTGTGGCGCGCGTCGGCGGCGAGCGCCTGCGCGCGGTCGGCCACGCGCCGCAGCCGGCACAGCGAGCGCCACAGCTCGGGCGCCACGTGCCGCACGTCGCTTAGTCCCAGCCACGCCTGCTCGCTTACCACCCAGCGGTACATGCTCACCGACAGCGGTATATCCACCTGTCGTTTGAATCGTCTTACTTGAGTGGAGTGTTCATTATTAAAAAATGTTTGTTGAAACACTATTAGGCTGGATGGATTTGATTTTTGATGATTAACAGACATTATACAAAAATTTATTAAAACACAAAGGCTATTGTTAAATATCTAAAGCTGATCGAGATTAATGAAGGTTGTGACCGTATAAGTATGTTATTAAACCCACCATTCTAGAATCCATAACAGCTTTAGCCATAAACTTTCCTAGAAATCGGAATTTAGCCTTGACTCTAGAGAGATGTGACGCACGAGCGTTGCGTCCGATCGCCTGCGGGAACAGACCGCACGGCCACGTCACGTATGTGGCGTCGGGAGTAGTCGACGGTATGGAAGTTTCCTTTTCAAGATCCGACGGTTCCGGAGAACGGTCTTCGTCGAGAGTCAAAGTTTCGCGCACTGAAGATGCCAGTCTGGCAGCGGCCTCGGCCGACCGGTCCGTCACGACGGGAGGCTGGCTCTTGACGATCTCCCCACCGAACGATGGCTTCTGCTTAAAGTTTTCGCTACCATGCCACAGATCAAGATCGGCACGCTGTAATTCCTGAGATACCAGAGCGTAAAATTCAAGAGTGGGTCCGAGCCCAGTGCCCACTTCGTTCTCGTACTGTATTTCGAGTAAAGCCTGAAAAATAGCAATTTTATTAATCAATGCAAGCCAGAACTAACCTGATTTTAAAAGTTAATATAAAAAGAATGGCACGCGCTTATAACATCAATTTAATTTGGGGTCAAATCAAATCAAAATATTCTTTATTCATATAGACGATTACACTGTTTTGAATAGTCATTCTTACATTATCAAAATTAAAAGTCAGTCTGTAAGTCTGTGAGTAAACTACTACCGGCTCGGAAAGCTGTTCTGCTGAGAAGAACCGGCGAGAAACTCAACAGTTGCTCTTTTCAAAATTAATATAGGGGTAAATTATAATATAAACTTTACCCCTCCCTACCCTACCTAAGGTTTGGGTTTTTTGATGTCATTCACAAATTCAGTCAATATTAAACAAAACCAATAGCAAGGTAGAGTGAGTACCTTGGAGTGCGCGAACTCGTGCATGACGTGCTCCGCCTGTCGCAGCACGCTGTGGCGCTGCACGGTGCGCTTGCGGCGGTCGAGGCGCGGCGCCACGCGCTCGTCCGCGCCGGCCGCCGCGCGCTCGCCGCCCGCCTCCAGCAGCCGCTGCAGCGCGCGGTCGCGGTCGAACGACACCACGTAGAACAGCAGGTGGCGGCACTCGAACGGGAATATGAATGGACTGCACACGCAACGTATATATTATGTCGTATATCTTCTAGCCTAGTTATGTTTTTAAAACATAAATTGAATTTTCAAAAAAGTTCTGTTAACAAAGTAGTTTCAGTTTTGTACATATACCATATTATTTAACTAATAACTAAAGCTAATAATGGCTAAAGAAAGTAAATAATATGAAGTGTAAAAAATGTAAGCAAACATATTTATTTTTAAAGATGTTTTTATTCTTTTCTGATAAATATCTAAAGATATTTTCTAGTTCCACATTTTAACAGTTTTATGATTATAAACCCAAATGAAAAACACATATTTCATTTAATGATATTATATGAATTGTAAAATTATTTCTTATCACACTTACCAAGCATAAGCAATTTTCTTCAACCATGGAGGAAGATTTCCTGTCATTATGACTAGTGGATCTTGCAACTGTCGATTTGCCTTGGCGGCAAGCTGCAAGCAGGAAAAAATAATGTGGGTTAAGAATTATTGCATTGAGACTACTATTGAGTAATGAAATAGGCCAAGTATTGAACTATAAAAATTATTCTGAGGGATAATAATAGTGACAATTAATGTGAAAATAGAGATCAGGCTTCTTGACAATGTGAAAAATATTGTAATTTTTATTGGCAGTTGCTTCAATTAAAATATGAATTGCTCCAATATAGGTAAAAACTCGTAAAGTATATATTGGCCAAAAGGGGATAGTTTGGCTGTAAAACCTACTCACATGACACCAATTGTTTAATCAAAACCAGTTATTTATTCAAGAGGCGGTACCGTAGAAAAATAAAAGAAAAAAGTACAGTACGATTCAAACTTAATGGCGGTTCGGAAGTTAGCTGCGAGTGCAGGTACGCGCATGTACAGTCAAGTCGAAAACCATTAATGCTTAATTTTGAAAAAAATATATTTTAATTATTTTTATAACTGAAACTTGTGTGAATGTTTAGGTGCTGTATGGTTTTGTCAAGTACAGGGAGAGTTCCAGGAAAAATAAAATAGGTTTTATGAAAAATATAAACAATGTATTTTAAATCTATTTTATGACAACGGCTGTATACCCCTATAAAAACTTGTTGATTTATGGAAGAAACTTCCATGGAACTATCGCTTCATTCGTCTTCACTTGAATCTGTTTCTTAATACCAAAGTATTTTCCGTAAAACCAACAACAGTCTTAAAACTTTACTTAGATAATGAAGAACGAACGGAACTATAACAAAAAGAACTTAACAAAACAATAACAAAAAAAACTTAACTAAACAGTTAACAAACAACAACAAACTATTATGAGCTCGACTGTAGGTAAACAGGAATTCGCGCGCGTGTGCAGTATACGGACGTAACTCACACACTAAAGCGCAGCCGAGTAGGGCGAGTGCAGAGGGATGAGAGAGAGAGCGCGCGGGGATGTGCCCCGTCTGGCACGTCCCTAAACGTCCCGCTCATACCTAAAATTTGTGATCTGCGCATCGAAGCGTACGATGTTCAGAGCCGCCATTAAGTTTTTTTTATTCTGAATTAGTGCTTGACTATGTTCCACCTGATGGTAAGTGGTAATGCAGTCGGAGATATGGGGGAATTGAATCGTACTATACCTTAGTATTGATGAACTCCGAGTTGGGCACGAGCGGGCGGTGGTCGGGCTGGCAGGCGGCGCGGTACAGCGTGTGCCAGTGGCGGCTGAGCGCGTGCAGGGCGCGCAGCAGACTGAGCGCCGGCAGCGCCGCGTCGCGCACCTCGCCCGCCTCCGCGCCCCACAGCGGCGCGCGCAGCATCACCACCAGCGGGGACGCGCGCTGCGGCACTATGCCCTCTGCGATGGAACACAAACTATCTATATAAATAAAATGATAGAGGTCTGCAGTTGTGCGCGCATCACGGAAAAACTACTGGATAGATTTCAATGAAACTTTCTAAGTTTTATTTCTTAGAGACTTGGCCCTTATCAAAAAAAAAAATGATTGCGATATCTTCATCTAATAAAAAGTTATTAAAGTTTCAAGAAACAACGATTTGTATATGCACTGCGTGTTCAGTGATGTAGGTTTCCTTCTCGCGGAGTAGTGGCGCAAGCGGCGTAGCGCGTATGCGTAGGAGAGGGGAAGTCTCTTCTCCCTCTGCCTCATGATAACTTTGTTAATATTTCAAGCAACGTGGACGAAGTCGTGGGTATCAGCTAGTTATTTATGAACTTGTAGTGACAGTGCTGACGCGCACATTTTTACTATATAGCAAGTGCAGCGCGCCACGAACCCCAGTCGCTCCGTACCCGCCTACCGATGTGTTATCATTATATATTATACATATACTTTGACTCATTAATTCGTTTGTTAAGTGAATAAGTACTAAGTGCACATGTGTTAGGGATATATATCAGAGACTTATAGTCAATATAATACAATGCATACTTAATTATCACGAACACGCATCAATAACACACCACACACCAAAAACTTAATAATTAGATCATGTAAATAACCTGTTTTTTGGTCAGACTACTATTATAAAAGAGAAAATTGCATCTGTATATATTTGATATTTCTACACGCTGAAATTGCTAGACTGATTTAGATGAAATTTAGTACGTAAATCAACAATGAACATGTAAAATAACACGGGCTACGCTTTATATATATTTTTAACTTTAATTTTAACTATTATATTTCATTTTTATGCTATCGCATAGACATCCTACAAATATCCAATATAAAATCTAACTCTTTGTTATCCATTATGAACTAATAATATAGTTATAATTTTCCGGAATAGTAATATGTATAATAAAATAACCCACCATTCCAAAGCGAGTCTGGTTTTCTCCTCGAGGAAAGCTTGGTGGGCTGTCCTTTGCCCTTGCGCGAGGCGGTGGCGTCGGCGCGCGGCGGCTCGGCCGCCTCCACGGCGCGGTAGTAGATGGTGTGCGTCTGCACCCAAATGCCCGCGTTTGCTGCACATTAATTTTATTATAAGTACATTGGGAATAGCCAATATAAAAACAGTAATTGAATATTTAATTTTCCTACTTATAAAAAATATTATCTGATAACCAAGTAAGCAAATACGTTTTGTTAAGGAAATCCATGTATAATAAAATATTAAAATAAAATAAATACCTAGGGGAGTCTCTGTGTCAGTGTCTGCATCTGTTTGCTCACCAAATTGTCGAACAGCCTGGTAAACTGTCATATTGTACGGTAGAACCATATCTCCAATCAAGAATTCTAACTTATGATCAGCCCTGAAAATGTTATTAGCATATTTTAAAAAGGTTCCTTTTACTCCTTACTCGTAAATTAATAAAGTTAACTTTAAAAGCTTTGGCAAATTAGGAAATATTGTTTCATAATATTCATTATTTAATTTTTTTTCATAATTATATGAAACTATATTATACTAACTCAGTAGGGTGATGCGCGGGAGTGGCGAGCGCATCGTCCACGTCATCGTCCGAACCGGGCTCGTCGTCCGATTGAGCGCCCGCACGCCGCGCATAGCCTCGGGTTGCGAGATATCTAAATAAAACATTGATTTAACCTATTAATTTAGTAAAACATTAAAGCTTCACAATTTAAATTGTAGCAGATGCGAGTGACATTTGTCAGTATCACATAAATTGGGAAGTGGAAATGTTTAATCAAAATCGATTAAAATATTAAAGTAGACTTACAAAGGAAAAATACATTCATATGTTGTAAAAACCAAATCCTTGAGAACTTGGGAAGTGAGAATATTCAATCAAAACCGATTGAAATTTTAAAATAAACTTACAGAGAAAAAAATCATTCATATGTAGTAAAAACTAAATTCCTGTTTTTATATGAATTCAAAAAACACTTTCCCACGGGATACAACATCACATGATAAAAAAAACAGATAAACTAAATTTAACTCTATCAGTTACATAAATATTTTAGAAAATTATTTTTATAACTGTACTACACTTAAATTCGTTGTTTCATGTAATTAAATAATCATGTTTCTTACCTTTCAATGGCCTGAACTAAAGCTAAGGGGTCAATCCGCACTACACCACCTTTCCATTGTTTCAAGTTAGTGCAAGTTGGATGACGTTTGAGATCACACTGAAACAACAATATTAATATTAAACATGAGCATGGCCAGACAAAGCAGGGGACGATTGCTAGTTTTAAATATTAATTGGAGGTTTTCGCTGGCTCTGCTTAGTAATAATAATATTATAGAACAAATTAAGTAGATGATAATATAATTATGGGTATCGTATAAATGTTACAATACATATTATGTCCGTACAATCTTGTGGGGTGTGCGTATGGCTAACGGCTAGTCTAGACCTTCATTACGACAGTATTGCTCACGACTTAGTACTTACATACTTACAATAGATTTAAATTAAAAAATAAGTAAAAAATATAAGAAAGCGTATTTTGATCAATTAAAGTTTAATTTAATTTAAATATTAAGTAATTATTAATTCTGTGACAGTACATACCATAAGCTGATGGGTGTTGAAGAACTTGAGCGCGGAGGTGGCGGGGCGCGCGGGCAGGTCGTGCACGCGCACCGGGAACTGCTCCAGGTGGGACACGCACGCGTTCACCTTGCCCACCAGCGCCGCCAGCGCACCGCCGTTGTTAATTAGCAGGGCCTGCTCGCTCCACTCGGCATCGCTGTGGGGTTTTACCATATTGTTATACAATTATACTAAGAAATGGTAGTATTCAATATGTTTTACAGTAAAAAAAAGTAATATTTTGCAGTCATAGCGGGGAGAGAGTTGTCTCCATCAACAGATTATTTTTTACTTATTAAATCTTACCTAAATCGTAGGAATTTATTTATTTATTTATTTGGTTTATCTAAAGTTGTTTAAATACATTGCACAAATATACATTTTACATACTACTATTAACAACTTAGAATGATAAACACAGCATGCATTAATATAGACAGGATTTTAAAAAAAATCAAATTTAAAAAAAGGACAAAAGTAACAATGATAAAAACAAAATTAAAGTAATAAAAGAAAAAAATATAATAATAATAACAACAATTTAAAAAATACAAACACGACAATAGGATTTTTATCCCACGGCCAGGCTACTTTATTGAGAGTAATATTTGTTTAATTTATTGAAGGGTCAGAAAATACGTCGAATTCTCTTGCACAATTATTAGCTAATCGACTAAGTTTTGGGATGGGTGAGTTTGCTCCAAGAACAGTTCTGCGATCCCCTTCGGTGAGAAAGGAGAGATTGAATTACGAGGAGATTTTGACTTGTGAATAGAAAAATAAATGATTCAACAAACAAAACATACTCGGCAACAAGTGGCATATCAGCGAACACATGTAGGAAGAGCCTGAGGCGCTCCTCGCACGCGGCCAGCTGGTCGGGCGAGTCTCTCTCGCTCTCGTCGCGCTCGGCCTCCGCCCCCACCTCGCCCTCCTGCGCCGCGCCTGTCAGGAACTGCAGCAGCGCGCCCAGCACTCCAGAATGATTTACCTACGGCCAAGAATCATACTTATTCTTAATTTAATTTAAATAGAAATCTATACTTATATTATAAAGCTAGAGTTTGTTTGTTTGGTTAAACGCGTTAATCTCAGAAACTACTTGTCCGAATTGAAAAATTCTTTTTGAGTTGGATATTCCATTTATCGAGGAAGGCTATATGCTATATTACATCACGCTACGACCAATTTGAGCGGAGCATCAATGAAAAATATTGCAAAAACGGGAAATGTTGCAAATGCGCGACTCAGAAAAATTTGGTTTCCGGTCTTTAGAACGCGAGCGAAGCCGCGGGAAAGGCTAGTAAATAATAATTGTATTGTCAATTGCTTATAGCCTCTCTCATTGAAAGAAGAGAAGTCAGCAGTTGGATTTGCAAAAAATATTCTTACGCTTAACTTTATTATGTAAAAAAATACCATTACTGACCTCGAAAGGCGACACATCGTGATTGAGCAGCGTGTCTCGCAGATGCGTGAGAGCAGTCCGTTGTTGAGCGATAGCACGCGTTGGCAGCGCAGCCGCCAGCGCCGCCAGCTGCTCCAGCGCGCCGGCGCCGCCGCCCAGCGCGCCCCACTCGCGTTGCAGGCGAGTCGCACGCCACGATACCCACTCACGAACCTTCTCCCTAGTATTGTAAATTCTATTTAACATTTGTGTAGTGCTGTGTGTTACTATATTACCTTCAAGCATCGTGTTGCTAAATGGAAAATGTTTACGATTAAAATTGTGTACATACATATCGAATGTGAACTGGCACCCGGTCCTACTTCATTTTTTTGTTCCAAGTTGACTTATATTGTCCTGTCTGGTTTTTATATTAGAAGGAAGCATATAATGCTACTTTTCTTTTTAATAACATGTGCAATAAAATTATTTAAAAACCACGTATTTTTATTTAATTTACTAGATGCTATATTAATGATTCAAACAAATTTTTTCTTCATCCTGTAAAGTTGTCAAAATTGAGATAGTACCTGTTGCCAGTTCACAGTCGATATGTCACTATCCTATCCAAATATTTGAACACTAGAGTTATCAGGTTTGTCTAAGTCTCTTATTAAGTTAGTTTAGGCTCGTTTTAAGATAGGATTTGAAACATATATAATTGCAACTAATATGAGGTGGTACACTGACTTGTTCTGCACGGTGAGGTTGGCTGCGTGAGGTGCGGCGAGTAGCGCAGAGTCCTTGTGCACGTGCGGCGCCCGGCCCCAGCGGGACGGGTTGAGGGACGACAGGAAGGAGGACGTCTTGGACGCGCCGGCGCGGGCGCCTGACCGTGCTGCTGTTACTACTGTTGAAGCTAGTAAAAGTTAAGAGATTCAAATATATTATAAAATGGTATTTATAAAGAGATAGATACAAGAGGAGGGTTTTAAATAAGTTGGAAAAAAGTAGTTTTTGTGCAAATATCTTTCTTGTTTTATTTGTCTACATATATGAAATAAAACTTCAAAGCAAATTTTGATTATATGTATGTACAAATATTTTATTACATTAAAATTAAAATAATAAATAGAACAGCAATTACCAACACTCCATTCCTTTAATACTTTCTTAGGTTTACGCGAATATTTGACATTATAAATGAAACTATCTTTTCTTTCCTGGAATTTTGTCGTGGGAGTCTCTCCCGTGATTGCTGTAAAGCATTCGAAACGTCGGGAACCAAAAATCCAAATAAATAAGCGACAAAATCCGAAAAGGTAGTTTCATTTATAACTCCTTCCTTTGCTTAAACAATGTAACTTGATTGTAACCTCACCTAATACATACATACTAGCATATTATAATTAAACAACTAGGTAACGCAAGTACTTACAATGCGCAGCGACGGCGGCGGCGGCGGCGGAGGGCGCGGGCGCGGGCGCGGGGGCGGGGGCGGCGGGCGCGTGCGCGGGCGGCGCGTCCTCGCGGCGGCCTCGCTGCTGGCGCGCGCCGCCCGACCGCTTTACTGCTCGCTTGCGCTTCAGCATCTCTGCAAGCTGGAGTGGGCTGCCGGATCTGGGAAGGATATTGTACTATTATTATAAAGAGTAAAGCCTTTATGTATGTATGTATATTTGTTTGTTTGTTAGCTCTCACGGCTAGATAGATTTCTATGATATTTAATAAAACTACCAACTCACCCGTTTCGCTCGGAATCGTTCCTAGATTAAGCGCGAGCAAAGAGGTAAATGTACACAAAAACTTGACAAATGATATACTAAAACCTTCCTCAAGAACAGCATAAAAATCGTTGCAGTAGTTTTTTAAGTTTATCGCTTTATTAAGAAGACTAAGACTTTATTTTATAATATGTAGTATAAGACAGACTACAACCTAATAGGCATTTAGAGGCACACTTGATCAGCAAATGAGAGTAAGTAGTGACAAGTTTCCAAAATAAATTGTATATATCATGCTCTGGAGACAATAATTCAATTCTTACAATTTTATTACTAAAACAAAGACTTGCCTGTGAAGTGTAGTTGGTGCCTGTTGGTGACTGGATGCTGATGTTGCTGGTCCAGCTTCTGAGCTACCAGTATCACTTGGTGCAACTATAGAAAAAATATAATTAATATTTAAAAATAATTCAGACTTACATACTTAAATATTGTATTAAAATTCACTTACAGTTGCGCAAGTTCCGATCACTAGAGCTGGCTATGAACGATCCAGATGCAGAGAATGCCATCGACAAGTTGTGGTGGTCCAGGTGCGACGTAGACGTCGACGCGGGAGGCGAGGAGCCGCCGCTCGTACGCACACTTGCACCCATTGGAGACTGAGGAAATATTTTATAAATTACAAAACCAATATTTAAAGTCTATGTAATTAATTGATTATTCCTAAAAAATAGGTAAGTGAATATAAAAGATGTGTTAACTGGAATAAATTTTTCAATACAAATAAATATATTTTTTTAAATTGACGTGTAAATTTAATATTGTAATAAATACTATCTATATGTATGGATTTTGTCGCCGATTTATTTATATTTAAATTTTTGGTTCCCTATGTTTCAAATGCCTTATACTTTACAGGAATCATGATAAACTGATGAATAGCTTCCAAACCTTCAATTTGGCCTGTCTGGGAGTTGGAATTCCGGGAGGGCGCTCCGCGAGCTGCACCACCTGATGCAGAACACCCTCGCGGCGGAACTGGACGCCCATCTCTTCGGGCAGACGCTGCATGAGTATCTCTGCTAGTTGGAGAGAGCCGACCACGATGCGTAAGTCGCTAGAGGCCATCATGCCCGCGATGTGGGATGAAATAACCTTAAAATCAACAATATTCGTTATGCATTTACTTTTCCAACTATTGTAGTGTGCTTTGTTGCAACACTAATGAACCACAAATAACCTTTCCATTAATTTAAAAACTATGCCAAGAGGGCTTTATAAATAAATGTTAAAAGCATAATAAATATGATATATTTATGTGCTGACAGTGGTAGCCCAGCGGTAACGCGCTCGCTTGGATAACCGTGATGCGGGTTCAAATCCGGGTCTCGCACCTCTGATATTTTCACGTGCGAATCATTTCCATAATGATTACCTCTAGTCTTACGGTGAGGGAAAACATCGTCAGAAAACTTGCATGTCTGAGAAACCTAGCAAGTTTTCAAAAGACATGTGAAGTTCGCCAACACGCACTAGGCCAGCGCGGTGGACTATGGCCTGATCACCTTCATGTTGAGGGAGGTCCGTGCCCAGCAGTGGGACGTTAAAAAGGGCTGATGATGATGTGCTACATATGATAGTGTGTAATGGATCACCTGAGTCTTCAGGACCTGCCGGAGCAGCGTTGCATCAGCGTAGTAGACGGCGCGCAGGATGGCCTTGAGGGCCTGCGCGCGCAGCGCCGGGCCCGCCGAGCTCCAGTACACCTCGTGCAGCACGCCCAGCAGCGCGCGCACCAGCGACGGGTTGCAGCGCACCATTGCGATGCGCGGATCTGATGTACACCGTACAACTCATTTTGTTACGAGTATAAAACGAAATGACTGCTATTATATTACCTTTATACAGCAATGCAGCCTCTTTAACCGACTTCAAAAAAGTAGGAGGTTATATGTTCCATTGTATATATATTTTTTATAATAATATTTTATCTTAGTATTCATACAAATTAAAAATGCTCTATTTTATAAATTGATACTTTTTATACCTAGAATATAATAGTTCAACGTAAATTACTTTAGAATTGTACTTCACAATAGACGTTTAACTACTTGACATAAAAACTTAACAATAAAAAAGAATTAACTCTTTACGGCGATCATAAATAAAACCTTTTAATTTTAACCTTTCATGTGTACATAATATTGCTTAACTATTTTTGTCCAATGAATGTAAGAACATTTAATAACTTTTATTATCTTACTAGTGGAACCCGCGGCTTTGCCCGCGCTAAATCGAAGGGAAGAGCCTAAGCGAGGCGAGAAAATGGTTATTTTGAGTTATCTGTAAGAGATAGACATATAGCATCGTGGACTTTTTTCTAGAACTTTTTAAGGTGTACAATACTGTAGTAAATTATTTTGATCTATCTCGTAGAGTTTAGCCAGCGTTCGCAATGTAAGCGCAAAAAATGAGTTTACGACATCACATTAGAAACATCTAAAGTTATCAGTGTTTCTCTACTATATTATGCATGTATTATACATATAAACCTTCCTCTTGAATCACTATCTATTAAAAAAAACCGCATCAAAATCCGTTGCGTAGTTTTAAAGATTTAAGCATACATAGGGATATAGGGACAGAGAAAGCGACTTTGTTTTATACTATGTAGTGATTGCTTTACTATTGTTGTCTATTGAATGTAAGTAAAAAAAATGACCTGGCTGGCTGGCAGCAGCGGCGGCAGCGTCAGCGGGTCCGGGCGTGGGCGCGACACGCTGCACGGGGCGCGCGGTGCCGGTGTGGTCGTTCAGCTGCTGCATCGCCGTCAGGTCCACCGTGTACGAGCGGCCCAGCGTGCTGAGGCACACCTCCTCCTCGCCCGCCGCCGCGCCCGCCTCTAGCGCACGACATTCGGCCCATGAGTATGACCTCCATATGCCTATAAAGTGTTTTATGGAGTATAATGTGTACGGGGAGATTTCGACTTAGCGCCTTGCAATAACTTATCATCTCCTTGTGTTTATCCCGGCCTTTGTTTGATATTAAAGCAGAAAAAAATATTATAAATCAAATAAAATTTAAAAAAAATATATAAACATAAAAATAATTGTCATTTAATGTGAATGTGGTCCTTGTAATCATTGTATCTCTTAAACCTAAGTTACCTCTGTCGTCTCTCCACTGCCACTGCGCGGAGCGGTCAGTGGGCGCGGACCAGGGGCGGTCGAGGTGCGCGTCCACGGCGAATATGCCGTCGGTGGGCAGACGCGGCATCAATTCGCCTATGAGACATGTTATCTCATACAGCTCTTGCGGGGGACGTGGTATTAATTCCACTTGCTAGGAAAACAATATGAGGTTAATAATTTAAAGCCCACTAAAATAGTGTTTTAATTGAAAAGATTTCTTTACCCTTTAATCATGCCTTTACATGACTTTAATATATTTTTACGATGTAATAAAGAATACAAGGTACATAATAACGAAAAAAGTGTTTGAAAACAGAAAAATAAGTTTTAAATAATAAGTTTGTTTTAATAATAAATGTTCTAAATAATATATTATAATTTACTATGAGTCAGACACTACATAATGTAATTGCCTAATTATTACCTCAAGGCTCCGGCTCTAACTCACGCCGTGCAATAATAGGTTATTTAAGTCACAAATATCATAATATAATCAATTACGAGATTTTATTAGTAATATACAAACACGCATAAAAAGCACATGATACGTTGTATAGTAATAATAACAAAAATAAAGACAGTGGTAGCCCAGCGGTAACGCGGTCGCTTGGATATTCGAGTGATACGGGTTCGAATACGGGCCTCGCACCTCTGATATTTTCATGTGCGAATCATTTTCTATCATGATTACCGTGTGATCATCGTGAGGAAACCTGCATGTCTGAGAAAAACCTAATAAGTTTTCGAAAGACAAGTAAAGTCTGCCAACACGCGCTAGGCCAGGCCAGGCGCGGTGGACTATAGCCTGATCCCCTCATACTGAGGGAGACCCGTGCCCAGCAGTGGGACGTTGAAAAGAGCTGATGATGATAGTAATAATAACATTAGTAACATATAAATACGACCTCCTGATGCAACGTGGAGCCGGTGAGTAGGCATAGCAGTGTGTCAGCAATGGAGCGTTGGTGGAGCGCGAGCGCGAGCTGCGGGCACGCGCCGCACATCACCCACAGCAGGCGCAGCACCGTGATGAACGTGCCGCCGGATATCAACGGCGGCTGTACCACCAGCTGGATGATCATTTTAATTAGTAAGATTATTGAAACAAACTGTTTTATACAGAAAAATAATATGGGAGTTGTATTTCAAATACTGAAGTAAATTCATAATATTGTAAACAGCTAAATGGAACTATTATTGGCAGACAAAAAATAAATGATGAAAATAATAAACAAATATTATAAAAATGAAGACAGATACTATTTTAAATGTAATTAATTCTTACTTAAAATAACAAAAACAAATAATCTTACAAGTTGTTGCAAATTTGTAAGTAGCTCAGGAGTAGCAATCTCTTGCAGGCGAGCGGGATCGTGTTGGAAACTATCCACGAGGCGCGAGAAGGCCAGGCATACGCATTCCACAGACTTTTTGTCTTGAATAGTTAATCTAAAAACATAGTTGTTAGTATAAAATTATTTTCAATACTAACAAATATAAGCATAATCTTGATAATAACTTATACTAAACATACCTGTTGGCGAGTAATTGCAACGAGTCCCTAACAAGGTGGAATTCGTCTTGAGTGAGATTCTGACAGCAGTTGGCTGTAATAGATAGCGCTGCGCGTTGAGCGTTGATAGAGAAGAAATCCAGATAAGTCAAGCAGGCCGATACACCTCTCTGTTGAAAAAAGTCTAGATTACTAATACCGACCTAAAATGTACCAGATATTTATGTTGTTTTTTATAAAATTTAATTTTATACTATGAAAAAATTCAATGTCTTTTTTCAGCAAATATTTCAACCACGAGACCAATTTAATAAAACCAACTACTTTATTTGACTATAATACATATTAGTAGTTATTTTTATTTTTATATAATAGTTAATAAGTTATTTACCGCTTGCAATATAGCCTTGGAGTGTCTACGGGAGAGCATATCCAGGGCAGTGAGGCTCTGCTCGGCCACGTCCATGCAGGTGATGGCCTGCAGTTTGTCGAGGAAGGCGGGCACGGCGAGCGCCACCGCGCCGCTGCTGCGGGGAAGCGCTTCTAGCATATAGGTGAGCGCGCGGCACGCGTGGTTCATCTGGCAGATAGGTTTACATAATATATAATAAGGATAAACTCATTATTTTTATATTTGATAATCTGTGACTGAGCTGTCAAGTTGACTTTACTTTTACTTCGTAATGGCGCGAACGCGATATACGATTCGTTGAATTAATTGATAACTGAAACTAATATAAGTTTAAGAATTAATTGTTAGATTTATGTGTGACAGTTTTTAGTATTGTTCTTTTATGCTTACAATATATTTATTTATTTAACTCACAAGTTCAGAACTATGCCTAATTAGTTAAAACTTTAAGCAAAATAATAAAGTCCCATTTAAAATTATATATACAAATAAGTTTTATATTTTTTATAGCCTCTTTTTACTTTACAACCAGAATTACCTAAATCACAAAAATTAAATGAATATGATTGAAAAGTGAAGAGAACCATTAAATACTTGTTTTTTATACTGACTCTATCTCTGAACAAATATAACTTACCATATCAAAGTTATGCTCAGCAGCGAGCAGGTTGACGAGCGCGGGCACGACCTGGCGCACGGGGAAGCCGGCCAGTGTGTCCTCGTTGCCCATCACCAGCAGCTGGCACATCTCGATGACGGCCTGCAGCTGCTGGCCCTCGTCGCCTGTCGCCTGCAACCCAGCGAGCAGCTGGGCGGCTTTTGATGCGGCTGGTGGAATATAAAAAAATAATTGTTTTTATTGAACTAAGTATCTTGCAACTATTTTTTGTGCAAAGTGCTTTAAGTGACGTAAAAGTCACGCATTATTTATTCGTCACGGTTACTTATGTTAACTGAGAAATTACAGAGGCCAGACTAAGGTGGTATGGACATGTTATGCGCAGACCCGATGACCATATCGTGAAAAAGTGCCTTTCCTAGCTACAAAAAGAAGAGGGAAAGGTAGGCCGCAAACTGCCTGGATGACAAATGTCCAAAAGGACATGCAAAAGCTAGGCCTTAGAGATGACGATGCTTACCAACGAAGTGAATGCCACCGAATGATTAAGAAAGCCAACCCCACGTAACGATAAAAGGCGAAGGCAAAGATGAAAAGAAGGTTACTTAATATGTCACGGGTAATCGAAAGCTTAACTCACCAGAATTAGCAGTCACAGTCCTATGCAGCAGATGCTGCATGCGGGGCCCGAGCGCGCCCAGCAGGTGCGGCGGCAGGCCGCGGGCCTCCAGCAGCGCCTGCAGGCGGCCCACCTCGCCCTCCTCCGAGGAGGACTCCTCGGCCGCCGCGCTCGCGCCCGCGCCCGCCCCGCTCCCGCCCATACCCGCACCGCACTCCTCCGCTGCAAAACATTCAATCACCAGAGTGAAGATGGATTGTAGAACGAATACGTATGAATTTGATCTTTACACGTTTTAATACTTACATATGCCAGTCAGATATTTGTCCCAGTCTATGTCGACATAAAAAATGTTAACACCCTTAGTGACTATAATTTGCAATTTGCTAAGCTTTTAATGATAACAAATAAAATGAAAACAATAATAATAATTTGTTTAGATTCCATTGTATGATAACAGAGCCATAAGATACTATAATTAAAATATATTACCTTTGCCCTTAGGCTTCGCGTCGTTAGACGCGTTATCAGGCATGGAAGCGGCCGAAGCTGTCACCGGCGGTGTGGACGATGTGGATGCGACCGCACCCTGCAAAGATATGGTTTTTAAATATATACCTTGATATTTATAACGATATTACTAGTTAACTACTATGGGTTGAAATTGCTTGATAGAGAAGCACTTGTTTCTTTAATGGAGGCATTTAATACTATTGCTAAGAATTAAAAAGTGGTTTTGGCTTTTTTCACTTTGCAGCACCAAAGTCTTTCTCTGAATAAACACAATTCATTATATTTAGCCATACTCGTATTTACTGAAGTAATTAATTACAGGTAATGCGACATCATTATAACCTAATTAATTAAATGTCTATGAACGATTAATGCTTAGAAAAATACATTCTTATTATTATTCAACAACCAACAAGTCCAACTCATCTCAACCTTTATTTTTTGATGCTAAAAGCCCTCCTATCAACCACTACGTGTATGTTATTATTAATATGGTTTCTCTAATTATGTACATTTAATTTTTCTTAAATAAGTAACTATATCAGTAATAAAAACCGTAACATTGAAGTAAACTATAATGTTAAAGAATGGCGAAAATCCCCTTACCTCTCTTAATGTAACAATTGAGAATAGAGAAAGCTAAAAAAATACTTTTTATATAAGTGATATGTTACGAATTTAATTAATATTATTAACAGTCATTTAGCAAACACTAATATATTAAGTGATATAAGCCTCAAAACACAATTAAAACAAAATAACTTAAAAATCTTACCGTTGTAGGCTGGGGGTGGGACCGGCTGGACGCGCCGCCGGTGCTGGCACACGAACCCAGGCTGCTTTTGCCTGCTGTTCAAGTACACTCACATTTATTCCGTTCTCACATGTTTTCCTCTACTTTGTTACATAATAATATTATGTCATTACAAGTTCGAACAATGATTAAAAAGATAAATGTATGTATATTATTTTTGTGAATGTAAACAGCATTCAACATTCATCAATCACTAATCAAATTGTAAAAACATAAAAATTAGTTTTAAGCAACCGACATTTCACTTAAAACAGTATATACACAAGTTATAAGTATATTTTCTTGTGTTAGTTTTTTATAAACCTCAGTTTTATAAATGTTACGTAATTTGTCTGTGTATTGATTTGTCACTAGACTATATTTAAAGAGAGATATACAGACTTGAAGAATACATACATTACTTTATATCACGGTAAAACGGTTCCTATTAGATAGATTCGTTATTAAACACGATTCGAATCGAAGCAAGAATGAGTCGCTATCACGACATATTATAAAATAAAGACCTCCGTCTCGTCTGTCTGTCTCCCTGTTCGTGATAAACTCAAAAACTACTGCACGGATTTTCATTTTGTTTTCACTAATGGATAGAGTAATTCTCGATGAAGGTTTTAGTATAATATAATTTATCAAGTTTTTGTATACATTTACTAGTGGAACCTGCGGCTTCGCTCGCGCTAAATCTAGGGACGACAAAGCGAGGGTAAGTCGCTAGTTTTTATACATTACGATAGAAACGAACACGAAATTTTAAAATTATTTTTGAATTTTATTAATTTTATTTGGTTTTTGGGTAGTCTGAAACCCTTTTATGTCTCGTTTCGAAGTATCTCTCGTTATCATGTTTGCTATAAACTAAAAAGCATGCAAAATATCTCAAACCAAAAGGCAAATTGTTTGGCAAAGGCAAATTTGCACACATACACCAGCATCATGTAATGCTAAGGCACAAACAGCAAGTTCGTATACGAGCGAGGGTGAAACGTCGGCACCCTAATACTGCGTCGAATTTAGGGAAGGATAAACCTGAAATTAAACCTGGCGTGACTCGGCGCCAAAGGTGGCAGCCCCACCGCCGGATCTAGGATGCAGGGAGCCAATCACTCACTCATCTGAAAACCCAAACATGATTATGAAAGGAAAAGCAAAAATACCCGATCGATATAAACCAAAACGACCCGGCTATGTCAAAACGGCTAACGATATTATCTTATGTACTTGGAATCTTCGATCACTTCACCGATCTGCGGGACTTAGGTTACTCTGCCAGCAGCTACAACAACACAGAGCAGATATTACAGCTTTGCAAGAGATGAGATGGACAGGTCAAGGAGTTATTGAAAAGCCGGATTTTTCCGTGTATTACAGCGGTCATAAAAGACAACACATTTTCGGTACAGGATTCATTATTAGCAGGAGACTAAAGCATTTAGTTATTGATTTCCAACCAATTAACGAGCGAATGTGTACTATGAGAATAAAAGGAAGATTCCACAACTTTACTTTTATAAACGTCCACGCACCTACTAAAGAAACAGATGAAGAAGAAAAAGAGCAGTGGTATTTCGACCTAGAAAACACTTACGTCAAGGTCCCGAGAGGTGACGTTAAAATAATACTTGGCGATTTTAACGCTAAAATTGGCAAGGAAAATGTGTTTCGGCCTACAATTGGCTCCCATAGTCTTCATGATACGTGTAATGATAACGGCATACGTTTGGTAAACCTAGCTAGCTCTCTTAATATGATTACCTGGATTTCGCCTGACGGACAAACTAAAAACCAGATAGATCATGTTTTAATAGACTCTAGGCACTTCTCTAACCTTCTC
Source organism: Boloria selene (assembly GCA_905231865.2). Classification (NCBI taxonomy): domain Eukaryota; kingdom Metazoa; phylum Arthropoda; class Insecta; order Lepidoptera; family Nymphalidae; genus Boloria; species Boloria selene. Next base: position 6,006,917 of record HG993133.1, read on the forward strand.
GATGTAAGGACCCATCGAGGTGCTAATATAGACTCTGATCATCACCTCGTTGTTTGCAAGATTAGAGCTCGCATCTCGCGGTACAAATATAGTAAAACGGAAAAAGTTAAAAAATTTAATGTAGATCTACTTAAAAAGGACAAACACACACAATTAAAATATATAGATGCCATCTGCCGTCTACTTACCCGTGATGGTCAAGTGCCGGAGGATGCTGAGAATGTGAATGTCGATGAACACTGGAACCGATTGAAAGAAGCGATATATGATGCTGGAGAAGAAACGCTTGGTATGCGGAACCACAGTCAGCGTTCTGATTGGTTTGACGCAGAGTGTCAAGAAGTCACGGACAAGAAAAACATAGCGTGGCGTAATATGATGGCATATAGTACCCGACGAAAGACAGACATTTATAAAGCACTCAGAAGACAGGAAAAAGCAGTACATAAAAATAAAAAAAAAGCGTCTGAAATTCAAGAATTAGAAGAGCTCAATACAGATTACTGTCAAAAAGAAACAAGAAAATTCTATGGGAGAGTAAATATGGGACGTAAAAACCTTAAACCTAAAACAAAAGCATGTAGAAATGAACAAGGTGACATATTAAATGATAAAGTGAAAATCCTAGAGAGGTGGGTAGAACATTTTGATAATCTTCTAAATAATACCGGTCAGCGCGAACACTCTAATGTAATAAATGATAATATGAATGACCATGAGGTGCCTAAACCAACATTAGATGACGTTGAGCAAGCGATACAGCGGCTAAGAAATAATAAATCACCAGGATTTGATAATATTCCTGCAGAGCTTATTAAATATGGGGGACCAAGACTCTACAAAGAATTCCATAGCCTAATAGACCAAATATGGACAAGTGAAAGCTTGCCCGATGAATGGAATACAGCGATCATATCTCCTTTACACAAAAAAGGTGATATACTAGAATGCGCTAATTACAGAGGTATCTCACTTCTCAACGTGGCTTACAAGATCTTTGCGAATGTCCTTTATGACAAATTAGTTAAATACACCGAACCTACACTAGGCGAATTCCAATGCGGTTTCCGGCCCAATAGATCTACAACGGACCAACTCTTTTGTTTAAGGCAGATCCTCGAAAAAACGCGCGAATTTAATGTTGACACCCATCACTTGTTTATAGACTTTAAAGCTGCCTATGATAGCGTACATCGAAATTTCCTTTTTCAAGCGATGAAAGACATCAATATACCAATAAAGTTGATATCTTTGACAAAAATGACCCTTGGTAAGACGGAGTGTAGAGTAAGAATCCAAACGGATCTCTCAAATCCTTTTCGTGTAAATGACGGCCTGCGACAAGGCGATGCGCTTTCCTGCCTGCTTTTTAATATTGTGCTAGACAAATGTGTGCGAGATTCAAAAATAGAAAAAGAGGGCACTATTTTCTACAAATCTGTACAAGTACTAGGATATGCAGATGACCTGGACCTAGTAAGCCGAACACGACAAATCCTAGACAACGCATACCTAGCACTGGAGAACGCAACACAAGCGGCTGGATTGTGCATCAATCAACAAAAGACCAAATATATGCCGGTAGTGAGGGACCAACACATCCCATTGAATGAAGAAATTAAAATTGGCACGAAAACCTTTGCTACAGTTAGAGACTTCATATATCTCGGCTCCCTCGTCACATCAGAGAACGAAATCTCAATAGAAATTCAAAGGAGAATTACTTCGGCAAACAAATGTTATTTCGGTCTGTTACGCTACCTCCGATCTAAGATTCTGCCAAGACATCTTAAAATACTCCTATACAAAACTTTACTTAGGCCGATTCTTACTTACGGGGCTGAATGCTGGGCTCTAAGTAAGAAGGATGAAAACAGCCTGCGAATTTTTGAGCGAAAGGTCCTGAGGAGGATTTTCGGTGCTGTTCAAGATAATGGTATCTGGCGCATTCGTTACAATCACGAACTCTATGGACTATTTAAAGAACCAAATGTAGTCAAAATCATCAAATTGTCACGAATGCGATGGGCAGGACATGTGCAACGCATGGACGATTCAAGAGCCCCGAAAAAGTTGCTTGACAGTAAACCAGAGGGCCGTAGAGGCAGAGGAAGACCTAGGGGCCGGTGGATTGATGGAGTGGAAAAGGACTTGAGAGTTTTGGGAGTACGGAGTTGGAGAGAGGCCGCTAAAGATCGCCTCAGATGGGGAAATTTGCTTGACCAAGCCAAGGCCCACCCAGGGCTGTAGCGCTTTGATGATGATGAAAAGGCAAATTAAATCATGTAATTAATAATATTAGTACTTTAGTAGTAGCGGTGTACGTACCTCGTTTGTCGCGTCTGGTGGAGGGCGTGTGCGGCTGCGGCATGTCGCGCGCCCGCGCCCGCCGCCCGCCGCCCGCGCTGCTGCCCGCCTCCTCGCCCCCGCTCGACTGCTCACACAACACATCCCATTTTCATACAAATACAACTATCTTTTTATTTAATAATTTGATAATAATTATAATTTACGCTAATACTTGTTACAGGTTTATCCTAAATACCAGAGCGATAGAACTTGGCAACGTGCAAAAATATGGTTCAAAAGGGTCTAGGTCTAGTCTAGTTAAGGTCTTTTAGATATGCCTAGGAATACAATATAAAATATGCAAGACCCCGTGTTTTAAACGGCCCTATTTGATTTTCTAAAGGATTGTCTTTAATAAAGTTTTAATAATTCATAATTATATTTGATCTCACTTTGGAATGACTGAAAAGAATCCCCTGATTCAAAAATCTTACCACCACAGTCTATTCAACGAAATTTATTTATAGCAAAAAGTAAAAAAAAAGTAATAATTTAAAAAGAAATTAAATAGGAACCTGTCTTTTAGAGGCAGTTTCCTGTCTCTGGCGTTGAGAAGTACTGGCCCCTCTCGTCAAGCAAGCACCCAGGGTCGCACCCGTTGCAGCAGCGATACTCTTTAAATTAAGTAAATATATAAGAGGATAAAATAGACTGCTTTTTATACAACAAATATATTATGACGATTAAAATCAAATGTAAATATTATATTATTATCAAAAAAATGTATTTAAAAAATATATATTTTACGTTCTTTGAGAATTAATTCTAAGAAATCCAGAACTTATGATTAATAAAAAATAAAATAAACGTATGAAGTGATCTAATACCTTTCAATACAAGAACCCTCTTAGAAACAAGACAACATAAGATTGTCCTCTTATTACCATTTATGCACTTGACTACCGACTACGCTTTGCAATAGATAATAGTTTTAAAAATACAAAGTTTAAACATACCCTACGAGCGTTAGTTTGACGTAAGTAAGGGAGATCGCGTGGAACTATTAGGAGTTTACTGTCAGAACTGTGGCCTTTGGAGGAACTGGCTTCTGTAAAATAATTTAAATAACGTTATATCATTTGAAAAGTAAAAGAAAGACAAGGATAATTTCAAGGTTACTGTAAAACATGACTTACCTTGTAAATCTCTAAATGGGGATAGAGTTGTGGCCTCCCCGCGATAATCTTGGAAGCTTTTACGCTCTGCTGCTGTTGGCGTATGCACCTCACTCGTCGAAGGATTCGCTATAATGATACAATTATAATTATTGTTATCTACAATGAACGCATGCACTTGATATATGATAAGAGTAGCTGATAAGCTGCACAGCAAGCCTCGTATTAAATAATAACGTAGAGGAACAGAACATGGACATGGCTTAACAATGATCTATTAATATCGGCCGGAATTATATTTTTGCAACTAATTGCGGTAAGTAATGTTTCATGTCATTTCTTATAAATGAGTTCAAAACAAAATATTACCTATGTTATCGCTGATAACCGTTGAAGTGGGTGGCCCAAGGTCGCGATTGTGTCTGTTACGCAGCCGGTACGTACACGGTTGTGCTGCTGATGATTCTGCTCTTTCAGTATCGTAGTCAGGAGTAAGACTTTCTACCAAATCGTTTTTATTTTCTGGGATATCTTTTTGCGAGTCTATTTTAAGTTTCTTTCTGCACTCTTCTAAATCAATCAAAAAGTTGCTCTTTCTGTGTGGCAAAGAGCGATGCGTCGAACGTTTCCTCTTCTTACCTTTTCTCCGACTAGCCGTAGGACTATATACAGAGTAGTCAGAATCTAATAAATCTGTGATAGTCGAGGAGCTAAACGGTGAATAAGCAAAATCTCTCTCGTCTAGAGGAAGCAAACCACCTTCTGTCTGATTGACTGAAAGTTGCTGTGTCGAAGTCTCTGTAGCTCTTTCTGGTGAGACTCGCGTAAGTGAAGTGGCTTTCAAACTACTCGGAGTCTGCTCACAAACACTCTCAGTCGATTTAAGAGCAGTACGTGAGCGCGTGCAATATGCAACGCAATCGTCTGTTGATGAGTTATTCGTTGTGTTAAAACTTTTACGTTTCTTTGTGTCATGCGACGACGTCCTACTGCGCTTGGCTTGACTCGTCGAGGATTTAGATGTATCTCCGTGTTTATAATGAGCAGTGTCGTAGCGAGTCTCGTACACGTCCGTTCCGTACGACCACCGTTCGGATATGGAGTAGTCAGAACGAGGTAGCGTGTTCACGAGACGTGAGCTTCTCCGAAGTTCGACCTGCGTCCGCGGTTCAGTATCAAATGCACGGCCAGAAGAGTGCCGGCTGGTGCGTGATGAGGGTGAAGTAGCGTTGCGTCTGCTCCGACGACTGCGGCTCGCTTTACGTACTTGACGCAACCACCGACCGCCCACCACCCTGCTAGGAGAAGACCTGTACCATTCATATAATTATTAGTTAGTAGGTTTTAAACAACCAAACTTATTTTAAAATATATAAATATAATCTTAGTCAGAACTTAGATCATTTGTATAAAAGAAGTATTGTACATTAAAACTTTATGATCTACATAATATGCATTTTTTATTAAAAAATATCTTCAGTTTTCTTTTGGTATTTTCATAACCTAATAATCTACATTTATTAAGCCAAGTCTATTTTTCTAAAGTAATAAAGTATTAACTATAATTAAATTTAGATAATATGTAAAAAATATATTTTAACCTATTACCTATTTAAATATATATTTAGTTTTAAGCCATTGCTATTAGTTAATATTAAAAAAAATACAATGAAATTGTTTATATAGGATTTGTTACAAAATAGGTATGTAATATTTATATACTATATATTATACTGGACATAACATATTGTATTCAATTGTTTAAGCTCATATTAATTTATCTACTGCAGATATTAAACCAAAGTAGAATATATTATGCAGTGGTTAGTATTTTTAACTTAAAATAATGGAAATTTTAATTATTTTACACTATTATTAGGCTCATTACATTGTAACAATAAAAAGTATGGTTAAATCCTGTTTTCATCTTGATTAATATATAACTAGCTAATTTTGTTATTGAATAAATTTAATAACCTTTTACTTGTAAAGTAATTAACAAATGAAATTTAAAGATAAATAAATAAATATATAGATAAATTATTTTACTTAATAAATGTACAATAATAATGGGAACTAATAACCATTAGTGGTTAATTATTAAATAAATCTTCAAACTAGTAGCAACTACAAAACTAGTAAAAAAGAATAATTTATTACAAAAATATATGATATTACAAATATATATAATAGAAGAAAGAAAGAAATATATTTCTTTTAGTAGTAGTATTCTAACACAAGTAGTAAAAATAAAAAAGTACCTAATTAAAATATTATTCAATCTATTAAATTATGTAAATCTTTATACAGCACTGCTTGTCTTAGCTGATCTTAGAGCAAACTTATTATTATTTGAATATTGCTTAATATTACACAACACATAATTAGGTTTGTAGACCTCAATAGGATTAGAAAAAAAATTTGTGGAAATTTAATAAAAACATACATGTAATGGGTTTTACTGAGGTGTAACATTATAGTTATGTTGGCCTACAAATACTTATAATTACAAAAATTAGCTATTGTAGTAAATAAACATTAAAACAAATTAACCTTTTATCTACTATGGCCATAGTAATCAACTATCTATAAGTTAATTATTTATCTCCAAACACTGTAACAAATTGCATATAATATAACTACTAAACTATACTAACTATACTAAGCTCTTAAATGTCCCACTGCAGGGCTCGGGCCTGCCTTTAATGTTCTACCAATGCTGGCCAAGGGTTGGTTGGTTGACTTAACATATCTATTGTGAACTTGCTAGGTTCTCTCAGACATCCAGGTTTCCTCGCTAAGTCTTTCACATAAAAATATCAAAGACGCAAGACCCAGATTTGAGAACACCTCTCTCAGCTACCTAAGTGAGCTAGGGTTTTCATTACCATTAGGTTACTGTCTTATTCACTTAGTATATCATTAGTATTTTAACTTGACTTTGACCTGTATAATGTAAAAATAAAATTTATATATGAAATAATTAAATAAAAACTGTAGTGCAATAATTACACAGTTAACATATTGTTTACGCAAATGCAGTCCTATACATATAATGCAGTCAAAATGTTATTAAAGTTGGCAATCAATGTTATAAACAAGTCATAATTATTTTATGTTAGAAGTTTATTTGCATTCTTTGTGATGAATAGCTATGAACAACATAATATTATAATATTTTTGCTGCATATTGTGTATGTACCACTAGAATAACAATTTATTTCAAAATACAGACTAAGCTTTTCCTGTTCTATTTTATATCAAAGTTCATGATAATAATCATACCAAGTATGATCCTTGTGTCTTTTGTCCGTCATTAAAAAATTAATAAAAGTAATGTACATACAGCAAGTTTCAACATTTTCATTCTATCTAGATTTGGTATAGTAAATAATGTTCTAAGCTTACAATATTGAAAAATATAATTAAGAAGATAATAATTGTTAGTATTGTTTTAAATATGATATAAGTAGAGTTTTAGAAATTGCCGGTGACTTGATGATGATGAAATTTAAAGTTATGAGGGATGAAAACTATACTATATAAATTTGCCTTAATATGCATGAAGTGTCACCTGCTGGACTCTCTCGTTAGTGCAGAGTGCGACGACGGTGTAATGTGTTGCTCGGCCATAGACGACGCTGGAAAACACACGCGGCTGCTTCTGTGGGGCCTGCGCAGGCCGCCCGCGCCCGCTACCTACCCGGCACCATGCCCGGGCAAGTGCTACACCGTTGTCTCAGCATCCACCAACTTCAGTTGTATCAAAAACACATCACCACAAATACAGCTGTCCACTATCACTGCCTAAATTATGCTTCTATATAGTACTTCAACTATCCCGCTCCCCACTACGCTGAAACAAAGACAAAATGGGTATTCAGCTACATATTAGTACAATAAAGCGTTACATAAACATTTCAACAATTAATTAGTACCACTACCTGCCACCGGAGCAGATTGTTTATACTAGCGATATAGGTAACTGTTGTTTAATGAGAAATACAGAAAACGTATTGAATCAATCCGAGCTTATCGCCTATATTTTAAATGATTCCAACACCACGTTTCGTAGAAATTATCGCGATGGATGACACATCAAGGACAGCTACACTTTTCAACTTATTTTCATTACATTTTATATACAGCTGTCTGGCTGTCAAAAGAACAGTGTTGCCAGTATTATTCGTAAAATACTACCATTAGCAACTGTACTTACCGTATAGAAAACTACTAATATTATTTCATGACAATTTACATAACGATCGCAAATTATAATTTCGTCTTTTCGTGTGTTCGTGAAATCTAAGCGTGACAAACTCTGACAAGACATCTAAGCGTTACAAAAAGATCACAAAATTGAGTATGACATAAGTAAAAGAACTATTTAAAATAGAAAGAAAAGGGAAACTCATCGTTTCAGAAGCTAGTTCGCATTAATTTTATATTTGAAAATAAATTTTATCAAGAAACCGTATATACTCGGCTAGGCTTCTAATGAGTAGCTGCAAAAAGCGTTCCTGGTTTGCATTCATATTGGTAATTGGTATAGACATATACATAAAATAAAGGATATTGACAACCATTAGCTGTTTTGTGAATATAAGTTAAAAATCAGAAGAAAAATCATATACAAATTCAGATTAGGCTTTTCTAGGTAAATATTACGTTTTATGTCCCGTCATATAGGTCTCATGTAGGTCAATATTAATAATATGTGCAAAATTACAACTCAATCTAACGATATAGGTACGAATGAGAGTCAATAAATGAAATTAAATAAACATAATTCATTACAGTTGTTTATTTTATTTCATTTATTGCTTCTTATTGTTACCTAAATCATTAGATTTTGAGTTAAAATATACATTATTTATGACAGTTTTTTTAACTGTGTTTAAATATCACAATAAAACATCTTATAGCCGGGCGCAGGCCCTCATCCTGGCGCGGGCTATCGCCGGCATACCTTCTTCTGCGTGCTACATCGTCTTACCAATCTATTTAAAGGAAATAAGTGATATACTGAAATATACACGTATTGACGAAATGATTTCTTTTTTAACCGACTTCTGCAAGGAGGAGGAGGACGTTATCAATTCAATCGATATTTTTTTACGTATGTACACCGATTACTCTGTGATATATGATCCGATTTATGTGATATTTCTTTTGTTTGATGGATGAATTTGGCTTAGCACCGACTTCAAACCTATCAATAAGTAGCACATACAAATAATAGTAATTTAATAATATTAAAGATATTAGGTTTGCATGAGAGGTGTATTAGGTATATTAAATCTTTATTAAGTTATTTTAAACTCTTTAGTTTTTGAAGTCGGTTTTTTTAAACGTTTACTAATTTTTAATGGAATTAGTTCAAGAGCCAAAGAGTAGCTAAATTCGCCAGTGCTTAAATCTTTTTCAATACTAGCAACACACGAACTTATAATCTGCCATTACAGAAGCGGGAAAAATACAAACAGAACAATGAAAACAATGATCGGTAAGTTAAAGGAGAGCTAAAAATAATATATATATCTTAACATGAAAAATAGACGAAATATTTTTAATGACGTTGAACATAATATAACCACACATTTAACGAAAACTAATATATTCGAAGTACTAGTGAGGAACCCTCGCTTCGCTCGAGTTGCCCCTGGCTAGATAATATAAATAATTTATACACAGTTCTGAAGTTTTAAATGTTCCAGTTGTTACTTTGGAATTTCTGTTTTAATATTTATTTAAAGCACCAAAAAAATTTATTTTACTTGCGTGTGAATTAATATAATTGAATTATAGGTACCTATTTAAAACTTACCTTGTATATTGTACACATCTATTTATTAATAAGATGAATATTACATAGTAGAGTAGGTAGTGTACATATCTATGTCTTCACGTTGTATGACTACATATCGTCGTAGGCGGGGCAAAGGGCCACTGGCAGTGGTTAATGACCGCTAAGGTCTCGACGTCCAGTTTTGTTCAGTATACAAAAAAAGCTTGTGAGATTAATATACATTCATTTTATCCCTATAAGATATATATATACAGTATGCACATCATTCTATCAATAGTAATTAATGTGATTCAAAAAATCTATGTGTGAAGATGTCAACGAGTACTGATACAATATTCTTATTGCGGCTTTAAACAATGGTAAATTTCGAAATAATTCAACCATTTAACAAGAATTCCGCGATCAAATTATAAACTCAGATATTACCAAGCAAGTTAAACTACCTACCTACCTTCGTAGATTTTAGAATTTTCATGTCTGCGCGCGCATAACATAAAAATAGCTCTCGACTTCCATTGGACTTTTTATTGCATTGAAATTAACTATGCTATATAATATGCTTCTTTATTATATTTCTACTCTGCGTTATTGCGATAATGATATGTTCACCTGAAATTGAACCAAACTTAAATGCAAAGATTTTTGAGCTTTTTGATATTAGATTTTATCAAATAATTGTGTTTATATTCACCTATATTAAAAAATAACTCTTATAAACATTACTTTGGACGACTTTCACAACTTTTACCGTATAATCATCCCCAATTGGAATTACTTTTTAGTTTTATAATGTAATTTTGTTCTTAAAAGAACTCATATTTTTATGAAATACTAGCATTTCCCGCGGCTTCGCACGCGTCTAAAGTCCGGAAACCAAATTCTTTCTGAGTCGCGCGGTATGATAGTACCTCGCAGAACTAACGCCAGCTCTTCCAGTTTTTGCAACATTTTTCATTGATGCTCCGCTCCTATTAATCATAGCGTGATGTAATATAGTCTATAGCACTCCTCGATAAATGGACTATCCAACACAAAAATAATTTTTCAATGATTAGCGCGTTCAACCAAACAAACAAACTGTTCAACATTATAATATTAGTATAGATTAACAATGTTTAAAAAGTGTATGAATGTTAAAATATGCCAGTACATTATTTCCGTAAAATACAGTAGTTTCCGTAAAATTGTCACAGAACTTCTGTTATAATATTTCAATTGTTATTGATAACAAAACCTAGCTTCCTAAAGCAATAACATAAGTAAAAAAAAATATACTAAGAATAAACGATTTCGCCCACCTGCAGCTTGCAGGTACATATTGTATTTGTTTTGGTTTTTATTACCTGGGTAAATCAGGCGGCGACTGCATCAATAGAATTCTAAAATATGTAGGTAAGTACATGTGCTTCTAACACGGATGCAATATTCCGTGGCCGCAGGTACATTGATTTGACTTGCTTTGATTTAAATATTTTTAAGTAAATTACCAAAGCCGCATCGCAAAGTCTCGAACGACTTATTATACCTACCTCAAGCAACATTCTTGACCTTCCATGACGTAAAATGTTTTTCGTGAATTATTAAAAAGATGATGGTTTACAATCGGAAAGCGTAAACATTGTCTTATTTATATCTGTTAGTTGTCGAAAACTTATTTTTTTTTATGGGACAAAGGTGGCAAACGAGCAGGAGGGAGCACCTGATGGAAAGTGATCACCGCCGCCCATGGACATCTGCACTACCGCAAGGCTTGCATATGCGTTGCCGGCCTTTCAGAAAATGAGGGTGGTAGGAAGGAGGGAGGAGGGACGGAGAAGAGATGGAGGATGGAGAGAGGGAGGATGGAGTGAAGAGGGAGGGAGGAGGGAGGGATGGAGAGCGGGCCACCCGGACTCTCACTTACCGGACGAAACGCGACAGCGCGGCGGAGCTGCCACTTCACGTCGGTCTTCTGTGAGAGAGTGGTATATAAACTACTATATACGGGGCGTGCCGGCCCATTCGGCTGCTACCCGAAGGTAACAAGCATGGCACTACCACTTATTATTTTTTAATTTGTAAAAAAATTTCAAAAAATATTTTATGTGTCTTCAGCCCTTTTTAACGTCCCACTGCTGGGCACGGGCCTCCCTCAGTACGAGGGGGATCAGGCCATAGTCCACCGCGCTAGCCTAGTGCGTGTTGGCGGACTTCACATTCTTTCGAAAACTTGCTAGGTTTTCTCAGACATGCAGGTTTTCTCACGATGTTTTCCTTCACCGTAAGACAAGTGGTAATCATGATAGAAATGATTCCCACATGAAAATATCAGAGGTGCGAGACCCGCATTTGAACCCGCATCACTCGGGTACACAAGCGAGCGCGTTACCGCTGGGCTACCACTGCCATTTTATATAATTAGCAAAAAATATTAACAGTTATAATTTAATCTATACCTACTGTATCTATGTAAAATAAGAATAACAACGTATTCAGCGCAGCATATTTTTTAATATGCACTTGGTATAGCCAGATAATTAATAATACATAAATCAATGATTGGCTAACCTTTATGTATTTCAGTACGGTAGGGTAAAATTGAAAACGAGATTCGCAGACAGTTAATTTTAACAGAAATTTATTCCGTTTTAATAAATCGTGACTCTTCCCAAGATAAACGCTATTAACATTAAAATAAGGTGCATTTTAGGAAAGTGATGTTTTGATTTGGCGAGGGGTTACACCCCAAGGCCGACGGTCGACAACCTGACAATGTTACATGGACGTGAATTTTGCTTAGGTACCTATCACGAGAGAAAAATTAGTGAACAATGATGCCAAATAAGAAAAACATAATTTACATCGCTTTTTAATTCTTGCTACCTATTAAATATTACATTATACCTACCTAATTCTTAATATTTACTGCCGACCCACCTGCCTATTATTATATTATATTCATTTTTACATACCTTACCAAAATGCTACCTTCTAAAATGATGACTGAGCTTTGTGAGGGCTCGCGTAGGTTTTCTAACGGTTAATAATTTTTAAGATAGTTGTTAATGTTCATTTGATGGCTATATTATTATTAGTTTTTGACAGATAACTCTTCTAGATATGAAATGAAATTACTTTGTTAATGCACAAATCTATAGGCGTTGTAGTTTTTCAGTAAAGGGTATTACAAAATGCTCAGGTTGTGGGATAGTGTTATGGCGCTTCGCTCGCTCTAATAACTGTTTTTATGTACCTATTTGTTATATTTTTGTAGGACTAACCCGTTTTACTTTCTTTCATTTGTATACCTATATGTGTGTGTCAAAATGCATTAAACCGATTAAAAAAAAAGTGTATTGATAACTTATTAGGGTCAACTCAAGACATTTTTATAACAAGAAAATATTTTTCAAAACACGAGAAAGTCATTATTGTTTCTTTCGAGTCATCCCTAGAAATTGACATAGCTGGTTTAAGGAATATATCAAAATAATGTACCTACTCAAAAACAAAATTGTAGGTTTTAAAAAGGTCTGTATAAAGTCTACAATTATAGGCAATAGCATAATATGTACTATGTAGGTACCTCCACCTCCTAATTTACACTTGCAATGGCTATTTTTATCCTTTTTAACGCATCCGAATGACCGAGTAGGTACGTCACAAAATAAAATACCTATGAAGTTAAATTTTAAATATTGTTGAACTCGATAACAGTCGTGACTGTCCTTTCTTGTCGTTCCTGGTTAATATTCAAAATGCAGACCTTAACTAACTGTGTTGTATGCATTGGTTTAATTTAATTTCTTAAACCGTTATATTGCTAGTCGTGTATCTTCACTGCATTCACTTCAGATCTATTAATAGAAGATGTTACCACTACGACAAGACAGTGCGGTAACAAGCAACGGCGCTTCTATAGTTTGAGAATTTCTTACAAAATAAGATGATATCTATGAGAGAAGTGAGAATAATCAATAATGTAAGTAATAATTATTATTATTATTTCCGAACTCTCTTATTTAATTTGTGGAAACCCTTGGATATTGAATTGTGATAAAATCAATCTGTATTGCATATGAGTGCAGCAAGGGGGAGTCAATGACCGGCCCAGTGAAGCGCCCGCGCCCCCGCTGACACCGAAACACACGCGACTTGCAACTCTCCGGATCCCTACAGGTTCAATGAACTGTTCAACGACCCTTACTATAATCCCCTACAAAATAGGCACTAATAATTAAAAACTAAAGTAAGTTTATTATTTTCAACATTTATATTTTTAAATGTTTATAAATATAACATATACATATTTACTATATTTACAATTTTAGCACAAACTCCGCCGAACCAATGAGCAGATCAAAATTGTGATGCTCGTCGTCAAGCGCTCAATAAACCAGTTTCCTCTCAAGTCCGCTACGCACTGGCAAGGTCGCGCCGTAAAATCAACATGCTATACAGAATTTATATTTATTGGTAGCAAGCACTGTATATTGGAAAATACAGCAAACATATATTATAAACTATCACATTTATGCGTACCCTCAGCTCACATACAACAACACTAGTCAGCCGGTTTTGTCGAATGTTCACCGTACGCGGCTAAAATAGTCTACGATGTACCTACCTACTCAATGAATTGGATTTGCACAGTGCATATATAAATGAAAGTGCAACGTAACAAAAACTATACAATAGATTATTTAATAAAATTATAACTCAGTTGAATCTGCAATTCCAAAAAACTTTTTGAAATGGTCTTTTTTAACGATGCAAAGGAAAAAATTTTAGAATTAGATTTTGATGAAATTTAGTATGATAATAGCTGGTTATACAGATCAACATAGAGGATACATTTTATTGCATGAAATAAGGGATTGGTACATTTATAGGACCGACGTGAGAGAAGCGAGGGTGACTCTCTATATTACTTTGAGAAAAAAAATGAAAGTTGAATTAAGAAATAAAATTAAAATACTACTTAAAAAATTAAATAGTATCAAAATTCCTACTATGTAGTATTATTAACGAGACACTTTAACACACTGCAAAACGTAGACTCTTAATGGTCTAAGAGCCGGTGGGAGATCGACCTTCACCGATCTGATAACCAGATGAGACATATTTTTTATCAAATATAATTTATAAACAAATATGCCTATAATTACTTGCCTATCTGAAAGTGCTCATGGCTATTTTTAATTAAATTAACTTTAATCGATTTTTTTTCATCACTTTCATTCTTTTGATAACCAAATGAATTTTATTTCACTGTTAGTTTTTAACACACAGAATATGCCTCAGTAGGCTTCCTGGCAAGCCGATGTGAACAGGTAAGTCAATATAGGTGACTCCATCGTTCTGCTAACTTATCGAAAGTTATATAAAATTTTAGATCATTTTATTACAAAATCAGTCATATAGACTTGCCTGCAAAAAATCATACTTAAAGCACTGTTGCCTAGCTAAAAATAGCCATGAGCACTTTCAGATAGGCAAGTAATTATAGGCATATTTGTTTATAAATTATATTCGATAAAAATATGTCTCATGTTATCAGATCGGTGAAGGTCGATCTACCACGGTCTCCTCTACCATAATTTTAAATACAGTTCGCGTCACGTAAAAAGAACGCTGGAAGAAAGTGGTGGGGGGTGTGTTTGCGCATCGGTACATTCGCATACGAAATTCCTAAGCCTATTATTTTATTGTTGAACTAGCCTTTCGCTCACGATGTATATTGATTATTGGTAGGTACATTGAAAAATACATTAGATAGTATGTCATTAAATAGAATTCTATTAATTAATAAAATATGTTTGATTCAGTGTAGAATGTTTAATTTACTAACAAAAAATGTAATTAATTCGTTTAATATATATTTTTTAATTATTACCTGCAATATTATCAGATTCTCTCTTTATAAAACAATATAGGTCAAAAATATTTTTGCACAATTTTTTATATAAAATCATTTCGTAATTAATAACTTTTGTGTGCGCGATGGTATTTTGAACTGACAAACCAATAGCGAGCCGGAAAGCATGCGGCGCGTGCCTCGCCGTCCCGCGCCCCGCGTCTTACCACCAAATTGGCCAGATAAATCGCCTCTGCGCAACCTGACAGCCAGCGTTCTTTTTACATGACGCGAATTATACATTATTGTAAAATGCGATCGGATACTTCTTGTGATATGTGATCGGATGACGGATCCGTATTCCATATTTAAACACTCAAGTTCTCGATACTAGTCTCTATATTAGAGTAAAGATAACAAGGTATCTCTTTTTAGTTAATTTTTTATATTACTGCACATTACAAAAGCTCAAACATTAAAAAGTTTTTTTACCCGTCTATCCATTCGTACACTGTTAGTGTTTGTGTTCCATAGGAACAGCTGAATCGATTATAACGGGACTCACATTGAGGTAGAGGTTATGAGCGAGAGTGAATACAGACTATTATGTTAGAAAATACTATGGCTAACCAATTTTAGCGCCATGGGTGAATATATGTTTTTTAGTTAAGTGTATGAAACCTACGAAAAGATGATGAAAATATTTAAGTGTCCCAGGTATTTAATTTAGATACTGTTTTTGGTTTAGTCTAGTATTCATTTATAATTTAAGCATATATTTAATTAGATTGTTGGCAAAACAACTTAAAGATATATCTAGATGGATTACGTGTTAAAATACATATAATAATAATTATTAGTACAGTAAATAAAGCCGTTTTTTGGTCAACCTCGCACTAAATTTCCGATCCAATTTTAATTTTTTTTTAGATTAAGGGTCACTTGCTAACCATAAAAACACAAAATGCTGACAGATCCAGGTGGAGCTTCGATTGCAATCTTGAAGAAAAGTTTTTGGCGGATAGCTCGGAAACTATGCACTTATTCAGACCATTATTGTAGAGAATAAAATTTCGCATCTTTTATTTTCTGTTACACTTTTTTGTGAAAATTACCGTTTACGATTTATGGCCCATTTAATGAACAGTTGTTCTATTTCGGCCGATAACTTTTAAAATTTTGGATTAATCAATAAAATGCATCTATTCATTTTTTAAGATCACATTATTCTCTACAACTTTTCTTGAGTTATCGAAGGTTTTTTCTATAGCAGGTAACCGTTTCTTTTATATCTCTAAATCGTAAACGGTAATCGGTTTCTTAATTTATTTCCTGTAAACGGTTTCACAAAAAAGATTACAGGAAATAAAAGATGCGAAATTTTATTCCCTACAATAATGGTTTGAATAAGTTTTGCTCTAAAATGCATATTTTCCGAGATATCGGCCAAAAACTTTTCTTCAAGATTGCAATCGAAGCTCCACCTGGATCTGTCAGCATTTTGTTTTTATGGTCAGTAAGTGACCCTTAACCTAAAAAAAAAATTAAAATTAGATCGGAATTTTAGTGCGAGGTTAAATGCTTTATTTACTATATACTGCTATCCACCGTAGATTTAATGCAATTATGGAAACAGAAATAAAAGTATACTGGTAAACTTAACATAAGTAGGTACTTAGGTACTCATAAATAATAGAAAACTCAGTTGCCCATGGTCTGGCAAAGAATTTGTAAATCGCTACGTAATTATATTAGATAATATTGCACTTGTAACTACTAGTAAATCTCTAGAATCTAAAGATTTGAGTAGTTAATTTAGTGTAGGTTAAAAAAATAGCAAAAAATTTTTAATAACAAAAATATTATGTATATAATAGTGTTATTTACTAAATCAGCGCACGTATTTCAACTCGACTGATAAAAACTAGCCTTATATAGAGATAATGCTAAACATATTATAAGTAATTATTTTAAGAATTGTTTTGTTTTTGACATTGCAAAATATCAACTCATCTGCTCATAATGGAACTGATTACAGATATAAAATTGAAATTCCCATATAAAAAAAAGAATTGGTCTAGTTACTCGTACATGAACAAAATTTGTTTTCTTAAATAGTAGACCGTACGAAGCTTCAAGCTTCTATAATATCGTCACGTCTTAATATAAATTAGCCATATCAGTCAGTTTCTCTTTAGGAAAAATAACGATATGTACCGACTAAGAAACTTTTCGTTGTGAAATAATTTCAGTAATCTATTTATCCGAGTAATTTTAAAATATTTATGAAAAAGCTTTTAAAGCCAGATTTTAGGCTTTAAAATATGTAACTGTATGGAGAAAGCTATGGTGTCGTAACACCAACGACATAGAGCCAATGCAAAGGTTTCGTGACAGCTGGTTCTGCTTCTTGCACAACGCGGTTGCTTATTGCAATCGAACCACAAATTTTAATGGCTTAACGTTCAATATTTATAAATCTCTTAAGGACATAGTAACACCACCATACCATAGCATATATAATTTTGAAAATATAATAAAAAAATAACTTCAGATATTGCTATTGATAGTGGGACAAGACAAAAGGATCACGTTATCTTTAAGCTCGTTAAACGTTATATTATAATATATAAATGTCTTTAACCCTTATTTTCTTTAGCACGCATTATTTGTTTCAATAAAGTCGATAACAAAGACATTAGCAAAGTATTTAGGTAATATGAAGGCAAACTAAAACGCAAATATACCTAACTACAATTTAACCGCAGCGTAACTCAGTGCTCTAATTTCCATAACGGTATTGGACTGACGACAAATAAAGATAAATTTAAACATTGGCTTGTATTATTAGTATTAGCAGTATTTGTGTTAGGAAATTATGTAGGTGATGCAAAAACATAATTTATGTGTTCCACATTTATAGTATTAAACACATCCAGATAAGATATCTGTAGCTAGACAGTTTTGTATTTAATCCTACATGAGATTGCGGACACTATTTTTCGATGTGGGGAAGAGACAGGTGTTTGAATCTATTTTTGTAAATTCTCATAATACGTAACAGATAACCAAAACATTACTATGAATAGAACTAGAGTTGAAACTAGCACACGACTGAACAAAATAGTTCATTTAAAAAACGCATTTTTAATTAAAGATTTTTTATTATTTGTTAAGAGGGTTTTGTGTTCGCAATCTTTCGTGTTGAATTATAAATTGATTACTTTAAAAAAAAACATTGTTGAAGAGTTTTAGACGACGATAGTGGAAAATATTTACTCTTGAAACTAAATATTAAATTATTATATACTTATATATAATTGTTGTAGTTATCAAGCTTGGTAACAACTATATGCAATATAGATATTTTTCTATAATATAATCATATTTACATATATTTCATTTTACTTTTATAATTTTTATTACTTCTTTAAATATTAACCAAAATTGTAAAAATTTTGCATTACATTTTATGAATATAAGCAACGAGTGCTCAGAGAAGGTAACGAGAGGTGTCACCGAGCCGAGGCTCTGCCGTCGGATCAATACAGACGTCCTGATGCCCTTCCATTGTACTCACTCGTGTTTTATTTCAGATTTTCATAAGTAAATTATTTAAATAAATAATTAAGTAGTTGTAAATAAATGTAATTTATAGTTAACTAGTGGAACCCGCGGCTTCGCCCAAAGCGAGAAAATGGTTATTGTGAGTTATCCGTAAGAGATAGACATATGCCATTGTGGACTTTTTTGTAGAACTTTTTAAGGTGTACAATACTGTAGAACATTACTTTGATCTATCTCGTAGAGTTTATAGTCCGGGAGGTAGTGTCAAATTTTTACGGTGATTTTGGCATGGACTCTATGAACTTATTTTGATAGTTAGTACTTGTATGAGAACTAAAATATATGTCAGCTGGCGCGACTCCGGGGCTTTTGGGCTAGAGAAAATGTTAACGTAGATGAAAAAATAATATTCTTCATCAGATCATTTTGGCATGGCTTTTGTTTTTTTGTATAGTCAGTTGTTCCAACGCTTATTAATAAATGAGGTGTCAGTTGGCCCAAAACCGGGGCCTAAGATGAGAAAATGCCAGGAAACTTGATAGCAAAAAAAATTTTTTCGGACTATTTTGGCAAAGATGAAAAAGTATAAATAATTAGTTAATGAATTGTAGATCTTAAAAAAAAGTGTCAGCTGTATCATGAACGTGACAAAATATGTTAGCTGATCTGATATTATACTTCATAACCAAACTTTGAAAGTCAAGCTAACAGGTTGTGCCTCATTAAAATTCCAGCTGACATAAATTATCATGATTATTGAATTATAATTAATCTTTAATATATACAATTTTCAGCTTTGCCAAAATGCTACAAGTTTTTCTGATTTCTTGACATGTTCACATGATCAGCTAACATATTTTGTCACGTACATGATACAGCTGACACTTTTTTTTAAGATCTACAATTCATTAACTAATTATTTATACTTTTTTATCTTTGCCAAAATAGTCCAAAAAAATTTTTTTTACTATCAAGTTTCCTGGCATTTTCTCATCTTATGCCCCGGTTTTGGGCCAACTGATGCCTTATTTATTAATAAGCGTTGGAACAATTGACTATACAATAAAACGAAAGCCATGCCATAATGATCTGATATACTTAATAACCAAACTTTGAAAGTCAAGCTAACAGGTTGTGCCTCGTTAAAATTCCAGCTGACATAAATTATTATTGAATTATAATCTTTAATATATACAATTTTCAGCTTTGCCAAAATGCTACAAGGTTTTCTGATTTCTTGACATGTTCACATGATCAGCTAACATATTTTGTCACGTACATGATACAGCTGACATTTTTTTTTTGAGATCTACAATTCATAAACTAATTATTTATACTTTTTCATCTTTGCCAAAATAGTCCAAGAACATTTTTTTACTATCAAGTTTCCTGGCATTTTCTCATCTTATGCCCCGGTTTTTGGCCAACTGACAATTTATTTATTAACAAGCGTTGGAACAACTGACTATACAAAAAAACAAAAGCCATGCCAAAATGCTCCGGTCAAATTTGACAATACCTCCCGGACTATTAGCCATGCAGCGTTCGCAATGTAAGTGCAAAAAATGAGTTTACTTACGACATCACATTAGAAACCTCTAAAATTATCAGTGTTTCTCTACTATATTATGCATGTATTACACATATTTAAAACCTTCCTCTTGAATCACTCTATCTATTAAAAAAACCCGCATCAAAATCCGTTGCGTAGTTTTAAAGATTTAAGCATACATAGGGATATAGGGACAGAGAAAGCGACTTTGTTTTATACTATGTAACTAGTGATAAAGTGCAACCGTGCTTTTACGTTTGAGTAGTAGCTTGTTATAATTGTAATACGTAGGTACATAACATTACGTAAAAACAACTAGGTATAATTCGCGTCATGTAAAAAGAACGCTGGCTGTCAAGTTGCGCAGAGGCGATTTATAGGCCAATTTGGTGGTAAGATGCGGGGCGCGGGACGGCGAGGCACGCGTCGCATGCTTTTCGGCTCGCTATTGGTTTGTCAGTTTAAAATACCATCGCGCACACAAAAGTTATTAATTACGAAATGATTTTATATAAAAATAGTGTAAAAATATTTTTGACGTATATTGTTTTATAAAGAGAGATTCTGATAATAATGCTGTTAATAATTTATATAATATATTAAACAAATTAATTTAATTTTTTGTAAGTAGATTAAATATTCTACGATGAATCAAACATATTTTTATAATTAATAGAATTCTATATAATGACATTCTATCTAATATATTTTTCAATGTACCTACCAAAACTCAGTATACATCGTGAGCAAAAGGCTAGTTCAAAAATAAAAGAATGGGCTTAGGAATTTCGTATGCGAATGTACCGATGCGCAAACACACCCCCCACCACTTTCTTCCAGCGTTCTTTTTACGTGACGCGAACTGTACCTGCCTATATTTCAATTCTTGAAATTATAGTGCAATTTCTCAACGTAAAGTTGACATGTAATTAAATAAATTTAGCAAGATTTCAAACGACATGTAAAGTCTACCAACACACACTAAGCCAGCGGTGGACCATGGCCTGATCCCCCTCTTATTAAAGGGAGGCCCGTGCCCAGCAGTGGTAGTTAAAAAGGGGTGATTACATTTGGATTATTGATTTTTTTGATGATTGATTGATTATATTTAAGTATAAAATATCCCTATCTCCTAAAATTTAACATGTGAATAAAGTGGATATCATAGTTCATATTGCTTTATTTTCCAACTTCACTCCACATTTTATAATGATAATAATTGCAAAATGCTTTATTGTGCTTTATACATCCCCCCAAGGACAAGTCAACAAAGTTAAGTAATATCAATATCAGCAAATATTTCTTTTTATATCAAATATTGTCGAAGTTTCCAAGAATATTATATAAATTAAATATAAAAAACATTACACATATTTCTTGTACCTAAAAACCTTTTTTTAATATTTAGAATTTCTCAGTGTGAATATCTATTTCTAAACCGAGCAATTCTCAATTTTCACAGTGTCTTTTCCATTCTACATGACATTGGCAAAGTAATTTGTGCCCAGATGGCTTGCTAGAACCCACAGAATAAAGAACATGAATATTTAGAATTTCAGTTACAATGTTATGTTAATCGATCTTAAAACATATATCACTGCACCCTCAATAGTTATAGTGAGGTTAAACTGATGGTAATTAGAAATTATTATTAGAGATGGTACTTTAACATATTCCATATATGAAGGTACAAATCTATCAAACAAATTCCTTGATTAATTAATTATTTGAAGTCCCCTAAAACTGTCCTAAGAGTTAATACACACAAATTAATTAAAGATCCATTTATGTTTATAAATGTTTTATTACAGAATATAGAAGGTATTATTTACCTCTAATTAAGGTTTTTTTTTTCAACATAGAACCATAACATATCCTTTCAATTATTATTCCCACTTGATTCCGCAATAACACATGTCATGTTAATTCAAGTATTATTTCTTTGTAATACAGTCATTGTTGTTTGATGTTTTGATATGTAAATGCTGCTGTTTGTAATTGTATTGTTGTTCATTAAAGTGTCTTTTCATTTATTAGTGGAAATCATTGACTTTAACAGGGTAAGCAGAATACATATATAAAACCTTTTCTCTATGTATATAGCATTAACACAGCTAAGAAAGGATTGTTTGTATATTTCATTTAAATTTAACCATAGTCAAGAAATAAATTACACTTTAGGCTTAAGTTATTAATATTTTTGTTAAAATTTACAAATACATTATATTAGAAATGACTTGACTATAAAATTATTTAGGTTACACCATTTATCTACAGTGAAACCTTTGTGTATTATAGCAACTGTATATTTTTTATACATACATATTTTTTCAAATTGTTTTATCCCAATATTTAACATTATCAGTCCCAAGAATATAAATATAGTAAATTTCATATATTGAATAGACAAGACAGGTATTTTTTTAAAATGTATAATATGTTGCGTAAAACTTAATAGCAACAAAGGGATAAGGTTTGTAAATTTAGATACTTTGCCAGGCAGAAAACAAAATCTGAATAAGTCTATAAGAATAAATTAATTTCAAGGTTTACTTTTGATGCATTGTTGCTTTTCCGATCTATAGATAAAGATGCACTAAAATTGTTTAATATATTACTTGGAATCATTTGACTTACCTGGAAGTACTTATTATTAAATAAATGTTCAATATAGCACTAATAAAACAACAAAGTCAGCTCAATTTACACACATCGATATATAATGAAAATGCGACGTAATAAACCTATTGTCGTGGTGTCTGACAAAGGCTAAATCGATTATCTACTCAACACTAATAAAATTTCAGAAAAAGCAAAATAAACACATCAGTCCAAGAAAACACTGTTAAAAATGAATGTCACTATTTAATTTTGACCCATAATGATTTTCTCTGATTTTCAAACAATCAAGAGTAAAAACAGCTGGCTGATACCTACGCGTGTTTTTTTTTCCAATTTTTAACACAGACAATATCTGCATAATATACGAGATGCCATAGATCTACATTATAAACGCATTCAAGCCTTAAAATTTTCATAGTTTACCGGTTTTATATTCTGTGAAATAAAGAGTACTTCGGTATTTTCAAGATCCCTTTTTTATCATTCTTAGATATTTTCAATTGCATTGTTAAAAAGTTTTTAGACTTCATGTAGAACCAAGCTTGTAACTCTATATGTCCTTTTTTTATAGTTGGGAAAAGCATTAACGCATACCACCCACAGAGCAGATGAATATAAATTCCATGATACCACCTGTAGAAAACAGGTGGTTGTGAGACTCACTGGCCTAACGCTAGTACTACCCACTAAAATCCAACTGCCCTCACCCGGGCGTCGCAGGATTGCTTGCGCATGCAACTACAGCGCCCCGACGACGGCCCGCCAGGTCTGCCGTAGTAGACATAAAGATGCACTAAAATTTAGCACGCCAGGTCTGCCGAAGCAGACCACACAGCCAAAAGGGTTGTCCTCAATCCACTCTGCTATTCAGAGAAATACTAGGAGCAACCCGCCTGTCACACCGTTCACCAAAGTGGGCCCTCCCTGCGCATCTTGGCTTCGCGCCCGGCTTGCCAGATGCTACGACAAGGTCAACGCAAGTTTTGTGAATTCTATACGCCCTAACTCTACAAGGCCTAACTTCACAAACTCTACACCTTAGTCAAAATATGTAGCTTATGTGTTTTTAGATATCAATAAAATCTAAAGTATAGGAGCTATGCAATTAAAACTTTATAGTTTTAATAAGTTTGTTATTGACAACATATCCCTAGAATTTTGTTCAACTGGCATAATCCAAACCCAAGTTATAAGGGTTCAATAAAAACGACGAAGCGCTTCGAAAAGGTAGGTTACGCGCTTCGCTTGGCTCGTCTGTAAAATTTTTCCAGGTGACTTAGGTGGTCAAGATGCACAAATACTGAACAAGTAACTCACATGTTAAAATAATATAATATATTTAACATAAAAAACTTGTTTATTAGGTATGTTGTTTATTATTTTACAATATAGTATTATATTTTTATTAAATTTAACAACTATGCTCGCACAATTAGGGCTCGCTCATATGACTAAACACGATTTTTTTTTTCATTTTTGACAAATTTAAGTAAAACAAATATGCCAAGCAATTTCAACTAATTTCATAAAGAAATTTATAAAAAGTCATTAAAATCTTTGAAATGTTTTTCAATTTCACCATTTTTACACAGGAAATCCTCATCATTTGATAAACAAAGGTTTTTTAAAATGTCTGATGGTGATGGAATACTTTTATCATTAATAGGTACTGAATCTATTAGTTCATCTATATTAGATCTATACAGATCGATATTTCTCTCATCTGATACGCTGCTACTAGCTAATTCCAATGGGTTATTGGAGTGTATCGCATGATTTTCACTAAAAGCTTCAGAAATTATAGTGAAATTTTCAGATTCCATATCTTCTAATGATATTTGAGCTCCTGTTCTTACTAGCTCAGCATTTATTTCCGATACTTCAGGATAGTTGTTGTTTTGAGTATTTGCATCAATATTTATATCACAGTCTTTTTTCTTTTTAAGCTTTTCCACAAGTTCACCCATTTTTCTAACAACTGTACCAGGTGGATGAGCTTGACATTTATGAGTTCTTTGTGATACCTGAAATATATATACAATATATATGCTATTTGGTTTTTGTTATAAAATAATACATATTGAAAAATCCGATTGAAAAAGTATATTACTAACTTTGTATCTAAAACTCTTTTCACAAGCTGTGCATTTATAAGGCATTGCACCGGTATGAATGCGCCTGTGTACTAAATAGGAGACCCGTTGTCGAAAACATTTACCTGTAATTTGAATTTTATTTTATAGAATTTTGTTCATGTAAAAAAAATCTAGACGTACATACACCGGAAAGCGTGATTATTGGATACTATGTAGAGGGAAGAGATAAACAAAATAAATATAGTAGTAATAGGTACTAAGAAATTTAGAAAACTCAGTTTTGATCTCACCGCAAGTTTCACATGCGAAAGGTTTTTCGCCTGTATGAATACGTTGATGATTATGAAGAGTTGAAAGTTCTTTAAATGCTCTTCCACAAAAGTTACAAGTATGCGGTTTGTCATCATTGTGATACAGAAGGTGTTTATGATAGGACTGTTGAAATGTAAATGTTTTGCTGCATTGAGTACAGGCGTATGGAGTTTCACCTGAAAGAATTAAAAATTAAATACGTGAGCTTTTACTTACAAAAAATATATTTTTCACATTTTATTACACTCGAATTATATTATACTACATTTGAATTCGATCATAATTAGGGGGCACTTTGAAGTCAGACTTTGTTAGTATAAATTACCTCTTAAATTAATTTTAACCTGTATGAAGTCGTTTATGTTTTTTGAGGAAATATTTTGTAGTGAAACATTTATGGCATACATCACACTGCCATTGTTTTCCGTTACTTCTATCGAATTCATTGGCCTTATTTTCAGAAATGACACTTTCAGATTTGTCGTTACAATTTTCATTTTCATTCAGTTCTTTGTTATTAGAGGTAAATCCATAATGTGCTACTCTTAAATGGACCATTAAAGATCCCCGCATCTTGAAGCTTTTGGTACATAGATGACAATTATATCGAGTAATATTTTGTTGGCTAATATCATCAATGTTGTGAATTAAACATCTATGCATTTTTAATATATCGGCATCAACAAAATGTAACCCACAAATATCACATTTGCTGTTATTTGTTTGTAATAGGGATGCTTCACTTTTTATTTTCGACACATAAAGAGAATTTTGGTTTTGTATTCCCGTTCCATCACGATTTGGACATATATCTAAAATAGGCATTGTGTTTATGGCTATAACTGGTAACTTGGGATATATTTTTACAAATTTAACTTGCGTATTCCCTATAGGTGAAGTCGTTTTATTTTTGGATACAGACTTTTTCTTCTTATGTTGTTCTGCGATTATACTACTATTTATCTCTAATGATGAGATCTTCACTTCAGTATTTTTCTTTGGAGGTATTACTTGCACATGACTAAATAAGTGTATAATAAGTTTATCCAAACCCAAAACTTCTTCTTGACATACTGGACAAGGAATTTTATTTGTCGATACGTATATTAATCTATCTTTCAAAGTCTGCACAGTGTCAAACACTCCTGTGTGTGAACATATTGGACACGGTAACGATGCAGCATCAGCACTCATGGTAGTGCAAAGTACAAAACCTTATAGGATTCGATATCAGCAATGTGTTACACCGTTCGCGTGAAACTAAACTGCTCGAGCTATTTTTGGAAGACTACGCGCTTATTCTTTTGGCGGCATTTCAAGAGAATTTACATCGTAAAATGTAGGTATGTGATATATGTGGGCGAGATTTAATAAAGTATATAATAAATTTAGTAATTGCTATATAGTAGATATTATTTTGCATTGATTGATTTTTTACATTTTTTATTAAAACATTAATTAATATAAGTTTAAATATTAATATTATTATAGCTCAGTCTCAGAACAAATTAATTAACCAATACATTGGAAACTTTAAACTATGTAACAATCTATATAATAACTTAATATTTGATCGCCCAATGTTTGAGAAAATAAACTTAAATTGTAATTATACAATATTTGTTATTTATTTATTCATGGTAAGTCTACCAGCAGTATACAATTAGATACATGTATAATATACATACAATTTGAAATATGGGTTAGTAAATGTAATATACAAATAAAAGAACTTATCTTAGTGAATTGATGAATAAATAATCCGTTAACTAAGATAAAAACCTCCCACTGCTGGGTACGGGCCTCCCATCAATACGAGGGAGATCAGGCCTGAGGAGAAAAAATATCAGAGGTGTGACACCCAGATTTGAACTCGCTTCATTCAGGTACCACTGGGCTGCTGCTACTGACTGCTTTACCCAAACTGGTTTCATGAGAAAGGTAATAATGTGAAAACGGATTTAACAAGGAAACCCATATTAGTTCATATAACCGAAAACAGTGGAAAGACAAAACTATATTATATGGTAAGATTAGATTAAAACTTTATAAAAACAAACTAACAGCTGTGCCGAAACTGAATCATATGGAATGTGCCACAGGACATTCCCACATCGCTGAATCAAAGAACAATGAGTTCTATAGAAAGCGGAATAAAAAATAGTCCGTAGGCCTTGCTACTAACTAACGTGGCCTATTGATCTTTTTATAGAAATAAAACTCTATATAATAAAACACCATAAGAAAATAGGTATTTTATCTATTTTATTGACGAATCTTGTACGTTCAAAGCTTTTCAAAGCTTATTGTAGAGTATTTTAAATGTACAAAATAAAATTAAATCTACTTGATATCATCACGAGGAATGAATTAATTTAAATATGATACCATTTAATAATACTATCATGAAAAAGTCGTAGTTCTAAATAATCTCAAACTCGCTTAATTTCTTTATATTATAATATATAAATTTTCTTTATATTATAATATTAATTTCTTTATATTATAATATATAATAACAAATGATATCAAGTGGCTACAAACATGTGTAATATATTATATACCATATTGGAGTAAATTACATGTAAAACTACATCATTTTATTCATAATTGCTTGAAGACAAATTTGTTTAATTAAGATGTATAAGAAAGTCGAATAATATTTGTTTCGGTTCTTAGAGTAATAAAAATATTTTAAAACAAAAAATCGAAATGAATAAGAAATTTACGGTTTCTTCTTTTAATATATTAATATGAAATTTTATATTAACTGTGGTTTTGAGTTAGTTAATAGTTTTCTGTTTTTGTTTATTTTGAATCACAGATTAAGTATTAGTTACTACGTAACAGATGCGACAGTGATATTTTCCCCAGTTTCCATTTGTTCCGTTCTGGCGCCACTGTTGCCTAGCTTTATTTTGACAGTTGACATCGCATAGTGCTTGAAACAGTCGATAATACAGCTATCGATACTTAAGTGAGGTACCTATTTTATCGATAAAATTTTTGTGTAGGCAGGTAGGTTCCTACATATAATTATTTTGAATATTTACTCAATAATAAAACCAGGTTATATAGTTTTATCATTTATTTGTTTTTTTTCTTAATTTATTACATTTATATTTTACAAAAGCAGTTTTGTGAATGTCTGACATTTTTAATACATACTTGTCTTCAAGGCCTCCCTTTAATAATAGTTGTGAACATGAAGCCTGATTACATATTTTAAAAATATATTTTTTAATAAATTTGAATGAGTATTCTGACACCCAAACCAGGAAAACTTAAAATTCTCTAAATTTTTTTTCAAATTCACTCCGATTCATTTCTGGCAAGCATTTTTATTAAATAATTATGAATATTATATGAACTTGCGTCTCCATATAACATTAGAAGTTGGGAACTAGGATATACTAAATTAGTTAATAATCAGTCAGTTTTTTTGGAACATGACTTTTATGTCAAGTGGATGGTATTAGGTTAAGATTTATATTGTCGATATTTTCTTTATTCTCATCTTCAAATAATAAATTCTTTTATTTTAATTTATCTCCATCGTCCACTTCACAGTTAGCAAATTTGGAATGAGGATATGAAACAGCTTGTTCAAGCCTTTGTGTAACTGTCTGACCCAAACTATTCTCAGTAACTTTTGTTACAAGTTTCACAAATTTCCTTTTCTTTCAGTTTAACTTTTTTACTGCAGAATCTGTGAAAAGGACAGAAAAGTTATTAACTTATTATAGGTTTCACATTATACCCACTATGAAGCAAGTAATAATGAGCACTATTATAATAATTAACAAGTTAATATGTCATAAAAATACAGATAATATCACTTAACTGATTTTAATGTATTTATATACTAATAAAATTTACCTGTACATCTTTGTGTAATACACTTTTTTTCATGGTTAATTTTTCCTTCTACAGTTTGTTGTACCATTTTGTTTTCTGAAAAAAAAGGATAGGATTTAAAAAAATATTATCTATACAAACATATAATTTCATAATTATTGTGTTACTATATATTTATGTTCATGACAGGAATAAGTAAAATCAAAATCTAAAGAAAGGGATTTGAATATTTTAGTATGGAGCTTATCTGCAATTTACAGAATATAATATATTATTGCATTATACATTCAACATTATCTCGGGTCCAAATACCTATTTGTGGATTACCACAAATAGGTATTTGGACCTATTAAGTTTTCATGTACAATTGCAAGATTTAAATACCATTATTTTGGAAAACTTAATAAGTACATGGTTATATTTTGATCATTGTTTACTTATTATCCATAATAAGTAATGAACAAAATATATATAGTAACAAAATATATCCAATACAGCGCTAATTTTACAAAATAGGATTAGGACAAGGACTCACCAGATTCCCTGGATAGGGGCACGCCGTGCGCTATTTCAT
Source organism: Boloria selene (assembly GCA_905231865.2). Classification (NCBI taxonomy): domain Eukaryota; kingdom Metazoa; phylum Arthropoda; class Insecta; order Lepidoptera; family Nymphalidae; genus Boloria; species Boloria selene. The sequence goes on from HG993133.1 coordinate 6,036,607, forward strand.
CATCCGTAAATAGACATGGATAAGAATGCCTAAGTCTCTTGCCTTCTTCGTTAAGCTGGTGTTTTTCAAAATGTTTTTCACAAACACGTTTTCGTAGAAGTTGCTCTTTAGAGAGTCCGACAAGGATAGAGTTAATTGGCACCAGGAAGGACATCCACAGGTTTCTCAAATGATCGTTCTTTGGGAAAGAAAAAAGCAAAAAGCGAGGAAATTCACAAAATACCAGCACACTCAACGCTGTTAGTTGACAAAATAAATAAACAATAAACATTAAAGTTTAAACGACAAGTGAAGTGACAACCATGTGACAACATCATGGCGGCTTCTCAAAATGGCGTCGCTTCAAGTCAGCGATCGCAGCGCCAAAACGGCGCATTTGAAAACTAGACTGTCAGGGGCCTGTTTTGAATTATTCGAATTATGGCGGCTGATTCAATACGAAAATTAATAATATTCGATCTAATAATTCTTAGCCATTGCTTGGTTACATAAATTATGATTTTTTGAGTATATACATTATTTGAAAAGTAATAAGATTACAATAATATTAATAAAAAAATGAATGAAAACAATGAAAAGATCCCCAGATATATGGTTCAACTTCTGGAAGAACTCGGTTGGGGCCAGGGAACTAGAATTCCCTTAGCTGATCCTAATAACCAAAGTTTAGAAACTGTTCTTATTGACAGGTAAGTTTTAAGATTTATGATATATTATCATTACATGATATAAAGCTTATTATTTATCATATAATACAATAAATAAATATGTTTTAGACAAAATGAGATTCAACATTTGAAAGAAGCTCTTATTTCACAAAATCAAAAACGTGATGACCTCAATAAGTATAAAAATTTTGTTCATACTGAGTACCAGGAGAATACTGTAAGTATTAAAATATTGCCTAATGATATATAATAAAATGTTGAAACAATTTTAACATTTTTATAGCGCTTACTGTTTGCGTACAAGCAACAACTAGAACAAGAAGTAAAACTTTTACAATTATCTCTTAATGAAGGAGATAGATTGGATAGAGATGAAATTGATTGTAACAAACAAAACAGCTGCATTTCTTCTCGTATAGAGAAACTTCAAAGTAAGTTTTATGTATACTATACTATACTTAATTAAATAATAATTAAGTATTGCTATATAAATATTTGGACCAGGGTTCATCCCTTATAGATTAGATTAAACATAACATTTCTTTTCTCTCTATCTTTTTAACTTATATTATTTACTTCAAGAAGTAAAGACATAATGCAAAAAGTATAGTCATTGGTCCCAACAAATGTTATTAAGGGTTAATATTTAAGAAGAAGATGGAGATTTACTACACTTAAAATTAGATGTTGATAATAAAATAGGGTTAATGTTCACCTTTGTCCACATCTTTTTTGCAGTATGTATTAATCACTTCAATTATATTTTAGATAATATTGCCAAACTGCTGAAAAAGGCTGATGTATTGAAAAGTGAAGTTTGTGGAGAACGTGGAGCACTGCAGGAATGGAGAGCAGCTCTAGAGAGAAGCGCAGGAGATATAACAGCCATTGAGCAGTTTACCAAACAAGATTTTTCTAAAGCAAAAGTATTTGAAATTATTGAATGCGTGTAATTAATTTCATTTTTTTATATATTACTGATCACTTTCTTTTCTTATTTCTTTAATAGGCTCTAGAGACAAAAAGGCAGAAACTAAAAGTTGAACATGACCAAATGCAAGAACGTCTCAATCAACTTGTTTCCAATCTTAGTGCAGAAGAAAGGGCTTGTGAAAGAATTTCTGTTCAGGTAGAATAGGTGTAATCAAAACTTTCTTAAATTTAAATTATATGGATTTATAGCAATTACATGGTTTCCGATTTCTAACAATATATTTTATATAAATGAACAGTATACATTAGGTTTATGAACTTTTGTTTCAACAGGTCATTGAAGGTATGGAGCAACGAAAGCAAATGATGAACATGTGGACGAGTGCTGTAGAAAATTTACGACAGCGTGACACTGATATTCGTCATATTAGAGAGGTATTTGGAAATATATATTAAATAAGATAAAAATGCTATTATATTATTTACATTCATTGAATTGAACATTGAATTACATTTAATTGCTAACTATGATATTATTATAAATTTACTGACTTAATTTAATCAATACTATAGAAACTGTGGAATTGCTTTATGTTATTGTGAACATTTTTAACATTTCCAGGTTATTTCTTTAATACTTAACAGAAAAAAAGGCAATCTCCCAAACGCTAAATTTTACGTTACGTCCCTAGCATTTACGGGTTATTCTAAACTAGGACTACGCAGTGCTAGAAGCGGAGGCGCAAGCTCTGGCGGAGCAGTGCCGCGAGCAGCAGGGCTTCTGCGCGCAGCAGCGCGGGAATAACGCGGACGCGGAGCGCGACTGCTTGCAGCTGGCGCAGCGGCTGGCGCAGGCGCGGCTCGCGCAACAGCAAGCGCGGGAGCAAAGCGCGGACCTCAGTAGTGAGGTTGGTTTTTTATTTTGTGGAGAGATGTTTTATTACCCAACGGCGCCAGAAGGAGGGTTAAGTCTTTCGAATTTGTATGTATGAATATTTCTTTGATAGACTGACTTGATGGATTTTAGCTTGAAAAGTGTCGTTAGAGTTGTCTCGACTGTGTGAGTGACTCTGCATATATGAAAAGAAGGAGGGTCAAGTCTTTCGATTATGTATCTATACTAATATTATAAAGCAGAAGTGTTTGTTTGTTTGTTTGGTTGGTTAAAGCGCTAATCTCGGGAACTACTGGTCCGATTTGAAAAATTATTTTTGTGTTGGATAGTCCGTTTATCGAGGAAGGCTATAGGCTACATTACATCACGCTACGGGAGCGGATCATCAATGAAAAATGTTGCAAAAACGGGAGAAAAATATCTCTTTTTATTTCCAGCCTTTAGAACGCGAGCGGAGCCGCGGGAAGTGTATGTGATAGTGTATGTATATTTCTTCAGTAGTGTAAAGGGCTTGATCAATTTTAGCTTGAAAGGTGTCGTTAGAGTTGTCTCGACTGTGTGAGTAACAACTGACACTGCCTGCATATATGAAAATTATAAAAAATAATGTAGCTGATTTTTTGAGACAAACCAAAAATCGTCCAGCTATGTCAGCACAGAGGAGTAACAACCCTTCCCGCTCACACACTCAAGGCTGTGTAGCCCAATGGTAACGCACTCGCGTCGAAAACTGAGTGCGAGTTTTGTGAATGCAATGAGAGCGGGCTTAAATTTTAAATCTCGCGTCTTTCACCTCTGATATACTATATGCGAACGTGTAACCACTGATTACTAAACGACGTCCGTAAGATATCTAACCTTTCTGATTCCAATGACGGTAAATCTGGATTCATTGAAGCGATCAGAGATGAAAGTTTTACTGGTATTACTTTTCGTGTCTTTTACAATTTTTTTTTTCAGCCGTTATTGTCTCACTGCTGGGCAAAGGCCTCTCTCTTTTCTTTCCACACTGTCCTCTTTTTTGCGATGTTTTGCCAGTCTTTTCTATGAGCATCTAGATCGTCTCTCCACCTGCGTCTCGGTCTACCGCGATGTCTTTTTACGTTTTAGGCATCCAAAACGTAATGGATTTAAGCCACATTTCGTCGGACATGCGCCATATTTCGTAGGACATGCGCCATATGTGTCCAGCCCAATCCCATTTTAATTGAGCAGCTCTATGAGTGACGGGGGCGATTTGTGTTTTGGAGTGCAATTCTGTTGAAGTATATGTTGCACTAGCGACTCGCCCTCGCTTCGCTCGGGCCCTTCCCTGAATTTAGCACAGGCAAAGCCGCGGGATCCGGTAGTTAAGCATATAAACCTTCCTCTTGATTCACTCTATCTATTAAAAAAACCGCATCAAAATCCGTTGCGTAGTTTTAAAGATTTAAGCATACAAAGGGATATAGGGACAGAAAAAGCGACTTTGTTTTATACTATGTAGTGATTTATAATATTAAATATTGACAGGTCCACAGCTTACAACGTGAGCTCAGCAACATCCGTGTCGCGCTTGAGAGACTGCACATGGAGAACCGGCAACTGCTTGACGATCAGCATAAGAAAGATTTAGCATTGAGTGCACTAAATTTCAAGGTTAGATATATGGCTATATTTATGTATAAAACAAAATATTATTATGTTGTTGAGAGTAATATGAAATTGGAATTATCCATACTAATAAGAAGTTAAAGTTTACGATCGTATATTTTTGTGTATGATTAGCGATGAATATGTTTCTTGTCAATCGTCATTATGACATAATAAAACATGGTAGTAGAAGAATACATTAATATTTCAGATAAAGGAGTTGAAGGAGAAACTAGTGGATTCAACAGACAAATCAAAATGTTCAGAGAAACGAGCCAAGGAGCTGGAAGATATGTTAAATGTGAGTTGTTTTGTAGTCATTTAACAGTTTGTTCTCACAAAATAATTTATTTATGCCGGAATCCTATATAATATATATTCTTTTAAATGAAAAGGTAACTCGTTCTGAAGAAGTATTTGGATATTTGTATGTAAAAGTAAAGGAATCAAAGTAAGAATGTATTTTTAACCAAATTTAATTATTTTATACTCTTGATATTACGGAAAACCTTTCATGCAGTCCTGCCTGTTCTGTGCTATTCTCGACTCCCATATTGTACACGCTCCATTGTCATTTGTAAACAGTCTCTGTTACAAATACTAAAATATCTCTTCTATTTATGGATATATGTTCCGTAACTTTATATATTAAAAATTTGCTTTTTCTTTATTTTATCAATATTATTATCTATATACTAGGAAGAGGAGCGCTACGCGAGCCAGCTGACGGTGAACCAGCAGCGCGCCATGCACTGCTCCTTCGTGGAGCAGCAGAAGCTGCTCGGTCTCCAGAACGAGGAGAAACTGTTCCACATGCAGCTTAAATGTATGTATACTTTTTACGATAGTATCGATTTCTTTACTTCCTAAGATTGTAATAGCAAATACATTTCGTTTGATGCCTCTCGGAATCTTGAAACGATACTAATTAGTAACTTTTTTACGCATCTATTTTTATTCCCGCCCATATATTTTAAAATTTTGATATCCTAGGTGTGTGCGTGTGTTTTTTAAGACAAGAAGTAAACAGACAAATAACAATATTATATTATTTTAAAACTTGTATTGCAGCATCTAAAGCCAGCATGAGCAAGCTGGACTCGAAACAGGAGGGAGTAGAAAGAAATCTACAAAGTCAAAAGGAATCACTGTATGCAATCGTATGTTACCTTATGACAATATGCCAGCTTATTTACTTAATTATGCATTTATAAATGTATTTGTTGAATATCGTATCAGTTTTCCTGCTGAGATTATATTTATATATCGCTTGGGTATGTACCTTAGTTATGTCAATAGTTCAATAAATAGTGTTTTCTCTTTCTGGGCAGTGTTATCAAGTGGAGACCATCGGCGCTCGCGTCGCGCATATGGAGGGCGCGCAAGCCGAGCGGGAGTGCTCCGCCGAGCTAGCGGCCAGAGAAGAGAGGTAGTATTCATATTGCTTTGAGCTGTAACTACGTATTAGTTTGATATATATGTATACTAGCGACTCACTCTCGCTTCGCTCGGGCTCTTCCCTAGATTTAGCACAGGCAAAGCCGCAGGATCTGCTAGTTATGCATATAAATCTTTCTCTTGAATCACTCTATCTATTAAAAAAAATCGCATCAAAATCCGTTGCGTAGTTTTAAAGATTTAAGCATACAAAGGGACATGACAGGGACAGAGAATGCGACTTTGTTTTACACTATGTAGTGATGGTGCCCGATAAAAAATGTGCCCGTTTTCCCTTATCGGCCTATGATGAATATTACTTTTCATTCGTTAATATCATCCGTATTCAGAGTAACGAAAAGCTATTTATAATACAATGAAATGTTATTGGTATATTATAGTAGAATTTTATCCCTGAAATTTACTGATGGATGCATTTGGTTGAGATTTAATTTAGTATATATGGAAAACAAGATGAAAAGAACAAAAGGCACTTGAGAACACCGTAAATAAGCAAGTGACATAAATAGAAACTGGTCCAGCGCGAGTCGGAATCACAAACAAAGGATTTAGTACCATCATACAAGATATAACACTATAATATTTTGTACACTAACTTTATTTTACTTTTTTCTGTTAGAGTGACAACAGGAATACATACTGAATATTTCTAGTTTCTACTATCTTACAATTCATTTTCATAAAATGCAGCCAGACAGACAGATGGACTAACAGCTAATGCTTAGTAATACGATCTCGTTGGCACCTTTTGTGTACGGAATTTAAAAAAATATTATTTTCAATGAAAGGTTGAAGAAGGTGCTTGCGCGCCACGCCGCCCGCGCCGCCGTGCTCGAGCGCCACGCCAACAAGCTGCACGACGACATGCGGCGCCTCACACGCGACCTGGATCTACTCGGAGACGATCATAAAAGACTGGTATATATATATATCGTTTTTTCGAGCCCCTGATGTACTATTTGATTATCTTTTGATTATAAACCAATCAGCTAGAAATCACGGTGGTACATCTGGTCCTAGGTTGAATCTTTGATTGTGCTAGAATTTGTAAAGTTTGGTAAATTATTATTGTTACACCATGTGCCAGGGCAAAGTAGATCGCGTAAATTTTTTTTGGTCAGATCGATGTCTTTCACGTCAATGTGGAACCAATGAACTTTTAAGCATATATGTTAGCCATATGTAAGTACTATCATTTGCTCAGACTGGAGATCTAAATCGGGAAGGAGTGCATACATAATATTTTATTATGCTTAATACTAGAATTGTTGATTATGACTTTAGAACTGACATCAGGTAACCTGATATTGCAATTACTATTAAAAAAAAAACAAAAACATCAACAATAAAGAATTTTTTTTTGAAGTGAAACTTCTTTAGAATCGTTGTGATTTCAAACTTAAAATAAGTCCATAGTACCAGGCACTCAGAGACGGGGAAGAGTTAGGCTTAGTTAGATTTCGCCCACCGCGAGTCAGTGACATTTCTAACTCTGTCTAACTCGTGGGTGTGACCTTCGCGCCATCTCCATCTCTCAACGAGCTTAGACAGGGTTATTTAGTATAAATATAAACGAGATTTAAAAATCAGTTTGCCAAAGAAGTTTTACTTCTGTCATGTGTACTTTGTACACACGCACCTTTTTTTATATTTATTACAGATATACATTCCAATATAATTTTTTGCAGCAAAGTCGGTTAAAAACATCAGTGCTGAACGTGGAGGGCGGCGAGAAGGAGGCGCGGCAGCAGCGCGGGGCGTGGCGCGCGCGCCGCGTGGAGGACGCGCTGCTGCGCCTGCGCGTGGCGCACGCGGCGCGCGCGCTCGCCGGCCTCGGCGACGCCGCGTACACGCTCGACGCGCAGCGCCTGCAGTTAGACGCGGTGAGTTCATACACTAATTTTATACTGCTACATTCACATATCTTTCGAAAACTTGCTAGGTTTTCTCAGACATGCATGTTTCACGATGTTTTCCTTCACCGTAAGACAAGTGGTAATCATGATAGAAATGAAATGAATGAAAATATCAGAGGTGCGAGACCCGCATTTGAACCCGCATCACTCGGTTATCCAAGCGAGCGCGTTACCGCTGGGCTACCACTGTCTCTTTGAATTTACAAAAATGCTTAGAATTACATGTCAAATATCAAGTTGATTCTTACTTATTCGAATCTGTAGAATACATATTTTTGAAAATCTTATTGAAATTTTATCGATACAAAGTCCAAATATATAGTTTTTAGATTTTAGTTACTGGACAGGTTTTAATGTTTGGTTCAAATTATAATAGTAAATATACCTGTAACAGGCGATGAACGAGCGACTAGTAGAGATCAGCGCGCGCCGCGACATGTTCGCGCTGCAGCGGCGCGAGCTGCTGCAGCAGTGCGGGCGGCTGCGCGCCGACGTGCGCGAGCGCGAGCAGCGGGTGCTGCAGCTTGTTAAGAGGTACTCTAATATGCTACTTGCTTTCACTGTTGTGTCACTGATCGTTTGGTTTGATCTTGTTATTAAGGAAAGATTTGTTATAGTTTTGCTTAAAAGTAGAGAAGTTCGGGCCAAAGGTTGTTACTGAAGACCTAAGCAGTAATAGTCTGGGAGGTAGTGTCAAATTTGACCAGAGCATTTTGGCATGGCTTTTGTTTTTTTGTATAGTCAGTTGTTCCAACGCTTATTAATAAACAAATTGTCAGTTGGCCCAAAACCGGGGCATAAGATGAGAAAATGCCAGGAAACTTGATAGTAAAAAAATGTTCTTGGACTATTTTGGCAAAGATAAAAAAGTATAAATAATTAGTTTATGAATTGTAGATCTCAAAAAAAAGTGTCAGCTGTATCATGTACGTGACAAAATATGTTAGCTGATCATGTGAACATGTCAAAAAATCAGAAAACCTTGTAGCATTTTGGCAAAGCTGAAAATTGTATATATTGAAGATTATAATTCAATAATCATAATAATTTATGTCAGCTGGAATTTTAACATGGCACAACCTGTTAGCTTGACTTTCAAAGTTTGGTTATTAGGTATATCAGATCATTATGGCATGGTTTTTGGTTTTTTGTATAGTCAGTTGTTCCATCGCTTATTAATAAATGAGGTATCAGTTGGCCCAAAACCGGGGCATAAGATGAGAAAATGCCAGGAAACTTCAATAAAAAAAAATTTTTTTGGACTATTTTGGCAAAGATGAAAAAGTATAAATAATTAGTTAATGAATTGTAGATCTTAAAAAAAAGTGTCAGCTGTATCGTGTACGTGACAAAATATGTTAGCTGATCTGATATTATACTTCATAACCAAACTTTGAAAGTCAAGCTAACAGGTTGTGCCTCGTTAAAATTCCAGCTGACATAAATTATTATGATTATTGAATTGTAATCTTTAATATATACAATTTTCAGCTTTGCCAAAATGCTACAAGTTTTTCTGATTTTTTAACATGTTTACATGATCAGCTAACATATTTTGTCACGTACATGATACAGCTGACACTTTTTTTTAAGATCTACAATTCATTAACTAATTATTTATACTTTTTCATCTTTGCCAAAATAGTCCAAGAATATTTTTTTTTTCATCTACGTTAATATTTTCTCTAGCCCAAAAGCCCCGGAGTCGCGCCAGCTGACAATTATTTTTGTTCTCATACAAGTACTAACTATCAAAATAAGTTCATAGAGTCCATGCCAAAATCACCGTAAAAATTTGACACTACCTCCCGGACTATAATGCTTAGTAGTGTGTTATAAATAACATAAACACGCCTAATGTGCCAGTGCACCTTCGGACAGCAATCAAACCGGCTGCATTCATTAATAAGCATAATTTTAGCATCAATTATCAGCCCATATATCATATTTTATCAATAAATTTAGCAACTATTACAGACTGTATTTAATTTATTAAGTGTTTAGTTGTAGGTCACGTCTCCTACAATTTCAGTGCATTGAAACATAGTCAGCAAGTCATAACATTAATCTTAGGCTTTTTTAGTAAATTTGTTTGTTTTATTTAAATTAATTTGTAATGTTATTTATATTTTTAGATATGATATATTGATAGCTTCGCTGGGTAAAGATGAAGCGGGACAACAATTATCAGTGACATTCTTCAAAATAAAGGTAATAATTTTTATAATTACTAATTGAAAAATCTTTTTGTGTTTGATAGTCCGTTTATCGCCTATTATACATGTGTGTATAGTTCTAGAGGCGTAGGTACGGCTGGTAGGTGTAGCGCGTTGCGAGTGGTTTAAACCGGTTTTAACTGGTTTTTGATGCGTGGCTATTGGCTTTTAGCTATCACTCACACTAATGCAAAACTGAGCTTACGCCTCGAGAACTGTACGTGTCGTATGCGTGTCAGTTCGCAGCGGAGCGCGCGGAGCTGCGCGCGCGCGGCGCGGCGCTGGACGCGGAGACCGCGCGGCGCGAGCGAGACGTGCGCGCGCTGGAGGCCACGCTGCGAGTGCTGCACGCCGCGCACGGACGCTTCCTGCACCGCATCGCGCCCCTCCCCGCCGACGGTACGCCTCGCTCTCACTTGTCCTTCCTACCTATCTCCCTCTCTCTCTCTCTCTCTCTCTCTCTCTCTCTCTCTCTCTTCTAATGATACACTATTGCTGTTTTATGACATTCTTGAGACTTACTCTCGTCTCTCTTGAGTATTGGTATCTTGGTGATCCTAAGTTTAATTTCCGGATCAGACTTATTTCAATTAATAAATATATTGATACTGATGTTAAAAAAATATATTTTTCGATTATTTTATTCATTAATATATACTTTAATTTAAAATGAACACAATTACTTATTAATTATTCTTTTTAATATTTTATTTAAACCTGAAAAATAATTTTAATTTAAAATGTTAAGTATTTGCGTAAATCTTATATTTACAAAAAAAAAATAACAATCTTTAGCCTAAACCTAACTCGAATTCACAAATTTATGCCAATAGCCCCTGAAATAGAAGAAATAGAAGAATTGAGTCGCCAGTACTATGAGAGGCGGGACGAGTTAAAGGAGATAAACGCTAAAGTTGCTGAACTTGAAGAGTCAATAGATGACTTCAGTTCGCAACTCACTACACTGAATGATAAATACAAGCAACTGACACTTAGAGAGTAAGTATTTTGTATGTGCTTAGTGTAATATTATGCGTAGGGCTTAGATATAAATATAATTTTATTAGTACTATTATATAAAGATTAAAGATTGCCATTTTTAATTACTTAATATAAATTTTTCTATTTAATAGATCCGAATGTGAAAACGATTTGGAGAATATTAAAGAAAGAATAGAAAAGCAAGAAAATCGACTTCAAAAAGCACATGAGATTGCTCGAGTAAACGCACGACGCGCTAAGAAACTCATAGAAGGTGCCGATGATTGGCGCATATTCCAGGTATATTATTTATTATACATTTTTCTATTCATGCCTAATGCCTGATTCATTATTAATGCTTTGTGAAAAACATTCCATTGGGTTTTAATAGGTTGCACTGGCCCTTTTAATCATATAGCGAATACTCTAATCACACTATATAGCGAATACTCTAATCTGTGTGAATGTATTTTTTTATATGTATTAACAAAAGGTCGTGTCACTCCAATTTTCATGATGAGTGGCTTTAAATTCAAAGCATTGCGTTGCCATGGCAAGATATAAAAGTACCATATCATATAAAAAGATAAATGATAATCGACGCACATTGATACTTATAACTCCGCTATAACTTGTATCAACGCTGTTAATCTAAATGTCTTGCTACAAATATACTAAAGTTAGACTGACTCCATACCCAGAACGTGATTATTTTTACTGGGACGCCGGAGGGCCCCATCCCAAGAATTTGCCACGGCCTTCAGGTAGTAAAGTTACGCCACTGCTAATGCCTGATTCATTATTAATGCTTTGTGGGCAAATATTCGAGATGGAACTGTATCCGCATACATATAATAATAATAATAAATATGCTGGGATATTATTACACATAGCGCCATCTAGTTCCGTGGAAAGCTACGAAGGAAGCTTGTGTTACAGATACCAGATAGTTGATTTACTACATATATACGTTTATATACAAACATTATACATATTATAAATATAAACACCCATGACTAGAGTACAAACATTCGAGTTTAACAAATGAATGCTCTCAGCGGGACTCGAACCCGCGACCGCTGGCGCAGAAAGTAGGGTCACTACAAACTTTATCAACACGTTATCGTTAACCACTCGACGTCTGTTCGCAGATGTCGCTGCACGCTCGCGACTACCACGAAGCGGCGCTGGGTGCGCTGACGGCGCTGGGAGCGGTTGCGGGGGGTGCGGGGGTGGGGGGTGCGGGGGTGGGGGGTGCGGGGGCGCGCGTGGCGGCTCTACTGGCGGCCGCCCGCCTCGAGCCCCTGCTCGCGCCCGCACAGCGCCGGCTTGCGCTGCTCCTGCAGAGGTACAGTGAATGAGTGAATGAAGAATGGAAATTGAACTAAGTTTCATAATAAGGCCTTATTTTCACTGTTATTCAATTTTAAAAAGTGCATGTATAAAATGTCTGTCTGTCAACTAAGTATGTAATTATAGCAGTGATGAATATGGCTGTTTTAAAATTCAAAACTGTTTATAAACTCATAACATCCACATCTATGCATAAAACAGCAGAAATTGAAAATTGAATTGATAATTTTAAAAGTACACGCACACGAAGAACAATAAAACAGGAAGACAACAGTGCAAAGCAGTACTTATTTTACATATTGCCTATATATTTATGTCAATTTATAAACTTAATATTAATGTTACATTAAAATTACAGGATCATATCAGACGCAGCGTCACTGCCAAAAGAATCAATCGCAGACGGTGATGGTAAGCTATTCTGAACAACTCCACAATACTTTCTACACAATTCTTTCTTGAAAAACAGCTATGATTTTATAGAACTACTAAAATATAACTAGGGTTGTTTGATCACTTGTCTTACCAAAAGACGTAGGCAAAAACAAAAGTTTGTATAGAATACTACACTTTAAGTAAAATAAAATAAACCAATGAGGGAGGCTTTCGATTTCAGCGTAAAAATAATATTTTTATTATCTAGTTCGTCTAGCAAATATCTTCTAGAATGGTTCGGAATGGCAAAGTTTCATATTATTGCAGTATATCTGTAAGACTTGCTGTTTTAAGGTGCAATATTAATTTTACACATTTTAAAGATATTTTACAAACACAGAGATGGTTAAGTTCTATCTATTCTATCTATACTAGGGACACCATGCAAAAAAAGGATAAATGGATACTTAACAACATACGTAAAATTTCAGAGAGTATGTTCTCGTCGTCGTCGTCAAGCAGCAGCGGTGTGAGCGCGGCGTCGACCGCGCGCCTCGCCGCGCTGCGCCGCCGCCTCGCGCCCCGCCTGCGCGAGCCCGCGGTAACTGTCGCGCCTAACGGGCCTCAAGTCTGCTATTTTACATGAATTGTCAATATGGAACAATGCAATTTTAATTCAATTACCTTTGGTCCAAAAGTTCGTAGTCTTTACAATGGTCGATCAATGGTCTTGTCATATGTCATTTGAAAGGGAATCGGTATTGCCATTATTATATACTTATTTATGTTTTAAACACTAAGAGTAAAATGATCATAAAAAGCCAAAAAGATAAATTTTAAGTGCAATCTAAAAAATAAAGCGTCGTAAATAAATAACTTTTATGTGTAATTGTCGGATTGACATTGACTTGTCTGGTCTACCAATTATTTGCAAATGTCTCATTGGAGTGTCAGTGACACACATCAGAAAACCATTGAATTAGTAGACTAACAAAATTGCAAAAAGTAGCAATTACGATGTCATTGATAGACAACTGTGACACCATTGCAATAGCAGACTTGAGGCACCGCTCACATTACGTATTGTAAACGTTCGCACACTCAATGGCTGGACGGATTTGAATAGTATTTATTTAATACTAGCGATGAGGTGCTTACTGCCATATTTAAAGTTTGTAGCACAAAAAATGACGGCGAGAGCCCTTAGACCTTCTTAATCCGGCCCTGTCGCAGAATATGTTCTTAGCGCACGTTTACTAACTATAAAGTACTTCCCTGTCAAATTACACCTTTATAATAGCAAACGAAGCGGTTTTCGAAATTTCGTGATGAGTGAGTGACCTTCCTTTTATATTTAGATACAATACAAATTACCTTAACCTTGAGTAACATTAACTTGAATAACGCTACTATTAAATACCTAGGGACGTACCCGAGGTAGCTTATAAAGTCTATCATAATTTCAAAATATGTAGTTTAGGTAAATTCACCCAAAGAAATAATTAAAGATTCAGAATAAAATTTTAAAATTATTTGTTGTTTTATGTATAGATGACAGTTTAATGAATATTTAAAATCTTAAAACAGCCACATCTATGACTTTTATAGTTCATTTCACGCCACTTGACAGCCACTTTATATACATTATACATACTTCATACATTGCACAAACGCTGAACTCAATATTTTCGAAATTATAATTTTGCGACATATCACCTTCATCCATTCATATCTTCAATTGACACCTTCGTGCATACATTTCTGAACCACATTTAGATGAAACGAATGAATTTTATGAAACATGCGATGGTTAACGAATTGAATTACGAAAAATCTAGGAAGTCCCGAGCGATGCAATAATAAGTCACTAGTAATATAATATATATTTATACTTAATGAATGTTAATATTATAAATATTTTTCCAGCTGGTCGACGATATCCGTGAACAAGGTAAATATTAAATATTTAATAAGTTTTAGTATAGGAAGAAATAATAATACAGTAAAATAAAATTAAACATTTGGACTCTTTCTTATATGGCGATGCCGCTCATACTTTTGTTACGCCGCTATAAAATATAACTAAGTACCAATATGCCAAGATAAAAACTAACCTCATCTCCAAACACTTAGGCTATTGAACCCATAGTGCCTGGAGCATGAAGCAAAGCGTTAAACACGACAATTACTTAAGTAAAGTTAAAGTAAATCTAATGCTTATTAACTTTTCTATTTCATTTTAAGTTTAAATTCGGTCATAAAATAAACAAATAAAAAACATAAAAATATAGGAATATTTCAAATTATTTTAGGTTTGTACTTAGATTTGCCTATAACAATAATTATTAGGCCTTGACGCCTGAAAAAATGGCCTTGCTTGACCTTTTCGTAGTTTTTCTAAAGGTAATTTCTTAGATTTGTAATTTACTACGTATAATAAATTTCGGAAGTGGCGAATAACTTTTCGCAAATGTTTCGTGAAATTAATGCGAATATTTTTCATTCCTAATCTATATTAATATAAAGCTGAACAGTTTGTTTGGTTGAACGCGCTAATCTCAGGAACTACAGGTTCGATTTGAAAAATTCTTTTGGTGTTGGGTAGTCCGTTTATCGAGGAAGGCTATGGCCTATGGGCAATATTACATCAGGCTACGACTAATAGGAGCGGAGTATCAATGAAAAATGTTGCAAAAAGGGGAAGGACGGGCGTTAGTTCTGCGAGGTATCATACCGCGCGACTTAGAAAGAATTTGGTTCCCGGTCTTTAGAACGCGTGCGAAGCCGCGGGAAATGCTAGTAAAACTATATAACTATTCAGTTTTTTTCTGATTACATTTTTAAACGACGTCGTCAAACAGTCCAATATGATGTATGTCTGTTATTTCAACTACTAATTTGCAAGTATTGTTGTAGCGCGGCGGTCAACGGTTTCGCTGCGTGTCATCTCGCTGGGACTGGACGAGGCCGCGCCGGCGCCGCCTCCCTCCGCCGCCGCGCGCAAGTCCTTGAGATAACGATCTGGCAGCCACATCCATTTCACATTCCATTATATTACTTTTTGTACAATGTAAACTTAATTATTTTTGCTAATATTTAATTTCTTAAAATAAAGTATTTTTATAAAATAAATCAGTTTTATTAATTTGTTGGCTTTATTACGAAATGCGATATCTCTTAATGAGGCTCTATATTTTAAATACGCTCACCTCGTTTTTTATTCAATCAATATTTTGAATGTTTTTGTGGCACAAAAATCAACAATGTATATATTATAAACGTTATGACTTATGAGTACCCATTTTTTTACATGACCATTAGTTAGATAAGTGGTGACAATGTTAAAAATAATTAACATCTGAAAATTTTAGTGGTGAAAACTCGAGATTTGAAACCGTTGCATATATTTTCCCAAACAAGCGCGTGACCAATGACCATAATCTATACATATAAATAAAATTGGAGTGTCTGTTTTTAATTTCAAATTAACAGCTTTTCACTAAATGCATATGAAATTATACTACGATATACGATACTAGCAACAAAAAAAAAACGTTTTTTAAATTTTAGTCTGCCTATCTTCCGTTTGTTCCAGCTAATCTCTGAAACGGCTGGACCGATTTTGATGGGACTTTTACTTCCAGATAACTAATGCTATAAGGCATAACTTACTTTTTAACCGACTTCAAAAAAGGAGGATGTAGAAATTTTAATTATTTTAACTAGCGGAACCCGTGGCTTCGGTAACGCTAAACCTAGGGTGTAGGGACGAACCCGAGCGAAGCGAGGGTGAGTCGCTAGTATTATTTACATGTCCTTCATTATTTAAACATGATTTAGGTACTTATGACCTATTCAAATAAATATTTAATATTACTACTATATAGAAATTGTTATTTGTAAATTATTCCATAAATAATCTTATGATTACATCTCGGCTTCAAATCCAATATCACAATAATTTCAATTTCACATATTTTCAACAAATTTACCTTGAAAGAAACATGTCAACAGCTAAATCAGTGACTGCCTGAGCCATACCACTATTATTGAAAACAAGAAAAATCAAAGTTCTATACGCTTTTTTATCATTTATTACAACATTTCAAAATTCTTAATACCATTGAGTTTACAGTATATATTTTTTCCAAATAAAGACAATGTGAAACAATAGGTTTGATTTTAGTTTTCTTGTGATGGATTTCAAAATATTATTGTCAAATATCTAGATCCAATATATTATACATATATATTTTATACTTTATATTTAAATTTGATATATTTGTATTTACAGGTACATACTTTCTATGTGAGCCAATTTCTACTTTGCATGTGCTAAGGGTGATATGATAATGTTATATTAGACAATTTTCTAATGACTGTGCCTTCAAGTGACAAACTCTATTACCTACCTAATGATAAAACACATCACTACAAATAAATTTTTTGAATGCACAAGTATTTGAAATGATTGGGGCTGCTAACATTTGTAAAACTACAACCCAAATAACTCAGTGAGGGTCTAAATATCTAACACTGCTCAAATTCAAACACTACTTAATATTTATAAATAATCTATTAATCTACTTATTAAATATTGTCATGAAGATTAAAACAAAGAATTTTTGAACTTTGTTAAACAGGAACTTTTTCAATAAATACTCATTTGTTTTTTAGCTCCACTCTATATGCAAATTAAGTAGTAATTTCGCAAATTCATCATACATTTTAATAAATAATCATTCATAATGTTAGAAAAAAAATACTTTTTTGACTATTGTGCATATTTAATAATTTTATGAGATGTAATCCTGTTCAATGGCAAAATATATATTAAAATGGAGGGAGTTTTTTTATAAATTCAATAAATTGTACTCACAATAAATACAATACACTTATTTCAACTAAGTAATTGACAAATAAATTTTTGTTTTACCTACTTAAAAGGTAATATTTAATTATAAACGTTTTAATTATTTTTAGGTAGAGTAGGCCTAGTAAAGTGTGTAAATCGCTCAGGCCATCTAAAATTTGATAGGTATCTTTCTTCTTATTCTATTAATAAAAAGCATTAAAAGGGGCAATGTCCTAACATTCATTCAATAAAATTCAAGGGTGCATTCTTTATAAAAATCATATTCAATTCAGATATCTCACAAAACATTCATAAAGTGATTTATATAAAAATGATTTGTTTTTAATTTTTTTCAGGAAACATGATTATGAATTTGTATTAATACAATAAAATTAAATAAATTTATTTAAATTAATTCTAACACTGTTTTTACAAAAATTAAAAAATACTATTGTTGTAAAATGTACAAACCAGAAATAAAATGTTTCTACTCTACAAAAAGGGCATAATGGCTGGAATATGAACTACCAAGGCCAAATAACATTGGTATCTCAATAGTGAGGAAACCATGTGCAAACTTGTAGTGCTTGTCACTAATGTAACACCTTCCGCGACAACACTTAACTTCACATTGCCAAATTGGTCTTTCACTAATTTCAAACAGTGTTAGAATATCAAAGCGTCATAAGTCAGGGAAACGTAACGGATCTTCTACATAGTCTTCTGGTATAACAAATAATTCTTCAGGTATATCATCACGGAAATCAAATCTTTGGAAAGTAATTTTTGCTGTGACTGTTGGAAGAATAGGTATATCAACTTTCACTGGAAAACCTTTGGGTAATTTAAGAGCCACAAACTGACGTAGCTTAGCAAAATGTTTAAAAGGGGCAATCACTTCCAACACATTTAGCAACATATCTACACTTAATGGAAAATCATCACTCATGGCAATAGTAGCTCGAAAATTTCTTGAAGATTCTTTATATACCAACTCTCTTCCCAAGCTTGGGTATTGACCAATAGGAGACGATATGTAAGTTGCCCAGTCAATGCCACTTTCTGGTGGAGGATTTAATGAAGCTCTCCTTACTGGCTCACCGTTAGTATCTAAATGTTGAGTGTTACCTTTAGTCAAACTTTCAATAATAGCTTTATTTTTTTGTAAATCATCAGTAGATAAATGCTCTCTTCTTTTGCGTGATTCTAACACAAGACCTGTAATAGTGTAAATGTCACTTTTATAAAGTCCTGCAACAATTTCTTTGCGGTCCTCACGAAAAATCCAGCCAGACTGTGCTCTAGCAAATGAAATTGCTTTTGTTGACATTTGAGCTGCTAAAATATCACTTGACATAAGAATATCTACTTCATCCTCTATCTCGTTTTCTGTTTCTTCATATCGGACTCGTTGATAAACTTTGACTTTATTATCGAGAACTGTAAGAGACTGACTTGGAGGTTTCTCTCCTTGAAAAATGAAAGATATGTCACCTCTTTCCCATTTCATATCGCTGAAATCAACTAAAGTTGTATCTAACCTTATTCCAGAGCCTGATTTGTATATTTTACATACATCTGATGGTAATATTCTAGAGACTAAAGGTACCCACGAATGGAAGTCCCACTTTAATTCCATGTAAAAGTTTTGAATCTGTGATAGGGCTCTAATAAGATCTGGTCTTCTACACTCCATCTGTTCTCGTGCTTGTTGTTTAAGTTTACGTACAAGAGAGGATATTGTTTGACGATCTCCATAGCTAATAGCCTCTGCTAGTGGAGACCAACCTGCGAGATTCTTAACTTTAACAGGGGCTCCATGTGCTAACAACAATTGTACACATTCTTTTCGGCCTAACATAACTGCTAGATGTAACGCTGTATTTCCATGTTTATCTTTTCGAGTTACATCGTTAAATCGTAATAGCGATGATAGTTTACGTACGTCTCCAACGAACACGCACTCGTGAAGAGGATATGCCTCGTCTATGTCATTGCAAAACATAGTGTACATTTCGCATTAATATTTTTATTTGTCACTAATTTTGTAGATTATTCAATAAACACAGTATATAACGTATTATCATCTAATCAATACGATAAGATTATAATGAAA
This sequence comes from Boloria selene, assembly GCA_905231865.2. Taxonomy (NCBI): domain Eukaryota; kingdom Metazoa; phylum Arthropoda; class Insecta; order Lepidoptera; family Nymphalidae; genus Boloria; species Boloria selene. Next base: position 6,056,005 of record HG993133.1, read on the forward strand.
TGGACATTGTAGATTTTCTTACATTTTGATATTTTAAAAGCCATTAATGTTGTATTAGTTTTTTGTTATTAATATATTAATGTGCACAGCTTCCTTGTTTACAAAAGAAACATAATTTTATGTTGCAATATTGTATAATTTTTATCAATTAAACATATCGAACTAGCGCCTGCATTTGCAACAGATTGACTAAGACTATCATAAAGTATTTATAACACTGACAATGACGTATTGACGTTTAAATATTCTCTATTCTCTATGGTCAACTACAACGTAGCTTTAAAGGTTCGTACGCACTAGGCGTAACTTCGCGACAGCGTACCGTCGCGCTCGCGCTAGGGTGGTATACCTGATAGTGTCGCGTCGCGTCGCGCCGCGTCGCTCAGCCCGACCGTTTCGCTTAGTGAGTACCTTCCTTACCGTACCTTAATTATTAAGGGGTCAGTAACATTGATTTCTAGTCAGTTCTTTATTAGGAATTTAATATTAGAATTTTAAAAACTAGATTAATCCTATACTACAAAATATTATCGATCGCGTAGGAAAATCACACATTGTATTGAAAATCAATTGATTCAATTACATGTAGATTCAAAAAATAATAACGATTATCTAATTAGCTAATTTCAATTGAAATATAATATATCTTCCGAATGTTTGATTTGTATATAATTTAATCTTGTAATATCTATAGTACTTAGCGTTAGTCATAGAGAATAAAATTGTAAATAACTAATAAGTGATAACTAGATGGCGCTACCTAACACATCTTTGTTTTCTTTTCACCTTTCAATAATGTGTAAAGATTGACAAATACGCGCAGAAGTATACAGATCTTTTTAATTTCATTCTTTCGATTTCGCATTATAAGTGCAATAAATCTCTAGAACGTAATTTGATTGAAATTACCTCGGCAAAAATATAACATAAATATCAAAACTTAAAATTCTATTTTGTCATAAATAACTTAACCGGATTGGTGCAATTGGATTATAAATTTATATTATTGATTTTCGATATGTTTTACAGATCAAAAATAGTTTATCAGCTCTCTTATCAAGTCGCTCTTAAGTAGTGTTTATTAAAAAAACTATAGAAAAATTGGTTTACCGGTTTTTGTGCACAATGTTATCCTTTATCTGACTTTATAAATATTGTGATAGTCATAGACACAGTCATCATTATTAGAAGTTCCTGTTAAATCATGTAAGTATGAATATTCATATTTATTTACGTCAATAATATTTAGATGTTCATTTTACTTTTAACAAATGTACTGATTTGTTCTAAGAAAATAGTATTACTTTATTTTTATTTACCATACCCTTTTTTTAACTGTAGTTACCCTAAGGAAAGATTATTTAAATTAGAATCAATTTAATATGGACAGAAGTATGATTATTTTATTATATTTTTTTCCCTTTTATGTAAATTTAAATAGTTAATAATAATATTAAAAAAAACAATGTTTTGTAATGAATAATACAACCATAATTAAATATGATATACATATAACTATAATGAATCCAAGGATTATTATATATTTATTAAAATAATTTAGTAATAAGTACCTATTTTTCAAATGGTAATTTTATTTTATGAACAATGGTTTCATCAAATAAATATTTTGTAACTAATAATAAGCAGTAAACTACCAATTCTATTTAATTGGTTTGTTCAACACATCTCCAGCTTCCAAGCAGATGTCTGCCATGTTATAGATAACAGCTGTTGTTTGTTGAATCTGAGAGATAAAATTAAATTTCTTATCAGTCTTCAGTACAAATTTCACAGTGGAATTTTTTTTAAGTATACTAATTATTTTGTTTTGTAAACAAATACAATTTTTATCATCCACATTACATTTTAGAACTCTTTTGTTTTCATTGAAATTAGTTGTAGATTGATAATTATTTCAGAATTTAAGATATTTTGTATTAAAAATAAAAGAAAAATCATTTTCAGGTTTGCCCAAATTCCCCCATTTTCTAGGCTGACCCCTTAATAAATGTGATGTTATTAGAATTATATTTAGAAGTTTATACACCATAGGAAGTCATTATTTACTTCAGCAGTTGCAAGCATCATTTAGATGTCAAAACCTCTAATATAAATCTCATAGTTATTATAATATTAAAAAGAAAAGTATCTAAGTTTAATGTGATAGAAATAACTTGTAATGTTTGGCACATTACTTAACAAATAAACATAAAAACACTTTTGATGATAATGTTTGAGGCCAAGAAACCCACATTAGTGTGCAGTTTGCCTTGCGAGGTCACTCCAGATATTTTATGATAGTAGAGTGCACTGTTGTATCAACCCTTTAGTTGTTGTGTTTTGCTTCCGCGTATTTTCAGTCAGGGCGCCGTGGTTTAGTGCATAAGCGATCCTGCGACACCCCAGTAAGCATGAAAGATTTTGATGAGTTTATATAATTACCTATATGTATGTAGGAAGTTTGCCTAAATGCATTTCTCAACTTTAAAAAAAAGAAATTAAAAAAAGAATTTTGTAGTGGTAGTGCCATGCTTGTTACCTTCGGGTAGCAGCCGAATGGGCCGGCACGCCTCGTATAGTACCACTCTCTCACAGAAAACCGGCGTGAAGTGGCAGCTATGCTGTCGCGTTTCGTCCGGTAAGCGAGAGTCCGGGAGGCCCACTCCCCATCCCTGATCCCTCCCTCCTACCTCCCTCCCCCTTTTCCTTTCCTTTAGGCGTAGGGTGAAAGTGACACTAGGATCCGCCGCGCCGCGTCTGTCTGTCTTTTCGCGATAAACTCAAAAACATGCTGTTTTCACAAGTAGATAGAGTATATCTTGTGGAAGTTTTTAGTATATAACCAGCGGAACCCGCGGCTTCGCTCGTGCTGAATCTAGTAGCGAACCCGAGCGAAGCGAGGGTGTATCGCTAGTAAGAATTAAAGTGCTTGATGTTTTGGTGCCATATTATGTCTTATAGAAAAATATTTAAATGTAACTGGTGATGAGAAATGTTAAAAAAAAACAAATAAACAAATATTTACAAAAAAAAAAAAACGGACTGACTCTAAATAAACAAAATAATAAAAGAAACTAAAAGATGAATAAGTATAAGGAATATCACTACATAGTATAAAACAAAGTCGCTTTCTCTGTCCCTATATCCCTATGTATGCTTAAATCTTTAAAACTACGCAACGAATTTTCGTTGCGTAGTTTTAAAGATTTAAGCATACATAAATGCGGTTTTTTTAATAGATAGAGTGATTCAAGAGGAAGGTTTATATATATAATAACATCATTAAATAGTGGAGAAATACTGTTATAACTAGCGGATCCCGCGGCTTTGCCTGTGCTAAATCTAGGGAAGAGCCCGAGCGAAGCGAGGGCGAGTCGCTAGTCAACATAGTAAAATGCAGTCAAAGACATGCATATTACATAATATGTACAATGTACATGTTTTTAATAGCTTCTGGCTGGCCCTCTTCCGGTGAATTTCTTGTATCGGATTGATGGATAGACTATATTCAGAATTATTCAAGCATTATATTTTAATGTAAAGTAAAGATAATAATACCTTATACCGACCGAGTTGTTTGAAATAAATTTGGACAAAAGGCCAGTAAGGAATCAGTTTGTTAAAAAATATGCTGCTGTTGCGATAAATATAATATTTGCAAATACTTAAAACTGAAAAGTTATAGTAATGTTTTCTATCGCAGTTACTTGCAGTTGCTGTTTAATTCGTGTTTCAGGCCGAACAAGACGTACACAAGTTTTTTGAGTTTTTATTTGTATGTTTAGGTTCAGCTTATGTACCATGTAGGTACATAGGCCCATATTCAATTTTACAAAACATACTTATGTATTTGTTGAAATATCACATGCGGATACATAGTTAAAAATATTTGATGATATACAAAAATAAGTCAATAAGTGCTACTTATCTTTCATTTGTTCGAAAAAGATATAATAACACATACGTCGTACATCCAAGACGTAGACTATAATAATATGACGACGTAGAAACCTCTAACTAAATCATTGATTGCACTGCACTGTTATTGAAAAATCAATATCACAACTGACCCAATAAGAAATACACGTGTCCATCTCATGGGGTCATAGATAAGTTAATTTAAGGAAGTTGTTATAGTGAATTAAGAAGTTTATTATTTCCTGTACAGGTCGTGTACGGTCCATAGTCGGTACAGAAAATATTCAGTAGCTAGTTCTTATTTTTTCCTTATTTCTTTCATATCAATATCGATCAGTTCATACTTCTTATTACGTTATTCGAATTGCCTTGCTATCCCATGTATACAAAAAGTATTTTTAATGAGTTTTTTTATATTGATTAGTCATTAGTTTGTTGACCTACCTTCCTTATTAATATTTGAAATATTTCGATGTTAATGAACACAAAATGTTTGCAAATATTTATATTTAGATCAGTGTATTGATAACATTTTCATGTCCATGCCTATTAGTGTTTCTTAAAGCATTAAATATTCCTCTGTCCACGATGTCAATAAATCATACTGTGATTATTAAGACGGGGCAAACGGATGAGCTACCACGTCGGGCGCCATCGCCATGCGCCGCCCTCCTCACCCCGCTGCCCACCCCTTTGTCGTACAGTTGCACGATTCCAGCCTGCGAAGTAGACGTGTGCGCGATATGTCGTTTAACCCACCGTCAGCGCTTCTTCATGCGAATATCGCACTGGTTCGTGGCATCTATGCATGGACCACATTAGATGCTTTTGCACATCATATCTCATCATATGTATTACGGATGTTTTCACCATTTATTGTTTTATTTAAAACAGTTTGTCTCATTTTTATAACTTAGTAATGTTAGATTCATACATATATTTGTTAATAAACATGATTTATTTGATCATATAGATATCATATAGAGAAAAGTTGTGTTATGCGTTATTGTTTAGTGTATGCTTTGTGTCAAAAAGCAAGGAGCGAGAGATTTGAGTTGGTACTTTATTTTATTCCAAAAAAAGTGCGACTTTAGTTAAAAGTTAAAATTTAATACGGAAATAATAAAGTGCAATGAAATGATCCGTGACAAAGTATTCGATTAGCATTTTGATGGCCACATGCCAATCTGATAAGCATTGCGTTGGCAATAATATAAAATGAACTATATTATTTATACACATAGATTTTTACAATGTTTTTATAGTGGATTATTCTCGAAATGAAAGAAAACTGCACTATAATACTGCCTTTATGTTTAAAACGTGGGTGTCGGGCTGTTACGTACCAGTGTAGGAATATTTTCCACCTTCGCAACGTAGTTCCGAGATACTGTTGTTGATTTTTTGTCATACTCGTCCGTTTCGCTTGCTGCTTTTAATTCTAGACTACATGAAAAGATTATAAAAGCAACTCTACAAATTGTGGTTGTATTTTTTAATTATAATGTTTTCCTTTTCTATTTTCGCTTTGTAGGTATTTCAACATTTTCTAAATGTTTTCCATGAACAACCGAGCCTAGCAAAGAATGAAATTTCGAATTAACGATAATTTTCATATTAACGAAAAATATTTCGTGAGTGAATAAAATGCGTTGAGGCACAGCGTATAATATTGTGACTAGTTATCCCTATTTATTAAATTGCGGAATAGCTATACCCTCCTCATTACCATATTTTCATTTACTTACTACTATGTAGCTAATTTGGAAAATATTGTTATTTATAAGTTAGTCCACACTGACTACAGATAGAATAGTATCTGTATTCTGTATTCAGTGCAAAAGCAACATGGAATACTTATATAGTACGTTTAGGATTTTAGATTAATCTAGTTTATAATTTCGATAGATCGATTTCGATCCATCTACGAGTATATTATGGCTTTGTTTTACTTCTATATACAAGTAACGAAGTATGATGTATGATTATTTAGACTTTGAATTAAAGAATGTTTTCAAAATTTTAAGAAAGCGTGCACATAGCTCGTTGCCAAGGTTACAGGGTGGGTGCGATCAGCTGGACTTACGTAAGGCACGCGGGCGGCAGGGCGGGGGCTGAGGTTAGGGCCGATCGATACCTGCTTTCTCCTCTTCATGTCGCTCTGCCTTGATGGTATTCGCTACTAAACTTGATTGTATAAACGACCCTGACAAACATGCTCTCAATAAATTTGTAATTAAAATGTATTGGAAAATTTCAAATAACTTCGTATTAAAATATGTATAATAAATAATTGTTTTAAAATTTGATTATCGTAGGTAGGTATATTGTGTTATCTTTTGACTATTATCCTGTTTAGGTAACTTACAATATTTTGGACGATGACGCAATAAAATATAATAAGTCTCGTTAAAACTGTAATCATAACAGCATATCAAAGAGACAAATTTTACCCACAATAAAAATAAAAATATTGCCCAAATCGTAATGAGTTTTCTTATGTTTACGCATGTTAGCCGCCGTGATATTATGATAGCCAAGTCATGTCATGCGCGAAATTAAAATAACGAGTTTTTGTGTACAGCTAAGATGTTATGCGCATCGCATTAAATATCAAAACTTGACGAGTCCTGTAAATGTTATAGTTTTATTCTAATAGACTATAATCTCTATAATCTTATGCTGACAACACAAACATGACAAATAAAATAATACAGGTTTATCAAGCCACTATTAATATCAGGTATATTCTATAATAATATATTAAATATGAATCACTTTCCCTAAAGATGAGATGTCTTATCAAGTAGATATAGATGACACATCGGTTATTTCAAAATTATAGCGGACCAGCATTTTCCTGCGGCTCTGCTATTTTACCTGATAGTTTTATACTGTTTATTGCAATTATCTAACTATCTATAGTACCATAATATATATTACCCACTCTCATTTATAACCTACCTAAACATATATGACTAAAGTACTAAAGTATCTACTAGTTTTTTCGTGAAAGGTTAACCAACATACATTTATACATTCTCACAAATTTAGCGTTTATAATCCGTATTACTGTATGATTTTGCTTATAATGTCGAAATGGACGATGGAAATTTATCAGATGAAATTCCTAGTTGGTACTCGTAGCTTGCAAGCAATAGTTTTACCAAAAAATAAGAACTCATGAGTAACGCAGTAAACACAAAAAACATTTTACATTATATACATATACTGATACACTTAAAATATGCGTTATTATTCTAAGCATATACACATATTTTCCATTAGGTAGGTACAAGTACTTTCGGTTTGGGTAGGTTCCTACATCTTGGCTAGGAATGTCGTTAACAAATTAAGCATTTTATGTTCTTTGTACATAGAAATGTAGGTATATTCATTATTTGTTTATTTGGTTACGAGATAAGCGTTGAATATTGCTAAAACATAAAATCAAAAACAGCAGATACTATAGAAGCATGTTTTTAATATTTTGCCTTACCCTGTCTACATGAGTCTATGTATAATCCTAGACGTGTCTTGTGTCAAGTACGGAAGTATTTTACTATCATATATTAACGTTTATAATAGGATTTACGCATAAAGGAAAATATTATTTAGTTACGTTTATTATTTAGTTGTGACACTGCCGTTGCAAGGCAAGGTGATGTGCATAAAAATATAGTTATATGTAATGTGCACGTATTTGCATTCACTTTGGATCATTAAAAGAAGTGTAATAGTTGGGTTCGAACATAATATCTTATACCTTATGTATGATATATTTTTCTTCATGAAAATGACTTCATGTAAATAGGCGTTTGAATAATATATAATCGGTATTGTTTCTATTTTCCTTGGTAATTTTAAATTGTAGGGGGATTTCACGAGTTAATATTATACGCGCCTGCAAAAAACTAATAGTGATTATTCTAAATATGATATTGCTTCACTTTTTTCGAAATACTTGTGTACTCGTATGAGATTATGTTCTGTTTATTTTAAAGAATCACATCATATAAAAACATCACGATGAAATATGTAGACATAATTTATGTTGAAGTAAACAAAATAAAAAGTTACTTTCTTGATACAATCGCTCACACTTACCTATAAGGAAAAACAAAGTACATCTCGTACTTTATTTTTCTTGTGATGCACATTGAGAGGTTTAGAAAAAAAATCCGGAAAGTAAATTGAACCTGTAGCTATGTTGACAGTGCAGAATGTCGTATACAAATATTTGAACTGCTTCTATTTCAGTTTTTTTTGCAAATCACTTCTTAATCACATCTTCGCTACTCACTTTCATGTTTGTTTATTATGTGATGCTTTGCTTTCTTTTTATTTATGTGGCTTGGGTGGTCTCTGTTGTGTTGCAGTGCGCGTTTGTTATGGTGCTTGGCTGTTAAGTGGTGTCATTTTAATGTGCAAGCGGAAGTGCTAATTCGCTGGCGCAGCGAATAAAAAGTCGCGATGTCGTCACCCGCGCGAGCACCACCTTCAGCAGTGCCGCCTGGCGCGGGCATGCTGCCTCCCGGTCCTGGACCTTCTCGACAACGCTCTCTAAAGGACCGTCTCAAGGATGGAATCACTGGACCCTTTCACTGGCAGTAAGTGTACTGATTAATTAGGTTCAAAACTTTATTTACAGAAAAATCTTCTCGGGGCCACCTCATGAGTTTTAATGGTACTCGTACTTACGCTTGCAAACTTCTAAGCATGATTATTTACTTACTATCTCTATCTATTGCTTCAATCTAGGTTCTAAGCATGTATTTAAAGGTAAGTAATATATCAACAAGTTTGTTAAGTGATTGATCACTCTTGTTATTAGAAATTATAATTATATTTAAATATGCGTCATATCTTAAGTTAATATTTTTGTCATACAATTTAACGGCCTAGTTACTCACCCTCGCTCCTCTCAGATTCGTTCCCTAGGTACCTACGCTTAAACTATGTATTAGTATTTTGTATGTTGACTAGTATAATTAGCTAATATCATACTAAGTTTCATCGAAATCTATCTAGTGATTTTTCCGTAATGCGGTAACAGGCAGGCAAAAAATCTTAAAATAATAGATTCGGACTCTTGTGTTGATAATGATGACTATTTAAATAAGATTATCTCTAAGATTTCCTTTCAATACTAGGACATCAGGCCATAGTCCACCTGGCTGGTCAAGTGCAAGTGTGCGGGCGGATATATTGTGTAGATCATTCGAAAACTTACTAGGTTCTCTCAGACATTCAGGTTTTTTCACGATATTTTCTTACATTCAACCTTGATTAAGACACGGATTTGTACCCGCTTCACTCTTCATACTACACTCATCACTTGACTTATTAATATGATATTAAATTCATGAAAAAATATAATATATTAATATTATGTATAATATTTTGAGTAAATACCTATTCATGTTCAAATGGATTATCACTTTTGTTTGCCTTGCTTTTGCTGACGCTGTCTTTGATTGGGTAGATAATTATGGATAAAAAGAAACCTTTCATACATTTTGCTTTAATTATTTATCTATGTTTCAAAAAAAACTAAATGTTTAAATGCACGGTGTAGTAAGAAAAACATTTAATAAAAACAAATCAAAAGAAAATTAAGTTACGTTTTAATTTTAAGAAATAAATAAAAAATGTGTTCATTTTTACACGCTTTTTATTAGCTTCACCTGTATGTTTGTATGTTTGTATGTTTGTTTGTAACCGACTTCTTTGGGCGCGATTTTGACCCACTTTAAACGGTCAGATTTTGTTCAAACTTTGTAGATTTATTGAGGACCGATTTGATAAAATTATTCCATTTTTCAATTTGCAAAATATGATTTTTGCTAGAAAAAGTAGAAAATAAATAATAGTTTAAAAAAACTAAAAAACACGCTTTTTATAGAAAACCGAACTAAAAAATAGAAAATAAAATTTTATTTTAAAAAAAGCGTGGGGTGCTTTTTAAGATATTATCGAAATGATAATGACACCATTCACCCCGCTTTTTTTAAAATAAAATTTTATTTTCTATTTTTTAGTTCGGTTTTTTTAGTTCGGTTTTCTATAAAAAGCGTGTTTTTTAGTTTTTTTAAACTATTATTTATTAATACGTAGGTATATGTATTTCTTACAAAAATAGCAGAAAGAAGTGTCTTAAACAAACAATCGTCATAAACAAGTTGAGTTAGCGTTTACACTTTCTTATTATTTACCATTATAAAATTAATTTTACAAATAGTGCTTAATGTCGTGGTACACAAATACAAGAAAAAGGAAGAAATAGCACATCATACCAGAGAAAAATAAATTAAGTCTGTAGTTAGAGCTTTTTTGCATAATTCATAAAATATTTTTACCTCTAATTTATATTTTTCACTTTTAAAAGCTCTTAGATACTTATGCGGATGTCAATTTATAACATCACATTGTTTTAATAATTTTATACCATCAAATAGCCTATTGTGATGAATATTTGGTAAAACTGCGGAAAAATATTACATCTCTGAGGAATCTACTCAGAGAAGGAACCCGAGCGGAGCCAGCGTGACTTACTAGTAGCTAGTAGGTATTTTCATATTTATGTAGGTACGTTGAAGACAAAAGCAGCATATGACTGACGTCATAACTCTGCTCCATATACCTACTTAGTAGGTATATACAAAGTAATGTACATAGTCTAGGTTTAATATAAATATTTACATCATGCATTATTATCTAGAATGTATACATAATCACACCCTATCAGTTCTTTATCTCGGTGAACAGCCTCCTGTACCTGAGGCCAGTCATTTAATTAATATCTTTACTTTTTAAAAAGTATGTATGTACGTAAAAATATGAACTGAAATAGATTCTGATCGAATACACAATTACATAAATTGTAATTGTGTATTCGATCAGAATCTAAAATTTACCTTTTTGCTGGCTCAGAACATTTTTTTTTGTTCGAAAGTTAGTATCACGGAACATGAAAATGAGTTTCAACTGAAGAATGTTGTATTAAACGTATTGCTACTGCAAATGCTGCTGCTGCTATCAACCTCGTAACCATTAATAAGTACTGCAACGCATTGAAAAAATCGATCGTAACATTTATAGGTCCTGATTTAATGTTTAATTTAAGTAAAAAGTGGTTTTAAAAAGAAAGTCTTGGAAGCATAATAACTTCGACCTATTAGAATAACACAATTTTTAAAACCTCACTAAAATTGCTTATACATACCAGGGTCTGTTTAACCTCAAATGCTGCTGAACTGATTTTTAATACATTCAAGTGAAAGAAAGTAGGCTAGTGGGATTAGAATGATTTAAGCAGATATGCATAAGAGCTATGTAAGTAATTCTATGATGTTTCTCGAATCTCGCATCACTTATTTGCTTGGGGCGGTCTTTGTTGCACTGCTGTGTTGACTGTTCCGTCATCTGTCAAGGTGCATAGTGCATACGAGTATGCCACAGCGTCCTTGGCCGATATAAAATGTTTAGGCGCAAGCAAGTGGTATGGGGGTGAATCAGCTGCATTGTTTCCTTTGTCCCGTCCCATATTATACGTACGTATGTATATTACAAATGAGCTACGATTGTGGCAAAAAATAATGTTGGTATTTTTACGGCAAATCTCTACTGTTCGCAACTTGACCTACATTAGTCGTCTTCCGCTCTAGTTTCCTTGTCTTAAATGTTAGGCCTCTCAAATATTATAAACACATTAATAAATGTTAAGCGATGGTGGCGCAATTAAAAATTTATAATTACATATACTATACATGTAATTAATAATTATTATCTATCTACGTTTAGTAATACACGAAAAATGTATATTTTATTATAAAAAAAATATAAGAAAATAAATTTAGGTAGGTATTATACCTACTATATGGTTGTGTGTGGAGATCAAATAGTAAACGCTCATTTTTCTTGAAGTTATATAATTAATAAAAAAATATTCGACCTATTCGAATTCTATACCTGCATTTTATTTTTAATATTGTTGTATTTTACGTGGAATATTTTGTAAGGATAAGTTAATATGTGCTAGAATCGTGACGATCTAGAGTACGCGAGGCCGTGTCACATTAGGCGAGTAACAGTACAGTCACGCGCGTCCTGCGGCGCACAAAACGAGCCGCCTCATCGACCACCTACCACGACCGATCGATTTCACACCTACGCCTTTGTCACATCTCTATCTATTTTCCCTTTTCTTATTTGCATATCTATATTGCATTCCATTGTGTAATTGACTGATTAGCATCCTTTTGTTTTCTATCAAATGAGGAAAATAAAGATACAGACAAGAAGCGTAGTTGGCAAATTCTCTTAAACTGTCATTATTTATCTGATTATATTATTGTATATATAAGGTTGATATCGAATCACACGCTTCTATTAGGTATTATCACAGTGCGCGTATACAGGATGCGCCTCTTAAAGAGTAGTAATGATAAGGAAAAAAAAATAAAAATTTCGAATAAGATAACAGAAAGTCTATTACCAAAATCCACATCATATTTACCTTTTGTTTGTAATGGCTGCTACTGCTTCAAATATGTAAACTAATTTTAAAGGAACTTTTATCGGCGTATAGTTGTTGAAGCTTGATATAAGCTTAATCTTGAAAGATATAATGAGACGAAGTAGTTACTAATTATCTGAATACGTGGGATGGGATAGAATCTATAAAGCAAAGCAAACCGCCGCCTTAGAAAAAAAAGTCGTAACATATTTTTTAAACTGTATTTCGTATTAAGGCGGCGATATATGTAAATTGGACTTTCTTTGTATTTGAATTCTCTGTAATCTTAATATGAAAAATTTTTAAAAAAATGTATGTTATTCTACAGCATATACAGCATTATCTCTTCCGCTTAAAAAGTTAAAAAAAACAACATAAATATCATAAATAAATATGCTAAGTACCCTCTGTTACAATTTTTCATATCATTTCTCTCGTAAACTATCAAAAACAAGATTTTTTTATTGCGTTCAGCATATTAAATAATACAACACCTAATATGATCTCCGATTATTTTTTCAAATAACTGTTTTATTTATTTTTTATGATTTTTTTACGTAATTCATACACGTAAGCCGCGAGAGAACACCCTCTGTCGCCCAGTAAATCAGTGCGGGACGAGGCGTTGTGCTGAACGGACCTGTGACTGTTTGCTCCGCAACCGCAGAACCAATTTAGAAATTTATTTATTTAATTCGTGAACAGAATTGTCACGAGTCGTGTGCGCTAAATTATGCTCTAAAACATTTGTGTTTAAAACTATATTAAAATGAAATAAATAAATGGCGTATTTTGGACCTTATTGACTTGTAAATTTTTTACTTAAAAATTTTAGTATACATATAGTATCGACTAAGAGAAGTTTCAATTTAGACTTTATTTGTATAGTCATAAGGACTAAGTCTGGAAATCGAACCTGTAACGAAGTTACGTCTACTGAGCCATAGGTAACATAAAATTTAATCTGTTTATTTTTCATGTTGAAGTTATACTTCTTTAGGCGCGTTATGAAAAATTTATGAGAGTGAAATTTTACGATGCGCGAGACACAAAATTCTCACGGGAGAAGTTAGCTAACAGTCAAAAGTTTAGAGGACTTGCAACTATATTCACGATATTTATTTTCAACAATGACATGGGTGTCATTTTCGAGGATTTTCGGGGTGCTAATTGCGAAAATGAGGTCCATTTTCAAATCCAAGATGGCGGACATCCGGTTTTTTTTCAACAATGACATGGGTGTCATTTTCGAGGTTTTTCGAGGTGCTGATTACGAAAATGAGGTCCATTTTCAAATCCAAGATGGCGGACATCCGGTTTTTTTTTAACAATGACATGGGTGTCATTTTCGAGGTTTCTCGAGGTGCTGATTACGAAAATGAGGTTTATTTTCAAATCCAAGATGGCGGACATCCGGTTTATTTCAACAATGACATGGGTGTCATTTTCGAGGTTTCTCGAGGTGCTGATTACGAAAATTAGGTCCATTTTCAAATCCAAGATGGCGGACATCCGGTTTTTTTTCAAAAATGACATGGGTGTCATTTTCGAGGTTTCTCGGGGTGCTGATTACGAAAATGAGGTCCATTTTTAAATCCAAGATGGTGGACATCCGGTTTTTTTTCAACAATTACACGGGTATCATATTCGAGGTTTTTCGGGGTGCTAATTGCGAAAATGAGATCCATTTTCAAATCCAAGATGGCGGATATCCAGTTTTTTTTCAACAATAACATGGGTGTCATTTTCGAGGTTTCTCGGGGCGCTGATTACGAAAATGAGGTCCATTTTCAAATCCAAGATGGCGGACATCCGGTTTTTTTTAAATAATTACATGGGTCAGGGTGTCATTTTCGAGGTTTATCGGGGTGCTAATTGCAAAAATGAGTATGTATTATTTAATGATGCCAAGCATCTATTATCAATGAAAACTACCAATAAAGTGTTTTTTACGTTTTAGTGTTATTTTATCAAGACGTTTTTTTAAGTTTTTATTTCACGTTTTAGTGTACATTTGTGCACTATAGTAAATATCCTGCGTAGTTGACTAATCTTCGTGACAATATTTATTTGATCACCTCACCACTATCTATATTAAAAATAAATGAAATCCATATGACGAAATGAAATCCGCAAAATTGCAGTACTAGTAATTTTTTATATCCTCAGGAGTAATTATCATATTTTAATCGTTACAAATTATATATTTAAATTTTAAAAATAATTATTTTATTTAACCTTCATCATACTAAAAAATGGGATAAAGATTTGGAGCAGGTATCCCTAAACACACACACCATGACAGTTTGACTACAATAAGTACACGAGCTGTACTCACACATATTTTTGTAAAAAACATAGCACTGTTTATAGGTATTAATTGTATAAAGTACACGATAGTTAAATCTTTTCTTTTGTTCATGTTCTTTGTAAAACTGGAAATAAAAGGCTTTTTTATTTATTATTATTATTATTATTTTTTAATTTAATTTTAAAGTATTATTTTTACTTTAGTTCCTACTGATTTTTTGTAATAAGACAAACCCTCAATTACCCCCTAAATTTCAAATAGCCATAACTTTGTTAATAATTCAGATCAACCAAACAAACACAAACATCTACAGACTCACAAAAACCTACACCACCACAAAAGGCACCATCTTCCCGGAAGCCACAACATATTTTTATTTTTTCTTTATACCGCTAATAGAACTTAAAATTAATAACATTTTTATAATAAAGAACTTCGTTCCTATGTGGTGAAACTGAAAGTTGTGAACCTACAAACACTTTTTGTGTATCGATCATCAATTTTAGTATATGTACTGCCGAAGCGAGTACACTTGGACGTTCGACAACATTGTATATATATTCAACGAGTTAGAATATTTCGATAGCGCGATTCAGGACTTAACAGCGTTATATAATATTTTTAAGTTTAACATCATATATAATAACAATAAGAATAAAACAACATATTTAATATGACAATATTGTTTGAGGACTGAAATAAAATGAATTTTTACAAAATTAAAAAAAAAAGCCAACGTTACGCGGTGTTCCCAGGCCCACCGATCACCCATCCAAGTACTGACCGCGCCCGACGTTGCTTAACTTCGATGATCGGACGAGAATCGGTGTGTTCAATTATATATATTTACTGTGATTATAAGTGATAAAAATTGTATCTACATATTGTACACATAAATAATAATAGATATAAATAATAATTATTTTAATTATGTAAAAAATATTTTTTTATGATATTTAAATAAACTTTATTTAACTAGATAATGCTTTATAATAAAACTTTCAATGTATTAAATACTCTTTTTTCTATTATTATTAGTGTCGTTTTTATAATTGCATAAGTTGATAAAAAATGCTATCATTATAACGCCTTATCAATATATTGCCGTTGCGAACACCTCTAATAGAACCATGCCTAACAAAGCAACAGCTGTTAGTTGTTACACTGTGCCGTACTACGCGCGAATTCTAGCGCGCTGGTCGCGCGTAATTATTATCGGGAGGCGCGGGGTTGCGCGGGGAATTTTTACCGGCAACGCCCAATCGAGCAAGGTCAACGGCGTATATCCCCGTCTTAAGTAGTTATGGGTCGCGTATCGAGGTGAAGTACGAATTTTAATGCAATCAAACGCATATCAAGTGTTATAAATTTATTTATAGGTTTAGAGTAATAAAATGCATTCTTGTAATATATCACGCCTGTCCATCTCTATATCTCAGATTTTTTATTCAAAGTTGAAAATGAACTGTTTATTATAGATATAAAGTTATTGTTGAGTTCGTCGCTTCTAAAGATGTAAATTGTGTTTTGCGAAGGACACGTTGCTTCTATAATTTATAGTGCACTGCTCCTTAAAAACAAAATATCGACAGGTTATCGATGTTCTTTTATTTCAATAATTTACTAAATAATATTTACCCAAAATTGAAAATAAAATTATTGCCTCTGCCTGTATAGCTAATAGAAGATAGGTGACGATAATATTTTAAGTAGGTAACCTTATTCATCACATTTTGTAGATATTGTAAACCAGTTCTTTCACGTATCACGTTAAAAAACCTCTTTTTATAACAAATGTTCTCTCTTGCTACAAAGAGCTAATTTTTTTTAAACAAAAATATAAATAGTGTTAAAGGTAATTGTAAAAAATATCTGTTTTATGTGAGTCTAAAGTGCACGGATATAACTATTTATTTCTAAATAAATCTTGAATGTTTCAAGACTATTCAGGTTAATCGTACATAAATAAAGTCGAGCCCCCTCATTTATCTGTTTATGTGTTCCTATTGTTTGATTGGCAAAGAAAACGGATAAGATAACTTTGATGCAAACTGGTACACTTACTTTTAAGTATGTAAGTCAGGTTTTTGTCATGGATAAATATTTACCGTCACTATCATAATTTTGTTTATAAATTCTTTTAAAAAAATGTTATCGCGTTCCTAACACTAAACGTTTAATTAGTTATCAACTTGATGGATAAACTCAGAGGAAAAATACAAATAAGTAATAAATACGGTTAACTGTTTTCTTTAATACGATATCTTGAGATAATTTGAGTTCATACCCGTAATTGATGCCTGGAACCGTGCAATAAGAACTTCATAATTGAATGATTGGCGGCGGCGCCAGCTGGACACCTCTCGAGATGATGCTCCCCAGGTACATCCGTCCGATATGGGACTTACAAGCGGCCCGCACTTTAGCCGTTGTCTACGTAATAATAGCGCATGCAACTGTACCAGAAGATTATCCTGCACTTTGAAACAAGGTCCTTATCATTGATCTACGTCTTTAAGAATTGAATGATCGCTTGCTTAAATTGTTTTCTCAATCGTTTTTATTAAATAGTTATTGCGCGTGATTAAAAGCAATTTTTTAGGAATAATTTCTTCACAAATTAACGAAAAAATTTCTGAAATGTTAATTATTCATTAATTAATGTTAATTATTAATTTTTCATTCGTCATGAATAAGCTTGAATCATTTTTCTTTTTAGGTTTTTAACTTGACTTACTCCTGACTTTGTTCCCCACAGTCGATGTCAAGGCATTTTATATAAATCTTCACTCTCATAATTAAATCTTTGTAGATTTTTACGAGCATTATCTAATTGTAAGTTTGTCATTTTCATTCATGAAACCAAAGTTATATTACTTGAAGTTTTAGATTATTTTAAGAAGTGAATGTAATTAATACTGTTTTCAAGCGGACATGGATATCATATCGATAAAGATAACAATTTTTGTCATTACAATCAAGACTTCAATTTAGCTAGGTAAATTAGCGATAATTCTTGAAATCAAAGCAGATAATATGTACCGACATTATTACAGTGATATTACGATTCAAGAAATTTCAATATTTATTTTAATTTAAACTTAATATATCTAGTCTAATCAATATGTTTATGCTTTAATGTGTGTAAGAGTGCAGCAGCGATGAGTTTGTCCAAATTCATTGGGTAAGTTTATGTTTTACTCCTAGTAAGTATAACGAGGCATTGGGTACGTACAAAATTGTTCTTCAGCTGGCTTTTGATTAACTTTACATATTAAAAAGTAAAAATATCTGAGATATTTGTATTTGATATCATTTTAAAACTTTAAACTGATTACATGTTTTACCAAATAACAAATTTAATAAATTTCCTATAAGATATTATAGATCATTAGAGTGCCAGTAACTAAACTCCCACATCATAAACCAATTAGAATGAAGCCATTTGAATACTAAACATGTTAACAGTGAATTACTAGTTTGTTATATAAAGCAAAAACGAATTGCATTAATATATTAATTTTAGAAATATTAATATATAGAAATATTAGTTATATTATAGGTGAATTTTAGGAAAGTATGACGAAAATTAATTAAGTCTTTGCGATTAAAGAATATTACTAGAATTATTGCTTTAGGCGTGAAGCCAAGAGATGCACTGAGGGATGGCCCACTTCTGTGGGCGGTATACCATACTGGTTGATCCACATATTTCTCTGATAGTAAAGTAGACTGTGGGTTGGTTGTATCGAACCTTGGTTTGGTTGTATCGCATTGAGTGCATAACCGATCATGCGACATCTCCTTAAAACGTGGTCCGAAGTCCTTGGGTACAGCGGGTTGTACCTGCTTGTAAGCAGATTGCAGAGTATAACGATAAGGGGGCACACCGATGGGAAAGGCATTTACTCACATTGCTAAAGGGTTAAATGCACTTCCAAATAAAAAAGGCTATGACATTAGTTATTTTGAATGTGAGAACATAATAACTAGATGAACTAGGTTAGATTTGGCGAAAGCATTTAAAGGTACCTAAGTAGGTATTTTTATACAAATATAAGTATAATATTATTTTTTACTTTCGCTAGTTAGTACCCAAGTTCTAAAGGATAAAGTTGAAACTTAGTCCACAGTCTCACCGACTGTAATAAGTTAGGTATACAAAAATTAAAGTCACATTTTTAAAAAAGTTCCTTTATAATGAAGATCATTTCCTTATAACCGTGTCATATTAACGTTTAACAATCTTATTTCTCGGAAGCCATGTTTGCTGTCATATTGGAAGCAAGTAAACTTATTAAGATAACGTGAGATGTTTATACAGAGCATGTGGTTGTTATTCCTTACAGTATAATGTTCAATTTTAGAATGGATATAAGTAGTTTATATTATACTGTATGTGTGTGTATAAAAATATTTTCTTATTTCTGAAATGTATTAAGGATATCATCATTTAATGATAATATGTATACAATGCAAAATAATAAGTATTTTATTAATTTTCGGATTAATTTATTTTAATACAAAAACTCTAGTATAACACCTGCCATTACCTATGGCGATTTAACATTTTAAAAATTAAGAGAAGAAAAGAGAAGAGGGACCATGCTATCAAGTTAGGTAGGTTACCTTTTTTATCGTTGGGAATTTTAAAATTCATGCATTTAGGCAGCGGGACTCACCGGCAAGAAGCACATGATCGCTTACGCACTCAACCAACGCTTGAACGGCAAGTGACAAGTCTGCCGAAGCAGACCACAACAACCATGGAACCGTGGTTAGCTCCATTGATGCAGGGTACGTCACACGCCGGTGTTGGCTACTTCCTTGTGCGCTGATTGGCTTCACGCCCGGCTAGATTGCCGGACATTACTGAACCCGTCACTATGAGGAGAACTTAACGTAGGGGGAGAGACAAAATAATTACCTATATAAAAAGCACTTGTGAATAAAATTCATTACGTCGCGGTCAGTATTTGTTAAAATTTAACAATATCATTATTATTGATTTAGAATACAACTTATACAAGTATAGATTTTATTAAAACATCTGGTATTCTGTTTGTACTTTCACGTAGAGTTGAGAGAATATTTTATATGTATATATAACATGCTCTATCTAATATTTTGAACATCTCGAATGTCGCATGTTTTGCAAAGCTTTTACATTTAGAGGCGAATTGCTTTTTCATGTCTATAGTGCCGATACCGTTTATAATACTGATCTTTTAAATTCTTTTCTTTTCTTTTAAAATCTTTTAAGTTCTGGATTGTCCTTTAAAGGCTAAATTATAGCAGAAAATCGAAAGCAATTCATATTTAAGTACTTATTATTATTCATTAAAAAATCATAATATAGCGTTTTTTTTTATTCACTTGTTTTATTTGTAAGCTCAATGTTATGAAGGAACAAAAGGTCATTAGTAGGATATAATCGTTATATTATGTACATTTTCGCCTTTTGACCTTGGTGTTCAGTGCAGTAGTAAACGTAACAGACACGGCAGATGACTCGCAGCTGGATGTTGTTTATTAAACATTGTTATCCTTCATTACTTTTCATTTACGCTACGTGATGTAGTGTGTTTTAGTTACAGGCTAAATGTATAATGTAGTTTTCTAACTGAACATCCTTAACAAGATAATATCGTCACATGTTTAATTTAAACGCAAAATAATGTTTATATACATTTGTTTTCCACTGCTCTCTGTAGTACCAGTGCTGTACTTACGTACTTAGTTAATTTCTTATAGGTTGTCGATTTTGACAAAATAATAAAACCATGTCCATATTCTCTGAATAATAAATTTCACTAAACTTGTATATTAGCATAAAATACTGTTAAACCACTGTTTTTATCTTATTTTGTTTAGGGTTCCACACTACAATATGATAAAATAAAATCCTATACATTAACAAAATGATTATTACTTGTATGCCTGTCAAGATCCTCCTTCTGAGAAATGACTTGAGGTATAAAGTTAATTTTAACAGTAGGTATAGAGTATGCTTCTTCTTTTAAATTTAGAAAAAGCACAGTTAATATGCCTCGATCGATGTATATTGAATAGGTACTACATATCTGATACGTGCTGTCGATTTGTATTTATATATATTTGATTCTCGTACCGGGAAATTGTATTGTAGGTACCTTTCTTCCTCGAAAACGGTTTATCTTTATTCTGACGGAGAGACGAGAACATAATAACGAGTTTCTATTTCTCTCCTGTCTACACTGTAAGGTAACAGGCATGGGTGAAATAAAATAAGTAGAGAAAGAAGGATTTTTTAACCATTGTTCGAAATATAATTTTTTTATTAAGATAATTATATTAAGATATTATAAGGAACTTATCTAATTTTGGCTAAACCTAAAAGGCTTTGTAGGTACTTACATAATATGTCTGTACTTATACATATAAGAATTAAATATTATATTTTCTCGGTTAATGCAATCTTACGCGTAAGTTGGTAAAAATTGGGATTCTAACTACAAATATTGGCCTCATTAGTTTGTATTTGGTGGAAGTTGAAGTACCGTTACGAAATCTTTATCGTTTATTTGCCCCGGTCACCTATTCAGTGGCTGTACATTGTACAATTTACAGTGGACTGTATTCTGGCACTACTGCTACAATTTTGTAATGAAAGAAACGTGTTAAAATGAAATAGTTTTACGATAGTATTAAATTGAAGGCATCTGTAACTAAATAGCATGAAATAGAATATTAAGCACACGATTTCGGAAGGTCCCCTTTTTTATTAGATATTCGTTATAGTCGTCGATTACGTTATTCAATCCTTTACCGAACTCATGTGTAAAATATAGATGCTATTCATATTTATGTCGCTCATTATTCTTCTTTACAACAATTAGTAACACTTAGTTAGAACACAAGTCCGAAACCGTTCAACTGTGTAAGCATGATTTACTCATTCTAGAACTCTATCTCTCTCACTCTTGATTTCGTTGATTTAGTTATAACAATGTTTAATTGTCTCTTCTTTTAATTTACTCTTATATTTTATCTAAAAAGTAGATTCTGTCCCGCGGCTCTACTTGTGTAGTTAAAGTAGCCTTACGCATTTTCCCATTTAGCTATATAATTTTATACTCGTATTAAGCGCCTAATACCTACTGTGATTATTTGAAAACATTTACATATTCATAAATTGTCTAGAATTTTTAAAGATATCCTTTATCGCTATCTTAAAAACAAATGTATGCCTATAATTATAAATGTAAATTATCACGATAACATTTCGCGTGATACTTATTTGTAGTCGTATATAAAAGATTCAGTAGCAAAATTGTTAAAGGTTCGTGCGAACATGTTATTTATACAGTATTAAATGCTTACATCATGCATAATATTATAGTATGTCAAGTTCGAAAAAGGGTCGTGTCTTGTGTAATGGTTCATCAAGCCAAAACCGATGATGACCGGGAACGATACCATAACTACATCAATTAGTAAATTTTATATTACGCTTCTTTATGTATTTTTAAACTCGAGAATGGCTCTACCAATTCGGCAAATTTTTTTTGTGTATGTTACGGCACACGGAAGGTTTTAAGAATAAAATAAATATATGAATTTAAAGTTCGTAAGAAACTTATACTAAAGGAGGTACGCTGGTTTTGAAAAAGAATGAGTAATGTTTTTGGCACTACTACTTTACTGTCAAGTACTGTAATAGTAATACTGACTGTTTGTATTCAATATTTCTTTCCTAACTTATTGGGAAAAATGAAATCGCTGAACAAATTTAGTTTTTATCTTAAGTAAGAGTACCTACTAAGATTTATTTCGATTTTAACAAATTCATCAAAAAGAGATTGTAAACTCTATAATATTTTAAAGTTCCTTTCCGTGAAAACCTAAAAGTAGGTGTTAAATACAGACAATAGGGTTCAGGGGCTACTATGTCAACTTCAGCTTTTGTTAACTGACACGTTGTCTTGCCAGTTGCCACATACTCTTAGATAAATGTCTTAGCTTTCTTAGGACGGATTCTTTTAGAATTGCTAATAAGGAAGCAATTTTTTGGTGATTGTGAGTCTGTCGATCAGTCAATTAAGAAAACTTACATTATAGGCGTGATAAAACTTGCATGGACTGTCTTTGACTCAAGAGTCTTATCCCACGTCAAACTCCATTTCAAAATCTAAGTAGGGTCTTGCTGTAAAGCTTTTAAAAGTACCTTGCTTGATATGTCAATTTACTGTTACTTTTAAAACGTCACGCGCCGAACCCATCTTGTATCCTGACTTTTATCATCCAAAATCGACTTCACTCGATTTCAACCTTGCTTAAATAGAAAATGCTATTCGTAACTCGTGATTTTATTTTTCCTACTTTCCTTATATGATCAACAACTTTATGATTTTATGATTACTAGTATAGGGATGATGCCATAAAGTTTAAGCGAGGTATTAAATCTGTTAATCAGTTATCAAATACTAAAGAACCAAGTAAGTATTCCTACTCCTTTTACAATATTGTAGTAGTAGTAGTTAAATAAAAATAAATAAATATAATTCCTCAATCCTTACAGTAGGTACATTTCATATTGAAAATGTATGAATGAGACTTTACAGTTCAAGGTTCAACGTGGCAGTTATGATTAAGTTACTTGAGAATTAAGATCCTGTTGACATTTTTCGGTCAGATGTTTTTTTATTTATGTGCATTTATTACATATAAATTGCGATCGTAATTTATTAACCAATTAACTGAGCTTAATAACATTCGTAAAGGAATATCTAATTAGGGGATCTACTTGATACACTATGGTTTAACATGACCCGTGTTTTTTATCTTATCTTTATAGCAGATACTTTAAAGTGGGTAGGTATATATTTTCAGGAATTGATTCATTGACAGGAATCACAGCAACATTTAGATTTTATAGGATAGGAAAAATTTGAAAATATTGCAATAAGAAATGCATGCAAATTATTGTTTTAAATATATAGTTGCTATTTTATTCAATATATTAACTTTTATATTTAGAAAAAAAATACTGTGACAAAATCTAAAATATGCATACGTACGTACCTAGCCAAGTCAACATTATTAGGTAAAAGTGGGTTGTTTTTTACTGCTTAAAATGTCGTATCCTCAATAAAAATCAAGGAGTTTGTTCATAAGGGAATTTTTTAATTTTTTTTCAATTTACTTCTTTATTTGACTTAATTTATAACAAAATTCGTCAAAATATGTAGTTTTGGTTATTTGGTAATCTTTCTGTATCCATTTCTTGGGCAACCCTCTTGTACAAAACTAAACATTTGTATAGATTTTATTATATTGCAGCGTGTACCAGCCACACTGTTATTGAACTAAAAAAATATCTAAATATAATACACTTTTTAAAATCCTGGTAAAGTTATACAAATTCGACACTCAACTCATAAACTCAACCTATAAAATTTGTTTGAACACATTATCTTAAATTTTTTTTCATCTCATTCTCATATTCTTATTATGCTTCTTGATCTACTTTTGTCAGTAAACATTTATGATAAAACCGCATTTCATCTTCATGATTAGTGGCCGCATTTGACAACACCGATTTTTTTTATTATTTAAAAACACTTTATTGCGATTATTTAATTTCTAATTTCTTGTTCATTATACTTTCTATGATCATTTATTAAGTACTTAATATATTATACCTACAATTGGGCAGCTGTAAACAAATAAAATGTTTCATTTTTCTAATTATTGAGCTTTGAGTCTTTAAGGTATAAGTAATCATAAGGTGGTTTTCTCGTGATTCATTCCCAGATCGTATATTTTCTTCTATACTATATTTTCGTCCTGTATCAATAAAATTTTCCAAAAATTATTTAATGAACAGATAGCACTTAGAATTTTATTGTATCTATAGATAAAGTATGCCAAAGAACTATGGATCTGCTAAAAAGGCTAAAAATTAAAACAATTTGTACACTTGTACCAAAATTGAATTTACGGTACCAACAACAAATTCTCATATCTCTTCATACAGCTACATACATATAATACAATGCCAAGCCTCCCATTTATATGAGTTAGACGGTAAAGTGATTTGAATGTAACAACAATAGCTTGTGGGCGAGATGCACTACCTACTAGTTGCTAATAAGTAATTATCTTATTACGTCTGTGTATTATATGTACTTAATTTATAAGGACGTTTATATACTTATTCTTGACCTTATTGAAAGTCAATAAAATCTATAGATATGATTCATGCAACTATTAGTCATTTGAGAGTAACTATTTTATGTAGAAATTTGTAATATTGTAAGTGAAACAAAATTAATTTTATGTCCTATCAACGGAACATAGATATAAGTTGTATTATTTTATATGCACGTTATAAGATTAAAAGATAATTTGGGGATATGATTCATTATATTAGATATTGTATAAGTTGGGGTATAACTAATATTTAGGTACAATTAAACACAAGATTTCAGGTTTTTTAGAATCATAAGAATCATTTAAAATAATGTTTTTAAAGCCAAGGTTTATAAAACTAAATGTGTACATATATTAAGCATATTATATTTTATTTACAAAAGTACAATGTATCGATCGATTGCATACAAAATATCGTATGTCATAATCTAGAAAAAAGAAAAGATAAATTATATGTGTCAAAGTAATACGAAATCAAACCTCAGATTATGACACATAGACAAAAGGGGTTGATTTCAGACTTTATCAGATGATGGCGTTATCTTAAACGCTAGGTAATGGCCCCTCCATTGCTGCGGTGCCCACCATCACTCAGTACTCAGTAGCATTCAAAGCGCCGCGAAGTTCGCACGCCGCGGTACGAGCACGTACGCTTATAATTCAGTGAAAGTCGCAAGCGCAGTTTTACGCTACGAATTCGTGCGCCGACATCTTCGTCTAGTTATTTTATTTGACCATTGCGCCAGTGCAACGGGGAAAGGAGGTCGGTGCGTGGCCGCAACCCGTAAGAACTTAGATCGACGCGATTTGTGTTAACAAAGTTTATTTAATTTATTTAGTACTTGTGTTGTTTGCAAAATTTAAAATTATTTGGATATCCATAAGTGTTTCCAACAATCTTGTGACTGTCACAATTTGAGTTACAACTACCTTCAATATGAAAAATGTCTTTATTTATTTTTTATTTATCTGATTAAAAGAGATTTATTAAATGATAAGATATGCTACGAAAGTCTACGCGGTTCGTAGACACATCTATTGCAAAGTATTCGAAGAGCGATAATTATCTTGTTTTGTAGAGCCCATTAATCTACTATACCTATAATATTATATTAGGCATGCAACAATTTCTAAAATACTTCAATGCATTAAAATGTCTTAGTATTAGATTGATTAAATGTTTATATTTAACTATAACTTCGTTTGCAAGTAGGTACATCATCATCACATGATGTTAGATTTGTTACATGCAATCCCAAACATTTTACCTATACAATTTATAATATGTTTTCATTGAATTCATACAAAAAAGTAGGTATAAAACACATAACTTTAAGTTTCACATTCTCAGTTTCTTCAGGTTTTAAGAAAGTTATATTATTTAAAAGAAATTAAGGCGGATTCCCCACCATTATTAATTTTCAAATTTATACCCTTGAAGGGTTTTATTTTTGGTATAATTTGAGCCTATTTTCTTTTCCCCATGATTATACAAGAATTCATTATAATTAAATTTATGGTGAGAAAACGTAACAAACAAATTATATCAGGTATTTTATGTTTATAATAGTTATTAGGTTAAATATTAAAATATACTCGTTTAATATGTTTTAAGGATAATAACAACTCATAAAAAGTATCTCGTAATAGTATTGTTTTTTATAATTAAAAATCCTATTTATAATTATGTTTGATGTATGTTTCGTATAACAATGTTTATTTCCATCATTATTAAAAGTCTAAAGAGTTGATTTAGGTCCAGCGCCACAAAAGCTATATATTATCACTAAGTGCAAAGTAGAGAGACTAGTGTGATTTAAAGTCTTCGTTTCTAGTCACTTACATATTTTGTTTAACATTCTAACATTAAAAGGTATTTTTTATTTTATGGCTTCTTTTATGCCTTACTATTTTGGCCTTTCTTTTGATATATTTAACGATAATTGTATTTGGGACGCATGTGGCATCCTACTGCATATAGAATAAGATGCAGAATACAAATTCGAAAATTAAAACAGTCTTACTAATATTATCAAATAATAGTGAAGTATAATACATTTATGGCATTGAGAGATAACTTATAGTGATTCAATCGCAGTATGATTGAATGTGTTTAATCTTATCGATGAAAATACTTATTATTTGTACTGGTCAGCATGATAGACACAATGTCACTGAAAGTCAGGTGTTGAGGGCTGGTGAGGTGAGGCGGGACTCGTGTTATGCAAGTCCCGCTGCGCTTTGAAATCGGACACGACCTACATTTTTCTAGCAATAGACGTAACTTGAGTATTATGTTATGTCAGGGCTGGCCACAACATCTGCTGAATCAACCACTTCATATTTAATATTATCGTCGCTTTAAACGTATTTGTCAATATGTTACTTGTTGAATAAGATCTTTGTAAAAACTGATAATTTATTAATTGATAAACGTTATATATTAATTTATTTATTATATTCAGTCTTGATAAATAAAACATAATTCCGACGTGATTTCTATCTTCATAGATCTCTATCTAGATATATTGAAAAATCAAGCGAATATTTTATAATATTATATATTCAGATATGCAATTATACCTTTCAGTAAAAGTAACAAAGTAATCGTATTAATAAGTCAACAACCCTAGGCGCGCAAGTAAACTATGTAAAATCAAGTACGATGACCATTTGTGTTAATGATCAGAAAAAATGGGGTCAAAGGCTGTATTAATTGTGATTGATAGGAAAAAAAGCATGTATTGCACACGATTACTTAATTAAGATTAAACACTAATATGCATTTGTCTTAAGCTCTTGTTGGTAATAGTTATAATAACTTCTAAATTAATTTTAAAAGCTTTTTCACAAGTGCAAAACTAAAGCATCACTTTGTTTTTAACTTTTATCTTCGTACTACACAAACAGCTGCTAGTAAATCCTATCAATAATATAATTATCATAATTAGTTATCTGTCGGACAATTCAAATTTTTTATTTATATTCTGTATAGTTTTATTATATTCGATACATTCTGTCCAGCCTCCACTTGACCTCCATACATGAGAGGCATTAGAAGTTAGAACCTAGATATTATCGTAAGGAATTCATCTCTGCATCTTAATTACCATTATTAATCCTATTGTCATGTGGATATTATTTCTAATTTAGTGATTTAATTATTATTAAAAGTGTGATTAAATTATATGAAAACAATTCTTTAGACTTTAATAGTTTCTACAATTGGACATATTAATACAATTGGTGGTTTTAGTTTTCAACAGTGTCTAAGGGTTTTTAAATTATAAAGTAAATATTTATGCGCGAGCAGAAACTGAGCAGAAGCTTATATTTTACCTAAGTGATTTTCTGTTTTAAAACAAACTCATTTGATATTGTATAAATTATACAAATAAGGACAATGTTTTGTTTTTGTGCCAGTTATCACACATTCTTAAAGTAGGAGTCACTACAATATGTTATTTTAATAAATGAGCGAGTCAGTGAGATTTTGGTAATATTGCTCCCGAAAGCCTATGAAAGGAAAGTGGCCTATCATGTTTTTTGACGCGCTTACTATAAAAATAATCGGGTACGAAAACCAGTTAGAATTAATTATTTTAGAATTTTATACTGTAATATTAGAATAGATTAATTCTTTGAAGTTACTCAATTATAAATTAATATAGTAAAAACCGAGGAATTACTATAAACAAGGTGTAGTGCGAGTCGAACTCGATGCATTACATTATAGAGCACTTAAAGGATTTGAGAACTTTTATTCATAAAAGTTTTTCTTTTATTTTTTTTGAATATATCCTATTATTTTCATATTTTCTATTTAAAACTGTAGATGCGATCACTTAATTTAAAGATTTTTTCTTTTCCAAGTTGAATTATTTTTATAAATATTTTTTATTTTTACAATAAAAGTTGTAGATACGTAGTACGTACATACTCGTACATAGATCATTCATGCGCAGGTGCTTCAAAGATCGTTTTCTATTTTAAATAAAACTCTTATATAAACGCCCACGATTTATTTCCTATTCATTATACTTGTATTAATGAGATCGATTTTCTTTGTCTCATACTAGTATGTTGTCGTAAACAATTAATCTGTATTCAGTTCAGCTGCTGGCTGTGGAGACTTATTAAATATTCGTTGTTTGCATTTGCCGACTGTCTTTGTTTGTGGACATGTATTCATCTCGCTCTAGATAATATATTCACTTATATTCTATTAAATAAAAAAAAACGTTTGTCAATGTATTTATTTCTATACGCCATTCTGAAATAAAGAAAACAGCAAAGATGCCTTAATTATACGTACTTAACGACTCTGTTTTTTAAAATAGAATATTTTTATTTTATTTAACGACCGACAAGTGGGCGGCAAACTATATTTATATTTTTTATTTTATTTTCCTACAATGCTCAATGTTATAGATTACTACTAGTTAATTTTATTGAGAACTTAAATATATGTTAGTATGTATATTGTATAATATTAGGTAAATTATAGGTACTCGAACTTAAAGTAAAGATTTTCACACGATTCGATTGTAATTCTACTTAAGTTAACTTATTAAGTTATTACTATGTGTGTAGGATTATGTTAAAATCAAATAAGAAAATATATTCAAAACGACTTTTTTTACAATCGTGCGCAAGAAATTTACACTTAGACTTTGTTAGTAAGTTGTAAATTAAAACGTTCCATATTATGCAAGTAATTTGATAAAAATATTCAATAGCAAAACCGACTTAACAATTTAAAATTATAAATGCAAATCTTTGTAATAACTGGTCTGATCTATATATGTATAAAAGGATACAATGTACATAATATACGAGTATGGTAGGATAATGCATAGTAGTAACGTGCGATAAGTAGGAAAACAAAAGGTACTGTACAAACTAAGCGCCGCCGTTTACGAGGGATTGTGCGTGCTCTATCATTCGCCAGACTATTAACATAAACTGCGTTGCGTTTCAGCGTAGATTTTCTATTAATGTTCATACAACTATGTTGCAAGCCTAAACTGTACTGCTACTACTACTGTAACTACTGTGTTTTCTGACTTCGAAATATGAGTATTCAATTCTCTATAATATGTTACGCGATATTTAATTTTAATATTTCATATTGGTTGTACCTCAGGAAGGTTCGTTTTAATATTTTGTTCCATTCCTAAGAAATACTTTGTTTTAATTTGATTTTGTTTAAAAAGTGTTTTTGTTAAAAGTCAACAATTATAGGTAGATACTGCTATCTATTTTCGTTTTAATATACGTGTAAATATTGATTTCATGGGATTACTTGATAGTGATATTTGAATATGATGTTTTCTTAAAGTACACGATAGGAACAATATTAATACTTTAAATATATGAGCATTAACACTGTCATGATATATTTTTATCAATTTGATCTTTGCTATTTAATTCTCTCTTCATTTTTTCTTGTACGTTGTTTAAAAATCTTAGTTATGGCATAGATAATGGTAGACTTACTTGCGGAGTCTTGAAAGTTATTAAAATAATTACTAATATTAATGCAATATATAACTAGGACATTTAAATATTTGTTTAAATTTTTTGTAGTTTTATGAAAATCTTAAGACTTTCATTAAGATTCGACTTTACAATAAATTTATAATTTCGTTTACCTATTGATCTAGATGTCGGCTTACATCTAATAACTTAAATTGGTGTCGATCTGTTTTATGGCATTGAAAGTAACTCGTGTTTGTTGATTAAGGTCATTATGTGGCTTACCTTAGTCTCGCCACAAGAAGAAACTTTAGTAGCAATTTTATATAACTCGACGTATTTCTATTTCTATATATAGTCAATATTGATTTACATCAGATGATAATGTTGACAAATCATTACTTATAATTCCACAACGATTTAAATATTGGTTGCCGATTTCATTACCACATGTCAAATATTATTCCTAAAGTTATTCTAACTTTTAGAAGCATGTGATTTTCATGTAACGAATATAGAACAAAAAATGGATCTTATCTGAACGTACAAAAAATGGATCTTATTTGAATATGTATTTCATTGATAGTGTAATTAACAGAATGTGCTATTTATAATAATTCTGTTTTATAAAGTCAATGAGAGACAATTAATTAACTCAATTGAAGTGCGACCTTGGTGGAGCATGTCGGACGCCACAACTGATTGTTTTTCTAGCTATTTCAAGCGAGCACATGTCATCGAACGCTGTAAACAGGATCGCTTCCTATCAAAAGTACAGTAACTACCTACGTTTTCGATTTAATATGCAATTGTCCTATTCGTTCTTACGTTTTAAAGTGCTTCCATTGTATCGGCGCGGTTATATTTGTTCTCGTTCTTGACATAGTCGAAGCCCGTCTTTACTATCAAGTGATAATGAAATCGACCTCAGTAACGTGAGATAGCAATTCATACAAACCGGTGGCTACTTTCCCCGCCGCGTCGCGCGTGAATCGATGACGACTATGTAGTTACGAAAGCTACTCTTGCTTATATGGAATAGCGCCGACACTTGACTACTGGAAACGAGATAATCCCTTGAGTCATGTGGATTTATGCAAAGAATTTTTTTTTTATCTAGCGATAGTTATTTTAAGAAAGATAATCACATCTTACACTGTTTTATTATTATATTATATGTATGAATTCATACTAATTCTGTCTGTCTGACTGTTTCGATTGTACGTTTAATCCACTGAATCGATTTACAACTTGAAGGGAAAAGTAGCATAGAAATATATATGAGAATTTAATTATTACTCAAGTAAGAATATGAAACTCATCACGCTGGTTATTTATTTATAGTCCTAGTCCTTGTGGAATTCACCGAAAGTCGCCAAAATAATAGTTTTATATATTACATAGCCGAATTGTTAAAATGCTTCTAATTTCAAGACCTCTTCATTGACAAATAGTAATGTAGATTAAGAATAAGAAGTACCTTCTATTGATAGCTAATATTTTCGCATTGAATAAAGCTCTCTTAGTCAGAATTTTGAATTAATTATTCGAATTTAGCAAGAGAAAGTAGCATTTAGATGATATATTAATTACTTTTGAAATTTTAGCAATACAACGCAAGTGCTTATTTATATTTGAATATTTTAGATTTTCCGTAGTATTTTAGTCCTCCACAATACAAAAAGAATATAGTATTTCGTTATGATTTTCAAAATGATAAAATACTTGTTATCAATGGAGTTTATCAAATAGACTCTTATTAGTATCAAACAAAATTGACAAAGTGAAGTGTTAGTGGTTAAAGATGAGTGCGAGCGAGCCAACATTAACTGAGTCACCAGTGCCGCTAGCTTTAGCGCGCCTACAGGGCCGACCAGGACGCGTGCCTCGGGGTATGCGCACACACCGGCCCAGTCTACCACTCGCAAGTCTGCAAGAGGCTATTGATGAAACTCCACGGCGTTATAGCCAAGAAACTTATGGTCTTGAGTCGGATGAGGAAGAGTCTTTTACTGATTCGGCTATAGTACATATACCGTCTCCTTCAGCTTCTAATGGTCGAAGAGCTTCTGAAGCTACGTTTGCTGAACGATATAGAAAATTTACCGAGTTCGATGGCCCTCCCCTTGATGTACCCCGACGAGCCTCTCTGGCCGTTTCCGTAGGAACCGACGGTTTCGGGCCTAGCGACAAAGGCCGCAGGCGCTCTTGGGCTGCGCGATTACAGCTAGAACGCAAGAAGAGACGAAAATCGGGAGGAAATGACACAGATGAGGAGAGTGACACTCCAACTTATATACGTCAAAAAAGGCCTTCTTGGTGGAATGTCTTCGTTCCCGATAATATGCTAAAACACAGGTATTTTTATAAAATAAAAAACTTTGAGATATTAATTAATTCATTAATACATGTTACTCGATAGATAATGATTTCTTTATGATTTTATTTTGCCACTATGATATTGTTCATGTTAGGCATGTGTGTATGACATTAAAATGAAAATGTATGACACCATTGACACTAGATTCCCTTGACCTAAGCGCTTAGTACTAGATATTATTATTCTTAATCTCCCTGTTACTTTCAGAATTAGATTCGAATGAATCATTTATTTATTTTTAATTAGAGAGAAAAGATTTATTTCATATACCTATTGTCTTTTAATTTTAATCAGTAATATCTAACAAATAACGCATTATGTAATAGAAGAGATAGTAGTTTAAATTTATCATTGGTATAGTTTACTGACGACTATATTTCAAGAACAAGTATTATAAATATAGTAGGTATTAAAAATTCCATGATCAAAGACCCTCCGGTTGTTTGCAAAGAAAAGTACATTTGTGTACTCTCTTGACAAATTTATGATTTTAATTATTATCTTTTGAGACGCTATCTTTGTACGTAAGATGGTTACTGACGTTATCTCACTGTCTTTTTGGACTTAAGAAACCAGTTATGATTACATTTGCTTAGGTCATATTGTACACTACTTACTGTTATTAACTCTTTTGCGGGATTTAAATTCATATTATATGCTAGATTTTGCCCAATGCAACTATTGGTCGTAGTTAAAAAAACTCATAATATGATCTTTTTAAACATAATTGTTTTGAATTTATAACTTACGTAGATAGTAGACTGGACTATTTAAACATTATTATCACTATCGTGTCTACGTGACCTGAAACTCGTTCACACTTTCGTTATTTTATTTGACCAATTTTTGAAGAAATTGTCTTGTCAAATTTCCAGTATTTCATTAACGAAATGTCCACATATATAAAAAGTTATAAATAGTCACTTTATTACAAAATTGTATGCTCAAGACTTTTCAAAACATAGACGTATTAGATAGATTGAATAATGTTTCTGATACCTATGACTAAACACTTTTACGGCTCCGTAAAAGTAATGGTTAAAATACAAAAAATATAAATTCTTTACTTGTTGGTAGTAATATAAGTAAATAAAAAAAATATGAAAATCCCGAATTTTTAAATTTTACTAACGATTTCACTTATTTCATCAATATTACTCATAAGATTATTACTTATTAGAAACATGCATAATAGAGGATTATAGAAGGAAAGGACAATAAATGCAGGTGTTATTTGTGAGTCAGGTATTACTCATTAATAATAACTGAAAGATGAAATCACATTATTTTGGATAAATTACAAGACCAAGAAATACCTATGAATTTAGAAAACAATACCTATTTGTTAACTAGCAACTTATTATCGAATCGCTTGGCTTCGTCCCTAGATGTTTTTTGATTGGGAACTCTTATTCCGTTTCTAAAATAAAAGCGGTTTAAATGCCAATAAAAGTCTGGTCAGAAACATTCTAGCCATTTAGGAGATTAGTCGGATCAAGCAGAAAAGTAGACAAAATACCATCATAATAAGTGCCTTTAGTAAGAAGCTGCTATTTTGATGTAACAATCAGACACATTTATATTATTTATCAGAATAGCTTATAATGTATAGATTATATTTAAACATTACCATGGTTTGTAAATATTGTAGTCCTCACCATTTAATTGGATCCTCATATTAGGAACTCTGTAATGCCATTGGTTAAATTATACCTAATATAATACGCCAAAATTAATAATGAATATGGTTGAATAGTCCACAATATATTATGTATATGTATGTACATTACTTTCACTCTCGTTATGTTTACTATGACTATGTTTTGCTGATTAGTAATTTTGTATGCATTATTAAATATTATGTGAATGAATAATAATTTATATACACAATTGATAGTAGCAGTTGAAATTTGAGATTTAATTCATATAATTTTACAAGGAAACGAAAGAGTTTGTGATGTCATTCCTAGAGCCTTATATAGAGTTTCATAGGTATTAACGCTAATAACGCATTCCGATAATCCTTGACACATCGTCGTGTGAGTAAGAAAAGTACATATCTTAAAACTTCCCGCTTTCGTTTATTATATTTTGGTAAGGATTGACACTGAATTAATCAAACGAGACAAGGTCAATGGCTTATCATGATCACGTAAAGTACAATTTGCATAAACCGCCGCGCCCACTTACTAATGTTAGTTCCGCAAAAAAATCAAACACATATTCGAGATAGATAACTCATAATTTGTATGTGCGCTTATTTCCGAAATTGATTTAATATAATAAAACTAGCTGTACCCGCGGCTTCGCCCGCGTTCATTTTTTTAATTGCTAATCAACCTCATTGGGTTGATCTGTAGGAAAAAAAAATGTCTAAAAAATAATAAATAAAAATTTAGGGGTGGACTACCCTTAACATTTAGGGGGATGAAAAATAGATGTTGGCCGATTCTCAGACCTACTCAATATGCTCACAAAATTTCATGAGAATCGGTCAAGCCTTTTCGGAGGAGTTCAAGTTCGAACCCCGTGACACGAGAATTTTATATATAAGATATACGTATAGTACTGGTGACGCACCATGGCATCCTCCAGGGCCTCAAGTCTGCTATAGAAATGGTGTCACATTTGTCTATCAATGACATCGAAATAACTAGTTTTTGCAATTTTGGTAGTCTACTAATTCAAGTATATCAAATAGTGTGTCACTGACACTCCAATGACACATTTGCAAATAATTGGTAGTCCCGTACATAATGATCGAGTGTAATGCGTAGTCTGTTAATATTTTGACAGTTCTAAACCTATCAATGATGTCATTGATGTGCCAT
This sequence comes from Boloria selene, assembly GCA_905231865.2. Taxonomy (NCBI): domain Eukaryota; kingdom Metazoa; phylum Arthropoda; class Insecta; order Lepidoptera; family Nymphalidae; genus Boloria; species Boloria selene. The sequence continues at coordinate 6,091,635 of HG993133.1, forward strand.
TTTGCAGACGTTGCTTAAAAGCCGTGTTTGTTTGGTGTGATTTGTGAAAATTGTGAAGTTTCAAAATGTTTGGATTGAAATCGAACACATAGAGAAAAGCAATATTATAGATCGAACAACAAGTTGGCCGACGCGGTTGACGCCAAGAACGCCAGCGTTCGGAGCGAAGAAACCGCCGTCGAGCCCGCCGCTTGATGAGGAGTACCATTGACCCCTTTCAGGATATTTCCGAGGTAGAATTTGTGAAAACATTTCGCCTCGGGAAGGAGACTGTTAGAGGGCTAGTGGAGGAGCTAACTCCATTTATTCCAAAACCACATCGGAATGATGGAATATCGGTGGAGACGAAGGTTAGAAAACAACTTCAATTTCATTGCTTATCACTAAAGGCATAGCTATAGTCTAAGAATACATAATAAATAAATAAATATGTTGGGACATTTTACAGAAGAATACATAATACATCATTGATATTAATGTAATATATACCTACATATTTCTATGCAGATTCTGATGGCCTTAATTATGTATTAGTATTAATAATAATTATTATTCATTAACAACAATATATACTACTTTGTTACAGATATTAAAATTAAAATCAACAAGTTCTACAACAACCCTGATTTCAAGAATTTGATTTTGAGAAAGAGCAGGCTATCATGATATAAAACTATCAACAACTAGTGTAACACTTTGAGGTGTTCCAGGAGGTCCTAAGGGTACAAATTTCTTGATTAATTATCATGAAAATCATGACCCTTAGCTTGTTGGTATTTTTCTCAATCGTTATTCATACTAATACTTCAGTTAAATTAATCAAAATGGTGTCTCAATAGAAAGGTATGTCACTGTAATATAAAATATATTCATCTTATCCGGTAAGATTTACATTTGGTTGTTCAGTATAAATTGTTCGAATAAATAAAAAATAAATAAAATAAAAATACTTTTATTGACTCAAAGATTACAACACAAACTTGTCAAAAGGGCCCCTGTACTAGGTGGTAACCTGTATTACTGGGTGCGCTGCTCATCCACCAAGGCTATAAAGTCAACAAAGGTTCAAATGGTTGTTTCATGCCTTAATATTAGTTATTTACGGTATTGTGAACCTTTTATTTTATAAATAATCATCTTAAGACTGTATTATCTCTCAGTGAAGTAATTGCAAGTATTGATTTAACATAGGTATATATTCTTTATATTGTAAGATTCCTACTCTAAACTATGTACATCTAAGACTATATTATCTTCTAGCAATTTAACTAGAATTTTTTAAATCATTTTTAAATATATCAATTATAGTGACTTTATTTTGGAATTTCTAATATCAATAAATGTATATTAGGTTAAATTTTAAGTAATAATGTATTCTACTCTATAATTGTTTTTATTAATTAATTATGTTCAAAATAGTATATTATTTTTATGTCATTGTCATGGTTAATTTTTTTAACATGTAAAAATCTGTTAAATGTATAAATGTTAAAATATATAAATTTTGTTATTATTTGTTCTCAATAATTGTTAATTTAATTTTAGATTTACTAACTTAACATTACACTGCTTGCTTGCTTGCATGTATGTAAAATTTAATTTGTGGAAACTTGATTGGTCGATGTATAATAATTATTATTTTGCTCTGTGTTTGTATGTATTATATTGAACTGTTTGTTTCCCTAATAAATAAAATAAAGAAATAAAAAAATAAAACTGCACAATAAGAATTTAGGACCACCAGACATGGTTATATTTATAAACTAGCTTGTATCAACATAATGTTATACATTTTCATTTTGTAAATCTATAATAAACTCATACAACTTGTCATTTATAATAAAATATATGGTTATTGAAATTTTTTATTTGTGTTTTATTCTAAATAGGTACATCAGATTGTTTCAACTTTAGTTCAGTTCAAAAGTCAAAAGTTAGGACCACCAGACATGGTTATATTTATAAACTATGTACATCTAAGACTTCATTAACTTCTAGCAATTTAACTGCACAATAAGAATTTAAGACCACCAGACATGGTTATATTTATAAACTAGCTTGTATCAACATAATGTTATACATTTTCATTTTGTAAATCTATAATAAACTCATACAACTTGTCATTTATAATAAAATATATGGTTATTGAAATTGTTTATTTGTGTTTTATTCTAAATACATCAGATTGTTTCAACTTTAGTTCAGTTCAAAAGTCTTCGGTTTCTTCCGATTCGGACGACATATGCCGCCTGCGACGTTTCTTAAAATAATTATTCAATATATAGGATAAGATTAAATAGCATTCAGTTGGTGATTTATTGGGGCAGTCTACCGCAACAGAATTTAAAATTTGGGCGCACTCCACCCAACGCCGCTTTGCTAGACTGCGCCCTTCAATACTTCTGCTACAGTGGCCGAGCGCTAGCTCGGGCTGGCTCTCCAAAAAGTCCAGCATATAGAGAAAAGTAATATTATACGTCCAGCAATGCCGAAATTGCTTCAATATAACCATATTTAAATATTTAAAAGAACACCGATATTTTAACGACCACAAACAAATAGACCTATCAAAGAGTAATATAAGACATTGACAAAATATGTCAATTCGGCAGTTACAGATAAAATTTCGATAATTACAGATAAAACTTATTTATTTTTGACGTTTTATTTTTTAGATTGCACTTAAAATTTATCTTTTTGGCTTTTTATGATCATTTTAAATAATGCTTAGTCTTTAAAACATAAATTAATAAAATATATAATTAAACTTAAAAACCGTAAACCTCAATAAACGATTTTATGAACTTTTTTTGAGCTAATGGCAATACCGATGCCCTATCTACTACAATTTCAATACGATTCTTATGAACTACCATTTTAAATATAGTAGACTACGAAATTTTGGACAAATGGTAATTGAATTAAAATGCGCTCTTTGCATATTGACAAATCGTGTAAAATAGCAGACTTGAGGCCCAGGTGTAGTGATAGGTACATATACAGAATATACACTTTATTCGCACTATTCATACGAATCTTGTTTGCACAACATTTCGGCAAAATAGAATCATATTATTTATAGGTACGAGTTTCAATGCAATTTATATGATTTGCACCTGTAGAACGGTATCCGTGATACGTCAGGGGACAAAATTGTTTCATCATTCGTGACGCGGCCTCGGAGTTTCTTTCCGCAATCGTACATTCACCTTTGTTTTCTTTGTGCTGCAACCACTTGCTGCTCGATGTGGCTGATGACAAAGTCTCAAGACCGTCACTTCACTCTATATACCTGTTTAGATATATCTTAAAGCATTGTAAAATTTATTTGACCCTGATTTCTGAAGATGATTTTTATACGTTTATAAATCTTTTTGAGAAATAAGTTCAATATATTATGTACCTATACCTTAAAATGTTTTTTTTTCTGATATTTATTGTTTTTTTTTTTCACACCTCCCTTTTAATATTATGTTAATTTAAATTTCCGATTTCCGTTTTCAATTAAATGTTGAAATATTGTCGTAAGATTAATATGTAGATTGTAGATACATATTAATTTTTCGGAAGTAATACTAATATGAATTCCTAGTTTTACCATTTATATTTATCACTAGTAGAACACATTTTTAAAAATATGTAAGTTTACATTTGCAATTGAAAGTAAAGCATCATTTTTTATACGCATACTTAGAATTTGAAAGACATTTGTTATCAAATGTTTTTAATTTTTATTTCAATTAGTTACCTACTTCGTACAAATTAGAGCGGTGTGATATATTTTAGGATTAACGATTAATAATATGAATAAATTAAAATAGCTAAGAAACAATTTATTTTTAGAAAACTTTATGCAAGAGATTTCGTCATAAGTAACATACATACGATTGGAAATGATTCAATGAATTTTGAATGAACTTACTTTTTTTAAAATGGTTGTTAATTAAAGCTCCGTCAGTCTATCTCATTAAACTGAGTTTACAAATTAAAAAAACTGCGAAAATGCGATTCACAAGAAGTTTGACGTTTGTTTGTATTACCATTTACCGTTTCACGTTCGAGCAAAATCAAAAATTAAAAAAAAATATTTCTTATATATACCTACCTATGTTAGATGTAGATGACCTACTTATTATATTCTCCAAAAAGATTTACCTACTGTCAAAGTTTTGATTTTATTAAATAAAGCTTAAAAATGTTTAGTCCTTTAAGGGCCAAACTGACGAGCAGACTTAATGAAGTATGAAAATCTGAAAATACCTTTAAATCTAGGTGACATGTAGTAACAATGACATTCTCATATAAAATAAAAAATGCAGTTTCTTGGAAAGCGCATCACATAAAAGCTAGAGCAAAACTCTTTTTAAAATGGATTGTAAGTTATTGTACAGTCGTAAGCAATGACATGTATACATTGACAACTTTTCAAATATATGTAAACATCAATCGTTTCAAAAGAAAGTATACAAGCTTTGTGTCAAAATAAAGTATACGTATGTTGCTTCATATTTATGTATACATTTTTATCAATTCATAGTAAATAACATAAAACGAATATTATTATATACAAGTTTCGTGTTATAACTATGTAGCCATGAGTCTAAGAACTAAGAATAAAACATTAAATATTATTTTCGTATTTAACAAAGTTTTCTAATACAAATACTGTGTCTCTTTCATTAAATACGTGAATTCTTTAAACTGGTCGTTAGAAGTTTAATTTATTTTTATATGTTAAGTGATTGAATCAATTCGACTAATTGCGACCTGATTCTCTAGGATGCGCCTTGGATTCACTTTAGGCAGAGCTCTCCTAAACAGCTTTACCCAGGGTATATGAGATATCTTCTGCAGCCAACAGCACAGACAGGATTTAAAATATTGTAACACCATGATTCGTGAACTTATTAATTAGATAATTAACAGTAAAATATGTTTTAAGATCTTAGGCTTCTTGCATCGGAAAATGAAGCATAATACTTTGCTTTTAAAAATGTATTATTATGTATTTAAATTTAAATATTATAATACATTTTTAAATCATACGTATAATACAAATATTATCGCGTAATAGACTGTGCATATGTGTATGTGTAAGAGCGTTTGTAACACATTCACAACATTGGATGACAGTTTTAAACTTTTGACAATTCGAGGACAAGATCAGTTTAGGTATTTAAAATTTTAATGTGTAACAAAGCATTGAAAAGAATTCGAAATTATTAGAATTATAACTGACAATTCTCTATTTGTTTAGTTTGCGTTGTTATGAGAAACTTACTTTTTCATGAATTCGCCCAATGATATTAAGTTGTCATAGCTCAATTGGCGTAGTTGTAGTATGCGTATAATATCCTTGCGACGCGGGTTCAAATCCCGCGCGTGGATAACTTTTTTAATTTTTGTTTCGTGCGTATCTTTTAATTTAAGCATTATATACTGGATGGCGATTTAGGGACTAGGAGTGAGCCGTGATGAACGTGGCTCGTCATCATCATTGAGTATATGTTTTCCACATTTGTGAATTTATAAGAATATACAATAATACGTATAATTATAATAGAACAGTGAGTTAAAAAATCTATACATGGAATATTTTTTTTTGTTTTTATAAAAAAAATTACTGTAACGTATAGTGCATTGAATATAAATCCCAAAAAATATGTTTTAATTTTTTTGTCTGTTTGTATGTTTTCGTTTAACACAAAAAGTACTTGGCCGATTTTAACCAAATTGTGTAGTTACCTATAACATATTTCTCGGACCATGACTTAGGATACTTTTCATTACATAAAAGCATTTTAATTTACAGGAAAAAATAATAATTGGTTGTATTGAGTTTTCCTTGGATAGCTAGTGATTAAACGGTAAGTTCATCTGTGTCTATTTTACGAGCCGAGTTTGAGCTTCTCGCCGGTTCTTCTCAGCAGAACAGCTTTCCGAGCCGGTGGTAGTTTACTCACAGACTTACAGACTGACTTTTAATTTTGATAATGTAAAAATGACGATTCAAAAGAGCTTGTTAAAGTCTATTTGAATAAAAAATATTTTGATTTGATTGATTTACGCAAATTTTTGAACGTAAACCTAATTTTTTTATAATTAATATTTACCACTAGCGAGCCCGGACCGCTGCGCTCGGCGTAAGATAAAATAAATAAAACAGTTTTCATAATTAAAAGTAGCATAAGTTACTCCTTAAAACATTAGCTACGATATCTGAGGTCAAAAGTCCCGTCAAAATAAGTGTAGCCGGTACGAGGATTAGCCGAAACTAACAGACAGACAGACAATTGATGTATGGATGTAAGTACCGTATATACTTTCTATGCATTGAGTCTTCTTCTTCTTGCCGAGTCGATGGCAATAGTTAAAGTAAGAAAGCCCAAAACCCCTTAAAAATAAAGATAAAAAAAAGAAGCCCAAAACTCGGCCACCATAATAATTGCATAAGCTCCTGTAAGATGCAGGTAACAGGACCAGGAGGTCATATAAGTAAGTGTAAGAGAGGTAAGAGAGGAAGAGTACAAGTCTGCACTCCAGGTCAATTCGCAAATCCCCACCTGGTTGAGTATACTTATCTATGATTTTTATCACACTATGATTAATTCATATTTTATTTAGAAGAATATTTAAAAAAATGTATCCTTTTAAAAATGTAAGAAACTAGCATTTCCCGCGGCCCCGCCCGCGTTCTAAAGACTGGAAACAAAATACTTAGATTTCACACACCGTGTGATGTTTAATAGTCGGTTTGTAACGGTTCGTCGATATTTCTTACAAAATCATCATCAAAATCTGTCCTGAGGTTTTCTCGTGATGCAGTCACAAAAAGACAGTCAGACAAAAATTTTAAAAACGATAGATTTGATTGTATGGATAATAATGTCTATCTATTTTAATTACATTTTTATCTATTTTAATTAGATAAAAAAAAAATTATGTACAGATTTGACTCAGTTACAATTATTTTATTATATATGTTTATGATAGATAGTGAATTATTTGACTTTTCAAAATAGATTTTAAGTTGATGTCTTTGTATCGATGCGCAAAACGGCAACGTCGCGTCGCTTACGACGGTTGCCGTTCCGTCAAGTAACATGTGGCCTAATATAAATTTATCTTGACACATTGTAATTTGTAGTAGCGCTGTGGTAACGCGCTTGCTTCGATATCCATGTGATGGGGGTTCAAGTCTGAGTTTGAGTTAAACGGGCTAAATACATATAAATTTATCTGCCAGTTACTTTATTGGGAAGTTTTATTATGAAACAGATAAAATATATCAGCAACCATTATCGCTAATTGACTACTAAACGCTTATTACCTACTAAGGTCAATATTTAGGATAATATACTACAGGATAATCGTTTATTCTTACTGGATAATACAATAACTGGTTCTATGGACCACCCACATAAAAGCGTGGCGGAAATTTAAATGGGAATTTAATTATTAGAAGTAATAGGATAATATTGTCATAAAATATGAACTAAAAAATGTTAATGGAAGAGACACACTTTATATGCATTAGAAAACTTTGTTTCAAATACGAAAATATTATTTTATGCTTTTCGAGCGCAAACCTGTGCACTTTTTTGTGCACAGACTAATGGCTAACTACTTATATTACGAAAAGTATACAATAATATTCGTTTTATGTTGTTTACTATGAATTGATAAAAATGTATACATAATTATGAAACATCTTACGTATACTTTATTTTGACACAAAGCTTGTATACTTTATTTTGAAACGATTGATGTTTACATATATTTGAAAAGTTGTCAATGTATACATGTCATTGCTTACGACTGTACACTAGTAGTTGTAGTACGGCGAAAATTTACGTAATTAGAAAAAATTGAAAGTGCTTCTTTGGTTTTCTAATAATATGTATAGGTACATTGTAGTATCCATTTTTAGTATTTGTCAACCCGCACTTGGCCAGCGTAGTGAACTACGGCCTGATCCCCTCATATTGAACATGGAAGGCCCGTACCCAGGAATACGACGTTAAAAAGGCTAAATCCATCCTACCACATATATATTTATACGAGTACTACATATAGTTTAGCTGTTATAATTTTATATTTCAACCGAATCTGGGAAGTCTGCCAACACGATGCACTAAAGCCAAATCTTTTCCATTGATGAGTCATTTTAATCGTAAACAATGTTTTAATTACTGTTTTTAAATAACTATTTTAGGAGTACTCGGATAAGAGTACCTATACTATATTGACATTACACATTTCGTATACTTATTTACAAACAGAAACAACTACTGCTTTAGACATTGTACAAACTTTATACCTAGATTGTTTATTACCATGCGAAATTTAATTATACTCGAGTTGAATTATCTATGCTTCTATACTAATATTATAAAGAGGTAAAGTTTGTTTATTTGTTAAATTGTAAGGGGTAATCTCGGGATCTACTGAACCGATTTTAAAAACTCTTTCACCAATAGAAAGCCACATTATTGCTGAGTGTCATAGGTTATATAAAAAAACCGAAAAATAAAAAAAAATTTTACGTGGTAGTCCGTTTTGCAAAGTGAATCGGAGAAAAAACGGTCGAATGAAAGCGTTTCTTACGAACGCTGCCTTAACTATGAAAGATATATTTTTGAGTTCTAGAGAAAAGATATGGAGCTTAAAAATGCCTTCAAAAAAGTCAACGACAGAATATGTCTAACTTTAATATTTAAGTGACAAAAAGTAGTTTTTTTAATATTAGTATAGATAATTTAATTTTTAATTTTTAATATAAATAAAATAATTTAAATTATTTAAACACTGTACTAAAAAAGGATTATTAACATTATGCCCAATGAAGTGGGCACGGGTCAGCTAGTAAAATATAAAATAGTAAATATGACTACGAAGTACGACAACGTCATTTGGGTCAACCTAACATGAAAAAAATGTATAAAACCTATTCCAAATCTTTAAATAAAATAATAAAAACGAAGTTCAATTAGGAACTAAATCTTAACAAGTTTTATTAAAATTTTAATGTGTTTTTTCAGCTCGTTTTAGCAACGATAACAATGATGCGACACAATCTTAATGCCGACGATTGTGGTTTAGTCATAATAATTATAGGATTAGGCATTCTCATATTGTTCTGTACAAATTATTATTTATTTCTAGAGATTCACTGTCGTTGCGCTCGGGTTCGTCCCGTCGTGATCGTACACTTAATAATTAGTATAGGTTTTTCGGAAATTAGATATATTCCCACATTGAAAAGTATCCTATATTCTATTCTCACTATAGATGGCTCTGATACCCAGTTATCATCATACCGAATTTCATAAATATATGCCAAGTGGATTTCTTGAGATGCGGTCACAGGACACAGACTGACAAGATTTTTAAAAACTATAGTTTCATTCTATTTTAATAATATTATCCAAAATATAATTAATGTACAGATTCGCCTTAGTTAGAATTTTATGATATTTATATAGATATAGGGCATATTTAAGTAAGTAGATCATCACCACTATACCACCATCACCATCAGCCCTTTTTAACGTCCCACTGCTTCCTTAGTACGAACGTACGGGATCATGCCTGTAGATCATATACTATTATTATTTCTGTAGATAAATTTACTTTCGAATCAGTCTCGTCGTCTCGTTGTTTGTTTGGGTGGCGAAAACTGTAAACATGCGTCGTGTTATTTTGAAAATACAATGTTTTTTATAAGATTGGCGGGTAGCCAAATAACCGGCTCGATGCGACGCCAAGTTGTTGCCACGACATTACTAAATCACTCGGATAGGTAGGCGTAAACATTAACGTATGAAAACATAAGCATGTAAAAGTCTTTCAATCAATGAAAATATATATAGAAAAATAGAAAAAAATATATATTAAAGAATAATGCGCGTTAACATTTCAATTTCAATGTCTGCTGATACATATGTTGTTGCTATCAATCTCTAAAGTGTTACGCAATACAATTATTACGTCTATTGGTTCCTTCTATTCGACCATAACAAGACAAATATGAATGTCCCAGTGAAATTAAAGAAATTGCTCGTCATATTTTTAAAACTATCTTTAGGCTTTTAAGAATTTAAATTATTGAATATATTTGCAAGTGGGCCATTCAAGCTTTTTGATGCAACTCGGCAAGTATAACTCACGATAAACTGGTTTGAGCTCGCACATAAAAAATAAACCGTATAATTCAAGTATGAAATCATTACAGTATAAAACTTTGAATGTTAAATGAATCAATTACTTTATTTTGAATTCACGTCTTGTAACTTTAAAATTGTGATTTCAAAAGTAATTACACAAGCATGTGAATATTTTCATAATATATTAGGTAAATATATGCTAATACTAGCCTTTTCCGCGGCTCCGCCCGCGTTCTAAAGGCTGAAAATCAAAATAAATATTTTTCTCCCGTTTTTGCAACATTTTTCATTGATGCTCCGCTCCAATTGGTCGTAGCATGATGTAATATAGCCTATAGTCTTCCTCGATAAGCGGACTATCCAACATAACAAGAATTTTTCGTTCCTGAGATTAGCGTGTTTAACCAAACAAACAAACAAACTTCTTCAGCTTTATAATATTAGTCTAGATTAGATAATAATTATTAAGTGAATTGCCCACTGAGCTCAAATGGTTATTTTTGGTCTTCTTGACTGAAAGTGAGATAGGTATTAAGGCCATCTTGGGCTCAAAATTTAATACACGTAACACACAGTATATACACCGATTGTTTGTGCGTACACAGCTCTCTAATTGTGAAATAGTAGACACTTGTGTTCACACGGAGACACTCGGTGTTTACACTGAGTTTACTGTTTATAGAGTCATAATGGAGATGAATTGAGAGTGGAGCGGCCCATATAATTACTCGTAATTTGGTGACGGAAAGACAGTGGTAGCCCTGTGGTAACGCGGTCACTTGGATAACCGAGTGATGCGCGTTCGAATCCGGGTCTCGCACCTCTGAGATTTTCATGTGCAGCAAATATGAAAATATTTTCTTTTCTATCATGACTAGCACTTGACTTACGGTGAAAGAAAACATCGGGAAACCTGCATGTCTGAGAAAACCAAGCAAGTTTTCCAAAGACATGTGAAGTCTTCAATTTTAAAAACATATATCCGAGAAACTATATGAATACATTCTAATAATGTTATGAACGAATAAAATTAACATACATATGTAATGTAACGCAAATGTTGTTTCAAATCTCAAAAAACTGATTGTTCTCAGCAGCCGTTAGCAAGATCTACTTTTATAATTTATGTAACCGGGTTGACAATTCAATTTCATATTTTTATTTTATTATTGTATGTCTTTTCTATAGTAAGTAACTTTTTGTCTGAAAATAAATAATGTCTCTTAAGTTAGTATTTTCATGATTGATTTTATAAAGTAAAACCTTAAATATCTTTTCGCTGTTCGTGCCCATGTAACAAACACATCTCAGAGTAAACCCACGTGGCGTTGCAGTGCTATGACAATGTGGTTATACAAGGACGGCCGCATTCTCTATTCACAAGTACGACATCTATGTAGTCAGTAGTAATCTAGCATTTATTTTATTGCAATAAATTTGCCTTGAATACGAGCAACAATCGTTGCGTAGACAATTACTTTCTATAACTAAAGCTTTTATTAATATTTTTCAAATTTAGGTTAATATGTGACATTTTAAAAAGAACTGTTTTCGAATTTTTTCACGTATTTTTTTTTATTTATTTCTAAATGGGAACTCACGGGAGACTCTCCCAATATTTGAATGCGAAATGTCGGGAATCAGAAATCACGTCAACTATCCGTTAAATATCAATAAAGATAGTATATTTAAAATATTGAATAATTACAATCTAAAGAAGTAAGTTTGGTTTCAATGTTAAAATATTTTGTAGTAGCGGGTTAGATGTTCATTTCCTCCCAATTGCGCTCATTTGTGGATGTTGGGCTAATTGTGATACACCGCAATTAGCCGTCGGCTGATGGATGAATGCGCACCTCATGACATTCGGCCATGGCATTCAATATAATGAGCTATGAAACACTTAATAACAGTAACCAATATCACAGTTTTACGGTGTTTTTTATGTTTTCTTGTTTATTTTAAATGAAAACCGCTTATGGTCATTAACCTACATTGTCATTTTATTCTATGTACTAGCCTTTCCCGCGACTACGCTCGCATTCTAAAGGCTGAAAATCAAAATAAATATTTTACTCTCGTTTTTGCAACATTTTTCATTGATGCTCCCCTCCTATTTGTCATAGCGTGATGTAATATAGCTTATAAGTATCGATAAACGGACTCTCTAACACAAAAGTAATTTTTCAAGTCGGACCAGTAGTTCCTGAGATTAGTGCGTTCAACCTTGCAAACAAACTCTCAGCTTCATAATATTAGTATAGATAACTTATAAGTTACCATTTAGCCAATTATTTTTCAGCATTAATGTTATGACTGTAGTGATATATAATGTGGTGTAACTTTGCAGTAAGTGTTGTGATTATTTACGAATTAGATATATTAATCACAATACAATGAGGTATTTATATTCGATCACAATAGTGACCGAAACATGAGAACGGTGGGTTTTATAAAATCCCATACCTAACGGAGCAAGGGCGTGGCACCGCAGCAGGCCCGAACTCCGGGAAATTAGTGATTCATACTTCTGGGTTTATCAAATGTCCATTTAACTCAGTTTACCTGAAAGGTAATATAATAATACTATTTACAAACTAAATACATTGCTTAACAATCAATTACACTACACTAAGTACAATTTAATGTAATTCCAACAGTAGTATGTTGCTTTGTTTTCATAAATTAATGATAGTGAATTATAAGGCCTATGTTGCCATTGGGGTCAACCAGCTTATTGCTAAAATGACCTCGAAGATTTTATTCACACACACGTTTTAGCTTGTCGTATTTTTAAATTTCAGATGCACTTTAAATGATATGTTAATATATTTCATCGTAAGAATATAAGTAATTTAATATTGCATCAAACGGTATGAGAATCCGTAACGAAGATTATAATCATTAAACCGCTCTACATTACCGAATTGCATGTATGTAGGTACCTCGTCGTAGTGGACAATAACGAATGTTGAAAGTATGTTGATTAATAATATCTATTTATGTGAACATAATATTATCTTCATGTTTATATTGTTATGTTTAATTTGTGCCTGTCAGTGCTGACCTATATAAACTGAAATATGTTTTTGTTTAAATCTTTGCTCATGAAATACTAGAGTAGCAACCTACAAACTGCATTTTTTGTGTTTTCAAAATATTGTCTTTGTTTTTACGGTCACCGAATAAAAACTTAAGGAATTTAAAAGAGATACATTAGTGCTGGTTGAGGGGATTTTTAATTTTCCCGTCTAGTTTTTAGTCGTTTTATTCTCACGTCGTCCGCACAACTGTCATAGAAAGGCTTAGACAAATGGTAAACCCTTATTATAATTGTGTCATAGTAAAATATTGTGATCGCTCACGTCGTGCATGCGATTGTGCGCGTAGGCAGTTTCATAACAACAGCAGTCCATTGACCTCGGATTTCTGTAGGTTACTTAGATATCCACATTTCCGTTCAGAAGGGCGCTATAAAAATGAATATTTCTGTTCTTTGTAAATTTAACTATAGTATTTTAAAGTTTCACGTGAATAAATTATTTTTAATGCATTATGTTACTTTTTGTGGTAACAATTTTTTTATTTTAGTAAACATAATATGCTTGTTAATTAGCTCTTAACTATAATATGGTTGCAAAATATAAATGTCTTAGTTGTGTCGATGTGTAATAAAAAACCAAAGCCATACAGCTGTATGACTGCTTGCCTAATAAAATAAGCCGCCTAAGCATACATGAATGCTTACTTGCTAGGTTACAGCTCATGCACTTACGCAGTACTTAACGCTATGTAGCAGGCGAGTAGAACGACCTATCCTCCCTTAGCTCAAGTTAGCTAAGATATTGTTATAGATAGGAAAGAGGGTATTATGTGATATAGAGTGGTTCACGTAGTTACTCCAAAAAAGTGTGATAAGCATTTATTAATTTAAATATTTGTCCCGCTAACCCTGAAGGTAATCTATAAATTATAACATTTTGATAAATTAGTAGATTCTCTAGTTTCCTTACAAGAACTGATTTATCTATAAATAAACGATTTTTTCACATAAACGTATTTAATCCTTTAGGATGCGATATTCTTAAACCTTAGGGTGAATACCTAAGCTTTAATGTACCCTCATACATTTTATTAAAAGATTTACCAGTGTAAACCGAGAAAATATACTTTTCACAATTTAATACTTTTTAGGTTTACGCGAATATTTGACAATATAAATGAAACTATCTTATGAGGTTTTTTTGCGGATTTATTTTAATTTTCCGACGTTTTGAGTGCTTTGCCAGCAGTCATGTGACCATGATGGAGGAGGAGAGTCTAAGATTTTTGACGTCTCGGAGGTTTATATACTTACTAGCGGAACCTGCGGCTTCGCTCGCGCTAATATAGTATAGATATAAAATATTATAACAATACAATGAACACTTACTAAAATTAAATAATAAAAATATTAATAACGCCATCTATTAGAAATCATAACGCATCATTTGATAAGTGAAAACGGAATTATGATTTAGGAGTTTAGAACACAATATTATATTATTAATCTTTTTAACAGTATTTTAGGAATTAAATATTTTTTTAATTCCTAAAATACTGTTACATTTTATTTAATTATAATATTGTTGCGTGTTAGGGTTCGAACGATTTGGAGAGAAAGACCTGCTGACTCTTTCAGAGACTTTATTCACTAGCACTAGGTCCGACGCAAAGCACTAGGTTCAAACACTGGGTACAAACACTAGGTACTAGGTACAAACACGCAACAACTGGTGTCAGAAGTGGGATTTGGAGATGCCATTGACTCCGAGAGAGAACCCCAAGGAGGGGGTCAGGACGAGGACACAACGAGCTGCGGCTGCCACTGGGGGCCAAGCACCGCCCACTGGCCACGCCTACCAGGCCCCGCCCACTGGACACGCCCCTCAGGCCCCGCCCACTGGCCCCGCCTACCAGGCCCCGCCCACTGACCACGCCCCTCAGGCCCCTCCCACTTTGGCTCAGGCTCCGCCCACTTTGGCTCAGGCTCCGCCCACTTTGGCTCAGGCTCCGCCCACTTTGGCTCAGGCTCCGCCCACTTTGGCTCAGGCTCCGCCCACTTTGGCTCAGGCTCCGCCCACTTTGACTCAGGCCCCGCCCACTTGCTCCACCCACCTTGCCACGCCCACCGGACAGGCCACGCCCATCAGCGGCACCGTAGCTTCTACAGACCCTCAAGTGGCACTTCAATTAGGAAGTTTATTTGAATTAATGAAGGCAATGAAAGAATCACAAGAGGTAATGAAAGAATCACAAAAGGCTTTGCAAGAATCACAAGAGCAACAAAAAGACCTCCAACAAAAAGCGCTTTTGGCTATACAAGAGGTTAGTGACACGGTGGGTAAGCTTCGAAAAGATGTCGACGAAGTGGAAGAACGAGTTACCGGGTTAGGATTGGATGTCGAAAATGTGAAAACCGGTCTCGCTGAACTACAGAAGAAAGTAGTGCGCCTTGAAACCACGGGAGTTGCGATGTCTAGTGGAACTACCGGAGGGGCGCACGGACCAAGAGTGAAAGTGCCGCCATACGACGGCACTACTTCGTGGAACGCTTATCGTCGGCAATTCCAGACTGTTGCCACTGCCAATGGATGGACGGAAGAACAATGTCTGACCGCTCTCACTGTTGCGCTCAGAGGGCAAGCCTTGTCTGTCTTGGAAGCACTGCCACATACAGGAAATGGGTTCCAAGACCTGATGGAGGCACTTGAATCCAGATACGGGGAGCGACACCTGGAACACGTGTTCCGTGCCCAACTGCGTGACAGAGTCCAACGCTCAGGAGAAGGACTTCAACAATGGGCGCTGGAAATTGAAAAACTCGTCAGGAAGGCACACCCAGGAGCCGACACCAAGACGGTAGACACGAACATTGTTCAAGCATTTGTCGACGGAATCAAAGACCTGGAGGTCAGAGCTGCAGTGAGGCTTCGTCACCATACCTCGCTAAAGGAAGCATTGGCGCATGCTTTGGAGGTCGAGGCTGTTCGCCATGACGTACGGCAGACCCATAAGGTCCGTGAGGTCTCTGAGGAAGCCAAGCAGGTTAAGGCTCCTACGAAGAGAAGGTATGGAGTCATGTGCTACAAGTGCGGCGAGAGGGGGCATCTTCAGCTCAACTGCCCGCAGAAGGAGACCCATCTGGCAAGGATGGAAAGGATCGAGGATCAAATAGAGGAGCTGAAGAAGCAAGGGGATTCGTCCCCTGCCCGGGATCAGGGAAAAGCCAGGACTATGGGGCGAGTACTGGCTGATGCGGAGGAAGCCCCGATAACCGTTATCTCCCAGGCACGTAGCGGAAAGATGCATGGGAACGCTGACGCACTCTCACGAAGGCCGTGTTCGGAAGACTGCAAACATTGTGTTAAGCAGGAATCTAATGAAGTAACATTAAAGCTAACGAGAACAAGTCCTTTGGGTCTCTGGGAGAATGATGCTATGAGGGAGGCTCAAGAAACAGATGACGACCTTCGGCACATCATCACATGGAAGAAACGGGGTGAAGTAAAACCAATCTGGAGTGAGGTTGCACCCACTGGCGCTGTCACTAAGTCGTACTGGGCGCAATGGGACAGTCTGATACTTCAAAACGGAATACTCTACCGGAAATGGGAGAAGACTAACGGCAGAGAGTACCATCTTCAGATAGTTGTCCCAAGATCGAGAGTACCAGATGTTCTCCGTGAAGTACATGATGGCGTATCAGGAGGTCATCTAGGTGTCAAGAGGACGTTAACAAAAGTGCGAGAACGATTCTACTGGTTGCATTGTCGAGATGATGTACAGGATTGGTGTCGCAAATGTACTACTTGCGCTGCTGTAAAAGGACCACAGACCAGGAGCCGTGGGAAGCTGCAGCTGTATAACGTCGGTGCACCATGGGAACGAATTGCAGTTGACGTAGCCGGGCCATTTCCTGTAACGGAATCAGGAAACAAGTATTTTATGGTCGTCATTGACTACTTCACCAAATGGCCTGAAGTGTTCGCCATACCAAACCAAGAAGCTACAACAGTCGCTTCTAAGCTAGTCGAGGAAGTGATATGTCGCTTTGGTGTGCCTCTAGAAATCCATTCTGATCAGGGCAGGAACTTCGAATCGCAAGTGTTCCAGGAAGTGTGCAGAATTTTGGGCATGCATAAGACGAGGACCACCGCGTACCACCCACAGTCCGATGGAATGGTTGAGAGATTTAACCAGACTCTTGAGAGGCATTTGGCGAAATTGGTAGACGACAAACAAAAGGATTGGGACAAGTATATACCACTCTTCCTTCTGTCGTATCGAACTGCCGAGCATGAGAGCATAAAAGCTACCCCGGCGTATGTCAATTATGGTAGAGAACTACGAATACCAGTAGACCTATTGACAGGAGGGTCACCGGAGGAACAAGAGACCCTACAAGACTATGTCAGCAATTTAAGGAAAAAAATGCGCTACATACACGCGTTGGTTCGGGAAAATGGGTTACAGTCAAGTGAGAACATGAAAACCAGATACGACCGGAAATCGAACACGAGAGGATTCGAGGAAGGGTCACTGGTGTGGCTGCATAACCCAACCCGCCGGAAAGGGAAATCTCCAAAGTTGCAGACCAAGTGGGACGGTCCATACAAAGTGGTTACCCGAATGAATGATGTGACTTATAGGATTCAAAAGCAACCAAGAGGGACATTCAAAGTGGTACACATAGACCGTCTGGCGCGTTACCATGGCAGTAACAACGATGCTCGGGACGAGCATCGCTAAGAGGGGAGTAGTGTTACGAATACACGGGTAAAGGAGCTTGCGCCATCTAGTGTGGAGCGAGGGAACCACTTTGTGTGTTGTACAAAACGTGAAACCTCCACTCAATACTAGATGGCGCTAGAGGAGCTATATAGAAGAATCAACTCGAAAATCGAGTACACGCGCGAACATTCCAGAATGGTCTGGGACTAGACTCGGCCGGTATAAATAGGCCGCGGGTGACCGAGCGAGTTGAGTTCAGTTTGAGCGATCGACGAAGCGACTTCGCAGTGAAAACTAGTGATCAAAAGTGATACCAGTGGAAACCTACGACATTGGCTACGACCTCGGACATCGTTAGTGCTTAGTGAGTGTACCTAGTTGTTTAGTGTTTGTACCTAGTACCTAGTGTTTGTACCTAGTACCTAGTGTTTGTACCTAGTACCTAGTGTTTGTACCCAGTGTTTGAACCTAGTGCTTTGTGTCGGACCTAGTGCTAGTGAATAAAGTCTCTGAAAGAGTCAGCAGGTCTTTCTCTCCAAATCGTTCGAACCCTAGGTACTAGGTACAAACACTAAACAACTAGGTACACTCACTAAGCACTAACGATGTCCGAGGTCGTAGCCAATGTCGTAGGTTTCCACTGGTATCACTTTTGATCACTAGTCTTCACTGCGAAGTCGCTTCGTCGATCGCTCAAACTGAACTCAACTCGCTCGGTCACCCGCGGCCTATTTATACCGGCCGAGTCTAGTCCCAGACCATTCTGGAATGTTCGCGCGTGTACTCGATTTTCGAGTTGATTCTTCTATATAGCTCCTCTAGCGCCATCTAGTATTGAGTGGAGGTTTCACGTTTTGTACAACACACAAAGTGGTTCCCTCGCTCCACACTAGATGGCGCAAGCTCCTTTACCCGTGTATTCGTAACAATATATATTTTATTTTATAGACTTTTGTTGTTTCATTTGTATTTTGTTGTCTGTGACGTTTCGCTAGATTGGCTGGCCAATATGGCGACTACGATTTGTCTGTCAGCATCATTAGAATTAAACAAAATACTCGGCAATCCGAATTTTGCGAATATATGCTGTCGACTCGAAATCTTTATTTTTGTATGTTTTATTATTCAGTTAAGGTTTCGATCGAGTCTACCGTAACCCTTGACGAAATTATGAATATAGATAGACAGTGCCTACCCACGATTTACAAAAAATTCAAAGTTTTTATAAAGGTAGTTTCATTTATAATTTACTTTTCAAATTTATAATATTAGAAAGACAGTATATAATATTTTTATAAATTTGTATAATATGTCATTATATTCTACCCCATAATTAGACCTCTAGCTACGCATGTTTACGGTTGAAGATTGATGATCTATTTGTGAATATAGCGTGCGGTTGATTGGATAATCTTGTTTATAATCATCGATTGCTTCATAATATTGTGTGACTTGAGGGAAAATTCTGTAATTGTTCTTGGCATCATATTTTTTTAAAATATCTATGTAAAAATACAACCGTGGTAATCTCAAAATTCACATTACGTAATTACATATTATAATTTTTAGGGATAACTTTTAAAATGCTTCTAAATGGGTACTTATCGATAATTTACGATATTTATTTTACAATAAATATATATAAAACAAGGCAGGCCTTACATTGATAGTATAAGTAAACGTAAATAGGTGGTGGTAGTACCCTTGGCGGTCCGGATATGAAACGTGTTCTACCAATGTATGACATATAGACTTTTCGTCCTTCAGCTAGTTATGAAATATATTTGTAAAATTATACATAATTATTTTATTACATTTTAGTGTTTATTTTATGTTTTTTATATTACATGGAATTCAGATTGACTCAATTATTTGAAAAAAGTAATTAAATTTTAGAAAATGTAAAATATAGTACTGTTTGTTATCATTTATTTGAAGTGCTGCTGTTATTATCAATGGATTAATGCTGACCGCGTAATTGCGAAAATGTAGTGCAATGCAAATGCATTTACGCTAAAGTCTATAGTAGGAACACAACAGAACTGGTTTCCAGTCAGGTACGCGATGAATACGAAAGGGGTCGTCCATAAATCACGTGATGTTTGAATGGGGGGGGAGGGGGTTCGGATAAAATCACGAAATATCACCAGGAGGGAGGGGGGGGGTGTAGTGAGTTATCACGTGATTTTTTTTTACTCACCGTTGGGATTATCCCGCGCGCCGCTACAATCGCCGAACTTTTATAATAATAAGCCTAGTCACCTCCAAAACTTCTCTGAAAAGACCTGTACGGGAACTACTATTGCAAGAAATGGCACTATTAAAAGCTATGCTATGCTTTAAAAAATCATGTATTATAAATTCTTCATAACAGATGATGAGACCAATAGGATGGGCCAAACATTCCCCCAGACACACGAAGCTTCGCTATTAGTAAGTTGGATTGCTTATAAAAAGTATTGACATATTACTTCCATTAATATCATGTATAAAAATTAAGACATATTTACATTACTATATTTACGTATGTGAATATCAGCACTGAAAGTTTAAGAAAAGTGAATACTATTTTGATTTAACTTTATCACCGGGAGATGTATCCAGTGCTCAAAGTTAATTGACCGTCGGCCGAAACTAGAGGGTATGCATACAGTCAAAGACCATACATAAACCACCTAATCCCATTGATTTTGTTAGTGAGAAAAAAGAAAATTCTGGCAGGATTTTAGTCGAGTCGTAAGGATTCTGTAGGTGTTAGTGCACAAAAAAACTACGGAAAAAGGAGCAGTAGCCAGTAAGTATATTATGCGTCACTCCCAGTCACATAGCCTAGACTCATACTTCCGCATGACTCTTATGGAACCCAACTTGATGGACAAGGAAGGACAACAGATCTTGAAAAAAATTACTTTTAAAAAAGGCTGCAGAAGTCCACACAGAAGTGTGAAATAATAAGGATATCGACAGCCATGACGTCTTAGTAGAGTATGTCGTATGTCGAGTAGAATGAATTGAATAATTAACCTTTATTTAAAAATAATATTCAGATTTTTTAAGGTGCTTTGTAAAAAAATACACGTGATTTTGAGTGGGGGGGGGGGGGGGTAATCTTAAACCTCACCACGTATCACCATGGGGGAGGGGGGGTCTAAAAAGTTGCTTAAAAACATCACGTGATTTATGGACGACCCCAAAGTTACGATGAGGAACTAAGTGGGGGGCTGTGTATTAATAGTTGCAGCGTGTTGCCCAGCTACTTCCACTTCTACATTAGTCTTTTTAAGTTTTTTTCCTTGTTATAGATTTTTGGTCTTATTCATAAAAAAATATAGAAGCTTTATTAGCTTGCTAATAAGCAAATTCTCAAAAACATTATTCATAAACGTTCAATAGTGCTAAAACGCTCCATAAGTGTTCAATAACGGCTCTATAACTTATAGTAGCTTGAAGCCTACTATAAACCTTTAATAAAGAACAAGATGGTCGTCTTGTCTTCAGTGACAGCTGATAATTTAAACTTGAAGCGAGATTATTTTATCATAATAAGTGTATTATTTTGCTTTCTATTAAAAGCAAATTACTATATAATGCAAGCTCTACAAACGATAGCTGCCATTAAATATTTTGAAAACACTCAACGTCGTCAGAAGGTGTATCAGAAAAGATATGACCCGTTGTCTTTGTCGGATCTGGAGTTTAAACGGCGATACCGCTTCAATAAAGATACCGCAAGGTTTATTGTTGATCTGGAAGAGGAAGAGTAGGACACAGTACTTTCCTGCGAGCATTTATCGATGAACATTTTAACTAAGGACAGAAATAACAGTGTACTTAATCCTAACTATCATTACTAATATTATAAATGCGAAAGTAACTCTGTCTGTCTGTCGCGCTATCACGCCTAAACTACTGAACCAATTTAAATGAAATTTAGTACACAGATAGTCTAGAGCTTGAGAAAGGACATAGGCTACTTTTCAAGGCGAAAAAGGCACAGAAAGGGTTGAAATAGGGGATGAAAGTTTGTATGGAAATTGCGTCATTTTTAAAGCTAGAAGCTTGAAACTATTTTTTAGGTTTTTGATTAGATATGTATAAGTAAATAAGACCTTGAAAGTTTGTAAAAATGTTATCATAATAGTTTATACAACTATATACCTCTGTTACAATATTGTAAATTAATAAAAGAAATATATATTTTATTTTAAAGCATTTTATTTTTTTTTTTCATAATATTCAATTTTTTTTTAATTAATTCCTCCTCCAAGTCTAAATTTCGTGATATTTTTTTTTCGTTTTCCATTTGGATAGCATGCAGCTCCTTCCTACAATCTATTTTAACATTTTTTATTTCATTTACAGCAGAAGTAGATGCCTGTAATACAAAATAGTTTTTAATTTTAATGTTTCAATAAATGGACATCATTTTGTGAAACAACATTATATTTTTAGCCTCAAGATAGTGGGATGAAGTTTGACATTTGTATCTAGGCAATGTAGGTTTTTCATTTTACTTAGTAATTGTATAGTAACAAAATAAATGTGTACTTGAAGTCAAAGCACTATCACTGAAACATTTTAAATGAGACTGCTCCCACTACCTTGATGCTCATAAATATGAGATAAATATTACTTTGTTCTCATTTTCTCTTTTCCCAATCTTCTTTTTTCTAAATTGTTTGATCAGAGGAGACACAACCTAAAATAATATTACTTGTTAAAATCAACTCATTGGAAAGACTTATACTCAAATTGTTATTAAATACAAATTGATTAATACATATTAAAACCATCATCAATAGTATGTAATTTATATAGCATTTGATATGAGCTCATATGGATAATATTTACCTTGTTCTCATTATCTTCTTTTATTTTCATCTTTTTTTTTTCAATACTTAGAGGTAGGACCTGAAGCAATGGAAGTGGTAAAAATTATCATAATATTATGATAATTTATTATGAGGATGACTATCAAAAATTAATTATCAACCCATGTTGTTAAATATTAATTTTTACCTCTTGTGGAATTTTGTCCTCTTCATTTACCTCCAAGATGATTTGATCTGGTGTAAGCACTTTGACCTGAAACTATATTATTGAATTAATATGGACATAATTAATAATATACTTGTATATATGGATATGAGAGTAGAGAATGAAACACTTGTAAATTATTTAATAACAAATGATGTCCTGGTCAAGTTGAATTATGCACATGAACAAGCAATTGTGACATAATAATAAACATGTACAATATGCCTCATAAAAGACATATCACTATAAGGTGCTTCATTCATATGAAATTACCTGTTGCAAGAATACGCAGAAACTATACCTACACAATATAAAACACTCACCTGATTGATTTGATCAGAATCAAATTCATTAGAGTCAATGGTAAATTCATTGGGCAGCCATGCACTTATATCATCACTGCTTGCAGGGTCCTGCTGTGGCGGTGGACCGCCCCCTGTAGCATTTATTTGCTTCCGCTCTGTAAGCTTTGATTTTTTTTCTTGCATTTTAATGATGCCCCATTGAGACTTCAATTGGTGTATGCTGCGTTTGGTCCCCTTACACATACAGTTAAAACTGTGAACAATATGACATTTTAATGTTTATTTACACTAATAATGCAGTGTATTGATTTAAAAATACTATACCTGTTAAATAAATCTTCCCATGTTGCCTGCTTTTTTGAATTTGTGTTGGTATCCGTATTTTTATTTTCAATTGCGGAAACTCTCTCCCTGACCAACTCCGTCAATAAATGCTACGGAAAGAAATAAGAACGTGGAAATATTAAGGCAACACGTAGAAATACAAAGAAAGTACACCGAATACAAACTTTTGTACTGACCTTGTCTTCGCTTAACCAATTTTCACTTCTGTCTCTCTTTTTAGTTATTTTTATTCCCTTTTCCATGTTCAATAATTAGAAAATTAAGAAAATTCTTAAATAAAGCACTACTACTTTTAGCGGCGGGAAAGTCAAAACAAATGTCACACTGTGATTCACAGAGCATAGAGCCCAGTATTTTTGACATTTTGTCCATGATTAATCAAAACGACAACATAATAAAGCGAAACCAGCTTATAGCGATAATTTAGTTGTGAGAGGTTTATTGAACCATTATGAATAAAGGAAGTTATCAAACGTTTAATAGCCCTATTGAGCATTTTAGCTAATGAACATTGTAAACCTATATTAAGAGATTTTTATGAATAAGACCGTTTGAATATATTTTCCATTGTATCTCGAAATATTATGTCAAGATTATTTACAAGATATACCTATCTATTACATAAAATCATTTACTTACGCTTTGAATTTCATTAATTAAGTAGGTATAATAATGTAATTAATAGCTTTCAATTTTGGATATTATTTATCGCATCAAAAAACAAGCAATAATTAATTATTAATACATATTACATAGTAATAACCTAAAGCAGATAAAGTAGATGTAGCGATGTTTGTAAATATAGAAGTGCGAGCGCCCGGCTGGTGTCAAGGACGTGCCCTCCATCCTCCACTCGTGCGATTAGCTCGGGTGAGCCCACTTTACTGAGATCTCTTAGCACACGCTCACTTAAACCATATAGCGAAGATTAAACGAAATGGCGCGGGCCACTCGCATCTGGCTTCTTATCCCTCAAGGGTCGAGTTCTAGTTAAACTGCTTGCGAGACATTTATATAATAACGGACTCAAGTAGTTCTAGCTCAGATGCCCACTTATTGCTTATTAACCGAGTCTCATTATAGTTCTACAGTAATTTAAAAGTTTCTAATAGTGACAAACTTAACCGTAGTTGTACGTGCAATTAATATTCATGTTAACCATATTGGAGTATTTCAAAACTAATTGGTAATGCCAATGTTGGATTTTATTTTGTTTAAATCAGAGCAATTATCGATTATTATTAGTAGTGAGTTGTAATTTTTATGACTAGTGAATTACAAGTCTGGCATATTTATTTAAATATACATAATTAATTTTCCATTCGAAGAATCGTAAGATTTTTTTATTTAAAAATAAATAAGTAAGTAGTAAGTTAAGCTTGGGTGGAAGCAAAACAAGCTTTTATTTTAAGTGCCCATACGTACATGTGTCTCTTTAAAAGAGCCCCCACTGAATTCCAATGGTGCATGGATGGTTATATATATACATATACGTATAAACAAAATCTACGCTTGGACTCTATTATCTAGAAACTTTCCTTCCTTTTTTCCTAACGAGGACTAAGCCATATAGAGTTACTTCGTGCCAGCGAACACTTTACAGCGTGCCTATATTATTAAAAATATTTTATCTACTTTTTATAATATTTCAACGTATCATGATGTAAAATTATTATTTTTAAGCTCAGTAAAATAATTGTGCTTAATATATTTAATCCACTTTTTAATCTCATACACACAAAAATCTTACGTAAACTGCTTCTTAAAATCCGACGATAAGAGATGACTGAAGGTTTACAATATTGATATACATAGATAAATATTTATCTATTGTCGATGTGTAACGTGTAAAGTTTTTGTATATACAATATAATTACATACATGTAAAGTTTCCGTGTAGCGCATGTCGGTTTTAAGTCATCTGCATAGCATGGAAAAGTTATGTGGTATATGATTTGCTATAAATATTAAGATTTTTTTTATTTATGCCATTTTTGACTAAATGAGAAAATTGCATTAGTTACTTTTTGGTATTTCGATTTCTAAGTTTCTGGTGCTGAATCATAACAAATGAATCAATTACAAATGAAGTACTAATGCAATTTACTGTCAAAAATGATATCCAGACAAGTTTTGAAAATATTTGAGAAATATATTTTTAGTTTCGTTTTCTACTTCTGATATTATTAATGTTAAATTTACTTCAGGTAAATTTAAAAAAATACAATATTAAATGCGGTGAATAAATTTGTCTGAATATCATTAATGTTGTTTGCATGCATAGCCTGTGCTAGCGAGTGGTTGTGTTGCATGCAGGTCTAGGCGTGCATCGCAGCAGCTGTCCAGGAGTGCTGAGAGCATCGACCAAGCGTACAAAAGGTAAGCACATTTAATTAAGCTTCTGAAACATATGTGTAAAGTAGCTCATATTTTGTTTTCATTTTTGCTTTTATTATGCAATTAAATTTATGAAAATTAAATATAGAAATTTCCATAAGATACAGGAAGCGCTCAATGTTAACAGGAAACCCGTTTTTCTCTTACATTATATGCTCACGTCGTATTCTTAATGATATGTGTAATGTGTATATTTATTTTAGTGACTGTCAGTGTCTGTTATGAGTTAAAGCAATTTAACTCAATAATAACAAACACTATCTTGCCCTAGAAAATTTATCTACTAGCGACCATCACGTGTACGATTATACACATACCTACATCTTATATTATGTACGTGTTCTGTAATATATGTATAATGTATATTTACCTACAAGAAGCGCTGAAAGTGAGATAAATTAAGATAAATTCGCGACACGCCGATTGATCCCGGTTGTATGTAATAAACCAGACCTGGAAAGTTATTTAGGGCATTTGATGTCAACACTTGCCAATTATTCGTACAGTCACATGGATTTTTTCGCAGTGCACGTCACTGACGATCGTCAAAATGGCCTTTACGTTAGGAGTGTTTGGCGATTAATTCCGAGTCTGTTTATACTTATTTTAATTTCTATGATTTTTTTACTCCAGTCATATTTCTTAATGTTTTCTTCAAATTTACATGTATCGGTACATTATGGATATTGCGGTATTGAAGCATTATTATTGACTGTATAAAATTTACTACCATTTTTTAATAATAATTAATAACATAACGATGTTTTTTTGTAATTAAAAATTATTAACACTAGGGATATAAATTGTTAGTTGACTTTTTTAAAATATAGTATACATATTATACTTAAATAGAAGAACGGATGTATTAACTTAGTTACACTAAATAGGTTTTTCTTAGTATAATGTGTATGTATATTTATTTATTTATATGTCAATATATTAGTCTACTAGCGATACCTTCGTCGAGTTTGTCCCTAGGTACCTACGCGACGTTTTGACAGACTTACTACTTACTATAGATTTCCCAGGGATGTGATATTTTCATGCAGGAAAAAAGTATCCTATATGATGACCCGAATAACCAACTATCATCATACCGAATTTCATCAAAATCTGTCTTTTTTTTCTCGTGATGCGTTCCCAGACAGACACACGAAATACAGATAGACAGATATGGATTTTCCAAAAAAATGTATTCGACTCGGTTAGAATTTCATTATATAATATGCTTCAAAATGTTTAATAATATAAATATTTTTTATAACATTGCAGGTCGAAAAGTCGTTCCGTGGACCATGGCTTCGCAGCCCCCTTTGACTTGGAAAGTCTTCGCTCCAAGGTGGAAGGAAGATTTGATGCTGTGCATAGAGGTGATTAAAATATCAATAATATATAAATAATGTGTGGCTGAGCGCAAATCTCGAAAAAATCTGCACAGTTTTATTATCTTTTAGATTCGAGGAAGGTTCCTTATGAAGCGAAAAATTCCAAAGATTTCAGGGAAAAAAACCTAAATTCATATTTTTGTTTTTACTTACATTCCTGTTTATTTTTGCAACTCGTAAATCTGATACTCTTATGAGAAGTTTACCTACTAATGAAAATGTTAGCTATTAAAAGTACTCTGGATTTAGTGTAAAAGATCAAAATCGTAGGTACCTATATAATAATAATAATATATCGATTCAAATCTAAAGATTGTTTATTTATGATTTGCCTTTCAGGATGCTTGGTATAATTATAACGATTAATTTCAATGCTGATTTATGATTCCATCCGCGTGTGACTAAGATGTTTATTTAGGAATTGGAATCATAAACGGAATTATGAGGAGTCATATAATTTTAAACTAATGTATTCGTTTTAAGAATTATAGTATTTATAGAGTATGTTAGAAGTAGGTTTATGAGAGATGTTATTATAAATGTAGTCGTTTAAAGTTTATTTTGTAATTAAGTTTTGACACCTCCCTAATGCCTTTCACAGTACCTCAAGGGTACCTCCTGGGAATCATTTCATAACCCTTATGGCACACTCCGGGCCTTTTACTTTTAAATACAAACATTGAACAATAAATTATTTTCAAAAACTTTCAGAGTGCCTTGATTTAAGTTTAATTTTAATATTTTTATGTAAAAAAATATATTGTTAAATTGCTAATTAAAACATTGCCCTGGGCTGCGTGTTTTGATGCATCTTCGAGTAGAACTAGATGTTATGTTACGCTATTAATAAAGGACTACAATAGGTCACGTAGGAATTACTCATATTATTATCGTAATCATATAATTATATCTATTATTATTAATTTAAAACTACAAATATAATATGTGTGTATGTTCAGTATGATACCAAGCTACTTGTATATACGGTCTATCAGTTATTTTATAGCTGCTCAAATCCATAAAACGAGTCGCTAGTGTAAAAAGTACCTATTATCCAAAGTATTGATTTTACATCATCGCCAATGGATGTCCCAAATCATGTCGTGACCTTTAACACTTGTATTAATTGCTTATAAATTGAATTTCTAATCGCTCACGTCGCAATATAGAGAAATCAATCATAAGAAGAAAGTTCTGACACAGCCAACAAATTAATGGTTAATGTTTTTATACTCCGCTTAATTTGCATACTTTAATATTATTTGTAATAATGCTTGTTGCAAATTATACTTCTCTATTAGTTTCCTACTAGTGATTAATACTACCAATTTGGTCACCCGTCAGTTGCTATTCAATATGTCAGTATTAGCCATTAATAGTGTAACTTATTTGATATTTCATAATTAAAGGAAAATAAATACGAAAATTTTGAAACTAAAGCGAATTTTTGAGTTTTTGTAAGTCAATAATTCTTTTTGCATTTTATGCTATTATATAAACTTTTGTGTAAACTGTACATATTAAATAGAACTAATCATATCTTATAAAATGGGCATTGCCGTTTTCTCGGTTGTTCCATTGCATTAAAAATATTTTCTTGTTACAGATGATGACGAGCAAGCCAAGAGACTACCTCCACCACCACCCATCAAAACAATGACGTATATAGTATGTTATGGAAATATTTTGTATAGAATAAGACAAGTAATGAAGATCTCCATTAATAACTTGCTTTAGATTTTATTTTATGCCAAATGAGCTAATACGCGGGGTGTAATAATAACTATGTACTCGTAAAGTAGTAGTACTTTAAATGTTTTCCAAAACAATTAGTCTTAGGCTAAGGCCTAAGATTATAATTTGTTACCGCATAAATAGCATATTTTTTGATCATATCTGATGCTTTAAAGTTTATATAATATATTATATTAGACAGTATATTATATTAGAAAAGTCTAATATCTAGGCAAAAGTACATACTCGTAGTTAGCAAATAAATTCAATGAAATCTCAAATATTTTGTAGGTTCGCGACCGAGATACGCTTACGTCGCTCGCCGCCCGCTTCGACACGACCCCCTCCGAGCTCACAAAGTTGAACCGCCTCGCTACGCAGTTCATCTTCCCCGGGCAAACGCTGCTTGTGCCCGATAAGAAGAAAGGTGGGTAAACGAGTACACTATTACGACATAATATACTTTTAACATGTAACATAATATACATACGTACGTACTTTAAGATTTGCGATACATCATACACAGGTTATGCCTAAAAGTTTATGGTAATATGCTTAAACATTTATATTTCGGTCTAAATGACAAACAAGTTCTAATCCGTGTTGGAAATTTGAATTAAATTAAGGTCCTTAGGACCGATTTATCAGATAAAAGTGAAACGATTGAATTAATTTATCCATACTACTGTTATTTCTTATTTGTTAATAATTTTATTTGTCTTAACAAACATTTATATCGCGTGATGAAAGGAATTTCGGAATAAATAATATAATCTTTCGGTTTTTTTGCGTATTTATAAAGATTTTTTATTTTTGAAGTTTCAAATACTACACAGCATTAATGAGACAAGCTAAATCCTAAGATTGTAGACTTCTCTAAAGGTATTATATTTGATATAGATATTATCACACAAATTATACCATAATTAATTTGATTCAATTCGCGTAAGCAACTGCAAAAATATAATAATAAATGGACATCTGTTAGCATGTAGTGTTATCATCAAACATGTTTTTAAATTTTTTTTACTGATGTGCTATCGTAAAAAAATAAAATATAACGCAAATTATAGATATGAAATGGATTTACACATAAAAATAATGTATAAGTACGAAAATCTTAAAAGTTTTAATATTACTTAAATTGTGTTTTGTTTCATTTATTTATTAGGAACTAGTGACTCACCCTCGCTTTGCTCGGGTTTGCCATAGGTTTAGCGTCAGCGAAGCCACGGGTTCCGCTAGTTAAAATAAATTAAATTTCTAAAATATAACCTTCTCCTTCTTTAAAGTCGGTTAAAAAGTGACCTAAGTTACGCCTTATAACATAAGCTGCTCTCTGCAAGTCCGTCAAAATCAGCGTAACCTTTCAGAGATTAGCCGGAACAAACAGACAAACGGAAAAAGACACAAAAAAATGCTTTTTTTTGTTAGTACCGTATATACTTTCATAATATGTATTTACACTAGCGGCACGCTATGATGGCCGGTTTGACACATTACAATAGTGATGTGGAATGTCAATTTATTCTCGAACAAAAAACAATTAAGTTTTGTTTTTGTACCTGATTAAATAGGTTTAATAAAACAAAAATGTATATGTTTATTTAATTTATTTGAACGAACTGAATATTTGAATGAAAATGAATATACATACTTTATATGCACACAGGAAACATATGAATACAAAAGATACCAAAAAAGGTGCCACAAAAGGCCATAATTAATCAGATTCGTCCATACTACTATTTTCACTGTCGTCACTGCTATCATCACCTACATTAATAATTATATGTTCGTTTTCTATAATATTATCTATTTTCACATCTCTTTCATAATCTTCCCTTATTAATTTAACAGTTCTATTCACAACCTTTTCCCAGTCTCCTTTAGTCACATGTTCACAAGCTTCTTCTAATAATTTTAGCATTTTTTTTGTGGTAAATGGGGGTTCTGTATTGTGTCTTGCAGCATATCCCTTAATTTGAGCCCACACCAACTCAATCGCATTATACTCACAATGGTAAGGCGGTAACCGTATAACTCTGTGCCCATGTTCTAATGCTATTTCGTCAATGACGTATCGGATCTTGGTTGGTTTGTTTTCTTTTAAAAGACGTACTAATTCCGCTTTTAACATATTCATGTTTGCATCTACGCCATTTTTACGAAGCCATGCGACGATATCAGCTTTCTTTTGGGATTGGGCAGGTGGCTTGTCAATTTGCATCGAGTGGTATGGGGCGTTGTCCATAATTATAATAGATGGTTCAGGGAGGCTACACAACATTGAGGTAAACCATTCAGTAAACTTTTCTCCATTCATGTCTTCATGATAGTCTCCAGTGGTTTTTGACGCAAAAGCCATGAGAGAACCTTCGACAAACCCGTTGATGGTTCCGGCGTGACAAATTATAAGTCGCGATCCTTTTCCTACAGGAACTTTGGAAGTAGATGCTGCTGTGTCATCGTTCCAAGAACGGCCTACAGTATGGTTAGCATTAAGCCATGTTTCATCCAAGAACACAACATTTTGCCAATTTTTGATTTCTTTCACTTGCCGTAAAAAAGTATACCTTGCCATCGCTATATCAAATCTTTCCATCAATATTTTGCGTTTGTTACATTTTTTGTATCGAAATCCAATGGTCTTCAAAATCTTCGTTAAAGAACTTTCCCCACCGAAGAATAATCCAGCTTCCTTCAGTGAATGCACCAACTTTTTTCTTGTTGGATACTCCTTCTGTAAATAGTAGCCGTAAACATGTCTTCGGATAGCATCGGCATCAAAGCTATCGATGCCTACGACTGGTTTTGCTCGTTTTCTCTTTTTTGGTGTGTGAAGTTTATTTTCTTCTGTGCCAGTCTCGCCATATTTTTTTTTAGTTATCCGTCTAACAGTTCGTTGTCCAATATTAAGCGCATCAGCTACGCGTTCAACCACTGACGTTATAGGTAAAATTGGCCCTCCATTTTGAGCTTCACGATCGAAATAGTTACGAAGGCGTATTACGAACTCACGTGTCTGACTATTTAGAACAGTTCTCTGCGTACGTTCGGTCATATCGACGAAATCCACAACAAAGGGCTTGAACAGAGTCCAAATTAACGAGCAAGGGTCAACAGTAATGCAGTATCAATATTTGAAATCCAAAGCCAGGTCAAAACTATATCACAATCGCATTGCACTGACAGTTTATACTTTTCGAAGCAACGTCAATTCGAAACTGCTTTGTTTTGCATTGAGCATTGACGCGAGTTTGCCGGAGGTAGTAGTTGTGCTAGCCAGCGATCCTATGTGACGATCGTATTAGATTCCATTTTTAAAAATTTTCAATTTAGAAAACCAAATGCCGAGTTGTGGTATATATCATATAAAAATAAAAATTTTACCTTTTGTATGAAACAGCTGATATTTTTTTGCGATTTCAGAGGTTTGTCCACATAGTGAAAATTGTTCATATTCACAAGTACATTCACCCCTTAAATGGTGCAAACTGATTTTTCTACACTTGTATACATTTTAGAAATCAATTTAATAAATAAATTTTGAGTCCTAAACCTAAAACTACATTCGATAAAATTTATGAATCTCTGCACAATACTATCGTCAATAAAGTAATACAATTATTTCCTTCAAAGTCGTTATCAATTAATACGGAACTTCATGAGCGGACAAACGTCAAACCGGCCATCATAGCGTGCCGCTAGTATAGTGAAAAGCTGTTAATTTGAAATTAAAAACAGATACTCCAGTTTTATTTCTATCATCTATGTATAGATAAATCATCAGCAAAGGATATATTATTATGTATAATTAATTATTCTAATTACTTATTTAAATATAGAACCTTGTTAATTAATAAAATTTCAATAATTCCGGTTCCAGTTCAATTAAAAAAATGTTTATGATACTAGTCTATCTGGAACCTATTATACCTATCAATTAACAACTGATTTACTCTCGCTTCCGTCGGATGCTTCCCTATTTGCCTTTTTGTAATTAAGTAACGGAACTAATATTATAAAGGTAAAAATTACGTTTTCGTAGAAGAGTAGAAACCTCAAAAATAACAGTATTTCTCCACTATTTAATATATGTTATTATACATATAAACTTCAAATTCAAACTTCAATCACTCTATCTATTAAAAAAACCGCATCAAAATCCGTTGCGTAGTTTTAAAGATTTAAGCATACATAGGGATATAGGGACAGAGAAAGCGACTTTGTTTTATATTATGTAGTGATGATAGTGATGATGGTAACTATACTATAGTCTATATGGTTGTCATCATTTTTCGAATCTAACTATTTCTTGATTGATGGCTATAATAGATTAGCTATGTTTTTATTATTTATTTTATCATTGGAGTTCTTACTATAATCGAGCCGAATCTACAGCTTTTAGATTTTTTGTCTAAATGTCTTCATGGGAACGCATCATGAAATTTGGTTTGATGATAGCTATATGGGTTAACATTTAGAATTTTTATTACTATAAATAACTAATACTTTTATAGGCAATATTTTAAAACATTAAGTTACAATAAAAGAAAACGTAGGGATCTCGCATTTTTTTCAGCTATTTCCATATCCTTAACTTACTTCAGCGCCTGAATAAAATTTCAGATAAACGTTACTTTTTGTTAGTGTACAATTATTTTACTACAGGAGTTAGCATCTATGAAAACAAACAAATCAATCTTAACAATAATAATAACTTTTTTTTTTCTCCCAGATGTACAATTGATACTGAAGTATACAATAAGCTATGTACTTTGAATACCAATGAAATACAAAAACGAGAGGCTTAACTAACGATGAATAATAATCGTTCCATTAATCTAACCCGCAGTATTTTCAAACCCTTCAACTGCAATATTCATTAGTCAACAGCTACAATATAGGATAGCTGAAGCCATGACGAATCGTTCAAACGAGAAAATTATTTGCGCCACTGACCTTCAATTTGATGCTTTGTTAACAATTGTTACATTGTTAACTTTACTTTCTTTAAACATTTCCTAATTTGTTCCTATTTAGAAGGCGGTTGATTGCAACACTGTCTTACTGTGCAGTGATTGCGTTTATTTCACTAAGAAAATATAACTTAAAGTATTTATTACAAAACTAATATTTTGATCCTGAGAAATACAAATATGTATAAATTATTTTTTAAATGTTTATGAAACTAAAGCCCATCTTTGTAGGTACTACTTACGATTTTCATGAAATTCAAGTTTTAACCAAAGTGACTGGTGGCTGGTGCTATTTTTTTTATAGAAATAAGGAATTTATTTCCTTTCTGGCATTTATTCAAGTATAGTATTCTAATAGTAAATGAGAAAATGGAATGAATAATAATATTCTGCTAACATATAAAATAAATGCGAATGTCACTTCCGAGATAGATGTTTCTAGGTAAAGTTCAACTTATCTATCACCGTTTATTTGTGTAATAATGCGTAATTACTTATATAATTTATCATTCTATTTAAACAATGACATAGGCACATATAAATATGGAATTAATATTATCATTGAGCATCTTGAAATAGTAAATAATTTGAAAATATTTATAAACGATTGTAGTTTAGATAGAAAATAGTACTGTAAAGTTATAAACAAAAACATAACCTCAAATAAAAAGTTAACCTCGGTTAAGCAAAGCGTATTCAGCCTTGGTATCGCGTGTGACGTTGTCATGAAACATTTTTTCTCTATTTGCACGTCAAACAAAATTTACAACAGTTTGAAATGGCATCTTGAAAGCGCGGCCGTGTCGTCCTCGAGCCGCGACGAACGTCTATTTTCATTATAACAAGCTAAATTGGTGTGCACTCATTAATTACGCCGGTACCTCTTCTAACAAACTATGTTACCCTAATTGAAGCGATATGAATGTTTTATCACGTGCGATAAGTGTACCGATATAATGGACATTGCGTTAGTACAGCTGTTCAAGAATGTTCAGTTTTGAATTCCTGAAGCGCTGGTATCACGGTGCGGTTGACTAGATTATTTTATTTACAGTGTTTTGAATAGCTTGTTTACATTTTTGTCACAATTATATTGCTACTATTACGTCGTAAATAGATGACCCGGTTAGATAAATGTTTTGTTATGGATGCTTCAGATGGCGATAAGGATTCTGATGGGCCGTCAGAGAGCGGTGATAACACATCCGAATCTACGCAAGGTGCACCCGGCGAGCCGGCCCAGGAAAAAGGTAAATATCGAATGCTTATAATAGATAACCTATTTTTTATGTATGTCTAATGTATACATACTTATTTAAAAAATTGTAATAAACGAATGAAACAAACAGACATTAGCTGTAATGAGTGCACAATTTCATTATTTTTGGTTAATTGTTATGTTTACATACATTGCGGCAATAGAAGAGTTGACGTAAAATGTTTGTTCACGTGTTTATAAGTACCGCAGACAATTTGTGAATTTCCAGAGCTAATTTTAACTTATAACCATAATGTATATTATTACTTTTTCCTGTTTCATTTTAAACATACATAATGACATTAAAACGTCGAGTCGCTTTGTATAATGTATTAAATATAACATTTTTGACTCTACATAGGTATATAAAATATAAGGAAACTAAAAAAAGAAAGGATTATTTCATTGTATAAAAATGAACGTAAACGTTAATATTTCTACTCACAAGATGGTGTACCCTAATCGTAAGAAAAAAAAAATGTTTAAACATTTAATAAGATGATAATATGAATCATTAAACTTAGACATAAAGAAAAGTTATGCTTCTCTCGCGTAACTCTACATTCATTCAAATGCGCAGCACTCAGTTTTTTTATAGCTTAACTGTTCTTCAAATGTAATACACTACACACCGTGAATTTATTTAAAAATATCTTGCTAAATTATGATAATTAAATCTGATCTCTATACGATTAAGTGCTGATAATAATCACACCTTATCTATAAGTGTACCTTTACTTAGGTGAAGAAATGTAATGTAATTGCGTATTTAATTTGTAATATTTATAAAAAAAACTATATTTTTGGATTTTGTCGCGGATTTAATTTGATTTTTGATTCCCGATGTTTCGATGGCTTTATAGTAATCATGGTCCACACCACAGCACCATTTTTAGGGTTCCAACATATTTAACACTTTCTTAGGTTTACGCGAATATTTGACATTATAAATAAAACTATCTTTTCGGATTTTGTTGAATGTCCCCCTATTGTAGGTAGGCACTGTCTGTTAACAAGTATATAACCCCCTGAGACATCAAATATCTAAGTCTCTCCGATGACCATGATTGCTGTAAAGCATTCGAAACGTCGGGAACCAAAAATCATAATAAATCCGTGACAAAATCCGAAAAGATAGTTTCATTTATAATCTCAACATATTTATTATTAATATTTTAAAATACTAGAATTAGTAAGAAACCTATTGATCTTCGCAGAGATCTTGGACAGTCTCCGACCAGTGTCCCCCGAGGCGCCGGCCAGCAGCAGTGGCCCTCAACGCTTCCTCAAAATCAATGTGCGACACATCACCGACGGACAGGTCATTTGTGATATATATTATACTGATAAAATATGATATTATATAATATACTATATATTTTAATATGTAGATTATTATAGACTGTGATGCAAAGATAAATGGATCGGTATCTATTTCTAGGATTAGCACCATTAAAAAACTATAATACATAAATATAATACATAAACATATTATTTATATAAAAGTTATAATTCACATATTGTTATTTTATAAAATATTTCTAAATGTTTTCCTTTCTATTGGAGATACAAGAGGAAAATAGAAATCTCCATTGATAAATCAGATCAGGTATGCGGTAAACCGTTAAGTAAATGCATTTTAAATGCAAATTTTTCCAGCAAAAACTACTTTGAAGGTGATCTATCGATTTATTGATTCATTATTGTTCGCGTTTTTGTAAAAGTATAAATTTTTGTTAGTACATCCATCATAATTCGTATATGTCTGGCTGTGTCGAATGCACCGATTGTTAAAATTTTGCAATAATAAGAAAACTTAAAGTTAATAGATTTAGTGTAACACTAATTATTAATAATTATTAGCATCATTTTGGTGACTTTTTGTGTCTTGAGTCATATTTAATATGCTTCTCAATTCTTTCACTTTGAAATGATGATTTCATTGAATATAATATAATTTATTATGTCCATTTACATTAAGAAAATCTATTTTTATAATAATAGTATTTGAAATGTTTATCGATTAATACTATCTATTTAATTGACTATAGGGCGTGGTATCCGGGGTGCTGCTGGTCACACCGAACGCGGTGATGTTCGACCCGAACGTGTCCGATACTCTTGTGATGGAGCACGGGCCGGAGTCGTACGGTGTGATCGCGCCCATGGAGTACGTCGTCAACGCAGCTATATTCTACGATATCGCGCACATGCGTACACACGGACCAGATCACAGTGCGCAAAAGTATGTTTCTTATACAATATTATCACTACGTAGTATAAAACAAAGTCGCTTTCTCTGTCCCTATATCCCTATGTATGCTAAAATCTTTAAAACTACGCAACGGATTTTGATGCGGTTTTTTTTTAATAGATAGAGTGATTCAAGAGGAAGGTTTATAAGCATAACTAGCGGATCCCGCGGCTTTGCCTGTGATAAATTCAGGGAAGAGCCCGAGCGAAGAGAGGGCGAGTCGCTAGTTATAAATAATATAAATGCGAATTTATTGTTTGTATGTTTTGCACGGAGTACCTACTATGCTAAAATATATATGACGGATTTTTAACTTATAAAATTTAGTGCACAGATAGACTGACTTGTCAGTATTGTACATATAAAAATCAATCAATCAAGTGTATGTTGTGTAGTGTTGGGTACCCAGGATCCTAATAATATATATAAATTATATGGTGGTTACAAATCTAATAAATTTAATAAAATAATAATATTGTAGTATTTGTACTAATCAAGTAAACTTTTGGTGTTTGGTTCCTATTTAAAATTACATTTCATTCATATTGATCGTTATTTAGTTTTAAAGCGAATCGAATTACATCATCACGGCTGTAAATATGTATATACATATTTGTATTCTATGGTATTTCCATTGCTTTGTTTCAGAGCTGAGCAAGCTGAAATATATTACATGAATAAATCCGAACACTCGCCCGGCAAGGATTCCCTTCTAGTCAAAGTAAGTGTTTTCTCGTTATCTTAGTATTAGTTTGTAACTTTATTTTCATTTTTATGGCGTAGTGAATTGAAGTTGTTACTCTTTATTACTTTCTGCTTTCCGCCGATAGCGATATACACTCGTTGCCAAACTAAATGTCACAACAATATTCGTGAGTTAAAGTTTATGTGATTTTAACAGTAACCACGTGTGTACGTTATGTGAATGGTTATAAAATGTAGCAGTATATAATGATCACGCTGCTGGTATAAATACGAATTTTTGTGTTTTATGTATTTGTATAAATATTCACTCACTTCGAGTTCATAGATTGTTTTCGACGTTGTCGATTCTAGACATAGTCGTCCTTAAGACATCAGAGATAAATCCTATCCCCCCTCTCCATCTCCCTCCCTCTCAACCTCTCCCTGTATCTTCCTCTCTCTCTCTCTCTCTCTCTCAATCTCTCAGAGATAATAATGATAAATGATTTACCAGGATGAAACGTTCCCCGAGCTGCAGGCGGCGGGGGAAGCGAGCGCAGGGGACGAGCGCCCCGCCGAGCTGGACGCGGAGGAGAGGGGCGGCGCCGCCTTCCCGAAGGCCTTCGATAGAGACCTCGTTACTCCGACACCCTTACAGGTAATATTATGTACTAGCGGCCCGCTTCGGCTTCGCACGGGTATAAAATATATAGCGTATGTCATTAACTGATAAAATGATTAAAATCGATCCAGTAGTTTTGATTTATTCATTACTGCACGCGTTAAATTTTCAAAAATAACAGTATTTCTCCACTATTTAATGGATGTTATTATACATATAAACCTTCCTCTTCAATCACTATCTATTAAAAAAACCGCATCAAAATCCGTTGCGTAGTTTTAAAGATACATAGATAGATACAAAGACATAGGGATATAGGGACAGAGAAAGCGACTTTGTTCTACACTATGTAGTGATTCATGTATTATTTTGAACGTTATTTAATGGTGATACGGTGACAGTATTTGTAGGGGATAACGCAAACAAGGTGGCATAGCAAAAATAGAATTAATCCACATGCTTAAACACCCTAAAATACAGTAAACAAATTGTTTTTGTTGATGCTTTTAAAGTGTAAATTGTGCCTTATCAGCTTTCGCTTTCGAAACTTAATGTTTCGAACACAAGATAATGAACGACACTAATAAATGGTTCAGTCAACGTTACTGAAGTGTGTAACAGTCTTTTGTTACAAAAAATATATAACTGAGAGAACTTAATTCATACTTCTCTTTGAAGTTGGTCAATATGGGTGATTATAATAACCTGCTTACGATTTGTACGATTTCACCATCTTGCGTCTGAGTCAAAGATAAAGACTTTTAAAATGTGAACCATTGACTTAATGAAAGTCGAGAAAAAGTTTTAAGTACCTAGTAACAATATTATTTTACTATGATAAAAAGTTAAAATTCGCAATATTAACGTTCATCACTTGGTGATGGACGTTACATATTTTATACTGAAGCAGGTTATCTATCAGCTTGAGAACAGTTTGCTATTGATATAGGTGTTGTCATTTATTTACTGTACTTATTACACAAATTATTGCAATGTAAGTCAACAACAACAAAAGTAAAGATAAAAATATTTACTTTTGTTAATCATCCATCTCATATTTGTATCTAACAAGTGACAAAGTATGACTATTCATTTATACGTTTATACATAAGTGTAAATTAATAATAAATTTATTAAATTAATTTGTTTCTATTTTTAGCAACAAACTATAGAAGAAAGGCGAAAATCATTACTAGATCACCACTGGGCAATCCCAAGCAAGGACAGGATGTCTATTGATCAAGGAAGTGAGGTAAGCGGTGACGTTTTCGTACTTTCGCTTCGCTCTGATGTATCTTTAGTAGTCTATATGTAACTCAAGATCATTTGTCTTGTCCGTTTGTCTTTATACTTAATTTCATCTAAATCCGTCCATCCCTCTCAGCATGATAAAATATATTTTCTTTATTTATTTGGAACACAAACGATCCTCAAATAACTTTCGGGCTAATAATAGAATAGAGTACAGCGATAATAATGTAATAATTATATACATTGCGTTTAGAATTATACGAACAGTTCGAAAAAATATAAAAAAGATAAAATCACAATCAACACCCAAACATTAATCTTAACCAGGTGTCATCGAGCGCAGACCACGGCAAAGAGGAGAGCCTGGAGGCTTCCGTCGCGGAGGGCTCGGAGCGCGCGGGCAGCGTGGCGGAGGGGGAGGGGGAGGGCGAGGGAGAGGGAGAGGGAGAGGAGGACGCCGCGCACCTCGTCAAGCTCTCCTACCACGACTCCGGTATAGACATCCGCGACCCGCTGCTGCACGTCACGCCTAAGACCTCTAAGAAGGTGATTGTTGCTATTTTTTTATTTACTTGTTTTTCAACTCAAATCAAATTATTTTATTCAGCATAAAAACTGTTACAATTTCTTACTGAACGTCATGAGTCTACCACCAGTTCGGAAAGAAGAAACCTCTGATCTGAGAGCAAGAAACTCAGCGGGACTAACATCTTAATCTCACTCTTTTTTAAATTAAACTGTAAACTAACAATAATTCTATATGGTGAAATAGCCTCGCGGCGATCACATCATTCCCAAGACTGTCTTCTTAAAATTCGTTAATCAAATAATGGCCTTTAGTACACAGACGTTCCTTCACATTTTGTTTTAAATTTGGCAATAGAAGGTTTTTGAACGTTTTCTGGGATCCTGTTGTATAGGCGTATGCATTGTCCATAAAAAGAGTTACTGACTCGGCGTAAGCGAGTCACAGGCATTACAAGTTTTGCCTGCGACTCTGTTCGAGGGATAGGCACTGTGGTTTCATACTGAATTTATTCAATAAACTCATTCATTTGCATACAGACTTTCACATGTCGATGATTACAAACACATTAAATTATATTATATTGTACATTTCTAATGGCTCATACCGCATTGTTATTATTATTATGTCCACCGACACTAAATATAATTTAGATAATCGAAACCGTTTTAATGACTATTGAATTGACTACTGACTATTGAATAACTTTTGAAACACTTTAAGTGATATGTCTAACTTTTGTGCCTATTTTAAATTTAATTTGATTTTCATATCATCCCTAAACTGTCCATTTTTTATGCATATTAATTATGTTATTATTGATTACACATATCTAATGTACAAATGTAACTAACCCAACTAATACAACTATAATATGCATTATACAGGGGCATATCTTCTAGGAGGACGCAGAAAATCTATACCTATATTGGTAAAATTATAATTATTAATAATTTTAGGGTCACCATGGTGTAGATCACGAGTATTACCACGAAATAGAAACTATATACGAGATGCCCGAGATGGATCTGTCCATGTACGATTGGCATCGCGATTCGACTTATGAGGCAATGTTTTTAAATTACTTCAGCGTACACCATGGTAGTGACATGTCCTCCCATCAATCTACCGATGAGGTGAGACAGGGTGTATGGTTACACGTGTCAGTCCTTTCAGTCACTATAATGACACTATAGTGTTTAGTGATTACTATGATGGGTATTGGTTTCAGGACTTTGCATCTTGGTTCAAAAGTTTTTTACATTTATAAATGTAAAATGTTTGTTTTTGTTCCTTTTGTGTTACGTCCAAAATTTCTTACATTTTCAGAGAAGGTCTTCTTTTGATGATGTTGGTTGGTGTTTATGGTCTATATGTGTACTGTTCCATTTTTCTATGTTTTCTTTCATAACTTTTTCTAATTCTTTCCTTATTGTTTCAATACTATCAGTGTTTTTTGACAACCTTGGTCATAGCATAGTCGGATGTTTATATGTATTTTTCTTTACTCTCAATATTTGTCAATGTGGAGTTTCATTGTTTTTAAATAATGTTGAATATCTCATTCTCTATAATATTTTCTATAACTGTTTTTTTTTCGAAAATTTATTATATTTAATTTTGATTTTAATATTATGTACTCGTATTGTAAATGTGTCATTTTAAAGTTTTGTAAGATTTTCTACACATATGAAGTCATTCAAAGATATTTGAAATGGTGCAGTTACTACACGACTCAGACTTAAAGAATATAAGGCCGCCCTATAAAATTATAGCATCCTTAAACTAACATAGCAGTGTTGTTGAGGAAGCTCCTAGACAGCTTCAACTTGCGGGGTGTGCAAAGAGAATTTTTGATGTCATATTCTCTAAACCGTTTAAATCAATGTCGATTGTCTACTATATTGATTTTTATTCTATGGTACTAGTGCTACATAAATATAATGGGTCATCCAGGTATACAGCGACGCGGACATCGTGCTGTCTGCGGAGTGGGTGCCGCCGGTGTGCCTGCCGCGCGCCGAGCCGCCGTTGTCGGCGCCTCCGCTCGGCGAGAACGAGAGGGCGCAACGCAAGCCGGCAGCCGTCTCTTTCTCGCTCGACGGTAATCAGAAGGAGGATCATGGGAAACCCGATAAGAAGAATAAGGTGAGAATGTAAAAACCATGTAAATGATTAAAGTTTTTAGTCGTGGATTTTGTGTTTGTATGTAATTATGAGAGAGCTTATGCTAATTTAATTACCATAAAAAGGTTATAGCGAGTCAACCTTAAAAGATAGACATATAATGCTATCGCTGACTTTTTGTAGAACTTTTAAAGACGGACAAGTCTGTAATACATGATTTTTGTATAACTTTAACCATTTACGCAGGGTACGCGACGAAAGCTCTCAAAAGAAATATTTTACTCCCGTTTTTGCAACATTTATCATTGATCCTCAGCTCCTATTGGTCGTAGCGTGATGTTATATTTAAGCCTATTAGTCTAAGATCGGGGATAAGAAAAATATACCCTCATCTGTTAATTAGATGAAACAATTTCTTATAGGCTGAATTCAATATTATGAATTTATAAAAACAACCTCTGCCACCATAAGTCTGCTGCAATTTGTTTTAATATTTTATTATTTATATTTTATTTATATTTTTTATTATATTATTATTATTATATTTTTTTAATACTATTAAGATATATTAGATTTATTTAAGTTACTATTGTCCAAAGGAACTTTAATTAAATTAATAATTAGTATGTTTTAATAGCTTTTCGGAAAATATATAAAACATTGTAATAATACATTAATATTTTATCTTAATTGAGCTTATCTCAATTATTATGCCAAACATTCCAAATATTATTAACACTAATGGTCTTATAAAGACGCGATGCTGGAAATATCTAGTAGAATGTTTCTACTTTTTATTGTAATACTTCTATTAATGACTATTTAATTGCATTTATGTATGTAGTATACACATATCTTTTCAACTAGAATGATATACTTACACAGGATTATATTATAGGTTAGAATAAGATATAATATTATTTTTTATATTATGTATGTTGGCACGTTGGGCTCAGGCCTACATTCCGTACGAGGGGATCAGGCCATAGTCCACCACGCTGTCTTAGTGCGGGTTGGCGGACTTCACATTTCTTTCGAAAACTTTCTAGGTTCTTTCAGACATGCTGGTTTCCTCACGATATGTTTTCTTTATCGTAAGACGAGTGGTAATTATGTTACAAATAATTCGCACATGAAAATATCAGTCGTAGGTGCAAGCCCCCAAAAGTGAACCCGCATCGGTTATCCAAGCGAGCGCGTTATAACTGTACTACCACAGCCTTATATTATTTGTACAAGTGTACAATTATTATGTTATTATATTTTACTATGTCCTTTTATTATTGTAACAAAATTCTTTTGTTTCTTCAGCATAACTTGTTTACAATTCTTAATATAAACACAATGTTACAGTTAATTATGGGTTCACACTAGAGTTCAGTTACGTGTTTAACTATGGTTATTTATTTATAACGTGCCGCCCATGCTATTTACATAAACTAGTAAGGGTCATAGCGTGATATTAGATAATAAAGAAATAACCTTTTAAATACCTTTATTAAAATTAAAAGTTATTTTTAAATCGAGATGATAAGTTCAGAGATAAACACATACAAAGTA
Source organism: Boloria selene (assembly GCA_905231865.2). Classification (NCBI taxonomy): domain Eukaryota; kingdom Metazoa; phylum Arthropoda; class Insecta; order Lepidoptera; family Nymphalidae; genus Boloria; species Boloria selene. Next base: position 6,136,041 of record HG993133.1, read on the forward strand.
ACAAACATCTAAGCTTCATAAGTGTATATAGATTAGGTATATAAATTATACTCGTTGTTCAATAATAGTAATTTCTATCAGTTAAGATAGCTTTAAATAAATGTGATTACATAAATATACTTTTTTGTAGATGTTAAAGCGTCTATCGTACCCCCTGTCGTGGGTGGAGGGGCTGACGGGCGAGGGCCCGCACGGCGCGCACGCCTCGCAGAGTGACTCTCTGCCATCTTCCACTGATACACAAAACTCCACCTCTGTCTTTTCCAAAGTATTCAACAGGTATGACTAGTTTTTTTTTAATATTCTATAAGATTTTTAAGTTAAACTTTTATGCTAGTAAAGATAATGAACATTAATTATTACTTTATGTACTATATTCTAGCATTTCATTCAATACATTACTGCTAATGTAATAAAAAATTTAGCATTTTTAACTTCTACGTTAATTAATGTACTACTTACTTTAAAAATTGTGCCTACTAAGTGGTATTACGATAACATTGTATTTTACATACTTATTACGTGTTTACTTCGATTAATATTTAATTTACATTACAACATATCACTAAGACATTGTAACGAAACAAATACGTCATTTTTATTTCTTTTTTTTTCACCGGACTCCACTAACTTATCAGCAATACAATATTTTCATCCACGTACACCCAGTTTCGTCTCAACTGTAAATCTTAGTTCACAACCTAATCTGTCACCCAAAAACTGCACAAACATGCATGTGGAAAAATTAATAATGTTGCCATTCTAAATTTTTCTTTTGCTACCATGGATGCTAACCGGGATGTACCAAATGGCCGTCTCCCTACGTTCATTGACCAAAGCTCGCCAATGAACCTAGTGGAGTTCGGTACGGGTTTGTTCCTGAGTAAAACCCCTTCGGAGGAGGCGCCCAGTGAAGTCCTGTCTGGGTACGTGCGCGCCGCTGCAGTCGATGTGCCACTCCGTTATGTGTTGCCTCGAGGACTATCTGCGAACCACTTTGACACTTTTTAAATCTACTTTAATTATATTTTACATACATACTTACTTTTGCAATTTATTATTACAAATATAAGCAGTGTTACCTGTTAAATTGTTTTAAAATGCATTATAATATGTCTTTTTGTACGCAAAAGTCTGTATGATGTCAATGTGGTTTAATGTGTTTAGTCTCCTCTATTCGTACCACTTATATTGTTGTTGTTAGGCCCCACTAACTGTTTGTTACCTATAACTGTTTCGTGTATATTGAATTTTGGATTAACATTATAATTTATAACGTATTATAGTGATAACTTATAGTTCTACCGTACGTCGTAATATTGGAAATAATAATGTATTTCAATCCAAAATTCAATTAGCGCTTCCTAAAATTATATAATGTTAAACGTCGAATAGCATGATGTATATGTGTTAGGAAGATAGAATCGATAAAGAGTTAGACAGTTTTTCTAGAAAGTACTATGTTTGTTACTACTTGTTATTGTTATTATGCACTGGCGGTGTGCCGACTCGACACGCTTTTCTAGATTAGACCGAGCTATTGTTCTTATCGATTGTTTGTTCAAACTTTTCTTACAAAACTGACACATATCGAATTGATTTTTGCGTGATAATGACTTTTGCGACTAAGTTTTAATAATAGTTTCGTCACAAAAGTATTAGATATGAGTCTGTTTTTAATTTTTCTTAACTCCTTGACTATATACCCTCTTGGCTTCCTGTCGCTGTGACGTGCAGTCCTGCGGCTTACCGCTAGGACTTAGGAAGGTTATCATCAGTTGTAAATCATTTTAGTATATAATATTGAGGTCTTCATTTGTGATTTGTGTCATAATTCTCACTCATCTTACATTATATTGGCACCTTTTTGATATTTATTACAGACTAGCATGTTTAGACTTACAACTATATATTGGAGAAATAACGAGTTTAATGACTTTTAGTGTATTGTATGATTACAGGTGCAGGATTTATATGCAATATTTAATTGACAATCATAAGATGTTGAAAGTTTAAAATAAGTAAAGTAGTCATACATTAATTTTGAATGTATATGTACAGGCGCAGTTCGCTCGGTGGGTTCGGTCGTTCCCATCCAAAGCCCAGCAGCGCCACGCAGCCGCGGCTGGACTATCGCAGCATGGTCTCAGTGGATGACATGCCTGATCTCTTTGCTTCGTTTGATAGTAAGTTGGGTGTATTTAATTTTATTTTTTAAACTATTATTTAGGTCAAATATACATACGTTTAATAGAAAATGTGTAGTATATAATATAAAAATATCCTTCGCACAAAGGCACATAAAGTTTACTAGATCACTACTATAATTGCTGACTCGCTCTCTAAATATAACTCCAGGTCAATTAAATATGACTGTTTGGTCAAATCATAATCATAGTCTTCATAGTCATAGAATATGTAGATGTACCTGTTTTCGGCTTTCTGATTTGGATTTTCCTTATATCTAAACAATTTTGTCTTTGACTATTTGCGAGAACATGTATAAATATCGATAGTCAGAGCACATTTTTCGAAGTAAAACTTCTTTAGAATAGTGATTTCAAACTCGATGAAACGAAAAAATAAGTCCAGGCACTCAGAGACAGGGAAGAGTTAGCCTTAGTTAGATCTCGCCTATCGCGAGTCAGTGACATTTCTAACTCTGTCTAACTCGTGGTTGTGACTTTCGCGCCATCTCCCTCTCTCAACGAGTTTATTTAGTATAAATATAAACGAGATTTAAAAATTAGTTTGCCAAAGAAGTTTTACTTCTGACATGTGTACACACACACTTTTTTTAACTTATGAATAATGTATCAGAGCTGATCCCGAGGCCGGCGCGGCCCAGCGACGACCCGCCGCTGTACCTGCGCCTGCGCATGGGCAAGCCGGCCGGCCGCCCGCTGCCGCGCTCCACTCCGCTCATGTCCTACGGCCGCAAGCGCATGAAGCCCGAGTACTGGTTCGGCATCCCTCGCAATCGGTGAGATGGAAATTATCTTGTTGTATACTTTAAAATGTTTAAAAATGTCTAAGTTTTATACTATAAGTATGACATTTAAGAGCGATATCTCAGATTTTACAACAAACTAGACGACTGTATGGATAATTTTGAAAGTTTTTAAAAAAGATATATATAATAAAGGATGATAATTGAGTATGTTAATATATATTTTATGTACGTATATTAATACTGTTTAAAACTATAGTTTAAGAGAAATGGAAGAATGCTTATTACATTAAATATAAAAGCGTATATACATTAAAACGATAGAGCTAAATATTAATATTTAGTCTTACCTATCTAATATAATAATTCCATTCTTAAATATTTGATGTGAAGATTTATGAAATAATTTAATAAACATTGTCATTGCCCACAGGGTGGACGACCTGTTCAAGTTCCTGACGCACTGGGTGCCCGAGCGGTACGGCCCGCTGCGTGACGTCACCGCGCACGGCTACGAGCTCATCGACAGCGACACCGAGTGGGATGACGACGATGCCAAGCCTGGACAGAAGGTGATTTGAACACACTCACAGACATACAGAGTCGTAGAGAGATATATGTACAACGCACACATACACATGAGCCTATAGGCACGTACAGTTCTCGAGGCGTAAGCTCAGCTTTGCATTTGTGTGAGTGATAGCTAAAAGCCAATAGCCGCGCATCAAAAACCAGTTAAAACAGGTTTAAACCAACTCGCAACGCGCTACGTCTTCGGGCGTGCCTATCCGTACACTGCACTCACACAAATGCAAAGCTGAGCTTATGCCTCGAGAACTGTACGTAGAACTAGAAGGCAGATACAACACAAACATACTCGCATGCACTCGTATATGCAAGCATATGTACGCGCAGTACTAGCAAGCATAGATGGCGTAATTACTCATATATCTAATCGATTATCCGGGTTCGAGTCCCCGCCCAAACCAAAGAATAAAGTTTTTTGTCTAAAGAATCGCTGTAAGAGCCCGGACCGACGTAGGTGCTACTCTGATCTCTCTCTTTCAGGAGGATCATAGTGAAATCCAAAATACTTATTTATACTAATGCATATATCATTATATGTATATTGTATATATAATGTTCTTGAAATTCCTTAGAACATGTCTTCATGGTATAATAAGAAAAACAATTAAATTTAATTGCTTTAGCTCAACCGTTTTGATTTCCAAATTTTAAATTCAGTTAAAAGAATCGCTATTTTAAAAACAAACAAAGCACATTACCTAAATATTTAAAATAATTATTTTTAAAGCTAAAGTCGTAATATTAGACATTTTCATAAAATTAATATTGTATTTTTTATTGTTTGGCAGCAAATATACAGCACTTAGAATTTATATCCGCCAATGAATATAATAATTATACTAAAACATATATGTTATGAATATAGAAAATAAAGATATTTAGTAACGCGAAACAAAAACAAATATGCCGTGGATGACATAAGTAATTACATATTATTCTTCTGTCCGCATTCAACACTGTTTAAACTGAAGCTTTTGTTTAGTGATTGCGAGTAAATTGCCGCTATAATGTAACAACTTGATGTTTAAGTATATAATAAATACATATATCGTTATAAGATGAGACACTAACATGTACGTAAATCTTACAAACTAATATCATTATCTCATATCATCAGTCATCAAGATAAGAGATTCTAGTTTACTTTAATTAACTACTGCTCTACCGTATATTATACTATATCTTCTTCATACATTTGATAAGATATTATTACGTTTACAAACGAAATACTTGTTAGATAGACTTGCTATACTTAGCGGAACTTTATATACTTATGAGCAATCTTTATGCTGTTTTTATCATAAACAAATAAACAAGTTGTTTTTACAAATATATAATTTGGCATTTATGATGACTGCTATCACAATGTGACAACCATTTTTAAACATTTATATTTTTTTAGGAACGTTCGGGCAGTACTGGTGATGTGTCCGACATTACAAGAGAATCGTGGGAGGTAAGTTTTTTGTACTATTATTTTATATAGTATTTGTGTGCTATTGTCAAAATTATGTTATTTATTCTAATGTGTCTTATTTACTTTAAACAGCGCATACTTATATTAACTCGTACACTCGACGACGACGCATAGGTATACATACCTCACATACCATGACGCAGTACTCATTTAACATGTGGCGAACTAAAATAAGTTTATTATATTTTAATAATATTTAATTATTTTTTACTTTATATAATCATTTAATTAATACAAACCTCAAAACAATAGAATTAGTTCACACGAGGAAAAGTAAAGTAGCATTGTTTTGTGTTGCGTAATGAAAGTTAAGTCCATTAAATGAAATAATAGGCCGGTAATTACGGATTTTCATATGCATTAAATTATACTTACATCTTTCTAAAACGTGACTAATAATATAAAGTTTATCATATAAGTAATATAAATTCTTTGTTCTTTTAATACAAGCCGGCAATCATTTAATAAGACACCGATAAGATTTTATGTAACTTAAAATAATAATGTACCCATATATCCTACTATTCGTTCATAAATAAGTAATTATCACAACTGATAATAATATCTAGCGACAATGTTTCTATCTATCTCTCACGCGAACACACATGTACCTACTACAATAAATCAACCAGTCTGGGTCAAGTTTTCTCAAGTAAACATTCACGGTTAAAAATCTTTTAACCTTCATAGTTCATACTAAATAAACACATTACGTATTGCACGTCACAATGGCTTATAAGATTTGATCCAAAGAGTTTTAACCGATACACAATTGCGCATAGCTGCTGAAGGCGCCGTACGTGAAAATATATTCTATAATGAAGAGCCAGGCCGAAGCCCTGGGAGACTCCCTCGGCGAGGAGCCCCAGCCCGAGGTACCCAGCTCTAGATGCCAGTGTTTCTCCTCCCACATTAGATGTACCTAATCGTAGTTTGCGGAAATATGAATGAATGCAAACAATAGACTCCTGAATGTTTAGAATTCGCACACTGCATGTATCCCAATGTCTGACAACGCCGATATACTAACGTGACTTTGGCTTACGTTTGTGCCATTCATAAATACCGAAATCGTTTATTGACTCGGACGATTTAATCGCGTTATCAACGTACCTTACTAATGTCTGTCCGTGTGGTCTCGCACGTATACAATGTTTTACCGCCTTTATAATAATATTCATAAACTTGTTTACTTGAATCAGATTTGAATCGAAAATTTATTCAGAATATGGAAATGCCGAGTCACGTTCTGTATGTGTAATCCTGTCGTAGCGCGAACAAATTGTGCACCTCTAGTGATTCATGTGTATTGCACAACCCTTAGGAAACTTGATGACTTGCTATTTTTGTGCTAGATAAAGCTGTGAATGTTTTTCTATACGTTACTTTTATATATGCACATACTCGTAGTCTTTTTCTACAGCGTATATGAGTCAGAGCTCAAATATATTCTTAATCTTTAATGAATCTGCTGAAAATCTGATAGGAACTGGTCATTATAGTAGGTAGGTACTTAAACTACTACTTAATTCTTTAACATAAAAAGTGCGTTGAACGTAATGTGCAGAACTTTTTTTTATAAATACAATTAAAAGTACCTCAAGATCGCAGTATAGGATGTAATTTATAGTGTGACGTTAAAAACAATAATGAAATAATTATTCAATCACCTAGTCATTTTCCTTAAGGGGTGTAAATAAACATTGTAACCAGGGCTCGGTTACCCGTTTAATTTTGAAGCTATTTTGATTATTGATAGGCTTTACAGTTTAAGGTTTTGATTAGCTTCTTTAACCGGCTAAAACCGGTATCGTAGTTTAAGACATTTAAGTATCGAAGCCAAAATTAACCGGTTAAAATTAGTTTTGGTTCGTTTATTGGCTTGGCGGATTATCGAAATACTTAAACTTATTACCTACATAATTTTACGAATTAGGCAGGCACATCCAACGACTCACATGATTTTGCACGATTTATCCCCCGGGAAACCATTATTTGTACATACTCGTATATATACCGGATTACAATTTATTTCTACGTAAAAAAAATAGTTTTGTTCTCTGTAGGAGACCAAGTAATATTAAAATAGTATCAAATTCATAATATTAAGTTGTACGTTAAAGTAAAGCAACGTGTATTTTTAATAACGAAAAATGATAAAAAAACAGTAAAAAATAAAAGTGACAATACGCAGCACAATGGTGGAGTGGCAAACAATGACCATCATGTAATGCAGGCTGTCGTGTAATCATCTCTTGTTGGTGCCAGCCACCGATATTACGCCATGACATTGTGATACAATTCTCTAATGGCATTCGGTTAATATTGTAAAACTTATTTTTAACTTTTTCACTAACTACGTCACACGTACGTCCATACTTATTCATTCAAACTAAATAAGAGAAAAATATTGCACTTTATATTTTAAACTTATAGGTTAGGTAAAAGTTATGTTTTTTATATCGGCGAAAGTAATTTAACTTAAAAACACCCATAAAAAAATATATTTCAATGAATCCTTAGGTGATGCATAATATTTTGCACATTGCGTCGTGCGTCACGTTAACGTAAACCATACGGGCCGACCTTCTTTTCCTCCACAATTTGTATTTACGGTATTTTGTTTGATACGCCTATTAACAATGTAATATTTTTTCCTTTTAAACAGGTACCACTTATATAACACTATATATTTACTGGTTAGTGGTTAAACTCTATGTTTACATTAATCGTAATTGTTACCTTAACGTTGCTATTTGACTAAATTGTAAAAAAAAATATTACAAATAACACATTAATATTTTCCCACAATTGTTTTTCACAATTGGCTTCCAAATTGACTTTTAATTTTTTTAAATAATTTATAATTTTTACTAGCGACTTAGCCTGTTTTATTCTTAGAAGTAGTTTTGTTTGTTTAACAAAGTAGTCTGTATTATTGAATATGTTTAAAAAAACATAATTGCACAAAAATTATACTGATTATTGTATAATTCGCGTCATGTAAAAAGAACGCTGGCTGTCAAGTTGCGCAGAGACGATTTATCGGCCAATTTGGTGGTAAGACGCGGGGTGCGGGACGTCGAGGCACGGACCGCATGCTTTCCGGCTCGCTATTGGTTTGTCAGTTCAAAATACCATCGCGCACACAAAAGTTATTTATTACGAAATGGTTTTATATAAAAAAGAGAAAAAATATTTTTGACGTATATTATTATTTTATAAAGACAGAGTTTTATAATAATGCAGTTAATAATTATAAAAAATATGTTAAATTAATGAATTATATTTTGAGTAAGTAAATTAAACATTCTACACTCAATCAAACATATTTTTTTAATTAATATAATTCTATTTAATTACATTCTATCGAATATATTTTTCAATATACCTGCCAATAACCAATATACGTCGCGAGCGAAAGGCTAGTTCAAAAATAAAAGAATAGGCTTAGTAATTTCGTATGCGAATGTACCCATGCGCAAACACACCCCCCACCACTTTCTTCCAGCGTTCTTTTTACGTGACGCGAACTGTACTACAAATTATAAGATGTGACATTTTTTTTTACTTAAAAACGTCTCTTATGAAACAATGGAGTTATTTTTAATTATTAATTTAAAATCGCATTACTGATTAATTTTACATTGCGCATTTATTATTTGAAATAATTTGCTTTTATAATGTTACGCCATTAGAGCTAATAATTTATGGTGATATACACAAATTGCTGATTTGAACATTTTATTTACTTCATTTTTTATTTGGTACTTACTGATAAAGAATTATTCAATATTCAATCGTAATGTTTTTACAAATGCAGGTTACATACAGGTTCTTATTTAAAAGTACTTATAGCAAGAACGGTAAATAAATAAGGAGATACAATATCCAAGAAATAGATCTTGCCGGGTGTTGAATGTGCCACTTCCGTAATGATATCCGAGTGTTGCCTTTGTCAGTAGATTGAGCACGGGTAACCTTAGCCGCTCTCGTAGGCCTAACATAATACATATAATAGTTTTGAATAGGATTATACTAAAACATATGTTAAAAATATATGTCCTACATAAGGAATTAGTCGAGATGTGACTGTAGATCGCTTTTAATACGCTTTTACCTATTAACCTTATTATTAATCTATATAATCAAACTCTACACTCTACCTTTCTATTCTTATTGCCTAAGTATATCTAATTGTGTTATTATGTTCAATGACAATCCGAATGACAATACAATAATTCGAAGCCATCGCAACGATCTGGTGATGAAGTCAGGATATGGATAACGGCTCTCTTATAGCAAAATATTTTTTTGTTAATTTAATTGCACAATATTTCTCGAACCTAAACAACTTTGCCCGACATCGTAATGCCTATTAGATAAAAGTGTAATTAAATAATAACTTGGTGATTCCGGATATCTATTAAACTAATGCGTTTGCAGATTTGAAATTTTCTTTTGTTATACTTACAATGACGTTGTTCTGGTTGTTGTTGTTCTCATCTCATTTATATTAATCGGTATTGATTGAAATTTTAAACATTTAATTTGAAAATTTCACAAAATAATCCAAAATAAGTTGAAAGTCTGTGAAATATCTATTTCTTCACACATATTATATTTTATGATATTAGCATGTCGCTTTACTAAAATTAACTACTAATGGAAAATTACATCCATAATGGACATCAGATGTTTAAAAATTTAAAATCGGCCCTTTTAATGACCTCTACTCAAAATCCAATAGAAATCAATTGGTCATACAAACTCAACCTTGTCCTTCTTTCTGGGATTATTCCGCTGTTTGTTTTCTATTTACGGATTTTTAATTTACATTAATGTTAGCAGCAAATCAATATCATTGACTAGCCGTAGCCCGCAGGGCCACTGTGTAAATAGGCATGCTATCGATATGTAACGGTTAAAATATTTTTTTATCTTGTGATGTCAAAATAGAATTTTACATTTTTGTAATATAAACTTAATTGAAACCGAACACCAATTTGAATATGTATTCTTTTAAAAGTAAGTTCCTACATTGTTGAGACTAATAATTAATTAACGTGATAAAGATCTGCTCTAAGTACTAGGAAGATCGGGAGGCCACGTTTTTATTCCTTTTAATACATAGGTTAAGTGAACATATCATCTTTCAACGACTGACTGGAGCCATTTCATAATACTATGTATCTGGAAAAAACGGGATATTATGAATAAACATATAAGGCTTATTTCGGTTTTAACACTTTTCTATTTTTATATGCATCTACTAAGTATACACAGACAATAAGACAAACCTCATAATTTATAAGTGAACAAGAATCGTTTTTAAACCTACAGAATATAAATAGTTTGTTTACAAATTAAAGTGTCACACAATGTTAATGCTGCTTTATAAATATTCAAATGAGATTTAGTAAAGGATAACATTTTAATTTGGTATTTTCTCACCGCGACTGATATTTTTACTTGTATTTTAAACAGTTAAAGGACAGCTTCTTTTGAAAATTGCGGAATAACTTTTTTCGTGGTACACTATTATAAAAAGACAATTACGTATAATTTAATATATTTAAAGATTCTTTTTTTGGAAGGGAATAACAGCTCTTGACTATCAAACTAATTCTTATATTTTAAGGTTTAGCTGCTTATTGGCAGAAATAGGAAAACACTTTTTTACCTTCCTACCCTCACTTTTGCATATACCACCCTGTTTACAGGCAGGTGGTATACATAAACTTACGACGTGACTCGTCGGCTAACAAAGTAACAAAAACGAAATGAAACCTTCCTCTGCAGTTGTGGGGTCTCTAACGTTTTCATCTTTATTTCCGTGATGGTTAGTATACTGAAGCAGACTCCCAGACAGCTTAGAGCATAATAATAATTATAAAGAGGCTGTCGTCCTTCTTAACTCTCTTATCTCTGTCTTTAAACTAGGCGTTTGCACTCACGGTTCACCACCAAGTTTATCCCTATTTAAGACCGTCAGTCGTCTCCCTCCCTAGTACCTCCGTTCCATGGCTTCACAACTGACTCAACTTCCGGGTGCTATAGAACACCCCTACACGTTGATACATTAAACTCATGCTTTAAAAAAGTAGGTTACACTTCGTGAATGATTATGACATATTCAATTGTTTAACCTACCTGTTTCCCATTGTTTTGGTTACGATATGTTTACTGTGCAAACCGATTTATAAGTCACCTTTTTTCTCAAATAATACATTCCATTAACAGATGCTCAGATCTACATGATAATTATAAATGTTAATATCCACTAATTGTTGGCATCTTGAGAACGAGGACAAAGTTATTTTATTAACTGTACAATCATAATATGGATACTTGTTGCGTACCTTCAGGAATGCAAAAAATCAGCCAATTAAGGATGTAGGTAAAGGATTAAGAAGACATATAGTGTTAAGATGCGTTCGTTGTTCGTGATATTAGGGTTTTCAGGTTACAACTTTTGCATTTGTATATATATTTACTTATATATTTTCATTAATTTATCGTAGATATTAAGTAGGTACTAATCTTTCATTCTTCGAGTATGGTATATTTATACATAAGCGAGTATTATAAAGAACCATAATATTATAATCTCAATGCATATTTAATCAGTATACCTTACAAAGCGGGTATACACTATAAGTATACTCATATAAATCGTAACAAGTTTATTGCAAGAGCAATAAATCGCACGGAAGTTGCTGTACTCGGGCTTTAGGTACTGCATTATTTAAAAAAAAACAATATTAAATGTATATACCAGACAGCAGACTAGTACTTAGTAGCAGGGGCGCGCTGTTTAATTTTAATTAATGTACATATTTAAATGTCATAAACACTTATAAAGTGTAATTGCGTTTTATGCATTTATATTCTATACAGCATTTTCTGAGAACACCGTATAACGTGCCATTGGTAAGACACGTCTATTAATTATGTTTTACGATCGGATTCTCCCATGTATCTATAAAAAATCTTTTAATAATTTCAGCGACTTCTTAGATACAATGTATTTGATTAATTTAATATATAACTAATATTTTTTACGAATGAATAAAAGTTACTTTATAGCTTTAGAGGACATATTGAACTGAAATTTCATAAGATAATTTTAATAGTAATGTTATATTTTGTATTTAAATGCACGAAATTGAAATAAGTCGTTATGTACCTACTGTAAATTATATATTTAATGCAATTAATGTAAACCTTACGTATAATAACATAGGTATGATAAGATTTTGCATGCATACGTTTTTAATTAGAGTATGATCGGCTCATCGCATCGATGGTAGAGCTGGCATGCAATGCGCCAGGCGGCGAGCACGTCCGGCATACGTAAGCCGACATCACCTTAGCGCGCGTCTCGACTACTTTTATTATATTTAACAACAATATTCTCAATGCCAGACACTGTGCATTATTAATTGAAAAGTTACACTTGAATAAGCATGAAAAGTTACACTTGAATAAGCATTTGCTGGTTAATTATGCACATAAAGCAGTAAGAATTTAAAAATTATGAAACATAAAAATATTTGATTAACTGTTTCACGCATAATCAACTGCGCTACTGATCATCTGAAGCTTGTTTTCGTTGTCTAATTTTAAAATTGCTATAAACAATGTGCTAAAACTAGCGTACGGTTTTTGTCATGAGTGTGGCGGGGTCGGCTCGTTGTAGCCGCGGTCCTTTCTTTAGTCTCTAGCTAGTCCCCCAGCAGCGCGACTCCGCTGTAGTCGTTTGTTGGTCGCACTGCATGTTGAACTCACTCGAAACTTCGTCAATTAACGCGACGCGACTACTCATTAACGCAACTGGCAGTGTAAAACATTTTCCGTCATTATTGTACTTTACTGTGCCGAAGTGCAACGTAACACGAAACAGTCGTTACTGTTTATAAATAAGCAAACGTCGGCCGCGAGGTGATCAGTAGCGAGTTTCGAACCCACGTAATTTTCGTAGGCGATTTTAAAGAGGAAACTGGCGAACGTGCGTGTTGTTGATGTTCTCACACAAGTTTTGTTGCAACGTGTAATAAAGCACGCATACTTTTATGTGGATAAACTAGTTTTACACAAATGCAGACTATGAAATGGATAGAAATGGTGCGACTCGGTCCTACGTCACCGGAAAGGTCTTCAACTTTCGACAGTGATAAGGTGAGAGTGCAATCGCGACACGCAGCTAGTTAACGGTTAAATTTGTATGAGGATTTTTTATTATTATAATTATGTCTTTAAATTAATTCTAGTTATAACTAGACTTAAAATTACTTCAAGAAATAGAATTCCTTAAACATGAGTTGTTTTCATACCAACATACGTCTTACGTATCTTTGTACAAAAAGTTCTTTTAATTCTTCAATGCATAGTAAAAAATTATAATAGATATATAAATCGGTTTGGAGGTTACTTTTTGTTACATAGTATTTTTATTTATGTTTATTTACTGTTTTATCCAAATAACAGCTATAAAATTGCGATTATTTTTATAAACAATATTATAATAATTCGGACAAAGATATGTAAAATTATTGCTTGAACGATATCGTAAATTTTAATAAGTATTGTTAATTTCAATACGTATGTAGATTGCGGTAATGCTAATATGCTTAAATATTGAACATATAACTACTATTTTTTATTATTCTTTCATTTTTAATGACTTACTGTATAATTAATAATTTAAAAGTATAATTACTTAAATAAAATATATTTCAAGTATTTTATAAAATAAGCATTTCCTTTTTTATTATGTTGTTTAACCTTAACATTATATCCGGTTCGTACGTGATACCGATACAATAGGCTTGATTAATTGATAAAAATAAAAACCAAAACTGAACTCTGATGACTTCCTAACCTGAATGTTACGTAGGTACGAGTGATATATTCCTAATCCAGTTTTAGTTATATACATTGTACATACACATAATATGTAAGCGTAGGTACCTACTTATTATTAGTGTAGAAAAAAATCAGCGGTCAATATTAAAAATATTCTCAAGTTTCTTGTCAGATCGAACCACTGCTCTATGAAGCGTAAAGATCATTGACCGAGGATCATGCTTTTGAATAAATATCATTAATTTTATGATATACCTATTATCTCACAAGATTTGTATACCTATTTAAATTCAGCGATCATTATTCCAATTAATAGGTACCAGGTACCTACTACATACATATATATACCTAACTAACTTGTAGAAAATGAAGTCTACCGTGAAGAAAACAACTTTTGAGCAGATTTACATTATGTATTATTTTGCTATATTTCGTTGCTGATTCCACAAAAAAGTAATTTTATTCATGAATGAATAATAATGATCACGAAACCGCGCAACTCTACAACGTAAAATTAAAAGTTTTATCAATACCTATAACATTTTTAAACATATTTAAAATTTTATTAACATAAGCCTATACTATTTTTAAGAATAATAGCTTAAAGCACAGATCACATAATATTAAAGTATGTGTTAAGTGTATACAGGACTGTTATTATGGTATTTCGAGTCGGTAATCTCTAAACAATCGTTGTATTTATTGACTTATTATCTGTATATTGTAATTTATGCAGAACGATAAATGCCCTGAGATAAAACATTTAGCACCAAATCAAACGCTGTACTATTCAATACTAAGTTGACGACACTACCCGCGCCGTAACAGACGCGACGCTTAGCAACTCGACCTGTTTTTTTATAGTGCTTATTTTAAATTACAATGCTACGCAAAACAGTGCAAAAAGTCATTAAGCATATACGAAGGATAGATAATAGAACATTAAAAGTTGTTGTTAAAAGGGATTCTTTAAGTACGATATGTCGCAGAGGAACTTTACATTGTATTTGCGAGGTAAGCAGTGGGTTAACACAATAGTCACAACGTACAGTAATGTTAAATGTATATAAAAGTAAAGAAAACCTTTAAGAAATATGTATTTTTTTTGTTATTTAAACATTGATGATGTAACTGTACAGTTTAAACTTTAAACCTAACTTATACTTAGAATATTTCATGTCAGTCGTTCTAGCATAAATTTGCTTTTTGTTAGCCTGCTCACGTTATTGTTACCTATATTTGATACTAGAAGTAGTGCGCACGCGCGCCTTTAGTTCACACTGGATGTTGAATGTGAACTGTAGAGTTCAGGAATGCTTCATCTCATTAGTGTTAATCAATCTATCATTACTGTCATTAATCATTTTATTTCAATTAATATCAGGTATACATTCAGTTGTCCATCGAACAAGTACCATTTATCATTTTTCTCGTTTAAAGCATGGTGCACAATATGGGCGTACATCTCAACGACAATGTATATTGTTGCATACGCAAGTACCCGGCTATTAAAGTGACCAGTTTCGCTTACTTAATTGTATGGGATTGTACATAAGTATTATTGTAACATCGTGATACGTGTAAATAAGCCTTACTTTGACCAAATACTGTAATAAAATTAAATTTTAATAAGTAAAAAAACTCGATTAAATATTTTAAATGTTACTGTATACTATAATAATAATTGTAAAATTTTCTATTATTATGAACTTCATTGTATGTAGGGTTTAAAACTGGCTCATTTTAAAGTGTATCGCTATACGTTGTGAGGCGACGATACACTTGTAAAATAATAAAATACTAGTAAATTGCCTTACAACCTGTTGTTATACCTTTCTTTCGTGTTTCTATAAAGCTTTTTAAAATATATGTATGTAATATACTAAATATGATTTATTGTATAGGTGCTATCGATGAGCGATGAATTACGGCGCGCTCTGTACTCGTCGGGCGCGTCCGTCGACATGGAGTTCTCGCCTCCCGACCTCATCGGAACCTCTGAGATATTCACTATGGAACACAGGTAACACTTTATTCTTCATTATTGTTTTTCCCGTGTAAGCATTAATAGGTAATTCTTGTTATAATAAATTAAATAGTTTAACAAAATAATCTGTTAATGTCTTTATTATATTATCTGTGATCTGTAAGTTTTCTTTTATCTTTGCAATAAAATGACTTCCGCTTCCTTGGTTTCATTGTGCCACAGCCGAACACGTTGTTACTTTCTTTAAAGTTCCCTAAGTAATTAATAATTACAAGTAAATTTAACAGGTTATGGGCCCAGACCATTCCTGTTTTATAGCAACTAGTTTCTCGCAGTTATATTTATATTTCAAAGCAGTAAGAGAACAGTCAGTTGTGTTTTACGTGTTTCGTGCAGTTGTGGTAGTTTCCGCCATGGCGTCGTCCAACTCAAACTATATTGTAAACGTACCTAAACTAAAGGGACGTGAGAACTACAATGAATGGTGCTTCGCGGCAGAGAACTTTCTAGTATTAGAAGGTATGCTAGGATGTATCAAGCCAGAGCAAGATCAATCAGAGGTCAGAGTTCTAGAAGATGCCAAGACCAAAGCAAAATTAATATTAACAATAGATCCTTCTATCTACGTTCATATTAAAGAAGTAAAAACCACGAGGGAACTATGGAGCAAATTGAAATCTTTATATGATGATTCAGGATTTACTAGAAGAATAAGTCTATTAAGGAATCTAATATCCATTCGACTTGAAAATTGTGAGTCGATGAATTCATATGTTACCCAGTTAGTGGAAACTGGTCAGAAGCTGGCGGGAACAGGATTTAATATTAGCGACGAATGGATTGGCTCTTTATTATTGGCTGGGTTGACTGAAAAATTTTCACCAATGATAATGGCCATAGAGCATTCAGGAATGTCGATCACTACGGACGCCATTAAATCTAAATTATTAGATATGGAATCAGAAGTGAATAATAGCGATAGTGCTGCATTTGGTGTTTTGCAACGTAAAAATCAGTGGAGCCATAATAATAAAAATGGCAGATTCAAAGAGAAAGCTGGCAACAAAGATGGCGACCTGTCGAGATCAAAAGTCATAAGATGCTTTAAGTGTAAACAAACTGGTCATTATCGAAATCAATGTCCAAGTTTAACGAATTCGAAAGAAGTGGATCGAAAGCACACAAATGCTTTTAGTGCTGTATTTCTTAGTGGCGCTTATAGTAAATCTGACTGGTACATAGACTCGGGCGCAAGTGTTCACCTGACAACAAATGAACACTGGATTCAGAATGCATCCTACGAGCCATACACCAAGGAGATTGTGGTTGCCAACGAGAATAAAGTGCCTGTTAAATGCTATGGAGATGTGCAGATCACTACATGTAATGATCAAAGCATTTTTGATGTGACAGTCGAGGAGGTTTTGTGTGTACCGAGTCTCACCACAAACCTATTGTCAGTGAGTCGACTTATAAGTAAAGGAAATAAAGTGACTTTCAGAGAGAAAGGTTGTGACATTTATAACAAAGAAGGAGTTTTAGTAGCAACAGCTAGTTTGGTAAATGGGGTGTATAAACTAAATACTCCAGTACACTTGTCAGCTGCAGCGATAGAATCTAATGCAATATGGCATCGAAGACTAGGCCATATCAATGTTAATGATCTGAATAAATTGAAAAATGGAGCAGCTGAAGGGATTTGTTTTGAAGAAAAATATGATACAAAAAGTACCAGTTGCATAGTTTGTTATGAAGGTAAGCAAACAAGGCTGCCATTTCCTCGCAGTACTACTAGAAGTCAGGAGGTCTTAGAGCTAGTTCACACTGACTTGTGCGGGCCAATGGAGAATGTGTCTCTTGGAAAAGCTAGATACTATCTGTTGTTTGTTGATGACTTCAGCAGAATGTGTACTGTATATTTCCTGAAATCTAAAAGTGAAACATTAACATTTTTCAAACAATATAAACAGTTAGTTGAGAATCAACAATCAAGAAAAATTAAAATACTAAGATCTGACAATGGAGGAGAGTTTTGTTCAGCAGAAATGACAAATTATTTAAAGCAATGTGGTATAGTTCATCAAAAAACAAACAGTTATACACCAGAACAAAATGGTCTATGTGAGAGATACAATAGATCAATAGTGGAAAAAGCTCGTTGTTTACTTTATGATGCTCAATTTGAGAAATTTCTTTTGGCGGAAGCTGTCAATACAGCTGTATACATAAAAAATAGATCACCTACAGCAGGCTTAGATCAGAATACTACTCCCTTTGAGATATGGACAGGTAGAAAGCCAAATTTGAGTCAGCTAAGAATTTTTGGCAGCCAGGCAATGGTCCATATCCCAAAAGAAAAACGAAAAAAGTGGGATAAAAAGGCAAAGAAAATGTACCTAGTTGGATATTCGGAAAATATCAAAGGCTATCGCTTATATGATCCTACTTCGCACGATGTCATAGTAGCCAGAGATGTTGTTGTTATAGAAAATAAAGATGACAGTTTAACAACATCAATTGTAATAAAAGAGAAGAGTCAACCTGACAGATCAGCTGATGTGGTTTCTCCCAGTAACTTGGATGAAGAAAATCCAAATGATAAGACATATGTGCCTGAGAATTCATCAAGTGACACAGATGACAGTTATGCTGACACCTTGTCTTTGTCACCAGAAGCTAGGGACCATGTTAATCAGCAGTATGATATTAATTTACCAGAAAAACGTGTTAGACGCAAACCAGATTATTATGGAATTAATGCAAACATGTGCGTGGAATTGTCTAGTGATCATATTTCTCTTAGTGATGCAATGAGTGGACCTGATAAAGAACAGTGGCAGTGTGCTATGAAAAAGGAACTTAAATCATTTCATGATAATGACACTTGGGAGCTAGTGGATAGGCCAAAGGACTGTACTGTTGTTAAAAATAAGTGGGTGTTTAAGAAAAAATTTAACAGTGAAGGTGAAGTGCGATTTAGAGCTAGGCTTGTTGCGAAAGGCTTTACTCAAAAAAAGGGTATTGACTATAATGAGACTTTCTCACCAGTGTTAAAATATTCTACTTTAAGGTTATTGTTAGCATTAAGTGTAAAACTAGATTTAAAGTCAAATCACCTTGATGTACCCACTGCATTTCTTAATGGTTTTCTTAATGAAACAGTTTATATGGAAATACCAGAGTGCTCAGATATTAAAATTTGTAATAATAAAGTTTTAAAATTAAAGAAGGCTGTCTATGGCTTAAAGCAGTCAGCCAGAGCCTGGTACACTAGAGTAGAAGAATGTCTTTTACAGTTAGAATATAAAAAGTCTAACTATGAACCATGTTTATTTATATATAATAAGAAAAATGTAAAGATATATGTAGCACTATTTGTAGATGATTTTTTTGTTTTCTATAATTGTGAGAATACTTATAGCATATTGATAAATGAGTTAGTAACAAAATTTAGAATAAAAGACTTAGGTCAGTTAAAACATTGTCTGGGAATGGATGTTAAGATTCATAATGATTGTATTACTGTTAATCAAAAGCAATTTATAGAAAGTATTTTAAAGAAATTTAGTATGACAGATTGTTCTTGTTCAGACACACCAATGGAAATTAACTTAAAATTGGATAAGGAAGTAAACAAACATGATAAAAAATATCCTTATCAGCATTTGATTGGTAGCTTAATGTACTTGTCTGTACTTAGGGGTCGTCCATAAATCACGTGATGTTTTTAAGCAACTTTTTAGACCCCCCCTCCCCCATGGTGATACGTGGTGAGGTTTATGATTACCACCCCCCCCCCCCACTCAAAATCACGTGTATTTTTTTACAAAGTACCTTAAAAAATCTGAATATTATTTTTAAATAAAGGTTAACACTTAACAGGTATTATATATAAAATTCTCGTGTCACAATTTTCGTTCCCATACTCCTCCGAAACGGCTTGACCGATTCTCATGAAATTTTGTGAGCATATTGAGTGTATAATTCGTCCGTCTGTAACTTATAACTACTACTATAACAATGTAACGTTACTTATAATTTATGAATGTCTTAATTTTTATACATGATATTAATGGAAGTGTGTCAATACTTTTTATAAGCAATCCAAAGCAATTAAGACCAATCGGTTCATTATTACACTTCCATTCTTACTAATAGCGACGCTTCGTGTGTCTAGGGGAATGTTTGGCCCATCCTATTGGTCTCATCATCTGTTATGAAGAATTTATAATACACGATTTTTTAAAGCATAGCATAGCTTTTAATAGTGCCATTTCTTGCAATAGTAGTTCCCGTACAGGACTTTTCATAGAAGTTTTGGAGGTGACTAGGCTTATTATTATAAAAGTTCGGCGATTGTCGCGGCGCGCGGGATAATCCCAACGGTGAGTAAAAAAAAAATCACGTGATAACTCACTACACCCCCCCCTCCCTCCTGGTGATATTTCGTGATTTTTTCCGAACCCCCTCCCCCCCCATTCAAACATCACGTGATTTATGGACGACCCCTTACCAGGCCAGACATTTCTTTTAGTGTAAGTTTTCTAAGCCAGTACAATAACTACTTTAATGAAACTCATTGGAAACATTTAAAACGTCTTTTAAAATATTTAAAGAAAACTAAGAATTATAGTTTAGTATATAAAAAGACAGATTGTAATCTTTATGGTTTTGTTGATGCCGATTGGGGGTCTTGCACTTTAGATAGGAGGTCTTACACTGGATTTTGTTTTATAATGTCAGGTTCTGTAATTTCATATGAGTCTAAAAAACAAAAAACAGTTGCTCTGTCCAGTACAGAAGCAGAGTACATGGCGTTATCAGAATCCTGTAAAGAGGCAATATATCTAAAAAGTTTATTGAGTGAGTTGATTGTATCAAATGAGAATATGTCTCTTTGTTTGTATAGTGATAATCAAAGCTCTATCAAGTTAGCAACTAACCCATTATTTCATAATAAGCGCACCAAACACATTGATATAAGGCATCATTTTGTTAGGGAATGTGTTTCAGAAGGTAAAGTAAAAATTGAGTATGTGTCAACTTCGGAAATGCCAGCAGACATATTAACAAAAAGTTTAAGTGCAAATAAACATTACAAGTTTTTAAAATTATTAGGCATATCTGAAGTTTAGTTATATAATATGGTAATATATGATTATATGTATAAATGTCAGTTAGTTAGGAAATAAACTTTTTTTTGTTTTTTTGTTTTGGGAGATAGATTATTTTGTTAGGTGAGGATGTTATAATAAATTAAATAGTTTAACAAAATAATCTGTTAATGTCTTTATTATATTATCTGTGATCTGTAAGTTTTCTTTTATCTTTGCAATAAAATGACTTCCGCTTCCTTGGTTTCATTGTGCCACAGCCGAACACGTTGTTACTTTCTTTAAAGTTCCCTAAGTAATTAATAATTACAAGTAAATTTAACAATTCTATAGTCTAAATTGGCACAAATTGTAATTGTAACGAGTAATTTTAAAGCGCTATGTAATAATGCGCTAATGTGTATATTGCATATACTTATTATTAAAAAGATAATATTTTACATAAATAAAGTTTTTGAATAAGTATTCATATAAGATACTAGCGACTCACTCTCGTTTTGATCAGGTTCGTCCCTACCCTAGGTACTCGCACAAAAAATGAAGGACTTTCATAGAAACTTGCGAAGAGTCCTTAGACCTCCTTGATCGGACCCTGTCGCAAATTCTGTTCTTAGCGGATCTTAGCGGACATCTACTAACTATAAACTACCTCCCTGCTAAATTTCATATTTATACGTCAAGCTATTTTCGATATTTTGTGACGAGTGAGAGAGTGGGTGACCTTTTGCTTTTATATTATATTTAGATTAGTATAAATTTCGAATATCAAACTTTGGGCTACTCTGATTTTATTTCGCTAGTTTTCCTTAATTATTAAGCAAGTATTTAAAAGAATATTTTAGCGTTTGTGAAGTTATTTTTCTTGTCCAGTGTTGAAAACGAGTTTAAAGGCGCAAGTATTAAAATGTATAACAATATTTTTAGCTATCATATCATAGGTTTATGCTATGCTTTACACACACAATTTGCCGTCTTGTAAATATTATGTAGTAGGTACGTATTAAGTCATGAAGATATAAAACATAAACACTTAACTGCTTTGACATCGAGACCTGTTGGTACAGAGACCGTAATTAAGTATAAACAGGTTTTATATTTACAATTGAATATGAAAATCAAAGAATTCCAAGTGGGTTAGGGTATTGCTTACAAGTCGCAGACCGCAGGTTCTGTTCCAATACAAACCGAATGTTTGTGGTGTGTAATCTTATTTAGTTGATGTAACTATCTATTGGCGTAATAGAACAATAAAACTTATTAAAAATGATAGCTACAACAAATATTACAAAGTATATTGTTAAATACTTGTAACGTGTATTTAGTTCCTATTACATCTTTCTAACATATTTTTTAAGATTTTCTCATATACAATTTTCATTGAAGTTTTGAATTATACGTACTAATCGAACGTGAATAAACTAAAGAACTTAATTTTTATTCATATCGTGTTACAGAGAGAAACTTTGCACAGTGCTGCCTGCGCGCGCGCAAGGCTACATGTGGTCGCTGGCGTTCAGCACGAGCCAGCACGGCTTCTCGCTCGCATCCATGTACCGCAAGATGCAGCGCGTCGACACGCCCGTGCTGCTCGTCATACAAGATACGGACAACAATGTGAGTGGAGATGTAACTAATAGAACTCGTAAATGAAACGGTCATGGTCACGGGAGGGACCGGGAGAGAGTCTCTCCCGTGATGTGATGATTGCTGTAAAGCATTCGAAACGTCGGGAACCAAAAATCATAATAAATCCGCGACAAAATCCGAAAAGATAGTTTTATAATGTCAAATATTCGCGTAAACCTAAGAAAGTATTAATAGAACTCTTAGTGAAATTTCCATTTCTTATTGGTTATTTACTCTCATGTTATAAGAGTTAAAGTTTGTAAAGTTTGGATGTAAGGTTAACCTCTGAAACTTGTGAATCGATTCAAAAAATTCATCGACCGCTAACTCTGAGTGATATAAGCTTTTATTTATTCCGATAAAAATGTGTTTGTTAGAAATCAAAATAACTTTAATTGAACTCGGGCAACAACTAATTGTTAAGTTGTTTTATTGGCGTCATTTGCCTGAAAGTTTTAAAATAATACAATAGTGTGTATAGCAGAAAATAATGAAGAGACGCATCCGAATGAAGTATGGTAAAGTCTTTAGTGTAATAATAGAAAGATTGAGTATTGCAAAGGGAAAAGTGCTACCAGATCCTTAAAAAATAGTAGAATTTGAAATAAAAAATATAAGATAAATATTTTTAGGACCTAAGTATCAAAGTATATTTTATAGATCGACAAGATAATATTTGCTTATCTTTTATATACATTATACATATCAGGTACTATAAAACACGATTGGTTTAGCTTTTTTCATTGTTGTTTTTCTTTAATATTATAAACAACTACATATATTTAAGTCAAATTTTCAACAACAGGACAGTAAATCATTTTGGTTGTTTAAGTTATACTCTATCACTACACAGTATAAAACAAAGTCGCTTCCCGCTGTCTGTATGCTTAGATCTTTAAAACTACGCAACGGATTTCGATGTGGTTTTTAAATAGTTAGAGTGATTCAAGAGGAAGTTTTTAGTCTATAATTTGTTAACTTTATGTATAAATTTTCTAGCGCAACTCGTGGCTTCGCTCGCCCTAAATCTAGTAATACATATATTAAAAAATTCTGTGGGATGACATTCGTTGCATAAAGATAGTTACGAGTTACTATACTAGTATTAAAATAACGATGTAGTATTGAGATGGAAACTTTTTGATATTATGAAGGCTACCTGAGACATTAAATTGTATGTCAAATATTTATTTCAAATCTTATCTACAGCAATGACCACTTTTATTGCAGTTTTAATATTTAAATTGGGTATTCGAGATAGTAGATATCGTAATAAACAATACGTTAATCCAGATTATCATGTATTCCAAATTTCACTCAAATCAGTTATTGCATGGTAAAAAAGGAACAAAAGCTTTGCAAACTTTTTACTGTCTTATATTAATAATAATTATATCAGTATGATGGTATTAACTATTAGTTACACATTATGTCACCTTATCTTACTTAATGTATCAAAATCTTCGTTTAAAAACTAAGATAAAAAAGTACTTATGCGTTATACTATGCATGAACATATGTGTGGGTACACATAAAATTCCTTCATTTCCTTTAAGATATTATAGAACTATTATTATTAATCTATCTAACTATAAATATTCCTTAATGACTCCCTTGTAAAAGCTATATGGCAAGCTTGTCCAAAATCCATTATTTTTAGTGGATAGATATCTTTAAAATAAACACATATCGTCTATTTATGTGCTTAATGAAGAACTTTATTTTAACTAATATAATTTTTTGCTCTTTCTATAATATAATTTAGGCCATGAGAATAATACGAAGGTCAATGATAACGCTTTGCAGCGAACTGTTTCGTAAGATATTAAAATGTTAAAATTTTTGGAGAGTAAAAGTAGATAAAGCTTTTTTATAGTAGGTACATAAAATTGCCATGTACAATTTATATTACAACTTACAATATGTTTTGTATTAATAACGAATTTGAACTTTAAATGTATGAGATTTAAACTATATATTTTTAAATTATATTGGACACTGAGATTGGAGGTCGTAATTTGTACTACATTTAGATTTTTTTTACATTTAAAATTTATTTAATGTTTATTTATTTGGTCACTGATACATTTTAATAACTATTTAAATTAAGAGTAATTAAAATAATCGTTTTTTTTTGTTTGCCAGGTGTTCGGTGCCCTGACATCGTGCGCCCTGAGGCCGTCCGAGCACTTCTACGGCACGGGCGAGTCTCTACTGTTCTCTTTCCAACGGGTGGAAGAGCGCCGTCGCTCGCAGATATCCCCTGATGAGGCACAGAAGGATGATAAAGAGGAAAAGAAGGATGATAAGGATGGTGAGGAGTTTATTTTGAATTGTATTGGGATTTTGTTTTTATTTTCTCTTTTATGAGATTTTTATCTCTCTGTCAAGTTAATTTCATTATATAATTACAAGATTCAATGAAGTTCTCTCAATATGTATAATGAATTGTAGAAAGTGATTGGACTTATTACTTTTTAAACGATTCTCTACAAATGTATGTAACTATACTTACAGACCAAGCGGTACAAGTTAAAACGAAATTCAAATACTGGGGCTGGACTGGTGACAACATGTACTTTATTCGAGGCAGCAATGATAATATTTCCATTGGCGCTGGAGAGTGAGTATTATACTGCGAACTTAGCCTTCAATTATTACGTAATTATTGTAAACAGTACTTAAAAATATTACTGATCTCAAATTGTATTAAAAACTGTCTAGTTAAGCTTTACAAGAACAGCTAGCAAGGATACTTTTTATTATAAATATTAATATGAATGTAATGTTTGCGCAGCGGCAAGTTCGGTCTGTGGCTGGACGGGGACCTGTACCTGGGGCGCACGCAGCGCTGCACCACGTACGGCAACGAGCCGCTCACCACGCGCGAGGACTTCGTCGTCAAGATCATGGAGTGCTGGACCTTCATATGAACGCCTCCCGCAAGCTTAGACTATCTTATGATATTTGCTACGATTTGACACTTTTACACTCGCCCACGCCCACGCGGCGCTCACGCCCACGCGACGCCCACGCCCACGCGACGCGCCTAGTCACAAGTACTGAACCCGACCAATGAGGCGCCCGGGCAGTAGCGAGTGCTACCAAACTAGTCAATTGTCGTTCGTAGGTGAGTTGCCATTCGTCGCGACGAGCTCGGACCGCCGCGGCTGTCCGATAACGACAACGATTACGTGTCAATTCTATTAAAACTGTGCGTTGTTGTTAAGGAAATTTTAAAACATATTTGTAACGATTAAAATCATCATATACTTAATGTTATGTAGAAGTTTATATTAACAAATCAATTATTGTGTTTAGCTGCCGTCTATTGGTGTTGCCCAGTTATCGATGTTTAATATGTAATCGCATCCCTTTATGTCACCAGCAGTGTCACGTGACAGGTGTACGTCACGCGCTGTCAGTATAAATGAAATATTTACATCTAACACTTAGTTTGTAGCGCGCATATTTCGTTGTCGTGGTCGTATTTTAGTTTAAATAATAAGTTAGAGAGCATAATTTATATACTTTCACTGTGATTTGATTATTGTGGTTGCATTTTACTATGTTGAGAGTAATTAATAATAATTAGTGACTATTTAATATCATAATATTTAGTTGCCCGAACCCGATTAATACTTTTATAATACCTTATTATTTTGTTCACTATTATATATTAGTGAGGATGTATGTATATTAGGAAAGTACATTCGAAATATTGCAATCATATTTGTTGATTAAACAAAATATAAATATATTTTACCAATTTAATGCTTTCAGTACAGAAATGAGTAGCCGATACAGTATAATATTAACTAGTGAAAATTATAAAAAATAATAGTTGTCTTAGAGCTTGATGAATGTAATCGTCATTGTGCTTAGTAATTGTGTCATTTAGCATGATGTTACTCAGATTTTATCTGGTCGTATAGTTATTTATTAATTATATTTTAGAGTATGAACTGAAAGAAGCCGGTGGCTGTTGACTCTAGCGTTCACATGATGAATACAGTGGCACGACGTCGTTTAGTGTGTTCTTAGATTAATGAAGGTGGTGAAAAGTGCAA
Source organism: Boloria selene (assembly GCA_905231865.2). Classification (NCBI taxonomy): domain Eukaryota; kingdom Metazoa; phylum Arthropoda; class Insecta; order Lepidoptera; family Nymphalidae; genus Boloria; species Boloria selene. The sequence continues at coordinate 6,162,721 of HG993133.1, forward strand.
TATAATGCTTTCTATGACTGTAATTTGTATTCAACATGTACACGCTCAGTGGACAAATAACAAGGCCAGTAAGTGTATGCAAATTCTAACAGCAAGGAATATTCAATTCAGACAGACAAGGACAGTCTCAATTGTGATTATTTCCACATTACACTGTTCAGTTGCTTGGCAAAGTGCAGAGACTAGTGATGTCATTGATATATTGGAACTTAGGTGTTTGAATTATCCTACATATTTCGTGTAAGAATATGCTCCCCTATTATTGCTATATGAGATTACTATTATATATATTTTTGTGGATAAATTCGCAAAGCATTAAATTACTTAGAAATTGTAGAAGCAAATTATTTATATTGATCAAATGTCGTGTGTCTGTCCATGCAACATGATATATTGTTATTTGTCATCAGACAGTAGGAGTGAAAATTAGTTTTCAGATACTATTTATTGGCATAATTAAATGTTATAAATATATAATCACTAATGACTTGTTAAGTAGCAGTGAGATGTTTAATATTTATTTATTCTGTTATAATTTCAATTACTCGATTGAAGCTGTAGCTGTATTGTGTTCTGGTGATCTATTATGTAATTTTTAAGTTGTTAAATTGTAAATCAAGCCATAATAACTGATAATATATTCTTTTGAAGAAAACTAATGTATTTTAATTTTACAACCTTTAATAGTTAATAATAGAAATGCAATAAATCATTTAATTTTTTTAATAATTTGAATGTCTCGAACGATGAGGTCCATAAGAATCATTATGGTCATTATACCTTCTGTAATTGTGGTTGCCTCTATATTGTCTATCCCTATTCCCATAGCGGTCATATGGGCGTGGTCTGTTATTCCCATTGTCATGTCTACGTCCAGAATTATGTCTCCACAAGTTTTCAATGATTGGAGGAATAGATGGTTCTTTATTGAAAACTTTCATAAACTCCTCATCATTTTCAGTGAATCTATCTTTTAGTTTTTCTTCACACTTAGCTAAAAATTCCTTATCCTCTATAGATAGCCCAGTTACATCATTATCCATGTTTTATACAAAATTGAATGGAGAATTCTTAAGAGAATTATTTAAACTGAAATATATAATTTATAGGGATTAAGAAACACTGTTAAAGATATATAGTAATGGATAAATAAAAGGTAAAAAGATTATAACTCTTTAAAGAACATAACTAAAATTGTAATAAAAAAGTTATCTAGGTATATTTTTTTGCATATTTTGAACGAAATGTATAAAAGTATATTATGTAGTTTAAACTATAGTAATAGTATATGAAGAAATTATATACTATTAGAAGAGAATCGTATAGAAGATTTTAATGCGATGCTGAACAATTTTTTTTAACTTTATTTTTAGGGTTTTTATACAAAATACAAAACTAACATTGGTCTTCTTACCTGATTTAACACTTATACTATTTGAGTAACAAATATATGGAGTCGTTTCTAATAACTAAAATCTCAGGTAACATATAGCTTAGAACTTAGTATAAAGAAATACAGGCAGAGAAGAAAAATTAGTTAGAATCACAAACAAAATAGTAAATAGACTTAAAAATAAAAAAAAATTATGAACTTTTACAATAATTGTCAATCACGTTCACGTTCACGTCATTTCACGTTTAGCTGTCACCACTTTTGACATTGATATTACAGAATATATAATTCAAGTTTCAACACTATGTTTGTTGTTAACAGACTAGCAATGTACGCAACGAAATAATATTTTTTATAAAATAATATGTTTAACTTTTATTTAAAAATAATAATACCTACATTTCCATAATCAATTGAAAATAAATATAGAAATGGCAAGTATAGAATAGAGTCGTGAATAAAATGTATGTAATTGGTATACAAATTACAAACATGAAACATCAAATCACAAATGTGTCGTGTTTTTTTATTTCTTAAGATCGCGCGCATTTGCTAGTGTCAAAGTTGTTTATTGTTAGGTTAATAATTGCAATTTCTATTTTCTATTGAAAAATTTTAAATTCAATATGAAATCATATAACTCTCTATTGTCGTTCAATTGTATACAAATAGAATGAAATATTTATAGAATAAACCTTCGAGATTTCTGTTATAGCTGTCAAAAAGTGAGGGAATATTTGAGGTATACGATTTTTGCATAATGTTCTCGCACAATGTATGAGGATGATAACATTATTTCTACTCCTAAGCGTTGTGCACTAAGCGAAGTTACAAATGCTAGCAGTTATGTGTCTCCGACTGCTAACCTCAAGTTATTAACTAATGTTGCTCTGCAATATCCCACGCCGCCTCCAAGTACGGTACATCGAAAAGAAAAGTCCCTGCAAATATTATGTGATAAGTTAGTATAATCCATATCGAATAAAACAAATGCATGTTACCCTTCACTTCTCTAAATGTATAATTTGTTTTAGATTTCTTAATCTGTATCCTCTACAAGGTAATGGAACAGTAGAAATACAATTGGACAGCACTGCAGCTCGATTAGGTGTTGAAAAACGTAGAATGTATGATATAATCAATATTTTAGAAGCTATGCAGTGTGCAGTTCATAAGAGGAAAAATACATATTTATGGCATGGGGGGTCAAGGTTAAACTCGTTTTTGAAAATGTTAAAAAAACAAGGTGAAAACCTAAGATTATCTGAGGCTCTTAAAGGAAAAGCTCCTAAACCACCAGCACCAAAACATAAAACACTGGGTGTCTTGGCACAAAGGTTTCTGATGCTATTCTTAGTGGAACCACCTGTAAGTAGTTAGCATAATTATAAAAAAAATATTATGAAATAACAAAAGATATTAATTCAGATTCATATTTTTTTCAGAACACTTTAATAAATTTAGAAATGGCTGTAAGTGTACTTATAGACACCTCAAACACAAATAAAACTGTTCTTTCACCTGAACAGCTAGACCGTCAACACAAATCAAAAGTAAGGAGATTGTATGACATTGCAAATGTATTTATTTCAATAGGTCTTATTGAAAAAGTATCAGGTAATTTAATTTTAAAAAAACCAGTTTTCAAATATGTTGGACCATTTAAAATGAAGAAAACAGAGAAGATTGTTCTGAATACACCATCACCAATTACACCTGTTTCAATTATAGACACTCAACAACAAATGACACCTTGTCATGTATTTCCTGGTAGGTCAAAACGAAAGTTGGAGTTCACAACACCAAGTACTTGTACTGAAAAACTTGGTGTAACCACTCCACCCCACACTCCATCACACAAATGGGATGAAATCCTGCAAGTTGCTGATATGGAACTTAATAGAATTAATAATGGAGTTTCAGTGTGATTTTTAAATTATTTGTTTAATTTAATGTCCACAAACATTTTAAACTTGTTTTGATTTACTAGCACATAAAATTCATTTGTCAAGGCTTTAATCTCTTAAATTATTTTTTTGAAGTAAACAGAAATGTTAGACAAATTCAATAGTATGTAAAATATAATTTGTAAAATTTTCACATACAAAATTTAATTTATTTTATATTAAAATCCCTACTAGTAAAAAAATAGAAAAATCTTAATGAATGTGTTGTGAAGCTAATATGGTGTTAGGATATAAACCATGCTTGCCATCCATATTTATTAATTGGCAGTGTTGCAAAATTGAGTCTGAATTTGTTTGTATATAAGTGGACTTGACTGAATGTGTTTGTGTAAAGTCAAATGTTTGTGTAAGTGTCTTCCAGGGGATATTTATAGCAATATCTTATGACTACTAAATAAGTGTATGAAATATTTTCTTTATTTTATTATATAAATTTTATTATATGTTGGTGCAAACAGAGGTTTATCTTTGTCACAGACATTGTAGTGCAATTAACATAATGTTAATTATAAGAATTATAAATAAAATAATATTAAAACAATTATCGCTTTGTATTTAAAGTGAGAAATATTTTAAAACATACAAAATTTATATATACTACCATGATAATGGTATAAATTTTAAAAGAAGATAATTATTTATAAATGCTACAGTTTTATTTTATAATTATGTATAACATAAATATATCACAACAGGTGCAAAATTAAGAGAAATAATTTTAAAAACTACTAATAAAGTTGAGTAGTGGATACAATTATAGTAAATGGGTGACTAAGATTGATAGTGCCCCTGGGAGCTCTAGGACTGATAGACACCAGCATTTTATTAAGTTATATTTATATTATTATGTTTACTAAGTGTTCGTGATTTAATTTTAATTACAACATTGTTTAGTGGTTGTTTTGACAAAACAAAAGAAAATTTTGCATTTATTACGCGTCAGCTTTGATAGAAAAATTATTATAGGAATTTTATATCAAAGTTGCTTTTATTTTATATTATTTTAGTTACATATAATAATAAATATTTGAATTTTACATATGAATTTTATTTTGGATTGTACATAAGTACCTATGTCTGATTGCATTATACAATGTTCCTCCATCAACTCGTTCTCATCTTTTTAGTGAGTTTATTATGCTTTTACGCAATTGGGTTTTTCATATACCTATATAAAAAAATTGTTGATCGCTATTAATTTTTTTCAAAACGTATAATTTTTTCTAATCCCTTCTTAAAAACCTGTATTTAATTAGTATCCCGATTACCCCATTCAGTATGGCGGTTTAGATCAGCTATTTTAATTTCTATATATCTACCCTATGACACTCGTGTTATTTTAAAATTCTAATGACCTATTAATCATGAAAATTGGTTAAGCCACTTAGTAATTACGAAGGGACTAGGGTCGGTCACATACATACAGGTCATAAACATTTTCCTCCTTTAAGCTTTGCCACAATTGGATAAAACGAATGGTTATTTAAAATAAAGACATAACAAAGAGTGGAGAAACAATAAAGAAAATGTATTCTTAATTCACATTTTTATTTTAAATATAAATAGATATAAAGAAATTAATTTAAGTGCTACTCGTACTTAGTAACATTAATAACTTATACTATTATTTACAAAAATTTTTTCCTAGTATAAATAACAAAGGCCTTAAATGTGCTTTGCAGAACAAAGCCATATAAAAATTACAATTATTTTACATAAAATTTAATAATAGGTACTATATTAACAGAAAAGTAAATTGTGTAACAAATTTGAAATTTTACACTTTGGTAAAGTGTATAGTATGTTAAGACATTGAAAAATGTTCTTTTAATTGAGACACATCAGTTCGGCGACGGCAGTTCCAAAATTTGCACCATACTGAAGAAATTGCCGCATGCCCTGAGTAATGAGCGAGGAATCATGGCCACGGGAGATATTTACAATCAGTCACGTGAATATAAAACTTATTAACCCCTCGAGCGTTTCACGATACACCGTAAGATCATAAGAGAAAAGGCTCGAGGCGTCGACGATTCCGCATATGCATCCTAATTTAAAAATAATTTAAAAATAAAAAAATATATATTACATCACTGCGAGATAAGGTCAGTTTTATTTGCTTATTAAATTATATAAATAGTTAGATAAACTCATAACGAAGCCGGGAAGGTATAATTTATACCATTTTAATATATACATATCAACGAATTCATCGTTTTTCCGAAGGTCTACCCTATCTATCAAACGTCCTTGAAATTACGCCGACGCTTCGAGCCTTTTCGTAAAACGGAGGCCGACGCTCTAGGGGTTAAGTGAACCGGCAGTCCGCCGTGACCATGATTGCTGTAAAGCCATTGAAAGGCCCAGTAACCAAAAATAAAAAAAATCCGAAAAGGTAGTTTTATTTTAAATGTCAAACATCGCGTAAATCTACGAAATTATAATATCCATATTATATCTTGTATTTTACAGCGTAGGTATTATACTTTGCGTAATCAAAATATATATCAAAGATGTCTGATCTCAAAATACATTTAGTAAAATATGAAATCGCACTAAATCACATAAAACAGTTATATGATTTGGGCGGTAAAATTAGTATGAAATCTTCTGTAAGCATTTCTGAAAAGCAACAGTTCCTTGTACGGTATGGATATAGAAAGATATCGGCAGCAAATGGAAGTCTTTCTCATTTTTAACAGCAAATATTGATTCTTTTGGCGAAGATAAGCGCAACGAAATAGAAAAGAATTTCATTATTTCAAATGATATGTTTTACTCAATACAAGTTTTTCATACTACTTTATTCGAGTCAGAATCCAGTGCAAATTGTGATACTCAAGTTTCAGTGCCTAGCTGCGAGTTTCATTTACCTAAAATATCATTAACTAGATTTTCAGGTGCTCATATAGAATGGCCAAATTTCGTCAAACAAGTCGTTTTTAAACTGTGAATGCCATCTTAATCTTCATACTATTTTGAATAAATTTACAAAATTGTTTGGCATCTAAATCAGCTAAATCCCAGCCAAAATTCACGTTAAAGAAACGGTTCAGAACCAAAGGTAGCTAAATCCACACCGTTTGGAAACAAACACAGCTAAAATTGCGGCTGGCCAATCACAGGTCTACATTGTCGAAATAACAAGATGGCGGATTTCATACAAAACAGTGTTTGCGTGAGTGTGATTTTTATCGAAATTAAATATTATTTCTGATTAAAAACGAGTGTAACAACAAATAAAAAGTGCAATGGAAGTGCCTGTAGCAGAAGCATTGCCAGGGAAAGGAAAAAAGCGTAAAAAAACAGCCGGAGAAATGGAAGGCGAACAAAGCGAAAACTGACAGGTGAGCCTAGAATAGTGATGTACTTAACCCGATGGAGTTCGATCGATCGATCGATGTTTTTGTTGTTCAGCGTGAATTATTCTTATTCTGTAATAAAATATGTATTTTAAATTAGGTACTACATTATAATGCAAACAATGAAAATAAATAGGCTATAACATTAATGGTCACATTTACTTGTTTCACAGGTACTCGGCGAAATCTTTGCCAGAAAACATAACCTGCAATCATAACACCAAATCATTTGCGTGTAAACAATTAAAAATACTAGATCTCGTGCATTTTCACAGATCGTTTTACTCAAAACCCATCAAACTTCATCAAGATGCGTTAATATTAAAGTGCTGTTCAGTGAAGAAAACAGTCAGAAAGCGCCCCATAAAAAACACGAGAAAAAGTAGAGATTTTGCGATTAAATACACAATTTACGCAAAATCACTTTAAAAGGCAATTCCAGTTTGCCAGAAAGTATTTTTAAATACACTAAAGATAAAAAACGAACTTGACTAAAAAAGGAACTGTACGCAAAAGAAAAATATATGAAACCAGCATTGCAGAAAGAAAGAAGACTAGAAAGGAAGAAAAGATTTCAAAGGATTATGCCCTAAAACCTGGATGTGATGAAACTTGTAAAAGAAAATGCTCTTCGATGATTCATGAAGATAGAAGAAAATCAATTAATGAACTGTTTTGGTCCCTAACGTGGAACGAACAAAGAGTATTCATCTCGAGCCATACATCTACAGTAGAACCTGTAAGAAAAAAGAAATTTGCCGCAGATTCGAACCAAAAAACAGAACGAAATCTCTGTTCTATTTTCTTAGCAACGAAATAGGAGAGAAAATACAAGTTTGCAAAGTATTTTTCTTGACAACTCTTGGCTACCTCAAGACCAACGATAAGGCTGTAAGAAATGCTGTGAACAAACGAGACAAAGTACCTATAAATGATTGAAGAGGTCAAAACTCAAAACCCAAAAAAACTTCGATATAATCATGATCTCATCAAAGCTCATATTAAGTCTTTAAACCCAACTATATCTCACTACAGAAGAGAGCATGCGCCAAATAAAAGGTACCTCTCTTCTGAAATATCAATACAATTCATGTACAATGACTACATTCAAAAACATCCCGAGGAATCTATTTCATATGATTTGTACAGAAAAACCGTAAAACAAATGAACATTTCTTTTGCGAAGCTAGGCCATGAAGAATGTGAAAATTGTGAGCAGTTTGAGATTCACAACCCGAACGCAAAAGAATTGCGTTACAGAAACTGTGATACTTGTAAAACCTACGACAAGCATCATGAACGTTATATCTTAGCGAGGCAAACTGTTGTTGTTGATGTTGATCGCCAAAATACAAAATCTGGTGCAGCAAATGAAGGTTATTTCTCCGTGGACTTGCAAAAGGTAATAATGTTACCTAGAATTGACATGTTTAAGTTGGTCTTATTTTGCCCGGTGGTGGTGTTCAATGAAAGTTTTGTGCCGTGGGTATAAGACTTCAGATATTATGTCTTTTGCTGCTATATGGCATGAAGGCATTTCGGGCAGGAAGAAAGAGGATATCATATGTGCATTCAGAGCCTTTTTGATGCACTTTAGAGACTTAAATAAGATAACTTTATGGCTCGATAATTGCGCTGCGCTAAACAAAAATTGGACATTGTTTTCATTCCTAATCAACTTTATAAATTCTCACGAGACGTCTATCAGCACTATGGTATTGAAATATTTTGAAACAGGTCATACTTTTATGTCCGCTGATGAATTCCATCACCAAGTAGAACATGCCTTGAAGAAAAAGCAAAAAGTGTATGACTTCGACGATTTAGCCGACGCTGTTGCAACAACAAATACTAGGAAAACTGTAGTGAAGAAGATGGTTGTCACTGATTTTTTCAAAATTGCCGACGATACCTCTACTGCCAGAATTCAACAATCTAACCCACGAGCATATTTGCGTGATATGAGTGAGATACTCTTTAAAAAAGGAAGCTTGTGTTTGTTTTACAAAACTGATTTCAGCACTACCGACTACATTCCATTGGATGTTTAAAAAAAACTGTCCCGAAAAAAGGTTTTACAGCGCATGTGCAAAAAACAGAACCCAGAGGAATAACGAGTGAACGAAAAAATAATATAGTACAAAGATTAGGACCATTGCGTTAGGAGATTATTTTTTATTCACTCACTTCTATTTGAAGTTCCTGAAACGATATAAGCTGATGTTTTAAAATTATATTATTGGTCCTATCGCCGTACACGGCCGTAGAAGCTTTTCTTTCGTACTACCGCCCACCGCCAGGTAATTGGATGTCTTTTAGGAAGTATAGGAAATAACAGTAGGAAGATATGTATAGTGATGTCAAGTAAAGAATGTGTACCTAACACAGCGTTTTTGACAAAACAAAGGCGATCGCCTATTTCATGGATAATTACACTATAATCAATTCGTTATAGAAAGGTTAATATAACTATAAATACTCATTTATTTTTTTAATAATAATTATTAATATCATTTAGGACGTTAATCGGCTCGTAGCTCGTAGGTAGGTTAATTCTGGTGGGAGGCGGTAGATATAGCGGCAAGTGTCCGCGTCACACTTGCTCCACCATTGGGAACTGTTCGGGATCGTCTGATGGCGGTAAAACTTCAGCATCGAAGAAACTAGCGTGCAGCGCGACCACTGTCACCGTCGCACCTAAAAATATAACATTAGTTAATTACAGTTGAAATTGATGTATGGAAAAATAACTAGTTTTGCTCGTCATAAATTATACAATACCTATTAGTATGAACCTTTCAAAAATAATAGAATAATCTCCTATATTTACAAAAACAATTTGTAACAAACATCACAACACTCCAATATTAAATCAACACTTGCTATATAAGATTTACATTTAAATTTCCCCTACATTTTTTTGTTGTAACGGTTCTGTATATCGCATTTGACTAAGGAACCCTGAAAATACGACTGCCAAACAACTTTCTCACCTAAAACCCAAAACAAGACTGCCCCAGCTCCGGCCAACCAACATAACGCCATCGAGCCCGCCGCACCCACCGCGTACTGCTGAGTTTTACTCAACTCCCAGCTTCCAATCTACAGTGAGATAGAAAATAGAAGTTATAGGAAAAAAAGAATGAAAAATTCAGGAGTATCACTATTCACTAAAGTTTCTAACGATATTTTTCATAGTTTAGGAGATAGCAAGTTATAAATCAAGCTTGTTTTGCGGCGATCTAATGAGGGCTATCGCGTATGAATTTGCCGCTAGGGGCGCTTGTGTAGCGTGAGGTCTCCGAAATTTCACTGTTTGCCGGTTGGCTACGCGGTTTATTTCTATTAAGATTACTGTTACGAATATTTAGCAATACGTTACATTTATTATGGCAAATAGAAGTTGCGAATCGCTACTTATCACTGCTTTGAGACAGTTTTAGCTTTCGGAAACTTATGTTCGCTTTTTTTCCGAGCAAAACGGGACTGCGCTACACTGTAGCATGGACAATACGTTTACTCTACGGTTCTTTTGTATTAAATATGATTTAAATGTAAATTATTCTTTTGGCGCCCGTAAAAACTAATTTTAACAGCCGTACTTTAGGACCTCACTCTACAGTAGCGCCACCTGGTGAGCCAAAAAACGATAGTCCTCATTGACTTGTACGTGTTTAAGTAAGCTGCCGTGTTCAATTATGTAGTACACATAGTTGAAGACGTGAGTGGATGAATGTTTTATTCCGCATCTTTAACTATTATTGTTTCATGCCTCAATCTCGATTCTCGTTGTTGTGGATGTATATAAACAATTTAAAATCTTAAAACAGGCATATTTATTACTTATACGAACTACAGTTCACATTTATTTGAACTGAGAAAACAGCCATATTTATGACATAGCTCAGTTCAAAATTCAAATTAATCTAAACTCAGTGATTGGCGATGATTTCAAGTAAAATCAAAAATATATGCAAAGTTTTTCAGTCAAAAGAGCAACTAGAACTTATTTTAAACTTTGTTTTTGATGCCAATTATAAGCAGTTTTTTGTATTAGTAACTAGCTGACCCGGCAGACTTCGTACTGCCTCAATCGATAAATAAAAGACCTAAACTTTTGTATAAATTAATTTTAAAACAAACAAAACGTATGTATAATATACTAAATTGCTGACAACAGTGAGTGATTATAATTTAATATGAACTTTATTGAATAGCAATAAAGTTCAAATTGACTCTAGAAAACGTTTGTATGGGAAATAGAAAAGGGCTGTTTTTAGGGTTTTCCCGCAAATTATTCGATTTTTTCTCGCCTTTTAAACCTTCCCTAGACCTCCACGAACATTTCAAGACTAAGATAAGATAACTCCGTTCAGCCGTTCTCGAGTTTTAGTGAGACTAACGAACAGCAATTCATTTTTATATATATAGATAGATATGGCAGTTTATTGTTGGAAAATAAGTTCATATTTTAGAAAAAGAAAGTTGAAAAACAGTGTGTACAGTAAAAAAACGTGACTTACTCTTGGCTGAAAAATAAATTCAAATTTATTTATATTTAATAAAAAAATTTTCATGCTTTATTAAAATGTAGTTTTATTACCAACCTCTCTTATTAAAGTTAAAATAATATTCAAGTAAAAATTATATTTAATACCAATTCCATAGAAATTTTAGTATTAATGGATTAACACATCATATTTTAACTATTTTTGTAAACATTTTACATACTATATACTATGTTATTTTATATTTTTTGGAAATGGGACATTCAACTACCATTATACCAATTTTCATGTTGCAGTCAAAGACAAACAGACAGACGGACAAGAATTCTCAAAACTATAGATTTATTTTAGTTGAATAGGAATTGTATACCTTCCAAGTATTAGGTCCAGATGTCAACTTCTTGTATCCAAAAAAGCTTACAACCATTGCAATTAAAAGCAATGGTGAAGTTATTCTGAAATAAAATAACATTTATATTAACAACATATTTGATGATTTAAATTATGAATGTCTTAATTACTTAAATATTAAAGTAAATAAATAAACTAATTTAATTTAATTTTTTTTACAAACTTTGAATTTTTTTTTTAAATATTATTAAAACCTTCTATGGAGACTTGAGCCATTCTCAAGTGTTGCGCTTAGCAACATTCATTTTTATTTATACAGATTCTCATTTCTTTTCATTTTTGTAATATTCACTTTATAAATGTATATTTAAGTGTTAACACTGGCGAAAACAAAAGTTGCACATACATCTGTAATATCAAGTTAAGAACGGATTTACTTACAAACAATAAGCAAATAATCCCAAAAACACAATTAAGTAGTTTGCTTGAAAGTATTCTACATTTCGATAAAATCTTCTTGACAATCTCGGTATAGAAGCAGGTGCCTGTAAATTAAATTTATATATGATATTATTTACACAGCTATTACATGTTAGTATATTATATGCATTTGAAAATAAACTGTGTTCTGGTTATTTTACTCTATTATTTATGCTCTAGAATCTAGGTACTTCTTAGATAGCAAAGTAGACTTTTAGAGCATCCACATGGTTATATTAGTCTGCTTTGGCAGACATACCATCCAGATTGTAAAAGCGATTATGGAATGCCTTAGTTAGGGAGGGAGGTCCCATTGGGTTTTAGTGAATAGGTAGCACTAGCTTTGCAGGTGAGTCCCACATAGCCACCAGTATGTATGCAGGTGGTAAGGCTACATACATTTCTCAACATAAAATTTGATGGTTATGAAAACATTATGACAATTATTCTCAAAGTGTGCTTTGGTTGAACTATTTAATCAAATTTACATAATTTACAACAACAACAATTCAACATTGTTTCTTTTTTTTTCTAATGGCTTTTAATTGCTTTCACTATACCAAACATTCTGCCAGTGTCATATTGCTAGGAACACAATTTATCTAAAACCTTGAAAATTTCTTTAATGGAGTGCACAATTTTTATTTCAATTCATAAGAACCTAATTGTATTCTCATTTCTCAAACTTTGAGTTTGACACTACCATTTAATGTAGCTTTGTATTACTGAAAACAGAATTATTTTTATTTATTATGATAGCATGTTTACCTTAAAATTTTCAGTTGCAACAAATTGTGTCCATGGTCTACGTGATGATAATACTCCCATCACTAGTGCGGGACCAGCACCACTTCGAACATGATGCAGCAATCTAAATATTTGTTAATATAAATAAACCATTTAAATTATATTCATTCTTATATGTCAAAAGCTCGAAAATTTTTGTTGATATTATGTATGTTTAATTTAAAGTAGATGATTACTTTTTTCTATTTATGTAATATAGAACACAAGGCAATTGCACATTAATTTTTATAGTGTTGTCCAGATTATTAAATGACAAATATAGCTGGCAATGCAAAATGTGGTAAAAATTAAACATGCACAATGCAATGTAGTTTTAAATGAATCTTAATAATGATTAATGAATGTATCTAATGTAAAAACAACTCTGGTACCTATTAGTTATCATTTTAAACCATTCATTATTATTATTGAAAACTAATAGCCATGGTATGTCGTATTTAAAAACCTATTGATTTTCTAAAAATCTTTTAAATTAAAATAAAAATGGCCAAAGTTATTCCTTTTACAACCAGCTATCTGCCAGTGAAAGTCTCTTCAAAATCTGTCTGTTACAGAGATTAGTGAGAACAAATAGACAGATAAAAATGTTTTTGTTATAAGTACCCTATATAATTTTATATACATTTGGTCAAAAGAAAAATATTGATGTTACAAATACACTTCAATTTTATTTATACCCATAAAAGATGTTGTGGTTAGTGAGCTATATGTTAAGTGTAAGCCGTGAGAAGAGCATCTCGTAAATGTATGACAAATGCAATGAGTAACAGCACCATTGAAACACGTAGCAACTTAAGAATTATTGGTTAGTAAAACTTACAATTCCATTTCATTGACATACTTTTGTAATCCTTTTTTTTCTGTTGTAGCATTTATCTCCCCTGATAGGTCAATATGCACGTTCTCGGCCATTTTTTTGTTTTATTTTGTCTTTCTTTTGTAGTTTGTAGATATTACAAGAATTGAAGGAACGTAAACAACGTAATATAAATCATATACCTATAAATCATAATAATATAAATTATAATATGTCAATTGTCATTTGTCAATGTCAGATCTTTCATCTTTGTCACTTGTCTATTGCTCAGGTAAAAGATGGTCTATTGATTTATAAATTATATTTTAACCTAAAGTGACATCTTTATTTTATTCACTTAATAAAAATATCAACTTAACTTTTACAAACTCAATTTTTCCTATTTGCAAAATATAATAGTAGTTTGCTACATTTTAACCCACTACCAAGGAAGATTTATATTTTTCTTTAACTTTAACTCTTGTTATAACTCGTTATAATACTACGGGAGGTAGCGCTATAGTTGAACAAGTCATTTCATACCGGCTGAAAATCACAACACTAATAGTTTTCCCCTTACCTATAACAACTCCGAACGTCAGCTGCTCAGGTAGCGGTGGAGGTAAGAGAGGCAGCATGAGAAAGTCATTGGAAAAAAATCTGCTCCGATGAATTTTATACCGTGTAAAAATGAATTATATGATTGTTTCCATCACATTTTTGAAGAAAATGATCGTCAGCTGTATTGACGGTGGGGGGTTATATGTCAGTCGCGTACATGAACCTCATAGAAATTTTCACAAAAAAAGTCATTTTATACCTTATGAAATTTATACATCTTAATTTTTATACTTTTAAAATAACAAAGACAATCGTCAGCTGCATTTTTGATGGGGGTAAGACCGTCAGTCAGCGTGATAAACATTTCGCGAGGTCAATGCATTTGAGAGTTGCATAGTCTCTTTGAAAAATAAACTGACGATCTTTACATCCACAAACAATTAGCTGACGACGACTTATGTTTCTTGAACAATCTAGTTATCTTACGCTTAGAAATCAATAAGTATAGCACATATTAATCTATAATCTAATGGCTCTCGCAAGTTTGTATGACAGTTTTTCATTTTTGGGGCTAAAGACTTTAAATTTCGCAGGGAGGTAGTTAATTGTTAGTAAAAATCCACTAAGAACTAATTTTGTGACAGGGCCGGCTTAAGGAGGTCTAAGGGCTCTCGCAATTTTTAACGAAATTCTTTCATTTTTTGTGTTACAAATTTAAATTTTGGCAGGGAGTTAGTTTATAGTCAGCAGATAGCTTTTAAAATTATACAAATCAGACACTCTTCCATCACACAGTAAATATATTAAGAAAGTATAGCACAGCGAGCAATGAGGAGAGGAAGGGAGACGTCCACATATTACTTATATGAAATAGAAAGCCGCGCGGCGCAGGAGTTACATATTAATTATGGGTTCTGAAATAGCTGGAGTAATTTTGAAGAAACTTTCAGTCAATCTACAGATCAACCCAGCGAGTGTTTGAATGAAGATTAGTAGCGAATAAGAAAATGAACGTGGAAGCCGCGGGTATTGCTAGTTTCTTATAAATAACACCGCATTATAATTATTTATTTTGTGTCGGTTTAAAACTATATTATAATACTAGCAATTCCTGTTGGAATCCACACTCCGCCCGCGTTCTAATTACTATTAAAAATAGGGATTGTAGGATGAAAATTTAGGGTTATGATTATTTATGGGTATAACATATTTGGTCTAAAAATAAAAAATAGCCTATCTAATCTCAGATCTACCAAATAAACACAAAAAAATTCGTAAAAATCGGTTAAGCCGTTTCGGGGGAGGTCAATAACAAACACTGTGGCATGAGATTTTTATATATTAGAATTTAGATGTTTTTTTAACAAACGAGTATTGAGTATATCTCTCGCACATTTCCGATATTGACAGAGTCAGATAGGTCATTGTTAGGGGTGAGGCCCACGCCTCTGTTGTTGTTTTGAAGTTGTAAAACTTACCTATACAAATAAATAAAATTGTTTATAAGTCTATTTGTAATACCAAAATAAAAACTATTTACTAAATTCAAATGAAATTTTATAAGATTTTATATTTAACTAGCTGTCCCGTGCCCACTTCGTTGGGCAAAATGTTAATAATCCTTTTTAGTACAGAGTGTTTAAATAATTTAAATTATTTTATTAATATTAAAAATTAAATTACCTATACTAATATTAAAAAACTACTTTTTGTAACTTAACTATAAAAGTTAGACATATGTTGTCGTTGACTTTTTTGTAGGCATTTTCAAGCTCCACATCTTTTCTCTAGAACTCAAAAATATATATTTCATAGTCAAAGCAGCGTTCGTAAGAAACGCTTTCATTCGACCGTTTTTTCTCCGATTCACTTTGCAAAACGGACACCACGTTAAAGCCTTTTTATTATTCGGTTTTTTATATAACCTATGACACTCAGCAATAATGTGGCTTTCTATTGGTGAAAGAATTTTTAAAATCGGTTCAGTAGATCCCGAGATTACCCCTTACAATTTAACAAATATACAAACACATAAACTTTACTTCTTTATAATATTAGTATAGATGTAATTAATGTGTACAATTTTATTTCTGTCTGCCACTCTGTTTTTTCGGCTAATCCCCAAAACAGCTGGACCAATTTTTACGGAATTTTCAATGTCCGATCATCTGCAGAATAGTTAAAATTCCTATACCTATATAGTTATCAGAACAATACGTAGTACATAGAGACGGATCCGAGCGAAGCTAGAGTAAGAGAGAGTATTATGCACAAGAAATTATAAATAAAGTTATTATTATATAATTCTTGTAATCTTAACACGTTCACTGTGCAAGCCGAAATAATAATTTGACCCCACAAGTGCAATGATGTTTTGTTAATAAATTAACTTATTATCATAGAAATAAACAAAAAAAATAATAAATAATTTTTTATTTTTATTTTTTAATAATATATTAGGAATTTTCTCAATGCCCCATATGTGGGTCATGCACGCCTGAACTTAAATTTGATGAAACGCAATACAAATATTTTATCTATTTGACAAGCTTCTGGTATAAAAAAATTGCCGGAGACCTAATATCAATATCTGTAATAAATGCAATTTTGGTAAATAAAGATTTAAAGCCAAGAGAACGTAAAAAAATGACTTTGTTACGTGGCCATGAAATAATCATTAAGTTTTTGCTGGATATCAGAGAGGTTGCGCCTTCTAGAGGGATTCAACTAGAGGGGTCCCATCATTGTTTGACAAAAATACCACGTTCTGTATCGAAAAAATAATACGAAAGCGCTGTACAGGCTGTTACAGAAGTTTAGTGGAAGAAGGCAATACTGCCTCTCAAGCCCGAAAAAAAAACAAAACAACGGAGACGGAGTGTAAAAAATGTAAAAAAGCTTTCTGTCTGGCTTGTTATAATAAACATCATTAATATTTTGTGCTAATAAGTAAAAGAGGTTCTATTTATAAATAAATAATTGTCACTTTCTGTGTTTAATTTTGCATAACATATACTAGCTACACCAATATAAAATGTCACCGGGACATCATGGTAAATAATTATTATATTCATTGTTCACACGTGTATGCAAGTAAAAAAAAATACTTTCATACGTGCGCGGAATTACATGCCATAGAATTTATTTTAGCTCGTGCCCCACATATGTGCCACGCACGTATCAACTGATCCTCACGGTGTCCCATATGTGGGGCATACACAGGGAACGTGTTAAAAACTATCAATCTAAAAATGGCAACGCGCAAGCAGTCGCTGAGTCAATCGAGTGTGCATGTAACTACAGCGTTTGTGCGTAATTCCAAGCCTAAGATAACTAGAATGTTAAAGAAACATGAGTCGTCGCCAGCTGATTGTTTGTGGATGTAAAGATCGTGAGTTTATTTTCTAAAGAGACTATGCAACGCTCAAATGCATCGACCTCGCGAAATGTTTATCACTCTGACTGACGGTCTTACCCCCATCAAAAATGCAGCTGACGATTGTCTTTGTTATTTTAAAAGTATAAAAATTAAGATGTATAAATTTCATAAGGTATAAAATTACTTTTTTTGTGAAAATTTCTATGAGGTTCATGCACGCGACTGACATATAACCCCCCACCGTCAATACAGCTGACGATGATTTTCTTTAAAAATGTGATGGAAACTATCATATAATTCATTTTGGCTCGGTATAAAATTCATCGGAGCACTTTTTTTTTCAATGACTTCTTCATGCTGTCCCTCTTAGTTCCACCGCTGGTGCGGCGACTGACGCTCACTTTACTGATCTCTGACCTCTAAACAACTGTTTGAAATAAAATTCATTCGGGATGAAATTCCTAGAAAAAATACAGCGCTACCTCCCGTAGTATAAGTTATACTCTTCGTAAGTTTGATAAACTTTGCGTTAATCTTGTTGCGATCTTTTTAAGGGCATAAGTATTGACTTTTTAGCAACTGGGTTTTTTATAGGTTGTATATATTATTTCGGGAAGAAGTGCCTAACGCTTGTTTACTTTGATACTTTTTTATAACAATAAATAATAAACTAAGTCTAATCACTCATTATCTTTCATTCCATTTATATAATATTTCATCAAAATATGCTTATTATTATCTATGATAGAATGTGGGAATGCAAGGAAATGCAGGATTTTTGGAAAACTTTAAATATCAATAACTAGGTACTCATTGATACTTGCATGGAAAAAGATGTGAGCAGATGATGTAACACTTTTGAGTAATTTTTAAACATTAAGAAATAACATGTGTTACTACTAACGTATTTAACGTTTTATTTTTTTATAATAAACTACATGTTGGTTGGATACATGTATATTTTATAAATGAAGTTTACGTTTAAAAAGATTACATTACTTTTTTTGTTTTTACTAGTGCAGTAATTTGATGATGTAGTCTACACCCACAGCGAGCTACGGGTGTTCTCACAAAATAATAATACTGTAGGAGGGTGTTTTTGTTGTGTTTTGTTTTATAAATGCACCATTCTTAAAGAAAATATGTAAAATATTTTATACTGTATAAGTTTAGAAAAATATCATTACGGATGTAGATTGTAGCCATATAAATATCTAGTCTATGACAGGAAGTACAATATTTGCGTCATGTCATGGCTGGCATAAAGCTTGATCTGGGTTTCTTTTCTTACGAAAGAGAGCTTGGTTTTCTTTGAAAGCAGTTATTTCTGTCAAAATTACCTTTTATTTACATGTCGATGTGCTTTGCTCAATAATGTATGTTTAAAGTGATTTTATTTAAGGAACTAGTGATAATGTTTATAATTTAGTAATTGCAAATATCTGCCAAAACAAAATGAACGACGGGGATTGGATATGCAGTGATCCGAACTGCGGCAATATTAATTTTGCACGCCGAAACTCTTGTTATCGTTGTAATAAGGAAAGACCTAATGGAGGGAAAGCTTTTAAGAAGAAACTTGGTACGGAAATAGGAAAATCAGCTGCTGAAAAATCTCGAGGACTGTTTAATGCCGACGACTGGCAATGCAACAAATGTGCGAATGTCAATTGGGCCCGGCGTCAAACTTGTAATGTATGCAACGCACCAAAGTTTGGCGAGGTATAAAGTTATAATTATTATTAAATTGTCACTACTGTAAATTACTTTTAAAGATCTATTAACAGTTATAAATTTTACTTCAGGTCGAAGCTCGTACTGGTTATGGAGGGGGCTATAACGAAAGAGGTGTCGTAGAATACCGTAGAAGAGAACCATCTTCAGATGACGAGTATGATGAGTTTGGACGCAGGAAACGTAAACAGAAGTCTGACTCTGAGGTAAGCACAAGTTTTTCTCATCCATTCTCAAAATAACCAGCCGTTCTATCAAAAGTTCTCATCACTTAACATAAGATTATTTTCTAACAGTGTTACTCCTGGCACTTTCTTTAAAAACCTTTATTAAAATGGCAGATAATGGAATTGAAGCTAAGAAGAGTTATGTTATAACTGATAAGTGAAATAAATTTTGAAGCACATCATTACTAAAGTGGAGATTATTTTTCCTGCCTTCAGGTTGGCATCACTGAAGGACCTGTAAACAAAAAGTTGCCACCGACTATGCTGCAGAAGGAAACTAAAATGGATCTTGTGATGCCCGTACCACCTCCAAATATGCCACTACAAATTAAAAAGGATACTGAAAAAGTTAGTGGCAGTCTTAGTGATGGATCAGTTTGTGACCTACCTCCACTCAGTAAAATGGCATTGCGGCGAAATCAGTTCCAAAACCAACCTAGCTATTACAGGCCAGATATAATTATACCTCCATATAAGACTAATGGAGTATCACGCAAACGTTTTTCCAGTACAGGTGATAAAGATCAAACTGGTTCTTCTGGATATGAAACAAGTTCCAAAATTGGAAGAAGTGATAACAGTGTCTCCCCTGCACTCAAACCTTATAGCCCTGTTATGGAAAATAGAGTATCATCTACAAATAATGATGTGGTATATAAATTTACAGGCTTAACACCAGCTGAAGACTTTGAAGTGACATATACAGTGGAAGAAAGAGTAAAAGCAGCGGCATTTGCAATAGTGTACAACAATTGCAAGATAAGTACAGATAAATTTGAAGTTATGTATGACAAACCTGCTCCAGATTTTAAAACTATTTTTGCTTGGAGACAAAGATTATTAACTACTGGCTGTCTTGTGGATACACATTTAGAAATGCCAAAAAAAGATGTTGAGAGATCTGCAACAAATATGACACCTAAGACAAATAACAGTATTAGAAAAAAGTTAAATCAGAAACCTTTAAATCCAGATGAAATTGCTATTATATCTGATACTGATGATGATGGTCTCAAGAACACCGAGACAAATAATCATTCTATTTATGGATTAACTCAAAAAAGTATTAGCTCAGATACTCTAGTTATTGGTGGTATAGATTCTGAAGCAAGGGTTGCTGGTGGGTCTTCAGTAGATGAAAGGATATCACAAGGTAGGAGTCACTCAGCATCTACACATCATCGAACAAGATCAAGTTCTCGTGATAGTCAAGATTCTAACTATCCAGATTCAGATTTAGAACAAACAAATGCTAATATTGTCAATAGAAGGAAAAGCCCTGCCCCACTACACAAAACAAGTACAACACGACAGTCTGTTAATGAGACAGATTCAGACTCATATTCTTATAATAGTGATGAAGTAGACTTTCGATCACGTGTTTTTGGTGATAGGAAAATTAAACGAAAAGTGAAAAAACGTCCAAATCCATCTATCCAAACAAGTTCTTATATTTCTAATGAAAATCAATCTTTTCAAGGATATAGTACACTTAAGGCCTTACAACAGTCACCATTAGTAACAGGTAACATCTACACTGTTAATTTGCGAAACATGGGTGTTAATTTGAGACATCAAGAGAATAGTAACGTGCTAGATACTGATGGGTGTTCCAGTGAATATGTGCCAACAAGGTTGGGAGCCACAGCTACAAATAATTATCAAGATTTTAAAAATAATGTAAAGAAGAGAGGTTTCTGGGCAAAGGGAAATGGAACCAGTTTTTCTAAAAATGTCACAGTAACTAGTAGCAGCCCACTTGTCTTTAATAATTGTGCACCAGTAGAGAGTTCACATGTAAATGACTATTATACTGAGCCTCCTTCAGGTGAACCAAATGGATATATTTCTACACAGATTCCAGGCTTAGAAAATCGAAATGAAGATTTCACAAGAGATGAAATTGATAATAGTACAACAGTTGACCATTATATGTCATTTGATAAACCTGTCGACAATCATGATATGAAACCACTTGACAATTCATATCGAATATTTGACGTTGTTCAGTCTAATCCTGCCATTAAAAAGAAAAGTATAATGGATATATTTGGCAACAATGAATGTTATGATAGTGCTGAGAATAA
The DNA here is from genome assembly GCA_905231865.2 of Boloria selene. Taxonomy (NCBI): domain Eukaryota; kingdom Metazoa; phylum Arthropoda; class Insecta; order Lepidoptera; family Nymphalidae; genus Boloria; species Boloria selene. The sequence continues at coordinate 6,184,373 of HG993133.1, forward strand.
CAACATTGAAAATATTGAATGTTCTAAGAAGCGTTATGAATCTGTATGGGATGAAGATGATGATGCTCTCTATAAAGATTCAGATTCTGTGGAAATGTCAACAAATTCACACCGGAAGCGCACACCTTCACCTCCGAGTATTGGATCTTTGATGACCCAAAGTCCTACAACAGATATGTTATATTCTAAAAGTAGTGATGTAAAAAAAGTTAATGAAAATGATTTTATTAGGGACAAACATGAAATGTTGTTAGGGTTGCTAGATGACATAAAAGAAAATAAAGAAAAAAATATTGTTGATCAAGTTTTGTCTAATAAATCAAAGTCTTTCAAAATATCACAGACTGAAAACATTGCAAATGTTTCCAAACAAGTATATCAACAGATATCATCTCAAATAATTAATCAAAATTGTCTTACTCAGAAACTACCACCACCAATTCCTGCAAAACTTTGTAATGAAATAAGAGCCATGTCTGAAAATGTCATAGAGAAATCGCCTGTGAAGAAAAATCCTAAAACTATAAGTCCTTCAAAGAAAGTACATATTTTAGAATCGGTCACTTTCAAAGCAGATAAACCAATTAATATTCCACATACTCCGAATAATATGCAATACAATGCAGATCAAACTCATTCTGTTACAGAACAGCCTAAAGTAGTGAATACATTGCCAAGTCCAACAGTATCAGAAGCAAATATAACTAATAATCAAGATCAAATTTCAACCCAACTAGATTTGACAGGTTTATTATCCGGTATAAATACAAATACACTGTTACTTGCCCTTCAAAATTTACAGCATCTACAAAAAACAAATGACATTCCTAATAATGATACCACTAGGTTTAATTGCCAAGATGTTAGGAATAATGAGGGAGAGAAACTAGAAACAATAAATTTAACAAACGACGAGGATTGGGAAAAAGAGTCTAATCAGGATGAAAGTATAGAAAGAGAGTTAGAAAAGTTGGACGGTAGCACTGGTGATACACCTTTTTTAAGTGATATTTTTGACCCAGGTCCAGTAGTTCCACCGCCGAATATAAACAAAAAATTAAATATTAATCTTAAAAATCCAGATGAAAGTAAGAAAAATCAACCTACTGTTAATGAAAACGCACCTGTGATAGGAAACTTTAAAAGCTTTGCACTTCCAAAACCAATTTTATTAAATAGGTTAAAATTAACAGTTAAACAAACTGAAAAGAATGCAAAGGATGGGAGAAGAGGAAAACGAAGTAAAAAGGTTTGTATGTAATAAATCGGGAAGCTTTATTTGAGACATATTTTTAATACATCATGCTGTCACAACTAACTAAAATAGCTATTTCTTTGCATTAAAGTGTTTTTGTCGGCATTTCAGATAGCATGAAGTTTTATTAATATGTCTGTTTATAGACTTTGTGGCTATATATTATTTTGTTTCAGCCTAGAACATCTGCTTCCCAAGAAAACCAGGCTGGTGGAGAAGAAGATGATGAGGAGGAGTCAGGAGATGAAGCAGACCTCTCTAAGTATGATCTATGGGGCAGCGACGGGGAAGAAGGCAACTCTTCCAAAATGGGTTAGCGGTGTACATATGGAATTAAAACACTTAGTATCATTATTTCAGACCGGATTTATGTATACAATATTCACAACTTTAAATGTAATTACTTGATTAATACTATATTTTTTTCCCAGATACTGGTGATAAGCAGAAGGATGAAGAAACAACAAAAGACAGCTCTTCAAATCCTTCAGAAAAAAATGGAAAATCCGATGTAAAAAATAGGAAAAGGTATTTAAAATATGTAATACCATTGTATTTTTCCACTGAATTTAAATATGCATTCAAATGTTTTAATCTTTGATTTATTTAGGTCTCGCAGTTCGTCGTCATCATCTAGTTCATCGTCGAGTTCAAGTTCTAGTCACAGCTCATCGCAAACTCCAAAAAATAAGTCAGTATCAAATTAGTTAAATATTTTATATTTTTAGGACTCGACACTATTTTTTTTAAGTTGTTTTATATACAATTATATTCTGCTTAACAGTGCTTAACAGTTAGCTGTTTAACAGTGGTAGCCCAACGGTAACACGTCGCTTGGATAACCGAGTGATGCGGGTTCAAATCCGGGTCTCGCACCTCTGATATTTTCATGTGCGAATCATTTATATCATGATTACCACTTGTCTTACGGTGAAGGAAAACATCGTGAGGAAACCTGCATGTATGAGAAAACCTAACAAGTTTTCGAAAGACATGTAAAGTCCGCCAACACGCACTAGGCCAGCTGGACTATGGCCTGATCCCCCTCGTACCGAGGGAGGCCCGTGCCCAGCAGTGGGACGTTAAAAAGGGCTGATGATGATGAGTAAAACTATGCAATAATTTAAAACTGAATGAGTAAAATAATTTGAATTTATAGGTTCGACGATTTCAATTTGAACAGCGAACGGGAATCTCAGCATGGTTCCCCGAATAATCGCAAGTCGCGGTCGCGGTCGCGGTCGAGGTCGAGGTCGAGGTCGCGGTCGCGGTCGCCTCGGTCACGCTCCGCCAGCACGCCGTCACGACGCAAGTCGCGCGACAGCCGGTCGGGTGGAGAGTCCAGGTATGACACTCATCATTGTTTTTTTTTTTAACTCATTGTATTGTAATTAAGAACTGCCTTGATGGTGTAGTGGCTGGCATGTACGGTTCCACGGTTCACATCATGGAAGTCGTGGGTTTGAGTCCCGGGTCGGAATAGTTGAGGAATTCGTGATATTACATTGTCCTGTGTCTGATCTATAAAAGGTCGTGCCTAATTATCGTCCCATTGGAATTTCACGATTCACATTTGTCACATTTCAATTCATTGTAATTTCACATTACGTGGATCACATTGACGGGAAGTCGAAATTGTACTTGTGAGCAAATGGCTAGTCTCGATTTGCCACCGTAGTTGAAATCGTTCAGGAAGACATCTCTCAATTTATAACATTTTTGCTAGTTTTATATATTTTTTATCTATTCAAGTAATTTTAGTTTCTATTTTTATTATACATTCTCATATTAATATAAAGGAAATATATTTTTTAATAAAAATCTTTTAACAATTAATTCTTTTTATAGGAATCACGAATCGTCCCGAGACAAGGAGAAGTCGCGCGACCGCGACCGGCGCGACCGGTCCCGAGGCGCTCGCGACCCCAAGGAACGTCGATACAGTCGTGACGGGAACCACTACAGTGGTAGAGGACGACACCGTTGATCTTGCATCGAATTAGACTACTTTGATTGTTAAACTGCAGTTGAATTGCTTTGAGAAAATAACTTGGCCGACTTGGCTATCAATTGATACATTGCCAAGCAGTTCTTGAGCTTGAAAGCTCACAAGGGTTGTATCTTTTTTGTACCGGCTTATTTTTTTAATAATAAAAGTTGTAACTTAAATTTGAGTTCAAATTATATTATTTAATTAAAATTAATTCTGATATTTTACAAAAACATTGATGTTAAAAATGAACTTATTACTTGAATATTAATTAAAAGAATAATTAGTGTAGAACTGAATGTTCAACATACCTAACCTACAATATGATTGTAGGATTGACTGCAGTTTAACAATTTGAGTTATATATTACTTTTATAATTACAAAAAATGTCATGTTTTGGACTTGGAGGAAGTTTGAAGACATAGTGAAATGGATTTTATTAGTGACGGTACATTTGTGTATATGGAGTGTGTAGAGCTCTCCATTAGTAGTTCATAGTTTTTATTATGTTGTTAGTTTTAAAAATAGATATCTTTTTAATCTGTATCAAAGTTATATGGGCTGCGTTCCACTAAGCGCTCACAACGACCAAAATGCTCCTTTAGTCGTTCCACATAACGACCGCGGTCGTTGTGGTCGCGGCGAAAACGTCACTTATGACGTCATGACTTACGCTCACGCGAAGCTCGCGACGACCCATCTAAAAAGGTGGGTCGTCGTGATCGTTGAGACATAGCGGTGTTTTCAAAAATCAAAAATGGCGACCGTGCTTACGTTATTTCATGCGGAAAGAAATATTTTAATAGAAGTGAATGTTTCTGCAGCGGATGCTAAATACACCACTTATATTGAATATAAAAAATTAAATTATAATTTTTTTCAATATAAATCGATTTAAACAATAATTAATTAAGTTTATTTTCAAGGCTTAAATTATAACCTAACCTCTTAAATCTTTTGCATTCTTTTTTTAACTCGCCGTTTGTATTATTTATTTCCACGCTCAAAACGCTCTATAATCCATTCCACTTGAGTTTACGACAGTAACGCTCACAAGCAAGTGGAACGGGAAAAACTACGGTCGTGAGCGTGATCGTTGTGAACGCTTAGTGGAACGCAGCAATGGTAGATTCAGGAAACCCTTATACTATCACATCCTATACCAGTTTATTCGAAATTTAAATCCAGATCTAAATATTGTGTGTACACTAAATCAATTTAGTGACGAATCTTATATACTCAAAAAACTCCATAGTTGATTATACTTAGATGACGAAAAATCTGTCAAATGAAAGAATCGAGAGATCTTATAGATGCCAGCCCTAAAGAGTTCCTGGGGAACTTAGACAATATTATGGTCAAAAAATTGTATTCAATTGAACTCTTTCATTTTATGCCAAAAAACACTTTGTCCAAGATCGCGATCTGTAGAAATCTCATGTGTGTAACATATTAGTTCTTTATATTGGATCTGGGTAATTGTGAGACATCATATTAATTTGCACAGTAATATCTTAAATATATCTAGTACAGAAAATAATGTATATACCTAAGATTTGTGTAGTAATCAATACTAGGTAGATAAATTGTGTATCAGTAACTAGTGTGTAATACAATTCAGTTTAATATATGTATAGGTAAATTTTGGGTGCTTTTCATAAAACGATCACATTTCAAGAATAAAAAATACCATAATATAAATCTTTAAAATTAATGATCTAATTAAATTATGTTCATTTTTCTTTTGTTTCGTTTTTTATTATGTTTTTATCTTCAATTAGGTCTGAGTCATTACAAAAAAATCAGTGAATTCATTGTGATTGTTGAATGAAACACACTCCGGTAGACAGTTGCTAAATGTGTCTTAAGTAATATTTTCTTTTTAAAATTGAGGACTTTAAATTTGACTATCTCTTTCAATACAGTGTATTTAAATATTATAAACATTATTATTGTCTAATCGGTTAAGAAATTGTATCGTCATTTATTCTAATGCGGTAAGTTAAGGTCTTGTCCACATTTTGCACTTGTATCGATGATTAGTAATTACATTAAATCTCAATTTTGATGTTTGAGAATGTAATTTCCATGATTTTCTACTAAGATATTGTTTAAGGTGTTGAATGGTAGACCTTAAATCAGTGTTTAGCTCATTACAAGCATTTAGGATACTACATTCATATTATGTTTTCACTCGCTTCCCCCATTTCTATTACATGAGATATAATTTGTAATTTTCATTTAATTTGTAAATATTAGTTGTTTATCATTTTCTAAATATAAGCTCCTTACGAATTCAGTAATTTTTGTTAAGAAATTTTGGATCCTGGAAGATTCTGTTACTATCTAGATAACTAGACAATTAAAGTTGTATCAATCGTTTATTAGGTACAATGTGGTAATTGACTTACCAATAAAACAATTAAACCAATTTTTCAGAGTTTATTTTTCTTTTAAATAATATTCCATATATTTCAAAGTATGTATATAAATTTACAAGTGATTTTAACCGTTTGTTTGTTCTGAAAAAAATGTTTTGATATTAAATCATAATATTATTTGGGATATAATAGGACGAATCAAATCAATGTTCATACAACCAGCTATCATCGTACCGAATTTCATCAAAATTCATCCAGAAATTTTCTCGGTATTCGTTTGCTGATATAGGTACACATAAAAACTAAAGACTCGATAATATTGACTATACCCATAAGGTTTTTGATTTGAGATTCGACTCAAAATTTTATTATATTATGTATAGACTATTTAAATCTACAGGTTTTTAAATTAGAATTTATATTTCAGTAGACTGAACGTTAGGTATTTACGTTTACTAAGTTTTAGTTACCTCCATCCAAACAGCGACACTCTTGCTAAAATACAAAAGAATAAAATTAATAAAAAAGGTTGTCTTTAAGACTATATTTAAAGAAAGTATTGAAGTCGAAATAGGTAGATATATTATAATTTTAGACACTCGATAAGTAAAATTAAAAATTCTACAAAGAAAAATCAGTTAAATTAACTACCAATAGATGGCGTTACATTTAGTAAAATATGTGGAAGGAGTCACTGAAGTAGCCCCCCAGGATTTTGTTTTTTGTTAATTATTGAGGGTTTTTTATTATATTCTTAGTTCATCGTTTGTTCTTTTTTATTCACTATAAACATTTGTTTGTTCTCTTTCTATTTATTTAAAAAAATATGAAAGATGTGCCCTATCGCATTTTTTAATATTTTGTGGGCAAATACTGGTCAAAATATCTGATTCTGACTCTGATTACAGTGAATGTACTATTCTTAAAATTATAGAATAATAAATAAATAAATAATACCTACCGATATAGGCTTTGGTGGTGATTTAGGTTGCTCGCCCTTCTTCGAATACCTTGGAGTACAAGAGGGATCTACCATTGCACCTGAAAAAGTGAAGGACAATGTAGGTACTCTAATATGCAATAACCAATTGTAGAAAATATAAAGTAGTTACCCATTATTAAATATTTTTAAAACATGGTCAAAAAAAGACACTACTTATTTTGTGAACAAGACCTGAAATTCTAAATGAAAGCTACCCCGGCGTTGTAAACGCCTTTAACTTTTGTGTAATAAATAATATTATTAATAATTGTTAATCACCAATTTGCTTGTCACTACACAAATTATTTGAATTGAAAACACACAAAACTGTTAAATAAAATTTAAAAATACTAAGAACTTACTAGATTCGACATTTGCTTCCACCGCTGGACTCACTTTATACAGCTGTAAAGTATTACATTAGGAAATGTTAATTGTTTGTATTGTATTCAACCTTTTATAACGTTCTACTGCTGGGCATGCCCCTTCAATATACGAGGCACGCTTCAATATCAAGCCATAGTCTACCACGCTGGCCCAGTGCGGATTGGCGGACTCCACATATCTTTCGAAAACTTGCTACGTTCTCTCAGACATGCAAGATTCCTCATGATGTTTTCCTTCACTGCAAGACAAGTGGTACGAATCACGAATATAAATGATTAGCACATTCAAATATTAGAGGTTCGAGACCTGGATTTGAACCCGCAATACTCGGTTACTAAGCGAGCGCAGATGCGCTAAATTAAAAAAGAAGCAAATTATACAACGACTAAAAATAAACTAGTAGGTATTCTAAATAATAATTAGGAAAAATAAAATATTAAATAAAAGAAATATGAATATTGATGAGGCCCTGATTGCCCTTGCTCCACGTACCACATACGTTTAATTGGATCATAGCTGGGCACCGTTTAACAAATAATTAACTCGTTAATCGTTAATCCGTTACTTAAAAAAGTTAACTTCGTTAAACGCAAGTTAACGTTAATCGTTAATCCGTTAACACGTGATTAAAGTTGTATTTTTATATCATTGCAATAATAATGATCTAAGTACTTATAAAATCTGTTGTTTTGGGTTCTGGAACTTAAAAGCTTCTCAGCATTTCGAGGAGGCGGGACCGGGCTTTTCAGAGGCTCAGTTCAATGCCGTCAATACCCAGCAGTTTGGGACTCTACAAGAGCCATCTTCTTATCTTATCTTTGCTATCATGAGGCACCTCTCTCTGGCCATACGCTGGACGTTACTTTTTCATTTCTCCCAGTTCACCCCGATACTGTTGGAAGCCGTCTCGAATTTCGGTAGGCTTTTGCCGAATGTCCGAGGCATTGAACCTCTTTGCTGACTTTGAGATTGTGAGGTCCATGGCACTGTATGGTGCCCCCGTTTGGATCGACACCCTCTCCGTCCCGAACGGGGTCCAATTGTGCGGTACGCAGCAAGTCCTGGCGGTGAAGGCAATAAGGGGATGACGCACGGTGTCCTTCTGGCGGGCGTTTCACCCTGGGTACTCCAGGCGCAGGCAGAGGTACTCGCCCAAGTGTACCAGTTTCGGGTAAATGAGCGCGCGTTCGGGAATCTTCCAATGTGGGATCCCTCCCGTCTAGCTGACGAGGCCATGATTCGGTGATGGAGGAAGCAACTGGTAAACCCAGAGGCTGGCCTGGCGAAAGTGGATGCAGTTCGTCATGTTTCGCTGGGTCAGGAGGCCCATGGAGGCACACGGTGTCATGATTTTGAGACTGACGCAGATGCTTACCGGGCGCCCGGCACGTGAACACGCTCCTAAACTTTACTTAGGTACACGTTAGGTTTGGTTTCGTTTTACTTGACGCGACGCGACGTGGTGCTTGGTAAAGAGTAGGTACTGGATTAACGATTAACGGACTTGAGAAAATGTAACGGAAGTTAACGAGTCCGTTAAGTTTTTTCTAGGTTAACTTAAAAGTTAATCGTTAATCGAAATGTTAACTTCGTTAATTAACGATTAACGGATTAACGAGTTAATGCCCAGCTATGAATAGGATGTATATTATTTCTCAGAAATGAGATATTTTCCCGCAGTAAAATGTATCCTACATGTTGACCCGAATAATCAGTAATCTCCATATCAAATTTCATCAAAATTTGTCCAGCGGTTTTATCGTGATGCAGTAATACAGACAAATATTCTCCGTATCGATATTAATGACTATTTCAAGATTTTCCCAAAAATATTTAATTTACAGATTTTAGTCAGTTACATGATAATTGATACAAGCAGCAAAGTAGAAGCGGAATTTAAGAAAATAATAAAGAAGCCATATTACCCTTCCATCATCACCAGTGGCCAGGCTCGAGGAAAGTGGCACAACGTCAGGACCCCACTGCTTGATGAAGTGCCCGACCCGCGCCACGCGCTGCGCCGCCGTCGTGACCGTGTGAGAGCCGCCGCAGTAGCGATTGCAGATATGTTTGTCTGGCCTTTTATATTGTTATAACTTTATACTTTCGTGTACCTAAGACTCTTGTTTAATTGGCTCGATGGCTATAGCATATATGATCGCAGATGCAGAGGTCCTAGGTTCGAGTCCCAAATACAATAGTGCTAAGTTCATTTATTGAGTATTTCTGTCAAAATAATTCTTGCCTTGGAAAGTACGTAAAAGCACTTTTCGTGTCAAATAATATGAGAGAGAGAGAGAGAGAGAGAGAGAGCGAGAGAGAGAGCGAGAGAGAGAGCGAGAGAGAGAGAGAGATAGAGTCGTACATTAGAGAGGCAGGATTTGAGAGTGCTCAGTGCTCTTGTGTTTAGACACATAAAGACAGTACGTATATATGTGCCTAACGAGTAAGCTCCATAAGCCCTAGATCGCTAGTTCCGAAAATAGCAACTGCCCTGGAGACGTCTAATCACCTTTAATATGATCAATAAGAATCGAAATAAATTATATGTCATTCATTAATTTTCATAAATTAATTACAAATTGAACGTAGTCGTTTTAAATAGAATTTTAAATTGCATAAAGAGATGAAGGAAACCTCTTTTATTCACGAGTAACTAGTTAGGTACCAGACAATGGTTTTCCAACAGCGAACAATTCTACGCAATTAGAAGTTATAACAAAATGGCGCTACTGTTAAAAGTTTACCTAAGAACAAAGTACTTTCTATTTAGTTTGATACTTTCAAAACTCAATTTATAGTTTTATTATTTTAGGTTATCTTAAAAAATATTATCATATTATTATTATTAATATATCTACTTAGTTTTTTGAGGTTGTTTCTGTTGCGCCATTTGCTTGTCTATATTCTCCCAGTCGTGTAGATTTCTCTGAGGAACATTCGTCGCTTGCGATTTTCTTATTGCATCTATTATGAGAAAGTTATATTCAAACGAAACGGTAACATGATGCTAACTAGTTAGCGTAATATTAAAATAGACAAGTTTCAATAGAGTTAAAATATCGTTTAAAATAGGTAGTTATGGACGTTTCTTTGTGTCACTATGATATAAAATTACCTTATATTAGATGGTGGTAGGTTTGATTCCTATAGAAGCAATAATCTTTTCCTAATTTAGCCTGTATTATATATACAGGCTGTATATGTCTGTACTTCGTGAGTTCGACGAACATTTGTGTGACAAAGACAAAGTGTAGAGTTCATTGATACTTTCAAAACTTCGCTTTTACTAGATTAATAGTTTTAGTTTCAAAAACTTATATTTACCCAATTCATAACTAAGATATGGCTTCATGGATATATTGGGTGGCATTGGTCTGCTAACTGGCACTGTAGAAGGGGGTTCCATCGGCATTACAGCATTCGCGTCGCAAGATATACAGTTCACGTCCCTGTTGATTGATTACATTATAATTTATTTAATTATAAATTATTTAATTATAAATAAATATTAAAGTTAATTATAAAAATTAAATTTAAATAGTAACTATTTACAAGTGTACTTACACATGGATATTAAGAAACAAATCTGACTAAAGCTTATTACATTGGTACATATAATTTATGACTTGTGTCAACTTTTCTTTGAAATTCACGCTCATAAGGAAGTTGGTAATAAATATAATTCGCATTACAAATAAATTTAACGTATTGAGTTATGTATGCCTTTAACAAATAATTTATTAGAAGGACTCAGTTGGTCTAAAATGGTAAATGCCAGACCTGTGTGAACCCAACATGACTAAATTACAAATCGAAACTAAAAAGAAAAAAATAATTTTAATTACTTAGTTATTGTTAGAGTCGGTGCCAGCCAAGAAGGACAGTTTTATCCTGCCTTTGCAATGAACTTTCGAACAGATATTTTGATTATATTTACAATTTGATACATTAATTAAATTGTATTAAGATTTTTTTGCTTTGGCTTATAAATAAAGGAAGGTTATAAATACATTTACTAGCGGCACCTGCGGCTTTGTTCGTGCTAAATCCAAAGCGAGGGCGGGTCGCTATAGACATAAACTTGAAAAAAAAAACCTTGAAAAGATCGCTCCCCTTTTCTCAGATATTAAAAATGACAGAGGTATTTAAAATGTATCAAATATCAATATAAAACCGTAATAAGCGTCGTTTAGTGCCAGCCGCCTCGACTTCTTTTCTAAGAGCGGCCATCTGCTTCAAGTTATCTTGTAACAATCGTAATTTCGTGTTGAAGAAATCCTTTACTGGAGATAGTTCCATTTTGTCTAGCTTCATTTCTATCTCCCTTTGTATGTCGTCCAGTGCTTGTTGCCATAATGTTTCCTGAAATGTACAGACTTAATTTTCATTTATCACAGGTAAACAGCTTTTCAGCGGAAGCCTAATTTTTTTTACACGAAAGTAGGTTACTCTTTATACCATTAACTATCTACCATCATTAACTATCTTCGGGTGAAAGTCCCGTGAAAATCAGTCCTTCCGGAGATGAGCCTGAACAAACAGTCAGACAGCAAATATTTTAAAAATTGTGTTTTAGTTATAATCATGCTCACTGAATTATATAATTTAATAGTAAATAAATTTTATAAAAGCGCAATAACTTTGTGTTTAACATGAACTTTTAATAAATATGGATAATAATAATACCAAACAAAAATATTCTCTTATTAAGTAAAAAACATATTTAGTACAAACTTAGTTTTAGTTAAACATTTACATTGAATTCTTACATGAAATATGTTAGCATAAAAGTAATTAATTTATAAAATTAATAGATACCTGTGTATTCAGTTTCCCTATCGTATGCTCTAATCCTCGCGATAGATCGTCACATGCGAGTTCGAATTGGTCATGAGATACTTTTCTCGCCAGCATCCTCAAATCCGCCTTTTCAGCCATTGCTTCCATCATGTCTTCGCGGTCGAGTTTTATTGTTTTCAGGAGTTCTATTTGTTCTAGAAGAGCCTACCAGTATACGAAATAATTATTTATTTTGCAATAAAGCTATCTTTTTGGATTTTGTCGCGGAAATATTTCCCGCGGCCATATTTGCTGTAAAGTATCCGAAACGTGGAAAACAAAATATAAGTAAAGCCGCAAAAAAAATTTAAAAGATATTGATGGGTAGGATGTTGACCATGGCCTATCCGGGTTTAGTAAAAATAATTTACCTATAAGTGAATTTATTCATTACTTTTAATGATTTAAGTGTTCTAACATTTTCTTTTAGATAATTTTTTAAGTTCATAAAATAAAATAAATAATCTATTAAACTGCGTGCGCAGGAAAGTGTTTGAATTTTTCATGTTATGTTAGTGGAGGAGAATATTAACATTAGTAATCTATTTTTGTCGCTTACATCCATATTATATTGTCGGTTTTCTTTTTCGGTAGCTAGCTGAAGCGCTGTTTCGTGTACTTGTTTCAGTTGTTCTTGCATTTCTTGTACCGTTTGGAAAAGCTTCATTAAACCTTAAAAATATTTTAGTTTTATCTCCAATTTAAAAATTCTATTAAGTTTGCTTAGCCCTTTTTATCATCCCACCGCTCTGAACTTTTCGATTTTCCCCCAACTAAATAAAAAAATATAATCGGGAAAATAAAAAGCGAACACCGTTTTTGAGTTTATTGAGACGAACACCAAATATTTTTATTTAACATAGAGGTACCTATTTTAAAATTATAAAAAATAGTGATATTAGAATTTTAGGTATAAAGGTATCTAGCACTGAATACTAAAATCATTTTTAAAATTAATAATATTAAAACCTAAAATTGAGATAATAAAAAAAACTCAATATGATAATAATTATGCGTAATTTAGTTATTTTTTCTATTATTGTCATCATACCCTGCAAATCCTTTATAAGGTCGGGTGATAATTTGCCAGATGCCAACTCGTCTGTTAGCGTTGCCACTTGTTTCATTAAATATTCCAATTGATCTTGGAATGAATTAATCTGTAACAGTTATCATTTTCTACTAGTTACTGTTAGCAGTGCCTTTTATGGTATATAGTCATGCAGATAAGTATAGGTAATACTGTTGTAATATTTATTGTTGTATTCTCTACATATATCTAGTAGGTACTAAGTTGAGCTGCATGAAGCCGCAAATGCTTGTAAAAAGGGAAACTATGAAATATTGTAGGTACAAGGTACTACTTTTTCAGTGTTAATCTAATAAAATATATTAAAAAAAAAGAGATAACGTTGATATGATTGTACCTGATCTTGAATCATCCCATCGTTCTTTCCAATGCTATCACAACATTTATTGAGACGTTTTTCTAAATCGTTAACTCTTTCCATTATATTTGCAGTCATTGCAGAAAATCGGCGCGGCAATTCTGATTGTGGACTCGACTCTATTAAAATATAAAACTGACTCTATCATAAATTCATATATTATGTACGATATATAAGTATATTATATTATATAAAGTTTGAGAATATTTAAAAAAAATAGATTAGTGTTGTTATATTTAGGTATATATTCTATGCTTTACATATCCCATAAGCATCTATCTAGTTCTAGCCATACCACAGGCCATAGCCATAACATTAGGCACTTATCGAGATATAGTTTTGATGAACGGTGTAATAATATAAAAGAAATATAAGCAGACTTTTTAAATTAATTTTATGAAGACGTTTAAGTTTTTTAAGGAAAACAAAGTACCATCTACACATATAAAAAGCTTAGTATTTTTATTTATTGTTATAAAAAATTTAAAAGTTTACTTTGACTACGATAAAAGTTATTATTTTCTTTTCTCACGCTCGAGGGTTTCTGGGAGGTTCCGTAGGAATCTCTTAAAGAGATAAGTTATCGTTTGTACATAATGAATCTGTTTTCTGCTTATACGTATATATTTTTTGTGTGGTAAGTACATAAATAAATTAATTAAATAATACATAAATTACAAAATGTACCTGAAGGATGTGGAGGTAGCGGCGGTGGAGCAATAATTGCACCTGGCTTTGATTGAGGAGCAGTGGCAGGAGCAGTATCTAAAAATTATAAGTAAATTGAGAACGTTTGGGAATAACTACAGTATATAGAGAATATTTGTACCTTTTCAAATGTAAATAAAATAATTAAATCAGAATAGAGAAGATATAAATACTTAAACAGGTATATTATTTATGGATTAATAAATTGCGTCACAAAGCCAAAAGACTGTCAGTAATGAATTTTAAAATATACTGACCAGTATGTAAATCTCCAAACGCAGAATAAAATATATTTGTCAAATTTTCCAGATCTCCTCGTAAACGATCCAAATGGGATTGCATTGTAGTTAATTCTTCTTTGCTGGCGGTTTCCCCTATAACTGATGGTTCGATTACTGGTGCTGGTGTTGAAGGACGAGGGGCTATGATGGAAGGAGCCGTTATGGCGGATGGTCTGTAAGAAATCAAAAGAAACTGTTCTTTTTAAAACAAATTTACTTATAATTTAAATATTTTTTTCGAAACGCCTATAAAATATTTCCAACTATAATAAACGAATACTAGTATGTTATCTTACGCCATAGATGGCCTATGTTCAACGTCTTGAAAACCCGTAGAGCTAGTTAGGACATCTTGTACCAAGGAGCTTAGCTTAGCGATACCAGTTTCAGCTGCTTCTAATCGGGATGATACATTTAGAGATGTCCACATGTCTGTTATAGCTTTGAGGTTTGTTTGTGATCTGTGAACATAGACTCGAGTATAAAATATATATTTTAGGTACTAATACTATAATATTTGACTAATATTTGTTGTCTTTTTAAAGAAATATAATAATATTCGAAATTTTTTTTTATTTATTGTACCAACTATGATTTGTAAATTATTAATTTTGTGTAGGCATTTATAAAATTCGCTCTAAGTTTTTAGTTTTTAGCTATAGCACAGATCACATAAAAGGTAGTTTTTATTTATTGATTAGGGAAACAAACAGTTCATTATAATGCAGATAAACACAAAGCATAAACATTAACACATCGATCAATCAAGTTTCTACAATTAAACTATACATAATAAATATAAAATTAATTAACAATTATTGATTTAGCTGCAACTTTTAATAATAAAAATCGCAGTGTTTTACTTGGTTTTCTCCTGTCCAGTACAAAAATAGTATTAAAGCACAAATTTGAAAACCTGACTTCTTCAATAATATCTTCGTTTTTAGGAATGCTGCCGTACACACGATTCCTTAGATCTTCAACGGCGCTTTCAAGAACGTTAAATTTGCTGATTGTGACGAGAGATAGTTTCTCTGTAGATGTGACTTCCCGTGGAAGGCCATGCGATGTGTCAGTGTTAGGTGAACGTGTGCTTGTCAGAGTACGACCTGCAAGTTATATAAGTTGCAGTTTGTAGTTTACGTAAAAAGTTTTATTTAAGAATTACATATATTTTGGGTTACCTTTGGTTGGACTCTTCTTTATTCTTTCCACTGTATTAAAATATATATTAATATGAGTACGAATTTATAATATAAATACATAATTTTGTTTATAATATTATATTGTATTAAATTTTATTACCGACTAAAATTGTTTCTTGGTCAGTGGGAAGAACTGATAGTGGACGAGCTGCAATTAATATAAGTTAATATTATATGCTATACCTATGTAAGTAGGTACTATATATATATACTCTATATTTTAATTTTAATTTCAAACGTGTTAACTATAAAAGGGATACTTACTAAGTTCAACCTTTTTGAGATTCTTTTCATTTGGACTCTGAAATCATATAGTTTTGTATTACTTACCTATAGATAACAATAAATAAAACATTTTTTTCAGATATTTTCGTAGTTTAATTTTTCTGCATGATTCGGAATAAAACCGCGAAAAATGAATAAAGAATTAAAACCATCATTTATAATTTTATTCATAAACGTAAAACAAAGGAAGTAATTGTTCTAACTTTTGAAGTAATAAATTATAATAAGAAGGTAAAAAATACAATGATTGGCAATACGAACTGAACGATTTGTTATTAATTTGTTATTCTGAGCGTCTATCGGTGCGTGAACCTAAAAATAGGCTCATACTACGTAAAACCAATTTAAAATTAATTGGGTAAAAGGAATTCGACCTTTTCTGATCATTTGAAATAACCAAATTGTCAAAATCATTAAACCATTTAGAACTAGCTAATTAAGCAAAGAATTCTTTGATTTTTTTTTATTTATATAGTAAATATTCAACATAATACGAGTATATTGTTAAATCTATGAATATTGAATTTAACACAGTTTTGAAAAAATATTTGATTTATATTATCTATAAAATGATGTAGGTTCCTACATCAAAGCAAAAGTTTAATTTATATTATGCTTAGCTTCTTAGGTTACTATGTTTTTAGTAACATATAGTACAGCTTTGTAAAATACAGTTTACAGAAATCGATTGCTGGATTCGTTGAAACTGTCTAAAACATAAAGTTCAAACGCAATAACGATTGCATGGATCAGAAATAAATTCATTTCATAAATCCGGGATCATCCGCTTGTGAATACTACCGACCACACAGTTTTGAAGCTCTATGATAGAGTATATTCGTGAGAGACGTATGAAGGTTTAGGAATATTATCATTACGATTTTGCTATTTACATTTTCTTATAAAGCAATATTTTCCAACAACTATTTAAATATTGCAAAATCAAAATCTAAAATTCAAAATTCAAAATATTTTTTATTTATTTTGCATTAAATTATTACAATTTTTTACTATCTACCACTTGTACTAGTTCGGAAAGAAGAAACCTCAGACGTGAGAACTGGCGAAAGAAACCCAGCGGGACTAACATTATTATTTTTACTTTATCTTTTTTGTAAGTTTTTAAATTGTAATAAACGATAATTCTATAAGGTTGAAATAGCCTGGAGGCGATCATATAATTCCCAAGGCGTATCATCTTCGTGAACATCATTAATTGTATTAATAACCTTTAACACACAAAACATTCTTTAACATTTTTTTTAATTTTTTAAATCCAAATAAAGAAAGGTTTACTCTATGTAAACGAGTCCCAAGCATTGCAAGTTTGTGTTGGCTTCTAGTATCAATGTTATAACCAATATAACAATAAATATTACAATCGTTCTTATTAAAAAATCTGCAGAAATTATTTATCAGTGTTAAATAATATTGACTGCACTTACCGTTTCGGTGTCCACTACATATTCATTTACTGTGACAGTCCGAACGTTTTCTTTTCCGAAGGGCAGAGCGGCCACACTGCCTCGTAACTCTACATTCTTATCCAATACACGCAATTGTTGTGCGAGACAGTGAAGCACCGTGTGCAGCATCCCAAAATCTACCACACCCACCTATAATAATTGTATTTTCTACATGTGAAGAATATTTTTTAAAAACGATCTTGATAAAACTAGTATATTAAATATAATATTAAATATTAATTGAAGAGGAAATAAATTCAACTTAATGCAATTATGTATGTACCCTTTGAGATCAGTTAATAAGCACTATCTCGTTATCTATCCTAATGTTATAAAGAAGAAGTGTTTGTTTAGTTGGTTGAACGCGCTAAATTTAAGAACTACTGGTTTGATTTGAAAAATTCTTTTTGTGTTGGATAGCCCATTTATCGAGGATAACGACGAAGTATTAGTTATTAAATATTAGTGAAATAATGTATGTCCTTAAGTACATATTATGATATTAGAATAGCGTTACCTCTGGTGTGCCTATAGCCAGGTCTATCATGTCACTAATATTTAATAAGGCTGAAGTTTCATCTACGAAAATAAGCACATTTATTAAGCAGCAACATGAAAATATATAATATCTAATAAACTCACACACAAACAGTTTATCAAAAGTTACAAATGTAATCATAGTTTATATACACCTGCCATATTTCTACAAGGTTCTCGAATACGTTTTCGTTGAAAATGTTTTTAAAAATTTAAAAATATTAAAAAAATACTTATATTACAAATAGTTGGTAAACATTTTCATTATAATTATGAAAAGTGATAGGCAAAATAGATATTTCAATATGTCAATAGACATTGACAGGTGTTTCAACTTTCAAGAAGGCACCTGGTAAAACTATAAAAAGAATCTATCAAATTTTATTGCTTGTATAATAATAAAATTAATGTAAAATTATATTTATATTATTTTAAATACGGAGATAGGAATCAATAACGGGCAACAATTTAGTAATCTACAATCTTGTTAAAAATCTATATTAGGTTTTGATGATACTCGTAGCATACCTAATAAGACCAACTAGACTCTTTGCAAAGTGTTTTTAGATTTTTGCATTACTTTATACTTCAAAACTTTATGGATCCTTATGCTTATAATAATAATAATGTTCTTCAACTGATTACGGCCACGGAGGCCAATTTCATTGAGACTATACTGGGCAGAAGATCTTATTGTCTACGGATGTACGCACAGATGTGAACTCTCTATTCCTGTCTATCACATACTTCGGCGGGACGACTACTCAACACGACCAGCGAGAGCTAAGGCGAAGGACCGACAGTTTTACGTGCTATCTGAGGCACGGGGGTGAAACACCGCTAACTTCCAGGCTGTTACTGAGACTTACTAAACAGAGATATACTCTAATAACTAAATTTGGTCCGACCTGGGGTTCGAACCCAAGAAGTGCGACACTACATTATAGAAACTACACCACCGAGACAGTTAATTCAAAGTCAATACGATATTACTAATATTGTGATAAGGTATATATGTAGTCATATCCGTAGATATGTAAATACAGGAATTCAGTAAGACCAGCAAATAGATAAAAGCGCTCAGCCATTTAACAAGACATTTCTTATCTTTTTGTGGAAGATAAATATCTTAAACTTTTATGAAAAGTTCATTGGCAATTCAAGCACTTTAAAATTTCGTTCCAACCTCATTATTTACCGTCGAGAACCGCAAGCTTCCGTCTCATATTTCTTTTTGTTTGTACCTATTTGATTTGTTTGTTCTTGAAAAAAGGTTTTATTTTCGTTATATGTTGGGATTTTGTTAAAATTTGCACCCAGATTTGTTATGTAACCCAGATTTTTCTTATCTTTATCGAATTAAGATTAACGCGCAAACAAGGTTAAGTATGCTAGAAAAAAATTGTAGATACTAGTTGTTTCTTTTTTGCGTACCACCATTCTCTTCAGATAACATCACAAATAAAAAGAATCTGCTGGTATAGCTGTCGTCGAGCCAAGTTAGAACCTAAACTATCTCTTATTCAATAAAGAAGGAATCCTTATAAAAGGAACACTAAACAAAAAGTTTACTTTTAAGAAAAATCTGTATTCATTTCTGTAATATTTTATTTCGAGGGCTTACTACGAAAACCTGCTAAGTGCAGTTAAGTTAGTTTTGAGTTATTGCGATTTAAAGGTAAACAGCTATCATCATACCAAATTTCATGAAAATTCGTCCAGTGGTTTTGTGCACATACAGACATGTCCGCATCCGAATCACAAGAAAAAAAAAGCAGACAGACAGACAAAAATTATAAAAACAATAGATTTGGCCCTATATACCGATAAAACATACTCATATATAAAACATACTCACATACATACTTTTGGAAAACATATTACATAACCCTCCTTCTGGCGCAGTCGGGTAACAATGTCTATTTCAATTTTTTACATGAAACATTTATTAGGTAAATTATTAGTAACGTCGTTTATGATATTTTAGCAGTAGAGTATTGAACGATTTGTTGTATATAACTGTTTTTGCTTTGTTATATCTTCTGAATTATTTAACGTAACACTAAGCCGATTTTACCAGTTTATAGAGTTTGAAAAGATAAGAATTTTCACGTATTTGACTCATTCCAAAAATGTAGCTTAGCATGTTTTCGTAGTGTCCCTCGAATTTTGATGATTATTCAATTATACTGACGTAGAATCAAAAATGGATTCATTTGACTATTATACAGTATTCTTTTGTTGGTGATTCTTGATATACCAACGGAATTAAAAATTATCGTCGTTGCCTATTATAAATTAATTAATAAAAATATATTTTAGTTATATCCATTATACTGTAAAATAATACAAAAGGGATTAAATTAAAAAATCAAAATGGAGTAACCGGTTCGCCTTACTTACTATGATTTATGGTTGTTATGTACACATAACTCTAATAACAACTACCACACAAGTACTAAAACATCGACAAAGCAAACAGGATGCTAAAGGCAGGTGGACTCAGAAACCTTCGGGTGGTCGATTAAACTTTCACTTGTCAGTTTACAAACTTAGGAACGTAAAGGAACTTTTAATGGCCATGAACCAATTTATGTACTTATTGCAGTAAGCCGAATTCTTCAGCCTATATTTAATGGTTTTTTAAGAGAAAATGTAGGTGCGTGAAAAAATAATTATAGGAAAATTGACAAGTTCTTAAGAATCTCATTTGAAACCATTGCTTATTTTACGAATAATTAGAAGTTTAAGTTTAGTTTTTCGGTTGTTTCGATGTCCTAATTTCCATAATTTATATCGTCTTGAAAGCCGTTTTAGGACATTTTTGGAGAACTTTAATTTTTCAAATCGAGTATTTACAGAATTGTGTGTTTAGAGTATTATAAATAAATAGCAACTCGCTTTTCTTGGGTTCGTCGAATAAATAGAAAGTCCCTTGATCTGTGAAAAACAAAATAAAATAATAAGTATAATCTATTTCTATGCCAATTTTGACCATAATCCTTTCTCGCTTTATTTATGATGGGTAGCCAATGTTAGCCCAGAGGGTAAAGTGTGCGTTCAAGTTACCGTGTATAGCGAGTTCAAATCCCGGGTCTTTAAATGAAGGAAAACATGTCTTGAAAAACCGAGCAAGTTCTTGAAAGACATCTGTTCCCCTTCATAATTAATGGGAGGACTGTGTCCACACCGTGATCTTAAAATTGGCTGAATTCATAAAAGTAATAATTTATTTTGAGCTTTTCAATTCATGATTGCTTTATTTTTTTTTGTAAAAAAACGAAGAAACTATAAAATCATTCGCATTGTAGCTATGCGAGAGTATACCTGCGTCAGATCAAACTACAGTTATGTTTACACATATGATTACACCTTGTATCATAATCATGCACTAGCAATCACAGCATTGTTGAATATCATCATTATTTTATCTTCCCATTTACTAGGATATTGTTAAGTAGCTATTTACCAACCATTTTTTAGAAAGGAGCAGTTTCTTACGGCTATTTGTAGGCATGTTTTATGTACTTAATCAGTTGCATATAAAATAATTTCGATTGATTATGTAATATTGTATTTAATAATCCAATTAACATGTAAAATAATTATACTTATTAATAATACTTTCTTAGGTTTACGCGAATATTTGACATTATAAATGAAACTATCTTTTCGGATTTTGTCGGGACTCTCCCGTGACCATGATTGCTGTAAAGCATTCGAAACGTCGGGAACCAAAAATCTAAATAAATCCGCGAAAAAATCCGAAAAGAGAGTTTCATTTATAATACTAATAATAAATTACTGATTGGCAGTAACGTACAGTTATTTCTAAGTGTTGGCTTTATTGTTGCCACGTTAATTGTTATAATAATATGCTCTTATGGTTGATAATAGTACGATAAGTGTCAATCGAGATAACTATATATGAATATTTATATTGACTTATTCGTTCCTAGGTGCTCCATGCCGAATTTAACTTAGAAGCACGAAAATCCGTGCTGTAATTAAAATAAATAGATTTTTTTTCTAAAATAAAAGTAGTCTCTGTTTCTCCATATACGAGTGATAGTTCCGACAAATCGGTCCCGCCGTTTCAGATATTAGCCAGAACAATCAGACAGACAGACAAAAAGTTAAGTAACTGATTGTTTGATGTTAGTAGCGTATTGGAACGAAGTTCCTTACGGCAGGCTGGAGGAGATAGGGATTTTGCTGCGCGACCGAACTGAAAAATATGTGAAAGCGTGGAATAAAACCGTTAAATAGTGCGCAGGCGCGACAGTCGTCATAGTAACAATGGCAAGTGAAGTAACAAGTGACTTGAATGCATAGAGAAAAGTAATATTATACTTTTAATATAATTCTATCTGATTAATGTTTTAGAACAAAAGTAAAGTCTTACAGTAAATGTGTCATAGATAATACTGTCTGGCGATAAAATTTAAATACAAGAAGAATATAATTTTGATAGATGTCGGTGAGAAAAAATTGTGTCAGGTCGTATTAATGAAATTGTAAATCCATGTAAATAAAACTATGCATATTTAAAAGTGATTTTATTAAAGATAACTCCACTGCGATAAAACTACTCTCTATAAAAGGTTATGCGCCCAGCGTAGACGCGAAAAATCGTATATATAAAAAAAAAAGATGAGTCATGTATACATAGAGCCATTAAAAAGAGAAAATTACGATACATGGAGAATTCACGCAAAAGCTCTGTTGTTGAAACTTGGTCTTTGGAACTATGTTTCTAATAAAATTAAGAAGCCAATAAGCGAAGGCGACGAACTGAGCAAATATATAGAAAAAGATGGGTTAGCATTAGCTGAATTATTTCTTATAATATCTCCAAGCGAACTAAAACAAGTAAAAAATTGTCAAACAAGTAAAGAAGTCTGGGATACGCTTGAAAATATATATCATAGTAAAGGTCCCGCTAGAAAAGCAACTCTGTTAAAAGAGTTGATATTAAGAAAAATGAAAGACGATGACAGCATAGTTGATCATTTAAACAAATTTATGGATATTGTCGATAAACTAGCGGACATGGATATAATAATTAATAAAGATTTATTAAGTATAATGCTGCTATATAGTTTACCACAATCTTTTGAAAATTTTCGTATAGCCATAGAATCTAGAGATGATTTACCAGATCCAGATAGTCTGAAAATAAAGATCATTGAAGAAGCTGAAGCACGAAAACATATGGCAACTACAACTGATGGGAACTCAGAACAAGAAGTACTGTACAGCAAGCAGCAGAGAAAAAATAAGAAATATATTACTGAATGCTACAAATGTCATAAAAAGGGGCATAAAGCGAATGAATGCTGGTCAAAAGTGAACAAAACTAAAAGCAGTGCGAATTATTCCTTAGAAACATGTCTTAATGCTAATAATAATAAAGAAAAAGTCAGAAAATGGTGCCTTGATAGTGGATGCACGTCACATATGAGTCATGAATTGGAAAGATTCGATAATGTAGAAAAAGATGACTATAAAACTATAAGGTTAGCTTCGGAGAATCAAACAGCACAAATTGAAGGTCGAGGTTCAGTGAAACTGAACATAAAGGGAATACATGGTCTACAACTGACTGAAGCCTTGTATGTACCGTCACTGACCACAAATCTTATGTCAGTAGGAAAAATGACCGATAAAGGTGCAACAGTATTATTTAAGAAGCAACAAGCAACCGTAATGCGAAATGGTCAAATTCTGTTAAAAGCCGAACGAAATGAAGATGGTTTATACTATGTTAAAGAAAATTTAGAAGAGAGATCCAACTATTGTGAAACAAATAAAATGCAACTATGGCATAGAAAACTAGCACACCTTAATAAGAGGCAAATGAGAATAGCTCTTGATAAGAAAAGTATGGAAGGCTTAGAATTTAATAAATCTGATACAGTTAGAGATTGTGTAGTCTGTGCTAAAGGTAAGGCAATAAAACTGCCATTTAATACATGTAAAAATGAGCAACGGACAAATCATAGATTAGAAATTGTACATACTGATGTATGTGGTCCCATGCGACAGCCATCTAAGGGAGGTTCAAAATATTTCATTACATTTACAGATGATTATTCGAGATATACACGTGTATATACAATGAAAACTAAAGATGAAGCCATATCAAAATTTATAGAATTTAAAAACGAGGCTGAACGATTCACGAAAAATAAAATAATATATTTGCAAAGTGATAATGGGACAGAGTATATAAACAAAAGATTTGATAATTACTTAAAAGACAAAGGTATCAAGAGGAGACTTTCCGCACCATATACACCAGAACAAAATGGATTAGCAGAAAGAAAAAATAGAACATTGCTGAATAAAGCTAGATGTATGCTGATAGACGCTAATATGAAAGAAGATTTTTGGGCTGAAGCAATTAGTACAGCTAACTACTTGGCGAATCGAAGTCCTTGCAGCAGCATTGATAATGCGACTCCATTTGAAAAATGGGTAAAGAAAGTTCCATCTGTGAGGCATTTTCACATATTTGGGGCTAAAGCATTCGTATTAAATAAAGGAAAGAAAAATGGAAAATTTGCAGCTAGAGCAACAGCTGGAATTTTTATCGGATATTCCGAAAATCATAAGGCGTACCGGATATTCAACCCGAAAACAGACAAGGTGATAATCAGTAGAGATGTTAAAGTATTAGATAAAATGTTTTATGAGAATGAGATGAAAGAAGAACAAAATCAAAAAGAAGCTGATAAAAAGGAAATAGAAGTTATATTTTTTCCAGAACAACAAAATAAAGAAAACAATGATGAGTTAATAAAAAATGAAGGAAATGAGTCAGAACATGAATTTAACAATGATGAATTATTCCTAGATGCAACTACAGAAATAGACGAAATAAATAATGACATGTGTACAGATAATGAAGTCGAAGCAACGACTAATAGTATAAAAAGACAGAGAAAACCACCAGCCTGGCATCAAGATTATGAAATGGATGCTGAGCAATCATTCCTCTGTGAAATAGATGAAAACAGTGCTGAATGGGAAGATGCAATAATAAACGAGATAGAATCTCATCTTAAAAATAATACTTGGACAGTTGTACACAAGAACGAAAGCAAAAATTTGATAGATAATAAAATGATTTTGAAATATAAATATAATGCACTAGGAGAAATAGATAGATGTCGGTGAGAAAAAATTGTGTCAGGTTGTATTAATAAATTGTAAATCGATGTAAATAAAACTATGCTTATTTAAAAGGGATTTTATTAAAGATAACTCCACTGCGATAAAACTACTCTTGGAAGCGTGCTGGGCCCATAACCTTTTATAGAGAGTAGTTTTATCGCAGTGGAGTTATCTTTAATAAAATCACTTTTAAATATGCATAGTTTTATTTACATGGATTTACAATTTCATTAATACGACCTGACACAATTTTTTCTCACCGACATCTATCAAAATTATATTCTTCTTGTATTTAAATTTTATCGCCAGACAGTATTATCTATGACACTCCCCCTCACGAAGATCTTGGGGTGTCACCTCAGGTCTGAGTGACCCTTATCATCTTCAGCAGTTTCATTAACCTTGGCTGGGTTAAGGCCTTTGTTAAAAGATCTGCCTCCATATTATCTGTGTCCTTATAATGGATCGTTATAAGTTTCTTTTGGACACAGTCTCTTATAAAGTGTTCCCTTATGCTTATATGCTTTGACCTTTTTCCAGTCATTAAATTGTTGGCTAACTTCTGTGCAGCTAAATTATCGTTGTAGATTGGTACAGCTTGTGTAGTCACTCCAATATCTTCCAAAAGCTGTTTTAAGTGTAGCGCTTCCTTTGCGGCTTCCGTCATTGCCATATATTCTGCCTCAGCAGTTGACAAAGCTACAACTCATTGCTTCTTTGTAGCATAACTTATTAGACCACCTACATACTTGAAGATGTAACCCGTATATGAACGACGGTCAATGGTACATGCTGCCCAATCAGCATCAGCCATTCCTACTAATGCACTTCCTGTTTTACTATATCTGATGCTAACATTCTTCGTGCCTTTTAAATAACGCAAAACCCTTTTTGCTGCTTGCCAATGCGTTTTTCCAAAACAAGTATTATATTGGCTCAAATAACTTACTGTAAACATAATATCTGGTCTCGTAGCTGTAGCCAGATACATCAAAGAACCAATCAGTGCCTGGTATGGTATATTCTCCATTTCTTCTTCTTTTTGTGCTCTTTCCAATTTTAAACCTGTTTCCATCGGCGTCGAAACCGGCTTACATTCGCCCATGTAAAAATTTTTTATTAATTGAAACTTGGTCTTTGGAACTATGTTTCTAATAAAATTAAGAAGCCAATAAGCGAAGGCGACGAACTGAGCAAATTTATAGAAAAAGATGGGTTAGCATTAGCTGAATTATTTCTTATAATATCTCCAAGCGAACTAAAACAAGTAAAAAATTGTCAAACAAGTAAAGAAGTCTGGGATACACTTGAAAATATATATCATAGTAAAGGTCCCGCTAGAAAAGCAACTCTGTTAAAAGAGTTGATATTAAGAAAAATGAAAGACGATGACAGCATAGTTGATCATTTAAATAAATTTATGGATATTGTCGATAAACTAGCGGACATGGATATAATAATTAATAAAGATTTATTAAGTATAATGCTGCTATATAGTTTACCACAATCTTTTGAAAATTTTCGCATAGCCATAGAATCTAGAGATGATTTACCAGATCCAGATAGTCTGAAAATAAAGATCATTGAAGAAGCTGAAGCACGAAAAAATATGGCTAATACAACTGATGGGAACTCAGAACAAGAAGTACTGTACAGCAAGCAGCAGAGAAAATATAAGAAATATATTACTGAATGCTACAAATGTCATAAAAAGGGGCATAAAGCGAATGAATGCTGGTCAAAAGTGAACAAAACCAAAAGCAGTGCGAATTATTCCTTAGAAACATGTCTAAATGCTAATAATAATAAAGAAAAAGTCAGAAAATGGTGGTAATAGTTTTATTTACATCGATTTACAATTTATTAATACAACCTGACACAATTTTTTCTCGCCGACATCTATCAAAATTATATTCTTCTTATATTTAAATTTTATCGCCAGACAGTATTCTCTATGACACTCCCCCTCACGAAGATCTTGGGGTGTCACCTCAGGTCTGAGTGACCCTTATCATCTTCAGCAGTTTCATTAACCTTGGCTGGGTTAAGGCCTTTGTTAAAAGATCTGCCTCCATATTATCTGTGTCCTTATAATGGATCGTTATTAGTTTCTTTTGGACACAGTCTCTTATAAAGTGTTCCCTTATGCTTATATGCTTTGACCTTTTTCCAGTCATTAAATTGTTGGCTGACTTCTGTGCAGCTAAATTATCGTTGTAGATTGGTACAGCTTGTGTAGTCACTCCAATATCTTCCAAAAGCTGTTTTAAGTGTAGCGCTTCCTTTGCGGCTTCCGTCATTGCCATATATTCTGCCTCAGCAGTTGACAAAGCTACAACTCGTTGCTTCTTTGTAGCATAACTTATTAGACCACCTCCATATTTGAAGATGTAACCCGTATATGAACGACGGTCAATGGTACATGCTGCCCAATCAGCATCAGCCATTCCTACTAATGCACTTCCTGTTTTACTATATCTGATGCTAACATTCTTCGTGCCTTTTAAATAACGCAAAACCCTTTTTGCTGCTTGCCAATGCGTTTTTCCAAAACAAGTATTATATTGGCTCAAATAACTTACTGTAAACATAATATCTGGTCTCGTAG
Organism: Boloria selene; assembly: GCA_905231865.2. Lineage (NCBI taxonomy): Eukaryota > Metazoa > Arthropoda > Insecta > Lepidoptera > Nymphalidae > Boloria > Boloria selene. Next base: position 6,211,928 of record HG993133.1, read on the forward strand.
CTGTAGCCAGATACATCAAAGAACCAATCAGTGCCTGGTATGGTATATTCTCCATTTCTTCTTCTTTTTGTGCTCTTTCCAATTTTAAACCTGTTTCCATCGGCGTCGAAACCGGCTTACAATCGCCCATGTAAAAATTTTTTATTAAATTTTCAATATAAGTTGTCTGTGACAACCTCATTTCTCCCCCTACATGGGTGAATTGTATGCCAAGGCAATGGTGTAGCGAACCCATATCTCTTAATTGAAAAGCTTTTTGTAATTTTATTTTGACCTCTTTTAACAAATTTTCTGATTTATATGCCAGTATTAAATCATCTACATAAATGTTTGCTAATAGCTTTTCACCTTCTTTTTCTAAAATATATAAGCAAGGATCTGCTGTAGAGTTCTTAAATCCGATTTCCATCAATTTATTATGTAACTTCAAGAACCATTGTCTTCCTGCTTGTTTCAACCCATAAATAGCTTTATTTAATTGACAAATCCCATTATTCTTATATCTATTTAAATCTATTAGCATTTCTTTTGCTTTTTTTATTAATGGCAAGTGAAGTAACAAGTGACTTGAATGCATAGAGAAAAGTAATATTATACTTTTAATATAATTCTATCTGATTAATGTTTTAGAACAAAAGTAAAGTCTTACAGTAAATGTGTGCGCACTGGAAATCTAATTTGTCACCTTCGCGATGTTCATGGTCTACGAGAAAAGGGTATAGCTGCTAAAAAGACAATACAAGATTTCTTTACTACCAGCAGGCCTTCAACTTCAAAGCAGAGTATATCCTCAGCGTCGTCAACTAATGACAAGTGGTTCCTAGCGCGAGATCTAGCTCTCTGGTTTTGTCGCTCTTTGATGCCATTTAACTCAGTATCAGACAAATGAATGCAGGACTTTTTCATGGTAGGTACACGTGGTGTACGTAGATAACTTAAAATAAAGAATTTCTTCATTTAATCCATAGACTTGACTTCAATGATTAAAGTTAGTTACCTTTTTTTAGAAATACAAGGTAATTGGGAACACGGCAGATTTACCATCTCGTTTTACAATATCTGGAACGGCTCTGGACGATGTATTTGAAAGCTGTTTATCACATGTGAAAAAGACAATTCAGCTAGATGCGTCATGCTGTGGAGTCAAAATTATATCACTTTCACATACCATTATCTGACAGAAGGTATATATTTTTCCCCTTTCCTTTATTTAAAGTACAATGTAAAGTGAGAATCTAATTGTAACAATATGTTTTATACAGATATGCAACTCAAATATTTCACGTTATTAACGACCTTAATAACCGAAAAAAAAACTGGTCAAAAAATTTGTGATATGATCGCTGAAGTAAGAAATGACTTTGGATTGCTTGATAAAACTATTTTTGCTGTCACGGACGCCGGAGCAAATGTTAAACGTGCAGTCGATTTGGCTTCACTTAACAGTCATCTCTGCTTGGGCCATGGTTTTCATAATTTGGTGAATGTCGATGGAATAAATTCGACCCAAGAAGTAAAGAGACTGGTTACAAAGTGCAAAAAATAGTGAAGAAGCTGCGATATACATTACCTGAATTAGAAGCTGAAGCTGATAAGGAACAGCGAAAAATAATTGTTTTACTAGAAAAAACAGGAGAAGATTTGGAAAACGACGAGAGGGATCCAATCCTTGATAATTTTGTTTACTATTATAATGAGATGGATGATGGCGATTCCAGTGAAATCGATGATTTTATGAAGCCAATACCAAGCATAAAAACTTCGACACCGACCCGCTGGCACAGCCTTTTGGCCGTGCTAGAAAGTTTAAATCATTCTTGCAATCGTTACGCTGTCAACATCTTGCTTGACAAAATTGGCGAAGAGCAACTTAAATTAAACAATTTTGAGTGGAAGTTAATGACAGATTTACTCACATTTCTAAAAAAAATCAAGGTCATTGTAGAAATACTAAGTTCTCAAAAATCCACATCTTTAAATGTTGCGCTGATATTCTGATCAGAAATTAAAGACGCACTACAGTCCTCAGATGATGTGTTAACTCTTAAAAGAAATATGATGGATAAATTAAATCACCGATTCCCGATCACAAAACTAATAGTGGCTGCTACTTTGTTGGACTGTCGCTTTCAAGGGATACGTGAAGTAGATGTGTATCTTGAGATTTCCAATCAAACAAGGGTGTCTTTCTTATCAGATTACATCAGAGAAATTGTTAAAAGTCGTCCACATCTAATCCCTTCTATGGAGACTTCTGAATCTCAAGCAGTAGCAAGACCGACTACGACATCTGATACCGTTACCGTTAGTTCCTTTCTAATCAGGCTTTCCGAAAAGCATTCTGGCATTGAAACTCAGTCTGTACCTGTAGATGATCCAATTGAACAAGAATGTTGGAAATATTTTGCAACATGCAAGCTGCAGGATCTTAAAGATGTAGATTTCTTGAATTACTGGCTTGTAAATAAGGATTCTTTCCCGTGGCTTTCTTCGCTAGCGACGTCGATTTTAGGAGTACCCGCAACAAGTGAAAGAGTTTTCTCGACCGCTTGGTTAGTTTTGTCTGCCAAAAGGTCTAGATTGACTTATAATCGTGTAAACAAAGTGATATTTATTCATGACAATTATAGTCCATGCAAAAGCGCTATTTTATAGTAGTCCAGATTTATTTAATTTTATTTATGTCAGGTTTCACTTCACATTTATTGTTGATTAATGTAGTACAATATGTTTTTCAGATTCAAGATTATTGTATATTTATATTTTATATAATACGTAGTATGTATATATTTCAGGATTATTTTACGTTTCGGTTGCGGTGATTTTGTAAATCGATCTCATCGGATGGTTTACAAAACAATTTTGGGTTTAATAAAACTAAAGCTTTGTTTTCTCTTTAAGATAATTAGGTGAATGAAAATTATTCAAATTACTACTAAACTCTATTGTTATATTTATTTTATTTGATTTCATTTTAGTTTTACTTAAAGAGACATATTTGATTATTTTAGTTGATAATTTGAATTATGATTTTTTTTATTTTACGTTATTTATTATTTCCTAAAATACTGAATTTCCTAAATACTTTCCTGTACTTAAATAAAAACCAATCAGCAAAATTTAAGAGAAAAATCAAGAAAACCTACATAAAATTGAGCACGATTTTTTTTTTGCAAATTGTGTCGATTCTACATTAACCGAAGGAACTTCGTTCCTACCTGGTGTCCCACGACACCATTTATATATTTTTATATACTTTCATATGTATTTAGTGAAAAGCTGTTAATTTGGATTTTTAAACAGACACTTCAATTTTATTTATATGTACAGATTTTTATTTATCCTCCTTTACTCTTAAAACTAGTTAAGATATTATATATAGCATAAAATTATACAACGAATAACATTTTTCTTATTAAACAAAAAAGTTAAGTGCCAGTCATCGCCATCATAGGTTTTACAACGCTGATGTCATGTTCAAGGAAACTTATCTTTTATCATTAGATAATAAATTGCATATAAGAGTATATTGCATATAGGAATAAATTGTTAAAATTATATATTAATACATAACTAACCAAATTTATTAAATTTTAAAGGAATAAGAATGTTTGTTTGCACAAACATTTATTATTTTACTACCATTGCTGCATGCAAATTGCAATAAAAATAAAAATCAGTGTTCATATTTCTATTTTTAACTATGCATTTGACTTAAATCTATTCTAGAGAGTTCTATTTTTTTAATTCTACATTATATAGATATTTATAAATTATTTCTCTATGCAAATTAATAAATAAAAAAAATGAAACAAATTCCAACTAAACATATTGACGTATCTATTATAATAATTTATGAGGATTTTCTAAACATTTTAGTGTTTCACATATACATAAAATGCCTTTAAAGTATTTAGCACAAAAATCAGTCCCAAAAATAAATTAAATAAAATTTCTGAAATAAAAGTCAAAATCGGTCCAGCCATTTCAGAGATTAGCCGGAACATTGGAACAAACAGACAGACAGACATATAAGAATTTAAAAAAATAGTTTTTTGTTGTTAGTACATTATATACTTTTATATGCATTTAGTGAAAAGCTGTATAAATTTAAAATAGACACTTCAATTTTATGTTAATGTATACATAAAGATTAATGAATTTTGTGATTTTTAATATAAGAGATTATTTCCGTAACTATTGAACGAATCCTAAAATATTATTTCATAAAAATCGCACTTTCCCGAGAGCTATTATATAATTCTTTGTTCAGAGCTCTCAGGAAGAAATCCCAATCAGATTCACAATATCTCAAATCTGTAGGAAAGGCCTAGGGTAATGGTGGTAGGTAGAGAGGGCATTTTATAATCATAAAAGGTGATTTAAAAAGTATAAACAGTTTTTCTTATAAATCTCTGAAGACTAGAAGTGCTTTGCCATGTTGTTCTGCAACTTTAAGGCTCGTGGGGCTTATCTAAAGAAATATATATCTACTTTTGATTGGTAGGCATGTCTTTAGGGAGTTAATATAAATTGAACAATTACGTTTAAAGATTAATTCTTATTGTTATGAATTATACTACGGTCCAGATAATATGTAGGAACGTACTTACGACACATAAGAGATTTATATTTTTAGATATATTATGCTGACTTTAGGATATAATTATTTTGTTTACAAGTTAATATAAAATATTTCATAAAAAGATTTATCTAACACTTTATAAATCCGTATATTATGTTTTGTTATTAACTTAATTGGTACAAACTTAAAAATACTTTACGTCACTTACCTATGTAGTAATTGTTATGTACTTAGCTCAAAAAATGTTGGTGTTGTTTAAAGCATTTTTTTGTATCGTATATAAGTTAATTAATGAGATATTCTTATTAAGAATTAATTTAAAATATATTAATACATCCTCATCATTGAAAATTAATTATTATTATTCTAGAATAATGAACAAAGAACATAATATTATTTGTAGAATACACAGTATGAGTATACTAGTTCTGGTAAAAACATCGACATCATATATGACTTTAAGCTTGGATCCTTTGTTATCAATACGAACAAGACGGACTTTCATCTGCACGAGAATATTATATCTGTAAAGTATAATCCCTGGTAGCATAACAGCGAGATGTTGCCTCAACAGCACAATAGGGCCTGTAAACAAACTGAGAAGTTTCTTTACTTGGTATACATAAATATTGACGTAGGATGTTCACCGAGATAAACCATGGCTGTATCCAGTAAATTGAATCGAATATGTGTTTTGTAAAGATCACTTGGTTTGTATCGGTGATTACAGGTGAGGTGCTAAAATGCACTAGCTGTTTATACAATTAGTTATCAAGGGAGCCTTAGTTCTTTGGCTCATCGTGTGGTTCGATTCGCTCCCACTGCAATTTCCGAGACGTTGAATGATAGATAATGTTACCAAATTGCAGCTTGCGGCGTGCGAACGGCTTGTACTTTGTAGTTTAACCGATGCGTGAGAGTATTTAAACTAAACTGGCGCTTTTCGGTTTCCCTGGATGTCAATGCGGGCACGATATACGAGGAGCCTGCATACCTATCTGTATAGAGTGCTGTTTGGATTGGTTTGTGTTTCGCCGAAATGTTGGGGTCCTTATTTTTTAAAGCGGCAGGTGACCGGTTGCGCGAGCGGGATGGGTGTCTCCTCCGGTGAGTACGAAAGCTCGCGAGAGTCGGGAATTCAGAGATACAGTCTTGCGTCGGCTCCGCTAGCGGCCGACCGCTTCGTGTTCTCGTATGGTTGTTCACGCTTGAGCGTCATAAACTTTACGTAGATCGACATATCGAATGTAAACATTTATTTCAAACAGTTCGTTTGTGTATGACTTACTAATACAACTAGTAGTCTGTGTTTAAAAGCTAGAATTTCAATAGAATTTTATTTTGTGTTTCTTATTTTGTGAAAAGTATCGTTATTGAGTGCATGTAAGTGGCAGATCCTGTTGCACCTTTGGCAGTGGTGAGATTTTTTTTTGTTACCTACTACATTTTGAAAAGTAGGTTCACTTAGACCATTTCCAAACATTGCGATAGATGATTCAACTTTATTATCTCTAATGAAAAGATAAGATATGCATGGTTTTATTCATAGGTGGCGAATATTTAAAAAAATTATGATTGGTTATTTAATTATTTAATAATTTTTCATGTTAAATATCGAAATTATTTTTTTTCTAACAATAGATGTAGGTATATAGTTAATTTGATGTAAATTAATAAACGCTACCCACCAAATTCACCGGAACGCGACGTAACTGGTTAATCGGAATGTAATTAAAAAATCTATCTTTAGATGGTTATTCAAAAACCATTTAGGTCTATATGTTTTATATACTTAGTTGGAGCAAAGTTTTTAAGTAAAAATTACTAAGTTTTAAAAAATACAGAATTAATATTAATAAATAGATAAATAATAAAAAATTAATAAATAGAAAATACAGAAATCACTAAAAATGTATGGACCTAATGTATTTTTTTTACAGACAACACTTGCAGTACTACACTAGTGCTTAGCAATATAGGTGGTAAGAAATGATATATAAGTGAATTAAACATAATCTTAATAATGATATTATAAACGGAATGTAAAGTATGTTTGTTACTCTTTGAACAAAAAACTACTAAACGGTTTTTGTTAAAACGTTGACAGATATACTTACTACCTTATTAATCAAAGTCCTAACGTACAACATGGGCGGAGCCCTTAAAAAATGCTAATTAGGTACTTTCTTTGTCAAAGTGCATACATTTTTCTAGGAATTATATTTATTTTTATTTAACTAGATAAATAAAAATATAGTCATAAATAGGATTTAAACGTACTTATGCTAATTACCAATAATTATAGCTATAAAATTCAGAAAGTTCTATGAGCACTAAATGAATTGAGTTCCTTAAGCGCTACTTGACCGCTTATGCAAAATAATTTGAACCTAATTGGATATTTAAAACTAGTCTTTTGCGATTAAAGAGTAAGTATGTATATTATTTTCTTTTTTAAATGTTTTATTTTTTACCATTAAACATATAATATTTGGGCTTTTTGAAGTTTTAGTAAACAAGCCATTAATCGTTTAGACCAAACGTTTATTTTAAACTGTAACATATGTACCTACATACATAGATGTTGATGACATCATTAACCTTAATTTTCTATTAGGTATACATCTTGTAAACTTGACTTTACATAAATAAGATTCTGTATTCATTTAATTAATTTAGAATATTTATTGCATACAAAATGATCTAGTAAATATTAATAACGATGGCGGTTATTGCTTTATATACTTATAACATATTTTTCAGTTATTCATATAAAATCGAATGTGTCCCACGGCAACTAACTTTTTAATATTAATCTACTTTTCAAAGGAAGACATGTTTTTAACATTCACTATCCCATATCCAATGGTGGGGCCCGACAAAGGATACAATGGGGCCGATTGAATGACAATGGACTCCACGGTCCAGCGCTCTGCTGCACCATGAAATAAAAACCGGTCAAATCCGACCTGAAATTGATTTTTTTCTCAATCAAGTACTAACATGTATTCGGAATAAGTATAAACGAATGAAAATTTATCAAGATAAATGATGTTTTATAAATATAAAATGCTGTTAAATATTATATTACGTTTTATAAGTACCAGCCTAATGTGAGTAACTTTCTATGGAGTAAACAAGCTAAATTTCAACTCTGCAGTTTCCAAGCAGTCTGATAACTTTTGATCGTGATATTTATTTTCATTGTTACTGTAGATGCTTAGCTATGACTAGGATTTTTGGCAAGTTACGTCTAACTAGCGGCTTGCTTCGCTACCCTTACATACCTAAAATACATTTTTATAAAAAAATATTATTAATTTTAAATTGTTTTCGTAAAACAATTCAATTTTATTAATTATTTTTATTCAATTTTACACGGGAAATTTTTTGATTTGGGTTTGATTTTACCGTTACGTAATTATACTCCCAATGGTGGTTGCTACTGTATAGGAAGACGTATTGAAATAATTCAGATTTTTAATCTTTATTGCTATCATCATAAGGATCCATTTATGAAACGTCTTCATATTATTATATTTCCGTTGTTTTCATCTGGGGAATAGCAAAGTATTCTCATTGGGAAATTCTAATAGGTATAGTATATTAAACCCATTAATATTGTAACTAGTTTTATATTATAAATGCGAAAGTTTGATGGATGTTTAACACACTATTTTAATAAACATTATAAAAAGATTATAAGACCGAAATATAGATTGTAGTTTGGAATAACATATTTACTTTTTAATTTACTTTTTATCTCGTTGGTACATATATGGTTCCCGTAGGATAGGATTTGTTTTTGTTCATTACCAGGAATGAGCAAAGCGATATTGAGTCGCTAGTCAAACATAATATAAGTCTTTTTCTTTCAATTAATTGGTATAGTATGTATGTATTTGTAAGTAGAGCGCTACTACATGCAATTCTTTGCATATATGCATACATTTAAATTAACATTTGTAGTTTCTCGCTTAGTTACTTTTCATTGATATTTCTCACAAAAAATAAATTACAATAATTTTTATGTCTTACAATAACATGTTTATTTATCTGCAGTTATCAATATACTCTCAATGAGGTCACAAAATAAATTCCTCTTCTTACTGAATGAAACATATTATGTAGGTATATTGTATAAGTTTATACTGAGTATTTATAATTACCAGATTGATCTGACTTAGATGTGTTGTAAATACACATCGAAGAATTTGACTTCAATGTGATTATACATACTTTAACAATTTTAGATAGTTTTAGTTAAAAAAATAAGTCTATACAGTATTCCCACATTCAAAATATCTGACTACTATATTTATAGGGATGGTTCAATCATTTAGCCATTGACATGTACATCACTATATTATACAAGAGACGTTTCCTCGCGTACTCGCTCATCCCTAGTGTACTATCTATTGTATAAACTATCACAGCTCTGTGACAAATTTAATCCAAATCCGTCCAGACATTCTGGTGTGAGAGTAAGAATCAATTCCTCCATCCATTCATCTCCTCACAAACTTTCACATTTATATAGCTACTCACGCTCGCTTCGCTCGAGTTCATCGCCAATAAAAAAAACCCTAGATCTATCCCATATGAGTACATTTTTCGGGTTAAAAAGTAACCTATGTGCTTTGTCAAGCTATAAGCTTTTGTGTCTTTTATCCAAAACTGTCCAGTCGTTCTGGTTCGTGTCTGAGTAATAAACATCTATTCAAATATCCAAACATCTAAGTACCTATTATCAGTTTTGGAGACCAAAGTAAGTCTTAAGCTTATTTATATTCTTTACTTCAAAGCTTCATTGTATCTTATAAACTTTTATCTATATCACAAACCTTTTTACTTAGGGAATGGAATTAGAACGATTGTGAAGATTTTTCATTTTGTTTCTTTTCCCTATAATTGATCTTCATTGTGATAAAATAAATTAATTTATGTTCAAGTCGTCCTACTTTATATTCGTTCTAGATTGCCTGTCATGGTCTTTTAGGTTATTAAATGCTCGACATAATTGATAGTTTTAATGCAGTTTAATATAATAATGTATCGATACTGGTAATAACCGAAGAAATTTAAAATATCTTTATATAGCTATAACATAAAACTGACATAAACTGTAGGCACTTATGTACCTATTCGCTCTGTGCGAAGCCGGTGGTGGGGAGAAACTGATTTACCGTCAGCGCTACCCGTGGCTATATCCGATACTACGGGGGGCTGTTTTTATGTTTCGAGTTAGCTAAATATACAAGTGAATTGTTATTTAAAATTTATTTAAATAAAATAACATAAAATGAGTCACAAAAGTTGTTGTGTTGTAAGTTGTAAGAATACAGGTAGAAAAAGTGCTTGTCATTTTTATAAATTTCCAACAGCAAGTTGGAAAATAAATCAGAGGAAAAAATGGATAGCCGCTGTTAGGAGACAAAAGTAAGTAGAATCATAACCTTACTATCCGTAATAATAAAAATCTTGAAAGGAGTAAAACTTAAAAAAATAGTAAGTTTAGAAAATGCTAGGAAATATTATTATTAATTAAAAAAAAATTTTTTTTAAACATTTTTAAATTTAGCATAATTATATATTAAAAAATAAGATTGAATTTTTTTATTATAAACTTTTCATTAATTATTTAAGATTCATTTACTCTTTGCCACTTATTATATTAAACAAAAAGATTATCCATACCAATGATCATAAATTTTAAATATTAAATATTAAAATCTAAAAATAAAAATGATAAATTTTATCGATTAACAATTTTTCCCAGCTTTATTATTGAATTGTAATATGTTAATTTTAGTTAGCAAACATAATCTATTTTTTTTGTACTCAAAAACAATCAGCACTTTTAATTTGTAGAATTTTGAAACATAAAATATTTTGGTAATTTCGTTTAATCTAAATTTGCTATTAATAAAAAATAATTGAATGTTTATTCAAGTTTTCTTATAATTTTAATTTTAAAAAAAACTTTATCTATTTTCTTTTTATTTGATTTCAGTCTGATTTCAGTTAACCTACCTTTATGTGTGCTAACTTCTATGCTACTTTTTCGGTATTAACTATACTTACATTTTATTTTTTAATGCACAAGAACACTTTACATTAACAAATATTTATTATAAATATTCCCTTTAATTAAAAAAGCATTTTTTTATTTATCATTCGATATTATTATTACTGACAGCCATTCAATACTTAGTAAAATATATTACAATAGCCCCCTGTAGTTCAAACGTACCATGGCGCTGAAGTCGCGCACAGAGCGAATAGGTAAACCGAAAAGTTGGAATCACACTGTATTATGTAATAATATTATATACATATTATGCAATATAAATCTTAAGTACCTACTATAATTTATTATTCATTTTAACCAAACCAAATTATTTTCTTATTTAATTATTATTTTATATTTTTAATCAACCTATATAATATCCACTTCAAATACAAAATACAGTAAGATTTAAATGGGTAGGTAATACGTTATATGCGTTCAGTTAATACGTTACATAAAATCCTATTTGTACGCAAGGATAAGCCGTCGACTAAATAAAAGTAACAAAATAGCTCTACGGGCTCGAAGTGATGGCAATGGCCGGGTCAAGTTTTTGCTATTCCACGCAATTTGCAAGGACTTGTAAAGTCGATATGAATAATTGAGTGCACATCTTTTATGCACATATTTTAACTTTCAGAAACAGATCAGAGTATTAACTTATGTAAATAAAATAACTCCGACGAACTTCCTTTTGCGTTTCAAAAGTCATAATGTTTGTATGTATAGGTATGTACTGAAACTTTGAAGTAAATAATAATAAGACTATGAATACCATATATAATATATCGTATATAAAATAGATTATCAACATCAGAAAATGCTTGCTTATATAGCTTTAAAATTCATTTTCATTTACAAATATTTAGTTATATTACTCATCTGCTTTTATCTATAATTCACAAAATTTTCTTAGTCGTAGTTAAAATATGAAACCATTTTTTTATTTTTCATAGGTGTTTTGAATTGTTATTTATATTCAATCCCTATTAATTCGAACAATTCTGATCTCTACTTAATTTGGTCACTTATTAATCTATTTAAAAATATAAATATTATGAAAATAAATTAAACATATAATTATAATAGAATGTAAAGTGGTTATAAATATATGGTCTAAGAGCCGGTGGAAGATCGACCTTCACCGACCTGATAACCAGATGAGACATATTTTTTATTAAATATAATTTATAAACAAATATGCCTATAATGACTTGCCTATCTGAAAGTGCTCATGGCTATTTTTAATTAAATTAACTTTAATCGATTTTTTTTTCATCACTTTCATTCTTTTGATAACCAAATGAATTTTATTTCACTGTTAGTTTTTAACACACAGAATATACCTCAGTAGGCTTGCCTACTCATTTTTGTGTATAGCTACCAAAGCCGATGTAAACAGGTAAGTCAATATAGGTGACTCCATCGTTCTGCTAACTTATCGAAAGTTATATCAAATTTTAGATTATTTTATTACAAAATCAGTCATATAGACTTGCCTGCAAAAAATCATACTTAAAGCACTGTTGCCCAGCTAAAATTAGCCATGAGCACTTTCAGATAGGCAAGTAATTATAGGCATATTTGTTTATAAATTATATTCGATAAAAAATATGTCTCATCTGGTTATCAGATCGGTGAAGGTCGATCTTCCACGGTCTCCTCTACTTCATTAAGTGTACTTCAATCAGTATCGAAGGCTTCTGGCTGCACATTCGTTTTCTCATTGACTGCTTGCTTTTCCATATTTTTTAAGCTGACAACTGTGAACTGGTACAGAAACACTCAGTCCACTCTCTATGCCTGCTTTTGCCGCCTTCACTTGACATGTAATAACGAGCGGAAGTCATCTGTAATGACATTAGTACTGGGTTTATCATTTTATTTACATTTTGTAAAACGTGTCACTTCAAATGACAAATATTTTTAACTCAGTTACACGATAAATGTAATATCCCTCTTTTTATACTTTTTTTTCCCATCTGATATTATCCACATTTAAATATTGTAACGGAAAAGTGTGTTTCCTCCTTTCACGTCAATAGAGAAAGACATAATTTTTTGTATGTTTAAATCTAGGACTAGTAATAATAGTACTTGACTACGGATGAAGTGAAATTCTAAATAATGGATGGTATTTCTAGCAATATTCTAATCAAAAATATGTAATATTATATTTATGACATCATAGAGTTTAGTGCCTTGTTACAACTTGGCTGTACTGAAACTAGGTTCATCAAACACCTACGAAGCGGGTATTAATATTGACTTCTAGACAGCGGTTTTGCAGCGGATTGCAGAACGATAATATATGTTGTACTACAGCATAAGGTTTCACATGTACCTACAGTAGACGTCTAAACTCTCAGGATCAGGAGAGTGACAATAATAGTTTGTATTTGTGTTCGTATACGGTATACACCTAGACTACAATATCTCCTGTCATGTCTAATTGTCTAATCTCAGTGCTCTAGAAAACAACGACTGGTTTAGGTCTATTCCCATTTATAGCAAATGCTTGTGACCAATTTTGTTTAAAGTTATTGTTCGTGCTTAAGTCATGTATCTATTTTGAGACTGTGTAACAAATTTCTCTCTTTGAGGAAGCTGCACGCTAAGTTTTATCTCGTAGATATTAATTTTTTCAAATATTTTTTACAATTGATACTCGTATCTAGAGGACTTTAGTTCTGAACTACTGGTATCTAATATGATACACAAACAATCTACACTAATATGTAAATAATATGAACAAGTATTAATATGTATTAGCGCAGATAGTCGTTGTGTCTGTGTTGTGAAGTTTATATGTTTGTATGTAGGTGGTGATTTGAGATAATACTGATCGACCTCGTTACTAAAAAGCTACATTACTGCTGAGTCTTAAAGACTTTTCTTCATTCCGATAAAAATATGTTACTGTCAGATTTAAAAATATGTTAATTATTGTAGTCAGAAAAACTGGCCATTGAGTTGTTTTATTGGCATGTGCTGCAGTAACGGTATTGAAACACAGTAAATATATAAAATGTCTCCTGTTCGCTTTATCAGAATCCAAATCTAGTGAAAGTACCCAAAGTATTATATTTTGGTAAAAAATTATAAGTAAAAATACCTTTCTTAAAGTAAAAACAATCCATAACAATTTTCGGATAAAAGTTCGAAAATAACAGCAAGGCCAAGTAGAACCAGGCAGCTCGTTAATTGAAATTAGTGACTGAGAAATCTATCCTACGGGAACCATACATTTTTCTGGAATAAGCCAGATCTGCGTGGCCAGTTTGTATCATCCAGACTTCCAACCACACATCCATGCATCCTCACAAACATTTACGACTATAATATTAGTAGGATTACAACAAAACTACAACATAATATATATTCAGCATGTCTTTCTACACAATTTAACTTCGCAATAGCTTTAAATTGGGCAATTTTCAAAAGTTACGTAAAGATTTAAGTATAATTTTTAAAGTCTCTCAACAAGAAGGAGCGATTAATGTCTCTCATACTGCGACTTAAACTGGCCCAAGAATTTATAACTGGCAAACCTTTAACGTGTGGGATTTAACAGTTTTTTCGTCTTTTTAAAAGAATTATGTAAGACATTAAAGTATAAAAAAACCATCTGTAATTATCAACAATTATTAAAAATGTAATTTTTCAGCATTGTATTGTGCTGTTACAACAAATCAGTTTTAACGAGGCATAAAGGAGGTCGTTAACAGACCGGCGACCAGGTGTCGGCGTTCCATAAAGAACAGAGGACATTAGAAAAAATCGAATAGTAATTCCATTCATCTCTACTTACAAATTTCTTCGAAATAATACCGATATTACGTTACAATATTATGAAGAATCATAATAATCTACTCTATTTCTTTTATTTGGTATTTATAATAATAATAATAATAATCTTTATTTCAGACGTAGTCTATACATCCATATAGTGTTAATTTGTTAGTACAATAATTTAACTTAATACTATGTTAGTATTGTTAGTATTTTTTGCAACAAATATTTTATTATTATTTATCTTAGCCCAATGGCCAACTCCATCCAGTGATTCTGAAAGGGGCAGTCCATCCTGGCCGAAATACACTTTAAAATACTGTTGTTGCTGTCATGTAGACGCTGCATCAAAGAGATAGCTTTCTTGCGCATAATGGCATGAAACCCATCCGTGTGTGCCTCTGCGAACATCTTTGAAGCACTGCAACGCCACGGTAGCCCCAACAGCATTCTAAAGGCATTATTATATTGCACACGCAAGGCGTTGTAGGCCCGGCGCGAATATGTCACCCACAAACTACAGGTATAGAAGGACTGACAAAACGCTTTAAATAGAGTTATTTTGACGTCCTTCGTACACCGAGCGAATCTGCGGACAAGCATATTGCTCCTAACCGCCAACGCCCTGCGTTCCCTCTCAATGTCATCATCATCCCGTAAATCGCTAGTGATGATGTGACCAAGATATTTAAATTTCTCGACAACGCTCAGCGATACACCGTTAAGACTCACGATCGGGACATGGCGTGGTTTTAATTTTTGAGACTTAAACACAAGTACTTCACTCTTTTTTGAGTTATATGCTAAGCCATGCACCTTCGCGTATGTCTCGCAGGTAGCTATCAGTTTTCTTAAGCCGGCTATGGAAGGACTGAGCAAGACCATGTCGTCTGCGTAACTTAGATTATTGACACAGATGTCGTCAATGTGACAGCCGACACGTGTGTTACTCAATTCGTCCACGAGTTGGTCGATATACAGGTTGAAAAGAAAGGGTGAACTCAAACCTCCCTGTCTCACTCCGGACTCCAACCTGTATTCGTCCGACAGTGCATCGACCCATCTTACTTGATTTTTCTGGTTAGCATACCAGTATTTCAGCAGGGACGTATACTCCGCCGGTATACCCGCATCCTTTAATTTGCTCCAAAGTACATCATATGAAACAAGATCAAATGCCCTAGATAAATCCAGGAAACACGCATATACCGGCGTACGCCTTGCAGTATAGTACTTGACAGTATGCTTCAGACTAAGAATAGCGCTTTCTGTGGACAGTCCTGATCTAAAGCCGAATTGGGCATCTTGCAAAGAAACATACTTACATAGCCTGCCGTTTATCACACTGTCAAGTATTTTAGCTGCGGTGGTAGCAAGCGAGATGGGGCGATAATTGCTCATATCGGACGTGTCACCCGTTTATTTAGAGTTAGGTTTTCTTGATTATTATTATAACCCAATACATTTATTATATACATTGTGATTTGTGTCTGTATTTATTATTCTTTAATGACTGAACGGATTTGGATGAAACTTAGTTAAATGATAGATTTTAGCTTGGAGTAAAAAGACATAGGCTTTTGTTATAAATAAAATTTGCTGAATGTGTTAGTCTCTATGTTAACGTTATAAACATAAATTTTAACGCGTTAAACTAGGATGCTAGCGATACAATTAGAATTGAAATTGAATGAACGATTTGAACTTTAAATTTAATTATTCAACGTTTCACATTTCATTAATGTCCATGCGTCTGTCAGTTAACATTACTCGCATTTGTAGGCGACAAATGCGAGTAATGATTACCACTACTGATTTGTAAGATGTCCAAGGCCGTTCGAATAATATTGTAAATATTTTAAACACATTTATGAGTTTTGAATTACATAGAAATATGAAAACAAAGTATTTCAAGTATGGTCAGGTACACCAAGGTTTTAACCGTAACTTGAAGGGGCTCTCGCCCTCTTTTTTATGATGCCTCAAAGCACCCGCGGCGATTCTATACAAAAGAAACCAAAAGAAGTCATGAATGACTGGCGTTCTTTGTCTTCCATTCATTGGAAGCGTTAAATAACGTGAGATATGGGTACAATTGACAATAATATTATTAAACTTTAGTCCCTTATCGCACTTCAATGTATGAATTATTTACCTCCATCAATGACAAGAAACATTATATTTTAGATGTCCTATAACTGTTTATGCAACTTTTAAACATTACCTGTACTTATATATAATAAAATTTTGTGATATAGGTACATTAAATATCGACTCTTTATAGTAAAGTCTACAAAATCGAGGTCGTAATTCTCATACACTTCTTGCAACCGGTTTGATTAAGATAATAAAGTGAAAACTATCTTTCAGCACACATTGTCCAGAGCGAGAGTAGATATGAGAGAATACGTATAATGGTAATGGTTTGTGATGAGTACCTTTCAAGGAATATTTATCATGAAACGATATTTTACTACATTTATTAAAGGTATATAAATAATACATACGAAAAAATACTTCGTCGTTTTTGGCATAATATTATCGATTTAAAAGTAATAAAATGTAAACAAACAGGTCTACTTACTGCATTTATTAATCCCATTTTCGGTTTCATGTGGATGACTCTATCTGTGACTATATAAAGTATACAGTAGCGATGTATAAGGTGTGGTCCAGGGGGAGTATCCAAATAGGGATCAAGTATTCCTGTCTAATGAATGCATTCCCAGTAATAAAGTCCTCGGCATAGATTTAAATGGTATGATGATAGCAACAAGTACGTGCTTAGAAGATCGGATGATTGCGCGGGAGATGAGCATCTTTCTATCTATTATCTAATTAGGAAACTTGATACTTGGTTCTATGCGGACTATTGGAATGTGACGAGACAAATATATATTTAATTATGGCTGTGTCAAGCTTCTATTTAACTGCTAGAGTCTAGACAATAAAATATGCCATCAAGTGAACGCCATCTCAGATATTACGCCTAAGAAGATCTCGCACTTATCAATTTTAATTTTGTGTGAAAAGATATTGCCAAAAGTTCTTATTTTAATGTTAGTTTTAACGAAATCGATGATAAACGTTAAACACGAAATTATTTTAACCTAGAATAACGTGAGTGCCTAATTTAAAAACGATGTTGTATATAAATTATTATTTTGTCGGCTCCAACCGGTAAATCAAGTCAATATGTGGTTTACTAATAAATTCTATTAATAGAAACAAATAATAGGTAACATACGATGACACGACCCTGGCTTAAATAACTGTTAGACAATTAAAACAAAAAGCTTCGTTTGTTATAGGCCGTTCGTCTTTACAAAAGGATAGTACTCACTCACTCACTCAATTCAGATGTGTAGTATTTGTATTACCCGACGTATTTGCTTACTTAAAACTGATTTTCATCATTTTTAATGCATATAGCATTCATTAAAAAATTTATGGAAATTCAGAGCAAACACAAGTGCTCTCCCTATTTCTTGTACTTTGAATATTAAATGGGACGATACTTCGACTAGACAAAGTGTTGAAGTTAAGACACAGGAGTGAAGGTTTTACGTTATCTGAGGCACGCGGGTGTAACACCGCCAATTTTCCAACCTCGAATTTAACTGAAAAACTCAGTAGATAACTTAGTAACTTGGCCCTATCCGTGACTCGAATCCAGAACCTCCGGATCTGTACGAGCTACGTACCTAATAATAAAAAATAATTCATAAATTTTCCAAAAACATTTAGTACTTACTCCTAAAGTGATTATTCGATGTTGGTTTATCATTTCAGCTAAAAAATAATAAAATTGTGTAATGAAATGTAACAGATGTAATAAATTATTATTATTATTTACTGCGGACATACTTTGTAATTTTAAATTGGTGTATTGGCAAACTATAACAATTAAATTTGTATTTCCTTTAATTTTTTCCTGTATTGTTTTAAATAAATGTATGAATTCTCCATTGTCTAACTTGTTTAAATAAAGCCTATGTACCAAGTGATTCCATGCGTAAATCTACTCCTGGGTATAATCTATCCTGTAACGACTGGCTTACGGCCCTTTTACAGTACCTACAATTTATAGCTCTATGGTCGGGCGATGTTTGTGGTCATGTTTTTCTGTAAAGTTTATAGTCTACATGCCAGAGTTAAAAACATATATCACACGACACTTACAATCATTGCCTTCATTTTATTTATTTACAAAGGTTTATTATTTAAACTATTATATTTCTATACTATATTCAAGTTCATTAAATGTTCGTCTATTAAGTAAATTAAAATAAAATGTCTTATTAAAATGTGGCAAGAGTATAAAAACAAAATGAATCCAGAAGAAATGCGATCTTAGAGTTTTACGGTGCCAGCTTATCTGATAGAATTCGTAACGAACATAAAATGGTAACTTTAAATGAAAAAGATATTTTATGGAAAAAGAAAGTGGAAGGCGAAGTAAAAAAGGACTAGATGAATCTAGAAGGATACGAGCGTATATGATGAGAATGACGATGATGAAAGGGTTAATAATAAAAATATGTAGAGTTACTTCGCAGAGGATATAGCGTGAATGTATGTATTTACGAGTATGTACTAATGAAATGCATATTTGCCAAGAAAATATTCAAGAAATATAATTAACAATATGGAAAACCGCTTTATTAGGAATAACATTGTTTACGGGATCTACTTTAGATATGTACAAATTATAATACTATAATATAATATCTCTATAAAGAACAATATTTAAGATATAGTTTTTAAGACTTTGAATATTAATTTTAAGGCTACAACGAATTTCCTCTTCATTGGCGAGTTACAAAAAACAAGGCTTCATTTTAAACAGTAAATCAACTAAATAAACAAAAAATATAACTTTACATTTCAAGTTTAAAAAGCAAAGCCACGCACTGGTTGGCGTTTAAAGGCACTAAATATGTATATTATGCGTAACCACGTGTTAACTTTATCTTAATTTAACCAATAAATTTTATGTTCGACAAATTATACAATGATTGCGTGAGAGCAAGAATGTATTTCCGTGTTGTATCGCTAGAACGATTTTAGCAATGATGTGAGATTTTACTTAGATTCGTAATTTATTGTTAGGAAATAATATTTTAGAAATAGACAATTTTAACTGTCTGTCGACAGATCTTTTTTTTAACCCTTTAACCGCCAAGCTTATGTTCGCGTAGCGTGCACCTAGCGCCAGCAACCTTTAGGTATAACTTCGCTTAGTGTTGCGAACAATATTTTATCGATATATTTCCATATTCGTAACATACTTATAATTAAAGTCTAAATCGAATCTGTAATTTAATATTTTTTATTTTTTTTTATTAATACAGAAGCCGAATCTAAATCTGTTAATTATTTGTAAAATTTAGGCATCGATAAACATACTAATAAAATAAATACAAAATACAAAATTTGAATCAAAAGTTTATTTGTTTATTAGGTGCTAAGTATTCTTTAAAATTACACGGGCTGATATACTCTCTTGATTTTCTTTTTAATCTTCTGCACGAGCATTATGTTTTAATTTTATGATGTTCATATGCACTTGTAACCGGATTTTTATATATATATCTACATATTTAAATAACATACATACATATATAAGTATATAAATACATATATTATTATAAGTACATAAACATACGTATTATTATGATGCAAATAGGAAAGTGTATTGCCTAAGTTTGAGTTAGAAAATAATTTTTAATGTTATTTTTAAATGCAGCAGAAGGGCTCGCCTGTTGGAATTTACGGAGTTTGTTTCATGACACTGCAGCACGTACCGAGAAAGAGTTTTGTAAAAATTTAGTGTTACTTCTCGGTATCTCAAGCATCGCTGTGAAGCAGGGCTTTCTGGAACGTGTCGGAGTCGGAAGTAGATTAAACCGAGAACAAAGGTAAGAAGAAAAGTTGTGATTATGAAGGATATTAAATAGAAAAGTAAAGGTGTGCATATCACGGCGAAGGCGAAATGGGAGCCATTTTAGTTAAGCTTGAAAATCGGAGACATGATCATACTTACGCAGCAGACCATAAATAAAGCGTATGGCGAGATTTTTGAGACGCTCAAGTTTATTCAGTAGCTCCTCAGTCATATCCAGAAAGCATACATCAGCGTAGTCGAAAATGAGTAGTAACTATTTAAGGTATGAATAGCATTAGGTAAATCGTTCAATTCACAATTTCGATATAGTTGTAAACCATCTGCACACAGATGGTAACGAGAAGAAATGGCGCGAGAAATGTTATTGATAAAAACCAGAGAAGAGAAGTGGTGAAAGAACGCCGCCTTTCAGGAACGCCAGCCGTAAAGTCCAATCACACCGATGTAGTGTCATCAGTTCTTACACCCTGGCGGCAACCGAAGAGATATGAGCGAAACCAGTCTATGGCTGCAGGAGAAATGCTAACTGCGCGAAGAGTGTCTAGAAGAATGTCAAAGTCAACAGAGTTCAATGCGCTACTAAAGTCAAGAAGTACCATTGCATTAAGCCTGGTATTATCCATAGCGTACCGAATGTCCTCTGTGACGTTCAGCAGCGCACGAACAGTGCTGTGAAAGGGGCGAAAACCGGACTGATAAGGACATAAAAGATTATACGAGTTAAGGTAGGAATAATAATGGGCGATAGTTTCAAGGAACACCTCCCAGGGCTGAAGCTTTTACTAACAGATAGCCCTGCTAGGTATAAGTGGTTATTCCGACACAAATCGGTTGTCAGAGCCTCGTCCGTTAACAGGGGTACCGCGTGCAGGTGAGATTGATTATGGAGGCTGACTAAATGTTATAAACGAATAATGTTTCGAAAGATACTTAGTCGATCATAATATTCTATACATATAATAAAGCTCTGAGTCAAATCTATACATATTTTTGAAAAAGTTATTAAAGTAGACGTTATTATTTATACAGAAGCCGAATCTAAAAATATTAGTATTTTTGTCTGACCGCGTCACAAGAAAACAAGAACAGATTGAGATTGATTGATGAAATTTGGAATGATGATAAAATCTATCATCATCCAGGCTAAAATGTATACTAACATGTATATTGGGAATCCGATCTCAGCAACGGTGTACCAGTAATAAAATAAAAATAATTAGAAAAAATTACAAAGTTTTATTTTTAATTAGTAAAAAACAATTAATTACCAAAAAACAATTATGAGAATGTATGTACTATAACCATTAATCGGATCTTTATTGTTCATATGACAAAAATATTAATACTCCGAATATTGCAAAATGTTTAATAATTAGTACTTCATCTCTTAACATTATCGACAGCTTCCCAACACTATCACTCAACTTATGACAAGTGGGGGAAGGGGGGGCAAAACGGGGTTGCGGGCAAGACGGGGTACCCGTCTTAAATAAGAAACCAATTGACCAATCTCAATCTTTTTTGCACCTGACGGTGCGCCGGAATGTCAGTTATTAGTTAGCAAAGTCACTGGATGACAATACTACATTGTTTAGTTGTCAATGAAAAAATATATTTTTGGCGGTTTCCTTAGCATTTTTTTACATTACTTGGAACGTGTTAGCTCTGGAAATAACATTATTTTAAATTATAAATAAATTTAGTCATATTTATAAACGATTACGCTTGCAGGTAAGCACTTATTTATGTGTGTGTGTGAGACCATTGTGTTGAGAGGTAACATTTTTAATGCAATCGGGCATGAGAGGGCAAGACGGGGTATGGGTACCCCATCTTGATTAAAATATTTTTACAGATTATTTTGCTATGTCAGTTAAAGTGTAATGATTTGTAAGACACTATCGATGATTTTTTTGTTGTAGGATAGTAAACATCTATCTAAAAGAAAAACAAATAGAAATTTTGATCAGTAGAGTCTGTGATACAAGGAAAAATGGCTGAGATCAGCTGCAATTAAATGAAGGTTAGGTTAGGTCAGTTAGGTCCTAAATTACTAGTTTTTTCCCTATGATGAAGAGAAAGAGTTACGTGATTATAGATGAGATATGACATAACAATATCTGAGACCCATCCTGCATTGTCCTCACCCACTCAGTAAAGAATAGATCTGGCTAACACACCGGATTTATCTATAACTTTACTATTGCGACTGAGATTTGGTCGGCGGTTAACAAAAAAAAGAGTGAAAAGTGAAGTGAAAAAAAAGTATCGAGGATTAGCTCATCAATAAACAGTAGCAATAGTGAAGTAGAAAATACACCATGTTTGTATTATGAAGGTTGTTATTTGGAGTCAAATGTAGGCTGAGCTGCATGTTCTGCGTGCGGAAAATAGGCTCACTGTAGCTGTGCTGGGGTAGATGACAAAGATGAAGATGCGAATTTTGTCAGCAAAAATTATTAATTCAATGATTTTGGCTAACCTCATCTTGCCCTTTAGGGTACCCCATCTTACCCGAGGGAGGGGCAAGATGGGGAGATCTGACTTTTTCTACTTTTAGTTTTATTTTTATTTAATTATGAAACATATGTTTCTCATTAGACTGAATTACGAAAGACAGATAACCAAAGATGATTATTAAAATAAAAATTATAATATAAACACGACTTTTCTAACTTTTATTGACCTTCAAACGTTAAGTACCCCGTCTTGCCCCCTCTTCCCCTGCGTACGTAATATCACGGGGACGGCGCTACCGGAACGTCATTGAATTTAATTGTCATTTGGTTGACATTGTGCCGCACGTAAAATCACGGTGATGGCGTTCGTGGATCATCTACACTAGTGACGTTACTAGATAAATAATTTTATTTATATTTCTTTGTTGATTATAACAAAATATTTTAATTAACCTTATTGGTTTTGAATAAATTAACTGTAAAAAAATATAAAAAATGCATTAAACGCTTAGTTAATCATTCAATTTTGTACATTTAGGATTTCTATTAACTTAGCATCAACATAAACTTCCTAAGCGGTACAACACTACTCTACGTAAAATCACGGCTTTGGCGTTACAGGTAGGATGTTGTATGTATCGTTCACTGAAAATTTTCAATTATTTTCTATAATGAGTTAAAAATTCGTGTTAAGTACTATCAAAAGTAAAGTAGTAACAGCTACATATTCATAATTAATAAGCAAAGTCAGTTATATTTTAAAGTTTTTTAAGTAGAGCTGCATTTCGTAATATTACGTGCGTGGCGCGTGGTGTATGATTTGTCGGAACCGTAATATCACGGCGACGGCGGTTAAAGGATTAATAATAATCATAACTTAATTTTTCGAATCAACTTAGGAAGTCTACCTAATATAGCTACTTAATTGAGATTTATTCACGAAAAGCGAAAAGATGATGCCTCGGCTTACAGAACGCTTATACAAATTACTATATGAATGCTCATATCACGTATAACATCGTCCATTACGCTCATTAAAAATCTTTTGATAAATCAAATCAAAATATTCTTTATTCAAATAGACTTTTACAAGCTCTTTTGAATCGTCATTTTGAGACAATCTGTGAAGGATTATGACAGATATTATAATTTAATAATTAAGAAGGCGTCTCTACCAGCCTAATTTATACTTTAACATTTACAATATTATATTAATTTGATAACTTAATCTTATAGAAGTTATCTTGGTTCTTACCACTCGTGCATATTGAATAAATAACTATGAGAATTATTTTATTTTATATCTTAAATTAATATATTATACCTTTAAAAACAAATTCCTAGTAAATACATATTACTATTTTAATCGGCGTATCCATGCTAGTGGCGTTGCGGGCAAAAAGTAGTAGATCAATAAAAGTGAAATGAAAATACAGATTAATAACAGAGTGAATTTTTATGTTAGTAACATAAGAATTTCACCTTACTAGTGTCTAGCTGTGATTTATACTTCACATTATGATACTCATTAAGTAACATATTATGTTAGTCCGACATTAACAGCTTTTTCTGTACTAAGGTTTACTCGTAAGGCTTAGGTACGCAGGTTAATACCTAACATATCTGTGAACTGTAGACACATTTGCAGATGTTTAGAAAAAAAAAATCGTTAGGCACTGCGAAAAAGCAAGCAAAGTCACGATAATAATAATATTATAAATATTCTCCACTTACGGTACGGCAGTTAGGAATATGTTACGATTATTCTATCTTTATGAGTAAGCCCTTAGTCCATTGATGTTGGTCGCCTGTAATGGAAAAGCGGTGTCGCGCCGGCAACCGAAATGCGATTAAACTTACGCTTTTATGTTGCTTTGAAAACGTACTTTTGCCGTCGTAGTTGGCACTCCGACTTATTGAAATCTACAATAAAAATTATTTTCGATTACCTAGTTATTTATTTGTACAAATGTTATCAATACTCTTCTAATAATTAACGAACTTGCAGAATAATCTAAATATTAAAATTACAAATTCGGGAGTTTGTATGTGTGTTTTTAAGTTTCTTTCTCCTTTGTGCTGTGACGGCTGGACGGATTTGGATGAAGTTCAAGATATATAAACTGGAGTAATATACATATAGGTACATACATAAGCTACTGTTTGTAAAAAACTTACATCCGAACGAGTCACTAGTCTTAAAATAAAGCTTTTAATTATGTTTACATAATATAATTTGATTACAAACAAACTAAACTGATTAGTTAATCGCGCGTATCGAAAAAGATTTGCCTTTATTAAGGTATTAAATATTTACAACCATGATATGGTTGTAAACATAACTTTATTTTAATTTTTCAAATCGATATAGGTAGTAAACTTTTGAACTGCATTTAACGCTCTATGATCTATGACAAAATGGAGATCAAGTTCATTGGTTAAGTTTAGGTCTATGTACGAGTATATCTAGAAGAACTTCTTTTAATTTAAATTCTTATTTTTCTTTAGAAAAAGCATAGTGAAAGCTGATTAAATTATCTGTTTTGTTTGAAGTGAATTTTAATTGTAGGAATTCAATAAAAGAGCTAAGAAAATGCGGCTTGTATTGAAGTCTTGAGAGCTAATGTTATAAAAATTCCAATTGAATATAATGGCATCATTTTTGTACGTTTCAACTTTATTGACGAGTGCAACATAATTTGATGGGTTTTTATAGCCACATGTTATGTAACCACACAATCGCTTAATTACATCTTACATCTGAATAAATATGAGTGAAAAGCCTTGCTTGAACAAGTGAATATATTTAATTAAGTGGACCCATCTTTTATAGAAGTCGGTAAAATAAATGTATAATATCCTTCATACATATAAGTCTAATGTATATCTTACATAAAGATGGTATACGTATATTATGTAAATTTACATTATAACACAAAATAGTTCCTCAGGTCGTCTATAACTTTCAACTTATATGTCATTAAAACTGAGAGCTGAGTGGTGTGTCACAAGGTTATCTCTAAAGTTTAGATTACTATGCTAAATACAGTTAAAAATGAAATTTTTATGTACATATTTGATTTATTTTCATTTACATTTCATTTTATCAAGATAGATTGAATAATCTTTACTCCTTAGGTACTAATATTATAAATGCGAAACTATGTATGCCTGCCTATCTGTCGCGCTTTCAAACCAAAACTATTGAACTGATTTAAATAAAATTTGGTACACAGATAGTGTAGACACTGAAGACATAGGCTACTCTTTAAGGCGAAAAAAGCTGTAACGCGTTGAAATAGTTTTTAACCGACTTCAAAAAAGGAGGAGGTTATATGTTCCGTTGTATGTATTTTTTTTATGTATGTTCACCGATTACTCCGCCATCTGTGGGCCGATTTCAAAAATTTTTCTTTTGATTGGTAGGGTATAGTTCCGAGGTGGTCCCATTGTCACCAAGTCAGGATCTGATGATGGGATCCCAGGGAAATCGAAGGCAACTCTCAAAATTTACAGGCACCTATTATGTTTTTGATATATTTTCTAAACCCGATAAAGCTTTTACGTATGAAAATCATCATCTCATGTGGATGAGCTGATGATGGAAGGTAAAATTCCTCAACAGTTGTTTTTTATGTGTTTTCACCGATTTCTCCGTGAATTGTGGGCCGATTTTAAAAATTTCTTTTTTGTTCGGTAGGGTATACATTCAAGATGTTCTCATTGTCACCAAGTCAGCACCTGATGATGGGATCCTAGAGAAATCGAGGGCAACCCTTAAATTTTATCGGCACTGATTACCTTTTTCATATATTTTCTAAAGCTGTTCAAGAATTTGTGATGATGTAAGGTATATATCCTCAACGGTTAGGAGTTGAAAGAAAATTCTTTCAATATTATACGTACTTATGAACTGATAGTCGTATTCCTTCAGGATATTAGGTGGATTGATAATAGAAGGTAAATCTTATTAACGTCTACGAGTTACGTGGAAAAATAGACGTGGACAAATCTCGATTGACTATTGTCGTTCATTTCAAAACTTCGCTGACTTATTGGAGCAGTAGTTTAGTTAGCCTTCCAATATTTTATTTAAACATAATAATTTCCACAAAAAAATTTAAAATAAATTATTTTTTAACAAAAATGAAAACCGACTTCAAAACGCTACAAATCGAAACTAAAAAGAAAAAAAAAATAATTTTAATTACTTAGTTATTGTTGGAGTCGGTGCCAGCCAAAGCAAAATAATCTTAATACAATTTAATTAATGTATCAATTTGTAAATATAATCAAAATATCCGTTCGAAAGTTCATTGCAAAGGCAGGATAAAACTGTCCTTCTTGGCTGGCACCGACTCCAACAATAACTAAGTAATTAAAATTATTTTTTTTCTTTTTAGTTTCGATTTGTAGCGTTTTGAAGTCGGTTTTCATTTTTTTAATATATCTTTATTGACTTAATTAACAAAAACTTACAGTACACTTTCTTAAACAACTATATTATCAGTAGTAAATTTTTTGTTGAAGTACTCGTATTATGTCATTTTTAAAGCTAGAAGCTTGAAACCAATTTTTAAGGTTTTTGATTAGATATAAATAAACAAGACATTCAAAGTTTGTAAAAATTTTATCCTATGGGGGATCCGACGGAAGAACTCAAGCGAAGCGCGAGTTAGTTCGTACTTCGCTATTAATTTATAATTTATATATCTATAGAATAAAAAGATTTCTTCATAAGCATGTTAAGATTAAATATTGTAGATTTTTTTGTTCGTTTGATTTTCTACACACGTTCTTAAAATTGGTCTATGATTTGGTAACAGTCCATTCGCACTGTGAATGAATGCATGCTGCAGTCAGAAATTACTCTTAATGATTCTCATGGCAAATCAACTCCTTTTATAGTATTTTTGTTTGTAAGTGTATGTGAAAGACGTTTTAACGGAGCTCAAACGACTAAGATTTATTAACAGCTCAAAGTACCGTTAAATCAATTTATTTTAAAATACTTGAATACAATTTATAAAGTTAATAAAATTTAATATATCTAAAACGAATATTCTAACATTAAATTAATGTAATGTTCTGCATAATTTAAAGATTGATGTACTCGACAAACTGTTATTAAAATTAATGTTGAATAAGTTAGTACTTAGTAGTATAAATGATTATGTTTGGGCCCTACTTTATACTTTCATTAGGAAGTAGAGGCACTGATTTGTTTAGCATCAATTTCAATCACATGAGTAAGATCACTTAAGATGTAATTTAGTTTGGTATATCGAACACAATTTATGGTAAGCCCGTGAGATAATGGCGAAACACTTAATGCTGTGAAAGCGACTTTAAGTGGTAGCTTATCGTAACTATTATCATTACACATAATCTACATGGGACGTTAAAAAGTAGGTAATTTTTCTGCTTTACAAATGAAAAATCCCAAGTATTTAAAGTTATATATTATGTGTACCTAGTGTATCAACTATCTAGTGTCCGTAACACAAGCCTCGTAGCTTACCACAGAACTAGATGACGCTGAGTGTAATATTGTCCTAACATATTTATTTATTTGTTACAACACGATTATATAATTATGTTGAAAACTTGATTTTTTATGTAGGAATATTTCTTAGTTCTATGAGCCTTATCTCAAGGAGACCGTTACGGAATGCCATCTTGATTTGCAAGATTTCTGCGGTAAGCATTACAGTAATTTGCTACTGTTATCAAATATTTTTAAGAAGAATTGTAATAACCTTGATTTAAATGATATATCAAATTATTAGTCACTTATTTATTAGTCACACTTTTTGTAGCAGGCCAGACCAGATAAAAATAAGCTTAAGGCACTTTCCGGTGTTTACTAACTCTAATAAAAATAATTTCAATTAATTGATTTGTTTTTCAAACAGCAGTATTTGAAAGGACAAATCAATGAATCTGCGTTCATTTATCATAATAGCGTTATTACAAACTGACATTCGATAATTCTATTTTAAAGTGTCATAATGGACGAATTAAATGTTCATGTAAAAGTCTATTTAAAATATGTAGTAAGTACTACGATAAGTTTTAACGGTTATTGTAGATTTCTCAGAGAAAAAAGTTTTTTATATGTTGACCTGGATAGTAACCAGCTCTCATCTTACCGAATTCCATTAAAAATAGTCCATACAAACAGGATAAATAATTTTAATATGCAAGTCATTTAAATGTTAGGTAGGTACATTTATAAAATAAAATTAGTATTCAAACTAACTCTATTACGCTATATCTAGCTGTGTGTCCTTTCCCAGTAAAGTTGACGTGTATATTTCGGAACTTCCTCAAATTGTTTTAATATCGACTTCGTAATATTTGACGTCAGTACTCATTATTAGTGTGCGAATCGCATAAGGTAAAGTTGATTATAATTTAGACTTTATTTTTATACAATTAATAACAAGTAATCCATAATCACTTACATCTTGAAAATATATAAATTCAGAATCAAACAACATAACTAACTTTGTGATAAACAGCTACGAGGGTAATAGTAATAATATTTACGATAAAAAACTTGACATTCGTTAGATCTCAATTTCATTATCGATACCGTAAACGTTTACCCCGAATGTAGTCCTTATTACCCCTATAAATAATTTCTCCTAGTGACACCACGCCATAACCAATCACATTGTGACTAGATCTACGCTTGAGAAATTATAGTGCACAAGTATACGGGCAAATACAAATGCACTCTTTATTCCTGTCACTCTCATACTCGATGATCGATGTTCCATGATCCAATTCCACTATCCTATCCTAAGTGAGAGAATTTTAAGGAGGTTTCTAACAACGTGAAATGTTATAGCGTTGCGAATTTCGCAATATATTATATATAATACATACCAATATTATAAATATACACACTATAATAGGTAATAATACTTTCTGATATAAAACTTAAAGCGTACTTTATACATAAATTAATGACAAGTTTAACCTAAATCGTGAAGAGATCAATGTGAAGTGCTAGAAAATAAATTGGATAATTAAATGAATAGCTACGGAGAAGTCGTCAACAATAGAGAAATTATTTTTTTACGGAATTTAAAATTTATTTGGATTGATTTAATGACAAAAAATACACTATCTACTTATACATTTTCTCAATCCCATCTCAATTCTCAATAATATTGACATATGTATCTTTATTATGAAAATTTGTGCTTTATTAATTGCGCAGTAACTACTTGTTATTAAGTACAAAGTTTAAAAACAAAAAATCTTTTAGTGTGATTTCTCTGAATCTATACATTTTAGTGCCAGACGCCAGTTGGAAGCGATTTGTCGAATGGTATAACAAAGGCAACGACGAGAATTTGAATTGTTCTAAAATATTATAGGTTTAGTTTATTTCCTGTGTAACTTCTCTTCCAGAAATTTTAATAACTTACATATTTTGTGTGAATTAATAATAAAAAGCAATAATAATAAGGGTCCCAAAAAGTAACTCTATTGAATATTTTATTTAGTTTTGGTTTTATCGCTTAAATATTAGCGTCAAGTGTGATTAATGAATAGGTACTTACAAACCCTAAGGAAAAGAACAATTAGCAAAAACTGACCAGGTGTGAAACATTCGCACTTTTCTACTTGGGGTTTCAAATTTCAATCGCTATTCAATATAAGGTTCTATTTTATGCATAAGTACGTAACACAAAATATATATTATTTGATGGTAAAGAAATCATGGGGCACTCACGCAATGGATATACATTGAATGAAATAATACTTTATTTAATACACCAAACACCTTTATGTATTTATAATTTTAAACTAAACTTAAGTTCGATCCTGGGGTGGATGTATATTAGACGTAAATTGGTAATATGTAGAGTCTAGTTTTGAGTAGATCTGTGCAAAGTACCTCATT
This sequence comes from Boloria selene, assembly GCA_905231865.2. Classification (NCBI taxonomy): domain Eukaryota; kingdom Metazoa; phylum Arthropoda; class Insecta; order Lepidoptera; family Nymphalidae; genus Boloria; species Boloria selene. The sequence goes on from HG993133.1 coordinate 6,242,663, forward strand.
GCTATTTAACTCGTTCTTTATGTTATAGTGGAAGTAGATATATATCTTTTGCTATATTTACAATAAAGTATTAGTTATATAGCTATATCGAAACCTTGACAAAGTTACACAATATACACGTGCTTAAAAGCAGGTGCGAGGTGTTGTATTCTTTTTACTAGTCTACATAATAATTCGTTGAATAATTTAATACAAAATAAAGGAACCTTAACAAAATAACCGCATTTCTAAATGTTTTTTGGGTAGACAGTAAGCCCAAGTACATTTATAATATGTTTGTATTTAAAGCTATACCTGCATATACATAATATGTGTATTGTAAGAACTATCTGATAGCCATAACACAAGTCGTAACTATGAAAATAGATGGTAAAGTGTAATTGAGACAGGACTGGAACACTAGTCCCAAAATATTTACTTCTTTATTATTTTTTTAATTTTGTGTAATCTTTCATCACCTATAATCGTGTCAGAAATAATTTACATTCCTGTCCTATGGCAGGTAGTATTTATGGGAAGTAAAAAACAATACGGCAGGACCAAGTACCTACACTTTTATAATAATACAAGTACAAATAGTGAAATAAGAGAGTAAGGAAAACTAACATCGTAATTTATTACTGCAACTGATTATCTAGATAGCATATTGCTGTGAGTTCTAAAATTTTGTTCTCGAACAAAAGTTGAAAACTAATTTTAAAGTAGATTACATCTATGAAAGTATATGTGCATTCGATTAGTTTGTGGCTGATATTATTTGAAATAAAGTTGATATATGTATATAGACCCTTCTATTCATGTCCCTCTTGGAGATGGTGAAATTATATGGAATCCGTTTTTGAATTTGCCTACGTAATTTTCAAATATAATAAATATGGTTAATTAGAAAGATCCTTTTAGCAAATGTCGGTGTAAGCTCAGCAAATATAAAATATGGAGGTAAAAGTTCAAATATTAGGCGACTAACGGCGGGCAGAAATTAAATGCCACTTTGTCTTGGAGGGCTTCCAAAGGTTTCCCTTGTGAAATATAAGCATTTGTCAAGCTAGCTGCTTATTCATAACGTTGGTTGAGTAATATCATATTCCGTTACAAACGTCCAACTTGTATCCTTTGCAAATTTTAATATTCATACAAAAACAACACAGCAAGTTTAAATATTGCGCTAAGATAAACAAAGACTGTGTTAAAAGGTTTGTTGGTTCAATGTTTTTAAAATGAACCAAAGAGTTAGAAATAATTGTTTAAATATTTAAAAATAAGGTATGTACCTATTTTTTATTTTAATACTACTGATATATCCTGGCTTTATTCGTGTCCCGGAATTTTAAAGATTTGCTCTAGCTTCGTTCAATTCGGTGCATAGGTGCCTTAGAATGTATTAATCCAGTTTATAGACTATCCGTATACTAAGTTTAATCCAAATCCATTCAGCCGCTTTGATGGTAAAGAGTAAAAAAAATATTTATAGGTGCAAATGTCCATTACATTTATAATATCTTATTACGAAAAAGGAACAGTGGTAACTGTACGCAGAAATTAACAAAACTAACCGACCGATATATGATAAGCTAGCACCTACATTTGTTTTCATTATAGCATAACAAGAACTCGTGTAATTAATCACAGTCGGAATTGCACTGTAATTGTTATGAATTAGGTATTTTGTCAAGGACAGTCGAAAATATTCCAATATAAACAACATTACATGTGTAGCATTAATTATGAGTAAGAATAATAATTTAATCGATCTCGATGTTTTATATAATATTGCATGCGGATAAGCGTGTTCTCACCTCTAACGTCCTATTTTCCAACAAGTTTACTCAATACGTTAAAAATATATTCTGCTAATGTACATTTAGGCGTATTGCGCGGTACAAGTATTAAAGTAGATGATTACAGACATTCTTATAAATTATCTTATAGAAAAGTGTTCAACAGAATCACTACATACAGTTTACATATTATAAAACAAAGTCCTCCGTCGCGTCTGTCTGTCTGTTCGCGATAAACTCAAAAAATACTGCACACTGGATAGCATTGTTTTCGAGGCAGATTTTAGTATATAATTTGTCAAGTTCTTGTATACTAGCGGGTACCGCGGCTTCACTCGCGCTAAATCTAGGGATGAGCCCGAGCGAAGACATCACATGTCTTTCGAAAACTTTCTAGGTTCCCTCAAAATGCAGGTTTTCTTCAACGTAAGGTAATCGCATTAAAATAATTCGCACATGTATATGTACAAGACCCGGGATTTAAACCCGCTTCATTCGTGTGTCATGAAATAAAAATAAATATTTACAAAAACTAATTTTAAATATAATATATAAAATAAATACCTACTTAAAATAGTTCATAAATAAGACCTGTACATATAAAAGCATGATTGTAAAGTTGAGCACTAAGAAAGCCTTGTAATTATTATGTGGCACGCACTAACCCTTTATTTACGTGAACTTGGCTATTTTATGCCTCTATCACTCAGAGTGGATGCGGAATGCCTAGGTAATACTCATGGGAACAAAGACTGGATTCTATGTCTTAAATATGTACAACCTGAAAACAAAAGCTACTTTTATAAGTTGTATATAAACACTAATCAGCCTCTTACTTTTTCTTGTATATAGTGAGAGTGATTTTTATTATTCTTTATCAACTATTGTTTATGTTATAAGTTTTAATTTTTAAATATACTTTCTTCTTTCGTTTATAGTAAGGAACCAAAAATATGTTATCATTATAAACTAGAGTGTACTTTCACTAATAGATCTCTATTTATAGAAGTGTCGACTTACCATTTGATTTCAGTTAGATATTATGTGAGTGATACGTGATTTAGACTGAAATAAAGTTTATTACATATTTATTCATTTTTCTTAGTTAAAGAGGTAAGTAAAAGTAGAGGAAAAATAAATAATATATAAATGGTGTCGTGGGACACCAGGTAGGAACGAAGTTCCTTCGGTTAATGTAGAATCGATACAATTTGCAAAAAAAAAATCGTGCTCAATTTTATGTAGGTTTTCTTGATTTTTCTCTTAAATTTTGCTGATTAGTTTTTATTTAAGTACAGGAAAGTATTTAGATAATTCAGTATTTTAGGAAATAATAAATAACGTAAAATAAAAAAAATCATAATTCAAATTATCAACTAAAATAATCAAATATGTCTCTTTAAGTAAAACTAAAATGAAATCAAATAAAATAAATATAACAATAGAGTTTAGTAGTAATTTGAATAATTTTCATTCACCTAATTATCTTAAAGAGAAAACAAAGCTTTAGTTTTATTAAACCCAAAATTGTTTTGTAAACCATCCGATGAGATCGATTTACAAAATCACCGCAACGGAAACGTAAAATAATCCTGAAATATATATTATATAAAATATAAATATACAATAATCTTGAATCTGAAAAACATATTGTACTACATTAATCAACAATAAATGTGAAGTGAAACCTGACATAAATAAAATTAAATAAATCTGGACTACTATAAAATAGCGCTTTTGCATGGACTATAATTGTCATGAATAAATATCACTTTGTTTACACGATTATAAGTCAATCTAGACCTTTTGGCAGACAAAACTAACCCAGCGGTCAAGAAAACTCTTTCACTAGGCGTACTTGTTGCGGGTACTCCTAAAATCGACGTCGCTAGCGAAGAAAGCCACGGGAAAGAATCCTTATTTACAAGCCAGTAATTCAAGAAATCTACATCTTTAAGATCCTGCAGCTTGCATGTTGCAAAATATTTCCAATATTCTTGTTCAATTGGATCATCTACAGGTACAGACTGAGTTTCAATGCCAGAATGCTTTTCGGAAAGCCTGATTAGAAAGGAACTAACGGTAACGGTATCAGATGTCGTAGTCGGTCTTGCTACTGCTTGAGATTCAGAAGTCTCCATAGAAGGGATTAGATGTGGACGACTTTTAACAATTTCTCTGATGTAATCTGATAAGAAAGACACCCTTGTTTGATTGGAAATCTCAAGATACACATCTACTTCACGTATCCCTTGAAAGCGACAGTCCAACAAAGTAGCAGCCACTATTAGTTTTGTGATCGGGAATCGGTGATTTAATTTATCCATCATATTTCTTTTAAGAGTTAACAATACAAGTGGTTCATCATCATCTGAGGACTGTAGTGCGTCTTTAATTTCTGATCGGAATATCAGCGCAACATTTAAAGATGTCGATTTTTGAGAACTTAGTATTTCTACAATGACCTTGATTTTTTTTTAGAAATGTGAGTAAATATGTCATTAACTTCCACTCAAAATTGTTTAATTTAAGTTGCTCTTCGCCAATTTTGTCAAGCAAGATGTTGACAGCGTAACAATTGCAAGAATGATTTAAACTTTCTAGCATGGCCAAAACGCTGTGCCAGCGTGTCGGTGTCGAAGTTTTTATGCTTGGTATTGGCTTCATAAAATCATCGATTTCCCTCGCCATCATCCATCTAATTATAATCGTACACAAAATTATCAAGGATTGGATCCCTCTTGTCGTTTTCCAAATCTTCTCCTGTTTTTTCTAGTAAAACAATTATTTTTCGCTGTTCCTTATCAGCTTCAGCTTCTAATTCAGGTAATCTATATCGCAGCTTCTTCACTATTTTTTGCACTTTGTAACCAGTCTCTTTACTTCTTGGGTCGAATTTATTCCATCGACATTCACCAAATTATGAAGACCATGGCCCAAGCAGAGATGACTGTTAAGTGAAGCCAAATCGACTGCACGTTTAACATTTGCTCCGGCGTCCGTGACAGCAAAAATAGTTTTATCAAGCAATCCAAAGTCATTTCTTACTTCAGCGATCATATCACAAATTTTTTGACCAGTTTTTTTTTCGGTTATTAAGGTCGTTAATAACGTGAAATATTTGAGTTGCATATCTGTATAAAACATATTGTTACAATTAGATTCTCACTTTACGTTGTACTTTATATAAAGGAAAGGGGAAAAATATATACCTTCTGTCAGATAATGGTATGTGAAAGTGATATAATTTTGACTCCGATATTGATCGCTCCACAAATCAAAAGTTATTGCTCCACAGCATGACGCATCTAGCTGATATTGTCTTTTTCACATGTGATAAACAGCTTTCAAATACATCGTCCAGAGCCGTTCCAGATATTGTAAAACGAGATGGTAAATCTGCCGTGTTCCCAATTACCTTGTATTTCTAAAAAAAGGTAACTAACTTTAATCATTGAAGTCAAGTCTATGGATTAAATGAAGAAATTCTTTATTTTAATGTATCTACGTACACCACGTGTACCTACCATGAAAAAGTCTTGCATTCATTTGTCTGATACTGAGTTAAATGGCATCAAAGAGCGACAAAACCAGAGAGCTAGATCTCGCGCTAGGAACCACTTGTCATTAGTTGACGACGCTGAGGATATACTCTGCTTTGAAGTTGAAGGCCTGCTGGTAGTAAAGAAATCTTGTATTGTCTTTTTAGCAGCTATACCCTTTTCTCGTAGACCATGAACATCGCGAAGGTGACAAATTAGATTTCCAGTGCTCACACATTTACTGTAAGACTTTACTTTTGTTCTAAAACATTAATCAGATGGAATTATATTAATATAGTACATGAGTAATGAGTTCGGAAGTAAAATAATAATAATAAAATAACCAATGTAAAATATTTTATATTTATAAATAAACTAATACTTACGTATAAATTAAATAATATTAATTCTTTTGCACTAAATAATTTCCCACTATTATCACTGTCAATTGCATTCAAGTCACTTGTTACTTCACTTGCCATTGTTACTATGACGACTGTCGCGCCTGCGCACTATTTAACGGTTTTATTCCACGCTTTTACTATCACATATTTTTCAGTTCGGTCGCGCAGCAAAATCCCTATCTCCTCCAGCCTGCCGTAAGGAACTTCGTTCCAATAAAAACATTCAGAACAGCGTTGTTTCTGTCGTGACGTTTTTTTCACGACACTGGGAAAAAGAAGTTTATCTTTTTACTTAGTTTACTCGTATTTGGCTAGTGAGTGAACTCTAAATTGATGTCAAGCCGGTGGCGGGTAATCGTCATTGTTCCCCTTGGACATCCTAAGTCCAAAGTATCGTCGTTCATAACAAGCTGTCCTGAGGGTATTTTAATTATATACAGAATCATACATATCTAATGGTCAGGAGTAATAATAACCAATTTACGCTTGCAGCAACAACACTCACTTTACGGCGATGTTGTATGAGAAAGTAGCACCTACTTACTGACCGAAGAGGTCATACCGGCGTATTTGTGCTATTACGAATGATAGAATGATTTATATTTTATATATGACTGGACATAGATATAAAATAGAAGTGTCTGTTTGTTCCTGTTAATCTCTGAAAACGGCTATACCGATTTTTACGGGACTTTCACACGCAGATAGCTAATGTTATAAGAAGTAACTTAGGCTACTTTTCTTTTAGAAATTATATATATTTATTTTAATATTTTAATTACGAAATGCATTTTTGTGCTACAAACTTTATATTTGATAGAATGCACCTAGGGACGAACCCGAGGGAAGTGAGGCTGATTTGCTAGTATATGATAAAAACGTTTATACGACTAAAGTAAACGATAAGCTTCGCGCTTCGAGGTATGGCGTATCCAAACTTGTTGTCGTTAATGTAGTATCAAAATTTAACTATCGCTGTGATGAGTAACTCAATACAAAATGCACCTAATGCCATTGATCTAATTTTGAACTCAAACTATTATACAACCAAAGATATCAATATTGTAATCTACGTACATTATTTATGTGTTCTGGATAAAATCGTTATAAAGTTTTAATTTTGTTATTCTCTTTATATACGTCGCAGTTATTATTCCCTGCGTGTTGGACATGTCCTAAAGGAATACAAAGTTAGGATTACGACCAAATCATGTCTTTATTTCTAAAATATGACTACAAGTTTTCGTACCGACAAAAAAATTATTTACTTGTAAAGCAAGGAATTGTTTCTACATTATTTGTTGCCTTTGTAATATACGCTTTAGTTTTTTATTTCCAACAGTTCAATTTTCTTTTCTTTTTTGGAACGAAGTTCCTTACGGCAGGCTGGAGGAGATAGGGATTTTGCTGCGCGACCGAACTGAAAAATATGTGATAGTAAAAGCGTGGAATAAAACCGTTAAATAGTGCGCAGGCGCGACAGTCGTCATAGTAACAATGGCAAGTGAAGTAACAAGTGACTTGAATGCAATTGACAGTGATAATAGTGGGAAATTATTTAGTGCAAAAGAATTAATATTATTTAATTTATACGTAAGTATTAGTTTATTTATAAATATAAAATATTTTACATTGGTTATTTTATTATTATTATTTTACTTCCGAACTCATTACTCATGTACTATATTAATATAATTCCATCTGATTAATGTTTTAGAACAAAAGTAAAGTCTTACAGTAAATGTGTGAGCACTGGAAATCTAATTTGTCACCTTCGCGACGTTCATGGTCTACGAGAAAAGGGTATAGCTGCTAAAAAGACAATACAAGATTTCTTTACTACCAGCAGGCCTTCAACTTCAAAGCAGAGTATATCCTCAGCGTCGTCAACTAATGACAAGTGGTTCCTAGCGCGAGATCTAGCTCTCTGGTTTTGTCGCTCTTTGATGCCATTTAACTCAGTATCAGACAAATGAATGCAAGACTTTTTCATGGTAGGTACACGTGGTGTACGTAGATAACTTAAAATAAAGAATTTCTTCATTTAATCCATAGACTTGACTTCAATGATTAAAGTTAGTTACCTTTTTTTAGAAATACAAGGTAATTGGGAACACGGCAGATTTACCATCTCGTTTTACAATATCTGGAACGGCTCTGGACGATGTATTTGAAAGCTGTTTATCACATGTGAAAAAGACAATATCAGCTAGATGCGTCATGCTGTGGAGCAATAACTTTTGATTTGTGGAGCGATCAATATCGGAGTCAAAATTATATCACTTTCACATACCATTATCTGACAGAAGGTATATATTTTTCCCCTTTCCTTTATATAAAGTACAACGTAAAGTGAGAATCTAATTGTAACAATATGTTTTATACAGATATGCAACTCAAATATTTCACGTTATTAACGACCTTAATAACCGAAAAAAAAACTGGTCAAAAAATTTGTGATATGATCGCTGAAGTAAGAAATGACTTTGGATTGCTTGATAAAACTATTTTTGCTGTCACGGACGCCGGAGCAAATGTTAAACGTGCAGTCGATTTGGCTTCACTTAACAGTCATCTCTGCTTGGGCCATGGTCTTCATAATTTGGTGAATGTCGATGGAATAAATTCGACCCAAGAAGTAAAGAGACTGGTTACAAAGTGCAAAAAATAGTGAAGAATCTGCGATATAGATTACCTGAATTAGAAGCTGAAGCTGATAAGGAACAGCGAAAAATAATTGTTTTACTAGAAAAAACAGGAGAAGATTTGGAAAACGACAAGAGGGATCCAATCCTTGATAATTTTGTGTACGATTATAATGAGATGGATGATGGCGAGGGAAATCGATGATTTTATGAAGCCAATACCAAGCATAAAAACTTCGACACCGACACGCTGGCACAGCGTTTTGGCCATGCTAGAAAGTTTAAATCATTCTTGCAATTGTTACGCTGTCAACATCTTGCTTGACAAAATTGGCGAAGAGCAACTTAAATTAAACAATTTTGAGTGGAAGTTAATGACATATTTACTCACATTTCTAAAAAAAAATCAAGGTCATTGTAGAAATACTAAGTTCTCAAAAATCGACATCTTTAAATGTTGCGCTGATATTCCGATCAGAAATTAAAGACGCACTACAGTCCTCAGATGATGATGAACCACTTGTATTGTTAACTCTTAAAAGAAATATGATGGATAAATTAAATCACCGATTCCCGATCACAAAACTAATAGTGGCTGCTACTTTGTTGGACTGTCGCTTTCAAGGGATACGTGAAGTAGATGTGTATCTTGAGATTTCCAATCAAACAAGGGTGTCTTTCTTATCAGATTACATCAGAGAAATTGTTAAAAGTCGTCCACATCTAATCCCTTCTATGGAGACTTCTGAATCTCAAGCAGTAGCAAGACCGACTACGACATCTGATACCGTTACCGTTAGTTCCTTTCTAATCAGGCTTTCCGAAAAGCATTCTGGCATTGAAACTCAGTCTGTACCTGTAGATGATCCAATTGAACAAGAATATTGGAAATATTTTGCAACATGCAAGCTGCAGGATCTTAAAGATGTAGATTTCTTGAATTACTGGCTTGTAAATAAGGATTCTTTCCCGTGGCTTTCTTCGCTAGCGACGTCGATTTTAGGAGTACCCGCAACAAGTACGCCTAGTGAAAGAGTTTTCTTGACCGCTGGGTTAGTTTTGTCTGCCAAAATGTCTAGATTGACTTATAATCGTGTAAACAAAGTGATATTTATTCATGACAATTATAGTCCATGCAAAAGCGCTATTTTATAGTAGTCCAGATTTATTTAATTTTATTTATGTCAGGTTTCACTTCACATTTATTGTTGATTAATGTAGTACAATATGTTTTTCAGATTCAAGATTATTGTATATTTATATTTTATATAATATATATTTCAGGATTATTTTACGTTTCCGTTGCGGTGATTTTGTAAATCGATCTCATCGGATGGTTTACAAAACAATTTTGGGTTTAATAAAACTAAAGCTTTGTTTTCTCTTTAAGATAATTAGGTGAATGAAAATTATTCAAATTACTACTAAACTCTATTGTTATATTTATTTTATTTGATTTCATTTTAGTTTTACTTAAAGAGACATATTTGATTATTTTAGTTGATAATTTGAATTATGATTTTTTTTATTTTACGTTATTTATTATTTCCTAAAATACTGAATTATCTAAATACTTTCCTGTACTTAAATAAAAACTAATCAGCAAAATTTAAGAGAAAAATCAAGAAAACCTACATAAAATTGAGCACGATTTTTTTTTGCAAATTGTATCGATTCTACATTAACCGAAGGAACTTCGTTCCTACCTGGTGTCCCACGACACCATTATATATTATTTTATTTTATGAATCATTTCGGCTATTTTTATATGGCGCCTCTATATGCCTAATGACTTAATGCACAGTGGTTATATGGGCGTGGTTATGCATTCATATTTCATAACAGGTTTTAAGTTGTGGAATTTAGAAATTATTTATTATTTTATAATTTTATGTTATCGAATACTCCTTAATGTAATTGACCACTTGAGGCAGATATGTTAAAACGTTGAATTAAATGAGTTGTTTTAAATACCTAGTTTAGATGTCGTTTGACATATGTTTTTTCGTTCTAGGTACAGGTTCTAAAAAATAACTGATATTATTGTTTATTATATAGTGTAAAAGGTGATACAGTACAGCTTTTAAAATTTGTGAATTGAAATAAATGATATTATGTGAGGGAGGTCACGGGTTTGATTTCTACATAAAGCTGTAATGAGAGTTTGGACTTAATACAATATATTTTTCTATTCTATTTTTGTATTTAGATATGGATGGTTTATAAAATGGTTTTTTACTAATTGTGCGTAACATGTCCGAGATAAACGAGTTGAAACGAAAATGTTCATATATTGTTGCTGACATTACTTGTATGCAATCTAATATTAGTCGTATGTTGATCTAAATGCGTATTTCAGTGTTTTGGCGAGCTGTGTAGCTACCAGTTAGAATGAGAAATTCTATGTATTTAATAAACAGATAGACATATTCATTAGTTTGCATTATTATAATGCCAATATAATTGTATATTCGTTTGGAATTAACTAAAAATCTGATGAACTGATTTAGATAAAAAATTATAAAGATAATTTGAAACCCAGGATAGGACATACATACAATATTTTTTATTTATTCATTTATGAAAATAATAATCTATAGTTTCTACTCCATACTAAGCGTTAAAACGTACCTGAGATTAATTCCGAGCGAAGCGAGGGTGAGTCGCTAGTATAACATAATTGTTTTAATTTTTAAGTCTGATTTCTTTCCTGTTTTTATCCTATTAATAATGTTATCTGTATTGCTATCAATATAATTGCACTGTATACGCTAGTTCTAATTAATAAAAACATTACTCTAATATTATATGATTTCTATTATCGAATTAAAGCATTAATAGTACAGATAAATACTCGATTAATTTAAAAGTTAGCTTGTCCAGAAGATGTTTTTAGCATTGAATTAAAAAAAAACAGGATCTTCAAACGATCGTAAATGAGTTTTTGATTGGTTGACCTGTCATGATGTGTACTTTTTAACCGACTTCAAAAAAAATTCAAAAAAGGAGGAGGTTATATGTTCCGTTGTATGTATTTTTTTTTTTTTTTTTTATGTATGTTCACCGATTACTCCGCCGTCTGTGGGCCGATTTCAAAAATTTTTCTTTTGATTGGTAGGGTATAGTTCCGAGGTGGTCCCATTGTCACCAAGTCAGGATCTGATGATGGGATCCCAGGGAAATCGAAGGCAACTCTCAAAATTTACAGGCACCTATTATGTTTTTGATATATTTTCTAAACCCGATAAAGCTTTTACGTATGAAAATCATCATCTCATGTGGATGAGCTGATGATGGAAGGTAAAATTCCTCAACAGTTGTTTTTTATGTGTTTTCACCGATTTCTCCGTGAATTGTGGGCCGATTTTAAAAATTTCTTTTTTGTTCGGTAGGTTATACATTCAAGATGTTCTCATTGTCACCAAGGCAGCATCTATAGCAAGGGATCCTAGAGAAATCGAGGGCAACCCTTAAATTTTATCGGCACTGATTACCTTTTTCATGTATTTTCTAAAGCTGTTCAAGAATTTGTGATGATGTAAGGTATATATCCTCAACGGTTAGGAGTTGAAAGAAAATTCTTTTAATATTATACGTACTTATGAACTGATAGTCGTATTCCTTCAGGATATTAGGTGGATTGATAATAGAAGGTAAATCTTATTAACGTCTACGAGTTACGTGGAAAAATAGACGTGGACAAATCTCGATTGACTATTGTCGTTCATTTCAAAACTTCGCTGACTTATTGGAGCAGTAGTTTAGTTTAGCCTTCCAATATTTTATTTAAACATAATAATTTCCACAAAAAAAATTAAAATAAATTATTTTTTAACAAAAATGAAAACCGACTTCAAAACGCTACAAATCGAAACTAAAAAGAAAAAAAAATAATTTTAATTACTTAGTTATTGTTGGAGTCGGTGCCAGCCAAAGCAAAATAATCTTAATACAATTTAATTAATGTATCAATTTGTAAATATAATCAAAATATCCGTTCGAAAGGTTATTGCAAATGCAGGATAAAACTGTCCTTCTTGGCTGGCACCGACTCCAACAATAACTAAGTAATTAAAATTATTTTTTTTTCTTTTTAGTTTCGATTTGTAGCGTTTTGAAGTCGGTTTTCATTTTTGTTATTTGCGATGCTTTCAGAATTCTTTATTTTATACTTAAATTATACTATAAGTTGTGTAAGAATGCTTAGTAAAAATGCCTTTACACCTAAATTTGAAATGACCTTGTCATCAAGGATAGGCAATCTAGTATTACGCTGCGCACTAAATTTAAAAAAAAAACTAGACGACCGAGGGAAAATCAATACCAGTAAAAAGATCCGGCCATTGTCTACCACGATGGCCAAGTGTGGGTTGGTGGACTTCACATGTTTTCCAAAAACTTTCTAGGTTTTCTCAGATATACAGGTTTCATTATGAAGTTTTTCTTTACCATAAGATAGGTGGTAATCATGTTGAAATTTTTACGCACATGAAAACACCAGATGCGAAATTCGGTATTTGAACCTGCTTCACTTGGTTTCGCAAGCGAGCGCGTTACCCTTTGGGCTAATACAGTTACAGTTATGGTATACGTCGAATTAATGGACAGTTTTACTAAACAGCACATAAGCATACAAACAAACGACGTCATATGTTTAATATTTGCTTGAATTGTTTAGTCTATTTCGTGCGGAGTATGAACACCGGTGTGTTATTCAATTTATTTTTGTTAGCGAATAAAACAAATTAATATGAATAATGTACTAGGAAACGAAGCGCAGGCGCCACATGGCCGATCTGCGTCCAAGCGTATCGTGGGAATTTGTTAAAACTCGGATCTCAAAGGCCTAGACTAGTTCTCAAAGTCGATATTATTTATTAATGTTTATCTTTTACCTTTATACAACATTAGAACGTTTTTAAATAATTGAGCTGCATTTTTATAATTGAAATTGAGTTATAAAGGAAACTATTAATTTAATTTGATTTGTAGTATAAACATCCTGAAAAAAAGCAAATCTATACTAATATTATAAAGAGGAAAGTTTTGTATGTAACGAATTGGCTCAAAAAGTACTGGACAGATTTTAGATATTCTTTCACCATTATAAATATTATTATCAGAATTAGCATTGACTTTGATTTCTTTATTGGCAAGGAATTTATATAAAAAGGATTAATTATATGTAAAAAAACATATTTGTTCGTAAAAATCGAAATGTAATTCGTCTGTTCGTTGCTAGAGCAAGGCCAAGTACTTTTTAAATACATTTTTTAATAATTTCCTCTGATTTTATATGGACCATATCCAGTCTTTCAAAGTTATTCTAGTAATTTATTGCTATGATAAAATATAATCAAGGCAAGATAATAGCTCTTGCGTATAATGTCAAGAATTTCATCACGGACATGCAGGTTCGTTCACGACGTTTTGATTAGGTACTTAAGTTGTAACTTAGAAGTAATTTATATCTCTTCATTTATTTAGTAGGTACATTTACAGTTATATTTAAAACTTGTAAATACAAAAGTGAGTGTTATTTTTAAATTTGTTTGTTCGTATTGAATGATAGGTACTCGTAGCAGTAACTTAAAATCTTAAGATTCAGTGTACCTACTTACCTACATATTATGTTATGTTATTGCAATTTGTTTGCACAGCACAAGTGTTATTTTTCATATATTTTAAACCTATTTACAAATATAAAACTAGTTTTTAAAGCGTAAAATAATGTTGCCTAAAATATTTATACAACTCTGTTTTGAGAGAGCTTTTACAGACCGGCTCCTTATTCATAATACGAATAGTTTTTAAGCTAATGTAGGTCACGAAGCTTTTACCGAGTTTGAGGCAATGGTTGGGATAGCTTTATTTCTATGATACGCTCTTCAACATGTTTCCAGCTCATCTTAAAACTAACTAACCATTTTCCACAACTATCAAATTCTAATTTACATATTAATAAACGTAAATTCGACAGAATCAAAACTGTAGAACTATGCAATATGTAGGTATGTTACGCGATATCGGCAACCGATTTAATGCTAATATTTTTAATTTTAATGTTTAAATATGTAATTAAGGCGAGCGAAGCGAGACCTAACACAATGCCACAATCTGAGCATTTTGTGGTACACTTCACTGAAAAACTAACACGCCTATAGATTTGTGCTGTAACATAGTAGTTCTAGATGTGTTATCTGTCAAAAGATAATAATTTTACGAACATTAAAAAAATGAACGAGCCCTTACAAAGCTCAGCTTTTGCTAGTAGGTATATATTACATTCCAAATATTATTTTAAATTTTAAACAAAATTATTTTACAAACAAACTAAATTAATATTTAATAAATATAGATTCAAAATTGTTATTGCTATTTTTTCAAACTGAATTTATTAACGAGAATTTAAAGTTGACAGAAATTAAAAATAATCATTGTTCATAAAGTTATTGAATTTTTTAAAATTTATTATAAATTCATCGACATTTCTGATAACATAACATAAAAATTGAGATAAAATGGTCATAAAAAGCTTCAAATTACATTCTTCGACTGATACTATCGAAAAGTTATCTATTAATTTATAGTTATTTTATACTTATCTATAAAGAAATTTTCATTATAAGAAACGAAAATATCAAAATCACTACATAGTATAAAACAAAGTCGCTTCCCGCTGTCTGTCTGTCCCTATGTATGCTTGGATCTTTGAAACTACGCAACGGATTTTGATGCGGTTTCTTTTAATGGATAGAGTGGAATCAAGAGGAGGTTTATATGCATAACTAGCGGAACCCACGGCTTCGCTTGCGCTTATCTAGGGACGAGGTTGAGCGAAGCGAGGGAGAGCCGCTAGTATCATATAAAGCGAAGTTCTTTATGTGAATGTTTAATGGGAAATTTTAATGTTTCGTTATCATAATAATTATTTTTCTTGCATAATATTCACAATCGTCCGGCAAAGATAAAATAAAGTGATTAAAATTGCAACAAAGGCGTAATATTCATTTGCAGCTTAATGAACGATACTAACTGGATGCTTTTAAATTAACGAGATATACTGAGGATAGGCTTCGTTAACAGCATTTAACATGTCTCATAATGGCTTGTTAACGAACGCCACTTTATTAATAGATGGCATTATTTATAGGGCTTATATTCGTTCAGGTAAATACGAAGCAATAATATTTTACAGCGATGCCGCAATACACTGACTTTCTGTATCTTAATAACGAATTGAATTTGGATGTCTGATTAATTATATTAGAAAGTAGAGTCATGTTAAAACTATGAAAGTAATTGTACATTTATAAATACTACTAGTAATATAACTCAAACTTATATTGTGATGATTCAATATTTCATTGAATTATTTTTTTCATATACGTAATACGACTGATTAAACGTTGTCGTGTCTCTAAATTCCTAACAGTGGCCAATGTGATTTGTGCTGTTGTGTTGGTAATACATATTATGATATTTTCATTCATATCATATCTTTCGTCTATCATTAAAATCTATTAGGCGTTTTAGCGTGAAAAATTACAAACATACTTACAAAGTTAGCACGGAATATATTAAGCATAGTAGTACGCTTAATAATGTTATTTCTGGAAAGTAATAGCTATAACGATCTATTTCTCAATTTGTGTCATATAACTTAAACGAAAGCTCTTGTGTAGTAATTTTACTATTATCGTGTTCATGGTGGCACTGCGCCATGCACTAATGAAAATATCGCGTGTAATCCGCTCGTTTATATCTCGAAGGTCCAATCTTGGTGTTTGATTTTGTTTATGTTGGGATTTGCGAGCTACTGTTTGGTAACGTTCGTTGTTGCTTAGCTTATTATACAATCTAAATATAAAACCTTATATTTATCATACAACCTAAATTATCTATGATCACTATAAATTTAATTTTCTTTTTATTAAATTTACAAATATTGAATAAAATCGTTTTTTTTATTAAAATGCTTTGTAATGTATACTTATGCCTACAAGTTACAACAATCCTGGCAAGCTAATAAGCTATTTCTTTATATTTTAAAATACTTAAGCAAAAACTTTATTCATAAAAAATGAGGACTGATCCATCATTTAAATTGTAATTTAGATAAATCAAACGCACTTGACCTGAAAGCTCTTCACCCAGATTAGCAGGTATTCTTTCGATGTAGCGCTTTCGCCTTACTGTATTTTATTTTTAATTGTTAAATTTTTTCAATTATTATTAACTAGAAACTCACCCTTGCTTCGCTCGGGTTCATCTCTAAAGCTCAAATTTAGAGTTTGTAGCACAAAAAATCGTTCCGTATTTAAATTTCTAAAATAAAAGTAGACAAGTTATATCTTATAACATTAGCTATCTGCGAGTGAAAGTCCGTCAAAATCGGTACAGCCGTTTCAAAGATTAGCTGGTACAAACAGACAGACCGACAAATTTAAAAATAATGATTTTTTGATGTAGGGGAGACCGAGGGGTGTTGAAACAATTTTGACATTTTGTTTAATACACCAAAAACTATAAACAGAAATCGTATGATATTAGTACCAATCGAAAGGTAATTCTTTCCGTTTGCAAATGACTAACATAAAGAAATTGTAATAATTAAATATTGGTGTGAAAAATCGATGTAACTGTAACAAGTCAACTTGTTTCAACTCCCCTCATACCGAGGTAAGTTGAAACAGGGGTCGAGGAGAGTTGAAACATTTGATTTTTTTAAAGTATTAAGGGACATAAAATAAAAAAGATGATATTATTTAAAGGTATTTATTAAAATACAATTCTTCAAGTACGAAACAAACATTTTCAATACTATTTTGTACTGAAACTACAGGCCTAATACAAATAATCAACTCTAAAATTAGTTAAAAGTACCATAACATTCTATTCGTAGCATTAATTTAAATAACTATCACATAAACAAAATTTCTGTTCTCTTTCTTCTTCAGTGTCTAGCTGTTTTCCTCTTTGTTTCTTAACAAACTGTCTTCTGTCCTCGTCGTGCAATGATGTGGTCTGGTTTCTGTATAATTGCGATGCCAGATTTGTCAACGTCCCATATATCCTTCCCCTGTAACTTGTGTTTGTCAACTATTGTGGTATAATTTTGAAAAAAGAAATGTACGTTTGTTGTATTAAAACTTGTAGCTCAAGCGATACTTGTAGGTTGAGGTAATCTCAGACAAAGAATAGGGTGACGTTTCATAGCATTCACGAAAGATCAAAGCCAAACCTCTCCAGTTATTTCATGCTCAGTCCAAGAAGAAGGATTTATTTTATTATATTCTACAGCCAACCTATAGGCAAAAGTTCTGGTTTCCTAAGTTCTCAGTCCAAAGTTAGCAACAGCACAGTTTAAAGGATATTCATAGAGTACCTTCTCCTCTGAAGCAGTAAAAACAGTCTTTTCGGGATATCCAACCGTTGGAGCAGTCGCCGTTTCGTTCGCTTCATAAGCAGTTTTTATTTTTTATATATAATGTAGGTGTGGTTCAGGTTGTAACTCGAAGCCGCGTCTCGGAGACTTTTCTGTCGAAAAGTTGCTTCTTCTGCTGCGAGGTCATATATTTCGCGACTCGCACTACCCTATACAGTCAGTCTCTCTTTTATAATCAGTAAGCATGCTGAAACAAAATAAACAAATTAAATCAACAAAAATAGAACACTAATTGTTTGTGCCCCTTATGTATTGACTGATGTCTGATATAAAATATAAAACGAGGAGAGTTGAAACAGCCTGTTTCAAATCTCCTCAGTAAGAAAAAACCTCCCCATTCTTATTAAATCGACAATCAAGAAGCAAATACACAGAAATCAATTGTAATAAATATATATAATAAATCTCTAGTAAATGAGCTTTCAAAACATATATAACTTATACCAAAATACAAAATCATTATAAAAATATAAACATCGTAAAAAAACGTTAAAAACTTACTTTTCTCGATTTTTGGCACATATCACTCAGAACTCCATAACCGCGCGACTTACGCCACCGATGAGATCTTACACATCAGCGGGGAGGGAAGCGGTTGAAAAAAGACGTTTCCCTCACTCACTAACGGTTTTAAGTTACAAGAAATCTGTACTGTTTCAAATCACCTTTGTTTCAAATACCCTCGGTCTCCCCTAAGTACCGCATATAATTTTATATGCATTTTATGAAAAGCTGTAAATTTGAAATTACAAACGGACACTTCAATTTTACTTCTATGTGCCTAGAAATATACACAAAAATTGTTACGTATTATCATTTATATGTGATAAAATATATAAATATTTGCAGTTTGAATAAATATATGAAGATAATTCAATGTTTAATTTTTTGTTTGACTGGATGTTAGGAATATTTATTAATAGTATTTAAGTATTTTAGGTCGCTTTTTAATATCTAAGGTTATAAGCGACCACGATTGACATCTAATGTCAGTTTCACACTCAACAATTTATGCTAGTTCAAAAATTTTAGAACTCTATTACAACCATCTTGATTTAAACAATTTTTTATATGCAATATGTTTTGGCTGATGCTAGTCGTCGCCATTGTGACGCTAGTTGGACGAGTAAAATAATTTAGTCGTCCAACAATTGTTTGACGACTAAATTATTTTAAAGGCTGTTGCTAGTCATCCGATAATCGTATTAATAAAAAATATATTATTCGTCCGACTATTGTCGGTTTGTACGAATATCTATCACTTTTTTGATTTCTAATATAAAATAAGCGATTTTTATGTGCAGGATATACCTATGCCAAAAATAAAAAAAAAATAACCTTAACCTACCGAGCTGATAATTTATTATTAAGATCCCACCAACTTTTTATATGTAAAAGAGCTGGCTCTATAGAGTCGTCCTATGAAATTTACGTTAGTGACACTCACTAAGAGTATGTACCTACATCAAAACAATGTACAAGAAAATGGTATTTTGTAAAAAGTACTATAGAAACGTCCGCAATTGCATTCACGAGTATGTTAACACTTAAAAAACAAATAGATTTTTCTTTGAGCCATTTAAGAAGCAAAAAAGTCTCAGTCGCGATATATCAAACACCAATTGTCGGACGAATAATATTTAATTTATTCGTCCGCTTATCGGATGAATAGACACTTCGATATGTTTTAAATATAAATATTACTAGCTGACCCGTGCCCACTTCGTTGGGCATAATGTTAATAATCCTTTTTTAGTACAGAGTGTTAAAATAATTTAAATTATTTTATTAAAATTAAAAATTAAATTATCTATACTAATATTAACAAAACTACTTTTTGTAACTTAAATATAAAAGTTAGACATATGCTGTCGTTGACTTTTTTGTAGGCATTTTCAAGCTCCACATCTTTTCTCTAGAACTCAAAAATATATCTTTCATAGTTAAGGCAGGGTTCGTATCACGTATCACCTTCATTCGAGCGTTTTTTCTCCGATTCACTTTGCAAAACAGACTACCACGTAAAAGCCTTTTTATTTTTCGGTTTTTCATATAACCTATGACACTCAGCAATAATGTAGCTGTCTATTGGTGAAAGAATTTTTAAAATCGGTTCAGTAGATTCCGAGATTACCCCTTACAATTTAACAAACAAACAAACTTTACTTCTTTATAATATTATAGTATAGATATAGATGAAATTTACGGTATACATACCTAATAGTCGAAGTAATGTAATAAACAGTAAAAATGGCAATATCCATTTACTGCATTATGTAACTGTAAAGACTGCCATTAAAGGTGCGGTTGCAAAAGGTTTTTCACAAAAGTATATTGTTTGTATCCTGATCCCCCTCGTATTAAAGGGAGGCTTTTGCGCAGCAGTGGGATGTTAAAATGGGCTGAATACATGCATGTTTTATAAAATTTTAATATTAACATTATTAAAGGTATACAATAAAATATTTTTAACTAAATAACAAAATAAATTATTATTAAAATACTACTCGAACCTTGACTTGTCTAACATTTAATGCTCTCATGACGGGAGGTCGTAAGCAAAAATAAATCAACTATTAGCATTGGGTTTAATATCTTCTACTTGCAATTGAAAAGGTTTTATGGCATGCAAAAGGACATCACTACTAATCAAAAGCGATCTTATACGAGAACCTTTAAATGGTACGAATTCAATTCACATCAATGCTTTGTTAAACGGTATGAATATCAAGTAACAGTTATGTACCCAATCAAAGGAGCAATTTAATTTATATACCGACCACACATCACTACTTATTAGACTTATTGATCTTATTTAGAACTCTGGACCTCTAAATATACTCTGGAGTACCATCGTGGTATACTTATATGTTATATCATTGTTAATGAAGGTAACCACTTATAGGTGATGAAGGAAATCAATTTAACAGCTTCCTGTTATCTATTTAAGACGTCAAAATATTTTAACAAGTGCCTTGGTTCTTTACTTATATTTCATTTCATATTATTTTTATAAAGAATTCAAGACTGCAACAGCTTAATGTATAAGAAGATTTACATAACCTTCAACCAAATATTTATTTCATATAATAAATCCAGTAGGTAGTAATTATAAAATTCTGATAAAACTAAACTAAACAAGAAGCATAAAATCTACAAAATAAAACGAATTGATTTCTATTGTAAACTTTAAAGTCCTTTCAATTTCAAGAATGGATTGAAATTTCAAAGTTTTGTTCTTTTTGGAAAAGCCGAACAATAGCCAGGGGCGAATATTATGTACGACAGCATCATTATTTCTTCCCCGTCTCCTTCTTCATTTTTTTTAAATCTCTTGAAGGTACAGCTGCAGGCGCAAAACACTCGGTATATTGTTAACAGAGTCTTGCTGATCGTGATCTACTGCCTATGAAGCCAATAGAGTCCCATACCACGAATGCGAACTCGAATATAAGCAAAATAATTAAATGTTATATAAACAATATATGGTACCTACATGTAAGTGTATTAATTTACATGGAAATATATACTGTTTTGGATATTTTTTTTATGTTTTACTAATAATTTGTCATTGGGTGTTTAAGTGTATCTACGTGTAAATATTTATATCGATACTAGCGGACCCTACAGACGTTGTCCTGTACATATAGAAAATTTTTATAAACTTTTGCTCCCGGTGAAATGTTTTAGTATGCATGCGCAAAACAGCGTTGCCTAGCAACGACTTATTTATAATTGAATATGTCATTTATTGTGCAAATGTATAAATAACTAAATAATATAAAAAATACATTATCTAGTGGACCGAATTGTGAATCTAAACCATTCTCGAATACACTCAAACACACACAAAACATTTCATCAAAATCGGTCCAGTCGCTTAGGAGGAGTTCAGTCACATACACACGCACACAAGAAATATATATATTAAGATTATTATTTTTCATATTTTAGATTAATAAATATAATTCATACTAATAAAATTTAAACATCTACTCTACGATTAATAGTAGCTACAATATAAATAAAATAAGGTGTATTACTAACACAAAATTATTTATTCAATTGTAAATTTTTATTACTTACGTCTTACGTTAACCAAGGATTATAAAAGCTCCAGTTATTTAACAGATGCTTATTTTACAAGTACCTATTCAAAATAAGAAATATATAATATGTATTAACCCTTGCTTTCTAAGAACTTTTTAATAATACACTGTTAATTGTCGTTTTCAATTTTCAAATATTTAAAGATAATAGAGAATGTCGAACCTATTTCAATTAGGTATTATATAATTAATGTTTGTACAAAACAAAATGGTATTTACATAATATGAATTGATATAATTACTAGATTATTAATGTAATCCGTGTAAATACATCATGTAAAATGAACGATAACTGTAATAAATTAGTATAGATAAAAATAAATTAGTTTAAATTTATAGTTTACCTTACACTAAGCTTTAATGTTTGCAACTGAGCTTTTAGGAGACGATGGTAACCGTTCTCCAAATAGTGATTGTCGTCCAGCTGTTAACGAACGCAGTAAAACAAGTGCACTTAAAACGTAATGAGGTTCAAATTAAAGATGCGATTCACTTAGCGTGTAATGAGTTTTTCGGTAAGAGGTGAATCGTGGGGACGCATACCTAAATAAGAAAGGGACAGTCCTGAATTAACAAGATGACGAATAAAACGAAATCCTTTGTAATTTGGCAAACATTAATTAAAGAGCTGTTTTGTGTAGAAGAATAAAGGTGGCAAAAATAAATGATAATGCTGAGTTTGTGGTGAATAATGATTAAAACAAGACCGTTACAACAACTTTTGAAAGTCTTACATACCTTAACCTATACATTTATTTACCCGTACTTTAGAAAAGTGCCAGACCTATCATTATGATTGAGTAATGTATAGCAAAAAGCTGAGCTTTGTGGGGGCTCGAGTAGGTTAAAATAAAATATAATATTTTTTTAAATTATTATTTTTATATAGGAGTATTGATAATATGTTTGGTTTTCTAACAGATGGAGTGGTGGCGTAGTACAATAAAATATTCTGTCCAGTGAACACAAAATTCATAATGATCATTTTTTAATGGTTATAAAGCTATATATTTTTTGACAGACAACACATCAAGATATAAAGTTAAATTACTATGTTAAAGCACAAATCTATAGGCGAGATAGTTTTTCGCCTTTTTCGTTTTAAGAGATAGATAGTAAAGTGTACCGTAAAATATTTAAAGTGATATATGACGATACTGGTATGCAGGGCCGTCTTTATCCGGGGGTGCAAGGGGTGCGGTGCACCCGGGCGCGGAGCGTTCGAGGGCGCCTGCTGAAGGTCAACGATCCTTTTCAAAATTAAAATTAATAAAAAAATTATCTTCGGTCAACCATGACCCAAGACAGACTGACAAACTTAGCTATTATAAGTATAGAATCTAAAATTGATATAAAAATAAATGATTTTATTAAAATCGAGGGCGCAGTCTGAGCCTGCGGGGCGAATAGCACTGCTGGTATGATATGGGTTTATGTTTTCTCATATATTACATACCAAAATTTTGTAATAAGTATACCATGCTTTTAGTATTTCTTAGCCTTTGAATTAATTTTTCTTATAAGTATTCAATACTCTGTAATTGCAAGGTAAGCTCGTTATTTATTAATCCGTCATTAATATGAAGCAGAACTTTTACAAAATAATTAATTAACGTAATTTACCCTTTGCTTCCATTAAGTTTGAAAGCTTCGCAAAATTGCTGATTAGCTTTCTATTTATAATACTAACAATCTTTTACATTGATTCAGGAATTCAAATTGTTTTATTCGAATCATATTTTACAAAAAATAGTAATTTCATATGTAAAATGGATTTTATATAAAATATTTCTTAAATATTTTGTCTTTTCCCAAAAATCTGAACCAATTTAGTAGGTATTATGTATGTATAAAGTAACCCTTACTTTCTAATGTAATCTTATTGGGTTATATTTCGTAGACTTGATCTACACACATACACGATCCGTCCCTTATGGGTGGGTAGTCAAGGAGGATTGAGTACCGCGCGCGACGCGATGACGGACAACCTCCGCATTCTTCAAATTCTACGTGCACTTGGCTGTCTCTTCCTCTTCTTACACACATCAGCTCTACGATCTACAATTTCACTGTTAATCTCTTACTTATGTTTGTTTAACTTATTTGTGTATAGAAATATTTGGACATGTGAATTTTAACATCAGTTTGTTGTACTTGCTTTGCCAGCAGTCGCGGGTTCAATTCCCGCTCCAGTCATGGTTGTTTATATTAATCATATGTGTGTATTTAAAGTGTATACCTTTAGATGCTGCTGTCTGTTAATGTCCCAACTCCCAAATAAGATAGGTTACAAGCTAGAATAAAAATCATCCAAAATGTTTCAATCTTATATTACTTAGTTACTTAGTACTCTATAAAATAGCAAAATGATAATTCTATTAGATAGTACAATATTAAACATACAAAGTCAACATAAAATTTTAGGACATGTTAGGTATCTATTTTAAATTCATTTGTTAACTGTTGTAATATAACTTGTTAACATAATCATATTACAACATAGCTTACTATATCCAGAGTTACTCCAGATTATATTTATTAGACTGAAATTAGAAATAAAAAGTTTTATCTTAGAAGTACTTAGTATTCGCAATGTTATGTTTTAAAACTTTCAACCTTGTTTTATTCACTCTAAAAATAGTGAGCGTGCTTTCGTCTTATAAACAAACGAGCGCAATGATCGCAATAACATTATTGTATTGAGTAGGAAACAAAACAGTCGCTGAACCCAATTCGTACTTTAAATAGTCCTAGTAGACATTTCTAGTTTACATTTCTGATTTTTTCATCAATATTAATCTATGTTTCTCAGCTGTGTTCAAATCATTTCAAATTAAACCGGCAGACAGATTGACAAGCATTAAAAATTAGCTTTTATTTATTACATATCAGCGATATATTTACAAAAATGCAAATACGTTCAAAATTTCATTCAAATTTTAGTGGTTTTAGTTTTTAATTTACCAAACCTGTTCTGTTTCAAAAAATAAAGTTCAACAACGATACCTTAAATATGTAACGTTTTAATAATAAAATTGTGTAATGATAACTTAGTTTTCGTAGCCAATTAAACATACACCTAGTCGTTTAGTAAGCTTATTTGTGTAGACATTATGCGATAGAGTATCGCTAAAAATATTCTCGTCTGGCTGTCAACAATGATTACTGTGCCCCTATCAATAACGTCACGGCCTCGCGGTTATAAATCAAGATCAGTGGCGCGCGCGCTGGGGTGGCATCAGGCGTGCATACCAGATACTCGCTTCTTGTTTATTTGTTGTCGCTTATTATAAGGTGCTTGTTACTGACCTTAAATATTACTTGTGATCTATTGTTATAAATTGTGAAGGAACGTTTGTGTACTAAAGGATATTATTCGATTAACGATTTTCTTATAAGACAGTACGCCTTGGGTCTTGGGAATGATGATCGCCGCCAGGTTATTTCAACATATAAAATTATTGTTAAATTGCAATTTAATTTGAAAAGGAGTGAGATTAAGATAAAAAAATAATATTAGTCCCGCTGAGTTTCTTTCGCCAGTTCTTTTCAGGTCAGAGGTTTCTTCTTCCCGAACTGGTAGACTCACGACGTTCAGTAAGAAATTTTTGCAATTTTTATGCTGAATAAAATATTTTGATTTTGATACAAAAAGTTTAAGTATTTCACAGTTTTTAAATGCTGATATCTTTTTATCATTATTTTTTCTTAAATGATGATGAGAAGTACTTTCACATCGTTATTATTATATAATTATTTCAAAAATAAGATATTTATATATAATTTATATATAACTTTGCCTGAGACAATAAATTATGATCTACTTGGTATTGAAAATTATATGGATTTACGTAAAGAGTTATAGTTATAAGTTAAAACATCATAAGGACATGTACATATGTAGCATTAATGTTTATTTCTATAAAGATAATAATATATAAATAAATATGTTAAGACATTATTACAACAGCACCATCCAGTTCCGTGGTAACCTACGAGGCTTGTGTTACTAATACCAGATAATTGATTTACTACACGTATAAAATTTTTAAATACATACACATTATAAATATAAACACTCATAACTAGAGTACAAACATTCGTCCTCAACAAATGAAACCAGCGGGACTCGAACCCGCGACCGCTGACGCAGAAAGGAGGGTCACTACCAACTGAGCCAAACGTGTCGTCATAAGATATTATTTAAGATTCTATATAAGGAAGTACAGCAGGAAATGTTATTGATACTAGAAGTACCAGGCATTCCAATCTCACGTTTTCGATTTATAGGCTTGCAGTAAAATTTATTACATTGTATCTTAACAATTGGATTTACTGTCTACCGCCTATTACTTACTGGATCCACATGTTTAAGCCGATTGATTTAGCTAAGTGTTTAAAAGTATCAATTGAAATTGAAGGGAAGAGAGCAGTTCATTTTGAAAAGGGTCAGACCATGCCAGTTCAATTCTACTAAAAGCAACTCGTGATTACTTCTCCGATAGATTGCGATAAAATACTGCATGGCGTTCAGTACGCCAAAGCAGAGATGATCAACATTTTATCACGTCCTTATATAATTTATATGGTCGAAAATAGATCACTTTTACTATTTTTATAATATTTTAATGAATTTATAATAAAAATGTCTGTACATATTGCATTGTTTCTTTTTAATTATAAAATAACTAGCGACTCGCCCTCGCTTCGCTCGGGCTCTTCCCTAGATTTAGCACAGGCAAAGCTGCGGGATCTGCTAGTTATGCATATAAACCTTCCTCTTGAATCACTCTATTTATTAAAAAAAACCGCATCAAAATCCGTTGCGTAGTTTTAAAGATTTAAGCATACATATAGGGATATAGGGACAGAGAAAGCGACTTTGTTTTATACATACCATGTAGTGACTTTGTTACAATTTAATACTATTCTAAGAAGTTGCTGTATTTCGATATCATCATCATCATCATCAACAGCCCTTTTTAACGTCCCACTGCTGGGCACGGGCCTCCCTCAGTACGAGGGGGATCTTGCCATAGTCCACCGCGCTGGCCTAGTGCGTGTTGGCGGACTTCACATGCCTTTCGAAAACTTGTTAGGTTTTCTCAGACATGCAGGTTTCCTCACGATGTTTTCCTTCACCGTAAGACAAGTGGTAATCATGATATAAATGATTCGCACATGAAAACATCAGAGGTGCGAGACCCGGATTTGAACCCGCATCACTCGGTTATCCAAGCGACGCGTTACCGCTGAGCTACCACTGACTTTTTCTGACTGTTTCGATATGATTGACTGAAATTTTTGTATAGAAATTATGTTATTACAAAATATTTATATTAGAAATTAAACTCTTAAATGAGTTTCAAATCGTAATTATGTTATTATCAATCTTAAAATTATAAACAAATTTGCTTGTTTCAGGTTGCACAAAATGGCACTTGACATCATAAAATAATTATTGTGGGCTGTGCAGTTACTAAAAACATGTGAAACTACGAACAAATCAGTTTACATTAACTTCTTAGAAGTCTTTCATAGAAGGTTTTATGAAATAATAAAATACAGATATAAAATGAATTTTAAAATAATTTCATTATTATTAACCTGGAATTTTTTGTTAATAAATGCAAAAAAAGATTCTTTGGAGGAGGATGACTCTCGAGTTAGAGAATTAAGAAATAAAGAAAATAATCGAAATCGGACTACTTTTAATGGAACCTTGACTGACTTGCCTGAAAGGAGATATTTAAGACACAGAAATAGTTCAAGATTTCGTAGTGACAGGCGACGATTTTGGGAGAGAGAACATGAAATTAGACGAGAAAGAAGAAGAGGATCTGATGGGTATTCATCGGAAGAACATGTATCTAATCGTACCGACCCCCTTGGCAAAAGAGATGAAAAAACTCGTAAAACGGAAAAGCACTGGATGAATAATACTTCCGATAAGTTAGTTGAAAAAAAGAAACAAAGTAACCAAAGTAACCAAAGTAAACCCGATAGAACAGCGCCAGTCAGAGAAAATACGACCAGATTCAAATCAAAATTGACGAACAAATGGCAGAGCGGTGGATTTATTCCGTATCCTCAACCACGAGAAAAGAAACCTAATATAATATTGATTTTAACTGACGACCAAGACGTTGAACTTGGCAGTTTAAATTTTATGCCAAGAACTATGAAGGCTATAAGAAGTGCTGGAGCAGAGTTTCGTCATGCTTACACGACCACACCTATGTGTTGCCCGTCTAGGTAAGACCTCATATCTGATAATAATAAATAAGAAGTTAAATGATTATTAAAATAATGAATAAACCTATCAGTAAACAGTTTAATTATAAAAATAACTATCATCTATGAGATCTAATGTGAGATTGTAGTTTTAACAGATGAAAACTGAATATGAATAAATATTAAACAATGCATTGAATGTAGGGCTCATTATTAGTGTAACAATAAGCAATTGTTGCCATGTAAACTTGCTTTATGTAGATATATTGCTAGATTAAGCGCTTTGACACGATGCTATAGAATGGGTCGATAGTTCCTGTTTATCAATAGAGAATGCGAGCCACTAACTAGGCATTGTCAGTTATCTTTAGTTCTAGACTACTCACATAAGGTTCTCCGCTCGGTTTCGCCCTTGGATACAATTATAAATAAATATATAATGTTTTAATATTTTTTTATGGTTACCATCCAATAGTCTAACATCCAAATTGTGGAATTCAACCCTACTAACATCTCAATGTTCTCACAGAGCTTTCCACGGAGTTACCAAAAATAAATTTAACTGTTTTTTCGAAGATTGCTTTCCAAACTTTAAGGAATTTTAAGCTTACTAACTTTCTAAGGGGTTTTAGACCTAAACTAAGGAAATAATGTAGAAAATTGGTTGGCACTTATAAATATCAGTGACGCCCCGAACTGGAGTTTGAACCTGATTCCATTCTATATTTAATGCGAGCATACTTCTACTAATCTAGCACTGTTGTATGTCTATCTGTCTTACCTCTGTATCATTTAAACTTTATTATGGTCTATTTAATGTTACCTTTTTTTAACAGGAGTTCTCTGTTAACTGGTGTTTACATTCACAACCACAACGTGTACACCAACAATGACAACTGCTCTTCACCGGCATGGCAGGCCAAACATGAGACAAACACATTCGCTACGTACCTTTCAAATGCTGGCTATCGTACAGGTAAGATTTAGAATATTTCACTATCCTCTTGATTTATTAAATTTATTGACAATAAAAATAGCTCTATTTAAAGTTAGACTATAAACTAAAATAACTAAAATTTTAAGTGATTAATTTATAGAATTATATATAATCTATGTATGTATACTGTATACGGGTACATATGTATCTCAATTACTAACATAATTCGATTAAGGTCTGCTTTAATAATACTTATTACTTACTGTTTTCCTTAATTGGTCAACTTATTAACTGCTAAGCACTCTTTTTAAGAATCATTATTAAAATTGTTCCTATTAAATTATAAATAACTAGTATGATAGAACTTATAATTATAGTGAAATGGTTTAATTTCAAACTACACAAGCCGTTAAGATGTAATGAGTTAATAAAGATATAAGAAACATGTTGTGAAATCGGTTAAAACGCATCTCTCACTAGTTTATTTATACGAGAGAGCTCAAGCTGTATATGAAATGTAATTTGCAATTTGCCCCGTCTCTTGTTTATTACTTAATAAGCTTACAAATACGATAAATCTATAAGAATATGTAAACAAACATTATTTTAAGCTTGTAGTGCGTATAGTACGAGTAATTCTAGGCTCAGTAATTCTACAAAATACAAAGTGGTTTACTGTTAAGCCCATTTTCAATCACGTATACCGGCATGTGGCAAAAAGTAAATTTATAATTCCTACAATAATTTTAAAGTTGACTGTTATGTAGACGCCATATGTTAAAAGTTTGCGACCCTACTTACAAGTGTATATCATAAATTTAAACTCAATGTTATAAAAACGCGCTTCTGGATTTAAATTCATAATATCTAAAAGCTCATACAGTTTAGTTTACTGTGAATTAATAATTCGAGGATCGGTGCCCGAACCGTTAAAACTTTTCTAGAGTCCTTATTTGGAAATTAAAACGAATCTTTAATAAACAAATTAGATAAAGTGTACAATTAATAGGGTAAAAGAGGGACTAATAAATAATATGGCCGGCCTTACTTCGATTCTGCACAGTGTGCTGAAGAGGAGTAAGGCCGGCCGTATTATTTATTAGACCATATACGTTATATATGTATATAAATAATGGTATGCCTATAGACTTCCTCAATAAATTGACAATCCAACACTACGAGAATTTATCAATTCGAACCAGTAGTACCTGAGATTTGCGTGATAAAACAAACAAACAAACTCTTCTGCTTTATAATATTGGTACTTCATAATATTATGTTCGCTTCCATTAAATATGATCGTAGTAATTCTATATAATATTTACGATGATAATGAGATTGCTAATCGATTTATCGGAATGAAATTTAATAGCTGTAATTACATACTAACTGGTGGTATTCACGATCTGGTGAGACATTAATATTGATGTCAATAACTTAAGATAGACTTGTTGGTATAACCGCGTAGCCTTTGGAAATTCGATATTCACTACACCTGAGAATGCACCTCGCTTAGTACAAACATATACACATGATGGATTGTTATATTACAATATTAGGATGTTTTTTGTGCTTCAAATGTACGAGTGTACCTAGAATAACATTGTTAGATTATAACTTGATTTAGCGCGAGCAAAGCCGCGGGTTCCGCTAGTAAAAGGATAAAACTGAACCAAATTTGTTTCTTTAAAACGGCAATTATTTGGAACTATAAGTTCTATTTGATCCTAAATTCCTTATTCGGTTATGGCATTAGTAGCAACCTTTGAAAGTAGAGTCAACATATATTATAAATAAAAGCAAGAGGAGCCGTGAGCAAAAGCTTGCATGTTATAAAAGTTATTCGAGTTAATAAAGAAATTTATTAAGATTGTACCTACTGTATTATACCTACTGTATATTTCTATTGCATTTACTCTTTAATTATACTGCCCTTTGTACATCATTAATTTTTTTATAATAGTAATAAAGATAATATAGCTACTTTTATACGTAATTACGTACTATAGCAACGTATAGTAAGCTTAGCATATAATACAGTCTAAGCTTGCTTTGAGAGGTTTGCCGACAAGTACCTACACCGTCCTACAGCCTATACGAGTATTGTTTACTTATTAATAATATTACAAATGATTATTAGATGCAAATTATTAAATTGCTTTAGTAAAAAAAGAACGATTAGATGTTCCTTATTCTTAAGTGAATCTTAAGAAACTCATTGTCTGAAATGTTTTTTCTCTTACTGTAACTACATAGTTTGTATATAGACATGTACATTGTGCCTATTTTAAACACAATTGTATTAATGACCGAGATGCTAAAACATTATTTATATCCCTAACGCTTGTCCGGTCGTTATCTTATCATTTCGCAGTACAAAGGCTCATAAGTCAATACCGATAAGCCTTAGCCGACAGGAGTAATTTTATAAGTGACATGAAAGATTTGGTCTAAATATCGTATCATAGGTCGCGGCGTGGGCGCACGTGGGCCGCCG
The DNA here is from genome assembly GCA_905231865.2 of Boloria selene. Taxonomy (NCBI): domain Eukaryota; kingdom Metazoa; phylum Arthropoda; class Insecta; order Lepidoptera; family Nymphalidae; genus Boloria; species Boloria selene. Next base: position 6,274,257 of record HG993133.1, read on the forward strand.
GACGTCGGCTATTTCGTCGCATCACTCGACTTACCGTCACGTATGAATAAATTCATATAGAAATGTCCTTGTCGGTATTTGGGGAGGGCGATCGTATTCCATCCGGCGAAGACGAGCTGTGATTTGAACAGGACGGAAAACATCGTTTGCAAACGTCGCATTGTCGTCTATAAAACTCGCAACACAATGAAATTTGCGGGCAAAGTCCGCGGAATGTATGATCAATCAACGCCCGGGGACTTAACTCATAGTAGAGCAAACTTCCGAAAGTAGGTACTACTTGTACAACTCTATCAGTCGGTGAAACATACCCAATTGAAAGTAACTGATGTTCTTGTACTATACAATTGACTTATTTGTTTAAGATAGGTGGAAAATTTGACAATAATGTGAAAAAAGTAAAGAAGGAATTCCCAATAGCATTTTTAATTCCATCCAAATCCATTATTATCGCGTAAAGCGTACTATTATCTAAAAAAAATCTCTCATAATTATACGAAATAGACTGGAATCCATTATGAAACCTGAATGAAGCCTTTCATAAGCTATTGTATTTTTATATCGTGATAATGACGATTGAATGTAAATAGGTATTATTTTAATTTAATGAATTTTATAAGTATGTAAGTTTTTTATTCAAATATTAATACGTACAAATCAAAAGTTGTCTTGCTTTTTTTAGAAAAAAAGTTATATTAAAGGAATAAATTTAAATAGTTAAAAACACAGTAAGATCCATGAAAAATAAATCATGTTTCAAACCTATTCCTATTGAAGGAGTAATAATATTGTCTCAACATAATCTAATCACTTCTAGATTTACTATTTCCATGTGTAAAGCTTATTCACTGCAGTTTTAAATGAGAGCCCCATGCGACAAGCGGCACGTGTCAGCAATTTATCACAGTGTCGTTAAATAGACCATTTAGCTGGTAAATTTATGCTCAAAACGAGCCATCATAAATTCGCCTTGTGCTTTCCTTCCGCCATGAGCGTATGTGGGCGAAGGGCCCGCCCACCGGAGCATCTTAGATACTTCGATCTAATCACTAGATTGCTACTTCCGTTGAAATATGAAAGTGGGGAGCGTGGGTAAGCCGGTTTCCTATTATAACGTTTAATTTGTAGAATAATATGTTGTTGACTTCTTTTTCGTCGACTTACCAAGTGATGTCTTGATTCTAAGAAATATGAGATTCCTGCCCATGTTTTCCCTTCTTGATATTGCAAGTAACAAATAAAGCATTAAATTCGCAGAAATAGTCAGGGACATACGTGTATTGGCAATCGTAACAGTTATATGTGCAATTTTGCACGTATCTACTATTATGTTTTAAGACTGTAGCCAGTTATATTTAACGTATTGTATTTTATTATTACTTGAAGCGACAAAGTAATTTTATGTCATAATATATGCACCAAGTTATGATGTATTTTATGTATATTATTTAGTGTGCCAGCGCATTTTCCTTTCGTTTGAGTTAAAATTTTGTCGTATTTTTGTTATGAGTAATTAAGGTTTATTACAAGTCACTATTTAAGGAAAGAAACAATAAAAGCAAGAAACAGATAAAGACCGCGATTTCCTTTAAAAGTTCACTTTACGGTAGAGAACTTTTTTGGTCGAGTTTCTAATTAATTATTGTAATGGTTCTTTATTTATAGCATCATGAAAATTTGAGAAAATATTATTGTTCTGAAACACAATACGTAAGATTAAATATTATTTACAAATAGCGCGTCTATATTTATGTGGTTTTGTACTCTACGCTCGACCAATGTGGTCATGTTTCAACTATCGATGTTATTTTCGTCATGAATGCAAAATATAGCTTATCGCCACTGAGTTCTTATAATCAATTAAAATTTATTGCTATTTTCGATGAAACATTTTACGGTGCAAGCACGGTATGCTCGTGTGTATGATTTGTGTAGCTGTTTTAACAAACTATATTAAAATAAGTAATAGTTTTGCGAGGTCGCCAAAATAAAGCATGTATTTTATATATCTGCGAACAAAATGAAGGTATTTTAGGCAAGCTATATATTGCGCTAGGGATCTATAGTACATAAATTTTGTTAAATTTTGTTAATTTAGTTAAATTTTGTTGATTAAAACGTTTTATTCTATTAATTAACAGGGATCGTTCGACTCTTACTCAAATAAAGTGCAACTGCAACGTTAAATATGCAAACCGTGATTGAATGTTAACAAAACTATTGACAGATGGCAATTTGGGGACGCAAAGAGGATTATTTATTTTACTCTTATACTCGTACATATTATGTCGTAATCATGATGTAGGTGTAAGTACTACTAATATATATTTAAAATAAATCCTTTAAATATTTACTTCACTTATGTCATATTGCTACTTTAATATTAACACACAGCACCGTCTAATTCCATGGAAGCTACATGACTTATGTCGTGTAACTTCCATGGAAGTGTGGAACCAGGTAGTTGAGACACATATATCATTTTAAATATATACATAGTACCTACATATGGAAATATAAAGAGCCATGACTGGAGCACAAACATTCTTACTAATCACAGATAAATGCTTCCAGCGAGACTAGAACTCGCAACCGCAAGCACCAAGGGGTCATTATAAACTGAGCCAAACTTGACTTCTTTTGTTATATGAATATTTTTGTTTTTTTTAATCACTACATAGTAAACACAAAGTCGCTTTCTCTGTCCCTATATCCCTTTGTAGGCTTAAATCTTTAAAACTACGCAACGGATTTTGATGCGGTTTTTTTTAATAGATAGAGTGATTCAAGAGGAAGGTTTATATGCATAACTAGCGGATCCCGCGGCTGTGCCTGTGGTAAATCTAGGAAAAAGCCCAAGCGAAGCGAGGGCGAGTCGCTAGTATTATAATATGAACACATTTAAGAATTACTCTAGTACTAGATTAAGCACAGGCAAAGCCTGGGATCTTCTAGTAGTGCATATAAACCTTCATCTTGAATCACTATATCTATTTAAAAAAACGCATCAAAATCCGTTACGTAGTTTTAAAGATTTAAGCATACATAGGGATATAAGGACAGAGAAAGCGACTTTGTTTTATACTATGTAGTGATTCAGCTTATTTTAATCATAATGAAATAGCTTTTAGCACTACAATATTTAGATACGCTACAGTGAAGGCCCTTAACATACCTTTGTGTTTCAAAGGTCAACCACTCCTATTTGATAACATCACAATGTTGAGAGACTTTATAATTTATGCTTGTACTGTTTTAATCTTTATTATCATTATAAAGAGAAAAAAAAATTGTATGTTTTTTTGCTTGTTTGTAATGCATAATCTAAAAATCCGCTAAAGAGATTAAGATAATATTTGGTATAAAGATAGTTGAGACCAGGGGAAGGACTGAGGTAGTTTTTATCTCGGAAGTTATCTTTTTCGGAGTAAAAAGGGTATGAAAGTTTGTATTGGGAATCCTTTATAAAGTAAGAGATATAAAAACTGATCGCTACTCATTTATATAATAGTGACATGAAAAGATATAGATTTAATAACCCAATTTTTTTGTGTTTAGTATGTATTTAAAACATTTGTTTGGACTTTATTCTTTTAATTGTTACATTTTGATATTATAATTTATGATTCCAGTTTGAGTCTGACCATAAAACACGTATCTAATTTGTCCTAACATCAATGAAGAAATAGCGACGGTGTTACGATATTCAATCAAGTTACTGTGAACTGGATTGCGTAGGCGCAGCCGCCATACTGTCTAGTAAAATTGCTATTAGGTAGCTTTTATGTAAATGTGGAAACTTATTCAATTATACTTTGCCATAAAAGTTAGCTGTATATTTTTATCGCTAGGTTATATAGTAAACGTAAAAAAAATTATTAAAAAAATCTTTGCCATCCAACTTTCTTTGTTTTGAACTAAATACATAAAATTAGGTCAGATAAATTCCATAAATATATAGAGAGCTGTTCATGAAAAATTAATGTCAACACTTTAAGCATAGTATAAAAAACCATACGTCTGAATATAAAAAAATATTACATAGGTACGAAGAAATTTTTTTTAAAAATCTTAGGAAAGTATGGCATAATTGCTTTTAATAGAATTTCATTCGTCTAATCGATTTATGAATGACAAATATTTACAATAAATTAAATAAAATCATTTACTAGTGTACAAAATCTATAGATTTGAGGGTAATAAACACCTACGATAGCTTATCAAAATAGTTAGAAGCAAACATTGATCAAACAAGCCCGCAAGGCACGTAGGCGCGGACGCCGCCGTGTCTAGTTGCTGCGCCTGCGCATACCAGATGAAATTCCCTTTTAAATCTTAATCAAATATTTGAGCTATTCTAATAATATTCAAGTTTCTTGCAGTTTTATAGTTATAGGAATGTAAAATGATTTTGATTTTCTTCAACTTTTGAATATTATATTATTTTTATATTATATTTTATTATTATAATGTTTGAGGTTATTTAACTAATTATAATTTACGTCTCACTTACCATCGCCTCGCAAAAGATGACTATATTAATACATAATATATCTATTACTTGAAAGTGATTCTTTTCCATAAAAATTTTCATCTACCTTTTCGTTCACTTAAGTGGTGATTTCTGGGATATAAAAAATGTCCTATGTCCTTCCTAGCATCTTGAATCTTCATAATAAAGTTTATCTGCATAACTCAGAATTAAAATTTTCTTCTTTATGATACTAAGTATTAATTAAAATTTATTAATAAATTTAATTTCATGAAAAGGCCCATAAAAGCTAAAGTTCAGGTAGGTTACTTGTTTTATTTAAAAGCGCATACTTTCACAAAAATATGTTAGGTGTTCGATCTCTTGTAGGCAGGGAAAGCTGTTTTCTACGCGGCTGCTAATTATGTACCTACTTAGTACTTACGAGTGAATATTGTGACCTATGATATTGTGCACTAAACACAGTTCTCTCTGTTCACTTAACGACTATAAAACGTAAAAGTATTATTACAACAGTATTTTAAATTTTAGCTTTATTTAGACCTTATAAACATATTCTTCTTATTTTTTGAACTAGGCCAGAGTGCCAAACCAATTAGTTGACTTTGAAATTCGTTTAAAATTATTACGGATATGTCAATCCTTCATATCAATTGAAACTCAATAAATTAACCGTAAAGATAATAATCTGTAACGTGTTATGTGGTTTAACATGATTTACGAGCTGCGGATTTAGTTTCGCGCATTAGTTTTATTATTTTGGTTATTTAACGTTACTACTGCTTGTAACAGCTTGCCAATTTTCATCAAAAAACAAATTTTGCTAGCTGTTGCTTGATTGTGTTGATCTTTACCACTAAAATATTAATAAACTATTACAAATTTTGTTTCTTAATATATATAATATCTAAAGCGCGTTAAAATATATTGAACAAATATAACAAACACAAGAAAACCAACTGAATTAAGAACCTATTTCATTTTTTAAGTCGGTTGGAAAAACAAAACAAATATAGTTGAATAAGTTAGCTATTTCAACATTAGTTAAAACTAATTTTTAAACTGATTCTACACATTCTAATTTAGAATGTTGTATAGAAAACCTTTAAAATAATATATGTTTGCAATCACGTGGAATTGTGCAAGAGTGTATAAGCTATCTCCTGGCCTAAGTGCAAATAGCTATATTATTCATAGTATTTCATGCTACAGCGTGAGCACGAGTTTGAAATGTAGATAACAAAGAAACGTTTAGGTGCCAAAGTAGCATGGAATGTAAGCGTTGCGTGGGGGAATGGTTACCGGCCCTAAGGTCGTGGGCGAATAGGTCAGATAAGCTAAGTTAAAGTATTTGTAGTTGATTTGTTAAGTTTTCAAATACCTTTGAATGAGTATCTTTTCTATGCCTATTTTATTATTTGACTCAATCTTTTTAGTATTATTACGTTTAACGCCTTAATTACTAAATAGTAAATCCTAAGATTAAGTATAAGCATTAATTGATCATGTTATACTTTTAATATTTGTTCCGCTGATTCTGTTCAGACGATAATTTAAACCTTAATTAACCTATAATTATAAAATAAATTATATTTGTTATTAGTACTAGTAAAATTTAAAAAAATTAAATCATACTTAAACTTTAGGTTATTTTTTATTAGAGAAGGCGGTTGTCACAGTGACGACAGGCAACATGCTGTTATACGATCCGAACCGACCATAGCTCGTTTCAATTCCAACTTTAAAAAGACAAAAATAAACCCATCAAAGGGATACACAAAGACTTTTATTTTTAGAGACCTTAATGTCATGTTCATGCATTTTCATTAAGAAGTTAATTAGTAAAGCGGAAAGAACGCCAACGTTGCATTTGACTACATTTTATATATTTTTCTATAATCAGTCACAAAAATTCAAAATTACGTTAAAATCATATAATAAGGATTGGTTACACACTACTTATCTGCAATCCAAATTTATACAATATTAAGTTAAAACAGCTGAAGATCGAGCTCAGTGGCGTGCCATAGGCCTCTCCTATGTCCAGCAGTGGACGAAAGCAGGCTGAAAATGATGATGATGATGAAGTTAGTTTAGGCGCGTTCGAAATAATGGTAGAGTTTTCCAGTATTTTTTATTAATGTAAATTGGTATAGAGGTGTTTGACTTTCATTTAAATTAATAAAATATTTTTATTTTGTCAAAATATTATTGAAATTCATTACGGTTATCTAAGAATACTAACATAGCACGTGCAAACGCCTCAATTTGAAAATGACAATTGGCTATTTAGAACATCTATTTTGTTCCTCATAGAGGTCGCTAATTGAATCTAATTCCACTTTTTCATAATTACGCTGGTTATTTGAAGATTTCTTTAGTAATTTCATGTAGACAATTGAGACAATTGTTCTGTTAATATTATAGTCGTGGATGTCCTGCTTACAAACCGGATAAGCACTAATTTGGATAGCACCGTCGTGTTTTAATAGTTACTCTGTGTAATAAATTAAAGCATGTTTATATCACAAGTGCTTCCTCTTCTTAAGTAACTTACAAAAGCATAGAATTAAGGCTGCTCTCTCGAAAAAATCAACATTTTCGAGATCTTTGAGATCACACTGCCTTTCAAATATAAATGCTAGAACTCTTATACTTTTTTACGTAGTTTTTCATTTCAGTCTGAACAAACGTACAAAAGCAGAAACATGATTAGTTAAGTTTTGTAACACGAAAAAAATTATATAAAACACCATTATTTTGTCTTATTTTTGCTTTCTTGTTTGGCTGAATATAACTTATTAACTTGAAACTTACATTGAAAAATATTTCAAAGTCAGTGCTAAAATTGCACAAAAGTATAATTAAATATTATTTGAATCTTACTCTCTAAATTTAAAGAAATAGTTTTGGCGCTTACGGCTTTTACTTCCAAGCCACTGAGTCGCCCTGCGCGGGGCGAGGGACGCGTGGATGCCGTCACCGCCCATCAAACTCAGTGCCGCTCACAAAGTACATTGAATATACGGGTGCCGCTCACGCATTACTGGACGACGGACCTACGTTCCTATTCCTACGCGTGAACTTGTTCCCGACTTGCATATCATATTTAGTGAATCAACAGAAAACATACCTACCAGTGTTACAGTATTACATCATGCCAAAAAAAAAATGAAATGATTTGCGTGAACATGCTGCCAAAATGAGAGAGAGAAAAAGGTAAGTGAAGTTTATAACTCTAATTGTAATAGTCATATACCTATTACCTACCTGTTTTAATTTGAATTGAAATGAAATTATGTAAGGAGGTACCTAGGTGAATGTTGGATGCTATTGCTTATTATTGCTTGATAAACGTTCCTTCAAACCACATATAGTATAAAAAATTACGACTCGAATACAAAAAAACTAATTGAAAATATTCAAAAATGATACCACAGGAAATTATTTTGGTTTTAAAACCATCATATGTTCGCGCAAGCGAAGTTCGCTAAGGTCATGCACCCCTAGAAAGTGACGCGAAACTCAACAGTCATGTAATTTTGTGTAATTTTGATCATAGTAATAATATTATCATTCTCAATTACTATAGTTCGATAAAATGCTTAGGTTTATCAGTAAAAGTATCTGTATAATTTATTTACAAAAAAAACTAATAAATTATATTTAATTTGTCTTTCAGAGAGAATTAAAAAGATTTTTAGCGACTACTTTACTTCTAATTATTATAAACATGACATCATTAAATTATTTTAAAAACCCCATCACTATCAACATACGAATAATTATCTACATATTTTACGAGAGACAGGAAAATATGCGTGCAAGAAAGAAGTTTATTAGTTCTATTAGTGGTATTAACATTATGATACTTTTTCACCCACTTGCAGGTACAACTCCATTAGGTTACTCTTACTACATAGCATTGCAGCGTAAGATGACCTACACATAGAATAGTTACATGTGGCCTTCCTGTATGGTGAGTTATCTGAGGAGATATAGCTGAGGAGATATAGGTACATGGAGCTGCCAGAGAGAGTGGAAGCTGAACCTACAAAAGTATGTAAGTTAGATCCATATATGGACTCAATCTTCTAGATGTTGAAATAAAAATTTTGTTCATTTTTATCTACTTATGGGTTCAAATCATCAGTTGGATCTCTTAATGATGTCAAAGTTTTTTAATTCATTATGTTGATGATGGATTATTATTAAGTAAAAGTAAAATTATTTTGTCTATGATTTGAAGTGGTCTCAAACAAAATTTTAATATAAAGTTATTAAATTTTAACTCATTTATAGGTATGGAAATAAATAAAACTATGGAATATAATAAGTATAAATCAAAAACATTATATTAAGTCAATAATAAATAAATTTAATTTGTCAGATGCTAGAAGTAGCAGTACTCCTGCTGATATAAAGTACATTTATGTAAGAATACAAGTAATGTGTCTGTTAATTTTCCATATAGAGAAGCAGTGGGAGCATTATTGTTTTTGACTTCTGTGTCAATTTTAATGTTGTAAGTAGGTATATAAATGATCCAGGTCCTTCACATGTAACTGCATTTAAAAGAATCCTTCGTTACTTAATAAATACAAAAGAAAAGTCTATTGTGTATAAAGGTAGTATAGATTTAGTCGGCTACTCTGATTCTGACTATGCTGGTGACTTAGATAGGAGGAATTCTAACACAGGCTATTTATTTTTAAGGAATGGGGGTCTAGTCACTTGGTCAAGCCGTAAACAAAACACTGTGGTGTGGCTTTATTCACTACTGAAGCCGAATACATGTCTGCCAGTGAAGCCATAAAAGAAATATTATGGCGTAAATAATTTTTAAATAATATTGGGGAGCCCCAGGAATCTTTCACTTTGAATATAGATAATCAGAGTGCAATAAAATTAATAAATAATCCTGTTTTTCATAGGAGATCAAAGCATATAGGTATTAAATATAATTTTATAAGAGAATGTATCTAAAATAATTAATATTAAATATGTAGAAAAAGCATGCCAACGCAGATTTTCTGAACAAAGCTTTGCCTGTAAATAAGTTTAATTTTATTAGAGATTTGGAAATGTACTTAGAAGCATATTTTATACATATAAGAAATTATAGTTTGTTGTCAAGAAGCTTAGATGACTTAAATATATATTATATAAGTAAGGTTAAGTTTATATGTTACATAGAAAAGATTAAAAATGAGTTCTTTATTTGTTATAAGAGTGACACCTTTAAATTTAAGTGGGAATATTAGATAAGTAAATTTAATGTGATAGAGAAAAATGGTTGAAATTGGAGGAGGCCTTATACCCTTTGATTATATACATGCCTATACCATAGTAAAAAGAATGACAAAGTAGGGCAACTTCATACAAACGCACCGCGCGCGGCTTGAATGTGTGCGTCATCGTATCTTTACGTTGCCGCACGCACACTCAAACAATATCTCGAACCGTTTATCAGTGCGCCAGTCAAGGCTGACGCCGCACAAGTTTCGCGCGTCACGGCTTTTCACTATATGAAAAATGTGTGATATTCGTAGAAAAAATTATTGCTGTGTGTTTGGGTGTCTAAATTCTTCATCGATTCCAGAGTTGTCTTTGTTCAGATTACGTACTGAACAGGAAAGGTAAACAAATCACTTATTCTAGCATATAATTTATACTTGATGATGAAATACTTATGTAGGTACTTTTATTTTTGTTGTATTAGTTTATTATTTTAATAGGATGTGATATGATTTTATTATTATACATATTATACTTTTCATTTTTTTTAATTGTTACTAATAGCATATTTATGTTTTTGTAAACGCAAGAAATTAAAGGATTTATTTTATTTTCTACTGATATATCAGTTAAGCAAGTCAGGCCTAATAAAAATAATCATAAACATGTAGAAACAAAATGTTTTACATTCTTAAATATATATAAATAATAAATATTTTTTAATAACACACCCGGCCCAATGCCAATTTCTGAGCACTGAATTAAAATTTAGCTACAGTGACAACCCTGTGACAGGCAACTATGGTAACTATGACAGGTAATTATATCGCGGATTGGGCCGAAGTTGCCCTACTTTGTCATTCTTTTTACTATGCCTATACCCTATAAAGGGATTTCTATAAAAATATTATATTTTATAAATATTATTTATAACTTATTACTAACAATAGATATACATAAATACTTACTAACATTAGTTTAAAAAAAAGATGCATATTGTAACACTTCATAATATTTATATAAAATACATAAAAGGTTTTATTATTATTATTATAAATTTAAGGTGTCTTCGTAAACTAATTTAGTGAGTCTTCATAAATACTGTATTAATACTTCGTAAAAAATGTATTCTTTCTCTTGTGTCAGCTACTGTAATCTGTATAATATACTAGTGTGTTTAATAAAAACTTAAATTATCAAGAATTCTTATTTTTAACCTTTCTGAAATACTACTGCGATTCAATAACTTCAATATGTGTGAATAAAAAACTTGCTTATAAAGTCAAAAAACAGTTTCATTTTAATTAATTGAGTGAGTGTTCCGTTCCCTTTTTGCCTATTACCTTCAAAAACTACCTAGGTATTTTTAACCGACTTCCAAATAGGCGGAGGTGAACGGAATCATCTTATTTATGTATGTTCACGAAGACGCCTGAACCGATTTGGATTTTTTTTGGTTGCGAAGGGTTTACTACCCAGGTCCCATTTAAATTTTATCGAAATCCGTCGAGCGATTTTTTAAAAATTATCAATAAAAATTATAATTGACATATGACAATATTGTTTGAGGACTGAAATAAAATGAATTTTTGCAAAATTAAAAACAAAATGCCAACGTCGTCAGGTCACGTCACGGTGTTCCCAGGCGGTCACCCATCCAAGTACTGACCGCGCCCGACGTTGCTTAATCGGACCGGTGTGTTCATATATTGATTGAAAGATAATTTACTGTGATAATATAAGTGATAAAAATTGTTTCTACTATTACTTTGAGTAGTACGTTTCTAGAATTTGAGGTTAGTTGCCGGTATGTATTATTTATTTACATCATAAAATAAAATAATTTTTTACATTATTATTTAATATGTAACAAATGTTCAAATAAATTAATAATAGATACAAATAATAATTATTTTATTTATGTAAAAATATTTTTTATGATATTTAAATAAACTTTATTTAACTAGATAATGCTTTATAATAAAACTTTCAATGTATTAAATACTCTTTTTTCTATTATTATTAGTGTCGTTTTTATAATTGCATAAGTTGATGAAAAATGCTATGCAATAGCTTTACCGCGGCAGTCCGCGATTGCCACACATTTTTTTTTAAATAAATTGCTCGAATATGTTATTAAAAACATTTTTCTACAAATTACCTGCTTATTATGTCTACACTAATAATGGGAAAATATAAATTAAAAAAAAAAGAAATCCGAGTTCCGGTAGGTAAGCCACTCGCCGGCGGCCGACGTACCTTGTGGTCTAGCGGCCTGACATAAAATGCGCGCGTAAAAATGTAGCGGAGGGAAAGCGAGTGGCGCGGGGAATATGACAAGCTCCGCCCAGATCCTCAAGGTTGTTGGCTAGTACCGCAGCCTTAAAATTAAATAAAACTTAATTTATATATTATGTGTACTTTTTTGGACTATTTAATAATATTAGTATGTTAACTTTTTTGTTTAATTAACATAATACTCGTATCAATACTCGTGCAAGACTCGACGTTTTAACAACGATGTTATTATTTTATCAATACTGATATCAATAGAAAAAAAATTGAATTTCTATATTATCTGTCGAATTAAAAATTTCTCTTTGCATATTACAACGTAGGTATACAAAGAATGGTTAGGTATCGAACCCCACGATCCTTAAGCTCGGAGCTTTTTCATAAAAAAGCGGGGACACGGGCATAAGCTAGTTCATTATCACATTGTTTTATTCAAAAAGTTTTTATTAGTCTGTAAAATTTAATTTGACGATAAAAATGCAAATAAGTCTCGTCATTGTATATGGGAATCCGTTCATTCATTAACTAGGAGTGAATAAACGACAGGTTCGCCTACGCTTTTTAATATGCTAACTCGCTTATGTTATAGCCATTCATAGGAATACGATACAATGTGTGGAATGTTGTAGTAGTTGTTAGATAATTCACTTTCTTTAATGCTCAAGTTCGTGAAAATATCATTTTCAATTGAAATTTATTTTATTGTTTTTGACACTTGAGAAGATTATACTTCTTATTTTTAAAAGACTTTTCATTCTTTAACCATAAGATATTTTTTTATATTAATACCATTATTATGCTGAGCAAATAGGCCTATGGCCTGATCCCACTCGTATTGAAGCCATACCCAGCAGTGGGACGAAAAAAGGTCTGAATAACTTACAATACAATAGATACTGAGCTTAAAAAATTAACTTTAAGCTTCAATTATAAAGTTCCAATATCACATATCCCATTGCGCCAAATGGTTGTGTGTAACACCGTCATACATTCTGAAAATATTATTGATATTTCAAATAATAAACAGAACAGCTGTTTTCTTAGCATAGTGGAAAAATAGGCCGCAAATCAGTTATCGTACGTTCATTTATTTGGAGCACGCTTATGCCAATCTCTTGTCAGTATATTACAGAGTTTGATAGAAAGCATAGATAAATGGAAGCTTCTCGACGAAAGAGGAAATTTCTCGACTATTTCATTAAATGATTGCTCTGTCGTAGTGATTAAATGTGTGAAAGAATCTTATTTTCTCTGGCATTGCTCCGGACGGCATTGTATTTCTAATTAAGCTGTCAATCGATGCTCGTCCTTGGCTTGAACTCCTTTATATCGGCCCACCCACGTCTGCAGCCTATTACAATTCAGCACTTCCTATTTTGGACTGAGTACAAATATTATTATAAAGCACATAGAGAACATCTGTCGATTACTTAACATTTTAAGGTTAACGAGTTAAATTATCAATTTATATTTTTTTCATTTTTTTTCTTCAAAAGGAATAGATATAACAACATTAAAGTCTGATGTTATAAACGAAATAAGGAAATTTCTATGTTTAAGATATTTTATTACGTTACTTTTGTTTATAAAATATATAAAAAAATAAATAAACAAAGCCTACGCCATGACCTAGAAGCTAATAATTAATTATGTAAATTAATTTTATTATACATCACACATAATACGTCGTGACTAGCATTCGAAAATTAATACATGACGAAAGTTATCTATATAACTCCCACATCGGTCATGCAATATTGAAGATACTAACACAAACGTTTAAAAATTTGTATATATTTTTTTAATAATAAAAAATATGGTTGTTACAAATTTTATTATAAAATTATACTTTCTTTAACAATTCTTAATAATAAATGTGTAGCTATTAAATTATAAATTTCAAGCAAAGTTATTGTCAAGTAATTATATAGAAAAAAAAAATGTCTAAAATCTAAGTCTTAGTGACTTGTGACACAATGTAAATTTTTAATGACTAGACAAATTAAAGTAAATAAGAGCGCGCTTGTAAAGCCTTAAGCGGATAATATTAAACGAGTAACTCTTCTATATACTTAAAAAGCGAACCTTTTATACAAATCTTTAGAGCCGTTTCTGATATACACGAAATAAATTTATACAAACAAGTTCGAACAAATCACATAGACATGGAATAAAAGTATAATAGATATACTTTAAATTTAGAAATTATTAAGTTTCACCCAAAAATAAAAATAAAATTATTTTTGTTTAATATTTAATATTTATCCGCTGTTAGCTTTATCTTTGCACTATATAAAGGTAGTAGCAACAACGGTTAAGGTACAAATCAGTTAACACTTCCTACCATCACTGTGTGGGCGTCGCGCGTGGCATCTCCCATGATTTCCCATTCATAACACTTTCTCAATATACCGCCTTCAATGGAACCTTAAACATAAGTTGGTTATAATTAAAAACCATTCATTAATATTAATATTTTAATAATTAATTGCTTATTTGATATTTTCGTATTATGTTACTAGCAGTTGAAAATTAATTTGCCTTCATATCAAACCATTTAAATAGTATATATGCTTAGAATTGCTATATTATGTATTATATACATATATTGTACATTTAATAAAAATATATCGTAGTTACATAATAATAGACAAAATTTAATGTTCACTTTAACTAAGATAACTTGTCATTAATATAAAAACTATTTTTTATAAGAAATAAAGCTTATATTCAATTTAAAATTTTACAACTTTACTTAAAGAAAAGGAATAAACTGAAGCCATAACCTAAACTTCAAAATCGTTGCGTAAATCGTTCGTTATGGAAATACAAATATTTCATTTGAATAAGCTGTGGGTGACATTTTTATCAACACCAACAAATATTGTGCAACTAAAAATTAATATTCAAGTGACCATATAGCAAATTGTGTAAATTGTCAGAAGTGAATTATCGAATCAGTAATTACTCTAGTTACATGGCATTTGTCCACTGTTTATTTACACGTTTATTGCTACTGTTTTTGAAAATTTTGCACTAACATTTTTATCTTATTAATTATTTAGAGTTAAATAACATTTTAATAGTGTTTTTGTTTCAATTAAAGTTTTTTATAGGATTTTTAGTATTTTATTTAAAAAAGCTTCTAGTGACTAAAATTGTAGAAGATTCTTAGTCTGTGTTATATTTAGATAACTATATTCACCTAATTGTCGAAATAAACTATATCCGAATACTTGTTAATGCAACTGTGACTCATAGTTTCTCAGGAAATCAAACGCATACACCAAAATCTTTGCTTTGGTAAATTAAGACCTATTTCGTGATTTCTCGAACATTAAAATGGTCAGATAAGTCTTAGCAGGCTGTCGAGTAATTACTACTACTGAATCACCGACAGCGACCGTCTATTATTATCTAAGCATTAATTAATTCTTGCTTACAAATAAGAAAGTGGTGTAAACTGTGTCGGGAACTGTGTAAATGACTACTAGCATCTCGCCCTCTCTTTGTTTGGTTGCCATATTTTAAATATTAATAAAAAACTATATGCATATCTATATAATAATACTATTTGGTTATTGTCCGTCAACTGGTGGACTTTGAACTGATCCCTCTCTCGTTCAAGAGAGCTGTAATATTAAGACGTTAATAAGAGCTAAAAAAATAATACATAATTTAATGATTGACAATACTAATAAAAGAAAAGTTTCATGTTAAATATTAATTTCCTACGTTATTTCGCGAGGTACATTTAGCTTCTTTATATCTTTAGTACAGCAACTCGATAATAGTAATAACGGAGCACTCTCAATAAACATAACACTTAAATTCTATTATCACTAAGACTCGACTCATAAATACTCTGAAGGGAACGCTGTTGAAATGATCAATTGCCACTCAATATAATATGAATTACTTTCTCGTTTCTTGTCGAAGCTAAGAATAAAATCGATACGTACGAGTAGTATATGAAAAGCAATGTGGGTTTACTTAGGTCTTATTTATCTAACTTCTAAAACGCGAAAGTTTGAAAAGTGATAGATGGGAAGTTGCTTAGGAAAAATTAAAAAATCTTTCTTTACAAACACTTAACAATTATATAGTTTATATATTAAAGAATTAGTATGCTATAATTTTTAAAGAATTAAAATACAAAATTGAACTACGTGCACGAAGCCGCGGGAAAACGCTGGTATGTTATATTTACCTATATAAATTCTAGTAAAATACTATCAGCATTATTTGATCTTGTCTAGGGTGAATTAAATAATGCACTATCTTGTTCTCACGTTTGAACTAGTGCTTAATCGTTATTTCTGATGTAGAAATCCTACGAACCCTATAAATACATTTCCTTGTCGCAGTTTCCGCTCGGTGTCTATAATTTATTGCCAGATGGAACTAGTTTACGTGAATATGTACTAGAGATTTATGAAATTACTGTACAACATTTTTACTTGCTTGAACTTATTTTTTATAGATCATCGATAAAGTGCTATTGTGGATGGAAGCTTTTGTGGGTATATTTCTTTTAATAGCATTCGTATTCAACCTAAACATAAGAGTATTAAAATATCTTTATGTGACAATTACAAAGGAAAATATTTTTGATTTTTCATTCAATTTATTATGAAGCCTCGCTTCCGAATTCAATGGTTTTAGGTCAACGGGAAGTACCCTATTACTTCTGTTGGATGAATTTGCGAAAGTAAAAATATAAAACAAAATTGTTTGTATCTTTTATTTACATTACTTAGTGCCTAAATATTTTTATATAAAAAATTTAAACTTAATATCTGTTTCTGAGAACATGGGTTTTTAAAGTTTGACAGACAGACTGTATATAGCTGTCCAATTTTATATGTACATAAAAGCGTTATTCTCTTTTCAGGTAAGCAACCTAAAAATATTAATTAGAACATTTATTACTTACTTTAATAGATTTATACGGCCATAGTTCCTCGAGGCAGAATTATGAGGTGAAATTCACCAAAGGGATCAGTCAAAGTCCAAGGAGATTAAGGTCTTTACTAAATGAAATTCCACAGACCCTCGTTTAGTCATTCTAAGAGTAAATAGTAAAGCAGAAATGGCATTTGTCCTCAATAATAATCTGTAAAAATAAAAGGTCGCTGTGTTTTAATTTTGTATCTTCCTACTAAGGATAACGTTTTCTGATTTTAATGAAACTTTCATTAGTTCTGAGTACCTTTGCGAAGGATTAAGGGCCAAAGATTGAATTTATATGATGTTCCTTCACGTTCCTTCACGAAAATTCTTCATCCATAAGGTTACTTCAGACCGAAGCGAAGTGTGACTAATCCGCTTGTTTATATAGTTTTAAGCACAAAAGATAGCATTTCGTAAGCCAAAATTAATATTATTTGCAGTTTTGGGTAATAAATTCTATAATAATATTTTGAATTATCCTTTTACGTTTACAGAATACGGAGTGACCTAAATGCATACCCATATTAAACGACTTTGTTGTGCAACAAATACCTACCTATCAAAGTTTACTAGATTAGGCCTTAAAGACATATTTGCCTTCAGTCTGGTTATTATATTATTAACAGTGAATTTCATTATCTTGTGTAAGACTGATTACATATATTTATCGATTCTATTTCTAAGTTACTTTGTATACTTATACTATAGTAAAGTCTAGTTCTAAACTCAATTTATTAATTACAGACCGACAGACACGGCGGAGGACTTTGTTTCATAATATAGTAGTGATTTACTAAATATGCTATATATGCATATTCGGATAATTTTCAGAGAGTTAGCTCTTAAACTGCAATTAATTATAATAAATAAATATTTTTCTATTGTTAAAAACATAGAGTTATCTTTAATCTCAACCAATTTTCTGTATTAATATTCACAATATAAAGAATATTTGATACCGTCATGTTTTGAGACTCCGTTTCATTGTTTATTGTTAGTCTATTATATTGTTACGTATTATGATATAATTTGGTAATTATTATTTAGAATTTTTGTTTTGTTCTCTTTATTTGTTCTCACTTAACCCTTCAACAGATTTGATGTAACTGTACAAAATATTAAAAATTTCATGGTGCCTATGAATGATTCAAAGCGAAAGCTGTTCGTAAGTACTCGTATGTAACAATATTATTAGATCTATATCGATATTTCCTAAATAAAATCGAGTTCGTTAACCTGTTTCGTTAAATTGTACGAGTAAGTATATTATCGATGTGTGATGTGTCATCTCATTCTGTAGGTGATAGGTACCTTGAGCACCTTTGTAGTTATATCCTTTAAATATGTTTTTCCACTGAAAATAAATATTTTACCGCAACAAACATTATCTATAAATAAATCACATCAACCAGTCGCTCCCTTATTAAAAATAAAAACACCCATATACCTACTTTTCTTTATAAAGTTTTGTTAATACTAAACTTTACAGATTAATATAATACATATTAATAACAACGTGTATCAAAATTAACTTGAAATACCGTGAAATAAAATGCATTTACAAACTGTTACTAAATAGATTTATGGTGATGTGCCTAACTTTGTAAAGGTTGACATTTCCAGAGATAAATATGATGTATTTTCTATTGATGTTGTAAAACATTTAAATTAAGATTTATCATTCAATGAGTTCATTAATTTATAGTATTACTAGTAATTTACTCTCGCTTCGCTAGGGTTCATCCCTTTCTTTTTTGGGGTTAATAAGGATTTCGTAAGGGATTCCTCATACAAACTTGCATCCCCGTTTCCACCCCGTTAAGCGATGATTTTCGAGATAAACACTATGCTTTGCCCTTCCCAGGGTATCAAACTATCTTTGTGCCAAATGTTATCTAAATATCTATTCAGCGGTCTTTAAGTTTATTCAATACAAACAAACATACCACAAACACTTTCATTGTCTTCTCTGTATATCTAATAAATTATAATATTTTGTTATCTATCAATTAATTAAAATGTTAATAATAGTTCGTTATTATCTCAATTTAATTTATTAATCTTATGGAACACTTGTGACATAAATATTGTCAATTAGTAATATTAAGCAATTAATGAATGGATGTGGAAATAACGAACGTCAAAGAGAACTAAATAACGCCCTATTTTTATTTTTATTTATTATACTTATAAATAGACTAAGCAATTTCATAGTATTTTTTAAAGGCATCACTTTTCATAGTAAATTTTGCTCTTTAAAATCTTTATTTTTTACTGTGATTTATATATTTTAAGACAATTTAGGCTATTTATGTTCAGTACCTATTAAACGAACTAGGAACTAATAACCGGTATGTGGTTTTCTGATATTTCGGGATGACAATTCGTAAGTAATCAACGTTCACTCACTTCATCGCGCACCCGGGATTAAACCCTTGGATTCGTATTCTCGTAGGCCATAATTAAAATCCATCTTTTGTCTCTAGAACAATGACTACTGCAATGTTTTATTTGCTATCAAACTTTTTCTTATTAAATATAAGGCAATGTATGTACAGTATGGAGATTTGAAGTAAATATTAAAATATTTTTAAATGGGTTGAGATGATGTTGAATGGTTGTTGAGAATAATAAATAAGGACAAAAAACTCCTAATTTTGAAGACCATTCCTATTCTGGGAAACATTTAACTAATTTATTTAATTTAAAAGGGACTACATGAAGCTTGAACCATTTTTAGAAATTCTATAAAAAGGGCTGGAAATATTTACGATACGTTCCTAACTCGTGCATTGGGTAAATGTACAATATACCTACGTGTATATTACAATATATTACGTATGGTACGCTACGTAGGTACTCGTTTATATATACCTGACATATTATTCTTTTTGTTACAGGATATTTCGGGAAGTATTTGAATAAGTACAACGGGTCGTATATTCCACCTGGTTGGCGTGAATGGGGAGGCTTGATAATGAACTCTAAATATTACAACTACAGTATAAACATGAATGGCAAGAAGATCAAGCACGGCGACGACTACAATAGGGTAAACATTATATTTTTATATGAAGACGTGTTGGCGCATAATTATGTGAAAAATTCGTGTATGTTTTTGGAGAACGTAAAAAAATTTAAATTTTAATAAATATAAAATTTTTATGACTAATATCTATATGAAATATTTTAATCTTTGTAGATTAAAATTTATTGTCCCGAGATCGTTTTCATTTTAGAAGACACATGGTAAACTACATACCTACTTCATTTATTCCATAAAACTTACAACACTAAAATTAGAGATTCGTATTCATACACTCAGCCGGCTTTTATTTTCGATGCGACATGATGAGTAACAAAAAGAAATATTCCTTATGTCATGTACCGGTTGTAGCCGTACTCGTAATGATATTGCGTTTTCTGTTTATGTTTTATTTAAATATCCTCGCAATTATACATGTTATGACTAACTTTGGCATCAACCCAATGATTGTTCAAAACGGAACGATACATTGGGTATAGAGTTAAGAAAACAATAACAGTAGAGTATTTTTAATGACAATCAACATTATGAAATTATAAAATTTCAAACTGAGCTTTACTTAATATGTTCTGTCTATAAAGTACGTCCTCGGACGATTTTAATATATTTTATGGCTATATAAAATATATAATAAGTATGTATAAACACGCTTAGAAAGCACTCTGAAACGTGTTTCATTAAAATATCAGTAATGCCGACAGCGTATTGATTTCTATTGAAAGTAATGTAAACATTAGTTTCTTTCTACAATTCTAAACCTTAATTACTAAAACCAGTAAATATGTGTAGTGAAATTACTCGAAAGTTCTGCTACGAGGGGGAAATTTCTTAGTACCGCACTAAAGCTTATGAACTTTTCATTCTAGTCCTATTTATAACATAGTTTTTTTCCTTATTATTAAATAAACATTTACATTTGATGATTGATACAAGTTGTACATTAATGAAACTTTTAATATATTATTTAATTGACATTAAATTATTCGTTTTCAGGATTACTATCCAGATTTAATAGCGAATGACTCTATAGCTTTTCTTCGAGCCTCTAAAAGAAGGTTTGCAAGGAAACCTGTTCTACTAGTGATGTCTTTCCCGGCACCACATGGGCCTGAAGACTCAGCTCCACAATTCTCTCATCTCTTTTTCAATGTAACCACACACCAGTAAGTATATGCAAATATCTAATATTAATATTTGATGTTATAAATTACTATTCAATTTTTAAATATTCTACGTACATAAATATATTGTAAGTAATTCTATAGTGAAGACATAAAATAGTTGAAAGAGAACGTGCTTTTTGTGGGTTAGTAGATCTTCTAACCATTTGTTGTTTTAGTTAATGCTACAAAATATTTGGAATGTAAACTTACATAGCATTAAATAAATTTACTTGAGATATATAAATATTTTTCTAAATAATAATGTATTGATCATTAAGTATTTAATGAAATAATTTCTTATTAAATTAATAGTCCACAGTAGTAGGTACTAATTACAATAAAAATCAAATAATATTTAAAGGTCGTGCATGCTTTAATTACAAAAAATTCTTATTACTGTTAATTATTCATAATAAAATTATATAAAAAACTTATAACTATGCATATTTAAAATATTAATATAATATTAATATTATAATAAAAAAATGTGCCCATCAATTTCATATAAACGTTTCAATTTATCCACTTATACTAAACAATGTATATATGTAGGTAAGTTTGTAAAACCTACAATAAAAAAACTTATGGTGAACTAAATGTAATAAACATTATAGAGTTTGTTGGGTCGAAAGCATAATCGTCTAAAATTACTATTCAAACATTTAGACTTAACTCGGTCAACAACCTTTTATATAAAGAGCGACCTACAACAAAACATGACTCTTGGAAAGGTGTAAATACGACTGTGTATTAACGAGTCTCCATACGTACACGTAATATGCAGAAAGGCACTGGCATTCTCATTCAAAAATACCTGCAAGTCTGAGGAGTTGCTAGGAATGTCATTCATTCACCTCGGCTCTTTCCACCCACACATCTTATCCTAAGGAAGGCTTAAGAGGATGGTACATCACATTGAAGCTCGTTTTATTGCTTTCATGACTTTATAGAAATAATCTCCCATCGTAAATTGTTTGCCTCAGTCAATATGCTAAGTCTTAATCTAACTCACGTTAAGAAAAGATATTAAAAGACTTAGAAAAATGGCTCTATTTATACGTATATAATTTTAATTTCAAATTAACAGATTTTCACTAAATGCAAATGAAAGTATATACGGTACTAATATCAAAAAATAAATGTTTGAAAATTTTGTCTGTGTTTCTGTCTTTGATTTTGACGGGATTTTCACTCACAGATAGCTAATGTTATAAGGAGTAACTAAGGCTAATTTTATTTTAGAAATTAGGCATGTTTAGTTTAACTAGACGGACCCGCAGCTTTACCCGCGCTAAATATATTATAATAAACATATATTACTGTTTTAAAAATAGGTAGAATATATCTTTTAATTAAAAGGAGGTATATATTATGTAATGCAAATAATCAATTGTTATGAAATCAAACATCAGTGTTAGTTGTTTACTCATTTTTTAATCATTTCGACAAAATTTTAATTGCTGTGGATTCTTTGCGGTCGGAGCCATGTTACTTCTCTTTAAATATTTAGGAAGTCACTTACTTTTGGAGATCCCTAGCATCTCTATAGAAAGTTATCGTACTCATGATGCATAAATATAGGCCAGCAGCTTTAAATATAAGATTTCTGCAGAAGCCACTTTAGGCCATACAATTTACATAGATAAAAAATAGCCAATGATTGACTGCTTTACTGCCAACTGGCTCATAAACTATCTTAATAAACGCGTAGAACGTATAAAGATTATTATGTTAAGAAATTTATCTCGTGCAGGCATTGAACGTGCAACCTCGGGTATAGTAGTGATTGCCAGAGATATTTCACTATGCCATAACATCTCAAATCTTATCTAAAATCTGTCCATAATTGGATGTGGGGGCGCGTATTATCAACGAAACCGTGTATCCATATAAAAAGTGTTAAGCCTTGAG
This sequence comes from Boloria selene, assembly GCA_905231865.2. Classification (NCBI taxonomy): domain Eukaryota; kingdom Metazoa; phylum Arthropoda; class Insecta; order Lepidoptera; family Nymphalidae; genus Boloria; species Boloria selene. Next base: position 6,297,355 of record HG993133.1, read on the forward strand.
CCCGACCTTGTTTTTTTTCGCTACTCGGAAATTTCGCGTACCCAACTTCGTACTTACGGAGCGCCCTGAATAATTTTACCACCACTCAGCCTCGCTGCTGATTTATGTTTTATAAGAATGTTTAGCCCTGGTATTACGGTCTACGCTTTTAAATTATTTTGGGCATCAAATTTTATTTACTGCTTTATCGTGTTCCTACTATTATATTTATTTAAAGGTAAAGGTTTTTTTAATTATAATATTTATTAACCAGCATTTATTTAAATTTTCGATGTTCCTCTCGTCTTATACAGAAATAAGTATAAAATTCTATAACTAATATTCAATGTGCATGAAGCTTTTAGGTTGGATTTTTTCCATTTGTAAATACGGCACGTTGTTAAAGAAACTGTTCCACTCAGTCCATGTCTTCTAAAACTTAAACAGACGTTGAACTAGACGGAATATTTTATAAACAAGATTTATGTGTTGAATACTTGAGTTTGCATATTTTGAGTTTAATATTCTGTATTTGTCGCTATTCATGAATACGTAGTCGCACATTTGGAAATAGACTATTTCGCGAAGACAGCGCAGGATGCTGACGAGAGAAATTGTCGCAGCTGTGCTTTGTTATTGCTTGTGAAATTCAAATGTGTCCCGCACCAGGGAACTTGTCAAAGCTTGCATTTACGCTATTTTGTTAAATGACTTCGAAAATATTTCCATTAGTATACAGTAATATTTTAAAGCTCTACTGAAAAAGTATATTCATTTTAGACTAGAGACTTACGTGACTTTAGTAAACATCGACTTTCCTTACATATAATATGTATTATGTACCTATGTATTCTCTATGTTATAATCGGTGCAATTGTTGGCAAATTTCACTACGTTACATAGCTTATGTTTTACTCCAAGTCGTAGTCTATAAACATACATAACACTTTAGCAATTTTAACGTTAATTATAAACAAACGTTTACTTATACCAATATATTTTTTTAAAAACGAATGTATAAGATTAATGCTACACAAAATAAATTCAAGTTTAACATTAAAATTTACATTCAACCGGTCACACTATCTTCATAACTTTAATGAGGATTATTACTTCGCTAATTAAAATATAGAATAATTTTAAACGCAAAATCGTGCATCGAGATGCTTTTCGGTTGTTAAATTGTGTTTTTTGTTTGAAATTCAGAAGTCTGATCGTGTAGTGTGGTGGTAGATCGATTAATGTGAATTACTTAGCATTAAATTAAGATAAATATCAGGTTGGCCTCAAAGGCACCGCAGGTTTGTTTCAGCACCAAATAAAACAAGATCTTTTACATATTTGTGCTTTATCTTACTGTATAAAATTTGCAAATGATATTTTATTAATTTTTGGAATATAAATATCTAGCAGCTTCTCTATGTATCGTAATTTTGTTAATTGAGAGTGGTAGCCTCCTTTGGGCCACCGAGTGAAGAGAGTTCAAATCCTGGGATGACAGCAATCGAAAGAAGCGTCTACTTCTTTGGTTCTACATTTCTGATTTTCTTCACTTCTTCATCAATGCTTTATATTCCATTATTTTTGTTTAAATAGAACATATATTTTCTTTTTATTACGAGAATGCCTAACATATAGTAGTAGTAACTTAAAAGTCAAGGCCGTATTTAGGATTACATCAGAATGACAAGACGATAAAAACTTATTTCGCTTGCCGCCCCGCGCGGCCCGTGGACACATAATTTAGCTGGCAGACAACTTATTTTAATAATAATTGTCGGCGTACGAAAAGCTCGGACTCTATATTTGGATTTTTTTAATAAATATTATTATAATATATTAATGTATTAAGTAGGTAGGTCTTGTACATATACCTAACATAGGTACGTATGTACATCGCACACGAGTTTATTATTTACAGTTAGATGCTTATGTTGTCACAATTATCATTCGAATTAATCTTCTATTAATCTTTCAGAAAATGATGGATATCGTAATTTACTTTAAACGTAATCTTTGAATAAAATAAAAATATCGCAAAATGATTACTTAATTTATAAATACCTACATTAAATTTCTATTTTACTATAACTTTTGTTATTTTATATCAAACGGGCTAAGTAGTTAGGTATAGACGATTTAGCCTCAGTTTTTCATGATTTTATTGATTTGTTGTATATTATGATACTAAAGATATTATATATGATACTAATTTTTTTGGAAAATAGTCAAATTTATCTAGAAAACTGTTGCAAAACTGAAATTACTTTTTGATATACATAGACACATATCGTATTTTAACTTCAAGGATCACTAAATTATTGAAATTAGATACGGCAATGTCTGTCGTGGCTTAAATTAGTATTATTTATAAGTATTTACAGTTTTTTAAACCATCGAATTGCATGTGCATTTGACGTGACGGCATGCGAAGTCTCGGCGCCGACAACCGGTGTCGAACTCCGGACCAACCGCGGCTCTTTTAATATTCAACTATCAGCTCTTTGTGTGGTCGCCAAACCTGCTCAGGGGTAAGGCGCCTATAGTGAAAAAAATAAACTTAAATAAAAAAGTTTTACTCATGATATCTGAAACAAAAGAAAATAATTTTATTTGGAGTATTCTATATAAAAGCCGCCGTTCTTATTATTGATTCGTATCGCAGAGAGATAACTTAAGGATGCCTTTCAATTAAAAGCTCTAGCTGGTTATAAGTCCCTTATTGTAAAATAAGTTTAAGTAGGCCTTATAACGTACCTTTATAACTTCTAGGCATGAGCCTAGAGGATTGGGTGTAGGGGATTGGAAAATAGTCCACTGTACACACACGCTGGCCAAGTGCGGGTTACCGGATTTTACATTTCTTTAGAAAACTTGCACTCTTACACATGCACATTTCCTCCGATGTTCTTAAGGCAAATGGTAATCAAGTTAAAAAAGATTCACACTTGAAATAACGAATCTTTTTAAAGGTTGCGAAGCCTAGGATTTGAACCCACTCCCCTTGGTTTCCTAAGCAAGCGCGTTATCACTAGACTACTGCTCTCCTCAACTCTCTCAAAAACTCGTAATTAATACTATTCAATTAATCTCGTTATTAAGTATAAAACATCTTTTTTTATAATAAACTCCAAAAGTATCCAATATTTTAAAATAATTGAGCAATAACTCATGTTACATCACACGAATTATACGGTCTTCACATGAAGTGAAATATGAATCTTACATGTTTTTTCATGATATTATTTATTACCATCATTTTGCTTTACATAAGGACACAAAAAGGTAGACATAAGTCCTTCTTTTTTGCGACCACAGACCGACAGTGTCTTTTTTGCGGTTTCATTATAAAGTTGTCGACACCGGTGATTTAAATATAGAAAAGTTGATTTATATATTTACGTACTGTACGTTTTTAATCACTAACTTGAAAAAAGATTGCTTTCCCATACAAATTTTTATCCCTCTTTTCACCCCCTTAAAGGCTTCCGGGATAACAACTACATCCTATGTTCATCCCAGGGTCTCAAATATCTTCATACCAAAAATCTAAGTAGGTTAGGCAGTTTTTTAGTTTATTTGTTACAAATAAACATAAAAAGTTTCCAATTTTTCTCTGTATAATAGTAAACTGTAAAGCAGTATAAATAAATGGAGATATATGTACATTGTACATATTTAAACAGATAATATGTCAAATTAATAAAATTATACTACGTGGCACAGCGCCGGTCAGGAGGTCAATAATTATGTTTGCATAATTCTCTATTGTTCCTCTCATCTATGCTAGCTTCGCTTGCATTACAAAGTTTTGCATATAATATACATAATACAGTATCTATTTTCGCTAGTATATAAATGTTTTTATTAAAACTTACCATTAAAATATTACCATATTGCATGAATGGAATAGACATTATATTTTTTTCGAAATATTAATCGTCATATTATATTAAGTAGCATATGATTTGTTTTTAGCACTCCAACTTATGACATGGCACCGAATCCTGACAAACAATGGATTTTACGCGTAACGGAAAAAATGAAGCCAATTCACCGACAATTTACAGATTTGCTAATGACTAAGAGATTGCAGACACTACAAAGTGTAGATATGGTATGTTGAATGCTTTAAGTGTGCAAAAATTTTCTGTATTCAATGTTACTCAAAATTCTTTTGTCATTTTATAAAAGCAACTCCATACTTCAAAGAAATCAAGATTACAAGTAGTTTATCTCTTGTTCCGTACATCAGTACATATAAATAAAATAGGAGTGTCTGTTTGTAATTTCAAATGAACAGTTTTCACTAAATGCAAATGAAAGTATATACGGTACCTACTAACATTATAAAAAACAATTTTTAATTTTTTTGTCTGTCTGTTTATTTGTTCCGGCTAATCTCTGAAAAACCGCTTAATTTATTTTGACTTACGACCAGTGGAGCAAGCCGGGTTTGCTAGTAATAAATAAATACGGCTAGATACACTCAAGTCGTAACTAAGATAGTAGAACGATCATATCAGCTATTAAATTGCAGGCAGTCGAACGAGTGTACCAGGAACTCAAAGCTCTAGGGGAGTTAGATAACACGTACCTAGTATACACATCAGATCACGGATACCATCTAGGTCAGTTCGGACTGGTTAAAGGCAAAAGCTTTCCTTTCGAGTTCGATATACGGGTACCGTTTCTTGTTCGCGGTCCTGGAGTTGAACCTGGCACTGTGTAAGTATCGTTAGTCATATATGACAAAAGAATCTTATTTTATCTCATGTAATCCCAAAATATTAACGATTAGGTCTTTAAGTTTATATTTTTATTTCGTGCGATAGAGGGAATATATATATTTTATATTATAGTACAGTTAAAATTGTGACTTATTAAAATTTAGAAGTAGTAGATATTGTATGATGTTTTTAAAATATCAAGTTACACTTATTACTTCCATAAGCACTTCTCATGTAAATAACTTGAATAACTTTATTACTTACCAAAAAACATCTTATATTTTTTTCAATCTTCGATACTTTCAGCGTAGATGACATAGTTCTTAATATAGATTTGGCACCAACGTTTTTGGATATGGGAGGAGTGGATCCTCCGGCGCATATGGATGGGAGGTCGTTGTTGCCTTTATTGCAACCGAGGCGGAGAAGAGCAGCAGCCGCTCATTGGCCAGACACCTTCCTTGTAGAAAGGTAAGAATGCTATGTTGTACAATAAATTGAGTATTGTTACTATACGTATAGTAAACCTAATACCTTAGTTAATTTAAGTTAGTTAATCTAAGTTTTAGTAAAAATTAACACGTAAACTTCATTTGGTTTTGATATTAATTGCTAAGTGTAATACGTAGCAATCTTGTCTCAGATAGAGGTTTAAAAATTATTATAAAGAATTTCAAATATAATGTATTATATTTTTGTATATATAGCTCAGGACGTCGAGAAACCCAAGCGCATATAGCACTGAAATATAGTCGGGAAATGAACGATAAATCTACTACTACACAACCTCAAGAAACCTCTTCCGAGAGTAATGACTTTGATGAGGATTCTGATGATGACTTTTTGGAGCTCGATGACGATGAAGACAACAATAATGTGAGCAGTTTCTTTTTTTTTTAAGTTTCAGTTTTATAGAAAAATTATAGACTCTGTTTTACGATTTTAATAAAACATATTTTCGTAACATTTGCGATTGTATCCATAAACTTAAAAGGTAACAAAGTCACTATTTCATGAGAAATTTACGTACGTTGGAATGTTTAATTTTACGAGACTTAGATTAATTTTTGATAATTTCCAGGAGAGTGTAGGAAGTAGTGAAGGAACAAATAAATCGTCCGAACCCCTTATTTCTAATGAGAGTCATAATCCAATATTAGAAGCCAGTTTGGAAAAAGCTTTAGATGCAGAAGAAGCTGGTACCAATAATTATCTTATGACATCAGGTAGGTCTTTAACTTGCTTTTATTTTTGTTTTCCTTTTCTTGTATTTTTCGTCTACAAATCAAACTGCGATTGCACTTCTTTATTTAAATTTAAAAATGTCTCAACATATTTTTAAAAAACTACAAATGCATTTTAGGGTTAATTGTAATTTGTAATATATCTGTTTTTTATTTATTATATTATATATATTATCATTTAAATAATAATTTCAGAAATAGATCCAACCAGCGTAAGTGGTAAAGCAGCGCGCTTAGCAGCTGAATGCTCTAAAGCTGAACTAAGAGCACCTTGTTCTGTTGGACGAAAGTGGAAATGTGTCCTTGTAAATGGTAGATGGAGAAAACACAAATGTAAATATGAGGTTAGTGTTTATCTAAAACTATATAGGGTACTGAAATAAAATCTGATTATAACAGAGAACTTTTTTTACCTTGAATGCGCTACAGTTACATAATGAATATGAATAATAATCTATTTCATGTTTTCAGCCGGATGCTAGTACCCAACCAAAAATGAGTACAAAGAAATGTGCTTGTTTCACACCAAGCGGCCTTGTTTACACGAGGCTAGAAACAGACGGTACAATCGCCAGAAGACCTCTCGATCTACAAAAAGAAAACGTCACAAGAAACAAAAGGTCAATTAACAATGATGTTTTTGAACCTAATACCGTAGAGACTATTCTGGAAGAAAATCCCAGTATTGGGCACTTAAGTTTCAAAAACGAGCCCATTGATGAGATAGAGAAGAGAAATATTGAGAATAAAATCGACAAACTCATAAAGGAAACTGAAGCCTTCCTTAAAGCCTATGAAAATACCAAAGAAAGTAGAGATCATAAGAGATCTAAGAGGAGAGCTCAACATTTTAATCACAATCATAATAAACATAAGCATAGAAATGATCCAATGTTAAACAATAATGAATCATCATTAGAATGTAAGATAGAAAAAGATGGACAAGTAAATTGTTCACAAGTAATTTATAATGATTTGAAAGCATGGCACACGAATAGATTAAGCTTAGAAGACCAAATACGGGAGTTGAAAACGAAATTAGAAGATTTAAAGGAAATAAAAAGGCATTTAAAAATAAGTAAACCAGTGGTAGAAGTACAACCGTTAAGCCCAACATATACTAATGTTTTTAATAATAAAACTACAAATCAGGAAACTAGTAGTAAAGAAATCTTAAGGAAAACCCGATTACACAGAGTAAAAACAAAACACAGGAATGGGACATTTGATAAGAAATTCCGACAGTCCAACGAATACATTATTCCAACAGTGAATTCAAATGATAAGATAAAAGATGACATTTTTAATGCACAGATAAGAAATGAAACGTCAACAGAAACAGTATTGAAAGTTTTAAATATTTCCGATATTGCGAGCTCTACGAATCAAACTTATATCTTAGAACTACCAAAACCTCAAGAAACGACACCAACATCGGAAAACTTCAATCAAAATCCGACAGAAAAGCGTACAAGTACCACTAATTTCGAAGATATCGTTACTGCTGATTTTATCACACATAACTATAATATAGATGAATCACAAACTGGAAAAGAAAATGATTGGAAAACCACTCCGATTGACTTCTTCACCGCGCTTCATTTTTATAGTACAGCGGCTGATAAAGTAATTTCAACTCACAAACCTACAACGGTATATCCAACTACAAACAAACCGTCTGTTAAGCCTAAAATTTCTTCATTAGGACCAAAAAGGTTGGACGCATCAGAATACGAACAGAGGAACCCGAATAAAGGGAACAATAATAATGGAATATTCAGCAATCCGCCAGATGTATTTCAAAGGAGACTCCATCCTTTATTTATCGAGAATGAAGACAAGCATGTATGTTATTGTGAGGAAAACCGGTAAGTTTTACCATTTTTATAAAACTGCATTTTATAGTAATCAAGCTTCAAATATTAGTATCTGACTAAGAGTTTTCCCACCATAAACTTTTGAATTAAAATTAGCTCTACTATTATCTTTTGTCTGCGCCTTTTACCTTTGCCATAATTTGTGTTTTCAAAATTATTTTTTAAGTTAATAAGATAAAATTAATACGAAATCGATTGATATCGATTAATAAAATAACATTCTTCCCTTGCAGTAAAATAAAACCGAAGAAAGCTAGAGAAGAGCGTAGGAAATTAAAGGAACAAAGGTTGCGAAAAAAGTTAAGGAAAGCAAAGAAGAAGGTTGGTATTTCTAATTCCATCATTACATTATACTTTATAAACATTAAACAAAAATTTAAAAGTTTATAGGTACTTAAAAATATTTTATTTGAAACTTAAACTTACGCGCATCAACTGTATAAAAATGATTATGTTATGTGGGCTCACTGGCAAAGCTAGTATACACCTAAACTTAACGAAACCACCCCCGTCTTAATGGGGCGTGGCAGAAAGCTTACGCACTCAACCACGACTCCCCGACGGTAGGTCGTCCGAAGCTGACCACATCAGCCACGGGGCTGCTCCAACATTCCACTCTGCTACCAGTACCAGAGTTTCTTTCGCCAGTAATTCTCAGGTCAGAGGTTTCTTCTTTCCGAACTGGTGGTAGACTCATGACGTTCAGTAAGAAATTGTAACAATTTTTATGCTGAATAAAATATTTTGATTTGATTTGATTTGAGCAACCCGAACGGCACACCGCCCACCCAAGGTGTACCGCTCTGTCCATAACTTAGCTTCGGTCCGGATTGCCTGTCTACAAACTCAATGATTCTTTATAATCACTATACTAACTAAAAAAATAAATTCTTTCAGGCTGAATTAGAGAGATTATGTGAGTCAGAACGAATGAATTGCTTCCGACATGACAACGAGCACTGGCGCACCGCGCCGCTGTGGACTGCTGGACCCTTCTGCTTCTGCATGAGCTCCTCAAACAACACGTACAACTGCGTCAGAACTATCAACGCCACACACAATCTACTTTACTGCGAATTTGTTACTGGCTTGGTCACTTACTACAATTTACGTATTGGTAAGTAACTCTCTTTTTACTCTTATTATAAAAACTAGCTGTGCCCGCGACTTCGTTCGCGTGGATGTCGGAACTTAACAATGTATTTTTAGTGCGAAGCGCTGTTGGAGGATACCGATACAAATCATTTTTTTATTATGCTAGTGCTTCTTTATAAACAACATTAGCTGTGGAACCATCTGGAGCGTACACAAAAAGGTTATTGGGGTTGTTTACGCGGGAAAGAGCTACGTATAGTTGACCATGGGAAAAGCATCCAATACTTAGGTCCACCCCCGCAACGGATAATGTCTGGCCCTGAGCTTTATTAATCGTCATGGCATAACAGAGACTGACTGGGAATTGCACTCGTTTGAAAGAGAAAGGAAAGTTGTTGGGAATTATAGGTATTCTTGGAATAAAAACAATATCACCGGCGCCGCAACCGGTTAATATTTCAGCTTCGATTATGTTTTGCTGCAGATTTGTGACTTTGAGCCGAGTGCCATTACAAAGTTTGGGAGGACATAAATTTTTGAGGAGAATTATTGGTACGCCGATTTTTAAAACTATTTTGTGGGCTGGAAGTCCGGGTGTGTTGAGGGAATCCAAAAATTCTACCGGGTATAGCGTGGCGTCATCTTCATCCATAACTGTATTTATAGAGGTGTATTCTCTACTATTCCCGGACACATGACTCAATATTTTTAAATTAATTGCCGCTGCTTGGTCATTGCGGGGAGTCAAAATAGCTCGCTGACATAGCCAAGAACCGGCTTGATTTCCCATGTTTGTGGAATCTCCGTACACAGAAGAAATTAGCTCCTGTTGTGATGTAACGCAAGAACAGAGATTATTAATCAAAATAACTTTTCCATCTTCTTGGACTGGGTACATACCATTGTTATTGTTACAAATACGCGTGTTGCACGTGTTGTTACAAATAAATTGGAAAACTCCTGTGCATTTTCACAGCCTCCTAACTGTGCACGCATATTTACACTCAGGTGTGTAGAGATATTGCACCATAAAACAGAACTCTTGAGATAGGCAGCTATTTCATCGGCTCTCGTTCCTCTTGGTACTATCGGGAGTGTCTACCGAAAATCACCGCAGAACAGCACCGTAATGCCTCCCACCGGCCGGTCATTTTGCCTTATGTCCCAAATAATTAAAACACAATCGCGTAAAACCCTTGCTTTATCGCTATGTCGCGATATGTTGCAAACCTGGCTTTCCGTACGGTCTAAGTCCATAGGAATTTTAAATGTTGTGTGTGCCGTTTTTCCTCCAGGCAATAATGTGGCTGCTATCCCTGAAGAGGCGACAGCAAGGGCAATTTTATTTTGGTTCCTTATTCGAGCCAAAATAACTTTGGTTAGGAAAGTTTTACCTGTTCCGCCCGGTGCGTCTAAAAACAGGATTTCACCCAAGGCGTTATCTACACTGCAGCATACCCTATCAAACGTCTGGCGCTGTTCCTCTGTCAAATTTGCGCAGCCATTTTGTAAAATTTCTGCGAGTTCCACGGGATTATAACTAATTTCTGATACGTACTCTCTGTTTATACGTACGATCTCTAGTTATAGTCCCGTCTAAGTTCGAATACTCGTAGATGGCGCTGTTTTATTATATTTTACTTCGGAAACACTATTATAATTTTATTAATTTACATTTTTTATAAGGTGTGAACTGATTACGATGAAACAAAAAACTTAATGTTACTTCAATTTACGCACATATTGTTGTGTATAAAAGTTACGTGAAGTTGTGAGACCAAATGCACATAACCCTAATTTTACTTCTGGAATTTCTCTACTTCTTCACTTTAAACTCAAATATCTTTTGATAGACTGAACCGATTGCAATGAAACAAAAACTAAATGTTACTTCAAGTTACGTTCAATCGTTGTGTATAAAAGTTATCTACATTTCTTTCGTACATTTTACGTGATGCCCGGATAAATAAACAGACAAACCGACAAACAGACAAACAGACAAAAATTCTAAAAATTCTGGAAATGGGTTCTATTGGTTATCCTTTAACACCCTGGCTATTTTTTTTGTAAATTTTTTTGATGTACAAAAACGACTTTTCTACAGTTTTATTATATGTATAGATGATTGAGTCAATATTTCTTTAAATATAAACAGGTATAAAAACAATACGATGTAAATCTTGAAGGTTGTAAGAGTGAAAAATGAGTCTATTTTCCCTTTCAAATAAATTAATTAACAGAGATAAACACACAAAAATAAATAGTAAATTAGGGATTAGATTTTGTTTCCGCTTTCCAAAAATGATCTTTAATTAATGGACAGACTGCAGGTTGCTAAGGATTAATTCATGTGAAGGAAATGTCAGCGACCGTTGCTCAAGTTTATTGACATTTCAGGTAAAAAAAGGGTGGAACGTATTAAACGTATTTTTACTAGGCACACGCCTAACTTCCATATAAGGGGGATTAGGCTATAATTGATTGATTTTTCATTTTGAATAGGTACATGATGTCACGATTTCTTGCATCAACGAGAGAAGCAGTAATCGTATTGGAAATGATTCGCATGTAAAAATCAGAGTCCCACTGCCTTAATTCTAATGAATTCACTTCATTTAACATACCTACTGTTCTGGTATATACCTACGGTTGTTATATACCCACTATGATCAGTACCTATAATTGGTCTTTCTTTTTTACAGATCCATTTGAAACACAGAACCGAGTTAAATATCTGACGGCGTCTGAGAAAGAATATTTTCATAACCAATTACATCAGTTATTGAGTTGTCGAGGACCATCATGCCGGCGATTTTCACACTCAAATTTATCTCGTAAGGAAATATCGCTTTGTTACTTTCATTTATATAATTATAGATAAAATATTATTTCATAAGACATACGAGTTTAAGTCTAATATCTTGATTTCATGTGATAGCCTAAGAATATACAATAATTATGTTCTAACCTAGATATAACAAACTAGTGACTCACCCTCGTTCCGCTCGGGTTCGTTCGTACGTAACATTATACCAAATTTCATCAAATTCAGTTTAGTTGTTTTCTCGTGATGCGGTCATAGGCAGGCAGAAAGACGAACAAAAACTGTAATAACTACCTATAATATATATAAATTCTTTTATATCGATAATAATGAATGATTTCCAAAAGATGTTCCAAAAAAATATTTAATGTACAGATTCGAGTCAGTTAGATTTTTATACATGTAAATACGTTTAGAATAGATTAAATAAAATACACAGAATAGTCAAGTCACCACCACCACTTTTAATTTTTTTTAAACAATGTCTTTTGTTAGCAGGTAGTGAGGAAGACTTAAACAGACGCTTTGAAGATGACCTTATAAATACTGGAAAGCCAATTGCTCACAGTGGAAGGTATGAATTTAGTCTTATTAAATTTTTTACATTTAAAAACCTTTGCATAACCTTTTAAATATAAGTAACATATTAAATAATAGGTACATAATATATATAAATACCTAGGTCCAGGGCCCCAGTCACCCAGTGTGTACCTACTAACCTACTATTAATTCCGCAATTTTTATTAGTTGATTTATGTAGTATAGAAGCGCGTAGAATCTGCTAAACCGATTAAATGTTTTGTTTTATATTTATAGAACTATAGAATAAGTTTCATTAAAATCGCGGCCTGCACAGTCGGTTTCTTTTTACTACTCCATTTTGGTAATAGGCAGAAATTAATTTAAAAGCTAAACCATAGAATTTCTACATTATTATATTTTAGATCAGTGTTTTAGTTTTTTTTTTATTTATAGGCCATGGCGATGGAGCGGTTACGGGCGTAGATACGCACGAGCGAGGGAATTACACCGGCGCCGACATGCGACGGCGTTCTAGTCGAATTAAAATAATTTATTAGAAGTTTTGTGTTCGAGTGTGAAATTGTATAATTGTTTCTGGTGTATTTGAGTCGAGCGAAGTAATAAAAAGTGGTGTACCGTTTGTGAAAGTAAAACGGATGGGCTATTGTTAGACATCGAATCTAGTAGGGCTTCCTGTATAATCAAACATTATCAGTATATACTTACATTAGTAGGTAATTATAAAATATATTTAACATTTTATCTGTTAACAAATGCTTTTAGGAAGTAAAACTGTTTTTTACAATATCTAAGTATTATTTATTTGATATTTGGAATAGAGAAATACTTTAAATTTTCAAAAAATAGAACATTTATATTATTATAGTCCGCGTCATGTAAAAAGAACGCTGGCTGTCATGTTGCGCAGAGGCGATTTATAGGCCAACTTGGTGGTAAGACGCGGGGCGCGGGACGGCAAAGTACGCGCCGCATGCTTTCCGGCTCGCTATTGGTTTGTCAGTTCAAAATACTATGGCGCACACAAAAGTTATTAATTAAGAAATGGTTTTATATAAAAAATAGAGCAAAAATATTTTAGACGTATATTATTTTATAAAAAGAGAGTTTGATAATAATGCAGTTAATAATTTTAAAAAAATATCTTAAATTAATTAATTATATTTTTTGTAAGTAAATTAAACATTCTACACTGAATCAAACATATTCTTTTTATTAATATAATTCTATTTAATGACATTCTATCTAATATATTTTTCAACGTATCTACGAATAACCAATATACAGCCCGCGCCAAACTTTGTGACCGCCTTGAGTATAGTCGCGAGTCCGAACTTGCGCATGGTACAGTCGAGTGGGCAATACGTAATCAACCAAACAATTTTCGTTTTCTAACATTTTTAATACTTATTATATTATGTCAATTTATTTTTATTTGTTGATTATAAAGTTCGTGTTTATTTCATAGGTTATTTTATTTAATTTAATATACAATGTATGTGTTATTTGTAAAACATATAGGTTAGGTAATGTGGATACATCTTTTGATGACACCTTGGTCAAAATTGTCGATTCCGGTTACCTTTTTTACCCCTTGCCTCTTCTTTCCAGGTGTACGAAAAACTGCTAATAAATTGGAACTTGGTTCATTAGCTACCGATATAATACGTCGTACAGTTCTTTCTGATACTCCTGTAGCGGCTGCAGTCCGTTTATGTACTGCCTTCAAATCGTATTTAAGGCCTTCTTCAGCTTCTTTCTTCATAAATTTATAAACATCGTAGACCATTTTACGAGCCTGGCGTCGTAAAACATTACAACGTCCGGTAGGCATGTTTATAAACAAATAACAACGAGTAACAATAACAACAAGTAACAATAACTAAAAACTATAATAACAAATTAACGAAACGATCGAACGAATTTTGAACGCTACAGTACTCTCAGAGCTCACAAGTGCGTGATTCGTGTACGGACGTAGCACTCACACTAAGGCGTGGGTGCCAGCGCGCGTCGCGGGTGATCGGTGCGGGCGCGCGGGGTGTGGCCCTGCCCCCAAGCTCTTGTGCGTCCCGCTAATACCTGATTTTGTGTTCTGCGCAATGCAATGAGCCTAGTTCGGGACGGCCACAAAGTTTGGCGCGAGCTATACTTACGTCACGAGCGAAAGGTTAGTTTAAAAATAAATGAATAGACTTAGTAATTTCGTGTGCGAATGTACCGATGCGCAAACACACCCCCCACCACTTTCTTTCAGCGTTCTTTTTACGTGACGCGAACTGTATTTCCTCATGATTTTGATAAAATAAATAAACTTCATATTTCTGAATAATTACTTACTTATTTTTAGCGACTTAGAGAAAATGTAAGGTCTTAGATTATTGCATTGCTACCATAAAGTATTATATAAAATGTTAGTTGATAGCAATTTTAATGATTACATTCTAAATAAATAATTAACAATATGTATTAATAATAAATATTTATTATAGACTGCAATTTTTTAAACAATCAATTTAAATAAAATTATTTGTATGGGTTAAACTATTTAATATCAGTAGCTTTATTTGGAACAGTGTTTTTAAATTGACTATAGCCATTTCGATATTTCAATATTGACAATAAACCGTGCTACCTCATTTTTAAACATCTTTAATTTATGAATAATATTCATTGAATAATATTCATTGAATAATATTATTAACTTGTAAAAATGATTATATTAATTCAGTTTTAAAGATTTAACAATATGTGCTTCTAACACTTATGACCTAATTTTATTTGTTTTATTTTTCCCTAACAAACATTGCTAGAGAAAAAAAGAACCATCACTTGAACCAAACTACTGATATTAGATAGTTAAAAACAAGTATGTTTGTAGAATGTGTTTTATTCTATTAGAATTAAAAAGTGATATTAAGTTGTTGCCATGTGACAAGTAAGGATGTTTTCATAGGCACATTAAAGTCTGAGGCCTGGCATTTCTTTTAAATCCATAAATGTCTGTGGCATGTCTGTGGAATATCCAGTGCATTTTTTATAAATAAAAATATAAAAAAACATACAACTTGTTTAATTATGTACTTTATGTAAGAATCATAAGTCTAATATATTATCTAGGTCCGTGTCATCACATAATGAAAATAAAAAACCATTTTTAGGAGAACTTTCAACATTTTCAATATTAGAAGATTCTTTATCATCTTCAAGAAATTGAGCCCATTTTGATGTTTCAATAATAATAGTTTCGTTATGGGAATTATTACTTTGAGGCCTAAGACTTTTGTCATTTTTTAAAAGCATACTATCTGTCATGCTCTTTAAATTATTGTCTTGAATAGGAGCCTCATAAGGTTTCATTTTATAATTAGTTTCTGTTGATACACCTTTAAAGTTATCATAACTGTTTGTTGTTGTGAGAGATCTCGCAAAATCTTCTGATTGTTTTAAATATTTAGATTTATTACTATATCTTTTGTTCAATTTATGTTTTTGAGGCACTTCTAATACTACTTCCTTGTTATCAATATACTCCGGAATATTTGAGTTAATATCTTGTGATTCTTCAATATATGTTGACCATTTACTTTTTTTGTTTATCAAAAATTTATTGTCCATTGCATCTTTCCTCAAGCTAGTTTCCAAAGCCTCATCACAATCGCTATCTTCTGATATACATGTTTTGATTATTTCTTCTTTTTCACCTCTCATGCTATTTAATTTCTGAACATGCATTCTGCAGTCCTTACCTGTACCTATGCCATAGTGTCTTCTGACAGATTGTTTTTCCCCACACACTTTACATACCCATTTATTGTCTTTTCTTGTTTGGTGGATCTATTTAAATATAAAATATGCAGTCCTTTTAGTAATATCTATTATACATATGTCCAACTTATTAGTTATGATTAATAAACATTTAATAATAAATAATAAAAATTACGTAAAGTTAAACCAAAATCAATGATCATATTTAATATTGTTTAAAAAAAATCAATGTTAGCTATCAAATATTAACAATTAATGTTTGGGATTCTATCTTCATATTTATAATTATTAGTCTAAGCTACCTTTTCGAAAAACTACAAGCAATTTACCTGAAAAACAGAGCACTTATAGCATCTTAAAACTTGAAAAATTTGTGGCATAGTAGGTACATGCGTGTAAATTTTATATTCTAAAGTGCGAACAATTATTGTACTTGTACTAACGTTGATAGATTATAATTATTTATAACATATTATAAAGAGGAAATAAAGCAATGAAATCATAGCACGGAAATAGGAATATAAAAATTCAAATAATTGTTATTGACATTAGACATCAAAGAGAATGTAACTGAAACTGTTAACTGTAATAGATTATAGACATAATAATAATAATTAGGGGTGTAAAAACCAAGCGATTTTTATATTAATCGATTATTTTTTTTCTTATAATCAATTTTTAATAATCGATTCTCTTAATTTTAAAATCGATTTTTAATAAATCTTACTCTCTTTTTTTTAAGTAAAAAAGATAAGATATGTGTTGTTGGATTAAAACCAATGTAGAAAAAATACACATTTTAATCGAATTTTGTAAACAGCGCCATTACTTTAATATTGTTCAAAGTCAAACTTAAAATTCAAATAAAAACTGTTTTGTATTTCAGTTTTGTGACTAATAGGTAGTCATTTCATTCTTTTGTATTAATCGTTTTGTTTTATATAAATTTCAATAAAGTGTTAAAAAGTACTAAAAAAATCGATTATTTTTTAGTTAATCGATTTTTTACAAATCATTTATTTAAAAGAGTGAAAATCGATTATTTAGTAATCGATTTTTTCCCCCCTCCAAGTTACATCCCTAATAATAATATCAATGAGAATGACGTTAGCACCACAGTATATTAGTCAAACCACGGTCTAAAAAGATGATCTAGCATCAAGGTTCAAGAGTAATGGGGGTACGTTGGCTTATCGTGACAAAAGTTTCCCTTTACGAACGTGGCGTGACGATAGACTGTACTGTACGTAGGATGCTGTGCAACTAAGATAGAATATTATTTTGTGTCTTTTTTATCCCACGTAATGCAAGCGTACTTATCTTCATCACATTACTCGAATTTATTTCGTATTTCATAAATACCACTTAATTGTCACTTAAACGGCGTGCGCAGTGCGCACTGCACAGCTCCAGTATAGATAGATATTAGATAGATACTAAGATAGCTTAGTTGACGCGAAGCATGTCACACAAATCGTACAAATCCAAGTGTGTTTTAAGCTTTAACCTTTATTTTTTATAGCAATATAGTCTATGCTTTATTTCAATTTTTCAAACTGAAAATATTCGCGTTGATATGAAAATCTTAGAACTTTCATTTAAATAATAACATTTTCTACGAAATATATATTATATGAATATACCTATGAAGGTTTTTATGAAATACAGCCGTAATAATAATATGCCTATTTTTTTATTCTTTTATTGAAGCCAGCTATCAATTCCAGGAAATTTATGACCTTGGTGAAGTAAAACAATCAATCTTGCGCGATTAAACGCCACAAAAGAATAAATGTAATAGTATAGCTACGACTAACGACTTTAATAACTTAACTACCTAACAGCTTTATGGACCGCGAGTTATATAATTAATACTTGCTTGTAGGCAATTTAGGTACAGTCTGTTCTAGGCTTGCCACATGGCCGGGAAATCCGGGATTGTCCCGGAATTTTGCATCTTGTCACGTGTCCAGTAATTAGACCATAATATTGTCCCGGATTCCGAAAACCTACTAGTTTTGTAACAAAATAAACTAACAACGAATAACACGTCACACAGCTAAAAGGTTTGAAAATAAAAAAAAACAAGATATTTTTATTATGATCTCGACCTGACACCGTTGTCCTAGAATTGTCCCGGATTTGATAAGTGTCTATCTGGCACCCTAGTCTGTTCCCTTGTGGCGCGTAAACTGTAAGAACAGACTTCGATCTTGGGTAGAACGGAAATTCATAGTTGACCTGAGGGAAAAATTACATTATGAATATTATTAATAGAAATAAAATTACATTGTTATTTGACTGCACATTATTTTATTATCTCACATAATGAGCCACATTCATCACAGTTTTCGTATAACAAATATTTTTTGGCCGACAATCTATGTACATTTAACAATACAGACAATTGTATTGATTCAACAATTAATTTAAAAGTACATACATTTAGATTGGTTAAAATACACATTATTTCACATGTAAACAAATATTATTTTGAGCTTTTAATTTCAAAATTTGTAAAACTATCTAAATTATTTTACATAATATGTCATATAATATTTCCTCGACAAAATTATAAGTTAGGCGATTGGCCCTATCGCTTATAATTATATTATATGTATATACATTTTTCAGCTCATATATAACAGATACAAGAAAATAGGTACACTTCATAATTTATTTTATTGAAGATATTTTGGACGATCAATTTGTATAGGTATACAACTACAATTTGAAAATACATAAAGTTAAAACTAATTTTACTGGTAATTAGGTACTAGATAAAGTAGAAAGATGATCCTTTAAGACTAATTATAAGAAAATATATTATTCTAATTAAATATGAATATTATTAGTTACGAAGACGTGTAAGAAATTGTAAAGATAGAAGAAGTTATGGATATCGTCGCTCAACACACATTGAAATTTATTATTAATATACCTAAAATATATGAATAATCACATATTAAATGTCTGTTAGTTCTTTTTGCTTTGAAGGAAGTAGTAGTAGCCTAGTATTAGCACGCTCGCTTGGGAAACCGAATGAAGCGGGTCCAAATCCTAGGTCTTGTACCTCAAATATTTTCATGTGCGAATAATTTTTAACATGATTAAAGGTAACAAGTTTTAAGTTTAAGTCCGCCATCCCGCACTTGGCCAGCGTGGTTGACTATGACCTGATTCCCCCCGTATTGAAGTGAAGGCAGCAGCGGGACGTTAAAAAGAGCAAAATATTTGTAAATATTTCTTTATGATTGTTATAAGTTCACCAAATGTTTTTCATTTCACTATAAACATTCTAAGATAAATGTGAGTGTAAATAAGAGAACCTAATTTACATTGGCATACTAAATGTATCTAATGTGACGTAAACCTAACAGGACGTTGCGTACCTACTATAGACTGCAGTTACCCTTTACCCTTCATAGGACTGCGTACGAATAAATAGGGAAAACTCGGGTAAAATGTACATGCGGATGGAATTTATTATATTTAATGGAACGTATACTTCTTATTATTGGTGTTGTTTTGTTGATAGTTTGTTACACACATTTAATTACTTAAGACATCGCATACTTAAGGCTAAAACAAGTGAATACGACCCACGAAAGTCAGTAGAAGAAAAATCATAACGTTATATTTAATATAGCTCTTTAAATTCATGCTTTAGAAACACAATTATAAAATAGTGAACTTTGTTAAATAAGTTATATACTTTTCCAGTCTCAACTCTCGATCTTTAAATTAATGAATGCGTAATAGATGCACTTGCTAATGGTATATAGAGATAAAGCAAATTATCAAAAAAATATAGTTACTTAAAGTTTAAATATTCTAATTAATATAATATTCTCCAACAATAATTTTCGTTATTTATAAATTTTTGGCTGACTGAATAGGAACCGACATTGTTTTTGATTTTAAAGTTTTTAAACGGTTGGTTATATTCTCATACATTATATTTTTTAATGAAAAGTATAGAAGTTCAGCTGCTTAACATTTATTACAGTACCTATAGACTTATTATATAATTTAAAAAATAAATATATTTTTTTTCTGAATGCAGAACAAACGAGAAGGTATGTATAAATCTGTGTGTACCTACATATGTCTCCGACATTATTTAACAATAATATACAGCTTTTTAGTTTTGGTTAACTAAAGATTATTGTGTTAGGTATATAACGAATGTTTGTTATCTCAAATTACGTGTAAACATATTAGTATTTTAGTAATTGCCTCTATAAAACACATAACAATAAAAAATATTATTCAGACGAAAAAAAATTCAAGTAATTTTTTGGCACCTTAGTTTTGCTTTTATTATTTTGTATATATATATACCCTATAACACTCACGTTATTAAGATCAATCAAACGACGACTCAGCATAATCGGTTAAGCCGTTAAGTAATTACGAGGGGAAAATAGGTTCGCACATACGTACATACGGGTCAAACACATGAACCTCGTTTGATATATTACACACATTACATTACATGAAATACACACATATTAAAATAATTAATATAAACAACCATGACTGGAGTACAATCATTCGTGCTTATCACACAAATGAATGCCCCCAGCGGGACTCGAACTCGCGACAGCTGGCACAGCATACTTGCTGTACCAGCTGTCGCGCTATATCGTCGCGCGCCCAAGCTACTTGGGTCACAATTTGACCCGCACCTGTCGTCAAAATATAGTATACTTAGATCGGCTAAGTTTTGTTTAGTTATAAATTTCCAACGTCCGCTCCGTTCTTGGTCCAAAATGAAAAGTTAAAATAGTAGGTACTATGCTATTCACATACAATATACAACCGATTTATAATTTTAAATTATAATATTGATTACTTATACTCTAATTTTTAATTAGACGGAGTCAACTGACGTTTACTGTGTTGTCAGGTTTTGACAAAATAAAAATAGTGTTGTAACAAAATGAATGATTGAAAAAACTCCTGAATGAATGAAATTGCCTCGATTGTCTAGTGAATAGTTAGTGTGCCGAACTGCCGATATCGGGTACGGGGTTCGAATTTTAGTCGTGCTTTGTACATACCAACGAGTTTTCGACGACTATGTGCCTATAGAATCCAATTATAGGTAGGTAATGAAAATAAAAAAACATCGTTTATTCATTTGTTTTTACTCATCATCAGATAAAAAATCATCACTATCGCTTTCGGTGACATTAATTATTAATCTATACTAATATTATAAAGAAGTAAAGTTTGTTTATTTGTTAAATTGTAAGGGGTAATCTCGGGATCTACTGAACCGATTTTAAAAATTCTTTCACCAATAGAAAGCCACATTATTGCTGAGTGTCATAGGTTATATAAAATACCGAAAAATAAAAAGGCTTTTACGTGGTAGTCCGTTTTGCAAAGTGAATCGGAGAAAAAACGGTCGAATAAAAGCGTTTCTTACGAACGCTGCCTTGACTATGAAAGATATATTTTTGAGTTCTAGAGAAAAGATGTGGAGCTTAAAAATGCCTACAAAAAAGTCAACGACAGCATATGTCTAACTTTTATATTTTAGTGACAAAAAGTAGTTTTTTTAATATTAGTATAGATAATTTAATTTTTAATTTTTAATATTAATAAAATAATTTAAATAATTTAAATACTCTGTACTAAAAAAGGATTATTAACATTATGCCCAACGAAGTGGGCACGGGTCAGCTATTTATTAATATGTCTGAAACATTGTCCATCATATTGTGGTCGAGACCATACATTTTGTCTTCCTCTTTAATTATATGAGTCATAAAAAAATTATGTACTTTTCACCTTATAGCGGTAAAAGTAAAATCGTCTAATTTATCTTTGAAACGACAAACTTAACAAAAACAATAACTTAACAGCGTGGGCGCAGAAAAAACATTCGTGCTATCAGATTAGAGGTTAGAAGCCGAATAACAAACAAAATGGCGACCGCAAGCGCGGCGTTGATTGGTGTTGGCACTAGTCGCCGCGCCGCGCTTTGTAATAAGCCGTCAAAAAACTGATTGTAGTTACATACTACTACTATTACTAGTGTAAAATAGAAATAATATTCTTTTATAGTTTGAAATGATTAACTATTCACACTCATTGTTCATTCATCTGATTGAACGAGAACTGAACGCATCACTAATACTTTAACTATGGCAACATTATTTTACAAAGTGACATTAGCTACTGTCAGTTGGCTTCGTCTAATTAAAAATACGACTATACAATTAGATCTTATGTATTAAGTCAAATTAATTGAACGTCAAAGATTTTTATTAAAGTTTAGTTTTTGTAACATAATATAAATATAAATATGTAGTATGTTCGATTAGACTAATTTTGGCAAGAAGGAATGTTTGACACAAAAATTGGCACATAGTATTCACAAGACCTTTAAAGGCCTGATCTCTACGAGAGGAACTTTTCTTTCTTTAGTAAGCACACTAACTTAGAATTATGTATGCATAACCGTTGTTCTGCGGCTATAGCCTTTGCGAGTGGGTCCACCTGACCCTTGAGCCTCGCATTCTCTCCGTACTCGATCTATTATATCTGTCACCAATTTCTCTTCTTTCGAACGCCTGTCCACCCAATTCGTCTCTGGTGTGTTATTTGAATCTGAAATTAAATTATTAATTATATTTTACTAAAATAAAAAAGAGAAAGTTAATATTTCTGTTACTATTTTCTAAAAAGGCGTATATGGCCACCTTGGTCACGTCTACCTGGTGATAACATAAAAGTATAAACATCACAGACTATAAAAAATATTTAAATGTCATTTGATACTTCACATGTTAATTTAGTAGTATTCTAAATTAATTAATAATAAATTATAGATTTCTTATTAATGTTACGGGAAATGCATGTGCGAAAACATTTATCGGTACTTAATATATTTTTATCTATGACTAGCTGATACCCGCGACTTAGTCCGCGTTGCTTGAAATATTAACAAACTTTTCCGCATGCGCGCTACGCCGCTTGCCCCACTACTTCGCGAGAAGGAAACATACATCACTAAACACGCAGTGCATATACAAATCGTTGTTTCTTGAAACTTTAATAACTTTTTACTAAATCAAGATATCGCAATGATTTTTATTTTTGATAAGGGCCAAGTGTCTAAGAAATAATTTCATTGAAATCTATCTAGTAGTTTTTCTGTAATGCGCGCACAACTGCAGACCTCTATCATTTTATTTATATAGATTTTCTTTTCAAAATTAATTAAAATTGTCTTTTTAATTTAACACTGGTGTGGAATGTTCAATTTAGTTAGGTGGTAACTTGTCAAAGGATGGCGAGGGCAAATTTGAAAAATATTTGCTGTCTTAAATTCTAAGGATTCTTCTTTTTTTATTATACTTTCGTGTAAGCTGGAAAGTGTTAAGGGGCTTTTAATCCACCACTATCATTTTAAGCTAGCGTTCTCCACCTTATAAATATATATTTACCTTTAGTGGCCCTACTGGCCCTTTTTGGTTCCGTAGTGCTTGTTGACGCGTTTTTTGACTGTTTGCTATTATTTTGATAATTTGGCACACTTGATGTTGGTATAGCCATTTCCGGGTCCACTTCCTCCCTAACTTCAGTTTGTACGGTATTTGCTTGTCTGGAAAGTGCCTCAGCTTGTGCATTTGTTAGGACGGGGCTAGAGTCACTCAACACTTCACTGTGCCTGCTTGCTATATGACCAATATATCCTAAAACAACACCTTACAAATTATTTTCATTGATATTCTAGTTCATAGTTAGTATTGAAACATGTTTTTAACCGACTTCAAAATAAAGAGGAGGTTCTCAATTCGTGAGAATCTTTTTGATGTATGATAACCTCGTGTCTTCTACTTAAAGACACCAGATTTGAAAGCTTTACTTCCGAGGGATGGCGCTTACCATTAAAAATTTATTGAAATCGTAAAGCAATTTTTGAAAAATTAAGAAAAATCTTAATTTTACGTTCCTACATATTGGTATTGTTTAGAAGTGTATTTTTGTATATTTTTTTTGTAATTATCATAAACAGGCATAAAATACTGAAAGTAATAAGTGTGACAAACCTTTTCTGCTCTTAAAATATACCAAGCACTGCTCGCATTGAAATAATGGCGTTGGATTTAATGGCTGTATTACATGTAATTTATATTTATGCCTATACCAATGAGTTCGACTCTGCAGAATTTCCCCACAAAGCTTACAAATTACACTGCCGTCAGTTCTTGTCATATACTCTAAGTAATGTTGTCGTGCTTTTGGAACTTCTGTGGTTTCCTGATCTTTAGTATTGTACTCGTTTTCTTGCGACTTTTCTGTTAAAAAATGTACTCCTGTTTCTTCCATAGAGTCAAAAGTATTTTGCTGAACTTCTACGACATTCTCTGGAGCAAATTCACCTCGTGAAGAATCTGATAAAACTTCTAAAGTAATGATAGGCATACCGTTACCGTCCTCTTCAAATGTGTAGTGGTATTCTGCAATATTCATAATTAAAAGTATTCACTATAAAAATATATGGTATATACTTATAGTATAATTAAATTGTTTATAATTAAAAGTTTTACTTACTTTATTATAAACAGTACTTATAATTTCATTACAAGATTAACAGATGAAATTAAAAAGAAAGCATTCGAATTAAATTGATTCCAGACAATTTTACAACTTCTTATTTTAAAAATAGCCATGTTGTTAAATAATACTTAATATATAACTATTTATCAATGTTTTATATTTTCTAATAAGGGGTTTCAATAAATTGACCGATTTAGTCTTTAATTTTTTTATTTGAATTATTTATTTGTAGTGTACATATTTATTTGCGCATTATATTACATATTTGAATGCGTTGGTAAGATTCTTTTCCTTAATTAATAAAATCTATTTTATTCTTGTTACATATAAATCAATTTTCTATAATCCGTAGCTTACATCAAATTTGTTAAAGCTTTGCTGTTGCAACGATAATTTTAATCTAAATAGTAATTATAATTATTCAGTTAAACTGTGGTAGTAATGTTAATGTTTATATAGGTGTAGAATAGTCGTATATTTAGAGCTTAAATTGTAAAAATACTATTAGAATAGTAAATGTTAGAGTCCAATAACAATCGTAGTCTCTGATTATCAGTTATCTAAAATGCTATCGACAGTTTCCGCTCTCCATAGACCACATGAACCTAGACAAACTAAGAGAACATTGTATTACATTAAAATATTCACAAAGTAGAAGTAATACTAACAGCGTCAATTAGATGATAAATGACAATAAATATTCTTCTGTACCTCAGTAAACTATCAATTTAATAGAATATAGAAAACATCAACACGCATATAAAGATTGCACTACCTTGACACTTACTAATGAGGATGAGTGTGTTGATATCAACACGAGTAAGTTATTTTGTAAATACATACTATACAGTTAATAAATTGTGATAAATAGAAAAATATTTATTTATTAATCTGCAATTTCTTAAGACGTATTTTCTCTGTATGTTAAGTAAAATTTTGAAATTACTATGCGTTACTTGAAAATTTGATATTTAATTTAACGATATATAATAATAAAAATACAATTCAGATTGCTTCAGATTAAATCTTTTTAGAAAATATAAATATTTAAGTTCTAATTTTAATCAGAACAAAATTTTAAACTGTGAACTGTAGAAAATAAATAAACTGCAAATCTTTTAAGCAATTGCAAAAATACTTCAAGTGTGCTAAAATTGTGAAATATATAAACCACTTTATTATAATATATCTGTAAACATTTTACGATATAATAACTAAGAAGAACGCTACAATTTAAAAATCACTTACATAAAATAGTAATGTTACGTCAACCATCGCCAATTTTTATAATCAAGTAGTGGTTCACGGAGTTCGTGACCAATAATACTTAATGAAAACGATCGCTCGTTTATATAATCTATAGTTATATATAAGCTGCCTTGCAGCATGTGGTTAGAAAGAAAAGTAAGATAATGATACAACAATGAACGTGTTGCTAACTTAGTTAGCACTAATATCACAAAACAAAATACTACAAAAGGAAAGAAAATAAAACATAAATAACATGTGGTGACAACCACGAACAAAACTCAGTGAGAAACCAAAAGTAACAGGAATGAAAAAGATAATCAAGTGATCTCGTTTCAATCGAAACGATTTGATCAAACAGAATTTGTGCGATTGACTGGCGCTGGTATACCTATCTAAAAATCACACTGTTATAATTGTTAATACCTTAATGGCAACTATAAATGTAAAATGAATCAAACCTGCCTTATTTATATACATCAACTTGAATCTACCAACTTAATATACTCTTACAATTGTGCGCTAAATTTAAACACAAAACTCAATAGTAAACTTTTAAGTAATAAATCTATAATCTAAAATAATATGCAAGGCTTATATAATAAATTGTTATAAAAACTTTTTAAACGTAACCTATTATTAGACTTATATTATAAGTGTGGAGATTAATCATAATATATAACATCTAATAAATCAGATGCGTGTGATTACGAGTAATAGTTGATCGATATAATCATTTTATAATCTGATATATACCTACAGATATTCGTAATGCAATTCTCGGTCAAACTCAAAGTAAGACCGAAATTCATGATTACACTTAAAAATCGATTTTAATCGGTATACATGATTATTCTTATAATTAATCGATTAAAGACATAATTCGTAATCACAGGCTCTGTAACAAATTCCTTATCAATGGAAGAACTGCTGATTGTCGTTTCTGAGCTCTACATAACTAGAGCCTATTATACTTTAACTATAATGAAGAAAGATATGGAAACGTTATTTATACAACATTAACATATGCGCTATGGCACTTATAGATTTTACGTAAGTATTTATTATCGTATATATTTTTAAATCTATAACTTTACCTCTGGATATAACGTATTAAATATATTATAGTAACAATAGGCTCACTAATATTGAAACAGTAATCTAAAATACTTTTTTATATATAAAGTCTTTAAAATATATGGATAAGTAATAATTATTGTTATTTTATCACCTATCGAACGTTATTTTTTAAAATAATGAACTCTCATAATATTTTTTTAAGATATACATAAACATTTTTATTTATCCTCTATAATAATTCTACAAATCTAATTTAACTTTTATTCAAGTATTTTTTTAGTGATTATTGTATAAGAAAGAATTGATTTGCAACCACTTAAAACAATCTCTAGATGTAAATGAATTAAGTATTCGATCCCGGATCGATCTATAGTGCGAAGACAGATAAAATTGTTAATTACAGTCTTTGGTCGGTGTCTTGCGATATGTCACTTTAACAAATGTAAAAATACATTTTGAGGAAACTTTGAATAAAAGGTTTATAAAATTCAAGAGTATAAAACGAATGGAAGGCACAATTCAGACTTGCAAAGCACCTACTAACGCTAGAAATTGTAAACATTTAAATTTAATACGCCGTAGTAGTTGCATAACTGGCCTTCATAAAATCTTGTATATATTTATTGTCTAATATTTGCACAACCATACTTTTAACAAGTTAAACATAATGAGCTCTATGTAACAAACTTTAGATATTAAATGCATAACAGTATCATTGGAAATACTTACGATAAAAGTATATTAAAAATTTCCAAAAATAGATCGAACACTATGCCTTTTGAACTCTGGACACCTAACTACAGAATATATTTGAAGAAAACCTAAAAATAAAGGCGTTTTTAAAGGCACTATGTATATATATACTATATGGTCCAAAATGACAAAGACAAGGTTATTCTCGAATCTTGAGCATAAGTCACGTTCGTTAAACTTGTGCAGGATCTGGGGACGAATGCGTGGGCGTGGAGTTCCGAGGAGATCCAGAGCCGATGGCTTCCATCTTTATCCCAGGTGGTAGCTGTCCTTCCATTCCGGGTAACATGAAAAACGCATTTGGGGGATACACGCAATCTTTCGGTACGTAGCAGTCGTGCGTTGTTTTCATATGATTTTTCATTTTGTCAGGCCTAGAGAATTCTTTGCAACACACGGGACATGGGAACACTTTTCTCTGTTGCCCCTCGTGGTAGAGGAAGGCGTGCCTCTGGAATGAATACTTGTTTTTGAAGGTCTTTTGTATGTTTTCTTTTGCGCATTCCGTACATTGGTATACGCCCTCGTTGACGGACGCATATCTGAACAGGTTGAGGCCCCGAACTGACATCTCCGTTAACTGCTCCGCCGGGTCATTGGAAGCTGAATTCGCCCTTCTTCTTATGCGTCTTCTGACAACTGGTCTTTGCATCTGGCTCCCTCCTGTTGGTAACGTATTATTATTAATTGAATCGTTTTGATATTCATTTGAAGTTGATGCAGATTGTGTTGCGGGGTTAATACGAATTTTTCCTTGACCGTCGTTTGTGGGCGATTGCACAAATTTAATGTCTTTATTTTCGAAATCAGGTGTACCACGACCTGAAACCAGGTGTTTTAATTACCAAAATGTTTATTCTGCAAAAGTAATTTTTAATAACATCTATATAATATCTACACATTGAAATATGAAATAGCAAATAAATAAAAAAAAAAGATGTATGAAGGGCAAAAAAAAAGAAACAAAGACGAAAATATATTAATATTTATTTGTTCAAATTGATTGACGAAATTAATTACACCACGATAAAAACGAAAACCATGAAAGATGGAACTACTACTTTAAAGACAAGTTCGTCATTTTACATTAACATAATATTTCTGAAGAAATAAGTAGCACCGTTTTTTTACAATTTACTGATAAAGCTCGTTCGACTGTACAGAATACAATGACAAACTCGTCCAATTATGAATCCTTAAACAAAATATATGTATCGAACTAGAAACAAAAATAAAAATTTAAAACATAAAAGTAGATACTAGTATTCCTAAATATTTTAGGTACAAGATAAAAATATATGCTGTGCAAAATAAATTTTGTTTGAATAACACTAGGCAGTGGTTAAGAATTTGAAACATTTGGATCAAACGTCGGATTTTACAAGTCAAACTTCTATAACTATATAAAATAATTATTAAATCTACGTAATAAATTAAAAAAAAAT
The DNA here is from genome assembly GCA_905231865.2 of Boloria selene. Taxonomy (NCBI): domain Eukaryota; kingdom Metazoa; phylum Arthropoda; class Insecta; order Lepidoptera; family Nymphalidae; genus Boloria; species Boloria selene. The sequence goes on from HG993133.1 coordinate 6,326,518, forward strand.
AAAGTAACAAAAAAGATAGTTTTTACTATGTTAAAAATAGGACTCAAGTGTTTGCATTTGGAACTATTTCGGCAAGTGTAGGTACATCATTTATAAAAATAACGTATTATTCGCGTCATGTAAAAAGAACGCTGGCTGTCAAGTTGCGCAGAGGCGATTTATCGGCCAATTTGGTGGTAAGACGCGGGGTGCGGGACGGCGAGGCACGCGCCGCATGCTTTCCGGCTAGCTATTGGTTTGTCAGTTCAAAATACCATCGTGCACATAAAAGTTATTAATTACGAAATGGTTTTATATAAAAAAATATAGGAAAATATTTTTGACGTATATTGCTTTGTGAAGAGAGAGTCTGTTAATAATGCAGTTAAAATATATATTAACCGAATTAATTTAATTTTTTGTAATTAGATTAAACATTCTACATTGAATCTATCATATTTTATGAATCAATAGAATTCTATTTAATAACGCTCTATCTAATATATTTTTCAATGTACCTAACAATGACCAATATACGTCGCGAGCGAAAGGCTAGTTCAAAAATAAAAGAATAGGCTTAGTAATTTTGTGTGCGAATGTACCCATGCGCAAACACACCCCCCACCACTTTCCTCTAGCGTTCTTTTTACGTGACGCGAACTGTATCAGTTTTACTTAGCTCATAAGATCACATAAGGTGGGTCTTTCAGTTATTATTATTTTTATAAGTAAAATTCTGGCAAGGATAAACATATTTAACATGATCAGAAAATAGCTGCCTCCGATTTAACATTACCGAATAAAATAGCCTCATATTGGATTACATGTTAAAAGACATCTAAATCTATTGTTTTAAAATTAAAATACAAAAGCAACAATTTGTACTGAACCAAAAATACTTTGTTTCGCATAGCGTCAATTTGAGCAACATAGAAAGCATGATAACGTAACTAGCTCTAACCACACCGTCTACGTGAGAGTAGTATCATATGACATCATACCTACCTGATCAGTCCTCTCTTCGTGACTACTACTTTTCTACAGAATAGAAAATTCACTCCATTGTAAACAACACAATTTATGTCTATAATATTATAAATAACTTAAGCTAATCTTTACTAATAACCCGTGTTGTTACTTTGCTACTATTATACATAGTTTATTTTTCATTAATGTCTGAATAGTTTATATTATAATAAGCATCGTTGCTGATATCACCATAAAAGGTACGCCTAAAGTTAAAGTCGTAGCGTTTTAATTCCATGTTATAAAACGAATCGATCGTGGCAAGATATTCAATATCCATAATATTACTTTTAACAATATACATAGGTAAAGAAGAAACTAAGTACTCATAACAAGTATAACAGAAAAACAGCATGTTTTTGACATGACCTTGAACTCGCTTTGAGCGGTAAACAATTCACGATAGTAAAGCAATGTTTAGAAATGTCAATAACATACTTTTTAAGATTACAAAAACAAAATAAATTAAAAAAGGTATAAAAGAAAATTAATAATGGAACGAAACTAAACAATAACATTAATAGAAAAGATTCATTTTAGCTTTAACTTTTATTATTTTCTTTAAAGATTCTAAAAATAGTAATTAACACCTTATTGTATACGATCGTATTTCTTTCAATAACAAATAATGCTATGTGTAACTTTCGAATCTAATTTTTCTAGATATTACACTTTGCCTTTGCTATTGTCTAAGTGCAAATAACAAAAAATAATGGAGTCAACATTTGGCTAAGAACTATATAAGAATTCATTAATATTTTGCGTCAAATTTACTGTGTCATGTTGAGATAAAATAGTTATCATATAATTTTATTTAAAATACTTATGAGAGGTGTAGAACGGTCTATATAATATTAATTAATTCAACTTTTGCTTGAAATGTTATCTGATCGTACCTTAAACCTAATACTGAGGATGAACTACAATTTTAAAATTTGTAAAGAAGCAATTCTTATTTTGACTATTGCAAATGATTCTAAGTTGGCAATCACAAAACAAATTATAACTAAATTCAATAAATTATCTGTGAATATAATGCTTTAAGAAAATAAATATTTTAACCGTTTAACTCATTTTGTCAATCGCTAATCCCAATCTTATAGGACCTTTGTAGAGAAATCTATATAAACATTTTTTTTCAAAATCTCAGTGTCGATTAAAAAAATGAGCTTCTTAACGGCATTTAGAAATAAGGAACAGTTAGAATAATATGTTTCAATTATATAAAGACTGCTTAAATTAATTGTATTTACTTTGTGACACCTCTCTAAGTAACCATATTCAATATTATTATTACAATATAAAATAAATCGTCATTGTAATTATAGTACAATCATAATGTTATATTTTATACTCTGCAAATGTAATTTAATAATTTCTACTTTATATCTTTGAAAACTGCATATACTCTGTATTATTATTAGCATACGTATATATATACTCTGTAAGAATGAAACAGCATGAATAAAATCTAATTTGAATCTGTGGAACAGTAATGTAGTATTTGTAATATTGTGTTAATATATATTTTATAATATTTACTGTAATAAATAGCATCTGCACATAAAATACAAGTTTAACTAGCTGCGCGTATTAGCTGACGCCCTGTTGAACATTTGTTCTTCTAACGATAACATAATAAGGGCAACACATAGATATTTCAAAATAACAATATTAACAAACAACATACACTTTAGGGACATTCATTTTTAATGTCACATCACATGTGACGTCGCCTTAAGTTTAATTTAGCACCAATTGATGATATAGCTTTAATTAAATAATGTTCCATCGATATAGAAATAAGATATTTATAGTTAACATAAATATACATTTTATAATTGTTTATAACAAATAGAATAGAATTTATAATTTATTTATATAGAATAAAATGAAGGAACTCTGAAAGGAGAATGATTAACGCTGTTTTAATTAAGGAAAGTTGAAAGAAGTTTCACATTAAATTTAGGCATTGGCTAAATTGACTATTTATAAGTTTTCGAAACTTTCGATAATAGCCTCACCTTGAAATATATCTAATTTCCCTTTTAAGTACCTATCCATGTTCAAAGATAAATTTTCATATAAAGTTTATGAAAGGTACAATAAATTCGTTTATATGAATTCAACAGTCTTAACATTGTTTACTAGGCGCAGTACACGCCCCGAATTTTACAATATGATTTTATTTATTACAATACAATTTATTCCAATTTTCGTGTAAAGTGGGAAACATGAGATGATATCCCTAAATTTAACTATAAACGTCGTATTTAACTACTTGGGCCTAGAGGTTTCTATAATCCTAAGGAAGCTTCTTAAAGTAGATTGTAAACTCTGAATAATGAAAATAAATAATTATACATAATATTCTTTGAAATTTCTTAGTCTCCTAATAGTCGATTTAACTTATTAATATACAAGTAAAGGCACACTAATAGGCAAGCGTTCCCTGGACCTACTACTTATTAAATTGGAAACCGTTTAATTTTTGGGTCGTCAACGTCAAATTGAATTTTATTACTATACTCGTCTTGTCCCTTATTTTTAGGTCGGCGCTTATGAATGTTGCCTAAAGAAACAAAACTATCAAGACTTTCGAAATCGAAATATGATTATTTATAGGTATCATTAAAGTCACGAATAAAATATTAGTATAACTAAATATTTTATAATATTAACCATTCATAATCGTCTACCTTTCATATTTACGACCAATTTCTTTTCTGTATCCTTTATACCGAGTCTTCCACGTTTGAAAAGTGTATAATTGTAAAATTGGCTAAGAGCAATGTTTCCGACAAAACGTCTCCAAACATTAATTTATGAATCTTTATTCAACAACTGAATCAAGAAAGTGTTGCTATCAATATATGGAAGACTACTTTTGCCTCTAAAAACTAAATAATTTAATAAGTACGAATTCCTAATATATATTTAAGGCAATTTGATTTCTACTAAAATAGAATTTACAAATCATCTCATGGTTCCAGTATTTTAATCTTTTCTCGAAGCACCTTGCTATAATCACTTTTTACAACAATTTTGTTGTCGTTTAAGTAATATTTACAAAAAATAATAACATGTTTCATTTTTCACACAATAATATGTACGAATCTGAATCATTTATAAATAAATCTGCTATAACATGAAATTGGTAGGAGAATAATCGCGAGTGATTTATATAACGTCCTCTATATATGGAGTATACGTAACACCCCTACTATTAATTACAATATTGTCTTTGACAGATACTTGTTTACAGAAGGTACTTAATTGACCTATATAGATATAATATAAGTGTATAAATATACATGCATCTCGATAACGAAAGGAGAAAATGGAAAATAGTAGTTACTCTGTCACTACCGATGAATCTGCGTACATTTTATGGAACTGAACCTAAACTACTTTTGTTTAAATGAGATTATTGTAAGCTACTCTATTTCCTTAGCCAACATATATTATGGTCTACGTTTGAATAGAATAACGTTTACAACCAAACATTTCAACATCAATAAACTATTTTAAATTAACCTTAACAAAATCTACAAATAAAAATCATAGCCCGTGTTGAGTTTTACTTCGGAGAAGTTATATAGTTAAATATTGTAAATTATACAACTAACATCACTAATAAGGCAAGTTAAATGAAAATGCATCTCACACCACTACTGAAAATGGCATTAGTATAATATGTAGCCTTTTTGTAGTATTACATAGCCTCTTTTCAGGAAATATTAAATATTCAGAATCTTATTAAATATCATACTAATTTTAGTTTTACAAAAAGGCTCCGCCATTGGTATACTCGTAAAAATAACCCCTAAACTACACTAACTAATTCAGTTCAATGAGAATTGTGTGTAATCGAATAGACTACGATTGAATTAACGATCACCGTGAGTAGTTACTTTGTACCCTGAAATTTTTGTAAGTAATAAAATTAAGTAACAAGTGAGTGCAAAATAACAAGTAAATTATAGAATTCTTCTTAAATCTCTTCGAAGTTCAGCACTCTGAGAAACAAATGGAACAACATAAATAAATAGATAAATATAACAACAAACGACTCGTGTCGCTAAAATATCAACAAACTTATTGATATACTGTGAAACTTAGAGCTCGAATGTCTATTTAATTGTAATCTACATTGTAAACCCTATTTTTTTAAAGTCAAATTCTAAATTTACTTAATGTTGAATTTAAAATAAAATCAGATCTTTTAAACAATTGTTTGTTAGAACAACAACTTCGTTTCCATTAAGACTCCTGCTTCGCCGTTTGCTCATTGGCGTTCGGCTGATTTTTATGTATGATTTTAAGATGGGCAATCATATTATCCTTTCGAGTAAACTCTTTAAAGCAAATGGGGCAAGGAAAGACTTTGACATCTTTTTTGTGAGAAGTGACATAATGTCGACAAAAGTTACTGATGTGAGTATAAACTCTAGCGCAAATTTTGCACCTGAAAACGTTTTCGCCTTCTTTAATGCAATAGTCCCTTACGGACTCGTTGGTCTCTTCATGGTAGTTACCAACGTTACCTAGGTTATTTTTCCTAATAGGCGAGGGAAATATGCGATGTTCCCAATTAGTTTGCGCTAAATCAGATACTTCGTTGTTTGTCATATTCAAATTATTATGCTCCAATTCAGCAGCGAACAATTGAGTAGCAAGAGCAGGCATGAGAACGGTTTCAGGAGGAAACTTATCAAAGCTGTTAAGGGCGGGATTCAAGTTAGTCAGACCAGATAGCTGATTAAAGAGGCTTCGAGCTCTAAATTTAGACATTTGGGGAAGTATTTTTTTACTATTCTTTGGCTTTAGATTTCGACCTAGTCTTGTTTTTTCATCTGCATCTTTTATGGGGCCTTCCCGAGAGTTAGAATTTTCACGGCTTCTATCTGGGTTGTACTTATATTCGATCGGCTCATTATAATCATCGGTAATTTCAGAATTAGGCTCCTGTTTAATAGCTCCATTCTCAATCGATAATACGGGACCGTTTGTTGGAAAATTTTGGTGATTTTCCTCTTTTAGCACTTTGTCATTATCTGAAATTGTATAACACGACTACTTATTGCCTGAACTATTTACGATATGTTTAAAATGTATGAAGGGAAACTGGAAATATTTTAGGACGCGAATTACTAGTGTTTATTGAACGAGTAAATGCTAAAATATTTCCAATCATGCCTTAAATGAAGGAAAGCTATTGGGAATAAGCCTTGTTTATTTTCCCGTATCTGATTTAAAATATATATTGACTTTTAAAAGATTGTAAGAGTGAAAATATACTGCTCAAACCATTACCACACCGAAATCGCCCCTGGCCATTCCTCTAATAGCTCTCCCCGAAAGCAGAAAAGCAAGCAATAGTTATCTTGTAAAAAGTAATAAGCATTTATTGTCTCGAATACGTACGTCATAAAAATTTGAGAGATTATCACTTACCCCTTCAGAATAAAGTTTAAATAAATATAATATAGATATTTAAATTACACTTCACTTTTCACTTGTTACATCCTAACATCAAAGCTTATATCCCAGTAGCTTTTCTCTTTTTACATAATTGTGATATTTTAAAAATCTTAAACGGTGTTAGGTAAATGGAAGGAAGATTATAAAATATTTACAAAAGATAAGCGGAAATTATCTTGAATCATTTCGTTAACGATGTAGTGAAATCAAAACTTCTCGCTTGATTAATTTGAACTAATGAAACCGATGATTTCGCTCAAAATATTCATAAAAGGATAACTTAATCTAAGGATCTAAAAGAGCTAAAAATTCTAATGACGAACTTATATCAAGATATTGTTACAAAATACATACCTGCAGATTCAGAATCTTTGCCGGATGTGGGAGCCTCATTTGACTGAGTATCATCACCCTCGTCAATCATTAGCGCTTCACCACCATCTTCACCTCCAGACGTTGCCCCATCTTCAGCATTAAACCCATCCATAGACATTTTGACTTCCAGCATTTCCGGGGAGCCACGAAGTAATTGATCGCCCGCTCTATTTGATGACGTATGTGATGCAGACTCTGGGATAAATTCTCCTGGGGGACTGGCGGCAGTATTCAGGGCGTCACTAGAGCTTCCACTTAGTTTTCTGGGTCGACCTCGTTTTCGCTTCGGTTGCATTAAAGCATTGCCCAATAAAGGCATTAGCAAATTAGGGGGTGCGCCTCCACTAGGGATACCGGATGCAGGCCTTTTTTGATGCACATACGGATGTATTCTGTGCAACTGTGGCGGCGGTGTGTGTGCAGTTGTGTTGGTATTTTGCTGCTGAATTAACGAGTTAGTAAGAGCAGGAATATCGCACTTCTCTTCATTTACTTCAGTGAGTCCTTTTATTCTTAGACTCTCTGCTACTTTCAGGAAAGCAGTCAATCTTTCTTGATCGACACTGACTTCACCTCTGTACATAAAGTCCAGTAAGCTTTTCATGTCAGAATATGGAACATCCTTCAAAATAACAATTGGATGTTTCTCCTGATGATTGACGAAGAGGGCTTGAAAGTAGGGACTGCAAGCCGACAAAACCATTTTATGTGCTTTAAGCAATTGGCCTTCTACAGCCAACGTTACGTCAGTGAATGTTTCTGCATGTAGAAGCTGATCAAACACTGACAACATATTGGTCTGGTGGTTATTCCACCGTAAACAAAATCTTTGCGTAGCCATCTTTGCTCTGGATATCCTTCTTTGGAAGATATGAATATAACCAGTTCTCGCTTAAAAGCTATCAACAATATTGCAATGATGTATACATAAGTATTCTCTCTTAATCCACAATACAACAAATCTTTAACAATGAATAGTGTTTACTTAGAAGCCATCTTTAACTTGTTTCATAGTGCTAGTCCTTTCGGTGTGACGGGCGCTGGGAGATCTGAAATGGAGAAGCAATTAATTTAGAAGGCTACATCCATTAATTGGACCAAAATATTGATATTTTCTTTTAATTTAAAGTTTTTAGAGATAAACTGTATTCATTTATGTATTTAAATCTGCACGTACTAAGATGTGTCCTTAAATGTTTGCGAAAAAAATATCAAAATTTAGTTAATATAAACAAACAATACGCCATAGCTACTCTGTAAGTAAATATTTAGAAATAAGTTCGCTTATAGAATAAATGATTTCATTATTTTAAAGATAACAGAATTTTGAATTTTACGAGGAATTATGATATAAAGTTTTAAAATATTCTTAGTATATATTCTAATATCTAATTACTTTAACATTCAATGTATAATAATACTTATTAGGTACTAACCAGTTCTTATAGTATTGATTGGAAATTTTTTAAATAATAATAATTCTTTGATAAAACAACATATTTTTTAACCTTATGCTTAATATAAAAAGAAAAAATATATCACATTTATAATGCAGAGTTCAAGGGTATTCATTATTTTCAAGTTTGTTATGAATGATCCAGTAGATACCTCGTAGATTTAAATCAAGGTTAAAAAAATCGAGGGCGCCTCTAGCGGCGGGAGGCGAGTCCGTGCATCGACGAGCGCACTGCAGTAGGAAAACATTCTACGTGTAATCATAGGTACGTATAAACTATACCTACACAGCGCTATTTACTTATGCAAAATATACCACCATTAGGAATCAAATCTAAATACGTACACCGACTGATCGAACGTATTAGCTAAACGACCCCCAAATCTTATTGGAATCCGATTGGAATTATACTTAAATTATTTTAAAACCTTGAAAAACATTAAAATTTGCTCCACATCCACAGGTGCTGACCACAAACGTTATCGCGGTATAAACGGGCGCACGAATTATTACTACGCACCCAGTCGAGCGCGTTACATTACGTCATCACAATGGCATTATTACCTACAATATCCACATTAATTTGGCCGATACGACAAGATAAGAACGATTCGCGAATAATTATATCACTGCACTAACATAAAGGAACATACCACACGTATCTGCACCACAATCAACTTTTATGGGAATGAGGATCAGCCCTTCCGCCATAGTCCGAGTCCGCGTTTACGTCGCACCCCGCTCACCCGACGACTGACGGCCGCAGCCCGCAACCCCGCGCGGCGAACACCGACTCGCTCCGCTACTCGAATATCTCTCACAAAAAATACGTCGTCATCATCGAAATGGCGGCAGCGGATATATTCAGCGCAGGGTGCACGGTAAAATATTGATTTATTGAAATTTATTGATTACCTCTCCTGCAACCAAAATCGCCCTTACGCTAGTGGGAAATTATCCCACGTGACTCTTTATACGTATTTAATGGGGTAGCCGATTTATATTTGGCTGTGATTTTAAAATACCGCGAGGGGGATACTGTAATAGCCATCTCGTTTATTACACGCGTGATAGGGGCGAGGCCGGTACGCAATAACATTTCATCTTAGCGTTTTTAAGTATTTTTTATAATATGTATTCGTCAAATATGAATTATATCTATGAAATTTCCTTATAGCAATGATTATTATCTAATTTATATGGTATTTTTACATTCAAGCCAGACGAAACGTACTAAAAATAAATACGGATTCCAAATTTAATTTAAAAATAAAGCCTTTTTATGTACGCTCTCCAGTCTCCTTGCTGAGGTTTAAACGAAGATACATGCAAAGTACTAAGTTGAATGTCAGTCAGTTAAGTATATAATGCGGACATTATGATGATCGTCGACATACCTTTACATGTATATATGAAGGGATGAGTTTTCCACGTGAAAAACATCAATCCATTCGTGTTGTCGCCATGTCAGCACCGTGCTCCATCTCTGTTGCACGCGGGGAGGGTGAGTTGGACGCCTGGCCGACCGCCGCCGGAGATGGCCGACGCTCCACCACTTTTCGCAACCGAGCGCACGCGATACCGTACGGAAAATAGACCGCGAGGCGCACTTATTTTTTAAATTTTAAAATTCAATTCACACTTATAAACACAAAAAAATTAGAACTTATAAATAAAATTATTTTAAATCAAATTGTCCACTTTGTTTTGCAACTCAATAAATTAGAACAATATTCAAGGATTAAAGGATATGGAACGAAAAGTCCGCGCGCGATTTGTGACGGAAGTGTTTTTAATAAAAATGGCCTGCCGCCTCGGCGGGAGGAGTGGCAATGGGCAATGAGGTCGGTACCCTCTCTCTGGCACCCGCTCCCCTCCCTACCGCGCCACTCCACAGGGTTAGAAAGTTACAAAAGTGAATCGAGGAAAACGCGCAGCAAAGCAATAACGTCCTGGATGATGGGAACCGACTACCTACTTCAGGGTGGGGAGTCATGTAGCAGAACTATTAGAACGCTATCGTGCTTACTTTATAAGCTTAGGGCCCATCACTAGATAAACTCTAAGGAACTAATTAAGTATCCTAAAAAAAACTATTAAAATATAATTGATAGATTAAATAAAATAATTTATTGAAGTATTACGCAATGCAGAGTAATGTTCATCATAGGGGCGGTGTTACCATGAGATCAATATTATCAATATATTTTATACTATGTTATCGCGAAACAAATTTAACTCGCATCTATCTTAAAAACTGGATTGCATCAGTCAATAACAAAATTTATGATAGATTTATATCGTATCGTTGTATGTATTACATTAAGGCATCTACGAGTAGGCATTTTAAAAATTAATCTAGCTGTTAACTTAAAACTAATAAATTTTTATTGAAATTAACATAAATTATGAATATTAACTTAATGACTATTAATTTCTTGATTTATATTATCATAATGATACCAAGTAAATGATTCACAGCTTAATAAACATGGATACTAGCTTAGTGCTAACGATATCCGTAAAGTTCATTAATTTAAAGAAAAGCTCAACTAAATTTTATATTTAATTATTTTATATTGTAAATTAATACATATATACTAAACAATGTTTGTGATATTATTGACAGAAATAAAAATTATTATATAGTCGTAGTTGTGGTTAAATTAACTTCCATTTATATGACGCACAGTTTAAGCCTAAAGTTGATTTTCCTAATTAACTTATGTATAGGTATGTACGTTACGTACGTTACACTATGGCAACAATCGGTAAATATAAAAATAAAAGGTGTATAAAATTCTTTTTCAACTTTTCGTCATTTGAATTTTCAATGCAAGTCCAATTATGGTATTTTCGTAACAACGAAAAGTCTGAAAATAAAAGCTTTTGTATCGATTTCCACAGTATTTCAGTAGCGACCTGACCTAGGTTATCGTGTCACTGAGCTAAAGTCCTTACCCGAGGTGACCTAGATTTTGAGGCTGATGCATAAAGCCTTACACTTTCCCCGTAATACAAACATGCCCTGAAAATCCTGTATATATGTCATTCACTTGCCGAAAACCATTTTCTTAGTTACTATTGATGTACCTATATCTTTTAAAGACAAAATTAATGTATGAATCGTTATCGCGTATATAGTTATGTGACATTGTGTTTGTTTGTCAGTCCTTTCAGGTGTCTGAGTTATTTTCCCATAGAAATCGTGTACGGTTAGGGCTATGAAAACACTTTAATCACTAATCACTTCCACTTCCTAGTAGTGACGTGAGATATTAATTAGTTTAATAATTAATATATTAACTACAGAAATTTCTACAAAAAATGTAAAATGTAACTCGAACCTAAACCAAGGGTGAACCTATCAATACACATTATTAAGAACTTAATAGTCAATATCTGCTTGACTCCATTTGCCCATTTGTGTCAAGCGTGTGCTTGCATTTATCATAGAGATATTTATTGGAATTTGACTGAAAATGAGACATTACGATGTCATCACACTCTTTTACCCTCTATCTTCACTATGTTCCTTCCTATGTTTTTTGTTATTGTTTAATAACAAATCAATTTTATTTTGTGGAACAATAAACAATTACAGCGAAGTTCTTATTTTTTATCGTCTTAATACTTAAGAATAAATGCAGAATATGATATATAGTTCAAGAATGTTTTTTTTGAAATACTGTCAAGTTTTAGCTACTATTAATTTTTATTAACTGTGCGTAAGCATGTAATGTACGTGGATTAGCAATATTTGGTACTTGTTAGGACTTTATTGAAAACTACAAGTTAATAATATGTAATATTAATAAGGATAAATAGATAAGTATGAATAACAAAGATAATATTTTAATAATAAAATTAAGATATATTTGAATCAGTAAGTGTCAATTTTTGAAAGATTTTTGAGTTACTATCTAAAATATAACTGATAAACTTATTAAAATACCCCACAACAGACCTCATTTATGCAGTTTTCGAGAGCTTAATAGACTCGACTTAATTTTATAAAATGAGTAATCAGAAACGGTAATAGTAAACACGGTGTGAAATGCCCAAGATTTGGACGTTTGAGACCAATGAATAAGCAGAATGCTCGTAACGGCGCGGGCGCAGAGAGCGGTGTAACTGTTAAACTACAAGTGGTAAAAGCTGCAAACAAAAAGAAATCCTTTAGCTTTCTAAGAGACGTGTGCTCTCTCATTGCACGGGAGACGATTTTATCTTTGCCTAATATGTCATCATCGCACTATCGGCGTCGCATAATAGTACATAGCTATATAGACTGGCTTTTGTTAATGTCTTAATCGCGCGGTCAATTATGGTTTTATCAATTAATATAATAAACTCTCGATGTTCATCTATTATGATACTGTCGATGTGTAATTTTGAAATTTGAAATACCGTATAATACTAGTCACTACATAGTAATAATAAAACTAAGTTGCTTCCCGCTGTCTGTCTGTCCCTATGTATGCTTTAGATCTTTAAAATTACGCAACGCCATTTGATGCAGTGTTTTTAATGTAATAGGTGATTCAAGAGGAAGTTTTATATGTAAGTATAATACACTAGCGGACCGCGGCTTCACTCGCGCTAAATCTACGAACGAGCCCGAGCGGAGCAAGGGCGAGTCGCTAGTGTTATATAAATAATAAAAACCAAGTAGAGACAATAATCTCTTCATAGTTTTAAAAATGTTTTATTAATCAAGTTATATGTATGTACACGTTTAAGATTTAAGTGTGTTAAACTCGAAGTAATAGAAAGCCATTTTAGTTTCTCACATAATATATTAAGAGCAGAAATAATTAAACCCAAGACGATTCATCGCTAGTGCGCGACTATTGAATTTAGAAAAAATTGGGTGCAATAGTGGGAGGTAGAAGGGCCCGTCCTGCTAGATTTGAATCGGTGCGACTAACGGTGAGGTTTCGGTTCATTGACTCGATTCGGACGCTCAATTTTCGCTGTACTGTTAGATAGCAACAGCAGACTCCGATAGCGACCTGAGGCGATGTAGTTGATGTTGATGATCCTTTACATCAAGCCAGATATAAAGTGTAGACTATCGAAAACCATAGAAAAAAGTCCACATTTATATCAATTTTGATTATTTCTTTAATACATAATAGTACCTACTTATTTGTTCAATATCGGATGAACCTGACTACTCTGGTGTTCATATATATAGTACGTGAATTTTTTTTGTGTCGGATAGTCCGTTTATCGAGAAAGGCTATAAGCTATTTTACATCACGCTACGACCAATAGGAGCGGAGCATCGATGAAAATTGTTGCAAAAACGGGAGAAATATATTTCTTTTTATTTTCAGTCTTTAGAACGCGAACGGAGCCGCGGTAAAGGCTAGTTTATTATAAAACTTAATGATTTTATAAGTATTTAATATTTCTGTGCTTGACTGTTATTAAAAATTAATAAAATATTTAAACATTACTGTAAACATTGTTTTCATAGTATCAATTAATCTAGCAGCCATATAAGGTACACCAATGCGATACTTATACGAGACTCGCTAAGCGTGTCACTAGGGAGTGCCTCGTCCTGTCGCTACCAACTCCCAGTTCTGAGAAGGGCGCGGGTGAGAGCCAGACCTTATCACGTATGTACGTATAAATTCTTCTATACGACTTATAAGTATTTTTGCAACACGATACATAAAAATGTAAACAAGTTATTAAATTTTATAATTTAAGGTATAGGTTGTACAAATGTTTTCGGAAAATAAGCGACCTGAAAGAAAATTATGTACTTCGCTACGTTACTTCGCATGTGGGTCGAGAGCCCTAGAATGCAAATTTCATAAATTAATATATGTATACACACGCGCTCTCAGCTGTTTTAAAACAAAGAAAACGTATTTTTCTAATGTATTTCTTATTAGAAAATTAAAAGCGAATATTAGAAGAATAATTAGGAAGTTTAATGAGATGACCTAGTCAAATAGTTTGAGTATTATTGACAAAGAATGTAAGAACTATAAGTAATTAGACATTATCAGATATTTAGTTTACTATCTCGGGTGCGGCTCTAAATATTTTCTAAAATAAAAGTAGCCTAAATTATTCCCTATAAAGTCAACTATATACCAGGAAAGTCCTATATAAATCATTCCAGCCATTTCGGAGATAACCGTAACAAATAGACAAACAGGCAGACAGACAGAGAAAAAGAAATCGTGTTTTTCTTATAAGTACGTTTAGTTATTAAAGCTGTTATTTTGACATTATAAGCAGAAATTTTACTTTTATGAATCTGTATAGACATTCATTGCCAAAATAAGTGTTAGGTACACTAGTTTTTTAAATGTACCTAAAAATAAGTAGTTTCATGAAAAGATAAGACTTAAAAGTGACAATATTACTCGTCATTTCAGATACATCTAATCAAAATAAAATACTTTATCTTTATCCGATAGCATCCAATGCCATTCCCCGTTACTGTTCCGTTACTACACTGGGTACAAATTCAGTCTCACGATAAATCTACTTTTGACGATTAATCGATTAACCCTACACCGAAACCAAGGCATACAAAAAAATTAACTAATACCCCAAATGAAAGATTAGAAATCGGGTACAAAACAAATGAAATATAACAAAATCAGGACATACCAATATAGAAACGTTTATCTATGCAATTATTTTTTTATTACACAAGATAAAATCGATTAAATAAATATTTATTTACAATAAAGGAAATTACAAGTAAACTTAACTATATATACTACAAGGCAAATATACACTTAATTATTACTGTACAAGTCCTCTATTAAATAAATTATAAAATGACCAAATTATGTAGTTAAGATTAGAAATTTAATATTATTTGTGAAAAAAAAAATGTTTACTTAGTTTATTCTTGTCTTAGTTTTGCAGGATCTTCCGAGGTATCGGAAAACTAAGCTTAAAGTGTCAGATAGAGTCAAAGTACAAGGATAAAATTATGTATCTACGTAGGTAGTAAAAGAATTGATAGATCATAGATTGTTAGTTTTTTTCGTCGTATTTAAATATACAGTACTTATTCATAAGTTGATTTAAATCCTTTTAAAAAGATAATAAGCAGATTGAATTATCTTAACATGAAATAAAATAAAAGAAGTGATAAGGAAAATTTAAAAGACGAGTTCATTAGGGTATCGGGCACAAAATGGCGGGACGGTACGGAATACGGCGGAGGCGCGGGCGCGCCAGTGGTGGTGATTGCGTAAGCACGGGGCCGATTTCTAGCTGATCGCTCCCACGCCGCAAGGTCAGATGGGGACTGCTCCTTCGTATTTACGTAGATTGATTTTTAATCTCCTCAAATTGCCTGGAAAATTGCATAAGTATATAAAAGCTTTTCCTATTAATAATTTTAGTAGCTACTATAATTGTCTTTCCTATTTAACAATGTTACTTAGAGAAGATGTTTTAAATATATTTCTTCAATCTTTATGAAAATTGACAAGCGACGTTTAAAAGGTTTTGTATCACGTCTAAACCTAAGATATCGAATTATTTTAATTCTACCATTTACAATTTCCCAAAATATGTTATAGGTATAATTAATAGGTCTGAACGTAGGTAAAGTGGAAAACTTCAATTATACTGCCCAGATTTAGTACCGTTTTATAGTAATTTTACGATTCTGAGAATTGATCAAAGGTTTTAATCATTTTTACACGTAGCACAGCATAAATGATGTACGTATTATAACATATACCTACGCGTATACAGTATACTTAAATAGATAATCTGCGCAACCACCATCGTGCCGTGAGACCTTGGGAGGCGACGCCTACCTAGTTCATGTTAATATATCTAAGTACATTCGCACACAAAGCGATTCTATGCTTTATTTGAAGAGGCCACAAGTCGCAACTTTATGAGACTGTGCCTTCAGTGACATTAGCTATAATAGTTATATTCTTTGATAGAATTTTGATTTGTCTGAATATTCATTTGCCAAACATGTGATATATCACGCCTACGCGATTTCGTAGCATCTCGATTGTCCCAAATCGATTTTAATCTTTCTACGTTATACTCAATATCCAGTTAATATTTGGGCACGAAGCGTTTTTTTAATATTAAATCTAATAAAGTAAGTAATGTTTTTAAGCAAAATATTATTAACTATATAACTATTCATTTAATACATATAAGGTATGTGTGTTTTTTTTTTCAGTTTAAAGTTTATAATATTACTGTAGTTATTTAAAATAGCGTCATATGTTACTATATTAGATTAATAAAATATTTAGTTACATATTGTGTTTAAATATTGTAAACAGGAAACAAGAAGAATAATTCAATGCGAAGTAGCGGTAATACTGCGTTCTCAGAGCCTCCGGCGATAAAGTAAATGAAAAAGAATGATCAGACGGAAAAAAGTGGGTTCCTTTTCTCCTACTTTTCCACGCCAAGTAGAGGCTGTATGAATAGAATTGGGATCTATACATGAGAACTAAACAAAAACTTTAAATATGGCTTATTTTTATTATTAGAAGTGCCGATCAAAAACTTTATAGGTAGTAGGTAGGTTATTAATTTGTAATTGCAATTCATACCTATATCATTTAGGAAAAAAGTTATGATTAAAAGATAATAAATATAGGTTCAGTTATATAACAGGTATAATACTGGCAGTTATTATGTAACATCTACATAATCTTTATATTTATAAATCAAAAATAAAATTATTCGTAACTATTATCTACTAGAAAATAAATTTTAACATGAAAATTTTAAAACATGCTTTATATGTAAATTGTACATATTTATACAAAACAAAAGCTACAAAATACTGTGCCGTTTTAACATAGTAGGTAGGTACCTGTTTATGCAACACCTTTATCTGTTTGTCTGTCTAGTGTGTCATAGAGAGGGACAGAGGTTTTTGATAGGCGCCTCGGACGCGTAGTGCGGCGCGCGCGCACGTGAGAATGATCCGCGTGAGCAGCGCAGATATAGACATTTCCATAAGACAAAAAGCGACGGCAAATGTGAAATTAGGGTGGTTCCACGAGAGGTCAACGACCCTTCGCGACACGCGTGTCAGTGATTTTTATAATTTAGATTTTGGGATAAATGTCCATCTTCAAAATACCTTCTCTTTTTGTACTCGCGTTCAAATAGTTAAAATATTATTATTGTTAAATGTTTTTTGAGATACTTAGTGAAATAGAATTGTATTAGTAGAATTACTAATTCTACATTTATATTTAGTTTAATTTAAAATAATAAAATTGTATATAAGGCTCAATTTACTATAATTGGCATCTCAGTACATATTATAACAATGTGCCACAAATAATAGGTACATTAGACAGTGTACAAATTTGTTGTAAGTATTCTCGTGTGCAGTTTAATATTGAATGTCGGTGTCAACTGCTTCTATGATGGAGTGATCGTGCTTGATTCCAATAGTTGCGTACCCTTAATATTCTTACAATCATATTTAAATGTTGCAACTCTTTCTCTGCTTATAGAGTCTATAGACTATAGAGATAATAAAAAATAGAAATTATGTATTTTGATGAGTAGTAAATTAAAGATTATTCCATATTCTGTTTTTTATTATATAATTAAATTAAATTATTAGGACCGGACGACTTTAAAAATTCTTCCATCAGTAGAAAGCTTCACCTTCAACATCCCTGAAAAACGAAAATGGACGATGAAAAAATGGATGAAATTCATGGACGCGACGAAACAGGACTGTAAACGAAACTGCGAAAAGGAATATTGAGTTATAAAAAGATGTTTTTTATACATATTTTAAAGCCTTTACATTCTTAGTTCATTTATAATTATTTTTTTACTCATACTTGGTTTCGCTGGACACGAACTAAGTAATTTGAGTTTTTTATTTTAAAATCTACAACTTTGTTCTTAGGTACAAATAGACAATGAGATGGGAGACGCTTTACATCAGACAAACTAAGATTTCCTACAGTACAATCTTGAATAAGTCAAAGTTTCCGTTCAATAGGAGATTAGAAATTTTATTATTATAAAATTATTCTTTACAGGTAATTTATTTAAGACTTTCTCGGCTTAACTATTAATTAGAATCAAAAATTCATCAGCAATTCACATCAATAGTCATATGAAGTAACGAGTGTTAACAAGCTTGCTTATATAATGATTTTGTCATCGTCGCGAGCGGCCATTGTATGATAATCATGACCTTCATGTCATTTGTTGTTTTATCATCCCCAAAATTACCAGTTCATCTCGACTGGTAAAATCTTAAGGCACAAGCAGTGAACTGTTATGTTAAATATGGAGCTGAGGTCGTTCAAAATCGAACTAATATTTATTAATTCTTCTTTGAATAAAATAGTATAAGTAATGTACATTATTACAAAGTAAGGTAGACATTTAGCAAATTATTAAAACGTTTAAAACAAAAAAAACATAAGTTACATAGTACGTAAAATTTAACCTTTTCAGATAAAGTTTAAAGCTACAGTACCTACGCTTAAATATGCAACGAATACAGAGAGAAGGTGACTACGTTTAGTCGTCTGTACTCTGTAGTCTGAATTACGTTATGAAAAACTAGATATGAGAAATGTCATAAGATAAAGTCTAATGATAATTTAGTATTAAGTAGTATTATTAGTTATTACCAACAAAAAGAAACAATTAAAAAATAAAATTGGTAAAACATTAAATAGTATTGTCAAGTCAATCAAGCGTACTTCGGAATTGTAATTTATATATTTTAAAAAATATATTTTTAAATAGTCTTTTAGCTCATTTTCATAATCGAATACTCCACGGCATTTTAACCGTCAGTTGTGCAAAGATAAACGCAATGTAAGCAGTGCCCTGGTAATTCAGCAACTTGCTAACGCTTACCACTCAAATAATGACCAAAATAGCTTACGTTATTAATTTATAATATGATTGCGTATTTTATAATTTAATTTAAAAAAATTGATCATCTAATAATATACCTATTTGCTTATGCGAGAACTATTACCCTACTTATTACTTCCTTGCTAGACGTTAAATAATTTTAGTTAGGTATCCAGTAGAATGTATATTTTTTCTCTGTAAATAAAAATGTAAAGAACCAAAAAATTTAAATTCGATTAAAGTTTGGATATTTTTCAGTCGTAATATATAATAGAAGTATTTAATGTAAAATAATATCTACAAAATTGTAAGTGCATGGTCAAGGTCGTCATCCGCGCTCGAATATTAAGTGAGTTTTAAAGGGAACGGAAATAGTCAAAATTTTGGTCCCCCATTAAAGCCTCTTGAATAACGCCTTTCTCCACAAGATGATAGTTTGGAAGCGTAGCCTTGGTTGCGCAAACGCTTCCCACGTGTGCATCCGAGAGGCGCACTCATCGGACCGTTATTTTTCCTACTTCTCAACAAGTATTCACAGCGTCATTCATATCGTAAAAGTAGGAATGTTTAATTAGAGAAAGGGCACTCTCAGAGCAATATTGCGACGATGATGTGACACATCCCCGAAGTAGATGCCCTTTAAGTCTAAAGATCGAAGCCAAATCACTACATATTATAAAACCAAATCTTGCGCCGTGTCTGTCTAATCGCAATAAAATCAAAAACTACTGGACTCATTTTCATGATCTTTTACCAATAAACAGAGTGGTTCTCGAGTAATTTTAAACATTTTTCATGTGTTTGTACACATTTACTAGCGGAACCCGCGGCTTCTCTCGACGAGCCTGAGCGGAGCGAACGTACATAAGTCTCTATTAAAAAAACGTATAAGATAAGATTATAAAGAGAAAACAAAGTTTATTTTCATACATGCTGATTATTACATGTTATAACGTTAGTAATTTATGATTATTTTGTTTTATCTAAAAACTTGCTTATATGTGTAATATGATATACCTATTTACGATTATCAATAGATATAATATTACGTAAAATTAGTCACGCTTTATTTGCTATTAATATATTTTTTCTTTCATATACTAGATTAGAATGTAATAAATAATTTATATCGTACAACCCTGCGCGTGAGTTGCGCGGGCGCCGAGAGGCCCCGCGGGTGAGCGCCCGCTTCCCCCCGCCCCTAGGCCCCTCGCGCTACACGGGAAAATGTGCCTGACCACTTAGTCACTGACTGAGAAAATTATGCCATGCAACAATTGATTGGCACGCTACTGTTATGCCCTTGAGTCAACAATTTCATGCAGCCCTTGCTTCGTCACTGTAATTTAGTATTAACTTATTATATACAGAAAACTTCTCGTTTATAGTACCAACTACTAACACTTGATGATTGCATTTATATGTAAGCAAAACTACTCAGGTAGCTTTTTGTACCTTCCAAAAGGTGTGTTAGACGAAAAAAGATAGCCTATTAGTAGCAGTGGGTACCTACGCCTTGTTTGAATACTAGTTTACCTTGACTCCAGGTAATTTTATATCATAGCCTACACTGTTTTAAATATCAACCCTGTCGCAATTTTATAGATTTAAATGTAATATTGTCGCTTATTGCTTTAATATAACGACAAATTTTAACGTTTTGTAACATTTATTTTATTTCATACAAAATTGAGTGTCATTTGCTTAATAAACTACTTTGAAACCATTCGAATAAGTAAAATCTATGCTGGAGAAATTAATCGGCTGCTTGCCAGTTATCTTGTTCGCTATGGTGGTAATTGATGACTGGTTAATTCATTTTTAATTTGAGCATCTAATGTTTTTCTGAGCAGTGGCAAATTGGCACTGGCTCTACAGTCTACATGAATATATCTCGATTTTACTCAAAAATACAGTAAGCTTTTTATATGTAAGTACTAAGTACACAAGTAGCGTTATTTTAGATTTTATTTTCTTTATATTATTTCTTATCGTACCTACAGTGTTATAAATAAATTATTGAAAAGTGATGAGATTGAATAATTAAAACACAAAAAAATAATTTAGTTGATAATATAAACAAAGTTAAAATATTTTGTACTTTAATTTAGAAAGAAATCAATTTAGTCATAAAAGAATCTGCAATTACGTAGGTATCATCAAGTAAACAGGACGTGAGGGGCGAAACGTCCTACAATATCGCGGGTCATGGGTCTCTGATAAGCGCTCACCACTAACCTTAGCGATTGCAAAGATACTGCATTATGCGAGTAATTAGCCGACTAAAAGTGATTATAAAATTCGAGAGCTATTCAAAACTCTTTTACATTATTATTGCAATGTTTTCTTGATATTTAAATATAAAAGAAGTACGTAAAGTTATTTCTATTATTATACAATCGACGTTGAAATGACAAGAAATTTATTTTCTGGCTTTAACAATGATAACAATACATACTTTAAGAATAACTGTTATAATATAAGAGGCAATTTTGTGCGATTTTCATTAACTATAAATACTAAGGTAACGAGAGTACATATAGGTATAATATGTATCGATATTCGATATTTATACAAAGCAACTTACTACTTTATTATGTCGCTATACCGTATATACGTAACCAGTGACTTACTTGGTACATATAATTAAATAATAAAAAATAATTTGACTTAACATTGCTAAATTAATGATAAGACTGAGTTGTAAATTCCTTGCTTTAGCCAGCTTCTTATTAGGTAGGTAGAAGGTACCTACTTGCTTTATATCTACGAGATAACAGCAACTGTCATAAATAAATAATAAATTCGAAATACACACTAAAAATTTTAAATAAATATTGATGTTGTCATTTTTACCAAATTCTAGTTAATTAAAACGATATTTCTAAATAACTTAAAAAGTGTTTTTCCTTAATTATTCATTGAAATCGTAGCACTCATTGTCAAGGTTAATAAGTCCTCGATTTTTTGATAAGAATTTAAGTTTATTTAGCTACTAGCGACTCGCCCTCGCTTCGCTCGGGCTCTTCCCTAGATTTAGCACAGGAAAAGCCGCGGTATCCGTTATTTATGCCATATAAACCTTCCTCTTGAATCACTCTATCTATTAAAAAAACCGCATCAAAATCCGTTGCGTAGTTTTAAAGATTTAAGCATACATAGGGACATAGGGACAGAGAAAGCGACTTTGTTTTATACTATGTAGTGATAGTGATAATGAATAGTATAAAGAACATATTAGTAAGTTCGTAGTAGTTGCCATTCAAATTTTGATATGTAGCTATAGTTATGGTGATGTACGAGTACGAGTAGTTCTTCCCATATCGCTCTATTTTGCAATTAAATAAAAAAATGCTGCACATAAGGAAAAAACGTCCTTATGACATAAAGTATTTATTATATATTATTTTAGTACGTATGTATTTTAGTATCTATGTATTTAAGTAAGTATGTATATAAATATGTATGTATATAAGTATGTATGTTTATAAGTATATGTGTATATAAGTATGTTTGTTAGTTATAGTTATTTGTTTTAGTTATCTTAATTCTAAATTTATTGTTTTAGAAATTATGATTTACTGTACCTACACCGCGTGTTCTGAAACCACATATTATGTAACTTCTGTAGGGTTTCTGGAAGAGATCTCTTAAAGAGATAAGATATCCTTTGTTAACATTATGTTATTTCATTTTGTGTTACTTTGTTTATGGTACATAAATAAATAAATAAATAATAAATAAATAAATATTAGAAAATTTTAAGCAAAATATTAAAATTAAATTTCTTTTTTTAATTTAACACAAATATTGATTATACCTATTTAACCAGATAAAAAATAATACTCGTGATCTATACCTCGTTAAGTAGGTATACTATAATAATAAAATTCATTCACTCTAATCGGTAATTTTGTTATTACTATGCTATAGAGCACAGTACATGTACATTACTAATAATTACAAGTTTACCCTATAATGATTTTTCATCATGAAAAACATAGGAAGCTAGCATTTATAGAGATTACAATCGGGGTCGCATCAATGAGACGGGTTCAGGAGGAAGTACGCTAGCGAGGGTTCTATTTGATTGTGATGCAAATTCCCTATTTCCGTTGGGGGAGCTACAGGTGGGGGTCGCGCCACCGACTACCACTCAATTGCGAACAGATTGCTGGAATGTATTGCACACTGATCAAACAATAAATACTGCATTTAATACTTTTACGTTTTATTGTAATTTGTGTTTTTATTTTATTAGAAATAAAAATATAATTTTTTCAATAGAAAAATTTAACTGCGTGAAAACTAAACTAAAGAGAAGAGAACAACTTGACGTAGGATACTCTTAGCTATTCTAAAACATGTAAATTTAAATACATATTAAGTCATAAATAAATATTTTGGGCCATTACACAACACTATCCAGTTCCATGATAAATTACGAGGCTTTATTAATATACGAGTGTACCTGATAATTCATAATATACTACACATAGGTATATATATACAGATATTAAATATTTATGTCGTGTATAAAATATTTCCATTGGATAACAATTCTTCAGTTTTGTTCATATCTTGTGCGTAATGTTTGTTTGTTCATGCTAGTTACTATTAAATATCTCTTAAAGCCGATACTACTAGTTCGACTCTGATGAAAGATAACTAATAGGGTTTTTATTACCCCCTCTTTATGCTCCTACCTTTATGCCCCTGCTTTAAAGGAGTGCCTTATGAATACGACAGTTATCATATCCTATGCTTATCATAACACCAAATCTATATTTCCTGAAAAATAATTTATTAAAAAACGGAAATCAAGTTACTAAATACGTGAAATTATAATAACATAAGTAACTAACAATCAAAATCACTGTCTGCCCCCTATAATTGATATGCAAATACTCTTTTCCGGTATTAAAAACGTCGCGTAACATAAGGGTCGTGCTCACTTTGGCGTTAAAAATAAAATGCCGCATGCTTTTAGACAATAATGGTTTTTATCGCCCTCTAATATTTTAAGAGGGTAAATTTTTTTACTTAATATTTTATAAGAAGGTACTTTAAAGAATTGAAGAATTATGTTAGCATACTTGAGAGTTGAGACATAAGGGAATACGAGTATATTTCCTATTATTTATTTATTCTTGTGAAGTAAGTTACTTTCATTTTTAAATTTTCTTATGTCGTTTAGGGTTTTTACCATTTTTACGCATTTCAGTTTAAAAAAATCTATCATATATCTATTCAGACAATTCATGAGTTAAGGAGAAGAAAAAAAAAGAAATATGATTTTACTAAGAAGAAAAGTCTCCGACATTTAAATATAATGGGCCCCGAAACAAACGAGTATGGGCTAATATACTTACTTCAAATAAGAGCGACTAATGAAAATCCGGTTGTTCACTTTGATAGTCTCGGCACTGATTAGCAGCAAAGAATTCAAATTATTATCTATACTAGACTGTATTCATCATTAGGTATAACCATATCTATTACATATACACCTTTACCTTATATAAAGACCTAACATAACAAACATTATTAATGGTAGATAAAATATTCTCTCAAAAGGAATTGTATAGTTTTTAGTTTGGATTATGAAGATAATTTAGTTTATTCTAGTGCTAATGTGTAATAAAATCTCAAATTTTAGTATTTGGATTTTTGACATTCACAACGGAGTCTCTTTACTTTTCTACTAGCTGACCCGTGCCCACTTCGTTGGGCATAATGTTAATAATCCTTTTTTAGTACAGAGTGTTTAAGTTAGACATGCTGTCGTTGACTTTTTTGTAGGCATTTTCAAGCTCCACATCTTTTCTCTAGGACTCAAAAATATATCTTTCATAGTTAAGGCAGCGTTCGTAAGAAACGCTTTCATTCGACCGTTTTTTCTCCGATTCACTTTGCAAAACGGACAACCACGTAAAAGCCTTTTTATTTTTCGGTTTTTTATATAACCTATGACACTCAGCAATAATGTGGCTTTCTATTGGTGAAAGAATTTTTAAAATCGGTTCAGTAGATCCCGAGATTACCCCTTACAATTTAACAAACAAACAAACTTTACTTCTTTATAATATTAGTATAGATTATGTGTCTTTTAAAAGAAACCACAGGTCTTTTAAAAGAAGAAGTGCAAAACAATGGGGCAAAATTTAGATCTTTATAAATACTTTGACGTTACACAACGTCGCCCAGGCGCAGACACAGGGGGCGGCCACCCCGGCCCGAGGTCGTTCACATGTACCTCCCCCTCTCCCTCCCGTTACCCTTGCGCCAGTCCCTCGCAATCACAGCCCTTTGTGCGCCCGCGCACAGGGCTACTCGGGGGGCAAAGACATTCGTATTTCTTTGTTTTGAAATGCCTTCTAACTCAAGCCGTCTGCAGGTAAACCTAACTGGTCCTCGGAATGTTATTTTCCAAGAAAGAGGCTTTTAGATTTTTTGTCACGACTATCAAAACGCTGCTTTAATTAAAAAGTATACTGTTGCTAATATGATAGAAATAAGTCAACGACAGATTTTTTGGCAACAGTTCGAAATTAATTTGTGGTATCAACAATGTGTGTGTACTTAGCACATATAGGTAGGTACTACGAGTATATATATGCGCATATACAATAATAAACGTACTTAATGATTTATTAATTCTCACCACAATACAATGAAATTAGTCTTTTCTAATAAATGCAGACATAATGTTTTTTTTCTTTATATATAAGGAGAAGTTGATCGACCATAATGTTATATGTAGGTATGTGTAAAATATATACATTTTCCCACAAAACAACCCTAGTCCCTACAAAATTATTAAAAGGTGAAAGTCGTTACTAGGAATAAGTTATTGTCTTCCATAAATATTTACTAGTCCTGGGATGTTTTTTAAAACTGTTTCTAACATAGGGTAGTTACTAGAGCGGGTAGAAGGTAAGTACCGATGCATGTCTCCCTCGAGTTATCATCGGACAATACGTTAAGTGATTTGACCGCAACGGTAACGGGCAAATCGCGTTATTATGAATTATTACAGAAATTGTTTTGTAAGATAATTACTTAATGTTTTCTTTTTATTGTGACACGTAAATCACCAGTCCCATCAAATATTATTCTTTTTTATTAGAAGGTAAATGAATTAAATCTCAAAATGTTAGTACTGAATATATTTTTAAAATTCTTAAGTCGACACTCATAAAATGCTTACAAAAAGCTCAACTTCACCCACGCCACATTAATTTAGAGTATCAAGTTTAACAATAAAAAAGTACACCCCTTTTACAAAATAAACGGGTAGCAAGTAAAAATAAAAGGCACCCCGCCCGCATACCGACGCACCAACTCGGTCGTATCAAATTGAACAAAATTTAGTATATTACAGAACCAATTACAGATCACATTGAATAGTCACATTTTTATAGGATTTAAAACTTTATAGTAATGATAGTAAGCATACTTTTTTGAAAGTTTGTTAAAACACTTAATATTATGCGAGGATGCGAATAATAGGGGTGGTTTGTTTATCAGTGACTATAATTTATTCATTTGACTATGAATGTGGTAATTTTCTACATATCCGATGCTATAGCGTAGAGTGACTTTATGACGCATGACGGAAACTTCGCTGTGAAAGACGTAGATTTTTTGTTTAGCACTGTTCAAATTTAGATAACCTGTTTCTTAATTTAAATATTAATGATTTTTTCGAGAACTTTTACGATAAGGAATATTCTATTTATTATATTTCAAATTTAAGCACTTGTAATTCCATAGGTTTTCCAATTTAATTACAATCTTGACCATGAATGTATATTTGTATTCAGTATTATTATCAATAAAATATAGTTACTTGAAACATAAACTGAAGATGAAGTCTCACTTATAGAGACAAGTAGATACTCTTGATCAACATTAGTAACTACACTGGTTTACTTTTTTATATCAGTACTAGAACGCAAGATTGATTGATTCGAGCCAAAAAAAACTCAATTTGATTGTTTAGAACCAATTTAGGTTCAAGTTCGGGTCGCGCACTTCTGATATTTTCATGAGCGAATCATTTCTTACATGATTACCGCTTATCTTAAGGTAAAGAAAAACATCATGAAGAAACCTGCATACTCATGTCTGAGAGAGGACTTTGCTAAGTTACTAAATTTTCGAAAGACATGTGAAATCCGCCAACTTGCCAAGTGCAGATCAGGGCCTCAAGTCTGCTATTGCAATGGTGTTACAATTGTCTATCAATGACATCGTAATTGCTACTTTTTGCAATTTTGGTAGTCTACTAATTCAATGGTCTTCCGATGGTGTGTCACTTACACTTCAATGACACTTTGCAAATAATTGGTAGTCCCGTACGTAATGACAAGGCAATGATCGGATGAATTGCGTAGTCTGTTAATATTTTGACAGTTCTAATGACCACTGAACTAACTCACTGTTAACTATTAACTATAACTATCACCATTATTATGTATGCTAGTACAGTAGGTAATTTATACCACGACCGTCCACGAATAAATAATTGACCTATCAAATGTGAAATGACATTGATATTTAATGTCAATTTGACAGTTACAGATGAAACTTATTTATTTTTGAGGATTTATTATTTATATTGCATTTAAAATTTATATTTATGGCTTTTTATGATCATTTTACATAATGCTTAGTCTTTAAAACATAAATTGATAACATATATAATCGAAACTAGCCTGAAACTCATTTCGGTGATCGCTTTTTTAGCTACTGGCAATACCAATTCCTGTTCTACTACAATTCAACTACAATCCAATTACAATCCAATGACAAGACCATTGATCGACCATTGTAAATTTAGTAGACTACCAAATTTTGGACCAATGGTAATTGAATTAAAATTGCATTGTTTCACAATGACAATTGTATGTAAAATAGCAGACTTGAGGGCCAGGTGCAATGTCAGCGTGATTAGCTATAGCAAGCCTAATCCACCTCGCATTGAAGGGAAGCCCAGCAATAGGACGTAAAAAAAAGGGCTGAATACTATATAAATAAACAAATTAATAAAGAAACCTTATAATAGTGTAAGAAAAGAAAATAAATGTCCGCGAAATTTAAAATAGAATAGAAACTGTTTAAAGAAATAAATACAATTTGTCATTAGCCATTACAGTAACAATAGTTGATGTTGTGAAAGTAAATCAATTTCGATCGACGCTGACTAGAACGTGCAAACAAACAGGTTTTCAATACTTAATTGAGTTAATCATTTATATCATATTGATAATAATGTTTCATAATGAGCATAATTAAAATTTTTATAATAGGAAACAATAGGTTAATTGGTAATTATTTAATAATAATTTTAAAAAATGATAGAAGTGTAAATTATAAAACTGCACTTGCCCAGCGTGGTGGACTATTATAACCTTATCCCACTCGCATCACAATCCGAAATAATATTTTTATTATATTGATATTATAATATTTATAAGTCGTGATTATTATTATTTAAATTATCTATATATATAATATTTTGCGACAGTCTAACATATTGTACTGTAATGTAATAGTCGCTCACAGTTTAGTTGAAAATATCCAAATTCAATATCAATATTGACAATTGACTTAGCGACTCCCCTATAGTTATAACCTGTAACTGAAGCGCCCTCGATGCTTATCGCAGTAATATCGAAAGACAAGTGGTGGTATTGTCTACAATGCTATATAAAACACTAGAAATGACTAATTATATACACACAGACCGTACAAATATGAGAAAGAATATCTATGAGTTAAATGGCTAATGGTTATAGTTATTCTAGACATTATATTATTCTACATTTTTTAGTTACTTACATAGTTTTTTTTACCAAGTAAAGAAAGTAGCACAGTAGTATACAACAAAATATACTTAGTTGTATCTTTAAGCCTAGTGCTCTAGATAATTTACAATTGCGATCATTACAGTATCATTTATTTTATTTCCAACTAAAATACCTATACACTTTATTAATAATAGAAAAAAGGAAATACCTATTCTAAATAAAATCATCTTAAATTCTGTCGATATATTGAAAAATATTGGTTGAACAACAAAAATATTTGAAAATACATGTTTAATACTATTATTATATTAGTTTTCTCGCACTTACTTTACATTTACAACATTTTACCATCTGGATCAATATGGAAATAAAGCACTCCCCCACGAATCCTGGTGTAATATTCAGTAACCGAAGCGCCTTCAACGCTTATCGAATTTTAGTGTCAAACGACAAGTGCTGGTGGTTTTTATACATGGATATAGAATTGAACTAGAAGTGGCAAAAAGAATTCGCATTAACGGTATAGATTTTGCTACTACTTCTTATATTATGCTATTGCTTGTTATACTTCTTATAATAATTAAAATAAATTTATATTAAAATTCATTGTTTTAAAAAAATGTGTAGTTTTTTCTGATTTTTTTATTTTAATCTAAGGTTAATAAACATTTTTCGATAAAACTTTCTAGCATAAGATTGAGAGCTTAAAGTTGTATTCATTGACTAAGTATTTAGATCTACTTTATCTGACCATTAGAGTTAAATTATATTTTTCTTATTTCTAATTCAAATGCATTCATCACTTCTTGAGTAATGTCAATTAAACAGAATTCTAAAAATATTATTCTACAATTTTATGATGATAAATTAATTATAGTAATCGTATTAATGCTTTTTAATACCGTGTATCCTTCTAGAGTGTTTATATCGAAGTTTAAACGTCACAAAGCGAACCACGACATGTCACGTGACAGCGCCACCGACATGGGGAGTGCGTTCATTCATATTTCTGATCCGGTCTAGTGCTTGCACAGAATGACAAATGTACCTTTTTTATTTTATACTAGCGACTATCCCTCGCTTCACTCGGGTTCGTTCCTTGGTACGTTTAGACGGTTACTATGCAATAAATAAACTATATTATATACTTGCATATTTTTTTACATACAACCAACAATAATAACTTTTTCAAGTCTTTTTTTACGAATATTTATTGTTGACGAAACAAGCGCGATCATGTAGCAAGAAACTGAATTAAACATGATTAAAACTCATCTGCAAAATGCTTTAATTAGCTACGTTTTTTAAATGATTCATTTATCGATTATTCCACTATCAAAGTACCTACTAATAAATAAATTAATTAAAAGTATAAGAGAAAATTTAATATCAAAAGTATTAAAAATATAACAGTAGATAGATAATTTAGTAGTGTAACAATTATTATGACGTGAGAGAATCAAATCATGGTAAATTCTGAATTTAAATGTATTTTTTTTAATATAAGATTATAATAAAATAAGTATTACATATTATACCAACTTTAGTAAAAAATCTCTTATAAAAAACGAAAGTTGAATGTTGGGCATTTACCTACTAAGTATTTGTGTTTTTACAAAGTACTCGTTCACTAAATACACTAGTGTAGAATAAAAATATTTTTACAATAAAACTGACGAACTGAAAAACCGACTACAAGAAAACTGAAAATCCAACTAAAAAGACGATGACAACAAGTCAATGATGAAACATGATAATATGTAGTTGGATAGACATATGAATTATGAACATATTTATTAATATCTGCATGTGCACAATATATATGTCTCCGACAATATACCTTTGTCCAATGTTAAATTTTTAGTTCGCTTTTTACGCAGTCGAATATTTTATTTACGGATTTTTAGTTTTAGTCAATTAGACATTTTGGTTTTATTTAACAATTCTTAACGTGTGAATAATTAAAATCGGTTAAGTAATAACGAGGTTCGAGGGAACGTAAGATCGGACATGTATACATATGTATAGGTCAAACACAACCTTTCTTGGAGCTTCGCCGCAGTCGGTTACAAAACGAATGTAATTTAATACATAGGTACATCGTAGGTATTACTTTAATGGAAATATAAATAAAAAGAAAGAATGTAAATTCATAGTTATATTTTAGATTTACTGACATTGTTGCGATAATTCTTTGGACTGGCAAAAAAAAATATCACGCAATACATGTACATTATAATTTGAAGGAACAAAATTAATTTCAGCATTAAGATTTAAGAATTACCAGTGACAACTGACCTGCAACTCCTAATCTACACATAGGTATAACAAATTTCAAAAATAATAACAAAATCTGTAGGTACGTGAAAAATGAATGAATACTACTTATAAAAACAATCACTGTTGCGTGTTGTGTGACACTATACAGTACAGAATACTCGTATGTACCCCAAAATAATAGTTATTGAAATATATGTAGGTAGTATATTTGTGTACATTTCACGACAAATTGACTGAATAAAATCTCAATAAAATTTTGTTAGAATCGGTCTAACAAAATTTTATTGAGACTCGTGTCGTGTTTTGCAATAATGACATATTTCCTAATTTACATGATTAACTGGCTAAGCCTTTAGAGATACATCAAAGTACTAGAAAATTTTAAGGCTTAAGAAGGCCTACAGAAAAGTCTGCAATATCATATCTATCCTAAGGTGCACTTGCAATAACTATTTTAATTTAAAAGGGACGCACCCGAGGTAAACTAGGGTAAGTCACCACCGGTAATAATACAGTTTCTTCATAAAAATCAGCCCAATGTTAATACTTAAGTCGAGTTCGTCTGTTACCTAAGTAGCCAACATGCTTTTAATTGCATCTGTATAAAAAGTCAAAATCGTGAAGTCTCCCACGAGACGTCGAGGGGAGGGAACGCTTGAGAACGGGTAAGTTTTGTTCGTTTTACGTCGTCAGAAGGGGGATGACCGGCCGCTTTGTCCCTCCTTGTTCCTCTTATTTTAAATTTTCAAGTTTCTTTGGGTGAGTCTTAAATCTTAAAACGTGATATTTTGGGATTACTTACGCTTTCATTTTCTTGTTTTACATTTCAGCGCGTAATAAAAGATTTGGTTTCTACGGTATTATGGTTAGTAGAGATACTCTGTTATAGGGTATGCATTATATTTTTCTTAATAAGTATTTTAGAAATTTAATATACACCTTAAAAAGTATATAATATTTAAAAAATCATTAATA
This sequence comes from Boloria selene, assembly GCA_905231865.2. Classification (NCBI taxonomy): domain Eukaryota; kingdom Metazoa; phylum Arthropoda; class Insecta; order Lepidoptera; family Nymphalidae; genus Boloria; species Boloria selene. The sequence goes on from HG993133.1 coordinate 6,358,789, forward strand.
AAGTAGCTCTATAAACTGTTTAATTTTTACAGGTGACCATTTCAATGAATTTTTAAGGTATTATTATTATAAGCTCAGTCTAAAAATGTCCATAAAAATATAGAAACATGAATGTTGATAAGTAAGGTCGAGTCACACAATAGTGTACTTATTATTTTTACCCATATTATATAAGTTGTTTTACAGTTAATTATATTTATGACAATTAAATCAAAAGATAAAACTATATGTTTGTAATAAAAACATATTGCGGAAGCTGTTAAAGCCTTAGAAAAGTTTAATAATCACAGTACGATTGCGGCCTTATTATAATAGAAAATCTAATAATAAAAGTTTTACTACTATAAGAAAAGTAACTGTTTAAATGGACGGCACAGTTAACTTTCTCTAGTTAATATTGTTTTACCTCAGTCAATATTACCGCCTTTTGTTTACCCTGCTATGACTGTAAAGATTAATGCTACGTAAATATGCAATAATGCAAGGCGTTTTAAAAGCTAGTACTTATTTTGTTTATGCAAAGTGTTTAAAATAAAACAAAATAATATCTACTTATCGTTCCCGAGTCTGTTTGCCAGATTTTTAGTGATATATTTACCGTATGTTTCTACGGTGGTACGATGCTAGTGGTAGCTTGATATTTGTGAAAAAATCTTAAAATATTATCTATTCTTCTTAATATATTTAGCCTTTTTGATGTCCCACTGCTGGGCTCGGGCCTCCCTTCAATTGTGAGGAAGATCAGGCCATAGTCCTCCACGCTGACCTATTGCAGGTTAGCATATATTATGAATAACCTATAATCTTTAAAGACGATATACTGAAAAAACTACCCTACTTATAAGTTTAACTGTAGGTTTGTGGAAATTTTCATTTGCGAGCAAAGTTATTTTCTATGTAATTTTTACTAATTATTTGTGATTAACAATTTTAAAACTTAAATGGTTGATTATTAGGTAATAATTAATAATTTATTTACTGAGTAGAGTCTCATTTAGAGCTATTTTAGATTACTACTGTCTATCTGTCTCGTCTAGGCGGTTAATAAATTAAAAGCTAGGACTGAACTGAATGTGCTAAATATAACCTGGATCAATAGGTGAATTCAATGACGCAATTGGTAATAATTATTCGGTTTCGCATAATTTATTTCGTCATACATATTTAGTTAATGAAGCTTAATTTGCAAGCAAATGATATTTTATCATTACAATTACATGCTTTTAGTAATTTATTAAGTATTTGCGATGCGATGCGTTTTAACTGATAGTACACAGATATGCACATTGTACATACATAGGTAGGCATAGAATATAAAGTTTTTCCAAAAATTAAAAGACATGTCCCTCACTTGAAAAGGATTCCTCATTCAAACTACCACCCACATTTTCACCGCTTAAGAGATGGGATAAAAACTACCCTATGACCTTCTCAGGGTCTCACACTGTCTCCATGCTTAATTTCATCTGCATCGGTTCAGCGGATTAAGCGTAAAGAGTTGACAGACAGACAATCACAGTGACTTTGGCATTTAATATTAAGTAGTATGAATATATAAGCTGTTATTTTTTGTTATTTAATTTCGATTTGCCCTGGATCCAGTCCTTATAGAAATCAGGCGCGGTCGCAGCCTGAAATTTTGGAGGGGGTCACTCACTACACTAATAAAAAATAGGTATCTGTAAAAGGTAAAATAAACATGACTGCTTAAGACACAATTTTATTTTTAACCTACTTCAAAAAAGGAGGAGTTTATATGTTCCATTGTATATTTTTTTATGTATGTTCACCGATTTCTCCGCCGTCTGTGGGCCGATTTCAAAAATTTTTCTTTTGTTTGGTTCGAGGGGGTCGCATTGTCACCAAGTCAGGTTCTGATGATGGTATCCCAGAGAAATCGAGGACAACTCTCAAATTTTATAGGCACCTATTATGTTTTTGATATATTTTCTAAAGATGTTCAAGCATTTGTGTCCGAAAATCATCATCTCATGTGGATGAGCTGATGATGGAAGGTACAATTCCTCAACGGTTCTTTTTATGTTTGTTCATTAATTTCTGCGTCAAATGTTGGCCGATTACAATTTTTTTTTTGTTCGGTAGGGTATACTTCCAAGATATTCACATTATCACCAAGTCAGGATCTGATGATTTGATCCTAGGGAAATCCAGGGCAACTCTCAAATTAGGCGTTTATTACGTTTTTCATATATTTTCTAAAGCTGTTCAAGAATTCGTGATGATATAAGGTATATCTCCTCAACGGTTAGGAGTTGAAAGAAAATTCTTTTAATATTATACCTACTTATGAACCGATAGTCGTATTCCTTCAAGATATTAGGTTGATCTGATAATAGAAGGTAAATCTTATTCACGTCTAGGAGTTACGTGGAAAAATAGACGTGGACAAATCTCGATTGACTATTGTCGTTCACTCCAAAACTTCTCTGACTTATTGGAGCAGTAGTTTAGTTAGCCTACCAATATTATATTGAAACAAAATATCTAATTTCCACTAAAAAATTAAAAATAAATTATTTTGAAAACCGACTTCAAAACATTAGGTACAAATTGAAACTAAAAACAGAAAAAAAGCCAAAGCCAAAGCAAAAAAATCTTAATACAATTTAATTAATGTATCAATTTGTAAATATAATCAAAATATCCGTTCGAAAGTTCATTGCAAAGGCAGGATAAAACTGTCCTTCTTGGCTGGCACCGACTCCAACAATAACCTAGTAATTAAAATTATTTTTTCTGTTTTTAGTTTCGATTTGTAACGTTTTGAAGTCGGTTTTAAACATTACTTATAAAACAAATGGAAGTTGTCTTTTTGTGTTTGCGAATCGGGGGATACTAATATTTGAGACGTCTATTCTAGGACTATTTCCGGGTGAATGTTTAGAAGAGCTAAACCTGTTAAATGCTCTTCTAACATGTTTCATCATGTTCATAAAAACACCACTAGATGTCAGCAAACTATAAATTTATCGCTGTTAGGGGATAGCTAGAAATTTGCTTTTATTATTTGGCAAATTTTTGAGATTTTTCAATTTAACCTTAGATTTTGGGGGGGGGTCATGTCCCCTGTGACCCCCCCCTTCGGACCGCGCCTGATAGAAATATCCTTCTTGGATATTATAGCCTGAAGAAAAGTCTATATAAATCACATGTAAGGAGAGCGGAGCCGATGTGCATAAAGAAGATAAACGCGAGTAACTATACTTTGTAATAAAACTATATTTTATCCTATCCTATATGTTGACCCGAGCAAAAAGTTATCACTACACAAAATTTAGTGAATTTCGATTAAATACTGTTTGCTTGAAATGCGCAATCAAATTAGCAAACTTATCACTTAAAATAAATTTTCTTATGACTTTACAACGTTTAGACGCTTACGACGTATATTATGAATAATTATTTTTTTAATAGTCAAGTCACGTCAATCTATTTTTAGTAAAATTTTATACAAATATATAGGTAACTGTAACACTGTGCATTTGCATTTTACGAGTACTTGATAGCTAATCTATTGAAGGGGCGTTGCAACCCTCTTAAATTGATCGCATGCGGGTATTATCGACGATGTATCGACTAGGAGCCACCACCCACCCTAGGACTAAGCCCAGATATGATAACTAACATCCTAAAATAGCTCTTCTTCCAATGCAATACAGATCAGAAATAGGTACCTATGCCAAAGATATCTATGAGGGTATGCGCCGATCGATGACCGTCATGAAAAACTACCAACACGAAAAGCCAATTAACTCCTTCATTTGCCCGTATTCTGTGACCTAATTGAAATCATCCAAGCATTTTCGTATGCCTCATAAAACGATCGTGTGTCAACTGTCAACTATGCTACGAGCGAAACACTATATTGGTTTACTTTGCAGGAAACATCAATAGTAATCGCAAACCATAAATATGGCCTATTTTTTTGTTAAAATAATACAGAAATAAAATACCATCATTTGACTTTAGTATGTTATTACTATTTTGTACTATTTATGTCTTAAGGAAATATGTTTAGGAAAAATTGTTACGGTTCAAAAATGTAAATGATAATTTAAATTATGCATTTTAAATAAAATTGAATGTTTATTGCATTTAGCATTAGCTACAAAAACACCGTACCCTGTGACTGTGACACTAAGAAATACAAGTTACTCAAAGGAGTCAATTATTTTTGAACATAAAGTTACAACATTAGTAGTGCTTTTAAAATGTAAAGTTTAAATTATTTTATTCCATCATTTAAAGTATATTTATTTTAAATAAAGCCTTTACTTTTATTTATTGTTTAAATAAAACCTTGGTCAAAAATTGAAAGGTAATTAATATAATCATTTGTCTGTTCATCATCAGTTGTCTTACTTAATCTTCCTTTATACGCCGTGAAATATACGTATTAGTAATATTCTATAACATTACAGTTTAATATTAAATGAAAACGTTATCAAAATAATATTTTAATGTATAATATTGATCGACGATTTATTATAAAATGTATTAATAGATAGGTGCTAATACATACATATATTGAATTTGAATTAATTAAGAATGTAGAACAAGTATCACATTAGCGCAACTTATAGTGATTCTTGTTACTAAATATCGCAACCGGTATTGTAAACATTAAATGACACTTAGAGATGAACGTTTACCAAATCTGTGTTGGTAATCCATAGAGTCTCAGAGGTGGTCATTTGAAAGGTTGCCACCTCGGGCACACACCTGCACGGCAGACATTCTCAACACGGCAATAGCCGAACTTATCGCTATGCGCTGACGCAACCCAAACAGGATCCACCTCCCAACAAAAAGTTCCACGGCCACTATTTCGAAACTCGTGCGCACCTAAATAGAGAAAGGCATCTATGTGCTTGTACATCATTTGTAGCTCCGCTAGTCGCAACCCACGGGGTACGGGGTGAATGCCCTTAACGTCCTCCGTCCTCCTCAGGCATAGCGCCCTCCCGTTCTAGCGTGCGAGAATCCCTCTTCTTTTGACTTTGAAAAGAGGGCACGTATTCAACATCAACGAAATACTTTGCACCCTAAGGTAGTGGGATTAAAGTAGAAATTTATTTGTGCAAGTACTTACTGTGTTCGGTTAAGGGTGTGTGCGCACGCGCATTGCGTTTGTATTCAAATGAGGACAGTGCGTTCCGCGCCGGAGAGCACTATGATTGTACTTTTTTAGTCCGTGAGCCGTAATCAGCTACAAGGAAATGAGCATCCTTAGGGGTAGCGAGTACGCTATTGAGGACAGCATCTCGTTAATACGCGGCAATTAAGAACTATGAGCCGCTATACGTAGTATAATGAATGTGCTAGATTACCGCCCGTCGTTGTTAATGTTTACAACTTTATGATTTCCTTGTGTTTATTGTTTCATAATTTTTTATATTCGTCGGAAACAATATTAATAATATGGATCCAATACTTGTATTAACCAATTATCTTATAAATAGTCGGACTGTGTACTTTCCTTAATCGAATAGTTTGAAATCAATTGTTATTAAATAAAATATGAGATATTTAAATTACCAAGCACTATTAAAACTTCACTTTTTTGGTTTACTAAACAATATTTTTAAGAACTTTTTTACTACTCGTTCTGAATTTTCATCAATTTCGATCCCTAGCCATGCACTTTTTCTTTACCTAAGACGGGCAAAAAATATGCCTTAGTCAGTACAAACAATGGCTATTAAAGCTAAGGAATAATAGTCATAATATCAATTACAATTTTATCACAGAACCGGCATTCATCTTAATGTTGTTTTATTTAAATAATACCTATATTTTCTTTTTTTTCTATAATGCGTCACATAATACATATTATTGCTAGAAGTAATCAATTAAAGTTAAAATAAGTACCTACGAGTAATTTACTCAAGGATTAAATTGTCTTCATGTTTTGTAATAATAGACGCGTCCTACTCTAACATTGTATTGTAGATAATAATAATAAATTAGTAATAATATACTATTTAGTTTGAGGACTTTTAATAGGACCAATAATATTAGTAAAACTTGCAAAAAAAAAGAATAAAATAAGGAAATCCCCTTCATACCTGTAAGAATACACTTATAATGAATGTTTTATTGTATGATAATAATAATTACGTACTTATTAAAATAAATATTACTGATTCTAGACCTGGGAACTTACCAAAGCTCGTCAGAAGCTATAAATCAAAGAAAAAAGTTGATGGAATCAAGAACAAAACCTTGATGTTTTCTCAATCACCAAAATTTAAGATGTTATAGTCTACATCAAAAAACTGAAATGCCATCTCCATTTATTTCAATAGGGCATACCATACGAGTACGAGGAACAGACGAGTGAAGTAAACGAGACATGTATTGGTATCACGAGACATATTTTTAAGAAAGTAGATGACGACAACAAAGGTGAGAAGGACGAAAATACCTGGAACTGATGAAAATAGTACAGAAAGGAGCGAAAGAAAAGCTTTGCCGAAAAAGAAACAAGATACAGCTGTCGATGTTAATTTTTAATTGATTAAATTAATTAATGAGCATACAAAAATATCTTGTAAAAATGTGTAGAGATAAAGATTACAAAAAAAATTACTAAAATGAAAATGTTTACTTCAATTTTACTGTAATTTATTCTCACTTATTTATTCGATATTAATTTGTATATTAATTAAATACCTTTTCCTTTTAGCCGACCGCTTGTGGCCTTATATAAAAGGAATCATTTAATTTTGTAATTAAATCAAGATGCAACATACCAAACATACCGTAGTCTGTAGAGACTAACTGAATGACTTTTCAATGTCCGGTGGATATTAGAATAAGTGCCAGGTGATATCCGTCTTATCTCGGAGATCCTGTTGCTTGAGATGAACTATTGATAAAAGCAATGGGTCCAAGCTTGATTTTATGAGAGTGGTAATTATCATTAATTTTCCGAAAGCTACGATAAGCTTCTACGTTGGTAAGCTTAATTGGTTTTGGGGTTTCGTGGCCCGGAACGAAAAATCTTTTTAAAGTCTTTTTTTTAATATTTGTAAAAAAACATACAGATGTACCTTCTTCTTTTCTAGAATAGGGTAAATTTCTTCATAAACACTTTTAACAATATCATATTATATTAAAAACAATACGCTCTTTAAACAAATTAAGCTTTTAGATCTTAAAGCTTCTTAAACATACGAAATATATAAATGTGAAGCCCTCGACTTCTGTTATGTATTTTCATGATTTCGTAGGTAGATAAAATAAATTATATAAATATGAAAAAAATCGTTTTACATAATTTTATTCATATTTTATGTGTAGCTTATTGATCCTGTCCTACAGTCCATCCTCCATACAAACTTTGCCATATCATGTATAGACTACTGGTCCTTATTTATATTATTTCACACTAGTATTAAATTTGGAGTCATGTGTTTACTGTCTATCTATAGATTTCCTTGCTTGGGAGGGCTTAAAGGCATGACTTATCACCGTATAGGTATCTCATCCTACAAAGAATAGGTAACTAAACAAACCCTATGCGGATGCCTAAAACCTTTGATTACCTATATCATGTATATAATCTAAGCCTAAAAATTCGGCCAAGTGCGAGTCAGACTCGCGCACCGAGGGTTCCGTACAAACCTGTACGGAACGGTGTATGAGTAAAGGGGTAATAAGTTTAAAATTATTAAAAATATTTTTATTATATGATGTAACTAAAAATTTATGCTTTTCGCAATTTTTCCTTTATCTGTGTTATAAGACGTTGCTTCGTACCAAATTTCAAGATTCTGAGTTCACGGGAAGTACCCTGTAGGTTTTGATTCCCTTGCGAGTGTCAAAAATTTGCGGCATAAACGGGAGTATCTTTTGATCGCGTTGACTTAGAAGTTTGATTTTTTCACAGCTCCAAGAGACCATAGACTTGAGTATTTGATATGAATTTCAGCTTGATACCTCCACGCGTTCCTGAGAAAAAAGGTCTTGACAGACAGACAGACAGACAGACAGACAGACAGACAGACAGACAGACAGACAGACAGACAGACAGACAGACAGACAGACGGACAACAAAGTGATCCTATAAGGGTTCCGTTTTTACCTTTTGAGGTACGGAACCCTAAAAATTGAGTGTTCCGTACCACTTAACAGTAGGTATACTACCTAATACCTATCAGCATAAATTTGGATTACTAGAAAATAAAAATAGGGAATAAATAAATAAATTACTTATTTATTAATTACATATTATATTTGCACCACAATATTAATTTAGTTGTTGTATGAAATACAAAGTAATTTTTAGAGCCGTCTAACTAATAAAGTGTGTTAATATTACCTAATTTAACTTATTCCAAATAGTGGATAATACCTGTGGAAGGTATGCAGGCTCCAGAAACAAAGATCAGTGCAGTTGTATAATGCAGTGTCACATACAAACACATACTGTTAATATTGTTTGTGTTTTATTAGGAATGCAATGCAACGGCATCACATCGAGTGAATCAACGCTAAGCTGACATTGAAATCTGTCCCACGTATACCGGTTATAGGTATATATAGGTATAGAAATAAAAAAAATCGTATACGTAACTAAGGCTTTTTTAAATGTGTCTTTGTGCTTTGATATCGTAGATCATAAAAGCATGTAAAAAAACAAACGTACCTATAGATATTTTGACAGTACCTTATAAATACTTTAATCTAATTTGTATACATGTATTTACTTCTCATTTTGTAAGAATAAGTAATTAATGGACCATAGTTTCCTATCATATAACTACATACCTACTAAATAAAATTTTAAACTTTAAATACATTTAACAAAATCATTTCTAAGTCTTTTACTTCATCTCCTTATTAATTATTGCATAAAACTACCTGAAATAATTTATATTAATATCTCACAAATTTGTACTTATATATTAAAATACTCAAAGCGGAAGACGAGATAGAAAGAGCGTGGAGCAATAAATTAAAAAAAATACCGTTTTAACTGCACTTAAACAATAATATATTCGAAGCACCTGTTAGAACTTTTATGCAGTTAGTTTAGTTATCCCTATAAAATATATTTTATATAGTTAGCTTCACACAAATAAATAATATGAACTTTCTCTCAAAATATAAGTTTCAGTTCAAGATATCTTAGAAGTTACATTTTAGTAGTATGGTAATAATACCCATAGCCTTTACCAGTGTACATATTATCTCAAATTAAAAACGCGCGGACTAACATTTACCCAGTAGCAAACACGTCAAAGCTGCGTGTAGGCGTCATGACCTTCGCAAATCCTGAGTCGTCTCTTGTTTTCCTATCATTAATACTGTCACTACATACATACAACATTGAACTCTATCGTTACGTAAAAGGTTATATGTAATGTTTTACCCTATTAGACTCCTTTACATTACATTGTTGTTACTTGTATTATAAAAATAACATAACTACTAGATCGTATTTCCTAATATTATCTGTATCTATGCGTTTTATTTTTACGCATACATAAGCACAGTGGATGTATTTTCATGAATCAGACACTTTAAATTAAAAAAAATCGTGTCTCTATTTGTGTGTATATAAATAATTACCATCTTTTTTTTCTATTTTTTTTTGGTACTTGCGGTATTTAGAACATAAATATAATGATAAGATACCGTTGCATAATACATATATATCATTGCGCGGAGCATCACTCCCACACAGCAGCGTCTCCAGCGCATGTTACAATAAAATATTTCTTTTTATGTCTCCCTCGTGTACGGCGATTGCGCAAGGTGCATTCCGTGTTTACGTCTTTCGGGCAGTACCCCCAGTGAGGAAGTCGAAAACGTGTTTCGCCTATTATCAGTCGAGTCAAGTTCAATATCGACTGATCTATTAGTCTTCAAAATACAGAAGAGATTTCAAGTTAAATTATAATTTTAGTTGTATTTTTTAAATACAATTAAAAAATGGTAAGCAGAAAATAAAGCTGTGTTTATTAACTTATCAAAAACAGTATAATAATGAATAGTTAAGTCAACTAGTCGAAAATACACATTTATGTTTTATACTATACTTACGAGGCACCCTCCCTCGGGTCGAGTTCATCCCTATAATGTTTTTACGGTTAGTATAGATTCCTCAGTGATGGGATATTTAATATTGTCCTGCAAAAAATGCCTATCCTATATGTTTACCCGGATAACCAGTTTTCATCATAACAAACTTTATCAAAAATTGTTTTGGTTCTAGTTTTGTTGTGAAACGAATAGACATCTAGATCATGCATATTTTGACATTTATTGAATGAACTAACAAGATTCAAAAGCCATAAAAACATGAATTGAAAAAGATATCATTTCTTGATTTTTAAATGGTTTAGATTTTTGAAACTTTATGTGAGTTTTATAACTATTTAATAACAATAAATAAGCAACTCAACATTTAAGAAGCACAGCAAAACTCAACTGTAATTGTATTATGACTAATTATTTTTCTCGGGACAAATTGCTGATTTGATTAATAAATACCTAGTAGATGCTAATTATAACTTGAAGTGGTAATTTAGTACTTAAATCTATGAAATTATGAGCAAAGCAATTTTTTTGCTATCTCACTTAAGACTTTAAAATGTTGTTTGGACTCTATAATTACTTCCGCTATAGCTTTCGAACATTTTATAACAAGTTCCCTATCAACAGGCTACAGTATCTATTTTGTCTACTGTAATAAATTATTAATTTTTAGTTTGAAATGTTTATAAAGTGTTCTTTTTTAACTTATACTTTAAAATCTCTACCTTCATGATGACCCTTAACTTTAACTTTTTTTTAACTATTTGTTGAGTAGTAAATAACAAAGAATTAAAAAATATATATTAGTTAAATTATGTGTAAATAATAATAAGTAGGTACTGTGTGTATAGTAGGTACCTACAGTAAAAACTTATACTAAGGACTCTACTTTTTTACTTCATACTATAAAGCATTCACAACGTAGCTCGTAGAACACATTGATGCTTTTCAATAAGCCTAAATACGATACCTCGGCAGTATGTTAGTGAGGAGTTGAGTATGTTACAGAATCCATATCAATCAGGCAAGGCTTATTAAGCTTTGCAATATCATAAAAGTAATGGTATGTGAAGTTTCGAATGAGACTTAGACTTATATTAACGATTTTACGATGATTTATTTCACAAAATATTGAGTTACTTAAAATTTACGAAATGCAAATGAAAAACTCGGTATTAATTTATTGATGAAAAAGGCCTCTAGACTCTTGTTTATTATTTTTCTAGCAAAGTATCATCATGTCTCCACTTTTGCTCTTTTAGTTTTGTCAAAGTCGCGCCGTCCCAGTCACGAACTAGACCACGGTGATCCACGTAATATGCATTGCAAGTGAAAACCGCGAAAGTTAACATTTTTTCTTTTTATAGATAAGAAAGATTACAATGCAATTATTACAAATAGAACCTTCAAAATCACCTTATAATAAATAAAATGAAACACGTTTATTTTGCGACACTATGAAAATGAGTTTACAACAAAAATCAATCATTTCTGATGTCTGTGAAACAGCAGGTACCGGCCTCAATTCACCCCACTGTCAATGCAGTTTTCATTCGCAATCAGAGTTCGCAAAAAGTTGTGAACGGGGCTACAAGCGGGCTGTGATATCGACTATCTTTGCTAATAGCCACTATAAGAAGAGCTGTAATCTTCGTTCACGATCCCCCTTTGAGACTCCACAAGAGAAGAAGCGCGGGACGGCGTGTGGGTCAATTTTACTGGTGTGAATTTAATGACACATTGTTGGTCGGAGACGGAGAACGGTTTAAAGTATTGAGAAGTTCTTGCGATGAGCGCTTGCTCACCGTTATCCTATTTCCTCCCTCTTAGTTTGAAGCCACTTATAAAGTTCTAGCGAGCATACGCCATTGCCTTTAGAAATTAGGCATAATGATGCTTCGCGCCTTTGCAACTGTAAAAGCTTACAATTAGTTAGTTTACGTTCTGTGTGCCAGATATGGTACCAATATGTGTGAAATACTGATTACTTCCTGAATAACATACAGGACTATGTGTTATTTATCATATTTAAATAGATTATTTATCTTGTACACTGTTAAAAGGCGAATATTTTACATTTTAAAAAACATCTTTTGTAAGTATTCAGACGTGTCATGTATTCATATAAAGCGTTTAAAAGGTCGCTAACAAATTCAAAAACAAAAACAAAACAAAAACAAAACTAAAAATTAAAATAAAGAAAAATCCGAAAAGATGTACCTATTCTTATTATATCATAATCTTTGGTTTAATTAATATACTTAAACGACATTACTAAAAGATATGCAGTATAATAATAACAACTCACTTAATAATAGACGATTATGACGAATCGTTCGCTAGCTAATAGTTACATCATTAAATCACTAGATTTTTCCATAGTCTTTGCTCTGCCATTATCTGGCTAGTATTTCTATCACTGTAAGGGATATATCCTTTATCGGTGTGGTATATTACATTTATGGTTAATAGTCGTATTACCTTCGCTTATTTTGGATGTTTCATAGGAAAGAATGGTTTAGGAACGCATAGAGGACTAAAATAAGTTTTTTTTGGATGTAGGCAGAAAAAATTTGAAAATTTAATGTAAATAATAAATAGACAAGGCAATAAATAAACAAATATTTTATTAATAAAATTTAATTTTGCTATTACAAAAGTTAAAATTATATTATCAACAGCGTTTTGAAAACTTATATAAAAGCTTTTTCAGATTCTTACTTAGCAGTAAAAAGATGCTTTTACTAAGAAAACTTTAACCCTTCTTAAGAATTACACAAATGCGGCAGTACTACTTACACTTCGTAGGAAAACTATAAAATGCATACACGGCCGTTTCCAATGGAGAGCGATGAGACGGGGGCGTAGCGGAGTGCGGTGGCGGGAGGGGGCCAGTCGACACACTTTCTGAAGGGCTCTAAAACCACGGCTTTTGTGGCCACAAAGGTGGCTCATAAAGATGAGCCATCTATTCGTAGACCTTTGATTTATCACAAACAGCTAAGGTCAGTTTTTGTAAACTATTTCTTTTCCACATTTCATATACATATAGTAAGTAGGCTTAGACTTTAAACTCGTACTTACTAAGCCCTGAAACACTGTGTATTGGTTACTCATAAAAATATGTGTACCTATTAGTACCAACTCGTACAATTTTATTTATGAAAAAATTTTTTTGACTAACCCGGTTTTTTTGATACGTTTTATGAACTTTTAAGACAAATTCATATAAGAAGTTACTTAAATAAAATTGGCACGGTAATATAATAAAAATATTCGAAGATATAGATAAAAACGCTAAACCCAGAAATGAACTCAGCCCTATATTACTAATAGAGTACTATACAATAGATTTAAAACAGTAGACTTTATTAGTAACTGTATGTAAAGACTCGAGTAGAATTTGAAGTTTCATACAACATTGTATAAAGGAGCACAAGTGAAAAATATAGTTACTATCTAAGCACATCAACAAATTATTGTTTTTCTACGTCAAAATGACGATGATAAATACTTATACCTTAAATCGCATAAAATAATGAAAACATGATTTTGAAAACTACATCTACTAAAAACTTAATTTTTCCAACTTGAAATTTAAAGTCATTTTATATCTTTTTAAGTAATTTTTATAAATAAGTATTATTATTGCTAGGCTTATCTGCAACGTAATGACATTTATTGCGTATAGCAGTAATTATCGTGTGCATATTTAACGATCTAAACTAGACCTGGTACAGTTTACCCTATGATATTAGAACTCTTATCAGCTCAATTAATTCAGATCGCATAAAATAGTACCAAGGACAGTTTACAAATTAGTATTCAATGAGGTTGTAAGATTTATCTAGTGCCTTTACTTTCTTTCTGCTTTTGCACTTAGTAATAACAATAGCATAACAAATTAGCCATGGGTTATCGAAAACATACCAAACGCAGTATTAAATTAATCATAGAATTAGATCAATATTAAAATAACTATAGGTTCATGATAATCTACTACTATGGTTTTTAATTACGAAGCAAAAAGAAACGTATTATAAGCGGTTAAACGGATGAACCGATGTTATAAATCATAAAATCTGTTCAGCCGCTTGCAGGCTATCAGCTCTTTTCTAGACACAACAACAACTTCCACAGGTCTAACTGAAATTTTGTATCTCATTCACTTTTATGTCATTGCCACGGTATGCCTTGACCTGATGCAGCAGCTTCATCTGGAATTTACAAGCTACTCAACTTTTTATCCAACTTCTTGTAATTATGTACCTATCTTTAATGTATATGTCAGCAGCAACAATGTTTTCAGTAAGTAGTATATTTGTGACTTTTTTTTAGTTTTTCTTTCCGAATTGGTAGTAAAGATGTCGTTCAACAAAAAAATGTAATAATGTAATACTGAACGAACTATTTTGAATTAGAATTATTTTTTTATAAACCATCATTTCTTATTTATTTTATTATTATAAACATTTTTATTACAAAATTCTATAGGAGCTTCGCTCTACAACACTTTTTGTTAAGAAATCGTCGTATATAGATACAGATCTAAAAATAATGTTCACAACAAATAATTAATTAATTTGTGCTTTTAAACTACGTTTTGAAAAATACCATACTAACTTTTATTACCACTTCGAAAGCCTTGATACGCGTGGTTGCCTTTGATCGCTTTATTTCTGCGGTTGAAATTTCTTTACTAAGGATTTAACATAAAAATAAACCGACGAAATTGCTTAGATTTAACTTTCTTTTGATATTTTAAGAAGCTTTGTAACAACCTTTTGTATGATGTTAATGAATAGCCTTCTTTTATGATTGTGATTTAATTAACAATCAAGATTTTTATGACTTCTTATTTTGATAATTTTCTTAATAACTGAAATAAAATACATTTAAATTCTTAATAATTAGTACAAAATACATACACTTACTGTAAATAAACACAAAGGTTTCTATGTATATAGTATGAAGTTATGTATGTTTCTATGTATGTAGGAACGCATATGATGATGCATACATATGTAATATTCCTGCAAAGCAACAAACCTCAAACCTGCGAACACGTGACAATCGTTCCCCGAACTGCGGCGCATGACCCCGGCGCGGGCGCAGCGGCCAAGGCACGTAGTGTCGTTATTGTAATGCGTTGCGCAACCCGCCCCCTCTCAGACCACTGCCCTCGCTCAAGTACTTCATAATTCAAGGCACCTTCTTAAAGGAATATCTTCATATGTATAGATACAGATCATTAATTTAAATGACGATAGATATATTCTATTGGTTTTATCATTTTTGTACGATTAATTTGATGAATACATAACTGGAAATTGACTAGTCTACTGGAAATGATAGTTCATAAAAATTATTACCTTTTGTTAAGTGGTAAAGCGATAAGATATATAAATCATTTTTAGCTTCACCTTAACCATATACCATATACCATATACATAGAACTGGATATTTTAATTTTAAATCTAGTTCTTGAAGACACACCTAAAAAATAAATCCATTGAAATCATACATTATTCCTAGCTAAAAATATTGTACAAATTATTATTTTTAAAATAAGAGTTTAATACCCACATAATAAATGTATAGAAAGGGAATTAGACGTAAAACTATTTAGGACTTGAATAGAATTGAAAGGGCAACATGTCATTACGAACCATTTTATATTTAGTGTCAATAGTAAAGCTAGAGATCCAGCTCCACGCAAGGATGCGCAGGCGTCGTTTCTTTTTAGAAAGTGGCACGTGTCGGGGTTGTTCACCCTGCTCGATCCGGGTCACACCGCGCCCGCGCGCCTCTCATAAGTACTAGTCCTTGATAAGGAAACTCCATTGACACCATAATCGAACCGGGTCGACGGATAAGGCACTCCTTGTAAGATATATAGGACGTTGATAATGATTCATATACTATGAGATGTGAGTGATAAGACCATTCGGCAATATGAAATCCACTTGACAGCTTATCATTGTACGCTCATGCTAACAACTATTATCTTAATATTCTTAGCTAAAGTACTCGAAAACTATTTCTGAGTAGTAAATCTTAAAACTTATAGACTATTCCAAAGTAAAATAATTAATTTTTTTTTCACTTTTAGGTTGTTTTTAGTAAAGTTTTTGTGACTTAAATTCATACTCGAGTCCATTTTCATATATATACCTAATAACAATTTTTTAAATCAATTCATATTCAAAAAATTACATCAATTAGTCGTTGTCAAATTTGTATGAAGGATGTTTATATTTATAAGGGCTATCAAATCAGTATTCAATAAATTTTTGACTGTTACATTATTCTTTTAAGTTATACAAAGATTAGACTCACAACTTGAAACCCGATATCGTGCATTACGAGTTGTCATGTCAAGTGTACAGCAGTATGAATACTTCTAACCACAACAATGGGTTTTATTTGTAAAATAAGCACAATCTGGTTATAAAGGATCATTGTCTAAAACTTGACGACTCGACATACCTTTTTGAAAGCGACAAAAAGAGTCTAATTTGAACATAAATATAATATTTTAAAACATGTTGTTTAAAATATTTTTTAACTTCGAAATGTAAGTAATGAACAACTTAAGCATTACCTTGTAAAATATTTTAACTATTTCATGATTCAACAACAAATACAATAAAAATTGGTTATGATCTGTAATTATCAATCCGCAGTAAAAAATACATGTTTTTGACATTTTTATAGTATTCAAAATTTTAGGGGACGATTTTACTTAGGGGACATAAGGTAGTTTTTGATTAATTATAATTAATTTAATGCTTGCTCGAGTAGCACCATGCGTTTTCTATTAATTTATACATATTACATACCTATATGAAATTCAATATTTTTATATTTCTATATTTCTTAGAGATTGCAACAACTTTATCAAATTTAATTTTATTAATTTTAATGATCAAACTGTGTAGTACCTACCTAATGAATGTAACTTACAAAATATGCAATAGATTGTCAGATAGAGGATTATGCTAGCTAGCTAAAATGAATTTTAATAAAACTAGCAAAAAGCTGAGCTCAGCAGCAGCACAAAGCTTGTGAGGTAGTTTTTCTAACGTGTAATAATGTTACAGCGATGTTAATTCTTTGGTTTTCTAACAGATGGCATGAGTAGTAACTAGTACAAAAACATTCTATCCAATGAACACAAAATTGTTAACGTTCATCTTTTTTAATGGTTTAAAATTATATTATTTTGACAGATAGATAGATAGATTAGATAGATTTCCAAAAGTGGTAGTGCCATGCTTGTTACCTTCGGGTAGCAACCGAATGGGCCGGCACGCCCCGTATACTTCATTAGTACCACTCTCTCACAGAAGACCGGCGTGAAGTGGCAGCTATGCTGTCGCGTTTCGTCCGGTGAGTGAGAGTCCGGGAGGCCCACTCTCCTTCCCCCCTCCCTCTTCCCTTCATCCTCCGCCTTCGTTCCCCCCTCCCTCCCACTTCCCTCCCTCCTCCATCCCTCCCTTTCCTGAAAGGCCGGCAACGCATCTGCAAGCCTGGCTTGCAGATGCCCATGGGAGGAGGTGATCACTTCCCATCAGGTGAGCCTCCTGCCCGTTTGCCCCCATTTTACCATAAAAAAAAAGATAACTCATCTTGATATGAAGTTATAAATTACTATGTTAAAACACAAATCTATAGGCGTGATAGTTTTTTTAGTAAAGTGTACCAGGTAATGCAGGTTGTGGGATAGTGTAAGGTCTCGCTTCGCTCGCCCTAATAGTAAATAATCAAAAATATAAATTCTGTTCTCAGATCTTTTTTTATTGTTTTGTAAATTGTATTTTAACTTTATGTTAGTACAATTTATAGTTCACCTCAGTAGGTACATAATATATATTTATAAAATAGAAGTGTCTGTTTTTTATTTCAAATTAAGTAACAGCTTTTCAGTAAATGCATAAATGAAAGTACCTATGGCTATAGGTACGGTACGTACATACATCAATGAAATTATTTTTTAAATGTTTCTCTGTCTGTTTGTTCCGGCTTTCGCAGATAGCTAATGTAATCCTTATAACCTTTTATACTCCTTAGTAACTTAGGCTACTTTTATTTTATCAGACAATTATGAAAACCATTTATTTTAACAAACGCCCAGCGAAGCGGATCGAGTTTGCTTGTAAGTAATAAGTACACCAGTGTAGTAACTAAATAAAAGACGAACTCTTTACCAGTGTATTTACTCTTTAGTAGGCAGTTACATATACGTAACTACCGATCAACGGTGATCTGCAATGACAGATAAGTTTCATTCTAAAATAATTTATATTTGCAACAGGGATGACACCCACATAGCCCGTTGCCATCTCAAACAAAAATACACCACTTAAACTCAGTTGCTCCCGCTGGCTGAAAACTAGGTCAAAATGATTGACTTATTTCTCTATTTATGACGTTACGCCCTATGCGCTTGAAACTATGTCCCTAGAGTTTTATAAGTATTTAATGGGTTAAAAGAGTGATGTAGGAATTTTATCTTGTACGTCATCATGTGTGTCAAGAGTGTGAAATCAAAGGTCCGAAGTACAGAATAAAGGAAAAGACCTAAGTATAAGGTAATAATTACCTCCACGCCGCAATTTCGACCACGGCAGCTAATCTCATAGAGACATGAGCAGGAGACATTATAGTGCATAATATTAATAATATCTTCCCTAATTCCGGTCACAGCGGCCAATTTATTGAGAGTAACCAACCGCACAAAAGATATTATAGTGCACTCGCATACACAAGTGCACTCTCTGTTCCTGTTACACTCATACTCCGGTGGGACTCTTAATTGATACGACCAGTGATAATTTAAGGTGCAGAACCAAAGCCTCGACCGCACACTTCTTGACAGAATATTCAATGTTCGAACTTGGCCTGCCCCAGACATGAACCTAGGACCTTATAGTCCTTAGCATCTGCACCAAGGTTTCAAGATTTGTAGAGAGGAGGTTCTTTATTTTAACTGATAACACCGTAAAGGATAGGTATGTATTTTAAATATTAAATTCCAGCATTAACATGTGTTCTATGTAATACCTAACCACCATCAACATTAATTCCAAAATTTTGAACTACTTAAATTACAATCATCCCAACATCTTTACAAAGTTTGGTATAAGATACGCAAGATATAGCAAAATTATATATATCTAGACAAGATTATTTAAGATAACACTTGAAGCCTGTCTAAAGTTTTACCTATTATAATAATTATGTAAGAAACATTTATTAGGAAGTATTGCCTTACCATTTACCAAGCAAATTAAAATAAGCGAGACTGTCTAACTTTATACTACCCATTTAACCCATAACCCCATAAACGAAATAGAAGCCTTATTGAGCATTATGCAACGTTAAATTAAATACTTACTTAGGTACTCATCTTTATATTTACTTAGGAAATATTTGGGCTAATGGTTAGTCACTAGTCATTGCTATAAACAAATCTCGTATTCTATTATATAGTAATTCGTATATTATTTATTAGTATACGAATATTCTATCTTCCCTATTAATTACGACTGAATATGGAAAACATGTATTAAAAAAGCTCTCTATAAAATATTGATATTCCACATACTATTGAATTTTGTATTTTGTTGTCTGTTTTCTTTATGTTTATTTAACAATCCTAGAAAGTAGGACAGAAGATACATATGTATATTGGTAGTGTATTCTTAATTAAGTAAGTACGAGTAGTTAATATTATAAAGAGGTAGAGTTTGTATGTTTGTTTGAACGCTCTAATTTCAGGAACTAATAATTCGTCTGAAAAATTATAATTGCAGGAGATTGCTCGTTTATTGAAGAAGGCTATAGTCTTAAATATGTATCAATAAAATTTATTTAATAAATAAAATATACTGTATGTATGTATATTGGAATTGATTTCATGCTGACCACCTGACCTATAAAAATACCAATTTAAATGATTTTTTTAATTTTTAATTTATTATTATTGAATTTTGTCACCGTATGCGTATTTGTATTAATTAATAACTTCCTGATCTGGTTAGCAATAATAAATAACATTTAATATGTACTAAACCGGTAATATACCCACTTATCTTTTTTATTTTCATTGTTTAACAACGATTTTGTGTTGATATTGAAAAACATTTTTTAGTAAAACTTTCATTTTAATGCTTTCAAATTACACATGGAGAAGCTTATGTAATAATATATACATAATATAAATAATGTGATGTTAGTACTTCACTTAGCTAGTTATCTATCCTCAATAATACATATTATTTATACTTCTACTAATATAAAAACTATTCTAAATTATTTAGCCTTAAATATTATAACTACCTACTTAAACTTAAATTAAATACATTAAATTTTAATAGAAAAAAACTAGAAATTATTATTAGAAAGTTAGCATTTGTGGTGTTGTCCGTCCGTGCAACAGAACTCTTTACCAGCAGAAAAGTTGGTAGGGTTCCACTGACCGCCACAGTTTCTGATGAAGAGGAACGCCTTCTCTCGCCGCACGTCACGCTCTACCGCCCCACAAATCACCGGACCGGCACGAGGCAAGTACTTTAATATCTGGATATTTTTAGAACAAAATAAAAAATGGAAACTATTTTTACTGTATTCAATTATTTTTATTTAATTGGATGATGTTAGTTTTATAACTCTAAATTGAAATATCATTTTTGATATTATTATGTCACTGATCAAAAGAGGGCGGTTAATATTAAAAACGTTACATATAATTTAATGTACGATTTTAATATGAGGTACGGAGTTCATTACTTAAATAGGTGTAAACAGAAATAGAAACAAGGAAATCGTTCAAAGCATCGAATCAATGACTTGAAGTCCGTTTACATCTCAAAGAAAGTGCAGGCAATAATAGCTCCTCTCAGTAATGCAACGGTAAAGACTAATTAAAATGAAAATCTACGAGGGAAGTGATTGGCAAAACGTAAACTTTATTTTATTGTCTTCCTTCATATTAACTTTCTAAATATCTACACGTCGCATACCTATTATGTAAAATTGCTTGCTTAGAACATATTGCTTAGAAATCAATTATTTCTTCTGAGGATTAACTGAGTTTTAGTGCTAGAAGCATCATTGAAACTAAATTTTAGTATTAACCGCTCATGTGAACTAAGTACAACATAACCATAGCCATCTTGAAAAGCTTACTTTCACGTAATAAAAAAGATGCTTACTTCGAAATAGGATGTAGGAATTGTTTAGAAAGCTTACCACATCGAGACACTTGCTGATACAATGTTTAAACCCTCCAGAACCGCACGGCAGGCTCGGTCCATCTGTGTCGTATGTGACTACAGGTTCACCCTGTGGTGGCCCGCGCGGGCGACTCCGGCGTCCTTCCTTTATTCCAACTTGCTGCGACATGAATACGCCACACTGACATGGTTCTAGCTAAAATGTATATTATACTATAAGTCAAAGAACATTATATAAATATAAAACAGAACAGTTATGAAAACCCTGTCTTATGTTTTTTTTAAATGTGCACTTAATTTCATTATACAGCAGTTCATATAAATCGCGAAAATTTTGTTTACGCGTACAAATATTTTAAAGTTAAATTGCTTGTACTTGCTATAGGTACACTATTAACAGACATAAGTTATATATTAATCAATAGCCAATACATAGTATTGTGCACGACTTTTTGACTACTTAGATTATGTTAGTGTGATCAAACAACATTTGTGCACATAAAACACTATTTACTTGCCAGATCTAAACTTAGTACCATAGAAGGCATACCGTACATTATGGGTGTACCAATGAAGATACTTTTGTACCTACATCCACAGCTCTCATCTTACGTAAATCTTTTGACGGTTCGCTCACAACAAAGTAAGAAGAATTCTTTAGTACTATAATTTACCTAGTTTTATTTTATCACCGCTTTTCAATTAGGCTAATCCTTATAAAATTAACAAAATTTAATGAAATCAATATTTTAGCCAATGAATTGATTCAAAGTAAACTAGGATAGTAATAATTTAACGGGTTTAAAATCATTCGTGAGTAAAACGACCTTCCTGCGCAGAAGTCGTCCGTCTGATTATGCCCATATAGGTACTTATACATAATATGTACCTACATAAGACATTTATTATTACATACATAATGTGCTCTATGACCTATGTACCTATATTTCGCGTAATCTTAATAAATTTTTCCTATGTTTAACATAATACGATGATTGTGCAAAATTTTCTACGTAACAACAACAGCAACAACTCATTAAAATATTTACCTATATACCTGTACCATGCCTAGCTTCAGTGTTGTGTAATTGTAAGGTTTATTTAAAAAAAAATGCGCTAAGCTTTTAAATAAAATGTTTGAAATTATTTACCTAAAAATATTTTACCTCATCATATTCCTCATCTAAATCGACAGTCTCCAATGACCTCAAGCTTTCTACTTCGTCTCGCTTGAGTTTGCGCCGGGCGTCGCTCGTCGCCACTAACCACAAAAATGCAGCCAACAGCGCCCATCGCCGGATACCAATCATTGTAGATTAAGTTATCTATCACAATTATACAATTTAAGTTTTGTGTTAAGTTAATTTGAGAAAAAAATATATAATTACGTCCAATTTGAACACGTGCGAGACGTGTCCGTCTTGAAAAGGTAGTATGACCAATTATGTTTCCCTAAGATTAACAGTAGTCACTTAAGATGATTTACTTACCCCGACAATATATTTTTATTACTTAATTTTATTTTAAAGTAATGAAGCTTTCAATTAATTTATACTGACATCGCACTTAGAACGTGACGTGAACTATATGATATATTTAAATCTATCATACCTAACTGTTTAACTGTGACAATAAATGTGACCCTATTATGTGAAAAATCTGTATTTAAATCCATTTTCAATGGAATGTCAGTATCATACGTAACTCAAGAATGCTTACACAGCGTTTGGTTACGTGCAAAATACGTGCATTCAATCTCGGTTACATCGATGTACGTGTGGCAATTGATCGAAGATGCAACGACGTAAATGCCTTCACATCGTGAGATGATAAGCGAATTATTGGAATTTTTACGGCCATATATCGGTATATTATATACATTAAGATTGGCTTTCAGATTTTTCGATAGGTACCTACTGGCTTCATTATCTTCTGTATAATGTTTAGATTGGTTTAAAATATACTTATCAAAGTAAATTGTTGAGATTGAATTACTTGACCACGGGTAAGCCGTAAGATAAAATTTGCATTTAGACAAGCAGCCTTTTTTTATAGTTTCTAAATGCATTTACCAACGCATACAACCTGCATTCACACTAGTTGTGGGACTCACTGGCTAGAAAAGCCAGTAATATCCTGTACCTACCTTCCTACCGAAGTAGACAACATGATCTAAGGGTTGTTTCCTAGGTCTGCTTCGCTAACATAGAAGTACGTGGACTAGCATGGCACACCGCCCTTCGTGGCGAGGCACCTCTTAGTTTAATGGCTTCGCGCCCGACTGGATTGCCAGACGCTAATGCCTTTCCACCACGAATCCCGATGATCTACCACGAACTGCCACATACAATGCGTAGGTAAGTAAGTAGTTCAACTTTCATAAATTGTTAACAGTATACTTATATAACAGTAGTTTAAATTTACTCGCAGCTCGAAATTGTCAGATAAATTCTAAATAACTACATCTTTGCAACTTAGTCCTAAAATGTGTTTACTATCAGTGATCAATAATTACTTAAACTCGTAAAAAGCCCTTTCAATTAAAATACCGAACGAACCGAAGGTAAGTCGCTACACGCTATAGTATATTTAAAAATAGTAAAAGTGCCAAGTGTTAAATTTTCATATGTTAACCACATCCCAATTCTAATATCCTCGTTTTTTAAGGTTCTGTAGCTGGCCAAAACAAATCTACTATTTCAACAGATCAATAGATATGAAACAAAATTAAACTTTAAGGAATTAGAGTAATACAGGCACGTTCGAATCGCCAATTTAATTTTTAAAGGCTCTATCACAACCATTTTTTACTGTGATTGTAATTGGAGCTAAGTACATATATTTATATGGGCTTAGTTCATGTAGGTTTAAAATATTACTGAATAGAGTACATGATTTGTTTTTTTTTTTATATTATATTCCCATCCGACAACAGAATATTTTAACTTTACACACTAAGCCATTTAAACTTCATATCAGTCTTGCACATAGAAACACAAAACTTACCTGCAGAGAAAAAGAGGCTGTGATAGGCATACAGACGGACGAAGGCGGATAGGAATCAAAATCAAATCAAGGAAAGAATTCTAAATATAATAAAACAATCGTATAGTTTGACAGTAAAAAGTTTAATAAACGCAGAATAAAAGCACTATTTAAAATGCGTAATAAAAAGAATTAACGTTAGTCTGTGGCGAGGTAAGGCAAGGAAGAGTGGTGTAAATAACTCATTTTTACCCGAGTACGAAATGATTTTGGCAGTCTATGTAATACATATATGTATGTTTGCATGTTACTGTATTCATACCATGTCTGTTTAATGGAGGTGTTCCTGACACCCACAGTGAGTGCGTCCACAGCTCTACCTTGACCATTTTTGTACTGATCATTTAAGACTCCTTTTTAACGACTAGGGGTAACCCTTAAGTTGTAACCCGTAAGTTTTCTTTACTTTATTTTTTATTATTAAATAGCTTCTTATTTAGATTCAAGCAAACTAGGTTGTACTATAAAAATATGTATATGTAAGCACAGGACGGCCGACATCAGAAGTAGTTATAGTAGTGGGCGTGATTATTAATGTCTTTCGAGGGAACACTGTACATTTAGTCAATTTAACTTAACACACTCATAACTAAATACAATGTAAACATAATAAAACATTAAATTATCAATAATTATTTACAAATACGGATATAAGTAATTCGTCGATATTACGTGGTGCACGGGCGGTCCAAATCTGACATTCCCTTTTCTCTTTATTTCAAATAGCCAATTTTTATTCTAATTCTAATTTAATGTCTTTTTTAAAACATGCCAGTTTGTATCACCTTGCTGCCATCGATTCGACGCTTTACAAAAGTGCGATGTCAAAGCATGATTTCACACTCTAATCCGATAAGCTTACCAAAACCTCCAGATGGCGCACTAAGTGCGCCGTCACGGCCGGACTGACATTCGACCGTCCTCGGGCGTTTGTTTATTGAAGCCAGGAAATCAGGAACGACGCCATTAATATGTGACCCGCTCGTCCATCCTGTCACTCAGGAACAATCTAACTAGCATTACTAAAATAAGTATGCTCTATCATATTTGTACCGTACGTAAATCCAAAATTATTATGAAAGCATGTATCCTTTCGACCATCTCAACTTATGGACCGGATGACATCTTTCCAAACCATGAGCGTGGACCGGACGAGTGTGTCCCTTCGACTATCCCAAAACTATGGGCATAGACCGGACGACACCGTCCCTTCGACCACCTCCAAACCATGAGCGTGGACCGGACGAGTGTGTCCTTTCGACTATCCCAAAACATGGGCATAGACCGGACGACACTGTCCCTTCGACCACCTCCAAACCATGAGCGTGGACCGGACGAGTGTGTCCCTTCGACTATCCCAAAACATGGGCATAGACCGGACGACACTGTCCCTTCGACCACCTCAAAACCATGGACCGGACGAGTGTGTCCCTTCGACTATCCCAAAACATGGGCATAGACCGGACGACACTGTCCCTTCGACCATCTTCACCGCTTAAACATAAATCGCGCAGATGTGTCCCTTCGACCAGCCTTATAAGAAGGCGTGGACCGGACGACACCGACCTTTCAATCACTTTGTAACCGTACCGACTTATCACGAACAATCCTCCTCAGTGAGAATTCCAATCTCGTACTCGTATGTAAAGATTACACTCGATCGCATCTCTTCATCTACTTTAATCGCCGTCACGGTTTCCTCATCATTGTCGGTACTTGTAAACAACCATCGCTTTTCTACGGTATTTTAAATTAATTCTCAATTTTTAGTAAATCTCTAAAGTTCATACATGTAGCTTCTTCTTCTTCATTTTTCTATCTCATTCCTAACTTTACTTGTGGTCGGGCTTACTTGTTCATCTGCGCTAGCATAATCTGTCTTGATTGTCTTGAATGTCAAGCACTATTTTGCTGAGTAGTTCTCGTTCCGCCTCATCACATAGCCGTACCACCTGAGCCTGCCCCCTTTGACTTTCTCTGTTACCGGAAACACTTTGAAAGATCCCTTACATATTCGTTTCACACTCTATGTAGACGCGCCACAACGTCTTCCCAGCACAACATCTTTATCTCCGCTGTATGGAGTTGCGTTGTCGGTCTCACAACTGTATTATATAACTTGCTTATAGTTTTGATAGGCATTTTAGGATAGCACAGAATATCAGGCAGAGATCTTTACTTCATCATCGATGCGAGAATCAGCAGCTAGTATTGATCCAAGGTATTGGAAACCGGACAACTTCAGTAAAACAGTGCCTCTACTGTAATCTAAGTAAGTAGTCCATTATTAAATTATTGTTACGTACTACGGGTTCGGGATCGGAAATTAAAAGCGTTCTAGCACTAAAGATGTTTTATTTCTTCTGCATAAACCTAACAAGATGTTCACTCACAAGCGCAGTTTGTACACAGCACTAGCTCAATTACGTCTCCGAGCACTATAATCCACCACTTTTAATAATTCACTATACTCTTCTTCACTTTTCCACTATTTCGTTTCTCTTCGTAATTTTCACTTAACTCCGAACATCAACTAATCTCTCAACACACTGCCGGCCTTTTTATATGTGTAAATTTAGAAGATTCTAGTATCGAAAATGCAAAATATTTCTAGTAACTTCCTAATCTTTCCTGAAAATGCTTTATCTCTATCTGCTGACACATTAAAATTTGCAATAAACTGTTCTTGTTATCTAATTGTCAAAAGTTTGAAATTGACATTTGCTGTTGTAAAGCATGGTACAAGCGTGCTATTATGACGGGTATGCACTCTACTCCGCGACATTACATAACATCAGGCTCAAAACGGATCCGTAATACTCTAACCCATACTAGAAATAGTTCACCCACACCTGCAGTGCTACTAACTTGTGTGTAAATGTCTTTATACATTTCTTGTATCAGAGAGATAAAGAGAGGCTCTAGAGAGGTACAATCATAGGTGGATATGTAGAAACATATTATAGCTATCATTCTTAAATAGTAAATAAAATAAAATCGCTTATACTTTCTATGTAACTTAGTTTGATTCCGCTCGCTATTTGTGATACGAAAAATAAACAAAGTCCTTTAGAAAATGCTTTACCTACTGGTAAACCCCGACCATAACTAAACCGTATTGCATTTGATATTGAATAAACGCTACACTGTATAGTTCCGTGCGTAATTAATAACAGCCGATTTCTTACTGTTAAGTGCTAACTAAATATTAATCAGTTCATTCAATATTTTTTTTAGTGAGTCAGAATTATCTTAATTATCCTCTAACTTTTTTAATACTAACCCTCCTAGTAGGTTTGCCGTAAATATAACGTTTACTTAGTGAGTTCAGAAGATTTTTTTTATATTCTCTTTATTTAATTTTATATCAATCTAGGAGTAGTTGTTTTAATTTAGCTTTGCAAAGTTAGTCGTTATTCTAACATCACATATGATATTATCGATCCTTGACCCGGGACTCGAACCCTGGACTTCCCGATATGCAATCGTGCATGCTAGCCGCTACACCGCCGAAGCGATAAATAGTCATATTTTGACACTTACTTATTATTACTGGCCTAGAAATAACATTATCACACATGCAAGCAAACTTTTCACAGTATTTGTAATTTTGATTTATACGCAAATTACCTTTTAAAAGGGAATAGACAGATTTACTATAAAATAAACAAAGGACATGCTCACCGAATGATGTTTCTAAAGTAACTCTCCACGTTCTCGATTAATCTCTATCTCGCAGCGCCGGCACTTATTCTCTTGTCTGGGAACGATTTTGCGACGTGCCTACTGGCCAGGCTTGCCACACGTAAGGAACATAGCATTTGTTATCATACCTTGATTACGACTTAAACTACTTACGCTTTTTTTAAAAACATTCTATTTTGACCGGTGATTTTTGTTTATGCCACTCCAATGAAATGTTCCATAAAATCTCATACCAAGGTCCAAGGCTTCTAACAATAAGGATGTTGGTGTCGAACTTATAAGCGATAAGATTTCGAAATAATTGTACTCTAGTAATTATGTAATATTATCTGGTCAGTTCCCATCGTGTTAAGCTATCTTTATAACGTAGTACAAAACAAATTCAGTTTTCACTTCTTCAGACAATTCAGGCGTAGTTGCTTAAAAGAATTAAGCAAATTCTATAACCACGTCGTACCTTAGCCGCAGTTTTCCTAGCTCTGGCTTAAAATTGTCGTGCTTGTAACGGTATCTGCCTTTGACATCCTTAGCTCTCAATAAAGCCTTCATACCCATTAAAACCTTCGTCAGAACATCAACCGATTTCATTGTTACATAGTATGGTTCATCTATCCCACTTCTGATGTAAGCACAGGACGGCCGACATCAGAAGTAGTTATAGTAGTGGGCGTGATTATTAATGTCTTTCGAGGGAACACTGTACATTTAGTCAATTTAACTTAACACACTCATAACTAAATACAATGTAAACATAATAAAACATTAAATTATCAATAATTATTTACAAATACGGATATAAGTAATTCGTCGATATTACGTGGTGCACGGGCGGTCCAAATCTGACATTCCCTTTTCTCTTTATTTCAAATAGCCAATTTTTATTCTAATTCTAATTTAATGTCTTTTTTAAAACATGCCAGTTTGTATCACCTTGCTGCCATCGATTCGACGCTTTACAAAAGTGCGATGTCAAAGCATGATTTCACACTCTAATCCGATAAGCTTACCAAAACCTCCAGATGGCGCACTAAGTGCGCCGTCATATATATAACACAATTCTTGATATTTTAGCTGCAATTTTTAAAGTATATTCTACTGTCTACGTCTATTGAATATTAGTTAAAGTAAAATTGTCCAAGACAATCATTAGACTTATGCACTAGGCCAGTAAATAAAGCATTTAACCTAGCGATAACTCAAAAAGTATTGACATTAAAAAAAAGTTTTAAACAAAAGTTGTAGAGAATAATGTGATCTTAAAAAATAGATAGATGCATTTTATTGATTAATCCAATATTTTAAGAGTTATCGGCCGAAATAGAACAACCAGTTCATTAAATTGGCCATAAATCGTAAACGGTAATTTTTACAAAAAAGTTTACAGGAAATAAAAGATGTGAAATTTTATACTCTACAATAATGGTCTGAATAACTTTTGCCCTAAAGTGCATAGTTTCCGAGATATTTTCTTCAAGATTGCTATCGAAGCTCCACCTGGATATGTCCGCATTTTGTGATTTTATGGTCAGTAAGTGACCCTTAACCTAAAAAAAATTGGATCGGAAATTTAGTGCGAGGTTGACCGAAAAAAACGGCTTTATTTACTGTACTATACCATTAACAGGTTAATTCATTTA
Organism: Boloria selene; assembly: GCA_905231865.2. NCBI lineage: Eukaryota > Metazoa > Arthropoda > Insecta > Lepidoptera > Nymphalidae > Boloria > Boloria selene. The sequence continues at coordinate 6,388,484 of HG993133.1, forward strand.
TTACGTGATAATAATAAAGTTAGCATTTCAATAACTAGTTATAATTCGCGTCATGTAAAAAGAACGCTGGCTGTCAAGTTGCGCAGAGGCGATTTATCGGCGATATTGGTGGTAAGACGCGGGGCGCGGGGGAGCGAGGCACGCGTCACATGCTGGCCGGCTCGCTATTGGTTTGTCAGTAGTATTTTAATACTATCGCGCACACAAAAGTTATTAATTACGAAATGATTTTATATAAAAAATACTGAAAAAATATTTTTGACGTATATTGTTTTATAAAAAGAGAGACTGATAATAATGCTGTTAATAATTTAAAAAAATATATTAAACGAATTAATTTAATTTTTGTAAGTAGATTAAATATTCTACGATGAATCAAACATATTTTATTAATTAATAGAATTCTATTTAATGACATTCTATCTAATATATTTTTCAATGTACCTACCAATACTCAATATACATCGTGAGCAAAAGGCTAGTTCAAAAATAAAAGAATAGGCTTAGGAGTTTCGTATGCGAATGTACCATGGACGTATTAACTAAGGACGAGACACATAAGCTGACGTACCTTTACCGGCCTTGACAGTAATCAGGATATTTTAGGCCTGGCCGTTTGATTTTACGTCAGTCTCAAGCACTTACTTGTCAACAAAACATCTCCCAAAAATGACTAAATGTTCTATTAGATGGTGTAAAAACTAAAGCAGCGGAAGCAGCACTATTTCTTTTCACTTGTAAGTAATATATTTTATTACATTTAATATTATTTATCACAAAATTTAAGTAAATGTAAAATAAAATTTCGTATTATTCAACTATGTTAAATATAGTCGATATATCTATGTATTGTTGACATCTGACAACCATCATAAAATGGCTGGATTATACCGTTCAAAACAAATGACAGAACCGTCGAGTAAGTCCATTTGACATCGACTAGTGCTTGACAATGTCGAAAAATATATCGATATTTGACGAAATAACTAAGAGAATAATGGATGTTATTTGTACAGTACAATAACATAAAATACTTTTATCGCAGTATCCTACAATCTGATGACAATAAATTTATAATAATATTTTTATAATTAAATAAAAACATTATAAATGCAAAAATTATAATTAGTATGTGTACTTAATTTTTATTTTATTTTAACACATAAATTACACAAAATTTTAGATTTCCTAGGGATCCTTCTCGAAAGAGAAAAGAAATTCTTAACAAAAAATTTGAAGTCTATAATAACTATAATTGAGTAAAAAGTTCATAACAATGTCCTGCTTATTTTAGTATAATTAAAATATAAATACCGGAAGCTTACCCCACCTTTATTCTCCCTTTATTTTCTTTGCCTTACAGCTTATTTATGATACGCCTTTTCTTTCCCATTCGAACGTTCTGGGTTTGATTGTCGGCGAAAAATCAAACAATATTTATTATTAATATTTAAAATGTCATTGATGTATGTATTTTATCGACTACGTTCAAGCACTAGCATTAGAGTGAATTTTGATGTATTGTGCAGCGTTCGGAACCGTACGATAATCGTACACATACGATAATTTTGCCATACATACATACATACATTACATAATTTAAATGTGCCTACGTACGATGTATGATAGCATATTATTATCGTACGCAGGTCTGTATACCACGTGTAAAACATTTGGGTTTCAGTGTTCTGTTGATTTGACAGCGGTGGTTTAAAAAAGATAAACTATAGAGTACTTGCATGCATATCAATATTACAATTTATATGATTTATTTATCTATAATAGACATTATCCTAAAAAATACGATAATTTCGATCCATGTACGATAATTTTACGACCCATGGTACGATAGTTAGTCCACTTCAAGTTGCTAACGCTGGTATTGTGTCAATTCTTTGTGTGCGTTATACTTCAAATGGTTGAAAGTGTTTTCATGCATTTGTATTTTATGACTGGTCCTTAGGTAATACGTCCATGGAATGTACCCATGCGCAAACACACCCCCCACCACTTTCTTCCAGCGTTCTTTTTACGTGACGCGAACTGTACACATACAATTAAAAATCTACATCCTTCCCAATTATTTTCTAATCTCCTATATTAGTGTAATTTAAAAAAAATGCTTATCTTAGTGAATAAAATTGTAATCTCCATAACTAAAATAACATAAATAGACACAGATTAATTAGACAAACATAAACACAAGTCTTAATTATCAACCTGATTCAATATTCAGAAACAAGTTTAATTAAAAATGAATGAATATGAAATACATATATTTAATTTTAATAACACATTTACCAGGACAGATTATGTACCATTAAAAAGGATTAAAATAGTGGCACCATGCGCCACTATAATTTAAACAACAGTAACAATAGATTTAGAATGTTTAAATTTTAATAAAATCCTAAAATATTGAATTTGAGTTGAGAGACAGAATAAAAATATATTATATTAGCAATAAACCATTATTTTATTATTTTTTTTGTTATTAAATAAATATATTTTAAAAGCTATCAGTCTGTACTTGTTATTGACTATTATATAATTGTACAAAATGTAAAGTGGACAGTTGTTATTAGTACTTATTTATACTATTAAATATTTTTTTTCATTTTAATTGGCACACTAACACAATTATCAGACCTCTTAATCTATAACTCTCTAACTTTCATTCATTTAGAATTATTAAAAATTATTTTTTTATGTTATGTTCATTCATAATTGCATGCAATATTTTTTAACTATCTTTAGCCAACATCAGTTTAGCCTCTCCCTCAAACACAATCTTTTTTTCTTCTTCAACAATACAAAAAAATTTTACTTTAAGAATTTTTCTTACATCTACCAGTTCTACACTTATAGTTAATTTTTCACCAACAAAACACTTATTAGGAAACTTCATAGTTTGTGACACAAGCACAGTCCCCGGTCCAGGCAAATGTGTTCCAATAAGGCCAGCTACAAGACCATTTAAAAAAGCACCATGCACTATTGGCCTTTTATTCCCATTATTTTTATGCAAATAATTATGATCACTTGTTAGATTTGAAAATGTATCTAAATCTTTTTGTGTCAAAGTCTTTTGTATTCTTATTTTATCACCAGCCTTAAAAGACGCTCTGCTAAAGGAAGATGTATGGATCTTACATATCTTCTGATAGTTTTTATTATTTACAGCAATGTATGGGAACCGATTTGATAACATTTTATCTTCTTAAACTTCTCAAAATTATTGAGATTTATTTAATTCATCCAACAATATAGTTGCTAAATTAGAGATTACTTTGTTGTCTAACTTCTGCAATGTGTCTATATCCTGAATAATATCTAAAGATTTTATAGATGATTTAGCATTGCTATTCAATAAATAAAAGAAAATTGTTAAGATATCTGCTACAGTATCAGTATGATTTGACTTCAGTAATGAAGCAAATATTTTTATAACTTCATTGTTCAAAATGTATTGAACATTTTCTGGATCTGAAAAAAAAAACATATATATTTTTTTATATATATTATATTAGGCTAGTAATGTAACTCTTGTGTGAGCTTTTTATTTAAGCACACTGTACATTGTACAACTCTAATACTTCTACTAAAATTAAAGTAAGCTAAGTTACTTCTTATAACATATAAGATCAGTTATCTGTCAAAATCTGTCCAAATGTTTTTGAGATTAGCTGGAGCAAAATGATAGACAGACAAAAATTAAAACTAGTGCATTTTGGTTGTATCAGTATTGTAAATGATTTCATAATACATTAAGTTAAAAAATGTTATTTTAACATTACAGAAACTTCTACTTTACTCATCTTTTTAAAGGAGAAATAGGTTTTTCATTTACCTATGCACAGGTTGCAAATTCCTGAAACAGCAAAATGGCGAAGTTTTTCATTTTCTTCATTCTTAAGTGTATGAATAAAAATATCTAATACCCCAACATCTCTTATGTAGCCGTAGTTTATAGGATCATAAGCAAAGTTAGCTAAATTTGCTAATACTTGACATTTAGCATCTGAAAATAATAAGTAGGTAAATTATATAACTACTTTTATACGAGGAATGACTGACTAAAAGCGATAAAATATATGTAACAATAAACTAATATTGACATACCAAAGGAATTACTGTTGATGTACTCATCAACTAACAATGATAAATAATCTTCGCGATCAGTTCCATCTTCTGGCGTTCTCTTTTTTAACTGAGCTCTGTTACTAAACATTGATGGTTTAATTCAATTCTACATTGTAGCCAAAATGTTTTAAACGTTTATTTTTCTAATTATAAGTTTACAATTACGGATTTTATAATTTATATTATATAAAAATTAAAATAATTTTCTATGTTTATAATTATATTGACAAATGACAATTGACAGTTGTGAGTTGAGTGTTGACAAATGTGAAATGACAACATAGGCAAAACTATAGAATTTATTCATCTGTGATATCCACGGTCTAGAAGAGTGGGATACGTCGGCTTATCGTGACAATAGTTTCCGTTTACGGCCGTAGCGTGGCAACACACTGGGGTGCTTTACAACTAAGATGATAGAATATTATTCTGTCTCTTTTTTAACCCCGTAATGCAAGCGTACTAAACCCTAAACTTAACTCAGCCTCTTCGATTACCCGAATTTATTTCGTATTTCATGAATGCCATTTATCATCACAAATCGTACAAATCTCTTACTACTAAAATGGAGCTTGTTGCTATAACCTGTTTTACTCGACCGTGGTTTGCCTTGAGCAGGCAAAACCATACAAAATACAATTAATTGTTCTATTACGACATAAATTTACTATTTTTAGATATTAATGAAGAATTTAGGCAAGTAGAATATAATATTTCTTTTAGTGTAAATAACTTTTCATTTTCGAAGGACTTGAGCAACCACATTATAGTCTGCGGATTTGACAGTTGTCTTTTATAAGACTCTATAATCTATATATTCTATGTTATCTAGGGTATTATTGTTCTGTGATGTTATTTTATCTTTAATCTTATATGATGATTGATGACATTATATATGTAAGCGCAGGACGGCCAACATCAGAAGTAGTCATAGTAGTGGGCGTGATTATTAATGTCTTTCGAGGGAACACTGTACATTTAGTCAATTTAACTTAAACACTCATAACACAATACAATGTAAACATAATAAAACATTAAATTATCAATAATTATTTACAAATACGGATATAAGTAATTCGTCGATATTACGTGGTGCACGGGCGGTCCAAATCTGACATTCCCTTTTGTCTTTTTTTCAAATAGCCAATTTTTATTCTAATTCTAATTTAATGTCTTTTTAAAACATGCCAGTTTGTATCACCTTGCTGCCATCGATTCGACGCTTTACAAAAGTGCGCTGTCAAAGCTTGATTTCACACTCTAATCCGATAAGCATACCAAAACCTCCAGATGGCGCACTGAGTGCGCCGTCACGGCCGGACTGACATTCGACCGTCCTCGGGCGTTTGTTTATTGAAGCCAGGAAATCAGGAACGACGCCATTAATATGTGACCCGCTCGTCCATCCTGTCACTCAGGAACAATCTAACTAGCATTACTAAAATAAGTATGCTCTATCATATTTGTACCGTACGTAAATCCAAAATTATTATGAAAGCATGTATCCTTTCGACCATCTCAACTTATGGACCGGATGACATCTTTCCAAACCATGAGCGTGGACCGGACGAGTGTGTCCCTTCGACTATCCCAAAACTATGGGCATAGACCGGACGACACTGTCCCTTCGACCATCTCCAAACCATGAGCGTGGACCGGACGAGTGTGTCCCTTCGACTATCCCAAAACATGGGCATAGACCGGACGACACTGTCCCTTCGACCACCTCCAAACTATGAGCGTGGACCGGACGAGTGTGTCCCTTCGACTATCCCAAAACATGGGCATAGACCGGACGACACTGTCCCTTCGACCAGCTCCAAACCATGAGCGTGGACCGGACGAGTGTGTCCCTTCGACTATCCCAAAACATGGGCATAGACCGGACGACACTGTCCCTTCGACCAGCTCCAAACCATGAGCGTGGACCGGACGAGTGTGTCCCTTCGACTATCCCAAAACATGGGCATAGACCGGACGACACTGTCCCTTCGACCAGCTCCAAACCGTGGACCGGACGAGTGTGTCCCTTCGACTATCCCAAAACATGGGCATAGACCGGACGACACTGTCCCTTCGACCACCTCAAAACCATGGACCGGACGAGTGTGTCCCTTCGACTATCCCAAAACATGGGCATAGACCGGACGACACTGTCCCTTCGACCATCTTCACCGCTTAAACATAAATCGCGCAGATGTGTCCCTTCGACCAGCCTTGTAAGAAGGCGTGGACCGGACGACACCGACCTTTCAATTACTTTGTAACCGTACCGACTTATCACGAACAAACCTCCTCAGTGCGAATTCCAATCTCGTACTCGTATGTAAAGATTACACTCGATCGCATCTCTTCATCTTCTTTAATCGCCGTCACGGTTTCCTCATCAATGTCTTGTAAACAAACCATCGTTTTTCTACGGTATTTTAAATTAATTCACAATTTTTAGTAAATCTCTAAAGTTCATACATGTAGCTTCTTCTTCTTCATTTTTCTATCTCATTCCTAACTTTACTTGTGGTCGGGCTTACTTGTTCATCTGCGCTAGCATAATCTGTCTTGATTGTCTTCAATGTCAAACACTATTTTGCTGAGTAGTTCTCGTTCCGCCTCATCACATAGCCGTACCACCTGAGCCTGCCCCCTTTGACTTTCTCTGTTACCGGAAACACTTTGAAAGATCCCTCACATATTCGTTTTGCACTCTATCTAGACGTGTCACGACGTCTACCCAGCAAAGCATCTTTATCTCCGCTGTATGGAGTTGCAGCTCATGCTTTTTAAAAGTTGCCCAGCATTCAAAGCCATACAACATGGTCGGTCTCACAACTGTATTATATAACTTGCTTTTAGTTTTGATAGGCATTTTAGGATCGCACAGAATATCAGGCAGAGATCTTTACTTCATCATCGATGCGAGAATCAGCAGCTAGTATTGATCCAAGGTATTGGAAACCGGACAACTTCAGTAAAACAGTGCCTCTACTGTAATCTTAGTAAGTAGTCCATTATTAAATTATTGTTACGTACTACGGGTTCGGGATCGGAAATTAAAAGCGTTCTAGTACTAAAGATGTTTTATTTCTTCTACATAAACCTAACAAGATGTTCACTCACAAGCGCAGTTTGTACACAGCACTAGCTCAATTAAGTCTCCGAGCACTATAATCCACCACTTTTAATAATTCACTATACTCTTCTTCACTTTTCCACTATTTCGTTTCTCTTCGTAATTTTCACTTAACTCCGAACGTCAACTAATCTCTCAACACACTGCCGGCCTTTTTATATGTGTAAATTTAGAAGATTCTAGTATCGAAAATGCAAAATATTTCTAGTAACTTCCAAATCTTTCCTGGAAATGCTTTATCTCTATCTGCTGACACATTAAAATTTGCAAAAAACTGTTCTTGTTATCTAATTGTCAAAAGTTTGAAATTGACATTTGCTGTTATAAAGCATGGTACAAGCGTGCTATTATGACGGGTACGCACTCTACTCCGCGACATTACATAATATCAGGTTCAAAACGGATCCGTAATACTCTAACCCATACTAGAAATAGTTCACCCACACCTGCAGTGCTACTAACTTGTGTGCAAATGTCTTTATACATTTCTTGTATCAGAGAGATAATGAGAGGCTCTAGAGAGGTACAATCATAGGTGGATACGTAGAAACATATTATAGCTATCATTCTTAAATAGTAAATAAAATAAAATCGATTATACTTTCTATGTAACTTAGTTTGATTCCGCTCGCTATTTGTAATACGAAAAATAAACAAAGTCCTTTAGAAAATGCTTTACCTACTGGTAAACCCCGACCATAACTAAACCGTATTGCATTTGATATTGAATAAACGCTACACTGTATACCATCTAAACTAAATCGGCTACTTTTGCTTTTAAAAGTATCAGATAGGAATCACACCTACCTAACAATAGTTCCGTGCGTAATTAATAACAGCCGATTTCTTACTGTTAAGTGCTAAATAAATATTAATCAGTTCATTCAATATTTTTTTAGTGAGTCAGAATTATCTTAATAATTATCCTCTAACTTTTTTTTATACTAACCCTCCTAGTAGATTTGCCGTAAATATAACGTTTACTTAGTGAGTTCAGAAGATTTTTTTAATATTCTCTTTATTTAATTTTATATCAATCTAGGAGTAGTTGTTTTAATTGGACCTAGTTATGCAGAAAGCAGCCATGTGCGAAAAAGTACAAACGGAGATATAAGCATTTTACTGTTGATAGTTGCACTTTTGTTACGTTTCGTTTTTCTGGTTATTTCGAAATTGAAAAATATATGTATAAATAAATGTATTGTTTATTTTTTTATCCTATCCAGTATTTTGAACTGTTGCTATTAAAGCAAATAATTACGTTTTAGACGTGGCTGTTTTATACAAAATAGCATATTTTACAGTAATCAAGTAAAGCTTAATCCAGCCACATCCAGTTGGCTGTGTTTTGAGTTATTTTTAAACAGCAAAACAAATATAAAAACAGCCAAAAAACCTGTAGTAAGTAACAAAAATCATAATACAACATATGTAATAAAATAATTATTTTGATATTTTCATATTGTTTTTGAATTGTTATTAGATTTTATAAAATCATGATAGATTTTGAGAGGTTTTTTTCTTCTTACGAGTACATAATGCCATAATAATTTGAATGTAGTCATCACGCATATACCGGGTGTAACATTTAAATCTGTCATACGAAGTCTGACATTACGAATAACTGTTTTTAAATATCATGTCATTGATTTTAGTAACAAGAAAAACTGCATTCATACATTTAAAAAACTTGTACTCAGCTCGGGAATCGAACCCGGACGCTTTAAAAAATAAAACTAACATTATTTCTATGTAAACATAGATGTGTAGTTCTTAAGCAGTAAATATTACTAGTAACACAATCGATGTGATGAGACCTGCACATGTTTCATAGTAACATTTACAGCTTAAGACCTACACAATCGATATCTAAATAGAAATAGTTTTGGTTTTGTTCTTCCATACTTCCGGCTTCGATTTTCGAGCTGAGTACAAGCAGTATTAATGTAGTTTTTCTTGTTACTAAAATTGATCACATAGTATCTCCGAACAGATCTTCATATGTCTTATAGTTTTAGACTTCCCTATACTGACCAATTTGAATGTTACACCCGGTTTTGTTTATTTCAGGCATTACTTTCATCATAAGAGTAATTTTAATATTTTTATTTTGATCAGGGACATTCTTATCTACGTTTTTCAGAAGAGACGATCCCACCTCTTGTGCACCATGTCCAGCCTGATCCTTTATCCATGTATAACAGCTTTGGATATATTTAGCACTGTGCGCTCTCAAGTAATAAAGCCAGATTTGTATTTTGTAAAATATTACATTTGTTTGAATATGGGGTAATGCTAGTGTCTTTTGCATATCAAATGTAGGACATTCAATGTTTTCTTGATTTTTAGCTAGGTTTATATCTATTTGTAATTGAGATCTTGCTCTTTCAGCCTGATGAAGATGTAAATTGTGTTTTTCTCTTACAGAGTTAACATCCCCACCGCTTTTTCCTGCATTTTATAATTCGATGCGAAAGGTATCGCAGACATTGCACGTATCTTTTGCTTAGTGTTTTAGTGTTTTAACTTTGATGTTATAGTATCTGTATCTCTCTATCAATGAATTCTTTTATATTTTATTGTTTACGCACACTAGGCATCCTATTTTCTCCTCTTTTTATAGAGCCAAAGAGGCTAAGTCTAATAAAGGTTTTTGGGAACTAATTTTGTCCATGAGATTTTAGTTGAACATTTTGAGAGTTTTACAGAATATAACACGGAAAACATCATACTGTGGTTGAATTTTATATTTGCGCAAAAACTTTTTTTTTCTAATGGGTAAACAAAAATATAATAACCTATTTGCTGCGCACGCAAAATCTTATTCGGTAAACAAGTAAGTAGGCGGAAAACGATATAATATATTGTAACAGTCAACAGATAAGTTCCTTTTTACTTGCCCATGTGAATGAAACTAATTATTTACCTAATTAAATTACTTAAACAGATTTTTTTTACTAAATAATAATGAGATCGTGTTATAAAATCAAAAATATTTGAATTCACAAAACAGCCAGGATAATAATAAAAAAAGCCAACTACCACTAATAACAAATATCTATTTTACAGAAAACAGCCATCATAGACTGGCTGCTTCTTACGTAACTGGAACACTGATATCTTCTAACATTTTGAAATTTGTAAAAAACAACCATATCGGTAGGCTGACTTCTGCAATATAAGTATTTTAGTTAGTGTCAAAATTGGCTGCATTTGACACCAACCTGACTGTTTTTTACGAAATGGATTTGTTTGAATGGCTGGATTTGACGGCTTATTATCTCCGAAATTATTAAAGATATCGACATGGGTGTTTCTTTAAAAAATGCGCCGTGTCTAAATTAGCAGGGCTGTTTTTATAACTCATTTTTGGAAAAATTGTGAGATGGCTGTTTTCTGCATAACTACGTCCAATTTAGCTTTGCAAAGTTAGTCGTTATTCTAACATCCAATATGATATTATCGATGCTTGTCACGGGACTCGAACCCTGGACTTCTCGATATGCAATCGTGCATGCTAGCCGCTACACCGCCGAAGCGATAAATAGTCATATTTTGACACTTACTTATTATTACTGGTTTAGAAATAACATTATCACACATGCAAGCAAACTTTTCACAGTATTTGTAATTTTGATTTATACGCAAATTATCTTTTAAAAGGGAATAGACAGATTTACTATAAAATAAACAAAGAACATGCTCACCGAATGATGTTTCTAAAGTAAGTCTCCACGTTCTCGATTAATCTCTATCTCGCAGCGCCGGCACTTATTCTCTTGTCTGGGAACGATTTTGCGACGTGCCTACTGGCCAGGCTTGCCACACGTAAGGAACATAGCATTTGTTATCATACCTTGATTACGACTTAAACTACTTACGCTTTTTTTTAAAAAAACAATCTATTTTGACCGGTGATTTTTGTTTATGCCACTCCAATAAAATGTTCCATAAAATCTCATACCAAGGTCCAAGGCTTCTAACAATAAGGATGTTGGTGTCGAACTTTTAAGCGATAAGATTTCGAAATAATTGTACTCTAGTAATTATGTAATATTATCTGGTCAGTTCCCATCGTGTTAAGCTATCTTTATAACGTAGTACAAAACAAATTCAGTTTTCACTTCTTCAGACAATTCAGGCTTAGTTATTCTTTTAAACAAATTCTATAACCACGTCGTACCTTAGCCGCAGTTTTCCTAGCTCTGGCTTAAAATTGTCGTGTTTGTTACGGTATCTGCCTGTGACATCCTTAGCTCTCAATAAAGCCTTCATACCCATTAAAACCTTCGTCAGAACATCAACCGATTTCATTGTTACATAGTATGGTTCATCTATCCCACTTCTGATGTAAGCGCAGGACGGCCAACATCAGAAGTAGTCATAGTAGTGGGCGTGATTATTAATGTCTTTCGAGGGAACACTGTACATTTAGTCAATTTAACTTAAACACTCATAACACAATACAATGTAAACATAATAAAACATTAAATTATCAATAATTATTTACAAATACGGATATAAGTAATTCGTCGATATTACGTGGTGCACGGGCGGTCCAAATCTGACATTCCCTTTTGTCTTTTTTTCAAATAGCCAATTTTTATTCTAATTCTAATTTAATGTCTTTTTAAAACATGCCAGTTTGTATCACCTTGCTGCCATCGATTCGACGCTTTACAAAAGTGCGCTGTCAAAGCTTGATTTCACACTCTAATCCGATAAGCATACCAAAACCTCCAGATGGCGCACTGAGTGCGCCGTCATATATGTAATATCAATATATAATATATATGTATGTATGTGACTTTTTAACGCGTGTTTTTGACGTGTAGTTTACGATCTGGTTAGAACTTAGATTTTTAATTTCAATTTTAATACCTAGTACTTTAAGATATGACTCAAATACTATAGACATTAAACTTCAAACGATTTAATTTTCAAAATGAGTAGTGCAGCCCCATCAATAGCCGGTAAATTTTGTTTCCATTTTATAATTAATATGGTATAAATCTATAGTTTACCTACATAGGTTACAAATTATTTATCTTGCTTTCAGGATTAACTAACCGAAGCTTATTTCGTATTAAATTTGGAGAACCGTATGAAGAAGTTATTCTTCGAGATGAAAGTACACCAAATATCCGTAGCATCATATTTAGCCCAAAGGGCACATACTTAGCATACAGAACAGACAAAAAGTATGTGGATTTCTAAATTATTTGTATACTTATTTACTTATTCTAAATTATATGCCATACCAAAAAAATAATAAATAAATAAATCATATTATACAAGTCATACATAACTAAATACTAGATGTTATTAGTTGCTTAAATAAATATGTTGGGACATTTTACACACAGCACTATCTAGTTCTTCAGTAAGGTACGAGCCTTGTACTACGGATACTAGATGGTTGATATACTACACATATATAAGTTTTAAATACATACATATTATAAATATAAACATCCATGACTGGAGTACAAACATTCGTGCTCAACAAATGTATTGCCCCCAGAGGGACTCGAACCCACGACCGCTGGCGCAACAAGTAGGGTCACTACAAACTGTGCCACACGCATCGTCAAATAATATAAATCTAAATACTATTATTCAATGAGAACTAAGAACTTTGATGAGTCATAATAAGTTTGCTGTTAACTCTTATGAATATGAATTTGTATTACCAGTTTGGAATGCTTTAGCGTACTTCCAATAAATATATTTTTGACCATCTGACATTTTATTATTTTATATTTTTAAAATATTAAGTCTATTCATATTGTCAAGACTCAATAAAGAGGCTTTGAAATTTCTGAAATCTGCAATTATATGCCTTACATTTATATTTTTCTAAAAGTGATTTCAAATATAAGTAATAAAATAATATGAAATATTTATTTATTATCTATATATTTCCTTATACTTAACATATCAAACATTATTTGTTTGAAACAATATGTTATCCTATCCTGTGTAATTTACTACTTCATGATATAGTTCTTTTCCCCCAATATTATTATTAATTAAAATCTCACTTATAAGGTGAAATCCTTAATGCAATAATATTTACAGGGCTGAAATAGTAAGATGTTCAGATTGGTCCGTAGCTGCAACAATAGATGGAAACTTTAAAGAAATGTTTTTTTCACCTTTAGACAACTATTTTATAATATGGGAAATGTTTGCCATTACAAAGGAAAATCCTCAGGTAAAACTAACCTTCATTACTATGTACAATGTACATTTCAAGCATGTATGGTTGCAAACTTGAAGGTCCTGAGTTCAAGTCCCGGGTCGGGCCAAGCTTAGTTATTGAATCTTTAAATTTGGTACGCCTCAGTAACAGCCCGGAGTTGGGAAGTTGGTGGTGTGTCACCCCCATGCATCGGAGAGCATGTAAAGACGTTGGTCCTGTGCTTAAACTCTCACTGGTAGTGTGGTGCAGTTGTTCTACTGGAATATGAGAGTGATAGGAGTGCACTTATCTCTATGCATACACTCACATACTATAATATCTCCTGCAAAGATAGCTAAATTCAATGAAATATTGTGGCCCACATAATTGGTCTGGAGGACATTACATGTAACATTATATTCTAATAATAGAGCTATAAAAATCTTCTTACTACCTTATTATTTCAGGGTAAGCCAAATTTACATGTAATTCAATCAGACAATGGAAAAGTTATTGGATCATTTGTTCAAAAAAACCAAATCGGTTGGTAAGTATATATTATGCCAAAAAATACTTAACATACTTAATTTTATAGTTAATTTCATAAATTTCCAAATTGATTTCAGGGAACCCAAGTGGTCATCAGATGAGAAGTTGTTAGCTATATTAAATAATAACAGAGTCCTGATATATGAAGATGTGAAACTTGACCGATACACTCACTTTATTCAAGCTGAAAAACTACAATCTTTTAGTATTTCTCCAAGTCCAGCACCTGCTTACTATATCTCAATTTTCACTTTAGGTATTGTACTTATCAAAGAAGTTTATCTCTTGCATACATATTTCTTTTTTTTTGTAAAAATTAGAATATGTCACTATGACTTCTGATTAAAATCCAAATAATAATTTTTAATACTACAATTTGTGTAGCAGAATGTGATATAGAAGACTCACACCACCAAATTATCATTAAAATGCATTAGACATTCATGAAACTTATGTACTTTATGATATGGCAAAGTAATTGCAGGTTTTCCTGAAAAATGTGTGTTTATATTTACTATAAATTTTTTCATCTGCATGTTAAAAAATAAACATGCAATAAATTATGTATAGTAATTAATCAAAAGCAACTACTTAATTTAGAATAATTTTATTAATTTATAATTGATTTGATAGCAATTTGATAATATTTAAGGTAAAGCTGGCCAGCCCTCATTTTGGCGTGTGTTCAAACATCCCGAATATGAAGTAACAAAGGCTGTAGTAAGTCGGTCTTCATTTCAAGCTGACAAAGCCACTTTTCATTGGAATAGAAGGGGAACAAATGTATTTGCTTTGACTCAAACTGAGGCAAGTACCTAACTATTACTTTATCAAAATTAATTTGTAAAAGTGGAATCTTAATGAAACTATCTTGCCAGGAGAGTCTCAAAGAAACGTCGAGAACGCAAAATTATAATAAATCCAAAAAGATAGTTTCATTTATAATGGCAAATGTTTGCATAATTGATAATTTAGTAATATTTAAAACCTTAACCTTAAATTATAACTAGATTTTGCAATTTCTACAATATGCTGTTAATGTATGTATCAGGTAGATAAAACGGGAAGCTCTTACTATGGGAAACAATCCTTATCATACGGAGATGTAAAGGGAAATGCAGGAAATATGACTTTTAGTAAGTAAATTTATAATTTATATTATTTATAATATTCTTACACTTTATTTAACATTATTAAATATAAATAAATAAATAATTAGCTTAAGTAAAAATTTAAAGCTTCTAAGGCATATCTGCTTTCTTATAAAAATGAATTAGTACATTAATGTTGAATAAGTTTCAGATTTCACTTAAAACTAGATATAAGGTACTATTATAAATACATTATAATCTTTTATATACCACTATCCTTTCTCGCGGCTCCGCTCGCGTTCTAAAGGCTGAAAATCAAAAGAAATATTTTTCTCCCGTTTTTTCCAACATTTTTCATTGTTACTCCACTCCTATTGGTCGTAGCGTGATGTAATATAGCCTATAGCCTACCTCGGTAAACGGACTTTCCAACACAAAAAGAATTTTTCAATTCAGACCAGTAGTTCCTGATATTAGCGCGTTCAAACAAACTAACAAACAAACTCTTCAGCTTTATAATATTGGTATAGAAGTATAGATTATGAGAATATTATAGGTAAAGAGGGTCCCATCCACGCCATAGCCTGGAACCCAGGCAACTGGAACGAGTGGGTGTCGGTGTACGGACACGCGCCCGCTAAGGCGACGCTGTTCAACGCCAAGTGCGACCCGCTCTTCGAGTTCGGTACCGGCGCTTGGAACGCGATATACTTTCCACCTGAAGGAAATGATATCCTTTTTAAATATAATTCATAACATTGGTATTGTGTTCTTTATTAAATAGTTGTTAGTTTTTATTTGAGGTTTTTTATTAGCCATTTAGTTTTTTTTTTTTTTAAAGTAGAATATTTAGCTTATTATGATTGCTGAGTTAGTTTGATGGTTACATTGACACACATATGTTAATATGTAATAATAAATGATATCTGTCTGATAGCTAGAATATAGAAAGTATTTTGATAAATGTAGTCACATATTATGTTCAATAAGTAAAATAGGCCGAGGTATTAAAACAAAGTGGTATTACCTTATTGAAGGATTTCTGTATAGAAATCTTATTTTAATGACCTTAACTCAAGCACACTAGTCCTACTAGGTGGTTTTGGTAACATAGCAACAGGACACATCTCGGTGTGGGATGTACGTGGGTACAAGAAGGTCGGTGAATGTAGTGCCCCGGACACCACCAGCCTGCAGTGGGACCCGCGAGGGGAAACCTTCCTCACAGCCACTACATACCCAAGACTTACCGTTGGGAATGGGTAAAAAATTGTTTTCAAATACTACTATTTGTTATTATTTTATTTACTAACTTGTAAGTCCTTATTTACTTAGCATATTTGGTTTAAGATGTAGTTTCTGCAATAAGTTCCAGATCAAGGCAATTACATAATGTGTTATTCAAAGGTGTTTCCTATTTATTTTAAAAAAAGAACAATAACTGCATTTATTATTCTTAAATAAATTTTCCCTGAACTACTAAAAATGTGAAATATTGATATACAGTTAAAGCTATTTTTCCTTACAGTTAATGTTTTAAAATTTGAGTAACTATTCTTCGATGGCTCATTCATTTTTTCCACTTGTTAGTAGATGTTAGTTTAGTTACTTAAAACTGTTTTAAGCAATTCCTAATATTTATTTCTAGTTACAAAATCTGGCACTACACCGGTGCTCTGATGCACAAACGCGCTTGCATAGAAAAGGAGAACCTCCTATTCATTAGCTGGCAACCTGGTACCTACCCAAAGAGCGAACTATCCAAAACAGCACCAAAAAGTCTAGAGGACGCTACGCCAAAGGCCACAGGCGCGTACAGACCACCCGGCGCGAGGAACCGACCGTCAACCTTCGTGCTGCATGAACATGAGAAACCTCACAAACCTGGGCAAAATTCAGAAGGTAAGTGATAAGGGTGTTAAAATATACTTTATTAATAACGATTAATTATTATAAGGAACTTATTGGTACTTTTTATCCCATATAGATAAAAGGTAGCTTATGTCACTGTTTACACAATAATTATAGTTTATACAAGAGCATTTTTTATTCCATTAATAAAAATATAAATTTGTTATAGTTTAGTATGTCTTTATCTACGTTATGGATTTAATGCGGTTTTCATCAACAGATAAAGCGATTCAAGTTCTTCACTCGGTTTATATGCATATTATAGTAAAAAAGCCAATATCTCATTTCAATGAAATCTATACTAATCGTTAAAACGTATCTAGACGCAAAAAAATTTATGACATTAAGAAAAAAAATTACTAACCTTTAACTGTTCTTAAGTCGCTAGTTCATAATTGTACCATACATTATTGTTTCCGCTTACCACCAGCAGCACCATCAAAACAAGCAATCAAACAAAAGGAGAAGCGAGAAGCACGCAAAGCCCGCAAGGCCGAGGAGAGGGCGGGCGACGACTCCCCCGCGCCCCCCGCCGCGTCCCGCGCGCCCTTCGTCTCCACCGGCGACCCAGAGAAAGATAAGAAGATTAAGAATATTAATAAGGTATCATTCATTTATCTCATAGGCAGTGGTAGCCCAGTAGTAAACTGCTCGCTGAAGTGGGTCCAAATTCCAGGGCTGTCATTTCTGATATTTTCACGTGTGAAACGCATATTATGCTTATCACTTGTCTTACGGTAAAGGAAAACGTTATGAAGAAACCTGCATGTCTGAGAACCTAGCAAGTTCTTGAAAGACATGTGAAGCTCACTTACCTGGCACTAGGCCACCGTGGTGGACTTATGGCATGATCCCCTTCATACTGAATGGATCATTAAAAATAGAAATGAATGTAATACGTCAATACCTTCCAAGATATTCTGCACTACTGAAGACTTATTTTGTCATAAAAATTTATGAGAAAAAAAAGTCAAATTAGAGACGTGCATGGTTCATGGTTTGTCTTCTCATTGGTATAAGCAATCAATTACAAATAAATGTTTGAAAATTAAAAAAAACATTTGTAAATACATAATACTAGTTTAGTTGGAATTATTACAATTTTTATATTTCCAGAAACTCAGTGACATAGACAAGTTAAAGCAACAGAAGGCAGCGGGCAAGCAACTAGAACTCAACCAACTGGCAAAGATAGACAATGAACCAGCTTTACTGCAGGAACTGGCTCAACTCAAATTATGAGTAATACATATGTACTGTGTAGGTATATAGTAAATAAGCATGTAACAAATTGTCAGTCAGTGTCTTAATAAATCGGTTTATTCTAAATAATATAAAGATATAGTATAGATATTGTATATATTTCGGGATAATGTCAACTGACTTTAAAAGGAGGTGCTTCTCATTTTGGCTGTACTTTATTAAAGAACTCCATTATTTATTAACTGATTTCAAAAATCTTTTTTAAATTCAAAATATACTTAAGTTACCAACATTTAAAGTTGAAACTAAATATTCACCCCTAAGTGTAGAAAACAAAAATAATAATAATAATAATAGAAACGGACTTCAAAATGTATGTATACCAAATTGTGAAAAATAATTGATTATTAATTTTTATTTACTGTAGATGCCTTAATCCGGTATTTTCGAAGTCTGTGCCAGCCGATACAAATCGAATATATAGCTTACATCACAAATTGATTTACATACTACTTTAAATTTTATTATTTTTCGGCTGATTAATTAAAAACTAACAATCACTTGTTACATTTCAGTGCTTTTTAAAGTCAGTTTTTATATTTTAACTTTTTTAAAAAGAGAATTATTGATCTATTTATCCCAAAAAATTGGTTTATTTTCATAGATTTGGTTGTTTGTTAGACGCTTACTTATGAATGTTAATATATTGTATACTTTATGATTGTAAATGACAAACTAAACTGTTGTTATAAAGTAAAACAAAGCTTTTCTGGATAAGGGGTCGTCCATAAATCACGTGATGTTTGAATGGGGGGGGAGGGGGTTCGGAAAAAATCACGAAATATCACCAGGAGGGAGGGGGGGTGTAGTGAGTTATCACGTGATTTTTTTTTTACTCACCGTTGGGATTATCCCGCGCGCCGCTACAATCGCCGAACTTTTATAATAATAAGCCTAGTCACCTCCAAAACTTCTCTGAAAAGACCTGTACGGGAACTACTATTGCAAGAAATGGCACTATTAAAAGCTATGCTATGCTTTAAAAAATCATGTATTATAAATTCTTCATAACAGATGATGAGACCAATAGGATGGGCCAAACATTCCCCCAGACACACGAAGCTTCGCTATTAGTAAGAATGGAAGTGTAATAATGAACCGATTGGTCTTATTTGCTTTGGATTGCTTATAAAAAGTATTGACATATTACTTCCATTAATATCATGTATAAAAATTAAGACATACCGTAGTAATTATAAGTTACAGACGGACGAATTATACATTTTTAATGATATTCTCCAAAACTTTTACTATATTTACATATGTGAATATCAGCACTAAAAGTTTAAGAAAAGTGAATACTATTTTGACTTAACTTTATCACCGGGAGATGTATCCAGTGCTCAAAGTTAATTGACCGTCGGCCGAAACTAGAGGGTATGCATACAGTCAAAGACCATACATAAACCACCTAATCCCATTGATTTTGTTAGTGAGAAAAAAGAAAATTCTGGCAGGATTTTAGTCGAGTCGTAAGGATTCTGTAGGTGTTAGTGCACAAAAAAACTACGGAAAAAGGAGCAGTAGCTAGTAAGTATATTATGCGTCACTCCCAGTCACATAGGCTAGACTCATACTTCCGCATGACTCTTATGGAACCCAACTTGATGGACAAGGAAGGACAACAGATCTTGAAAAAATTTACTTTTAAAAAGGCTGCAGAAGTCCACACAGAAGTGTGAAATAATAAGGATATCGACAGCCATGACGTCTTAGTAGAGTATGTCGTATGTCGAGTAGAATGAATTGAATAATTAACCTTTATTTAAAAATAATATTCAGATTTTTTAAGGTGCTTTGTAAAAAAAATACACGTGATTTTGAGGGGGGGGGGGGGGGTAATCTTAAACCTCACCACGTATCACCATGGGGGAGGAGGGGTCTAAAAAGTTGCTTAAAAACATCACGTGATTTATGGACGACCCCTAAGAGTAATGCATTTTTAAGTTTATCTTTATTATTAATTAGAATTTCATAATTCAATACTATTTAAGGGTTTTTTGACTTAACACTGGAGTAACCTAAAATATGTTTGCGTTGAAATATATATTTTATTGTAGCTGTATTCATGTTTGAGGCTGTTTGTCTTATTTAATTATTTCTTTTTATATTCTTCTATTTACATAAATATTCGACATTTTGATTATATATTTATTAGATTTATTGTTTTTTGGTTTGCGACGTTTCATATGCTGTAGCGATCATGATCACAGGACAGTCTAAAGTTTTAAATGACAGTCTAAAGTTCTAAAACGTCTCTTATAACTTTGTCTGTGAGAACTTTATTCAAATTTTATTTCTTAACAATGCATTGATATTGCATGAAGTTGTTCAACACGAGTAATTTAGTTGAAAATGATTTTTTAATAACGTACCCTTAAAAATTTGTCTAAGTGTTATTAATATTTTACTAAAATTATAAAGACTGCAAGAACAAAGTTAAAGCTGTCTGTTTCAAAGCAGGTATCTATAATACAATATCAATATTGTTAATAGAAGATATAAGAAATACTTTATTATGCTGGCTTAAATAAATCTTTAACTATTTATAAAAGTTTTTTTTATTTTGTATCATATTATTATCTACCAATTTATACAATTCAAAACTTGAAGAATCGGTCGTCCTTCGAACTCATTATTTATCCCTTGTAATTTATTTACTAGGAATTTGCACACACCTTGCTTGGGTGTTATTTTTGTTGGGAACTAGAGGCGAGCGACATAAAATTGCTTTTTCTAAATGCTTATTTGTTAATATTACGTCACATTATGACGACACGTCTGGCTCAGTTTGTAGTGACCCTACTTGCTGTGCCAGCGGTCGCGGGTTCGAGACCCACTAGGGGCATTCATTTGTTGAACACGAGTGTATGTACTCCAGTCATGGGCTTATATTTATAATATGTATGTATTTAAAGTTATATATTATATGTAATATAATAAAATATCAACAATCGAGTATCCGTAACACAAGCTTCATAGCTTACCACGGTACTAGATGGCGCTGTGTGTAATAATGTCCAAACATTGTGAAGTAGAAAAATCGACTGCCATTAATCAGCTGGTTTTGTTCTTGTTTTGGTGTAGGGAGGTTTTATTTTGCAGTTTTATATTAAAACTATAAACCACGCTACCAACCTGAAAACTTATCAGCTATGTGGACTCAAACCTTGGTCCCTTGAGCCTTATATCTCTCCTAAACGGAAACGATTTAAATATTCCGCAAATGTAATGCAAAATTTTAAAAATAACTAAATAACTAAATAAGCGCACGTGCGCTCGGTGAAATTCAATATACTGACAAAGGGCGGGGAAATGGTGGCCAACATTTTGGAATTAATTACAAATTCATAGATAGCGTTAAAAGTTTCAAAATTATCAAGGTAGACCGTTTTGCCTACAGGTCCATTTGCCTTCTTTTCCCCTATATATTTAAATAGCTGAACGAAAATTTGACTATGTGAAAGGTACGAGTACCACGTCCCGTAACCTATCGCTATACAAACAATCATGCAGATTCTTGTAATGAGGACAAATCGCTTAACCATTTATTAAAATAATTGTACCCCAAAACTCTTACACTTAGGAACGCGTAGTTTCGTTGATTGAAAACAAAGGTTTTTGTAAAAGTTCTCATTTTTCCATTGTTCCTACATAACTTTTACAGAAGGTATCTCTGAGGGCTGTGTCCCTGAAGTCTCAAGTGTCAGGTATGTACCTTGTTTTTTGTAATACTATACTGTATAGAGTTTAGACTATAGTTTACAATGCACTCAATTTCATAATAATATTACCTTGGATTGACATAGGTACATTTTACAATGTCACCAATCAAGCATGAAAAAGTTCGGCCTAATGAAGATATCATATAACAATAACTTAATATTATTTAGTTATTATTTCAAGATTTTCTATTATTGCGGCATATCGTAGTAGGTAGACGACTTTTTGACTTGACTAACAAAAGTTGAAAATTATACTTATTTAATAGCGAAAATTCGTCATTTATTATTTACTCGCTTCGCTCGGGTTCGTCGGTAGATTTAGCGTCGCTAGTTAAATAAATAAAATTTCATAAATAAAAGTAACCATAAAATCTCCTTATAACATTTTGACGACACGTTTGGCGCAGTTTGTATTTTCTTGCGCCAGCGGTTGCGGATTCGAGTCCCGCTGGGGACATCCATTTGTTAAACTCGGATATTTGTTACTCCAGTCATGGGTGTATGTACTTAAACTTATATAGGTATTTAGCTCTATCAATTATTTTAAAGTATTATATCAATTATTTGGTATCCGTAACACAAGCTTCGTCGCTTACCACGGAATTACATGGCGTTGTGTGTAATAATGTCCCAACATATTTATTTATAGCTATGTGCGAATGAAAGTCCCGTCAAAATCGGTCTAGCCGTTTTAAAGATTAGTTGGATTACCAGATTTTAGATAGACAGACAGAAAAAAATAAAAAAAATGATTTTTTGATGTTAGTACTTTAGTAGTTTAAGATAATTGTTAATTGATATGAGATTATCCTGAGTTATATTATTATTATTTATTAAAATAATACAATGTAAATCAGGTCGCATCTGGTAAAGATATCACGTAACATAATATCGCGTTATATGAAGTCTAGGTGTACCTACCTACCCGAGTTGAGTATCTAATTGCAGATCCTTAACCATTAACAATGTTATTTTAACTAATTTACTAAGAATATAAAAAATAAAATAAAAAGAATAAAATTAACTGTTTATGTAAAATGTACTAGTAAGATAAACAAGATACCTGTACCATAAGGATTCTCCTTTCGGAAGTTTTTATTTACACCCGATAAGATATCGATACATAATTGATACGCGAGGTAGGGACACAATTTATAGTCGTCGCTCGAACCGCGGCGTATTGACACGCCGATAACGCGAATTGGTTTACGATATCTTAAGTTCTTGTATATTGCTTTATAATGAAACGAGACAGCGAGGATACGGACGAAGGCACGCATTTATTAAGGAATCCGGATGCAATACGGAGTGGAAATCGAGGGATGCATGGTAATAGTGACGCGATGGCGTCTTCTTCCGAAACGATAGTTTTTGATACAAAGCTGATGAAAACATCAACGCTGACTGAAGAATTGGCGGCCACGTGGGGTGGTCGCAATTCACTCCCTGATTCTGGGAGGCTAAGAAGGGCGCACTCGTGGTCAGGTGGGCCACCGCATGACGTACCGTCCGAAATTAGGATATTAAGAGAAAGGTAATTTAAAGGTATTTTATTTACAACGTTTGTTACTGCTGCGGAGCTTTTTAAACTTATACAGTGTAAACGACGATAAAATAAGGATTAAGAACTATTTAAATACATTAAATATATTGTAGGTTTAAAATGAGCTAATCATTTTTTACAAACAGTGAGAGTGAGTGAGAGTCCAGATTCTTCGTGTTTAGTTTAAGTCTAGTTCAATTGAATTAGATATCAATTATACAATATGATAAAAGATAAGGCATTCTGGACGTACCTACTCAATGCATGTTATGGTCAATTTATATACATTACTATCATTATAGTTTTGAAATAAGCCACAGAACAAATTACGTTATTTTGAGATTGTTTTTGATATACTTAGGTAGGTAACTAGGAAAATTAAGCCGTTCAAATAAAATACGAGTAGTACTATTATTATGTACAATTGTTACTTGGTAATTGCAGTTAAAATAAAAGTAAGTATTTTAAGGAATGGCATAACAAAAAATAGAATTTTTGTAAGTATATTTAATATTCATGTATACTAATTATGCTTAATGATATAAGTAGGTATAAAGTCTACATATTGAATGTTTTACAGAAATTGTATAATTATGTCAAGTTAGGTTTCCAGAGACTATGATTTTCGTGATCTACCTATCTATAAAATTATTGGTAAAGATCTCTCGCGAAAATTACAATAGCGGCATGATAATAGAAGTCAAATTTACCGTCTAAAATGATTGTCAGTATACCAGTGTAGTCATCTACTTAGATTAACATTATAATATTCTTCAAATAGGTCCCAACTTTAAAGTGATCGAAAAACATATTTACCTACAGGCTACACACCTATGTAAATCACTGCATGTCGCTACTAATTGCTACTAGTATTAATCTTATTTAATATATATTTTTTGTACACAAATACTGTAAATGTATCTATATATTAATATCTAATACGTTATTTAATTTAAGACTAGTGCGTACTCAAGCAAAACTGCGTCCAGGGGCAGTACGTCACCTGTCCCGACATCAACGACTGACGCTGGCGTCACTTGCACTAGTTGACTTCATGAGTTTTTGCTCCATGAGCATTATGGCACCGTTCTTCCCACGGGAAGCTTCTGAGAAAGGAATGTCTGAAACAATGTGTGGTATAGTGTTCAGCTTTTACGCAGTTATCATGTTCCTCACTTCGCCACTTTTTGGTAAATATGTAAGTATTTTTATCTTTTCTTTAAGTTATTTTTTTTAAAAAGACATGTGGAAATTAAATACAATTAATAGGCACACATTATTAATTAGAATTTAGTAGTAAATTTAGAAGAATTCTAAAATTTAAATTCAAAAATAAACAAAAAGGTGTATATTTTAATACACAAACTAACAATAATTGGAGGAAAAATTTATTTTCTATGCACAATCGACTCTATCGAACGAATAGCTTTAAAATAAATGAGAAATAGTGAATGGTAAACACAGTTAATATCAGTCTGGTAAATACAACTAATATAGATCGCTATCTACATGGTGGACGGGCCTTATTCATAAAACATATTAAACATACACTACTAGGAGCGTTGTCAACAAAACATTGTTCCAGGTTTTTTTTAAGTACTACTAGTAAGTAATTGTTTTATTTGTTTTTAGATTTTTTTAATTCAATTAATTAGAATTGTTTTTGTTCGTTAATGCTTGTTGCTCATATTTCCTTTGGTAAACGAGTGGCCCCCCACTCGTTTACCAAAGGAACATAAATCGCGATCTACTATCAATAGTAGTCACTCGGAATAGTAGTAGTTACTAACTAAGCAAAGTTTTGCAGCCGTCAATTGAAATCTATTTATAAAGTGACATTAAATCATAAGGGTGAGAGTGTATCTGGACGCGCCCACTCATTGATATAACATAGGAATATTCCGAAAAACATATTTATAAGCTTCCACTGCTCCACTGTGACATCGTACACCTATCAGTACATTAGTATTCGGTAAATATAAAAAAATGGAAGCGTCTTTTTGTAATTCAGAATTAACAACTTTTCACTAAATGCGTGTAAAACTATATAATGGTACTTACATAAAAAATCAATTGCTAAAAAGTTTGTCTGCCTTTCTGTTTGTTTCGGCTAATCTCTGAAACGACCGATTTTAACGGCACTTTCAGTCGCAGACAGATAATGTTATAAGGAGTAACTAAGGCTACTATTATTTTATTAGAAAATAATGGAAACTGTTTAATTTATTTTAAATTACGCCCAGCGATGCGGGCTGGGATGCACCTTCGGGCTTTATTATAACCACAGTTGATCATACTCGTACTTTTAAATTTATTTATTGACATACTTTTGTTTACGAACTTATTACTATAATAAATAAGAATAAAGATAATAAAAATTTGTACCTATACTGGTATCTGTTACGTCGGGTTATATTATAAGTATTTACTACAATATATATAAAAATCACCTCTATCGTAGTAAACAAAATATTATTATAGAATTTATATTTTCATAAGCTCTAATAAGTATGTTTAAAATATGCAATATTCATTTGCAGTTGCCAGCAATAGGGGCTAAGTTCATGTTTATAGCAGGGATGTTTATCGCTGGCTCTTGTAATGTTTTATTTGGGTAAGTAAATATTTAGATCTTATACGATCTGTATAATATTGTAAGTGTTTCGATCGCCCAATTACTAAAAATTAATCACACTTTGTTAAAATAGTTTACTTGTCCCAATATTTTATCTTTACGTTCGAAATCTTCTAGATCTTTCCGTAATTTCAATGTTTTCCGTAAGCAAATCCAAAAGTAAAAAGTAAAAAACAAATCACCTTTTTTTTATAAAATTAATACTAATTCACTTTTTACAATAATCAAAAGTACGAGTAAAGGATGATTCACGTCACACCGTGTCGGGGCCGGGCCGGGCGCCGACCGTGTCGCTTCCACCGTGCTCCGGCCGGGCCAGTCATTCATGCTACACCGGGCTGTTTGAAAGTATTCATTGCACGGCCGTGTCTGTCTATACAAATAGTGATTTCAACAATCGATGATAAGATTTTTAATTTTTTATTTTTCGTTTGAGTGAGAAGAGCGTTATAAATTTAAAATAACAGTCGCATTATAAATTACCTACTAATAATCTAATAACCAACTTTTTCAAAAACTACTAACTTAAAAATAAATGTTTCTACTTCAGCAGGGTCACTAAGATATATCGTGAACTGCCCGCCGGGCGCCCGGCGACAGCGTTCATGTTACAACGTGCCGGGGCCGGGCCGGGCCGGAGCCGGGAAACAATACCCACCGACATTTCAACGCCGTGCCCCGGCCGTGGCCGGCTGAGGCACGGCCGGGACACGGTCTACCATGAATTACTTCATACAAAAGCATACTATAGATGTTTGACCGTGTCCCGGCCGTGCCACAGTCGGCGCCCGGCCCGGCCCCGACACGGTGTAACGTGAATCATCCTTTATGCGACGCACATTTGCCTATTATGCCGCGGCGATTTGATTTAAACTTTGTAATCTAGGGTAAACTACCCAGTAGTCAGCCATCCTCCAGTAGTCAGCCTTTTCTTGCTTTAAACGTGTGGGAATAGCGTTATAATTTATTTAAACCAATTTTGTCATACCTTACCCATCCAGTGACTCATCCTTATTAAATTAAAAATGCAAGAATCAATATGAGTAGTCAGTAAAAAGAGAAATTTGAGTTAATTTCGACGAATTCAGCGGGCTAGGCAGCGAGCGTGGCATCCGCCATTTTTTTACTAACGGTCAGTGTTTTCAAAACAGGTCATAATTTCTATATTTTATAAAGGATTTGCAAATAATATGTAATGTATCTGATTAATATATAAATTAACTATTTAATTTAATAAAAATCTTATTATTAAAAAATGAATTTACGTAAATATTGACATGGCCGACTACTGGATTGATGTTTTTGATGATTTTCCAGAAGTCGGCCGCCCCCGGCTGACAACTGGTTTTCAGCAAAATTTTTAGATTTGATTGTTTTTAGTATCAATAAATAGCCCTTTAATAACTTTATATTTTAAGCCAAACATGTCATACACAATTTTACCAAAACCCCAGTAGTCAGCCACCTTAACAGTCGCGAGTTATGTATTTCTAAAAGTTTTTTTATTCAGCTTTTATATTTTATTACAATGATTTTTTAATGTTATAATCGTTTCATTAATTATAATATTCTAATCTTTTCTCTTTCAAGGCTATATAGTAAGCTATATAGAACACAAACTTACACAAAGTTTAGATGTTTAGGATGGTAGAGAGATACAAACGGCAAGATAATTAGAGAAGATAGCAGAGTTTAAATGTAATATTCCTCGAAGTAAGTTGCAGGAAGGCTTCATCTTCGTGTTCTTGAGGGTCTGAGGAGAATGGGTCCTGATCCTAGGAAAAGATTTCGCATACTTGCTCATAGATCTAACAGCCTGTGGTTTCTCCCTAAGACCTTACGATCTGTGAATACTGTTTGATATATTATGATTGAAGGTGGTAGGTAGGTTTAATCTTTTTATTAGGAGAAGACCCTACCAGAATTGATTGCAATCATTTCTTAGAATAAACCATTTTCTTGATTGCTATATTGCTGAGGACACTTAATGCAGGCTTATATGGAAGTGCAATAATTACAGAAGAAAGCATAAAAAAGTTGTTTAAATGTATTGAAGCAATAAATCTGCTGGAAAACTAAATTTTTATTAATATTTGGTATTCTTTAGAAGACATAATAGATAGTAAAAAATCAGGAAAAAGAAGAATCAGAATCTTCAGAATCGATAAAGAAGAGATTTATCAGAGCAAAACTAAAGAGGAAAAATTATAAGCAGTAAAGTACACACTAATGTACACAATAATAATAATATACATCGAGATCTTTTAACAAATTCTAATTCATCACAACAACATATTCAGGCTCATAATCACATCTCAGTATCCTTGCCATTAAGTGCTGCAACGATTAAGAATAAAAAATTTCATAAACGAGAGAAATCTTTCACTAACTTCAATAAATTAACCTAGCCTATGAAATAAGCGTAAGTTAAATTTTAATGCTTGTTAAAGAGAAATCTGGTATGCAACATAAGCCAAAATATCGAAAGATCTCTATTTGTCAGAGCTCTATATGATTCTATTGTCCAAAGATATACTCGGAGAATATCATCTATTGTACGAAAAACGTAAACGTACATTTAGTATATTAAAAAAGCATGTAATTTAAAGGAAAACAATGCTAAACGGTAGCAAAGATAGGCAATCCTGATAAAGAACTTACAAGAAAACGTGTAAATACAGTTTCAGACAACAAATTAGATGTATTGATATAAATAAACATTAATCATCTAAAATAAAGAGCTTAAAATATAACACGATTGTTTGTGCAGAAAATAAATATAAGTATAGACCAGAAAATTATTAATTTATTAGTTAATAGAGCTTTGCAGAAAGCAACTTTGTGAAGAAAAACATTGAGAAATTAACAAGAATTTTCGAACTTTTTAACAGTGATAATACCAATTATTAAACCTTTAAGTGAACTAGGTTTTTTGTTTTATATATACGTTATATGTTCCTTACTAAGTAAAATCACCTAAATAAAGTAATTACTTATAAATTAATTATTTATCACGTTTAATAAATAGAGGCCGACTACTGGCTACGTATGGCTGACTATTGGATTTTAGGGGCTGACTACTGGGGAAATGGGTCTTTTTTTGTTTAAAACGTATTTTTCCTATGTTAAACGGTATATTTGTTATTTATATTGATTTTGTAATAAAGTTGAATAAATAAGTAAACAAAAACAATCAAACAAATTTTGGTTTT
This sequence comes from Boloria selene, assembly GCA_905231865.2. Taxonomy (NCBI): domain Eukaryota; kingdom Metazoa; phylum Arthropoda; class Insecta; order Lepidoptera; family Nymphalidae; genus Boloria; species Boloria selene. Next base: position 6,417,870 of record HG993133.1, read on the forward strand.
TGCTTTACGTAGTATGTCATGTAGTATCAAAGTTGAAGTTTCCATTAAAAGGCTGACTACTGGGAACTTTACCCTACTTTTCTTTTTTTTTTTTGGTTTTTACTTCTTAACTAGTATACTTATGCATTTAATAAGAGTAGTTTAATTTTGTCAGCCAGTTTGCGTTAAAATGGCTATGATTTATTTCAGAACTCTCGTACTAATAGAAGATCCTACAACATTTACCGTATTCTGTTTTGTGGTGCGCGGTATGGAGGCACTTGGTGCCAGCGCGTACTCAACAGCCAGCTACGTGTTCGTAGTCAATGCCTTCCCAGATACTATAGGCTGTGTATTGGGCATTTTGGAAACCTTCGTAGGACTAGGCATGTCTGTCGGACCGGCAATAGGTGGTCTTCTGTATTCGGTATGTATAATACTAATTTTTGTGTTATTTTCTATTTATGGATCAAGTATGTAAACGTATTATTTATTATTTCACTTCTTGTACGGAATAAACTCATGAGTGAATTCTTGGTGGTGAGATGATGATGATAATCATAAATTTAAAATTTTTACAAATATTTTTTTTATTAGTCTGTCAGTTTAAAATATTAATTTACAAGTTATAAGAGAATAATTGTTTAGTGATCATTTATCTGCAGTACAAAACTAAACTACAAATTATAATATCGAAATTGAAGAATAAACCTATTCATGTAATTTCGTGCATAATCATATAGAGTTCAAAACTTTTTGAAATTCTTAATGTTTTAGACAGATAGGAGGATTTGGGCTACCATTTTACTGTCTAGGGATCGTGATGGTGTTAACTGTACCTATAAATTACTTTTTGCTGACTGATTGCGATGGTAAGAACATTATACATTTTGTTTCTCGAGTATGAATTCTTCCATTGGAAAAAATTATAATGAGTAAAATTCTTTTAGAGTACGTGTCTGGATCAAAATCAGCGTCAATTCTCCGGCTCTTCACAATACCCTCTATAATTATTACTGGCCTAGTGATTGTCATTGTTTCCAACACATGGGCTTTCTTAGACCCCACGCTTGAACCACATTTAAGGCAATTTGATCTATCAACTAAACAAATAGGATTGATATTTCTTCTATTCTCCAGTTTATATGGAATCTTCAGTCCTATATGGGGATGGATGGCAGATCGGTACTTATTATTTCTATCCATACCGTTGTATTTTCAAAGTATCCTCATTAAATTTGTAAATAACATACGTTGTAAATTTGACACATTTTTCATGCATATCTAACGAATTACTAGCTAAAAATGACAATTAATTTTAATATTTAATTTAATAAGTTTTTATTCATTAAAAAAAACTGTACATAATATTATAATGTCATACAAAAAGTACTTTTAAAAATTAAAATGGCCTAAAAGTATATTCTTTTTTGTAGGGTTCACAATCATTGGTGCATGATGGTTTGGGGCTTATTTCTCTCTTCAATTGGCTTACTACTATTGGGGCCGTGTCCATTTATACCTGGTTTGCCGAAGTAAGTGTATAATGTAATCTTTTTATACGACTCCATCCGCGTTATTTTTTTGCATGTACTTATTACAATACAGATACTGTGAAATGCAAACAAAATATTCGAAATTTAATTAGTAAGTCCTGAGAAATAAACAAACAAACTGCATGGGGTCGATACAGGTTATACCTAATTATAGATTAATTTATCATCGTAATATTATTGTAATATCTATTTATGCTATTTTTACAGAGATTTATGGTTGGATTTGGTAGCGCTATCAATATTAGGCATGTCAGTTGCATTAACTTTGCTACCTACATTTCAAGGAGTTTTGACTAGTTCTATGTGAGTATTTTTATAATTTGATTAAATGAGTGTGGATAATTTAGGATATAACTAACGAAAACGTGCCCTTTATAGTTCTTTATTACTTAATTTATAACAATTTATTACAGATACGAGGGCGGCTGCCCAGAGGCGCTTGCTACGTATAGCGCGGTAGCAGGAGTATGGTCATGTTGTTATTCTTTGGGAGAAGTGCTTGGACCAGCTTTAGGTGGTGCTCTTGCACAACGATATGGATTTCCATTATGTGCTACTCTTTGTGCTGCTGCTTGCTTTTTGATGGTAAAAATTAATATGTTACTTGTACATATATCTCCTTCTGAATCACACTATTAAATAAAACTAATAATATGTTGTTTTCAGGGTCTTATAACTCTTATATTTTTTTCATTGAGAGAGTCATCTAAATCGGATATATCAAATTCATCTAATTCAATTCCATACTCCGATACTACATGGAACAGTAACCAATTTTGCCAAGAACGATCACGAAGTGCACCAGAAAGCCGTCTTGCAGAAAATTCACCTCTCATAAAGTCCTGTTCATGTGCTTCTAAAGCTGGTAAATAATAAATTTTACTCCATTTATTAGGACACAGGTCCCTTTAATACGAAGGGGATAAGCCCATAGTCCACCACGCCTAAGCTTAGTGCGGGTTGGTTGGGCTTTTCTTTTCTTCCATAAACTTGCTTGATTCTTAGATATGGATTAGATGTTTTTCTTTACCATAAGCGGTAAATTGTTGTAAGGGGTGATCATGCTGCAAATTATTTGTGCGTGAGAATGTCAGATAATTTGGCTTTCACTCTTTGTCTATGTATTTAATATGCAGTTTCTATAATGAAAAATCATAATTTATATAAAAATATAATTTACTAGAAATAAAAATTATAATAATGTGATTAAAATCATTCCTTATTTTTAGCATTTTACGTGTACCAAACTACGCCGTCGAATCAACTCTGTTTCGTACATAATAAAAGTAGAAAAAGTGGTTCAGCAAGTGTTGCAGATTTCATAGCATACTTCTTAAAATTTCAGTATATGACTGACATGTACATAAAAATAAGAAAGAGGAAAGCAAAAAAAATAAACAGTAACACAGCAAATAACGAAGAGTTATATCAAAACTACCTTGATAATAGTGAAGAAGATGTCGGTGACAATTCAAGGGTTAGATTTAACGAAAAAGTAGATGAAAATGAATGTGTAATAAACAACAGTATTATAGAGAATGGACAATGTCAAAACCACGAAAATAGCTACTGTTCATACTTAGACAAAACAATATTTGGGCCTGTCGTTATGAAAATGAACAAAGAAAATGTCATTATTAAAAGAAACAACAAAGGACTTGTGGCGAAATTCATATCAATGGATGAGAAAAGGAGGCCTTCAAATGAGATAATACAACACAACCTTCAGAAAGTTCATTTTTACGAGCAAAGTCCTGAATGCGCAACTCTTGAAGACATTTTTGTGAGTAATAATTTTAAAAGATTGTTAAAAAATAAAAATGTCAATAATTCCTTTTCATTAACAATGTATAAATTATTAAAATTTAATCAAAAGTAATAAGGCCATAATAAAAATTACTTTTAAAGTACTTATTATGTAAAATATACTATCTAAATTAACTTTCCTAATATGCCACATATTTTCTTCTTTATATGGGTTTTAATCCATATAAATGTGAAAATCACTTCCCTGTTGCTTAAAGTAGAAATAGGTAATGTACGACCACATTAAGCACCAGAACCCACTTCGGTGATTGAATGACTCTATAGACAATAGTATTAACGTTGGATTGCTGTTAAATACAAAGTTTCGAATGTTTTTAACTCATGATATTGTACTTACCGCTAAAATAACCTTTACAAAGTATTTTTTAAGTCGATAATTAGTGTTTTATTTTAGGATGGATGTGGCTGCAGAGATGAAGTTACCTACGCAAGAGGAACAGTCACTGTGTCCTCGGCAGGAGCCTGCGAGGTTTAATCAACAACAATTTTAATTTGATACTACCAGAATAGAATAATATTAGTTGGTCAAGTTAGAATATTTTAAATTAACTTAAATATAAATAAATTTTATTAATTTTGATAAAATAAAGAATAACATTTTTATCCTGGCGTTTTAACAGAGCAACGACTTTTCCTATCGCGCACATCACTAGTACTTTACAAAGCTTAGAGGTTCGATAGGAGTTTACCAACACATTTAAAGAGCACACAGTCATAGAAAAATATAGGGCGGTTTCCCCTAACTTTTGAATGTGTGCGTCTATCTTCACGTCAAACAAAAAACATCTCTTTATAAGACATGCTACCCTGGTAAGATCGACCTCCGTTCACGATTTTCCGGCGTCGCCGTTATGGTCGCAAAGCCCTTGACCACTGTCCACGTGTACCAATTTTCATAATAATTTTCCCTGGGAAGAACGATCTGCCCTCTACGAAGGCTACGAAGGCTACGACCTATTGAAAACATTGGTACCAGGCAAGTATAAAAGAAAGGAGGTGAAGCGGCTACGAAAATTTCGCTTTGTCGCTTAGCAACGAACACTTGTCCTTCCATGACATAGAATAGAAAATAAATTAAGAAACTGAGTTATTTTTAAAATTTTAAGTATTCTTAATTAGAGTGTATGTAATGTATGGATTACTGATTTTTACTTATATATATATATATATATATATATATATATATATATATATATATATATATATATATATATATACTCGGCGTCGTGGTCACCAGACGAGCAGAGCAAGGCAGACATATTAAGTACATTGCATAATGAGGATCAGTACAGTTATAGCAAATGCCATATTACAAGTATCCACGTTATTAATTATGACATAAAAATTATATACCTTTTTGAATTATCCAAATCGGACCAAAACTTACGAAGATATTAAGTAATAAACATGACGCCGTGCTGCGGGCAAATTCAAATTACGCGGGCGCGTGTGACGTCATTATGATGGATCGAACACAGGCGGCCCGCCGCCCGAGTACCGCGCGACGCTGTTGGCAACTATTTTTAAGAGTGTTAGCAATTTAAGTTTTTAAGAGTGCTATTTTGTAATATTTAAGTATATATATAGCTTAATATGAATGCATATAAAATAGAAGCTGGTTTTGTGCAAGCTCAATCACCTTCTAAAAGTGAATTCAAATACTTATTGTTGAGTCTGGGGTCTTCCCTTCATATCCCTCAGAGATGAAATTTATCAAACCGTCAGGTGTTAATTATTAGTTACTAACATATTTGTTTACGATTTTTACAATTATTACCATATTCACTTATTAAAGAAACGACTGAAGACGGTAATTTTGAAGATTTTGAAGAGTTTTTAATCTATTATATATATAAAAATGAATCCCTATTTCCCTTGGTCACGTCATCACGCGTGAACGGCTGGACCGATTTCACTAATTCTTTATTTGTTGTGTTTGTTATTGTCAGGAGAAGGTTCTTACGAAATAAAATATTACGAAAATTGCGCGGAGAATTAGAAAATTCAACAACAATTAACCACCATATAAAATTATTTTAAATCTTACCTTAGCGCTTTAGACAATATAAACTTTTTTAATATGAATGAAAACCTTATGACGTTTGATACACAATTAACGGAAAGGTTTATATGTATAATACACTAGCAGAACCCACGGCTTCGCTCGCACTTCGCGCACTATAATTTCGGACCAACATGAAAAACAGAAATATAATAAAATAATAATATGCTATATAAAATAATAATATAATAGAGCTGAATTTTACCATTTCTTATCATTTAACACAGTGCAACGAAATTCTATATGTACCGTTTTGAACTTTTTTTATGTAGAAAAACGCATAGGGCTCACTAGTGAGAAAAGCCATGTTAGTGTAGTAGGTTATTTTCTGGAGTCGTCTAAAACAGTGCAGATGACTCCTCCCCTTTACTTGAGGTAATTGAGGACTCTGGGCTCCGGGACTGAAGGGTATTCCAGGGCGAGTTCTGTACATCGCCCTGGAATACATGTTCAATGTACGTCTTCGCGTTGGAAAGTTCCCGCAGATTTAAAAGGAGGAGAAATTGTGTCTGTTGCCCAAGGAGGGTAAGATGGACAAGCTCTTTTAGTACATTCTTGCTGCCCGTATCACTCAGCATCTCGAGATGGGGCCGGGTCTTTCAGAGGCTCAGTTCGGGTTAAAGACGGGTCGGTCGACCGTGGACGCCCTGAATGCCCTGAAGGTTGGGTCTCTGGCCGCAGTGAAGGAGGGAAGCGTGCTTTTAGCCGTCTCATTGCATGCAGCTAACTCCTTCAACACTCTGCCGTTCGAGACTTTACGAGAGACACTTCTTTGCAAGTTTTGCAAGTTTGTAAGAATGTATGGATGTATGTTTGTTACTCTTTCACGCAAAAATTATTCTATGGATTTTGATGAAACTTTATAATAATATAGCTTACAAATTAGAATAACACATAAGCTATAATTTATCAATACTAGCGAAATTCACGCCGCATTCGCGCTAAATCTAGGCAGTAACCCAAGCGAAGCGAGAGAGAATCACTAGTATCAACTATTTAGTTGAGTTGAGTACCAACATAACTAAACATATCATTTATTGGGTAAAGATGTAGATAAGTTCATCGAAATAATCTTCACAACAATGTCTTGTAGTTTGGACAGAGGATGGAGATTTATCATCTCTTTTTTCAACGGAAAACCATTTTCTACGAAGTTTTGGGCCCTTTGGAAAGTAAAAAATAGTCAATATAGCGTTTTAAAACAAGTGTTTATACATTTATGCACAAAACAATATTAATATATAGTTAAAAAGGTCAATTCGACACAAATTGGACACTTAGATTTGATATTAAAGTTACGAACACACCGCGCGCCTTACCGTTGCCAACGGCTATTCGTTACTATGACGTCACAGCTACAGCGGCGGCACGCAGCAAAATTCGCTAGTAATTTCTTTATAACTTCGTCAATTTTAGTCGTAGAACAAAAATTTTTTCACTATATCTTAAGGATTTCTTAGCTCTATAAATCTGTATTCTCAACTAAAAACCGTACGTATCCTCATTTAGAAACACTGTTAAATAGCCCAGTAAAAATAGAATTTCACCTTACACTAAATTTCCGATCCAATTTTATTATTTATATGGTTTAGGGTCATTTACTGAGTATAAAATAACAAAATGCTGACAGATCCAGGTGGAGCTTCAAGCGCCGTCTTAAAAAACTTTTTTGTCAATATCTCGGAAACTATGCACTTAAGCGCAAAAGTTAATGAAACTATTAGTATAGAAAATAAAATTTCGCATCTTTTATTTCTTGTAAACTTTTTTGTAAAACTTACCTATTGCTCTAAAGTGCGCATAGTTGTTAGTTTTCGAGATATAGACCAAAAACTTTGATTCTTCTTCATCTGGTTCTGTCAGCATTTTGTGATTTTTTCAATAAGCAACCCTAAACTTTATAATAAAGATATTTTTCTGTACTTTAAACTTATTTTTATTAATAATATTTGTTTACTTATATATTATTAATAATATTTGTATACAAAATCACGTTCATCATTGTTTAGGATTATTTAAAAAAGGGTATCCATAAAAATAGTTACATATAATACTTGAGACATATTTTATATTTAGAAAGGTTATAACCTCTATGTTTAAGCATTGACGTCACTACACTGTACATTCATAGGGAGGGTGAATACTGAGGGTGGATGAGAGGGATAGAGAAAAGCGAACGAGGGAGGAGCCCTCTCCACGAAATCGATATATCGTTCCATCCCCTAGATGGGGATTTCTAAGTAACCTCTGTTTACTCTGATATCCTGGTAACAGCTACGATGCAATGTCGGAAAATTCTACGAGCTTTCGCCTACGTAGCCTGCCATTGTACGTTGTTTGCTACGAGCTCAAGATATTTATTTAATTTTCTTTCAAAGGTATGTTAAATAATTAAGCTGTAGAGTATACATTTTATTTATTTGATCGAGCAAAAACTACTTGACTATGCTTAAACTACTAGACCAAATGAAAGTATCCTTCTCTCAATTTATATACTTATTTCAAATTCTAATAAAAATTAAAAGACTACACATTTTTATTAAGAATGGGATTTGAATCTACACCACGCTAAGACCCCTAGTATTGGAATAACTCATACTAATGTAATCATCATATAAGTAAAATTGAAATGTTGAAATTACGGAAAAAACAAAATTATCGCGTTCACGTGACTCGGTTATCATCTAATAATGATTCCATAGCAGATGCCCATTGCATCGATTTCAGTTAATTGATCCATGCTCTCATTTGCGTTCCTGTATCACATTCTGATATAACGTGACTACGACGAACGTAGTCATAGTTTACTAATTTAAAATTTAATTTATTCTAAAAGTATACAAAAACTTTTTTGCGATGCAAGTCCTTATTTTAATATGTGTTTTTGCTCTAGCAAATACTAATACCAAAGCTTCGGCAGAAAAAGAAAAGTGTGAAGGTGTTAAAGTGCATGATAAATTTCACAAAAAACTTCTTATAGGAATGGGTTTAAATCGCCCTTACCAGTTGGCATATGATCACAGTGAACACAAAGTATTTTTCAGCTATAACTTTGGAAAAGATGACGAAGATCTTTTTGAAATTGGCTATATTGAAAAGGGACATATAAAACATAAGGTAATAAAAGAAATTGAAAATGGATTTGCGATTGCTATAAATAACAAAGACAATGTTATTTATTTTGGCGGTAGTAATGGTATCTACAAACATCATATAAATTCTAATGATAGTAAAGTTGACAAAATTGTCAGCGGTCGCAATGTTTGGGATATGTTTTTTAAACATAATCTGTATTTCATTGATTATCCAGCGCAGCGTTTGTATAAATGTGAACATGAAAAATCTGGAATAAAAATTCAACATCAGAAACATATCCATGAAAAAATTTATCAGTTTGCAATTGACGGAGACAACGATATTTTTATTACTAATGAGACTGGGTTGTACAGAATAAAAAATGGTACTGATCATCGAATATTTTATGAAGGGCCAAAACTTTTTAGAGCCATCGAAATAAACAATAAGGGTAAAGCCTATTTTACTGGTCAGAATGGTATTTTCATTGCCGATAAAGAAAGTAATACATTGGAGAAAATAGCCCATATCAAGAACATTTTTGGTTTAGCTTTCGATAGTGATGATAATATTATCTACTCAAATCCCAGTGAAATAATTAAATTAGTTCCTGAGGAATGCAAGTAAGATTAAAATGTATTAGTGCTACAAGATATTTTGAAGTTTATATATGTGAAGCTTACTTTAGTAGTATTAGGATATTATGATATGATTTGAAACCCTTTATTATGCATATTATATAATTAAAAACATACAACGTATCATCTCTTATTTTATTGCGCAGTATTAAACTATAATGTAATCTAAATTGTTACTTAAAGGTATACATTACAATGATTTATTTTTCCCAATTAAATTCGTTAATTATTGTAAACAATTAAGATTATTTGGAAAATAATGCCCGGACAACTTTATGTTACAAATACCATATAACAAGATATTTGTTCCCTGACTAATCCGACAAACATTTGTGATCCAATTTACAACTATGGATATTTACCTGTTTCAATATAATTTTAATCTTACACTGTTGCAGTAAAGCTTCATTTTCAATGGCTTTGTGTTTCAAGGGTAAATGTCAAAGGCTTTTATGCAATGACGTCATTCCTCCTTCGTGAAGCGGGTTGGGTTGTAAGGCTTTCTTTGAGCTCATTGCTTTAACGAGAAAATGATATTAATCTGCACGAATACATAGCTGCCTGCTTTGTTTTATATCAATAATTATTCTGGAGAGACTTTTTTCATTTTATAAATTTTATCATGTTTTTGCTATAATTTAATTAAAAGCTAGATTCCGAAATTGAGCTCTATATAGGCACTAGTAACACACCCGCGCTCCGCTCGGGTTAACCCCTTGATTCCTTTTAACGGTAAGTATAGAGTTACTACTTACTTATTCAAAAATTAGATAATTTCCCGCTTTAAAAATTTTTCATCGAAAATTGATTTTCTGGTTCTCGTCAGAGAGAAGGACATTATAAAAACTATTGCTCTGCACTACGATAATATTGACTATTTCAATAAGATTTTCCAAAAAGATATATAATGTACGGATTCGACTCAAAATTTTGTTATAGGTATCAGGCGCGGTCGCAGCCTAAAATTTTGGAGGGGGTCACTCAATACACATTATTGCACAAGACACAATTTTTTTTAACCGACTTCAAAAAAGGAGGAGGTTATATGTTCCATTGTAGGTATATATTTTTTTATGTATGTTCACCGATTTCTCCGCCGTCTGTGGGCCGATTTCAAAAATTTTTCTTTTGTTCGGTAGAGTATAGCTCCGAGGGGGTCCCATTGTCACCAAGTCAGATTCTGATGATGGGATCCCAGGGAAATCGAGGGCAACTCTCAAATTTTATAGGCACCTATTAAGTTTTTGATATATTTTCTAAAGATGTTCAAGCATTTGTGTCTGAAAATCATTATTTCATGTGGATGAGCTGATGATGGAAGGTACAATTCCTCGACGGTTCTTTTTATGTTTGTTCATTAATTTCTGCGTCAAATGTTGGCCGATTACAATTTTTTTTTTGTTCGGTAGGGTATACTTCCAAGATATTCGCATTATCACCAAGTCAGGACCTGATGATGGGATCCTAAGGAAATCCAGGGCTACTCTCAAATTTTATAGGCATTTATTACGTTTTTCATATATTTTCTAAAGCTGTTCAAGAATTTGTAATGATGTAAGGTATATCTCCTCAACGGTTAGGAGTTGAAAGAAAATTCTTTTAATATTATACGTACTTATGAACCGATAGTCGCAATTCTTCAAGATATTAGGTTGATCTGATAATAGAAGATACATCTTATCTAGGAGTTACGTGGAAAAATAGGCCACAAATCTCGATTGACTACTGTCGTATACTCCAAAACTTTGCTGACTTATTGGAGCAGTAGTTTAGTTAGCCTACCAATATTATATTTAAACAAAATATCTAATTTCCACAAAAAAATTAAAAATAAATTATTTTTTTAACAAAACGTTACAAATCGAAACTAAAAACAGAAAAATAATTTTAATTACTTAGTTATTGTTGGAGTCTGTGCCAGCCAAATCAAAATAATCTTAATACAATATAATGAATGTATCAATTTGTAAATATAATCAAAATATCTGTTCGAAAGTTCATTGCAAAGGCAGGATAAAACTGTCCTTCTTGGCTGGCACCGACTCCAACAATAACTAAGTAATTAAAATTATTTTTTCTGTTTTTAGTTTCGATTTGTAACGTTTTGAAGTCGGTTTTATACATTACTTATAAAACAAATGGAAGTCGTCTTTTTGTATTTGCGAATCGGGTGATAATATTTGAGACGTCTATTCCGGGTGAATGTTTAGCAGAGCTAAACCTGTTAATCGCTATTCTAACATGTTTCATCATGTTCATAAAACACCACTAGATGTCAGCAAACTATAAATTTATCGCTGTTAGGCGATAGCTAGAAATTTCCTTTTATTATTTGGCAAATTTTTGAGATTTTTCAATTTGACCTTAGATTTGGGGGGGGGGGGGGGTCATGTCCCCTGTGACCCCCCCCTTCGGACCGCGCCTGATAGGTATGTATTGACAATTGGCGGCTCTATAGGTATATTATTTCTATATAAGTACGGAATACCTTCATCGGAAACCTAATACACTGTCTTTATCTATGATAACAATGCTGTCAATCCGCCCATCGCTCATAAATAGGTTGATTAATTAACAAACATTGTTTTGCTTGAAATATAATATAATTTAATATAACGATATCTCGTATCTACTAGAGCAATGGAACAGCCAAATGTATATTTATATATCAACATTTTCTATAATACTACTATATGTCAATTGCTTCGTTAGTCCCACTAAAAATTAAAGCCGCCTGGACCGATTTGTGTAACAAAAAAACGTCTGGAAAATAGAAAACCTTAGATCGGTCCAATTTGTACGGGAATCACCGTTAGAACGTATCGTATCGTATATACCTACTGTCGTATATACAGGTATAGACATCGTAGACGAACCCATGCAAAGCGAGGGTGAGTCGTTAGTATAATTATACCGATAATAGTTAATATAAAATATAACAGACTGACATGCCAAGCTACGTAAGCTGTCTCTAAGGATAATTTCGCAGTTCTCTAGTAATAGGGCGTGGGAGTAAATTACAAAACTCTTCGATTTCCTACAAGCGAACTTTACAAAGCGACAAGTTTGAAGTTGTCAACTAATTCACTTTATGTTGAATAGCTTGTCAGACATATTTTATGTTATATACTTTAGTTTACAATATTTTTGATATATTAATATCATATAAAAATTTCTGTGTATGGGTTTTATTTATAAGTAAAATGTATATATTAAATAAGGTATATTTATCTGTAAAAAAATTCAACTCGACTAAGTTAAGCTTTAAAAGTGCAGTTGACTTTTATTTCATTTTAAAGAGTACCTATTATTAAAAGTAAATTTATTTTTTATTAATAAAATCACTAATATTATTGGTTGACAATTAATTTATACCTACTATTTAATATCTTATATAGAAATTATGTTAATAAATATAAAGAGAAATTAAAGAGCGTATTATAATTAATTATTAAAAAGAAAACACAATTAAGTGCCTAAATTTTATTTAATTGAAGGTCTTAATATCTCAAATAAATAAGTTATAGAAACAAAATTGATACTTAAGATTAAAAATAATAAAATTCTCTTCTTATCACTATAGCGCATTGAATCATCTTTGGCATGTTTAATATACTCGTAGTTATATATTATATACTATGAAGAGTTTACAGTATATATTACTTTTTAGCTTATATGCTTAATAAATATTATACATTTAATTTACCATTTTCTGTGTTCCAGATATATATAGAAATTAATGGTTGGTATAAATCTATTAATATTACAAACTCATCTTCAGTCCGACCCTTGCCGGGCTTACAATAATTTTTGTAGCAATTTTATACGTACATCATAAAATGAACATACATAACACATGCAATGTTGTATATGTACATTATATAACAGTCATACTCGAAGCTATGCAGCGAAGTGCGAACATCGTAAATCTACTTTTGTGTTCCCTAGCAAGGTCGCGTTGAAAAATCATCATTCATCGTTAGAGATAAATAATAAAATTTGAATTACAGTCTAATAAATTTATAACTTACGAGTACGGTTTTATTAGATTACATATAAAATACTTTAAAGTGCATATATAAATGTAAAATATATATCAGGTAAGTATAATTAGTATTAAATAGAAGAACTTAAGTATTATATAAAGTTGAAAACTTATGATCCTAAAAAAAGTCGTTTATTAAGTATGTTTAATGACTGTTTCTTTTTAACATAAAAGTTAAGAACTGATAATGTTGACTATCACATAGGATATAATAGACATAACTAAAGTTATAATGGGCTTGTCGGCGCTATTTCCGCATACCATTCGTCTTGACGCCACAGATAGATTCTTATTTTGAAGTAAGGCGTGCACAGATTCGATTTCCCATCGTGCTAAAGTACCAGGATCTCTAGAGAAAAGAACTGAATACAACTGTGCTGGCGAATTGTTTGTTGCTTTCTGGCAAAAGTTTAGGACTAGATGATCACTAACAGCTTTTAAGACTTGTACTGCTCCATTGAAATGCATATATGATGGACGGGAAGCCAATGTACCTGAAAAAGAAATTAAATATGTAATAAGCAATTTACCTATCTTATTTTTAAGAAATACAAAATATAAGTACTTGTTTGCTTAACATTTTGCGCTGATTATAAAGAGCAAAGACTATATACATCAATATTTGCCATACGTTATAAGCGGTAACTTCTGGTGTAAATTTATATGTACATATATCTAAATAAAAATATCACGTTTAAAACTAGGTCAGCCTGATCACTAATAAAATTCTGTTCTTCAGATACTACTAGTGGGAGGAGTGTCTCGAAATTCCTGATTGATAATATTTTTTCATTAGTATGCGCAAAAGAAAGTACCATTTTGTTCATTGTACACATGCCAATAGCCGGCTGAGTCGTTGCGGAAGTACAGCGAGTATTCAATAGTCTGGCCTGCTTCGTCCCACAGGAGACGCAAATGACGGTTATCCCGCTGGAATCTCTCTTTTATATGCTGCACGTGGTATAATTGACCTTCGGTGGAGGGCTGAAAATAATCATTTATTTTTAAATTAAAAATGTCGCGGGTGTTGATAAATGCCTTATTAAATTAACATTTCATTTTTTTAATTAAATTTTAGAGAGTTTTTAATATATATACAGGGAGCAGATGTAAAACTTTCTTATACTTCTTTACTATCTAATGTTGTCTATTGTTACTATATATAATATGTACCTAATTACAATGTTTCAATAGGTATGCTAATAATTGATAGAGCTATAAAGTTTTATGCCTAATGCCCAACAATATTACAAAAACGTTTACAGTATAATTTTACAATATAGACCTTATACATATAAATCAAATGAATATATTGTGTATGAAGGCAACCTGTTTGTGTGGGTCGTGGGGTTTCCCGTAAATATAAAATGATAACTTCGGTCATAATTATTATCTGTTATTGACCACAGATTACGTAAAAGTTGTTTTGTAGCCATGACTGTGTGGGATCGAGTATAATATTTTATTATTTAGAATTTAACCCTTTTCATAACATCCCACTATACTGCTTGGCACTTGTCGAATGGCACGTTGACGATACATGTAGCTCAGTTTGTATTGACTCTACTTTCTGCGCCAGCGTTTGCGCGTTCGAGTCCCGCTGGGGGCATTCATTTGTTAAACACGAATGTTTGTACTCCAGTCATGGGTGTTTGTATTTATAATATGTATGTATTTAAAAGTTATATATGTGTAGAATATCAACAATCTGGTTTCGGTAATTCAAGCCTCGTATAGCTTACACGGAACTAGATGGTGATGTGAGTAATAACGTCCCAAAATATTTATTTTATGTAAGGTTAATTTTAAAAACAATTAAATTATCAATATACCTATAAGATATTATGATTTTACATTAAGATTCTTGTCTTTCTTTACTACCTACCCTTACGTTAGTTGTGAATCAAAGAACTGTACGCTTGGCTTTATTGACTCAATTGTTAGAGAGAATTTCAACAGCATTTGATAGTCATTTTTATCTTTTGTGCCTAACAATACTACTATTTGCGTCCTATGCAATTCTACAACTAGCCACATTGGTTTTTTAACACAATTTTATTGCCTTCACTACCTTACCTTACTAACTACACACTTAATAAAATTTTGGATCAGCATTTTTGACTACTTTTGATTCTCTTAATTTGAATCATGTTTCCGTCTAAATCAATTTTTATATACATATATTTCTTTCATCAATTTATAATCTATGAATTTCTTTAATAGTTAGTTTTATTTATTTATTTATTTTATTTATTTATTTATTTATTCTCTCTTACATCTATCTTTACAGTTTCCTAATGCGATAGAGTAACTTATCCTGAGATTTAACAAAAATTATTTCCTAAAATCAACAATAAGAATATAATAGAAGTAAATATATAATAGTGGTAAAAACATTTCCTACCTAAATAAAATACTAACAAAAATTATTACCTACTATCAACAGATTATAAAAATAAAAAATAAAAAATTTACATAAAAAACCTAGATTTAACTATAACTTATTTCATATAATGCGACCTTCGTGAATTCACTCAGAGTACAACAAAATATGTCAATTTTATCTTGGACTATGTTTAGTGTTCTGAGTGCGCGCGTGAGCGGCGCGTGCTGCAGCAAGTTAGTCCTCGCGCGCGGTACCGCCAGCAGCTGCGGCCGGCGTCTGCGATATACGTACCGGTCAGGGACTCGGAGTGCCAACTGATCCAGCACGTCTGTGTTATGTACTCTGCCTATTAGAACTGTGTACAAATAGCGTGCAAGAGTAAATTCCCTTCTAACCCTGATTTCATTGTAACCTACCATACCTAAAATGAACAATGTTGGATACATTAATGGATAGAGTGGATACACTCCATACAGTCGCATGTACAGGTATCTTAAAAATTTATTTTGTACTCGCTCCAGCATAAGAGTGTACTTGTTTTCGTGCGGCGACCAAATCATCGCATTGTATTCCAGTTGGCTCCTAACCAGTGTATTATATAATGCAGTAATTGCGTAAATATTTGTGAAATCATTAACTGTGCGTAGTATGAAACCCAAACTTTTGTAAGCTTTTTTACAACATTTAATGATGTGTTCACGAAAAGTTAATCCTGTATTCATACCCACTCCTAAATCACGAACTTCCTTGACCCTAGTCATGGGTACACAGTCTTCTATCATATAATTATGTACAATAGGGTTGTGGCTACGAGAGAATGTAATTGTGACACATTTTGAGGTGTTAAACTGCAAGTTGTTTTCCTTGCTCCACCTAGTCACCCTATCTATATCACTTTGTAGCCTCGTGCAATCCTCCTTACATACTATAGGTAGGTATAATTTAAAATCATCTGCAAATAATAGGCATTTTGCTTCTTGGACCATTTTGGGGAGATCATTAATCATTATTATGAACTCCAAAGGACCTAAATTACTACCCTGGCTTACTCCAGACCTCGTGAAATATATGTCTGATCGGTATCCTGCATATTCTACATATTGCTGTCTGTCAGTCATGTAGCTAGCAAAGAAGTTGAGTAAGTGTGGTGTAAAACCAATGCCTGCTAGCTTTCTGAGTAGGATATCATTATCTACAAGGTCAAACGCTTTTTTGAAGTCGAAATAGACTGCGTCGACCTGCCCGCCCGCGTCCACCGTCGGTAACACGTCCGCCATATACGCAAGAAGATTACTGCTTGTACTTCTATTCGGCCGAAACCCGTGTTGTGAATCCGATAATTGTATACCCATTTGATGATATACGCTCTTCTGTATAGCTGACTCAAATATTTTTGCTGGAGTCGACAGGACTGCGATAGGTCTATTACCATCCAGGTTTCCTTTGGCACCAGCTTTCGGTACTGGTACTACCCTAGTCGTCTTCCATCTTTCCGGAAATACTGCTGCTCTCAGGGATTGGTTATATATATGAAGCAGAGGCTTAGCTAGAACAGATCGGCAGTCTCTAAATATATACGGTGGTATACCATCTGGTCCTGTCGATTTCTTTGGCTTAAGTTGTTTAAGGGCGTGCTGTACCTCACTGAGCTGTAACGCGCTAAGGTGTACGCGTGCTGCCGCGTTCTCACTGCCAGCCACCTGTATCGCTGAATTTACATCTAATTTAGCCTTACACGGACTGTACACCGAATAGAAGTAATTGGCTAACTCATGTACTGATTGTTCATTCGTCAGAAGTTCACCATCTTTATACATTTTCCGAGGACTTCTATTGCTTTTTTTGGAGTTTATATACCTCCAGAAAGATATAGGGTTTTCCTGTAAATTACTTTGAACGATATGCTGATGGTGCGTATACGCTTCTCTTATGCTTTGTTTGACCTTAGCCCTAAATTGTGAAAAAACCTCGTAATCTAAACCTGATCTACTTTTCTTGTATACTTTATGAAGAGTAGCTTTTTGTTGTATTAATCGGATAACATCGGCGGTATACCACTCAGGATACACGTATTTAGACCTACTATAACATTGAATTTTTTTTGGAACACATTGTTCTAATATTTTATTAATAGACTCGTAGAAGTAATCTAAACTCATTTCTAAATTTAATTCATATATGGAAGACCAGTCTGTGGTCTCAATTAAATGGTACAACAAAGGAAAGTTAGCTTTTTTAAAATGCCATTGCGGAGGTATTTTGATGATGTTTGAAAATGTGTTTGACCTTGAATGCGCGATAGTGTCAGTGTGAGTAACCGATCGCAAGCAAACAGTTACATCGAGCGGTGGATGTTGTACGTCGACCGGCACCAACGGCTGGGTCGCCCCGCTCACGCGCACACCATCTCCCCGCTCCTCAACCGTGCTCAATACTAGATCTAGACATCTATCATTACAATTGTAAATATTGTTACTCTGAGTGAACCCACAATAAGTCATAAAATATTCAAAATATTGATTTACACTAAGTGGACAAGAGTACATATTGAAATCTCCTAACACTAAAACCTGGTCGTAACTGTTACATAGCTGCTCAATTATTCTAAACATTACCATATATTCACATTCACTACTATTTGGCGGTATATAAACAGCGCACAACAAAAACAAAAACCGGTTTCGAAGGTAGACAGTAGCGCAAACTATTTCGAATATATGATTGTCAATGTTTACATTGTCAGGTATCGTAATTCGTCTCAGTTCGAAACGCGGTGTGGCCACTAAAAACGCGCCGCCTTGTTTGCGTCCATCTGTTCGGTCACACCGAATAATACTATGACCTGGTGGGACCAGCTCACCGTCGTAAATCGACTCATTACAACCTGTTTCCGTAATGATGAATAAATCAGAATCAGATGAAGCAATAGCCAAATAGAAATCGCTTGTCTTCGTTCTAAGTCCTCTCACGTTTTGATAGTAAATTTGTATATTCTTACTATTTTTTGTCACTTTGTTGCTCACGGTTGTTTCGTCGAAACCACACCCACTCGCAAAATTCAATATTTATAGGCCAGTGTTCTGGTTGGCATAATACGTTATATTTACTTTCAGGGAGTGCTATAATAAATGAAGAATAGTCTCTTTGAGTCTTATGTTTTATTTGGTCAATCTTTATGGGCACTTCATTCCCACAAATATTTTTAACATAATTTTGTAGGCTTTCAATTGTGGTTTCTGTGTCTAACCGCCAAACATGCAGGTACCTTTTTCTCTCTGATCCCTTAATTTCAATTGAATTCGTACTTTCTCCTTTTTTTACCTCATCGTTGGGATATCTCTTTTTCTTGTTTACCATCGTCCAATTACTAGTTTCCATTTTATTTTCTTTTTGAATAGTAATATCCGTTAGATCATTTTGTGAATCTATCACAATACATTGTTTGTGCACAAACGGCTCCGTGGGTTTCATGGCCACACTTTTATTATCCGCTGCCTTCTTTTGAGTTTGTTTCTTTGCAACATTTGCAAACGTTAAAACTGACTTTTCCGGCTGCTGGACTGCTGACTGCTGACTTTTCTCCACATTACAAATTGATTCTAGTTCTTCCTTTTTCTTTTCTAATATTTTAATATTAGCCTCTAAAAGATTTATTTTATTTACTTTTTCTTGAACTACCTCCAAAATCTTTTGTACTTTTTGTAATTCGTTTTCCGTAACAATAAATCTCTTTTGAAGTAGGTCGTACTCCTTTGCTTGTCTATCTAGTCGACAATTAAAATCATATCGCAACGCTCTTAACTCTTTTAGTATCTCATTTTCTACTACTATAGAATCAACGGTAGTCGGACCGCCGCCGCCACCTCGCTTGATATTGACGTAGCTAGGTGTAACTGGTTCCTTATTCGCTTGCTTGGGTCCTCGTACTGGCGTGTTCAAATTACCACCTTTAGGGATAATGCTCGTGCACTCTGGGCATAGCCATTTACTTCCACTTTCCCCTATGGTAGCCTCCAGCTTTTCCTTCCCCAATCCAAGACACGCAAGATGGTAAGATTTACCACAATTTTTCTCCGAACACTGCATCCTGAGATCATCACATATTACGGCATGGCAGCCGTCACATTTAGTGCCAAGAATATGCCTATAATACCGATTATAGAGGGGTAGAAAAATTACTTTTTGAATTGTATAAACAAAATACTATACTAGACTAACTATATTACATTAAATTATTTAAATATCAGTATGATGATTAATCTACACTTTCTAGGAGTTACCGCGCCCATTACTATAAGTTAAATCACTCATATTCCTGGGTCACTTTAGTCATCCTCAATTGGCATAACCAAAACATGTTTCGAAAAAGGAACGTTTTAATTCCACTACGAGATTAAATAGGTCAGTCAGATTGACCTGCCTGACATGACTCAAGTGTAATTTACGTGGGCGACCAAAGTTAACCCACAGGTCGCAACCAATAACATCTGGAAATTGCATAAAGATAAGTCATAAAACAGTACCATTACCTTGTTTGTTTATTTGAACTAACTATTCTCTGGAGTTGCCGAATTGAAAAATGTTTTCAAAATCTTTTCTTATCATTTCTCAGGGAAGAAGACTATCTAATATCTCACCGTGAACTTTAGGAGCGGAGCAATTACATATTAATTAACTGAACAAACGATGCCTTGGTCAAAAGCTACTTACAAATAGCGACATGTCATCGTGATTATGACTCACAGTCATCTCTCGTGTGAGTTTTAACAGTTAGTACACATATATCACAGAATTTATCCGAAGTAAAAATATCTTATACATGTTGACCCGGGTAACCAGCTACCATCATGCCAAAGTTCATAAAAATCTGTAAAGTGGTTTTCTCGTGATACGGTCACAGACAGATAGACACAGACAAACAAACAAACAAACAAACAAACAAACAAACAAACAAACAAACAAACAAACAAACAAACAAACAAACAAAACAAACGAACAGTATTTTATTCATCCGGTTATCTAAATTAGCCTAATTTAAAATATTATTATTATTTTCGGAATAAAGATGCAAAATTTTAATTTAGTAAATACATATATGGGTGTGAGTGCAAGGAAATGAGGACCGGGAAGGGACCGCCGCCCGGATAGTGCGGATCAAAATTTCAAATGGGTTGGGAAAATAATTCATAACGGGTAATAAATTCAATTTAATACGAGTAGGTATATATTTTTACATTGCAAGCAAATCACTGAATTTCATTAAAATTTTAATTTGGTATGATGATAGTTGATTATCCCGGTCAACTTATTGTATACTAAAACGGACCTAGGGAACAAACTTGAGTGACTCACTAGTGTTATAATGAAATAATGAAGAAACATGAACGTATCTACTCGTATTTACTCGTATATTCTCTATCGCTTTATTCTAACCATCATTTTTTCCAGTTTTATGTTAGTTTAAACTATACGCATAATTGTTGTATAATTTTATCTGCTAAACTTTATTACGTACTATACATTTTTCTTGAAACTTAATAAAATATCTAAAATCACAATTATATAGCGTAATGGATATATTTTATAATATTTATGCAATAAATCAGTCAATTGATGTCGTGTTCTGTTTAGATTGAGCATTGTGTGCAGATCCATTTATATCTTCCACTTTAACTAGCTGTGAAGGTAGTTCTTTATTAATATTACGCTAGAGTCTTATTGAAATATGAATGCACTATATTAAAAAAACATTTCATATTTACAAAATGATTTAATAACATTTGATTCTTAGAATAATATATTTTTCTTAAGCATTTAAGTTTAATGTACATGATGTCATGTGTCTCTACAATCTACTCTTGTGAATATACAATTTAAATACATAACATATTCGAAAGTGCTTATTAGATACGTTATCTACCGCAAATTAATAAAAAAATACGTATGTAAAAAATATTTACCACTGAATATGTCTAAGTATTTAAAATATGAGTAAATTGTGATCACTCTTCTACAAGGATTTTTGATGAAATTTCGTCCATTACAATATTATGAATATATTTAACACTAAATACTTGTACCTATTTATAATTTAAAAAACATACCCCATAAGTTGTTTGGGGAATTTCATGAGTTTCCCATATTGTTATCTTTGGGCAAGTCTCATACATCTTCACGCCTTCCTTACTGAGATGCGTGTAGAGTTCTACTGCCCCCCACTTCCCCATAACTTTCCTTACGTCCAAATCATCATAATCATGTCCTTTCTCACACGTTACCGTAACATTACTGTCGGTAGAGTTTGTAATTTCATCCGCGAAAACAACCAAAAACAGAAATAAGATCCAAGGCAGTTTTAAAATAGCGCTACCTTGAAAATCCATTTCTTTACGAGTTATTTTATACACACATAATGAAAATGAAACTGTTGTCTTCTAATAACTTTTTATCTAACAGGACGGCACGTGCGAGAAAATATTGCGCGGATAACCGATTGGAGTCGACTGACAATTCGAGCGGTATTGCGCGGGCGCTCCTGACTCACATCGTCGATGTTATCGTATTTGACCCTTAGCCTTACACTCGCACAGAGGTGCCGCTCATCTTTAAAATAATCATAATCATGTAATTAATACAGGTACTTATTATGATGTTAATTATTATAATCGTCCTACACACACGATCTAGAATTAAAATAATATTATTTTAATTTTATTCTGTAATATATTTTGATTTTACTTTATTATACGAAAATATAAGTCAATAAAATTAAATAAATATTTTGGTATAAGACAAAAATTTAGCTTGAACCCGAATATTGTTACATTACCGAACAAACTGTTTGAACAAATTAAAATATTATTTATCATTTATTTTCAACGTAGATGCAATTATTCAAAAAAAAGCAAAAAGAAATAAAAACAGCCTTTTTATTTCGCATCATACTGACGCTCCTTACCTACTACTTGTAACTCTATGGCGTACAATCGAAGCTGGTATTTGTCGCAAGTCGCAACGATCGAGATGTGAACTTATAGGCCGCTAATTGTCATTGTTAGAGCAGTCTTATTATGTGACTAGTACATAATTACAGCATCAGTACCAGTGTTGATTGTAGTACATTGTTTAATAATTAGATAGTTATTTTGTACTTTATGATGTAGTTACTTTACGTAGGCCTTCTATTTTTAGCTCATAGCCGATGTATAGACAGACCAGTTAGTTCCATGAGCCGTGAGCGGTGTTCATATAAAATGAAGAATGCTATTTGACGAAATATTCTACATATATTAAATACCACTCGGTATACTAAGATATTTCAAATATGAATAGCAGTGAACGCCTATGAACACTGAAAAGAAAGTAAAGCGGGTTTAAAGCCCTCTTATTTTTAATTTTAATTTTCAAAGTAAGTAGTAATTAACGATAACAACGAAGCGAAATTCTATTGAAGGAAAATCACAAGTCTAAATGAATTTAGCTTATTTTTATAGGAATTACAAATGGTAAAAAAATAACGAATTTAATAAATTTTGTTTATCGTATTATTAATTGTTTGGACATTAACATACAACACCATCTACTTAGTTCCATTGAATTTTTGAGGTTTGTGTGATGAATACCAGATGGTTGATACACTACATAAAACATACATACTATACTTATACATATGTATATACTTGACACGTTTGGCTCAGTGGGTAGTGACGCTGTTTTCTGCACCAGCGGTCGCGGGTTCGAGTCCCGTTGGGGGCATTCATTTGTTAAACTCGGATGTTTGTTCTCCAGTCATGGGTGTCTATATTTATAATATGTATGTTTTTAAACTTATATATGTAGTTTATCAACTATCTGGTATCCGTAACACAAGCTTCGTAGCTTTCTACTGAACTAGATGGCGCTGTATGTAATAATATATAAACACCCATTACTGGAGTACAAACATTCGTACTCATCATCACACCGGGACTCAAACCCGCGACCACTGTCACAACAAGTAAAGTCACAAACAACTGAGCCATACGTGGCCTAAAAGTTATGTAAATTAAATTTTTATGCAAAATTACTCACCCTGTCCCTCGGTTCCGATATATGTATAACAATGCACGTCCTGGCATAGTCAACTCTTGCATCCCCCGCTAAATGCTGAATAAATTCTACACCATACCACATTCCCATCAAATTGTTTACCCAAATTGAATTTTGGGGTGATCTATCTACACAATAATCTTCATTATATTTAAAAAATGGCATTTCGTAAGGTGTCATACCCTGATTGTAGTTTTGTCTGTTATATCCTTGGCCATATCCATAGTTCGGGGTCGTGTAACTTGGTTTTTGGTACATGCTACCTGATGACGAAGTACTGAACATGTTAGAGTTGGGGGTTGAATATCCCATGGTTGGATAACGAGTGGCTTCAGGGTATGTCGCTATATCACTTCCATAATTTGTTTTATATGGATATTGATTTTGATTATAAATACTCGGGGTAGTGGTGTAAGTAGAATAGCCATTAGTTTCACCATATCTTGGATAACTTGCACAATAAGCTACCGCGAAGAAAAAATATATCGTAATGAATCGATGCATGCTTTTAAATTTGTAATAAGCCTTTAGGATAAATGTTGTGTGACGGTTGATAGCGTGTGACTGTTCTAACTTCTACAAGAGTGGGATATAAACTAATTAATCGTAATTGCCTTCATACACTCGGGGCCAAAAGCTGTAAGTAAGAAAATTCATTTTTCTGGTCTTAGTAAATGTTATTTTCATTTAATATTTAAAGATACAATTTTAATTATAACCAAAGTACCTTTATATGATATGAGTTTTTCTGAGCATCTTTCCGGTATCTTCTTTTTTTCTTGGTAGCAGACTACTAGACTCTCGTATTACAGGGTTTGTTATCGAACTCCTTCTGAACGGGTTGACTGATTTTTACGTGTATATAGGTCACAGGCAATTTTTAATTCTAATATGTGATAAGATTTTTATTTTTTATTTTTAGACCAAATTTTTATTTTTCATTTTTTATGAGTTGGCAACAAAAAATACTTATAACCCTAAATTTTGCAACCTTCTATCACCACCCTATTTGTTATAATAATTAGAACGCGGGCAGAGCCGCGGGAATTGCTAATAATATTATATTAAAATATATCAGGGCCTCAAGTCTGCTATTTTACACGATTTGTCAATATGGAAACAGCGCATTTCAATTCAATTACCATTTGTCCAAAATTTCGTAGTCTACTATATTTAAAATGGTAGTTCATAAGAATCGTATTGAAATTGTAGTAGATAGGGCATCGGTATTGCCATTAGCTCAAAAAAAGTTCATAAAATCGTTTATTGAGGTTTACGGTTTTTAAGTTTAATTATATATTTTATTAATTTATGTTTTAAAGACTAAGCGTTATTTAAAATGATCATAAAAAGCCAAAAAGATAAATTTTAAGTGCAATCTAAAAAATAAAACGTCAAAAATAAATAAGTTTTATCTGTAACTATCGAAGTTTTATCTGTAACTGCCGAATTGACATTTGACATATTTTGTCAATGTCCTATATTACTCTTTGATAGGTTTATTTGTTTGTGGTCGTTAAAATATCGGTGTTCTTTTAAATATTTAAATATGGTTATATTCAAGTAATTTCGGCATTGCTGGACGTATAATATTACTTTTCTCTATGTGCTGGACTTTTTGGAGAGCTAGCCCGAGCTAGCGCTCGGCCACTGTAGCAGAAGTATTGAAGGGCGCAGTCTAGCAAAGCGGCGTTGGGTGGAGTGCGCCCAAATTTTAAATTCTGTTGCGGTAGACTGCCCAATAAATCACCAACTGAATGCTATTTAATCTTATCCTATATTGAATAATTATTTTAAGAAACGTCGCAGGCGGCATATGTCGTCCGAATCGGAAGAAACCGAAGACTTTTGAACTGAACTAAAGTTGAAACAATCTGATGTATTTAGAATAAAACACAAATAAACAATTTCAATAACCATATATTTTATTATAAATGACAAGTTGTATGAGTTTATTATAGATTTACAAAATGAAAATGTATAACATTATGTTGATACAAGCTAGTTTATAAATATAACCATGTCTGGTGGTCTTAAATTCTTATTGTGCAGTTAAATTGCTAGAAGTTAATGAAGTCTTAGATGTACATAGTTTATAAATATAACCATGTCTGGTGGTCCTAACTTTTGACTTTTGAACTGAACTAAAGTTGAAACAATCTAATGTACCTATTTAGAATAAAACACAAATAAACAATTTCAATAACCATATATTTTATTATAAATGACAAGTTGTATGAGTTTATTATAGATTTACAAAATGAAAATGTATAATATTATGTTGATACATGCTAGTTTATAAATATAACCATGTCTGGTGGTCCTAAATTCTTATTGTGCAGTTTTATTTTTTTATTTATTTATTTTATTTATTAGGGAAACAAACAGTTCAATATAATACATACAAACACAGAGCAAAATAATAATTATAAATCAACCAACCAAGTTTCCACAAATTAAATTTTACATACATGCAAGCAAGCAGTGTAATGTTAAGTTAGTAAATCTAAAATTAAATTAACAATTATTGAGAACAAATAATAACAAAATTTATATATTTTAACATTTATACATTTAACAGATTTTTACATGTTAAAAAAAATTAACCATGACAATGACATAAAAATAATATACTATTTTGAACATAATTAATTAATAAAAACAATTATAGAGTAGAATACATTATTACTTAAAATTTAACCTAATATACATTTATTGATATTAGAAATTCCAAAATAAAGTCACTATAATTGATATATTTAAAAATGATTTAAAAAATTCTAGTTAAATTGCTAGAAGATAATATAGTCTTAGATGTACATAGTTTAGAGTAGGAAACTTACAATATAAAGAATATATATGTTAAATCAATACTTGCAATTACTTCACTGAGAGATAATACAGTCTTAAGATGATTATTTATAAAATAAAAGGTTCACAATACTGTAAATAACTAATATTAAGGCATGAAACAACCATTTGAACCTTTGTTGACTTTATAGCCTTGGTGGATGAGCAGCGCACCCAGTAAAACAGGTTACCACCTAGTACAGGGGCCCTTCTGACAAGTTTGTGTTGTAATCTTTGAGTCAATAAAAGTATTTTTATTTTATTTATTTTTTATTTATTCGAACAATTTATACTGAACAACCAAATGTAAATCTTACCGGATAAGATGAATATATTTTATATTACAGTGACATACCTTTCTATTGAGACACCATTTTGATTAATTTAACTGAAGTATTAGTATGAATAACGATTGAGAGAAATACCAACAAGCTAAGGGTCATGATTTTCATGATAATTCATGATAATTAATCAAGAAATTTGTACCCTTAGGACCTCCTGGAACACCTCAAAGTGTTACACTAGTTGTTGATAGTTTTATATCATGATAGCCCGCTCTTTCTCAAAATCATATTCTTGAAATCAGGGTTGTTGTAGAACTTGTTGATTTTAATTTTAATATCTGTAACAAAGTAGTATATATTGTTGTTAATGAATAATAATAATGATTAATACTAATACATAATTAAGGCCACCAGAATCTGCCACAGAAATATGTAGGTATATATTACATTAATATCAATGATGTATTAGGTATGTATTCTTCTGTAAAATGTCCCAACATATTTATTTATTTATTATGTATTCTTAAACTATAGCTATGCCTTTAGTGATAAGCAATGAAATTGAAGTTGTTTTCTAACCTTCGTCTCCACCGATATTCCATCATTCCGATGTGGTTTTGGAATAAATGGAGTTAGCTCCTCCACTAGCCCTCTAACAGTATCCTTCCCGAGGCGAAATGTTTTCACAAATTCTACCTCGGAAATATCCTGAAAGGGGTCAATGGTACTCCTCATCAAGCGGCGGGCTCGACGGCGGTTTCTTCGCTCCGAACGCTGGCGTTCTTGGCGTCAACCGCGTCGGCCAACTTCAAAATGTTCGATCTATAATATTGCTTTTCTCTATGTGTTCGATTTCAATCCAAACATTTTGAAACTTCACAATTTTCACAAATCACACCAAACAAACACGGCTTTTAAGCAACGTCTGCAAAATGGCACATCAATGACATCATTGATAGGTTTAGAACTGTCAAAATATTAACAGACTACGCATTACACTCGATCATTATGTACGGGACTACCAATTATTTGCAAATGTGTCATTGGAGTGTCAGTGACACACTATTTGATATACTTGAATTAGTAGACTACCAAAATTGCAAAAACTAGTTATTTCGATGTCATTGATAGACAAATGTGACACCATTTCTATAGCAGACTTGAGGCCCAGGTGTTGCGATCTAAAAGACTTTCACAGTAAGAACGATAGATGCATGACTCACACCTAACAACAAACCTTTTTGCACTAGTTAAAGAATTTTTATTCTACCCTTTAATACATTATCTTTTTACAATTTAACTTTTTCCAGTTTTATATTTGATCAAAAGTTACTTACATCACTTTGCTACTGGCTGATACTAAAGAGATTAGCAGAGTGTGAAGAGTCAAAATGTGATGTAAAGATTAGGTCATTATAGTGTAAAGAAAATTTAGCAATAATGAGGTCATTATTCAAATTTGTACATCGAATAATTAATTTATAGTTTTTACAATCAAGCCCAGTGAATGTTTTAAAAAATCGTGTAATTTAATGCGTAGCCTCATAAAAATTGAGTGAATTTTATTTAAATTGCTAGTTTTATTTTGTAAGAAGCGAATATTATGTTAGAATTGAAAATTAAATAATAAAAAAAACATTCAAAGTCGCAAATAAATATAGGTATGATATTATTGGCATAAAATGTATCAATATTAAATTCTTCTTAATTAAACAAAATAATTATAAATGCAACTATCTTTTCGGATTTTGTCGCGGATTTATTATGATTTTTGGTTCCCGACGTTTCGAATGTTTTACAGCAATCATGGTCACGGGTTTGGTCACGGGAGAGACTAAGGTATTAGACGTCTCAGGGGGTTACATGCTTGTTACAGACAGTGCCTACCCACAATTTACAAATATTCGAAATGATATCAAAGTAGATTATAAAATTATACATTTTAATTCTAAACATTTAAGATTTTAAATTTTGAAATTATATTATAAATATGGCAATATTATTAACTTATTTTTAGCTACTATAATTATAGTTACCTATTACAATTTTTTATAATATTTGTTAAATTAATATTATGTAGTGTTGCTATTATTAAAATATGTATGTGTAAAAAATTTTTTTTTAGTTTGCAGTAGTGTTTACTGTTTATTAAAGTTACATTCTCTTTGGTAGTGTTGCTTTAAATATTTAACTTTAAAATAATCAAAATACAAGTTGTTTTAATTCCTTCATTTTTTAAAACTTATATTCAAATAATTATAATTAATTCATTAAATTATAATAGATGAAAGTTTAATATTGCTTCAACAATTTATATTTTATTATAACAAAAATCATAATAAATCCGCGACAAAATCCGAAAAGATAGTTTCATTTATAATGTCAAGTATTCGCGTAAACCTAAGAAAGTACTAAACAAAATAATATTCTCAACTCAATATAGTAGCATCATAATTTATTAGCTATATATGGTTGAATTAAGTATATAAAAGTTTGTGATCCTCGTTCCATTAAAACTACTCTTTACGTTTTGAGATAGGTATATGCCAAGTTTTATTAATTTACTAAAATAGCATAACAATGAAAAAAATAAAAATTTATCATATAACCAAACCAATATAACAGGGTTAATTTTCATTTAAGTTAATCCATGAGCCCTGAATCATCTGTAGCTACCTAAATTTTAATGAGAGTCTCAAGGAATAATTAGGAACTGCGTCCACCGGACGAAAAGTTACTCGTAATTACAACGGTAACAATTGGTGGGTTAATTGACACAATTTATTCTGATAGTTCCTGTCTATGTAGTGAGACCTCGTCTAATGGTCAGGTTATAGGTTACTTACCACATCCTCACAAACAACATCATTAGAATAATGGACTCTGGAAAATAAGATGAATAATTCTCATCAGTTTTCATGGATGAATAATTCTCATCAGTTTTCATGGACATGTTAGGCGCAGTTTGTTGTAAACCTACTTTCTTGCGCCAGCAGTCGCAGCTTCGAGTCCCGCTGGGGGCATTAATATTTATTAAACTCGGATATTTGTACTCCAGTAATGGGTGTTTATATCTATATATTATGTATGTATTTAAACTTATATATATAATATAGTGTATCCACTATCTGGTATCTGTAATGCAAGTTTCGTAGTTTACCACAGAACTAGATGGCGCTGTGTGTAATAATGTCACAACATGTCCCAACAATCGTAGTATTCACTAGCTGTGCCCGCAACTTCGTTCGCGTGGATGTCGGAACTTTAGTATTTTTTAGTGCGAAGCGCTGATGGAGGATACCGATACAAATCATTTTTTTTATTTATGCTAGCGCTTCTTTATAAACAACATTAACTAAGACTCCTACAAAACTCAAATATGGCCGGCAGGCATGGGCGAAGGTCATTCTTTCAAAGAAAATCTTGACATCGCGATTCAGAAAATGACGTTACACGCACAACACCATCTATCGAACAATACTGCACGCAGTTGATCTCTAGTTATAGTCCCGTCTAAGTTCGAATACTCGTAGATGGCACTGTTTTAATATTTTACTTCGGAAACACTTTTTTTTTTTAATTAATTTACATTTTTTATAAGTGGTGAACTGATTACGATGAAACAAAAACCTTAATGTTACTTCAATTTACGCACATATTGTTGTGTATAAAAGTTACGTGCAGTTGTGAGACCAAATGCACATAACCCTAATTTTACTTCTGGAATTTCTCTACTTCTTCACTTTAAACTCAAATATCTTTTGATAGACTGAACCGATTGCAATGAAACAAAAACTAAATGTTACTTCAAGTTACGTTCAATCGTTGTGTATAAAAGTTATCTACATTGCTTTCGTACATTTTACGTGATGCCCGGATAAATAAACAGACAAACCGACAAACAGACAAACAGACAAAAATTCTAAACATGCTGGAAATGGGTTCTATTGGTTATCCTTTAACACCCTGGCTATTTTTTTTGTAATTTTTTTTGATGTACAAAAACGACTTTTCTACAGTTTTATTATATGTATAGATATATGAAATGCTTTGGAACATGCATCGCTTGCTTCATTGATTTGCCTAATATAATTGTACTTACATGTTTTAAATAGTCCAATAAATATGAATTAATATAGGAAAAGTCGAACAGAATATTGGAACATTTGGGAAAAGTGCCAGTAGGTACTTGCATTTTCTTTTTAATTTCCATGAAAGCTACAAATATTATTAGAAAAGCAACATCTGTAGGGTTAGCCTATAATTACTAGCGTTTCAACCTCGCTTCGCTCGGGTTTGTCCATAGGTTAGTACTATATAAGTTCATTAATATTAGTATAGACTTCGCGTAGTAAAAAGTTTTGTATATGTTGACCCGGATAATGAGCTATTATCATACAATAGTTCATCAATATCAGTCCAATGGTCCTCCTGTGATACGGTCACAGACAGAAAAATTATAGACTAAAAATAAAGATTTTCCAAAAATATTTAAGGCGCAGATTCGAGTATAGAATAATCAAATCATAGTTATTCATTGCAGTAACTTATAATTAATGGGCATATTATGACAAGTGAAAATGAAAAGAAATCAGTCCTATGTTTACAAGTAAATCTATATTAGGTATGTTACAAATGTAGCAATAAATCTATATTAGGTATATTACAAATCAAAATGAAACACCAAATATGTGTTGCTAAGCTAAGCTAAGCTAAGTTTAATAAGTCGAGAACACACATTTTTGTTTGGAATTACTCGTAGTTGGAGAGCTCGAGTATATCAAAGGCTACTTTTTACCTCGAGAGAAATTACCTCATTCCTAGGTTATAATAATGTATATGTATAGTAGTGATCTACATCAAACTTAGTTAAATTCGTTTCAGTACATTTTGCTTGAGACGCAAAAACTCATTCATTATATTATATACAAGGTGTCTCAAAAGAAAGTTCACATTTAAATCTTTTTTTAAAAGAAAAGTCTTAGCTTTATTGAAAAAATGTTTATTTTATATCGAAGTACACTGTTTGGGAATTTATTTTTTAAAAATAACATCGTCCAAATGTAAACCGTTGCGCTCTCGGCATTCATTTAGTCGGGCACTAAAATTGCCTATGACAGCTCGGCAGGTAGTCTCCGTGATGGCTGCCATTTCATGACGGATATTTTCTTTTAATTGTGCCAGGGAAGTCGGTTTATTAGCGTAAACTTTTGATTTGACATAACCCCACAGGAAAAAATCCATAGGCGTTAAATCGGGACTCCGTGGAGGCCAATTTATGTCACCTCGCCTGGAGATTAATTTGTTCGGAAAAATTTCTCGAACTCGAGGCAGAGATCTGTTGGACGTGTGTGAAGTTGCTCCATCCTGCTGGAACCATGTTCTTTGGTTGTAACCAGGAAAGTTTTGCAGTTGGGGTACGAAAAACTCGTCTAACATCTCCACATAACGCTCTGAATTCACTGTGAGTGTGCGTCCCCTTCCATCTTCAAAAAAGTAAGGTCCGATAATTCCTCGTGCCGACATCGCTGCCCATACAGTGACTTTGGGTGAATGTAGCGGTTTCTGATGTTTTTTTTTTGGGTTGGTTGCACTCCAGTAACGACAATTTTGCTTGTTTACATGCCCATTCAGGTGAAAATGGGCTTCATCGGAAAACAAGATGTTGGTGAACGTTGGAAAGCGCTCAATCATCTGATTTACAAAGGCAAGCCTCTGACCAGCATCTTGAGGCTTCAGTTCTTGCACTAACTGAATTTTGTACGGGTGCAGCTTTAAATCTTTGTGTAAAATGCGGCATAATGAAGATCTGTGCACATTTAAAGCAACAGCACGCTTCCGAATCGAGAGGTTTGGATCATCTCGAATAGACTGAGTAACACTGTCCACGTTTTCGGCTGTTCTTGATGTTCTTGGCCGCCCAGATTTTGGTTCCTCCAGAGTTGACCCAGTCTCTTCAAACTTCTCAACCCATTTTGCAATGAGTCGAGTGCAAGGCGTATCATTTAAGTGACGAATATGTCGAATACTGCAGAATTTTCTACGCGCTACAGTCGCCGAATTACCGTTTTTGTAAAACTCACGTACGCACAACGCACGGTCCGCACCAGAGAAACGCTCCATAGCGACTAATATGGCGACTAAATTCCCAAGAGCCAGACTTCCGACTGACATACCCCCCGCGCCCCTCAGAATAGTTGCTTTCGCGTAATAAGATAAGCAAATGTGAACTTACTTTTGAGACACCCGGTATTCATTCATTGCTCTGGTGCTGCATAAAAGTAAAACTAAATTTTATTAATTATAATATAATTTAAAAATTTACCTCCATTGGGCCCCTTGACTATCTATCATAAGTATTTTCATCATATAATACCTATATTAGACGGATTCGGGAAGGGACAAATAACATTATAATAAAGTCATAAAGTTAAGTATTTAACTTTAATAATTAAAAAAAATTACATAATATTTAATACGTGGGAAATAACAATATACCCACGTGCTGGCGATGGCGTGCATGCATGAAAAGGAATTAAATAAAAGTTCAATATATATTCATTATTAATGTTTTATTATTTAAATATACCTAATGGCGAAATATGTGTAACATTAAAACACAACATAATTCAAAAAAATAAAAATAAAAAGAAATTATTTTAGCACATCCAGCGCATACAGCAGCATGTCTGTAAGCATTCGGTAAATCGAATTTGCTAAATTCCCTTTCGTACTGATACCACTCCCATCGTTCAACCTTCGAGGGTGATCTTCGTAAGATAAGGGAGAAAATACCGCCGTTGCCAATTTCAGAGCAATGGTTTAATACTAGTGTGTATTGTGAGACCTTCAATAAACGGATTACGTCTGGATGTCTAGGTGGGTCGTCGGGGTACCAAACGTCTGCAAAATATTAAAAATTATTAACCTATGTACTTTAATAAAGCAATATTGGCATTTAATTATATGTTAGTATTTGACAAACCAACCAATTCCTCTCGACATTAATTCTTTTTCTATAGGTCGCAATTTCTCTACAGTCCATAAACCAGGTTCTTCTGGATAGTATGCATAGACTTGTTCTAGTGTATGTCCGTCTTCGTCCCATAGTACCCGAACGCGTCTTTGGTCATCTAAAATATTTCTTTTAGCTTTTCTTTTTAACCTCACGTCAAGCCAAGATCCGGACATTGAATTTTCTGACCAAGGATTACTTCTTGAAGAACGCCAGTTTTGATCTGAATAATTTCTTCGCATAATCTGTGAAACAAATACGCATATTATGTAAATTGAATATAAAATTTAATTGATTATAATAACAAAAATAACTTAATAATGAACATACTCGTACATACTTACAGACATACCGAGCCAGTTATCTCCAAACTCCTGTGTAGCATCTGATATATATAATGTTACACAGCCTACTTTATTTGGTACATTGGTCATGTCTGGATTATGCTGGGCATATCCCACGCCATACCACACCCCGTAGACGTCGTCCATATTAACTCGATGTGACCATTTTATGGAGTCACCACAGAGTCCATGAGCGCCATGAAAGAAAGATAATGTAAGATACAAAATCAACACTATAAACATGGTGATGCTCAGAATACTAAAGGGAATATGGGGCAAGGCGTCTTTCGTGGCCGTAATGCATTTAATTAGCAAATTGATTCAGGTAATTTTAAATTAGTGACGTATCTCTATGAATCAGAGTAAAATAAATGATATCTTTACCTAGTCTAGTCTAGTAGAATTAAAGCTTAAAATTGCTTAGCTTATAGCTTATATTTATGATTTTCTATTTTAATACACCATTGTTTTGTTAATGAGATATAGAAAATTCAATTACCTCTGACTAAGGGCAGACACAATTTTCAGTTTAAAAAAATCAATACAAAATCGCGTTCCTGCTGATAAATTAAATATTGTTTATAATAATGTAAATATTAGATTTTACTCATTCAATCTACATACCTATAGAATATTGCCCGAGTATCAGTCTGGTTGATCATATTTAGTCCGTAAGTGATAAATAATATAAGGCCACTTGCCCACATTCTTTTATTATTATAGGTAGATTAAATTTTGTTTTTTATTAAGTAAAATTCTTTTTTGACTTTTCTCAAAACATTTTTTTTCTTCAAACTTGGTCAGTGGTCACGCTCTCTTGTGACCATATTTGCTCTAAAGCTGAACTGAACAGACCAGATACAATCGCAGGCTGTTATAAATATCTAGGTACACAGATTGAAGGACCCAGAAACAAATGCCAGCGTTAAATAAATTTTTAATTAATTATTCAATTATTATCGTTATCATTCACAATTTTTCCAAATTTGTATATTTATACATACGTAGAAACATAAAATACCTGTATATGAATGTATAGGGTAGTGAAAAAAATACACTTTGTTATAAAATGATTTAATAACTTTATATAAAATATATAATTCATATCTTTTTTCGTTACAATACATTATTTAAATAATTAAATAAATGATTCAATAAAAAGAAATATTACTGTCCTCTATCAACTCTTCGAAATAATAAGACAAATAAACAATATGAGCATACTAGTTAACTGAATGCTTGTCGCAGAGCTTTCACATACACGTTTTAAAGAAGATGTAGAGAGATTTTTAAAAGAAAATATATTATGAATGCTGGCCAAGTCTTCTCGCGTAAGTTGGTTTTCATTTCTTGCTAGTACCACGCTGTAAATCTGTGAGTGAGGAAGTCTCATACAGAAATTAAGCACGAGGTGATTGTTCGCCACCTTTAAAACTTGGATGACTCCTCCAAAGAAACGATACATGTTTTCCACATCTGTAATTTAAATATGTTATGTTTTTATTTGATTTTACAATTACTATTTTCAAAATGTTATACTTTGAAATACGAGTAGGTATATAGTGTAATTCAAACGATTGTTACTCGTATAAAATAAATAGACCAAGGAATCGTTAAAACACACTTGACTATCTAGAACTTACAATTATTATAATAGTGGGATAGAAAGTAATATATTAAATTCTTAATGTTCAGATCAATTGAAAATTTGTTGTACATAATATTAATCATCAATTAATAAATATTTCCCTCTTACTTTGGTATGGCACATCTGTTGGCCAAAATCCTTTATGAGAAGTATTAACTTTTATGTGGTAGTCGTCCTGGCGATGTCCTTCGTGCCATTCTAACACAAAGTGCCTTATCTTGTATTGTTCTGAGACTCCATATGGCTTATATACATAGGGTGAATTTGTCATTGGAGGATACGGTGTCGGTGGGGTTGGCTGAAAACAAAATGATAATAATTACTCATCGGTCCTCCCTCAGTGTCAACTTTGACAAGACTGTAAGAACTTGTAATAAGTGCACAAAAATATTGTATGCAATGCAATTATTATTTGATATGAGCGGGCGTGAGCCTGCAGATAAGCGTCATCCACGATTATTTTTTCAAAATAAAATATTTTATTAAGACAGTAGATTAGTAGTAGATACCTACTCAAAACTCAACTAATAAATACGAATTCTATATTTCCATCGTAAGGAACATAAATACTTATTCATTTCTAGATTCACCTTAAGAAGCCACAAAGTTAGTAGATACCACTTTTAAAAATCACGAGATTAATGCAAGCTGTCATGATAACCTAGGTATATAAATTATTTTTTATAAATCTTGATTTTTAACCACTTACAAGATTTCTATTCAAAAGGCCACCACTCACATAGTCTTCAAATTTTCTT
Source organism: Boloria selene (assembly GCA_905231865.2). NCBI lineage: Eukaryota > Metazoa > Arthropoda > Insecta > Lepidoptera > Nymphalidae > Boloria > Boloria selene. Next base: position 6,454,425 of record HG993133.1, read on the forward strand.
ATTTGCACGGTAGGACAGTAAGGGTTATACTCAGTTTTAGTTACGTTTTCTTTATGAAATATGTACTCTCGTATGTACCAAAGACCTAGAAGAGCTTCTTCGTCAAAATCTTCAACTGGATGTAAATTTGGGCAAAAATTGACACTAGTGGCGAGCGCGTGTGACAAAACTACTAACAGTATTATTACCGAACACATTCTACTAATTAATAATTTCAATATTGTCTTAATTGATGTAAAACTTAAAGACACCAAGTCAAATGTTTAATTGAAAGTGTCTTCTAGCGGACGGTGCATGATTATGACACAATTACGTCGTTCACGTTTAACCTGCTAATTGACTCACCGCGACCCCACATCCTGACTGCGCTTGACTATATTTTATTATATATTCCAGGTCTTTATCAGTACCAATCATTTTTTATTTATGAAACCTATAAAACATGCAATTGCTTCCAAAAGTTAAAACATATATGTATACAATATACATATACACATTTCTATATTCTATACATCTAAATAAAATGAAGTGTCTTTTTTAATTTTAAATTAAAAAAGATCTGCTTTGCACTTAATGCATATGAGAGTATAAACGGTACTAACATCACAAAATCAATTTTTAATATTTTTGTCTGTCTGTCTGCCTGTTTGTCTGTCTGTTTGTTAAGGCTAATCTCTGAAACGGCTGGACCGATTTTGACAGGACTTACACTTGCAGATAGCTAATGTTACAGGAGTAACTAAAGGCTACTTTTATTTTAGAAATTATATTTATTTTAACTAGCAGAATCCGCGGCTTACCTAAAATTATATAGAGGAAATATATGTATTATTGTATGTAATAAATTCAAAAACTATTGGACCGTTTTCGCGGCTTCACTCGCGCTAGATCTAAGGACAAACCCGAGCGAAGCAAGGGTGAGTCGCTAGTATATTATATTTCAAAGTAATTACAAAGAAAATTTCATTTTTGCATTAATAAATAGGCCTATTCTCTTTCCCTCACCTTATATATTTATAAAATACATATATACATATAAACATACTAATATAAACCTACGAGTAATAATTAATGTAAAAAGTCTTCAACGTATAAATAATTTGCTTCTTAACGATTTTATTATAATTTATAAATACAGTTAACAACTTCTATTTCGAATATTTCATTTAATTGCAACCTTCTACTTTAAAATAAAAAAAATAAAAAATAAAAGTCAAACTTTTGCCATAAGACTTAAGAGATAAAATTTAAACAATATGTAAAGTCATGCAATTAAAATTTTGCTCAAGTGGCTAGTTTGAAAACATACATCATAAACAGAAACATGAGGTACCTAGTTAGTATGTAATTCTTAATAATAATTATACATTATATTATGTTACCATAACACATTATATTACCTTAAATATCACAAATTGAAACTTATTAAAATATATAGAGCGATTATTTTAAATTAAGTTGTATAAATGGTTATGTGCAAAGTAATTATAAAAAGACCAACCTGTATATATAGTTCTCGAATATCGATGTAAAAGCACTCATTAGTATGTTCTATACGATATTCACCCTTAGCGTGTGGAATTTTTTCGACTCCATACCAAATGCCCGAAATTTGATCCAAATTCAAATCACCAACATATGGGGATAAGTCATCACAATATCTGTCATTTTTGAAATAGCTTTGGTCATAACATTGTATGGCTCCTAAACAAAATATAAGCAAAATAAAATGAAAAACCGCCATAACGGCTTAACCGGCGGAACCGGATAAGATATAGGAATAAGTGAACCCGAATACCAGGCGACTATACACTACTGGAGGTGTCGTTAGAATTAACTGTTGAGTTTTAGGATTGCTTAGGGCACGTGGGCGAGAGCCCAAATGAAACAACACACTCGCTCAATTGACTACATCATTCAGCTGGTAATTTGCTCGTTATTCTTGAATACTTCCTTTATAAACATTACCCACTACTATCAGACCCCTACGGGCTACGGCCGATCATAACTAAACAACCTATCATGAAACATCTACTCTATCAATGTTTAAATTAATCATTTTTATATGAGATTTTCGTTAATTTAACGTGAATCCATTAAAAAAAACTCATCGTGGCTATCTGAAATAAGGTCCATGACTATATTTTTTATAAAATTATAGAAAAATAAATTCAATTTTATCTATTCAATCTCGTAAATAGAGTATTATAAAGTATCAAGTAGTACCTATTATAAATAGCTGAAATATTCTTTTTTGTATTTTTTTATATTAATTCAAAAAATAATCTCCATTAAAAATAATAAACAAACTTTAACAAAAAAGTTCAATTTTTATTCCATATGTATATATATCTATCTTTTAACTTCGGCAACTAGGTGTTCGTTTCGTAAATAGAGTTTACTTTCGACGTTTCCCGTCGGCACTGAAGCGCTTCGAGTTCGGCTTTCCTCGGCATACTTTGCTACCAGGATAACATGAACGCGAGAATATGGAATCGGCCTAAAATCAATAAAATCCACTGACGTCACGAGGGTTGCGATTGATCGCGAGCGAATAGACGTGCCGTGTTGTGACTTTATTGATTTTTCTATCCGTGTGTGTGAGCTCGTAAACACTTCGGTATTCCTATCCAAGGCAACGCTACGATGATGCAAAATATCTCTGCTCGCAAGCTAAATAATAATAATAATAATAAAAAAATTACATATAATTAATAGAAATAATTTAATATATGATACCTTTTTGTATTAGAGAATTATTCACTCTATAATACTCGAATCTATTTTATATGACAAAGTAGACGCCCCGCTGTGACGTAAATTGAGGTTGAACTCTCGCAAATGACGTCATATGGCGTGATTTAAAATAAGGTTGAATGCTCTTAGTCCTAAGACAAGACTTGAAAATTATAGACAAAAGGTTTAGTATATATTATTTAAAATGGCTGCTGTAAAAGAGGTTTAAAGGTGTAGTTGAAACTATAGATAGATTACATGTATTAAAAAACTAAAAAAATCAGTACTAAGTTATTTATAATTAAAATAACAAATACAACGACTTTTTAGACATCTGACCCCTTTCACAAGAGTCACAACAGAGCTATGACTATATTTGTTGTAAGCCATTAAAAATATCGCTTACCAAAAATCGAAATAAATCGGCGGGGAAAATCAAAAAAAGGTTGTTCCATTTAAAAATATCAAATAAGGCAAAAATGAATGGAATGGAACACAAAAGATACTTTTTAGTTTTAAAGTGAAACATATACGTACCTACTGAAAAAATATTAATATCATATCTAGATAAATATAAACTTAAAAAAACAGTAATATAACTAATAATAAACAATATAAATTATAAAATAGTACGTAAAATCTCTTAGCTACGCGAGCATTTTCGTAGCCTCTGTAGACCGAGCTACCACTACACATATACACAAGTGTGATACTTCCATGATGACGTCACACCTTAGCTACGAAAATACCAGAGCAGCATGGCTTGTGGTGTAGTATACCGACGCTTATAGGGGGGGCGAAAGCAGGCACCCCGCGCAAGTTAGTGTGCGTCAATAGGGTAACAGGATAGCGAATAGGTGTAAATAGTTCGGTCTAACTATCAGTGGGGTTGAGAGGGTGAGGGCGAGAGTGGTACAGTATACACGGCACTTTACCACCCTCACTGTACACATAAATCAAGTGAAGTGCCGATTTATTCATATAATATTGAAATAGTATCTAAAATAATTTTATATTTGCTTAGTTCATATGTTATAATAATAATTCAAATAAAGAAAGAAAAAACGTATAATTGCTAAAAAACTAGCGTAATTAATTATATTTTACAATAAAAAAGAAATAATTATTTACTAAGAATTATTAAAAGAAACTTTAAAATATATTATCAGGTTAAATCAAAATTGTAAAAATAAAATGCGATGTGAGATATGCACTCGAATTCATTGTATACAATAACAATGAGTTATCAGAGGGTGAGGGTAGCATAGGAAATTGATATCTTTCTTTTTATAAATTCCTTATACAGTAGGTCACAAAATATGCTGTTGTCTACGTAGAAGCTTTTTTTCTACCTAAAAAAAAATAAAATTAAAAAAGCTATAAAAATACTAGAAATGAGATGGTTAACCTAATATTTTTATTATAATTAGCACCTCTTATTATTTAAATTTTCATATTTCTATCTAAAGCAGCTGTATATTTCATAAATTCAAAAGGTTTTACTTTTGAAATTTAAGTTCTTCTATAACCTTTGGCATTTGACCTTTTACTGAAAAGATACGACGTAGCCTCCTCAGAGGTCGATTGTACCAGGGCGACATAAGCATGTCATAGTTACTTCAAGTGTCGGCTACAAGAGAATCACGATTAAGTATATATATTATTACGCTATGAAAAATATAAAATTTTTCGCTTACTTGTTAAAAAATTATAATAACGTTTTCATGCATTTTTATGCATATTATCCATAACTAGCGACTCGCCCTCGCTTCGCTCGGGCTCTTCCCTAGATTTAGCACAAAAAACGCCGCGGGATCTGCTAGTTATGCATATAAACCTTCCTCTTGAATCACTCTATCTATTAAAAAATACTGCATCAAAATCCGTTGCGTAGTTTTAAAGATTTAAGCATACATAGGGATATAGGGACAGAGAAAGCGACTTTGTTTTATACTATGTAGTGATGATATAATGCAAAGAACATAATAATTATGGAATAAATATATATAAATATTTATTTTTAGTTATTATAAAAAATCACTTTTGATCTTCTCACTAAGTGAAAAAATCTATAACAATGACACAGTTAATATCCAAAATTACAGGATTGACAATATTATAATCAAATTAATAATAATAGTGTGTCTAAATACATTATAATTATTATTTTTTGTACACTATTTATTTTTTATTACCTTTAGAATCTTTCCCACACGCTTATCCTTATTCTTTTTCAAAAAACGATACATTCAACCATATTCGGTGATCATAATCGATAGTCTCGTCCACGTGACAATATAAGGCTTCATATTTAAGAGACAAACAAAATACGTTCCACTGTTTTATACAAGGCTTCTTCTTAATAGATTTAGAACACAGAAGTAGATCTAATCCTATTAACTGAAATTATTGGACATTATTATCTAAAAATAACAGGTCAGACATTAAAAGAACCTCAAAGACCAATTTCGTGTTAAAAGTTGTTACTTAGTAATATTCCTTATCTTTTTTAAAAATAAGACAAATATTATTAAAAAGTATCTTAATTAATCTCAAACCAGAAGCGTTGGTATATATATGGTAAGCTTAATTAATAAATGGATTTCCATAACACTCCAAAAAAGTACTTGGCCGTAGCTACCATTTGCTACCAAATTATCGTATGACAAAAACGAACGGAACTGCTACACCCAATGCTACGATCATGGCTCCTATTCGTAGCGCTTATTTCAGTACAGACAATGTACAGTCATTGAAATTAAAAAATATAATGATAAAGTAATTAAAATTTGAAATATATGCTATAATAAATTCTATTGATTTTTATTATGCAAATTTTGCATCATATAACCTTTTTCAAATAAAATCTTTAACTATAATATATTAATATACTGTTTATAAAAACTAAAAAGTAATGTTTTAGCTAAAACTTTTCTGTACTGAATCCCAAAATTTTATAAAATTTATATTTATTTTTATAAAATTTTAATTATTATTAAAATTTGAACACAGCGCGGTTATTCCGCTCCGCCCAAGCCCGCCCAAAGCACATCGTAGGGCGGCAACAATTTTCCACGGGCGGTAATGCTACCAGGATACCAGCGTTTACGAGGAGTTAAATACTCCAAACAGTCGGGATTTGTTCGTGTAGTTTATCTACAACGCATTAAAGTGCGTGTGTGAGTACACGCATGCGCGCGACATACATTTTCTTTCGTTGTGTGAAACTGATTAGTCATTGACGTAGAGCTTTCACATGTAACATACATTTAATTTTCAGAACTTGTTTCTACTTAATCTCTAGAATTCTCTAAAATTATCCTAATTATTATAATCAAATAAACATGAATATTAGTTATAGGTATAGTAATATTAGAACAAAACTTCTTAATAATTTCTGTATAATTCTATCGTAATGTTATGTTTATTTTATGTAATTTTTTAACCAAAATAGCATATAACTGACGTATTTGCTGACGTAGGGTTTTACAAAAAGCAAGTTACTTCACGTGCTGAGATTCACGGCATTTCACGCGGCCAGTGGGATGGGGTATTGAGCTTTGTACGGCGTCGTAGGTCGTGACGCGACGCCAATGACGTCATTCGCTCGGGTGGAGTGTGCGACAGTCGGACAGGGTAGTCGCCCCCCAGTGAAAGTCGGCGTCAGTACGAACAGTACAGTGAAGTAAAACACACGCCGCGATATCACATCTCCTCTATGTACGCCGAAAATATAACCTATAAACTTTTCGCAGCTTTGTATCAGTGGTACTGTGTTAAATGTTGTTATAAAATATTGAAAATGTTTTTTACTTATTCGTTTATTATATATTTAGATGTTACAAGTTAGCATTTTTAGTGAAAACTGTTAAATAAAGATACCGTAAAATTTTAGCATTGGATTATCATTGATGAATAATTAATACAAACATTTGACGATGGCTACTAAATTAATTAACTAAGAAAAAAATAATATTTTATGGTCCATGTAGTATTAACGCATTAAAATAAAATAAACGAACAATTTTTAATGCTAAAAGTACTACAAAGAGCATTTAATGGGACTACAATTCCTGTTAACCCAACAATTTTATTTACAATCTAATTTCAGCGCCAATGCACGAAAGCTGCTAAAAATAGTCGGGGTTCGCGCGCTCGCGTCGCCCGCAACCGGCTCTCGTTTTCACTACTCACACTATTTCTGTCTATAGAAAAGCAATAAGATAATCTATGCGAAGGAAAATTGATGGACTTCTTTGCAGACAATGAGAAAAGTGCGAAAAAAATACCGATAGTCGCAAGGCGACAGTGAACCCAATGTGGTTGTAGTGCTCGCAGTGACTCTAGTAAACTTTTAACGACGCAAACGCTGCAAAGTGGGTAGCCCAGTCTTGGAAAATTTGATGCAAATTCAATAATTTAAAAGAGGTAAGTAATTTAATATTTTTATTTTTATTAGAATTCTTTACCTACCTTTCGTTGACATACTTTCCTTGTTTGGTACTCGATGACGATTTCGATGTCAGTGACACAGTGTATCATAATAGACATATAATTATAAACACACCCCCTTTGTTATTGTAATTATACTTATTCATAAAATCCTTATCACCACTACAACATAGTGGGTATAGAATAATAAATATGATGAAGAATCAGGTCAAATACTTCGTAATCTAGTTAGGCCTAAAACTAATAATAAGATTAGCTACTGGACAATGATTACTTTGTTCAGTCACACGAGTAGTTTTATTTTTGTTTAGATGGTTGATCGTTTACTACGAACTAATTGAATAATATTATACCAGACCTATATTTAATTTTAATCTAATAAAGTTAGAAACTTATAATATATAAATATAGGTACTAAGTACATATTTTTGTAGGCTTTCAAAATAATCAACAATCAAAATTAAGAAGTTTATACCTAGATATAAATTATAAACAATAAACATAAGATTCCAATATTCATACGTTAAAACTTTTTCGATCATTCGTTACACATTTGTAAATGCGTTAATGAGCGTGATGATGTTTTACAATTCTCTGTGGATGATTTAGTTTAATATAATTTAGAATTATATATATTGTAAATAGTAGGTAATATGAGGAGTTGTTTGACCGTAATTTTCTCACATATGTAAAATATGTAAAATGTATACATTTTAACTATTCATTATGATTCTTAGAAACCTTATCAACAAATTAATAAGCATAAACTTGTAACACCCCGCTTTGCCTACATAAAGTAAATAGATCGTTTATGGGGCAAGGTGTACGCATGTATAATAAAATTCCACAAATCAAATAGAACTTGCCTTTGAGGCAATTCAAATCCAAAATTAAAAGTACGTTGTTGAATAAGGCTTATTACACTATAACGGAATACTTAGTAGATGTTAATCTGTGGGATTAATGTCTGGTCTCACGTAGGATAAATAGATAAATATTGTATACTCTCCGTGTGTCTCACGTAGGATATATATAGATAAATATTGTAATACAATATTGTTACCAAATATTTTTTTAATAAAAGAGCAACTGTTGAGTTTCTCGCCGCTTCTTCTCTCTCTCTCAGCAGAACACCTTTCCGAGCCGGTGGTAGTTTACTCACAGACTTACAGACTGACATTTAATTTGTGAAATTGCATATGTGAAAAAACCTAACAAGTAATCTAAAGGCATATGAAGTCCGCCAATCCGCACTTGGTCAGTGTGGTGGCTGGTGGTCTATAGCTTGATCACCCTTGTATTTGAAGCAAGATTCGAAGGATGCCCGGGTCTAGCAGTGGCACGATAAAAAGAGCTGTATACATACATCAAGATATTTTCCTGCAATTTAAAGTATCTTATATGTTGTCCCGAATAACCAGCTATCAACATACCAAATTTTATCAAAATCTGTCCAGTGGTTTACTCGTGATGCGGCCATAGACAGACAAACAAACAGACAATAATGAGTGTTAGAATTATTTTTTAATATTTGTAGTCGGAATTTTATTGTTTATAGAAGATACAAAAATCGTAAATTTGAAGTTATCTTATACTAAATAACTTCTTATTCAACGTGCCAAGTGCAGTAGGAATTAAAACGAGTTAGATACTGGTAGACTAAGCAACATTTCTACACTGTAGAAGTATTTGCGCGTAAGTTGTTTTATGACGATGGTATTCGATCTACTGATTACTGACTGACAGATTAAAATTAAATACTATATAAATCTGTTTTGACCTTGAAGTATAAAATATGCTGGCTAAGAAAAATGTTAAATTAATTTTGGGAAAGACAATAACTTCTTATTTATTTCATCACAAGCGACTCCTCCCTAAATTAAGCGCGAGCAAAGCCAGAAAGGATGTTTTCTTTAGTCGTTGAATTTTTAGGTATGAATTTTATTCTTGCTTCCGTAAATTTTTTGCGATTTTACTACTAAGATATTCGTTTAAATTATAAGTTTTAAAAAAGTAAAATAATGTGCATGGAATGCTTAAAGCCTCTTACTTCATTTGTGTAAATAACTTTCCAATTACCGCTTTAAAAAAAACTTAAAGTAGGTATAAAAATGGATATTATAGATCGTTATCCTGAAGAGATGACATGCCATCACGGACTGTTCCGTAGAACTATTTAAGATACACAATTCCACCATACATTATTTTCATCATAATTCAAGGGTTTGGGCAGCGTTTTCGTTAAGCGTTTTTACGACATTTTAACCAATGTACACAAAACAAATAAAAATACCTGACAAATTATAGAACCACTCATTGGTGAAAACAACATGAAAATCAGTGCAGTAGTTTTTGAGTTAGCATTGAGCAGATAGACAGACAGATGCAGCAGAAGACTTTGTTTTATAATATGTAGTGATTATATTTTTATTCAAGACCTAACAAACTAAATAATCTAAAAAAATATAAAAAATAAATACTTTTTTGATAATAATCTATCCATCGAATAAATAAAAGAAATAATATAGATTAAAATCTTTTATTAAAACTCAACAGAAAAAACAACAAATACTTATAATATTTTAAAGCATCACACAAAAATTGTCTATTTGGCATAAAAATTTAAATTACATTTGTACTAAAAATTTGAACATTGTAAACACTATTATTAAATATTTATTGTGCATATTCATAAAGTGATCAATGTAAACTAATTTGAACTCTTAACACCATGTATATCATATAAACATTTTCCAAAGAAATATATTATTTTGAATACAAAATAATTAAACAATTAAAATATCACATGCTACCCTTAACCTAAAACAAAATAAATGTTCTATATATAATTGTGTATTAAATACTTCAATAAAAATTAATTGCAGCAGACAATAATTTAATACAATGGTGGCTTCTGTATTAAACTATTGTCCTGTAAAATGATCCTTTGGTTAAAAAGTTGAATGTAATACAATATAATATATATGTAGGTATGTATTTGTTGCAGTTGCCATTATATTGCCTTTTTATTATAAATAATATAATAAATACTCGGCAAACTATATGACTAGAATATAATATGATATGCCAATTTTCAACTCATGGTCAAATGAATGCCAAGAGATTGATTGTATAATAAAAAGATATAACAGTATAAACGAACCACTTAGGCTATTATAGGTACTTACATATTTTTAATCAAATTTTAAGTACAAAAATAAGGGTGTAAAATTGGAAGACTGTTTGAATTGATTTTGATATCAAAATTGAAATTCACAAAGTATAAACATAACAAAACTACTGTTAGTAACATTCTGTTACATAATATTTTTTTACACATGAGCAATGACTTTCACAAATGTATTATTTTTGTGCTACAACATAAAATATAATTATAATTAATATATACCACAAATAAAAAAAAATTAATTATACTATGATTTGTGAAAAAGAGGATCTAAATATGCTATTACTTTTGGCCATATTTCATCTGATGTGCGTCCTTCAAATTCTTTCAATATACCTTTCTCTTTATAGAAGTTGATTACTGGCCTTGTAACACTCTCATATATTTCAAGTCTTTTTTTAACAGCTTCAGGTTTGTCATCAGGACGCTGACTTAATTGTTCTCCAGTAACATCATCTTTTCCCATTACTTTGGGTGTATTAAATCCAACGTTATAAACTCTTCCCGAAGGTAAATGAATCCAACGATTTTTTACTCTATCAATAATTACCTCAAATAACACAATTAAGTTTAAGACAATATCTACTGGTTGTACTTGCCATAGGGCATTGGCCTGAGCTACTGTTCTAGGAAATCCATCTAAGAGCCAAGCTTTGCTTCCAACTTTTTTTAACTCTGAAGTCATAAACTTAATCATTACATCATCAGGAACAAGTTTTCCTTCGTTAATGTATTTTTTAACTTCTTTACCTAATTCACTTTGTTTCTCAATGTGATCTCTCAACTTGTCTCCACTGGATACATGCTCCACATTATATTTCTTTACTATTCTTGATGAGATTGTGCCTTTTCCCGATGCTGGTGCACCTAATATTAAAGTCTTTAATAACTTGTCTTTAATAGTAGTCATTTTCGTTTGATTACTTTAATCGACCTTTGCCTCGCGTACTTTGATACGTGAATGCTAATATTACGCTACTATCTAAATTGGCCTCGTCTATATCCGGGCAAATAAATCGAAACCAGCTTATAATATTTTTGCAGGCAAATATTTAAGTAGTTCTATCAGTAATATTTTAAATAATACCTTATCAATCCAGATAAGTAAATACGTACTTTTATTACTATGTACATAAAAAAATCTTAATCACAATAGATCAAAGTAGTAATAAAGTAAATATTTAGTAAATATTTTCTTAACTATCTGTTAAATAAATAGAAAAATAATCACAAGTCACTTAAAATAAATAGAAAAATAACTTTACATTATAAAAACAACATCGTAAACACAAGTATTTAAGTCTAATGTCGTCTGTCACTTGTCAGCATGAGCGGGAGCGGCTCGCCCTTGCGCTATTGCGATTTGCGCAACTATTTTAGTATTGTCATTGTCAAACTTTGGCCACGTTCATTTAACGAGACAAACATTTTAATTACAGCATCATTCCAACCATTAAAATAAAATTATTACTTTAATACCTTTAGTTATCTATTACTATCACGTTTCTTTTTGCTTAGTTTTTCCATATATATATATCACTTGAATACTGGGAATTGAAGCTAAATCTATTAGAAAACATTCACTTAGCCCAATTCTAATCAAGCCCATTGGCAATAGACAGATTAATTATATATAATACGTTATAGGTACCTTTATTTTCTAAAATACTATGACGCGATGTAGGTAAATTACAGTATTTTTCTGAAAAATTAAATAGCGACTCGCCCCCTCTTCGCTCGGGTTCGTCCTTGGGTACCCCCTTTAGGATAAAATTTTTACAAACCTTGAATGTCTTATTTATTTATATCTAATCAAAGGCCTAAAAACTAAATTTCAAACTTCTAGCTTTAAAAAAATTCTCGTCAAGTGCGAGTGGAACTCGTGCACGAAGGGTTCCGTACCATTATCTATAACAATTAAGCTAGTCTTCTAAATTGTGTGAGCGCCCATACAACTCAGAGGAACATCTTAATTGGCGTCAACTATGTGTGTATGACGACACCCTATAATTTTCATTTTTTTATTTTTTTGAATTATTCCTTTATTTGTGCTGCAAGACCTTGCTTGTTGCCAAATTTCAAGATTCTAGGTCAACTAGAAGTATCCTTTAGGTTTTGATTCCATTTTTGGTTGATGGTTTTGAAACCCTAAAAATTACGAAATTTCCATACAAACTTTCATCCCTTTTTTTCGCAAGTTTAGGTTCGTACATTACTAACTAGAACCGGTCGTTCTCGTTTTTTACCTTCACAAACTCGCTTGTATCAATCCAAGCTTTGGCACCTAATACGTTTGAAATTTTTAGCGATGTAGTCGTTAAGTCTATAGGCGGAACACTTGTAAATCCAATTTCAAAACTCACACTTACTTATAGTTAATTTAACTCCATTTATTTTCAAATTTAGATAAGTATTTAAACCTAATTTAATAATTTTCTTCCCAGAATGGCGCTTGTGATGTTACCTTGTGACCTGCCATGGTGGACTTCAGTGCAACGCCACTTAAAGCATCTGTTAGTCGCTTCTTCGCCAGCAAAATTGGCAGGCAGTATGTTAAAAATCCACGATATGTGCAAGTAAGTAGAAATCAAAGCATGCGCTTGCTATCAATACAGTTAAGTATAATATCCGGTCATAGCGGTCAATTTAAAAACAACTAGCCATATCATGTGTATACTTGTATGTGCATCCTTGTATGTATTGTATGTGTGTATACTTCATGTATATACTTCAAAATGTACAGCCAGATAAATAGTAGATCACAAGTGCTTTTTTTATAAGTAACTTTTTTCACTGAATAGACCAAAAACACAACCCTCTTTACTTTCCGGTACCGACTTACTAACTGAAGAACAGGTGTTACAAAAAAAACTTTTGCAATTCCTAACCCACCATAATTTTCTGAATAGAAAAAGATCTAATAGGTCCTATGAACGTAAGATATTCTAATCTATAGCTGCAAGATTCTAGCCTCTGGACCAACTTAGTTTGTGTAATTTATATTACTAATAAATCATACGTAAGCTTTTCTTTATAAAAAAATTAAAATTTTTGTCTTGTAATTTTAGCATAGGAATAGATCCAGATGACGATATTAAAGATCTCGAGCTCATGAAAGGTTTGGAACAGTTTCTAAATGAAGAAATATCAGACGAGGATCGAAGAAATTTTCTGGATAATACTATTCGAATTATGGTCAACAGAGCACTGCATCTCAAAAAATGGCGACCACCGAAAGGACTTATTTTTAGTTTACAGCAACAGAGTGAGCATTCAGATTTATAACATCAAAATATACAAGAATTCAAACAAATACATACATTTAAAATAACAATAATATTAACAGTACCTATTAATAATTAGTTAAAAATTGTGTTTCTTATAGGTGATGTGACTGAATTCGACTATAATTTTCTTTCGTCACTCGTTGCACATGCATTCTTTTCTACTTTTCCTAAACGGACGCTCAAAACACATCCAACATTGCAAGACTTTAACTTTACGCATTTTTTTAAGAATTTACACAGGTAATTAAATTAAATTGTTTAAAAGTAAGTATATTAAATGCTAAATGCCAGCTACAAATATACAAAAAATTTTAATATTCTAATTGATGTTCCTGTTACAGAAAATCTCAAAGAAATAAATTAAAAAGCTTGCTTCATTACTTCGAGTGGTTGGACAAGAATAGCAACGAAGGATGTATTAAGTTAAGTAGACAGGTAAAAACATATTATATCGTACTAAACTCTCTATATTGCATATAGATATAGCACTAGTTACGTACCTATGGTTTTGCAACTATTATATAAAGTTATTCCATGAGATTTTTTTGCGTCGGTTATATTAAATATAGGTAGGTACTATTACTAAAAAATCTACCTATTTCACTATGTTCATATATTCCTCTATGCAGCATCACGTTGATGCCCCCGTGAAATTTAGTTCGAATAACAAAAATAGTAACATAGTATCGTTAAAGGTACAGTAAGTTTGTAGTAAGTTTATTAGTTTACCAGTAATGACTGGAAATGAACCTAGTAAGTAGGAAAAAATAAGATATTCAATTTTCGTAATTTCGTTTGAATAAAATCGCGCCAGTAACATAACTTCAAAAATTAAACTGACATTAAATAAAATCTATTTTTTTAATCCGATTGAAATGAATACATTAGTAAAAGTACATTCTGCAATTGGCACTATACCAGGTTTACCATCAAGCAATTGCCATATTTCCACTCGATGTTAATAATTTCGTATGAGCTGTTAGTTTCAGATTGCGATCCAAGATTATAGAATCGGAATTCTGAAAGTTATTTTTGTGCGAAAGTTAAGACGATGATTTTATTATCGCTCTTGACTAAAATATAGTGTTATATTATTTAATAATTGTTTTAGTTTTTTAATGTATCGTGTAGCTATAGATATAAAATCGTGACAAATATTTTGGAAATATTTGTTCAATATTAAACTAAACAAAAAATTACGATTTTTAAGGTGATGACTTCGAAACAGTGGCTGACAATAGAAGATTGGTTGGAATGTGCGCTGCCTTTATGTAAACTGCTCGTAAGACACGAAGGCCGGCCTGAAAGGTGTGAAAATGATGATGCTCTGAGAGTCTGTTTTGCATCTAGTCGCATTGGTGGTGATGTACTCGTTGATGGAGAATCACAGGTAATAATTAAATTTATCTTAAATAACACTCTTATATTCTTATAAAATAAAACTCAAACAATATTAAGCAGGCTCGCCGCGTGCTAATTTGCGCCGGCATTTTCAAGGGGGCGGCAAAAACAGATATCGAAACGAAAACGAAACATTTTCATATTTTGCATGTTTAATATATATTTAAATAACAAAAAAAAATAATGACAGATTCGATGAGTTAAAAACGTTTACTGATATATTTCGGATTTTTAAACCATAACTTATTTAATTACTGCGATGATGACTTGGGTGGCATAATCGGTATTGCACAAGGGCGCTCAAACAGCTAGCGGCGGGCCTGATATTAAGTATTAAGTAATTAAAAATGAGTCCTTATAATTTTAGGAAGCATTAACAATGTTCATGATGCCAGAACTTTTACCAGCAATGCTCTCTGTTGAGGCTCTCGAAGACAACGAAATTTTAAAAGTAGAAGGTGTACGAATGTTCAGCAGAATTAGTGATAAAAGGCAAAAAAATCATATAGAACTGTTAGACGAACCTAAAACGGTAAGTTGTCATTTGATATTATTCAAACAAGTAGATATACAATAACTAAGTAATTATTCACAGAAAGATTAAACAAATCATATCTAAAAAAAATAAAAAAAAATAACATAAATGTCTTTCAGGTAACATTATGTTTTATGGATGCAGAAGATTACAGTGCATTACCATTAGGTCAATGGGAAGAAGATAACGTACTTCGAGAACTAAACAAATGTCTACTGGCTTTTCAGCAAACTCCTATGAAAGGTCGTGATAATCAAAAACATGAAAGACGGCTGTCGCCAATCGGTAAATTATTTATTTTAAATAACAAAAAAAACATAATGTACAAATTCGTTATACGTTTAAAAAATATAGTATTTCGTTAATACATAAATAAGTACCTAGTATTTTTATTTTATTTTAAGGTGAATCATTCTGTCAAACGCCGCCAGAAGTGGAAACAACAGTTATGATTAAACAAGCGTCATCTTCGAGTACAATCAACAGTATAAGCAGCAGAAGTCCCTCTCCTCAGAACTACAGCGCCGCAGCCCTAAATCTCAGCGATCCGAGTGAGTGATAGGATTAATATATCTAAAATTCACCAGAATAAAAAATCAATAAATGTTTTAATACTTTATTTAAATATCAAATTTTCTTTTACACAAAACGTAACATGTAGCTTCTACAAAACAAGTTCAACTTAGTCTGAAGTTAAAAAATTGGCAAATAATTTGTAGGTGTCGAATTACAAAAACGTAAATGTTGGCTTTCACCTGATGCTGGAACTCTAAACAATCGCAGAGGAAAGTTTATAGTTCTTGGCTCTTCTGGAGAGTGTCTCCCGGTTACAAGAACATCTGCTCATCCAAATCTAGATACGCAAGAAGACAGCCTGTATTCGAGTTGCAATTCAAGTGATGACGAATTCCACAGTGCCAATGACAGCTTTGACTACGGTAAGAAGTTCAAAATATAAATCAAATAATTACATTTCGTAGATACAATTTTCATAATAGATTTACAAACTATAGATAAATGTCGAGCTTTCTCGCAAATCGTCTATGGTAAGGATAAAAATATATAAAAAATTGATAATTAATATTGCCATACTTCCAAATTAGGTAGCGAAGACGAAGGTAGAGGGGAAAGTGCGCGACCCAATTCATTCAGATATTCAAAAGAACTATCGACTGAGGAGAGGAGATTAAGTTTTGCGGGTAGATTACGGGAAGCATTACGTAGGGAAGCTGAAAACTCCTGCACAACGAGTACTACTGGTGACTGGTCCACAGACAGTTCGAGTTATGCGGTCGGCATTAGCATATCCGGAGCTGAAGTGAACGATAATGACATTCGGTACATAATTTCAGTTATTAGCTAAACCTGTCTTATCGCGAGCCCTGTACCATCTCCGTGAAAATTTCCTTAAGTCCTATACCAGGACTAAGAGCAAAATATAAATTGATTAGGATTTAGGCCTATACTAATTTATTCTAAAGCCGATAGTAAGACATTCATTGATATATTTATTTGGTCCTTCAAACCGGATATTGTATTATTTTTATTTTGTAGGGTAAAACGAGGCGGCTCCGTTGGCTTTGTATTGACAGAGAAAGAAACTACCGAAAATGGGAACAGGTCTCCGCGTCTTTCCAGAAAAGAAACAGGAAACAGTTCTAAGTACAGTTTTAGCACAGAATATACGTATGTATTTTAGGGTAATTTGATGGTACAATAAAACTAATACAAGGTGAGTGATCCTTATATTTATTTTATTTTTATTTTTTTTTCAGTTCAGAATTAGACGAAGTTTATGAGCAATTTAATCAATGGCTAAACGATCCAATTATAGATAACGATAGAACAGAAAATAAAAATAGGGAACTGGACTCTCGAGATTTAGCTGTGATAAGGTTAATTTATATTTTATTTACGGTTTCTTTCAATGATATACCTACCTACTATTAATTTAGTTTTGATTTTATTGTCTTAATGTCATATTTTTGTGTTCAATCATTTATCGTAATTTTTATGTTAGAAGTTAATTTCCTTAAAAAAATTTGTGACCTGCTTTCGGTGAGCGAAATTGAACATTAGCAACTGACCGCTACACATTTTTCGTATTTAACAAACCACTTTTAGAATAATTTATTACATTTCAGATTTGCCGGTTCTTTATTAAAGCGAACACTTAGCGAGTCGATGGCAAGTGGAGTGGGCAGCGCGGGCGCGGAGGTAGCCGAGCTGTACGGGCGAGACTCGCGGGAGAGGATCGCGCCGCGCCGTCTCGCTCTTGCCGCTCGCTCCCTCTCGCTCGAACTCGCGCGACATCGCCACCGCCTCGCTGCGCATTTGGTATGCAGTTGCACTATTCAGTATTCACACTGTTTTATCTATCTCGCACTACATTGAATATTATTTAATAAAATATAATATAAACAATACAATTTTTATTATTTTTGCAAAATTCATGTCTATTGTATTCAATGAGCGTTGTATAATGTATTGGCCATCGAGTTCAACTTTGTATCAATACAGGTTCAATGAAGTGCTCGTATATAGGCACGGAAGTGTTAATTGCACTAACGCTTTTTAAGAGTTTTCTAAACCAGGGTTTTATATAAATACAGTTATATTTTTGAATAAAATAATGATAATGATGCAAATATAATAATATAAACATTTACTTTACATTTCATCAAAGAATAATTATGCTATTTTTACATTATTATTTGTTAAAATCCTGGTTTAGACTAAAAGGATCCTATTAGTACACATCTACATAGATTTTGGCCATAGTGTGCTTTTGTTTCAAGTCTGTGTTAACTGTAAAGACAATTTAAATGTTATCCAAAGAAGTTTTAGATTAAAAAATAGATTTTACAAGGTACATACCTTACATTGAAGAAGATGAATTAAAATTATATTTTTAAATTGCTCAAACCTTGGATAGGTTCAATATTGACAAGATCCAATATTTTGACAGAAACGTAAAGTAAAAGAATCAATACCTGAAGAAAATATAGATATAACGAGCATAAAGAGTGATAAAGACGAAAATAGTTCAGATGGTAAAGAATCGAGGTCCTTCAGTTCTACCGACACTTGTTCCACACAAAAATCGAACCCCACAATGAGAAAGAAAAAGCTAAATTGGGTCGTTAACATGATCGTAGAGACTATAGAGGAAACAGTCGAGTGTGAACCTGTGACGCTTAAAATAAATAAACCAAAGGTCAGACGTCGTCTTGCCTGTCGCTAATTCTCAACCTAAATAGATATCTTAAAATAATACTAACAAAGACACATAGCTTGTACTCGCACTTGTTTGATTGTTCTATGTTCGTTGTGTGTAGCATGATATATTATGTATATTGCAATACATTTAAAACAGTGCACTATTACAATACCTACATACCTACATAATTATTAAGCTAGCTAAAACCTTTTAATATGAGGAGTCAGAAAATATTGATTAATACCTAAGTATTGCGTGTGGTTCACGTTTGAATTATAAGTACTTGTATTTTAGTGAAGCTCATACTTTATTTACACTTTATTAATTTTAATATTTTTGAAAATCATTTAATACTTATTCAAAATAACAAACTGATGATTGTGTCTTCGATAAAGGAATAACTATGATAAATTAGGTAGGTACAGCATTTCGAATTGCATTCTAAACGGGCAGCATAAGCACTTTGTGGAAAGATAAAAAAGTATAAAAAATATAAAATAAAGTATTTTTAAGCACACATGCTTACATGAACATTTTTTATTGCGATTGCAAGTTTACGTTTTTACATTGTACAAGGCAGGTTAAGTACAAGAAAATGACTGAGAAACGTTTTCATACTAGAAACGAATGAGAAATATTTTAAGGTACATAATGTTTTTAACCGACTTCAAAAAAAATTCAAAAAAGGAGGAGGTTATATGTTCCGTTGTATGTATTTTTTTTTTTTTTTTTTTTATGTATGTTCACCGATTGCTCCGCCGTCTGTGGGCCGATTTCAAAAATTTTTCTTTTGATTGGTAGGGTATAGTTCCGAGGTGGTCCCATTGTCACCAAGTCAGGATCTGATGATGGGATCCCAGGGAAATCGAAGGCAACTCTCAAAATTTACAGGCACCTATTATGTTTTTGATATATTTTCTAAACCCGATAAAGCTTTTACGTATGAAAATCATCATCTCATGTGGATGAGCTGATGATGGAAGGTAAAATTCCTCAACAGTTGTTTTTTATGTGTTTTCACCGATTTCTCCGTGAATTGTGGGCCGATTTTAAAAATTTCTTTTTTGTTCGGTAGGGTATACATTCAAGATGTTCTCATTGTCACCAAGTCAGCATCTGATGATGGGATCCTAGAGAAATCGAGGGCAACCCTTAAATTTTATCGGCACTGATTACCTTTTTCATATATTTTCTAAAGCTGTTCAAGAATTTGTGATGATGTAAGGTATATATCCTCAACGGTTAGGAGTTGAAAGAAAATTCTTTTAATATTATACGTACTTATGAACTGATAGTCGTACTCCTTCAGGATATTAGGTGGATTGATAATAGAAGGTAAATCTTATTAACGTCTACGAGTTACGTGGAAAAATAGACGTGGACAAATCTCGATTGACTATTGTCGTTCATTTCAAAACTTCGCTGACTTATTGGAGCAGTAGTTTAGTTAGCCTTCCAATATTTTATTTAAACATAATAATTTCCACAAAAAAATTTAAAATAAATTATTTTTTAACAAAAATGAAAACCGACTTCAAAACGCTACAAATCGAAACTAAAAAGAAAAAAAAATAATTTTAATTACTTAGTTATTGTTGGAGTCGGTGCCAGCCAAAGTAAAATAATCCTAATACAATCTCCTTGGCTGGCACCGACTCCAACAATAACTAAGTAATTAAAATTATTTTTTTTTCTTTTTAGTTTCGATTTGTAGCGTTTTGAAGTCGGTTTTCATTTTTGTTAATTAAAATGTACATTTTCGTATCATTCAATATAATATAAATATATAATCACACATTATCATAGGTACTATTATTTTTTCAGTTAAATCAACTAGCTCACAAAATAGTGACTGGTGGTTCGTGTCGGCCGGTCGCCACCGGCAACTGGGGGTGCGGGAGGCGGCAGCGCGGCCACCCGCAGCTCAAGCTCGTGTTGCAGTGGCTCGCCGCGAGCGTCGCTGGTGTACCTGCGCTGTTATATTATACATTTGGAAATGAAAAACTTTTTAAGGTATAAGTTGTCTACTTCCCGTTATAACATGATTATTAAAAAAATAAATTTTTTTAGTAGTAGTTTTTCCCTAGTAGCAGTTATCCGATATAATGGAAGATGTGTATTGACTACTTTAACGTCTGCGAATTTTTTAAAACATTATCCATAGACTAAATATTGGCTTATTCGATCCAATTTTAGTATAATAGTAAAAAGTAATATTATATATGTATAACATGCCGATATATTATGTATTTTGTATACCCATATATATCGTCATTTCTTTTTAAGCACCATTTAAAATAATGATTTGTAATGTTTCAGTTGGACACATTAGTGCGAGTTCTAACAGACAGGAAGTGGACGGTAGGGCAACTCGCGCGAGCAGTACTGAAGTTCGCGCGGCAAACTCTTCACGAACCGCACGTTATTCCTGACAACCATTCGCTCTTCGACGAACTAATCGGCATCGAAAAAATTCCTGACAATTTTTAAATATCATTTTCATGACTTTATTTCTGTTTTGTTACATTACAAATTACTTATTTATTTTTCTTAATATTTTTGAACGCCTTATTTAAATTTTTAACACTTCTTTAAATTGCTAAGGTACCAAAATATAACTTTGTAAATAATTATTTTTTTCATAGAAGCATCAATTTTATTAACTGAGCTCAATAACGAATACCATTTTGGTGCATTTATTATTTCAAATATGTAATATCTGAATGATGTTGATCTATGAATAATGATACTATTAATTGATTGTGATTATGGCAGCTGTGCTTATTTATACGATGTTTGTGCAATTTGAAGTAGTAGTAATATAGAACCACTTTAAAGCAATATTATAAAAGGTACTCGAATTAAATATTTTTGTACAAATTAAACGGTACAATACGTGTAACGATTTATACTATAACATTTTTATGAAATTATTAAATTGTAAAAAAAACTAAATAAACATTTAACATGTATTTAAAACTAATATTACTATAATGTTTTTCATTTTCATTATTGTGTTGTATATTTCGAGAAGAAATAATTTTACACGTGTTAGACTATCACGAGTGTCACAACTTTTTTTTTAAATATATCGGAATAATATTCATTTCACAAACACATAAATAAATATGACATCATATTACACGATCACGACACATCATTTTAAATTTATGCCAACGGAACGGACACTTTTTTAGTTTGATCCGTAAATGATATTCTATCTTGTAATATTCATACAGATCGTTATAATAAAAAGGTCTTCCATAGTATGAATCTCAATGTGTCCAAAGTTTGTTAATTTTGTGTAATTAATTAAAATAACCAACTATGTTGATGCTAATAAAATTATTGCGTCGAATTTATTTTCATTGCCTTCCCAATTTAAAGTTCGGGTGTTTATCTTCTAAATACGAATCAGTACATACATCAGTACATTTAAATAAAATTAAAGAGCCTGTTTTTAATTATATCAAAAAATAAAATTATTAAAATGTATCTCTGTCTGTTTGTTTCGGCTAATCTGAAACGTCTTGACCGATTTTGAGAGGACTTTCAGTTGCAGATAGCTTTTTATTAGAAACATAATATAAAAACCGTTTGACTTACGCCCAGTGAAGCAGGTCGGGTTAGCTAGTACCCAGTAGGTAATAAGTATAAAGGCTACGCAAGTCACGAAGAGAATTAGAAAGCAATTGAAGTTTATGTGTGACATTTAATGCTCAACAGTAGAACACAAAACTTTATATTCGCGTTTAAAATTAGCTCTTACAGCTTTACGATGTGGCTTAGGGATTATAACTAAATGACAGGTACTCAAAATAAATAAAGAACTGATTTAGATTTTATATTTATTAACTATACAATTTCAGTCATTGATATCAATAACATCTTATTTAAAATGTAAATTTTGTAGTCATAAGCAAATGTGCAAACTTTTTATTACATGCGGGTTAGAGATTCTGCAATATTAGTCTTACCGTGAAAGTAAGGCTACTTTCACCCTAAACCCTAAAATATTTCAGAAAAATTAGCTACTACCAATGGCTTATATACAAAATTTTAACACTATGTTATATAATAATAAAATTCTAAATGACTCGAAGTTCGACCGGTCTGTGACCTTATCACGAGAGAACCACTGGACTTTGACCAACTTGACTTTTTAGTTCAGCTAAATATGTAATTTCTGAGAAATCAAACTAAAAGACAAAACTACCTAGGGTCAGTTTCTAGTATAGAAATATAACTTTACTAGCGGCTCACAGTCGCTTCGCTCGGGTTCGTCCCTAGATTTAGCGCGAGCGAAGCCGCTAGTATATCTTTATAAATTGTAGCCTATGTGTTATTCTGATGTATAAGCTATATTATTGTAAAGTTTCATTAAAATCCATTCAGTAGTGTTTACGTAAAAGAGTAACAAACATCCATCCATTTATCCATACTTACAAACTTTCGCGTTTATAATATTAGTAGGATATTGTATGCATATCAATTACAAGATCGTAGGTTAAATAGTGTTATTTACTGATTTCTAACCTTCATTTGCATCTATATTGTATACAGCACATTTATTTAAAATTTATCATAAGATGTTTAATACATTATTAAGGGCAACGTAACTTAGTGGGCTCTTTAGGTGCAGATGTCGATCGTACCAAGGCGATTAAGTTCATATAATTAAATTTAAATCAGGAATAGAATGACGGAAAATTGCTCGGATACAGATAAAACATGAAACAGGCACAAGGATAATTTTCCATACATCCTATATACCACACAGCCTATGATTAGGTTGGTTCCTATTAGTGATTATTATACAATTTAATAAAAACAAGAAAAATTAAATATGAAAAATAGTTTTAATTCATATTTTAAGCTTAAATTCGTACTTATGTTTTTTATTAAGCACATTTAACTAAAAGGAACTAACCTTACTGTAATATTTAACATTAACGTCCACCCTAAAAGAATATTCCCCTCATACGACGCCCCATCCCCTGTCTGTCGTACAGAATATTGAACCGGTTGACAAGCTGGTTGATAGCGTTGCATCCCTTCGTAATTGTACCCAAGTAGGTCATCAGAGCCACATCATTGCATTGCTGAAATTAAAAAATAATAATATTGATGAACATAAACAGAAAAGTATACATAGATGTTAATGAACAAAAAAAGTGAGAATGATCAATAAGTGATAATAATTGATTTCTGGTTTCGACATACACGGAGGCACTCTGCTGTCAGAGACACAGTAGATGTTTGACAATAAATATACACATAAATGCAGAGTATTAAACAACCATTTGTTGTTATTGCTGGCACTTAGAACACTGAAATTTTTGAAGAGTATTGAACACAAAAAAATATTGGTTGGTTATAGAACTCAAACCTTCAGTTTAATGAATGCACTAAGATTTATAATAATATATACATTAGATTAAAGTTAGTTTGCAATCTATGTCTGTCCTTGTGACCATTGTTTTAGATAAATATTTGGCTATTTAATATATTAAATACATAGTAAAATACTAACACTACTTAAAATTTACAATTATAAACATAATATACATATAAATATACTTAGTAACCATCAATACTCACATTATAGAAATGTGTGCGGAACTGCTGAGAAGTGAGTAGGGGAAGTCTATTAGAGAGTGCCCTAGCTTCCCTCAGGAGTGCGGGTCGTGGTGGTAAGGAACCATCACGTATTGCTCGCACCGTGGCCAATACTGCTCGCACTCGGGACACTAACATTTTTATGGCCGACCTTTGAGCTGTTAGGTGTTCTGCCACTGTAATAAGAATAAAAATTGAACACTGCCATGAAAAATGTTGATGTTGACAAAATATAAGTTAGCAACACCATTGTATAATTTTCACTAAATATTATAAAACAAACTCCACCACCGCATCTATCTGTTTACAATAAACTCATAAACTACTGCACCAATTTTCATGGGGTTTTCTGGTTTTATGGACAGTCTGGTTGTCGTGGAAGGTTTAAGTATATAACTAGAGGAACTCACGGCTTTGCTGGCACTTAAGGACAAAGCGAGTGTAAGTCGATAGTGTTAATGTAAAGATATGGAATAAGTCCTGTTGGATTATATTATTTGTTTTTGCCTTATGGCCACTAAATGAATAATACATTACTGGTAAAAAATCTCATTTCTCAACAAGTGAGTAATTTTAAATTTTCTTAAATTACTTACTAGTTGTACTTGTAATTATATAATAATTACCTAAGCTGTTAAGTGCTGCTTCACCCGATGATACTCTAGCAACATGGTCTACTCCAATACGCTCTGCCTCTTCTGCAGCCAAAGTGTATGTTAATGGAGCTAACAGCATGGTTGCACGTCCATTCACTACATCTATCACTGACTCATATAACACTACTGGCAGTTGCTGTAATTATAAATTCAATTCATTCAAATAAACTATGAACTACATTTTACTTGTATGGGTACAGTTACAGTAACATACAATTTAATTAAGCTTACAGTAAGTACCATGCATTGTAATACATTATTTAAAGTCATTAATACACTTACATCGCCTTTTCTTCCAGCTGGGTTAAGCATAAACATAACTGGACATTCATTTATGTCACAGATCTGGCGATGTACAGCAATATCTTTTTCTGTAGGAGTATCTCCGGTTGTGTACCATCCTAAGAAATCCATATCAGAGAAAACTTGTTTGACTGCAAAAAGTTTTTTTAATATTTAATAAGCTTTTTCTTATTATGCTTAATAGGTAGAATTATGAAAAATTAACATGACACTTATACCAATGATTAGTTCTAAATAACAAAAATATAAATAGGTATTTAGATATTTTTTCAAATACTTACATTGTTCTTCTTTTAAATTGTAGTAATCTCTGTCTATTACAATATCACCATCAATGATACTAAATACTAATTCAAACGAGTTCATGACTTCTATATTTCGTCCCTTTTGCTTGCCAATAAGGGCTCCAATCACTATAAATAAAATTATAATATAATACAAAAACATTATGTCTGATTAACATAGTATAGACCTAGTGACTGAATAATATAGACCTATACAAAAACATAATTCAATACCTGTTTGGGGTGAACCTTCCTGAGCTCTTAATCTAGTCCAATGTTCCGAAACGTTCATGATAACTAATGGATGTAATGAGACCGTGACTGAACCTGAAGTGGCAGTAGTTACTACGACACTTTTAGTATTCCCAGCAGCAGCAGGAGCTGGAGACGTGGGGTTAGGCAAGTCAACCGGTGGTCCTGATGAGGCACTTTCAACTTCTACCTCCATTTCGAAGTCAATTCTATCGGCACTCGACATTACTGATTTCTTCAAAATATCTTTGTATCTCTATTGTTGTAAAAATCTATTACATTTGTACTTATACTTTTACATAAAACACAAATAAAAACTCACGTTTACTCTTTACTTACTCTATTTCTTTGACAACTCAACTAAAAATGTTAAATTCGCATTTCGCGAAGATAACACAGATTAAGTATTAGTTACTACGAAAGATAATGTTGTTGTTTTTAAAATTTATCCTTAATAGGGAAAGGCTATATAAGTGTATAATCTATGGGGAAAGGCAAAGGACTATATTCCATACAGCCTAGTCTTAATTTTCGCGAAGAATATGTGTGCTTTCCAATTAATACAAAAAGTGACGCAGTGTAACGCAGTGCTCGATAAAACGCTTTCCATCAACGACACTGCTGAACACAGCCGTACACTGTTTGACACTCGAAAAAGTGGTGTAATGTCAAAGATTTTATAGTACCGTAAGAACTACTGACTGATGATATTTTATATTATTAATTATAAGCATCCTAGTATTATTGAAATATTTTTTACTTTTGTTTCGACTATAATTTTATTGAAATACGTACAAATTATAATAAAAATATAAGTGAAAACAGTGATTGTTTTATTTTTATAGCCAAAAATTATTTTCAATTTTTGAGTTGGTTTTTTAAACATTATATTTAATTACAACTGAATAGCCAACTTTCTTCATTTTCATAACATTAATTGATGAATTAAAAAAATTATTGAATTATTATAAAATTATTAAACAAAAGTAGTATTATTACAAAACAATTATTTATTTGCCCGCAAATTGTCAAAGTTCTTTAACTTATTGGTCTTGAACGGTAGATGTGGCTAATATGAAAAACATTGATACTAAAAAGACACTTAAAGACTGAATAGGAATATTTATTAATACTTTAACATTTGAATCTATTTCTGATAGAATGGAGTCATTACAAAATTAATATAGAATTCCAAAATTATGTCGGATAACTAAAACATGTTACTGCTTTGAGAGCTTCTTACGGAATTTTATAAAATATGACATAATACAATTTTTACTAATAGAACTAACATTCCAAACTTAAAATAATTCAAACATAATAAACCAAACAGGTCACAGTTGATATCAAAATAGTTTGTATGTATAATCTGAGATTACCATTCAACACACCCCCTTAATCTCAGATATACAACATAACACCAGACAAGTACAGAAACCCAAAAATTTAAAAAAAATTAACTAAAAACAAACTACCAATCATAAAACAACAATAACACACTCTTTCTTAATAATAACTAAAACCAAGAAAAACACAATACACTTAAAGGAAGAGGAGATATCAAAAACTCTGTAAAAGTTTCTCTAAAAAAAAAGATTCCGTTTCGAATTCCGTTCCGTTATACATATTTGACTTGAGCAAGAGAAAAAAACTGCAGAATAATAAAAATCTCTTCCCCTAACAAAAATATTTGATTAACACAAAACATTAAATCCTTTCCCTATTTAAAACAATCTCATACACACGCTTCCACTGCGCGAATCTCTATTATTAACACCCCCTTACACTAGCACTACCTACACTAAAAGGTTTAGAATTAAAATACCTAAAAAAAAGTCTTATAACGTCAATCACATGACCGCCCCCATGACCACTACTGAAACCACCTTCATGACCACCGCCATAGCCACCTCCAAAACTACCTCCTCCAATTCCATCGCCAAAGCTGCCTCCATGTCCACCTTCTAAATCTTGGCCTCCTCCAAAACCTCCAAAATCACCTCCATGCCCACCTTCTAAATCTTGGCCTCCTCCAAAACCTCCAAAGCCGTTTCCGCCAAAGCCCATTCCTCACATCTTCAATCGTTTCTCCACAAACCACTTCAACTGCCCCTGTACTCCCTTCATCCTCAACACCGTCAACTGCCACCTCTGCTTCAACCGTTTCCTTTTGAATTGTTCCTTTTTTTTTCTGGCTGGGCCCATAACCTCTTGAACGGTAGATGTGGCTAATATGAAAAACATTGATACTAAAAAGACACTTAAAGACTGAATAGGAATATTTATTAATACTTTAACATTTTGAATCTATTTCTGATAGAATGGAGTCATTACAAAATTAATATAGAATTACAAAATTATGTCGGATAACTAAAACATGTTACTGCTTTGAGAGCTTCTTACGGAATTTTATAAAATATGACATAATACAATTTTTACTAATAGAACTAACATTCCAAACTTAAAATAATTCAAACATAATAAACCAAACAGGTCACAGTTGATATCAAAATAGTTTGTATGTATAATCTGAGATTACCATTCAACAATTGGAAGGTTATGTTTATAAATTATTGAGCCAAGACTTTGTCAAGGAACTTGCATTTAGGTATACAACGCCCATAATTTTGCGATATTGATGCGCTCTAGTGTTATTTCGAGACAACTAGCTGTTTCATTTAAACTTTTACACAGTGTTTGGCAGTGTTTCACAATGTAACGCAGAGTCCCTCTGTGTTAAGTAAATGGAAAGCAAGCATAACTTTTACACAGTGTTTGGCAGTGTTTCACAATGTAACGCAGAGTCCCTCTGTGTTAAGTAAATGGAAAGCAAGCTATATACCTAAATTATTTCTGAATCATATGAAAGACAGATTAAATATTCCATTTGCATTTTGCTGTATTTTACATTCTCTTTGGTTTGCTGTTTGATGCTTGTCCTTGTCATTATTCTCTTTGCTTGTCATTTGCCAAGTTTTTGACGTTTATTGTAATGACTGACGAAATGTGTTTGCTTGGAATGGTTATTCGTCGTAGTAATGAATAAATAACTTCAATTATCACGTTCATAATACTTACACGTTAATTTTCTTCCCTGGACTTTACAAAGGATATTTTATATAAAACCTATAAAGTGACAAAGATACAGGTCAGCAAACATCAACTATTTTATATGTAACCATGGCATCTGCAGCGGCTAAGATAGCTGGTGCTACTAAGGATATTTCACCTATTTACTATAGAATTTTATCTAAGTTTCCTCAGAATTTTACCTTTTGTTTTGCATATGGTTCAGCTGTTAAACCTCAAATAGGTAACCAGAAAAAGCATAATATGATCGATTTAATATATTGTGTTGATAATTCTTATCGATGGCATGGCGCGAATATAGAAATGAATCCATCTCACTACTCAGCTCTTCGCTTTCTTGGTAAAGGATTTGTTGCAAGATTTCAAGAAAATTGGGGTGCGAAGGTCTACTTTAACACCTTAGTGGATGTAAAAGAAGAAAATGTAACAATCAAGTATGGTGTTGTATCACAAAAAGATCTTATAGCTGATCTTTTAGACTGGAATAACTTATATCTTGCAGGCAGGCTTCACAAACCTGTAGAAATTATTAAACAAACAAATAGTTCTCATCTACGAGATGCTCTTCAGTCAAATTTACGTTCAGCTGTTCACACAACTCTACTAATCTTGCCTGAAACATTTTCAGAATATGATTTCTATTTTGCTATATCTAACTTAAGCTATGCAGGTGATTTTCGAATGACATTTGGTGAAAATAAAAACAAAGTGCGAAATATTGTCCAACCTCAGTTGTTGAATTTTCGTGAACTCTACAAACCAATCTTGCAGCAATTTCATGCTTATGTAGATTTTCCTACAGGAGATGCTCAGTGCCATCAAGATTTAAATCCTGAAACTAAATTACATCACTTAATGCAGTTGCCTATGATTCCACAACAAAGAATTGTTAAGTTTTGGAATCATGGTGGACTTCAACAAGACATGGAGGATGTACTTAGAGCTGTAGCATATGATATTGATTGTGCAGTTATATTAAGACAAATATTAAAGGATTTAGTGTGGCAATCAAGTATAAAGCAATCACTAAAGGGTATACCAACAGCTGGTATATTAAAATCCATTCGTTACAGTGCTAAAAAAATAGCAAAAATGTTTTAATTATTTAAAATTTGTAAATATAGCTTAAGATGATGATTGTAGAAATAAAAATAAGTTGTCTTATAATTTAAAAAATGTTTTTTTTATTCCATTTAAGTTTTCCATTCTTTGGTTTTAGGTGTCAATATGATATCTGATGAATCTAGCAGTGATTCCGAAACTGGCAGATTTAAATGTCAAACCAAATCTCAAGATCCAAAAACTAATAACAGTAGGCAGAAAAATGAAAATACTTTTGGCAGATCTTCAGGAAGAAGTAGGAGAGGGGATGATAGATTAAACAGAGACTTGGATAGGAAGAGAGATGAAAGAGATCGATTTGACAGACGCTCTAGAGAAAGACATAGATCTAGTAGATATTCTCCTGCTCGTAGAAGGTCTTCTCGAGAAAACAAAAATAGAAGATCTCTAGAAAGACATAGAGCAGATAGGCATAGACAAGACTTAAGGGCGAGATCTAAACAAAAAGAAACTAGAAGCAATAGCATAGATAGGTACAGACGCTCTAGATCCAAGTCCCAAAAATCACCCATTAGAACAAGAAACATAAAGGACGAAATAAAAGAAATAATCACTGGGAAAGATAAAAAAATAGATAAAGATGACAAACATACCACACATGCTAAGTCTTCCTCTCCAGAAGTTACTGTAAAAAAATCAACAGTGCATAAACCTTCAGCTTCAGAAACCCTCAAGAAAAATAGTGACAGCCCTATTTTAATACCAGAAATTGATAGTGACGTACCAGATGTTGTTCAACCAGGATCTTATTATAGTATGATACCTGCTATTGTAAAGGAAAAACCGGATGAATCTAGTGAAATTGATTCATCTGATGATGAAAGGTTAAGAGCAAAGCTATTAAATTTAGAAAAAGAATTACAAAAAACAAAAAAGAAAAAACATAAAAAGAAACATAAACGAAAAAGTGTGAAATCTGACAAGGAAAAACAAGACTCTTCAGCTTCTGTCGAAGTAAGTAGTACAACCGATATTCAGGAAGTGAAGTCGGAAGTTCCCTCAAGTGTCACAGAAAGTGTTGAAGTTACATCCACACAAAAGAACAATCAAAAAGAGAGTAGTGAAGAAGGAGAAATATTAAGTGACAATAACTCTCAGTCTGACGATGACATAGATCCTAGTGACTTACGACATAAATTAAAGAGATCTAAAACAGATCAACTTGATAAAACACAAAAACTAGATGTATGTGGACCAGCACTTCCCCCACATCTGGAGAAACGGTTTAAGAAAAGTACTTCTCCTATACCAGAAGGTCCACTTCTACCACCTCGTTTGACGGATAAATCGCGCAATATAGGTAAACATTTTTCTTTATTATTAACACAATACATATTATGATAATTTATCCTTAACATAGTAGTTATTATAACACGCTTATTTCACTTTAACAATTTGGAGGTCGTTCCTTATCAACCATTTAAATCAATAATATGATTTTTGTAGGACCATCAATACCAGATGGCATGCGTAAAATGTTAGAAGAAAATAGTGAAGTTGTACAATATGAAAGCTCAGACGATGATGGTATAGGTCCACTACCCGCAGGAGCTGAAGATAAGTGGTCTGAAGCCCATCTTCTCTTAGAAGAACGAGCAATGGAGATGAAAATTAAGTCTCTAGATGGGCATTCTTTGCAAAGTTCTAACATAAAGTCACGTGAAAAATGGATGTTAGAGCTACCAGAAGGAAAAACTAAATTTATGGGTTTAGAAGCTCGAACTTTTAGAGCAAAAGAAGGACCAGATATGAGTGATAGGTAAGTAATTTAAATGTTATCTTGTTGTTCTGATATTTTTGTTTGGCTCGGTTTTTTTACTTTCTACTGTGTTGGTTCAAGTTATAAGCATGAATGTTTGTGCTCTAGTCATGGGGTCAACGGTTTTTAGAGTTATATATATAATCCCTACTTAATATTATAAATGTGAATGTAAGTTTGTTTGTTACGCTTTCACACGAAAACTACTATACTGATCATCATGAAACTTTGTACACATATTCTTGGAGGTATAAGAAGCAACATAGGATACTTTTTATTAAAAAAATATTATTTTTTACGAAAAATTTATAAATTGTTTGTATTAACAATTGGTTCTGAAATAGCTAGAGTAATTTTGAAGAAACTTTCAGGCATCCTACAGATCAACCCAATGAGGTTGATTAGCAATTAAAAAAATGAACGCGGGCGAAGCTGCGGGTAAAGCTAGTGTAGAATAAATGTAAATTCTTATTACATTTCAGGTCAAGTTGGACAGATACTCCGGAGGACAAAGCTCGCAAAGCCTTAGGCATCGCTAAAGAAGAAGATGTCAGTGAGACACTGCAGAAGGAAGCCAGAGAGCGTCAAATTGCTAATCGCGATGAAGATCAAGAAAAAGCAGTTAAGTTAGTAGTCTTATATTGAATGATAATATTATCCTAATCAAAAAGAATGTTTTTCTATTTTTAAATGATGATTTCTGAAGTAAAATATAAATACTAATCAGGGTGAGTATTCAGCTTCGTTCGGCTTTATCTCTAGGTATGTATTAACGGTTAAAAAGTAAATCTGTCATACCAAATTACATCAAAATCTGTCTATTGGTTTTCTCGTGATCACCACAGGTGGACTGACAAAACTCCATAGATTCAGCCTGTGTATTGATAATAAAATTATTAATGATGACTATTTTAATGAGATTTTCCAAAAACATTTAATGATTTGAATAACTTAGAATTTTATTATATGTATGGATTATACTTTTAGGAGACATAAAAAGAAGCACAAAAGAGAAGAGAGCTTATTGGAACTGCACCAAAAGAAATTGAAAAAGAAGAAAAAGGTACCTGCCAATCTATAATTAATTCATTTCAATTTATATTATATAAAGACTTTTTATTGTAATATTTTTTCAACTATTCTGTATTTTAAGACAATTTCTGTGTAATTATAGAAAGAAGACAAAGAAGATGACAAAAAGGAACGGCGTCCTTTTAGCCGTGACGTCGATTTGCAAGTCAATCGTTTTGATGAAGCTCAAAAAAAGTCTATAATAAAGAAGGCACAAGGACTAAACTCGAGATTCTCTAGTGGAGAAGCAAAGTACTTGTAAAATTATAATTATGAATTTAATTAACTACAACACTTGTAAAATAATTTTAAATTTGCTAGCATAAAAAATCAAGTGAATGTACAATTAAACATTTCTCATCATCTTCTGTGTAAGTTATAGATATTTCCCAGTGAAATTCTTTGTATGTTTGATACTGGTAATAATTATAATTATCCACTACCATCAATACCAATTAAGGCAATTTCATAAAAAGAATGTTAGATAATATTATTTCAAATATTGGTTTAGTGTTTTAAAATATTCTTATGTTCTGATTCATTTAAAAATAAACAAAATGAAAAACGTATTGCATGTAATATTGTTGATTATTACATATTATAATAATTTATAATCAAAAATATTTGTCATTCTAAAAAATCATACTATTTACATATATTCCAGGTTATTATTATTTTAAACGAAAATGTACTGGCCTTTTTTGGGCTATTGTAATACAATATTATTGTCTTCTTTGAAATATAAATGTAATGTGATATAGGTATGTCGTATGGTACATATTTTACACTTGGTATAGTAATATTGAATCATTGATTCAACCTATATCCATACCACAGATCACATAACCCATACTACAAAAGATAATGAAATATGCCGAACAACAATTAACAAGAACTTTATTTATTAATTATTTTTTGTGCTTTAAAATAATACTGATAATACAGTAAAACAATTGAATCTATACAGAGTTAATGAAGTACAATAGTATACATACTTCATTTAAATAAATGTAGGTCATTCATTTTGAATTGTAGTGTGTAGTAATTTACATGTAAATAAAACTATTTTTTAATTTCAAATGGATTTATTTCATTTCAACTGTCTGGGAATTTTAAATCAAAAAGTATATGTCTTTTAAACTTTAAAAAAATCGTTATCAAATTAAAATATAAGTACCTTCTTAAGTTCAGTTTAGTTATACTAATCATTTAAAACTGCCGCCATATTAGCATTAGTGTCAGAACTTTCAATAGAAGGACATGCTTTAACTTTCGAGTCTTCGCAACATAGTAGTTCATCGGCCGTCATATTTGCGTACGACCACGGCTCACTGCATAATTTGTAAAATGCTGATAACTGAAAATATTTTACACGTTATATTTTTTCCTCTTTTCCTTCTCTTTTCTCCTTCTTGAAGTCAATTTCTGACTTTCTATGAATTTAATAAGTATGAGTTATGTATATAGTATAGCTACGAACCATGAATATTTGACTAATAAAATCTGAGATTATAATCAGTAGGTACAAGTAAATGAAATTGAAGTGTCTGTTTTTAATTTTAAATTAATAGCTTTTCATTAAATGCATATAAAAGTATATATGGTACTTACATCAAAAAATCATTTATTTAAATTTTTGTCTGTCTGTCTGTTTCTTTAACTAATCGCTGAAACGCTTGGATTTTGACGGGACTTTCACTCGCAGATAGCTAATGTTATAAGGAGTAACTTAGGCTATTTTATTAGAAAATTATAAAAACCGTATTATTTATTTTATAACTTACGCCCAGAGAAGTGGGCCGGGTTTGCTAGTTATATTTTATATAGAAATTAGAATTTTATTACGGTTCGAGTCGGATGGATTAGGTACCACTAAACCTGAGAAGCACTCAATGCTTAACTATCTCAGGCGCGGTATTACAAGGCCTTGCTGCTGACTCAAAAGTGAGTATATAAAAATATTATTACCTTGAGTTCTTTGGCATCTTTAAGTCTAGCACACAAAATTTCAGGCCCCTTAGCCTTCGCTGCAGTAGCAAGAGCCAGACAAAGATTCTTGCAAGTGGTCGCCCCTTCGTCGTCACAGTTTACTACCAGTCCCGGCGATTGAGAAAGCAATGGCTCACTTATCACGTCAGGCGTATTAGTAGGAAAACCTCCGCAGGAACAACTACCTTTTAAGCCATCATTTACCGATAACACTGAACTAAAACAGATCCTCATTGAAATATATTTTATTTTTTCCAAACAGCGAAATAAAAAAATACATACCTAACGACATCTTGTGTTTTAATGAAGGTTAAGCCCAAAAGTAAAGTAAGTACACTTAGCCAGAACAATTTTTTTGTACAAAACATTTTGATTTAATGTATTGTCTCGAATGTTGTCTAAACTTCTAAAGGCTTTACCAGCTTTGTTGAACTGTAACGAATCCGGAGGAGAAAGGACTTATATACCTACTTGTTTAGTGTTACAACGATGTAGGGTAGCAGTTATTTAATATTAATTTAGGACAGGACATTGTCTTGTCTGCATTTTAAGTCTTAGCAGCTACTCAGCATTTTATTTAGAACTTGATTGAAAAATTTTTGTATATTCATATAATATACAGATGGATTCTTCGAGTAAAAAAGCCAGTCCTGACTAATAAAATCCAACTGAACCAGCCCTGTCTTAAAGACTGTTACAACTCGCAAAATCAACCCTGATAGAGCGATGGATATCCCGATAACAAAGAACGGACAACCATGATACGCTCAAAGTGCACCATTTAAAAATGTGGGTTAAGTGCCTTACTTTTTATGTTATCTCGAAAAACTTAAGAGGCATGGACACTATTGAAATATAACCCAAATGTTTTGAAGTTAATGAGTATGGTGTTATGATCGTTTCACATATACAATAAGCAGTTAGATACTTAACTCTGTCAACTGTACATGATGGCAAAAGTGATGTAAGCAATTTATGAGCATCTTTCTTACATGTATTTAACTTTTACTTGATATAGTAGTTGGAAGTATCATTACCGCAGTAATAATGATTCTAATTATAATTCAGAAAAATATTTAGAGAAAACTAAATTAAATTCAATTTTCTTACATTAGACCTTAATTATAAATGTGTTTAGTTAATTCATATTATTTTGAAAATGCAGAGTAGTTATGTGAGGAAGATAATAATTTGAAAAATAAACATGTAGGTAACAGAAAAATGGGAACACAATTGTAATTAAGAAATATATTTATTTGCAGTCTTTCATAACAATTTATTAATAATAAAATAAAATCCTTAATATTTTATTTATGAAATGTTGCTTCTAATGAAGGATATGTCAAATAAAAATAACAAATGAAGTATTTTCTTATGATTATTGTTTACATCTCAGTTCTTAGCTTCTCATTATGACCTTTTTGCTACTAGGATTTATAAAATGACTCACTGAATCACTTAAAACAAATTAATTCTGTAAGTTTTAGTATTACATAATATTAATAAATTATCAATTATTGTATCAAAACTGTCCTTGAATTATATGTACCTACTTACAATAACTATTCCAATTATAATATCTAAATAGAATATTATCTTTGGGGTGGAGGGCTTGGCTTTGGCATTTTTCCTAAGAGACTCTGAATTTCCTTCTTTTCATCATAGCTTTTCCACATTTCATACAAATTAATTATTGATCTTACAATTTCCTGAATCTGTAATTAAAATGGACAGTAAATATCTCAACAATGATTAATAACATTATAATATTTTTCATATATTTAAATGCAGAACTTACTTTATCCATATCAACATTCAATTCTGCAAACCATGGCTTTAAATTTTCTTTCCCCAGCATTACGCAAGCTATGTGAAGGGCTCCTATTGCAATCTATAACAAACAAGTATTTCATAAATAATTTATATAAAATGGTGTATTTAGTAATAAGGTATAGTAAATTTAATTAGGTAAGCTTACCTGATATGGTGGGTATAATAAACTAACATCAGTCCTAAGAGAATCATTAACAATTCTCCAGGCATATGTAAGTAATTGATCATCTTGCCCTATATCTTGAACAAACAACAGGAGGGGTCTATATGGTTGGTAAACTATGAGGCAACAATCTAAATTTTCAAGTAAATAGAATTCACATTCTAAGATATGGTTCGTCCTATACGGAAATTCTTGTTGGCCATAAGCATAACTGAATTTATTTTTAATTACTGTCTGACAAGTAGTTATGAGCCTCGAATTAGAAATAACACCAAATTCCTCTACTTTTGATGCGAGAAATACGCAAGTAGGTGCTAAAAGCAATGGATCTATGCATTTTAATGAGTTTCTAGCATAGAATCTTTTAAAATATACTGTTGCTGTAGCAATGACTTGTTGTCGTAATTTTAATTGTTCTCCTAATATTTGAATAATACTAGCAAAAAAGTTAAATATTTTCTGATATTCCTCTTCACTTAGTTTTCCTAAATCGTGTTGGCGATCTCTAATGAGATCCTGTTTATCTAGCAACCACTGTTGATGATGTGAGCTTTGCCAAAAATTACCAGCCATTTTATAAATAAAACAAATATTGTGTATATTTTGGTCAAAACATACTCTATCAAACATACGGCAAATATATAAATAAATAATTTTATGCTCTCTGAAAACAAAACTAAGGTTTAAAATGACATCTTGCTGCTGTCATTTGTCAAACTCAATAGTATAGACTATAGACCACCGACTAGTAACATAAAGTATAGACTATAGAGATAGACTTGGTATAGACGGGTATAGACTATAGACGATAAATTAAGGCACGCCACGCCTAGAACTTAGAAGCCACAGAATAAAGAACATGAGCACATGAACGTTCATGTGTTACACGAAGTTGTATGTAAATCCGTGCATGAACATGATATAAATAAACGTAACAGATATAATACATTAGGTACTTAGGTAGACCAATATTTTTTATTATTTATATTTACTAAATAATCTATAATAAGCATCTGGCATACAGACGCACGCACTCACATACGCATTACGCGCAGACATAATATAGATTATTTTGTACAGCGAGCAGAAAAATATCTGTTTTCTAAACTTTTTTAACATGTTTATTACATAATAAAAGCCTATTAATTACTTAGGTAGATAGATACTACACATTTTTTTAAAAATCTGTTGCAGTAATTATCTATTAAATGACATTTTTAATTAATTCGATGAATAATAAAAATGAAATCAATTTCATATGTATTTTTACGGATAATCTTAATATCGCTAGTGCTAGTAGCTCATATAACAACAGCTGTTAAATAAAAAAACAGCATAACTAATTAAAAGTAAATACCTACTTAAAATTATTAACGTGATAAATTGCAATTTATTGAACATACCTTTTAATTTGATAAGGTTAAAACTAATGGGCATGTAAATACGCGTTTCAATAAAAATGTATAATTATTTTTAATTTATTTAAATGAAATACACAGTGTAAAATAGTTTCTACAAAGTCTTACGTCTATCCGATGTTATAGAAATTCGCATTTATTCAAAATTAATCTCTTAAATGCAGTGGAGCACATTTTTTATCAACGTTAATTAAAACAACTTAATTCCAATTATATGTTATTAAGTATACGACCCAAACTTCTTATCATTCTACCTTATATTACAATAAATAAATAATGTTCCTTTTGTTATATAGATACATTGGGCTTATATCAATAATAATATGGTTACACTCAAACCCGCAATAACTAATTATATAGGTAGGTACATGGTTGGTGGAAGAAACAGATGACTATGCTATGTAAAACGGTATTTATATTGTTGTACAATACAGCATTAAATTACCAATTTGATATAGATTTGCAAAATGTATAATTGCTTATATACATGTTGATAAAAAATTATGAAAAGAATGCTTAGATAATTAATATAAAGAAAGTATACTTACAACCATAAAAGGTGGAATAAGTCGATGTACGAATTGGACACGAAAACATTACAAAACTCCAAAGAAAATCTGCTGGTCTGATACTTCCTAGTTTACTGGTAAATAATATTGTTATTATTTATTTTACCCACCATGTATATAGTTAAGGCCAGTAGAAGTATAAGAACAAAATTTTAAAGCGAACATTTTTATTTAGAAGATTCATTATGAAGAGTTTAACGTATATTCTATTATATAGCGTCGTTTTAACAACTTCTAGGATTTATGCGGCAAATTTTTGTTAGTAAATGTTTTTAGTGATAATAATTAACAATGAATCGCTTATACCGAAAAATATATTAATACAATTTTCATTTATAGTCGCAGGCGAGGAAGTTGATTTAGGTCCTTACAACACTAAAGTAGCAGTCGGGAAAAAGGTACCAAATAATTTGCAAACGACAGGTATAGATATAAAAGCTTCCACAAACGCACGCACACTAGTGGAGAATTTACGTTCAAAGTTTAGTTCAGGAGTCCCACCACTACCTCCTCTAGATCCATACAAGTCGAAGAGTTTTTCTGCAATCAGCTTAGATGGAAATAATGGTTTACCTTTATCGTAAGTCAATAAGCATTTTTAGCTTCTATATC
This sequence comes from Boloria selene, assembly GCA_905231865.2. Lineage (NCBI taxonomy): Eukaryota > Metazoa > Arthropoda > Insecta > Lepidoptera > Nymphalidae > Boloria > Boloria selene. Next base: position 6,493,983 of record HG993133.1, read on the forward strand.
TCTTTTTAGCAAGTTATATAAGGTAAATAACATTTTTAACCGACTTCTAAAAAGCCTCCTCGGTTAAATCTTATATGTTCCACTGTATATGTATTTTTTATGTACACAGTACGTTCACCGATTTTTACGCCATTTCAAAAAAATCTTTTGTTCGGTAGGGTATAGTTCCGGGTGGGCCCATTGTCACCATCACCAAATCAGGATCTGATGATGGGAATCGAGGGCAACTCTCAAAATTTATAGGCACCTATTATGTTTTAGATATATTTTCTAAAACTATTCAGTCATTTGCGTCTGAAAATCATCATCTCATGTGGATGAGCTGATGATGGAAGGTGAAATTGCTCGTCGATTATGGTACGGTCAGTCAATTGTTGGCCGATTTCAAAAATTTATTTTTGATCGATATGGTACAAAAATAATCTTAATAGATGTCTATTTGATTAATGTATCAATTACAATTTGTAAATATAATCAAAATACCCGTTCAAAAATTAATATTTCGTTTTCCAGTGGCAACATCAATATTAAAGAAGTAATTTTAACTGGTGGAAAAGCTTTCCGTTTGAACAGAATAGAAATAAGCGGCAGCAAAAATGTTAAGGTCAACTTGGAACTAACAATACCCGAATTGAATGGAAATGGTAAATAAAAATAACCATTTTTATAATAGTATAGCTATTTAATTTAACGTTGTGGCTTAATTTTTTAGATGAAATAGCATTAGGCATTAGAATAAAAATATAACTAGTTGAAAGTAAAAATGTTATGGCATCATTACGAACAAAGTAAAATTTTATTGAAGTGAATGTCAAGTTAACAGAATACCGACTTGAAAACACTAAAGATATGTGCCTTACAGATATTTTCAGAGAGCCAGCTGACATTATTATTATATTTTTAAATATAATACAAAAACAGTGATGTAATGTTCGCTTAGACCTTTATCGTATCTGCAAGTACATGGCTACTTCTCCAAAATACCGTTATTTAGTTGATCGCTCTGGAGGCCTATAAAAAACTAATTTTCTTATTGTCTCTCTTTTTTTTTCCAGCGGTTTATGAGAAATTCATGTTTGAAATTTTGCGTAGCCAGAGCGATCAATATTGATGCCAGAACAATCAAAGAATATTTGGAATCATAGAAAAAGTGTTATATATATACATATCTCAACCTTGTACCGTATTATATATTACGTGATCTGTGGTTATCGTATTCCGTAATCCGTATTTTAATTTATTAATAAACTTAGTGTTGATAGTTCTAATTATTATTATTGTTACTTAATGTTCTCTTTTAATTTTAGTACTTTTTGATACGCAACTACTTTTGGCGACAATCTTTCCAATTGATGTCAATGGAGAAATCAGGTACCTGCTTAATGCTAAACATATACATTGTAGTAGTCTAATATAAAATGTCTAATTAAAACAATTTGCATACGCTGCTATTCAGGACATCTCTAAAGGGCGTGAAAATCAATGTTTCAACCTGGGCTGAAGAGAAAAAAGTTACAAAACGCAATATTTACAGTCTTCAAGGATTGCAAGCAGATTTTCATGCAGATGATGTTAAAGTAAGCAGAAGTTACTAACATTTACTTAGGCTACCTAGTACCTTCATTTCTAATACTTAAGTAGGAAACTTATTGTTGGCTATTAATTAATTATTCGTTCATTTCAGGTACAGCTAGTAAAAAGCAATTTAAGTGAGTTTATGATAAATATAGCTGGCTCGTATATACCTCTTGGCCCAAATACAGGATTAAGGAGTACGGTTCAAGATTTGGTTAAAGTTTACACTGCAAACGAAGTTTTCAAACAAGTAAATAGCATACTCAGCACATTAACTGTTGATAAAATTAAGGCGTTGTTGAAAGTTAACTAAATAATTTAACAGCGAAAATATTATTGAAAAATAAGACTTAAAAATAAAATAAATTTAATAAAAATTAACGTCTTTTACTTATTGTCACTAGCGACTCGCCATTGCTCTGCTCGGGTTCGTCTCTATAACGTCTTTGTTTTAAGTACCTACTTATTGTGTGAAAGGTAATGCTAACTCCGTAGTACACTATTTTGATCTCCTGTGTATTGATAAAAACCACATTAATCTGTTGTGTAGAACAGACGCCGGGACTTTTATACTATGTATATAAAGATTTTGTTTATAAATTATATTAGATGTAAATGTTATTCGGCTATACATGAATAAATATGAAACAATTTAATTAATTATTATTTATTTGGCTTTTTTAACATTTTCATCAATAACATAAGAATTAAGGCTAATGTCTTCAATAATATCCAAAAATTGCTTAGGTGTCACTTGCTTCAAAAATTGATTGGCATACGGAACAACGTAGTTCTTTAATCCATTATTGATTTCATCATGGAAGTTCTCAAACATCTGTATTCCTTCGCTGTTCAGAACTTTTGTTAAAGGCCACGAACTGTTTTCTAAGTCAGCCTAAATTTAAAATATATTTGTTACAAAGGAAATAATATACTAATTACTTATATTAACTAGGTAATCTTAATTGGACCATGTATGCATTTAAAACTTTAAATATATTCATGCATACGAGAATATATATATAAGAGCTGATAAATATATGAGATTATAATTTAAATATATAAGAGCTGATAAATTTAAAAAAGTTCAGATTGTATTTGTATACGATACGATACAAACAAACTTGTGTAAACAGCGAATTCACTACGCGTCAAACCGCAAACGGGCGTCGAACGCGTTAAAAATAGTCGTGTGCATAGGACCTGCAGTGTGTCAGTTACATACTGGTCCTATGCGCACGTATAAACGTATACGTATAAACAATATATGTATAATAAAAAATGCATATGTTTAAAGTAAACTCTACTTACTTCAACTCTACCTATCGTATATTGGAGTGAGAAATTTTGTATTGATGTAAAAAGATTATTATTATTTGCAAAACGAATGTTGAGTGTGACAGAAGTATTCCGGAGCACGATCCTGCAAATTCATTTAAATTATTTATCAATATAGGTATAAGACTATATATATCATGTGGTTCTGCCTGTAAATGAATGATACGACCTAGGTATGATATGGCAAACAATTTATTTAAATGATTTAATCTCTCTTCATCCTCTTCAATTTTGGTGTTATAAGACTTTGCAAGATATAAAAACATAATGTATCATACATTAAAAATTAGCAAACATGAAAATCAACAAAAATCATAACGTGCGGTGCTTGTTCCTTATCATCGTGTGATCTATAATATTTTATATTAACAATGGTGGTTCTATACAGCGCTCTTTGTTCATATTTTGAAGTACCTATTTGACTAGATTCAAAATTGTTGCTTACATTGCACAAGCTAAAGGAGTGTATTATAGAGCCACATCGTTATATTATAATCATACTGCGCCTCAAGCATAGAGCAACTACGATAGTATCTCCTATCTGTATATACTTATCAAATACAAGAAAAGTATGAAAAACCCTTACGTCATTGCCCCTGATCCATATAATGGGTAAACGTAATAAGCTCGTCCGTGGAGTTCATAACTATCTGAAAATTAAAAGTTAAAATTAATTAGTTCGTCAGCGTTTTAAGTAGACTTATTTATTATTGGATTTAACACTAATAGGTATACTTATTACTAATATGGATTTCTCAGAAATAAAATATTTTCCTGAGATAAAAAGTATTGTATATGTTGACGGGAATAACCAGTTATCATCATATAAAAATTCATCACAAATCACAATCTATCAAGCGGTTTTCACGTGATGCGTACACAGACAGATAGACATAATTCCTAAACACTACAGATATTTGCTGTATTGTTAACACTTTCACGCGAACATATCAATATTTTAGGTCTATGCGATACAGCACATAATTTTCATTTAAATTAGAACGACGTCTAATGACGTTGTGCCACAACGCATATATATAAAAAGGTGCAATAGCGAACACGGTACGTTAAATAACGTCAACGTCGACTGTGCCGTAAAACTTATAACGTTAACGTATAAGAAGTATAAGAAGTATTTAGTATAAAAATGATCTAGAAATGTTTAACATAAATTATAACAATAACAAAAAACATGAAATGAAAGGCTAATTATATGAAATGGTCTATTTTTTTGTTAAAAAAATGTCCCAACATATTGTTATTATTATAAATAAATTATTTACTATAATGATTTAATCAGTCTTATGAAATACACAAGTGCAATACATTTTTCAGACTCATTTATCACCTATTATTGAGATCAAGTCAACTATAACAAGCGAAAAATAATTAAAATAAACTTATTGTGGACTTGATATTCCATGCTTACAACTTAGACTTATAGAAACTAATAAAGTTCATTAAAAATTTTAGGAACGAGCCTAATTATGTGATCATAAACTAACTACGTTTCAATATTCCACGTGAACACAGAATCGATGCACGCGCTACCCTCGCGACGCGCACATGTCGGCTGACGTCATAAAACTTCTTAGGCGAAATGACGTCTAGTGACGTTGTGCGCTAACAAAGTAGGTACTTTGTACCAGGATGGAATGCCAACAAAGAAGGCAAAAAAATCCGGTGCGGTGTAGCACTACAATTTTAAGAATTCGATATGTTGTAGCACAGAAACCCAACTTTTAAACATTAGTATGGCCAGAGCCCGTACTATAACGTTGTACTTAATAAAACCAGTTTTTGCTGAACGTGATAGCACGCTGTGCGGTATCATATCGACCAAAATTTGACGTGTAATGACGCTGTTCGCGTGAAAGTGTAATGTCTATTTCAATGTACAGATTTGACTAAGTTTGAATTTTAGCATCTGTCTACTTCTTTATTTTTATTTATTTATTTATTATTATTTAAGAAATACAAAATAATCATATTATACAGTTCTAAGACACTCGTACTAAGTGACACTTTTAATATGAGCGTCTTGCCTTCCATATTGATCTATACTATTTAACAAAGCATTCATTTCATTTACATGATTAAGAAAACATGCTTGAATTCTGACTACGATTTATGTTAGGGATTTCAATAGATCTTCTGTTTCATCATAGGTAAGGCTCTTAAGCCATGAACTATAAGAAATTTATTATTTTATTTATCTTATTATTTAAATGAGGACCCATTTTACTACTTTGTCTTCCAGCCAGAGCAGTTCTAAATCATCATCAACGTTTCTCTATCTGCTATGGATACTATTTTCTTATAGACATAAATAATTTTCCTCACTCTTTGAACCAGAATATGAATGTGCTTTTTCCAGCTCAGCGAGTTATCCAAAATTATCCCTAAATATATAGTCTCTAAAGCACGTGTAATTTCCGGACATACGCAGTCAGATTCATGGTTCAGTCCATTGTTTACCTTTAAATGGATTTCATGTAATGGTTGGTCACTTTTACAAGCAGAGAAGGTGATAAAATTAGTTTTCAATAAGTTTAGTGTTAATAGATTTTTTGTGAGCCATTCATTTACAGTGCTGATCACGAGTTCAGCATGAATGCGTACACTTTCCCAGTCCTTCCCGGAAGTAAGTAAAACTGTATCATCTGCGTATGTTACAATTTTGGTGTTCGGTATTGACAAATTACAGAGAATATTTATATATATGAGGAAAAGAGTAGGCCCGAGTACGCTTCCCTGCGGGATACCGTAGCTTGTAAACTCGTCATCAGTCATCACTAACATTTTATCCAATTTTCACGCTTTGTGTTCGATTTGATTAGATTTTGAATAGATTCTAGGTGTTGCCTCTAACGCCTACTCCAACACTCTCCAACCTTCTCAAGATAATAGGAATAGACGGTATCGAAAGCTTTTTTGAGGTCCAAAGAGATTGCTAGTTTTATTTTTAGTCTCAATATTGTCAACTATACCATTCACTAAGGTAATAATGGCGTCTTCCGTGGAAAATCATTATTTGGATAAAAGAAAATTTCTTAAATATTTTAGGAAATTTTACAGACAGAATACAGAATCTACTGACGCATAAACATGGTATTTATGCACAGGAATGACAACAAGCCCAATTTCAGTGGTGAGAGATCAGTAAGATCGTTTTATAACTTTCGTTCGCTTCGACGCCGCTGTACGTCTTTGCTATCTATGGGTGCCACGCAGTGAGCATTGTGCACACTGGTTGAGTGTAAGGGACTGTACGTGACTCAGTCTCATTTTTCATTGGCATTCATACGGTGTATATGTTTTCCCTCCCAAAAATTTTAAAAAAGTGTTCGTGATAATTATTACGTGAATAGCGAAAGCGAAAAGAACAGCGCAACCATTAAGCCGACGTACCCCCAAGTACTGTTGTTGCAAGACCTGTGTATAGGACCGTGGCCATAAAAGACCTCTTCACCTCTCTGTCTCTCTCTCTCTCTGTTTTTCTTACGTTTTTATTCAACTGAAACTGAATATACTCTATGAAATGACTATTGGATCTTCGCCTTAGGAAAACACAGTGTTTAAATATTATGTACCTACCTAGGCTAATATACTTCGAAGCCTTCAAATGGTGAGTTATCTAAATATTCTGAAAGTTTACTCTCTATTTAAGATTAGTATTGTATACCATAATATTAGAATATTAATTTTGTTACTTACCTGCATGCAGAATCAAAGTTGGTATAACTAACTTCGCATGTATATCTAAGTTGTCCGCTGTTTGAACCACGTTCAGTGATTCGACGGAAAAAATATTAAGTCCTGTTAACTGCATATCTCCAACAGAAAACACACCTCTGTATAAAATATAAATGCTTAGTATTTATTAAAACGCAACTAAAAAAGGTAATAGGTACATACTTTAAATTACTAATTATAGTCATAGAAAAATCTAGAGTATAGCTAAAATAAGAGAATATCTGATCTGACTATTTATAAAAGTAAAAAACTCGACTGCGAAAAAGCTAACTAAAAAAGATAAACGTTGAAAAAGAACGTACATATTTTTATGCAGTCCGCTGGACAGTGGACTCCACGTCCATGGAATGGAATTATTCTGTAGTTAATGCCATAATGGACGTGTGGGTAAAACATATGGTAGAATCATGGGTAGAATAAAAGAAATATATAAATTTTAATTTAGGCGCGTTATGAAAAATTGATGAGAGTGAAATTTTACGATGCGCGCGCACAGCGAGACACAAAATTCTCACGGGAGAAGTTAGCTAACAGTCAACAGTTTAGAGGACTTGCAACTATATTCATGATATTTATTTTCAACGATGACATGGGTGTCATTTTCGAGGTTTCTCGGGGTGCTAATTGCGAAAATGAGTATGTATTATTTAATGATGCCAAAGAAGTATAACTTCTAACGCGTGTGTACATAAGTACACACACAATTTTTTTTTGTCCTACGTACGGTCGGCCAAGAAAGTGGTGTACCACCCTTAGGTTGAATGCCGTTTGCAGATTCATAGGTGATAAAGATTAGTTTCGCTTGCAGATCGATCTGACAACTTTTATTGCCGTCCTTATCTGATTATTGACAATGATTATTACGATACTCTGTCTAATTTAGGATGATAATTTTTATGGATAAAAGACCTTTATAAAATTACCGGTAAAAGTGCCGCGAATTGTTTTTAATTATATAGAAAATTACTTTCCTTACTAGAAATGCCCCCTTTTTTATAATTAAATTAAAATAACAACGATATCTTTCTGTAAATACCTTTAAAATGATATAATTATAACACTTACGTGTACGGTGTAAGTATAAAAATTAAAAGGAAAAATTAATTTAAATAAAATGAAAAACTTAAATGCGTGATTAAATTTGTAATTTGATATTTTTGAATAATGTCACTTTTATATTTAATATACCTACAATTTCTGTAAATTTGTAATTCCAATATGCGTTCAATAAAACAGTTTATTTCAGGATAAGTTTTTATTATATTGTCAGAAAGAAAAGCTAAAAATAGATTTATCCTTTTATTAAATTTCCACAACCACTGTTAAAATACTTAATATAAAAAACATAAACATAGTCATATGGTAACAAAAAAAAAAGTTGAAAAAATTTAAAAATTAGAAACGGGTGTAACCGCCGTTGGCCTCTATAACCTCTAAAAGACGAGACCTCATTGAACCAACAAGCCGTGAGCAAATATCGGTTCCCCGCATTTCCTCCCAAATAGAATCACAGTGACTAATAATATCTTGTTTGGATCTTTCATTTTGATTCAACCATCGTTGCACCATAAGGCCCCAAAGATTTTCTATCGGGTTGAGGTCCGGTGATCTTGAGGGCCACGGAATTACCCTTACGTCAGTGTTTGAACGAAACCAGGCTCTTACGATCCTCGCATTATGAATTGAACAATTATCTTGAACAAAATCAAATTGTGGCACTTCGTTCTCCGGGTAAACATTACGGACTGTCGGTAGCATTGTATTCTGAAGCACGTCGATATAATTTACAGCCGTCGCTCGAGGAGATAGAGAGCACAATTCTCCTACACCATCAGCGCTCATCCAGCCCCAAATATTTACGGAAATTCGACCTGATTCTCTATTTGGGATTACATGATTATCTCTATTCCGTGTTGAATTATATCGCCAAAGGTGTAGACGTCCATGCTGACTGGACTTAAACGTTTTTTCATCACAAAACACTGTATGAGACCAATCAAAATCTAAGTGCTCTCTGGCGAAGTTCAGTCGAGCAAGTCTGTGAGCATCCGTCAAATATATTTTCTTAGCATAATGCCTGTGGTGCAACCCCATGTAATGTAGATGATTCCTTATTGTTTGGGCACTCACATCGAACATCTCCGCAAAATATTTTGTCGGCTTAAAACCATTGATTTCATATTCCCGTCTCATGAATTCTCTATCATTATTGGAGAGTGCAGGCCGGCGACCACTTCTTCTGCGATCCAACAAACTTCCCTCCTCTCCTTCACGACGAATCCAAAACCGGACACAACGTCTCGATATATTCAATTTCCTCGATATCGCACTGATACTGCACCCCTCTTTAAATTGGGCAATTATTTGTGCCCTTTCGGCAATGGTCAAGTTGGCAGGCATTGCAGATGAAATTTTTATGCAGTTGAGTGAAAAATAACACGGAAATTATATCGATTTTAGAGGAAAATAATAAGAGAAATGACTTAAATATATTTGACAAAATGTCAATCGTTAGGTTTCTTTATCAAATGGATTTTGGTTGTCTATTTAAATAGTTTCTATTACTTTTGTTTGGAAACATTTAAAATTAATGTCCTTTTTTATTTGATTTATAATTATTTGTATAAAGTTTAAAATGTCATGTATAATAATGACGTATGCATACTTATCAATTAGGTTTACGTCATTTTTATGTCTCTTTCAGTAATATCTTTTAATAACGAACCTTGTTGTAATTTTCGATGACAAGGAAAATAAATCAAAACTGGTACACCACTTTCTTGGCCGACCGTACACATTTGTCTTTATCCTTACTAACTTACAACTATAATTAACTATACGAATTCAATTGCGATATTATAATATATTCAACGTTTAAAAGTAAAAAAACCTATACTTACTTAATACCTTTTCCCTCATAATAACTTTGGGTACCATTAATGTATATTGAATTTAATGATGGCAGTGGAAATAGGTTTGTATGTACGCCACCCTTACGCCATTTGTCGAAAACACCCAAGACTTGTTCTTGAAGTGCATTTTCAGCTAAGGAATGAAAAGGCTATTCATAATATTGCTCAATATTATTTTATCACTGTACACAATATGTATCAACTTACGTAAAACGTTATCCCCATTAATTACCACTGCGAAAATTAGATAACTTGATATTATACCACAAAACAAGTTGACTTTCATTATATTATTTATTTATTCACACATAAAATAGTAGATACTATAGTGGATTGAAACAGAACTTGTAAAGTACTTATAGTTGTACATACACCTACATATGCCTGCGAGATTACCGATATGAATAGTTTGTTTACTGATCCTACGTAAAATATTATTTTTGAATGTAACTTATCTGGTAAATGCTTAACATAGGAAGATTTTCAATTACAGCTCTTATTTGCACAGACAAAGAGATTTGTGCAACACTAAAAAGATACATGGGCTTAACTATAAAGTTTAATGCTATTTGTTGATGCCATGACCCAGAAAACATATTTTTTGAGGCACTACGCCTATAATAAAGGTTGTAAAGTGTAAGATTATAAATAACTAGCTGATACCCGCGACTTCGTCCGCGTTGCTTGAAATATTAACAAAGTTTTCCGCATGCGCGCTACGCCGCTTGCCCCACTACTCCGCGAGAAGGAAACATACATCTCTGAACACGCAGTGCATATACAAATCGTTGTTTCTTGAAACTTTAATAACTTAGTTTTTAATAACTTTTAAAACTTAGAAAGTTTCATTGAAATCTATCCATTATTTTTGCCGTAATGCGCGCACAACTGCAGACCTCTATCATTTTATTTATATAGATAGTCACAAAAATTAGGTCTTACTATCATCATGAATAAATATTTAAGATTTTTTCGAAAACAAGGTTAAATTATTTTATATTCCTTAATAATGCCTTAAGTTTGACTAAACAGTTGCTTGTTTTCGGTTGCTACTTGCTATCGAACATATAGAACTTACGATCTGCAACCTATTCCTACGCGTAAAATTCTAACTTATACAAAACTCAAATCTGTACATTAAAATATATTGCAAAACGTTAAATTTACTCTGTCTATCTGTCTTTGAAATCATCACTAGAAAGTTAATGAACCGCAGGTTATGATGAAATTTTGTTATGCTATGTGCCTATGTAGATATGAGATATCTATCACACCATGTTAATGTTTTCTGGTAATCTTGTATGTGTGAAAATGTGAAATCGATTTAACAGAGATTTTTCTGTTACAAATAACTTGGTAGTCATGATCATCTAGCATTTTTTGTGTCTTTGATGCAATCATTATATGTATTACAACGTTGAAGCTATAAACCTATAAAGCCGCTTTAGAAATCTTTTTTTATAATCCTGAATGCCGATTGTAGTAGGTCTTAACCATTCTAACTTTTAAAGAACACCTCACACACACGCATTATTATTATAACGCAACTCTTCATAATTAAGACACTGCGTTTGTTATGTATTTTTAAAATGTTTCTCAGAACTGCTACCTATTTTACCGATTTCACCAAAATCTGTCTAGTGGTTTCTTTGTGCAGCGTTCTCAAAAAGACAGACGGACTAAAATATATTGAGAAACTATAGACTCGACCTAAGTATCGTTATTAACGATTTTCAAATAAAACATATATGAGATAAATATTATGTTATCTGTGAAAGTGACCATATATCTATTGTAAAACAGGCTGCTATATCGACTAGCTGCACAATTTTAGCACCCCATCGAAGGATTTTTGAAATCAAAATGATATTACCTAAGTAACAAAAATGATAGTGGACCTATACAGACCGAACGTAGACCTATCGATTAAGGTCATTTTGATTTCAAAAATCCTTCGATGGGGTGCTAAAATTGTGTAGCTCTATCGACTGGAGCTGCGCATCAAAAAGAATGTAATCACTGCGTTCTGCGCAGTGCGCACTGCGTACCCCGTTTAAGTGACAATTAAATGGTATTTATGAATTACGGAAAAAAATGAAGTACCTAATCAGGGTTTATACTTTGTCCATTTTGTTAATGGTTTTTTGACAGCTCACGCCCACGAAGTTTCGTTTTTAATGGTTAGCCATTAAAGTTAAAATGTCATACTCATTAATATTGTACTTCATGGACGGGCACCTCCCCCTTATTGCTGTGCCACACATAACGATTACTACGATTGAGCGACAGATTACAAATAATCGGTAGAAATCAATGCTAATATGTAAATAAGGTGTAATAATATGTTATTTCAGGAAGACAACAAAATTTTAAGGTTGAAACCAATAAATTAAGACATTAATATTATGTAAAGTTTTACTTTCTTCTTATTATAATCATACAAATAAAACAACTAAAATAGTTTAATTCCTCTTATTAACCTGATTCATCAGAATCATCATTTATATTAGATTTGTCCGATGAGGAGTCTTCAGTTATATTAATTATTAACTCTTGTGTGCATAAATTATCAAAATATGCAATGTCACGGCCCGAATCACATTATGATTCTCTTAGTTCTCTCCACCACACTTGATTTTTACGATAATAATATTTATTTTTATATTTATTAATATGAAAATAAATATTATTTTATATTTAAAAAAATAAGAAAAATCGATTATTACGTCCTTTTGTCATCACTATAGCTTGTCAGTCGGCGAGCTGTCAAAAAACCATTAACAAAATGGACAAACTATAGTACGTTTGTGTTACGTGGGATAAAAAAGAGACAGAATAATATTATATCTTATACGTTGTCTATTTTGTTAATGGTTTTTTGACAGCTCACGCCCACGAAGTTTCATATTTAATGGTTAAAGTTAAAATGATGTATAATTCGCGTCATGTAAAAAGAACGCTGGCTGTCAAGTTGCGCAGAGGCGATTTATAGGCCAATTTGGTGGTAAGACGCGGGGCGCGGGACGTCGAGGCACACGCCGCATGCTTTCCGGCTCGCTATTGGCCCGTCAGTTCAAAATACCATCGCGCACACAAAAGTTATTAATTACGAAATGGTTTTATATAAAAAATTGAGAAAATATATTTATGACGTATATCGTTTTATAAAAAAAGAGTCTGATAATAATGCAGTTAAAATATATATTAACCGAATTAATTAATTTTTTTGTAATTAGATTAAACATTCTTCATTGAATCTAACATATTTTATGAATTAATAGAATTCTATTTAAGAACGTTCTATCTAATATATTTTTCAATGTACCTAACAATGACCAATATACGTCGCAAGCGAAAGGCTAGTTCAAAAATAAAAGAATAGACTTAGTAATTTCGTGTGCGAATATACCCATGCGCAAACACACCCCCCACCACTTTCCTCCAGCGTTCTTTTTACGTGACGCGAACTGTATACACATTAATATTGTACTTCATGGACGGGCACCTCTCCCTTATTGCTGTGCCACACATAACGATTACTACGATTGTGCCACAGATTACAAATAATCGATAGAAATCAATGCTAATATGTAAATAAGGTGTATATGTTATTTAATAAGGAAGACAAAAAAATTTTAAGATTTAAGCCAATAAATTAAAATATTAAAGTTAATAGTAAAGTTTTACTTTCTTCTTAGTATAAGGCATACAAATAAAACAACTAAAATAGTTTAATTCCTTTTATTAACGTGATTCGTCAGAATCATCATTTATATTAGATTTGTCCGATGATGAGTCTTCAGTTATATTAATTATTAACTATTGTGTGCATACATTATCAAAATATGCAATGTCACGGCCCAAATCACATTATGATTCTCTTAGTTCTCTCCACCACACTTGATTTTTACAATAATAATATTTATTTTCATATTAATAAATATAAAAATAAATATTATTTTATACTTAAAAAAATAAGAGAAATCGATTATTACGTCGTTTTGCCATCACTATAGCTTGTCAGTCGGCGAGCTGTCAAAAAACCATTAACAAAATGGACAAACTATAATTCTTAGTTGCACAGCACTCCATTCTATTGTCACGCCACGGCCGTAAATTGAAACTATTACACGATAAGCCAACGTACCTCCACTACTCTTGTTGCTAGACCTTCTTTCTAGACCGTGCAAATGACACGTACCAAAATTTTAAAAAATAAAAATTCTATCATCTATGTCAATTTCCAAGTCCAACTCTAAAACGTCAAATCTTTTTTACGCCGAAAGAACGTAAATAGAGATACGATGCACCTGTTTACTATCGATATGAATGTGCCTGGGGTTACGTTCTTAAAATAGACACACGTTGAGCTAACTGGTTGATAATAGTACTTATTTTGTAGTTTGAGCTTTAAATTATTTTAAGTGCAAACTAGCAACATGGGGAAAAATAGAATTCAAGACTATTTCCAAGAAGCTATTAAGTTTTTAACATGGAATCATTTAAAAAACTTGTTGGTAAATCCAGCGTATTTGCCTTTTGTCGCCTTCCTTATCCTGGTGTCAGAATTAATACTGAACATTTTAATAGTGGAACGAGTACCTTACACTGAAATAGACTGGAAAGCTTATATGCAGGAATGTGAAGGTTTTCTGAATGGAACATTAGACTACAGCAAGCTTCGTGGGGATACCGGGCCACTAGTTTATCCAGCAGGTTTCGTCTATATTTATTCTATATTTTATTTTCTTACAAATCAGGGGCAAAACATAAAATTTGCTCAATATATATTCATATGTATTTATTTACTATTATTAAGTTCCGTTTTACGTATTTATGTTAAAACTCGTAAGGTTCCACCTTATGTTCTAGCAATTACTATATTAACTTCCTATAGAATTCATTCCATCCATGTATTACGAATGTTTAATGACCCTGTTGCAATTTTATTTTTATATGTATCACTGAATTTTTTTCTGGATTCCAAATGGTATTTAGGAAGTATTTTTTACAGTATTGCAGTCTCTATAAAAATGAACATCTTGTTATATGCTCCTGCTTTATGTTTCTTTTATCTAGTAAATTTAGGATTAAAAGACACACTTAAACAACTTATTGCATGTGCCTTTGTACAACTTATCTTAGGATTGCCATTTTTAATTGTTGAACCTATTGCATATATTAAAGGTAGTTTTGATTTAGGTAGAGTTTTTAATCATACTTGGACTGTTAACTACAGATTTTTGAATGTTGAAACATTTGAGAATCAATGTTTTCACTTAACATTATTGTCTATTCATGTTATTCTATTAATTATATGCCTGCCTATGTGTATTAAGTATTATCAAAGCTATTGCCGTTTAAAATATGTTCAAAGACAAGTGCAACCACAAATTGATGCAAAAAATCAGGAAAACAGAAGAAAACAAAAAGGGAGAAAAGAAATCATGAAAACCAAGTCTTCAACATATACAGAAGAAACTCTATCAAAAGAACAAGAACATTTTTTACACTCATTTGAAGCAATGCTCCAAAAATCTTCAACACAAAAAGCTGGAAAAAAGTCTGTCAAAAAAATTGTTGACAATGAATCTGAAAAACCATACAATATTAACTTTGATGTGCTTTCACAACTATTTATTTTGCCTATGTTTTTAGTAAATTTTATAGGTGTTGTTTGTGCACGTAGCTTACATTACCAGTTTTACTCATGGTACTTTCACACTTTACCATATTTATTGTGGTCTACTAATTATGCTGTTGTTACTAGATTTTTAATTCTAGCTCTTATAGAACTCTCTTGGAATACATATCCAAGTACTGATGTTACTAGTGCACTTTTACATGTTTGTCATTTAAGTATATTATATGGAGTTTATACAAAAATGTCCAATGAATTAAGTGTAGCTTCAAAAATACAATAATTGTTATTTTTTACTTCATTAAAATATACTAAGTAACTCCTTTTTGTTTCCTTTTTCTTGTATAATTTTTATATAACATTATATAATTTACTTAATATTTTGGTTGATGGATAAAGAATTTAAGAACACTTCTTGGGAGTAACAAGGAGGGGTCAGGAGGTCAAGCATGTTCAAATCCCAGGTCTAGTCTCCCTTGTTGTTCTTAAAAATTATCTTGTATTTTCAGCATGTTTACAAATTGAGTATGTGGATTTTAGAAAACTATTTTATACAGTTAGATGTTGCATCAAGACTACAATTGTTGACCCTAATTGATGATAGAAAACTGGTACCACATGCTATTGTTAACATAAAAATGAAAAATAGTGTTAGGAGTGCAAGGATGAATGGATCAAGAAAAAATTAATGTAAGCATTTTAAGACATATTTATTATGAACTTTATTAAATACAACTATTCGAAGGGAAATCTAATTTGAATTTAAGTTTAGACATAGAGGCTACTTCCTCCTTTATCACAAAATCCAATATAAATGGAATCCTTTGCCTCTACCCATAATCCCAAATCATATTTGCAATATACCCATCATCTATGATCTTACATATTTGTCTATATAACAAGCTTGAAAACAGGATAGTTAAGAAAAACGATTGATCTAAATTGGGCAAAATATATAGATAAATCAAATTCAGTAGATTTACAGACTGGATTGATACAAAAGTTAGTAAAAACAAAAGGAAATTTTAAGACTTGCTGTCAAATATAGTGTTTAAAATTACTAATATGCACACATATATATATATATATATATATATATATATATATATATATATATATATATATATATATATATGTGTATGCACTTGTATGCCTCAACAACATTTGACTAAACAGTAGGTTGATAACATTATTGTAAAGAAAGCCCTTTTGTCATATCATACGACTGAAAGAATTTTAAATATGGCCATCTATCAATAGGTTATTTAAATCTAATTCTTAAAAGATCTACCTGATTTTAAAATGTTATCAATAATATAGTGTACTTGTGCTGTCATATAGGGCCATCATTCAAAATGGACAATTATTGCATTTGAAATATAACTATTCAGTCAAATAACCCCAGTCACATAGTTTTCAGTCATATTCGTCAAAAGAATATAAATCATACAATTATGTATGCACTAGTGCTAACGTTTCTTGACAGGTTACATTATGGCGCTCTATAAATACAGACATACAGTATCATAAAACTAACACAGATAGATACAACAGCAGTCTTATGCAACTGCTCTTACAACTAAACGATATACGTAGTCGTTGCTAACGAGATTTACACAAAGCCAAAGTTTTTAGTTTTAATGGCTAGTAACAATTTATGCTTGAGCACGTGTCGCGAAGAGTAAAGCGGGATGTAGAGTCGTGAGATGCAGGTATTTGCGGTGGGAAGGTGCGCGTCGTCGGCGGGGCGGATGGTCACTGAGGGCATCGGCTGGAACCCTTCCTCGGATGCTGGCAGTGCTGGGGATCCCGTCCAGAAATAAACCTACAAGGAAACACAAGTTATTGACATTTAAAAAACATTCGATAAAGTTTTTCATACATCTTGAATTGTAATATAGGTCAATAAGGAGATCAAAGCAATTACAGTTTGGCTCAAAAAATTAAAATGTATGTAGTATATTATACATAAAAAATAACTTACTAAGTCTTGTCTTTCTAAATGTGTCATTTTGTCAACAATAGCCCAAAGCCATCTTTTGAATCTGGCCAGCCGTTCAGGAGGTTCACCACTTTCATCGTTAAAACTTGTATAGGACACTAGCGCAGCAACATTGATGTCACCCACACCATTTAAAAGGAGTCGTAAATCTTCAGCTGTTAAACCTTCTACAGCTGATTCAGGTAAAACATCCAGAACACCAACTCTCATTGCCTGGTAAATATAAATTAAAAATGTTAAGATTTAAGACTACTAACAGATATGTAAATATTTAAAAACGATAAATAATAATCATTTAAAATCCAACAGTTACCTCCAAAGCTTTCTCTTGGGAGAGCAACATACGGTGTTGCGCGTATTTGCGCACGTAATCATACACATTGAGCGAGGTTACTTCAATCTCTCGACCGCCAGGTACTAATTCTACACAGCCGCCACCTTCTTCTTCGCACATTTCCAAGCTAAAAAATAGCATAGGTTATTCAAATTGTACTGAACACATTAACAATTTACACTCTTACACTTGGGAATAAAGTGATATTTGAATCTATTTTCATTTTTGACACCATCGATCAATAGTACATCGTTTATAAAATTACAAGTTACAAGTTAACATTAACACTTTAAATGAAGAAAGTCGATTTATAAGATTATTATATCTGTATTACCTAAAGTTGAGATCAAGAGCAGCGAAAAGAGAATGAGAATCGCCAGTTTCCGCATCTACGACGAGCTGGCGGAGGCTCTCGTAAACGACAGGGTCAAAGAAGGCCAAGTCGTGGAAACGCACTGGCCGTCCCAGGATGTATTTTAGTACGTGTCGATTTAAGAACATTGGGCATAACTCGTTTTGTAATAGACACAATCCAATGATTCTGAAACAAAATAATATTTATCATACTACTTTCATCTCTTTAAAGGTAGCTTTGTTGAATCTTAGCCTTATTTAAGAGTTGATAGGAAGATCTTTTACAACTTTACCTCTAATATTAATATAAAGGTAGGGTTTATATTTTTTTAAACATGTGATATATTCATAGTTTGTTGTTTAATATCGAAACTTCACTAGTTTTGTTTCTATATAAAATAGAGTTAATTTGTGAAAATAAGTTGTCAAGTACAATCATACATGATCAAAATGTCGCATACCTGCCCACGTTCCTAAAAGCGTTAATCCGCTCCGGCGTAGCACGCCCCTGCCGCGGCGAGTAGTAGCCGCGCTTGCCGGGCGAGTAGAAGAGTGGCGCCGCGTCGTCCGCCACCGCGGCGGAGGCGCTGGCGCCGGCGCTGCCCGCGGCGCCGCCCCCGCCGCGCTCCGATAGCGAGAACACGTCCAGATCTGAGTACAGAGACGTGAGATTAAATACTATTCAGAGATCGAATATTGAGGGTCTACATCCTTATTTTGTTTTCCTTCTAAGACTACCCACTCTTCGCAGTAGATTGTAGAGTGCACAAATATGCGCACCGACATTAGCGCACCCTCTATTCCTTTTCACGCCAAAGTTTAGTTCAGTCCAAGAGGGCGATACACTGTTAGTTATTGATTTGTACAATGTAGTTTTTATCTAAATCAGTCATTTTACTGTGAAGGAGTAACATACATATACATAGAAACAACAACAAAGTTAGTTTATGCTTAAATTAGTCATCACCAATGTTCAATCCCAAAAGTAGTATTTTTCAAACATTGTACTACTATTAATTATTAAAATATTATATAATTAACATACAAAGATTTACCTAATATTGCTTCAGATGGATGCATAACAATGAGATCCATGGCTTCACGGACTTTCTGCCGTAGCGCGTCTTCACTGGCTAGTAATACAAGTAGCTGCGCTGGCGTTAGTTCCAAGAGCATACCCGTTATTTTTCCCGCGAATGTCGGATGTAGGGAATGAACCTGGATAAATAAGTAATATAAATACTTATTTAAAGTATTTCCTTATGTACCATAGAAGCCTCGATATTTATAATTACACTAACAATATTAAATAAGTGGTGTCACTCAAGCTCTTGTTAATATTACAAAGAAACTTATCAAAATAAAAAAGTCAATAAGTATCTCAATATTTGAACTATTTTAGTTAATTAAATGCTCTTCTTTAATGAATATACTGAAGCAATAATATAAAATATGTTTAACAATAATTTTATACTTCCAATAAAAGCAATAAAAATATTATTAGCTTTTATAATTAGTGTATATTTTTCAGGAATTTACTATTAATCATTAATAGTAAAACCTGAAAAAATAAATAAAATATAGTCTAAATGTTAATCAATCTTACTTTAGGATAAAGTCTTTCGCCAAGTTGTGCTTGGTGTAACGTGAGATGTTCATTGTGACCTCCAGGTCTATCTCCACTGTACCCTGCACCTTCTGTACCAGGAGCAGCCTGAAAGAAATATATTTTTTTTAAATGTGAAAAAATGTTGAAATGTGTAGTAACTAAATCGTTAGCAAAGTATTTTTAGCTATAAAAATATATACCTGTGGAGAGTAGGGTCGTGCATCAACACTAAGGACCCTGCGAGGCTCGCGCACTGCGGGCGGGCGCGGCGCTGGCCGGCCCGGGGCCCGCCGAGCGTTGTCTTTTGCACGCGCCCGGCCAGCGCCACTTCTAATAAAACAATTAACATTAACTGCATAAAGAAATTGATAGCAATGCAACATTAGCAATTCTCTTTTCGAAATATTTTAAGGATGGTTGTTTTATTTGAAAGAAAATGTTCTATATAAAGGAATATAGTATTTATATTGATATTTTTAAAAATATAAAATGTACCACTTACCGCGGACCGCTGTTACCACTGGCACCGCTCGCAGGTGTACCTGAAGAACCTGAGGTACCATTAGTGGCGCTGTTGTTGCTACTGCTGCTTGTTGTAGACTCTAAAGGCGGAAGTTTTTCATTTGCCAACAAAGCCTGAAATAATATTAATGAACGCAATTAAAATAACCTCAATTTGTTTTTATGATAATTTTATAGATATAAGTTCAACTTACTTCAGCTACACTGGTGTAAAATGAACGAGCGACTCCACTGCCCTCGCCGGGCTCGTCTCGGAAAGTCACTTTGACTCGGTTGACAGCGAGTGGCGGTTGTACTGAATTGTGAGCGCGGCGACTTTGTCCCGAAAATGCAGTATTTAATTCTGCGAATGTCTGTTGTAATAGCTTCGCCCGGTCGCGCTCCATCTTGTGTAATGTTAAGTCTTTCTGTTGGGAATTTCTTAATTTCTCCATATCTCGTCTAAATTTAACTTCCTTTACAGGAAAACCGCCTAATTCTGCGACTACTGACCCAGGCTCCAGACCCACATCCTCGGTAAACACGCGTCCAAAGAGATCCAGCGACAATCGCCAACGACCCAAAAGTAAATCATGTGACACCGATGCGCCTAGGGATGGGCAAGTGCGGCTGTAAATAAAAACGTAAAGAAATGTTAGACACTTTGCATGAGCAACTGCTTAATAATAATTGGATAAATTATAAAATATCTATAAATACTTACGGTTGAGGAGGAGCATTAAGTACTTGTGGTGGTAGTAACGGCGCAGGTGGCAAGCCGGTAGTTTCCACAGTAACATGTGCAGATATTTCTTGAGATTCTAGAGGATCTGCTGCACTTAGCAATTCACCCTGTTAAAGTAATAAACATTTAGAATGTTTCTTGTTTATACAATATACAAAATTGAACTATTGTTAGTCATCCAATAAAAGATATTTTGGGAATAATTTTGTTAAGAAAAAGTCCCCCAAAAAAGTGGAGTGACTTACAGCACGTACAATAACGGTCTTGCCAGGGCTACGCGAAGTAGATGCGCGAGGTTCTTGAGGTGCCACACTAGAACTGCTTGGACCTAGGATTGGAAAGAATTATTATGATGTAGCTTAGAATTGAAAAATATAATAAATAAATATATAAATAAATATATAATGAAAGATATAGTTAATAGAACCAACAGAATTGTAAACAAACTGCTACAATTGGCCTAATGAACCGGTGGTACTGGATTCTAGTCCCAAGTCGATCCAACTTTAGTTATTGTGTATTTCTGTTAAGAATTTTTCAGCAATCGCCCTGAGACTGTAAGTTGCCGAAGTGTCCAAATCCATGCGCCGGAGAGCACGTGAAGTCCTCTGCCTTATCTCTACACTGGACACATAGAATCGATGTCGTTCCAGTGAAGTGTTTTGTCTACATGCATACTTCAAACGCTATAAAATCTGCTCAAATTGATCATTTCAGAAAAATGCCTACCTGGTGTAGGAGTAACATTTTGCTGTTGGGGAGCCTCCATGATTGAACAAGCTGTGTTAACCAGAGTATGAAATTCAGATGTGGTAGCGTTTGACTCATGATGACTGCTATTACTACGAGCAGCGTGTGGATGCCTGAATGTCAAAAAACATTGTTTATTAAATTAAATATTTTTAATATAAAAAAATCATAAAAATGAGTATAATGCTAGAAAATTATGATTGTATTAATTATAAACAAAGCAATAACTAATAGATTGAGGAACCATATAATGCTTGGATGAAAATTGAAACATTACTACATAATGTAAAAAATAATAATATGTATAATTCGCAAGCATGAGAACAGAAAACATTAGTTTTAGCTTACCTATGATGTTTCTTCCTTGTAATCTGTCTGGGTTCATTTGAATCAGAGTCAGATAAATATTCACCATCTGTATCAATATCCATTTTGGTTACTGTGTCCTTAGCACAGGATAGATCCTGTAATAATAGAAGATTAAATTATATTATCTAATCCAGTAATACCTCTAACACTGTTATTAGACGATGGTAGTCCAAAGGTAACGCAATAGCTTGTTTAACCAAGTGATACAGGTTCAAATCCGGGTCTCGCACCTCTGATTTTAATGTGATAATTATTTCTATTTTCTAACATAATTACCACTTGTGTAACGGAGACGAAAAATATCGCGAGGAAACCTAGTAAGATTTCGTAAGACATGTGAAGTCCGCCAACCCGAACTTGGCCAGCGCGGCGGACTATATCCTCTCCCCGCCCCCTCTTCTTGAAGGAGGAGGACCTCACTTCGAGCGTGCTCGGCAGTGGGACGTTAGAAAAGGCTGAATACGTAATACTTCTTAAAACGAGTTTTTTAGGAAAAAATATTCAATTAGTGCCAAATTTTTATAACTGTTAAGATGAATGACTACATATGAATAGAGTCTATAGTCAATGAAACTACTAATATTATAAAGTTGAAGAGTTTGTTTCTTTGGTTGAACACGCTAATCTCAGGAACTACTGTTCCAAATTGAAAAAATATTTTTTTTATTTAATAGCCCTTTTATCGAGTAAGGCTATAGGCTATACTTCACACTCATCCAATAGGAGCGGAACATCAATGAAAAATGTTGCTAAAACGGGAGAGTAATATTTCTTTTGAGAGCTTCCGTCGCGACCGCTGCATTAACGGTTAAAGTTACACATTGTTCTTGGTATCATTTGATTACAATGAATATCTTACGAGATATTATAGTTTTAACATAACTTCAGAACAAAATAATGATCACCACGTGCAAGACGGGTGGCCGTGAGGGGCGAGGGGCACCGATAGTTCTGCGAGGTATATAGTTTCAGCCTTTAGAATGCGAACGAAGCCGCGGGAAAGGCTAATGCGGTATAATTAATTTACCTGAGGTTCGTCTCTCGCCATTGTGTGATTGTGTGTTGGAGGTGCAGACGCAGGTCGAGCTGGAGGGGACCAGCCGCGTTCCGTGCCACGATTAGACAGACCTAAACGACGGGGAACCACTGCAAAGGACAAATAACATATGAATTAATCTATGAACTCATATTTATCAGTTTGAATTATTCATATATGCATAAGAAAAGTTAATAAAAATCATGGTAAGCTAATTTTTTATTAAAATAGATAACTGTATAATTAAACAATATAAAATCAGTAATATTTCTGGAATTAATCTTCAAAAGTAATGGTCTGCTTCTGAAATTAATTCATTACTAAAAGTGAGGTGAGTTAAATAACAAAAGCTATATAAATTATCTAGGGATGTATGTCACTAGTGATGTGGATATTAAAAAAAGTCTTACTACCTTCTAACGGATTATTGGCGCCGGGCGGGCCATCGCCGGAAGTGGGCACTGTCACTGGCTGCCTTGGCATACCAAACAATTCCTCTCGACGAGCGTTTGGTTGCAATAGCTGAGGTTGATCGGCCAATGGTAAGGCATCTTGCATGGTCACTAAAATACAAAAAAATATAAGGTATGTATTACTATAATCCACTAGACGGATAAAGATGCAAATTGGCAGGGAGGTAGTTTATAAATAGTAGACGGACGTTAAGGTGGTCTAAGATATCACGGTATTTTGTATGAAAGTCCTTCATCTTTAGAGCTACAAACTTTAAATTTGGCAGGGAGTTAGTTAATAGTTAGTAGACGTCCGCTAAGAAGGATTTTTGAGATAGAGTTGAGATTAAGGAGGTCTAAGGGTTGTAGCATGTTTGTATAAAAATCCTACATCTTTTGTGGTACAAACTATAAATTTGGTAGATATTTCATTTATAGTTATTAGATAACTTTTAGGATTATACACTACATTGAAAACATATCACGAATTTAAAAATGTCAATCTAAACAATATAATAAAAGAAAAATAAAGCGTAGCACAGCGGGCAAATAGGAAGAGGGTGGGGGTGCCAAAAGCGGGAGAGGGGCGTGACATATATAAAATAGTTATTAGGCTATTTTTGTTTGAGTTATATAAAGTTTACTCACTATTAAATGGATCTGGCGGTGGACATCCCAGACATAAAGTAGAATCAGAGCGTTGGAAGAATGCATGTGTCCGACCTCGAGTGCCTTCTCCCTCACCATCTGATTCCGCGGCAGTGCCTCCTCCCACGACCATCTCCTCTTCACCTTCTTCGTTTTCATTTTCATCCTAAAGATTATAATAAAAATTTCTTTAAAACTATCTCATAAAAATGTAATATAATTTTTTCTATTAAAAGTGGATTTATATAAAATATGATGATATAGAAAAAGCCTTTAGTAAATATGGTGCTACAGCTACTATATACATAAATGCAACTGTTTGTCAGAGTGTATATAATATGTTTGTAAGTTCTTCACGCTGAAACAGCCGACGATATTTGAAAATTAATTAATTACATATTAATTTTAGACAACTAGAACTCACACAGGTGATCGATAAACGCTATTTATTATTGGTATTTATTTCATTCATTGGTTACAACTAGTTATTACTACAATTAAATGCTATAATCCATACCGGAGTCCACAAATGTTGGTGGTGTTGCGGCTGAGGCTGCGCTGCACGCATGTAGTACACGAGGGCGTCTAGCACGTAGGCAACGTGTTTGAGAGCCGCTACATCCAGCACTGGCAGTTGTTCTGCGTGTTCCGCGCTGTGTGCCCGCAGTAACGACAGACAGTACGCCAGGAATTCCCTGCGGGCACTGCCGGCCTCTATACCTGAAGATAAAATACCTTTGATATTTATAAGCATAAACAATGATAGTGTTTCATAAATTTTATAACACTTGATTGTGTATATAAAAAGTGAAGCAAAAGATTTAAAAAAAAATGGAAATTAGGTATTTTATATATGGACCGTTTATTTTGAAAGTGGTGTAAGTCCATTTTTGAGAAAAATGAGCTATCACGTAATTCATGCTTAATTTAATGTAATTTTTTATATATAACTGGTCCGTGTTTAATTTCTCAAAAAAATCCCATGTTTTGTACAACTTAAAATCGGTCGGTAAATGAAATTGCATAATCATCGATTATGAAAGTGGTGTAAGTCCAATTGACAGAGGTAGGTGGCATAGCAGATGGATGCCGATCAATGTTTTGTTATTTTTCATTTATTATTTTTAATTTTGTGTACACACCACAAGATTACTATAATGTAATAGCGCAATGTAGAAAACATGATAAATTCATTTTATATGAAATGAAACGGGAGAATTTGATAAAAAAAATACTAACACAGGTCAATTGGTTGCAAATATGTTGGTTGAGGTTCCTCAAAATTGCATTATATACCATTTTTTATAAAACAATGATGACGGACGCAGAATTCAAAATTATCAATTTATTACCTCTACGTCCTGGAAGACCGATAAAATTTGAAAAAATCGCCCTGGAGCCTTTGTACCAAAATGTACGAAAAATATAACGACATGAAGCAGCTACTACCCTATATACCTACGGTGCATCATGCATATTTTGAAATACTACCACATGCAGATAATAAGTAAATTCTTGTAAACAGTATCTTGTAATGACAATGTAATTGCCGTCTAAAATAAAATTTTATGTGTTGTTATGCGTATTTGTAAACAAAATTATATTAAAATGAAGTATATTTTAAGCGATATTTGATTTTTCAAAATTGAAATTAAACGATTTTTACAATTGTCTAATTTTGAAAGTGGTGTAAGTCCATTTACACCACATAAATATGTGTTATCGTAGTCTAATTAGCCAAAAACAAATTTATATAAACAAATTAAATGTTGATAAAACAATAGAAACAATGCCAGACCTCATATGATTTGCCTGTATTTTTAAATCAACAAATATAGTAACCTTTAATTTTCTCGAAACAACAGAAAATGGACTTACACTACTTTCAAAATAAACGGTCCATATGTCGATTAACCATTAAAAATCTTATTTTACAAACCTTGGTCTCGATCTCTAGCACGTGGTCCTTCTGAAAAGCCTATAATACGCGTTGCTGGTGATGTATAAGACGTAGTGCGTCTCGCAGCGGGCGCAGCGGCGCGGGTTTCACCACTTGAAGTACCCGCGTTATTGGACGTGAGCGACGCACCAAATCTATTGAATTAATAGATTAATACATGCTATTGTATTACAAAACAAAATATTGTTATGAGAACTTAACCATTCGAGCTTATACCAATGGATGAAATTTATATGTACACATGAGAAATATTTCATAACTCATAATTTAATTAAAATATTTCTAAAAAATAAGATACATATTTCTTACGGTATTTCATTATTTTACGACTTACTAGTAACTACAGTAGTGTTCGAATATCCTGACTACGATTTTATATAATATCAAATTAGCCTAAAGCTATGAAAAAAAATAGTATGACAGTTTTAAATCGACATAACAATTGGATGTAAATAATTATACCTTATGAGTTACAAGAGAAAGAAATAGAAAACATATTCTAATGATTAAAATACCTTAACTGTGCTTCAGTGGCGTCCATAACAGTGACCAACCAATCCCAGGTTTGTTTAAGTTGCCTTTCAAGATAGCATTGTAAGCGCAGCGCCTCGCGATAAGCAAGCGGTAACATACGTTGTAATGGAGGCGTTAGGCGCTCGTATTCCCATAATAAGTCAGCTACTTGCCGTATTACGATGCCTAAAATAACGAAAGATATGATTATAAATCAGATATTAGGGACAAGATTACTTACCTTACTACAGTTCGCGTCACGTAAAAAGAACGCTGGAAGAAAGTGGTGGGGGGTGTGTTTGTCTATTCTTTTATTTTTAAACTAGCCTTTCGCTCGCGGCGTATATTAGTTATTAGCATGTACATTGAAAAAGAAATATATAAGATTGAATGTTTATATAGAATTCTACTAATTAATAAAATATGTTTGATTCAGTGTAGAATGTTTTATCTACTTACAAAAAACTTAATTAATTCATTTAATATATGTTTTAAAATTATTAACTGCATTACTATCGGACTCTCTCTTTATAAATAGTTCAAAAATATGTTTTTTATATTTTTTATATATGTATAAAATCATTTCGTAATTAATAACTTTTGTGTGCGCGATAATATTTTGAACTGACGAACCAATACCGAGCCGGAAAGCATGCGGCGCGTGCCTCTACGTCCCACACCCCGCGTCTTACCACCAAATTGGCCTATAAATCGTCTCTGCGCAACTTGACAGCCAGCGTTCTTTTTACATGACGCGAATTATACTACTATATTATTGTATTGTACTATATAATAAAAAAAACGTATATTACACATGTCACAAAAAAAATTATTACTTCCAAGTACACCTTTAATCATTTATTTATATTATTGCTTTCAGTTGTATAAACAAAAATACATATGTCGTGACAAATCACGAACTATACATTTATCTATCTCTTTTGGTATATAAAACCTTAGAGGTATTATAGTAGGCAAATATATGAAGTGTAAAGGTAATTAACGATGAAAAACTTAAAAAGATCAAAAATAATATTGGTAAAACCAACTTTTAACACTGTCTTTAAAATAAACCCACTTGCTACCGTGGCGCCAGCATAATTTGTCGCTTTTTGACGAACACTTTACACAAATAGTACTCCTTACCTCTACACTATAATCAAATATGAATACAATATAACAATCACCAAAGGCTCTAGCTAAGAATGAGGCAGTCGTAGAGGTGGAGTGCGGGTCCTGGGCGCCGGCGGCCGCAGCGGCCGTGGAGCGCCGCAGGGAGGAGGGGTCGATGAATACCAGGGACGAGCCGCCCGTGAGCCGCACGCCGCCTGTACCACCGCTTGTGCCGCGAGAGGTCTCACGAGAACTGCGAAGGCTAATGTTTTAGTACAGAACACTTTAATATCATGTGTAAACCCATATTTGTACATACATTTTTAATATAAAATACTTTATAAAATCAAACATAAAGTGAAACATGTTTTTATGTAAATTAAATATCTATCTATAAAAAACTTTATTTGAAATCAAATTCAAAGATCTCTAGATACTGAGTTATATGACAATACTAAAGTAAGTTTACATAAACAACTCTTAATAATTGATGGTTATTTCTAGCAAAAACGATATTTTTAACTAGATATTTTGAATTAGCATATTACCAAAAAAACCATTACCATAAAAAAAGTTATCTTACCGAATGGCCCATTGCATTGAATGTGGGGCCAGATTAGGTCTGGAAGGGGGCGCCGAGCGTCTCTCAAGGGGCTCTCCATCATGTAGAGGAAGCTCAGCCTCGCCGTCCTGTTCATCAGTCTCGCCAGCTTCGGAATCTTCGTCTTCAGGTTGAGTAGAATCACCACTCTCATCCTCTGGATACAGCAGCATTGATGCTATGCCTGTCACAGTGCACCAGATAATTTCATTTAATAATAGTCAGGCCTAAGCCTGTGAGTTAAATAGCTAAGCAATATATAGATCAAGGCATGCTAAGAAAAGTAGGCTTTAAAATATGAATCATTGTCACTCAAAAGTCACTCTATGATAAAAGCGAAATTTCATAGTATTCAGGTGAATATGATAATATACAGTATAACAGTATTTTTAAGTAAGAATTGATAGTCAATATTTAAAAGTACAAAGTGCTGATAATAACTGGCAGAAGTAACACAATATAAGAATATGTATAAGAAAAAGAAGATACTAATGAAAGTTGCTATAACTTCTGGGAATTTGTTTGCCCTGCTTATTTCTATGATTCATTTGTTACAATTGTAATAAATGTTTATTTTTGCAAATATTAAAATGCAATAGAAATACATCCTTGTGAAAACAATAAACTACTAAGTTTAAGCTCTCGTGTTCACAGTAATTTTAGTAAAAAGCACCAAAATGTATTTATGAGATATCTAGCAAACAAGATTCAGTTAAGTGTTCTAAACTTACCAGCATCAGATCCTTGTGTAGCACCCGTCTGCACGCTGCGCTGTGCAGACTCGGCGTTATCTTGATCATCAGAATCACTCTCAGTCTCCACCTCAGCAAGCAAGTCCAGTTCACTCTCACTCTCACCACCTTCAGCACGTTCTGTACCATTTTCAACAACCACGTGTTGTTCCTGTCCTCTGTTGAGAATATATAGAGCTAGTTAACAAAACTGAATATATTATTAGAAACAAAATTGTGCTAAATATTATTAAATTATTTTCGAACTAAAAAGAGCAATTTTAATAAAAAGAACCTTAACCTTAAGTTAAGTTGACCTATTTGCAATTTAGCGCAATGAATTATCTATGTATCTTACTCTCGCATATGGCCGTTCTGAATGCTGATATGGTTTGAAACATGCCCGATAAATTCCCAGTCTGCGATGCTATCCACAAGGTTGCTAACACCGGCGACATGCAAAAGAGTAAAATAAACTAAACAAGAAAGCGTCGCGTGGCTTTACTTGGTAAATATCCAAATAAATAAAAAATATATAGTAAGAAACTACAGAGTTAAGTCACTGACCTATCGCCCATCGGGTCGTCATGGTGTTGTGATTCAGCGGGCGGCACAGGAGCTGGTATGTTGGGCTCGTCAGTTTCTGAGGCGTCGTCGTCTCCCCCGAGAGCTTCTCCCGCCACGTCGTCGGGGTACTCAGTAGCAACCGGAGTAGAAGAACGGTCAGGGGCCAATGTGGAACTGCCCATTGAAGTTCCATTAACAGCAGCACCGCGCCCTCCAGCCACATTAGAGTCCCTAATGGTATTTATTTAAGTTTATAAAGTTTTTAATATAAAAATATATGATATAATAAGGATAAACCCATTATTTCTATATTTGATAATCTGTGACCGAGCTGTCAAGTTGACTATACTTTTTATTAGACTAGGCTGTATGGACTATGGTCCTTTGCCTTTCCCTATTGGGGATACATTTTAAAAACAACAACAACAACAAATATACTTTTTATCGTAATGGCGGGAACGCGATATACGATTCGTTGAATTAATTGATAACTGAAACTAATATAAGTTTAAGAATTATTTATTAATTGATAGATTTATGGGTGACAGTTTTTAGTATTGTTCCTTTATCCTTTTAATATAATATTTTCTTGAGTTAACGCTGTTTGACATTTATTTATTAAAACTTTCTTTTTGTCAATAAACATGGTCAGATAGTAAAGACTGTACCTCCAGTGACAAAGTTATCTGTAAAAGCATTTGTATAACGCCAGGAATCAATAATCGAAATAAATTCATAAAAATATTCTCAAAAAAATTTTTAAGCAAAAAAAATAAGAATAACAAGTGAATTTCGCTGACCTGCGTGCATGAGGTAACCTGGAGTGTCCAGTAGATAATGGCTCTACTCCAAACAAATCTTCACTGCCATTCACCAAGTCGACATAAGTGGTTGCAAGTGGGAAGGGCGCGGTTGGGCGCACTACTCCAAGCCGTACTGGAGCCAGCAACGCGTCGGCAGCTTCCACCAGCTCTTCCACTGCGAGCACAACTAGCGCTGCAAAGACGCGCCGACATCGCACCAACGACGACGTGATCGATAAAGGCCTAGAAATTGGAATATTTTTTTAGAAAACTAGAAAACTTAGTAAATATAGCACAAAGAAGTAGATAGGAAGTTCAAGTACATGTACCCCTTTTTCTTGGCAGCACCTGGTGCCATTTCTACACTAAATATGACGAATATCCGAGCTACCGAACGAACGAATCGGCGTGTCACCTCCCGTGCCCGTTCGGCACGTCCCGCGATGGTGTTGTTCTGTTGTTCCCTAATCAAAGTATTCAACAATGTGTCTAGCATCTGCAATAGGGAAAATAGTTAAAAATTAATTATACAATAATAAAATAAAATTGAAGTGTCCTCCTGTAATGTCGAAATAAAAAACCTTTTTATTAAATATGTATAAATGAACATATATATTTGGATATGGTAGTTATAACATACTAACAATATTAAGAGACTTGTCTGCCTATACCGGCTAATCTCCAAAACAGTTGGTTCGTTTTTGACGGGACTTTTACTGGCAGATAGCTTATGTAATAAAAAGTAAATAAGGCTATTTGAAAAAGACATTAGGTATCAGCATAGAAAAATTGAAACTTATGAAATGAAGCAAGTGTATGTTACTAGTGTAAAATAGAATTTTTACATATATTTTACCTCATTAGTACACTTTACAATAAGTGCATGAGTAAATTTGTCTAAAAGTGTTGTTCCAGATTGGTGAGGAGAAGGACTACTTGGCCGGCTGTCACCTTCAGTAATTCCATTTGATCCACACATTATTGCTGCTTCTACAGCTGGCCAGTCACCTAGAGTCACAAAATATATGTTAAATTAAAATTTAATGCAAAGTTTACATTTAAAATAAATTGATTACAAAAAATATAGTAACATACAACATAAAAGTTATATTTACCTAATAGGTGCAACAGAGCCCGTCGAGCGAATCGAGGGGGTTCTAGGTCGTGATCGGGTATGTCAACCTCTGCATCTGAGCCGGGTTGTTTTCGTGGACCGCGACCTCGTCCTCCGCCGGCGCGGAACTGACGGTGCTCTACGGCTTGACGTCCTACAGTTTGGACTAGGAATAAAAGAATCGATTCACCCCTAAAAAATCAATAATACATGTTATTACTAAAATTAACAAATATTTTATGTAAAATGGTTTTGTATTTAATATAATTAAAACAAAAACCATTAATAATTACCTAGAGTTAAAATGTGTCGCTAGCTGTGTATCTCTGGCCAGTCGCGCGAGCAAGTCACACCGGGCGGCCCAATTGCCGCCCACTAATGCTTTGCAGCGACACTTTTCCCAACAGTCGCAGTAGGCAGTAGGTGACGTACGCTTTAGTTTACAATCGTGTCCCTTATGGCACACCTTAGCACATTCAGTGCAGCAACAAAGTGATCCAGTGAGTCCACATGTTTTACATTCAAATATATCCTGCAGAAATAACATTAATTTCAATTTCTTTTGCAAAGGCAAAGTTGTTACAACATATTATGTATAAACAAATGTGAACATTTACTTTAACAGAGTAAATATTAAATCAAGGATAAATAGAATAGACTTGGCAATAGACAACAAAATTAGGTTTCAGATATGTTACAAATGCTTTAAGACTTGCAAAGTAAAAAAAAAATGTTGAAAAAGTACAATTAAAACAAAATCCTAGCAAGAGGATAATACCTGATTAATGTGATCTTGACCAGTCCATGTGAAGCTACATGTATCATTGCAACAGAGTACAAGTAGAGGGGAATGATCAGGGTGTGCATTAGGCGGGAATATTGCCGCCGAACGCTGTGTTTCATCTGCATCGGAGCATGCGCGAATTGCATCCAGAATTACAAGTGCTGCGCGATAGGCGCGCTCAGCCACAGCGGCCATTAGTGGTGTCTGACCCATGCCATCCCTAAAAAAATGTCACTTTAAAGTAATAGTTCGATCTAAACAATTTAATAATTATAATTTATAACACAATTGATGGGAAGTCAGAGTATGTACAGTTTACATACAAGCACTGCTAAAAAGTTTTTTTTTTCTTTTTTCAGTTAAATGTAGCAATACGTAAATTTAAAAAAAAATAATTTGAATTTCGCACACAACAAAGGAACTTTAATTATCTAGTTTGGATTGTATACAAATAAAAAATTTAAGTATCACAAAATGGACATGTTATTATTTGTGATCCTTTTTTTTGTTACAATCATATCTAGAATTTTTTTTCTTGAATAAAATTATTTCGGTAAAAATATCTAATATTAAGAGTGCTTTTATAATACTTAATTGTGCTTTTCACTATGCTATACAAATTGACAGGTCACTTACTTAGCAGAAAGCAATTGCATAAGATAGGGTTGCAATGCTGAACTCTCGCACAAGGCACGCAGGGTAGTTAAAGCATTACCCCGCCGCTCTGCCGGGTCTGCAGTTACGGCACTTCCTCCATTATTGCTACCACTTGTCATTTTACTACAATGAAAAAATGTATGAAAATAAATTGTGTAAAAACTGTGATATAAATAGAAAGTGAAAAGAAAAGTAATAGTTGTCTTGTTTAATTTGTAAAACAAAGATTTTCATATTAATGCAAAAACTTTAGAAAATAGCAAGAATAATGTTCAAACTTGCCCATTATTAGTAAGTCCCATCAAACTATCCTCATCTCCAGAAGCTTCGAATGTTTCTGGCGGCCAAGACAGGGCAGGTACTGCTTCCTCTGTACTTGCAGCACCTCCACTGGTACCGCTCGGTGCATTCGGCATTGATGAATTTTCTACTACATAAAAATGCAGAAAATGAAAGAAAAATGCTAAATATTAATAAGTCTTAAAAAAATTATGTCTATTAATGTCAACGTTTTATAAAAGTTTATTGAGTATGATATGACTGTGCGTTAAAGTTTTAACTCACCAATATCTGGTTCCTTGTTGGAAGTGGGTGCGCACATATGCACACAAGCATGAAGAATATTTCTATTTCCATCGCATCGTTCTTGTAGAATTGATAAAATCTGTTGTTCTGTAAAAACGTTACACATTTAAAAACCACACAAATTTAATTTATTAACAGCAATTTTGTATGCCTTGTAACATTTGAGAAAGTCCTATTTTGTTATGATTTGAATTGAATACTCACTATTTGATTCTGATTCTAACTGATGTAGTAGTTGACGTATTCCATCGAGGTCGCAACGCAAGACACGGGGCATCATCAGCTGAGGTTCAGGAACAAGAATTATTAGTGCCACCTAAACAATAAAATTCATGGATAAAACATATCAATTATTTTAAAAAGTAAGTAACAAAATTGTTTCTCATTGTAATCAAGATAAGATTAAAGAATGTTACAATGCAAAAATCCCGTATGAGCGGTTATCCCTTTTTGTGAGATTTAATGTCAAATACAAGTTATTATTTCATCCAACTAATAACTCAAAGATTTATTTTCTTACCTGCGACTTTAGAGCAGGGTGGTGCGGATGATGAGGATGGTGTGGCTGTAGTGGTAAAGCGTGAGCGGCTAACGCTCGTGCTGGCGGCAAGTTAAGCGGTGGTGGTTCTCGCACTGCTCCAACGCAGTCCCGCGCTACAGGATATATTGCACCATTGCCGTCTAACATCATCACCACTGGTTCGCTTCCCTATTAGAAAAGAATACCATAACAATTTTAAGATTAAAGTTATATCACAGTTACACACACCACAAACCAGCTTTACATTCAAGTTTTTATTTAAATAAGTAATGATATAATAATTATAGACTAAATTCACCTCTGCTGCAGTGGTAAGTTGTATGGCCTGTCCATTGGAGTATCCCAGTAGAGCACTGTTATCTGTGGGGAAAGTGCTGTCGGTAAGAGCACGTGTAGTGCCCACTGCATATACAGCGTACGCCAGTGCCCCGCCAGGGCGGCGAACCACAGCGTGAACACCGCGATTATCAACCTAAGCAAAAAAATATAAAAACATTTTAAAAACTGTAAAATAAACTTGAATTGGTTAATTTAAGAAGAAATACTTACAGCAATTGTTATGACGTTAAGATCAGGAGGCAAAGAAATTTTCCGTGGCGAGCGTTGTAAGCAATCTGGACCCCGAGGCCCTGCTGATCCCCCTGCACCCCACTTCACTGCCACAAGATCATCCTTACGCACTAGTCGACAATCTTGTAGCAACGCTGTCCAATCATCGGGAGTGGCAGGCACTATTTCTTTACCATCCTTGCCAACTGATGGAAAGCGGACGGCTGCGTATGCTCCGTCAACTTTCAAAACACGTCCTAATGGGACACTTTTTACATCTTCTAGGAAAACAACCTCTTTTAGTGGCCATTCTTCTTCATCGCGCTTTGATCCATCGTTAGATGAACCTTCTTCGCCACGCACAGTCACACGCTTTGCTCGCTCTAAAATGATAAACAGTATCAAAATATTGTTAGGTACACAAAATAATTTTGTTTTAAAAATTTATAATAAAGGAAATACTTACTATGAGAAGTGCTTGTATCACTGCACGTAGACGAAGCAGGACTAGGCGGTGGAGGCATATCTAGACGATCAGCCATATCTTTATTGCTGTCTTTGCCGCCGTCCTTGCTATTATTGCTTGAAGATGATGCTTTTACTGATGACACAGTTAGAGGCGACTGATTCTGTAATAAATGTCAATTAATATTTGGGACACTGGAAAATAATATAATGATATAAGTGCAGAAGCTATCATGTAAGTCTGTTTAATATTTACCTGTAAATCTCTTTTATCCTTATCAGATATAGAGCGGTCAGGCTGTGGTGGAGGCATCAGCTTAAAACGACAAGTGTCGGATAGATTCCATGCGGCATTCTGTAGTATTCCAACTTTTGGCACACCAGTAGACATGTTGAACCCTTTATGACAGGTAACATTTTTTTATTATATGCAATGAGGTTTTTAAAATATTTTTTTAAATCAAGGTAGAAAATTCACAAAAAAATATAGTAAAATCCATTGTTAGCATCCATAAACATCTGGTACATGGCATGTCAAGCAAAAAATTATAAAACATTGTACATTGACTATTATACTTTATTGTACATAGACTCGTATTATATTATAAACTCGTATTATACATATTATTGATCTATTATAAGACACTTACCAATAGCTCCTGGTTGGTACATCGGCGCGTTTTTCATTGTAACGCTCTGGCCAGCTTGCAAGTCTTGTGGCGCGTTCGATGAATGACCGCGCTGTTGTTTGCGGGAGCGAGCTCGATGCTTCTCCCAGAGGCGAGCGCGTTGCCCTAAGGGCAATACTCCCCTGGAAATAAATAATATATGTAAACTAATAAACTATGAAAACAACTAATAATGAGATTATATTTAATATATTATAATCTACTTTGAATCTGTAACAAGATTTAAGTTGTATATTCATATATTTTATAGTGGTATATTTAACTAGGAATCTGGACATACTTTTACCTTATAGTACTTGAAAAATTTTTAAGATCATACATATGTGATTTCAATTTTTTTCATAAGGAAGAAATGCAGATTAAAATATTTTTTCATTTAACAATTATTTATCAGAGTATTGCATTATGAGTAAGTAATACTTTATTACATAATAATTGTTTACAACACACTAGTTAATAACGCAAACCCTCAGAATCCCTGTAGAGCCTCTAAGTACTCAATAAGCATTTCTAATTTCAATCGTCAATATGAATTATTGCAAATCTTGACAGGAAATGCAATATAGCATAAAAAACTTTGATACTTTACTCTAGAGAATAGTGAATAATCTGACTAAATGATTGTCTCAATAGACCATCTTCTAATTAGAAGAAGATGACCTCTTGAAAAGGAACATTAATTAATCACTTACCACCAATAAAGATTTCCAGAATCTAATTTTGCCACAGTGAACAATGAGCACACATGCAAGGAAACAGCTTTTTCTGAGCCAAATTCAGAAAATGTCTGCAGAGGATGTTCCAAACGCACAGCCCCCGGAGCATGAGCTAAAATATTTTATAATCTCGTTACATGATTTTTGTAAAAAAAACGGTATTGAATCATTTCAACTTAATTTCATGATTGGTACCTATGGATTCATCTAGAAACGTTGCAACTCGTCCAGTATCTGTAAGGACCGACACGCGTATGCCTGCAGCACTGATATTCACAATTCGTTCTCCTGATGTCAGTCCCATCCAATTTGCACGCGGGTGAAAAGTTCCACCAGATGCCTGTGAAGAAAAAAAGATATTATTATTTATACATCATGAACAATATAAGTAAAAAATGTTAACTATGTTTACGGAACTATAGTGCATAAAGAGTAATAAGAAAAAAATACATAAAATGATGTAAACAATGGTCAACTTGTCTCTATAAGAGATCTCTACCAGACCACCTTGCATAAGGTGCAAGTGAGGTGTAGAAAGTACAAGAAGCCAAAAAAACTTATAAAAACATAACTCTTTTAACTACAAAATTGTGTTGGTTGCATATAAACCATAATTGTAACAAAAAATAGCCTTTAAGTTTAATTTTAAGCACTACCTTTATATTTTTGAATTTTTCCTATACAAATTACATGGAAATCACAATTTTATTTTTAAATTTATTATAACTTCATTAATTTTAATAATAATTTATCTCGATTTTTAGCAAATGTGTTTAAATTTGAGCAATAAAAATATAATATATAAAAAATGACACCTATTAACATATATGTATATGGTTATAAACATACAAATACTATTTATTTAAACCACTTACATCATTGCGTTGGTAAGGATGTGCATCAGACCAACGCCACTGGTGTAGCTGCCCTTGTGCAGAAATGGCAATCAATTCACTATAAGTAGCAGCAATATGTGTGAAACGGATATTACTGTCCCAGTATTCCAGTTCTTCAGACACCCATAGTGGAGATGCTGCCATTGCAGAGTCCTTTTTTTTGTTTTCTACTACAAATTATTTAACAATCAAAGTTTACTAGGCTAAAATAATAGAAAATAAAATAAATATGATGACATGATGGGACGTGATGGAACATTATTTCACACAGCGCCATCTAGTTCCGTGGTAAGTTACAGGCTTGTGTTACGGATACCAGATAGTTGATATACTACATACATAAAAGTTTAAATACATACATATTAAAAATATAAACACCATGACTGGAGTACAAACATTCTTGTTTAACAAATAAATGCCCCCAGCGGGACTCGAACCCGCGACCGCTGGCGCAGCAAGTAGGGTAGTAGCACTACAAACTGCGCCAAACGTGTCGTCAAACAAAAAATAGAAAATAACATGTTTGTGATAGGAAAAAAAGCAGATAATGTGCATATAAAGTATTAATTATACCTACTTAGGGAAGACAGAAACTTTTTATGGAATAATTCTAATAGAATCAAATAATTATAGATCACAATCGAGCAACATATTTCCCAATATTCACAAGATATGCTAAATCAATTATCTCTAAAGTAAATTAATAAAAATGAAACAGGTATTTTCATTAATTTTAAAATAATGAAAATTTTATAATTGTGTGAATTGTTTGTTTGAATTTGTTTGAATTCAATTGCACTTTTGATTTTAATTGTACATTTATATAAGACATTATTTCTTTTATTTTATTGAGATTAGTTGTTGTTAAGCTAAGTTCAAACCAATTATGGATAAAATGGATATCAAGTTATCATTTAAATCTTTTTTAAATTGTAAATAGAGTATTTTCATTTTTACTCTATATCAGTTCAAACAACAGGTATATATAAGATTTTGAAAACTAGACACTATTAATCCGTTGAACTGATTATCACCATATTACTAGCGAATCACCCTTGCTTCGGTCAGGTTAACGACTCTAGATACGTTTTAACGATTAGTAGAAGTTTTTGTGAAATGCGATACGTTTTCGTTTATACGCCCATACATAAACCTTCATCTTCAATCACTTTTGTCAATTGATGAAAACCGCATTTAAATCTGTTGCTTTTTTAACATAAAAAAACTATGCATACAGAAGACAGGAAGCAACTTTATACTATGTAGAGATATTATGTTTCTGTGACTTACCTCCTTCTTTATCCCAAGACGTATCACGAAGAGCCGACTCCAGCCACCGCCGAGGACCAAAGTATTGTCTTTCGCGCCACCTGCTGAACTCCGATGGCCGCTCTTGAGTAGAGCTGCTGCCCTCGCGACTGGCACCGGCACGCACTCCTCCACTACTTCCACCACCCCCGCTACGACTGACCACAAATCTATTATTATAGAGAAATTTAAAAAAAATGGTGTATCATTTCGCACTACATCTTTTTTGTTTTACGAAACATCGCACAATTGACAAAATTATAAGTGAGGTATTTTTTCGTATATCAATAGAACTTAAGTTTACATCAATGATATTACATTATCTCTTACAGAAAAATTATTAAATCAATATATTGATGAGCTCGAGTGGTTTATGATACACCATTAAAAACATAAAATTAAAAAAACAACACCCAAACACGAAACAAAAACGAAAACTGCGTAAGCGTTTGCGTGCTAGATTGGGTTCAGGAGTCACAACTCTAGTGGTAGGAGAGATGAGGCAGAGGAGCATAGCTTGACAGGATACCTTCTGACAGCCGCGTACCCGAAGATATCCTCCGAAAACATGGCGTCTGCATCTATAATCACAGATTGATCCTGTTGGGTTGCATGAAAACCTCCGTCCAGAAGAGATATGAGATCCTCCGGAACATAGCCGTCACCGCCTTCGCCGCCTTCAGGTTCCTCTCCCTCTTCATCATCACGCGACAAAAGGTTATTGACAGCTTGATTAACATCCAGGTTTGTACGCTGTTGAAATGAGCAAAACTTTAAAATATAGTATGTTACAGAAAATATATTAAATTTATAAGTATCGCACTTATTAACTTGTTCAGATTAAAAAGGCCCCACCATTTGAAATGAAGGATGGAATTGATAAAAACTGCATGGGGTCTTCCAACTACAACAGATGGATTTTTTACTGCAATATAGTATTTAGTTAAGTTGGTATTCTCTTTAACTTGTAAACTTGCCTGTAATTCTCTAATTATAAGACTTCTACTTTTCCCTTGAAGTACTACTTGAGCCTGAGTCACTAGATCTTCTGGTACAAATGGTGCTGGTACTGCTGACACTACTCGACCTGAACTTGATGCTCCTATGATTACACCAGTAGCTCTGCTTGTAGACCCTAAACCAACATTTTTAATATTTAGACATATAATATTAACACAGGCACCTAAGGCAAAGTTATGGCGAGTTCTAACGTGCACATATAACATTAGTTATCAATAAATTTAGAAAAAGTAATTATCAACCCTGCTGTATTTCCATCTCCTACATATTTATTTATTAATATTTAAAATTGGGTAATGCGATACATACATACAATAAAAGCCTCTTTTTTCATCAAGCTTTACTATGGTATGGTATGGTATGGTAAACGGGGGCTTTTATCCGCAACTCGACGACTTTGCGCCTATTTTGCGTGTGTGGGAATATTCCTTATCTATTCCTGCCACCCCAGCTCTTCGAGGAACTTCAGAAGCCTCTTTGGCTTCTTGAATACCTCTGGAAGTGCCCTTGGCGTGCCAAGATGTTTTACCCGGTATGCCGCTACACCTGGACAGTTCAAAAGTACGTGTGCAGCCGTTTCCTCTGTTCCCATGCAGGCTCTGCACAGGGGACTGTCAGTAATACCTAAATTAAATAGATGTTTATTATATGGCCCATGACCGGTCAAGGCCGCCGTTATTAGTCTGAGTTGCCGTCTGTCCAGGTTTATTAGACTGTTAGCCATTTTGGCGTCGATATTCGGTAGCGCTTCTTTGGCTTGTCTACAGTCTTCAAGTTCGGACCATAGATTGTTATGTTGTATTTTTGTGCGATTACGAATTTCGCGTTTGAGCCAGCAAGAAGGTAGTGGTAGTATTGGCTCGGCGCCTATGGCCGTCATGTTTGACCCCCTTCTTGCAAGCTCATCCGCAATGTCGTTACCGCGTGTGTTGCTGTGACCCTTGACCCATTGTAGTGTGATGTTGTTTTTTGCACCTACCTGCGTCAAGGCGTTGTGGCATTCATAGATTATACCTGAAGTGGTTGTGTTACTATTCAATGCCTGTAGGACTGACATGCTGTCTGATAGAATGCGAATGGAAAAGTCCTTTACGTCTTTTGTCGCAATTGTTCTGGCTGCCTCTAGGATACCTAAACACTCCGCTTGAAACACCGTGTTGTAGGTACCTATGGGTAGTGATATTTTAACGTTGAGGTCTTCGGAGAAAATTCCGCTGCCCGTCCCCGTTTCCGTTTTTGAGCCGTCCGTGAAGAATTTTAGGTCTTTATCACAAGATCCTGTATGTGTGTCCTCCTCCAGCTGTATTTTGTATTTTTTATCAAAAATATATCTGATCTCTGTTCCGTCATTGGGTGCTCCCATGAGCGGAATGTCTTTGGCTATGATTGACAGGATTTTTGTGTGTGGGGTGCCTGTTGTACACAGTAGTTTGTGGTTCTTTAATCTTGCTGCAGTCGTGGCAGCCTCCTGTTGGATGTGAAGATGTAGCGGGAGAATGTTCATCATGGCTTCAATTGCCGCGGTCGGTGTGGTTCTCATGCAGCCTGTCACTGCCATACACACTAGCCTTTGCCAGCTTTGTAGCTTGGTTTGCGTTGTGGTTTGGAGAGTTCTGCGCCACCATACTACTGATCCGTAGCTGATCATTGGTCTAATGACTGCAGTGTATAGCCATAGGGTCACCTTGGGGTTTAGACCCCATTTCTTCCCGATCATTCTCCGGCATTGCCAGAAAATGATACTAGCTTTGTTTAGTTTGTGTTCTAAGTGTTTGGACCAATTTAACTTGCTGTCCAGTGTTATACCTAGATATTTAACGTCTGTGCTTAGTTCCAGGGTTGAGTTGAAGAGTCTCGGCAGTGTGTAATTTCCCAAGTCCCTTTTGTTTGTGAACATTACTAATTCAGTTTTGTTTGGGTTAATGGTTAGGTTATACTCTACGCACCATTTTTCTACTAGTGACAAGGCAGTCTGCGTGAGTTCACAGAGCGTGCTAATGAATTTGCCTGTCACTAGTATTGCCAGGTCGTCCGCATAGCCTATTGTGAAGTACCTGTTTTTATTTAACAGAGATATTAAGTCGTTGACCACAAGGTTCCATAGTAGGGGAGATAACACCCCTCCTTGGGGGCATCCTTTGGCAACGATTGCTCCTTGTTTACAATTACTAGTTGTCCTGACTATTCTGTTTGCTAGCATGTTGCGAATCCATGTAATGATGGTAGGATTTGTTTTGTGTCGAGTAAGTGCAGTTTCTATGCTGTTGAAGTTGGTTTTATCGAAGGCACCTTCTATATCAATGAAAGTTCCTAGGCAGGATTCTTTGATGTTCAGGGCTTCCTCGATCTTTCCTACTACTGCATGTAGTGCTGATTCAGTAGATTTACCTGCACTGTAGGCGTGCTGGTTTTTGTGTAGGGGTACTTTTGGTAGTACGTTGTCCCTTAGGTATCTGTCACACAATCTCTCCATGGCCTTTAGGAGGAAGGATGTCAGACTGATTGGCCTGTAGGACTTGGCGTCCGAGTAATCTGTCTTACCAGGTTTTGGTATGAATATGACTTTTACTTCTCGCCATAGTTTCGGTACGTAGCCAAAAGCCAGGCAAGCTTGAAAAATATTGTTTATGGTGTGGTTTAAGAGCGTGCCTCCCCATTGTAGAAAGGCCGGATATATGCCATCTGGGCCAGGCGCCTTAAATGGTTGGAAGCTATTGATTGCCCACGATGTTCTATTTCGTTGTATTACTTCGACAGCAATTTTCCAATCGCTGTCTGTTGCAGTATGATCTGTGTCTGTCCAATTTGTTTTTGTTATCATAGTGCAGTCGGGAAAGTGTGTCTGTAGAAGCAGTTGATCCGACTCTTCTAATGATTTGGTGTATGAGTTATCTGGTTTCTTCAGGGAACCTAGTTCCCGTTGTGGTTCCCCCGTAAGAATTTTACGGATTCTATTGGCCTGTACAAACGACTCGATGGACTCGCAGAACTTGCGCCATGCCCTAGTTCTCCAGTATCTTATTCGTTTCTTGTATCTGGCCTTTACGTTTCTGTAATGATCCCAATCCTGGTCATTGTAAGTGTTCATGGCTCTGTTGAATGATTTCCTGACCTTAATTCTAAGGCGTTGTAACTCTGGTCCCCACCATGTTCTTTTGTTGTTCGGGTTATCCGGAGGTTGGATTAGTGGACATGCTGCTTCATAGCATTCGGTTATTATGTGGGTTAGCTTTTCCACAATTTTTTCGATGCTATGGGTGTTTGTTAACTTTTCAGGGCAGTTGAGTTCGCGTAGACTGTTTTCTAGTCTCCTGCGGAACTCCTCTTTGTTCGTTTTACGAACGTTCCTGTAGGGTTGTAGAGGTGTGGGGGTTAGCCCTAGTTCAAAGCATATCCATCTGTGGTCAGAGCATGACGCTTCATCCGACACATGCCAGTTGGATATTAATTTGGCCCCACCTTCGTCATCAAGCTTTACTAATAATTAAATGTCCAGATTATATACAATAAAAGCCTCTTTTTTCATCAAGCTTTACTAATAATTAAATGTCCAGATTATATAATATTTATGTAAATTAATAACTTTATTCAATATTAATATCATTGGATTTGGAATTTGATCAGCTCTTTGGATGAAAAAATGGCTGGGTCAGCTATTATTTTTTAGTTATTTATTACTAGAATTGTATTTAATGACATTCTATCTAATATATTTTTCAATGTACCTTCCAATAACCAATATACGTCGCGAGAGAAAGGCTAGTTCAAAATAAAAGAATAGGCTTAGTAATTTCGTGTGCGAATGTACCCCATGCGCAAACAAAATTAAAATTAGGTCCAACAAGTAGTTATCGAATTTTTCACCAATATTTAAAAGTTAAAAAACTTTTCACTCAGAGCAATGCGGCATTTGATGACTGATTGATATTAAAACAAATTAATGGGGGTCAAGTCTTTTTTTTTATGGTAAAACGGGGGCAAACGGGCAGGAGGCTCACTTGTTGGGAAGATCACCTCCGCCCATGGACATGGCAAGCCTGGCTTCCAGATGCGTTGCCGGCCTTTCAGGAAAGGGAGGGAGGGAAGAGGGAGGGGGAAGGAAGACGGAGGATGAAGGAAAGAGTGAGGGAGGGGGAGGGAGGAGTGAAGGAGAGTGGGCCTCCCGGACTCTTACTCATCGGACGAAACGCGACAGCGTAGCTGCCACTTCACGCC
This sequence comes from Boloria selene, assembly GCA_905231865.2. Taxonomy (NCBI): domain Eukaryota; kingdom Metazoa; phylum Arthropoda; class Insecta; order Lepidoptera; family Nymphalidae; genus Boloria; species Boloria selene. The sequence continues at coordinate 6,537,832 of HG993133.1, forward strand.
GGTCTTCTGTAAGAGAGTGGTACTATACGGGGCGTGCCAGCCCATTCTGCTGCTACCCGAAGGTAACACGCATGGCACTACCACTCAATTCAATTATTAAATGTGACGAAACTTGGCTTTACTATTTTGTATCCCAACTATTTAGTTGGAGCCAGTACCCAGAGTACAATGTGGGTGTTTCAAGATGAAGATTCGCCGATTTCGGTCAAAACTCAAAATATTCAGCTTCCTTCGAAACACGCGGAATATTACCTACAATGGTGCTTGTAAAATAGAAGACTGTAATACTGCAAAATAGTACATGGCGAACGTTTTAGAAGTACCTCAAGTTTTAGAAGCTTGTGTGCTTATCCCTTATGTGAATAGGAAGTTTTCTAATGATGCAGAGCTTATAGGCGCATTTCAATAGATATGCAGTAGTGTACCAAAAAGTTTCTGGAACGAAGTATTTATTACCTGGTTCAAACGTATGAGAGTGTGCCCCACTGCTGATAACTGTTAATTTTCAAAAAAATAATAACGTACAAAATTTATGTAGGATGTACCTTTATAGTAGGAAGAAGTATTTATACATTTTAATTTGTTTAGTAGCTTTCGTATAAAGTTGTTATCACAAAAGTCACAGCTTGGGGTATGTAAAATATAAAAGGATTTTGTTTACCTTGTGAACTAGGAGCAGCTCGGATAGAATTTCTCATAATTCTTGCTCTTGTACGAGGTTGTTGCCTAGATCCACAGCCTCCCCCACTTCCACCTTGCTTTCCCCCACTTGAACCCCCACCTCCACTACCTCCTCCACCATTTCCACCATTTTTGCTAGCATCTGCTTTACTCAGATCTAATCTATCCGGAATGATGGAGAATGCAGCACGGCATATAGTGCCATCTTCTAAAAGACAGGCAATATGAGCTGGCCCAGCAGTGACTGCTCTCACACCTCTTAAGGAAGTAAGTGCAGACGGCGCTGCACCAGTGCCATATCTGTTCCAACGCTCTGCAACCTCTCTGAGTCTATAAGAAAGAAAAAACAAATATTACTCTATAAATATATAATTATTTTTTATTAGATGTATAAGTATGTTTTATATTGTACTAGAAGTAAGTAACATCACTTACTAACTCACTGGCAGGTGGCTTGGCAGGGACATAGTTTACAGTTAGATTTTAATGTCCACTAAGAACAGATTGAATTTGAATTAAGGAGGTCTAAGTCTTGCAAGTTTGTATTGCACCCTGCCTTGCTTGAAACCTCAACTACAGCTTGTACTTTGTACTTCACTGATGGTAAAGGTAAGGATGTACCCAGTATTTTAAAATAGCAATAATTAACAACAAAGGTGTTGTCAAAAATGCATAAATTGAATACTCATTTCTAACATCAAAATTCAATATATAAAATAAAAATTACTTAATTCCTTTCGGTTCAGTGAATGAAAGAATGAGATTGATGGCATGAACACCAAGTGACATGAAACAGACATGCTGTTGCCTAAAAATCAATAAATATTTATAAAAGCCAAAATAAATCAGCATGTTAAAAAAATGGGCAGAAATAAGATGTTTTATAATCTACAACATTTTTATAAGCTTTATATAACAATATCACTAATTCATTAAAAATAATTTGAATTTGCTAAAAATGAGTCGAATAATGTTATGATTAAAAAAAATAATAATAATATGGTGCAATTCTTTTGTTACAGAATAACAAATACTAAAATTTTAAGAGTCCAATATTCTAGACTCAGCACTTAAATGAGGCATGAAATAAAGGTTTGAATAAGACCTAAATTAAAATCAATAGAATCAATCGTTTTTTCGGAATATTCCATACATGAGTATAAAATCATAAAATATTACTTGTATATACTTTTTTCATATTAAAATATATATAATAAATATAAAATGACTAAATTTTCTTTTACATTTACAACATTTTAATTTTTTTTTTATTAAGTTCATTTTTATCAAAATAATACTGTCATCTTGTTTTTATCATAAGGAATAATAATGTACGAAATTATTAAAGCTTAAAGAAAATGGGGTTCGCAAATTGAAGACATCACCATCTTGTGAATTATTTAATTACGATTTAATTGTTAATAATTTCCATTATTAATTTCGATGTAAGAGTACAAAAGATTTTCTGTGAATCAGCCATATTTTTACAATAAGTTATAATTTGACAGATAACATTATAATGCCATCTAAAATAAACGTTGAAATCGAGAGCATCAGCACTAGCCATTACAAGATGATGAACATATGATGGATATTCTCAGCCTTTACAACTCGATATCTATTGTATAAGATCAACGTAATGGAGTCATCTAGAAAGTTAAATAATAGGTTTGCTTACCTATCTATCAATTGATCCTCTGTTCCAGGCAATGGATGAACAACGAAATGCATTGAAGACATTTCTATGAGATCTTCTTAATTTATTTAACGTAAAGAACACGTCCACATTTGCATTCACTCAAACGCTTTAAAACAAATGAACACTCCTAAAAATCTTTCTAACCACCATATTTCCTCTCAAATCTCAATAGCGTTTTTCGTTCTCAAATACATGTGAGTCGGTACATGACGAAAAAAGAAAGAAAATATCAACATGGCTTCTTTGTCGAAAATGTTGGCAATAATGACAGACAAATCAAAATTGAAATCGTTAGTAATATAAAATATTAGGTTAACAAAATGAATAAACGATTTAAATATATTCTAATTAGGTATGCTAAGAAAAAAAAAACTTTCTATCCTTAATTTAAATTTTAAACAAATTATGTTTAAACTTTTGATGGAAATTAACCCAACAGAGTATAAAAATATTACTTTATAAAATGCTTTACATTTCATATTATCTGTAAAGAAATATGTCAAAAATGGCGGCCAAGTTTAAGAAGCGGTTGTCTAAAATTGAAAATAAATTGTTAGAATTAGAAAAATTAGAGTTAAAGGATGTTATTTGTTCAATTTGTCAGTCTGTATTGATAGAACCTGTAACTCTACCATGCTATCATGCTTTTTGTGAACGTTGCTTTAATGGTAGTGTCGAAAATAATGCTTTGTGTTGTCCCTTATGTCGAATGCGGATTGGTTCTTGGTTACGAACAGCAACAAAACAAAAGAATTTAGTAAATATTCAGCTGTGGGATTTTATAAAAAATAAATTTTCCAAGGAAATAGATAAAAAATTAAAGGGTGAAGATGTTGAGATACCTGCAGGTACATATATAATGTTAATTATATACATATAATAATTGATCTTTTTTATATATTATATAAGGATGACGTTAAATTATGTTTAAATGAATAATTTATATAAAAATAATATTTCAGTGATACCATTAATTCGATTAAGTGAACCAGGAGAGATAAGATCTGAATATGAAACTGAGGTAAAAAGATTGCAAGCTGAACGCTTGCAGCTTGAACAAAAACAATATCATGAGACCGAAGTTCTTATAAAGTAAGTAAATTCTTTAACTGAATTATGGTGTAAAAGGGTACACATATCCCCAACTAAAATAATTATCCAATATTCAATTGATATGAATGACATTATTGTTACTTCTGTATATTATATTAAAATTAATTAATGTCAACATAAATATGGTATAGAATTTTTTTATTGTTTTAGAAAACTCCAAGAAGAAGAGGAGCTAGCATATAAAAGATATTTAGAAAGATTAAAACAAGATGAAATTTTAGCCAAGCAGCTGCAACAGGAAAATGAAATGGCTGTTTCCAATATGCCAAAAAATAACGTTATTGAATTTCCAACTACCCAGCACACATTAAAACCTACTACTATAGATAGTTATTTATCTAAATCCACACTCCAAGCTATAATTACTAAGCAGTAAGTATTTATAAATTACAAGAATAAGTAATCAACTAAGCAGTTGTTACTATTACATTTACTAGTAATATTATTAAATTTAAATTATTTTAGCAGCCCATTAATGACTGATGACAATACAAGCACAGATGTGACTATCCCTATAATATCAAATAGTTCAAACAGTAGTAGGCTTTCACCAGAAATATTGCCAAATTATAGGAAAAATTTGTTAAATATAGTTGACAGAAAAACTAAAAATAGACCGAGTACATGGAACAAAGAAAATGGAGATACTCCAAATGATAAGGTGAAATTATTGTGAATTAACTACAGCATTAGTTATAAGTAATAATTAAAAATATGTTTGCTTCTGTTCTGTTCAAGTTAAGTTTTATTTTCCACAACCAACATATTCTTGGTATGTCAGGCAATTATTGACTATTTTTGTGTAAGCCTCAGGAACTGCCTGGTATTATGGGTTGATGGTGTTTCACCCTTGTCTAAAAGTGCATGTCTTCGTTCCTATGTTATTATTCTACTGGTTTTGTTAAGTAGTTGTTACATCACATATTAATAATTATGAGTGGCAGATATAAAATTAAAAAAAAAAGATATAAATAGAAAACATAAAACACACACCGGTGCTCTTAAATATTTACTGCATTATTACCATTATTACATATTGTTAGAAAAAAATAAAAATGAAACAGTGTATCTTCTAAAATTCAATTTAATTAAAATATAAATTTACACATTTTCCTTGTTTTCATTTTTTGTTTAAAAATTTTTGTTAAAAAAAACTTGTCAAAAAAATTGTCTTGTTAATAGTTGTTTTGCTTGCATGCAAAAATACTTTGAGCTACTACTACTTTATATAAAACAAATAGTAATATCATAGTTTTATAACAAGACAATAAGTTATTTTCATTTGATAATTTCAGAAAAGACAAGACATAAGTAATATAGACTTATCTAAAAATGATGATAAATTCAAGACAAAAGCTGTGGTCCAGTCATTACTTGTTTCATTACCACTGCCACATGCAGGAATACTTCAGAAAACTAGTTTTCCTGAACACAATAATATTGAGACAAGTAGTGTTGATTCTATGCAACAAGAATTATGCTATTTCAAACCTATTGAAGGAACTACACCTACAAGGTACCTACATATAAAATATTTGAATATTTTTAACCATTACTTTATACTTTTCAAAAAGGTTGGAGTTTGTTTAGTCAATTGAAATCAATGGAACTTAACCTGATTCTGACTACCTCTTTTCAACATAACATACACAAAAAAACAACACATAATTAGCGTTTTTGATGAATAATAATTAGCATTTTTAAAAATTTTGAATTTTCTTTATGTGAAAGAGTTTGCATACTTATTATTATAATGCATTTTTATTAATTTATTAAGTACCTAAACCAGATCCCTAAAGTGAATGTTCACAATATTCTAATTTTATTTCAGTTTTAATACTAATAAAGATCTACCATTGCGTGTCCCATGCATAAGAGCAAATAAAGAAAAGATAAAAATATCTATGCTTGAATCACATCCAAGTCGGGAGCAATATTTGGAAGGTCTATGTAGACTGCGTGATTTATCTTTATCTCATAAGTTACCTTCTGCGTTTGTAATAGCTCTTAGTTTATTGAAAACCAAAAAGGTAAACTCAAACTTATACATACACATCATTATTAAAGATTATTTCACTTAAGTCATCTTTAAAAAATTTTGAATCATATATATATTTCGAATATGCTATACAATGTAGATTGTACTGTTGAATATTATGCATATTATGGTGAAACTTTGAAATTTTTAAAGAATTTAATGAACATTTGTTGAATAATTAAAAATTGAATATGTTATAAACATTTACTTTCATATTTATAGACTACTTCAAGTTAAATGTATATTTTTTATTGACATAAATTTTAATTTTAAGGATGATTCTAAGAAATATACAGCAAATACAAAACGGACTTCAAAAAGGACTGCAGGTAGATGCAAACAGACAGAAATAATTGATGGTGATACAGAGCTAAATGAAAAGATAACTTTAAGACGTACTAGATCAATAGGCAGCATCCATAAAAATGAGATTACACCCAAGAAAAAAGTTAAAAAGAGAAAATTTTATTCTGATAGAAAACCCTATTTAAGGAGCGATTCTAAAAGAATGCATCTAAAACAGTCGTGTAGTCCACCTTCATGTACTGAAACTATAAATAATAATAAGGTAACCTTAGCTGTAAAAAACTTGTCTAGTCCATTAGAGAATTGTGATGTTAAAAATATTTTGCGAGAGCAGCTTAGGATTGAAAAAATGATTCAGCAAGTAAAGAGTGATTTTGATTTGGCGTGCAAAGTGGACGCCGAATGGAATGGACGGCGCGCCGCTACTAAACGCCAAGTCAACTTGACCTACGCCCTTAGACCTGCCAAGAAACTCAAAGTTTAGTGCAGTAAATATACTACCTCAAGAAAATTTTCACTTTCATTTTCTTTAAATTTGTTTGTTTTCAGTAAAAGAAAATGTATGTAGTTATTATTTTTGTTATATTATCTTAAACCGTTTACCCACCTACTACAGCTGTAGTCCATAAAACTATTACTCAAAATTTTGACTACATATAAAATTTATGTTGTTGAATCTTATATACCGAGCCATTAAGTATGATTAGTAGCAGTTATGAATGATCAAATGTGATACTTATATATTCGTAAAAGTTATGTGTTCAAGACGTTTTGTCGTTTACAATCGTAAGTAGCGCCGCCGTTATTGTATGTAATTTAAACAATACTCATTATAAGTAGATTTCATACCATATAATATTAATAAATCTTGTCAATTTATTCACTCTTAGTAAGACATTTATGATGCATTCTGATATACTTAAAAATTTTATATATGGTACATGAGTAAGAGTAGATGTGAAGAAAAGTAACCCATGAAACCATTGAAAATACAAAAGTTTTATTTCATTAGAAAATTTGTCTAAAATTATATAAAATCTGTCAAAGTATGCAAAGTTTTCTCTACATTTTATTATTCAAACATTGAACTTCTTTCATTACATGTAATAAAAAAATATAACACACACTTAAAATAATTTACTGTTATCCAACTCTGATTGAGTGGTTTAGAGAGAGTTGAGGTAAAAGCCAGAAAGATTTGTGCATATCTCTTTGTAAGAGAATTAAAATGTTCCATCTTATCACTGTTAAATAAAAACATTACATTTTAATAATATAAACATTATTTTTAGTGCATTTTTGCAACTAATATGAAATTTCAATTGTTAATGCATGTGAGTAGAGTATAACAGTTATGAATAGTGTAATTCACACAGTCTCATGTACTAATACTAAATTATAATAATAATAATTAAAAAAAAATGTATAAAATAAACTATATAAACTTGCTACAAGTAGGATAGTTTTCAATGTATCTCATCAAGTTATATGCGGCTACCTCCTCCTCGGTTAATAAATATAAACTAATCATTTTATTGATTTTATTTCAGCAGTGCACTATCCATTTCAGAGGATATCTTTATATTACAATGTTCATAACGTAAAAAAATAATGATGAGTTCAGTTACAACAAATTACAAGATGCAGCTACTTCTGAAAATATAACTTGACTTTTTATAATATTAATATATAAGACTGGCCTTTGAAGGTATTTTTGTGTAAATAATACAACCAATGTTCCTAAATATATGAACCTGTAATGATAACAATAGTTGAAATGTATCCAAATTGTATCTGTTTATAATAATGAGATTCAGTATTAAGAAATAATTCAGACCAATTTTTAAAGGTTGAAATGGTTTTCCTTAAATGATTGCATCTTAACAGATTTAGGATATAATTTAGTGTTGAACCACATTTGGTCCCTGTAATTTTAATGTTTCTATTTGGTAATTTGCCATAATAGCATAATGAATGCAAATTATTTTTGTAAATGCTTGCTGTGATATGCTACAATTAATTAATGTAAGACTCATACAGATACATGTGGTAATGTGATTTCTTTCATAGTAAAAAATGTTTAAATGTAAATAAAAATTTATTAAAACCTCATCTTTTCTACATTGAATATAAAACAACAATGACACCTTTTGTCCTTACTTATGGCCTGCTGTCTGCCTTTAGTTCTGAAACAAAAAATAATAATTTATAATTCGCGTCATGTAAAAAGAACGCTAGCTGTCAAGTTGCGCAGAGGCGATTTATAGGCCAATTTGGTGGTAAGACGCGGGACGGCGAGGCACGCGCCGCATGCTTTCTGGCTCGCTATTGGTTTGTCAGTTCAAAATACCATCGTGCACATAAAAGTTATTAATTACGAAATATTTTTATATAAAAAGTAGAGAAAAATATTTTTGATGTATATTGTTTTATGAAAAGAGAGTCTGATAATAATGCAGTTAAAATATATATTAACCGAATTAATTTAATTTTTTGTAAGTAGATTAAACATTCTACATTAAATCTGACATATTTTATGAATTAATAGAATTGTATTTAATAACGTACTATCTAATATATTTTTTAATGTACCTAACAATAACCAATATACGTCGCGAGCGAAAGGTTAGTTCGAAAATAAAAGAATAGGCTTAGTAATTTCGTGTGCGAATATACCCATGCGCAAACACACCCCCCACCACTTTCCTCCAGCGTTCTTTTTACGTGACGCGAACTGTACATACATTATTACACACAGTGCCATCTAGTTAATCTGTAAGCATATGGAGTTGGTCCAACTAACTGCCAAATAGTAGGTAAAGCCAACTGACTATCCAGCCACTTTAAATTAGTTAACAATTTTTCAGCAAAAGCACCAAATATCAGGCTTCTTTGTATGTATTTCTAATAATATCATTAGGAGGAATTCCATTAAATAAAAAACTTGATTGTTTAAATAATATTTTAGTTTAGAATCAGTTTTACTCATTTTGAAATATAAAAAAAGCAAAAGGTCTAAAATTACTATAAAGAAAAAAATATCTATGACCTTTATCAAACCCATATTTGAAGGTTAAATAGAATTCATAACAGATTCAATATTTTAAAGAAGACATAGTCCTACTCCTACACTTAGTTCCCACTACATTTCAGATATAATTTACCTGGAACTAGCAAATATATCCTAGGATGGGTGGACCTTAATAGTGTTAAAGGAGTTGTGACTTACTATATATAAGTGGTATTATTAAATAACTGTTCATATTAACTATCCTTTGGGGAAATAGCTTCGTAGTAGTGTTAACTCTAAATGATCTATCTAAAATCTTTAAGTAATGATAGTGTAAATACTCTAGTACATATTATGTATGTAATAGAGTATTTGTTACAGACCTTCGATTAGGAAGTCTTTATCTTTTTGTATTTCTTCTCATGTTAATTTCTTTTTCATAATTCTCACTTTCCTTTATTAAAAGAACCTGCAAACAAAGTAACTGTTTAAAATATAAATAATTTTAAAATATTAAATCTAATATAATAATTTTGAATCACACAATTTAAAACAAAATCTAACTTTTTAACAATAAATATTTATTGATCACAACAGTCACAGTGTTAGCATTAAAATATATTGCAGCAAAAATAAGAACATCCCTTTTATGCACATATAATCTCCCTGAGCATACCATTACTGCAACTCACTCACCACTTTGATCCAGACGCACTCAGCTGACACTTCTTACGCCAAGAAGCATGTGGCCACATCTTGATTATTATCATTCATACAGACACCAGCAGCCTGCTCTATATTCTTTTATAGAATGTTAATTATCTCACTCCAAATCAATAATACATTCATACTCAATTCTAACAGAATTGAGATCAATGCATTCAACCATATAAAAAACTAATACATACTCAAAATATTGATTTATATATTCATCTTGAAATCCATCACACAATGTAGCACAATATCCCACCCAAACATAATTGAAACATCCATCTCAAATTACATACTTTATTAATTCAGTATCTCTCACATCATACCATTTCACAAATTACACACAGAACTTAGTCAATTACAATTTACTACAGAGATATTATCTTTTTACTTTAGTGGTGTGATAAGTTTATCACCAAAACATTATAATATAATATAAACTCTTAATATAAATAGCTTAAATAATAAGAACTTAAACACTTATCATTAATACATCCTTACACAATCATCCCTGGTATGAACATTGTCTATGATGGCTCACCTCATGTTTGGGGCTTGCTATTGTTATTCCATCCACTATTAGACCCTGGATTTCCTGATCCTCCTCCACCATTACCACCCCAACCTTGGCCATTAGGCCAATTGCCCTGGTTCCAATTACCGTTTTTGCCACCATTCCAACCAGGATTGTTACTTTGATTCCATGATGGTGGGGGCCCATTTTGACCCCAGTTTTGATTATTGTTCCAATTTTTGCCAGAACTGCCTTGTGGAGGTCCACCCTGCCAATTACTTGGCCCTGAATTACCTGGTCCACCTAAGAAACCGCCCCAACCAGCTTGATTAAGAGCAGCTGCCACAAGGCTTATTGGTAAATTAAAATTAGCTGGTGGGCCACCATTTGGATTTATACCCAAGTTTTGCATGTTTAAAGTATCTATATTGTTGTTACTAGGGTTGCTACCAGTTCCACCAGAAGAACTTGCTCTGTTTCCATCCCAGTTGTTAGGCCCATATGAATCATCTTTCCAATTAGGGTTTGACTTACTTTTAATTTTTGGTGCTGCACTTGATACAGAAACTGATGCTCCTTTAATAACATGATCTTCACCACATAAACTTTGTGCTACTTCTGGATCCAAAAACGTAACAAATCCAAATGCTCTAAAAGGTCGGGGTACAAAAACATCTGTTACTTCACCAAATTTAGAAAAATATTCTCTGAGATCATCAGCAGTCATATCTTCAGTGCATCTACCAACAAAAACTTTACATGGCATTTGTGGCACTACACCTTCTTTTGAATTAGGAATCCGCACGTCCACCCAACGACCATCTATATTGTGTCTTTGAGCTAGAGCGCGCATTTGAGAAGCATATGTAGCAAATCTTATAAAACCAAAGCCTTTGAAGGATCCATTTTTATCTCGTTTTAATTGAACCATTACTACTTCTCCAAACTGTTCAAAATATTGCTTGATAGATTCTTCAGTTGATTTCCAGGGCAAGCCGAGACAGATCAAATCAGAACAAGTTAATTTCTTTTCTAAGCGTTTTGTTTTAGCTGCAGAATTTTCTGGGGAAACATCTTCCATCTTGCGTTTATTTTCTTTAGGGAAAACACATACATATAATAGTTTACCCCAACCGGCTTCATTCGGTGGATGCAGTTTGCCATCACTAAGACGTATACCACGAATCGTTTTACTTTCAGGATGGCGATATTTCAGCCCACATGCTCCAGGAAACTGTGCTACAAGTGTAGATAGTAAAAGAGTTCCATCTGTTTCACAAGGAATTTCTACGGCATTAGAATCGTCTTCATCTTCACTAACCTTGATGTAGTCAAAGGGATCTTCCAGTTTATAACTATACTCTTTGGGATCTTCATTGTAACAAGTTTTGTTATTCATTTTATAAATTAAAGAGAATTAAAAGATTGATATAATTCGTTTGATTTGATACGCTGTTATTATATTTATGTTCCACTAGAAACTTACGACAGTATCAAAATGGCCGGCTATATCAATATTCAATATACTCTATGGCTATCAATAATCCAACTGCCAAGGCCAACATTCAACAATATCAATTAATAGAATATAATATAGATTATAGATGAAGCTGACGCCGCGCCGTTCCAAATTTTTTATCCAAGCTCAATATCAGTAGTAAGAGATTTGTACGATTTGTGTGACACTTTCCAAGCTTCACGTCAACGGCGCTGTACAGCGCTGCTATGGACTAGAGCTGCACACAGGGTCACTGAAGGTAACCACCCTACGGTACGAGTCACACCTACAGGTCAATAAACTTCTATTTATGATTGTTCATGTATAAAAAAAAGTTTGTTCCTAATTCACATTGTTTATTTTTTATTTAATTAACATTTTTAATTAGCTGAATATTTAATATTCTAAATATTCGCACAGCGCATGCGTCAACTTTGGCGCACATACAATGATTTATCAATAAAAGGTGAATCTGCTACTATTCACACCGAAGTTGAATCCATCGCAGTATTTTATGTATTAGAATAATTCTTTCTCACCATTTCAAAATCATTTTTTGAATAAAAAAATAACATAACATTTTATACTGGTGTTAAGATAGAAGATTCCATTTATTCCATAAACGAATAATTATTTTTATCTTATAAATAACAATTGTTTATAATCCTGTGACTTCTATACTTAAAATTGTAAGAACTCACTGTAATCACTGTGTTTATCACTAAAATTTTCAAAAAGACCGCGTTAAAAGTTTCAAGTAAAGTTTTGATAAAAAGAAAGTAAAAAAAGTGCTTGTGTACAAAGTAAACATGTCAGAAGTATGACTTCTTTAGTAAACTAATTTTTAAATCTCAATTATATTTATACTAAATAACCCCGTCTAAGCTCGTCGAGAGAGGGAGACGGCGCGAAGGTCACACCTACGAGTTAGACAGAGTTAGAAATGTCACTGACTCGCGGTGGGCGAGATCTAACTAAGGCTTACTCTTCCCTCTCTCTGAGTGTCTGGTACTATGGACTTATTTTTTCGTTTCATCGAGTTTGAAATCACAACGATTCTAAAGAAGTTTCACTTCAAAAAATTTTAAAAAAATCCTGGGGGCTAACTTCAGTGACCCCTGCGCACGCCGTTTGGTGTTTAAGAAATATGAAATAAATTCGAGTTATGTGATGGTTTAGTGCGCTTGCATAACGTGGGATAAAAAAGAGACATTATTCTATCTTAGTTGCACAGCACCCCAGTCTATCGTCACGCTACGGCTGTAAATAGAAACTATTGTCACGATAAGCCGATGCACCCCCACTACTTTTGATGCTAGATCTTCTTTCTAGAGCGTGATAGCCATATTAGAGGTGAGGCGCAACGGCTTTTTGTAGGCTATTTTTAGGGGTGCTCGTTATTCTAGAGAACTGAAAAAATAACCTGCTATTTTTAAATAGCATGCTATTAATAAATAGCATGCTATTTATAATAACCAAATCGCCTATTATTTATAAGCAGAGGCAAGTGCTATAGCTATTATTTAATTTATTTTTATTACATAATATAATATGACCACAACAAAGAGAATGTAATCACTATGGACGACAACTGCCGCGCTTGACATTTCGTGCTAGCCGTATAATATTTTTGTCACGAGTCGTGTGCGCTAAATTATGCGAAATTATATAAATAATAAATAATAAATAAATAAATATATTGGGACATTTACACACAGCACTATCTAGTTCCACGGTAAGGTACGAGCCTTGTGTTATGGATACTAGATGGTTGATATACTACATATATATAAGTTTAAATACATACATATTATAAATATAAACATCCATGACTGGAGTACAAACATTCGTGCTCAACAAATGTATGCCCCCAGCGGGACTCGAACCCGCGACCGCTTGCGCAGCAAGTAGGGTCACTACAAACTGCGCCACGCGTGTCGTCAATACGCTATTTTTAAGACGCCTATTATTTTTTACGCTATAATTTATTTATACCTTATATATTTTCGCTAAGTAGAAAGATGCGTTTTGATTACCATAAGTTAAAACACAAATCACATAACCTATAATACTTAATTAATATTTGTTAAAGTTATATTCATTTCATTACTATTTCAATTTTCAATATAGTGTGCCTCTGGAAATAAATAATAGGTAATTTGGTTATTTATAAATAGCAGGTTATTTTTTTAGCTATCTAGTATAACGAACACCCCTAATTTATATCTATATATATTGCCGGTACACCCCACCTCTAGGTTTAAGTCATAGATCACTGTTTAAGTATCGCAACTGATATTTCAATATTGTAATGTAACTTATCTGTAAAAAGAGCTTTAGAAAAGCACTAAACAAAAACACAAAAACTGTCATTTTTAGCTTTCCGTAAACACTAATTCTCAAAATGCTTTGAACCGATACGGAAGTGATTAGTTAACTACTAACTAGATCGACTAGTAGGTTAAATCCAACGATTCTAATTTATAGTTGGCCATTTAGGAAAGCTTTAAATAAAATACAAATAAATTTTTAGGCATTACATTTAAAAAACAAAATATCAATCTAGGTACTACTTCACGTTACGAATAACCAAATTACCATGAAAAAAAGATGAAACAAAAACAAAACATTCAGAAAACCTTTGATATAGGTATAATCAAAGCAGAAAACAAAGTAGTGAGAACTTTTAATGTATCACGAACCTACTAGGTATACTTACCTATATTTTAGACGGAGATTTTCCTTACTTTCTACAATTTTTTTTTGTTCAAAAGGTCATTGAATATCTAATTCTAAGATAAAACCGAAGATGCAAGCTTAGATAATCAAAGGATGCAAGTTACAATTACTGGTTCATGATATTATTTACACGTATTCTAAGTAGGTATATTGTGCCTTACCTTACATGTTTAACGTGATCTATAGTTTGCAGTCATGCGGATACATTACATCCACTCACTTGACGGCCTTGAATCTTGACTTTTACTGGATATTGCCTAATTTAAAAACTGTTTTTAAATTAAAGAATATCTATATAAAACATTTATACTTGAGCTTTAAAGGTTACATACCTACCTTTTAGTGTTACTAATGTTAGATTAAAGAAAAAGAATTAGATTAAAGGTAGCACGTGAAAGATCTAAGTAATATAAACTCAATTTTCGGGACATATATTTGTTACCTACTAAAACATCAACAATTAATTATCCGCTAATTCTTTCTGCAATATGTCTAATACTTCGTATATAATGTGTACGTTTTCCTATGCAATATAATATTATAATGATGTCTAAAAAGTTACACCGGATCATGTACCTAGATCAAAGGCAAGCCGTTTCGGAGGAGATCAATTAAAATACTGTAATGCTGTTTACAATTTTAGTAAATCTAGATTTATCTAGATACTATATTTACTTATTATTCTTATGTTACAACATACTTCCATAGTAGGTACCTAATATACAGAATGTATTGAGATTCATAAACTGGATGCCAAAATTTCATAATATAAACTTTCAATCTCAAAAGTCATGAACCGGTCCTGCAAATAACCTGATTCTGTCCCTACCTTTTTTTATTAATATTTTAATTTTGTTTAATATTCAGAAATAGTTCCATGGAACTAGCAAACAAAAAAATTAACAAAATCCAAATGAAAGTAACTAAAATTAATCCTCATAACTAGCTAAAGCTAAATTAGCTATCTCATAGTGAAAGTCCCGTCAAAATCGGTTCAGTCATTTCAGAGATTAGCCGAAACAGACGGACGGATAGTTATATAATAGGTACTTTTTGCTTTGAGCGATACAGGTTCGATTCTTGCAAGAAAAACGTGTCGAACGTTAATCAGAATTACTATACCTAATTATTATAGAAATCGGCACAACAATAACAACAATTAAAACATGTTTAACCTTGTAACTGTGACTTTCATAAGTACATAGTTATAGAAATTCAATTGAATATGAAGCGGCACGTGGAAGTTATTATTTAAGAGAGATGTTATTCTCTTGAGCACCTACCGGTATAAAACAAATATTAAAACAGATGATATTACATATATATTATTTTGATTTTATCGCCTAAAGAAAAATGTATATTTTTTATTTCTTAACGGACCTCCATAAAATCGAAGGTTCTATCATTGCTAACAGATATCTATCTATCTATCTATCTCGATAGTAAGTAAAAAATACCGCTCAGTTGTTTTTTCATTTTCTCTCTTTCTTAGTCGTTTCGTTGTTTTTTATAGTCTCCAAGTCTTGATAATGTAATATCTAGCAAAGTCACATCAGTCTCGATAAAATACTCTTAGAAATATATTCAAAAAGATTACAAGTCAGGAAACAAGATATGCAATGGGTTTGATTTGAAGGTCATAGACTAGTTCCGCGACATTTCTCTTTTGGCTCGGGACAAAGGCTCCAAGGAGGCAGCCCCTTCACTGGTAACGCAAGCCCCAACAGGAAACCTCTCAAGGCAAACGCGACGCTGTCGATTTTCAAGCTTATTAATAAATTCGAATACAATCATTTAATGTAACCTTATTTCTTTATTAGTTTATCTATCCATTGTTATAATATTTACAATATTTTTACTAAGGACGTTGATGTACCTACTACAGCGCTAATGGCGATATACCGCAGTACACTCGTCTGATGTTGATTAGGAAGTAGATAGGAGCTAGATGTTTCTAAAAAAAGAAGGAAGTAATGAAGGTAAAAGAAGAAAAGGTAAAAATGCATTGAGGGTCGTAAGCACTCGGGTCTCAGAACCTGTGTAATACTTCTTTAGTAGAGGAGACCGTGGAAGATCGACCTTCACCGATCTGATAACCAGATGAGACATATTTTTTATCGAATATAATTTATAAACAAATATGCCTATAATTACTTGCCTATCTGAAAGTGCTCATGGCTATTTTTAGCTAGGCAACAGTGATTTAAGTATGATTTTTTGCAGGCTAGTCTATATGACTGATTTTGTAATAAAATAATCTAAAATTTGATATAACTTTCGATAAGTTAGCAGAACGATGGAGTCACCTATATTGACTTACCTGTTTACATCGGCTTTGGTAGCTATACACAAAAATGAGTAGGCAAGCCTACTGAGGCATATTCTGTGTGTTAAAAACTAACAGTGACATAAAATTCATTTGGTTATCAAAAGAATGAAAGTGATAAAAAAAATCGATTAAAGTTAAGTAATTTAATTAAAAATAGCCATGAGCACTTTCAGATAGGCAAGTCATTATAGGCATATTTGTTTATAAATTATATTTAATAAAAAATATATCTCATCTGGTTATCAGGTCGGTGAAGGTCGATCTTCTACCGGCTCTTAGACCATATAACTATCCTACAAGGCCCCTAGTTCCATATGTGGAACACCGACTTTAATCGTTCCTATAGCTATAGATCTATTAGTAGCAACATATCTTGACATCATGATAGAAGCTACTGACATTTAGCAATGTAGTTAATACGCATCTTTACCTAAACACTTCATTCATGTTTTTGTTATACATTCGGCCATCAGTGTGAAAATTGGATAAAAGAGATACGTTGGTCGTTTGTCTGAATTCAAAAATAAAAAATAATACTTATTGAAAGTTTTCACTCGACAAAAAATACTGTGTGTATAATTTGTTACTGTGTGTATGTTTTTAACTGACTTCAAAAAAGGAGGAGGTTATATGTTCCATTGTATATATTTTTTTATGTATGTTCACCGATTTCTCCGCCGTCTGTGGGACGATTTCAAAAATTTTTCTTTTGTTCGGTAGGGTATAGTTCCGAGGGGGTCCCATTGTCACTAAATCAGGATCTGATGAAAATAAAATAATCCAAAGCAAAATAATCTTAATTACAAGTTAATTAATGTATCAATTTGTAAATACATATAATCAAAATATCTATTCGAAAGTTCATTGCAAACGCAGGATAAAACTTTCCTTCTTGGCTGGCACCGACTCCAACAATAACTAAGTAATGAAAATTATTTTTTTTCTTTTTTGTTTCGATTTGTAACGTTTTAAAGTCGGTTTTCATTTTTGTTAATGTAGAGGTAAGTTGTTTTTTCATATTACAATAGTAAAGGTATTAGTAAATCATATTTTTATGTTTGTTTCACATAAGGTACGTTGTGCTTTAGTGTTCTTTTTTACTTATACATACTTATGATAACTTTCCTTATGAATACTTTGATTTTAATGCAGATAATGTGCGAAGAAGACTGCGTGATGAAGATATTGAGTGTTTCTCGATAATCCTTCTAGGAGTGAAGATGAACATGATTTTTCTGACGCTGAAAGTGATGATGACATCGAAAAAATGTTGTCCATCCAAAACTTATTATCCGAGCTAATAAGCGATGTGGTAACTTCTTTATCTCCGCAGAGACATCAGTGTTCGTCTCCCATCAACGAGGTTGTTGCGAATATTGAAAATCGTCAGCCAGAAATATCAGACCCTCAGCCTAGTACATCAGGAATGAATGCGGGCACAACACAGGTACCATGACACAATCTCGGGCACGACTATGACGATCATCGACTATGAGTAATGCAATCGGTTTTAGATATGGATTCCCTGGCTCTGTAACTGTCACCTAAAGAAAATAGAGAAGGTTCATTTAGAAGCCAAACGAAGAACGCCAGTTAGAAGAAAACAACTTTTCAATCCTTTTACATTTACTGGTAACAAATTTATAGCCACTGTTTATAGAATTTGAAACTCCTTCAATGTTTTTGTTTTTTTTTATGATGAGTTACTTCAGCATATTGTAGAAGAAATGCACAAATTTAGTGCCAAAAAAATCAACTAATGAATTGAAAAAGTTTATAGTCGTCTGTGTGATTATGAGTTTAGTACCAGTGTTTGGTATTTGGAAATACTATTTCCAAATACCAAACATTTAATACCAAAAAGTATAGTTAAGGCTCAGTGTACCGTACTATGTGGAACTAAAATAAAAAGTAGATTTTTCCGTAAAATATGGTTTTATTTTTATTTTTATGAGTTTTCCCTATCTTCTGATTACTAATTACAACCTATATATTTTTTTCGCGCACTAAAAAAATTGAGCCTTGTAGGGTTAAGTTACAAGTAACAACTTAGTCTTACAGTGTACAAAAATTCTAAATCGGTCATTACAATCAAATTTAAAATTCAGTGTAGGGTATTGAATAGATATTTTAGTGTCTTTGCAATTAAATAGATATAGATATATGATAGAATTATTTTAATTATACCTAATTATTTTTAACCTTTTTTTTAATTTTAAGGGTCGTACTTTTATAACTTTGTGTCTTTTTATGTATTTTATTTCTTAATATGGATTAGCTAAGTGACTGCTTTTCATTTGTTGTCATAGTCTTTAGATAAATAAACTCTAAACAATCTTTTCTGTAAGCCTAATTTGGTTTAGGTTTGTCCTAACTTAGGACTCCTAAGCTATAGTAAGGTTTTCTAAAGTCGACTCAATAAACCAGTTATTTTAATTTCTGTGGAAAAAAAGAAGAAAGATGGTATGTTCAGTAAAACGTATCCTAAATGTTGACCCAAGTAATAATTTATTTCATTAATTTCACAAAAAAGGTTAATATCGGTAAAGTAGGAATAGGTATATTGCGTGAAACGTGCACACATAAATAGACGTACGACAAAAAATAATGTTTCTGGTATATAATATATTTTGTATAATATTTTCCCTTAAAGTTAGATGCTGTTTTATTATATAAAAAGAATAATGGCACCTATTTTCGTTTTCATATCTCGTCCCTTTTAACAATTTCCTTATAAATTTTTCAGAGGAATTTTACTTCAGTTCCTATATCTTGTAAGGGTTACCAAGAAATAAAGTAGGTAGGTAATAAAGAAATGATAAATATATTTTATTTATATTATTATTTTTTTCCAACTACAAACTATTACCAGAGAGCTGGGACATTCTGATTGGTATTCCGAGTGCACCTTACAGCAGTGGAATTTCGCTGTGGCGATGAGGACACAGTCGTGCCGACCTCAGGCCACTGACTTCTGGGTATAGAACATTATGGCAGTAGTCAGTACTACTTTTAAATAAACTTTTTATAATAATTCTTTTCATTTGAATATCAATGTCAAATCATATCTGTATAAAATCAACTTGATACTGATTACTGATAAAAATGTTTTTGTTAACTATATTATTATAATGAATTAATTTACTTTATCAATTATAAATATGCCGTAGTGTCGTATATTGTAAGTAAAAGATTGTTATCGCATCAACAGTTCAATATCTCTTTTTACATTTCCTAGAACCCTATCTAAATTATAAAACAACATACCTATAGGTAATTTATTATCACATATTAACATAAAATTTATTAAGTAGTATAACGCAAAATAACATACACACAAATTTGCGTTAATATGTAAAAGTAATTATGTGCGTTTTTTAACCGACTTCAAAAAAGGAGGAGGTTATATGTTCCACTGTATATTTTTTATGTATTGTTGTATATATTTTTTGTTATTGTTGGAGTCGGTGCCAGCCAAAGCAAAATAATCTTAATACAATTTAAATTATTAATGTATCAATTTGTAAATATAATCAAAATATCCGTTCGAAAGTACTTATATTGCAAAGGCAGGATAAAACTGTCCTTCTTGGCTGGCACCGACCCCAACAATAACTAAGTAATTAAAATTATTATTTTTTTCTTTTTAGTTTCGATTTGTAACGTTTTGAAGTCGGTTTTCATTTTTGTTAATACATGGATACCTACTGAAGATAGACAGTTGGAGGGCTGGAGTCCATAGCGACGTAGGTTACTTTTTACTACCGCCGTAGATTATCTCATCCCCGTGGTAAAAACACGTTTTTAATTACCACCTACAGTAAATTTGAAAAATAGAATAATATAGTATAGGAGACCGTGGGAGATCGACCTTCACAAATCTGATAACCAGATGAGACATATTTATTTATCGAATATAATTTATAAACAAATATGCCTATAATTACTTGCCTATCTGAAAGTGCTCATGGCTATTTTTAGCTAGGCAACAGTGCTTTAAGTATGATTTTTTGCAGGCAAGTCTATATGACTGATTTTGTAATAAAATAATCTAAAATTTGATATAACTTTCGATAAGTTAGCAGAACGATGGAGTCACCTATATTGACTTACCTGTTCACATCGGCTTGCCATGTTGCTATACACAAAAATGAGTAGGCAAGCCTACTGAGGCATATTGTGTGTGTTAAAAACTAACAGTGAAATAAAATTCATTTGGTAATCAAAAGAATGAAAGTGATGAAAAAAATCGATTTAAGTTAATTTAATTAAAAATAGCCATGAACACTTTCAGATAGGCAAGTAATTATAGGCATATTTGTTTATAAATTATATTTGATAAAAAATATGTCTCATCTGGTTATCAGATCGGTGAAGGTCGATCTTCCACCGGCTCTTAGACCAATAAGTTTATCTATTTCGTATTAACTGCTAACGTACCCAGGGGCTAAGCGATGGAAATCGCTTTTTTTTTAAATAATTTTATAATACATAATACGTTTAATTTATTTACCTACATAGGTATTAGAAAATTTAAAAAAGACGATTTATTTTAATATAGGGTAAATAATCAAAGGTTAAAAATGTACATATACTTAAGTCATAATACACTCACACATATATTATATATAATATTAAGTAGGTAGGTACATATTATTATAATATTAGCGAAACTACCACTTTGGCATGAATCATAATATGGTGGTGTGTGTGACATACCGAATTAGTGGAACCAGTCTAAATATCAAAGTTGAAGTTAGGCAAGTATCATCAGGAATTTTTAAAGTTCAAGGAGAAGCGCACGTTTGTTAAATTTAATGATTTTTAAACGGTTTTATTTAGCTCACCCGTTTGTTTTATTTATTATTTATTCTTGGGTCAAATTTAGTAATTCAAATTTCACCCTCTTCCTGTCAACCGATTAATCTGAAATTTTGTATACACTTTGGATTTTGGTGACAATACAATTATGTTTATTCATTATCATTATAAATTCAAGATGGCCGCCGCTACAAAATGTCGGATAATTTATGTTTTATTAATCCCATCAATATGGGTATCAAATGAAAGGGCTCAACAAGCAGAAAACAATATACTATAAAAAATTGAAATACAAGATGGCGGCCGCTACAAAATGGCGGATAACGTAGGTTTTATCAATCCCATCAATATGGGTATCAAATGAAAGGGCTCAACAAGCAGAATACAATATACTATAAAAAATTGAAATCCAAGATGGCGGCCGCTACAAAATGGCGGATAACGTAGGTTTTATCAATCCCATCAATGTGGGTATCAAATGAAAGTGCTCAACCAGTAGAATACAATGTACTATATAAAATTAAAATCCAAGATGGCGGCCTCTACAAAATGGCGGATAACTTAGGTTTTATCAATCCCATCAACATGGGTATCAAATGAAAGGTCTCAACAAGTAGAATACAATTTACTATGCAAAATTGAAATCTAAGATGGCCGGAGCTACCAAATGAAAGTGCTCAACCAGTAGAATACAATGTACTATATAAAATTAAAATCCAAGATGGCGGCCTCTACAAAATGGCGGATAACTTAGGTTTTATCAATCCCATCAACATGGGTATCAAATGAAAGGTCTCAACAAGTAGAATACAATTTACTATGCAAAATTGAAATCTAAGATGGCCGGAGCTACCAAATGGCTGATAACAATTTTTTATCAATCCCACCAATATGGGGATCAAATAAAAGGGCTTGACAAGAAGAATACAGTGCACTATACAACCTCAACTATTTAAGATGGGCGCAGCCACTAAATGGCGTATAATAATAAGATTTAAATTTAGAAATTGAATCTGTAATTTTTTAAGTATCTGATTAATCCAGCCTGAATCCACCACCCAAGTCAAGATTTTGTATCGTGTTGAGGACTGTGTGGCGTTAGGGTGGCTAAAAATGATACGTCGTTAGCGGTACACCACCCAAGTTACTTAAGGTGAAAGGTTAAAACGCGCCGAGAACTGTATGGCATTAGGGTGGATAAAAATGATATGTCGTTAGCTTTTTCCCTTCAAGACTCAGGCGCATCTTGTTGTAGATAGCCTTGCCCCTTTATTGGACCTCTGGGGGGGTCGACCGTTAAAATGTCCATTACTCGTGGGAACAAAATGGTAAAAAAAATATAAATAAAAACTAAAAACTAGAAAATAAAAATAGGTAAAAAAACTTTTTAAGTTAAACGGTTTTATGTTAAACATACAATGCAATGTTTAAGATAAATGTACTAAAAACCAAAAAATAATAAAATAGATACAGTCGTGGGAATTATAAACATATGCATAGACTAGACTAAAATAAAACCGTGGGGCACGTCAATAGATATAGGCCAACTGCCTAACGACGAATTAAACGATTCTTCTATTGCACATTAAGTCGATAATTTGTAGACAATTGACGTGCCCCACGGTTTTATTTTAGTCTAGTCTATGCATATGTTTATAATTCCCACGACTGTATCTATTTTATTATTTTTTGGTTTTTAGTACATTTATCTTAAACATTGCAATGTATGTTTAACATAAAACCGTTTAACTTAAAAAGTTTTTTTACCTATTTTTATTTTTTTAAAACATCATAATATTATGTCCGTCTATATTCGTCACCTTTGATTATATATAATCAAAGTTCGTCACATTAAAAATATAGGTACATAACGATAACACATAAGAACTCTCTTCTTAATTTTCTAGTTTCAATAGATAGAGTGGTTCTCAAGGAATATATTAGTAGCTATTTAACTAGCGGAATCCGCGGCTTCACGCCAAATACAAGAACGAAACCAGGTAAAGAGAGGGTGAGTCGCTAGTATGCAAATAAAATGTAGTCAATTACACCAAGTAAGTACTTGAGAAAATAATTTTAAGTTTTATGAGTAACCATTAATCCTAATTCCGAACATAGTATATACCTAATTTCGTAAGCAATCATAAATTGTACTGTACCAACATACCTACCTACCACGCCAATAATAAGAACGAAACCTAATCAAAAATTGTTTTGTTGGAAAAATGATAATTACTTACGTACAAAAGGTACGTTAGCTATTAAAAAATAAAAGCTATTAATATACCATCAAATCATTGTTTTGATAAACGAGTATTTACGCAAAAGTTTTACAATAACATTATTAAATAAATAACAAAAACCGACCGACGAAAACAAAAACAACACTAGGTATACAATATCACAAACTTAAACTGTGCTTAAACTTAATAAAAAAATAATATTTTAATTTCTTGAAATCAAGAAAAATAACAGTCAATCAACGAAGTTATTGACACCTTAATAATTACTTACAAGTTAAAATTAGACAAATTATATATATACTTATAATAATTAGGGATGCATCCGATACCGATACCGATGCCGATATATCGGCGATACTCGAAGTTTGCCGATATATCGGCATCGGCGATATTTTTACTAAACTAAAACTAAATTATTAATAACTAGAACTATTAACTAATCTGAACCTGTCTATAGTTTTAAACGGTTTTATTTAGTTTGTCCTGTTATTTGTTCTTTTTATATTAATTTAAAAAAAAATGTCTTTATTGAAAAACAAATACATTGGTACAGTTTTACACAGCCCTAGCTCCTGAACTAGAAACCTGTGTTTCAGGAGCTAGTACCTTCCCATATCAAATAATTCACTTTCAATGTAACAAAAAAAAGAGAAAGAGAAACAATAAAAAATAAAATAAAAAAGTTGTGTGTATGTGAGTGTGAGTGTGTGTATGTGAGTGTGAGAGTGTGTGTGTGTGTGTGTGTGTGTGTGTGTGTGTGTGTGTGTGTGTGTGTGTGTGTGTGGGTGTGTATGGGTGTGTGTGGGCGTTGTGTGTGTATTATTTATTCATTACTATAAGGTTTTCAGTTTCATCGTACGTTAGATTAATAAGCCATTCTTTTAAAATTCCTTTTATTTTATAGTTGCTTAGGTTTTTCACTGTATATGGGTGATTCTACGATAAGAGGTAACTTGTGCGGCAATCAGTTTAAAACAGTTTTTTTATTCTATATGTTACAATTTTTTACATTTAGTCACATCATCTTAATGTACTTTATTAAATAACATCACGATTGAATGCCTAAATTAAACACATTTTTCTGAAATTCCTTACAAAGTGTAAAAAAGTCTCTACCCTGGCCTGTCCCTTTGCCGGTTTCAATTGAACTTTCAGACAATACATATCTTTTTTTGTATCAAATTTTAAACTAAAGTATGTTTGATCGGAACGTAAATAGTTATACTTAAGTATTATAAAATAAAAAATAAAATAATTTTGTTTATTTCAAATAATTTTTCAAATTAACTTTTGTCCCGCTTTTTTTCCGCTAATATATACATAAATTCAAGGATGGCCATATTTTAAATCAAATCAAATCAATCAAATCAAAATATTCTTTATTCAAATAGACTTTTACAAGCTCTTTTGAATCGTCATTTTTACATTATCAAAATTAAAAGTCAGTCTGTAAGTCTGTGAGTAAACTACCACCGGCTCGGAAAGCTGTTCTGCTGAGAAGAACCGGCGAGAAACTCAACAGTTGCTCTTTTCAAAAAAATATTTGGTAACAATATTGTATTACAATTTATCTATTTATCCTACGTGAGACACAACAAGTCACTAATCCCACACATTTACATCTACCAGGTATTCCACTATAGTGTAATAAGCTTTATTCAATAACGTATTTTTAATTTTTGATTTAAATTGCCTCAAAGGCAAGTTCAATATGGCCTGTGGAATTTTATTATACATGCGTACACCTTGCCCCATAAACGATCTGTTTATCTTTTGTAGGCGAAAACTGGGTGTTACAAGTTTATCCTTATTTCTAGTATTTATACTGTGTTTGTCGCTGTGCTTTGAATAGCAATTAATATTTTGCCGAACAAACATAATGTTACAATATATATATTGCGAAGCAACCGTAAGAATTCCTATTTCTTTAAAAAGTCCGCGGAGAGTATCACGAGCGCTTATGTTATAAATAGCCCGAATGGCCCTTTTTTGTAGAATAAATATCGATTTAATGTCCGCTGCATTACCCCACAACAAAATACCATAAGATAAAATGCTATGGAAATAACTGAAGTAAACAAGTCTGGCAGTATCAATGTCCGTTAGCTGCTTGACTTTTCTAACAGCGAAAACAGCTGAGCTCAGTCTACTCGCAAGAGACTTTAGAGGTTTCGCAAGGTAACTGTGTCTCTCCACTGGCAAGTCATAAAACCTATAATCTTCTTCTTCTTCCTGTCCTTATCCCACGCTATGTAGGGTCGGCACAACATGTCTTTTTCTTCCAATCTCCTCTGTCATTCGTCAATTTAACATCCACCCCTTTTATACGCATATCCTCTTTTATACAATCCATCCATCTCTTTTTCGGTCTTCCCCTACTCTTTCTTGCTTCAACATGCATACTTAACATTCGCCTCGTAATATCACTTTCTTCCCTACGCATCACATGTCATGTCCCCTCATCTTTTCTATAACAGGCGCCACTTTCAAACATCCTCTTATATACTCATTCCTTATCTTATCACTTCTAGTAATACCACACATCCATCTCAACATTCGCATTTCAGTTGCATGCACTTTTCTTTCATCCATCCCTTTTACCGCCCAACATTCTGAACCATACAATGCAACAGGTCTAACGACTGTTTTATAAATTTTTCCCTTAAGTTTAAGAGGCATTCGTGGGTCGCATGTAATACCTGAGACCTGTCGCCATTTCATCCATCCCGCATTCATTCTATTATTCACGTCTCGGTTAATATTGCCGTCGTTTTGAAAGATCGAACCGAGGTACCGGAAATCGGAGCAGACTGGTAGGGATACACCATCTAAGGCAATTCCAGAGAAACCTGAGGGCCCACCAAAATCACAGAACAGATGTTCTGTTTTCGTTCGGCTGATCCTCAGGCCACCACTCTCCAATTTTTCTTGCCATTTTTCCAATCTGCTCTGGACCTCGGACGAATCTTCGCCAACAAGCACAATGTCATCAGCGAACATCATGCACCAGGGTGCCTGACCCTGTATGTCTGATGTTAGAGCATCCATTACCAGGAGAAACAGGTACGGGCTTAAAGCCGATCCCTGGTGGAGGCCCACCTCCACATTGAACCTGTCAGTTATGCCAGCTTCTGACCGAACCCTTGTATTCGCCTCTGCATACATCGCTTTCACAAGCCTCACATACTTCTCAGGTATTCTTTTCACTTTCAAAGCCCACCACAAAACCTCACGGGGAACTCTGTCGTATGCCTTCTCGAGATGTACAAAATATAACATCATAAAACCTATAATACATCATAAAACCTATAATATTTATTTAATTTATTTGCATTTACTACCCTAATTTAACAATACCGTGACAATTAAGGTGAGATATACGAATTACCCAAACAACAATTAAATCATTTAAAAAAAATGAATTTATCATGAAAACGTCTCTCCCCTGCCGTATTTCCCCTGTCAAGATAACTGCCAGGGGGGAGACAAACGCGGAAATAACTAACTTTTCAGTAGTGTCTGGTTATCCTGCCGGGCGTGAACCGAAGAAAGGACAAGTGCGAGTCGGACTCGCTGACCAAGAGTTCCGTACAACTGTTAATCTTTTTACTAGTAGTACCTACAAGACGTTATTTTTTATTACTTTTTTTAATATGTTGGTACATTATTACACTCAGCAATTTAGTTGTGTGTTAAGGTACAAGGCTAGTGTTACGGATACCAGATAGTTAATATAAATATATAACTTAAAATACATACGCCATACATATTACAAATATATAAGTAACACCCAAGACTGTAGTGCAAAAATTCGTGCTCAAAAAATTAATGCCTCCCGTGGGACTCGAACCTGCTACCGCTCGCATAGCAAGTACAAACTGATCGAACGATATTACTTACCAAATTTTATAGTTTTAAGTTAACGGAAAGTACTCTATTAAATATTTATGAAAATACTATCTAAGTCTCTAATTATTAAGATAATGAGTTTATGT
Organism: Boloria selene; assembly: GCA_905231865.2. Classification (NCBI taxonomy): domain Eukaryota; kingdom Metazoa; phylum Arthropoda; class Insecta; order Lepidoptera; family Nymphalidae; genus Boloria; species Boloria selene. The sequence goes on from HG993133.1 coordinate 6,565,529, forward strand.
TAAGATTTAAGAACATTTTTTAATAAAGTACATTATTATTGATTTTATTAATAATGTTTTTGTATCAAATTCTCTCACTTCATGGAAATAAGTATCTACCTTGACATGGATGTCTATCCCCTGTTCGATGTCTTTACCCTGGCCATCGAAAAATTAATAAAATATGTATAAAATAACTTGCCCTCACGTGAAAACCTTATTAATAAACGGGACAACAATCATAATATAAATGTTTCATGAAAAAACTCCAACTTTTCTTCTTGGCCGTATCCTCTAAGTACTTGAAACCTCTTATCGTAGAATCAACCCATATAGGTTTTGAATTTATTATAAATAAACGGGGCAATTGTTTAATAGTGTCTTTGGGCAAATACACTTTTGGTTTGTGGAAGCGGGCAGCGGTCTTGTCTTTTATAAATATTTTTAGGTAATAGAGGGACATTAATCTTGTGATATCTGCGTATGCATTGGTATATAAATAGTTTTCTAATACTAAGTACATTAGCTATCTTATACAGTTCGGATGTTCGAAATCGGTAGGGTAGGAGAAGAGCTACTTTCAACAGTGATCGTTGAGCGCGTTCAAGGTTGAGTAGTTTAGTTTTAGATGCTCCACCCCATGCATATATACAATAACTTAGGATTGATTCAGCCAGAGCCTTGTATGTTTGTATTATAATTCCAGTATCTGATAAAATTCTTATATTCTTAAAAATGAACATGAGTTTTCTAACACGACTAGCCAGTAGTAATATATGCTCCGTCCATGTTAATTTGTCATCAATGATTACACCCAGATATTTTATATTATGTATTATGTTTTGTGAGCATTTCACAGTTACAATTAAGACTTCCAAAGGAAAAGCTACGGTTGCAGGGATGTGTGTGTATGCGAATCTGAAAGTTCAAAGGATGTCCACGACTTGTCTTGCTAAAGCATAGAAATTTTGTTTTACTCGTGTTGATTGAAAGTAGACTATCCTCAAGCCAAGCTGTTATGGTGCATAAGCCGGTTTCAGTGAGTTTACGAACTTCTTCCCAATTTTTGCCTCTAAACAAGATAACTGTATCGTCTGCATACATTAAAATATCAGAATTCTGTAATGTTACTCGGCAGAGTTCATTTATGTATATTAAAAATAAAGTAGGCCCCAACGTACTACCCTGCGGAACTCCATATGATACAGATTCAAAGTCACTAAAAATATTATCAACGCGAACTCTCTGAATTCTATTGGTAAGGTAACTTCGAAACCATTCATAAGCATTACCCCTGACACCGATATTTTCAAGACGAGCTAACATTATGGGAATTGACACGGTGTCAAAAGCTTTTTGTAAATCTAAGAAAACAGCTAGACACTTGTCACCTTTATCAATATATTTTTTAATGAGTGTCGTTAGTTTTAGTACAGCATCCTCTGTAGACATTCTTGGTCGAAAGCCATATTGGTTATTACATAGTACATTGGCTTGATTCAGGTATTGAATGAGTCTATTATTAGTAGCTTTCTCTATTATTTTAGATACGACACTGAGCAAAGATATTGGTCTATAATTGGTTGGCATTTTTTTATCACCACTTTTGTAGATTGGGCAAATAACAGCGGACTTGAGCAAACTGGGGAATATACCATATTCATAGGTAAGGTTGAAGATGAAGGCTAATGGCTTGCACAAAGTCTCTCTAAATATTTTTAAGATTGACGGAGGAATATTGTCTATGCCAGGGGATTTGTTGTTTTTTAGTCCTGCGATAATACTCATAACCTCGAATTCATCTGTATAATATAGACACATAGAATTTTGTGGTTCCCTGTCTCTGCTAGATTTTTTGCAAGAGAATTTTCATCCGTACGTAGTTTTAGTAGGATTTCATTCGCAAGGTTACTGCCAACTCTAGTGAAAAACCTATTTACTTCATTCAATGAATCGACGGCAGAGTTTTTAACGCGTAGTAATTCTGTCGGAGTCACATTACTTTTGTTTATATTACACATTTCCTTTATAATATTCCATGTTTCTAAGATATTATCCCTGTTTTGATTTATTTTATTATTATAGTATTCTTTTTTTAAAGATTTATAATAACCTGACTTGTGTTTTATTTATTTTACCTTCATTAATTTTTCGAATTCAATAAGCGTATCGGTATCGGTACACTCACTCATCACGAAATCTCAAAAACCGCTGAACGTATAAACATGAAAATTGGCAGGGAGGTAGTTTATAATTAGTAGGTGAACGCTAAGAACGGATTTTGCGATAGGGCCGGATTAAGGTGGTCTAAGGGCTCTCGCAAGTTTGTATGAAAATCCTTCATCTATTGTGCTACAATTTTTATATTTGGCAGGAAGGTAGTTAATTGATAGCAAACGTCTACTACGAATTTTGCGACAGGGCCGCATTAAGGAGGTCTAAGGGCTCACGCAAGATTTTTTTCAATTTCTTCATTTTTTGTGCTAGGAACTTTAAATTTGGCAGGGAGGTAGTTTAAAGTAAGTAAATGTCCATTTAAAACGTATTTTGCGATTGGGCCGGATCGAGGTGGTCTAAGGGCTCTCGCAAGTTTCTATGAAAGTCATTCATTTTTTGTGCTACAACCTTTAAACTTGGCAGGGAATTAGTTAATAGTTAGTAGATGTCCACGAAAGAGGAATTTTATGACAGGGCCGAATTAAGGGGATCTAAGGGCTCTCGCAAGTTTGTATGAAAGTTCTTCAGTTTTTGTGATACATACTTTAAATTTGGCAGACAATTAAGAGTTAAGAGCACCACAATAGGTTATCATCACGAAATTAAAGCTCTGCTGAGAAAAGAAATGATGGGCCAAACATGCCCCCAGACACACGACTCGAAGAATGGAAACGTAATAATGGACCGATCACCGATTAATAACCGAAAAATATACACGAATTTCCCAAGAATTGCGACATGCATAGCATTAATACTAGGAGCAAACATAAACAATTTAGATTTTTTAAAATACTTTGTTAAAAAATACACGTGATTTTGAATGGGGGGGGGGGGCTAGTCTTAAACCTCACCACCATGGACGAATAAACTAAATTCGTCCATGCTCACCACGTATCACCATGGGGGAGGGGGGTTTAAAAAGTTGCTTAAAAACATCACGTGATTTATGGACAACCCCTTAGTGGTTTCATTTATAATGTTAGCCAGCCACAATAGTGCAAAGCGTGAGTTGTTTAACATTCACGACTCGCGAGTGGTTTTGCAATTCAAAATAATAGGTCGTAATGTATTTTGTAATAAACAATTTCTAATCTCAATTAAATTTGCGGCAAAATAAATGATTACGGAATGTCGTAAGAAAAGCAGTTAATTATCTCGGAATGCGGTAGGAAAAATATATTACCTAGGACCTAGGTGCCTATTATTATCTATACATAATATAATAAAATTCTAACTTAGTCGAACTAAGTACATTGACAACCTATCGTTAGGAAAATCTTATTGAAATAGTTGTACCTAATTAACGAAACAAAGACCAAATTTAGACTTTTTGAAGTTTTATCTGTCTGTCGGTGATCCGCATCACGAGAAAACCACTACACAATTTTGATGAAATTTGGTTTGATATATAATAGCTGTAAAATATCTAGTTAACAGTTAAAACGTATCTAGGGACGAACCCAAACGGAGCGAACGGTGAGTCTCTATTATTCATATAGCTTAAGAATGTAATGATGCATTTTAAATTGAATTAAGTATGTAAATAAAATTCAATTATTTCATTTAATTATTTGCCTTCCAAGAGTGTGGTAAGGCATGCATATTGTAATAGTAATCATTTATAATTATAAAACACATAAATTACTGTATATAGTACAATCACATAAGCTAATTGAGTACATTGTGAATTTTTGTGCTTGCGATCCCAAGAAAGATATTCTTTCTTTTCTGCAACGCACGTAGGCGCCGGGGTCGGCCAGTGACCGCTGTCCGCTACTGACCACACGCTCAATGCTGTCTATTCCGCCTATTTTCTCACTTGTTTTAAGTTTTTTTTCAGTAATAGGTACCGTAGTAGTCTGCCGTAGATGAAAACTAATTTTGTATGGAATATTTTAATTTGGTAATTGAAAATTTAATTGAAATCAGTACATAATATAGGTAAATAAAATTGAAGCCTGTTTTTAATTTCAAATTCAAAAAAAAACAGCTTTTCGCAAAATATTATGTATTTTAGGACTTATATACGGTACATACATATATTGTTTGTCTGTTATTTCCGGCTAATCTCTGAAACAGCTGGACAACAACAATATTGACGGGACTTTCACTCGCTAATAACTTATAATGTTATAAGAAGTAAATTAGACTAATTTTATTTTAGTAGAAAATCATAAAAATCGTTTAATTTATTTTAAATTAAGCCCAGCTAAGCGGGCCGGGTTCGCTGGTAATATACTCGTATATGTAATATAACTGGAGAGACTTTGATGAAATTTCATATTCATGATAGCTGGTTAATATATAAGAAAGCTTTTACTCTAATAAATTAGATACATTTCTGAGATAATATCTATAAGTACTAACAGTTGTTAAAACGTAGGTAGGTATCTAGGAGCGAACGATCGTAGCGACGCGTGGGTGAGTCGCTAGTGATGAAAAGTATACCAGTATAAAATCATTTTAGCCATCGAATTATATTGTATTAGATTTATCAAATTCTCATCATATCAATAATGAAATCGTCAGAAATTAATGCAAAATTTCAAACATTTAGTCTTTCATCAAAATTACACTGTTCATAACTAATTATAGTTAAGTAATTTGCTATGGCCTAGCGCTTCCAATTATTATCTATATGTATGTATAATGTAACACTAGATTTCTCGTTCCTTATTTTGATTTGTATCTTCATATTATTATTTATTTGGTATTTCTACATAGTTCATGTCTTTTTTACTTAAGGCGCGGTGAATAGACGACTTTTATGTATTTGAGGGGGTGAAGCAGATGAAGTGGGACACGAAGTAGTCCCGGCCTACTGCGGGGGGCACCGCGCGAATTTCATTGATGCGGCACTTCCATTATTTAAGAGCGTAATTTCACAACTCAAGTAAAATGTACGATTAGCCTAGCGCGTCACTGTCCGGATTCGCGCCGCACTTCCGCGGTGATAACTGAGTTCGAATCTCATTAGATGCATTTCTATTTTCTTTTTTTTTCTTTCTTTTCTTTCGCTTATGTTGTTATTTTTAAAATATTATGCATATTTTGTTTTCTTTTTTTTTATAATTCATAAAAAATATTGAATTATTGTTTTTTTTTTGTTAAAAACAATAATTTTTATTCCTACGAATATATTTTTCTTCAGAATCAAGAGTAAGGATATAATAAAAATGAAGTAAAAATGTCCACCAAGCTTGATGGTTGAATCTGAAGAAAAATAATATACAGTGTGTTACAAAAGAGTGTAAGTAATACCAAAGGAGGTCATTGTACTCATCATTATGAACAACTTTTACTATGGCGCCAGCCCTAAAATCGCAAAAAAAACAGCTGTTTCATACATTTTTTCCCGAGTGAATAATTTTTTTGTATAAAACAGTATTTTTTTCGCGATTTTATTTTCACTAATTACGGTGTATAGGAAATACAACAAAATCAAAATCAAAAGTCATTTATTCAAATTAGGCTAAGAATCAGCACTTTTCGAACTCAAATTCAAACTCAAACTATTTATTATTTACAACTAAACCAATTACAGATAATTTTGAATTGTCAAGGGTCGGTCAGTCAAAAAGATGATGAAGATAAATTGTAGAAATAAAAAACTACTCAAGTCACAAATCTTCAAAATTTAGTCTTCTACAACAAGGGACGGTTTCTTTGTTGATGTCACTTGATAGGACTACTAATGACGATTTTTTTTCTCGCAGTGGCATCCCCCGAGCTCGTCGAGAATCGACTATTTCAGGCAAAAGCCAGTCCATGAAAAAGGATACTAGCTTTTCCTTCATCTTTTTTTCCCAAAAATCGTCATCTTTTTTTATGATTTCTGTTTTTAGTGGCTTGTTTTCACCACTCCACACAGCAAACAAGCACTTTTCTCTACGTGTTACATGGAGCTGCCCCTGAATCTGATGGTACCAATTACTATTTCTGTTCACTTCAATTAGTTTACTTTTTTTATTATATTTCCATATCTGTATCTTGTTTTCCCTTATACATTCTTCTAGACCCTTTTTGAAAGCCACTAGAGGACATTTAACTTCCACTACTGTGTCTTGGCCTATCAGACCATCGGGCGTTGCTCCAATAAAGGGATATTCGTAGTCCACAAACAACCCGCACGGCTCAATGGCCACTTTTTCTTGCATGGCAAGTTGCTGTAAAGCGAGATGTTCATTTTCGACGCCATGTGCGACTGCCGCTATATTACCAAGATTACATTTATATAAAATATTTTCTACTAACTTGGCTTTGCTGGTCTTCTCTCTTCTTTTCACTACTAATCCGAAATTTGATGCTGTTAGCATATTTTTTCTTAGTTCTACCCAGTCATCGCTATCTCTCTGATTTATAGTAGATACTAGTATTTTTTCTTTGTCCGAAGTTAGTTGCTTTAAATTTTGAAGGAATGATTCTTTAGCGGCATTTAATTCATCCGATGTGAAATCTGGAGTAGAACTTTGAGCCCCATAATCATGTTGAACAGCATTGTCTTTCTTTAGCATCCGATTTTTTTTATGAGGTTTTGCTTTGTTTAATTTTCTTTTCATCAGTCTTCGTTCTTCAAACTTTTTCAAGATACTTTTGGGACTTTTCCCTAAAAATTTTTTATGAAGTAGATACCTCGGGTGGGGGTTATTAAAAGAGACAACTGCAGCATTGCAACGCGCGCGGTAACCCCCACGAAGAGAGAAATTAATTCTCTTTCCCCCCACAACCTTTGCAATCACACTGTTGAAGCGCTCTACTGTATTGGTATCTACGTCTTCAAGCATGCTTCTTGATTTTGAAAGTAATGACTGGAGTATTGTCTGTATCCTGAACCAAAATGTAGTGTTTTTTATTTCCATATTACTCTGTTGTGTTTTTTCTTTGGAACAGTAATAGTTCTTACAATTTTCATGATTACCGAAAGCATGTAGAATAGAATTTTGTATTTCGTTTCTAAAACCTGCTACTGCTTCCGTTTTGTCTTTTTCTAGCTTATACTCTTTTATTGATGCAATAACAACCTTTCGAATACTCAGAATTTTTGATTCAGTCAACATTTTTCTGTGCACCAAGGCATATTTTGTGTCTTTGGCTACAGCCCTCAACTTATTGCACATATTGCGCAGCACATGGTTTCGGCATTCAACTTTTTGAACTGTATGATTCTGGTAAGGATTACGCGCCAAGATTTTTGCATAGGTAGCCGAGTCGCCGTCAGCAATTAACCTGCCATAAATAATATTGTACATCAATACAGATGTTTCGAATCCTTGGCAAATTATTTCTGACTCCATTCCGCTAGATGAACCAGTGTAGTTTTTAAAGCAAACGTGATCTGGTGCAGCAGTTTGTTTTTTCTCTGCACGAGCACATACAAGGCAGTATTTGTTTTTAATGCCTAAAAACAATACTTCACCATATCTGCGGCCCACGATTGCTGCAGCGCCGGACAATGCCTTATAATTATTGCCGTAGGATCGCGATGACCAACAGGCGTCGGCATATACGTCTATTAGAGGTATGCCATCTTTGCTCAGTGTTCCTTCAGCTACCGCTGCATCACGCTCACGCATAGCTGCTGCTGCCATGGATTCGACAGATGTTGACTCCCATTTTTCATAAACTAGGTTTTGAACTTGAGCATAAGTTGTTTTCGTAAATATGGGTACGTCCATACATGCTGTTATTTCTTCAAATTGTGAAAAACCGATGCCAGCAGAAGTAATTCCTGTAACGGCACCCACGTTAGCGTTGACATTATGTGTACTTGATAAATCTTCGCTTGTGACAGTAAAGTCATTTTTACACATATTGCATCTAAACTTGAATCTGGAGATCAAGCCGATCCTTTTTTCTCCTATGATTGACATTTGTGAGAAATTGCAATTGAACAAAGAACTATGGCCGGATATAGTTTGCAGCTGCTGGATAAAATGCATTATATCAACGACTCTTCGACCATGAACTGGTGGGTACTGGTGCTGGTGGCTGGTGGGATTACCTTCTTGAGATTCGGTCGATGGTTCAATGAATAGCACATCGTCAGTGATTGCTCTGTAATAAAAAACACGTAATTTTTTATTTTATTATAAACAAATAGAAACAAAATAATTCCAAATCATAGCGATTACACGATTTATACGAATACCGACCGAATGTACCGAATAGAGTTGCCGAAAAGTTGAATGGCGTGCAATAGGCAAGAGGCATAATTATGTCCAGCGGTGGACTGCTATAGCCTGATGATGAGGATGATACGAATACAACGCGTGGACAGACAGACGGGTGGGCAGTTGTTGACAGTGATTCAGAAAAATTGGGCTAGGAGTTGCGACGTTCGTCATGCCACCTCTTTAGAAGTCGACCGCGGAGTCATCGACTATCCGTCGGCTCCCATTGTGTGACGACCTGTGTGGTGACCTTCACCCATCTGTTGATACTTACTCATTATCACTTGATTTTGGATCGGCTCCTGGACTTAAAACTGTTGCAATTGAAAGAGATGTCCCAGGATTTTCGTGCTCAGAATCCTTTTGTAATCTAAAATTGAAACAAAATGATTATTTTTATATCATGTGGTTCTTTTGAGAAAATGAGGAATTTCAATAATTTGCACTTTGAGTAATTTGCAATTGGCATTTAGAAAATTTGCAATTTTGAGAATTAGGCATTTTTAGAATTTACCATTTTGAGATTCGTATGCCAATTTCAATTTATTCACTTTATATTGTAGCCATTTTGCGCCTAAGCCCACTTAGTCATTTTGAGAAGTGGTCCTTATGTACCTAGCCCGTGGTGTTATGTTATAAATACCTACTAAAGTTGATAATTTACAAATTATTTACAAAGTCTTACAGGAGGTCATTGAACTCCTCTTTATGAAGAACTTTTGAAAAAGAAAAAGGTCACCCGCGTCAAAAATACCATAGTTTGTTGATTGGCGCCACAGTAAAGTTAGTTAGTACTAAAAGGTATTTTGGTGGTATTTTTGTCGCAGGCCTTTTTCTTTTTCAAAAGTTCTTCATAAAGATGAGTTCAATGACTTCCTGTTGCATTACTAGTTACTATATAATAATAATAATAATATATAAGTATAATATTCTGTAACACCATGTATAAGCTTACTCATGAAAAGTTTTTTCCGATGGTTCATCTGCTGACGGATTGCTCGCCAACCGTTTCTTTTTACTATAAAAAAAAACAATAGAATTGCATTATAATTCTTACAAAAAATAAGAAAATCAACAAAAGTAATAATTACTGAAAAAAAAACCAAACAAGAAAATCGGCAAAAAATAAAATAATAAAGACATTTATTTCAAATAAGAAAATCAACAAAAAGCATATATGTATGTAATGGCGGGGTTTGAACCCGGGGCATTAGAGACTATTGAAATAAACTTTCCGAATGCACGAGACCGCGAGACCAAACGAACTATGAAAACGTACGTCGAAATTACGCATCTATACAAACAAAATAAGGTGTGCACAAAAAGGTAGGTACTTACTTTACAACTTCCATCATGTGTTTTTGTTTCGTCGAATAAGATCTCTTTATTGCCCTCCGTTTATTTTTCTTGTTGCCCATTTTTATACTTAGGTACACTGATTGTTTATTTACACAACTTATAATGAAACCGAAATCGAACAAAAATTTACAAAAACTTACAGCACAACTTAGAAAAAACTAATTGTTTATTTACACAACTTATGACTAGAACCGAAATCAATCGAAAATTTACACTAACAACACAACTTAGAAAAAACTAATGACAAAATAAAATATATTATACAGATATATTCATCAAAAAACAGATACGTAAATGATTATTTTCTGAGCAGAACAAACTGTCATAGGTCAATCCAGCAGCGCGCCTCAGCGGTCACTGTCGCTCCGCGTAGAAATGAAAGAGAAACGAACAGACGCCGTGAATGGCGCGACGTTTCGTTCGACTCGTTCGAGTTATTTATCATTATATACATTAATCTTTACAAATATCTTATTCCAATCGATAAATAAAAACAACAGTTCCCTTTATTATTGTATATTATATCACTGTTATTAATTTTATCAAGATTTGTTTATAAATAATACAGTTACAATTGCTACAATTTCAATTTAGATGGTTATTTAATGATTATTTTTTATCGAGAAAATTTACCGAAAACGTGTTTTGAACACAATGGTCCACGCATAAATATGATCAAGATTAACATATTTTTTTTTTGCTGCTCTAAAATGTATACATTTGGTTAAAAAACTGTTTTAAAAAGCCTATTTTTACTAAGTACAGCGCCTTAAACTCAGGATTTTTCTCTTAGGGCTTAGCCACTGTTTACGTCTTTACTAACTTTAAACGTTCCGCTGAGTTATACATAATATAAAAATTCTTCTTGAATCACTCTATCTATTACAAAAAAACCGCATCATACGTAGGGACAGACAGACAGCGGGAAGCGACTTTGTTTTATGCTATGTAGTGATTTGTATGTATTTCTCACTAAAATGTATGTAGGAGGAATAACACTAAATAAAAATCCTTTGGTAATAATCAGTCTTTAAAATTAATGGTAAAAATATATCTATGACATTTATCACACAGAAAATTACTAATTTAAAAGTTTTATCTAAATTAATAAACAATATAGCATTTTTATAATTATTAATGAATATTTACATCAGCCAATTTTTAACGTCCCACTGCTGGGCACGGGCCTCCTTCTGTACGAGGACAATCAGGCCATAGTCCATCGCGCTGGCCTAGTGCGTGTTGGCGGACTTCACATGTCTTTCGAAAACTTGCTAGGTTTCTCTGAGACATGCAGGTTTCCTCACTATGTTTTCCTTCACCGTAAAACAAGTGGTAACCATGATAGAAATGATTCGCACATGATATCAGAGGTGCGAGACCCGGACTTGAACCCGCATTATACAAGCGGTTATACAAGCGAGCGCGTTACCGCTGGGCAACCGCTCAATATTAATGAATACATATTTCTTCTTAATTATATATCTGTATAAAATATTTATTTTATTGTTTTTATCATTATTTATTCTTAGTTTTTTGAGCATTATTTTTTTATTAAACGTAATAAGCGTGGCCGAATAATCGGCTACTTTATAACAGACTAGATCAAACATCGGCTAGTCAGACAAGAAGGCTTAAGTCACAGTCGCACATCTCTTTTAATTTAGAATGAAAAATATATACATGGTTCAGGTATATAATCTACAGATATTGTATATACCTATTAGGATTCAGGAGAGAGTGCGAAAATAAGAGTGCTATTATTTATTTTTAATAATTTGGCTACAGAATTGTCTAACGTAATAAATCTATACTTATTTCTTTACCACGTTACACACGATATAGCCTGGTCAAATTAGACTAAAAAACAGGGGTGAGGTTACAAAAATTACTACATTCCTTTAAATTTTAAACCCTTGTCAATATAATAGGTATACAGGTAATCGATAGAATCTAATATTATAATATTCTTTTTGAATCGTTATATCTCAAAAACGGTGGCTCTTAGGAAAAAAAGTATTTTCATATTTTTTATAGATAATTTTCTGATCTACAATTTTTGTCTGAGCTAATTTTATGATAAAACTTACAGTTTTGCTGAAAATCGCGAAAAACCCGTTTTTGTGACCTTTGACCCCGAGTAAATTTATTTGCACGTGCCGGATCGATGAGGACTTTTCACATTTCCTTTATAGTAGTGTATTGAACAATCCTACCAATTTTCAGCCTAGTCGGAATTTTTGTAACCTTGGATGTCTAATTTGACCGGACTAATATAGACAAGAACATTTTATAACTTTTTTATTTTTAGTTGTTCATAAAGTTTTAAAGTAAAATAAAGATAACATGATAAAAGAATACAACAAATGTAACTACCTTATATAACCAATATTATTTGAACAAATAACGTGATAATATGACGTTGATATAAGAGTAGAGTAGGTATAGAGAATATAAACTGTATATATTTTTATTTTTACTCATTACCAGATGCAATACATAAGTAAGCACTACCGTCTAAGATGTTTAGTTTTAGGAGAGTAAAGATAGACCAGTGGTATTTATAAGATTAAATATTTCGTTCAAAGTTAAAATCTTAGCCAGTAGTTTTATTTAAAGATTTTTCGAGTTAATTATACCTAGTTACGTAATCATTGTTCTTGCAGCTGTTAAAGTATTAGGTGATAATTACATTAATTATACTTATTAAGTAGGTATATTATAAAATTTAAGTTACCTTAGTAAATTACCTTTTTTAACCGACTTCAAAAAAAGGAGGAGGTTCTCAATTCGTCGGGGACTTTTTTATTTCTATGTATGTTACCTGATTACTCGACGATGGCTGGACCGATTTGGAAAATTCTTTTTTTGTTTGAATGGGTATAGTTTCCAGTTGGTCCCATTGTCACCAAGTCAGGATCTGATGATGGGATCCCAGGGAAATCGAGGGCAACTCTCAAATTTTATAGGCACCTACTATGTTTTTGATACATTTTCTAAAGATGTTCAAGCATTTGTGTCTGAAAATCATCATCTCATGTGGATGAGCTGATGATGGAAGGTACAATTCCTCAACGGTTATTTTTATGTTTGTTCATTTATTTCTGCGTCAAATGTTGGCCGATTACAATTTTTTTTTGTTCGGTAGGGTATACTTCCAAGATATTCACACTATCACCAAGTCAGGATATGATGATGGGATCCTAGGGAAATCGAGGGCAACTCTCAAATTTTATAGGCATTTATTACGTTTTTTGTATATTTTATAAAGCTGTTCAAGAATTTGTGATGATGTAAGGTATATCTCCTCAACGGTTAGGAGTTGAAAGAAAATTCTTTTAATATTATACGTACTTATAAACCGATAGTTGTATTCCTTCAGGATATTAGGTTGATCTGATAATAGAAGGTAAATCTTATTAACGTTTAGGAGTTACGTGGACAAATCTCGATTGACTATTGTCTTTCACTCCAAAACTTCGCAGACTTATTGGAGCAGTAGTTTAGTTAGCCTACCAATATTATATTTAAACAAAATATCTAATTTCCACTAAAAAATTAAAAATAAATTATTTTTTTAACAAAAATGAAAACCGACTTCAAAACGTTACAAATCGAAACTAAAAAGAAAAAAATAATTTTAATTACTTAGTTATTGTTGGAGTCGGTGCCAGCCAAAGCAAATAAAATCTTAATACAATTTAATTAATGTATCAATTTGTAAATATAATCAAAATATCTGTTCGAAAGTTCATTGCAAAGGCAGAATAAAACTGTCCTTCTTGGCTGGCACCGACTCCAACAATAACTAAGTAATTAAAATTATTTTTTTCTTTTTAGTTTCGATTTGTAACGTTTTGAAGTCGGTTTTCATTTTTGTTATTAAGTCTAAAAACAACGCTGTAAGCCATTTGAAAAACCTGATGTCAAAAGATATGGATCTTTACGACATTAAGTAAGATTTGTGTAGAAAAAAGCATTTATTAAATAAAAAAAAGGTACATATTTTAGTTACTAGTAAACGCGGCTCTTGTTAATGTTAATAGAATGTTAATATACACAAATATAAAGCCCACGTCTCTCTGTTTCATAAGCGTAAAGCGACCCACTTGTCTACCGACACACATACACACCCCCGCCACCGACACCTCTCAAGTTGACCTCACAATATACGTTGTTATGAGAAAATAGTATACTCCTACCATTCAACACATTGCAATTTCGTTAGGCAATATCTCACCAACAAATTTCAGTGTGATAGACAGACGTGTGACGACACAACTAACTTTCAAAATTAATATCAATGTTACGTTACCTATTCAACAGCTTTTAGTAAGTAGGTAAAAGTTTGAACGTTTTCAATGAACAGCGCATTTGAAATAATAATCCAAGTTGTATTATGGGCGGTCAGATTTACGTGGGCTTCTTTATTGGATATACCCAAGCAAAAACAAAAAGTGTAACTGCATTCACGTCTGAGAGTTCAATGACTTTAACACGCAAAGCCAAAGCTAACTCAAATAGCTGCAACAATCATGTATTTTTAATTACACAACTTACAAACTGATATATTTATTTCATATTCAGTCATGTTATAAATCTTATGACCCTCTCTAACATGAAATATTTGACCTATATGTTTGTATGTTCTATATATAATACCTATATTATGTTCCCTCGTAATTACTAAACGGAATAACGGGATTCTGATGATTTGTGACTTCATGGCTCATTCGATTCGTCTGAATGACTGGAATACCATAGGTCGTATAGTAATCGTAGAAATTTGAAATGGTTAATTAATTATTTAGTTTTAATTTAAAGTTATTATATTTTAATTTTTAACATCGATGAAAACAGCAAACAACCCTAAGAACGGATTTTGCGACAGAGCCGGGTTGAGGGGCTAAGGGTTCTCGCGAGTTTGTATGAAAGGTCTTAATTTTTTTTAATAATACAAACTTTGATAGGGAGGGCTTAGGGACGAACCCGAGCGAGGCGACGCGAGGTGAGTCGCTTGTAATATGTATAATATATTTCTAACCGAGTCGAATAGGTACATTAAATATTTTTTGGGAAATGTTGTTGAAGTACCTAGTCATTATTATCGAAACAGAGTCCAAATTTTTTAGAATTTTTGTCTTTCTGTCTGTGACAGTATTACGATAAAACCACTTAATAAATTTTGACAAAACTTGATATGATGATAGCGTGGTTATTCGACTCATCATATAGGTTAGTTTTTACAGCGGGAAAATACTATATTATTTCTGTGAAATCTATACTGACGGTCAATACGTAAGGGATAAGCCTAAGCGGAACGAGCCTATATATAGTAATTAATAAAATTATAAGAATCCCGATTGCGTACCTAAATGATTAATAACAAATTAACAAAGTTTTTTTAGTGGTAGTGCCATGCTTGTTACCTTCGGGTAGCAACCGAATGGGCCGGCACGCCCCGTATAGTTCATTAGTACCACTCTCTCACATAAGACCGGCGTGAAGTGGCAGCTACGCTGTCGGGTTTCGTCCGGTGAGTGAGAGTCCGGGAGGCCCCCTCTCCTTCCCCCCTCCCTCTTCCCTTCATCCTCCGCCTTCGTTCCCCCCTCCCTCCCACTTCCCTCCCTCCTCCATCCCTCCCTTTCCTGAAAGGCCGGCAACGCATCTGCAAGCCTTGCAGATGTCCATGGGCGGAGGTTATCTCTTCCCATCAGGTGAGCCTCCTGCCCGTTTGCCCCCTTTTTACCATAAAAAAAAAAAAAAAACAAAGAAACAACCTATCATTCAGTGCGCAGTAGAGATCATACTAGGATACTAGGTGCACAATTTATAAATATTTTTTGTTAATAGGTATTTCTGAGCTCAGTGAGAAATTAAAATGAAAAACATTTGTCTCCTTTAATCTAAACAAATCAAATGCAGTGCAGTATTTTGTGATTATTTTTATAATACTTCGATATTACTTATCTACTAATCGAGTAAGTATAGGTAAAACAACTGCAATATCAATTATAATATTATACTGTATAGAGCTTTATTTCTATTAGCGAGTGATAATGTTATTGACTGCGCTATACTTTATTACCTATATCTCCAATACTTTAAGCCTTTCATAGGAAGATTTTACGTCAGATACCTACTCATCGATAGGTAGCGCGACGAAATCCCCGGGTTAAAATCACGACTGAAACAATTATTACAGTTTACGTTGGATTTATCATAATTATGAACTTTTAATTATGATTATAACTTGGATGTACCTATGGGCTATGACATTAAAATGAAATGCATTGTTGATTGTTGTTTCGTCATAGAGCCATAATGTCTATAGAATAAAGAGATTTACAAATAACATCGTATACTTAGGTAGGTACCTATTTATTTCCACGTGATGCCTATCTTAAGAAAAGCAGGTATCCACCTCATAACATTTATGATTTAGAAATTCTCAAATGTAAAACTAATAAAAAAATGGAAAAGAAAATAAATAGATTAACATGCTGTGACATAAATAATGTTATTTTTTCTACAAAATACGGCAAATGTCATACGGAGTTCGGTTTGAATATTTGTCTGTTTGTTCTTACTTATGTTCACCTCCGGAACTAGTAAATAAAACATTAAACAGTAACTATTTTTAAATTACAATAACTCTTCAAGAAATCTCTACTAACACTCAACAATCTAAAATTGGGTAGGTATAGGTATTGCTTTACTTGCCCCTGAAAAAGAGACAACTGTATATTACTAATTAATAAATTATTATAGATAGGTATATCTTAAAAAAAAAATTTCTCAGGTTGAACAAAGTATATTTTTTATTTTAACTTTTTATTTGTAAGATATATGTATAAGTATACCTACCTATAAAAGTTATTATAAATATATCTTAAAAATAGACACGTGCTATCGTCAATTTATCAATATACTTTTGATGTATTATATTCTTAAATTAATGTTTAGTCATCTAGGAAAACTTTAAAGAAATTATAAAGAAAAATTATGATCAATAAAAAATACCTACCGTTTATCGCTCTTGCTACAAGTGAAAACCGTATCGAAATCCGATTTAAAAGAAGGAAGCGAAAAAACAGACAGCATTAGCAGAGTGAATTTGCATGAAGGACAACTTGGCTGAACTAGTTATTGCGTTATGTATTACCTCGAAAAATAGAAAATTAGGAACCAAAAAAAAACAAAAAAATATTATTATACTTAATATATTTATAGGCTTAAACTAATATGTTAAAAAAAATTAACACTAGTCTGTTGTACAGATTTTATATAATTTTTCACATTGAAAACCATTAAATGTAGACATTTTTGTGGCAAATACACGATTAGTGTACGTAAACAATAATAATAATTTCGTTATCTTTATCACATTAAAAGGAAATTAACCGCTGTAGATATAATTAAGTCAAGCATATTGCATAAGTATATCAAATATAATGATAAAATTAAAGTGTAGGTAATCACAAAAATAGTAAATAATATATATAATGGACATTGAATGTACCTAAAACATTTGATAGAACAATATTTGCAAAAATGTTATTTTTTTAAAATTCTAATACATATTTACATGCAATTTTAAAAATGTCCTAATTCATTATAATACAATATACATTTTGACTAGCAAACAGCTAATATTACAATACATATATTAAAATTTAGATTTAAGACTACTCAAACAATTTTAAGAATTTTTCATGGAACTGCACATATTATGTATATTATACTATAATTGTTCAACATTCTTGGGTAGTTTTATATAATGTCTAATTAATATAATTTTATTATGCTAACAATATATAAATAGTGCGCGTATAATAT
Source organism: Boloria selene (assembly GCA_905231865.2). NCBI lineage: Eukaryota > Metazoa > Arthropoda > Insecta > Lepidoptera > Nymphalidae > Boloria > Boloria selene. The sequence goes on from HG993133.1 coordinate 6,583,093, forward strand.
ATAATTAAAACAAAATACAATGTATTAAAATATGTAAGTACAATATTATCCTCTTTAGTTATAATAATAAAATTAGGGAATTATTTATTATCAAAGTCAATGGAATAGTATTTGTTAATATGTACATGTTTTTTTAATACATTTTATAAAATTGTAAGAAATTATATTAAAAGCAAGTATTGTATAATAGCAAGAATTGTATAATACTAGATGATAAAAGAAAGTTTTAAAGACGATAATTATTCATCTTAAAACTTAAATGTAAAGTTTGTACAAATGAGTTTTATGGTTTCTGCAAAGATCTTCCATCCTTATATGAAATGAAAAAGTGAAGTTCTCTAATACAAAGAAAATAATCAACTAATATCTAGAGTAAGAATTATTACAAATTAACAAAATATGGTTTTAAATGTTCAGTGAGGATCATGGCCTTGATATAGTTCTCGTGATAACATTAATAATAATTGTAACAAATGAAAATACATTTAACTCTTAATTTTTATAATATCTTATTAAATTCCAATCAATATTGGAATGTATATAAAAACATATGTTTTAGTAAATTCAACCTAAAGTGATTAAATGATTTGAAGCAGAATTGTCATGTTTAGTATTAAAAAAATCATAACCATTATAGCTAACCTGTATCACAAAATAATTATCATAAAAAGTAATTATTGAAAAAGAAATCATCACTATAAGAAGTTGTGCAAGAGATCTTTAAATTATATATTAATCACAAATTGATGAAACAAATCATTCAACTGTAACTGATTTAGCCAGGTTTCTTGGACAATCAACATTGCAGCCCCGCAAGACTGCTATATGATAAGCAAGTAACTGCATAGGAATAACAGTAAGTACTCCTTGCAAGCAGTCTACTGTTTTTGGAACTTCTAATATGCGAGATGCGAGAGCCATTGTCTCTGTGTCTCCTTCCTCACAAACAACGATTGGTCGACCTTGACGCGCTGTAACTTGTTGTAGCGCATTCATGCATTTAGTGTAAACAGGATCACGCATAACTATCATCATTACTGGCATAGAATCATCAATAAGTGCAAGTGGACCATGCTTCAGTTCACCTGCCATGATGCCTTCACTGTGCATGTATGTCAATTCTTTAACCTTTAATGCTCCTTCTAAACAAGTAGCGAAATTATATCCACGACCCATAATTAGTAGAGAGCGCTGACGATACAAATCCTCTGCTAAAGCTTTTACTTTACTATCCAATGCCAATACTTGACGAATTTTTATATCTAACTCATGAAGTCCTTCAATTATATCTGCTCTTCTTTTTTGGAGTGAAATGCGATCTTCGCTTATTACTAACGCAAACATGACAAGTGATACAAACTGCGAGGTATAGGCTTTTGTGGAAGCTACACCAATTTCTGGTCCTGCATTAATATGTACTCCACAATGTGACTCACGACAAATAGAACTTCCTACAGTATTTGTGATACCGACTATAAGGGCCCCATGTCTCTTACAGTAACGTAAAGCCATAAGAGTATCTGCAGTTTCACCAGATTGAGAAATAAAGAAACAAACGTCGTCACGGAAAACTGGCGTATTCCTATCTAAAAAGTCAGATGCTAGCTCAACCATTACAGGAAGTTCTGTCAGCTCTTCTAATAACTGACGAGTAGCAACAGCGCTATGGTAACTGGTACCACAACCAATCAACATCAATCTTCTGCATCTCTTAATTTCTGGAATATAATCCTTGATTCCTCCAAGAGTCACAGTTCCATTAGCAAAGTTAAGACGACCTCTCATTGTGTTAACAATAGATTCAGATTGTTCAAAAATTTCTTTCTGCATAAAGTAATCATAATTACCTTTCATAATTTGTTGTATTTCCAGTTTCAGAGTTAAAATTTCTCTTTCATGAGGGTCTGAGCTGCTACCAGACATACGATGAATACTAAGAACACCATCTTTAATATGGGCTACATCATCATCTTCAAAGTAAAGTACTCTATTGGTGTGCTCAATAACAGCAGAAGCATCAGATGCAAAGAAATATTCCACATCTCTCTCCTCTTCTGGCTCAAAGTGTGCATGACTGTTTACGCGAGGCACTGAAGGTACAACACCCCTTGTAGCTTTATTGTTAGTATACATAATTGGTACATGATCACTAGATAGACGTCTCCTTGTTTTTATACCAACAAGCAAAGGGCTACCACGTCTTGTAGCAACACATTCATTTGGAAAAAAACGAGACTTGAAACACAGAGCAAATGCTCCTTCTAGTTGTTGAATTACCTGTTCCACAAGCTCCTGGAAGCTGAAGTCCTTATGTTGATTGAAAATATGATGAATAAGTTTAGCAATAACTTCTGTATCTGTTTGAGATTCAAAAGAGTAGCCCTTGTTTTCAAGGAAAGTCTTGACTTCTTTGTAATTAGTGATGATGCCATTGTGGATAACTACGAAAGAGTTATCTTCCCCAGATCGTTGAGGATGCGAATTTATTGCACTAGGCTCACCATGCGTTGCCCAGCGCGTGTGGGCAATGCCACAATGCGATTCCACAGATTCCTCAACACATAATTCGACGCTTTGTTCTTGCAGTAACTCCTCAAGAGCAGCTACTTTGCCGCTTTTCTTCACAACAGCAATGTCCTTATGATCAGCGGCATCTATTGCGACTCCTGCAGAATCGTAACCACGGTATTCTAAGCGTTTTAATCCATTTACAAGTAATTCCAATATCTCCCGCCGTGTTTTCGGTGTCAAATGATTAATATATGCAAAAATTCCACACATCGTAAGCGAAGCGAAACGTTACCGTAAATTCGGGTGCACGAAACCACAACTAACGAAAGACTGAGCGCAACACAAAACACAGCCGATATTGAAGGCCTTCGTTTATAACTCCTACCACTAATAAGTTACTTTCACTTACGGCATAGCACACGTCATCATGTTTCGTTATCATACAAATAATTGTTAGTATCGTAAATATCAGCAAGAAGCGGCAAAACGCGTTCCTAATAATCCTATACGAATTACCACCTAATTGTCAATTGTCAGTCTGAATATGTGATATGTCCGTGTCAGTGTTACGTCCAACGTCAACGTCAAAACACTTTTTATTGCTATGTTTTTGATAAAGACATACAAAACAAATCCAACGATTTACTTTATAATATAAATTATAAAGCTAAAAACTTAAAAATGAATTGAATTGTTTTATAATAGTCTAGTTTTATTTATTTTATATAAAAATATTAATTATTTAAAATATTAATTCTATTACTTCTTTAACTAAGCTTATTAGCTGTTATTTTTAATCTAGTATCACAATTATTTTGTAATTCACGTCTTTTAATTATAATATAGATATTAAAAGTTTTTATTTATTTATTAGAATAAACATTTTTGTTTTAACACAACTTAAACTTAGATTTTCATCTTAAGTTTCATCTGAATGGGTGCACAACTTAGACCAGCTTGGCAACTGGCTTCCCTCAAGGCGGCTGATCCCGACATTTACTGACAGTGGTAGCCCAGTGGTAACGCGCTTGCTTGGATAACCGAGTGATGCGGGTTCGAATCCGGGTCTCGCACCTCTGAGATTTTCATGTGCGAATCTTTTCTATCATGATTACCACTTGTCTTACGGTGAAGGAAAACATCGTGAGGAAAACTGCATGTCTGAGAGAACTTGGCAAGTTTTCGAAAGACATATTGTGAAGTCCGCCAACAAGCACTAGGCCAGCGCGGTGGACTATGGTCTGATTCCCCTCGTACTGAGGGAGGCCCAGCAGTGGCACGTTAAAAAAAAGGGCTGATGATGATGATGATGATGATAAACATTTTCCACATCCCTGAGTTATATAAGTTAGTATAGAAATTCTGAATAAAATAAGAGGTATTGTGATAGATAGATTTTATTTTTGATTCCTTGTCCTTTTCCGAAAGTAAAGACAATAGTTTGCAATCATTACCTATTTATTAATGACTAGCAAACTCAGCCCGCTTCACTTGGCGTAAGTTATAATAGATAAAACGGTTATTATATTTTTTAATAAAAGTAGCCTAAATAACACTTTATAACATTAGCTATCTACGAGTGTCCTGTCAAAATCGGCCCAGCCACACGGTCAAGTGAAAATGGTATTGATGAAATACGAAATAAATTCGAGTCATCATAATTCATAACTTCATAAAGAGACAGAATAATATTTTATCTTAGTTGCACAGCACCCCAGTCTATCGTCAAGCCACGGCCGTAAATGGAAACTATTGTCTTCTTTCTAGACCGTGCCCAGCCGTTTTAGAGATGAGTCGGAACAAGCAGACAGACAGACAGACAAAAAGTTTAAAAATTGATTTTTTTATTTAACTACCGTATATACCTACTTTAAAAATAGACATTTACGTTTTATTTATATGTATAGGTACCTAGATGATCTTTATAATCAGTAGCGATTATTATTACTTAACCCATTCGTCTCCACCGCACTTTCATTACAACTCAAACGTCATGCCGCCATACATATTACTAGTGAACCCACGAGCGGGGTCTTCGGCATGGGGAATGCGCTCTGCGTATGTATAACTTTGACGTTAAAAACAATTCACATTCCAATGACAGAGGTGTACAACATTTGTGTTTATTTATTTCATAAAATTAATAAAATAAACCCAGTGAAATTATTATATATATATTTTTTTTTATGATTATAATCATCATTTACCTTTTCAAGAATTTTCATTGAAATAAATATAAAGTAAAAAAAATCGACTTTATTATATTTATTTTATATTATTATAATGTATTTATTATTTTTCACGTTGTTAACTGTTAAATCAATGGGAATATAGATACATAAACAACTAAAACTAGTCAATAAAATTGAATATTAATAAGGGCTCATTTTCTTTGAATGTTAGAGCTCCCATTCGGGTTGCGGGAGATTTCTATTCACGCATGCCACAGTCGACAAAGATCCCAGGCGGCAGGCCCCAGCCCCGCCAGACTTTTCTTATTTTCTCATTAACTATGTAGTGCTGATTTATGCTTATGTTTTTGAGAATATCGTTAAAATATACTTTCCGTCATTGCAATTTCATTCGAACTTGAAATTCTAAGTACAAGGACTATACACATGTATTCTAAATCAGAAGTGGAGCTATTTTAAAGAAAAGACATGTTTATATTGTTAGCCAGATATAACTAGTGAATACTTAAGATCTTATTTTAACAACTCATGACTAACTGGTTTTATTTTATAGTCATTTGAGTACACTACTTAATCACATTTTGTCTTATGAAAACAATATTATACTTTTTTGATTAATATTTCGTATATCATGCTAATGCTAATGAGCTAAGCTTTCCACAAATATAGCACACTAATAGCATAGTATAAAGAGAACAAAGTAGGGCAACTTCGGCCCAATCCGCGATATAATTACCTGTCATAGTTACCATAGTTGCCTGTCACAGGGTTGTCACTGTAGCTAAATTTTAATTCAGTGCTCAGAAATTGGCATTGGGCCGCGAAGTGTATTATTAAAAAATATTTATTATTTATATACATTTAAGAATGTAAAACATTTTGTTTCTACATGTTTTATGATTATTTTTATTAGGCCTGTAGTTACTTGCTTAATATCAGTAGAAAATAGTATTAAAAATGTTTGTTTGTTAGATTTATCTCGAAATTTATTTGTGTAAATAAATAAAATAAATCCTTTAATTTCTTGCTTTTACAAAAACATAAATATGCTATTAGTAACAATTAAAAAAAATTAAAAGTATAATATATTAATAAAATCATATCACATCCTATTAAAATAATAAACTAATACAACAAAAATAAAAGTACCAACATAAGTATTTCATCATCAAGTATAAATTATATGCTATATTTGTCCATTTTATTAATGATTTTTTGACAGCTCACGCCCACAAAGTTTCGTATTTAATGGTTAGCCATTAAAGTTAAAATGTCATACAAATAATATTGTACTTCATGGACGGGCAACGCCCTTTTACTGCTGTGCCACACATAGCTACACAATTTTAGCACCCCATCGAAGAATTTTTGAAATCACAATGACCTTAATCGATAGGTCTACGTTTGGTCTGTATAGGTCCACTATCATTTTTGTTAGGTCACCTGTAGTTTTTTAATAAATATTTTTTTAAATTTAACTATTATTTTAAAGTAAATCTTAGCACCTCATTTAAACGAAAACTGATTAATCAATTATCTTAATATTTCTACATTCTTTATCGTTAGGTCCGTATTGGTCTCTATAGTTTTTGCTTTTATATTATCCATTTAATTTTTTTTATTAACAATTATAAATAATTGACATTGACAATGTCATAAGTTATTATTACTAATTCATCACTGGCGCATGCGCTCGACGCGCCTTGACTAGGTGTCAATGTCAATTATTTATAATTGTTAATAAAAAAAATTAAATGGATAATATAAAAGCAAAAACTATAGAGACCAATACGGACCTAACGATAAAGAATGTAGAAATATAAAGATTATTGATTAATCAGTTTTCGTTTAAATGAGGTGCTAAGATTTATTTTAAAATGATAGTTAAATTTAAAAAAATATTTATTAAAAAACTACAGGTGACCTAACAAAAATGATAGTGGACCTATACAGACCAAACGTAGACCTATCGATTAAGGTCATTTTGATTTCAAAAATCCTTCGATGGGGTGCTAAAATTGTGTAGCCGCCACACATAACGATTACTACGATTGTGCCACAGATTACAAATAATCGGAAAAAATCAATGTTAATATTTAAATAAGGTGTAATATGTTATTTAATCAGGAAGACAACAAAATTTTAAGGTTGAAACCAATAAATGAAAACATTAACATATATGTAAAGTTACTATTTTCATCTAAACTTTTCGGTTACCGTGACTGAAAACGTACGATATGGATTAGGGAACGAGATGTACCAATGATAGCCATAGGACAGTAAATTCACAAATATCTGTATTGTTGTTTTTACTTTCGTATATTAGTGTACCATAGTAGTAGTATATTTATAATATGTATGTATTTAAACTTATATATGTGTAGTATATCAACCATCTAGTATCCATAACACAATGCTCGTACCTTACCGTGGAACTAGATAGTGCTGTGTGTAAATGTCCCAACATATTATATATTATTATTATAATGTTCAGGCTCGTTGAAATGACTTCAACGGTAATTAAATTGGTCTTTCCTAATATTTTATGATTCTTAAATACCTATGAATGATATTTCCCCTTAACATATATTCCGTCACGAAGCCTTACAATTAGGACCATAGGGTTAAATAAAAACGCCATTACCAGTAGCTTCTTTATTGGTTTATCAGGGTCAAGGTCTATACAAAATTATTGAAAAAATTACAAAGATACATTTAGCTTACTAAGATTGAGTTTTCTTCGTACCTGTTGTAAATCTAAAACAATAATTATTGAAATTTAAATTGAATTTTTAAACCTTTGCGTCTTTTATCTTTATAGGCAAACAATTACTATAGAATATAAGAGTATAGTTTTAAACTAGGAACAAAAATCACAATATGCTTTACGAATTCCTCAAATTTCTATCAAAACGTTCTTAACGCTTTATACGTACGGCTAAATTCAACTATGGATATTCAGTTTAGAACCGATTCCCACATATTCTACACTCTGATGTTTAACTCTTACTTTAATATTACACTCTCTTGAATCTTAAGAAAATAACTTATTTTATCTAATGAATTAAAATTAATTAAATATAAAATCAGGAGGTATCAGATGTTATGACGGCACAAAACATTCCGTAAAACTAATTTGATGCAGTTATAAAAAGTAACATGCGTATAGTTACATATGACATTGAATATCAAATACACAATAATAAATAGAAGACAAAACAGGTGCCGTGAGATATAACAAAATCGACGATGTTCAAAATCATAGAATGATCTGCTACAATACAATTATAAATACAAACGCACCGCGAATAGCAGAGGTTAAAGATTCAATTTGAATTCCGCCTTTCCTCCTGAACTCCTTGCGATGGAAAAACGAAACGGAACGAGAGTACGAAAACTCAAACTTGGACTTACTCCTAAAATAAGCAGAGAGACATAAACTTAACACGTAAACGTAACTAAAACGAATTAACTTGAGTATCTTGCTCTGATACATGCACGAGGTGCGACAGGGGTTGATGTCACCACTGAAGAAGCTCCGATGGGGGGTTGACACGAGGGGCGTGAGGGGTCGCTCTAGGAGCGATGGAAGGAGTACACATATAGGCGAGAGGGAGAGGGCCCGAGGCCGGGGGCTGGCGGGGGAAGAAGATGGGGAGGGGGAGGACGTCGCAGCGCCGCGAGTGGATGCTGGCTGCGATGTGTTCGCTGAGATGCCCCATAGTTATTTTTTCTTCTGGGCCTTCTCAGCGGCCTTGGTGATTTTACCTGTTGTAACCTCCTTAAAGGTTACACTCTGGAATAAAAATTATATACGTACGTTACTAACAAAACAAAATTCTCTTTAAATATACTTAAATATAATCAACTAAAAGTATCATAACTACTTGTGTTAGTAGATGTTATAGTTAGTATTAACTACGAGTTCGTGCTCATTCATTTATTTTGAACATCCAACTTAAATGTCCCAGTATCTATAGCTACTGAGGGCAAATAAAAAACCTATGTACTAAACTGTTTGCATATATAATGGCACTTAAGGTGCGCTATAGTAACATCTTGCTGGTGAGACGCCGTGGCTAAGGAGGAGGGTAAGGTTGGTATTCCGTAGTGTACCTTGATGACGCCGACGGCGACGGTCTGGCGCATGTCGCGCACGGCGAAGCGTCCGAGCGGCGGGAACTCCTGGAAGGACTCAACGCAGAGCGCTTTGGTCGGCACCAGGGTCACGATGGCCGCGTCGCCCGACTTGATCGACTTCGGCTCCACCTCGGTGGTCTTGCCTGATACATACATTACAAACTTGGTCAAAATATAGACAAAATCTAACTATTTCTATAAATGCGAAAATTTGTAGGTCTATGTGTGTATCTGTATTTATGTCTGTTATTTCCTCGAACTTTGGACTATTAAACAGTCACACTTAATAATAATTAAACTAGTAAGATATCTACGGGATGCAATGATATCTTGCAATTATATACATACGAGTCACTAGATCTAATAATAACATCAACAAGGACATAAGGCATACCAGTACGACGGTCGCACTTCTCCTTGATCTCGGCGAACTTGCAGGCGATGTGCGCGGTGTGGCAGTCCAGCACCGGCGTGTAGCCGTTGCTGATCTGCCCCGGGTGGTTCAGCACAATCACCTGCGGCAGAACACCGCCGTTATGATTTATCGGATGCAGACTCAATTTTTTGAAAGGCCATGAGTTTTGCAATCCAAAATTAGAGGGCATTGTAATTAAAACAATGTAAAAAAAATTAAGTTTAAGTATAAAAACTTAAAGAAACACGCTGCTAACCAAACAAAACGCTGTAGTCATCTAAGGAATCAATGGAGTGCTGAAGGTGCCCGGTGATGAAGCTACGAGTACGTACGTACGTCTTGAATCGAAGTAAGAAAATTTGAAGTAAGATTTAAATTCCAATTTTAAGATTTGATTAGGTAACTACATGGCCACGTTATTTGATTACATGGCCAGGCACTAACGAATTATTTACCTTCATCCGAACACTTACAGAGTAAACTGAAAAGTATCTACACGTCGAACTCCTGAGGTCGATATAAAGAACCTTATAATAGATTTTTTTAAACAGAAAGAAAGACTAGGTAATTGTTCTTCATAGACACTCTATCAAATTAGATACTATTGCAATCGTTGATAGTGATTTTTTATGGATAAAATTATGAAAATGACATGCTTACCAATTACCATGTAGGTAGTACTAACATACACAAATAAAAAAACAGTGCATTTTGGCTGCTGGACGCAAACTTCATCAACATCGATACAACATAAGATGTTGTTTTATTCAATAATTTTAATATACCTATGACCTATCTATTTAAGTTATTTTGCATTATTTTTATTTTCATTTGAAGTAATATTAAATTTATATAAAACTTGATATACCTATAGTACTTGATACATATGAAATTTTTTAGGCCTTAAACAGAATATAGTAATTTATACAACGTAGATAAGAAAGTAAAGTTTTTACATTGTTAAATGGCCAATGCCAGTTAATTTCTGGTTTCAAAATCGTTATAATATATAGATATACATACATATTATATACAAATTTATAAATTTGCCCTTTCGACTATGAAGCAACTGTTTATCAAATCAGTTCAAGGCTATTTATGCCTTTCCATTCTGATCATTGTATAAAAGTTTTCGTATTATCTGTAATTTAATTAAAACTTATAAGTTTTTCAATATTATTTCATAAAAAAATGTTTAATCTAGCTAGCTAGCTGGCAAATTAATGACTTTATTATTTTGACAAAAATGATTATGCTAATAGCTATAATAGCTATTAAATTTTGAAATATGCACAATTAGCGTAATAATTTCGTCAGAGCAGTTTAAAAACAATTATGCAGTCTGTACCTAATGAGTGAAATTAATAAATATTTTAATATGCTTAATTATAGAACATTTCGTAGAGCAGGCAACAATTGCTCATTTACGCAACATGATTTGTTTATTGCTTGCATAAAATGTGTGCCCATGATTAAAACCAGTTCCTAATTCATTTGCTCAACTTTACTTATAAACCGCCTAATCACTGTCGTTTGAATTGCAATTAAAGGTAGGTATAATCTTAATTTCTTTCAATTTATTATTTTTCTTAATTACTATTTCCTCATACAAAATAATTAGGTAATTACTAACTTATTTTTTAATTCAACGGAATGCAGATTAAGAATAGTCTATTTCGTAATCGCTCTACATTGAGTAAAAGTTAAAACTTTTACGAGGTGCATATTGTGTCATAATGCCTTCTTTTTTTATTAGAATATTTATAAACTGTGAAATATAATTCTCTATAACGATCAAGATTTATGAAAAAAAAAATCATAGTTAAAAAATCAAATCCTATGCAAATAATCCATAGGAAATGTTCACATTTCATATAGGTTTTGTAAAAATTTAGGAATTAGGATGCGTACCCGGTATCACAAACATGCTTTGCATGTCAATTAGATGTTAGCGCACACACAAATAATGAGGAAACAATACATTTAAACAAACCAAACATCTTACCTGAGCGGTGAAATCGGAAGCGCCTTTTGGTGGGCAGTTCTTAGAGTCCCCGGCCACGTACCCGCGACGCAACTCCTTCACCGACACGTTCTGTCGCACGAAAACATATTTTATTGACACCGAGATAGAGACAATATTATGCACATTCATTTTATGTAATCCCTAGATTGACTGATAATTGTAGGATCGTTCAGATATGAAGAGTAAAAACTATGTCAAAGTTTACTGTACTCCATAAAGTACTACATAGTTGTAGAACTTGATTAAGTGTATTACTTCATATTTCTTAGACCAACATAATCTAATACGTAATATATTGTTGTGTACAAAGTAATTTATTACCTTAACATTGAAGCCCACATTGTCTCCCGGCATAGCCTCTTGCAAGGCCTCGTGGTGCATCTCCACCGACTTCACCTCAGTGGTGATGGCGGCCGGGGCGAAAACAACCACCATACCTAAGTATATTTACATTTCATATTAAATACACGAAGACTTGCAAAAGACGTCATCTATACATATTATAATAATATCCCTAAAGCTTTTTGAATACGTAGCTTTTTTATAAATGTTTTAAAAATAGCTTAGGACCTTTATTTTACCTGTAATTCTGTCGTAAATTATACTTACTTGAATAGTTTAGAAGTTAAAGAGCTGAAAAATTTCGTGGCTGGATGTTTTTAACACTAAAGGCATTTACCGGCTGTCTCGCCCGCATCACACCGCACGATTTTCCTGTCTATACAGTTGTATAACGAAAGCCTCACACAGCACCCGCCGTGCACTCACCTGGCTTCAAGATGCCGGTCTCGACGCGGCCGACGGGCACGGTGCCGATGCCGCCTATCTTGTACACGTCCTGCAGCGGCAGACGCAGCGGCTTCTCGGTGGGACGTGATGGAGGCTGGATGGCGTCCAGAGCCTGAACTCGTTGAAATTATTTATGAATGTTATTGAAATAAATTTTAATATAATTGGGGTAATTTTCCTTAAGTATTGGACATTATATTAGGTACTTATATCATTTTATTCTAATATAGGTATATTTTATGTAATATTTTTAAATATTCAATGAGTAAGTATAGATTGTTTTGCTGTTTTGTTTGTCTTGCTAAGCATTAGTCTCATTCCCAGTAGATTGGGAAAGTTGATAATTTTTAAAAGTTAAAAGTTTAAAGTAATTTTTTTAAAGTTTTTTTATTTTAAATTTAAACATTATAGATATATGTTTTCATTGCAAGAAAAATAAATACTTACAATAAGCCGCGGTCTCCAGCTAGGGCTACTGTTACGTACCTCAATGAGGGTCTTGCCCTCCACCTTGCCCTCCTTGCGGTCGATGGTCCATCCCTTGAACCAGGGCATCTTGTCGGACTGCTCGAGCATGTTATCGCCGTGCCAGCCGGAGATCGGCACGAACGCCACCGTGGCCGGATTGTAGCCTGCACACGGACGCTTTAGTTTTACTTACGTGCCTCGCATTTATTTCGTGTTTATGGTAAAGTTTACGGTTACATTACGTACATACTATTTACATTGTATTATTGATTTACAAGACAAATAGGAGAGGGAAAAAACTAAGATTGTATCTTAATAGTTCAGTAATCTTTCAAGATGAAAACAAAAAAATGATTCGTACCAATTTTCTTAATGTACGAGGAGACTTCCTTCTTAATTTCCTCATATCGCGCCTCATGGTACGGAGGCTCAGTAGAGTCCATCTTGTTAACTCCAACAATCAATTGCTTGACACCAAGAGTAAAAGCAAGAAGGGCATGCTCGCGCGTCTGCCCATTCTTACTGATACCAGCTTCGAACTCTCCGGTACCAGCCGCCACGATAAGTACAGCACAATCAGCCTATTAATAATACATCATATATTATTACGTACATTGTACCAATAAAAATGTCTCAGTCTTTTTATCTTTTTTCATTTACCTGAGATGTACCAGTAATCATGTTTTTGATGAAATCCCTATGACCAGGAGCATCAATGATGGTCACATAATACTTGGCCGTCTCGAACTTCCAAAGAGCGATATCAATAGTGATACCACGTTCGCGCTCAGCCTTCAGCTTGTCCAACACCTGTACCGGTGGATTAAAAGGAAACGAAATATAATAATACTGCATGTTTTAAAGTATCATATTTATTTAATGTCGAATGTAATTTTTCTTACCCATGCGTACTTAAAGGAACCTTTGCCCATTTCTTGAGCCTCCTTTTCAAATTTCTCAATGGTACGCTTGTCTATTCCGCCGCATTTATAAATCAGATGACCAGTGGTCGTAGACTTGCCAGAGTCGACATGGCCGATTACGACGATGTTGATATGAGTCTTTTCCTTACCCATTGCGATGTAGTTAGATTACACGGTTTTAATCAATTTAGATCTGATAATAAAAAAAAGTTTTTTTTCAATATTATTTAAAGTATTTTACACAACAGAAATAAAATATTCAGTAGGTGTATTCTATATTTAACTATGCTTACGCAGGCACTAGTAACATTTCCTAAATTTATTAAAATAAAATCCCAACTGCATAAAATGCAAACTAATTAAAGCTTGCTTATTAAATTTTAATTCTTTTTACTTTTTTAAAATGCTTTTAGTTTAAGTTCGCATTCGTATTCTTGCCCTTTCATTTAATACGTAGATTTTGTAGAAAAATTAAAAAAAACATAGACTGCCATCTTTAGAAGTCCATCTTTTCAAGTCAATTGCATTTAGAGTGACGTAACTTTATTTTTCGAGTTATACTCAGCAAGCCCTTTCATTTGATACTCATATTGTAGGAGTGTATTAAAAATAACAATCACTCAGCTAACCCGAGCATACCGAAATTTCAACGCAATCGGTTGAAAACATCTGCTACTAAATTGAGTTGCAAGATTCCATCCGAACAAACATAATACATAAACATACATACATTGCAAGTTAAATTAAGGCTTGTTAAAGATGCGAAAAAGTTGACACAGAATCGTAGTATTAAATATTAATTATTATGACAGTTTAACACGGATTGTTAAACTGAAACGTATCAAAACTTGCAGCAACTTTTATTTAAACAATTGCTTATAGTAGGTATCTACTATAATACTTTTAAAAATCTGTGTGTATATTTTTGTTATTGTCCCCTAATGTAGGTATTTTGAAATCACACTGGCCCCTTGGCTCTGCTATTTTGATTTTTAATGACATATAAGTACGTATAATGTACAATGTTTATTATACTATATACCATAAGTGTCTATGGCAATCGTATATGGACGCATCGTAGCGAATTATGATTATGAATCATTAAACTTTATTAAGCTATTTAGTAATTAGGTACGAGGGAACGTAGGGTCGGACATTTATACACATAACCCTCTTTTAGGTTTATCTCCTTTATCAAAATTAAATTATAGGGTTATATAGTCATATAAGGACACGCCCTACATAACTAATAAGTAGATGAAATACAAGCGAGTAACAAAAACAATAAAAATAATGATAACATATTGTTCAATAATAGAAGGTTACAATATATTTTCTAATAATAAATTAATTTATTAATTGGCTAATATAAACATTCTAATATAATATTGATGTATACAGAATGAGACAGGATATTGCTGTTCCTACTGTTAATGTCAATATTATACAACAATCCACTTGCGTGTTGACCTTGGCAACGATGCCATCTTATGCGCAGGTTTTTCGATAGGTAGCGCACATAAGCAATAACGCAAAAAGAGTTATCTTATATTGTCTCTCACAATTTTGATAACTTTAAAAACATTGTACTTAATATTTAAATTTTAAATAAATACCTAAAGATAACAAAAAATTTTGAACCGAAAAGTAAAATAAAATGTTTGATAACATTCACACTCAAGTAATTAGTTGTTTGCGTATTTGAAGAAATATCAAAATTGACCGGAACAGGATAATAAAAATCATGGCCTTTGTCGTCCTCTTCCTAGTTAAAGCTTATAGATAGAACCTTGATGACATTTTGTGAAACTACCTGTTTATATACACGTTACAGCAATCTTTACTTAACATAATATCGAGGTCATCTTATCTGAAGACATTTTCTTAAATCATATTCGATAATCTAATAGTATTACCTTCACTTAAATATGTCTGCTTCAATAAATATCCGGATAATGAAGTTCAAAGCCTTAATAAATGATTATCTTATAAGTTTCAATTAAAATATTACTGCTCTACTCTCGAATGTACTAAGAGGCAGGCTTCGATTGAACTGGCAGCAAATCTCCGGGATGAGCAACAGCGGGCGTGCGCAGGACGCCCGGGACATCAATACAGCCAGCCTTTTACCTAAATATAGAATACATCGCAGAATCTCAACACACCTACCCACCACCCACCCACCTAAACCTACACGTTTAACTTAAAATAATATAATTCCCTTTTTCTGGTAAACTTTTCATCTCTGCCTTATAATATTATTTAGCTCTAGTTAACTATTCTAGTTTATTTCACAACTCGCAAGCCTAAAATGTCATAATTTTCGCTTAAATGAGGAAGGTACTGCGCAAGTGATCACATCGATTATTATCAAGAGAGTGAGAGACTATCTAAATTTAGAAGACCATTCTATATGCATTTAAATAGATGTATTTGCAAATGACATGCTTCGACTTGCAAAATTAGAAATTGCATGTCGCCTATATAAATACATAGCATGTGTAGCTAGGAAACATTTTATTCGCACATGGTTTTGCCGACGACTGCTGCCTCCATTTTGTGCGTAAAATGCATCAGCGGCATAGTTGCTTAACGTTAGATTATTTTCATATTTGTAATTACTTAATATATATGTAAAATGAAGTCATTTATAAAGTGACAGTGACACTGACGACAAACCTTGTTGAAATAAATTGAAATAATATGTGTTTTATTACCTACTTATTTCTTATTCGAGAGTAACACGAAAATAACACAATTTAATTTAATATAGGTAATAAATAACTAGTATTAAAAACGGCCACTATAATATCATAGCAATAATCTAAAACTGAGGTTTTCTGTAAAATCTTATTTGTCATTATTTTTTAAGCATTGTCTATTGTCTAATATTTTGTATGTATGTATAAAATATTTTAAAATATTCGCAGAAATTGCTATTACCAATTTTGTGGGATTAAACAAAAACATGAAATTGCGTAATTATATTAGGACACCGGTAAAGCTATGCATAAAATGTAAAAAATAAAATTTTGTAAAAACTTTATACTCGTAGGTAATACGCTGAGTAATGATTTATTTAACTTACCAAATATTTATTTGAACTATAAAAACAATAAATAAAATAGAAATTATGAGAAAACTCACCCTTCGCAGCAGCAGCGACGAATTTTCCTACTGATTTTCAAGCATGCGCTCTGAATGTTCGCCCGGGAAATGCAATCAATAAAATCAAATGAGAACTTTTTTATGTTTATTAAAAAAATACTTAGAGAAAAAGAAAACTAACCACATAAGTAAATTATTATATAGTGAAATTAGTTTAACTTATATGCCTATTAGCCCATTTTAGCCGTAATGAAATTTGAAAATCATTGGTAATTGGATAGGAAAACGGATGTACGCATTTTCTTTTCTCAACGCAGATAATAAAAATCCTTAGCCAGCTTATAGCTTATACAGCCTATAATTGTTTTTATTTGTTCCAATATACTAGTATATAACTTGCCTTCCCCTATTGGGGATAAATTTTAAAAACAACAACAACAGTATAATAACTTGCTAGAATTTTATTTATTACCCAAATATATTCATTTCATATCTTCATATCCATGATGCATCTTGTATGCACATTTATATGATCATATGATCGAAAAATATATTACACTTCCTATTATACATAACCTACTATATTAGGATAGGAAATTCATAAATTTTATTGTTAGGATTTCCGTAGAAACGCGTCGAACTTATATTATTAAGGTACTTGGTTAAGGCAGTACAAGATAAAACTTCACCAGAGAAATAATAAAAATATAATGTACATATCTCAAATATTTATATTGTTGTCATATTTATTACTAAAAGAACCCGCGGCTTCGTCCGCACTAAAAGTACGAAAATATTTTTGGCTGTATGTTTGATTCTCCATTTATCGCCTTGGGTTCACCCTCTTTTATGAGGACTACTCTATAGAACTAGTTACTATGTTTGTATATTATATATATAATATTTTCCTGTAGTACCTACCTGAATACCTTTTAGGTAGTCTAAATATTGACTCTAGTAATAATCTATCACTACACAAAGATATTTAAGATCGGTTCAGTACTTTCAGTGTGAACGCGCACATCAATTAGCTAAGATTAAGATAGATAAAAATAGTTTGCGAGTGTATCTTAGGAGACAGACATAGTTTTGAATAGATAAGTTTGCAATAGGTTATAGGTATGTATAATGTATACTATTGCAAACTTTTCTGTAGGCCTTGTCAAGAACTAAGATAACTTTTTAATACCTATACATAGTTTTGATATAGATACTTATTTCCTAAGTTTTGAGCAAGAGTTATCAGTTAGCCATATTTTGTAAGGTCCTCCGTGTCCCGTGTGTTTTCCCGAAGGAATTACCATTTTGTGAAATTAGCAAATGTCGGATTTCTAGTTAGCTCTTCTTGTCAGCAGAACTGCGATCGCCATCTGAACCAGTCAAATTTTCCTTATGGACCAAAATATGGCTATAATAACTAAACTATAATAAAGTAGATGTTGAATTCTAGACAGCAGTCAGCAGAAGACTATTGTCTCTTGATTTTTTTATATTTCTACAAAATTACATTTTTACATTTATAAAGGAAAGACGAGTAGCTATAGTTTTAACACACAGCACAACCAGCATCATTTATATTTTTTTCAGTTTATCACTCTTCGAACACCACTGAACGCGACGATTGGATAAATATTTCAATACGTAAGACGGTAGTAGCCCAGTGGTAAGTTAAAGTAGCTTGATTAACTCAGTGATGCGGGTTCAAAATTTCGGGTCTCGCACCTCTGATATTTTTACGTGAGAATCATTTCTAACATAATTACCACTCTTACGGTGAAGGAAAACATCGTGATCCCGAACCTGCATGTCTAGGAACCTAGCAAGTTTTCAAAAGACATGTGTAGGCCGCTAACCCGCACTTGGCCAGCTTGGTGGGCTATAACCTCTCCTCCGATCCCCTTCGTATTGAAGGGAGACCCAGCAGTGAGACGTTAATAAGGACTGAATACGTAAGGTAGTTTGGGCTATATAATGATCACACGCGACAGGATTCGCAGGTAGGAAGTTTTATAAAATTAAAAGTGCTTAGAACTTTCCGTACTTTGGCAAGCGCTTATTGGCTTTCCTTCCTGTTCCGCGATAGTCACCGGACGTCTTGTCATTCTTATTTTACATTTATTATAAGTTTTAAAAAAAGATATTTTAATAAATTCTAACAAGAGCAAGTACCAGGCGATCAGAAGTAGTGAGGAGTAAACTCAAGACGACCGCATAAACTGTGAACTTAAGCTAAAATGCCTAAAGTTACCAGATCACCACCTGCGCTTCAACATACCTCATCGGATTCAGATGCTGCTAGGATCTCACTCAATACTGATGTTAAAACACCAACATTTGTATCTCAACGCAACAAAAGGCAACGAGAATGTAGTGAGGAAAAATTTTTATCTTTTAAAGAAGAGATTACTTACCTTATAAATGACTGGAAAAATACTCAAAATTCTTTGTTGGAAAAGTTGGTAACAGAAGTCGCCACAATTAAAGAGCAGAATAATCAAATAAAGAAGTCAAACGAAGAAATAGAAAAGGGTATTGAGTTTCTTAATAACCAGTATGAAGATATGGTGAAAAAAATTGAAAATTTGGAAAAAGAACGTAAGCAACATCTACTGCAAATAGCTTCATTAGTAACACGGGTAGAAGACTTGGAAAGAAACTTAAAAGCATCCACCATCGAGATACGAAATGTTCCATTGCCATTACAGCGTGAAACAAAGGGAGATCTAAGTCAGATTGTTCTAAATACTTGTAAAACCCTGAATGTAAATGTATCACAAAAGGAGATCAGAGACGTATACAGAGTCACTACAAAATCTGGTAAAGGCACTATTATTGCAGACATTACCTCGGTATTGACGAAGTCAGAAATCATTCAAGGAGTTAAAACTTACAACAAGCAGCATCCGGACCAAAAGCTCAATTCAGCTGTAATAGGAATAAAGGGAAACCAATGTCCAATTTATGTTTCTGAAGCACTTATTTCTAAAACACGTAGGTTATTCTTTCTGGCAAGAGATTTAGTCCGCTCTAATGAATATAAGTTTTGCTGGACGAGCAACGGTAAAGTTTACTTACGTAAATCACTCGATGCAACACATATTGAGGTGAGGGACGAGGTGCAGTTAGCTTCGCTTAAAAATCAGAAATGACTAGGTAAATATTGTTCTTTTTTAGACAAATACGTCATTTTCACTCTTGTGTTTTTTCATAAACCCTATATATTGAATTACCTTTGTCGCATTAATTGTTTGTTTATTATTAAGTTATATCATTTTGTAATTAGCCACTCTTTAACAGTAAAATACTACACACATTATCACCGAAAAATATGTCAAAAAAACTCCAACATTCCTACAAAATATGTATATATTAATTATGTCACTATTACAATGTTGAAAATTCGATTCACTTACTGATATTAGCAAGTTGATTGCAAACCTAGATAATATTGAGCCCGGGAAATCATACACGGGTGATCTAGATAAATGTAAAGCAGTCGTACAACTCTACAGTTCAAACCATAAAATTTTGACACAAAATATTAGAAGCATAAATAGAAATTTCCCCCAGTTACAAGTCATGTTAGCTAGGTTAGATATATCGTGTGAAATCATTATTTTAACGGAAACATGGAACTCAAAAGTTGTAAATGCACCCATGTTGTTAAATTACGATTCTTACTATACTACAAGTAATAAAAACCAAAATGATGGAGTTATAGCATATGTAAAAGAAGGTTCGGGCTATATTGTTGAAGAAAAACCGCTGACGGATGCTTCATGTTTACTTATTAGAGTAAGTACGGATACCATCGTACTTGGCATCTATAGGTCCCCTTCTGAACGAAATATTAGTAATTTTTTAAGCTCTTTAGACCTTCTTCTATCCGACTATACAAAATACAGTAACATTATATTAGTTGGGGATCTGAACATAGATATTACACAAACCAATGTCGATAATAACTCAGATGAATATCTAAATCTATTAGCATCACATGGGCTGCTACCTGGTCACACTTATCCCACCAGAGATAAAACTTGCTTAGATCACTCGATAATCAAAGCAAAACATCCAGCGCTTACAGTCGTTATAGAAACAAGTCTCACTGATCATTACCCTGTATTAACATGCATTAAATTAAAACAAAATAGTATTATGACAAAAAATACGATTTCACATAAAATTAATTATAATAATATACTAAATGAACTTAAATTAATGAATTTTGACAATATAATATCAACAGATGTGAATACTTATACTGAGAATCTAATTCGCTTATTTCAAAATTTATTGCTCAAAAATACACTTAGTCATTTAACACCTAAAAGAATGCGCTGTATTAAACCATGGATTACTCCAGGACTTCTTCGATGTATGAAAAATCGAGATCGAATGCATATGAAATCTAAACGGGAACCTAACAATGAAATATTGATAATCACATATAAACGATATAAAAATTTCTGCAACGACTTACTAAAACGACTGAAACGTATTCACGACCGAAATGAGTTATCACAGTATGCAAATAATCCTAAATTAAAATGGAAAATAATCAACAAAGTCAGTGATAGACTTAAACCTAAAACTAGCCCAACTCATTTGCTAAATATAGGTATCACAGATGAAGACTCTTTAGAAAAAGTTAACAACTATTTTGCTTCTATTGCTAAAGATCTAGCAGATGTCATCTCTGGTACAAGTTCATCAAATACCGATTCGACACTAAATGTAAACTCTCAAGCAGACTCAATGGCAATTTACTACACGACACAACAAGAAGTTAAATCTGTTCTTTTAAATCTTAAAACAGATAGTGCAGTTGGATGTGATGGGATTTCTACAAAATTTCTTAAAATGGCGAGTAATACCGTAGTTCCGCATATCACACAAATCATAAATCTTTCAATCGATACTGGCATTTTTCCACAATTATTTAAACAATCCGTCATCCATCCCATTTATAAGGGAGGGTCTACAGATTGTGTAAACAACTATCGACCTATTTCTGTATTACCGGCACTATCAAAAATTTTTGAAAAAATACTAAATAAAAGACTTGTAACATACTTAAATAAAAAGTCTATTTTTTCAAATAACCAATACGGCTTTAGAGCAAGTATATCTACCTCTCAAGCCGTTTCTGACCTTACTAACTATGCCGCAAATCTTCTGGATAACCGGGATCAATGTATAGGAGTGTTTCTCGATTTGGCAAAAGCTTTTGACACAGTTTCTGTCCCGCTACTAATTAATAAAATGGAAAATATTGGCATTAGAGGTAAAATATTGGAATTATTTAAAAGTTATTTGTCGAACAGAACACAGAAAGTAACAATAGGCGGAAAACTTAGTGGTGAAGCTCCTGTTTTATTCGGTGTTCCTCAAGGCAGTGTACTAGGCCCCACTTTATTCCTCATCTATATAAATAATCTATGTAAATTGAATTTAAGAAATGGAAAAATATTTACTTTTGCTGACGACACCTCAATATTATTTCATGGAAAAACCTGGATAGAGGCTAAAACAAATACTGAACTAGGGCTTCGTCAAATAAAAAATTGGCTCAACCAAAACATGCTTACACTTAATATCTCTAAAACTAAATATATGTTATTTACAATCACTAAGCGGACTCTTCCCGTTGAACAAACTTTCAAAATTCAAATGCATTCCTGTCTTAAAGGATGTTCCTGTCAATGTGACGTATTAAACAGAACTAAAACCACACGTTATCTCGGTGTCTTGTTAGATGAAAACCTTAGTTGGAATCCACATATAAAAGAAGTTACAGAAAAAACAAGAAAGTTAATTTGGGTCTTCAAAAAACTGCGAGACGTGGCTGACACTGCCACCTTAAAAATGGTTTACAGCGCTTTGGTTGAGTCTATAATAAATTACTGCATCACATCTTGGGGTGGGGCTTGCAAATCACATCTTTTAAAACTAGAAAGAGCCCAACGAGCTATATTAAAAATTATGTCATCAAAACCGTACTGTTATCCCACAACCTATTTATATCGTAATTGCGATGTCCTTTCTGTCAGACAATTATTTATTAGAAGTACAATAATCGATCAACATCGGAAACTAACATATGACCATAGTTTCTCAAGAAATAGACTGAACCATAAAATATGTAAAGTAGAACGGTACAAAACCTTTTTCATTCATAACTTTAACTGTTATCTAGGCCCCATGCTTTATAATAAATTAAATAAAATTCTTAACATATATCCGCACAACACTTACCAATGTAAAAATATTTTAATAAAGTGGTTAAAAAATCAGAGTTATGATGACACAGAAAAATTAATCGCAATGATTAAATAAATTATAATAAACTCATCAACTACATATTTTTACTTAATACTACTTACATACTTTTTACACGCATGTACACATAAACATATATACATACATATATACAGGAACAAGCACACGGTACCTATTTACCATTTAATACATTTATCACAATCCCACACATATGTTCATATGAGTGATAAACAAATAAATGATTATTAATATTGTAATATTTAATGCAAAATAAATACCTTAATAAACAACTATATTGTCTTAAACTAATTTTGTTAAAAAAAAAACTACTAGAAAAAAATAAAAAATAATATCGCACCTTTAATAATAAACTGAAATAATTACAAAATTACAATTGTTGGGAAATCGCGTTTGAAATTTTGCAAATATGATGCAGTCTACATTTTTCCAAATAAAAATAAAGATTGAAACTATACAGTAACACTAATATAATATAAATATTGCCAATAGAGTAGTCTTTCAAATGATATATAAAGATCATTATTATTATTTATTAATTAAATAATACAAGGCTTTGAAAATCATACTAGCGACTTAAATCGTTTTATGACTAAAATACAAGCAAGTATTTAAAAAGATACGCGGGACAAAATATATTAGTTTAGTTTATTATTAACAAAATATCTGAAAAACTTTATACATTGAGGTATATTGCTATATTCATATATTAAAAAGATAAGATTGCAGTCCTATTACTTAAAGCGACTGTTTAATATTAAAATGACATAGTTTTCCAAAACAAAAACTACTTTTTATTATTACAAAACATTTTAATTAACATTAATATCTAATATAAATTTAGAGAAAACCTTTACTGTTAACACTATTAAGTATTACATCTCACAAGGAGCTTCGCTATAAACTAATATTTAATCAGTAGTACAAATTAGGTGTTTAGATTACCTGCATTCATTTTTATTATTATCCTTGTAGGCGTTCTTATTATAATCAAATATTACAATAGCATCAAAATAAAATATAACTTTAAAACACAACATTTATAATAATAAAAAATGTAGTAAAAAAAACTAAACTTTTTCATTGGAATGAATGAGATCAAAATACTAATAATCAAGGTAAGCGTCGGTACTAATATATAAAATGAGATGATATTAGATTACTACTACTACTATGCACATTCATTTTCTACAATCTATAACATTGTATTATAGAAATTTGCATAGTAAGCAGGAATTAAACCTTTTGTGAGAAGCTCTTTCAAATCTTTCTTCTTATTGGCGCTTAATTTTTGTTGTTCAGAGTACGCTTGTTTTAGCACTATATCTTTAACATTCCTTAATCTTCTTTCTCTTATTTCTCACGTTTACCTCTTTGTAGGCTTCATCCTCGTAAGAAGTTTTGTAGGCAAATGTAAACGGATTTCCTTTAATCATCCTTAAATGCTTTATATCATTCCAATTTACAGTTTGTCCCGACGTGTTGATGTTAAAATTATACCCCCAGTCCTCTTGAATTTCTTTAATGTCCATAAATGAATCAAAAGTCATTTCATGAACATTAATAGCCGGATTACTTTTTTTTGCAGACTTGATTAGAGTTATATAGTATTGGTCGGGAGTATAAATTGGGCCTGACTTTAGGTTCTTTCTTACTTCCTTTGCAATGAGACTGTGCACACTATCTGCTTCATTCTGCGTGTGGCCTTTGATAAGGATCTTATGAGTTATACTATTTATATTTAATTGTTGTACAGCGTACATATTATATAATGTTGCGATAAACTTTTTTTTTTTATGGTAAAAAGGGGGCAAACGGGCAGGAGGCTCACCTGATGGGAAGTGATCACCTCCGCCCATGGACATCTGCAAGCCAGGCTTGCAGATGCGTTGCCGGCCTTTCAGGAAAGGGAGGGATGGAGGAGGGAGGGAAGTGGGAGGGAGGGGGGAAGGAGAGTGGGCCTCCCGGACTCTCACTCACCGGACGAAACGCGACAGCATAGCTGCCACTTCACGCCGGTCTTCTGTGAGAGAGTGGTACTAATGAACTATACGGAGCGTGCCGGCCCATTCGGTTGCTACCCGAAGGTAACAAGCATGGCACTACCACTAAACTTGTTTTTGTTCTGACCATAGCAATTGTCAGAATAAAAAATTACATTCTTTCCTTCCGTCCCTTCTTCACCACTGATTTTCTTCAAATATTCCCACACACAAGACCCAATTTCTATCGCCCCACGTTTAGGGTCCACTACTGTCCAAAAATAACAGTGAACGTTATCGTATGCAGTTTTGCTGTCTGTATTTTTAAGTTCCGTCAACGTTAGATTATAGCTGTTTAGTTTAGACTTATAATAAAAAGCCGACGTTTCTCCTCTAGGACATTGCAAAACGGCTTCCAAATCATAAATTACAACTTTATTCATTTTATCTGCCTTGATTCTATCATTCAACTTTTCTTCCCTACTCAGCCTTTTTTCTTTTAAATGGACTAGATATTTATCTTCTATAACCACGTTTTGGTCACAGTTAGAGTTTTCATAACTGACACATAGATCACATTGATCTTTTCTGGGGCGAAAGAAACTTAAATTATAATCAGTGGTAAAAATTTTGTAGTACGTTATATAATTTCCGCTTTCTTTGCCATTTTCTGATTGTAAGTGTGCGAAATCTTTGTAAAGGTCTTTAATAGTTTTACCACCATCTATATACTATCGTGTGGTTTGTGTCCTAACATAGTGGGATTCCAACCGAGGCATAGAGTCAATGTGTTTTTTTATTTCGGTCACCAATTCGGGATTTATTTTTTTTATTTTGGCCGTGTTTTCCACGCCTCTAAAATCATTTAATAAAAAGCAAAACTATCATCTAATAATTCACTCAACATCGTAAAATTTTAATAATAAAACGTAATAAATATAAAAATTCCTTACAAATATCGTAATGTTTAATCATTAACCGAATTAAATCTAATTTTTGCCCAGTTAAATAGCCATCTTTTAAAAGCAAAATGAAATAACTTAAACAGGTTCATTTTACATTCAAAATAATAAAAATGCAAGCAGGTACCTTTTTATAACAAAACGAAATATTGGGTATTAGATCAGTTACATACACGTCTCACTCTTGTCGCTGCTGACGTAACACTAAATGGCGCAATTAGTGTATACTCATTGGCCCACTCCGTCAAACAAAAAGAGACGGCAGATCCTCTATTTCACTTGTGGTTATTCGAATCAAGCGCCCGTTAGACTGTACGTACTATTTACGCGGACTTAATTCGTTTTTTGATTAAATGTCAAAAACTGTGTTTTTTCTATTATTTCGGTTTATTATTAAAGGTGCGATATATTTAAAAATTTGTCTTAAGTCTATTCTGTGAGTGGTCTAACTATACAAGTCTTAAGAATGTTAACGTTTATGACGGTACATGAAAAATAAAAAGAGTTTAGTATCAAAATGTACATAAATTGTCAATTTTTAATATTATGTGGTGTTCGTATGTAAATATAATTTTTAGGTGATATGATTGTTTAGTGCTTATTATTATTTTATGTCATGGAGGAAGGAACTGCCAACTGTGATACAGGCTCGGCCTAGTACAGTCGGCAGTGACTAACCAAAATTCACGTAAGCATTATGTCTTGTAATTAGCTGATTAAAAACAAGAAAACTGTAATGAAATGTAATTTGTGCCAATAAAGGTATTATTATTATTATTATCTAAAGTCGCAATAAACCACTGTCATATGTACTGGCACTGCAGTGTCTCCCAGTTACAGCTTCTCTTCGCGCTGAACTTAACATTTCTATTGACCATAAAGATCATGGAATGCTTTCATAGAAGAAGCGATACATGGAGGTTTCGTTGGATAATTGTCGAAATTAATGATGTTGTAATTTGCATTTCATTTGCCCACTTATCATAGTAGTACTAAACTTTAAAAATATATTAGACTTGTGACTAATAAATAAAACAGTAATCGTAAATTTAGTTCGTTTATTTTCATATAAATAATGTGGTACAATATTATAATTTATATGATCCAAATTATGATAATCAAAATAATAATAACTATTCTTTAGGGTATTACACAAAATAATATTAAAAATTAAATACGAAACGCAAAATAGCTTAATCTATCTTAACTAATGTAGAAAATAAACCTTTGATAGCCAGTTATAGTTGATGTTAAGCATGACCTATCCAATAGTAATGGAATTAATAGTTGCACTATCACAACGGCGAATACTCAAGTGGTTGATCTAAAGCCTGTTAGTATTATCGGTTATTTCTGTATAACAAATCATAAATAGTCATAGTAATTTTATATAAATAAAATATTATATATTTTGTCTCTCTCCCGCACTGTACGAGTATGTAATGATAAATTGAAAATATGTATAAGTATAAAAAAGATTTTACAGTATTAATTATATCCCATTGGAATGTATATTTTAAATAGTTAAAATAAGTCACTATTTTATGTAGATATAGCAAATATATAGAACTATAATAGGACTTCTGCCAGAACCTCTGTTAATTAAAAAAAAACTAATAATTCTGTTGCAGGCAAATTAATTAGAGAATAAACATTTTTTTTTCTTGTTATCATACTATAAATTAACACGGATGCGTAAATATTAGAAATTAAATCATTCAAGAGTATCGAAGCGAGTTAGTTATAGTGAGAGACAGTGAATGGCACTTCTGCTTGTCTCATTGTCGCGTATATCGTGTCGGACATGAAGATATTATGTACCTATACAAATAGTAGTATATATAGTATTTTTTTACTAATTCACGTTTACACCTTACTTTGATATATCACAATCACTGTACATATTTGAAAATGGAACGTTCAGTTTAAGTGTCGTACAGGTTTGCCAACTTTATACAAAGATAACCGAAACCGATCGTGTGTTAGTGTCATTTTCATTTGCCTCCGGGCCATGGTAAGTAGCTCCCCCAGCCCCTTCCGGGATTAGGATCTTGACCTAAAGCAAAGAAAAATAATGTGTTATATATTAAATATAATATGTATGTATAATGTATATAAATATATAATATGTATATATTTTATATGTAGAGTTATTAATATTTTATTTTAAATATGCAGCATATATGTGCAGTATGGTATATTATTATCTTTCCCTTTAGTATAAGTTTGTAAAAAACTTATACTAAAGGGGGTAAAATAGATAGTTTGTAATATATGTATGTATGTGTATATAATTATTTTTATTTCAAGCATTATATCGCTCGCTGACACATTCTTTTACATCCACAGGTATAGTTTATTTTTTCTTACTTGTCTTAAGTAGTAAACAAATATGGCGGACAGGTAACCAAAGATAATTAATAGAGATGGCAATGACGAATGAATGACAACGACTGAACTTAATGATTTTTATGCAGTGAACGTAAAGTATTGGATAGAAATAATACGACAAGTTAATTTGATATTTGATTTATTACTCGCATATGACCTCCTTACTAATAATAATTTTAATAATTTTATTTTCCTTTTTGTCTTAATATAAAGTCATTTTTAAAACTTTAAACTAAAAAAGCAAATAATCGATCGAAAGATCTCCGAGAGCGAAGTCCCTCACTCCATTTTATTACACAGTGCAATAAGATAAGAAATAATAATAATTACAATTACAAATAAATAATCAGTATAAGTTGGTTAAAAGCAATTAAAAATCTTCTATATTCTACAGACGACACTCCTATTTTAAAACCTAAAAATGTCGTACTTTGTAATTTACAAATATTGTAATTTTTTTAAAAGTTCAGTTTCCATTCTCGCCAAATAATTTAACATGTTACATCTCTATGATTCAAAGACAAAGTAGCGTAACGAAACGTCAAAATGTTGTGTTCATACTTTATCTGCAGAATTTGGTTCTGTTAAAATTTCAATTTTACCAAAAATAATGTGTTCAAATCATAAATTAACAGCTTTTATTAGTGTAATTCATAGTGTGTGTGTTTCTAAAATACTTATAAACGATGAAACCAAGTCTAAAATGCGGGATTTTCCAAAAAAATAAGTGATTTTCGTTCAAGGCAATGTTTGTTTACCATTTAGGACACGTAAGGAAAAATAGACTATAGACTAAAAGAGATCTCTTTCAAGGATAACTTTATTAACAAAGTTTTTTGTTTTTATATTTTCTCTTTGACGTTTTAAGTACAATAAAGTGTATAGGTACAGTCGTAAGCAATGACATGTATACATTGACAACTTTTCAAATATATGTAAACATCAATCGTTTCAAAAGAAAGTATACAAGCTTTGTGTCAAAATAAAGTATACGTAAGATGTTTCATAATTATGTATACATTTTTATCAATTCATAGTAAATAACATAAAACGAATATTATTGTATACTTTTCGTAATATAAGTAGTTAGCCATTAGTCTGTGCACAAAAAAGTGCACAGGTTTGCGCTCGAAAAGCATAAAATAATATTTTCGTATTTGAAACAAAGTTTTCTAATGCATATATAGTGTGTCTCTTCCATTAACATTTTTTAGTTCATATTTTATGACAATATTATGCTATTACTTATAATAATTCAATTCCCATTTAAATTTCCGCCACGCTTTTATGTGGGTGGTCCATAGAACCAGTTATTGTATTATCCAGTAAGAATAAACGATTATCCTGTAGTAAACGGTATCCTAAATATTGACCTTAGTAGGTAATTAGCGTTTAGTAGTCGATTAGCGATAATGGTTGCTGATATATTTTATCTGTTTCATAATAAAACTTCCCAATAAAGTAACTGGCAGATAAATTTAGATGTATTTTGCCCGTTTAACTCAAACTCAGACTTGAACCCCCATCACATGGATATCGAAGCAAGCGCGTTACCACAGCGACAACAAATTACAATGTGTCAAGATAAATTTATATTAGGCCACATGTTATTTGACGGAACGGCAACCGTCGTAAGCGACGCGACGTTGCCGTTTTGCGCATCGATACAAAGACGTCAACTTAAAATCTATTTTGAAAAGTCAAATAATTCACTATCTATCATAAACATATATAATAAAATAATTGTAACTGAGTCAAATCTGTACATAATTTTTTTTTTAAATCTAATTAAAATAGATAAAAATGTTATTAAAATAGATAGACATTATTATCCATACAATGAAATCTATCGTTTTTAAAATTTTTGTCTGTCTGTCTTTCTGTGACTGCATCACGAGAAAACCTCAGGACAGGTTTTGATGATGATTTTGTAAGAAATATCGACTAACCGTTACAAACCGACTATAAAACGTCACACGGTGTGTGAAATCTAAGTATTTTGTTTCCAGTCTTTAGAACGCGGGCGGGGCCGCGGGAAATGCTAGTTTCTTACATTTTTAAAAAGATACATTTTTTTAAATATTCTTCTAAAATATAAAATATGAATTAATCATAGTGTGATAAAAATCATAGATAAGTATACTCAACCAGGTGGGGATTTGCGAATTGACCTGGAGTGCAGACTTGTACTCTTCCTCTCTTACCTCTCTTACACTTACTTATATGACCTCCTGGTCCTGTTACCTGCATCTTACAGGAGCTTATGCAATTATTATGGTGGCCGAGTTTTGGGCTTCTTTTTTTTTTAATCTTTATTTTTAAGGGGTTTTGGGCTTTCTTACTTTAACTATTGCCATCGACTCAGCAAGAAGAAGAAGACTCAATGCATAGAAAGTATATACGGTACTTACATCCATACATCAATTGTCTGTCTGTCTGTTAGTTTCGGCTAATCCTCGAAACGGCTACACTGATTTTGACGGGACTTTTGACCTCAGATATCGTAGCTAATGTTTTATGGAGTAACTTATGCTACTTTTAATTATGAAAACTATTTTATTTATTTTATCTTACGCCGAGCGCAGCGGTCCGGGCTCGCTAGTGGTAAATATTAATTATAAAAAAATTAGGTTTACGTTCAAAAATTTGCGTAAATCAATCAAATCAAAATATTTTTTATTCAAATAGACTTTAACAAGCTCTTTTGAATCGTCATTTTTACATTATCAAAATTAAAAGTCAGTCTGTAAGTCTGTGAGTAAACTACCACCGGCTCGGAAAGCTGTTCTGCTGAGAAGAACCGGCGAGAAGCTCAAACTCGGTTCGTAAAAGAGACACAGATGAACTTACCGTTTAATCATAGCTATCCAAGGAAAACTCAATACAACCAATTATTATTTTTTCCTGTAAATTAAAATGCTTTTATGTAATGAAAAGTATCCTAAGTCATGGTCCGAGAAATATGTTATAGGTAACTAACTACACAATTTGGTTAAAATCGGCCAAGTACTTTTTGTGTTAAACGAAAACATACAAACAGACAAAAAAATTAAAACATATTTTTTGGAATTTATATTCAATGCACTATACGTTACAGTATTTTTTTATAAAAACAAAAAAAAATATTTCATGTATAGATTTTTTAACTCACTGTTCTTTTATAATTATACGTATTATTGTATATTCTTATAAATTCACAAAATATGTGTTATACATATAATACTCAATGATGATGACGAGCCACGTTCATCACGGCTCACTCCTTGTCCCTAAATCGCCATCCAGTATATAATGCATAAATTAAAAGATACGCACGAAACAAAAATTAAAAAAGTTATCCACGCGCGGGATTTGAACCCGCGTCGCAAGGATATTAAACGCATACTACAACTACGCCAATTGAGCTATGACAACTTAATATCATTGGGCGAATTCATGAAAAAGTAAGTTTCTCATAACAACGCAAACTAAACAAATAGAGAATTGTCAGTTGTAATTCTAATAATTTCGAATTCTTTTCAATGCTTTGTTACACATTAAAATTTTAAATAAACTGATCTTGTCCTCGAATTGTCAAAAGTTTAAAACTGTCATCCAATGTTGTGAATGTCTTACAAACGCTCTTACACATACACATATGCACAGTCTATTACGCGATAATATTTGTATTATACGTATGATTCAAAATTGTATTATAATATTTAAATTTAAATACATAATAATACATTTTTAAAAGCAAAGTATTATGCTTCATTTTCCGATGCAAGAAGCCTAAGATCTTAAAACATATTTTACTGTTAATTATCTAATTAATAAGTTTACGAATCATGGTGTTACAATATTTTAAATCCTGTCTGTGCTGTTGGCTGCAGAAGATATCTCATATACCCTGGGTAAAGCTGTTTAGGAGAGCTCTGCCTAAAGTGAATCCAAGGCGCATCCTAGAGAATCAGATCGCAATTAGTCGAATTGATTCAATCACTTAAAATATAAAAATAAATTAAACTTCTAACGACCAGTTTAAAGAATTCACGTATTTAATGAAAGAGACACAGTATTTGTATTAGAAAACTTTGTTAAATACGAAAATAATATTTAATGTTTTATTCTTAGTTCTTAGACTTATGACTACATAGTTATAACACGAAACTTGTATATAATAGTATTCGTTTTATGTTATTTACTATGAATTGATAAAAATGTATACATAATTATGAAACATCTTACGTATACTTTGTTTTGACACAAAGCTTGTATACTTTCTTTTGAAACGATTGATGTTTACATATATTTGAAAAGTTGTCGATGTATACATGTCATTGCTTACGACTGTACAAATAAGGCTAAAAATTAAACGTAACAAAAACTTAATTATAACGAATCATTAAGCATGTTTAAAAATTGTCCTTAGTTGTGTAAAACTCCATTTATTACTCTGTAATAATCGAATCTAAATCGAATCCGGTGGAACAGAATGTCGATGTGAAGAGCGATAGAGACTATTGACCCTACTAGCATTTTGCTCAAATTGCTCAAACGTGTATTATATATACATATAAAATATAAATTATAAATGTATATATAATACACGACTTATTAATAGATTTAGAATTTATAAATAAGTATATGAAATTACCTTTAGCAATTGCCTGTATTTTATGTGTCTCATCTGAGGTAAGTGTTAAAATTTTTTGCAGCACTGGCACTAAACGACTGCGCTCGTCTCCTGGTGGCAACGTCAGGAACTAAACCAAATATGTAATTATATTATGAAGAAATCCATATCAAACAATGAAATAAAATGTATTAGAATATAATATCATAAATATATATTAAAAAGATCAACTTTGGTCTTTGTACTTAATTGTATGTTCAATTTAATGTACAAGATAATGTATCACACATTATCATATTATAATACTACTAGCTGTACCCGCGGCTTCGCTCGCGTTCATTTTTTTAATTGCTAATCAACCTCATTGGGTTGATCTGTAGGAAAAAAAATTGTCTAAAAAATAAAAAATAAAAATTTAGGGGTGGACTACCCTTAACATTTAGGGGGATGAAAAATAGATGTTGGCCGATTCTCAGACCTACTCAATATGCTCACAAAATTTCATGAGAATCGGTCAAGCCGTTTCGGAGTTCAAGTTCGAACCCCGTGACACGAGAATTTTATATATAAGATTTAGGTGCATCTTTAAAAGTCATATTATATGTAACAAATATAACTAAGTTAACTAAACATACGTAACGAATAACTACTTATTACATAATATTATATACGTCATACCTACGATCTAAGTATATCATCACCAATTCTGAACCATTACGTATAAAGGTCCGCGCGCACTAGGCGTAACTGCACTGCAGCGGAGCGACGCGACGCGACGCGGCACCGCACTGCAAAATATTCTTTGTATGAAGCAGCGTAACCACGCCACGCGGCAACGCACGACATAGCCGCGTAGCGTACTAATTCATACAAAAAATATTTTGAAGTACAGTGTCGCATACGCTCCGTTGTAGTTCAGTTACGCCTAGTGCGCGCGGACCTTAATCCTTCGTTTAACCCATTTGGCGCCTCTGTACCTGATTGAGTACAGCAAATTAATTGAGGGTAGTTGTCAAATTTTTATAGTGACTGTTGTTTTTTTTACTCGTTTTATTAGTAGACGGGTATTACAATGAAATAGAAATAATTTAATAGGGGGAAATTCATAATAATTGTCAGCGAGAGGATTCTATCGCGTTATTATTTAGTTAAGCGTATAATCATTACTATTGGTAAGTTCATTATTTAATTATTTCCTAGTGCTTATATAATACCAGTTTTTATTTTACGAATTTAGTTTTGTAGATAACATACTTATTTATAAAATAAATGTTAAACCAGTGTTGTATGACTTACATTCGCAAAGTAGACTTGCTAGAAATACTAGTGTACCCATTTGGGTACAGCGGCCGAATCCATATAACGAATGTACTTTTTTTCAGATTTTTACTACAATGAGTTCGAAACATTTTAATGTTTCTAACAAGTGTAAGGATTTAGAGGAAGCAGTTAACGTTGGTTTGGAAGGCAGTGACAATGAGACTGATAATGACTTCGCGATCGTACCACCAGAACCCAGCATGACAGATGAAGAAGAAGGTTCCGATGTGGACATGGTTACTGCCTCTTTGCTGCGGGATAAGCCAGGTGAAATAGAGATATTTCGGAGTAACGAGGATACAATTTCAAGTGGCGACAATGACAGCAGTGATGATGAACCTTTGGCTGAAAAGGCAAAGGGAAGTTTTCGTCAACGGCTAGATCAGCCAGAAAGGCGTAAGTGTTCACTAACATATTATACTTTTACATTCCAAGATATATCTGATGTGCAAGATAGACAGAGGCTAGTAAAAGAACAGATTGAAAATCTCACCCCAATTCAAATATTTGAAAAAATATTTGATTATGAGTTGATTAGTTTGATAATTACAAATACAATTTTATATGCTAATCAAAAAGATCGACATACTTTTCAACAAGACTGTTGATTTGAAACAGTTTAAAAGTATATTGATATTATCTAGGTATCATAAGTTACATAAAGAAGATCTATACGGGTCGTATGATGAAGATGTAGGTGCCGAAATGGTATCAAGATGCATGACAAAAAAAAGATTTCGGGACATAAAAAAGAATCTTCATTTCGTAAGCAACGACGAAGCCAATAGTACCAGGGACAAAACGTTCAAAGTTCGACCATTAGCTGATATTCTAATGCATAAATTTCTTCAGTGAATAAATTTCTTCAATCAATGGAAATATTTTTATGCAATGTGATGAATCAATGGTAAAATATTTAGCTAAGCAGTTTATCCGAGAAAAATGTTTCGACGTACTATTGCGAGGTACGCCAGAAAACATAAAATAAGGCTCGACCTTCGTCTTCATTGGCCTCAGGCTTGCTTCAAAACGGTATAGGACACTATCCTCAAAAATTTGAAAAGACAATACAATGTGTTGTTTGTCACGCCAGAGTTCGTTGGCAATGCAAAAAGTGTATAAAAACATTGTGTGTTGAAAAACAATGTTTCGAAAATTAGCACTCATAATACGCCACTGTACTCAATTGGGTACACTCCTCTCTTAGGGGTAGTAAATGTTTTTATTTACTTTTGTCGTACTTTTATGTTTATTTGATATGTAAACAATAGTACAATAAACATTTCATAAAAATATCTCTGGTGTTATCATTTTGGCGGTTAATGGGTTAATAAAAATGACTTATTTTAAGGGTGGTTGCGTATACATTTAAATTTAAATCGGCATTTCTCATAATAGTGTACTGAGTTCTGCCAACATATTATTAGAATAATAGCTATATTGCAGCGATATGGACCATCGTTCCGCTCGGATTCGTCTTCGGGTACGTTTTAAGGGTTAGTATAAACAAGATTTCTTAGAGATGATAATATTTTCCAACAGTGAGAAGTATCCTATACGCTGACCCGGATAACTAGCTATCATCACACCAAATTTCATCCAAAACTGTCCAATGACAATTTCCAGACAAAAATTCTAAAAATATCGATAAGTGACTATTACATATTTCAATGAAATTTTCCAAAAAATATTTATTTTACTGATTCGACTAATTTAGAAAATTATTAAATATGTATGTATAGTTTATGAAGTAGAATAAAGTAGAAGAATATTTAACAGTTACCTTGAGCGTAACATTCTTCATGTACTCGGTGTTGTGCGCGTGCGGCGCGGCGCGCACGCGGCGCAGCTCGCCCTTCAGCAGCTCGCTGAGCTGGCCGAGGCGCGCGCACTCGCGCTCCGACTCCGCCAGCAGCACTGTCACGTGCTTCACTCTATACGCACGATAACATCACAGTATGAAAATACATACAGTAGGAGTTCTTACATTTGATGGGATGCTGTCAAATGTAAAGGGTCGAAAAAACCCACGCAATTGGTTTCAAAAATCAGCATCATTTGTGGTATGGGTTACAATTTAAAACATTAACCCTAACACCTTTTTTCATTGTCACATAAATGAGTACGCACACGTAAAGTACGCCTTACACGACGTATGTTAAGCTAAAGAGGTCAATTATGGTTCAGCATCACTTAAACTTTTTCAGAAACGAGAAAGTGCTCATTTAGTGCTAATTTAATGCTAATTTTACAGCAAATTTTACACTCCAGTAGATTGAACAAAAATTAGAAAACTGCTAGCTAAATTAAAGACCTTAATTAAAATTAAGCTAGCAGTGTCTGCCCTCCTAAAACGCTAAACGCGTAATACAGCATCAAATCAATTAAGTATTAACCTACTGCTCAATTAGTGCTGTCCATCCATGAAGACAAATATATAAATTTATGTATTTTTATTTTTATCTACCAGAACTTGCTAATTTAAAGGTAGAGAATTCTACGGTTCCTACGGCGCCACGATTTGAAGGCGGATTTGTTTAGATCTTAACGAAATAAGACGAGTAAGAATAATCTTTTGATATCTCTCTCTCTCTCTGATCTTTACATTTATTACAATAATGTCTTAAAAAACGATCAATTAATTACTAATTTACTAACATCGGAATAAGCTAGGTAACAGGGTACTTCAGAATAAAAAAATACCTTTCTTGCTGGGCCTGGACTTTTCTTCTCAAATCGGCAATCTCTTGTTCTGAAGTAAGAGAAAGGGAAGAAGAGTCGAGGAAATCATTGTCAGGAACTCCTTCTTCTAAGAGCCTCTCTAAAGGTACAGGAGAACGTCTTCCGCCACTTAATAGAAGTGATTTCGACAATGGTGGGGATGGAGCTGCTTCAGAACCCTAGAATTAAATCTTCATATAGGTATTAAACTTATATTTACTTACGCGAAACCTGCTAATCACTACATAGTATAAAACAAAGTCGCTTTCTCTGTCCCTATATCCCTATGTATGCTTAAATTTTTAAAACTACGCAACGGATTTTGATGCGGTTTTTTTTAATAGATTCAAGAGGAAGGTTTATATGCATAACTAGCAGATCCCGCGGCTTTGTCTGTGCTAAATCTAGGGAAGAGCCTGAGCAAAGTGAGGGCGAGTCGCTAGTTGGAAATAAATGTCCTTGTACATTTTTTTTAAATCAAGTGATTTTTTATGAGAAGTAGAGTATTAGATTTTTTAAAATAAAACTATCTATTTAGATTTATTCTCAGATTTATTTTTATATTTGGTCCCTGACGTTTCAAAGACTTTATAGAACTCATGATCACGAAAGAGTCTCTACCGAAATCCGGACAGAAACTTCTGTTGAAAATGTCATATTCGTCTAAATCTAAGAAAGCATTAGACCAAAATTGTTTGAGTAATTATTGTGCGTAATAAAAACGCCATAATAAAGTACACTAACGCTTCAATATAATAAATAAATTCTTTCAAGTGTTCCTACATAGGATATAGTGCCCACTTGTAGTGGTACTTGTAATAATAATCCCTATTACGTGTCAGAAACACGTAAGCCATTGTTAACATAAGTATCGGACACGTGCCATATTGCATGTATAGTATTATTACTGTGAAGTACCGATTTATTACTATTTATTAGTTTCAGTTATGATAAATGAATTGAAAGAAAAACTATTGATTAGAGTACAGCTGATAACAAAATATAATTAACTGTAACACATATTATAAAAAATAAGACATATGATTATGAACCCGATGTCTTTATTAACAAATAAGTTTTTATATCACGATAGATATAACACCTACTTATTCTATTTGATGATACAGAGAATCAATGTTTTAAGTTTAATTTTAATAATTGTCTCTTCTTAGTTCAAAAGATATATTTATGAATATTGATAGGAATGTGAGTGGTATGCAACTAGGTAAATTTCAGCATCAAATATAATCTGGATGAAAAAATAGATTAATTTAATCACATTGTTATACAGCAGCAGTCAAAATAAAATAAAATTATTAAAAAGTTTTGAAGTTATCATGAGGTCAGAATAATACATTTAAAGGATGATAAAATAAAAACGTTTGACCAAATACCAAACAAAAAAGTTAAATCCAAACCATAACGGTTACCAAGTTTCAAACGGGTCAAATAGACCTTTTATTGATATATAGTCGATCGATCAAGTCACCTTTCAAGTAAAAATTGGTTAATTCAATTGGGCACAACTATGCCTCAGACAGACACATAGATAGACATATTAAATTTATAACAGCTCTCTTCTGCGTCGGGAGTCAATTAAATAGTAAAATTTAATAATTACATTAAGAACATCTAATATTATGAACACAAAATACTCCTAAATAATAGTCTAATTAAAGTGGCCGTAGAAAGTATTTTTATAGTAGGGCTACAGTAACGATAAAAATTAAATCAAAAAATAGAACTTTCCTTGTATTGTCTAAGAATGATCATGAATTCTTAAGTAGGTATATAATATATTTTTGATGTGCGAAATAGTCTGTGAGTCAAAACTATGGCGACACATAAACTTGCGTTATATCAACCAATATCTGACTCGCACAGGGCTAAATTTTGTTAAGTACAGAAAAATAAAAAGAACAAAAGAAACTACCTCTCCTTCCTCTCTCGGTATGAGAGACACATTGATGTCCATCTCGTTATCGCTGCCCTCGTCCCTAGGAATAACGGGGATTGTGTACTTCTCACGACTCGAGTCTTCAAGACGTTTTCCAGCTTTAACGTTTTCTTCCAAACGTGCGAGCTGTTTATTGAGGCTCTCTGTTTCCTTTTGTAATCTAGTCTCTAGTTCACTTATCTGTGTCTTGTAGCACTGGGTTAATGTTGAAATCTAAAGAGAAAAGAACAAAATCTAGTTCAAATCATATAATTAACAATTATTTTTTTAACATAGCCTAACCTCGTTTTTCTCGGGTTTATTCCAACTTACTCCACAAATTTCAGTTTTGTTTGCAAAATGTTTACAATTTAAATTATTTGAAACCTATTTTCTTAAAAATACTACAAATAATTGTATACACCAAATGGAATGACCTGTTCTCTATCTTTTGTATTCAGACCTTCGAGTCCAACATGTGACGAGTGAAAAGCATATTATACATTTAAATATTCATAAAAACCATATAATAATCTGTGCAGTAGTTTGTAAGAATATACCAAAAAAAATTGTAGCTATGAATGCGCCGTGTCAATCATAAAAAGGGATTTTGGCAGAACATGACGATAAAAATAGTTTCATGTCTTAAGCACCTGTTGACGAGAGATATGAACTTCTGCAACTTATTATGACGGAAAAAGTTCTCCGAAGCAGAGACATTTATTGCAAAATTAAATGCAACAATTATTACATCTCGCAAAGAATAAAAACTATTCGAAGTTGACTGCTACACTTTGCTCGTAAAGATAAAAATTAGCCTGTAGGGAAATTTATTTTATCCTGTTCATTTTTACATTATTGTAATTTTACATTACTTTTGCAGCGTGGTGAATTATGATCTAATAGGAGGCTTATATCATGCTGCAGTGATGCGTTAAAGAGGGCTAAATAGGTATAATACCTGTATCTTATGTTGCGAGCGTTCCGAGTCGAGCTGGTGCGAGAGCCGCGCGAGGTCGGCCTGCAGGCGCGCGGTGCGCTGCTGCGCTCGCGCCGCCTCGCCGCTAGCCTCTGCCAAGCGCTTCCTACCAGATTCTACCTCTGCATTCATATCTGAGCATTGCTGTCTGTTGACAATATTTACAACTAAATAATAAAAAAAATCATATAAATATGTGTATAACAGATAAGTGGATTCGGATAAAACTTGGCGCACAGATTAATTACCTCTTGGACAAATAACTAATAGTTAGTTTAGTTTAGAACTTCCTTTATTATTTACAAAAATTTAAAAAATGCGGAATTTAATAACATCATATTGTTTCTTAAATTAGTGCTTAGAAATGAATTTTCTCCGGTTACTATGCGACCTATTATTACAATAAATGCCAATAATAGACTTACTCTACTGTATTAAGCTTTTGTGTTAACGTCTCTACTTGAGCTTTCAACGCTGCCGCCTCTTCCTTCAACTGCTCTTCTTGGCTGTGGTCGAATGTTTGATTTTGTCGCAGAACTGCCTGAGCTCGTACCTATAATAGCATTATTAATAAATTCACTTTAACAACTTTATTATAAATATTTTTTTCATTAAATACTAGAATAATTAATTATTAAATTTATCATATAATTAAAAAATATATACTTTATAACTAGTGTATTCTGTTTTCAAGTCAGCTAATTCTATATTTGTGATGCGCAGCTTTTCATTCAACTCTGCGCACTTAAACTCTAACTTCTTCATTTTACTATTCAACTCCACTCTCTCTTCTCCAAAGTTCATTATTATTCTTTCTTTTTCACTCAGAAGTGACGTCATTTCCAACTCTGCTTCTTCATTTTTTCGCTTTTCATCTTCAAGTTCGTGCATTATTTTTGTTATAATATCCTTTTTAGTGTTAATCATATTTTCTTTCTCCTTTCCATCTTCTATAGATTGTTGCAATTCTTCTTTAAGAAGTCTATTTTGAGTTTCTTCTGTCTTAATTTGTTCTTCTAAAAGCTTAATTTGAGTTTTCATAGCTGTGATAGTACCTTCTTGTGTATCGATTGTAGATTCCATCTGTAAATTATGACAGTAGGATTAAATTATACTTCCATTTGATAAATTATAAAAAATAATAATGTATTTCTCTACCTGTACAATTTTTTTCTTGTTTTCTTCCATTTTCGTAGTCAATTCTTTCATTGATCTCTCATAGTCTTCCATTTCAAGGCTAAGAACGTTCTTCTTTTTAACATCTCTTAGAGCTTTTTCTAACTGACCTTTTGTTACCTTATGTGCCTCCTTTTCAGCTGTTAATTGTTGATTCTTTTCAAAAATATTTGCTAAAATACAATAAAAAACTTTTATTTAATGATAAAAAAAGTAATAATGTCCCAACCTGTTCATTATTAGACCTTTTTCTTTTTCTTTTTTTTCAAAATATAAATTAATTTACCTTCTAATTCAGCTATTTTAGCAGTTGCATTAGTTGATTTCTCTAAATCTGCAGTTAAGTTTCTTACTTTTGCTTCTAAATCGGAAATAGTAGACCTCTTCGTTTCATCTTCATTATTATTAAGACCATCTGGGTTGATTACCTTTTGTTCATTATCCAAATTACTATCAGCCAATAATTTCTTTAATTTCATTTGTTCTTGCTCAGAGGATTGCAATTGTGTTGTTGTTTCATTTAATTTCTTTTTTAATTTCAAAGCAAAAATTCTTAGCTTAGTATACCTGGAAATGATGCGTTAGGGATATTTATAATAAATAAACTTTGGGATATAAAATCTATATATATATAATGAAAATGGTGTTCGTTTGAGGCACAATCACGCCTAAACCACTGATCGTATCGACATGAAACTACCACCATTCGATGCGAAATTTTTCCTAGATGGTTTATGGCTATTTATTTTTCGAATTCTAACGTTCCTTCATTTTTTTATTGCTGTTTTACTTTTATGAAAATTTATCCCGCTAATAAAAACAAAAGACAAGCGTTTTCTCTTGATTCTTTTGTTTTCATGGATTTCAACGGAGTTTACTAAACGGATAATGTTCTTTTACATTCAGCTAAGAATCTACTTACAAACTTCCATGCATCCACCCACCAACTCCCACGCACCCCTGCACACCCACTCTCATTTTTTGATAAAAATAAAATGCCGTATCTATGA
Source organism: Boloria selene (assembly GCA_905231865.2). Classification (NCBI taxonomy): domain Eukaryota; kingdom Metazoa; phylum Arthropoda; class Insecta; order Lepidoptera; family Nymphalidae; genus Boloria; species Boloria selene. The sequence goes on from HG993133.1 coordinate 6,625,057, forward strand.
TCGAGTATCACTTGAGAACGGCTGGACCGATTGGGTTAATTTTTTTTTGTTGTCTTCAGAATTGTGAGAATGTTTATATGTAAGAAAATTTTAAAAAAGTCTGCTAAAACGTTAAAAATTTCGATGATAATCGAAGTATCCCAATTTCTACTTCTTTAGTTACTCATCACGAAATCTCGAGAACTATAGGACTCAGAAATGTGAAACTTGGTAGGAATATTACTTTCGTTATGTAGAGGTCAACTAAAAACGGATTTTAAGAAATTCATCCCCCAAAGGGGATTGCGGGGGCGTTAACAATGAACAATTCCCGTTTTTAAACTATAGCTCCTATAAATTCCAAATTTGGTAGGAATCTTCTGTAAGAGATGTAGAAATAGTCTATGAACGAATTTTACGGTAGCTCACCCCACAGGGGGTTGCGGGGGTGGTTTAACAATGAAAATTTTTATTTTTTAAGCCGTAGCTCCTACAGACTCCAAATTTAGCTAGAGTCGTCTATATGTGATGCAGAAATGATTTAAGAGCAGATTTTACAACAACCCACCGCCGAAAAAGATTGCGGTAGTGGGTGTTAAAATGTGAAATTTCTATTTCCAAACTGTAACCTCTATAGACTTTAAATTTGGTAGTAATCTTTTATTTGTCATGCAGAAATCATCTCAAATAGGATTTTACGAAATTCTATTTCCAATAGGGATTGCGGGGATGGGTGTGAGAATGTTAAATTTATGTTTCCAAACTGTAACTTCTACAGACTCCAAATGATTATTTTTTTACTGTTTAAATAGAAAAGGTTAAAGTCAATTGTTTTTTTTTTATTTAATTAATTTCATTTGTTTTTATATAACCTAATAATCTATATAAATAAAATGATAGAGGTCTGCAGTTGTGCGCGCATCACGGAAAAAGTACTGGATAGATTTAAATGAAACTTTCCAAGTTTTATTTCTTAGACACTTGGCCCTTATATAAAAAAAGATTGCGATATCTTCATTTAATAAAAATTTATTTAAGTTTCAAGAAAAAACGATTTGTATATGTACTGCGTGTTCAGTGATGCAGTATGTATGTTTCCTTCTCGCGGAGTAGTGGGGCAAGCGGCGTAGCGCCATGCGGAAAACTTTGTTAATATTTCAAGCAACGCGGACGAAGTCGCGGGTATCAGCTAGTATTTAGATAAACAAACATTTTGTGCAATTATATAGCTGTACCTAAATTAAAAAATGGTTGGCATGATTGGGCGCGCAGTAATTTGAGACATTATATTGTGCGATTTGAAAAATTCTATCCTGATTAGAATTCTATCATCTGGACCGATTTTAAAAAGCACATGACAGATTTTGATAAAATTTTGTATGATGGCTAATGATAACTTCATAAAATTTTGGTAAACATATAGGGTACTTTTAACTGTTGGAAAAAATCTCATTTCTGAAAAATAAATACTAACCACTTAAAGGTATACAGGGACAAACTCGAGAACACCAGGGGAAGTTTCTAGTACACTATTAAAGTTTATAACTTTATAAGAGAATTAGTGGAGCTCGTTTTAGCATCACTAATCTCTTGAGTTTACAATAAAATTAAAAACAATATGACAAATAATTATAAGCCAACTTTCATTTTATTTAACTTTGCAAAAAGATTATTAAGAAATTTACCAACTAACTTTTCCAATACTCATTTTTGATGGTGCACAAAACAATACTTACTTGTCCTCAAATGTCTCATCTAGATCTTTCATACGAGAATGATCTTCAGCTCTTGATATTGTTGACGTTGACATGTCATCGTTAGGCAATTCACCAGCTATAACAAAAAAAAATTGCAAACTATTATATTATTTTAATTGTTAAAATGTATTTGTCCTTCTTTCACGTCGAAATAGATTGGCTTGTTTTTTCTGGAAGTAGTTGGAGAGTGATAAAGGCCACTTTTTAAAGTGGCAGATTATCTTATTCCCACGGGAAAACACTTTAAAATTCCCCATAACCCCTGTCTGCTGCAAAGCATCTAACCCTAATTACGTAAATACTTAAAATTCCTTCATAAAACTTAAACAGAATAGTCTAATTACCATTGTCAAAATAAAATATTTAGAACTTACTAGAAGTTTGTCTTAGTTTTTCTAGTTCTTCTTTTAAACCTAAAATTATAGCATCTTTTTCTTCTAGAATATTCAAAGCCTTATCCTTTTCTATTGCAATTGCTTTCATAGCTGCACTATTTTTACAACTGTTTTGTTCAGCATTTTTCAAGTCCCCTCGTAAATTATTTATTTGTTTTAAAAGACTATCTCTTTCATCTTTGATAGTATCCCTATCCTTTTCTAGTATTTCAATAAGCCGTTCCATTTCTGAAATAGCTTTTTGAAGTTTGGATATAGTTTCTCCTCTCTCTTTAAGTACTTCATTAATTTCTTTCATTTCATTTAACAATTCTACATTTTCATTCTTATAACAAGCAAGTTTAGATTTCATATCTTCATACTCTACAACCATATTGTCAAAGTCTTTTATTTTACCCCTTGATTCTTTAACCTCTAATAAAAGAGAAGCATTTTCTTGTTTGTAAGCAGCAAGTTTTGTTTCCAACTTGGCTATATCTGCTTGTAATGAAACATTCAAATCTGAGAGGTTCTCTGTATCATCTTTAGGTTGTTCTAAAGAAAGTTTTAAAGTCTCAACTTCTTCTTGCAATAAGCTATTTAAATCTTGTACATTGTCATACTCTTTTTTTAACTTATCAAATTGCTCTTTGGATAACATTACTTCTCTTTTAAGTTCTTTTATGTTTTCATCTTTTTCTAACTTGTAGTTACCTTTCATTACTTCATTTTCCTTTTCAATAGTATTTATATGATTATTCATACTATTTAAATCCTCGTTCATTTTACTAATTAAATCATTTAATGACTTATTTCTGTTTTCTAACTCTAATATGGTATCTTTGGCGTTCTGTTTTTCTTTAACCAATATTGCTTTTTCAGATTCTAAAGCTTTTATAAGTAGATTTGTCCGCTCTTGTGCTTCATCACAGTCCTTTTTGGATTGTAACATATCTTTTAATTTGGATTTTTCCTGAGTTAAATTTGCTATGGTCTCTTCAAATTTAATTGAATTAACTGTCACAATATCTAATTGGGTTTGAAGTTGAATTATTTTTTCTTCTAGGGTAGCATTTTGATCAAATTTTTCTTTCAATAATTGTGAATCAGTTTCTTTAGAAAACCTTAAATTTGCAATTTCATCATTTAAGGCAATATTTGACTTATTTGATTCCAAAAGGTCTTCTTGCAAAGCCATTATCTTTGCATTTAATAGTTTAGCGTTATCCTTTAGTTCATTTACTTGACATTTTATGTCATTGGAATCACTTTGTGTTGAAGAGAGATCTAATAAATCTTTGTGTTTTTGCTGTAATTTAGTTTTTAAATCATTATTTTCATTATTTAGCTCTTTCATTTGTTCTTCAAGAACTTTAGATGCCCTAATTATTTCATTTTGCCACTTAGGTATGTTTTCTGAATATTCTTTTACAGTTTTAGTCAAAATAAATCTAGAATTTTTTAATTGATTAATGCAATTAGCACATTTCAAAATTTTATCTTTATAACTTCTTAGTTTAATATTAGCCCTTTCTTTCTTAGATTTTTCGGATTCAAATAATTTAGTCAATTCTTCTATTTTATTTGCATAATCCTGCAATTGAGTGTTACTATCTGCTGGTGCAGCTGATTTTAAATTTGTTTCTAGCTCTTTAATTCTCTTATTTAGCTGTTCAATTTCAGCTTGATAAGTTTCATCTGAAAAAAAATATTTTTTTCAGTTTATTTTTATTTACTTTAAATGAATAAATCATTTGTTTAAAGACAAAGGTGCACTTTTGTACATAATCTGGAATCACAATCAAAAATGAGCCCTGGGGGTATACTTAAAATCTAGAGAGTAAATCTACATTTATTTTTTATCATTATTATTAACCGACTTCAAAAAGGAGGAGGTTATCAATTCAATTGGTATTTTTTTTGTTTCTTATTATTATTAAATGCTATGAAAAAAGGAATTGTGTAGTTTCTGACTGCCACGGTCAAATAGGTTCAAAAATATGATGTTATTAGAAAATACAATTGTTGTTATTTTAAAGCATATGAAAAATAATTAAAAGCATATGAAGCACTTCCCTACATAGAAGGATAAAAAATATGTTTTCAATTCTAAAAACAAATTTTGGAGTTTGACAAAAATAAATTATATAGTAGGTTAGTTATATAGTAGGTAGTTTATAATGTCTTCTCAATGAAAAATAAATACAAGCTATATTTTTACTCAAAAAAAAAGATATGTGAAGGTCAATGTGTCATAATAAAATATTTCATACTACATAAGCTTTCATATTATATGGTTCTCATCATTTTGAATATTGATTGATAGTTTGACCAGAATTGCCCACAGTTCAGTAAAATAAAAATAGGTACCTTGTTGAACTTTTTCTTCTAAGATTTTCAGTTGTTCCCTTTGCTGTAAGCCAATTTTATTAAATTCCTCTGTTTTTGCCTCAAGTTCAGTTAACTGGGTTATAAGTTGTTCATTTTCCTCTAACAGTCTATTGTTTTGTCTTTTTAAAGAAATTATCTCACTGTCAAGGTCAGATAGCTTTTGTGATACATTTGTGAGATTTTGGTCTTTTTGAAGTAGCTCAGCCTTCTGTTTGGTAATTTCTTCTTCATAAGAGTGACATTTTTTATCTAATGCCTTTAATTTACTATGTGTTGCATCAATTTCAGTAATAAAAGTAAGTTTTTGTTCTGTTAATGAATCCACAAGTTCCTGCAAAGTTTGAACATTTTCTTCCTTGGCTATTTTTTGTGATTCACAAATTTCAAGTAGGCTTTTATAATTAGTAACTTCGTTTTGTAATTCTGCAATAAAAATATCTTTAATAATGCAATCAATAGGTATTACATAAAAAGTTAAGTAATATACAACAAATTTTACCAGATTTAGCTTGTTTTGCTTTTTGTGCTATGGTAAGGAGACCTTTACATTTTGCAATTAATTCTTCTTTGCTCAAATCATCTAAAATAATTTTTTTGGCGGCAGAATCTTGCGACTGAAGGATAAATATAATAATTCTTTATATTAAATTTATAATTATATATCTATTAAGGGGTTGGTGGCTATGTTTACATTAAAAATTGAGTTTTCAATATATTTGCTAGTTACATTCATATTCTTGTAGAACAAACAATAATGTCCAAGACATCTTCGCCTGCAATGTAAAGTAGAAATTCACACACAATGTAATATACTAGGTTTACCTTAAGTTCAGTACGATTATCCATAGCGCTGTTAAATTTGCACTTGTTTTATTGCATTTCATTTATAATAAATTAAAATTAGCAGACTGCAATTTTAGATATAATTTAAAAAGCTAATACTATATTATACTGTATAATATTATGCTATATTAAATACAAATTGGACTCCGTCATCAACGAAATAATACTATTTTAAATTATTTTTGTTAATAAAAATATGTAAATTGTAATCATAAATCGTAATATATATGTCAAATGTCAATTGCATAGATGAATAATACAGTCTATTGACAATGAAATTTGACAGTTAAGTATTCGTAAATCGTAATCTATGATCACAATTTGTAGAAAGAAAAAGTAGTTTAGCGGGTACGTCCCGACCTACAAGTAATAAAATTTCAAAATACAAAAAAAATTATTCTATAGATCTTAATTTGCCCTTATCCTTATTAATCTTGCCCTCGTAATCACTGTGTTTGTCACTAAAATTTTCAAAAGTACAGCGTTAAAAGTTTTAACATAAGGTTGACGCATGCGCAGTGCGAATATTTAGAATACAAATTCAGATAATTAAAAATGTCAATTAAACAAAAAATAAACAATGTGAAGTAGGAACAAACGTTTTTTATACATGAATAAACATAAACAGAGGTATATTGACCAGTATTTGCTAACAAAATATTAAAAAATGTAATAGGGGGGCCAACTTAAGGGCACATTTTCATAATTTATATTATTATAGAACAAACGATGAACTAACAATGTTTTAAAAAAAAACAAAAATCCTAGGGGGCTAACTTCAGTCACAGAATATATAATAATATTATACTTTAGTGACTCTATACCTCATAAAAGAAGCTACACAATTTTAGCACCCCATCGAAGGATTTTTGAAATCAAAATGACCTTAATCGATAGGTCTACGTTAGGTCCGCATAGGTCCACTATCATTTTTAATAGGTCCCCTGTAGTTTTTTAATAAATATTTTTTTTAATTTAACTATTATTTTTAAAAATCTTAGCACCTCATTTAAACGAAAACTGATTAATCTTTATATTTCTACATTCTTTATCGTTAGGTCAGTATTGGTCTCTATAGTTTTTGCTTTTATACTATCCATTTATTTTTTTACTAACAATTATTATAAATAATTGACATTGACAATGTCATAAGTCATTTGACATCTCATTTATGTTACCTTTTGAGCATTAGCTTCTTGTATTTTGGCTGTACATTTTTATGTCATATAATATGTATTGTATAGCCTATATTATGTAGTTATTTAATATTATTATAATTTTTGATTTGTTTTTAATTCATTGTTTTGATTTTTGTGTTTTCTTTATTTATATGCATTATCATTATTTTTTATGCCTTCATACTTTCTATATTTGGATTTCTTTTGTGCAACACTGAACATTCATAATTTTTATGTTATAAAAATTTTGTATTATCTTTCCTTGTAACTGACAGGTGTTTAGGTATTATTATTATAACTTTAATTTATTATATTTTATTTATTTTATAATATAGTTTATTTAATTTATTTAAATGACAAGTAACAGTAGTAATAGCAATAACTCCTTTCTGTCCTTGTCATCCTCATCTTTTGGAACGAGCAGTAACGACAGTTTTTCCAGTATTCCTTCATTAGGCAATACATTAAATTCTACCTTCTTAGACGTTCTAAAAAATTTCAACGTTGTCCATATAAATGCACAGAGTATTCCTGCACATTAACCTGATTATTTAGCTTCTTTTGACATTAAAAATAATCATGCTTAATCATAATATTTGGTCTCTGATATGATTTTTTTCCTTAAATATATTATGTTTACATTATAAATAACGATTACAGTATAGGGATGGCGATTCTTATCAAAAAAGATTGATTTTTGTATCGTTCTGAATCGAAACCTAATGAATAGATTCTCAAAAAAATCGAGGTCTAAAAGATCGATCTCTCAAAAATCGATCTCGATTTTTTTAATACTTAAAATCTACATATTAATTTATTTTAAGTTTAATAAGACAGGCTAGGCTTTGAATTTTAGTTTTAGGCAGTTTATTTTCTGCGAACTTCAAATGCGAACGCTTCTTTTTTATTTCTTTTATGTATTAAAAAGAAGTAAAGGAAATTAAGCGTACAGCCATCTCCCTAAAAAAACCTTCATAATATCAAAATTATTCTTTAACGTCACTATTTAATGTTCCATTGATCTATGATTCTAATCCTCTGATTGGCTAATATTTATTATTTTGTTTTCATTATTACGAGTATTCATAAGATTTATTATAAAAAAGTAACTAGTTCTAAATAAAATGAAAACTGAAATGATACAATACATGAACATTGAATGAACAAATAAATATCGCCATCTAGTTCCAGTTCCGTAGTAAGCTATGTTACGTGTTTGTGTTACGGATACCAGATAGTTGATATACTACACATATAAATTTTAATTACATACATATTATAAATATTAACAGCCATGACTGCTCAACAAACGAATGCCCCCAGCGGGACTCGAACCCGCGACCGCTGGCGCAGAAAGTAGGGTCACTACCAACTGAGCCAAACGTGTCATCGCAATAATACAACACTACGTTCTTAAAAGATTCCATAAACAACTATAGACTATACAATACATATTATATGACGTTTCGTTCGATCGTTTAATTATAATTATTATTTAATATGTTAATACTTAACTAGCTTAGCTTAGCTTTATTCGGTATCCCAAGCAAGCGCGTTACCACTAGGCTATATCTACCTTCGAATGACCTAATAAATTCATATTTCAGGGCAACATTGTCATAAAGGCTAATATATTTTATAGAGCTGAGATGTAAATCTAGGCAAAGGTAATTGTAAGATAATATTTATGGCAGTCTGTACAACTGCAATCGTTATCTTAATTGTTTCGTAATTTATATGATGTTTATTTTTTCTTATATACAAATCATATGTCATAGTGTTTGTTATCGAATATTTGGGCGAAGCAATTAAAATGTATGTTTGTTATCGAACTCCTCCGAAAAGGCTTGACCGATTTTTATGAAATTTTAGTATATTTGGTAGGTCTGAGGATAGGTCGTAGGCTATTTTTTGTCCCCTTAGGTGATAGGGATGGCCCTCTCTAGATTTTATATTTTTAGATCAAATTTTTAAATAATTAATAAAATTTTGAATGGTACATATAATTATACATCTATATATCTAAACATACTACATATAAAAAAATTGAGGTGTCTGTTTTTAATTTCAAAGTAACAGTTGCGTGCATGCATATGTAAGAACATAATATGGTACTAACATAAAAAATCAATGTTTTAAATTTTTGTCTGTCTGTCTGTGTGTTTTTTCTGGCTAATCTCAGACACGGCTGGACCGATTCTGACGGTTATTTACTCGCAGATAGCTAATATTATGAGGAGTAACTTAGGCTACTTTTATTTTAGAAATCCTATTTATTTTAACTTGCGGAACCCGCGGTTCACGCTTAAATATAAAAATATATTTTTAAATGTTTATTTATAGTTCATTCTTCCAATTCAGATAATAACAAATGTCTATAAAGAAAATGTTAAAGCTTTAATAAAAGCACGCGGTGTCGAATTTTTACCAAGAGACGAGATGTTTTGAGAACTCTACTTTTTAAGTCAGTAAAGAACCGGTTAACTGTCCAAGTAACGGACATACGAAAGTACTTTTTCGTTCGAACCTACATAATATATGTAGTACTTATATGTGATAAATATTTTTAGGAAAAGGTTTTTATTTATACTTTTAAAAAGTACGTAGTTAACTTTCATCTCACTATAATTTTAAAATTAAAAATGTCCCTATTTATGTAGAAGTATAAAAATGTACAGCCAAAATATAAGAAGCTAATGCTCAAAAGGTAACAATTAACATAAATGAGATGTCAAATGACTTATGACATTGTCAATGTCAACTATTTATAATAATTGTTAATAAAAAAATAAATGGATAATATAAAAGCAAAAACTATAGAGACCAATACTGACCTAACGATAAAGAATGTAGAAATATAAAGATTAATCAGTTTTCGTTTAAATGAGGTGCTAAGATTTTTTAAAAATAATAGTTAAATTTAAAAAAATATTTATTAAAGAACTACAGGGGACCTAACAAAAATGAAAGTGGACCTATACGGACCTAACGTAGACCTACTGATTAAGGTTATTTTTATTTCAAAAATCCTTCGATGGGGTGCTAAAATTGTGTAGCCCATAAAAGATAGCTTGATCTCTGCGACAGCTGTCAGTAAAATCACGCCTATGAAGTCCTGAATTTCGTATTATTACAGACAGTACCTGTCAATGTCATACTTTATGGGCATGCCGACCTAATTAGCGATGGACGATGATTCATCGCAACCACAGACTTTAAGCTATCGATATTTTAAATAAAACTTAATTTAAAATTAATCTTTCTTTCTTTTAATTTTAATGTATATTTAATGAGCGGGACGTTCGATTTGATAATATTTGCGAACAAGAGTTCATAATAAACCTACAAGATTTTTTTGCGATTCAGAAACTGATTCGGATATTGATTTGGGGACTCCTTTAGAAGAATAAATGCATTTTATATTAAAATATTCGTTTAATTTAGTAATTATATTAAACCTAATTATATGTTACATTAGCATTGATAATAGTAAGAAACATCGATAATTTCTATCGAAGTTTTTTTTATCCTGACAACCCTAAGAATGTCAATTTGACATATGTCGCAGAGATCAAGCTACTGAAGCTATCTTTTATGTCAGAGCCTCTAGTACGAGTTTTTGACAGTTCTCGAACTCGATATGTAGTTTCGTTTTCTTCCATACATTTACGTGCAGCGCCCCTAGCGAAAACGTGGTGGAACTAAATCGGCAGTATGAGTTCAATCGAATCATAGTTAACGAACTCGATGAAAGTTTTCGAGCGTATTATTGCATTTTGGCAGTACGAGTTGCCACTTTGACAAGATACCGATAGTAAACTTTGTCGAATTCGAAAACTTTTTTCGTTTTAGCACTCACCAAGTAAATCTCGGTGAGAGGCGAGAGCCTAGAGTATATTGCTATATATATAAGGCGAGAGCTTGCGACCATCTTTGTTTTTGCGAATATCTTTGGACTTTGAATATTAATTATGTTAGCGAAAATTATGTTATCTTGCGTTCTGTGGAGGCTGACTATGATGAGGAGCGATAGGAGCTCGTAAAAGGCGAAGATTAAATGTGAATTAAAAGATAAATGAAGATAAAAAGCGGTATCGGCTAACCAAGAAGGGATTTGTGTTTCTCTTGGAGACCAAGGGAAAATACAAATCTTAGGAGTTCACAAAGAATCTCATTGGAGACTAAGTAAGTACCTACTACTTAGATATTTTATTTCACATCCGTATTCGCGCATTGGGTAAGGTTTATCGTATGTACTTATATGATTGTGAAGGTACCTATTATAACTGCTATTTATCCACCAACCTAGGTGCTTATCTAAGTAGATACTTCTTTAATAAAATTATTTTATATTTTTAGGTACTTTGTTATTTTACGCAAATGGGGACTACAGAGAGTGGTTGAGAGGCAATTACATTCATCAAGTTACAATGGCGATTCCCCAACACACCAGCATCTAGAGAACTTGTAAAGCAAAAGTTAGTACTTTATAATCTCTCATCCTTATAATCATCATATAATATGTATATATTATAAACAAAGATATTAAGGTTACAGCCCACAGCATAATCTTCATTAATTAAATTATAACTTGTATGTGCATGAGAATGGTAAAACATTTGTTTCCACTCCTATGTAATGTTCTAATGAATTATATATTTTTTATCTTCTAGTTTCTACAACAAATGTGGCATTCCTGGAGTTGTTCCTGGAAGGTGTATAGATGGCTGCCACTTTAGGATTTTAAAGCCAAATAAAAATCAGGAACATCTGTATTACTGTAGAAAACATTACCATTCTTTGAATGTTCAAATGGTGTGTGTGGATGTGTGTGCAAGGATAGGGTGCTCCACTACAAGCCGGAAAATTGTGCACAAATTATCTTAGCATGTAGTGTGTTGCACAACATAGCACTGGATTTTGGATTATTGGAGCAAACAATAGGTAATCTATGATAAAATAAAATAAAAATTACAATAGGTACATAAGATTTTATTTATTCAAAATGGGACATACACATATTTTGTTTTCTTTCCATTAATTTTAGGATTGACTGTAATTTACATAACATAAATTATAAATGCGGTAAAAGAACCCTACAGTAAATCATTATAAAAATGAATAAATAATGTAAAAATGATGATTCAAAAGTGCTTGTAAAAGTATTTGAATAAAGAATATTTTGATTTCATTTCTAATTATTATTTATACCTGTTTTTTTATTGTTAATTTTAAACATACATTTGGAAAAATGTATTAAAATAATTAAATTAATAAATAAAACAATTTATATTTTGAATTTCTATATTATTACACAATATACTGTAACAGGCAGTTTTACAATGTGTGATGATGATTGTTTATATGTAAAATTGACAGCTATTCGAATCTAACACATTCATTATACATTTGTACAAGCATTTCAGAGAAAAATAAATGAAATTGTTAAATACTATGTACTTAATATTGTGTTCTTGAAATTCTTGAATGTTTTAATACATATTGAAATAATAGCAACACCACAATATTATTATATAACAAATATTATAAAAAACTGTAATAATTATAATAATATTGCCATATTAATAATATATTTTTAAATTAAAATGTTGTAAATTGTGGGTAGTCACTGTGTGTAACAAGTATATAAGCCTCTGAGACGAATGTCAAATATTCGCGTAAACCTAAGAAAGTATTAACTTTTAGTTATAAATAGTAAGTAATTACTGTAATAAATGTTTGTGACCTATAAATGCTGTTTTAATTCTATAATTCTATTTTCTATTAATTTAGTCTCTTTAATTTTATTTAGTGTTTAGCTTTAATTTGTATTCTAAAAGGTTACAGCCAAATATATAATCCCTTAAATATGCACTTGTACATACCTATATAGCAAACAAAATAAATAGTAAATAAAAATAGGATACCCTATCCTATTTACTATTTATTTTATTTACTATTTATTTTATTTGCTATAGTTTTACATTAATTAATTTGGCAAACAGAGTTTGCCACTGAGACTGCTGCTGGAGCTCCACATTATCTCGGTGACAAAATCTGTTGCCAAATTCCGCCAGTGCTCGCTGTTCAAAAATTGCTTGGTGGCATTAAAATGACTCCGAGGAGCACGACGAGCACTATGCGGGGGCGCTGGTGCCGGCGAATGAATCAAGCGGCGGCGCCCACGGATCGCGCGGCGCGGTTGCGTGTGCCGTTGAGGACTTTTAGCATGGTGTGGTGTGGGGGAAGTGGCACTAACATCCACCATTTCTGCCTCGAAAGTGCTTCCAAATTGGCCACCATCACCAGGCTTGTTCCACTCTTCAGTAACTAAAAAAAAAAACACATGGTTACTAGGGAATAAATTACTAAAACAGATTAATGAATTATTATTAAAACCTAGACTCATTATGTTTATGTTGCTATCATCATTCATTGGCTTTTACTATGTAAAAGCGCAGTTTTGTATTTGATATAAAATAGCAAAAGAAACTAACTGCAATTAACTTTGACTTGACAACCTCCTGGATTTGTGTGGGTGATATGGCTACTGGCAGAAGGCCCATATTTGATGCTGCGGGTGGCTCAGGTGATCCAACCTGAAAGATTAAACAGATATAATTAAAAACTTAATATTTAAAATATAATAGGTACATAGACAACACAAATGTAAGTGGTCCTACTAAGTATTTACACAAGGAATCCTAGCCACGGTAATCTTATGTATGTGATTATGTACATGTGTATATTTTGTATATTAATTATATAAAACAAATATATATGACAAGATAAGTTTATATAGTCAAGAAAAAAACAAAAAAACAAGAAAAAACAAATATACATATATGATAAGATAAGTAGTATGTTGTCTAAGCAAGCAGTGTCTTGTAGCATGTGGAATTTAATTTCTTTCCTACATTATGTTTTAATGGGAAAAATGGTATTCATATAAAATAATTACTTCTAAGCCAACTTCTTGTATTATTTTTGAGATCACTCCGTACCTTAACATGCAAAATAAGCTAAATTAATACATATCAAACAAATACTATTAGGTAATGTAACCCAATGTTTTTGGATCGTAGTTAAGCAGGATACACAACTTTCAAACAAAGGTATGCTTGGGAATGAATGCAGCATGCTGCATGCATCATGCATGTAAGTTGGGTGAAAATTAATTTGAAGCTGGCCCACCACCACCACCTGTGCCACCTGCAGCTTGGTGGGTTTTAGAAGCCCTCCGCATACATGCATAATAAACTAAATTAGTGCATATCAAACAAACACTATTAGGTAATGTAACCCAATATTTTTGGATCGAATAGATAAGCATGCATCGTGCGTGTAAGTTACCTTTTTCCATTTTTCGATCGGCTTGGAAGTCCTCGTCGTATCTAAGTTGAGGGCATTGCTCAACTCTAGCCATTTATCTATGGCCATTTATATATCGGTCGTTTGTTTAAGTCGCCGTTTCTAAAACATATTTGTATATAATTAAAACAAACTCTCTAACTCATCTTGGTAGACTATATTTAGAAAAGATTGTTACGTACTACCCTATGGTACTACCTCTCCATAAAGTCCACCATCACTTCAAACTGCGATGCGCTGGTTCTCATCATCGTGGACAATAATCAATATTCAAAAACGAACACTTTTACTCCTAACTCCAAAGTACAAAAACAAATTATAATTATAAGTTTGGAAATTCGAAACTTACTTAATCCAAAACGTCAATTTATACATTTCGAAGGAGTACTTTTGTCCCTTTTAGTTTGCCGGTATGTAAAAGAGAAGAAGCGAATAAAGTGAACTTCGTTCAATCGAGCTACTCGTTGGTCGAATTCGAGTAAACTATATTCGAAAACATTAACTCGTACTACCGATTACATCGAAAACCATATAGTTCATCGAGCTCACGAAAACTATCATCGTTTGTGTAATTTGTAAACTCGTACTAGAGGCTCAGGTATATCATAGATGCACAGCACCCTAATCTATCGTCACGCCACGGCCGTAAATGGAAACTATTGTCACTATTAGCCGAGGTAGCCATTACTCTTGATGATAGACCTTCTTTCTATTAGATTCTATTTAGACCGTGGTTGCCACAGTCATCTATGGTTGCCACAGAGTACTCTGCTATATAATACAATGGTTTATGGTAGCCAGCCCACAGACTATAAATAAATAGCAATATAAATGGCGGCTCTAGTCATCGCTATTGTCGTATTGTGTTGAATTGTAAAAGTTATTTAATATATTTCTAAAAGTGTATAACTTTGAGTGCACAATAATATTGAAATGTAAATAAACACATATTAAATACGTGCAACGTATATTTTTCCGGATTAAGTTTATTGGTAAGAATGTCGAGAAGTAAGATTTTGTCACAGTTGCAACCTGCGGGGCGCGTCCATGAGTAATATCCTAAGATATTGTTGTTTTTTTATTATAAATTTGATCATCTTAATCTAATAATACACATTTGTCAATATATCGTTAAAACCTTGATCTTCATATTTATAAAACTGACACTATTGTAATGCTATTAGAGTAGGTATTATATCTCAAAACTTTATAGGACGTGTAGATTGTAATACAAGTCGGAATGTCGAGCGACGAAGATAAACCACCTGCACCTCCAGTGCGTTTAACAAGTAACCGGGCCACTGACCGAGTGGATTCTGTAGCATCAGTTGACATGAGGCCTCTTCCAAAAGGTAATCAAATAGCAATATGAATCGTAGGTATTATGAATCAGCAGCTCCATCATTTAAATTTGTTTCAAACTAAACAATGAACACTCAATATACTTAAATGTTCTCTATTTGAATTCTAAGTTTTATTGTTTACATGCAGTATTCATTATGTATAACATAGTCATGTGAACCTTATATTTCAGTTGGGTATTTTTTATATAAGCAATATTTATTTTACAGAACCAGATGACAGTGGAGATAGAAAAAAGAAAACATTAAAGGCCAAAATAAAAGGCTCTAAAAGCACTGCACATAATGATAATAAACCAAATATTAGCTATCCAACTAACTTTGAACATACTGTTCATGTCGGCTTTGATGCAGTGACAGGAGAATTTACAGTAAGTTATTTGATAAATTTAATACAATTTATATAACCTTAAATAAAGAACCATCTAAAAAGGTCCTTTTCATGTTTATTTATATATAAAATTGCAAAAACGATGAAAATATTTAGGTATTTCACTTGTAAGTTAGCCTATATATTAAAAATGTTAGGTATTTTTTTGCTTACAGCACTTATAATCACAATTCAATTACTTTAAATACCACATCAGTCTGTTAAACATTGCAAAATATTCAATTCACAAAATTCAGTACAAACAATGTTGTGTTTCTTCAATAAAGCTTACCTAAGTTGCTTTTTATTCATATATATTCAGCTTTGCTTTTTAGCACTGCATATTGTCAATGATCTCCATGCGTACTTTATATAATTAGCCTAATGGATAATCAAAATTAAATTAGATTTATGATTTGGAAGAAAACAAAACACATTTAGAAAGCACATTAGGAAAAAAACAGTTAAGCTCTTTATATTATAAATTAGAAAACTCAATTATTTTAAGAATCTTGTACCTCATGAATAGCATAGTTAGTTGCATGCTGTATTGCCTTGTGAATGATAATAAATAAATAGAGGCATTCATTATTACACTGTCATTACTAAGACAGTAGAAATAAAACATTAGAACAGTAAAGTTAAGAGGTATTTTGAAAAATATTAGATACCTATTTTATTTAATAGGGTTTATTTTGGTTTTTATAATGAATACGGACCCAACACCATGTAATTGAGTTCCCTGTATTGCCTGCTTTTGTTTCAAGCTGCCTATAACAGTAAGTATATTATAGTTTAGGTTTATTTACTATATAATGCATATTAATGCTACTTATTTTTGTGGTCTTGGAAATTTTACTGAAATAATATTTATTTTGGCTCTTAAGATATATTTTGCTGCTTTGTAAACATTTTTTTGAAAAGCAAAAATTTATTGAATTGCAGAAGTGATATTAATGCTTTGGAATCTACCATCTATTATATATAATTAAATGAAAAGATTTTCTCTTATAATTACAGTATTTGGAAAAATACAAAAAAAGATGTGTGTTTTAAGTTCCAATGTTATTTTAAATGTTTCTTTTATTTTTTAATTCCAAGCAATGGCGCATAATTTATACATTTATTGCAATTAGCATGTTACATTGAAACTTTATAGCACTTATAAATTTTATAAATATATTATAATTTTTACATATTATAAATTTTAGAAACATATTGTCAATTAAGATTTTAATCCTCTAGTTTCTTTCTTCTTATAGCTTTTATTAAAATAATTTAAATTTTTAACATTCATTATTTCATTATTATTAGAAGAAAAATGATTTATAGATAATATTGGATTTTTTTAAAGGGCATGCCAGAAGCTTGGGCACGGTTACTGATGGCATCTAATATTAGCAAACAAGAACAAAAGAGTAATCCACAAGCAGTCCTTGATGTGCTTAAATGGTATGATGCCTCGGCTACGCAACCACCTCCATCTAAATACATGACCTCTGCTCAGATGCATACTACACATTCAGGTTATTATTACTGATCATAATAATTAATATGTAATTTTATTTTACAGGTGAATATTTCACATTAATATATTAATTATTTCCTATCACCCACCACTGTTTATCCTTTCTTATTAGTCGCTTACAATGAAACTTGAATGGATATAAAGGACAATTAAAAAACAAAATATTTTATAAGTCTGTTTGTATAAAAGGGTACATCCACATGTAATAAATTAGCTTTACTTTTTCATATATAACCTAAAGTGATGTCCCAACATATAAAAACTGTATATAAGAAATAAAATTGCAATAAATTTATTTATTAAAATAATAAATATATTTCTTATTAAAACTTTGTACACAACAATTTTTATATGTTACATCCATATTATATTTCATGTATTATTTTTCCGTTTGCAGGTTCCTCAGTGTCTAGAGTGTCGTCCAGTAGTCCCTCTTCCTCAACACCCACGGATACAGAACACCCTGAGCCTCCACCGCCACCACCTTCAAGACCTGATCGTACTAAGAGTATTGTGAGTGCTATTGCTTAATATAATAACAGTATGTATATCATATGTTATACTTTTGCTGTTCTAAAAATTCAGCAACCAAATGATGCTACTTCAACATTTACACTACCTATTTCATTGCAATTTTGACTAGAAAGAAGTTATCTAGTTCAAATAAAAGTTAAACTTTTTAGAAAACTAAGCAATCAGTAATACTTTTAGTATTTCTTAGGGAAACTTTTTTGTAAAAAAAATATATCTGGTGGTGTCTGCAGTTTTGTCGGAATTTGAATTTTTTTCTTGTTAGATTCTCAGTCAGTGTATATAAGTGAATAAAAATTGAAGTTACAATTTGATTATTCACAAACATGCAGTAGTGATGTAGTATATATAGTATTATATGTCAATAAAATATAGTAGCATAAGATATTAAGATATAAGAATATAAAATCACAAATAATATTTGGTGCAGATTCTTTAATATTCTACAACTGATGTTTTAATATTTTATTTTATAGTACACAAAACCTATAGAAGAAGAAGAAGCGCCGCCCCCGCGCCCTGCACCTGCGCCTGCGCCTGCGCCGTCCTCCCCGCCTCACGTACCGCATCCGGCTCTTACAACGCACTCTGTAAGTGTTAATACATGGATATATTTTTTATTTAAATTGTGAATTTTATATTAATGATAATTTTTTATAGCTTTGAATATGAATCAAAACATGATGTACAATGGATGATATTACATATTGTTACATTTTTTAATTTTATGTTTTTAATGCAGATATGCAGTCGAGGAGAGACCGGGCCTGTGCTGGACCGCAACAAGAACCCCGCGGGCGCGCAAACGCCCCCCGCGCTCGCGCCGCACCCCGCACTCCCCGCGCACCCGCAACCCGCGCCGCCCGCTAACGGCGCGCCCGCCACCGATACTGGGTACATATCACTATAAAAATCCATCTATAAATGATTACATGATTTCTTATATCAGTCATAATAATTATTTTATATTATACATGTTTTTACTAATAAGTTTATTTTGAAAAATAATGTCTGTCTTCAGAAGATCAACAGGACAGCAGCAACGGAAAAAGAAAATGACAGATGAGGAAATATTAGAAAAGTTACGAACAATTGTCAGTGTTGGTGACCCTAATAGAAAATATACAAAAATGGAAAAAATTGGTCAAGGGTAAGTGTTCTTTTACATTATTTGACATAATAGATAGTAACTTCTGTGGTATTTTCTTAAATAAAATTTAAGTGTTTATTATACCTTTTTTTTTATTATACCTTTTTTAAATATATTTTTTTTACTTAATTTTTCATTGACACAAAATAAAGTTAAATTATTGAATGTCAGGTCTTTTAAAAAAATATAATTAACGCCTTTTGTCTCATATGAGTGTTATGTATTTTAAAAATTCTAGTGCCTCGGGGACGGTTTATACAGCAATCGAAACATCAACTGGAATGGAAGTAGCAATTAAACAAATGAATTTGAGCCAGCAACCCAAAAAAGAATTGATCATAAACGAAATCTTAGTTATGAGGGAGAACAAACATAACAATGTTGTTAACTACCTTGACAGCTACTTAGTTAATGAGGTATATATATATATAAAGAAATTCAAATTAATAATAAGTAAATCTAACATCTAACTAAATTTCTACTTAGTTGAATGTAAAGACATTGAAATTTTTGGAAAATCTATGTATGCAGAGACAGACTAATCTTCATTAGATTGCAGAGTTTAATCTTTAGTTTTTAAAATCTTTGTTTGTCTTGTCTGTGATCGATCACGGGAAAACCACTGGACAGATTTTGATGAAATTTTGGATTATAGCTTATATAATACTTTCTTATGCATGAAAATATATAATTTCTGAGAAATCATACTAACATATAATATACTGACTCTTATCTAGAGATGAACCCAAGCATACCAAGAGTGAGCCACAAATATTTAAAAATGAAAAAAAAAATATGCATATTAAAGACATTTCTACAATAAGAGGCTTAATATATTTTTTATAAGTAATATAAATGCAACCATGAGAACATTTGATGTTGCCACAAGTTTAATCAACACACAATAAAATGTGTACAGGAACTGTGGGTGGTAATGGAGTACCTCGCGGGCGGCTCGCTGACGGACGTCGTGACGGAGACGTGCATGGATGAGGGACAGATCGCGGCGGTGTGTCGCGAGGTGCTTCAAGCGTTGCACTTCTTGCACACCAATCACGTTATCCATCGTGATATAAAATCTGATAACATCTTACTGGGACTCGATGGCCAGGTGAAGCTTAGTGAGTATAACTTTAGATTTTATTTTTTCGGTAATACTTCGCTTCCTACGCCAATTTTTCGTGAGACTACTAGGTTTTTTATATGTATACTATGTATTTAATTATAAATATGTTGTCTTTATGAAAGGACAGTGAAATAAATAAAAAGTAAGAAAGTGTGAAACTATTTGTTTTAATGTTTTGTACAAGCACTTTTTGTAAATTGGTTATTGAGTATTATATCTAATCTTTATTGTATGTATTTTTAGCGGACTTTGGTTTCTGTGCTCAAATATCTCCTGAGCAAAACAAAAGAACAACCATGGTTGGAACACCATATTGGATGGCGCCCGAAGTTGTCACCAGAAAACAATATGGCCCCAAGGTATGAAATAAATCAATATATTAATTGATAAATACATAAAGTAATATAATGTTACTACAAATATTAAATATAATATATTATGATGATTGTATTCTTAATAATTGATGGTACTATTTATTTATTTCTTTATTTATAGGTAGATGTATGGTCACTAGGAATAATGGCGATTGAAATGATTGAAGGAGAGCCGCCGTATCTCAATGAGAATCCGTTGCGTGCTCTTTACCTGATCGCTACTAATGGAAAACCCGACATCAAGGATAAGGAAAAACTAAGCACTGTCTTCCAGGACTTCCTCGATCAATGCCTTGAAGTTGATGTAGAGAGGCGAGCCACAGCTCTCGACCTTCTTAAGGTTTATATTAAGTCTTACTTACTATATATTGCCCTCATACAACTGCCAACACGCACATCTAATATTTAATTATAATCTTAATATATATAAGATTATATTGTGGTCTATGAAGGATAATAAAATAAACTATCTTGCGTTGCTCTGAAAATAAAGTTTTTATTGTTAAAATTACATAAATAAGTAACGCTATTTAGAAAATTACCTTAAAACCTACCTGAAAATAAAGAAACGACAATAAAAGTTTATTATTCCCTCCTTCACAGTTATTATTATATTAATATTTATTTTAAAAACGATTTTAAATTATAATTTTCTTATACGTCTTATTTGACATTTCAATCTTTTTTAATTAAAAACAAGGTCATATATATGATAGAAAACATTGAATTAAAAGAAATACCTACTACTGTATTTCTTTACATCTCCCCCCTTTGGAAGTAGTTTACATGAGTAAATTTTTTTGTTACGTTTCTTCATCTTCTACTTCTTCTACTTCTATTATTTGTCTTGGAATAAGCTTCGTAATATGAAAAAGATTTGATTCAGCTTTTTTGTGTCCTGTATCGATCCTATATATTGATTTTGAAACTTTTTCTATAATTTGAAATGGCCCAATCCTCAGTTCTTCTAGTTTTTTTCTATTCAGCGTGTTGCCGTTTTCCACATACACCATGTCCCCAGTTTTAAATTCATGGTTTTTTCTATTTTTGTCAATAATTTTTTTGTTGTAATTATGTGATTCTATTGTATTTTGAAGCGCTATCGTCCTATCTCTGAACCAGTCGTTTTGAGTTTTTTCTTGCTTCAATTCATTAGGTAAAACAGTACAATCCGTACCATATAGAAGATAATTTGGTGAAAAACCAGTTACAGAGTGAATAGTTTGGTTATATTTACTAACACATTCATGTGCTATTGTTGTCCAGGCCCTCTTACTTCCATCTTCAGTTATTTTACATCTGATTTTATTAACCAGTGTTTGGTTCAGTCTCTCATTTAGACCATTTGAGAATGGAGCATTCACCGCGGTAAAAACCATAATTATCTGTTTGCCATTTAAAAACTCTTCGAACTCCTTTGAATTAATACCTGGGTATTGGTCAGTAAGTATCATACCAATGTCTTCTGTGTCTGACACATTTTTGACTAGTTTAATAAAATCATTAGCACTCTGTGTTTTTGAGGTTAAAATGAATGCATGTCTACTAAAGTGATCCACTAGCAAATGCAAATATTTTTTTGTAGATCGTGAACCTCCAAAACCACCTATTGTGTCTATAGACATGATTTCGAATGGTTTTGTGGCAGGACCCAGATGCGACATCAAATCAAATTTATACTGTCCTCTTGTTTTATTCTTTATACAGACCTCACATTGTCTACATATTTTCTTTATATTTTTAGTTAGATTTCTTGCTATATATAGTGGACTAATTGTCTTTTGCATTTGTTTTATTCCAATGTGACATAGATTCTTGTGTATAGTTCTTATAAGTTTATTACTGAATTCTTCTGATAAAATAATTTTTTTCTTTATTTCTAACTTTTTTATAGTATATATCTTGTTTATTAATTATTTTCTCTTTGTTATTTTGTATTTCTTTATTATTGTTCTGATCTATTTTAATATCTTCCAGGTTAATCAAGTTTACAATCTTTAATTGTTCATTTGTGTTTTCATTCGATTCTAATACAGGGTTTCTGCTAAGGCAATCCGCTTCCAAATTCTCTTTTCCTGGAGCATATTTTACATTGAAATCGTATTGTGATAGGTAGTATGCTAAGTCTCCCAGTTCTTCATCAGTTCGTGATTTCAAATTCATATTTTCTAGTGGCTTATGATCTGAATAAACTGTGAATGACTTTCCCATCAGCCAGTACTGCCAGTATTGCACTGCTTCTTTGATGGCTAAACATTCCAAGTAAATAGCTTTTTTCTTCTTTTGGGCTTCATTTAGTTTCTTAGAGAAGTAAGCTACCGGTTTTTCTTTACCATTTGGCTGTGTCTGTTTTAAAATAGCCCCAATACCCTCTATAGATGCATCCGTGTAAATATTTATCGGTAAGTCTTTATCATAAATTTCTAGCACTGGTTGAGAACATAGGATATTTTTTATGGTCTCAAAAGCTTTTTGACATTGTTCGGACCAAATAAATGGTTGATTTTTTCTAAGTAAGTTGTGTAACGGATCTAATATTATCGCTCTCCTTGGTATATATTCATTGTAAAAATTGACTTTTCCTAACAGTTGTCTTACGTTTTTTTGTGTTTTTGGAGTTGGAAAATTTCTTATTGAAATCAGATTATCTTTCACTGGTTTTATACTATTATTTTGAATTATATGGCCCAAGTATTTTACGGAGTCTGATGCAAATATGCACTTTTGAAACTTTAATCTAAACCCTTCTGTCTTAATTGCTCCTAACAGCTGTGTTAGATGATGTATATGTAAGTTGATCAAAAGTTTTGGAGAATATTAGGATATCATCTATATAATTTACTGTAAAATCTGTAAGTTTGTATTTCCTTAGGATGTTACTCAATATTCTTTGGAAAATAGCTGGCGCGGTCTTTAGTCCAAACGGTAGACAAGTCCATTGGAAATGCCCTTCCTGTGTTATAAATCCTGTCTTTTTTTTGTCTTCTACTCGTAATGGAATAGACCAAAATGCTGAATTTATATCCAGCGTTGAATAATACTTGCAATTTCTTGTCTTTGTAATTAAATCTTCTATTAACGGAAATGGTTGAGCTTCTGGTACTACGATTTTGTTCAAGTCTCTGAAATCTATGCATAATCTTCATCTTTTATTTTCTTCTTTTTTAAATGCCAAAGTGACAGGTGCAGCAAATGGGCTGCAGGATTCTTCTATAAGTTTATTATCCAATAATTTTCCTATTTGTTCTTCTATCTCTTTTTTATCTTCAATCGTGCACCTGTAAGGCCTTTTAGCGCAGTATTTTTCTACTAATAAATCTATTCTGGCTTCATACCCATTAACAGTTCCAACGTCATATTTATTCTTTGCAAAAATTGAATTATATTTATTAATCAATTTATTTATTTCTGATTTCTGATATTCATTTAAATGGTTTATTTTTATTTTGAACTCTTCTTCTTTTACATGTTCGTTAAAATTAATATTGTATTCTTCCATATTTTTGTTTTCTATTTTTTCTTGGTTAATATTTGCTTTTATATCGAAAGAATCTTCTTTCCATTTCTTTATCTCTTCTTCTTCTTTATTTATTTTTATATTTGAAACACTAGCTTCAAATTTTTTTTTATTAAAGTTTTGTTTTTGAGTGATTTCTAAATCTTCATTTTGTATTAATTTAAATTTCTTTATCATATCTAATCCAATCAAAAAATCATATTTGAAATTTTGTTCATCTATAATGTATACTTCTACATTTTCTTCTATTTCAAATATTTTTATTTTTATGTTCGTCAAACCATTTGTCTTTTTGACACCATTAATTGTGACTAAACTTGCTTTATTCAAACTGTTTCCTTTGCCTTTTAGTTTTAATAAATTGGAATTAATTAGAGAAACGTTTGAACCAGAATCATAGACTCCATAAATTTCTAATGTATTATTTAATAATAGTTTGACTTTAATTAATGGTGTCACTATTAGTTTTTTTGTTCAGTTTCATGTAACTCTGCTTCTATGACTGAATTGTTTACATGTCTAATGGTTTTCTCTTTTGTTTTGTCACCTTCTCCTATTTTAAACCAACAAGCATATTCAGGGTGGTAGCGAATCCCTTTATTTAACCTTCCACAAGTTTTACATGGTTTTTTTTCTTCGTTTCCAGGGATACCTCTTGGGTTTCCATATTTTTTGTAGTTCAATGTATTTTTTTTATTTATCAAATATTCTAATTTTCTCATTTCATTAAAAAGATCCACTGTATCTTGCAACGTTTCTCTATCAATCCTGTTTAGTACATGTTCAGGCAAACCTGCTGCAATTAGGTCTATCAAAGTACCTGTATCAATTGAATTTCGCATTTCCAGGAGCAGTTTTTCTTTCTTTATGGCATAATCAACCAATGATCCGTCTTTATACTTGAATGATAAAGCATAGGTAATTTGGATCCACCCTTTGTTTGTAAATGATTCACAAAATTTCTTTTTCCATATTGACCATTCAGAGTTCATGGTTAATTTTAACATCATGGAACTGTACCAATCCACACAACTTTTATCCATGAACAGTCTGAGTATTTCAATTTTTTTCTCATCTTCGGTCACGTCAAATCGTATACATTCTTTCTCGAAAATATCAATCCATTGGTTTGCATTAAAATTTTTGCTCGTAAATTTTTAAATTACAAACCTTTCTGCAATATTTTTCAAATTTACTTGTTTGGTATCCTGTGTATTTTGAACTAATTTTTCTAATAATTTCTCCAATACACCTGCTTCTCTATTTTGTGTAGTCTGTTCTTTTTTTATTTCCTCTAAGTACTGATTTTCAAATAGTAAATTATCATCCTCATCTAAGTAGACTTTCCTAAGTTCTTTTGTCATTGTTATCCAAACTCTTCGTACCTGATATCTTTTCTTTAAGCTGTTTTTTACCTTTGTGAAAGTTGGTGTTTTTACTAGTTCGCTGTGATGAGTAATGGATTGATACTCTTCTTGTATAGCATAAACTTTATCATCACACGTAGCTATTGATGTTAAACATAAATTATTTGCTTTTCCGTCGTTCGCCGGCAGTATGGTGAATTCGAAACATAGTTTCTCCATCTTATATTGTATTATCTTATGTCTATGTTCTTCATAAACAAAATTGTCGTTTTATAAGAAATACAGTAGTAGGTATTTCTTTTAATTCAATGTTTTCTATCATATATATGACCTTGTTTTTAATTAAAAAAGATTGAAATGTCAAATAAGACGTATAAGAAAATTATAATTTAAAATCGTTTTTAAAATAAATATTAATATAATAATAACTATGAAGGAGGGAATAATAAACTTTTATTGTCGTTTTATAAGATTATATTGTGGTCTATGAAGGATAATAAAATAAACTATCTTGCGTTGCTCTGAAAATAAAGTTTTTATTGTTAAAATTACATAAATAAGTAACGCTATTTAGAAAATTACCTTAAAACCTACCTGAAAATAAAGAAACGACAATAAAAGTTTATTATTCCCTCCTTCACAGTTATTATTATATTAATATTTATTTTAAAAACGATTTTAAATTATAATTTTCTTATACGTCTTATTTGACATTTCAATTTTTTTAATTAAAAACAAGGTCATATATATGATAGAAAACATTGAATTAAAAGAAATACCTACTACTGTATTTCTTTACATATATAAATCTCTATATCTAATCTAGTGCGTATAATATACATTTAATTTGAAATAAATTAATATTGCGACTATAAATTAAGATGAAAGCTATCCTATCTTTCAAGTTGGATTAAACTGCACACGGTGTGCAAATTTGATTAAAATCGGTTAAGTAGTTTAGGAGACCATCGCGAACAAACAACGTGACACGTACTATAATTTGAGATTTAAACTATCCTATCTCTCAAGTTGGATCGAACTGCACATGGTGTGCGAATTTTATTAAAATCGGTTAAGTGGTTTAGGAGTCCATTGAGGACAAACATTGTGACACGAGATTTATATATATTAAGATATAAAAACCGTTTAATTTATTTTAACTTACGCCCAGCGAAGCGGGCCGGGTTTCCTAGTATGTATATATAATATCAATTGTAATGTAATAATATTTTTTCTATTCAATAGCATCCATTTTTAAAAATGGCGCGGCCACTCGCGTCTCTAACGCCCCTGATCATGGCGGCGAAGGAGGCGGCAAAGGGGCATTAGCGCCGGCCCGCGGCGCCCGCCGCGCCCACCCCAGTGCCTGCCCGCCCGGGCTACTCTATGGTTACTAGTGAGTATGATGACGAACGAAGTTTTAACTAACTAATTATAGAGCGATATATTATGTTAATAAACGGCTGCATATAAATTAGGTGATCATATTTTTACAAACTGAAGAAATGTAGCAGTCCAGTAGCCGTAGTGAGAAGTAGGAGTCGTGTAGGAAAGTTATTTATTGTGATTAGGGAGGTCGCGGGCCGCGCCTCGCCCGCCGCGCCGCGCAGCCGGATAGTTTTGTAGATATAGTGTTTAGAAACAATGTTCAAATACGATAATCTGCGAATGAAGACTGGCAGTTAACTCTTAGGCGTAATAACGTAGAGTATCGTAGTGGTGACGTCGCGCCGTTGCGAACAGCTTCTCTGTGATGGTAGTGGCGGCTGGCGGCGGAGGCGGGCTGCGGCGCCAGTGTGAGAGAATGCTTGAGAGAAATAATCTGTATCAGTACTGAGATGATGTGTATTTTCCTATACATTTGATTTTAGAAACAAGACTCTAATTACATATTGTATAATTAGATTAAAAGGCACGCATTTTATTGAGATTAGACGATGAGTGATAATCGCGTATTTGATATTTTCATATTATTTCGACTGAGGTTATTTGCTAGTTAAATAACTTATATTATGCTTTAGCGGTGTGACGCCTTTAATAGCTTGTACTAGCTAGCTAGTTTTATCTATATTATTGAATATTAATTTATTAAATCACGCTTTAAATTTTTCTTTATTTTGAATTTATACATAAAATGTTCATATAATTATGAATGATAATAATTGTAATATTTTAACAGTGTTAAGTTGTAGCGCAGCACGCTAATGGACAGTTAACGATTTGATGTTATAAATTTCATAATTTAATTACGAATGTATTATTGAAATATAATTTTATTTTGAAACGGTATCATTGTTAGTCATGAAAGTGAAGCATTTACCTAGTATTAAGTTTATATAGTTTATTGTACTGATTATATACGAAATTAGTAAAATTAATGATTATCTTTTGTGGCACAAAAGTTTGTATTGAACTAATTCATGATTAAAAGAGATTATGATTAATATTCACCAGAATGAAGGAATAAGACAATAGTAGACAGTAGTTAGCGATCAAAGAAACAATCTTTTTATAGGTACTTTAAGAGACCATATAACGAATATTTTATTATATTTATGACTCTCTGCTTTTATGTATAGGTTGTGCCGAAAGAAGCTGTTAAAATGTTCATTTTATTTTGTAATTTTTGCTATTTCCTTATTTTTACAGCGAATGAATGTGAGGGATGATTGAGAGTGAGTGTTGCGTCATATAATTATCCGCCGAGAGCGAGTTTCTCGTGTCTCGTCTACTGTAAATTGTACAGATAAAATAAAGACAGAGTAGCGTACTCTTGACAATATCAATGACCAATTACACTATATAGATTTCCTGCTTTTGTTTCTGGTTGGTGCAACCCTATTTTTAAGTATTTTATCATTTTAGCAATTTTTGTTAATTTTCACTTACTGAATTTAGAAAAACCTATTCAAATGTGTGATTAGTCAATTGGAAATACACTAAGTATAATTTTATTTAATATAACTTAAACCGACAATGGCCTATGAAATAAAAAAGCCACTGTAACGGCCTATATAACAAATGAGCACGATTGCAAAAAATCTGCACCAACCAATACCAAAATAGTGTGCAATAAGGTAGATGTAAAACTATATAGCCAAAACTTCAAGAGAGCTTGAACTGATGATTCAGTATGTATGTAACTGAAATATTGTTAGTGAATCAACATGTGATTTTGGAAATGAATTTGAAAATGCACTGTGTAAGATGAGTAACTAATTGTAATTATGTACGTAATTTAAGTTGAAAATGTATTAATAAATGTAATATTATTATGAGACTATGAAGCGGTTTTTCATGATTTTTGACAGTTGTAAACACCAGTGCCATGTATGAGCAACTTGTGCATATAAATTACAACCATACTATGAATAAAAGACTCAACTCTATGCAAAATAGTTTCATTATAACCAACCAACAAGTGTATTAGGATCAAAAATTAGGAACGCGAAATTTTGGAAGGATGTATGGACTTGACATATTTGCTACTCTGCTGGTTGAAAACTAATAAACGGATCGATGAAACTTTATCTAATATATAAAATTCTCGTGTCACAATGTTCGTTCCCATACTCCTTCGAAACGGCTAAACCGATTTTTATTAAATTTTGTGTTCTTATCGGGTAGGTCTGAGAATCGGCCAACATCTATTTTTAAACGGTTTTATTTAGCTCACCCGTTTGTTTTATTTATTATTTATTCTTGGGTCAAATTTAGTAATTCAAATTTCACCCTCTTCCTGTCAACCGATTAATCTGAAATTTTGTATACACTTTGGATTTTGGTGACAATACAATTATGTTTATTCATTATCATTATAAATTCAAGATGGCGGCCGCTACAAAATGGCGGATAATTTATATTTTATTAACCCCATCAATATGGGTATCAAATGAAAGGGCTCAACAAGCAGAATACAATATACTATAAAAAATTGAAATCCAAGATGGCGGCCGCTACAAAATGGCGGATAACGTAGGTTTTTTAGCACTAAATGAATTAAACAGAATGCGAAATAAAAACCAAAAACTAGAAAATAAAAATAGGTAAATATATATAATATATAATAAGGTCAATTGTCTACAAATTATCGACTTAATGTGCGATAGAAGAATTGATTGACGTGCCCCACGGTTTTATTTTAGTCTAGTCTATGCATATGTTTATAATTCCCACGACTGTATCTATTTTATTATTTTTTGGTTTTTAGTACATTTATCTTAAACATTGCAATGTATGTTTAACATAAAACCGTTTAACTTAAAAAGTTTTTTTACCTATTTTTATTCATTCCCCTAACCGCCTAAATGTCCACCCCTTATTTTTTTATGATACAGCATCCAAAAGTACATACAACCCTAAATTTTAACCCTTCTGCGATCAAACCCTATTTTTTATTTGTTAATTATGTATAAACTTTTATTTTTTGGCAAGATTTTTATTTTGTCATGACTTAGAATTAAAAAAAAATACTACTCTCAATTTTTCACCCTTCTACGATCAACCCCTATTTTTCCGAGGCGGTTTTTTTTATATATCCACATATTCGTAATAGGGTTGCAAGATGGCAATTTAATATAATTGAATTGAAGTACGATAAATTTTCGTTCAGAGTTTATAGTTACAATTTCCTTTAATAATTTTTTTTTTCAATTTAAATTAATCTTCAACCCTCGCCGGACGAGAACTGATCAACTATCAGTCGATAAGTTATCCCCGCCAGGTGCCTACCTTTGTTACCTCTCATTCAGCAAACATCACGGAAGCCAGTCTCTTGTCTCACTTACTATACAGTTTTGGACATTTTTTTGGTTTTGGATGGGTTTTGAAATAGCTAGAGTAATTTTTAAGAAATTTTCAGGCAACCTACAGATCAACTCAGCGCGTGATTGAATGAGGTTTATTAGCAATTAAAAAAATTTACGATATAATTAAATACATCAATGTATTGTGCAGCCAAAGCCAACAGGAAACACTTCTAATAATGTCGAGCCTCTAATGACCTTTTTTAAAGGTAACTAAAGTAGGTACATCATTCTTCACATTTTACACACACAAGTAAATAAAAGTCAATGTATACACAAAAAATATTTATTTCCGTAGAAGCTACAAATTTGTACTTCCAAAACTTACAAGATAAGTATGCATTTTTATATAATATAATATTATATTATATTAAAGTAAGAACTAGAGTGCAAACAAATATAAAATTAACAAACATAAAACTTGACTCGAAATGGTAACTAGATATGATCATAGGAGGTGCTGCAAAGATATTCTTTGGTT
The DNA here is from genome assembly GCA_905231865.2 of Boloria selene. Classification (NCBI taxonomy): domain Eukaryota; kingdom Metazoa; phylum Arthropoda; class Insecta; order Lepidoptera; family Nymphalidae; genus Boloria; species Boloria selene. The sequence goes on from HG993133.1 coordinate 6,655,560, forward strand.
GTTACACTGCAGTTTATAATTTATATTACTTAATAATAAAAAAAATAATTTTCTTTATTACAATATTAAAATACAAATTTATATTAAACATAAGAAAAATAGCTCTATTTTATAAATTATTGTTATTTTATATACAAACCCCGAGTTTAAAACTCATATAGTATAATAATAATAATAATAATAATAATATACTCTTTATTGTACACCAAAAAAGAAAAAGAAATAAAAAAAAATACATAAAACAGAATAAGGTACAAAAGGCGGCCTTATCGCTTAAACAGCGATCTCTTCCAGGCAACCTTTAGGTGTAGGAAATAGCAAATTTTATAGAGGGAAGGGGTGCAAAATATAGAGGGGTGCAAAGTATATAATTTAATTTTAATTCTTAGATTAGTCGTTCCGTTCTTCAGCTGGTATGAAGTCTAATGCAGCTGAGTTAATACAAAACCGTTTCTTGGTGGGTGCCGGGCCGTCATTGAACACGTGGCCGAGGTGTGCCGAGCATTTGGAGCATCGCACCTCAGTTCGCACCATACCTGGTCGTGTTAAAACCAGTAATATATTTGCCCCAACTATAATTCCACACCGGTCCATTCACCACAAAGCCATTTATATACACATCACATTAAACATGGGTGACATGAAAATTCCCATATATTGTATATTCCACCGTATTCGTGTCGTGAGATGTTGGCAGATTTATTCAGCGCAGCGACAAGAGCAGCAGATGTCGTCCGGTCAGCAGCCATCCGTGTATGTATAGGCAGGACAGGATAAATGGGACATGTTGAGGAATGGAGGGCAAATGAATATTAATAACATGCGCATTCCATGTGTTATAAATAGTAAGTTACATTGAAAATAGTGAATGATAATTGATAATCATAATTTAAAATACAACCCATGTTTTAAATGATTGGTGAATTAGAAAGGTAAGTGTTTGAAAAATAATATTAATTAAATGAAATGATTGAAATATGAATGATTTAATGGTTAGGAGAGTGCACAAGAATAAACAAAAAAATGTGCAAATACATACAAAAGAACAGTAGTCAGGGGAAGAGGGTAAGTAAAACATATACAAAGCAATAATTAAAATACATATTATGTAAATATTAATATAAACAAATTACCAATAAATTACAACTTACGTTTATGGTGGTGGACAGGGTAGATCGAAGGTGGTCAAAGGAATGGAAAGACAGAAAAAAATATTATAATATATTGGCACCGAAATCAATTCCCAACACCACTTCAGATTCCATTTTTAATAATGGATTAAGTTATCAAATATGAGAAAAAGTATAAAATAACTTAAGGAATTATTAAAGACAACTATACAATTATAAAAATATACAATATTATCAAAAAGATAAGTAAATTAAACAAATATAGTTATATATAGTTTTCTAAGTTTTTATACCTAACATAAGAAATATATTAGTGGCTCAAGGTTAATTGGCAAGGAAATCAAAATACTTAATGTGAAAAAAAATTGCTGATATCTAATAATGTGTGTGGTGGTTTTAGGTTAATAATTGATAACAGGTGGCAAGTCTTAACTTATTAGTCACTGTGCAGCCATATATGTCAGTAAGAAGGGCAGGTAAAGGATAGTACAATATAGGTATAATATTAGTATACATCTAGTTTGTGGCAATGGCAAAACAGTTTACTATAATAATATTTGAGGGCCAGTTACGGTGAGTTATTTCAATTCAGAACATTTGGGGCAATAAACCATAAGCTTATTGTTTTGTAGTAAAGGCTATCTATTACCTAATCAATTTTTAAAACTCATATAAAAGAAAAATATCCTAAACCTATAATTTACAAGATATTTTGTCTACAATGTCTTTTATATAAGCTTCATATTGACAGTCCAGACTAATAGAATATTTCATACTAGGATATTGTTTATAATTTAAATACTTATATGATACAAATATTGAAGAAAAACAGGTATTTTTGAACCTTCAAAATCTTATAGCATGGTCATGCATAGTATTATGTTTATGGCTAATTGCTAAATATGCTTTCTATATTCCATATAACAAAATATCTCTGCGTAAATGACCCTTTTATTTGTTTTTAATTCATGAATTTCAAATTGCAGTAAACTATTTTGTAAAAAGATGTTGTTTATTGAATAAAGTGCAATACTTAGTACAAGGTTAAACACCTTAACCATGTTCATTATGAGCAATATAAAAGACAATTATCATGCAATGAAATACTTTATGCAAAAAATATTAATTACAAAAACAAACATCCCATAATACAATCTAAGCTTTTTGTAAATTTAATATTAGACCTTGAACAACAGCATAGGTTTACATTATCTAAAGATAGCCTATTGTAAATTGACATTGAAACTGTTCTGCATGAATTAGTATAGTAGAAAAAAATTAAGCCATAAGGCGCATCTACATTAATATTTTTTAGTGTTTGCATTATTATTATTTTGGATTTCTTACTATTTAGATAGGTAATGTAAAAAAGCTGTTATTTTTATATTAACAATTTTTAAATGTTAATATATTTTACATTTCAATAATTGAAATAAAATATAAAACAATATAAATGTACCTGCACTTGTATCCTTATGTAGGGTAACTTTCTCCTGTGCTAACACATCATTAAATGCAGGCCAGCCGCATCCAGAGTCATACTTAGTTTTAGAGCTAAAGAGACCTTGTTTACAAACTATACAAACATATAAACCTTCTTCATAAAATTTATTATAGGGTCCTAAAATACAAGCAAATTTTTAGTATTTAAAAATATAATTGTTTTGAATAACACTAAGCCAAAGTACATTTTATTATCAATTTACCTGTAAAAGGTCTTTCAGTTCCAGCTTCTTGGGTAACATGGTATTGGAGGGGAGTTAAGCGTTTTTTTAATTCTTCTTTATCTTCCATGGCTCTCCAAACTAATGCTATAATTATTTATTTTTTTATAGAGTTAATAACAAAATTCCAATTCCAATTATTGTTTTTTACAGTTAGAAAGAAACATTACAATGTAAACATTTTACCTGTTGTAAATGTATTCTTTAACTGCACAGTTCTATTAGTCTGGACTGCCTGCCTAAATATAGTTATCGGTCTAAGTAGAACACGCATCACTCACCTACCAGAACGAGGTTATATAATTAAATCTTCAATAGCAATAACTACTCGATAAGATAATAAAGCGTCGTTTCAATGGGTAGAAAAAAACTTTATATTTTTTTATATATTTTTCTGTAAACTATTGACCATAGATATATTAAACTAATCTATTGAGTATTGACATAAAATGAAAATGGAACGTGACATTGTTGACATATTATTTGTCACGTTATTGTTGTTTTTAAAATTTATCCCCAATAGGGTAAGGCAAAGGACTATATAGTTCATAAAAAATAGCTTGATCTCTGCGATATATGTCAAACTGACATTCCTAGGGTTGTCAGGATAAAAAAAAATTGTCGATAGAAATTATCGACGTTTCTTACTATTATCAATGCTAATGTAACATATAATTAGGTTTAATCTAATTACTAAATTTAAGAATACTTTAACATAAAATGCATTTATCTTCCTAAAGGAGTACACCCCAAATCAATATCCGAATCAGTTTCTGAATCGCTAAAACAATCTTGTAGATTTATTATAAACTCTTGTTCGCAAATATTATCAAATCGAACGTCCCGCTCCCAATCTTCTTCCATTACTTTTCTGCATTTGGTTACCACCTTCTTCAAGTTTTCTACAGATACATTGTCGACCGCACTTTTTAATAACTGCAACATTTTATTTGCCGTGAAAGGCGGTGTTGTGTTGTATCTGGCAGCGTAACCTTAAAAGAAAAAATATTTTTACTAAGATTAATTAAACAGTAGTTAATACTTAAAGTACCTATCTAACGAAATTCAAGCAAACAAACCTTTGACTTGGGCCCAGATAAGCTTGATCGGATTATACTGGCAGTGGTACGGGGGTAGTCTTATGACGGTATGACCCTTTTCGTGGGCTATATCACCGAAGACATACGTTGTTTTGTGCAGACCAACGAGTCTTAATAACTGATTTATTAGCATAGTTTTATTGGCCTCTATTCCTTTTTCTTGAAGCCATGCAATGATTTCTAATTTTTTGTTTGCCGAAGTTGGTGGTTTGTGCTTTTAGACCGAGTGATATGGGACGTTATCCATAATAATGCAATGTGGCTCCTTTAAATTATCTAATTATTTTAAAAACCACTCCTTAATTTTTTCGAAATTCATTTCCTCGTGGTATTCAGTAGTTTTAGTTGATTTGAATGCCAATAGGCAATTAAGCACAAAACCAGATGACGTGTTACATGAATAGGTGAGAAATAGGATTTTATTTACTCACTATTATTTTAGATCAAGTTTGTACAAATGTAAATAATGTCATGATATTAAAATATACATTAAAATTAAAAGAAAGAAAGATTAATTTTAAATTAAGTTTTATTTAAAAAATCGATAGTTTAAAGTCTGTGGTCGCGATGAATCATCGCCCATCGCTAATTAGGCCGGCATGTCCATAAAGTATGATAATGACGGGTACTGTCTGTTATAATACGAAATTCAGGACTTCATAGGCGTGATTTTACTGACAGCTGTCGCAGAGATCAAGCTATCTTTTATGAGGTATAGTCCATACAGCCTTTTGTCACGTTATTTTATAATAATAAATTGACACTTTGTCACAGACAAGAATGGAGATAAGGGTGGATTGTGATTTGTGAATGAGATAAGTATCGACACCACTGACCTCTTGACACGGATATCAAAGAGACGGATATATAATAAATCCGTATAAGTCAGTGACTTTATTAGATTCACAACTCCCACTTTTTCTAATTTACTACATTTTAAATGTGTTTATATGTATAAAAGTAATTACTATCGGGCTTGCAATAAACAAATTTTACAAAATATATTTATACAAAGAGGTTATGCATCTATTATAAACTATTAATCTCAAAAGTAACGAATTTTCGTTGGGGTTGTTTTGTCATCGTCATTATATTTTTAAATAATGTTTAACTTAGGGGAATATTTCTCACGTGAAACTTCTATAGAATCGTTGTGATTTAAAACTCGATGAAACGAAAATGCGTCGCGATAAGGAATGAAATACATAAAATATGTATAGGATTAAGTCAGCGAGAAAATGAGATAGAATAAATAAATATGTTGGGACAAGTATATATAATATAATTAAATTCGTTCCATATTTTATGATATTCTATAAAAATGTGATTTATAATCATATGCATATCAATGCATAATATGCCTTATTTAATTATTGATTTGTTTTAACTTAATTTTGTTTTAAGTTTTACCTCAACCACGCATAAAGGTTACACGCCATGGAGCACAAAGTTACATTCTCTTTGGAGCACAAGCTCCATGTTACACGCACACATTTTTCACATTTAGTGAAAAGGTGTTAATTTGAAATAAAAAACAGACACTTCAATTTAATTTATATGTACTGATGTACTGGCTTATATAATTTATGTATAGGTCGCGTCATGTAAGAAGAACGCTGGCTGTCAAGCTGCGCAGAGGCTAGTTAATAGTTATCGGTTAATTTGGTGGTAAGAGGTGGGGCGTGGGGCGGCGGGGCACGCGCCGCATGCTTGCCGGTGCGCTATTGGTTTGTGAGTCAGAAAAGAGAGAAAAAATATTATTTTATAAAGAGAGAAACTCATAAAATGCAGTCTATAATTAAAAAAAATTAAACGAATTAATTTAATTTTTTGTAAGTAGATTAAATATTCTACACTGAATCAAACATATTTCATTAATTATTAGAATTCTATTGACTGATATTCTAATATATTTTTCAGTGTACCTACCAATAACCAATATACAGTTCGCGTCACGTAAAAAGAACGCTGGAAGAAAGTGGTGGGGGGTGTGCTTGCGCATCGGTACATTCACATGCGAAATTCCTAAGCTTATTCTTTTATTTTTGAACTAGCCTTTCGCTCACGATGTATATTGATTATTGGTAGGTACATTGAATAATATATTAGATAGAATGTCATTAAATAGAATTCTATTAATTAATAAAATATGTTTGATTCAGCGTAGAATGTATAATCTACTTACAAAAAATTAAATTAATTCGTTTAATATATTTTTTTAATTATTAACTGAATTATTATCAGACTCTCTCTTTATAAAACAAAATACGTCAAAAATATTATTTCACTATTTTTTATATAAAATCATTTCGTAACTAATAACTTTTGTGTATGCGATGGTATTTTAAACTGACAAACCAATAGCGAGCCGAAAAGCATGCGACTCGTGCACCGCCGTCCCGCGCCCCGCGTCTTACCACCAAATTGGCCGATAAATCGTCTCTGCGCAACTTGACAGCCAGCGTTCTTTTTAAATGACACGAATTATACGTCACGACTCACGAGCGAAAGGCTAGTTCAAAATTAAATTACATATTAATTTATATAGTACTTTCGTGTGCGAATGTAAATATGCGCAAACACACCCCACACCACTTCCTTCCAGCGTTCTCTTTACGTGACGCGAATTATAATATATTTAAACATATTTTTGCTGTATATATTATCTAGAAAATATTTGTTATAAAGAAATAATACTGATGTATTAATATAATTTTTATTCGAATATTGGTTAAGCTATTAATATTCATTATTAACTAATAAATAATTATGTTACGAATGAAGTTTTTTTTACGATTTCTTGTTTACAGCATAAGTTCCAACATCTTTAGCATTTTCAATTTTTTTTTGACTTCTCTGTAAAAGAAATTACAAATTACTAGGTATTATGTCAATATGATCAAGAGTGTCATATAAGTAAGTAATTTAACTATACCTCATAAAAGATAGCTGCACAATTTTAGCACCCCATCGAAAGATTTTTGAAATCAAAATGACCTTAATCGATAGGTCTACGTTCGGTCTGGTCTGTTCTTACGTCTGGTCTGTTTTAAGTTTTACCTCAACCACGCATAAAGGTTACACGCCATGGAGCACAAAGTTACATTCTCTTTGGAGCACAAGCTCCATGTTACACGCACACATTTTTCACATTTAGTGAAAAGGTGTTAATTTGAAATAAAAAACAGACACTTCAATTTAATTTATATGTACTGATGTACTGGCTTATATAATTTATGTATAGGTCGCGTCATGTAAGAAGAACGCTGGCTGTCAAGCTGCGCAGAGGCTAGTTAATAGTTATCGGTTAATTTGGTGGTAAGAGGTGGGGCGTGGGGCGGCGGGGCACGCGCCGCATGCTTGCCGGTGCGCTATTGGTTTGTGAGTCAGAAAAGAGAGAAAAAATATTATTTTATAAAGAGAGAAACTCATAAAATGCAGTCTATAATTAAAAAAAATTAAACGAATTAATTTAATTTTTTGTAAGTAGATTAAATATTCTACACTGAATCAAACATATTTCATTAATTATTAGAATTCTATTGACTGATATTCTAATATATTTTTCAGTGTACCTACCAATAACCAATATACAGTTCGCGTCACGTAAAAAGAACGCTGGAAGAAAGTGGTGGGGGGTGTGCTTGCGCATCGGTACATTCACATGCGAAATTCCTAAGCTTATTCTTTTATTTTTGAACTAGCCTTTCGCTCACGATGTATATTGATTATTGGTAGGTACATTGAATAATATATTAGATAGAATGTCATTAAATAGAATTCTATTAATTAATAAAATATGTTTGATTCAGCGTAGAATGTATAATCTACTTACAAAAAATTAAATTAATTCGTTTAATATATTTTTTTAATTATTAACTGAATTATTATCAGACTCTCTCTTTATAAAACAAAATACGTCAAAAATATTATTTCACTATTTTTTATATAAAATCATTTCGTAACTAATAACTTTTGTGTATGCGATGGTATTTTAAACTGACAAACCAATAGCGAGCCGAAAAGCATGCGACTCGTGCACCGCCGTCCCGCGCCCCGCGTCTTACCACCAAATTGGCCGATAAATCGTCTCTGCGCAACTTGACAGCCAGCGTTCTTTTTAAATGACACGAATTATACGTCACGACTCACGAGCGAAAGGCTAGTTCAAAATTAAATTACATATTAATTTATATAGTACTTTCGTGTGCGAATGTAAATATGCGCAAACACACCCCACACCACTTCCTTCCAGCGTTCTCTTTACGTGACGCGAATTATAATATATTTAAACATATTTTTGCTGTATATATTATCTAGAAAATATTTGTTATAAAGAAATAATACTGATGTATTAATATAATTTTTATTCGAATATTGGTTAAGCTATTAATATTCATTATTAACTAATAAATAATTATGTTACGAATGAAGTTTTTTTTACGATTTCTTGTTTACAGCATAAGTTCCAACATCTTTAGCATTTTCAATTTTTTTTTGACTTCTCTGTAAAAGAAATTACAAATTACTAGGTATTATGTCAATATGATCAAGAGTGTCATATAAGTAAGTAATTTAACTATACCTCATAAAAGATAGCTGCACAATTTTAGCACCCCATCGAAAGATTTTTGAAATCAAAATGACCTTAATCGATAGGTCTACGTTCGGTCTGTTTAGGTCCACTATCATTTTTGTTAGGTCACCTGTAGTTTTTTAATAAATATTTTTTTAAATTTAACTATTATTTTAAAAGAAATCTTAGCACCTCATTTAAACGAAAACTGATTAATCAATAATCTTTATATTTCTACATTCTTTATAGTTAGGTCAGTATTGGTCTCTATAGTTTTTGTTTTTATATTATCCATTTAATTTTTTTTTATTAACAGTTATAAATAATTGACATTGACAATGTCATAAGTTATTATTATTAATTCATCACTGGCGCATGCGCTCGACGCGCCTTCTAGGTGTGATTAAATTAAATGGATAATATAAAAGCAAACACTTTAGAGACCAATACTGACCTAACGATAAAGAATGTGGAAATATAAAGATTATTGATTAATCAGTTTTCGTTTAAATGAGGTGCTAAGATTTATTTTAAAATAATCGTTAAATTTAAAAAAAATATTTATTAAAAAACTACAGGTGACCTAACAAAAATGGTAGTGGACCTATACAGACCAAACGTAGACCTATCGATTAAGGTCATTTTGATTTCAAAAATCCTTCGATGGGGTGCTAAAATTGTGTAGCTATAAAAGATAGCTTGATCTCTGCGACAGCTGTCAGTAAATCACGCCCATGAAGTCCTGAATTTCGTATTATTACAGACAGTACCTGTCAATAGTGTCCGACCGAATATTCGGTTTCGGTTTCGGTTTCGGTCGAGTTTCGGCAAAAAAACGAGTTTCGGTTATGTTTCGGTTTCGGCAGCAAACCTGCCGAAACTACGACCGAAACCGAAACTGCATTCGGGAGTTTCCGCGCTGTGCTCGAGTGTGTTCGGCGCGGTAAATGACATCCAAGCGACGATGACATTTGGCCGCGTCCACGTGTGTAATCATGTCGTAACCTGTTTGTTTGCAGTGCATATAATATAAGAGTACCTCGAAAAGTAATTTAATATAAAAAAGGAGTACCTAGATTATAGTAGAATCAAGTTTACCATAAAAAATTAAAAATCTGATTTATGTTGAAAATTAGGTAGCTTTGATATTATACTGTATTATAGATTAAATAAATAATGCTAAAAGTGGGAACTTATGGTTTGGTCTGACAAAGAAAAAAAGTTAGCTGGTTTTACCTTTTTTTTGGTCTTTATTGAAAACCTGTAAATATTTATTGATTTTCAAGAAATATTAACAAAAAGTAGAAAGAGTAAATGCGCAATCTGTATGCTAATGACTTATTTTAATCACATTACTAGCATTTCCCGCGGCTCCACCCGCGTTTTAAAGACCCTAAACTAAATTTTCAGATTTCACATACCGCGTGACGTTTTACAGTCGATCTTTAACAGTTACTCGAGATTTCTCAGAAATGAGATATTTTCCAGCGGTAAAAAGTATCCTATGTATTAACCCGGGTACAGCTATCATCATACCAAATTTCATGCAATACCGTCCAGTGGTTTTCTCGTGATTCGGATGCGGACAGACAGGTAGACAGACAGACAAAAATTATAAAAACAATAGATTTGGCCTCTATATCGATAAAACATACATACTCTCGAAAAACTTAACCCTCCTTCTGGCGCAGTCGGGTAAAAATGTCTATTTCAATTTTTTACATGAAACATTTATTAGGTAAATTATTAGTAATGTCGTTTATGATATTTTAGCAGTAGAGTATTGAACGATTTGTTGTATATAACTAACTAACTCTAAAGTATTTAACGCAGCACTAAGCCGATTTTACCAGTTTATAGAGTTTGAAAAGATAAGAATTTTCACGGATTTAACTAATTTTTTCAAAAAATGTAGTTTAGCATGTTTTCGTAGTAAACCCTCGATATGTAAACAAACATTAGTTAGGTACATGGTATTTACTATAGTGCATTAGTGGTAATATTAAGGATTTAGAGTTTCGCGTTCAATTTAATAATTATTACGTAGGTACCAATATAATAATTTTTTTTTTACAAATTAACACTTATAATTAAACGAGTAGATACCTACCTGGTTATCCGTATAAAATTAACACTTATATTTATTTTACTAATGAAAACTGACTGATTATAATACATTTTCTTTATTTTTCTCTGAAAACATGATCCTTATAAGAAAGTTTCGGTTTCGGTTTCGGTTTCGGCCGAAACTGAGATCGTCGCCGAAATTCGGTTTCGGTTTCGGTTTCGGTCGTAAAACCAGTTTCGGTCGGACACTACCTGTCAATGTCATACTTTATGGGCATGCCGACCTAATTAGCGATGGGCGATGATTCTTCGCAACCACAGACTTTAAACTATCGATATTTTAAATAAAACTTAATTTAAAATTAATCTTTCTTTCTTTTAATTTTAATGTATATTTAATGAGCGGGACGTTCGATTTGATAATATTTGCGAACAAGAGTTTATAATAAACCTACAAGATTGTTTTAGCGATTCAGAAACTGATTCGGATATTGATTTGGGGTGTACTCCTTTAGAAGAATAAATGCATTTTATATTAAAATATTTGTTTAAATTAGTAATTATATTAAATTATATGTTACATTAGCATTGATAATAGTAAGAAACGTCGATAATTTCTATCGAAGTTTTTTTTTATCCTGACAACCCTAGGAATGTCAATTTGACATTTGTCGCAGAGATGAGAGATCAAGCTATCTTTTATGAGGTATATATATGCTATCCATGCTATCGATATAGCGAAATTTAGGTACCTACAATCTACATACCTACGTATTTTTATTTGGTTAGCCAGAATCAGAATTGAAAATGATGCCATAAAATCAAAGATGCACGATCAGCATTCGAATCCGCATTAGATGGTTTTCAAGCAAGCTCGTTACCAATGGGCTACCACTGCCCTCTGTCTATAAAATTCTAATTACTTTTACACACCATGAAGTATGAGAAGAGACAGGTACATCTCTAGATAATAATAAAAGTATTTAAATAATAATTAAAGCTGTGAGCTACTCACAGCTAAAGATTCTTTGCTTTTTTGCATTTGCATTAGAACATAGTCTGTGTCATCTTTTTCAGAATCCATGTACGATGATGGAACGTTGACCTTACTACAACATACTTGCTCTCGAAGAAGAGGCCGCATCTGCAAACAAAATGTAATATAGTATTATAAATATTAATGCATAATAAATTTTATTTATTTAGTAACTAATATCCAAGACTGATTTTGTTATAATATACTTCCTATTCTATTTTAGTAAATGTGAAAAATAGATACGAGTAGATATTAACATTTTCATGAATAAATTTATAAGTTCAAGTGTGTATATATCAATAACTCATAGAACGTGGGCAAAAGAGCTTTGCAGAACGTTAATAGAAAATTGATCCAAATCGTTAGAGCTGTTTATCACTGAACTTAATACGAGAAATAAAATGTAAGACATGACCATATATGATATACTTTGCACATTCATATGAGAAATATCTTACACATCCATCTGGAGTAAGTGCTTTGTGTAGGACTTTAGCGGAGAGCTCCTCAGCCTGTGGTGTCATCCATTTACGAAGACCTCTATATGTACCACGTTGTTGCGGCTCGAATCCCTAAGACAGCCAGGATTAGTATAAACTCAAATAAAACAAAAAAAATCCTTGCTGTTCATACTTCATCATATTATGCACTTAACAATAAATACCTGCACGTCGTGTGAACTAAAACATTTCTTATCTTCAGTTCTATAATTTGCACTAGATTTACGCTCAGCAACTTGACATTGCTTTGAAAGTTTTCTCACCACGTCCCAAAACATTGCACACGGCAAAATAATGAAAAATATCACATTTAAAATAAATTCCATGGGTCTAAAATATGTAAACACTCAGTAATAATTTATTAAAATTATATTTATAGTAAAAATCATAAGGCATAATAACTTGCTGACGAAGCGAATATCACGTTGCTTAGTATCAGGGTGGATAGGCCAACCTTCCTTATCATAAACTACTCGTCGAGAACGCAATGACGATTCATAATATCGTTCAAGCTTCCTTGGTGTTTGAAGAATTAAATGCAATCCCCATGAGCCGACATATCGTAATATTAACCCAAGAAACGCTTTAATAATACCTAAAATTTAAATTATTAATATTAATTACAGTAATTAGAAACTAAATTGAGAAACCTAATCCGTAATTCGGAAGATGATGAAACTCATCCGGTAATATTATATTATTCGCAGGTGGCAAAGTTTTTTCAAAAAAAGAATTTGTCATGTCCTAAAGCACTGAAGATAACGTTTTTTTCACGTGGGGAAATGCATGTAGGCATACTACCATCATTTGGTTATGTGGGGCTCACCGCCAAAGCCAGCTGCCAGTACTATCCAATTGACAACAAAAAGTAACTAAAGGTCAAGTCACTTCAAGGCAATTTCAATGTTGTTTAAACATTGTGATTTATAATTTCAAAAAAAATATAGATAGGTTCATTCACCAGTTCTTCTGAAGACTGATGTTCAGTAAATGATCTTGACTTTGACAAATAATTATTACTTACACTATGGAAAATTATATATAGTATTCAAACTGACCGAGAAGCAATAAAGCCAGCAAAACTCCGATTATTGTAACAAAGATATTAATAGTAACCACATCTGGGTAACATATCGATCGAACGTGTCGTGTTCTACCATGTACTGGCAATCCTGCAGCTACGAGCTGGGCGTCTGATAAGCTACGACACAGTAGTTTAGGATCTTCACCTAAATATAAAAATATTTTCTGTAGTTTTATACTTAATTCTAATATCAAAATACACCTATATGTTAGTTTTTGCAGACTTCCTCTACAATTTAGGTTTAAATCAGTTTGGACTTGGATTTGTTTGGAAAACAAGAGATCTCGGTGATAGAAGGTATGATTAGGGCAGCGGTTGGTGATCATCAAAAAGAGTCAAATATAGACAATACACAATTGATATACAAAGAGCCGTCTTCTTTTAACTTTTGGACATTGTTACAGAAATAATAAGAATTTGACGTACACTCTCGAGCTTCTAAAAATTTGGTGGGAAAGCCGTAGCCGAGAAACCAAAGAGCCGTATGGGCTTCGAGAGTCTCGGTTTGGAGTGAATAATGTAAGCTTAAATACATTATTCTATTTATATACCTATATTCTAGAGTAAAATTAATTTAAAACAGGACTTACTTAGGCAAATGCAATCACAATACCACACACAAAAACATCGATCATCTTTTTTAATTTTAACATCTCGAACAGCAATAGTTTCGTCGTCATCATTGACCAATGCCACTGTAAGGGTGTTATAAATGTTGTGTTTTGTTTCTTCTTAATAAAGTAACTATAATAAATTAGGATAATACCAGCGCAATGAACGATTCCTACGGGAATTTCAAAAGGTATATTGATGCGAAAACTTTTAGTGTGACGAGGTGGTAAAAGTATTGCATCTGTCACCGCATTTTCAGCTCTCATTACCATTGATGAAGGGGTACAGTCACGAACTAATACTCTGAAACGTGTTCAATTATGGTTTTGGTAATGTAAATTGATTTTATAAACACAAGACATAATTATTACCTAAAATTGCTGGCCGCTAAGCCCGTGTTAGAAGCCTGTACTGTTAATACTGTACGAGCCGCCCGAGTTGAATCTGTTACAATGGTCATTAGACGTCCAAAAGCCCTGTACAATAAATAAATATGATACTATAAAATGTGATTTTTTACTTAATTATTGAATCATTTAAATCTATCCAATCATATCTTACCCGACGAGGACGAGTTCATTGTCATCTGCTCTTGCTTCTATATCAAGTTGGGCATAATGAGGTTTTGTATGCGGCACTTTAAGATATTTTTCTGATCCTCGTGAATAGATTTTGAGATCATTACGATCATTCATCAGCGCTCTTGTGGTCCTTACACCCACACGACGATAATTCTAAAATTAAAAATTTAAAATATACTTACATTATAAATTATAATATCCGCATAGTTCGTTTGAATCTAAAATTATATCAGTAAATATTGTACTTTAACAACCTGAGCAATGGACATATTATACGCAGATGAGCGTTCTTTTTCGTTAAATTTTCTTTTATTTTCACCAACTAAATCGTTAAAAGTTATTACATCATCGATTGGCACTATAAAAAAATCTTGCAACTTATCTGAAATTAGTATAAAGTAGGATTAATTTTAAATCACAAAATGTTTAGTGAAAGCTAGTGTACAAAATAATATTACCTTCTTGGTAAATATCATTGGCTCTCTTTAATGGTACTATTAAGCATAGGTTCTGCAAGGGCAGACTAAAATCCTCTCTAGTAAGGTATTTAACTGGTTTATACTGAATATTGACGTCTTGGTTTGACCATTTAGAATTCTTTATATTCACTCTAAATTTTATTAATAAAAAAATTTCATTAATAAAGTTTTACAATCACATTTACATTTGAAAATAATAATCTACACAAGCACATAGGTATCATCATCACTACATAGTATAAAACAAAGTCGCTTTCTCTGTCCCTATATCCCTATGTATGCTTAAATCTTTAAAACTACGCAACGGATTTTGTTGCGGTTTTTTTCAATAGATAGAGTGATTCAAGAGGTAGGTTTATATGTATAATACATGCATAATATAGTAGAGACACACTGATAATTTTAGAGGTTTCTAATGTGATGTCGTTAATAAACTCATTTTTTGCGCTTACATTGCGAACGCTGGCTAAACTCTACGAGATAGATCAAAATAATGTACTACAGTATTGTACACCTTAAAAAGTTCTACATAAAAGTCCGCGATGGTATATGTTTATCTCTTACGGATAACTCACAATATCCATTTTCTCGCTTCGCTTAGGATCTTCCGTAGATTTAGCGCGGGCGAAGCCGCGGGTTCCACTAGTAAACTATAAACGTATTATGTATATTATGATAACACAAGTAAATTAAAGATTTACCTCGCAGATTCATCTTTGGTTAAGTCATTCCATAAAGTTTTTCCTTGGGGTGATATGAGCTTTTCAAACAATTGTAATTTAGCACCACACAATAACTCCGGTTCCTTTATATCATACAACGCAAATTCTCGTTCTTCATTTTTTAACTTCCCGTGCACGAGAGAACTGCTTTTTAATGTTTCCTTTTTGTGGTGCTTAATAATGTTTTTTTCTTTCAAGCTCTTGCCCTTTGAATTACTCGATAGAGCTTCGTTTATATTGGATGCTGCATTCTGTTCATCACCTGAGAAGTTTTTTTTCATTTGCCAATTTCAAAGGCCTCCATTATCATTTCAAAATAACTTGTAAACTTATATTTCATGTTCTTACCTGAATTCACTAAAAATTTGGTAGCTTTCATATGTTTCGTAGAATAAGCATTTTCATTAATATCATAATCGTCATATAAAGGCGTTGGATATTTTTTCTGAATATCGTTTCCAAAATTCTCGTCATATAGAGGATAAGAAACATGCCGTTTTATTATGTTGCCTTCTTCTATAAATATAAATACTTATATACTAGTTATTAATGGCATCAAATTTTATTTCTATAATTTTTAACTTTCAAAAAAGAAGAAGATTCCATGTTCGTTTGTATAGGTAGGTATAGTATATTTTCTATATAATATGCATGTTCACCGATTTCTTGAAGACAGCTTGACTAATTTTGCTTATCAAATTTTATTGTATTATAGTAGGTACCGCCGACTACCGAGGTAGTATACTTCTCTTGGTGTTGGTATCCGAAAAACTCAGGAAAAGGTATGTTAACAGATTTATTAAGATTATTTTACCAATTTCTATTGTCTCCTAAAATATGTGCATATTCATTGGATCGGGAAAATTTTAAGAATAATATAAAAAAACACATTTTTCGAAGATAAGTCATTCCAAAAATAATATGGCACTTTGTGTGTACGAAAACGAAAAAAACACTAAATTCATGAGTTCCCAAGATCGAAAATAAAACTCGAGTATGGAACCGACAATTGCACTAGATTTATTTTACTAATGCAATCATAAGTAAATATCGTCGTTGCGCCTGCAAAAACCGACAAACGTAAATGTTCAACTTTACAGTAGAAACAAAAAACTAATTTTAATGCCTGCCAACGTTTGTATAAAAAAGTGAGTTTGTACAAAATTCCTTTCGATAGTCTTACAACATATTCTGTCCTTAAAGCCTACATTGTACTTCCCGTTTTCGCAAAATATTTTTTTTAAGTTAAAAATATCACATAGCGGCTTCATTTTGGCTGCAAAAACAGCTATGTATTTTTCTAATACATAGCGGAATTCAAGTGTGAACTCATTACGACAAAATTACAGGATAGATTTTGATAAAATTTGGTATGATGATAGCTGGTTATCCGGGGCACCATATAAAATACTTTTCACTGCTGGAAAATATCCCATTTCTAAGAAATCGATACTAAAAAATACAACGTAGTTACATAACGTAACGAAAGTCGCTAATGAATATATTGTAAAAAATTTTAAGTTCTGCTAACGTATGTATAAAAAAAGTGATTATGTACAAAATTTCTTTCGATAGTCTTACAACATATCCCGTCCTTAAAGCCTACATTGTATTTACTGTTTTCGCAAAATCATTTTTTTAAGTATAAAACATCACATAGCGGCTTTATTTTGGCTGCAAAAACAGCTATGTATTTTTTAAATACATAGCGGAATTCAAATGTGACCTCATTACGATAAAATTACAGGATAGATTTGATAAAATTAGGTATGATGATAGCGGTATGGTTATCCGGGGCACCATATAAAATATTTTTCACTGCTGGAAAATATAGTACCATTTCTGAGAAATCTATACTAAAAATTACAATGTAGTTACATAACGTAACGAAAGTCACTAATGAATATATTGTAAAAAATTATGAAATTGAATCTGTACTTGCAAAATTCAACAAAAAGTCTCTTCAATTTTATATTTACATAATAGATATATAGTTACTGCAAATAGATCGTGCTATCCTACTTATATTATAAACGCGTAATTTGTAAGAATATATGGATGTAAGAATGTATATTTGTTACTCTTTCACGCATACACTATTGAATAGATTTTGATGAAACGTTACAATAATATACCTTACACATCAATAATATATCTCATATGCATAATTTATTAGGGCGAGTGCAGCGAGACCTAACACTATCTCACAATCTGAGCATTTTGTGGTACACTTTACTGAAAAACGTCACGCCTTTAGATTTCTGCCTTAACAAAGTAATTTAACTTAATATTTAAATGTGTTATCTGTAAAAAAATATAATTTTATAACCATTTAAAAAAATGAACATTAGCAATTTGGTGTTCATTGAATTGAATGTTATTGTACTACCATCTGGTATAAAAGCTAAGAGTTAACATCGCTGTAACATTTTTACCTGTTAGATTAACTACGCAAGCCGTCACAAAGCTCAGTTGACACGCACTTGGCAGTACTTTCATTTTATCTATCTTGTAGAGGTGGAGGTGACTGAAATTGGACGATAATTGGCAGGGTTGGCAAGGCTACCTTTCTTGGACACTGGATGCACAAACTAGTCCGTCAGGTTTTACCAGCGGTAACAGTGAGGGCCCACAGAAGTTCGTCTCGATGACTTTGGCATGGGATCAAAAAGCTCTGCTACCAGATGGTTGGACAGAGAGCTTTGTGCCAATATGTGTAATTTGGTCAAGACGAGCCGACGTTAAAGGCTCCTTCTTAGGGCTTATATCCAGCTTTGCGGTTACAAGCATCAAACTTTATGATTTTCAGCAAAGGTGCATTCGGTATTAAAGCATCGGCGAGCTTTGCCACTAACGGGTATATCAGATAATGGGATAAAATATTCCATCGCTTGATGCACCACATCAGTTATAACATCCGCACAGCTCAAAGGATCGGAAGAAGAGAAGCACACCTGCCGCAAAAAAATTTCATCCCTATAGAGTCATTATCAGTTGGAGAGAAAGACGATACAGTTTTTACGAGACAGTAGTGCCCTCGTCGCTTTCTCAACCAACTGGGAGAGTCCAAATGACACCGCAAACTTCCACGCTTCTCTCCCAGCATGATGTGGCTGCGCAGTCTCGAGGTGGAAGTGGACTGATGAGAGGTTTGTGTTCAATCTTCGGATATTTGTAAGATGCTCGTTAAGCGAGGGGGAGAGCAGCCGTTTAAAAACATTACCCTTTTTGTGTCTTGTCATGAAATTTTGTAACGGAAGAGTGAATACTGAATAGGATGGAGAATGGCAATTGAAACAGGTGCTTCAGGAGCCCGGCGGTGATATTGGTGTTATCATGTCATAGAGGGCATAGCCTGGAGACTGCGGGGACGCCCGAACCTCCCTAGGATTACCATCGGGGCCCCTCCCCAAGCCATGCTTCAGCTCCCGCTACTCTCCGCGAATAAGCTCTCGATACAACAAACAACGATCCACCACCAACACGGCTACTGTGCAACACAACTATTCAGACCCATTCTCGATACGGCTTCATCAAGCCCTACATGCCGCTGTTCGGCGCTTGGTGACACGACTTCTGCTGACGGGTAGTAACCGTGCCGTCGGCCGATGTTGAGGCCTACCACTGCGACTACCACGGTGTTCGATAGTTTGTTCTTTAGTCTACAACTTTGTCTAGTTTACGACACCCACGGGAAGATATTGGGTGACCATATTCTAGTTGCCGTAACCACACAGAAAGTGCTGTTGTTTAACGTTCATTACTATATCAAATTGCTTATTCTTTTTCAGTTAAAGAAGTATTTTTAGGACAATGTAATGTAGTAGAAGTAGGTTGACAAAGCGAAAAAGAACTAGTAACATATATGTCTAGATTAGGTGCCGCATCGCTTATTTCATTTCCTTTATTAGCCATACATAATAAGTTGCAGTGCCTTACTAAAGGGCTTCATTTTAACAGATTAAATCTGTACACAAATAAAGCAATATTTGTAATACATACGCTCATTAGTACCTTATAAACATAAAGCCCAGTAAGAAAATAAAATCAAGACAAAACGCCTATGTCCTTGTGATGTGATTGAATAAGGACTCATCACAACTTCGAATTATTTCCCCAATGTTTTTGTACAATATAATCGGTGTACCTACATACATAAAAAATACCGATCAAATTGATAACCTCCTCCTTTTTGAAGTCGGTTAAAAAATAGGAAAAAATATAAATTTTTATCTGGGTATATTACAAGTTAGAGAATAATATATTGCTGATTGCTCCAAATAAATAAAGAAAATAAATTCGATAAAAACGATATTTCTTCTAAAATAGATAAAAATGCGAGAGAAGATAATTTAATTATATATACCTGACTTATATAGTTTAGTTTTATAGCGACTCACCCTCGCTTAGCTCGGGTTCGTCCCTAGGTTAAGCGTCAGCGGAGCCACGGGTTCTGCTAGATAAAATAAATAAAATCTCTACCTACTAATTTTTAAAGCTGGTTAAAAAGTAACGTAATAGTTACGTATTATAACATTAGCTATCTACGAGTGAAAGTTCCGTCAGAATGGGTCCAACCGTTTCAGAGATTAGCCGGAATAAACGGACAGACAGATAGACAAAAATTTAAAAATTACTTTTTTGTTGTTAGTATCGTATATACTTTCATATGCATTTAGTGACAAGCTGTTCATTTGAAATTAGAAACGAACACTCCAATTTTATTTATTCGAATAGATTATATTCGACTTAATAGATGTAGTGTGAAATAACTTCATCGCATTTATCACTAAAATATTATATTTATTTATATTTTTTAGATTGGAATATCAACATTTCTTAGCACACTCACAATTTTTTGCGGTGAAACTCTATAATTAAGTACTTCGTACTTTTTATAATTTAACTAAAATGTATGTAAAAATGTGTTATAATTAAATTATCAATAGTTATACTTTGTCCATTTTGTTAATGGTTTTTTGACAGCTCACGCCCACGAAGTTTGGTATTTAATGGTTAGCCATTAAAGTTAAAATGTCATACTCATTAATATTGTACTTCATGGACGGGCAACTCCCCCTTATTGCTGAGCCACACGTAACGATTACTACGATTGTGCCACATATTACAAATAATCGATAGAAATCAATGCTAATATGTAAATAAGGTGTAATATTATTTAATAAGGAAGGCAAAAAAATTTAAGATTTAAACCTATAAATTAAAATAGTAAAGTTTTACTTTCTTCTTAGTATAAGGCATACAAATAAAACAACTAAAATAGTTTAATTCCTATTATTAACATGATTCGTCAGAATCATCATTTATATTAGATTTGTCCGATGAGGAGTCTTCAGTTATATTAATTATTAACTCTTGTGTGCATAAATTATCAAAATATGCAATGTCACGGCCCGAATCACATTATGATTCTCTTAGTTCTCTCCACCACACTTGATTTTTACGATAATAATATTTATTTTCATATTAATAAATATAAAAATAAATATTATTGTATACTTAAAAAAATAAGAGAAATCGATTATTACGTCCTTTTGTCATCACTATAGCTTGTCAGTCGGCGAGCTGTCAAAAAACCATTAACAAAATGGACAAACTATAATTATGAACTTGAGTCGTCATACACGGTATATGGTATCTAATGAAAAACCAGCTATGTAGCCGCTATGGCGCAAAAAATACAACTGTCAGAATAAAAAAAATACTCTATGTGTTAATTAACACATAGCGTTTTTTTACATCCATTTGTTATAAGAAAAATACATAGGGCTTTTTGCTATTTTGGAATCTAGGCCTCATATCAAAAAAAGGAGCTTATGAGTATGCGTAGCTCACTGAATACTATCAAAATATGCAATAAACTCATTTTCGTAAAAAAAATGTTTGTCGGTTTTTGCAGGCGCAACGACCATATATTGTGAGTTTATGATATTAAAAAAATGAGTAACTTTTATTAATATATAAGAATATTTAACTTAATTAAATAAACTTCAACTACTTGCTTCCAAATCGTAAATAATTTATAT
The DNA here is from genome assembly GCA_905231865.2 of Boloria selene. Taxonomy (NCBI): domain Eukaryota; kingdom Metazoa; phylum Arthropoda; class Insecta; order Lepidoptera; family Nymphalidae; genus Boloria; species Boloria selene. The sequence continues at coordinate 6,677,218 of HG993133.1, forward strand.
AATAGGTAACTATGTCATGGACATCTCGTATGTACCTATACATTGAAATAAAATTGTCGTTGCTCGTTCTGGAAATAAATTTCGTAATAAACAGCGCAGACGAGACAACAGTGTATTTTATACTTGTGTAGGTATACTTTCCAATCACGTTTTAGTATAGAACCGGTTTCAGAACAGCGACAGAGCGCGGCGCGGGGAGAGAACGTACACGCGCGAGCCAGCGCGAGGCGATGCGAGGCCGGTTACCTGGCAGTGATGAGTGAACGCCAGCTACGCGCCCCGGTGCATACACCACGTTTAATTTTATACAAGTTTTATTATTACTATGGAAACGTTTATAGAAGGCGTTCGACTACAACCCTGTTTATGGAATCCTTTACATCCGGACTACCGCGAGATGCACGTCAAAGATGAGGCATGGCAGTGCGTCGTCGATCATTATAACCACAGATCTATTCCCAATAGTAAGTTTTAAGTGGTATGATCACAATATTATGTAGGATATTTGCAATTACTTGAACAATATTACTTTTGATTTCATTGGTTGGTAACGGTAGATTGCAAATCAACTATACTTTAAAGTTCGAAGAGAAATTAATAGTCTAAGATCCCGCTTATGTGACGTACCTCTTATTCTTATGCCAGGTAAAAATATTTCTTTTAAGCCTTGGAACAAATTAAAAAAAACTTCTCTATAATAGAAATTTTCCTTCTATACGTCCGGCTTATACTATGTTATCAAAAGAAAAGTGTTTTTGTACTTTAAAAAAAATCTATTGAAAAAAATAATTAAAAATGGTCTGGAGCAAATTTTTGGTGCCACCCAAGGGTTGTGTTTATTAATAGATGTTTTAGGGTTTAAAAGAAATTATATTTCGCCTGTAATAAGAACGTGAGGTCCACAAAGACTACAAAGATCGGGATCTTAGACTACAAATACCTATATCTTCCTCAAAAGTAGTTAGTGTAGTTTCGACTCAAGTCATTTCATTAATCATCATGAAAGGGTGAGAAAAGGTGTGTAAGTTAAGCACGATTGAGCTTTCCTTGTATACCTACATTTTAATATAATATAATGTTTACATACATTTAATAGACAATACATAATATTATTATATTAATATATTCAAAACTTTGTATGACGGGAGGTCATGGGGATGAAGAAGGTTCACAAAAACAAGTTTTCACAGCATCTGCTTTCGCGAATAAAGTACTGCCAATATGAATGCATTTTATACGTTGTAAAACTAATGCTTAATTAAAAAAATATTATTGAAACATTTTATATTTATAAAAATTATCAGTAGGTACATATAAATACCCTAAGTCACTCTTTATAACATTAGCTATTTGCGAGTGCAAATCCCGTCAAAATCGGTCCAGCCGTTTCAGAGATTAGCCGAAACAAACAGACAGTCAAAAAATTTAAAAAATAATTTTATGATGTAAGTGCCGTATATATTTTTACGACCTTTATCCTTCTTCTTCCTTAGCTTCCCTAGATTTAGCACAGGCAAAGCCGCGGGATCCGCTAGTTATACATATAAACCTTCCTCTTGAATCACTCTATCTATTGGAAAAAACCGCATCAAAATCCGTTGCGTAGTTTTAAAGATTTGAGCGCACATAGGGATATAGGGATATAGGGACAGAAAAGGCGACTTTGTTTTATACTATGTAGTGATGTGCATTAGTGAGCAGACACTTCTTTTATTTATATATATGAATAGATTGTGTAGGTTCGCCACCTACAGTGTTCGCTGTCCACGCTCGCGCTCTAGCTATCTTACAAGTTACATAGACGCAAGTTGATCCTATTTAGTATAATATGTAATGACTTAGAAACAATATTTTGCTATTTTTTGCTTTTTATTTTTCAAAGTTTTAAATGAGATTAGAGACAACTAAGCTAAAATGACAAAATAAAATATATTTTATAAATGGTAGACCTACTAAAATACTATTTATTTCATAACTAGCGACTTGCCCTCGCTTCGCTCGGGCTCTTCCCTAGATTTAGCACAGGCAAAGCCGCGGGATCCGCTAGTTATACATATAAACCTTCCTCTTGAATCACTCTATCTATTGGAAAAAACCGCATCAAAATCCGTTGCGTAGTTTTAAAGATTTAAGCGCACATAGGGATATAGGGATATAGGGACAGAAAAGGCGACTTTGTTTTATACTATGTAGTGATAGTCTATACTTAGATTATAATCTAAGAGTCTATACCTATACTAAAATTCTAGTGAATGTTTCGGAAAATCGTGACCTGATTGAAACGTCATTATGAATGTTACAGAGGCCGAAGCCAGAATCTATAGTTTCCAGAATACTTGTCTGTCTGTCTGTGACCGCACCACTGGACATATTACTTAGATATATTATATATTTATTTAGATAGGATTACCAACAGTGTTATAAAAGTAATAATGTTTAAAAAATAGTAGTTAAAAAATAAAGGGTCATCTTTTATACACCAATTAAAGGTAAACACAACATTGGAATGAAAAAATAAAACAAAACAAAATATCCTAATTAATAAAATAAATTAAATTGAATAACTAATTGAAACAAAAAAACAACAAATTGAAAATAGAAAATGAAATAAAACTTAAATTAAATAAATAATTGAAACAAAAAAACAACAAATTGAAAATAGAAAAATGAAATGAAATTTAATTTTGTTATAAAGAAAATTGAACTTTTAATTTTTTTTTTAAATTAAGATAAAGGATCCCCAAATATATATATGTCTATAATTTTGCTTAACATATTATACAAATTACACATTCTTATTATTGGTGAATTGGCTCCAAGATTGGTGCGATATGTCACGGGAATTAAAAGCTAAATAACGAATAAATGTTCGTTGTAATCGCTCAATACGCTGAGAGTGATTGCTATATATTGGGCTCCAAACGGAAGAAGCATAATATTCAAGTTGAATACGCACTAACGCGTTGAACAATATAATTTTAGTATGTGTATTCTTAAATTCCTTGTATTTCGTTTCAAAAATCCTAACATCTGCATAGATTATAGAATAGACGGTAATATAGTAAGCTGCTGAGCTAAAGAGGCTAATTTTTGGAACAACTATAGTTAGATTTGACAAAATTGATAAGAGGTTTTATAATATTGCGCTACGATTTCTAGACTTAAAACAGTCATAGGTAGTCTATGAGCAGAGGAGCAGGGTAACTATAAACTTACACCATGACTAAACATTATTATAAGCACATGTTACAAGTAGATGTCCTTAAGACGTTCTATCGATTGATCGTATCAATGAATGTTTTTATGTATTATATTTTTACTAATCCACACCTATTTCCACAGTACAGGTAGCGAAAATAGAATGGAAGAAACTACGTGATAACCATCGAGACGCACTGAAACGAGCAAAGCTTGGAAAAAATAAATTACTACCGGCTCAAATCACAACATGGAAATACGCTAAAGCTATGCAGTTTCTTGAACCCCACATGAAGTACAGAATCACAGAAAATATTGAGATAGACCCGCCCCCTGGCTCTACCAGTAGTATAAAGAATTCTGAACATGATGTGTCTACAACGGAGAGCGCTGATGGTCAACATGGAGTTCCATTATTAAAACGTCGGTGTGTTGAATGCAAAGTCGAAAATCGCCAAGAGTCAGATGCGCTCCAGTCTTTCTTCAACTGCATGCTTCAAAGCACCAAAACTATGCCACACTGGATGCAAACCCAGGTGAAGAAAAAAATATTTGCAGTAATTATTGATGCAGAAGAACAACTATCTGGGGAAGATAAAACTGAAAGCGACAGAGAACATCTAGTTCTGCCGCTTGAAAAGAAAATTAAAACGGAAATATTTACGGACGATAGCTGTGATAATGAATACACATGACACAAAATGCATTAGGTACAAAAGATGTTTATATTATGTGATGTTCATTTGCTATATTAAAATATATGAAAGTGAAGAAAACATTTGTTAGTACTCAATATCTGTCGAAAATAAAATGATTGTCTTAAGATAGATAAACTATAATTATGCTATTTTACCTAGTTGCGTCGAAGCCAAAGTAGGGTTATAAAGTACACTTATATGTATAATTGTTGTAGCTTTGTACGTAAATATAGAAACAATATTTTGCTATTTTTTGCTTTTTATTTTTCAAAGTTTTAAATGAGATTAGAGACAAGCTAAAATTACAAAATAAAATATATTTTATAAATGGTAGACCTACTAAATTGTAGATACTAGGTTTTAGGCTGCGGTAATGTAGTACTTCATATTTCATGTTCATGGAAGTGAAGCTACGGGCTTACCACTGACCGCAACTATTATGTGTCATGTAGCCCACCCTTCCTTCCTGATATAAAATAAGCTACGTATCTCCACTACGTATATCATGTTGAAATGGCATTACAATTTACACCGTATACAAACATACACTCACCCACAAATCTTCAGCTTTCCGTTAAGTGTGATATGGATTTGACAAACCATAAGTATAAAATTCGTATAATAGCCTCACCTAAAGTCATGTTTTTAGACTTCATTAAGTCCTTGATTAAACTGTCAGTTGATGAGCTGTATTTAGAAGACAAGTCGCGTTGGAAACGATTCTGAAATATGTAGGTGGTTATAGGGTGAATAAGTTATGAAATTCTGTTTCTAACCACAGTACAGTTCGCGTCACGTAAAAAGAACGCTGGAGGAAAGTGGTGGGGGGTGTGTTTGCGCATGGGTATATTCGCAAACAAAATTACTAAGCTTATTCTTTTATTTTTGAATTAGCTTTTCGCTCGCGACGTATATAAGTTATTGTTAGGTACATTGAAAAAAATATTAGATAGAACGTTATTAAAAAGAATTCTATTAATTCATAAAATATGTTAGATTCAATGTAGAATGTTTAATTTACTTACAAAAAATTAAATTAATTCGGTTAATATATACTTTAACTGCATTATTATCAGACTCTCTCTTCATAAAACAATGTACGTCAAAATATTTTCTCTATTTTTTATATAAAACCATTTCGTAATTAATAACTTTTATGTGCACGATGGTATTTTGAACTGACAAACCAATAGCGAGCCGGAAAGCATGCGGCGCGTGCCTCGCCGTCCCGCGCCCCGCGTCTTACCACCAAATTGGCCGATAAATCGTCTCTGCGCAACTTGACAGCCAGCGTTCTTTTTACATGACGCGAATTATATCAATATGTGGAAATTTAAGTTATTTTCTAAAGTGTATGTCTTTCATTAATTAATTAATGTAAATATTTCTAAATTAAAAATATATAATTAGGTATAAAAATTATAAAATTTACCTCAAATGTTTTCAAAGTCGTTTGTATTTCCTCATCAGAAGTAATGATGATTCCTCTCACTGTCTAAAAATATGTGATAAACTTAAATTTTTAGATCGCATTTTAGATGAGTATTTTACTTTATATTATATGTATAAGAAATATCGTACTTCAATTTTTCTCAACTTGTAAGCTTGAAAGGGTGACTTCCTTCGCAGTCGCAAAACATATGGATTAAATAGTCTAATTCGTCTTTTGTCCGCTCCCAGTACGTGCTCAATTGGAATGTATTCATCACCAGAAAAATTCTGTAATATCTCATTAAAAATTTGTTTATTCGGTAAAACGACTTAGTGTCTTTTTTACCTTTTAAAAATAAAATACTAACACTAACATCACTAGACATTTTAACAGTGAGAGCAAGCTTTTGTTTACAGTCTTCCAAAGCACTATGTTTAAAAAGCTCTTCGCGCTGAAAACGAACTGTTTCACCATCTAAATAATTTCTCGAATTTTCCTATAACAAGAAAGCCTCTAATAAAATGACTTAGCACCTGCGTGACTTTTAAATCTGTCTCACTACAATTTTGAGCTCTTACATTTGCATCACACATGACCATCACAGCTCTGACCTCTAAAGGGGAATTATTATTCTTTGTTAAATCTGGATTAACTTGACTTGAATGTGTTACAAATGTTAAAGATACAAAGCACATCCATAGTATCTCTGGGAAAAGGAACAAAAATATAGTGTTAAGGTGTGACGAATTATAAATTAACAAAATTAACATTATCATTATAATGTAAATTTGTACCTTTTAGTTTTACTGCTTTTCTCATATTTGTTTAAATAATAATATTTTACATTAAAGTTTATATAATTCAAACTAAGTGACAAAACTCTTGTCATTATGTCAAGTAAAGAAAGATTAATAGCAAAAAAGATTCAATTGATGTGCATAATATTAAGTGACACTTTTAATTTAGTAGAAATGTTGATACTATAGTAATAGTTGATTATCTTGTAAACATGATTAAATTCCAACGTAAGTGTAATCAAATCGAGTAGAAGATTGGTATCTACGCGGAATGCAATTCTGTAGAGAAACAACCAAGAGATGTTAGTGACCCAATTTTTGAGTGAACCCAAAAACTAGACAATAATTCTTGGGAGAAAGTGAATGAAATACATTATTTATAATTCTACTAAATTATTTATTTCAATTAATAAGATAGTTCACTTTGTCATACACAAACAAATTCATAATATGAAAAAGGGAAAGAGATAACTCCGTTTTTCATTTCTATTATGGTACTGGATTCATTTTTCACAACAATATCTTATGTAGCATTACTTTATTAAAATTATCAAAATTTCTAACTACGTTGTGGCTTTGCCTCCATCAATGAATACTGTACCATGAACATGACATTCTCATTAGCAATCAAAAAAGATCTGATCAATTTTATTAACATAAAAATAATAGTTTTAATTATTAAAAATTACACAAGCACTCCTAGTGTTAGTTAAGTTCCTTTTAAAGGAAAAACAAGTATTGATCAGATCTCTTTTTAACAATATACTAGAGCAAAAATACAATCTACTACACAATATTACAACTAACGGCGAGGCTGCAGTTATAACTCAAATCACAAGACTATTGTTAAAAACATTATATTATCAATAAAATAAATTACACTTTTATTTGAATAAATGTTATGAAAATATTAATTAATTATATCAGCTTCCTTAAAAGCGTTCCGAGCTCTCTGCAGCCTCCGACCCTAAGTTAAGACAGTCTAAATTGAAGAAAATAATTTTATATGAAGAAACTAGATCGCTCGGGATTTCGGAAGCAATCATTAATAATTAAAAAATTTATCATGATTATTTTTTTAAATCAATCAGCTTCACAATGCCCACATGCCAGATACACAAATGTTGAAAATTCACGTTGCGAATTAAATTATAATTTCTTAGGATTTGTACAGAAAAAAACAATAGAAAGAAGTATAAAGATAACATAAAAATAATAAAATTATAATGTTTAAACCGTAAAATTTATATAATGGATTTATACTTCTGCATATTTTGGTGCCAAAAATGTATTAAGTACTAATCACAATTTTTATTCAAAATATAAAAATAAAAAATGTCGTCTTGGAAAACGTTTAAATGACCATAACATATTGAACATGGTTTCAGTTCTTGGTTTTCTTTTATGAGTCTTTTGAACTGATAGTCTGTTGTATTGTTTTTAATAATTCTATAGAATTGTTTAATTGCCAACCAAGGAATTTGGAATGATATGAATGCTATTGCTATGGTAAAATAATATTTCGTAATAAGTGCATAATAATATTAGAAATCATATGATATGATATAATATATATATGAAGCAACCGAGGCAGCCCGTGGGCCTCAAAATTATTGTAAGATGATCATAACATGTGTTCTTGAGATCTCACCTATATTATATTGAAAGGTAACAAAATCAAATAAAAATATTTTAAATCTATGAGACTTATTTTCGTAAGAAAAACAATACTACATACTTATTTACTAAATTAAACACAAGCCAATTATTTATATCCTTAAACCTGTTTACGATTCTGGATCAGTAGACACAAAAGTCGCGGCTTTGCTGGTCTGAAACAAAGGCAGGACTTATTAATATGTAGTTACAGTTAATTATTATTTATACAGAGGTCAAATTTATCAGTATATTCAACAAGTTAAAAAACGTGTTAATTCTTGTTCCCGGTCCTTAAAATACGTGCAATAGATCATATATAGAAATTTTGAAATAAGTTTCTTTCTGTTCCAAATATTTGAAAAAAAAAACAGCCATCCATATAATATATCAGAGTATTTTTTTTTAAATATTAACAATAATAAACTATATTCATATTGATACATTGAACAGTTTACATTATTCTGAACAGTAACAATATAATATATTGATTTGTACAATTAAGTTTTAATCCACTGCTGGATCCACTGATGGATAAGGATCCATCAGGATCCTAGCAAGGGTTAGGTTATAAAACAATCTGTATTTAGAAGTAACAGTGCCGTTCCCCTTTGGATATATAACCAAATTTACGTACAATATGTTTTGTATTTATTATATAATAATTATATTTGATCAGTACATATAAATAAAAATCAAGTGACTTTTTTTAATTTAAAATTAAGAGCTTTTCACTAAATACATATGAAAGTATACATGGTACTTACATCAAAAAATCATTTTTTAATTTTTTTTTTGTATGTTGGTCAAGCTAATCACTGGAACGGCTGGACCGATTTTGACGAAATTTTAACTCGAAAATAGCTAATGTTATAAAATGTTGTTTGGCTACTCTTATTTTATAAAACATTATAAAAACTGTTTAATTTATTTTAACTTACGCCCACGGCCCAGCGAATAGGGCAGGAATTTCACTAGTCATATTATATAATATTTAATTTATAACACATAAGACTGACAATCACAATCTTTATCATTATTTTGATAAGCATGTTTTACACGCTACGCTATTTTTATGAATCTAGTATACAAGTGTTAACAAATATTCCTGTTTCACAATTACATACCTCGCAACTGTCGTAGAACTCCATGGCGGTGTGGCTATCAATAAATGTTATCGTCAGAGTCTTTTCTACCGAAATATTTGTTGTAAAATCCAATCCCGACCAGGAGCATGTGTCCTCAGAAAGCTAAAACAAAAAGCGTGAATTGTTATAAATCTATCTTGTCCACACTACTATTATACAGGAGAAGAGTAGTAGATGTAGATAATGATAAGGATGTGCGGCGTAACGCGGGCTGACCGCATACGCAAGACGTTCATCCGAGGCAGCCTCGGGGTCCGTGACGTAGCGGATAAGCTCTAAGAGCGTCGTCGGAGGTGGTATAGCCATGTCGCGCGCCGGCCTAAGGACTATGTCGGAAGAAAGTGCCTTGATATGTCTGTTCCTGGAGCTAGACCTGGCTGCAGCTGCGGCTGGATCTCGTAAACCAAGAAATAAAAGCCAACTTATCCAGGATGATGTAATAGACCAAGCAAGGGGAGTAGAGCTAAGTCGGAAGGTAGACCCTGGCAAAAGCCGGGATTAATGCCAGGATGAAGAAGAAGATATTAGTTGTAGAGGTGAACGTTGGAGGTAAATGACGGGCAACTGAAAATATAAGTAGAAACTACTTTTTTATAGTGTGTGCTTAGCCTAAAGGTCTCTTATCTCGCACGACTACAAGAGTTAGTGCAAAATTGTATTTGAAATTAAAAGGACAAACATCCGTTGAACAATCATAACCAACCCAGGTTGTGATTTCTTTCTCCCACGTTATACGCTATTAGCTTTAAGTAGTTTAAAGATTACTTTTATTCGTGTCTATATAGTTCGTAAACAGCACTGCAGTATAACAGTGATAAGAATATACAACGCATTTTTGTTTGCACGCATACTTGTAAAATATTATGTAACATGTATATCTTTTACATCCATGGCTAGTCTCAGTGTACTTATATATACTTCAGCCCTTTTTACGGCTGGCGGACTTCACATGTCTTTCGAAAACTTGCTACGTTTTCTCAGACACGTAGTCTCAGTGTGCCATAACCAAATTCAGTCAATGACTATACACTATGGTATAGTAAATAATTACAAAGAAAAAGCACTTGTTATACTCTAATACCGTACCTGGAACTCGGTATCAGTGTGTATCAGCATATCGGCGAGAATCTCGCCGGTATTGGAGTCAGTGACGAGAATCTTGGGCGAGCAGATCTCTTGGTCGAAGGAGACGTGTACGTGCGTCATTTCACAGACAGTTTCGGTGTCGCCCTGCTTTATAACTGCCTTACAAGGGTAGTATACTGACGTCTCCTCGTCCTACAAAATAAATTGACTCTTAAATAAATTTTTATTTCTAATAAATTTCAACGTACAAGGTACAAAACTGCCTCAATATAATGTATTTTAACAACTCCTTTTAAACTCTAATCTTTCATTCATAAAGGCTATTTTTACAAACTCAATAAACATTTGCCAAATCAAATACATAACACACTACTGAACTTTAAAAAAAATATTATTACAATACATACATCATTGTAATATCCGTCGGAATCTTCGTTGTGGTCATATTCATGATCGTAATCTTCTTCTTCATAGTCGCCATGGTCTTCTTCCGGTTCTTCAAAGTGGACCTGTTTAGATTCATCACTGTTTTGGGACTTTTTTAGTCCATTTTGACTATTTTCAGGTTCTTCTACAACTGGTGACGACTCTACAACTGCCGCGGACTGGGGCGATGTTTCGGCGAGAGCGGCTCCCCCTAATTGTTTGGGTAACCGCAATGGTGCAATTCTATCGAATTGTGTCTCTTTAGCCTCTTTTTCTTTCCTTATAGCCTCTGCTGCAGCCACTTGTAGTTTCTACATTAATATAAATTCAAGATTATATAAAGTATAAAGAAAATATTTGAATAACATTAAATTGTATTGTATTCAGCCCCAAATGTTTTCATCCGTTTTATGTTTACCTATATACGTCATACACATTTATAAATTAAGTTGTTCTCTTAAAAAAACATAGGTGTATATTACATTAGGATTTCAAAGTGGTACACACCCTAACGCACTCCATGACTTTATCGCGGAATGCGGTTGCCAGATCAACCGATTTGAAGCGAACAGCCAAAGTTTCTTGCTCCCCGACGCTCTCCGCGTAGTTCTGCCCCGCCCAAGTCCACGCGCGATCCGAATTCTTCATTGGTAATAACTCCAAGTCCATAAATAGTAGCATATTCAGCACCGCTTTATGCACCTATGAAATAAATATAATATTACAAATAGCCATACTATAGAAAAAACTAAGCTGTATACAGAAAGTATGGATTGGATTGTCTTGGATTGTTAACAATCGAACATTTTTTTTCAAATAGGTACATAATTAACTTCGTTTAATTTGAGCATGAATGAATTATTATATAATGAATGTACAATACCTGCTCTCTTCGAAGAAGTAACCTATAGCTGTTACGTTCCGGATGGTATAATATTTTCATTTCACCTACGCCTCGTTCTTTCCATTCACGAGTTTTCTCGTCAAAGCGATACAACTTGCATCGTTCACCAAATAGTTTTTCCTAGAAAACATCACAAAGTTACAAATGAGAATACATAACGCACAAAGAGCCATAAAACTATAATATGTTTAATATATATTTCTAACCTCATCTTCTTCCCCAGTTGTAACAGTTATTTTATCGGGAAGGGGTACAATCGGTTCATAATGAGGGTCATATTCTTCTTCTGCTGCGGCTCCTGCACCAGACTCATCTGCTCCATCTTTAGATTTATCTGCACCTTCTTTACTGGACGAAGTTGTGAAGAGTTGTTGGCCTGCGCCTTCCCATTGGAAATTATTGTTTTCTAAGAAAAAAGTAAGTCATTGTTTATAATGAACAAATAAAAAGTCGTCATCGCTAATGTTATTAATACTTACTTTGAATACCAAATCCAGGAACTGTTGAAGACAAAGCTGCAAAAGTAAGAGTATTGTCCGACTCAAACAAAGGTTTTTTTTCAAGTTCAGCACTTACAGCTGGTAACGTTCTGTTTTCTTCATTGATTCTAATATGTTTATTATTTATATTGTCATTTATCGTAGGTATTTCGCTGCTTACTGGTCCAAGCCATGTTTCGACATTTTCCGGAGGTTGTGCTGATTTTCCAAACACAAACGATTCGGAATCTGGCTCGTTAGAGGTTATATCAGATTTAACATTTGATTCTACAATTTTATCGACAGCTTGGCCAAATATGGATTTTGAAGTTTCTTGATTTGTTGTTGTCGTTCCAAAAGTAAATTTTCCAGAAGTGCCAAATATTCCTGTAGATTGAGACGACTTTAAAGCTGCAGGGCCAAATATACTGCCTCCAGAAGTACCACTAAACAAATTAACGGAAGGTTTGACATCTGGCGAAAATATTGATTTTACTTCTGTTGAGTGTGTATCTGTTTTAGTGGTTTGAATATTAAATCCTAGTATAGGTTTACCAGAAGATTGACTAAATATAGGTTTAGATTCACCGAAAATAGATTTATTGTCACCAAATACAGGTTTGCTTTCGTTAAAGCTTGATTTCGTCTCGGTTTTTCCAAATACTGACTTAGTCTCTGCTACTATTGATTTTCCGTCACTCGATCCAAAGATTGATTTTGCATCTGTTGATCCAAATACCGATATAGGCGCAGATGACACATTATTTACTGTTAAATTTACGGCACTTAACTTAGGTGCTGCTAAAACAGAAGACGAACTAGATAACTGACCACCACTACCAAAAGGTTTAACGGGATTTGGTGAGTTTTCAGTTAACGTATTTTCTTTATCGGTCAAATCATTTCCAAAATTACTTGAATTTGCTGAAATGTTTGACAAACTCTTCGTGTTTGATCCATTTGTACTCAGTGGTGTACGGAATATAGTAGTATCTACTGTATTATTGAGGTTACTAGGAGTACCATATACAGAGTTATTAGGTGTTTGAAAGTTAAGGGATGAGCTCTTGAGTGGTGTTGTTGTTGCATCTAGTTTGGGTAATGGTTTGAAGACTTGAGCTCCAGTACCATTCTGTTCAGATTCAGGTTTTACATCATCATCACATCCCCGACACCCTTGACATGGTTCTTTATTTTTATATGTATAGAAGTTTTCAGGAAGCATAAGTTCTTTTGCTTTTTCCTTTTCTTCACTTGTGGCTTGAATTTCTGTTATAAATATAACATCTTCTGCATCTGTTTCCTTATTATTGTTTGATTGATTACTCACAATACCAAACTTATCTTGTAGCGCTTTATCTATAGCATCTTTAAATTGCATAGCAATTTCTTTGTTTGCAAATCTAATACAAAACTGTTGAAGCATTACTTCACCTTCACTAAAATCATTTGCAACAAAGAACCAAGTTCTATCATCTTTGGGTTTATACATATTGTCCGGAACCAATGCGTGATTAAGACATATTTTAAGAACTTGTTCTCTTCGCATTACAACCCTACAAATAAATTATTTTATCATTATTTAAACGCTTATTATAAAATTTACAAATATGAAAATTTATTAATTATTAAAAATACTACCTTATTTTTCCAGTGTCTTTATGTTTCAATATTTTTACAATTCCAGTGCCACGTTCCTTCCATTCACCATTTGAAAATCTAAATAATCGGGCCCTGTGACCATAAAGTTCATCTTCATTCTCTTCTCCAGTAACAACTTCAATCTAAAAAACAAATTTAATTTTAGGACTCAATATTTACGGCCGATCAAAGCAATTTAATATTCATTATAGTAAATTTAGTATGAAAAAAATTACCTTGTCTGGCATAGGAATAACTGGGCTAAAGTGAATATGATGTCCCTCATCTTCAGATGCATACTCATTGTCATCACTTTCATCGCCTTTTTTATCTTTTGGTGATTTTATTGGACTCTTACCCTTACTTGGAGTTTTGGGTTTAAATGAAAATTCAAAAGCTCCACTTTCATGTCCAAACGGTGTAACGTTAACTTTAGGAGTTGGTAATAAAGCTGGTTTCACTGGCGTCGCTGTAATGCTTTCTTCATCCTTCTTTACCACAAAATTTAAAGGCTGTATGTTATCTTTTGAAACATTCGTATTTGTACTTGCCACTGCAGGTATAGAAGCACCAAATGTCACTGACTTATTTTGAGGAATTCCAAAACTAAACTTCTGAGAAACATTTGAGTTAAATAATGAAGAAGAAACAACTGGCTCCGTCGAATTAACATTGATACTTTGAGGAATACCAAAGGTAAATCTAGAATCCGATGTTTTTTTCTCACTGTCACCAATAATTCCAGTTGATGGAATCCCAAAATTAAATTTCGGCGCATTGTCTGGCACTAATTTATTCTCGGGTTTCTTAGCAGTTGGATCCCTAGGACTATTACAGGCATTACAGACTTCAATATTTCCTTCATTTCTAATATAGCACTCTTTACATTCCCAGGATCCAGGTTTAGGTTTAAACTTAGCACCCCAGGCAGATGAAGTACTACTTATTTCAGTATCATTAATTTTTGGAGCATCAACCTTGGGTTTTTCTGTTTCACAACAAGCACATTTTGTAAAAGTCTCTAAATTATTAGTATAACAAGTCTCACAATACCAAGAACCTTGTTTAGGCTTAAATTTGTCTCCAAAGCCTACTTGGTTATTTTGTTTAGCGGCATTTTGTTCTTCCTTTGCAGCTTTGGTATCATCTCCTATTCTAGATTGCGCAGTTTTAAGGGCATCCATAAACTCATCACATGCTTGTACTGTCTTGAAGCGTAAGCAAAATGTTTCAGCAACTAATTCACCTTCCGAAAAATCTTGAGCATACCAAGTGACGGCTTTATCCACATTCGGCATTTTTTGGAATGTCATTTCTTTTGTGACAGTATGATTGCAACACACCTTCATGATCTGTTCTCTTCTCATAAGTAATCGAAGTTTTTGATTATTGTCTTTATGAACAAGTAACTTTATATTTCCAAGACCTCGTTCTTTCCATTCTTTACCAGCAGCATCAAAGCGCAATAATTTTGCTCTGTGTACATATAAAATTATTTCATCTTCTTCTCCAGTCTTGTGCTCTATGAGCGCTGGTAGCGGTATAACCGGTTTAAATTCAGCAGTCGGAACAAATTCTTCAACCGTATCGGAAGTATTCAATTTGCTCAATTCTGAGACTTTTTCAGGTGTTTTAATGGTATTATTTACATTTGTAGTAACTTTTAACAAATTACTAAATGGTGAAGAAGTTGCTGTTTTAAAGGTTAAGCCACTAAATACATTAACTTTACTAACAGGAACCTCAGGAGCAATCTTAGTATCATTGTTACTGTTTGAAGTCGCTAACTTAAATGAAGGTTTGCTAGTGAATGTAAATCCACCAACGACAGTTTTATTGTTTTGAGTGTCTAATACATTGTCTATAACAGGTGTACTGGTTTTAATTTCATTCTCAGTTTCATTTGAAGTTTCGTTACTTTTTACGGAATCAAAATTTTGAATAGTAGCTTCTTTTCGGGCTTTCTCAAAAGCTTCATAAAATTCTTTGGCTATATCAGCTGTTTTAAATCTTATACAGAACTTTTCTAGAATAACAGTTTCCTCAGCAAAATCATTAGCAACCCAGAAGTAGGCTTTACTTTCATTTTTCATAGGTTTTATCTCCATTTCCGGTAATATAATGTGATTCGCACAAATTTTATGTACTTGTTCTCTACGCATGAGCACCCTGACTTTTCCTGTTAGCTTATGTTTCAGCAACTTCATATCACCAATCCCTCTTTCTTTCCATTGTTTTTCGACAAATCGGAATAACTTGGCTCTGGAACTAAATATAGCAACTTCATCCTCTTCACCAGTTGTCACTTTAACTTCAGCTGGTAATGGTATAATAGGTTTAAAATCAGGGCAAGGATCATAATTTTCTATAGAAGTATTACTTCTTTCAGAAAGGGTTCTAGATTTATTAAGACTTGTATTTGGCGAAGACAATGGGAATACGCCGTCAACAACGTTTTTAGAATCATCATTGTTTTTCGATAGATTAGTGCTAAATGTGGATATTGTGCTTGGTTGTTGAGCTGACATAAATATTGACTTAGAATTCCAGCTCGACAAACTCGATGTAGTAGAGGTAAGCGATTTGTTCGATGAAGGAAAACTAAATACAGGAGGTGTCACTTTATTCTCACTTGTAACAGGCATTTGGATTTGATAATTGTGAGGACTAGGTTTGATGTGCTTTTGAGGTATTGTTACACTTAGAACCGGCACTGGAGTAGCGGAATTTGTCGGCAAGGGGTCTGAAGATGTAATTACAACATTAACTGGTAGTGATTTTGATTTTTCTTTAACTTCAGCAACTGATTTAGATGTAGGAATAGTAGCAGGAGCTGGAGCAGTAGATATTGCAGGTACGGGAACAGTTGGAACTGTTGTGACTGCTGGTACTGATGTAGGTACAAGATGTGATGGATCAAGATACATTTGATCTGGTGTTGGGTACACTCCTGGGTAGTTTACAGGTGCCCTTGATGGATCAAATATAGGAGGTGCCCCAGGGACAGCTGGAGGCTGAGCAAATTGGGAATATTGATTGTAAAGGTTATAAAAGTTTTGACCATACAACTGATACGGGTTTGAAGGTACAGAAAAAGGTGGCAAAAGACGTTGCGCAAATGGAGGTATAACTTGTGGTGTAGGGAATGGAAGTTGTGTTCCAAACGTATTGTCATTAGACCTATACTCATCACCCATGTACAAATCATTTTCATCTATTGTTTGTTCAGATGAAGATTTTTTTAGCTTATTTACTTCTTTTTTCAATTCAGTTATTTGTTTCTTTAATTCCACAACATCCTTGCATTCAGTTCTATATTCATTTATTTGTTCCTTAACTTGATCTAGAGATATTTTAAGAAGCTTAAACTGTTCATTAGTGCTTTCAATGTTAGAATTAATGGTGCTTATAATTTGACTTCCCAATTTTCGATTTTCTTCAAACCAATCTTTTGTTTGCTCTTTAAATTCACTAAATGAAGCATCTCGCTTTTGTAAACTTTTAATTTGTTTTTCTATTCTTTCTAAATACATTGGCTCCATTTGAGTATTGTCAAGAATATGAGTATCGGTAGCTGTACGGTATGCAGTTGTATTATAGTTCAAATTCTGACGTGACAGTTGTTTAGGTGTCGAACTAACATTACGATAGATAGTATGTTTGGAGCGCATTAAGCCAACATCACTTACATTTTCATCAGATGAAGGATAATTTTGAGCACTTGGGGAAAAATCACGGTCAACTTTATTTACATGTAATTCTATTTCTTCTATGAGAGATTGTATATCTGAGTACAAGGATTTATTCTTGTACATTTCTATTTCTTTTAGTTTATCTAAAGCTTTATAAGCATATTTTTTTGCCTTCTCCAATAGTATTATAAACTTAGTTTCGTTTTCATTTGTTTGTGATATTCTCTTTTCATCCATGGCAGCTCTTTTATATGTGTCACTCAAATGATACAAAGCTTCAGGTGATTTCAAGCATGAGAGTATATTTATTACCTTTTCATACTCACCATCATTTAAGTGATTGAGTGCTACATAGAGCTTACTTTCTTCCAATAAATTGTTCAATTCCTTTGTCTCAATTTCATCATGATTATAGTCAAACATTCTTTTCTCAGATACTTTGAAAATTACTTTATTCTTCAACTTTTCAAGGAGTGGAATAGCAGATGAATAATAAAGACAAGCTCGTAGTTCAAAATTTGTTTTTTCTTCAACTGATGTTGCAGTTTTAGCTTGATCACTAAATATACGACCCAAAATTGATAAAAGTTCAGGATCCAAGCCATGACTATCAACACAACGCACAACTTCTATACCTCGGCTTAATGTTGAACGGATATCTGTATATTCAACACCTAATTGATTTTGGCTTAGCTTATAAGCACAGTCCCACCATTTCATTTGAGGAAGAGTACATAGTATATCAGTAATATTAGCAGGAAGAATGAGTTTTTCTGTTGAGCTATAATTCATCTTATTATCCCTTTGTTTCTGCGTTGTTAAAGTTGCACAGTACAGGAAGGCCATAACATCCAATTTATTTAATGTCTCAGGTCCACAACCAGTCATAGATTTTGTTAGCATGTCAAATAAGGTGAATTTAAAATCTGCATAGTTTTTGTAATTAAGGAGGATCCAAACAAAATGATGAAGAGAATTAGGATGTTCTCTTTGTGCATCATGATCATATGCTTGTATTTCTATTTTCCTAGGTAGCTTCAAAATGGGCATTTTAAATGTATTTGAAGCTAGAAATGATGTCTTAATTTTTTTCAAATGATCTGGTGCTGTAAAAATTTTTTCATATAATTTATCTTTCCAGTGGGAACCTGAACATAATTGAGAAATTTGGTCTAAGAGAACTTGACTCTTGTCTTCAGATATAGCTTGTAAGTAATGGCCTGCCTGAGAACACCTGTATGAACCCTCTATATACCAGCGATGTAGAGCATTTCTTTGTTTATCTGGAGCATGTGTTAACCAATTAACTTTTGTGTCTACAGGAAGTGTTTGCCAAGCTAGAAGCATCAAAGGTGCAGAAAGTTTTTTTGCTTCTCTCCAATTAAGTTGGTCTCTTTTAGCCTTTTTGAGCAAAAAAGTTGCTGCATGAAATACTAATTGTCCTTGGTGGTGATTTAAAAGAACAGCATGAAATTCACCAAATCCAGATGGTGCTCCATGTTTAGCTACAGTTAGAATTGCCTGATCATACCCATGAAGATGTTCACAACACTCAAAGAAACTTTTTCCTGGTCCAATAGGTGATTCCGATAAGCTCAAGTTGCAAAGTTTTTCACGAACAGTTAATAACAACAATTGATTTAACCACTCATTTTCTTTTAATGGATTGTACACAAGTATCTCAGATAATGTTTCATACCAGACATAGTTATTAGAAAATATATTTTTCTCAAACTCAATATTACAACTATGTTCAAATGCTTCTTTATGTTTATTACATTTAAGATAGTGTTTAAGTAGGCGTGCATGCAGTACTGCATCATTTGGCCTAGATTCAATTTCACCTTTTAATAATGCTACTAATGCTTCTGGGTCTGGATCTGTAGAAGCAAGCAGCCTTTCACGAAGACGATATGTAATAGGATGATTAGGAAAATTGGCTTGAGCTTTGTCACACCAATATTTTGCTCGTCCTGAGTCAATGGCTACCTCTTCATCAGCTAGTAAGTCACATACTAAAACAAATTTAACATGTTAAGTATAAGCAACACCCTAAATTCTACCTACTGATAGATTATATTAAATTAAAATTAAATATTTAGTTATGATTATTTTATATTTATAATAAAAAATAAAATCTGATTGTAATAAATAGGTATAAAGTTAACATAACCTAGTCACAAAAAATACATAAATACTCACCATCAAGAATTATAGTGGTTTGATTGGGATTTATATCGAACGAGGTTTTGTACTGTTCAAGAGCTTTTTCTTTCTCGCCTAACTTTTGAAATGCTTGTCCAAGTAGCTTGTACGCAGCTGCATGATCAGATTTTTGTGTGATAAATTGTTCAACATATTTCTGGCAGCTTTTGTAATCCCCCACTTCATAATACAGATGCGCTATTGATAATGCTCTTGTCTTAAACTGTAATCGACCATGTTAGCTTAAAATATGAAATCAAGGTTTGAGTAGGTACATATGGAGTAAATAATAATTTTTGCACTTACGTCTTTAGGTGTCAATTTGTACATCAGACTTTCCACGTGTTTATCGACATCTTTTTTGTTTCTATACATTTTCATAAACAATAACCGGTAACTATTCTATTAAAATATGTAATAAAAGAAACTCAAATTCATGGAATACAAACGCAACGAACGGTAATGGACCTCGTCATTATTTTTGATCAAAGCGAATGGTAAAATTTTTGACTTATGAAAAGGGTTGTCAGTAATAATAAGCCATTTATCCACAATTCAGTTAAAGTTTACACTTCTTAAAAGGTAAGTAAGTATAATATATTTATGTACCTATATATTTTCAATTATTATTAACTATCTTTAATAATAATATATATAATCGGGAAAGTTCCGAATTACAAAAAAGTTTATATATAAAAGTTATTAAGGAAATCTACATAATACTATACCTACATTAAATGTAATTGATGATATGATTTCATTTATACACAGATTTACAAATTATATACATTATACATGCATATTATAAGATGGTCATCGAGATCAATAAGACACAATAAAATTGTACTTACAATATTTTTAATACCTAAAAAAAGGGAATTAGCGATATTCTGGCAATAAATAAAAGTTCTATTATTTTTTTAATTTTAACCGTTGATATACGCGTATTATCTATGGTTCAATTTCATAAAGAGTAATTTTAAAATTCTGTCGTTGCATTTAAAAATATAATCTCCCCGTGAGACGTGAGTATTAGTGTTCTGTGAACATAATACTATAAACCAATAAACTCTTGCCGAATGTGTCTATCCTTTACAGACCAGTGCTAAAACCTAATAAAATGGTAAAAAGTAAAAAAAAAATTAAGTATGATAAAACCGATTGGAGAAGGACGAGGCTAAAAGACTAAAAAATTGCTTATCTCTATTTTCGGCAACACTAAAAGTCCTATGGATAAAGTCAAAAGGCAAATTTGTAGGTAGCTAATAAAAAGATCTGCAACTTTTGTATTTAAAATTTTTTCACATAACTCTAAATTTATGTGAAAAATTCAACTACCTAACCTAGTTTTTGGTTTTTTATTTTTCTTTTACAAAAAAAAATACGAAATTTGATGAAAACCATTTCCTTTTTATCTTTACCTTTTTATGTTCAAACACACTGTATTTTTTTTATTTAAAATATTTTTTTCTTCTTATTTTGATTTAATATCGGAATACATCCTAATTTTTTATCGAAAATTTTCACGTCGAAATATCTACCTTTTTTATAAAATCGGTAGGCTTTTTGTTCGTTGAAATCTCTCCTTTCTGATGGTGTAAAAATATAAATCACTATGGTAAATTTTCTCAAAAAATACGCTACGAAATAACTGGTACCCCTTTTCCCACTTCTCTATGAAATATTTTTTGATGGGCTAAAATATTCAGCCCCACTAGACAAGTGGCATAAACGCTAGTAGAATAGAATAATCAATGTATGGGATTTGACATAAGCTTACGACTAGTGATGAGATTCAATGTATCGAATTTGTAATTGGTAGCCAAATGTAACGAAACGTCAGATTAGTACATAATTCCCCATACAGAAGTGTCACTTTTGACAAACGACTTCTGCTATTAGCGTACGGCAAGGCGTTAGCGTTTATCGAAATAGAATAGACACGGAGCGTTTGCCACTTGTCTAGAGGGGCTGTAGATCAGACAGGTATAAACTTATCTTAAAATAGCAATAAAAAGGCATCGACGCATATAATTTAAACAAGATTTTACAACTTTCTCAAAACGGGAGTATCTGATATCTACCAAAAAAAAAAGCAATAAATTGTTTAACAGTATGTTACGGGTCACAATATTTCTTAAAAATAGATTATATATTATATGTAAATATGTATTTACATCTTTTTTTCTTAATTTGAGAGCTTTGTCGTTAAAACGACTATGTCGCTCTGTTGAAAACATACAAATTTTAAAATTAATTAAATAACATTAACATTACCCTTAGGTTAAGGGTCACTTACGGACCATAAAAACACAAAATTCTGACAGATCCAGGTGGAGCGTCGAAAGGGCAAATTAAGATCTAT
This sequence comes from Boloria selene, assembly GCA_905231865.2. Classification (NCBI taxonomy): domain Eukaryota; kingdom Metazoa; phylum Arthropoda; class Insecta; order Lepidoptera; family Nymphalidae; genus Boloria; species Boloria selene. Next base: position 6,698,945 of record HG993133.1, read on the forward strand.
AAAATGATTTTTTATTATTTCGAAACTTTAATACTTATGTACCTGAGGGGTTAGACAAGTGGCATAAACGCTAGTAGAATAGAATAATCAATGTATGGGATTGACATGAGCTTACGACTAGTGATTAGATTCAACGTATCGAATTTGTAATTGGTAGCCAAATGTTGATATAATCTATTCGAAACGTCAGATTAGTACATAATTCCCCATACAGATTGAAGCCAAATGGCACTTTTGACAAACGAATTCTGCTGTTAGCGTACGGCAAGGTGTTAGCGTTTATCGAAATAGAATCGACACGGAGCGTTTGCCATTTGTCTAGAGGGGCTGATGTCGCTAGATCACGGTCTAGAAAGAAGGTCACTTCGAGTTCGAGACTCACGAGAGTAGTGGGTGTACGTCGGCCCCCATATTAAAGTATTTCTCTATGGTCGGCCCTTCGCACAGTGGGCTGAAAATCGATCTTCATAGAAATAGGAATTATTATTCTTGAGGGCTGGTTTTTTTGATGGATATGGGTAGTGTTTATCTTTACTATACTGAAATATGTTATTAAAGTCATTTTGGCATAAAAACAAGCCCGTTATAATTTTTTTTCAAAATAATTGTATGGAGCTCGTATGAAAAATCCGCTTATTTTTTGATCTGCAAGGAAAACCGTAATATCCTCTCAGGTGTTTTTAGCAGTGATTATTTGTGATTTATTCACATACTTGGCATAACGGTTACAGCTGCGCAATTTTTATTAAAAATATTGAAAATTTAAAAAAAAATATTTTTATTTATTCGATTTATTTTAATTACAAAGGTACTATAGAAGATATTAAGACTTTATTTTAAGTTACATTATAATGTATCTACCTAAATATGGAAAATAGTAATCTATATATATATATATATATAAAAGAGATTTCCACGTGTCACTCATCACGATATCTCTAGAACCATAAGACCTAAAGACTTGAAATTTGGTAGGAATATTCTTTTCACAGAGTAGAGGTCAGCTAAGAACGGATTTTACGAAAATCCACTCCTAAGGGGCTAAAACGGGGGTTGGAAGTTTGTATGAAAGTCCTATGTTTTTGAAGTAACAGACTTGAAATGTGGTAGAAATATTTTTTTTACCGAGTAGAGGTCAGCTAAGAACGGATTTTACGAAACTTCACTCCTAAGGGGGTAAAACGGGGGTTGGAAGTTTGTATGAAAGTCCTATGTTTTTGAAGTAACAGACTTGAAATTTGGTAGGAATATTCTTTTCACCGAGTAGAGGTCAGCTAAGAACGGATTTTACGAAACTCTACCTCTAAGGGGGTAAAACGGGGGTTGGAAGTTTGTATGAAAGTCCTATGTTTTTGAAGTAAGAGACTTGAAATGTGGTAGGAATATTCTTTTCACCGAGTAGAGGTCAGTTAAGAACGGATTTTACGAAATTCCACCCCTAAGGGGGTAAACGGGGGTTGGAAGTTTGTATGAAAGTCCTATGTTTTTGAAGTAAGAGACTTGAAATTTAAAATGTATGCTCTATAGATGGTGTGGAGGTGTATTAATAATATATTCTTAGAAATCAACCCCCTTTTGGGGTTAAAACAGGGTATGGTAGTTTGAGTTCTGATTTCTGCCACCTTTGTTTCACCGCTCGTGTAAATCTTCTACAGAATTCCTTGTTCAAACTACCATACCCTGTTTTAACCCCAAAAGGGGGTTGATTTCTAAGAATATAATATTCATACACCTCCACACCATCTATAGAGCATACATTTTAAATTTCAAGTCTCTTACTTCAAAAACATAGGACTTTCATACAAACTTCCAACCCCCGTTTTACCCCCTTAGAAGTGGAGTTTCGTAAAATCCGTTCTTAGCTGACCTCTACTCGGTGAAAAGAATATTCCTACCACATTTCAAGTCTGTTACTTCAAAAACATAGGACTTTCATACAAACTTCCAACCCCCGTTTTACCCCCTTAGGAGTGAAGTTTCGTAAAATCCGTTCTTAGCTGACCTCTACTCGGTGAAAAGAATATTCCTACCACATTTCAAGTCTGTTACTTCAAAAACATAGGACTTTCATACAAATTTCCAATCCCCGTTTTACCCCCTTAGGAGTGGAGTTTCGTAAAATCCGTTCTTAACTGACCTCTACTCTGTAAAAAGAATATTCCTACCAAATTTCAAGTCTTTAGGTCTTATGGTTCCAGAGATATCGTGATGAGTGACACGTGGAAATCTCTTTTATATATATATATATATATATATATATATATAGATTACTATTTTCCATATTTAGGTAGATACATTAAAATGTAACTTAAAATAAAGTCTTAATATCTTCTATAGTACCTTTGTAATTAAAATAAATCGAATAAATAAAAATAAATATTTTTAAATTTTCAATATTTTTAATAAAAATTGCGCAGCTGCAACCGTTATGCCAAGTATGTGAATAAATCACAAATAATCACTGCTAAAAACACCTGAGAGGATATTACGGTTTTCCTTGCAGATCAAAAAATAAGCGGATTTTTCATACGAGCTCCATACAATTATTTTGAAAAAAAATTATATCAGGCTTGTTTTTATGCCAAAATGACTTTAATAACATATTTCAGTATAGTAAAGATAAACACTACCCATATCCATCAAAAAAACCAGCCCTCAAGAAATAAAATTCCTATTTCTATGAAGATCGATTTTCAGCCCACTGTGCTTCGTGACAATAGTTTCCATTTACGGACGTAGCGTGACGATAGACTGGAGTGTATTGCAACTAAATAGTAAATAGAATATTGTTGAGTCTCTTTTTTATCCCAAGTAATGCAAGCATGCTATATATGCCCTCATCACATTACTAGATTTTATTTCGTATTTCGTAAATACCATTTAATTTTCACTTAAACGGCGTGCGCAGTGCGCACTGCGCAGCTCCAGTCGATAGCAACGCCGAACAGCGGCGTGGAAGCTTGTCACACAACTCGTACAAATCTCTTACTACTGTAATTGAGCTTGTTGGCTGTTGCTAGACATGTGAAAACTTGTAAATGAAAAGTGATTAGTGATCATAGAGAAAACTAAAAGTAATATTATACTTTTTTACTTGGGGTGTAACCTCATGCTGACGCTTGACGCTGGTTATGAGCGTCAAATTGTGTCACGTGGTTAATTTAGGCTGTGCTGCCACCTGGAAAAAACTTAGTAGCGTCAAATCGTAAAAAGCTAAACTCGAATTAGCTTTTTTATTTTAAGGATTAAACAGAAATTTAGAATCTATATAATCGAACTCGAAAGTAATCGATATTAGTGGTGTAAAAGTAACGAAACATAGCGTACCCGTATGTATTCGTTACTATAATAATCAGTATTCGTTACTTTCGTATCGTTACGTTACTCGTTACTTTTGATACGATACTTAGAACATCGCATCAAGTCGTGTTGCGTATTTCGTATGATCCGTATGATGATGACGTCACGTCGTTCGTACTTTGTAGTAAAAAAAAATACTATTACGTATAGTATTTTTATTTTTTATAGACCCTAAAACAATAGTTATTAAATTTTTTGTCTATATGTCTGTTTTTGTGTAATCGTTTAACACAAAAAATACTGGACCGATTTTAACCTAATTTTCTGTACTAATTACTCGTGTCAACATTTAGGATACTTTTTATTGCAGAAAAATATTTCATTTCTACATGAAATCAAAATGATTGGTTTTCTTGAGTCGATCTTAGAAAGCTAGCGGTGGGAAAATCTGAAAGAGACACAACAAAACAGTGTAGTAGGATGCTGTAGCCTGTAGGTCCTAAAAAGTCGTACAAGAAAAATCTATAATAATATCTAATATAAAGTTACACTCGCAATACCTATTTTTGTCCGTACGTCTACGTATAAAAAACAGTAGGTACCGAACTAAGCGCATCGATTTGCACTGGAATAATACTAAGTATTCGTTCGCAAAATTTCTACAAAATATCTGGAAATAACTCTTCAATTTTCTTGTAAACACTGTGTATCATGTGCGTGAACTGAACAGTCGTATTTCTTTGTACGTAGAACTAGAATCATTCAAACTAGTATAATAACATCAGGCTGTATGGACTATAGTCCTTTGCCTGTCCCTATTGGGATAAATTTTAAAAACAACAAAAATCTATAGTTTGACGCTGAAAGCTAGCGTCAAGCGTCATCATGAGGTTACAACTTTAGTTGTTACTTTTTAGCATGTATGAATATACTCTATGCTTGTTAGTGATCTGTCAGTTGTCATAGAGTAAATACCAAGTTATTAGTTAATAAAAAAGGAAAATTGTTATATTTTGTAGTTTTGTAATTTGTAGTTCCTATTTTATTTTATAATAATTATGTGTAATTAAGCAATTAATTTAATATATCTGAGTTATTCATTTTAGCTTTATTTATATAATATATAATATATAACGATAAATAGAAATACTGTCAGTTTTAGTAGCTAAACACGAAAATTTGTAAGTCTAAAATCTAAATAAAAGTGAAAAATAGTTAATGTTCACAACATCTTGAAAGCTATTAAGATTTTCTCAATACTTTTAAAAATGACTGAATCAGATTCAGCGTATGGTACATCGTTTACTATGGATTCGATGAAAGTTATATCCGAAAGCATTGGTATTGCAAATCTTGGTGACGATGCTGCAAAAGAACTAGCAGATGATGTTACGTATCGTCTTAAAGTAATTGTCCAAGATGCAATGAAGTTCATGCATCATGCAAAACGGCAGAAGCTTTCTATTACTGATATTGATCACGCATTAAAGAAAAAAAATATAGAGGTATGTTTAATCTTAATAAATTAAACTTCTAGTAAAGAATATTTTAATATTCATATTAGAAACATACGTAAATTTTGAAGAACTATTTCACATTTTTAAAAGTGAATATAGAGAGTCTTCCTTTTAAAGCCACACATGCTTATTGTACTATTCGAATAGCTTCAGTTTTTTTTTATTTTTGTATAATATTGCTCTGAGTGTTTAAAAAATGTTGACTTTAATTGTTGTTATTTAAATAGAACAAAAACCCATTCCTTAAAAATATATTTAATGTAACTAACTATCCAGTGACTTGAAAAATATTTTTAATATAATTAAACATTTTTAAAATAATGTTTTCCTTTCAGGCTCAATATGGGTTTATTCAACCAGATTCATTACCATTTAGATTTGCTTCTGGAGGTGGAAGAGAACTTCATTTTATTGAAGAGAAGGAAATTGATTTATCTGAAATTCTATCAGCTCCGCCACCAAAAATACCTTTAGATGTGTCGCTTAGAGCTCATTGGTTAAGTGTCGATGGAGTTCAGCCTACAGTTCCAGAAAATCCTCCACCATTGTCAAAAGAGTCTCAAAAACTTGAATCCGTGGATCCTATTACAAAATTAAGCAAACCTGCTAACAAAGATGCAGCTGGTGGGTATTTTGAATTCTAATATAGTAATAATATTTTAATAAATAAGGGGTGTGTGGGAAATATTTACATTATTATGAATACTACATTGTGAATGATTTATTTATTAATATGAGAGACTTACCCTTGCTCCGCTTGGGTTTGTCCCAAGAAACATTTTAACACTTAGTATAGATTTCATTCGGAAATGCGAAATTTTCACACAATAAAAGGTATAAGTTAGCCTATGGTATTTTGTTGTGGAGCTATGCAGCGGACATAAAATCCATATTTTTTTATAATTCAAAAAGCAATTTATACCATTCACACACAAAATACTCTGCGAAATTTTTAAAGAATAGGTACACTTCAGGTTGTTTCACAATATATATATATTTGTTCAACAAAAACTTAATTGCTACTCAAGACACTGTGACAAAGACAATATAGATACAATAAATAAGGATAAACTTGTAGCATCTAGTTATAAAGTAAATAGATTGGTTTATGAGGCAAGGTGTATGCATGTATAATAAAATTACACAGTCCATATTGAGCTTGCCTTTGAAGTAATTGAAGTCTAAAATTGAAAGTACATTATTGAATAAGGCTTATTACTTAGAAGATGTAAATGTGTGGGATTAATATCTTCTTTTCTCTCATATAGGATAAGTAGATAAATATTGTAATGCAATGAATATTTTTATCAAATATTGTTTTGAAAAGTTGAGTTTCTTGCCTGCTCTTCTCAACAGATCAGCATTCCAAGTTAGTGGTACCTTACTCACATACAAACTGATTTTTTTTTTTAATCTTTATTTTTAAAGAGAGTTTGTTCAACAATTGAACATGCCACTCTCATTGGAGCCACCACACAAAATTCAGCGACGCATTACAGCTATTTTATAAAGTTTATATAATATTCTAGCTTTGAATCAGGATATCCTAAGATACTGTTGCAAGTTCCTAACTCAAATAAATTAATACTGCTCATTAATTGTAATCTTTCGAATTCGTTTCGGACACATTCCACTAGGACATGATAAACATCTTCGACAATGTCACACTCTGAGCAATTAGGAGATGAGACTTTACGTACCAAGTATGCAAAGTTATTCAATGGAATGTGTCCGGAACGAAGTCTGAATGCTGTTACAAGTTCATATCTACCTAAATTAACACCAACAAACCACGGAGACCGAGACAGAGATGGTTGTATGGTTTTGTACCAAATTCCTTTTGTAACTGATCTAGCGTCAAAGTGTTCCTTCCACATATGAAAACATTTTTCTTTTATTAAATAAACTAAATCACTAAAGTAAGGTAAGCCGTTAAACACTAAGTCAGAAACTACTGCTGATTTTGCAAGACGATCAACTTTTTCATTACCATGCAATCCTATGTGAGAAGGAACCCATTGAAGTTTTAAGTTGAATCCCTTATTCGTAAGTTTTTGGATGGATTTTAAAATATCGTACGCTATTGGCACCCCGCGAAAAGTACTACATTTATATAAATGCTGAAGAGCACTTTTGGAATCGGAAAAGATTACATAGTTTCCTGGATTAAAGGATTCGATATAACTAATAGCCTCCGCTATAGCGACTAATTCGACACATACAAACTGATATTTAATATATATAATACAATATTTTGAATTATACTATTGCTTTCATTAAATAAGGGTTATACATAATATAATATTTAATATTATATATTGACATCTAAGCACTAGCAACATAGTCAACAATATATTTGAGCATCTTTTGAACACTAAATTATTTGCTAAAAAATAATTATTATTATTCCACAGGTAAAACAATGTGTGGTAAAGCAGCTCGTTTAAAAGCATCAGAATCGGTCCATGTTAAGCAACTAGCTACACATGAGCTCAGTGTGGAGCAGCAGTTATATTACAAGGAAATAACTGAAGCATGTGTTGGAAGTGATGAAGCCAGGCGGGCAGTGAGTTTTATTCCAATAGCATCTTATTAAATATTTTTTATAGTATCATAAGATTTTTTTACTCCTACAATTTTTATCACTGCAACAAATTGGGTCACAGAGGTCTCCTCCTGTAACTGTGGTCTTTTTATTAAATCTTAAGAAGATAATATTCATTATTGAAAAAAAATGTAGTATTGGATATTGTTGGGCAGAATGAAGCTACATACAAATAATAATTAGCTTGATAGTAATAATTAATAAATGTTAAAAATGTTTACTGGGAACCCAGATCAAAAGTACTATTATTATATCTCTAAACTTCATCATCATCATCAGCCCTTTTTAATGTCCCACTGCTGGGCACAGGCCTCCCTCAGTACGAGGGGGATCAGGCCATAGTCCACCGCGCTGGCCTAGTGCGAGTTGGCGGACTTCACATGCCTTTGTTAAGTTTTCTCAGACATGCAGGTTTTCTCACGATGTTTTCCTTCACCGTAAGACAAGTAGTAATCATGATATAAATGATTCGCACATGAAAATGTCAGAGGTGCGAGACCCGGATTTGAACCCGCATCACTCGGTTATCCAAGCGATGCGTTACCGCTGGGCTACCACTGTCTCTCATCTCTAAAATTATTTATGTGTTATGTTTGGTATTATATGTTTGGGTTATTTCTACAGGAAGCTCTACAATCTCTGGCCTGCGACCCTGGTTTACATGAAATGTTACCCAGGATGTGTACATTTATATCTGAAGGTGTGAAAGTAAATGTTGTACAGAATAATTTGGCTCTTCTTATCTATTTGATGAGAATGGTGAAGGCAATTCTTGACAATCAATCATTGTATTTGGAGAAATATGTAAGTATATGTTACAATTTTACTACAATTTATTTAGTTTTTATTTTGGGTTCTTAATAACATTTCGTTACAAAGAAGGTTTCATGTTACTTAGCTAATTTTTAAATTAGACAATGAATTTATAAACTTGCTATGATTTCCTAAAATCACCATTTTTTTAGATAAGAATATCTATTTATTTTTAGTGTCAATTTAAAGTTTTTACTCCTATATAACCAAATAAATTATTTACTTTTTCTTTCATTATAACTTGATGATTCAACAATTTAAAAAAAATATATGACATGTTAATGTGGTTTTTAGAGATTTTAGTCTAAAAGGCTTAGTGATAATTTGGTACTTTAAACTTAATAACAAAATTGACACACTACCTATGATATATCTACATAATGTATATGCAAAGGAGTATTAACGTATCGCTTCATATTATGATTTTAGCATATTATTATCGTCATCCTTCAATGTCATTATATGTTATATCTATTTTTCTTAGTAGATTAATTAATAAATTTTAGTTGCACGAGTTGATTCCGTCAGTGTCGACGTGTATAGTGTCGAGGCAGCTGTGTGTGCGGCCAGAGGTGGACAACCATTGGGCATTGCGCGATTTTGCTGCGCGTCTCATGGCGCAAATATGCAAAACTTTCAATACTTCAACTAATAATTTGCAAACTAGAGTAACAAGGTATTTGTTAATATAATTTTTCATTATCCTTTTTTGAAACATTTCACTGTTTTGGCTAATTTATCAATATCCACACAGTAGTCTACGTCATGTTATTTTATGGACACTAACGCGCTAAAAAGATAAAGGTGTCAACTCAGGTGACAAATGTAGAAAATAGAAATATACACTACTTTTTCTCTTTACTTGCTAGTTTTGGTTGGTTCCGTTAAAACTATGCACCGTATTTTGATGCGGTTTTTTAATAGATAGAGTAATTCAAGAGGAAGGTTTATATGTATAATACATTAGTGGAACCGCGGCTTTGCTCGGGCTAGAGCTAGGGACAAACCCGAGCGAAGCAAGGGTGAGATGCTAGTATTCTTATAAAAAAAGTAGGATAAATAATAAACTTTTCAGTATTACTTGCATACATTGATGCCAAGCTAGAAACTTTCGCAACTTTCGCCTAACAATATTTTACAAAAGTTTAACCATACTTGGGTGGATGATTTAGAAAATATATATAGTGACGTACATAAAATATTTTTTATATTATAATAAAATTGTGTTATTGCAGACTATTTGCAAAAGCATTGCAATGTCCATCTCAAACAAACAATGAAAGTGGACCCTCCATGGTGGCTTCCATGAAGGAATCTGAAAAGACGCCGCTCGCATCCTTGTATGGTGCAGTGCAGGGACTTGCTGAACTTGGACCAGAAGTAGTGAAGGTGATTCTCTTATTTTATTATATTGCAATTTTTTATTTATAGAATAAGTAAAAATAGTGACTAACTACATAGGTATTTATATTTTAATATAAAAAATAATAGATTTTTTATTCTATAAATGATTTTTTTTAATATAGGGTTATAACGTATTATATTATGTATATTAATATTATTGGCTTGGTAATGTTGTCCTGTTATATAACAAAACCTTTATCTTTTTATACCTCTGCAACACAAAATAAAATGTTAATAAACAATATATTTTACTCAGGACAACCTTCTATATAATATCAATTAGGTTATGTAGTAAATTATTGATAAGTTTAATCTTAACTTCATTTTCTTTGTACAGAAGCCACTGAACAAATAATTGAATTAAATATAATTTCTGAGTTTAACCTAAATGTATTTTAAGTTGGTGTAACATGTAATTATAGTGGTAGCTTCGTCACAGATTTACATACTGATATTTATTTTAAATTCTATATTTTATTAACGTTAAAATGACGATTTAAAACAGCTTGTAAAAGTCTATTTGAATAGAGAATATTTTGATTTGATTTGGTGGCAGGTGTTCATACTGCCGCGCGTGCGGTGGCTGGGCGAGCGCGTGGAGGGCGCGCTGAGCGGGCTGGGCGGCGCCGACCGCCTCGCCGCCGGCAACCTCAAGCACCAGCTGCTCAAGGTGCTGGCGCCCGTCGTGCGCCACCTGCGCCAGCCGCCCGACCTGCCGGACGAGTACAAGTATGTTGTTTTCATGGGAATTCGTATATGATATTATACTAGCATTTCCCGAGGCTCCGCTCTCGTAATAATGACCGCAAACCATATTCACTCATTTTTTTATTCCAGAATTCACATATTATTATACCATAATTTATATGATTATCTCAGTAATAAGATATTTTTCAGCAGGTTTTCTTGTGACGCGGTCACAGACAGACAAACATTCTAAAAACTAGATTTGTCTCTGGATCAATGATAATAACTATTTCAGTAAGATTTTCCAAATTAAAATAAATGTACAAATTAGAATAAGAATTTTATTTTAATATGTAGGTACAATTCTCGAGGCGTAAGCTCAGCTTTGCATTTGAGTGATAGCTAAAAGCCAATAGCCGCGCATCAAAAACCGTTTCAAACAGGTTTTAACCAACTCGCAACGCGCTACGCCTTCGGTCGTGCCTATCCGTACACTGCATTCACACAAATGCAAAGCTGAGCTTATGCCTCAAGAACTGTACAAAGGGTCATAGTGAGTACACATTGGTATGAAAATAAAGTTGTTTCCTATTTTATTGATCAATAATAAATTTAAACTACTCAGTGTAAACTTACTAAGGTCGTAAATATCGTTTAACGTATAATTGTGAACTATGTGAACAGACGCGACTACGGCTACTTGGGCCCCAGCCTGCAGCAGCTGGTGAGCAAGCAGCGCGCGTCGCCGGCGGCGGGCGGCGGCGGCGGCGCGGTGGCGGTGGTGGCGTGCACGCCGCCGCTGCTGCCCTCCCCCGCGCCCGCGCCGCCCTCGCCCGCGCCCGCCCTCGCCGGGCCCTCCGTTGTCACACACTCGCAGGCTAAGTCTATTGGTATGTTGTTTTGTCACAATAAATATCTCAGTTTATAAACCTAGGTCTATTGATTTTTAACCAATCCAATCCATCCATCCAGTACCATGGTAAGCTACGATGCTTGTGTTACGGATACCAGATAGTTGATATACTACATATATAAGGTTGAAATACATACATACATATTATAAATATAAACACCCATGACTGAAGTACAAACATTCGTGCTCAACAAATGTATGCCCCCTAGCGGGACTCGAACCCGCGACCCCTGGCGCAGCAAGTAGGGTCACTACAAACTGCGCCACGCGTGTCGTCAGATATATGTTGGGATATTCTTACAACAGCGCCATCCAGTACCGTGGTAAGCTACGATGCTTGTGTTACTGATACCAAATAGTTGATATACTACATATATAAATAAGGTTTAAATACATACATACATATTATAAATATAAACACCCATGACTGAAGTACAAACATTCGTGCTCAATAAATGAATGCCCCCGCGGGACTCGAACCCGCGACCCCTGGCGCAGAAAGTAGGGTCACTATCAACTGAGCCAAACGAGTCGTCAAATATGATGTTTGGTAATCTGGAGCATCTTAAACGTGTCTCCCTTTTCATGCCCGCGTGATAGTCTCAATTAGCAAAATTTAATTGAACAAGGAATATAATATAACGCAGAGTCAGTGGCAACTCGCAATGTGGTGATAACGGCGTCGCCCGCGCCGCGGTCGCCGGCGCCGCCGACGCCGCCGCCGCAGAAGTACGTCATAGTCTCGCAGCAGAAACCACAACAGGTGAAAACTATATTATAAACATATTTCTTTTGATTTAAATCATATCATAATCTATTTCGGTGTCTTGGCAACAGAACTGACTCCCTTGTGTTTACGCGCGCCTATACTATTTACGCTCCATTGTAAAATAGACTCTATTATGAAAATATTCTGTATTATTATTATTATTAAACAAAAAAAATCCGATTTTGTTGTCGAAAATGTTTTAAATTTGAATTCAACAGCTCTTGTTAGAAAAATAGTTACTAATTATTTTTCAATTATGATTTCTACACTTAAGTCTGAAACTGTCACATTGTGAACTTTGAAGTCATTTATAAAAGAATTGAATTGAATACTTTTTAAATATAAGTTTTGAATGTCTAGAGTCAGTCGGTGAGCGGCGCGGGACACATCGTGGTGCACAGCTCGCAGCCCACCATCATGCGTAGTCAAAATGTACAGGTGACCTTCTCATATACGCATGCAATGTAGATACGCATGATATACATTTTTGAGAATGCCTTTGAAGTATAATATTTATATTATAATATGATTTTGCTGCATTAGAATGATAATCATTTTTATTATTGTATGTAATATAGTATTATTAGGTAGCACTGGTATTTTAGTTTGGTAATGCTGCATATAGATTATAATGTAAAATTGAGATATTAAATTTAATTCCGAAATTACTAATATTTAGATAAGAAACTATTATAGTATGCTGCCGTCACGTCAGAGTCAAGAGAATACCTTTTTACTTTAGAATATGGTGAATACTTTGAAAGTCAGTAAATTTTTACCGTATGATAATTGCCTTCAATATTTTAATGGTGTTATTAATTAAAAACTGTTTGAAATGAAGGTTATCATTTTACGTCCTAGATGCCAAGGCCGCTTTTAAATTTGTGTGTTTGTATTTCAAGCTGCAACGGCTGGACAGATTTACATATTTAGAATATCTGGGGCATCTTATAACATAATATTAAAGGAACCTGATACACAATTTAGTAAATTGCAAACAATTAATGATCTTGCAGTACTATGAATGCAAAAGGCATGATATTAACCATCAATTACTGATACTCGTGGTAGATTATTAGATCGATTCGAAACAGTAAATGTTGAATGGCATTTTATTTCACATTTCTAAAGACGTCACTCTACACTAGTGTCGTTTGCGGAGTTTCGGTCGCAATAGCCCATTATTAATTTACAATTAGGAGTGTAATTGTAATAGGCATTAGCGACTTCCCCTCTCTTGGCGGCTAACTAAATTTTTATAATCAAATTTCAGAGATTACATTCAAGTTAACAAAGTTTAATTTACATTTTAGTACAGGGTAATAGGTAGGTAGTATTTAGTGGGCTCTCCGGTTTGTTGTAGTCGGTGGTGGTGACGAGCGGGCCGGCGGGCGCGCAGCCGCCGCAGAAGGTGGTGGTGGTGGGCGTGCACCCGCACGCGGCCGCCACCGTTGCTGGAGTTAGCCAGGTTGGTCGGACTTCGAGGACTGTTGGTCAGGTTTTTATAGTGGTAGTGCCATGCTTGTTACCATCGGGTAGCAGCAGAATGGGCCGGCACGCCCCGTATAGTACCACTCTCTCACAGAAGACCGGCGTGAAGTGGCAGCTATGCTGTCGCGTTTCGTCCGGTAAGTGAGAGTCCGGGAGGCCCACTCCGCATCCCACCTCCTTCCCTCTTCCCTCCCTCCCTTTCCCGAAAGGCCGGCAACGCATCTGCAAGCCCTGCAGTGTTGCAGATGTCCATGGGCGGAGGTGATCACTTCCCTTCAGGTGAGCCTCCTGCCCGTTTGCCCCCTTTGTACCATAAAATAAATGTGGGCACTACCCGCACGGACTCCCAATACGGCTAAGAAGACCAAGTGCGGTTGCGCACTTGACACGTTGAAAACTTGTTAAATGTTCTCATTCGACCATGTTTGTTTGACGACGTTTGGCTCAGTTGGCAGTGACTCTACTTTCTGCGCCAGCGCTCGCGGGTTCGAGTCCCGCTGGGGTCATTCATTACTATCCGTAATACAAGCCTCGTAGCTTATCACGGAACTAGATGGCGCTGTTGTAAAAAATGTCCCAACATATTTATTTATTTATTTTCACGTATGATAAGTGATAATCATGGTGGGAATTACTCGGAACTATAATTTGTAAACTCCGAGACCCGGGATTTGAAACCTCTTTACTTGGTTTCCCAAATGAGCACGTTGCTACTGGGCTTTCACCGTCTTGATTTTTATATTGTATATATTTTTTATTTATTGTGTGAAATACTAATTTAAAATGATATATATTCTTGTGGGTATTCTTTATAATAATTATTAATGGTGTGAGTATGTAGTAAGAATAATTTTATTTAATGTTTGGAGAATTTATAATATTTTTAATTATTTATTGTCATGTGTATGTAATGTGTGAATGACTCGTAGAGTAGATAAGAATTTTTGTAAAATGGTGATTCAATATTTCATTTGATACAGTTTGAGGTAATTATGTATATCACGCTAGAGTTATGCTTGAGTGTAGATATTTTTTATTATAAATACCCTTAAGTACTCATAGTACCCACTTTTTTATTTTAACATTTAGCACCCAATCTTGTTTGTCATGTTTTTACACGTAGCTATAATATAGTAGTAGTTTGATATTTAGGATAGAAACGGTTAATTAAGTACTAAAATTGGAATAATACATTATTATAAAATCAACTGGATTTAATTGCGATAGAGTAAAAATATATAGAGTATTTTGATTGCAAACTAAGCAATGACAGTATTGTATCAATGTTAAGAGATATGAGACAAACAACGAAGTTTGAACCATTATATGATAACACAATTTATTTTCTCAGTCATATACGATTCTTCAAAATATTTAAAATATTTTTATTTAACATAACAAAATGGTATATTGATACTGCGTACATATGATAGCTTAGAGGTGCAAACATGTCGTCACAAACTCGATCAAGCCTTTTATTACTAGGCATTTAATTGACTTCTATTAGGTTTACGTGAATATAAATGAATATTGACATTATACACGAAACTATCTTTTCATGGTGACGGGAGAGGCTGTCTCTGCCGTGACCGTGATTACTGTAAAGTATTCGAAACGTTGGGAACCAAACATCAAAACAAATCCGCGGCAAAATCCGAAAAGATAGTTATATAGTTTCTTTTATAATGACTGCTATTATAAAAAACGTCAATCAATTATGACAATCCAATCCTTAGGCACCTGTATCGGTGGTCGCGAAGCCGGTGTTCGCGCGGGGAGGCTCGCAACAGCCGCAGCCGCCGCCCGAGCTGGACGACCTCTCGCATCTTGCCTGACGTCCGCGCACCATCAGCTTCGTCATCAAGGAGTACCGCAGACGAAGACCTTGAACATGCTTGCTTCTTATACCCGCGCCCTTAAGCTATCTTCATAGATGAATCCAGATTATGGCGCACAATATCACAGTTTACTAATCCGTACATTATAGCGAAATTCGTTTTTTAGTGTCAATGAAGGCGTTTAGGCAATCGTGCTCGGAGTGTGGGGACACGGGTGAGGCGCTCCCGACTGACATATAGACATATTTTACTTGGTAGTCAGGAAACGCCTTTATGGTATGGAGATGTGCTGTTTGCTGTGACATTTGACGGCCTGACCGTTTATTTAAAAGGCAATTGTCTAGTGTATGGATTTTTATACCGTGATAATATTTTAAGTTGCGTGCTTAAACCCTGAATCTTAGTGCCTATTAAAATATATGTTATCGAACAATTAGTGAGTTTAAAAAATTTATTTTAATGTATATAATAAAAGAAACTAAACGTCTAGCCTATGTGATGTATTTGCACACATATGGATTTGCGAAAATGACAACATTTTATTATTATAAAATGTGCGTTTGACTTTTGTTTTATATCTGGTAGTAATAAGTATGAGACGTTTGGTTCAGCTCGCGACCACAGAATGTTTGTACTCCCATCAAGGGTGCTTATATTTATAATATGTATGTATGTATTTAATATTATATAGTATGCATTTTCGATATTAGATTTGTCAAGGTTTGAAAACGTCATTATATCCGCAGCAAGTCTGGTTTATAATTTTTTTGTCAAAAAGGTTTCATTATTCAACAAACATTTAATTTTCAAACAAAAATGTTCATGTATTCATTCATTCATTCAATGTATTCATTGATAGTTAGTTTTGCTGTCAACATTTTATTTTCAAACGAAAATGTTTGAAAATTAAATGTTAACAGCAAAACTAACTATTAATGAATACTACGTACAGTTCGCGTCACGTAAAAAGAACGCTGGAAAAAGGTGGTGGGTGTGTGCTTACGCATGGGTACATTTGCAGACGAAAATACCTAGGCCTATTATTTTACTTGCGATGTAGGGGACAAGTGGGTAATGGGAGTCACTTAAGCAATAATGTATCCAAAACACAAGTCTGTAGTAATATTTATTAATATAAGTTTTTAACATAGTTTACTTAATCAACTATCAGTCTGACGAGTTTGATTTACTTTGGTTAGGAACTTTCGTAATTATAAGACTTAAAGGAAAAAATCACTTTGATCACTATACGCGCGATCACTATACTACACGCGCGGGTAATTTTGGTCACGCATTGGGTAATGGGAGTCAACAGATCCTAACAGTTGTCACATACATATCCTTCTGCTGAATCCCATCCGGTGCAGTCTGCGTGTGCCCATAGCCCACATACGTGCATGTGTACCAGATCTCGTTGTTGCGCCCGAACTCGGTACAAATAAGGCAAGTATTAGTACCAAACCCATCTACATTTTCCAGGTCATCATCTTCATTGTCGTCACAAATGTTATGGAAACTTGAATCTGACTCGGAGGTCGATTGGATGTCTTGTAAAACACGTCTTTTAGCCTTGTTTTTCACGATCTTGCATTGTGTTATGCGTTTCTTTGCTTTCGCAGTAGTGTTTTTGTCTTCTCTTGCATTCTTTTGTCTTCTTACCTTTAGTTTTGTATTTTTCTTTTTCTGCTTTCTTTTTTTTCTAATTTTCCTTTTCTAAAAGACTATCTTTTAATAATGTATACGTTAACACTTTTGCATGTTGCTTATTTGCACCTTTTCTCGTTTTGACACATGCTGTTTGCTCAGGAATTGGAAGCAATCTTTCAAAGGCTGTGTGTGAGGATACAATATTTTTTTGTGCAAGGATCGGCGATAGCAAAACAGAGCTAGTGGATGCGATTGGAGGTGTTAACGATTGTGGAATGGTTTGAGATACTGGAGTGGCTGATGCATAGAAGGAACTATCATTTGCAATTAGGGATGGTAAAGTTTGTTCAACGACTTGGCTAGGTGGAGTGGCAAATGGCGAAGCTGGAGTATATGCTTGAGCACTGTTCAAAGTCCTCAAACTGGCAGAAGCAAGCGTGGGGACTGATACCGCAGGGTCCATCTGTGGTGTACTTGGCATAGCCAAAGAGCTTGGAGATGCAAGCATGGGTACAGTTGCAATAGAGTCTGTAGTGTTTGTAAGTATTTCAGCAGGTAAAAAGTCTTCGTCGCAAAAAACGCCAGGGTTGACTGGAAATATACCTGTTGATCGAAATCCAGACACTCCTTTGTCAATAGATGCCACAGCTTCATATGCTTTGTTTTATAGCGCTGCCACATCATATGGTGTTATATTTTTCTGCAAGCCAAGATTTTAAAAATAAATTTGACGGTTTAGTATGCGCAGTGAAATGTTGTAGCCATTCAAAAAACAAATTCTCGTTTATCCATCCATTGTCAAAACATTTGTATTGTATTGCACCTGCTGGACTATCTTTCTCCATCTGTGCAGATATTCTCTTCCTTGGAAAAATATACATTGGTGGAACGAATCCACCGGCAGCACTCATTGCACACAACATTGTTATGTTTTTGCCTCGTTCCCAACTAGTGATAGATCTAACTCTTTTCACACCTTTAGGGGCTAAGATTTTTCCAGGATCCTGGACTGTCGAGATACCAGTCTCGTCACAGTTGTATATGTTTTGTGGTATAAACTTGTGTTTGTCCATCAATTCTTCCAGAAAGCCATAAAACAATTCAACTTCCCGCCTATTAAAAGCAGTGATTCGGTTGATGCTGGTAGCCTCAGGCTTGCGAATAGAGATATTGTTTCTTTTCAGAAATCCTTCAAGCCAGACACGACCTGCCATTTTTGCATTTTTGTCAAAATTGTTTTAAATTCCATGGTTTTCTGCGTATTGGAAGGCAATTTTTCTGACTTGAGTAGCAGTGCATCCGTAAAAAGCTTTTGCCATTAATTTAACTTGGTTTGCCAAGTCCTCTTCCACTTGTTTGCTAAATACGGTTTCACGCCCAAGACGTGGTTCCGAGGAATCTTTTTTTTAAGCGCTTCGCAAAGCTGGAAAATGGTATATTCATACATTTGGCAGCTTGTCTTATAGATGAACCTCCATTTATGAGATCTTCCGCTTTGGATAGTGTGTCTGAAGACCACTGGGCTTTATTGGTACTCCTGGGACGTGATTTTGGCATCTGCAAAACAGACAATATAATATAAATATACGAATAAAAATCGAATCATGTGAACGCCATAATTATTGCGGGTAATGAGAATCACTGCGGGAAATGGGAGTCACCGCGACTCTCACTACCCTAATCTGACAACTTGAAAAAAAATTTAAAAATTTGTCACTTCGTATGTATCATAAAACCAGTCTCAAATGACCTAATTACAGTATGAAATGAATAAATAGTTGAAATGCATAACAGAAGTTGACTTACCATTTATTTTGTGCACACGAAAAATAATAAGAAAATGGCACAGAACACTCACACGGCCGTATCTTCTGAGCGCTCGGCGCGAACTAAGCACGCGTTGGTGCGGGGCGTGTATGAGGTGAAATGACCTTGGATACGCGGCGTTTGCAACTGAGCGCATTTTGTTTCTCGAGTTATTGTAGTGACCACGACTGCCCACTGACTCCCATTACCCCTATTACTCTACTGTCCCCTATATTGGTTATTGGTAGGTACATTCAAAAATATATTACATAGAATGACAATAAATAGAATTCTATTAATTAATATAATATGATTGATTCAGTGAAGAATGTTTAATCTACTTACAAAAAATTAATATTTTTATATAAAACTTTTTCGTTATTAAAAACTTGTGCGGGCGATGGTATTTTGAATTGACGAACTTATAGCACTCCGGCAAGCATGCGGCGGCGCGCACAACAATCCCCCCCCCCCCCCCCTTTCCTCTTATTCTTACCACCGAATTGAATCTCCTCTGCGCAACTTGACAGCCAGCGTTCTTTTTAGCCGACTTCAAAAAAGGAGGAGGTTATATGTTCCGTTGTATGTATTTTTTTTTATAGATGTTCACCGATTTCTCCGCCGTCTGTGGGCCGATTTCAAAAATTTTTCTTTTGTATGGTAGGGTATAGTTCCGAGGTGGTCCCATTGTCACCAAGTCAGGATCTGATGATGGGATCCCAGGGAACTCGAAGGCAACTCTCAAAATTTACAGGCATCTATTATGTTTTTGATATATTTTCTAAAACCGATAAAGCTTTTACGTATGAAAATCATCATCTCATGTCGATGAGCTGATGATGAAAGGTAAAATTCCTCAACAGTTGTTTTTTATGTGTTTTCACCGATTTCTCCGTGAATTGTGGGCCGATTTTAAAAATTTCTTTTTTACATGACGCGAATTATACTTTTAGATTCATTATAATATATTGTTGCGATATTTTGACATATTTTAACAGACTTCCGTGGAAATAATTGTATCAAATAAATGGTTGTATATATTCATAAATAAATATTAATGATTGATAACAATAATTTAAGATGTATCTATATATTTTTAAATAGTTATAATTTTTATCATATTTATAGTTCTATATCATAAATCATAATATTAATGTGCTATGTACTGTTAAGTTTAATAATTTTGGTGGATTTATGTAGCTTTATGGTCATATAAGAGCCGCACGCGGTATTAGCTTTGTAAGCTAACATCTATGAAATAAATAAGATTTAGTTGTCCTAAGGAAAGCGTGTTTTATTTATTTCTTCTGTATAAAAACAGAACTGGAATCTTTTTGTAACTTAATTTAGAAATATTGAATCATTTATATTTTAATCGGTCTGGTCTGTACCAGAAATACCTCATTCGTTATTCCTGTGTCCAATTTCTGGCCATGTAGAAGCTTATTAGTGTCTGTCAATCCAGCTCAGACGAAATAAAAGTATCGTCCTGTGATGAGGATGATCACCTCGTTAACATATGTAGGTGAAGGGCTGTACATAATACAATAGTAGTCTACACTCTACTAGTAGTACGGTTTAGGGATTGCAATCCGGCGTCATTTTCAATCCGGCCGGATCCGGCTGAATTTTTATCAATCCGGTCGGATCCGGCCGGATTGATCAAATCAATATGATTTTCGGTTTTTGGTTCAAAATGAACTGTTAGTGAGTTATTCAAGTATCATTGTACTTAATATAGGTAAATAGGTTATAAAAAACTAGCGGAACCCGCGGCTTCGCTAGCACCAAAAGTACAAAAAACATGTTTGCCTTTACGCTTTTACTTATAATGTACCAAAAATTGATTCCCATTTACCATTTCATCCCTTTTGTTATGAGGACTTCTCTATAGAACCAGTTATTCGGTTTTCTTGGCGTATTAGTAGTAGATAGACATATGCCTACTATGACGAACTTTGTTGAGAAAAGTATTACGTTTTCAAATATGTGCCACAATAAACTGTAATTTAAATCAAAAGCACTAAGGAATATTGATTTCATCTTTGATGTAAGTTACCCCCAAATTACTGTTTACCCCTTTTTAACCCCGTAAGGCAATGGGTTTCAATAAAATACGAAACACGTCTTCCATCAATTCAATACAGACTTTGCCCCCGTTTTTTACTCCCTTAGGCATAAAATTTCGGAAGATCCTTTCTTATCGGATAACTACGTCATACAAAGCACACCCTAAAAGTTTCAGGTCTAGAGAACGATTAGCAGTTTAGGCTGTGCGTTGATCCATCAGTCATTCAGGACAAAACATTTTTGAATACAATGTTAAGATTAGACAACGAGCAAACAATCAAAATGTAGTAGTGGCTAGTGTAGGTAATTAGTAAATTTTTTACGTTGTAACGAGTAGCTAAGTGTTCCTAGATTTCACTTTTATAGGTAGATCAATTATTTTTTATTTATAAAGTAACTTTATAAAATCTAATATAATACCTTACTTTACTGAGATAAAACCATTATAATTATTAAAATATTGGAGAATGCTAACAAACAAGTCTTATATTTATGTCAGACACCAACTCGCACGCATGGACACCACGCACTAGGCATTTAAAGTACCAACTCATGCAAAAGCTCTATTATTTTGCCAAATATTGCTAACACCGGATGCGGTCGCCGGATCCGGTATATTAGTACCGGATCCGGTGACCGTAAAATGATGCCGGATCCGCCGGATTACCGGATCCGGTTTTCCGGATTGCAATCCCTAGTACGGTTGCTCATGGTATTTCTCCGATTGATTTGAGACATACAGGTTTTTTTTTAAAACCATCCCAAATACAATGGTCAGGTGTACTTAGAGTATATTTGCCTTATAGATGACTCTGAAGACCTCCCTTGATAATAAATAGTGTCCCTTAGTTGAATATGAAACTGATCGTGCGGCGCCCCATTAAAATTGTGAAGGGTAGGTACGTTAATTTTGTGGTTAATAGCCTACGTGTATGGTAGAGGAGACCGTGGAAGATCGACCTTCACCGATCTGATAACCAGATGAGACATATTTTTTATCGAATATAATTTATAAACAAATATGCCTATAATTACTTGCCTATCTGAAAGTGCTCATGGCTATTTTTAGCCAGGCAACAGTGCTTTAAGTATGATTTTTTGCAGGCAATTCTATATGACTGATTTTGTAATAAAATGATCTAAAATTTGATATAACTTTCGATAAGTTAGCAGAACGATGGAGTCACCTATATTGACTTACCTGTTCACATCGGCTTGCCAGGTAGATACACAAAAATAAGTAGGCAAACCTACTGAGGCATATTCTGTGTGTTAAAAACTAACAGTGAAATAAAATTCATTTGGTTATCAAAAGAATGAAAGTGATGAAAAAAAAATCGATTAAAGTTAATTTAATTAAAAATAGCCATGAGCACTTTCGGATAGGCAAGTAATTATAGGCATATTTGTTTATAAATTATATTTGATAAAAAATATGTCTCATCTGGTTATCAGATCGGTGAAGGTCGATCTTACACCGGCTCTTAGACCAGTAGGGTTTCGTACCACAGCAAAAATGGTGGTGCTTTGTAGATCTGGTGTAATTAAATAAGACTTAATCGAATAGTGCTGAAGCCCTTAGTCTGACTCAGACTTTGGCCGGATCTGATTACGTATTTTTATATTTTAGTGTTTACGTCCGCATCACACTAAGCGTAATAAGTATTAAGTATTTGACGTATTTACAATTCAGTAGTTTTAATTAAGTTTAAGCTTAGTACGTCACGGTAAAATATTATGTATATTCTTTTCAACTATCTATCTGCTTTCAAAAATATAAAACTTAAGCACAACCCTATAAAACTGACATTCAATGTAAGATTAGTAATAGGGTCAAGTCAAGCTTAACCCTTTAGAACCCCTGTACGAAATCCTAAAGAGCAATGTTAAACGCTATATTTAATATAAAGCACTCGATATTTGTACAAAGTCAAAAGGGCTTGTGTAGCAATTTATCTATAGCTCGGATTACGCTCACATTCTCGACATGTGAACGGGTAAATAAGCATCGAATCTGTACATAATAGGCACAATGCTTCACAATGAACGAATGCCCACTCGACTGAATTGATAAGTGGGCTGAGCCGCGTGGGGAGCGTGGACGCCCGCCCGCCCGCTTCGTTCAACGCCTTGATGTAACACCCTTGTCATCATCTTTATTGCCATCAACTCGTTTGTCTCTTAGAGACAAGATAATTATGTACAGAAAACTATTCCAAGGCTGACATGTCTAATATAAAATGAATATTGCAGCGCGACAACGATATGTTGCTTATCTACCTTTTCATTTTATTTTATAAATTAATAGATTACCAAAACTAAGATATATAAAAAAGTGTTAGCAAGATAAATAGTAGTTCTGCGAGTGTGCTTAGTCTTTGCGGGGTCGGTGTCGGCCGATGCGGCGGGCGGGCGTCTGCCTGACCACTGGCCGCGATCGGCGTCACGGCGGCGTTCGCACGCGTGCTCCAGCTCGCGCCCGTGATCCTCCTCTCAGTATACAGCGCAGCGTCACAACTTCGCCACTCATCAACGCAACACGCTGCGTCACTTGGCAACAAATTTTCCCGCCAAATATTTCGCGACTTCTTAATTTTAATGTTTTCGTTTGACTTAAATATTTATGAACTTTCGATTTAATCAGTAGAAGTCCATTTATTGTTGTGATGCGGTTATTTACTGTGATTTTTATTCTGTTCTTTGTGTTTTTGCCAAAATCAACAAAGGCGATTCGATGGCTGTAAGTATTTATGAAAAATAAGTAGCTTTTTCTGAAAAAGTTTTAACATTTCATACTTCAGTTTTTTTTAGTTGTAAGCGAATATTTATTTTTTTAAATATAATTTTTAATGTAACATTTTAAATAAAAATTATCTTTAAAGATTTTTTTTTTGAGGATTTTAAATTTTGGTGCCCGACGTTTTCATGATTGTTGTAATTCGAACAAAAGTCGGGTAATATGATTGAATAAACATGATAGGTGCCTATACTTTTTCATAATCAACTAAGTATTTATTATTTTTGTTCTTACCGAATAACATAGGTAATATTTATTTTTATTTTATTAATGCGATGTTCAGGCAATGAAATTAAATGGTATTTATCAATTATGATTGATTGTGGAATTTTTACTTATAAATTAATTTACTTAAGTAGAATAGGTACTTTTTTCAGTAGGAAGCTTTTTATTATATTCTTCGCCGCGACCTAAAATAAAGATTAAAGTATAATCTTTCTTTATAAATAGTAAAAACTAAATGTTAAAATAAATAGGTACTATTTCCACTCAATAATTTTTTTCATTAATTATTTTGATGAATTACAAATATCTCAGATCTAAATATTCTGTCTTCTAAAAGCTCTATTAAAAAGTAATAAAATAAAATAATTATTAGAATATATACAATAACCTACTTGGAATTGGAGTAAAAGCACAAGTAAAAGTAACAAAAATTAAGTAACTAATTTTTCACAATTTATTAAATAACTTAAAATTCGATTGTTAAAATTTTATCCATGGCAATGATCTTAATTATGTTAAAAAAATAATACCTATCCTTTTTAGGAAATAAAAAGCTTTATCCAACTAACAACAATTTTGTTAGTCTAATCCGTAACTAAGTGGTCGTAGTACGTAGAAAGCTAGTGGAGACGAGGTAACCCGACGCCCCAGCGTCCACGGCTCCCTAATTGAACATTGCACTAATGAGCACTGTTCCGCTGCAACCCGCAATTATTCGCCCCCGAGATTACACCCGGATATATCGGAAATGCGAGCTTTGTAGAATGCCATTTCCAGCAATCGCGTTCAATTATTTCAACGTTTTCATCGTAGTTAAGCTTCTTGTAATGATAATTCCCTATCACATAAATAATTATATTATTTAAATAATAATATACTAAGTATATACTGTGATATTTGTTAATTTTTACTAAACATGCCAACGATACCTTAATAAATTTATTATTATATTTGTCTCCGGCTTTAAAATAATACTAATCTTACTAAAACTAGTATATAATACAGAACTTATAACATCTGAAACACTAATAAAATTGAAAATATTTGTACCATACTATTCAATATAAAAGTTCTAAATTAGAAATTATATGTTAAGCTTTCTTTATAAATACTTATTATTAAACTAATTTTTAAAATTATCTTGAATAGCATTCCATCACGTAGAGCTGTCGTTTCCAAAAGCGTGCTAAGAAATATTACTGCTTCATGCTTGCGATTTATTATTTCTTTTAGTTCTAAGAAAAAAAAATACACATCGTATAACATTTTACAGAAAATATTGCTTATTATTATTTAATCAACATTTACATTTATTTCTCGTTCTGCAAACTTCTTCCATCCAAGAAGATTGTGAACATCAAACATTTTTATTCTTATCAATCAATAATCGGTTCGCCTGTTAGTGAGTTAGTCCGTTTTAAAACTTTGTATTTAAAACTAGTTATTTCCTGCAGCGCCGCCCGCATGTGTTTAGGTTTCTATTTAGTTAATAACCACTAAACATGACCCCGCTTCGTACTAGTAAAACGAAAAGTTTAACTTGAATCTTGAGATATTATGCATGTTTTATTTATGAAATACAAATAATTGTTTCCATTAAAGAAGATAAGATTTAAAGAATTGGCTTTACTCTAAAGATGGAACAAATATTCAATGGAATATGTTACAAATCATTACAGTAATGCTAAGAAACTGTTAGTAAAATAATATTTACAAAAATATAACTTTCGACTGCGTAATCAACAAAAATGAAAACCGACTTTAAAACGCTACAAATCGAAATTAAAAAGAAAAAAAAATAATTTTAATTACTTAGTTATTGTTGGAGTCGGTGCCAGACAAGAAGGACAGTTTTATCCTGCCTTTGCAATGAACTTTCGAACGGATATTTTGATTATATTTACAAATTGATACAATAATTAAATTGTATTAAGATTATTTTGCTTTGGCTGGCACCGACTCCAACAATAACTAAGTAATTAAAATTATTTTTTTTTCTTTTTAGTTTCGATTTGTAGCGTTTTGAAGTCGGTTTTCATTTTTGTTAAAAAATAATTTATTTTAAATTTTTTTGTGGAAATTATTATGTTTAAATAAAATATTGGAAGGCTAACTAAACTACTGCTCCAATAAGTCAGCGAAGTTTTGAAATGAACGACAATAGTCAATCGAGATTTGTCCACGTCTATTTTTCCACGTAACTCGTAGACGTTAATAAGATTTAACTTCTATTATCAATCCACCAAATATCCTGAAGGAAAACGACTATCAGTTCATAAGTACGTATAATATTAAAAGAATTTTCTTTCAAGTTCTAACCGTTGAGGATATATACCTTACATCATCACAAATTCTTGAACAGCTTTAGAAAATATATGAAAAAGGTAATCAGTGCCGATAAAATTTAAGGGTTGCCCTCGATTTCTCTAGGATCCCATCATCAGATGCTGACTTGGTGACAATGAGAACATCTTGAATGTATACCCTACCGAACAAAAAAGAAATTTTTAAAATCGGCCCACAATTCACGGAGAAATCGGTGAAAACACATAAAAAACAACTGTTGAGGAATTTTACCTTTCATCATCAGCTCATCGACATGAGATGATGATTTTCATACGTAAAAGCTTTATCGGTTTTAGAAAATATATCAAAAACATAATAGGTGCCTGTAAATTTTGAGAGTTGCCTTCGAGTTCCCTGGGATCCCATCATCAGATCCTGAATTGGTGACAATGGGACCACCTCGGAACTATACCCTACCATACAAAAGAAAAATTTTTGAAATCGGCCCACAGACGGCGGAGTAATCGGCGAACATACATAAAAAAAAAAAAGTACATACAACGGAACATATAACCTCCTCCTTTTTTGAAGTCGGTTAAAAACTACGAGTAACCATAAGGATGAGAACAAGTTGATGAAGAAACAATACCTACATATTATGTTTACTTTTACTATAGTTTAAAAATGTGTAACTGTTCCAAACTAAAAAACTATAAAAGAAAATTACTAATTAAAAAGTCTCGGCTACGAGAAGTGAACTGAAAAGATGAAAATAATGGGCATGGTTGTGGTAGGTATTATACAGACTACAGCTATAGACGTGAGTAGGAAAACTTTTATAGTAAGGATAAAATAGGATACACTTTTTTAGTTTTGACCAATTAGATATTACAAGTTTTATTTAATAATTCCTTGTCAAATCGACCAATAGTTGAAGTCGATTTGGAAAAATATTGTTCCAGAAGTTTTGTTCAATATAAAACGATGTTCTGCCAAAGGAAAAATATAAAATAAAACTTTCAAATGTTATACAATATATTTAAATATCTCGAAAACTATTGTAATTACAAAAATGGGGTATATGCCTTTTTTAAAAGGGATACAAGGGATACTCTTAGAATTTTTTTTAAATGTTTCGAAGTTGCGATATTTTGAATTTTTTAAACGACACGACAAAATTAACAATCGATATTACATTTTTTGCTCGTTTTAAGGGTTCCGTACCTCAAAAACTAAACAAAATTACCCTTATAAGATCTTGTCCGTCTGTCTGTTCGTGTGTCAACACCGATTTCCTCAGGAACGTGTGGACCTAATAAGTTGAAATTTATACCAGATACTGAAGTTTATAGTCCATATTAGGTGTTTAAAAATCAAGCTCCTAAGACTAAACCATAAAAAGATTTGGGCAAACATTTTCGCGAAAACTTTTCCTCATCATGTTTTCCTTTATAGTAGAGGAGACCGTGGGAGATCGACCTTCACCGATCTGATAAACAGATGAGACATATTTTTTATCCAATATAATTTACTTATGTACTAACACGGTATTATTCTAATTAAAAATCAATAAAAGACATATAAAGTAGATTTCTGACTAGATAAACCTATTTTATTAGTTAGACATCCTTCCGAGATTTAGACATACTTTATGAGCTAGTAGTTCGTTCTTACTGCATCGGTAATGCATTAAGTTAATTGAATTGCAAAAGTACTTCTCATTTGTGTTTTCTTGTTGTTTCATTAAGTTACATTTTTAATGAAGTGATGAAAAAGTATGTACCTACTTAAATCAAACTGATTATAAGATTATTTCTCTAATAGCGCTACGACTAGACAATAGATAATAATTTCCAATCAGTAAATCAAAGTTAAATAAGATTTTTGTATTATATTAATACTAGCTCTACTCAAGCTCTGCTCTACTAATGGTCTCTGTTTGCGTATAGTGTATGATTGAATTATATCGATATGGATAATAATATTTGCGAGTGTAGCAATCTAAGTTTTCGCTGAGTTAGTAAGGGCCGTGTGTGGCAGACCGAAAAAAATAATTTCCTCCGCTCGAGTGCCCTGTGACTTTTCCAAGCGGCCGTCCCGTGCATCTGGCGGGACCTATTATTAGGGGACGGTTCTTAATGCTTCCTTAGGTATTTTTATATGACTACCGTCCTAGTTTTTACGATTGTGATTTTTATTAAATTTTCCCATATTCCTTTGTCACGGTCGTGATATGTCTGCGGATGAAGGTGAAATACGAGCTACTCCAGCGAATTTTTTATTGCTTTTGATCGAGCAGCGAATATGCGATTGAGCATTTATTTTTATTTGAAAAGAAGAAACGTTGTTTTGTTATAATTTTAGTTATTTAATGAAAATAAATAAATAGCATTACTTTACCCTAAAGTAAAACTTTCTTGCTTACTTGATTATTCCGACTCTACATTGCTAAGCTATATAAGTAGAAATTCAGGATAATCCGTAAGTAGAATTGATATATCATTAAGAAAAACCGCGTGTAAAACGTTAAATAACAAGTTGATAAAGAAAAAAAGGACAAGCAATTAATTCTGAATTAGCTTGAATTGTAAATTAAGTAAATAGTATTAGGTAATCATGTATACCGTACCTATATTTGCGTGAATAATTTCTTTTGTGTGAGAAACTAAATTATACTATGCAAATAGGCAGTGAAATGGTGAATAAGCCCCAAATATAAGCTTAGTGGTGAACGCGTAGGGCTTCGTAAAGGTTAATTTTGCGGAGTGCCGAGCGACTCACATTTAGGTCCCTACGTCGTACCTAATACACAACGTTCTAACTTGCCAAGTTTACGTTCCTAAATCGATCGAAGTACGATCGCTTTTTATATAGGGCTGCTATTATTTTGCATACAACCATTACAAACAATGAATATGGGATGTTCTCAACGAGAACGATTTCATTCTTGTACACGTTTAGATTTTACTTTTTGGCAGACATATGTGGTAATTGTTTTTTATTAATGGAGCAGGAGAGACAACGCGAGTAAGTGCAACAAATCGTGCCGGGTTGCTTCATTTGATGTGACACAAATTTATCCACGCCGCAGTGCTCTTTATTTTCGCCGCCGACGATGTTCACTTTGTCCTGACAAATTCATAAATTACCGACATCCTCGCGGCATAGCGTATTTGCTTTTATCTTACTCACCGATGCTCCGTTCGACCGTATCGACTGCTACTTTGAAGTTGCGGTCGTTTAATTAATTGACTAGGTATGAAGTGATTAGCAAATGTAAGTACGTAAGATATAAGATTATTCATTTCGTTTAAGAGTGTATGTATGGTATGTAGTGTCCGACCGAATGTTCGGTTTCGGTTTCGGTTTCGGTCGAGTTTCGGCAAAAAAACGAGTTTCGGTTATGTTTCGGTTTCGGCAGCAAACCTGCCGAAACTACGACCGAAACCGAAACTGCATTCGGGAGTTTCCGCGCTGTGCTCGGGTGTGTTCGGCGCGGTAAATGACATCCAAGCGACGATGACAATTGGCCGCGTCCACGTGTGTAATCCTGTCGTAACCTGTTTATTTGCAGTGCATATAATATAAGAGTACCTCGATAAGTAATTTAATATAACAAAGGAGTAGGCTAGATTATAGTAGAATCAAGTTTACCATAAAAAAATAAAAATTTCATTTATGTTGAAAATTAGGTAGCTTTGATATTATACTGTATTATAGATTAAATAAATAATGCTAAAAGTGGGAACTTATGGTTTGGTCTGACAAAAAAAAAGTTAGCTGGTTTTACCTGTAAATATATTTTATTGATTTTCAAGAAATATTAACATAAAGTAGAAAGAGTAAATGCACAATCTGTATGCTAATGACTTATTTTAATCACCTTACTAGCATTTCCCGCGGCTCCACCCGCGTTTTAAAGACCCTAAACTAAATTTTCAGATTTCACATACCGCGTGACGTTTTACAGTCGGTCTTTAACAGTTACTCGAGATTTATCAGAAATGAGATATTTTTCTGCGGTAAAAAGTATCCTATGTATTAACACGGGTAAACAGCTATCATCATACCAAATTTCATGCAATACCGTCCAGTGGTTTTCTCGTGATACGGATGCGGACAGACAGGCAGACAGACAGACAAAAATTATAAAAACAATAGATTTGGCCTCTATATCGATAAAACATACATACTCTCGAAAAAAATAACCCTCCTTCTGGCGCAGTCGGGTAACATAAAACATTTATTAGATAAATTATTAGTAATGTCGTTTATGATATTTTAGCAGTAGAGTATTGAACGACTTGTTGTTTATAACTAACTAACTCTAAAGTATTTAACGTAACACTAAGCCGATTTTACCAGTTTAT
This sequence comes from Boloria selene, assembly GCA_905231865.2. NCBI lineage: Eukaryota > Metazoa > Arthropoda > Insecta > Lepidoptera > Nymphalidae > Boloria > Boloria selene. The sequence continues at coordinate 6,729,483 of HG993133.1, forward strand.
AGAGTTTGAAAAGATAACAACTTTCACGTATTTAACTCATTTTTTCAAAAAATGTAGTTTAGCAGGTTTTCGTAGTAGACCCTCGATATGTAAACAAACATTAGTTAGGTACATGGTATTTAGTGCATTAGTGGTGATAATATTAAGGATTTAGAGTTTCGCGTTCAATTTAATAATTATTAAGTAGGTACCAATATAATAAGTGTTTTTTTTTCAAATTAACACTTATAATTATTATAAAAACCTACCTGGTTATCCGTATAAAATTAACACTTATATTTATTTTACTAATTAAAACTGACTGATTATAATACATTTTCTTCATTTTTCTCTGAAAACATGATCCTTATAAGAAAGTTTCGGTTTCGGTTTCGGTTTCGGCCGAAACTGAGACCGTCGCCGAAATTCGGTTTCGGTTTCGGTTTCGGTCGTAAAAACCAGTTTCGGTCGGACACTAATGGTATGACTAAAACTAGGATTATGCTATCACAATTTTGTTCATTTTTAAAACTGAAAGAATACATAACAATAACTCATTATTAAATCATAAATGTAGCAGAGTCATTAATAACGTAAAGAATTTTATCACTATATCACAAAGTATTTTTTTTTTATGGTAAAAAGGGGGCAAACGGGCAGGAGGCTCACCTGATGGAAAGTGATCACCTCCGCCCATGGACATCTGCAAGCCAGGCTTGCAGATGCGTTGCCGGCCTTTCAGGAAAGGGAGGGATGGAGGAGGGAGGGAAGTGGGAGGGAGGGGGGAACGAAGGCGGAGGATAAAGAGAAGAGGGAGGGGGGGAGGAGAGTGGGCCTCCCGGACTCTCACTCACCGGACGAAACGCGACAGCATAGTTGCCACTTCACGCCGGTCTTCTGTGAGAGAGTGGTACTAATGAACTATACGGGGCGTGCCCCTGTATAATATGTATTAGACAGCTCTATAGAATATTACTATGTATGTGTCTAGATATATAGAGACAGTGGTAGCCCAGTGGTAACGCGCTAGCTTGGATGTCTGAATGATCCGGGTTCAAATCCTGGTCTGACACCTCTGATGTTTTCATGTGCGAATCTTTTCTTACATGATTACCACTTGTCTTACGGTGAAGGAAAACATTGTGAGGAAACCTGCATGTCTGAGAGAACCTAGCAAATTTTCGAAAGACATAATATGAAGTCTGCCAACTCGCACTAGGCCAGCGCGGTGGACTATGGCTTGATCCCCCTCCTAATGAAGGTGGCAGTGGGACGTTAAAAGGGCTAATTACATGTGTCTAAATATTTTTTCCTAGCAGACCACAAAAATATTTAGCTAAAATGTATTTTCTTTCAATTATCAAAAACATTGTAAAACGCTGACAGCTCAAATAAAAGTCCATTTCAAGATAAGGCACGTTGACTCTCGACCCCGTGTACCCTTTTGTAAATGTCCTTTGTAAGCGGCCCACTGCTGAAAATCATACAAATATTTTTTAACAGCTCTACCCTTTTAGCATAATTAATTTTCATTGTGAAGCACATAGCGGAAATGAAGAAGATATTTTTTGTAATAAGTGAATGTGATTTATAGTTTATACTAAACTAAGATATCGTACTAAAATAACTACTCCGTCCATTTTTTAATTCTTAAACTATTTAAATTAAGTACGTTAAATCACGTCATGTTTTCAATTAGGTACTTAGGTGTTGAATTTGCTGCAATAAATGACAACAATCTTAAATTTGACTTGGACAACTTAGACAAATCGCCCTTGTATTGAACAATTTGTTGAGTAAGCTAACATTTATTTCAATTATTTGGTTCTTTCTCAATAAGCATTTCCCACATTTAGATTGGTGTCGGTATTCACGTGCTACGAATAATGTAGCAGGGACTACACTACAAATTTCTCAATAGTAGATTCATTACAAATTCCTTCATTTAAGATATTTGGGACGCGGATTTGTTTCCTGACATATTAATAATGCAAAACGTAAATTCCATACATAATGAATACGGTCTACATCACGGGCGTCGGCTTAGTTTGCTACGAATATATGTACGTGGCATAAATCCATCTGCCTAATTGAAATTGTTGTTGATCTTGATTAATAGTAGTCATTACATTAGAATGGACTGTAAGTGCGTGTGTCGAATGGCTCCTTATTAAAGCATCATTGTTCCTGTGCTTAATGAAGCATGGAAGCTCGCTGCGACACGGCGGGAGTCAGACGGGAGACTCTTGCCTCTGATTGTAACAAATTGAGATTTCTTTGGTTAATATAAATAATTGGGCTTAGTCAAGTTACTCAGAAACGACGCTATCTGAGTATAGGGGATCGGAAATGAATCATTTATTTCGTATTGTCATCGTAAGGAAATTTAAAATAATTTGAAGAATATATAATCATAATTATATAATGTATATAATAATGTTTATCAGAATTCCTACTATTGAAAATCGTTCAGTATGCCAAACTTCGATTTAAAAGTTTCTCATGGAACAGGCTATTCAGCGACGAGGCACACGCATACTGCCACCATCATACAGTATTTAATCATCATTAAATCTGAATCAGCCGCTAGCGCGCCCCGCTGCAGCCGCGTCAGCTGTTATTTTTGCTTGTAAACTTTTTTATTCTATGAGAGGGTTTTAGGTAGCTTTAGAACTTTTTGCCCAAATGTTATATCAGCTTTTTGATTCTTTATAGAGTAAAGAAAAGTCGGGGTACATTCTGAAATTGAGAATAGCAAACGAGCGCTTTTCGTTATTCAAACAAATAATAATTTGCGCAGTTTGTACTTTTAAAATATAAAAAACTGTAACCTATTTTTAAATTATCTACATTATGAAAATACAAAGCAGTCTGGCCAAAAAGATCAGTGTTCTTTTGTGTATCGCAACCAGTTATGCTTATAACAAAGCGGACCCTTTTGACTGTTGCGTTGCTTTTTGTCTACTAGATCGAGATAGGCGCGTAAAATTTGATACGGGAATTATTTTATTAGATCGTGCTTGCACGTGCGCAGCGCGACGAATGCGATAATGTTCGACGTTGAGTCGTCCGGTATCGAACAATCACATTCCGCATGAATTAAATAAATGGTGATGCTGTTGCAGGCATTGTTGTAATTTGTACCCACTAGCCGGCGTGGTATAACGTCAGAAATTTGAAAAGAATTTATAAATGTGTTGGCCTCAATAAAAATTGTGTGCACCGTGATTGTTTCCAGTCGATGAGGTAACTCAACCTGAGCGCCACCGCGCGTCATCCATGACGTCGCGTGCGTTCTCCCCTAAATCCCCCTAGGCATTCTGAATCGGATATCAGTTTCCTCAACAAAACAAGGCAATTGTTAATAGCATTACTTCGACAGTAAATTGCTAATTAAAAATTTATGAAAATCCGATGTTCTTTTGAGTAGGTTAAGGTTAGCAATAGGTAGTAAATAATAAGTGCCTACAAGTATAACTACAATTGCTATTTATTTTATAAAAATATAGAGTAATATTCTGAAACATTTTATCGCATTTGATGTGTACTATAGGTAAAACAGGTACTTAGACTTAAATTGAATAAATGAAATGTTCCATTTCTGCCATAAAATTAATAAATATAAACGTAGTCTCTATTGATATTAATACTTATCTATTAATAAGCTTTCAACCAATACGTAGATATTAAGTAAGTTTTCTTCCTTATATTATATTTTAAGGGCGGATTTTCCCTTAAAATATCACTTATATCTTAAGCAGTAACGAAAATTATCGTTTGTTACTGTCCTTGGGTGAGCGTAACGTCAATGAAATTTAATATTCCGTTGACGATAACCCAGTTACTGTAATACAAGCGTGTATAAAAAGTTGCAAGTACGAACACGACATCCCTCGCTAAACGGAGGGCAAAGGTAGTAGTACCATTTGCCTGCCCGCCACTGCCGCACGTAAGCTTCTTGACTCAAAATCTATGATACTATACACGCACAACTCTATTGTCTTATCACAATTGAATGTATTTACAATAGTTATATTTTTAAACTTTACAAAAAACAATTTCTTTGTAAACGTAATATCAGACTTTTTATAAGAAATTTCTATGCTGTATTAAGCTAATATTTTTTTTTGCAGAGTAAAGACCAGCTTTAAAAGCTTTATTAATGTTTAAAAGTAATTACTATGAGTTTATTTGTTGACTTGAGACAAATCAAATCCTCAGTGACGAATCTATCGGAAATGGTAGACAAAATATCGACTTCTGTTGGGAAAGAAAAAATACATCAAGAACGTAAAAAGAGTGTAGACTCGGCTTTGTATGGTAGTTCCATATACAAGCCGACTTCTTTAGGCTTTGGCGTGCGTTTTTCACAAAGTCAGGAGGACATTTATCACGACATGCCTTCTTCTAGATTGCGCAGTCATATGTCTCTTCCGAATTTAGGTAAAACAGATCACAAGGTTTCATCATCGCAACCAAAGATTATTGAAATTGATGATGACAAAGAAGAAGACGAAAAGAAATATTTAACTAAAATATCAACTGAAAATATTAATGATTGGATAATTGCATCTATAAACAAGCGGCCGCATTTTGATGACAGCGGACATGTTCATCCCATGGACTTTTTAGAAAATGTCAAGTACTATATTTCAGAATTAAATATAGCTGCCGAAAAACAACTTCCATTCATAATTTCGTGCTTAGAAGGACTCCCGCTACTATGGGCTCGCTGTTTTAGAAATGAATTTAAAGATATGGAAGAGTTTTATGACGCTTTTGAAAAAGAATTTTGGAGTTCTGACAAGCAGAAGTCAATCCTTTATGATATGAAACTGGGGAAATATGATGAAAATAAATCTCGCATGTCCATGTCGGAATATTTTTTATATAAAGTTTCTAATTATAAACATCTTAATCCTCCCCCTTCGGATTTGGAAATTGTATATTCTTTAGCAGCACATTTTCCTTCTGCTGTTGAACTAGAACTACGTTTGACACCGAAACCTACATTACGAGAGGCATATAGCTTACTTCGACGAAGAGAAGGCGAAGCGAACGACTTTTTGCCTAATTACTTGTATGAAATGTGCGAAGCTTTCCAACGTGGCTCTCGATTAGACTCAGTGCGCCGTACCGATCAACGAAGCTCTGAAGGGCAAGATGAAAAAAAATGTTCTCAATAACAACCACATAGGTTTTTAAGTAAAAATATAATGAAGAAACCATAATAAGCAACCAATTATAATTAAAATATTGCGTTTATATAGTAACTATACCATAATCGTTGCATTAGCATAATTAGTAATCAAAATACTGTAATTAGTAAAAGTTTATTATATATATAAATAAAGTTTATTTAATAAACGTATAAAAAAATAACTTATTGTATTTTTATTAACCATTGTTTAGAATTACATTCATATTGTGTTATGAGTTAATTAACATTATATTCGTAACATAATATAGGTTTCATCATATACCAAAAAAAGTAATTAATATAGTTACCTATAATTTTCTTATAAAAACGTAATTAATTTAATGGGTGTTCTCTAATAAAATATATATTTCACCTTGTAGATCTCTTCATGAAAGTTTAGGCAATTGGACAGAGAACGACTGTATAGACGCCAGAAAAAGGGGAGCCCTGTGGAGCGCGCAGGCCCGCGTGTGCCGACGCCAGCCCGCTGCCATGCCGCACGTAGCGGCCGCAGCGCGCCTCGCACGCGCTGCCTGCCTAGCTGCACACGCCGGCGAGAGATGGAACTGCTCCTCCATTGAACTCGCTCCTAAGTTTACTCCAGACTTATTAACGGGTAAGCTTTAGACTTAATACCTAATTATTTATGGAATATTGTGATGGACAAAGCTCGCTAAGCCTGTTTTATTGCGCAGTCAATCCACCTCGTTCAAATTATAAAACATATTTAAAAAAATAAAAGCCCAAAGTTATCAGTACAAAAAAAACTGATTTTGCTTGTTTTAATCTTCAGAAGTTAGATATTATATTATTGCCTTTATCATGGAACATACCATCATTATCATCCCCTGGCGCTTTTCCTATTTGGGGTCGACTTTCTTGATACCTGATTGCTACTTTTTTCGATCTTGCGTCATTGCTGGCATTAGGCTGATCATCTTTATATCTTTGGGGATGGTTCTAGTCCAGATAGTTGGCGGTCGACCTCGGCCTCTCTTGCCCTCGTCTATTTCCATTACTTGTCATGACATTGACATGTCATTTCAATCCATACCTTGGGCCCAAATCATTTGGAAGTACGGCACATGAATGATACATTATAATTTTATACATGTATATTGAAACCTTACAAATACATACATATATTTCCTATGACAGGATAATAAGTTGGTATCATCACCCTAATCTAATGATGGAACCAGGCGTGGTTTAATTTGTGGTAGTAAGAAAGTTTTAATGGTGACTAGTATACCGCTAATATAATGTTTTCTATAGAGCTCCGGCTAACTTCAAAGTTTTACTGTACAAACAACTTTACTGTATACCTATTTATTTATACTCATATTATTTAGTTTCATATACTAAATAATAAATTATGTAAATAAATCACGAATTCTCAACCGCTCGAGCCATTACTATTATTTCCATTTAATTTTAATTTCTTTATAAATCAGTCTTACGGGTGAATTCCGTCTAGGACAAGTACAAGAACTTCCGACAATAATGAGAGATAAGAGAAGGCAAGTTTGCCGAGTCTTTTAAATCAGCGGCGGGGTATTGTGCGGGCGCGGACAGCGTAACGACAGAGCCCTTTCTTTTCACCCGTCGCCTCGTTCCGCACTCGGCGCTCTTTATTTATATGCAACGTTCACATTTATTTATCGCTTTTCGGGCAATTAATTTTTGAGTAATTCCGTTGTTTTACGTATTTAAATTAAAAGGCTATCTAGAGAATATATATAGGTTCATTAGGTGCAAAATATAATAAATGAGCTGTTTATATTTGTTCCTGTGAATACTTGCAAGTACCTAAATTTGGTTTACATTAAAACTTTATAGGTAAATACTTGCCACACTACAGTTGCAAAATAAATAAAGCACAAACAAATGACTATAGTTTTGAAACATCACGTGATCATTACCTGACATTATTCTGGCACGAACTTGCTTACTGTCTCTTTCCTACAGTAATAATAATATAATATCATGGCATTAGTTTTGCGTTCGCTCGCTAATAAAGTTACTTGTATATGAATTCGAGGATGTTTATAGTTTTATAAAGTTTTCATAATAAGTAATACTTAAAGAACAAAAAATGGTCTTACTTTCCCGATACGTTATGAATATGGCAATAAATATTGCGTTTAGCATCGCTTCCGTGTCTCTTCTATTGATCTTCTTTTAAAATTACAGCTTATAACTTTGCGTGACAACAATAAATACATTGGTAATACACAAACTGCTAATACTTACCTACGTTGTTTTGACGTTTGTTTCTCTTAAAAAATATAAATAGTATAGTATAGTATGTAGTAGTATAGTAATAGTAATTTTTATACATTTAGTACCTATAGGTACACTAAATGAAATAAACCTATAAGGCTATACCGTATACGACGCGTCAAGTCACGACTAGATACAATTTATTACCGTGAAAACTTTCTTCAGAGTTACTATTCTACAGTACAAAAGCAAAGAATAAGAAAGTAGACAAACAACGGAAAATGTTTTCCCAGTTTCAGCATGCTCTGCGACTTTGTGTCGCTGGCAGCGATCACCGTACCGGATGCTAGCATATATACTTACTAGCTACTACCTACAGAATACGATGCCGTAGTTTGCTAGCATCTAGAGCTGAACTCGTCTACCCACTTTACAAAATTAATTGACAGAGAACGTTGTCTCTTACAAGCATACAAAACCGTTAGAAATCTTTCGAGTGCTCTTTACTTGATACATTTTAATTAAAACTTTCCTCAAGTGAATATTGTTTGTGGTCGCTGTGTTCAAGTTAAAGTTGTCTTTTACTTAATGAATAGGAACATTATTGAGTTTACTAAGTAATTAAACAAAAAAAATAGTAAGTATTAGTTACTTCGCATCATTAAAAAAACAGGAAAATTTCAAATTAACCAAATCCTTTTATTTTTTAAATCGAATAAGTAAGAAGGAATCTCGTCAATCAAAAATAACGTAGGAATAAATGTGAATGAAATTTAATTTAGTATAGAAATTGGATAATTTCCAATTATTATGGTTAATATCTTGAACTCTTTACATAATACAACTTCGACATTTCAAAATAATTATGAATAAATAGTCCTCGCGTAAGTTAGCCTTATTAAATTGACTCTACATGCGTAGCGTAGCGATCGTCGGAAGTTAGGTTTGCGATAAATTTTACATCTTTGGTAACTCTACTAGCCGCCTTGATCGTATGATAATGCTTTATAATATAATTGATCGTTTGACACAGCCTTTTCTTCTTGAACTACGATTAATTATTTGTTTATACGAATAAGCTTCAGCCAATTACGTACAAAAATTTGTTATATATTATATTTTGCTCAGATAAAATTATCATAAATACTCTTTTAAGTTAAAAAGGGCGTACAAAAACCCTATACTATATCGTTGAAATATTATAATATTTAAATATTAATACATACACATTTTCTAACAAATATATTTTTCAAAAAATATAAGTATTTGTTAGATTTTTGACTTCGACTTTTGATGAAGTCAAACCAAGGAATAAAATTCAAAAATCGAAATTTCTAATTCTTTTAACACAAGTTCGAATTTATGTATAATTTTTTAGCGAAAAAACGCGCTTTTTATTTTGTCATCCAAAAGCGCACCATTTCCAATTTTTTTGAGTTCACTTTTAAGACGCTAAGAGTGTTAATGAAGCTTCTTCAAGTTAAATTACGCAAGGTGACATATATACTAGTTTGTTAATATTTTCATTTCGATGTTTTTTTTTTATTATAAAGAATAAAATATTCTTACTATACTTATAATGAGTTCATTATATATCCAAAATGACGAAAGGCTTTCCTGCATAGCTGGTAAGAAGACTAACATAAATATTAAAGAATCGAAAAATTATACGTAGGCCATATAAGTAGGTATCTATTTAGGTGCCTCGTCCTTTAAATTAAAGCCTTACATCATTGAGTAAATCTCTGTCGACGTCTGGATTTATTATATTGTAAGTTATCGTCTGGTAAATGAAAGAGGATCCATGATATCTATCGGATTAGGGTTGTGATACTGTGAAACGGACAAAAGATTTAATTACACGCATGAATCAAACGTACCGGTTAGATAGAGGGTCCAGAGCTTTCACTAACAGTGATAGGTACTGACACATTATCAAACGATCTCTTTTTCCGCTTTGTCTTTGAGCTCTTAGTATTGAGATCCCTATCAAGATTCGATTACTATTTTACTTTTCATCAGTGGTTGTTATTTAATATATTTTAAAGAACCTAAAAGGTAGTTTTAAATTATCTTAATGTAGTAACGTCATGTAGTAGTTTAGAGTCTGAATTGTTCTTCTGGTTCTCAGCACCGTCCTGCAATCCGGACGGGCACGAAACCAACAAACCTCCAGGAAGGGTCCACTTCTGTGGGCTACTTCTATTTACTACTTATTAGGTACATTATACATACATAGACAGTGGTAGCCCAATGGTAACGAGCTCGCTCGAATAACCGAGTGATGCCGGTCCTAATCCGGTTCCGCACCACGGGTATTCGAATCATTTATTCATGATTACCGCTTGTCTGACGGTGAAAGAAAACATCGTAAGGAAAACTGCATATCTGATATAGCCTAGTAGGTTTTCGAAAGAAGAGAGAAGTCCGCTAACCCGTACTTTGTCAGCGCCTGGACTATTTTAGCCTGAATCCCTTCATATTAAAGGGCAGGGGTGGACCTATATATGTATAAGCGTTTTGGGCTGCAGCCCAGGACCCAAGATACAAAAGGCCGCCTGTTGAAAACAATTCATAATATTACTTATTCGTTTCTAAAAATTAAAAAAAGTATAAAATAAGGGAAGTTAAGGCTATAAAAGATTGGCCTTATAACCCTCGAATTAAAAATTTTACAACATCAAAATGTATATGTACACTACTTACCTATTACACGTAATGTACCCATGCATAAGGTAATTTAAGGTGCTTTCCCGGTGTATGAAATAACCATTAATCATTACGTAATAATAGGACAAATTTTGTCGTCTAAAACAACACAAACATCTCACTCCTCTGGATTTGGATTCTTATTTGAAATTTATATAGAAAAACAATATAAATCAAAATAGTTATTTTGAAATAAAATAAAATAGGTATTTTGTCTGTTTTCAGGTTCAGTATTTACCTCGTTAAAATTATTTCAGTACATAACGCTTTTAAACATACATTTTTGGCTTTTTACGTGACCTAGAAAAAATGTGTACCTACCTCATACGTTCGTATATTGCTCTTAACCTAAATAAATCGAAAGTTGCATTTAAGAACAATTAATTTTAGTATATAGTAATTGAATTGAAATTTAAAAAAAATCATACACAATTGTAGAAAATTGATTGCATTATTACAAAATAGAATAGTTTTATTGTCAGAAGAAAAAATAATAGTTAAATAAGCATTAAAATTTAGGACTTACCGTCTAGAAACTCCTAACCAAAAGTTAGATCAGTTCGGGCGGAAACAAAGAAAAGCACTTCACAGTCACATGACGCGATCTGACTGTATGTTTGTATCGTTGTCTGTAAGAGACCCCCTCCCCTCACAATTCACGCGATGTGGTGTGTTGCTACGTATCATGTTTACAGAGTTACAGAGGTGAGCGCCATTACCCAGTGAGCGTCATTCCCCCTTCTTCCCCTATATATAATTTATATAGTTTTGCAATTTCCCTACATGACATTATACAATTTAATGTTGTTTTTGGGTTACAGTTTTCTAGCTAAGTAATCTTGTACATGTTGCTAAAGTGGATAAAAAGAGTACCTATGCAGTTAAGATAAGTTTTTTTTAATTTACATTTAGTACAGATAATACAATACTATGTTTACCTATAGAGGAGGTAGAGGTAACCGGACTAAGTAAAATACATAGGCGGCCGCTTATTTTATTGTTTAATGATATTTTAGAAAGATACGCGGAAACAAAATTTTCTTTTTCAACGTATGAATTACAATGATATCTAATTTCACGTATGCCATACAGTCTACAGTTACAAGTATCTTAGTTTCAAATGTTGTTTTCGATAAATCCAATTTTAGGCACTCGTGAGCAAGCTTACGTGTATGCGATGTCAGCGGCGGCGCTTTCGTGGTCAATAGCGCGTGCTTGCGCCGCGGGCGCTCTCGCCGCTTGCTCGTGTGCGGCGCCGCCCCGCGCGCCCCCGCGCCCGCCGCGGCAGGCCGTGCCGCCTGAACCGCAGGCACGGTTTAAGTGGGGTGGATGTGGGGATAACTTTCAATGGGCTGAAAGGTAAGAAATTGATGGCAATTCATGATGCGTGAGAGTTAGAGCTAATCTCTTTATACCTAAGAATTAAGATCTATAAAGAACCGATATCATATATTTTGATTACTCGGATTTGATTCTAAGATGGCCAGGTACCTTGTAGTAGCCTGGTATTCTTTAACGATTAGTCGCTATTAAACTGTGCACTTTTTAATTGTTTTTTGCCTACACAGACTCCTGAGTAATGATGTAAGAATATTCTTTTCAGATTTGCCAAACAGTTTCTGGATACACATGAAATAAACGTACGCGATGGTAGAATAGAAGATGAAATTATCGACTTCGAAACGACTACGGAAAAATCGACAACAGTAGCAGAACCAACCACAGCGCCACCAGTAGTTATCCTTGTTGATGATCAACCGGCACCGGCAAATACCAGTATGGCACCCAGAAGAAAGGGCAAGAAAGGAAGAAAACGTCTTCCACGCTCTCCCCGCAGAGGGCGACCTACAAGAAAAAGATTCAGATCTAGGTAAATTTAGGAGAACGTGTTCCATTTACTAGACATTTGCCCATTTTTGCCGGTAGCACTTTATTAACCTTCTATATTTTAGATACGATTATGAAGATGACGAGAAAGAATACCAATATCGAAATATTGAGTACCGAATGGCGGCGGATGACCCACGTTTTGATCCGCAGGTGGACCTGCACACGCGCCTCCAGCACCTACGAACTCTTATTGCTTCTGCTAACTTGGTCAATAACCGCTTTGGAAGAAGAGTATGTATACTTTTGCCTATTTAGTATTATTTTTCACTTTCTGTACTCTTCACTCACTTTCGCTCAGCGGAATCCAAACAACGTTATGTCCGTATGTTAGGGGTTCGGCTTTTACTCTGTCGATTGGAACTAACTATCTACAACATGACAGAAATATGTTATTAAATAAGTTTCTTTTCACTTTTTAAAGTGGTAAATTCTGAGAAAGTTGGAGTCTAGTAGTTCTAAAATACTACATACGCCTTTACAATAGACCAGCGCTATAGTTCCTTTATCCAATAACACTTGATATACAGGTGGTGTCACAAGGCATGCGCACCAAGTGCACCTGCCACGGCGTGTCGGGGTCGTGCTCGGTGCGCACGTGCTGGCGCGCGCTGTCCGCGCTGTCCCGCGCGGGCGCGGCGCTGGCGCGCGAGGCGGGCCGCGCCGCCGCGCTGCCGCCGCGCGCCCCGCGCCCGCTGCGCCGCGCGCGCGCCAAGCTGCGCTACGTCACGCCCAGCCCCGACTACTGCGAGCCCGACCCGGCGGCCGGCTCGCTCGGCACTCATGGCAGGTCAGACGAGTAGTCAATAAATAATAAAAATCTTTTATTTTCAAGCAACATAGGCTCATAGTTTGTTAGTACAATATGTAAACTCAAGAACTATGTTAGTAAAATAAAATAAATAAATAGCTACCACAGGGAGATTGATCCATTCACATTTTGTACATGTAACTTGATAAACTTTTCCCATGGTCGGCCCATCCAGTCAATAATTCAGTTAAGATAGTTGCAGCGAAAACTTGCTTTATTCTTGGTCTTCAGTCAATAAGTAGGTGAGTGTATGCAACTGGAATAGCCAATAATAGCCAACCTTACAAATTTATAACGGCATGTAAATCATTTCATTTTTTCTTTTTATGATGTAGGTAAATAATTATGTTTAATAAATGGTGTTATCCGTGGACGCCTCCAACTCTTACAATCTCATATCTCTCTTATTGCAACAAGTACCGAACTGTGTCGCAGGAAGTGCAACGCGTCGCTGGGGCAGGGCGCGGGCGGCTGCGCGCGGCTGTGCTGCGGGCGCGGGCGGCGCGCGCTGCGGGAGGCGCGGCTGGAGCGCTGCCACTGCCGCTACCACTGGTGCTGCCGCGTCGACTGCCAGCTGTGCCGCGTCACCACCGAGGAGCACTACTGCAACTGATCACCTTACAACACTTCCCTTATACCTTATTGAATTCACAGACAAACGACGATCGCCTTTTTATTTTAACGGAAATTCTATCATCTGCAAAATAGTCAAAATTATCAATTTTCATAACGAACGATTTTATAGTTTAAATTCTATAACCCTTTCCGAAATGTTGCACATTTAAAGGTATATTAGTAATACTCGTAAATGCTTTACTGATAGACACATGAAGCGTCTACAAAGAGCCATCATGCGGGGCGTGCAAGACGCAGCTGAGGAGCAGTTTATGATAATTGGGAAAGCCATCTTGACAGTTACACCTTTTTTAACCGCGTCTGAACTTGCAAAGAAACGCATATTATTGCGCTTTAACTTTAAAATCTGAAACTTTCATTTCCCGTTTCCGTTATAATCAAAGGTAACACACCTACTGTGTGGAACATAACTGTTTCTTAATTGGTTCTTAATATTGAATTCCGACGTAATACTGGACAACTATTCTTTTTAAGCAAGCAAGAGGCCGGTCTTCGAAACCTTAATGCACCCCTCTTAACTTTTATAATTATACTTAATTTTAATATTAATTACTTCTATGTGTTTAAATGAAAAGACTACAATAATTGTTAATTGTCTGTATATGAGTTAAATGTAAAATATTTAGCATTTTATATACAAATAAGTAGATAATTTAACGTTTTTTGAGGCTTTTTAAACTAAGATTTTTAGGAAATCCATTTGAAATCTTATTTAATGACCTCTTGAAAATACATATTTTTATAAATAATTAGGTACAGCTCTATAAAAGTCATATAACATCTCAGTTTTTCTATCACCAATTACCAAAGACAATTTACATTTCACGTACAACTAGAGGCTAGTCATTTAAATATCTTAAGCATGTTGATGTAAAAATGTTTGATCTTATTCTAGTGTAATAAGTAGTTCAGTAGCTCCTAGAACTATGCCAAAATGTACACAAAGTATTCACATTGTTACAAACAGTAGCTAATCCAACTTACTATCTGTTGTTAATAATAGAATATTATTTTGAAATCCTAAATATATAATCAATGAATTATATTTATTAATAAAATTAAAGGTTATATTTTTTCCAACATATTAATCTTAGAATATAATATAAGGACTTATATTTTAAGCACTAGCACATTTTTCAATACTTAGAGTTTGTTCTTCAGTACATTTTGGCATATCGCACGCTTAGTATTAGAGTGACCGAAATCAAAGTGAGTCAAAAATGAGTTAAATACAGTGTAATCCTTATTACAACGCCATCTGTGATATTACTATAAGAAACTCTCAAACGTTAGTGTTTTACTGCTCTTACAAGTTTTTGGTCTCTTTCACACTATGAGTTTTGAAGACGTCAATTGACATGACACTGACACTTTCATTATTCGACCAACCGTTTCAAAGTGAACATTTAGTCATTTGTTTTAAAAGTGACCAATTAGTTTTTAGGTTTATTCACTAGTGAAATTGGAGGTAAGTTTAACAGATCGTTTTTGTTTAATTTAGACCCGATACGTAATGAGTCTATTTAATACATATTTTTTTATGATATTGCACTATAAAATAAGTTTTAAGGCTGTTTAAAACTAAAATGTTGGATGATTTTAAAACACATTAATGATTAGGTCTATTTAATAATAAAGAAATTAGTAAGTTTATTTGTACATTCTGTAGCATTTAATGTTAAGTCTATTTATTACAAATAATGGTAGTTTATTTATAGTAACATTCAGTATTAGGTCTGTGCTAAACTAAAAAAAAATATTTTTATTTCGTATAATTTGCGATATGATTTGAGTTCCGGATTGAGTCACTTTAAAAACTAAATTTTGAACAGAAAATAAGTTTTTTGGACCTATAATTATATTTTTATTTCTTAATTCAGAATGTCTTCTTCGCGATCTAGAAAAATTCTATCTTTAATTCAGACTCAAGATAGCGATATTCCAGCTCAAATTTATAATGCCCAGGTATGTAAAAATCATTTAATTGTCCTTAAGGTACTGGTCAGGGTCACCTTAAATTCATTAACTCGCCTGCTCACATAATATTATTGTTTTCAGGCGATATGTGATGCATCCAATGAGCTCGAACATGATACTGATTTTATTCCGACTCAAAGTACAAATCTCCAGGTATGTGATATTGTTGTAATCTTATGCATATTTTATGTATGTTTAGTTAAAATATAGTAATAATATTTTTACTCATCTTTTGCAATATTTTCTTACAGATGCTAAGCAATGTACGCAATAAACCAGAAAATGAAGGATATTTGAATGCCGCAGAGTACTTCCAACACATTGAAAGCCGTCAGAAGTCACTCATAGATTACCGCGTGTCACCAATTAATCCTGAAGAAAGCGACGCAGATTTAAGCGATGGTGATCCTACTTTCGTAGCACAGGACGGCAAACGGGATACTCGTTTGGTAATTTCTCCTAGTTCGAGTTCAAGTAGTAGTACTTCGAGTAGTAGTTCTTCAACTTCAAATTCTTCATCATTTGATAGCTCTGATGAAGAGACTTTCGAAAAACTTTTGAATACCAATAACACAGAAAATATAACACCTGAGCCAACAAGAGAACTAAATGAAGGAACAAGAGAGAATCAAGATAATATTATAACACAAGGGACAACTTCATTAACATCCACAGTTTCTACTACTCCTAAAGGAAAAAAACGCACAAAACAACCGGAAAACTGGAAGCAGACTAAAGCTAAAAAATTGAGAAATTCTGGTAAGTCATATATTAATAGCAAAAATACTATAACAAAAGCTCGTGAACTTAAACCACCATGTAATGACAAGTGCAGATTGCGATGTTCTAGCAAGATTGATTCTGTTCAAAGGCAAAGTATTTTTAATGCATACTGGGAACTTGGAGACATTCATAATCAACGATCTTTTATTTTATCGTGTTTAACTGATATTACACCCCGATATAAATATACAAATTCACTGAACCCAAGACATTGTAATAAAGCTTTCCATTTTATAGTTGCTGGTATTCCGATCCGAGTTTGCAAAACCTTTTTTACTAATACTTTGAACATATCTGATCGTATGATTCGTACTGTTAAACTTAAGACTGATGAACATGGAATTTTGAAGACTGATTGCAGAGGTATGACCAGTAATAATAAATCAGATGAAGTATTAATTTCTGACATTAAACTATTTATAAACTCCATTCCAAGAACTGATTCTCATTACACGCGACAATCTTCAACCCGTGAATACATAGACGGTGGAAAAACAATAGTAGATCTTTTTAAAGACTTCAAAGAAGTCCAAAACCAGAAAAATAGGCCTGCAGGAAAATATTGCACATTTTACAAGATTTTCACTACACAATTCAATATATCGTTTTTTCGCCCAAGAAAGGATCAGTGTGACACATGTTTGCAATACGATAATTCATCGCCTGAACAAAAACTCTTTATAAAAGAAAAATACGATACCCATTTAGAAGAAAAAATCCTCAGTCGACAGGAAAAATATAACGACCGATGTAAAATCGACAACAAAAATAAAGTCATTTTGTTTGACCTTCAAGCTGTTCTTCAATCGCCCAAAGGGGACACCTCAGCTTTTTATTATAAAAGTAAGCTCAACAGCTATAATTTCACTGTTGCCTCCTTAAACAAAAAAGTAGAAGGCAAAATTCAGGAGTCGTACAACAACGTGCATTGTTATTTTTGGAACGAAACCGACGGTAAAAGAGGTGCCAATGAAATAGGGACGTGTCTACTACACTATTTTGAACAAGTTTGTGCTGAAGCCAGTGCTACTAATGACGAAGGCATACATCTTATACTGTACTCAGACAATTGCGGAGGGCAAAACAAGAATAAATTTATCGTTACACTCTATCTTTACGCAGTTACACATTTGAATATTAAATCTATCACACATAAATATTTAATAAAAGGCCATACACAAAATGAGGCGGATAACATACATAGCCTCATAGAAAAAGAAGTAAAAAAGAATTTAAAATCTGGGCCTATATATTCGCCACATCAATATATATCCATTATTAAAAATGCACGAAAATCAGGCAGCAGATTTATAGTCAATGAGCGTACATTTGATAACTTTTACGACTTAAAACAGTTACAAGAAAGTTGGGGATACAATTTTAATAAAACTAAGAATGGAGATAATATTGTATGGAATGACATAAAAATGATTAGGGTGACAAATACTAACCCATTTTCTTTTTATATTAAAGTCTCATATAAACAACAAGATTTTTACGAAGTATGTGTTCGGAATAGGCGAACTAAAATGTTGCCTTTACACAACATAACGCTAGTCAAGGCTTATTCAGGCAAACAAGAGCTGAGCGAGAATAAAAAAAAAGATTTACGCGAATTAATTGCTAAGAATTTGATACCTAACTTTTATTCCGATTTTTATGATACCATTTTGTAATTGTGTACCTAGATACTGATTTAAGATTGATTTTTGATGATTATAATTATTATATAAGAAAAGAATATACCAATGTTTATACCACCGGGAATATAATACATGATTGAGTTTTCTAAATTATTTGATAATGTAACTTTCATGGTTTTATAAGTACATAATTATAATTTTAAATTATTTAGAGAATTTTTTAATTTTAAGATAATCATAATATAACGTGACGATGGAGGAGTTCCTTTTGTGAACTGATTAAAACCTATCTAGACTAACTACTGAGATTACCATATTATTATGAGACTGATTAATTAATTTCTAAGAAGTTAAGATCTCTTTTAATTGATCTAAGATGCTACATCATTTAAATTAGTTAGTTTTAAAATTTTATTATTTGATACTTAGTATTTATATTTTAGTAAATTTGTAAAAACTTTCATTATTATGCCATATTTTATTTTTAAATATATTAAGTACAACATTGTTGATTTTTTAATAGTTTTATTACAAACTTGTTACGTAATATTGTCCGAATTTTTCATTAAATATCCTAACTAAAAAAATGACTATGATTTTTAGTAATAATGTGACTTAAGCCTTAATTGTACACCTAAGCAGTATTTGAATTTAGTAACAAAAAGACTTAAAATTAATTAGGTCTTAATGTTTTTTAACACAGTAACCCCTATTTAGTATAAAATAGACCTAAAACTGCAAGAAAAAATTTGACAGCTTATAAAATACAAAATAAACGGTATTCGATTCAAATGTAAGTTTCAATCAAATCAATGGCTCATATTCGACCTATAAAACAAAACTTAAACATACAACTAACATTTTGCAACATTTATGTCCAAGGAAATAGCCAAACTCCTAATTGTAAATCGTTTTTTGCGATTTGCCAAAAAACAGTTTTTTTTAATTCGGTCACTTTAATACTAAGCGTGCGATATATTAGTTGATTTAACATAAATAATAAATGTAGTTATTAATATTATTAAATAAAAATAAATACTCAATTTTGTCATTTTATGAAATTCTATTTAAATACCAATATTTATGTAGCATACTAGACGCTCTCAGAAAAATACATAATTTTGTAAAGTTACACATAGCAACTTAAATTAGTTAAAGTGTTTCATTGTTTAATTTAAATATTATAATATATATAAATTCTAACTGGCTTAAATTTAAGTTACATAATGTTTGCAAATGCAGTCGACTGAATATTGTATCAATGAACAATTGTTTTCCACTAGACTTATAGATACTTTACCTTTTTAATTATATGAAAATTTTATTATTATTGAGACAATAAAATACGTAAAGTTAATATTATACATTGCTTCGCATAATATATTATGTAAAATCTCTTTAAATCTGTATATAAGTTACTAAATTATCCTATCAAAGTTACTAAATGTATGTAAACTTGTAGTGCGTAGTTAGGACTAGTGGTTGACGAATTACAACGCATAGAATTAGAATTCATGTAGTAGGATGTTTTAAAATGATATAACTGTCTAAAATATAATTGTAAATAAATCTGTACTTAAACTTAATGATGCTTTTTTATTTTGAAATAACTACCTTCATTCCTCTCCATTCCATAAATATACCTCCAATTCATACATTTCATTCATTCAACCATATGAAATGCCTATTTTTCACTTTATAACTGAAACAGTTTCAGGTTAATGTTATTTCTATAAAAATAATATTAATCAACAACGTGACGTATGGCTCAGTCGTAACAGAAAACTTATTTGTATATGTGTAGCGTATCAAGTATCAACTATCTGATATCCGTAACACAATCCTCGTAGCTTACCTCGGAACTAGATGGCGCTGCGTATAAGAATTTCCTATGTGACATGTCCCAAAAATATAATAAAAACACTTAATAATTTTTTTATCATTTTTATTCAAAACTGTTGCTTGTTTATAATAATTTTTCAGGCACAATATTATCGCAAAATATTTCATATAATCTAATGAAGAGTTCATGTGTGTGTGTTCATGTATCAAGTGAGATGATATTTAATACAAACTGACTTGCGAGTTTGAGATGAGATCCATTAGAGGCAAAAATATTGCTCTTACTAGTATTAGATAGTACAATTTTATCACCAATCCCACTTTCAATTTTATTATTCACACTAATCATTGAATTATAATATACAATCATTGAACAGAAAACTCACCAAAATAAGCAGAATAATATGCAAAAATTATATTACAACCAAATTTGACTATTACTTAGAAAATAAATTCGGAAACTTTTATCCAGTACTCGACCATAATGACAACGCTTAGTATCACATTATCATTTGCAGTAAAAATATATAAAACTAAAGAAAGCCTGTATTTGGTCCATAACACTGGGATTATTTTAAGAAATATAAGTGCAGAACAAAAACAAACGGTATTTAAAAACAATATTTACAAAAAATGAATATGTATTGATTTAACTAGAAATTAATGTTTATTCTTATAAGCATACTTAGTTGTAAATTCACTCAGAACATTCATCTACAAAACATACAACCAAAATTGGAATTATAATTTTTAAGTTACAATATCATCGTACACATCTCATCATAACTCCGTATGCGTGTGCTCCTCGTCTGTAAATAAACAACAATACAAAATTCAACAAAAGAATACAAAAGTCACAATACAAAATATAATAAAAATTAGCTTGGGTAATTGTTTAGAAAACAATTTTTTTTTCTCATGTTTCTGGTAGAGCTCTCTTAATTATCCCTTGTACGCTACATATCTATTTTCTATTTTCATAATATGTATATTTTTGTAACAAAGACGTTTTGACTCAACTAGCTAAATATTAATGATTTTATATTGTATTTTTTACTTCTAACTCACCTGTAGCACTTTTTGTTCTTGTAACTTCTTCATTATGTTCACTATGGACCTCCTATAAAAAAAAGGTAATTTAGAGAAAGTTACATTACTTTATTATTAATGGTTTATATGAATAATTACAATATGTATCAATTGTGATTATATTCAAAAGTAAACGTTTTGGCTTCTGTGGTTCACCGTTTTTGCATATGAATGATACTTTGATATTAATCATCAGCACGTTCTTTTTTAATTTTGAGTCGATTATCGAATATTTGATTTAACTTACGACTTAATAAAAATCATGCTACTATTATAACAATCTATGTAAAAATTTCTTTACCTGTAAGTCCATTTGCGACTTCTTTACATTAAAACAGCTAGGTATTGATTAAATTTAGTACTTAAATGTGAGGATTAAGGACGTTATGTATAAGTAGTTTAACCCACCTGGTCGCCGTCTGCGTGCTGGTAGAGGCCGCGACGCACGCGCGCCTGCAGCCCGCGCACCTCCTCGTCGTAGTGGCGCCACTCGGGCACGATGCGCATCGCCGCCGACAGCTTCGCCTCCTTTGTCATCGGGTTGTTGCACTGAAATATTCATTTATCCATGATATACACTCGATTACTTGTACTCGATTTAATCGATGATAGCAGAAAGATTGATGAAAGATTGACTTTTATGCGCTATTTTATTATTATATTGCAAGTATTTAGTCATCAAAATCGAATAACTAATTGTAGCAAAGTAATTCGATATTTTTCATTGTATTTATCCATTAATTTAAGGTATACAATTTGAAAACAAAAACTATGCTTTTAATAAAAATAGTATTTTGTGATTCTTTAGTACACAAAATAAATATGATTTTCTTGATTGGCCACTGAGATATATTTTTAAAGCTTTTTTATAACACTATATAAATATTGACGCCGAAATCTTACCAAGTCAATTGTCTTCGCATACTGCTTAGAGCTCTCGTCGCACCAAGTCTCGCACCACAGCCACTCTTGTGGGAGTGACTTAATTGCCACCTGATGAATCATGTTATTCGGCAAGTCCTGATCTGTATAAATAAAAATATAATTTTTTAAATCTGAAAGATTTTATTAATTCTATGCTATTATAACATTATGTGTACATGAGTTATTTTCTTTTGTTTGTGATTGCAGACTAATAATTAATGCTAATTAATTGCCTATTTCTATATACTGTAATGCATTTTTTTTTTAAATTTTAATTGAGTTCAAAAACTGACATACCATGACATGGATGTGTTAGGTTCGGACGCACCGCCCTTAAGCGAGGGTAGGTAAAATTGCTAGTATTTAAAAAATTACATCACCATAACACAAAAAGTTATCGTCCATACTTACCCAAGTTCGACAAGCTGTTGGGGTCCTGGCTGAGCGCCTGGTACTGGCCGCGCAGCCGGTCGCCGGCGGCGATGCGGCGGAAGCGCTTGAGGTCCACCACGTACAGCGCGCTGATGTGGTAGCTGCGCCCCTGCAGGTGGTTGCGCCAGTAGCCTTGCTTCCAGAACCTGTACCGTGTGAACAACTTGATTTTTTTTTCCTACTAGTCATTTATCTATATATATATAATGAAAATGGTCTTCGTTTGAGGCTCAATCACGCCTAAACCACTAATCGTATCGACATGAAACCACCACCATTCGATGCGAAATTTTTCCTAGATGGTTTATGGCTATCTATTTCTTGGATTCCAATATTCCTTCATTTTTTTATTGCTGTTTTACTTTTATGAACATTTATCCCGCTAATAAAAACAAAAGATAAGCATTTTCTCTTGATTCTTTTGTTTTCATGGATTTCAACAGAGTATATTAAACGGATTATGGTTTTTTACATTCAGCTAAGAATCTACTCACGGTAGTGGAGAACGGCTGGACCAATTGGGCTTTTTTTTTATCTTCAGAATTGTCAGGAGAAAGTTTTGTATGTAAGAAAATTTTAAAAAAGTCCGATAAAAAGTTAAAAATTTCGATGATAATCGAAGAATTCCCATCTATATAGTCACTCACCACGAAATCTCGGGAACCATAAGACTTAGAAACGTGAAACTTGGTAGGAATATTACTTTTGCTATGTAGAGGTCAGCTATGAATAGATTTTAAGAAATCCATCCCCCCAAAAGGGGATTGCGGGGGCGTTAACAATGAACAATTCCTGTTTTTAAACTATAGCTCCTATAGACTTCAAATTTGGTAGGAATCTTCTGTAAGAGGTGTAGAAATAGGCTATGAACGAATTTTACGATAGCTCACCCCGCAGGGGGTTGCGGGGGTGGGTATTAACAATTAATATTTTTAATTTTCCAGCTAAAGCTCCTACAAGCTCCAAATTATGTAGGAATTTTCTATAAGCGAAATATAGCTTCTAAAAATTCTAAATATGGTAGGAATCTTTTATTATTCACATAAAGATCATCTCAAAATGGATTTCAATATAGTCTACTTCCGACAGGAATTGCGGGGGTGGGTGTTAAAATCTAAAATTTTAATTTCCAACCTGTAACTTCTACAGACTCCAAATTTGGTGGGGATCTTCGTTTTCCTTACAACAATCGTCTTTTTGGCAGCGGAGAAAAAGTCATTGAGAGGTTTCCAAAACTTAACTTTACATGTAGCTATCCAATCAACGGACTAAGAATTTTACATTCATTTTACTTTTGCAGACTACATATCCGACGAATTCTTTTATTGCGTGATCGCGGAAATGTACCAGATTATAATGAATGCATTTTCTAAGCACTTGAGATGTGGAAAAGAAATTTAGTTACTTATTCCAATAGAATTCATAAAAAACATGAACAATTAATTTTCTATAAAAAATTGATGTCACGGAGAAAATTTTAGTTAACAGAAAATTCGTCGCACTTGAACCTAGACTTAAACGATTTTAACGACTTTAACTTTAACTTAAATGATTGCACATTGAAAGTTACAATGAATATTAGTGAGAAAAATCACCTGGATGGAAGATACATGCTAAATCGATGGAATTTGGAATTTGTGTAAGTCTAAACAATATCGATGCTTACAGTTCTATCCGCGGGGCCTATTTATGTTCATACAAAAATAAAAAAAGGAGAATAATAAAAATATGGAAAAAAAAATAAAAATGAAACATAAAATGTAATTTATTTCCTCTTTCAATTCGCCCAGCGAAGCGGGCGGGAAACGGCTAGTTTAATCTATATTTTAACAAGAGATGCGTTATAAAGTTATCATTACATATTATATTGTACAATAAAATTGTCGGCTTTTGTCATGATGCGTTTCATATACTCGTATAGCAATTGAGAAAGTTAAATATATTTTTTACTTACCTAAATCCTTCCATTTCCTTTCTGCTATCACAGAATGGCGTGTAACCATAGGGCGCTCCTCCGAGATCCAATTCAACTAACTCCTTTAAGTCCGCGCGCACAATCTGACATATGAAACAATTTTGAAATTAATTTAAATTAAAATATATAAAATATATATATTTTATATTTTATATATATAAAATATATATATTTTAACAACCAGATCAAAAACCAATGCTTAATATACATGAAACATCAAATATATAGCTCAAGCAATAAAAACTTGTACTGACCTGATCAGCATCCACAAATATGATCTTCTTGACGTGCAGAGGGAAGAGCACGTCGAGGAACAGTATCTTGTACCCCCAGATAGTGCGCTGGCGGTCGCGCTGGCGCTGCAGCCAGCGCGGCCACTGGTACTGCACCAGCTCGTACGAAAACCCGTACTCTTGCGCCATGTAGGGGAGGATGTCCTGCAGGGTATTGGATTTTTCTAGTTTTTTTTTATTTTTTCGTGGTTCTTATGACATTAGTTTCAGACAGTTAAAGAGCTTTAGTTGACTCAGCTTAAATCCGAAGAAATTGTAGTTTTATAAAATTTGGTTCTGTCCGCGTGATAGATATGTTGATAAAGTGTTAATTCTAGGCATATATCATTCCTATTTATGATATCACTCTTTTCTATTTGGCAGTTACAGTTTGCAAACTAACAAACTCACTGACATATGCATTTATAATGTTATAATATATAACGCAACACAAAGAAACATTTCTACTCTAAAAACAAAAAACATTTTTTTTGCTTTCAATCAAATTAAACTAATTCTGCTACTCAAAAGAAAGCCAAAAGTAAACTTCTTAATCAATATATTTATAAGTTTCATTAAAGCCGTAACATTAAGTATAATTAGCAGTATAATATCATGAAATAAATAAAAATAATTACAATACCTTCAAAGACGGACTCAAGTAGTTCTTCAAGAACCAGAACTTGACAGGAGATTTAGTGTGTTTAAGTACTGACAGCATCATAATGCGCAAGAACCTCTCGTACAGATGCCCCGACGCCACCGAGAATACGTTGATTGTTTCATCTTGCGTCTCCTGCTCATCGCCGCCGACGAATGAACTAATAGATAGGAATAAATGTATTTAATATCATACCATATTTGTTTAATACCTTCTGAGGTTTACGCGAATATTTGATAATATAAATGAATCTTTCTTTTCGGATTTTGTCGCGGATTTATTTTATTTTTAGTTCCCGACGATTCGAATGCTTTACAGCAATCATGGTCACGGGAGAGACTCTCCCGTATCAAATAAATCCGTGACAAAATCTGAAAAGATAGTTTAATTTATAGCATATTTGTTTTTAAAATAACTATTTGAGAGATTCCAAAACACTAAAGACCATACTTACTACATAAAGACAAGATAGCTAAAAATAGCACCAACTACCAGAATAGATTACAAAATCACAAAAATGCACTTGCACTCAGACTCAGCGGAGATTAATGTAATTGAAGAGATAAACTCGTATTGTCCACACCCCGACAGATTGATCGGGATTCAATGAGACACCTACCTGAGAAGTCTCACCATTCTTAACAGCCTAAACAGATCCATGTATCAGACAAAGGCTTATTGTAGCGTCCAACAGATTGCCGCGGTGTGGAAAACATAAAAAAATATATACATAACACATCATCGCGTCATAACCACTATTAAAAAAATAGGGATTGGTGGTATAAGGATGAAAATGTAGGGTTATAAGTATTTTTATCACCTAGGTACTAGGGGAATAAAAAATAACCTTTGACCTATTCTCAAACCTACGGAATATAGATAATTAAATTCTATAAAATCGCTTAACTTAAGCCGATTGGAGAGGTCGATAACAAACACTGTGATATGAGCTTTTTATATATTAGAGATTTCTTAAGATGTTAAGGAGTAACATAGTAAGTAGCGTGATATTGGTACTTCATTAATAAATAGACCTTAAATTCAACTTAATAAATATCGTTATAAAATTAGTTTTTTTTTTTATTTAACTGCCCCTCTAGACAAATGGCAAACGCTCAGTGTCGATTCTACAACATTTAGCGTTCGACGAGTGCCGTACGCTAACAGCAAAATTCGTTTGTCAAAAGTGCCATTTGGCTTCAATCTGTATGGGGAATTATCTACTAATCTGACGTTTCCTTTCATCGAATAGATTATATCAACACTAGCGACTCGCCCTCACTTCGCTCGGGCTCTTCCCTAGATTTAGCACAGGCAAAGCCGCGGGATCTGCTAGTTATGCATATAAACCTTCCTCTTGAATCACTCTATCTATTAAAAAAACCGCATCAAAATCCGTTGCGTAGTTTTAAAGATTTAAGCATACATAGGGATATAGGGACAGAGAAAGCGACTTTGTTTTATACTATGTAGTGATGATTTGGCTACCAATTACAAATTCGATACGTTGAATCTAATCACTAGTCGTAAGCTTATGTCTATCCCATACATTGATTATTCTATTCTACTAGCGTTTATGCCACTTGTCTAACCCCTCTGGTAATCCCGTAAGTAATCGACTTACAAAGTGTCGAGTACTCGACAAACAAAACAATTGACTCTCTTTACCTAGCTATAGAGTTCCAAATCCCGCCGGAGTTCTTTTCCCCGTCCTCCGCAAGTAAGTCTAAGTGTTGCTTGTCCGGCTTCTTGTTAACTCGCAGCTTGATCACGTGGCTTCGGAACGAGCTCATAAGGACTTGTATATCTTCAGATCCCGCTGGCGTATCTGTATTTTCGTGGCTAAAATATTTTTATTAATTTAAAAATTGAATAAAATTACTATAAGTGTAAAAAATTGGAATTGCAATAATTAAAAAAAATACGTATCACATCAGGTAAAATTATTTATTTTTACTTACTTTCTATCCACAAAAATAAAGAACTTACCCAACAATTTCATAAATCTCTTCAGAGCGGCCGGGTCTAAGACGCAATATCCACGCTCCGGGGTTCGCCTTGAGCTGGAAGTACCCCAGGTTGGCCATCACGATGGTGTCCATGGTCTCGGGTCGGTCGCGCGTGCCCAGCACCAGCTGCAGGCCGCGCGGGGGCGTGCCCAGCGACGTGTCCCACGCGTGGCCTTCCAGGAGGAGGTACTCCAGTTCAAACTCACTGTGGATAATGAGATAGCGGGATGTAATAGGGAATACAATGGTATAAACACTTAAATAAACTAATATATAAAATATGAATATATTATATAGTAATTAAAAATATCAGTAAAGTCTTGAAAATATAGTCAAAAAATATATTCAATAAATCGGTTTATCATTATAAATGGAAAGGTTTCTATGTTACAATTGGATTTTGATTTTGATTTGATTACAATTCGAAATTCTGTTTACGTTAAAGTAAGCTACTAAAATTTTATTACAATTTATACATAATATAATCAGGTAGTTATTAACAAATAAAAAAAATGCGTGTGTACAAAGTACACATTTCAGAAGTAAAACTTGAATTTAAATAAGGCTAACTCTTCCCCGTCTTTGAGCGCCTGGTACTATGGACTTATTTTTTCGTTTCATCGACTTTGAAATCTCATCGATTCTAAAGAAGTTTCACTTCAAAAAGTAACAGTGTATACAAACCTATGCACTACGGAGTCGACGTCTGCCAGGCGGATGTTGTCGAGGTCGTACACGGACTTGACGCACTCCACGAGCCAGTTGGGCGGCGTGCGCAGCTCCAGCGACAGCAGCGGCGCGTGCGGCAGCCGCGAGAAGCGCGCCGCCGCACCCGCGCCCGCCGCGCCCGTCGCAGTGAACTGCAGCTCCGGCTCCAGCACGTAGCGGTAGAAGCTAAGCAGCATACACACGAGCTTTTTATTACTAATCGGAATAATATGTACGAGAGTGTGTGTTTTTGTACAGTCTGTCAAGAAAGTCATGAAAATAATGTTTTAGGAACTACTGCTTTTCCTAATACTTGCAACAATGAATAATTGTCAACCAAAGAACAGGCACTATCACATCGTAGCTTTGTGGTTGATGTTTTACAATATTTTTGTGATATTCGAGTTTTGTCGTGTGATCGTTTGGCGTTTAGTGACAAAAAATGAATTAGTAAATATTATTTTATAACAAAATTATCAAATCCTTTTAACCAAAATTTATAGGGATACCATATAAATGTTGATGGCGCCTTCCTTTTTTTTCATGACTTTCTTGACAGACTGTAGCTTCCTCGCACTTAAAAGGTATTGGATGAAAATTGTACTTAGATAGCACTATAAGGTTGGGAGGTTCGGGGAATAAATAATACTTCTAGTGCTCTTGACTGTCAAATTGAAAAAAGAAAAAAAAAGAAATGTATAATTGCTTTCTTTTCTTACAATAAATTAATTATTATATATTTTTTAAATGTACTTAACAGAAAAAAAAAATATTTTGGTGTCGAATTAAAAAAGCTGCGCAGCACAGACACACGAGCTTTAAATTACTTATCAGAATAATATGTACGAGAGTATGTGTTTTGTAGCTTCCTCACACTTAAAAGGAATTGGATGAAAATTGTACTTAGATAGCACTGATGGTTAGATAGCTTAAATTGTACCGCTAGTACATATTTGTACAGGTCCAGGGTGCAAGACCATTTGCAGCTATAATTAATCATTAGTTTTCCATGACAAGCCAAGTCATAAGAAGCAAATTTTGAGAAATATTTTCCAACATTCATAAAAATACAAATCATAATCAATCCCTTTATATAAATCTAATAAAAGAGTGACTATAAAACGTGTCTAATAATAAAGTAATGAATTAATTTCGATTGTATTAAACAATAAACGAACCTCTTAAGTGGCATATCGGAGTTCTTGTCCTGCGGGTTGAGGAAGAGCCGCAGCCGGCAGTTGACGACGCGGCGCAGCACCAGCAATAACGGCGCCAAGCGCTGCGCCGCCGTCGACGCCGGGTCCACCACTGCTATTATCTATATAAATTATACATTATATGACAACAATATTGTTATATTTAAATTCGTTTTTATTAAGAAAAAGCATATTATGATGTCCTCCCGACCGATTCCGGCTACGGCGGCCAATCTCAATTGAGACTAGCCATCTGGGCGGGAGATATTATAGTGCACCAGTGCCAGTGCGCAGACAAGTACACTCCCTATTCCTTATCACTCTCATGTTCCGATGGGACGACTGCTCTACACAACCAGTGAGAGTTAAGACGCAGGACCAACGGCTTTACGTGCTCTCCGAGGCAAAGCATATAACTAGCATATAGTGTGATGATTTGTTTACATGTATTTGACCCGGACGGGAAAGGGGCTTCAAACAACGAGTCATGTAACATTATTTTTATCTAAATAAAAAACGATGGAGGTATACAAAGAGAAAAACGTTACGACACGTTACATGGGTGAAAGGGAGGATTAAAAATCTTCAAATTGCGCCCTTATGGTTGGTTATGGTTAAGACGGGCTGTTGTCCGCATCTCGGCGGCTAGCACCTATTTTGAAGAATTAAATAGAAGTTTTTACTAACTTCAACGGCCGCCTCGTCCTTGTAGTGCGGCGCGAGCTCGACCACGGAGTGCTCGGCGCGCAGCGCGGCGGGCAGCGGCGTGCGCACGCGCGGCCCGCGCGCCGCCAGCACCGAGATCACCTTCAGGTACTTGTCTGTTGACAACTCCGCTTCCTCTTCTAAATACATTTATATCATAATATTAGGAAAGAAACGGGTTATGAAATTTCAAATATATTTCAAGTATACTTTATTGACTCAAAGATTACAACACAAACTTGTCGCAAGGTACTAGGTGGTAACCCGTATTACTGGGTGCCCCGTCATCCACAGAGGTTATAAAGTCAACAAAGTGAATAAATAGATATTTATATAAAATAAAAAACAGTAAAGGGGACTCATTTCGACAGTGAAGGTGTTTAGTAGTACCGTTTGGTACAGTCACGTTTTAAGTGCAGAAAACGAGATTTTTAGTTTGTCCAATTAATATTAATAATATGTCAATTTAAAACTTTTATCCGATTTAATAGTTGTTTGCATTCTATAGCTTTTATATTATTACTTATAAGCTGTTGGAATTATTATAAACTATGATGCTTTATATATTTTATACATTGATTTTAAAGAACAACTTTTGTAGTAGCAGTGGAGTAGAGCAGCAATATCAACAAAATCTTAATATTAATTCTAATAAATGTTTTATATTACTTACCGTCATCATCTAAAACATCGTTAGTTACAGTCTTTTTCTTATGGAGCATTTCTGACAGTTTATCTCCATACACTTGATTGCTGTATCTATAACAAAAAAAGGTTAATAATATCCAGTTCTCAGTTTCTTGTTGTCTGTATTGAAGACGGATTTGTTATATACATAAATTATTAATTCCTCATACTATTGTCCTCCCTTTCACACTTTGTCCCTTTAAGGGATGATTTCCGTGATAAAAAATCAAAAACTGCCTCAAACTATCTTCGATCAGTACAGTGGATCAAAAAAAAAATACTTTCTATATTTAATATAAATTACCAACCTTTCAAGAAGTACGAAGTCTTCGAGCGAGAAGCTCTCCCCCTTGTGGAAGGGTCCGATGAGGCGCGCGTTGTACACGACGGCGCGCTCGGAGGCTCGCAGGCGCAGGCTGCGCGCGCACAGCACGCGCGTCGCCTTCAGCACCCACTCGTGCTTGTTCAGAGCCGGCACTAGCTCGGGCTGTTGTATGGACTACTATTAATATGCGAAAGTTTGTAAGTATGTGTGTGTTTGATTATTACTCCTTCACGCTGAAACACTGGAATGATTCGGGTGAGATTTAGTAAACAGATAAATCAAGTAATCCTGGAAGAAGATGGATGCTAGCCCATGTGGTATGCTACAGTATTTGGCACCTAAGGAGTTGCCCCAGTGAAGCACGGGTTAAAACATTATTTAATTTCACGCAAACTTTGAGCATAATCATTTATAAATAAACTGACTTTTAAAACGTATTTCTCAACAATATTAATCAAGTTTTTTTGTATAAATATTACTTAATTGTATTATATATATAAATACTTTACATATACAATCAGCATTTATGTTATAAAAGTTTATATATTATGTTCATTACTTTTGTTTACTTTTATTCCTATCTATACTAATATTATAAAGGTGAAAAGTTTCTTTGTTTGTTTGGTTGAACGCGCTAATCTCAGGAACTACTGGTCCGAATTGAAAAATTCTTTTTGTGTTAGGTAGTCCGTTTATCGAGGAAGGCTATATGCTATTTTACATCACGCTACGTCTAATAGGAGCGGAGCGTCAAAGAAAAGGAACGAAAACGAACGCGTGCGAAGCCGCGGGAAATGCTAGTAGTACATGAAAGTCTGACCAGTATCTCGCAGTCTTGCCTCTCGTGGCAGCCGTCGTCGCGCAGCAGGCGCAGCGCGTACGCGGCGGCGGGCGCGGGCTGCAGCGCCGCCAGCGCCGCCACCACCACCTTGTTGAGCGACTGCTCCGCGCCCGCGCCCTCCACGTTCGGGATGAACGCTACACGCGCGCCACCCGTCTCCTTCTGTTTACAAACATTAATAATAATAATAATTTATTTATTTTCTCCCACAATTGACACAAGTTAGAAGACATTAAACTATATTAATTTTAATATTGATTAATAATTAATAGTGTTTTTTGTTGTTCTATTATCGATTTTAGGTACATTATTTAATGTAAGTATTTAAAGTAGTGGTAACTTTTGCTTAAAAACTCATTGAAGCAAGTTTCAAAAATTTGAGAATAATATTTGTGACATAACTATTAAATAATTCAAGTAAAAAATATCGTACCATAAATGTAAGAGCATTTTTCAATAGTTCTCTTGATTCCTTGTCGTTGAGGTCACCTACCACCCAGATAGTCTGTGTTATCTTCTCTTGCTTTCCTCCTTTCGAGAAATATTTGAATATTGGCAATGCTGTAGCTAATGCATCGCGACCTAAAATTATATTTTCATTCATTATAAGATGTGAATAGTCATTACTTTCTATAAGTAAAAAATAGATAATAGTATACATACCTGTTAAGTGTAGTAAGCGATGCACTCTTTCTTCAGTAAAAAGTTCTGTTGAGGATGGGGTACCCGACAAATCCAAATATTGTGACGGTTCTGAAGACAGCACTCGTCGATTTAATCTAAATATAAGATTATAGATATTTAGATTTTTCTAAAATAACATTTTAACATCGCATTTTCCAAATGTGTGGGAGAGCTTCTGTTTCTGTTACCCGACGTTTTGAATGCTTTACCACAAATAAAGATAATATATGCAATTTTAATTTATTAAATATTTGGGTCGATATAAAACATAATCTTTTAGAACTATCTACTTAATATACAAATCAAATCAAATGAAAATATTTTATTCAGCATAAAAATTGTTACAATTTCTTACTGAACGTCACGAGTCTACCTAATCTAAGAAGAAACCTCTGACCTGAGAAGAACTGGTGATAGAAACACGCGGTAGCACAGGTAGCAAAATACCTAGGCATAATATGAGGCTGGTTCATAATGTAGTCGACGGCGTCGTCCCGGTCGGAGAGGTCGCCGCGGAACACGGCGCGCTGCAGCCGCGCGGCGTGACGCGACAGCGCCGTCACCAGCGCCTCCTCCAGCAGCTCCACCGATGACGTCACCGGAGTGGGGCTGTCGTCCCACAAGGGCACCCCGTTTATCAACACCTGGACGATCGATTCACAATTATCAGTACATATTATAAAACAAAGTCGCTTTCTCTGTCCCTATATCTCAATGTATGCTTAAATCTTTAAAACTACGCAACGGATTATGATGCGGTTTTTTTTTATAGATAGAGTGATTCAAGAGGAAGGTTTATATGCATAACTAGCGGATCCCGCGGCTTCGCCTGTGCTACATCTAGGAAAGAGCCCGAGGAAGCGAGGGCGAGTCGCTAGTTTGGTTTTATAAATGAAATTACATGTTTCAAAAACTAACTTCTGTACGACCTATAGCACTGTAAACTTATATATATGGACATATTTATTTATATTTGGGATTGGTGCCAAGCTCGACCCTTGCTACGTCGACCAGTCATATTATGCTCTTTCTACTTAAAACGTAAAAGAGAAATCCTTTCCACATCAGCCTGACATTTACACAAACTTACATGCTCTAGTAGTTTTTCAAATTTCATGATTGATCAATCAGTATGTAAGTAGTAATTAAACGCAATTTATTAATAAAATGGAAAAGCTCTGCTTTTTCCCATATACAACAAATTCATTGACACAAACAAAGACAATTTAAGTATTTATGTCGTAATTATTACCTGAGGATATTTAGTAGTTCCCAACTTAGCAACAAATTCTTCTGCGAGTTGATTGCCGAAGTTGTACTCAGAATCCTCTGATATGATGTCGTCTAAATTGACGCTAGAACTTGTATATTTCTTCAAGTTATTCTTTATGTGTTCCAATGTGATACCTTTCTCCTGTGCTGAATTAATAAGCTGTAAAAAATTAAAAAAAGATATCGTTAGAGTAACAGGCTTAAAAATAATACTATATATTACTAACGAGATCAAACGCATGAACGAATTCATGATAGCATTTGTCAAAATTTTGTTTACATATCTACTTCCTAACAAGTGCCAAAAAAGTAATAGTAATGCGTATAAATTAATACATTTGTTGTATCGTCTGACAAAATAAACAAAAAAACAAAAGCATAGTTAAATTTAAATAAAAACATAAAAAACAGTAACCTGAGTAAGGAAATAGAAAGCTTCCTTATTGGAGTTCCTGTCCTGCGCCACGTAGTTGAAGGCGGCGCGCGCGGCGGCGGCGAGGGGGGCGGGGGCGGCGGGCGCGGGGGCGGGGGGAGCCAGCACCAGCCCCACGCGCACCGGCGTGGCGTGCTTCAGCAGCGTCTCGCCCAGCTTCAGCGCCGGCGCGGAGGCGGCCGACGTGGGGTCTATGATCATCACCTACAAAATGTATATTAAATTTTTTATTGTATTTTTTTTCTAAAATACAGAATTTAAAAATACAGACAAAAATACATTAAATTTTAAAAATACAGAAAAGGTATGAAAAAAGGTGGATATAAAATGTGATGTAATTTTTAACTAGTGTAATGATGATCGCCCAGCTTTAGCGCCGGCGCGGAGGCGGCCGACGTGGGGTCTATGATCATCACCTATAAAATGTACATTAAATTATTTAATTTATTTTTTTCCTGTGAAAAAAAGTCTATATTTTGCACCCCTTCCCTCTATAAAGTTTCCTACACCTAAAGGTTGCCTGGAAGAGATCGCTGTTTTAGCGATAAGGCCGCCTTTTTTACATTATTTTTTATTATGTATATTTTTTGATTTTCTTTTTTGGTGTACAATAAAGAGTTTACTATTATTATTAAATTAACGACTTAAAAAATTTATACGAAAAATACACGTAAGTAGTGCCCAAATGTAATTACTATTAAGTTACCTTTAAAAAGAAGAGCCCAAGATTTACGGTTTTCTTCTCATTACACGCGTCTACATGTAAATACTGAGACTTGGTTGTAAAACTAGTATTTATGAGTATTTTTATTGTGTAGTGTCATGTTATAAGATTGTAAAACTTGATATTATAATAAAATAAATGTCATATTCTATATATAAAATGGATACATACATAATTATGAATATTCCTTCTCAAATTCCTCAGCATGCCGGGGTAAGTGGGACGTAACATATCCATGTATGAGGAGGGCCAGCGACGATAGCGGTCGTCGTTCTCCAGATCGTTGAGCCACGTGATCGTGGTGTCACGGATATCTATCCCATATTCCTCCCAAGTGTACGTCTCGCCTAAGTCTAGTGACATTAGCTTGTTGATAAAATTCTTTGACAGACCTGTATATAAAAGGAAAATTTGGTTGTTACAAATATTATTTTTACAACTCTTACTATATATTATGTCATGCTTAATACATTATATCTTAAATTATTGCTATTGCTACAAGTTCCAGAAATGTTGTAAATTATTTCACATTCCTTAAACTTAATTTCTTGCTCATTCATCACTTACCTAAAGCATGTAAAGTATTCATAGGTCCGATATCCTCCCTGAGCGCGGTGAGCAGCGCCAGCACGTCCACCTCCTCCGCGTCGTACTGCGCGCCCGACACCAGCAGCAGGGGCTCGGCCGGCCGCATTCCCAGCGACGACGCCCAAATGTCCTGATTATACAGCACTTCGTCGCGGAACGCTCGAGGCACGTTCACGTGGATCAACGACTTGGTCTGTACAATTAGAAATAAATATTTTACTTAACATATATTATATAATACCTACTTCATTTCTATCTAAAATACATTTAAGGTTATAGTACTCAAAATATTTAAAATATACAGAATGATATTATAGCAAGTATGAAAACAAAATGCGAATTTTTAGTGAAACATCTGTTTTTAAGTATTATTTTAATAAATATTATTATCTATACAGATTTTAAAATTCTTTTCTGTCTGTCTGGGAACACATAGCTGGTAAAATAGATTTAGATGAAAGGTATGATGAAAGCTATTTCCGATATATAACCGGGTCAACATGTAGGATACTTCTTGTTATCAGCCCTTAAAAAAATATAAATTTCAATAGAAGGAGCTAGCTAACATACCTGCATAGGGAAATTCTGAGCTATAGATGTGAGTACTTTGAGAGCTTCGTCGCCGCCTGCGTCATGCGCGTCTACCACCGCTGCTGCTGCTTGCATGCTTAGTGCCTGCATTTGCCAAACTTTGAGTGGAGCCAATTCTTCATTTGTCTCTGATAAATGTCTACGAAAACGTTCCAGAGGAGTTCTCAGTGCAGGGAATAAGTTCCTGAAAAAAAAATACTATATTACACATTCTATTTATAAATATTTATGATTTAAATATCTGATATAATATATTATATTCTTTATTGAACAAACAAATAAATAGAAAACAAAAATACAGAAAAAGTGTGAACAAAGGTGGATATGAAATGTAATGTAATTTTTAACTAGTGTAATGATGATGTGACAAAAAGTCTCTGTCGTTATTTATTTAAGGGTTAATTATTATATTTTTTAATTAAGCATAGAAAATGAAAAACAAAAAAATGGACTTGTTTAAAAAAAACTTACTTAAGCCTTCCAAAATTAAAACCGTCAACTTGATTTTGTGGATCATTTTCATCTTCTTCCTCAGATGATGCTGTATTGTCACCATCCTCTGACTCTTTAGGTGTTGTATCATCTTGACTTTTATATTCTGTACTCTTCAATTGCAATTCAACTCCATACCCAGACAGTCTTAATTTTGGTTTTCCTCTTGCCTACAGTGAAAATATCATTATTAATTGAAAATATAATGTCATACAAAATTCAAATGAAAATAAGACATTTTTCTGAAGTAGTAAACTATTTCTGTATTTAATTTGATGAAATAAATTACCTTAACATTCCATCTTACAACATAATTTAATAAGCCCTTTTCAGCATACCCTGATAAAATTTTATGTTTATCTGCAAAATCTGACATGCCAAGTTCTCCATATAAAATAGCTGTGATACTTTTATTATCACTACTTGGATATGAGTGATCTAGTAAATATGTTTCCAAATGATGTTCCTCCTGAAAAAAAAATAGCAAAACTTTATTAAAAGCTACTTTTGATATTTCCTGATAATTTAAGCCATCCATTTGTAAATTAAGTTATTGAAGTTATACTTCTTTAGGCGCGTTATGAAAAATTGATAAGAGTGAAATTTTACGATGCGCGCGCACAGGCGAGACACCAAATTCTCACGGGAGAAGTTAGCTAACAGTCAACAGTTTAGAGGACTTGCAACTATATTTACGATATTTATTTTCAACAATGACATGGGTGTCATTTTCGAGGTTTTTCGGGGTGCTAATTGCGACAATGATGTCCATTTTCAAATCCAAGATGGCGGACATCCGGTTTTTTTCAACAATGACATGGGTGTCATTTTCGAGGTTTCTCGGGGTGCTGATTACGAAAATGAGGTCCATTTTCAAATCCAAGATGGCGGACATCCGTTTTTTTTTCAACAATGACATGGGTGTCATTTTCGAGGTTTCTCGGGGGTGCTGATTGCGAAAATGAGGTCCATTTTCAAATCCAAGATGGCGGACATCCGGTTTTTTTAAACAATTACATGGGTGTCATTTTCGAGGATTCTCGGGGTGCTAATTGCGAAATGAGTATGTATTATTTAATGATGCCAAAGAAATATAACTTCTAACGCGTGTACATAAGTACACACACAATTTTTTAGTTTTTTAATTATGATGCAACCTCAATGCAGGGGCATAGCTACCGCTGTATCAGCCGTATCAATTATACGGGGCCCCGGGGTAAAAGGGGCCCCCAACCCATGTAAGCAAAAATTCATAAAGTGCTATCCAAAATCTCACTTTAACTCTAAGGCCATTGCCATACGCAAAAAATGTGCAAAGTTATAACCAATTTATTTGATTATAAAATTGTTTATTACATACACAATGAAAAATTAAACAAAAGGTTTTTTTTTTTAAATCGAAAAGAAAAACAAATAATGATTAAAAAAATTGTTTCCTTAATATTTATTATATTCAATTATATGTTTAACTAACGAAACCCGCGGCTTCGCTCACACTTAAAGTACAAAATATTTTTGGCTTTATGTAATGTAGGTACTTGTACATATGATTGATTCCCCATTTAGTTTAGTTCCACCCCACTTTTATGAGAACTACTCTATAGAACCAGTTATTGTGTAATTCTGTGAGAGTATAATATTTTTCTGCAGTAAAAAGTATCCTAAACAAAATGTGGTTAAAATTGGTCCAGTTCTTATTGTGTAATACGGTAACATAATCAGACAGACATACAGACAAAATTTTAATAACTATTCTACATTCACAATAAAAGTATTACTCATTGTTTTTAAGAAATATTCCATGTACAGATTTTTTTAGCTTACTGTTATATTATGATATGTAAAGATATTTTTAAATAATTTTTAATGATAAAAGTACAGTGGCTCACGCGCGCTTGCTGTGGCAGGTCGTTTGTGTAACCGGTTTTTGTAATATACGATCCGACCTATTTATTTGTATTAAATATAAATTGCAATGCGCTGTTTAGCAACAGGCTATGGTTGAATCTCAGAATAGTGATTTGAGTAGTGTGTTCGAGGACAATATGGAGAATTACACAGAAAATTCTATAGAATTGGAAGCGGGTAGTTGTAGCAATCGAGCAGATAAAAGAAGCCGTGACATAGATACGGAAGAGGTATGGGCTGAGGTTGGGAGACGAGGAAAAGTTTTGGCGCGGAGTAGCAATAATAATAGTACTACCCCCATCCCTGAAGAGAAAATTGAAATTAGCATGGTGTCAAGGAAAGAAAAACTACCTAAGCAGATTGGGTTAGCTCCTTTATTGAAGAACGAAAATATTAAAAATATAACGAGAATAAAATATATTAACGCTTACAAAGTTTTAATAACATTTAACAAAAATGAGAGTGCGGAAGAGCTAATTAACTGCAAATATTTTATTGACAAAGAATATAAATGTCAAAAAACCTTTGAAGTCGGCGTTTCATATGGAGTTATAAGGGATATCGATCTGGATCTAGGGGAAGATGAAATTTTACGGGACTTATGTAGCAGTACAACAATTTTAAGCGTTAAAAGATTGAAAAGGCGTAATTTTGATAGCGGCTCTTTTGAAGAAAGTGAATGTGTACGGGTGTGTTTTAAAGGTTCCTCCCTTCCTGCTTATATATTTACATATGGCACGAGAGTAAAGGTGCACCCATTTATATTTCCTGTGTCTCAGTGCTCAAAATGATGGAAATTTGGTCACAATCACAAGGAATGCTCTCAAACAAAAACCATCTGCCCCAAATGTGGGCAAATGCATAACAACTGTGAAACAACTATTTTTAAGTGTGTGAACTGCAAGGGCAAACACATGGCACTGGCGAAGGTTTGCCCTGTATATCAGAAAGAAAGGAGAATCCGAGAACTGATGGCCGGATTTAACTGCACCTATAAAATGGCTGTTACTCTCTATGTTCCACCTTCACCGCAACACGAGATGGATAATATTGTGAGTTATAATAATGAAGTTTTATGCAACGCCATACCTAGTATGTCAGTCGATGGTCCGTCATATGCTGAGGTGGTGGGAACTTCATCAAGGTTACCTAAAGAGCAAAATAGATAATAGAATTTCTAAGAAGCCTAAGAAAAAATGTGATAAGCGAAAAGATGTTTTTGTGGGAGATGAAAGTAATATTATACAGTCAGATTCCGAAAAAGAAGAAGAACAGGAGAATCAAAACATGGACGAGCTTGAGAAAATAGATATTCAGAGACTACTATTGAGGATTAAGGAGATTATTTTCATGAAAAACATTACACTTGGGAAGAAATTAAAAGCGTGTGGAAAAGTTGTGTACGATTGGGTGGTTTATTTTATCACGGAGTGGGTATCTGAGTTGACCTTTTTTAAAAACCTATTTAAAAATGGCGACGCAACTTAATATCATACAATGGAACTGTCAAAGTATTCATCCGAAGATAGTGGAGTTTGAACAGTTTTTATCTCAGGAAAAAATTCATATTGCCATTTTGAGCGAAACATGGCTTGATCCAAGCAGAAGCATTAGGATTAGTGGTTATCATGTTATTCGTCAAGATCGTGAAGATGGATATGGAGGAGTAGCCATTATTATTCATAACTCAATAATGTTTCAAGTACGTCGGATTCAATGCGCGAATCCAGGAATTGAACTAGCTGAAATCAAATTATTGAACTGTTCTAACCTAGAATTTATTATTTCGGTGTACTGCCCGTCGTCTGTGCATACAGTAGACAATGATTGGGACTCAGTGTTTAGTTTACATAATATTAAAAGAATTATTGCTGGTGATTTCAATAGTCACCACTCCAATTGGTCGTATAAAACAGATGTAAGAGGAGCGCAGCTATTTGATACGATTATTGACAGAGATTATGTTATACTGAATGATGGTTCTATAACTCGGCTGAAATGGGTCAACGGCAATCTTCAGAAGTCTTCCCCGGATATTACTTTCGCAACTAATGACATTGCGTTGAATTTCAGTTGGAAGGTTCTCAATGAATCTTTAGGAAGTGATCACCTTATTATTAAATTTTCCATCGACGATTGCTACTCGACTGTCGCGGATAATAAGAAGAGAAATTTCAAAAAAGCCAATTGGGAGGAATATAGACGCACACTTCACGCGATATTCTCTGTTTTAATCTTAGCAAGTGACCCTCAGGAAGCTTACAATCAATTTATGAAAGCTTTAAATTCGGCAGCAGATAAGCACATCCCTATGGTAAGAGCGTGTACAGCTCCTTTGCACCAAAATCGTACTGGAATGCAGACTTTACACGGGCAGTTGCAGAAAGAAGACTTGCGTTGACCAGGTTTAGGAAGAATCCTACGCCAGATAATTTGGACATACTTCAAGTAAAAGTCGCTTTTGCCCAGAGGGTTATACGTAAAGCAAAGCGTGAAGCTTGGAGACAGTTCTGTAATACTATTAATGAAGCTATTTCATCAGTTGATATGCTCCGCCGGATGAGATGGATTAAGGGATATCGATTACCAAAGACGTACATTGATGAGGACACAGCTAACAGCTTATTACATAGTCTCACACCTGATAATGCTTCCTTATGAAAGCCAACATTTAGTTCTGTTAATGTAATCTTAGAGAGTTCCATTACAATGCAAGAGCTTAATCGTGCAATTAAAGCCAAAGATACGGCCCCAGGTGATGACTCTGTATCCTTTTCAATGTTGAAACACCTCCCAGTGAACGGAAAACACATATTAGTGAGAATTTTCAACATGATTTTAACATTGGGATTGGTACCATTTCAATGGAGACAAGCTAAAATAGTACCCATACCAAAAGCTACCTCCTCCGCGCAATCTATTTCCGAAGTCAGACCAATTACCCTCTTATCATGTCCCTTTAAAATTTTTCACTCTATTTTAAAAAATCGATTGGAGTCAGGGTTTTCTAATAACTTAATAACTTTAGGCTGTTTTGTAGATATTAACAGCGCTTATAACAATGTTGATATAACAGTGTTGGTGAATGCGCTGGATAGGCTTGGAGTAGGGTCAAAAATCTGTGATTACCTATGGGAGTTTTTAAGTTCTAGGAATTTAAGTGTATATTACTCAGTTTCTTCTAACCTTACTAGATCAACAAATAGAGGGCTTGCACAGGGAGACCCTTTATCTCCAATCTTATTCAACGTACTTACTAAAGATATTTGTCATAATATTG
This sequence comes from Boloria selene, assembly GCA_905231865.2. Lineage (NCBI taxonomy): Eukaryota > Metazoa > Arthropoda > Insecta > Lepidoptera > Nymphalidae > Boloria > Boloria selene. The sequence goes on from HG993133.1 coordinate 6,770,969, forward strand.
TTGACATACGCCGATGATATATTTCGCAATACGCCGATGATTTCGTTTTGTATGGATCATATAAGTATATAGAGGAGGGACGTGCCCAATTGCAGTTAGCTCTAAATAAGTTCTGTGAAATGGTTGGAGACCTTGGCTTAGAAGTATCTGAACGAAAAACTAAAATATGTTTATTTAGGAAAGGGGTTAATAGACAAGATGTAAACATTAACTTAAAAGGAACTCAAATTCAGTTGGTAGAAAATGTTAAATACTTAGGCGTTTGGTTAGACAGGTCTTTAAAATGGGGTAAGCATATAAATGAAATCACACACAAGACTCAAAGGTATTTGTTGTGGTCTGGTAGTGACTGGGGTGTACATCCTAAGCATGTTAGAAGATTATATATTTCGGTAATACGTAGCAGATTAGATTATGCAAGTTTCTTATATGATACGAGTGCTAAATCCCATCTTTTTAAACTAGATAAGGTGCAAAATCAGTGTATGCGTGTGATTGGGGGATTCATTAAGAGTACCCCAATACACGTAATGGAAAGTGAGCTAGCCCTTCAACCACTTCACATTCGCAGAATGTACTTGGGGGGAAAATACTGGCTGAAGAGTCGCGCGTTGCAAAACAATGGAAATATCGATGTAATCGGTCAGTTGGCGGAACAATGCAATAGCTCGAATTATTGGACGAATAAAAAGAAACCGGTTTTGGCTTCAGTCCATGATGTATTGAAATGGTAACCCTTTTCAATCTTCTAGAAAATTGGAGATGTTCTGTCTTGTCACGTGGGTACAAAATATTAATCTAGATAATAAGATATTTTGCTCTATAGACAGTATTAAACAGTCGAAACGTTTGGTAGATGCTACGATTTTAAAAAGTAATAGTTTAGAAATAGTAAATATTAAATATAGTAGCTTTTACAAAATTTACACAGATGGGTCTAAATGCAAGAAAGGTATCGGGGCTGCTATTTATAACGCTCAGTCACATGTTAATATTGAATACAAAATTGAATCAGTAATTTCTATTATGTATGTTGAGTTGTTTGCTTTACTTAAGGCTTTGGAATATATTAGCAGTATTAATAATTTTAAAAATTTTGTTATCTTCACGGACTCCAAAAGTGCGCTCCAACACGTTGCTCGGTGCACCTCGACTTTTCGAGGAGCCCCGATAGCATATAAGGTATTAAAAGCTATTTGTATGTTAGAAGCGGTAAATAAAAGGGTAACATTACAATGGATTCCATCTCATGTGGGCTTGGCAGGTAATGAACGTGCGGATAGGTTGGCGAATGTCGCGGCATCGAAAGGTATACCGCTTAGCGTGTTTCCATCTATTAATGATGTTACAGTTTTATTTAAAAAATATGTTAATAAGTTGTGGGTCGTACATTTTCAAAATATATCGACAAATAAAGGGATTTGGTATAGAACATTGAGATCTGACCCGTATTTTTCCCCTTGGTTCGAGTCCTGCAGATAAGACAGAAATTCTATTGTGACTGGATTGAGAATACGTTCGGGGCACATTCCACTAAATTGTTTCGCGTTTAAGATGAAAAAAGTTGAATCGCCGAATTGCACTGTATGTGGAAAAATTGAAGATGTGTATCATATTTTGGTGGAATGTACTCGGAACGAACACGTAAGGAAAACTATCTTTGTTCATGACAATTATCGCGGGTTGAAACAAATTGGCAGTTGTAATATAATGCTAGCAGATCCTTGTTCAAATTATGCCAAAGCTTTGTATAAATTAGTTAAGGCTGGCTTACGTGCTAGATCTATTCAAGATCTCACGTATTTAGTATAGTCATGTAGTGTCTTTTTCAAAGTCTATATGCTGTATAAATCAGGTAGATTCTTCTTGTATGTATTCTTGACGATTTACTCATTATTAAGTAAGTATTATTATTATGTACACATGTGTAAAACTTACGAGGACGACATGTTCGCTTTTTGTTATGTGAACAAGTCCTTTAAATAAAGAGAAAAAAAAAATGATAAAAGTAGATGTTGCTTGCTAAGGCCAGAGCACTCGTTTTCGGCCGTAGGAAAATTATTAATATTGGCCTTACAGTTCCAACGTAAAGATTTTTTGTTTGAAAAATCCTCCTCTTTTTGAATCTTTTTTTAGGTTTCAAAAATCTCAATTAGTTTTTGTGATATTTGCAAAAAACTAAACCTCTATTTTTTTAGTTAATTGTTTATAACTTTTGCAACTTTTTTTCTTCAAAAATCATCTACATGCCAGTTATTACGTTATCTCGTCCACATATTTCTGAGACTGCAATAAAAAAGTTGACCAAAAAAGCACTTGTTGACTAGTCTACTGTTCCAGTTAAAAGGAAGGGCCCCCAACTAAATTTTGATACAGGGCCCCTCATGGGCAAGCTACGCCCCTGCCTCAATGGTACTATTAATTGCAAAAGATTACACTAAAACAGCAGGATCAATGGAATTTAGTACACAGGTACACTACAACTTGTATTAAGACAAAGGCAACTGTTACTAATAAAATTAGTCAAAATGCCTGACCTCATGTTAAGATATTATTGATAGAAAAAATTATCCTTAGTCTTATTTATAAAAGTCAATTACCTTAAATAGGACCAAAAGTAAATATTAATATCTTTGTATACTTAAGGCATTAAGCAGTAGTTAAATTAAAAACATGTTATTTCTAAATACAGACAATAACAACATTTATTTTATATTTATATTGTACTTACTGGATTATATTCATTTAATGACTTAAGAACATCTCTTAAAGCATCATTATCACAAATTTTTCTAGAAGCAATGGACACAAAGGTATCACAAGACACATCTTTTGCTCCATTCTGTAAGGCAATCTGGTCAAACATTCGCACTGTAGGTGACATTAAGTGCATGGATAGTGCTAATTTTGCCATACGTAATTGAGCAGGAGCTAGTAATGTGCTAGCAACACCTATACAAGCATCATAAACATGTTTATCGGTCTCTGAAAAAAAAAAATCATGTTAAGTTCCTTACTCTAAATCTTAACTTTAAATCTGTAATAAATTTTCTATCAAGATTGTAATATATATGAACATATAATGAACTAATTTTAAGCGCTCTTATATGTTTTCTTACCTAAGATATCTAAACTTGATTTTAGAGAATTTATACTATCAAAAAATGACCAAAACAAATCTGTACTTTCTGCAGATAAGTACTCAGCCAGTTCCAAAACAATAGGTGTTGCTTCCCATTTAGCGCTTACAAATGTATTTACGCCCTTAGATTTCTTTCCTTCTTGTTTAACAGAATCAACATTGGCAGCTAATGTAAATAAAACGTGGGCTAATATAATTAGAAAAATTGTTCCACCGGTGGTTTTCATTGTTTTTATTAATAACACTTATCTGATATAACATACAAATAAAATTATACTTTAATTAAAAGGAACAGTTTTTTTATGTATGGCATTATTTTTAATTTAACAAACTAGCGTCATGAGACTATAATTAAGAAAATTTATGAAGTATGAACCATGTATGAACTATAAAGAAGTTGGAAATTTCACAAGCCAATGACAGATGAACACGGCTGATGCCATATATAACAGGACAGCTGCGTTCAGTTAAAAATTAATTTCAAATTAATAAAATTATAAATTAAATTGAAAATTTATATAACTTTCTTTATAATATTTCTGTTCTTATAAATTTATATGACTTTTAAGTCTTAATATTTTTTTCTGTATATTTCAATACAAAACTTTTTTTTTTTTTCATTTTATTAATCATCTATGATCACTATTCACTACATACTAAAACTTAAAAGTTTATTAGTCATCTATGCTTAAAAGTACCCAAATGTGGTCATAGACTAATACTTTAAAGTTTAACTTCTCAGTTCTCCCCGGTCAAGTAAAACAGGTATAGAAACAAAGTCAATTTCAGTAGTAAGAGATTTGTACGATTCGTGTGACAAACTTCTAAGCTTCGCGTCAACGCTGCTATACAGCGTTGTTATCGACTAGAGCTGCACAGTGCGCACTGCACACGCCCGCGCCATATTTTAAGTGACTATTATTAGGGGGCTTTCAAGTATTACGTAACACATATTTTGAAAATTTTTGACCCCTCCTCCCCCGTATGTAACGCGCCGTAACATTTTCCTGTACACCTCCCCCCCCCCCCCAATGTCACAACTATGTTCATGCACAAACTACCGGAAAGTCGCTAAATTACTTTTGTTATTGTTGTAATTGCGTTTGCGGTAGTAATTAATAAATAAAACAATAGATTTCTAATTCGAAATACATGCGTATTTTATTTATTCATATATTTATTTAATAAATAATCACAAATAAGCATTTGCTTAAGATTAAAATATATTAAATGAGCTTAAAGTCCTAATAAACAGTTTCTTAAGATTAGTACTTTTTTTTTAAATAAAAAAACAATGTTATGTAACGCGTTGTTCGAAGCCCCCTCCCGCCCTTGTAACGCATCATAACGTTTTACAAGATTACCAATAGACACACCCCCCCCAAATTGCGTTACGTAATACTTGAACGCTCCCTTAAATGCCAAATGGTATTTAAGAAATACTAAATAAATTCGAGTAATGTCATGAGGGTTTAGTACATTTGCATTACGTGGGATAAAAAAGACACTCAATCAAATCGAATCAAAATATTTTATTCAGCATAAAAATTGTTAAAATTTCTTATTGAACGTCATGAGTCTACCACCAGTTCGGAAACCAGAACCACCACCAGAACTGGCGAAAGAAACTTAGTGAGACTAATATTTTTTTTCTTTCACTGAAAAATATTCTATCTTATCTATTATCTAGTTGCACAGCACCCCAGTCTATCGTCACGTTACGACCGTAAATGGAAACTATTGTCACGATAAGTCGTCGTACACCCACTACTCCTAATGCTAAGCCATAGAATATAATTTATTACTATACAGTTCGCGTCACGTAAAAAGAACGCTGGAAGAAAGTGGTGGGGGGTGTGTTTGCGCATGGGTACATTCGCATACGAAATTCCTAAGCCTATTCTTTTATTTTTGAACTAGCCTTTCGCTCACAATGTATATTGATTATTGGTAGGTACATTGAAAAATACATTAGATAGTATGTCATTAAATAGAATTCTATTAATTAATAAAATATGTTTGATTCAGTGTAGAATGTTTAATTTACTAACAAAAAATTTAATTAATTCGTTTAATATATATATTTTTAATTATTAACTGCAATATTATCAGATTCTCTCTTTATAAAACAATATACGTCAAAAATATTTTTGCACAATTTTTTATATAAAATCATTTCGTAATTAATAACTTTTGAGTGCGCGATGGTATTTTAAACTGACAAACCAATAGCGAGCCGAAAAGCATGTGACGCGTGCCTTTCCGTCCCGCACCCCCTCTCTTACCACCAAATTGTTCGATAAATCGCCTCTGCGCAACTTGACAGCCAGCGTTCTTTTTACATGACGCGAATTATACTTCACTACCATTTGCATTTCACTACTGAGTATAGGACCATAGATGAATAATAAACGTAGTCAGTACAGGGTATTATTGTTCTGTGATCAGTACCCATCATAGATGACAGTACTGTCAAGATGCTGTCAAATGTCAAATTGAATAATAATTGTCAGCCATTTGTACTGACAGATTCCTTGAGTATTCTGTTTTAAATAAGTAATTTCGTGTTCATAATTCATATTAGAACTAAATGCCTATTCTTTAATTTATTAAGTAATTAATCATCTTTTATATATATATATTTTTAATATTACGTAGATTTTCAAATTTATATTTCCAAGTTTTAGTTTATGTTACGTATATTCATACTTTTAGTATTCATGCTTTGTCTTAAACAAGGCTTATATCATAACTCTTCTTTTTAAATCAGGTTCAATAATTTACTATTGTAAATACTTGTGGGTACAATGCAGTATAACAACGACGAATCATACACTCGGTTGATAAGCCATAATATGACAGTGCCACAGAGGATAAAGGTAAATAAATTATTGTTTTTTTAGTATTTTTACTACACCTAATGAATTATAATACTTTGTTTATATTATTAAGTAATTAAATGATACTATATCATTACAGGCTACTGGAGATATTCTTGATGATGAAAATACTCCAAATGGGATGGGTACAGGATGGGATTATGCAAATGAAAAATTTGATATGAAAGTACCTGAAAGAATTCTTGTTGCAGGCCAAGATCAGCATATCGGTAAATAAATTTGAATGATATTCTTAGAGATCTATGTAGCTACATAACTTTTTTTATTCTTATTTGTTACATGTTGTTTTATGTTATTGTTACAAAAAAAGTAAGATTACCAATAAAAATGATGAAAAATATTTGAATATAATTGACTTATGTATATAAAATATTATAAGATGTAATATTGTTTCATAGGCACCAAAGCTCCTCCACGTGAAATTCAATTAGACAATGCTGTTTTTCCAACTGACCCGGGCATGGTTCGTGTAAGCACACCTCCGCGAGTTATTACTCTTGATCAACATTACTTTCCATCAGCAGATGACTACCCTATGGATATGCCAAATTCGCCACCAAGGAATGTACAAATGATAAACACCATAAATAAAGGAGTGAAAGCCATTACTCCATTTCCTGACCACTTCACTGAATCAACTATGACTGAATCACGTCTTGTGCTAAGGTAATGTTTATGGTATAGACATGTTATACATATATATAACATATTGAGTTACACTTTCTCTTGTAAAGAAGTTTTGTGAAAACTATCTATATATTATACCCAATATATTCTAACTTATTCAGAAAACTTCAGTTGTGACCCAATAATGTGACCCAATAATGTGGCAGTTTTCTTTTCTTTCAATGTTCTTGAACCGCATCTTGTATAGATAAGTTCAAATTTAATTCCAAGATTAAACGACTCATTTTTTTTTAAATCTTTACTAATTTAGTCCTAGATAAGGTAAATAAATGAAACCATATTGGATTTTAATATAAATATCCATTTATATTTTTTTGCTTAAAGAACTTAATGGATAGACAGGATTAGGATTAGGATGATTGAGAAATACTTTATAAAATACATATTACACATATGCCACTGTATCTATACATATAAATAAAATTGAAGTGTCTGTTTGTAATTTCAGCTTTATACTAAATGCTTATGAATCAATGTTTTAAATGTTTGTCTGTTTGTTCCTGCTAATCTCTGAAACGGCTAGACCCATTTTGACGTGACTTTCACTTGCAGAGAGCTAATGTTAAAATGCGTAACTTAAGCTACTATTTAACAGACTTCAAAAAACGAGGTTATATTTAAAAAAAATATTTTAACTAGCGGAACCCATAGCTTTACTGCCACTAAACCTAGGAAACCTTCTGAATAATTTAAAAAAGGTCCAAAAGTGCCCTTCAACTTTGCAATCGTAATTAAATTTGTCATTAATTTGATATTAAAATACATGAATACCGTATATATTTTTAGAGACCCCACACCTCCCATGGGCAATGGAGAAGGACTTTCTACTTCTGAGGAGCTGGTACATTTACGAAGGCAAATTGTCAAATTGAATCGACGTGTAATGGCTATAGAAACTGAACAATTGCAACGTCAACAAAAAGAAAAAATTGCTTATGCAATAAGTATTGCATATTTATTGTTTAAAGTTATTGCTTGGCTGAATAGATCCTAAGTTTTGTTATTGAAATCATTATCACCTTAAGTAAAATGAAGTTTTCTCGATGTATTGTTTACCTTATGAAATGGTATAGATGATAAACTTTTTGAAATGTGGACTTAGCATTGTTTTCTTATAGTAACAAGTATGGAGTGAAAAATATTAATGAGTATAAACTTTCAAATCATTTAGTAATTAGGTGCAGTTTTCTGTCATAGAATAATTTGTTGTACAGTGCAATGACGTAAGTTGTTGATATCTCCAAACTTTTTTAGATTAAAATACATAAACTGTTAAGTGATTGTAATATTTGTTTGAGGTACACTAGTTTTTTTTTATTTAAATAAAAAAAGCAAAATAAAATTGTCTTTTTTATTATTTATATTATGCACAATTGATTTACAACCTTTCCCTACCATATTCCTGGTAGTTATTTGTTTTAATATATTATATGTTCATAGTTAAAAGCAAGAAAAAAATAAAAGGCATCTCAGGGTAACACTCAATATATTCCAAAAATGCCATAGGACATCAACATGATGGGTTAAACGTTATAAAATTTAAATGTTTTGTAGTACCAAAAGTAATAATAACTATTATTGAAAATTGATAAGATAGTGACTGGTTGTAAAGTTAATACTGTTCCAATGTTAGAAGTGAAAATTTAATTTGTTTCAGCAGGTTTATCTTCATAAATAAAAATAACGGAAAATAATGGACCACCAAGACGCTGTGCAAGCCAAGCATTTTTTACCACGGCTAATTTAAGAGAATCCACAGCAAGACGAGCATTTAAATTTGTATGTACAGCTCTTCCCATGCCTTCTAATATTATTAAGTCTACACCACGTATCTTCATTTCTGTGCAAAGACCTATAAAGTTTTAAATGACGTTAATATGATATAAATAAATAGACAATTACAAGTTAAGATAGTAATATAATTTAACTTACCCACACTGATGGTTCTAAGGTCAAGACAAGGACCTCTCTGTCCACTGGATCTAACTACTAAATCTCCTGTTGCCATAGCGGCCGCAATAACAGGGCATATTAATGATGCCCGTTGGAGAACTTCCTCTAACTCAACATTAGTAACATCATTCAAAGCAGGCCATTCATTAGCACAAAGAATAACTGATGTCCCTCTTAATAACAAGCCCCTTACAAATGGCAATATTCCTAATACTACATCGACACCACTGTTATCCACAAATACAGCAGCACAATGATGAACAGTTTTCTAAAACCAAATTATTTTTAACATTATATAGATATTATTAGTTTAAATAGCAGAGATAATATAACTAAACTTACCTCAAGTTTTTCAATCCATTTATCTAAGCCATCATATAACCAAGGCCTTTTTTGAATTTTCTGTAAGGCTTCATAAAGTCCACAATTTAATATTGATGTTACTGCTTGTGCACCCCAGTCAAACATATTACCTATAATAAGAATTTAATTTAAATCGAGTGTAAACTGCAGTTTTGCTATAAAGAAAATTTAAAATATACTAGAAAAAATAAATTGGATGTTAGTAAAATAGTATAATGAAAATTTTTCAAATACATTAAATAAATATTGAGGCATTTCTTTTTAGTAAAAATATATTTACCTACCTGTTTCAAAAATTTTTAACAAAAGTAACTTTTATGTGTCTTCTCTCTGCAACCTTGTTCCTGCTGCATATTAACGATCTGCTTATACCCGGTATCTATGGGTACGCAGACGACAGCACTGTTGTAGAGAGATACCTGCCGAGTGCTCGGGCCAGTAGAGATCAAATTCAGTCCGAAAGAGAGGCCATGGTAGAGCGTTTAAATCTCACACTCAAGGCAGTCTCCACATGGGGCGATGCCAATCTTGTGAGTTTCAACGCCACCAAAACACAGGCGTGTCTGTTCACCACAAAAAGGAGTCCTTTTACCTTGACTCCTACTTTCCGAAATGTGCCTCTAGAATACACTGATCGCCTGCAGTTGTTGGGAATGGACATTAACCCCAACATGAACTACGGGCGGTTCATCGCGTCTAAGGCTAATGTAGCAGCGAGGAAAGTTGGCATCCTCGCAAAGGTCCGACAGTATTTCACGCCGGGACAGCTTCTTAATCTATACAAAGCTCAAGTCCGGTCGTGCGTGGAATACTGTAGTCACATATGGGCTGGTGCTGCGAAATGCCATCTGTCAGCCTTAGACTCGATTGAGAGGCGTGCGCTGAGACTTATTGGTGACCCTACCCTGGTAAAAGCCAACTTACAAAGCCTCGATCACCGACGTAGGGTTGCCAGCCTTTGTGTATTCTATAGGTTGCATTTCGGAGAGTGTGCGCAGGAATTACACGACTTAATTCCCCCATCCCCTTTCCATCATCGGACGACTCGACGAACGGCTTGTCTCCATTCTTATGTCGTGGACATTCCACCCGTCCGGACGAAGCGTTTCTCTTCGTCATTTATTATACGTGCGGCTAAGGAGTGGAACAACCTGCCTGCGTCAGTGTTTCCGTCCGATTACAATATGGGTGTCTTCAAGGCAAGAGTGAATAGGTGGCTACTGAATTAGTGCGACTTACCATCTCCGACTGCGTTTCCACTTACCATCAGGTGGAACGCAGTCAAGCACTAATTCAGAATAAAATAAAAAAAAAAAAAAGAAAAAAAAAAATGTGTATGCACATACAAATTAATTTTACTTTTACTTGAGTGTGTTTGTGTACATAATATATTGGAGTGAATTTTAGGTAATTTCATCAGAAAAAGCCTCTATCAACATTATTATTAATCTTACCAGCCAGAACTCCTCTGCACAACTCAGTCCACCTTTGACGTTCATCAGGTAAAGCATCTATTTCAACTAACCTTGCTGCAAGAGCATTTAAAGCAGCTTCATTTTCGTACTGTTTTTGTTGTTTCCATAGATCAAAAAATCCCTGAGAACGAAGGCATGTTTCGTTGACGTCAAGAAGCAATCGTATGGTTAATTGTCCATGTGCACTATAATATAAAGAAGCAATTAATTAAAAAATACAATAAAAAGCGTTTATATAAATATGTAGTATAACTAATAATGGTATTATACTCACAGTGGATTTATTCTTAGCTCCTTTATCGCCTCTACATAACATGTCTTGAATTTCAAAGCTCGTATTTCAACCGTAGGATCATCAGTATTAACCAATGCAAAATTAACATATTTTTCTACGAGCTTTTCGCATGTATTTAGCCAGTATTCTCTAGCTTCTTCATCGGCTAGTAAGTCCAAAGTATCTGGACTATATTTATCTGGCTCGAATAGAATATGAGATAAGCCAAAATGTTCCATTCTGAATTACCTACTAAAAACCGTCACTAAACTACAGTAATTATTTTATTTACAACTATGCCATCCCATTTTAATCTTTTATCATTATGCTAATAATAATTATAAACGTTATTTTGTCTTATCTCACAAAATCTGTCTCGGGTCTCCTTTGAGTTTAGACAACGACAAATTATTTTCAATAACAACAAAATTTCCCGACGAAGAGTCGAATGCACAGATTAAAATAGACCTAACCCACAGACTACTACTTACTAAGAGAACTAACCATAGGACCTAACTTACTATTGTTGTTATTTTTAAAATTTATCCCCAATAGGGAAAGACAAAGGACTATAGTCCATACAGCCTACCTAACTTACTAATTTTACCAGACAGCAAAGCACTTTAAATATGTAGGTACCAGGCGCGGTCCGAAGGGGGGGGGTCACAGGGGACATGACCCCCCCCAAAATCTAAGGTCAAATTGAAAAATCTCAAAAATTTGCCAAATAATAAAAGAAAATTTGTAGCGATTGCCTAACGGCGATAAATTTATAGTTTGCTGACATCTAGTGGTGTTTTTATGAACATGATGAAACATGTTAGAAGAGCGATTAACAGGTTTAGCTCTTCTAAACATTCACCCGGAAATAGTACTAGAATAGACGTCTCAAATATTATCACCCGATTCGCAAATACAAAAAGACGACTTCCATTTGTTTTATAAGTAATGTATAAAACCGACTTCAAAACGTTACAAATCGAAACTAAAAACAGAAAAAATAATTTTAATTACTTAGTTATTGTTGGAGTCGGTGCCAGCCAAGAAGGACAGTTTTATCCTGCCTTTGCAATGAACTTTCGAACAGATATTTTGATTATATTTACAAATTGATACATTCATTAAATTGTATTAAGATTATTTTGATTTGGCTGGCACCGACTCCAACAATAACTAAGTAATTAAAATTATTTTTCTGTTTTTAGTTTCGATTTGTAACGTTTTGTTAAAAAATAATTTATTTATAATTTTTTTGTGGAAATTAGATATTTTGTTTAAATATGTTATTGGTAGGCTAACTAAACTACTGCTCCAATAAGTCAGCAAAGTTTTGGAGTGTACGACAATAGTCAATCGAGATTTGTCGTCTATTTCTCCACGTAACTCCTAGACGTTAATAAACATCTTATCATCAATCATCTTCTATTATCAGATCAACCTAATATCTTGAAGGAATGCGACTATCGGTTCATAAGTACGTATAATATTAAAAGAATTTTCTCTCAACTCCTAACTGTTGAGGAGATATACCTTACATCATCACAAATTCTTGAACAGCTTTAGAAAATATAAGAAAAACGTAATAAATGCCTAGAAAATTTGAGAGTTGCCCTGGATTTCCTTAGGATCCCATCATCAGGTCCTGACTTGGTGATAATGCGAATATCTTGGAAGTATACCCTACCGAACAAAAAAAATTGTAATCGGCCAACATTTGACGCAGAAATTAATGAACAAACATAAAAAGAACCGTCGAGGAATTGTACCTTCCATCATCAGCTCATCCACATGAAATAATGATTTTCAGACACAAATGCTTGAACATCTTTAGGAAATATATCAAAAACTTAATAGGTGCCTATAAAATTTGAGAGTTGCCCTCGATTTCCCTAGGATCCCATTATCAGAATCTGACTTGGTGACAATGGGACCCCCTTGAAGCTATACTCTACTGAACAAAAGAAAAATTTTTGAAATCGGCCCACAGACGGCGGAGAAATCGGTGAACATACATAAAAAAAAATATACCTACAATGGAACATATAACCTCCTCCTTTTTTGAAGTCGGTTAAAAAAAATTGTGTCTTGTGCAATAATGTGTATTGAGTGACCCCCTCCAAAATTTCAGGCTGCGACCGCGCCTGGTAGGTACTACTCAACTACACACATGGTGACATGATATGATAGGAAGTAGGAACGTTTCGGACATTTTTTTTTAATAAAAAAATCTAAAAAGACACTTTAACGGTTGCGGTTGCACTTTGAAGGTTTACACCTTTATTAGTTCATGTTATTTATTAGACATGCGCAAAACAGTGCTTTATGAAGTAATGAAATATGGCATTACATTACGCACCGAGTAATATCACATCACTTCATTACTCGAAACATTACTTGCCATGCGTGATGCGAAGAAGTAATATTACCCGCGTACTGTCATAATAGTAGTACTGATCTATCTCATGTAATATGAATATCTTATATCACACACGTTTTTATTGATTTTAATTTAAAACTAAAATGTTAACTTTTTATGAGTACGATTATTGTTATATTTTTATTACTTTTTATATTTAAATATTGTATTTAAAATTTTACTGTCGTAACCCAATTTACTTAAATTATTTTTATATAGCTATGTTTACAATAATGTATGCAGCAAAAACTAACAGCGTATACTAGCAGTACCCGCGGCTCCATCCACATTCTGTCACACGTTATACTCAACACTGTATTATATCTGCTTTATAAAGTAAATTTTATATAATTTTAATAATCTTTTATCTAAGCCATATAGCGTACACAGGAGAAGTATTACCTTGACCGCAGAGTGCAAGAGTTATACTATATTACTAATTAGTAAATATTAAAAGTAAACAAAAGTCGAACAGTCGATGCATTCATACTTCTACTGCCGATTGCCGAAACATTCGGCATTCCCCGAACGATATGTATCAATATACTCTATGCCCGAAAGCTTGAGTGCTGTCGAGTTGACCCGAACGATAAATAGCACGCTCGCGTCATGACATGAAAGTAATGAGTAATGTTTGAGGTGATACGTAATGTTTGGTTCGGTCGAGTAATGAGTGATGCTACAGTACTCGCTCGGGTAATATTAGGTACGCGTAATGCATTACTCGCATTACTTACACATGTCTATTATTTATGTTTCATACTTGAACAATACATCTATTAAATTCAAATTTCAAAATAATGAGCAATATAAGTCTGTAGTGACCACAGTACATAGCTGTCACACATTTACCATACCATAGAACCATATACATACCTTGTAGTGACACAATACCTGTCACAAATTTACCATACCTCAAGAACCAGTAACCATATACCTTATTACCAATCAACACTGAACCTGTTACCTTACCAGTTTAACATGCCGCATGAAACAGTGAAGCAATCGTCTTGAAAAAGACGTTTTAGACATTCTGCATGAAACAGTAAGCTGTCGTCTTGAAAAAGACGCTTTAGACATTCTGCATGAAACAGTAAGCTGTCGTCTTGAAAAAGACGCTTTAGACGTTCCGCATGAAACAGTAAGCTGTCGTCTTGAAAAAGACGTTTTAGACATTCCGCATGCAACAAGAAAGCGATCGCCTTGAAAAAGGCGTTGGTTAGTACAGAAGCAGTGAAGAGGCGCGGGCGCAACATGGCGTCGTCACAACGCCGCGCACGCCCGCCATTTCGCTCGCGAAGCAGCAGAGCAAGCAAAGCACCAGCTCCCTCCGCGTTTTTCAATCACAATCACACACGCACTTAATACTTTATAATTCTAATTTAATTTAGCAAAAGGACACGCGACACTGACAATACACTACGGGTCTACGGCGGATGACTTCACTCGACGGCGACGCACTGAAAAAAGGCGCGCGCGCGCGCACGCCACTCCTACTTATACCTACGCAGCGAATGACGCCACGCCGCCCACGCGGGAAATGGCGTCCCGCGCTTTGCGCGCGGTTTTTCTCGACGGCGCGTCGCTATTGGTCGAGCGGTTGCTAACGCTGTCTAGGGTATAGATTATGCCAACATATTTGTATATATATATTTAGGGTGTTAAGTCAAATAAATTATTCAGTCAGCTGGAGTTTGCATTTTTATTTAAATCTCTGACCCCCACTAAATTGGTGACCCCTTAGAAGAACACAGAAGGAAGACTGAATCATTTGCAAGAATCTCTAAATTCGTCCACCATGACCACGTCGATGAAGAATAACGACGATTTTTGTGATGCTGAGGGCGTCACGACAGTGAAGAGCGACGTAGCTACGATCTCACTACCGGCAAGATTACCACCATTTTGGCGCCAAAATCCTCGCCTATGGTTTGCACAGTTTGAAGCCGCCGTTGCTGCCAGCAAGCTTGGGGAAGATCAAAAGTTCAACCTCGTCGTCCCGTTACTAGGCAACAGCGACCTAGAGCAAATAGGAGACATTATATTGCATCCACCGGTCACCGGTAAGTACAGCACGCTAAAGGACAGACTAATATCAACATACCAAGAGTCTGATCACCGGCAACTTCAAAAACTACTCAGCGGTCTCGAGCTTGGCGACAATAAGCCAAGCCAGCTATTGCGTAAGATGAAAGATCTTAGTGGCAAGCTCCTTTCGGATGAAGCACTGAAAGTTATGTGGCTTAACCAGCTACCCCCACAAGTGCGCGCCGTGCTCTCAGTCAACACCGAGTCATCGCTCGAAGTGCTAGCCGCGATGGCCGATAAAATGATGGAACATTTTGAACCAACTACAATCGCCGCAGTCTCCACAGCAAACCCTTCGTCAACAAGTACAACAGTCAATGAGGTGCAGATGAACGCGATAACAAACCTTCAAATCAGTATGTTATCAAAACAAATAGAAAAGTTGTCACTCGAAGTCGCCGAACTCCGCAAACATCAATACTCGTCGTATCACCGTTCCCGCCAAAACTCATTTCATCGTAACCGCTCACGCTCACAATCAAGACAGCTTAATGACAACGCCCGCAAGCCCGGCGATCCCAACTGGTTGTGCCGCTATCATTACAGATTCGGCAATGAGGCACGAAAATGTGTATCGCCGTGTTCAAGAGAAAATCGGGAAAACTAGAACGTGCGTCGATAGTGGCGGGAGTCGATGCAAACCAGACAAGCCACCGCCTATGTGTGATAGATATCAAAAATAGAGAAAAATTTCTTGTCGACACGGGAGCCGACATATCAGTATTAGCCGCTCGTAACAAGAAATACACAAGACCTAACAATACAGGCTATAAACTTTACGCGGCCAACGGTACAGAAATTCGTACCTACGGAGAGCGCACACTCGAGCTCAACTTAGGATTACGAAGAAGTTTTAAGTGGACTTTCGTCGTCGCAAATGTAAAAACATCAATACTGGGTGCAGACTTCCTAGCGCAGCATAGATTATTAGTCGATTTACACAGAAGAAAACTCATCGATCGCGTGACTGAACTTAGTGTGAACGCCATAAAAATTAAAAACAAAGAAGAATCAATTTACATAATCAACCGCGACCATACATATCACGACCTACTGAAGAGATATCCAGATGTGCTTCGACCTATGACACTAAAAACCCCAGCCAAGCATGACGTCACACATCACATAGAGACAACGGGGCCGCCGATCTACTCACGACCGCGCCCTCTACCGCCCGACAAATATAAAGCGGCAAAAGTCGAATTCGAACGAATGATAGAGATGGGAATATGTAAACCGTCAAAGAGTCCGTGGGCGAGTCCCCTTCACGTAGTAAAGAAGAAAGACGGATCACTTAGAGTTTGTGGCGATTATAGAAGACTCAACGCCGTCACCGTTCCCGACCGATACCCCATTCCACGAATACAAGATTTTACATATCAACTCCACGGCAAGAAAATATTTTCAAAACTGGATTTAAAAATGGCATATTTCTGGATACCAATAGCAAAAGAAGATGCTCAGAAAACAGCGATAATAACCCCTTTCGGCCTCTTTGAATTCAACTGTATGACGTTCGGCTTAAGAAACTCCGCTCAAACTTTTCAACGATTCATGCATGAGGTACTACGAGGACTAGACGACAACGTATTCTGTTACGTCGACGATTTGCTTGTACACTCAAAAAACAAGGAAGAACATCGCCGCCACATAGAACAAGTCATTGAACGCCTTAATACCTACGGCGTCAGTCTTAATATCGATAAGTGCGAGTTTGACAAGAAAACCATAGAGTTCCTAGGATACGAAGTGTCATCAGAAGGAATCAAACCTACTCAAGAACGAATTAAAACCATAGTCGAATATCCCAAGCCACTAACAGTGCAAGAACTAAGAAGATTTTTAGGAATGATAAACTTTTATCGTAGTTGTTTACCACATCAAGCCGAGTACCAACATGAATTGAATAAATATCTACATAACAGCAAGAAAAACGACAAAACTCCGATACAATGGTCTCAAGTTGCAGAACAAGCCTTTGAAAAATGCCGACAAAGCATACTCGAGGCAACAACACTCACGCACCCGATTCCTAACGCGCCACTATATTTATTTACCGACGCATCCAATACTAGCATCGGCGCTGTTTTACAACAAAAAGTCGACAACACGTGGAGACCGCTGGCATTCTACTCAAAAACTATGAGCGAGGCGCAGCGACGCTACAGCGTGTACGATCGCGAATTATTAGCAATGTACACCGCAGTGCAACACTTACGACGACTTATAGAGGGCAGTGACTTAACAATATTTACCGATCACAAGCCACTAACTTACGCCCTGACAAGAACGCCGAGTAGCAGCGATACACCACGACGAGAACGCCAGCTTCACTACATTAGCCAGTTTTGTTCGAAGATTAAGTACATTCACGGTGATAAGAACGAAGCAGCTGACGCCTTATCGCGCATTGAAGAAATTGACTTGTCGCACTCTACGATCGACTACAATCAACTCGCTCAAGACCAAGAGAACGATGAAGAACTCAAGATATGCATGTCGAACGCAAGACTCAAGTTCGCGCCTATCACATTGCCCGGAGGTCAACAACCCATCATATGCGAGACATCAACCGGCAACGTTCGTCCATACCTACCAGCGACTTATCGTATGATAGCATTCAAAGCGCAACACGAACTAAGTCACCCTGGTATACGAACAACAAGAAAAATAATGTCTACAAAGTTTTTTTGGCCGAACATGAATAAAGAAATTGGTTTGTGGGCGAAATCGTGCATTGGATGCCAGCGTGGGAAAGTTCAACGACATGTTATCAGCCCACTCGGCGAGTTTCGGCAATCATCGCGATTCGAACATATTCACGTTGACATCGTGGGACCACTGCCGCCCTCTAACGACTACAGATACATAGTAACAATAATCGACCGCTGCACGAAATGGCCCGAAGCAATTCCTGTGCGTGACGTCACCGCCGACACTGTCGCACAAGCAATCTACGAGGGATGGATATCGCGATTCGGCTGCCCTTTACGTATTACAACGGATCAGGGTCGACAGTTTGAATCATCGTTATTCAACTTACTTATGAAGAAATTCGGCATAACAAGAATACGTACAAGTGCCTATCACCCTCAAGCAAATGGTCAAATTGAACGCTGGCATCGAACCTTGAAGTCCGCGCTTATGGCGCGAGGAGCCAGTGCACACTGGAGCGAGGAACTATCGACTGTCTTACTTGGCCTTCGTACCGCCCTACGTGAAGACACCCAATTGAGCCCAGCCCTCATGACCTACGGATCGACTCTTAGAATACCGTCAGATTTCTTCGTGCCCTCAAAGCCGAAAAATGAAGACGCAGAATTCGTACAGAAACTAACAGAAACAATGTCGACGTTGTCCCCAAGCAGTAAATCTCACTTAAATAACAGAAGCACGTTTGTACACAAGGACTTAGCGACGTGTACCCATGTGTTCGTACGCAACGATACCGTGCGAAGTCCATTGACCCCACCTTACGACGGCCCGTTCAAGATAATTCAACGTGACAGCAAGCATTTCACCATACAGTTGCCACTACGAACTACAGTTGTCTCAATAGACAGACTCAAGCCAGCGCATCTACTTAATGAAGAGTTTACATCATGCGAAAAACAAAAGGTACCGCGCACAGAGAAAACAATACCGAGCGGCGAGCCGCGGCCATCGACCTCAAGCGCACCGCATGAAACCTACGTCACTCGATCCGGCCGCGCAGTGAAAACCAACGTACGCTTTGCTTAGGGGGGAGTGATGTAGTGACCACAGTACATAGCTGTCACACATTTACCATACCATAGAACCATATACATACCTTGTAGTGACACAATACCTGTCACAAATTTACCATACCTCAAGAACCAGTAACCATATACCTTATTACCAATCAACACTGAACCTGTTACCTTACCAGTTTAACATGCCGCATGAAACAGTGAAGCAATCGTCTTGAAAAAGACGTTTTAGACATTCTGCATGAAACAGTAAGCTGTCGTCTTGAAAAAGACGCTTTAGACATTCTGCATGAAACAGTAAGCTGTCGTCTTGAAAAAGACGCTTTAGACGTTCCGCATGAAACAGTAAGCTGTCGTCTTGAAAAAGACGTTTTAGACATTCCGCATGCAACAAGAAAGCGATCGCCTTGAAAAAGGCGTTGGTTAGTACAGAAGCAGTGAAGAGGCGCGGGCGCAACATGGCGTCGTCACAACGCCGCGCACGCCCGCCATTTCGCTCGCGAAGCAGCAGAGCAAGCAAAGCACCAGCTCCCTCCGCGTTTTTCAATCACAATCACACACGCACTTAATACTTTATAATTCTAATTTAATTTAGCAAAAGGACACGCGACACTGACAATACACTACGGGTCTACGGCGGATGACTTCACTCGACGGCGACGCACTGAAAAAAGGCGCGCGCGCGCGCACGCCACTCCTACTTATACCTACGCAGCGAATGACGCCACGCCGCCCACGCGGGAAATGGCGTCCCGCGCTTTGCGCGCGGTTTTTCTCGACGGCGCGTCGCTATTGGTCGAGCGGTTGCTAACGCTGTCTAGGGTATAGATTATGCCAACATATTTGTATATATATATTTAGGGTGTTAAGTCAAATAAATTATTCAGTCAGCTGGAGTTTGCATTTTTATTTAAATCTCTGACCCCCACTAAAAGTCTGATACCTGCAATAATATCTTAGTAGTGTGAGTGTTACGTACAGAATATTTTGTACTAACTAAAAAAGTGTATAATCAGTTAAATATTTTTGTGTACATAAATCTTCCGAAAGTAATTTAAAAAAAACAATAGATATAATAGACAAGCTTAGTTTTTTTTTTTTTTGTTTCTTTTTCTCTCTGTCTGGTGTTTGTAGTTTGTACTCTGTAATCTCACTGACTAGTGACTGGTAATGCCAAAGAGAATGTAAAGCTTCATTCAACTTCATATTTTATACTCGTTTCGTTTACGTCGTGTTATTGAAATTTCAGAGATGTTACTAGATTGGACAGACATATATATTTTTCATAGAAGACCATATCTCGTATAAAGTGTAGTGAATTTATGTGTTTTAAAGAGTTTTATAAATAATATCAATGTTTGTGTTATGTGATTGATATAACGAATCGGTGGTACGCAAGATGGACGAAATGTCTAAGGGCATGTCACAAACAGGAAGCACCGCTGCAACTGACAAAACTTTAGATAATGATGGTAAATGTTCTCTGTATATTTTGTTACATCAGGTGCTCAGAGTTACACAAATGTTGTAAAATCCCTTGACATTAGTGTGGTAAGATCAACACAAAATATTTTTTTTCAATTTGTTTGCTACAACATACTGGTAATGTCATGATTTAAAAATTCGTTCAAACGGTAGGCGCTACTATAAGTGTTAATAATTTTTTTATTATTTGTTTGTAAGTATAGTATATATTATGTGAAAAAGGTGAAAAAATCAGATGAATCAAGATTTAGGATATTTCAATTCTAATAGTTATTCATGTAGAGTTATGTAATTTTTTAAATAATATGATAGGTCTTTTACTTTAATTATTTTAATATGAAGTATGCAACTCCTATTTATAATTTCTTCATATAATTTCAAGTATGAATCAAGTATGTTCACATCTTCTTTTTAAAGTTAAAGTTAGTTTTGTTTTAATTTAGTCACATGTGTGTTATAATAATAAATAATAATTATAATTCCATTTATTAGAAAACTTCGACACCACAGTAGGTCAGACCAAAGGCATTGTGTTTCAACAAATTTGAATATATTTCACATAATTAGACTTGTCAATAATTGATTTTGTACTGAAATAGAAATTAAGTATTCAAAGCATATATTACAAAATTTATCATTATCACCAAAGTAGGTGGTTAATTAATAACCACTTATTAAACTGAAAACCAAAACCTTTGAACAAAGAATTTGATTCTGTCAATACGCTACTTGATAGTGTGAGTAATGTTGTTTTATTTATTAATATGAGGATAAGATAGGGGTTTTAAGTTCCTCCCATTATTCATAGGCTATATATAGTCCCACTATTTGATTGGGTGTGAAGCCAAGAACAAGCCCCACTTCGTGGCTGATGTGTTATGTGGGGTTGCTTCAGGTACTTATTTGATAGCAAAGTGGACTGTGAAGCAACCCCTGTGCTTTGTGGTCTGCTTCAACAGACCTGCCGGGGTGTCATGGTTGAATCCATCAGTGATCCTGTGACACCCAATTAAGACAGAAGATGGGTACTTTGGTTTTAGTGTACTGGCTTAACAGTGTAACCTTGTGTAGGTTAAATATTTTATTTTCCAAGGTTAAAGAGGGTTTTAAAAGCAACACATTAATTAGTAGTAATTTTTTTTAGAAAATATGCAAAATCCTTACCAACTTATTTTATTTCTCTCTGCTACCAAATAACCAAGAAGGATTTGAATTACTCAATTTACAATGATGTCACAGGACTATCATGGAAAACAGAAGATACACTGCCAAACAACTTATCTCAGAAGTTCTCTGATAATGAGTATTAAATAAAAATTATATATTTAAATAAATATTATATTTAAATAAATATTATATAAAAAAATATTGAGTAAATCTTATTATTAGTGCAAGTTGCTCCTGTAAAACGATCATTAATTCATACTTTTTTCAAAATTAAATTCAAAATTTGAAAATTACCACTCAATCTCATTAGTTTATTTCTCATAAAATGCAATACTGACAGAATATGTTGCATATGTTTACGCAATCTGCAGACTTTCGATCGGCAGATAGTTTAGTCGGGTTTGGCTATTAAGCGCGCACACTGGCCTGACTAAACATATGGTGGGTTAGGTTAGGTTAGGTTATCGCATACTAGACAACTGTCGGCCGACAGCTTTCGGGCGATTTGCTTTTGACGCATTATGAAAGTTACAAAATGTTCCAAAAATTATATTATTACTTTTATACAAATGAGGAGAAGGATTAAGAATAGGAATATCAAGAAAAACATATAAGACCTTGAACTTGAAACAAACTGAGATATCATATCAGCAGGCGGACTAAACTGTTGGTAGTATGCGCGTGTGGAAGCCTGCCATACTGATGTAGCAGTTAGCCGACGGTTTAGTTTGAAGACAATCGTGATTCACATTTGGCGGCCGATACCGAATCGTTATATGTGCGCACTTCCATTATATCTTCATACTGATTAACAACCAAACAAACTATCGGCCAATCGAAAGTCTGCAGTTCGGGCCAGGGCTCTAACTTATTACGAAAAAGAAAATGTGCCTTTTAATTGCTATTTTTGTAAAAAATACGTACAAATATCAAATAAACACTTTGTAGGTTCAATAACCACCTCTTAATAATTTGAGACGTGTTCTTTATAACTGCGAAAGAAGTAATAAAAAAAAATTTATTAATATGAAATTATATGTCGTGACTCGTGATTCATCAATGATGCAATCAATTCATTTCAAAATCAATAAAATAAGACTACTTATTATATATATAAAATAATACTACTACTAAAAGGTGTAAAAAAAGTTTACTTCCCTGGCCAAAAATGAGAAGATGTGAAATGAGAGATAATATTTTCGTAACATATCCAATGAAAAAAAATCATGCAGGGATTACAAAATATAATTTTCAATTTAAGCTTTTATAAATTACCTACTTTTATGAAATCAATTGCATATTTTATTCTGTATGTGGCATACGAAGGAGAATTTATTAATTCCGTAAAATTGATCTGAAGTTGTATACTATGTATATTTTTTCGCTTTTAATACTACATATCTAGATACAAGCTGAGACTTTAGTGTGGACTGTTTTTACATAGAATTTTTTTAAGTACCTGATAGGCATAGCTTTTGCAGATGGCGTAAAGCGTGGTTTGCGGCACGCATGCCAACCATGCTAGCGTTGGTAGAACAACTGCGGTCATACCTCGGTGGAGGATGTGAGTTCGCATGCATGACTTGCATGTCGAATGCTCCAAAATACGTGAAATTTGTTGCAAAATAATTCATTTTCCTCATTTAATATTGTTACGCCTATATCATACATTATTCTGACTTAAAAATTCAGACTTTTGACATAGCTATTTGCAAGATTTTTGAGTGAAGCTTTAAGGTTATTCTCATTCCTAGCGATATTTTGAAGACAATGTTTGGTGACCTAGAAGTTTGAAGTTTTATCATTTAATATAAGTATCAATAATTCATGCACTGATTTTGCTCTTCAATAGTGTTCTCGTACTAGCATTGTATTTTCGAGGTAACTACATCTTTGGTCTGATTACTAGCATGTACTGTATATTGCGAAGTTAATCCTAGGTTAGAATCTCTACGGGATTTTTGGATGAAATATTCGTTGACTGAATCTTAGAAGTTGGCATTGTGAATACTCAAGTTTCTCTGCTAAGGTGTCGATTGCTCTTGTACAACTTACAGGTATTGTCGAGATATCGTTCGTTCGTAGAATGAGAGGTTAAAAGTTAAAATGTAGTAGAATGTGCACTTGTTCTGCGCACATATTTGTGCCTCATATTATGTGTATGACCGCCCGCCGTAACCCAAGTTGTTTAAAGTATATTAATTATTATATAATATGTACACGGTGAAGTTAGTTAGGTTTCGGTGTTAGTTTTATTAATAAAATGAACGAGGTGTCAGGGTCGATTCAGAATGACAATAGATGATTTATGGCAATATATACCTCAAGGTCAATATATATCTTGTCACATATGCACGTTAGACTTTGGAATTAACTTGCCAAATGAAAAAAAAAAGATTAACAAAGTTATACAAGTAATTACATATAAGCATGTTGTTTACTTTATCTTATTAAATTATAGTATGCATATACGAGGGAGCGTTTTTATGTTCCCAGAATGAAGGGTAAGGGATTGAAATAAAAAAACCAAATTATTTTTCCTTTTCAATATATTCACATGCAAGACGGACACATTTTTCAGATCTTTCATTTAATTTATTTATACCTCCATAAAAAATGTTTTGTCTTTGTCCTCAAAATACGCTGAAACTGCCTTAACTTCATCATCGGTGGTAAAATTTTTTACCCCGCAGCTCTTTTTTCATTCATCAAGAGCTAATAATCACTCGGGGCCAGGTCTGGGCTGTGGGTGGGTGGTTCAAAATATCGAAGCCCACTTTAAGCAGGGCAGCCAACACACAAACAACAACAACCAGCTGTCGCCGGCGGTCTTTCCAAACCATTACGACTTGGCGACCTTTAAGAAGAGAGCGTATTCCTTCCTGAAAGGCCGGCAACGCATTTGCAAGCCCTGCGATGTTGCAGATGTCCATGGGCGGAGGTGATCACCTTCCATCAGGTGAGCCTCCTGCCCGCTTGCCCCCTTTGTCATATAAAAAAAAAAAACGCAACGCGGCTCTTGTGGAAGGGCGCATTGTCGTGCAAAAGCAGCACACCTTTCGTCAATTTTCCCCGTCTTTTCTGTTTAATGGCTTCTTTTAGTCGCTCTAATATTGAAGCGTAGTATTCTCCGGTTATAGAAACACCTTTATCTTTATAATCGATCAATAATATTCCTTCTGAGTCCCAAAAGACCGTTGCCATGAGTTTCCCAGCTGACTGTGACGCCTTAAACTTCTTGGGGGGTGCTGTGCCCTTTTTATGTCACTGCATAGAGTCTTGTTTCGACTCTTTCGTCTGCAGTAACAATTCGACTCAATACCATCCTTGTCTTCATTGCAGAGGTCCAGAAATGCACTTTAACACTCTACGCGTTGTTATTT
This sequence comes from Boloria selene, assembly GCA_905231865.2. NCBI lineage: Eukaryota > Metazoa > Arthropoda > Insecta > Lepidoptera > Nymphalidae > Boloria > Boloria selene. The sequence goes on from HG993133.1 coordinate 6,796,033, forward strand.
TTGCGACGGCGTGAGCATTCTCGGTACCCATCTTGCGCTGACCTTAGTCAAGCAAGATTTTAAAAATGGTTGTATCGGATACTCCAACCATTTCTGCGAGTTGTTTCTTATTTAGTCGAGCATCGTCGAGTACAAGTGTTTCGACTTTTTGGATAAGTTCTGGCGTGGTCACCTCGATGCTCCTGCCCGGCCTCGGGTCGTCTTCAAGGGATTCCCTTCCTTTTTTAAACAAACTGTGCCACTTGTACACCATGATTTTTCCTAGACAAGAGTCACCGTAAATCGATGACATCTCATCCATTATGGTCGCAACTGATTTTCCTAGCTTGGTAAGGAACTTTATAACGGCACGATATTCGATTTTTTCCATATTTCACTTTTCACTCCTGATTATGTTGCTTGGTTGGCGATAGCTCAAAGACTAATAGTCTAATAACAATGAAATCTCGTATTTATACTAATTATGAGTCACTAAACACGTTACGATCCTAATGAGCCTAATCACCCCCCTCCAACCCTTTCATTCCGCGAACTTAAAAACGCACCCTCGTAGTTTTGTGAAACCATTGCATGGATTATAATATGTAGTAGGTCTAAGATTGCTAATGACGTGAAAGTCTTAAAAATGTTTAACGCCACTAATTTTGTATAGAAAATTAGCTTTAATGTTTAATGTAAGCAAGTAAGCTAGTAAACTAATACATTATCTACTTATAATATTCGCGTCCGCGGCCCTTGCCTGCATAAAATGTCCACTGCTAATATAAGCTACATAATATTATTATTAACTTTACAATTTATAGATAAGCTCATTTCTTACAACCAAACGTTTTCAAAATATCTGTTACAATTCAAAATAAATTTTACTTCATACGTTTTTAAAAATGTAAATTTATATGTATTATGTAGGTACTCATTTCTTCTATGTCATAATATTATTAATAATAGATGTGAAACGAGAATACATCCTGAAAGGTCGATATATGTAACCATAGACAACGTAGAAAGTAGTTTACGTATAATTAGCTTAATAAATACGGCTAAACTTTACTCTCTTGCTTTTAAAAGTGAAAATATGCGTATCCCGCAGAATATGTTTTCATAATTTAGAAAGTTGCTATAGGTATATAATAGTGATTCCAAATCTTTTATCTAGTAGGTCTCGTTAAAGTAGCTAGTATCGTTATTTGAATAATGATTTATAATCAGTACATCAGTACATATAAATAAAATTCTTGTCACTAAATGCTTATGAAAGTAATATACGGTACATACATATATAAAATTTTGTCTGTCTGTTTGTTCCGGCTAATCTCTGGATAGGTTGGACCGATTTTTACAGTACTTTCACTCGAGTAACTAAAGGCTACTTTTATTTTAGTAGAAAATTATAAAAACTGTTTAATTTGTTTTAACTTACAAATTACATCTAGTGTACCGGGTTTGCTAATATTTTATAATTATATAAGTTTAGGCCATGGTGTTAGTTATGGATTTTATAGCAGATAACTCTCAGATAGTGACGATGATGTGCTAATACCTTCGTAAATCTTGAAAATCAAAGAAATAACACAGCTTTATTTGTTTCACTTCAGTGTCTTTTATTCCTTTCCATTGGTTGTCATAATCAGATAAATCTTAATTATGGTTCATAACTTCCTTACGCAAAGCACTTAAATATATCCTTCTTTGGAATTTAAACAATTCTATATTAGGCTTAAAGTTTAAACCCTCAAACTTGCAGATGACGTCCTAATGTGCGTCATCTGCACAACATCGTATTTTCAAATTTTCATAAAAATTTCAGTACTACATTACAATTATGCAGTTATATACATTTCAGTATTATATTACATAGCGTGCTTGCTTATAGTGCAACGATAATTTAATTTTAATGAGGTACGAAATAAGCAACCCGTAAATTTATAAAAATTAAAGCAGCACCCTTATGTTAGAGATAACTGCTATTTGTCTGTTAAATCATAACAAATCCTATTTTCTCCAAATCTACTGAATAGAAAATTTTCTAAAGTATTTGATAATATTTGATTCGTACTTATACACGATTATTTATTTGCAGTAATAATGAAAGAAGAGCGTAAAAAACAAATTCAAATACCTAGGTTGCAAGATTATAATTTGACAAAATTATAATTGTGATTTTTTTATTTTAGTTGCCCCTAAATAAACAACATTTTTTAAATAATATACTTCTTATCTATAACATTTTTCCGCCTAACCGACTACGTCCGGCTATGTCGTTATAGGCGAGTTCTACCTAATATAAATTTTGATTCCATATTGACAATTGCCAGGCTCATCGACGCCGTTAGTGTATGTGAACGAATCGTGCCTTGAGTGTGAACGAGTTCGCGCTGCGTGTGAGCGACTGGGCGTCCTGGCTCCGGTGCGGGGACCTGACTCCCTGCCCACGACGCAGCAACAACCGGCCCCGGCATCCTACCTTGTGACCGCACCTTTTGAGGGAGAACTTTTCGATGCAGCACATAAAGCCAAATATAGGTAAGCATGAAAAATACTTCCATTTGCACCATTGCAGTATATTTTCTTTCAGCTGTCATCTCTTAATCTGAAATACAATGAATTATTGATCATTGCTTTCGGGTAAGCACTATATTCTATCCATAATTGGCGTCGTCTTATTACTTCATATGGGATATTTTATATCTGTATTAGTATTCTTTTATGTAACCTGTAGTTCTGTATTAGGAAATTGCTATGACCCCTAATGTAAAACGTTATACATTCAACGAATTATTGTCATTTTTAAAGGACCTTCAACTTCTCGATGTCTATTCAAATTAACGATCAATAGAGAATGGACAATAAACATGCTATATGCGTGTAAAGTAATTATGAAACGATTGCTTTCTATTATTTATTACATATAAAAGTAGGCCACAATTTTAACTGTTTCAAATTATATTGGAGCATATTTAGATAACAATAGTCTGACCGTTGTCTTAAAGCATTTAATCGATTATGCTTTTTTACCTTTAAAAACCTTTACGCATTTTTATTTTTGATTAATAACAACGCGTTACTTATGAGTTATTACTTATTGTGTTTAGTAGCCTTAAATCAAAACGCTTGTATTTACTTTATTTTACGTACTCTCATTGTTTCGGCGTGTAACCGAAAACCAATTGATGAGATTAGTTGTTTATTATTCCTTATGCCGCCGTCACGGCGCTTATTTGCTCGGTGGAAATTAATTTGGGATATTTACTTATCACTTTTCTCGGTACCGCTTGTGTGTGCAATGTGATTCACATTGCATATTGTTCTTCATTATTGACATTTTAAATGATGCAGAGTGAAAGTCGTACCTTCCTTCGAATCTAAATATATAGTTATTTCTAAAATTAAATCGGGAATTGCCCTTTGCTGTTTTAATGGTTATATTTACTCATACAGATTAACAAATCACTTACCTGCAATTCGCATAATGTTATAGTAAAGATTTTAATACCTTTCGTGTTAATGGTAGCAGATACCAAATTCATAAGTAGATAGAGAAAAGACAAAGTTAAAGGATGTAATTATATTTTTGAATGTGTCCCGATAAGTCTCTCAGCAATAATGAAAATCCCAACCCCTAATAATATAGTTAATTATTATCAGGAAAATGTTAAAACCTAAAAACTGACACAAATTATTTTCCTAAATGAGTGAACCACAAAGGAAACAAATTCATTAATTTATGCCGTCTTTCTATGTACCTACCTCACTTAGCAGATAAGGTTAAGTTGAATTAATTATATTACATAATATATCTACTACCAATTAATTTAAAATGAATTTATGAGTGGATTTTTTTTATAGTAGTTAGTCATAATAACCTTGTACTGTTATATTAACATGGATTTGAAAGATCAGTAAAATTAATTACTCTGCGTGACTGCTGGCGCCGCGACACGCTACAACAATTTAATAGTCAACCTTACCCTGAAATTACTCTGGGGTTCTTAAACGTTCAAAGAACCCTCCACTAATAAAAACTGTAGCTCAGTGTTCCACGGAACGATGTAAATAAAGGTGCGAGTAGGTGTAGCATGAAGCGACGACGCTCGGCGTAGCGCGAGGGTCGCCCTTGCGGCCGCGCGACGCTCCTTGCTATTTTCGGCCTTACATTCCTCGCGGCTGTTTTCCAATCTAACGTGAAACGCATAACGCGCGTGTCGCTTGCGCTTTGTTTCGGCATACTTTCATACAATTTCTTCTGTTATCGTGATGTTTTTAGATTACTAATTTGATAGTTAAAGCTACGTTTGATAATTCTCGTAAATGTTTTTGAAAACGTTCATGGCTATGTATGATTTTGCAGTTATTTGTAACCAATGTGTCACCAATGTGTGTATTTTACGCCGGACTAGTGTCTGATTAGATTACTCAGTGAAGTGCCAGTAGAATAAGTCATATTTTAAAATGGGACCCACGCGGTTACCACCAACACCCGAAGAAGAGGAACTTCCTCAGCAATTGAATGATCCAAAAACTCCGGAAATTGATTCATCTAAATACGAAATGTAAGCATTGTCAACGTTACTCTCTGTAATTAATTTAAACCATATCTTTTGTGTGCACTGTGGACACATCTATGGAAACGTTAATAAGCCGCTGAATTAAAAAAAAATGAAGCCACAATAATGATTAATTATCATTACTATTAGAAATAACGTTTAGTACCAACACTATTCGAACAACACTAATAAAAACAAACACATACGTATTAATATTGAAATCTTATAAACCTTATCATATTATAAATGTGCATACACAAATCAAATGACATCAAGTCCTTACTTCTATAGAAACGGAGTTGTTAACTATTTAAAGTATATTTATTAGATACACATAGTATGTACTACAATTAAATACGAAACAATAATTATTATTTTACGACAACTGAAACCCACGATTAACCTAATTTAATATGTATGATTGCTTACATTACATTTTCTGCGAATCGAAATATAATTCGTCAGAAGTCAGAACTATTTCTATCGTCCGTAGCCGCAATGCTAGTATCCTGTCCGTGACGTCTTGATGCGTGCATTGCGTCGTCGGCGCGTCACGATCGCTGTTTATATATTGTATACCTAAACACATAATATTATATTGACATCTTTAAAATATCATCATCATCAGCCCTTTTTAACGTCCGACTGTTGGGCCCGGGCCTCCCTCAGTACGAGGGGGACCAGGCCGTAGTCCACCGCGCTGGCCTAGTGCGAGTTGGCGGACTTCACATGCCTTTCGAAAACTTGCAAGGTTTTCTCAGACATGCAGGTTTCCTCACGATGTTTTCCTTCACCGTAAGACAAATGGTAATCATGATATAAATGATTCGCACATGAAAATATCAGAGGTGCGAGACTCGGATTTGAACCCACATCACTCGGTTATCCAAGCGACGCGTTACCGCTGGGCCACCACCACTGTCTTTCAAAATATAGTTTCAGAATTATCTTAGAGTATAATATAATCGATTTCGAAATATGTATTTACTTAGACGTTCCATAAAAGAGGTTGTATTAAAAGTGAGATGCGGAATATGTAGGACTGTGGGTACTTTCCTGTTTTGCAATTCATACAAAATCACATTTCCTGTTGAGCACTTGTGCGTATTATTATCTATCACTTTAGTCTGTTAACAACTTGTTAAACTACTATAGTCAATACGCGAAGAAAAAATATATATTGATTGCACACTCTTACTGAGTGTGACACACCACCTAGGATTTTAAGATAATTTGTATTCATATCAAATTTTTGGACTTTACATCATGTATCTTAGTTTACAATATACGAGCATCTCAATTTGTTTATATGCATTAGAGCACATCCTGTAAATAAACACGTGCAGTTTTCGAGGGTTATTATAGTATCCAGGGATTTTGTTACGTGCTGCCTGCACTTCTGGGTAAGAGCTTCCCTCGAGCTTCAATACGAGGAGAATCCAAGGACATAGAATTACACAATACCATGCTGGCCAAGTGCGGGTTGGTGGAATTCAAACGCATCTTAAAAACTTGCTAGGTTCTTTCAGCTATTACCTGCGGTGTTTTCTTTCACTTTAAAACAAAAGTATTAATGACATTGGAAATAATTCGCATACGAAACAAAGTCATGATTCGTCGTGTTCAGCTACAACAATAAACTCCTATAATGATTATATTGGTACTATGCGATGCGTACCCGTATGTATAAATTATGTTGATGATTGCAAAGAGGATATAAGATATTATAATCAAATAGGAAATTTATTCCGTTTGCCTCCCTATTCTAATAAACAATAAAATTAAAATAAAAGTTAAAGTAAGTGTTTAGACAGTAAAATAATTTGTATAATTTCGTAAAATTTCAAGTTGATATTTAAAATTCATATTCAATAAATATGCCTCAAGTTCATGAGACAAAATATGCAGTTAAACTCCTTGTTTATGCTAAGCCATATCTATTTTGGTTTCAATCATAATCTCAGTCACAAGTGGTTGTATGTAATCTGCTGAGCATGATTAATGTATTGGAATTTATGAATACCATTTAGACTCTGTTGTGTGTGAATTATTGCTTTTACATATTTATGTACCTAATGGAGTTGCAGAGGCATTTGATAGCCAAAGCATTTATTTTCTTTTTCATTAACACGTGACTTTACTTCCTGTTCAAAGTATACAAAAAGAACATATTATTTGTAAAGACGAAAGAACATTTAAAGTAAAGACGCGTACCATAGATAGATGTGGAATGTAAAATCTGTGTAACAGTTTAATAACAGTCCTCGGAAGTCGATAATAACATCTTTGACAGACAATTTTTGTAAAATTATGCCACTTTCGTTCATTTCATTGTTGTTACGAGACTAGAAATAAATTTGGTCACCAAAGTATATAATAAAATGTATGTTTCTTGACAGGGTACTGGGGCCTACTGCAGTTCTGCAGTTGGCGGAGCGGGAAGAGCCACCACCGGCAAATGCGCGACCGCTCTACTCGCTAGCAATGCGAGGAGCAGTCATATGCTTCTCGGGATTTCGAAAAAAAGATGAACTTGTATGTATTTTGAATTCTACACATACGCATAAATTAGTTTTGCATAATTTTAAACTATTGATATCGATTTGAAAACAAAACAATAGATTTTAATACTTGTTTATTTTCTTTAAGACGTACCTGATTACCTTGATCCACTACATGGGTGGTTCGATCCGAAAGGACATGTCGAGTAAAGTGACGCACCTAATAGCGGCGGCCGCGACGGGGGACAAGTACCGGTACGCGTCGGGCTTCGGGCTGCCGGTGCTTGCGAGGTCCTGGGTCGACGCTTGCTGGGAGCGTCGCGACGATTCCCAATGTCTGGCCACTAATGATGTTATGATTGTAAGTTTAATAAAAAAAATATTTCAACGGACTACTGCTATTATAATTGCGAAAGTTTTTGTGTGTTGTGTATGTACAATATAATATATTTGCTTGCTACTTCTTTACGTTGAAACAGCTGCTATGAATGAAGTATAATTAATTAATATAGTTATAAATCAGAGGAGAGACTAAGGTTTTAGATATCTCAAAGCTTATTACTTATATAATTGTTACAGACAGTGCTATAGGTACTAAAAATTATTATTATTTCTATACTAATATTATAAAGCTGAAGAGTTTGTTTGTTTGGTTGAAAGCGCTAATTTCAGGAACTACTGGTCCGAATTGAAAATTTCTTAGTGTTACTTCATGCTACGACCAATAGGAGCGGAACATTAATGGAAAATGTTGCAAAAACGGAAGAAAAATATTTCTTTTGATTTTCAGCCTTTAGAACGCGAGAGGAGCCGCGGGAAAGGCTAGAACTAAATATTTGCGTAATCTAAGTACGAGTTCCACTGTTGCGTACCAAAACTGTTGCTTTTGTGACAAGGAAAATAACATTTTAATTATGATAATAATTATTTTACAAGATAATGTTGTTTATAATATGTTAAATAGAGGTAGTTTTCCAAGTTAAGTACCTACTCATTTGCCTTTTTACTTATTAAAATAATAGATTGCTAAATTACAAATAGGCCTCTTTCCTATAAAATTTAATATATTTTTACTTGACCTAAAGACGATTATATTACATACTTATTTGTTTACAGAAAGAGCACAAATTAAAAGTGTTTGCTGGAGCGCGGGTGTGCTTCGTGGGCTTCCCCGAGGATGAGACGCAGCACATGGCGGACGTGCTCGCCAGCAACGGCGGCGCCACCTGCCCCCTCGACGACTCCGACTGTACCCATGTTGTGAGTGTTGACCCTTTACTTAATTCCATTACATTATACGGTAGAAATGGAAAATTAATTTTCTTAACATAAATAATACAAATTTATAAATTTTAGTTAGTGTAAAATTGAATATTTTTAACCTGCATATTTTATTATAAAAAACTATTTATCAAAACTAAGGTAAAAAGAAAAACAATATGTAAAACTAAATATAAACGAAGCCATCAATACAACAATAAATTCCTACTTATAAATGTTAATCACAGAGCGTTTACCTCCGAATACTTAACATGCCGACTTATTTATATACTATAGTATATGGCACATTAGTCACTAATTTTAGCATTATGAAATCAGCATGCATGTAGTATCCTTGAAAACTCAAATCACTATTAGTTTAGTTACACTGTAGACATTATAAATTATGGGTAGCGGTAGTTATTTCCTATTTATTATATTATTTTTCACTTTCTGTTTCTCTTATACGTGTCGAGTATTTAGCGAGATATTCAATGTCAGCTTTTGTTTGTTAAGCAATTCACGCGCAAACAAATGCTCAGATTCAGTAAAATTTTGTTATTACGACATCTGTATATGTGCTAGAGAAGTTAAAGAGCGATTACGCAAAATCGACGTTTGAGTGTATTCTGCAGATTAGCATTTACTTCTTAGAAATGCTCATTTAAACTTGTTTTCGACATAATCATTTAACCCACATGATCCAATGAGGCACAGCGCCTAGTAGTACCACAAGTAGCCAGTAATTCCCTTCCGCACGGCGCGAAGTCAACCCATTGTCTGTTTCATTTGTTTCACCAGCTGTAGCATTAAAACGGCTTTTATCATTGCTTTAATTTATTCCATTCAAAATCTATCCATATTCAAAGCTTATTTATATTGACAGGTATTTCGCAAGACATAACATTTATATACGATGTTGTACTGTTTGTTTACATTTGTCATTTCACAGCAACAGTTTGTACTATTTTTCATCCGCTTTGTATTCATTTCACAACCTTGAATATGCTTTGATGGATGGTCGTTGAAAATTGCGCACATTTTAATTTTTACCCTATTCCCATACTTTTACTTTTTAGTTACTCTTATAAATTATTAATAAATTAGATTATGAATAAATATGACACCTTTACGTTACTCTTGAACGGAGATCTGCTTCTATGTGTCTAACTTTTCTATCACGACAGTAATAAAACAGTTGTGCATGTTTGTATTTGGAATGGCTTCATTACATCATTGCGTGGTGTGTTTCACACATGTTTCAGGTAATGGCCAATGGGGAGACTTTCGGTCGTTCGCTTATCCTTTCACCACATCTCAACACTCCCGACTCATCCGCAAAGCCCTCCCGCTCCACACCTAACCGATCCCAAACTACTCCAAAGAGCTCTCTTTACCGTAGACTGTCGGCACGTCTATCGGGCCGCCGCGCTAGTCCAAACAAACTAACAAACCAAACCAACGAAGATAAACGAGACGAAACTGATGAACGCTTACGACTTGCGAGAGGCAGTATTAGATATAGTTTAAGTAATGATAAGGATAAATCCCAATCTGAAGATATCAGTATTATTAATATAGATAAGTCGTTTGTTGACGATGTTAGTTCTAATGTTCATGATAGAAATAGTTCACATGTTGAAATGCGAAAGCATAAAAATAATGATAAAGAAAACAAGTACTTATCGCAAATCATTTATGGCGGTGCCAAGATGAATAACAAGGAAAAGAGAGAAGTTTTTAGAAACAAATCAATAAATGTTTTCAACATAGATTGCTTAACAGAGGCAGGTTCTCTGAATTCTTCGCTCACTAAAAGTTTATGCGATTTAGATTCAAAAGATGAAACAGAATTTCCGATGCCAGTCTCGTCGAGAAATAAAGAACTACAACAATCGAACACCACTATTTCTTCTGGTAAGAAGAGAAGCCGAAATTCTACCGACTCTAATTTCCAAATAAGTGCCATAGATAGTAATAATTTATCTCCCGATAAGTCTGAAGACGTTAATTGGAAGTCAATAAAAAGGTTAAAGATCAAAGATTCTTTTAAGTTCAAGAATAAACCTACTATTTTTAAAAGAACTAAAAAAGAATCTGTTTCTAAAACATCAGGCGATATAACAATAGAAGCTGTGAGTCCCGATAGCGTTAAACCTACTGACCCTGCAGGTGAATTCGTTGCTTCGACTTCCTCGCCTATTAAAGAGTTTGATAACATATCCATTTCGTCTATGAATATTAGTAAACAGTCCGGATTTTTTGATATTTCTTTTGCTTCAATAAGAAGTTCGAAAACTGTAAAGTCGGCTTCCAAATTGCGAAGAAGCGTGAAATCTTTCACTGCTTCCTTTCGAAGCGAGCGGAAGAAGAAATATGAAAAGAGAGCCGAACGTAACACAGTCGAAGTGGATCCTTGTCATCTACCGCAAGAGCTAAAAAATGTTTCGACACCAAAGAGAGACTTGGACGATATGAACTTTGATATATCTCCGGTGCAAGTGGACACGGTGGACAGCACCGACATGAGAACTCCGATCAGAGACGACCCGGACGTGGACGAGCTAGATGACTCGGCGGTGTTTAAGACGCCACAGAGCACGTGGCTGCGAGCGCACCGCCACACGGTATGCGGCGGCCCCGCCCCCCGTCCCTCCCCCGCCCCCTCGCCGCGCCGCGCCGAGCTGCGCGCCTCGCCGCCCCCCACCCGCGACGCCCGCGCCTTGTCGCAATGCCATGGACTATCGCTACCGGTACTAACCCCATTTAATTACACTACTAAATATTAGATTAAGCTTGTCATGACGATATGGTCGTAAAGGAGATTCATTTTAGAGCAACGGACATCGCTTGCAAGTCGAGGATACGAATACATTCTCGATAACTCTTCGCTGTTATGCTTGCATGTTACTTCGAATGTATAGGTGCTTATAGATCGTGCACAAGGAGGTATAAGTTGTATTACTTTCTACTGTGAAAGGTTATTAAAGAGAAGCAGTAGAAATTATTACTTAAATTATTTTGAATTTAAAATATACACGTCAAATTGTTGTATTCAAATTGAATTCGTATGATTAAGGTAGTGGACGAGCACAACACAGTTGTAGCACCGGAGTGTTCGCCGCGTGTTCATGTTGTCAAAGCGGAATGGTTCTGGGCCTCGGTACAAAATGAAGAAGCACAAGACGAAAGAGAATTTCTTTTCAAAGATGTAAGTAACAATAAAAATTAATTATAGTCTTAATTTTTTTTAATTCAATTTAGATTAAGTTAAATTTTGATAAATAATTTATTCAATAAAACTGGTAAAATTTATAGTTGCAACTTTGTAAAAGTGTCATCAATACTATATTATGATTTTAAAAAAAAGTATCAATAAATAAATACATGATTATGCAATCCATACATGAAGTACTTGGAAGAGCTGTCGCGGCGGTCGTCCGTGGGCGGGGCGTGCGCGGTGGGCGGGGTGGGCGGTGTGGGCGGGGCGTGCGCGGTGGGTGGGGCGGGCGAGGCAGAGGGAGGCGCGGGCGCGGCGGGCGGCACGCCGGCGGCGCTGCAGCGCCTGCGCAAGCGCAAGCTGCGCGGCGGCGACGCGGCGCTGCACAAGCGGCGCTCGTCCGTGGGGGACGCCGTGCTGCTCAGCCTCTCCGGCAACCTGCTGGATTGTACGCCCTCGCCCGATGGCAAGCAGCTGCTTGAAGGTTTCTTGTTTTAAATATATAAATTAACTTGTATATTGTAAATTTAGAAATATTAAGAGTTAAATAATTCAAATAGAGATTTTATTAATTCAGTAGCGTTATTGTAAAACTGTATGAAATATATATTTTTTGTTGTTACATTCAAAGTAAACAATTTTTTAATTACTTTCTTACAGAGTCTGAAGTACCTGATAATGTGGTGCGAAAATTGATGTCCCCGCGACAGCAAGTTTTTATGGAATTACTTCAAACAGAATCAAATTATGTTGGAATACTGCAGACAATTGTAACTGTAAGTTACAAGTCCAAATATGTATTATGAATTTTACAAATGCTGTCATTTTGTATAATAAATTAATGAAAATATTTATCATGTTTTTCTATTGTTTTATAGATGTTCAAACAACCGCTGGAAGAGATGGCTGAGGAAGACACCAATAATGGCAAAAATCAAGCATTGCTCAATAACACTGAACTTAAAATAATTTTCGGCAATTTACCGCCTATTTATGAGTTACACCAGTAAGTAAAGATCAAAATTTTCACTGTATCATAAGTTACCACCGATTATAATATATAGTAAATGCCTAATAACACTTTATGTGTGATGGATATGCAAGAGCAGCTTATCTGTCAACTAAATATATTATGATGACAAATTCGACCAGCTGTACAAGCATACAAAAACTTTCTCATTAATAATAGTAGTTTATTTTTTTTAATTGAACAATTCTACTTATATTATAAAGCAGAAGACTTTGTTTGTTTGGTTGAACGCGCTAATCTCAGGAACTACTGACCCGAATGGTTGGATAGTCCGTTTATCAAGGAAGGCTGTAGGCTATAATATTACATCACGCTACAACCAATAGCATCAATTCCAGCCTTTAGAATAGACGAAGCCGCGGGTAAGGCTAGTTTATCATGAAATGAATGCAGAAGTAATATTGATTTACAGGCGTATGCTGGAGGAGCTCCACTACGCGCAGGCGCACTGGAGCGAGGAGGTGAGCATCGGCCGCCTCGTGCTGCGCTACACGCCTGACATGGTGAAGGCGTACCCGCCCTTTGTCAACTTCTTCGAGAACACCAAGGAGATGCTGCAACAATGTGACCGTGAGAACCCAAGGTAACATAAGATTTAGTACTGTTTGATATTTCTTTATACTACACATTTAAAATATGTATTAAAATAAACACGTTTTTATTATCAAATTATGATGTTCTCATCTGGGTTTGATTTAGACACTTAACAGTTTTTCGCAATATGTTAGAAGTTATACACTAGAATCTAAAGTAATTATTATAATTTATTTTGTAGTTAAGCTATTGAAAGACGTTTTTACAAATTAATTGAAAATAGTTTACTCATCATTTTTTATTTGATAATATTTTGTTACTTTTCGGATTTTGAATTATTATGATTATTTTGATTTTTGGTTCCCGACGTTTCGAATGCTTTAAAATCAAAATAAATCGCGACAAAATCCGAAAAGATAGTTTATAAATGAAACTACTACAAATTTTTTATTTTGTTTTAAATACTCATTGCATTATTTTATTTATTTTAGATTTCATGCATTCCTGAAAATCTGTCAAACCAAACCAGAGTGTGGCCGACAAAGTTTACAGGAATTATTAATAAGACCAGTGCAGCGATTACCTAGTATAAGTTTATTGTTAGATGGTAAGTTTCTAGTATGTTAACATTTTTTGACTGACATGACATACGTAATATGTATAGTAGAACTTGTACAGTAGAAGTCTGTTTTTTACATCTGTGTTTAAATAAAATAAAAAGTACGAAAAAGTTTTGTTCAAAAAAAATTTTGTTACTTTAGAGCAATGAGATTATAAAAGACTAGAGGAGCAACTACCAATAAAAACATTGCAAAAAAAGGTACCCACTTACGCGTTTAAAAGTCGTAGCCATAGACGTATTAACTAAGGACGAGACACATAAGCTGACGTACCTTTACCGGCCTTGACAGTAATTAGGATATTTTAGGCCTGGCCGTTTGATTTTACGTCAGTCTCAAGCACTTACTTGTCAACAAAACATCTCCCAAAAATGACTAAATGTTCTATTAGATGGTGTAAAAACTATAGCAGCGGAAGCAGCACTATTTCTTTTCACTTGTAAGTAATATATTTTATTACATTTAATGTTATTTATCACAAAATTTGAGTAAATGTAAAATAAAATTTCGTATTATTCAACTATGTTAAATATAGTCGATATATCTATGTATTGTTGACATCTGACAACCATCATAAAATGACTGGATTATACCGTTCAAAACAAATGACAGAACCGTCGAGTAAGTCCATTTGACATCGACTAGTGCTTGACAATGTCGAAAAATATATCGATATTTGACGAAATAACTAAGCGAATAATGGATGTTATTTGTACAGTACAATAACATAAAATACTTTTATCGCAGTATCCTACAATCTGATGACAATAAATTTATAATAATATTTTTATAATTAAATAAAAACATTATAAATGCAAAAATTATAATTAGTATGTGTACTTAATTTTTATTTTATTTTAACACATAAATTACACAAAATTTTAGATTTCCTAGGGATCCTTCTCGAAAGAGAAAAGAAATTCTTAACAAAAAATTTGAAGTCTATAATAATTATAATTGAGTAAAAAGTTCATAACAATGTCCTGCTTATTTTAGTATAATTAAAATATAAATACCGGAAGCTTACCCCACCTTTATTCTCCCTTTATTTTCTTTGCCTTACAGCTTATTTATGATACGCCTTTTCTTTCCCATTCGAAAACGTTCTGGGTTTGATTGTCGGCGAAAAATCAAACAATATTTATTATTAATATTTAAAATGTCATTGATGTATGTATTTTATCGACTACGTTCAAGCACTAGCATTAGAGTGAATTTTGATGTATTGTGTCAATTCTTTGTGTGCGTTATACTTCAAATGGTTGAAAGTGTTTTCATGCATTTGTATTTTTTGACTGGTCCTTAGGTAATACGTCCATGGTCGTAGCTTTGAAACTGATAGATAAATATGTCAATCCGTCCCAATAATTTATGTTTGTCTCATTTTTTCTATCGCAAACTAATTACCATAGAGAAGGATGTATGTATAAGGCTAATTACTTTGAAAAGAGACAAGACATTGTCATCGACGAAACGGTTAGGTGCTGCCATTGATCAACTTTAATTAATTAATTTCCCCAGAATTTCAAAAGAAAAACGAAGTATGAATTATTTATTTATTTATGAAATATCTTTTATTCGACGGATCTTTTAGAGAAATTGATAAAGACTAGGTAGATTATGATGGAAAAAAGCGTTAGTGTATATTATATGTATTTAAAAACTATAAAATCAAGATGAAATAAGTAATAATTATAGTTTCTAATTGCTAGATTAACACAGTTAGGAACTAGAAACTAAATACTATCTAAAAATTCTCTAATATTTAAATACAAATTCAAATAGAAGTTTATTTGATTGTTAAGTTTTATTTATTTATTTATTGAAGTGAAACTTCTTTAGAATCGTTGTGATTTCAAACTCGATGAAACGAAAAAATAAGTCCATAGTACCAGGCACTCAGGGACGGGGAAGAGTTAGCGTTAATTTAAATTCCAGATTTACTTCTGATATGTGTACTTTGTACACACGCACTTTCTTATTTATTTATTTATTTAGCAAAAGTGAACCGATTTTTTCTTCATACAGCATAACACTATTGCACGTATACCATAAGGAATAACAATAATTTTACATTTAAAAATAAATAAAATTTAATTTACTGGTTAGGTGGTTTAGGTGTTTAAATTTAAGAAAAATGTTATATTGAGGTAAAATAAACGTGATTGTACTATTTCTTCAATCAGTGAGTGAGTACTATACTGCAGTGTGTCTAACAAAACATTTTTTAATAATCAATTTAAACTTACACTAACATAATGTTTGTTTTCAAACGTTTTCATTTACTAAATTCCCAACAGTCAAGGAAATTCTAAATCGTATATACTGGAAACATTTATGACAAATACGATGTTGGATAAATTTATTTCTTCTTATAATGTTTTTATGGATAATCTGGAGAAAATCATACAAATTTACTTGTGAAAAGTAACACCACTTGCTTTATTAATCTTTTCAGACCGTGATTGATGCACTTTAACCACACATTTCACCATTTTGATTATTTTTATTGCCAAGCAACCGCTCTGTTGACATCCAGCTGACAACTGAGATCTAATATGCCCGTGGACATATTCAATGTAGTCCCGCATCGATGCCGTACATTGCTTATCTAGTCCTATATAACATCATTGCTTTAGAGAGACATGGTAAATTATCAGCACATATGCTTATGGTGGAACTGATTAAAACTTCAGAGAGATATAATTCATTACCTTAGAGAGCTGTCATCCCTTACATGCTTATTGTATTGGAAGGTAAAATACAGCTTTCCAGTTCAAAATACTTCTTACCATATAGATTTTCAAAATGTTTAATACTTACGTCAATTATTTATATTTTGGTGAAAGTGTTAATAATATTATATTTATTATTAGAATTCACTGCTATTATATTAACTCGCAATTATTTTGTTTTTAATGATTACCATTACTTTGTTTCGACACGTGCAGATATCTTGAAGCACACGCACAAGAGCAACCCGGACCACGCGGCGCTGGTGTCGGCGCTGGCGGGCCTGCGCGAGGTCATGTCGCACATCAACGAGGACAAACGCAAGACGGAGGGCCAGCTGCAGATGTTCGACATATACAATGATATAGATCAGTGTCCGGTACTTGTTTTGTGTTTTAAGATTACCACATTTTAAAATCCATACAATAGTAGATTATATTGGATTTTAATACTGTCAGGTGTAAACAGTGATGAAAACTGAATATTTTTAAAGCTTAGAAGTTAAACTGTTGCATTGTAAGATAATCGTGAGCCTCACTCACGACTCGACTTAAATGCCTTCGCTAGACGACTATATGGATAAATTATTAGTCTAAAATACTCGTATATTACTACGACAAATGCTAATTATTATACTTTTTTTTTTCTTATAACGTTTTACTTCATTGCAGGCTCACCTAGTGTCGTCACATCGATCGTTTGTGTCTCGCTGCGAAGTAGTGGAGCTGTCGAAGGAATTGTCTGGGCGTGGCGACCATCTCGTTCTGTTTCTTTTCACTGATACCATGGAAGTGTGCAAAAAGAGATCAAGGGTAAGAAATTTTTAATAAACCGTTAAAGTTCATTATATTGAAGCAAAAATTTTTAAAAATAAATAGTACAATACCATCATGTACCAACAAGACAGTGTTAATTTTATATTTTATTCTCATTAATAGTAATGATGAATATTTAAAATATTTGAAACTTTGTCAGGCTTTCAACAGTAAAAGCCCAACAAACGGCACCGGCACCATGCGAATAGGCTCCAGCAAGCCGTACCGCCACATATCGCTCATGCCGCTCAGCACCGTCAAGCGCGTCGTCGACATTCGGGAGGCGGAAGGTGAATATCATCTCTTATCTCATTTTTTATATGTACATAGTTTTGTAGAATTTTAAGTTCCATGATAAAGTGCTAATGCTCGGTATACCTAGGGTATATAGAATGAAAATATTTAAGCTTGTGTTTTATAAAGAAACAAAACTGTCAAGTATATATTTTCGTTTTATCTTAATTATTGTAAACACACCAATTTTATTACAGTAATTCCTATTTATTATAATAATTATACCTTTAATGATTTTTGAATTATTCCTCGTTCTTAGATTAATTATATAATCGCTACTATCAAATTAAGTAACGATTTGCTATTTTATATATAAGAGCTTGTTTGACAGAACATATTTAAATTTATTTTATTATTTTCTTCCGCAGACTGTCACAATGTATTCGCACTGATGTGCCGCAGCAACCAGGAGTTGAAAGAGAAGCTGTACTCCTTCATGATCACGGACGAGACGGTCGACAAGTCGCACTTCCTGCGCCAGCTCTGCCGGCAGATGGCCAACACCGTGTGCAAAGCTGATGCCGTATGTCTTATTTCTCATTCTTGATACACTATATCGACATCATAAAGCGTTAAAGTTGTATTTGTTACTTTGAACATAGTTATTTATGGAATAACCAGTTCAACTTGAAATTTCTTGTATATTTTATAGTTATTTATAGTTGAGACAAGTAACTTCATGCTCATTATTATATTACGCAAAAATATTAATATTTGAGTTGCTTATAACTGTTTTATTTGAATAATGAAAAACAGTTGACCTGTTAACGTAACGTTAGGGAAATTTATTTATTTATTTATTTACGAAATTTTCTTCTTTTCTTTAATTTACGGAAAATGGTTGCGTTTGTTTTAAAAAAATAGTGAATAGCTATATCCTGTTACAGGATAAATTCCTAGCCTGCCTGGAGTCGCATCAGCTCGACATCGACACCAGCGATCTGGCGCTGAGTACGCTGTCCAAGGTGTCTAAGTTTGCCGCGCGAACCCGCATCAAGGTACATACGCACGTGTGCACACGCTTTGTACATACACATATATAATTCGCGTCATGTAAAAAGAACGCTGGCTGTCAAGTTGCGCTGAGGCGATTTATCGGCCAAGTTGGTGATAAGACGCGGGGCCTCGAGGCACACGTCGCATGCTTTCCGGCTCGCTATTGGTTCGTCAGTTCAAAATACCATCGCGCACACAAAAGTTAGTAATTACAAAATGATTTAATATAAAAAAAAATATAGAAAAAATTTTTTTAACGTATATTGTTTTATAAAGAGAGAGTCTGATAATAATGCAGTTAATAATTTTAAAAAATATATTAAATTAATTAATTATATTTTTTGTAAATAAATTAAGCATTCTACACTGAATCAAACATATTTTATTAATTAAAACAATTCTATTAAATGACATTCCATCTAATATATTTTTCGATGTACCTGCCAATAACCAATATACGTCGCGAGCGAAAGGCTAGTTCAAAAATAAAAGAATAGGCTTAGTAATTTCGTATGCGAATGTACTCATGCGCAAACACACCCCCACCATTTTCCTCCAGCGTTCTTTTTACGTGACGCGAACTGTACACATAAATGAATATCACAGTATAAAAATCCATACAGTACGCAATTGCGTATTAATTTTAACGGAAATAATGTCATATGCATTGTTCATAATACCAATTGTTATGGTGAATGGTATGGAAGTTGAATAGCTCTAGTGCAATGTTGTGGCAAGTTATACCCATCAAACTGTTTCTCAACTGCCATAATATAAAAGTCAGTTACATGTTATCTTGTATAAGAAAACTTAGTTAGACTGTATTAAATGCTTGGATTAGTAGACTGTGATATTGCTTTTATATTGTACACTGTTAGATGAAACTAAACATACAGTTTTGTATAACAATCATAATTATAATGTACATATTTTTTTGTCAAATAGCGTAGGTTACTTGATTTTATTTTCTCAGCATGTCACACAGTTTAGAATAGTTTATAGCTTAGCTTACGTCGTCAGTAACAAGTAAGTTAACATTTTTGGTAAGTACTGGCAAAATATGTAAGCAGCTCGGTCACTAAGGCATGAACATCTTACATATTAAACTTAATATCAGTACATTTGCAACATACATAATATTATACAGCTATTAAAGAAATTGAATAATTGAAGCTAGTGTAAAGTATGAATGAGTAGGTAGAAGCATCTTAGAAAAAATTATTTTTAGTTGAATATTTATAGTTATGGAGTAATATAATGCTAAAATAAGTTTGTAGTAAACAGACTTCTATATTAATAATGTGTATTAATAAAATATACAGAGTTTATAAATACACAGGTTCATATATTTTATCGCACAATTAAAAGTTTTACATTTACCTCTATGACCTGTGTACTTCTTTTGTGACAACTGTATAGAAAAGATATAAATTGGATAAAGCAAATAAGAGAGTGATATACCAATACATAGAAGTATTCATTCAGTTCAAAAGCAGCAGGTTTTACATATAAGTCAGTATAATCGTAAACAAAATACATCGGTTCCCATGACGTGTGGTGGCAAAATATAAAGTGGCCACTGGTGTGTTGTAGCTGGAGGCGCTGGCCGGGCTGGGCGGCTGGCTGCGCGCAGACCCCGGCGCCGTCCTGCTTGACACATGGGTATTGCGCGCTCACTTACTCGCACAGGTCTGACACCCGCCGTCCCGCTCACACGCCCCCGCGCCCACTAGCTGCTTCCTGTCGCACCAGTCATGCCAATGTCGTGTCATCGTCCTCAAACGATACTGGACTTTGAATCGTTGTATTAGAGTGCATTATGGCTTACCTTATTTTAGATTGGTTCGCATCGCTTTTCAAATGTTTCACGCATATCTTAATTTATGTTCTAATTTTATTGTATACCAATTTTTAAAAGTTGTCAATGTTCTAAATAGCCATCTTTAATGGGTAGACGTTAATGTTTCATTGGGAAGTACATAATATATTTAATTGAAAATTATCTTTTATCCATATTATTTAAATTGTTAGTTGTCACTTCATTTAGAACTACTGTTCAAAATTTTCGTAATGTTGGCAACACGCAGGAATCAGCGTGTGTTTCGGTGAATTTTGGCTTTAATTAAAAAACTAATAATAATAGCGCTCATTTCACTTAATAAAGGTGTCATATCAATGATATTGGGAACAATAGAACTAATAATACTTAATATC
Organism: Boloria selene; assembly: GCA_905231865.2. Classification (NCBI taxonomy): domain Eukaryota; kingdom Metazoa; phylum Arthropoda; class Insecta; order Lepidoptera; family Nymphalidae; genus Boloria; species Boloria selene. Next base: position 6,816,794 of record HG993133.1, read on the forward strand.
ATCACACATCATATTTCATTTTAATCATGCTTATTGAAAAGCATGCAGCATTTGTGATTAACTGTTTGTGAGCGTGCCATACCTGAGGTTTTTGGGATACTTCTTACATCAATGTTTGTGTCGTAGTATTTGTTCTTACAGGGGTATTGGAACCGAATGTGATTTTGCATTTACTAATTATGTCATTCATACAGTTCATTTGGTTATATATTTATTAGTATTGTTTTATACTCTATATATTTCTATTACTATAATCCCTAAAAATGTATGGAACAACCTTATAATGTGAAGTATTTTATTGATGTTATTACAGTTATGAAATACCTATTAGAATAATGAGTCCCATTTTTTTATTTCCTGCTTTAATTTATTTTACTATCTAATGCAATGAAACGTGAAAAAAAAAAACAAAAAAATTAAATTAGGAAGTTTGTAATAGCCTTGATATCATTTAATAACTTATAAAAATATGTTTAAGCTATATTCAATTTTTTAATAATAAAGTAGTGTTATCACGTGAAGTACATTAGATTATTGCACGCAGGTGGGGCGTGCGCTGTCCTTCAACAAGACGCCCTCGAAACTGAAGCGCGCCATGTCGTCCATGATTTCCCCCTTCGGCTCCACGTCCAACCTCACGCCCGCGTCGCAGCTCGCGCAGATGAGGCTCGCCAGTTGCAATAATATAAATGTATGTCACACTTATTATGTACTTTATATTTCAAACTGAGTCAATCATTTCAATTTAATTATTTATGATTACTTCGAAAGAAATTAAAAAAAACATTTCTTATTGTTATAAATAAAGAATAACTTACCCTAGCTTCTCTGGGACGCCTTACAATAGCTTATCCGTTGCCTAAAGTAAAGACAAAGTAAATTTCAGCCAAATCCTTCAAACCGTTTCAGCGTGAAGGAGCAACAAGCTTTCGCATTCACAATAGTAATTCCATAATGTAATGCTGAACATTGTGTGCGCGCCAGGAGATGGGCGCGAGCGCGGGCGGCGGCGGCGCGGGCGGCTCCGTGCTGGTGGCGCCGCTGTCGGTGCAGCCCACGCGCAAGGCGGCGGGCGCGGCCGCGGCGCTGCGCCGCTTCTGACGCCGCTCCCACCGCCACCAGTGACACACTCGAGTGCCTATACAATGATTCTTATTTATTTTGTCCAGCTGTTGGAACACAAGTGCCTTGCTAGTATTGAAAGGATCGAACCGACAATCGGTTCGGTAGTCGTCTGATAGTATTATTTTGAAATGGAAGAGGAGTGGGAATGAAGAAACTTCATTCGTATGTTGTGAGTTAGGTTTAGTGAATCGATACGGCGAGACGCGTCGCGAGTACTCTAGTGCTTGTGGTATCGAGTTGTTCAACTATAAACCAAATGAAAATCGAATAAAATTAAATCAATAAGTTTTAGACCGGCAACAATCTGTGCGGTCTCATCTCCACTATTGGCGGCTCTAATTGTGTAGCTAGTTTTGGGATCTGTGTAATATCTTGAATAATTTAAATCAGATTTTAAAAAAAACTTTGTGTCACATAGTAATTGTATTGATATTATAAAATAGTCTTGAGTAATATGTACATATTGTGATATTTTAATTTAATTGTGAATTAGACAAACGTAGGTTAGAGTAGTGCTCGTATCCGGTCAAGTATCATGTCCGTCTCGTGCTGATTTTAAACGTTCCTAATATTTGCCTTATTTCTTATGAACGTTTAATTTATTAGATATCCGTTGGTGAACTTCGACAAGCGCCATCGTCCTTGTTCCTTCGTGCGTGTTTTGTCTGTTTTATTTAATAAATACAAAAAGTTTTACCAAAAAGCTCAAAAGCTGCGACACGCACCGACGTTATCATGTGTACTACTGCTAATATTAATGCTGCTACATTGTACAAAGGTCTATATTTATAAATATTTTAATGATTGAAAGAATAAACTTATTTTCCATCACTGGCTTTTTAATTTTTCCCCGTACTATACGTATATATTATTATCACTTGGGGCGGCGCGCCGGTCGCAGGAAGATGTAGGCATTGCGTGCGGCGCGGACGACGGGCGCCAACACTACGGCTGCCAGGGCAGCGCTCGCGCCGTACATGAACTCTACCGGCATTTCCGCACTCCATATTACCGACAGTTTTATTAAAAGTGTTGCCTGTTAAATGTTAAAAACTTAAAAAATAGAATTGAACGTACTATACTTAGGGATTTCATTTCCATTCATAATAGAATGATAGAAGGCACTAGATAAACATAGTTAATATTTTTTTACAACATATTTCTATTAATTGCTAGATTGAAAGACAAGGACTAGTTTGCAAAGTGTTTTCGTGATGAATTATTAAATTAATTATTTATTAATTGAATACTTCACGCGGCACTGAATTGCATAATATTCTTTGTATGAAATAGTATGAGACAGCGCACTACGCGGCTGTGCCGTGCAGTGCCGTGTCGCGTGTTAACGCCTAGTGCGCGCAGACCTTTATACTTACTATCACGACAGCGGGCAGGATCTGCCATTGAGTTCCGATCCTCGATGAACATGCATTTTCTTCGGTGGCTATGTTCATGTCAGAAATGAAATCGTGGCTGCGATAAAAGTAAAGTAGTGCCACTAGCTCTAAGAGACATATAAAAGGCATCGACACGCCCGTCATTATCGCATCGACACTTTCTAGTAGTGCTATCCCACCCTACAATAAAAAAGAACTAAAAAAATCATTTAAATTCGTATATTTATCTATTTTATTACAAAACATTACTTACAATAGTAGCGAATAAAAGATTTAGACCCATACAACTTAAAATAATGCCGGCCACGACGGCCTGTTCTGCAAAGCTGTAACAATATTTATAAAATAATATTTATTAGTAAACAGTGTTAAATTTAATACATACTACATGTTAATTATATAGAATAAAATAATAAAAAATGTGTACCTATAGGCTTTAGGTCTTAAAGTAAGTTTGTTAGCGCAATCAAAAGGTTAGGTTAGGTTAGGTAATAATTATAGTAAATTTCGCTACTTACACTAATTTCACTTTGTACTCAAATATGGTGTGTAAAGATGTTTTTACAAGAAGAAATGCTACAGTCAAGTAGGAAAACATTAACCCAAGAAATACAAGGGCTGACCTAGAAAACAAGTATCTTTAATTGTTATGTATGGAATAAGTTCACAGCAAAATCGAAAAACAAAATTTGAAACTTACACGAGATGGGAATAGTTAGTAAGCATTGTACATTTAGAGTACATAGGAATTATCCATAAAGTGCCTGAAAAGTAAAAAATACGCAGTAATTCATCTGTTAATTGATTAAATATATTAATCAATTATTTAAACAAATTCAAATTACTTTCATGCATATTGTAGGCGGGCTTGGTATTTGAATGTACAGAATCAACGAGCGCGCAGATCGCAGCTCCGCCCGAATGGAGTCCGGTAAGTAAGAGCAAGAGTCCACTGTGCCATATATTTTCACCATTGAAAGACGCATCTATATGCCCCGATGCTAAAATTAATGTATTTATTGTTTACAAAGATGATGACTCAGAAAGGACATTTAGTTTAATACCTATATGTATTATAGCTATTTTGTTTAGGCTATTATATTATTCATAATAATTACCGTAGTGATTTAGTCCTTTGCCGTGAATCATTTCTGTTCCCACACTAGCTGAATGTATGTATAGAGCGACCTCTAAAGCATCGACGAAACACTGAAAGATATTACTATATTATAGAACTGTTTTACTTACGTACAATTTGAAATAAATATATTTTATGTTAGGGATAAGCTCAAAATGTGCATATTTGTAAGAAAAAAGCGTCCAAAACATCTCATTTCTGACAACTCTAACTCAAATAATGGTAGTTAAGAAAGTAAAGAGCAACTGTTGAGTTTCTCGCCGGTTCTTCTCAGCAGAGCAGCCGGTGGTAGTTTACTCACAGACTTTCAGACTGACATTTAATTTTAATAATGTAAAAATGACGATTCAAAAGAGCTTGTAAAAGTCTATTTGAATAAAGAATAATTTGATTTGATTTAGTGACATAATAGTGAAAAGAAGGGAAGCAGAGCTGGTCCAACAAATTTTAATAGCATTGCTTGCTATCACACTTCCTTGTGGGCGAACATCATGAGAGTCACGATGTGAATTTGTGTTATACCTAGTCAATTTTGGGTTGGTCGTAATGTGTTGTGAACGCTTTTTCGTAGATTGAGGATTTTGATATCTTTGAAATGGAATATAGTATGTACCTACTGTAAGAACTTCTTTAGCACCAATTCGATACACATTACGAAACAATTTAGGCATTGATGCTATATTTATAGTGGCAGTAATCACTAATATTCCTGTCCAAATCCACGGCACGGCGACCAACCACGGAGCCGTATTATTCCAAATTAACTACGAAGAAAAAATGTAATATTCCATTTATGCTACTTAAGGTAAATAACAAATTAAATACGGTCTTAAATATTACCTGGCCATGAGTTAAACGTTCTATTATCAGAAATACCCATAACACACCCCATGCAAAAACTATATATAGCATTAGTGGCACGTTGAAGTGAAATAAATTATAATTTTCACGATATAAAACTACTTCCACACTAAAAAGTTAATTCAATTAAAGTTTAAATATTTTTCGTTTAAATATATAATACATCTATAATACAAAAAAGATACGAAAATAAATATTGAATAAAAATACCTCCATGAAAATATATGGCGCATATCCATGCATTTAAAGAGTTGCCATGCTAAGGATTAAGGTGTAGCCTATGATTACTAATGACATTATAATACTAATAATGACCAATTAAAAATATACCTTGTATTTTTATTGGTTTGGTATTATTGGCTCTAAGATCAGACCCTAGCTTTGTAGGCTTAGAACTGATGTTTAATTCTTTAAAATAAAATGTTATTTAGTAACTTTTAAATGCTCTATAATCAAATTGAACGCTCAACCTTCTACGTAGCAAACAGTTATATGCGAGAGAAGTGAGTAGAGAATTGATACCAATTACCATGAATTAGAACTATAAAGGGAACTTCATCTCTTACTAAAAAAAGTTATATTGAGGAGTGTTATAATGGCTGGGATATCCTGTAGAATAGCTTTCGTTACAAACTTTTATTTTGTTTTCGTAGACCTTACGTGTAATATTTTTTTTCATTATGTAAATATCTTTTACAATAGGATCGTATGGTCTTAGATCAAAATCTCTGAAATAAATAATTACAAAATTACCTAATATTCAAGACTTAATATGGCGAAGTTCTAAGCAATAATATAAAAAAAATATTCTGTTATTTTTTTTTATTTTAAATTATGAAGAAATCATCATCATCTCTTAAATTTAAAATAATAAAAATATGAAATAAAGAAAAACGAAGCAGTAGGTATTTGGAGTTCTATAAGAATTAATAGACAATTCCATATCATATAATCATTTGTAATTTGTTTACGTATATTATTTACTTCACCTGCAATAAGCATAGGGTAACTTAGAATCGCTAATAGCGTGCACAAGGTATATTGCGGCTATAGAAGCTACGGTGCAACAAATCATAGCCCGTAATAACGCATTGATACAGATAGCTATTCCAATACCTGCAAACATTCAATGAATTAACAAAAAAAATACAAAATGATAAGAAGTAGGTATGTATTATAACCATTGCACGATACAAACCTTCAAATAGAGGTATAATACGAAATGCTCGACCGGGACCATTAATGCTCCATTGGCCGAGATATACTTCGAAATGTCGTAAAGGATTAGCTAGGGCTGCGGTCGCCATGATTAAAAACATCACGAAGACAACTAAAACAGTAAAATATAGTTGAGATTTCGAAAATAGGATTACTAATTTGTACTATCTTATTGTCTTTGTCCCAGAGTATCCAAGATCTTATAGAGTGAAATACAAACAGTATCCTCCAGTAACCGCTGAAGCCGCAACTCGACAATGCATCGTAAGAAAACCACCAAGAGCGAGAGAGCCCAAACTCAATCTGCGACGTCCTTTCATTCCCGTCTGCGTGCGCCCACCCGAAGCATTATCGATACTTGCGATATGTCCTGTGGACCACACTTCCGACCACTGACTCTGCTATTAATTTATGTTAGTTAAAGTTACCATAAACACTTAATTAATATTATAGTGCGGCTATTTTTAGGATTCTGGATACTAATTTGGGCTGTCCATTATTACATCATTATTTACAAAGTACAACCATAATATACATTTATTTCTGAACCCTAATATTTTAAGAAAAGACTGAAAAATTTTGCTCTAACATATCATAAAAAATTGAGACTTGAAGTCCGTTAATGTGTAAACTAAGTTGTATTATCTTTTGTACTCACCGCATCTCTATTATCAAAAGTGAGAATAGTTTCAATTGAATTTCGGTTCCGATTTAAAGCCATTTCTTAATTTGGTATTCTAATTAACTATTTTTAAAATTCATAACGAAAACATCACTTTGTCAAATCAGTGATTGAATAATTGTCATTTGTCATCAATTTAAGAACAGTTCGATTTGCTTTCCATAAAGTAATTTGCTCTGTCTATTTTTATAAATTATATAAATATAACTTATAATTATTATTGTACGTACTAAACGATCCGGCAAACGTTGGGCCATATAAATTGGGGGGACCCAGTTCAAATAGGAAGGTTAGTTAGGAGGAAAATTAGTATATTCATACCTACCAAATATAAAAAAAAAATTATAATCGGTAGTCTATTCGTCAACCACAGATACAATAACACGCGATTTTTCCAAAATTAGTATATTTATTTGTTTAAACTATATATTAAAAAATATGTTTTTATGTCAATTAAAGAACTATGTTAACGTCTTTATGTAAAATTAATAATAAATATTAAATAATGAAAAGAAAATAACATATAGTTACAAGGTATTTTATTTTATACAAATTTACATTACATAACTTAAATATTTAGGTCTTAGGTTAAAATTTTAAGTAAACTATTTTTATAGAAAAATAATGCTTAATATATTTTATCAGAGACCTGACCGAGATCACACTCAACGGTGAAATGTAAAATAACACAGTATAAAAATCCATACACCTGTATAACCTGTCGCCCTTTAATTTTAACTGAAATACGTTTAAATGCAAGAGTTACTTATTATGACAAAGGGATTCGAAATTAAAGTGGTTTAGTGACATCTCATGACGAGATGCAGTTATACTTGTTTCCACGACTTTCATAATTACTAAGTAATATGTATAAGAATGACAGTCGGTATCTTATTATTAATGTCTCAAACGGCAAGTTTGTTCTATTTCGAAGCCTGGTAGGGGACTGTATGAATTAGTACACCGTGGTATTATTAGAAAGGTACATATTTGCAGTACATGAGCGCACATCGAAGCGACACGAGACTGGTATCGCCTAGAGGAGCGCGGCGCGCGAGCGCTATGGCGGCGGCGGCGCGGGCGCTTGCGGCGCGTCCTGCGGCAGCGTGAAGTTGATGAGCAGGTCGCGCACCGCCGGCCACAGGATGCACTCTCCGTGGCCCTGGCTGAACTCCGTAAACCTGTCATGTTAGCAATAAAAACATTTTGTAGTAATTATGTCTTACATAACTATACGGGATAAAAAGAGTATCAGTATTTAAAACAAAATTTTGTATTCATCTGTATGGGAAGAAGATTTAGTGAGACTGACTACCGTAATCGAACGTCGATCAGGAAGATGTTATTATCATAATTACGTATGTAGTCCAAAACAACAGTATAATTATATAATTTTTTGACTTTATATTGTGTTTGTTTTTACCGTTTTAAATGTAAGTTGACCGCGATGAGATGAGGTTGTTGTGCGTCTCGTCGCTCTGCTATCTGAATGCCATTAGACTGTACGTCGTACACTAGCGGCAGGACCAGCTGCGTTTCACCACGAGTCAGACAAATCTGATGATGATAATTAAATTTCACTAAAATATATTGATTAAGGCTTTTGATTAGATACAAATAAATAAGGCAATCAAAGTTTGTAAAAATAATTCCTAAAGAGGGTTCCAAGCGAGGGTGAGTCGAAAGTCATAAATAAAAATAATATATTTACGAGAAATATAAAATAGCCAATATTAATTGGACATAGTTACGCAAACCAGAACCAACACATAATGGTGATTAAATTGAGTTGAGTACACAGATAGGTCCAAAATTGATTGATATATACTAAAAAGATCAAAGCTCTACATAACTCTAAAAAGATCTACATATTCTATAATATTATAAAGGTATTTTTGAGAAAGAGGTTTATACAAACTATGTATACAATAGGCATGATGACAGTAACTTAAAACCACTAAAATAATGTGTTCATCTAATGAGATAAGATTAATAGGTTTTGAAAAGCGTATTTATTTTCATATTTAGGGCGAGATTGATATTTTATTTATTAAAATAAAACGACAAAATACAGCAGTCCGCCATGATAAGTTGAACACCAATCAGAGTGAATTACGTCACGGCCGTATAAACGTCACTTTGTTTTGTATAAAGTACTAACGTAGGACGTTTAAATCTGCATACTGCGTTTGTATTTTGTGAAGTATTTCATTATTTCTATCAATCAGTTGCTTAGTTTGTGTTTTCATAACATGGAACAAGGATTTACCAAGGCAAAATAGTGAACATGTTTAAAAGACGAAATGTTATCTTAAAAAGAATGAACTTTATAATTAAATTTAGTTAAACAAAGTCGCAAATCATGTCACAATATATGAAATAAAGTAAAAACTTACGTCAAAATGATCTTCACAGAAATAAAGTGAAGAATTTATAGATATAATGGATTTCGCCGTGCAAGATTAAGCCACTTATTTCGCAATTTTCGATTGCGTGGAACGTAAACAAACAATTTGTTAGGTGTTTTTAATGACGTATTAACACACTGAGGGACCGCACAGCACTTGTACACTTTTGAATTCATATTTAAACCCAAATTATCTGTATTGTTGCTTTGGCTCCCTAGTGTTTACAGTCAGATTATACGGCCGTGACGTCACAAGCAGACGCCATGACACCGTGGATCGTTTTGAAGCAAATTTTAAAACTTAAAATTTAAATAGCATTTTTTTCGTAATGAAACTTTGTTTCCTGCAGAAATAATGTATTTTTTGGAAATAGTAAATACTTTAAATCATTATAGGCCAGTTTTTCAAAATCAGTCATCATGCCTATTAAGAAAAGTATGACTAACAAAGAACAATATCTTGTGCTTGGCGAGCAGCACGGCGGGCTGTCCGGCGGGCACGATCTGCGGGCCGGCGGGCGGGATGCGCAGCACCCAGTGCAGCGTCCACAGCGCGGGCGCCACCGGCACGAGCTCGGCGCGCATGAGCGCCACCAGCGACGGCAGCGCGGCGGCCGGCGCGCCCCACGTGCGCGCCCAGCCCTGCAGCGCCGTCGCGCGGTACGGCGCGATCGCCACGCGCTGCTCGAAGAACTTCTCCATCACCTGGGGATACAGTTGAGGTAATTTTTTAGGGCTAGGAGCGGGATTGTAATGAGAAAACCACTAGGATTGAATACACTTTAATACAACTGTAATGCAATAAGATACACTAGCTTAAATACTAACTTAAAGTAGGTTAATGACATCACCCTATTATGACACCACATTTTTTTAAAATTGTCTTATTACAATCCTTTGAACCCTATAATAGTTAAGTTAAGCGGATTCAATTTCAAACCCGAGATTAGGATCCACTTCAATTTGTTTTCCTAGCAGGCACATTCACACTAGGCTACGACATAGATAATAATATTACATCTAGAAAGCGTCATAAAGACATATTAAGTAACCTGCAAGTCGTCAGCGGTCCAGTTGTCCTTGACATCAGCCAGTGGCGTGAGCTGCAAGTGCAGCGACTGCATGTGCTGCGGGTGCAGCGTGACGCGCGCTGCCAGCCCCGCCGTGTCGCAGCGGAACGTCAGCGACGTCGTGTCCGTCGACACCAACGTTAGCTAAGACAATAAATTACTCAAATAAAAAAACTACTAAACTGAATATATACCATTAACTTAATGGGTCATTTCATATGAAGCAGACAGAAAAAAAAAGTGAGGTTAGGAATTTTTTTCATATGCGGGTTATTTATACCGCTAGTAGATATAGATAGAATAGAGATTCCGCTATGAAACTTTTAGTGTTTTTAATAATACTATAGGCTATATTTGGGTGTAAAAAAAATTAAAGAAAAATGGTCGAAGTGATCAAAAAATTGTTTTGAAATTTTCACTTCCGGTTTTGTACATCATTTAGCTTTAATTTCAAAAAGTTATTTCTTTATTAAAAAAAGCAACTAAAAACCTATACAAAACGACGTTTAATAGTTCTTTGCATTTTTTACCCATTCGAAAAACTAAATCTAAAACATCGAAATTAGGATTATGATTATTTTTCAAAAGCCCATAATTTTAAAAATAAACATTGTAGAAAAAATATATAACACATCCACTTTTACTACTAGAGGTATAAAACCCGCATATGAACAAATTTCCTAACATCACTTTTTTCCTGTCCGCTTCATATGAAATGCCCCTAATTTAATAAAATATCGATATAACATTAATTATGTCACAAACTATTTGAATAATATTGGTCACTCACATAATCCTCTTGGTGCACAAAGCGCTGCAGCGCTCGCTTCATGTAGACGCAGGCCAGGAAGCGCTGCAGCGGCGCGAGCGGCGGGCCGGGCGGCGCGTTGGGCGGCGGCTCGCACGGCGAGCACAGCGCCTCCAGCTTGCTGACGGCGAGCGGCGTGCCGGGCTGCCCGCCCCACGTGCGCCCCGCACCGCCCGCGCCCGCGCCGCGCCCGCTCGCTGTGCTTGAACTGGCTTGTGGACCTGGTTAAGGATAAATTATTACATCACTAACTGATAGTTTTATATTATTACTAACTAGAGAACAACGCCTGTCTTTGATGATATGGCCTGGATTGGATGAATATGACCTTTTGTGCATTTAATGATCCTATAGAAAAAATACATATCAAAAAAATGCTTTGCCGAAAAAAAAATCAATTTTAAAAAATACTGGTCTTTTTAATCAAAATAAGGATTCACTTGTATAACAATATAGCCAAACCGTTGAGAACAGAAGCTCAAGTGATGTTCTTATCAACGAACTGCATTTTAGGTACCTACATTTAGAGATTTTATATAGAAGATCAACATAATATATTGTGAATAAGTGTTTTTTTATTTTATAATAATTTATCGCTATAGCAATACCTTTGTGATCAAGATGGTGTCGCGGCGAGGGGTGGTGTCCGGGCGAGGGGCGCGGCAGCGAGGGCGAGGCGGGCCACGCGGTGAAGGGGGAGGTGGGCGGCGGGTGCGGGGACGCGGCCGGCGCCAGCGGGGACGGCGCCAGCGGCGACGCGGGCGACGCCGACAGCCCGGCGCCGCCTGCGCCTGCCGCGCCCGGCGGAGACGTCAGGTTGAATGACCCCCCGCCCATCTACGCACGCACACAATACAGATATAGAGAGATAGAGAGAAGAATATAAAGACAAGCAAGCGGTTGTATCACTTTGTCCAAAATTTAACAAAATACCCTTCGTAAAAGTATTGTAGATTTGCAAATGTTAGAGTTTATACCAGTTTTTATTTCTACTTATCACTACTTAGTAAAACAATTTTAAAACATTTGTTCAATCAAAGAAGAATTTAAAAAATCAAAAGATTCAATAGTTTATTAAAATGATTAAAGAGCATATAACAATGACCTGATGCTGAGCCGGCGACGCCGGGTGCGGAGTGACGGGCGCTGAGTGCGGCGTGTGCGGTTGTGGGGGCGTTAGCGGCGCGGGGAAACGAAGGCCACCTGTTGTTGATAATATTGAAATATAAGTATAATATTATGATAAAATATACATTATCGAGTTTTTTAATTGGTTATACTTACCTGGTGGCATAGGAGACATCGGTGATGGCGGATTGTCATCTTCTGCTAATAGCCTGGCGCTGATGCTATCGTCTACGTATCTTGAGAGGAATGTCTTAAAAAATAATACATATAGTTATTAACAGGGATGTTCCCTCAAAATAAAACCAATAGAAATAATTATATATTATATTTTCATACTTTTAAACCAAGAGCTGGTGCAAACTCATCAACAACTGTGCTTCTGTCGAATTTAGAGTACGCGCCATCGCGTATAGTAACCATGTTGCCGCCTCTAATGCCTACTTCAATTGAATAAGCACCGGCGTATATAATTCTTATCTGTATAGAAATAAATATATTTTTTTATTTTATATAAAATAAACATCTTTTCATAATATATACTTAATAATAAAACTTCTTAAGCGAATCTTGCGCATATAATGATAATTACCATTGTCCATTGTCTTATGGTTAAAGAAAACATTGTTACGAAACCTGCATGTCTGAGTCTAGCAAGATTTTAAAATAATTGTGAAATGTTTTAAATATGCATTCCACTCTTATACAAGTTAAGCAATGGACAGATAGTCTATTTAGAATATGTGGTAGCCAACCTTCCGCCAGGAGTGCGCAAGCAGCGTGAAGGTGGGCGTGGGCATGAGCGTGCGCACGTGGTGCAGGCCCAGCTGCGGCAGCGTGGGCAGGCGGCTCAGCGCCAGCAGCGGCGCGTACGTCTCGCGCAGCACCACGCCCAGCGACATCAGGTCTTTGTGCCTGTATTGTGCGTACATTTGAGTCGACTAGTATCAAAGGCGGCAATCTGAGCATTTTGACAAAAAGTAGTTAATAATATGGCGACTCAGATTGATTTGATTAAAAACGTTTCCCTTGGAGTATACGGCTTAGAACTAGCAATAAACCATAGTAAAAACAGGTCAAAAACTGACATCAGCATCAAAGCCGGCAATCTGTAAAATTTTAAAATCAAACCCGGCAATCTTACGCTGCCAACCAATCAGAAGCGAGAGTTCATTTGCGTTTCGTAACGGCCGCAGGAACATTTCGTTCTGTGAATTTTAATGTTTTCTACGTGTTTTTGTGACTTAAACTAATATAAAGCAGTGGAAGTAGTATTATGGAAAGCCACCCCCCCTTTAGTAATAAATAGTTTTACACGGAAACTCAAGAGGAATCCAGAAAATTGGACAAGAAACCGGGATAAGGAATTGAAGTAAGTTTACCCGTAGGGCTGCCAATTCTTGTCATGTAAAAGGGTATAATATTGTAGTATTATTATTTTTTTTGTTTTAGAAACTCGGTGAAATCATTACTCGATAGAGTGTACAGCCATAATTCGAAAGCACTAAAATGTGCTACTTTAACAATGGCTCATGACATGACATGCGCACATAATTTTAAATTTAGTTTAAAAAAACTCAAAAAACTCTTTAGAGTTACTTAATTTTTTAGTTCATAAGTTAATTATAAAGATTTTTTGTAACTGCCAAATGCATTATTTTTTAATTACAATATACTATGCCAAAAAATAAAGAGTCGTCGTTCGTTCGTAGTATCAAAAACGGTTATCTGTGCCTTACTCAATTTCAAATACGGCATTCTTAAAAAAATAGCATCAAAGCCGGAAATCTTCAAAATTGAAATAGTATTTAAAACTGATATACAATGATTATTAGGGTAATATAGCATTAATTCATCCTGCTATTTACCTAAGATCTTATTTAAATGAGTTTTGTAACTACAAACGAGATACAAAACTAACAATCCGTTTTTTTGAGTTTACCAACATTTGTCTTAAAGTCACATTGCCACCTTTGATACTAGTCGACTCATTTTAATAATTAGTTTTATTTTTTAAAAGGGTCCTCTTAATGTTCTTTTTTTCAAAATGTAATTCAGAAATGAGTTTATTGTCATAATAATAAATAACACAGTTTACTAATCTGATCTGGGTTTGAGAACTGAACCCGGATATCATCTATTCAATCATATTTACTTTTATATGACAGTTGTATGCTTCAAAGTTCAAAGCCTGCTATTTAAGCACAGAAAACTCTTCAGTGTTACGTAAAATTCAGAAGACACGAAGTAAAATATATTCATAAAACTAATTATAATGTTCAACAAAGGAAGTATAACTGGAACCTGCCACTAAATGGCTACAGTGCTTAAAATAACCATAACATAAATTACTTAAAATGACGACTTGTACAAATTATTCTGTAAAATAACAATTTAAATAAGACATTCTAACCAGTTGATGTAATGATCGAGGTGGTGGTGCAGCAGGTGGTGCGCGTTGGCGGCGGGCTGGTGCGCGGGCGTGGCCACGGTGTAGCGCTGCGCGGCCGCCGACCACTGCAGCACGGCGGTCGCGCGCTGCGCCGCGCCGAACCCCAGCACCAGCGACCGGTACGTGTACGACCGGATGCACACGCCCTGCCAGAGCGACTCGCGTTCTACGTGCAAACATTATTTATTAGCCTATTTTACTGTTTTCTAGTTAACTAGACCAATAACGGTAGTTTATTTTTGTAGAAGAGAAAATAATATCATAGTTTATTCTAAAATATTAATTTAGCAATATGTGCATAATTATAACCTAAAACCGAAAATGATAGGAAATTGTGAAGTACTTTTAGAATTTTAATATCAATTTGAACAAATACAAATCCACCATTCATTTATAATATGTATATTGCATTAAATGTTGAGCAGTAATAGAATATAATAATTGTTCAAATAATAATTTATATCAAAAAAACTAACCTTGACTAGGTCGGAGCATAAAGTCATACAAAAGTGTGTGTAGATGGACGATGGCAGCCCAATCTGCTAAAAATGCATCCGCCGTGCGTCCCGCGTCCGTGCCGAGCTCGTATTGAAGATACACACATCGTCTTTCCCCTGCAACATATAATATACTAAACACATATACTCTAAATAAACTAGAATAATTGGTCAAGCCATCTCTCAGAAATCGATACAGACATAAAAATAATAAAAAAAGTACAGTTAGTGTCACGTAAAAAGGACGCTGGAAGAAAGTGGTGAGAGGTGTCATTGCGCATGGGTACTTTCGCACACGAAATTACTAAGCTTATTTTTTTATTTTTGAACTAGCCTTTCGTTCGCGACGTATATTAGTTATTGTTAGGTACATTGAAAAATATATTAGATAGAATGTCATTAAATAGAATTCTATTATTAATAAAATATGTTTGATTCTGTGTAGAATGTTTAATCTACTTACAAAATTTAAAATTATTAAATTAATTCGTTTATAATCGAAATATCAAAAATATCAGACTCTCTCATTATAAAACAATATACGTCAAAAATATTTTTCTCTATTTTTAAATAAAACCATTTCGTAATTAAAAACTTTTGTGTGCGCGATGGTATTTTGAACTTGCGAACCAATAGCGAGCCGGCAAGCATGCGGCGCGTGACTTCCCACCGCTCCCCCCCCCCCCCCCTCTCACCACTAAATGTAAATGACAGCCAGCGTTCTTTTTGAAAGTCAGTTAATGAATAATACCTTGCTCTTTAGGGTTGGGCGTGGGCACCGGCGAGCCGTGGAACACGATCTCGGCGGTCCACACGCGCGCCTGGTTCTTGGTGGTGAGACGGATGGTGGCGGCCAGCAGGCGCGCGCGCAGCGCCGCGGCCGCGCCCTCGCCCGCGCCCTCGGGCCGCGGCAGCGCCACCACGCGCATGCCCAGCGCCGACCCCGACCACTCCACCTGCACGCCGCCGTGCGTCACGCCGCGCGCCGCCAACTGCCCACATACATGTATTAACATAAGACATTTTTACAAGCTCCTACTATATATTTTATAAATACCTTATAATTAAATTCGTTTGTATATTATCGATTTATAAGAGTTAAATATTAATTTTATTTCTTTTTAGGCTTATTAGGGTACTTTTGCAATTTTCTATTGTTTTCTGGTTGCCAAGTTGCATTGAAAGCTTTGTAACAAACATGGTCACAGAAAAGAAGAAGTTATTAAAAATGGTTATACTTATAACGTCCTCCTTTTTGAAGTCGGTTTAAAATAACAGCGTCAATGTAAGAAAGTATTTTAACAGTTAGTATAATACCGAAACTTTTTGCATAAGTAACAATTAAACAGTTTAAACGAAACATTAATGAATACAACATCATAATAGTATTTGTCATAACATCATTAATTCTAATAATAAGGAATGAGAACGTACCTCCTGGGCGAGGTTGACGAAGGGCACGCGCTCGTCCGCGGCGGCGACCACGTGCGCCAGCTCAGGCAGGAAGTAGGCGGGCTGGCGCACGCGCACTGACCGGCTGTTGGCCGCAGACAGCTTGCGCTTGCCTGGCTGCATTCCTAGGATTATTACATATTTTAGAAGTGAAACTTCTTTAGAATTGTTGTGATTTCAAACAATGAAACGAAAAAATAACTCCTAAGTACCAGGCACTCAGAGACAGGGAAGAGTTAGCCTTAATTTAAATTCAAGTTTTACTTCTGACATGTATACTTTGTACACACGCACTTTTTTTTATCTAAGCAAAACTCTAAAAACCAAAACAAGTTCTACATGTTTAGTTTTTATACAGAAATTTCTTTTTCCATATTTTATTTTATAACCCACCTGGCGTGTCAAGCGGCGTGAAGGGACCATGCGTCAGTGTGAATGTGTCCAGTTCAACAAGTGAATGTAATTTCAAAAAGGCGCGGGCCGTGGATGGCGATGCTGCAGTAGAGGATGCTGTGTTATTCTAAAAGTGAAAAGACTTACATAAAGCTAATGGGATCGTTCAACTATTACTTTTATTTCATCATCAGTAAACCTCATTGTCTTGGTTATTTTGCCATGAGTATACAATATAATATCATATACACTAGTTTGTTGGTAAGCAATTACTACTTTGAGGTTATTATTATCATGTTATATTTGACTTTATAACTTAGACAACAGAACAAATTGCCTATTACTAACTTACTAAATTGTTTACTATTGATTGATTATTATATTAAATATTGTTTATTTTTGAATTCTTAAATTTACTCAGATCACACAAATTTTCCGACTTTAAACATTTGTATACAATCAAAATACGTTATAATAAATAAATTATTTATTAATAACATGATGTGAAGCTAACCTCGTCCTCGCACTCGTCGGGCGTGCAGCGGCGCGCGCCGGCCAGGTGGAAGGCGAGCGCCACGCTGCACGCGCTGCCGCTGTTGCTGCTCGAGCTGGTGGTGGCCGTGCCGCCCGCCGCCACCTCCTTCATTTCTACCACCTGTTACATCATCATCTTGTCATCATCATCATCATCAGCCCTTTTTAACGTCCCACTGCTGGGCATGGCCCTCCCTTAGTACGAAGGGGATCAGGCCATAGTCCACCGCGCTGGCCTAGTGCGTGTTGGCGAACTCCACATGTCTTACGAAAACTTGCTAGGTTTTCTCAGACATGCAGGTTTTCTCACGATGTTTTCCTTCGCCGTAAGACAAGTGGTAATCATGATAGAAATGAATCGCACATGAAAATATCAAAGGTGTGAGACCTGGATTTGAACCCGCACCACTTGGTTATCCAAGCGAACGCGTTACCGCTGGGCTACCACTGTCGTTACTTTGTGACATGGAATTAGTTAAAACCATGTTTATAAATTTATAATACATGATAAGTGCATGCCCGTACGCTAATGTATTCTCTGTTCCTTTCATGCTTATAGTATGGTGCATCTAAAACTCGAAATTTGCAGGTGAATAATCTAATTTATAAGACTAATAATTTATAACAACATTGATAACATTTTTATACTCACTAGTATATGATCAGTATGTCTGTGTAATGTGACGTATAGACGATCAGGGGAAAGCTTATTGAGAGGATGGTCAGGTCCGTGGAGGAACGGCAAGTGTTCACAAATACTTGCTGGTAAATGTTGCAAAGTCTTTTCGCATCTACGTGCGACCAGCCAAAATCTGAAAAATATGAGATGATATACAGTACAAATGAGAATTCCATTTCCTTATATAGTTTACTAAACATATTTTCATTTAAATATTCTATACTAATATTATGAAGAGCTGAAGAGTTTGTTTGTTTGTTTGTGTGGTTGAACGCGCTAATCTCAGCAACTACTGGTTCAATTTGAATAATTCTTTTTGTGTTGGATAGTCCGTTTATCATCATGCTACGATCAATAGGTGCGGAGCATTAATGAAAAATGTTGCAAAAACGGGAAGGGCGGGCGTTAGTTCTGTGAGGCATCATACCGCGCGACTAAGAAAGAATTTGGTTCCCTGTCTTAAGAACGCGTGCGAAGCCGCGGAAAATTCTAGTCCTACATAAAAACCAATCTCGGTGAAAGCTCCTACTGCGATGCATGTAGAGTACCTGAGGTGCGTGAGGTGGGTGCGCACGGCGGCGCGGTCGGCGGCGG
Organism: Boloria selene; assembly: GCA_905231865.2. Classification (NCBI taxonomy): domain Eukaryota; kingdom Metazoa; phylum Arthropoda; class Insecta; order Lepidoptera; family Nymphalidae; genus Boloria; species Boloria selene. The sequence continues at coordinate 6,835,226 of HG993133.1, forward strand.
CGAGCGCGGCGGCCAGCTCGGGCATGCGCGGCGTGGCGGGGTACGCGGGCACGCGCGCGCGCAGCCGCCCGCCGTGCGCGCCCACCGACACCAGCAGCTGCTCCGCGCGCAGGCACGGCCACACCACCGAGCACGCCAGCACGCACGGCCAGCCGCCCACGCTGCACTCCACCTGCAGTACACACTCTATCTGTATATTAAACTTACCAATTTCTAGCTCTTCCCTAGATTTAGCACAGGCAAAGACGCGGGATCCGCTAGTTATGCATATAAACCTTCCTCTTGAATCACTCTATCTATTAAAAAAAACGCATCAAAATCCGTTGCGTACTTTTAAAGATTTAAGCATACATAGGGACAGAGAAAGCGACTTTGTTTTATACTATGTAGTGATTCACAAAAACAAACTATCGCATATAACAGTCAATGTCACATCCTTCAAAGATCTTTCATTTTTAACCAATAGGGACATATAACTGACTGTAGGATTTAACTTTTAACTTTTTAATTTAACTTTTTGGAGGTATGTATAATGTATATTCCACTTGAACACTTTGCCTTTGGTTTCAATTATGTTCTTAGAAATAAAGATAAGCACATCATACACATTGTAGAAATAAAAAAGGAACTACAATAAACTTTAATAATTGCACATTTAATAAATTTCATCAAGAAGCAGAATATTATGTCAACTCACCCCTAAGTCATTGAGCAGTACTTTCAGATCGTTGAGTCTCTGGCGCGAGCGCACGTGCACGGTGTGCGCCAGCAGGCGCTCCATGGAGGGCGCGTGCGGCGTGAGCGCGGTGGCCACGCGCTCGCCGCCCGCCAGCGCCGGCACGTGCCACACGCACAGAGACTCTCCTTCCGCGCCTATTATCAGCCTATAGCCGAGCTCACAACCCAACTCCCTAAGAAAATATGCAAATGTTTAAAATAGCAATATACATTTTCCCATACAAAAAAGCTTTCTTTTTAAGAAATCAACCTCTCATCTGCTTGGTCATTACTTTGTTAGAATTTTAAGAGACAATCTCATTTGATTTCATTTTCTTTCATTAATAGTATTGACAGTTTGCTCTCTCATGTTTTCATACAAGAGAATTAGATTTATTGATCGCATAATATTATGCAGTTACCTCCAATAAGAAACTTGCAACTTTTGTCCAGGAATGTATCTGTCTACTTGGAGATGACTTGCTAGACGATCTCGGCATAACCTTAAAGTCTGTGTGTACAGTAGCTCTAAGGAAAGGGCACGACAGAAGTATCGGAGAGCCGTCAGCGCGCCACCTAAACCAGCAGCGGCTAGACGTGCCTGTGCGACCCCACGAAGCCAGTTTAACTGTGAGGTGTGTACTAAAGGTTTTCCCTCTGGCAAATAGAAATATACATATTATGCGATTTCAATATTAAAAAAAATATACATAATATATTAAGTTTTTTACTAAATGAGAAGTTACCTCCTGTTTCATTATCCTGTATCAGTATAGCAATGTCCAGAAGACGCCATGGTAAATTTGGTGCATCCCCCATGACTGTTAGTGAAACACTAAACTCTTGACCGACTGAAAATGTGGCTCTTCCATTTTCGACCTACAACGTTTTACTTAAATATAATTCTATGAATAAATTAATCGAAATTGGTAGTTGTAGTTGAACATTTCGTAAAACGAAGAAAATAAGCTGCGTAAAACGAATTTTAGACAAGAACTAATTTTTAAGATATTTTATTTGGAAAACGGTAAAAAATAAAGTGATGTGGCTAGAAAAAAACATTGAATTACTAAAACAGAAAACGTGACGCGAAATGTGACTTAAACATGCGCTATTTTCCACCGGACCACCAGAGCGCCATTCTATCTCGACGTGGTATTATTAATATCTATACCAAAATATAACCATACCTTTAAATTTCTAACATCGTTAGGCAGAGATGCTGTAGTTAAACGCTGTCGGACAACATGAGCAAGAGCACGTAATGTAGATCGTCTTTCTGCAGGTGTTAACGATGGTGGGGGTACAAGCCGTTCACGTATTACTGCAGGAAGGCGACTGTATGTGCCTAGAGTTAAGACTTCTACAGCAGCTGCCATGTGGAAAGTTGGTAACCTATAACAAATAAACATTTTACTCAAATGGTATTGTCACTTACAGAAACCAAAAAAATAGTTGAATTGTGTGAACAACACTGTTTTTTTATTTTACTTTTCATTTCACAACAAACCAAATAAATTAAGTTAATAAGGAAAAATCGACTAGCTTACTAAACTAATCCAAAATGATTATTAAAGATGTTATATTAAATCTTTGAAGAGATACTGGTCTAGTGTTATTATAGGGCAACTAACAAAGACTTCTTAAAACCATGATGTACAATTGTACAAGCGTGAGATAATCTCAAACTAGCCTTTCCCGCGGCTTCTCTCGCGTTCTAAACCTGGAAAACAAAATTCTTTTCAGCCTCCCTTCCTCCTCGCCACCGCCGTCTTGCACGCGGTGAAGTTAAATGATGCCAAGAGCAATATTGTTCAAATTTATATGCGTGTGATGATGTAACTTATTTATTTAGGTAAGGATTAATATCATGTTTTTAAAAACACCTTTGCAAATAATGCATTGTCTTAAAACAAATTTGATTACCATAAAGAAAGGTTGGTCAACCTTAAAAGATAGACATATAAAATTCCCACACACGCAAAATAGGCGCTTATGCAACAGGAGCTCTCAAAAGGAATAATTTCTCCGATTTGGAACATTTTTCATTGACGCTCCGCTACCTATTGGTAGTAGCAAAATGTAATATATAGCCTATAGCCTTCCTCTATAAACTTCACAACTATGTAAGATACTTACTAGGTAGATAGGTAGATATTTAATATTAGGATGCAGTATGAATGTTTTCCAAAAATCTACTATATATTTTTCTATACTTCTTATACTATACCATACACATACACAATATAAATAAATAATTCATTTCACAAACCTTGCATGGACCAATGTCTCCCGGGCTACACGAGCAAGGACATCTGCTGTTTCAACAAATAAGAGAGCTTGTTTATCTAAAAATGCCATGATATGTGCAGATCTGTCAACTTTTGTGGCACTGCTGGCCCACTTAACCAGAGCAAGTAATCGAACAAAAAGTTGTCTTGTCCTGGCACTGAATTTATAGATCTCAATTTTGCGCTCCATATCAGTTTTGCGTGGTAGCCTGTAAAAAAATTACCATAGTAAAATTTTTCTTCTTTACTTACTTTATTTAGTATGTGCAATCTATATCTATACTAATATACTAATATATATATTTGTTAAATTGTAAGGGGTAATCTCGGGATCTACTGAAACCGATTTTAAAAATTCTTTCACCAATAGAAAACCACATTATTGCTGAGTGTCATAGGTTATATAAAAAACCGAAAAATAAAAAGGCTTTTATGTGGTAGTCCGTTTTGCAACGTGAATCGGAGGTTTCTTACGAAAGATCTATATATCTTTCCTAAAAAAGATATATTTTTGAGTTCTAGAGAAAAGATGTGGAGCTTAAAAATGCCTACAAAAAAGTCAACGACAGCATTGTTTAACTTTTATATTTAAGTAACAAAAAGTAGTTTTTTTAATATTAGTATAGATAATTTACTTTTTAATTTTTAATATTAATAAAATAATTTAAATTATTTAAACACTCTGTGCTAAAAAAGGATTATTAACATTATGCCCAACGAAGTGGGCACGGGTGAGCTAGTCAAAGTTAAAAAGGACATTGCAACCAAAACAAATAAATTTTAGGCATTTCATTAATTTAAAATAACTTAATAATCTTGGTATTCATAAATTTGTCATAAGAAAAGCTACCATGCTGTAGACACACACAATAATGATTTTTATTGAAATATAAAATAGTCACATACACAACAAAAAGATGATAAATATAAATACATTGTTTCTTCAAAATCTAAGATTTCTTTGATTAACATAATCCATATATGAAAAAGAAAGCTAGAAAATATCTTGTTAAAAATGATTTAGTTCATAACACTTGTTAGGTTTTAAGACAGCAAGACAAGCATAGGTTTAAAATATACAGATTGGATTTGATGATTTTTAATATTGTAACATACTATAGGCTACACAGGTTGAAGTAGGTAGTAAATTCAAGTATTACTATGTGTACTACATACAAATAAGATTAAACAAAAAATACTCACAGTTCTGCCAAAACTGTAAGCTCATCGTAGGTTCTTTGGACTATAAAATCTATTAACAATCCAAGTGAAATAGAACCTCCTCGGGCACCGCCACCTTCGGTGCCCTGAGTGCAACCTTCGATAGCCACTGGCACCATCGTGATGAAAATGAAATCAAAACGCTTCTCAAAAGACGTTCATGACTAAATAGTGTTAAATATAAAATCGCTACTGTTGACTGAGTTTTATATCTATATATACCAAAAAAAAATTGATTTGAAGTTAATATTATTCCCAAAACATTCACAAGCACAAATCACAAATTCATAACGAATACCACTGTGTTCTACTTCTGTACAGCGTTCGGAACTTGAAGTGGACTAACTATCGTACCAGGGGCGTAAAAATTATCGTACATTATCGTATTTTTTAGGATAATGTCTATTATAGATAAATAAATCATATAAATTGTAATATTGATATGCATGCAAGTACTCTATAGTTTATCTTTTTTAAACCACCGCTGTCAAATCAACAGAACACTGAAACCCAAATGTTTTACACGTGATATACAGACCTGCGTACGATAATAATGAAAAAATAATGCTATTTTACATCGTACGTAGGCAAATTATCGTATATGTACGATAATTATCGTACGGTTCCGAACGCTGCTTCTGTACCACTCGCAGTGTTGCCAGTGGCAGATAGTGAAAAGTAACACGAGACAGCTCGAAAAGAAACATTTTCACAAAAAAAGTAACATTATTTTATTTTGCCGTGTTGCCGATGTCAGATTGCCGTGTGTTATGGTAAAAGTTAAAAAATTGCCGTGTCTCATACAAATGTAACGAAAATGTAAACTTTTGTACCTAATTGTAAATTGTTCCTATAGTTTTAGTGGCAAAAAACCTGTGTTCCTTAGATAATTTATTAAAATATATTAGATTAACAAATTTTATTTGAACAACTTTGGTAAAAATTATAACCATAACATAACTGTCTGGTACCACTAATACTTATTTATTCTACTGTTTCTTTCTTTAAATCGTATTTTGATCTAAAATTTGTTTGGTTGATTTAAAATTAGTTTGACTTCCTATACTAGTTATATAAAATTATTTATCGACTAAACATAAATAGTAAAGTTAATCAGTTGAACGGTGTTATAGATTATATTAAATTTAGTTATAGACTAGCTGTTACCCGCGGCTTAATGCGCGTGTGTTGTGCGTGTGCGCTGATTGCCGTGTTTCAGGATACGGTAACGATTGTTCTGCCGTATACCATGCGTTTCTGGTAATGGCCCCCAAATACCGTGTAACACGGCTATTGCCGTGTAAATGGCAACCATGAAACGAACTGAGACTGACTATGAAATGTCATAGTATGACATTACATGACATGTGCGCCAATACAACTTATTAGTCATCTATGAATACAACAAACGAAATTCCGTTCCGAAACGAGATGCGTTCCGTTTCATGACTAATTTTGGTTGATGAAAAAAAAATATTTTTGCTACTTCCTTAAAGTAACGTAAAAGTAACATTTTGAGTCGTGTAACATGTAGGTAACATGAGGTAGTGAAAAGTAACGTAAAATGTTACAAAAGTAACATTCTGGCAACGCTGACCACTCGTTTGACTTTACATTTCACAATTCACATCATAGAGAAAAGTAATATTATACATAGAGAAAAGTAATAATAGAGAGTACTTTTAATAGAGAGCCCTCTCTACCGTTTTTTTGCCAACACTAAACTAGCGCCATCTGTAATTTTTCACCCCATGGCCTATACTAGTCCTTCTGATATCATAAAAATTATATTTAAAATTAAAGTCGATCGATTCCAAATGTGTAAATATAGTGATGATAATTATATCTATTAACATTAAAATAATAAAAGCAAGAAAAATATATACTTAACATCACCATATTTACAAATTTAAAATCGATTTACTTAAATTATTAAGTAGGGTTGAAGACTGTCGTTCTATGTAATAAATAATACAATAAAATGTTATTTTTAAACTTTATTTTGTATATTTTTAGTGTAATACAGTAGTTGTTGTATAACACAGCTCGCGGCGCGTGGCATTACGCAAAATAAAATCTTACCTCTGGTCATACAGACACCCAAAGACACAACGGATTAATAGACAACACAAAATAAAGCGACCTTTAGACTGCTTATTTAAAATAGTGTCAATATCATATAACTAAATTAAACCCAACTAAATTTTAAGATATTTAATATTTTTATTAACCGTCAAAATGATAAAATATAAAAAAGTTTAAAATGTCAAAAAAACAAAACAATGTTGCAAGCAATCCAATTCACGCATTTGTATAAATTTATTATTTGTTTAAAATAATGGTTCACTAAAAAGTTATAATGAAATATATCGATTCAGTATTATTTTTATGTGACATTATGCTTATTTTTTTCAAAAATTAAATCACTTTTTGCATGCAAATTTGTTTGGTATGCGTGTACTGGACTGCTGGATTGACGATTGCAACGGTAGCGACATCTCTTACACCGACTTATAGTCGATGATAAATTTAAGCAAAAGTTTTGGGTGACGCGAAATAGATGACACTACCAATTTTTTATCTGTTGTCGATGTTCTAAGTTTCACATGAGTTGATTCACATTCACAAACTGATTAGTAATTACCTTTGCTGATTACTGAAACTTCACATTTCGATTTCGTAGAAGCCTGGTAAGTGGTAAGTGGTAACTACTAAGTAGAAAATAGAAAGGAGTAGTGGGGATACGTTGGCTTATCGTGACAATAGTTTCCATTTACGGCCGTGGCGTGACGAGACACTGGGGTGCTGTGCAACTATAATAGAATTTTATTCCGTCTCTTTTTTATCCCACGTAATGTACAAGCCTTCTAAACCCTCATCATATTACTCGAATTCATTTCGTATTTCATAAAATATACCTTTTAATTGACACTAAACGCGTTCGCAGTGGGGACTGCGCAAGTCCAGTCGATAGCAACTCTGTACAGCGGCGTTGATGCGAAGCTTGGAAGTGATCACATAAATCGTTTAAGTCTCTTAGTACTGAAATTGAGCTTGTTGCTGGTGCCTGTTTAGTTAAATTCTAAAAGTTGTTAAAAGATAGTTTTCCGTAATGTAAACAGGATTTACGAAAGCCGACAATTGAAACCTTCTAATATTAAACAATGTACGGTAGCAGTTTACAATCGCTTGGCAGGACGATGACAATGGGAGGGAGTGGATTGGTAGGGGAGATGCTCCCTATTATCCCTATACTACTCCCATTACAAGGTAATTCATACTTCATGAGAAAATAAATTTTGAATGTAGGTAGCACTCACCGGCCCGGCCGCCGCCGCGGCACGATCGCTTCGCTCGCGTGTGTTGTGGTCATATATCTAACCTAACCTAACCTACCTAGAAAGAACGAAAATAAATTAAGATAAACCTTCTGAACCTATGTTATCCAAGTCGAAAAAAGAATGTTATTAACGATGAAAGCACTTTCACACATGTCCATAGAAACGCCGAACTAAATATGGCGGCGTTAGGATAGTTGACAATGACATTTAAGTAATTCGACATATTTTTGACATAATGATCTTACGTCTTTGTCTCACATATACAAAATCCTATTGTTATCCTTCTCTCTCACATTAAGTTTTTATTAATTTTCTCCAAAAATATGAATTACCTTGTGTTGTGAGTGTTATTATTACAATTAGTGAATGAACCCCTACCGTATACATGAGTCTCACTCGCCAACTCCTGCCAAACAATTGTAAACCCAACCCTGGAGTAGTTTTTGATGTGTTTGTACACTGATGAGGTACTAAACAATGACGTATTATATCATTGGTACTACACGCCAACAATATTTTTTCGTTCCCTAACACAAAATAAAGAATCTTTTCCACAAAACCTCTCGCGAACTTAATACTTATGCCCATACTTATTTTGTTATTATCACATTAACAAATGACGTCACGCGTTCTCAGATGGCATAATGTGTCGTTTTGGCGGTATTTTTATTTTTTAAACGAACAATATTAAAACATGAGTACATTTTGAGTACCTTAAAGACTATAAATAAATTTAATGGTAATAATTATCCAGGAAGATTTGTCCGATCCCCTATTACACACTGTGTCAGTGTACACGTTTTGTCTTAATAATTATTTAATTGCATATTAAGACCCTTTGCTGTATTACTGTTAAAGGACTAAGTAAAGTACTTTAGTCTTTAGTGCTATAAAAGGTTAATTATAATAGGCATCATACTTTACATAAAATAAAACAATGTGATCCTATAAAGGTTCCTTTTGAGGTAATTCCGTACCTAAAAATGCCTATAAAGGTACCTTAGACGTGCAATTGCAACTTATAGAAATAGTGGCGATCATCAAACAGGGAGAAATCACAGTTTCTCTAAAGATATCACATATCAATTATCATTTTTACTACAACACGCTGTAGGGATCGAAAAGAGTTAAGAGACAAATAAGTTCTACGCCTTTTTTCTGGTCCTTTTCTATTTTTTTCCTAGTAGTTTTCAAGTAAGCTAGACATAATATCTTGTACAGTACGTGCCAAGAAAGATGAGACTCGACGAGCGTCAGTAGCGGGGGATTTTCGCACTTAAGTCGTGTCAGTAAGAGTTATGTATAATTATTTTCAAGTCTCATCTTTCGTGCTGTACTATTGTACTCTACTGCTCGTGTTAACATACACTATAAATAATAGAACTTTAACTATAGTGAGTATTTATTGATTTTTGTACAGTTTTAAACGAATTAAAAGTAAATATTTCACTACTAGTTTGAGTATTATCTGTACAATAATAATTAATATGATTAATATTGTGTCGCACTAACTTATCAGCTGATAATTGATAACATATGTCATTTCTAGGACAAGGCAAAGATACCTACATTAAATAATAGAATTATTTTTCTATTTAATTAATATAGCTATTAATGTTATTTTAATTTTGTATATTTTGGGTATGTGTTCAATTATTTAATTCTTTTTTTAAACTGCAATAAAATGCATAGCAAAGACATCATAAAAACTGTAAATAGGTACTTCATTTGTTTGAACCTAGCATAAATAAAAACAATAATTTAAATTTCATCATAGAATAAATAATATATTTGCAACCTTACTTAACAAAAATGCAATTTTACAAGAAACCTCATTAACAAAATTATTATGAAAGCATTCCCATTGTCCCTTTCATTAAATATGTGTAAATCTCTTGAAATATGAATATTTACAAAAAAAACGATATCTTGAAAAAGTATTGTTATTTTATTATGTTAATCATAGCTCTAATTTTTAGAACTGATATGGGATTATTAACAGAAGGAATTCCTCTTTCATGGGAAGAAACTAAAGCATTGGCAGAACATGTTCGACATCATGGCATAGAGCAATTTATTAATCTCTATAGTAGGCTAAAAGACCGCACTGGAGATGTTCTTAAGTGGGGAGATGAAGTTGGTGAAATTTTATTATTTTATAAAGATCTAGTGTAGCACACATTATATTCTTTTTATAAATATTTTGTTGCTATTCAATGAGAAATCATTACCTCCTAGACAAAAAAATATCTTAAATAAATCATCTAATAAAATGAACAGTCAAAAGTTAAATATGTTGAAAAAGTATAAATGTTAAGTTGATAATTTTAGGTGGAGTACATAATACTAAAATTTGATGATGAAAATCAGCGAGCCACTGTTAGCTTGAGAGCTGAAGAGATACTGCCTATACTTCAAGAAAAAGAACATTCTGATCTGCAAAGTATTATAATTAATATATATAAGTTTAATTAACAATTAACCCCTTACCGCATACAACGCCATACATGGCTTTAAAAGTAAAGATTTTTTTCCAATTATTAAAATATTGTTTTTAAGCAACTAACTTTGAATTTGTATATATAATTTCTTCGTTTTATGGAAACTATTTTTTGTTGACTGAGGTAAGTGCAATCAGTCAAAATATTTAAAGTTATGTGCAGCGTGTCCGACCGTTAGGGTGAAATTAATAATTAGTGTTAGTTTTTAAAAGGGGGAAAGAACAATAAAACGGTAAGTAAAAATCCTGAGAATTTCAAAATACAATGTTTATATATATTTTAATAAGAAATAGTTATCGTTTCGGATATTTTGTGCTTTTGGTTGTTTTTGACCTTTTTTTATATTGCCATATTTGGCTTTGTATGCATTTCTGTCAAAAATATTATGGGTCGTATATGGCTTCGCATGCATTGGATGGAGGACGATGGTTTCTTGAGTGAAGACGATCTGGCTTGTTACTCTTATCCTGGCTACGAACTAGTGTAGTTCTCCGTACTCGTTGAAGAAAAAAATATCGTAATACTTGAATCCGAATCAGATTGCTCTGATAATGATGAAATTAACTTACAAATCTTACAGACTCCATCGAAATCTAAGCCAAAGACAAAAACCGTAGAATAACAACCACTAGACTCTGTATGTTCAGATAAGGTGGTCCATTTTCCCAAGTGGACGAAATCAAGTCGACAATTGGTCAGAACTGTTCGAAATTCCGTTCGTTTACGTAACAATAATAAAAGAAATTGTTTCAAAGATTTCCATAAAACATAATTTCATTTTTTAATTATTGCATACGATACCATATACCTATGGCTTCGTGTAGTATTTTCTAAATTAAGTATACAATATATTTTTTTTCTATTCAGACTGTTTATATATTCAAAATAAAACATGTTTTCAGTAACTAAAAAATTTTTCATCATCTCCTTCATAATTCATGCAATAAGGGGTTAGATAATTAATTAGTCTATCCCACAACCTGAGAATTTTGTGGTACACTTTACTGAAAAATTATCACGCAAATTATAATTTCATAACGATTAAAAAATAAAATTTTGTGTTCATTGGATTGAATGTTGTTGTACTAACGCCATCTGTTAGAAAACCAAAGAGTTCACATCGCCGTTACATTATTACCTGTTTAAGAAAATCTACACAAGCCCTCACAAGGCTCAGCTTTTTGCTAGTTATTATTATTATTGTTTCAATTATTTTTAACTTTAGTCATATGTATAATTTAAGGTAGCAGTTTACAATCGCTTGGCAGGACGATGACAATGGTAGGGAGTGGATTGGTAGGGGAGATGCTCCCTATTATCCCTATACTACTCCCATTACAAGGTAATTCATACTTCATGAGAAAATAAATTTTGAATGTAGGTAGCACTCACCGGCCCGGCCGCCGCCGCGGCACGATCGCTTCGCTCGCGTGTGTTGTGGTCATATATCTAACCTAACCTAACCTACCTAGAAAGAACGAAAATAAATTAAGATAAACCTTCTGAACCTATGTTATCCAAGTCGAAAAAAGAATGTTATTAACGATGAAAGCACTTTCACACATGTCCATAGAAACGCCGAACTAAATATGGCGGCGTTAGGATAGTTGACAATGACATTTAAATAGGTAATTCGACATATTTTTGACATAATGATCTAACGTCTTTGTCTCACATATACAAAATCCTATTGTTATCCTTCTCTCTCACATTAAGTTTTTATTAATTTTCTCTAAAAATATGAATAACCTTGTGTCGTGAGTGTTATTATTGTGATCAGTGAATAAATGCCTACCATATATATAAGTTTCACCCAATAATTCTTGCCAAGCGATTGTAAACCCAACCCTAATTTAATTATATTACATTGGTAAATCATTATAAATAATTCAATGTACATGACCCTTTTAACTACAATTTATCGCAAAATATGTTTGGCGAATCCTTTAATGTTTATGGGATTTTTCTTGGTGGACCTTATCTTAAAATCCACAGTGTATTACTTTTTACCCCAAACAAACTTATGTAAATTTGTAACTATAGAAGGACAGCAGGTGCAGGACTTCTGAGTTCTGGCTTCTTCTGGACTTTATTATATGTATCTAAAACAAAAAAATATTCTGCATCCTAAGGGTTTTACCTATATACTTTTATAAATGGATTATTGAAACTCTTTGTTTCTCAATAAAATGCTTCTGTTTTGATTTTATAGATGCAAAGTCACTTTGGCGTCCAGAATGTGGTGCTTATATGAGGTCAACCATACGGAGGTCTTCTCGTACATTTTAATATAGTAGAGGCAAACATGAAAAATCGCAGGTCTGAAGCTAGTATGCTCTTAAAAGATGGTGAAGTGTTAATGAGTATTACAAACTTTCCTAGGTGTTTATATTAAATTATTATACCTAGATATATTTATAAATAAATATAAAAAGTTTAAAAGCAACAAAGTATAATTTTGTCTTTTTAAGACTAAGATGTCCATATTTCACCAGTCCACCATATCATCCAACACCGGATAAAGGTGTAACCAGGTCGTATTTTTTTCCTGATGAGGGAATATTTCATGGACATCCACGTTTTAAGACACTTACTTCAAACATACGGGAACGAAGAGGAGAAAAAATGGCGATAAATATTCCAGGTGCTGAACATTACTATGTTTTGTATTTGTATAATTAGTGAAAATAAAGTGAAATCTTAACATAATCAGTCAATCTGTGGGTTTTATAGTTTTTCGGGATACGAACACGAAAATTCCAATAGACGATACTCACAAACTCGCGCCAGGGATAGCGCTGCCTGACTGCGTGTATATGGATACTATGGGTCTCGGCATGGGCTGCTGCTGTCTACAACTTACCTTCCAGGCTTGCGGCATATCAGAGGCTCGAACCCTTTACGACCAATTGGCACCATTGTGTCCCATCATGGTTAGTTTATTCAGTGTGTGTTCCAAAATTCGTACGTTATTTTTTTTTTCTTTGATCAAGATGGTAAATGGCAATTGGCACCATTAAAGCGTTCCACAAGTCTCTCTTTGCTTTCTCTTGCTCATTAATATTGAGAGCTTAAAAAGGACATTTTATATTTTGTGCAGTCAAACATATTATATAGTATTGTTCATTAGTAGTAGAACTATAAGCGTAATTTTGTAAAATATGAAAATGTAACCGATTCTCTTTCTTTTCTCTCCCCCTCTCGTCAAGATTTCTAAGAATAACGATTCTAGTAATTTATTATTCAATAATGAAAATACTACAAATTTTAAATTAATTTGCTCATTGTACATTTCTATATATCGCTCATTTTTGTATCCCACAGCTAGCACTCTCGGCCGCGGCGCCGATCTTCCGCGGCTTCCTCGCGGACGTGGACTGCCGCTGGAACGTGATCTCCGCGTCGGTGGACTGTCGCACGCGCGAGGAGCGCGGCCTCGAGCCGCTCGAGAACAACAAGTTCCGCATCCCCAAGTCCAGATATGACTCCATCGACTCCTACCTATCACCTGAACATGAAAAGTAAGTACGGAAAAATAATGTTTGTCCAGGAACGTGTAAGGTATCCTTTTGAGAATGAAGAAACACATTTAGGCATGCCGCAAATAAACCGGTTACTAGAGACTCGTTGGTCTAGACTCTAGAGGCTCGCAAGTCGCAAGGTACTGCCTATTAAACCCAACGGAAGCTCTCCAGTCTTAATGGGATGTCTCAGGATCGCTTACACATTCAACCCCGACACGTCTTCGGCAGGCCTGCCGAAGCATTCCATTACTTGATCTTCGAACTGTGTTGAATTATAAAGCTTTGAGAATACTTTTCACTAAAGTTTAATGGCAATCAGGATTGGCATATATGAGTCGACTAGAATCTTGAATCTTGAATGACTAAATCATTAATTCATTGATTGCAGATACAACGATATACCTATAATACATGACCCAGCAATCTACCGGCGATTACGCGAGGGAGGCATCGACCACCCCTTAGCGTTGCATGTCGCGCATCTTTTCATACGAGATACCATTTCCCTATTCTCAGAGAAAGTTCACCAGGATGACTTAAATGACACTGATCACTTTGAGGTAATGTTTAAAGTTCGAACAATTTATTTTTATACCATGTATGACCACATGATTTAATTTTAGTACGAAGATGATAATTAACTACAGGACACTGATATTGACACTGATATTGGATATTTTAACATTAAAATATTGAGCTTAGAAGATGGTAGGAAAAGGAGTGGATGGAAAATTATTCGTAGTGTTTAAGTGTAATTAAGTTGTCACGACAATATTCCATGTAGTTAATAACAGACAACATTACTTCCCCGACCGAGGTCATGTAACCTAACCTGGGCCTCAAGTCTGCTATTTTACATGAATTGTCATTATAGAACAATGCAATTTTAATTCAATTACCATTAGTCAAAAATTTAGTAGTCTGCTAAATTTACAATGGTCGATCAATGGTCTTGTCATTTTGACAATTTTGTCAATTGTAAAAGCGTTCGTAAAACGTTTATATTTTAGGCTAAGTTCGATTATGTATGTTATCAATTTATGTTTTAAAGACTAAGCATTATGTAAAATGATCATACAAAGCCAAAAAGATAGTTTAACAGACTACGCAATACGTTTGATCATTGACTTGTCATTACGTACGGGACTACCAATTATTTGCAAAGTGTCATAGAAGTGTCAGTGATACACCATCGGAAGACCATTGAATTAGTAGACTACCAAAATTGCAAAAAGTATCAATTACGATGTCATTGATAGACAATTGTAACGCCATTGCAATAGCAGACTTTAGGCCCAGGCAAGGCTGTTGTAAAATATTTAAGCATTATAAAAATCCCCATTTATTATTCTTAAATATTCGATGACATTGGAACAATGAAAAGAGTGATATGCAGAAAATATAAATTGAAATTTGTTTTTTGACCGTTCATTTTTAGAACATCCAGTCGACGAACTGGCAGACGATGCGCTTCAAGCCGCCGCCGCCCAACTCGAGCATCGGCTGGCGCGTGGAGTTCCGCCCGTGCGAAGCACAGCTCACGGACTTCGAGAACGCCGCCTACGTGTGCTTCGTGGTGCTGCTCACGCGCGTCATCCTCTCCTACAAGCTCAACTTCGTGATGCCCATCAGCAAGGTGAGGTCTGAGCGGCAGCAGTAGCAGCAGTGAGGCGTAGTGCAGGGTACTGACGCGGCGTGGTGCGTGCGCAGGTGGACGAGAACATGCAGCGCGCGCAGCGGCGCGGCGCGTGCACGCAGCAGCTCTTCTGGTGGCGGCGCGACGTGGGCGCGCCCGGCGATGTGGCGCCGCACGCGCCCGCCGCGCGCGACCAGTACCTCGAGCTGACCGTGCACGAGATCGTCAGCGGCAAGGAGGGCGTGTTCCCGGGCCTCATCCCGCTCATCGAGTCCTACCTGTCCGGCATGGACGTGGACGCCGACACGCACTGCACCGTGCAGCAGTACCTCAAGCTCATCCAGCGCCGCGCCGCCGGCGAGATCGCCACCATGGCCACCTGGATGCGCGAGTTCGTCACCGCCCACCCGGACTACAAGTGCGTACACACACCCACACACACCCACACACACCCACACACACCCGCACACACCCGCACACACCCGTGCACAGTGCACCGCCACTCACACTCGCTCGTGTCGCAGGAGGGACTCGGTGGTGTCGGAGAGGATCAACTACGACCTGCTCAAGACCGCGCACGGCATCCAGACGGGCGCCGTCCCCGCGCCGCGGCTGCTGGGCAGCAGCAGCGTGTCCAAGACCAACGACGACATTCCCAACGCCTTCCGCAGGATGATCAGCAAGGACTGCTCCTAACCAAGCCCTCCCCGCCTCCCCGCGAGTAGTGCCTTTGCGACGCTCTACTGACGCGTTATAGTTTACTCAAAATCTTGCGGTATGCGAATATATCTGGGTTTTAGATTTTGATTGCTAACTGAGTTTTATAGGGTTATTCTTCAAATAAATTTATAAACACAAAACAATTAATAGTTTTGTTAAATTTAACTTTACAACATAGGTACTGAATATTAACTGAGAATTATTCAATAAACAGGTTCACATTATAGGATTATTTTAAGGTTTTAAGAGAATTTAAGAAGTTAAAATAAGGTGTTTTTTATGTTAATAATATAACAAATTTCTACCAAGGAACTATTTCTGCTAACCGGACGGTTCGTACCGCCTGTCACTTGCTTGTTCACAATTATATGATTTCACTGAATAATATATTTCTATAATATTATTTATTAACTGTATATTTGTGATCAATTTGCAAGATTTATTATTATAATATTTTTAGATAAGAGATATAATAAGGTTATTTAATATTTAGCTTTAAAACTGTATTGTTATTGTGTGAAGTCGATGGACCAAATACTTATAGCCAATGCTTATTATAGCAGTATAGGTAGACGTAGGGTAAAAAACAAAGACATAGTACCTAATGAATAACGAGTTCCTACTATGAATTTATCGAATATTTTTATAATAACAAAATATTTTTGTACCTATTACTTAATTTTAAATAATAACATATTATTCGTTATATTACGTTTCATCAAACAATTTAGTATAGATAACGTTCGAAAGAAATTGCTGTTAAGAAACTAAACGTAGAAATTGAATTTTTACTATTACGATTATTATGATTATTAGATTGCAGATCTCCTCATGGCTAATATATTTATAATACAGTAAATACTGCACGCGGTTTTGCTCATGGCTAATGCTTTACAAAAATAGATGACTCTCACGACGCGAATAGATGTAAAAAGACATTCGATAAGCGCGCGGTGTAGTAACTATTAAGTAATCTGTGACGCGGTGAAAATTTCGCTCTTTATTTATTAATCAATTTATATTTTACTTTTCAATATTAGATACAGTTGTATTATCTAAACAACAAATTAAATACATGATTCTTAAATGAAACACAAATTATATAGCAATAATAAGAAAATGTATAAAAGAAATTAAAATGAACAAAAAGGTTGTGATAACTAATAATCGATCTACTCTTATACTCTCAAACGATAATCTCCGGACTAATCCATTACACAGCTCCGGGATAATCTATTACTGGCAGTTGTAAGATATTTCTTAACAGCAAAACAGGACAACTACTAAACAATCGCGACTAACCTTATTATTCTTCTAACCATATTAATATGGAAAAGAATATATCATTATTAACGTAGCGTCAGGATAAGATAGAGGGTGAAATTGAAAAATATAAACTAGTGTAGTGCAGTAAAACAATAATTGTAGCTGTAAAAACGTCCTTTTTCAGGGGTCCAACACAAATAAAACACTTCTACTTGTACTGTAACACGTATCACTGTATTAATCTCTAGTAGAACAAACTCAACTCAACAATTGCCCATCGGCTAGGGTCATGTATTCGATGTGTAACCTTGCCAGCGCGTTTTAATTTTACCTGTAACGCCATCTATTATCTATTGTATGTAACTTAACGCCATCTATTATCTCTTATATTTAACTTATGACAACTAAACTAATTAGACATTCCGCCCACCAAGAACTTAGTTCTTTCCTCAAGAAACAATAAACAGTATTCTATATATTATATATCTATAGTAAATACTAATAGTTATGTTATCAGTTACACATCGAATCACATAATTAACAAACTTAATGTACATAACAACAACGAACAAAAAAAATAATAGTGCACCGTAATTTTCTAGCACCGCCCACCGTGCTAAACAGATGAGCAACACGTTTGTGCAGTATGCAATCAAAATAAAGAAAACTTTAATGTGTAACAAAACCAAAAAATTTTACACAACAACAATCAATCTAATACTAACTAAATAGAACCATCTGTTGGCAGAAAACATAGTTTATTACAGGGCCGTTTGAACATTCCCTTTTGTGTCTCAATAGTTACAACTCACAATTACAATATTATCAATACCTGGGTGTGTTTTTACAATTCTGCCTAGAAGCCATTTCGCCGGAGGTATATTGTCCTCCTTTAAAATTACAATATCACCTATCGTAGGTTCAACCTTATGGGTTGTCCATTTGTATCTGTTGTTTAGTGTCACTAAATACTCAGAACTCCACCTAGTCCAAAAATGTCTGACCATTTTGTTACATATTTGCCACCTATCCTGAAGATTAACAACATTGTCATCCTTGTGTACAACATTCAACAAGGGTTCGCCTACTAGAAAATGGCCTGGTGTCAGCGGGAGGGGGTCGTTAGGATTATTGCTTAAAATAGTTAAGGGTCTCGAGTTAACACACGCTTCAACCTCTGCTAACACCGTGGATAACTCTTCGTAGGTAAGTGTACTCTCACCAATAACTTTTCTTAAATGTTGTTTCACAGAACGCACTCCGGCTTCCCATAACCCACCAAAGTTTGGTGCTTGAGGGGGAATGAAGTGCCAATTTGTATGTTTGAAAGCGAGAGCTTCAGCAATATCATGAGTGAATTGTGATTTGGCACTGTTAAACATGATTCGTAATACTTTGTCAGCACCAACAAAATTTGTGCCATTGTCGCTATACAAATCTTGGCAATGGCCTCTTCTCGATGTGAAACGTTTGAACGCAGCAAGAAACCCTTTTGATGTCAGATCTGTTACTGCCTCAATGTGAATTGCTCTTGTCACCATACATATGAATAGACATATGTATCCTTTGAATGATTTTGAACCTCTTCCGGGTGAGAATCTTATGTTAATTGGTCCTGCATAATCAACTCCGGATGATTTAAATGGTTTACTTGGCGTAAGCCGTACTTCAGGAAGTTGACCCATTAATTGCGTATTAGTGTTGTTCGAATATCTTCTGCAAGTAACACAGGCTCTGTAGTACTTTTTTACTCGTTCTCGTCCACGTAAAATCCAGTATTTCGTGCGAAGATAATTTAACATTATTTGAGGTCCGCCATGTAATGTTTTGTAGTGTGCATCCGATATTAACAACCATGTAAGATGACTCCTAGATGGTAAAATGATTGGATGTCGTTCATCATAACTTAAGTGTGCTTGGTCAATGCGACCGCCAACTCTTAAA
Source organism: Boloria selene (assembly GCA_905231865.2). Classification (NCBI taxonomy): domain Eukaryota; kingdom Metazoa; phylum Arthropoda; class Insecta; order Lepidoptera; family Nymphalidae; genus Boloria; species Boloria selene. The sequence goes on from HG993133.1 coordinate 6,854,387, forward strand.
ATGCCGTTTTGATCTAAAAGCGGATAAAGAGTGTGAAGTACGCTCTTCTTGGGAACATTGCTTTTATTTTTCAGATGCTTCATCTCCTCTCCAAAATGAAATTCTTGTGCTTGTTTTATACACATCTGTAAAACATTGTTCCTTTCTTGAATGGTAATGTATTTAGGTAACTTATCACGTTCTTCTTTAGGTTTTGTCCAATATAAAACTCTTTTACAATATGAAATAACTCTTAACATTCGATTTAGATTAGAAAATTTAGTCCACTTAAATTCTTCAGTTTTGTCTTGTATAATATTCATTGATTTAATCTTTTGTTCTTCTTCTGTTTCAGGTATTTCGTCACATTTTCTATTGAAGTTTACATTGTATATCCAGTCGGGTCCATGCCACCATAAAGTATTGTTTTGTAATTCTGTAGGTCGTAATCCTCGTGAGGCGCAATCTGCAGGATTCATATCCGTTGTTACATGACTCCATTGTTCATAGTCAAGTATGGTCAATATCTCCGAAACTCTGTTGCTCACAAATGTAGTCCATCTTGAAGCACCTCCTCTTAACCACGCCAACACTATTGTAGAATCGGTCCAAGCATAAAGTTGTTGTTTAGGAATATTCATCAACTGGGATATTTCAGATAGTAACTTAGCCGCTAAAGCTGCTCCACATAATTCCAGTCTGGGCACTGAAAGTTCCTTTTCTATTGGGGCGACTTTTGTTTTCGCTGACACAATAGATGAGTATACTTGGTTAAATTGATCCACCACTCGAAGATACACTACTGCCGCGTAACCAGAAGTAGATGCATCCGAAAATGCGTGTAGTTCTACTCTACATGTTTTTGTACAATTCAACCATCGTGAAATAGTTATTGCCTTTGTTTCTTTTAGTTCCTGTCTATATCTCAACCATTCTTCTAATAACTCCTCCGGTAATTCATCATCCCAACCTATCTGTGCTTTCCATACCTTCTGTATAATAATCTTAGCTCTAATAACTACGGGAGCAATCCAGCCTAGGGGATCATACAATCGAGCGATATCTGACAGCATTTGCCGCTTCGTAACAGCTCCTTTTATCTCAGGTAAGTCAATCGTGTATTCGAAACTGTCTGTTAATCTATTCCAACAAATTCCTAACACCTTCAACATGTTGTCGCTCTTAATTGGTACTGATGTTTCTATGCTGTGTTTATCTTGTCCTATGTATTGTAATAACTTTTTACTATTGCTAGACCACTTCTGTAGCTGAAAGCCTCCACTGTTCATAAGTAAATTCATTTCTTCGTAAATGTTTATAGCCTCGTTTTCTGTGTCACAACCCGTCATCAAATCATCTACATAATAATCATTTTTTGTTATTTCAGCTGCAATCGGATACTTCGTCTTCTCTTCATCAGCAAGTCTCTGTAATGTTTTAATTGCTAAGTATGGGGCACAAGCGGTTCCAAAGGTAAGAGTGATTAATCTGTAGTGTTGAATTGGCATGTCTGGGTTTGATCTCCACAAAATCCGTTGGAAATTAGCGTCATCTTTATGTACAAGAACTTGCCGGTACATTTTGACAAGATCAGCTATAATACATATAGGATGTGTTCGCCAGCGCATCAAAATGTGTCTCAGATCCTGCTGAATTTTGGGTCCGACCATCAATTCATCATTGAGCGAAACACCGTTGTCACCTTGTGAAGATGCGTTCATGACGACGCGTACTTTTGTAGTCTCTTTGTCATTTCTCACGACAGCATGGTGGGGAAGGTAAGTAGCACGTGGGTTCTCCAGGTCATCGAGTGGAACGAGCTCCATATGGTTTAAGGTAAGGTATTCCTCCATTACTTTTACATATTCTTTTCTTAAAGTTGTATCTTTTTGTAATCTCTTCTCTAGGTATAATAGTTTCCTTTCCGCTATTTTTCTTGTATCTCCATATTGACATTTAGGATCCTCTACTTTAAAAGGTAATTGTACTATAAATCTTCCGTTCTCATTTCTGGTAGTAGTTCTGTTGTAAAACATCTCACACTTCTCTTCTTCCACGGTAAGTCTCTTCTTAATCAAATCGGGTTCTGCTTCAATTTCCCAAAATTTTCTAAGTATATCGTCACTTCTCATTTGTATGTGCATGTTTATTATACTCTCTCTGTGTAGTGACTCTCTTTGTATTCTTCCAGATAGTACCCATCCGAAAGCCGTATGTTGTGCAATTAAATTGCCCTCTGGATGTTTCAACATATTGTTGTGTAAAATCTCACTGTAAACCTCGGCACCTAAAAGAATATCTATTTTTCCTGGCGTTGCGTAACCTGGGTCGGCTAACTGAAGATGCTCCAACTGTACCCACTTAGAAGTGCACAGTTGATCTCCTGGAATTAGTGACGTTAGTACTCCTAACACGTACGCATTTACACGGTATTTAGCAGTTGCATTAAAACGTGACTCTAGTAATAAAGAAACAGAATATTTAATTCTTGTTTGACCGTCTCCCAAGCCTGACACCACACCACTTACTGGTATTCGTTTAAGATTAAGTAATTGTACAGTTGATTCGCTTATAAAAGACGCTTGCGATCCTTGATCCAGTAGCGCGCGTATTTGGTATTTTTCTCCATTCGTAGCTTGTGCGTTAATAATAGCTGTAGCCAATAGTACATTGTGACTCTGTAGTCCTTGCGAAAAGTTAGCCACAATTCTTGTCTCAGTGTTACTCCTGTCACTCTTTTGTATGTGTATTTCTCCCTCGTTCGTGTTACTCTCTTTGTGTATAGACCCCTCTCTCTCAATGTGTAGCATCGTGTGATGTTTCTTACCACACTTCCTGCAACTCGTATTATGACGACATTTATTCACCATGTGATTTGGACACATACAATTAAAACAAAGTCTTTTGTGCTGTACGAAATCAATTCTCTCTTGTATGGGTTTTTGCTCAAATTTCTGACAGTGATAAACGTAATGTGAACCGTTACATAAGGCACAAATACCATTTGAGGATTTGGATATCTCTTGTACTGCTGAATGAAATGATTTAGGTTTTGAAAATTGGTTGCTCTTGTTAGAAACTGAAGACTTCACAAATTGTTTGCAAGGGTCAATCATTTCAATACTGCGGAATCTACTTTCTAAGAACTCAGTCAATTGTACCCACGTCGGTAAATCAGTTGTCGAACTTAACATTTGTTCCCATAATTTGTGTGATTCTGTGTCCAATTTAGACACAACCAGGTAAACGATAAAAGCGTCGCATGATTTCGTATCAACTCCTATGTTCTGTAGTGATTGTAAGCATGACGTCGTGGTATCAAGTAGTTGCCTTAACAAATTTGATGATGCAAACGTAAGTGTCTTTTGTGTAAATAAGGTTTTAAGTATAGCATTCGCATTATATCGTTTATTGTTATAACGCTTCACCAGCTGTTTCCAAGCCTCCTCATAATTCTGTTCTGTAATAGCAAAATTGCGTAGTAATATCTCTGGCTCGCCCGTTAAGTTGGTTTTTAAATAATGCAACTTTTGTACGTTAGATAGCGATGTGTTATCATGTATCAATGAAACAAACATATCATAAAAACTCTGCCATTCTTCATATTTTCCGTTAAATGTGGGTAACTGAATACGTGGGAGTGGTATTTCTGAAGATTTCATGGCCTCAGGTGACATCGCATTTGAACTCGTAGGTTTAGTAGCTTTTGCGTCAAGGACAGACTTTAATGCAGTTTTGTAAGTAGTGTATTGCTCTTCAAACAAACTATATACGTCACTCGTAAAATATGTTAATGTCTCTTTGCTGCTCTTCGGTACTGTGGAAATAAACTTTTTGTGTCCTTCCTTAAATTCATTCCAAAGTTCTTCTAAGGTCTGTAATCTTGTTTCTATATAAGCAGTAGTTAATCTCTCTTTAGGCGACTTCCTATAATTTATTTCGGCCTTTTGCAGTCTTTCATACAGTTCGTTTTGTATAATTAATAATTCGTTAGCCATTGCGAAGTTATTTAAAGTCTATATTATAAAAATGTGTTGACAGTTAAAATATCTAAGTTAATATAGTTTGGCCGCAAAAGATTTACAAGTCCAATAAACACTTCAATTTATGCACCAAATTTTACAAGTCCCAAGGTAAGCAAAATTTTCTAAGTTCATGTGGTATAAGCGCAAAATTTTACAAGTCCAAAAGTAAACTGAATTTACTAAGTCCATATAGTGTAAACACAAAATTTTACAAGTTCAAAAGTAAATCTAATTTTTCTAAGTCCAGTACGTACAACCGATATTTTTACAAGTCCACAACTCATTAATTTTTCTAAGTGTTTTTAATGATAATTTACGTAAATTTCACAAGTCCCACAATCACCAAATTAGTCTATCTTAATATTTCACTTCACTGCACTATTACACTATGTCTTTTACTCACGATTTCACTAGTCCATGTTTCAATCCTGGTTTCGGCACCATGTAAAAACGTCCTTTTTCAGGGGTCCAACACAAATAAAACACTTCTACTTGTACTGTAACACGTATCACTGTATTAATCTCTAGTAGAACAAACTCAACTCAACAATTGCCCATCGGCTAGGGTCATGTATTCGATGTGTAACCTTGCCAGCGCGTTTTAATTTTACCTGTAACGCCATCTATTATCTATTGTATGTAACTTAACGCCATCTATTATCTCTTATATTTAACTTATGACAACTAAACTAATTAGACAGTAGCTTTAAATAATACGTTAACTATTATAAATTTGTTAATCGTTAACGGGAACTATGATTTTTAAATAAATCAAATATTGTTTTTATTTATATATTTTTTATTTCTAATTCATTCTTCTTCAGTCCGCTAGTCCAGGACCCTGGACCTTAAAGACATTTTCCAATGCAGCCTAAACAATTTTGGCCACATGAAATCGTCCTATCGAACTCTTCGCTGCGGTTGGATGAGTCTCGAGTCTTGGTCCTGAAGTCAGACTGACATAGTGGCGTTTTCACGCAAACACTTCGATATACCGGGGGTCAACCTGGCACAGCTGGAGAGACTGCTGCACGGTCTAGGTCTTGGTCGAAGCAAATATTTTTTCGTAGTCTACAAACGCCAAGCAATGACGCAAGTTGTACTCCTCAGTCTTCTGTATAACCTACCGCAGCGTATATTATGAATGGAAATCGTCAAATCTGTGTTCAACGGTTCGTAATGACAATCGAAAACAGCTTGTAGACATTGCTCAGGAGCGATATGAGCCTGTAGTTCTTTAGCAAGTCATAGGCTTGAAAAGGGGTGGTATTCATTTTCATTGCCAACACACGGCAAATATTTTTGGTTACCTCATTGTTATGTAACAACTAACAAAACTTTGTAACCCAATTGGAAAGGTACAAGTTACTCCCACTATAATTATTATACTCTGATTAGTGCTTACCTTCTTACTGGGAATGCACAGCGAAAAACATTGAAACGACGATTTTATGAATAAAGATATTTCATTTCATATTGAATTTGATATTGCTTTGAAGCTATAAGCATGAAGTAGTATAAGCATGCTAGTCGTGAACGTTACGAACACAAGTAACTTCCTGAACCTTTTATGTAAATAAAGTTAGTAAAAAAGTATAAGAAGCAGGTTCTACCAACTGAACCAAACGTGTCGTCATAAGTACCTAATAGGTATTGTTTGTAATATTATTGGGTGTGGTCTTTGTTAAAATGTAAATCAAACGGCTACTCTAGCATATTTGAAGAATGATGAAGTAATCTATTATTATACTCATATGTAGATACGGATGAATACATAGTAACTATGTAATAATATACTTATTAAACATGCAAGTCATCTTGTCAGTGAGTGTTATCGCTGAGTCACGCTATTACTGAATTGGTTTTACCATATTATATGAAGAACTTTTTATATATTAAAATTTATATAGTAGTGTAGCAGGCCGTTGAATGCGCAAGCGATGAAGTACACTCAAAAAGCTGACAAGTCAGAATACTCTCGAATAGGATGTTCCCTCTGGTTTTTTATTTCTAATTTTTTTCTATCAACGGAAGGTGTTATAAATATGCGTGTTTCACTTATACCTTAAGTAAAAGTATAATATTACTTTTCTCTATGCTTATACCTCAAAGTTTCATACTGTATACAAAATTGTCTTAATAATCTTAGTAAAGAAGTTTCAGATAATCCAGCTATAAAGCTAGATAGATTATTATTATTAGATAGATTAACTGTGAATAGCTGTTCAAAATTAAAATACTGTATTATTACTTTCTTACGTTTACGCGAAGATTCGACATTATAAATGAAAAATCATTTATAATTATTAAAATACTTTATTGTCATCATATGGTAAATACCATTTATATACTCTATCAGCTCTAAATCTTGCACGGACAGTCATGGTACAGTCTAGATTCCTTTGTACCTAAGACTACTAGTGTGCACTGTGCATTACATTATTCGTACATTACGCTTCGTTTTTTTTTTGCAAAAAAATGGTTTGTTGCTACGAAAATTCCTACGACATAATACAACTCATATAATGAACAGCCAGGTATTTTAATTTTAAATAAAATTAAATACATGTTTTTTATCGACATGGACACGAAAATGTCGATAATAAACTCATCACTATCAAAAAATTAACTTGTATGCTATGTAATTAACTTAAAAGTTAAAAGTATAACATTACTTTTCTCTATGCTTGTATGTGACAAGGACAACCTGCATGACAACGAAACAGAACGGCATTATATGTACCTTTCCTACGCACTATTACTATCGTAAGTAAAAAAAGATAAACATATGCATTTCATTTCTTATTTTAACCCGGCTTCCATGAGTTTCATTCTTCCAGAACTGTCTACACGGCATAGAGAAAAGTAATATTATACTTTTAATAGAGAGCCCTCTCTACCGTTTTTTTTGCCAACATGAAACTAGCGCCATCTGTAATTTTTCACCCTATGGCCTATACTAGTCCTTCTGATATAAAAAATATATTTAAAATCAAAGTCGATCGATTCTAAATATGTAAATATAGTGATGATTATTATATCTATTAAGCAAGAAAAATATAATATACTTAACATCACCATATTTACAAATTTAAAATCGATCTACTTCAATTATTAAGTAGGGTTGAAGACTGTCCTTCTATGTAATAAATAATACAAGAAAATGTTATTTTTAAACTTTATTTTGTATATATTAGTGTAATACAGTTGTTGTTGTTGTATAACACAGCTGGCCGCGCGTGGCATTACGTAGAGCGTAGATATGAAGATCGTTCGTACCTAAATGTAATTCGTAATAATTAATTAGCTGTTGTTGGAAAAATACTTTATAAATTTCAGCGGTCCCGACGCGACAACGATCGTAAAATAAAAATATATAAGGAATTTACATAATATAATATGTGACGATAATAATTATAATAGGTTAAAAATATTATTTCTTAGTTTTTAGAGTTTATTTTATATGTCGGGGACTTTTATTTTTAATTTTATTTTGTATTAGTAAAATAGGTTCTTATATTGTTTAAGCAAAATAAAATCTTACCTCTGGTCATCGTCATACAGACACCCAAAGACACAACGGCTTAAGATAGGCATAATTGCTTAAACTAGGCAACACAAAAGAAAGCGACCTTGCTTATTTAAAATAGTGTCAATATCATATAACTAAATTAAACCACCAACTAAATTTTAAGATATTTAATATTTTTATTAACCGTCAAAATGAAAAATTTTAAAGAAGTTTAAAATGTCAAAAAAAAAACAAAACAATGTTGCAAGCAATCCAATTCACGCATTTGTATAAATTTATTATTTGTTTGAAATGCTGGTTCCCTAAAAAGTAATAATGAAATATATCGATTCAAAAATTTCAATTGTTATTTTAAGCAATGAACAATATTATTTTTATGTGACATTATGCTTATTTTTTTCAAAAATTAAATCACTTTTTGCATGCAAATTTGTTTGGTATGCGTGTACTGGACTGCTGGATTGACGATTGCGACCGTAGCGACATCTCTTACACCGACTTATAGTCGCTGATAAATTTAAGCAAAAGTTTTGGGTGATGAGCAATAGATGACACTACCAATTTCTTATCTGTGGTAGATGTTCTAAGTTTCCAGCCCCTGCTACACGGTTGATTTGATACTTGTAAGTTGTAAAATATAAAGTCACCTGTCAGGCTGCCGCTGTCACTGTGACAGCGTTATGTTCTTTTTTCCGGCGTTTGTCTGTTTATTATTTCATTAGGCTCAGTGATATTTGTAGCATCTGAGAAGTATTACCATTTTACAATTACCTGTAATTATTTAAATATTCAAATTGATATAAATCATGTGCATGATGCAAGTTCAAATTCACTTGAATTGATATTGATTTACCTAAAGCTAAACAATAAATGAATTTAAGTTGTTTTTTAAGAAGGTTCTGTTATACAATTGGATTTTCAGAAGGTACTTTAAAGACCCGTTTGCCTTACCGGAATATCCAAGTAGCACAAATGGGATTACTCACAGAAGGAAGCCCACTTTCATGGGATGAAACGAAAGCATTAGCAGAACACGTGCGGCAACACGGCATCGAGCAATTTATTAATCTTTATAGCAAATTACGAGACCGCACTGGAGACGTGTTGAAATGGGGCGATGAGGTAAGGCAATTATAATAGAAAACTAAATGGTTACTATTTTAATTTTATTTACTCTTATGAAGAATATATTATAGCAATATAAAAATATTATGGCACTAAAATTGTATTGGTGAAGTTAAAAAATATCCATTCCTTATATTATAACATACTTGTAACTTAATGCTCATAACTGGATGTCCTTGTAAATGAATTCTATCTGTTATTAGAACAGATCAAATACCAATGGCTATGTAACATAATATAACTTTTCCCTCTTAGTGTAATAAAATAAACCTGAGTAAGTTGGAAAGTTATTCTTGTTGATTTAAATCTGATTATGGCAGAGATATAAAAATTAAAACTACAATAAAAAGTAACATTTTAGGAGAAAATTGGCAAAAAATCTGACTTATTATTTTTTTATTTTTGTGATATGTGCAACATCCAGTCTGAGTAGTCTTTTGACAATAAAGTAATAAAATAAAGTAGTAAAAAATATTTTTGACATATTTTATTTATTTATTTTCACAAAGTGAAATAGAGTTTTGGACACAATGAACTCTACAATCACTACAATATTTTTTTGTTATTCCTTTGAATTGCTGGACATAAAGAGCATAGTGTATCACAGGGTAGAAAAGACCAAGTTTGGTTGTCTTATATATATACAGAGCACTTCTTCAGAGCTACCCTATATCCATTAGTTACATTTTCACTGTGTTATGCCCTTTTTATTGGCCCACTGTTAGCAGCTCCAATCAATATTGCATGTAACAACAAACTTTTACCTGCAAATTGTAAAAAAATAAATAAGTAATTTATAATTTCATTACTTGATAAGAAAATCCAACTTGTTAATTACTCAAACTGGCCAAAACTTTTAAAGTATGAAGAATGTGCTTAAACTCACAGAATTGGGGATCTATTTTTCCTTTTCAATATTTTCACTTGTCACCTTAATACATTTTGTGTAAAATATAAAAATGATTTGTCTTTGTCTAAAACATACACTAACTTCATCCTTCACTTCTTCATCACTAGAAAACTTTCCCACACGGTTCTTTTTCAAATTTGGAAATAGGTCACTGTTCCAAAATAAAAATGTTGCTGCTGGGTATGGACCTCTCTCAGTATGAGGGGGATCAGGCCATAGTACACCGCTCTGTCCTATTGCGTGTTGGCAGACTTCACATGTCGTTCGAAAACTAGCTAGGTTTTATCAGACCTGCAGGTTTCCTCACGATGTTTTCCTTCACCGTAAGACAAGTGGCAATCATGATATAAAATATCAGAGGTGTAAAAACGAGATTTGAACCCGCATCACTTGGTTATCCAAGCGAGCGCGTCACCGCTGGGCTACCACTGTCTAATCTTAAATATTGAAGAATAAATAAAATTTTAAAAATCTCCATTATAACTGCTAATTGATAAATTTCTTCGTCTCCTGTACATAAAGAACTTTTCGTCTTTATCCCATCAATCCATTATGGCACAAAAGGTGCCTTATTTTTTAATATTAATTCCAGGTAGAATATATTATAGTTAAATTTGATGATGAAAATCAGCGGGCCACAGTTAGCTTAAGAGCAGAAGAGCTTTTACCTATACTGCAAGAAAAAGAACATGCTGACCCACAAAGTATGTGTAAATTATAATAAATACCATATTGTTAAACTAAAAAACTAGTATCTGTGAATTATTATATGAATTACAAATTCTTAACTATACTTATAATATTATAAAGCTGAAGAGTTTGTTTGTATGTTTGTTTGGTTGAACGCGCTAATCTCAGGAACTACCGAATTGAAAAAATATTTTTGTGTTGGATAGTCCGTTTATCGAGGAAGGCTATAGGCTATATTATATCACGCTTCGACTAATAGGAGCGGAGCATCAATGAAAAATGTTGCGAAAACGGGAAGGGCGGGCGTTAGTTCTTACCACGCGACTCAGAAATAATTTGGTTTCTGGTCTTTAGAACGCATGCGAAGCCGCAGGAAATGCTAGTAATAAATATGTTGGGATATTATTACACGCTGTGCCATGTTGTTCCATGGTAAGCATCGAGGCTTGTGTTACGGGTACCGACCTCACATATACTACATAGACTACCTTTAAAAATACACTTATTATCAATATTATTACATTTTTTAAATGAGAAAAATGAAATTAGTCTACATTTTCTTATTCACATAAGTACCATGGTATGTTAGTCAAGGATAGGTCAAAATATGTATATGTATGGATATATTAAATAATATCAAGATAGCACTAACGAGTACAATATTGTGAGTAATAAAAGTAGTTAGTACCAAATTGTGTAAATATTTTGTGGCATATTATTTTTAGACGTGAAATCATTATGGCGTCCTGAATATGGCGCTTATATGCTTGAAGGCACACCAGGAAAACCATATGGTGGTCTACTAGCACATGTTAACATTGTAGAGGCTAATATGAAATATCGAAGAGCTGAGGCTAGCTCTCTTTTAAGAGACGGTGAAGTCCTAATGAGTATTACAAATTTTCCTCGGTATGAATTATCATATAGATTACTTTTATTTGCTAAGTTGTTATTAACATTAATTGTTTAATTTTTGTTTAAGACTAGGTTGCCCAGCCTTCACTACTCCATCGTACCCTCCAACTCCAGACAGGGGTGTGACAAGGTCGTATTTCTTTCCGGATGAAGGGATTTTTCCAGGTCACCCTCGTTTTAAGACTTTAACGTCTAATCTACGAAAAAGAAGGGGAGAGAAAACGGCAATTAATGTTCCAAGTATGTAAGGGTGCTCCTAAACGGGCAATATTTGGGGCTGCAATATTGGCAACTAATTGTAGGGCGATCACAAAAATATTGCAACAATAGCCGAGCAATATGTGACCAGGTAACGTGTTGCAATTATTTTATTGTCAGGGTAACGTAGCAACTGACAAAACAACAATAGCACAGAATGTAGCAATTAATAACGGCGTCATTCACAGCAAACTTCAGTCGCGTAGAAAAGTGTACACTATGCCATAGGTATAGTAAGAGATACCGAAACAACTGGTCGGGCAATATCGCAGAAAATCAATCGCTCATCGATCGTCCGGCAATATCGGCTACACCAAACACGATTGCCGATATTGCTTGCAATGTTGTTGGCCACTATTGCAGCCACATATTGCCGAAAAAGATTGCCCGTTTAGACGCACTACAATTTTAATAGAAATTTATGAAAAAAAAACTAGTTCACTTATATTTAATTTTGTACTGTCCAGTTTATCGCGATGAGAATACAAAAATTCCCGTGGATAATTCACATGAGTTGGAGCCAGAGGCAGCTAAGCCTGACTGCGTATATATGGACGCTATGGGTCTAGGCATGGGTTGCTGCTGTCTGCAGTTGACTTTTCAAGCTTGCTGCATATCCGAGGCTCGCACTCTCTACGATCAACTTGCACCGTTGTGTCCCATCATGGTGAGTTTGATATTTGTAATGCGAAGATGCAAGTTTATTGTTTTTTAATTTCGCTCTATTTTGAAAATAAATAATGTAATACTTACTTAATAATTAGAAGCGAAACAAAAAATAAGATCGACTAGTCAAGTTTCCACAATTAAATAATTTATTAAGAATGTAATGCGAGCATATAAAATACCAAGTGCTATTGGCATTATTTTTAAGGTTTATCAATTGGCAATTAATTACTAACAAATTCAAACCTATACGCATTATCGTAACACACAATAATAAGAAAAAATATGAAAAATAGAAAAAAATATTAGAAGATAATTATTATTGATTTTTGTAAAGAACGGCGATAAGACTTGTATTTAATTTACATATCAAAAAAGTTATAATATATACTGTAAAAAAAAATTCAAGGTAATTAAAATAAAACTTTTAAGCCAAGGCATAATTTTAATTTGTTTATTTAGATTCTGTACCTGTAAAATAATAAATTAAACAGAATTGTGTTAGTAAACAAAACAGGAACAATGAATTATGACATTTTGTGCAATATTTTCAAATTTGATGGTATTTATTGTAACATGTTAATTAAAAAAATAATTATTTCGCGAAGATTGTCTTGGTTTTGGAAGTAACCATTTTTCTTTCGTGCAAGAAATTGCTCAAACGCAGGATTACTATATCTATTGGAGAATGGTCGGTGGAGTATATGGAGTATAGCGATCTGTCGGTTGGGCACTGTTTGGTCTAGCGTTGTCGTAAAGCAGCTGTGGGATAGACTAAATATCCAGTCTCGGTTGTATAACGTCTATTTAATCATATCAATTTTTGACAATACAGATTTGTCAAAGAAGATAACACCAGTTCTGGTTCACGATACATTTCCAGTATTAGTCAATTTTCACTGAGGACAGAATCTCGCTCGTACAGGAAACATTATCACAATTTACCGTGCGATTTAAAATCCCCTCGATATTGTAACGATTGCCTAACGTAATGCAGCGCTTGACACGTGTTTATTGGTGTTTTTGCCTCGGCGCGGTGGTGTAGTGGTCGGTACGTCATACATCGAGAGATCCTGGGTTCGAGTCCTGGGTCGGGCCAAGTTTATTTATTGAGTCTTTCTGTTTAGTAACAGCCCAGGTTTGGGAAGTTGGCGGTGTTTCACCCCCGTGCCTCAGAGAGCACGTAAAGCCGTCGGTCCTGCGCCTTAACTCTCACTGGTCGAGTCGAGCAGTCGTCCCACCGGAGTATGAGTGATAGGAATAGAGCGTGCACTTGTGTCTGCGCGTTCACTTGTGCACTATAATATCTCCTGCGAAGTTGGCCGGAATCGGTCAAAGAACATTATTATTATGAACATTATTGGTGTGTTTCACTTAATTTATGTAGTACCTTCGTATTTCTCGATCTTATTCACTTGTTCAATTTGTTTCAAGTGAATTAAATATATATTATATCTAGGTATATATTTTGAATGTTACTTAAACAACTGTCCCACAGCTAGCACTCTCGGCCGCGGCGCCGATCTTCCGCGGCTTCCTCGCGGACGTGGACTGTCGCTGGAACGTGATCTCCGCGTCGGTGGACTGTCGCACGCGCGAGGAGCGCGGCCTCGAGCCGCTCGAGAACAACAAGTTCCGCATCCCGAAGTCCAGATATGACTCCATCGACTCCTACCTATCGCCTGAACACGAAAAGTAAGTTGTAAATTGTATAATTGTCTTTTTATATTAATTGAACTTAATTGAGAACATCGGTGCTAAACTTTAACATTGATAATCCCTTATTTTAAATGGAGATAAATATAAATAAAAAAATAGATTTGTACGGGCTGAGACGAAAACCCCTACAGTCTTTGGTTGATATTGATAGGAATTATTGATAGATAATTGATAGGTAAATGATAGTCCAGGCTAAAACTGATTGTATATTAACTAAGCTTAATGATAGAGTGATAGAATGATAGTTTGATAGATTGATAGGTTGATAGAACGACCCGTGAGCGCGTACGACGACGACTATCGCGACGAGTGCTACTACGAGTGCTCACGACTACTACTGAATCGAAATATATATGGCGTAAAGTGCTTACGCGACAAATATTATGTATTGGCCCGTACATGCTCCCGGGCCGAAAGATGGGAATGTTGATGAGGTGCACTTAAACTAATAACAACATGATGGGCATTTTCACTTAATTCTATACTTATGATAATTAAATGTAAGTAACAATTAAATTTTAAAACTAAACCCCGGTGTCAGTTATAGTGAAAACTGACTGAAGCACTGGCGAAGTGCCTCTATTTTGACGGAATCTACGCTCACTGATAACTTTGTCACTCACTTCACTTTTTGCTACATTGCTCTTACACTGCCCTACGTCACTTAACACTTGTAACTTTACACTGTGCACTTCACTGTCTCCCGGCTCTTCTCCTCGAGCGCGAGGCGTTAGTCGGCGACGCGCGCGTCTGACGCGCCGCCATCCATATACCGTTGCGGCCGCGGCGACTACCGCCACAAGTAGGTAGGTCACGGTGTAATGATGAATATGATGGTATGATACTCCTTCTATAATTGGTTCGCTTGTTTTTATGGTATCCAATTGGTCTTGGATTGCAAGTAGCTGTTTCTGATTGATTACAGTTTCTAAACTAGTACTGGAAGGCGAATCGGGTACCGAAATATTAATTAAATAGTTAATCGGTGCAATTTCTGGTAATTTCAAATCGAGTTTCGTGTTAATTTTACTAATATATTGATTTTGAGAATAAAAAGAGAAATCAGCTGATTTTATATGACAGCCCGGATCCACTGTCAGCAGTCCAGTATTATTTAATTGTATAGCGGTAACTTGATTCTTGCATAGTAATCGGATGTGGCATTTATTACAACAGAAATAAAAATATGTATTTAGTTTGTTCGTTTGAGTGAAAATATTTTTGCAGGGACTGATAATAGTTTTACATATATTGGAATTCTCTCTCTTCTCACACAAACTTTGGTCATTCTTCATATGATAAATCGGTTTCTTAACAGAGCACAACACAGTATCAATATCTTGTTCAATACATAAATTTAAATCGGCTTCCGTTAAAGATAAAAACAAATCCTTGTTTAAGTTTATAGCTAGCATTTCACTTAAAGGTAAAATGCTGATCATGTTGTTTACTTCCTGCTTTGGAATAGATATAACTTTAAATATTTCGAAGGAATCTCTTGTGATTAAGGGAATACGAATTTCAAATATGAGAAACTCCTTTGATAGATGTGCTTTAACTTTTAATATTTTGTATAATTTTGATAGGTCCGCGTGGTCGGTTGGTAAGGATAGATCTCTGGGCAGATTTGTAGATATGACACTCAATTCTTGTTTTAATTGCTCGGGATGGAGAAGGTGTACACTAAATTTTCCGTGGAACACGTCGGTGATAGTGTCCAGGAGATAATCTTGAATGTTTCTAAGATCATGTAGCATATTATTTGTGATCATCGCTGATAAAGTAAAATCTGTTATATAGGAATTATTTTGAAGCTCAGATCTAAGAATATTCACAGATGAATTTAGGTCCATTAGCTTTTTGTTGATTGTTTTATGATACTTGTTCATGATAGATTCAGCCCTTTTGATAAGGTTAAATTCCGCTTCAATGATCGACGTTTGATTTTTCCATAGCTTAATCAGATGTTTCTCATTATCTCTAATTAAACCAATGTCTTGTTCGTATTTATCTGCAAAATTACTACCCAATATTCCAAACAATGAATTTGCTATATTACCTATACCGTTAATAAGACCTCTGCGTCGCCGGCGCTGACGCGTGTTTACGTCAAATTGCTGATCTAGCCACTTGCTATTGTATTGTTGTAGGTCGGAATACTGGTGATTTAATTGATACATAACATCGTCGCAAGGTGAACGATCCCTTATCGTTGTGCATATGGTTTGTAGATATTGTATGTATTTATTTGCCGCCTTAGTGCCTTCCCAGTATGGGTTGATATCATAATAGACGACCAGCCGCCAATCATCTTGAATTAAATGCATGTTTGCAATTTTATCAAAGAACAGACCGCGATTATTTTGTCATTAAAGTCATAAAAAATAATATGATAGAAGTAGCGACTGTAGCAAAATTGATTTTTTTCTTAATACATCTCGGATTTCTTTCACGTATACATTTTTTGTCTTCAACTGCGGGTGTTTCTTGTTGTACGGGCAGAATTGATAGTTTTATAACTGGCCTCTTCATAAGTCCACTTTTTGTTTTTAATGTTACTACTCGCACATGACCGTCCTTGCCGGGATGTAACGCCAGTACTCGGCCTAACGCCCATTTTCCCGGGGGAAGATTCGCGTCATTTATGATAACGATGTCATTTAGTTTGATATTTTCTTGCGGTTGTCGCCATTTGCTTCGCGCTGATAGGTTGGTGAGGTACTCTTGCTGCCATCTCTTCCAGATGTCCTGGAATATTTTTTGTTGGAGATGCCACCTTGTCCTTAAATCCCATTCAGTTTCATAAATTGATAGTATTGGCCCACTTGATAAAAAATGCGATGGAGTTAAATAATTTAAATCTTCATGGTCCTCAGTGAGTGGACATAATGGTCTAGAATTCAAGCACGCTTCTAGTTGAGCCAGTAGAGTAGTGAACTCCTCATATGTGAGCCTTTGTTCCCCAACTACTCTCTTGAGATGGAATTTCAGGCTCTTAACAGCTGCTTCACAAAGACCATTTGCTGATGGCCAGGACGGGGCATTGAAATGCCATTCGATTCCCATCTCGGCAACTTCTGAATGGAACTCTGGGGTAAATATCTTCATTAGCTGTTCATACTCCTGTTGTAATAACTTGTTTGCTCCGATAAAATTGGTCCCATTGTCACTGTAAATATGACGCGGGGTCCCACGGCGAGCCGACATTCGCCGTAAGGCTGCTATAAATGCTGTACTCGTCAAGTCTGATACAAGCTCTAGATGCACCGCCTTGGTAGCCATGCATGTAAATACTGCTACATATCCCTTTGTGGTTTTTATACCACGACCTGAATTAGCCTTTAAATATAAGTGACCGGTATAATCTACTGCTACATGATAGAAAGGTCTAGAGGGATTTGTTCTAGCACTAGGCAGGTCTCCCATAATCTGATAGTGTTTGCTAGGTTCTTGCTTCCTACACTGAATACAAAGGCGTAGTCTCTTCTTCGTAGCTCTGTTGCCACCTACAACCCAATATTTCCGTCTTAAATATGCTGATGTTAATCGAGGGCCTCCATGATAAGTTAACTTATGTGATTGATCAATTAGTAACTCCGCCATACGATTTTTTCCAGGTATGATAATAGGATTTTTCATATCCGGGTCCAGGTTCGCGTTTCTCAACCTACCTCCCACTCTAAGTATCTCATATTTATCTAGATATGGATTTAACTCACAAATTTTGCTTTTGCTATTTATCTTATTACCGCTTCTTAAATCTGAAATTTCTTGATAATACTCTATTTGTTGAATTTTCTTAATTATTAACAAAGTTGCTTGTTTGAGTTCTTCTACGGACAAAAAACTACCGTATTGTTTTTTCTTGATATAAATAAATCGCCGTACCCATGCTATTATTCGAACTAATTTATTAAATGAACTACAATTTGATAAACATTTTTCTATGATATCGTCGCATTTTTGTGTAACTAAAATAACTTGTTTTGATAATTTAAGTTCTTGGTCCGTTGAATACATAATCTTATTATTATTATCCTCTTCAAAAGCTGCCAGCCAAGTTGGACCCTGCCACCATAAATGATGTTCTCTCAACTGAGTAGCCGTCAAACCACGACTGGCGCAATCAGCAGGGTTTTCTTCCGATTTTACGTAACGCCAGCAGTTCGATGGCATGGTTTGAGTAATTTCACTAACTCTATTGGCCACGAATGTTTTCCATCTGGCCGCACCACCATTAAGCCAACCCAACACCACCGTTGAGTCAACCCAGCCATAAACCTTGATATTATGGCCTTGCAAACATTGTTCGACCTTTTTCATAAGTCGTGATAGGAGTAGTGCTCCGCTCAGTTCTAGCCTGGGTAATGTCACGGATTTGTTGATAGGAACGAGCCTTGCTTTGCTCGCTAATAACACAATGGTTGATTTGTTATTTCTATTGATACGACAGTATATAACGCATGCATACGCTTTTAAAGACGAGTCACAGAATCCATGTAACTCAATATTGTCACTCTCGCGGGTATGTAGCCATCGCTCTAATTTTATGTTATTGATATTATGCATGTCATTTCGAACTTTAATCCATTCCTTACAAATATGATCTGGTACTTGTTCATCCCACTTAATATCTGCCGCCCATACTTGTTGAAAAAGGATTTTTAATTTCGTTGATAGTGGGCACAGCCAACCCAGAGGGTCAAATAACTTTGATATGTCTGATAGAAGGCTTCTTTTCGTAACTTTATTTGTTAAATCTGTTCGTTCTAACCTTGAACAGAATGTAAAAATATCTTCTTGTGGGTTCCAGGCTAACCCCAACGTCTTGATATGCTCCGCGTGCTTGAAGCTAAATGATTCTTGATAGGCTTGGTCTACTTCAACGTCTTGTAATAACTCTTGATTATTTGACTTCCATTTTCTTAGATGAAAACCTCCCGACTTTAATAAATTAATAAGGTCTAGCTGTAACTTTTTTGCTGAGTTGATAGTGTGACACCCGTGTACAAGGTCATCCATGAAAAATGAATTATTTAATGCATCTATAGCTTGACTATTTACATAGTTTGTACTCTCATCCTTAGCAAGCTGTTTGAGCGTCATCATAGCTAAGAAAGGAGCCGCTTTAGTACCGTATGTAACCGTACTAAGCTGATATTCTGTGATACGTTCTGATGCTGAATCGCGCCAAACTATTTTTAACAATTGTTGGTCTTCGGGATGAAGCCAAATTTGCCGAAACATTTTCTCAATATCTGCGGTAAATGCAATTTGATACTGTCTCCACCTTATAATAAGTGATAGTAAATCTTGTTGTAAATTTGGGCCACATTGCATAACGTCATTCAAACTGTTTCCCGATGTCGTTTTACTAGAGGCATTAAATACAACTCTAAACTTAGAATTTATCGAATCATCAGATTGTACACAATGATGCGTGTTGAAACATTCCGGACTCGAGTTACCGCGCGCGGGTATCATATGACCGAGCGCGCGATATTCATTCATAAATAATTTATATTGTTTTGCTATGTTTGTATGTTTGTTCCATCTTTTCTCTAAGGACTTAAACTGTGCTATAGCCTTAGTTTTCGACTCTCCTAGCTTGTCTTGAAAATTTTGCATCATGGGTAAACGAACTTGATATCGCCCATCTTCACGTCGCGTCGTGGTTGACTTATAGTACTCCACACATTGTTGATCTTCGAATGATAAATTTGATTCTAAACTGATATCTTCAATTTCCCAGAATTTTTGTATTTCTTTCGTTATTCTCTAGGTTATTGATAATTACGTTACACTGTAAAGTTTTAACGTTTCCCGTTAATATCCAGCCCAAACGTGTATTTTGTGCTATTGGTATATGATTATCGGCCTTCCGAATTCCTTTTAATAAAATTAATGAATAAATATCCGCTCCTAGAAGTAAATCAATCGGACGACTAACATAGAACTCGGGGTCTGCTAAAGTAATGTTCTCTAAATAATGCCACGATGGTTTAGAAAATGTATAATTGGGTAAATTCTTGATAAGGCTTTTCATGATATAAACTTCGGTTTCAAATTCAAAATGGCTGTTCTTCGATACACATTTAATAGATATGACGCCCTTACAGTTGCTCTCTTTTACACCTACCCCTGATATCACCCCCTGACATCTTGATCTAGGTTGACCAAGTATTTGAGCTGCATTTTCGGTGATAAGCGAAGTTTGGGATCCCTGGTCTATAAGAGCTCGCATGTTAACAAAGGTCCCATCATATTTCTGTACTTTAATAACGGCTGTAGCTAAAAGTACTTCAGGCATGCCGCGTTGTAACGACACGTGCGAGTTGCTTTGAATTTGCTGAGAAGGCTCTAAATTAAAACTATTTGTTTGACCTGATTGCGCAAACGATTCGTGTAAAATCGTATTATGTTTTTCATTACATTTCATGCATCGTTTTTCAGAAATACATGGCTTGCCGTTATGCGAATAAAGACAGTTTTCGCATACATTAAGTTTTGATACAGTACGGCGTTTTAGTTGCGGTGTCATATTTAAAAATTGGCGACAATAAAATAATGAATGTTCGTTGGTTTTGCATATTCCGCACTTGAAAAATTTCCATGAACTGTTGTTTTTCATATTAGCTTGTTGCGAAATTAACCTACTATGTGCCGGAAATGCTTGCTTGTTAAAACTTTTATTATATTTATTAAATTGTTGCGGCGTATAATTATTTGTCTTATGTATTTTATTCATATTATGATATTCTGGTTTCTTACGAGCTGATTCTAAACTAGTAAATTTATTTTCTAAGAATGACAAAAATTCTTGCAAATTAGGTATCTCCCTTGGTTGTTTTACGGCTGATAGGTATTCATGGTATGTTTCTGTATCCAATTTTTGAGAAAGAATGTGAACAAGTAGCGGATCCCAGGATTCCACATCAACACCTAAGTTCTTTATAGCGTTTAATGTCTCTAAAGTTGTATCATGAAGACGCTTAATATGATTTAATGATGTTTGTTGTATTACAGGGATGTTTAATAATATATCGATATGCGAACGGAATATTAATCGCTTATTGTTATACCTGTTATTTAAAATATCCCAACTGATTGTGTAGTTATCCGAGGTAATAGGCAAGTGTTGTATGAGCCTTTCTGCTTCGCCCTTTACTTTTGATTTTAAAAATTGCATCTTTTGTGCATTAGATAGTGACGGACTTCTATGGATTGTTTCGGTGAACAAGTCTTTAAACGAACTCCACTGATGATAACTACCGCTGAAAGTTGGTATCTCTACGTGCGGCGTTAACTGGTCCCTATGTGATACGGACCACAGCTTCCGGTTGATAGATTTTACAATTTCATTATAAGTTTTTTCGTGTTTAAAAAATAATGATACGTATTCTGGGTTGCTATTCCCGATTTCGCTATCTAATTCCCAGTGTAAAGTGTCAATTAAGGACCAACGCGATTGCACTGCCCGTAATATATGCTCGAACTCCCATTTTTCTGATATAGATTGTAAATCAATATTTGATATAGTGTGCTCAAACGCTTTAAAGTTGCTACTCTGCCTACGTATCATTTCGTCAGTTTTGCTGGTCATCCCCTGAGACTGCGATGACAACTGACGAGACGGACCAGGTATAGTTAATGGACTAATTGATTTTTGTATAGATTTTTCGGGCATCTCTTCCTTACTCTGATAGTTAGAAATTGCTGATACAATATTATCGTACCTTTGTTTAATAAACTCAAATTGATTGCTGGTAAAATAAGAATGTGTCTTGGCGTATTCGATTTCGCCTAATCGAAAATGATTTGATTGCAGTTCCTGCCAGTACTTATTTAAGGTATCCAACCTCCGCCTGATGTAGTCAGGCGTCTTTCGGTCGGCGCTATCCTTTTTAAAATTAGTGTAAATTTGCTCAGTTGCCTCAAATAGCTGTTGTTGATTTGCTAATATATCTTCCATACTTGACATGCTGATAGTGATGATAGTAATACAAATATGGAAAGATCTTACTTGAATTATCAGAATAGCTGCACACGTTGCGTTGCGTTGGCGAGCCCTTTGTACCCACCAAACAAAGTGATAGGCAATGGTTATAAAATCCAAGCGCCGGAACTGTTGTTAGTTCACGTTATTCGTCTCCTGATACGTATGTCCTCACGTGTGATACACGGCACTAATAAAACTCACTATGAACACACGCGAGGTCCACTCGAAAGATTACAGTCACGTTGCTCGAAGGACCACAAAGATGTACGGGCTGAGACGAAAACCCCTACAGTCTTTGGTTGATATTGATAGGAATTATTGATAGATAATTGATAGATAAATGATAGTCCAGGCTAAAACTAATTGTATATTAACTAAGCTTAATGATAGAGTGACAGAATGATAGTTTGATAGATTGATAGATTGATAGAACGACCCGTGAGCGCGTACGACGACGACTATCGCGACGAGTGCTACTACGAGTGCTCACGACTACTACTGAATCGAAATATATATGGCGTAAAGTGCTTACGCGACAAATATTATGTATTGGCCCGTACAAGATTGTTAAAAAATATGGGTTGCGTTTGATGTTACAATATTTA
The DNA here is from genome assembly GCA_905231865.2 of Boloria selene. NCBI lineage: Eukaryota > Metazoa > Arthropoda > Insecta > Lepidoptera > Nymphalidae > Boloria > Boloria selene. The sequence goes on from HG993133.1 coordinate 6,876,810, forward strand.
TTAAACAAACCCGATCAGTACAAGTTGGCGAAGTAACATTGTATTATGCAGTCGGAGACATAATATATAATAGCCGCAAGTCTACGATGTTTGAATTATTTTTTTACATGACAAATGGACATTAATCATTTATTCTATGTTCGAGTAATATCGTACTATAAAATAAATAATAGATAATATACATAGTATAATATGTACCGTGTACGATTTACGTACCTATCTATACATAACAATGAATTGACGTTTGTTAGTTTTACAATAACTCGAGTACGGCAAAACTAATTTGCCTAATTCTGGTTTTGGCGTATTCGTGGAAGTGCAAGAAAGGTTTGAAAGTAAGAAATAAAAATAAAAGTATTCCGTACCAAGGGTTAACCCTTTTGAACACGTTGGGAATTAAATTCAAATCTTACAAAGGATTTATTAAGTGCAAATTTATTAACGTTTGTTTATTCTTCATAGGTATAATGATATACCTATAATACACGACGCAAATATCTATCGACGCTTACGCGAGGGTGGGATTGATCATCCCCTGGCGCTGCACGTCGCGCATCTGTTCATTCGTGACACGGTTTCCTTATTCTCCGAGAAAGTGCATCAGGACGACACGAATGATACAGATCACTTTGAGGTAAAATAATTATACACAAATTTAATTGCAATTGTTGTAAATTCGTAATGTATGTAGGTACCTATGTATGTTTAACTTTTACATTGGCAAACTACTATATACCTAAACATTTTTACATTAAGTATTGTTTAGATTTTCGGTCATGTTGGTTGGTAGAACATCCAGTCGACGAACTGGCAGACGATGCGCTTCAAGCCGCCGCCGCCCAACTCGAGCATCGGCTGGCGCGTGGAGTTCCGCCCGTGCGAAGCACAGCTCACGGACTTCGAGAACGCCGCCTACGTGTGCTTCGTGGTGCTGCTCACGCGCGTCATCCTCTCCTACAAGCTCAACTTCGTGATGCCCATCAGCAAGGTGAGGTCTGAGCGGCAGCAGTAGCAGCAGTGAGGCGTAGTGCAGGGTACTGACGCGGCGTGGTGCGTGCGCAGGTGGACGAGAACATGCAGCGCGCGCAGCGGCGCGGCGCGTGCACGCAGCAGCTCTTCTGGTGGCGGCGCGACGTGGGCGCGCCCGGCGATGTGGCGCCGCACGCGCCCGCCGCGCGCGACCAGTACCTCGAGCTGACCGTGCACGAGATCGTCAGCGGCAAGGAGGGCGTGTTCCCGGGCCTCATCCCGCTCATCGAGTCCTACCTGTCCGGCATGGACGTGGACGCCGACACGCACTGCACCGTGCAGCAGTACCTCAAGCTCATCCAGCGCCGCGCCGCCGGCGAGATCGCCACCATGGCCACCTGGATGCGCGAGTTCGTCACCGCCCACCCGGACTACAAGTGCGTACACACACCCACACACACCCACACACACCCACACACACCCGCACACACCCGCACACACCCGTGCACAGTGCACCGCCACTCACACTCGCTCGTGTCGCAGGAGGGACTCGGTGGTGTCGGAGAGGATCAACTACGACCTGCTCAAGACCGCGCACGGCATCCAGACGGGCGCCGTCCCCGCGCCGCGGCTGCTGGGCAGCAGCAGCGTGTCCAAGACCAACGACGACATTCCCAACGCCTTCCGCAGGATGATCAGCAAGGACTGCTCCTAACCAAGCCCTCCCCGCCTCCCCGCGAGTAGTGCCTTTGCGACGCTCTACTGACGCGTTATAGTGTACTCGCCTTAAATAGTATTAAAAAAATATTCATTCCGTTTAAGACACGCATTATATTGTATTAATTAACCAAAGTCATAGCCAATTTTAATAAGATTTACTAACGAAATACTTATCTTAAATCATATACATTTTTATCTATGTACTTTAAGTACTGTAACTATTCATATATAGCTCATAATTACCTATGATAACTACGATAGCTAAGTAGTACTTTATACAAGTGTTGTAAGAGGGTTATTTAGATCACATTCAATCTAAATGTAAGTATATAGTATGTACGTAATGCGAGTTGTCAGATCAGCTTACTTGCTTTCATTGTTTTCAATGACACTGCGAGTTCCTGTCGTCTGAACAGATACTGCTATAAATTACCGTGTATTCCTAGTACTGAAATTACGTAGGATGCATTTGGAGAAGATTAAGGTTCCTTAAATTAAAATTGCACAAAGATAAAATACTTCAGATAAGAGGGCATTTAAGCCACCCTGTAAAAAAAAATTACGCACGCCTACAATTAAAACTTTATAAACAGAATTAGGGATTTTGCAAAAGATGTTTTTCTAAACCGGTCAATTTGGTCTACCTCGATTTTTCATATATAATATAAATATAAACGTTACGTTATAATAAAATTTTTTTAAATATGTAATCTAACATTACATACTTGTTTGTATATGACATAATTTAGATAAAACTCAAGTACATAAATTTGACATGTTGCGTAAAAGAAAAAAGCAAATATTGCTTCTGCGCATTCGTATTTAACGTCGCGCGTCGTTTAAAACATTTTAGTGAGTATTTTATGTTAGAAGTTATATTGATAACATGTTCACCGTAATTTAGTAGCAATCAGTAGAAGTGACAACTGATGAGTTTTAAAGATAACAATAAACAATTCATATTGTAATGAAGGTTACTTTGCAACAAAGGCAGATTTATCCAGTTTTTTTTGTGAAAATTACATAATATCAATCAATTCTAACTAACGAACGTACAATCTGCGAATATCATATAGTTTTGATCCGATGAAAAAATAGGACGTTTAAAAAAATAGTAAGAACAATTAAAGCGCTTAATATAAAAAAAAGAATTATTATTCTTAGGTTTGAGCGAATATTTAATATTTTAAATAGAAGTATTTTTTCTAATTTTTAAGGCGACGAATTGTTAAACAATAATTCTAAAACCAGGCACGCCGGCCCCGCAACCCGCACACTCCCCGATAAGTAACGTAAATATTGCAAGACGCGGCAAAGCGACGCGGCGGAACATAGACGTCTTGGAGTAGTCTTTACATATTTTTTATTTTTTTCAATATTTTTTTTTATTAACTTTTTCATTGAGCATATTTTACATTGATATTATGTACAATAAAACACATAATTATTATCGAGTTGATATTTTTAATATTACACAATACTTACAACTACTAATAAAAAGTATGAAAAAGCGAAGGTCGTTGTCGCTTAGTCTTACAAAAGTAATTAAAATTCTGAAAATGATAAATCGTGGCAGAAATTTTCAATATGATTATCAACCACATATTCAATGTTAGCATCTGATTGTTCGTAGCAAGTTGAATCTGGCATAGTATTTTCCTTGTTTTGCGAAACAGTTGAATTGTCTAATTGCTCGTTGGTATCTGGCACAGTCTTTTTATTGTTATGATCAATCACGTAATCCGGATTACGAATTGGCTTATTACTGGTGTGGGTTTTCAATTATAAAAATGCATTTTATTATTTTGTATCGCGTCTTCCATGCCATTTTTGAATGGTGCAATAGGACATTTGATTTCCACAATCATATCACTTGTCGTGATCCCATCAGGTGTAGCACCCAAAAAAGGATATTTTTCGTCTATAAACAAGCCGCAATTTTTAATTTTGATTTTATGCATTGAAGACAGTTGCTCGAGTGCTTTTTTTTCATATTTTTTTTCCATGACTAATAGATTGAACATGGTCGATGTTGGGTTTATAAAGCAAATTTTTTACTATATTTTGGCAAGAATTCGTCTGCTTTCTCTTTATAACCATGCCAAAATTTGACGCGGTCAACATTTGACGTAGCTCAAGCCATTCCCCAGATTCACTTTGTAGGATGGTCCTGTTTTCGATTTCTTTCCGTTCTTCATCCGTTTTTGATAAATTTTGTACAAAAGTATTTTTTGCTTTTTCGGAAGTATCTTTGTCTAAGTTCGGTTTATCTACTACTTCGCCATAATCCAAATTTAACGTTCTTGGTACCAAAGTACGACTTTTTTTTTCTAATGCTGAGTTTGGCCTTGAGTCGTTTTTTATTTATTGCATTTTCATGTTTTTTTATGGATAGTCTGGGACTTGTCCCATAAACATCAGCCTTTTTCATCTCATCCCAGTGCAGTCTCTTCCCAGTCATCACAGATATCGTTTTGCATTATACTGTATGTGAAATCAGGCATATTGGGTAAACCTACTCCAGCCAAAAATTGGTTGAGCTGTGCATGACCACAACCAGCAGCCATAGTTCCCGCAACGGCGTCTTTGTTCACATCAGCCAATGACGATTTTATTTTATTTTTGCATCCACACAATGAACAAACGTATGTGAATTCAGATTGCAAGCCTACACGATGTTCAGACTCTAATTTCAATGTAGCTAATCCACAATTAAACAAAGACTTGTGTTCAGAGAATTTTACAAGTTCTGTTACAAAATGGCTCACATCTATTATTCTATGCCCTATATCTTGTACCTCCGGCTCAATCTGAAACAAATAAAAAAAATAGTTTCATAATAATGATCTTGCAATGAATTATTTAAAAATTGTTTTTTATTTATATAAACTGAGTACTTACTGGTGTCTCAGTAGTGCGCTCAACTGTCATATCTATAGTATCACTATCACTTGAACACTGTCTGCCTAACTGAAAAAGAAATAAAAATTAAACAAAAAATTTTTATAGCCTAGTACTTAAGAGATAAACATAACACTTACGACTAGTGCCTCGGTTATGTATGAAGAAGTGCTAATTTTTTCACACTGTTTATCTGTCTGAAACAAAGGTAATATGTATAAATATCTGCATAAAAATGAGCTATCGAGCAAATTGTCTAATATACCTACTATAGCTACAGGATTGCCTTCGTTATGTGAGATATAATATGTTGACTGTACCACATAATCAATATTGATAAATACATAGTAACAAAAACTTACGCGGGCAATGCAGTTTGTAATTCTGCATAAATCGGTAAACTGTTGTCTTGATTTCTAGAAGATACAAAATAAAGTGATTCAGTGATATACCATTATAACTTTTGCAAACCAACATATTATTATTGAAATAGGTTTAGGAATTTTTCATACATACCCTTTTAAAAAGCTAGTAGACATTTCTTGATTTTTATTGCAATCAGATGACGACTCCATTGTTTTGTTCTCCGAACATTGTTCCAACGATTGTTTTCTAAAATATAACAAATATTTAACTACCACTAAACACTTATCAGAAGATATTGTGACACAACACAAGAGGTGGAAAACAAGATAATTATATATTTAAAAAAAAATTATGATCTAAACTAACCTCTTCTTCGTCATATTTGCACATTTTTCTAACAAACAAGCTCTTCTTTTCCTTTTGGAGCATCTTTTTTTCTTTTTTCCCATTTTTATTTAATAAAAAACAGCCTAATAAATGTCAATGTCATCCGGAAGCCGACTAGCATAGACCCGTCGCTGACAATGGTCAAGAGGGGACTGAGCGTCTGAGCGGGGCGAGGATTGCATACGCGCGCTAGCTTATAACTAAAGGACGTAAACGACAAAATGGATTGTGTTATTTAATTTAGTTAAAAATGATAATTTGAGAAATTCCTTCTACAAAGACTCATCTACGGAGAAAGTTATGAGGCTTAAATCGGTCCCGTTTGCCCATAAGATGTGAATCTCTTTTTAAAAAGGGGTATGTTTAATTTTTTTTTCTGTTACAAAAGTTACATAATCACGTTTTGAAAACTAACAAAATAAAGTTTTTATCATGAATTATCAGGTCACGAATTTATATTTTCATTCCTTTTGTAATTACTGACAAAAATTGAGATCACTGACTCCAAAATTTTCAATTCGTCCTCTTAACCCTCGACGCTAAAACGACGCGGACAAGCTCTCAACACACAAGTTTGACGTGTCCGTGTGAGTTTGTCTGTGGCGTCGTAGCTCCCGAAAGGATGAACCGATATTTATTTTAATTATATTTATTTGAACGCTTTATGGCAATTATGGTCACGGGAGAGATTAAGTTCTTAGACGTTTAATATAATATGGTAATAGCATGGACGTATTAACTATTCGTCCATGGGTAATAGGTACTTCAAAAATCTAAAAATAGTTTTATTTATTATGAATAGTTTATATTTTCCCATACAACTTTTTTGTGAGGGAATTTCCTTCGTATAGTCATATACGATTTATGACCAAAAGACGTTGTTATTTTTGGGCAGGTCTCTCATTTTAGATGTCTCACAATTCTCAAACTGCATTGAGATGCCGTCTTACAAAGTGGTCTCACTCAACCAGTGTTTACAGGTGGTAAACTATGGTCCCACCAGAGCTCGAGAGTGAAAGGAACTGAGGGGTGTATATCTCCCTCAGTTAGCTCGGGTCGGTCAGATGCGAAACACACAAAACAGTAATAATTGTTATTAGGGTATGTAGCAAAATTACAATTTAACCTTAAGTAAATTATAATTTCAATATGACCTTAACACTATTGGTTACTTATTGCTATTTGTTATATTTTACATTGTTTCTATTAGTTAATTTATTTTCGCCTTGGCCTTGTTGTGTCACGTTTAAAAATAAATTATTTTAATCGAATATTTAACGGAGGCTGGGTTTCCTAAATTATCGTGTATATAATCTAAGCTGGGTTCCATATAATTGTGATAAAGTTGTGACGAACTAGATGTTGCTTTTTAATTAAGGTTGGTTATTCATTAGAAAAATAGATTTTTAAGTTTAGTTATTAGAAGTATTATTTTACCCATAGACAGTAGACGACATCGATGCTGCGTGATTTAGAACTTAACGTTTTATTCTTGCACTTTATTGTATTGTTTTTATTGTTACATGAACTATAATTGAGTAATTAGGCACCATAAATAAAACTATTTTAAAGTTAATTCAATTTGTTTTATTTCATTTACAAACTTTTTAAAAAAGAGATATACAAGATACTTAAAATTTATCTACTAGTTGCAGTATGTGTTGTTGCTCTTGTTGGCGCCATTCCTCGCTGCCGGCATCGCCCAGGTTACCCGCGTATTCTGCACATAATATAAAAAAATACCTGAATTTATATTCTAACAAAAAAAAAGGTTTACTAACTGATTAAGGGTGTCATACTTATTTATATATACTCTACATTATAAAGTAGTAATTATTTGAGAGTAGGTAATTAGGTATACATTATTAAAAATATTGTGTATATATGTAATACATTTAAAAGCTATTTTGTCTTTCATACTTTAGGATATTAAATTTTTTCATAATGTTTCATGGGACATTTGGGACTTTCAAAATGTTCTTAGTATTTTATAACCTAAGGATTTGGGCATTTAATTATTATAATTGAGTAATCCTAAAAAGGTTGAATTTACAGTAAGTTTAATATACTATTTTGCCAAAATCGAAATTGTTAAAACTGTTTTAAAAAATCGGTTCGGAAACAAAACAATGAAAGTACCTCTCATGACGTGTCGGATGATTTTTAGAGAGCCACCTCTAAGTGACAATACGCGCTGTACGCGCTGCTTGATGGTGGGCGGGCCGGCGGTGCACACCTGATACATATACATACATGGATATTATAATATAAGTTAAAATAAATGCATAAATTACTTATCATAAGAGTTTGCAGCAAATTTTATGATCAACTAGTTCATAAAATTTGTACTCTCAATAATAATCTCAATGTTCCACTATCTAAAGGTAAAAAACCAATTTAGATGTATTAAGTGTACCACAGTCTTAGATATCAGAATGATTCATTCTCGGATAACACTTTCGACCTTAACATCGAGACTAGCGCATAATGTAGGTACTTTCAGTAACAATTATGATTTCAACATAGATTTTAATAGGCAAAACCTATATAGAAAGAATATTAAAAATCTTCCAATTCAATGATTAATTTTTGTATAAAAAAGTCATTACACATATAAAATAGAAGTATCTGTTTTTAGTTTCAAACAGCTTTTTACTCAATTGGATATTCAGAAATTTTATAAATTTTAACTAGCGGAACCAGTGGCTTCGCTGACGCTAAAGATAAGGACGAACCCGCGCGAAGCGAGGATGAATCGCTAGTATATAATAAATAATTGCAAGTAATATATTAAAAATAAAAAAAACAAAAGGGTACCTCTAATATAATTCTATCAATAAGTTGCAATGTGAACAGACCACCCGACAATCTTTTTAAGTATTGGGCTTCATCATCTAGGTCTTCAGCTTCTTGCTGCACATAGAGAATATTGTTTAAAGATATTAATAGATAGCAATAAGCCAGCAATATATTAAGATAGCAATAAAGGTTGTGAAAAAGGATATAAAATTTACCTCCATTTCTTTTTCAACTCGATCTACCTTGTCCATATATTTAAAATGTAATTCTAATAACCTATCAACTTTTTCTAGATCATTCTCGGTAAACTTAGCTAAAAGCCTCTGTCTTTGACTCCCTTGACAGTTACGTAACATAGAAGCTATTATGGAGACAACATGCTCTGTAAAGAAACATATACATAGTTATAGAAATTGTGTAAAAAAAAATGTTGAGGTCAAATACTATAAAGTACTTATTGTATTCATTTTTATATTTGAAACTAATTCATTTGACATACATATTTTTCAAATATTCCACTTCATTACAAACAATACTATGGTTTTACAATTTTTATATATATTTTTTTAAATAAAACATACGAACTTTTTTAAATAATAAAAAAAATGTTATGAACCTTCGTGTTGATCAACTGTAAGTATTCTTTTTCGTTTAGGTGTTTTCATAAACAGTGGAAATACTGTGCGAAGTCCTAAAATATCTACAAACTTGTTACAATTATCTCGGCCATCCGGTCCCGCCAAAGCGTGGTCTAAAACTTTTAATGATCCATTACGTGACATTTTCTTTTCCCTAAAAATCACATTTAGATATTATGTATTCAATTACACAGGTACAGTTCGCGTCACGTAAAAAGAACGCTGGAAGAAAGTGGTGGGGGGCGTGTTGGCGCATGGGTACATTCGCCCACGTAATCATTAAGCCTATATTCTATATATTTTTGGACTAGCCTTTCGCTCGCGAAGTATATTGGTTATTGGTAGGTACATTTAAACATATTAGATAGAATGGCATTAAAAAGAATTCTATTAATTAATAAAATATGTTTGATTCTGTGTGGAATGTTTAATCTGCTTTCAAAAAATTAAATTAATTTATTTATTTTTCTTAAATGATTAACTGAATTATTATCAAACTCTCTCTTTATAAAAAAATATACGTAAAAATATTTCTTCTTTATTTTTTATATAAAACCATTTCGTAATTAAAAACTTTTGTGTGCGCGACGGTATTGTGAATTGACGAACCAATAGCGAGACGGAAAGCATGGGGCGCGAGCCCGCCGCCCCATGCTTTACCGTTTTTTCCGTTCTTACCACCAAATTGGCCGATAAATCACCTCTGCGATGCGACAGCCATCGTTCTTTTTACATGACGCGAATTATATGTTAGGTAGTACATGAAAATAACTCATCAATAGATTTACGCAAATATTTGTAACATTATAAATAAAACTATCTCTTGAAAGACGTTTAAGAATTCTAAGAATCGGGAACCAAAGATCTCAATATAACTGCAAAAAAATCTGAAAAGGTACTTTCATTCATAATGATTAAATGATTGTAATATCATTGAACAAACCTTAGCATCAGATTCATAAGTTGCAAGCCTTCTCCCCTCAAAAAACGGTCCCTGTTAGCTGGCTCCATAAGTGCACAACAAAGTGAATCAAACATGTTTTCCATAGCCTCTTGTTCCTCTGCTCCACTTGGATCATGTCGTTTGTAAAACTGCATATATTTAAATAATGTATATCACAAATATTAAAATTAAATAATGGTTCACTGATAATTCAATAAATATTTTAAAAATTATTAGGTATTGTGTAATATACAATAATTTATTAAGTTTTTCAAATTTTGTGTAATTTATTAATAAATAATATAAAACATACAGCCAACTGTTGCAGCAAAACATCAATGCCATCAAGTTCACCGAGCAATTTCCTGTTCTCTGGAGTGTTTTGTAACAATATTGATAAAATTTCTGTTGCATATAATTTGTTGCCATCAAATGGAATTTTCATCTGAAATTATAAATAAATTACATTTAAGAAAAATAAGTTACAAATAAAACAAAAACTAATTTAATTTACCTTTAAACGTTTTAGTATCCACTGTATAAAGCCTTGTTTGGCTACTTCTACACATAATTCTGGTCTGAATTCTGTCAGGTTTTCAATTATACCTATAAAAACATCAATTATACATTACCTAGTATCTATCATGATTTTTTTGGAAGAAATTTACAAGCATTATAAATTTAAAATATACCTAGTGTATTATGGACAGCATCTCTTTCATCTGGCACCTGCTCATCGAGACGGGCCAAGTTGTGCAACAGTAGTGAAGGAGATTCTGCTTCAGCCAAGGCATTAATCAACTCTTCAGCACCTTCTTCACTTTCATGTAATATATCTACATCTGTTAACTCCTATAAATATAACAAATTATTATGTAAAATATAAATGCCTATTGACTTGTAATATGTTTAAGTATAAATACTTACTTGTAAAAGATTTACTACTTTAGTAGAAACGTCTGTATTATCATGTGAAAGTAACTCTAGCAAAGAGTTAATACACTTCAAATCTACTAATAATGGATATTGATCTGGAACTGTTGCTACTACACTTAAGTCCTAAGAAAATGAACAGAAATAATATTTTGTTAGTCTTATATTAAAACACAAATATATAATATTAAGATTATAAGTGAGTTGAATCTGTATATAATTTTTTTGGACAATCTTATTGATATAAATTTAATATTAGACATGTAATATCTATACATACAAAATAGTAACAGCCAAATCTTTACATTAAATAATAAAAAATTTGACTGTTTCACTGATCAGGTTATATGACATAATATAATAAATATTAATTTACCTGTAGTGCCTCATATAAGTCAATTTCACTTTCCATAAATTTTTCAGGTTGATCTGGAAATTTTATTCTCATTTCCCTGTTTTTTAATGCCTTTTTTTCAAAATTGAGCACTAATTTTTTTACTGCTGTGTCGTCTAAAATTTCTCCCTAAAAATAACTTAAATGAGTATTTCTAATCTATTATCTAAAATTAAGAAAGTTGTTACAGATTTGCCGTTAAGAAAACAATGTGAATTGTGAAAATTTAAGGTTATCTTTAATGAAATCTAATTACTTCAGTTGTTTCTGTTTCAACAAATTTTAAAATATCTTCCCTTTCTTTTTCTGTTATAGCTGGTTCCTTAGGAAGATAATTAATATTAGTGGGCTGAGACATGCGTTTTATTGCCGCTTTATTCAGCTTGCGCATTTTTGAAGAACGGCTGTTGTCATCATCAGAATCTTCTAACTCATCTTCATTGGGCCGTTTGGGAGTTGGTGTTGGCTAAAATTAATTACTTTCATTAGGCTTCGTTACTGAAATTATTTATTTACTACTTTTTCGGTATAAATATTGATATATTTACTTTGAACGAGAGCAGTTCACCAACATCCATTTTGGATGAATTTAATTTACTTAATTCTTATTATGTACAACACTTAAATTCGACTCTTTTATGAAAGCTCAAAACACCCATAGAAAACTCTACAGTCCAACAAGCATGAAGCAATGCAACAAGAACAACAATGTTGGTTGTTAATAATGTTATGTTAAATTATTATTGGTTGACTGTAATGAATTAATGATTGTTGAACTTGAAATTTGAATCAATTTGAATGATGCTGATCTGACATTTACGACATTGACATTTGACAGTTTAAAAATTTTTTCAAGTATAGATAATCTAAAAAAAGTTACTACAGATTAATGATAAACAGAATATATTATGTATGACAACGTTTAAAAAGTAAAATATTATATTCTCACTAAATACATTTTATAAATGAAGATCATATTATTATTAACGAACAAAATCTTTTATTATAAAAGTATAACAACTATTTAAAATGAAACAGAATGGTGGAATGCCATTATCACTTCGGATTGGAATTTATTAAGAAAATATTACAATGGCGGTAAATATAAAATAACATTTTATATATTTTAGAAATGTGGAATTATGAATGGGCAACTCAAAAAAATACTTCTTGTGGTTTTCACAAGCCTTTAGTATGTATTTTAATTTAGAATTTATTGTTTAAACTTACATATCTATAGATATAATAAAAACACTTATTTACAGTTTGAATTACCAGCGAATGCATCAAAAAAAATATGCGATCATCTAGAGATATTGCGGAATACTCACAATATAAGTTTGATAACAAGTATTTTTTCAAATTTAGGAATATTTACATTATCAAAGGTAAATATCTAAAATGTAATTAGAGTTTTAATAAATATCTAATTTTTAGAATATTTTATTATTTTTTAGAATATTGGGAGTGAAATAGTTAAATATGAGCCACTTTATGAGAAAATATTGTTTGTATTAAATAGTGGCTTACAATTAAAGATAACAGTTACACTTAACTTTATATCAGCCTTATTGTACCTTGATGAGGATGGTCCAACGCGGAAAAAAGCTTTATACATTTATACCCAGAATATGCTACGCAATAGCGGTTGCCTAACAGCAATGTCTAATATATTTTCAAGTTTTATGTTGGTATGTATCTTAAATGTATTACGCTGAGAAAGAGTAACGCCTACAATTGTACAAGTCAATAAACAGTGGTTTAGTTTTTTCTTGGCTAATTGTAGTTTACTAATTATTCTAATAAATAGTTAATTTTTAACGACACCTAACGTTCACATGTACTAATATAATATTATATAAATTTTCGGGAATGGACTCTCTACTTTCATTGTAATGCTCATGAAATCAAAATACTTTGTTATTATTATTATTATTATTATAGCTTTATTTTTCCACTTAACAATGTTACAAACAAACGTTACAATGTTACAAATAAAAGTTAAATTATTATTAATATTGTTATTATTTTTTGTTAAGTGGCCCCCTTATGGGTAAAAGCCTCCTCCATTTCCTTCCACCTTTCCCTATCCATGGCTGTTTGCATCCAACTTGTTCCAGCTATGTTAATTATGTCATCTGCCCATCTCTTTTTTTGTCTTCCTACATTTCTTTGCCTTTTGTTATGCATTATGTTAATTTTTTTATTTCATTTTAGCATCAAGAAACTATGAAAGCTCTTTGCCATAGCATAAGTGAAACTGTTCGTGATTCTTCGATTAACCAATCATTGTGCTCTCACTTAGTACCTTTAGTGAGTACAGAGATATTATTAAAAAAACAATAATTTAGGATAAGACAAAGCTTATCTAATAAAAGCTATATAATAATTTTGAACTACTTAATCATAACGTTATGTTACTTCATGAACCGGAGCCATCCTTTTTGTTTACTTTCCACGCAGTCGGGTTTTGTTTTATTTTTTTATTAAGACAATATCTTTATATTCTTAATGACTTCACTTATCATAAAGTTCAATACCAATTTATGAAATGGAGCTGTCAGGTCATGGTGACTGATATTTACAAAATTTCATACTACTGATATTTACGATACAGATGTGATTAAAAATCTTGACAATGTTAAATTACGTTGATACACTTATTGTCTGAGTGATATATACTTGTTTCCAGTATCCTAATTATTACTAGCCTTCACTTATATCTACATCTATACATTTAAATAAAAATGGAGTCTCTGTTTTTAATTTCAAATAAACAGCTTTTCACTAAATGCATATGAAATTATATACGATACTATCAAAAAAAAAAGGAAAATTTAAAAATTTTGTCTGCCAGTTTGTTTCGGCTAATCTCTGAAACTGCTGGACCGATTTTGACGGGACTTTCACTCGCAGATAGCTGAAGTTATAAGGCTTAACTTAGGCTATTTTTAACCGACTTCAATAAAGAACGAAGAAAGTATATATTTTAACTAGCGGAACCCGGTTCGCTGATGCGAAACCTAGGGACGAACCCGAGCAAAGGGAGGGTGAATCGCTAGTTTTTTATATTATGTTTTTATAATAATTGAACTCTATACTTTAAGTAGATCAGTCATCAATGTGCTAATAAGGCATAATTCCTGCTAATGCAGTTAAAGTTTTCAACGTTCTATTATTTATTATTTTAGTGCATTCAAAAATACCGCTGTGGAAGTTCAGAAATATTTGCAGTGTTACAAAGTCTACTCAACAAACATAAGCGTAATGTACAATTGTTTCACCAAAGTAACGGAATGGGATTATTTACTAGGTTTGTTTTTACTTTAGATAGATACGAGTATCTTAACCTACTTTTATAGTTAAAATATTAGGTTTATGGACAAAAAACTTTATTTTGAAGAATTAAAGTATTTTTACTAGGTATTACATAAAATATATTTTAAAAGACACTAGGGACTCTCCTCCGCTTCACTCGGGTTCGTCTCTTCCACCTTAGCTAAGTTTTAACGTCTTTTACCCGAGTAGCAACAGTTATGACGATACAAAGTTTAGTAAAAATGGGTTCACTACATTTTGCTTGTATATGTAAATGCGCACACACAAACTGACAAACGGATAGGCTAATATTTAATAGGTATCTATTGTTTGTATTCTATACACATAAAACAGTGCATTACAGTCATTGTTCTAAAAAATATTTCATTTAGGTACACATTTCGATAAGTTACTACTATTTTAAATTATATAGATGAAATTATTTCGTCATAATCTACGCTATCGTCTAAAACTCCCGTAAAATTTTTCAGAGATACAATACAAAGCACTCTTAGCTTGCAGTTGCTCAACACTGTTGTTGAAAACGCGGAGTCCGAAGACAGGGAAATTATTTTAAATTCGTCCCATATATTCGACTACCTCTTGAATCTTGTAAAACAATATGGGGCTAGTACTCCGGTGACTTTTTTATGTTTTTTTTTTTAAATCATTAGTATACGATAAATTTGCTGTTTGAATACAAAGGAAAAATGCAATTTTTATTAATAAAATTACGTAATATATTTAATGTTCTAGGTTAGCCAATGGGCCTCAATCATTTTATACTCATATCAAAAAGGTATATAAAATACTATAGATAATGTATTATATATTTTTTAGACAATAATATTATAAATACCTTTTAGTTTTAGGCGTCAACATTAACGTGGATTCTATTTTGAGTAATGTATTTGTAAATGAACACAGAAAAAATATTTTTTCAACTAGTCTTAGTACAAAACAGTATTCAAAACATTGTACAATAAATCCTGAGTTGAACGAAACTAAAGAATTGTTCCGTAATATCTTAAACGAAATAATTGTTTCAAATGGTCGGAGAAAGTTCAACGACGATAATATACTAGGTAGACCGAAATGTGAAAATAGTAATGGTAATACAGACTCAAGAAATATACAATATTTAAAAGCTAGAGAGAGACACACTAATATTTCAAAACCACAAATTAATTGTCACAATAATGATTTGTCTTTTTCTTTTTTGCTTCATGAAACTAAAACGCAAAATAAAGTTTATAATCCTCTGGAGAACTATAGGTCCAAGTCAATTATCAATGACCAAAATTCTATGAAAAATATAGTATGTTCTAATAAGTATAAAGTAGACAAACGACAGCACTTAAGGCAGAATTGTACAAAGACACTGGATGCGAATAAAACATTTTTGCAAAATTATGATAGAGAAAGTTCGTTAGATTTTAAACCATTCTTTGCTTCCACTCCAAAGAAAGGAATAACAAAAGTTAATCTAAATTCAATTTCGCAAGCCTCTCCCCATACAATGAGAACGACCATGTGTAGATCACGTGAATCAACTATGAGAAAAATCAGTAAGACCAAATGGGATTATAAAAAACGGGATAACAGAATAAAAAATAAATCAGTGAGTGCTAAATTTCTGGATATAGTAAATGCTTCCTGTACAACAATTGTTAAGAGTTTTACGACTTTCAAAAATATATTTAAAAGTAAGAAAGTCTCAGAAAAAAATGATTCAAACGTAGAAGTAGACACATGTAGTTACAGTTTCACCAATTACATGCGTGAAAGAGACGCCATATTGAAGAGTAATAAAGAAAATATTGATCATTCAAGACAGATCAGCGTATTTAGTTTTGAGGCAAATAGTTTAAGCAACTGCAACACGTGCAATGACACAATTGCTTTGAAACAGAAATTGGCCAACAATTCATCGTTGCAAAGAACTGTCAAAAGACTAAAGATGGGCATCAATTTATATGGATGCGACTTTAAGGTTAGAAATAAAACTAAAATTTAAAGTTAGATTATGATTATATTATTTAGTTCACATTTAATGTTTCTTTCTTTTGTTATTTACAGCGAATATCAAAAGCGATGTGGCCACAGGAAAAATATATGACTCCGAGTGTGCTTTACAATTTGTACCGTAAACTTATAATTAAATAAATTACCCGATATACATTTTCTTTTATTATATCAGCTTATAAAGCGATCAAAGTCTACTATAAGATGTCTCGTGGCGGACCATATCCCTAGTTATCTCAGCCACAGTGGGTGTGCCTGTAAAAATAACAATTGTTGTACTCTATACTCGTGAATATTACACGGTGGATTTTACAAAAAAAACAAGGTTAGATTTTAAAAAATCATTTGTGAACGGTATTCGATGTTTTCATTTTTTTAAATGAAAATATATTCGTAAAAAGCATCTCTCTGTCAATCATAACACAAATACTATTAGAGCATTTATAAGGATAATTTGGGTGTACATTATTTATGAGATATCTTTATTTCATATTTGCATATGTTTGTTAATCTTTAACTACTAAATATTTTACCTGCTATTAAGAACGTATATTCCAATTCATTCCGGAAAATACTTAGCATTTTTTCTACTCCTGCCTGGCCACCGACTGCAAGACCCCATAATGCTGGGCGACCGACGAAAACCTAATACATATAGGTATGTAAGTAGTAAGTATATTAGTTTTATATACTGAGAGAAAGCCCCGCGGTGCTCACGAAACTTTTACTTAGTTACAATTATATGAAGTGTTAATTACTAACATGGACAAAAAATCATCATTTCATCATTGTTAGGTTGTAATATTTTTTGTTTAAAGTACTACTACTCTCAGTAATAAAAAAAACTGTCGTTATTGTTTAATAAAGTGACTTTTAATATCTTTTTAGATTATTTTAAGTAAAACTTACCATTTTCGCTCCTAATGCTAAGGCTTTGTAAACATCAGTGCCAGTGGTCACTCCTCCATCCAAATAGACTTCCACATCGTAATTTTTGACAGCTTCAATTATTTCCGGCAAAGCATCTATCTAAAGTAACAATTAAATTCAAATCAATTTCTAGTAGTATATCATAGGCGTGCAGGTCCTTAGTACTTAGTTTTGGCGGGCAAAGTACCTACTAGATAATAGTTAATGATACTATATATATTTTTAAATGTACCATTTAAATAACTTATTAATTTAATATTTAAAAGATTGTTTTAGTTCTTTCAAAAAAAAAAAAGGTCTATTTTATATAATTAAAGACGCGGACCAACCGCGACGCATGCTGTACACGGACACGCGGCGCATTTTAGCTGCGTGTATTAATTTGTTTAACAACGTGGGTCAATGTTTCCACTGGAGTACACGAAGAGCCACGAATAATGTATAGCGTGGCGTGGCACGGCGCCCGGAGGCTACGCACGTGCCACTGCAATCCAAGGATAAAAGCGAGCTGTACATAGTCGTGGGTCATATTTGTGTACTCCCAGTGGAAACGTAGACCCACGTTGATAGCGTTGAGCTATATATCAATGACGTCAATTCATGCGTAATCTCTTCGTGGGTGACAGGACACTACCACATAAAATTTCTTACAAAGCGAAGTTTAATACACGTGCGCAGCCTCTCCATGCGTCGCGGTGGGCCCGCGCCTTAATCCTTCAACAAAATAAGGTTAAAATTACCGTTGACGGCACACCGTCTAACTGTCTTGCTCCATGGTTGGACACCAGGACCGCCTTGCAGCCGGCTTCTACGGCTCTGACTGCGTCATCGCCACGGAGAATGCCTTTAGCTACTATAGGCAGCTTAGTTATACTGTAATACATAATATATTTTGCAAAATCTTTATTAAACCCACTACATAATTAAACCTATTTAATTGCTTTATTTGTAAAATTGAAACAACTTGTTTGAATTGTCATAAAGGACCAGTTAGACCCGAAGAACATTGTCTTTTAATGAACAGAATAATACACAACATTCGTTTCAAAAAATCGTAAGAATATTTACGATTACGAGTGAAAAAGAATGCCGACTTATAGTGCAAAGAAATACGTAGGTATGTACGCGTAAAAAATTTTAGAAAATAAATTGATGAACTGAATTAGAAAACTAACTTATAAAGTTTTACATTAAACTCAGACATTACCTCTTGAGCCATTTCACTTCCTCCCACGATAAAGTTTTGTCAAACAAACTGACATAGTTGTTTAATCCGCTGCCTTCTCCCGTAGTTTGTATTTTTGTAGACATTATTCCTTCGAAATTAGCTAACCTGATAAAATGACGTTGTTTGAATTAAACAATAGTATTTTAATTACTTGTCAACTGTAGCTACACTTTAATATATTACAGGTATTTAGTATTTGCTGGCGCATTGTATTTATGTAATTGCTCTGCTCCTGACGTGTTGTAAGATAGACTATAACCTTCCTTAATAATCGTATAAAATACTACATTACATTACATACTGACCGCTTAAATCGTATCTAATAACGAACCCGAGTGAAGCAAGAGAGAGTCGCTGGTATAAATAATAATATACGGTACGGGGTACCTATACCATATAGTCTAGTTCTAGATGAATAATTATCGAGAATTGTTTTAAAAGTTATATTTACGAAATAAACACATACTTACTTCAAATGCTTAGGAAGAGCAAATTTGTTTCGAACATCGGCTCGTCTCAATCCAAAAATTGGCGTATCCACTGTTAGGACTATGGCTTTAAATCCGGCCTTTTCAGCTCTTAAAACAAGCTGCCGAGTCACATCCCTACATTGCGAAAAAAGTCGTGTTAGCTAACTGCTTTCCTTTTAATTGGTTTGTTTGAATTGTTTTTAACTTCTTTCTATGAAATCAACATTTGTAATAAAAGTCAGTAAACCACCTAGTGTGAGGTGTGGCTTTTATTTTTTCAAAGTTCTCATTTTAATCACAAAATTTTGATAATTTAAAATGGAGCAAACAGCAATATTCTCAACACGACCTGGGAATCGAACTCTCTACTTTCGAATCTGTAATCCAAATTCTCTTAGGATATTTCCATTATGACAGCATTTAAGGAGGAGAGGTAGACAGCGTCCGTCCTTCTGTCTGGGTTATACTTACCGATCGTTGTATATGTATAGCTGAAACCATTTAATGGCGTTTGGGGCAGCTTCAGCCACTTCCTCTATAGAACTAGTTGCAATTGTACTTAATGTGTATATCACGCCATTGGACTGTGCGGCTGTGGATTTTATTTAATGTGAGATAACCCTATGACTTTATTAAATATTATTTAACCATTATCAACAAATGCTATCTAACTATAATATAATGCTATCTACATATATAACTAAATATTATTTTATCTAATCCACTTGGCGTGCCGGACTGTAGGTTATTCACAAAAAATAAATTGTTATATTTACAAGTAACTGTTTTCACGACCCTACAAATGATCAATTAAAATAATATTATTGTTACATAAACAACTTTATTAGTAAATACTATAATTATTATTGCCAGTGTGTCTGGTCATATTGTTCAGTCATCGAAACGATTGAACAACAACCGAACTTTATTGTTTATAGAGGCTGATAAAATACAAATATCTTTGTTGAAGAAACTAAATAATTCCTTGAGAATAAGTCGATTTCAAAGTAAGCTTGCATGAACGTCTGAACTAAGCTTAAGATAATTTGGGTTAGTGTCGAGTTTTGTTTCAATTCAAGTGTCTTTGTGGTATTCGACATCTTTTTAGTTTTGGACAGTTACATATTTTTACTTTCATTGGCGCCTTATAACATGCTTTAACCCATGATGGGTTAAAGCATGTTTTAAGGCGTTTACATCTAACAACCATGTGACTACGCATGATGATACAATATACACATAGTTACAAGTCAAACATAAAAACATAAGTTTCTCTGGCCACAGTCGGGTAATAGGAAGATATATTATGTATAACTAATATAAGATTAAAATGAAGGCGTACACATAACTTACCCTTTACGTTAGCTGTTTCACCTTCAGGATGAGCCATTCTTTGCATTGCTGTGGGTGATATACCTAAAGGCATTGTCACTTTTTCACCTAGAATAGTCGTCGTCAGATCGCAACCCTTTAATCCAACTAGGCATTTTGGGCGAATTCTCAATCTGTGAAAAAAACATTTAACAGAAGTTGAAAAAAAATGTAATCAGCCCTTTTAACGTCCCACTGCTGGACACGGGCCTGCCTTCAATACGAGGGTGATCAGGCCATAGTTCTCCGCGCTGGCCTAGTGCGGGTTGGCGGACTTCATATGTCTTTGTTGTCTTCTTCTTTCTATGTTCTCTCAGACATACAGGTTTCCTCGCGGTGTTTTCCTTCACCGTAAGACAAGTGGTAATCATGATATAAATGATTCGCACATGAAAATATCAAATGTGCGAGACCCGGATTTGAACCCGCATCACTTGGATATCCAAGCGAGCGCGTTACCACTGGGCTACCACTGTCAAAAATTAAATTCTAATAAATTAATGTATTTTAATCGTTGTCTCCTGACTCCTGTTCAATACCATAATAATATTGTTACTACTAATTAATAGTTCAATGTACAAAATAATGAATGCATGTAATTAATATGTGTACTATGATTATTTTGCTACCTTTGGAACGCCCGTTTGTTATCTGCCAAAGTATATTCGTCAGTCGCGCCACTCTTGTAGTAGTCACGGGCATTTTTAGGCAGCAACGCTAAAGCTGCCTCCTCTAAATCTTTAACACTTATATATTTCTCCATTGTACAGTGCACCGTGTGGATGAACAGACACGAACGTAATAAGTCAAATAATTCTTGGGAGATAAGAAGTTATGTAAGTAGTTAATGATTTATCAAAATAAAATATCGGAGGCCACAGGTCAGATACAATTACGCTGTTTTGATTGTTTTTTTTTTGCAAATTATTAGAATCGTTCCTTTTAATGAAGTGTAATCAAAACTATGTTTTTAGAATATCCTCGAACTTTGATTTATATTAATAAATAAAACACGTGATAATGTTTCAAAATTTATTTTTTGATTTTATTATATTTGTATGAATGCTATCCTGAGCATTCTATAATGCCAAATGCCATTCGTTACATATTTGCCATAGAAACCTTATATAAAACTCAACTGATCTTATAATAATCTATCAATAAAATTTTACACTTCAGGCGATTAGGCATGCTTTTCTGGATAAATTTAACGACTTTATTTTGATACCGATATAACCTTAGTCACCACCGAGTTGCCGGGGACTCCATAAAAATTTATTATAAATGAAGTAAATTTACGTTCTTAACGTAAGGCCAAAAAAATGTATGCATCTTAAAATATGATTGGTTTTCCAGATACAAAATAAAGTCACATAAAAATGGTCACAATGATATTTACATTACACGATATCGAGACTCGTAAGACTGAAGATTGACGAATGTGTTTGGCAGTTTGGTTTTGTGTCTCATCACCATCTATATGTCACCTATCTAAGCTTAAGATCGATCACAATTTTCTTCGTTAACATAACATCATTAACTTCTGCATTTTACAAAAGATACAAAACATTTCAATCACTAAGCTATGTAGAGAGAGGGATGCCAATTACCCTCAATCTATAAATCCATCTTTGGTAATAAAGTTAACAACGAGTAACGGTCACTGCACCAAGCTTTGCATTATTAAAACGCTTAGTTTGTTATATGATATGATTAAAAAAGTGCGAAAATTTTAGCCAAGCAACAATTCACTTTTAATTCATTCCAAAACATATGATTAGATGATTTTAATAGACGGAACAGACTATCAGGAGTAAATAATTGAGCAACAAAAATAAAAGTAAGGCACAACAAGGTCTCTGCGACCAACAATATTTCTTTCTTTACTACGAGTGGTATAATTTCATTAGAAATTCCGCAAAGACTTGGTACTTAATTTGCAGTTATAATTGTATACTTTAACTATTCAGAAATAAAATTAAAACCAACAAACTTACCATCCTATATAGTACAAAATATTTTAA
The DNA here is from genome assembly GCA_905231865.2 of Boloria selene. Taxonomy (NCBI): domain Eukaryota; kingdom Metazoa; phylum Arthropoda; class Insecta; order Lepidoptera; family Nymphalidae; genus Boloria; species Boloria selene. Next base: position 6,899,226 of record HG993133.1, read on the forward strand.
AATGTCTAAGTGTGATTAAAATCTGCACTACCTTTCGTTACTTTAAATACTGGTATAAAACTTTGTTTGAATTATTATTACATGAATATTACACACCGATTCACACGTTTCCCTGATAGCCTGGTTGACGCCACGAATTAACCACTAAAAGAAAGGAAAAATATACAACCTTTAATGGAATATTAAAATAAATAACATATAATACAAAGCGGAACATCAACGTGGCAGCAATTTCCTGTTAGACTAGTGTTTAATACCTCTATAATATCTACACTCTCTACACGCGTTGTTACTATTATAAAGCTAGCAATAAAGATATAAATCGTAGTAACGCAGTGCTCGTTAGGCCGACGTGGTACAATCTGGCCTCGACCATATATGTATGTGCAGTCGATTGTAACTAAACGAGATACCTGTTATATATTAGAGTATTATTTTACATACACAAAAACGATAACTTTTTATACGCTAGAGTAAACTAAGATTAATAAATTAAAAGTCAAAGTACATAAAGCAGCGTAGCTATTTACGAATATCAATATAACTTGTGATGCGGACAAATTGTCAACTACGATTCTATTATGATTATTTATTGACACTCGGAACTGAATTTCAAAAATTAATAGTATTAAAATTGTTGAGATAGCAATAACAAGTATAACAATACAAATATTAAGAGATAAAATAGTAGCAAGATATATATTCTGCAACTAAACTCATGAGTATAGTTTAATATAAAGAAATCATCAAGAACCTCCAGTAAGTAAAATATTTATGAAATCTCTAAGTATATTAATTATTAACCAGAACATATCCTCTATCGCAATGTTGCTCTACTTCACTATTATCACAAGAAAATTAGAATCCAGTCACAATAAATACATGTTTAATATAATACTTGTTGCACTTAGAAAGACTATGTAACATTAAAAGATTTTATTTTAACTATATTATAACTTTAATAAAAAAACAATAAAAAATAAAATTTATAATTAACAAAAATATATATAATTCAAGGATGATCATATAACACTGGGGCAATGTAATAAAATTTATAACAAACGAAATGTTATTATAATTTCGAAAATATGCTATACCACAATATGATTATTTATAACTTATTCTACATAGTGATTTTTGAAATTCGTTTACGAGTGTGTTTGTTTTGTAATAAGTGTGATTAAGTAGAATTTCGATTGCTATTAAATCGATAGTCGATATAGTAAGTTATTATAAAATGTGACTAATTTTCGGTTTTCTTTTCACTTTTATCCAAAATATCATCAGCAATCACGAGAAGCAGAGTCGATCGATCACATTTATATATTTCCTTATAATATAAAGTATTAAATATGCTATGCGTAGACAGAATAAAAATCTCCTATCAGAATAAGTAATGAATAAGTCTTAATCAGAAAAAATAAATACTATGGTACTTTAAAACGAATCGTTATGTTACATATAAAAAAAAGTAAGCAACGCATCAACGAATCCCGCACGGTCCCGAATAGGAGCGGCGTACACGTATGTTTAACATCACAGAACAAAAACTACGTCTAAGCGGCGGCGTCTCGTACAAAACGTGGGGCGATTAGGCTAACTTAAAGAGACGAGAGGGGACTAGAGGCTCGGCGCGTTCACAGGCCGGCGGGCGGCGCGGGCGGCGCCGGGGGGGCGGGCGGCGCGGGCGGCGCGGGGGGCGCGGGCGGCGCCAGGTGCAGGCGGCGCGGCGCGGGCTCGTCGTCGTCGGCCGCGTCGTCCTCGCCGCTGTCCTCGCCCGCCTCGCCCGAGCCCGACCCGGACCCCGCGTCACGTGATTCCTCCTCCTCCTCTTCTTCTTCAGGACACAGCTGATACGCTCTGTGGATATAGTTTTTATGATTACAGTTTTAGGAGGAGGATAAATATTAAATGCATACACTATTCTTTAACTGCTTTATGGATGAAAGTGGGGAATTTTCGTCCTCTCCTTAACGTATTTTAATTACAAACATAACAATTTCATATCGTTCGAAAAAGCTAATGTAAAGGTATTAATTATAATTCATGTACATTATATTTTAATTCTTTATATCTATTTTATTTTTTTATTTATTTATATTTCCTATTTATACTTCTAACTATATTTACAATAGTCACTTACTTTTCAAGAGTTTTTCTGGCCGAGTTACTTCTTTCAAGAAAATATCCATTAGAATTTTCGTTTGACATGCTAGGTGGCGACCATGTTCCATAGGAACCGTAACCTGCAGGCCCATACTGTAACAAAATTTGAACATAATATATTGTTTGGTGGAGAATATAAAAGCACACGCACGCACTTATCATTAACAAAGTCTATTAGTCATCGTTAAACGACAGCAAATATTAATAGACTGTATAAATATATGAATAGTGTGTACTCACCCGATCCAGCTCATCCTGCAGCCAGGCGAGCAGCTGGCGCCAGCGCCGGCGCGCGTCCGGCTGCGCGTGCACGGCGCGCACGGCCAGCGGCGTGCGGCACATCACGCCCACCACCAGCTTCACGCACGCGTACGCGCGCTTCTGGTAATGCCCGCGGGCGCGTAGCGCAGTCTCTAAGAGACCGGGACGCTCTTCGGAAACGCCCTGTGATGGAGGGATAGTAATTAATTAAATATATTATCTTAAATGATAGTATTGCTTTGAAAATACCTACCCCATTTTGTAAACGATGAAACATAAATATTGTTATTTATAAGCACTCAACACTCAACAACTCTCTTTATGTGTCTAATTAATGTAAATATGTATTTTAAAAAGGTAGAATAACAGTAATTAAAATATATCATAAAAATCAATTTGTAACCGATATACATACATAATAAGAAATCCCTAAATTGAATACTTTTTTGAGATCAGTTAAAAATACCTAAAAACAATTACAGGCATACCTTGATAGCATTGTGTATCCGATGGTGTTGCCAGCTGTCCTCCATGAGCAGGAGCGCGGTGAGTGCGTCGGCGTGGCGGCGCAGCTCGTGGCAGAACGCGTAGGCCATCTGCCACAGCAGCTCGGCGAGCGCCATCCGCGACCAGCCCGCGTGCTCCCAGCACAGGAACTGGAGCAACCTTATACCCTCTTCGCAACCACAACTCTCTTCTGTTAGCCTCTTCATGTAAGTACTGGAAATATGATTTATTATATCATAAATTAAATATTTAACTACAGAGGACACACATAATTTCATACATCAACATGTATATTATATAAAATAATAAAATGAGATTGAATTTTAAAGTATAGCAAGATATTTAAACATATTCATGTATTTTTATTGTTTATTTGAATTTGTTATTTATACAGTTATTAACGCACACAATCGTAGTATTAGTACTCTGAAAGTAATAGTGGTAGTGATCCATAAAATGCTACTTACCCAGTCCGGTTGTAGAGAACTTCGATGGCGGCGGCGGAGAGCGCGGGGCGCGGCGTGTGCGCGTGCGGGGGCGGCGGGTCCGCGAACGGGTTGGGCAGCGGCAGCGCGCCCTCGCTGGCGCCGGCCGACTGGCAGCGCGCGCTCACGTCGCAGCAACGGACGAGGGCACACACCACCTGCGGATACATCAAAGCTCTTAATTAAAATGTTGTGTACTTTTTCCTTTCTTTGACGGTTTGATTTACAAAGATTAATGTATTGAACCTTAACACTTTTCTTGTGGTATAATATTATTAAAGGATAAACAAATCAAAATATACCACATTAAAAAAAGTACAATTAAAAAGATATATTTTTTGTATTATATAATTGTGTTCTCAAGTAAAGAACTAACCTGATGTATTTTTGCTGATTCTGGATATTGATATTTTCCAATGGCAGAAGAAGTATCCTCCAAGCAAACTGTTAGTACAATGTCCAAAATTTTGAGCTGAAACAAAACCAAACAAATTTTACGATCATATTTTTTTTTAATTTAATCCTAGTTTACTCTTTAGGTTAGTTTAACAAAAAAAATCACATTATTATAATAAAAGTTTAATACTTAATGTACCTATTTCATCATCACACAGAACAGAATGTATTAAGAATGTATGTTAAGTAATGTCGACTGATTTCAGTCACAGCAAGTAATTTACACAAACTAGCCCGTTAACTTTTAGCAGCTTGTTCATTCCCTGTATCAGGATTGAAAATACCGCCAACTTTTCAATTCGGCCTGGTATTGGGCCAATCGAGGACTAGGCAGTAGAGCAACAAAGACATAGTATACCCGCAGCAGCTGGTGTCGCTCGGGCAGGCCCAGCATGGCGTACGCGTGGAACAGGTTGTACAGCAGCGGCATGTGGCGGTGGTCGGCGTGGAGCGCGTGCGGCGGCGCGGCCAGCGCGCGCGCGCTGCACAGCACCTGGTCCGACAGCGACGTGGCCTCCTCGCGCGAGCACCACGACCCGTAGCCGCACGGCACTGTACAGTTACCATGTTACGACGTTTCATTTACATCACGGATTAAAATCAAATTCGTTTAAAAAAGTAAGTATGACTATCTTAATATATGCAAATTATATGTTAGCCTGTACGTTTGTTTATTTTTACGATAAAAAGGCGCTTTGGGATGTTTAATATGCAGATAAACTATGATGTGTGAAGAAGCGATAGATTGCTAGTGAATAAAAAATTCTAACCTGGTGGATCTTGGATAGTAAAGTGTGCTAAGAAAACTATGATTTTCATGAACACCACTCTTACTTCTGCTGATGGGCAAGACAGGAGATAGTCACATAACCTAAAAGAAACCAATAAATATGTATATAATATTATAAGAAGATTTTAAAGACAATTTACAAATAAATAATAAATATTCTACCTATGGGGGTGTTTGAAAAGGTCTGTTGCAAACCAAGTCCTAACAGCCTGAGAACATCTTAAGTGCTGACAGAGGATATCATGCCTAAAAAGAGATGAAAACAAATATGAAATAAACCATTGACGACATTAAGTATCGAATTAATTAATTTTTAATTTTAATTACCAATCTGAAGCAGGACCACGTAATGTCTTTTTTGTATGAAAGCCTACTTGGAACAAAAACTTAGAAGCTAGCTGAACTGCTAACATCGACATCTCTTCATGCTCTGGACCCTAAACATATTAAATGTTTAATTGACATTGAAATGAAATACAATACAAGTAACTTAAAATAATAATACAAAAAAATTGTGCTTACCCACACTGCACTTTGAGAACCTGGCAATACTTGCAAACGCATACAACACAGTTTCTTCATAAAGTTAAAATGCTCTAGACTGAACTGATCTTGACTGTGTGAAAAAGCGATATTACTACGACGAACTGAATTCCAAATTGGTTTCGGTATGTGTGTCTCCCTGTTAAATATAAAAATAATTTGTTAGCTGTTTGGCTGTATTTGCCAATAATGGCATAACATTAAATTAAATAAGCTTACTTCAAAGTCATATTTTGCATAGATTTTTCAAGGCCTGACGTTTCAATCATGTCTTTTCTTGTGTAGAACAGCATGTATGCATTCCACCACCGCTTTTGACGCTTATAAGTCACCCTTTTTATGGTGGAATCAAATACCTAAAATATACATACCTAAATAGAGAATCTATATACAAAGAATGGTTTAGTGACGGTATTGACTATATCTACATAATACATTTTATTTACACTAATCTCACAACACCACATTACTATTGACTCACCTCGCCCATATACTCTCCACCGAAACATTGCGCTTTCATCTCCTCATCGTCTTGCATTGCACATTCTGATACATCGCCATCATCTAGTTTCACCCAGCGACCCGTTTCACTACCATTGTCCCTGGAAAATTTTAAATTGTATTATTATCCTTGGATCTTAAATCTCTGAATATAAATTGTATTCAAAATTTAAATTGTGAGAATTTGCTTTCTTTTTCGTCAGTCAGTTTTTTACAAAAGTGTAAAGACAATTCTGTACTTAGTTTTTCTGTTTAGCAGCTCATTTTACTTTGCTTTGTTTCTGTTAAAAGGCAATTATTATTTCAAATATTGAATTACGATCAAAGGGGACCTACCTCAAGAGTACATAAGAATAGTAATGTCCGCCGGAGGCTTGTCCCGAGTGCACCACGATGCCGCTCAGCTGGTAGTGCGTCTCGGGCGTGGCCTCGGCGCTGCCCTCCCACAGCGTGGCGTCGCCCTCCGCGCGCGCCAGTCCCCACGCTGTATTGTAGTTATATTAACACATTGTTAAAATTAACTATTTTATATTAGACGTACTTACTTTGTTTTTAATACTGTAGCAAAATCATATTACTACAATAAAAGCGAAAGGTTGTATTATTTTAACTCGCGCACGTCAAAACGGCTAGACGAATTATGATGAAATTGCCAAGGCATCGTTCATATTATTTAATTAAGTTTTAAATTATTTTATCTGTATAGATTAAATTACAAATGTTAATTATATACCCAATATTAATTAATTACCTGTATAAGGTTCCACATCTAGATCTCGAGGGAATTCAAAGTAGTCATTAAACTTTATGGCGCATACTTTCTCGAAATCATATTCAAATCTCTTCAATTGAATGACTAGTACAGGAGGTAGCTTGTTCAAACATAACCGCTTTACAGTTACCACCTAAAGAATATATTTAAATATAATAATTATTAAGAAGCTTGCATACTAACGATTGGTATTGATTTACTTAAATACAAGCTTATTAAATAGTAAAAATTACAAAACAGCAGAGTATTAAATTAGTTACCTTCTTACTACACTTATCACAATAATAAGCATCAGCACCTTCCAAAAGTTCTCCTCTTACATACGCTTCTAAGGATTCCTGTAGTCGCGACATATTTCTAATGTCTAAAGACACCACACTAAATGGTTCTTCTTTGCAATATCTACAAAACATTCAATAGTACAATTCATCCATTTATAAAAGTAAAAAATCTTAAGACTGGCTAATTGCTAATCATTTACCTATGAGGGCAACCTTTACAGATTTTCTGATCTGAATATGTTCCTCCCATTGTTTTAGCCATTAATTGTTCTTGACCCAAAGATTTAAGAGCTTCATCTAATGACTCTACCAGTGACATAAAAAACTCCACGGCGTCTTGCTGCTCTCGCAAATTGACAGGTTCTCCTTGAAGCCTGAGTTGTAAGACATAAATTAATTTACCATACTACAAGTTTTTGTAATGATTGAATCCGTATAATAGTAAAAATTAAGTCAAGATGTTCATACTTACTTAAAATGAGCCCACAGTCCTCTGGGAATGTAATACTGGAGTTTACTGTAATGTAAGTGTGCGAATATAGCCTGAACTTGCTTGAGAATTGTGATATTGTAATCAATGTTACCCTAAAATAAAATATACATGTAGAATAATAAATGTATACAATTTATAGTGTAAGTCAATGTTGTACATTTTGTTTTTAAATACATAGTTGTCGTAAGTGAAAATACATACCTCAATATTATTTTCCAGTATACTGTGATGATGTGATTCACCAGAAAAATCCTCATTCGGATCAGTAGCAGCCCCTGGAAAAATAAGAAAAACAAAAAATTGTTAAAAATATTTTTTAATCTGAAACCTTTGGATAGATAGGTAAAGTATGCGAACCGATTCTTTGAATCGAACACAAACAGTTATGATAAGTAATTATTATTGTAACCTTGCACGGTGAGAAGCACGTCGCGCACCGCCCGCACGCAGTAGAGCTGCTGCAGCACGGAGTTCATGTAGCATGTGGCGCCCGCGTTCTTGAGCCCCACCAGCCCCGCCACCGGCCGCGGCCCCACGCACGGCATGTACTCCCACTCTGATAGGCCCATGACTTTATCTATACAGATTTTCATAATTCATATAATTTTGATAAAAACTATTAACCTATTAATCTAACCTACACGACCAAGATGAGTACAAATCTATTATTTTAACAAATTTATATATTTACAATTTATCAATCTTTTAATGTTTAAGTCACTTATAATTTAAAGTAATAAAGAAACACTAATGATATTATGAAGGGCAAAAAACGTTTTCTGATAGTCTTTTCTCTACATTATTACTGACTTTTGACTAAAACTAAAGTTATCAACTTATTATACTTTGACTTCACACGGTCTGTTTGAATAAATTATAATTTAGATTTCAGAATATAGCTAACCGCTATAAAACATGAGGTCCAGTAAATTAGCGAGGGCGGCCATATTGGGCACGCAGGCGTGCACCAGCGCTAGCAGCAGGTCGGTGGCGGCGGCGGCGGCGCCGGGCGTGCGGCACAGCGGCGTGGCGCCCTCGACCGCTTCGCCTCGGCCCTCCTCGCCCTCGCCGCCCATGCGGCACCACGCCCACGAGTACGGCCATAGGAATTCTGTTGTTACTTCCTGATGATAATCAATCAATTATACAAAATAGTATTCGCCCATAAATTTTAAAAATATAAATAAAAATTCTGAATGTTTTTAACGAATGTTTTTCATTTTTTTTCAATACAAAGGCTACAATAAGTCAATACTAAACTCAAAAAAAAAACCGTTTTCTTGCATCACTCAATACCTTTATTTTCTGTGTCTTGTTATCTTGTTTTATATAAAAAAGTTATTAAAGAATATGTTTATGAGTACTTCTCCTTACCTTAATAAGACCGGCATCTTTATGGTCAGGATGTGCACCATACTGAAATTTTATCTGAGCTGGCACATGTGTGAACAATTCTTTTGTCAAGTTCAAATGGCCCTCTAATAAAGTATCGTCTAGAATTTCGGGGTTCGCGCGCACAGCTCGTAACCATTCCACCTGAAAAAATAGATACGTATGTGACATATATAAAACGTATACTTCGAAACAAGTTAAAAGTAATTCCAAAAAAATTAAAATTAAATTTGACAATACAGAAATAATTGTTCTATCGTAGAGACCAAAGCTTGATAAATAATGTATTGCAGGCTGACTATGTAATATAGAATAATATTTAATTAATATAAGTTAAAAGTCCGAATTCACTGGAATAAAACATAAAAAATAAGTTCCTCAATTTCATAAATGCCAGTAAAATTATAATTATAATCAGCAAAATAACCTCCACGGCCAAATCCTCCAAGGTGCGCGCGGTGGGCCCCGCGAGCGACACGAGGCGGCACAGCAACTGTAGAAACTGTTGCGCGTGACGCGCGTACGCCGCGAGCCGCGGGTGCGCCGCCGCGCCTCCCGCGCCGCCCAGCGCCGCCAGCGCGCCGCGCGCGCCCCCGCCGCCGCCCCACGCGCACATCGCTAGCAACTGCTCTGCGCACGATACCCTCACCTTTGAGAGATAGACAATAAAATAAATTATATTTATCTATGATAATAAATAAGCGTTGATTAAGATTTCGCAACCGCACTTGCAAAGTTTATTACATTTTATATTATATACACACAACATACTTGAAAAATTATAAACACTAGTTTTCGCCCAGTGGTCAAAATTCGACCATGTCTGATAATTGTCTTTTATGTATATATCGGCGTGACGCTGTAAATTAATCACATTTAAAATAAATTTATAATTTAAAATTATAATTAATAATAATAAATTCAATTTCTAAAGTAGCTTTTCATATTTAAATAAGTTGGAGCGTTTTCAATTGTATTGTTGAATAACTATTGTTGATTAAGGTATTTGCTATTATTTTATAGTAAATTAAATTATCAATAAAATTATAAACTCATAAATGTTAAATTAAGATAAAAATTATAAAGTTTGTATTTCCTCATCAATAATATTATGAGCTCATAAATGGTGAAATTAAAATAATAGTTGTAGTTTGCATTTCCTTTTGTTTTATGGTAAATTAAATTATCAATAAAATTATAAGCTCATAAATGTTAAAACTAAAATAATTGTTGTAGTTTGCATTTTCTTTTGTTTTATGGTAAAGTAAATTATCTCTAAAATTATAAGCTCATTAATGTTAAAATTAAAATCATAATTGTAAAGTTTGTATTTCCTCTTATTTTATAGTAAATTAAATTACCAATTATTTATAAGCTTAGAAGTGTGAGTATTTATAAAAATAACGATTATTGTAAACTTTATTTTAGCACTTCAGATTAAAAGAGAGTGTGAGGTTTAAATTAATATGTTGAACTTCTAAAGTTCTTTAATGTATTTCCTCTTATTTCATGGTAATTTAAATTATCAATAATTTTATAAGAATTTATAAAAATAAATAATAATAATTGTAAAGTTTAAACAAAGTGCTAGTACTTCCGTTCATAGAGGGCACTATGTCTAAGCTAATATGGCGGGAAAGCGGCCGACCGAGAGGAGGGTGGACGATGGGAGACACACTCACTTTTGCTCGGGCGTTTTCTTGGTATAGACCACTGACTATTCTTACCTGGTCGCTCAGTTAAGTATAGCCTTAAATAATTAAATTGTTAATTTATTATTATAAAATTATTATAAGTTATAAATTAGTTTATTAGTTTAAAGTAAAGTGTGTTAAAATTATAATAATTCAGAGTAAAAGGAATTATCATTTTAATCCTCTTGCCGATTTAAATAGTCTCTAAATTTATTAAAATGAGTGATAATAATGAGGTAAGTGACGCCAGCACCACTGGCGTCGCTTTTAAAAATAATACTTCCGGTCTTTCTTTGTCATCAGAAGTGGGATGCCCTCCCACTTCTGCCGGACATTCTGATAATACTGGTAATACCGCGGAGCACGTAAGTACTGAGCCTAACAACACTACCATTACGACGGAATTTTTCGTGCAAATGATGCAGACTATGCAGCAGATGTCGGAAAAATTAATGTCGCAACAGTGTGATAAGGTAAAAGTCAACGATATATTTTTACCCTCATATGATCCAGATGGCTCCGTAGGTATACGAGAATGGTGTGAACACATATCAAAAGCGATAGTTAAATATAAGCTTGATGACTATGACGTCCGAATGAAGGTAGGTAGTTTATTAAAGGGTAGAGCTAAGTTATGGGTTGATAATTGGCTTATCTCGACGAATTCCTGGAACGAATTGCGTGATAATCTCATTTCAACATTTGAGCCAGAAAACAGGTATTCGCGAGACATTGTAAAATTCCGTGAACATTCTTACGATCATAATAAGGATATATCCGAGTTTCTATCACAAGCCTGGGTTTTATGGAGACGTATAACTAAAGATAAATTAATTAGGTAATAATGACGCGGTTGAGGCGGTGATAGGTTGCATTAAAGACGAACATTTAAGAATTGAATTAATGAACGCTCGCGCTGAATCCGTTCCGGAGCTTATCTCAGTAGCTTCATCGATACGATCTTCGAAGAAACGTTCTCATACTGAACCAGGTACTCTAAATTACGGCAAACGAATTCGATTGAATGATTCTCAAATGTCACTCTTTTGTAAAATTTGTAAAAGAAATAATCACATTACGCGCGATTGTCGTTTTAAATCTTTTGAGAATAATTCAAGCGGGTCGCAAGACAAAACCTCGAATCAAAACAAAGGAACAACGATTTCTAATCCACACCAAAATAAAACTTGTTCATTTTGTATGAAGGTAGGTCATACTTATGAAAATTGTTTTAAGCGTGAAAAGCAAGTTATGTCAAACGTTAATTGCGTAGGTAGTTCGAAAACTACACCCATGCGCTTAAACATAGGCGACTTTTCAATACGTGCGATTTTTGATAGTGGCGCTGAGTGTTCTGTTATGTGTGAAACAATAGCTTCTAAATTACCAGGTAAAAGAATTTATGGTGTGAAATACTTACGCGGTATCGGACATTTTCCAATAATATCGTTAATGACATTAAAGACTATTTGTGAAATAGATGAAATCAATATCGAAATATCTTTTTGTATTGTCCCTGACTATGAATTAAGTACCAACGTTTTAGTAGGTATGGATTTAATAAATAATACAACGTTGAGCGTGTTAGTGACATCGAATAGTACTAAGTTATTTCGACAGCCTACCGTAATGCATATAAAAGCTAATAACTTTTTATTTGACAAACTTGATTGCGACCTCACAGATAATAATCAGATTGATTTATTACGAATTTTATTGAACAAATACGTTCATTTATTCATCAAGGGTTTTCCTACAACTAGAGTTAATACTGGACATCTAGAAATTCGATTAAAGAATCCAGATAAATACGTAGAACGCAGACCCTACCGTTTAAGCCTTATAGAACGCGAAAAAGTTAATAAAATAATAAAGGAATTGCTTGAACATAACATTATTCGTGAAAGTAGGTCACCATACTCAAGCCCTATTATATTAGTAAAAAAGAAAAACGGAGATGATAGGTTGTGTGTCGACTACCGCGAATTAAATTCGAATACACTGAGAGATCATTATCCGTTGCCATTGATCTCTGATCAAATCGATCAATTAGTGAACGGTTATTATTATAGTTTATTTGATATGGCGGCAGGTTTTCATCAAATTCCTATAGCCGAAAGTTCAATCGAGAAAACGGCATTCGTTACTCCAGACGGATTGTACGAATATTTAACCATGCCGTTTGGCTTGAGCAACGCCTGTTCCGTGTACCAAAGGTGTATAAATAGAGCATTACAACCATTGCTAGGCGATGCAGGAGTTGCTCAAGTTTACGTGGATGATGTTCTGAGTAAATGTGTTAATTTTGATCAAGGATTATCTCACATTGAACAGATTTTGATAGCTTTGCAGAATGCAGGCTTTTCAATAAATGTTGAAAAGTCTTCATTTTTTAAACGTTCAATTGAATATTTAGGCAATATAATTTCTGATGGACAGATCCGTCCTAGTCCTTCAAAAGTCAATGCACTTGTAAAATCACCCATTCCTAATAACGTAAAACAGGTCCGTCAATTCAATGGCCTAGCTGGATACTTTCGCCGCTTCATTCCCAACTTTTCACGTATTATGTTACCTTTATATGAATTAACCAAAAAGGGGGCACGTTGGGAATGGAACGAGCGACATGACCAAGCACGTAATACTATTATTGAATACCTTACCTCAGCACCTGTTTTAACTATATTCCAGGAAAACGCACCAACTGAACTTTATACCGATGCGAGTAGCCTTGGCTACGGCGCAATTCTGGTTCAAGTGATTGATGGACGTCGTCACGCCGTGGCCTATATGAGTATGCGAACTACAGAGGTTGAAAGCCGCTATCACTCATATGAGTTAGAAACGCTCGCCGTGGTGAGAGCTATAAAACATTTTAAACAATACCTATATGGTCGTCATTTTAAAGTAATTACAGACTGCAACGCCTTAAAAGCGTCTAAACATAAAAAGGAGCTGCTGCCTAGAGTATATCGGTGGTGGGCATTCCTTCAAAATTATGATTTTGAAGTCGAATACCGGAAAGGAGAGCATTTACAGCATGCTGATTTTTTTAGTCGGAACCCAGGTACGTTGCAAGTTAATATTATGAATAGAGATTTGGAATGGCTGAAAGTAGAACAACGCAGAGACCCTACATTGCGACCAATGATTGATGCAATCTTACGTAACGAAATAATAGACGGGTACAGGTTGGAAGACGATGTATTGATTAAGGTGGGCTCAGATGAAGATGACCAAAAAGCGGTAGTTGTACCAAAATCATTTCAATGGAGTTTAATAAATACATATCACACTGCGTTAAAACACCCAGGCTGGGAAAAAACCTTACAAAAGGTAAAAGAATCTTATTGGTTTAAAAACATGTCCAGTATTATTAGAACCTTCGTTGAAAATTGCGTGGTGTGTAAAACTTCAAAAGGTCACTCTGGTGCTATACAAGCTCAATTACATCCGATTCAGAAGCCTACAGCAGCTTTCCAGACAATACATATGGATATTACCGGTAAACTGGGTACAACAAGTAACCATGACTACGTGATAATTACAATTGATGCATTTAGTAAGTATGTATTGTTCTATTATGCCACTAGCAAGAGCCCACATAGTACTTTAGCTGCGTTGAAACGAACAGTACATCTATTTGGAACACCTAACCAAGTAATAGTTGATGGTGGTCGCGAGTTCTTGGGAGATTTTAAAGTGTATTGTGACAATATCGGCATTAATATTCATACGACATCGCCAGGAACTAGCCGAGCGAATGGCCAGGTGGAACGAATGGTGGGTACACTTAAAAATGGCCTTATTATGATTAATAATTATGAAACCGAAGAGTGGCCAGTAGTATTAGACAGCTTACAATTAGCATTCAATTGCACTCCACAAAGTACGACAGGGGTTGCACCACTTACACTGTTAACTCGTCGCAAAAATTGCGTACCCCCCGAGCTTTTCCATCTAGTTAACTTTGAAAATCAAACTATTGACATTGAACAACTATACCAGCATGTACAACAAAGAATGCTCAATGCAGCTGAAAAGGAGAAAACAAGGTTTAATAAAAGCAAAGCTAAAATACGTCATTTCCAAAAAGGTGATTATGTTTTAATAAAAAATAATCCTCGTAATCAAACTTGTTTAGACTTGAAATATAGTGAACCATATGAAGTATGTAGCATCCTAGATAACGACCGCTACTTGGTAAAGAAGGTTATAGGCAGAGGTCGACCGCGCAAGGTTGCTCACGATCAACTGCGTCTTGCACCACAACCTGGACAACAGGCGGCCGTATCGGCGGATATAGAAACAGTTACTAGTCAGTCATCAAGAGACAATAGCCTGTTAGACTCACAACCTTCGACGTCTTCTCAGATGGATGCCTAAGAAAATACCATGGCTGTAACCTCTAAAGGTTTGTATCTTCTATAATCTTTATACAATTGCGCTCCTTAAGCAAGTAACTCTAATACTAGGTACTTCGGTCGGCGTACAACTACACATAATTTTAATATAGGTATAGTCTATTTCAGAGCCTCTGTGTACCACGGTATAAGTTAAATACCTAGAGCACAGCATCGACCCTATTACCTACTTCCTTTAGAGCCTCTGTGTACCACGGCGAACAGGACCGCCCAGAGCACAGCTACAACTCCTTATAAAAATTATTGAACTTAGTGAAAAGTTCATTAACACAATTTTATAAAAATTGCATTAGCAATGAAAGAAATAATGCTAATAATGTGGTTACATTCATAGCACAAGTATTAAGATTCTAGTAATAACAATTATTTTCTTATCCATTATGCTTCCTTTCCTTATCTTCGAGTTACCTAGGTACAGATACCTACCTAAAATCAAAACTTTAATTTTTACAGATAAAAGGCTAGTGCAGGGCGCGCACTGCCTCTCAGTATGGCCGTATCGGCGTGACGCTGTAAATTAATCACATTTAAAATAAATTTATAATTTAAAATTATAATTAATAATAATAAATTCAATTTCTAAAGTAGCTTTTCATATTTAAATAAGTTGGAGCGTTTTCAATTGTATTGTTGAATAACTATTGTTGATTAAGGTATTTGCTATTATTTTATAGTAAATTAAATTATCAATAAAATTATAAACTCATAAATGTTAAATTAAGATAAAAATTATAAAGTTTGTATTTCCTCATCAATAATATTATGAGCTCATAAATGGTGAAATTAAAATAATAGTTGTAGTTTGCATTTCCTTTTGTTTTATGGTAAATTAAATTATCAATAAAATTATAAGCTCATAAATGTTAAAACTAAAATAATTGTTGTAGTTTGCATTTTCTTTTGTTTTATGGTAAAGTAAATTATCTCTAAAATTATAAGCTCATTAATGTTAAAATTAAAATCATAATTGTAAAGTTTGTATTTCCTCTTATTTTATAGTAAATTAAATTACCAATTATTTATAAGCTTAGAAGTGTGAGCATTTATAAAAATAACGATTATTGTAAACTTTATTTTAGCACTTCAGATTAAAAGAGAGTGTGAGGTTTAAATTAATATGTTGAACTTCTAAAGTTCTTTAATGTATTTCCTCTTATTTCATGGTAATTTAAATTATCAATAATTTTATAAGAATTTATAAAAATAAATAATAATAATTGTAAAGTTTAAACAAAGTGCTAGTACTTCCGTTCATAGAGGGCACTATGTCTAAGCTAATATGGCGGGAAAGCGGCCGACCGAGAGGAGGGTGGACGATGGGAGACACACTCACTTTTGCTCGGGCGTTTTCTTGGTATAGACCACTGACTATTCTTACCTGGTCGCTCAGTTAAGTATAGCCTTAAATAATTAAATTGTTAATTTATTATTATAAAATTATTATAAGTTATAAATTAGTTTATTAGTTTAAAGTAAAGTGTGTTAAAATTATAATAATTCAGAGTAAAAGGAATTATCATTTTAATCCTCTTGCCGATTTAAATAGTCTCTAAATTTATTAAAATGAGTGATAATAATGAGGTAAGTGACGCCAGCACCACTGGCGTCGCTTTTAAAAATAATACTTCCGGTCTTTCTTTGTCATATATTTTATTTATTTTGACTTTACACTTTTTCAAATAATGCACCTAAATCAATAATCTATCTTCTAATATATAAATGCGAAAAACAGTCACTCACTCTTCACGAAATCTCAAAAACCGCTACATGTATAAAGATGAAAATTGGCAGTGAGGTAGTTTGTAGACGTCCGCTAAGAACGGATTTTGCGACAGGGTCGGATTAAGGTGGTCTATGGGCTTTCGCAAGTTTATATGAGTTTCCCTCATCTTTTTTGCTACAAACTTAAAATTTGTCAGAGGGGTGTGAGAATGTGTGTTCAGTAGACATCCAATAAGAATGGAGTTTGCGACAGGGCCGGAATAAGGTGGTGTAAGGGCTCTCATTACTTTGTATTCAAATCCATCTTTGTTGATTGTATGAGATTGCCTGAACTTTGTGTTACAAATTTTAAATTTGGCAGGGAGTTAGTTTATAGTTAGTAGCTAATTTAAGAAGGATTTCGAACACTTCGTTCAAATTAACGAATTTAAAAATGTCAATCAAAATATATTATGAATTTGAAAAGAAAAATAAAGCGCAGCTCAGCGGACAATGAGACTAGAAGTGACAGCTAGAGTAATTTTGGAGCATGAGTATCAGGCAATCTACAGAACAATCCAGCATGTGATCGAATGAAGATTAGAAGCGATTAAAAGAATGAATGCGGGCCAAGCCGGGCGGGACTACTGACTGAATATTATTTACACTATTATTTCGTATAATATTAAAAAGTTATTGCAAAAATTTACATACCTGAGGATTAGGGCAATCAATCATTAAGTACAATGCTGTATCTTGCCACCATGATTCATGTAAAAGAGATTCCAAATGCCCTCCGCCCAGTGCAATGCATATTGTCACAACTTCCATGCATTCTCGAACCACTAAAGGAAAGAAGAGTACATAATTTTGTATTTTATATACAATATTTTAAAAAGATATATTCTATTGTGACTAAAACATTAACCAAGAATCTTTATATTGTTTACCATATCATAAATACATATCTTCAAGTATTTCAAAAGTATAATAAAGTTTAGTGCATTAAAATTTACAGCAATAGAAATTGTAAAATATTAAATAGCACTTACATATGACATCATCGGAATGCACTAGGCCGTTATGTTCAGAGGGTTGCGCCACAGAGAAGGCGAGCGCGTAGAGCGCGCGCACGGTGGCCACGGTGGGCACGCGCCACCACACTAGCGACGACACAGAGTCGCCATCTTCAGTGCTGCTCACCACCTGTTTGAGAATAATAATATTATATAACTCTTGGTATCAATCCACAATAAATAGATGATTCTTTCATATTAACCCTGGTCCTACAACATGTCATATGAAATGATGATGTTGTCTTATGCAGGCATACTTTTATTTTAAAAAAAATAACCTATATTATTATGATCACTATAATTAATCAGAAATACAATAGATATTCATTTTTGTACTATAACTGATATAGAAAAAGAAAAAGAGTATGTTAATTTTCGACGTACTATACAGACTAATATTATTTAAAAATATACATGTAAATATTGACTGTCGTATAATCACCTGTTCACCTAATGTGTTCGCCAATTTTTCCGCTACGGCTTTTACTATGAGTTCACAATTATGATTGGGTACCGTTCGTAAAGCTTCTCGCAATATTGTTACATCCATTCTGCAAATGTTTAAATATAACAAATAATGATAATAAAAATATAACATTAGTATTAGTTTTATTAGTAGTTGTTTCAGGTAAATATCTTACCGCAAATCTTTATCCACAGACGTGTCGGAACCATCGGGTGCAAGAATTTCAAACAGATGGCCTAATGTGTACAATGCCAATTTAGCCAGTCTAACTAACGCTAAGTAACCAACTCTGTAAAAAGAATAATATCACTGTAAAAAACTCTTTAAAAAATCCTTTTTATATAAACAATACAATAAGAACTCTTTTTACCTTCTTGTATGAGGTGCTGCATCCTTCAAGAATTCACTATCAGATAAGCATTGCACAAGCAGTGGAGCTTTCTTGACACAAGCCAATTGAAAACTTTGGTTGCGTTCTAGCCGCGTGTCTGATGATGGCATTATCATGCTGTACAGTACCTATAAGGAAGATACAAATATAATTTTAAAACCATATTATATAACTTGTTCATAGTAAACTGTAAAAATGTAAACAATGCTTTATGAATTTGGGATGTTGAAACTACATTACATACACTAAGGGAACTAATTAAATTTCTTATAGTAGTGAACTACACAAAATACCCAGAGTATACTATTATTTCTACTATTTTATATAATACATTCTATCCTTGTATAATAATTAAACTAAGTTTATTGGAAACAAACCTCTAAACTGTATGCGACAGTGGGCGGTGCCGGTCCGTAAAGCATATCTCTCAATCTAGTATCATCTCGACTGAGAAGCGCTTCTGTTAATTTTTCCACCTGAAAAACAACTTTCATAACAAAAGACAATAAAAACTACAAAAAATGTAAGACAAAATGGAGTTATACATACAGTTTGCTTATGACTGGGACAGATTTGCGACAGCAAATGTGCAGCTTCTGTCAACTGTGGGTGTCCTTTTGTAATACCAATATGTTCTAATTCTAAAATGAAGGGTATGTACCAGGAGCCCTGCGCAAATAGCTGAAAACAGATTATATAAAAAAATATGGATAAATAATCGATGACTATGATACACTAAATAATATAATAATAATAATAATCATATTATGTACCATTTAATTTTTAATACTTAAGTTATTATTTTATTATTTTTTTTACAATAATAGATTTTTATAAGTAAATTGACTTACAACTCCTGGCAGTGCATGTTCAGGGGTGGGAGGTAGGGGAGGAGATGAAGTACTTGAGTCACTAGTTGACTCATTTGAAGATCCACAGCCACCGCTTCCACATACTTGTCCATCGTAAACCTAATAAAAGCAGCAAAGTTTTATAGGTCATAATATTGTCATACCAGAAATCTAGGATATAAGAATTTGAATTATCTAAGTTTACCTTAGCAATAATCACAGTTTTATCTCTGAGAGGTATTTGAGAGAGTATTTTACGGTCATGACTTGTATCTAGAAGTTCTCCATTAACATACAACTCTAGCTTATTTATGTACATTTCTAACTTAATATTGCTCTCTGACGCACATTTTAATCTGGAAAGAAATAAATATAAATAAAATAAACTGTTTTGTATAAAAATATCATTGATTATAAGGGCTTCGTCAGTACCTTCTCTGAACTACTGAACGTAAAGAATGTAATGTTTCATTAGAATGAGAAAACAGTTCTATATCTTCAATTTGTCTTTGGCCTGTTTGAAAATTAAATCTTACTATAATTGTACATTGTCTGCCTCTACCAGATCTATAGATCGGTAGAATTTGTCGTTCTGCAGTGAATCTTCTATCACATTCATTTATATATTCTTGTATGGCACGAATTACTCTACACATTCTTGTACAACACTCAGCAACATCTAAAAGAATAGAACCATTAAAACTACCAAACCAACAAAGTTACAAAATGTCTTGCTTTTAATTGCGATTTATTTCAAATTATAAATGAAGTCTGTAATGTTTTCTTTTCATGATTTCGTATAACTTACATATACCCCCAATTCTAAAATGATTAAAGGTGCCGCTTAAGGCTGCACCTTAAACATATGCACAAAAAAATAACCTTAACCTACCGAGCCTTAAACTTATTCTTTTAAATCCCGATGTTTTTATAGAAACAAAACAGTCGCTGTCGCAATATATCACACACCAACAAGTCGCAATTTTATTTTCAGATTGCAGGAGAAGATATTATCAGATTGCAGGAGAACCACATGCCAATGTTCATAATGATTATGTCCCAGGTATTATGAAAAATTTCACAATTTATCATTTAGTCCATAACATATATACAATATACGTATATTTTACATGAATGTTAAAAATAAAAAAAAAATATTTTTTAAATACAAGTAAAATCTTCTGCACAGAGAATTGCAATAAGTGTGACTTGTTTGAACAAATAAGCATTAAGGCAACACACATCGTGTACACGATCACTGACCAGCCAGGTCCATGTCCTTTTGCAGGCGCTGCGTGCGCGCGCAGCACTGCGTGAGGAAGGCCTCGTGGTGGTGCGCGGGCGAGAGCGCGGGACCCGTGCACGTGCTCACCTCGCGCAGCAGCTCCGTCGCGCGCGCCGAGATCTCGTCCTCGCACTCTGTTATCACCTGCACCGCGGGAGAGATTATTGTTTTTTTTTTGAAGTGAAACTTCTTTAGAATAGTTGTGATTTCAAACTCGATGAAACTAAAAAAAAATAAGTCCATAGCACCTCGCCCACCGCGAGTCAGTGATATTTCTAACTCTGTCTAACTCGTGGGTGTGACCTTCGCGCCATCTCCCTCTCTCGACGAGCTTAGACAGGGTTATTTAGTATAAATATAAACGAGATTTAAAAATTTGTTTGCCAAAGAAGTTTTACTTCTGACATGTGTACACACGCACTTTTAATTTTTTTATTTATTTTAATTTCATTGGCACGTTTCGACATTTCTCTTGCACATTTGCATATAATGCGATCTTTATCTCTAACATATATCATTTTATTATTTTTTCTAATTAATCATTCTAATCCTTTTCAGAAAATATAGTGCATATATTTTGTTTGTGCTTTAGTTATTTATTTCCAATTAAAATTTCTTGATTACAAAAGGAAGTAAACTTACCCTCCACAAATAATCTAAGCCTATGAGATCAGCGTCATTTAGTAGAAAACTACGACGTTTAACTTTAAGTTTGCCTTCTTTGGAATTTACAGCTTTAAAGAACCTAAAAGAAATAGTTATGTTAAAGTTCATTTAATTAATAATAAATATTACCTTATATATATTATACTATATTAGTTATCTTTTTTAATACAAAAGCTTACCTCTCAAAACACTTGATTCCGGAATGGGTTAGTAAATTGGGAGGCAATGTCATAATGTTGCGTCGAAAAAAATGCAAGTTAATATTAGGATCTAAGTCGGGCTCTTCACCCATAAGTTTACTGAACCACCGAAAACATGCTTCGCGGTCCCCCAAGTGAGCTGGCTTTTCAGCTAGGCAAATCCAAATTTGTTTTGCCTAAAAAAATCACACATTAAAACAATAATAAATATAACTGTATAAATTTTAAGAAGTATACAAAAAATATATTTACTTGTTCAGCACAAAGCCATAACTGTCCATCTTTAAGTAAAAATCGAAGAAAACTAAGTCTTTCATGAACTTGTGCCGCGTGCGGATATCTCCCATCTGGTAACCAGTTATCCCAATCAATCGTACCTTCCGCTGAAAAACAAAATTTGTTAATTATCGATCTATAACAAGCATAAACCAAAAAAAACATACTAGTCTAAATGCTAGATACCGGCTAATTTGTTCCGGACAGCGTCCATATACTGTGTGAGGGAGTCGGTGACGAGTATGACTAGGGAGTGCTGTGTCTGCAAGCGGTCGATGAGCTCCTGGCGCGTGACGTGCGGCCGCACGCCCGAGCCGCCGCCCGCCTCGTACAAGCAGCATATCTCGCGCATCATCTTCAACGCCGGCAACACCCATTTGTCGTTACTCTTTAATTCCTCTACACATCTGAAATTTTTTTTTTTTTAAATTCTGTTGTCTTTTTAATATTTGCAATTTACAAAAGCAAAATATCATGATATATATATGTTGTAAAATCACCAATTTTATTTTGAAAATAAAGGGCTGCTTCTAATATCACAAAGTAACTGTTATACTGAACCATAAAACCATCTCCAAACTGACATTTACAAGTAGTTGTCAAAGTCAGATGTGCCACGCCCAACTCTCCCTACATAATATATACTCCCGCACGCCCTACACGATTTTCTCTAAATAATCGTAAGACTTAGATGCCTGTTTTTATTATACTGTTATACCAACATTTTCAGCACACTTACTTGTCTAACCATAAAGTTTTTTGCGCATTACGATCCTGGCTGCAGCTGTAGTCGAGTATTTTTATTAGATTTGCTAGTGCTACATCCATGATTTCCGTACAAACTTCATCTGAGTGAGCCAAGTTCCAAAAGAGTACCAGCACCTTGAAATATAAATAAATACTTAAAATAAATACCAAATATATAATGTTTGAAATAATACAAATAATTTTACAATGTTTTACCTTATTAGCCATAACACCATCCTTATCGTCCTCTGCCAGTCTTCGAATTACTTCCAACAACTTATCACTTTGTTTCTTGCTTGATGTTGCCCAACTTGCCTAAAAAGAAAATGTTGTATACCAAAGTGAAAACTTTGTACCTTTTGCTACGAAATATCTTTTAGCGAAAAATATTAGTGAAGCTCTATATTAAGGATAGAAATTAACTAGACTACCCTATAATTTTATTATTTTACCTTAAAACAATCAAACAAATGATCAAGTTGATCAGGTGTGAAGTCCCACGCCAGTTTAGCCAACAGGTCATGTAGGTTCTTTACTATAGCCTCATGTTTTCCTTGTTGCGCTCTCCATATAGCATCCAAATCCTCCCTAGTCAGAGAGTTTTCTTTGATCATAAACCTAAGCATCTTCTCTAATCTATCCACATACTGAGGTTGGTGGAGTGAGTCTCGTAATACTATATCTACTACTTTATTTTCCCGAATCCAAGTCTGAAAAAATAAATTTAGATAAACTCTCACTTAGAACTATAATCAAAACAGTAAAATGTAAATAATAGTGCCAACTACATACTGTTATTACAGCAGGAGTAAGCCATTCTGGTTTTGGTTGTTGGGAGATGGTACTGATGAGCTGGTTGATTTCATTTAACGCCGACATTTTGCCATTAAACGATGACATTTGCAAAAGACGTAAAATCATCTTCAATCGAAACATTTCTAATGCTGTAATGTCAAAAAATATAATAATATTTCTATTTATAATGAAAAAGAAAATGACAGACACAATAACACATATAACAGTCAATGAAAGAATCAAAATTGTAACACAAAATATCATTTAAGTCATTTTGTTACATTACAACCTTGTGAAATTGTAACAAAAAAATAATTTACAAAGAACATGCATAAGCTGATGTGGCGATACTTGTGCAACGATGACTTTAGGACAACAACGGACGATGTAGCAGCTCAGGGGAGGTAAGTACACTTCGCCCCTTAGCAGCTACAGGGTCCGCAGCTGGCCTAGCTCCAAGGCAATGCTCCACACCATATATTCACAAATAATTCATGTATCATTCTATATACTATATGATACATTCAACTTAATCCTAAAGCTGAAATAAATGTACAATGATCAACACTGACAAAGTAAAATAGAGACAATATCAATGACAATAATGCGAGCACATCAATAATCAAAATTGTTTTGCAAATGTATATCAAGCAATTTTGTTTTTAAAACAGTCACAAATATGCTGTAAGTTCCAAGATTTATTATTATCTTCTATTATTATGAAATACCATTTTTCTATCAGCTTACTCAAACAGCTTGAAAACCTTTTACTTGATAACTTTCTATACATATTATGATATAATTTTAACTGAGTTGAATCTATACAATGAATGTTTTTTGGAATATCTATTATAATTATAATATATTATAATAATATTTATAAATTACTAATCAAAAGACATTTAAATTATTATATGAAACACAGAAACCATTCAAATATAGAAGTCAATTTGAATGTGATACTTACAGCTTAACAAGAACAATAACAACTTACATTTAAGTAAACTCTGATGTTGAGGAGTTTTGATGGATACACATTTGCAAGCTCTAATCAAACATGATACTATGTCTGTCTTATTTTCACTTCCCCTTGCCTCTCTTTTTAATTCTTCATCTGTTAGGCTCTCCAATAATGTTGGTATACATTCCTAAAGTAATAAAAATAAACAAAAATATTCATAAACACTTATTTCCCTACATAATTTATCTACTCAGCACAAGTACGAAATATGCAGTATTTAATAAAGAGATTGTGTAATTTTGTATTATTTACTAGATAATTTTTTTAAATAAGTGGTCTATCAGATAAGTCCAAAAATTAGCATATTATATATTAATAGAATAAGACAAAAAAATCGGAAACATTTGTAAGAAATATACTTACCAATACGGGTAGAAGGTAAATAGTAACAGTATGTGGAGTGAGGAGATCATGGCATAGGCCTAAAGGGCGTAAGAGCTGCCAGACTGCTGCAACACGTGTTTCACTGTTTGTTGATTGTTCTAATGATGATGGTTGTTCATTTCTTGACAATGTACTCTAAAATATAAATGACAAATTTACAAATATATAAGTAAACAATATAAATTGATTGTATTAATAATCTTTATCAGCTATAACAACCTCAATGCTTTCTGTCATAGAAGGCATATTTTCATCAGAGTTCAATTTAGTTTCCTCATTTTCCTTTTCAGTTATTTCATTTGAAACTTTTTCCTCACTAATAACAGATGATGTTAATTCAGATTTTTTAAAACCCATTATTGCTTCAAATCTTTCTCTAAGCTTTACAAACCCTCCTGCTTGACCAAATCTGCAAATAAACACAATATGTTATAAAAAGTCTACAAATCATAATGATATTATTATACAACTTAAAGCTACTAATAACTGCACAAGAGAGTAAATGCAAAATTCATACTTACAAATTAATAAGATGGACCAGCCATCCTCTTGGTGTACGATGGTCTTGTGATCGAGCAAACACTTCGGGTTCCTGAGTAGATCCCTGCCCTGTTGGTGCAGTAATGTTTGCTACTGATAAACCTTCACTTGTTCTTGTGGCATTAAAAGTGTGGAACCTTTATATAAAAAAGAATTTATCAGCATACACAGACTCAATAAAAAATAAACACAGGGAACTAAGCTATATTAATAAATTAATAAAATTACAATAAAGATCTTACTTGTTGTTTGGATTGAAAGCCATATATAAGAGATGTAAAAATCTAGGATCATCTAGCTTCATGGCACATAACTTAACCAATTTTTCACAATTTGACCTCACACATTGCTGAATATTGCTCTTCCATGATGAGACTGCTTCATCAGTTAAAATTTTTGTAAATGACACAGTCAGTGCATCATTGTAGAATCGTTGACAAGATGGGTTGGTAACATCTTCACCTATTTTATAATTAAAATAATTAATTTTCGGCGCTATCAAACTTCTTCTTAAATAATTGTCTAAATTTTACAAACCTTTTGCAGCTAATTCAATTGAGGCAATCAAAAGAGCTTCTAATTCTTGTTCAGGTAAAACAGGTACAACCCACCGGGGATGAGAAATTTTTTCTTCCAAAGCTTTCAACTTAGCCTCAGGGAATGTCATCTTTAATAAATTATTAAGATAATTGTGAATGGATATAATAATATTAAAATAAAATAGTATAAAACTCAAGTACTTACTTCCCCGGGCATCTGATCTTGTTCCTTCATTGATATTGTCATTATTATATTATATCCCTAATCATTTCACCTCTCCTACAAATAAAATGATAATTATATGTTATTAAACAAGCCGTAAGAACACTGCACAAGCATTACAAAATTCACGATATTAATGTAAGTACTTCTACTATAACTTCAATTTTATATAATAGAAGTAATACATAACTGTCCAAATTAAAGAATCACAATACTATACAGTCCCTGGTATTTTTCTAAAAAGAAAATAATACAAATTTTCTTATTTGCAAAGACGAATACATATAATCAATACATGCACATTGTCATTACGCACATTTATTTCTTAATAAGACAATGTTGCAGAGAAGGGCTATTTAAGACTTATTCCTTATATAAGCATATATTTAAAATAATCACCATGAAATACTCATAAAAATACTTTAAAATAATATTTCTGATCAGCCGGCGCGACAAAATGGCGTCATTGTCTTAAACAAGGTAGACAATAAGATTACTACCAGAAATCTATAAAAAAATATATAATATTTTTTTAATAAAAAAATATAAAGAATTAATCGAACGATGATACCTTATTAATATACACAATTACAGTAAAATATTTAATATCACAAATAAGCACTACACTTTGACGTAATAAAGAAAATAGATGAAATATTTGTAAGGTTTGTTATGGTACAATGGTACATATATCGTATTACGTTTGAACTGATTTTATTTAAAAAAATAATGATACCTAAATTTGTAAATTAGTTGGAATAGCATAATCAAACTTTATTAAAACTCTGCGAAAAGAATTATTTTTAGCATTTAGTACGATTTATGTATTTTGGTTTAACATTGAACATCGAATTATAATTTATAAATGCGACTACACACGAGTTCACTCTTATAGCAGTTGAAGGTAGTTATTACAAACTTAAAAAAATTAAATACTGATTGGGAATTAAATTAAGTAAGTACTATTAGTATACTATAGTATATTATATTCTAAGAACCAAAGTTTAAAACAGATAATAATTTATAGTGGCAAAATCTTACTGCAGTCCGGCAGGTAGTGTATTATTTTTACAATTTTAAGTAAAGTCAGGATAATTTTTTATACGTTTATCGTTATAGACAATTGTTATTTATAAGCTAAAAACCCAAAAATAAACAATGTGAAGTAGGAACAAACGTTTTTTATACATGAACAATCATATACAGAGGTTTAATGACCCGAACTTGCTATCAAAATTTTAAAAAATGCGATAGGGGACTAACTTAATGGCATATTTTAAATATTTTTTTAAATAAGTAAATGAAGAACAAAAAAATGCTTATAGTGAATAAAAAAACAAACGACGAACATACGATGTAATAAAAAAATATTCAAAAATTTTAAAGAATCCTGGGAGATAACTTCAGTGGATCCCCCTCTAGCCCTGAGCGAAAACTAAATTGCCAATAGATAATAATCCCTTGGAAGAATAACAAAGCATGGAAGCCAGGCTAAAATTTAAAAACCGAGTTATCTTTAGTTTACTCATTTAGTTCAATAAGCATGTCATAAGGTGTGAGTGAACAAAACATGGCTGTTTGTTTTTATTACTTAGGAACGAGTAACAAGGCAAAAAATAAATGGTCACCTTTGGTCATCGTATAATGCTAACTAATATAAAAGTTCTATCTAAGACGTTAAAATCTTTAAGTCGGCTATCAACTTAATTTTTCAGTATTGTTTTTTTGATACATGTCTAGTGACGTAAAAATGATTGTCGATAATAATTTCAATACTGTTGCAGATTTTCTAACGATGATGAAATAAAAATGAAATGGATTCAGTGTATCAATAACAATTAACAGAACGTTAACTGTTACATATAGATTATTATAAATGTCATAGGAAGATTTCACAAACAAATATTTCGCATAAAATACTTGGAGTTTTATGATTAAAAAAACCTAATCTAAGCTAACTTTTTTCAATATAATTATTTAAATAATATCATAACCGCTATCTAACTCCGTGTCTTTCAGAAATCCTTCGTTTTTTTGCAAAAAATTGGTTTGTCAATCTTCCTACGACATAATACAACTCATATTATGTAGAACCAGGTATTTTAATTTCGAATAAAATTAAATACATATTTTTCATCGACATTGACCCGACAATGTCGATAATAAAAGAAGCACTATACTACATATAGAAACAGCCCCTCTAGACAAATAGCAAACGCACGGAGCGTTTGCCATTTATTCTCGATTCTATTTCGATAAACGCTAACGCCTTGCCGTACGCTAACTATGTACTAATCTGACGTTTCGAATAGATTATATCAACATTTGGCTACCAATTACAAATTCGATACGTTGAATCTAATCAATAGTCGTAAGCTTATGTCAACCCAATACATTGATTATTCTATTCTACTAGCGTTTATGTCATCTAGATGGGCAGAACGGCATTATATTATGTCTCTTTCTTACGCACTATTACCATCGTAAGAAAAAAAAGATGAACATATGCATTTCATTTCTTATTTTAGCCCAGTTTCTATGAGCTTCATTATTCTGAGAATAATCCCAAGATAAAGTCTGAAAATAATAAAGATGAGGCAATTGAGAATGTAAAAGAAAAATAATTTTACTTTGATTTTTGTTTTTTATTATGTTGTGGTAACTTAATAAAAGTCGGTGATTGCTTTAATTATATGAGGACAGTATAAAATCTGCTTTTTTACTTTACCTACAGTCTACTATTTTATCTAATTTTTTTTGGTGAGCTGCTGTTTTTTTTATTTTCTTGGGATTGGCAGCACTGCGTGGCATAAACAAAAAGAATTCAACTGACATAAGGCTGTATGGACTATAGTCCTTTGCCTTTCCCTATGGGGGATAAATTAAAAAAAAACAATCAATTGACATATTTTGACAAATAAACTAAGTGATGTTATAAACAAAGTGATGGACTCGAATCGAAAATTAATGTTCGAATCAACTCGAATCACCGGCAAAAAGTCGATTCATGATTCGTATAAGCCCTTGATTCGAACTAATATGATGATTCGATTCAATACAATGGTTCGAATTGAAACTATGATTTGAATGAATACAAATCTATATAAAATAAGAGAAAGATGACATAAAAAAACAATTAGTAAGGCATAGCAATTAGTTTTTCTTTTTTATTGTCGTTCGACAAGATGACTCCATGACGCCTAATGTTAAGCGACAATGGAATCCAGGAATGAGATCCATCGGTTCCGGGATTTGATCTCGATAACGATCGACCCATCTCTTCGGCCTGTAAATGTGTTTATTCACGCTCCGTTTCAACGACCCAGTATAATAGGAGGAGGGAAACATGTGAGACGGTAATGAATTCCATTTCCTAATAGTGCGGCACAGGTAGGAGCTGCCAAATCTTTTGGTATAAGATGGTATTCGTACTACGTGTGAGGATGGAATTTTCGAACAGCACGTGTAGTTTTGGAGAGGAAAGGAAAGGAGGGTATAAGTTGATTGCAAGTACCTATTTACATTACATAGTCTTGTCTTAAATATTGTTACAAAGAAGAAACAACTTTTTTCAACATTTACTACCATTACAGTGTGTTTAATACATAAATTAAATCCATTAAAAATATATAGAAAGCTTATTCGAAGTGGTCTCCATCGGTTGCAATACTGTCTTTTAAATGTTGAGGCCATTTATTAATAGAAGCACTTTTTCCATGGGAAATATCTTCACTGCCAATCGTATGGATTGTTTTAGGGACTCCAAAATATCATGGCATTTAGAGCAAGCCATACTCTCTAAAACTAACCGTAAATCATAATCCAGCGTTAAGATTAAGATACGTACTAGATGACGGCCAGTCTTCAGCTCTGATGAAGTCCGACAAATTGAAATGGTTCCATACCTACTTTGTGTAATGCAATCACAGCGATTCGGTTCTCTTTATTACACCACTCCATTTTAATACCACATAATACTTTATAATGTATTGGCGCAAAAATGAAAAAACACAATGAACAATCATATAAAAATGGCAGGTTCCAAATTCAAATGTAATATTTTGTTTATTTATAATTGTAACAGTATTTAGGGCTAGACTATGTAAAAGTAACTTATACTTATTTGTTTTAAATGCACAAAAGGAAATATTATAGACTATATTAATCATATCACCTAATGAGTAATGTATATAGAGTATCTTTGTTAACGTGTTCAAATTAGTTCTGAAAAATTAACGAATAAAACTCAATTAAAGCACTTTCTATAAAATACGGTTGGAGTTTAGGTTTACCACTAGAAAACGTTCAAAAAATTATAACTATCATTGGCATAACATACTATACTTTTAAAAATAATTATTTTATATAAGAAAAACATTGTTTTAAAATGCAAAAAGACTCGAAAGATCTGAAGACGAAAGACTGTGTTATCTAAGGTAAGCTTCCCGCGCAATATAAGATTCGAATTAAGAAATTGATTTGAATCGTCGAACTGACTCGAATCGTTAAAATGATTCGAATCTGCAAGCTCATTCGAATCAACTCGAGTCTCGACAGTTCGAATCAACATAAAATCTCACTCGAATTCGGATTTCACACTTTTCATTCAGCGTACTACTGATTCGAATCATTTGAAAATGAAATCCCATCTTAAAATAATAAATTAGTAAATAACCACGGTCTAGTCCATCCAACCATCGTAAACCCGTGATTATTATAACGAAAGGATCAGTTGAGTCAGTTAAAACTGTTATACTTACAATACACGATGAACCCAAAAAGTCCAGAAGCAAGAAACCGTGATGATAACCCTTTCGACGGATTAAAAATATCAAAATCTGTTGAATTAGATAGCATAAATAGTCGAAGTCCATGCTCACGATGTGGCAAGTCCAGAATGTACTTTTGTTACACTTGTTTCGTTCCTGTGACTCCATTACATGGAAGAATACCTTTATGTACAGTAAGATTAATTTAAAGTTTTGTGTAGTAATATGCCAAGTAAGCAACATAATTTTGAAATAACTTAATTTTTATTTTTCAGCTACCTATCAAAGTTGATATTATAAAGCACAAAAGAGAAATAGATGGTAAAAGCACAGCTGCCCATGCTGCTGTATTAGCACCAAGTCATGTGAATATCTATACATATCCTGAAATACCAGATTATGAGTTAAATGGTAAAACAGTTTTGTTATATCCGGGTACAGAGGCATGCACTGTAAAAGAATTATTTACAGGAAAAATTGATTCTAAAACCTACTCTGAAAATGTATTAGCTGAATTACCGTCTGGCTTTAATATTGGAACACTAAGAACAAAAATTCTTAATTCTGATAGTGATGTTAATGAAATTTTCCATGTAAATAAATTACCAATAGAAAGGCTAATACTGATTGACAGCACATGGAATCAAAGTAGAGGTATATTTGCAGACTCAAGATTACAAAGAATTCCAAAAGTAGTTTTACAAAACAGAATATCTCAATTTTGGCGTCATCAGAAGGGAAGCCCAAGATGGTATCTTTCAACAATTGAGGCATTACATCAGTTCTTGTTAGAATTGCATGCTAGCGCTTGGGGTCTCAGTACTAATTATCAGAATGAACTTACAGCAAATTACCCAAGACACAGTCAGGAAAATCATATTTATTGTAGACCATATGAGGGTGAATATGACAATCTACTATATTTTTTTAAATTTATGTATGAAAAGCTTCATACACTGTACAAACATGAAGATATGTTAGCATACAAAAGGCCAATGACACTTTAAAAAATATATAATTCATATATTATTCTAAGATCTTTTAGCATGGTTTCATAAATTAACGAATCCAAATGAATATAACAACAGAAATGTAAAAAAATAAATTGATAATCATCCTAGTGATTGATTTGTTAAAAATGAATTTTTTGTATGAAAATGTTTTGTTGAGTAGAATAAATTTTCAGGAATATACTAATTATGTTGTTAAAGTATAATTACTGATGTAAATTATTCAATAAGTTATAAATTAAATAGTAATTACTTTCACTTTATTTTTTTCTTATTTTTTGCAGGAAGTCTTTGTAATGAAATAAAAGATTAAAAATATCAAGTTTCATGTTCCATTTCTTGTAATAGTTCTTAAAATAATACAATTATAATCTTCTATTACAAAATTTTTATACACAAAAGATTTAATTTTACAAATCAGTGTTTTTATTTTAAAAACAATCTATTACAGTTGTATTCACATTATACATTTTTCTCTATTACATTTTAATTGGGTTGAGTTATTGCTATTTAAGATATGAATCTTTATGAAAAATATATTATCAGTTCTTTAAATTGTTATCAATTATCATAAATTATAATATGATGAATCTCTCACAGTTTACGTAAATCTAAAACAAAAACACTTCCATCACTGGCACTTGCTCCTACTTTAGTGCCACGAGAATTCCAACAAACCTCAAAAATGCCTCCTGTACCCTTGTATGAGTGAACAAGGCCTCCTGTTTGAGTCGACCATATATGTACACATTTGTCAAATGAGCCACTTGCTAAAAATTTACCATCCGGTGAAAATGCAACACTATAAACAGGTTCTGTATGTTTTGTTAGGGTATGTATACAAACTCCTCTTTCGACATCCCATAATCTTACAGTTGAATCAAATGATGCACTAGCCAGAATTAAATTCATGTTAGGATTCTGAGTTCCTGGTCCTGTTGGAGACCATTTTATAGTATATATTTCCTTAGAATGTGCTTTTAAGTCATGAACACAAGTATCTTGTTTCATTGACCATATTTTAAGTGTCATATCATCAGAACAGGAAGCAAGTAACTGTCCTTGGGGATCCCATTTAATAGCATTGACTTCATTCTAAAAAAATAATAAAGATAAAATACACATATCTCAAAAAATATTTAATTTATTGAAGTTTTACTTACTGTGTGGCCTTGAAAACTTTTTATAGGCTTATCAACATGCAGTTTACAAACATGAATGCATTGATCAGTTGAGCAAGATGCAAATGAATTGTTTGTTTGCCAATCAACATCAAGTGCTGGTGCAGCATGAAAAGAAAATTGTTGAGTACATTGCCCGGATGCTGCATCCCATATAATTGTTGTCTTGTCCACCTAAAAATAATTATCAAATAAGTAAATTGTAAAGTTTTATTAATTTTAACTAAAAATTTTCTATACATACTCCTGCACTTAATATATAATTTCCTCTTTTATTCCATTTTAGAGCAAATATTGGTCCCTTATGTTGACCTAATGTGGAGGCCAAGGTACCATCTGTTGTCCAGATACGAGCATAACCATCATAAGATCCGGTTGCTAACAGATTACCATCACACTGGAAAGAGAATTATATTTTTATTTTTCATATACAGGATGTCCCAGAAGGTGACGATTAACTGGCTTGGAGAGAAAGGCCCTCTTATGATGAGTCAGTAAAAAAAATCAGACATCTACACAGAGCAGTGCTCGAATACCATCCGCTTTATTGAAAAACTAAAAACATACTACCCGGAGTGAAATTTTTGGGCATTATGACTAGAGTTAGAGATTTTAAATGCTATCACATGTACTTTTTCTATAATAAATAGTATTTAAATTTATTTTTTTTGAATAGTTGACACATTTCACAAATATGTCGTCCAAATAAAGGTGTATAAAACAAATGCAGTTATTTGAATATAATAAGTTACAGGGACGTTTAACAGCCCTAATTTTTTTTTACGAACATAAGAGGGCCTTCCTCCCCATGCTAGGTTATTGTCACCTTCTAGGACACCTGTATATTAAAATTCCAATCATATTGCACTAAAAAAAGGAAACATACATTCCAGTCTAATGATGTGACATCCTTATTACTTGGTACTTCAGCTCCACCTTTTTGAATGCAATGTCTTAGTACAAGTTGGTTTGGTGTTGTGGCAGGATTATCAGACATATCCCATATTCTACAAATTATCATGCATAAATAAAATTAAGTATATATAATATGGGGTCTATTTACATTTGATTGAATTCATAATATCCTACCTAGCTGTACTGTCTCCAGAGCCACTGGCTAAAAGGTCAGTGCTGGGATTCCAGGCACATATAAATACTTCAGATTCATGTCCTCTAAGAACAGTTGCTTTGTTGGCAGGGATTTCTATAGATTGGTCAACATCCATAGTTTCTGGGGCACTAGGAGTAGCAGAACCTGCAGTTGATGAAGCTGTATTGCATGTAGTTCCCTGCGGATTGACAGACTATTGCTTACATTTTGGATACTGCTCGAAAAATGAAAATGATAAACTACCAAAATGTAACTAAACATACATCAACACCATTCTGTTCTCCCCCAGAGCCTGGTTCTTTATTTGCTTGTTTTTGTGCATTATGAGCATTTTGTCTTGCAGCAACAATATCAGGAGTAACTGCATCAATTAAGCTAAGACTTTCTGTAAGTCTTGTTTCTAAGCCTGAAACAATGTGATAATATTTCAATGAATTTAGTACAGCAATACTGTACTACCATCACCGTATTACACAGCTAAATCATAACATCTCCCTATTCTTACCGTCTTCACCAATGGTTATTTCGGCTTCTGTGTATTGTAGACCTTTCTGTAATATATTTAGTAATGCAGCTGGTGGCACAAGTGCTCCATTAATATTACTTTGAGATATATGAGACTCGATACCAAAGGTATATGCAGAATGATGAAAGCCTAAAATATGAAGATACATTAGTACTCTCAGAACTATTTCTAAAAAGCATGTTGGCGTCTGTTATCCTGTGTCGGAAGATAAATACCAGATTCTTGTAAGTATCGGTACACAAGAAAGTTTACTTCATCAATTGAAAAACTCATGTTTGTATATAAATACTAATATGTAATACGTAAATTAGAAAAATTTCCAATTTTCAAATATTAAGTTCATTATTAACAGTGGACATAGTTTTTCCACAATCACTGCTTGTTTTGAGATTTTATAAAACGTAAATTACGGCTTGAACGTAGAGGAATTAGCTTTTATTCTATAGATAATTAAACAAAATTGTAACTACAATAGACAAGGAGTTTCTTTTTAATCTGTGCTTTTGAGCACGTGCGGTCTAGAAAGAAGGTCGAGCATCAAGAGTAGTGGGGGTACGTTGGCTTATCGTGACAATAGTTTCCATTTACGGCCGTGGCGTGACAACAGACTGGGGTGCTGTGCAACTAAGAAACAAATATTTATAGTGAACAAAAAAGAACAAACGACGAATAATAATAATAATAATAATATTATACTTTATTGTACACCACAAAAGAAACATAGAAATACATACAAAATACAAAGAAGAGATGCACATCAGGCGGCCTTATCGCTGTAAGCGATCTCTTCCAGGCAACCTTGAGGTGGAGGAGAAAGTTTACATGATAAAGGTAGGCGGTGTACACTCTTAGATACGATACATATATACCTGTATAAATAAATACACACATACATACATACATAAATACATACATACATACATACATACATACATACATACATACATACATACATAAAAACAAAAGAACATATTAATGTCAATCACAAAATATATTATTAGTTGTACGTAATATACACTATACTTACAGTAAGTATAATATAGAACATAAAAAGTATTAAAAATAGAAAAAGACTTAAAGAGAGAGATAATAATCTTTTAATAAGGTTTTGAATTTCTCCAAAGTTTTAGCACCTCTTATGCTTAAAGGAATTGAATTCCACAAACGAGCAGCTTGTACCGTAAAAGAATTTGTGAAGAAACAGGAAGAGTGGGCAGGAATCTTAAGAGTGAGATTATGAGCAGAGCGAAGTGAATGAGCATGGGAATCACTCAGAAACTCAAAACGCTCTTTGAGATAGGTAGGAGTTGAAGGATTAAACAGCACGCATGTGTGTATTTCTGCGGAAGCGGATTGTGAGCCACTTGAACTTTTTACGAAATTGAGAAACATGGTCATATTTTCTAAGGCCAAAAATAAACCGTATACAAAGATTTTAGAGTCTCTCAAGTTTGTTCAAATGCTCCTCCTTGATGTCAAGATAACAAATGTCAGCATAATCGAGAATTGGTAAAAGGATAACAAACTTCAATAATTTAAAAAATCAATATCCTGGGGGATAATGCTTGCTTTCCATTTACTTAACACAGAGGGACTCTGCGTTAGATTGTGAAACACTGCCAAACACTGTGTAAAAGTTTAAATGAAACAGCTAGTTGTCTCGAAATAACACTAGAGCGCATCAATATCGCAAAATTATGGGCGTTGTATACCTAAATGCAAGTTCCTTGACAAAGTCTTGGCTCAATAATTTATAAACATAACCTTCCAATAAGTTAAAGATCTTTGACGATTTGCGGGCAAATAAATAATTGTTTTGTAATAATACTACTTTTGTTTAATAATTATTATTTGAACCAACTATAATTTAAAAGTAAGTAACGTTAATAATTACCTTTTTTTTTAATTCATCAATTAATGTTATGAAAATGAAGAAAGTTGGCTATTCAGTTGTAATTAAATATAATGTTTAAAAAACCAACTCAAAAATTGAAAATAATTTTTGGCTATAAAAATAAAACAATCACTGTAATTCACTTATATTTTTATTATAATTTGTACGTATTTCAATAAAATTATAGTCGAAACAAAAGTAAAAAATATTTCAATAATACTAGGATGCTTATAATTAATAATATAAAATATCATCAGTCAGTAGTTCTTACGGTACTATAAAATCTTTGACATTACACCACTTTTTCGAGTGTCAAACAGTGTACGGCTGTGTTCAACAGTGTCGTTGATGGAAAGCGCTTTATCGAGCACTGCGTTACACTGCGTCACTTTTTGTATTAATTGGAAAGCACACAATTTCTGTGACCCCTTTTGAGTGACCATTGGTGTATGGTTATGATTCATAGATTATACACTTATAGTTATGACTTATGACTTATGACTTAATGAGTTTTGACATTTCCTAAAAATTTCAAATTGTATCTGACATCACTTAATTAACTCAAACACAAACAGTGAATATGAACTTGAACAGTAAACAATAAACATTTAAAACAACTAAATGTAAGTAATAGCAACATATTATTATAACTCATTATTTCAGTTTATTGCAGCTTAAAACGGTGTAAGATATTATTGGTCTTATAATAATTAAAGCAGTACATACGTTAAAGCTGAGTAGAAATTATTATACCGAAAGCACAATATAATTTCTAATTATTATTAATATGTAGAGGTGCGCAAACTAGGTCCTGGAGTGGATTGAACATGGAATAGTTCCTTTTCATAAAGGAACTATGTCCACGAAACATGTTCGCGGAACTATCTAGTTCCGCTAGTTCACATGCACATTTCGATTCATGTTCGCGTGATCACAGTAGATAATGCATGATTTTAACAGGTTATCACTGTTCCTCGGTTCCTTCGGACAGCATAGGAAGGGATATAGTTTTAATTATTAACCGACTTAAAAAAAAGGAGGTAATCTATTCGACACGTATGTATGTATTATTATCAGAACTGCTAGTTATTGACGTAATATGATAATCTATTAGGGCTTCCAAGCAAATATACAAAATTTTATAGGTGTATTTATGTATGTTTATCCACATATTTCTCCGAAACTACTAATGGGATCGTGATGATGGTTATTTTATTTGCTTACATTTATTTCAACTTTGGGGAATAGTAAGGATTTCATCAAAATCAGGTCAGTTTTTAAGATATGGACTAAAAATGTATTTTTTGTAATTACTGCTTATTATAAAAACTTTTAGTTTTTAATTAAAACTAAAAATTACGAAAGAAAAAAGTAATTTAAAAAAAATAAACCAACTTCACAAAAGTGTACTAAAAAGTAACTGAAGGGGGGGGGGGGGGGGCATAGAGTATGAGTATATTGCTACATAATATCAATTTTCATTTACTATAAATACCTACCTTATCAGATATTTTCGAAGTCGGTGTGCATTGATCTGTATCATCTGGCACCGACTTCAAAAATACCTGATTATAATATAATTCTCGCCAAACTTATTGACCGCCCTGAAGTGTATAAAGAATATTAATATTTAAATGTAAAATATGAATATTATTATTGTACAAAACGAAAATCAGATTTAATCAATGAATTTTCGACTTTAACGCACAGTGAAGGAGTCTCATAATTAATTGTAGGAACTAGGAAGTCTAGGAACTATGTTCAACGAAAATCAGATTTAATCTATGAATTTTCGACTTTAACGCACAGTGAAGTAGTCTCATAATTAATTGTAGGAACTAGGAAGTCTAGGAACTATGTTCAACGAAAATCAGATTTAATTTATGAATTTTCGACTTTAACGCAAGTGAAGTAGTCACATTATTGATTGTAGGAACTATATTCACGAAACATGTTCGCGGAACTATCAAGTTTAAGAGGATTACACACTGTACCTACGCGATTTATTGGCGCTTCCACACAGCAGTTAAAAAATGTTAGATAACATTACATACCTAACATTTTTAACACGAAATCATTTTTAACCGACGAAAAAAAGGAGAAGTTTCTCAATTCGACATATATAAATATATTTTTAATGACCTTTCATAACTTTTTATAGTTTATTCCGATTCATATGATTCTTTTTTTATTGGATAGTGTTTACCTTAAAGTTCGTCCCATTTAAATTTGAAAGAAAAATCCACCCCTAAGAGTAGAAAATAGATTTTTTACGTACTGGTTTTTTTAAAATACTCCCTTCTTACTTTGATACTAGTTACCAACTATATCTACTCAAAAAATGGAAAAATAAAAACTTCAAAAAAACCACTTCAAATAAATAAAAATATTGTAAATGATTGTTTAAATTATGAATTATTTAATTTTATACATTGTTGTTAATTTTTAATTTTGATATTCTTTTTATTAATTACAAATTCTTATTCATATTCTGTATTGTAAAGATTAAAAAAAAAGTTTAAATTACATTCTATATATATAATATGACATTAGATCTAATACCACAGAATATAATATAATCTAAAACTAATATTATACAGCTGATGTTTACTAATTTTTTTTTATTCTTGTGAGTAAGCACCTTATATACAGCTATAGCTCGGGTAGGTTCGGCAGGAGTCGTCGCTTCGGTGATCGGTCCGATATATTCGTAAATCGTTCACTCGCTCCATCTCACTCCTGCACATGTGGAACGGTGTGGAACTATGAACCTGTTTCAATTGACATCTCGGATTGGAACTATATCGTTCCGGACTAGGACATAGTTCCGGGAACTATTTCAATCCGGACCTACGCATCTCTATTAATATGTATTTTTTTTAAATCAGATGGATATACCAGCTAGTACGGTTGCTACATTACTTCATAAATTATGTGAAAATCTGTCATCTGATCCAAGTAAGTTTCCTTTTTTAAACTAATCCGTCAATTTTGATTACGATATTTTTAATAACAATATTATTTTTTATAAATGAATAGCTTTCAGGACTATTTAAAAGAAACAATTGGAAAGATTAATATTGGTAAATAAATGAATTGAATTTATTAAAATTTGAATTTTCAAGCTAAATAACAAATGAAATTGCTTAAAAACTGTTATTTCAAAAAGGTATTTTAGAAAAAAAATCGTGATAAGGATAATTATACAAGTTAAATATTAAATTTACGTTTGACAATATTAAGAGTGCATAATAAATCTCAGCAGCTCTCGCAAAGCTCAGCAGCTTCACTCTCACAAAAAGTACAAGAAAATATTTGGCTTTATGCTATTACTTATAATGTACCAACAGTTGATTCCCTGTTTAAAGTTCCACCCCTTTTTTATGAGGAATACTCTATAGAACAGTTATTGGTATTGTTTTCATATGAACACAAAAGATTTTCCTGTACACAATATTTATTTCAAATTTAGTACTTTTTGGGTGAAATGTGCACATATGTTATGGTGATTGTTTTTAAACGATATTTCATGTACAAATTTTCCTTAGGTACTGTTATATTATAAACATTTATAGAATATAGATGTGTAATTAAAAATGAAAATCCTACAGCAAAATTAAGCAAGTAAGATATTTAAGCACTAAGCAGTATTACTACTTTGCAGGTGGAGCTTATGAGCTTGCATTATCTTATTTATCTTCAACAAGTAAGAAAACACGACCAGTTTTAGATGAGGGATTGTTGTGTCAAAGGATTCACACACATTTAGCCAGTGTGTCCGCAAGGGATTGTGACAAATTTAATGAAGCCTATTCAAAACTCAAGAGTTCAGTAAGTCTATGCAAAATCGTAATTAAGTAATTTTTTTTATAAAATTCAATCATTTTGAAACCTTGTTTTAGTTTGTATTGAAGCAGAGAGTTGCAGTTCTTTCCCTTTTATTGGATCTGTCTGAAACACCTCAACAGTCTGAATCTACTCAGCAATTATTTCCT
Source organism: Boloria selene (assembly GCA_905231865.2). NCBI lineage: Eukaryota > Metazoa > Arthropoda > Insecta > Lepidoptera > Nymphalidae > Boloria > Boloria selene. Next base: position 6,939,638 of record HG993133.1, read on the forward strand.
ATGCCAAATATTTTAGCCACGGTAAGATGATGTAAACATTGAAAAATAATTTTCTATTTTAAAATTAAACAGAAAATAACTAAAACATTTTGCAGAAATTACATGTCTAAAACCCAAATCAAAAAAAAAAACCTAAAAACTAAAAAGTGTGCATTACTACATATATATCTCTTTTGGGATACATTTGTAAGGAATAACTAATATGGAATAGTGCTGATTTTTATTAGCACACCTGTATTTTAACATAAAAAAAACTGTCATGTAGTGTAATGTGTAAGAGTTAGGTTTAACAAGTATTTACTACCCTTATACAATTTTAATCTATACTAATATTATAAATGCGAAAGTTTGTAAGTATGGATGTATGGATGTTTGTTACTCTTTCACGTAAAAACTACAGAATGGATTTTAATAAAACTTTACAATAATATAGCTTATACATCAGAATAACACATAGGCTACCATTTATAAAGATATTGTGTGATTTTTTTTTAAATATGACGATAAGTGTCAAGTAAGTAGTAAAAATCTAGCATCTGCAAGCTATTCTGGCGTGCGCTACTACCTAGAGTTACTCTACCGCTAGAGTTACACATATGTAATGTATGATGGAAATGTTTATCTTAAACAAGCGACTCACCCTTACTTCGCTCGGGTTCGTCCCTAGATTTAGTGCGAGCGAAGCCGCGGGTTCCACTAGTTTAATATATTTAGAGACTATTTTACCAACCAATTGCTGTTGTGCCTTTGCCATTCTATGAGACATTGGCGAAGTAATCTGTGCTCAACACTCTTTGGATCCACAAACAAGAGAATTGAACTGAATGTTTATGTAATGAGTATCAATAGACAAATAATCTGTACTTATAATATAAAGCTGAAGAGTTTGTTTGTTTGTTTAGTTGAACACGCAAATTTCAGGAACTACTGGTTCCAATTGAAAAGTTATTTTTGTGTTGGATAGTCCGTTTATCGAGGAAGGCTATAGGCTATATTATATCACACTATGACCAATAGGAGCGTAGCATCAATGAAAAATGTTACAAAAACGAGAAGGGCAGGCGTTAGTTCTGCGAGGTACTATACCGTGCGAGTCAAAAAGAATTTGGTTTCCGGTCCTTAGAACGCGTGCGAAGCCGTGGGAAATGCTAGTTCTTAATAATTTAAAGTGCTGCTCACTTGTGTTCGATACCCGATCGTCGCGTTGTTGACCCGCAGCTACGCGTTTGTATAGCAAGTGGCGTAAATATGCATTTTAAGTATGAACTTATCCAAATGCACCTGTTATTATATTAGAATTTATTAAAATTTGAAGCTGTTAAATTAAATAGTTATATTGTTATTATCACTTCACAAAATTTTGCTAAAGTCAGTTAAGTACTTTTGCGTAAAACACGCGCATCGATTTTGCTAAGTTACAGTTTTATCATTGTACAGATTGATTATCATTATCTATTGTTAACTGAACACTAATTTAGATTTAATATTTTTTTTAGAATTCTGCTTTAGGTTTATCAACACCTGTGTCCAGTTCAAGTAAGAGTAACATAGGACCAGTAAGATGGGGCAGTAACTGCTTAAATCAACAAGGCTCAAATCAGAGTCTTCCATCAAATAACAGTGGTTTTGCAGTAGCTGTGTATTCTAGTGGTGAGATTTAAAACTTATACTTACTAGTTACTAGTAGGTACATATCAGACTTTGTTTGGATGATTAGTTAGTACCTAATTTAATAAGATCTAACATATACGACGACATGTTTGGCTCAGTTCGTAGTGACCCTACTTTCTGCGCCAGCGGGCGCGGGTTCGAGTCCCGCTGGAGACATTCATTTGTTGAGCACGAATATTTTTACACCAGTCATGGGTGTTTATATTTATAACTAGCGATTAACCCTCGCTTCGCTCGGGTTCGTCCCTAGACTTAGCGTGAACAAAGCTGCGGGTTCCTTTAGTCAAAATAAATAATATTTCTAAAATAAAAGTAGGCTAAGTTACTCCTTATAACATTAACTATCTACGAGTAAAAGTCGAAAGTAAAATCGGTCCAGCCGTAACAAACACAGACAAAAAAATAAATAAAAATAAATAAATAAATAAAAACTATCTGGTATCCGTAACAAAAGTCACACTTACCACGGAACTAGATGGCACTGTGTGTAATTTCTTTAAATTATTAACTGCGTTATTATCAGACACTATAAAACAATATACGTAAAAAATATTTTTGCTCTATTTTTTTATATAAAACCATTTTGTAACCTTTGTTGTGAGTGATGGTATTTTGAACTGACTATAAAATTAAAAAAAAACTAAAATACTAAATTAACATTCATACGTGCCGAATCTATGGTTTTTATTTTATAGAATTCTTGTCTGACTGCCTGTCTATCAGGGCACTCATAATGATGAAACTACTGGATTTTGATGAAAGGTATGGTGATATTTGGTTATGTGAATCCAGCGTTTTTACGTATTCTTAGTATATCTAAACTAAATCTCTTTTTTTTGTGTATAGATCAGTCAAACGAGCGTGCATGTGTGCGCGATGCTGTGTTGGCCGCGACAGGGATCAAGGCCCGAGGGCCGGAGAGCTGGACTCGTCCAGCACAGATATTATACAGTCGAATAGCTCACTTAGGCTTCCTGCATGACCGACTTAAGGAGTTTATTGACCCTGCATCAGGTCTTATGCCACAAGGTAAGTTAATAATAATTTATGAACTTTTTAGTTTTGAAATTTCTTTAATTAGTTTTGTATCCGTGACCTAAGCCCGCATTTAAGCAATGCTTTTCTGTGGTATAATTAATCCACATAACATTTGTACACTGTGAATGATTGATTTTTAAGAACATATTAACGATTTTTTATTTGTAGTATTATTTATTAAGTTAATTAAAAGGTTTATGATTCATGAGCTTATTCTCATTTAATATTATCACACATTATCCTACAATTTAAGTCTTATATATTATATTCTTTATTTCACATAGAAATATAAACAGTAATGCAAGTACAAATTTAGTTTGCAACGGTGAACTTATCTCTAAAAGAGATTTCATTTAGGGTTAACTTAAGTTTCAAAGGTTTTTCCAGTTAAGCTAATTTTATTTTTAACTTTTGTTATAGACGTTTAATATACCTATATGTTGAGTGAAAGAAATAGCGTGCTGTACTTGGTTCTGATTTTCATATTATTGCCTTATTTTATATAGGCTTAATGGGTGAAGGATTAGTGGCTTCCATCCGAGACGAGCTTACTGAATACTACCGGAGTGTTGCGTTACTTCAATCTCAGGTGAGTTCGGAAAAAAATAGTCAGTTTTATAGTAGAGTATTCTCCAATTGCCTTAGAATTCATAGATAGAAGTGTTAGTAAGCTTAACTTAATGTTATTTTATATAAGACTCACCCTCGCTTTGCTTGGGTTCGTCCCGTATATAGCGCGAGACGAAGCCGCGGAACTTAGCCTAAGTTACTCCTTATAACGGTAATCGGTCCAGCCGTTTTAGATATTAGCCGGAACAAACAGGAACAAAACATTTTAAAAATAGATTTTTTAATGTTATTGCCTTATAAACTTTCATATTCATTTAGTGAAAAGCTGTTAATTTGAAATTAAAAACGGACACTTCAATTTTATTTATATGTACAGATATGTGAAGGCGATGGTGCCGGCGGCACGCTGCGGCGAGTATGTGTTTGGGCGCAGGAACCGCTGCACCGACTGACTTGGCTGGCCAATATAGCACACACCGTTCATCACAAGAAAGGTAATAATAATTTAGCTTAGGTTATAATAAGGAATAATCACTACATAGTATAAAACAAAGTCGCCTTTTCTGTCCCTATATCCCTATATCCCTATGTGCGCTTAAATCTTTAAAACTATGCAACGGATTTTGATGCGGTTTTTTTTAATAGATAGAGTGATTCAAGAGGAAGGTTTATATGCATGACTAGCAGATCCCGCGGCTTTACCTGTGCTAAATCTAGGGAAGAGCCCGAGCGAAGCGAGGGCGAGTCGCTAGTAGTAAATAATTGTTAACGGTTCGCGAAACTATCACGGTGCACACCGAACACAGCAATTTCATTATATGTATAGCGAAATAGAGAACTCTTAATCATAATTGATCTTTTAACTAATTAATACATACCAAAAAAACTAGCGGACCTCGGAAACATTATGAAGAGTCTATAATGTTATATTTATTTGTGTGAATTCCTGTCGTCATATTTTGCTTTAGTGTGAGGTCCGTACAAGCCTGTGGGACATTGCAATTTCTGAACTATTATTATTTTTGACCATTAGGAGGAGAGCTGGCGTCATGTGTACACCGCTTCGTGAGGCACGGCGACGACCGCGTCGTGACATTGGCTCGCCGTCTACTTACTGCCCTCACATATCCACTACTGCAAATGCTTACAAGATGGCTACTGCACGGTAAATGAATATATCATTTTATTATTTTTACACATTAGTATTATTGTTATTATTTACATTTTACTATAAATTGTATTTTATTCCAGGGGAAATTGATGACCCTTTCAATGAGTTCTTTATTGAAAGTAGGAGTGGTGTTCCCATAGATAGAATGTGGCATGACAAGTACAGAGTACGGTAAGGAGTTTTTTTTGTTTTAATCACTTATAGCTTCTATTTATAAGTTATCTCATAATAATGTTATTTATGTTATATGAAGATTACATGGAGAAAAACATAGGTTAATTTCTTTAGCGTGCGTTTTTTTGATACACGGTGTCGCAGAATTAAAGAATATATCCAGAAGAAATGTATTAAAATAAAAAATGGTTAAAGCATAAAGTATTCTATCGGTAAACGCCCAGCGGTAACGCTCTCGCTTGGATAACCGAGTGATGCAGGTTCGAATCCGGGTCCTCTGAAATTTTCATGTGCGAATCTTTTTTATCATGACCACTTGTCTAACAGTGAATGAAAAAATCATGAGGAAACCTGCATATCTGAGAGAACCTAGCAAGTTTTCGAAAGACATGTGAAGTCCGCCAACTCGCACTAGGCCAGCGCGGTGGACTATGGCCCGATCCCCCTGACAGTGAGGAAGGCCCGTGCCCAGCATTGGGACGTTAAAAAAAGGGCTGATGATGAAACGTGTTTAGGGAGTGGATGGTGCCGTCGTTCGTGTCGCGCGAGCAGGCGGCGCAGATCCTGGCGACGGGCAAGAGCGTGGTGTTCATGCGCGAGGCGTGCGCCGACGAGCCCGCGCCCGCCGACCTGCGCCGCCACCTCCACGCGCTGCTGCAGGCCGCCGCCGCGCGCCCCGGTGCGTACCACCCGTGTATTATCACTACATAGTATAAAACGAAGTCGCTTTCTGTGTCCCTATATCCCTATGTATGCTTAAATCTTTAAAACTACGCAACGGATTTTGATGCAGTTTTTTTAATAGATAGAGTTGATTGAAGAGGAAGGTTTATATGTATCATAACATCCATTAAATAGCGGAGAAACAGTACAGTTATTTTTGAAAATTTAACGCGTGCGGACCACGGGTAGTAATGAATAAATCAAAACTACTGGATCGATTTTAATAATTTTTTTTCATTGAATGACATAGGCTATATATTTAATACCCGTGCGAAGCCGGAGCGGGCCGCTAGTTTATTTATATTTGGGATTGGTGCCGAGGTCGGCCCTTGCTATGTCGACCAGTGTTGGTCCATTGTACCACCCGTAACCCACTAATGTTGTGCTCTATATGTTTTGGGTTCTTAAATTTAAAGTATCTACGCCTTCTGAGCTATAGATGTTTCATCGATTTTGGGTTGTGAATTATTTTGGTGACTCACGAAGTTCATGTACTTGTATAGTTTTGGTTTAACTCGGTCTCTAAATACGTACTATTTTATACCATTAGCTACTCCCTATGGTTTTCTCTAACTTTTTTTAAACTTTAAAATTTAAATTATCTCTCGACACAATGCCGCCTCTTTTACGTTCACAAACAAAGAACATTCTAGTTTGCACAAATTTAATTGTTTTCAATTACATTTACTTCTATTTTAAACAAACATTTCCTCTCTTATTTCCCTCAATTTTTGATTAGTTCTTGTCACCGTCTTAGATTTTATATCTGATAATATACAATTAAGAGTTGAAAAATAAGGTAACATTTGATACTGGTTTACGTTGTACTGACAAGCTCAAGCACGCAGTTCATTCAAAATAGAGTGATATTCTAAATGACGACATGCAATTTCCATGCGAGAATAATTAATTATCTTTTAATAAAACACGTACTGGTTGTGTTTATAATATAAATTATAATGTTCTTGTAAAATAGTAATTTCTCCATTTAGATCGTAACAATCTTTTTATTTAGAATGTAACAAAGTGCGCTCAGTGTTAAATGTTACTAAGTATATTTAAAAAAAAATTTGTTGTTTCTTATTTAAGTAATTTTTTTTAAATTCTTTTGGGAAATAAATTCTTTAAACCTAAATAGCTCTTGCAGTAAAAAGGTATGTGTGCAAGACAAGTAGTTTTTGCAGTAAATGTGTGTGTGTACAGTTCTTGAGGCATAAGCTCAGTTTTACATTTGTGTGAGTGATAGCTAAAAGCCAATAGCCGCGCATCAAAAACCAGTTAAAACGGGTTTAAACCAATCTCGCAACGCGCTACGCCTTCAGTCGTGCCTATCCGTACACTGCACTCACACAAATGCAAAGCTGAGCTTATGCCTCGAGAACTGTAAGATGATATAGATTGCTAATTAGCATGTGTTGCACGTGCAGGCAGGCAGGGCGCGGAGGCGGCGTGGTGGGAGGCGGGCGGGCTGCCGGCGGGCGTGGCGGCGGCGCACGGCGCGGCGGCGGCGCGCCTGCTGGCCGCGCTCACCACGCACCACCACCTGCTCGACCACCTCGCCGCGCACCGCCGCTACCTGCTGCTGGCGCAGGGGGACTTCGTGCACCACCTCATGACTTTGTTGCAGTAGGTGCCTTGTTATCTTTACCGTCTAATTCTATGTTTGTATGCTTATTATTTATTCAAGCCTCTGAACGCCTCAAAAAAATCTATACTAATATTATAAAGCTGAAGAGATTGTTTGTTTAGTTGAACACGCCAATCTCAGGCACTACTGGTCCGAATTGAAAAAATCTTTTTGTGTTGGATAGTCCGGTTATCGAGGAAGGCTTTAGGCTATATTACATCACACTACGACCAATAGGAGCAGAGCATCAATGAACAATGTTGCGAAAACAGGAAGGGCGGGCGTTAGTTCTGCGAGTTATCATACCGCGCGACTCAAAGAGAATTTCGTTTCCGGTATTTAGAACGCGTGCGAAGCCGCGGGAAATACTAGTTATATTATATACAACTCCACCTTTACTCATATTGCATACATACACATACAACTATACATCCAGTAGCTAGCTATAAATGAATATTACGTACGTTTAAAGCTAATCCAACCAACAGAGACGAGTTGAACAAGCCGGCGACGTCCCTGTACGTGCACAACCTGACGTGCACGCTGGAGGCGGCCGTGCGCGCCACCAACGCGCAGTACGAGCCGCCGCACGTGCTCGCGCGCCTGCACGTCAACTTGTACCCCAACTGTGAGATTATTATTTGATTCGAGAAAAACCTACTAATATTATAAATGTGGAAGTTTGCAAGGATATATGTATGATGCTCTTTCACGCCAGAACGCATCTGGATGTTTAGATTAAAATATCATATAGGTCACTTTTATCTCGGAAAATGTACTGTTCCCGAGGGATAGATTTGTATTGTTTTTCATTTATTATACTAAAAAAATCTCAGCTCTTGCATTCCTGATAATTTCATGTGCGAATCTAAACATGTCTAAGATAACCTAACAAAACAATGGCATATTTGATTGGTCAATATATTATGTTTGTGGCGGCTATTTAAACACGTGAATAAGTGTTTCTCTCCGGTTCTTATCAGCAGAACAGCTTTCGGAGATGGTAGTTTACTCACAGTCTTACAGACTGACATTTAATTTTAATAATGTAAAAATGACGATTCAAAAGAGCTTGTAATAGTCTATTTGAATAAAGAATATTTTGATTTGATTAGAATATATAATGTGCGTGGTATGCGGTGGCTATTAGAACATGTGTATGTGTCAGGCGACGGGCGTGAGGACAGCGGGTGGGACGTGTTCGCGCTGCAGTACCGCGTGGACGGGCCGCTGGGCACGCTGTTCCCCGCCACGTGCGCGGCGCGGTACCGCGCGCTCTTCACGCAGCTGTGGCGCGTCAAGCGCATCGAGCACGCGCTGCACCACGCCTGGCGCGACCACGCCATACTGCAGAAGCGGCTCAAGCACATGCCCGGTAGGGGATAATATTTTTTTTTATTTTACCTTCTGTGCTTCTTTTTTTTAATAGCGATCACACACTGCCTTTTTGTCACTGCGTTTATGCTCTCCTAGTACTTCACAGGGTTCAACACAGCTTAAAATTAAATTTAAATTATTTTTATATAGAACTTACACGTAAAAAAGTAAAACAAACATAACCACTCAGCGTCCCATCCGAGAGGGAAGGATATAATGTTTCTTCTTAAAAATCGATTTATGGCATATCTTCATCAAATCTAATATACGTGTCTGAATTACAGTAATAAAATAAATAAATATACATATTATTGATACTACACCTATTTTATGAACGCGCTTAAGTCGAAAAAGCATATATTATTATGAGCGTACGCACATATTGATAGCGTGAGCTCATTAACTTAAACTCTTCCCACTCTTCTGTCCATGTGCTGTCTCGAGGTGCGTATGATAAAATATGTAGGTACTTATATTACTTCTAAGAAGTCATGTGATTCAAGTGCAAATATATGTGTTAGAGGCAGTCTAGTAATCCATAATGCATACATCTTCTAATGAAGGCCTTTCGATACAGATATCGTTCGATCCTTTATCGCATTGTTCAATATTGAGAGAATTTCCGTTACAACGTTCGTTTTTTGTTAACCCTGAAGGAAATTTTGACTGTTGGATTCCTACTCATTAAAATGGCATATTATGTTGGTATGGTATGGTATGGTTTAGAAGGGCTGTTTTCCGCAACTCGACGACTAAGCGCCTATTTTGCGTGTGTGGGAATTTTGTTCAAATTCACTCTTGCTACCCAAGTTCCTCCAGAAACTTCAGAAGACTTTTGAGCTTCTTGAAGATCTCCGGAAGTGCTCTCGGGGTGCCAAGATGTTGTGCCCGGTACACCGCTACACCTGGACAGTTTAGGAGTACATATGTAGCCAGGGGCGGATCTTGAATTTGTGGGGCCCTGGGCTAATACTGCTTAGGGGCCCTACCTAATTACTCAATCAATTGCCATTTTGTCAAAAAACTGTTTTCTGTAGTGATGTAGGTATATATAATATATGTTATGTACAGGACAAAATATTTTATTTATTTATTAAAACATTATTTACCTATTGCAAAATAAATTGACAGGTTATGAATGGTTATGTTATATTAATTATAAAGCAACCTTTCTGCATTTTTGTGCTGCAAATTCTTATATTTGGTCATCGCAATGTAAGTCCTTTGTCAAATCGCAATTTATGGAAAGAACTGATAAATGATATAGTTGTACTGTATTTGTTTTCTATATACGACATCCTGGAGAAAGAGCGGTCCGCTTCATAGCTAGTGATCGGCATCGTTAAAAATTTTTTTAAGATGGTATAGCAGTTTGGGAGAACTTCAACAAGTTTCTTTTCATAAATTAGCCAAAAAATTTCACTACAAGAGTGTAAGACTGTGTCTTAGACTGCAGTAAGGAAGATTTTAACTGAATGCACTCATTCACTAAATGTTCGTCTACGTCATTTGGATAATCTATATAAATAAAATGATAGAGGTCTGCAGTTGTGCGCGCATCACGGAAAAACTACTGGATAGATTTCAATGAAACTTTCTAAGTTTTATTTCTTAGACACTTGGCTCTTATCAAAAAAAATGATTGCAATATCTTCATTTAATAAAAAGTTATTAAAATTTTCATAATGCCATCATAATTACTTTTTAAAGCTCTGAAAGCATCATAGTGACAAGACCATCTGGTCTGGCTTAAACTTTTTACCGTAAATTTTAATGTTGTTTGTAACTACTTTATATTATTTTTACAAATATTATAAAATAATATAATAATTGTAATTATAGTAGCTAAAAAGAAGTTAATAATATTGCCATATTTATAATATAATTAAAAAATTTAAATTTTTAAATGTTTAGAATTAAAATGTGTAATTTTCTAAGGTACTTTGATGCCATTTTGAATTTTTGTAAATTGTGGGTAGGCACTGTTTGCCGTGTGGCGACGGCGTTTAGAATACAAATGTCGCCACCCCATATCATCCCGTGGGTGTCGTACGAGGCGACAAAGGGAACTCACTACTACATCATCTTTGTAGTTAAGCTTTCCTTTCGGGGTTGGGAGGTCAGACGGCAGTCGCTCCCGTAATTAGCACACATCGCCACAAAACATGGGAAGTAAGTAAAGGAATTTGCGCAGGGATAGGGCGCCGCCGCAAAACGGCGCGCAGGAGCCCCGCCCGACTCCTGCGACAAATGGGCAAGGGCTACCGTGCCAGGGGCGGGCGCGGCTAACGACGCGAGCCCAAACCCGCAAGATACGCTTCGGCACGTGGAACATTGGCACGCTAACCGGACGTGGAAGAGAGTTGGCCGATGTGCTCGCTAGGCGGAGGGTGGCCGTGGCGTTCCTGCAGGAGACTCGGTGGAAAAGCAGCAGATCCCGGTTCATTGGGAATGGCTACAAACTGATCTACACCGGTGCACCTAGTGGGCAGGGCGGGGTGGCAGTAGTGCTCTCTGAGGAGATGCAAGACGGCGTCCTGGAGGTTAACCGCATCAGCGACCGGCTTATGGTGGTAAGGACTCTTATCGAGGGGGTGGTAACTCACCTCGTAAGTGCCTATGCGCCACAGGCTGGTTGTAGCGACACTGAAAAGGCGTCGTTTTGGAATAGACTCGGAGATGTGCTACGCGACATACCGTTGTCCCAGGGAGTATTACTGGGTGGTGATCTGAATGGTCACGTGGGCGAGGTAAGCGGGGGCTTTGAGCGTGTTCACGGTGGTTTTGGGTACGGGAGTCGCAACGCGGAAGGAAATGAAATCCTGACGACGTGTGCGGCCAGCGACCTGGCTGTCGTGAACACGTTTTTCAAAAAGAAACCCGAGCACCTCATCACCTACAAGAGCGGGAGGCACGCCACTCAGATCGACTTCCTGTTAACTAGGAGGCACCACATCAGCAGAGTAGCCAACTGCAAGGTCATACCCGGTGAGAGTCTCTCTGCACAACACCGCCTCCTTGTCATGGATCTCTGCGTGAAGCCCGTGGAGAAACCAGACTCGGTGGTGGCGGCTTGAATCAAGGGCCCAGGAGTTCGCCTCAGCCGTTGGTGACAAGTGCACCGCGGTTGATGGCGAATCGACCCAGCAACACTGGGATAGGATTCAGGCGGCAATCACGGAGGCGGCGAAGGTGGTGCTTGGCACGTCCAAGGGCGGGCGCAAGTGTGACAAGGAGACGTGGTGGTGGAACGACACAGTCCAGGGGGAGGTCAGAGTGAAAAAGACGTTCTTCAAAAAGTGGCAAGCGTCCAGATCCCCTGAAGACCACGACGCATACAGGACCGCGAAAAGGGCCGCCAAGAGAGCTGTAGCCAGAGCCAGACAGGCCGACTTGCAACCGTTATACGACAAGTTGGAATCGTCTGAGGGGCAGAAGCTCGTTTACAAATTGGCACGGTCCCGAGTCAAAGCGGCACTGGATATTTCCAAGTGCCGCTGTGTAAAGGACTCTAGCGGTGACCTGTTATGCGAGGACCTCGCGGTGAAGGAGAGATGGCGCTCATACTTCCACGAGCTGCTTAACCAGCAGCACGAAGTAGTGAGTCCACCTGATCTCCCTCCGAACCAAGGACTCGTGCCCCCGATAACGCCTGAAGAAGTGCAGCTAGCTCTTCGCTACATGAAGAATCGGAAAGCTGTCGGTGCCGACGGAGTCCCAATTGAAGCCTGGAAGACCTTAGGCCCGCGTGGTGTGGGCGCCCTTACTGACCTCTTTAACCGCGCACTCCTGACCGGTAAAATCCCGAACCAATGGAGGCTGAGTATTATTACTCCAGTCTACAAAGGCAAGGGATCGGTGCAGGAGTGTAGCGGTTATCGGGGCATTAAGGTCATGTCCCACACCATGAAGCTCTTTGAGCGGATTGTGGACTCCCGGATCCGGCAGGAGTGCACAGTCTCGGATTGCCAATATGGATTTCGCCCTGGGTGCGGCACCATGGACCCTGTTTTTGCCCTAAGGACCGTCATGGAGAAATACAGATCGAAGAATACGCCTCTGCACCTCCTCTTTTTAGATATGCAGATGGCCTTCGACTGTGTTCCTCGCGTGATGATCTGGTGGGCACTGAGGTCCAAAGGGGTACCAGAAATCTATATTGATATAGTCCGAGACATGTACCTGAATTCCGAGTCTGTGGTCAGGACGGCTGTTGGCGATACGGCTCCCTTTCCCATCACCGTCGGAGTACATCAAGGCTCGGTTCTCAGTCCGTTTCTGTTCAGTGTGATAATGGACGAACTATCCGCCAGCATCAGAGATGCACATGAGCAACCCCTGTGGTTGCTCATGTACGCGGACGATATTGCACTGGCAGACTCGGACAGGAACCGCCTTGAGAGACGCGTGAAGGGTTGGGAGAGCTCGCTTAAGAACGGTGGTCTTAGACTGAATGTGGCGAAGACCAAGTACCTGGCCTGCAACTCCAACGACCCCTTGTCCGTTCGCATAGGCGAAAACATGGTCGAGCGCACGGACCAGTTTAAATACTTAGGGTCCATACTTCATGTGTCGGGTGACATCGATTGCGACGTCAAGGCACGCATTTCAGCAGCTTGGGCAAAATGGCGTGAGGTGAGTGGTGTCATCTGCGACCCCAAAATGCCGGTCAAACTGAAGGGACAGGTCTATAAAACCATCATTAGACCTGTCCTTTTATATGGCAGCGAAGCGTGGCCCGTGCTTGAGCGACACAAGCAAGAACTGCGTGTCACGGAGATGAAGATGCTGCGATGGATGTGTGGGGTCACGCGGAAAGACCGCGTGCGTAATTCCCGCATCCGTGGTAGCCTTCATGTCCGTGACATAGCAGACAAAATGCAGGAATGTCGCTTACGTTGGTACGGCCACGTGACGCGTAGACCGGCAAGCTACGTGGGTAACAGATGTCCAGCCATGGCACCCCCGCCGGGACCTCGAAAGAGGGGCAGGCCCAAGAAGTGCTGGCTTGACGTCGTAATGGCTGACATGCGTGCCAATGGACTAACCCACATGGATGCGCAAGATCGGCCGAAGTGGAGGCGGATGACTAGAAAAGCGGACCCCGGGCTCCGATGGGGAAAGCCACGGCAGCAACCGGGACAAACGCTCGGATGATGATGTGGGTAGGCACTGTCTGTAACAAGTATTATAACCCGCTGAGACGTAAAAAATTTACGGTAAAATACCTTAGTCTCTCGCGTGACCATGATTGCTGTAAAGCATTCGAAACGTCGGGATCCAAAAATCCAAATAAATCCGCGACAAAATCCGAAAAGGTAATTTCATTTATAAAGTCATGTTTTATAATTCTTTTTACTTACCTACTGCCTACTAAAAGCAGTAAGTCTACTTATACAGAATACTTTCAATTTTAGTAAATTAAAAGAAAGCTCCGGTCCTTATAACTTTTAAGTTTTCTATCACTTAGTAAACTCTCTTCTAACAATAACAAAGTCATTTCGTTAATATAGTCGACGCATAAGTGCGGAAAAATAACAAAATTGCGTCGGGCGATAAGCGGAGGGAAGTCCCCAGTAATAGACAATACATGGAATACACCGACCGAACAAGCGACGGGGAATTCCCCGTTCCGTTATATAGATGTGCACACGGGTTGATTGATCGCAGTGTTGCCAACATTATGACTGGATTTTTATTTAATTCTAGATAATTTTTATTATTGACAATATGGTCTATTGTTTTCAGTTCGGCTGGGGGCCCTCTGTATCCACGGGGCCCTGGGCTGCAGCCCAAACAGCCTTTAAGTAGATCCGCCCCTGTATGTAGCCGTTTCTTCAGCTACATATTGTGCTAATAACATTTGTGTCGCGTGCAGAGGTGTGGAGCCTGATGCGGCGCGTGTCGTGCCTGCGCGCGGAGGCGCTGCGGCTGTGCGGCGCGCTGCAGGAGGCCAGCTGCGAGGGCGCGGAGGCGGCGTGGGCGGGCCTGCTGGCCGCCGCCGCCGCGCGCCTGCCGCTCGACCGCCTGCTCGCGCTGCACCTGCGCGCGCTCGACCGCCACTCCATACACGCCATGATACATCATACCACACAGGTGCTGCTTTTTGAAGTGAAACTTCTTTAGAATCGTTGTGATTTCAAACTCGATGAAACGAAAAAATAACTCGATAGTACCACGCACTCAGAGATGGGGAAGAGTTAGCCTTAGTTAGATCTCGTCAGTGACATTTCTAACTCTGTCTAACTCGTGGGTGTGATCTTCGCGCCATCTCCCACTCTCATCGAGCTTAGACGTGGTTACTTAGTATAAATATAAATGAGATTTAAAAATTAGTTTGCCAAAGAAGTTTTACTTCCGACATGTGTACTTTGTACACACGCACTTTTTCTTTATTTCACATAGAGACATGTTTACTTATATGCTGTATACTGTATATGAACTTTATTAAGTATCCATATTATATTTTTATATTAGTGCTATTTCCTAGCCTTTCTGCCTGAAAGAAATCACTGTTAGCAAGTTGTTTATTTTACATTTTCCAATGTGCATGTATATGTATTTTGTTTTTCTCATTTCTTTTAGATGTAAAAGTATATTATTGGCATGGACTTTCTCCTTATTATTGGCCTAACTCATAGGCTCAGGTACCAAATGACATTATTAATAAACTTCGTTTTCCACAGGAGCTCCAGTCGTACCTCGGCAACGTGCTGAACGAGACCCTCGCGCTGCGCAGCTTCGAGACCACGCTGCACGCGGGCATCTCCGCCGAGCTCGAGCGCCGCGACCGCCTCGAGCAGCTCAAGGCTGAGCGCCTCGCGCGGGGTACAGTTGTTATTTAATTAATATTTTATACTTTTATAATATTTGTTTTAAAATTAACGTCTTTCGTTCGTTTTAATGTTTCGTAAGTGCCTAAAGGTAACATATTCGTTTGTGCTAAGTCATCTATCAGTGTAATAAATATGTTTGCGCATGGGTACATTCGCGCATAAGCTTATTCTTTTATTTCTGAACCAGCCTTTCGCTCGCGACGTATATTGCTTATTGGTTATTAGTAGGTAGGTATTTTGAAGTTACGAACCAATGGAGAGCCGGCAAGAATGCGGCTCATGCCCCGCCACTCCGACCCCCCCCCCCCCCCCTCTTACCACCAAATTGCTGCACGCAGTTGCGTACACAGAGTAGAGATAACAGCCGTCGTTCTTTTTACAATACGCGACCTATACATATTATATTGTATAGTAATAACAATATATGCACAATTTTATCTATCTATTAATTTTATGATAGAAAGATTGCCATGTTAAACAATATAATTTGGATTGTGTAAAATCACCAAAATGTAAATTTTAAATCACTAACTAAATAAAATTTTAAGGTGAATATGCCTTCAACGCCGCTGATGAAACGCAAGATAAGGAAAAAAGGAAAATATTCCAGCAATTTTTGGCGAACAGAAAGGCTGATTTAAATGTTTGGGCGAGAACATACAGGTACTACATACAAAGTTTTAAGCTGTTAGTAAAATCAGTTCACCAGTATTTAGCGCGGTTGTTGCTAACGAATAGTGTGATTTGTTTTTTATGTACAGAGGCCATGTAACAACACTCATTCTCAAGCTGGCCCTCCACCCCGAGGTGTCACTCCAGACGCTCGCCTTCCGGCTCGACTACAGCGACTTCTACAAGCGCGGCGACGCCAAGCTGCACGAACCACTCACCTACCAGCACAAACGCCTTAGCGAAATCGGTCTTAGCTTAGCTAAGGTGGAGTACAAAAATATATTTATTTTACTTTATACATTCTTACAAAGCCCAAATTGGTAAACAGTATTTATTATTTGGTCATATAAAAAAACCTGTTTTATAATTTTATTTATTCCATAATTTAGTTTGCATATTTATTTATTTTTTATTTAAAACTATCAACTTACGTAATCCATGTTATTTTATTAATATAAAAAAAAACATTTATTGTTGCTTCAACGTTTAATTTTATTATATTTTATGTCTAAAAACTGAATACATATATTCTTAATATGTAGAACTTTAAACTCGTTTTGTTGCTAATTATCCTTTTTTTAAACAGGGTAAACTAGATCACAATAAGAAAAAGTGACACGTAACAACGGAACCGCCCATCGCTAGTATCTGCTCGCCGTGGATCGGTTTCGGCTGTATTCGATCTAATTGAACAAACAACATACTCTGTTTACAAAAATATATTTTAACAATCGAAATCAAAGTAACATCTCAATTATAATTTGTTATAACCTTTACTAACATGAACTTTGTATAAATTCCTCTTAACCTAAGTGCCATTAAACTAAAATAAAATTTACATAATAAATAGTTGTGTATTTTTAACCGACTTCAAAAAAGGAGGAGGTTATATGTTCCGTTGTATTTTTTTTTATGTATGTTCACCGATTACTCCGCCGTCTGTGGGCCGATTTCAAAAATTTTTCTTTTGATTGGTAGGGTATAGTTCCGAGGTGGTCCCATTGTCACCAAGTCAGGATCTGATGATGGGATCCCAGGGAAATCGAAGGCAACTCTCAAAATTTACAGGCACCTATTATGTTTTTGATATATTTTCTAAACCCGATAAAGCTTTTACGTATGAAAATCATCATCTCATGTGGATGAGCTGATGATGGAAGGTAAAATTCCTCAACAGTTGTTTTTTATGTGTTTTCACCGATTTCTCCGTGAATTGTGGGCCGATTTTAAAAATTTCTTTTTTGTTCGGTGGGGTATACATTCAAGATGTTCTCATTGTCACCAAGTCAGCATCTGATGATGGGATCCTAGAGTAATCGAGGGCAACCCTTAAATTTTATCGGCACTGATTACCTTTTTCATATATTTTCTAAAGCTGTTCAAGAATTTGTGATGATGTAAGGTATATATCCTCAACGGTTAGGAGTTGAAAGAAAATTCTTTTAATATTATACGTACTTATGAACTGATAGTCGTATTCCTTCAGGATATTAGGTTGATTGATAATAGAAGGTAAATCTTATTAACGTCTACGAGTTACGTGGAAAAATAGACGTGGAAAAATCTCGATTGACTATTGTCGTTCATTTCAAAACTTCGCTGACTTATTGGAGCAGTAGTTTAGTTAGCCTTCCAATATTTTATTTAAACATAATAATTTCCACAAAAAAAATTAAAATAAATTATTTTTTAACAAAAATGAAAACCGACTTCAAAACGCTACAAATCGAAACTAAAAAGAAAAAATAATAATTTTAATTACTTAGTTATTGTTGGAGTCGGTGCCAGCTAAAGCAAAATAATCTTAATAAAATTTAATTAATGTATCAATTTGTAAATATAATCAAAATATCCGTTCGAAAGTTCATTGCAAAGGCAGGATAATAAAACTGTCCTTCTTGGCACGCCATTATTACTCTGTGGCACTGCTGCCAGCTCAATTTACGTGTTGGGCGCTAAATCAGCTCAAAAAAAGCGCTAGATTCCGCTAAAAGTGCTACATTATAAATGTATATGACGTCCAGTCGTCGTCGACTAAAAAAAAAAAAAAAAGACCCCTACGGAATTTCTTAAAAAAAAGGATTATTTTTTAGTTTTTCGTTATAATACATATTTTGAATGCAGATATTTCGAAAATATGATACTGAACCTTCGCGTTTACGCTTGAAATGGCTTGTCACATATTTATTTTGTGTCAAGAAACGTCAAACAAACAACGGAACGTAATCTCCGCTGACTGTTTTTCACAGCTAACAAGCATAAAGATTGAAGAAAACGTCATCAGTCAATTCACATTTCACGTATATATTACGCCATTAAAACATTTTTAATCACCTCAATAACTTTAAAAGCATTGAGTGTCATTTTCAAGTCATTATAAATAATAAGTGTGGTCTTTAAATAAAGCGCTAGATTTTCCGCTAGGAGTCGACTGTCAATAATGGGAGTTGATTACCCTAAAATTCCGCTAGATCTAGCGCCGAAAGCGCTAAAATGGCAGCAGTGCCTGTGGTCATGACATCGTGATGTCTACGAAATGTAAACAAATGCGCTGATAATTTGAAATTGATATAATTGTTTATTATTTAAAAATGAATTATTATTCTACTTATCGTTGGTGTGCTGTTCCTGAATGCAAGAATACTAGTGTAGTGTAAAAACACCGAACAAATTATGGATTCATGTGCCAACTGATATAAATATGACTTAGTTCAAACTTGAGAAAAGGGATCCTGAAGTATTATGTAATTTGCCGACCATCAAAGTGCTTATTCTTGGCAAATTTGTGTTGTCTCCCTTCACGAAACAGTCTTCTATGGTATTAAATTAATAAAAATGTTGTTTACGAAAATAATAAAAGTAAAGCAAATACACTGATCAGTTAACACATACACTTTTTTGTGTACAGGACAGCATGACGTCATAACGCGGCGGCTACTATTTCGTGTGTTCCAAAATAGATTAAAAATATTGAAAATTTTGAATTTAATTTTAAAATGTATTTTGTTATTTTATGAAATAAAACTACCATTTCCCGCCTGCTTTTTGCCTAAGCTATCTCAATAACAGGATTTTAGATTGTTTTTCAAATGGAGTAAAATACCCTATTTGAAATTAAAAATAGATATTTCAATTTTTTTATTTGTATAGATTAGATTATTTTAATATTGAATGCTAAAATCTATTAAAATATAATATAAAAATCTCGTTTCAC
Source organism: Boloria selene (assembly GCA_905231865.2). Taxonomy (NCBI): domain Eukaryota; kingdom Metazoa; phylum Arthropoda; class Insecta; order Lepidoptera; family Nymphalidae; genus Boloria; species Boloria selene. Next base: position 6,958,711 of record HG993133.1, read on the forward strand.
AGTGTTTGTTATCGAACTCCCCTGATACAGCTTGACCTATTTTTATGATTTTTTTTGTGTATAATTGGTAGGTCTGAGAAAAGGTCATTGACTATTTTTGATTCACCTAGGTGATAAATGTAGACCCCTTCAGACTTTTTATCTTTAAACCAAATTTTTATGATTTGAGATTAAAAAATACTTATGACCTTATATTTTCATCCTTCTAAGTTCTACCACCACGAGAACTGCTAGTATAGTCCAGTCAGCTTAGGCCAAATTAGGTGAATATCTCGGAAAATCGACATACCCAGTATACACACGTAAAAACTTGTATTTTGGCATCCTAAAACTTTTCACAAAATTCACATATAATTGGATGACCGCAAGTTTTAAAGTCAAAAGTCACAAAAATCTTTTTTTTTGCAAATATCTCATTTTATATGGGTTTTACGCTTTTTGTATTTATTATAAATAGTGTAGACTGTAGAGAATTAAATACTCTACATCTTTTATAATTTTGAGAACAGTTTTAGGATGCTAAAGAAAAAGTTTATACGTGGTAATATACTGGGTATGTCGATTTTCCGAAGTGAATCCCCTATAATGACTGGATTAGGTACGGTCGAGTAAAACAGGTCTAGCGATAAGCTCAATTTCAGTAGTAAGAGATTTGTACGATTGGTGTGACAAGCTTCGCGTCAATGCCGTTGTACGGCGTTTTTATCAACATGGAGCCGCGCAGTGCGCACTGCGCACGAAAAAGTGAATAATATGAAATAAACTCGAGTAATGTGAATTGTGATGAGGGTTTAGTACGCTTGCATTACGTGGGATAAAAAAGGAACAGAACAATATTCTATCTCAGTTGCACTGCAACCCCTTCTTTTTAGACCGTGCTAGTCTAATCTAATATATATAAATCACGTGTCACGTTGTTTGTTCGCGATGGATTCCTAAGCTACTTAACCGATTTCAATTAAATTTGCACACCGTGTGCAGTTTGATCCAACTTGAAAGATAGGATAGCTTATAACTTAATTTATATCTAATATATATAAATCACGTGTCACGTTGTTTGTTCCTGATGGACTCCTAAACTACTTAACCGATTTTAACCAAATTGCAGACCGTGTGCAGTTCGATCCAACTTGAAAGATAGGATAGTTTATATCTGCTAATATATATAAATTACGTGTCACGTTGTTCGTTCGCGATGGACTCCTAAACTACTTAACCGATTTTAATCAAATTTGCACACCGTGTGCAGATTGATCCAACTTGAAAGATAGGATTGCTTACATCTTAATTTATAGTGGCAATATTATTTTATTTCAAATTAAATGTTTATTATACGACTTTAGTGTGTATTTATCGGTTAGTTCTATAAAATCCTAATAGATGGCAGTTCAGCATCTAAGTTGCACAAATATCCGGTAGATGGTGCCGTATTTCTATTTCTAGATTATAGATGGTGCGTGGCCAAAATGTAGTAAGGAGTAATATTTTTATTTTATTAAAATATATATAAAAACCGTTTAATTTATTTAAACTTACGCCCAGCGAAGCGGGCCGGGTTTGATAGTAAGATATAATAATGGTTTCGCCAATTTTGAAATTCTGGCTAGTGGGAACTCATATTAATAGTCTTATTATTAATGTTAATTGCACTTATTGCAATTCTTTAAATGGAGGGTAAAGGAGGAGGATTATTTCTGTGTATGACAACTGTTCGTCATCGCCGCCACATAGCAAGGTAAATTTTAAAATCTTATTTGTCGTGAGCCACGTAGCAAGTGGGTTTATCATACTTCATTCAATTTACCGCTGCTTTATTCTATAATACCCTTTAACTACACTAGCGCCGCTTACAAGTGGACACTTTCAAGTTTCAATTTTGCTTCCACTCCATATTCCATAAGAGTTCGTTGTTGACTGTTGTCAGTTGTCACTTGTTTGTTGTCTGTTGATCAAAGTTTTAAAATACACTGTCAAAAAGTTAACAGACAAAATTTGCAGTGATTCTTTTGTTTCTAAAATAACTACTTATTTGGTTTTCAATCATTTATAAAATGATCTCCTCAGACCTCGAAAATATAGATGAAGAAGTTAAGGAACTCCTACAAAATTATAAATTTAAAAAAGCGACAGCTTACGAACCGTGCACAATACAAAATTTTAAAAAATGTTTGATCGGCTTGAGTGAGGTAAGATTATTAAAAATACTGATTTAATGTTTTAACCTTAAAAAAAAATTACGTACAACATAACATTTTTAATTATTATTATGATAATGATAAAGAGTTAAATACACTTTCCAGGAACTTAGTCTCTTAAATATAGAGTACATTTTTAATCCACATACGGATGTTGAGAATGACAATCTTCACCGAGAAGCTTTAGTTAAACTAATAAACTCAGTTTGGACATTGTTGTACTATCACAAAAATTCAAAGGATAAGGTTGAATATTTAGAAGAGCAAAATTATGTCCTTGACAACAGTAACAAAGAATTAAACGTGAGTACTATTATATTTTGTGATTAGAATGTATAAGAATTTAAAGGAACTTACGTAATCGTAAATTTATTTAAGAAAATATTTATATGTTTAGGTAATAGTGGGTAGATTGAAAGATAAATTAAATTCAGAAAAGAATGAATCAAAAGCATGTGTTGCATCTGCACAGAGAGTTTCAGATCAATCTGATGAATTGTATCAAAAATTTATTGAAACAAAAACAAAATTGAACCAATTAACTAAACAAAAAGAAACAACTGAGAAGTGTTTACAAAATAAAATAGCTAGATTAAAGCTCGAAAATGATAAATTAATAGATAGACTAAGGGGCAAATCTGGTAAGACTTTTATTATTATCTTTATCTTTATTAATTTCTGGACCAAATACTGTACATAAGTATATATCTAAATATTTCTTTCAACAGATAGCTACACACCTTGTTCTGATATATGTGACAGTACACTAATGCAAATAAAGGAACGTGAAAGAAAACAAAGAGCTTTAATAGCTCAGCTACAAGCAAACAATCAAGAATTATTACGAGAAGTGCTAGCTTTAAAGGATGAGCTTATACTTGAAGGAATTGGAACTGTACGCATTTAAAAATAATCAAAAAAGCCAATTCTCAACATACTTAATTAATATGATAAGAATTCATGTCTAATTAAATGATCTCTCTTTATTCAGTATTATAACATTCAAATTTTTTCCAGTTATGTTATTTGAATTACCTTTGACTGGCTGTGCTTACAATTAATATAATATAATAATAAATAATTTTTAGTTAAAATAAGTGTTACTTCTCTTATATTAAAAATAAATAACTAAAATGTTTGTTTTATTTTAATCAAACAAAAAATATTTTTTATTCAACTTACAAGTAGGTATTTTACTAATACAATCATTCATCCAAACAGCAACAACAAAACAACAGCCTTGTTTTGCTCAGTTGCATTCCAAGGAGAGGGAATTTTTAGTATTACATCATACATGGATTTTAATTTTTATTTTGCATGGAACCCTAATTCTTTTTCGTAAAAAAATAGCCTATGCTCACCTCTGTCCCCATGCACTCTTCGATGTATGTACTCGACGTTATGGTGATCGAACTCGAGCGTCTGGCAAAGCGTGAAGCCAAGAAGCAGTGGTGGTGGCCCACATAGATGAGTGGATTGCTTGCATGCGGAAAAACCTCTCAATACTATTTCTTAACCTTAATTTAAATGTTTGAGTAGGTATAAAACCTATAATTTATACACTATATAAAATATTTAAAATTGTCTCTTAAATAGTAAATACCTACTGAATTGCTGCTAAAGCTTCGCCACGGGGGGTAAACAGGTATGGAAGAGACTGCCCAAGATGCTTACCTCTGGCTGTGCAGCCGTACTTAAAGAGAGGATATTTATAGACAATTTAGCTATTTGTACTTTATTTTTAATATTTTATTCAAGCGACTTACCCTCTCTCGCTCGGGTGGGACATTATGAATGTAAGTTTTGTGAGTGTACCTTAGGAGATAGACTTATGCTATTGTGACTTTAAGACTACAATTTTGGCATGGTCAATGTAATGTAAATTGTCAGCCATACAAATTTCTAAGGATGGTTGGATAGAACTGATAAGTACTTATATTGTTTTTCTCCATGGGAGCAAATTAAGTTTTTGTTACCTTTTGCGTCATACGCAAACACAAACATTTTTTTTTCTGTACATCATTTAATCATTGTTATTATTAATTAATATATCATGTAGGTACTCGATTTCGATACGTTACTTTTTACTAGCGAACCCGCGGGTTCCGCTATCTGTATTATACATATAAGCCTTCTCCTTAAATCACTCTGTCTATTAAAAAAATCGCATCAAAATCCATTGCGTAGTTTTAAAGATCTAAGCATACATAGGGACAGACAGACAGAGGGAAGCGACGATTATATTATATAGATAAAACCAACTTTAAACTCAATAACAACAACTGGCAAATGAGACAAAAGTATGACGTAGTTCATTTGTTAACGAAGTTTGGACAGAATACGTCTATAGAATTAATTACGAATTATATTCAGTGACTAGTAAGCCTTGCTAGTGAGGCCTGCCGACGCGCGCTCTACAAGCGTTACGAATGATTCGTTACGACAAGTCGCAGTTGAATCACGCGCATTTTAATATTTGTAAATTGTAAGCATTTTGCATTTAACCACCAAAGTGCGCGCGCGCTCCTTGTTTCAATTAAAACTGAAGTGATATCGTGAATGTTTCTTTAGGATTGATAAGATCATTACATCACTGATGATAAGAATCGTCAAGGACCGATTTGTCTAACCGGTGATAAAATCATCGCTTAAATTCGATATGATATGATTCTATTAAAAAAAGAGTGTTGAACAATAGGCGTTGTTGTGGCTACTGTGTAAATTGTGTGCCTGTGAGTCGGATGCCGTGGTGTGTATCATGGGGACGGTGCCGAGACTGAAGATAACGGTGGTGGGCGATGGTATGGTCGGCAAAACATGTTTGCTCTACGTGTACACGAGAAACGAATTCCCCAAGGAATATGTGCCGACCGTGTAAGTATCATTTTTTAGATTTTAGATTAACTAAGAAGCAAGCCGGCGATGGTGTTTGTACTCTGTAGGTCAACGGGTCGGTAGGCCGAGCCCGTCGTATGTGTCAAAATTAGCAAGTACATGCCGTAATTTTGTTATCTCTATGTTACCTCTCAAAACTCTATCAATGCACAATTATATGTACCTAAGTACCTATTTTAATACGAATAAAATAAAGGGCTGTTGAAACATTGAAGCAAACTGAAGTTGTAGGCACATAATACTTCAGTATTATATTTACTGTACGTACTTGATACATGATTTACGCAATTTTGTCACATTTTCCTTTTATGACTTTACCAAGTGTTATCGTTTTATAATATGATTCATCCTTGTAAATACCCATGAATACGGTTACTGTTTGTTTAATAAAATCCCAATGTTTACAGTAGAGTATGGACCTACCTAGTAGGGAGTTTTGTCTAAAAAGGACAAAATTGTCTTTATCAGCTATCAATATTTACCTCGATAACAATTTCCTTAATCCGTATCGTATGGTTATTTTCACAGAGCATTATTTGTCAATTCAGTGGTTATTTTGGCATTAATTTTTGATGTTGGGTCTGTTTCATGGTAAGCTACTACGAGGCTTGACTTATGGACACCAGATAGTTGATACACTACATATAACTTTAAGTAGATAAATATTATAAATATAAACATCTATGAGTTATGACTGAAATACAATCATTTTTGCGCTGCGCCTCGAACTCACGACTGCTGGCAAAGCATGTAGAGTCACTATAAACTGAGCAAGCGTGTCGTTAACAAAATCTTTGAATTTACGCACAAAAAACTACGAAAAAGTATAATTAATAAAAATTGAAATGCTTTAAATAAGTAATTTAGCCTTATAATAACAAGTAAATAAACTATTTTCGACTTATCACGGTAATAATATTAAAGAGAAAAAATAATATTAAGGAGAATTTATATTAAAAAAAAATATTAAATTTACAAACATTGTTACCTAGGTATTTATTCTGTCAAAAACCTTCTTTTTCCTTGAATACTAATACTGCCGCACTTATAGTAATAATCATAATATGTATTATGCTAAGTAGGTATATGTATATATAGAACGTGTCTTCATCTGTAACCACATTTAACATACTGCCATTGTTTTTTTTTGTTATTAGTAGTTAGTTATTCAGTCTATTGAGAAGAACTTTTTGTAAATAGGTTTATAAGGCATGGGCATTATTATAGTTAAGGCAATGATGTTATCTTTTATAATCTCATTGAGTTAAGGTATCTAATAACTAAGAATAGCTTATTCATAGAAAGTGTATGATCCGTGGCTACGACCGCGCTTAAATTACGTGATCAAAAGAAAACTCTATTTTATGCTATAAGTACGAGTAAGTACTCGTATTTAATAATTTGATGAATAATTATAAGTAGGTACCTACCTACCTAATCTCAGTTCTGTAAATTGATTTACGTTTAAAATAGGTATTTACTTTAGTAAGAGCCACAAACCTCAGATTGGTCTGAGCCACAAACTCTATTTTTTAAATTAAAATAAAGGGTTAAATGACATACATAAATATATATACAAGTTATGTATAATGTTTAAATGTAATAATTCCGATTGAGAAACGCTTAAATAATACATGTTCCTGCGTCAACTTGTACTTATGTTCATTTTTTTACTTTGTTATAGCTTTTTGTCCGCGGTTACGCTCACGTGAACTAAAAGAACGAAGTTTCAAGAAATTATGTTTATAAACCATTTTTACGCCATATAAATATTATCTATCTATATACCTAGTAGATACATGTGGAATATTTCACTTTCTATTTTAAAGCTAAATATACCACTTTTTTAACTTTACTTACAAATTTTCATCGCCTATTTTATCCTCTTTCGGGATTTCCAAGAATATTTCTTTAGTGGATGTTTACATCATAAAACGCATCAACTGCCAAAATTTATTTACCCCTGTGATTATTTTATTAGTATTTTTTTTATTATTATTTTTATTTATTATTAGTATGTGTTGATGAATAAGTCAGGGCAAGTAATTTTATTTATATGTATATATTATGTTGGTACCTACCTAGATTACGCATAAGATTAAGAAATCAAATGACTTCCTTCTCGTTTTGACGTATGGCGATTTAAAACAAAATAATCGGTAGGTACCTAATACATTAGAGTAGTACCTTGGTACTTAATTATTTTAAATTATTTCATTAACTAATGTATTCAAATATTTATAATCTAATTGGCTATTGCTATTAAATGAAAAGTAAAAAAGAAATAACTATCTATCTGTAGAATAAAGCATTAGTATTAATTAGACAAAATGCCACTAGTGCTGATATTTTAATATACCTACATACAAAAAGTGCACAGATAATCATTATTTGTCTATTTATTAATTCATTGAAGATGATTTACAAATAATCTCACGTCATCATTCGCTTTAAGCCAGTGAATAACTCTTCATACTACTTATGTATTAAAATATGTAAAATATCTAATTAATGAAAAAAAATATATATGAAAACATGTTATTATCTTGTAGGCTTTGATTATATACATGTACTATATAATCTAAGCTTGTAGGTATATTTATCACTAAAATTATAACTAAGTAATAGACATGGATTTGTCAAAAACAGACTGGACAGTGGACAGAAGCACTTATTTATATATAATAATATAGGTATAGGTACTTGTGTCTATCTACTTAACATACTATGATTCTCATTTCCGGTTGAGAATGTTATTGTGTAGTTATAATATTATTGGTAGGTAGTGTCTGAAGCAATTCGAGCGCACTATTTATAAAATCAAATACCTACGTATCGGCTATGCATCTATTGTGCAAGTGTCGTTTCCTCTTTAAGAAACTATACTGACGTCTACTGACTTCCTTATATCCATCTCTGTAAATTATACCAAGGTCCTTCGCACTTAATAGTCAATGACCGCGCTGATATCAGATGTGTACATTTACTAAGTAGTCGATGGATGTGTACCTACTAAAAAATTAGCACTTGCATCACAAGGTCATGCAGGATTATTAAATATTTCACATTCCACCAGGCATATAGAGCAGTATAATTCGCGTCATGTAAAAAGAACGCTGGCTGTCAAGTTGCGCAGAGGCGATTTATAGGCCAATTTGGTGGTAAGACGCGGGGCGCGGGACGGCGAGGCACGCGCCGCATGCTTTCTGGCTCGCTATTAGTTCGTTAGTTCAAAATACCATCGTGCACATAAAAGTTATTAATTACGAAATATTTTATATAAAAAGTAGAGAAAAATATTTTTGACGTATATTGTTTTATGAAAAGAGAGTCTGATAATAATGCAGTTAAAATATATATTAACCGAATTAATTTAATTTTTTGTAAGTAGATTAAACATTCTACATTAAATCTGATATATTTTATGAATTAATAGAATTGTATTTAATAACGTACTATCTAATATATTTTTTAATGTACCTAACAATAACCAATATACGTCGCGAGTGAAACGTTAGTTCGAAAATAAAAGAATAGGCTTAGTAATTTCGTGTGCGAATATACCCATGCGCAAACACACCCCCCACCACTTTCCTCCAGCGTTCTTTTTACGTGACGCGAACTGTATATAAGTGTATAATCTATGATATAGAGTATTTTTTTTCATACCCTTAACTTTTTGTTAAATCTAATTAACAGCTTTTTAATAAATACATATAAAAGTATATACTGCATTTATATCAAAATAATATCATTTTTTTTTTTTCTGTCTGTCTGTTTGTTCCGGCTAATCTTTAAAACGGCTGGAGCGATTTTGACGGGACTTTCGCTACCAGATAGCTAATGTTATGAGGAGTAACTTAGGCTACTTGTATTGTACTAGAAAATTATACAAATTTGATTTGTTTAAGATAATTTAACTTACGCCCAGCGAAGTCGGGTTGCTATTAATAACATAACCTATTATAAAATGTTTCGAGAATTTTGGAAGTTGTTCTTTTATTCACTACTGTTAACTTATATAATATTAGTATTGACATAATTAAATAATAGTAATAGGAACTAAATACTTAATAAAAAAATAAAAGTCATCAACAATTCTTAATTCTCATTTTGTAGATTTGATAATTACATTGGCCACATCACTGTCGACGGACAAGATGTCGAAATGGCTCTATGGGACACTGCTGGACAAGAGGATTACGAGCGACTGAGGCCGTTGTGCTATAACCATGTGAGTATGATCCTTTTGTCTCACGGTCCTACATTATAATTACTTACTAAAAAGGAAAACGCTAACACCTGTTTCCAAGACTAGTTAAACAGGATAATACTCAGACATAAAAAAAAAATACTTTTATATTTTAGTACCTACCACTGCCATAATATATACGAGTATGTACCCTTGTCTCTATTTCAGAAATATTGAGTAAAAATTAAAAAGAATAATATAATATTCAATTTATGGCATTTGAAATTCACATATCGATATTTTTTCTTATTGTTCGATTTTATTGGTGACAACTTAGTATGCCCTACGAGTAATTTTGGTTAGTTGTTAGTTATTTGCTTTGATTATATACATGGTTATTTGCTTCTTTTTTCTTTATAGAGCGCTGATGCCTTTAAGAAAAGCTTCTGCGCTTGTTATCTTTTTCCTATAGAATACCAAAGTGTGCGTTCTCAATCGATGCGCAAATAATCTAACAAAAAGAGATACTTCACGTTCATCTTAAAAAACGCGACAGTTAACGGTTTCTCTGATCGCAAATTCCGATTGTAATTCCATTTGTATGATATAGATCTAGGTATTTTATATTATTCTAAGAACTGACCTTCGCTTCTGCCGAGAGCGTCGCTAGGTACGTTTTAAATATTGTTACGTACTACAGGTTCGGGATCGGAAATTAAAAGCGTTCTCGCACTAAAGATGTTTTATTTACACTTTATACACACGCGCAGTTTGTACACAGCACTAGTTTAATTGAGTCTCTGAGCTCTATAAATCACCACTTTTAACAATTCACTATACTCTTCTTCACTTTTTCACTATTTCGTATCTCTTCGCAATCTTCACTTAGCTCCGAACATCAACTGAACTCTCGACACTCTGCCGGCCTTTTTATATGCGTAAATATAGAACATTCTAGTATCGAAAATTCAAAATGTTTCTAGTAACTTCCAAATCTTTCTTGAAAATGCTTTCTCTCTCTCTGACACATTAAAATTTGCAATAAACTGTTCTTGTTATCTAATTGTCAAAAGTTATAAATTGACATTAGCTGTTGTAAGGCATGGTACAAGCGTGCTATTATGACGGGTTCGCACTCTATTCCGCGACACTACCCCCTCCTAAGACATGCTCGTCTCGAGCATCGTTGTTGCCGTGATACTTGGCCAATCGGTCCACATGCACGATTTTAGCTGGGCTTCTGGATGTACGTTGAATTCGGAAAGTGACGTCGTTAATTTTCGTTATTACCTTATAAGGCTCCTCCCAACTGGGTTGTAGCTTTGGCGATTTACCCTTTCGTCTCACCAGGTTATGTAGCCATACCAATGAGCCTTCCTCGAACTTCGTTCCTGTTGCCTTCCGGTCATAACGAGTTTTCATGCGTTCACTTGCTTGTAGCCCTGCATCTCGTATCTGCTCATGAACATCAATCATCTTCGCTCTTAGTTCACTGGCATATTCGGTGATGCAACTTGGGGTATCTGGCGGGCAACCACTTAACAGATCCGCTGGTAACCGTAATTCTCTTCCAAAATTGGCAAAGGCAGGTGTCATTGCAATGCTTTCATGTAATGCTGTCCGGTAAGATAGAAGAAACAGTGATATGTACTCGTCCCAATCCTTTTGATGACTATCTACAACCTTGGCTAGATGTCGTTCTAAAGTTTGATTAAACCTCTCCACCATTCCATCGGACTGTGGGTGATAAGGCGTAGTTCTAGTTTTGTGCACCCCCATGATCTTACACAGTTCTTGAAACACCTGTGATTCGAAGTTTCTTCCTTGATCACTGTGCATTTCTAATGGGACACCAAATCTACAAAATACCTCTTTGACCAATTTATTTGCAACAGTAACAGCTTCTTGATTTGGTATGGCGAATGCTTCAGGCCATTTCGTGAAATAGTCCATTACAACTAAAATGTATCGGTTCCCGGAGTTAGTAATCGGAAATGGTCCTGCTACGCCTATTGCGATTCTCTCCCAAGGTGCCCCAACGTTGTATAATTTCATTGCTCCTCGGCTTCTGGTCTGCGGGCCTTTGACAGAGGCACATTGCACGCATTTCCGACACCAGTCCTCAACATCATCTCGACAATGCAGCCAGTAAAATCGCTCCTTTATCTTGATTAAGGTTCTCCTTACCCCTAAGTGTCCACCAGAAGAGCCATCATGGTAGGCTCGAAGTACCTCGGATACTTTTATTTTAGGTACCACTAGTTGGAGATGGCTATCATTTCCACGTGTCCTCTCCCATTTGCGGCACAATACTCCGTTGTGTAACAACAAACTGTCCCATTGTGCCCACAAACTTTTCGTAGCGGTACTGTACTGTGCTATGTCAGTCCACTTAGGTTTTGGCCTACCACTACTTAACCATTCCAAGATAGGTCGTATATCTCGGTCTTCTTCTTGAGCTCTCTTCATGGCTTCATCACTCCAACGTTCATCTAACGAGTCTGTTCTAATAATTTTAATTGATTCTATTTCCTTCGCCTCTTGTCTTTGACAGTGCTTGCAGTCGTCTTCACAAGGTCTTCTAGATAGAGCATCGGCGTTGCTGTGATTTTTACCCCCTCGATGTTCTATATCAAACTGGAATTCTTGAAGTTGTTCAATCCATCGCGCTACCTGTCCTTCGGGGTCCTTGAATTCCAACAACCATTTCAAGGCAGCGTGATCGGTTCTTACCAAAAACTTGCGTCCTAGCAAGTATTTCTTAAAATGCTGTAAGGTTTTTACTACAGCAAGTAGCTCTCTTCGAGTAACGCAATAATTCTTTTCCGGTTTAGAGAGTGACTTACTGAAATATGCGATAACCACCTCCTGATCACCCTGCCGCTGGGACAATACACCTCCAATACCGATATTGCTGGCATCAGTGTCGACAATGAACTCTCCCTTTGTGTTTGGATACCCAAGGATCGGTGTTTGGCAAAGATGTTTCTTCAGTTCTTGAAAGGCCGATTCACAATTATTATCCCATACGAAAGGTCTCTTCTCTTCGGTCAGTTTATGAAGTGGTTTGGCGATGTCAGAGAAGCCTTTCACAAATCTTCTATAGTAAGAGCATAATCCCAGAAATGCTCTCACTTGCGTTTTGTCCTTAGGGGTCGGCCAATCCTTCACAGCGGAGATTTTGCTAGGATCCGTTTCCACTCCGTTTTCCGAGACTACATGTCCAAGGTAATTCACTTGTCTCCTAAAGAACGAGCACTTCTTTGGACTTAACTTTAAATTTGCTTCCCTTAGTTTATTAAATACTGATTCGAGTTTCTTGAGATGATCTTCGAAGTCACGTCCCACTATAATTATATCATCCAGGTAAACAAGGCAGGCTGCTCCTAGTAATCCAGCGAGTACACGCTCCATCAACCTCTCGAATGTTGCTGGTGCATTGCATAACCCGAATGGCATAACCTTAAACTGCCACAACCCTTTTCCAGTTGAAAACGCAGTTTTCTCCTTATCCACGGGGTCCATGTCCACTTGCCAATAGCCACATTTCAAATCCAGGGTTGAAAACCATTTCATACCACTGAGAGTGTCTAAGGTGTCGTCGATTCGAGGCAGGGGATAACTGTCCTTTTTGGTTACATCGTTGAGTCTGCGGTAATCGATACAAAACCTTGTAGATCCATCCTTTTTCCTTACAAGTACTACTGGAGAACACCAAGGACTAGTAGATTGTTCGATGATGTTATTCTTTCTCATGCCTTGGATCATATCGTCAACTTCTTTCTCCTTAGCCCATGGATTTCGTCTTGGTCGTTGTCGAATAGGTGCTACGTCACCGGTATAAATTTTGTGCTTCACTAAACCGGTTCTTCCAATATCGCCATCATGTTTTGAGAACAAATCTGAATATTGGTAAAGTAAATTTTCAGCTTTTGTCTTCTGTGAACTTGTGAGATGACCTTTGCAGTCTTCTAAAAGTTTCATTGCTTGCTCTTTATCCTTGTTAAGCACCTTTTCATTCTGTTGACATCTACTTAACCAGGCTATCTCTTCACAAGTCCCCACAACTTCCCCTCTCCGAATAGTTTGCGTAGCGTCACTGGTATTCAGCACTGGAATAATGGATGTCGAAGTTTTACCTACTACAACTCTTGCTGGGATCCACGAGCTCTCATCTTCATACTTCTCTATGATAGCGCAGCACCATTGACTACCTGACTTGTTCTGAGGTAAAGCGACAGGTACTAGAGTCTGTGATCTTGGTGGAAGAGCAGTGTCTTTTAAGCAACAAACTTTCCCCTGAACTCCACCACTTATCCGTACTTCTTTATTCCTGCACTTTAAAACTCCATATTTCATGTCGATCGTACACTGGTAATTTTGAAGAAGGTCCAATCCAATGATGCAATCATCTACGATATCTGCAACTATTGCGTTATGCCAATAGACGTTGTCCCCAATTTTTATAGCAATTTTTCTTTCCCCCCAAACAGGTATGCGCTGACCAGTGGCTGTCATAAGGGTGACGTGCCTTCTATCTTGCAAATTATTGTCCGCAATGTGTTTCAGCTTTCGGTTATTAATGACAGTTCGCGAAGCTCCGGTATCCAGTGTCAGTTTACATGTCACTCCATTAATAGCGCCATGTATAACCAAAGTGTTTCCATCTATTGCCTGTTTTACTTCTATGGGTGGGGTTGTAGATCCCCCGGCCAGCGTCCACCTCCTAGCTCTGGCTGAGACCAATTCTCCTCTTACTTGATCGCAGGTTGGTACACCAACATCTGAGTATAGTCGACCATTCTTCCTTTTAGAGCAGTCACTTCGAAGATGGCCCCACTCACCACACTCGTAGCACCTTGGGTTGAAAAGACGTCTCCGGGTGGTTAATCCTCCCGTGGTAGCTTCCTGCACCCTCCAAGGTCTAGAGTCATGAGGCGTACAGCGGCACGTACCTCCGAGTCGCGAATCCCGTCCACAAAAGCCTGCAGAAGAATGGTTTCTATGGTAGCTGGCGAGGATTGATATGCCTTCCGTACGAGCCTCTCAATCTCTACGGACCACTGCTGCAGGGTTTCATATGCTTGTTGTCTACGGTCTTTAATTTGAGCTCTGTACACGTGCTCCAGGTGACTATCACCATACCGCGACTCTAAAGCGTTAAGTAGCTCACTGTATGTGGTCTTCCTGCCAGGGTCACTAGCACAAAGCGCCTCCAATACATTCAGAGCCTCCTCTCTAAGTGCGACGGTAAGGGCAGATCGAGCTTCATCATCTGTCCATCCACTCGTCTCCTTGACAGTCTCAAACTGGATCTTAAAGGCAGCCCAAGAGGATTTGCCGTCGAAGTTAGGGACTTTAAAGCTCTTTGTTGATGATGAGCTAAAGTCAGCACTACGCGGTAATTTGTGAGTTTCTAAGTAATCCATCCTTTTCTCCATTTTAGAGAGTTTTGAGTCGTACTCCTCTAAAACTTCACCGTGTGTGACGAGTGTCGTCTTTATTCCCTCAACTTCTCTTTCAACGGCTTCTACCCTTTCCGTATTCTGTTGAAGAACGGCTTTGACATCCTTGTGAATGCCCCCTTGAAGTGCGCGCAGCTGTTCATCCTGGCGGCGTACACGTTCTTCCTCGCGGCGAGCCTGCTCTTCTTGGAGTGCGCGCATCTGTTCCTCCTCGCGGCGAGCCTGCTCTTCTTGGAGTGCGCGCATCTGTTCCTCCTGGCGGCGAGCCTGCTCTTCTTGGAGTGCGCGCATCTGTTCCTCCTGGCGGCGAGCCTGCTCTTCTTGGAGTGCGCGCAACTGTTCCTCCTGGCGGCGAGCCTGCTCTTCTTGGAGTGCGCGCAGCTGTTCCTCCTGGCGGCGTGCACGTTCTTCCTCGCGGCGCGTTTGTTCTTGCATCATGAACGCCATTTGTTGCAGAAGGGCGTTCATGTCTGGCGTGGTACTCTGTTGAGCCGCGGACTCTCCACTCGATGTACTAGGGCCAGAATCTTCCCTTTGCTGTTCCGCCATTGCGCGTGTAGTGACTCCTTTCTTCTCGTGCCTCGGTACTAACGGCATTTCCGATCCCACTTCTGACACCAATTGTTACGTACTACAGGTTCGGGATCGGAAATTAAAAGCGTTCTCGCACTAAAGATGTTTTATTTACACTTTATACACACGCGCAGTTTGTACACAGCACTAGTTTAATTGAGTCTCTGAGCTCTATAAATCACCACTTTTAACAATTCACTATACTCTTCTTCACTTTTTCACTATTTCGTATCTCTTCGCAATCTTCACTTAGCTCCGAACATCAACTGAACTCTCGACACTCTGCCGGCCTTTTTATATGCGTAAATATAGAACATTCTAGTATCGAAAATTCAAAATGTTTCTAGTAACTTCCAAATCTTTCTTGAAAATGCTTTCTCTCTCTCTGACACATTAAAATTTGCAATAAACTGTTCTTGTTATCTAATTGTCAAAAGTTATAAATTGACATTAGCTGTTGTAAGGCATGGTACAAGCGTGCTATTATGACGGGTTCGCACTCTATTCCGCGACAATATAAATAGTTTTTCTAAGCTACATCACCCTTGATATTGCGTACTGTTCTGTAGGCCTTTTTAAGTTAAGCCTCGTTTAAGCTGACAATTTTGTCATTAAATCTATATTTCTGCGGTTCTAAAAATTTAATCATTCATGCTAAAACGTAAGAAATGACAACTGAGAGTTTTATTTGCCTGCATTACTACTTACTACTTTTTGCCTGCGGTTTATCTTGGACGAGTAGCTTATGGCCGTCATCAGAAAGCAATAACATCTAAATCCTAAGTTAAAAGGGTTAGAAAAATAGGGACAAATTGGTGAATATGATATGTACATTTTAGTTTTACATTAGTTGGTACATTTTAAATATATGCGCCAAATTCAAATGATATATTTAAAAACTATTATTATTTTTCAGACTAGCTGTTTCCTTGTGTGTTATTCCGTTGGGAGTCGATCTTCGTATGAAAACGTAATCCATAAATGGTATCCAGAACTAAAACATTTTAGTTCTGCGGTACCATTAGTACTTGTAGGTGAGTTTAAATATTGTTAACTTCTAAAATAAACGAAAGTGTAGAGTCTGCAAAACCTTACAATTGGCACAGGACACTGACAACAGTTTCCCTTGCATATGTGTTAGATGAATAATTATAGATAGTCAAGTCAATATTCTACTGATTATATTGAAACTTCAAAAGTTCTTATCAATCCGCTCTTTCCCGACTCCCGAGTATATAATATCTATTAATATTTTGATGTAACTTTACTTAATAATATATTTGTATTTGTATGTATTTCTTATATACTATAAGTAATTGTATTATAACATTTATGTACGAGTAAGTAGATAGGTACGCACCTATTGTACCACGGCAATGGATTTTTTGCTTTTAAATATTTATACTTATTTTATTTTAGTTCATTTACGTATAAATATAAGTACTTAATTAATTAGTTTAATGACAAAGTTAGTAAATTAGATAAAAAAATTGTGGCTTTGTCATCAAAATGTATTTTAACTGTTAGTCTAATGTACGTTAATTAGGATGAAGTTATTAAACACGATAATAATAAAGAAGCTATTTTAGTTGCGACTAGCGACTCACCCTCGTTTAGCTCGGGTTCGTCCATGGAATAGTAGGTAAAAATCTTTTCTGTGGGTTCGTCCCTGGCTTAGTTATCTACGTGTTATTCTTTTAAACGCAACCATAATTATTTTCTTCAAATAAAAGTAGCGTAAGTTACTCTGTCTACGCCCCGTAAAATCAGCTACCTGCTAGCGAAAGTCCCGTCTAACTGATCATTGAACCAACAGACAGACGAACAGACAGACAATTATTTTAAAAAATTCGTATTATAATTATAATTCAAAATTCCGTAAGATACATTGTTATCTGACATTAGAAAAAGACACTATTTTTATAGTTAAAGATTTGGAAATTATTAAATTAAAGTTAGAAACTTATCTCTACTTCCGGAAATAAATAGCTCAAAAAATTATTAAAAATTCTTCCTTATTCTATTGTAGACTTTAAATTCTTTTCATTCAATATAAAGCTTTCGCTATTTTAAATAATTATATACTATTATTTTTTCTAAATGTAATCATAATGAATTGATTAACCGATTATATAAATGGCTCAATTGCGTAACAGGAAAGGCGTGTCCTGTAGAGCTTGATAGCGCAATTTTGTACGAAATCTAAATATATTATTTTAATTTATAGTACGATGACTATTTATATTACTAATAATCTATATATATACAATAATACTTAAGAATTAACACTCTGTTATTGGTAAAAATGATTTATTTCTACTTTGTGGGTTAATAATTCGTTTTGAATTCATTTAGTTACTTTATTTTTTAAAATAATTTACATAAATTATGTAACTTTTTGTTTACAGCTACCAAAACTGATCTTAGATCGACAGGAAAAGCTGTCATCACAACCCAAGAAGGAATATCACTCAAAAAGAAAATAAGGTAAGAGCAAATTTTTAGCAGACTCCATAAAGGTGAAGCTTTTAATTTTAAACATTCTTATATTCTTATATATGTATAGATTTTTAATTAAGTTGTGAATTTATAGAAGTTATAAATTATGAATAACTCTTTTCAATATTTATAATATTGGTAAAGTATCGCAAGTAATTAATAACATGTAATTTCTCTGGGTGAGGAAAAATCGGAGTCGGATGCTATCTGCGCGCATTGGCAGCTGCACTATCATCACTATTATCGTTGGTTCGCCGATAAATGTTTATATTCAAATAAATAATACACGAGAGTGAAAGAGATGACATTAATTAAATAAATTATTGGATATTATTATTAAGAATTACTTATTTTATTTAGTCTAACAAATCTTTCGCATTACTGAACAACGTACAAGTTTATGTTCTTCACATGCCTCGGAAATCCGTTGAATATTTAAAACGATTTTTATGAGTTTACATTTAGTAATTTTTTGCCAATGGTGAACTGGTTAGTAGAAAAATACCTACCTACTTTTTTAACGTGTGAATAAATTAACCGGTTTATGTAGGTATCAACACCAAAACCTATCGTTTCTTTTTTGGGTTTACTAAATTTTTAGTTTTCATTAATGGGAGACTGCCAAAACAATAGCACCAATACCTTCTCTGTACTGAAATAGAGAAGAAGAACATTAGTTAAATATTATGTAGTTTTGCACACACTAATACTCGTTTCTTACAAAACATTTAGCTTTGCTTAATAATAGTCTAAATAGTAGATGTAAGGTAAGCGTAATATTACGGTTCCTGTGACTACCTGTGTAGTCATTTTCTAATAGCGTAAGGAAGTGTAACATAATATGTTTTTTTTTTCAGAGCAAGTCAGTTCGTGGAATGTTCTGCTCTAGAGAGAGAAAATATGCATGAAGTGTTTGAAGAGGCGGTGCGAGCTGCTCTTCGGAAGAAACATGTGCCGAAACGTCAATGTATATTACTTTAATACATCACAAAAACAAGTTAAATGTTTGAGGTTTCTCAGTGTAGCGTAAAGTTTCATATACTATAACATTTTTTTCGTATAACACGATTCAAACTTTTGCCTAAATTAATATGCTATGTAAATAGAACTGAAATTTTCTCGAAGTTATTATAAAAATGACGCGGCGATATGTGCTTGTAGAGATATTATTTAAACGTGTAAAATTATTGTTAAAATAATTAGTTATTATTTATTTACGATAAATAATTATCGAAAAAAATATTTTGAATTAAATGTATATAGGTGAAGTGGTGCTCAATTTAGCTGTGTTCTTTTAAAGAACTATCATCAGTTTAATGCATTCTTTTTATGATTTCTCTATTCTTTTCTGTTAATAACAGCTTTAGTTTAAAAGTAAACAGTATTTACTACAAAAGCTTGCAAGTTAAATGTAGGTACATCAAAGTTCTTAACTGGTTACAGTATTGTTACAGATGTATTTATAATGTAAGCTATAAATAAAATATAACAATAAACATATTATGTACTTAAGGTGGCCTTTACACAAATATTGTTCTTTTTTAATTTAATTAATATAATATTATAAAAAAATCAGTATGTTATTATTAAAACCTATAATTAACTAATTTATTGTCATAAGTATTGAACTCTATCGCTAAATCTCTCCGCGGCACGGGGTACTTCCCAACTCTGAGCTATTAGTTGTTACTCTGGCTTTAACGAAACAGAAAAAAATTAACTAAACTTGGTCCGACCCGGGACTCAAACCCAGGACCTCTCGGTGTGCGACCGTACATGCTAGTCTTTTGGTGTATAGCCCTGATAAGCTTTTTTTTCTTTAGAAAATGCATTGACGCATACCACCAGGTGGTTATGTGGGATTTAAGCTTGAGCTTAAAATAAGCCAGTTGACAGTTCTACCCACTAAACATAACGGACCTCATGCGTCTTAGCGGGGCGTCGCAGGATCGCTTGCGCATGCAACTACGACGCCCCGACTGCCCCGCTTGTTTGCCGAAGCAGACCACACAAAAGGGCTGCTTCACAGTCCACTCTGCTATGTGAAATCACCGAGATAGTCCTCCTCACTTCTACTATCTCGAAAACTACTGTACAAATTTTTATCCGTTTTTCACCAATAGATGTAGTAACAGGCGCGGTCGCAGACTGAAATTTTGGAGGGGGTCACTCAATACACATTATTGCACAAGACACAATTTTTTTTAACCGACTTCAAAAAAGGAGGAGGTTATATGTTCCATTGTAGGTATATATTTTTTTTTAATGTATGTTCACCGATTTCTCCGCCGTCTGTGGGCCGATTTCAAAAAATATTTATTTTGTTCGGTAGAGTATAGCTCCGAGGGGGTCCCATTGTCACCAAGTCAGATTCTGGTGATGGAACCCCAGGGAAATCGAGGACAACTCTCAAATTTTATAGGCATCTATTAAGTTCTTGGTATATTTTCTAAAGATGTTCAAGCATTTGTGTCTGAAAATCATTATTTCATGAGGAAGAGCTGATGATGGAAGGTACAATTCCTCGACGGTTCTTTTTACGTTAATTCATTAATTTCTGCGTCAAATGTTGGCCGATTACATTTTTTTTTGTTCGGTAGGTTATACTTCCAAGATATTCGCATTATCACCAAGTCAGGACCTGATGATGGGATCCTAAGGAAATCCAGGGCAACTCTCAAATTTTATAGGCATTTATTACGTTTTTCATATATTTTCTAAAGCTGTTCAAGAATTTGTAATGATGTAAGGTATATCTCCTCAACGTTTAGGAGTTGAAAGAAAATTCTTTTAATATTATACGTACTTATGAACCGATAGTCGCATTCCTTCAAGATATTAGGTTGATCTGATAATTGAAGATACATCTTATTAACGTCTAGGAGTTACGTGGAAAAATAGACGACAAATCTCGATTGACTATTGTCGTACACTCCAAAACTTTGCTGACTTATTGGAGCAGTAGTTTAGTTAGCCTACCGATATTATATTTAAACAAAATATCTAATTTCCACAAAAAAAATAACAATAAATTATTTTTTAACAAAACGTTACAAATCGAAACTAAAAACAGAAAAATAATTTTAATTACTTAGTTATTGTTGGAGTCGGTGCCAGCCAAATCAAAATAATCTTAACACAATTTAATGAATGTATCAATTTGTAAATATAATCAATATATCTGTTCGAAAGTTCATTGCAAAGGCAGGATAAAACTGTCCTTCTTGGCTGGCACCGACTCCAACAATAACTAAGTAATTAAAATTATTTTTTCTGTTTATAGTTTCGATTTGTAACGGTTTGAAGTCGGTTTTATACATTACTTATAAAACAAATGGAAGTTGTCTTTTTGTATTATTGTATTATAGCGGAATACCTGGTAGATGTAAATGTGTGGGATTAGTGACTGGTTGTGTCTCACGTAGGATAAATAGATAATTTGTAATACAATATTATTACCAAATATTTTTTTGAAAAGAGCAACTGTTGAGTTTCTCGCCGGTTCTTCTCAGCAGAACAGCTTTCCGAGCCGGTGGTAGTTTACTCACAGACTTACAGACTGACTTTTAATTTTGATAATGTAAAAGTGACGATTCAAAAGAGCTTGTAAAAGTCTATTTGAATAAAGAATATTTTGATTGATTGATTGTATTTGCGAATCGGGTGATAATATTTGAGACGTCTATTCTATTACTATTTCCGGGTGAATGTTTAGAAGAGCTAAACCTGTTAATCGCTCTTCTAACATGTTTCATCATGTTCATAAAAACACCACTAGATGTCAGGAAACTATAAATTTATCGCTGTAGGGCGATAGCTAGAAATTTTCTTTTATTATTTGGCAAATTTTTGAGATTTTTTAATTTGACCTTAGATTTTGGGGGGGGTCATGTCCCCTGTGACCCCCCCCTTCGGACCGCGCCTGTGTAGTAATTCATTAGGAAGCTTTAGGTGCATAATTCATCAAGGTTTTGTGTGACTTTGCTGAAATATGAATGTCGTTGAAATAGACTTTTATTGGCATGCTTCGCGTTAACTAATAAAGTTATTACGAAAAATGCAGCTCAAAATTATCTCTACGCTGTGTAAATATTATGAAATGGCATAGGCATAGGCCATATATAATATAATATTTTGAGTCGAATCCAGGGGCTGGAAACTTAGAACATCGACAACAGATAAAAAATTGGTAGTGTCATCTATTGCGTGTCACCCAAAACTTTTGCTTAAATTTATCAGCGACTATAAGTCGGTGTAAGAGATGTCGCTACGGTCGCAATCGTCAATCCAGCAGTCCAGTACACGCATACCAAACAAATTTGCATGCAAAAAATTATTAAATTTTGAGAAAAATAAGCATAATGTCACATAAAAATAATACTGTTCATTGCTTAAAATAACAATTTAAATATTTGAATCGATATATTTCATTATAACTTTTTAGTGAACCACCATTTCAAACAAATAATAAATTTATACAAATGCGTGAATTGGATAGCTTGCAACATTGTTTTGTTTTTTTGACATTTTAAACTTCTTTAAATTTTATTATTTTGACGCTTAATAAAAATATTAAATATCTTAAAATTTAGTTGGGTTTAATTTAGTTATATGATATTGACACTATTTTAAATAAGCAGTCTAAAAGTCGCTTTATTTTGTGTTGTCTAGTTTAAGCAATTACGCCTAGCTTAAGCCGTTGTGTCTTTGGGTGTCTGTATGACCAGAGGTAAGATTTTATATCTACGATCTTCATGTCTACGCTCTACGTAATGCCACGCGCGGCGAGCTGTGTTATACAATAACTGTATTACACTAAAAATATACAAAATAAAGTTTAAAAATAACATTTTCTTGTATTATTTATTACATAGAACGACAGTCTTCAACCCTACTTAATTATTTAAGTAGATCGATTTTAAATTTGTAAATATGGTGATGTTAAGTATATATTTTTCTTGCTTTTATTATTTTAATGTTAATAGATATAATAATATCATCACTATATTTACACATTTAGAATCGATCGACTTTAATTTTAAATATATTTTTTATGATATCAGAAGGACTAGTATAGGCCATGGGGTGAAAAATTACAGATGGCGCTAGTTTAGTGTTGGCAAAAAAAACGGTAGAGAGGGCTCTCTATTAAAAGTATAATATTACTTTTCTCTATGGTCGAATCTGTACAATAAATATTTTTTGAATTACCTCCTTGAAATTATTTTTATTGATTTAAACTCCTTAGCTAAAAGGTATAGTTTATATAGAAACACCAATGAAAATTTTGATGAAATCCTTTTTTTTTATGGTCAACATTATATAGGATAATATTTTCTGCAGGAAAATATCACGTACTAAGTAGTAAAACCATGGGACCTCATCGCAAACAAAAAAATATAGTTCAATGTATCGATTTATTATTGTTTCGTTAAAATAATCAAAGATAAAAAAGAAAACCTTATGAACCACATACATTTATTATTCATCCATGCTAGACACCACGGTCTAGAAAGGCATAGCATCAAGAGTAGAGTAAGAGTTTTATCATAGTATAAAGAATAGACAAAGTAAGGCATCTTCATACAAACGCACCGCGCGCGGCTTGTATGTGTGCGTCATAGTATCTTTACGTTGCCGCACGGACACTCAAACAATATCTCGAACCGTATATCAGTGCGCCAGTCAAGGCTGACGCCGCACATGTTTCGCGCGTCACGGTTTTTCACTATATGAAAAATGTGTGACATGCGTAGAAGAACTTATTGATGTGTGTTTGGGTGTCTAAATTCTTCATCGATTCCAGAGTTGTGTTTGTTCAGATTACCTACTGAACAGAAAAGGTAAACAAATCACTTATAGCTATAGTTTGTCCATTTTGTTAATGGTTTTTTGACATCTCGACGACTGACAAGCTATAGTGACAATATATAGTCAAAAGGACGTAATAATCGATATCTCTTATTTTTTAAATATAAAATAATATTTATTTTAATATTTATTAATATGAAAATAAATATTACTATCGTAAAAATCAAGTGTGGTGGAGAGAACTAAGAGAATCATAAGGTCTGATTTGGAAAGTGACATTGCATTTGATAATTTATGCACACAAGAGTTAATAATTAATATAACTGAAGACTCCTCATCGGACAAATCTAAATCTAATATAAATGATGATTGTGACGAATCATGTTAATAAAAGGAATTATACTGATTAGTTGTTTTATTTGTATGATTATAATAAGAAGAAAGTAAAACTTTACGTAATGTTAATTTTGTTGTCTTCCTGATTAAATAACATATTACACCTTATTTAAATATTAACATTGATTTTTTCCGATTATTTGTAATCTGTGGCACAATCGTAGTAATCGTTATGTGTGGCACAGCAGTAAGGGGGCGGTGCCCGTGGATGGGCAGGATGTGATATGATTTTATTAATATACTTTTAATTTTTTTTAATTGTTACTAATAGCATATTTATGTTTTTGTAAACGCAAGAAATTAAAGGATTTATTTTATTTATTTACACAAATACATTTCGAGATAAATCTAACAAACAAACATTTTTAATACTATTTTCTACTGATATATCAGTTAAGCAAGTATAACTACAGGCCTAATAAAAATAATCATAAACATGTAGAAACAAAATGTTTTACATTCTAAAATGTATATAAATAATAATGCTTTTAATAAAAATAATATTAAACGTGTTATAGAGGTGAGAGATTTGGGTGTATATCTTGATCATAAACTAACTTTTTCTAGTCATATTGACCACATTATCGGTAAGGCCAACCGGATGCTTGGCTTTGTGCTCAGAATGGGTAAAGATTTTCGTAATAATTCCACTCTAATTGTATTATATAACGCCTATGTCCGGTCCATATTAGAATATGCTTCTACCGTTTGGAATCCACATTA
This sequence comes from Boloria selene, assembly GCA_905231865.2. NCBI lineage: Eukaryota > Metazoa > Arthropoda > Insecta > Lepidoptera > Nymphalidae > Boloria > Boloria selene. The sequence goes on from HG993133.1 coordinate 6,983,460, forward strand.
CAATAAATATATCGATAGAATTGAAAATATTCAAGTTAAATTTAATAAGCATTTATTATATAGATCAATAATAAATAATCAAAAATTTCCTAACTTAGTATCTTTACAGAATCGCAGACGCCAAAGGGATGAAATTTTTCTATTTAAAATTATCAGAAATCTTATACATTCTCCATTTCTTTTAAGCAATATTTATTTAAGGTGTCCTCGTCCTCAATCACGTAATTTGTCAATATTTTATCTGCCTAAATTAACGACTAATTATGCTCGTAATAGCTTTTTATACCGCTCGTGCAAATTACATAATGAAATATTTAATGACATAGATTTATTTTCAGACTCATTATATAAGTTAAAAATTTTAACTAGAAGTTTTACGTAATGTTTTTTTTTTTTTATTCTCTAATTCTTTTTATGTACTGTAATACTATTATATGCTTTAATTAAGCTAACACCTACCTTTAGAAATTGTAAATTGTGAAGACTTAATTGGTTTATGTTAATAATTTTTTTTTTCTCGTTTTATATGTAATTTAATACTGTTTGTCTTCCGAATAATAAATAAATAATAAATAATAATAACACACTTCCCGGTCCAATGCCAATTTCTGAGCACTGAATTAAAATTTAGCTACAGTGATAACCCTGTGACAGGCAACTATGGTAACTATGACAGGTAATTATATCGCGGATTGGGCCGAAGAAGAAGAAAGCCCTACTTTGTCATTATTTTACTATGGTTTTATAGTACCATTTAATTGTCATTTAAACGCCGCGCCGTGCGCAGTACGCACTACGCCGCTCCAGGCGATAGTAACGCTATACAGTGGCGTTGAAGCGAAGCTTGGACTTATCACACAACTCGTACAAACCTCTTACTACTGAAATTGAGCTTGTTGTTTGACCTGTTTTACTCGACCGTGGTTGCAATATTATTCATCTATGGTAGCAACTATGGTTGCAATTCAAAAGATGACATGTCATATGTCAATGTCAAAAGCAAATGTCAGAACTCAGAGTTGATTGTTGTAAATTGTAAAAGAAAATTAGCACGTACTAAATTATTATTTACGTTACGTGTTTGCTTGCAAAATAGCATTAACATAATGAAGAGAAGTTACGATTCAATGAGTTCTTCAATTGAAATAAGTTCTTATCGAGATCAACATTTTAAGGCAGTACTAATTTGCTTACTATATTAACAACAATTGTGTTTTAATATACATAAAACAAACATACTTATTTGAAATTGTTTTACTAGGGATCTAGAACTGAACAAGAAAAGCTACTACGAGCATCATCCACACTTTATATTGGAAATTTGTCATTCTATACCACTGAAGAACAAATTTACGAACTATTTTCACGATGTGGTGATATTCGTCGGGTTATAATGGGTTTAGACAAGTACAAAAAGACTCCTTGTGGTTTTTGTTTTGTGGAGTATTACGCAAGGCCAGATGCAGAGAACTGTATGAGGTAAGTTCAAACAGCAATTAGTTAAGGATGTAAACTATCAAGAATATATTGTTAACAATTAAGACACTATTACATTAACGTTTTATTTATTTATTTTTTATAGGTACATAAATGGTACAAGATTAGATGATAGAATTATAAGATGTGATTGGGACGCTGGATTTATTGAAGGTCGACAATATGGTAGGGGAAAGACTGGTGGGCAGGTAATAAGCTAATTTTGGTACTTACATATAAACATCACCACTACCGCTACATATTTGTTACATTAGGTTAGAATATTTATTTGGTGCTATTGACAATAGCGGGTAGAATATGTTGAAATGCTCCCTATTATGCCTATACTACTCCCATCACAAGTTAGTACAATTTTTCTGAGATATTAGCCTTTGACTATGGCCGCTGCAGCGGAAACTGTCCCCTAGATAGAAAGGAAGGTTTATAAATTTACTTTCTGAACTTATGTTATCAAAGTAGAAAGTAAGTAGACTTTGATGATGGCACTCGCCTTTACCAGCCCATTTTATTTCTTCTTGTAGGTATTAGTAAGGCATATCATCTGCCTCCATTAATTGTTTGCAGGTCTGTGTGTGGGTGACTCCTATATTTACTATTTAGTGTTAGGGCCAGGTTGTTGAACCTTTTCTCAAAGATGACTTTGATTAGTGTCTTGGAGTGAATGACTCATGTGGATTATGTGCAAAGCTTGCTTGCCATTTTAAGCCACTGTCATGAGGCGTTTTTGAGTTAACCACAGAAGAGGTTAGTTCTTGCTGGGTACCCACAGAGTCTTCAACTATCAGAGCAATGAGCTTAATTGTTCCAATAAGACTGCTAATACTAGGAGTACAGCTTGGCTGTCTAAATAAATATAAATTGTTTGTTTATTGGAGGGCTTATGCAGATTAGCTTTTGCACAGTCTAAAAGGGCATATACTTCTGCTTAGAATCTAGAGGCTTCTATCTGAAACATAAATTTTTGCAGGGTAACTGGCCTTTTGTCCTAATTAAATATACAGGACATCGAAAATATTGATGAAGTAACATATATAAGAATAGATCTCCCTTTTTGGAGAGCAATATGGTATCATCATTGACATCTTTTGTAGTGAGTTCTGTAAAGTTGTCCTCACGGAGAGCTCTGATCTAGTGATGCATGGGTGTCTATCTATCTATTCTACTTTATTGTGTTACAATATGCTTAGATGATTGTCTGTCCCTTAATAGCAGTATGGAACCAGACCATAGTTCCAGGATTTATGTCTCAATTACTACCCAGCATGCGACATCTAGTACCCATTGCTATCTTAGGCTTGTTAATAGATTGACTGAGTGCAGGTTCCTCATCAGTTTCTGGTTATATTTTTTGACTATCTTGAAATATTAAATATTTTCCCATTCAGAGTTTCTTTACAATATTATTACTAACAATTGACAATTTTCTCAAGCCTTGAGTGCACATCTGCATAGGCACTTTAATTTATTTTTAGTGCCTTTTCCTCTTTTAAAGGACTGTCTTAGTTAATTTACCCATATGAATGCAAGTTGACTGTGATGGATTGATTTTTGGCCACCTAGATGTTACTTATATACCCTACAACCAGTGGCATATTTAAGCATAGAATTGCAACGTTTGCCTAAAATTGCGTCGCATAAGTTTGATTTAGCATATGTTTAGTGAGCGTGGTAGCCCCCGCACGCGTTCTTCACTGGTAGTTGTGCTTCATGTCTGTTCTTCATATTTAAGGGATTACTATAATCCAATCCAAGTTTAATTTACTTATTCTCTATCAGATAGTAAATTATGTTTTCATCTAATTCACTATCCGATAGAAGAACATATTTGGAACTGTTTTTTACTTGAATAATTTAAAGATTCTGTCTGTAAAGGCTTTAAATAAGTGCTATTTACTTTTGTGTTATTGTTTATATTTTAGGTTCGTGATGAATATCGTACAGATTATGATGGTGGACGCGGAGGCTATGGCAAAATAATTGCTCAGAAGGTGACACCAAATACATTAGAACGCTGACGTAATTATGTATGGGACAATGTTTTAAAAGACTGTGAAAATAATTGGTATCAACACATAGTTGATGTGAATGTGACTACATGAAAAGCATTTTGTAACGAATATTATTAATTTTAAGTATATTCTTACATTAAATAAACTAGTTTCAATAAATTCATGTTTTATATTTAACTTTATTGTTAAATTATGTATACGAAATAATTATAATTGACTATGAATGAATAGTAAAAAAATCATCTTAAACAATAAGCTTTCATTTAAATGCTCTAAAAGTCTAAAAAGAAGAAAATAAAGTTTAAATCTGACTCTTTAACTATTACTTTTCAAAATTAATTATAATTTTAAAATAAATCATTTTCTCAGAAAACCCAAATGTTTATAACTAACTAGCTGACCCGTGCCCACTTCATTGGGCATAATTTTAATAATCCTTTTTAGTACATAGTGTTTTTAAGTTAGACATATGCTGTCGTTGACTTTTTTGTAGGCATTTTCAAGCTCCACATCTTTTCTCTAGAACTCAAAAATATATCTTTCATAGTTAAGGCAGCGTTCGTAGAAACGCTTTCATTCGACCGTTTTTTCTCCGATTCACTTTGCAAAACGGACGTAAAAGCCTTTTTATTTTTCGGTGTTTTATATAGCCAATGACACTCAGCAATAATGTGGCTTTCTATTGGTGAAAGAATTTTTAAAATTGGTTCAGTAGATCCCGAGATTACCCCTTACAATTTAACAAATAAACAAACTTTACTTCTTTATAATATTAGTATAGATTACATCTTTTAAAGTGTTAAAAGGTCTAACAAATAATTAGTTTCAGAGATTAGTGCCATTAGTTATTTTGGCATCCTTTTTAATTAGTCTTAAGAACCCAAGTAAGAGCAACCTTCACTACTTTTTAAAATTACTGAATAAAAACCACAGAGTACATTGGTATTATATTATACCATATATAAAAACTAATATTTGAATAAAAAGAGATGTGTTTTAGATCACAAAGTATAATTAAAAATGGCCAAGAAGTGTATACCTATGTAAATCAAGTAATGTTTATTAGAAATGATCCTGTTAAAATATAGCTCTAAGGGGGCGTCCATAAATTACGTGAGATGTTTAAGGGGGGGATGGGGGTCGAGTACAATCTCATCTAATCTTACGTTGGAGAGACTCGGCAAATATCACGCAATTTTTTTTCTGATTGAAACAAAAATAAACTATTTTGGTCCATTTAATCCAGATTGTTCACGCTTAAGATTTAATCTTGAGCGTAATCGTAATACGAGCAGATGATTTTACTGAAAATTATATGGACATGTTGGTTCCAATAGTCTCTATTGAGACCACGCATGATTCTTAATGGACTGAATTAGAGTAGATATTCTTTTTTTAATCACAGTAGTTACGATTAAGTATTCTATTGTTAAATTTTTATTACATTCATAATTAAACTCTCAGCAATATTGATTACTTGTCCTAACTAGTCGTAAATAAAAGCACGATTTTTTTTTCTTTTAACAAAAACAATCCAACGCGTTTACGTAAGAAACCTACATTCTGAAAAATCTCACGTGAGATTGGGGAGGTTGGGATATGGGGGAGGGGGTTGAATAAATTCTCACGACATCTCACATGGTCTCAGAAAATTTAAAAAACACCTCACGTAATTTATGGACGCCCCTTACATATTCTGTATGTTGTATGCTTTAGGGGGTGTTCAAGTATTACGTAACGCAATTTGGGGGGGAGGGGGTTTTATAAAACTTTACGATGCGTTACAAGGGCGGGAGGGGGCTTCGAATCAAATCAAATCAAAAATATTTTATTTCGTAGGCAAATCACATTACACTTGAAATATGTCAACAACCCGTTGCGTAACATTGATTTTTTTATTTAAAAAAAAGTACTAATCTTAAGAAAATGTTTATTAGGTCTTTGAGCCCATTTAATTATATGTATTTGAATCTTAAGCAAATGCTTATTAAATTATGTGTTATTATTTATTAAATAAATATATGAATAAATAAAATACGCATGTATTTCGAATTAGAAATTCATTGTTTTATTTATTATTACTACCGCAAACGCGATTAAAACAATAACAAAAGTAATTTAGCGACTTTCCGGTAGTTTGTGCAACATAGTTGTGACATTTGGTTAAAAATTTTCAGATGGGTGTTACGTAACGTTTGAGGGGGGGGGAGTTGTACAGGAAAACATTACGGCGTGTTACATATGGGGGGGAAGGGGTCAAAAATTTTACAAAATTTGCGTTATGTAATACTTGAACGCCCCCTTAACATTACAACTTACATTGGATCTGTGAAATTTTAAAAAATTATTATTTTAAAAAATTTTTATTTATATGGCAACCTAATATGGTATAGATAATCAGAAACGTCTTTTATTTGATAAAATTTAATTTTCGGTCGGTTAGGAGATGAGTGAAGGTCACTCTTACTTGGGGTCCTCTACTATATATTAATAATAACGACTGACCCTTTGGACCTTTGCTCGTGTCATAAAGATAGGTATACTAAATTACCTTAAAACATTATATTTGATAAATAACGTTTGAAACTGAAATTTAAATTGTTAAAGCTTATAATAAGATAAGGTTAGTTAAAAAATACAAAGATAGTTTCATTAAAAGACATTTACTTACATTAAACAAGCATACATTTAAGGCATATTCTTTTTCTTAATAATTTAATATTTTATAAAATTAATACTCATAAGATCAAATTTAAGTAACAATATTTGTTTAGTAACTAAAAATATATGATCAATCATAAGACAACATTGATTAAACTTGAAAAAGATAAACATTCATATAAATAAAAATATTAGCTTTTTTATAATCTCAACAAGTAGGTTTATATAACATGGTAAAATTATCAGAATAACACATATAAGTTAATCATTACTATCTAAAAATGCTTTATAATATTTAAGGCACAGCAAAAAGTGCAATTTATAAAATGGACAAAAATGTATAATACATATTGCATAACATCAACAAACATCCTTATCCATACATATTATATGAAGCAAATAAAATTAATAAATAATAATAATAAATAAAAAAATATAAAAGTAAAATGTATAAAGATATAAAAAAATATGAAAAATTCTAGATGACACAGCATAAGCAACCATACGAAATATTTCATCAAGTTTCAGATTCCGTTATTCACTCTTTTGGAGAAGTTTCAGGCAAAAGATCGAACCACATGGTCTTAGCTTCACGGAAGTCGTACTGGTTGAGATGCACTATTACCTGGAATAAAAGATATTATGATTACTTTAGAGGTTAAGGATAAGACTTCCTTTCATAGTGGCCAATCTCGATTAATTACGACAGACGAGCGTTTAATCCAAAAGTGTAACCACTACTTAAAGGCTTATCGTTTTAAGTTAAAGCTTTAAAATAAAACCGTCTATCTAATAATCTAAATCTCACTCAGACTAGCTAAGCAGGAGAATTTATAATGAAAATTTGTGCCCGGAAACATATTATTTAAGTGCATTCTCATGCTCTATTGCACCTTTTACACGACCACAGTGAAACTACTAAAGACTTTCTAAGACTTACTTAACAGAAAAACTATAACCAAAATTAGCCCAACCCGAGATTCAAACCCAGCTCCAGATCTGTAGCCATGTGTGCAAACCTCTAGCATCGGGGTAGTATAGTATATCAATTAAAGTAGCAATAAAATTTAAAAATGATCTACTATACCTGACCAATAACGGGGCTCCCACCGAGAAAGCCCTTGTGTGAGGCGACTGTGACCTCTAGTTGGCGCGAGTGCAGCTCGGTGAGGGGGATGCCCCACTCGAACTGCTCGTCGTACTCCGGCATGCAGTTGTCCTTCACCACCTGAAAATTAGTGTTATCTTAAATATTATTGATTTGTTATAAGAATTAAACAAATTTAATAAAATATATTTAACGTTACGCTCTGGTAGAGCACGTTGATAAGAAAAGCTATAAAGTAATGCTGATTTGAATATCTGGGATTATATCTATACATTTAATAAAATTCTAACCAAGTCAAATCTGTACATTAGATATTTTTTTGGAAAATCTAATTGAAATATAATCTATTGTTTTTTTTTTGTCTGTCTGTCTGTGAGCGCATCAAGAGAAAACCACTGGACTGATTTGGATAAAATTTGGTATAAAGATTGCTGGTTACCCGGGTCAATACATAGGATACTTTTTATTGCGGGAAAATATCTAACTTCTGTGGAATCTCAAGTAACCGTTACAAACCGGCAATAAAACATCACACGGTATGTGAAATCTTTTTTCAGACCCGCGGCGGAAAATGCTAGTATAAAATAGAAGTTTTTCGAATTTGTTTACAAACTTAAGAAAATATAGTCTAAATGTAAAGACATTTATATTGATGTACCTACATAAGGATGTGAATATAATGATGAAAATATTTTTTAGGTATTCCACGTCACACTTTATGTGGTCGTTAGCATTGAAAATATAATTATGATAAAACATAATATACTTTGAAGTTGACAATTATTTGTATATTATGTCTGGAAGGTATGTGAATGTATTTTATTCAGATTATTATGTTATACATTATATATTATATATGTATATAATTTACTTACAAGTGTCTTGCGTTTGGATTCTTTAGAGCGTCCAGGCAGTAAGTATAGTTTAACATAAGGATCGGGCACATTAGCTGGGTCCTTTAGAGGAATATTCCTGTAACAATTAAAATATTCAAATTGTATACAAAATTGCACACTATTTTACAAGATATATATTTAACTAGCGACTCGCCCTCGCTTCGCTCGGGCTCTTCCCTATATTTAACACAGGCAAAGCCGCGGGATCCACTAGTTATGCATATAAACCTTCCTCTTGAATCACTCTATCCATTAAAAAAAACCGCATCAAAATCCGTTGCGTAGTTTTAAAGATTTAAGCATACGTAGGAATACAGGGACAGAGAAAGCGACTTTGTTTTATACTATGTAGTGATTTTAAAATACTTACATAATTTTGTGTACCACAATGTAAAGGATTTGATTTTGCATGCTATAGCGAAGAGATAGCAAGATGCGTCCTAGGCCCGCTTCACCTGCAGATCTAGTGAACAAATATTTTTATTAGATACATAATATGGAACATAATTCATTTCAGAAGTTATTGTTTCTTTTGCAAACGTTATACATCAACAGTTAGTAATAAAAATATATGTAGAGGGAGATAAGTACACATTTACTTTTAATTAGCATGCACTAAATATAAAGCTTGTACATGAAAATTTGAAGATTATTTTTTTACTTTTTTATTAATTATAAAATTATCAATAATTTAAGTATTTACGTAGTCAACGAAGAAGTCCTGTGAACTAGTTTAGGAGAATCACGTTCGGGCTGACTCTCTTGGGGTACATCTGTAATAATAAAAATCAATTATAATTTCGTAAATTTAAAATGTTGTTTCAATACTTATATTAATAAAAACATAAAAATTAAAAAGTGACAATATGTCGATATCGAAAAATATGTATCTTATTAATACTTACCAACTTCCTTAATGATTTGCTCAACAGGAATTGATTTTTCAGGCTCTTTACCTACATTTGGAAGTGAGTCCTGAATGTCTCTGAGTTCTGAGTTCGTAGGTGGCTTTATTGGTTCAATAACTGAAAACATTTTTATTTTAAGCTTAAAAAAGTTACAATTCTGAAAATAAACAGTTTAACACTACAATCATATTTTCAAAATATCTTTTGTTCAAATAAATTTCTAATTATATTTATTTGTATCACTTAAAAATGAAGTAGTAGTTATACTATTACTTTAAATATACGCGGTGGAGTATTTAATATAAACAAGATAACGGATATCTTAAATGAGCAATACAAACCTGGTGGAATAGCAAGGCCGTCAATAGCGTCGGAAGTGGGCGCCTCGGGCTCACTGGGCGCTATGGACACAGTCTCTTCGTCTATGATCTCCTCCTTTTCTGCTTCTTTAAGGATCTGAATAACATAAATACATTTATATAAAACGCCCGAGTTATATATTTTATTATGTTTAAGTATGTATAGCATACTAATAGGATTACTGTTTTGAATGTAAAGATATATTTGTTACTCCTTCATGAAACGACTGGGGATGGACTTGGATGAAATTTATTAAACAGAGATAGTCAATGAATTACAGTAACACATATACTGTTAGGTATCTAGGAAAACACTTGAAAGTGGTGTAGGACAACTCGCTAGTGATATATTACTATTGCATTATTACTCTTAATTTATACTAATTTAAACTAAAAGAAAAATATAAAAAATTAAATCACCTTTAATTGTAACGCTAGAATAATCTTAGACTCTGGCCCAGATTTCTGCAAGTTCATTGGCTGGTTCAGCATAGTGAGGCTGTTTTGTTTCAACAGCCCTGATATCGCATAGCTCAGCTGGCCGAGCTGGCTGCCTGTCTTTTGATCTAGAACCTGCAGTTACACACATTATTATAATAAATATTGATTATAAGTGGATGCTTACAATTCTTGTTAAAATCATGTCAACTATGAAAGGCTTTTATTTGATATTATTTGACTATATTGAATATGTATAAGTCTGTTGTATTGTTTCAAAATTAATTGATTGGTAATGAATTTAATTAATTAATTGGTAAGAATTAAATACTTAAATATATTCGTGCATTTTGTAAAGTTTTATCATTTAACAAAAAACAATCTACCGATATTTGAAAAGTAAGTAAAAAATCTCTTCTAGAAATCCCATTAGGGAAAATTCGAACCGTGAATAAATTACTAATTTTTAAATAACAACCAACCTTGATCTCTAGCACATCGATTTCAGGGTTCTGCACGAGGAAGGAATACCCGATCTCGTACACGGGGCTGTCGGTGCGCATCTGCACCGCGGTGTTCTCCGTCTTCTTGCCGAGCGTCACCGTGAGGTAGGGGTCGGGCCGAGACTGTACGCGCGCATTCTGTACATATTATTGTTAAATATATTGGGACATTATTACACACAGCGCCATCTAGTTCCGTTGTAAGCTACGAGGCTTGTGTTACGGATACCAGATAGTTGATATACTACATATATAAGTTTAAATGCATATATATTACTAGCTGACCCGTGACTGACCCATATAAAAGTTAGACATATGCTGTCGTTGACTTTTTTGTAGGCATTTTCAAGCTCCACATCTTTTTTCTAGAACTCAAAAATATATCTTCCATAGTTAAGGCAGCGTTCGTAAGAAACGCTTTCATTCGACCGTTTTTTCTCCGATTCACTTTGCAAAACGGACTACCACGTAAAAATTTTTTTTATTTTTCGGTTTTTTATATAACCTATGACACTCAGCAATAATGTGGCTTTCTATTGGTGAAAGAATTTTTAAAATCGGTTCAGTAGATCCCGAGATTACCCCTTACAATTTAACAAATGCACAAACTTTACTTCTTTATAATATTAGTATAGATAAATATTAACACCCATGACTGGAGTACAAACATCTGAGTTAAACAAATGCCCCCAGCGGGACTTGTACCCGCGACCGCTGGCGCAAGTAGAGTCACTACAAACTTTTTATTTTATATCATTAGCAATTATTATTTTATATTATTATGTAGTATTTTAACCCTATAGAGCTATTGTCAATTTTAATTTAATTTGTAAAAAAAAACAGATCAAGAGCAAAAATAATATTAGTCCCGCTTTCTTTCGCAAGTCCTTCTCAGGTCAGAGGCTTTTTTTCCGAACTGGTAGTAGACTCATGACGTTCAGTAAAAACTGTAATAGTTTTATGTCGAATAAAATATGTTGAATTTGAATATTAATATGTTACGAGGTCTTGATAATGATTTAGGATTATGTTATATATGTTTAAATTAAGGAACATAAACATTCACTTAGTTAATAGTAACGCACTCAAAATATGTATGCATTGCATACAACAAACAAGATTACATAATGTGAAAATGTAAAAATCTTAAGTGACTTACAGTTCTCCAGGCATAAGCTCAGCTTTGCATTTATGTGAGTGCAGTGTACGGATAGGCACGACCGAAGGAGTAGCGCGTTGCGAGTTGGTTTAAACCTGTTTTAACTGGTTTTTGATGCGCGGCTATTGGCTTTTAGCTATCACTCACACAAATGCAAAGCTGAGCTTACGCCTCGAGAACTGTAAAGTATTACTCACGGGTAAATTCTTGCACGAATCAATATACACGGAGACCACCGCCGAACTAAGCTCTGCGTTTTTCACCAGTTGAGTTTCAGTGAGGGCCTGAATAAAAACACTTATATTGATATTTTGTGGTATATTCTAACAACAAAGTTCATGTAAAAAAAGAATATCTACAGACGTTAGGTGTCCCAAAAATTAAAATTTCTTTACGATTTGCTTATCAACTTAAGAGTTGCAAGCCTGGGTTTGAATATTAATATTTTATGTTTTCGAGTAAAATAATGTAGGTATATCACACTCACATGGCTGAGATCCAAGAGGTCAGTGGATAAGCGATGCCAAGACAAACGTAAATGTACTTTCCCAGATTTAGCTTGCTGAAGTGTTTGCCACTGAAAAAGCATAATTTAATATATTGAGTATATTGTGTATTATATATGTATAAGCAAATTTTTAATATTTGCTTATACATATATAATACACAATATACTCAATATACTGTATAGTTATTAAGAATCTTACCGTATCCAAGCGACCCGCGCGTACAACTTGAGAGATGTCCAAAGAACACCTGTGTTGGACAGATATGAAATATTTCTTAAATATACATTTAAGAGTTATCATACAATTTATATTGATTAAAATGTATTTTATAAATTAATATCCATATAGATATATTCATCTTTACAATCTATACATCTATACATGTAATGTTTTACAGACTTTCACTAAATGCACATGAAAGTATAGACGGTACTAACTAAAAAACAATTTTTTTAATTTTTGTCAGTCTGTCTGTTTGTTCTGGCTCTTAATCTCTGAAACTGAATTGATTTTAATGGGACTTAGGCTACTTTTATTTTGGAAATTTTATTAAGTTTAATTACGGGACGGATTTTTGTGCTACTAACTTTAAATTTGGCAGGGAGTTTCATAGAAGAATTATACTAATTACATGGATAATATTTAAAAATCAATTAAAATGTCATACACTAGAAACATCATCTTATTAATAAACGCGCTTCAGCCAAATATACTTAATCATGCAATATAAAAATTACAACATTCCTTTCTACCGAATAAGTTAAGAATCGCAAATTTCTGTAAGGTATTACGTTTATCAACAAGAGGTTTAAAAGTTTAACAAAGACAAGCACAAAAATCACGGTTGTATTAATTAATAATCAATAATGTATCAGTAAAAAATCTTAGCAACCGTTCATAAAATAGGCCACGTCAAATTTTAACCTAAAACACAATGCTATGTCACATTTTCTACAATATGAAATGAAATCACGTTTCCTTAGACCTCCTAACATATCCCATCTAGTCATCACCACTTGTACACCTCTCATCGTAAGTGCGAACGAATTTTATGAACGGCCCCTATCAAATAAAAACGCTGTTTAATAAAGGTATTTTGCGGTGTCAGTACTTATAGTTAAACAAAAATTACAAATAAAAAGTCATACTTATATTTGTTTATATAAAAAACATAATAAAAGTACAACTTTAATCAAATTAGTATTGTTAAGACAAATATAATTGTGACAGTCGTGCATCGAATGAGCAGCTTCGTGATTGTGTAAAATAGTGGCTAAAAGTTACGATAAATGAACTTATCTTGTGCATATTAAAGTACCCAGTTTTAACACTATACCGCGATAGATTCTTAATTTTCATGCTGCATGCTCTTTTAGGAGACGTTTATTTATTTTTAATCTGTAATTAATTAATTTGAATATTATTTGTTGGAGTATTAAATATGTTGAGTGATAAGAGTTAAAAACTATTGTGTGTTAATTGTGATTTTATCAATTTCTTTGATAAATAACATAGAATGTCTATTAGTAATGGGATGGTGCTTATAACTTTATTATTTTTCATAATAACATAGTGTTTACTAATAATATACCATGTGTAAAATCAATAAATCACTAATTTTTTTTTAACCAATATATATTAACTATGGAGATACTAAGGAGGTTAACCTCGAAACAATTTTAATTTCATATGATTTTTGCTTTTAAATAAGTACGATATATTATAAGTTTGCACCATATCAGTATGCTATAGTCCAGTCATTATAGGGGTTGACCTATAATGACTGGACTAAAGCTATTCAATGTAAAAAACAATGTTAAACGAGTATATTATGAGTAGTTTCACTCCATAGTCGCGTTGTATCCTACATATGTATGTAACTAAACAAAATGCACTATTTGTATGTGTATAAGTCGGGTGACCGGTATCGGGTTGGGTGAGTCGGGTGAGTTGGATGAGTCGGGTGAGTACAGGCCGCAATGAGTGAGTGAGGTGTGCACGATGCGCGAGCGCGACCGACCTGCCCAAGTGTTCGTCCCTGCCCGCGCGGTCCCAGTCGTATAGCTGTACGGTAGCGCGCACCGAGCAGTGGCGCAGCACAGACTGTCACAACCCACCACTTTCATGTTATATAATATATTACAATTTTTTTAACAAATTAGTTCGAAACAATATAGCAGTTTAGTACATTAGTTTGCTTTTGGGAAATCAGTAAAATATATATTTTGATATATAAATAAATATAAATAATAAAATAAACAAAAAAATTCCAAATCCTAAGTCTATCTAGATTTGTATGCCACCCAGATAAACAAAATTATAAACACACCACACGGTATTAGACAAAGATATTTGCTAGTTAAACTAAAAGGGGAATCAGCTATCAATCTTTACATCACTAATAAAAGCTGAAAGAACATAATATTTTGTAACATAATAATAATTAAAATAATTAAATGACAATAATAGTGATATAAAGAATTAATACAGGTGGGACGCAAATAAAACGACACAATATACGCGGCACGGACCTGCCGAGATAGTCATCGTTCTGAATGCCCATCCCCGGGTCCCAGTCCCACAACTCGCACTGCAGCACCTGACTCTTTCTCGAGCTTATTATCGCCTTCGGAACAAATCACAATATAATTAATTTTGCTTTACATTTTTTTTGAATCTGTTTTCAAACAACATCGAAACACAATGGATTGTTTATAACTTTGTATATAATATGTACTATAATAATATATCATTGTACCTAATTAAAGAAAATGGTACTTATGTATGAAATATAAAAGAAAAAAATGGTTCAGTAGTTTTTTTGAAGTTACATACAACAAACATATTGGTACAATTTAGTAAAATATCTGTAATATTTAAAAATATATGTAAATAGGTACTGTGGTATAAAAACCGTTGACATAACTATATGCGGAATAATATAATTCTAAATTTATTAGTACTATAATATAATATATAGATATAAATAGGGAGTTAATAGTTAAAGCAGAAAGCATATTTTAATTTAAATTTTACTTTTAAAATGCAGGAATATTGTTTTCATAAAACTATAAAAGAAACCACAAAATTCCAACAATTTAAAAGCACTCAAACTAAATGCTACTAAATTAAGCAAAACTGTTTGATTGAGAAAATGTATTGAAATAATAATACAGTATTTTTAACATTCAGCAAAACATTTTCTCCATCAATTAATTATAAGTGCATCTAAGTTTAAAATACACAACAAATACAAGCACATAAACTAGCTTACCAACGCAATGCGTGCCACTACAGCAAAGCTTGGGGCATGACACGACTATAAAATATAAAAATCAGAATACTTCCCGACTTTGAATCTTATGATATTACCCATAAGGTTGCCAAAGTCAAACCACCACCATCCACTGGCTCACCTAATATATACCAACTGGCCCCCTCACAGCACTCACCTGCCCAACTTGTCATCATCGTTGCCTTCGTCCTTGTCGAATACTTCGACATCCAACGTTTGCCCCAGCGTTTGCATTATACGCGCCTGTACGCCCGACGCAAACATAAGTAAGGAAAACAAAATCATTTCTCGCTCATTCAATTACTAAACTAATAGCAAAATAACATTCGTAATAAGTAAGCGGAGGATTTAGAAAATTTAGAAAATAAAATGGCATGTAAAGAAAAAGTACAAATATATCAAAGACGACTAAATAATATTAAAATAAAGAAAACTAAGAGAACATTTGTAATCCATATTAATTTTAATTTCAATAATATCAGACTTTTTAAATGTATTGACATAGGTACATTGCGAATTTGGGTATTATGCAGAAATAGTGTTAGCATTTTTAAATAACAATCTAAGGTCATAGTACAACCGATGATGGATGTTTATCGTAAAAAAATGAAATTTAGGCCAGAGAAAAGACAAGTAAGAAAATAGACAAAATCAGAATATTGCAAAAATATATTGTAAAAAAGCCTGATTTTATCTGTTTGAGGCAGTTTTTGTATTAATATCATTTGACATTTATATTCCAAACAATTAATTTCTTTATATGGACATTGTTTAATTTAATAAGATTAGTACGTCGCTACATTGTACAAATTAAAACGAAAAGATCCCATGCAGCATTTTTTGGATAATGTTAACTGAAAAACTAAAACGTCCCTAGGAATGAAATTTTCTATTATAAACAATAATGAATATATTAAAATGGAAAATCTAGGAAGAAATTAATAGTGCCTTTTAAAATAAAAAAGAAACATATTAGATTTTCCATTTGCACGACTTAAATGCATAGATTTTGCGCATACCGTAGATTTTTTATATACAAAGTTAGTCATTGTGAGATTGTAATGCAAACATTTGTCAAACATTTTGTTAATTCACTGTTATATGGAAAAATTATCACTTGCAAATTCTTATCACATAAAACATTCAAAAAACAAACACCAAAAATATTCAAAGTACTCACCAAAGAACCACAACCATATACTAAGTGAACACAAAAGTTTGGAATATAGCGGAAATATGTTCGATAATAGAATCTACAAGCATAGTAAAAATAATAGTAAAATTGTTATTAAAAGTGTTCAACAGGTGCATTACCCGTAACCATGCTGAGTACCCGTATAAAATATTATTATTATGTTTAATCACCTCACACCAGTACTCCCAGCGCGGGTTGATGTTGTTGTCGATGTGCTTGGTCTTCCACTGCTGGGCGCCTACTGTTATAATGGCGTAAGGATCAGACTTACCCTTGCCTGGAATATGCACAGAAGTAAGTCATTATTTTCTAATTATAACTATGTAAATTGTACTATTTTAACTATTACAAATTCTTTAATATATAAGATGAGTAAAGTATGTTTATAAATATTGTTAGTTAATTTATGTCATTTATTTCTACTTACCCAGCATAGAAATATCTTTCTTCATCAGATTCTGAGCCTGTACTAGGTGAATTCGAAGGACACCCTAAAAAGACAATTTGTACATTATAAAATACTGTGTTGCAGCTGCTGCTATGCTAAGTAAATATGTCGCATGAAACTTTACAATAGAAGATTATCAACTTACTTCTGGTTCAGGCATGCGCAAGTCCACAGTAGGAATTTCATCACTTAATTTTATAGACAACTTATTCGGGAGCACCATCATTCTAGATATTTGATCTACAATACATCTACGCAGTATATCACTGTGGGAATAAAAGGAAAATATTATTATGCATATAATATAATAGGGTGTCTGTTATTTAGTTATCCACCCACTCGTACAAAACGGAAATTTTATATTTAAAAAACAATTAATAATATTGTTTATATAATTATTAATACATCAATAAAATAAATAAATAAATAAATAAAGCCTTTATTTACTACTAAAATACATCTTAACATGTTATTATACAAACGTGTTTTATATTCACTATTTTTCAATCTTTTTTTTTTTTTTTTTTTTTATCACTGTATATCTGTTACATCGGTAGTGTTAGTAGTCGCCTCGCGGGCGTAGGCCTCCCCCAGTCTTTTCCATGTTTTCCTATCTCTAGCTTTTGACATCCAATCAGGTCCAACTTTTTCTACGAATACATCTGCCCATCTTTTCTTTGGTCGACCTCTCTGTCTTGTTTCATCTCTTGGTATCCATTCTGTTACTCTTTTCGTCCATCTGTTATCGTCCATTCTACATATATGTCCTGCCCATTTCCACTTTAAAGATCGTATAATTTCTATTATATCCTTTATTCCTGTTTTTTCCCTTATAATTGAGTTTCTTACTCTGTCTTGTTGTCTTATTCGCAATAGATTGCGTTCCATTTTCCTTTGACATATCTTAAGCCTGTTTTCATCTTCTATTCTTAGTGACCAACTTTGGCAACCATATGTTAAGCATGGTACTATAGCTACTTCGTAAAGTCTTTTCTTAATTTTTATATCTATCTCCTTATTTTTCATGATTTCTTTTAAACTCCAAAATTTTCTCCATGCTATAGCAAGTCTCCGGTCGATTTCATTTCTGGTGTAGTTATCAAATGAAACAATTTGGCCTAGATATACCCAGTCGTTGACGTACTCTATCTTATTTCCCTCCACGGTAATATCTATCTTTTCGCCGTTAGATAATATTTTCGTTTTTGCTGAATTTAATTCCAGTCCGACCTTTTCACTTTCTTTGGCAAGCTCAACTAGCATATTTTCAAGGTCTAATGGGTTTTCTGCAAAAACGACAATATCATCAGCGAATCTTAAGTGGCTTAAGTATTCTCCGTTGATTCTTATCCCTTTACTATCCCAATTTATATTTCTAAATACTGACTCTAGTACAGCAGTGAAAATTTTCGGTGAGAAAGGATCGCCTTGACGGACGCCTTTCTGAATCGGAAATGTCTCGCCTTCTCTTTCTAATCTTATTTTTGCTTTTGAGTTCAAGTACAATTTTTTTAATAGCTCTACATATTCTTTTTCTACATTTTGCTCTATTAAAGAATTCCAAATTGCTTTGTGGTTTAAAGAGTCAAATGCTTTCGTGTAATCTATGAAACATAAATATATAATTTTCCCATATTCGTTTGCTTTCTCTATAATTTGAGCAACAACATGTATATGATCTATGGTGGAAAAATTTTTACGAAAGCCAGCCTGTTCTCTCGATTGATGTTCGTCTAATGTCTTGGTAAGTCTATTTAATATGATTTTGGAAAATATTTTGTACATGTTTGACATCAAGCTTATCGGTCGATAGTTATCGATAATGCTCTTATCCCCTTTTTTATGCAGTAATATTATAGTAGATATTGTCCACTGGTAAGGAATTACTCTTTCATTTAGAATTTTATCGAAAAGAATTTGTAGTGGGTTTTCTAATGGTTCTAAAAGTGATTTCAAAATTTCATTTGATATGTTGTCTTCACCAGGCGTCTTATCATTTTTTTGTGTTTGAATTGCCAGTTCCAATTCGCTTTTTAATATATTTAAAACTGTAGTTTCTCTACTTACTGGGTTTTGGTTTTCTTCATTTTCTTTTCCGTTGTTATTGTAGAGATTTTTATAATATTTTGTCATTTCCTCAATAATTTGTGGTCTTCTACTTAATATGTTTTTTCCTGATCTAGTTTTTATATTTTCTATCCATTCCTTTTTGTCTTTTAGTTCTTTATAAGCTTTTTTTACGGCTCCAAATTTTTCTATATAATTTTTTAACTTATTTAATTTGTACATTTTCTTTTCATACCTTAAAGATCTGTTAATTTTTTTACTAAGTTGTGTAATATTTTTCCTTACTGTCTTTGTTCTCTTTTCCTTGTATAGGGTTGCTCTTTGCATCAAAAGTTCTCGGACGCTTTCTGATATTTGATATTTTTTATTTATGCTCTTTAAAGTTAGTGTCATGAATTTTTGTATTTGTGTTTCGAGGGCATTATATTGGCTTTGAATTTCATTTGTTCCTCTCAAACATTCCATGAACTTGCTCTGCCAAAATTGAAGTTGTTCTTCAGAAAGAGATAGCGTGCTATTTATGCGCTTATAATTATTATTCCTAATAATGTGCCTATTTTTCTTAGATGTTTTCACTGCTACTTTGCATCGAATCATGCGATGGTCAGTATAAAAGTTTAAATTATTTATGATATCGAACCTTTTAATTATGGTGGGTTGGTTTGTCATAATAAAATCTATTTCGTTGAGACAGCGACCATTCGGTGATCTCCAGGTCCATTTTCTACTTGATTTTCTTTTATATAGGCTATTAACAATACTTAGGTTATTTTCTAATGCAAATTCTATTAATTTTTGACCATTTTTACTTCTTTCACCTTTAGAATGTATTCCTATTATCTTCTGTTCGCCATTTCTTCTCCTACCGATTTGGGCATTAAGATCCCCCATCACTATAAGATACTTACAGTTTACATACTCTATCGCATTTTGTATCGTATTATAAAAAGTATCTATTTCATTTTCGTTATATTTTTCTGTCGGCGAATAGACCTGAATAATCGATATGATTTTCTTATCAGAAAGTTTTATTTCCATGATTGCTACTCTATCTGAGAACGTTTTTAACGATAAAATTCTGTTTTTCATTGCCTTTTTTATTAAGAAACCGACGCCGTTTCGGCCGTTGGTACTATGTGAGTGAGAATACATCAATAAACTCAACAAAAATATGTTGAGACATATTACACACCGCGATCTAGTTCCGTGGTAAGCTACTTGTATTACGGACACCAGATATTTGATACACTTATATAACGGTAGCCCAGCGGTAGCGCGCACGCTTGGATAACCGAGTGATGCGAGTTCAAATCCGGGTCTCAAACCTCTGACATTTTCATGTGTGAATCATTTCTGTCATGATTACCACTTGTCTTACGGTGAAGGAAAACATCGTGAGCAAACCTGCATAATACCTAACAAGTTTTCGAAAGACATGTGAAGTCCGCCAACACGCACTAGGCCAGCGCGGTGGACTATGGCCTGACCCCCCTCGTATTGAGAGAGGCCCGTGCCCAGCAGTGGGACGTTAAAAAGGGCTGATGATGATGATATAAATTTAAGGTGCTTCTAAACGGGCAATAGTTTTGTGCAATATGTGGCTGCAATAGAGTCGCTGGTAACATTGCAAGCAATATAAGCAATATTGCAGTACTGTCCCGTATCGACAATCATGTTTGGTATGGCCGCGTATGGCCGATATTGCCATCGATCGCTCAGCGATCGTCCGATTTTCTACTATTTTGCAAGACCAGTCCTATTGTTGCTTCTACGCGACTGAAGTTTGCTGTGAGTGACGCCGTGATTTATTGCTATATTCTAGGCTGGTAGGGGGGTGATGTCACTCGCGTCCGTAGGAGTTACCACCTTTTCCACGAACAAGGCTCACCCTACACGTGCCCCCTGGGTGGTGCCAAACGAGTTGACAACGCCGAGTAACAGGCGGCGGTTAAATAACCTGTATTCGGGCTCCCACAAGCCCTGAGGGACTAAATCCCCTCTAAACAGCTGTGGCAGTAGTACCTTTGGAAAGTGCTTCTAGTTTCTTCCTACCACACATTGCACAAACACCATTACTCACCTGACATAAAGTACACCTCATCCATCAGACAGACACATAACACCATACATTCAGTAACACTTAAACGCCGAATATCGGGCGGCGGTACATAACCCGACCTACGTGAGTTAGCTTGCGTCGGCTAGCAGGAGCCTGGAGGAGTTAAATTACCACCAAACGTCTGCATATAGTGCCTTGGGAAAGTGCTATATCTATTTTTCCCAACCCACCTTTTTATATGAAAATGTCGAATAATGAGAAATGCGATTTGCCATGCGATCCGGCTAGCCCCCGGCGCTCACGGGTATCCGGGCCTGTGAGTGAGAAATTGGTTACCGAAGACTACATAGGAGCGGTCGACCAGGCTTCTGTGCTAGTGAATGCTACTGGCCCTACTAAAAAGCTTATACAACAGGCGTTCCATCCGAGCCTTTTTGTTACAAGACCCAGATCTTCCTCAGTAGGAAACATCTCCTCAGCCATCAATATAACAAACATAACACCCTCTATGGCAGCAGAAAAAAAATCTGAAGATAGTGAAAACTATGAAGGGCAATTCCCTCCATCTTGGCAAAGAATACCAACTGAGCGAAATCCTAAAAGGAAAAAAGTATCAAATAGCCCACCAACTACTAAAATTGAACACAAAAGTAATAATGTTACCACTTCAAATCGGTTTAGTGGCCTCCCAATAGACTTGACAGATGAACCAACGAATGAATATCACAAAAAAGTCATCAAGCCACCTCCTATTATTCTCTATGGAATAGATGATGTTTCGAAATTAACAGAATTACTAAATAGCACAATTGCAAGTAATAGCTACACCTACAAAGTCATTAACAGAAACTTAGAATTGCTACCCAGTCCACTGAAGTTTATAAAAATATAATTGAACTGATGCGTAAAAATAGTCTCATTGGTCATACTTTCACACAGAAACAGAATAAATGTTACAGAATAGTGGTTAAGAACCTTCATCACACCACACCAATAGAGGCCATCATTGAAGAAATTGAAAAATCAGGTAACAAAGTCAGGGGTGAAGTGATTTGTGCAAAGTCTAGGAAAAATAAAATGCCATTGAACATGTTCTTTGTGAACCTTGAACCCAGTGAGAACAATGCAAAAGTAAAAGACATCGAATTCATATATAACACTAGAGTTAAGATAGAAGATCCAAAGAAAACAAATGAGATCCCACAATGCACTAGATGTCAGCAATATGGGCATACAAAAAACAACTGCATGCGTCCATTTAGATGTGTTAAATGTGCTCAAGGACACCGAACCACTGATTGCCCAAAAAAGGATAGAAACTCACCGGCCACTTGCACTCTCTGTCTTGGAAATCACCCTGCTAATTACAAGGGATGTCAAGTGTACAAAGAAATCAGAGCAAGGAAAATGGGTATGAAAAAACCAGACACAAATTCTAAGGATCATGGCAAACCAAGTACAAGCATACCTTTTCGGCCTGATGATTTTCCACCACTTAAGCCCAAAGATACCTATGGTAGACAACAACCAACAGCGAACATAGAAAAAAATGAACGACAGGGTCCTCCCATGACTCACGCGAACTCAACTGGATACTGGGAAAAAAGAACACAGAGCACACAAGCTCAGCCAACAAATTTGTTAGAACAAATAATATTAAAACAATCTGAAAAGATAGACATACTTATACAACAACTAGGTACCCTCATGGGACTCCTAACGACTGTAATAGCCCAATGTAATCAGAGAAATCCATAAGAATTGCCACCTGGAATATAAATGGGTTATCATCGAATAAAATTGAAGTTGAAGCCTTTATTCATTGTAATAAAATTGACATCCTCCTATTAACAGAAACTCACATGACGGACGAAAGAACAGTCAAATTTAAAGGATATAGCACATATTATACTAATCACCCAGATGGAACATCACACGCTGGAGCGGCTGTCATAATAAAAGAAAATATTAAACACCATGTGCTTCCCAACTTTAGACATGAGTATCTGCAGGCTTCTATAATATCGGTAGATAGCTGGCAAGGAACCTTAAATGTCGCTGCCGTGTATTGCCCTCCCCGACATAGGATCTCAGAAAACATGTTTATTGAGTTCTTTCTAACACTAGGCACGAAATATATAGCTGGTGGTGATTGGAATGCCAAAAACACCACGTGGGGATCAAGATTGACTACTACCAGAGGAAGAGAACTTAAAAAAGCAGTTGACCTAAATCATCTTAGTATCCTGTCCACTGGAGAACCAACTCACTGGCCAACTGATCAAAACAAAAACCCGGACCTCATTGACTTCTTTATTAGCAAAGGACTGTCAGGGGTATACACAAGAGTCGAATCGTGTCTAGATGGATCATCCGATCACACACCGGTTATATGTACCTTAAGTACTACAGTTATCTTTAAAGAACCACTAGATACCCTATACAATAAAAAAACAGACTGGGAAGCCTTTCGGGACTATATAGAGGACAAAACGAACTTGCATATGTCTCTCAAAACGGAAGATGAAATTGAAAATGCCGTTAGATATGCAACCAACCTTATTCAAGAGGCAGCATGGCTATCTACTCCACATATGGACTTCGCACCACATATTCGAGACTACACCCTGGCAATCCGCAACAAGATAACTGAAAAGAGAAGTCTTAGAAGAAAGTGGCACACTAGCAGAAACGAGCATGACAAACGACTTCTCAACAAAGCGCAAAAGGAATTAAAAACCATGCTAGACGAAAATGAAAACGCAACTCTACAAGATCGGCTAAAAACACTGTCCCCACACAAAGCAGAAGATTACTCCTTATATAAAATTACTAGGAATCTTAGGAGATCCAAGGAACACGTACCACCACTTAGGAAAATTAACGGCAACTGGACCAGAAACCCTTCAGATAAGGCGGACTTATTTGCCCAATTTCTGCAAGGCGTATTTAAACCTAACGACCCAGATCCTTCGTATCCAGAAGACGAGATAGATATCGTTATTGATAGTGATCTACAAATGTCGCTTCCAATACGACCAGTAACACCAAGAGAAGTTCGCAAATATATCAACAACCTAAAGTTAAAAAAAGCGCCTGGATATGACCTTATAACAGCTGAAGTTTTAAAAAAATTGCCAAGAAAGGGAATTGTGCTGATTACTGTTATTTTCAATGCAATATTACGATTGCAGTACTTTCCCTTGCTTTGGAAAGTGTCTATCATAAACATGGTACCTAAGCCTGGAAAGCCTCCAACTGAAGTATCTTCATACAGACCAATAAGCCTTCTCCCTCTACTTTCTAAACTGTTAGAGAAAATAGTTCTCAATCGTCTCCCCCCAGTCCTAGAAACACAGAAAGTAATACCAGACCACCAATTTGGCTTTCGTGCCCATCATGGAACGACTGAACAAATTCACCGAGTTGCACACACAGTCCGACAAGCTCTAGAAAGGAAAGATTATTGCTCAGCTGTATTCTTAGATATTCAGCAGGCCTTTGACCGTGTCTGGCACAAAGGCTTACTCTACAAACTGAAAGTATGCTTACCTAACACCTTGTATATGCTTATCAGGTCCTATCTGTCCCAACGTTTATTCCAAGTCAAGTGTGACGAAGGCCTGTCTGCCTTCTGTAACATTGAAGCGGGAGTACCACAGGGATCTGTATTAGGCCCTGTTTTATATACAGTCTACACTGCTGACTTACCAATGTCAGAGGATGTGATCACAGCAACTTACGCCGATGACACTGCCGTACTTGCTTGCAGCAAAGACGCCAACACTGCATCGCTTAAACTACAAGAACATCTAGTCAAAATAAGTTCCTGGCTGAAAAAATGGAGAATAAGAGCTAGTGCAGTGAAATCAAGCCATATAACCTTCACCTTGAAAAAAGGAGATTGTCCACCTGTCAAACTAGATGAGACCATCCTACCCCAGAAAACAACAGTCAAATACCTAGGTATACATCTGGATAGAAGATTGACCTGGAGGGATCACATTAAGGCAAAACGGGATCAGGCCAACTGGAAGTTTCGTGAACTATACTGGCTGATAGGCAGACAATCCTCATTAAGCTTTGAAAATAAAGTTCTCATATACAAAAGCATCATTAAACCGGTGTGGACGTATGGCATTCAGCTCTGGGGTTCAGCAAGCCACTCAAACATTGAGATACTCCAGCGCTTCCAAAACAATGTTTTAAAGGTTTTATGCAACGCACCCTGGTTCGCTAAAAATTCAGAAGTGCACGAGTATACAGGAATCCCCACAGTGAAGGAAGAAATAGACAGGTCACTTGTGGCCTATAAACGGAGACTCGAGTGCCATAAAAATTATTTAGCAGTTCAGCTTACGGATGCTAGTGATTGCATGTTCCGCCTGAAAAGGGCTAGATTGGCTAACATATAGTATAAATCATCAAATATACTTATAATATTAAAGGGCTGTCACATCATTGGATGTGCAAGCCCAAATTGAGAATAGGAACCACAGATCTGTTTATGGTCCAAGGACTGATCGCAGATGGCTAAAAGGGAAAAAAAAAAAAATATTCTAGGCTATTGTTGTTTTGTCAGTTGATACGTTACCTTGACAATAATATAATTGCAACACATTGCCCGGCCACAAATTGCTCGGTCATTGTTGCAATATCAGCCACACATTACAGAAAAATATTGCCCGTTTAGGAGCATCCTTAAATGCATACATATTATAAATATAAACACCCATCAAGTACTAACATTTGGGCTCAAAAAATGAATCAGCGAGACTCAAACCCGAGACGGCTGGCGCAGAAAGTCAAACGTGTCGTCAAAATAAGTAACATTTTGTGGCAAACTGTAAATGGCAATGTTTAAACATTAATGCAAGTGTCAGCTACCTAAATCCAGGCATGTCGAGGACATCAGCGGCGCCCACAAGGTTGAAGTCGATGGACGGATTGTTAAGGAAGAACACCTGCAGGCCTCCCACCAACGGCATTTTGGTGATCAGGGGCTTCATCACCACGCGCACCATTCCATGGATCTGGCAATAGTTATTTAAACATAAGTAGGTTACCATCGCTATACTGAATTAAGGCAAATTCAGATTTACATAAAAATTGCATAGACATTTTTTCGGGCATTATGAATGCAAAAGTTTGTGTGTATGTGGGTGTTTGTAGATTTGGAGGTTAGTAGGTACATACACAGATAAACTATACCTTGAAAAAACACATGCGCTAATATGAGTCACTGACGCAAACAAGTATTTTTCAAGTAATTTTTAATGCTATACTCTTTAGTTATGAGCATTCATTAAGCTTAGATAAATTACAGTGCAACACTATTTTTGACTAAGTAAATATTATTATGTCTTATATTTCATAGTGTGATTCTGGCCTAATTCCTATCAGTTATCAAGCACTTAGTACCTGAAGGTCCTTAATTCCTCCACGAATACGCTGGAGGACAAATGAGATATCGCAGTCACCAGCATAACTGTAAATTTAAATTAAATATGTATTAAATAAAACACTCCTATACTTTATTTTATTTAATTTATTATATTAAAAGCATATTAATACCTTAATATTAATTAAGAGAATCTCTTTACACAAAAATTAGTATTATTAACTTATTATAGAGATTAATTATGAGCAATGTGTTAGGTACCAATTATAGGTTACTAGCATTCTCGCGGCTAAAGACCGGAAACCAAATTCTTTCTGATTCGCGTGGTATGATACCTCGCAGAAATAACGCCCGCTGTTCCCGTAGATATTGATGTTCTTTAATATTGTGGAACATTTTTTCGTTCTATCATCAATAGTTTTCGCAGCGCATGCGATGAAAGATATTTTATAGGCATTTTTTTTACACCTTGGGTAACATTATTATACTTTAGGATGGATCCTTATTTTTTCCTTGCAGTTAAAATAGTCTATATTAATCAGTAATAATGTAGCATTCAAATGGTGAAAGAAGTTTTAAAATCGGTCCAGTAATTTTGAGCCAATTCGTTACAAACATATTTACATACAAATCTTTCCTCTGTATAATATGTATAGAAGTATAGATATAGTTAGGTATAGGGAATTCTCGGGTATCATGTCTTCAGTTCGTTTCAACGTCCCACGGCTAGGCATGAGCCTCCCTTGAAGAAATCTGGTCATAGATGAAAACGCTGTCCAAGTGCGAGTTGGCGCACGTTATTATTTGTAACAAACATGAATAAATTCTTCAAAAATTTGTTGAAATATCTAAGCTAATTATAATCATAATAGTCTTAAATAGGTACCTACATTATATTACGTGTCATAGACGTTTAAGAATACATTACGCAGCGGCGATAAAATGTTTATCCATGTACAGAATGAGTAATGTTTAAGGAAGGCCGACTTACAATAGATCAACATCCATGATGATTTCATCTCTAGAAAGATTCTTATCGTACACTTTGACGCCTCCAACGCGCGGCGCCTGTATGTAAACACAAATCCTGATTACTGCTTTCATAAAATACGTAATGGCTACATTAAAACCACGGTTATTTGGTTTTAATCTGACTATTTTGATAAAACTATTATTTTAATAATGAAATATGTGACGTTGTGTTTTTAAAAATAATCGTATAAATTACCTATTTCATTGCTTTTGGAATCGAAAAATTAAACGAAATAGGTATAAAAAGGAACATGTTAAAAATATATAATATGAATAAAAATAGGTATATTCAAATGAGTAGTAATAAAATCAAACTAAACAATATACTCACAATTGTACCAAGTATCATTCGCTCGAATTTAAAGCCATTTAGTTTTAAATTAGATAAGCTCTCAGCAACAGCTGGCTCTATAGATTCTTTCAAGAGTGTTCTCGCATAATGGTTTACATTTGGCCAAACTTGTAGCAGAATCTGTGAATCATCGTCGTATTATAAGATTTATAATGAAACAGAAATACGGGATATACATGAATAACATAATATATCATATCATAGCAAGCAAATTCTTTTATACTTACCCTGTTCAGCCATTCTGCCCTCTCTACATCAGGAAAGAATACCTAAAATATATTATTGAAATATATTAATTTCATATTATGTAAAAAAAAACAAAACAATTATGTCTAAGTGCAAGCATAATATGCATGTATGTACGTACCCAAGCTGGGAGATCATCAAGTCGTGCAAGAACGATGTCTTTCTCAGAAGACATAGCAGCAGTCTTGGCGAGGTTACGTCGATATTCGCTTTCTTTTCGCCATTGGTCTCTCATCACTGATAATACTATAGGACCGATGAACCAGGCGACGCTCCATTGCATATAACCCACTAAGTACACTGCGCCCACTATTGCAACCTACAAATAAAAATACCTAATAAATAAGTGTTATACGTGTAAGAACGCCCTCTCTACTTAAATGGTTTTTAGTAGTTATCAGTTAGCAAAATATACGCCATTTAATGAAATTCCATGTAAGCATAAATTTGAGTAAGATAATTTTAATCAGGAAATCAAACTGTTAAACATAATACTTTCTTGGGTTTACGCGAACATTTGACATTATAAATCAAACTATCTTATCGGATTTTGTTGCGGATTTATTTGGATTTTTGGTTCCGACGTTTCGAATGCTTTACAGCAATCATGGCCACGGGAGAGTCTCTCCGAGAAAGTTACCATGATTGTTGAAATTCGCGACGAAATCCAAAAAGAAGTTTCATTTATAAACTGTTAACCAGTTCATATTATTTAACTTTTACGACGACAGTACCTTAACTTTTAGTTTTCTACTAATTCACATAATATTGATTGTACAGTAATTTATTAGGGAAGCTTAATAGAATTACCTACTGCCATTATATTTATAGACTAATTTAAATTATCGTTTATATTTTATTATTAGCTCTATATCGTTTTTTTATAAATAATTTTACTGATGTTAAATCTAATAAAATAGGTATTTTTAGCATATTTGAGATGGCTTAGTCTACGAGCAACCTCTACTCTCTACTGCTCTTCATTTTTATTCATAAACTATTGACCTTTAAAATATTTTATGTTCAACTTATTACGTAAAGGTATCATATCATACCTACTGAGTTCATAAAATATAACAGTTTCCCACATAAAAGACCTTCGCGACTGATACGGGTTTAACTTCCCGTCCGGTGGGAATATTTTTAGCGTGTATGATGTCACCGTTATCGTTAACTATTATAATATCATACTGTCTTTTAGTGTAAAGAGAATTCATATTATTTTTTTATCCTTTTAAATTTAATAATGTAATTGATAATGACGTAATTTGAAAACCTGTTTTTGTTATTATACTAAAAATAGTTGAAGCCTGGTCGAAAAGATATCTTGGACTAGAAATATAGAAACAAACAAGTTATATTATATTTTCTTACTTGTTTGTTTACTACTACTAACTATCATTTCCGAAACCGGAACAGACAACGAAATTTTTAGATTTCACATAACATTTAACATTTTATAACGATTAGTTATGATTCTCAGAAATTAGATATCCTCAGCAGTACCTACAAACTAAATTTCATCGAAAATATTTCCTATGTTTCCTCGTGATGCAGTCACAGCCAGAACTTCTATAAAAATATAAATTTGGCCTCGGTATTGATAATAATGGCTATTTCAGTAAGATTTTCCAAAAAATAATCAATGTACAGATTTGACTAAGTCAAACTTAGTTTTATAATATGTATGGTATGGTACCTATACAATGTTAAAAAACGATATCCAATATGATTATAGAGTGGCTTAATAAATTCTATGAACATAAACCTTCTTAGGTGTACACAAATATTCAACATTATGAAACTATCGTTTCAGATTTTGTTGTGGTAATGATAATCAAGGTCACGGGATAAACTTAGGTATTTGACATCTCAAAGTTTATATTATACTTGTTAGAGACAGTGCTAAATTTCAAAATGGCACCATACCTTATAAAATTATTTATTTTAATTCTAAGTAAATAAGTATGTATATGTATTTTACTATTAAATGAGTATATAATATTATAAGTACTGGACAAAACACAAAATTAGTCTGATTAGAATTGTTAATAAGAAAATGAAGGTTGAATACAACTGATGATTCAAGCCTTACCATTTTGAAGGTTGGACTGACTCATACTCTTATATGGTATAAATTTGTATGGAAATGACAATTAATATGAATAAAAACATTAGGCCTTATTAGAACATTTTTTTAAATATTCATGTTGTGTTGTGCTATTATTTTGACTATGTGAAGATCAGTATATAGCAGGCAATTTCTTGAATAGTGTAAAAAAATTACTATTTCCTAATTATTAATATTATTATTTTATTTTTTAACATTTCAGAATTATAATTGTGACAATAAAAATAAATATATCAAGTTAATGGCACTGCTACAAAATCGTATTTGTGTATCACTTACCTTTTTGAAAAATCTATAAATAACTGAGAGTACACTCATGCTATCATCGCTGCTCACTGGGAGCGCAAATTTGCTGTTTGTCGTCATACTGTTATTACCGGCCTACAAACAAATCACAATAATCATAAGAATACCAATAAAATTTAATTATTATTTCTAATATTTACATATATTTTAATTACAGTAAAGAAATAAGACATGGCTAAATAGACAAAAACAAGCTTAGTATATCAATAATTTTCAAAATAAATTTTACAGTAAGTTTGAGATTTTTTAATAATAAATGTAGCTACCCGTAAGCGGTAAATTGAAAAAGAATATTAACACAACTAAAAATTAACATACCATGCTGTGAATGTGGGCAGTGCAAACTGCAATAAATATGTAATTGCAAATGCGTGGTAAAAATAAAGTAATACACACGTTCTAAACCCATACGAGAATAAACTGAAACGCTTACTGCTTAGACAGCACCGAATTAAAAAATGTTTGTCAATTTACAATTACCAATAAATGATTTTTTCCTTGAACTTAGATGTGTTTCTGTTTTGATAATCTGTACATTGTTAGATTTGTTACCTAAAATAAATAAGTCAAATATTTAATACAATAAGAAATTGTACGGAATTATGTACCAATTTGTAAAATGTAAATTGTAAATTATTAATTAAAAATAGTCTAATAGAAGTTACAGATACAGAATAATATTGACATTGACAATCGACAAATGTCATGGGAATTGTCAAATTTGGAATATTTCCTTGGAACAATAAGAAAACGCCTAAAAGCCACAGAATAAAGAACATGAACATGAACAATAAGAAAGAAAAACAATAACAAATGCTTTATTATTGTTCCGAGAATATATATTCTTCGTAGGTCTACGATATTCTTAGATTAGAGAATGTGGACTACAGGATCACTAAAGCATTGTAAATAAACGAGATAGAAATATGTAAGTGGACTAAGGAAAAAGTAGGACAACATTGTTATGTTCTATCCCTTTCTGCGTATACAAAATTATTGT
Source organism: Boloria selene (assembly GCA_905231865.2). Taxonomy (NCBI): domain Eukaryota; kingdom Metazoa; phylum Arthropoda; class Insecta; order Lepidoptera; family Nymphalidae; genus Boloria; species Boloria selene. Next base: position 7,015,039 of record HG993133.1, read on the forward strand.
TTTACACCAATAATAGGGGATCGGACAAATTTTCAAAAAATGTATTAAATTAATCTTCATGAGTACACTCATTCCCATAAAAAATAAATATAATTTATTTATAGTATTTTAGGTACTCAAAATCATGTTTTATTATTGTTTGTTTAAAAATACCGCCAAAATGACACGTTATGTCATCTGAGATTCATTTCAGTCATTTGTGATCATAACAATTAACAAAACTCCAAATAATATATTCATTGATGTACAAAAAATCAGATATACGAAAAAAATGGTTGGACTTAGCAAGAAAAAAGGGGTAACTGTACAATATAGACTTCCGATATAAATGTAAAGGAGGACGGGGGAAAGAAGAGGAGGTGTAAATACACCCCCCTTAAAAGGGGCGAGTGTAGGAAATTAGTAGTTTTTGAGATATTTAATTTTAAAAATTTCATGTTCATGTTCTTTATTCTGTGGCTTTTAGGCGTGCCATTTGGGCACAAATTACTTCGCCAATGTCGAGTAGAATTGAAAAGACATAGTGAAGATTGAGAATTGCTCGGTTTAAAAAGAGATATTCACACTGAGGAACTTATTTGTTAAATTAATGAGGAATTTTATTATATAATCTGTACCTACAACAAACAAGACGTCACAATAAATTACATGTAATATTAAATAAATATACATAAAAACAGATGTTAAAAGAATTTAATTAAATGTGTTATAATAATTACAATTTGATATTATTACCTTTAACATATTTACATAAAAATCTACATAAGGGACTGTACACAAACATTAACAAACAATTAACATTAACAGGACGAGGGACTTTTGAAGGGAGGACGTCATATAAAGGATGAAGGAGTTTAGGACAACTAAAAAGGATGTGGGATAAATTGCCTTCGTCTAGTCCACATTCACACAGGGAATGATCCCTGACTCTGATTTTAGCCAGGTGAACGGGAGTACATCAGGCGCGGTCCGAAGGGGGGGGGGTCACAGGGGACATGACCCCCCCCAAAATCTAAGGTCAAATTGAAAAATCTCAAAAATTTGCCAAATAATAAAAGGAAATTTCTAGCTATCGCCTAATAGCGATAAATTTATAGTTTGCTGACATCTAGTGGTGTTTTTATGAACACGATGAAACATGTAAGAAGAGCGATTAACAGGTTTAGCTCTTCTAAACATTCACCCGGAAATAGTACTAGAATAGACGTCTCAAATATTATCACCCGATTCGCAAATACAAAAAGACGACTTCCATTTGTTTTATAAGTAATGTATAAAACCGACTTCAAAACGTTACAAATCGAAACTAAAAACAGAAAAAATAATTTTAATTACTTAGTTATTGTTGGAGTCGGAGCCAGCCAAGAAAGACAGTTTTATCCTGCCTTTGCAATAAACATTCGAACAGATATTTTGATTATATTTACAAATTGATACATTCATTAAATTGTATTGAGATCATTTTGATTTGGCTGGCACCGACTCCAACAATAACTAAGTAATTAAAATTATTTTTCTGTTTTTAGTTTCGATTTGTAACGTTTTGTTAAAAAATAATATATTTTTAATTTTTTTGTGAAAATTAGATATTTTGTTTAAATATAATATTGGTAGGCTAACTAAACTACTGCTCCAATAAGTCAGCAAAGTGTACGTTTGGAGTGTACGACAATAGTGAATCGAGATTTGTCGTCTATTTTTCCACGTAACTCCTAGACGTTAATAAGATGTATCTTCTATTATCAGATCAACCTAATATCTTGAAGGAATGCGACTATCGGTTCATAAGTACGTATAATATTAAAAGAATTTTCTTTCAACTCCTAACCGTTGAGGAGATATACCTTACATCATCACAAATTCTTGAACAGCTTTAGAAAATATATGAAAAAGGTAATAAATGCCTATAAAATTTGAGAGTTGCCCTGGATTTCCTTAGGATCCCATCATCAGGTCCTGACTTGGTGATAATGCGAATATCTTGGAAGTATACCCTACCGAACAAAAAAATTGTAATCGGCCAACATTTGACGCAGAAATTAATGAACAAACATAAAAAGAACCGTCGAGGAATTGTACCTTCCATCATCAGCTCATCAACATGAAATAATGATTTTCAGACACAAATGCTTGAACATCTTTAGAAAATATATCAAAAACTTAATAGGTGCCTATAAAATTTGAGAGTTGCCCTCGATTTCCCTGGGATCCCATCATCAGAATCTGACTTGGTGGCAATGGGACCCCCTTGGAGCTATACTCTACCGAACAAAAAAAATTTTGAAATCGGCCCACAGACGGCGGAGAAATCGGTGAACACACATAAAAAATATATATACCTACAATGGAACATATAACCTCCTCCTTTTTTGAAGTCGGTTAAAAAAATTGTGTCTTGTGCAATAATGTGTATTGAGTGACCCCCTCCAAAATTTCAGGCTGCGACCGCGCCTGGAGTACATGCATGTCCAAGACGAATACGGCTGATGGTGGATAATACCCAACGTTCTGTCTATTTACAAAATTGTGAGGTTTGACATAAAACGAAGTGAAGTGTGTCAAAAAAAGTGTGTTTTGAGGCAAAAGCAAAAGTATCACACAAGGTATAAGATCTATAAAAAATCCTTTAGACCTAATAGAATTTCAATACCTCTGTCACATTCACGACTGTCAAAAACTTACTGTAACATACAAGTTCGCGTCATGTAAAAAGAACGCTGGAAGAAAGTGGTGGGGGATGTGTTTGCGCATCGGTACATTCGCATACGAAATTCCTAAGCCTATTCTTTTATTTTTGAACTAGCCTTTCGCTCACGATGTATATTGATTATTGGTACGTATAATTCGCGTCATGTAAAAAGAACGCTGGCTGTCAAGTTGCGCAGAGGCGATTTATCGGCCAATTTGGTGGTAAGACGCGGGGCGCGGGACGTCAAGGCACGCGTCGCATGCTTTCCGGCTCGCTATTGGTTTGTCAGTTTAAAATACCATCGCGCACACAAAAGTTATTAATTACGAAATGATTTTATATAAAAAATAGTGAAAAAATATGTTTGACGTATATTGTTTTATAAAGAGAGATTCTGATAATAATTCAGTTAATAATTAAAATAAACGAAATAATTTAATTTTTTGTAAGTAGATTAAACATACTACACTGAATCAAACATATTTTATTAATTAATAGAATTCTATTTAATGACATTCTATCTAATATATTTTTCAAAGTACACTTCGCGTCACGTAAAAAGAACGCTGGAAGAAAGTGGTGAGGGGTGTGTTTGCGCATCGGTACATTCGCATACGAAATTCCTAAGCCTATTCTTTTATTTTCAACTAGCCTTTTGCTCACGATGTATATTGATTATTGGTACGTACTTTGAAAAATATATTAGATAGATAGAATTCTATTAATAATTAATAAAATGTTTGATTCATCGTAGAATATTTAATCTACCTACAAAAAATTAAATTGATTCGTTTAATATATATTTTAAATTATTAACAGCATTATTATCAGTCTCTCTTTTTATAAATATTATTGATGATTAAACGAACTTACCTGTAAGTGAAGTTCTATCATAATTATATGAAGTGCTTCGTCCGAAGAGATTAGTAATGTTAGTAAAAAGTATTTATATGAACACTAAGTAGTAACGCATAGGTACCACCACTTCTGCACTATAGTTGAGAAAAAAGATCTTAATATGACTAAAAATGTTTAATCGTTTTCTTCCTTTTTTATTTTACCTTGTCTTTAGCAATGGCGACAGAGCTTCATTTAGTTTAGATAGAAGAGATATTTCCGCAACGCTTAGGGCCATTATGGGTGGGAGGGACTTACTAATCTCTTCGGACGAAGCACTTCATATAATTATGATAGAACTTCACTTACAGGTAAGTTCGTTTAATCATCAATTATATTTCGTGCTTCGTCCTCGAGATTAGTAATGTTAGTAAAAAGTATTTATATGAACACTAAGTAGACGTTGAGAGTACGTGGAGGAAATATCGAAAAGAAATACAAAATAAAATAACAGTGATTAATTATTTTGTATCAGAATGTACATATTACATAATATGTAAGTGTAAGTAAATAATAATTTACTTGTGTTTTAACTATATTCTTATTTCAAAAGGAATATAATTATAATCAGAATGAATGTATAGACTGGCTAAAGCGGTATTATTAAATATGTTAGTAAATGGTATGTTATAAAATCTTGCAAAGTTTACAAAGAGGAATAGCTAGAAAAGCTACGAAATTTTCATAATGACTTCTAAGGTAACTAGTTAAAGTGTCCTGTATATGGACGTATGGCGTGTGCTACGAGAGGAGCTGGACAAAAAACCTTTATCTTGTTTATATAATATTATGCAATAAGAGTTTTTCGGGGCAAATTTTTACTGCAAAACAATATTTTTAATTTAATTCCAGTTCTATAAAGTTTTACTTGATAAAATTACATTTTGATATTATGTATCTGTAACTTTGTGGGCTGTCTGTTGTCAGTTGTCACTTGTCACTAAAGAAAACAAAGTAATACCGTATTACTTTAAAAGAAACGTATTACTAATACGTTTCTTTTTGAATATATCTAGAGATAAGTTTTCATTTGGAAATAACGTGGTTAAATAATTTAAAGGTATAAGTAATGGTATCCCATTTTGGTAGTGATGAGCGATGAGCTGCTCTGTGACTAATGATGGTGCCATATTGAGAAAAACTGTATTGCTATAGGTTCATACGTGTTGAGGACCGTATTTTTGCAGTTTAAAACAAACGTCTAAGGCAAGCGTCATATTGCATAATTGTATTATCAGCTAGGGATATCAATATAATATATAAGTAGCCGGGTTGGACATTGCGTCTTAAGAAATAAGAGTATAACGATTATACTCCGGCAAGCTGTTTGGTTGCGTGGTAAGTGCGATTCCTGGAATATTAGAGTCCAATTTTAGAATATTTCATGTCAATAAGCGAGTAAATAGAGAGGTCCACGATTGTGAGCCAGTAGGGTACCACTACAATACCCTCAGTTTGATCTGAAAATAATAAACGTAGTGCTTTGTCAAATGCACATCGATTGGTGGTTATGCATAGAAAAAATAATGGTGTAACCAGTCAACATATGCTTTAACAGCTAGGGCTTCAGCGTCTTTTTGCCAAAAGATATAATTACTACATTTTAATTCAAAAGCTAGTAAATAAAATCAATTTGTGAGCACAGGACATTGTCAAGATTTGTTGATACCGCTTTGTCATTGTAAGAAGGTTCCCTCTCAACAATGGGATGGATCCGCCTGGGCTTTACAAACACGTTATTCTGAAACTTAATGTATGAGGCAGAAATTAAAAAGTTTGTAGTAATTAAGATGAAGCTGTAAGTTCTAGATGATACAGAATGAAATTACAGTACCGGACCAACGACCACTAGCTGTTTGCCCGTTACAAGTTGCATCCCCCGTAGTTGAGCGTCAGAGGGTATATCCAAAAAAAAAAGAAAAAGTTAATTCCTAATTCTATGAATTAAATAATCAATAGAATTAGTCATCAGTTTAAGTCGGGTAGAGTTTAAAAGGGACGTATATTTTTCGTAATCGTAATATTACCAAGTACAAGCAAGGTAGTTGCAGCGTTCCAGAATCCAGCTCTTTCGTATACAGCTGACCATATTCTACAGCAGGGCAGGCTGAAACTAACAATCTTAACAATTCAGTAAATAAACGTATCTTAAAGCGTTGAGTTCTTTTTTTTTTTTTTTTTTTCCTAAGATAAACTTGATTGCCATTTATGTTTATCTATGTCATAGCATATAATATAATACTTTCACGTTTTAGAGGGCACTTATGTACTTTGATATATCTTAAAGTTCTTAAAAGATTCTGTATGATCTCAAACTTTTGAGTACACTTTATATAAGTAAAGCGCAGTAGGTACGCATCAAGGTATATATCGTTGATAGATAACCACAGAAACGCTATAATTTAATTAAAGGTTTCAATAAATTAGTACATATTGAACGGTGCTGTACAGATGCTGATTGGTCATGTCATAGATCACAGGTCACATGGCTGAATACATTAAATCAATTATTTGATAACATAATAATTCTGAGAGCTTGGTGAATACTTAACAAAAAATAGGCGTCTTTAAGATTTAAAGTCGCGGTATAGAATTCTTTGGTTACTAACTTTAGAGTTATACGAGATGTGTCGATAAACTTATTTTAGCATTTAAAATTAAAATAAACCTCCGTAATTCGGTTTTGGTATTAAGGACACGTGCGATATAAATTGATTACAGCATGGTTCGCAATTGCAAATAGTTCCAATTGTTAATAATTTATTATTATTGTCAATAAATTATTACTGAGATGGTACTAGTTAGCGAATTAGAATATAATTTTTTGTTTAGGTATACAAGTTTAATAGGCTAAACTATTAAACTTCATATCATTCGTTACCATTAAAGAATGACAGCATAATATAACCATCTCGACTAATTGAGGACCATTGTTTTCGATAATATGTAAGCCTACCTGCATATCGTACCGGATCTAGGTCCGGCGAGTTTGCTTGGGCTGCTGCGTGTAGGTGTGCGACGAGGTTCCTTGAGACGTCTCGTTCACCTGAATTGCAGGTGGTTGAATACGCTGCTGACAGCGCGCCGGCTGCCTGTGAACAATGGCTCTCGTTTTCCAGTTTAAATTCCTGCCTGAAGTATCTATCACATGAGAACATTTATGAGGGATTTTAGGTTCAAGATCTAAGCTCAATTTAGAAACTGCTTTTGCAGTTTTCTGTGATCTAACAAGTTGTTTCCAAATAGAAATTTATGATCCATTAATTTCATTCTTACGATAGAATATAGAGCAAAATTACGTCTGGAATTTCCGATTCTTAATCTTGTATGTCACAAAAGATTCGTCAGACCTACACTAGGTCCTTAATGAATTCATTATATACCTTATTCAAGGTTGTAATAACAGATGCCAGGAGTTTCTGTTCCGCCTCGATGGCTTTGTCTCAAAGTCTTTTAAGGATTAATCAGCAGCGTAGCTATATAATATAGCCTATATTATCTAGACTATAATCTAGTTGCCACCTCTTTGTATATGCCTGGGCTATATTCCATTGTTATTGATGGGCCCGCTCCTAAAAACGTCTGACCGGTCAGAGTTTTGCACACGTCACGTAACTCGTGGCCAGCAGGAGCAACTTCAATGTTCGCTGGCATATGGCGGCAGTATGTCTAATGTACCAACATGATCGATTTAGCTTGGGATTTGATTCTTGGTTTAAAACAAGGAATCACCTTTCCAAGTCTGACAAGGAAAAGTGAATACTCTTAACTCTCTCTCTCTACTCAAATCCATAAATAAAGATAAGTGAGGGACATTACCATATTAGAATGTAGCGAAATAGTTCCTCAGAATGATCTGGTAAATTAAATTAGAATAGGTTGTTAAGATTACTAGTGGAATTCTTCCCTCGAACACTCTGGCAGAGTTTTATAATTGAATTTAAAGCCCTTAATATAATAAGCGGTGAGAGAGTCCCTTAGACAACTCTGGTGCATTTTTAATGTAAAGGCTATTATATTATGCGCGAGATAGTCCCGCAGACTACTCTGATGCATGATTTAAGATAACCGAGGTGCAATACCATATTATTTGAATGTGGCGAAACAGTCCCAAAAACTGATCTGGTACATTCAATTAGAAAAGGTTATTAAAAAAAACTCGTCAAGTTATTCCCTCAGAACGCTGGCAATTGGCATAGGTTTATAATTCTCTATTTAGAGCCCTTAATATAAAAAGCGGCGGAATAGTCCCGCAGACAACCCTGGTGCATTTTTTATGTAAGGCTATGATAATATGCGCGAGATAGTCCCACAGACTACTCTGGTGCATAATTTGAGCTAAGTAAGGTTTTAACAAGCGAAATAGTCCTTCAGACTTATTTGGTACATTCAATTAGAGTAGGTCATTAAAATTACTCGTCAAGCTGTTCCCTCGGAACACTGGCATAGGATTATAATACTCTATTTAGAGTACCCTTAATCCTTTAACCGCCGTCGCCGTGATATTACGGGTCCGACAAATCATACACCACGCGCCACGCACGTAATATTACGAAATGCAGCTCTACTTAAAAAACTTTGCTGAAACTGAAAAAAACTGACTTTGCTTATTAATTATGAATATGTAGCTGTTACTACTTTACTTTTGATAGTACTTAATACGAATTTTTAACTCATTATAGGAAATAATTGAAAATTTTCAGTGAACGATACATACAACATCCTACCTGTAACGCCAAAGCCGTGATTTTACGTAGAGTAGTGTTGTACCGCTTAGGAAGTTTATGTTGATGCTAAGTTAATAGAAATCCTAAATTTACAAAATTGAATGATTAACTAAGCGTTTAATGCATTTTTTATATTTTTTTACAGTTAATTTATTCAAAACCAATAAGCTTAATTAAAATATTTTGTTATAATCAACAAAGAAATATAATTAAATTATTTATCTAGTAACGTCACTAGTGTAGATGATCCACGAACGCCATCACCGTGATTTTACGTGCGGCACAATGTCAACCAAATGACAATTAATTCAATGACGTTCCGGTAGCGCCGTCCCCGTGATATTACGTACGCAGGGGAAGTGGGGGCAAGACGGGGTACTTAACGTTTGAAGGTCAATAAAAGTTAGAAAAGTCGTGTTTATATTATATTTTTTATTTTAATAATCATCTTTGGTTATCTGTCTTTCATAATTTAGTCTAATGAGAAACATATGTTACATAATTAAATAAAAATAAAACTTAAAGTAGAAAAAGTCAGATCTCCCCATCTTGCCCCTCCCTCGGGTAAGATGGGATACCCTAAAGGGCAAGATGAGGTTAGCCAAAATCATTGAATTAATAATTTCTGCTGACAAAATTCGCATCTTCATCTTTGTCATCTACCCCAGCACAGCTAAAGTCAGCCTATTTTCCGCACGCAGAACATGCAACTCAGCCTACATTTGACTCCAAATAACAACCTTCACAATACAAACATGGTGTATTTTCTACTTCACTGTTGCTACTGTTTATTGATGAGCTAATCCTCGATACTTTTTTTTCACTTCACTTTTCACTCTTTTTTTTTGTTAACCGCCGACCAAATCTCAGTCGCAATAGTAAAGTTATAGATAAATCCGGTGTGTTAGCCAGATCTATTCTTTACTGAGTGGGTGAGGACAATGCAGGATGGGTCTCAGATATTGTTATGTCATATCTCATCTATAAGATTGAGATTGGTCAATTGGTTTCTTATTTAAGACGGGTACCCCGTCTTGCCCGCAACCCCGTCTTGCCCCTCCTTCCCCCACTTGTCATAAGTTGAGTGATAGTGTTGGGAAGCTATCGATAATGTTAAGAGATGAAGTACTAATTATTAAACATTTTGCAATATTCGGAGTATTAATATTTTTGTTATATGAATAATAAAGATCCGATTAATGGTTATAGTACATATATTCTCATAATTGTTTTTTTGGTAATTAATTGTTTTTTACTAATTAAGAAATAAAACTTTGTAATTTTTTCTAATTATTTTTATTTTATTATTGGTACACCCTTTCTGAGATCGGATTCCCAATACACATGTTAGTATACATTTTAGCCTGGATGATGATAGATTTTATCATCATTCCAAATTTCATCAATCAATCTGTTCTTGTTTTCTTGTGACGCGGTCAGACAAAAATACTAATATTTTTAGATTCGGCTTCTGTATAAATAATAACGTCTACTTTAATAACTTTTTCAAAAATATGTATAGATTCGACTCAGAGCTTTATTATATGTATAGAATATTATGATCGACTAAGTATCTTTCGAAACATTATTCGTTTATAACATTTAGTCAGCCTCCATAATCAATCTCACCTGCACGCGGTATCCCTGTTAACGGACGAGGCTCTGACAACCGATTTGTGTCGGAATAACCACTTATACCTAGCAGGGCTACCTGTTAGTAAAAGCTTCAGCCCTGGGAGGTGTTCCTTGAAACTATCGCCCATTATTATTCCTACCTTAACTCGTATAATCTTTTATGTCCTTATCAGTCCGGTTTTCGCCCCTTTCACAGCACTGTTCGTGCGCTGCTGAACGTCACAGAGGACATTCGGTACGCTATGGATAATACCAGGCTTACTGCAATGGTACTTCTTGACTTTAGTAGCGCATTGAACTCTGTTGACTTTGACATTCTTCTAGGCACTCTTCGCGCAGTTAGCATTTCTCCTGCGGCCATAGACTGGTTTCGCTTATATCTCTTCGGTTGCCGCCAGGGTGTAAGAACTAATGATATGCACACCTTTACTTTTCTATTTAATATCCTTCATAATCACAACTTTTCTTCTTACCTTTGTTCTCGGTTTAATCTATTTCCGACTCCGACACGTTCCAGAAAGCCCTGCTTCACAGCGATGCTTGAGATACCGAGAAGTAACACTAAATTTTTACAAAACTCTTTCTCGGTACGTGCTGCAGTGTCATGAAACAAACTCCGTAAATTCCAACAGGCGAGCCCTTCTGCTGCATTTAAAAATAACATTAAAAATTATTTTCTAACTCAAACTTAGGCAATACACTTTCCTATTTGCATCATAATAATACGTATGTTTATGTACTTATAATAATATATGTATTTATATACTTATATATGTATGTATGTTATTTAAATATGTAGATATATATATATATATAAAAATCCGGTTTCAAGTGCATATGAACATCATAAATTTAAAACATAATGCTCGTGCAGAAGATTAAAAAGAAAATCAAGAGAGTTTTGATCAGTCCGTGTAATTTTAAAGAATACTTAGCACCTAATAAACAAATAAACTTTTGATTCAAATTTTGTAATTTGTATTTATTTTATTAGTATGTTTATCGATGCCTAAATTTTACAAATAATTAACAGATTTAGATTCGGCTTCTGTATTAATAAAAAAATCCAAAAAATATTAAATTACAGATTCGATTTAGACTTTAATTATTAGTATGTTACGAATATGGAAATATATCGATAAAATATTGTTCGCAACACTAAGCGAAGTTATACCTAAAGGTTGCTGGCGCTAGGTGCACGCCACGCGAACATAAGCTTGGCGGTTAAAGGGCATAAAAAGCGGCAGGATAGTCCATCAGACTACTCTGATGCATAATTTGAGGTAAGTAAGGTTTTAAAATGTGGCGAAAACATTCCCTCAGACTGATATGGTACATTTAATTAGAGTAGGTTATTAAAATTACTCGTTAAGCTGTTACCTCGGAACACTGGCATAGGATTATAATAATCTAAAGAGCCCTTAATATAAAAAGCGGCGTGATAGTCTCTCAGACTAATCTGGTAAATTCAATTAGATTAGGTTATTTAAAAAAACTTACATTTTGATAGTTCCTTTGACGAATCAAGGCTCGAAGATACACTTGAAATATCAAGTCAAATTCCCATTACTTTTACACTTGGGCATAGTAACGGCGTATAATATGTATTAGTGCGAAACTTTAACGTAGGTACTTAATTTAAATAAGAGGTGCGAAGTGGTTGAGCACTAAAATGCGAATGAAGCTCTGTCGCCATTGCTAAAGACAAGGTAAAATAAAAAAGGAAGAAAACGATTAAACATTTTTAGTCATATTAAGATCTTTTTTCTCAACTATAGTGCAGAAGTGGTGGTACCTATGCGTTACTACTTAGTGTTCATATAAATACTTTTTACTAACATTACTAATCTCGAGGACGAAGCACGAAATATAATAGTATATTGTATACGTCAAAAATATTTTTTCACTATTTTTGATATAAAATCATTTCGTAATTAAGAGGGCTATCACACTTTTTCTTGTATTTGAGTGTTTCACGCGAGTTTAGAATTCTGATTATGGTTAAGATATTCCCACAAAATGAAAAAAAAAAACATGCCCGAGTAAGTTCAATTATTTCTCTATGGAGTGTTGTGAATAAATATTTCAATTTGTTTACATACATGAGTAAAAACCTTGTTTCTGCAAAGGATGTTTCGTAAAATTCTACTTTTGGGCATATTTAGATGCTTGGTTACATAGAAGATATAATAATATAATAATATATAAAAATGTCCATGGTACAACTGAATGTTGTACTATGGAATGCTTAATTTAATTTTTTATGTTTCATACAATAATGCACCAAAAAAAATTCATAAAAATAGAGAGATACTGACAATTCTTCGTCTGAAATTTTATTTTTTATTTACGAATCTATAATCCAAATTCAAACAAAAAGTATTTAATAACAAAGGTTACTATCTTACCTTGCTCCAAAAAAATAATTAGTCCAAAAAGTTAAATATTATTTTAGTTTTCAATTGTTTTGTGCAATGATAAAAATCAATATAAATCTCGGAACCGGCGGTGCGTAGCTTCAGACCGCGCCAAGCGCTTACAGAGAGAGGACGTATCGCTCGCTGTTGTTCCATAGTGCGCCACGTAATCTTACCAATTCGCCAAGAATATACCGCAACTAACCCTTCCTGATACAAGTAACTAAATGTATTGAATGTATTTTCCTATGATATTCGAAAGTGAATATATTATTGAAAACACACATATTATACATATGTAAATACAGTAGTTTGATTTTTTTTTCTAAATGAATTATTGAAGTTATACTTCTTTAGGCGCGTTATGAAAAATTGACTTCACTGTTTTTTTCAACAATGACATAGGTATCATTTTCGAGGTTTTTCGGGGTGCTGATTGCGAAAATAACGTCCATTTTCAAACCCAAGATGGCGGACATCCGGTTTTTTTTTCGACAATGACATGGGTATCATTTTCGAGGTTTCTCGGGGTGCTGATTACGAAAATGAGGTCCATTTTCAAATCCAAGATGGCGGACATCCGTTTTTTTTTCAACAATGACATGTGTGTCATTTTCGAGGTTTCTCGGGATGCTATTTGCGAAAATGAGGTCCATTTTCAAATCCAAGATGGCGGATATCCGTTTTTTTTCAACAATGACATAGGTGTCATTTTCGAGGTTTTTCGGGGTGCTGATTGTGAAAATGAGGTACATTTTCAAATCCAAGATGGCGGACATCCGGTTCATTTTCAACAATGACATGGGTGTCATTTTCGAGTGTTCTTGGGATGCCGATTACGAAAATGACGTCCATTTTCAAATCCAAGATGGCGGACATCCGGTTTATTTTCAACAATGACACTTAGGAAAGATGTGATCGCCGCCAGGCTATTTCAACATATAGAATTATTGTTAATTTACAATTTAATTTAAAAAAGAGTGAGATTAAGATAAAAAAGCGCGTGTGTACTTATGTACACGCGTTAGAAGTAGTGTACTTCTTTGGTATCATTAAATAATACATACAAATGGTTAACCTCAATTAAGTATATTGGAGCACTTGAAAAAGTTTATTTTAGTACAAGTTCTTATTTACGAATAGTAAATAATATTAATCAAAATATTCAATTCCGCTCCGCCATCTTCGATTTGAAAATGAACATCATTTTCGAAATCGGAATCCTTAGAACACTCGAAAATGACACCCATTTCATTGTTGAAAAAAACCGGATGTCTGCCATCTTGGATTTGAAAATAGACCTCATTTTCACAATCAGCATCCCGAGAAACCTTGAAAATGACACCCATGTCATTGTTGAAAAAAAACCGGATGTCCGCCATCTTGAATTTAAAACTGGACCTTATTTTCGTAATTAGCACCCCGAGAAACCTCGAAAATGATACCCATGTCATTATTGAAAAAAACTGGATTTCCGCCATCTTGGATTTGAAAATGGACCTCATTTTCGTAATCAGCACCCTGAGAAACCTCGAAAATGACACCCATGTCATTGTTGAATAATATTTATTTATTCACACTGTTTAATTGTACTGTTACGAAACACGTGTTCTAAATATAAAAATACTAGAATATACAACTTTAACATAGTTATCGATTTTCTTGCCACCTAGAACTAACTTTACGATGTAAAATTCAGGTATCGGTGTGCGCGCGCATCGTAAAAATTTACAAATTGTAACAATTTTTATGCCGAATAAAATATTTTGATTTGATTTGATATTATCTGCTTTATTTATCATCAAGGTTTCATCTTCATATAATCTGTTTATTCGCATACTAGATCCATGGCGCTGTATGTAAAATTTGCGGGTTTGCCGATAACGAATTACTCTATAGAAATTCTAAAAAATATACAAAACTTAGGGAAAAGTATTAAAATCGCTTGGTCATAGTTTCTTGTGCAGGTGTCCGGACGCTTCAATATACCTAAACTCGCAGAGTGCAGATTTGTAATAGGGCTCTTTAATAACTTTTATGTGCGCGATGGTATTTTAAACTGACAAACCAATAGCGAGCCGGAAAGCATGCGGCGCGTGCCTCGCCGTCCCGCGCCCCGCGTCTTACCACCAAATTGGCCGATAAATCGCCTCTGCGCAACTTGACAGCCAGCGTTCTTTTTATTACATGTCGCGAATTATATATGTAACTACTAATTGCGGGAGCACTGAAGTTAACCCCCAAGGTTTTTTTTTAAATTTTTGAAAAAATATTAAAAATGTTGCCTTGCCCCTATCGCATTTTTTAATATTTTGTTAGCAAATACGGGTCAATTCATAGATTTTATATATTAAATCTATGGGTCAATTACGAGTTACATTAAAACTTTTAAATGATTTTAATAAATATTGTTACTAAGTTTTGTATCAATGATAGATTTTTTCTTTGACAGTTTATTCTGAAAATCTTCATAGATAAACAGACTTTATTCAATTTCATATTATGGTATTGAGGTGTCTGAGCATTTATTGTTATTAGCATTTCCCGCGGATTCGCACGCGTTCTAAAGACCGAAAACCATTTTTTTTCTCACTCGCGCGGTATGGTACCTCGAAGAAATAATGCCCGTCCTTCCCGATTTTGCAACATTTTTCATTGATGCTCCACTCCTATTGGTCGCAGCGTGATGTAATATAGCCTATAGCCTACCTCTATAAACGGACTATCAAACACAAAAAGAATTTTTCAATTCGGACCAGTGGTTTTTGAGATTAGCGCGTTCAACCAAACAAACAAACAAACTCTTCAGCTTTATAATATTATTAGTATAGATTACAGAGTTATTGATATGTGGCATCATGTTAGAATGACGATGTTTAATATTATATAATTGGGTAGAAGAGTAAAACAATCATATTATTTTACATTTTTTTTAATTCCAAAATTATGCCTTATCTCTTACATAGTTTATTGCTCCAAGGCCCATTAATTCTAATAAAATTAATTCGATCAGATTAGGAGTAATATATTTTATTGGGCCTTATTACATGTGATGATAACATTGTTATTTTTGCTGCATTTTTTCACAAGTTTAGAATTGAAATCTTAAGTTGCAATTTTTTTGTATATAATATGAGGATCTCATTTTTGCAATCTTAGTATTTTTTATAACACTATAAAATTTTATATTGGTCTATATATCATTAGAGTAGAAACATAAGACATGTAGTGTTGTACATATGACGGGTATAATTATGTTTAATGATTAATTATTATATACACAATACACATATAGATGGAATGTGAACATGTTTTAAGTACTTACTATCTATTACTTTAAAAACAAGCAGCATTTGAGAAAAAATAATATTATGGTTCATAGATAAAAAACAATAATGGTGCAATAAACTACTTCATATTTCGTAGATGTTACAATGATTTGGACAGATCCTAGTATATTAGCAACTCTACTTTATACTTCTTTAAAAAGAAGCACAAGTTGTATTTTACATTATATAAATTCCTTTATCGAAGGCGTAATCCCTTGGAAGACTAGATTTGATTAACGATGGGATCATAGTTTCATGTAAATAATAAGATCAATTACATTTAGCTCTTACATATATGAAAAAGTACATATTATGTATGTTGTTAAATATGAAAGTAATCATGTAATAATTATAAAAATGACTACTAAATATATTGGCTAAGGCACTCTCATCACATCTACACATTAAAATACTTAACTTTTAATAAATGTCTATATTCATAAAATAATGTATACAAACATTTCCTTAATGAATTCTCATATTTAAAAACATCATCAAAAACATAATTGATCTAAAAATACGTATTCAATATAGATCAATTCAATATGAATAAAAATATGTAGCTCGTTAGCATAAGCCATATGGCATTAAAAACTATAAATTTATTTATAAAAAAAACATGAAGCGGAATTAAAATATGGTTTAGAAATGTGTGTTTTCTTTAATAAACAATAGATAAAAAAATATTTTGTAAGATTTTACTTGTTTTACACTATCGAAAATACATGTATGACAAATAATTCGATCAAAATAATGTCTAGTCGGAATTATACGCACATGTACACTAGGTATAGGCTCATTAAATATATAAAAAATTATACTAATTAAAATTAATTTCAGTGCATAATTTTATCTAAATATTTAAGCAGTAAGGAGCTTTATTTTATCGAGCAAAGCATCGCAGGTTTTCTTGGCGTCACCTAGCAACATGGCCGTATTAGGGTTGTAGAAGATAGGATTGTCGACTGCTGCATAACCCACGCCCATCGACCTCTTCATAACAACCACCTTCAAACACACAGGCATATAATATAGACGAATCATTAACATAAATAGTTAATTGTTATTATTTATTTATTTAATTACGTTATTATAATTTGAAGTATATTGTTTACCTGATTGGCTTTCCAAACTTTCAACACGGGCATACCAGCAATCGGTGAATTAGGGTCGTCTTCTGCCGCACTGTTCACCGTGTCGTTAGCGCCTGTGCCAAACAAAAGTATAATAGTCAGTTTCAAATTAATTAAATACTGAATTCGGTGTGATTGAAACATTAATAAAGAGTTATATAAGGTATTTTAATTTCAATACTAAATATTTAAGTGTACAGCCTAAAATATCAAAAGGGAATGTGCGTGATTTTTCATACAATAACTTACATCGTTGTATTATTAGAAAGCCTAAAAAAATTATTGTTGATTTCTTATCAGCTGGTTCAGGAAACAAAACAAAACTCACCGATAACTAGTACAAGATCAGTCTCAGGGAATTCTTCATTAATCTCTTCCATCTCAAACACGTCGTCGTAAGGGACGCCGGCCTCGGCCAGCAATACGTTCAGTTGTCCGGGCATACGTCCTACAGAAGGGTGTAATATTAATGTACAAAATATATAAGTAGCTTATATAAATTATAAATATCTTGGGGTGTCTTTTCTATTATAGGCATGAAGGACTCACAAACACATGTAATCACCCAATTTATGCTCGTTGTTCTTTGTATACTGTATGTACCGGATTTTTTTAAGGTGTGGTGATAAATAAACAATTTATATTCGTAATATATTTATAATGTGAAACTAGTTTAGCATATATATACAAATTATTTTTTGTAATTAAAATTTTCTAAATATTATAACATTTATTTAATATAAGCATCTATTATAGGCACATTTATCAATGTTTAGACCATAATTACGTACCTGCTACAGGATGAATGGCGAATCGTACTTTCTTGCCAATGCCCTTCAAGATATCTACTAATTCAGCGATTGGGTATTGTGCTTTCGCTACACACAAACCGTAACCTGGTAAATAATAATGAAAAGTTAAGAAAGGTTATTTTTATAATGAATTCAACAAAAATGTATAATTAATTCACTTGAAGATGAAACAAGATTTGAAAAGAACTACTTCAAAATCAATCAAAATTGATATATTATAAATTTTAAATAGACTAGCGACTGACCCTCGCTTCGCTTAGAGTTCGTCACTAAAACAAAATCTATGCCACGCGAACTATAAATGCAAAAGTTTGGATGCATGTTTCTTCATCAGATCACAACAGCCAAAAGAGATAAATTTTAATTCACAGATTTGTTTTTGTTATCTATACTCTATACTAATATTATAAAGCTGAAGAGTTTGTTTCTTTGGTTGAACGCGCTAATCTCAGGAACTACTGGTCCGAATTGAAAAAATATTTTTATGATGGATAGTCTGTTTATCTAGGAAGGCTATAGGCTATATTACACGCTACGACCGATAGGAGCGGAGCATCAATGAAAAATGTTGCAAAAACGGGGAGTATTTGCTTTCCAGTCTTTAAGGCGCGGGAAAGGCTAGTAAAATATTATAATTGTCATATACCAGGAGTAATAATGATAGAGGATGAGCGGTGTATGAGGTCGGCCACGGAGTCCACGTTGAGCTCGGTGTGCGCGGCGCCGGCGGGGCGCGCCGAGCCGCCCGTCGTCACGCCATACCCGCCCAGGATCACGTTGGGTAAAGAGCGGTTCATGGCCTGATAAGTGCATATTATATTGTAAACACTAGTGCATTATTTTGGCTCGCTTCTGTGTTACTCCAAGTCATAGTTTATTATTTTTTTCTTTGAAGGAACAAAAAACATACACACCACAAACGCATATACATTTTTGGTAATATTATAATATAATTTTTTTTTCAATATAGAATCCAGCTTATTTTCTTCGCTTAGGATTTTTTAAATAAATCAGTGATATTAAGTTATTATAAACTATGAGCTCGAAATATATACAACATAAAAATAAACATAAACAAGTTTAAAAATTAAAGTTACAAAGAAATTGTTAGATACCTTGCACATAATATACGATAGTATAGCTCCTGAGCTCCCTATGAGTGCGCCGACGATGGTCATGAGCGAGTTGTTTAGCATGAATCCTTCAGCGCACAGCGCCCAGCCGGAATAGCTGTTGAGTACTGTGATGACTACTGGCATGTCCGCACCTGATATTAAATTAAACATTGGATTCATTTAACAGGTTTATCTATCTATACTTATAAAGAAGTAAAGTTTGTTTATTTGTTAAATTGTAAGGGGTAATCTCGGGATCTACTTAACCGATTTTAAAATTTCTTTCACCAATAGAGAGCCACATTATTGCTGAGTGTCATAGGTTATATAAAAAACTGAAAAATAATTTTTTTTTACGTCGTAGTCTGTTTTGCAAAGTGAATCGGAGAAAAAACGGTCGAATAAAGCGTTTCTTACGAACGCTGTCTTAACTATGAAAGATATATTTTTGAGTTCTAGAGAAAAGATGTGAAGCTTGAAAATGCCTACAAAAAAGTCAACGACAGCATATGTCTAACTTTTATATTTAAGTTACAAAAAGTAGTTTTTTTTAATATTAGTATAGATAATTTAATTTTTAATTTTTAATATTAATAAAATAATTTAAATTATTTAAGCACTCTGTACTAAAAAAGGATTATGCCCAACGAAGTGGGCACGGGTCAGCTAGTTTTTTTATATATATATAATAGGTTTCAACTTCTAAAACAATTATGTATGTACGTATAGTTAGTGCACTATATTACATTACAGTATTTCAGTTAAATCAATGGTTAAATGGCTACTGGTTTTTTTTTATGGTACAAAGGGGGTAAGCGGACAGGAGACTCACCTGATGGGAAGTGATCACCTCCGCCCATGGACATCTGCAACACTGCAGGGCTTGCAGATGCGTTGCCGGCCTTTCAGGAAAAGGAGGGAGGCAAGAGAGGGGGAAGAGGGGGGGGCAAGAGGGAGGAAGGAGGGATGGGGAGTGGGCTTCCCGAACGAAACACGACAGCATAGCTGCCACTTCACGCCGATCTTCTGTGAGAGAGTAGTACTATACGGGGCGTGCCGGCCCATTCGGCTGCTACCCGAACAAGCATTGGTAACAAGCATGGCACTATCACTAAAAAATGGGTTTTTAATTTTTATATAGTACTAGAAGACATACCTCCAATAGCAGCGGTGAGTGTGAGGCCCTGTATGCCGCTGAGCACGGCGGCGGCGGACAGCAGCGGCAGGCCGGGCGCCTCGGGGAAGGCCAGCAGCGCGCCGCCGCAGCCGAGCGCGCCCGCCAGCAGCCCCGCGTTGAGCGCGTGGCGGCCCGGCAGCAGCAGCGGCGCGGACGACAGCACGCCCTGCAGCTTGCCGTACGCGACCAGGGATCCGCTGGATTATCATTAAATACATATTTTTATTGCCCATAAAATATTTTAAATGCGTAAGTTTATATTTATTATTGTTACTTTATGATTAAACCGACATCATCATCATTATCATCAGCCCTTTTTAACGTCCCACTGCTGGGCACGGGTCTCCCTCAGTCCCCCTCGTACTTGGCCAGGCCAGCGCAGTGGACTATGGCCTGTTCCCCCTCATACTGATGATGATTGCAATTAAATGCGTAGGTTTATATTTATTATTGTTACTTTATGATTAAATCGACATATTTGTACAAAATTTTAGACCTTAAAGAGTATTACCTGCTTACCTAGATTTAGGCAAGAGACGTACCTAATCAAAGAGAGGGTAAGCCGTTAATGTATCAATATTTACATGTAATATTCTGGTATACATATTTATGTAATTCCTTCTCTGCAAAGTTTTTTTGTGTACTTGGGCTGTTTTGGTAGTAAGTTACGAGTTTTAGAATCGTTGTCGAGTTTTTACAAAACCATAAGTATTCTTTAATATGTTATAGATTTCTCACTATTTAATCGGATAGTATAATGTAATCAAATTCAAACCTATAATAAAATTTACAAAACGTTAAATGATCCAAAGTACACTCACGTGAAAGTAATACCACCGATGTAAGTCCCCAAGAAGAGCGAGGTCTTGAGCGTCGCGGCGGTGGGGTCGAGCGCCATGGCGGGGAAGTCGTGCATGTACGTCGCCACGCACGTCAGCACCGCCGCCATACCTACCAAGCTGATAGGAAATAACGATTTTCATTACTTTATTTTATTTTAATGTTTTAGGTAGTTTGATTCTTTTTCTTCAATGTTCTAATTGAAATGATAGAAGTGGTGTAAATTAAGCCAATAGAAAGTATAATCTATACATTAATAAATATTAATAACATTAAAGTGTATGTTTGTATTGCCAAATACATGTGGTACATATAAGAAAACATATTTTATATTTTTTGGGTGTTCATTTTTTGTGTCTGTTTTAGGTAATATTCAGAACAGCTTGACCTATTTTCAGGAAACTCTGGCAGATAGCTAAAATTGTAAGGAGTAACTAAGGCTACTTTTATATTAATTAAAGAATGAGGGTTCCACTCTTAAAACGTACCTAGAAACGGATCCCAGAAACGCGAGGGTTAACCGCGAGCACAGATCACATAAAAAAGAAGTAGAAGCCGCGAGTAGTGTAGTGAATAGTGATGTAATAAAAGAAATGATAATATTCTTTTAGCTCTAAATTTTCTTACTAAACTTAATAACACAACATGTTCAAGCTTATTGCGAGAGAACTTTATATCTAACAGATATTAATTTAAAGATTACCTGTGGAAACCAGCTACAAGTTGCGGTAGGTCTGTAATTTCAATCTTTTTAGCGATGGTTCCTCCAATAAGACCGCCGATGCCCGCCACGCCCAGCATCTGAGCCAGAACCTCTGCACTGGGCGTGAGCAAACCCAATGTCGCTGCTATACCACCGGACACACCGATCTACGAAAATTATACATAACAATATTTTAAAACATAATATTGCTTAAAATATTTAGAATTTCATGATTTATTGCAATCTCATATTACTAAAGAATCATCAAAACTAGACAAGCTGAAACTCAAGATGCCACATTATAAATTTCATATACGATGCTAGTTAATATAATTAATTTTGACTTTACAAAAAATTATGTTCAAAACTACATCGCAGACAATAACATTACTTCTATCTCTAAACACAACAAAAATTAAAAAAAATAATGTATAAATAATTAACCGAAACATGGATTTATAACGCAATCTAAATATTAAGAGGGCCCTTCCCGGTCGTACTAACTTCGACGCGAGCGTGCTCGAAAAGCTTGTTGTTTCATCCAGCGCAATGTTAGAATAAGAGGAAAAGCGAAAAGAGAGAGATAGCGCCTGAACGCTCGGTTGGCGTTCGATTACTTTCGCCGCTCACTCGCGGGTGGCCGCCGCGCGCGCCGGTCGGCCCTAGGATGAGTCATGCCATTCATAGGCCATTCATGATAATTACATCGCGCGCGTGCCTATCTTTTCTCCCTGTCTACTATGACTTCGCCCGTGCATAGCCGTAGTTTTGTAAATTTCTCTGCATGCAGGTACATAAGTACCTACATTTAGTAAATATTTTAGTATGTTATTTTTTGTCTAGTACGGACGTAGCGCTTGCCCTCGGAGATATTATATCATTGTGTGTGTTATATTTTTACTAATCTAGGTACCTACCTACTGTACGCGCGCTATTTTTACAACATGGAAATGATTTATAACATACTTATATTTCGTATTTTATGTACACGTATAATACCTCAAGGGCCAAAAAAAAGTCAGACATTCTCTCTAACAAAAAACTGTGCCTCAATTTCCAGTATAACTTGGCCTCGCTTTTTATCAATTTCCCGTACAATGAGAGATCTGCATAAACTGGTTTTGTATAGGTCGACTGGTCGTCGTACGAACGCACACAGTAGTCGGCCGTTACACGCGCAACGGCGCAACTGAACTTTTTCTGTTCATCAATGATATACCTAAACAGACCATGAAAAAGTAAAGGTAAATAATTTATTCTGCTTATGGAGTACCTAGCAGTACAAGCAGAATAAATTCTTTATCTATCCAGTCTGTCTGTATTGAGAATGCTGAAATAAGGTAACGTACATACTTGTATACAATGTACGTACCGTTTCAATGACAACATATGTATGTTTATGTAGATACTAATTTGTACCGTGGTACAGGCAGTTGATCAAATACAGTTGGTTATTTATTTTTTACTCTAAAGTATTTTGTTACACTTTATAAAAAAATATAAAATAAACTGGCTGTCGAGATGATTATTGACAGAATAGATTGAAATTTAGTAAAAATAAAACCGGCTAAGTGCGAGTCGAAGGGTTTCGAATCATTAGTATCTATAAAAACGGCAAAAAAATCACGTTTGTTGTACGGGAACAAATAAAGGAATACTTCAAGCGTGTACCTGTCGCCCTTATCAATATCGAGCGAAAAAAATCACGTTTGTTGTATGTTTGCCCCCCTTTATTTGTTTTATTCTGTTTTTTTTGGTATTTATTGTTATTACCCGACTGCGAAAGAAGGAGGGTTATGTTTTTCAAGTGTACGTATGTATGTATATTTCTTTGGCATGCTCTAGAGCCTAAACGGCTTGTTGCGGCCTAAACGGCGGCGACTATGCGACGCAAGAGAGTGGTAATGTGTTTATCAGTCTATGTATGTATGTATATATGTTTCTTTGAAGCACTATACAGACCAAACACCTGGGCCGATTTTTATGATTCACTCGTCAATCGATTCCTCTTAGTCCGGCGAGTGTCACGAAAGACATGACGTTAGTGAAAATTCAATTTGGCGACTACTGGACGCCATGTTGTGAAAATGGAAAAAATGAAAGTCAACAAACTACGTCTTTTCTCTCAACGTTTTTCGATTCGACTGATCGTTTAGGATCTATATCGATTTAAAAAAACTAAAAAGCTGTAAATAAAAAAAATAATTATAAAAATAAAAAAACCTATCTGCATAAAAGTTAGGTACCTACCTAAAAAGATGAAAATAAGTTGACAAAGGAATATAAGTAGTATTGTGCAGTCGGAGACATACACGTTTCACCCTTGTCGCGAAATGTACATTTGTGTACCTAGGTAGGTATGTCTCCGACTGCATAATACTACCTATATTCCTTTGTCAACTTGTTTTCATCTTTTTAGTTACCTAGCTTTTATTCAGTCGGGTTTTTGTATTTTTATAATGTGAGTGGTGTCAATAGATTCGTTTTAGTCGTGATAGTGACACTGGGTACATCAAAATAAAAAAAAAATCAATGAAGCGCGAAAATGTATAAAAATTAAATGTTTTCAAAATACATCGAGTGTAGTTATTTTCCAGAAATGAGATATTTTCCTACCGTAAAAAGTATCCTATATGTTGACCCTGATAACTAGCTATCATCATACCAAATTTCATCAAAATTTGTCCATTGGTTTTCTCGTGATGCGGTCACAGACAGACAGACAGACAAACATTCTAAAAACTATAGATTCGGCCTCTGTATCGTAATAAGTAATAACTATTTCAATTAGAATTTTCAAAATTATTCAAGATTCCACTAAGTTAGAATTTTATTATAGGTATAGATATAACTTATTATAGGTATGTTTTATTGGAGTTTGGAATAGGAGATGCTAATAATAGTGAAATATACCTGAAGTAAACAATTTTTTTTACCATTCCATCGAGTATGATATAAAATAATTATTATATAGATACATGTATATATGTTATACATGTATGCATGTATAGACAAAACTACATTACTATTACATTGGAAAAAGAAATACTAAAAAAAACTGATAAGATTGAAATAAAAAATATTATTTAAAATTTAAATATTTTATTTTGTTTAGCGGCAACAGAAATACATCATCTGTAAAAATTATAAATGTCTAACTATCATGGTTCACGAGGTACAGCCCGCGCCAAACTTTGTGACCGCCTTGAGTATAGTCGCGAGTCCGAACTTGCGCATGGTACAGTCGAGTGGGCAATACGTAATCAACCAAACAATTTTCGTTTTCTAACATTTTTAATACTTATTATATTATGTCAATTTATTTTTATTTGTTGATTATAAAGTTCGTGTTTATTTCATAGGTTATTTTATTTAATTTAATATACAATGTATGTGTTATTTGTAAAACATATAGGTTAGGTAATAATAGGATAAATGTAAATAAAAAACATTAATATAAATAAAAACTATATTCACAATGGGGCCACACCTTCCATAAAAACATCTCCCTTACTAGTGGATGGTTCCGCATCCGAATCACTCTCTTCCCAAAAAATATCCAAATCTTCTTCATCTGATTCATTATCGCTCACGTGAATTATTATTTTTTCAGTTAGGTCATCTATGATGACATCACTTTTCTTATATTCTTCCTCAATATTGTAACAATAACAACAAGTAACAATAACTAAAAACTATAATAACAAATTAACGAAACGATCGAACGAATTTTGAACGCTACAGTACTCTCAGAGCTCACAAGTGCGTGATTCGTGTACGGACGTAGCACTCACACTAAGGCGTGGGTGCCAGCGCGCGTCGCGGGTGAGCGGTGCGGGCGCGCGGGGTGTGGCCCTGCCCCCAAGCTCTTGTGCGTCCCGCTAATACCTGATTTTGTGTTCTGCGCAATGCAATGAGCCTAGTTCGGGACGGCCACAAAGTTTGGCGCGAGCCAGCCTGGTGACAGACGGATAGCGGAGTCTTAGTATTAGGGTCCCGTTTTTTACCCCTTGGGTACGGAACCCTCAAAATATTATATCCAATAGAATCTTCAATCATCGAATCTATCTCTCATTGGCATTTTGCGTGGGAAACGTGGGTCAATTAGCTCTGTAAAATGAATCATAATTAGGTAGGTAGTCACTGTATCAGTCACCATAATAATCATAAAATAAGGTACATACCTATTATGTATATATTTTACTTTACTTTCCGCCTTGCCTAAGCCGTAATACATCATTATTCTCAACGTTTTCTTTGTTTTCGTTTATAAACCTGGAAAATAAAATATTATTTATTCATATGTTCATTATTTATATATAATAATTGAATAAGAGTTCTAAATGTCGTGGTATTTTGTCAGAATGCAAAAGAATATTTTGAAGTGAGTAATAATTGTAAGTTAGTACGAAAATTTTCTACATTTTTCTCGTGCAGACATTATAACCTTAGCAGTTTTTATTTACACTAAACACGAAAAAGGCTCAAAAGGGGTTCTGATGATGTTATCATATAGGTATTATAGGTATATATGACAGCTTGGTTTAGCAACGCCTCGACATCCGAGATGACTTATGTAGGCTATGGTATATATATCTAATACATAGACATACACTACAACTAATATGAACATCTTTTCCAATCTCCTTAGTGTCTTCTCCATTCTACGTGACATTGGCAAAGTAATCTGTGCTCAACTGGCACGCTTAGAAGCCATAACAAGAGAATTGAATTGAACATCTTTTAATTTTTTTTATTTAATTATGTACCACACAAAAAATATATACATATAAAAATAGAAATTAGATACATTGTGTACAAAGGATGACTTATCTGATATCTCTTTCATAGGTCTCTAACAGAAACCCTTTAGTGTAAGAAAAGAAAGTATATTTAGCAAAAATTTGGGTGCGGTGTAGGTACCTATAAACTACAAAGAATAATTATTATATAATAAATAAAAAAGTGCAAAAATAAATATATAATATTAATATATACATACATACATACATTTACATAAGAAATACATTATATAATAAGAAAATAATGTGGGAACTATGGGATCAACCTTCACGTCGCAAAAAAAAAACAGCTGTTGTAACATGTAGGTATATTCACAGAACTCGATAAAATATACCTACTTTATAGTGAATTAGCAATTGTCGCAGCTTCGCCCGCGTTTCAAAGACAGGAAACCAAATTCTTAGAATTTATTTTTAAGAAATTAGATATTTTTCTGCAGTAAAAAGTATCCGATATTATGTTGACCCGGATACCCAGCTATAACTACACCAAATTACATCAAAATCCGTCCAGTGGTTTTCTCGTGATGCGGTCACAGACAGACAGACAGACATTCTATAAACTTTAGAATCGACCTCTGTATCGTAAATAATTAATTACTATTTCAATTAGATTTTCCAAAAAATATTCATTGTACAGATTCGACTAAGTTAGAATTTTATTATATTATGTATAGATTTTTTCGCGATTTTATGACGTTTGTTTTATCCAATACTCATTTACAGTAAAAGTAGCTCATAATGATGATTGCAAATAAAAAAAGTGCAAAAATAAATACTATATAATATATACATACAGCTACAAACAAACTTACATACATTTACATATGTAGGTACATTATTTAGTAAGGAAATTATGTGAAACTATGGCGTCAACCTTGAATTTGCAAAAAAAAACAGCTGTTGTAACATGTAGTTATGTTCACAGAACTCGATAAAATGTACTTTATAGTAAACTATAGTAAATATTATAAACGAAAGTCTATAGTAAACTAGCAATTCCCGCGGCTTCGCCCGCGTTTAAAAGACCGGAAACCAAATTCTTAGATTTCATTTTATTTCTCAGAAATAAGATATTTTTCTGCAGTAAAAAGTATCCTATATGTTGACCCGGATACCCAGCTATAACTACACATAATTACATCAAAATCAGTCCAATGGTTTTCTCGTGATGCGAACACAGACAGACAGACAATCTAAAAACTTTAGAATCGACCTCTGTATGGTAAATAGTGACTATTTCAATTAGATTTTCCAAAAAATATTCAATACACAGATTCGACTAAGTTAGAAGTTTATAATAGGTAATAGGTATTATGTACATATATATTTTTTCGCGATTTCATGATGTATGTTTTATCCAATACTCATTCATAGTAAAAGTAGCTCAATACTCTTACTATTACTACATACTTATTTATACTGTACTAAAACTAAGATTGGTTTATGTAAATAGCCCCGCGTCCCGTTTGCAATAATTGAAAAATAGCTACCTACTTTATAAAAAAATCTAGGTACTTACCCATTTTACAAAATGACGTTTTACTTCTTCTCAATAGTAAGTAGGTTGCGTGTTCAAATCACGTCGGGGTCACCAGTCACCACTTTACAAGTTGAGGATGTTATCACTCAATTAGAAATAAAAGAGTTGAATGTAAAAAAAAAGTGTGTGTGTGTACTTACACGCGTTAGAAGTTATACTTCTTTGGCATCATTAAATAATACATACTCATTTTCGCAATTAGAACCCCGAGAAACCTCGAAAATGACGCCCATGTAGTTGTTTAAAAAAAACCGGATGTCCGCCATCTTGGATTTGAAAATGAACCTCATTTTCGTAATCAGCACCCCGAGAAACCTCGAAAATGACTTCCATGTCATTGTTGGAAAAAAACCGGATGTCCGCCATCTTGGATTTGAAAATGGACCTCATTTTCGCAATTAGCACCCCGTGAAACCTCGAAAATGACACCCATGTAATTGTTTAATAAAAACCGGATGTCCGCCATCTTGGATTTGAAAATGGACCTCATTATCGTAATCAGCACCCTGAGAAACCTCGAAAATGACACCCATGTCATTGTTTAAAAAAAACCGGATGTCCGCCATCTTGGATTTGAAAGTGAACCTCATTTTCGCAATTAGCACCCCGTGAAACCTCGAAAATGACACCCATGTCATTGTTGAAAAAAACCGGATGTCCGCCATCTTGGATTTGAAAATGGACCTCATTTTCGCAATTAGCACCCCGAGAAATTTTATTGTTGAAAATAAATATCGTGAATATAGCAAGTCCTCTAAACTGTTGACTGTTAGCTAACTTCTCCCGTGAGAATTTTGTGTCCGCGCATCAAAAAATTTCACTCTCATACATTTTTCATAACGCGCCTAAAGAAGTATAACTTCAATAAACAATAAATTATAAAACGCAACAGCATTGACGAGTACCTACTACGCGCAGTCAACAGAGGCCCCGCCGAGCCCGACCCGACCGCGACCGAGCAGCGCTTCTGCCGCCGCCCCGATCCCGCACGAGTCGCCCCCCGCGTAACTCATAACAATCGCATGAGAAGGCGATAACATTGAACGAAAAATAGTGTGCGGCAATTTCATAAAAATTGTTCCGGGATATTCGTGTGTTTCAGTAAGCCTTACAAGTTTGTGAAATAAAAGTTTGTCGTTTAGATTGTTCATTAAATTTGCAAGGTTTCTGTGCCAATATTTTCTTTACTTTTAAAATTTACGAATACATTATGAACGCCTAAAGTTCAGGTTAAATTTGTTCAAAAAAGCAGATTTTTGGAGGTTTATACTGAATTTGTTTCTCCAAATTTTGATTTCTTGTTGTGATGGAAACATAGATATAGTGCACAAGATACCTATTAGTTAAAAGTTTCAAAGAAAGATCTATTACAACGCCATAATCACGAACGTGCGTTTGTATGAAAAGTAAGTCGGGTTGGGCCCTCTTAACATATAGGCATAGGAATAATGTTAGAAAGTCTTTATTATCTCAATGCCTTTACAATGATCAAAAGATTAAAGCTTATGTCATCAAGATTACAATGAGCGGGCGATCTTGAGCAGAGTCTGATAGCTACGTCTTTTTCTTTATGAATGCCTTTTCTAATCATCGATTGCGATACAATGATTGATGTGGAAACTGATTTTCGAATGTAAAATGATAATACTTTTTATATTATAAAATCAACGAACCATTCCCAGGTAGTTTCCTTTGCGTGCTGTAGCCTGTGAGCTGAGACCTGCCAAAGCACCAACACAGCAAAGCGAAGAGGCAAGATACGCCATTTGGTGCACTTCAGGGTATCCCTACAAGGAAGATAATATGAAATTAAATTAATTAATGTCAAGTTTGTGAATTGTTTTATGCAAAGTGCGAATTTGATTCGACTACTATATTTATTAATGTAAAAGGTCTATATGCAAAATGCAAAAGCAATGTTTAAACCTGCATTGCAGTAGTCAAATATCCTCCAAGCAAAGCTGCTGCGGGGATACTGTATAGATATCCATATTCTGGTGGGTCTCCTGGCCTGCAACAACAGAATACATCAAAATCTTTTCTTAAGTCAATATTCAATATCAAATGGTCAAAACTCACCTTTTAAACATATCCAACATCCTTTGCGTAACTAAAAATCCACCGAACACGTTCACAAATGAAATGAGAGCTGCTGTACTAGCTAGCCACTGTAAAAATATTAATTTTAAAAATAAAAATATCAAATGTGTTGATATAAAAGCATATTCATGTAATCAAAATAATAAAACTATATTATATGTGGAAACGATTTTGATTAACAGGTTTATTATTAAAAGTGTTATCAATATCAATTTATTAGTAAAAATATGATAGATTATACCTGTACAGGAGTCTCAGGAACATAGCCGCCGCCCATCAACAGCAAGCCGCCTACTGCAGTGATCCCGGAGACGGCGTTAGTGACCGACATTAGCGGGGAGTGGAGTGCTGGCACCACTCCCCACACTGTGTGGTATCCCACTACACCTGTACGTACAAGCCGATATTAATATTTGAGGGCAAATTCATAATATTGTAAAAGAATCAAACAATAATTATTTTAAAAATGAATATTGTATTTTATATAAAATATTTCTTGGTTTGTATCACATATCACATCTGGTCTTTCGAAAACTTGCAAGGTTCTCAGATATACAGGTAACCTCACGATGTTTTTCTTCATGTTATAGATTGCACATGAAAATATTAGAGGTAGAGAGGTAGAGTGAGACCCGGATTTGAACCCGCATCACTTAGATATCCAAACGAGCGCGTTACCACTGCTGGGTTACTACTGTTACATTCCTTGTTTATTATGCTTTTTATAAAATTATAATGAAAATAAATAAGTTTATATTTACAACAATATTAAATGGGTTCCTTTTATTTAAAAAAAATAACAATAATGATATTCTTCTTCATAATAGAAGAGTCTTAATTATTTAAAAACTGTTTTAATTTATTGACTTCAACTAACAATAAAATTAAGTAAGCCTTGAAACAAATTACTTACAGTAAAAATATTTTTTATAATGCTATAAACGGCGCACGTAATTATCATTCGAGATATCTTACGATGTGTTCTTTTATTTACCTGACAATGCCAAAGTAGTTGTCATAGTAGTAAAGGCTGGATTAGGTGACGCCATTCCAAGTCCAATTAAACTTGCTAGTCCTAAACAAAAAACATCAGATAAGAATATCTTCAATATAAATATAACATATCCCATTTTGTCAATAAAAAAATTATAGACTTACCCGTAGAATATAAGAAAGTGTCTTTTAAAGTTTCATTAAATGGGTTAGGTGGTTCAACTTTCACAGCGGCGGTGGGTTTAGTTGCTTCTGCGGGAGGCATACTGGGCGCCGGCGGGGGAGGCCACAACAGCTCCCCAGCCTTCAGAACTATTGACCCACGAGTCACTTCATCCTCGAGATTGATGTGGAAATGGTCATCGGTTCCTAAAAGAGTTTTATTTATTTTTCCCTTTTTAATATCTTAGAATAGGATCTGTACATTAAATAGTTCTGTCTGGGAACGCATCATTATGAAACCAGTGGACAGATTTTAATAAAATTTGGTATGATGATACATGATAATATGCGGGTTAATATTATAGGATACTTTTTACTGCAGGAAAATATATCTTCTCTGAGAAATCTAGTCTAACTCTTAAAACATAACTAGGGACGAACTTGAGAGAAACAAGGGTGAGACGCTAGTTTATATAATTAAAAATGAAATCGTGCTTATGGGCAAAGCGCATCACTCGAAAATGGCCTTCGATTTTTGTTTTTTATGTACATTGTAATGAGAATCTGCTTTTTAGGGTCCCATAAACTTGTGAAGTTCGGAAGTAATTGCAAATGCTATTTAATATAAATTATGTCATAGAGAGAGAGCTTACTTGTGATTTTGAGGAACCCAAAATACTTAAGTGTCAGTGAGTGAAGGAGTAAAATAAGTACAATGTATATTTTTTTATTATTAATACTTTTACAGGAAAAAACTAATTTATATTTTTATGATCTTATATACAGGACCTAATCTGATAATAGACTTTAGATATACATACTATAAAGTCGAATAGAACTGACTTAATTGCATGCATTTAAGAACATGAAATCTGTCTTTCAAAATTTGATCGCAATCAAATGTCGCTTTCATATCAATAGATTTTTAAATAATGCTGATTGATATTACTATTTGTTGCATTTTCGATACAATCTATCGAACGTCATTACCGATTACATCTAATTATTATAGCTAGGTGTGGTCAAATATTTTAAAATTACGGATAACATCACTACAAAACGAATTTTACATAACCTGTCTTAACGCTTTAGTCACATTAAATATTTTATATGTACAAGCTTTTTGGAACGACCGGTAGTAAGGGGAGGTCATTGCTCCAAAACATGAGACGACAATGACGACAAAGACCATGATTTACTAATGACTTACTACTACTTCACTTATTACGACCTATAATTTTCTAATACCTAGATACATTATTTTGACGTATTTCTTAGGTTTAGCATACGTTTAAGATGTTTTCTAAAACCTTGTTAGAACTTATTATGGTGTTTTCCCGTGGGAATAAAGGATTTCCCTGTAGAAAAAGGTTGTCCCGAGTAATAAGTTATCACTACATACAATTTAGTTACATTCGGTCTAGTACGTTTTGCATGAAACGCGAACACACAAACAAACTGACAAAAAAATTGTATGAATTATTTTATAAATATTACCTATATTCTGTTCAGAATTACGTTAAAATATTTTTTTTTTATTTGATATACAGATATGAATAGATATTAGAATTGTAATTGGTACCATTTTCTGGTTTGCCAGAGGCCACGCGTCTATTGGAACTTTTCGTTTGCTTTAATGTACCTATAACATTTTTTTATTCTTAACTTTTAAATACATAGTAACTTTACTTTTATTACTTTACTTTATTATTTATATTTTGCTTTTAAATCAGTTCAATTTACTGTACTTCATATAACTTTCGATGGACATATTAACCTCAAGCTTATCGCCGCAAACAATGGTTGTTGCCACGTTCTTTGTCGAGATAAGCTTACAAATAGCCAATATGTGTGTGGAATACCAAAATTGTATTTTATAATGCTAAACCGTTTATCGTCCTAGATTCGTTTACACAATGGTGCAACATTTGGTATATATAAAATAAATTTATAGACTTGTCTTGTATTTTATTAATTATCACTAGTCACTACATAGTATAAAACAAAGTCGCTTTCACTGTCCATATATCCCTATGTATGCTTAAATCTTTAAAACTACGCAACAGATTTTGATGCGGTTTTTTAATAGATAGAGTGATTCAAGAGGAAGGTTTATATGCATAACTAGCGGATCCCGCGGTTTTGCCTGTGCTAAATCTAGGGAAAAGCCCGAGCGAAGCGAGGGCGAGTCACTAGTTTGAGAATAAAAACAATTTTTTAGCAAAGCACTAGGTATATTGTTCCTACGAGATATGAGACGTAATGTTCTTGATATATACCTAACCATATTTCGGCGTTACATACTTCAATACAATCAAAAAAGTTATATCAATTTTTATCTGATTAAGCAATAATGAAGTCGTGTACCAATAAACTTACCTAAACTCAACAAAAATGCGGAAATATTGTTAGCGTAAAGCGTAGAAGCATGTGCTGGCATCCTACTGGGCAAGTCTGTGAGGCCGATGTGAGTGACATCGTGTACTTTAGTAATCTGGCCCTTCGTCGTAGTTTGCACATTTCCACCCATTTCTGCTGCCAAGTCGACGATTACACTACCGGGTGCCATATCTTTAACTGCGTCCTGGAGATATGTTAACCAGTTTAATATTAAGTGGGAATAAATTTTAAGATTGTAATGCTGGATTCACACGCTCGCTACTAACTAAAACTAATATAAATTTTAATTATAATTCAAATATCTGGAGAGCGAGTTTTGCTTGGCTTGTGTAAGTTTGCAATTAAGAAAGTTTGTAAAAATAAATGATTTTTAACAGCGCGTTCTTTATTATTTTTCCGTTATTTGCTTACTACTTGTGTCTATTTAATCTCACTAATTAAATTCTATATTTTAATAATCCAAAAATTGACTACTCAAGATCAAGTGCGTGTAGTCTATTTTAATAAAATGTAAAATACACTTTAAATTTGATTTATGATATAAAAATAAAATAAATTGTGGTAAATAAAGACAAAACTGAAAAACAGACTAGATTTAATAATTAGTTATGAGAGGGTTGATTTGAAAATAATTGAATTTTTCACAAAATTAAAATTAATAAATTACGTAAAAGTTAATGTTAAAAATCATATTAAAAAAGGTACCTATGTAAAAACGTTTTTACCTCTAAAATAAGAAGAGGGGCAGGTTTTCCTGGGATAAGAGCAGTACTAATAACTACGTCGGAAGTACGAGCTTCTTTGCCCAGTAGTGCTCGTTCAGCATTAAGAAACTCTTCGCTCATTTCTTTTGCATACCCACCTGCACCAGCACCTTCTTCCTATAGTATTAATTTAATTATGGATTATAAAAATGTAAGTAAGTAACACTTAATGAATTATTTTGCATTTGTTTAAATACGAATACAGTTCAAATATAATTTTGTTGTACATTAAGTCGATGTTTTAAAAACATCGTGAGGAAACCTGTATGTCTTAGAGAACCTAGCAAGAAAGACATGTGCCGTCTGCCAACCCGCAATTGGTAAGCTTGATGGACTAAGGCATTATCCCACATATCAGGGCCTCAAGTCTGCTATTGCAATGGTGTTACAATTGTCTATCAATGACATCGTAATTGCTACTTTTTGCAATTTTGGTAGTCTACTAATTCAATGGTCTTCCGATGGTGTGTCACTTACACTTCAATGACACTTTGCAAATAATTGGTAGTCCCGTACGTAATGACAAGACAATGATCGGATGAATTGCGTAGTCTGTTAATATTTTGACAGTTCTAATGACCACTGATCTATCACTGTTAACTATTAACTATAACTATTACCATTATTATGTATGCTAGTACAGTAGGTAATTTAATTCAATTCAATTATTTCCTTTAATGGCTTCCATAAGTGCCAGTTGGGCACAGTTGACTTCGCCAATGTCGCGTAGAATGGAGAATACACGTTATATATAGACTGATCGGTGAATATGAAAAAAAAACAGACACTAAGACTGATCACATCAATGTAGAGGCGGAGCGGTTTGTTGTGAAATCATAACCTACAACAGACAACACAATATATAAAAAACTATATACTATAAAAAATATATAATTGTTAGAAGGTGAAGTAGCATATTTACACCATATCTATAATTTAATTTTATTATTTTTAATATATATACATAGAAATCTACATAATGGACTAAACACAAACATCAACAAGCAATTAACATTAATAGGACGGGGTACTTTACAGGGAAGGATGTCATAGACAGGATACAAGAGTTTGGGACAGTTGAAAAGGATATGGGAAGGGGAACCTTCGTCAAGGCCACATTCACACAAGGAATGGTCCCTGACTCTGATTTTTGCCAAGTGCACAGGAGTACTTGCGTGTCCTAGACGAAGACGACAAATGGTAGAAATAACCCAGCGTTCCGCCTTTTTGCAACGCGAAAACCAAGGACGCCTCGGGATCTCAGGCTGGATTGCAGCATAATGTTTACCTTTAAAAGATTTTGATGAGTTCCAGTAGATTTCCCACGATTTATCTAAGCGAGATTTAGCAATGGATTAAAGATCCTGCGCAGAATTAGAAAAATACTCCAGTGAACCGCACTGCACAGCAGCTTTGGCACAGGAGTCAGCTGTTTCATTTCCAGGAATCCCAGAATGACCTGGAATCCAAACTAGTAAAACCGCTAAACCCTTTTGATAGCATGAGTACAAAGCTTCGCGAATCTTCAAAGTTATGGAATATCTCAATCTACTACGAAATGGGTTTTCCTTAATAGCCAATAAGCAGCTTAAAGAGTCGGTAAAAATAACTGTTTGTTTAAAATTGTGGGAGAGAGTAAACAAGATTGCTTCTAGCAAAGCAACAGCCTCGCCTGTAAATACCGATGACTCGGGGGGGCACTTAAATTGTAGTATAATTTTGAATTTTGGAATCCAGCAAGCTGCACCAACACAGCCATCCTTGGATAGCTTCGAAGCATCCGTAAAGATAAAGAGGTGATCCAACCAATTTTGATGAATAAGTGAATTGAACTTTGTGTTGGTGTCAGGTGCTCCCTTAGTCAGACCAATTTCTGTAATTATAGAAGGAGACATAACTAGGGCATTGTAGGGAGTGCAGAAGATAGGATTAGAGGGAAAACAAGACATGGGATGTGGTAGTTTAGTAAATTTAAGGAAGCTATCTAGTAAAAAGGATAATGACTTGTTCGCAGGGCTAAGCTCTGCTAGCTGTCGAAGTCTAGGCCATAGAGGATGAGAAGACAGCTGTAATGCCTTGCCAACAAACCGATCGGATAAGTACTGGCGGCGGATAGAAAACGGAGGGTCGACACATTCAACTTGCATGGCATTGGTAGGAGAGGATCTCATAGCACCTAATATTATTCTGAGGCATTTATATTGTATTTTGTTCAGCTTTTCAGAAGGTGCTTTGTTAAAGGGGTCTAGTACAAACATGGCGTAATCCATGTGACTACGTATTATAGAATTGTACAGTAGCTTTTGAGTATAAGGGTGTGCACCCCACCACACTCCAGACACCGCTCGAAGAGCATTGATGCCTTTTTCGCATTTTCTGCTGATATACTCTGCGTGGGCAATTCCGTTCAGTCGTTTATCGATAATTACGCCTAAAAATTTTACATTATCAGTCAAATTAATAATTTGGTCCTCATAACGAAGATCAAAATTTGGAACATTTCTTTTTCTTGTAAAAACAACTGCCTGACATTTAGTAACTGATAAAGATAAGCCGTGTTCAGAGAGCCACTGGCCTAGATAATGCAAAGCAGAGTTCAAACGAAAACTAATGTCCTCCACCGATTTTGAGCTGCAGTAGAGAACGATATCGTCAGCATATTGAAGGGTGTTGCAAAAACTATTAACAGATAGTTCGAGGTCGTGTGTGTATATGCTATATAGCAACGGGCTGAGGACCGAGCCTTGAGGCAAGCCTTTCCAGACAAGCCTTGGAGGGACAGTAAGAAGTCGATGTCTTATAGAAATAGTTCTCCCGGTCAGCAGATTACATATGAAATGTGTCAACCTCGGCGGTAAACTCAGCTGTTGCATTTTCTGCCTGAGCAACGGAAGATGAACATTGTCATATGCAGAAGCGATATCTAAAAAGACACCCACCAAATACTCTCCTTTTGCATAGGCTAGTCGAATATCTGTTGTTAGAATGCTGAGACTATCTATAGTACTTAGACCCTTTCTAAAGCCAAACTGAGAGGGAGCTAAGATATTTCTGCTTTCCACTATCCATTCCAGTCGGTTTTTTAAAATCCGTTCAGTAATTTTAGCTAATGTTGATGGTAACGCTATAGGTCTATAAGAATTCGGGTCAGAGGGATTTTTACCGGGTTTTAGGATTGGGATGATGATCTGTGATTTCCATGCTGCTGGTGTACTGCCTGATTTAAATATTGCATTAATAATTTTGAGGAAATATGCCTTGGCTTTCTCATGCAATTTCCCGATAAAAGAGTATGGTATACCATCTTCACCTGGAGTTGTGTCCTTTAAACCCGTTAAGCAGTTTTCAAGTTCTTCCAAAGTAAAAGGGGCATCCATATCATCCAATGAACAGATCTGAGCAGAATTAGGAAACAAATTGTGCGAGGGAACAAATGGAGGGGATAGCTTGTCAGCAAAGTCATTAAGCCATTCTGATGGATTGTTAGAGCCATGATGAGGGAGGGGGGACATCATCAAGAGCCCGACGAAATCTTTTAACTTGTCTCCAAACAAGACGAGACGAGGATCGAGGTTCCAGGGACTCACAGAATTTGATCCAACCAAGTTTTTTCTTTTTATAAACCATTCTCCGAAATTTTGCATTACTGCGCTGATATTCAAGAAAATTCTCCATAGTCATGGATCCTGCATATGATAGTTCGGCAAGTGTTCGCCGGTTAACAAAATCGCTGCATTCCTGATCCCACCAGGGATTGGAAGGCAGTTGATTTTGTGTGGGATGTTTTTTGGGGATATAGAGGTCAGCATTTTAAAAAATAGTTAAAAGGAATTGATCATAGCAAACCGTGACATTCTCATCACTTACAGACTCGGGAAGGGAGTCCATCATGCTATCAACTGAGCAAGCATAGTCTAACCAATTCGCTTTTTTTAGATTATATGGAAGCAAGGGAGTGGAGGGAAGCGGAGGAGTACATCTGTTATTTAAAGAAAGTAAGATGGGGAAGTGGTCACTACCATAAGAGGATGATAGGGTATTCCAAGAAATTAAGGAAGACACAGATGGGGAAGCTAGGGATAAGTCTACTGCAGTTTTAGGATTTTGGTTAGGATATACTCTACGGGTTGGTGAACCATTATTTAAGATACACAGATTTAGATCGTCAATCATATCCACCAAAAAAGTCGAGAATCTATCGCAAAAGTAACACCCCCACAAAGTGTGGTGAGTGTTAAAATCACCCATAACTAACACAGGACTCGGAAGGGAAGAGATGATAGACTGTAGCTCAAGGAAGACAGAAGAAGAAGGATTAGGAATATAGAGAGATAGAAATGAAATATTAAAAGCTCTTACAGCCACAGCATTAATGTGTGAACTATAAGAGGGAAGAGTGATTAGAGAATATGGAGTGGAGTGCCTAACGAGAATGGCACTACCCCCATACCCGTCACTTCTGTCATCCCTTAAACAGGCAAAACCAGAGACCCTAAAACGGGAACCAGGAATTAACCAAGTCTCAGAGATGGCAATAATGACAGGCTTATGAAGGGCAATAATAGAAAGCAGTTCATGTTTTTTAGAGCGTACACTTTTACTATTCCACTGAAGAAAGTTGAGTGGGGCCATTTTTAAGAATGTTAAAAATGTGGAGGAAGTTTTGGGCAACGTTGGACGGTAGGGGAATTTCATCACCAGCGGATATAATTGATATTAAGGTTTCAGTCAAACTTAATAAGAGGTTAGATTTAGAAAAGTCATAGGGAGCATCATTATTAATACCCAAGGCACAGCCATTAGGTAAGGAAGAGGGGCAATTGCTAGTAATAGCTTCGTGAGCTTGTCTATCAAATCCTTTGGCAAGGGGAGCTCGGGGGCGTGGGGAGCGGACAACCGTTTTGGTATAGGACTTTCTCATAGGATTCTGAGATTTACCAGGGATAGGCTGAGAGAAAGTTGTAGGAGGAGGAGGGGAGAACATTTCTTTTGCCATATCGGCATAGGAGCGCCTAACTGGAGGAAATTTGGAGGATGCTTCCATATAGGAAATGTTATCCTGAGACATTAAAGTTTTGATGTTTTGCTGCCTGACAAACTCAGGGCAGTCTTTATTTGTAGCAAAGTGATTTGCAGAACAGTAAATACAGGTGGAATTCTCTTTTAAAATGTTACATGAGTCCCCAGTGTGAGGTTGGGAACACCTGTAACATCTTGGCTTCGACCTACATTGAGTTTTAATGTGGCCAAAACGACAACAATTCAAACACTGAATTGTTGGCAGGTTATATGTAAGTACAGGAAGAGAGGTGTGGTAGGAGTATACTTTGGGTGGCAGTACTTGACCACGGAAAGTTAATACTACTGACTGCGTTGGAACCCAGGTAACATTGCCTTCATTCACAGTTTTACGGTTTAACCTCCTCGCCTTCAACACCTGACCACAA
Organism: Boloria selene; assembly: GCA_905231865.2. Taxonomy (NCBI): domain Eukaryota; kingdom Metazoa; phylum Arthropoda; class Insecta; order Lepidoptera; family Nymphalidae; genus Boloria; species Boloria selene. Next base: position 7,054,724 of record HG993133.1, read on the forward strand.
CTAGAAGGTAATTCAAGAGAGGATACAAACTCTTCCATTGCCCAATCTACAGGGACTCCTTTCACTAGGCCCATTCGGGTGACATTAAATGTTGGTATGCTTGCGACGAATTTGGACAAATTCAAAATAGGGTTCGATAAAAAGTTGTTGGCAGCTACAGCTGACGAGAATTGGACTTCAATTTTATTACGTCCTACATTTTTAACGCCATCATTAATAATATTCTGAATCTTGTTATGATACAGAAATTGGCCGAATTTTATCGCTCGAATGGTAGTACCTGCCGCAGGGTCTGGAGTCTCACGAGAAACATAAACAATGAAAGGTCCATTATCCTTTTCTGAATAGAATTTAGGGCCGGAGAGGGAAGGGTGAACATACACATGTTGAATGGATGGTGTAGCTGACGCTGGATCAACTATAGTTTTTTTTGTTTGCTCTGTTATAACTTCATCACCTTGACGCTTTCGTGTTAAATTTGCAGGCACCGTCGATCCACCAGGATCGGGTGGATCGGGCGGAGGATCAGGTTCCATTTTACACTAAAAACACTATATACAAAGACAAATACAACACACACTACTTACCAATACCCAACACCAAGTTAGTAATATCTTATTTAACAAAAATCACAACAATATTCGCGATTTACTGAAAAACCACGCACGAAATAAAAACACATGTGTTAACCAAAGCTAACGCAAGCGAAGTCGTAGGTAATTTATACCACGACCGTCCGCGAATAAATAATTGACCTATCAAATGTGAAATGACATTGATATTTAATGTCAATTTGACAGTTACAGATAAAACTTATTTATTTTTGAGGATTTATTATTTATATTGCATTTAAAATTTATATTTATGGCTTTTTATGATCATTTTACATAATGCTTAGTCTTTAAAACATAAATTGATAACATATATAATCGAAACTAGCCTAAAACTCATTTCGGTGATCGCTTTTTTAGCTAATGGCAATGCCAATTCCTGTTCTACTACAATTCAACTACAATCCAATTACAATCCAATGACAAGACCATTGATCGACCATTGTAAATTTAGTAGACTACCAAATTTTGGACCAATGGTAATTGAATTAAAATTGCATTGTTTCACAATGACAATTGTATATAAAATAGCAGACTTGAGGCCCAGGCCCGCCCGAGCCAAGCAGTGAGACGTTAAAAAGGGTTGAATACTAATAATTACTCCTAAACAGAGTATGTAGTATAACATATTACATTACTACTACGAGTATATCGACTCTAATGTTTTCTTTTATCTTGAATGTAAATGACTCTTTTTCAGTCCATTAACCCGAAATCGATAGGTATATTTTTTTCAATTTACTACAGCTATTACTTGCCACACACGTACTACTTATTACGTATATAATCAACATCCTATTTTAACTTTGCGGCTTCACAACTATCAATTAATTGATTTCTTCGCTACGCGTCTCAATTGACTGAAAGAGAAATCGTAATAGGTATATCATGTACTTTCGCATGTATAGGTTAGGTATATTAATATGGATTATTCAATGTATACAATCTTTTTTGTAGCTTCTACCTACATAAATCATAATAATAGCAAACTCAAATTATTACGCCAGCCTAGGTGTTGATAATTATTTACCCTCATATCTCTTCACATATTTGCAGTCTAGATTACTCGCAAATTGTTTTGTTCACATTACGAAACAGACCTTGAGAAGTTAAATATTACTAAATAATATGAGAAAAACGTCATAATATTATGTTTAATATTTACAAATAATTTTGAATAAGAAATTGATAAAAACCCAATAAACAAGTCAGTTACCTACAGGCAACTTCCAAACATTTTGGCGATAAAGGTTTATCAACGTTTGGGGGTTTAATATTAGTGATAGCAGGATTTTTATCATTTGTTTGCTTTTCTTGCATTTCTATCAGTGGCAATAAAGCTCGAAAAAAGCCTGACCACATAAAACGTTTTCGTATTAACTGTAGAAGGAGCGAGAGGTCAATGATCATTTTCGTCAGTGAGTACGAAAATAGATGCGTCAAACGTTGTGTCAAAGTCAAACAATGTACCTATTGTTTTAGAAATTAAAATAATATTTTTATGATAAAATACTTTGGCACTTTAAAAACAAACAAAGTAAAATGTTAATATTTGATTATATCATTATAATACATCATTAGAACTATCGATGATGCACGTAAATAGTTACAGACGTAACAGATATCAATAATACTTTAACCGCAACTATCGTCCATCACGATAGCAGAACATGCATTCATTAATGAGTCCAGACTACCAATTACTATACATGTTAAACTTAGTAATTCGTGATCATATCAATTACAGGAACAAAATGCAGCTAAATAATGGTAATTGTAGAAATAACCCCTAATTGTATGGGTAATTGACCCCTGGAAAATATTGTTACCCATACAAAGATTACAATTTTTTTCCAAGCTTTACAGTTCATATTTTAGAATGTTCTATCAAAATATAATTCAAGTGATTCAGTCTAGGCGATAATAAATTAAAACAAGCAGATGAAATGATCAATTCTGCAATTATTAAGCCACGTCATACATAATTTACAGACACTCTGGGGCACTTTAAGGGCAAAATAATTTTAATAAAACCGTTTAATAAAAAAATAATAATAAATATCCAATAGCGTAGTGTATTAATAGCGTTATACGAGTATTACAGCTTCCATCCCAAATAATGTAAATTGAAAATAACAACTACAAATTGTAATTGACCTCAATGCTGGTTGGACTTGTCCATACACTACAACCAACACGTACGAGATGCGTAATAATAGTTATACTATCTAACTGCCTTGGTGGTGTAGTGACTAGCATGTACGGTCATACATCAAGAGGTCCTGTGTTCGAGTCCCGGGTCGGGCCAAGTTTAATTATTGTCCGTCTGTTTAGTAAGCCTCAGTGACAGCCCGGAGTTGGGAAGTTGGTGGTGTTTCACCCCCGTGCCTCAGAGAGCACTTAAAGCCGTCGGTCCTGCGCCTTAACTCTCATTGTCCGTGTCAACAGTCATCCCACCGGAGTAAGAGGAATAGAATAGAGAGTGCACATGTGTCAGCGGGTACACTTGTGCACTATAATATTCCCTGCTCAGTTAGCCAGTCACAATGAGATTGGCCGCCATGGCCGGAATCGGTCGGAGAATATGATTATTATTACTATCTATGGCTATACATAACAATAACATACAGATACGTCTCTGTATCTGTAACCTAATTTTTGGTTGGAAAATCTTGTTGATATAGTCAATTTTATCAATGCAGAGTCCGAAACTATAGCACCTACATATTTAGAATTTTGGTCTGTCTGACTGTCTGACAACAACTAGACAGATTTTAATGAAATTTGGTATAATAATAGTTCCACATTAGGAATACTTATTCTTAAATATCTAATCAAAGAGAATTTATTACCGGTAATTACGTACCTAGGGACAAACCCGAGCGGAGCTGGAGTGAGTCGCTATATAATAAATAAAAAACATTAAAGACGTCACTCTTAAAACCGTCATCACTTGAAGATAAAAGTTGCATATCAATAAAATACGTAATCGTCAATGTAAATAATTACTTAAACTTTTTTAAAAGGTCAGTACAGATGTCCTTCTCGTGTCTAATCTTTTACGATGTTCTATATTGTATATAAATTATGATACTGATTCTCTCATAATCACAAAGCGTAAAATAAAAAGATATATTGTTAAGTACTTAAACAAAATAAACAGCACATGGTGTCGTTTACATTCTGAGCTATCACTCTTCATCGATAATAGCCCACTCAGCATTAAAACTCAAAATCAAAGTACAGTGACACATGCTAATTGCTAACCTTAAGATCCATAGTAATGAAATGTGCTCCCAAGCTTTCGATTTGTTCGCGTACAGCGGGGCGGGTATCAAAAGCTCTTACTGCAGCTCCCATACAGCGTGCTTGCGCTGCCGCCGCTAAGCCCGCCACGCCGCCGCCCACCACTAGCACACGGCATGGCGGGACACGACCCGCGGCTGTCATCTGACCTGATCAAAATTTGATTTTCTTTCAGTTTATTTTTATAGCACTATAAAGTTCGTCGGATAACTTAAATGTCAAAAAATAATATTTTATTTTTGTAATGAAAAATAACATTTTTTTTTATTTTATTCATTCTAATGTAACGTAAAGTGCGTATTATAAACAATTTATTGAAATCTGATAGGTACTATTTACTTCTTTATGATAAGCAATAAATGTATTTATACTTTGATCTATGTTTTTTGTTTTTACTTACCAGAGAAAAAACGGGGGAAATGCGCAGCAGCCTCGATAACAGCTCGATATCCCGCCACGTTAGCCATCGAACTTAGTGCATCAAACACTTGTGCGCGACTTATGCGAGGAATGCAATCCATTGCTAAGAAAGTATTTAAAATTAATTATTTAAGCGGACTAAATGTTATAAAAGCATAAAAATGATTGTTTGTTCTTTGTAGAGGAAGGGTAGGAACTGATTTGTAGGTAAAAGTATTAGGCTCCTAGAGACCGGAATTACCCGAATGGAAAAAAGGATCGATAGTTAAGTTAGTACCTACCTACATAGTTATAAGTTATTAGAACCTCCTTAACCCTTAATTTGGCAAAAAATTAAATGCAATAAAATCCTCGTTTTTTTTAATAAAAAATATTATTGACCTTCAAAGGTGTTACAGAAAAATAACGAAAAAAATTTAGGAACTTCAGGTTTCCTGAAAAACCATGTATGTCACAGCATACATTGCCAAATTCACATAAAAACATTGAATAAATATGATGTATGCCGGGACATACATTGCCAATTACAGAGAAAATAAGGAATATAAAAAAATAAGGTTATAACGCCTTCTTATCTATAAAAGTATGAAACCTAAATGTAGCCTCGCCACTATACTAAAGAAAATCATATATCATGCACGACACTCCTGCATGAACATAGTTTTTGAAGCCCCACTTGGGCTTATCCTTCATAAATTGACTTCGCTTACCCGCTTTGGTCCCCTTATAGGGAATCATGATTTCGTCAATGCTGAATTTCCTTTCATTAACGTGAGTTTTTTTTGTAAAAAAAGGTCTAATTTTGTAATATCGGTCGAAGTCTTGTATATCATTATCAACAAAATGCAAATTACGGCGGATTTGTTGATATCGTTTAAGAGACATCAAATCGGCTACGAGATGGTATCTGTACCGCAAACTCCAATAATCTGTATATGATGGCATCCTCACAACACCCATGATAGTATGTATGGCTAGAAAATCTCGCATTTCATCTTCAGTCAATACAAGAGAACGTCCAGTTTTTGATATTGCGTATGCGTTTGTTTGCTCTACGATATCAGCTAAAACGTCTGGGGAAAAGAACTTGTAAAAATAATCAAGTGAAGTTATGTCTAGAATGTCGGTGTGATCTGAGTCTTCTTCTATAGTTGCCTAGTGCCGAAAAACCGCTGTTTTGTGAATTTTGTGATTCGTCTAGGTCGTTACAACAACAGGTAGAAACAGTGGGACGTTGCGATCTGGTATTTCTGGGACGCGATTTGGAAGTAGTAGATGCCCTCATACGAGCTGTACCTAAGCCAAGAGCTATAGAGTTGTTTGCTGTTGGTTCATGCTGTGCAGGTGGTGCAGGCGTTGCTGAAGTTGCAGGAGTGGTGGGAGTTGCGGGGAATGACGGAATGTCACACAGTATCGGCACTTTCTTACAATTTGGTTCTAGAGAAGGGCTTGAATAGACACTTTGAAAAATTGGTGTAAGTCGAACATTCTGGCTGGTCGGCTCTTTGTCATCATCTAAAATATTAAGCCTTTCCATAGAACTATCAATAGAAGGCGCAGAAGAAGATGATATAGAAAGCTGGGCGTAATTCATCATCAAGTTCAGAATGTTCACTACCGTCAGAGGATGCATACTCAGCAGGCACAGGCGCTAAAATTCTACCACCACGAGTTTGAAGCTTTTGCTGCTTACAAAGAGAAAAAAAGCGTGCTATAAAACCAAATAAACCCAAAAAACCAAATAAACCCAAAAAGCAACCGCAAACTGGCAATGTATGCTGTGGCATACAAACAAAATGAAGGGTGTTTCGTGACAAACTTGGCAGTGTATGTCACAGCATACATCATGTTAGTAATCAAAATAGAACCATTTAATACAATAAAAACTTTACAATTATTACCCCTCGTATTCTACTACACAATAAAGTATAAATTTTAGCCATTACGAGTTTCATAAACCATGTAATATTCATAATAATAGTATAAATACCTTGGAGAACACAGTTGACGTTCGCCGGGTAGAATTTTTTTTTGATTAATGTCAAAATGGGTGTTGCTGGAAGCGTGTTTTATTTTTTCTACCAATTGTAGTTAGTATTGCAATACAAAAAATATAATTTATCACACCTTAATTGCTTTATTATTAACAAATAGATTTTTTAAGTTTATGTATGACAGTACATACAATACCAAATTAAGGGTTATACTTCTACCACGACCATACTCGTTGTACATAACGTATACTAAAATGAAGTCGCGGAGCAGGAAGAATTTCGTACAATGACCTTTGCCTACTGACATGAGTCACGGACATTTTTGTGACAAGTGCGGTTTTTATGAAGAGGAAAAAATAAATTGACTAACTTATTAAATAAATTATTGACATAATATAATTTAAAAAAGCTGAAATAAAAAAAAATAATCATAAACAAAAACCACATGCAAACAAGAAAAAACCTTAGTCTCAGGCTTAGATTATTGTATATAATCAAAGGTCTCAGGTAAAAAGTTTATAATCTCTGAGGATGGCAGCCATTGCATCTCTGTGAGTAAGCGTCCCAACCATGATACTACGATTGAACAACAAAACAGTAACCATTTTACAGAAAGATGTACATTAAACTTTAAAATAATTTATGAAATAGGTACGGCGATAAACATAATATGATCGACTTACCAAATGCATTGACCTTTTTAGCTGCCAATTTCTGTATTAGATTTTGATTTTGGGCCGGATATAAAAACGATATAAGGGTCGATTCTTCTTGAACATTCTGAATCTCGCTTTCTGATAAGGGACGCACTTTCAAAATGATATCTGGAAAAAAATATTATACTTCTTATTCTGAATTAAAGAAGAACAAAATGCGCTTTTCTACAATAATTATTTACAAAGAATGCAATATGCAATGAATATTGTGAAGAGAAATAATAATATAAAACTACCATAAGAAAAACGCTTACTTGATTGGTACGTATCCTTTAAACTAGATATTTTAGCGCCAGCTTCTTCGTATATCCTATTTGGGAAATTTGCGGAAACACCAGCATTTTCTTCGATATTTACACTAAATCCTTTTTTGACTAGTTTATTAACTACTGCAGGTACAATTGCAATCCTAAAAAACCGAATAGATTAAAATAATGAAGGAAGATTCCTTTGTTTATATTTATTAACTTTATTATGTTACGGTAAACTGACGTAAAATTAGTAATGTAATATATCGTAATGTAAATATATCGTCGTATAGAAAAATACGAGTAATAAGTATAACGCTATCTACAGTTTACAATAATATCCATCTGTTTAGTTTAACTATAGCAATGAAACCATTAAAATTTTCAATTGCGGTTACAATACAATATATACGAATAGCTTTACATATAACAAAACTAACGTCATACCTCAGACTAAGAAGAATCATTATTTAGTTTACACATTAAATATATTAATGATACCTGCGCTCGTTTTGCCATATTTCTTTAGGGACTCCGACGCTAAGTTTTGTGTACGGAACACCTTGTACAGGCTGGGAAGGTGTTGATGAACTGAAGAGTCTCCGTTGCCAAGATTTGGGTAGCGGCTTACCTATGCGGAGAATTCTCACGCAGCCGCACATTTTAACAACTATTGAAGCACAGTTGAAGAAGTCTAAAAATATGGAAAATCTTATTGAAATGTTATTCTTATATTACCTATGCTCATTATCGATACAGAGGTATTTTTTTTTAATTTTTATCTGCCTGTCTGGGATCACATAACGAAAAAACACTGAACATACTTCGATAAAATTTAGTGTGATAATAGTGGTAATCAAGGTTAAAATATAAGTAAACTTTTTACTGCAGAAATAAGTACTTATAAGGTATCTAATTTAATTTCTTTGAAATCTGCACAAATCGTTCAGACGTATATTTGTACGTTTATTGTATATATATATATATATATATACATTATAACTCAATGCCTATCTAATGTATAATTGTGTGGCACTCGATGGATTTTAGCTTGAGAGTTGTCTCACAGTAAGTATTCGTAACAAAGAAGATGTTTTTTATCTATTCCACGGTATTCGTTTACTGTGAGAGTGACACTAGGTATATCAAAATAAAAAAGAACAAAATGGCGAATTTCAGACGCCAATTTGTGTTTCTTTAAAAAACAATAATATTCCAAATTAATGGAGTGGGGTATCAAAGTAAAGGTGTTTAAGAGGTGAACACAAAAATATATTATGACATACACATATTATGTACATCTCGCGACGAGAATGAAACGTGCGTCTCCGACTGCATACACTTTAATCCTTTGTCAACTTGTTTTCACCTTTTTAGTTGGCTTTTATGCAGTCGGGTTTTTTATTTTGATAATATTTATTTATACACCTACTTATCAATGTTTATAAACTATTAAATAGATAAAATTATTTAATAAAATTGTGATTCGTAAGTAATTAAATGTATTAACTGCGAAATAGCGGTGTTTAAAATGACACTACAATTTATGCGTCACACTTTTTTGCACATTATCAGTAACATTATGATCAACCCCAACTGGTTTATGTTATTTTAATTGAAATTACTGTTTGTACCTAGTTAATTCGTTTTCTAGTCGAGTAAATATGTCTTTAAAGTCTATTTATTATTAACATAATAAGAATAAAGAAGTTTGGAATGTTGACATACTGGAACCGGACGAATGAAATGAAAATACTTTTTAATCAATTGTAGGTAACTTAAAACATTTAATACGGCAATAAACATAGATATATCAGAGACTGCCAGAGGATTACGTAGAAAATGTATCCTTTATATTATTATATCCCATAAACATCGTGTACAATAATTCAAAATTCGCTAAATTCGTAGTTATTTATGAAAAAGCGATAACTTTTAACTCTATTAAAAAGAGTTAGGAAGAGAGAGGATACCTGTGTTGGTACTTGGTGCTGATACAATGTTAGTAGACCAAAGTAGGTACCTAACTACTAACTACTTAACTAGTAAGTTTTATTTTCTGAATTCAGATTTCAGAACTCAAACTCGTAGTAGGCTGTAGGTACCTAAAACATCTAGATCGAAATATAAGCTTGTTTTTTAGAGTATTTTTACTTATAATTAATATATTTTTACATTTTAGTTATTGCTTGTTTTAACTTTGACCGTCATACTGGATTTAGAGTGACGTCACTTTATTTTTGGAGATAATATGCTTAGCAAGCCCTTTCGTTTATTACCCATATCGTAGGAATGCATTAAAAATAACTATTGATATTCCGCCATCTTGGCTGTTCCGACATGTTGGACTTAGAATGACGTCAAACAAACGTCATAGTTACTTACATACAGTTCGCGTCACGTAAAAAGAACGCTGGAGGAAAGTGGTGAGGGGTGTGTTTGCGCATGGGTACATTCGCACACAAAATAACTAAGCCTATTATTTTATTTTAGAACTAGCCTTTCGCTCGCGACGTACTATATTGGTCATTGTTAGGTACATTGAAAAATATATTAGATAGAACGTTATAAAATAGAATTCTATTAATTCATAAAATATGTTAGATTCAATGAAGAATGTTTAATCTAATTACAAAAAATTAAATTAATTAGGTTAATATATATTTTAACTGCATTATTAACAGACTCTCTCTTCAAAAAACAATATACGTCAAAAATATTTTTCTATATTAAATCGCCTCTGCGCAACTTGACAGTTGACAGCCAGCGTTCTTTTTACATGACGCGAATTATACGTACATATCTATGGTACATATGTATTATTTAAACTACATTGCAAGTTAAATAAAAACTTGTAAAATTAAAGTTCTTTTAAAGCGTTGGATACTTATTTTTCGTAGCACAAAAGGCTGAAAAATATATAGCTGTTTAATAAATTTTAACTTGTTTCTGTTAGAAAAATATAAATGCTATACTGCTATATATGTACGTAATAGCTATGTATAATTATAGAGCAGTTTGTCTGCATACTGGATTTAGAGTGACGTCACTCTCTGTATTTTTATATTATTATTATACAACAAGACTAGCTTGATAACAGGAATACCTAGTTGACGATGGGACAAACAGTTGAAGTCGGCGGACGAAGAAATACATATTATGTATGTTTTTTTTGTAGGTTCATGATGATGATCCTTCGATAATAATAATTATTGTTCTCTTCTTTTTAGTACACACGGGGTTTTTGTTTTTTTTAATCAAAAGTAAAATATCATTAGTTGATTGAATTACGTAAATATAATTAATATAAATAAAATACGTACGTATAGTGCAAACTGTGTATTCTCTAGTCTTCAATAATAATTTAGATAATTGTTATTATAGAATAAGCCAACTTTTCAGTGATCTATTTTTTAGTTTAAAATGAAATATTAATGATAAAACAACACAATAATAATTGTCATTTCTTGAGAATCTAAATCAAGTCTAAAAAACGGAATGATTAAAGAATTTCATTTATATTCCATACTCTACAACAGTAAAAATTATTAACATCTGGTGTCTACTGTACATGGCAAACTTGTTTGAAATCTATAAAGCATAAATAAATAATATTCATAAATAGTCACTTTTGTACTTCATAGTTCATTACGACTATGACTATCATTTAAACCTTTATCATGTCAAACAAGTAGTAATTATATTAATAAAATTAATTTTGTTACTAAGCAATACGATATGTTCAATTCTTACCTTACTTTTTATTTTTTTTAATTAGAACACCCAGGCCCAACATCAGTTTTTAATATTTATTTAAAAACCAAGCAGTAAAAGCACACACTAGTTTTTCACTCAACTATTTATCTATATTTTTAGGAGAACAGCGTAGCGTAGACGAAACAGCAACGAGCCACGATTTAAAGAGTCAGCCAAGCCGCACAGAAAGCACAGAATATTATTATTGCCGCGAACTGCGAAGGACGGATGAAGCCGGCTGCGGGCTGCCGCCGGGTATCGCTCCATGCCGGCCGGCCTCATTCGCTCTCACTCAGGCCACAGAACAAAATAATCTATAGAAGCGATATTTCCATTCACTTCTTTCAATAATTATTTAAGCAGCAGTATAATATTATATACTTATATTTAAAAGAAAAAATAATTATAAATAAAACGATTTGGAATCTAAAATCTTTACGGATTTTTATTATAAGCTGTTTTTTTGTTTTGAATATTAAGATAGTATAGTTCGCTTCATGTAAAAAGAACGCTGGCTGTCAAGTTGCGCAGAGGCGATTTATAGGCCAATTTGGTGGTAAGACGCGGGGCGCGGGACGACGAGGCACGCGTCGCATGCTTTCCGGCTCGCTATTGGTTTGTCAGTTTAAAATACCATCGCACACACAAAAGTTATTAATTACGAAATGATTTTATATAAAAATAGTGAAAAAATATTTTTGACGTATATTGTTTTATAAAGAGAGAGTCTGATAATAATGCAGTTAATAATTAAAAAAATATATTAAACGAATTAATTTAATTTTTTGTAAGTAGATTAAACATTCTACACTGAATCAAATATATTTTATTATATAATAGAATTCTATTAAATGACATTCTATCTAATATATTTTTGAATGTACCTACCAATAATCAATATACATCGTGAGCGAAAGGCTAGTTCAAAAATAAAAGAATAGGCTTAGGAATTTCGTATGCGAATGTACCGATGCGCAAACACACCCCCCACCACTTTCTTCCAGCGTTCTTTTTACGTGACGCGAACTGTATTTATATAAATTTTAAGAAATAACCCTATTGGGAGTAATAACAACCAATATATAGACCACTGAATTTGCTAATTGTTCTATTCTAGTTAAATGCAAGTACCCAAAACAAGGAACGAATTAAAAAGTCTAAAAAATACGCGCACGTCGCGTGGGTAGTTACTGACGTTAATTTTATCTTGTTTTTTATTTTTATTTTGTTTTTTATTATTATGATTTAGTTATAGAAATTAAAGTAATAAATAAAAAAATCAAAATATTTGCTGATTCTTGCTATAATAGTGATTTCTGACGTTACCTCAAGCCGACGATTGCAGAGGGAAGTTCCTTTATTTAATCAAAAAATTCAATGTGATGTTCGTAGTATTAAAGGAAGAGTCACTCTTCAAGAGTGGATTTTAATACGGGATGTATTTGACTTTCACTACAATAAGCCAATGAAGCTCATTCTCTGACGACTATACAAGCAAAAGCTGAACTTTGTGAGGGCTTAGTTTTTATATTTGAGTTCTGTTACAGCGATGGTAACTCTTTGGTTTTCTAGCAGAGGCGTTAGTAGTACTGCTACATGCTATTAAATTTTCATTCTAATGAACTCAAAACTGGTAATGTTCATTTTTTTAATGGTTATAAAATTACATTTTTGACAGATAACACATCTATAAGATATTATAGATATGAAGTTAAATTACAATGTTAAAGCGAAAATCTATATAAGTGTAATAGTTTTTCAGTAAAGTCTACCACAAAATGCTTAGGTTATGGGATAGAGTTAGGGCTCGCTCCCCTCGCCTTAATAAAAGCAAAACTAATGTTATTACAAATAGAGTCATTAATCATTACGGAACTATATCTATTACTTAATACTTATAAAGATATTACTATAACTACTAATGACCTTTTGACTTTAAACGATATATTTGTCGTATCATTTCTGCGTTCATTACTATTCTGTGATAAAATTTGCCTATATAGTATATACAATATTTAGGTAGGTATATAGCTACATACAGAGACAGTGATAGAATACAGATACAGATTACAGACGAGACTACACCTACAGGCTACATACAGCAGTATATTACGCTTACAAGCGTAAAGCAACTGACACGTATACACGCGAAGTAGTAATAATTTTTATGGTAGTTAAAAAAAATAGATTAACTTCTCTTTTGTTCCTAGACTCCTAGAGTGTAATAAACGAGATTCAAATATGGTTGGAAATAACGCTAAGAGCTTGTTTAAATATGTATCTGAACAAACTATTAGGTCCGCAAGAAATTGTAAGTATAATAATTATTACAATCATATTATTATAATAACTTACAAACTATAATCACATATTATGTTATTGTCATTGTAGAAATTTATAATTAAATACTAGAAAGATATAAAAGTAAATTGTTGATAAAAGGTTATACAACAGACTTAGTACTGTAGTTCTTTTTATGAGGCACATTATTTATTTTAGATAATCAGATTACATTATTTTCATAAACTATACTTATTTATTTTTTTCATAAATAAAAAAGTATGAGTATTTTCATTTAATTTATTGAAGGTTTTATTTTTTTTATTAAATATTTTCCTCTTTTAGATGGGACGGCTAAAAGAGTTGTTGCAGCAAAGCCTGTTGTGGAAATGGATGGTGATGAGATGACAAGGATCATCTGGGAAAAAATCAAGGAAAAACTTATATTTCCTTATGTTAAGGTATACATTACAAACATTATTTTACACAAAAATTGAATATTTTCAACATATGTTTTTAATAATTTCAATATGCAGAACATTTTAAAGTTTTTTGAATAACTTCAACATACATTTGGAAATACTACTTATAGTATTTTTATGGAAGATAATAATGGCCTAGTCCTTAACATGTATACTATAGGTTCTTTTATTGAAATTCTTAATGAAGAAATAAGTACTGTTCATTGGACTTGTTAAAATCCATTAGTTTCAATTTAAACTGCTCAAATTTTCATGACTCATTTCAGTATTTTAAGAGTGTGATGTTTATTTATTTATAATTTTGCTATTTTGAATTACAACCCACTTAACTTTTAAAACTTAAGATTTATTGTTAATATTATCATATAAAACAACAAACAATATTAAACAATTTTTATATTTTATCCTAGAAAGCATTTAATTTTATTTATACTCATTCATTATGGATAATAATCACAAAATGGGATAAGTATAATATTTAAATTTATTATTATCTACTAACCACATAAATACTTTACACCATAGCTTTTTGGATTGCATTGGAGATTAACAGAAACAATCAAACAGACGGACAGTCATAAAATTTAAAAAATGTGTTATACTTAAAAGTACCATGTAACTCAATGTACATGTAGTATGAGATAATGTGTACCTACTCTACAAAGACTCTCATACAAGAGAAATTGGTGTTATATTGAAAGTATTCTTAAGGACACATACAAGCTTACTAGTTATTACTCTTAAAGGAACTGGTTTTGGTATGATAGTTGTTGTTTAACCAAATATGGTATTCGCATCTGTTCTTTAAAATTGCATTTTATACTCTTTATTTTTATATATTATACTAGCCGAACCCGCGGCTTCGCTCGCGCTAAATCTATTATTCTAATAATTACTTTTAACGTATAAGATACTTACTTATTGTAGTATAATACGACTCACCCTCGCTTCACTCGGGTTCGTCCATAGCTGTAGCGCAAGCAAAACCACGGGTTTCGCTAGTATCCTATGTTACTTCTAATACCTCCAAGAATATGTGTACAAAGTTTCATGATGATCGCATAAGTAGTTTTTGCGTGAAAGCGTAACAAACAAACTTACATTCACATTTATAATATTAGTATTTTTTATTGGTGTGTGTTATAATATGTATATAGTATAGATGTTTATATACACTTATCTTTTTATACTTTTCATTTTATTTACTACTTTTATCTAATAAATGAATCAAATACTTCTTTATCTAGAGAATTGTTAAATATTTATCATGACTACAATTTATCATGGTTCTGTCATCCATGCGACATATAATTGACATTTAGCAAAATTATACTACTATAAGCATGATCCATTTGATAACAATATTGAGAATTTTCTTTTAGCTAGAAAGCTTGTACTTCGATTTGGGTCTTCCCCACCGGGATGCCACTGACGACCAAGTCACTATTGATGCGGCGCATGCAGTTCTTAAACATAATGTTGGCATTAAGTGTGCTACAATAACACCAGATGAACAGCGAGTTGAAGGTACTGTCTATTTTAAAGAATAACCTTATATTCATTCAGGATATAATATATTATAATTAAATGTATCAATAAAATAATTAACTATTATCTATTCATAATAGCATGCATATTGTTTTGATTGCTTAAGACTCAATTAATTAATAATATTATTATGTACCTCAATGAATTCGCATAGCGACAGATTTATACTAATATTATAAAGCTGAAGAGTTTGTTTGCTTGGTTGAACACGCTAATCTCAGGAACTACTGGTTTGAATTGAAAAATTCTTTTTGTGTTTGATAGTCGGTTTATCGAGGAAGGCTATAGGCTATATTACATCACGCTACGACCAATAGGAGCGGAGCATCAATGAAAATTGTTGCAGCGGGAGTAAAATATTTCCTTTGATTTTCAGCCATTAGAACGCGAGCGAATCCGCGGGAGAGGCTAGTGTAAAAATATAATAGTAATCTTCATGTCTTTGCTGGGCGTAGGTTAAAATAAATGAATGGTTTTTCTAATAAAATAAGTTACTCCTTATAACATTAGCTATCTGCTAGTCCCGTCAAAATTGGTCATTCAGTTTCAGAGGTTTGCCAGAAACAACAACAAAAATGTTTAAAATAGATTTCTTGATGCAATTACCGTATATATTGCGGACTTATATTCCTCTCAATTTAGAAACACCACTATTCCAAATAAAACTTATTGTGAGATGTATCTGTATAATAATAAGTTTAATTGAAAACAATCTTGCTTGTTAAAATCGATTTGGTTCAAAAAATATCGTAAATTGTTCAATTGACTAATATAGCGTTCCAATGAAGTGAAACATTTTCAAACTATGATTGAGGCCCTGTTATTTCTTTTAAATCAATGGGATAATAGTACGAATATAATAGCTAGCAAGGTGTGTTGCGAATATTTCTAACTTTTTTTGCTGTTATAGGGTTTTAGGGAAATGGGAATTGACATGGCTTATATCCTCCGCGATAAACACGCTTTACTCTGTTTTTTTATTCTGGATGTACTTGAAACTTATATTTTCCGTCTTATGGGCATCCTTTTTTACATTATAGAGTTCAAGCTGAAGAAGATGTGGCTTAGTCCAAATGGAACAATAAGAAATATCCTTGGCGGTACCGTGTTCCGTGAGCCAATTTTGTGCAAAAGTATTCCACGTGTAGTTCCCGGGTGGACGAAGGGTATTGTCATCGGTCGCCACGCTCATGGAGACCAATATAAGGCTCTAGATTTTGTGGTGTGCAAACCTGGCAGTGTACGCATTATTTTTTATTGGTTCTCTTATATATTATCACTTACCAAGTAGATTTTTCTGGAGTTAATATTAATTTTATGATATTATTTGTTGGTGTGTGTTATAATTGTTATAAAATGTTTTTATCATTAGGTGGAGATGGTGTTCACAGCGGAAGATGGTACTGTAGAAAGGCGTACGTTGTATAATTTTAAATCAACAGGAGTTGCTATGGGCATGTACAATACTGATGAATCTATTGAAGCCTTCGCACACTCTAGCTTCCAGGTAAAAAATAAAAAAAATAATATCTTAATAAAAAATAAAAAAAATAATATCTTAATACCCTAAAAAAAATTGGCAGATTTTTAAACGCTTAGTAAGCAATTAGCCAATTGGTTGTTAAAATAAAGTTACACACACATTTCTACAATAATGACTATAGACATAATACATCTTAAGGTTACATTTGTTACAGGTCGCATTACAAAAGAAGTGGCCCCTTTATTTATCTACAAAAAATACTATTTTGAAACAATATGATGGCCGCTTTAAGGATATTTTCCAAAAAATTTATGACAGGTAGGTAGTTTTTTTTTAGAATATTTGACTAATACAAGAAACGTGTTTGAGATTCATTTAGAAAATATTTTTAGAATTCCGTTACAGTTCAATGTTCACTGTAGCGTTAATTTTCTGTAATATTTTCATTTTTTGATCTTTAATGCGATTGTAGCATTTGAGTGAATTTAGTTTCTTTCATTATATTAAATGTTTAAAATAATGCAAATTTAACTCTCCTCCACCTCAAATGGAAAAACGGAACATTTATAGGATCACTGTGTTACTTAGTTTATTGCCTTTTTAGTTGTCATAAAGAGTTACATTACGTTACACAAGAGTTACGTCTACGTGTTTTCATCCATCATACAACTTTAGATTTAAACATGGTTCATTGTTGGTTGGTTCATGGTTTCTTAATGGCGCTTATGGCAGATGCATGGAGGATATACAGTGGAGCCATTAAATAGATACCGATATAATGTGTATAGAACCTAGTATGCTAGATGTCTTCTTACAAGACAACTCTTAGTAGTGAAGTTACATAAAGTTGATTTGGTTTAAATACTGTATATCTTAAGCTGTCCTTCATTATATTTCACAGTGTTATTTTTTAAAACACTTAAATGTACCTGACAATTTTTAAGACTTTTCCGGCAGTAGTTACGGTACCTTTACAACACGAATTGATGAATATAAATATTTTTTTTCACATACATATCGTTTTCAGCAACTATAAGAAGCAGTTTGAAGAAGCTAAGATTTGGTATGAACACCGGCTAATTGATGATATGGTAGCACAGGCACTTAAAGGCTCTGGTGGTTTTGTATGGGCGTGTAAAAATTATGATGGCGATGTCCAATCGGATGTTGTAGCACAGGTAAGCGCTAATTAACTATACAATACATTTTACGTAATCAATTTATTCATTTTTTACCTGAAAAACCCCCCCTTTTTTACGTAAAAATCCTTTCAGTTGCTTATTGTGCATACTTAATTAAATGAGAATTATAAGTTCGAAATCGGTTAGTTTTAAAGTTTTTGATACTGTATATTCATGTAGACTAAATATTTGTGTATAAATCTACATATATGGCATTATATAAAGCAATTACCTATTTACAAATTATTCATTTGGGTACGTGCCTAGTGCATACCAGTATAAGGCTAATTAAGTTAGTAAGTTTAATTTATGATTTCACACAAATCGAACTAATTTTTTCAGCTTTAAGGAGTTTTAAATACACTCACATACACACTTATATCTAATATCTCGCAACTAATTTCACAGGGCTACGGGTCGCTCGGGATGATGACGTCAGTGCTAATGTGCCCCGACGGGCGAACTGTGGAGTCAGAAGCCGCGCACGGCACCGTGACGCGCCACTACCGCATGCACCAGCAGGGCAAGCCTACTTCTACGAACCCCGTCGCCTCCATATACGCGTGGACCCGCGGTCTCTTGCACCGCGCCAAGCTGGACGGCACACCCGAGCTGGAACGTTTTGCTATTGCTCTAGAAGAGGTATGGTATCATTGGGATATTTATTAACCGACTTCAAAGTGAAAGGTGTTTTAATTGCGTTATGCGTAGTCTTAGTCCAATCGTGAACCGTAATGAGTAGGTTATAAGGGCTACAATAATTATTTAATGATTTGTTTGTAACAGTATTGAATTTATTGCTAGCTAAATTGCTTATGAACTCTTTATTAAATTACAAAGGAATCAATACTTTGTGATGAAAATATACTGACAAAATTATTAAAAAGTTCTACTTTGACTTAGACTTTAGTTTTACGTAGAACTTACGCCAAAGTTTCATCGAGTGTTTAACATTACTGTGTCCTGTATGCGCTAAGTTATCACTTATCAAATAGGTCAGCAATTAAAATGACAACGCCCACGGTTTCACCACGATTCCAATAAAACGCTCTTATTTTCACGCTGTGAATTGTAATTGTCATTTGGATAATAGCTTATTTGTTAAAGATAAAACGAGAATTGTTTAATTTGCTGAAGATAATCTTTATCTTAATTTGTTTTTTAGAGTCATATACCTACAATGTACATATAATGAAGTACAATTGACAATAATATTTATATTTTTTTAATCTGTGCCCTTCATAAGTTCCTTCTTTTTTATATGTGACTATAATATACGGACAGATGTAGAAGAATGATCGTTAGCTGCATTAAATCTGTACATATTTTAATATTTTTATACAATCTTTTTGAAATAATGTTTGAACTGTGACTGCATCACGAAAAAACCACTGGACAGATTTTGAATTTTATCAAAAATGGTCTGATGATAGCTGGTTATCCGGCTATAGGACACTTTTACTGCTGAAAGTATCTCATTTCCGAGAAATCTTAACTAACCGTTACAAACCGCCTATAAAACATCATAAGTTATGTGAAATCTAAGAATTTGGTTTTGTGGTTATTGAACGCAGGCGGGGCCGCCGGAAATGCTAGTAGTAGTTACGATATAAAAATATTAACCTAAATATCAACAGTTAGTTGACTTATTTGTTTTATCAAAATTGTCCACTTTTTTGTAATTAAAAATTTATTTTTATGTTTTTCCTGTAAAATTGCTTTGTAAGAAGATGGAAGTTATCAGAATCTTAAAACCGTTAACGGGCGTAATGCGGTTCTATTTTATTTTCATAAAAGCATTACTGAATATGTGTGGCTGAATAAGGACTAAGTGAAGATAGGAAAGCGTTCTTTTTATATACCTAGAATCATAGCTGGGCATTAACTCGTTAATCCGTTAATCGTTAATTAACGAAGTTAACATTTCGATTAACGATTAACTTTTAAGTTAACCTAAAAAAAACTTAACGGACTCGTTAACTTCCGTTACATTTTGTCAAGTCCGTTAATCGTTAATCCAGTACCTACTCTTTACCAAGCACCACGTCGCGTCGAGTAAAACGAAACCAGGTACCTAAGTAAAGTTTGGTAGGTAAGGTTGTCGGTGAGTGTTCACGTGCCGGGCGCCCGGTAAGCGTCTACATCAGTCTGAAAGTCATGACACCGTGTGGGCCTCCTGATCCAGTGAAACAGGACGAACTGCATCCATTTTCGCCAGGTCAGCCTCTGGGTTTACCAGTTGCTCCCTCCATCGCCGGATCATGGCCTCGTCAGCTAGATGGAAGGGATCCCGCATTGGAAGTTTCCCAAGCGCACGCTCACTCACCCGAAACTGGTACACTTCGGCGAGTACCTCTGCCTGCGCCTGGAGTACCCAGGGTGAAACTCCCGCCAGAAGGACACCATGCGTCATCCCTTTATTGCCTTCACCGCCAGGACTTACTGCGTACTGCACAATTGGACCCCGTTCGGGACGGAGAGGGCGTCGATCCAAACGGGGGCACCATACAGTGCCATGGACCTCACATTCTCAAAACCGGATTCAATTTCAATGCCCCGGACATTCAACAAAAGCCTACCGAAAGTCGAGACGGCTTCCATCAGTATCGGGGTAAACTGGGAGAAATGGAAAAGGAACGTCCAGCGTCCGTCTAGGGCCCAAGAGAAGTGCCTCATGATAGCGAAGTGGCTCTTGTAGAGTCCCAAACGGCTGGGTATTGAAGGCGTTGAACTGAGCCTCTGAAAAGCCCGGTCCCGCCTTCTCGAAATGCTGAGAAGCTTTTAAGTTCCAGAACCCAAATCAACAGATTTTTTTACTAGATCATTATTGTTGCAATGATATAAAAATACAATTTTAATCACGTGTTAACGGATTAACGATTAACGTTAACTTGCGTTAAATCTTTCGAAATCTAACGCTTTAACGTTTAATGAAGTTAATTTTTTTAAGTAACGGATTAACGATTAACGAGTTAATTATTTGTTTAACGGTGCCCAGCTATGCCTAGAATTAATTCATAAGAAACGAAATATTTTCTAATTTAGATTTCTTATTTCTAGGCATGTGTGGAATGTATAGATAGCGGCAAAATGACCAAGGATCTAGTCATCTGCATCCATGGCATGGCCAACACCAAGGAGGGAATGTACTTAAACACTGAAGACTTCTTGCAAGCTATTGCCGAACAACTTGAACGTAAACTTAACAAATAAAAAATATTTTCAATCGACAGTTAGTAGTATCTTAAATTACATCTATTTGATTTTCATACCATTGTAATCTGTACTGCTGAAGTTTTTTAGATGTTATTTAGTGTATTATTTACATTTTATTTAGCTCTTTTGGGACCATTTTTATCTAATCACTGTAGGTGGAATTTTATTTGTATAAAAATTGTCTTTTTTGTATGAAGATATTCCAGGTGCTATTGTTACTAAGTAATGTTTTTTTAGTCAGCCAGGCAGCAAGTCTTCCCAGTAATGTTTTTATACAGCTTATCAATTGTTCAGAGTCTACAATACAATTAATGGTAACATAAAAATTATATATATTTTTTTAGAAGAGTACCTACTATGTAAGTAAAATAAAATCTAATCAATAAATATCCATACGATAATTGATGGTCTTTGTTATTTATGAGTTGTGACTGCGGTTACATACATTTAACATCACTTCTTTGAGATTTTTTCTGAATAATAGCTAGTATTATGTGATCTGTGATAATAGACATTAATGTAAGTGGGAATAAAAAATCGGATTCCGAGGGTTCCATAGCTTGAAATACATAACAATTTAAAATATGTAAGTTTACAATCGTGATTTATGCATTTGATGCAACTATTTACATTATTAATGGGTAGTACCTACTCTATCCCTTGCCATATCAAAATAAGGGCCGTATATTGATTGAGTTGACTTATGACATTTGGACATAAAACTAGTTAGATTCTTTGAGAAAGGCAGGCTTTTTTATAATGTGTCGCAAATATAAATTAAGAACACATACTGATGATATGGTTGGTAATTTATATTTTCATTCCACTTTATTCATGCATTGGACTTTGTGACATTACTTTTATTTCAAAGCGTATTCTCTGTCTACGTTTCAAAGCGTCCTTTTTTTAGTGTCCAGAGTAAAAATTGAGTATAAGGTACCTAGTATTTATGTAAAAATTGCATAGTTATATATTTTTCTTTATGAAAATCTAAATTAACCTATCAAAATATAAAAATTAGCTTTTTTATATTTATTACTAGCGATTCACCATCGTTTCGCTCAGCTACTTCCCTAGATTTAGCACGATGCCACGGGTTTCGCTAGTGAATAAATAATACAAAAACTTTGCAAAATACATTTTAAAACCTTCCCCGATAAACACTATCTATTGGTGAAAACAGCAAGAAAATCAGTGCAGTAGGTTTTGTATTTATCACGAACAAACATACAGACGCGGTAGATGCCTTTGTTGTATGCACTATGCAGTGAAAATATAAATTAACCTATCAAAATACAAAGAAATTGCTTGCGGCGCGGCAATAACGCGGGCATAAAGTAACTTAAATATATAATAAGAACGCGGGCTCTAATAACTACTTAAAAATTGGGATAGGATATATATATCCTCGGAAAATGAAAAATAGCCTACGAGTACGACCTATTCTCAGACCTACCAAATATATGCAAATAAAATCTTAAAAATCGGTCAAGCAGTTTCGCAGGAGTTCGATAACAAACACGAGATTTTTATATATTAGAATTTAGATGATAACTATATTTTTAATTTTAAATCGATTGTGATTTGTGGGACAGCTTGTAATGTGATATAATCTGTCTAGAAAATATTTCATGTTCATGTTCTTTATTCTGTGGCTTTTAGGCGTGCAGAAAATATTTCATCTATGGTTCTGACTTCTGACATTTCACTCTTGCAATTTGACACTGACGTAAAATATTTAAAGTTTAATTCAATTTGAAAGTTGTTGTCATAAAGTAACCATAAAGTAGTACCTAACTTAAATATTATTATATTATACTTGTTGTCATAGATGACTGTTGTTGTATATAATAATTATATCGATGATATTCAATTTTGCCGCAAAATATTAAACAATATGAGTAAAGTAGAGCATTTTATTTGTTTGTTTTATATAATAGTAGTAAGTAAATGTAGTATAGATGCAGAGTATTGTTCCAAAGAAGGCACATGCTCAGAAACATATAACAAATATAGTAAAGGTAAGACTGTTTCAAAGTAGTTCCATATAAAAAAAAACTTATAACGAAATAAGTTTCTATTAATTATATTCCCCTTTTATACAGAAAAAAATAAATGGTTAAATAATTTAAATGAAATAATAGAAGATGCCATGACAAAGTACGAACCATGTGTTAATGTAAATTGTAGTTGTCATAAAGATGTAATAAACCAAGATCTAAAACCATTTCATGATGGTATAACAAAAGAAATGTTCAATATTGCTAATACAAGGGCTACTAAATATCAGGTGAGAGTACTAGTTTTACATCTATCTATATTATATACTTATAAAAGCAAAATCTATATATAATGTACAATGTACCTACCACTTGCAGATCAATTATGAAAACTCAATTTTTATAATTATGTATGCTGTGGTGACCAAAATTGGAGCTGTCAAATAATTCCATTTAAAAATGTAAACAATCTAAGGGAATTTTATTCTAACAAAAGCAAAAACAAACATTTATATTAAGACTTGATAGAAAGTGAGCATTCACTAAGAAATGATTTGTCAAAATTGAACCCCTTATAGACCTATATTTTTGTCCTGGAAATTAAGTATCATTAGAACTTAAGTATCATTTTGTAGTTTAAACTATATTTTAAAAATTTTCAGATATATGATGGTAAATTATATAGAGCTAAAGAATGCCATTTTCCAGCCAGGTGTAGTGGTATTGAACATTATTTAAAAATTCTAGCACCTAAGCTCCCTAATTTAGATCTAGCAATTAATACAAGAGATTGGCCACAAATCAATAGTGCTTGGGGACATAAGAAAGCACCTGTGTTTTCATTTAGTAAGGTTAAGATGGATTTATTTTCTATTTTTTTGTACTTTGTAAAAAATTTAAATCCTACATAAGATGTATTTCCGCTTTTAGACAAAAGATTATTATGATATAATGTATCCCACTTGGAGTTTTTGGGAAGGTGGACCAGCTATACAGCTATATCCTACTGGAATTGGTAGGTGGGATAAACATAGACTGTCCATTTCTGCAGCAGCTGAAAAGTATGATTTTTTTAATTTAATTACAAATTTAAGTTGTTAGCATGTAAGTAATATTTTATTTATCCACTTGCAACTAGAATGGATGTTGGACATCAATTCTTTTGTTATACTATATTATAACATAATTTATATCATGGTATAATTCGCGTCATGTAAAAAGAACGCTGGCTGTCAAGTTGCGCAGAGGCGATTTATCGGCCAATTTGGTGGTAAGACGCGGGGCGCGGGACGGCGAGGCACGCGTCACATGCTTTTCGGCTTGCTATTGGTTTGTCAGTTTAAAATACCATCGCGCACACAAAAGTTATTAATTACGAAATGATTTTATATAAAAATAGTGAAAAAATATTTTTGACGTATATTGTTTTATAAAAAAAGAGACTGATAATATTGCTGTTAATAATTTAAAAAATATATTAAACGTATTAAATAAATTTTTTGGAAGTAGATTAAATATTCTAGGATGAATCAAACATATTTTATTAATTAATAGAATCCTATTTAATGACATTCTAACTAATATATTTTTTAATGTACCTACCAATACTCAATATACATCGTGAGGAAAAGACTAGTTTAAAAATAAAAGAAAAGGCTTAGGAATTTCGTATGCGAATGTACCGATGCGCAAACACACCCCCCACCACTTTCTTCCAGCGTTGTTTTTACGTGACGCGAACTGTATTCAATTAAAGTAGCTCCACAGACCTTAAGATAATAACCATAATAACTAACCTGGATTGATTTAAAATGTTATTTGATTTAATCCATAGTGTTATAAAATGTTGTTTGCTATATTATAAAATCAATAGTATTGTAAATGCAGATGGCCCTGGGTAAAGAAACAAAGTAAAGCTTTCTTTAGAGGATCAAGGACTAGTGAGGAAAGAGATAATTTAATTTTACTTTCAAGATCACATCCAGAACTGGTGGATGCCCAATACACAAAAAATCAAGCTTGGAAGTCTGACACAGTAAGTAACTAAACTACAGGCAACATGTTTAAAATAGCATTATCAGTTACTGATGTTTTTAAGACTAAATTAACTTTTTTTAGGATACACTTCATGCGCCTCCAGCTGCAGAAGTGTCGTTTGAAGACCATTGCAAATATAAATATCTTTTCAACTACAGAGGTGTGGCAGCTAGCTTCCGATTAAAACATTTGTTTCTATGTAAATCTTTAGTATTCCATGTAGGTAATGAATGGTTGGAGTTCTTTTACCCTTCACTCAAACCTTGGGTGCACTATGTTCCACTTAATCCAAAAGCAAGTGAAGAAGAAATATCAAAATTAATATTGTACTTCAAGGAAAATGACAAATTAGCAAAAGAAATCGCAGATAGAGGATATCAACATATATGGGAAAACCTTACTGATAAAGAAGTATTATGTTATTGGCGAAAGTTACTTAAAAAATACGCCAAACTTATAAAGTATACTGTAGAACGAGATTATGAACTAAAAAAATTGTAGAAATTACAAAATATATTCTTAATAATTTAGAAAAACTATTCCCATTGAGAAAATTTTAACTGAAAATATGAGAAAAGAAAAACAACTAGTACCAGTTAAAATATTTACTTAAAATAAAGATAATTGCATACATAACTTTATTTTAATTCATATATGTTGTATTATTAAACATTTAAAGCTTATTCTACAATTAGACTTGGTTATTGCTCAAAGCTCAGAAAAAAACAAAGAATGACATGAATAAGTGCAAAATATAGAATTACTAGTATAGAAAAGTGTTTAAAATGTATAGATTTG
Organism: Boloria selene; assembly: GCA_905231865.2. Classification (NCBI taxonomy): domain Eukaryota; kingdom Metazoa; phylum Arthropoda; class Insecta; order Lepidoptera; family Nymphalidae; genus Boloria; species Boloria selene. The sequence continues at coordinate 7,080,800 of HG993133.1, forward strand.
AGAAAGAAAATCTTTAAGAGAATCTCAGTAAGAAATAAGAGTAAGATTATATTTTTGAAGAAGAATAAGAATCTCTATAGTGAAAATAGAAGTTAAAGAAACCAGGTACATAATATAAATTTTTTAACATAACCTTTTATTATACTACAATATATAAATATATTCTTTAGCAAAATAATATCTATTTATTACACAGTGAGACCATGGAGATAAGAGATAAGGGGAATGACTTGTAGAAATTGAAGTGCTGTGATAGCTATGTGACTTAAATAAGACTATCTTATATATTTTATATACTATTCATTCAAATTTTTTTAACACTGATAAACAGCTAAGATGCTAGATATTGGTTACTGCCATTAGTACAATATGAGACTGAAAAACTAAACTATTAGAATAATAGCCTTCTGATCTCCATGAATGTAACCATCAATTATTTCTAATGCAACTGACCTGAACATTGGACATACACTACATAACATATTAAATAATATATTGATTTTAATTGCCAGTACTACATAACAATAAGATTAAGTTGCTTAAAATTCCCGGTCTGGGAAGATGGCGGGTGCGACCAGGGTCCACACGTAGAGGCCCACGCAGAGCCACGACGACGTGATCTTGATCCACATGGACGCCACATTCTCCTTAGACAGCTGGGAGCTTGGGCTAAAATTGTTTCAACATTATTCCATTTATGTTTTTAAATATAATTTGCAATTTTTAATTCTTTATGATTTATTAATTCTTTATGTGTACATGACACATTATTATTTTAAACTTTGACATTATGATGTTTGGTTTAGTTATGTTACAATTTTGAAATGGTGTCAAAGAAATTCAAAGGCTTTTAATGCAAGAAAAAACATGTCATATTGGCTTTTCTAAAAATACCAAAAGCATACATACTTGTACCAATTGGTGAGTGTCATCATGATGTAGAGGGTGGCGAGCGCGAAGACGATATGGAAGAAAGTCCAGGAGTAGGCAACGCTATCGCCTTCGTTGTCGAACACCTTGGTCTCTTCCCCGGACTCGCCTCCATCCCCGTCTAGAGAATCATAACCTGCGCTCAGTGAGCGTCCCGACATGTAACTATTAGCTCTCTTTACTAGCCACTAGCGCTATGTTTTTGTATTATGTGTTGGTGTGTTAAAGCTATCTAGCATTACTAATGTTCTTTGTCTTCGAACTTATGTTCATAATAAGCCTATGACTTACTAGAGAAGTGATAAATAATACAATCCTTTCAGCCATTCGTTAAAATTTTGAAACATAAGTTGTATATGGTATTTGTTTCGAATCATGTATCAAATATATATTATGAACATTAATGTTTGATTTTACTAGTATTTCTTAATATTTACATTACCATGCAATGATTTTCCGGACTGATGCTACTATTTTAAAAATTGTAGAATTATATAAAAGCATACAAATAAATGATATATATGGGATAGGGTATATATCCATATTATTGTAGCATATATTTTGCTAAGCAACACCAGTACCAGACATAGGTTAGTGTTGAAAAACTAATATTTCCGGGAGTCAGAGAGATATCTTATGACAGATATAAATACATCTATAATTTACAATGCATATATTTTGTATTGTTTAGAAATTTAGATCTTCATATTGATATCATTGCAATAGAAATAAGAAATATTAAAAATAGTCAGGAACTAAGTTAAATACTATTAATAAATATTAAGTAAGTAATAACCAAGTTATATACTATTTTTAATAAAGAAATATTAAAAATAGTCAGGAACTAAGTTAAATACTATTTGTTATCACAGTTATTATTTTCTTCACTATATATTATCAAATTGGTTGACAAATGGTTAATCCGTAAGATTTCCCTCACGAACTCCAGCATGATAAATGTATGGATGAGAACTTTACCTTCGTTAGCAATGAGCCCTCCCTGGTCTGTGTTGCGTAGAACCGCGGTATGTTCCCAGAGAGTATTATGAGTTAATATATTATAATACAAAGGAAAGTCAAGGACATAACAAAATTATTTAGAGTATGAGAGTATTTACTAAATAAATATCTTATACTTAATTTAAAACTAAAAAAATTTAACAGAGACCCTCAATATGATTTTTTTATTTAAAATTTCCTTCTTACAAATCTTGATTGAGAAAAAAAGAGTCAATCCAATTTATAATTTAATATGAAATATAAGAAGTAATAATATGATGTATAACAATTACCTGTAGCGCCATCTTTAGCAAGGATGTGTTCAGACATAGTGATCTTAGACGAAGAGGAGGCAGTGCGGAGACATGAGTACAGAACGCTGCATACCCAGATGATCAGACCGATTATAGACTGCTTGTCGAACGACGACTGTAGGAATAACGTATTATATCAATGGAAATCTTTCTGTAATGTCACTATTGACAATACTATTTTAGAAAACACTACATATTATAAAACAATGTCCACTGCCGCGTTGTCTGTTCACAATAAACTCAAAAAATACTGCACCAATTTTCATGCTGTTTTCACCAATGGATATGTATACTTTTACTAACGGAACTTGCAGCTTCGCTCGCGCGAGTGTTTCATAGAAATTGAACTTCAATTTTATTTTAAAGTACGATAGGTTGCGCTTACTTGAGAGCGACTGAATTATTGTTTGATTTTATAAATAGCGCGATTTATAACTAAATGTGAACCACAAGCACAATTTTGTTAAAGTGCTGGAGACTCGGCCTTGCTTCGTTCGGTTTACGATGGATACGATTTTTCAGAAATGAGATATTTTCTTGCAGTAAAATGTATGCTATGTTGATCCGGATGAAATTTTGGCATGATGATTTCTAGTTAACTATAATCATGCCAGATTTTATTAAAATCTTCCCAGTGATTTTCTCGTGATGCGGTCACAGACAAACAACAAAAATTCGAAAACCTATAGACTTGGCCTATGATACAGAGGACTCTGATATTTGACTTTCAGTAAGTCAGTTTTCCAAAAAATATTTAATGTACTGATTCGACTCCGCAAGAATTTTATCATATTAAAGTATGAGAAAACATATTTTTTGTAAGGTATATTAGGCATATTTTATAGACTATATTGAGTTAAAGCTAAAGTTTAGTATGATTTTTCAATTATAACACTTTAAATTCTTGTTTTAATCTCTCAAATATTTGTAAATATATTATACTCAAACTTCAATAGTCCTTGCTTCGTTCGGTTTACGATGGATACGATTTTTCAGAAATGAGATATTTTCTTGCAGTAAAATGTATGCTATGTTGATCCGGATGAAATTTTGGCATGATTAAAAGTATTAAAGAGACATATTTTTGAGTCAGAAAATTTGCTAAGACGTTTTTGTATGTACAAAGTAAAATTTGCTATGTACTTATTCTGAAATTTAATGATTTTAATGAATGAGATGCACTAATAAAACTGTAATAACTTAAATTTTTCATCTATTAACTACTCAAGAAACACTTATTATTACAAAACTATATAACATAATATACATTATACATATAAAAGAAGTACCTACTTTTAGTTGATAGACAAAATACAACATTTATGCATAAACTATGTATTGGATAAAATTATATTGTGAATGTGGGGATTACGAAGTGATAAATGTTGATGTAAAATAGATAATGGTAAATTTCAAGCAGAAAGTAATAGACAAATTTAAATATATTTTGTGTTACATATCAGTGTACATACCCAATAAATGTCTTCCTTAGATTCCTGGTAGTGCATTGTAGAATACAATATCAAATATTGGCTTTTTAGTTTGGAAGATATAATAAGAAACATATACTATATATGTATAACTATGTTTATAAATAAATATTACATTAAAATATTGTTGAAATAGATATTACATTTCATTAAACACATTAATTTAGTATCTTTGAAACACATAATATTGTAAACATATATTTTTCTTTAAATACTGCAATATATACTAAATATATACACAGTAACCATTAATTTATTCAAAATAAAACAAACCTGATTAGTAGCAGAAATACTGGCATTACATTCCCCGGCAGAATTGGCTAAGGCAGACCAAGTCAGGTACATGACATATAGCGAAACGACGGCAGACTGCAGTAAGCCAGAGCGAGGTTGGTGCTCTTGCACAGACGGCAGGATGGACACAGCGCTCATTATCACCACCAGGATAAGATTGAAGGATATGAAGAACTTAGATAAGTCACAACCATCAGTCTGCAATTAATATTTATGTTTGGGATTATCAGCACTAAAATGGGCTAATTTAGGCTTAGTATTTAATATAAAATTTTTGACATTTATGTATCATCAATTATGTCTCTTGCTTCAATTATGTGCATGGATGCTTTTGTATTTATAATGTTACATGTGGGCATTGCCACCTCTTAGCAAATTTTATTACTAACCATCTGTTTTAGAAATTAGCACTCATACACATGCAATTTAAAATTTTAAAACACATGCATTGTCCTATCTAAAATGTGGTGTTATATTTATGATTATTATTAGATATCATTAATATCTTCTTCATCATTTGAATCATCATTAGACCACGTTATAAGTAGTTTATCAGAATATATAGGATCTTACCTTGGTATAGTAAACATAGAGCAGAACAATGCCAGTGAGTGCGAGTGCGTAGCATGTTAGCATTGCCAACAATAGTGCTGTGTACCAGCTCCGAGATTGAGATTCTTCATAGTTGGCTGCAATATATTATCATGTTTTATATGTAGAGATATTTAATATATAGATTCAATTATACAATCTAATGTTCAATACTAAAGTTGTAATATTAAAGTTAAGCTGTCATATAATGCTGTGAAAAGTTTAAAATATCAATTTAAATCCATTTAAAATTTAATTTAAGACAACATACAAGTGTCCCATGTGATAGCTTAATTACATAATATTTACTTTATTTAAGTTTATTGTTTATTTAAGTTGATTGTCTAAAGCAGAAGTAGATGAAAAAAAAAGCTATGGCACTTCTGTGTTAAAGCAAATTGTCTTATGGCTACTAAACTTTTTTTTGAGACTAAACTTTTTTTTGAGTCAAAGAGTCAGGGTTTTATAGATTATTAAAATAAAAATAAAAAAGGTAACGTGACTACTTACAAACCCATTTTTCAGCCCAGGAATGAGCAAAGTCTATGATCAGTATAAGTTGAATGACAATGAATAAAAATCCTCCTATCATTCCAAAAATCATCCAAGTATAAGCAAATTGGCCTTCAGGGATGAAGAAAGCACCGATAATACCACCAATCACCAGAAGGTACTTAATTCCCCAAAATCTAAAAAGATTAATAGTATAGCATTTAGATTACATTTTATTTGATAGAATGTTCTTAACTAGGATCCTGAGCAAAAATTATGATGAGTTGCTAGTAATATGTATATATGAGTGAAACCTGGTGAAGTGAGATGTCAAGGGACCTGCAATGTCGTTTCACTTATAGAGGTATTCCACTTACCCAGTGTCTCAGATATCCACGTATAAATAAATATCTGTCTCATTTACAGAGGGTTCCATTGATAGAGGTTATTAACAGGTTATTTCAGTTATAAAAGTGCGATCAAGCACAACAATGTTATCTCAGTTACAGAGGTTTATGCATATAAAATTTACTCCCTGTCTCAGTTATAGAGGTAACTATGATGATAAATCGAACGAACAAATCCCAGATATAGAGACTTAGCTTGTCCCACTAACAGGGGTAATTCAGTGCCAAAGTGTTGGGACCTCAGCATGAGTTCCAGTTATGGAGGTTTCTCACTTTTCCAGGTCCCACTTAACCAAGTTTCACTGTAATTGGTTTTTATCTACCTTCTACATAACCACAATCAAGATGTAAAATCATTAAGTATTTAAATGTATATATCTCAAACTCTTCACTTAATAGGTGTTGCTGTGAATTATAAAAAAACATAAGCAAACGGAAATATACAAATAAATCAAAGTAACAAGATCTGTTATTCATATATTATGTATTTATAGGTAAAAAAAGTAATACCCATTTTGAATTCCAGCTCTAGGATCCTTTGATGATTTTACTCCAATTGTAATCAATGCCATAAGTATGAAAAATAAACAAGCTGCAAAGCAAACCCTGAAAACAATTTTTAGATAAGAACACATAAATAAAATTAAGTTACTGTAATTTCATATAAACTGCCTTTCACTAAATGCATATGAAAGCATATAAGTACCTATATTACCTGCTTTATAAAATCAATATTTAAAATGTTTGTCTGTCTGTCTGTTTGTTCTAGCTAATCTTTGTCACAGTAGGACAAATTTTGACAAGGCTTTATAAGGAGTAACTTGGCTACTTTTGTTTTACTAAAAACTTATAAAAACAGTTTAATTTATTTAACGAAAGGGATCAGGTTTGCTTAAGCTTCTAACAAATTTAATACATCAGATCTAAACTAATTCAATTGATTTTTGGTAGATTTTAGATAGTATTTTTCCCTCTGTTTTAATTTTCTATAAATAGTTCTCTTAAGAGAATTCAGTGTATGTACTCTATAATTTAAAGATTACTTGATATGGAGTTACCTGTAGACAGCCAAATAGCCAACAGCTTGATCACAATCTACTTTAAAGTTCCCTGGTATTAGAGCTGTTGAGTTTTGACAAAATGGTACCTAAAAGATTTATTATTCCTCTATATTTTATTTCATTTTTCACATCTTCATTTTAAATAAAATGTGTCAGTTTATTTAGTCTTACATTTTACCTTGTAACATAAGGCCTTGCAAACAGATATTAAAAAAGAAGGAACATATAAGCTGTAAGTATTTAATTTGCATTTTCTTGTTCTAGGATCTACATATATCATTTAGTAACATTATTCGAAGTACCATAATATGATATTATCAAAATCTTATAAAGCATAAACATAAAGTAAAACTTACTTTTTTCATTTCATCATGTAATCCAGGAGCCATAGTAATACAAGCAACCACCATTACTAGCAGCAACATGAGAGTGTACATAAGACGAGTTGAAGTTGAATTGGCACATGATGGACATGCTGAACAGCACAGAGAGCATGCTGCACTGCCACAGCAGCAAGCTAACTATAAGGAACAAGTAAGTAATATTAAGGATTTAGATAAACAAGAAAAGAAATGGTAAAATAATTAAATTAATTAAAAAAAGACTTATACTTTGAAGTATTAGTAGGTTATCTTCAAAATAAAGAAAATGTAATATTAATAATAAGATATTTTGTTTTCTATTTGTACTATATAAAGGACTTATTTGTAATATCTTTTTCTTTGTACTCTATAAAGAAAAAACCAGAATCAGATACTATATGCTCTTTTATTATAATTAAAGTATTTTCTAAGGAAGATAAACCTTAAGAAAACAATAATATAAGGACAAAGAACAATTATTGATTTACCTGAGCAGCTGAACAAAGACCTAATACGGCACCCATTGTAACCTCGTTTTAATATTGAACTTTAAACGCTTAGATCGGAGTCACATTACAATACAGATTGATATTAATTATGTTATGTTCTTTATTCTGTAGTTTCTAATCAACCATGATTAATATTTTACGTCACTTGAAAACATAACTCAATAAACCAAAGAGAATGTAAAATAATACAATAAACAACCATAGATGACTAATAAAACAACACAGATAAACGCATGAAACATTTTTACTCTACGTCGATTAGATAGATAATGTATAGATCAGCCATGACCATAGAGTACATTGCTACCCCAGAATAAGAAACTCATATTTAAATCCGGGCTAAAATAAGAAATGAAATGTATATGTTTATCTTTTTTTTCTTACGATGGTAATAGTGCGCAGGAAAGAGACATATAATGCCGTTCTGTTTCGTTGTCATGCAGGTTGTCACAAGTGAATTTTTTGATAGTGATGAGTTTATTATCGACATTGTCGTGCCCATGTCGATGAGAAACATATAATATTTAATTTTATTTAAAATTAAAATACCTGGCTGTACATCATATGAGTTGTATTATGTCGCAGGAAGATTGACAAACCATTTTTTTTCAAAAAACCGAAGGATTTCTGAAAGACACGGAGTTAGGTAGCGGCTATGATATTATTTAATTAATTATATTGAAAAAGTTAGCTTAGATTAGGTTTTTTTAATAATAAAACTATAAGTATTTTTTTGCGAAATATTTGTTAGTGAAATCTTCCTATGACATCTATAATAATGTATATGTAAACATAACCTATTGATACACTGAATCCATTTAATTTTCATTGCATCATCGTTAGGAAATCTGCAACAGTATTGAAATTATTATCGACAATCATTTTTACATCACTAGACATGTATCAACAAAACATAATACTGAAAAATTAAGTTGATAGCCGACTTAAAGTTTTTAACGTCTTGGATAGAGCTTTTGTATTTATTAGCATTATAAGATGACCAAAGGGGACCATTTATTTTTGTCTTGTGACACGTTCCAAAATAATAAAAACAATCAGCCATGTTTTGTTTCACTCACACCTTATGACAAGCTAATTGAACTAAAGTAAATAAGTAAACTATAGATAACTCGGTTTTTATTTTAGCCTGGTTTCCATGCTTTTATTCTTCCAAGATTGCTACAATATACCATGACATAACACTAAAGGAAAGAGGTAGATATATAAGTGGACAAAGGATAAAGTAGGATAATATCATTATGTTCCATCCCTTTCTGCGTACACAAAATAAGTATTGTTTTAGTATAGTATAGATATAAAATATTATAGCAATACAATGAACACTTACTAAAATTAAATAATAAAAATATTAATAACGCCATCTATTTGTAATCATAACGCATCATTTGATAAGTGAAAACGGAATTATGATTTATGAGTTTAGAACACAATATTATATTATTATTTTTTAACAGTCAACAGTAGTATTTTTTAACAGTCACATCATTAAGATTAAACAAAGTACTCGGCAATCCGAATTTTGCGAATATATGCCACACTCCACAGAACACAAATACTCCTAACGGAGATATATGCTGTCGAGTGTCGACTCGAAATCTTTATTTTTGTATGTTTTATTATTCAATATTCAGTTAAGGTTTCGATTGACTTTACCGTAACCCTTGACGAAATTATTAATCTATATTAATATTAATATGTATATTATATTAATATATTATATTAATAAATCTATATTAATGATTTCTAATAGATGGCGTTATTAATATTTTTATTATTTAATTTTAGTAAGTGTTAATTGTATTTTGCTATAATATATTTTATATCTATAATATACTAGCTATTTAGCGCGAGCGATGTCGCGGGTTTCGCTAGTATAGATATATATTATATATATTTTTTTCCACATTGTTCTTTATTTACGTAGGTTGATCTTTAGTGTAGGAATTTCATTACAGCAAGTAAGCTGTTTATAATAGGTACCTACTAGCTGACCCGTGCCCACTTCGTTGGGCATAATGTTAATAATCCTTTTTTAGTACAGAGTGTTTAAATAATTTAAATTATTTTATTAATATTAAAAATTAAAGTATCTATACTAATATTAAAAAAACTACTTTTTGTAACTTAAACATAAAAGTTAGACATATGCTGTCGTTGACTTTTTTGTAGGCATTTTCAAGCTCCACATCTTTTCTCTAGAACTCAAAAATATATCTTTCATAGGTTTATAACTATAGGTACTCTTTGTAAGGCAGCGTTCGTAAGAAACGCTTTCATTCGACCGTTTTTTCTCCGATTCAGTTTGCAAAACGGACTACCACTTAAAAGCATTTTTATTTTTCGGTTTTTTGTATAGCCTATGACACTCAGCAACAATGTGGCTTTCTATTGATGAAAGAATTTTTAAAATCGGTTGAGTAGATCCCGAGATTACCCCTTACAATTTAACAAACACACAAACTTTACTTCTTTATAATATTAGTATAGATTAAGTTTTATTTTGTTTAGGGCTTGGTACCGACTTCAAATCTATCAATAGGTAGTACATACAAATAATAGTAATTTATTAATATTAAAGGTATTAGGTTTGCATAAGAGGTGTATTAAATTAAATCTTTATTAAGTTATTTTAAACTTTTTAGTTTTGAAAGTCGGTTTTTTTAAACGTAGTTTACTTATTTTATTTTTTATTTTTTAGTGTCTGTAATAGGTTGTTCTGTAAACTACACTACAGTTGGATTTTTCTAGATTACATCAGGTAAACTATAACATTTCCTTACTTTTAGTTGTCATAATAAACAGTTTTTTTAAGTAGCTATGGGTTAGACTACAAATGATGCCGCGTGCTTTAAACAATATAAATCCCAAGAAACGGGAACGGAATAATAATAATACCTATATAAACAACCTAAATGAAAACTCATAGAAAAGTACACATACTAAAATTACATCATCCACGTAAACAAACGAAAATATTCATGAAATGAAAACTATTGGGCCAAACTATGTTAATTTTTTTGGGACCAAAGGGCAACTACATATTCCGCATCAAACTAAAGAAGAATCGTGTACATATACCTAATAGCCTGAAAGAATACAACTATCAGTCCATAAATACATATAATATTTAAAGAATTTTCTTTCAACTCCTAACCGTTGAGTAGCTATACCTTACATCACCAGCTCATCCTTATAAAATGATGATTATCAGATGGAAATACTTGAATAGCTTTGGAAAATATATGAAAAAGGTAATACATAATAAGTACCTATAAAAATTCGAGAGCTGACCTCGATTTCGCTGGGATCCCATTATCAGATCTTGACTTGGTGACCATGGATCCCCTCGGAACTATACCCTACCGAACAAAAGAGAAATTTTCGAAATCGGCGCACAGTTCGCGGAGTAATCGGTGAACATACGTAAAAATGTAGTTAGTAAAAAAAAAAAAATGTTCATACAATAAAAACTACTGGACCAAACTATTTTAAATTTTTATGGGACCAAATGGCAGCTATTGCCCATCAAACAAAAGAAGAATCACGTAAATCGGATCAAAACTCACGAGCAATCGATGTACATACATAAAAAAAATATACCGATCGAATTGATAACCTCCTCTCCTGCGGAAGTCGGTTAATTAAAAAGTTTATAGGTGCCTGTGTGATTATGAGTTTGGCGCCACTGCCAAATATTCGAATGTATGGGCATCTGAATTGGCTATTTCTTTATAGACATTGCCACTAAATCATTTCAAAAAAATCCGTCAGTTCCTACAATTCAACGATAACTCCACACAACCGCCATCGGGTATTCCAGGCCATGATCGTTTACATAAAATCCAATCCAAACATTAGCTAAGATGCCAAGTGAGCCAGATTTAGGAGAAAGAGCAGCTAGATCCACAGCATAAAATCAAAATTACAAATTAATCTTTGATAATTATATACTACTAGCGACCCGCCCTCGCTTCGCTCGGGCTCTTCCCTAGATTAAGCGCAGGCAAACTTGCGGGATCTGCTAGTTATGCATATAAACCTTCCTCTTGAATCACTCTATCTATTAAAAAAAACCGCATCTAAATCCGTTGCGTAGTTTTAAAGATTTAAGCGTACATAGGGATATAGGGACAGAGAAAGCGACTTTGTTTTATACTATTTAGTGATGATACGTCGCCAGAGTTGATTACTTGTTTGGCCAAAAAGGGAATACAGTCAAAAAGTTCATCAATAAAAAGTAAAATTTTACAATTTAATTCTAATTTATTTTTTTATTGATATATATAAAAAAGAAAAATATATAGTAGTTATTTCATTTTATTTAAAAAAATAAGTCACTAATTATTGTACAAAAAATCAAACGGGAAACTACTTCCAAATATCAAAATAGTTATATTTAATTCTAAAAAGTATACCGTAAAATATGTTATGAGTTTTCCCTATCTTTTACCTATTTATTTAATACTTGCAAGTTAAAGGAAGAATGAGGTAGAGACTAGAGTGAGTGGAGTTTTCAGAAGACTAAAAACAAAAAAGGTAAAGGAAAATATTAAAACAATGTAGTTTAATCTAAATTTTATATTTGTAAATTTATATCAATTAATAACACGATCAAATAAATATAAGGTCAAGAGTTGTTCCATACAATACTTAGTTGAAGGTAAGCTATACATGTTTTGTGAAAAAATATTCGCCATTTTAGAGATTTTTGCGTGCATATTTATAACTTATAAGAATAGATACCATTGATCATTTAAAGGTTTTATAAAAAGCGTTCTGAAGAAAAGGTTTCTGAAATAATGCCACAGTAATACTAATAATTGTTATATATTTTTTCAAGACATAAAATTCATTCTAAAATTAATTGAGGTACAATAATCTAGACATGTAGTCTATTTGAAATAGTTTAAAATTTATATTAAACTTCCATTAAAACGGCGTAACATTTGTTTGGATGTAGGTACTTTTATGGCTTACAGTCAAGTAATTTGAATAAGGGACAGCATACGTACATAAGATAATAATTGCACCTACGTCAGGTATAAATAGAGAGCTCTGAGCGCATATTTATCATCATTTGCAAACCTTTAAAATATGTGCTGTTTATATGTACCTACGTTTCATTTAATGATCGTTATGTATACAGACGAAACATTATAAACAATTTCATCAGTAATTATTAACAAAAACATTTCTATATAATATCTATAATTCTACAATCATTAATTTGGAACACATTCTGGACCTTCGCATTAGGTAAAGTATCAAACGATTTCTATACCTATACACGCTCAAATGTAACATTAAGTTATAAATAATAATCTAAAAGATTAATAAATAAAATTATTAATATCACAGTAGATCAACTGCCAGCCAGATTAAATAAATTTTATAATTCATCTTATTTTCTCTACGATATTGTATCCAATGCAAAGTATATTCCTAAATAACAAATTCCTTTCTATTAATTTATTACATGGTAAATAGTCAAAAATATAGTATTTGAAGGACTGAGCTGACAGTGGCGGAAAAAACTGCTGTGATATTGACAACATAGCAATACCTCTACATTTTCTGATCAAAGTATAACATCTCAAATTCATTATTTTATTTAAAGGATATCTACCCTTTATTTGATAATAATGATAAATTTAAAACCTTAAAACTAATGGTAACTATGAAGCCGATGCGTCAACGATATGCTAGCATTGAGGAAATGTGCATATCATCAAGTCAGAGGCATTAACTAAACCATTTCTCGTGTTAGCCAGAAATGCTTGGATATATTTACTGAAGAATTTAAACAGACCATTATTTTAAAACAAAATTACCCCTATCCATATACATATGTATAAAATAAAGGCTTTATTAATGTACAAGTATAGCAGAACACCATCGCATAGTCTTGGTAGTTGGTATAAGTTATTAAAACATATTATAATATAGCGATTTTATATAGTTCTTTGAAGATCTAATGCGTATGGTCCTCATGTCCTAACATCAAATTATTACACAAGTGGTACGTACGTACGTATAGGAGACATATTTTCATAAAAATTTGATTGCCCACATGAAATGTTGTTAGTCTTGGTGTATAACTGTATAATATCATAGTTTTATTTTATGCCATAGCTTTATTTATAATTGTATATTTTACAGTACTAAGTACACTTAAATCAATTCAACAATTTGATATCAAGAGTACGCACGATCTTAATTTTTTAACAATATTCGTTGCAATTATAACATACGAACGAAATAGTAGTTAATAATCTATGATAAGTAACCATGAAGATTGCTTGAACTAATACATGTTTTATTTTAACATTATAAATACTTAAAAAGACAATTTACTGAAACCGGTACCATTACTATATCCACGCTTAGTGCTTACCATTTTTAATTATACAATATACAAACAGTCAAACGGCTACGATACTTGTGGATATTTTGGCTTAAAATCTCGTTGATGTTATAGATGTATATTTATAGACATATCGGAAATATAATACATGAAACATTTTCTTTATTCCACATATTTACATGCATAGTTGTGTGATTTCAAAAAGGAGAATACTTTCAGTAAAGCAAATAATTGTTCAATACATTGGAATTTGGATAACATGTTAATATCAGTTACAACTTTGTTACAGGTTCTAAGCTTCATTCAGGTTGTTGGGTTTTGCTTATACAATGTAAGTATCTTAATATAGGGGTACCCTTCAGCTAAGTACAATAACAGTTTATGTCTTGAATAATTAAATAATTGTTTTTTATCTATACCTTAAACTAAAATAAACATTAAACGTAGACGGATGTAATATCAAGCGACGAACATACATCGCTTATTTCAGCACATATATTAAACATATTAGTAATAAAATAAATACACTCTTTATAAAAAAAATTAATAACACGCATTCCAGTAAAAGCAAAAATATTACGAATTATAGACTTAGACGGGACTAGGGCTCGTATCAGACAGCTCCAAACTGTGCATGCAGGGAGACGTCTGAATGCCGTCTTTGTGATGTGTTTAATGTGTCTCAAAAATATTATCGTTGTATTTATTTAATAAGTTTGTTATTTGATACAAATGCGGATAACTAAGTATATATTAAATCTATATACTCGTAACTGCATATTATATTTCTGTAAAATTATGCTTTCTTTGTACTGAACACGTTAAGTATTATTTTACTATTATGACTTTGGTGTTGAGTGTATACAATATTGAGCAAAATTTTGGCTAAATAAATTAATAGGTACGTAAACTATGTACACATTGCTTAGAAAAATAAAATTGTCTTTATCTAAAATAATTAAAAATACATTTCTTATTTATTTAGAAAAAAGTAGAGCTATTTTATATATTATTATATTATATACATAAATCTAATAGCTTCGAAATAAATTGAGATCTGCAAAATAAATAACCAAGCAGGGTCATTTAGCACCACTTGGCGTTAGGGGAGTCGTTGAAGCAGTTAATTTAAAAAATGTGGTTTTCAAAAAAAATATCCCATCGGATTTTACAGGTAAAATTAAGGTATTTCTGTTATACAAAAGATATAATTCAAAATTTGTATTCGATATAATGAAGGATAAGATTCGAAATATTTGTGAGATAATAGTTGTAAGATCAAGCTTAGTTTTCGGCAAATCATCGTTAACAATATCCTTAAAATTACATAAAATTTAAAGAATGATAACAGGTTAAACAATTTAAAAAAAGAATGGCGTAATTTGGTAATGCCTTTGATATTTCAGACATTTAATTATTATTAGTTCCAGCAAAATGAAGTTGCCAACTTGGAAGCAATACAATTTTATTGTACATAAAATAATTAATACAATATGACTTCAACTTAATAATCACTAATATCTAATTACATAATATACCTAAATTGCAGTTATATCTAGATTCTTACAATATGGCAGTTGTCAAATCGCTAGCTGAGTTGTCGCCTTACTCTAAAGTGATTATAATTAATTTGGTTTGATGAGCGCGGAGTTTCATTTGCGTCAAATTTAAGTTCTGATATCATTGCTAGCAACGACATACACATGATGTATCACAACCATTATTGCAACGATTAATATTTAAAGATTGGTATATACGTATTTGGTAATATAATATTGCAGGTACATTTCGTTCGATAAGAGATATGTAAACCCAAGGAGTTGCAATGTGTTAGTCGTAAGCAGAGTAATTTTAGGAAAGAGAAAGTTAAAAGAAAATATTGATGTCCGCCACAGATATTAGTGCATGGGAACTGTGATATGATGTTGGAAGGTTTATTTTAGTTCAATTCAATTCTCTTGTTAATGGCTTCAAAACGTGCCAGCTGAGCACAGATTACTTCGCCAATATCATATGGAATTATTTTAGTGTTATTGTTCGCACACTTTGACATTACATCGGACGGACATAATATATACGACATTAATTAGGTAATGTCATAATATACTTATTGTCTGTATTGGAGTTAAAAAAGAGTTATAAAAAGGTTTAAAACGAACAAAGGAAGAAGAAATGCAATTTTTATCGTTGTTTATCCTCTATTTATATATCAAAATAAAGTGAGTTTATCTTTTAAGCATCTAAAGGCGGTTTATATATAACATGATTAAATAAAAGATATGTTCAAAACGAGTTTCCATTAAAGAGCACCAAAACATGGAGATCTGTGAGAAATAATTAGCTAAATGAGATGTAGAAACAACTTCACAATTAACTCATACCACTACAAAATTGGCACAGACAAGTCTTAATTCTGGCAATGATGGTTCCTTTTATATATGTTATATTTTTCTGTTGTAACGAAGTTGCAATTGGGCTTAGAAATACCGCGCTATTTGTATCACGAGAAAAATAGATATTTATATTATTTAATCTGTTCTATTTAAGAGCATTATAGTAATATAGTACAAAATTTCAGTTTAACGATCACATTAAGTAACAGTAAATACAGCAATATCACTTTAATTTATGTACATATCCGAAAATTGCTTATTTTTTAAGAATATATTAAATATAATTTCCAATATAATTATCTATTTACAAATATAAACATATAATAATACTTAACAAATAATATTGCATCTCGCAATCACCCCTACCCTTTCATTTGTCTTGTTTCCTTCTTTTATCACAATTTTTGTCTTCGAATTAATGTAGACTGTAAACATTCCAACTTAACTCGATATGAGAAAGTTCTCAGGGCAGTAATTTAGACTTTTCGTCCTTTTGGACGTCGTGCTTCTGTTCCTCCATGGCGTCATTGCTTGCTGGTATGTATACATATATATTTAACTTATAACACAAAATTTTATATAGTATATCACAACTTCTTGTTCAATTTTTCAGTTGCATATAATGGCAATATTTGCAACATACGCATCAGCAATCCCATAATGAAACGATGGTTTTCCTTCTAAGCTTTTACCTTACAAATGTCGTCATAGCCTTGGCTCCTCACTCGCGTCGATAAGATTACACTCGTTTATCGCATCGCCGGCCGCGGACGACGCAATGAGGTGCGCACGCGCGACCGAGCGAGCTGAGTATTGTATTCTTGTTTTGATAAGACCAACAATGTATACGATACAGATATGTTCATAAAAATTTAAGTCTAATTTGTGTAGTCTTTTAGTCGAATCTGAGATAACTTACTGAACTAAGGTTAAGTATATTACTATATGTTTTTATTAATTATTATCTATTAATTCAGTCAAAACATATAATTAGTGATGAATATCACTGAATTTATTGCGACTGGAATGCTTTTCCATCTAGTCGACTTTGGGGCGCAGGGCTGCGCGGTGAGGACGAGAGCAGTATGAAAACATTGGACAACGAGGTTACGGTGGCGTCTCGTTAGTCTTTACAATCCAGCTGCAAGCTGTAGATACTCGATAAAGCACAGTTGAAGACGTGGACGGATTCACTGACTTCATTCACCATACGATTCACATTTACGAAACCTACTTAAACTATTATTGCTCATTATAATATAAATATTAAGAATAAGTTTTGAAAAGTATTGCATGGTTTCTGGCTACCATATTTTATCACGACCATTTTATCATATGATGAATGATATTATTTGTTACTAATTTAAAAAGGGTTATAAATAAAAATACGTAATTTAAATCTCTCTTTTGATTTTTAATAGTGGTCATTTACTATTTAATTCAAAGCTGCCTCTTGTAAGGACTTGATAAAGATAAATACATAATCATTATATTTGTAACCTTACATGCATTAATCGGTTATCGTTCGCCCTTAAGTTTCATAACAATTTACTCGTTTCCAGATCTTTTCAATTTGAGACTAACGCTAATATAATCAGTAAAAAACAGTAAGAATCTCAAGTCAAGGGCTACTATCTTTAAAGTTACGAGTTGTACGAGGTAAATGCGTACGCAAGATACTTCCATTGTTTTCATACTGCTTTGCATAATTTCAGTCTAATCTTAAATCTAGTGCTCCTAATACTAATATTCACAGTCTCCGACCGAGAGCGGCATATCGTATGCGCGTCACAGTAAAGGCAAATCTACCGCGCTAAAAAAATACGTGGGCAATGTCCATTTCGCAGTCAAAATACGAGCCACATTCATAGAGAAAAAATATGTCTCCCTTAAACTTTACATCTATCCAATATATTTATAATATATTTACTCCGTATAAGCTTATATTAAATAATAACTCATTCATATAATATAATATCTTGTCTTATCCTAAACTCATCACATCTCCCCAACGGAATCTTCTCGCTCTCACGGAATACTCAACGTAAGCGTCCGAGGTAACGAATTTCACATTCGATAGCAGTATCGAGAACTGTTCATTTTGTGTTAGCAGCACGTATGGAAGCGTGCGAGCGGCGCATGTGCTAATCGCCAAAACGCGTACACGCTTTTTTCCATTTGCATTGAGTACACCAGAGGTCACGTTGGTCCATGCCGTAAACCTTACGACACTTCTTGTTGTCCGAGCGAGGACGCCTGCCGGGGCTACCCGGCGAGCTGCTAACTCCGGAGATCTTGAGGTGCTTCTGAAATATTTATATATTGTTTAACCGGTCCTTTAAATTATTGAAAATACCCAAACTTATTTTTTAATTTTAGTGACACATTTTGAATTTCAAATTCAAACTTACCGGTGAATTTGAGCTTGACCAGGAAGGCGTTACGGGAATGCTAATAGGTCTCGCTGACCCATTTTGTAATGTAGACAGTAGACCTTGCCTGAAATCGAAGTTGATCGGTTAACAAAAATTACCTAATGGAGATAGATAGGTATGCTTTACTTTAGGTCATTTTTTATATATTTATTGAAACTTTACAATACATTGGTTGTTGAAAAAATAGTACAGCAGGGAGATTATTGCTAATTGAGCTATCAATTCCAGTCCAGTAATTCTAGCGCACTAAGAAGCTTTTACATAATAAAAAAATGATTGTAGAAAAAAAGTTAGTACCTGAAGGAACCGACAAGTTGTCGCTGGTAGTCAGGGTCTTCGTGCGGTGGACGGCACATGTCTCGGTGGGACAGGGTGGGCGGCGGCGCAGGTGCAGCCACCTCGTTGTAGTAAAACTCTTCCTCGTGATCGCTCTCGTCCTCATTCTTTGGCCTAAAACGAGATGGTCATTGCTAATCGTCTTCTCAATAATATTGACTCTATTTAATTTATCACAATTTGACGACTTGTACAAATTGTTATCTTGTAATTTGGTACGTAATATTTATTATAGTGTATATAAAATATATCTTTATTTTATCGATCATTCATAAAATATACCAAAAAATTGACACTATATAAGCCATTATCTCGTATTGAATACAAACGGTCGAAAGTACCATAACTATGATGTAGATTAATAAGATTTAGATATTTTTATTTATATTTGAATTCTGTATCTCTTAAAATAAATATTAAAATTGTATGCACCCTTGGTATACTTTCATAAGAATATTTAATTTTAATCAACTCTTATAGCTGTTATCGACATTAAAACAGTAGCTGAATAGTTATGTAAGATCGCGCAGTGACCTTGTGTGTAACGAGCTGGAGCCTAGTAGCGGACAACCTTGTCATGAAACCTCGCTGCTTCCGGGTCAGAAGGGCCGGCTTTTTAATCAACATTTTATATAGCTACTTATAACATACTAAACCTTTTAACATGAAAATCGAACAATATAATATTGCTACACATATAATTTGTTAACATTTTCTACTTTATTACATTGTAAAATATCCGGAAACATATTTTTTTATGCAAATTTGTTTGCTAAAAGCAGATGATGTAAATTATTCAATGATTACTACTTATAACCTTGATTTTATACAGGAAATTACAACTTACTACTTATATGAGGATAAGATTCGTCAGGTGTTATAAAATAATATTCATTTAGAGAGAAGCATACTGTGCTATATGTGATGTCATATGAATTGCAGTTGGCAACTGCGAGTGTAAGCATGCACAGTAGGTATTGACTATAATACTTATGGAAACTAAGATTAAAGTTCAAGGTTATAACCGTACTCCCAATGTATAGTAATAATCAGTTACGGAAACTATTAGGCTAGTAACTGCAAGATTATGCAAATTCATACCCTAAATGTGTTTGTCTGATATGTGCCTCGATGGTGGAACGCGTAGTCGTGTAGTGGCCGCAACCTCTCCATGAGCATTTAAAGACAACACTGTTTATCTGAAACAACGGATAATTTTATTTAATCTTAATGGATACACTGATTAAGTTGTTTGTAGAGTAGTAGTAGTGAATTTAAAACAGTAATATGATAAATCTTATACTTTCTAATATTTCTGAAGATAATATTCGAAACCACAAGCATCATAAAGTTAAATTGAGCTACGAAGTATCGCACGGAAACGACTCTAGGTCGCGGCCTTGCCGATGTCGCAACGCCTCACTCCCGCCTCGTGCAGTGCTGGCGGCCGCCGTCCGTTGCCAGTTACCACACCCGCCACCGCCCGACCGCCTCATACCCAACCATAGGCACATGATTTTTTTAACATGTCTATTATACTTAGATAACGCTCAGATTTGTTCACAAATGTCTTAGCTCAACGTCTCACATTATAATAGTACGCATCAGGCATGAGTGATGAGATACTTTAATGACTGTCCTTTTGAGTTTAGACCTTCCAGACATTGACATCGATTTTATATACATTGACATTATAAATCTACAATGTCACCGACCATACAGTCGCCGGTGTAATTTAGCTAAACGTTTGAACGCCAAAATATGGAAGAATTATATTAAAGTATTAATTGACAGTGTTACGAAGTATGGGGTATGTGGAAATATTATTTATTGATAGCAGGGCAAGGTGAGTGTAGATTACTCTGCTATGCCAAAGATTTTATTACGACCTTCAATTCAATGTTACTTTATGATCAATTAAATGAGACTTGTTGCAACCCAGGCACAGTTCGTACTTTGCATTTTGTAACAATACATTGATTCCACATAGAAGCAAACAATTTATGCTATAACTTTAAACGAAAAAAATCCCATGCCTTATGCAAGAATATAAGAAAACCATTAGATAACAGTAATTAAATTGTTCTGTTATCGACATTCCGCCGAGCTGTCGTATCAGGGACACAAAATTGAGGGGCTCGGGAGACTCACCGTGAAGCACAATCGCTCCACGCCGGGGAATTAAAGCTATATCAAATGCATATAGAACTGGGTCAGGTCAGAGAGGCGAGGAGGGCGTGGAATTGCCATCTAGGTCGCAGTACCACGGCCAAGGGTGGCTTATGAAGATTGAAGGTTGATACTTCTTTGTTTCAGTTTAGTTTAGCTAAAAAGTTAACAGATAAAATTAAACTATATCTACCACCATCACCGCGGTATTAACTAAAACCTAAATTGACACTAAAAAAAAAACAGCGAATCTCATCGGGAAGAAGGAATTTAAAACAGCAAACCTACGAATAACATTTTAATTACCAATATATAAGCCGCGGTTGGAAGATATATGATAATGAATCATTGTGTGTTGAAACTAAACAATATCATTGAGCGCCTGAGACAAAGGATGTTGCTATCGATATGAATTGCAAATTGTTGAAACAAGACTTTTTTCGATTGATGATCTTTGTACAGAGTTTTCTCTTACCAGAAATACTTTTATAAAATTTTCTTATGTATTTTAATCTGACCTTAACATAACTTTCACAATTTACTTCATATCGATTAAATTTAATCGATATTAATAAACATTATTATTTAAGCCTTGCGAAATACAAATGTCAAACGAAATGCAGTTAACCTTTTCAGTAAATCCTCCAGGCAACAGTCTTTTGAATGTCCTATTTATATCCTATTTATAGATATTTTTTCCTAATAATCTTAAATGAGTCTTGGTTTATATTAAAAATTCTTTATAATTGTATACAGCCTTTTAACAATATTTTAAGCATCGACTAATATTTCAGCCGCATGATTCACCTTTCCACGCAAATAGAGGGTGGGAGCGCCGAGAGCCCTTCCCTAGCTGCACCATTGACCTAGTTTTGGCCCTCAATAGTACAGTCAATACAAACTAGGTTCCGCAAACCAAGTTTATTAAACAATTTTGCGTCTTTATATATTTTTTTAGAATAGCCTTTTATTATCATTACTAGCATTTGCCCAGCGCTTTTCATAGAAATATTAATAAGAAATTATAACAGAATCTATTTAGATTATAAAAATAATACATTATATCATAAATGTTTGTTGTTATAATAAGTCGTAGGATCATTTTCTACTCCAACTTGTTTAACATCGTCGCCAATCTACTTTTGCAACCTACAGTCAACACTTATAAATACTTTTATCTCATAATGGCGGTCCCCGACTAGCGCAATAGTGTGCTGTTCATACGCTTACACGTGCCAGATCATTTGAGTGTGTGCAACAAAGTGCAGTTGGATGTAGCACAGGAGCTATAATACGTTTATTTAGTGACAATATAGTGCATGTGGCAATTGGCCGAGATGCAAACACAAGGCAACTCTGACTGTCGTTTTATCTTGCCGTAATTAGAACGTTTAAATAGGTTAAGACTTTTGTTTATATAAAATGAATCACAATCAAATATTTGTTGATTTGATGTATTCCATCATAAAACTCATTTATTAAGTTTATATATACATAAGTAACCAAATTTGTTACATATATACAATTTTTCAAGTTAAAAAGTGAGGAGAGAGGCCACTAGCTTCACGTGTAACTGGGGGCTGTAACATTAAGTAGTCGTGACCTACAGGGTGGTTAGTAACAGAACCCGCAATGTTAGCTTTATAGGTATAAATTTTACTTTTTGCAAGATTCTTCAAGATACATAAAAAAAATGTAACAAAGCGTATTTTTATAAACACGATAATAATACTAAAGTCTAAATCTATATTGTTTTAGTTACTTTATGGCTGTTAGGAAGTGTTAAGAATTGTCAAGGTTTTCGAATATATTATTGTATTTACATAACGCGTAATTAAGCACATATACAAGTATGTAGCCGAGAAAATTTAACAACGGGATCTTCCATCGACAAAGTGATTACGTTCTAGAACATAGATAAACGGTGACGGATGGGTAAAATCCAACTGTACCATTCGGCATCAAGGTTTATTCTCGTGGTTTGCCCGCGAGTAACGCGACCCGGCATTAAATGCCGGTTTGTTGTTGTGCCGTCTCTTTCTGCGGCGAAACGAGATGACTTATTGATTTGTTTTCATTGCTTCTCTTTTTAGCTCACTGATGCACATAAGCCTGTTTCGCTCAAGTGACCTTCTCCTTATTTACTTCAATGCAACGCGGCTAGATAAGTTGTTTTGGTGGCATCCTACTCTAACTGTTCAAAGAATGAGGAAGACGCTAATATTTAGATGCGTGCACTGCACGGTGTGCCTCAACGCGATGTTGGATGTGTGTCTTTGTTTGCGGCTCTATATCCACCACTGGCAACTTTAATTATGCAACTCGTGATGGAACTCTCATGGCCATAACTGTTCACTTTAATAATCTGTTTCTAATGCATATCTTATAGCTCGTCCTGTAATACGCACTAAACAGTGCCATTCGGTATATATTTACACGTAGTAATTAAAAAGTAACTGGCTTATATGATAATAAAAGCCAAAGAACTCGTGTATGAAGTGTGGTCACGTTTCACGTGGACGCTACAGTTCAAAACACTCTTTGTCAACGAAACAAGCATTTTAAATGTTTACAAACAAACCTTTTGTGCATAGATTTGTTCAAAAAGAACAGTAAATTTCTAGCTATGGTAAATTAATAATTATAGTCGAAAGTATGCTTGATAAAAAGATACAAAATTGCTAAGTATGTATCGCATTTTTTATTCAATGGAAAGAGACAGAATTATACCTGGGCGAGCAGTAAAATCGAATGCCTCGCAATGCACCCCATGATGACAAGGAGGCTACGAGCGTTAGAGGTCACTGAACCGAGCTACATACCATAACCACCCCCAGGCTAGCATTTTGTTGCCATTTGTTTCACTTTTTATTACTTATATTTGAATGTAGGTACTAAATAATAGTTAAAATTGTTCTTTATTTACATTTTCTTCACTACATAGTATAAAACAAAGTCGCCTTTTCTGTCCCTATATCCCTATCTCCCTATGTGCGCTTAAATCTTTAAAACTACGCAACGGATTTTGATGCGGTTTTTTCCAATAGATAGAGTGATTCAAGAGGAAGGTTTATATGCATAACTAGGCGATCCCGCGGCTTTGCCTGTGCTAAATCTAGGGAAGAGCCCGAGCGAAGCGAGGGCGAGTCGCTAGTACTCTATAAAAGTTATCCAAGAGCTATAATAAGCCAGAGACATAGAGCCATATATTTAGCGATAAATTTACTTATAGTTATTATTATTATTATACAATCCGCAATATATTCGTATCATAGAAAAATATTTCGAAATGTTCCCATAGATTCTCACTCATCTAATATATAATTGTAGTTCTACAGGTGGCAATGCATTGAACTCGGGCCAAAACATTCCCCGCACTCTTCACACCCTAACAACCCCTGACTTGTTTTTCACTTATACGAACACACATCGAACTTTATATAAAAATAACGGACGAGAAACCTAATGCGTACGTTTGCCTTCTTCTTCTTTGAAAAATTATAGTTTTGCTATGTGCATTTAAGTTGCGATTTTTATTGTGCTCTACATTTAGATATGTTATGATTTATGATTAAGTAGATATTTATCATTAATAACATTATGAATTATGTTGAAGCTGTAACTCTTAATCCCTACTAATATTATAAATGTGAATGTAAGTTTGTTTGTTACGCTTTCACGCGAAAACTACTCAACTGATCATCATGAAACTTTGTACACATATTCTTGGAGTTTGTAGAAGTAACATAGGATACTTTTTATTAAAAAAATGTTTTTACGAATAATTAAAAAATTGTTTGTATTAACAATGAGTTCTGAAATAGCTAGAGTAATTTTGAAGAAACTTTCAGGCATCCTACAGATCAACCCAATGAGGTTGATTAGCAATTAAAAAAATGAACGCGGGCGAAGCCGCGGGTAAATTAGTCATAATATAAGTAAGCAACAAATTAATACTAGCATCCCCAATTATTGTTGCAGTGTGCTGCTTATCTCTATATATTACGACTTCTATACGATATAATAATACAATTAGATACCTATGTGTAATAGAGCTTCTTAACGTAAGTTCTTAAAAAATATATGTTATCGAAATCATTTTAAAAGCTAAATAATAAGCTCATCTAGTCTATTAATAAAACAACAAACATTAGGTTCTGCTCGTTATTCAAAAATCATGACAAAAGACTGTATAAATATGAGTCAGAGGTCCCGGCGTCGGTCGGGTAAGGTGGTGAGGACTAAGTACTGATGAATCAGCTAGTGGGGCATCCGCCAATCGTTGTAGAGACGCTTTGCTGGTCACCGACCTCGACTGGTTCTAACTTGTTACAATTTCACTTTTTCTTCATACAAACGCACGCAGAACCGCTTCCAACATCCATGCTATATCAAACCGCAATTATCTTGCATAAATCGCTAATGACGACGCTCAACCTGGCTCAGAGCAAACAATTAGGTATTTTGCAACTGACGCGATGACATTTGGCAGAACTTCAAGCGTGTAAAACTACGCAATTTATTTAACGTGTTTTATTCGTGGAATTCGATGTTACAGATTTGATGTCGCATAAACTTTATTTGACTTGTAAAATGGGAAGTTTGTTGAACCCGCGGGACTACTCATTATCGCGTCTGATGAACTCGCCGCGCTATTGTTCCCGCCCGCGCCGGTGATACTCAGCGGCCGCGCCGACCGCGCCGTATAAAGGTAGGGGCAGTAGCAGTTACGCATTCACTAAATTTTGTATTCTAATTCAATAATTCCTACACTGCCTTACACGGTTACTGTTAAATTTGTGTTAATGTATGATTCATGTTATAAACTTTAATTACAAAGTTATTAAAATTTAATTTATAATATCACATTAGTTCATTTTAAAGTTGGAATGACGCAATACGTCTTATTTATTCCTTTGCTCAAGAATCATTGTCCCCTAATTGTAATGGAGAGCGATCTGGTACTGTGACGTGACGTCATCGTAACAGTATTTTACGTAAGTCCAATCCCCATCTGATGTCTTATATGAATCTGAATCAGTTGAAGTGAGAAGCGAGTGATCCTTCGAGATGTAAAGTGTAAACATTTGAACTGTCAAGAACGGGCAGTGCCCCGGCTACAGTGTCAATGCCCTGCCGATGCCGGTTAAAAAACGTATTGACTCCACCTATCCGCCGGCAGCCCGCCGCTGCTACACCGCCTCGAGACGTGCATTAATGTCAAGAAAAATAGAGGCGCCAATCTAATTTTGCTTTGTTAAATTTCGCTAGAATACAGCTTATAAATTTATGTTTACGAAAGCGAAACAGATTTACTATATGCTACAGTAATGATATTTATTACGAAATTAATAAGCAAGTAAAAGTTTGTGCAATTAATAAATGATCTATTGTGTGAAGAATTAACTGGCATATACATGAGATAAGTATTACATTATATATACTTTTACATAATTTACATAAAATCAATATAATATCTCAAAATGTTGATCAGCGTGAAAAGCATTAGTTATTTAATTACCCCCAATGCCGTGTGACACGCAATTTGAACACTTCCTTTGCCCTTATTTATTGTGCAAACCGGCATAAGTAATTGTTTAACGTGATCAATGACCATAATATAGTAAATGTGACCAAAACTTCAGATTCTCTTTTATCGGCCTCTGGTCAATGCCTTTGAGCTCGATGTTTTTGACCGTACCAAGGTCGTCAGGATGGGGTGTGTGAACTTAACGCCCACACACGTAACGCCATGTGCTTAAATTTATATGGAAATTTGGCATATGCACGTCGAAGGTTCGTAGCTCGTATACCACGAAAACGTTAATGTATCATGCTACTGATATGCACAGGGTTATTAGAACGAGGGAGTCGTGTGGTGTAGGGCGATGACCCGAAGAGCGAGATAGAAAGACAACAAAACTGAAGTTCGCGCGAACTAGCGTGCGACACCATCTTTCGAATTTTACGCACCAGAAAAATATATCACAGTCCTTTAATACTTTAATATTAATCTTTAATAGCATATTATGTATTAACAGATTATTTAAAATAATGATCGTGTAACACATTAATATAAATATCGTATTCAAATTAGTTGCCTAACTTATGTGCCGTAAAGCCGCGCCACGCCGGCACAAAGGACATCGCAGACATCGGTGCCTAATGCAATCGCTGTATCTAGGTCGCCCGTATGGATGTAACCTATATTTGCTGTTGCACAACGCGATCCCACAGTACTTGAATACGCTATTACAGGCCGTTCTAGTTGTCCATTGAATCAATAATTATTATTTATCGAACAACTTAGCTTACTCTAAGATATAGTTCAATACTTCTATACTTAGTTTATTTATTTAATCTTACATTACGCTATTTAATATATCAAGGCGATTGTCTTTTTAATTGTGTCATTATTTATATTTAATTATATGAAATAAAGTTACGTACATTATTTTAGTGATATGCAAATTGCTCTATCGGGTAACCATTTAGATTCCAGTTTTTTATAATGACGCGCGTCATGTGTATGCGACCTACAAAAGTGACCCGCTTTGATACTGTATCGTTAGTTTCGCGTACCATTATATCAAATTGAATAATTCTTTACGTTTATTTTTTTGTTAATTTAAAAGTTGATTATATTATACATAAATAATAGTACAATTATGGTTATAGTATAAATTAGTATCTGTTTTAAATATAATTTATAAATATTAAAAATTGCGTTATCGTAACCGGTATTACAATTTGTCGTTGTTTAAATACTAAGCTTGAAAAAGAATGGCCATGAAGCGTCTACGTCCCTACCTATATGTATTTGTCTCGGTCGGATTGGAACTCCGGTCGCATGCACTGATTTTATAAAAGTTTACATAGTAATACTTTCTTAGCTCTATTATATAATAAATAGTTTTAAGACAAGTATAGGCAATAATAAATATTTCAATAGGTAATGAACTTGTTCAGTGCCGATTGTTTATTAAAATATTTGAAACTAGTTTAAAGCATTATTCGTAATATTCATATATTCGAATAACATTTGGTTAAATAGTGGTTGACACTGCGATTTCAGATTGAGGTCAAAACGCCAAACACGCTGATTGCTCATGTGCGTAATTAAGAGTGTTTGTATGCGTACGAACATCGTAAGAGCGCCCGCGCCGCACGGCGAGTGGCGACCCGTATCGCGCTTGCCATTTACACTCTTTAACAGTTTACTGAGCGGGGAATGATCTGCGAGCTTCTAGTACCGCAATGTCTTCCGTGTTTTAAATATAGACCGCGAAGGCCGTGGCTTTATTCGCTCGTGTTGAAACGACGCTAGCAACACGACGCAATACTATATGAACCTTGAAACTAAGCTTCGCAGTGTCATAAAACACATTTTTTGTCTAAAAACTGTTTGTAACGGAGTTTTTCGATTGTGACGAAACTTTGTAGGAGGTTAGGCTCACCTCAGATTAATTGGCATCACAGTCATTCAATATGTACTAACTCTTCCAAGTCAAAAACAAAAATTTGCAATAAATCGTCTATTTTTATAATTTTGATTACTAAATTGATTTTTGCAATTTTGTCACGATGTACAAGATCTATTGGAATTCATTTGTAATCAAATGTTTGTAAGTTTAAAAAAACTCAATTGGCAGATGACACGAATGTTAAACACAATTCACGTGATTGTAACTCGCGACAGCCGAACGCCCTTGCTTTCCAAAGCAGATTCCTTATCTGAAGCTTATCAAGAATTTAGATATGTTGTGAATTGAGTTGATACAGCACGCTGTATACTTTTATGTGATTAATATTGCAATCTTTCAGTTTTATATAGTTCTATTATTTTTAATTTAATTTAAAATTTAAAAATAAAAAGTTAGAAATAAAGAAATCTTTTGGAATCAGGCTCTTAAGGCATCTTTGTCATCTTATTATCATGTCTTTCACTAGACGGAATAAGACTCTACCTGTGATTCATAAATATGTATAATATATTCATAGAAGCCATATTTGTAAATCATAAACTAAGCAGTTTTATTCTAATTATCTTTACAAGGTCCAGGAAGTAGCTCGCGTCTCTCGCGATAAAATTAGCTTACTTTATCAACGCACAATGATAATGCGACCTTCGATAAACACGAATATTGACGACATTGACGTCTTCTAGGACATTATAATCTAACAGTATTTACTAAACCTACCTACTGATATTGTGTTTTAAATTGAATGTTACATTCTCCAGATTTATTGTCATTTTATGTTATAACTATAAGGACTATTTCTTTATTGTCTATGTAAGCGTTTCAGTAAAGGTATGCATTGATTGCAGAAAAGGAGATGTCGATAGGCACGCAAGTTATCAAGCTTCCTAGTGTCTTTATGGATGTGGTTAGGGACCAAATTGGATTTATACTTTTATATAAAATATCAATAAGGTATTTGTATATTAAGGATATATAAGCACATCAATTTTTGCATTTATATACACATTCATATAAGTAGCAATTGCTTTCTTCAATATTACTAGCAGCTCTTTTGGTTTATTTCCTTATCGATCGCTGAATGGCATAATACTTCCTTATAAATAAATTGGCAAGATAAGTTTGTTTACGAATGGATGGCGTTTAAAATTGAAGATTGATATTGCCTATACACGTAATAAAATGATATCTACATACATATGTTTGATATGTAATAGCCGAAGATAAAAGTTATTGTATTTATTTTAGATAACCTTCTTAAAAACGATTACCTACATTTAGTACAGAGTTGTTGAGTGTTTGAGAATAACTAAAGATGGGCGCAGAGAAGATTATGCAACGAGAAGGGGCTTGTGCGCGTGCGCTGATGCAATGCGCTTGCTATTGTTATAATAGCAACGACGTCAGCACGCCAGGGGCGGAGTTACCGCTGCCTGTGTTATCTACATAGCTTGCCTTCCACGTGCCTGCTATATGTCATAGTAACTAAACAAATGACTGCAATTAAATGAAATGAAGTTGACCGCCAACACAAGCGTGGGTAGTTTAGTAATGTTAATGTTTTAAAGAGCTATAAGATTTAATAATTTAACAACTAATGGAAGTGTAATGTCTACTTTTACAAGCCGCAACATTTCGTCAACAATTTGTTCTGGGAAAGGATAATGAAACGGCAAGCGAAGGCGTTTCATGTCACGACCGAACGATGGTTTCTTCGCAATGACTTTTTGGGATGCAAAGAGTAGCTATGCTTGAATAAATCATTTTACAAGTTTCTTTAGTTTCTGTTATGTAAGCTTTTTCTGTATTGTATGTTTTATGTTAAATTTATTCTGTTTAGATTTAAAAAAATAATCAATTAATAATACGATAACATGCATAATCTTAATGGCTATCGTACGTTGGCTACTATTTATTGCCATAAAATATCATCTTCAACGGTAATATAACGGTCAATATAATCGATGTTTAATGAATTCAAAAATAATATATAATAATTTATATTAGAAACTGGTGCATATATAATATGTAAACTATGTAACTTCGTGTTTTAATGAATACAGAAAGCTTACAAGGCCTTGCTTAGTTATAATAGCTATGTCCTTAGCCAAGGTCTGCCAGCTGGCGTCACTCCTACACTCGTTAACAAGAAATTTTTGCATCTATTTATGTAACACGACAATATTTTACATGTTCGTCATATCGCCGAAGGTAATATTTGTATATTAATTACGTACATTATTGAAGCTTATAAGCAATTTATTATTTATCTAACAAAAAAAACGTAATCGTAGCTCATAATATGAGGATGGCAATTTATAAAATTTAAGGTGAATGTAAAGCAGTGACGTAGTTTTTTTTTGGAATATGGCATGGCGCGGTGGGCCGTGGCGTAAGTGGTTCACAGGAACTGGTTCCTTCCACATGTGTCAGCCAGCGGGCAACAGGTCGGCGACCCTGGCGCCGCTAATCCGACTGCTGACACCGGGGAAAGATTACACTAATGCTGCACAATAATCGACGTTAGTCATTCGCGAAGCTACGCTTTATTAAATTACTATTATCATAGACGGGTTCATTCCGATACATTGCTCATGTCCTGTTACACTTTTAATGCATTTGTGCTTAAATGGAAAAGTATTTACTTTAGATATCTCTTGGTCAATTGTAATATTAATCATTATCTTTATTGTAGTTTTCTTCTAGTCTGACGCATTTCTAAGCAACAATTTCCGTTTGCCATTGGTAATTTTGCTAGTTGCCAAGTGTACCTACTGCTGTAATAATTTCATCGGCGACACCTAGTCTGGGGCAAGCTATTGTTGCACAAATAATAGCACACTAGCTCTGTTTGCCATTTGCGTAGGAGTCCGCAGACATCGGAATATGCTATCTATATTTATGCCTAGAGAATACCTAAGTAGGTTTGCACTCTTCGATTGTTCAGTCGATTGGGGTTAGGTTAGTAATATGTATTACAAATTTTCAGTGCTAGTTCACATTGTTTTTTTAATGTATTTCAGTACTTTTTGTTTTTATTAAACTAATAGTTATCACTTATCAGTTATCATTGTGATTTTTAATGCTTGTTAAGTTATATATATACTCGTAATAGTGAATTTACATAATTTTACAGTAGGTTAATATACCTATATATTTTCTCGGAGTGTGAGTTATTTTTATTTCGGCTTACAGCAATTGTGTAATGCGTAAATAGTTATTACCTAACAGTAGCAGTTAAAAATGAAGCGTCTCTAGTCCACCCACAAGATTTTGGCTGGCACTACAAGGTTGAACTAGGCGCGTGGGCTTGGAGCACCTTGTACGCCACACGCAGTTTAGTACGTATGAATGGCTGTTCGTGTAAAAAATTATGTATAAATAGCTAAGTACTCCGAAATACCTAATAACAAAAAATCGTCTATCTATATTCTATAAGGACTTTCAATTTAAGTTATCCAAGGTATACCCAATAACAATGCATTATGCTTGCAAAGCAGTCAGTGTCAAAAAAGCTTTGACATTAATTTTCATTTTCAGGTGTAAAATTTTTTCCTCTTACTCTTCTTATTCTGTACACTTTAGATATAAATTGTACGGTAAAAAAATCTTTAAGACGTAGCAGATTACAATATTTTAAGATTTTATTAACTAAATAGATATAATGCGAGTGCACCCATAAATGTTCGTATGGGTTAAAGGAAGCCCCTGAATAATGTAAGTTAATAATCGCGTCATGAAAGAAGTCTGTTCTTTGGCTTGGGTATGAATGGACGACCAATTTTTCGTTTTCGTAAACGTAGAGCGAACAAAGAATGATCGCACTCGCGGTCACTCTACACAACCAATTGAGTGTATAAAGAGATTTTTGAATTTTGTCACCTGTTAAAACATTTTATTCTCAGCACTATAAATGAAAGTAACAGTTCGGTGTTCCATAAATTTAGTTATGAGTCAAAGTTCTATTTTAAAGCAACACTGAGCCCATTTATCATCAATTGTTTTTTGTAACAAACGCATAGTGATTTTCATTATATTAGACTTATGATCGTTTTTGGTAGCTCATAAATTTGAAATATAAATTAAAAGACTACTTGAAAATTATTTTAGGTAGAATAGCTACACGCCCAGGTGCTTCCCTATGTACGATTTTGTACACAATTTAATAGGTAGAAAAGGTAAAGTAGCTTAAGTTACTCTATATAAATAATATCAGCTTTCTGCCCGTAAAAGTCCCTACAAAATTGGTCCACTCATGTTCGTTTTTTCGTCGTTTATGTCGTCCTGTTTTGTTTTTCTTTCTTATTAGAACCGTTTATCCTTTTCTTATGCATTTAGTAAAATGCTGTTACTTGGCCATAACAAACAGAAAATTCAATTTTATTTATCTATGTAGAAGATACTAAGCATATGTGATCGAGACTAGTTGTCGCTAGCGCAGTCGTAAATATAATATTTATGACAAGTTTACAATGGAATTACATAACGTGCGGTCGCAGCGCCTATGCCTTGACATTGTACGATACACTGAACTGTGCACGTGTATCGTAAATAATAAATAAAATATTCTTGCAACTTGCAATGGATATATTATGCATTAACATTCACTTTTTAAAATTACTTTCAATTTACATATATTTTAATTTTATTGTCACGATTTCCGAAAATATCGTTATTAATTTTGTTTTATTCAGGTACAGAAATACCATAAAAATCCCTAATGTCTTTTAAACACAAATCATGACGATGATATAACGTAAGTACGTTAATTACGTTCGCAATTTTAAACGAAATAAAAAAAATTATAATTAAATTTTAAAAAATTGTAATCTGTGTAATACCCTAATGTTTTTATTTTCATAATACACAAAAAAATATCGCTAACTTTTAAAATTATCAATTCAAAAGTCAATTTAAATATTTAGTTAAATGTAATGAATTAATGATTTATTTACATTATTACTCAATCTTTTTTATTATTTATTTTATTTATTAATTCCTGTATACTTTAACTAAGTCAAATGTATATATGTATTTGTATCGTGTTTTGCATATTATAGCCTTCTAAGTGCTTTCATTGCTTAAGGCGTTTGCGAAACCAGGAATAGGAATTGCTTCTAATCGTGATATAATGGCCTTTAACGACGGACAAGTGTCTTATTGGTGAAAGTGCTGTGCCGGCTACTACAAATGCTTTGTATCTCGATAAAGGCATACATAATGGTTATGACACATTACTGTTACATGTAAGACAAAGGATCGGCCTGCATCTGCGAGTTTGAATCATACATCTAACAACAAAAAGTATTTTATAATATTTAATACCTAAACAATAAAAATGCTTTGTTGTTTCAGATCTGTTTGGGATGCAACAGAAGGAAAAAAAGGTTTTCTAATTTTATTTTATTTTATTTTATTTTATTAGGATAGCTTACAGCTTATTATAACTACTTATAACTAATACAGAATAAAAATCAAAAAAAGCTAATAACAAGCTACCACATATAGAAATATGTCCTTATCATCAGCTGGTCAGATTTATTTGCTTAGCTTTATTTGTACAGTTACTCTCCTGAGTACAAATAAATTTAATTAAGACTGCGCACTAAATATTAATAAATCTACCTTTGCTACATAAAATAAACACAAACGAATACCTACTATAGTACTTTTTTAAAAGATTTTCGCCATGAGTAAGTTTTTTCGCGTACCTATACAACGTAATTTACTTAAGCACATTTACTCGTTACGATATGAAAGCTAGCATGATCTGTGTCACGGTCTAATTGAAGTCGGTGGTGGGCACGCCGCACGGTGACTGGGCACGTTAAACAAGATGTGCGAGTAATTTTGTCTCAAAAGATGGTTACTGTCATACACGCACTTTGTAACGTTCCTCTACGACGAAATGCCTTCTCATGTGAGTACACCAATTCTGAATAGTAAGTTAATATTGTGTAGATTATAAATTGTACCTACTAACCTAATGAAAAAGGCTTAAACAGGCAGATCGACGTAGTATAAGTAGGCCAACATGCCTACTGGGTATGAGTGAAGTAAAAAAGATGTTAGATTTTAATAATATTATGATAATGGTATACATACAGTACATACCCTCTTTTTACGGGGTGGAAACTTCGGGTCACCATCGTAATCCATTGCAATGCCTTCGTCGCTGAATGAAGATGAGACTGGCGGAGGCGAGGGAGTGCCGGACCTCCATGACGAGCCGGAGCTGCTGCTTGCCCCAGGAGACACTGATGATCTCCCACCCCAGGCACCTGTTGTGAGAACTTCACATTTAAAAATGTTACCTAGATTCTAGATCATATAATATATTTTGAAGGTCTGAATACTACTTAATACGAATTTATTATACTTAATTTAATTATATGAGGATACAGTATTATATTTTTACTTCCTTAAATTAGGACTATTATTTTAATACATTAATGACTTTAGTCATTGAAATTAAAATATAAAGGCATTAGGTATGCAAAATTTAAACGTTCTTGATATGTTTTTATAAATTACCGTTTTATTTATTTATTTATAAAATGTTGCCCTTTAAAAGTTAACATTACCTATATAGTCATTTTATAATAATCAATATATATATATCGTCACTGGAAAGCCAATAATACTGAAGCGCCAAAACATGATTTTACAGGAGAGCGTTTTAAAGTTTTTTTTTAGTTAAAAAATTGTGTAACTTTTTTGCTTCTTTATTAAATGAAGTTCCGTAAAGGCAAAAGTATATCGTGACAGTATTATCTATGTACTGAAAACATGACACACTACATATATTCAGGAATTCAGGAGATAGCTGTCGTTTAAGTAGATTTACTCTGGATAATTCGCAGAGAAGAAGAACTTAAGTTCGTAATCATTTTTAAGTTTAGTGATCAAAAAATACTAACAACCTACGTCATTTTAAATGTAGGAGACAAATATGACTAATATGCGTTATAGGTTGATAAAGTCTCAGGGTATATATACTTATACGTTTTTATATACGTTAAAAACGTACGGAAAAACGACGTATAGCATAATTAGATTGTACTAATATTAAGTCAAAGAGACTTAGGTAAAAATATATCACTTTAAATTAAATCTTTTTTACTGATTGGATAAAGTTGCCTGCATGGATGTGCTAATAATTTACTATCTGCGAACAAAGTGATTGTGGAAATAATTAATTCCTATTTTGATTTTAATATTGAGTTAGTTTACGCCCGCAGCTTCACCCGCGTGTGGATTAGTATTTTATTATATGTATTTTATTATAGATTAGTATTTTAGCATTATATTATAGATTTAGTTATTAGTGTATTGGTTGATAAAAGAATAAATAATAATAATAGCTTGCTAAGTAGTCAGGTAGGTTTATTAAAAAACGTTTTAAATAATCAACATTTTCATTATATTTTTTGTATATTGTAGTATGTATGTATTGTGTTAATAATAATCAGGCAACAGAATCATTTTAATAATATTTTTATCTTTGCAAGGGTATAAATAATTAAATGCTATAATATTTTATAATTAATTATTGTCTTCGATATCAGAATCTTGAAGGGTATCCTAAATATTGACGATATTAGGAAAATTTTCGTATTCATGGTGATACATTTCAGGAATGATCTTCGATGTACAAAGTTACCACTGAGGAACTCCAGAGTTGGTCTTTAAGAATTGTGATGAACAACCCTCA
The DNA here is from genome assembly GCA_905231865.2 of Boloria selene. NCBI lineage: Eukaryota > Metazoa > Arthropoda > Insecta > Lepidoptera > Nymphalidae > Boloria > Boloria selene. The sequence goes on from HG993133.1 coordinate 7,117,162, forward strand.
ACCACAACTCTGAGTGATCGGTCGCTCAGGAAGTCTTTAATCCAGCCGATCAGGCCAGGAGATATGCCATAGGCTGAAAGCTTGCTTATGAGGATAGCGTGCCAAACCCTGTCTGTCTGCCTTTGAGACATCGAGGGAGACGGCAATGAGCGAAGTGGGGAGGGGCCACTTCGCTCAAGGGTTTCGCCAATGGTGTGGTTGGCACACACCAGAAGGTTCCTAGTCGACCAATTCCGGTGAAACCCATATTGTCGGTAACTGATGAGTTCGTTCTATTCTAAATATGCCATAAGACGAGTGCCATTGTTACGTACTACGGGTTCGGGATCGGAAATTAAAAGCGTTCTCGCACTTAAGATGTTTTATTTACACTTTATAAACACGCGCAGTTTGTACACAGCACTAGTTAAATTGAGACTCTGAGCACTATAATTCACCAATTTTAATGATTCACTATAATCTTCTTCACTTTTCCACTATTTCATATCTCTTCGTAATCTTCACTCGACTTCAAACATCAACTCTCGACACACTGTCGGCCTTTTTATATGCGTAGAACATTCTAGTATCGAAAATTCAAAAGGTTTCTAGTAACTTCTAAATCTTTCCTGAAAATGCTTCGTCTCTCTCTGACACATTAAAATACTACACATTACACGCTCCAGAATCTTGCAGAGTATGGAGGTGATTGAAATCGGACGATAATTGGTAGGGTCGGCACGGCTATCTTTCTTGGGCACAGGTTGCACATTGGTAAGCTTCCAGGATTTAGGCACTATTCCAGTCTTAAGAGAAAGGCGGTACAGACATGTCAGTATCGGAGACAGCTCTGGAGCACATGTTTAAAGCATTATCGCTGGTATACCATCAGGACTACAAGCTTTATTTACATCTAGATGACATAATACTCTCTTTACCTCCTTATTAGTGATGGGAATTTCAGGCATTGAAATCCCGCGGTAAGGTAAATGTGGTGGAGTAGCATTACCAGAGTCTAGACAGAATTTTGGGCACAAAGAGATGCAAGCAAATTCACCTTCTCCATTGCCGTATGAGCCAGGGATCCGTCAGGTTTTACCAGCGGTGGGAGTGAGGGCCGACAAAAGTTCGTCTCGACCATTTTGCCAAGGGACCAAAAAGCTCTGCTGCCAGATGGTTGAGTAGAGAGCTTTACGCCAATGTGTGTAATTCGGCCAAGACGAGCCTTCTTTAATGTCTTTTTGTAGGCCTTGGTGGCTAAGTTAAAGGCTCTCTTCTTGGATCTTACATCCGGACCTTTGCGTTCTCGAGCATCAACGCAAGCAAGGTAAGCCGAATGCTTACGCTTTTCAACAATGGTGCATTCGGCTTTAAACCATGGGCGAGCTACCCAGTGTGGATAAAACCTGGATGTTGTATCTGTCCGGATCAGTTGTCAGCAGAAGGTTCAGATAATTAGCTATGTGGCTGTCCACGTCGGGTACCCTCGTCGCTTGGTCAACCAACTGGGAGAGTCCAAGTGACACCGCAAACTTCCACGCTTCTCTCCCAGCATGGTGCGTCTTATGGTATGGGAACAACCAATCATCATGATGGGCGTTAAGTCCCCCAGAAAGACAAACTGCGCGGTGCGCGCGGAGATCAATTTAATTCGATTCGACAAATTCGATTCAAACAATCGACTCCTGGTCACTTGTGTGCGATCGGTAGACACAGGAATACAGGATCTTTTCGATTCCCGTATCCACGATAACCCAGATAGTAGAGAATGTGGGGTCTTCAAGGTGGCGGAAACGCTGGAAACAGAGGTCATTTTGCACGTACAAACAGACTCCGGCCCGCGAACTGAAATTACGCTCCAACGTGTAGCCGGGATAGTCCAGGTACGCAGCGCTTAATGGACATTGAATTTGCGTCTTCGTCAAAAAGAGCATGTGTGGCTGCGCAGTCTCGAGGTGGAAGTGGACTGATAAAAGATTTGTGTGCTAATCTCGGATATTTGTGAGGTGCACTTCTAATAAGGGGGAGTGCAGCCGCTTAAAAACATTACTCTTTTTGTGTAAAGCCATGATTGCTTTTTAAGGTAAGAGTGAATAAGATGGAGAATGGCAGTTGAATGAGATGTTGCACGAGCCTGGCGGTGATATTGATGTTGATTATGTCTTAAAGGGCTTAGTCTGGAGACTGCGGGGACGCCCGAACACCCCCAAGAATCGCCATCGGGACCCGTCCTCTGGTCGCCAACCAGCACGATGAAGCCACCCTGGGATTTTTCACAGATGGCGGGGCAGCCTTTCATGGGTGGCTAGCCTACTAGTTGAGCCCCCAACTGTCTGCAGTCGGCCAGCGGCAAGCCGTGCTTCGGATCCCGCTACCCTCCGCGACTAAGCTCTCGACACAACAAACAACGATCCACCACCAACACGGCTACTGTGCAACATAACTATTCAGACCCATTCCCCATACGGCTTCATCAGCTCCCACATGCCGGAACGCGCTGTTAGGCGCTTGGCGGCACGACTTCTGCTGATGGGTGGTAACTCTGGCGTCGGCTAATGTTGAAGCCTACCACCGTGATTACCATGGTGTTCGGTAGTTTTTCCGTTAATCGCCTTTTACAACACCCACGGGAAGATATGGGGTAGCCATTGCCGTAGCCACACATCATCACGAAATCATTATCGCTTTGATCTTCCATAAGTATTCTCTGAACTACATTTGGTTTAGATGATGATCCTATAGTGTTTTCAAAACCCACGTTTGTAAATTTTCTATAAAACCATGATCTACGGCTATGCGTAATGGGGTTGAATAGTTTCTGTAAATTTATATTTATTATAATTTATACGTATGATCGAAAAGATTTTATACTCTTAACAACATATTAATAAATAATCTTTAATCATATAGATAAGTTTAAAAATCGGGAATTCTAATTGCTACTATGTAATAATATTTAAGTAATTTGAAGTAATTTTCTAGATAACATTGTTTTTCAAAGCGCTCGGTGTAGAAAGAAAAATATATAATCAATATTTACTTACCTAGTCTCAATTTAAATGTACTATTTACTCTACTGCGGGAACACGTCATTAAACGCGAAGCCAACTGCAAAGTCAACTTAAACGCCGAAATCGTCAATAAATCGGGCGTAAAACATAAGCCGTTTAAACTTAACAAATCATAATCTAAACAAAACTAAATTTCATAAGACTAAACTAAATATTATTGGTAATTTTTTTCCTAATAAAATACTAAGCAAACCGTTATTATTTTATTAATTAAAATTTTTATGCTTAATAACATTAATATATGGTTTCATTGAATGTTAAACATTCTAAACAGACTATGTAAATATTGAGACATGTAAAGCAACATTACTAAAATCTTACCTTTGTAGAAAAGTACGTAAACAAAATATACTAACACGCTATGCTCATTATATTTTACGTAAAGCAAATTTACTAAACTATCTATTAACCTGTATTTACGGTTGGCAAAAAGTACTGAAGAGACATGAATGACTTAAACTAAAGTACTTTATGGTTCTTATCATGGTGAAAATGGGTATTGTCAGTGATGAAAAATACTGAACTGACAACGACTCTCAATTAATCAAAACTTTCATTATGTTAGTAATTGTCAAAAAAACAAAATCATAAAATATATCCTACTTTTGCACGACTTAAGCGCCAAAAAAGTGCTTATATCGTAACAAATCTTAGACTAATCGATGCAGCAAAAAAAATCCTATCCAACGATATATAAAACTCATTTTAGCCAAAATGGCGCTTAAGTATTATTGGCTTTCCAGTGACGATATATATATTTGTGTTTTATTTGTAAACTTTGAAATGCGTGCTGTAATTAAGAAATTACAAGTGCGTAGTAGCACAAATAAAATTATACGGCAATAAATTACGAAACGGAACTATAGGCGGCCACTTTCACTCGTAAGAACAGCTATTTTCTCGCGGCACATAGGTACGTATACTGCGTAGTTAAACCTGTGCTGAAGATGGATCGTAAATTTTTATGAGTAACATGGAGTGATACAGCTCTGTGTAATATTGCATAATGCAATGATTAATTATTATACATAGATATCATGTATCAGAATATTTTATGTTCAACTAAGGAGTTATCTTTGTAGTAAGTAGGTACATATAATCGGGATATTTTCTTATATAAAATGTACCTAGACATAACTTATTCATGTTTGAAATTAACTAACTTTCACTGAGTTACAAAATGTTATAAAATTAGAATAATATGAAGTAGCAGTTGCTTTAAACAGTGGTACTCAAAGTAGATCGTATTTGGTTTGAACTCATATCACGAGAGCTGAGTTACACCGAATACCTGTCTAGACGAAGTCTAGACTTCTGTCTAGACGTTATCAACATTTTGTAGATTCTAGTTCAAACTCAAACTCCAAAATGGTTAAAATATACAATAAAGAAAATAAGCTACATGTTTTGCTACAATAAGCTACTTTCCTGAGCGTCGCGTTGCTCTTCGACTCTCCCCTTGAATGTTTGCTAAATATGAAAGTGGAAATCTAGTAGGATACGTTATACTACAACTGCACAGGTGGTTTTCATTATGTAATCTTAGAACCATCGCTTAACGTAACTTCACAGTCGGCGTAGCGTGATCTTCTCTTATATAATAATAAATAATCCGATATATAAACTAATGTTTCAGAAATTTTAAGTACCTATGCATTACATGTGTATACTCAAGAAGATATAGAGATTACAGTTAATGCCCCTGTATTTACTAAATATAGAATGTAAGTTAAAAGGCACATTTGTTAATTGGAAGAGCAACTTACTTGGCCGAGGTGAGTTTGGCGAGCAACTGAGGGACATGAGGACGAGGGCTGCATTGCACTCGTTCATTTGGTCGTCTCTTTCACCGAAGCCTAGGTCGCAGGAATTACTCGGACCTCGTTTACGTGATCTGTTAACAAAAATAATATATTGTTTTTAAATAAAGTTAAAAGCACACAAGAAAGAAAAAGAAACGTGCGGTTTTAAAGTCGTAAGTAAAACATGAAAGAAAGTAGGTAGGTATCACAAATTGTCTTAAAAATCTATTTCTTACGTAACATTGTAGGGTGTTGAATAACACATTTTTGGCAAGAAATTCATCTCTTGCGCACATTTCTATATATACAAAAACATATAGCAAAAGCTACGTTGATTATATTAGTATAATAAAAAGTAATTTATACTAAGCATAATTCCTATGCTAACTTTAAGTATAAAGTACTTTAGTATTCAATAGTTAAATTATTCTAATAATAACTATACAAGGAAATGATATTGGAATACGAAAATTGCCACGCGAGCGGAACCAAGAGAAAATAGTAGTAATAAACAAGTATAGTACCTATATTAAATTCAAAAGAAATTCAGAATTCTCACCATAGAAGGCAGTAACTGTTCGAGTATTTTTTTTATTGTGACAATTATTAAGAAAATATCATATACTTAATCATACGATGATCGCTAATTACTCTACCAATAAATCTTTAGACGAGGTTACTAATTAAATGTCAAAAACTTTTCTATTGAAATGGCACTGGGACGAACGAAATTTCGCGAACGTTCAATGAACTCCTTCAGTTTACGACGTCTCTTGCTACTCTATTTTCACAGTCTGGACGAATAATTACATACATATATATTTATAGGCGAAGGTTTTATAAGGACAAGGATCACAACCTCGCAGCGTCGGGTCAATCACTCCTATTATATTATATTGTTATAAAATAAATAAACGCATTAAACAATACGAATTAAACGAATATTACTTATTCTTCATTTTTGTCTCAAAAAATATTATACAATTTATTTTTACACAAATTTTATTTTCATAATTCCAAGAGACGTTTCGCAATATTTACTGAATTGAATATTAAAACTATTGCAATTATGTAAAGATGACCGATAACGAATTTGTTCTCAATTAACCTTGAAGATCAATGATAACGTTCAATGTTACTGTTGTGAATAGGTATACCTACATTATACATTTATCCATATATGCGAGTCAAATAAAGATAAATGGCTTTATTAATGTGATAATAATTTAACCTTTTATAAACAATAAGGAATTAGTGAAGTTTTGGGCAACGAAGCATGAGATTATACGCAATTTATAATTATGTTTTTAAGAAAAGAAAAAATAAACATGCCAAGTAGAATGGTATTATAACTAAACTTTATAATAATACATAGTAGTTGTACGCTGTAACGCATATATGTATATATATCTTTCTATATTTAAAGTATTTAAAAACAGTTGTCGCGTAAACACCCGAAATGACGAAAAAATCGTCTATCGATTACATATATACGTTTATATTCTGCGCTATTGAATAAATTCAATGACGTCCATTTGGTGCTGTTGACTCTATTTATTATTGTTACATATGTACACTGAAATATCGTCTTTGTGCATTCTCGTAGCTGACTATGAATCAAAAATATGTTTTATGTGTTAACCCCTAACATATTATAGATTTTTTTTAAATTAATAAAATAAATAATATCTTATTAAAAATGATCATAAAGCACCTTAATAATAATTTAATGAAACGTTGTAACTTGTAAGTCTTCCAAGTTCCAAAAGTATAAAGTTCTAAAAACCTGAGATAATTGACCTGGAGGCTTAGACGTCCTAGGAGCAACAGGCGAATGAATTACGTTCGTTGACTCGCCTTCGGAGCGCTGACCGAAAAATATTCAACTTTATTTTGAATGGTATATTAATTTATTGTCAAACTAGTTTCGAAGTTTAAAGTTTAAAGCTCTAATATATTACAGGATTATCAATATAATATTTGTATATCGTATTTGTATATCGTATTTGTATATCGTCCTCAACATTGCGTTTTAACTGTAAAGTAAAACTGTAATAAAAAGCAGACATATTTTTGAACGTTTAAAAACATCTCTCATTTACTACCTGGAATTTATATAATTATTACCACCTGGAAAATAAATAGATTCTATTTGAGGTTCAAACAGTAAAAAGTAGTAATTTATTATGAAACTCATAAACAAAAGCGAATATAAAAATACTCTTGATTTTACATTCTTGACCTAAGACACCCCAGATATCAAGGAGCGCGAGTATTTTAAGTATGTTCACCCTGTGAGACGTGAGTCAACCTTTACACAGGGTCGCTAGCCTACTCTGAAGAGATCATTGCAAGTCACCTTAACAAAATAATACATCGTAATATACTACTTATCTACAAAAAGATATATGTAGTATTTCAAGCAAATAAAAAGTTTTATAATTCCTGTGATCTTTTAAATATTCAAGTTCATGTAAATACCAAATTGTCTTGAAATTTTAAGTAACTTTTATTCAAATTATGTGTTTTTTTGTATCGCTGTATGTTATCCTAGAGGTGATGTGTAAAAAGATAACATTGTCATCGTCAGTTTTGCGCACTCTACTTATTTGGTCGCAATAATTGGATCTCGCTGGCGAACACCCGCGTAAAAATAGAAGGGACACGTAATTTCCTCTAATACGCTGACGTAACGCGTAACGTATCACCTCGCTCATCGCGCTCAATGCTTTTGAGTAGACTCAATGGAATTTCATTCTGATTTTTTTTTACTCTTAAAATATCGTATACAACCGGTGCAGATATTAGATGTGATTGCGTTTGCAATAAATTTGCTACTTAATATAAGGCCTATTCACACCTGTATTATGTACAATATTTCAATAAATTTCACTATTCATAACTTTCGTTCGCTCTTTGGAGCTTTCATAGTTTCATGTAAACGTAAATAAATAACAGTTGTCTCGGTATTAATATTGTGTTGTCTCAAAAGCTGACAGGCGCTGGCGCAAGCCGGCATCTGAGCTCACAACACGTAGGTATAGATCGTAGTATAGGCGTTCGCGGTAGTGTATAGATTATAGTATATACGTAACACCGAGAACGACCTTGCCGCCTGTTGCCGTGCACCACTTCGCTACTGATACGAACTATTTACAATGCTCAATATTTACTATAAGGACGTTTTTATTTATTCTAATACTTTGAAAGCAAACATACAAATAAGTATATTCAGCCATTGAATTCAAATCGTTTCCTGCTCCATTGCCGTATGTTTTGAATTATCTTAATTAATAATACCGATAGATTTAATCGCGCTTTTTAATATGCTTAGCCACATTAGCCTGAGTTTAGATGAACAATGAATTAGTTTGTGCTTCTGTACTCGTTATGAATATAATTTGTAATCATGTCATGAGTGATAAATTTCTTAAGACAAAGACGCAAAGCCATCGACCCTCTGCCTCGTCCTCAAACCTAACGTCAGACAATTTGCACATTGAAATCTTAAAATAATCACACAAAGCTTATGATTACTTCCTGTTCTTATTATGAAGAATGAATTATATGTTTTTGGAAAATCCTTCTCTTTTCCTTAACGTGCGACACAAGGAAGACCTTCAGTTTTAATTATTAATGCTAATGTATTACCTTTGTTTAATAATTACAACTAATATATATTATATTATATTAATTAAATAGATACTTATCACCTTTTATGTTACAATGAAATAGAAAAATTCATAATAGGTACCTATTATAAAAAATTCAGCACAACATCTGAAATACAATTGGCAATGTAAAAACTTTGCATGTTTGCTTCTTGGCATTCGAGAGGCTGTTGATGTAGGTCATGAAGTGATTTTTTGTGAATATAAAAAGTATGATTGAGCTAGCGCAATACGTTTTGTCATCTGTAGCCGCTGTGAGCCCCACTCCGGACTGAGATGAGGTCATCGCTGTTCTTACTTAGGAGTTTGGACAATCACTTTATATAATCTAGGTTTGACCAAAAACTTTTATATGTATTTCTTGTTCCAAATACAAATCTTCGTCAAAATATAATATTTATTGATAAATAAATGAAATCAATCAAATAATTGTTTGTTGCAAATGAATTAAATCTAAAACATTTTCTTTCAAGATCGATCATAATATCCTTCATTGTGGAAGGTCAAGGTCAACGAATTAATTTGGTAGTTGTTATGTACCTGTAATGGATAAGGTGACCGAGGCTTGAAAATTGGTTATTACTCCTAGTTCTAATTATTTTATTTAATAATACATTTATTAACCATTTTTTAAGTAGAATTATAATTAATATACGTTTTATGGTCAATTTATAAAATATATTTTATTTAAACAGGGTTTGTTTTGCCTTTGTGGAAATATGTATATTTAGTTTTTTTACAAAAGTTATATTAAAGTACAAATTAAATCTCTGCAATGCCGATTTCATATAATTCAACTTCGAAGAATAATTACACGTTTAAATACGTCGAACAGTTTTTGTTCCTGCAAGCAGTGGAATAACCTACAGGTAGGTCGATCGAAAGTCAGTCTACACTTGAACATTATTTAAGATGACTAATAATTTATATACTCACAAATGCTATTAAATTATTTAATATTAAGATCCTAGAGTGTAGAGAGATGTAGAGATTAGAGAGCTATAGAGACTATTAAATAATATAGGTATTGAATCTTTATTTAGAACATTTTTTGAACAAGCAATTATCATTTTCAAATGCCCATTCCGACATTGCGTAATACCGTATATAATTTTAGCACTTTCTCTAGAAAAGTGACATCCACTTCCAAATGATATAACGGGCTTCTGTACTAAAGAAAGCAATCGTGCCCGGCGAGAAAGTGCCTCCAGTACCGATAGCCGATCCCCACCGCCTTCCTTCTCTTTTAATATTGCGCAAATATATGCAAAAAGGCACTCTATATTATTTGTTTCTCAACACACCGCTGGTATTCGTACGACATTCAAAGCATTTCGTTACTCTCAAAGTATACTGATGATTGTATCAATTATGAAGTTTAAATATCAAAAGTAAGTCTGAATAATAAAAATAGCTAATTATTCGATAAAATTAAAAATTCATTAGATAATAATTAAACGGCCCTGCAACCACAATGTTGCTGTTGCCATGTAACATATTAGGCTGGTATGTGCTATGGTCGGTACTTGTCACTCGACCGTGACACTCAAATATCTCATTAGCATACTGCGCAGCGTTAAAGGTTTTTTTTTGTTTTTGACATTGCACAGGCATTTTAAAATTCCGTTGTCCGAAATTATTATATAATTGTATGAAAAAGGTAACGAGAGTTTCGATCTTGCTTTATTTGAAATATTCAATTATGTTAATAAAGCAATAATATTATTTGAATCCTATTAACTCTAGACACTTGTACTTCTTGTTGCTTGCGACATTAAAATGCGGCTTGTGTTGTCGTCCTACTAGCCCACTAAACACATCGACACTACCTGCTCGAGGACGTCGAGGCATAGAATATAATTCTAAAATATCAGAATAAACAAACAATTGAGACTCCATGAAATATGAAAGATTTTTTTTCCGACAGTTTAATTTAAAGATAAAAAAGATTGTATATACTGATATTTATTGCAATAATACGTATTTGTAATTTCGATAAAGAGACCGTGGACATAGCTGTATGCGGCACTTCTCTAGTGTGTCGTTTTGTTCCATTTTAAAACTAGGTCACTATGTCATGGCGGCCGCGCCACTTAAGAGAACGAGGCGCCATCTTCGAATTTCGTTGATTCATATTATATTTAAAATTCAATTCAGTCATTTCTAATTGTGGAATTGGCGCTAATTTACTCATCAATGTAAACATATAGCTGAAGTTATTTCAGTGATAGAATGGACAGAAAACGAAACCGTAAGCTTTCACTTTGCGTTGGCCCAGTCCCGTAAGCGTTAAAATACGTTCCAATCACGAATGCAACTTTTATACTATTAAAGTTTCTATAGAATCTATATCAAAATGCATCAAATAACGGGTGATAACTGATAAGTGAATAAGGAAATTACTCAATATTTATGTAGGTACCTGCTAACATTTACGAACATTACCTAGGTACTAAGATAAAAAAATATCAATTGTAATAGTTTTTCTCGTTATTGAACTGGTTTCTGCAATAAAGCATCATTATCATTAAATATTTATTAATTGTTATTCATTAATTGCCTAGTATTATAATATTAAAGTATTCACCAAGACCAACTATAAACTAGCAATATAACATTAATTCATTATGATGTTCGATCTTAACTTAATAGAAATCATTAATTTTGTAAAGTATAACGAAAGACTTTAATTATCGCAAAACTGAGTAAGTCCAACGATAATATTCGTGCATTTTTTCGGCTACCGTTGTGAAATTTCGACCGACTAGAGGTCTCGCCTCTCACTGGCGTCATGATGAAAAGTGAAACTGCGATACCGGCGAGCGTCACGTTACTGGGGCCGCTTCACGCTGTTTAAGTTCCGGTTCCATGGAATTTTATAATGCATTGCAACCTTAAACAAATTTACACTAAGAAAAATGCCTCTAAGATATGAAAGTACCTTTAATCTATTCGAATTGTTATGCATTAACATTAAATATAACCAAGTCAGAGGCGTTGGAATTATTTAATGGTATGAATGTTGCATTGTCTGTCCCTGTCTGTGGCCTGCCAGAAGTGTGGGGCGCGGGAGGCAGTCGCAGAATGTAGGCAAGTGTGACAAGGACACGCCCGTACTCCGCGCTAACACTTCCATCCAGTTTCTAATGTGTTCGCCGAGGATTTCGCAACTTCGCCCGCGCAGCTCCACTTCACCGACGAACGATGTAAACGATTACACCTACAAATTAACCTACCACAATAAGAGTACGTACGAATAAATACGACGTGTGAAACAGCGTAAATAATGGCGAGGCCGTCGTTTAGTAGTACTGAGTACATTTGTACGAAAACTTAAAGCATTGTTTTATAAAGATGTGTACGTTTTTAAAACAAATGTATAGTAGCCTCGACTGTGTAGGAAGTAAAAATAAGAATAAAAAATATATATTTGCAAGTTGGTATAGGAATGTTGAAAGGTTACTTTGCTTGCAATAGATACGGCCTTCCTCGTTGACGAGGTGAGCTGCCAACTCAAGGCAACTTATTGTGGATGTTTAAAATTTCCCAGATATGAATAAGGTGACATTTTAAACGGCCTACGAAATTTTAATAATTATGTTACTTATTAAACTCGATACCTATAAAAGGGATTTATATTAAAAAATCTTTTAATATATTTAGTTTAAAATAATTTCTATTCAACTATCAATGTAACTGAATCTTTAGCCTGTAGCCTCTTTGTATCGTTAGCCTGAATATTTCTTAATAAAAATAAATCAATTAACAGAAAAATGAGCGAAAAGTGCAGTAATTAGTTACAAATGTTGCAACAAAAAGATATCGCAACTTTGATGATGCACCTATTTGAAGTGTACTTCAATGGTATACTGTGTAAGGTTATATCCTTTAGGGAACTGAAATAATTTATTAAAATACACATATGACTAGCTGTAGTTGCTAAGAATAGCTTAAAAGTTTTGTTATTTACCTAAGCCATTTTGGATGAATGAGTTTTTACTCTTAGAACTTACCCCTGCATGTGATGAGCTGGCACTTCTATGGTAGCAGATGCGCGACGACGGTCACCAGCCATATCCGCGAGTCTGGCAAAATCTGTGTCCACATCAGCAAGCCTCGCTGACTTTCGAGACTCCAATAATCTTATCTCCTCCAATCTTTTTCTTAGCTCTATTGGCACCTATAACAACAAAGAGATTTTTAATACGAAACTTTCCAATTTCGATTCAATTTATAATAATATAATGTATTGATTATTATTCAATCATACATTTTTTATTTAGTAGAAAGCTGACCTCGCATTTAAAAAGTGCACTTTAATAACTCTTATCTAGGTGTCGCGTCGTATGCATGTTATGTAAGGCATTGGAACAAAAAGCGGTAAGTATACGAGATCAATATGGCCGACCTTCGTTCAGTCCACGTGTAGGTGACGTCATGACCTACAGCCGTTTAAAATGAATCGAGATGCATTCCACGTCACAAGCATCAAATGAAGAAATTAAACATATATGGCAAAATTTTATTTCTTAGAGTATTTTTAGAGGAGAGTCAACGAGGGAAAAGAGTAAAACAAGATAATTCATAGTTGTACTAATGTTGTCTTCTCCAATACAATATTAGGTAAGTGTATATTATACTCGTATATATATAGCTGTTGACATTGAAAGTATTTTGTCCGAATTTCCCTAATAGTTGCTTATATTACTGCTGTTACTTGTTAGGTTAGATATTAATGTGTACAGTTTACTTATGAAATTGTATTACAAATACTTTTGAGCTTGTAAGCAAAAGCAGCGTTGCAAAATGCAAAACGCATTTAGTAAACAAGTGATGAGGGTTTACAATAAGGCTAATAGCATTTCCCAAATTTAATTAGACTAATGATTTAATTTATTATCTTCAACATAATGAATAGATAATAATTATTGAGAACAAATGACTACTCAAATATGTACGTAATTTTAAAGCTTTTTTGGAATTAATACACTGTAATTCATACATTATTATGTAATATATATTAATAGTATATAAAAAATATCCATGATATTTTGAAAGCAGAAATTGCTCGACTGAAATTATTTCTATTGAAGATAATGATTCGAGACTGACGACGTGAATACTAAAGACGGTGATCACATCATGTACTTTCACTTTTTGATGATTTGGTGTTCGCGGACGTGGCTGCGGCCGGTGTCCTACTCGTGCCGGAACAATGAAAGTTGTTTTAATGAGTTGAATTATGTATGTGAAGTTAAGACACCGACGTCGCTACCACATAATTACTAATAAGATATGAAATTATAATTTCGAACTTTTTGGAGTTAATGGTCACTTTCTTGGATTTTGCAATGGGTACATAAGTAGGTTTATTAATTCTGTTACTTATACTGTTTTAATGATGTAAATAAATATATGAACGAAGAAGTTAACAACAAAATTAAACAAGATAATATTTTTTTTAAATTAACAGTGTAATTAACGTTGAAATCGTAAGTGGAGCAGATCAATGCCGCCTATTTGATAGCGGAAAGCGTGCGCTAGCGCAGTGCAGTTCCGCTGCTCGCCTCCCTCCATCCCTTCTCCGTCCCCACTAGAGGCGTACTCGACGCATTATGTAAAAAAGTGACAACTATTGCACAATTGCTCGATCCGATGGCGAAACTTGGCCGTCTATAAATGCCAGTGAAAGTCACCGAGTGACTTTGACATGATAACTAACAATACGCGTCATTAATAGTTAATACAGCAATATGACCAACTTCGATTTGTACTCGTAACTCAGTAAAAGTAAGCTATGATGTTACTAATTAATTGCACCGCTTGTTTTTCTATATAATTACATATTGGTTTTATTGGTAATTTCTCAATATTAACATAATTATGTTAGGTTATTGGAGATAGATTATTTTTTCTTAAAAAGTTATGTAGTATTATGTAAGTACTTTATTCAAATATGATAAAATAATATAAGATAAACAAGATTCATGGTCAATGCTTATGATGACTATCATGTTTTTATTGTAAAACACGTAAAGCGGTTTATAAATATTTCTCGTGAATTGTAGAGTTTGTTTTGCTAAGGGCCTATTACGACTGCTCTTAAATAGTTTAAAATGTTTACTTAGAGTCTGAGAAATAAAAGAAAAATCTAATTCAGTATTGGTTTAAAAACTTCTTTTTTTTCTATATATTAATGTCTATAAGTAATCGCATTTGCAAATGCAGCTGGTCTGTCTTGGAATCTAGATTACGAAAGCTCGACCGGCTGTATTACATGTCGATGTCGGTTCGCCAAATAGATTATACATTCTTTTAACTAAGCGTTTTTAACTCATTTGAGTTTATTTACCACTACTATAATGCTTTTCAACATTTTTTTCCAATTGTGTTTTTTCTTTAGAAAATGTTGCGAAAAAAGAAAACACTGATGAATCATTTGAGGTGGATTCATAAAAGTATTCTATATTGTATTTGAAGCGAAAGTTATCACATTGCAGCGCAAACAAGTGGCATTGACTGCAGGATAGCGCGAGTCATTGGCTCAGCGTGTGACGCGTGCGTTGTGCTGTCGTGCCTACCGACGACGTCGTTTTACGTATGTTGATTATATACTGCTACTGCTTTGCAATGAATTGGTATCTTTATTACTGGCTATCAAGATTAATTTAATGTTCTTTTTGCTACTTCATTTTCTGAAGTTTATATCAGAAGGATGTTTTAATAGTAGAGCTATTATTTTAAACTTGCTACTCATTCTCGCCTTTCTCGGGTTCGTTTCTCGTGAATAACAAAAAAAATCTATCCCACTGAAACTGTACGTTTATCCGAGATAAAAAGTTTGCTATGTACTATTCTAGCCTATAATGTATCCCCGTGCCATCATTTCATCTAAATTTAATTAATTGTCGTTGTAGAGTAACGAACACCTATCCATAAAAACTTTCGCTTATATAATAGTAGTAGTAAGATCAAGCTACTTTTCAAATATTATTAACTTAGTTATTTTATTGATGGTATTGTGTATGAATATGATATTACTTTATCAAGTACATTTATTTAATTAAATACATCTGATTTTTTTGAGAATTTAACTTCTAACAGAAAAATTAAAATTTAAATTACAAATGAGATTTACGTAACGAAACAAGATTGCCAGCGGCGTGCAAACATTCAAAAGTGAAATCTATTCGCCTCGCCATGAGCAGCCGGCATCATGAATGCGGATACCATCTACTTGCTAGCATTTAAAGCTAGCTGAAACAGTACTATTAATTTATTTGTTGTCTTTCAGTAAACAATAGACTACATGATCGTCATATTATGATAAAGATTCAATATTGGAACTGACTTTGGGTTAAGTTTTTGTATAAAAAAAATAGATTACGTAGGCATATAAAAGGGGAGCCTTAAAGAATGCTGATGTAGTTTCAAATATATGAATATAAAAATTAACGAAGTGGTAATGAAAATCATGTTGTTCTGATCGATAAGAATAGGTGATAGACAGACGACGTTGAATGTTGATTTTGTAAATATTCAGTGAGCTTGCAGTTGGAGTCACGTTGACACGCATGCATAAGCAATTTGATGGTAGTAGGCGATCGTGCACTACTAAATAGGTCAATAGCTTCACACTGAGCTATGCGAAACACAACCTTAGCAATATCTTCGAACGTAATTACGCTAATCTTTGTTTTATAAGTTTGCACAGTTATATTTGTACCTAGCGACACTCCCGCACTTTGCTCGTGATATATATCGTATACGTAGTTAGGGTGTCACGTAAAAATAACAGTATATTTCTATTTTCAAGCTGTTTTTTTTTTACTTGGCACACCCTTATCATAACAAAAAAAATTCTCTGTGTGAAAAGTGGTCCCTAAAATGATTGATTGTAAAAATAAATATACTTGCATAATAATTAATAATTAATCATGGTACAAAACCTTTTGAGACAATGTTCCGTATTAAAGGTATTTGACTAGGTAGTCGAAACGCTTGAGCTCAATTTCATATTACTTTATAAATCATACGCAAGTCGCAACCTTGTTGTAAAGTAATTTATCTAGATATTACACCATTCGTTCTATTGCCTTTATAAATTTCTTATGGTTATCGTTGAGAAACGAAGGAAAATCAACTTTAAACTCTGTCTACTGACTTGGAAATGAGGACGAAAATTTCTAATTACTATCCATTGCTTATAGTATTGATTGTTATTCGGATATAATTAACTGCAATGATTTAAAAGTGAATATAAAGATTGAAATCGGATGTGTACGGTTAGGCTGAGCAATCGATCGGCACGGAGCAGGCGGCCTTGTATGTTTAGTGAATACAAACGGTGGTGCAAGGCGGATACTGTGGAGGTACGCGAGCACTACCCTGCCGAACTGCAAGCTACAACCTTGTGCCAAAAATCCGTGACCCACATCGCATGACCAAATGCAAGCAACATTTTATTACCATTCTGCTTGAAACGTATTTTTGGTTACTTTATTGCTGACATTGCTCTTTTGGGTTCTTTATTAAACAAACCCCTGTCATGAGCTCATCATGAATACGAGGAAAATATAAATATTGTACTTGGAAATACCATTAATTGTGGTAAAGTCAATTTCCCCTTAAAGTAACATTTATTGTACTTTACAGAAACTTATAGTAGTAGCTACGTTCGTGTCCTAGGTCGCTCCTTCCCAGTGACCGGGACACGAGATGAAGTTAGGTGACCTAGTTGGCGCCGGAATGAAGTACGCAGGTCACGATTCTCTTTCTTTACAGCGATTACAAACATTCTAATAATTATATTTTATGCATGCCCATAAATTTAGAGTAATATTAAGATGCACCCGTAATACGAATTATGTTTTTGGAATTTGACATACGCACTTCATCTAATTTTTTGGTACTATAAATTCGTTTGACCATGTAGGTCAGCGGCTGTCGTTGTCAGGAAATCATTATTGCGTAGCGCGGACAATGATGATGCAAGACTATGGCACGCTTTATTTATTACGAGGCCTAGGTTATTGATCTAAACAATTGAAGGTTTCAATTGCAAGGTGTGACGTCATATAGTAAGTCACAGCAATTTCAGAATTGACGTCACTACGCTTCGGTGAGAGCGCGTAGGCACAACGCGGCGATGACGTCACGGGCTGTATGTGGCGCTTTCTACGTAGGCGAGAGCAGTTACGAAAAAACATCCTAAACAGAATGTACTATACTATATACGTTATTTTACAAGAAATCTGCGCAAGGACGCGATGTTCGTTTCGACATGGCACCCAACGTGATGCCATAATCGCATCATTTACGTGCGACGCTTAGAAAAGTGAGCGTTTCACCTTGAGATGCCTAAGAGTACGATCGCCACTCTAAGAATAGACTACAAAACAGATTTATATATGTAATTGAGAGGTAGGGTATTAAGTACGCAGGCGTCATGACCCAGTCTGACCCAAAAACAGACCGGGCCCAACGCGCCCCGACTCACTAGTTGATAACGGATACTGGGAACCTGTTCGTCTCATATTAACGCGATATATAGATTGCTAAGAGAACCGTTATCTCTCTGACCTGTAGCTTCTTAGGCATATAATATATAAATAAACAAGTACAAATTGAAAATTATTGTCATAAGATATTATAATAATCGTATTTCTCTAATAATACGTAAAAGTTAATAATAAGTTTAATTAATACAGTTTTTCTTTATAACGCTTTTTTGTTATTTGACTGTAATTTTTAACCACTGACTTTTTAAGCAATACAAATAATTTTTCAACAGCACATAATCTATATGTACTTATGATAAAAGGAAAACACAAGTGGAGGTCGGATTTCGAATGCGGGCTATGCGTCGTCGGTTCAATATCAACGTTTCTGGGTCAGTGGGTCACCGTGCCGGAGAGGCCCGCGCATAGCGCGCCTCGTGCCACTAGTAATTATTACTCGATCTTCACTTACATAAAAAGAGTTGCATGCAGTGCACCTCTGATGCTTATCAACAGTCTCACGTCACCTTGCGTCATCAACGCAGCGGGTCAACTCTTATACCTGACTAACCGATGTCACGAAATGAATCATTTTTGAACTTCGTTTTCGACACCTAGCTCCATTAACTTATTGTTTCCCCAATTCAAGGTCACTTTTTACTCTTAAAATTGTGTTTGCGATTTTGTTTTGACACGATATGCGACTTACACTGATATTTGACAGTCGCCCGCCACGCAATAACGGTGCAATTTTCTACCTACTGGAAAGCCAAATCCTAAAACAAGTTTTTTACTTAGTATACTGTCTTTCATAGACTACCAAATCTTCTTTTTCTTGTGTGACAAATTTGGTTTTATTCTTTTTAATTATAATATGTGCGTTACAATTTGATATTATTTTTATTAAAAATCTAAACCAAATTAAATCAGTTAGGTTTACTCAAGTGTTCTAACAGTAGTAACTATAGCAGTGCACGAATCATGAAACTATTTCAAGGCAAACATAATGCGGTCACCCACAAAGGGCTGGCCTTGGTTCTACCTCGGCTCTGAGAAGACAACTTCATCGTAGAGGAACATTAAAATCTAATAATAATTAAAAGAAGCAGCTACTTTCGATGTCTTTTTATAGATACTAAATACTTGCATAACATTAATTACCTAGTTATTATTACAATAAATAATATAATGACAATAGTGAATTTAAAATTTTACACATCATAGACTAACAAAATGCCAAGTTTAAACATTTGAGTAACGCCTTTAAATTTGCAACGGTAGTCTGACATCATTAAATGGTCAATCATCTCGCTGTTTCGGCACTAAATGTAGGTCGAATACATTAACCGAGCTATTTTGTAGTGAGCGGTAGGACTCTTTGTTACTTACAATTTTATTGCCGTAATAGATGTTCTTTAGACTCAATTTCGCTTAATATTAGGATAGCAATTTTAATCCAAATTCACAAATATATATTACTTTGTTTGGACTCAGCTAGATTAATAAAGATGAAGTTTTAAGGTGGCGTAGGAAAATTACACTGCGGTTACCAAGTGGGTTAAATTAAATGTCCACAACGAACCTAAGTTTTGCAAAAATATTTACCTTTACCAAAGATATAATTATACTTTCGAGTCTTTAAGCATGTTTCTGATTCGGCATATCCGGTTCGCGCTCTACATTATGCTCAGTGGCTACTGGCTATCATTCTCGTGACAGCCCGCTGATGACTCGTACCGGCGAATCGACTAACAATTTTATCTTATCAACCTTGATTTATTTAGAAACAGTGTCACTAGGCGCCTTATATAGTTAACGTAACTAGTTACGAAACGTATTTTGTGTACATTGAAAATATGACGCAGAAATAATTTTCGAATGAGAAAATATGTGTGTAGCGCATATAATATACTATATCCAATATAACTTATGCATTCTAATATGTATTTGTTTCTTTGTATGTTTTGCATTGCTGAATGAGAATACTTTATGTAGTAAGCTACTTACTGTTTATACATATTATACACATAGGTATAGCAAGGTCTACGATTTCTCTTCCCATAGTTTCTTTGCGTCGTTAATGTTCGTTCAATTAAAGTTTGCCAGTTCTTTTCATTGTACTTGTTTTTTTTTTCTAATAGAGTTATATAATTTGTGGTTTATTTTAATTAAAATAAAATTCATGAGAACGTCACTTAAAATAAACTTAGCTAATGTCTTAGAAGTTTCATAAGTGAAATGGATATTACACACGCAAATTTTCCACGCAACGGTAACTGTTATAAACGTGTCTTTATATGTAAAAAACACGATGGAAAAATCATGCGTTTCAGTGCATTACTGTTCATTTCTGAAATCCTTTCGCTCGTAACGAAATCATACAGTATAAATTGAAATACGGTTCTGCTCTCTTCGCTTTTGTGCAATATCTTGTGGTGAAAGCCATTTTTTTTTCTATTTGAAAGACATATTTTTTTATTTAATGTATATATATTTTAAGCCAACATATTGACCATTTAACAATTTATTTTTTCGTTGAACTAAAGAAAGCGGAGAAAGAAGTTCGTGTGATCTTTATATCTGTTTTTATATCTTTATATATAGCATATAATATTCCCTAAAGTAACTAAATTTTGCCAAATGATTGGAATAAATTACTTAAGCTATTAATTAATTAATTATTTAACTATTTGTAATAGTATGCTATTTGTATATGTTGACTTTTTTAATGCGTTGTGACGTAGATTGCTTAAATAGTACCGCTATAATATATAATAATTTAAAAGTGAATGAGTATGAAACAGTGCAGATGCGAGTGGCACTTTCACACTCGATGAACGGTAATAGCATTGAGTTGTAATAATGACGTTAACAAACAAAGCCAAATGAATGCTAATTCTAAAATGAGTCAAATAAATGTATTGAAACATGCATATTATTCAAGGTTCCATATATTCCGACCTACCACAATTGCACTAGTATTTAAAAGCATGTTGTGGAACGTTTTGATTAGTGACATGTTCTTTTTAGGTTGGAGGCCCTCTTTTGGACCAGCGTTCCACTTAGCAGCAAACAAGTCAGCGAGGAGGTTAGCCGGTGTTGAGCCGCATCGCCACCGACTAACGGTTTGGACGGCGCCGCGCGCACGTGAAAATAATTCTTGACGCGATTTTGTAACGAACACCGTTATGTGGTTCCGGGCATGCCGGTGACCTTATTCTCGGCCGCACACTCTTTATTTTTATATCTTATTGCCTGCTACATAACGATCGTCCGCTTACAAATTGTTGGTTTGAAAGGCCATCATATACCTATACCTACTTAATCGGTTCACTTTGCTCATAAACTGCTTTCAAAGTAAAAGCGATATGAAATAACGGTTAAAAACAATTAGCATATCTTTTATTGCATAATTGATTGATAATGTAGTAATCTCTACCACTGTCATAAGAAAATGTATAATAAAAATCATAACACATTTGTTATGTTTATTATTCGTATAGCGTGAATAATATGAGTCATAATTTTAAGCCCATTTAAAATAGTAAACATCTCTACCGAGAAAAAACTAAATAACGTATGACGTGCGCAAGCGTCGACCGACCAGTATTGGGGAAATAACGCGTCACTTTGATAATAATTATCCTCTGTGCAAAGTACGCAATGACGGTCAATGTATTTTCCAAGGTAATCATCAACAAAGTTAAAAGTGACAAGGCAACAAATAAATTTACATTATGTGAAAGACGTAATGTAATGACGTAATAATTAATATATACCTATTACCTACCTAATTGTATGTTACTACTATTCCGTCTTAGAAATTTTTATACGCCTTTAGATGATCGTGAACTGCGCAAAAGACTTGTTTTTCTTGTGTGTCTAGTATCGTGTAGATAGCAAATAGTTTATAAACAATCTCTCAGCTCATTCCAGATTGTTAAGTGCGTGCGTTAAGTTTATATGAAGGGGATATCCCCTTTCTGCAACTAACAGTGTATTTGATGATTTATTTTATTCTAATTAATTCAAAACTTAGATTCGGTACTTTAAGTGCTCTAAAACATATTATTTAATGAGCAAGCGAGAGATCATGACATCGCGCGTCACGCTGATATCGCGTGCTACGTCACCGTGTTTACGCGCAAGGCCGGCAAACGCGCGCCGTTTCTTCCTCATCGCACAAGCTAACACTTATATTTGTTCTGCCAATAACTATAAAATATATCAAAAAAAAAATCAATAACACATTATTTTGTAATCCGTGATATTTACAAGAAAACAAAAAAACTGGTCGAATGAGTTGATCGATCACAAGTTCCAAATAAACTAGTAGTTTTTGCCGATATTAAAATACCGCAGTCAGTTAATTGTGTAATTATGATTTTTTAATTTAAATAAGAAATAAAAATAACATTTTGTGGTCTTTGTAATTAGCGTAGCTGATAAGATAACATTGAGGCCGCCTGCTTATGCTATTTGAGTTCATAGTTTCAAAATATACAATGTCACTAATTTAAAAAAATCATCCAAAGTTGTGATTTATTACAAAAACATATATATACCGTCGTAACTATTACGTTATAATAAATATGTAAATCATAGCTAATTTACATGAGAGAAATCGAAATTCCAATTTCAGTGCATAGTAGTAACGGTACGCACTCGGCCGAATTTAGCGCACGTGCGTGCCTTCTGTTATCGTATACACTGATCAGTGTGAAGACGTGCAGTGCATTGCATCCCAGACAGGTCCTCCACTCTTTCTCAGGCGAGATAGCATGTTAGTTTATTGCAAGAATAATAATTATTATTTGTACTTGTGATATCACAAATCTTGAGAGATTGTTTTTTAAAATACAGGTAAAAGAACAGACTCTACCAACATCAAAAACAGTCGTGACAAACAGCTTGTTGTCGATTTCTGTTTGTAAATTACTAACGATGATTATTGAAATATAAATGACGCACAATGTTAAATGCTTGTATTAAGTAAACAAGTGTGTAAGGAATTATAACGAAATATAAAGATACATAGAGTATTATGTTAGGTAGTCGTCAATTTTTTTTCTTACACTGAATAACTATTTATCGTTCGATTATTAGGTACTGTAGCCTAAAAAGCTAAATTCAAAAGCTACGACAATGGTGTTCGTAATATTAAACATGAGTTATATTGGCAATAGTAATTTAAGCCGCTGTAGGTATGTTGTAAATGGTCAGTGGCGACTAGAATAATTTTGCCGGCCGGCGATAAGTGGCATCACTCCTCTATATGCGATAATAAATATATAATGCGTAGTTACTGAGTGCAGGACCGGGCGGCAGGGTGGCCGGGGCTGGGTGCACGGTGCACGTCACCCGTTCCACGTGCATCCGAGGTCAATAGCTCGTTTCACGCGCTCGCGCACTCTTCTTCCTTTCGTCTTATAATACCTTTGTCTACGCTCAATGTTACCGCAATGTCAACATCGATAATGCCAATGACTGAATGTTTCATGACTTTCATGAAATTCATAAAATATTTCTTATGCATTTTACGTGGCAAATCCACGTATATTTTCAAGTAAATTGGAAATGTACAATGCGTTGATGTCTTTTGCAGCATGATTGCTGTCATATATTTTAAAAATATTTAAGAGATTTAAAAATAACGATCACAACAAATATGAAGAAAGAAGAACCTAATATGTAAATAGTTTACCTCAGCTGCTGGCGCGTGCACCTGTACGCGAAGCTCATCAGTATCGTAGTCGTGCTCCAGCACATCGGCGCGGACCTCCCGGCCGTTGTAGGTAAGGTAGACACGTTGACCAGGCTTCAAGCGAACTCCCGTTAAGCCTCGGAAGCCGGGTCCAATAAGTTCTGCATCGCGGTACTCGCGTGTTATTTTACCACCATCAAAGCGCACCGTGTAGCGAGTGTTAGGAGTTAAATTAATACAATTGTTGTTTTCTGGAAAAGGTGCTGGCGTTTTAACCGCCTGGATCATACCAGAGTAATACAGTCCATCTTCACCGAGCGCCGCTACGCGCGTCCCTATTATAGAGCGCTTCGCTAGTCGTTTTCCGGTAGACATGATGCCGTAAGATTCAATTGTGTCTTTCAAAAATAACACTGCAAGGGTCTTATACAACGTCCGGTAAAAACCACTACTTTCTTTCACAAGTTCACTTAAAATTTTCAAATCGCCCGGCGTACGCGTTTCGCTGGGTAGCCGTCACAAAATTTCGGAAAATCTCGAGAATTTCGATGCGATACTGAACGCTGTACGCGGTCCGGCTCCTCAATAGGCCGAGGTTTATCGCTGTTCTCGCGCGGAAACATAATACGAGGGCAAGGTCCTCGAAGATCGGGACAAAGGAAAACCCTTTCGCGGCAGTAAACTTTAGCGCAAGCTCGCTGCGGACAACCTCGATAGACACAGCTCAAAGGAGAACTGGCGTGCGTGCGGCACGATACCGGCCGGCCGGCGAGCGGGAGAGGCGACCGCCCGTCTCGCTTCTTTGTTTTGATACTCAGCTGTTCGCTCGAGCGAGAGGAAAGTACTCGGAGCGATGAGCAAGAGTAGAGCGGTCGTCATCGGCCGCCCTCGGTTTGCCGGCTTGATCGGGCGGATTCGCTATTTTCAGCGGGCGGCGGCCGCCCACGAGCGACATTGAGGCGCGCCGGCTCGTTCGCACGTGGACGGTGGAGTGGAGGAGTGCTAACGGGATTGCACAACGCACCTCGCGGCCGCCATCGACAACACCGCGCCGTTACTTGTTCGCCGACTCGCCGGCTTATACGTGACACAGTTTCTATTCGGATTTGGGGTCGATTCAAATGTCAAGCAGATGCACCCCACTTATGCAACTCTATTAACGTAGCCTCGTTACATCTACGCAAATTGAATAATTAGGACAAAGCGTACATCGTATTATTCATCACAACTTGTCTTTCTTATCTGCTATAAGTTATAACTGAAGAGAGTTAACACTTGTTGCTTCATATTATTATGTTTATTTTGCATAATATTAAACGGTAATAATGCAACTATTAGTAGTAAACTACATTGAATAATAATACTCGTTCAATGTTCAATAAAGCTAATTCACGCGATATTCCCAATATAAATGTTAACTGCCGAAATTAGAATGTTTAGGATTTGTTTCTCAATTAGAGTTCTTAACACGTTCAAAAGATAACGTGCTCTACTTTGTAACAAGGTCTTTTTACAAATATAAGATCCGATTTAAATAATGGCAGTTAAAGCTTTAGGTACTCGAAACCTAAGAACTAACAAATATTTTAATAATACTTTTATGCTTCATTCATTGTAAAAAAAGGTAAATTGTGTAATTATATAAGTAATAGATTTAACGTCAATTTAAATAAATAAAAAGTGAACTGAAAGCTCTACCCTTTATTGATAAGCAGAATTCTGACATTAGAATTAAATAATCATTTACACAAATAGAGAGTTATGTGAATCATGCAATCTACTTATTATTTTTTATATTCATTAATACACGATACTACACTGTAGCGCGATTTTTTGTAATATCCATCCCTCATGTTGAAATCATATAGGTCATCAAAAAGCCGATATGGCCTCATACTTATTCTCTGGTCTATATCTTTTCTCATACCTATTTAAAATGTGAACGAAAACGTTAGTTAAATCCTTTGTAGAGTATCTAATTCAAGTGTACCAAACTGTGACGTATCGAATAGGTTAATTTCAAGTAACATAGTTAAGCTCTTTTAATGTCTCTTTCTCTTTTAATTACCAAAGTATGGAAGACAAAGAAACAGAATAAAATAATTTTGTAATTAATAGCGTAAATTTTATTATATTTAGTAAATAAAACAATCGATTAAGTTTATTAGTTAATGGTCATTCTCATTACTCATTAGTATATGCACGTCGAGTTTCGCACGAACACGTTAATAGGTACTTCTCATTATCCATATTATCTGTTAAGTCCATGTAATTGTAAAATAACATTACTGTCTTTATAATTATTATAGTAATTAATCGTAATTAATCTTATACTTACTTATTTAAAAAATGTAAATCATATTTTTTATCTATAAGTTTTGTAGCGATTAGTGTTATTTATATTTCTTCATAATAATTAGGAACTCTTTTAACAGTTATGTTACGTTTAATGAACAACATATAAAAAATAAACTATACATATTCTTATTTCTTTGTAACATCCCACTGTGTGTTTTATTATAAGTATTATGTTTCTTAATAATATCTACATTAAATTTGTAATTTAAGCTAATATTTACTTTTTATAGTCTATTAGAGTGCTTTATCAGTGTTGCAGGTAGGTTTTCCGTATCATTAAAATTTTCAAACAATCATTGTTCATTTTTATGTTGCATTCAAATGTAATAAGCTTTAGCTTTGGCTTGTCCCGACTTTACTGATTTACACTTTCTTAATTTGACTTGACACCTACCATGCTGGTTGTACGTTATAAAGTTATAAGAACATCAGTAAATATTATTTTCAATTCTAACTTAGTCACCTATTATATATAATTAAATTTCGAGAAATCGTTTACCGACCTAACGATTAAGTATAGGAGACATTAGAATGTAGAGCCTTCAGCGCGGCATAGTCGGGTTATTTATCAATCAGTCATATAGATTAGGTATAAGCCAGATAATTCACAAACGACCGCTAAAATATATTAAGATATTTCCTTAAAAAATACTTTTCATTCCAATTTGAAAAATCATTTTCATTGTGTGTTTAATAATGCTACTTGTTCAATAATATTTCTTACTACACGATTCAAACATAATTTATCCAAGTATTTCAGTTGTTTCAACACGTGACTACAGTTACTTTCATAACGTTTAAGGTCATTACTTGAATTTTTATTCCGTAACATTTAAAATATTTGAAAGAAAGATCACGTCTTTAAATTAATCACGTTCTTCGTATCAATACAAATAATTTGAGCACGTTCTCACTTTCTAGTAATATAGTAGGTATGTATTGCATTTTATGTTTTAACTTTAAGCGACCTTTTATGTTTCAAATAATGATAAAACTCGTTCTTTTCAGCGCCAGATGGTCAAAATTCTCAAAATTTTAGTTTTTTTTCTTTTTATGTACCCATCCAGTTTGCGACAAATCATTTAAGCCAGTGTAGTTTAACATACATCGTGTCTAAATACTAAACATCCTCTCTTAATCTTAACTTATAAAACGGTAATTTCGATTAATTAATGATTTCATAAATAAAAGTTGCGATATGGTTTAAATTTTTACTAAAAATAATTGACCTCACTTCTTTATCGCTCTACTAATTGCAATAAGATTTATAGTTTGAGTATAAAAGTAAGTAAATATGTAATGTAGGTACATAATAAGTATTTTAACTCTCAGCTTAATTAGGAGCACTTAAAAATAAAAATGTATATTGAGAAATCCTTTCACTGTACAAAAGGAAACGCTCAGGTACCTACATACCGTACCTACTCATATCTTCAAAGTTCCTTCTTTTGAATTTTAAAATTGGGGTGCTCGATGGACCAATGAAAATCAAGTCACGTGGGTTTGTTGTGTCGATCAGCTGTTGTAGGAATGTATAAGAAAAAACCAAAACAAGGTTCCGCTTAACCCAAGCCAGGTACGAGTGGCTCTAAACAAAAGCCATTCAAATCTACTATTTAATATGATAGTATGGATATAATGCCATTAAGACGATTACAAAGTGAAACAATATCGAATTTATAATTGCACAAACAGTTAAGCCATTAACAGTTCCTGCTTATTATATTCTGTGATTGTTGTTTTTTTTAAGATTCAAATGATTTTTTTTAAAGAACATTTTAATGACTTTTAAAGATTTAACAAATACCTACACAGTGATAATTAATTAGTACAACCCTTTTAATGCTTAATTTATGGTAAGAACAAGAAAGTTTTGTGTGTGTGTAACATTAAATATGCGTACCTTTGCTTAGATATGTGGGTACAGCAATTATTGAAAAAAAAAGAATATGCATATAGGTAACTATATTTATTTGGTACAGTTTTTTATTCTTTATCGAAAGAACATATTTTTACATTATAACTGCAATATAACTTTATATTGTAGGTAGTAATAGTAAAAAATACATAATTTGCGAGGTAAGGGCAATCATCACATGTAATAGACCCATCCATTAATTACGTCAACATACATACCGACGAACATAGAAACTCTGCCTTTTTGGAAATCGGTTAAAGATATTACGTCACACGCTATGTAACAGATTTTATTGTTACTGACATTTATGTGTGATTTGCAGGGTTTGTTAAGAAAAACAATTGTTATTTCCGTCCTTTGTTTAATAATTAGATAGTCAACTAATAATGACGGATTATAGCATGTGACGTCATATCAAGCACGCAAAAATAGCGGTATTAAAACAGAATTTTTGCAAAGAATGAATGAAAAATGTATTTTACAAATATGAATAATTATTATATAATTTTATAATATTTACTATTTACACTACATTCTTTATGATATATACGTAATATGTGTTATATTTTAATAAGACCTAACTTTTACAATAATAAATCAGCCAAACACCGAATACACGGGAGTCGGGAACCCATAAAATTAAAACGATAACCTGCTGGCCGGTCTCCACAGCGAAAGACCTATATTATCGTCAACCAGTACGGAAATAGAACAATAATGTATCTTGAAAAAACCGCATGAGATAAAGACCACGATAAAAATACCGCAAATATTTTTTTGCATAAAATAAATTACATATGTGTATAAAACATTTCTACGACATGTCAGCTGTAATATTTTTTTTTAAACCTTACCTTTTAAATGATATTATATTGAATAAAAACAACAGTTAACAACATTTTTAAAACTCATGGTATAAATAAAATGAAATTTATAATTTATGCTCTTTCAAGTTATTTAGGTAATCATAAATTATAATAAAAAATAAAAACTTTGGAGGCGCCGGGTATCGATCCCGGTACCTCTCGCATGCTAAGCGAGCGCTCTACCATCTGAGCTACGCCCCCTATGAGATACTGGTTCGAATATAATGTAAGTAAGCTTATATCGGCCTTGAAATATAGCACATTCGCCAATTCCAAACTTTCACATACTTCTGAATGCTAAATTGTCAAGGCTCTCGTACTATCTTATGTTAGTACGTTACGTACTTATATTACAACAAGTTATGTTATTTGTAAGAGCGAATGAAGGTGTAACATAGAATGAGGTGTAATATGAATGTCTTATAACCTTTACATTTCATTCAGGTGCATCCGATACGTTTTAACGGTTAGTATAGAATTAGACCATATATGTATGTACTAACATAATGTACAAGGTACCAATTTCCATATGTACCTCACTAAGTACCTACTTAAAAAATATTAAAGTCATTCCTTATTTTGCTTTTATTGGTCAAAAGAGCCGAAACATGTTTTGTTTCTTACTGAAATTATAAATATAACGATTATTATTTTCTTTATCACAGAAATTGTTTCTTCCCAAGTTTTTTACAAAGTATCTCTATTTCACCCTGTTTAAGTTTCATTTTATTTGACGAACCAAAATTCATTAATTTTGCAGAATTTTGGTATAGAGATTAAAACTTATTATAATTAATTATTGGTAGACCAGCGGCCAGCCCAGCGGAAATGTGCTTCCTTGGGAAACCGAGTGATGCGGGTTCACATCCTAGTCTCGCGCCTGATATTTTTATATGCGAATCAATTCTAAAATGATTATCACTTGTCTTACGGTGAAAGAAAATATCGTGAAGAAACTTGCATGTCTGTAACATATATCAAATCCCTTATTTGGTTTAAAGCTTGCATATTGATCCTTGGTATTTATAAAATTATCATAATTTACATTCAATGTAAGAGGTATATGTCAAGTTGACTGCAATCATACGTGAACTAACCCTGAATCTTACGCAGGTACGCAGTACTTTATATAATATATGCGGAGACTTAAGTGGTTAAGCCGAAGGAAGTTCAATGTTGAGGCTGAAATAAATATTGTTTATAATAATGGAGGCGTTTAGCTCTACTGGATTTATATTATATCTAAGTATAAATATACAAATGTTATTGAAATAGACACAGATCTATAGTTTATAGATTTTTTGTCTGTCTTTTCGGGAACGCGTTACAAGAAATCAACTAAACAGATTTTGATAAAATTGGGCACGATAACGGTTATCCGGGTTAACATGTATCATGTATGTTACTGAATACTCTTTATTGCGGAAAAGTATCACTCTCTGAGAAATCTATATATGCGTTAAAACATATTTAGGTACGGACCCAAACGAAGAGAATAATTTAGTCTCTTGTTGTCATGTAACATAAGATATTATTATATTCATTTGTCAAACTTTGTAGGAAGTTACAATCTCTCATTTATGTATTGTATATTACATAATATTATCTTCACTGGCGGAGATTAACTTCCTTATAAAAAAGCTACTATTTTCAAAATATACCTAGTATGTTGGTATGACACACTTGCTAAAGGTACCTTTAGACACATTATATTTTATAGAATTAAAAATAAACATATAGGTTTAAAGATGAATAGTATATTAAATCTGCTCACTTACTTATCAATAGAGTTTCGTAAAACCCGTAATATTAACAATATTCTTACTGTGATTTTCACGGAACAGGTAAATGTGGTGATTTTAGTCATAACGCTTGTGCAAAGTAACAAATTATACGTACATACGTAAGCTCGAAAGTAACTTTGTTTGTTTGGCCTTTGCACGATTAAACGGCTGAATCGATTCTCATGAAATTTGCTATGGATATAGTTTTAGAACCTGGAATCACGGGGAAAAATGCACGGGCAATCATTTCTGAAGGAAGAAGATATATATAAAACAGTTGGATCAATTTTTATCCTCGTTAAATATCTTCTAGAATCTAGTGCAATTGTACTTTCGTGCATATTTGTGCACTATAATATCTCCTGCACATAATATGTTAGTCTCGATGACATACGCCGTCGCCGTTGTCAAAACCCATCACGAGCTTATTATTCTGTGAGTATAAAGCGTACTTAGATGTTTAGTTAGTTGTTAGTCCTTAAACATTTAACCTTACCATTTTAAATAATAAGACACACTTGGTCATAGTAGGTTATTCAGAGACCTTAGCTTATCACGCTTTACTAGTACTCTTTCGTCATGATTGCGCGTGCGGCGCCGCGGCGTGACCAAAACGTATATGAACACGTTTTGTTATTACATGACGTACGAAAGTATAGGTATATTTTATTAGAATATGATCGATATTATTATGTTCGAAAAAAAGAAAGAAAAAGTTCATTTAAAAACTCTACATTTATCGAATATTATACATACGACATTTAAGTAATGTCGTGACCTTTCACGCAGGATTTATATATTATATTTATGTTCCGGAAAATACCTAACTTACAGTACTTTGTGTTCTATACGTCAAAAACTAGGAATGCGTCACGATTTGCAAATACTATTAGGTATACTTTACTTAATGTTGTACCAAGCGTTGCGAAGGCAAGTGTTAGTAAATTATATAAGGTAAATAATACAAACATTTAATAATTAAATATTTTTTATAACACTACAAATCTTGTATAAATATAGATTTTATATTAGTTTTCTCCTTCTAACGCCACCACTTGGGCACCTTTGCCAACCGCGTCGCCTTGCTTGAGCGCGGCCACGTTTTCCACGACGCCATCTCGCGGCGAGCGCACTACATACTCCATCTTCATAGCTATCACTACGAATAATGGCTGACCTTTAACCACCTAATTAAAAAGAAAATATATCTTAGATATTAAAATATTCTCGTATTTGTCATTTAATTAAAAAAATAAATATTTTGAGACATTAACTTAGCACTATTTTGTTTCATGGAGGCTTGCGTACTGAATACCAGATATTAATAATAATGTTCTCCGACCGATTCCGGCCATGGCGGCCAATCTCATTGAGACTGGCCAACTGCACAGGTGATATTATAGTGCACAAGTGTACGCGCAGACACAAGTGCACTCTCTGTTCCTATCACTCTCATACTCCGGTGGGACGACTCCTCGACACGACCAGTGAGAGCTAAGGCGCAGGATTGACGGCTTTACGCGCTCTCCGAGGCACGGGGGTGACTCACTGCCAACTTCCCAACTCCGGGCTATTACTGAGGCTTACTAAACAGAAAGACTCAATAATTAAACATGGCCCGACCTGGGACTCGAACCCAGGACCTCTCGATGTATGACCGTACATGCTAGCATAACACAATATACACTACAAACATAACTTTAAATACATGCAAATACTCATATAAATATAAAAATCTCTGACTAGAGTACAAACATATTTTGTGCTTAACAAATCAATATCCCTCGAACACACATATAGGAGGAGTTCAATTACATACACACGTACAAAATATTTTTATATAATACTAGCGACTCGCCCTCGCTTTGCTCAGGCTCTTCCCTAGATTTAGCACAGGCAAAGCCGCGGGTCTGCTAGTTATGCACATAAACCTTCCTCTTGAATCACTCTATCTATTAAAAAAAACCGCATCAAAATCCGTTGCGTAGTTTTAAAGATTTAAGCATACATAGGGATATAGGGACAGAGAAAGCGACTTTGTTTTATACTATGTAGTGATAAAGATAATTTACCTTATCGCCTTTATTCACAAGTATTTTTTCTAAGACGCCCGGTGTTGGAGAGCAGGCCGTATCGGTCGAGGACGAAGCGTCTGTAGATACGACTTGATATTTGGGCCTCGGCAATTGGACTACGGTTTGGCCATTCTGTGAAAAAAATATTATCAATAAAATATTTCTCAGGGAAGGGATAATTTCCAACAGGAAAAAGTATCCTATAGAATTACCCGAATAACCAGTTATCATCGAAAAAAAAATCATCAGTCTGTTCCGAGACAGACAAAAATTCTTCAAAGTAATATCAGCCCAGCCATTACGGTGATTTAACCCGGAACACACAGACGGAGACAAAAATTTTAAAAGTTGTGACTTTCTTATAGATACCGAACAAGTATAATATATATACCATATATTTAGATATATTTAACAAATAAATAGATTACCTCATCATACACATGCACTTCATGGTCATATGTCAAGAGGCCTACATTACTGGTTTTATCACCAATTTTTGTGATCAGTCTCAGACCCTGTTCATTTAGTTGTACATAAGCTTCAACATATTTGACCTTCCCATCATTTACTTGCACTTTGTAAGTGTTTGGTGCACTGTCATATGTTACAGCTACCTTTGTATCTAAAAAAGAAAATATTTTCATAAATAAGAAAGTATGTGCACAGTTCTCGAGGCATAAGCTCAGTTTTGCATTTGTGTGAGTGCAGTGTACTGATAGGCACGACTAAAGGCGTAGCGCGTTGCGAGTTGGTTTAAACCCGTTTCAACTGGTTTTTTAATGCGCGGCTATTGGCTTTTAGCTATCACTCACACAAATGCAAAGGTGAGCTTATGCCTCTATTTCTAGTCACATATCACATTAAGTATTTAATTATAAATGGTATTTTATATTTCTTTTAATAAGTTATTTATATTCTCTTCTACATCGTCATTATGTGTATCATCTTCATTCTTATAGTACAGTATAATACGTGCCACGAAAGATGAGACTTGACGAGCGTCAGTAGCGGGGCATTTTAGCACTTAAGTCGTGTCAGTAAGAGTTATGTATAATTAATTTCAAGTCTCATCTTTCGTGGTACGGTCTGTAACCGCTATAAAGATACAACAGCGGGACTAGAACCTGCGACCAACCCTTCAAACTGAGTAAAATGTGTTGTCAAAAGAATAAATATACTTAATTTTTTCTCCAAACCCCTAATTAACCCACATCTAAAAACAATAGCGTTGTTGGGAACTGGTTCTGAGCGCGGTGCCGAGAGCGGGGATAAGCCCACCGCGCCGACGATAAACCAGCATTTTATACAGTCCAAAGTCCCCTAGAACCCTAACTTTATTCTAGTAAGTAGTCCCTCTCTTTAGGCCTTAACAAGCGTTTATGTAACATTTTATAAGTTATCACAAAATCTTACCATGTTCATCAAATTTCAAGTTTACTATTCTTTTCAAATTGTAGTTTGACCTCCACGCGCTAGATGGCACTGAGATTGCTTTCCACGAATCATTTCGCGAACATTCCATCTGTGACTTGATTAGCTGTAGAGAAATAATTAAATATAATGTATTAATACTTTAAAAATTTTAAACACTGAAAAGTTCTTTGGTTTGAATAAATTAATCTTTGATATCAGTCCATAATAATATCTGCATTTCATATTATTATGGCATAGCCTATCCATTTAAAAAAGTTGCATGCTATCTAGCATCGATTAGCATCGAAGCAATTACACATAAATACACCATGTTAAGCTTCGTCTCACCCCTCCCCCACTAAAATAGTTATTCACGACATCTTTAACTAATTAGTCTATAACTAAACATTTCCTTACATGTCCCAGAGCAGCTTGAACAGCGTGTTCCTCACTCAGACGGGAGTCTGTCTGCGGGAATAGCTCAGCTTCGTGCTGCGGGATGAAGGCGGTGTGCACGTCGCCCTCCACGAACGCGCGCGCGCCGCTTAAACGCAAGAGGAAGTTCACGTTCGTTTCTAGACCTGCCACCTGGTAGAATAAACTGATTTGTTAATTTGTAATTAAAATTCATATTTTTTTTCTTGATATGATTCTTTTTACTATTCTTAAAATATTAAATATTAATAAATAAAGTGTAGGCGTTTGTTTTTTTTTTTGCTTTTCAAACAAAATGTATTGAGGTAGGCATTACATTGCTGACTTCCAAGATTGGAGTAATTTTACAGAATTAAAGTATATGGGCGGAGTCACTAAAATTATATCTATACTAATATTATAAAGCAGAAGAATTTGTTTGTTTGGTTGAACGAACTAATCTCAGGAACTACTGGTTCGATTTGAAAAATTCTTTTTGTGGTGGATAGTCCGTTTATCGAGGAAGGCTATAGGCTATATTATATCATGCTACGACCAATAGGAGCAGAGCATCGATGAAAAATGTTGAAAAAGCGGGAAGGGCTGGCGTTAGTTCTGCGAGGTACCATACCGCGCGACTCAGAATTTGGTTTCCGGTCTTTAGAACGTGTGCGAAGCCGCGGAAAATGCTAGTATACGACAAAACATGCCTTTACTTTTAAAAAATGGCGTTAATATAGATACATGCTAATGCCGAAACTTACTTGGTATTCAGACAGCTTTCTTCTTGTTTTAGCCAAGGCCTCATTCCGGTCTCGGCCCCATACGACGAGTTTTGCTATCATCGGGTCATAGTGCACTGATACTTCTTGGCCCTCCCTTACTCCAGTTTCTACCTAAAATATCAATAAAACTGTAGTGATGAGAGAGTAAACTCCACTTAGTAAGAACACTTTATTGCGTGTTCCAAACACGTTGGTAATGTGATTCGCGGTTTTATTTTGATTTCTGTTTCCCTAAGTTGGTTTAAACCATTATATTATAGTTGTTAGAGATAACACCTACCATTTTGGGGCGGGCCTGGGTCTATGCTTTTGCGATTGAAAACGACATAGCTTTGCATGGTAGTATAGGTGCAGGCCCACCCTACCATCTCCCTCTGAGATGGTAGGGGGGCGTGGTCTTGGGAGTAGCGCAGGTCGCTAAGATCCCCAAGGCAAGTTCGGTGGACTAGCCTTCTCGAGGTTGCCAGCCCTGTTACTTTGATCTAGTTCCCTATGAAATAGATATAACTGAAACCACCGAGCGCTTTTATGACCTATGCTTAAATTTATATATAGATATAAATATGAGTAGTGTATGTATGGGTATGTGTATGTACGTGTATATATATATAGTTACATGGCTTTTGTTTTTTATTTTATATAACATATTCGTATTCCAACACTACAGTCTCGTAGGTGGGCTGCAGTTATTTATATATCATTATAATCATAATTAAATATAATCTATGTAAGTTTAAAGTTTATAACTATATCTATTTATGTGCCTGGGCACGCACCAAGGTTAGCATAGCCCGATGTATATATGTACTTGTAACAGATCATATTAAATCTATTAGCACACCTACCTGCGCTAGAGCCTGCGCAGTCGATCGCTGTACGTGCGGATGACGGAGTCCTGGGAGGTTGAGTCGAGCCAGACCAGCCGACAACACGCCCCTTTGGTCCCCTAAACACTAAACACTAGTTCACACTAAACAGTAGCCCCTGAGTCTAACCAGCTTGGGGGAAATGGTTATACGTCCCGTCAGAGGGCCGTAGGTGAAATGTGGGGGAGGAAGCGGAAGGCCATGCTGACGGAGTAAGGGTGTGTGGAACAACTGGTAGATCTGAATCCGGTCTACCAGCCACACATAGCATGCGGCCCTTTGGGCACGTGCGTCTGAGCTCCCGATGTCGCGCTGTACGCCAGCCTCCCACATCTATATCTGCTAGGTAGTCCTAGTGTTCGTAGAACACTCCCAGGTGAGGGCTCCGTGGAGGGTGGGAAGCCTAGCAGACGAAACTTTTTCAACGAAACTATGGACTTAATAGGATTCGTACAACAAACCAAACAAACGGTGGAAAAAACATCCAAGCCCACAACCGAAGGTGGCGTGAAACCTAAATCACGTGCACCAACGGGAGTAGACGGCTCTAAAAACAGCACCAACAAACGACACCGCTCTGAGGATGCGACGACGCCTAGCGGGGCCAGTAAGAAGGCCCGCACTGGTGCTACCCCGAAAACATACGCAGCGGCCGCTAAATCTGATCTTATAGCGGCCGTAACAGCAACAAACGCAGGACATCTGACGAAAGAACAAGCAGATGAAGTAGAAGAGACGCTAAATAGCAAACTCTGGTCCTTAGTTGTGGCCAGAAGTAGCAATCCACCTACCTTCCAGGGCAAACCGACCTACGTGAACGGTTCACTACAGCTGTGGCGCCTGAGCGTAGAGGCCATGGAGTGGATTAAGGCAAACATCGACGGCCACACACTGACTTCAGGAGTCAAAGTAGAAGTACGGAGACAATCTGACTTGCCTAGGAAAGTCAGGTGTGGCATCCTTATACCAGGAAAAGCCGAAACCAGCCAGATCGGAGAAGCACTTCGATACTTCAACCCCTGGGCTGAAGCAGATCGATGGTTGTTACACACCGCACACAAGCAAACAACAGGTACCTTCCTAGTAGTTAGCATACCAGAGGACATCATTCCCGGCATTCTCAAACGGGGGCGGCAGCTATGCTATATGCTGGGCGCCGTCTACGTTAAGTTCGAAGAACGCAAGGGACGTTTCACAGAAACACCACCACAGATGGGGAACAAAAGATCATCCGAAGCAAGACGGTAAAAGGACACCCCAATGACGGCAGAAACAACAACTCCACAACCAAGCACCAGCCGTGTGGAAAATAACAGCCCCCAGGGTCCACTCTTGGATACAACGCACGATCCGACGAACGTCGATATGGCGAGCGTCGGTGATGAGGCGGATAGTATCGGAGACTGGGCCCAAGGGATAGAAGAACTCGACCTTGGGACAGGGGATGACTCTGACGACGGAGTCCCTTTTACCAAGTAGTCGAGCCCTTCAGATAAATCTCCACCACAGCCTTACCGCTACGGCACAGCTGCGTAAGTGGTTGGAGAAACACAGGACAGCTGTAGCCTTTATCCAAGAACCCTGGCTATCGCGGTCAGGGCATATACAGGGATTAGGCAACCTCAAAGGTAAGTTAATAACAAGTAATGAACCCTTTCCTAGGGCTGCTATCTATATAACTAACAACATCCCTGTGCAGATCCTAACAGACTTCTGTTCTAGAGACATCTGCACAATCAAAATAGCAAAACCATCTACGACGTCGCGGGCAGTAGTCCTCACGTCTGTGTACATGCCGGACGGAGAGGACCCTCCACCACAAGACCTGGTGCGACTGGTGAACTACTGCGAAGCAGAAGACTTAGACGTCATCGTTGCGACCGACTCAAATTGCCACCATACAGTCTGGGGTAACGAAAACATAAATAACAGAGGTAAGACACTTATTGAATACTTATCCACAACCAACTTAGACATTATTAACACAGGTAACAAACCCACTTTTGTAACTAGACGTGCTAAATCCATCATTGACTTAACATTAGCCAACGAAGGTGGGGCCAAATTAATATCCAACTGGCATGTGTCGGATGAAGCGTCATGCTCTGACCACAGATGGATATGCTTTGAACTAGGGCTAACCCCTACACCTCTACAACCCTACAGGAACGTTCGTAAAACGAACAAAGAGGAGTTCCGCAGGAGACTAGAAAACAGTCTACGCGAACTCAACTGCCCTGAAAAGTTAACAAACACCCATAGCATCGAAAAAATTGTGGAAAAGCTAACCCACATAATAGCCGAATGCTATGAAGCAGCATGTCCACTAATCCAACCTCCGGATAACCCGAACAACAAAAGAACATGGTGGGGACCAGAGTTACAACGCCTTAGAATTAAGGTCAGGAAAACATTCAACAGAGCCATGAACACTTACAATGACCAGGATTGGGATCATTACAGAAACGTAAAGGCCAGATACAAGAAACGAATAAGATACTGGAGAACTAAGGCATGGCGCAAGTTCTGCGAGTCCATCGAGTCGTTTGTACAGGCCAATAGAATCCGTAAAATTCTTACGGGGGAACCACAACGGGAACTAGGTTCCCTGAAGAAACCAGATAACTCATACACCAAATCATTAGAAGAGTCGGATCAACTGCTTCTACAGACACACTTTCCCGACTGCACTATGATAACAAAAACAAATTGGTCAGACACAGATCATACTGCAACAGACAGCGATTGGAAAATTGCTGTCGAAGTAATACAACGAAATAGAACATCGTGGGCAATCAATAGCTTCCAACCATTTAAGGCGCCTGGCCCAGATGGCATATATCCGGCCCTCCTACAATGGGGAGGCACGCTCTTAAACCACACCATAAACAATATTTTTCAAGCTTGCCTGGCTTTTGGCTACGTACCAAAACTATGGCGAGAAGTAAAAGTCATATTCATACCAAAACCTGGTAAGACAGATTACTCGGACGCAAAGTCCTACAGGCCAATCAGTCTGACATCCTTCCTCCTAAAGGCCATGGAGAGATTGTGTGACAGATACCTAAGGGACAACGTACTACCAAAAGTACCCCTACACAAAAACCAGCACGCCTACAGTGCAGGTAAATCTACTGAATCAGCACTACATGCAGTAGTAGGAAAGATCGAGGAAGCCCTGAACATCAAAGAATCCTGCCTAGGAACTTTCATTGATATAGAAGGTGCCTTCGATAAAACCAACTTCAACAGCATAGAAACTGCACTTACTCGACACAAAACAAATCCTACCATCATTACATGGATTCGCAACATGCTAGCAAACAGAATAGTCAGGACAACTAGTAATTGTAAACAAGGAGCAATCGTTGCCAAAGGATGCCCCCAAGGAGGGGTGTTATCTCCCCTACTATGGAACCTTGTGGTCAACGACTTAATATCTCTGTTAAATAAAAACAGGTATTTCACAATAGGCTATGCGGACGACCTGGCAATACTAGTGACAGGCAAATTCATTAGCACGCTCTGTGAACTCACGCAGACTGCCTTGTCACTAGTAGAAAAATGGTGCGTAGAGTATAACCTAACCATTAACCCAAACAAAACTGAATTAGTAATGTTCACAAACAAAAGGGACTTGGGAAATTACACACTGCCGAGACTCTTCAACTCAACCCTGGAACTAAGCACAGACGTTAAATATCTAGGTATAACACTGGACAGCAAGTTAAATTGGTCCAAACACTTAGAACACATACTAAACAAAGCTAGTATCATTTTCTGGCAATGCCGGAGAATGATCGGGAAGAAATGGGGTCTAAACCCCAAGGTGACCCTATGGCTATACACTGCAGTCATTAGACCAATGATCAGCTACGGATCAGTAGTATGGTGGCGCAGAACTCTCCAAACCACAACGCAAACCAAGCTACAAAGCTGGCAAAGGCTAGTGTGTATGGCAGTGACAGGCTGCATGAGAACCACACCGACCGCGGCAATTGAAGCCATGATGAACATTCTCCCGCTACATCTTCACATCCAACAGGAGGCTGCCACGACTGCAGCAAGATTAAAGAACCACAAACTACTGTGTACAACAGGCACCCCACACACCAAAATCCTGTCAATCATAGCCAAAGACATTCCGCTCATGGGAGCACCCAATGACGGAACAGAGATCAGATATATTTTTGATAAAAAATACAAAATACAGCTGGAGGAGGATTCACATACAGGATCTTGTAATAAAGACCTAAAATTCTTCACGGACGGCTCAAAAACGGAAACGGGGACGGGCAGCGGAATTTTCTCCGAAGACCTCAACGTTAAAATATCACTACCCATAGGTACCTACAACACAGTGTTTCAAGCGGAGTGTTTAGGTATCCTAGAGGCAGCCAGAACAATTGCGACAAAAGACGTAAAGGATTTTTCCATTCGCATTCTATCAGACAGCATGTCAGTCCTACAGGCATTGAATAGTAACACAACCACTTCAGGTATAATCTATGAATGCCACAACGCCTTGACGCAGGTAGGTGCAAAAAACAACATCACACTACAATGGGTCAAGGGTCACAGCAACACACGCGTTAACGACATAGCGGATGAGCTTGCAAGAAGGGGGTCAAACATGACGGCCATAGGCGCCGAGCCAATACTACCACTACCTTCTTGCTGGCTCAAACGCGAAATTCGTAATCGCACAAAAAGACAACATAACAATCTATGGTCCGAACTTTAAGACTGTAGACAAGCCAAAGAAGCGCTACCGAATATCGACGCCAAAATGGCTAACAGTCTAATAAACCTGGACAGACGGCAACTCAGATTAATAACGGCGGCCTTGACCGGTCATGGGCCATATAATAAACATCTATTTAATTTAGGTATTACTGACAGTTCCCTGTGCAGAGCCTGCATGGGAACAGAGGAAACGGCTGCACACGTACTCTTGAACTGTCCAGGTGTAGCGGCATACCGGGTAAAACATCTTGGCACGCCAAGGGCACTTCCAGAGGTATTCAAGAAGCCAAAGAGGCTTCTGAAGTTCCTCGAAGAGCTGGGGTGGCAGGAATAGCTAAGGAATATTCCCACACACGCAAAATAGGCGCAAAGTCGTCGAGTTGCGGATAAAAGCCCCCGTTTACCATACCATACCATACCAACACCTACCATTATTTTAAAAATACAAAATAAAAAAAAATGTAATTGTAATCTTTCTACAATCTAATTTCTTTCTTTTCAAAAATGAACTTACTCGAACATTCTCTTCAGGAGTGGGCTGCGTAAGTCTATGCAAAGTCCCAGCTCTGGGTAAGAACCCAGCCCGCGGTTCCTCTGCATATATCCTGCACTCCACAGCGTGTCCACGACGTGTGATCTGGTCTTGTGTCATTGGTAGGGGCTCGCCTGCTGCTATACGGAGTTGCCATTCTACTAAATCAGTACCTGTAATGGAAGATAGTGTATTAATGTTAGGGAATGTCTAAGTTTGTAAAGATGATCTGAACGGATCTGATAATACATTTGGCTCAGTTTGTAGTGACCATACTTGCTGCTAGGTAGTACATATTAATAAAATTTGCAGTGTCTGTTTTTCATTTCATTTTTGGTATTCACTCAAAAAAATTGAAATGGTCCAAAGGACAAACCCGAGTTAAGCAAGGGTATATTCAATATGCTCTCACAAGTTTTAGGTTCATGTAGGTATTTTACATAGCATTACACAAATCTCAAATATTTACAACATTTAATTGAATGATGTAAACTTTTAATATAATAATAATGAATAAATAAAAATAACTCTATATATTTAGTAAGTATTAAAAATAAGAACTAACCAGTAATCATTTCTGTGATGGGATGTTCCACTTGTAATCTTGTGTTCATTTCCATAAAGTGGAATTCATGTGTCTGTCTATGGAGGATAAACTCCACCGTGCCGGCGCCCACGTAGCCAACAGCCTTCGCCGCTCGCACCGCTGCTTCACCTATCGCTTTACGAGTTTCTTCAGACAAACCAGGCTACAACATATTAATAGGAAACCAAATATTATATAAAAAATAACACCAATATACACATGTTTGATTTAATATGTATCATTTCGGGACATCCTGGCACAGGTAAACAAAGTTATGTATTTGTTCAACCAGTTTTATAAATAAAAATTTATTATTATTATTTATGATTTATTCACTCTTAATAACAGTAGTGTAGTGGACCGAAATGTGCATCTAAACCATTCTCGAATCCAACTGGAACATATAAAAAACATTTCATCAAAATCGGTCCAGCCGTTTAGGAGTAGTACAATAACCTGCACAAACACAGGAGATTTTTATATACAAAAATATATAACAACTAAACATACAGCAGGTGCTTCTTCAATGATTTTTTGATGACGTCTTTGTACTGAACAATCTCTTTCAAATAGATGTACTGCATTGCCATACATGTCAGCAAAAACCTGTAACCAAAGATTTATAGTTCTGTCAATTTCCACAAACAATATTAGTACTAATTTTAAAATTCAATTAAAGATAATAAAAAGTCAAACTAAAGTAGCCAATTAAAACTCTGAAATTAGTAATCTCATACTGTAAATGCATATTGCTTAAGTATAAGTGTAGATATGCCAATGTAACCAATGTGATTGAACGGGGCTTCTGATATATGATGTCCTAGCAAGCAGCAAACAGTTTTATTATTTTAAAACAATTTCCAAGTTACAAAAATTGGAAAAAAGTATCCTACTTGTCCAGACATTATTATTTAATATTTGGACAATCCATTTTTATTTTGTACCAAGACCCAAAATGGCTAGGTATGTCACTGTATACCTTAAAGATTAAAACATAAATGAGTTTTTCAAGTAATTATAAAAGTGTGTTATAATTTACATATTAATGATTAAAAACATTAAACAAGTTCATTTAAATTACTTCTATGCAGAACTTATTTTAATTTTTAATAATGATTATATTTTTTACTTTGCACGTATTTTTTTATACAGACCTGTCAAATCAAAAATATTCATTTACCTGAACTTCCACATGCCTGGGATCTGTAATATACTGTTCTAAAAGCATATTATCATCACCAAATGATTTAAGAGATTCTCGTTTTGCAGATTCCAACTGTGGTAAAAAATCTGATTCAGTCATGGCTATTCTCATACCCTGAAATTTGAAAAAATCTAAGTAAGCTTTCAGATTTTTTTCTCAGTTTCTCCATCTATGATCAGTCCTTGGACAGATCTGTGGTCCACAAACTTACAGAATAAAGTAAAAATTTAGAAGAAATTATTCTCTTTTATTAATTAATTTTAATCAGATGTGTGTATATTGTACCTTTCCACCACCTCCTCGTACAGCTTTGATCATTAAAGGAAAACCTATTCTCTTTGCTTCTTCTTGAAGTTTTTCTATGCTTTGGTCCTCTCCATGATATCCTTTTACTATTGGGACACCAGCGTTGGACATTATTGCTTTTGAAGTACTATA
The DNA here is from genome assembly GCA_905231865.2 of Boloria selene. Taxonomy (NCBI): domain Eukaryota; kingdom Metazoa; phylum Arthropoda; class Insecta; order Lepidoptera; family Nymphalidae; genus Boloria; species Boloria selene. Next base: position 7,160,874 of record HG993133.1, read on the forward strand.
ATATTAAAAAAGTAAAAGTAAACATTTGATAAAATAATTTAAGCAATATAAATAAAATAGTTTTGGGAATATTTATTATAGTATTTACCTCTTAATGCCCATATCTCTGATTGCAGAAGTTGGTGGTCCAATAAAAATAACACCACTTTTAGCACATTGTTCACAGAATTCCACATTTTCTGACAGAAAGCCATAGCCAGGATGAATTGCTTGGCTATTGGATTTTTTTGCAACCTCTAGAATTTTCAATGCATTTAAATAGCTTTGAGTTGAAGGCGCTGGCCCAATATGGTAGGCTTCATCTGCCTAATAATAATGAAATGTCTAGTAGTAAATTAAAATAATAAACAAAATTGTTTTGAGTATGTAATTAAAAATACAATCTATTGATAATTTACCATTTCAACATGCATAGCATTTTTATCAGCATCAGAATATACTGCAACTGTTCTTATTCCTAGCTTTTTTGCTGTTTTCATAACCCTACATGCTATTTCTCCTCGATTTGCTATTAACACTTTATCAATATGTTGTTTCTGAATTTTGGGCTTTAGCTGTTGAGCATGGCTAAATCTCAAGCTGTATTGGGCATTTATAGATGAACTGAAACATTCAAAAAGAAGTTTTAAGTTATTTTTTCAATACTGCACATTTTATTGTTTGATAAAAAAAGGAATAAAAACTTACCATATTTTATTTAATTTATTTAAATATGACATAATGGCGGAGTAGTAAGTCCACTTTTATTAAATCAAATCTTATTTAATGTTATCGCTAGGTATAATTATTATAGATAACGACTTTTGGTTGCCGAGCCCCTTCACGATGTAGAAAAGTAACTCTTCGATAACGAGTACACGGGCAAAGTGTGCAAAGTGTGACGTTATTGTTGTACATGACAGAAACTTAGTATTGCTTATCTTCTAATTATTTATTCAAGAATTAATGAATTGTGAATGTTATTATTTATTGTTATCAATTTCAATTGCAGACGACAAATGACAATCAACGTCAATGTCAAATGTCAATGATCATTTGTTGTTGTTTTTAAAATTTATCCCCAATAGGGACAGGCAAAGGACTATAGTCCATACAATCAATTTATTAGTCATCTATGCAATCAATGTTCACTTCACAGACAGACATGTGACAGTTCACAGATTTTAATAAAATTTCCCAATGGCATTGTACACTACATTTTAGAGATTATTTAGTTAAACATTAGGTGAAGTAGAACTTAGATCTAGAGTAGTTGATTAATTAATACATCAGTGATTAATTATATTTTAATTAATACTGTCTAGTCTCGAGGCGAGTCTTCTAGTCCTTAATACAAGGGCCGTAGAAGTACATATACATACATATAGGCCGTAGTTTACCACCGCGCCGGCCTAGTGCGTGTTGGCGGACTTCACATGCTTTTCGAAAACTTGTTAAGTTTTCTCAGACATGCAGATTTCCTCGCGATGTTTTCCTTCACCGAAAGACAAGTGGTAATCATGATATAGGTAAATGATACGCAATGAAAATATCAGAGGTGCGAGAATCCGCATCACTCGGTTATCCAAGCGACCGCGTTACCGCTGGGCTACCAATATCTTTAATAGGCGTAATAAGGCATAATAACAATAAAGTTTAGCACTACCGTGATTTTTTTCTTCCATTTCAATAACATATTATCTGTCTATGATACTTATACTGCGTCTGTACAGTCATCTATGGTCTGTACCTCCTAAAGTATTTTTATTCTGTGGTCTGTACTTTATTATTCATCTATGGTCTGTACAGATCGTACCACGAAAGATGAGACTTGAAATTAATTATACATAACTCTTACTGTCACGACTTAAGTGCGAAAATCCCCCGCTACTGACGCTCGTCAAGTCTCATCTTTTATGGTACGTATTATACGCACTGCACTTATTAATCATCTGTGATTTCCACTTTTTTATGATTTCGGGAGCGTTACGTTTAAATTTGACATAATCAAAAATCAAAATATTTTTATTTTAGTATGGTATTTATTTGCGCGATTAAAACTTAATTTCTGATTTTTGTGCATGTAAAAAAATAATATATTCTTGAAATAAGGTGAAATGGGTATTAAAGGTTTATGGACAGTGTTAACACCGTACAGCGAGAAGAAATCATTGCACGAAGTTAATATTCGACACTTATTGTTTTTAAATTGTAAATACATATATTTTAATGAAAATAAATAAATAAATAAATAAAACTTATATTTTAGATTCGAGGTCAAACCGTTGCAGTTGATCTAGCGGGTTGGGTTTGCGATAGTCAAAATGTTACAGACTATTATATTCAACCTAAATTATATTTAAGGTATCTAAATGTTTTATCCAGAATAAGCGCAACTAAACTAAATTCTCAATGTGTACTTTTAACATCTTTTTGTTATGACCAACTCTGAGTGGTGTAGTGGCTAGCATGTACCACTGCACATCCGGTTGTTTACGGTTCGAGTCCCAGACCGGTCTAATTTTAATTATTAAGTCATTCAGTAACAAGCCTCGGTAAGAGCACGGAGTTAACTTGGCGGATTTAGTTAAGTTTTTGCAGCATTTTACATCCGTGCCTCGGAGAGCACGCAAAGCCGTCGGTCCTGCGTCTTAACTCTGTCTGGTCGTAGCGAGTACCAGCGTTCGGAACCGTACGATAATTACATATACGATAATTTGTGCCTACGTACGATGTAAAATAGCATTATTTTTTCATTATTATCGTACGCAGGTCTGTATATCACGTGTAAAACATTTGGGTTTCAGTGTTCTGTTGATTTGACAGCGGTGGTTTAAAAAAGATAAACTATAGAGTACTTGCATGCATATCAATATTACAATTTATATAATTTATTTATCTATAATAGACATTATCCTAAAAAATACGATAATGTACGATAATTTTTACGCCCCTGGTACGATAGTTAGTCCACTTCAAGTTCCGAACGCTGGCGAGTACTCGTCCTATCGTAGTATGAGAATGACTGAAATAGAAAGTGCACTTGTGTCTGCTACACTTGTGTGACTAGGAGATATAATATATATCTCCTGCGTAGATGGCTAGTCTCAATGAGATTACGAACGACAAATTGGTCAGGTGGACGATATAATAATATTTTTTTAATTAAGTAGCATTCGCTTTTTTTTTACAATAACAAAATCAATATACCGTAAATGTATAGTAAAATGTATTTTTATTTATTTCAGAAATTTATTCTTCAGAACCGTTTATTTATTATTAGCAGATATCTGTCCCATTTTTGTGTTAGAAGGTGATGCACCAGAACTAAAGAGAGATGTTATGGCAGCGAGAAATGCTATACAATTTCGAGGAGCTGCTCCAAAGTCGGATGCTGCTAAAAGTAAAGGAGCTAACATATCAAGGAAAAGATTCAAAGGTGTTTTAAAGGAAGTTAGTAAAATGAATATTTCTATTGTACATCTGCTGGGCTATTCGTAAGAGTACAGTCTTTCCATTACACACTTACTGATGAATTAATGGCTACTTGGGGCTATTGAACTTAAAAACTACTTTAAATCATTTGGATTTTAATTATTTTAACCATGCTTCAAGAAAAAAATAATGGTTCTCCGTAAGGCTGTTCCTTATTTAATTCAATTTCACATTGTGATGAATGTAATAGTTCTATTTATTAATTTTAAATGTAATATAAATTGTATTCAATAACCATTATTTCTACAGTGTGAAACACTTCTTAGAACCATGGGGGTGAGATGTGTCAAAGGCAGAGGTGAAGCAGAAGCTACCTGTGCAAGATTAAATGCTAAAGGTGTTTGTAAATATTACTATTTTTTAACTGACTTCATCTATGTAATTTTTGTTTTCTCAGGAATTACAATAGGCTCTGTTGGAACCAACTGCTTGAAAAAAAAATTTATGTAATTCTTGCAATAATTCAAAAGAAAAATTTAATATACAAACATTACAGCATTTCATTTATTATAATTTGTTTGTTGTGCAAATTTATTAAGCTTATACCAAAGTTTTATTTAAATAGTGAACTGTATGACTTAGTATATTTATTAACTAGTTACTCGCTGCTCGCTTTGCTCGGGCTCATCCCCAGATTTAGTGCGAGCGAAGTCGCGGGTTCCGCAAATTATACATATAAACCTTCTTAAATCACTATCTATTGAAAATTCGTTGCGTAGTTTTAAAGATCTAAGCATACATAGGGACAAACAGACAGTGGGAAGCGTCTTTGTTTTATACTATGTATTGATATATTTTTTCTATAGTTGGTAAGTGCAGTAGTATCTCAAGATTCTGACTGTTTTGCATATGGAGCAAAGCTAGTGTATAGGAATTTTAGTGTGTCAAGTTCTGCTGGAGGTGGGGCCATGCAGGGCTCTGTTGACTGCTATGATGCTGAAAAGATGTTCCAGAGTATTGGTAAGTTATATTTTACTGCATTATATGCATCATAAAACTACCATGCAGACTTTTAAGCATTTTTGTTCTTGTTTGGATTTTTTTTATATAATAGTCTAAAGAACCTTTGTAAAAATGAGAGAATTTGCTAGTATTTGAATAGTACAATTAAATATATGATTAAATAGACTGAGTAGATAATGAACATCTGAATCAATGCATATACTCATATCAAAAATATATTATTGCTATTTTAGTTGAATATGTAATATTTAATATTCAACTAAAATAAATTTAATAAAATAAAATTTATAATTATATTTTTGGTTAAAATTAGGTTTTGGACGAAAGAAAATGGTGGCCCTAGCATTGTTGTGTGGCTGTGATTATGGACTTGGAGCTTGTGGGTCTGCAATAACAACTGTTGTTTCTTTCCTGCATACTGTATCAGAAGACGACATTATACATCGGTAATAAGATCCCATTTTAACCCTTATCAGGGTTTTCAGTACACGACTACATAACTTTCGCTCTCTTGACCTCTTGATCCTTTCTACAAGCAATGTGCTACACACAATGTGCTTTGGCGTTGATAGGATATTGGGCCGTTTGCGTCTCTTTGAATCGAATATTTTCATGTAAGAAAATACAAAGCATAGCACTATTCATATTTTTTATGGTTTTAGCGATCTCGGTTCCACCTTATAATTCAATTTAATAAACCGTATTCGTTAACTAGCTTGTTATGGCTTTCGGTTACTGGAAGTCCGGAAATCGTTAAACCTGCGTTCCAAACATTATCGTTCTTTCGAAATAAAGTATATACAATATACATAATATACAATATTATGCGACTGTTCTATATGGATCTATAATCTATTTAGGGTGTGACGGTATTAATATTATTTGCACTTGATCTATTTAAATTAAACCGTTTTATTTAGTAAACATTGTGTACAGATTTTATGTGGAGATAAGCGTTTGATATTAACCTCTCGAGATTGGGTCAATTTGATTAACAGTACAACTCAAACTGTGCAACACAAACAAAGCTTTAACTTAGTATCTATTGAAAAGTTCCACTATCCATCTTCTAGCGTCGACATCAATTTAGCTCCTCAACTTAGCCCTATTCTTAGAAGGAAAAATAATTAGTACGTATAATTAATGATAAACAGATTTTGTCTCGATCTCATTTTCGTCGCGAGTAAAAAAATTCAATATGTTATCTATTTATCGATCCTTCAGACGCAATTATAAATTTTACTTGGCATCTTTTTGTTAGTAATGACCCAGTACAGTTTTTGTATCTTGTGATACGTATTGTTACGATTTAACGTATCCATTATACCTTCAAGGCTTCTTTACATATCGCCACATAACAGTTTAAAAGACATAATTTTCATACCCAAGTATCGATTTATTTCCTTTCGTTGTAATATAATATACCTTTAATTAATATTTAATGTAAAAGAAGAGTGAATTATATGATATGTATTTGGTATATATTTATAAAAGCGACTTCAAAGAAGTAGGAGATTCTCATTTGGTTGTATTTATATTTTTATTTTGTTATTTCAGGATTTAGCCAATTATTAATACATATACATTTGTAAAAGTTTTCATTTCATGTCAAAATCGTCTAAATATTTTTTCATTGTTTTGTACATCCATAGCTATTATTTGATTCCTAACTGAAACAAAATTCCTGTATAGATATTGACAGGACGTATAAAAATTCAAAACAATTTCATACATAAACATTAAAAAATATGCATATATGAATATGGTTAATTTTTGTGTATAACAATTGTGTTTTCTGCTTTTATATTTTACTATGTAATGTTTGACTATTATTTTTTAGAACCGTCTTGTTACTCGGTGCTAGTCCTGGGTTCGAGTCGATAAAATAATTTATTTCCGTTGTACAAATTTTGCGAGTTGAAGACTAAAGTGTTGAACACCTAGTCTTTCATGTTCGCCATAGGATATTACAATGTGGGAGAAAAATTGTAATTTATAATTACATTTAAATTTATGTATAATTTAAAATTATGTTTCGATGTGCTTTCGCACATATAGTGCTTAGCGCATAAATAAATGCCCTTAGCGTAATTCGAATCCGCGAATGTGCACAGCAAGTAGGTTCACTACTACGAACTGAGCTATTTGTACCTAGTTGATGTAGTTTTTCTGAAATTTTTGAAGCTTAAGATATTTTTTGAAGTAAATAAAAACCGAACGATTATAATATATATTATGCTATTAATAAGTATTATTATTTTTAGTAGAAAATATATTTTATTAATTATTACTTTCCCGTAAAACAACGGTCAACACAGGTTGCTATCCTGGGTAAGTGACCCAGCGCACTACGAGGATCAAAACCGTTGGGTGTCCACGCCCGGTCGCTGCGACCGCTGCGGTCACATGGGCCGCACTCATCTGAAAAACGGTTGTCCCGTCTGTGTCACTCATAAAGGATGTACGGATACTGGACACAAGTAAGTTTTATTTGCTAGATATTACTGCTGTGTTTTCTTAAACTTATAAAAGAATCCCGAGCGAAGCCGCGGGCTCCGCTAGTGATAAATATAGCTTATCACTCGGTGATAATGTAGATTTCTAATGGCAAAAGATTTTTTGATATCGGTCTAGTGATTTTTGAGTTTATTCCTCACATACAAATCTTTCCTCTTTATAAGTAATATTAGTATAGATTGGATGTATGAATCATGAAATATTATAGGGAGGTATATAGGTGCCTCCCTAGACGCTTATAGTAACCCACTGAAGGGAGATTAATTGTATGCTTATATTCTTGTTCTGCGAAATTCATATTGAGTTGGCGATAGAACGCGTTCAAGTAAATATTCTTTGTGTTTTTTAATTGTAAAGAACTTCTAAGAAATTCTAAAGCGAAATTGCTATAAACGGGAATTTAATCTATATTGAAAAAATTCCAACGACAAATACCTAGTAGAAGATATTTCGTTACGTATTTTATGAGATTTCAGATTCCTGGTAATAATTATTATCTGAGTTTCTTCTATGTAATAATTCTTTATTAATAATTTTATACACACATATGTTTTTATACTGTTTGTTTATATCTGCATATGACACGGGTGAATAATGAATTTAGCTAAGGTAAGGTAAAATAAAAAGTACCGCGGGTAATAAAAACACCTTTTTCCGGTATAGAGTAGCATATAAGCTTAGTCGGCTTTTAAATATTTGTCACGTGAAGTAACTATGTATAATTTACTTACGCATTATTTAAGTTACATAGCACAAGTTTTATCAATTAATAGTGGAAAAATCAAGTCATTAAAACTGATTTATTTAATAATTGGCAATAAGATTTACTTCAAAAGTGTTTTGTTTTATCGAAGAAAATAGTCCAATTTAAGACATGGAATTGGAATACGCCTACAAATCATTATTTAGGGTGAAAGTATTTGTCTGTCACTTTGTAGATTTACTTTCCTTACATGTAAGGAAATGTACTTACGTCGCGTAAGTAAATAGCGATAAAAGTCCCATATTTCTCGCGTCACAAGCATTGAGAGGGTTATCGCGGTAGGATTCTTAGTATAGATTCATCTCCGCAAATCCTCGGGAGCTATTCAATCGAATTGTACATTTTATCCAATAGACGTCATAAAAGTCGATATTTTAAATACGTTCCAGAAACGTTTTCCTCTGCGCTTTTATCGGAAATATTATCATTTTTCTTGACTATATCTTACATTGTTGCTCACAAGTTTCATACTTGAACCAGTTTAGGTTTATTCATTTGTAGCTATTGCCTGTGGTTAGTTTGTGTATGTGTATGTAATGATAATAATACAAGACGTATTGCAAGTTATATGGTACCAACAATTTCTGAAGAGCTTTATTTTTTTAATACCCATGTTTTACATTATTTTGGCTTTAAGCCATTGATATTTGAAGGACATGCAAAATGTATCTTTATAAAAATCAAATGCCTTGGGCTAGTCTCAAAAACGGCTGGGTCGATTCAAACAATTCATTTTTTGTTTGGTTTGGAGTATGTTCAACGTAATTAAAGTATAAATAATAGGGAAACCCCAAAAAAAGTTGTAGACTTGTTTGCTTAAAGAGCCTTTACGGTGAAATACAAGTATTTTTATTCTACTGAAATTTTGTCGAAACTTACAATCATAGTTAAATGTTCTTTTTGCATCTAAATTGTATATCTGAAACTCAAATATGAGAATATAATTCAAAATAATACTATTTTTTATTAAGTCAGTTAAAAATAATATAATATCAACAATACAAGTTGATATAGATAAATTGACATCCCAATCGCTCGCAGGTCCAAAGTATCGGAAGTAAAACGTGAACTATCTCTACGGAATCGCGCCCTGACGTCCGGAATGCCGTTCCCTGAACCGAAAGTTATGAAGGAATTCCTGGATACCACACCAGAAGATATAGATCTCGACAGCTTGAAGACTCCAACTCCGAGTTTAATTCAATTTGTGGTATTCGATTGTCTCCAACTAAGAACATTTGTAATTAAGTTGTAATTCAAGTCTTAAAGTAATAAAGTTATCTTCGTCTTTCTCTCAGTCTTGCGGTTTTGATTTATTCACTATTTCAAAGTAAAAATACTAAAAAATATAATTAGTAAAACGTTTTCGTTGCGGCTTTCGAAGGAAAATAAGTGGGTGCTAAATCTTAAGGAAAACGTTCAGTCCATAAATAATTTTGGCTTCTGTCTTTGTTGGAATAAAAAATATTTACTGCTATAATAAGATTAAGAGGGAAATGTTTGCTTTCAGAAAATCATGTCGAATAAATTGGACTGGTCCGAGCGGTATTGTGTAGAGAAATTCTTGCCGTTGCTAACAAAATGGCATCTTCAAGAGTACGTGCCCTGTAGAACTATAAAACCGATCGAGATAAAGAAGAAAAGAAATCCGAGAGGTGAGTCACATTACATAAACATTACCTTGGCGTCTGCTTCGCTCGGTGGGTTTTCGTTAAAAATTGCGTTTTTTAAAGAAGAACCTATTGATATAAAATTAAAAAGCTTTACCATATCTAAATACACAATTTGATTAAAATCGTCTAAGCCGTTTCTTAATGAAATATATTTATATACCCCCGCTCCGCCCCTACGTTAATAGTCCCCAGATACGTTTTTTATGGTAAAAAGGAGGTTCACCTGATGGGAAATGATCACCTCCGCCCATGGGCATCTGCAAGCCAGGCTTGCAGATGCGTTGCTGGCCTTCCAGGAAAGGGGGGGAGGGAGGAAGGAGGGATGAGGAGGGAAGGGGACGGGAAGAGGGAGGGAGGGAAAAGGAGGAGGGAAGGAGAGTGGGCCTCCCGGACAGTTTTAATTGTTACTATGATATATATCTCAAAAATGAAATATTTTCCCGCAGTAAAAAGTATATGTTGACACTTATAACCAGCTATTATCTTAAAAAAATCACTAAAATCTGTCCAGCGGTTTTCTTGTGATTCGGTCACAGACAAACAGACAGACAAAAAAATCTAAATGACTGTAGATTCCGTCTCTGTATCGTTACTAAAATAAATAAATGCCTATTAGCTGTTTAAAAAAAAATTCAACGTACAGATTCGACTAAGTAAAAAATTTATTATATGTATAACACAAGAATTGCTCATTGAATATTATAAGATTCACATTGTGTTGCCGGAAATTGTTTGGAGCAAAAGTGCGTTTGCATTTTTCATTATCTTCCACCAAATGATCTTATTTTGGTTATTCTATGTCTCTCAGAGGAGGTATAACGGCATGTAGTTAAAACTTATTTTAAAATTCATACTGAGATCTTTTCTTTTAATATCTTTAATAACATCTTTCCTCTTTTCTGCAAACTGTAGGACAGACATAGTACGTACACATAACATACTATGTTAGATGTTAGGACATATTTATAAAAATAGATTAAATTAATTAAATAAAGTAAAATAAGGGAATATAAAAGTTAAATATTTATAATAAGTAAATGAAAGTATCTTTTTAGTATTTGTTCAGTTAGTAGTGGTAATCAATAATCATGTTCAAAAATTATTCGCACATGAAAAATAGGAGGTGCGAGAACCAGGATTTGAACCCGCTTCACTCGGTTTCTCAACAAAATAGCCTAGTGGGCCATTGCGTAATGATTAACTTCATGTAACAAGTTATTTTTCTATGCAGGCGTTCCTAGCTACGAAGTCTTATGGTCGGATATCAGCGGCCAGTATGAAGCTCTCATACCGGATAATCAGTTCGAAGGTAAATATTTAATTTGGTAAATAATACGAAATAAATAATACTAAATAATTCTTTTTTTATTCAAATTTGTTTTTCCATAAAATAAAAGCATTCATCGAATGAAGACGTTTAGTACATATATAGACGTACGTACTAAATTAACCATATATTTGTATAGAGATACACCCAAAAGATTTTTTTTCGTGGAAACGACTGATAATTTACATTTTTTTGGTGTAGTTTATAATGTAGTATATTAATTTTATAAACCTGAAAAACAAAGCATTTCATAATATTTTTTCCTGTTTATATCCATATTCATAGACTAATGTTTTCAGAGGGAGAAGATACACTTGGACCATGGATTTCGACAGAACGCCAGGATCTTATGCGACGGTATTATCCGAATTTAGTAGATCAGTATGAAGAATCCATTAAAAAACCACCAAAAGAAAAAAAGACCAGGAGTAGAAAGAAGAAAGAAGAACCAGAAGACCAAAATGCTAAACCAAAAAGAAAATATAACAGAAAACCTAAAAAAATACAACAAATCTCTATGTCAAGTTTGAATGAATCTTTGAAAAATATGAGTCTGTCTAAAAAATCGGATCCGAATTCAAGCAAATTACAAGTCAGTGTGTGCGTAAATAAACTAAAAAGGAAATTGAAGAGCCACTCTAAAGGAAAAGCTAACACTATAGAAAGTTACTTAAAACCTTGCAAAAAAAGAAAATCTAAAAAAGACTTATTCCATCACAGTATCAGGAATTTATCAAACAATTATTCCATGCGTAAATTATCAGAAGCGAAAGAGAATTTACAAGGAAATCTCGATTTAAGCATTTTCAACATGAGCTGTGAGGGACAAGACAGTGATCTATCGGATATAGTCGATCAAATCGTTTCCAGACCTCAGAAAGTTACAACGGCCAAAGTAAATAGTAATCTCGTTAAACTTATCTTTGAGAGTAAACAAATGAAAACTATTATTAATCAGAGATTCAATCACAACTGCTCTACACCCAAAAGCAGTCCCGCTAAAAGTTTTCGTGATATGAAATGTGGTTCTATTTCAAAAGCAAATACAAGTCATTTCTTTGATAAATTAACGGACGAGTGCGATGCTTTTGAAATTTCCATAGACTACAAACGCAATAGTGCGATTATTTTAGATTGTGATTCTACTTTGGATTATAGTTTACCAGATGTTTGTTTGCAATAATCATGGGGTGAATTAAAATATTTTGTATTATTAGAATTTTTTTCTTTAGAGCCCTTGTTATTACTATAATTTATTTAACTTCAGCTAACTATATTTATAAATAAAATATATACGAGAACATATGTATAATATGATTTTTAATTTACTTACTACTCAGACAAACTTCGCCAAGACACAGGCAGAACTAGTAGGTATTATATTATTATTTTATTTTATCATACAATTTCTTCGATCGAATACCTCTTACTAAGTAGCTCTTGTAACTTAATATAAAATCTTTATTTGTGTCTCGAGAACAAATATAATATGAAATATCAAATATGACATTTATATATTAATCTTTTGAATCTTGAAACTTAGTAATGTACTCTATACATAATATATAATAAAAACTTTAACTTTAGAAATTATTTTTGAAATTAATTTTTATTGACGCACATGTTTATTAGAATTTTTGTCTGTGTCTGGGAACGCAACACAAGAAAACTACTGGACATATTTTGATGACATTTGGTATGATAACAGCATGTTTCTCCGGTCATCATAACATAAGTATCACTACATAGTATAAAACGAAGTCGCTTTCTCTGTCCCTATATCCCTATGTATGTTTAAATCTTTAAAACGGATTTTGATGCGGTAGTTTAATAGATAGAGTGATTCAAGAGGAAGGTTTATATGCATAACTAGCGGATCCCGCGACTTTGCCTGTGCTAAATCTAGGGAAGAGCCCGAGCGAAGCGAGGGCGAGTCGCTAGTAAAGTATATACTGTTAGATAATATGTAAATATCTCATAAATTTATACTAAACGTTAATAAGACTAATGAGTTCTATAAACAATACCGACACAAACTCAAACTTCTGATTTGATTCTTTCTTCTGATTGTTAATGTAATTGAAGTAAGACCTTAATTTCTCTAGACCTCGCTCGGCCGATTTATTTTAATTTCAATCCCTTTTCAAACCCGTTTGAAACATGTGGTTTACCATACAAATTATGCCACCCCTTTTAGTGAACGGTTGATTTTTGTATTGGAAAGGGCTGTTTTTAATCAGTGTTCAATTTAGGTACATTGTTCAGTAAAAACAAAACTAAGTTAGATGATTGCGTAACAGTGTTTATCTCACGTAAACTCCGCACGGTTTCGGTGCTGATTTCGCGTAACTGAAGTCTTGAATTGAAAACAAAAATACGCTGAAAGATTTTGTCAGATTTTCAGACCTTGAACGTTACGGTTTCACTTTATACAGGGCAGTGAATCAAAATGTAGCTTTAAAATGTGTTACGTATAAAACTAAAATTGAAGAAGCAAAATAGTACTTATACCTATTAAGTATAACCATTCAAATACACATAAATCTTTTATAAGTCTTCGCGAGTCTTGTCTCATGCCTTGTTTTCTTATATATTTTTAAACATCTATAATATCAGTAAGGACAAAAGTTAGCATATCAAAAATAACTTACATTATGTTAAGTAACAATCGTTAACAGTCTACATTTGTACAAGGTACCTTATTACTTATTTGGCGAAAAGCGCATAGTGCCGGTGCGAAGGAGGTAGCCAGTAACCACACACTTAATCTTACGATCCACTGGATACAAAACATTGGGGAATGAGTTATTGTTCAGCTTTACTTTAAGGTTTATCGCCTTCTAGATTCTTGGGTATGTTACTTAAGAATACATAAGATAACAAAGTATCATTAATAACTATTTAAAATTATTTTTTAACAAAAATGAAAACCGACTTCAAAACCTTACAAATTGAAACTAAAATGAAAAAAAAATTAATTTTAATTACTTAGTTATTGTTGGAGTCGGTGCCAGCCAAGAAGGACAGTTTTATCCTGCCTTTGCAATGATCTTTCGAACGGATATTTTGATTATATTTACAAATTGATACATTAATTAAATTGTATTAAGATTATTTTGCTTTGGCTGGCACCGACTCCAACAATAACTAAGTAATTATTTCCCTGGGATCCCATCATCAGATCCTGACTTGGTGACAATGGGACCACCTCGGAACTATACCCTACCAATCAAAAGAAAAATTTTTGAAATCGGCCCACAGACGGCGGAGAAATCGGTGAACATACATAAAAAAAATACAACGGAACATATAACCTCCTCCTTTTTTGAAGTCAAAAAAGGGGTTAAAAATTAGCAAACCCGGCTCGCTTCGCTGGGCGTAAGTTAAAATATATTAAACAGTTTTTATAATTTTCAAATAAAACAATATTCTAAGTTACTCCTTATAAAATTATTTTTTAACAAAAATGAAAACCGACTTCAAAACGCTACAAATCGAAACTAAAAAGAAAAAAAAAAATAATTTTAATTACTTAGTTATTGTTGGAGTCGGTGCCAGCCAAGAAGGACAGTTTTATCCTGCCTTTGCAATAACCTTTCGAACGGATATTTTGATTATATTTACAAATTGATACATTAATTAAATTGTATTAAGATTATTTTGCTTTGGCTGGCACCGACTCCAACAATAACTAAGTAATTAAAATTATTTTTTTTTCTTTTTAGTTTCGATTTGTAGCGTTTTGAAGTCGGTTTTCATTTTTGTTAAAAAATAATTTATTTTAAATTTTTTTGTGGAAATTATTATGTTTAAATAAGATATTGGAAGGCTAACTAAACTACTGCTCCAATAAGTCAGCGAAGTTTTGAAATGAACGACAATAGTCAATCGAGATTTGTCCACGTCTATTTTTCCACGTAACTCGTAGACGTTAATAAGATTTACCTTCTATTATCAATCCACCTAATATCCTGAAGGAATACGACTATCAGTTCATAACTACGTATAATTTTAAAAGAATTTTCTTTCAACTCCTAACCGTTGAGGATATATCCCTTACATCATCACAAATTCTTGAACAGCTTTAGAAAATATATGAAAAAGGTAATCAGTGCCGATAAAATTTAAGGGTTGCCCTCGATTTCTCTAGGATCCCATCATCAGATGCTGACTTGGTGACAATGAGAACATCTTGAATGTATACCCTACCGAACAAAAAAGAAATTTTTAAAATCGGCCCACAATTCACGGAGAAATCGGTGAAAACACATAAAAAACAACTGTTGAGGAATTTTACCTTCCATCATCAGCTCATCCACATGAGATGTTGATTTTCATACGTAAAAGCTTTATCGGGTTTAGAAAATATATCAAAAACATAATAGGTGCCTGTAAATTTTGAGAGTTGCCTTCGATTTCCCTGGGATCCCATCATCAGATCCTGACTTGGTGACAATGGGACCACCTCGGAACTATACCCTACCAATCAAAAGAAAAATTTTTGAAATCGGCCCACAGACGGCGGAGTAATCGGTGAACATACATAAAAAAAAAAAAAAAAAAAATACATACAACGGAACATATAACCTCCTCCTTTTTTGAATTTTTTTTGAAGTCGGTTAATAAGCTTTCTTCGAGTGACGATAGCTAATTTTTTAAGGAGTTTATTTATAGGAATTTTATAAGAAGTTGGTCCAGCCGTTTCAGAGACAGACAGATAAAAATATTTTTTTGATGTTAGTATCGTATATAATTTAATATTCATTTAGTTGAAAAGCTGAAAAGCTGTTTGAAATTAAAAACAGACACTTCGATTTTATTTAAACGTATAGATGCAGCTGTACCTACTGATGTGAAAGACAGATATGAAAGAATATATTTAATCCTTACTTGCTTAATAAACGTTAAGTTTACGCTATAAAGAGTTAATCACAGTATTCTGTATAGTGTATATTGTTTTAAAGATAAAATAATATGTTATAAAATAGTAAATAATAAATACAGTTACATGGTCATGGATGCTGCACAGAGAAGAAATATTCCATCAAACGTGTAAATACATACCTGATACCTTAGCGATGGATTTGCTCGATCTTTTGTCAAATAAATGAAGTTTGTACAACCTAAAGGATGGCTAAAGGATTTCAAAGTAGAAAATTATAACAACACAATTTAATGTTAAATTTCTGTTTAAATTGTATTTCTTAATAATAATATTTTTGAAGCATAAAAGGTGCCGTTTCTTTTATTGTTATTTTACAATTTTTGTGGGTAGACACCGTATTTAATACTTATTTAACTTTGGTGACATCAAATACTTGAGTCTCAACTGTGACCTTTTGCTGTAGTCTTAGAGAAATGAAAGCGTTGGAAAATAGTTTGCGCTATAGAGCGCAAAAAAAGCAAATTAATAAAAGAATAAAATTATAAAAATAAAAGTCCCGACTGCGTAAAAAGTCAATTGCGTAAAAAGATGAGAACAAGCTTACTAAGGAATATGATTCTTATAATGCAATCGGTGACATACACACACGCAGCATTATAAAACATATATTGTCTCCGGTAAACCTACATATATGTATGTTTTCGGTAAACCCAGGTTAAGCTTCAGATTAAGTCGTATAGTAATAACGAGGGAACATTCGTTCATTTCGTTCAAACGCAACATTTCTAAACGTTTAAGTTACCTCTTTACACTTAAGTATACTACGTACATTATGACTTCTCATCAACAATCTCAAAAGTTACTTAGAATCGAAACTTAAATTTTCCACGTTTATCCACAAGTAGTCGTCTAAAAATGACATCTTAAATGAAAACGGGACAAGTTTTGTTCAAATTGTCATAAAGAAAAATCCTGCTTTTTAACTGAGATGTGGATTTTCTTTTACAAAGTGACACAAAGCATATCAGTGAGGTAGGAGTAAAGTTACTTTCCAGCGAAACAAAGGCGCGTCTGTTTTATATAAATCTGTGTATTATTTTGCGGGGAGAAGAGCCGGGAAGGAATTAGGTGGCCGTAACTGCGGTGCTTTGTTTGCTACGACGCTCTACGTATTCGTAGCAGTGTATGTTTCGTAGCTACGCTAAACATTTTATTTTTACTTTGTAGAAAACAAACTTTAGATTTAAACTTATTTTTAATAGATAAATTATTTTATATTTGATACAAATATATTTGATCTACTGTTCTTATAACAAACGTTAACAATATGATAAGAAGAATTTTCGTTTTATTTTCGAAAAAGTTAATGTTTCTTTAAATGTACCCATATTTAAAGTCTAAAATTAATAATCTCAAATTAGTTCATCTACACTACGACTACTTTATTTTATTCGAAGAATAATTACTTTTGAGATAGCTATTTAAATCAGGCAGTATGGCGTGTCAAATTGGATTGCGACTGATGTGAAGTGGTTCTATATAAAGGTTACAAAGACTGAGGTGTTTTTGTCGTGCCGGCACCTGCCTCGTTCCCAGGGATATCAATTTGTGCCATTTTAATCGTTTTCGATCAGCGCTGAACCATTTTAACGTATCAAGAATTTAAATTGTTAATAGCGATTCGATTTTTGAGTTGAACGGCTCACGTGGTTAATTTTTTCATCTCAATGTATTTATTTCTATCTACAAAAAGAAACAGGCTTCAGAAAATAAAAAAAGGCGTTTACACTTTCGGAAGTTTTCACTCGAAGGAGCATCTCTCTCTTAAAATTATCTTTGGTTACAGTTGAATGGCCTTGTAAAGAAAAATATTTCTTTTTTATATTAAATTTATTTTATATTACCGGCAGTGACCCGACGATTCTTCTTTTGATGAGTCTTTGTGTTTTATAACATATACTTCAACGATTATTGCGCATCTGACTTTTCTCGAAGTTCTGCTATTCTTGGTATTTATATGAATTAGAGTTCCTTAAACTTTTTAGTTCTTAGTTGAAAAGACAGCATTGTCTTATTCTTATTGTAATTAGCGTATCATATAATTACTAAGATAAAAGATTTAATAAGCAGGCAAGCTTACTGCAACTAGCGAATTTTTAACACGAGTACGTAGAAGATGATCGAACCGTGAAGCGCTTTGAGAAAGTCTAAATCCT
This sequence comes from Boloria selene, assembly GCA_905231865.2. NCBI lineage: Eukaryota > Metazoa > Arthropoda > Insecta > Lepidoptera > Nymphalidae > Boloria > Boloria selene. The sequence continues at coordinate 7,178,692 of HG993133.1, forward strand.
TTTTAACCTCATCACTACGTTAGAAGGAGAAGTGTGGCGGGTTTGTTCACCCCTCTGTCGAGAGATGTCGGCGGGGGTCGGTCGGGATCGGGAGGCTGCGTCGCAGAGCGCGCGCGCGTACCCGGCCGCTTCGTCATTGCGACGGAGGCTGTCGTGTGTCAGCGCTGGTCCGTGCGAGCGGTAGTCCGCACCGAGATCGTGACACCTCGCTCGCGAACCGCGTACACGCCCTCGGAGCCCGGGAAACCCTATCCGATTAAATCTATCCGAGGAGCCCGACCCGCGATCCCGCTGTCCGCGAAGTGCATGTGTTCATCTTCACTTCAGTGAAACCGATACCGGGACCGGCGATTGTGGCGCGATGTAAAGAAGCTGCGACCGTGAATCCATGTGTAAGTTGGTGCGTTGCATGTGCCAGTTTGTCCGCATGGAAATAGTATGCCGGTAACGATTTTCAGCGATCCGCCGGCGCATCCATTGTCGTAAGGAATAGAAATGAATGAATTGCGAATATCGTAGCAGATCGGGAGCTTTCCTTGTGTTTTACCCTATCACCCGGTGCGGATAGGAGAGCGCACGTGCGCCGTCACGCTATGTAAATGGATACAAATCAGATTTTTAGCCTGTTGATAAAGAACCTTAACAGATGCAATTAATCTTATAATTTTATCCCAAATAATTTTGAATCGTTAGCTCTGGAAATAGATACTCGTAGAATGACTTTGAATCAACGTATTAGAGCCAAAGTTATTGTTTTTGACAAACAATTAAAGGCACTGCGATCACAAATGTCATATATTTCAAGATATTTATTACTTATGAATAGGACAAGAAAATTATTAAGTAAAAACTACTTTAAGCTTATTTAGATAGTAATATCGACGTTTTTCTATGAAAGGTATTAAAGCAATATCTTTTCTTTTATTTTTCATTCTAATCATTTTGTATTGTTTTTATTATTTCAATTAATATCTTTTCTAAATGGGCTTTAATGAAGGTATAATGTGAAATATTCAATATTTTAGTTAGTATTCAATTTTTCATTTTGTAGTAAGCAAAGAAGAATTAAAGGTTTATCGTACGAATAAACTCAAATGATAGATTCTACCCTATATGGCTGCAGAAATATGAACCCACAAAACAGTAGTGCAATAATCTCACTCATTAGTGGAAGAGGATTTGCTCTACAGTGGAGTATTAATTTATTTTGATACGATGGTATACAACTAAGCGATTTAGGTTAATGTGTTTTTATATTATCCTTAATGTAGGCAATTTATAATTTTATTCTTCTGAAAGATAATAATATATTTTTCACTCTGAGGAGTGATGGTAAATTATAATAGATGTTTGTGGAAAATCATTTGAAGGTTTTTGTTTTGGGATAGACTTGAATTCTTCGAATGAAGTACTATAATAATTAAATAAAATATAATATACCTAACTACTAGGAACAGGTATTGTCATTAAAAGCCTGAGGCTCTTTTATCTTTATTGACATAATATGCAATATTACTTTTAATATCTTTATAGATAGATTTATGAATGAAATCGACGTGTGTTTGTGACAAAACAACAGCATTTTACTTAATGCGTAAGGATATAAATAATAAAAAAATAAAGTATTTGGTATAGATTTATAATAAGAGACTGTCTGTCTGTCTGTTCTGGCAAATTTTCGAAATAGCTGTACCGATTTTGACGGGACTACTGGTAGATAGTTGATGTTAAAAAATACAAATTCCGGTTCCGATCAAAAAAATCAAACGCACGTACACAAGCGAAGCGAGGGTGAGCGGCTAGTTTTTAATATAAAAAGATACTGGAATGATGTAAGGATTCTAAAAGGCAGTGGTAGCCAATACCCTAGTGGTAAAACTGCATATTCGAGGAAACCTAGTAGGGTTTCGAGAGACATTCAAAGACAGCGTGGTGGGCTATAGCTTGATCCTATTCATATTGAAGCGAGACACGTGCCCAGAAGTGTTACGCTAAAATGGCTTAATACACTTATTCTAGAATACTAGTGCAACTACTTAATTATGTAAAACCTACGTACCATGAGATCCCATGTATAAACTAAATATACACATTTATAATAATGATTTACACGTCATAATATGCTTTTTTAAAAAGCAACATTTAGCATTATAATATAACTAGCAACTCACCCTCGCTTCGCTCGGGTTTGTCCCTAAGTTTAGCGCGAGCGAAGCCGCGGGTTTCTCGAGTTATTTACTAAAATCTTTATCGAGATCACTCTATCGATTGGTAAAAACAGCATGAAAATCGGTGCAGTTGTTTTGAAGTGAATCGCGAACAGACAGACAGACGCGGCGGAGGACTTTGTTTTATAATATGTAGTGATTTTTGTCTTCTTAAATTTTCTATTGTCTTATTTGGCAGGCGCGTTTGCAAATAAAACTTCTAAAACCGGGTTTTAAGAACAATATTAAAAGTTATTATTTTTACATTAAAGAATGAAGTAGCTTTAAAAACTTTTTTTTCTTATTCACGAAATCCATCATTTTTGTTTGATAAGTATTTAAGTACCTAATCTTAAGATGTTAAATAATAATTGCCGATATTAATAAGTTACGCAGAACTAAAGCAGTCGTTTGACTGATCGCAAAAAGTGGTAGGAAAAGTCGTCAGTATTATAGGTAGCAGGTTCTGAATCAACTTAAAGCTCTATCTAGCTTACTCATGCCGTAGAGCTGGGTAAGTAGTTACAAATTTTAGAGATCTATAAGTATTTTAATATATGAACAAATACTATTACAACAATACAGCTATTTTATTTATGCTGTAATTTGTGAGAGGAAACCTGAAATACTTCGCTTATGTCAGCAGTCGTTGGCTTACAGTCAAAACGATTATGAGTACCAAGCAAACTGCCTTATAACCGGTCACTCGCAAATATGACGTTTTTAGGTAGTCCGTAAAAACGGTTTATGGGTAGTATTAAGCGGAATGAACGCCATTTGCCGATTACGCTACAGTAAGCATGTTTACAATGGCGAAAAATTGATACATGGGTAACTGTATCATATTGTGCTATCTTTTTTAAGAGTAACTAGCGACTCACCGTCGCTTCACTTGGGTTCGACCCTTTGTATGTTATAACGGCTATATGTTATAACGGCTATATGTTATAACGGCTAGTATTTAATAGATAGTTGTTCCCTACCTCTGAAGAAAACAAAATTCAAGGGACATTTTTCCGTAGTAGACAGTAACTTATTTTTTTTTTCCAAACTAAAATCTGTCTGTCAAATTTTATTCAGATTCGTTTTAGTGCGATTGAGTAAGAAGCATCCATTCAAACTGTTGCATTTGTAATATTGTCAATTAATGTAATGGATTGGCAATATAACAGTATTAATAGGATTTCTGCTTGCGACTTCGTTTGCCTAAAAAGTGTTATCATTTTAAATATGATTTCATTAGAAGATACTTAATACTTGTTATCATATCTATCTTAGCTCTAAATAAACGCTGAAAATATTTACAAAATTATTTTTTACGTTTATTTAGTATCAATTGTAACGACAATTACAAGTAAGTATTATTGCACGAGATCACGTTACTAGGATAAAAATATCTCTTACCTTTAACTCATTACGAAGAACACTTGCAATGGACTTTTTTAATTCTCTTTGAAAAAGCATACGTTTTTGCGTCTATTACAGACGATTTATAGGTAGTGCATAGTGAGAGATGCAGCGCCTCTGTTATATAGATCGATACAATGTACCGCAGAGAAAAACGCATAATGAAGAATTTAAAGTTTAGTGATAAGTCACCTTTCGATCTTCCATAAATCTTATGCACAACTTTATCCGATTTATGCAAGCATATTTCCCAGTTTATATATAGGTGGTTATATGGGACTTACTAGTAAAGCTTGTTCTGCCCACTAAAACCCAACAGAGTCACCGCTTTAATCACTTACGTACTTAACCATTACGCCCTGACGGCAGGTCTGCCATGGATTCCAACGGTCCATGATGCTATTAGAGAAGTACCAAGAGCAACCCGAATGGCACACTGTCCACCAAGATGTTCCGCCCGGCTGGATTGCCGGACGCTAATGAAAAACCACAACACTTGTCTGTCAATTCCTATTTTTTCCTATAAAAAATAATAATCATAAATAATTAATTATAATTGATTCTATTAATGAAAAGAACAACATGCAATTTTAAAATACATTTAGTAAAATATAATATTGTACGTTCTGTAAATTATTGCTGTTTCATGATTTGTATATATATATATATATATATATATATATATATATATATATATATATATATATATATATATATATATATATATATTTCAAAATATTCGGTACATGTAAATTGATATTATAAACGGCCATCTCACGTCCCACTGCATTGGCCACAACTCGTTCGGATTGTTAAGTGTGCGTTGTATTGAAATGAAATTTGCCTGATACGTTTTAAGCGCAAATTAAGGTTATGGAACTGTAAAATAAAAAATTATCCAACTATTGTTTTAATAGGTGATTTAACTATGTTTACGTTTAGAAATTATTAGATTTATATCTCAATTGTATAAAAAATAAATATAATTATACTAATATTTAAAATCTCTATTTTATAACTATTACTAGACTAGCTAACAACATTTAGAGCTAAGTTTTGATTATTAATTTATAATAATTATTAATAGTTTTCTTAGTGTTGAATACAAAAACAAAAGTATGCCTTTTAAAGAACAACATTTCATGATACATATATCCATCGCTTGATGACTGATGACTCAACGTAGACCTAATTTCCGTTAGTATTAAATAAAGTTGGTATTACATTTTCTTTACAGCATAAATTACAAAATTTGAACTGGAATTGAAAATATTTTTAAACATTCATGCATGGCTGTTCCGAGGTGTAGTTACGCAGTGCAACCTTGCGCTATGCCTCGATGCCGTACTTAATTGCATAGTTTCGCTAGCGAGCTTTACATCACGTGGAGGGTTTTACGCAACAATGTGAAAACAACGATTGCCTATTGGCTGTAATTTGGTGTCGCAGATTATTTGTACATAATTATACGGATATTTACATTTCGATACCTTAGTTCGCAAATCGGTTAACTCCTTTTCAATATTTTTTTCAAAGGCTACCAAAATCAAGAAATACAATAATATTTATTATAAATTCGGAACAATATTTTGTTAATAATTAACGTAATATTCTTAATTAATCTAAAAATATCATGTTGTACGAGTTTGTAACACTCATTATTGAAATAATAACGATTTTAGTGGCCCCTTAAAAAGTTCACGTTAACGGAGTTAGCCGATTTGCGAATTAAGGTATCGATTTGTATTCTTCGTTTACCTAAGTGTTTATTTACATTTCAAATCTGCTTGTTACGTGACGTAGAGTTTCAAAATGTAGAGATCTAAAAGGCAATTTTATAAATGAATATAAGTATGAGCCTTGTGTTGGGACACTAGCACTGGTGGTTCACTAAAGCAAATGTGTCGTCGTAGTAACTGTTGGAATATTATAATAATCTTTTCTTTCCTAATATAGTACTTTATGCTTATAGTTTTATGTCACGTGACAGGCAATGAAATGAAAGTATGCTCAGATCGTATAGCACTTACTTCACTACTTCCTTTGCTCATCTTGCAGGAAATACAACGTGAAATCCGTAAGCATATTGGTAATATATGTACATACTATTCGTACATGTAGTTGTATTAGAAAATTTTGGCTTCTTGAACATATTGGCGTTGGATTATTCATAGTTAATATTAATTATATGGACTACAAACATAGATACAGTTATTAAAATTGCTTTTAATGTTCTTACTTAGTTAGAGAAACTAAATATATTTATATACGTTATCCTAATGTGTGTATCTTAATGCAGAGCGAGCTTTCCGTAACTAAGTGTTATTCAGATGGAGTCAAGTATACCGCTGCTGAAATTGCTTACCTTTGTACAGTATTTACACTTTAGTTTACCCAAAGTTAAGTAAATTACTTTTAAGGTTAGATTTGGCGTAATAATTTTACAAAGTATAAATTACGATTACCTACGATTTTTGATAGTTTTACATAATGTTTCATTAATATATTTAACACCCCATTACTTTTCATTATACTTATTAGTCTCGATATTACAAAATTCAAAATTATATTTGCCTTTACATTATATACAATATATGTTGTAATACCTATGTGTAGGTATTTTAAGGTTTTCGCAGAAATAATTCGAAATAAGAGATTGTTAAGTAGAAGTTTGTCTAATTGACCAAAACTAAAAAGCTGTAAATAAAAAACTATTTACATAAATAAAAACTGTATAAAAGAAACAAAAGAACAAGACGAAGGAACATAGGAAAGTCACATACATATATAATCATAAAATTTGTAATATTTATCTTATAACATATAGTGTTCACTTTGAACGTCTTTTTCATTTCTCCCCGAGTAATTAAAGTTTCTAAATATTTTAACATCTTTACCCAAGTCAGCCAATAAATCTATAAATTACCAATCAATTCTCATAAGTGAAATTTATAATTTATATTACAACGTTATAATGTATGTTAAAGATTTATATATTATGTGTTACCATCTTTCAGTTTACATTTATAGAGTGCTCTATAAACTCCATTATTAAGCCGGCTCTGAAAAATATAGGCATATATGTTATCTTTATTCTACACTTTGATTTGATATGAATACAAAGTTAAAGAACACTTAAATATGCCAAAATGTATTTTATCATATGCAGAGTATCTACTTAACAATACCTAGTTTAGGGAATGTAGGAAAGCTTTTAGCAACAATGAGTATGCTCACCGGTCTGCCATAAGCTTGTTATATAAATGGAATATCGGTTCGCACGAGTGTAGACTAAGGAACGGCTAAACCACCTTTCAACGTTTTGTGATTTAGTTTCTACAACTCGATACGTCTTTTGTGGCAAATCAAACGCTTCTTTCATGTAAAAAGGATTTGTACTGGCGTATTTGTTTACAAGTATAAACTACTAGCAGGTTTATTGAACTAAATTGTAGTACAAATTAATAAAAAAATATTTTTACGCATTAACTCAATTATATTCATATTTTTAAACTTATAACAAGCAGAATGTGAAATCGTGATGTTTTTGAATTTTATTACAATTTTATTGGTAAATGCTAGCTGGTGTCAATTATGCTCATTCAGCCAGTGTTGCTTTTAAACGAACAATTATTATGAAAAATAAACGAATATTTCGAACCTGTTAATTAAAATTATTGCATTGCTTACAATACAAAACAAGTCAATATGAAAGAGAAAGGAGTATTTTATATATTTTGTATTATTTAATTTGGTTTGGATAGTTTATATTCGTAGTTTTTACGCAATTAAAATATAAACTGCAGCATTTTATAAGAGGCTTTGATCACTTTATAAATACTCTTTCATGATATGAGGATAAAGTAGTAAAGTGAAAAAACAACAACATGTAACTGTGATCACAAGATGTACCTGAAAAATACGATAAACTTTTCAGTACAACGAGAGCGGAATGCAACTCGTACTGGAACATTTGTCGTTGCGCTTTCAAAAGCCAGAACAACGAAAACATTTCAGGAATGAGTGGTTGTCACAAGCAGGTACAAATAAATGACGACTGGTGTGACACACAGACACGGAGTGTTATGGGAGATATAGGACGGGTCGGGAATTTAAATGTTAGCTTTCCACGCTGTTCTATCGCGTTTATTTCCTACAAACTGTGGATAGCATTGTGATTGTTGCTTGTACATTTGTCATACTTTAATCGTCTCCCTTTTCTTTTCTATTCGAGGTGATATAATTAAATAAATTATTTTCGATATATAGAAAACGACGTGGCAGATACGTAGGAGTATTTTACGTATAATCATTATTTTATAGAGAAATGCTCTGAATGGTTCATAAAAAACATCTTCTCTCGGTTATAAATGACAGGGTGCTAACAGCAAGGCGTTAGGAAAACCGTAATAAAAGTTTGAAAAGAATTTGAGCTATACTGCGTCTTACAATCGTTCATAATATCGATAATGAATCACTTAAGTTTTGAGTTCTTTATTTATTTCTTCGAAGGGTGGCTAACAAAAACAAACAAATTATTAAAAGTATTAAATATTATCCTATAAAACTTAAGTATTAATATTATATTTTAACAAAGTACCTACTTACTGAATTTCTTTTTATCTCAGCTGTTTTCTTCTCGAAATACATGTGAAGTTGCACACCAGCCATCACTTGTTCATTGTGCTGTAGTAATTTGGCATAATCCCCCTCGCAATGTAGGCCCAGCAGTGGGTTGTTCAAACGGGTTGAAATCCGAGCGCAGACGTGTTTGAATTCTTGTACTTCCCTTTGCACATTATGCATAATTTTCTTTTATGACGTAGTGTTGCACCACTCGATTTTTTGCTTATATTTTAAGTGCCAGTACCCAAACAACTATCTAGTATGAAGCATCATGTGACGTATTAATAAATAAAATGGGACCCTTCTACGTTTATTAGTTATAATCATATTATAGCTAATTGTCTACAGTTAAAAAGAAAGAAATCCAGCCAACTCCTACAACCAGTTTAAATAACAAAATAGAAGAACTACTTATCAAACAATCGGAGAAATTCGAACTAATCTTACAACAGATGAGCACTCTCATGAGTTTCATAGCCACGCTAGTCGAAAAAATTTCAAAATGACTGCACTAAGAGTTGGCACCTGGAACATTAATGGCCTTGCCCCAAACAAAAATGAATTAGAACTGTTGATATATAATAACCAGCTTGATATTGTACTTGTCTCTGAAGCCCACTGCACAGCTAAAAGCAAAATTAACATCAAAGGATGCAATACCTATGTGACTATTCATCCTGACGGAACTGGTCATGCGGGAACAGCCGTTGTGATACGAAAGTCAATAAAACACCAAGTGCTACCAGAATTTAGGACAAACCAAATTCAAGCAACCACAATTGCAGTCGAAACTCGCTGTGGGCAACTGAATTTGTCAGCAGTATACTGTCCACCTAGACATACAATAAGTGCAACAAACTTCACGGACTACTTCGCTACACTGGGAAAAAAATTTGTGGCTGGTGGAGATTGGAACGCCAAAAACATTTACTGGGGCTCAAGGCTAACAACAACTAGGGGCAGGCAACTAAAGCTAAGCCTAGAAGAAAACGACCTAAACCCTATTTCGTCTGCAGAACCGACATACTGGCCTGCGGATCCTAACAAAAGACCAGACTTATTGGACTTTTTCATAGTTAAGGGACTCTCGAGAAATTACGTCAAGGCCGAGTCCTGCTTAGACAGTAATTCTGACCACACGCCTGTTTTTCTAACTGTAAGTACTCTGATCATTTATTATGACAAGCCTGAACACCTGTACAACAACCTCACTGATTGGGAGGGCTTCAAAGATTACATTGAAGAAAACATCGAACTGAAAGTATCGTTAAAGACGCCTGACGAGATAGATGAAGCGACTCAATACATTACTAACCTCATCCAAAACTCTTGCTGGTTAAACACACCAATTCCAACGAAAAATTGCCAATTGGCTGGAAATATACCTCTTGAAGTCAAACTCAAAATATTAGAGAAAAGAAGGTTGCGTCGAATATGGCATCAAACAAGACACAAAAGGGACAAGACAGCATTTAACAAAGCCATTAAAGAACTGAAAATACTAATAGACAATGTGAATAATGCCACGATACAAAGTAATCTGGAAAACCTAACAGCTACAAAATCGACAGACTATTCACTCTGGAAATTTACAAAGGCACTGGTAAGACCACAACAATACAAATGTCCTATTAGAAAAACTACGGGATGGGCCAGGACAAGCTTAGAAAAAGCGAACACGTTTGCACAACACCTAGCCAATATCTTTACACCGAACGGAAGTAGTAATGTCGAGTTTGAAAACGAAGTTGAAAGTACACTACAGCAAGATCTACAATTGTCCACTCCGCCAAGGCCAGTTACGGTACAGGAGCTGAAAGGGGTCATAAATAAACTACAAAATAAAAAAGCCCCTGGTTTCGACCTCATCACCAAAGAAATTATCACACAACTCCCCAGAAAGGCTCTAGTATTTCTGGTGATGCTCTTCAATGGTGTGTTCAGAGTGCAATATTTTCCTAGAGCATGGAAGGTCTCCATAGTGACAATGATCCACAAGCATGGAAAGCCCCCAGAGGAAGCCACATCATATAGACCCATAAGCCTGTTGCCTGTGCTGTCAAAGATGTTTGAGAGGATCCTCTTGAGTAGAATACTACCCATACTCAATGAAAACCAAGTCGTACCGAAACATCAATTCGGCTTTAGACAGCAACACTCGACCATAGAACAAGTGCACAGAGTGTGTGAAAAAATTAGATCATCCTTTGAAAACAAGGAGTACTGTTCTGCTGTGTTTCTAGATATTCAGGCTGCCTTCGATAAGGTGTGGCACAAAGGCCTACTATACAAAATTAAGAAATTTCTACCCCATAGTTACTATCTTCTTTTGGAATCATACCTAGCAGATCGAATATTCCAGGTCAGAGAAGACGGAGTGCTATCTAATATCCATGATATAATGGCGGGAGTACCTCAAGGATCTGTTCTAGGACCCGTCTTGTATACCATCTACACTGCTGATCTCCCTGAAGCACAAGGCGTCACCACGGCTACATTTGCCGATGACACTGCGCTACTTGCAAGCAGCAAGGACCCAACTGTCGCCTCTGCTATTTTGCAGAATAATCTTAATAAAGTGACTGAATGGCTCCAGAAATGGCGAATAAAGGCCAGTGCCACAAAGTCCGTGCACATAACATTCACGCTTAGAAAGGGAAACTGCGAATCGGTAAAAATGTGCGATGTCACCTTACCACAATATGACACAGTTCGATACCTTGGTATGCACCTAGACAAAAGACTGACCTGGAAAAAACACATCAAAGCCAAAAGAGACGAGCTAAACATGCGGTTCAGAAATATTTACTGGTTGATGGCACGAAACTCGAAGCTTTCTATCGACAATAAGCTTCTAATTTACAGAATGATTCTGAAGCCAATATGGACGTATGGATTGCAGCTGTGGGGAAGTGCATGTGACTCCAGTATAAATATCATACAAAGAATGCAAAATGGCATCTTAAGAACCATAACAAATGCACCATGGTTTGTGACAAACACTGAGATCCATGAAGCGACAAACGTAAGAACTGTTAAGGAGGAGATAAAGTTAACAGGGATTAAGTATAGAACTCGGTTGGAAAATCATCCGAATGCCCTAGCTACCGCATTAACAAACATTAGCTACATCAAACGACTGAAACGCCATGATATACAGGGAGTTGGCGACAGATGGTGAAGAACGAAAAGTCTCCTGATGAGGAGCCTCTTCGGCATGACATGGATGGCCTACAACAAATCCGCTCATAGCCTTAGGCTGATCGCAGATATGCACAGAGAAAAAAAAAAAAAAAAAAATTGTCTACAGTGGAAATTGTATAGAATGCCGAAGAAATGTACCTACTTGAATCAAACCTACGACCAGTACCAATGTAAGAAAAAGACCAATAATTCACCAGCGTGTTTTAATTTATTTACTTATTTATAGATAGATAGAATCTGTCTGTTATTAAAAGAAATTCGCAAGTTTATTTTCCAAAGGAAAATGGATATTTATTAAGTATATATTAATAACAGTCGAAGCAATCTTCTTCTTCATATATGAATTAAATAGTAATTCATCTACACCGACTAAAATGATTATTCATTTTGTGCCTTATAATATGAGTGATTGGGCATTTTCATTGCGCAATCTGAATTTATTGCCGTAGATTACCTTGCTTTGATGTACACATCTTTAATATTTACGAAGCGTCCTGTTTATATTATTATCTTGTAAATATTTAAATAGTTTTCTGACCTCATTACTTTTATTAAAAATACACGCTAAAGTTGCACGTTATGTTAGAAACATGATACGGTACCTACTTAAAAATATTGTAAACAAAATATTTGGTGCGGGTCGGACAAGCAATCTCTTTTTAGAGGTCGGTTTTGGCTCTGTCCGTGAACGGTACAGCGATGTTAGTGAAATATTTTTACTGTGCATGGCACTGTTCTAAAAAATACCTTATTAACATTTTATCTAATGTTGAAAAGTTACAATCGTTGTCCAATTGTATTGCATTCCAAAGGACAATTGAATTAATGTATAAAACCTTAAAATAAAACTTTATCTCTATATAATTTTTCAATAAAATTACAATATGTTCGTAGCTGGATTATAAAAAAAAGCTATCAATTATAGTTTTTATAAACGTCGTGGACAGCGAGACCGAACGTAATAATAAATAAATATCGATCCTATTGCGGCTTGCTGCTCTCGTTTTAGAGCGTATTAATGTGGCGGACGGCACTGCTATTTTTGATTGTCTTGCGTCATTTCAGTAATTAATGTTTCAAAAAAGTTTTCGTTATTTGTTTAACATTTTAACAGATAGTTTGTGATTGAAATTAAATTTAATGTACAGAAAGATTTATATTTAAATATTTTTTAATAATTAGTAATTTATAACTGTATTAAATTAATATGATGTCGCAGGCGCAGGGCGGTGACTGGAAGCACGCGAGGGCGAGATGGCCAGGCCGGCCAGCTGATAGCATGCGGGCGGCGGCGCGCCGGCCCGCCCCGACTTAGCCGCTCGAACTAGCGCCACATTCACGGGTACGTTACTTGCTATTTAAGCCTCAAAGGCCTAGTTATTAATAGCTTTAGTCTATTTTCGGATTTGATAGAAAAGTCTGCAAAGGCAAAAAATGTCAGTTATTGATAGCTCGTGGCAATATACGGCATGCTCAAAAGGAGGACACATAATTGCGATTGCTAAGAGGAAAATGAAAAATATATTAAAATTAAATATTTAGTAGTGCCATGCTTGTTACCTTCGGGTAGCAGCCGAATGGGCCGGCACGCCCCGTATAGTACCACTCTCTCACATAAGACCGGCGTGAAGTGGCAGCTATGCTGTCGCGTTTCGTCCGGTAAGTGAGAGTCCGGGAGGCCCACTCCTCATCCCTCCTCCCTTCCTCTTCCCTCCCTTACTCTTCCTTACCTCCTGTCTTATCTCCCTCCTCCCGGAAAGGGAGGGACCCTTTCCTGAAAGGCCGGCAACGCATCTGCAAGCCTGGCTTGTAGATTCCGCCGTTCCATGTATCTACTTACACGATAATGACTTTCACCTATCAATAATGGTTTCCCATCGACATTGAATACAGAATTTTCATTAATAATTTTCTTTCATAAAAAAGTTCATTATGAATTTTGATTCTCTATTTAATAACTTTAGAGATGAAAAATAATACTTACTATATTAGGATTTGTTGTGTAAATTTTCATACTTCTGGAGCCAGCAGTTAGGCTGTGTGTTGTCTATCAATGAGTCAGTACATAAGTTCAAGAATTTAATTAATTACTGATTTAGCGCGGGCGAGGCTGCGCGTACGACTAGTTAAAATAAATAAAATTCCTAAAATAAAAGTAGCCTAAGTTACTCCTTATAACATTGGCTATCTGCGAGTAAAGGACCGTCAAAATCGGTCCAGCTTTTTCAGAGTTTAGCCGGAACACACAGACAGACAAAAATATTAAAATTGATTTTTTGATGTCAGTACCTTTTTTACTTTCATATGCATTTAGTTAAAAACTGTTAATTTTAAATTAAAAACAGACACTTCAATTTCATTTATATGTATAGATGTACAGATGTTTAGATTATGAAAGTAAAATAGATAACCCGGCAAACTCTGACTTTCTATACGTTAAGAAATAGACTTGAGATATCTGGCCGTACTTTTGACATAATTTGTACATTAAACAATAAGATCCCTCGATAATGATAAATAAACTTTTATCATCCCATTTAACTTAGGAGCATGAATTATTTCTGATATTTATCAGCAGTTTGTGATAGCTGCTGACGTAATCTTATTTTTATCACATTTACCTACATTTGAATAAAGTGATAGATATAATTGACGGTTAAATATTTACGTAAATATTATCTTTATATTGTACAAGCGCCCCCCTGGTTTCGCTCGGGTGCGTCACTAGATGCTGACCAAGCAATTCAAGGACATGTTTTTTTTGTCTTCTGTGTATGTCTTCGAATGCATAATATTCCTTAGTCAACTCGTTAACTTGTACTCTTATACTTTAGTTCAATGCTTACGCAATCGAGCACTATTATTTGTATTTTTTTAGATTAATAGTTTTTTAGTTTTAGTCGGTTAAATATGTTAAGTTTTGTTTTACAATTTCTTATCCTAAGTTACTTTTAAACAAACAAGTTGCATGTGCATATATGATCAAATGGCCTCTGAAAAGCCTATATTATGGAACCCAACTCGATCAATTCGGATTATTTATTGCATAAATAATTAATATGCATAAATTGGCACTAAGGGTCCGCCACTTTAACTACATACTCTCCCTTGGTCTTCTAATGTTGCGTAAAACATTAAGGTTTTATTTCTTTTAAAAGTTAGTTTATAATAAATATTTATAGAAATATAATTTGAGGTATTTTGTAATTGCATTGAAACTTTTAGCTAAGATTTTAACATACCTAATATACCTATCCGAAGTGATATTTGTTGCTTTTTCTTTCAAGCAAGTATGTATCGACACTGTATTTTGTGGGCGGAGATTAATAATTTACTACAAAAATCTCATATTATTTAAAATATAGATATTAGATGACGTAAAGTTATATACAAATAAAATGATCCAGAAATCCAAAGAGCAGATGTCTGCCAGGCCTTGTTATTAAAATGATTGTCAGCAGGTCCATCGTATCATTTATTCATTGACTTTACTACTTCTAAGCCTTTTGTCATCGTACAGTTAAGCTTATTAGACCGTTAATGAAATGGCCCTACTACCTAATTAGGCTTGGGCTCAGTAGACTAGTGAAATTACCTTTGGAAACTTTGAATGTCCCCTTGCAACACTGTGTAAGCACAACTTAAAATAGAAGCATAATACAAAAAGTTGCTACAGCACAGGGGATTCGACGACGTTAACTCAAATTTAGTGCAGTAATTGTATATATTATTTTATACTAGCAAAATGTCTGTTTTATATATAAATTGAGTTATATTCCACCTTATATGAGATTGTAACAGATATGTTTTTAGTTAAATTACTTCAATTGTACACATATTGTCATTTAAATGAAATTTATTATATTAATCTCTAGTACGTATTTTATTATCTACTACCACCACTACCACTTACTAATTACTAACTACTAACCTTATAACTGGTATCATAATTCATGTAACAAATTTTTTGATGCAGTTGATGACCGCAGGGACTAAGTAAATAGAACATAGCTTATTTTAGTCTTTATATTTTTATTCTGTAATCCATTCGTTTTAATATATTTTTTAAATATGTATATCAATACAATTACACTTTAATTCCGTATTTCGGTAAGGTTAATTAGTTATTCGTGATTTGAAATTGCATATTAGTTTTCATTTTAGCATATGCCTACATCTTGTATTTGTTGTAGAGATAATTTAGACACACTTTGTGCGGAAAAGAATATGTAGCACGTAACCGTAAGATTTCATGAAATTTATATGTAAATTTAGAACCTTCCAAGTTTTCACGTTGCGAAAGTCACGAAACTGACATTTTCGGCTGAAATCTGTTTCATTTGAGGTTTGTCTTCAATATAGGTTTTGCAGATAGGTACTATACTTTTAACGCACTTCAAAAAGGAAGACGTTCTAAATTTATTTGTTTTTTTTTCATAATGTCGTGCTGTCTCTACTATATAAGTGGCAGTTCTAGTCAGTCCAGTGGTAACACGCTCGCTTAGGAAACCGAGTGAAACGGGTTCAAATTCGCCCCGATTCTCGCCCTCATCTCTGATATATAGTATTCTTTATTGCACTTTAAGAGAATATTATACAGACATTTTAATATAATTTTTGTATGCAAAGGTGGACTTATCCCTAGAAGAGATCTCTTCCAGCCAACCTTTGTTCGTTAGAAATAGTGTTAATGAGCAGGTATAAAATGTGCACATAGCTGATAGTCAAAGATAATTCGTTACTTAAATATTATACATAATTTCATACAATACATACAACATACCGTACATATACTACATACATACATACATACATACATACATACATACATACATACATACATACATACATACTACTAAATAAGGGATAATCTATATAATAGGTTCAATATTTAATAACAGTAATTTAGACAATTTAAGATTGGGTAAGAAGGTGCTGTTTTAATTTCTTCTTGAAGGAATTAATGGAAGGACTAAGTTGAATGTCTTTAGGCAGCTTATTCCAGAGCTTTGAGCCATATACTGAAAAGGAGTGCAAAAGGAAGTTCGTATTGCTCTTGGGTATGTCAAGCATCGCAGTGATGCAAGGCCGCCTGGAACGAGATGGAGTAGGTAGAATTTGGAAACGGGATCGGAGATATGAAGGAGAGTTAGGGTCTTTAAGAATTTTGAATCATTTCCAACATAATAACCAGGTTTTCCAAAGTTTTCTAAAGAGATGTGTAGTCCAACAATTCGCATTTGTCCAGCGTGGTGGGCTATGGCTTGATCCCCTAGTGTCATATGCCTGTGCCCATCAGTGAGACGTTTAAATAGTTGAAGAACAGTGAGACGTGAATATCTACTACATAATGTACCGTATGTATCCACTATAATTTTCCTGCTAGAATATTCGCTACGTAATCTGAAATTATGTTTCCTTAAAGAATACATTAATTCGCCTACATTCGTAGAAAGGCGGCGTAGCAACCGTCTGTAGTCCCTACATGCATGAATAAGTAAAAGCTGTGAGCAAGGTGCAAGAAAATGAGAGATTTGTAGACTATTTCGTTAAAAGGCCTCGCTGTGCACAGCTGGAAATCCGCACAGTAGAACGTTTAAATTGGTTCTAAATTAAGGCAAATGAACTATACTATTATTCTATTTTAAACTGATTAGAAACTGATTGTCATAATATAGTAATTTGCTTTTGTTATTCATTTTAATAATTCAATATCTATATACTACTAACATATTATTTTATTTTAAAATCGATGTTAATATAAAAATGTAAAAACTTAACTAGACATTATTAAAAATAAAAGTTTATATGACTTATGTCGTGGTTGTTGTGGTGTACATTTAAAGTATTAGGTATATCAACTGCAGTATTTCGTAGAACACGAGTTCTGTTTGCTCCTGGTAATTAGAATCGTGTATTTCATTTATTGTTTTGATATCTTTTTTATGCATTAAATTTAACTTTTTAGAGTTTACTGTCGTTAAAAGGTCATCTTTATTGTCGCCTTAGTTAGTCCATTGAATTTTTTGTACGTAAAATGTATACTAAACAAAAATAATTATTAGGTTTAAAGGAAATCAGATGATGGTGACGCAATAACTATATAGATATAATATATTTAAATTTATAGTTACATGAGGACCGCATACAATCATTTTTCAATTTCCTATTCACTCATGAGGTTCCTATGACAAATGTCAACAGAGTTTATTTTATTTTCTTTTCGAATATGAACTTTATTCGATTTGTATTCCTGATGTAAATATACAAGTTTCAATATGTGGCCACCGTAATGTGGAAATGTACACATGTGGCAGGTAACGGCTAAATTGTTATTTACATATACTTTAGTCAGGTATTGGGTTACTTTCCCCTCTTACATTTACGATATTTTTATAGTTTACCTACTGTAGAGCTTCTTTCAAGTTATTCGCTTAGATTGGAAGTGAGAAAAGTGATACTGTTGTTATTATTTTTATACTTTTCTGTACATATATATTTTATTTTTCTATTTTCTCTATGTATTTAGTTATGTTTTAATATATTTAAAACTTTCTTAGATTTACGCGAATATTTAACTTATTAATAAAGCTATCATTCTAATCATGGTCTAGACTTAGTCTCTATCGTAACCATATTGCTGTAGAATATTCGAAACGAAATTTCCATGACAATGTGTTTAATATTTGTAATAAAAACTATTAAAATTTAATATCTATATAATATTATTATTTTTTCAGTTATATAACAGAGTAAAAGTGTTTTGGCATTCACGTTCACAACCGGGTTTCGTGTAAACGTATTTAGGGACCTAAACATACCGCCCTTAATACAAGCAAGCAAACTTTGTGCAAAATCAACTTGATTTACATGCCACAGTTTTCCTCGGCTATCTCAAACTGAATTTATTATGAGCAGGCTTTGATAATGTCCGAAATGCATCACTTGAAACGAAGAGGGTAGGTAAGGCATACAGCAGTCCTCGTAAACAACACATGTTTACGACCTCCAGTTTCGCGAGTACAACGCTCTTTTTATAAAAAGGAATATGGTTTGCTCTATTTGTTTTACTTACAACTTTCATGCGGCTAATGCTAACCTCGGTAGGTGGATGATATGATACCTTAAAATTATCGTTACTAATAGATGAAGGCTAAGTGTACTTATGTATTTATGTCGATTATTTACTGTTTCTACTTTTTTCAATCAGCAATAATAACTTGTCATCATTTGACGTGCATATGATAATTTATGGGTTGAAGAGTGGCTACTTTTTATTCGTATACATTACAAGTATCCTAGGATACAACATAAGGGATATATCTTTTATAACATTATAATAGGTCTATATTAATCATTATAATCTGCAAATGAATCAGGACCTCCTTAAGATAACTTCATCAAAAAATACTCAGTCACTCAGTCAGAATGATGGACGAGAAGCGTATGAATTCGAAGTGGAGAAAACTTAGCGAAATAAAACTTTCTGTGTTTTACCTAACTTTACTTATCCGCTTCACAATTGAAGTGCTTTAGTCTTTAGTTAACTTCAATCTGTTGGGATAAATTGAGTAACAGTTTTCTTTGTTTTAGTTTGAGAGGGATAATGTTTTACATGTCATAAATTGTGATTATTTCATTATTATTAACAATTGGATAAAAAGGGAAGAATATGCATAGAAAATTTTTTCGCTATATTTAGTTTTAAGCAATTAATCTTAAAAATGAACGTTACTAATTTTAAATAATGGTTGAATCTAATAGATCAAGATCCGAGGGCCGCTATATTCTAAGTAATCAAATTTATGGGATAAAGTAGTTTAAGCACGTACTTTGAGTGTACGCGTACCCGCTAGTTTGGGCCGACGCGACGGTCAATTAAGAGGTGCCGGTGTTTTTCTTAAAGCCTCTGTGCTGATTTTTATATATTATATTCTTTATTGAACTGTAAAAACACATAGGGTAAGGTGTTTGCCCAACGTACACTAGTACATTCACAAATTAAATATAACAGAAAAACTAAACACAAACATACAGATGCCTTTGCTTGGGAGTGTAGGCATACTAGCCGCCGTTTAGTAAGCTAAGCTTCACGTCAATCCCGCCACGCTTTTTGAGCTGGGAAACAAAAAGTTTTTTCGCGCGCTGAAAGTCAATTTTTTACTGAAGTTTAGTTCGTATTTATAAATATTTTTTTATGTTTTTTACAATACAGCCATAATCAACTGATGTTAAGATTGTTTATTTTGCGCTTTAATAGTAATATTTTTTATACTAACTTAGAATTTATCTATAAAATTGTAATTTAGTATTGTGCGGAGGGTGAGGTAGGTACATTCGTACACTACTACAGGGGTACATTCGTACGCGTACGAATGCTTCCCCTTTTGATTTTTATTTCGACTAATACATCAAATATCGATATTTCTTTACATTAACTAAATGGAATACCTTATTCTTATACATTTACTTATAGATTTCATTTTTTGACATACCTACTATTATAAAAACATTTTTTATTGATGTGAAACTTTTCATAGTTTACTTTGCTTTTACTAGTTGCAGAATCATGGTGCAGTTTTTATAAAATAGGGTATGCGAACCCTGATACTATGAATTTAGCGATTAATCATATGAGACAAAAATATGGTTGTCAGGTTTAACAGATACGCCTAAAAACATTTACTAATTAGAAAAGAGATATAAACAGAAAGAATTGAAGAAATTAGAAAATAGACAAGGAAAGGAAAACTCGAGCTATACTTTAGCTTGAGTTTTCCTTATTAAACAAACTACAAATTACAAATTTTTAAGTATGATAACAATCATAGTTAGTTAGTATTATTATAAATAAATATTCTTTATGAGTTAGTAAAAGTTATCTAGTTTAATAGGATTTTTAATTACGCTGTATGAATCCTCCACATCCTGCCTGCTGTACGAACGCGCCCCGCGCGTGGGTAGCATTCGTACAAATTCCTCATCGTAGAAAAATGGCTATAACTCTTTAACCTTGTGACAAAATAGTTTCAGACTTTTTTGTAACTAACCACGATATATTTATTACAATAAGGTGCAGAAATTAAATAATTTTGACAATTAATCATAGAGTAAAAAAATAAAATTTAAAAAGTGTACGTGGGGCAAACACTTTCCCCTACAGTAATTTCAAAACAATTTAAGTTTGCAAAGGTGGACTTATCTCTAGAAGAGATCTCCTCCAGCCAACGCATGGAAGTAAGAGATAGTGGTTAAAAAAAACGGGCCAAACACGTGCAAAAGTAATAGAATTCAATTAATTATTATTAATACCTTACATACAATATATCAATACACATATATCTACAATCTACATATGTTTATATATACATATATACATACATATATAATATATATACTGTATAATAATAGCTAATCTGATAATTAATTGCACTTGCAATACTGAAATAGTTGTGATGTATGAAACAATCTCTAGCAATTCTTCCTAAACATATCACTTCCATTAACCCATACCCGATGTTTAAGGTTACTTTAGTCACCGTAGCCGTAGGTTCGAATTTGATATGATGTATTTATAAAATAATCCAGTCGGAGGTTAATAGTCATAGGTGTGCCGAGTGCTTATATCCGCTTAAAGCTGGCGGGTTAATATAATTGCGAGCGGGTAAATACCACTTACTACCTACTATTAAATTATACGCTTAAACTTCATACAGATTTAGTTTCTTAACGGTAAGATATGATTTATAGGTATAACGTTTTATTTATATGTACGTTTATATTTAGATATAATGCGGCCTTGGAATTGTTAATTGGCTTGCCATAAAAATAAATAATCAATAGTCATATTATATAGTATACACTAGCGACTCATCCTCGCTTCGCTTGCTTCCGCTAGTTAAAATAAATAAAATTTTTACCTCCTCCTTTTTTAAAGTCGATGAAGTAAAAGTCACGTCAAAATCGTTCCAGCCTTTTCAGTTATTAGCCGGAATAAACAGACAGACAGACAACATTTTAAAAAATTGATTTTTTGTTGCTAGTATCGTATATACTTTCATATAGATATATAGATTATGTATATATGGAACACAAGGATTTTTATCTGTAATAATAAAGTATAAGTATTTTATGTAAGTAGTACTAATAATAGGTAATTAAGTTAATCATTTTGCATTAAATTGCATAAAAGCAGATACTATCTTATACAGAATTTGCCACAGAAGTCTGAAATCAAATTTGAACGAAAAAGGAAATGTTAATAATAATCGGATCCAACATCAATCAGAGTTGTTTCCGGCGTAAAAAGACGTCTTCGAGAAATTTTCGACGAGTACTAAATAAACGGTCCTTGGGGTCGATAAATAAAAAATGAATATTTTTTGTAATTTTATGAGATGTAACGAATAACATTAGCTATCAAGTGAAAGTCTCGTCAAAATCTGTCCAGTGCAGTCGTTTCAGACACAGAGCTTATTTGTCAATTCCGTGGTTTCAGAGATTAACCGGTATAAACAGACAAAAGCACTTGCCAATAAATAATATAAATATTTTGCCAATATATATTTTTAAAATGATGTCCACAGAGCATCGTAGTTTTTCTAAAATCCTATAGAAAAGCCCGCAGTAGCATAATGTCGTATTTCTTACGGAACACCCACAATAATAATTTTCATATGATTGTATTTTCATGGGTTATACTTTCAAAGTGAATAATTTTGAAAGTATAACCTTATATGTATAGTATAACTTGACTAATATACCTAATACGTCTAATTTTATTTCCAAGCATCTAAGGTGAAATTTGCTCATTGCAATCCTAAATTATTAATAATATAATAATGTATAGTTAATTATAGTACAGTTAATAAATAATGTAGAAGTTCATGGATTTAAAATTATCAAAAAAAAGAAACTATATTCACGTTACTGTGTGGAGTGGAGGCGGTGTATGCCTATTTATAGGATGTTATAGAATTCATTCAGTGGCGGCTTTGTTGAACTGGGAAGTTTTTTAATTATTAATTAAAAGACCTAATATTCTAGAAAAATCCACGATCATTAGTGTATCTTTTAAGATATACTCACAAAATTTTATATAATATTTAATAAAAATGATTATATTGTTGGTAATATAAATTAAACCTATACTGAGTTTATGGTAGAGCTTATTAGCGAACCACCCACAAATTCATCACGCCGCGCTGTAACGATTTTAAATAGAGATAGATACTCGTATTAAGGTGGAGGTTTAAAAAATCCTTAGATTGAGATTAATTTAATTGTAAAAATAGTTAATATAATTGTGTTACATAGTATATTAATGTAATTGTATTATAATATTTAAAATTATTGCAATTTCCTAGTAATATCAGTATATAAAATAAATATTATTGCTTTGTACATATAGTTAAGTTTACTTGTAATTTCCTTTAATATTAGAAGATTCGGATAACATTATGTTATTTTCCACGTTCAGTCTGGATTCTCTTTTCATAAAGGTTTGATGATTAAAATTATGTACATATGATAAACCGATCAAATCTTATTGATTAATGGATTTAGATGTTACTATTATATAATACTTCAGTAGAAAAATGCCTTTGTCAAGTCGTGGGATTATTGCTCAGCAGTTGTTGCTGCCTACGGCTGCGTTCTTATTCCTAATTCAATATAGTTCCCGATACGACAAAATATTTTCTTCCTTTCTACTTCACTTTTATAGAAACGATGACACCCCGTTTATATTGAATAATACGTTTATATTCTAGGCATTATTGTAGTAATTCTACCAACTGAAAAAATTATTTAAACTCACGACTTTGGAAAATGCATTATTATAATATAGAAAACTACGAGTATCTGCAATGATAGTGGGTAAGTGAACTGTAGGTCAAAGTTCTCAACTTACCTCTCGGTTGTATAAAAAGCTCTTGAAAACAAATCAGTATTTTTTTGCGCAAAGCTCGTGGTTCGTGCCACGTGCGGGCTACGAGCGAATTTCAATATACTCGTTGTGTAACCGTCAACGAACATTTAAGGCAGTTTTAACGTTCGTGTTTTAAGGGTGACGAGTATGAAACAATCGTTGAACCACCAAAACGCACGACTGCTCATACCTCATTCCTCCTATATGGAACCTTCGTCATATGCCTTCATTTTGTCTTGTCTTAGAATGGAATTGCTGTTTATTTAGGGTTTCACAGCCGAAAGACAAAAACAAAACCCATTTAATTTTAGTACCTTCATTTGTTTATCTGCATGTATGTATGTCACAGCCATATTATTTTTGTACAGAAGATAAAAAATATTAAACTATTATAATAGTCATGCTAGAAAACTTTTGGTATGTGAATTACACTTATTTTTTCTTAACATTTAAAAGCTAAGGCAATTTAATATTAACCTTAAACTTAGTTATGTAGTTTGATAAAAGAGGACACTTTAATTCAAAACACATCCTGTTGGAGTTTCTCTCGGACTTATTTTAGTTTGCAAACAAAGTCATCTTCACATACTTCTAACTTTAATAGCATTGTCTGCGTCATTTTCAATAAAAACTTTTCCTCGTTATTATTATTCCTGTTCTTTATACCTATTCTAGAGATATAGGTAATATATGTATTATTCATATAGTTAATCTTTATCGATAGCAGCGTTATATAAAAATGCAAAAAGACATTTGTTAGTTCGTCCATCATTTACGTACAAATACGATAAAAGTATTTTAATTTTCAGAGACATTTGGACTACCTTTAATTTAATGTTATATCAATATAACGCATAAGATAATATTTTAAAGGTTAGTTAGGGATGTAAACTTGTGTAAACGACAATTTTATATAGAAGTTAAAAAAAAATGGGTCATGCTACATATATGTACCTAACGGAGGGAAGAAAAAAGTTCAATATTCATAGGTTTCTGTTTATTTCAGTAACATACATATTTCTAAGTAAATTATTATTATTATTATTATAAGTAATTTTTATTGAAGTCAATAAATAGGAGAGTTATGTGCTTCTAAAGTAGTCTCTCACTATCGAAGTTTTGAGGCATGGGTCAGAAAATTCTGCGCTTTCGAAACATTTTGAACGTAAATTATGTTGAAGAAGATATGTTGAATAGTTTTTGAGATATTTCCCTTTTCAGGTCTTCGGCAGCAAAATTATTATTTTTTTGAAGAATCAGTGCTTAATATTGCAATAAAATAGAAACTTATACTTGTTCTCAATAAAATTAATATCGTAAATACTCCAGGGATCCGGCCATCCCGAGTGCGAAGCCAAGAATATACTGAGAAGTAGTCCACCTTGATGTACCATGTTGGTTTCTCCTGGTACTTCTTTGGCAGAATAATGAACCGTTAGAGCAACCCAAAGGTTGATATGCTTCCGCAGGGGCATCGTTAAGGCGTCATAATTGAGTACTTACGATTACGGAGATTAACTTTGTAGGGTTAAGTGACTAGTAAATAAAAAAAGTAGAGTAATATAACTCTATGTTCACATTAAATACATATTAATGATTTTAGCACGAATTTTTAAATTTATTTCTCGGATATTAATATTGAATAAAGAATTCCCGTATATATTTCGTAGAGGATAGTCGTAGTAGGAATTCAACAAAGACGGCGTAGCTTTAGTAATAACATTCCGTCCCTTTGAGCACAGAACCCTAAAACGTGTTAAAGTTATCTCGTCATATGTCAACGGACAAAGCGTCATGAAATTTTTGCTGTTGAAATACATTTTGATCCTAAATATAAATTATACTATATTTGGGAATGTGTGATATTATTAGTCGATTTTATGTATACGTAATACATAATATATGTGTAGTAGTTTTATAAAAAGTCCTAATATGAAACGACATCATTTAAATAGAGATTTTGACTGTATGGAAGTTTCAGTTCGTCCTCGATTAGATACCTATATTCGTTTTGCTGCCACAGACTTTTATATAAATTGCATAATGTGTAGACCTCAATCTAAATTTGGATCTTTTCATCCAAATGGAATGAAACTTGGCGAATAGGTATTCTAAAGAGATCTAGTTTCATTGTATAAAATATTTTCGTTCAATCAATTAGAAACATTTCAGATAATTTTATGCTCACAAACTCTATGCACAAGGGAAAACTTGGATTGTTTTCTGTTTTATCTTCTATATTAATAGTATTTTTATCATCACGCAATAATATCTCCACAATAATATTTTAAAAATATATATTTATAAGAACTCAGGCCATTGGGTTTTAATAAAGAAATCATTACTAAATTTAAACACATTAAGCTACACAAAAAGAACTGAATATAATTAATTCATTTTCAATTTACCTAGAATCTGATCATTGGATCTGATTGATGAATAAGTAATATTTTCGTGGTCTGAAAGTTTGGAAACTTGCCTAAAAATTTAACGTTGCTGTCATTATTTTCGTATTCAAGCTGCAGAGATGAAAAGTCTGATAGACTTAAGCGAGGCATTTCCAAAGTTTACTTTTGATGCAGTTCACTGATATTTCATTTGATTATATTATATATACCAATATTTTCTTATACATAATATTTATTATTTATATAACTCACAAAACAGAAAATATATTATATGAATTAAAAGTATCTAGTGGCGTATTTTACTTATAGGTGCATTATAGTCTCAAGTTGATTTATATTGAGGCTTTAAGTTAATTCCTTATAAGATTTATTTTGTGGCAGACTAATTTTAGACAATTACAGTCTAGGGATTTACAAGAAAACTAATATCCAATCTAGAGAACGCGACATCATTTAAATGCTTTATTTTCACTTTAATAATAAAAGCTTATCATGTTTAATTTAATATATTAGTGTTAGAGTATCTATTTTATTCATCTATTCATAAAAGTACTATAATATGTATGAAACATAAAATATTTTTCATTATTTTTAACAGGAAGTAGGCCATCCACTGTGGAACACTTGTATTTATATTATAATTATAATGTTAGAAGTATGATTTATGTACGTATCATTAATTTGATACGTCTATTAAATAAACCTGCATTTGCTTTAATGTAACTTACATAATATTACCACGTCGACTACTACTTTTTGTTGCACAGCAATTTGTCTTTTTCTCCTAGTGGCGCCGACGTTGCGCCCACATGCAACTGCTGTGGGTCTACTTAACTACAGGGCTGTCAGTAAGGCCTCTTACACGAACAAAATTATCTCAGAACTAACCTTTATTTAATCAGTTAAAATAATATTATTTTAACTTTTTGTTATTTAATTATACTTTGATACTTTGATTGTTCAGGTTTCTACCGATAGTGCTACATGCATTCATTTGAAGTAGCAACTTGGCCGAATTTTCGTAAACCATGCAGTAACATGTAGTATATAGTATACAGCAGTCTTATATATGTAGATACTTTGTCTTTCTTCTCGGTTTGTCACTCTGGTGCCAATTTCGATTTTTTTTATTGTTCGCGCAAACACCGAACAAATCCGCGACAAAGTCCGAAAATATCGTTTCATTTATAACATTCACTATTTATATTTAAAGATAAACTAGGTACACTAAATAACTCAAGCCTCGTAGCTTACCATAGAACTAGATGGTGCTGTGTGTTAATGACTCAACATAATTCATTTAGTTATATCTACTATATATGTTACAGTATAACAGCACTATACGACGAGACTAATTTAAAACTGTAATAAATAAACCCCCATCCCAACCATATGCTATAGTTGTTCTGTCACAACATTAGCTGGTTCATAAAAAAGTTTTCGTATAAGTTTGAACAATAAGTATAGTAAAAGAAAAAATTACGGCTATAAATTCAGTTAACATGCGCGATGAAAACAAAGGAGTGGACTTTGGGAAATAAGCCTGCGATATTTTGTTTCCTATACCATGCGAGGTTATCTCAAAAGCTTAGCGGTCATTTATAAACTTGTATTTTTTTCTATTTTATTGTTTTACAAAAAGTCGCGTTAAGCCTCAAATATAAAAAAATATATGCTAAAGTACCTGTGCTTTTTGTATAAATGAACTAGAGGCATTATTTTGTAAAATGTTTATATGCGAGTATACGCCTGAGTTCATTATATGTAAGTCTCTGGAGTGTAGTGAATATGGTTTGTCTAAGGGCTTGGCGTTTTAGTATACTATGTAATTGTGACGATCGCTGACGACGTATTACGATACATAAAGCAAGACGACGAGTCCCTTGCGCGTAGTTTACGTCGCCATGTGTCCGTTATATCCTGAGCTCCTATCATCAACGTTTTATTGGAAACTGGAAGGACCAATCAATTTCCTGTCCTGTTTTTGTTAGATACTGTCCGACAGCAAAACCGTGGACATGTATTCATATAGTGACAAGTATGACATTGATACAGGTGGCAAACATATTATGACACAATTCAAATAATAATCTGATGAATGTAAAGCTTTTCATATACACAAAAATGTACCTATAGAAATGATAAAAAAAATAAGTTCTCTATCATACTAGAATCAGGTTTATTTGTATATTGAGTAAACAAATATTTTTAATTAAAAGTTTACTAATAAACTTTAATTATACAAATTGCATTAACAATATCAAAATAATTTCAGCCAATACAGTAATTAACTACTTGCAAACTGGAATGAAATGACTGCTGATGTGATTTCAATTTTTGGTAGTCTAATTTGTTAATTGTTTGTGATTTGATTAAGTGCTTTATAAATTGTATTTTACTTTTTTTAACCTACTGTTGGACATGGGCTTTATTTCAATACGACCCCTCGTATCAGACTATAATCTTTCACTATGGCGAAGTGCGTTGCGCGAGTACCTGCTGACCTGTTTCGCTGCTATCCATACATACAAACTGAAAAAAATAACTTTTATCAGTACATATAACTTATAAAAATCATTTAATTTATTTCGACTTACGCCCAGTGAAGCGGAAAGGTTTGCTAGTATTGTATTTGTGTGGATTTTTGAAATCACCAAACTTTTTTCTTATACGACAATGTATGTTCTTCTATTCGAGAATACAAAAACAGAAGAGTAATTGGAGACAATAGAACCTTTAATTATACAACTGTATTGATTTTACGACTTCGTTCTTTCTCGGACACCTACATTGTTATTTATTGCCTCCTGAGGTTACTTGAAACCATCTTTATTGCTATTGCTAATTAAATGAATGATTTTGTACGTTTTAAATTGTAATTAGCTGAGTCTTTATGGAGGAAAATACCTACTATTTATCTGTTTAGTCTAGGCGATAATATTAAGAAATAATTAAAAAGTATTTTATGGATCTTGACTACTTTTCTTATTGAATGAATACATTGAGTTAAAAATTGGCAGAATAACATTTACGCCTATTAATTTACAACATTATAAATACACAGGCTACGTAAAACTATAGATTTCGTCCTTGAATTGTAATTTACCTTATACATATAAATACTAACGTACAGGTGCCGAAGATGGCCCGGCTCCTAAGATAGCCCACTTTTAAAAAAATACAGTTATGATTATTCGAAACATTTGAAATTTCGCGAGCTTGTGCTACTAATACCATATACAATAATGCAAGTGTATTTCATTACCCGCGCGTCGCTATTTTGAAGACAGATGGCAGTTTGCTTGGCCACGTCAAGAAGATACACATTTTATAACGTCCATTATCTAAATACTTTTGAAAATTAACAAATTTAAAACAAATGTCTTTGCTCTAAACTGTGAAAGTTCATATTTAATCTATTTATCATCGAATTACAGGTGAATGTTATTATTTTATTTCCTTTTTTGTATTTTTACGAGATTATACTCAACCCGCGTGTAATTTCCTATCATGGCCCATAGTATAATTCCCAAACATAGCCCGGGCCTTTCTAGGATTATTGAAATGTAATGTTTATATATTTCTTTTTTTTTAAAGTTTGACTTGAAAAGCGATGAATTATATAGGCCAGAAAATAACTAAAGATTTGTTTGATACTGCTAAAGAAAAAACGGCGAAGAACACTAAAATGACAATCATAAAAACTAAACTAAGCATACGAAGTCAGTGTGGGTTTAACCAAAGACGATGAGGAGCAATTCATAAGTCCAGAGTGCAATCAAAGTAAATTCACTTTTGAGATTCTTTTTAGTTTTTTTAGGAGTGTACACATTCAATTAAAGACAGTAGCGTCTAATTTGTTATAATTAAGTATATTTTGATGGATCTCAATGTTAATTTTCTGTATTCCTTAGATAGCCCGCCTATGAACGACATTAAAAAAATGATAGAAAAGAAAAACTGATTTATTTTTATTTTGATAAGTTACTTTCAAAATTGATCTCAAAGTTAAATTTTATTTTATTTAGTGCTTTGTTTTTATTTTACACTTGATTTTCATTTTGATAGATTTAAGATAGCCCATATTTAAATTTTTGGTTGATTTTTTACCTTTTATGAATAATGTTATGAGAAGGATGTGTTTTTAATATGATGTTTTATGTTAAAAGTGTTTAAGTGTTTATAATGCATATATTTTCATTAATATTTTTCGGGCCATCTTGAGCGACCAGCTTCCCAAGATAGCCCAATACCGAGTTTCTAAAAAGTGTTTACATTTGTGTTAAAATGCTAAAAGCTGTACTACTTTTTTACATATTTTGTTACTCAAATAAATATATTACAGCTTCCACTATGTTTTTTCTTTACTTTACTTATCTGGAAGATTTTATGAGGTTTTGAAGTTTAAGTGGGCCTTCATTGGCGCCTGTACCTTAGTAATACATAGCTAATACATAGCTTATATGCCTGTTTTATTGCAGTAGTGTATTTTTGTTAGCTGTATTTGTGTACATACACATTATATAGCTGTTATATGCTATACATAAAATTGATAAAGGCATAAAATACACGCGTCATAATTAATATGTATATCGTAGGTACTAGATATCGCCATATTACAACAGATAACGACTCAGGAATAACGCAATCACCAGCTTGAAATTGTATTATCTTCACAAGCACAGAGCTGATTTGACATGTCAATATGAGCGTTTTTATTACACCACGCTTATGTCAACAGTTGTAAAAACACTTTACATCGGTAACGATTACGAGTTGGCCAAATAATGTTAAAAGGCACTTGTGAAAATCTTTTTTTTTGCATATTTCTTTTAATAATATAAAAAGGCTAAATATTTATATACCTACTGTTTTAGATGAGCATCATATTACACGGGAAATTGATAAATTAAATGAAACATTAAGTGATAATTGATAATTCAAATATATTTAATCCATGATTTAATCATTGGCAAGAGATATAATAAGAAAAATTTGAAAAGAAATGCCTTATAAATTTATTACGTAGTATATTATTATTATTGGTTTAGTCCTCGTTTTTCGAAAACTCTTTACTTACAATAAACTGTTACGACGTTAATGCTGACTGACTGAATGTCTGGTTTAGATTTAATAGAAGTCACATCAAGAGCTTTTAGAATGTAATACATGTCAAATGAAGAAGTCCTTTAGAAGCTAGCAACTTAACCTCGCTTCGCTTGATGCAGCTTCGTGTGATTGGTTTATATACTTTTTATAGCGAAAGGTAGGCTTTATTAACTTACATTAATTTCAAACGTACAAACTTTACCTCTGTATGATGTTAATATAAAAAATAATAATAAATATATAATGAACACATATGTATTGTAGTAGTAAATTGTATTTTGTTCACTAGGCGCGCTGGAGGGCGGTCAACTGGGCGGCGGGGGCGGCGGCAGCGCGCTTGGCGCGCTGCGTGCGGCCGGCTCGCCGCCCGCGCCCAGCCTCGGTGCCAGCCGGCACAGTCTAATAGGTAAATGCTTAATCTTAATTGATCTCTTACAAACGTCAAAATTTGCATGTGTGTATGTTTGTATCTGTTTTTTACTTTATTACTCTAAAACGGTACGGATCTGAATGAAATTGTGTAGACTATAACCTGAAGTAACACGTCATAGGCTATTGGAGACATTTATTAACACATCCAAGTGTATTAAAAGTGAGACTAGTATGGTATAAGAAAAATAAAACATTTATAAGTAATTTGAATTACAGGATTTTTATAAATTTTGTTACTAACCGTAGTAGGTATGTGTTATTTCTATCTCATCAAATCAGTTTATTTTCTATTACGCTTCAGCATAATGAAATATTAAAAATACAAATATTATAATTTTGGCAATTATAAAAATATTATTAATGTGACGAATATAAATAAAATCAATATGAAGTATATTATATAGGTAAATTTAATTATACTTAAAATTTTGTTACACTTGAAATCTTACTTTTTCTCAAGACTCTAAGTGTGAATTTTAATATAAAAGTCATGTGTGACATTTCTCGGTTATGTAGCTTAAATGTTGCGGCATATTTTAATTAACGAAATTCCAAGTCTAAGTGTGTCCTGAACAAATTGATGAGTTGTATATTGCGGGTACTGAGGACGTCGACAGTTCTCGAGGTTACTCGTAAATCTACGTTACGCGGGCTGGCCCAACTCTTGATTAATTAATGAACACTCTCACTAAATGCTAACATACATGCGTATTGTGTAGAAATAGTCATTTGTAGAAACAAACGGCACATTCTAATGTAGGCTTTGTTTTAGTTTTATTAAAACCTTGTATAGCTTCATGTCGATTTAAAAATTGTATGTAAAATTTTCTACCTGATTGTTTCATGACCGCCGAAATAAACTAATTGGATCTAAAAACTAATTGGATCTATAAACACTAATGTGATATGGATAACACCAACTTTTTGAACTGTAAAATGTTATCTTGAAAAGGTATAGAAATGTATACGGAAACTGCTATATTACTGCTTAAGTTATTTTATTCTCCTATCTCATGT
The DNA here is from genome assembly GCA_905231865.2 of Boloria selene. NCBI lineage: Eukaryota > Metazoa > Arthropoda > Insecta > Lepidoptera > Nymphalidae > Boloria > Boloria selene. The sequence continues at coordinate 7,211,031 of HG993133.1, forward strand.
TAGTATTGTTTTTTCGTCTATAATAACTCCCAATTTTCCTCTCTGTACATAATATTTTCTTACGAATTTAGTAAAAAGTTAAGATATTTTGACATTACGAAGAGACTATATGTATAGATAAAATAAACGAGAAGAGATAATATGTATAGATAAAATAAACGAGCTAAGTTAAAGAACATAGCTAGTAGTATGACTAAAGTGTGATATGGTTAAAGTAGATAATCGGGGAAATGTGAGAATTCTATTTCAGTAAATATGGACAAAATTATTCATGTGGAATACGTGCGCAATGAGGAGTCGGAAACGACTCAGATAAGTACTGGGGGGATTAACCAACTTTCTTCATTATCACAACGTACGCGAGGACATGAATGTAATTAATAGGGAAATATAGGAAATGAGCTCGGTATCTGCGTTCCAATTACAAATTGTAATTTCATTCAACAGTTTATATTGTGTCGGGAGCTTTATCAATGTATCGGTGCGGCGACTGTGTACATTCTCGCCACATATACCAAGGTTAAATATTTTGAATGATTATGATTAGCTAAATATTTCACAATTAATTTGAAAAAGTTGTTGTTAGCCATGGTACTACTATAATTGTAATTTTTTTATAGCTTATTAGCGACTCATTCTCGCTTCGTTCGGGCTCGTCCCTAGATTTAGCGAGCGAAGTCGCGGGTTCCGCTAGTATATTAAACATATAAACCATAGTATAAAGTGTTCTCTCTCTTTATACTATGTATAAACCTTCCTCTTGAAACACTCTATATATTTAAAAAACCGCACCAAAATCCGTTGCGCAGTTTTGAAGATTAAGCACAATACATAGGGACAGACAGACAGCAGGAAGCAACTTTGTTTTATAGTATGTAGTGATTATGGCGAAGCTAGGTTGCACTGAAATTAATTTTGAAACTGCCAGTTATTATATATTTATACGTATATTAGAAATATATTACATATTATTTTACAAGCACAAGCTGAGTAATTTAACACGCACAAAAGCTAATAATGAGCGAAGAAGAAGAAGAGAAATTTACCGGATGGACTCATTTTTACAAAAAAACATTTCTCACATTCAGTAATCAAATGGCTTTTGTATAAAATCTCGTTACTGGAATGTCATTACGGTAGTAATTCCCCGCTGACAGTTTACAATTTGACAGTGGGATAATGCGGGTCGGGGGATAAATAGCTAGTGTTAAGATTAATGTATGCGATACATGTGATTAACGCTACCAATTAGATTGTATGTAGAAGCATATATACATTTGTATTTAGCACTATTAAGAAATAGGATTAAGATGTGGATATTTGAACAGTGCTACTTATGAGTTTAGGAAATAACAGAAAAAACGTTTAATTAATTTAATGAGAAATTGTTAATCTTAAAACTATATTTAAAAATTAAATTAAGATAATGTCAAATATTCGGGTAAACCTAAGAAATTGTAATGGAAATTATTTTAGAAATCTCGTAGCCTTAGATATATCAAATTATCATAAATAAAATGGTTAGTAATTAGTTTGTACTTTTACGTTTCTTTTATTGGTGCCCCATATTGACGCAGTATCAGTATAATAGCCAACTACAGCCGATGTGTTACTACGTGACGGAACCACCGATGTCTCGAATACGTTCGTTACCCCTACGTTACGTTAGCTCTATCGTAACATTTTACGTTATATATAATAAATTGTTCATTGACCGGGTTGACAGGTTTGCCAAGTTAGGCCAGATAAAAGATTAAGATTAATGCGATTTATTTGAAACCATTCATTGCATTTTTGTTAGTGTGGGGAATAAAATATAAGTAGTTTATATTTTTAGCAGGTTAAATCGGTCAAGCCTTCTTACAGTATATTATACAAAAAAATATAGGTACAATTCGAACATAGTCTCTCCCTAGAATTAGAAATAATACTAATAAAAATAGTGAAGATTTCTAATATTCTATTAAATGATGAAAAAGATGGATAATTTAATATACCTATTCCTACATTTGTACTACGCATCAGCTGTTTAGTGTCTTAGTATATTTTTACAATAACTATAATTCTCTGTCTTTAAAACATTTCGAACAAACAGACATACATATCATATGTATGCTAATAATTTAGGGTGATATAAAATCATAGTAGAAGGGTACGAATTTGAAGTCCAAGAATCAATTTAGACTTTATAGCTCTATTTTACCGGGAACTGTGAGTTATATTGATGGGTATGTGAAAATCTCATATTCCAGCCGCAATATTTGTTATATTATGACGACCGCATAAGAGTATGGATGTGGAACGTAAAAGTTTCATGACATTCTCTACCCTTGGAATTTGTCTTTATACTATAATATCTCACGTTATTTTTTATTAAATCTTATACTTTATTTCTATATTTTTAAAAGAATTAAGTGAATCATAAATTAATATTAATTGTGTGGCTATTAAATGAATATAAATTGAAACAAATCGAAACTAAAAAGAAAAAAAAAATAATTTTAATTACTTAGTTATTGTTGGAGTCGGTGCCAGCCAAGGAGATTGTATTAGGATTATTTTGCTTTGGCTGGCACCGACTCCAACAATAACTAAGTAATTAAAATTATTTTTTTTTCTTTTTAGTTTCGATTTGTAGCGTTTTGAAGTCGGTTTTCATTTTTGTTAAAAAATAATTTATTTTAAATTTTTTTGTGGAAATTATTATGTTTAAATAAAATATTGGAAGGCTAACTAAACTACTGCTCCAATAAGTCAGCGAAGTTTTGAAATGAACGACAATAGTCAATCGAGATTTGTCCACGTCTATTTTTCCACGTAACTCGTAGACGTTAATAAGATTTACCTTCTATTATCAATCCACCTAATATCCTGAAGGAGTACGACTATCAGTTCATAAGTACGTATAATATTAAAAGAATTTTCTTTCAAGTCCTAACCGTTGAGGATATATACCTTACATCATCACAAATTCTTGAACAGCTTTAGAAAATATATGAAAAAGGTAATCAGTGCCGATAAAATTTAAGGGTTGCCCTCGATTTCTCTAGGATCCCATCATCAGATGCTGACTTGGTGACAATGAGAACATCTTGAATGTATACCCTACCGAACAAAAAAGAAATTTTTAAAATCGGCCCACAATTCACGGAGAAATCGGTGAAAACACATAAAAAACAACTGTTGAGGAATTTTACCTTCCATCATCAGCTCATCCACATGAGATGATGATTTTCATACGTAAAAGCTTTATCGGGTTTAGAAAATATATCAAAAACATAATAGGTGCCTGTAAATTTTGAGAGTTGCCTTCGATTTCCCTGGGATCCCATCATCAGATCCTGACTTGGTGACAATGGGACCACCTCGGAACTATACCCTACCAATCAAAAGAAAAATTTTTGAAATCGGCCCACAGACGGCGGAGCAATCGGTGAACATACATAAAAAAAAAATAAAAAAAAAAATACATACAACGGAACATATAACCTCCTCCTTTTTTGAATTTTTTTTGAAGTCGGTTAAAAAGAGATAGATTAAGATAAAAAAATTATATTAGTCCCGCTGAGTTTTTTTCGCCAGTTCTTCTTAAGTTTCTTCAGAGGCTTTTTCTTTCCGAACTGGTAGACTTATGACGTTCAGTAAGTATTTGTAATAATTTTTATGCTGATTAAAAATTTTGATTTGATTTGATAATATTATGTACATTTTCAGGAGTACTTGGTAGTAAGAATGGGTGCAGATTTAATGATAAATGATAGTCGGTGTAGTTGTGGATTTTAGATTTAAATTTAATTCGTTTGTTAGCAATTAATTCCGTTAAAATTAGTAGAAGAATTCCGTTAGTTTTATAAGTATTTTGAATTTATAATTTTCTAATATTATCACCAGGTTTATTTGGTCTCCATTTTGGCTTTATGTTAGGCGTAATTTCTCCTATATGTTACCGACAGCTTCTAAATGCTTTTCAAACATGCAGAATAAATACTCCGTACTTAAATTACTTATTTTTGAAGATTAGCGATCCACCCTCCAAAAACCTTTGAAACTTGAGACCCTTTTCCCAAGACAGACACTATTTTATGTCCTTTTCCTGCGAAATCTCTAAGATTATGATGATAAAGAAGAAGTTTGAAGGAAGGGCCGTAAACAGACCGACCGATGGATCAATCCCAAAAAAATATTTTTTAGGATTTAAAATCGAGGCAATTTTATAATTGCATAAATAAATATTATTAAAATATATTAACTTGTTTACATTATAATATCTTACATTGAAGGTAGCCTCGGTCATCAAATAAGTAGCGACTCACCCTCGCTTTGCTCTGGTTCGTCCCTATTCCTCCTTTTTTAAGTCGGTTAAAAGCCTAAGTTACGCCTTATAACATTAGCTATCTGCAAGTGAAAGTCCCGTCTAAATCGGTCCAGTCGTTTCACAGATTAAGCGGAACAAACAGAGAGACAGACAGACAGACAAACAAAAATTAAAAAAAATCTTTTTTGTTGTTAGTATCGTATGTATATACTTTTATATGTATTTAGTGAAAAACTGTTAATTTGAAATTAATAACAGACACTTCAATTTTATTTATATGTATAGATGTATAGATAATGCATTTTTAACAATGCGTAATGTGTAGCCTATTAAATTCTCACTGCTGGGCATGAGCTTTACTTTAATACAAGGGGGATGACCGAAAACTCGAAAACTTGCTAGATTCTCTTCTACATGCACATTGCCTTATGTTTTTCTTCACCTTCATCGATATGTAATTGTGTTGAATATGATTCGTTATTTAATATTCGTATTTAATTATTAAATACGAATATTAAATAATCAGAGGTTCAAGTCCCGGGATTTGAAGCTGCTTCACTCATTTTCCCAAGCAAGCGAACACGTGTATATAATCCATCAACCACACATACTTTTACTGTAATTTTGTCTTACATTTTTATAAAATAATATATCAATTTTTAACTCTAACAAAGAATTTGATCAAATTGAATAGCTTTTATATAAATGCATCATTATATATAAAGGCTCATTTTAATTTATTACTCAAAGATTAAAGATGGTTGCATCGATCTCTACAGAACTATAACAGATTTTATATTTTAAACGAAATGAAGCCTCTTATATGTAAGCTTTTGTAATTTAATTTTATGATTCGATCTCCCATTAACACTTATAAAAGCCTTGCTAGGTTGCTAAGTGATAAAATTAAACTTTTTTTATTTTACATCTCAATAAACAACAAAGAAAAAATTATGCATTGAATCTGTACCAAAAAAAAAATGTTTGGAAAATCATACTGAAATATCATTATTATCGACATAAGCCAAATCTACAGTTTTTATAATATTTTTCTGTCTGTCTCGTCTTTCGTCATCACAAGAAAACCACTGGACACATTTTAAAGAAATTTGTATAATGATAGCTGGTTATTCCGGTCCACATATGGGGTACTTTTTACAGCGGGAAAATCTATGATTTTATACTAACGTACATAGCCACGAACTCGAGCGGAGCAAGAGTGAGTATACTAAAGATAAATCCATAGAATGCATATAAATTGTTAAAATATCTTGTGTGCAGAGAGGAAATGTGTTTGTGATAGATGATGAAAATCTATAACTATAAATAGGCAGAGAGAAAACAGTTCAGAAATCTTTTTCCCCTGTTTGTCAACCGATTTTAGTTTAGTATTACTATAGACGAGCTTTGTCGACCACTGGGCGAATACTAAGCTATATAAAATTCTAACGTTAGGTATGTGAAAACTACGTTATTACTTTTGGTGCACTTTGACATGATAATGTTTTTTCAGTCAACATTTGGGATTTTATAACCTAAATTCGCAGGATCGCTATATTAGTTTGTACATAAATTGTTTGAAAATTGTATAAATATATTTAGTCAGAATAGATAATAATAGAACCTTTTTGTCCCCACAGTATTATTTTTAACTTTTTATTTTTGGATTTATCTTATTATAATTATTTGTATGATGTTCTCTTTCTCTTGCATGAAATCTCAGATAGCGTAAGATAATCACGAATCACTTAGGCGAATCTGTGCCCAATTGAAACTTTTACAGGATACTTTTACTTGTGTATATTGTTTTCACTCTCTGAATACGAAATTGTTGCAAGTGGCAGTGATAATTATATTTTAGTAACATTATACTTATTAGAAGTACAAATTGTAAAGAAAGACAAAGAAGAGCAATATTTTAAAGCGTAAAACCAGCTATATAAAAAGACTACAGAATGTATTAATTACCCTCAGGCGCCTTCAGCCGCGTTAAAAATAGCATCGGTGCCAACAGAATGAGGGCGGTGGATAACTTTAATAGAATAAGTATGAGTTATCTACTGGATGAGATTTCATCATTGATTATTCCACTTATAGTTTACAATATTACTCAAATTTTATCCTTCAAAACAGTAAATTCAAGTTATTCTCTCATGTTTTACCTTTTCAGTTTTTTCTGTTTTACTAGCGCGAGTGTAGGTATATAAATAGCTGTGTAGTTGTACAATGTACCTAATAAAAATAAAATTGTTATATAAAGTAAATGACTAAGCTACAAGTAGGGATTGCAATCCGGAAAACCGGATCCGGTAATCCGGCGGATCCGGCATCATTTCACGGTCGCCGGATCCGGTACTAATATACCGGATCCGGCGACCGGATCCGGTGTTACTAATTTTTGGCAAAATAATAGAGCTTTTGCATGAGTTGGTACCTTAATGCGTTCGTGCGTGCGAGTTGGTGTCTGACATAATTATAAGACTTGTTTGTTAGCATTATCGAATACTTTAATAATTATAATGGTCTCATATTAGTAAAGTAAGGTAATTATATTAGATTTTATAAAGTTACTTTATAAATAAAAAATAATTAATCTATCTGTGAAAGTGACATCTAGGAACACTGAGCTACTCGTTACAACGTTTTACCTAGTAGCCTACACTAGTCACCGCAACATTTTAATTGTTTGCTCGTTGCCTAATCTTAACATTGGATTAGAAAATGATCCATCCTGAATGACTGATGGATCAACGCTCAGCTTAAACTGCTAATCGTAGAGACCTGAAACTTTTAGGGTATAGTAGTTTATGGCGTAGTTATCGGATTAGAAAGGAATTTCCTAAATTTTATGCCTAAGGGAGTGAGAAACGGGAGCAATGTCTGTATGGTGTGATTCCAATCTACTTCAAAATTTGCATAAAGATACTTAAACAGAGTTGATGGAAAACGTGTTTCGTATTTTATTGAAACTTACGGGGTTAAAAAGGGGTAAACAGTAATTTGGGGGTAACTTACATCAAAGATGAAATCAACACTTCTTAGTGCTTTTGATTTAAATAACAGTTTATTTTTGCACATGTTTGAAAACGTAATACTTTTCTCATCAAAGTCAACAAAAAGTTTGTAATAGTAGGCATAGGTCTATCTACTACTACAACTACGCCAAGAAAACCGAATAACTGGTTTAAAGAGTAGTCCTCATAACAAAAGTGATGAAATGGTAAATGGGGAATCAATTTTTTGTATATTATAAGTAAAATCGTATAGCCAAACATATTTTTTGTACTTTTAGTTAGCGAAGCCGCGAGTTCCGTTAGTTTTTTATAAACTACTTACATATATTAAGTACAATGATACTTGAATAACTTACTAACAGTTCATTTTGAACCAAAAAGGCGAAAATTATATCGATTTGGTCAATCCGGCCGGATCCGACCGGATCCGGCCGGATTGATGGAAATTCAGCCGGATCCGGCCGGATTGAAAATGACGCCGGATTGCAATCCCTAGCTACAAGTACATAAATCTTTAAATAATTGTAGTACATATTGACGATACACTCCCGTGACCATGATTGCTTTAAAGCATTCGGAAAGTCGGGAACCGAAAATCCACATAAATCGGCGACAAAATCCGAAAAGATAGTTTCATAAACAATATAGTTTCTTCGTTTAATTATGACTTGAGGGACATCTTGGAACTTTTTCGTTGGGCAAGTTATTAGCTAAACCTCTACTCCTATATATAGGTAAGTTATTATTATTAATAACTTTTAGTCACGTATTGATGTTACTTATTAAATTATTACATTTATTCTCAGCTAACTTTGCTAATTAGTATATAATAATTGGATAACAAAAGGCGGGGGGACGTAAAGGAAACCAAAAAGCCAACACAGTGTTGCTTTATCGCGCTACGGTACGGTTTGTTAAAGTTGTTAATTTTTGCCATCGATTTTGGTCATTTTTTGGGATTATGGGAAAACAAAATTAATGAGATAGCTTTACATTTACAATCGACATTCCAATATGCTTTACAAACAGACACTATCTCTGCATAAATAATGTTTATAATAAAAGTAAAAAATATGAAATAAGTAGATTTTCCATTTGACATAAAATATATTATAAAATACATGATACCCTATGGAAAGAGAGGTAAAGCGGCGCGGGTGGAGGCCACAGCGGCGTATCTACTAATTGAATCTGAGAACTTGCCGACAACTTTCTCCAACTCGCGAAATTTGATTAGCTCGTCATCTTTCTGCGATGAGTTTTAATATTTTCAATGTTTATATTAGTTGAAGTCTTACATATAAATATAATCATTTCTATCACATTTTTTTGTAAGTAATGATGTTCCTTAGATAATTCGTCGTATGAAACTTTTTCTGAGGCATCTATTATACGTATAGTGAATTTCTAAGTGAGCCAAATCTGTACATTATAATATATTTTTTGGAAAAATAAAAGGTTGATTTTTGTCTCTTTTTCGGTCTATTTTATATTAAGGGCATCATTATTATTATAGTGAGGGAATCATTCAACATCAGGGCATTGCATTCATTGATTTTTAGGCAAGTTTTATTAAATAAAAAGAATGTTTGCTTAGTTTGAATGCAATTCCGCCTTCAATTATTAAATTTATTATGTCTAACATCGCATTTTCATTGCAATAGAAATGCAAATATGTACCATTCCTCGGTAATGTAGATTTCTTTTAGTAAAAAAAGATTTTAGAATTGGGTCAGTAATTTAAGAGATTATCCCCTAGGTACATACTTATGAACTTTAAATATTTTTAATATTTGTATGGATGATGTTCGTTGTTAATATAGCCAGGAGGTCGATATTAGAACTATTCAATGGAAAACAAACAGATTAAAATGGAAATGTTGAAGCCTTCGAAACCAGGCTTTTGGTTTTTATTTTATTACTTTGGAGAATATTTAATACTTTTGGGAAAAATATTATTTATAGCTATTAACTAAAACTTCAATAGATTCGTTATTTGTCTGATCAGAAGCATATAACAATTGAGTAAAGCATATTTTTTAATATGAATTACTATAATAAATATTATATATTTGTTGATATTAATTATTACATAATTTAGAGATCTTATTTAAGTCTTGACTGATGTTTAAATAACTTAATATTGATAAGGTAAATTAAAACCATATTCGATGTCGTAGCCGTAGATTTATCTTGAAATTGACATTTGTTTAATTTACGTGAAATATTTTATTTTATTTAATAGCGAAGATTAACATTTCAGTAGTGTAAGTTGTTTGTTGTAATAATGGTGCTTAGTAACATCAAGAGCCTGGCCAAGACACGTACTATGAAATGGAATTTAGACTTAAATTACGAGTACCTATACGTTAAGCGCTTGCATTACTGTGGTATACGGAATAATCGCTTAGTATTTGTCTGTAATGAATATTTCTTTTTAATTTAGAGCCAATGAATAAAATATACTGCTTTTATTATTTTTTTTACTTTTTGGAATGGTTTCTATAAAAATATTTTAATGTATTATGTTACAAAAGACATTATAATATTATAATGTCTTTTGGTATTAAACGCTATTTTAACGTTCCACTGCTGGCCCTTTAACACAAGGAGAACGAGGCCATAGACTCTAACCCTTGCCAAGTATATTTTGGAGACTTACCACGCCTCTTAAAACTTGGTTAAGTATATTTGGGTATGCAGGTTTTCTTACGTTTCAGTTTCTCTATACTTATAGCAAGTAAACATTTTGAAAATGATTCGCACACAAGGCCTTAGACCCAGAATTTAAAGTAATCAATCTAACGCAGATTTTTTCTTGTTATAGCAACAGAGCAGAACGATTGCATGTTTGTATCTCTGGCAGTAACCGATTGATGTTATTCTTTGCTTAGGCATGGGTTATGGGTCCCCAAGTGATATAAACTATGTATTTTTTATGCCGGTTTATCAATTCCTGTGGGATGTTAGCTGAATGAACTATTTTTCGGATGGGTTAACAAGCAAACATAAAATAGGAAAAAGTTTTATATGTATTATAAGAGAAGTTTTTAAAATATGATTTCTACACACAAACGAACAAGTGGATTTTCGTAGAATCGCTAATAAAATTTGTTTCGCTATATACATGTATAAACTTTTATATTAATCGAAGAGAGATCTTAAACGATTGTTAAACAGAGCACGTTTAGATGATACCGACAATTATTTGTTTCCATTTTCTTATTTGTAGAAGTGAATGGCAGAACTAATTAAAATGGCGCAGCACTGGTCGGTACAGTTTAATGAATTCATTGGAAGCCCTTGTATCTTTCTAAATAATAACTTGAATAATGAGAGAGAGAGAGTTCAAGATAATTTATAAGATATACTTTAACTTAATTGTTATTCATAAAAGCTAAGAAATGTTTGTTAACTTGACTTTATTATATTATCGTTTGAGTTATAACGTACGTCACGTACATAAATTGCGTCTAATATTGGAATTTGATATTTATTCGAAGGTACAACCTTCATTATCAGGGGATTGGAGACCTAATTAATGCGTACCGATAAAATATACCGACTAGAATCGTCTAACAATAATCCTATTACAATCGACAATAAAAAACGAGTTAAAAAGCAAAGAATATTAATAATTTTAATAATAATAAATCGTAATGTACAATAATTTGTAAATATTCTTGGTACTCAGTCTTTATCCCAAGGCTGTTAGTGGCATAGTTTTGACGAGAAACTTTGATCTAAGCTAACACCCGCCGCTGCTTAGTCGCAACAAGTAGTTGCAGCAGCCGAGTTCAAAATTGTAGCTGTAGCAAGAACACATTCTTGTTGACGTCGCAGTTAAGTGGAAAACTTGGCCTATTAGTAAAAAAACGTAATTAGATAATTTGTACAAATGATTGTAATATATATTTCTTTTTCTATTCATAAATAAATAGGAAGTCAATAAATCAATAATTGATAATGTAAGAGCAAAACATTCGAATTAGTTTCAAAAATAATCAGAATGTAATGTGTTTATCTGTTACATAAAGGAAAGTTCGGAAAATATTGAAAAGTGTAAAATTTAAAGAAAATACACTTGAATTCACAATAATTATCTCACACTCGTCTGAACAAAACGAATAGTACTGATTTAATTAACTTTCCTTTTAGTTTAAATCAAGAGAACGAAATGAACATATTTCGCTTGAACGTGGCAACGAAGGAACATTAACGTTAGTTAAAGAAATAGTATTCGCTTAGAAAGAATAATTAGAATACAAAAGCGAGTTGAAATAAACTTTGGTTAACGCGCGATCGGTCACAAAGCGAACTGGAAGTGACGCTTCGTTGGTTCTCTCTTGATTTTGCATGAACGAAATAACTGTTCCAACTCTGTCGATGCAAACGATACTTAATAGTGGTTTGATACAATTAACCAGCTGCAAAATACGCATAAGGCAACATCGAACATTTAATTTACACATGATAATTAATTATATAAGGACAACTTAATTAGTTGAAATGTTCTTTATCTATTTTACTGAATTTATTGCTTGCCATTTTGCCCTTTTGTCGGCAAAAAATAACGGCATGAAAAGTGAACTGCATAGGTAATATTAATTGGAAGAAGGTATACGTTATTGCAGACGGAGTCATATTGTCATATGTCAAACGCAGAACCATCTTTTAGAAAGAATCAGCAAAGAACTCTCGTGCAGAGTTTACCAAATATTTATTATATTTTTGTATCTATAATAAGTTATAAATAGTATTCTTTTTCATTATAATTTTTGATTTTCAGCGCTACGACTTTTCCAAATCATGAATACAATCTGTTGAATTGTATTTTTAGATCTAGCAAATAAAATCTTTACTGATTAAGAAGTAAGTATCGCATCTCAACGATAAGAGAGCAGATCAACTGATATAAATATTCCTTTTTGGAATAAAGACTATTTGATCTAATCTCGATAAAGGATAACACATTAGACCTTTTAAGAAATATTTGTATTTTACGTTTATCCTTCATACGAATATATCTTACAAGATTGGGTTTAATGGTAAGGCAAAATTAATTGGATTAGATCAAATTGCTCAAATGAAACATTCATCCTTTCAATGCGATATACCATTTCAAAGTAAATCCGATCGTTCTTGTGGATATTCGCTGCTGGCAAATAAACTGGTAAAGATATTATTTTTCTTTTTTCCACCCATTCGGTTACGCACTGTCAGTCTACAGTTTATACGTGTGCCTTTTAGAGCTTTTTGGTATGTAATCTTATGTTCAATAAAGTATTGTTACGTTCAGCTTTGTTACTAGTAAAATAAACTTTGGGAAAAGCGATGGGAAGATAAAAAAATTACTTTGGAACACGTAACATTGTATGTTGAATATACTACGAGAACATCATTGTTGCTTTAACTTCATGAGACATGAGGTGTTTGAAAGTAATTCTAATTATATCACGGACTGTTGAATCAAGGTGTTGTTGTATATTTCCCTGGTATATTTAATGATATGTTGCGTCGCAGTGCGGTGCGCCGCCGGCTACGTGTTATCTACGGCATTACTAGCGATCTTTTAAATAAACACGTGAATGTACTTAAAGCTCTTTATAAAAATATGCAGCTAACTATGACAACTAGTAAAGTGTTATGTTCGCATTGTTCATAGTTTTGCTTTATGAAATGGGTAATTTTATTTTTTTGTTTTATAACTCTGAGTACTAACGACTTGTTCTGGTTTCGCTTTAATATTTTGGTTGAAGGTTACTTAAGAATATTTTTAGTTTTTGTTCCCTGTTTTCTGAAATAGCTAATAAATGTAAGAAACAAAGTAATATAACATTTTCGGGTTCGTGCCATATCAGCAACAGCAAACAGGGAGAGATAAAAAAATAACGCTTAGTTAGGTCAAAATAGGATTTAAATGTGTTAATCAACATTTTCTATTGAACTGTAATAAAAAATTTTTTGTTACTTTCATTAATATAATATTTTACTTTTAAAAATTCAATTTGTCGATATTCAAGAGATTAAAATTGCGTACGTACACGTAAACTTAAATAATGAATACATACCTATCAACCAGAATATGTTAATAATAAAAAAATAATGCTACGTTTAACGTAAATAGAGACATGTCTCCTTTTAAAGTCAGTTGGAATGCATACAAAGTAACATCGTCGATATGTCGAAGGCTGTTAAGAGGAGTGGTCATATAACGTTTGTAGTGCCATTTCAGAGTTCGCAGATTTGCTATAGTAATGAATATAGAAGTTGGTTATACAAATAGTAGATATTCAGATATGTACGAGTAAGTAATAACTTACCTAGCAGTTGATTGCATGTGAATATTATAAGTAATAATTTTGATAAAAATATTGATCAGTAGATAATGTATTCTGAAAAAGGTACCTATATACTTAAGAAGTAACAGTGTAGGCGATAATTTAATTTTAAATAAGTGGTTTTAGTTACTTATTTTGGCTAATTTACTCTAAATAATAAATATTACTTATTACGACATTATTATATGAATTGCAAAATGTTATGCTATGTCGGTACCTTGAAACTGAATAATCCTCATGAATAACTTCGTTCTCTATACATAGTTCACGTACATATGAAACAGTTCAAGTATTTGAGGCTTTATACAGTTTCTCATTATTTCCCCCTTTTGAGGGGCGTAGATTTAGCACTATCATTACCAAAGTATTTCACAGATTTTAATGAATGTGGAATAAAAAGGTGTAAGCTTACACTTTTTTAATATAATTTTTTATTATAGTATGATATTAAATTTTCTTGAATTATAATAATATAAATAAATATCTCCGAACAGAGTATTACATGTTAGTAATATAATGTGCGCCATCTAGTTCCGAGGGAAGCTACGAAGCTTGTGTCACATATACTAGATAGTTGATATAAGTTAAAATACATACATATTATAAATATAAACTACTGGAAGGAAGAAGGAAATAAATGACTGGAGTACAAACATCCGAGTTTAACAAATTAATACCCCCCAGCGGGACTCGAACCCGCGACTGCTTGTGCAAGAAAGTAGGGTCATTACAAACTGTCATCAAATTCTTTATATTGAATAGATATTGTTTAAGATAAGTAATACGTACCTATGTTATACGTTGCATGTTCAGATGTAGCGAAATAATAATACATAAACATTAAATACATATTTCATAATTAACTAGCGGCCTACTATTTGTTAGAGTGGATTATTAACTTATGTATGAAATATATTTGAATGATAATCTAAAATTAACTGTATGTATGTAATATGTATTTGATTTGTATTATTATCTACATACTACTAGGTGGTAAGTTCTAAGTACTAAGCAGTAGTATTGTTTTAAAATCTCGGGTATCAAAACTTTCATATTTTTGCGATTCATGAGTATCTTGTATATATATACTTACTTACTATGAGTTAGTTTATACTTGTCTTACGCCTAAGTTAAAGAATACTGAGAGAAAACCCGCGTTTTTGAGAGAACTTTGTAACAAGTCTTTGGAAGACATGTGAAGTCAGCCAACGTGGCCAGCGTGGTAGTTTATGTCCTTATCTTCATATTAAAGGTAGGCTTGTAATTTAATCTGAAAATCCGAAGAAAATTGAGGTTACATTACAGATACATTAAAATTACTACACACCTGTGAAATGTATACATCAAACTTAAACTGCGTCGGTGGTGTAGGGGCTAGCATGTACGGCCACAGATCGAGAGGTCCAGGGTTGGAGACCCGGCTCAGGTCAAGTTTAGTCGTTGAGTCTTGCTGTTTAGTAAGTTTCAGTATCAGCCCAGAGTTGGCGGTGTATTCTCCTCAGGCCTCGGAGAGCACGTAATACCGTCGGTCCTACGATTAGCTCTCACTGGTAGGTTGGTGGTTCGTCTCACTATATCTCCTGCGCAGTTGGCCAGTAAAAAAAAGAATACAACTTTAAGTAATAATTTTTAAGTAATTCATTATTAAAGCTATTCTAAATGTAAAACTCAAAAGTATTATCTAATTTATTTATTTTTTGAATGATTGCCATCGTATACATGAAGATATCTTCAAATCATAACATTATGTAATATCACAAAACGTGACACTTAAGGGAATCATATTATTGTCTATTGTAATATTACTAGACTCCCTTTATTGAATACTAAAGACTCGCCCTCGCTTAGCTCGGGCTCTTCCCTAGATTTAGCACACGCAAAGCCGCGGGATCCGCTAGTTATGCATATAAATCTTTCTCTTGAATCACTCTATCTATTAAAAAAAACCGCATCAAAATCCTTTGCGTAGTTTTAAAGATTTAATCGTACAAAGGGATATAGGGACAGAGAAAGCGACTTTGTTTTATACTATGTAGTGATTTGATAGTGATACTAAGCACAAGTACCTAAAAGCTTTACATACACTAAAATATATTATACTTCGTGCTACGAGCTACTACAATTCGTTACTATGGGCGTGTAAAACGGAGTGCTTAAATTATATTTTTATTCCACTGTGCTGGTTGAAATGAAAACTTTCTCCTATTCTTATTCTTATTCAGATTGAGACTTGGTAGTACAAATACTATAAAAAGTCTAACACTTAACAATTTATTTTTAACCCTAGGTTATTAAAAGAAATTTATTAAATAAATATCAAGGCGATAGGTGGATGGTTTATAAATAAACGAGAAAAAGCAGTTCAATTATTTCCGACGCATTGCAGATAGTATATGCAAATAGTAGTTGAAACAATCACTAAAACTACGAAATTTGTATGCGTGATTTAGCTACGGAATTATTGTCTAATTACATATGTATGTAAAATGGTAATAAAGTTTAAAATATAATTCTATATATATATATATATTCATTTTTTTTATTAAATGAATATTTCTAGGGCTACTTGTAAGAATTTTTTTTTCATTGCATATCTGTCTGTTTCCGCTAATCTGTGAAACAGCTGTGCGGATTTTGACGAGATTGTTACTGGCAGATAGCATACTTCGCCTCTTTTATTTAAGCGATTAATTTAAAGTAGGTCGTAAAGAGCAAATACATTTGTTTATTGTAAAAGTAAATTTGTAATGTAAAGTGGTATCACAGTACCGGAGTAGGCTTTTTCGTAACCGTCCTCCGCACTGCGACGTAACATGTCACTAACCGAAACCACTGCCTGCTTGCTGCGAATTAAATAATGTACAGACTTGACGTCGTTATTTAAATTTTACTTTTGTCATAAATTAAATATATCTTATTATAATTTTAATGGCGTTCATAATCATATTAAAACATATATTAAAACAAAATAATTGTTTAAATGATTTTATATCAAATACTCGTAGATTAAAATGTATTGCGTTGAGATTAAAGAATAACATTAAAATTTATAACATAACTAAAACAAACTTCAAATAAAAAAATAATCCAAAGTAAAGAACAATCATGTTTAATACTCGATCAAGCCATTTTACTTTTACTTTAGATTTACCTGTGTAGATTTAACCCTCGGATTGCGATGATTTTTTATGTACTCTAAGATCGCAGTGCGGTACGATGGAGTTTCTGTCATCCTTATAATTTGGA
Source organism: Boloria selene (assembly GCA_905231865.2). Taxonomy (NCBI): domain Eukaryota; kingdom Metazoa; phylum Arthropoda; class Insecta; order Lepidoptera; family Nymphalidae; genus Boloria; species Boloria selene. The sequence goes on from HG993133.1 coordinate 7,227,947, forward strand.
CCGGAACTTTGGGGGAGTGACGACTCAATGAACAAAATGTGGACGACAGTTTATAAAAAGAGTCCGTCTAAAGAATAGGCTTTATTCGATTTATTCATTTTATTTTCTTTGCAAGATGGCTCGCTTTCATTGTCTCCATTGTTTTCCTTTTATTTTGACCTTCATCCTTGCGAGACATTAAGAGTTTTGGTATTTCTATTTGTTTTGTTTTGATGATCAACGATATTTATTTTATGTATTCTTATTACCTGTTGATACATAAATACTATTAAAAATACATAATAATACGAGTATTTCATATAACGTTAAAGCTTCTCGTATTAAATAATCAGCAAATTTTCACTGCAGGTTGTATTTAAAACAGACTGCTGTTTATTTTTACTATTTTTGTATCGCGAAGTGAGGCTTTAAGCTACAAGTTAGTGTTTCAGCGGTTCCCGAAAAGAAAGAGATATATATATAAACATACTCTGTTCTAGTTAAAAGTGCGTTGCTAGAACTGATATAGTGCAAAGTCTTCAATGGATATTTATAAAGCCAATGGATACTTATTTGGAATTTCAGCTAATTTGGCTTTTTCGACAATGGAATTATATGACACGATATGTATAGTTATTTGCATATCTGTTAGAAGTTTACAAGCTTTGTTTCTTGAATAATGTTACCTAACAAACTTTGTTATTTTAAAAATTAACTTAATTAGATATTATGGAAAAAGGAATATCTGTTGTGATTTTATTAAACATATTTTTAAAAAGAAATATTGTTTCAGAAATGATGACGTGTCGGCTGGGATCGCGGCGGCTGGGCGATTCGCGCGGCTCGTTGCAAGCTGAAACCTCGTTTTCTGCCGCCAGTGAGATTGACCTTTCGTCACGCTCAAGACGCTCACATAAAGCAAGGTTTGTTTTAATACTTACTAAAATGTCCTCCTAACTGATTGCAACCGCATATTATAGTGCAAAAGTGTGTGCCCAACACAAGTTTTATAGATGGATCAGTAAAAATTTAACTCAACTGGAGTCTCCACACAGTCTCCACACAGACCACACAATCTTGTCGTACACGTTAGCCGCAAGATCAATCCTACACTATATCTACTACTACAATATGCACTAATGTTTGCATACAGTTTGTTGTTTGTTGTTAGATTAGTTTTTGTCAAACCTATACGCATAAAAATGCTGTCACTAGGCGCCTGGTTGATGAATTTCAGATCCAGGTGCTTTTCTAGGCGCTAACTCTATTTTTTTCTAAAATTTATACACGCTTTAATGTTACTGTTTTGGAACTTAATAAATTTATATTGCTTTCAGTATAACCTTTCATTTGATGTACATGTCATCATGTCTATAAGAAATATAGTCCACCATATTGGCTTTAGAATGACGTTACTCTTTATATTGTAACTAGGGAACTTTATTGTAACGTCTTCTACGCTATAATGTCTTGAATTTCTTATAACATCATCATGATGATAAAAAATGGACAAAGATATAGAGTAGATATTCTAAATCTGTGAATTAGTTTAATCTTTATATAAGTATACCCACTTGCAATTCACTACATTTATGAATCAGATAGATAATAGTAATGAAACTTTTAAATAATTTAAATATACAAATTTGAGAAGAAACACGATTTGCTTTACTAATATTATTATTATAATCAAATTTGTATATATCTAGATTATAACGACCTATAATTTGTATACAAAATTAATTCCACTCAGGCTAACAACAAACTTTTACGTAGAGTTGAATGTGAGCCAAGGACTGAAAATGAACAAGTATTTATGTGTACTATTGAAACGTTATAAAGTTTAAATTCACCTAAACTAATACCGATTTAAACTAGATGTAGGAATATGATATTAAATAGCTTAATATATTAGTATAATCTAAGTATATAGAATTGTAATATAATACGATTATTATAAGACATTTATGTTAACATTTGATAACTTTCTGTACTGAAGGACGAAGCTTGCTACAGATTTTTAGTCGCGTAACTTATGCAGAGTATTTCCATACCTTTAAATGCACTGATCCTAAAACAATAAACTTACTATATAGGTATCTACTAGTAGAAGACAACTTATTTAATATTTACTTATATTATCTCTTTTGCTCTCTACCAGCGATCTTGTTTATTTTGCTATCTACCACGTGATAGTAAACCCCGCATCACAGAATTGTACTCCTCACCATTGCTTTGACTTATTTCAAATAATATAGTGATAGATGTTTCAAAGTTTCGTTTGAAGCCTTACACAGAAGTTTTATAAAAAAATATTTCAAAGAAAGAATTCAAAAATAATAAATGTAAAAATAGAAATTTCAATCTAAAAACTCAGCCTCATTTTTCTTTTTATGTAATGTAGATGAATGAAAACCTTTTAAAATATGCAAATAACCATTCATCAAGGGATCAAACATTCGCGCAAAACCTGGGCCTTTGTTCCCATTCACGGAGGTCCGGCTATAAAAGGCGCACATAATTATTGGTTTTGCGAAAGGTATCAATTTTCTTAACGTTACGTGTCTAAAATGGGGTGCTTCCATTAGTAAGCAGTGGAGTAGTTCAAGAGGCTGTCTCTTGTTTGCCGAGAAACGCAAGGGCCCTTCTTTTAAGTGTGCCTTAATCACAAGTGTTGACTCGATGGCCTTTTGCTTTTATCGGTAAAAATCGCTTAACCTTAAATTTAGAAAAATATACTGTAGCTACTTTAAACAATATACAAATGCTATGTGTCTCATAGATGTTTTCTACTTCCTTGTCAATTCATGGACTTTATTTTCGTACATTAAAATACATTTATACTGTATTTGTATGCATTTTATAAATGAAACTATCTTTTAGAATTTTGTCGCGGATTTATTTTGATTTTTGGCCCCCGACGTTTCGAATGCTTTACAGCAATAATAATGGTTACGAGAGAGTTATCTTTTTAGGATGCTACTGTTAGACTTTGGCCTTCCTTCAATACGAGTAGGATCAGCAAAAGTGTAGTATTTATTACTTTAATACGTTATCTATACTAATGACAGCTGAAGAGTTTGTTTGTTTGTTTGTTTGTTTCTTTGGTTGAACGCGCTAATCTCAGAGGCCCACTCTCCTTCCCCCCTCCTTCTTCCCTTCATCCTCCGCCTTCGTTCCCCCCTCCCTCCCACTTCCCTCCCTCCTCCATCCCTCCCTTTCCTGAAAGGCCGGCAACGCATCTGCAAGCCAGGCTTGCAGATGTCCATGGGCGGAGGTGATCACTTCCCATCAGGTGAGCCTCCAGCCCGTTTGCCCCCTTTTTACCATAAAAAAAAAAGATACTGGTTCGAATTGAAAAATTGTGTTGGATAGTCATTCAGTCATTTATTGAGGAAGACTATATGCTGTATAACATTATGACAAATAGTATCAGTACAAAAATATGTTGCAACAACTGGTATTCCTGTTGAGAGTTAAAATTGCGTGCGTTGCTTAAACAGTTGAAGTTACGCAAAAACTATGTTTTGAATGAATGAAATGAATTGTTCGTCTTAAAAAGTTCTAAAAAAGTCCATATTAGCATATTTTTATTTTTAAGATTGACTCACTAACACTTTTTATAGTAGTTATTAATTATTTATTCTAAGATAATTCCTTATTTGCTGTTTTTATAAACATGATGTTAACTTTTATTCGAATAAATTCGTTATTCATCTTAATGGGCGATGTCGCTAGAAAGTCTATTTATATTATATAGTACACTGAGAAATATGTTGCTGCTATAAGTTAATACAACAACATAAAATTTGAACTTACTAGTATTCGATTTAAGTTTACCAAGTCGTAAAGAAAATATATATTTTGAAGACTTTTCCATTCACGTCCATATCCAGGGAAATGTAACGTTTCACTTCCGCTATATTAAGCTGGTAATACTCGTATGGCTATGAGCAAACCGAGCAACGTCGTCGCTTTGAAACTGATCATATTTTTGAACGTTTATATCTCGTTTCATGGTTCGACAGCTAACATCTCCTGAGTTTCTTTAGCCTTCGAACCCGAGATGCATAGGAAAACCAATTTGTAATGTTGGTCACATGTATTTTTGTTTGTTATTTCTGAAAAATAAAACTCACTAGTTTCTTAGCTTAGTTTTACTTTTTTTTTAAATATATACTTGCCAAAGCTATATAAAACTAGTACTAGCGACTCGCCCTGCCCGAGCTAAGGCTCGTGACTAAATTAAGCGCGAGCGAAGCCCCGGTTTCCGCTAATTATACATATAAACTTTCCTCTTGAATCATTCTAGTAATAAGATCTTACAAACAGACAGCGAGAAGCGATTTGGTTTTATACTATGTAGTGAAGTTATGTCAATAATTACTAATTATTTTGACTATGCTCTAGTACAATATAACGTGCAATTCATTATTTAGATAGAAGTTATAGAAGTTATAAAGTTATTAAGTTTTTAAAAGAATAAATTATAGCTATTTTTCTATAAATGTATGTTTCATTTTATTGTGTACGTCGAAATTGAACGTCAGATTGATTTATACTTTTGTATATACTTTGGTAGATATAGTTGAAGAGCTGGAACTGGAAAAAATAGCGTGTGTGTTAAATAAGAAACAATTTTAATGTAGGTTTTCGTTGGGGAATGCATTGACGGATACCACCCGGTGATTATATGGGACTAACCAGCTTAAAATACGCCGGACAGCTGAAACGACTTGGTGAACGCACTTTGGTGGGAGGGGTCTTTGGCTTAATAAACTGAGCCTTTATTAAATAAAAAAATTAATTGACATTTTATTGCTTAGAAGTTACTTAAAAAACTAGAATTTAATCATCAATTTTATCCACATATCAACAAGAATGATCATAAATGCATTAAAATGTATCGTATATAGCTTTTTGCCCAGGTTAAAATTGCTGGATGCAAGTGGCGAGGCGCCACTACTGACCGGCTGGCGCAGCACGCCGCACACGCCCGCTACTCCCGCGCCGCACCACTCTCATAACCATCTCGCTACACCGCATTGTAATGGCACTGACAGGTAAGAATTTTGTACTTTCTACTTTCTCATCCATAAAATTAACTTCTCTTATAATTTAGGCTCTATTTCGAACTTATTAGACAGTACATATTAAACAACTTTTCTTCCGATTTCAATTAATGTTATAAACACAAATTGTGATGCGGGTTCAAATCCGGGTCTAGCACCTATGTAATTTTCATATACGAATAATTTCTATCATGATTACTACTCATGAGGAGGCCTAAATGACTGAGAAAAACCTAGGAAGTTTTCGAAAGACATGTGAAGTGCGCTAACACGCGTTAGGCCAGCGCGGTGGACTATGTATAGCCTGATCCCTATCGAGGGAGGCCCGTGCACAGCAGTGGGACGTTAAAAAGAGACGAAGACAGTAAACACAAAGTGAAATATAAATACCTAATATATTTTATTATTGTCATAAAGAAAAAATAATGAGCTGTAGTAAATAGAATACTATCTCCCTTTCAAGGGGAAAACTAGAAAATTACGCTACTATTTTTACTGCTAATGTTCTTTTAGATTCCTAAAGATCAATAATTATTCTAAAAATTAAAGAATATTCACAATCATTAGTACTTTTCCGCTTCATCATACTATGATAGCATAAGAAACAAAAAACCAAATATTTTTGCAAAAACAACAATATAAAAGACTATAAATTGGTATTAGGTAATTCTACTTCAGACATGGCTTCAAATTAAAAGACGTATATACAAGTAAATTGCAAAAAAGTTTATATAAAATACGGTAACTATCAAGGACCTAGTAGCGAGGACATAAAATAAAAGTCAGTGCCACTAGAAAAAATATCAAGAACTTTTGAAGCTTTAATACACTCCAAAAACCTAAGTAACAGTTTCGCTTCAAGTAACTTCGACAAACAATTGTCTCTACATTTAGTTACTTTATTTAATCAAGCGTGAACTTATAGAACACAATTGTGAATCTTAGTGTACATTCAGTTATACTATTTCTGTAAATTAATTTGCTTTGTGAAAGTTTAGTTGTATTATTAAATACTACAATAGTTAAAGCTATTAATTGCAATTCTCTTCATAATTTGTTACAAAAGTTACAAAAGCACAATTTGCAACAAGCAGTACAATTTCCAAAATTTAGCTATACTATACTGAATATTTACAGTCTAATAGAGAGTATACTACTTTTTAGCTCACTTCCATTTATTTCTGTACTTAATTCTTCCAGAATTCTATTTTTTTCATAGACAGGGTCTAAACGAAGCGAACTTTGTTGTTATGTAATTAATATCTTTACAACCCCAACCATATTTATTTGTTTCACGTGAACAAACTGTCGAATAAATGTTGGTTGATGGTTCTATTATAAACTTATGATTAACTTTATGCAAAGCATTGAGCCGAATACTCTAGCTATTGAAATTGTGTCAGTCAAAGATAATGAATCTGCCATTACCACCGCATACAGTACGAAAGCCTTCCTTCCGAATTAATTGGAAACACTCGTGATATCCTTGCGGTATGCTCTCAGGTTGTGAACGTGATATTCAATTATTACCACCACCCATAGCCCTAATGCAAATATCAAACCAATCTGAGAACTCCAAACAATCACTTCAGTCGAACGCTAACTTAGACTATGCAGTTAGGTACTGAGTATAGAGTTTCTTACAAATGATACCTGAAGTAATTAACTATACGGATTGACGGTAATTGTGATCATAGAACTACACGTATTGTCTGGCTAATATCTAATAGGACATCCGATCTCTCTAAACGTCTCGAATTACCACATTGTTTGTACTAACGCTGTCTTTGATTTATGCTAATATCTAGAGTGGGATGAATTTGAATATATTATTGCATTACAATTGAGTTGGCATACAGTTAATAGCATTATTCTACGTAAATTCTGCATTTGTTATATATTGAATTTGTGTTATATAATTTTATTTATATGTTACTGTCGCGATAAGCTTCACTAAAGCTCTATTCCAATAGGATTTATAAAACATTGTTAATGTTTTAAATTTCAATGTACTGTATACATTTATTCTGTCATTGTTGGAACTTCTATTAATTTATGCTTTTAAATTTACGTTTTTAGAAGTTGTCCGAACTTTTGAATAGATTCAAATATTATATTATAAGTCAGATTTGTTTTTTCCTTCATATCAGAAAGGGAGTGTGAAGTTAATATAATTATTCACCCTCCGTTCGAAGGTACTTATTTGCCATGTCCTGCTACAATGGGCTTAATTAATTATTTATTACAAGTAAAGTAAATTAATCTGCATGCTTGCAATTACAAAGTGTACTGAAATTAATGTAGTAATCGCACTCTGATCTAAATATAATATACTATGCACAAAATTGCATCGTTTCTTCAGATCCAAACGGCGTTCTAACTTTTGAACGAAAGATATAGAAAACACACTATTCAATTGAACTTTCCATTCTCTTAAGTTTAAAAATTATCTTTTTAAAAATAAAATAACATTATCCCAATCTCTTTATTTATTCTCTCATTAATCCTTGGGTGTGACAGTTTAACAGGCAAGCTGCTTAACAAATTAGGATTTCTAAATCACTACATACATTTTTACTTACGGTCTGCATAATTGGACATGTTTTACATTAATTAGAATGACGTTCAGTCTAATTTAATTTTCTATATCGAAATCTAAGACGTGGAAAGAGATGGCAAAGTTTATATAGGCAATAAAAACACAAGAGTGGTTGAGTTAAATTGCTAATTAATTTTATTACAAGTGTAAACATGAATTGTGTTTTGGATACAGCGGAAGCAGAGGAGGCCTTCGCCGGCGGTCAACGTACGCCAGCGGGCGGCTACGCTCTGGCCCGCACTGGTCGTTCGTGTTCGACCCTGCTGGCCGCTTGTGCTATTACTGGTCCATGGTAGTCTCACTCGCCTTCCTTTACAACCTCTGGGTCATCGTCTATAGGTTCGCTTTCCAAGAAATCAATGGTAAGTCTATAATTCTATCTTTAATTTAAGTTAGTCTAACTGCTTACTTAAAGTTAAAAACAAAGCACACTTCCACACAGTTAATGAGTAATTAAGTTAAAAGAGTGGCGTAAATGTCATTTATAAAGTTCCTTTTAAGTGCAAGCCTTTGAAAGAAGACGTTCTTTATAACACCTTCGTATATTTCCATCGATGAATGAAGTTGAATGAAAAGGCTTAAATGGATAAAAATCCAATTTGATTCTTGTTCTTATGCAAAAGTCGTCTCCGTTTAAGATAGAAGGCTAGATTAGTACAGCAATCTAGGTTGCAGCGACTTAGAGCATTCAACGCATAGTTTTACTTAACTTGTTTCGTGAAGAATTAAATTAGTTACCTAAATAGCTTTCACGAGTTTAACGTTTCACGCCGAAGACAATGTGATACTTAGAAAGGGCTTTATATCCGTATCAATGTCTTACCGTCCAAGTTCTATATTGTTTTATTTTACTATACTGCAGTTGAACTGAGTTTGTTACGCATTTTATTATGATTGCTATCTGGAGTTGGTTATAGCTTTTAGACTATAACTATAGACCACCTTTACTAACTTTCCAGTTACTTCTGCAGTTTTCATAATATCTTTTACTATTTCTTAACGACGCACATACTACATGATTTTTAAAATTGCTAACATACATTTATTTTGTTTCAGGAGAGACACTCATAGTTTGGTTCTGCTTGGATTACTTTTCGGATTTTCTATATTTGGCGGACATATTGTTTCACTTTCGGACGGGATATTTAGAAGATGGGGTTTTACAAACGGACGCTGCTAAGCTAAGGGCTCATTATATGAATTCTACAACATTCTATATAGACTGTCTCTGCTTATTGCCTTTGGACTTTCTCTACCTGTCTATAGGTTTCAATTCTATCCTACGCTCCTTTAGACTGGTGAAGATCTACCGTTTCTGGGCATTCATGGACCGTACCGAGCGGCACACAAACTACCCTAATCTGTTTAGATCGACAAGTTTAATTCATTATTTATTAGTGATATTTCACTGGAACGGGTGTTTGTACCATATTATATATAAAAACAATGGGTTTGGGAGTAAAAACTGGGTGTATCATGACACAGAGACTGCGGATGTAGTTAAACAGTATCTACAAAGTTATTATTGGTGCACGCTGGCGCTTACAACGATAGGTGAGTTTTACATACTATTTTTTATTTTAATTTATTTTTATACAAACGATCAATGTTTGTGTGAAGTAATAGATATATTTTTAGTTTTTAAGAATGAAATATATTTTTTATTACTTCAGTGCGGAACGCCCTTTTAATTTTTAGAGATAAAGGGGTAAGTAAACGTTTAGTAAAACTATTGTGATACATTTATCAGAAACAAGTAACAAATTATAGCAAAATTAAAAAATCTCAATCGTAACAAAGGTGCCGGGCCTGACAACATAGCACCTGTTTACTTAATAAGTTGTGCTGAGGAACTTGCTCTACCGTTACAAATAATTTTTAACTGTTCCCTTAAGTCTGGAATATTTCCTACTAAGTGGAAGATTGCAAAGGTTGTTCCCGTGTTTAAAAGTGGAGATAAAGATAATGTTAAAAACTACAGGCCTATATCTATTCTTTGTTTGTTTGGCAAAATTCTTGAGTCCCTGGTCTACTCGCGACTTTATAGTCACTTTAAACACGTCTTTAGCGTTCACCAACATGGCTTTATTACTGGTAGGTCTACATGTACAAACCTGGTTAACTTCTCTGAAATTTTAATTGATGCAGTTGACAAAAAGAATAGAATTGATGTCATTTATACTGATTTGAGTAAAGCGTTTGACCTAGTACCTATATCTATATTACTATATAAACTATTAGTTTATGGCGTTATTAACTCTGTGCTGGATTGGCTGAAGTCATACTTAACTTGCAGACATTTTTATGTTGTAGCCAACGGGTTTGAGTCTACAAAGTATAGTTTAACTTCCGGAGTACCACAAGGCTCCCATTTAGGTCCTCTACTGTTCAATATTTTTATAAATGACTTGCCTAATTGCTTCTCTTACTCCACACCATTTATGTTTGCTGACGATCTCAAACTTCTTAAAATTATTTACAATCCAAATGACATTATTTCGCTACAGGATGATTTAACTAGCTTGCATACTTGGTGTAAGCTAAATGGTATGATATTGAACTCAAGTAAATGCTCCCATATTACCTTTACAAAGAAAAAAGCAAACATTACAACAAAATATCATTTGAATGGCGTGCCTATCAGTACCGTAGATACTATCAGAGACTTAGGAGTTATATTTGATAAAAAGCTCACTTTTGTACCACACATAGAAAGTATCGTTAGTAAGGCTAGTAAAATGTTAGGGTTCGTAATCCGGAATTCTAGGGTTTTTAAAAAGAGTGGTACAAAAATTGCTCTTTTTAAAAGTTTAGTTTTGAGTATTTTGGAGTATGGAAGTGTTGTCTGGAGACCTCATTATGCTACTCATTGTCTGAGAATCGAAAGACTCCAAAAGCGTTTTTTGTATCATCTGGCTTTCTCACTGGGCAAGTCTAGATCGCTTGCAACTTACACAGAAAGGCTTGCGTTTTTTAAGATGGAAAGTCTTGATAAACGGCGAGATATTTTAGACTTAGGTTTTGTCTATAAAACAATCAATAGTATATACGATAATCCTATACTATTGTCATCTTTTAATCTAAAAGTACCTAGATGTCCACGCAAACCTATTAAGTTCTTCATAGCACCTACACGTAAATCTATCTTAGGAAAGTACTCGCCCATGTCACGTTTTTGTGACATTCTTAACAATAATGCTACCTTAGATCCATTCGGAGACTCGTTACCTAAGTTCCAAAAGAAAGCTAAAGAATGTCTTTGAATTCCTTTCTTTTGTGTTAAAAAGTGTTTTAGTATTGTAAGTTAATTTTATTACTTTAGATATTTAAAAAAAAATCTAAAATGTCTATAATATGCATGCGGTATTCACCTTAAAAGGTAATGCATTTAGTCATAAGAACTATGTCTGTAAACACAATTTTTAAATATTGTAACATTGTAATTACCACTGGTGAATCAAATAAATAAATAAATAAACATTTCTATAGGTACCATTTTTTAATTCGTAAAAAATTTTTTTAATGAGTTAACTAAGTAGATATAACCCAAGATATTTAATACTTAATATAAGAATAGAATAATAATACTGTTGAAGTGGTATGTTGAAACTCAATCTTTAACGTACAAGAAGAGTTTTTCTAGTTAGTGACTTAAATTAAGTTTCTTAAGCAAGTAATTAATGAAATACAAAGAACCATATTAATTAAAATTAAACACGTGTTGAAACCGAAGTACTAATTTATACTACTTTATAATGCAAGTTTGTAGTAAATCAAATGCGTTTTACGTTGAAGTGAATTTGATGTGAATATATTCACATGTCAATTCATTTGATTTTATTTGTAATAAAAAATGGCTTGGCTATGTGCGAGTGAAAGTCTCGTCAAAATCGGTCCAGCCGTTACCGAGAATAGCCTGAACAAAGAGACAGACAGACAAAAATTTTAAAAATTGATTTTTGATAGTACCTCATATGCTTTTATTAAAAACTGTTAGTTTGAATGAACAAACACTTCAATTTTATTTATATGAGATAAATTTTCTATTAGGTACGTGGAATGTAAGCAAATTATATCTCGTTTCTAACCCGTTTATGGTTCTTTAAATAAAATAAACATAACATAGTCATAACCTTCTTTGCATGGTTATTTAAAATTTGGCAGAATTCAAACTAATTCTAATACAGTACGTTTGAAGCTGCAGTTCACTTGGCGTAAACCCAAAAGAGATAATATTTAGCTCATTTTCACCAAAGGCGTTCTTTCTAAATAGAATTGTACAGGCAAATATACTTTAAATGACTTTTTGAGACACTATGAAGAAATCTTTAATCCGATATTCTTTTTTAAATATGAACTAAATAAGTCATTACTACTACATACTATAAAACAAATTTGCTTCCCGCTGTCTGTCTTTTGATGCGTTTTTTTAATAGATAGAGTATATATAAAGTAATTCAAGAGGAAGGTTTATATGTATAACTAGTGGAACCCGCGGCTTCACGGAGTCGCTAATTACAAATAAAGTAAAACTACACATATAAAAGCTAAAAGGTTTTATTTATTTACTAGATAATCTTCAAAAACCCCATGTAAATCGTGTTAGGGGTATATTGTAAATTCTTTTCAAACATCCATTGTAATCGTACGCTGAAGTTGACGTTGTTAAAGTTGATGGCTGCACAGATTACTTTACGTGACATCATTTTATTACGACGCAACAATATATTCATCAAAAAGTCTTGCAATAAGCCCTCGCTATTACAAAGCGTGTTTTTTCATGATGGTTAAATGGAAAAAATGTATTACGAATCTCATTTACTTGGATATGTTCTTTTATGAATGTCTAATATTGAAAAAAATTATCTGGACAAAGCGATAGGAAGCACTATTTTGTAATTCCTCTGAGCTGAAGTGTTATCTACTCGCAAGTGCCTCCTGAATGTCTACTTATCGACATCCTACATTGTTCCCATCCTAAAGTCAATGGACACGCCCAGCAATTTATTTCTGGATCTTGTAGAGATACGAACATAATTATACTGAAATTATGTCTATAAATAAATATGACTGCCAATTTACTTTATATTCACGTATACAATATTGCGGGCTTGATTGAAAACAAGGTTGATTAGCTTTTTGTTATGGAAAATAAAATTATTCCTTAAATTGTTTTTCGCTGTTTTCGTATGTTGTCATCCATTTATATACTTCAGGTAATAAAAAAATAAATCCCAATCTCTTTTCCATTTTATACGAAGCGAATAAAATTCACGTATTTTGATGGGTTTTAAATTGCCGCCGGGCGAAACGTTCCAGCACGTGCCTTACGCAAATCCCTTGATGCTCTATCTAAATGCAGCCTGTATGAGGAATTAAATGCTTATATATCTCGGTGGATATGGCAAATAATTATTTTCTGCACGTAACACTAAAATAACAATAAATGTTCCGTTTTGAAGAGTTGTCGGTTAAAAAAAGTGTTTAGAAAGTGTTGCTAAAGTGAAGAAAAAAATGTTTTTGATTAAAAATGATTTGATACGTATTTACCTAAGAGTTTCCTCTTAAAAGCGAATTACATTTTAGTTCAAAATCAACATTTTCTAGAGGTATTCAAGTCAAGTCAGTAAGTTAGTTTTCCATTTACCGTCACTATTGACGGTCTGTATGTCGAGGGTTTGTATAAGCCAATGGCGCACGTTGACTCAATCAAACCGGGACTCATCTATTTAATCAATACACATAAATGTGTACTTGGTCTGAATGGTAATTCGTTATGATGAAAGTTATACAAATGAACAAGACTAATTTCACTGAGAGATGGATATAGGTAGTTATAAAGATTTTAGTCTGTTCCAAAAATTTGAACGGAAATGACAAAGTATATAACAAGAATTTTATTAATTTCATATTAAGTATAAGCGTGGTTTGTACCTACATGATGCCTCAATGAGTCTGTTCGTTTTCATTTAAGACCTTTGGCACAAAGACTACTTTTACATACTTTAATAGCAAATCAACAAGCATAAGCTAGTAAGAAATAAATTAATGTTTGTAGATGTGTTTGCTCCGGCCTCCCTTCAAAACGAGGAGGAAGTATGGGATCAGGCAATAATTCACCGTGGCCAAGTGCTGGTTGGTGGGCTTTACATGTCCCTTAAAAACTTGTTAGTTTCTCCCGGACACGCAGGTTCACTTTACTTCACCGAATAACAAGTAGTCATCATGTGATAAATAAGTCGCATATGAAATTATCATTAATTGTATATTATTATTAGATGTTTGTTATTGTTAACATTGTGGTGTTTTATATACATATTTAATATTATAACGGTAAAATTATAAAAACATTAAACCCAAATGTCGTTAAAAATTTAGAACGTATAATGCGCTAATAAATACAATATTTCAGTCCAATTAATCATTACTTAGTTCGATAATAAACAGTATCGAATCTGGTCGACTGCCGGAGGTCGACATTTTCCGCCCATAAATAGGGCGATAATTGCAGGAAAGATAGCGCTTATTTATAAGGCTAATGCCGCACAAATAGAAAATATCTAAAAGGAAGCATGATACTATTTTTCTCGGTGCTGCATTTTTTAATGAAAAGTAATAATCCCTCTGGCATTATTTTCTTGCTCAGTTTATTTTTCTATAGTAACTGATCTTCTACATCAAAGAAGTATAAAATTTTCATTCTTTGTTGTCTATAATAATTTTAGCGGAATACCTTTAGTTTTTTCAGAGGATCTGTTAAAAGCGTATGAATTATTTTTATATTTGAAAATGATTACGTAAGTTTTTAAATTCATCTTCCATTTACATTACGTATAGTACTTTAGCAAGAGAGTACTATTGGCATTTCAATTACAGTAGAAAATAGCTGTGCTACATTATATGTACATATTTTTCTTTGTTCAACAATAATAAAAGTAATAAAGTTGTAGAAGATTCGTTGAAATAATATTTGAAATTATGAATATTCCAGGAGATTCGTATTAAAAAAGAATGGAAATTTGAATTACTGTAATATTTACTATATTCAACAACGAATTCATATTAGATCGATTGAACCTTGAAGCTTCTATATTACGAGTAGGTATATTACTTAGAATCTGGATTTAGTAATATTCACAGCACTTTACTATATATTATACTATATATGAAGTGTACAATGTCCATATATTATGAATCGTCGATCAAATATTGAGTTACAAAAGTGTTCATAAAAGTATCACTACATAGTATAAAACAAAGTCGCTTCCCGCAGTCTGGCTGTGCTTATGTATGCTTAGATTATCTTATCTTTAAAACTACGCAACGGATTTTGATGTGGTTATTTTTTAATAGTGATTCAAGAGGAAGGATTACATGTATAGCTATCGGAACCCACCGCTTCGCTCAGAATAAACCTGGGGACAAGCCCGAGCGAAGCGAGGTCGAGTCGCTAGTAATAGATAAATCTCATAAAGGCGAATAATGTCGCAGGAGAAATGAGATACTTATATACTCGTATTTCACATTGTTCACATATTTCTGGCTAGCATTGCCTCTTTATTAAATATTGTTGAATGCTGTATACCATGAATAATATAATGTATTTCACTATAAATTATACCTGAATATTTTTAATTAATTTATTATAATGAGCTAGTTTCATAAAATGGATTTTACATAATATAATATTAAATGTGACATATTCGCTTGCCAATACTGTGAAATAGTTCAATGAAATGAAAATTGATTTTATCCGCTGTTTGCCGAGAGTTTTGATGTACTTTTGTTAAACTAAATTATGAAGACCTGAGTATTATCTAAGTATTTGAATACAATAAAGGTGGAAATATCGAAAAGTACTATCTATAATTAATTTTTTTATGACTGGTGTGTTTGACTTTATGATGATTTTTTTTGTAGATTTTACAACATTTTTAGTTTAAGACAAATATAGATTATAGTGGAAGCAGATTTACACAAATATTGTGTATTGTATTGTAGTGTGTGTGTGTGTGTGTGTGTGTGTGTGTGTGTGTGTGTGTGTGTGTGTGTGTGTGTGTGTGTGTGTGTGTGTGTGTGTGTGTGTGTGTGTGTGTGTGTGTGTGTGTGTGTGTGTGTGTGTGTGTGTGTGTGTGTGTGTGTGTGTGTGTGTGTGTGTGTGTGTGTGTGTGTGTGTGTGTGTGTGTGTGTGTGTGTGTGTGTGTGTGTGTGTGTGTGTGTGTGTGTGTGTGTGTGTGTGTGTGTGTGTGTGTGTGTGTGTGTGTGTGTGTGTGTGTGTGTGTGTGTGTGTGTGTGTGTGTGTGTGTGTGTGTGTGTGTGTGTGTGTGTGCGCGCGTGCGCGCGTGTGTGCGTGTGCGCGTGTGCGCGTGTGTGCGTGTGTGTGCGTGTGTGTGCGTGTGCGTGTGTGCGTGTGCGTGTGCGTGTGTGCGTGTGTGTGTGTGTGTGTGTGTGCGTGTGTGTGTGTGAGTGTGTGTGTGAGTGTGTCGTGTGGTCGTACATAAATCTTACTTTTTTCAACAGGTTAACATATTCTAATTTATTTCTCTATCTTATACATCTTAGATTCTTTGAAGTAGACTTGAATATGTACATGTGTAATATGTTCATTAAGTACAGTTTATTATAAGACCTTTTTGAGAAGAAAATCTGGACGATATGTTATTTAGTATGTATCATAAAATACTGTGTTATTTATATTAAGCAGTGGGAGCCAAAGTAGAGTATCGTTACTTTCGATCTTGTAGAAATTCTATAAGCTTAATTCTAAATTGACTCAATTATTCTGTTATTAGGCAGATATATTTTTAGGTACGATCAAACATTCTTCAAAAAATATACGATGCCCATTTTAATGATACAAATCAAGTGGCAATATGTAGGTACAATAGAATAAAGTTAATATATTTTAATTTTATAAAGAAAATAATTCAATAGTTGTTATTTAAAGATTATAATGGCAATCAGACTTATATAATTAAATTCGAAAGATTATATTATATGCGTTAGCTTTTGTCGCCTTAACGCTGAAATCGGTGGATGGTTCAGGATATGAGAGTAATTTACTAGTTCCTAATAAATGTATACTTTAATATCATTGAGTATACTGAGGTTACAGGAAATACAATAATGACTGGGAAACGTCAGGAGGTTTTTGAATGGCAAGCCTCATTTCATTTAATAACAGTCATTTGAATTTCGCGTTCGCTTACATTTACTTACTCTAGTCGACGTTACATGGTCATAATAATATATTGGCCGTTACATTACGATTTTTTATAAATTATTCAAGCTTTATGTTGGGGCTTTCATATATAAACTAAATAAAATGGAATAGGTGAGTCTATGTAATTAGTTGTCAGGTTTTTTTAAATTTTTTTTACAAGTAGGTACCAATATATTTATATATTAGAAGATCTGTTATATATCCTGCTGCCTTATCCTATGATAATAATTTAAACCATTAAGCCATGTAAAATGTAAAACTATTTAAATTTTTTTAGAGAAATTTCTATGTTTTATTTTCAAAAATAAAGGTTATATGCCTCTTGAACTAAGTAAATGAGTATTTAAACAGCTTTTGGTTTGATGTTTAGATTACTTTATAGCACTTTAAAGAAAAACTCTACTAAAATATCTGAGCTTTACCGTTCGCGTTTAAGAAAATCGGGTGTAACTCAGTTTTTTTTCGTGTAAACTACTTCCTCGTAATAAACGTAAAAGGTAGGTAGGTCCTTTCACCAATTCGATTCACCAAAATGCCAACAAAAATTTAAAGAGAAAATTTCTTAGATTTTAGAATGGGCTATGAGGAAAATTGCAACGTTGTAAGAGTCAGTTTGCGAGACTTAGAACAATAGCGGTGTGAAATTAAATACACGGATCTTACTTCTTATACTCTGTTCATTCGCTTTCAATAAATACGTAGCTTAAACTTCGGAAAGTTTGCGTTTCATCTACAAAGTACTTAAAGCTTATTAAATATATAAGTTTAACAGTTCAAGTCAAACATCTTTTATAGTTTAATAAAAACTAAGAAATTTACTAAAAACTAAAAAGTATTTTTCAACAGGCTTATACTAGGTATAGTACCGATATAGATTATGATGTAACTATAAATATAAAAAAAGGTTTATTTCTTTTATCCAATATGTTGTCGTTAAATTATGGTTCCGAATTTAACGAAAGAAATCCTGTTTGAGATAGCGTCTTATTGTGGTCCTATTATATTTCGCCGGATAACAGGGTTGATCGATCTCTTAAATTGTAACAATTGTACCTTGCTTCCTTTAATATTTATTTCCTTTATAACAGAGTATCGTAATATGATTTTATATAGATACTAGCAATTCCCGCGGCTCCGCCCACGTTCAAATTCTTATATATAGGGATTGGTGCCAAAAAAAATGTCTGGAGAGGGCTACCTTTATTACCGAGGAGAATAAAAATTAGCCTATGAGCCGTTAACATACCTATTAAATATCCACAAAAAAATCATAAAAATCGGTCAAGTCATGTCAGAGGAAGAACAAAAACTAATACAAGATATTTATATATTACTAGCGGACCCTACAGACGTTGTCCTGTACATATAGAAAATTTTTATAAACTTTTGCTCCCGGTGAAATGTTTTAGTATGCATGCGCAAAACAGCGTTGCTAGCAACGACTTATTTATAATTGAATATGTCATTTATTGTGCAAATGTATAAATAACTAAATAATATAAAAAATACATTATCTAGTGGACCGAATTGTGAATCTAAACCATTCTCGAATACACTCGAACACACACAAAACATTTCATCAAAATTGGTCCAGCCGTTTAGGAGGAGTTCAGTGACATACACACGTACAGTAGAATTATATATATAAAGATGTTGAATAACGTATTTAAAATTAGAAAATACAAAGGAACCTAAGTAATTTTAAAATTAGCTTAAATTGTGAAATTTTTTCTAAAAAATACTGAAATCTCTATTTTATTCTAACATTGAAAAATTTAGAGAAAAGGCTTGTCGGCTACTGGCTAGTAAAAGTAACAGAAAAAATAGGCCACCAAAAATACTTTGTTCAAATAGCTCTTACGAACGTTCGCATAATTAAACATGCATGTATCCCTACAATCTGTTCTACATAGTAATGAAACTATACCATAACAATGTTACAAATTCAATGCAAATTCAGCATTAGATTCATGCAACAAACTTTTGGGTGCTAGTTTCAAACAATTTGTATATAATGGCTAGTCTCGGAAATTTCAGCACGCAATAAGACACCATAATAACGACCATTCCAATAAAGTAGAGTTCATAATAACTTTAATAATGTGCGGGAACCCTCGAAAAGTTTTGAAGTGTCAAATTACGGTATCGGATATAATATGCGGATGCTAATGTGACCGACTTGACCTTTTATTATATCAGTTGTATTTGATAAATGCCTCAGCGGTGTGATATATCCTGGGTTCTCTCATTATAAAATATGCGAAGTAGTAAGAACTGAATATGTTATTAAGTTAACGTTGTTCGTTCAAATAAAAGTGTAGCATTTTGACTTTAGTTTTAAAATACATTAAAAATTATGCTGCTATTGTACGAACAATTTCAAATGGTTTATGTAACATTTAAAGTTTAATAAGTTCTAAAATGTTGACACTGGAAAACCCTGCTTTATAAATAAACGATAATGTGTCTGTTGACTGCTACAGTATTTAAAATAGAAGCGTTAACACTTTATTTTCTTTGAATACGAAAAAATGAATTTACGCTAAAATAATATTATGGTGTATACAGATTGTGTGGTGCAAAATGTGTCATTATAGTTAAAAACAAATAAAAAATGCTTCAGAATGGTTAAAAATATCGTTCTTAAAGTAAACGTTAAAAGATAGTCATAAAGAGTAAAATATAAAGGAGTCCTCGCTAGACATATCAATCAAGTCACATAATATTTTGCATGGCATTTGCGACGTTCTTTATACATATGATAATACTTTGAAATGCTTCACGATACGTGGGCTCTATATGCCCGTTCATATTTTAAATATGTACTCTTGTACATGAAATTAGTAAATTATTGATAATATAAATGTTAAAGTATTATAACACTTTCAATAACAACTAAAAACTAATTATGTACCTACATATTTGTACAACGTTCATTGTACATACACACAACTGTACTTCTGCTCCTCCTAACTTAAACCTAGAATAGCACCTGCTTCTAATAGGCACTTATTACATTCTCAGACGCAGCTGAGTGAAATGGGGACAAACAGCTAATAAAGTTATTATCGTGTTTTTTTCAGTTTATGTATTTTACATCTAAATTTAATTCCTTTTAGAAATATATCTTTCACAAACTTCACTAAATTACATGTTATCTCGAGTAGCGTTTGTGGATTTAGGTAGAAATCATTTTATTTTACTCAAGAATATTCATTATTTGTTGGTATTAAGAATAAGGTATTTTCCCCTTTCCTTTTAGTGACACTCCAAACGATTTCGACCCTCATTAAAAATTATTTCGAAGGATATTCAAACTTTTTTCTTAATCCTAACAATCCTAATTTGTATTCAAGTAAATTTTCAATATTTATCTATGATTTATTTTGCTTTCTTATGTACATTTTATTTATATAGAACACTAAATACCCGCTGAGTTTATATTACTTATTAGCCTTTCCCGCAGCTCCGCTCGCGTTCTAAAGGCTGATAAACAAAAGAATTATTTTTCTCCCGTTTTTGCAGCATTTTTCATTGATGCTCCGCTCCTATTGGTCACAGCGTGATGTAATATAGCTTTCCTCGATAGACGGACTATCCAACACAATAATATTTTTTCAATTCCGACCAGTAGTTTATGAGATTAGCGCGTTCAACCAAACAAACAAATGAACTCTTTAGCTTTATTATGTTAGTATAGATTATCATGAGTCTCTATCCCAGTGGTAACGCGCTGGCAAGGTAAACTGTTTAGTAGGTTCAAATCCCGGGTCTCGCATCTCTGATATTATCATGTGTGAATGTGTTAAGAATCATCAAGATTACCACTTCCGTTGAAACCTGTATGTTTGAGAGAACCTGTTAGGTTCATAGTTTTTGAAATAATCTATAGCTTGTTAGTTTTCATATGGATACTTTTATTCAGACATCAAACTTTTATCCTCACATCCTATAAGATACCAATTAAAATAAACCAAAGTACCTACTTATTTATTTTGATACATTTAAAATATACGTGTCAATAAAAAAATATTCAGAAATCATTTACGCTATACTCATGTTCTTGAAATGAGGACCCTAAATAATGTCCGAATACGGTGACCGCGGGATGGACGATCCTATCTGATGGCAATCGTTAAATCGTTCGAGCGTATCTTTATAATTGCATCGAAGTGAAATTCTGACCCGCTATTAACCAAAGTCCCTTGTTAACTTTGCCTAAAAGATTTATTGTTCGCATTGAGTTACCAACAAACGCAAATACTCGTAGCAATATAAAAAGATAACATGCATCGCGCGTTTATCCCTCTGTCTGGCTTGAATCAATGCCGGCGTAAGCTCTCGTATATTGGTCCTTCATACTGCACCTGTTGTAGAGAAATGACAGGCTTTATCCGTAATAGTTGTATTTCCTTGCAATATTTACTTGATTTCAATAGAGATAGAGTAGATTTATATTTACTGTGGTATTGACGTAACCCTCATATAGGTACTATTTTTTATTATTATAAAAAAAGTGTGTGTACACGCGTTATACTTTTTGGCATAACAAGATAAAAATCTTTTTAAAATTTTTATCTTTGGCCTTATTCTACGTTCGTAGAAAAAACGACACTAACAATAGAAAAAAGATATTTAATACATTGAAAGTTTTATTATAACGAATTATCTAGTTAAATAAAGTTTATTTAAATAACACAAAAACTAAAATGTTGACTATAGCTAACTTCAGGCTGTCGGTTTTTCGTGACGGTGTGCGCGCGCATCGTAAAAATTTACTCTCATCATTTTTTCCCTAACGCGCCAAAAGAAGTGTAACTTCAAAAATCTGAATAGTTAGAAAAGTCTCTATAGCGGCTTTAATAAAGTATTAAGATTATTATTAATACATCGTGATATTATAAAAAAATAAAGAAAGATCGATAGAGTTTCTTATCTTTTTTTGTTAAATAAGGCTTAATCTTTTTTAAGTAAGTAAATATATGCAGTTCTCGATTTTACTTAGATACTCATATATATCTCTTCATTTATATACATAGCATATATTTATTAGTCTAGTAAAATTAAAGGAAAAAGGCATGTAGAATATTAAATGATATATGCTCGAAAACACCCTGAAAGAGCGCTTAGAGCATAACTCATCCAAACGATAAGAGGATATTAGAGGTATAAACTGGCACAATAGCGGGCGAGCGACACAAGACAGATCGCTTCTATGGGTGACATCACGAAGTCACCACTTTTATTTTTAGCAGTTACCTTGAATATTGCAAATAATGTGTTTTTAATTCAAGATTTGCTTATTTAAAATAAATTTATGTTATAAAACACACCTTAATATATCGAAGACATTTTTTATTCCTTATCGTTTGCGGCTATAGTGTCACTGCGACCTTTGGTTGGCATTTTAGCATGAAATTGCAAAAGCTTTCGTCAAATGCTTAAATCGAAGACATTAATAGTTCATATTTTTGCATAAAATTCAAGCATTTTAAATAAAATAAAAATATTATTTTTCAATCATTAAATATAATTATAATGTATGTATTTATTTACTTTATTAAATTTCATATTATACGTATTTATCATACAGCTATTTTAACATTCCACTGGGTGGAACGTGCCTCCCCAATACAAAGAAGAATATGGCAATATTTAGATCTATAATGGTACCTAATTCATCGCATGCCTGTAGTGTTCTTAAATCTAAACAGCTATTGTCAACGTATGACAAAGGCAAGACTAAAAATATATCGCAAATTGCTCTGAGTGTGCGAGAATCAAAATACTTTCTAAAAAGAGAATTAAGTTTACCTATTTGGAATTGTTTCATTTTATTAATATGAAATAGCCACGTTATGTAGTCTATTTTTGAGAGTGGTGAAACACGAACAAATGATAAAAAGAAGACAATTCTTTTAAATTCATAGGGCAAGTGTAACTGGTGAATACTACATACTCAGAGACACAGAAAAGACTTTTTTACCTATTCCGTGCTCAAAGACAACCTTAGACAAATCTGTGCGTATATTGCGTATATAAACCGCTTAAAGTGACTTGGGTGACCAAAAAAGCAATAAAACATCTATAAATAAAAAGACGCACAATAATTTCCGATCTCAGAATATTGAGTGTTCTACTTTAAAAGAGAAGTACGTTGCGCCACGTGTAAGATCCCTAACTCCCAAGTGTAGAGGCCAGTACATAATGAATCGATAGCAATTTCTACACGAGGGTAAATGTACTACTACAGAGTAGTTTTATATATTATATATATACTATGTATATATACCAAGGAATGAAGGAAGTTAATCGTTACAACCAATATTGTCTTAATGGTGGAAATACTAATTATAGCGTGCGAGACGTGTACCTAAATGAATGCTAATAATAATATGGCGCGGAGGCGAGGTGAAAGATAATCAAATAAAAATGTGATGATCTGATATTAAAACTATATTTTCATTACATAAAAAATTGACCACAGTAAATTATACTTTATTTATTACTAGCAAAGCCGGCCTGCTTCGCTGGGCGTAAGTTAAATTAAACGATTTTTTGATTAATAAAATTTACAACACCTAATGTTAAAATTGCTGATAATGGTGTAGTATTGGGTGGAGAGATGTTAAGGCCGATAGAATCAACTAAATTCCTAGGTATCATCATAGATTCGAAATTACAGTGGAATCTCCATATTGAGGGGCTAGCGAAAAGACTCAGCTCTGCAGCGTTTGCGGTAAAAAAAATTAGACTTATTACAGACGTAGATACAGCTCGCGTAGTATATTTTAGTTATTTTCATAGTATTATGTCGTATGGAATCCTATTATGGGGTAATGCAGCTACCGTTAATACCATTTTTGTCCTGCAGAAAAGAGCTATTCGTGCCATATATAGTTTAGGACCTAGAGTATCATTAAGAGAAAAGTTTAAAGAAATAAAAATATTGACTGTTGCTTCCCAATACGTGTACGAAAATGTTATGTATGTTCATAAAAATATACACGAATTTCCCAAGAATTGCGACATGCATAGCATTAATACTAGGAGCAAACATAAACTTGTAATGCCTGTGACTCGCTTACGCCGAGTCAGTAACTCTTTTTATGGACAATGTATACGTCTATACAACAGGATCCCAGAAAACGTTCAAAAAGCTTCTATTGCCAAATTTAAAAAAATTGTGAAGGAACGTTTGTGTACTAAAGGCTATTATTCGATTAACGACTTTTTAGAAGACAGTACGCCTTGGGAATGATGTGATCGCCGCCAGGCTGTTTCAACATATAGAATTATTGTTAATCTACAATTTAATTTAAAAAAAGAGTGAGAATACGATAAAAAAAAAATTAGTCCCGCTGAGTTTCTTTCGCCAGTTCTTCTCAGGTCAGAGGTTTCTTCTTTCCGAACTGGTGGTAGACTCATGACGTTCAGTAAGAAATTGTAACAATTTTTATGCTGAATAAAATATTTTGATTTGATTTGATTTGATTTGATGTTATTTGTTCGTATAGTTACAAGATTTTATTAGAAAAATGTTAAAGTATTTCTATGAGAGTTAACTTGTTTAAAGAATTTTAATTGAAAGTTCTCAATTTGCTAGTAACAGGTAATAATTGCACTATTACTATCGCTGCAGTTTCAAAGGCTAAGCAATCACTAATAAAATACCCAAGTCTGGAACCGTTGTTACACCTTTTATTATACTCGTAAAGTTCATTAACGATAACATTATGCGAAGAGAAGTGTTTCAAATTGTATACTACATAGATATATTTATTATTAATCAATAGCTTACTAGCATTTGTCTGTGACTTCGTTCTTGTCTTTATTGTCTATTGGACATTATTTTAGCTACCACTAAACATGACATGTGCAAGGAGCTACAAGATATTCGTTTTATATTTTTTAAATATTAAAATAATTAATTAATAAAAAATATTTTTTGTTTAACATTCAAGAGGTGGTTTTGTACCTATAAATTCTGGAAAAACTTACACTTACACAGTACAATTAGAAAGTTGCTTTCCTTCCTTTCCTTAAGAGTCTCTCGTATCTTATAACTTATCTCTATATAAATATAAAAGTTAAAAAAGTATTTTAACTCATAATAAATTATTGTTTTACTACTTTTTTTTCAAACTCTGTAATTGCACAAAAACTTTTTTGACAGTAATTTCAAAAATTAACTTTTCTAATATATTAAAAGAAGTATCTACTTAATGTTCAAAGTTAAAGCTAAAAACTGTGTTCATAAAAGTTTCTAAATACTTATTTATTTTTAAGGTTTTAAGGTGGAACGGAAACTTTTAGGCTGCTGTCAACAGCTTTCATAGCTTTTTCACGCGCTTTTATTAGATTCTCATGTTACTACGTTCTCAATCATAAAGTCGATTTGAATCTTATGTTAAAAAGTATAAAACATAAATTGCATCGAAATGTCAAACAAAGATTAAAAATCATGCCTATGAAGTTTGATTTTACTACACTGTTTTTCCTTCATAGTATATCTTAAATATATTTAACAAGAATAGAACATATAGACTTACACATTTTAATTAATTATGATCGTCAAAAATCTCTACGTAGTATAAAACAAATTCGCTTTAAGCCGCTGTACGCTTAGATATTTTAAACTACGCAATATTGCAGTTTTCTTCAGTAGACAGAGTGTTTCAAGATTTATATATATATATATATATATATATATATAGTAAAAAGCCGATAAAAAAAGCCGAATATATGTAGGTCTTAAGCAAATATTGTTGTTGTACCTATATTTTGGCTTTCACATAGTCATCAGTCAGTCCTTGCAAATATCATAATATTAATACCAAATATTGCAGCCACATAGTTTTTTCAACGAACGCGGAATTTAAAAAGGTTATTTGTATGCTCGAAACGTGCGGTCAGAAACTTAAATAGTTATGTATAGCAATGCAGTGGAACGGAAACACTTAACCGACAAGCGTGCTGTTCGGGTCACGGTTTTGCGTTGAATGGATCTATATTTACAATAATACCAACTTCCAATTTTTTTACATTGATTCAAAAAGCTACGGTGTAACGTTTAGTAATTTTAGCACAACTTTTATTATATTTTAATGCCAAGCATTTTAAAGGTTACCATTTATGTATTTGTGTTTCATATATTGTTTAATTTTCTAGTAAAAAGTTGATTGTTAAAATATATTAATATAATATAATAATATGTTGAGGCATTATTACAACACTTGTGTTACGGATGCCAGATAGTTGATTTACCACATACATAAGTTTAAATATATACATGTTATAAATATAAACATCCGAGTTAACAAATAAATGCCCCCAGCGGGACACGAACCTGCAACCGCTGGCGCAAGAAAGTAGGTTCACTAACAAACTGCGCCAAACGTGCCGTCATAGATGATTTCTATTACAATTTTCAGAAACTCGGGCACAATACTATTAGTATTGTGCCCGAGGAAAACTACTCTAATTATGAATTGGGTTTTACAATTACTTAACGATATTTGAATATGTAACGCACTAACAAAAAAAATTAACAACTATTTGCTCTAACTAATTGTGTATCAATTTTAATTTAAATAGGTTCAGTATTTGTGTATCAAATTTAATTTAAATAGGTTCAGATAGACAGACTGAGTTACTTTCACATTTATAATATTAGCAGGGATTTATTTTATTATAAAATATTTTATGATAAAATGTTAATAGACGTTACGTTATAATAATATTATGTAATCGTATGAGTTTCTGTTGTTATAAATTTAAGAAACTTACCTAATAGTTTTCAATAGTTAGTTTTTGTTTTGCTATAGTTTTGATACTAACACGGTACATAACTTTGACAGGTGATTTGCCTCGACCACGGAGTAAAGGGGAATACGTGTTTGTGATTGCTCAGCTATTGTTCGGACTGCTGCTCTTTGCCACGGTTCTGGGACACGTCGCGAACATCGTCACATCAGTCAGTACCGCCAGAAAAGAATTTCAGGGTAAGTATAAATTACAAATTTTTAACATTTATTCATAATAATATATTTTAATAATTACTTATGAATGGATGAAATTTAATAAAACATTTCTGATATCGTTTTCACCCTAATTTATGAATTTAATAATATTGCCATTACGCTTTCCTTTTTAGGAATTTAATAAAAATAGCTCTTCAAGATAACATTCTCAATATACGAGTATACATTTAATAATGTTCTTTGAATTGTTTATAATTTGTTTTTATTGCTCGTTTATTCATATTAATAAAGTTAATTATTTTTCGTTTATTTTTACGAAAAAAATTCTATGTATATTACCATTATATTGAAATATATTATTAAAAAATGTATCTTTTCATTATTATCTGTTACAAAATAAAGCAAAATATATTATTTATATCCGTGAAAACTCGATTTTCGTGATCTATAAATATTTCTTATTATATTCCTTTCCAAAAAGCTTTTAAAAAAGTTTTAAAAAACATTCATACATTTATATTTTTGTTATAATATCTCTACACATTCTAGTATTTATTATATTAAAGATTTATTACAATTATAATATAGATATTCTATTAACATTAGTGTTGCCCAAATGCAAGAACAAGACGAGACTTAGCCAGTCTTGGTCTTGGTCTTGCGCCAACACATCTGGTCTTGGTCTTGGTCTTGGTATTGCGCCTCCCAGTCTTGGTCTTGGTCTTGGTCTTGCGCAAGAGTCTTGCAAGTCTCGCAATTACCTATTAGCCTATTGCTATTTATTAAACGTTACTTTAAGTCTTAGAACAACGTAATGGAGTAAGTACATTTTGAGATTGAATTATGTAATATAGCCATAGTAAAGTGCAAACAAATTAATAAATGTCTAAACATTTAATGAGAAATTCGAAATTTGAAATTGAATTTATTGGTACTTCTTTAGGCGCGTTATGAAAAAATGATGAGAGTGAAATTTTAAGAATCACTGTACCACAAAAGTAACAAGTTGAAATTGCCTGCTAAACCGCTCATAGCAAGTTTAAGTTGCCTCTGATCACTGTTTTCATATTATTTATAATTATTTTAATATTATACAGGGTGGTGACGCTTGATCAACGTTCCTTCAAACCACATATAGTATAAAAAATTACGAGTTGAATACAAAAAAAACTAATTGAAAATATTCAAAAATGAAGCCACAGGAAGTTTTTTTCGTTTTAAAATTTAAAACCATCATCGTATGTACGCGCAAGCGTAGTTCGCCGCGAAACTCAATAGTCATGTGATTTTGATCATAGTAATAACATTATCAATTACTATAGTTAGTTAAAATGCTTACGTTTATCAAAAAAGTATCTGTATAGTAATTTATTTCCAAAAAAAAACTAATAAATTATTTTCAATTTGTCTTTCAGAGAGAAATAAAAAGATTTTTTTAGCGACTACTTTATTACTAATTATTATAAACATCACATCATTAAATTATTTTAAAAACCTCATCATTTTCGACATACGAATAATTACAAATTTTTTAAATAACATTTTTACCTCAAACTACCACCTCATTTTACAGCCACTTTTGTGTGACAACATTACCTACTAACTTAGGTTAGTGAACCGCATTGATAGGCACACAAAATTATTGACTGTCATAATTACAATAATATGGACTAGAAGTAGGTAGGTACATAAATTATTATCATAACATCATCAATATCAAAATTAAAGCTTAGTACTCGCTACGCATTAAGAGGTAGGTATGGATGTATAGGACCTGCATGCCTAGATAATCAATGACTTTATTGTATTTTTTAAATTTTTAATAAAGCAATTTCAAAATCTACTACTTAACCACTTTTTAATAGGCCAATTAGGTACCTACATGTTATTAATTCACACAACATAAGTTCGTTAAAACTTAGTAAATGTCTTTACTTCAGATAGGTACCTACCATAATATGCACCACGACGATGATATTAGTCAGTAGTCAGTACCTATCTAATTACCTCTACTTAATTATTTTTTTTAAAGATGAAAAGGCATATTATTATGTATGTGAATTTCAAAATACATATCTACGCTTGAGTCCTGTACCTACTAATTTAAGAACACCAGTTTTTTGCGACGTAAGTAGACTAAAACAATAGATTTGTATCAGGTCCGGGTTGTTAACAGTTGCAGAACTAGTCTTCTACAACCAATCAGTACTTTACTGAAAACAAAGCATTAGGTACATGCGATAGGTAAGTAGGTAATTCGTAGATACAAGATGTATACCTACTCCCAGATATGCAGAGGCAGAGCTACTTGTACTAGAACACTGCCTCGTAAGTCGTAACAAGCGTTGACACCGAACCCCTAAATGTTTTTTTGTTCCATCCACCTTGGCAATTATGCACCTAGTAGGTATAATATTTTCATAGCACAGATGTAGTCAGTAGGTAGTCACTAACTTTTGTACTTCTTTCAGATAATTTATTACGAAGTCTTTAAGGTAGTCCTAGTCATTAATAAAAGCAACTTTTCTTTACGACATTAAACTTGACTAAACTAAAATCAAAATAACTTAAAAGCAAAACAAACACAAACCACCTTTTCAATCAAATTCCGACGTTTAGAGTGAGGCCGTAGCGATTTCGAAAAAGTATTGAAGAATTCGTTTTATTATTATTAAAACTACCTAAATATTAGATGAACATAAAACTCTTAGTAAATCGATTTTTATTTATAGTTAATACTTAACATCAATTTTTAACTAAATTAAGAGCAACAATAAATTAGAAACATGTAATCGAACCGGGATTCGAACCCACAACCTCTATCTGTGGGCCAATAAGCCCACAAGGGCGGCAATTTTTTCTGCGTCGTGCTTCACAAACACGGTTTTACACAAGCTACTCTTTCAATTTTCAAAAAATCTATTTAGGTACCAATAACCTGCGATTTATTTATCAAAATGCCTATGAATTTATCTATTCGATTTATCATTTTACGAGAGACAAGAAAATATGCGTGCAAGAAAGAAGTTAAAGGTTCTGTTAGTGGTATCAATACTTAACATTAACTTAAATAAAATAACAGCAAAATTAAAAAAGTAAAATGTAATCTAACCGGGATTCGAACTTGTGACCCTGGGAGGTCAATTACCCTATAAGGGCGGCAAATTCACGATGGAATAATATGAAATTTATTTAATAAAATAGGTAGGTAGGTACTAACTTTTCTATTTAGTGTAACTTTATGCGACAGGATAAATTAAACAAAATAATATTATTAGTTACTACTTTATTACAAATTATAAGACATTCGTGTAGCATTAAAATGATTTTAAACCTCCATCAATTCACACAAATATTGATTAAAATAATACACAAAGTTATAATAGGTATAAAATTGTTAAATTGAAAGATGCAATAATGAATAATGCAATATTGAAAAACGTTCACTAGAAATTACAATCTATTACAATATCTCGTTACATACTTTAAACAAAACACTGTTTAATTTACTTTCGTAAAAATTCTCAAGTGTACTTAAAATTTAAAAATAACAATAATTGCAAAATTATTAGGCAAAGGCACTCGCTAAAATATTCGTAATACCTATCAACCATAATAATTATAATAAAATACATTCAAACTGTTATGTATCTAGAATGTATTCACAAGTTTTTAATTCGAAACGAATGCCGGCGATCCATTTAATACTTAAACAACATAAATAATTATTCTGATAAAATTACAAGGACATTTACGATACCTACGAGCATATTTCAAATATTGTAGGTATGACACAGTCCACAGAAAAAAATTAAATAGGTACATTGGCACTCGAGTTTTGACTCTTCATTTCAATTAATTTTATCTGTATCACATAACTACACACACTAAACAATCGAAGCAAATCTTGCTCGGGGTAAGAGTAGGCGAAGGGACTGGGCATTGGCCTTCCTCTACCAACCAAACAGTTCCTCAAAACCAAGTACCAGGTACGCGCAGCAGTAGATAGCCGTTGATACCGCCTTGTACGTACGCAGAGCTCTGTGGTCATCTCACATTCCTTCTTCCGCCGCCCACGACTATGAGCGCGTCACTAGGAGGGTACTATCTGGGACCCTTGAGGCTTCGATCGAGTAGGTAGCCGCCCGGGCGATCAGCCCATCCGTGTGAGACTCTATTCAGGGAGGCCCAGCCAGGCGATCAGCGACCGATCGGCGGCTACTCTGGCGTCTCAGGTGAATCTGCCGAATTTCTTGCAGAGCTCCTGATGTTGCCGTTTTATATCATCTCCCGTTAATGAAACAGTTGACACCGTTAAAATATGTTTTCGTGCCTTCGAACCTTATCAATGGCAACCACTGCACCACTTGGCAATGGTACCAAATACCATCGCCATGACGGGGCTTCAGTATGACACTTTCACTATTAGGTACATCGATTCATCAAAATCAGTCCTTTGCTTATGTGCGTACTGCGTGCTCCCACTTCAACACTTTAAAGTCAACTAAAGAGTAAAGAAATAGAAAAATACTAAATAGGTAGTTAAAAGCATAAGCCGCCTTGTCAAAGAAATGCCGACATTGGGGTGCTAGTGTAAGCGTAGTTGAGGCGGTAATTCCATTGCTTTATTTAATATTATTATTGGTATTTTTAGGCCTATTATTATTAAAAAAATATTCTAGTAAAAATAATTCAAATAATTATTTTATAAATGTTTTCCTATAGGAAATGTTTTAAGAAAAATAAATTAATTCAATTACTTATTCCGAATTCGCTATTATCCCCGCTATCGCCTATGACACCTCACCACACCTCACAATTCTGTCGGTACACATTCAAAGGGCGGCAATGCTTACACGTGTCTTTAAATTTCTTTGAATTTTACCGATTTGACAAAATGGCGCGACTCTCAAGGATTTTTGCGTCATAGACTAAAAAATACACGGTAAAACCTACTTTTAATTAGTATTTAATAATATTGCAAAATGATAATTTATAGTATGAAAATAGTAAAAGCTTTTCCTGTTTTTATTACATACCTATTAGATTATTTTTTAAATACCTGGTGATAAATTGACATCAATGAATTTTTATAACCATCTTCAATTTTTGTTTTTTATAAGATTTAGGGTCACTTGATGGGCATAAAAAACACAAAATGCTGACCAATCTAGGTGGAACGTCAAGAAAAAATGTTTTGGGCGATATCTCAGAAACTATGCACTTCAGAGCAAAAGTTATTGAAACCATTATTGTAGAGAATAAAATTTCGCATTTTTTATTTCTTGTAAACTTTTTTATAAAACTTATCGTTTACGATTTAAGGCTTTTAATGAACCGGATTTTCTGTCTCGGTCGACAAATCTCACCGACAGTGATTAATCAATAAAATGCGTGTTCAATGAACCGTATTATGCTCATAATAATGTGATTATTTTCATGTATTTTATTTACCTACTTTACAAGATATTTTACTCAATTCTAAGACATAATATGCTATGCCACTCCTGCGAATTCTTATTAATTATTCTATGCAAACGTCGCTAGGGCTAGTAGTACCTACGGCTGCTCGGGGACAGTGTGATGTTGCCGCCTTTAGCTGGGGTCAACAAACTCTGATCTAGTAGTGTTTATTTTTATGACCATTTTTATTGTATTTATAATTTATTTTGTGTGAAAAATTCACTTTTTTATTTGAAGGTATTTTTTCAAATTGTCAATTTTTATCGACTTATATCATCTCACCCTACATGCAGTTTAAAGGAATGTTGATTAAGCATCACCATCCTATACCTATATAGTATCTAAAAATATGATAGCAAAATACAATTGACATTTACTAAAATTAAATACCTAATAAAAATATTAAAAACGCCATCTATGAGAAATAATTATACGTCATTTGATAAGTGAAAGTACGGAATTATGAGTTAAGACCACATTATTATATTATTCTTTTTTAAAAGTATATTTTACAAACGAAGTAGGTATATTTTTTTAGGAATTAAATATTCTGTATCTGTTTGAACGACTTCATCTTTCTTACTGCAGAGATTGATTTACAACTAGAAAAGAAGTCTAACTACTCATATACATATACATGAAGTACACGCACCCATATTTTTTTATTATTTTTTACCTACAAAAATCGGTCGCCCAAGTACTATAACTTTAAATACATACATATTATAAATATAAACATTGGATTTTTTTTTGATTGGAATGATTGGAGTTCAAAACAAACATTCGTGTTCAACGAATGAATGCCCTCAGCGGGACTTGAAACCGCGACCGCTGGCGCAGAAAGTAGGGTCACTACAAACTGAGCCAAACAAAACTCAGGTCGTGACTTAGGATACTTTTTATTGCAGAAAAATAATTCATTTCCACAGGAAAACAAAATAGGTACCTAATTGGTTTTATTGAGTCGTCTTTAGAAAGCTAGCGGTGGCTAAATCTTAAGAGATAGGTACATCATATATCAAAACTATGTAGTAGGAAAATGTAGGTAATAAAAAGCCAATTACAGAAAAGTCTATTACATCAAATATCTTTCTCCTTAGCGGATCGATGTGCACGTTTCGAGTAAAAAATACTTGTACCTACCGATTTAAACTAAATTAGGTATAAAAATATATCTGTACTTTACGTCTTCCTATTTTCTCCCTATTTTCTTCTTCAAAATTCTATGTACTGGTACTTTCTTTTGTTTTGTATCGTTTGTTTTCTAAGTGTAAATTTTTTGTATTATAAATTAAGCCTGTCCGCTTCCTGAAACGACACTCAGTCCTAATTGCAAGACGCAAGAGTCTCGCAGACTTAGTCTTGTTCTTGCTCAAATCTTGCATGGTCAGTCTTGGTCTTGGTCTTGCTGAAATTAGGCGGTCTTGTTCTTGGTCTTGGTCTCGCAAAAATGCAAGACCAAGACCAAGACTGCAAGACCAAGACCGATTTTGGGCAACACTAATTAACATATTGTATCTAATGACACTTTTTATATTATTAAAATACATAAATTGACCTTTTTAGTTTTGTGTCGATTAGGGTACAAGCTAAATATAACCTAATACGAAGCAGAATTTTATGATGGCTGTAAACATGCTTTATTTTGGGCACAATAATTTACCGTTCGCCAGGGTACAACGCGTTCAATTATAAGCCTGATTGAATGTTGACATCCTTGTGGAAAAAATACCGAATCGTTTTATATTACTCTCTTGTGCTTACAAGAAGTTTTATCATAAACCTTATCAATACTGATAGCTTATCGATAACCTAATATCACTTGAGAGCTTTCGCGATATAATAAAAAATAAATATACTTTTTTATTACTTTTGTTATAATTTATTAAGAGTATACAATAGGTTGGTTCTTTATATATGCAAAAATGAAAAACAATAATATTCTTATTGAAGCGTATTCGAAAGCTAGTCATGAATAACGCTAATGCCAGCGGCTCAAAATTGAGTGGAGGTAGTCCGGAGGGCGTCGCGGCGAGCAAGCGACATTAACGTGCTAAGCAGGTAGACGTGCCGGCACGCGCCGCTACGTGAAGCACCCATCAACAAAACAATCCTCCTCAATTATCCAACACTATTGCCAAGACCTTTTTCCTATTTTGTAAAAATCAGATGACCCGACAGTAAAATTATTATTATTGAAGTGAACACTATTCGCCATAATATCTATAAACAAAGCTTTTGATAACAAAAATGTATTAAGTGTAATACGCCGTATAGAAATATTTCCTTGGATATTAAGTCCATAAGCGCACTCGATTTGATTACTCGGTTCATAATAAAGTCTTGATAGCAAAAATGTGAAAGAACATTGCATATAAGTTCCACGATTAATGCATGGCTCATCCTGAGCATTTTATACAGAGAAAGCGGCAAAGTGTCAACAACTTTAATTAGCACTGCAGCTCGGTTGAAAAGACAATGGCGCCGCGACGACAGAGAGCAGGCTGAATCCGTGACCTTCCTCGGTGGCGCTGCAGCGAAATAGGTCAGCGGCTTGAATGCTATAAATAGCTCAGCGAAAGTCGGGCGCGCCCCATCCCAGAGGGAGCGGAGCGTCCCGCGCGCGTCCGCTGCCATCGATCGCCCGCCGCTACATCGCTTTGGGCGCTTGAAGCCCAAAAGCCTCTCCAGCCAAGTCTTGGATTTCAATAGCAAGAATTGAACCAGTCTGTTAGCCAGCCTAAATCCTTTCCTTGACCAACTTGTACCACAAGTCACAATCTTAATAAACCATGTCAACACAGCAAATGATATTTCTGTGGTCAATAGACGAAAGATATTATGATAAATAAGAGCTCTACTCGAATAGACCCTTCGACTTCTATTATTGGCTATGAATTTTATATGCTATTCTGTTTAGTATTTATTGACTTGATCATTTAGCTTTGTTTAATGTTTTAGGTGTTATAGGATATTATTGATTTTTAATTGAAAAATATAAGTTATCTATGCAAATGAGTATATTAAATCAAATTGTTTTAGATCAATTAATAGTAAACTAGTTAAACAATATGTCGTTTATTAACCTACTGTCATTTTTCATTTGACTTTTTGTTTATTTGTATACCAGTCACAGTGCCCGACTGCGGTAGAAAAGCCCATATATTTGACTCTAGTATGTTGAAATATTGGATGTTCATAAGAGTATTCTTGTTCCGGTTTACAAACGAAAGCGCGGCGTTGAAACCCACCGCCAAATATGAATCATCCTTTAAATAATTAAATTCTATTTGTTCAGTGTGAATGTGTAGTATTTCTGGAGCGTGAAGCTATTTATTAATTTATTTTTGAACAAGCGAATGCCCTAACTACGTTCCTCTAATTCTATATTTTTTCTACTACGAGTATGATGTCTAATATAACAACACGATGAAAGTAGTCTAGTCATAAAATCATGATAATCTCTTGCTGCGTGAAATACGCATTAACAAATACATTTTCGTTTTATTGTTATTAAGTATATTATAACTTGCTAAGGTAAATTTAAAATTTACTTAATAACCTAATACGACTAACGACTCGCCATCACTATACTCGGCGAGTACTTTACAACGGTTAGTATAGTTTTCTCAAAGATGAGATATTTTGCCGCAGTTGTTGACGCGGAATTTTTATACTTTTCATCAAAACATATTCAGTGACTTTCATGTGATACGTTCCCATACAGACGGAGAGAAAAATTCTTAAAACGGATCCAATCGTTACTAGATTAGGTAATTACTGAAAAAAATATTGGAATAAGCAAACTTATTTCTTTAATGAATACAAAATAGCTTGTAAATTGTAATTTCAATACGTCTATTCCGTATTCGTAATAGATTGTTATTGTTTCTATACATGGCTAGACGCGTTGTTCTCAAAATCGTACCTATCTACATTTCGAAGTGCAGACACTCCTATATAGTGCCTAGTTTGTATTCAAAAAGATAGGCTTTCTTGATGTAGAATCTAAGAATTAGAAATTTTACTAGATCTTGTTAAATATATTAGTTTTCGTTAGTTTGGAAGCTTGTCTTAGTAATATTTTTCTTAT
This sequence comes from Boloria selene, assembly GCA_905231865.2. Classification (NCBI taxonomy): domain Eukaryota; kingdom Metazoa; phylum Arthropoda; class Insecta; order Lepidoptera; family Nymphalidae; genus Boloria; species Boloria selene. The sequence goes on from HG993133.1 coordinate 7,264,359, forward strand.
TATTAATAATATATATTTCGAAGATTTTTAATCGTAATGAAGTTTTTCCAATTTGATATGAGAGTTTTGTACACAAATAATGTAGTATTTTAACTGGTTTAATACAAAAATATCGGCGACTCAAACATACGGCATAAACTGATACTGCTGATAATAATCTGCAGATTACCCATCTCCCGGAAAATTAAGGTTATCGTGATATATTGCGGTTAGAATTACTCCATCGATCTTCACGATGAATTAACGTAACTTAGTAAATACAACAAACACTGTCGCTGCCACGTGTTATATTATTACTTGTATAAAAAAATATAATATCGTCTTTAACTATAATTAAACCTGTTGTTTCAAAAGTAAATAGGTAACTGAAATAAAAATAGTATTTATGTAAAACATTATATCAGAAATTAATAAAATAATTACAGCCGGTTTTCAAGATATTTACATGCTGCGCTGGACGTCGCTCATTTCCGGGCTCACGGCGGAGGAAAATTAAATTACTGTAAATGTCTGCGGGCTAATATACCACTACATTACAGACTAGCAATTGGATCATAAAGTGCAAAGCATTTAGAAACACCCCTGTTATTAAATGTGTACCTACTGGCTACTTTAATAATCTAAGCGTTAAGACTTTAAATACCGAGCTCTTTCTGAAACTCGAGCAGTTTACTAAGAGGATTAGAATTTTTACGGTAACTAAAGGAAAGTGAAATTAATTTTCTTAAGTAATACAAATTTGTATATTTCTAAGATTTTTTGCATAAGTTAATCTCTCCCTTGGAAAGAAATGGCTATGGGTTGGGTGTTAGAGGAAGATTAGTTTGTACTTTGTACATTGTTTTACAACTGGTCGTAGACCTAATCTTGTTAAAATTAATTACTTTTCAAATATCTAAATACAAATGGACATAGATATATATTAAATCTGAAAACTACGTGATACAGTTAATGTTTGTTGATAATAATATTATGACTTTCATAACTTTAGCCTATAATACCATAACTATGAACTTTTGTGAGGTCGTGCACTAATTACGAATATTTATCTATTTGATGAATAATTATATTATATTCTATTAAAATTATTTCACTAACAATATTTCTGCTTTGATCATATTTTTTTATTCTCAATGCTTTCATCGCTTTTGCATTGATTCTGAAATATAAGCATGATTTATAAATATTATGACATCATGCTTTCTATTTACACAATAAATGTTTAGATATTGTGTTAGGTATATTTAACTTTTTGACTTTTTAACATTTAAACGAACGACTCACCCTCGTTTCACTCGGTTCCTTGTATAGGAGCGTTTTGAAGCTCGCTTAAGAACTTTTTGAATAACGTAAGTACTAAAGTAAGTAATAAAACTTATTACCTAAGTTGTCCTTTACGATACACTATTGATGCTATCTTCAGATTACGTCTTACCGATTCAAACTTTAAGTAAATCTCACAGTTTGAGTGCCGACATGAAAGACTTATACGAACTTTATAAACTGCGGACGGGACTTAAAGCATACGCTCTTATATTTAATATTTATTTTATAATTAAAATAACCTTAAGTTATTACCAATATGGACAATTGTTCAAACCATGTAATGAGATATATGATTATATTAATAATAATAACATCTACTAATTTGAAGTACGCAATCAATGAGTTCAAAAATAGAAAGCTTTTTGAAGAATAATGTCAGAGAAACGACAACATATTTAAATAACTGCTATTATTAAGCTTATTCTGAAGCTTTAAAATTATTTGTTTCTGAATTATATTAAATTGACGGTATTTCACATTAATTATGTCCGTTTTCCAACAATACTCATTAGAAAATTAAAATTCCACAGTAATTTAACATATTTTGAACACTGATAAATTCAAGTACGCTTCCAAGAAGAATTAAATGATTTTATACATGATGTTCAAGTAAAGAATTATTTGGAAAAGTATATTATTCAGTTTTAAGAATTTTTGTCATAATTTTCTACAGTAAAATGTTATTTCTGAAATATAGAAAGATTTAGATTTAAAACCAAAAATGGCTTAAACTTTTTCCCTCGATACACGAAACCGTAGTTTCAGTTTGATTTTACAAAGTTTCTGAACTCTTACTGATTAGATTCGTGACACCTGAAGCGCTATAATTTAACTTCTGTGAAACTCACTTTGACTAAACAACTCTAATATAAATCAATTTTTTTACTTTATTCCTGAAAATATAATTCAAATTATTTTGAATTATTTGACATTCATGCGAATTTAAGATAATTATTAACTTATTTTTATATAAAAAAATCTGTTTAAACAGCTTATTGATGCTCATTTAATATGCTTAGCGAAACTTGACGGAGTGAAGACGTACATGAGGATGCGAAGGGTGCCAAATCACTTGCAAGTAAAGGTAATCAAGTGGTTTGACTACCTGTGGCTGACACAGAAGTGTTCCGACGAGGAGAAGGCGGTCTCCTGCCTTCCTGATAAGTTGAAGGCGGAAATTGCTATCAATGTCCATCTTGATACTTTGAAAAGGTATGGTATATTCATGGATCTAAATTAGTCCCTTTCATATTGACTTTATTAAAAAGTTATTTAATAATCATAACGTTATTTTATAGGAAATAAAACGCATACCATGAAAGAGATGAACGAACATTCATTATATGGGTATCCCGCATTTGTTATATAGAGACTCGATCGCGCGTTGCTATTGCAGCATATGAGAATTAATTATTTTGTAATAAAAAAGGGAAATTATCGAGATAAAAACTATCCTATCTTTTAAGTTAGAACATATCACATATACTGTTCTAAAAATACGTTAAGGGCGGATAAGCAGTTTCGAATTCCGAAAGGTGGACCACCATCGTGACACGAACATTTTTTAAGCTTGTAAATATTAACAGAAGTTTACAAAAAAGTGCAGGACTATACAATATGAAATTCTATTTTAGGACAAAAAGTTGCGAACTAAATCTAACTGCCATGACGGCATCGCAATTCAGAACGAGCAGTTAGTGTTTAATATTCCGTGTCGTATAATTAAAAAACAGAAACACTCGCTTTTTACGTCCATGAATTATTCAAAAGTGTTCCTTCACACGATCCGTAAATTTTTGTCGCCAAATAGCTCTAATATTTTTGTTTTTATTTTTAATGCTATCAACTCTGTTAGCAGTCTGTATTCATATTGCATTGATTCTGAAATATAAGCGTGCTTTATAAATATGATATCACATTTTCTCTTTAAAAGAATTTTAAGCTACATAACATATATAAGCTGAAATAAAAATCTCACTGACAACTCCTGCGTATTTCGTATTAGAGCACGACGAACGGATCGTTCCAGCTGTAATTAAATTTTACATATTATGACATTAAATATTTGAAATTAGTATTTGTGTTACAAATAGTTCATACTTACATATCATTTTAACAATAGGCTATAAATAAATATTTATGTAGGGTGGAGATCTTCCAAAACACGGAGGCTGGATTCTTGTGCGAGTTGGTGTTAAGACTTCGGCCAGTCTTATTTTCACCTGGAGATTTTATCTGCAGGAAAGGTTTGTAAACATCATGTTTTTCTGAAAATAGTGTGTTTATTATTTTCGTTAAAATAAACCACATGTAATATTGTATAGTTAATATTGTTTTTTGTAAATAATGTTGTTTTCATAGGTGAAGTTGGCAAGGAGATGTATATAGTCAACCGAGGCAAACTACAGGTGATGGGAGATAACGGAAAAGCAGTGTTAGCAACACTCAAGGCGGGTTCTTATTTTGGCGAAATTTCCATTCTGAACATGGGCACGGCAGGTAAAGAACTTGGTAAATATCGCAACGGCCCGAGACGCCACGCCATTATTATTCTACTTTATTTTTACTTGAAAAGTACTTAAAAGCAAAAGCAAAGGTTTTGAGGAGACGCTGCAATCAGGCCGAGGGAGCGGCCACGACACTACTAACAGGTTTTGGGACATCATTCACAGACGATTATTATCGCTTTTCGTACATATTTGCTATTGGCTGATATGTCCCTAGCAGAATGTCTATATATCGGATAGCGAAAATATCGTTATGTGACTAAATGTTTAGAGGAACGCTTTCATATTTTATTATTTCTTTATTACATTTTTATGCATTTGAATTATTACATCATTATATGCAATGTGCGAACATTTTTCCAAATTTTTCTTCTTCAACAATAATTATAAACTCATTAATGTGTATGGTAAGCTATGCTTTTATTGATTTAATTATTTTTTATATTTTAAGTATGCTTTTCACTTTCGTAACTGGCGGCACGATCATATGGTTTGTTTGCTTTTAGTATCATCTCCTTTGGTTGTATTGAAGGCAGTGTCCCCGACCGCTTTGCATCCTCCCTAAATATTTCATATATTTGGCGTGACTTCTTGGTGCATGTTACCCCTCCCCCAAAGGACATTTTAACGTTTACATTACAGAATTATATTAAAGATTTTAGTCATTCTATTCAGCTGCGTTAAAGTAATTATTTTTTTTAGTTTAAACTATCATTGCCGTAAATAGGCATTGTTGAATTTGTAGAACAGCTTAGTTTTACTACTAAAGTTTCTTATTTACGATTTTTTGATCCCTAAGCGCTTTGTCTTGAAGCACAAATCGACCTCGATAGAATTTGCTTCTTATAGTTATGTTAAAATTATTATGATTCTTACAACCATAATATTATCTTCATTTATCTTCTATATGTTGAAGTTTTGTAAAGTTCTGTATTTTCCTATTTAATATTAATATTTGTAGTCCTAAACTTCTTCTGTCAGTATTATTGGATGATTGGATTTAAAGTTTTCCGACTATGAACTACTTTGGCTTCACTCAATAAAATCTTGGGTCAAAGCCGAAATAGTTCATTAACTATATAAACCGAGCACCAGTTGGCATGGAGTGTGTGGATGACACGTCGACAGGCAACCGGCGGACAGCGTCAGTGCGATCCGTTGGATACTCGGATTTGTTCGTGCTCAGCAAGAACGACATGTGGGACGTCCTCAAGGAGTATCCTGCTGCTAGAGTCCGCCTTGAAGCAATAGCCGTCAAGAGACTTGAGAAATATAAAAAGGCACCTCTTGAAAAAGGTACATTTAAAATTCTTTATGATATTTGCTTTTCTTTATATAATATGTACGTCAAGAAACACATACCTAAATCAAGTTTTAAATTTATCAAAATAAGCTAATAATGACTGAAGACTATCGTCGTACCATAAAGACAATATCATGTTTGGCTCATGATGCATACAGGTTTGATGGTAGTTTAAACAATGGATTGGTGAACGGTAGGACATTCAGTATGCCTTCAAAACAAATCAAAATATTTTATTCAGCATAAAAATTATTACAATTTCTTATTGAATGTCATGAGTCTACCACCAGTTCGAAAAGAAGAAACCTCTGACCTGAGAAGAACTGGCGAAAGAAAGTCAGTAATCTTAACTAAATTATGAAATCGTTCTAAACAAATAAAATAAGGGTTAGGGTTGATATCTAATTTAATAAAGATTCACATTTGAACAACAAAATCCAGTGGCAATGGGACGGTGCCAATCTACGCCAGGACTATTAGAAACAAGCGGGCGCGTGACCATTGAAGACATGCAGCTCCCGCTCACGCAGATACCTCCACCGATACTCTCCACACACCCGCCTTCCTACCGGGACCAGCTATATAGGTGAACAGAATATCAATTAATAAAAAATTATTACATTAACTTTGAAATCGATTGATCTGTAAATAAGTAATAAAAATTAATATTAATTAATCAATCATTGTAACAAATTATATTATGTAAAAAATAATTGTTTAAAACTTATATTTTGTGCAAGTTAAGTAGCAAAAACATTTAAGAATTTTAGTGTTTATAATAAATTAATTATTTGCTTGGCTGTTTCTATTTCACAGTTCTTCAACAAGCCCCCTTCGTGTAGCATCTCCAGTAGCATCGTGTGCGTCTAGTGCCCACAGTAGCGCGGCCGGCGGCGGCAGCGTGGCGGCAGTCTCTTCTACGTCACGGGTCGTGCAGACGGGTCACGAGTCGCACGAAACTCTCGAGTGCGAGATAAAAAGACTTCGCGAACGGCTCTACACCGTCGAGACAGAAAACGCTGCCATGTCCGCCAAACTTAACCAACAACAATGGGAAGTTGATCAGAGGTATCATAAAGTCATGGTCATATCAACTTTATTTAATCATGTTTTTATGATTTCAATATAAATTATTCATTTATTTTTATCATCAAAATTATCATTTGTTGTGTTTCTGAATGAAGCTTGTCTGAAATTGTCAATTATATATAAGTTACCTAATCCTGTTTGTATCGCAGGTTGCAAGAGATTGAAATGCAAATTTGTGGAGGCAGCTCCATAAGTTCGCAGGAGGACCACGAGAGAAATCGCGAGAGCATCATTTAACAGCGCGCCTCACCCCCGCGTGCGTCCTCGCCATCTCGCCTGTCGCCCCACCTGCTCCAACGCCTGCCCGTCTGTTGAGTGAGACCAAACAAACTTTCCTATTCATAATAATTATAATACCCTCTCTCATCGAACTGATCAAGTGTGTGGACATTGAAGTGTTTTTATAAATTAAAACTTATTAAATTATGAATGGTAAATTATTACTAGAATACGAATAAACTTTATAAAATTTATATACATACATATATGTACTTAGTATATACAACTCGTTATTATTGCCGAGTGTTTGTGGAGTGAGAATATGCCGAGACAATATTATCTATAATGTTGTTTAAGTCAAAGCGTGAAGTGGTGTATGACGTCGAGTTGTTCAGTTAATGGCATTTTAACATTTGTATGTTGTACATACTTGCAGAATCGCTAGGATATCTGCGGATTGATATGAGTTTAAAAACCTGTCTGGTTATATCTTGTAAGTCAAAATGTATTTATATGTATATTTAATTTTATTGGTACTACTATATCAAAAGTAAACGTATGTGCCAACTCTAAATTGGTTACTTTCTACTCGTAGATCATATTATAACGAGTATGTACTTAAAGCCAACTTCATTGTAATTTACAAAATGGAGCTTTAATAATTATTGTAGAGTCCAGGACTTATCGTAGAAAGTTACTTTAAATACTCACAAGTTTTTTTTAAAGTTGTTTACAATTTATAATTATGATGTATGTGTAGGTAGTATGTACCTTTATTATCAATAAATTTGGTATATAATCTATGTATATTCTTAATCTTATGCGTATTGCAATTCTGAAGAAGTTTTGTGTGAAGCATGATGCAACAAGTAGAATGTTGCGATTTGTTACATAAAAGTATATATATTAAGATGCGTAGCAAATTAATAATGCAGATAGTTAAGTTTAAACACAACTGCCAGATAATATGTAAGTAGTTAAAATGTTTTAATGTAAAAATATTAATCGAAATCCTATAATGTTTTGTACTTAAATTCTTTATAATAACCTAAATTTATTTATAAGAAAACACTATCATTAATACGTCTACAAAGTATTGTGAAGGGTTAGAATTAATTTGTTTTCGCTCTTCTTTTTTTATGAAGTAGATATATTAATATGAATGGTCGTGTTTAATCTCAATCGAACCAAAATTTAATAATTATTTAACATAAGTATTGATAATGATTGGAATAAGTAAATTTGTAAATACTTATCTTCGATACGTATTTATAAGCTGCAGTTTATCAAAGAGAACGATTTGTTTGCCACGAACGACACGGTAACAGACTACGTGTGGGCCACGCTGTGGAGAACGGTTTTCTTTGTGTGAAAATTTGTGTAACTTTACCTTATATTGTACGAACAAAGTTAGATTTTGAAATAAAATTGTTGTAATAATTTTTTAAATATAAAAAATGGAAGATAATCGTGTAAAATGTCTGTTCTTCTTGATATTACCTAAATAATAAAGTGTGTAATAATCGTACTGAGCGTGAATAAGTGGGTATTAGATGTTGTTTTTTTGTTTATCAGGGTAGCTATTTTAAAGAATTCTCATTTTAATGCTAAGTGTAATTATTCATTTAAAATAGGCCAAAGGCATGTTAAGTTCTCAGCTTATTCACGTCGAGTATCCATATATTACATTTCTATATGTGTCACGTTTAGTAATTAATTCCAACAAGTTAACGACAATGACGACAATCAGCGAAATTTGGGTATTTAGGAAAGATATAGTTTAATAATCAAAAGCTTCATTTTCTAACTAACGACGATATAATAGATAGGATACAATTTTTAAATGTAAATAAAAATTTATTTATTGTTATATATTCCATAAATTTTTCTTCTTATATTTCTCGATTATAAATTGGTAAGAAGATGCATTACGCGATCGTTTACGAAAAGGCTTTTTATCATATATGTAAGTTATCGTGACGCATGTACTCGTATGTTTGCGGGAGGAGGTCCTAGTTAGTACTGGTTTGAAGGTTTTTCTTTCTTTTGATTATACATAATATAAAATATTTCTCCTTTGTGTTTGTGAGGAACTGATGTTTCCATATACCCTGTACTCAGACAAGAGTGAAATAATTTAGTAGTATTTCGCGGAAATATGGCTTGTGGAACTTAAATTGGGAATTCTATTATGTATGCACTCAATTCATTTTATTGTTAATAAAAAGATTACGATAATGCATTCCATTTCTTTTATTTTACAACACCCTGGTATGAATCTTCCCTCAGTTACCTATGAACATGTATGTACCTCCCTTCTATACGAAGGATTCAGGCTATAGTACACCAAGTCAGCGAACTACGCAAACGCACTATTTGCGAGTTCCTTAGTGACCTTTTTTAATATCCTCCTAATACTTATTACTAGTATACTTTTATTTTTATTTATTCAGAAATTAATGAAAACCTATGTGATTTAAACAAATAAATGAGCGTTTATGAACATAAAGGATTTTCTCACTTATTTTATAAAAAATAAGAAAAGTAATTGGTTTTAGCTCTTTCGACTTTTCAACCAAGTGACAAGTTTTAGCTCTACATATTTAAACGTTTATGTCAGGGCTGTCTAAATCAGATACGATCGCTGGCCAATATAAATGTCTATGCCGATTAAAGGATTCACTATACTGATTCAAAAACAAATACATTAATTTCTTAGAGAAAAAAAATTGAGACGACAATGTTTAGTTTTAAGATTGGTACTTTTACAATTAATATTATTGGTGGTCAAACGCAACATGTACGTAATATCTATTAGTGAACACAGGAAAATTTTCATAATTATGATAGATAAAAAATACGTCGCGAGCTGCAGAGATATTAACGGCGGGCCGCGCTTTGAAAACCCCTGATTTATACGACAGGTGGATGCAGCGATTAAACGCTTTATACGCGATCGCTAGACGACTACTAAAAGGAATTGCATTATGCAGTCATTATAATGCGCTATTATATATTAAAATTCATGAAACTTTTGTTTTAATTTTATATTTCGCCAGATGAGCTCAGATATTCGTTATTCAAGTTTTTATACTGTTATTTTATAGTTTATTTTTAATAGTTTATATACTTATCAAATAAAGAAAATCCTACCAAATTAGAGCATGTCTAAACGTTACAAAATGTGTGGTTAGTTATGGTCGCCAACTTGGCTAGTTCCAATACGTGGATTGATATAAAACAAACCATTGGACTGCCAAATTTGAAATCAATAAGATTACTGACTGTTTATTTCATTATTTTATAGATCCATTCCCTCTTTCATTCACGCTGTTTCCCTTCATAGATAAAATATTTCAAAGTATAACTGTCACTCTTCTGTTTTTCACTGCCGTTCTTAGAACACTATGAATGTAATTCAACGCTACGCATATTGGTCATAGCTTGCGTTCAACCGTTTTTAAAGTCCCACTGCTGGGCACGGGCCTACCTTCAATACGAGAGGATCAGGCCATAGTCCACCACGCTGGCCATGTCCCATTTAGCGGACTGGACATGTCTTTCGAAAACTTGCTAGGTTCTCTTAGCCATGCACTTTTCCTCACGTAGGTTTCCTTCACCTTAAAACGAGGGGTAATCTCGTTAGGACTAATTCGCACATGAAAATATCAGAGGCGGGACCCGGAACTTGAACCCGCTTCCCTAGGTTTCACAATGGAGCACTATATCACTGAGTACCGCTATCTTACTTATGCATAGGGTAGTTAAACCAATTACCAAATGAGAAATTCCATTTAAATGGATGTAGTGAAAATACTCCGTACTTAATTAAAAATTTTCGAGACAATCGGTTCAACGGTCCAAAGATTGAAATTCTCGCGAGTCTGTCAATTCAATACTTTAGGAGATTACAACAATTTTTTTAAAATCTTCTTCATGTAAAACACTTATATCGACGTGTCGAAATATACTGTATAATAATTGCAAGTTAGCACAAATGAGTAAGTAGTATATTATATTATACATGACATTCTACAATTGATGAGGAATGGATTTTAAAAACATATGAAAATGATCTATTATCCTTCTCTTAGACGTGATGACTTCATTTTTAAATTCAACAAACATTTCTAATGTTTAAGGTTTTTAGACTAATGACTTGTCCAAGCCTCAGGTTTGGTTACGATAGCTTACAAAAAATTACGATCTATAGACGAAATAATCTCGTTATAAGTAGCACGGTTATTTGGGAATTATCTACTTCATCTATATTTTAAAGCATAACGCATACTAGTGTTAACATATACAAGCAGATAGTAACAGAAAGAAAGAAAACAAGATATTCAACTTTTAGGAACCTTAGACCCTTCTTTTAATATTCTAGTTGGGGTTAACTCGAAATCTCGGCCACGTCACTTGCTCCAGATTTTATATTTTATTTATCATTTCAATTTCTTTGTATTATTTCTTGATGGTGCGCCAAATTTATCTGTATTTCAGAGATAAATTCGCTTGTGCGGTTGCATTTTTATACACTTTTCAGTAAAATAATTCTGACAGCCTTAAAACGTATATACATCGAAACCAAATAATCCATTTGCTGCGAATGAAAAAAGTTATGGTTGTGAATTGTGTCCAAGTATAATATTGTATTCAGACCTGTATAATGTCACACTGCGGGGCACGTTTTTCTGTTTAATATGAAAGGGATTCAAATGGCGGTTAGCGGACTTCAAATCATTTTTGAAAATTTTCTAGTTTTCCTTAGACTTGTAAGTTTCCCCAAAATGTTTTCCTTCAGCGTAAGACAAATATGGTAATCATATTACAACTGACAGTGATAGTTCAGTGGTAAAACTCTCGCTTGTGTTGGGTTCAAATCTCGGTAACTTTCCTCTTATTTTTATGTTCCAATCAGTTGTAACATAATATATATCTTGTACCTACTTAAAAAGTGAAAAAAAATCTATACTTATTTAACTTTACTAATTTATATTTAAAACAAAGGTACTAAGCAACTATAACACGTCTAATTATAATGTTAGCTCGAAACTTAAATTCGACAAGTGGACTCTTGCATGCAGCTATGTTACTGAGGCGAAAATTATGTAAATTATATTCTATCTAGGGAAAAATTCAATGACGCCAGAAACATTTCCTCTTGTAGAGGGCTAATGAAACCTTTGGTCATCAGGGGCTTTACGAATGCGTCAACGCTAATTGAAATTTTATGGGAAACTCATTTAACTTTCAATAGCTTTTTAATTTAAACTCATATGTTCTTACTGATGACCTATAATAAAAAAGGTCATGATATTTATTAATGAAAGTCTATGACATCTTTACATCAATATTCATTTATCTATCATCTTTGTACTTCTAAAGCATCGATTTATATTAGTTTGTCGAATAGGCACTTTTTCCTGTCTTCAGATATTTTAGCCGGAACAAGCAATCAGACAAACAAAAAATTTAAAAATTGATTTTTTTATGTAAGTACCGTATAAGTATACTTTCTTATGCATTTAGTGAAAAGCTATTAATTTGAAATTAAAATCAGAGACTTCTAGTTTATTTATATGTAGGTACCTACTGATGTAGACGTTCGTTTTGCCAAATTAGATATATCTAAAACTAGCTGAACCGGCGAACTCTGTTCCGCCAGAATACAAATTACTGATTATTGATTTCTGACAAAATTTATATTTATCAAATTTCAATGATATTAAGTATAGTACCCATAGACAAAATTAAGTTTAGCTGTCATTTGAGTGTTGTTATGTACCACGTTCTTTAGTGACTTGTATTCTCTTAGACGTTTTATGTTACGTAACACGGGAACGCGGTTGAACGGGATAAAAAGTATTCTATGTCCTTCTCCTGGTTCTAAGCTACCTCCCCACCAATTTTCAGTCAAATCGGTTCAGCGGTTCTTGAGTTATAAATAGTGTAACTAACACGACTTTCTTTTATATATAATTTATACCTATATCTATACTAATATTATAAACGCGAAAGTTTGTAAGTATGGATGTATGGATGTATGGATGTATGGATGTTTGTTACTCTTTCACGTAATAACTACTGAATGGATTTTAATGAAACTTTACAATAATATAGCTTATACATCAGAATATCACATAGGCTACAATTTATAAAGATATTGTGTGAATTGTCCAAAATATGACGATAAGTATCAAGTAAGTAATAAAAAATCTACCATCTGCGAGCTATTCTGGCGTGCGCTGCCAAAACCGCTAGAGTTATACATATGTAATGTATGATGGAAATGTTTATCTTAACAAGCGACTTACCCTTACTTCGCTCGGGATCGTCCCTAGATTTAGCGCGAGCGAAGCCGCGGGTTCCACTAGTTTATTATAATAATTACTTTGTGTAATTGTTTTAAGGAAGTGGCAGCTCAGTTGGATGGTTTTGCGAGTTGATTCAAGCGGGACTCGCACCTTTAAAATTATCATGTCAAATCGTTTCCAGCACCACTTGTTTTACAGTTAAGGACAACATCGTGAGAAATCCTGATTATCTCGAAAACCTAGAAATTGTCTGTCCTGCCTGTTTGCTCCGGCTAATTTTTAAAACGGCTATAATTATATTGATGGAACTTTCACTGGTAGATGGTAATGTAGCTAAATTATAAAGAGTAACTGCTTAAATAATTAATACCTACCTAGGGACGAATCAGAGCTAAATGAGGATGTGGACGGCTAGTCAACAATACCAAAATAAAAGTAAAGATTGTTAAACGAAATCTAAATAAACTACGAGTAGCTAAAAGTAGACTGTCTGTATTACGAAAAAGCCGGGCGAGTTTGAGTTCTATTTTTAGAATTGCAGTTGTAGCATGACTGTAGGCTGCATGTTATTCGTTGACATAACGTCGCCCATTGTTGATTTATTTTATGTACTTTAGTCTACTCTATTACTTTAAATAATGTTACCTTTCTTTTAAAATTTATACGAAAATGGATGCATATTTGCAATTAAAGAAGAAAAAGAAACAAAAGATCAGTTAATGTCCTCGAAAGAAAAAAGACTATAAGCTTATAATATCGAAAAAGTTTAATCACTACATAGTATAAAACAAAGTCGCTTTCTCTGTCCCTATATCCCTTTGTACGCTTAAATCTTTAAAACTACGCAACGGATTTTGATGCAGTTTTTTAATAGATAGAGTGATTTAAGAGGAAGGTTTATATGCATAACTAGCGGATCCCACGGCTTTGCCTGTGCTAAATCTAGGAAGAAGCCCAAGCGAAGCGAGGGCGAGTCGCTAGTACAAAAATAAATGAAAAGTATGCTTACATTAAAAATAAATATTATCTTTATCTATTATCTATACGATGGCAGATAAGCCACAAAGTAAGTTCCATACTTGTATAACTTGTATATAATATACTACATCTAACTGTTACATTGGTTCTTTCTTCATAAAATTCGTTATCAAGCTAAAACCAGCAGCCTTAGCTTACACCCATGAAAAATAGTTGATATCGCCTCTGGGCTATATGCCAAGGAAGTAATCTATCAAGGGGAGTTATGGAAATTCTGGCCAATCCCCACTAAAATTTATGTATTGCATAACATTTTACAACATAAAACGTTCTTATTTAAATATATGCACACAATGTACATTAGAAAGCTAAGAAGAGAAGAAAATTTGAAAATAAAAAATTGAAACAGCAAAAATATGCAAAATAATTATATTAACAATTTTTGTTAAATGGAAAGAAGTTTATAAATCTTATTTACTAAGGTTTGCATGGTACAAACCTTAGGTGCAAATTGCACCACGAATATCAATTTTTGCGATCACTTAAATATTTAACATACAACGTGTTTTAAATAAAAGAAATTGTTGTGGAAATCGAAATGTACATTGTACATAGGTAATATGATTAAGATTATTTTAAAAATGTCATGTACTCGCTGACCTTTTTGGATCTTCTAAATTCCCATAACATAAAGAAAGATTTTCCTACGCCAAGTCGACTCGCACTGGACCATTTTAATCATTATACTCGTACGTAGACAAATAAATGTTTTAACAGAATTGTTTTTATTGAATTACAGCGTACATTTAAAACACTGCATTACGCTCTATTGATAAGTATATTATTATATATCCGCATATTACTGTAACGTAGTTTTTTAACTAAAGTTGGCAAGAACCGCTGCGTTTTATCAAATTTAATTTATCAAAATCTATTTACATTGGACAATACGAAGCCAAACTATTGTTTCATACATTTTATATACCAATAATTATGCGTAGCAAAATTGCTTAATATTTTAAGCACTAAATATTATTTTTCAATAGCATCAGGTTATTGATCTTACTCGTAGAAGTTTTTAGTCTTATATTGTATCGTTTAATAACTTACGCATGTATGCTTTACGCTTTGGTGGTGGTTTTGGTTACGCTATAAAGTGATTTTTTTTGTGTCCCATTATTTACCTCTAGCTACAATTTTATATGTAGTATAGGAGGAGAAAACCATTTATATAAATAGGAAAATTAATAATATCGTATCCCTCTCATTTGCCAAACCTGAAACTATCAGGTGGTGTCACATACAGACCCTAAGTTCTAACATTTTAGTAAGATATCATTTCAATTCTAAAACACATTTTGCGGTTAGATAGCTATGGATAAAGGAATTGGGCGCCAGTAAGTGCATCATTAGGGTGAAGACCGCGGGTGGGCGACGGACAAATCGACAACATTTACATAGCGGTCAGACGGAAATGGCAATTGGAATGCCTCATATCAAATTGCTGGATAGATTGCAAGAATAAACAAAATTTAACAGCCATTGGAATGATCTAAATGCTCTTATACTCTCTCTAAAATAAGGTTTTATAATAACCTAGACGATTCCGCAGACGCTATTCTATCCAAATAAAAAAATGATTTTTATCTTTTAGGTCAACCATACCATAGTAAAATAAAGGTACTTTTAGTTCTCTAATAATCTTCAAAAATCAACAACCTTACCCATTGAAAATCCATAAAAGCCTTATTAGAATTATTATGAGTAAAGTGTCTAAAAATCAACTAAATATCTTAACCTACATGTTTTGACGCACATCGTTTTTAATTTATAGAGACTATTACTTGTGTCTAATTCTAAGTGGCTACTTCTCCAAACGATAAAAAAGAGTGCGTCTGCCTGGAGAAACACTTCTTCTAAAGATATTTTTGTTATATAAAAATTGTTTTACATTGTAGGTTGCCATTGTACACCTTGGATATTTACATAATGGTGCCTAACTTTATTTTAAGTACATTAAAAAAAAATCGTAAACAGTCAAAAATTGATCGCTCTGGTGTGTCCTGACTCCAGATTTGATAGAATTATGTTTCATAACTTTTCTTCTATTACCGAATTTTGACTGGAAATATGTTTATTAATTAACTAAATAATGGTTTTATTGAATCAAATGAATTTTATATAATTACGCTTATTAGTTTTGGTTCAATACAAAAAGAAAGAAGTGTCCGACGTGTTTTGTTGATAGCTCTGGAACAACATGAAATCATTTGCCAATCCCAAATTATGCACTCCAATACTTCACTCTCCTCCCAGCTAGGTGTTCTAAGTCGCGTTCCAAAAGCTACAAAGGTTCGTTGTGCTCTACACTTCCGCAATTTCGATGTACGAAGGTAAGTCATTGATAACTCTGGCTTTGGTTTTCAAAATTATTGATTGCTATGGCACATTTTTTTAAATTATTAATAAGTTGGTATATAAATTGATTAGCCTAAAGTGTGTGTAGTGAGAATGTTAAAATGATGTGAAAATAAGGAATTTCTAATGTTAAAACTTTTGTCAGAATTTATAAAAATGTTACTTTTATTGACTGCTATGGCACTGATCGCTCTGGGCAAAGTGGCCATAGCGATAAATATTGTAAGAAAATTTGTATCTGAGTATTAATTTCTTATTCAAATTATATTTGTTGCATATGTGTGGATTTATTACAAATCACTAAAATTTATATAAATACATATGTAACTCCAAAACGTTTTTTTTTTAATATTGCTCACAACTGTTAACTGGTTGCAAAAACAGATAGAATATTTGTTTGAAATCAACACAACTCTTTATAGTATGAAATTGGTAAATATCCTCGCTACACGCACCTCTTCCACGCGCATGCATCGCTACGATTCCTAAAAGTCTTCACTATCGCCAGTGTTAATCGCAGGTGTATGTGGGAGATAACAGTATACTTTCTTCTCTTTCATGCACATACATTACAAATAATAAAAGAAAAGTGTTTTTTCAGATCATTAAAACGCTTCGAAAAACACTATCGATCGAAGAAAAGCGAGAGAAGAAGAAGTTGGCCGATCGTCGTCGTATAGAAAAAATTAGAAGAGATCCTGATCTTTACGTTCAATTGCTAATTAAATCAAGAGATAGCTATCAAAGAAAAAAAGAACGAGGCAAAGTAGTACCAATTACAGTTCTCGAGGCATAAGCTCAGCTTTGCATTTGTGTGAGTGCAGTGTACGGATAGGCACGACCGAAGGCGTACCAAGTTGCAAGTGGTTTAAACTGGTATAAACTGGTTTTTGATGCGCGGCTATTGGCTTATAGCTATCACTCACACAAATACAAAGCTGAGCTTACGCCTCGAGAATTGTAGTGCCTTTCGCATTTTTGATTTTTCTTTTTGTTCTTTCGCCAGTTCTTCTCAGGCCAGAGGTTTCTTTTTTCCGAACTGGTGGTGGTAGACTCATGATGTTCAGTAAGAAATTGTAATAATTTTTATGCTGAATAAAATATTTTGATTTGATTTGATTTGATTTGCCTTTACTTCAAAACAACAGAAATTAATGAGGATAAAATTAGGGAAAGCTCTAATAAATATAGTGAAAAACAGATTAGCAAAATTAGCTCAAATTCAAGAGCAACCAATCGTTTGTGATAATCGGGATGCAGAAGAAAACACAGAATGTAATCCCTTGGAAGTTTTGTCTGACCATTTGCCGCTCGATATCTATAATGATAACTTAACAAAACCAATAACCAGATCTAGGGGATTATTACGCAATGTTACGAACTTATTGCAAAGTCATGAAATTCAGGGTGCAAGTTGTTCAAATATTAATGATACATCTACAGTTTGTCCTTCATCACCCCAAATATAGTATTGGTATCGCATAAAAAAGAAATGATTCTATTAGTTAAGATTTTCTATTAAAAATGATCCTATTTTCTTGAGTTTTTTTTTTTCATTTCTTGTATATTTAACAGGCTTCGACTGACATGTGATTGCTTTAACAGATTCTAATATGTTTTAGTCAGTGTAGTCAGTTTAGTTTTAGTAATTTTAATAAACTATACATATATAACAGTTTTTCTATGATTCAAAATATTTTTTGATTGCTCTGGCATCAATATTGATCGCTCTGGCTACGCAAAATTTCAAACATGAATTTCTCATGAACCGCTGGTAGAAAAAGAGAGACAATAAGAAAATTAGTTTTTTATAGGCCTCCTTATTTGTAAAAAACACATTTAACTCTATTATTATTAATAAATAAAAATCACCAGAGCGATCAACTAAATAACGGTATTTTGGAGAAGTAGCCAAGTACAGAAATGATCTGGTTATATATACCATAAGACAAGTGGGAGGTAATGATGATAGAAAATGAAATATCAGAGGTGTCAGATTTGAACCCATATGTCGATTTGAACCCATAAGTAAGTATAATTCGCGTCATGTAAAAAGAACGCTGGCTGTCAAGTTGCGCAGAGGCGATTTATCGACCAATTTGGTGGTAATACGCGGGTTGCGGGACGGCGAGGCACGCGTCGCATGCTTTCCGGCTCGCTATTGGTTTGTCAGTTTAAAATGCCATCGCGCACACAAAAGCTATTAATTACGAAATGATTTTATATAAAAAATAGTGAAAAAATATTTTTGATGTATATTGTTTTATAAAGAGAGATTCTGATAATAATGCAGTTAATAATAAAAAAATATATATTAAACGAAATAATTTAATATTTTGTAAGTAGATTAAACATTCTATACTGAATCAAACCTATTTTATTAATTAATAGAATTCTATTTAATGACATTCTATCTAATATATTTTTCAAAGTACGTACCAATAATCAATATACATCGTAAGCGAAAGGCTAGTTCAAAAATAAAAGAATAGGCTTAGGAATTTCGTATGCGAATGTACCGATGCGCAAACACCCCCCCCCCACCACTTTCTTCCAGCGTTCTTTTTACATGACGCGAACTGTACCTAGGAAAATAAATTGAATTTGAATTTTACAGGCATTCGTATCAACTACCTTAACTTCTTAGAGTTCAATAAAATAAAGCGTTTAGATATAAATATTTAATTAATATATAAAACAATAATATCTATTAATTTTGATTATTTACATTTTAAAAGTAGGTGGTGTTGTAACACGTAGCCAACTTTAATCGGGTCTGCAAAACGAAGCAATATTGGCCGGGTAGCAAAAACTTTACAAGTTGAGTCCAACGGAGCGTTTATTTTTAATTGCGCTCCTTGAAGTTTTGTCACAACTTACTCTTTCAACAATGTTTTTTTTTAATTTTAAACAATTAAAAATAGCGTAGGTAATATATCAAGTGGGAATACCAATATTAAGTAATTTAAAATTTAGTGGTTGGATGTTTGTCTGATGACTAGATTATACGGTAGTGTGTCATAACGGCTGAATTTGACTACTAGGTCAGTTCGCATGAATTACTAAGTTTTTTGTCATAAAATATCTGTGGAATAATAGCGTTATGAAGATAGTAACGGCAGCTCGGAAAGCCATTGATCCACTGTCAATATTGACCGGACTTTCTATGTCTATTTTGTATGTATGTATATATTCGTTATTCCCTAACCATAAACCTAAAACCTTATTTGTGATCATTTTTGTATTTATATGATATGTTTTTAAACATTAGTTCTGCATCCATAAGTCGCCTGTTCTTCTCATGAACCAGTCGTATTTAATAATAAAAAAAATGTTTCGATTGATTTTTGCGTTAGTTTTTACTGCTTCATAATCCGAATTTCTCTTTCAATTGTATTGTAGATTTAATATACGTAAATTAAAATTATCGCTTCAGGCAACTCTCATTTTCCGAGGGTAAATAAATTTTGACAGTGTGCTCCGCTCCTAGACTAGGGAAACATCTGTACCGTATTTCCACATATATGGTTACATTTTCAAGCTGTTGTTGCAATGTATTACGGAAAAGATGAATAAGTTTACCAAATATAGGTGAATTTTTAATTCATTTTGATCGTGCATTTTAACAAGCTACTCATATAATTTTTATTCTGGGTTGTTATATCTAAAAATCGATAACCATGTATTGCGGTAGTTGACTAAAATACACAGAGGAAGCGGTAGTTAGTTTATTTATGCGCTCGTAAAAATACCTGTTATGTTGTTAGACTCCCACGCGACGTTATTTATTTTACTATATACGTATTTTTATTTTACACGGGAGAAGCTTGCATCAATAAATATGTATAGAAAACTAAATTAGTGATACAGTTACACAAAAGTGTAACGTATAGGCTCACATATACCTACATCCATAGAATTCATAGTTTTTATTGTTTTTACATAAGTATGGTATTACAGTAAACTTTATAATTTTTTAATTTTACTAAAATTAAATTAATTAAATTTTTTAATTTTTCAAACCCTTTATTATTATGCAACCTATTATTTATTTATTGAGCAATAAAAAATCCATTTATTATCGATTTTATTACTAGATTTTTTTAGTTTATTTAAGCTATAACATATTAGGTTATTTCATTGTTGAAATTTTAACAAAAATACTAATATACAGATCATAGGTAGGGACATAATATAATATCGCAAATTGCTTTCGATGTAATTTACTTCAGCAATTTATTGCGAAATTGTTTATATAATATCAACATAATCAAAGTTTAATGTTTTAATTACTTAAACAAAATGTTGTGTTGATTAATGTAATTCTAACTGTAATTCATTCAATTAGCGACAAATGAAATTCGTATGTCAGAACCATAACATGCCATTCCCATATATATCTATAGTAAAATATTTTTGTAAAATGACATTTTATTAGTAGGGTTAGATCTAAAGTTTTCACTCTAGTTTTTACTATACAATACAGATACACTCGTATCGAAGCTTAATCTTAATATATACCTAGGTATACTAATTTTTAGTAGTCCATCCAGTGGTTGAAATTCATTAATTATTGAAAATAATGAATGAACAAATAATAATACTTTCCTTTTCTGTCTATAAATAAAGCTGTTTCCAAATATAACAAAGCTCATTAATAAAAAAACATAATAAATTGATAAGCACAGAAGAAAATGACATTTCTACACATATACATTCGACACACGACACGTTTGGCTCAGTTTGTAGTGACCCTACTTTCTGCGCCAGCGGTCGCGGGTTCGAGTCCCGCTGGGAGCATTCATTTGTTAAGCACGAATGCTTGTACTCCAGTCATAGGTGTTTACATTTATATTATGTCTGTATTTAAAAGTTAGTATATTATATGTGTAGTATATCAAAATTATGGTATCCGTAATTCAAGCCTCGTAGCTTACCGCGGAACACGTTGGCGCTGTGTGTAATAATGTCCCATTTATTTATTACATTTATATATTATAAAGCTTGTCTACATTTTTAAACATGCTTGGACTATAAAATTAAACTTATTTAAACAAGAGTCTTCAATACATAACTTAATTTTCTTGAACAGATGCTCAACTTTGTAAGTTTACCGTATAAACAGGGTTAAGTGTTTCATGTATTATTCAGGTTGCTCACTGATCGCGGGCGGACGCTGAAGCCGCTCGTTACTGAGCCTGAGCAGATACGCATCCTCCTAATGGCACCGTTTGCTGAGATTATCTTAAACTTACCCACCTTTGTACCTATGCTAAGTGACGAAATAAATCTATATTATATTCACATATTGTATAAACCTAAGTTATTATATATACATGTTCTGTTAAAAATTTAATTTAAATTCATAATTAACTCTTGACTATAACTTTGTATATATATATATTTGTTTTTTTAAACAAATTATATTCAAAAATATTTCTTACATTATATTAGTCTTTATCTTATAAAAAATAGATTTTAAATGTTAAATTTTGTAATCGCTTTGATATATAAATACATATTAAGTATGTATGTATTTAGTTAGTGTATAGAACTTAAATACTGAATATTATAAAAATAAGTGTAAACAAGTCTATCTTTGGAATATATAATATAGTCCCTACCATACTATGTCTTCTAAAGAAGCAATGCTTAGGTTTAATATATATACAACGTTTTCTATTTTTTTGCATAAGCTGATACTTGAAATTTACATAGAAATTTGAATGCACTATCGAGTGAAATGAGCTTTAATGAACTATTGAAAAAATTACTTTCACTTGTTATTACCATAATATATAGTAGCTCGCACGGATTCACTATTGAAAATTATCACTCTGGCTAACTTATTATCTTTCCTTCAAGTAAAGTTCTTTTAAATTTAAATTTTAATTGTGTGATAGTTTTAGTAGTACGTAGTAAATATGGCAATTTATAAGCTCTAGAAATAATATTTCTTTAATGAATTATTTTTTTAATATTTTAGAACATATTATCTTGTTACATTTGTAGGGCTCTAACAACCTAAGGGTTGAGACGGGACACTATTACTAAGCCTACGTTATCTCTTAATCCATTCGTCTATCTTATGTTTGGAGTTTAAAGGGATACAACTTTTGAATAGTATCAGGACATAGACGTAAATTTATTAGAATATGTGTATCTAACGATTTACCTTCGTTCACTTGTACATCATACATACACAGTTAATCATCTACTAGTTGAATTAAGGAAATGCCACTTAGGTCGCGATTTTATGAGTGGAGATAGTGAACTGAAGAGTGACATGGGATGGATAATACAACCCATTATAACTCATACATATAAATACAGTCTATATATTCTATAATAATAATGATTATAATGTTCTCCGACCGATTTTGGTCATGGCGGCTAATCCCAATGAGACCAGCCAACTGAGCAGGAGAGATTATAGTGCACAAGTGTACGCGCAGACAGAAGTGCGAGAGACGACTATTCAACACGACTAGTGAGTGCTAAGGCGCAGGACCGACGGCTTTTCGTGCTCTCCGAGGCACGGGTGTGACACAATGCCAACTTCCCAAGTTCAGGCTTGTTACTGAGGTTTACTAAACAGAAAGACTGAATAACTAAACAAACAAAAACAAAAATCGGTCCAGTACTTTTTAAGCCAATTCGTTACAAATCTTTTCTCCGTGTGCTCGTGCCTCCTATGTACCGTACCGACAATCCCAAGCGATGCGAAACCGTATACAGTATTGTTATAATAATTAATTGGATAGAAAATTTAAAATGTTATTCTTAGTTATTTAACATGTTTTATTTTTTTTATAATTTGCTGTCTATTTCTTTCTCAAATAAAATAAAATAAAATTAGCTTATGTTGTAACTTGTAACTTACATAAAAATGCTCCCTTTATCAAGAGTAGTCTAAGCAAATATTGTTCATTTTTTATTCACCTTCTTACTAATTAACTAGAAATGGTTTTTCATACATACAAATGTTTAATATCATAAATGTTCGATGCATGATATAAAGTAAAATAATCCTCAATTTCCACTGAACTATTCCTGCGATACTCGAAATGAATGAGGAGCAGATTTATTATAAGAGGATATTATATTGGTTCCAAGAACTGTACACATTTTCTATACTATATAAGCAAGCACTGCACGAGAGAGGACTTCACGATAGATAATAAAGGTGTCACATACAACGTTTTCAAGAATTACTTCATTAATAAGAAGTTGGAGGACTACGATAATAAATCATACAGCTTTAAGCTTAAATTCGGACTTTAAAATCTAGTCCGCAGGTACTAACAAGGTATTAATACTGTTTTTCTTATATAATGAAAGCTGTGACTACTTAAATTATTTGGTTCAAATTTAACACAATAACATCATACATAAAAATAGCAAAATCGAGCAAAAATCTGCCCTCGATGATAAAAAAATCACTATATGACATAAAATCTTACCTATTTTCATTCATACCCATAAATTGTGTAAACATTATACGTAAGCAGATCTGGTTCATTTGTTAGGTGCCTTTATTAAATTCCTCTTTGACTACCAAATGCTGACTTAATAATCTCGCATGTCACTTTGAAAAGCGACATAATGTTCCTATTTCTATAGAAAAAATATGATGACTACAATAAAAAATGAACTTAATGTCTTGACTATAATAATCTCTATATTGTTTAGTTACTAGCTTTATTTGCACTTGATCTGAATCTGAATCTGCCTTTAAAAATAAACAGAAAACTTGGCAGTAAGCATTTTAATTCGATATAATTTAAGCTTATATTGCTTTCGGGAAATTGATTTGCAATATTTTGGGTACCAAACCCAATATATATTATATATATAATGAAATTTTCAATCCCCTTTTTACATTTTTCTATTTTTGCCCTATGTACATGAATAATGACCGCTTCGCTGCAAATTTAAGATGAACTGTTTAAGATAAAAAATAACACAATTGGTTTCTATACTTAATTCTCTTAACACATTATATTTATATAAATAACTTTTACAATTTCTGAAACGCAATATTCCTGTGTATTTTGTCTTAATAGTTAAATTTTAAGTAGTTCATAACATTTCCTTAACTATTAAATGCAAAGATAATTACAAAGCTTTAGTCGTCAGAATTACACGCTGCTTGTTACTGGAGTGAGTTGGCAGGTAAGACGTCTCTCATGTCTTATATCATTATATTATCCGGGTTATATTGATTTCTGCTAAATCTGCGTACTATTTATTACGATTATAAAATTAATTTTACATCTATATGTATAGTATTATGTTGTGGACGACACTAATGTAATTGAATTATACCTCGGTTCACATTTAACATGTTTCTAGCTAGAAAACCTACTGTTACAATATGATTTATAAACTAGCTTCTTACCCTCGCTTTGCTCGTATTCGTCCTTTGTTAAAAACAAAAATAATTCTATCCCACGGGAACTCTACATTTAAGTGAGATGAAAAATTTCATCCATATCGGTTCTGGCGTCAATGAGTGACATCCAAACATCCATCTAAATTTTCACATTTATATATTACTAAAACATTACTTAGTAAAAGTAAAATAGAAAAAAATTGTTTAAGGTGAGTTACATTAAAAGGAATAGAATAAGAATTTGCGTTCTCATAGCAATCGATCGCATCACATAATTTTATTAAATAATTTAAAATGCTTCAATCTATAGATAATGTTAACACATTTTGATGACGATAATTTTTCCGATAATTGATCGATGGATAGAAGTGTTATCGAGCTTTATGAAATTTATGTTTAAATTCAATTACTTTGAATAAGAGAAGCTGTCAAAACAATGAAGGTTTATTTTAAGGGAAATTCACTAGGACGGAAAGGTAAGTAATAGGGCATGTTTCTGAATTTCGCAAAAAGCTCAAGTGGCTCCCTATTCGCCTTCGCAGGAATACTCATGTCCTTCATCTTCTTTACCGTGTTCTGTTTGATCCATCATCTCCTCCCTATTTAAAAGAGCGAATTAAGTTCCTGGGACTTTCTCATACGAAAAATCTGCGCTCCCGTACAAATCTAATTTTAAAAATACCCCCTCATTCCACCTCATTTAATGACAAATCATACACTATAACAGCCGCACGACTCTGGAACTCTCTTCCATTGAGCGTTCGAGATGCTAAGACTTATCACTCCTTTAAAAAACGTTTAAAAGTACATTTTCACTCTTTCTAAATCTTAATACTATACTTGCCATCTAGATATTTTTTTTTTTCTATTTTTATTTATTACATGATATATATACTTTTATTTTATCTATATATGCATTTATATATAAGTATCATTTATTATATTTATGTTAAGCATGTAATGCTACTTAGTATTGTTATATCATTATTTCGTGTTATGTAGGTATGTATACATTATTTTATTATAGGTTTTGATATATAAATTTTATAATATAATATTTATAATATTTATATATGTATATATATGTATATATATGTATATATATATTTATATATATGTATATATTTTAATTATTTGATTTATTGTTCACACCCCTACCCTTACAGTTTGCCGATTCCAACACCTTAAGGTTGCCTGGAAGAGATCGCTGTTTTAGCGATAAGGCCGCCTCATGTACATATTCGCTGTTTTTTTTATTATTATTATTTGTATTTTCTTCCTAATGTGTGTGTACAATAAAGAGTATTTATTATTATTATTATTATTAGGGCAGAACCCTTCGTAAATTGGCATTTGTCTATACGTTATATAGTTATAAGTTAGATAGTTATAAGTTAGATAAAGATAACTTTTAATAATAATATTCAACATAGTGACGTTTAAAATAATGAACATCTAACATTTTTTCACAATACAATAATAAAAAATAAGCAGTATAATACGATGAATTTATTTGTCATTAATGAATGAAGAAAATGAAGCTGGTAATAAATTGATATATAAATAATTAGGTTCAGTTAGCTAACAAATCTTATTCTTCAGTTCTTGTTTTAATTTAATTTCGTTTTACTAGCTTAATGCCTGACGCGAAAATACTAACGAACACTTGGTCCGATTAGTGTACAAATGAGTCTCATCAAAAGATGAGCCATAGTTGTGTTATGTCGCAGCTATTTAACTGAAAGACTATTGGATCCTGGATCGTTTCCTGATGACAATCTATTTCACGTACACTACAGATACATTAGTGATTAGCAGTGTGGCAAAACTTAACCACCAGACAACTCTATAGCCGATTAATAGTAGTCAGTGATATTCCGTACAAGTAACTGAGAGGTGAAATAAACTTTGGTTTAGCAGATGTATACTTCGTCTTTCTGGTTAATCATCGATTACAGCGTTAGTTTGATTCTTCTTTATCATTTCCTTCCTTTCCAGATCGCGACTATGGAGAATTTTCTTTCAATCGATTAGGTTGTGAGTTTTTCTAAATTGTGCCATGTCCAAATTATAGTGACTCTGTGATCTTATATTCGCCAAAAATGAAATGATTACTCTTTTTATCAGTTCAAAATACTCGTCAAGTACCCATTCTCCCATATCTGGTGTACCTACCTAGTATCTCTGCAATAAATAGGATACCCATTTATTAATATGGAATGAATATAAGGCAAAACTTACTGACTTATTTTTAATTTCTTTTATGCTAGGTATACAATAAAGCTCAAGAAAGCGTCAAGAAAATTTCATTAAAGGTTTGGGACTTTGGGCAGAGTAACTTAAGCAGGACAACGTTGTCAATGATATCCCTTAGCGGTAGAACTAGTATCAAAAATGAACTCCTATAAATCAAACGCAGCCATGGGAAATAGCTATATTTTTTCTATTGTAGAAAGCATCAAATGGCGCTTATTCTGAAATCAATCACCTAACAGTACGAATGAATATATCCTTACAAATTGGCTAGTAAAAACGATTGGATAGTTTTCTTGTGAGAGCTGTAATCAATCAAGGAGTCACTGAATTGGAAAGACAGCCACAAATAATTTACTTTTTATTCTTAGCTAGCAACATCTCACGACTAGGTATACTTCTAATACTATGACTACTATTTCATATGGTCTATAGAAGAAACTGTGCTGTGTATCTGACACACACATACACACACACACATGCACTCCGACCATTTCCGGCCATAGCGGCCAATCTCATTGAGACTAGCCAACTACGCACAAGATATTATAGTGCACAAGTGACACGACCAGTGAGAGCTAAGGCGCAGGACCAACAGCTTTACGTGCTCTCCGAGGCCCGGGGGTGACACACCGCCAACTTCCCAATTCGGGCTGATTCTGAGACTTACTAAACAGAAAGACTCAAGAACTTGGCCCGATCCGAGACTCGAACCCAGGACCTCACGATGTGTGGCTACTATGTACATGCTAGCCACTACACCACCGAGGCAGTATAGCTAAGTATATATACATTATACATAGTTGGAAAAGAAAGAAGGAAATAATATAATTTAGTTAGTAGTGTAAGGTTTACACTACTAACTATTTTATATAATAATATGTTGGCACATTAATAGGTACATACGAGTATCAACATCACTCTCTATGATTGGAGTACAAACTTTATTACTCATTACATAATTGAATACCCCCAGCGGATTCGAAGGCGTGACCAAGCCAAACTTATCGTTCTTTGTACAGTATATAAGTTTAATGATTGATATGAGAGCTCAAGCATTAGTTAGGGTAGGTACCCATCTTGTACAACATCAGTACAATTTTGATTTATTTTCCAAGGCAACGTGAAATGAAGCTTCTATTGAATTCTAAAAATAGTTTAAATATAATAAGCGCCTAATTTAACACTAACTTACAAAATTCAAGGAAATTATAATAAAACATACCTTTTCGATATAACGTTCTTTAGAAACTGATAATTGGTTCACTTTTCGAACATTATTATTGATACATTTCTAGGAGTTTTAGTAAAGTTTATGATATAAATTTATAATAATATGAAATAATAATTTTATGCTTTTAAAAAGCTTTTAAATGTCATAGGGCAAGCAAATATTCTCCTTTAAAGCATATTTTTTTGTTCCAGTTCGCAAAATGAACATCGATATCATGTTGAAATTAAAGAGTCAAGGGACAAAAGAATTTTATGCGTTTCATGTATTTCATAATTAAAAACCTTCAACATTTGCAAAGAGGACGTACAATTTCGGGAGTTTCTTTAGGACGTGTCCACTTTTTGTTGTTGATTTTTTATTCCGATACTTTTTAACTAACATTTGACTTAAATACTACCTACCAGAAATTAGAGGCCTTTAACAATGTGTGATTAAATTAGATTTTGATAATTCAATTTTTTATGTTCTACTGCTAGGTTTTACCGTTTAATAAGAGGGGTATCAGGCGATAGTCCACCACGCTTGTAAGTTGTGTAGGTATAGACTACGGTTGAAGAACTGGTATGCAAATTTCTTCCACGTTAATAGAAGTACCTAATAATAATTTTAAAGTGATTCACGTAAAAAAGAGGTTTTATACTCAGCATTCGAAACCACTGTACTTAATTTCACAAGTATACTTTTTTAAGCTAACTAAGCTATTACTACCACTGCTTTTCTGCTTACCTTTGTTTTGCAATTTATTTAATTTTATACAATTTATAACATAAAATAAGTTTCTATAAATAGACATATCCCTAAAACTATATATAATTTAAAATAAACGTCAAATCTGCTTACATCATCACTACATAGCATAAAAAAAAGTCGCTTTCTCTGTCCCTATATCCCCATGTATGCTAAAATCTTTAAAACTACGCAACGGATTTTGATGCGGTTTTTTTAATAGATAGAGTGATTCAAGAGGAAGGTTTATATGCATAACTAGCGGATCCCGCGGCTTTGCCTAAATTTTTATTGTGCTAAATTTAGGGAAGAGCCCGAGTGAAGCGAGGGCGAGTCGCAAGTTTATTTATATATTACGCAATTATTTTATATCACGTGGTTCCAGCTACGTGTTTCGCCAGTTACAATAAATAATTTCTAAAATATAACCTTCTCCTTTTTTGAAGTCGGTTAAAAGTAGCCTAAGTGACGCCTTAAAACATCAGCTCTCTGCAAATGAAAGTCTCGTCAAAATCGATCCAGCCGCTTCAGAGATTACCCGGAACAAACAGACAGACGGATGGACAGACATACAGACAGAGAAAAAAATTAAAAATTGATTTTTGTTGCTAGTATCGCATAGACTATCAGATGCATTTAGTGAAAACATGTTTATTTGAAATTAAATACAGACACTCTATTTTTATTTATATGTATAGATGTATTATTAGATAACGTTTTAATATTGTTCTTATACACCATTAATAATAAATCAGTTTTAGAAAGAAATTAGATTTAAAATATTTAAAAGGGACTTTGTAAACTTGTATAGTACTCCTGGGAAATGATTTATATTTTATAAGCTTACCGCAAAAACTCTCTTCTACTTAACGGATTTAACATTTATCAAGTTACTAGCTATCGCATGCGGTTTCGCTCACATTGATAATCTTAAAAAACTGAAATAAAAAGAAGTCAACAAGTCTAATAGGTCTATACGTTTTATATCGAAAGTGCATATTTATTTATTTTTCAAAAGAGAGTATTAAATCAAATTATATAATATATGGTATGTACATAAGTATATTTAGTTTAGCAATTCTACGCTTACTCGCTTATTTCAATTATACTTGATAGATGTTACTCCGAAGTGCAATTTGTGAAACGGTAATGTATTTATACTAAAACCATTTAGAAGTTTCGCTAAACTTTGAATTTCCTCGCAGAAAACTAATAGGAAATTTGAAAACAGGTGGTTTAACTACTATCATTGTTTAATTTTATACTTTAGTTACCTACTTTATATTATATTTTGACTAATTTACTTCTACTATATAGGCATTGGTAGCCCAGTGCTAACGCGCTCGCTTGTTGAACCGAGTGAAGTGAGTGGGTTAAAATCCAGGTCTCTCATCTCTGATATTTTCATGTACGATTTCTGATATGAAAACCACTTGTCTTTCGGTGAAGGAAAACATCGTGAGGAAACCTACATGTCAGAGAAAATCTAGCAACCAGTGGTGGACTATAGCTTGATCCTCCTTGCATTGAAGGTTTATTTTCGATTATTTTAATGCTTCATGCTAGGGACACGTGGTGTATGTGTTTAAGTAACAAGCACGCTTGTCCCATATTTTTTTATAATGTAGAGTAAAACTCTACTTAGAAAAGGAGAGATTTGTTTGGTTTAATACCAATTTCCTAAAGTGTAGAACCGATTGTAATTACTTCATTTGCCAAACCACAAACGCAACGAGTAAATTTTATTCAAATAATAAAAATAACATATTATATTATATACCCTACCTAAAATATAACACTTATATATATAAGAATATTTCAAATACAATAACTATATTATTGAGATTTCAACCTGAGATATAACCGATATCGGTGCGTGTACGACTGGTTGTATTAAAAAAATAATTAGGTCTTAAGTGAGCCCTATAATATAACATTATAAGAAATGTAAATCGCCTTAAACGAAAGCCGCTTTAAGTCTGACGCTGCAATTTATTTCTGATTACATATGATTGAACCTCACACTTTGTATGATCAAACTCATTTTCACCTAATACCTTGAAATCGATTTTGTACGCGAAGAAAATTATGGTTCCGTTGTTCGATTTTATTTTTGTATTTTGATATTGTAAAATATTCGTAGCTATACTATAAATGGTCAGATTTTGTCTTTTATATATACTGCGTATATTATTAAAGAAAGCCCCACACCGCGTCTATCAGTAGGGTATGTCTGCGATAAGCTCAAAAAGTACTGAACGAGTTTTCATGTGATTTTTAGCAATAAATAAAGTGTTTTATGAGTAAGGTTTAGGTGTATTTATAAAGACTTTGTGAACATTTTCTGAAATTTGGTGATAATATAGAGTTAGCCGTTAACGATCTTGCGACACCCTTAATGGGAAGACGGAGTAGGTTTTGTTAGGTTAAAGTGGATACTGGATAGACATAGACAGTGAGCACACATAAGCACATACATACATGTGGTATGCGTAAATGCATTTCCCAACTTAAAAAAATAAGTATTCCATATGATATAATAGTTTCGTATTCACACAGCATTTCTCTCGTTATTGATTATTTGAGGTTTATTCAATTAACTAAATTAATTTATATTTCACAGTATCTTTACACATCCCTGAATTCCAAATATCTTTCATCAATTCACAATATGATGCTTGTTAACGCTTAAGAAGCTTTACCTGGTAACAACGTTTCAATTTATACATTTGTCACTGAGAGCTCCGACTTTTGTGGGTTTCCCTTTTATGTGACACATCGCACTAATTATTCTTGAAATTGAACAAAGAAAAAAGTGTTAAAAATAGTTGCTGTCGTTATTTTAAAAGTATCCATCAAGTAATAGTATCGATATTGGGAATAGAAGCAAGTTAGGAAAACTTAAGCTGGCATATCCCGTTGTTCGCGTTACAGATCAGCAGATGATTTATAGCTAGCGGTAGCTACCACTCCTGCACCTTGATTAATTACTGCACATATATAGAAATATATTATACTTAGTAGGGAATTTATTTAAAATATTTTACATTTATATACCTATAACCTACTAATCGGTTATATCTTTGCACTTGTTTTAAATTATAAACGGACTAACGAATGTTACACACATATTTAATATTAAATACTATGATATTGTTATATGATTTGTCAAAATTTTGTATGAAGCTTCTGTGCTTAGTGGTAAAGTATAGGGTAATTACACATTCATCGTTGATTTATAATTAATTCGATTAAATTATTTTAATCATTAACCATATATTTTAAAAATAATGAGTATCAGAATGAACAGGAAGATATAAGGGATAATTACTCCTAATCAGTCAGACGTAACATTATGACATATAAAAATATAAACTAAACTTTGATATCGTCCCTTGTGCATAAAACAAAGTTGTTCATACACAAAGACATGAGTAGTGAGATCCAAAACAATACTCGTTAGAGTTTGGTCTGGATGATTTATAACGTGGCGTCCAACCTACCTCTTGATTAATTACGTCACTCGTGAGAAAACTATCGCTTAGTCTTTGCTGATTCATTTCTAGACTACTTATCGAGATTTCAGAATAGCTCTCATATAACCAGCATTCTAATACTAATTGTGCCCCAAAAATTCTAACGTAGTCGAATCTGTACATTGAATATTTTTTGGAAATTATTATTGTAATAGCCATTATTATCGCTACAGAGGCCGCACGAAGCTATAGTTTTTAGAATTTATGTCTGTTTGTCTAACTGTCTGTGACTGCATCGCGAGAAAACCACAAGACAGATTTTGATGATTTTTGTATGATTTCTGAGAAATCTCAAGTAAACTTTAAAAACAGGCTGTAAAAAATCACACGGTATGTGTAATCTAAGAATTTAGTTTCCGGTTTTTAAAACGCAGGTGGAGCCGCGGGAACATATAACATTTAATTTTAAGGTTAAACATAATTTATAGTCAACTCATTAAAGTATAAACGTTTTTTTATTCTGGTTGGAGTAAATATTTACTATGACCACTGTTTACAGATACTATAGTAATTTACCTATTGGTACAGATATCCCATCCAATACAAGGAGGGACGGACTGGACTTTCCTAAGGATTTTTATCCAAATAGAAAAACCAATAAAGTATGTAAAATATCGCAAAATGCAAAATGTACTCAGTACTCACCTTATTTCTTAATATTATGATTAGTGAAAGTAGAAAAAAATAATTGAATAATGTAGTACCAAAATCAATTTTCTTTACTTTAAGTGCTTCCTTAAGCTAGATTTTAATTATAAATGTCTCGTGTCTTTGACACGTTTGGCTCAAATTATAGTGACTCTTCTTTCTGTGCCAGCAATCACTGGTTCGATTCCCGATGATGGCGTTAGTGTGATGAGCACGAATGTTTCTACTCTAGTCATGGGTGTTTACATTTGCAAAACACATTTATTAAGTTATATCTATATATGAAATATATCTAAAGTCTAAACCATTTGTCTGTCCGTATCACAAGCCTCGCGTACAATGAAATGTATGCGAGGCTTTTTTTTATGTTGGGACATTATTACACACCGCGCCATTTAGTTCCGTGATAAGCTACGAAGCTTGTGTTACGGATACCAAATAGTTGTTACTACATATATAAAAGTTTAAATACATACATATTATAAATATAAAAATCAACATTGAAGTACAAACATCCGCGTTTAACAAATACATATCCCCAACGGGACTCTAACCGGCAACTACTTGAGCAAGAAAGTACACTACATACTACGCCAAACGTGTCGTCGATTGTAATTAAAATTATTCTACACATCGATACTCTTAGATTCTCTTTTGATGTAATAATATTTTATCTTTTTAAACAAACCTTTTGATATAATTTACAGTAGAATTAAATTTATAAGTAATGTTGTAAAGTTTAAAGTAAAATTAAGTTAAGTACATCTCGTATCTCGTAGTCATTTAGAGACGTTTCAGAGACGATTTAGATCATACCATTTGTCATTGTCTAGTTTTGTATTATAACTCGAAGCGGGAGGTTCATAAGAACCGAAGTGTCGACTAATTTATATTTATAACAAAATGTAATAACAAGTACGTACTGCTTGTTTGAAGCCTTCCTATATTTTAAAATTAAAATTAAAAGAAATATATAGTAAAAAAATATTTATGTAAGTATGTATTTATATATTCTGCACGGTATTTCATTGTATTTATTTTCATTCTTGAAAATTCTTAACAGTTTCATTGAAACGTATCTTTGCAAAAAACACGTAAAATCAAAATGACACTACCATTTGTTACCAACGACTTGATGATGGATAAGTGCATACATAGAAAACTCTTCAACGAATTCAAACAAAATCTTGGATGTTGAGCTCATTCGAATAGTTTCAATAAGTTTATTTTGCTTTACATTTGGTCTATTTTAAACAATGTTTGTTTATACATACGAATTTCGAAGCGAATTAAACATTTGTTGTGGTAGACTCATGACGTTCAGTAAGAAATTGTAACAATTTTTATGCTGAATAAAATATTTTGATTTGATTTAAAAAAAACCTAATTATACCTAAGTAGTCATAAGTATGATACCTATATGATACGAATCCGAATCATAATTTTTAGAATTGTTGTCTGTGGGTCTGTCTGTCTATAAGCGCATCAGGAGAAAACTTATCAATAGACTTCGATAAAATTCGATATATTTAATGGTATTAATAAAATAGCTGGTTTTAAGGGTCTACTTAAATATCATAATCTATCATATCTCATCTCTCATAAAACGTACGTTAATATATAAATCGATGCTAGATCTAAAACTGAATCTTCCAAAACACTTAAAATAACATTGCATTTAATATTTCAATTACTAAACCCTTTTATATTGCGGAACATAGCGAGCTTCTTGTGAACTAACTTTATGCTGATCCATCAATGGCAGCTGGCCAAGGATGATAGAATGTTCAAAGCTCTTCATATTCAAAAGATTTAGAACTTAGTAGTAGTAAAAAGTAGAAAATTATATAATTTATATAATTTTAAGGTAACATTATCATATATTTAATTTAATTTTTGTTTACAAACTTATTATTTGTTTAGGAAAGGCTGTTCATAATAAATATATGTAGAATATAGATAAATATATAATAGAAATGTCTAGTTTTAAATAAAATATTAACTTAGTAGTGCCATTTTCAGCAAGGAAGCTAAAGTGTCAACCACAAAACATCCGACGGCCACCTGACAATCTATAGAAGTTCAGTCCGTGAAAACTACCGTATTTTCCTGTAAATTTTGCTACATTTTAGGTATCTAATAAATTTCTATAAAGTGTACTTAATATAGCTTTATGCACAGCTGTCAAATAAGCTATCGTTACTTTTGGGTTGCGACAGAAAACACGTGAAATTCTATGGATTCAATCAATTGAGTTATAAAAGAAAATTAGTTTTTTTAGAATTTTAAATTCTATCATCTATAATACAGAGACATATAATGCATGTGGGTGGAAGGATTGATCATGGCCTCTCAATTTCAGTAAGAAATCATCAAAAACATCAAAAAGGAAGCTTTTTGTTTGTTTGTAAGTTGGTATTTATGTTTTTTGCCAATTAAATTAAATGAGTATAATTAATTTTAGCATAATTATAAAGTCAATACAACTGTTTAGTTAAAAGTTATTAAAAATATTCGTGTTAAATGTTATGCTATTTCACAATAGCCAGCATTGCGATATTGAACGCTGATATTAAATAAATAATTAATATTTACAGTAAAAACAAAGCGAGATCACTTCTGTACATTAAATGTTTTACTTATAACTACATCGTTTATATTTGTATTATTATTTATACTTGTATTGTTTGTACAAAAATAGCATTTTTTTTAAATAAAGTAATTTTAGCTTTAACTAATATTACGACTGCAGACTGAGGTCTACGATTCGAGTCTCAGATCAGCCTAACCGATAGGATAAAAAAAGTCTTAAAAGAAAACATATTACTTTTATATAAACGTTAAAAGTATCTTTTAACTAGGTCAGCAAATAAGTTTCAAAGCAATAACAATGTTTATTCTTACATAGATGACAAGATTCATAAATATGTGTCCCCATTATCACAATAAAAATCAGTTAACGCTTTAACAATTCTCCAAATAAATTATACACAGAGTTCACCTTTACTTACACTTAAATCCGCATAAACCACTTTATATACTTTACTGGGTCTAAACTAGTGCATAAATATCACTTTAATAACCATTAAGAAATTAAGCACCTAAGATATGGCAAATTTTCTCGCATGTAAAGTAATTAATCAAGAGACAGGAAAAGCTCGCTGGCTATAAATCATCTTGGGCGGACCATAACGAGCACTATGGAGCTCTCCTGCTTAGGATTACTCGTTGTTTGTCGGTATTGAGATCATATTTCAAGTATAATGATATCGATAATTTGTATGGTGTGGCATATAACTCGAATCCCTAAAATTTAGGTGGCAGAAGTTCGACTTAAGGGTTAAATGTATTATACTAGTATTATAACTGATCTGCCTCGTTGGTGTAGCGGCTACCATGTACAGCTGTTCATCCGAGATCTAGAGTTCGAGTCCTGGATCGGAAAGTTGGCTATGTTTCAACCGTGTGCCTCTAAA
This sequence comes from Boloria selene, assembly GCA_905231865.2. Lineage (NCBI taxonomy): Eukaryota > Metazoa > Arthropoda > Insecta > Lepidoptera > Nymphalidae > Boloria > Boloria selene. The sequence continues at coordinate 7,300,781 of HG993133.1, forward strand.
TGCATGTAAAGCGGTCGGTCCTGCGTCGTTTTGGAGTATTTTTATTACTTCTTTGCGTTAAGTCGGTTACCCAATTTTAATGTTTTTTTTAATATATTTACTAGAATATAAACGAAGTTAAAATTATTTCTACATTCAAATGTCAAAATGCTATACCCAATACGTAGGCAAAGGCAAGCAAAGGTCGAAATTTCCCGGGATATTGATTTAATCAATTCTGCGTACCTCGCCCTAGGTTCGTTTATATTCCCATTGCCGTGTATTATACATTTTATACTTTCATGATACACATGAAAAAACTTGAATAAATCTTAATAATTTAAACTCTTGCGATATTTCAAATAATATACGTACGTCCACACATAAAAAATATAGTAAAATAAGCTTTATACTTCCTTTACAAATACTTTTAATATGTTAATTTGGCGTACAGCGAAATTTTTGAAATAGAATAATCTGTACTTATTTTGTAAATGATGTGCAGATTGATATTATGTAGAACTTTATTATCATAAATCAGTGATGTAGAGAAAGAGAGATAAACCTATTAAATGAAGAGCAAGACAGCAAACATATTTGAATTTATGTTAATTTCGAACATGTTAAAGTTCAAGTATCATTTATGCAAATTCTCATATCCCAATATGAATAAAGTGACAATCTTAAACAAAATAATATATAAATTTAGTTTTTAAATGTTCATTATGTCTATTTTTATACGATTTCAACGGCCAACATTTGTTATGAATGAAGTCTACTGTAATTTTTTATTATACTTAATGAAAAATGAAGATACTATATTATGTATATTTGATTTGATTCTTACTTATACATGAACGAAGGATTTGATCTGTATATAAAATCTAAAATCTAACGCAACGTGTGCGTTTTCTTGAGAAACAAAATTTTTATAATGAGAATACGCCCTAAGATTTAAGAACATAGTACCTACTCATTATTAATATATTACTTTGTAATTTAAATGTAAACAGCTTTTGTTGAAATTTAACTTTGTTACGTACTCTAAGGACTAGTTAGTTGGTGCCCTAAAAAGTACATTGTTATATAAAGGCTTTAACTGAATGTTTTAGTGAGTACAGTATTAACGACCTGTTTAGCACTTTAATCCAAACGGGAGTAACTAATTCTTGTTTTATCTGTAAATACATTTATACATACCTACATACAATGCATCTTCTACACGTTTTTAAACCATGGGTCCGATTGTGATGAGACTCTTCATGAATTATTCCGTATAGCATTGAGAAAGCTAAATAAAGAATTAACAAGATTTAAAAAATGAATTATACATAGTATTTTTTATTTTCGAGTATAATGTTCTAAAAATTGTTTTAAATATTTCGTTCAGTAACAATGGTAAAGGTGCCTGTGTAAGCGTGCACCATTTGTATTCCAATTGAGTTAATGTAGACGAGTATCATTATTTGCATATTTTTGAACTAATCCATAAAGTTACATTCAAGGTATCGTGTGCATAGTATACATAGGCACAATATCTACAGCCACAGTACTTATATAATATAGGTACTTTATACTTCGCAAAAGGAAATGTACCTACTAAGAATAATATGTAGTGTTTTAGTTATAACGTCTGACTAAAAACGAGTGTATAAATAAAATTGAATTGTCTGTTCGTAATTTCAAATTAACAGCTTTTCACTAAATGTATAGAGAGTATATACGGTATTTATTTACATCAAAAATTTTTTTTTATTTTTTTTGTCTGTCTGTTGTTCCGGCTAATCTCTAAAACGGCTGGACCGATTTTGACGGGATTTTAACTTAAAGATTATTACATAAACAAACTAACAGTAGCATTTTTGTTGACGCTGGCGAACATATCATGGAATCTGGAACCAACTATGTCTGTCTTGGTAGACTACTCATGAAAACCATAGCGGAACCCATCGCCTCAGTGCAATGGGGCGTAGCAGGTTCGCTAGCGCACTAATGTGTGTATCCTTTACACCCGTATCTATAAGTAACCATGTCCATGTCATAATCTATCTGTTCTGTGTTTTATCTATTGTATTTATGATTTGCGTGAAGAATTTATTGCATAAATACACAAAATTAAAGTTTCGTACTTATAATAGAGCTTCCCTTTGCTTTTACCTCTAAAGATACTACAAAATTAGTATTACAACATTGCACCGTATAGTCAGTCATCTGACAATATTTAAATTCCCGTAGATAGCGAACTTAATACAAATTGTACAATAATTAAATGTAATCATTATTCTTTAAGAGTACAAATGTCACAAACAGTTTGTTGGTCTCTTGTTTTACTAAATAAGAAAATATTAAGGGTTTTTTTGGTAGACAAAGTAAATTTTGTTTCTTTAAAATGGATTCGAAACCTAAGTGTGAAAGCATTTATTTCTAACGTGACATAATAATTTGCAAACTAAAATTATGTTATTATTTTTTTACAATTATTTCTATCCTCGCTATCTATAAAGATATATCGGTAGGTATATATGGAGATACTAGGTACCTATCTACTTACATTAGATAAAAATTCTAAATAATACTTTTTCCCTGAAAGAATAATAATTTAAGCTTTCTATTTTTGAGTTTTCAGAATCGGCACAAAATACGATTTACCTCATACATCCACACAAATTACTGACTTCTTACTTAGCCCTTTATAATTAGTACCCAATTTATTACATGTATACTATACATGGCTGATGGCTATCATGGCACTGTGTTGTACGAGTAAACTGTATATCGCTGTATATCGTGCTTCATATCCACCATAAACTTCATAATATTGATTCTCAAATAGTGTCAAGAAGAATATTTATTTAACTTCAGCATATTTGCGCGCCGGAGCCAATAAAAAAACCTGGTTACGGTTTACCAATACGGAGTCAACAAAATCGGAAATCGCGTAATAAGATTTTATTAAATTCACTCTACATATCATCCCAACTAGAGCGCGTGAATCTATAGAAATACTTAACTCATAAATTCGGATTTAAGCATCAAAAGCTAATGCAAATGTACATATATGTACATTATACATTGTACATATACATCACTACATAGTATAAAACAAAGTCGCTTCCCGCTGTCTATTCTTATGTACGAGTATGCTACGCAACTTTTTTTGATGCGATAGAGATATTTTTAATAGATAGAGTGATTATAGAAGAAGGTTTATAGTAGTATATAATTTATCAAGTTTATGTTACATTTACTAGCGGAACCCGCGTTTTACTCTAGGGACGAGCAAAGCAAAGTGTGAGTCCCTAGTACAGTATAAATATACATATAATGATTTACATAATATTAAACGTTTCACTTTCTCTAACAACCACGATCATATTTTTACTCCAAAATATTATACTTCAAGCAAACCATAACTGAAAGTGCAGAAAATGTTTTAAAATTGCACTAGAAGCAATGAAAAATGTATCAGTGAGTAAGGCGGTAAATGGCGCAGCAGGGAGAAGCGCACACCTCCACATCGCTTTGTGCCTCGGATAAGCTGTCAAGGCATTTTAAGCTCTCCTGTACACTTCACCTCGTATACATTGTTTGACAAAGTTCTAAAGTTACAATTTGCCAAATTCATCCCATCCATAGCAAACTGTTCTTGTATTTTCATTGGAAATACTGTTGAATCTATATATACAAATAAAATTGAAGGATCTCCTGTGATTTCAAAATAACTTTGTTTTCTAAAGTAGATAGATTTAGTGTTTGTCTGTCTGCTTGTTTAACCGGGGTGATGAATTAAACGGTTTAACTGGTTGTAGTAAGACTTTCACTAAAACATTTCAATGATTATTACCCTAATTGTAGAGTACATGGAGAGTATAATTTTTCGAAAACCGAGAGCCCTTAAACATTACGCGAAATTTGTTTTTACAATTACACGAAAAGTCCACGATTGTATGTATGAACAATTTAACCGACTTCAAAAAATTGTTTAAATGTTCTATTGTATATATTTTTTATGTCTGTGGGCCGATTTTAATTTTTTTTATTTTGTTCAGTAGGGTATAGCTTCGGGGGGGTCCCATTGTCACCATGTCAGAATTTGATGATGGGATCCCAGGAAAATCGAGGGCAACTCTCAAATTTTATAGGCACCTATTATGTTTTTGATATATATTCTAAAGATGTTCAAGCGTTTGTGTCTGAAAATCATCATCTCATGTGGATGAGCTGATGATGGAAGGTACAATTCCTCAACGGTTCTCTTTATGTTTGTTGATTAATTTCTGTGTCAAATGTTGGCCAATTACATTTTTTTTGTTCGGTAGGGTATACTTCCAAGATATTCACATTGTCATCAAGTCAGGATCTGATGATGGGATTTTAGGGAAATCGAGGGCAACTCTCAAATTTTATAGGCACTTATTACGTTTTTCATATATTTTCTAAAGCTGTTCAAGAATTTGTGATGATGTAAGGTATATCTCCTCGACGGTTAGGAGTTGAAAGAAAATTCTCTTAATATACTTAATAATACGTACTTATGAACCGATAGCTGTATTCCTTCAGGATATTAGGTTAATCTCATAATAAAAGGTAAATCTTCTAACGCCTAGGAGTTACGTGGAAAAATAGACGTGGACAAATCTCGATTGACTATTGTCGTTTCCTCCAAAACTCCGCTGACTTATTTTTTATCATCTATTTAAAACGTTTCTTGGGAACAAGCTACACGAGCGAAGAGAGGGTAAGTTTCTAGTGCTCTGAAAAATCTAATAGATCTCAATTCGTCTTTGTTGTAGCTTTTGTTTATCCATTAAGCGCAATAAAAACCAAAAGTAACTATAAATTAAACCCGCACTAGAAGTTCTGCCATTACCGTTGCTTAAAATCTGCAAGAAATATAAAAATCTTTCTTTAATCAACGCCTTCTTTTTGAAGAATTCCCCTACTTTACTTTTAAACGAAATCGAAAAGTTTTTCTTTGTATTTCTTCTTTGGTGTTTTCAACCGCACTGATTTGTTTATACATACTAACCAATTTCTTTATTTATTCTATTGTCACTATTATTTACAATTTGGTAAAGTAACCATGTTTAAGCAATATTTAGACAATCTATACATAATAATATTAAAATAGTAGGTTAACAAAATCAATGTTCGGATTGGAAAAAAGTACCTACTCACTACTGAACCGATATATACCTATAACATTATACCTTTTACTATATCCGTCATTACTCAGGAGGAACAACTGACTTACTAACTAACAACTTCTATCGAGTAGAACTCAGAAAGTCAGAACGCACTTGAACTAAGCGCTGTTAAGAGCTACAAGTAATCTTAAAAGTAATCTAAAAATACAATATGTATAAGTGTCTAATATATAATTATACAGTTAAATCATAATTTTCCTATTACATACCTAACCATAAAAATCAATTCTTTTTTTTATTATTCAACGATCGTAGATTATCTGATAAAGCCTATGTTTTACAGCCTTCCAAATAATTTACTGAATATAGTTTAATTTTCTTAATTCCTTTTTAAGTACTTAGCGCAAACTTGAAGCAAAGAGGCGATCTGCGTAACTGCAAACAATTCGGGACAGGCGCTAAGGAGGCCCTTTGAGTGTCACAAATTAAATAAATATTTGAACGCTCTCAACTCTCCAATTTCATAGTATACTAAACATTTATAGGATTATGAGAATTAATTTCGATCAAGGAAGTGTCTCTAATTATCGTCTCCTTTATACACTTTTTATTAATGTGGTCTTTGTGAAAACACGTTATTAAAATAACAGCTTATTTTAATTAGATTTTAATTTTTTATCTACCTTAAAGCCTTAGGATATTATGGAATAACTATATTCAGGATTTTTATTCCGCTATACTATACACAATACGTACTTTATATCCATTAAAAATGATTACAACCTTTTGTTTAGTTTCAGCAGCTGCCCCGATGTTAGTCTGTTATCAATTTTTGCTAATTAAACCACTTTTGTTTCTGATTACCTAGTTAGATTTGGGTACACACGTTTGGTTCTCGTACGTGTAACTATATAACTACATACCTGAATGCCTCAATTTTGATCCCACTATGGTGGACATTATAAAATGGTTATTTAGAATTTCCATAGTGATCCTTATGCCAATTGAATGAAAGGGCTTTATGAGCAAAACACAATGGGCTAAGTGACAACTCTGTTAATCCAACATGACTAATGTAGATGAAAGACTGTAAAAATATATGAGTGTATTCGTAGGCAAAAGTTAGTTAAATAAAATTGAAAGGACTAACAGTGATTTCGAAATAAATGCTTATAATTAGCTCGTGTCCCTAACCTACTCAGTTGCACGATCGTTACAATAATGTAACAAAACTGATCCCCGAATCGGCCATTAAGCACTTTTGGCTTCCACATAGACGCTGCAGCGAGAAAGACATAATCCCTTCTATCCCTAGAGGAGGAAAAGAAAATTTGGCACAGGATAAAGAAACATCAGAAGTGAGGTCGGGTTTCATTAACTTAAATTAAAACTATTAAAATAAAAGTAAAAACAATATAAATTAATATAAAGCTTTGAACTTATCAACATAATTTTTTTAAGTTGTAATTTAAAACCGAGAGAAAGTAATACAAATTGTAGGCTTAAATTCCATTTTAAGCCATCCCGAATATATAAGTGTGCTTGAGTTCCTCAAAATTTTTAATTTATATTTCAATGCGAAATGAATAAAATTTAAAATTTAAATAATATTGTTCTTATCGACTTCGAGCTTGTGAAGAACTGCTTTCGTTAACTCAAGTAGCATCTAGTTTGCCGACGATCTTATAATATAAGACCCAATATAATGGGTTGTGATTTTCGCATATCAAGTTTTGCTATTTTTTACTTAAGTTTAAAGCTATTCCAAAGTCGTTAGTGCCACGATAGAAAATTACACTAAATACTGCTTCTTCATACAGTATGACACTATGTAATATGTATATTATAGTGATCATAATGGCTTTCAGCTTTAGCTAGCATTTAGAAACTAGCTGGAATCACGCGAAGCAAAGTACGAGAAATATCAATTTTGCACTACAAACTTTAACTAGTTTTATGGTACTTTTTTATAGAGTAATGTCTACGAAATATTGAAACACTCAATGGATAGTGTAATGTAATAAAATAATAATATTTTATGTTCAGTTTTCAAATTGTAGTGCCTTATAAGCAATCTAGAATATGAATTTTAAAATTATAAATATGTTGTGCTATTTATAAATCAAACGTTAATAACCGTTTTTGCTCCTAAAGGGGTGACTACAGGGAAAAAAACTACCCTTTGCCTATTGCCTGAGTTTTTGAATTCTTCATACCAAAATTCATCTTAATAAAAACAATCTTCCGAAAATTCCTTTGTCTCTTTATAGGTAATAGAAGAAAAAAGAAGATAATATAATTATTTTTTAACAAATATGAAAACCGACTTCAAAACGTTACAAATCGAAACTAAAAAGAAAAAAATAATAATTACTTAGTTATTGTTGGAGTCGGTGCCAGCCAAGAAGGACAGTTTTATCCTGCCTTTGCAATGAACTTTCGAACGGATATTCTGATTATATTTAAAAATTGATACATTAATTAAATTGTATTAAGAATTAAATAAATTAATTAATTAAATTGTATTAAGAATTAATTAAATAAATTGTATTAAGATTTTTATACAAAGCTCAAGTCCGATCATGCATGGAGTATTGCAGTCACCTTTGGGATGGTTCAGCAAAATACCAAACTTGCTGCACTAGACTCGGTGGAACAAAGGTGGAAAAAAGGTTAATCGGCGACGAAAAGCTGGTAAAAACTAAGCTTCACAGCTTAGCACACCGTCGCCAAGTTGCTTGTCTGTCGGTTTTCTACAGACTGTACTTCGGGGAGTGTCCCCACGAGCTCCATGGTCTCATACCGCCATCGCCATTCTTCCATCGGAATACCAGACGTACTGCAGGATACCATCCTTTCTTGGTTGACATTCCGACCATTCGCACTAAGCGCTTCTCGTCGTCTTTTATAATGCGCACAGCCAAGAAGTTGAATGCCCTGCCTGCGTCTGTTTTTCCGAGTGCGTATGACCTGAAACTTTTTAAGGTGCGTGTTAACAGGCTTCTCGTGGGCAAACTCGTTACATCGTAGACCTTATCTATGCCTACGAGCTTAGGTAAAGGTCAAGAGTAAGCCCATCTATAATAAAAAAAAAGTACCGAACCATTTAGCGTTTTATGTTTTAATATAATTCGTCATACTAATTATATTTTTTATATAACAAATATTATTTACTTATCTACCCTACTTTTACCCTATGTCACCATATTGTTATTAATCTAGTATAATCGCCCTGATAAAAAGCTCGTGGAAAATTTTGATTTCTTCGAATCTATTATAAAATCAACAAATAATAATTTGAAAAGCGCAGCGGAGCGTTAAGTTTTTCCCTAGTGCTACTGCTGTCTAATGACCAGGAGCTTATGCCATTTACTACCGAACCATAAAAATGTTAATGCCTCGCCAAGTAACGGAGAACGGAAATATGACAATCTTTCTCCATCGCGCCAGATTGACTTGTCTAAAATATCATTATTTTCATTGCAACAGTTATCAGTATAAAATGTTTGCATTAAATTAAACAATAAAGTCGGTTGTTATTTTGTTCGAGGATGGCAAGAATAGATGATATTAAATAGTTGATTTTTTTTATTCTTGGCAAAATATGAAATATTTTGGTTCCTTTTCTTTGTATTTTTCCATAGCGACGATGGTCAACTAGGGCTAGTTTAGTGAATGGTCCTTTAAGCGAATCACGTAGACTCGAGTGGACGACAATGTGTCCCTAGAATGTGTATGAAGTCAGAGAAAAGGCTCCGTGCTACGTGAGCCACTCCAAAAGTAACGCAATCGAGGGTACCAGCGATAAGTAAATCCAAACAAGAACGTTAGCACAATAAGCATTTAGGCATCATTTATTTATTAAAAACCTTCTAATATGAGAACATACGTAATTATGCATCAAGTAAGTGAAATTTGTGCAGTGATGCACATTGCACAATTCAATCATCATATTTAAATGTAATGGATCGCTCCGCTTCTGTTGTAAGATTTGTGTATCTATCTTATATATTAATTTGCCTTATATGTTACTATTATTACTTCAATGGTCTTTTTCTTTTATTTAATATCATAAATAAAAAAAACTGTATAGTTCTAATATAGAAATATAAACCAACCAGCGATTATATTTCGAACTCACTAGGGACCCAGTTTTATGCATTTTGCATGTTTCGCTTATTTCACTGGATATTGCATAAACTACTTAAAAGCTTAACGATGATACATATTTGTGCTGTGAATATTTCACTTAGTCGATTAGTGAATTTTTATTATTTTAGAATAGTAATGTTTTTTTGTACTTGTCATATTGCATTTTTAACACTTTTATGTTACAAAATACGTCATAAGCATAATAGTTTTTATATATCTACTTTTTACAGTAATATTTTATTTATTCATATTTTTATTTTCATGCTCCATTTCTAAATTTCAAAATTATCGCTCAATCTCATTCGTGTCTTCTTAAAGAAACGCGACACTGGCAAAGTGTATTGCGCTTTTTAACGCAATTCTAAGCCATTACGAAAAAAACTATATTTTTTAAGTAGTATTACCTACCCAATATGTCACTTACTTGTATGTAGGAGTCACATAATTACCAAACGAGACAATTAAAACATGAGTTTTTACGGACATCATAAATCAAGCTTATTTGAAATTTATAAAGGGTTCGCGACGGCGCCAGCTCTGCTTATCGTATAAATTATGAAAAACAACGAGAAAGCTATAAATTGCAATTCAGTTACCCGACACGGGTATAGCATTACTACAAGCTTCACAACTTTGCTACCACGAAATTATTTTTATAGTTACAGAGTATAATAACAATTCAAAAAATCCAACAACATTTTTAAAATTAAATCTAAATACCTACCATTATTATAATCGTTAATAATCTCAACAAATAAAAAAATGCGTGTGTGTACTTAATATGTACGCACGTAAAAAGTTATACTTCTTTGGCATAACTAGATAAAAATGTTTCTAAAAATTTTATCTTCGCGTCATCCTACGTTTGTAGAAAAAACGACACTGATAATAGAAAAAAGAGTATTTAATACATTGAAAGTTTTATTATAAAGCATTATCTAGTTAAATAACGTTTATTTAAATATCATAAAATAAATATCGTGAATATAGTTGCAAGTCCTCTAAATTGTTGACTAGCTAACTTTTCATGTCGGTGTGCGCGCGCATCGTAGAAATTTACTCTCATCATTTTTCCCTAACGCACCAAAAGAAGTATAACTTCAAAAATATATAATATAATTTTAGTTACAACTCTATCTTTACCTAAAATGTAAGTTTTTAACGGTCGGCTATCATTAAATGCTCTAGATCCGGGAGTCCTCGATTCGAGTACTATAGAATTGGTGCCCCGTGCCTCTGAGTCTGCACTAGATGTAGGTCCTGCGCCTGATATCCTACCGATCATGTTGAATTTTCGTTTCGGAGTTTGGGATTGAAAGAAATAGAGAGTACATTGTGCCCTTACACGCACTGTGATATCTCCGGTGCGAAAAAAAAACCGGCGTTTTATACAAGTGGTATAGCCAGGAATAAATTTAGATAGTATTCATATTTGTGAAATTTACATACTTAATTAATGTACATATTCGTGTGTACACGATTTATACTGTAAAGTACGTATTAAAATATTTTATATAAATTTTCTCTTTAACTCGTATTTTTATTTAATTTCACATGTAAATATGTGCTTAAAATTACATCTAAAATTTTAAAATTTTGACCATTCATTGATTTGAATACTCCCCAATGTAACATCAGGAACTTTGTAAATATTTTGCTACAAAACGCAGGTCTTCCGTAAAAAAAATAAAGTTTGTAGGAATAACAAACATTACTATTTTTTTACTTAACATACTTACTTCTTGGTTCCGTCGACGACTCCGCGTCAGTGGCGAAGAGCATTTGTATGTAGTTAATTAGTAAAGTCAAATTATGTATATAATATATCCGACCCTATGTTTAGTTCTAACTACTAGAAGCCTTGATTTAGATAATTCACAAGTCGTTAGTTTCGTCCTAATAAAGTAAGTGTCATAGGGTATACTCGTCGTCGAATATAGATATCCTTAAAACGTAAAATAGCGGATTTGAGTAGGGTATTAAAATGTTGGTTGTAAGTGTCCATTAGAAAACATATAAGGAGTAGTAACTCATATTTTGAAAAGAAATATAATAAGACTAGCTGACCTGGCAGACTTCGTACTGCCTCAATCGATAAATAAAAGACCTAAACTTTTGTATAAATTAATTTCAAAACAAACAAAACGTATCTATAATATACTAAATTGCTGCACTAAATTGCTTAGACAACAGTGAGTGATAATAATTTAATATGAACTTTATTGAATAGCAATAAAGTTCAAATTGACTCTAGAAAACGTTTGTATGGGAAATAGAAAAGGGCTGTTTTTAGGGTTTTCCCGCAAATTATTCGATTTTTTCTCGCCTTTTAAACCTTCCCTAGACCTCCACGAACATTTCAAGACTAAGATAAGATAAATCCGTTCAGCCGTTCTCGAGTTTTAGTGAGACTAACGAACAGCAATTCATTTTTATATATATAGATATAGTTAACTATAACTAATATTTAAAAAAACATTAAAACAGTCATATTTTTTATTCAATAATACATAATATGATATAATTTAAAAAATAGGTATCTTTATACTTCACCATTATGTTGTTCATTAATAAAATATTAAAATTTTATATTAATACACAAATACTTATTAGTCAATCGGTTTGCATATTAATTGTTATAAAGTGTACATAACAACACTAAAACATAGTTATAGTTATTTAAAAAGTAAATAAAGTATAAATTCTACGTCACTGCCAATTAAGAATGCCAATTAGGAAGCACAGCAAATCCAACTACACGTTTTGCAATTGAATTCAAATCGTAAAGTTGAAAATTAAAAAAAATGCATGCATGCAATCATACTTTAATAGATACACTCAATGATACGGATATTATTTTTCTATGCGGGTGTTTAAGTTCCAACATTACAAAAAATACCCATCGAATAAAAGCAGTGCACACTAACTAACACACATGTGCATTTAAAGTGGTAGTGCCATGCTTGTTACCTTCGGGTAGCAACCGAATGGGCCGGCACGCCCCGTATAGTTCATTAGTACCACTCTCTCACAAAAGACCGGCGTGAAGTGGCAGCTATGCTGTCGCGTTTCGTCCGGTGAGTGAGAGTCCGGGAGGCCCACTCTCCTTCCCCCCTCCCTCTTCCCTTCATCCTCCGCCTTCGTTCCCCCCTCCCTCCCACTTCCCTCCCTTTCCTGAAAGGCCGGCAACGCATCTGCAAGCCTGGCTTGCAGATGTCCATGGGCGTAGGTGATCACTTCCCATCAGGTGAGCCTCCTGCCCGTTTGCCCCCTTTTTACCATAAAAAAAAAAATTTAGAATACGAACTTGCGACTTACCCTCGCTTCGCTCGGGTTCGACCCTGTGTACCTAGGATAAAGTTTTTACAAAAGTTGAATGTCTTTTTTATATACGAAGTATATCTAATCAAAAGCCTAAAAAATAAGTTTCAAGCTATACAAATTACGTAATTTCCATAAATTTTTTTATCCCCTATTTCCACCTCTTACAGCCCTTTTTTCGCCTTGAAGAGTAGCCTATGTCTTTCCTTAGCTACTTTCAATTAAATCGGTATAGTAGTTTTGTGAAAGTACGACAGACTGACAGTCAGAGTTACTTTCGCATTTATAATATTAATATTACTAGGGATAAGCATTACATTATACATCTATGTATTCTTCACGTACACGTTGAAAAACTATTTCATTTCTCATAAATGTGTTTAAAATTTTCTTTGAAATTTTTACCTGAGCTCTCTAAAATAGAAAATATAACTCTCGGTAAAGTTCAAAGTTTCTACGAAATCTATAAAATTGTGCACATGTCGAACGTGTATTGAATATTTTGAAATACGAAAATACTTTTAACAATCAAACTGCTGAACGATTTCTAATTAAAATAGAAGTATAGATCTACGTCATAACGCTGTTACTAACTAGCGACTTACCCTCGCTCCGCTCGAGTTCGTCTCTAAAGAAATTGTAACGACTAGTACCAATTTCTCAGAAATAAGATATTTTCTCGCAGTAAAAAGTATCCTAGAAGTTGACCCGGATAACCAGCTATCTCGTATTATACTAAATTTCATAAAAATCTGTCAAGTGATTTTCTCAACATGCGGTCATAGAGAGAGATAGCAGAGAGGCTATTTCAATAAAAATTTTCCAAAAATAATCAATGCACAGATTTGACTAAATTAGAATTTTATTATATACGTATTGATATTAGAATATCATCAGCAGTAACGAGTTCATATTTAGGTATTTATTTCAAAACACGATATTCAAAACAATTATCACGACAAGTTACTAACATTTTTGTATAAAATAAATAACACAATTCGAATATAATATAACTCAAAAATTCCGAACGCAAGAAAATCACTGCATCCATAAAACGAGACCTACTCCAGAATGCTACTTGAAAATTACTCGCAATTTCCCGAGCCCGCTTGAATTTTTATAGCTATGTAGAGCCAGCACCTGTGTCCGTAGGCCAAATGTCGTCGTGGTCTGCTCATCCATTCAAATTTATTCACGAGTAAGCCAAGGAAACATACAAACGATTTTGATATCCACATCCATTCGTATCTTTTGAGTCTGCGATCTAAAATTCTTATAAATATTGAAGTCAAACAATTTTAACTCAAGCAAAATCTAAGCTTTTTCTATAATATCCCTATGATAGTAAGAATTTGAAAACAATAAATTTATTTTAAGCTTTTAAATTAAAAATTATGTTATATTTACATTTAATTTTTTTAACAAAAAATACTAAGCATATTATATTGTCTATGACACATTTTTTGTTGGAATTTACCATGATTTATTTTACCATATAATTATCTACATTTTATTAAGTGATTATCGAAGCAATTAGCGTAAACTCGATCAGACATATCGAACGTTTGCAGCCGATCTTAGCCCAATGCTCTACACCCGACGGTCGTGACGCTTGACTTGAAGCATGTCAGCCCATATGAAATATCAAAGCGACGGATTAAATCAAACACAAAGCGAAGTTAGCGATGTGTAATCTTTATAACACCATTTGAAATTATGTGAGAATAAAGATTATTTATTGAATACCGAATTCAATTTAAGTATCTATTGTAATCTTTATCGGATTACTATTATATACCTAAGTAGAAAGTATATGTATTTTACAGCTTAAAGTTGATTTAGCTAGAATTATGTACAAAAGGATAATGCTAGATTATATACTTAAGCGCGCAACGGAGCGAAGAACGTAGCGTTGTCTTTTTCTTATATGTGTTTATGTACGAGTTATGTATATAAATACGCTTAGTATGACATAAAATCTTTTACACGTATTCAACTCAAAATACTACTCAATAATTCTACAGTATTAAGACTTTTATTTTTATTTTAACATAACTTCTGTGCTTTTCCACGTAGGAATCATTTAAATCTTGACATAGAAAGAAGTAATTTCCGTCTTCAGAATGATAACCATTTTTGCAAAACATGCATGTTTTCCATGACCGTAAAACAAGTAGTCATCTTGTTGTAAAATGTGTCGCACAAGAAAATATCATAGTAGGAAAAACTCGGGATTTAAACTCACTTTACTCGATTTTCAAAGCGAGCTCTTTACCACTGGGCCACCACTGCCTCTGATTATTTCACAGTTCTTATATGAATGTTATAAAAAATATAAATAGACGTAACATTTTGGAAAAAAAATCATATCATAATAATAATGATAATAAATCATATCATAATAATGATGAAAATGGACAACATAAGACGTTTGGATTCCATACGAGTATGACATACCATCATTAAACTTGTGTTTTATTTGCGACGCAAATTACACTTTTAATTCACATGTCACAACTGCTTTTATATTCTTAATGAAAATTATGTATGTACTTCTATAGAATATACCATCATTTCCTTTTAAAGTGCATAATATTCTCTCTAGCAGAGACTATCTCTGTTTTGCTCTTGAAATCTGTGAAACGAATAATATGAAATAAAAATTTGCCACGATTCTTATAAATATTTATTTCGTGTTACTAAGCTATTTGATTTCATAAACAAATTATTAAGATCCAATGTAACCTAATAATTAACGAACGTCTATTCGAAATATTAATATCAAAATAAATTCTTGTCATACTCAAAGTGAAAATTAACTATTTCATTTTACCTACGTATTAAAATGATATACAACCTTCTAATACGAGTATCTCATGATTTTATATCGCTAGACTGAATTCATATCAGATTAAGGCTATAGCGAGCACCGAAAGCAATTTAATTTCATTATAGAAAACGGAACGTATTTATGGAGCTGCAAAATATTGCATTTACTAGATAGTAAATATGTTTTATTTTTAAAACTCAAAATATATCTCTTTGAGACTCATTCGTTTTTGCAACCTTAAATGTTCTCAGATGTTCCACAAAATGCTTTAGAAGCGCATTTAACATTAAATCAGTAGAAAAACTGCAGTTACCAGTACAACAATGTGTATTATTATCCCACACCTTACAGTAATTTACCGCCATTACAGATCCCCTATGAAAAACATAATCGTACGAGCACAAGACACCATATGGCCGCAGTGGCCGTCAACCATGTCCAAAGACATAAATGGGCAAGTTATCGTCACAGATGGAATGCCATTGCGTTGGGGCAGCCTTGCCGGTGGAGGGGGACCTCCCGCGCAACCTGCGCCTCGACACTCCTCGCACATAGTGCCTCGCCCGCGCAGCCGTGTGATTACACGCGCGTACGTCGATCATTATAAGAACTTTATCGATTCTAATATAAACAATAGTTATAATGAGTTTCAGTGACAGAAAAAATCTAGTGGTGTTACGTTAGATTAAGGTAAATAGTGTTAATATTTATAATAATTGCGCAAAAACGTATATAATCGGCAAGGGCATTTACGAGTACGTCTCGGTGCATGCAGTTTAGATATACGTAATTAGTAATGTGTATGTATATTTTTAAATCTCTTGGAATATTTACCTACTTATGTGTTTATATAATGCTAAAATTAAGAATGGACAACATGTATGTAAGTATAAGCGACCGGCCGCGCGCATTCCTTCGTTGCATAACAAAACCAAAATAGAGCAGTGTGTCAATACAACCTTTGTAGCTTTGAAAGCCTTTTCGAGTAATGAGGGTGACAAAGATTGTAAAGTGTTGAGTTAATGACATCATCCTGTGATATGTTCGCACTCCGCCCACTACGGGTACACGTGTCTTAAGGTTACACGAATTGCGTGAAAATAATTTTAAATATACTTAATATCGTGTAACATTGTAATTTATATGTTACACCGTACACGATAACGATTTTTAATATGATATTTACTTCTAAAACGAGTATAATATGTAAAGTTCGTGGGTAGCTTTAGAATTAATAATTTTCTTTAAAACATCTTATTTAGTTGGCTCTACTACTGCTTTAATTATTGATAACAAGTTTAATAACTTTACAAGAAATAATAAATAACTAGTTATGTTCGTGGAACGTTGTACTTGTCGAAATGTTTTATATATTTTTGCAAATTAAAGTCACGACAAAAATTATACAATACACATTTGTACTACTTACTTAAAATTTTAATGATATGCTACATACAATTGTTATCACACAGGGATTATGTCGCATAGTAATGTTTCGTTTAAAACATCATGTCTGGCTATAATAATCAGTAAATTTAGCTCTCTAAGTTAATTGCTTAATAATTCTCATAGTAATATTTAGTAACGTAGAGGTTCATTTAGTATAACATTCGTTTACTTCACACTCTAAACATTAATTACATCTATCTATATCTTCTATCTTTCTAAAGTATATTTTTTAAGTAACATAATAGGTAATAGAGTCGGATTTTTATGAAATATATTGACTCTATCTCTTGAAGCGTCGATAAAACAGAATATAAAGGAAGTGGCCGTACTTCCTTTTTCTGATTTTAATAACATTTACTTGGCCATACTATGACAAACATTTGCTTGATGACATTTATTCGTGATCGAACGCGTGATTTCCGGAGTAATACTGGTAATACGCAGAATATGTCAAACATGAACCCCGCTGCGTCACGACAGTGAACACAGATGAGATGACATAATTCTATACTGCCAGCCGATTTTTATTACTAAGACCATCAGTAAACCCCTATTCAATATTTTAACTTGAACAACAAATAAAACACAAATAAAATATTATAAATTTGATAATCTTATATTTTAACAAAACTGTCAGTTTCTTTTTAAAATATTGTTTCGACTGCAATTACTAGGCAATTGCTAGGAATTACAGACATGACTTTTTCACTTTTTCGTATAATTTTTCAAACTTTTTTCCATATCAACCTTGTCTTGACAAATACAAGCAAAACAAAAAAGCATTAGGCAAATTGGTGATACTGAAGTTATACACTAACATACATTTCGGCAATTAATTTTTATACATAGGTTTTGTTCTGTAGTTTTTTTTACTTGGCGTGTTTATTATTTTAAGTAGAAAAATCTTATTTGCCATAGGGTTCTATACCACACTTTTTACACATTTATGGGTTTAGTTTTAAAAATAATCTTGCTTAGTCGTGATCGTTTATAAAACCCTTTATCATTTCTTCAGTCATAATGATTTAATTAATAACCAATTATTTTAATTTCAACTTCGTTCGTATTTGATATATAAATGCAGTAAAAAGGCCTTAAGCATAATTAATTTTCCTTTTACGATTTTTCATTTTCCTGTATAATTTAATAATGCACTCAAACTTAACTTACAAATTCCTTATAATATTATAATTATGTTCTATTTAAGTAAAGTAAAACATTTGTTATAATTATATGAAAGCAGGCAGTCTATGAATATAGAGATCTTTCTACATCGGCGGTTTCGCACATTATTGAAGGCAACGGAGCACGAAGCACGTCGCAGCGGACCCTCGTTAAAAATAAAATTATACAATAAATTAAGCAGCAATTCTCCATAAGTCATTCTCTTATTAATTCTAGCCGTGTACTTTATGATCTATAACGTGATATAAATTGAATTCTCTTTATGATTCTCGAATACTTAGAGCTGCAAGTGAAACATCATAAAAGTTCGCGACTCATTTCAAAGGAAATCCTTTGCCTTTGTGAAACCTTTATATGAAATATTGCAAAATAAAAACTTTCTAAATAGGAAACTTTTTGTTTGCTAAAACTATCACAAAGTGTTTATATTACTAAGCGCTAGTTACATTATGAGGACTTTGTATACGTTTTTGTTTTAAGCTCCGATCATATCATGTTTAGAAACATCGTACGAGTACCTATTAGGATTAAGGTTGCTTTTGAATAGTTTTCATAAATTGATAAACGTTAAACGATTGATTGTAAGGTCCGTAAGCATTTGTATTTGTTTAACCTCTATGTTTAATAATAACTAACTACTTAACCTCGATTCGGTCGGGTGTTTTTGGGTGAAACCCTAATTCTCATTCTAAAATACAAGCAGCCAACTCTCTATAACATAAGCTATCAGAATTTAGCTGGAACAGACAAACAGATAAAAATGTAAGCAGTTGTATTTTACTTATAAGTACCGTATATAATTTCATATGCATTTCGTAAAAAAGCTGTTGTTTTGACATTACAAATAGACCCTTCAATTTTATTTACTGTATAGATAATGAAATTGCAATTACGGTCGCTATTGTTCCTAGTAGAGTTTAAAAATACACAATAATAATATGGAAATATTTCTTTGTTGTAATGACATTTCCATCATTAATGATACATTAACATGCAAATAAACAAAAGACGTACCTCGCATGCGTGTGATGCAAATATCGACATGCAATGCATGAACCATTATCACTTCCTACTACTTCCTGGTAGGGATACTACTTACTATAGCACTTTTACTATTATTTCTTTTAAATACAACGGAAATAGTGATATATAAAACAAACAAAAACAAAAAGAGAAAAACTTAAATATAGGTTATTTAAAACAAATAAGTTTGACATTAAATAAACCGATAAATAGCATGTATGAATGTTTTGCAGAAAAATATATTGCTTAAGCAAACGAGTAGACTTTATCTACAGATAAGTAAACAAAGCTGTAAATAAAATCAAGATCTCACTTGCAGTTGTGTTAATGTCTCAATGTTTACATAAAATATATGCAATGAGGTGGTTACACAAAGCAATGCTAATAGATTTCTACCATATTTGCTCGTTTACATAGATTTCCTTACAAAATCGCGGCTTCGCACGCGTTCTGAGGACCGGAAACCAAATTGTTTCCAAGTCGCACGGTATGGTACCTAGCAGAACTAACACCTGCTCTTCCCGTTTTTGTAACATTTTTGAGAAGGCTAGACGGATTTAGATAAAATTTAAATGAAATTGTAGGCACCCAAGTAAAACACGAAGACGGGTAAGCCATTAGTCCATCCTGATTCTACAAATAATGACATTTTAAACTGAATAAGTATAAATTTATGTATAAAAGTATTTCAAAACTTTGCAACCACTCAGTATTCTTGCTTAGAAACACCTCTTAACAACAAGTGCTTTTAGCAGATCGTTTTTGCAAGCGATACTTTGATTTTAATGTTTCAAAAATACATGAATGCAGACTTAAAGCTTCGTGCCGGGAATATATCTTAACTGGACCAGAGTGGGCCAACAACAGGTTTTGGAAAACTTGTAAGTGATACATAATCAAGGGTCAGGTAATGTAACTGGAAAAAGAACAATAACATGATTCTCCTTAAGAGAGATGACGCACGGATATTTTGAGCACAAATCAAAATACACTTATTTCGTAATGTGAATTCACACGGCTATTTAATTGGTTGTAAATAAACTTTAATGTTATTTTATTTTATTGTAATTATAACTTAATAATGTATTTTTTGTCATATTAATGGTACATTTTATGAGTGGATTTTAGTTTATATTTTTACATAATACATTTGCCCACTTTTGCATACTAAACTGTTACATGAACTCCAAAATCTGATATACCTAACATTTAAGTCCTAGGTTCAAAGTCTTTTTTTGATTATGAAGGATAGAACTATTTTTGATATAATTAAAAAAGGTACCTACCTCATTCACAAAAAGAATAATAAAAAAGAAGGATATTTGTGTGAAAATATGACTTTCTTATTATTACTACTATTCTGAACGTTTTTTTAATAATTAAGATTACTGCTGCTGTTGACTAATGTAATTTTGCAATAGGTTTTTGAAAATTTTCAATGTAAAACTATTTGTTAAGATGTTTTTATTATTGTGTTACCTCAAATTTAGTATTGCTATGATTCAATTCATTTGTATAAATTATGCAAAATAATTTATATAGGTAGGTATATTATTTGTGGAAATTTTAATTAAATTGGTCATGAGTGTCTTTTTTGCCAATGTCGAGATTTTTTTATCAATTGATGCCAAATAGTTTGCTTCGTTTAAAAAACACCTAAATAAGTTTTTATAAATCATTACAGCTTTAGCCTCACGCGAAAATAGAATGCGTGATTGAATTCGACCACGTTCTTGCTCTTTTTGGCTCTGCACTGAGCAATCAGGTTTTAATTAAAAACTAATTGACGTCTCCTTCGCTATACAATTGAAACATTGCTACGCAAATAGCAAAGCTTGATTCTTTCAGTGAATATAAAAAAAATTAACTTGCTACTACAAAATCACAACAGATATATTATATTTAATTTCAGAAAGTAGCTACTTCTATTTTAATATCCGTTAATCGGCAATGCTCTTATAAATTCTATAATATGTCATGCTGGTTATTAAAACATACCCTATACGGAATAGCATGGTTATTTTAATGAGAAGAAATTTTTTTTATAAATAATTGTCAACATTTTCACCTGTAACTCTTTAAAGCACCGACGTTATTTAAACTCGGGAATGTCAGGATTCAGATTAGAAGAACATGACTATTTTCTGTAGGAAGACCACAAGCGAACCCACATGCGAAAACTACTCTGTTAGTAAAACAAAACAATTTATCATTATCGCAGTAATTGCTCTACTCTTAAGATAAAAATTTTTATACGATTAATTAGTGCTAGAATTATATTCTGTTTTATATTACTAACTAAGAAATTTTCTATTCATGTTTTAGTTTCATTCACGGCGAGAAATGAATGTATTATAACGTCAGAAGAACAAGGGAAAGCGTGAAAAAATGCAATATCGTAGGCGAGGAAATTGTTTTACTACACTATAAATTCTTTACGAAGGCACGCTGTATTTGCTCACATCGTATAGGCACCCACCTAATTACATAAATAATTAACTACCACACCTCCAACACACGAATATAATGTAAACAGGGCCTCAAGCCTTGGAATCCTGTGCTCTATTTAGAGTTTAACTTATGTAGTTTACAAATAATACGCAATATTTGGAGACTCAAGAAACTTGTCACATTGACTGGCTATTCTACGTCTAGAGATAACAGGTTTGATATCAATTAGTTTTTTTGGTAACACTATTCTAAAATAACTGACTTAAGTGCGCAGATTGTCCCAAATATATTGGAAAATTTTATAACAAAGTATCACTGTATATTATCTTACAGTCTATAGGAAATACGTAGTCATAAAACTGCACTAACCTATATGTGTATGATACTCCTTTTAAAATTAAATCTGTATCGTGAACTGCATTGTGCCAACAAACAATGTAAACTTAAAGTTACATAGAATGATTCTACAACATTTTCAAATACTTACTGCTCAGAAGAGTATACTTTATATAACTTTAAAATATTCTTATACAGTCATAACTTACTTTATGTTATGTTAAAAATAACGTAATAGGGTTTCTAGTATTAATAATAATTTAAACCACTTTTAATTGAAAAACTTTCATGTTTTTAATGTCA
This sequence comes from Boloria selene, assembly GCA_905231865.2. NCBI lineage: Eukaryota > Metazoa > Arthropoda > Insecta > Lepidoptera > Nymphalidae > Boloria > Boloria selene. The sequence goes on from HG993133.1 coordinate 7,322,957, forward strand.
GTGTATTGGGAAACGCAGGTAATAAATACAAATCGCAATAAATCTCAAAATAAGCTTAAGCTTAAGTTAGGTTTCTTGTAAGATTTAAGCAATATAGCGGGGGGGGGGGGGGGGCTAATTTAAATCCACGCAGTAAGCCCCTACGTGACTCAAATACAAAAAAACAGTAGATCTAGTATAACTTCACAAATAGCTGTATATTTCTTATCAATACTATATCTTAACGGTACGTATTCCTTTTCAAAAATATTTCGTAGCATGCAATTTTTACCTCTACCAATAATTTCGTAACCTGTTCCAGGTTTACTCATTTGCCTGAATTATTAAGGGCAGTTATACCTGATTTCAATGAAAAAAGTTTTACGCTTTCAGGAACTACAAATGTATCTAATATTTCCAGAAACTGTAGATTACTTTTTAATCTTATGTAAATTAAATGTATACATATTACATATACTATTTTCATCTGTATTTATATAGTTTTAAGGAACTTTGTATTATTTTCATCCATTTATATTTTTATTTATAATCCTCTTATTCTCATAAAATTTCTGTGTTACGGCATTTGTTCGGGATGAATTTCGAAACCAAATATCCAATCTTAACAATTTTTCAAGAATAGTTTTTAATAACGGTTGTTCATTTCTTAAAGGAAAAATTAATGATTTCCACATCTTGTCAGGGATTCCGAAAAGATAATCTGAGAAATAGCTACTTCAAGTTATAAATTCTACCCCAAAGCTATACAAAAAATAAATAATAATTGCGCCACATCAACACGTGGCTGGGATAGTAGATATATAATTAAGACCAACCACTAGGCAAACACTAGTGGTTTTAAAGGTAAAAAATACTTTCAAATATTTGTTCTTCTCAAAATTTATATTGGATTTATATATTATATGTAACTATATAAAATAGGTTCGTATTCAAACAAAAAACTACCAAAATTGGACAAAGCAATTGAATATCTATTTTTTTAAGTCTGCTCTATGTGATGATTTACACTCAGATTTATAAGGTAATAAAATTTAAATGCATGCCTTGTCAGTTGAGTCACAGTGTTTGCTGTTAGTATACAAAGGCCAGTTATACGTTTGAGATGAGTAATTAGTATTTTAACATAAATTCCTCCACATCAATATGAAGACCATATATGGTAACATCAATGAAGTATATGTCTTGATATAAGATATATGTAGCATTAAAATACATAAAATAAATAAAAAGACGAAACTTGGGCATTCATGAAATAAAGTTATTTAAAAATGGATAGGTAATTAAGTTTATTTATATTTCAAACGGAAATATTTACAATTTAAATGAATGAAAACGTTATCTAAAAACATTTTTAAAGGTCAAGGTGCAAGTAGGTAATTCTTCTTACAGTTTTCAGAGAATCCTGGTAATTTTTAGTTATTGTAATTACTTTTATTATTAAATAAATACAAATATAAACAGACTGAGCGATATATGATTTTATAAGTATTAATAATTTAAAATGTCATAATTACATATTTTTTAATATTATTGATTAATGATCATGATCAACTAAAATAGAGATGACGCTAAATTGAAGTCTCAACGAACACTCCACCCACAGTACCTACTTCTTAATAGAATATTCACATTAATATTTATCGATGAACCAATTTATACATCTTGCCCACGCGGACATATGAGATACATATAATATTAAGACACAGAATCAAGTTTAAGGTTTCATTGCAATGCCCGAGGTAAATGACGCTTAATATTGGTGCCGTTGTACAAACTAATCGTCGTAAAGGATATAGACATAGTAAACATACGTACTTTAAATGTCGTGTTATAAGTGTACACTATGCCATGTTGAAGCAATAGAAACGATTTTAAAATTCTGATAAGTCCAATATCAATTTTGTCGTTTCCGGCTTTTGTTTTCATACACATTTTTTATGATTTAGAAAAAACAAAAATTCGATGAAATAAATAATACCTTCCTACCGAGAAGTATATTCTCGAAGATATAAAATATATAATTTCACTAAAACAATTTTAATTCTATATTGAAACATCACAAGGATAATGAACAATGTATTAAAATATGTATAAAAGGAAAATATTTCTTGTAAAATTTTCTCAATTAATTAGGAGCTCTTCATATATAATCTTCAGAAGAGCGGTTTGTTGAACATTTTAATGTATATAAATTTATTCAAAGTAAATATTTCCACGGCTTCTGTCTTTTGTAATTAGAAGGGAGAGGGGACCAACAATATTGATTTCGCAAGAAGTCCTAAAAGGAGCAATTCAAGCACGGACCCACCTGTTTTAAGTCTATGGGTGTTTTATGTGAGATTTTATGTCTTTCGCCTTATTTAACAGTCTACAATACAATTTATTACATAGCCTTTTAGCTATTATTGACTTATCTATTTGTGCTTTAGATATTTAAGTAAGTACCAGGTTGTTTATTGTAGGGGAGACCGGGGCCACAATTAACAGAGGTAAGTATTAACAAGCAAATTTCTCTAAAACTATACCTACTACACCTCCAGTGCGTGTCTTAGTTTGTCAATTAGATCGAGCCGTATGGCATGGTATTAATCAGTTGCGCTCCGCGCATCATTTGAGTATGTTGTATGCAGGTCGATATTTTGAAGCAGGTAACGATCATTTTATAGTTTACGATTTTTTGATTTGTACAAGAATGATAAAGTGTTATAATTACGTTTTTTGTTTTCCTAGTAGCATATTTCATACTAAACAATTCTACGTTTCATTTGTGACATAACTATTGACCAATATTTTATTACGTTATTTAATAATAAAAATGTACCTTTGGGGCTATAATTAACACATTGGGGGGGCTTGTTTTAACACGTTAATACCTACCCCAGATATAGGGCTAGTATAAACAGGGTAGCTGAATGTTTGTGAATTATTATTTAATACTTTTTTTTATGACAGCATGAGAACTTATAAACGGAAAACTACACGTGGTACCACATCATTAGAGCTCTACGAGCTTGCTGCGCTAGAGAACATTGAGAAGAAAAGAAATTACAGGGATGTAGCTAAAGAATTTGACCTCTGTTATGATTTATAATTTTGTGAAAAAGAAAAAACCGGGTAGCAAAGTAAGAGAAATCGAGGGCAACCCTTAAATTTTATCGGCATTGATTACCGTTTTCATATATTTTCTAAAGTTGTTCAAGAATTTGTGATGATGTAAGGTATATCTCCTCAACGGTTAGGAGTTGAAAGAAAATTCTTTTAATATATGAACTGATAGTCGTATTCCTTCAGGATATTAAGTGGATTGATAATAGAAGGTAAATCTTATTAACGTCTACGAGTTGCATGGAAAAATAGACGTGGACAAATATCGATTGACTATTGTCGTTCATTTCAAAACTTCGCTGACTTATTGGAGCAGTAGTTTAGTTAACCTTCCAATATTATATTTAAACATAATATTGGAAGGTTAACTAAACTACTGCTGCAGCCAAATCAAAATAATCTTAATACAATTTAATTAATGTATCAATTCGCAAATATAATCAAAATATCCGTTCGAAAGTTCATTGCAAAGGCAGGATAAAACTGTCCTTCTTGACTGGCACCGACTCCAACAATAACTTCTTAAGTACTTGATTAAAATTATTTTTTTTCTTTTTAGTTTCGATTTGTAACGTTTTGAAGTTGGTTTTCATTTTTGTTAAAAAATAATTTATGATTTTGTTATCATCAATTTATAAGAAAACGTGTTCTATACAAGGCTGTATTAATTTCACTTTCATTAATAAAAAAATATGACTTACATATATTTATTTTTCTTTACATCAGTCAGCATAACGTCAGCATAACATAATATGTTAATTTTTACCCCTTCAGTTAATACCTGCCCCACACCTGTTAATTCTAACCCCAAACGTGAGGTAACAATTAACAACTGCCATTTTTAAGAAAAAGCGTTCTATTTACGGCATCGTTTCTATTATGTTTGTTTTGAGATAATTATGTAAAACCTGAATAATTAAAGCATCATGTATTCTAAAAACCAAGTCTAAATGTTGAATAATTTTTAAGCTACAACTAAAAGTACATTTTTTGTTAATTGTGGCCCCGGTCTCCCCTACAGCATTTTGTTGCGCTGTATTGTAATTAAAGTCCTTGATACCGTACTAATACATCAAATGCAAAAACTTTAAAAAATAAATATCTCGACATGTTAGCTGATACAATACGTTCGTTAAATATCTAATATATGTATTTTAAATTACAATTAAAGTATATTATATTTATTTTAATTCTTTGGATTTTAAATAGAAAATACCTGTAATGTAACATACATTATTATTTTATTATAAAATTAAAGAGAAATTGATAGCGATCCAAGTAAGAAAAATAAACTGTTGTTAGAAATGTATATACTGATTGTTTGAAATACTTTTTAGATATATTGCATTTTTAGCACTTTTTGTTTTGTCGCATATTTGTTAACTCGGACTGGCTAAATTACTAATTTGTAGACTGAATTAAAAAGATAGCTAAGTTTAATTTAGTCCATTATTTAGATATACCACAGAGAGGAATATTTTTAACTATAATAAATCTACCTTTTTAACACACATATTACATATTAAGCGCTAGACTAATTAAGTAAGAATATTTTTCTAAGTCCCTCGTGAGATAGATCTCTAAAAGTACGAATCAAATCTCGATACTCATTAGTTCTTAATTACTTGGGGCATTAACTTATTCAGGTTAATACACAGTTGCATCTTTATATTTAAGTATAAGCCCTTTGTAACTCATAAATATTATCATTAGCTCAAGAAATACACTGGAGTTGGCACTGTGTTCCAATTTACAACTGTGTGCTCTAACTAAATACGTCCAACAGTCTAGATGTTGTTAGAAACTAATTCCAACATTGATAGGAATTTTCAACTCATAGTAGCTAAAAAACTGAAAAGTGTTGAAGTGTCATCAATCACGAGGAAAGTGACAATACGTCATCAATCTGCTGGAAACTCTTAGCTCACATCGCTGACATTGACAGGCACACGATTTACACATTACTGCGGCGGTCGCTCTGAATATTAAATAAATAAAAATGCGAATTTATCACTCGCCATGTAAATGTAATATGTGAGAAAAATATAGCCAAGCTAATTAGAAATATATATTTTAGACAAAATACGATTAATAAAAATGTTAATAATGGAGTAATATCACAATTATTACGTAATAAAATAAAGTACATTTTGTAAATTTTTTTTATTTCCAGATGTTGGGTGTAAATAGAGAACTGACTTAAGTAGTAAAGATTGTAATGATTTGTGTTATTAGAAACTGAATTGTTACAAAATGGAGGGGGTAAGAGTAACACACCAAGGTTTAAAGGCACTCACGCCTGAGGGCTCAGGTGCTAGGTTAACACAGGCTGGTCTTGCAGCACGGAGCCTTGAAGGCACAGCAGCTAAAGCAATGGCAATAAAGGGCCATGAGGACTTATGGGTTGAAATTCAAGCTAATACTTTTAAAAACTGGGTCAATGAGACCTTGAAGCCCATGAATATTAAGGTCAGTAAGAAAAATTGTTGAAGCAATTATTGTTAAAGACGGTTTACAAAGGCAATACTAAACAAATAAAACATTTTCAACCATCTGATTCTCAATAACGTGACGAATGTAGTTATTATAACTCTAGTTCAAATATCTTTTACAGAGTTCATTAGTAGTTTAAATAATCGACAACCATGACAATGTGGCACTTGTGACTTGTACTAACTGCACTTGAGATGTTAGCCTCCATTTAGTTTATGATTAATGCCATCAGTTCTTCGAACACTTGTATAGTTAAGAAATTGGAGCACAAACATAAGGTTTTATATATGTGTAGGTATCCATCTATAATGTGTTATAATCATTTTCTACCGTAACGTTCCTAGGTTCATGATATAGTAGAAGACCTTCGAGATGGTACAGTACTGTGCTCTCTGGTGGAAGCTCTGCAGGGCCGAAAGTTGAAAGGCTGGAGTCCTAACCCAACTAATCAGCATCATAAATTGGAGAATGTTACGAATGCTCTGCAGGCTATTGAGGATGATGGTGTTAAGTTAGTTAATATCGGTACGTAATTTGGTTTATTACTTTTGAATTACTTTTTTCGCAATAAATACCTATGTAAATGTCCTTATTTAAAGGTTGTTCTCAATTATTTTTCAGGTAATGTGGATATCGTTAATGGAAATTTAAAACTAATCCTCGGATTAATCTGGTCACTTATTGGTCGTTACCAGATTGGCAGAACTAAATTCCCACCTAGGTAAGACAGAGATATTCTTTTATATAAGATTTTAAAGTTTAAACATAAGGTTAAAATATAGTTATTTTAATACAAAATATTGCTTACATTTTAGAAAATATTTTTTTTAAATAACATTGTATTAACACCATCCTATATCGCGCTAACGGAGTGACAGCAGTTTTGTTTATCAGACAATAGCTTGTATAGGTACAAATATTTAAAAGATAGTTGTACTTAATATTTTTAAAAGCACAAGATAAAAATTATTTCAGTTAAATAAAATAACAATTACTAGTCGTAAAATCGCAGAGCATGATCAAAAGATAACTGTATTAGGTGACTCCATACTTACAACGCGCAATGCGAGACCGGGTAATTAGCCCGGCGTGGCTGCGCCGGCGCAGACAACCTGTGATTGCATTACATCCTATGTTTTATATGTTACTTTCATCATGTTTCGTTTATTGCAAAATAACGTATTAGAAGTAGTATAAAGAAATCAAACGTAAAGTACTGATCGTTACTAATATTATAAGGCAGAGTTTGTATATTTAAACTATAATTATAGGTAACTAATCTTATTTGAAAAAATATTTTTACATTTGATGTTTATGTGGAAAGGCTATAGGATATAAGATAATCATCATAATATTATGCTTATAATATAGTGACTACATATATATTTTATACTCATCGTTAAGACGTTTAATGTATCTAGGGACGAACCCGAGCGAAGGGAGTCGCTCATAACTACTCGTAAAATAAATCACAGTGTTGTTTACTACTTTATTTACAGCCTTAAAAATATGACAAATAATTCAATTTGAACACATGTTTTCTATTTGTAATCAATATGTGTGCGAATCAATTTTTGAATCTTTTTTTTTAATTATGGTCAATTTTTTAATTAGATTAGTCTCAAGATGGTCTAATACATATTTATATAAGAGACGATGTTTATTTAGAGGAAAATGTAACAAAAGGAATCGTTAGTACAAACACCAACTCATGTAACATAAATCACAGATGAAAATCATAATATTCTCTATATAATACAATATACATCCTTATTCCTTATGAAGAATGAAGAGAGAATGCTTGATAGATCAATATAACTTTTAATAAATAAAGTTATATTACAGTTGACCTTGTACCTTTATTGTTTTAGAAAACTTATGTTATCATGGCTACAAGCAGCTTTACCGGAATGTCGCGTTGGTAATCTCACTACTGACTGGAACAGCGGAGTGCTTCTGTCTGCTCTGCTCGACTATTGCAAGCCCGGCATTTTCCCGAATTGGAAAGAACTTAGTTAGTATTACCTTATTTTAATATTAACTTTTAAAGTGACTCGTATTAAAATTTAAATTAATAAAATATATTTCATTATAGTAAATTCCGAATGTTTTAAAAATTCAAAATAAATAAAGTTAAACTTTATCTTTTTTAAATAAGAGATATGTTGTAAAATGATCGTAACCTATTTTAACATTGTAAAAATGCTAACAGGCCGCCATGAAGCTATTGAAAATTGCAGAAGAGCTATGAAACTTGCCCACAGAGAGCTAGATGTACCTATGGTGTTAGAGCCTGAGTACTTAGCTTCGCCATGGTTAGACGAATTATCTGGGATGACGTACCTGTCTTACTTCATGAAACCAGATTCAACAGGTGTGAAGTCAACTTTGGATTGGGTCAACTCTCGTCTGGAGAGACCTATTAGTAACTTCACGGTACGTCAGAACTAAACTATCTACATACTTAGCTTGTTGAAGTATAGTGTTGAAGCGAAAAGATATATTAAGGTTTTCCATTCAAATGATAAATATATGTTTGTTAATGAACCAATATCAATACACTGTGATTAATAAATTATAATTGCGGTATTGCATACATTTAGTCATAGTTATCTAAAGTTAGAGGTGCAACAGGAAAACGCAGATTTAACTATAACACGCACTTAACTATAGCTACAAATATACTCGTGTAGTTATAAAACGACTCAGAATTACATAAAGGATGACTAACAATTTAGTAATACTGTATTCTAACAATAATCACTAGAGTTCATTTATTTCGTCTTGTATATTATGTAATGTAAGCGTTTAGTAAACTTACCATATCTTTTCTATTAATTCAAATAGCAAAGAGAGAAGTTCGAATGCAAACTAATATTAGTAATTCATACTAGCATAATAAATCTGATACTAAAGGAGAACAATTCACAGCTTTAGGAAAAAGAGAGAAAATAAGTATAAATACAAGTTGTGTATTACTCACCCAATATAACGCTATATCATAATAATATCGGACCACTTAGAATGTTTGGCTTAATTTTGTGGTGCTTAATTGTATTGTTTTGTAACACAGTATACGATACAATATACGAGAATATAAAAGTATACAAATGGTTTCGTGCCCTTGTGGTATTAAGACATGTATGTATATAACATTTAACCCATCGGATATGCAGACCGTAGCAATTTGCTAGTAAAACTCTATTAATTTTTATTAGTATAAGAACAGTTCTTACTCTATTAATACCTAACAACTAATAAGCGAGGGGATATAATATGTATGAAAATACTTTTTAAAACGGACAATGGCAAGGGAGATTGATGATTTCAATGATAATGTTAAAATTTACAATATTTTTTATCATATTTTGTGATAAGTGGCAAACTAGATAAAAATAATAAAAAGCTTCAAAGAATATCTTCTGTCTTAAGAACGAAATTTAAGTAATATAAATTGAATAAAGCTAAGAAAACTTAATGTATTTCAGACGGATTGGAACGACGGTCGCGTAGCCAACGAGCTAGTGAGATCGATGGGTGGTCCCGCGCCGCCCCCGAGTAGACTCAGGCGAGACCCAGCGCGATGGGAGGAAAATTGTCAGCTGGCTATAGATGCTGGCAAAAAATTAGGTGAATAAATAAAGTTATAAATTATTTATTATAATAGAAAATTAGTACTTAAAAAATACTCTGACTACAATAACCTCATTAATTTTGCTATTTTGTTTGTTATTGTTCCGTTCGTTTTTTTTACCGAACGGAAATCAAACCTGAAACTTTGTACATTTACAGGTTTGACTTTCAGGAATTTATCTCTTACAGACATAAAGTAAACACGTACATGAAATAACTGGTAAATACCGAGTTTTAATCATATTTTACTAGATTTTTAAAATCAACGTTTATCATAAACACAGGTATATGAAACAACTGACTAAAAAAAAACAAAACGTCCCTTGACGAAATCGGGTAGGTATGTAAACAACTCACATATAAACTTCCTCATTACTTAGGTATACAAATCACTAAACAAATTTCTAAAAGGCGGCTTAGAAAAAATAACATCTTAATTTTCTGTATTTCAACATTAACGCCAAAATAGTTGTCAGTACGGGTATATATTGCCATCACAAAGCATTGCTCCCTTTGATCTAAATATAAACTGTACTCACGAAAAAATAGATGACTAATTAGGCATTTACCCGAACTGCTGACTGACTTCCAATAAGAAGGTATATATATTATTGGCGACGCTTTTTCCAGGTAATATAATGTTTATATATTCCTATTTACGCAAATAACAAAATAACATTCAAAATTAATGTTTCAAAGTGGTATTTTTAAAATAAATTAATTGTATTATTCCTCATCACTTCAAACATCGATCTATATTCAGAAAGTGAAATAACAAATTCATAAGAATTTTTATCGACGCATCTTTAGAATATGACTGACCGTTTTTTTTTTAATTTTATAAACCAAATCATCTGTCTTTATATAGTTAAGTTTTTAAAATTAGTAATGTTATTTAAAATGACATCTGCACCTAAGTGCTATAAATAATATAAAAAACATCTGAAAAAATCGAGGAATGGTAGCAAACACGCAAATCCACCTAAGTGCATGCATTTTTAATAAACGTTACGCATTACTCAATTTGAAGAAGATACTAGATATGTACATATATAAAGGTTCTTTGAAAGTCCTTACATTTTGCAAAGTATCTACGAATTGATAGCTTACTCGAGTAATTAGTATTATAAATTAATTTGTACCAATTTGCGTATATATATTAATTACATCAACACGACTCAAACATGCTATAGAAGACGTGTAGTAAATTTTATTAGTATCTTGGACAATACTTTTTACAAATATTTTAATATTTTGTCTATAGGAGTGCAACCTGTTGTCTCAGCTAAAGACATGAGTCATAGCGATGGTGAACATCTGGGTGTGATGACGTGGGCTACACAGTTCCGCAATGTGCCACCTCGGCCACCTGTACACGATATGCTAAGAGTTGCTCTTGACTCTACATCAGGAAGAGTTGGGGAACCGGTTAGTAATCTAATAATTTTACAATATTTATACCATTATTTATAATCATAATAGAGTCTAAAATTAAAATCAAGGAAAAAAATGTATGTAAGTTTAATTAGATCTATTCATTTGTCCGATGACATTAACACTTTTGTGAGGTAAACAACTCACTTGAAAAAGTTTACGACTTAGGTAATTAAATAATCAATTATGTACCTCAGTTTATGAAATTACTTTGACACAGTTCGAGCTGAACGAAAAAAGAGCGAGTCGTCAGTCGTTTATTTATTACATCACTACATAGTATAAAAAGCTCGCTTATCGCTGTCTGTCTTTATGTATGCTTAGATCTTTTATACTACGCAACGGATTTTGATGCGGTTTTTAAATAGATAGATAAATTCAAGAGGATGGTTTATACGTATAACTAGCGGAACCCGTGGCTTCGCTCGTGCTAAAGCTTATTTTATTATAAGTTCCCCACTTACTTATGGTTTGGTAATTAAATATTTTACAGACTTACATCAAAGTAGAAAGCATATCACATGAACTGTCTATGTCCGAAGTAAAAGTATCGATAGTAAATCCGTTGGAACAAGAATCCAGGCTAAGGTTGGACCCTAAAGGCGCCGGCGAGTTTGTCCCTGAACATGCAGGCATGCATGAAATAGTGCTTACAGCTAATGACATCAGGTATTGTAAACAAGTAAACAATGAGAATCATTGAATATACATATCATAATGTTCTGGGCTAGGAGGTATAATTTTAAATGATAAGTGTTACCTTTACATATTTATTTGTTTGGCTCAAGAAACTTATTCAAAAAAGCGTTAAATCATATTATTACATTTCTTGAACCTTATACCTTTTTAGGGTGGATGGCAGATATTTCTTCAGAGTACTTCCTCGGCTTGTGTCAGTCCCACCACCGGGCATGGCTCCTTGCGCAGCCGGCAGCATTGTTGAAGTACTAGTTAGCGCAACAGGTAAAAATTCAATATTTTTTTTATTTTTATTGACGGTACGTATGGTTTAAATTGTAGTTTCCCTTGCTGTCTAGTCCTGGGTTCGAGTCCCACCATAGCAGTTAGCACAAGGCTTTTACATTATACTATGGAATTAAATAGTGCTGTGTATTAATGCCCCATTTTATTTATAGTACAATGTCTATTTTAAATGTTCTTCTTTTTTACGTAGGTGCACCCAGAAGAGAAGATATAGATGTTACGGCTCATTCACCAAGTGGGCGTGCTGTAGCCTTGAAACCTCGACATCCCCCACCTTCAGCTCCAGGAACTACAGCGTCGAGCGCCACCTTCCAACCTGATGAAGCTGGAGTTTGGACAATAGCTATAACTTATAAAGGAGAACATATTCAGGTTCGTTAAGATAATATTTTAATATGTGGGACTCATACCCGTAGTTAAACTTACTGAATATTCTATCAACTTAAATGTTATTTCGATTTAAATGAAAACATTTTTGAGAGGGCAAACATTAAACTAAAAATTACCTCGTATTGAAATCAAATCCATGACCACCGGCGTAATATGTGTCTTAATATAATAAAAATGTAATAAAAAATAATCTACCTACCTACCTACCTATCTATCTATCTACCTATCTACCTTTCTATTAAAAAAATAGTCTTGAATAATTTTGTATGTATCATTATTTTAGGGCGGACCATTTACCTGTGAAGTTTTTGATCCAGCCGGAGTACGCTTAAGTCAAGGTGCATTAGAAGGGGCGGAACCACTCAAACCACATTCATTTGAGTTAGACACAAGCGGCTGTGGGGTCAAAGGTGACCTGCAATTAGATATTGTGCATGACAAGAGGAGTGTCATGTGCGCATTAGAGAAACTAACGCCGACTAAATATCGTGCTACGTTTATGCCTAAGGCACCTGGAAAACATCGGGTAAAATTGATAATTTTTTTCATTGATACCTATAATCAAACCTATTATGGCTTTATTTTAACAAATATACTTAAATGTGGAAATAATGTTCAACACTTCCTAGATGAATAATTTTGTCAATGAACACACAATTTGTCTGAACACAAACTAAACAATACCAGCTAATAAAATTTTAAGTATATAATATATTGTATCAGCACTATATTAAGATACGTTTTTATTTACAGCTATATATTTACTTTAATGGCTATGACGTTCATGGATCACCACACGTCTTTCGAGTAGGCCCAAGATCGAAAAAACCACGAGATAGCGCGAGCCCATCGCCAGCGTATGCTAGAATTTCTAGTCCAGGTAATATCATTATTTTTTTAAACAGATTTCATAAATAAATTCTATTGAAAGAATTTGTCACCCTTGTGATTATTTTCAGTCACTAGATTGAGATCGGAAAGTCCTCACAATAACTACAATTTATATGAAACGAATACAAAGCACAGTACAAGCTCAATAGATCGCCGAGAAGAGCTACGGAACTCCACGGATTATTACAAATCTTCGTTTGGATCAGATATAAAAGAAAAAAGTTACGATACTACCGATTCGTTTTCGAATTCTAGATTAAATAAACGAGAGAATTATATAACGTATGATTCAGAAAGTCCTAGGAATAGGACCGCTAGTCCAATAACATCGAAACATCTGGGGAATGGATCACGACTGGATTTTGCTAGGTCGACCAGTCCATACAGAGCTAGCAGTCCATACAGGGCGACTAGCCCTGTCGGTCGGACGAGCCCGTTAACGAGGAAGGATAGTCCTTTGAATAGGACGGCCAGTCCAATTAATCGGTACGTGATATTCAGTTACACATTTATTTACGTTACACAAAGCTGCATTCGAAAGGATGATTGGCGTACGTAATGTAAACATATGATTAAATTATTGGTGCCTGCGCTTTCAGAATAAAAATATTAACTTTAAAATTTAGAACATCCTATCCAAATATTATATTTCGCAAATACAATTATTATTTTAATTTGTGATATTAACAATTTGTTTTTTTTTTATAATTGTGTGTGCATGACTATAAAATATTTATTCCGCAATTCGCTTCAATTGATAAATAATATATTTTAAATAACAGTGTCAGTAGTCCCACCGATCGATACAGCCCCGTTACAACAACAAAGCGAGTGGTCGAAAAGCGGTCAAACTATAAGGTGTACAGCTCTTACAGTGGATCCCAAGACAATCTTGATCAGAGTAGCCCACTTTCGTCGTTAGAAACTGATAGAATAAAAAGATATGGAAGCCCAAGTATGTGCTATTCATTTAAATACTATACTCTTATTTTTAAGCTTATATTGCATACAAAAATATATAACATAAATTATAATATAGGCTCTGCAGACACAAGTGACCCTGGAGGAAAGCCGCATCGCTTACGAAACGACTCCTGGGATAATGTAGAAACTACTAGAAAGATGTTCAGCAACAATAGGTAAGTTACGTAATAGGTAACAAAGCCTAAAATCAATATTTATGACCTTTTAATAATGAAAACTTCTCTATTGTATATATACAATAACATGTATTTTAATAGCATTGATCCAACAAACGACCGCTACGGACAAAGTACTCTGGATCGTGAAACGCACCGCAACACACAGTTGAACAAGTTCAGCGATTTCTCAAGCGATTCCTTTAATCGGCACCTAGACCGGATAGTCGACGAGCGAGACTCCGATACCTACACGAGTCGTGTAAGTAAATTGCTTCTTTTTTGCTTAAATAATTGTAGTCGTGGAAATTGACATTTTCATTCGTGTTTTTGATTGGTGCATAAAATGTAGAGTAAATTTTATATAATTCAAGACATTCATTTTTTTATTTTTGTGATTATATATTATTAAATACATAAAAATCTAACTATCTATTTAAAAATGTTTTTATGAAAAATGTCATTGTTATCATTTTAATATTTCATTTTCTGATAATAATTATTACGTACAGCAAGAAATCACTAAACGCGAAGTACGAGAGAGCTCATACGTAGTGCGAGACTCATCATACAGTAGCGTAGAAGAGAAACACCAACAACAGCAGTCTTTTTTATCCAATAGGCCCTCCCGTGACCCGACCGGGGGGGCCCGCACTGAAACGGATGCTGCACACAACCGTTTCAGGTAACTCACAAAAATGTTTTTTAATCTTTCTTCTTGCAACACAACTTAACGCACTTATATAATATGGTGCTAGGTTTCTAGGTACGTTATAAGGGAAAGTATAGATTTGCCACACACCTTTTCCATCAGTAATATGTATCCTTTATTTTCACCAAAATCTATCCAGTGATATTCTTGTCTATCTAGATAGGTATATATAACAGGCAGACACACAATAATTCTAAGAACTATAGATATGGCATCGCATTGATTACGATAGCTATTCAATAATTATTCTCCAAAATATTTAATGTACAGATTCGACTAAGTCTTAATAAATCTAATAAAAATATTATAATATTGTAATCATGAGAGTAAGGGTTGATAATGATTAACCCTTACTCTCTACAGCTCTTGAATAGTAAGGGAAGGGGAGCTACTAGCTACCAAAAGGGGTTTTCTTTATGCCGAATCTAGATCAATCCGTCTTAAGTAGTTAGGGCTCTCAACTTCATGCTTTTGTCTCTACAACACTTGAACAATTTGAATGTTTAATGTAAATTTGACACAGTTGTAAAATGACATTATTAATATGGGAAAGTGTGGTTAATACTTAGTATTTGTGCGCTACAAGACCTTATATTCTTTGCATATTTATATTACTAATGGGTCAGAGAGTGCTATATGTAACTATTTATTATGGCATGGCAACGAACTTATTATATTTAATATTTTCTGCACGTAAAATTATAAATAACGTTAAGTAAACAGAAATAGGAGCTTCGTTGTAGAAGCGTTATTTAAACTGACCATTCATATGTTCAATTTCCCAAACAAAATACTGAGAACAAATTGTTATGTAATGTTATTTGTTTTGTCTTTATAAATAAATTGGAATTGATGCGAGATTGAAACGACCGACAGAAATAAAATAAGAACTCCATAAAGAAAACATAAAGCGCCTGAACGAAGGAACGCGGTCTCGGTGTTATAAATTCTACAATCCATACCTGCTGTTGGAGTTTAAGATTCCCTATTGGTCTACTTTCAAATAGATGTTATTTATATCTCTATCCTAGTATTTATGGCAAAATGGCAGAAATAAATAAGAGGCCGAATCTATTTTTAATACTTTTTCTGTCTATGTGTCTGTCGTTCTGTCTGTGACCGTGCGTGTTACCAAAAATCCACTCAATGAATTTGGTGTGATTGTAGCTAGTATTCTGTCAACTTAAAATATCTCTTCTCTGCGTTATTCTAAATCGTATACACACAGGCTGCCTAAATAGGTAATTTACAAAACGCCAGGTACAATAAAATAAATTCAATATTATCCAATATAAATCAAATCCGAACTTAATTACTTTATTTTCTTAGAATAAAGGCAAACGGCTGTTTGTTTTAATCCATAATGTTTATGTGGTTTGATTGTAATGAATGTCTTACTTGTTCTAGACCAATTCAAAGGGAAAACAATAGAGGTGCTAAAGGAGTAGTCATAAAACCAACTTACAAAGGAATAGTAGGACAACCTGTTGAATTTATAGGTAACGTTAATTTTCTTTGTAAGATATCTTTTCTTTTCGTAAATTTTCTATAATTCATCGACTTTTTCTCCCGTTCTCTGCCCATGAGTTTTTGGGGTTGAAAGATCAAAAAAAATGAATGAACAAGCTATTCAAGACAAATGGAATCAAGTATGAAAAACTACGAATATTTATTAATGTTACTATTATGTCAATAAAAATTGTCATTATCGTTAATTTCGTTCATTTGTTATTAGTCTAATATTGTTAATAGTCGTAATTTTGAAAGCTTTTAAATTTTGAAAGCTATACGAATTAATTTGTTGTTCAGTGGATGCGAGTACAGCTGGTGCTGGTCAGCTGGAGTTAGAAGTTTCTGGCGGTAACGGCACTTTAGTAGCGAGCTCGGTGAGACCGCTCGGTGGCCACAAGTACATAGCAGCATTTACGCCTCGCGTAATACGACCGCACTCCGTCCGAGTTACTTTTAACGATGAGCATGTTCCGGGTAAGTAAATAATTTGGATTTTATTTAATTTTTTCTATAGGAATTAATGTATATTCAAAGCAGTTTAGTTGTTTTCAATGATTTTGTAGGATTTTCCTAATCAAATAGTTTCAAATTTTTACTAACTGTAGCCTTTATGTACACACGAGTAGTGCTCTAGATAATCTAATGACAAGCCAAGAAATTATCTTAGTAACTCTTTAATAATTTGATCCAAATCCGTCTAGTAAAATAGTTTAATAAATATAGATACACGCACACACACATATTAAAACTCTCACACTAATTTAATTCAATAAAAGGGTAATTTATAAAAAAACTATTCTTTTATCTTTATTAATAGCTTCAAAGCATGCCAGTTATTAAAAAATTGTACTTTCCAGTTTTACCTTGACTTTTGTTTCAAAATTATTAATTATAAATACTTCAACATAGTTTGCTTATTATTTTTGGCAATGGGTTAATTCCTAAAAGTTACGTGGTTGCTAAAAATATACTAGAAATATTTGCTACACGCCATCACAGCTTGTTCTCGGTAATGCTCCAGCGAACACAAATACATTGCAACGTTTGGAACGCTTACCCGCCTTTACTTATTCTTTTCATCATCCTGTCTATTCAATTTCTTGAAGATCTTTGAAAAATAAATTTCTTCTCATTTAGAAATAACATTTCATAATTATCTGCAATAAATGCAATAAATCTGCAATATTATTATTATAATAATGCACTGCAAAAAAGCTACGCAAGCTTCGTAATTTTTTAAATATATTCAATACATCCTTCTCCAATACATCAATTTTCAAAAACAATGCTTAAGATAAACATATTGATGAGGTTAAATTTTGTGACCCAAAATGTTGTAAGAGCTTTAGCTTACTATGTTACGAGTATATGTAATGTATTAATATTCAACTAATTATTCTGAATTGGAGTAATACATATATACTCGTACATAAATACGTATGTAGCTGCAATTTTATATTGACTGTTCAATTAAAAAGAACTTGTGGTCTTGATTCCACTGAGTCTGCTTACTTATAACAAAAGCGGGGTTATATTTTATGGTTATGATTTTACACAAAAAACCATAGAAAACAAAGCTAAGCATCTGCAAATAATGAACATGGAGTACATAAATTCATCGTTTATCAAGTTTTATCTACAATATTATATTAATATTTTGCTATCCATAATTTATACAATATGTTGCAAATTTATTCAAAATTTTGAGCAGAACTATTGTGACATACAAATCGTTTATTTATATAATATGTGACATAACATAACATTCAGATGTTCACGATTTTAGAAAACTATAAAAGAAAGTAAGCTTTATCTACGTGAAGCGTGTAATTTGGTACGACTACACGCATTGTAAGCCAAATAATGAATCTACTTTTGATTGTATGAGCCGCAGACCATGCAAGTGACAATAAATATTTAAATAGATAATGTATGAGAGAATGTATTGAGTGCTCGTGTGAAAGCTCATTTTAAGCCGAATAAGTAATGGTTTGCTGAATAAATGCTTATATCTATAGTCAAAATATTATTTAACTTACAATATTAATAAAGTAATTAAAGTTCCATAGAAATAATTTTTACTCATTAAGTTAGTTTTCGAATACGGTTTCTCTGGCGACATTAAAATTTTTACGGTGTATTGTATCCTTATGAAAACGAAAAAAAATGAAAGACAAATCATTGATTTGTTTCGCTACAGAAGAGCACATCGCAAGAAAACCTCTGATAATAGTGAGCATAAAACTCTCACAAAAAAGTTTTACGCGAAATATTCTTAAAATGGTACGTTCTAGTTAATTTAGACTTTTAGGGAACAACACCTTGAACACGAAACGTTAATTACGAAGTAAAAACTTCAAATATTTTTCTCTCTGGCTTAGAAGATGAAAATATTTTTTATTTTAGTTTTATTACAATCCATTTGATCTCGTCCTTTAAATAAATTGATGACTAATGCCAATAACCTTCATGGTAATGGCACTAGTGAAGCAATAAGTATATAGGTATATGCTCTTGATACCAGACGAGGACTATGTTTGTTACATTTTTTATCGCGACATGAATGACTGATCAATGAGACTGAAAGACTAAATAAATTACATTGCAATACATTCTCACAAGTCTAGACTGAACAAAAGCTATTATTTTAATGTCTAGGCCATGTACATTTGTCGTCTTATAAACCCCAGAAGCAGATGGTATCACGATATTAAACGATACAAAGGAAATATAAATAATACTTTGGCTTATCATTAGTTACTTATAATGTTATAACTTTAAGCTTTTAAGCTTTTTAATTGGAATTATCTGTAATTTGTAATAATAGCTTACAAAATATCATGACCTACTGTAAATCTGTGAATTTATAATTAATAATTCTGTATTATTTCGTTATAATCATAAACTTAATAAGATCTTCGTATAAGACTTATTATTCAATAAATAATAATAAGTTCTTTATATAGACGCGATTTTCCAAGAAAAGCTATAACATTGAGCTTTCAGAAATTACTAGAAATCGTCCGGATTGTGACAAGACGGTTCTAGGGTAAAAGTTGGAATTGACTTATTCCGAAGGCTGTCCACATCTTGTCTGTCCCTTTCTATTGCCAGCCATTCATTCATCGGAACGAATACGTATCTGACTATCTCGTTCGTGACAGTGAAAGGGGCTACATACAGACAGCATGTTAATAAAAGTAAATCTTCTTTACATTTTATTATACCTATACTTTATACCTTCGATATTTTTTAAATATGTTTAATAAATAAATAGGACGAATATAAAAAAATATATTATTTAATTTTTATTAAAGTAATTGTAAGTTTGTAATACCTATTAGTTATATCAAAAACGTTAATAATAAATGAACGAAAAAAATAATAAGAATCATAATGTTAAAAATAATTAAATGTTGACCGTACGTAGGCTCTCGAATTCCATTCCGCCATTTTGAATACCTGCATGACGTCACGAGGCAGGGCGCGGGCTCGGCGCCCGCGCAACTACTGGCGGCTGACATTCGTGCCGCAGTCGCTTTGGAACGAGGCGTCATTTTGCCGTTCAAAATGCAGTTTCGTCGTTTATTCCTTCGCATACGTGCTAATATATATTAATATTTACTTACAATACTCGTCAGCGTCTCTCTGCTCTTTATCTATAAGACCAGTTGAGACCTTATATAAGTGTTTAATTGAGTGTAGTGAGTGTATGAAAGTGTTATTGTTGTGATTTCTTTCCGGCATACGTCATTACACTGCCCTACATAGCTGTCGTCGAGGGAGATTTCCGTATTTAAAAGGTCTGCTTCGAATATTATTTGCATACTGATTCTCGCCTCTATCTGAATGTCAGCGGGATGTGGTGTGGGCGAGACACGTCATTGCTATTTAAAATCAGTAAAGACATAGAAGCTTTCTTCCTTATCCATTGCGACCCATAAGGCACATATATTGTAAGTTCACAGCTTACAATTACACAATTAAAGGTAGAATAAATATCATGTTTACATAATGTATTTTTTATAATTACTTTTAAAATGTATGTTACTATTACGTATTTAATTAAAAACACATATTTCATAATATCTATAAAACTTTTACAAATTTAATTATTTTTTAAACAATTGACCTACTTTTAGTAATTAAGCAAAACCGGTACGTGATAATGTCACATTAGTTACGTAGACTAAGCTATCGTAAATGTATATAATATAATATTAATAATTCAACTAAGGTTAAAGTTAGAAGCAATTAAAGTGACGACGAGTAATATCCTGTAATCGCTCCACCGAGTTTAAACAATGCGGAAACGTGCGTTGAACTCTTTTATAGGGACTCCTCACCCTTATTTATCTACAAACAAAAAAGCACTTTATGCATAAATTGATTAATGTTTAAAATTTATTAGTTGTTATATTGGATGTGATAGATAGTGCCTAACATCTGTTAGTCGTTCCGAACGATGTTGCGTGACCGGTACGAGACGAGCAAAAACATCTTATTATCATTTTATAATATTTATATCTAAATTGATTACATTATCAGGTATAAGTCAAGGACGACGTATGTATATATAATATTTTATTATACATATTTTATGCCTTTGTTATGTCACCTTTTTATAAGCGACACATTTGAAAACAAGGTCACATAGAGCCTTAGGCCATAGACAGAGTCAAGTGTCTTGTGTAACTGTTACTCGTAGTAAAGAAGTTTTAATGAATTGAGTGTAACTCACTATCTGCCAGTTTCAATAACTCTATCTACCGATGACTGGTAGTTACTTTCATACTATTTTGACACATTAAAAGTTACAACCTGTCAAAATCGTATGAAAGTAACTACCAGTCATCGGTAGATAGAGTTATTGAAACTGGCAGTAAATCACTAGTATTCAATAACATTAATATTCAATATAATTGAAGTAATTATCATTACGTACTTTTAATTACAATATCATTACGTCTAATGCAATATCAATCGAAATGTTTAACTATAGTAAACAGAAATAATTAATAAAAATAGAAATAAGAATTTTATAAACAAGTTACATTCAATTTTAGATTTAGACTAAGAATCCAATTACTAGTTAAGATAGCTTTAAGAAAAACTAAGTTAAGTTTTTTAGTTTTTTCTGGTCATGCTGTAAAGTAAAATATATGACTCAGATATTTAACAATACCTTTATATTATGCAAATAATGTTCGTACTTCAACGACCGTGATAAATTGGTATGATAACAGGAAGAATTATTAATAAATTATGTTTTCTGAGATGTTTTTGTTAATCAAGAACAATGAATAAAAAAAATATCTATTTACTAGCAAAAAGCTGAGCTTTGTGAGGGCTCGCGTAGTTTTTCTAACGGGTAATCATTTTGAAGACAATTGTCAATGTTCATTTTCTTTTAATGGTTATAAAATTATGTATTTTTGACAGATAACACATCTCACGCACAAATATGAAGTTAAATTACTATTATATATATATGTTAAAGCACAAATCTATAGGCGTTGTAGTTTTTCAGAAAAGTGTATAACAAAATGCCCAGGTTGTGGGATAATGTTAGGTATCGCTTCGCTCGCCTTAAAAATTAGATCGAACTTTTAAATACCTATTTTAAGGTTTATCTTAAAGGTAATTAAAGAAAATGAAGCAAAATAGCACAACATACAAAATGAAAATAAAAGCAATGTTCTAAGTAATTTGTACTTAGAGCATTGACTTAATGGTCTAAGAGCCGGTGGAAGATCGACCTTCACCGACCTGATAACCAGATGAGACATATTTTTTATCGAATATAATTTATAAACAAATATGCCTATAAATACTTGCCTATCTGAAAGTGCTCATGGCTATTTTTAATTAAATTAACTTTAATCGATTTTTTTTTCATCACTTTCATTCTTTTGATAACCAAATGAATTTTATTTCATTGTTGTTTTTAACACACAGAATATGCCTCAGTAGGCTTGCCTACTCATTTTTGTGTATAGCTACCTGGAAAGCCACATCGGCTGGTAAGTCAATATAGGTGACTCCATCGTTCTGCTAACTTATCGAAAGTTATATCAAATTTTAGATCATTTTATTACAAAATCAGTCATATAGACTTGCCTGCAAAAAATCATACTTAAAGCACTGTTGCCTAGCTAAAAATAGCCATGAGCACTTTTAGATAGGCAAGTAATTATAGGCATATTTGTTTATAAATTATATTCGATAAAAAATATGTCTCATCTGGTTATCAGATCGGTGAAGGTCGATCTACCACGGTCTCCTCTACCATAAAATTAGCATACGTAATATTTGTTCCTAAAACCTTACGTTAAAACGTACGAGTATATTTAGAGAGATTATATTTTCGTTTGCATAAGCCATGAATCTAAAATTTGTTTGAAACTATCACTTTCTTCTTATATAATTTACTTTTGCATTTGTAATTTCATTAAAACGGTATCTATAGTAAGACGATGCTCTTGTAAGCTTTTGCGCTTATAGCCGTGTTTAATTTAACGCTTTATCATTCTAACGTGAAATAAAAATGATATTAATTGTGCTATTTTGTCTCTGAATGTGTAAAAGTATATTAAATTATTCGTTCACTACTCTTTTTTATATTGTGTAATGTCGCGATTTTTCGAAAAAGTTACATTTTTTAAGAAAATACCCCAATTTAGATAATCTTAAAAGGCATAGTTAAGTTTATGTATACAGGTTTATGTCTTTTACGAAAAACGCCAAAGAAAGCTGAGTCTCCTAAGTAATCGTGACCTACAATTGTTTATAATTATTATATTTTGGTATTGTACATACCTTGATCTTTTCCTCTGCTTATATTTAAGAAAACATTTTATTACTATAGATATCCCTACATTGTTATATACCCCAGATAAAGTCGTTTCGTTTCCGTTTTCATTTATAAAATCGTTTGTTTAAAAGTATTTCTTCTGAACGTATTTAAAAAATCCATGCACTTGCAGAAAACATGCAGCTCGAGTAAAGAAGAGTTATTTTATTTAATACTTCACGCGAATCTCAAATTTCTGTTGTATTGAATTTCAACCACAACTTGTAAAAATCCTTGACTGTGAAATACATTGTATATTACGTACAAATATGAAGTATTTTTATGCGTGTTGTAATAATAATTTACTTTTAAATCTAAGATGAAAAGACTTATTGAATATTTCTTTCTATTTAATAAGTTGATTTAAGTGATATGAACGATTTTATAACTCCCATGATACCAAAGGATAAAAATATTGTTAGCCTTTCCTATGACTTAGGTAGGGAATCATTATCTAAAGTTTTATGTACATAAAAGTAGAAAAGGGCAGCAAAATTGATGTTCGAAACAAAGTCGAGTTATTTCGGGGCGTGTTGCTAGTTCAGAATTTATTTCTGGCAAAACGGTTGGTAAAAGTTAGCAACGCAACACATATGGATATAAGAAACTAGTTAAAAACTGCAACGACTCGACTTTCGAAACAGCTCAAGCACAGAAAATCAAGTTCTAAAAGTACCTATTTATTGCATATTAGGTTGTATTCTGCGGCTTAATTGACTTCCTGTAATCGTAGAATTCCCACTAAACGCTAATCGATGTCTGACTTCAAGTTTTAAAGTAATTCAACGTAAGATACTAAAATTGAACAATGCAGAATAAAAACATAGCTACATTGTCATTATGTCTGTAGTTCAAGAGCGTGGAAATAATGAATATTTACAATTAGATTTCTAATATAAGAATATTACACTGGCATTATTATATAAACTGTGATGTTTCGTTGGTGTAGTAGTTTACTAGTTTTCAATTTTATTGATGGTCATAAATGATGAGTGTATATATAAATAAGTAATTGAAAGGTGTTATCTAGTCATTTGCATACTAAAACATCTCTTTTGGTTTTAGTGAGCAAGACTGTCGTAATCCAAAATCGATTAACAGCTGACCTTCGTCCCTACCTACTAGCTGCTATTTGCATCTCTACACATAAATATTTTCATATTAAATGTATATGTTGAATTTTATACGGTACATATTAAAAAAACTAATTTTTTAAACGTTTTATCTATTTGTTTGATCCGGCTGATCTTTAAAACAGCTTTAACGATTTCGATGGTACTTTCATAGGCAGATAGTGATGTTACTCTTGTTGTAGAAAAATAAGTGGGGTATTGCTCAAAAGATTAAAACGTACCCGTATGACTGTGAGGGTAACTCGCTAGTCACCTAATAGGAATAATATTCTTTTGTGTTAATCAGACGTCGCTAGTAGATCCGCTTAATAACATATACCTAGATAATGAATATTAATGTGTTATTTTAGCGCAAATAATTATTGCTAAAAACTATTTAATTTTCACTGGAATATCTTGTTTAGCAACATATACCTAGCAACATTTTATTCAGAAATAGATAAGAGTTATCATCAGCCAATCCAAAAATATTGTAACAGGGGTTACAAATCATTACTTATATTATGTAACTAATGATTATTGGATTTGATCTGCTTCTACCCTTGATGTCCTTCGGAAAGGTTGAAATATATTTAACGGTTAAGACGTTAAAATATAGATATAAAAAGGTAATAGGGATTGGTAATTGAAACTTCCCAGATTTCTGTATTCTTTACAAATTTCAAAGAAAACACTCATAACCTCAGCTTTTTATTAAATATTTTTTAGAAATTATACACTCCACTTATTTCTCAGTTGGCCATAAACTTAAAGTCGCTAATCTCAATTAAATATTAAAGCATCAATAATAATCGTTGCAGATGTTACTGCACAATCTTTGGAAATTGAAGTTCAACCATAAATTATAAGATTAATGTGGACTTTGACGTAAATAATTAACTTAAAGGATTAAATAATAATTTGGTATTAAGTTTTAACTATATTTTGATATAGTTTTATAAAACAAAACGGAGCACCGTCCATTACTAGTTACACTATGATGCTATTTCTTGGAATTTGACCACTAAAGGTGTTTCACTTTGGATATTGGGTAAGATTAAGTGGAATGTCGTTAACTGAGCGCCATGAGAATCTTAAAGACGGTGACTCGATGTACTTCAGATTTTATGAGCACTTACCGATAAATTTATATTCCATATTATATTATTTATGATATAAAAAACTGCCCTACATGTACTCTAACACCTCAACTATAATAAAATATATAATTTATGTAACTTACCTATAATAAACTTATATAAAAGTTTAGAGAGTAGTTTTTTATTAAGGAAAATATAAATGAATAAAAATTGGCTCAAAATAAAGCTACTACTACTATATTCTATTAAGTATTTTGCATAAATACAAATCTTAAATAAAATTAATGCAAAAAGACTATGTCTATATGACTGTATTTACATAATAAAGTATTTATAAACTATGCGAGAAAATGTACTTAGGGACGAACTCAGAAGAGCGAGGGTAAGTCGCTCGTGCAATTCCACTGCTGCTTAGATGTTAGATTATTGTTTAATCCTACTTATAATTATTATTTATAAATTATATTATTTTATGTTAAGATGTAGACAGTTCATTGACTACTATAGTTGTTTATTTGATTTCTTTTTTAAGAGATAATAATCAATACAGAAACTATATTGTTTTTTTTGTGAAGGAGTGAGGGTAAATGCGTTCAAAACCGACTCGATGACAGTAGAAAATAAGTAAATATTACATTCATTCTCACTCCGATTTTCGATCAGTGTCGACTTGAAATAAAACCTTACAACAAGCTTTTGTCGTTTTTCTTACATCAGAAGTGGGATTACTTCAACAATGAATAAGTCCAAACGTCCTCGCTCACGTTCACGTGGTCATTCTGAAAGACAAAGGAAACGACATACTATTGAAAACGTGCAACAAAATAACCAACAAAGAAGAAAAAGTCGTTCAAACGTAAAAAGAAGTTCAAGATCTAGAAGAAGATCTGCAAGAACACCGTCACAGCCGAGGCATATTGAGGTAACGAGGCGAAATAAATCTAATCAATGTGTAAGTCAGTCTGCGACCGGACGAGACGATACGAGTATAAGAATTTCTGCGACCGGACGAGACGATACGAGTACGAGAACTTCTGCGACCGGACGAGGCGATACGAGTATGAGAACTTCTGCGACCGGACGAGACGAAATCTGTTCAAGAATTTCTGCGACCGGACGAGATACAGCTCTTCAGGCAGAGTGCTTTGGTTCAAGGCGTAGACAGTCAACAGCGAACTCACGATGTTCGCCTAGACCGCGGGAGATGACGTCAGCTGCGACACCTGTGCCGTTTAATGTAGGTGAGGCGAGTACTAACGCTAATTCAAGTATAATGTTAAACTTTAATGATGTAGCAAATTTTTTTCAATCCTTAAATAAGCAGAGTTTACCGTCAAGTAATAATTTATTGCCAGAATTTGATCCATCTATTAAGAATCATCGTATCGATCTATGGCTGTCAAAGGTCAATGAATGTGCGAAAATATATAATTGGGATGAATCTCGTATTATACATTTTGCGTTACCTAAATTGTCGGGTAATGCTAAAAAATGGTATGATAGTCAAAGCACGGTATTACATAGCTGGGCTGAATGGCAAATACTACTACATAAAGCTTTTCCATTTGAAACAAATTATGGTGCTCTATTAGCAGAAATGCTCGACAAGCGGTTGAGGGTAGGTGACGATTTAGACGATTATTTTTATGAAAAAAGAAATTTATTGAATATTTGCGATATACAAGGGAAGCGGGCAGTTGATTGTATAGTTCACGGTATAGATGATCGTACAATACGTGCCGGGGCATCGTCTGCCCGCTTTACAGAGCCTGAAGATCTTTTAAAATTCTTAAAGGATATTTGTAAAGAAAACAAAGATATATTACGAAGTTCTAATTTTAGTAGGAATAGACCGCTTGTCGAGCATTTCTGCTAATAGAGCACCATAATTTGTTTCAAATGGAAAAGCTTTATGTAGTAGTATTTGCCATTCAGCCCAGCTATGTAATACCGTGCTTTGACTATCATACCATTTTTTAGCATTACCCGACAATTTAGGTAACGCAAAATGTATAATACGAGATTCATCCCAATTATATATTTTCGCACATTCATTGACCTTTGACAGCCATAGATCGATACGATGATTCTTAATAGATGGATCAAATTCTGGCAATAAATTATTACTTGACGGTAAACTCTGCTTATTTAAGGATTGAAAAAAATTTGCTACATCATTAAAGTTTAACATTATACTTGAATTAGCGTTAGTACTCGCCTCACCTACATTAAACGGCACAGGTGTCGCAGCTGACGTCATCTCCCGCGGTCTAGGCGAACATCGTGAGTTCGCTGTTGACTGTCATCGGTAAATATAATTTGTAATAAATGTAATGAACCCGGGCATCGCGCGTTACAATGTCGTGTAAAAACCTCTCAAACGAATATATCTAACACTAGTATTCAACCAATATGTTTCAACTGTAATGAAAAAGGTCATAGAGTATACCAGTGTCAAAAGCCTGTTGTAAAGTGCGATAAATGCAGTAGATTCGGTCATACATCTCAAATTTGTACTCAAAAGCTTACAAACTTAGTGAATAGTAATGACAAACGTGTTTTACTAATAGAGAATGTTGTGGGTAAAACTAAATCCAAGTATTACAAGAAAGTGGTTGTCAATAACAAGTTTACTTTAGAATGTTTTGTTGACCTAGGTAGCGACTGTACACTCATAAGATATGAAAGTGTGGTAAGATTAGGCTTAATAGTTTCAAAGGATTCATTACCGGTTATTCGTGGAATTGCAGATATAAGTGTTAATCCTATAGGAAAAACATGCTTTGATATATGTATTGATTCTGTTGAGGCGAATATAATGGCATATATAGTACCTAATAGTTATTTACATACAGATTTATTAATAGGACAAAATCTTACCGAATTGCCTAATGTAATAGTTATAAAGACAGAATATTCTCTAAACATTTTATATAAAACTCTCACACCGTATTTTACTACCTTGGAACATGAACCATTGCTGAAATTCAGGTTATACATTTTTTCTGACTGCAAAATAAATAAAGTGGGTATAGTTAAATGTTACAGCGTTGACGTAACCGACGCGACTGTATACATAAAAGGGAGTTATCGCGATATAAGTGGAAATGAATATTACGTTCAGGAGGGTGTTTATGTAATTAGCGACACCAAGTGTTACATAAGCATAGTTAATATTTCACATAATCCTCTCTATTTTACTAAAGATTATATAATAGCTAAAGTTTATATACTTGAAGAGGAGCATACAAATAATTCAGAAGTAATTAATTGTTTCAAAACTCAAACCTCTTTAAGTCCTATAAATCGCGAGGAAATAAATATTAATCCTAACTTGTCAAGTGAGCAGAAAAT
The DNA here is from genome assembly GCA_905231865.2 of Boloria selene. Classification (NCBI taxonomy): domain Eukaryota; kingdom Metazoa; phylum Arthropoda; class Insecta; order Lepidoptera; family Nymphalidae; genus Boloria; species Boloria selene. The sequence continues at coordinate 7,351,669 of HG993133.1, forward strand.
TAGGATATACAATCTAATTAATAGTTTTAGAGATTGTTTTGCACAGGACCTCTCAGAGCTTGGTTGTACACATGTAACGGAGTTAGCTATTAAACTTACCGATGAAACACCCGTGGTTTATAGGCCCTATAGACTCAGCATATCCGAAAAAGAAATAGTTAGAAGTTTAGTTAAGGAATTAATTGACAATGATATAGTTGAGGAATCTGAATCAGCTTACGCGAGTCCTATATTGCTGGTATCAAAAAAAACAGGTGGGTTTAGATTGTGTGTCGATTATAGAGCATTAAATCGGAAAATTGCTAAAGATCATTTTCCATTACCTAGGATTGATGACCAGATAGATTTACTAAGCGGTAATTCTTATTTTACATGTTTAGATTTGGCTAGTGGGTACTATCAAATACCTATACAAAAAGAAAGTAAACATCTTACAGCTTTCATCACTCCTGATGGTCTTTATCAGTTTAAAAGGGCACCATTTGGTTTAGTTAATTGTCCTGCTATATTTCAGCGTACGATAAATAAAATTTTAAATAAGTCTCAACACAAATGTGCTATTGCTTATATGGACGATTTATTAATTGCGGGTAAAGACTATGATGAATGCTATCTTAAATTAGAACAAACTTTCAATTTGATTAGAGAAGCTAGACTAACATTGAATATTAAAAAGTGTAAATTCTTTGAGACAGTGATTGACTATTTAGGTCTTGAAATATCCGCTGAAGGAATTAAGCCGGGGTTATCGAAAATAACTGCTGTAAGTAAGTTTCCAGAACCAAGAACGGTGCACGAAGTAAGACAATTCGTAGGGTTAGATAGTTATTTTAGAAAGTTCATAGAAGGTTTTGCCTATATAGCTAAACCATTAACAGATTTGACAAAACAAAGCGTATCGTGGAAATGGGAGCGACAACAGAGAGAAGCTTTCACAAAATTAAAAGAAAAGTTAACTGAGCGTCCAATATTAGGTATTTACAATCCGGATTACATAACAGAACTACATTGTGATGCGTCGAAAATAGGGTTAGGTGGTATTTTACTACAAAAAGAGAGCTCAGGTGCGAAACTTAAACCTATAGCATATTTTAGCCGAAAAACTACAATTGACGAAGAAAAATTACACGCTTATGAACTGGAGACTCTTGCCGTTGTAGCTTCGTTAAACAGATTTCGCCCGTATTTACTAGGTACACATTTTAAGATTTTAACTGATTGTAATGCATTACGATCCACGTTTTTGAAAAGAGATCTCATACCTAGAGTAGCGCGTTGGTGGATAGCATTACAGGAATACGATTGTGTAATTGAGTATAGGCCGGGTGAAACTATGAAGCATGTAGATGCTTTAAGCCGTAATCCCGCTCCCAGTAATGATGAACTATATAGTTATGATCACATAAATCGAGTTTTACAAATATCCCAAGAAGATTGGCTTCTTAGTATTCAATTATCTGATCCTAAGATACAACACATTCGCTCTGTCTTGGAAGATCCCAGATATAATGAATTTCTAGATATTAAACAAAATTTTATTATTAAGAACAATCGAGTATATCGTAAGGTAGGGGAAGATTTAAAATGGGTAGTTCCAAAAGATGCCAGGTGGCAAATATGTCAACGAAATCATGATGACATTGGCCATTTCTCTGTAGAAAAGACCCTTGAGAAGATTAAAAAAGATTTTTGGTTTCCTAAAATGAAGAAGTTTATTTCTAAGTACGTAAAATCATGTTTACATTGTGCATTTAGTAAAGAACCAGCTGGCCCAAAAGAAGGTTTTCTTCATAGTATACCGAAAATAGATATACCATATCATACGGTTCATGTAGATCATTTAGGACCTTTTGTAAAAAGCGTAAAGGGTAATCAATATTTATTAGTTATTGTGGACGGGTATACGAAATATTGCGTGCTTAAACCTCTTCGAAATACCAAAGCTGAACCGACTGTTAGAGCATTAAAAGACGTATTTAGTTTATTTGGCCACCCTGCTAGGATAATATCAGATCGTGGTTCTTGTTTTACATCTTCAGAGTTTAGTCGGTTCTGTAAAGAATATGAAATACGACACGCCAAGTGGAGCGCTATAATAGGACAATTTTAGACTCACTTAGGACATATAACGACCAGTTAGGTGAAAATAGGTGGGACCAAGAGCTATGTAAAATTCAATGGGGAATTAATAATACTATAAATAAAGGTACCGGAAAAACACCTGGGGAAGCCTTATTTGGAAAGCGCTTGCTAGGGTAGGGGGAAGGTAGTTTAGACTATACACTGACTGACACTAGACAAAATGATAAAGGGTTATATGAAATAAGACAGGAAATAAACGATCACATTGAAAAAGATCAAGAGAAACAACAATTAAGATTTAATAAACAAAGGAAGAAAGCAAGACTTTATGTAGTAGGTGATCTAGTTAAAATATTAAAAAATATTCCATCTAATGATGGCAAAAGTAAAAAATTGCTACCAAAGTATCAAGGCCCATTTAGGATAACGAAAGTTTTAGGTCAAGATCGATACGAGGTTTCTAGTATTCCTGGATCTAATATATCTAGAGGTAGATATAGTAATGTTTGGTCAGCAGACCGCATACAACCTTGGATATCCATAGCCAATGATAGTGATAGCTCTGACGGAGAAGTCAGTTCCTAAACAATAACTATAATGTTATAATATTAAATATTTTATGAGAAATCATATTACTAGTAATGTTCTATTTTGTTATTTTTATTTCAATTATTTTATTTCTGTATGAAAAATAAAACAGAACAATTATACTATTATGATGAATATATAATATGAAATAAATAAATAAATAATATGAACTATTATATTATTATGATGTGCTTAAGGAATGATTAAGGTTTAATATTTTGTTAAATGTTAAAATTATGTATTATGAAGTATATATACCTACTTTGTTGTGTACCTACCTAACAAGAAATGTAGTACTTGAGACATATTTTTAAAAGAATAAGTTGTGTTAAATAAGCAAATTGTATGTAACAATAAGTAAATTAGAATGCTGATGATGTGTATTAACTATCAAGGATGAAATGGTGATTAATTGTATGTTGAGAAGTCTCGCACGGTCACTGACTTGGTGAGGGGTGATGTGTCAACTCAAGTAGTGGCGTTGGCAATCTCGCACGGTTACTACTAGTGATGAGTTGTGAGGTACCAACTTCTGTGTCTAGGTTGAGAAGGCTAGTGCAGACTTTATGATGTAATAAGGGTAGTAGATGTCAACTAATGGAAAAGAGGTTGGTCTTCGCTTGATGACTGTTAGTAATGAGGGGTGTAGATGCCAGCATAGTCAGCTTGGGTTGGGAAGTATCACACGATCAGGGTGACGAGGGGCGAGGTGTCAACTAGAAAGTTGAAATTGGTTTGAGGACAAACCTGGTTGTCAGAATGGCCGAATGTTAGATTATTGTTTAATCCTACTTATAATTATTATTTATAAATTATATTATTTTATGTTAAGATGTAGACAGTTCATTGACTACTATAGTTGTTTATTTGATTTCTTTTTTAAGAGATAATAATCAATACAGAAACTATATTGTTTTTTTTGTGAAGGAGTGAGGGTAAATGCGTTCAAAACCGACTCGATGACAGTAGAAAATAAGTAAATATTACATTCATTCTCACTCCGATTTTCGATCAGTGTCGACTTGAAATAAAACCTTACAACAAGCTTTTGTCGTTTTTCTTACATAGATAAGAATATGTTAGTTAACAAACCGAATAATAATAATAGGTACATATAATTAAAGCAACTTATAAGTAAGATAAGCTAACACTATAAATTACTTATACTCTTTACAAATGCATTTTGCAAAAGTGTCTTAGAATCCGCAACACATTATTTTGTCGCTTCCGCATCCCTAGCGTATGTTGATAAGACAAGAACCGTTGTACCGCGTTGAAGAAGGTCACACGTCGCTAGTATCGTCGGGTCTAAGTGGTATGGACGTCATATGTTCTGCAGTTTCAATTTATCTATTTGCGGTCAACACTAATACAATTTTGTTTTACTAGTATAACTCTAGTAGCATTAATAACGTTTCTTGTAGAATCTATAGGAACCTAGTAACTTAAAATAAAATTCAAATTGAGTCAGATATTACACTTTTTTTGGAATATCTCATTTACCTATATGTACATCTATATTTAGTTCAAATCTATTGTTTTTATAATTTGTCTATCTGTCTGTCTGGGAACGCATTACGACAAAAACCCTGATAAGATTTTCTTTAAGCAATTTGTATTAACTGTTAAGTAAGTATGTTTCCTAGAGACGAACCAGAGAGGAGCGAGAGAGAATCGCTAGTACAGGCTCGTAATATAAATTATAGTAAAACTTCTTTTATAAACGTCTATACTTATGAAACCTTCCTTTTAAATCACTATCTATCAAAAACTGCATCAGAATCCTTTGCGTAGTTTTAAAGATCTAAGCATACACAGGGACAAACAGACAGCGGGACGACTTTCTTTTATATTATGTAGTGATTCTTACTTTAGTAAGGTCTACTGTAAGTCTTCTTTTAAGTGTCATTTTCTGTATACTTATCCTCTACCTGTATCAATATGATTTTTATAATATGAACGCAGAGCTAGACGCCGTGACCATCTTTATAATCTATCTGAATTTACATTTGAATGAAAGTAAAAGACAAGAATATTCATTATACAGTCCTAAAATATGCCTGTTATTCAAATTAGAATTAAATCAAACTTACATTTTATGTACAAATGTATTGTATTCCGTAGGCTACATACCTTGACGTCCAATAAGTGTCATTTTGACTATATTAATTTAACGCTCTATAAATTTTCATTTTATGGAATTTAATTTTCATCAGCTTGGTAGGTAATCTGTCGAAAGGATGCTTAAAATAATATTACGTTCGCGAAATTCAATTACAGCATATTTATTAAATCCAACATTTAACATTTACAGTAATTTGAAGTTACATTCCTGTCTATAAAAGTAAAAAGTAAAAAGGCAGTGGTAGCCCAGCCAGCCAGCTTGAATAATCGAGTGATGCGGGTTCAAATCCGGATCTCGCACCTCTGATATTTTCATGTGCGAATCATTTCTATCATGATTACCACTTGTGTTACGTTGAAGGACGTCCCAGCAGTGGGACGATAAAAAGAAGCTGAAGTAAAGTATAAAAGTAAATACATTAAATGTAGTAATTTAATGGAGAACAATCCAATATTAATTGCTAAGAAAAAAAATTAAGAACTTTAAGTATACACATGCACATGATAAATTGTTTAAATTTACCTATATTCTTTCTCACGTTATTTGATGGCACACATACCAACGATTTTAATTAAATTGCCATAAGCCACTACTTTAACGACTGGTTTACAGAATTATGTGGGTATATTTTGACTAAAATAATGATCAACAATGTAATTAACTAAAAGTTAAATTTTCGTTCGTGGATATTAAATAGAAACAGGTCTAGAGAGATTATAATGATTTATAATTTTATAACTGTACTAGGTATATTGAAATTTTTTTATAGTTATGATGATGATTGGTTTGTGCCACACATGATGAATAGAGTTAAAATTTTATCTATAGATAGGTATACCGTATATTAAATTATAATAGTCATAATAATTTATAAAATTGGTATTCCTTTGGTTTAATAATCACTACTACTGCATTAACATATTATACATATCCTCACTTCATGTATTCATAAATATATAGGTCGGTATGTTCCAATATCAAAATCTATCAGTATATAAAATTACATACAAATCTGTCCAAGCATTTCAGTGTGAGGAACAACAAACAGTTCGTTTATAATAGTAATTTAACATTAAGAAATTTTTGCCAACCAAACTACCCCACATAAATATTCAAGATCGTACTACGCATATATTATGTCGACAATAAAACATTCAACTTCGTTTCTCATTTGAAGGTCGACCAGTTGAGCTCATACAATTATACTGAGAGGTACATCGGGCAATTGCTCGTTTATTTCAATATACAATAATTAACCCATACAAATATACTCAAAGATGTCAGACTGTAATTCATATTTTGTAGCAATAGATGACCATAGTCCCAGGATTTGCATATGAAATGAAACTGAGTAGAATATAAATAAATAAATAAAAAATAAAGTATATTTAAATTATATCGAACCGATCAAATTATCAGTTACAGAACGCAATATATATAATTACAAATTAATTTACCGCGAACGCGAAAGAAAAGTGACATGAATTTTTATTATAAAACCTAGTATGATGCATATGCAGCAAAAATGTGATAACACGATATTAAGTTTAAAAGTGATTTAATGAACTTGTAACGAACATACACTTACTTCCTCGGTCGCGTCGTGGCTAGCATGTACGGTCATACATGGAGAGGTCCTGGGTTCGAGTCCCGGTCGGGCCAAGTTTAGTTATTGATTGAGTCTTTCTGTTTAGTAAGCCTCAGTAACAGCCCAGAGTTGGGAAGTTGGCGGTGTGTCACCCCGTGCCTCGGAGAGCACGCAAAGCCGTCGGTCCTGCGCCTTAGCTCTCACTGGTCGTATCGAATAGTCATCCCACCGGAGTTTGAGAGTGATAGGAATAGAGAGTGCACTTAATGTTTCTGCACGTACTCTTGTGCACTATAATATCTCCTGCGCAGTTGACCAGTCTCAGTGAGATTTTATAGGTAAATAGAGCTAATCAATCAGGTGCTATTTAAAGGTGCATATCTTAGAAAACTAGTTTTCAAATTACTGATTAATCGTTGTTTTGCACACAATACCATTGTTTCACTATTCAGAATGACGGTTGCAATATAAACTATTTTGATGTACTGTATGTAAGTATGATATAGATTAGAATTACATTTATTTTGCTATTAAATGAGTGTTCTATTAATTAAATATTAGGTACATATATTAATACTGTAAGTGTATGTGAAACACATACATTTCACACAACGCACATTGTTTCGTGCTGAAATAGTTGGAAAGATTTGAATAAAATTTAGCACATATACTACATATATAGAACTGGTGTAGGATATAGGCTACTCTATTTAGATCGTCGTGGTTGAATGCGTAAACTATCCTGCGACGTCCCATTAAGACGAAAGATAATTTCTTTTTTTATAGGCTCTTTGGTTTTAGTGGGTAGTTCTGGCTGGTTCCCATCCGGTGAGCCTCACAACCACCTGTTTTCTACAGGTCAAATCAAATCAAATCAAAATATTCTTTATTCAAATAGACTTTTACAAGCTCTTTTGAATCGTCATTTTTACATTATCAAAATTAAAAGTCAGTCTGTAAGTCTGTGAGTAAACTACCACCGGCTCGGAAAGCTGTTCTGCTGAGAAGAACCGGCGAGAAACTCAACAGTTGCTCTTTTCAAAAAAATATTTGGTAACAATATTGTATTACAATTTATCTATTTATCCTACGTGAGACACAACCAGTCGCTAATCCCACACATTTACATCCACCAGGTATTCCGCTATAGTGTAATAAGCTTTATTCAACAACGTACTTTTAATTTTTGATTTAAATTGCCTCAAAGGCAAGTTCAATATGGACTGTGGAATTTTATTATACATGCGTACACCTTGCCCCATAAACGATCTGTTTACCTTTTGTAGGCGAAAACTGGGTGTTACAAGTTTATCCTTATTTCTTGTATTTATACTGTGTTTGTCGCTGTGCTTTGAGTAGCAATTAATATTTTGCCGAACAAACATAATGTTACAATATATATATTGCGAAGCAACCGTAAGAATTCCTATTTCTTTAAAAAGTCCGCGGAGAGTATCACGAGCGCTTATGTTATAAATAGCCCGAATGGCCCTTTTTTGTAGAATAAAAATCGATTTAATGTCCGCTGCATTACCCCACAACAAAATACCATAAGATAAAATGCTATGGAAATAACTGAAGTAAACAAGTCTGGAAGTATCAATGTCCGTTAGCTGCTTGACTTTTCTAACAGCGAAAACAGCTGAGCTCAGTCTACTCGCAAGAGACGAGAGATGGGGACCCCATTGCAGACCCGAATCTAATGTCAATCCCAAGAAGACCGTGGAATTTACCGTATTTAATGTGTCGTTATTGAGATACAAATTCAAATTCTGTCTTTTTACATTAGGTAATAAAAACTGCATATATTTTGTCTTCTTGGCATTTAAAGCCAGATTATTAATGTTAAACCAGTGAAGCATATGCGATAATGCACTGTTTACTTACAGGTGGATTGCGTAAATGCATATCAAGGTTAAAAAAACTCGTAAGGTACCTAGGGAGCCACCCGAAGGGAACGATATAGTACGTAGTTAAAAAAATCATACATTATTTTTATTTTATTTTGATTTTATATTGTGGTCACATTACTATGATAAAGCTTGTAAACCTGTTATACTCGTATATATAATTTTCCATCACTTTTACAAAAACTTAAATTTTTGGCATTAGTAAAAACAACAATTAAACTGTTATTTAGACTTTTTTTTGGATTTAACACTTTGAGTACACCAAAATAAGAATGTAGATTAGATTAATATGTCCAGAATTATAAACGAAAATATGACCGCAAGCACTTGGACCTCTGCAAATTTGCATGTTCGAAAATACATGAGAGATTATTCCGAAACCGTCGAAGCGCACGTTTTATACGGGACTCATGCTTGGCTTACATAAATAAATAAATACATAAATATATTGCGACATTATTACACACAATGCCATCTTTTTATGTAGTAAGACACGAGGCTTGTGTTACGAATACCAGACAGTTTATATACTACTCAACATATAACAACATATAACTTTAAATATATACATATAACAAATATATAAATTAAAAACCTATGACTGGAGTACAAGCATTCGCGCTCAACAAATTAATAACCCAGCGGGGACTCGAACGCGTGACCAGGTCACTAGAAATTGAGTCAAACGTACCGTCAAATGCACATGTGTCTATAGTGATTGCTGTTATTTATAGAAGAAAATCAGTGGAATAATTTTATTTTTTCTCAGGCAGTCATTAAACTCTTTCGAACATAAAGATTACTTATAAGTACTACCTACTCGCTATTCGGTGACGCTTTTTAAAGCCAATAAAAGTATGTTATTGCTCATAACTAGTATGTGTAGTGACCATACTCGAATTGAATTATATCTTACCTCTCACTTCTAAACTCTCTCGTTTGATTAAAATTTATTTCCATTTTATTATATACCTAAAGGTATAATATATAGATGTGACATTTTTCCGCCGTAAAATGTAGTTAAATATGTTCACCCAGATATCCATAACTATAATTATGCCGACTTATTATTTCGACTCAGAATTGTATGCTTAGATATAAAGTAACGAATGTGAATTATTAGTAGTAGGTATTAATAAAATCGAAGTAAAATTGTCAGAGCATTGCTTATTATTAATGTACGGGGGGTACTTTGCCTCCACAAGAAAATAATTAAAAGTTTCGTACTTGTCAAATCACTTCTTCCAAGACATATCAATTTTATACCAAAATTAAATATTTTGTAAGTACTTTATGTTACAATTACTTCAAATAAAACCAACGGTGATTTCGTTAGTGGAGAGACATAAACGTTCATATTTATAACACCGGTAAACATTTATATTTTAAATTTAAAAATGCTAATGAATTAATTCTGAATAATGAAATGACATATTCTCTCGCCACGATTCCATACCTTCGCAGTTATCGGTCGTGATCGAATGTGCGCGTCGGTCACGCTGTGGAGCATATGACCTATGGGATTATTTTTATTTTTACCTTTCCTTTCATCACGACGACCATACTATAGTATGGTTCTATTATATGTAAAACCATACTTTTTTAAGTACTTTTTTATATTATTGTTCAAACTTATCCTGTAAAGACTATAAGCAAAAAAAAGGATATATATTTGTAGTGGGAATTCTGAATTCTTCTCAAATATATTTATATTCTCACCTTAAATCATTGGTTGATTCAGGTTATACAAAAGTTATTATAAAACTGTCAAATCTGTTACACGCTAGTGTAGAATTCATAGAGACTGAAATTTAAATTTTCAATTAGAAATTCTTGTGAAAGAGCGTCATTATAATGTGTTAGGCCACTAATTAGTCCCGATGGTGCATTCAATATCGTGTACCGTTAGTATGAAGGAACGTAACGGGAGGAACGGGTTTAGGCACCACCTGCCGTAATTTATTGTCTGTGTGCACTATTAAAAATGTATAATTTAGTGTATATATGTATGTATGTTATACACATCAAAACATGTTTATAAACAACTATAATTATACTTCGGTAATTGTTTTCACATAATTTTCTCAAACGGATCTAAGATATTATCTCAGACAACATAATAATTAAACGACGCATAGTTTAAGGTTAATTCGGCTTAATGTAATAAGTATATCAGGAATATACTATATTACAAGAGCTAACAAAGAGACGCAAGTTTCTCTTAATGCGTTAAAATAAATTTTTAAATATTATATTCGTATTATGATATGAATTATTATTGAATTGTATTTGGCTAAGATCATAGCTTATTAAAACATGAAAGTGACTCTTACCTAATCTCTGTAATCTATGAAGACTATATAGAGCAACATGCAGCGTTAGGTTAATCTCCTAGGATATTAAAGATTAACCTCAGGTGCTTGCGACGATAGCAGGTGACTTAGTTCCTGATGAGGAGAGTGCAGGCTAAATAATACACCACTTGTGTTTACTTAGGTGTAAACTGTAATATGTATTGCTAAAATATTATGTGCATCTAGGCCAATTAATTGTACCTAAATATGCCGATACTTTGACACCTTTTCCTTTTTTTGCTTGTTTAATTACGGGAAAGCAGAGATCGTAGTACTGAATAATATTTTCTAAAGAAACCATATCTCTTTCTCAAAGCGAAAAGGAAAGTGTATGATAATATGTTTTTGCATAAAATATTATATAAACATGCATATATTATGATGTTATTAAAAATCAGAACGCTAATTTATGTGTGAATTAATAATGTTACATATTCACGTTTCCTATTTAATAATGAAACACAAAAATGATAGATCTGAATATTCTTACTTAAAAGTATGTTACATTGAATTTTACTTTCTAAGACATTTTTGGTCAATATATAATATATATAAAGTATTTGGAACAGTGTTTTAGTTGCTCTTGTTACAATCATTCATAAGTTAAACTGAATTCACGCGATACGTACGTACATAAAGCCTTCGTTTATTACTACTTCTCTTTTATTAAAAGCTCTCACATTTAACCAACGCCTTTTTTGAAATGGAGCTATTATTCTTTAAGAAGCCATATTTAATTAATAAAACTGTGACTTATAAGAAAACTGAAGTATTTTTGACTTTAGGTATGATTTTAAATAAGGCTTCGTGTTGTAGTCATTAATTACTTCAAGTTTTCATTGGCATTTTTATTATATTCGGTAGAAAGGAAACGAAAAACGGTGAAAATTGAATTTGCTTTTAAATTATTTTGTAATATCTTAGATAATCAACAAGACTAAGATAATAATGATTCTTTCTATAAGAATTCCCATAAAATATTTATTGCAGAACATCGACTCAGTTATAATCCACAAGACATACTTGCAATAGGGAACATACTATATTTGTTTGAACAAAACTTAAATATATTCTTACGCTAATTAAATTTTGTAGAGCATTTAATAAATAACTAAAGGTTATATTAAATGGAATACTTATTCAAAACGTTCCCAAACGGAGTAATTTGTATATCCTTGTAGGTATTTGCATAAAACCATTTTCTCACTCCTCGACCCACGAACTAAAAACAATTTGACAAAATGATAGATCGCCCCTCATTTTGTTTTGTTGTCTACTTAGCGATTGTTTCCCTTCAATTATACTACAGCCCATTTTCTCAAACACTCCAAACCGATTAAGCCAACTGCCATGATTAACGTTTAAAGAATTCTGAGGAAATCATTATTATATTTAATCTCCCTTTTTATCGTCACACCATTTGCATGGGGAAAATGTATAGGTATAGGTATTATTTTTAATATTTATTCATATTTCAATATCATCAAGTGTTTTCCTCATAATAAACAGCTAGCTCCATTGTGCTAATATTTTGTGTAGATAATATATTTGTTGATTCTTTTTAGTTACAATGTGAATTGCTAGATGACTCTATTGTTAGATACTGATTTATTTTTCCAACCATACGAGGGTAGTATGTATACGCTAAATACCTAAATTGTGTCAAATATATAATATTATCTTTATTTATAGGGTCTCCGTGGAAGGTCGAAGTGATGGCAGGGCCGGCGGGTGGCGGCGGCGGAGAGCCGACAAGGCTGATCCCCGCCAGGGTGCCGGCCGTATTCGAAATATCTACTTCGCCTGGTGCACCCACCTTTAGTAAAAACGAGGTAATGAACTAAACAAAAGGATGTGTATAACCTTCATGCCAATATGGCTGGACGTATTTAGATGAAATTTATAAGTAAGTATGCATAATGCATAATAATATATAGGCTGTGACTTGGAATACGGGAGAAAAATAAATTAAAAAAAAACATTTTCACCGTTTTCCTTTCATAATCCATTTTCTTTCTTGACTTATTGCTATTTCACTAAATCTTTTAGTAAAAATAATTCTGTCGCAACTATTCTAAACTTTTCATTAATTTCAATACGTTTGTATAAATTAATTCAAATTGTCAACAGTATAATGCAATTACAATACAGTCTGTATCAAGTATATTTATATGTAGGGGAGACCGGGGCCACAATTAACAAAAAATGTACTTTTAGTTGTAGCTTAAAAATTATTCAACATTTAGACTTGATTTTTAGAATACTTGATGCTTTAATTATTTAGGTTTTACGTAATTATCTCAAAACAAACATAATAGAAACGATGCCCTAAATAGAACGTTTTTTCTTAAAAATGGCAGTTGTTAATTGTTACCTCACGTTTGGGGTTAGAATTAACAGGTGTGGGGCAGGTATTAACTGAAGGGGTAAAAATTAACATAATATGTTATGCTGACATTATGCAGACTGATGTAAAGAAAAATAAATATATGTAAGTCATATATTTTTATTAATGAAAGTGAAATTAATACAGCCTTGCATAGAACACGTTTTCTTATAAACTGATGATAACAAAATCATAAATTATTTTTTAACAAAAATGAAAACCGACTTCAAAACGTTACAAATCGAAACTCAAAAGAAAAAAAATAATTTTAATCAAGTACTTAAGAAGTTATTGTTGGAGTCGGTGCCAGTCAAGAAGGACAGTTTTATCCTGCCTTTGCAATGAACTTTCAAACGGATATTTTGATTATATTTACGAATTGATACTTTGACTCCAACAATAACTACTTAAGTACTTAATTAAAATTATTTTTTTTTCCTTTTAGTTTCGATTTGTAACGTTTTGAAGTCGGTTTTCATTTTTGTTAAAAAATAATTTATTTTTAATTTTTTTGTGGAAATTAGATATTATTTTTAAATATAATATTGGAAGGTTTTCTAAACTACTGCTCCAATAAGTCAGCGAAGTTTTGAAATGAACGACAATAGTCAATCGAGATTTGTCCACGTCTATTTTTCCACGTAACTCGTAGACGTTAATAAGATTTACCTTCTATTATCAATCCACCTAATATCCTGAAGGAATACGACTATCAGTTCATATATTAAAAGAATTTTCTTTCAACTCCTAACCGTTGAGGAGATATACCTTACATCATCACAAATTCTTGAACAACTTTAGAAAATATATGAAAACGGTAATCAATGCCGATAAAATTTAAGGGTTGCCCTCGATGTCTCTTACTTTACTACCCGGTTTTTTCTTTTTCACAAAATTATAAATCATAACAGAGGTCAAATTCTTTAGTTACATCCCTGTAATTTCTTTTCCTCTCAATGTTCTCTAGCGCAGCTAGCTCGTAGAGCTCTAATGATGTGTTACCACGTGTAGTTTTCCGTTTATAAGTTCTCATGCTGTCATAAAAAAAAGTATTAAATAATAATTCACAAACATTCAGCTACCCTGTTTATACTAGCCCCTATATCTGGGGTAGGTATTAACGTGTTAAAACAAGCCCCCCCAATGTGTTAATTATAGCCCCAAAGGTACATTTTTATTATTAAATAACGTAATAAAATATTGGTCAATAGTTATGTCACAAATGAAACGTAGAATTGTTCAGTATGAAATATGCTACTAGGAAAACAAAAAACGTAATTATAACACTTTATCATTCTTGTACAAATCAAAAAATCGTAAACTGTAAAATGATCGTTACCTGCTTCAAAATATCGACCTGCATACAACATACTCAAATGATGCGCGGAGCGCAACTGACTTATACCATGCCATACGGCTCGATCTAATTGACAAACTAAGACACGCACTGGAGGTGTAGTAGGTATAGTTTTAGAGAATTTTGCTTGTTAATACTTACCTCTGTTAATTGTGGCCCCGGTCTCCCCTACATCGTGCGTGTTTCATAATATAGAAACACGCTACCAGTGGAATCTTAACAGTGGTACCTAGTTAAATTAAGTTAAAAATTAAATATTTCTATCTCATTTTTACTTTGTCCCACTCTGAGCATCATCATAAGTAATTTATTTATTAAATAATAAGTTTACCTGAAACATTCATTTACTAACAATTTTGTAAGAAGAATACAAAGTAGGTAGATATAACACTAACCGAAATTTTTATTGTAGAGCAGCTTACCTGGACATGTATGACAACGCATATATTATATACAAAATACATATTCTGGAGTATCATAAAAAGTGAGAGCGATGCATGATTTATCTTCACTCAACATAAAAGCGTTTACATTATGCAAGAGAGGCGACAATTTTAGATTTATTATAAGTATACATATGTATGTACATTATAGGTACATAGAATCTGAAGGTTATATAATGTATTTACATGTCATCACGTTTGTTTCAGCTATGTAGAAGCATAATAAAATAAGTAACAATTTTGTGAAGTATTTATAAAATAATTGGATAAAGAAATGTACCTGTTGGTATTTTAAAAGCATAATATTTTTTGTACTATGTGTACTCAAAATACATAAAAGATTTTCTTTAATGTAGTATAAGTTCGCTCCGACACTATGGAGAAGAATGTAAATTATAATGCAGACCTTACTTTATAATTTAACTGTTAAATTATAAAAAAAACTACATAATATATTCGCTACAAATAACTAATAGGATAATATTATTATTAATGCATCACATTTCATCTGTCCATAAAATCGATATTATTTCTAAAAAATAGGAAACTTTAAGTTCAGTAGGTATAATAAGCATAAGACTTTAAATTAAAAAAAACTTAAAATAATGTTATTTGTAGGCACAAATTTGACCCTATTTTTCTAGACAAAGTACAGTTATATTATAAGCTTCGCATGAATAAACTTCTAAGTTAAATTATGCGCGACCAAAGTCATAGACAAAAGCTAACTTTTAATAAAAAGTTAACCATAAATTTATTCACAAAGCTCGAACAATTTGAAATCGAATCTCGATCCGACTATATTGAAAAATTAAATATTCGTTCAAAAACTGCAAGGCAAAGCGTTTTTATTTAAAAGTAATTCAGGAGAAAAAGCTTTCTCGTTTGACGAAATGAAAAATATAATTTCTGAAAACTCATTGCACCAGCTATGTAGGTACTAATAGTTTCGAATTTATTCTTGTTTTTTAAAAATGTTTCGTGTAGTGGTATAGCTAATACATTTTATTATTATTAGATTATTTATGGGAATGCGTTTATACCACAGTCATATTATATAAAAAGTTATGTGGGAATCATCGACTTTAAAAGCCAGTACTACACTGTATATACCAAAAACCAACAGCCTACCTCGTTTTAATCGGATCTCTTACGCACGACTGAAAGAGCATACCCCAAAAGCTTTTATTAAAAGAATATTGAATTGAGAGCAGATAAAAGCTTTTACATTAAGTTTTATTTATTTCTTAAAAGTAATAAGATTATTTCTCGTCAGGTCGGAGTCACAGTTACAGCTCCCTCTCGCCGACCGGTCACTGCTCGCGTGTTGGACGTAGTAGAACGACCCGGCGTGTACCGCATCGAATTCACGCCAGATGAAGTTGGCACACATTTAATTGATGTAAGTATAATATCGTACTCTACATAATATGTAGCTAGCTACATGCTTTTAGATTATTTAATTGTAAAATTACACATTCATGTATGCATACTTGTTCAACGAAAAGTTTAAAATTATATAATACTGTATTAAAACATTCATAAACACGCGCAGAAAAACTTATCAATCATAAGCTAAATAATGCATAAAAATCAACATAGAAAGAAAAACTAAACATTTTTATTTATATAGATATAATACTTTTTTAGGTTTACGCGTATATTTGACATTGTAAATAAAACAATTTTGTCGCGGATTTTTTTTGAAAAAATCCGAAAAGTTAGTTTATTTAGATATGTTTGCAAACACAACTATTGGCGAACGTTTAACTAACGAAATTTGGAGTTAAATACCGCCGCTCAATACTCCTAACTGTGTACAAGTGCCCCACTAGCTAGCTAAAGATTATATTATACATAGTTAAATTATATTACCACCACCTGCAGCTCTTTCAGATTCTTGAACTCTAATAGAATCAATAAATGTAAGTTATATTTATCTATAAATATAATGAAATGCTAACTTAGTTGTATCCGTATATTATACAGCTAAATCTGCTGTCGATAATA
This sequence comes from Boloria selene, assembly GCA_905231865.2. Classification (NCBI taxonomy): domain Eukaryota; kingdom Metazoa; phylum Arthropoda; class Insecta; order Lepidoptera; family Nymphalidae; genus Boloria; species Boloria selene. The sequence goes on from HG993133.1 coordinate 7,368,512, forward strand.
AGGCCAAATCTATAGTTTGACTTTCCGTATTTAACCGCAGCATCACATGCAAACCACTGTAGAGATTTTGATGAAATTTGATATAAAAGCTGGTTATGCAGGTCATCGCGTCTCTGGGAACTCTATACTAATGTTGTAATGTTCTCAGGGTTGAACCCGAGAGTGAGTCGCTAGCCTGTTATAAAAATCTTTTGGAAAGATCAAAAGTTTATATTATATTGAATTTGTTAGTGTAGAAAATATTAGTGCAATCCAGATATTATATTTATGTAACTTAGAGGAGCACAAAAATGTTATAAGATTAAGATATTTTCATCTCGCAAACAGACGTACCCGGAATGTAGAGACGACAATCTAACCTATGTATTTGAGATAAACCTCTAGAACTGTGCCTAGGTTGCTGTCTTCCAAAGTAAATTACAATGTAAGGCAGGGGTTTACCATTTATCAAGATTTTGGATTGTGATATACCAAGTTCGTGATAATACCTCCGGATTTAAACTTAAATTAATTTGAGAATGAATTGTTAATTCAATATTTGGATTGCAAAGTAGGTGCTTAAAGTAATACAACACAATCGGATTAATTAGTAACCGGAAAACATTATTCGACCGTATATTCAACTAGAACCTGGCTTTTCTTAAATGAAAGTACCAAAGAAGGATGAATACGACGCGGAAACCAGTTACATAGGTACAGTTCGCGTCACGTAAAAAGTACGCTGGAAGAAAGTGGTGGGGGTGTGTTTGCGCATCGGTACATTCGCATACGAAATTCCTGAGCCTATTCTTTTATTTTTGAACTGGCCTTTTGCTCACGATGTATATTTAGTATTGATGTACATTGAAAAATATATTAGATAGAATGTCATTAAATAGAATTCTATTAATTAATAAAATATGTTTATTTCATCGTAGAATATTTAATCTACTTACAAAAAATTAAAGTAATTCGTTTAATATATTTTTTAAATTATTAACAGCATTATTATCAGTCTCTATTTTTATAAAACAATATACGTCAAAAATATTTTTTCAATATCACTATCACTACATAGTATAAAACAAAGTCGCCTTTTCTGTCCCTATATCCCTATATCCTATGTGCGCTTAGATCTTTAAAACTACGCAACGGATTTTGATGCGGTTTTTTCCAATAGATAGAGTGATTCAAGAGGAAGGTTTATATGCATAACTAGGCGATCCCGCGGCTTTGCCTGTGCTAAATCTAGGGAAGAGCCCGAGCGAAGCGAGGGCGAATCGCTAGTTTTTTATATAAAATCATTTCGTAATTAATAAATAATAACTTTTGTGTGCGCGATGGTGTTTAAAACTGACAAACCAATAGCGAGCCGAAAAGCATGCGACGCGTGCCTCGCCGTCCCGCGCCCCGCGTCATACCACCAAATTGGCCGATAAATCGCCTCTGCGCAACTTGACAGCCAGCGTTCTTTTTACATGACGCGAATTATACAATAATTATTATTGAAATATTATCTACATCAAATAAAATAGTATTTAGTACTCGCCTACATCAACAAAATAAAATATTTTTAAAACAATGACTGTTCCTTATTGTGTACAGAATATAGACTTCAAAACATTGTCAAAGATTTTTTTGTCTCTTTGTCATGACACAGTTATGATACTGTGTTCTTTTACCGCGAAAATGCTGACCCGATTTTAACTGAATTTTAAGTAGTCATAAGTTGCATTACTCGGGTCCACTTTTAAAAATACATTTTACTACAGGATAGTCTTCTATTCCCATGAGAAAACACAATAACTGGCAATATGATAAAGTCTCAACATATTTATTATTTACTAGCGACTCACCCTCGCTTCGTTCGGATTCGTCCCTGGATTTAGCGCGAACAAAGGCCGGGTTCAGCTAGTTAAAATAAATAAAATTTCTAAAATAAAACATTAGCTATCTGCGAGAGAAATTTCCGTCAAAATCGGTCCAGCCGTTTTAGAGATTAGCTGGAACAAAACAGACAGACAAAATTTTTAAAAATTGATATTTTAGTGTTAGTACCGTTAAAACCGTAACCGTACCGTAGTAAAGTATATTATAACTTTCACATTCATTTCGTGAAAAGCTGTAAATTTGAAATTAAAAACTGACACTTCAGAATTTTAATTATATGTTTAGATGTATATTATATATACATATTTAGGTTACACTCACATTAACTATTTTTATCTACTTAAAAGTTACCAAAGGACGCACTCCAGTGAAGCGAGGGTAATTCACTAGTGTAGAATAAGTTTATAAAAAAGTGTTCTACCTAGTATAATATTGAGGTCAAGGATCATTCCGTGTGAATATTGCTATAATATAGGCACTATCTCATATATCTTCTTGAACGGCGTTTAACTCCCTTCTCAAAGTTTATTTTTAGCTATATGTTATAAAGGTAATCTAGCAGGTAGGTAGATAAAACAGATGCTTTACAAAGAAAAAAATCATTAAGAATATTTGGCTACTTGTATAAGTACATATTTGTTGAAATGTGTGTGCCTTATTTCAATAACCAAACTATTAAGAAATTATTATGATTCTTAAACAATATTTTATTATGAATTATAATTATTATATAATCTATTTTTTTCTGGCTGAGTAAATATTAGAAGGCTAGAACTTACAACAAATCATAGGAAGTAATTTCGCTTACGAACGTTTAAAATGTTTTACTTCAGTCTCCACTTTCTTTTGTTAATGTACGGCAGAGCACTATGAGAGTGCCACTACCGGACACTGCATTCTTTACGCGTAACACTTTATGACATCTTTATGTACTGTTATTTCTTATTCTCAAATATTACTCAAGCAAGTTTTTACGGTGGAACAAAGATATAAAAAAAGTCATTTTTAGTACATAATATAAGATAACTTATTGATGAATATTGCTTTGCTACTTTTAATTTTAGATGCTTTGACCATAATACTCTACTAAGTAGGACACGTGTTTATTATCCTAGAATCGCTCGGATGTTTCCCTAGGGTAACGTTTGAAATAGATCTGAATTGTTATTATTGTGGTTAGGTATACTATTGTAAATTTTTGTTAATGCCTTAAGACGTACGAGTTCAATTTTCCATTACATTGTATTGATGTACTTATCTCATATTTCTAAGTATGTCCGGATAGAAACAGTAATTGTTTTTTCCCGTAAGTATTAAGGATTCTTCTGTTTTAAAAGGTATCCTGAATACTAAGTACGCCCGAGTAATAAGTCATACAAAAAAATTAAATTGTTCCGTACTTTTAAAGTGAAACAATATCGATTTCTAAGTTACCTATTTATTTCTTATTTATGTATAAGGTTTATTTATTCTATAAGAATCTCTGTATATGTAGTCATTTGTATCTATAATATGTAATGTATTATAAAACAAAGTTCTCTGCCACGTCTGTCTTTCTGTTTGCGATAAACTCAAAAACTACTGCACTGATTTTCATGTTGTTTTTACCAATGGGTAGAGTGTCTCTCGTATATATATCAAATGGAACCAACGGTTTTGCTCGCGCTAAATGTAAGGATGAACCCGAGCGAAGCTAGAGTGAGTCGCTAATAATAACTAAAACTTAAATTTCACTCTCATATCATATCGGTACATTGTCGCAAAAGTTAATAATCCCATTAGGTAATATATTTACCTTAACTTTATATATGGCCATAATATGTCCTACAGTAAACTTTTAACTCGTTAATAGGTATCCATCGGCGAAGACAAACTAGCAGCAGGGCCATTAGTTGCCAAAGTGTACGATGCAAGCCTTATCAAAGTCACGGATGTGGGGAACGCCTTAGTTGGACAACAGTGCCAGTTCAGAGGTAAACACAATTATTGAACGCATGTTACGATAAACACAACCTAATTGTAGCGGTCAGAACTGGCAACGTCAATTTAAACTATCTCTCAAGCTTTTAAACTCAGTAAAGTTGGTAGTTAAATTATAATAACAACGTTTGCATAGCTTACAGTATATTAGTGATTTAATAGATGAAACATATTGCTGTATTTATTTTTAATTTAATACTATAGATATAATATTTTTTATAAGAATTGTGGCAAAAGTAGATAAACAATGTTAGTGCTAGTCGTATATTTGGCAATATAATATTTTAGTTTCGTAACTTTTTAATTAACAAATTAGTTGGATGCGTAATAGCAATAAAGTTCTGACACATTCTGTGATAGAGGTATTTCCGATATCTAATTATTGTTTTCATAGTTAACATAAGTAACGGTAAATTATTATTTGCAAGACACGAATTGGTATCTCCGAAACATAAATAAATGTGTTTATATTTTATTGTATTTATGATATTTATAGTATGTTTATATTTATAATATTTTTAGTACGTAGGTACTAAATATTCTATCCAAAAACATTTTTAGCTAGTCTTTTTCCAACACCTAATCCCTATCGTATTAATTCTCATAAAATAATATTACACAGAACTTTATATAATTTAGAGAGAATTATAAAAAATGTAGTTGGAATTTAATCATTGACTAATAACTTTTATACCGCTCTATTTACAGTTGACGCGAGTGCTGCGGGTGAAGGGCAATTAGAAATTTCAATCAATGAGGGCGAAGTCCCCAATCATGTACAAGTAAGTACAACCTAAACCTAAACAAACTTTGCTTAAGTAAATCTGCGAGTTGCTGCTGTTGACAGTGCCTAGACTGGAATTATTAATAAGATATTGACTCAAAGACTAAATTTAATAGCTAGTTTAAATGAAAAATTAATAACCTTAGTTGAAAGGATATTTCCTGATGGTTGCTAATAAAACGTCTGGTCTTACTTGATAGTCATTATACGTACCTATAGATAGAATACGTAATTCTATGCTCACGTTCCACAAAGGTGAAACGGACTTAGGAATGTACCTATAGTAAATACGACGAGCTTTCATTTATGGAACTTACTATTTAAAAGAAGTTGGCAGTAATCGCTGTTGAACTTGGTTTGATTATTCTTACCAAAGTCTTCATGGTCAATCATATATGTCAGTAATTTTTAGTATTGTATAAACGAATGATTTTTATATTGATTACACTTGGTACTTGATTATAATTCATTAAAATAGACTCGTGATAGTATCATCTGCATGGGGTGCAAGGGAAAGTATATATGCTTTATATGAATAAACTTACCTACGTATATTAAAGAAGTCCGAAGACGATAAATAAGATGTGAACAAATAAGATTAAGTTTAAAATAATTAAGTAGTTAATAGTTTCACATGCAGCGCTCTCGTGCTCCCCCGGAAATAATTCCGCCGCATGCTTGCAAAGTACGATTAAAATGATTTTATATTATTATTTATTAGGTTGTAGGAGGAGGTCGCTGTTTAGTTTTCTGGAGACCAGAAACGTCTACACCTCATAGAGTTGACATAAAATTTAACGGTGAACCAGTGCCTTCCTCGCCATTCGTTTTTCACGTAGCACCAGCACAAAGAGTCACAATAGACACTTCACAAGTTGGTAAGTAAAACTTTATATATCTCAATAGTTTAAATGATAAATATAAATAACACATTTATTAAGATTTTAAATAAAAAATACATACATTATTTGTGTTTTAATCAATTTTTTTTGCTATGAAAGTAGTAGGCTACCTGCTAGTTTAGTGGAAGTCGCTTGTTTGGATACATTTTAATGGAAAATATTTAATATATAGTAGTTAATTATTAAAATAGGAAAATGAAATCATATATCGTCGGCGTAGGTGGAAAACTAAATAACTGCGAATTTGGCCAAATTGACATTTAATTATTTTCATAACACCCAAAAAATACCGCATATTTTACTCTAACAAACATCTTCATATCTTGTCCCGTTTCAGAAATATAGCCATTTTTGTATTCCAAATGCTAAAGTAAATATGCTGAAACTAGCACTAAACAGTAGAAGGAAAAAGAATCAACTGAATAAATAAATTGATAACTATGATTTATGATCAGTTGAATGTTTAATGACTTAAATAAAATAAGTTGTTTAATTTATCTTGGAAAAAAAAATTGGAAAAAGAATCAGTAAATCGCGATTTTCTCCAAACTAGAAAATTTGAGTTATTTAGTTCTCCACCTACGCCAACGATATATCCAAGTAAAAAAAACTTAAATATTTTTAAACCACTAAGTAACGTAAGTAATAAAGTGAGTAAAGTAAGTAACTTTCCGAACACAAAACATAAACGTCAGCTTTAAACTGTCATTTGATTTCAAAAGTGACAGCTAATAATGTTTACATTTTAGAATTGAATCATGTAAATAAACAAATCGTAAATCCTACCCTACATAATAATAAAATTACAATATTCATTAAAATAAACATGTGTCATTAACTCGTTATTACTTTGTTTAATTTATTCTCAGAGCTTATACCAGTTGGTGAGTTAGCGTCTTGTTCGGTGCGAGTGGAAGGTTCTGGTGGTGGCGAGCTTACTGTTACTGTTCGAGGACCAAGAGGCGAAGTACCAGTACGTCTGACAGGAGAGGCTATATCAGGGCTGGTGGCAAGCTTTACACCTAAACACGTTGGGCCTCACACACTCACGGCTCACTATAATAATCAGCCTGTGCCGGTATTGTTATTTTATTTTTATTCAGTAATTTTAAAGGTATTAATATTTTCATTTTATATATAATATGAACACTATTTATTTTAAGGGTACACCATTTGTTTGCAAAGCCTATGACAGTAAGCTAGTTAGTGTCACTGGTGGATCATCTGCTCGAATTGGACTACCAGTGCAACTTGCTGTGGATGCAGCTCAAGCTGGAGAAGGCAATTTAGAAATTACAGTTGCTGCCAAAGGTCAAAATATTCCAACACAAGTTCACCCACAAGTAAGTACTTTAGTCCCCAGTTAAATGAAGAAATAAAATAACTACAACATAGATTAATTTACTCTTTTATGTAAAGATCCTGTGTATTAAGATAAATAAATATGTTGTTCACAACTCTGCTTGTATAGTAATACAATAATATACACGAGTTTACATTTTTATAAATTCTTTGTTACAGGGAAATGCCAGATTTACTGTATCATTCACACCAACAGATGCTTGCGAACACATTGTAAATGTATCTTTTAATAAGGTTAGTGTTATAATTCATTATCTTTCACTCATTTGCCTTGAAGAAGAAAAAGATTATTATTATAATAAAATTATGTAGGGGAAATTGCAAGTTTTCCTTCATTGTACTATTTTTCTTTTAAATGTGTAATTATTTTGACTGTGTGCAATAAAGATAAAGTATATTTCAGATGCGAGTGCCTGGTTGCCCCCTTATAATAGATGTATCTGAAGGCAGTGGAGTAGGGGCCAGAGTTACCTTACCTGGACCAGTCCCTCTTCACCAGCCAGCAGCTCTAACTCTACACCACCCATCAGCCACGCTTGACCAAATAGAAGTAAATGTTGAGGGTAAGAGATTTCATGAATTTTTGATGTATTAAAGTTACAGTTATTTAGTTAAATTTTCATATCTTTTACTATTTATTATTGTTTGGCTTATAGCACATTGCTACATAGCCTGTATGTCTAATGGAGTATTGAAGTCATTTTTTCATGAATATTTTGATTCTTTTACAGGCTGGCATAAATGACTGAGTTATTATTCATTTAGAAACATGAATTGAAAATTTGAATAATATTATGACAAATTGATACCCTACTTTTGGGAAATAGTTGAAGGAATGACTAAATGATACAAACATAGAGATAGCAGTAGAAAATAAAATAATGATAAAAAAACATGCTTAGCATACTAACCACATTCACCTACTAACCCATGCTTTATATAAATAGTTAGTGTTTTAATACTAATAAAATAATTGAAAAATGTCACTAAATTAGGTTAAGTTGGTTTGCTCACAATACCAAATTAGAGATTTTTAATATGTATATATAATTCTTTATTTCTTAATAAATATCATATTTAAGGGTATAACATACATTTTTACTAGTTATAAAGCTCATCCGCTTTGCCTTAACTCCTAACATACAAGAAAAGAATGCAAAACAAGTAAATGAAAAAAAAGAAAGTCAAAACTAAAATATGATCATAGAATCCACCAAGATAAGCTAGATATGTATGAGATAGAAATGTCTAGAATTTGGATATGAATGTGGACCATGACATAAAAGAATAAAAGGAGTGAGGGTAGAGCGGTGAGCTGAGATATAGTGGGGCGTAGGTCCGAACGGTGCGTCAGTGCCGGCGGCGGTGGCTGCGGCAGGCGTTGGGACTTTCCGAGCAGAGTTCGTCCCCCGAGCTGTGGGGGAGCATCGTTTGAATGTGCTAGTGGATAGCATGCCTATACCAGCTAGCCCATTTCATTTGAAAGTAAGTGTTATTCTTCAGCAAAAAAAATTCAAAATTGTTCATATTTATGTATTTTCTTAAAAGTATTTTTAAAATATATCTACAGAATAATATTTAAGCTTTTAGTTACCCAATAATTTTTTTCTTTATTCACAGGTATATGATGTAACTGCTATAAGAGTTAAAGATGTCGCCCACGGTACGGTGGGAAAACCAGTCACATTTTTAGGTATGTTTCTAACTACTTCTAATCTAACTTCTAACTGCTATCTGTAGTTAGAAAATATTTATTTAGATTACCCATAATATTGTTCTTGTAAGATGTGTACGATCGTAAATTGCTTTAATATAAGTAAGGAATGAAGTAACTTGCCAAACGGGCTTCGTGAAGAAATCTGGAAGTCTGAAAGACCTGGCCAGTGTCTTGTTTTTAGGCACATACCCAGCTGTGGAAAGTTACAAAGGTTGAACTTAAAGCAATCCAAGCCATTTATTATTATTTTTTTTATATTTATATCATTATTTTTTATTAGTGGAGACAATGGCTGCTGGACCTGGCAACCTCGAAGTGACGGTGAACGGCGGTAGAGTACCTACAGCCGCAGCCGCCCAAGGCGCGCACACTTACGCCATCAGCTTCACACCTAGAGACCCACGACCACATACCGTTGAACTTCGCTTCAATGGTGATCATGTACCTGGTGAGTATCATGTTAATTTCAAATGCCTATTATATTTTTTTGTTTATTCAAATGATTTTATTCAAATTTGGTTCTTATCTATGGTCTCCTGGCTAATTAATTATGTTGTGCAAAAGGAGCTTTGTTAGTTTGTCTGCATTATTCGGAGCTACAGAACGACGGTTTGATGAGAAAAATCTTAACTTCCGTGATTTTGATAAAACTGCTTTTTTAAACACTACAGATAATAAAGCATATTATTTTTTACTTTTTAATTAATTTTTAGGAAGTCCATTCGTCTGTCACGTGTCGGCGCCCGCCCGAGTGATAGGTGCTGGGTCCGGGGAATCCCCAGACAAAGTGTCTGTAGGCGATGCGTATACCTTCAGCGTCGACTCGCCCACATCACCTCATGTTGAAGTGCTGGGACCAGCTAGAAGGCCTGTAGCTGTACAGGTATATAAATCAGTAATAAATATCCATAGATTATTAAGGAAGAAATTTCGAACTATATGAAGAATAGGAATTCAACCCTTCAATCTAATTTGAACTATATGTCTAATTTTAACTATATATATTCATACAAAATTTAAATCTAGTTTGTTATACTGCTGCGATAGAAAAAAACTAAAAGCATGGTAGATAATTTTTTTTGATATTTTCAGGTCTCAGCTGAAGAAACTGTTGGTGAAAATGAACCTAGTAAAAGATATACCATTTCCTTCGTGCCAGTCGACGTTGGTGATCACAGTATAGAGGTAATGTCCCTTCATATTAAAAAAACATACATTAAAAAGAACTGAAAAGTTTCCATTTTTTAGATAGATACCATTTGGTTCTTAATACCAAAGTATTATTGTGAAATATATATTTTTCCATGTAAAAATCCATGAGTCATTAGCCAACCCATATTAGGCTAGCGTGCTAAACTATGCTCTGATTCCCCATGTATTGTAGGGTGGCCCGTGCCAACGTGGCAGTGGCACGTTTAAAAGGGCTGAATACAAAAATCCGTGATATACAAGAAACAATAAGTTTTTGGCAAATTTTGTAACTATAAAATGTTTTCAGGTTCGAGCCGGTGCTATGGGGGGTCATGTTGAGGGTAGTCCCTTTTTAGTGAAAGCATACAGTGCCTCGAGAGTGTCCGTCACTGATATATCTCCGGGTGTTGTTGGAAGACCTGTTGCATTCACTATCAATGCTTCTCATGCTGGTAAGTAGCACATAAAAATTATACCTACTTATAAAGATATCTGTTGTAGTTATTTTGAATACCTTGTATCGTACATTGAACGAAGTTTAATTTTCAAAATCACTATCTTTATGAAACATTTTATAAAAATAATATTTTTATTTAATTTTATTACATTAAGTTACCATTGAACCCACGACCTCTGACTAATAGACGAAAGATTTGCAATATTAAGCTATGATATGGTCAACATAACTGGTAATCAATTTCAGGTGCCGGGAACTTAGAAATCATAGTAGCAGTAAATGGGCGAAATGTTCCCAATTACGTGCAAAGTGAAGGAAATGCTCGGTTTAAGGTAAATATTCTTTTTTTATCTTAGAATATATTAAAAACTCGTAAAATTTGTTATTTTTTAAATCAGAATAGAACACGTCATATACAGTATCTTATATCGTATGACGTTATCATATAATATCGTAATTTATATACGATTTTTTGATTGATTTGATTATTTTGATTTTTTGGTTCCCGATGTTTCGAATGCTGTACAGCAATCAATCGCGTGAAGAAAGCAGTAAGAAACTCCTTCCTTTTTTGAAGTCGGTTAAATATACAATTTGTTTCAGGTAAACTTCAAACCAACCGAAGCAGCGCCCCATACCCTTTCGGTCCGGTTCAACGGCCACGCAGTACCCGGGTCTCCCTTCACGTGCATAGTATCTGCTCCAGCTGCCGCCGCTGATGCGAGGGCGAGTGGTCCAGGACTTAGCTCTGCACCTAGAGGAGAGCCCGCGGAGATACATCTCACTGGGTTTCATAGTGAGTTGGGTTATATAGGTAGTTAGGTTCTATAAGTAGTTGGGTTCCATAGAAAGTTGGGTTCCATCGGAACAAGTTAGAGTATCTTATAGCGATTGCCTTTACGGAGTCAGGATCTCAGATAGGTCCCATAAAGACACACTGTATTCTATGGTAAGTTTACATTTCAACCCTGTGACACCAATATGGGAGCGGCCCGCTACTTAACTAAGGGCTTAGGTGAAATAATCCATTGGTATACGTAAGTTACAGATTACGGGAACTGTCTGTTTCACGTTCTCTTGCAAATGTCTAAAAGCAAGTCTCAGTTTGAGATATCTATTTATAAAATTATATCATTGTTTGTTAGTCAATTATAGTGGTGTTTACAAACATGTTGCGTGTGTTTATTTCAATTGTTTCGTTTTAGAATGGTATCTCCTGAGATTCTATTAAATTCATTATCACATTATGATTACAATGATGAAACTGTATACAATGAAGCATTTAAAACGTGTAATTTATATTAATAAAAATGGTAAATAAACTAATTTAATAATTAAATATATTATTATGTTATCAGTAAACGGTCACCCATCTAATTTATGTAATTGCTTAACTTCAACAATTAAATATTTTTGAAGTGAAACTTTTTTAGAATCGTTGTGATTTCAAACTCGATGAAACGAAAAAATAAGGGGAAGAGTAGCCTTAGTTAGATCTCGCCCACCGCGAGTCAGTGACATTTCTAACTCTGTCTAACTCGTGGATGTGACCTTCGCGCCATCTCCCTCTCTCAACGAGCTTAGACGGGGATATTTAGTATAAATATAAACGAGATTTAAAAATTAGTTTGCCAAAGAAGTTTTACTTCTGACATGTGTACTTTGTACACATGCACTTTTTTTTTGTTAGCCGGTGAGCCTACAATATACGTGACGGGTCCCGGAGGCAGCAGCGTGCGTTCGCGAGTCACGCCCACCGGGGAAGGGAGGTACACTGGTTCGTACACGCCCGAGGCGGTGGGGCGTCACAGCGTGCAAGTGCAGTGCGCGGGACGCCACGTGCCCGGCTCGCCGTTTACGTGCAACGTGTATGACGTGCGCCGTGTACGGGTTACTGGACTTGGTCCTGGAGGCAAGTTCTATAACAGTATCTGTACTAATATTATAAAGCTGAAGAGTTTGTTTGGTTGAACGCGCTAATCTCAGAAACTACTGGCCCGAATTGATAAATTGTTTTTGTGTTAGATAGTCCGTTTATCGAGGAAGGCTATAGGTTATATTACATAACGCTACGACCAATAGGAGCGAAGCATTAATGAAAAATGTTGGGGAAACAGGAAGGGCGGGTGTTAGTTCTGCGAGATACCATACTCCGCGACTCAGAAAGAAATTGGTTTCCGATCTTTAGAACGCGTGCGATGCGGGAAATGCTAGTATAGAATATGTGATGTTTATAGTAGCAGTTTGCGTACGTTCAGCAAATATGGGAAGATATACAATTTTATAAACATAAAAAAGTAGGTCGATATTGATCAATTGTCCTCATTGTATGTAATATGTTTAATATGTATAAATGTATGTAAATTGTAATGTATAATCAGTTACAAAATTTAGCCGAAAATAATGTTTACACTTGTGTTTTTTCCTAATCTTAAAACGTGTTCGAAACATATTTCAATATAAGTAAAATTTGAATTTATGTTAGAAATATCTCAAAAACACATTAATTTTATTTACAGAATTAGAAGGTACACTCGAAGGGTTGAGTTTAGACGAAAGCGCTGATGAAGAACGAGGAGTAGAAGTCGGCAAGCCAGTGACCTTCAGTGTAGACGCGGCCGGCGCGGGGGAGGGTACCCTAGAGCTCGTCGTGTCTACACCCTCTACTACTGTGAAGGCTGAGGTATGGATGATAATCTTTTGGATTTTTTTCTTTTAAAAAAGGGATAATAGTATTATTTACTAAGAGATTGGGGTTTTATGTCGCGTTTGTCTCATTGTCACTTGCCGTTTCTTCTGATGTAATGGAAATTTGTGTTTTTTTTTTCTAAAGATGTTATATTTTTTACAACTGCTAGTGCTTAGATACTCTTTTAAAAAAATCTTTAAGTGCCTAGCACTCGACAAATGTGTAGGTATATAACGTAATAAAAAAAACAAAATTAAATACAATTTATGTAAGTACTTAATTTATATACACTCTAAATATTTGTGATACAGAAAAATAAAAAAAACTGTTGATTAGTTTCGAGGAATTATCTCATACATTCAAACTCTATAACACAACAGAAATAAAAAAATAAACCATCAAACCAGGTGGTAGCAGTGGCCCGAGGGCTGTACGACGTAACATTCGTGCCGGTGTCGCGCGAGCCCCACCGCGTGTCGGTCACGTTCAACGAGCAGCCCGTGCCCGGCAGCCCGTTCGTGTGCCGCGTCAGCGAACCACACACGTACGTGCAAATAGGTAATGTTCATTATAAATATATTTTAGACTAGCAAACTTCCCTGGGTGTAAGTTAAATTAAACGGTATTTATATCTAATAATATATAAAATTCTCGTGTCACGGGGTTCGAACTTGAACTCCTCCGAAACGGCTTGACCGATTCTCATGAAATTTTGTGAGCATATTGTAGTCTGTCTGTAATCTAAGTAGGTCTGAGAATCGGCCAACATCTATTTTTCATCCCCCTAAATGTTAAGGGTAGTCCACCCCAAAATTTTATTTTTTATTTTTTAGACAATTTTTTTCCTACAGATCAACCCAATGAGGTTGATTAGCAATTAAAAAAATGAACGCGGGCGAAGCCGCGGGTACAGCTAGTTTTGTTATAAAATAAAAGTAGCATAAGTTACTCCTTATAACGTAGCGGCTTGCGAGTGAAAGTCCCGTCAAAATCAGTCCAGCCGTTTCAGAAATTAACTGGAACAAACAGACAGACTAACAGTAATTTCAAATTATGTTTATTTGAAATTACAATCAGACACTTCAATTTTATTTATGTGTACTGGTGATATTGGCAAGTCTATTTAGATATACACAGATAACTAATATTTTTTTCGTGAACATAGTTGCGAAGGACAACTTGATGTTACAAAAACTACTAATTTCACTATGTAATGTGTGTAAAACTCGCAAAAAAATGTTCAATACTATTTATCTTAAAAGCAGTTGTTTAAAGCCTATATTTATTTAAGTCTGACGATAGTTAATCTCAATCAAGGTTATTATTTAATTAAAATGCAACTAGCAGTTAGAGCATTTGCATTCAATTCAAAATCATCTTTCCGGTATGTATGAGTCTATTAACAATATAATTTCCTAACTTCTAGGTGGAATAGCATCAATAGAAATCGACGAAAGCCTATCAGATGTAGAAGTGATATCACCCACCGGATCTCGAATATCTGAAGCCAATCTCGAGGACACTGGTCTTCTAACATTCCCAGCCAACAGAGTGGGAAGGTATCTCGTGAGGAGTCCAAGAGGGCCTATTGCTGAAATAGAAGCGCTAGATGCAACTGCTGTTAAAGTCTTATCTATTGGGGAAGCTGTGGCTCACAGACCTGCTATACTTACTGGTAAGAACATTTGTTAGACGTTGAAGGGATTTATTGTTAGTTTTATTCATCGACTACTCAGCCTGATACACCTCATGCAAGGCGAACACTTTCAGTCAACACGTTAGACAAATACGTCTTACTTAAGAAAACGATCGCGCGATTTACTTTAGTAGCGACCACATCCGTGACCCGAGAACATATTGCTTGCGACTCGTGAATTTCCGACAAAATAAAATACAACAGATGCGCAACATAAACGTGTAACTTCAAAAAAAATGGCTTCACTTTTCATAGGTAATTGAATTTTAATTTTCAAAATCATTAAATGTGATTAAATCAGACCTCAAGCTATATTGGTCGCAACGCAACTCGCGATGATTGATGTATTTGACATCTTCGGACATTCTCGGACAATGCATCCCTTTCTTTCCAATGCAGTTCATTGTTGCTATACTTTTCTTTTATTACCGGCACGTCACTATTTGTCTATTAGCAAGTGTCGCAACCTTGAATTAACCAATCAGCGTGCATTTCAACCCGCCTCCCCCGTATCGCTTGACTCAGACTTTTGACTGACAGGTTTGGATGCAGAAGTACATACATTAGGCGTCTATTCAGGCTGAGTAGTCGATGGTTTTATTGATGTGTAACATCTTTCCTCTCGCTTTCTTGCAATCTGTGAAAGTGGGACACAGGGGCGGAAATTTGTAACAGAAAACATGGGTAGCACACTAATTTTCATATATGTTTTAGAATATATAGTTAAAAATAAGTTGTCATTACTCTATTACCAGACACTTTCCATCGGCCATATTGCTTTGCAGACGCTTTAAAGCTCTCAAAATACATAATTAGTCAACTTCACGTAAATTCTGATGCTCCATTTTTACAAATGTTAATTCGAAATTTGAAAGCCGTCTCATTGATCAATTGAAAGAATACCAAAAACTAAATATTTCGATAATAGGTAATCACTACTTGAATTTTTTATAACCATGATAATATTTTTATAACCATACTTTTTAGTACCTAAAATTACTTGCTTCCAATTTCGTATTCAAGAATATTGAAATACTAACATTTTTATTACTTCTAAAAAGTTAGCCGAATTTAGAATTATGGTATCGATCCATAAATGTACATAGTTATGCAGACCAGAACCAACCCCCACAATGAAAACAGTCATTCTATGATCTGATATGATCGATTTTCATAAAAGCTGTATACAAAGTTTGTATAAACCTCTTTCCCCAAAAATACTTTTATAATATTATAGAATATGTTTTTTTTTAATGGTAAAAAGGGGGCAAACGGGCAGGAGGCTCACCTGATGGGAAGTGATCACCTCCGCCCATGGACATCTGCAAGTCCTTTCAGGAAAGGGAGGGAGGGGGGACGAAGACTGAGGAGGGAGGGAGAGGGAGGAGGGAAAGAGAGTGGGCCTCCCTCCTAGCTTTGAACTTTTTGGCATATTATATAAATTTTGGACTTATCTGTGTACTTAACTCAATTTAACCACCATTGTGGGTTGGTTCTGGTTTGCATAACTATGTCCAAATAAAGATCATTTAAAATAAATCCCTATTCGGCAGTAAGCACAGCGGGCGCGGGCGCGGGGCGGCTGTCGGCGCGCGTGCAGTGCGGCGGCGCGGCGGCGGCGCACTCGCTGCGGCGGCGCGGCGGCGCGCGCTGCGAGCTGGTGTGGCACCCGTCGCGCGCCGCGCCGCACCGCCTCGCGCTGCTGTGGAGCGGCGTGCCCGTCGCGCGCGACCCGCTCGTGGTGGACGTCATGCCCGCGCAGCACGGGCAAGAGGTATGGCTTGTGGAATGTTTAGTTAGAAGGAATGTACATAATATTGTTGGGAATCAATAGAAATTAAGGCTGATTTACACGTATTAAGTGAATAAGTAGTTAACTAAATTTTAACTTAATTTTAAGTGATTCCGTACGTGTAAACAGAAAATTTAGTAGCAAGTCGCAAGTTAAAATTTAGTTAATTACTTAAATACTAAATTAGAATGTTTTCTATTTTTTCGAATAAGTAGGTGGGCGGGGCTTGCATCCAGATCTGTTTGGACAGATAAAATTTAGTAAATCGCATAAGTTTTCCGCGCCATTTTTTGAATAGAACCAAATTTTTTCTATAGACGTGAGCTTATTTTAATTATTATTGAATTAATTAATTCATTATTATTATGTCGAAGTGGAGTGAAATAATGACTCTGAAGTTTGTCGAATTTCTTTAATTATTTCATTTTTTATTTCGTCCAAGACCTCATTAATAGCAAATTTAAGCACAGAATTTACGACTTCATTGCGTTGTTGATTGTCCATCTTGAGTGAACTAAAGAGCTTAACTACTTATCCACTTAAATACGTTTGGACAGATACTTAAATATAAGTCACTTAAAATTAAGGTAAAATTTAGTTAACTACTTATTCACTTAATACGTGTAAATCAGCCTTAATCAATAGAAAAGAACAGTAGCAAGTTGCGTCGCGTCTATAAAAGGAAGTGTCAAACCGATGACAGGGCTTTTTGGTTGTCAAACGTCGGAGCGTACGCACGTCTCAGCTGTGTCGTATAATTTGTTAATTATTATTCGTGTATTCTAATTATTAAATATTTTGCTGGTTACATTAAAATTGTTCTTAATCATTTTTTTTATATAAACCATCGCTGTTTCCTAAAAATATATATTTTGCCCTTGGCAATTAGATATGAGGGGGATCAAGCTGGACGAGTGCGGGTTGCAGTCTTCACATATCTTTTGAAATCTTAAATGCGTTTCTTAAACATGAAGGTTTTTTCCATTGGTTTCACAGGACATTCATGTAACAATTAGGACTATAGGATTTTAGGCGAATAATAAAATATATTAGTCAAGATTTTGAAATTTAAAAATTAGCACACTTAACACAGGCCTTCACTAATCATGTGCATAGAATGGATTATATATCTACAAGTAAAGCATTGTTGTAATTAAGTGAACAATGTAACAATTTCTGTAAAATATTAATTTAACTTTTAACCACTTTCCAAAGAATAAAATGTTACACTTTTGTTTTAATTTTTTTTATACCTGTGTCCTGGTAGGTTACAGCATCAGGTCAGGGATTGTATCAAGCTCAAGTGGGAAAAGTGGCATCATTCAGCATTGACACTCTCGGTCGTCCTGCGAGAGAGTTCGACGTAGTAGTCTCCGGCCCCGGCTCTAGAGCGCTCCCTGTACGATGTTACCAGACCAAATCAGGCTTACTGCAAGCGGAATTTTCCATTAATGAAGTGGGACAAAGTACTATTGGTAAGACCGGTTAATTTTTTGTAACTCTCAAGCTCATTTCGAAACTTTTATTAAGTAGCAAAATTATTTCTTCAATTTCTTAGGTCTATGATAATATTAGACATTTTAAAGAAAAATATTATTTCAATGTTTTCGCAGATTTACTTTGGTTTAATTTTTCACGAAAAAAAACAAAGTTTTGTTTCTTTTTTGACAGTTTTCTTTTTTTTTCTTTTTTATAGAGGTGCTTCATCTTTCAAAACCAGTCACAGGCAGCCCGTTCACATGCGAATCGTTCGATCCGAATAAAGTTATCTTATCTGGATTGCCAACAGGCAATATTATAGTACAAACACCCATCAATTTCACAGGTAATTTTTAAGCTATAGTATTGTTTATATTATTAATATATGTGTATATTTCTTTGAACTCTCTGTCAGATAATTTGATTTTTGATTCCCAACTTTTCAAATGCTTCAACTGCAATTATGATCACAGTAGACTATTTTAGTCGTCTCGGAGGTCATTATGTAGTTGCAGTTAACAGTACTTACCAACGAATTTCGAATACATAAATTTTAAAAATATAAAAATGAACATATTATTATATTTTATTTTTTTAATAAATTATAATCTAACTATATAATAATATTTTTCACAGTTGACACAAAAGACGCGGGTGTAGGCGAATTAGAAGTTGTGTGTGAAGCGTTGGGCGATAGGAGAGTGAGATTGCCAATTGACATAAGAGAAGATGGACACACACACAAAGTCCGACTGAGGCCCACAGTACCAGCTCACTATAGAATTTATATCACATATGGAGGTACGTTTATATAAGTGGTTCTAAAATTTGTGGTTCTAAAATGAGTTTTATGGATATTGTTCATGTATATTTAGATTATATTATAATATTTAGAAATATGTTTTTCTTTTTCTCTATAAAATTTGTTGAACGTGAATGTATAACAATAATGTTATAATGTATCTTTAAATGAATAGGCAGTTAACTATGTACGAAAAAACAGTTTTTTACCAAAACGCTATCTGGACTCAGTCATTTGATACAAAATATTTCCAAATTTAAATCGCAAACGTTCCTCGATTATCGCTTTTTATATTGGTAAAAACTTTATCAAATACCGTTGAGTTGTTAAAAAAAAAGTAAGTGGAGAACCAGCCAGAGAGGTAAGCAACATTTTAGGCGTATACAGAAGCCTACATTCAGTTCAATGTTTTAGGAACACATAAGGACAAACATATAACACTTTCTTTTTCATTTATATAGATATAGTACTTATTATTATTATATTATTTATCATTTTAGCTCTCAGAATATATTTTGAATAATAGTACATCATCAATCTAACAATAATTTAATAATTTTTAATACACTAGTAAGTTGTAACAACCAAAAATACCCTTTATGTTAACTGAGTACCTACCTATGTGACGACCATTTGTATATTTTCTCTAGATCTTCTCATATAAGTGACTTTGTCTTTTTGAGAATACAAATTTTTAAACCTTATATTAATTTTATATCCATTTATAGGTTCGCCAGTAGTGGGAAGTCCACTGTCTTTGGGAGTCCTTAGCGGCAAGGCGAGTAATGCAGCGAAGTGCTCTGGCACGGGCCTCGCGCACGCGCACGTCGGCAAGGAGGCCGCCTTCACCATACACTGCGTGGAGGACACTGCGCCTACTGTACAAGTAAGTGCTAGATGTAATGTTTTACTGTTTCTTTTTTAATTTTATTGGTTATTCTTCAAAGCCTATTGGGTTTGAAAACGTATTTGGTATTAATATTTATTTTTAAGAAGTTAATTTTTAATACTTTCTTAGGTTTAAGCGAATATTTGACCTTATAAATGAAACTATCTTTACGGATTTTGTCGCTAATTTTTGATATTGCCATGATTGCTGTAAAGCATTCGAAACGTCGGGAATCAAAAATCCAAATAAATCCGTGACAAAATCCGAAAAGATAGTTTCATTTATAATTTATTTTTTGTCAAAGTAATCTTTGCTCAACTGAGACATTAACTTTGACATTGCTTGGAAGGCATTAATTATAAAAGTGAATTAAATTGATTTGTAGGTTTTGTTTAGCTTATAGTGTTAGAAAATTTATAAAGGAAAAGTAACGATAAATATTGAACTACATGTTATAGAACCATTGATTAATTGATAGTATATGTGCATATAAAATATTGTATATATTCAAGAAATTTACTTTAACTTAATTTAATTTCAACAAATAGGTATTATAAAATATATGTTTTTTAATTCATTACGTTAATCTAATTACTGAGTGTTTAGGTTATAATAAAAAAACTGTTAAATACTAGTAAATTAAAATACGAGCAAATGGCAGTAGTATCTTTAAATGTTATAAATGTAATTATTAATTATTACTATTTCAGGTGGAAAAACTCATAGATAGCAAAGAGGAGTCGAAAGATTCAGGCTTATTAGAATGTAGTGTGGTAGCGGGCGCGCCGCGGGAGTGGCTCTGTGCGTACATCCCTCTGGCAGTGGGCCTGTATGAAGTTCGAATTTTCACTACCTCAGGACCGTTGCCTGGAAGCCCATTCTCTGTTAAAGTGAGTGTACAACTTATTCTATACAAATAAATAAAATTAAAGTGTATTTTTGTAATGTCAAATTATTTTTTTTACATAATGCAATATATATTCGTTACAAGAAAAGAAAAAATCATTTTTCTGTGTGTCTGTTTCGGATAATCTCTGAAACGGCTGCATTGATTCGTCTTTCATTAGCAAATAGCCGATATCATAAACAATAATAGATTTTTTTTTAGATTAAGTGGAACAATAAAGTAAATAAACACCAATGAAATTTACATTAATTGGTGCACACCTTCGGTGATTAATTCATACTTTTGTCATTCAAATTTTTCATTTAAATCGAATCGATCAGAATTTACAACTTGCTAACTTTATAGCAATTAAATTGACAACTTGTTAATTATTAAAAGATGAATGTGTTTAGGCCTCTAGGGATCTAGGGAGACGCGTCGACTAATGCATTCTTTCTATTTTAATCTGTATGTGTACTACAATAAAAACTATTATCTATTGACCAGGTAATCGACACATCAGCAATACAGGCAGTAGGTGGCTGGGGCACAGACAACTCGGGACGCGTCAGGGCGCCTTCTAAACTAGTCTTAGACACGAGTAACGCGGGCCCCGGCACACTCGAATGCTTACTAGCGGGTAGACACCAGCGTAAGTTGTTTGTCATTATAAGCTTAGCTATATATGTATGCTCGAGAAATCAAGTAAAGCGGGTTCAATTCCTGGATGTCGCACGTGATATTTTCATGTGCGAATGAATACCAACATGGCCGTTGCCACATGTCTTACGGTTAAAGAATCTTGAGGAAATCTGCAGGTCTGATGGAACTATTCGAGTTTCCCATTTGTCAGCATGATTGAAAGAAGTGCCCAGTTGTTGGACGTTAAAAAGGTTGATATGTTATGTTGTGAATTTCTAAAGCACCAATATTAAATAAATATGTTTTTATTTTGATTTAAATATATACTCATAAAAAAACTTTGCGAGCGCTATGAATTTTAATTAATAAACTAAAATAAAACTACCTACAGGTGTAGAAACAGTATCCGGTAGAGCAGTAGTAACTCTAACCGCAGCGGAAGGTGTGAGTGGAGAGCAAGAGCTAGAGCTCACATACAACGGGGCCTTAGTCGCCGGGGCCCCTCGAAAGGCCCTCGTGGCCTCTGGGAACACGGCGGATAGAGTCACACTAGCTGGAAGAGGACTAGCCCATGCCGCGCCTCATACACCCGCTGTGTTTACTATCGGTGAGTAATAATTATATATGTCCTGAAGATGTGTGTATGAAGCTTTAAGAGAGTTAGAGCTTTACATATAAATAGTCCACGGAGCCCCTCACAAGGCCCCTCATGTCCTCTGGAAATACAGCGAATAGTCATACTAGTTGAAAGAAGACTGACCCACGGGAAATATTAAAAACCAAATACAATTTATATTGAATTTTACATCCAATCCGCCAAGCAGGATTAACGTAAAGGGTCAAGGAAGTTACATACTTATTTGCCAATTTTTCTACTCTAGATGGTAGTGCCGCCGGTCCTGGGGCCCCAGAGGCGTCTCTCACATCCCCAGAAGGAGACTCAGTGTCAGTGGCGCTAGCGGCCGCGGGGCCCGGCCTGTGGCGGGCGACTTACACGCCCAGGAGGCCCGGAGACCACCAGTTACGGGTTATGTGGGCTGGGAGACTTGTTAAAGGTAAAGTTATTATAATATTTTATTTTGCATTTATTGAAAGTCCGCAATTTTCTTTTTTTTTCTTATAATTTCGACTATTACAAAATTCTTCACGCCCAAATGTTTCAAATGGATAATGTAAAAAATAATATATTAATGCTAAAATCTTTCATATTTATGATTTTAATGCAAAAATTTAGTAGGGCACATTTCAAGTTCAATATGCATTGGATAAATATACCAAAATGCTGTGTTTCTGTTACACATAAAAAAACTTAACTGTTTGATCCCAAAAAAATAAGCAACAATCTCACAATCGGACAATCTATTTAATTAAGATTTTGGGCTCTCACTATAAAATAGAAGTAAATAACCGTCTATCTTCCAGGTTGTCCACTGACAGTGAAAGTGATGGCGGGTTCGGAGAGCGGGGACGCGTCGCGCGTGGTGTGCTCGGGCGCGGGGCTGGCGGGCGGCGTGGTGGGCCGCGAGATACGCTCGTGGATAGACACGCGGCGCGCTGGCCCCGGAGAGCTCACCGCGCATTGCACGGGACCTAACAAGGTACAGTAAAACTCCGATTATCCGACATTTTGTAGTGGTAGTGCCATGCTTGTTACCTTCGGGTAGGTAGGTAGGTAGAATGGGACGGCACGCCCCGTATAGTACCACTCTCTCACAGAAGATCCGCGTGAAGTGGCAGCTATGCTGTCGCGTTTCATCCGGTAAGTGAGAGTTCGGGAAGCCCACTCCCCATCCCTCCTACCTCCCTCTTCCCTCCCTCCCTCCTACCTCCCTCCTATCTCCCTATTCCATCCCTCTTACCGGGCTTATAGCTTGATTTGACTTTGAATTTGATTATACGGAATACCCCTTGTTTTAATTGATCCGGATAATCGGGATTCTACTATATAGTGTACTAGTTTATGTTGGGAATTGCATTTTTGTATACCACCATCTGAGGGCCGCTGCACACTATAGTGCCGTTCACAGTTCATTCTCGGTGCGATCTCGGTGTAGAAATATATTATCAGATAAGAAGTACATGTGTGCATTCATACTATCGGTAACAGTCAAGTTTCGTTCCATCCGATTCTAGGCACGATCAATCTCGAAGAAATTTTACACCAATCGAATGTCGATAGACAGTACTGTAAGAAGTTTTCTTTATCATTAATTAAACGTTTACTAAGTTAGCCGTATAATGTGAATAAGTAATATAAGTCTAATTTCGGATCAAGATTGAATTGTGATTGGCACAGGCAAAAGTAAGTAAGTGGCAAAGTGAGTTTCGAGTAAGGCACACACGACCAAGAAACTGATTTAGGACACCAAATATCTGTACCTAAAGTTTTTTAACCTTGTAGCTGATCTCAAAAATAAATTGAAACTATTTCAGTTTAAAATAATGTCTGATTTTATATATTGTTCACAGGTAGCCTACTGCGAGCTGTACGAACACGGCGACGGCACGTTCACGCTGAACGTGAAGCCGGCGGAGGCGGGCCGCCACGTGCTCAGCGTGCAGTTCGCGGGCGAGCACGTGCCCGGCTCGCCCTTCGTGCTCAAGGTCGCTGGAGCCCCAGACCCTTCTAAAGTGAGTATTTTGGTTTATTACTTATGTCAGTTTTACAAGTTATTTGGATACCAACAACTATCCCTCACTTCACTTCACCATCAAACGGACAATGCATTTTTCCTAGCCTATGTGCTATTATGTATATATCATACTCTATCTCAGTACCAATTTTCATTCATGTTCGTCATTCGTAGCGAACTATCCAAACTTCATATTTATATTATGTTAGTAAGACTCTGCGGTTGTTGGTATTGAGTGAATTACATAATATATTGAATTCTTCTTACATTTCCAATCAACATTTTAATTAAATTTTATATATAATGTATTGAGAATAATTGATGTCATTAATTGGGTATTATGTCGATCGATATGATATTAAGTCGCCAAATACAAATTTCGAGAAAATTGAGTTCCAAGTTTGTGTAATGTATGAAGTGCTTGTTTATAAATGACTATCAAGTATTGTGAACTGAACTGATGGTCATAAATATGACTGCTCCGACATCTATGCATAAAGCTTCATCTATTTACATCTTCAATTATTAACAAACATGGTTCGCCAGGTACGAGTGTACGGGCCGGGGGTGGAGCCCGGCGTGCTGGCCACGTTCCAGTCCCGCTTCCTGTGCGACACGCGCGGCGCGGGCGCGGGGCAGCTCACCGTGCGCGTGCGCGGGCCCAAGGGCGCCTTCCGCGTAGAGATGCAACGAGAGAGCCAGAAGGACAGGACTATATTGTGCAAGGTTCGTTTTTCTAACGAAGTTCCTTATGAGACGATTAGGGTACCCTAACGGGGAAAAAATGCCCGTAACGTAAGATTTTTATTCATCTAGTCTATACTTCTATACTAATTAATATTATAAAGAAGTAAAGTTTGTGTGTTTGTTAAATTGTAAGGGATAATCTCGGGATCTACTGAACCGATTTTAAAAATTCTTTCACCAATAGAAAGCCACATTGTTGCTGAGTGTCATAGGTTATATAAAAAACCGAAAAATAAAAAGGCTTTTACGTGGTAGTCCGTTTTGCAAAGTGAATCGGAGAAAAAACGGTCGAATGAAAGTGTTTCTTACGAACGCTGCCTTAACTATGAAAGATATATTTTTGAGTTCTAGAGAAAAGATGTGGAGCTTGAAAATGCCTACAAAAAAGTCAACGACAGCATATGTCTAACTTTTATATTTAAGTTAAAAAAAGTAGTTTTTTTAATACTAGTATAGATAATTTAATTTTTAATATTAATAAAATAATTTAAATTATTTAAACACTCTGTACTAAAAAAGGATTATTAACATTATGCCCAACGAAGTGGGCACGGGTCAGCTAGTAATTAAAAAAATGTATACTTATATAACAGTTTTACTGTTGAGTGTTGCTAGTGATGTAAGATATTTTCTTTCTTTCAATTATTATATTTATATTATGTAAAAATTGCAATAAATATTTTTTATGTTTAGATTTTTATTTTTATTAATAAAAAATGTATACCAGAATAATAATTTCTTTTATACCGCTAATAAAACTTAAAATTAATATTTTTATAATAAGGAACTTCGTTCCTATCCGATGTCCTACGACACCACACGTTATACTTTTTATACATATCTATACAACTAAACATATAAATAAAATTAAAGTGTCCGTTTGTAATTTCAAATTAAAAGCTATATAGTAGGTACTTACATCAAAAAATCTTTTATTTTTATTTTAGTCTGTCTGTCTGTTTGTTCCGGCTACTCTCAGAAATAGCTAAACCGATTTTGATGGGAATTTCACTCGCAGATAGCTAATGTTATACGGAGTAACTTAGGGTACTTTTATATAATATTAGAAAATAATAAAAACCGTTTAATTTATTTTAACTACGCCCAGCGAAGCGGGCCGTGTTTGCTTATCTATACTAAACGATAAAATATAGGTGAAGCCAGGTTGAGTCACTAGTATTTAAATAAATTCTTACAATAAACTCTTCACATTCCAGTTTTCACCCACCGAACCAGGCGATTACCGAGTAGAAGTGCGATGGGCGGGCCGACACGTGCCCGGCTCGCCGTTCCCCGTCATGATATTCGACACTCAAGAGGAGTTACGACGTTACATGCAAGCTACTGCCGCTTAACTCGAAAATGTATACAGCGTTTTAAAAACGAGCGTTTTTTTCACCCATTCAATATCTATATCGATTCCATAGTATAACAAATGCTTTTAAATTACATGTAAATTTTTAATTTATTGTCTAAGAACAATCTTTGGAAGCCATATTTTTTCAGTTATAATCAAGTTTGATTTATTATGTTTAATAAGATGATGATACTATGGTATTCGTCTCAACGTAAACACAAACGCGCAATGTAGCTTATTAATATGTTACCAAAATGGACGAATTGAATTTATTTAAAAAAAACAATAATTCATTGAATTTGAACAAATATTGTAATAATTAACAATAAAATGTATTATATTTAATTAAGAAATAAAAAAACATTGAAACATACATTATTTCTAAGTATCTGTCACTTATTATTTACTTATTACTTTTAATAAGTAGGTATTCTCGACACATTACTCGATTAATCTCATACTTAGTTTTTTCTCTTTTTATCATATGGAAATAAATAGAGACAGAAAGAATCTCTCCACATGTGACTTGCCTATTCAAAAATATTCATATCTTTACTTCGAGCCTTTACAATATTACTATTTTTAGACTACTTCTAATTAATTGATATGAGTAATAGGAAAACATTTTGGCTAACATTGTACTAAAATAAAACAAAAATGTACTTACTGTATGTAATTTTTTATATGCTTATACAAATCTAATCAAAGACAATTTATTTTTACAATTTTCAAAAATGTAATAATAAAACAATAAAGGGTTTTCAATCAAATTTTGGTAATTACATTAATATGGATATTTGATCTGATATTTTCTCTTAAAATATATATTTATTTTTACAATGTATTCCGTCCATTGTTTATAGTTTCAAAAAATTGAAACATTAAACATTAATGTCTACTTTCATAAAAGTACATTCCAACATAATTATTAATAATTATGAAAGCATAATAATTTGTTTACTTGTTAATATTTATTAATAACTTAGATTTAAGCGCTACCATTTATCTTGTCACTAACTAATCTTGTTTCTTGTTATATTATCCTAGTTTTATGCATTTGAACTATTATTGTGAATGAAATACATTCTTCAGAACTGTTAAAAAAATCTGTCCCACTCACTTATGCATATTTTTCTACTGTTAGAAAGAGAACACACGCTTATTAGTTGTATGACGATGATTCTTTCTAAATGCACATATATAGTTCAAATGTTTGGTCTAAAACGACTGGGTAAATGCTGATGATAAGTGACTAATTGTTAATAAATTGAACATTATTATATCGCTTGTTTTATTATTCTTGCCAAAACTTTATTTTATAAACTTTTTAGCGATTCGCCCTCGCTTTAATCGGATTCGTCCCGCGGTGCTCGCTGCTAAATTTGTAGCAGAATAATCCTTAATCCGGCCCTGTCCCAAAATCCGTTCTTAGCGGACGTCTACTAACTATAAACTACCTCCCTGCCTTTCATTTTTATAAGTCAAGCGGTTTTCGATATTTCATGATGAGAACGATGTTGCAATTTATCAAATGTTATCACGGCGTTTCAGTTAAATTACTTAAAAAAATAATATTTAATCTAAAATAAATATAACATAAGTAAAGCTTTCCTTTTATTTAAAGAGAATTAGGCTTATATCTAAAACTTATGCTACGTCGATCAGGGTAAGCCACTTTGCTTTCGCCGGCTACTTGCGCACGGAGTGCGTCTAAACTCTGCCAGAGCTGCTGCATCTGACCGAAGATTATAAGTTCTAACCTTTGAATCGAATTGTGTAACTCCCCTGTGGAAAAAATTAAAAATGGTATTAGATAATTTAACTTTAAGCTATTTTTATGAATGATTCTCTATAATAAATCAATATTTTACCAAGTAAACATGTGCACATCTTTAACTTAAACATAGAAATGCTTTCTAATAAAAAAAATTGGTCAGTAGGTACTCAAATTTTTTTTCACTTATCAAGTAGTCAAAAATTTTACTTCTTAAAATATCACAGTAAAATACAATGTATATAACATTCTGATGATTATAATACAAATCCATCTATATAGATAAATAATTAACTAACTTGAAGTAACAACTCCGTGTAACCGTCTCGTAATCGTAGCATTTGCGGTCGCGTTGACCTCCTGAGTCTTTACAGAACACATCGCGCGGGCTTCTTCCCGAGGTCCACTCCCGTGGTAGGTCGCATTTCGTACTTCTATATAAGGTTTCTTGTGATATTCAGGGTCTGCGTTGATTGTATAATGTGTTCCCCGCGCTGGAAATTATAGTTTTGTCAGAATCAAAGAAAAGTTCGTTAAATTTTATTAATAGATGGTGCTATATCTTCGTAGTTACTATAAAACTATTTACGACATTAAAAAGTACCAATTACCAACGTACTTTCTATGTAACAATAATAAAAGAACTCTCTATCATGAGTTTAACACTAACTCGACTCTACCTTTTCATTCCACATTATTTAAATTACTGACCTTTTTATAACTTCTATATAAACATATTATGTGTATAATGTATGTCAATAAAGAAAAATTGTCCTTAAATTAAAAAGGAATCTACAAGAATTCCAACACATATCACTACATTATACAGAGTATAAAACAAAGTCGCGTCCTGCTGTCTGTCTGTCCGTAGGTATGTAGGTATGCTAAGAACTTTAAAAGTACGCAACGGATTTTTATGCGGTTTTTTAATATTTGATTCATTTGATTGATAGATTGGTTCAAGAGGAAGCTTTGTATGTATAATACTGAATACACTAGCGGAACACGTCGCTCGTACTATATCTAGGGACGAACCCGAGCGAAGCGCAAGCGAGTCGCTAGTTTCTAATAAATCAAGGGTCAACTAGGTTGTTTGCGACATCGTCAAAAATGGTCAAGTGCTAATCTCAAGTGGTAAAAGAAAAACCTTTTTTTGATTGGTACCTGTTCTGTATTTTATTTTTTCATTTGATATAGATAAGTTCCCTAATCTCAGAGAGAATAGAAATAAATAAAAAGTGACACACCCTCACTCCACTCAGGTTCATCCATAGATACGTTGTTTCTGTAAAAAAATTCTATACGTTGTACCCAGATAACCTGCTTTCATCATACCAAATTTCATCAAAATCCGTTCAGTGTTTTCCACGCGATGCGGTGATGCGGCAAATGTCTGTTTGTCTGCTGGCAAAAAAAAAAATCTAAAAACTATAGATTGGGCCTCAGCTCCGTAATAATGATTACCGCAATAATTTTCCAAAAAAATTTTATTGCACAGATTCGGTTAGAATTTTATTAGGTATATTATGATAGATTTCGCTACACATTCCTAACTACATTAGTAATTGTAATAGTTTTGTCAAGGAATTAGACGATATAATTTCAAAGTAAATTTGCTGAAATTCCGTTTTTACAAAAGAAGTACGGAACCCTGAAATACATACACGTATTGATTTACGTTAAGAGTCCATGAAATGAGTGATTGACACTTGACTGGCCGGCGGCCACACACGCTGTAATTTATTGAAACGACTTAGCGACTATAAAAAAATTAGCACACCCAAGTAGCAAGTCAGTAGACATACGTTTAGTTAAACTGTTAGATACATCTCAGTGCTGACGTAATTAGACGCAAAAATTGTTATAAAATACGCATACCTATTAAATGTTTCCAAACATTCAAACACATCGTCTTTGATCTGGCGAAGTTTTGCAAGAATTAACTAACCTTGAAACTAAAAACGTACCTTAATTAAATTAACTACCTGTTTAACTATTTGCATTTCAACAAATTCTTGTTATTTTTATACCTTCTACCTATTTTCGAAATAGATATCTTACAGCTGAAGTGAAAGATACTATTAGGTATCATAAAGAGGTAGTTTTAATTTCAGGAACTATAGTCTATACTAGGTAATATAAATAATAGAGATATAATAAATCAAAAAAATATTCTTACGTTAGGCTATATTATATAAACGAAAGAGTCGAACGGAGCAGCAATCATAAATGTCAACAAAATATAGGTAGGTACCTATATTATAACTATAGGCTATAGCTCATACTAAAGGTTAAAATGACGTAGATACGAACCCAAGTCACAGATTACTTAAATAGTTACTTCGTAAAGTGAAGTCAGGGTGAGTCGCTAGTAGTAAATACGTTAGTCGTTACGTTATTAGCTACGTAGCTTCTAGCCTATTTTTAAAACAGATTTATTAGAAAAAATGTAAGTGTATATTTCTATTATGTACATAATTTTTGTTAGATATAGCTAAATGAATATTTATGAATTTCGCTCTTTATTCCTTACTTAAATATTTTTTGGAAAATGTTATGGCAATAATATAGTCATAATATTATCGATGTAGGGACCGAATCTATCGTTTTTGGATTATCTTTTTGTCTGTCTATGACCGTATCACGAGAAAACCAGTGGACAGATTTTGATGGTACGATGATATCAGGTTACCCGGGCTTACGTATAGATGATTTGTATTGCAGGAAAGTATCTCATCTCTGAAACCTAGGGACGAACCTAAGCGGAGCGAGGGTGAGTCCGTAGTAAAATATAATATTTAGGCAGATACTACTTATAATAAACATCGTAATCAAAATATACAAAAGTTTTAACGATAGAACTTAATTGTGCCCAAATTAGGAATTGATTATTTTAGAATACTTATTGAGTTATAACGTCCCTAAATTGATCTATTTATGAAGCAGAAATAATAATATTACAACCAACAAATAGTAATTTTAAAGTAGAAAAAAACGATAGCTAAAGCTACGCTTAAATGTATTCCTCATTTCTTTAAAAAATACTATTCAATGATTTTTGTACTTACTATAATGATTTGCAGGAGCAGTTTGGATTGTAACCATTGCATATGATATAAGGCCCAGGAATATCACTGCTCGCCACATTTTACAAATGTTAGTTAATATTACGTAACAATTTTCAGAATAATAAAATTTTCTTATTATTAGATCTCATACATTTTACTTATTAATTAGTGATCACACGTGCGGAGATGTCTTTTGCGGTTTACTTTTTATTGGTTGAAGTGCGTCCGCGGCTGAATCAAAGTCAGAACTAATACCCTGAACAGATCTCACTACGAGTTCATGTTATAGCCACTGTAGATTTTTGCTACGCATCGTAGCCAATGAACCTTATAAGTTATAGTATAGGATTATATTAGAATATTCTAGTAGATACTCGTAGTTCAATTTATAATGAATTCGATTTCGTTTGGGCTTCACCGCAGTCAGCCCAAAACAGACCGCATTTTGTAAATGCTTTCTGAGCTTCCATTTTTTTTTTACTTTTTACGTAACAGTCGAAAATATTCATCGATACATTTCATGTGGACTAAAATATTACTGACTATATAAAGTAAACATTCCTGATAAAGTAACTTAAATATGTTAAGAGAGAAACAAATTCTAAATTAATCGCGGCTCAGCTTTACTTCTAAAGACCAGAAACCAAATATGTACTTAGACTTTAGTTTTATATATTACCTATTTGATTTTACTGGAGTATACCTTTTAACTGTTAGTATAGACTTGTCATAAATGATTTTTCGCAGTAAAAAGTATCCTAATCATACTAAATCCTTATTATCATACGAAATCTGATTCATCAAAATCTGTCCTGTGGTTTTCTTGCTGCGGTCACAGACAGATAGACAAGAAATATATTTAAACTTTAAAGTGTAGATTTGGTCTCTGTATAATGACCTAACCTAATAATGACTATTTCAATTAGATTCTCTAAAAAATATTCAATCTACAGTTTCGACTAAATTAGCCTTTCATTATATTATGTATATAAATAGAAAAAAAATAAACTAAAATTAACGAAGTGGATATTAGGAACGTAACGAATTGACTCCTCTACCTATGATAAGGGTGAATATTTCATTTGGTGCATATTACAGTTCTGGCCATAAAGAATGTATAAAACGTTAAAATATTTTGAAGATGATAATATTTATTTTTAATAAGCTACGGGTTCTAATGGACGCAACTCGTTGAATATGTATATTATTATTAGGTATGTGTAAAAAAAATTAACAAAGTCGTAAAATCTAATTACCATTTGTGTCCTTTTTCCAGATTTGACCTAATCAAAATATTTTACTAAAAAACTGTCCTTAAAGAATAAGTTATCATATATAATTATGGTAAAAGGACTAAATAATCTATGTTTTATTTTTTTATTATTAATGAAAGAACAGTTTTAAACAACTTTTTACTATTTTAAAAAATGTCCTTACACTTCTTCATAATTACCATTCAGCGACATGTTTGTGTCGATATTTTAATACTTTCGCATCACTATGTACCTTCATTCTCACAAAATGTTCGGCATCAGTCGACACTCTGCAATAGAGCAGGATACACGCATGAAAGACTGTGTTCCGTCATCGTATCGATAATCGATGTTCTGCGTAATTAGGTTTATGCAGTAACAAAACGCAGCCCTATAAAGCTGTCATGCGGCAAAGTGAAATAAGTTTCTCCGGTTAAAATTTGGTGTGGTTTGGAATATTTCTACATACCGTTTCGATTATAAAAGGTAATATATTATTGGTTATTTTTTATTTAATTTTAGCTAGATGTAACCAACAATAGGATATCTTTTAAACAATAGACTGCATAAATCCATGACTCTTTAAAAAAACTATATTTAACCGCATATATTGATAAATCTAATTACCAAACTTCTAATTACCATTATTTACCATTCGTTTATAGTCGAATGGTGATTAGAAGAAAGTAACGGTAATGAGTTTAATGTTAAGATTTGATGAAACCTTAACCATATAAATTAACAATTATACTTATAATTAATGTTAAGTGACGCATTTTCGGAAATTAGATTAGTAAGCTTTTATTTTGGTTCTATTTGTCTGTTTGACCCCCACATACTTTAATTGTTTTTAAAAAAAACCAATAAAAGAATCCAGATTAAGGGCTAAAATAACACACAGAAAAAGATATTAAATTGAACCCAGTCTTACATGCTCTAGAAAAAGAAAAAGAAGTCCAAAATATATGTATGAGATGAAAGGCGTTCCTTTCTGTCAATTGGTGATATGACTCCAAGAAGCAAAAGACAGCAAAGAAAAAGTGGTGAGAGACCATTTTTTTAACAGTAAGGGGAAAACGAGTTAACAATCCGCGTTAGCTGGTCATGGTAAGTTTGTTGCCCCTAGACACCTGCAACATAACAGGAGTTGAGAGTGCCCCACATAATAGCGCTCAGAGAAAACCCCAGGAGGAAGATCATTGCACATTTTGCATGTGCGGGCAGAAAGGAGCGAGATGCATGTTCATTTTTGGGATGCCAGGCATGTAATATATAAGGATGACATCCAACCCGACGGGGAAGAGAGCGGTGACAGAAACGCTACGGTGGCATCACATCAAAAAGTTCGTCAGAACATTCCATTATACAGACGAAAGAATACACATAGAGAGCAACATCTATCCGAAAGCTTAAGGGTTCTAAGTCGTATGTTAGTATGGGATCATCGACAATATGAACGGCTTGTCACATGGAAGAAGTTGGTGTTAAGGAGTACCAGCCCAGAGATCATAACAGTATTCCATGAGAGGGTGAACCTGTGATTTATAAAGAACAGGAACTGAAATACTGTTTCGCTCCGTTAAGCACTACTATTGTTTTGGAAGCCAATTTGGCTTTCTGTTCCAACTGACGTGTAAACTGGACATGGCATTAAATCTCCGAGGATCACAACTTCCACGCAGGGATATAGCTGGAATAGGAAATCTGACCCTTCTAGGATGTCCGAAGGGTCGGTCTATTTCAGCGTTTCCACTATGAGATACACGTCTATATTGGATTATGTCCCCCATATTTTATACGTGACCATAAAATTGACAGGTCAGGACGGGGTGGCGACAACAGAGTGATATCTTCCCAGACGAACGTACAAATCCCAACTTTTGGCAGAAAGACATGTTCCAAGCTGTAACTAGGATATTTTAAGCAAGATGTATCGGCAGGACAATATCTGTCTCAATTAAAAAAAGTAAGACCGGCTTATCTGTTTCAAGATAGTGATGGACAGCATTGAGGTTGGAATGGAGTGCCTTTTTGTTGCAAAAGTCCACACTAAACGCGGAAGGGGTGGCCGCTGTGCAAATTTTTCTTACGTTTGTTGCAACCATAGTGTGTCAAAAAGGGGGAAAAAAGGATTTCTGAGATTTCGGCGGACTCGGGTTAAATAAAAATATTCAGTATGTGTATATCTGCACCACTCAAACTGTGTCTTTTGCTGGCATGGGGGATAGATCTGGGTACAAACAAACGAGCGACCAGCGGTAGAGCGTTTCATCAGGTCTCCATGGACTCCATGCCAACACGACACACTTAAACAGAAGCGATGGACTTCACTTAAATACCGATCCCGAGATCGCCGAGATCATCGGAATTTAGGTAAGGGGCTGGCTTTGAACATATCTGCGACTGGGACATTTAGCGATCAAGTTCGATATGAAACTGGTCGCGAGCCAGTAGAGAGCAATACTGGCAAGTTTTAGTGGTAGAGGGCATTGGTGAGTTAGTTAATCACATTTTAAGAGCAGCTTTCACAATGGTAGGGGAGAAATGTATTCTAAACATGTCACAGGAACAGTAATGAATATTACCAAAGAAAACTTTTGCTCTGTCTTGACGTAACGGTGAGTAAAAGTGCTAACACACCAAGTTACAGTGGTACATGAAAATTATAAATCGATTAGTGTTTATTGTTACAGATAAAAAATTGACAATTTCTATTATTTACTTTGAGTTGACGCCTTAAATTCCTTTTTTATGATTGTTTATATTATACGCGTTTGATTATTTATACTAATTATGTTTCCTCTTTGTTACTTATTACAAATCATATTTGATTGTTAACGAATAAAATGCTGATTAAAGTACTCTGATGTTATACTTTTTAATATATTTCTAATCACCATTTGAATAAATCTCATTACCATTAGCTAAATATCAATTACCGTTCGTGCTAATCTAATTACCGTTTATTAAAAAAAACAAAGCCCTATATCTTCAATACTAAACGTCACATTACTGTACCTCCTTCATATTTAGTTTATTTTCATTATATATTGTACAAAAAAATAATAAACAACACCATCAGGCTTAATATTTGATTCGTCAAAAAAAAAAATGTAAAATATGCATGAAATGAAATATTCACCCATAAGCATGATACTCGATAGAGGGCTTTGAAGTTTATTGTACTGATGAAAAATCGCAGACCATTAAGAAACAGGCATGGTGTGAAAAATTGGTGCCAGACACTAATTTAGCTCAATCAAATTGTACCGTGTATTAATGTTTAAACACTGTTTGAACTATTTACTTTAACCTGCGTCTAGTCAATTTGTTTTTTATTCCTTCTAAATTAAAGCTATTCTTTATTGCATTTCATTGATTTACAGAAATTAACATCTAATAAAATTAGTTACCAAAGGCTTTGAATTTTTTTTGGTTATTTCTGCTCAAGTGCTTATTAAGGTTATTTCTGAAGTTTTATACCTATGCTACATAAATAGTTATTATACCCACTAATATATAGGTATTTCTTACGAAAAATGTCCTTACAAAAATGTCATTTAATTATTCCTGAGGCTCCCTTTCGTCATGCTCTATTTGAGTAATCTATGATCATTGGCCTACTTCAATCTATAAAATTTACTCTTGCTTTCATATCCAAGTAGGTACAGATGTTGATTGTTAAGTGTACATACTATTTTATATAGTATTCTATATACTCGTATAATAAAAAGCTAGTATTTTAAATTCTTAACCCACTTATATCTATCCAGATGAAAGACTCTGCTACAGTACATTTTACGAGCGTATAAATCTCTACCTAAAATGGTATCGATTCATGAATCACAATGGACAAGGTACTCGAATCTATATCAATATTCCTATGTAACATCATTATCATCGAAATTACTCTTAAACCGTAGAAAACATTAAATATTTTGTTAAGAAAAATATTGACAATAGTTTGTCTTAATAATTATGCATAAGTCATTACTGTAGTAACTCTTAAATTGTTTTAAAAGGACAAAGTTTTTGCCGACATCATGGCATCTGGCGGTGTGACTCACTATTTACATAATTCTATTACATCAAGGGCCTGTTTCAGGCAACACAATGGAGTTTCGCCGCTAATACCATGTAAGTACTGGCTTTATCAAAAGTGTAAGATGGGAGCGTCGATATACAAACTTGGTCTAATCCAACTCAGTGAAATTGGGTCAAGGATTTAAATACCATACAGACGTAGCTATTGTTGTTCCACTTCTTTTATCATCATGGGAAATTAATTCAATTAAAACGCATTACACAATAAGCTTCATGCAGCTTAGTCAGGAGATTTATTGGTGCAGGCTGAGCGACGCTTTGACAATATGTTGCATTTGAATTAAATTTAATGTGGTTTTAAAGAGTTCGATGCAAAAGTGATCTAATACATTCATTATACGGTTACGGGCTTAGTACGGACCGATGACAAATATAGGGAAATATCTCTGTAGAGTACTAATAAATGGCGAGATATTATTTTTGTTCACTCTTACTGCAAAAAATGCAGCGTGTTTTGGTGAAGGTTTTAGTATATGTAAAAATAATTACATATTTTCCGGTCTTTAGAACGCGACCGGAGCCTCGCGAAATGCTAGTATTTAATATGGAGAGTATGTAGTGCATAATATTATCAATTATTATATTATTTAATAATAAATTATCGTCAATTAACGTTGCTTAATGTTCTTTTTGTTACCATAAAGATAAGTTATTATGGATTTCGAAATAAGATGATAAGACAAACTAGTTAATTCATAGTTGATTAATAGCCAAATGTGGTGTACTACTTGAAGGATTGTCTGGAAATCTTCTATGCTATTATTGCTATGAAGCCTGTTCTTATATTGTTTGCTATATTGGCTGCTGGGTGTACTAACGGTGAGTCTATATAAATATTATATTTATTTTAATGAAATAATAAAGTATATAAAGACAGTGGTAGCCCAGGGCTAACGCGTCGCTTGGATAACCGAGTGATGCGGGTTCAAATCCGGGTCTGGCACCTATGATATTTTCATGTGCGAATCATTTAAATCATGATTACTGCTTGTCTTACGGTGAAGGAAAACATTGTGAGGAAACCTGCATGTCTGAGAAAACCTAACAAGTTTTCGAAAGGCATGTGAAGTCCGCCAACTCGCACTAGGCCAGTGCGGTGGACTATGGCCTGATCTCCCTCGTACTGAGCAGGCCCGTGCCCAGCCGTGGGACGTTAAAAAGGGCTGGTGATGATGAATATATTTTTAATAATACCTAAAAACTTTTTAAATATAATTTGTTTTTTTTTATACTTGTAAAATTTAAATATTAAAAAAACGCCTAAATTAAAACAAAATGAAATAAAATTTTGAACATAACATTATAATAAAAAAATATTGTTTCAGATGTACAAAAGAAAACCCTAAAATTTAATAGCTATGCTGTAATACGCCAACTTTTCGAAATGATAAAATATAATATTAAAAATGGATCCTCCGAGAGAGATCTTCCTATCTTAGATCCATTTTTGTTTAATAATAAAACATTTGAAATGTTGTTGCCTCATAAAGCAATAAGGTTTTTTTATTTATTTATTTATTTTGGTTTTGTGATATGTATATTTGCTGCAGCCTGCAGGTAGCTACTTCAACTACTTCAGCTACTGAGCACACAAGTAGACATAGATTTATGGTTGTCATGATGGTTCACGTATCTTATATAGAATATTTTGTTACGTGATTAATAAGTTAAATATTACAATTTTTAATTTTAGTGTTCGTGCTGATTTTAAGAATGGAGAATTTAAGGGCTTGGCAAATTTTCAATTAGAAGAGGTAGAGTTCATTAGGGATGAAATCGCCATGGATTTATTGATTAACTTTCCTTCGCTGACTTTTAGTTCTGGTATTTGTTATTTTTTTATTAAATATATACGTATAACTTTATAAATTTAATGCTCTAACTTATGATCCTGTTTTTACAGAGTATTATACAATAAAAGGAAATATTTATCAAATAATACCTATAAAAGGCGAAGGAAAATTTGAGTAAGACTTTATTTTCACTTTATATGTTATTTAAAAATACTAATGGTGCTTAAATTAACTATAATATTTATTTACTTTTAGTATGGAAGTACATAATTACAAATTTAGAGGTAGAGTCTACGTAATGCAATCTAAGGATCAAAAATCTGTAATAATTCGTAATATTTCCCGTCCACAGTTTAATATGGAAAAAATTGTCGTAAGTATAATATACCAAGTATAACCTTTCTTCATTCACAACTAGTCTAAACAGGTTCTAAGTAAGTATAATATGTAAAAATGAAAATACCTACTAAGTATTTCTTTCACGATTGGAATAGCCCATACTCGTCTAAAATGCAGATATAATTAACTGTCTCAGCTTAACTTAATGATGTTATAGAATAATAATTATAATAAATCGTACTATAAATGTACCCATCTAGAGTTTGTGTTAGCAATACATTATTCACGCTCTACATAACCAATTTTATTAGCCACCGTTTGTCCATATGTTGATTCCTGTGAGATTTATGATCTTATTGTGTATTTAATTTTCATTTTATTCATTTCAATTTAATAGTTTTTCTTTACACTTACATTTTTTTTCAGTCTTATTCAGAGTTTGATAAAAATATTGACACCATAATAAATACTATTATCGACGATCTTCTGGCAAACTACCTCACCCGTTTCAACCAATACGTCTCTCACATCTGCGCAGATGATGTTATTGATTTACTGAATTATTTCCTGAACAAGCTCGATACTTGGACTATATTTGCCGTTCTATTGTTGTGAAATAATAAATTTAATAAAATTATTATTTATAAGTACATATCATATTGAAAAGTAAAGAATTAAAGTTAAACTATATATTATAATTGTTTTATTAATATAATTTTAATAATTTAAGGCGAGCGTAGCCGCGGGTTCCGCTAGTTACTCGTATACATATCCTTCTTCTTGAATCACTCTATCTATTAAAAAAACCATTAAAAGCCGTTGCGTAGTTTTAAAGATCTAAGCATACATAGGGACAGACAGACAGCGGAAAGCGACTTTGTTTTATGCTATGTAATAACTAGCGGGGTTCGCGCATGCTAAAAGTACAAAAAATATTTTTGACTTATGCTATTACCTACTTATAATGTACCAACGAATAATTCCCCATTTAAAGGTCAACCCTCTATTATAAGGACTACCTACTCTATATAACCAGCTATTGTGTTTTCCTGTGAAAATAAAATATTTGACTGTAATGAGTTATAGGTAGTCTGAATATTGACCATTATAATAATCTATTTATATCTAGCCTTTTAAACAAAAATAAAGTTCGGCTTATCCCTTTGGGTAATACGATGACACAGATACACAAGTTAAACAACGAATAATAATAATTGTCCTCTATGCGACAACTTCGCAAATTAGATTACAGATTACATTCTTTATACTATGTTACAAATCTAAATAAGTAAGTAGGCATATAAAAGCAAAAGGTCACTCGCTCATCACGAAATATTGAAAACCGCTTGACGTATAAAGATGGAATTTGGTAGAGAGGTAGTTTATAGTTAGTAGACTTCCGCTAAGAACGGATTTTGCGACAGGGATTAAGGAGGTCTAACGGCTAGTTTTGTGCTAAAATCTTAGAAATTTGGCAGAGAGCACCTAGGGACGAATCCCAGCGAAGTGAGGGTCTATGGCTAGTATAATATAAAAAAGTAAATTTTAAACTTTAAATGCTTTGTGTTTTAAACTAGGTACCAATAATATGAAACTAATATTAGGTAAAACAAAAATATCATAACAAAAAATAAACGTATTATTATATTGTTATCTATAGTTTAATCTCTCATCTACAAAAACATAATCTGTGAAAATAATTAAAATCTATATAATTAATCTAATAAAACGATATGATATGTTATATTATTGGCGTAATCACTATTTGTTGCAATCAAAGGTAAGTCGTATTTTATGGGTAATTTATACAGCCTAAGATTAATAGTTTCGTCGTTTTACACTCAGACCAAATACTTTTTATTTGGTCTGAGGTTTTACAGTTTCGTAAAATATTTTACAGTGCCTTTAGTAAATTTTGTAGATGTTTTACTTTCCATAATATTATGAAGAAAATCCTCAATCATATTTGAAGATATTTATATTATAAAGAGTCACGATTTATCTTTCCAGTTGTGATATTATGTAGTGGGTACACAGCAGAGTAATTTTTTGTCTCAAAAAATGTAAATATAAAAGTAGTATAATAGCTTTAAATCATACCTATGTAAATACAAATGTATCCTATTAATTATTGCTTATTTTTCAAATAACCTATTTGACATTCGGTCCAATTAAACTTGTAATCGTATCTATATTTACCTTATCACAACCATCAGCAACACAACAAGACTCATTTTCAACGTTAAAAAATCAATGTATGAAGTAAACGTGTTCATACAAACTACACTATGCTTTTCAATTAAATTGATATTAACTCAGTTCGTACGTACCGTAGACAAATGAATGTAAAATTTTATTTAAAAATACAAATATTACCTATAAATTAGGTAATCTGAAGGCCACTGAAAATTGTTTCAAGATGAAACTAGTTTTGGTTCTGGCATTATGCGCTATCGCGGCCGCTGCCCCTACGATCGAGAAGCATGAAGTTCAAGTTGTGGGTACGTACATCTTATGTTTTCCAATGTTGATTTTGTTAGCTACCTTGCATAAGTTAGCATGTAGGTATGACTGCACTTTTGGAGTTGCTGGGCTGAGTCACGAAGGACCAATTCTTGTTGTCTTTCTGATACTGAAATTTTCAGTAAACCGCGCCGTGTTTGGAAGACAGGACAGATGGAAGACTCCCACGTTCTTCGGAAAAACTGTAAAGACACTTTTTGGGCTTTAAGAATTAAGAGTAAAAGTAATAAAGTGTATAAATTGTATTTATGCCGAAACTATGGCTCAGTGATATAGGTAGCCATAACCAACATCGTTCGAGAGAACATAGTTAATTTTACTGCATACATACTGCGTACATTTAACATACTACTGCATATATTTAAAAATATGAAACTAAACCAGAACTCTGTACCTCCTGACTGTCTTATTTATTAATACTTGATTACAGTTTGAAATCTCAAAAATCCCGCTGATCAAGATGAGTCCAAACTAAAAGGTTTAATTAGTATTTAAGAATTTCATATACCTACCTATACTTATAGTTAATAAGGCTTTATTTATCTACATAGGTATTTTACAAAATTTTATCGGCCTCCTTGCTGGCAACATGTATCTATTGCTATATGTTCTTGATGTCGTTCTGCCACCTTTTTCTTTGTTATTTTCGTTCCTTTTGCCTGTTAGACCCTTTCCAATCTGTTGTTAATGTAACTAGACTACTAAAGCCTAATCACCAGCGCAGGGCAAAGGTATTCCGTATCATACTGCACTTGTGTGCACAAACATGAGCACACTTTATATTCCTCTTCGATCTTATTCCGATCTATTTAATACGCAGGGAGACGAGGTCAATTCCCTCATTGAATTTATAATGACAAACATTTCTATTCATGTACTATACGGTATACCAAAATGCATCATTATTCATTGCGTACGATTTACGCAATAATGATTAAATAATAATGATTAAATAATAATCAGAGGCCAATATTACCACGCAATATTTTAAAAACTAACCTTCTAGGTAGGTACATAACTATATCCGGCAAAAAAATAACCGCTGAAATTTAATGCTTCTTATATAGATAGTACATTTTATTTAGTATACCTATCTATATAACTGAGCTGTACCTACATAATATAATATTTTTTTGGGAAAACTTATTGAGATAGTCATTTTTTTCGATACAGAGGCCTAATTTATAGTTTTTAGAATTCTTTGTAGTATATCTGTTATGACTTTTATTCTGCATTATTTGCCTGTCTGTGATCGCATCACGAGAAAACCACTGGACCGATTTCGGTGAAATATATAAATGAAATATACGTATATGTAGTATGAATATAATATATAATAGCTGGT
Source organism: Boloria selene (assembly GCA_905231865.2). Taxonomy (NCBI): domain Eukaryota; kingdom Metazoa; phylum Arthropoda; class Insecta; order Lepidoptera; family Nymphalidae; genus Boloria; species Boloria selene. The sequence goes on from HG993133.1 coordinate 7,410,585, forward strand.
AATCCGGGTCCACATACTTTTTACTCAGGTATCATATTTTTATTGTGGGAAAGTACCTATCTTTCTTACCAATATTATAAGTTAAAGCAATGCAATAGGTATTAATATTTATTAAATAATTATATTATTTTCTTTTTAGAAAAAAATTTACAAAATCGTAATTGGATGGTGAACGTTCTCGTTCAGCAGCTTATCAACTTTATCCGTAACGTAATCAATAATGGAATTGATATACTTGGCATCCCACCTCTAGATCCTCTCAAATTGGAATCTTTTCACCTTGTACTGCCAACTGGGCTTGTTAAGTGAGTATACCTCATGTCTATTACATCATAAATAGACATAGATAAATATATGTAGGTGTCTAATATTATGTATTACACATTCAAATTGCAAAAAATTTAGTCATATTGCAACTTACCTACTTAATGGTTTCGCTGCAATGTACTTGTCGACATTACATGATGATTTAAAAAGTAGTAATTTAAACATTTATCCTTTTTTATAGCCTTGATTTGGATTTAAAAAATGCAGAAGTATCAGGCTTAGGTGGATTCGTGATGCACAGGAACCACTTAGATCTTTCCGAACTCTCATTCGACGTTGATCTGTCTGTCCCACGTCTCAACATCAGTACTGGTATTACAATTTAATATATAAGCTTACACCTAAGGTATAAAAGCCATACGCACAATCTATATAGCTAACGCTTGGGGCCTACATCATATTTAAACGTCTAGTCTGCGTATATTCTGCATTGATAAACTTAAAAAATGAAAAATGACTTTAAAATTGCCTTCTAATTTGACTTAAAAACAACGCGTTAACAGCGTGTTAAAACGTGGATTAGGTTTTAACGCGCTTTTGTTAACGCGATGATATAGGCCTTTACATTCTAAGCTGATACCGGGGTTAGCCTTGGAGAAATATTTTTTCAGCATATCTACGAAATATGTAAATAAATAAATAAATGCTTAAAATAGGAATCCTGCTTATTGAAAACAATTTTGACCGAATTGCATTTTCTTGTTTAACTCCATTTTAAATGTATTAAATAATTCACCATAATTTTACAGAGGTTTACAATCTTACTGGCGATTTATTAACGGCACTACCAATTTACGGGATGGGTAAAGCTGAGTGAGTAAAAAAATATGGTTAATATTATTAATTTATATCAATGACGTATTCGTTTATATATCTAATATTTATAATTCGGTGGTTTTTAGATTCACTGTAGAAGATTTCAGATTGAAGGCTAAATTATACCTTAAACAATCAGAGAATGAAAAAGCTGTTATAATTGATAGAATTGAAAAAGTGGATTTTGATCTTCCTTTAGTCAAGGTTAGTATTTTGTTAAAGTGAAACCTAAATAACTCTTTTAATACAATATTTTTTGACAACATTTTTTGGGCAACTGTAAAAACAAGAGGTTTAAAATCACTTTAAATTAAAAAAAATAGTAAAAGAAAAATAAATAGAAAAATTAACATTAATTTATACTTATTTATTAGAACTTGTACACTTTCAGGCCAACTTGAGTGGAGCGATAGGAGGTGGCGACATTGATAATGTTGTGAATGCTATTATTGAAGAAGTGCTGGTCGATTATGTTAATCGATTTCGCGGAGCCATATCCTCAGTCGGTGTCCATGCTGTCATCACATTCGGAAACCCTATCCTAGAGCAGCTCGATACTTGGCGCTTCATCGCACCCCTTTTACCCCGACCCCGACCACAATGAAATAATACAACAAATTGTAAAACATTCATTAAATATTAATTGAAAACTGATATTTTATTACTAAATTAATTGAAAATAAATGAAAATAAACTTATTAAGAAAAATGCATTTTTACTTATGTTAAACTTGAAATGCCATGTAACACACATTTCATAATTAGAAATTTTGTAGGTACCTATGTAACGATTTTATCGCTAATCGTAGGTAGTGCAAGTATTATTGTACCTATTATTATTTTTTTAAACACATTTTTTCTTTTTTGCTATTCAATACCACTCATATACGGAAACTAACACTTGAACACTAAATATTTGTGCATTATACAGTATACACATTATTTTGAACGTATCATTTAATGAACATTCACTGGTCACTGGTATTTTTATGTACATAATATGTAGATATAGAGGCAGACATTTTCATCACCACACTTCCCGACATATTTTATTAATGTCCAACTGATATCCTTCTGCACAGTCATTATTGTCTACGGGAGAATCATCATATGCTATGTTTCTAATTATCACATCATATTCCTGTATGGGTTCTTCAAAAATATCTCGAATAACGGTTGCTGTCAAATTTCTAAATAGTAACACGATATAAATTGTAGTGATAATAATTACTTTTCGCCACATTTCAATAAGGCACTATCTACTGTATAGTACTAAGGTATGGGATAAAATGAGCACTAAACAAGTCATATGCCCGCTCTACCGAGGATATGCATGAAGGTCAAGCTATACTTCCGTTAGTTTAGCCCACGCAGTCTGCGCAATTTATATGATTACACCCTATTAAATAATCATTCACATGATTTATTTCGAATATTTTATAAAACTAAAGCGAAATTCATACATAACAAAAAAGTTACTAAATAATTTTTAATTAACGTATACGAAAAATTTGGTAGAGTAGGTACATAAAATGTTCTTATTAACATACTGCACTGCACTATGACACTATACATATATTACTAAAAAATCTACTTAGAAAATTTGTGTATTACTTTTTAACCGTGAAAGTAGTCCCATAGGTGTAGAGAGAAAAAAAGAAAAAGTGATTAAACATTCAATAATATCGAGTGAACAAGAAATGCACTGAAAGTTAGAAAATGACATAAGTATTAAGAAATGAATTTATTTTGTAATTTTTATAATTTAAAGGGTTAAGGGAAACGTAATATGGAAAAGCGTAAACAAAAATAATTTATAATAACATTATAAAACTGAAGAGCTCATTATTTGTTTGGTTGAACGCGTTAATCTCAGAAACTACTAGTTCGTATTGAATAATTATTTTTGTGTTCTCGTACATTATACCATCACGCTGCGACCGCAGTATCAATAAAAATGTTGTAAAATCGGGAAAAGTTATTCATTTTTACTTTGAGATTCCGCCGCGTACGCTACGTAAACGGTTAAAGTTATGCAAGAATGTATAACGGAATGGCTTCCCGCTTCAGTTAAAGTTTAAAAAAAAGTCCGCGATATGGTAATCTTTGTTCTTTAAAATAATCCATTTGCGATAATAAGTTTTGAAATTAATTGTTATTGGTTTAAAAATTTGGTCGTCTAAACGCTGGTCTTTTCACCAACTATAGTTATGCTGATTAACTACACTTTTTATGAATAAAAAGAATACTATAAAACTGTAGCAACGCTATGTGCACATACCTATAAGGTACTGGACTAGGCGTGTGTAACTCTTTACGGAACCGACTCACTGTTCCGAATCACTAAAGTGATTCAAAAGATTGGTTCACTCGCAACATTTCAATTGCTTCATTTGAATCTGGAACATTAGCGCGACACGTAGCTCGCGTTCCGTATGAGCGGTGAGCGAGAGATACAACTAAACTATTGAATCGCGACTCTCGACTTGCGAGTGAGCGGGCGAAATAATTAAAATCTATACAAGTCAGAAAGAGATAACAAATGAGAAGTGTATCACTTAATTCGTACGGATTTTCGGTGTCGGTATTCATGTACGTAAAAATGACCACTAAGGCGCTTACGTATCAAATACTATACAGTCGTTTTTTGCATGTAATGTTTGCATTAACAAGTTGCCATTTTACGTTGATGCGGCATTTGTCATATAGTTTATGTTCGTTCGCGCCTGTTTACGAAAACTTAATTGAGTTCTGTTTAAGGTAAATTACAATTTTAAGTCAAACCATAAAAATATATATATATATATATATATATATATATAATATAAAAATTCACTGACACAGTAATAAACACTCGCGACGTAACTCAATGTATTCGAAACATTCTGTATATTTTATATCTTTTGAGTCGATGATTCAAATGAGCCAAATGAGACAGCCAAATGATATCAGTGTTCCGGAACATTTCAGTGATCCAGATGCAAATGTTCCAATCGCAAAAATGATATACTTTGCCCCACAGACATATAATTTATTATATGTCTGTGACTTTGCCCACTGCTATACTGGACGTATCACAAAGCGAGGGTCACTAGTTCCACAGATCACATAATACTAGTAGTTATTTAAACAAACATACAAAAAACTATTTTCACGTCTTAACGAAACAGCTTAAGCGTTTAATATAATAATTTTATCCTAAGTTTAAAAGCAATTGGATGATCAGTTTAAATAAAAAACGAAAGAACTTTATAAACGAACTTTATAAAAATATTATAAAATAGCAAATTATTATTAACATGAATAAAATATATTAGTGTAAAGTTTACAATATATTACTACGAAAAAATAAATAAAATCCTTATTAAAATAGGTCAATACATAATATTACATCTTTGAGTTTTTTAAATAGTTTTTTTATTACAAAATAAAGCAACTTTTAAAATAGTGATAGTTATCACAGTATATTGTATAATATCTATAATAAGTTAACTTAAAAAAATGTTAACGGAATCGTTAATTTCCGTTACATTTACGTTCTCAAATCCGTTCATCGTTAATCCAATACCTACTATTTACCAAGCACCGCGCCGCGCCACACCGCTACGAACGTCAAAAACACGAAGTGCGGCGGGGCACGTGCCGTGAGTGTAACGAAAACGCCTGACCCCAGTGACTTCCTCCCACGCTAGATGTTTCCCGCGCGCACGCTCACTCGCCCGAAACTTACTTACTTCGCCGAGTGCCTCCGCCTGGAGTTCCCAGGGCGTATCACCCGCCAGAAGCATGGTCACCATAAAAGACACCGTACGGTATGCGCAATTGGGCCCTGTTCAGGGCGGAGAGGGCGTCGATCTAAACGGAGGCACTTCCTCGAAATGCCGAGAAGCTTTTAAGTTCAAAAACCTAAGCCAACAGATTTTATAAATAGGTAGGTCATTAGCGCAATGATGTAAAAAATGCATTCTTAATCACGTGTTAACGGATTAACGATTAACGTTAACTTGATCTTCCTAAATGTAACGCTTTAACGTTTAACGAAGTTAACTTTCTTAAGTAACGGATAGTGATTAACGAGTTCATTATTCCCTATAGCTATGATATCAAAAGTCAACACGCGGTAACAAGTTAACGCCTTTGGAAATCATAATAGCAAAAACTTTTTTACGCGGGTTCCATAAGAATGGTCGACTTTATTTGTACAATACATAAATTATACTAATTTATTTATAAATTGTAGACTAACAATTAACAGCAACTAACAGCTGCCACTAGCAACCCCAGCTCAGCAATCTGATAATATTACAAACAATTATATTTTGAAAGAAATCATCAAACAGATCATTCTTATACAATTTTGCAACTCATTTGAAAATATGTAGTATATCTGTGATTTAGTAGAGCTTAGATATAGATTGGATTCCGGTTGTCACTTTTATTACACATCTTGATTTTCTAATAATAAGTAAGTAAGTATTCATCAGCACACATGTAAACATAGGAAAAAAGACAGATTTTACAGATCACTCGAATGATGAATAATATTACTTGTAAACTGTAAAATGAGAGCCAAATAAATTTTATACATAAACCTTAATTATTAATGTATAAAACATTCTAAAATGAATTTCAAGAACAATTTTTTGTTTATTATCTACAACAATGAGACAAAGACTACTATTTAAAAAAAAAACTTATTATATTTGAACAGTTAAATAATATATACACAGAGCAGTAACAACAACAAGGACAGTTACAAGGAATTCAAGCTCAAGATTTGACTTGGCTAATACAATTTATACTTTTATTTATCATCAACTTATATCTTGTTTACGTAACAATGTTTACACAAATTACTATGAAAAAATTGGGTTTGCTGGAAAACTTAACCAAGACATTTATTTTACAATAATAATACTATAGACTTGTATTTCCCGCGGCCCTGCCCGCGTTCTAAAGACCGGAAACAATAGATTTCACATACCATGTGATATTTTATGGCCGGTTTTAACCATTTGTTGAGATTTCTCGGAAATGAAATATTTTTCCGCAATAAAAAGTATCCTATGTATTGACTTTTTTTGGTTTGGTTTTCTCGTGATGCGGTCACAGACAGACAAACAGACAAAATTCTAAAAACAATAGATATGTATAGAGGACACAGACTATAACAAAACTTTTGAGAAAATTTGTTTTTAAATGAATTTAATTTTATCAAATTTAGTGTTTAATGCCATCACTATTTTATATTTCACTGTAAATAAAAATAAGTATTATTAACTTCTAAAAGTCCCCACTGTAGAGACATGGCCCTACCCATTAAGGGTGTAAGTCTAGTACTAAAAAACTAGCTCATGTCATGGCAGCCCCGACAGATATTATTATCTCGCGTTACATTTATTTTTTAAGTCGGAGGTTTTGGAAATATTTTATCCTTTTTCCAAATACTTTTTAACCATCTTGGGTTTTTTTCAAATTTTTAATACTTAATCAATGACATCATAAGTAATTTTGATGTACAAACAAGCTTTCATGTGTAAATACATGCAATAAATGTAAAAAAATTATACATCAACACTTTGGTGGAGGTGGAGCTTGTCTCTCACGGGGTTTCGGTGGTTGCTGACGTTCTCTTGGTTGAGGCGGTGGATTAGCAGTAACACTTTTAGGCTCAGGGGGTGGTTGTCTTGGTCTCGGATCAGGAGGTGCTTGTCGAAGTCTAGGTATTGTAGTTGTTTTTGTTTTCTCCATCTAGTAAAATGTGTTTGGCTGTTTAGTACTTTCAAGGGGAAAGTATTAAACAGCCTAACTGATTGGATGATTCATTAAGGCATTAAACAAGTATAAGCAATACTACACTGGTTTTCAGAGCTGAAAGGCAGATTACCATAAATATGTACACAAAAAGAAGCTACATAGAAAAAAATATAAAGCATTTACTTGAGGATGATTTATATTAGACATTTGTAGTAATGAATGTGCAAATAATTTATGTACATCAGTTCCATTACATTACTTTTACTGGTTTGTTGATTTTCGAAGTCCATTACGTAGATTTTTGTGTACATATTATACTTAATATTATAATAACTACCTCTAAGCTGTCTTAAAACTAATGAATACATTTCGAAACATTTTGAATAATAATTTAACTGCGCATTTAAGTAGAAACAGCAGACCCAACCCGTACTAAAATAATACATGCATGATGCAAATAGCATAATATGGAAAAATTCGTGAACTCAATAGTAATAGTAATAAAGATAAAGATAGAAATTATTTGGTACTACATACCTTTTTGAATCAAGTTAATAAATTGTAGATAATATGTAACCAGTGTTGCCAGTGGCAGATAGTGAAAAGTAACACGAGACAGCTCAAAAAGAAACATTTTCAAAAAAAAAGTAACATTATTTTATTTTGCCGTGTTGCCGATGTCAGATTGCCGTGTGTTATGGTAAAAGTTAAAAAATTGCCGTGTCTCATACAAATGTAACGAAAATGTACACTTTTGTACCTTGTTCCTATAGTTTTAGTAGCGAAAAACCAGGGTTCCTTAGATAATTTATTAAAATATATTAGATTAACAAATTTTATTTGAACAACTTTGTTAAAAATTATAACCATAATATAACTGTCTGATACCACTATGTAATACTTATTTCTTCTACTTTTTCTTTCTTTAAATCGTATTTTGATCTAACATTTGTTTGGTTGGTTTAAAATTAGTTCGACTTCCTATACTAGTTATATAAGATTATTTATTGACTAAACATAAATAGTAAAGTTAATCAGTTGAACGGTGTTATAGATTATATTAAATTTTGTTATAGACTAGCTGTTACCCGCGGCTTAATGCGCGTGTATTGTGCTTGTGCGCTGATTGCCGTGTTTCAGGATACGGCAACGATTGTTCTGCCGTATACCATGTTTTTCTGGTAATGGTCCCCAAATACCGTATAACACGGCAATTGTCGTGTAAATGGCAACCATGAAACGAACTGAGACTAACTATGACATTACGTGACATGTGCGCCAATACAACAAACGAAATTCCGTTCCGAAACGAGATGCGTTCCGTTTCATGACTAATTTTGGTTGATGAAAAAAAATATTTTTGCTACTTCCTTAAAATAACGTAAAAGTAACATTTTGAGTCGTGTAACATGTAGGTAACATGAGGTAGTGAAAAGTAACGTAAAATGTTACAAAAGTAACATTCTGGCAACGCTGTATGTAACAGCGTAATTTGACTTTGTGGAACACAATAACTTTGTATCATAGATTTATTCTTCAAATCAAATAAAATTTTAGATACCATTCACAAAGTTTTTCATTTTTAAAATATATTCCAACACTAATACATAAGATTGGTTCACATAAAATTTAGTTTATTTATTTGCATTCTCAATAATTTCAAAACGTCATTCAGCAATCAGCATTCAGCAATATTCGTATTAACTAATACTTAATCTGTGGCAATATTCAAGCCTTCAAGGGAATTCCCTTTATACATGTAGCAATTACTCTATCATCTATGGGAAATTTCATTACGTGCGGAAATCGGAAGGAATGCGAATGCGGGTCCGTCTCCGCTCCGTGCGTGGGATGACAGATGCTTTGATTATATTATTATATTCTAAGGACCGATGATTGATGAGGACAGAGGAATTTGCATTTTATATTTTGACGATTTGATTACATTTTTACAAAAAAATAAAATAAAATCTAAATAGATAATAGAAGAGAAAAATTAAAATAAAATCTAGTATATAATTAATAATTTACTCTTTGGGTCCCATATTATGATATTATCTTGCAATGAAGCCCAATTTCAGTGTGGTGAGTACGGTCTAGAAGAAGGACAGGTCTAACAACAAGAACAATTTTAGTAATGAGAGATTTATACGTTTTGTGCTATAACTTCCGAGCCTCGCGTCAACGCCGCTGCACGTCGTTGCTATCGATGGGTGCTGCACTGCGCATGCCGATTGCCGATTGAGTGATATTTTGCATTGTCAAATAAATCACTGTTACATTATTTTGTTGAATTTTGCGATTTTGTTGTTATATTTTTGAAGTGAAACTTCTTTAGAATCGTTGTGATTTTAAACTCGATGAAACGAAAAAATAAGTCCATTGATCCAAGAGTTAGCCTTAATTTAAATTCAAGTTTTACTCTTCTGACATGTGTACTTTGTACACACGCACTTTTTTTTGTTATTTAACTGTTTTGATCGGTTTTGAAAAGGTTTCGGGATAAATATCACGTGAACGTACACACCTCAAAAATCGGTCAAAATTACACACAGTTCACTCGTCTATCGTCATGCATCTGGCGGCTATATATTGAAACTAGTGTCATCATTAAGCTTACGTACCTCCACTACTGTTGTTGCTAGACCTTCTTTTTAAACCGTGGTGGTGAGATTAGTACGATCATGTAAATTGTTATATAACTTATAACTTCTCTTTATTATCATGCATCTGGTTATTTACGGCAAAAAATTGAAAACCATCACAATCATTAAGCCGACGTACCCCACTACTGTTGTTACAAAACATGTGCTTGAGACACTTAACTTTAACAATTAATAAATGGGTATTTAATATTATTCGTATGCATCTATGCTTTTTACAATTATTTGTTGATAAATGCTAAACGAAATAGATTTTTTAAACAAAGCTAATCCGATCTATAGCTTAATTTGTCTGCTAGACAATATACACGAGTTCTTTCGTCCACAGAATTTTTGCATGTGCATCTTAATCAAACTTGGTGCAGATCGTATTTCATAGGTAATTGTTTTTCTTGTTTAGACTGGTCGTAATCATCATTATTAACTCATATCACCTGTATGGAACAGGTTATGTGGGGTTCACTGACTAGAAAAGTTATTTCTACTCACTTAAGCCCTCCTCCATCTTAATGTGGCCGACGCAGGATCACTGACGCATTCAACCATGACGCCAACTGAGAGGTATCTGGAGTGAACTACATGGCATTTTAATAATATTGAAGTATTGGTGGTAGTTGTCAGTCGTTAATATAATTAAAAGTTCTTGACTTATGCAAAATTTCTATTTTAGTTATAAGTAAGCTCGATAAACATATATTAAAATATAAATATGGTTAAAGGAAAATTAAAAATACAAGGGGTTTTCAGTCATTGTATTGGCTCGAACGAAAATACCGCTGTTATATTATTTCATACTTTCTAGAATGTCCCATTGCTGAAATATTACTGTAGATAAATGGTTATTATAAACGTAAAAAATATTATATTTATCACAAAAAAGAATAAACTTGAAATTTGAAGTAAGATATAAAATTATAAGTGAACAAATTAATTTTAGATTACTTTTATTATTTTAACTTCTCACTCTTGTGTTGTTAAAACTATTAATAAAAATGAATGAATTTGAATGAATGAACGATACAATCAAAGACAAAGTCATCATCCGTGAAGATTAAGATTGAATAAAACTGCGAATGAAAAGTGATTTCTGGGAGAAAAATTGAAACCTTTTCATGTGATTTTGTGAATTTGTGTTTGTGAAAAATTCATTGTAGACTGTGATTGTAAAGTATTTTTGGAGAAAAGTTCCCAAAAAAACGTACCGCTTGGTAGTAATATGAGTAATGATACCAACCAAAATGGAACAGGTCTAGAGCAGCAGGTCGGTACCTCATGTACATGTACTTTGTATTGATTTTTACTGTACTATATGAAATTCTAATAACTTATAGTCATAATGGTTTTATATGATTTTAATATAAAACCTCTTGTTATTCACGGTGACTCATAGTTAAAATACTAACTACAAAATTTAGCTTTACGTGTCTTGGCATAACCAACATGGCGACCAGGGTTCTTCTAAGGTATCTGATTGATTTTATGAGTTAGCTATAAAACTTCTTTTTGCTTATTATTTATTTAGTTCCTTGTCTTGTATTAAGCCGTAACCTCTACGAATTGCGATAGTTTCTTCAATTTTATTGTAAATACATTTTGCTACCTTTATAATTATGAAATTTATCAATAAAAGTAATATTGAAACAATGCAAGGATTTATATTTTATATTTAATATTATAGGTAGCAAGGGATTGTATTATAAAATCATAAATAAATTTTATCACAATACTAGGTAAGTCATTCCATTATACCTATAGCTAATTGTGATACATGCAGATCTCATTACATGAAATAAATCTTATTGATACTCATATTAGTATAATAACAATATTTTTTTTATAGAAGATTAAAATATTGCCTGTTACAATGCTTAGGAATGTGTTAAAGAGGAATTAATGTAGTATTTTATTTAAATTAGTATATCACAGCTTCCTTTAGTTATAAAATGATAAGAACTATCAAAATTAAAAGTCACAATAGTGAATCATGTGAAACATTGGTGGAAAGTTCATTGACACATTTAATGATTTAAAAGAGTACGGTTAGGTTTTAATATTTTTTTAAAATTGATATAATTACTTTGTTATTTTAAGAAAGAATATCTTTTTATATTAATAAACTGTTGTTAAGAAAATATAAATGTTGAATGGCTGCTACACTAGTTCCATTGTTAGACATTTTTAATTGACTTTATGCTTAGATTTTTATACGAAAATTTAATTTAAATATACTTTGTAGTAGCTCTTTCTGAATTTTTATAATTAATAAACAAGATGAAACTGGTTAGGAGCCAATAAATAAAAAGTAACCAGATCCAGATTTATGCTATTATGCCAAATGTTGTATATATTATCATTAAAATTGAAGTACTTATTGGATGCATTTAATTACAGCTTGCTGGTCTGGACTTGCAGCCTCAGGCTCCTAAGAGTACTGGCCGCTACATACCTCCTCATCTGCGTAGGCAGTTGGAGGCAAAAGGTTTGTAAATTTTTATTTTTTTTCTTTATCAATAGATCAAAATAATGTTTTAGGCAATCTACAGAAGTGTTTTGTTTTATTGGTACAATTTTTATCTTTGATAATTTAGGCTTGCTGCCTGTTTAAACAAATCAAAATAATTGGTTCAAACTTTTTTAGTGGTTAAATTTTGGATTTGGATGCAGGACTGACTTGATTGTTATTTGCTTGGTGACTTTTATTGAAGACAACCTACTAGAGATATAATGTGAACTTATCATTTTAATAATAATTATTGTGATTTACATGCGCTTATATAATCCTATTTGATTAGCCAAAGCAAAACTTCAATTCAATTCTATTGAAACTTAGGTATAGCTTTATATTATATCACTACATAGTATAAAACAAAGTCGCCTTTTCTGTCCCTATATCCCTATATCCCTATGTGCGCTTAAATCTTTAAAACTACGCAACGGATTTTGATGCAGTTTTTTTTAATAGATAGAGTGATTCAAGAGGAAGGTTTATATGCATAACTAGCAGATCCCGCGGCTTTACCTGTGCTAAATCTAGGGAAGAGCCCGAGCGAAGCGAGGGCGAGTCGCTAGTTTATATATATATTGTTCCTAATAAATTTATTTTAACTAGCTAATTCATGACTCTGCACATTGGGGATATAGTTATTCTGTATGTTAATGATTGGTAACACCAATGTTGGAATATGATAGTGTTACAATATATATAATTATTTCTACTATCATTTAATGTAAATGTTTATTGTCCAGGAGAAGAACCTAAGCGATCCAGCTTAGATTCTCGTCCTAGCGACGCACGGGACAACCGTTCATCATTCGGAGGCAACTCTAGAAACTACGACCGTGGTGGTCGGCGCGACGACCGCGACCGTGACCGCGACCGTGAATACGATCGCGGCTACGACTCGCGATACCCGCGCAGAGACCGCGGTGAGTATATCTTCTAGCTTTTTTACTAACAAAGAAATTTTAGACCCGTGTAGGTACTATATGCATCGTAGTTATCTACAGTTACTAGAGTAGGGAGGTCCAGTTTCAGATTATGATTACAATTGTAATTATAAGAATTGCTAGATATTTAAATCTATATTAGTTTATTGAGATCCAGATTGAATGTTGCTGAGATTGCGCTTAGTAGGTGTTTTCTAACTTATGTACTAACAAAGAACTTTTAGACGCGTATATTGTGCATCATAGTTATTTAGCATAACTATTGATATATAAGGAATTTTAATATTTGATTGCATTTTTACTTGTTATTTTAATAAAAGGTCGGGCTACCTATTATTAACTGAAGGTTCAAATCAATACAGTTACTAGAGTTGAGACTTGTTTGATCGAATGGCAGGCAGCGTGTATATCATTTTCGCATGTATAACATTTATTGAAGGTCATGTGAAAGCTTATACTGTATAAACTCTTATATTGTAATTCTGTTTATAAACCGTTCTATTAATATGATTGTTCTAATTGATATGAGTGGACTAGGTTCTTATCAAATAAGCATAGTAGGTATATATTATTCTTCATATGTCGTTGCTTACAATTCGCATCAAATATCACTATGTATCTCCTAAACTTATATTAATACAGCTTGCGCGTTGTATAATATAATACTAGCAAACCTGGCTTCGCTAAGCATAAGTTAAAAGAAATTAAACTGTTTTTATAATTTTCTAATAAAATAAAAGTAGCCTAAGTTACTTCTTATAACATTAGCTATCTACGAGTGAAAGTCCCGCAAAATCGGTCCAGCCGTTTAAAAGATTAGCCAGAGCAAACAGACAGACAGACAAAAAATAAAAAAAATGTTTTTTGTTGTAAGTAACGTTTATACCTTCGAATGCATTTAGTGAAAAGCTGTTAATTTGAAATTGAAAACAGACACTTTATTTATATGTACTGATTTATTCTGTTCCACAATACATTTTCATTCATCTTATGTCACAACCTACTTTTGAGATACTATACTGGACTAGCAGCATTAAAAAATTGCTTTGTTGGCAAAGATAATAACTTATTACTTTTAATACAATTAATTATTAATTAAATATTAACTTTTGCGGTATCCACAAACCTCGACATAAGTCCTATTTCACTAAATCCATGCTCGACTCTGCGGATTAAGGACAATACATACATAATCTATACCATATATTATAGATCAACGATCAATCCAAACCACGAGTTAATTAAATAAGTTAATGTGTATGCATATATTGATTATCGTTATATTACTGTTTACTACTGAATTAATAATAAAAAAAAATGTATAGTGTGTTAATGCCTTTATTCACATCCCATTTCGATAATAAGTTACATTCCATATTATATCTTCTTGTTCAATATATTTAATTTTGGATTCCGACCTTATTATTACTGAACTAGCCTTTCCCGCAGCTCCGCTCGCGTTCTAAAGGCTCAAAATCAAACGAAATATAAATATAATAGCCTATAGCCTTCCTCGATTAACGGACTATCCAACACAAAAAGAATTTTTCAATATGGACCAGTAGTTCCTAAGATAAGCGCGTTCAACCAAAAAAACAAACTCTTCAGCTTTATAATATTAGTATGTATTACATCTCATATGTCGTAGTTTGGTTAGGTAAAGTAATCGATGCGTAGCTAGAATTTTCCACTCTTCCTTTGTTTTAAATTCAGATTAGTTTTTTATAGTGAGTGAGGTGTGACCTACTTTCTAGTAAGGTAATTAAATCCTGGAAGACATTTCAGACTATAAACTTTTATAAACTTTTAAATTTTTTATCAAAATTAAAAACAACCGGGCTATCACTTACCAAGGGTGCGGAATATATTCGGTCAAATTTATTATAATGATGAAATATGTCTAGAAAATAGTCAATATATAGATAACAGATAGATTTTTAATTGTTATTGATCTTAGGGTTATTAGGTCGGCCTTTTATGACCTTATTTTGTTTTATTGTAGATCATTTTTACTTTATATGATATTATCATTATTTTCCATAAGAGCCATAGGGACTAGTTCTCAAATACGTTGAGAACCCTGGGCTGAGCCCGAAACGCTTATATATAAATTTGCACCAGTGAAGTTCTATTATAAATGGCAGGTGTTTCTTCTCCCTGAAATGGTTACATGGATTTGATCGATGAAATTTAATATATAAGGTAGTAAATAAGTATTCAAATTCAAAAGCAGTAAGAGCTCAGTAGTAAAACTTATCAAAGTGCCCTCTTCATTTGACTCTCTTGTATAAAAGAGAGAATTGTACCAGAAGGGCGGAATACAAACAAATCTTTTCCACTTTTGACTCAGTCTCTCTTCTTTCTTTTTTTTTTTAACTGTTCTCCGTTATGGCGTAATCGAGTAAAAACTGTCCATCCAAACTTTCGCCATAACAAAAGTGAACAATTATTTACTTAGGTCGTGATACTGGATACCAAAATGGCGAGTCAGACCGGTGGTCAGAGTCGGACCGGTGGGGAGGTAGCGGAGGAGGCGGAGGGCGGGCCACCGCGCCCTCGCGCGACATCCGCCTGCAGCGGAGCGACGAGGACGAGCCGCCGCAGCCGCGCAACGACCGCTGGAAGGAGCCGGAGCCGCGCCCCGAGGAGCGCTCAAACTCGCGCTGGCATTCGGACGACGTGCGGCGCACTTCGTCTCGCAGGGATGAGGTAGTGACTGCTTATTTTCTCACATTTACATGTTTGATTTGGTAGTAATTGACATTTTATTAAATTTTATTTCATTTATTTGCGAATGTTTGGTATTTTCATCTTTGGATTTGTTTTTCAGTTGTTGTCATACGATTTTTTTGTTAATGTGCCAAAAAAATAGTGCTTGTGTATAAAGTTAATAATTAATAATTATTTTTTGTCGGTTTGCACACTCTATTTTTCATAAACACCAGACATCACAATATGCTTGGGATTAATTAAAAAAAATAGAGCGTAATTATAAATTATCTATAAATAATAATTTGAATTATAGAACGACTGGACGATCCCGCTACCTCGCGACGAGCGGCAGGAGCTGGACCTGTTTGGCACTGGAAACACAGGCATTAACTTCTCCAAATATGAGGATATACCGGTTGAGGCCAGCGGCGAGAACGTTCCGGACTTCATTACTAGCGTGAGTTATTTGCTTGTGGAACTAAACAATTTGTCATACATAAATAATTTGTGTATCGTTATACATATTATATTGCTTTTAATATATAAATATTTTACATACTTATTATGTAGTCTTCTACTTCACTGACTTAGAAGTGTGACCTATTTGACCCTCTATTTGACCCTCATGCAGTGGGATGGCTGCTGCTCTAAATTTATCTGTCCACTTAAGAGTGACCATGCATCCTCTCTTATATTATTTTATGTTAATAATCACTGTTTTTCTGTATATTTGTACTTACTATAAATTTTTGTTAAAGTTATACAAATTGTGTGTAACTAATGAACATTTTGTCTGTACAGTTTGAGGATGTTAACCTGACAGAAATAATGCGCTCGAACATAGCGCTCGCACGTTACGACAAGCCCACGCCGGTGCAGAAGTACGCGATACCGATAGTGCTGGGCAGGAGAGACGTGATGGCGTGCGCGCAGACCGGCTCCGGCAAGACCGCCGCCTTCCTCGTGCCCATTCTCAACCAGATGTATGAAGCGGGGCCCGTTAAACTTGTAGGGTGTGTACTGTATTTACTACTACCTTCTATAATACATGTTTTTGTTATGTTGTTTTAAATTAGTTTTAGTTAAAAGTCCCATAGGCTATGTTTTAAGATTTTTTTAAAATTTTATTATATTTAATATTACATAATTAATTGTAATAAGTATATTATAGTTTTTACTGTATGTATGCATAAGGATTATCAATTTTTGTTTGTATAATTTGAACTTATGGAAATAAAAGTCAAAGTAGCCTATGGTAATCTAATGCCCATTCATAATGAAATAAAGTTGAAATTCCACACTTAGGAAAAACTAGCATCATTTGCAGATCTTTATTATACTATACTTTTTTGCTTTTTTTACTGTAGTAACTAAACCGTTTAAATAATTTTTTTCCAGACCCCTTAAACGTAAACAGTATCCCCAGGGGCTCGTGCTGGCACCTACGCGTGAGCTCGCCACACAGATATACGACGAGGCCAGGAAATTTGCCTACCGCTCCCGTGTCCGACCCTGTGTCGTGTAAGTGTTATATTGCCATCTTGTCTAATAATTTACTTTATTTACATTTAAATTTTACACAATATGTAATTTAATTTGACATTGTTATCTTAGTTTTACCTATGTAATCAATTTTCCTTACAACATTTATATTTTTAGAAATTACCATTTATTGATGATAGGTCTGTCAATTTTAAAGTAATAATGTGTTAATATAGTATAAGAGCTATCTTTACTGTAATTAAATTAAATTTGATAACCCGTCATAGATTAAAAATGTCGTAGAAATGGTAAATAAAATACACTAATTAATCAATAAATTGATGTTGACTTTTGAATTTAATGTACAGATACGGCGGCTCCCCTATCCTAGACCAGTTCCGCGAGCTCGAGCGCGGATGCCACCTCCTCGTCGCCACCCCCGGCCGACTCGTGGACATGCTGATCCGCGGTCGTGTCGCCCTGGACCACTGCCGCCATCTTGTCTTGGACGAGGCAGATCGTATGTTGGACATGGGTTTCGAACCTCAGATCCGCAAGATTGTTGTAGGCCACTCGATGCCCAAGACAGGCGAACGTCAAACCCTCATGTTCTCCGCAACCTTCCCCAAGCAGATACAAGTGCTAGCGCAAGATTTCTTGCATAACTACGTGTTCCTTGCTGTAGGACGTGTTGGATCCACTTCAGAAAATATTACCCAAAAGGTTTGTTTTTAAATTTACAAGCTTATAGGTAAAATTATTCAATTAGTATTTAGAATATAATAGTTAAAATAATAATTGATGTATTTTTTTGTTTGTAACTAATGTTTATTTATTTATAGGTGGTATGGGTAGAAGAGCCAGATAAGCGATCCTTCCTGTTGGATCTATTAAATGCATCTAATTTACGCTCGCGAACTGAAGAAGACCAGCTGACTCTCGTCTTCGTTGAAACTAAGAAAGGTAAAGAATAAACTCATGCAGGCAATTAAAAGAAATTTAATTAATAACATCCATACTTAGTATCAAACACTATCAAATTTAAAATGGTATTTATATTTATGAATTACTAAAAATGCCAGAGTTAATATTATAATTACTGGAACTAAGACTATGTAAAAGATCATCTTATTCTAACGATGTTCGCGTAAGTCTAAGAAAGTTTTTTGTTTTTTTTTACAATAGGAGCGGACCAGTTAGAGGAGTTCTTGGACGCTGAAGGGTACCCAGTGACGTCTATCCACGGCGATAGATCCCAGCGCGAACGAGAGGAGGCCCTCCGCCGCTTCAGATCCGGGCAGACACCTATACTTGTCGCCACTGCTGTAGCTGCTAGAGGTAATTTTGCTAATATTATATGACATATTAAGAGGTTGATAAGTATATATGTAGTTGAATTTATTGAAGTGATACTTCTTTGCGCGCATGTTATGTTATAAAGCTCAAGGCTGCATCATGGAAAATATCATTGTTGCCATAATAATTGTTTGCAATAGAGTAACCATTGGTATTCTGTAAAATTATGTCATTTCCATTGCTGTCTTCTAAATTACTATTTTTACATTTGTTTCCAAAATATATTTTTAAATATAGTTTGCAAAATATTTATAACTAGCAGTTGTTAAGTTTTGCTTTATTGAGGTTTGTCTCTTAGAGTATAAGCCATAAATGTAAGAATTTATGAAGACTCAAAGATTTGATTATAAGGAACCATTGAAGTTTCAATTGTAAGTTAGCTAACACATTTTCATAGGAACTTGATTTTTTATTCATTGTTTTATATTAAGAGTATATGTAGTAGTAACACTACACACGTAAAATATGACTGAGTCAGATCTCTATCCTGTGTGTTATACAATGAAATGCTAAATATATAACTTATATAGTAGCTAGGTATATGATAGTGAATATTATAGTGTCACACAATCTGATGATAACTGTTGATTATAGTGATTATTATTTACTCCATTGACATCTTTATCATATTTAATTTTTTTACTCCATGTATATATTACTGATTTTAACTTTTTATGAAAAGTGTCCTTCATTTTATTATTTGACCATTTCTTTATATTCTTAGTGCATTCATAAAGTACATAGAGAATATTTACTAGTCGTATTGTAATGCCTCATTTATTTTTGGATCATAGGTGGGTAATTTTTTTTTATTAATATAAAAAATATTATGTGCGTGATTATTTTGAAAATGGATTAAATCAAGATTTATATCAAGTTTGATTAGTTATAAATCAACTTGACTATCAATTTGATCTAATCTTTCAAGTGCAATTTTTTGTTGCATCAGTTACTATGAAAAGTAATTACTTATCATTTTAACATAAAAAAGTAATTATGTTAATTAACTACATATAAAATCGAATTCTTGTGAAATATAAAATCACCTATTATAGCAAGTATTTTCACATTTATTTCAGTTATATTTAATACTAGCGACTCACCCTCGCTTAGCTCGAGTTCGTCCTTTGACTTTCATACAAACTTGCGAAAGCCATGAGATATTAATCCGGCCCTGTCGCAAAATCGGTAACGGACGTTTACTAACTATAAACTATCTCCCTGTCAAGTTTCATCTTTATACATCAAGCGGTTTTCGATATTTCGTGATGAAGTGGACTATATTATATATTTAGACATTAAGGGCCGATTTACGTTAATTACGTAACGTAATTTTAAGTGATTAATTTTCATGGAAACACAATTTAGTAGTAGATTGCAACTTGCAAGTTAAAATTAAGTTAACAACTTGGTCACGGGCTCTTTAATAAACACCTATTTAACTTAGGCATTACTGACAGTCCCCTTTGCAGAGCCTGCATGGAGACAGAGGAAACAGCTGCACATGTTATTCTTCACTGTACAGGTGTAGCAGAATAACGGGCACAACATCTTGGCACCCCTAGCACACTCCCGAAAGTCTTCAGCAAGGCAAAGAGCCTACTAAGATTCCTGGAGGATCTGGGATGGCAAGAATAACGTAGACAATTCCTACACATGCAAAATAGGCGCTAGTCGTCGAGTTGCGGACAACAGCCCATCTTAACCATAACTTAACAACTAAAAATTCTGTGTTTACATGCAATTTATCACTTATAATTAAGTTAAAATTTAGTTTAGTTAGTGTAAATCGGCCCTAAGCTCCTAATAAAGCAAGTTACTAATACACTAAATGTTTTTAGGCTTGGACATACCCCACGTGCGTCACGTGATCAACTTCGACCTGCCGTCGGATGTGGAGGAGTACGTGCATCGTATCGGTCGTACCGGCCGCATGGGGAACCTCGGCGTGGCTACGTCCTTCTTCAACGACTCCAACCGTAGCCTCGCGCGTGAAATGGTCGAATTACTTATTGAGGCTAAACAAGATGTGCCCAAGTGAGTGAATGATACTTTTGTCTATGGTTTCTGTCATGGTTTTGTTTTTTTTTTCTTATTTAAAATCTTGCAATCGGAGAACCACTTCAACCTAATGTAGTTAAAATGAAAAATGTAGGTTCACTTCCATTGACATCGGCTTTTTATGATAATTATTACTTGATTCGCCATATAGTATTTGCTTTTTATGCATGCTTGTAATTATCACAGCCTGTTCTAAAGTCTACTATGAATTGGTTGTTGCGTCCATCAGTTTACTTTGATTTTAAAAAAGAATTAGGACTCGGCGAAATAAAATTGTGAAAGTGGCTAATGATATCCATGTGAAAGTGGCTAATGGTATCCACATGTATTTTAACGCATTGTAATTTGGTCCACAGCTGGCTAACAAGTGCGGCGGTGGACGGGCGGTCGGGCGGCGGCGGGCGGCGCGCGGGGGGCAGCCGCTCGGGCGGCGGCCGCTTCGGCAACAGCACGGCCTTCGGCGCCAGGGACTTCCGTACGCAGCCGAGGCAAGGGCAGCGCTCCGCTGGGCCTTCTGCTGTTGGCTCTGGTATGCTTTTGTCAATAATTAGCCTAAGACAACATGTCAATCAATGATTTGTTAGATTTAGACGCATATTTTTCATTTTGAATATAGAATTTGTAGATTATAATATAATAATTTTAATAATATTTACTAAAATTATTAATAATCCTTATTTTGGTAATAAATATTGCTAGGTGACGCAAATAGGGCAGCAACGTTAATTGTTTTACATTTTTGTTAGCATACTCTATGACTTGAATATAAAGAAAATATGAGATTTGATTTAATAGTTATATTATATTTTTATTGTTACTATTATCTTAATTTTTTAATCCAGTTTTCTAGTAATTTAATCACTTTAATTTGTGTGTGCGCAGGGTTCGCATATGGTGGCGGTTCGTACGGTGGCAACTACGGCGGGTCGTACGGCGGCGGCGGCGGCGGCAACAGTGGCGGAGGCCCCGACTGGTGGGGGGACTCCTAAACGCATACGCTCGCACCGCACACCCCGCTCTCCGCTCCGCGGCACTTAGACAGAGCCGCAACATAACGTCACAACTCAAAATTATTGTACCCACAGACGGCTCTGGTCTAAACGCCGTCCCAATTGTGCCACATTATGTCACTCTGCGATTTTGCTCGTAATAGAGCGTATTTATATGTTAGATAGCGCGGTGCGACCGTGTGACGCGACGCGAGCGCTGAATCTCAGGTGCACGGCTCGCTGATGCGTCTTTTAAATCATTATTATATAGGCACTTTCGCCGTACGCAAAGCAGCTGCGATCAATCTACACTTGGTAATGTCACATTTCGAACGCGTCTATATGTCGTATTGGTCGTGGCTCCACGCGTCTATCATTTCTCAATAATGATGTGAGTAGTTGATTATTAATATAGAAATATTTTTGATGTTCAATCTGTATCGTGAATTTGTTCGAATGTAACTGTATTTCAATTTTTCTATTGTCTGACTGTCTCGCTGATTCACAACTCCCGATATAACATTTTGAAGCATTTATGCACCCTATCGTCGATGTAGCTATTTAATGCAGTAGAATGATCGAGATTACCGATACAGTATCATAGTAATGTACTAAATTTTGTCGTAGAATATCGTAATTGTAACATCTGTCATCATCGTGGTCTATAATTTGAATGTGAATTTACCAATAAAATAAAAAAACTGAATATTTGCGTTTTATTTATAAACCTTTTTATTTTAATTTAAATAACTTGTCTTAAAATGGATATTTTTTTAATTTATTTAGTGTTATAACTTTCAAATGTGCAAGTCTTTGCAAGTGCACATTTGTAGAAATCTTCTGATAACATAAATCTTTTAAGTAGTAAAACGCTGTTGTGATATTTTTATTCTTGAAAGCCTATTTTTGAAAGTGTTGACGAACGAAAAGAAAGTTCATATTATATGAATTTGTTTTGTGTGTGTTAAAGGATATCTTGATTCGAGCCTCAGAAGGTGATAAGTACAAGATGTTCCACCACTAATGGTGGAAAAAATGTTTATTAAGTGATTTTAATTTCAAGTATGTATGTATGTCATCATAAATTTGCAAATACCGTTAAAATATAATATATTTCGCGAGTAAAACAGGTTTAGCAATAAATTCAATTTTACTAGAGAAAGATTTGTACGGTTTGTGTGACAATTTTACATACAAGCTTCGCGTCTTCGGTCTAGAAAGGTCTAATCGAGAGTAGTGGGGGTACGTTAGCTTATCGTGACAATAGTTCCCATTTACGGCCGTGGCGGGACGATAGACTGGGGTGTTGTGCAACTATAAGAAAAAAGATTTTTTTTATAAGATAGAATATTATTCTGTGTCTTTTTTATCCCACGTAATGCAAGCGTACTAAACCCTCGTCACATTACTCGAATTTATTTCGTATTTCATAAACACACTGTCAATTAGAATTAGAAACTTATCACACAAACCGTACAAATCTTTTAATACTAAAATTGAGCTTGTTGCTAGGCCTGTTTTACTCGGCCGTGGTGAGTACACAACGTATCTGGTGGTTTTATATTATTCCGTTGAATTTGCAAGATCTTAGATGAGATAAAATAGATCAAAGTCTATCTTATTCTGAGACTAGGTACCCAAAATTCTATTTTGTCAAAAAAAAAACTATTCAAATTTATTACCAGGCAGGCAGAATTATGAATATGATCGACCAAGTCCCTTTGAGCGAGTGATGTGTGAACGTATAGCTCCATTTTGAATGGTCCATTTTGAATTAAAATCTGTACAAAGATGGATGCAGTTCCATTGCTTTTTTATTATTTATTGTTATTATTGGGTGTGGTACCTAGGTCGGCCCTAGCTACGTCAGCGAGTTCTGATCCATTGTAGTTCCCTTTAAAGTATATTTATAGATTTTAGCTTAGTCCTGTTGACTCTAGGAACTTCCAGATTCTTTGAGCGGGGAGCATCTGTATTACTTCCGGTTTCATGATATGCTGCCCGAGATAGATTCTTCTGTGGTGCATATTGAGTGGTCCGCACGAGCAGAGGATGTGCATAATAACAGTTCTCATGGCATAGTTTGCGTCACATTGCGGACTGACTGAGGCCGAAGGTAAACATATGTTTTTGAGTTTGCAGTGGCTACTAAGTATTCTGGTTACCGCACTGGTTTTATACTTGTTGAGTTGAAGCAACTTTTTTTTAAAGGTTTTGCGATATCCCTTAATTAGCGCTTTGGAGTGAGTTTGTCTAGAAGTGGACTGCCACTCTTGAAGTGCTTTGAGATTGCAGTAGTTTTTATGAATTGAGTAGACATGTTGTTTGGCAATACCACAAAATGGTTCGGGGCCACATTGAGGCCTTTTCATTTCCATCTATATTTGAATGACCCGAGACCCATCTGAGGGTAACTCTGTTGGCTTGGATGTACCCAGGACATTCAGTTTGTCCATGCAGTTCTTAACCAACTTAGATCTGGTCTCAAGAGAATCTATAACCAATATTAATTCCATTACATAGTAAAGGAAGAAAACAGTCTCAACATATTAATTAAACAAAATACCATATCTCTACGTTGGAAGAAAAAAAATCATTAGCTAAAGATTCAATCAAAGGTAATTACTGAAGTTGCAAAAAATGATGCTAGAACTATCGGTACCTACCTGTGTGCACGTAATAACGGTTTTTGTGTATACTAAGCATAACGGTGTATAAATAACTCCATTATCAAACATCCTAGAGAACATTTTCGTACGATTTGTGTTCAAAGACGACCCGGAAAAATATGTGTCAATTTGAAACACCTGTACGCTAAGGCGTATTGTTAAACGGCGTTAAAAAATATTTGTGCTAAGTGCTAATACACTCTAAAATAAAACACTGCCGTATGAATTATCATTGAACGGCATATAGCCTTATTGGGGGCATGGTTCTTAGTACTGTACTACATTATATAATAATGGTGTGATATCGTAATATAAATTTATTCAAAAACAAAGTCAAACTATAAAAAAGTAAACTCTATCCACGTAACTGAGGAGTATACAAATTACAATGTACCCATACCGACAACTATATAATAATAATAACCCAGAATCCACCTACATACCTAAACGTCTTTAGATTAATAGTGTGTAAAGTCATTAACATTCTAAGTTGTAACCCCTACAAAATAAACAGACATTGAAATTACAATTTAATTGGTAAGTAGGTATAATGTTTACGTATGTAAAATATTTTAATAATGTCGTTCCGTTGTGTTTGTTTACTTTTTTCGTTTTTAATTGTAACACCGAAGTTATAGGTTCGTATTTTTGTTTAATATTTATTGTAATTATATATCTATATATCAAAAACCTACAAATCTGAAAGGTTCATAATATTTTCATGAATACCTTAAAAGTTCATATCCGCACAGGCTACGATGCAATGTTTGCACTGCCATGTTTTTAGTAACTACGACTTACGAGTTACGAGTATAATTGCGTAAAATATTATTAAGTAATATATTATGTTATGAACTTCTACGATTAATCTTCTAAGAGGTATAATATAGTAGGTTTCAAAGTTCTTTATTAAATATTTTGAATTATTAATGTAGCTAAGTCTAATAGTTTAAGCATTCATTATCCTTTTTCTATGAAATTCATCCACATTCCACGCATTATTCGAGGACGCCTGGAGAAATTTAGGGATGTCATTGTTAAGTTATGGTAGGTACCCAGTCTTAATAAAATATGTATGCATAAACAGGTGGGTATTTCAGAATGCAGCGGCTTACGATTCTCATTTCTAATGAGTTTAGGTACAAAATACGAGTATGTCTAGCTAATTAAAAGTCTATACGAAAAGCACAGTTTGGTGAAATATTCATGTTATAATTCCTAAGTTATCTCAAAAACTAAATAAAATGTGTTCTTTAACTAACTTTATTGGTGGTTTTTTTAAACAGCAGATTATTTAATTTAGGTAGAGTCATGCGAACGATGCCAGCCTCTTTTCAAAACTATAAAGTTTAGTAAAATACGTTTGAAGACATTTATTAGGCATATAGGTACATAATATTATGTATATTGGGGTAATACACATTGAATACGTATCTGTTTAACATAAGAGAAAGAAAAGAATTAGCATATTTCGTTAAGGGCGCCTATATACAAAATGCGCTACAGCGTGGACAAGCTTAAATATTTCAAAGCATATCCTCTAAATTTTATTATTATTAATTTACCTCATCGATTACATCCGTAATGGCCAATGGCTTATTGAATACGTCTTTTTGTGGCGCCTTATAGTTTGAGATCGCGACTGAGCGGGAGGGACCCCGCCGTGAAGGCATCCACGGAATGCCTAAAAGGTGACTCGTGGATAAATTACGAACATTTCTTCTATTTTAACGATTCCCTTTATTATTTAATTTATTTTTATCGTATGTTACACATTTGCCTTGTAACAATGTTTGTTTTTGGGTCTCATTAGCATAAGGCTCACGCTGCGGTCAGAAAAATGGAAGACGCAGCCATTTTGATTTTAGATAGTTTTAACGGCTGTTATACGTACGTTACACGTGTTTAATAAAAGAGATAGTGGGATGTCTCAATTCTACAATAACGTGTAGGGGTTTTATCGCATCTCCTTATGACATAATAAAACAATTAATTTATTATAGCCTTGTGAGATGATTTCGATTAGTTTATTGGTGGCGCTCGCGGTTGGACGTTAATAGTTTTATGTACGAGGTAATTTTTATTAATTGGTCGTTGATAGAGTATATGGATGGATCATTATATTAACTCATGCGGGACGCGTCAATATACTGTAATAGATATCCAATAATGTGGACAATTTTTATATTATGTAGGTACCTTTACCTACTTAGTAATGAAGTATACTATCTTACTACTTCTACTTATCGTTATTTGCGTCCGTTATAACAAGATAGTTACAGTTACATAAAAAATACTTAAGTCTCTAAAATGATTAACCTAATAAGTATTTCAATAAGCTACCTGATTTCTAGTGTTTAGTAATGTGAAGTTTATAATTCACTATTACAACTAAGTATTGGTAAGCATTACGTTAAAAATAATAAAACAAAAAGACGGACTGAACTACTTTTTAAGTCGTTTAATCGTTGTGATTAGAAACGAGATAAAATCTGTGTAGTTGATTTATGACGAGTACGCTGTATGCCGCGCCGGGCCAAGGCGACGCGACGCGACGGTACCGAGCGTGCTATGCGCCCGCGCCGTCCATTTGTCAATTTTATTTTTTTCTCGTAATTTGGTTTTTCATTAAAAAGTTTATTACTTATATAAAATTTATTGTCTTTCATATAATACATAACATGTCTAGCATTATTAAAAATATTTTTTTACCCTTAACATGTACCTACTACTTATGTTCGTATGTTTGTAAACTATAATAAAATAGAAAAAAATAGGTAGATCTACTGAGGTCTTACCTTTGGAAACCCAAAATATCCTCAAATAAGAAGGTAAATACCTATAATTAAAAGTGATATAGTACTTACTGGCAGGGGCGGCCTTAGGGGGTGGCGAACGGGGCAATCGCCCGGGGCCTCGCTCTTGCAGGGGCCTCGCGCAACAACCCAAGCAAATTTTTAAAAATATAGATTTTTTAAACTATATTTTTTTATTTTAAATTTTGATTTTGATCCTTAATTACTTATTAGGGTAATAACACAACGTTAATTTAAAATAAAGTTAGTTAAGTAAAATATAAAATTCATACATTTAAAACATAATTGAAAAATTCATTAGTTAGCGGTGAAAAGCTTGACAGGCGCTGGATGATTTTTCACAAACAAAGGATGCCGTTTACTAGTTTCCGTGTCGAATATTCGGGCTAGATACAAAGATTGGATCAAATCAAGGAGTGTGTGATTGGAAACACTTGGGTGATTACCTAAAGTTTCATGAATCAAATCGACAGCACAAAGATTGTATGTTAAAATGGAATAATTTAGGGAATGGTTTGAAAAGCTGTTCAAAATATTCAAAATGAACTCATACAATAAATGGCAAGTCACGTGAAGACTCAAATTGTTGAAAAAATAATAAATAATAAATATTAAATATTACTCTATTAGTCTTGATTGTACTCGCGACGTTTCTCGTGTTGAGCAACCTTCAATTATTATAAGATTTTTAATACAAATACAGCTGAAATTGAAAAACATTTTATTGGTTTCTTAGGGTTGGATTATTGTACTTTAATTAAAGAATTTAGTCTTAGGGAAAAGCCGCAAACATCAATTTTGAAATTTATCATTTTTGTATTTGTTAATTTTCAGAATCTTTCAATGTAAAATATTTTAAAACTCAAATTTTATTTATTTGTTTAACTTAATCTTAAACATTTCTCCTCAAACATGACAAATACCTAAACCAAACAACCAGACCTACTTTCGCATCACATACTTTTCACGAAGGACAAAGGGCCTCGCAAAGACCTGCGGCCCAGGGCCTCGCAAAGACCTGCGGCCCGGGGCCTCGCAATGGGTAAGGCCGCCTCTGCTTACTGGTTATCTATTGATAATGTAAAACGTGGTCAAATTAAACCTATCTTACTTGATTATTACTTAACTAAAGGTACAAGTAATAAATAAGTTTCATTTTTATACATAGGTTAAAATTAGCATGCTCTTAGGACTTGTTTGAGCTTGACTTATGCAAACATGATAAATGGGCAGAGTGAAAACTCTACGTACCAAGTAATCAAGCAATTAAAAACATTTTTAAAAATAAAATTCTTCTGCCATCGATATTGATATAAATTCACATTGTTTTTTAATACCTAAGCATGAAATTAGGGGTAATATGGAATCGAATAAAGACCCAAACCATACGAGGAAGTTTCAAACCATATGCTAGCATTTGACAAACAATAGCTTATTACAAAACAGAATACAAAAGCTGTTTTTTTAATTATTGCTATTCAATTTGGAACTCAATTGTTCTAAGCTGTTAGTAATAAATCAATACTTCCGTAAAGTACCTGCTTGAAATTTACGACCCTTGCAAGTTTATTATTAAACCTGTGAAATTTGTATTATAATGAAGATTCGTGCCAGAAACAAATAATATAATAAAAGAGAAAAAAATATAGCAACTGACCTAACTAACAAGAATGCTACACCCAATATAAAAACAGTGAGATATGGTAATTAGAGCAATGACACTTTTAAAATATTATGTTGTGGTAAGCTATGAGACTTGTGTTATGGATAAATAAATAACTTAAATACACTACACATAAATAACTTTATAATACATACTATTAATATAAATATATATGGCTGGAGTAGAAACAACAGTGGGGTGTGAGCCCACCACCAGTGGCATAGCAAGTACGGTTACTACAAATTGAGCCAAACAAAAAAAGTAATCTTTTTGTATATAATGTACATTGTACATGTTATTAATATCTTATAATTAATATATGTATATATATATAGGTTTACCGGTTCATGTAGTTGGAGTCGACTTTGGCGGTAATCAAGCTTCAAAACTATTATATTCTTATGAATCGAAAAACGAATCATTTTAAATTCGGTTATCACTCGCTAATGTGAAGAAATACATTGTGAACGAACAGTCGTGCGACTTAGAGAAATTGGAAAGTTATATTGAAAGTGGACTTTTCTGATCCATGTTGCATTGAAAGCTAGTGACGCGTAATGGGACGTTCATAATATAAAAGAAATTTATCTTTAATATAAAACATTTTTTCTCTAGTATAGTACATAATTCTAATATAAACATTGAGTTTGTTTTTTTTGTTTTGACCCAAAAATCTCTTGAATTACCAGTACCTACGATTTAAAAAAAATGTTACTCATTTTCTTATTACAAAACTAAACGTATGATACTTTCAGGCCTGTAAACTACGAGCATAATTAAATATAATGCCTATCTGCTTGCTTTGTTAGGTGACTAGGTAAAATAGAAAATATGAAACGAGCTAGAAAATCGATACACATGACCTCGACGATATGAAAGCTCGCATGCAATAGTTCATTATTTAAAATTTAGGCTTAAAGACATCGAATTGATAAATACCAGATATTTTTTTTTAGGTTCACAAATTGAATGATACAATAAAAAATGTGCGTTTACAAACAATTTAATAGGCGTACACGGTACAATGTTCATTCTTAGCACAGTGAACACAGTATGCACTTTTGACATGTTCAGCTTAAACTAATTATTACAGAAACTACTCGTATTTAACAAGTCTATGAAAAATATTGGACATAAAGCATTGTAGGATGACAGAATACTATATAGAACTGAGTGAGGTCCAATATTAGTACGAAAATGTGGTAATTGAAAACTATATTAAAAAAAATATTTTTAAACTCTACTTATTTATTAACCGACTTCAAA
The DNA here is from genome assembly GCA_905231865.2 of Boloria selene. Lineage (NCBI taxonomy): Eukaryota > Metazoa > Arthropoda > Insecta > Lepidoptera > Nymphalidae > Boloria > Boloria selene. The sequence goes on from HG993133.1 coordinate 7,440,608, forward strand.
AAAGGAGGAGGTTATATGTTCCGTTGTATGTATTTTTTTTATAGATGTTCACCGATTTCTCCGCCGTCTGTGGGCCGATTTCAAAAATTTTTCTTTTGTATGGTAGGGTATAGTTCCGAGGTAGTCCCATTGTCACCAAGTCAGGATCTGATGATGGGATCCCAGGGAAATCGAAGGCAACTCTCAAAATTTACAGGCACCTATTATGTTTTTGATATATTTTCTAAAACCGATAAAGCTTTTACGTATGAAAATCATCATCTCATGTCGATGAGCTGATGATGGAAGGTAAAATTCCTCAACAGTTGTTTTTATGTGTTTTCACCGATTTCTCCGTGAATTGTGGGCCGATTTTAAAAATTTCTTTTTTATTCAGTAGGGTATACATTCAAGATATTCTCATTGTCACCAAGGCAGCATCTGATGATGGGATCCTAGAGAAATTGAGGGCAACCCTTAAATTTTATCGGCACTGATTACCTGTTTCATATATTTTCTAAAGCTGTTCAAGAATTTGTGATGATGTAAGGTATATCTCCTCAACGGTTAGGAGTTGAAAGAAAATTCTTTTAATATTATACGTACTTATAAACTGATAGTCGTATTCCTTCAGGATATTAGGTGGATTGATAATAAAAGGTAAATCTTATTAACGTCTGCGAGTTACGTGGAAAAATAGACATGGACAAATCTCGATTGACTATTGTCGTTCATTTCAAAACTTCGCTGACTTATTGGTCAGCGAAGTTTTGAAATGAACGTCGGTGCCAGCCAAAGCAAAATAATTCTAATACAATTTAATTAATGTATCAATTTGTAAATATAATCAAAATATCCATTCGAAAGTTTATTGCAAAGGCAGGATAAAACTCTCCTTCTTGGCTGGCACCGACTCCAACAATAACTAAGTTATAATTAAAATTATTTTCTTTCCTTTTTAATTTCGATTTGTAACGTTTTGAAGTCGTTTTTCATTTTTGTTAAAAAATAATATTCATCTGTAAGGTCTATCATATACCTACTACTAGGCACTGTGAAGACTTTGTCAAATACTTTTAATGTAATTATAATACATTTCTCTCTCAAACGGATAGTTAAAGTAGCATGACTAACTAATACATTTATAATTTATATCTTTTACCAAATAATTACAAGAAATATGAGCGGATGTACGAGTGCCATAGTGGTCACTCTGTCACCTCCACAATGTGTTTGAGCAGTAATGTGAGCGTGATTTATAAGTGCATTCTGAAGAATATGTCCCGTCACGGTGGGCTAGTAATTTTCACTCAACTCTGTAAATTATAGAATGTTTCCTAAACAAGACGTTGGGTGCAAACATTGTTCATCCTCCTTTGTGCTAAGACTTATTGTTATAAGAAAAAGATTGTTACATTTGTCCATTAGATTTAAAGTGACAGATTCGCTGGATTTCCAGTGATTGAATATGTTTAACATTGCCTTTTTTGTTTTCAATGGCCAACGTCACCGTATTGTTTGAGCTCCGTTACTATTTCTCTTGCGTCTGTGATTTATTATTATTTGTTTTGTTTAATGAACAAGTGGTTCCATTGTATTTATGATCATTAAAAATATTTCTAAATCTTTTTAGAAATACTGGAGGCAGAAATGTTAACAAATATTAGTTTTATTTTCTTAGTTGTTATATAAAGTATTTTATACCCGTTTGTGACAAAAAAATATTAAACCAATATTAACGTTGACCAAATATGGTATGATAAAAACAGAAAAGCGAATTAGGGGAAAATCAGAGAAAATATTATAAAAACTTTATAAACCAGCGAGGAATGCAGCTAGCATTCGCGCCACCCGGCGGTCATCACTCGCACGATAATTACTTAGGATCTATGAACTGTATTTTTTTAATATTAACCTGTCTAATAAAAATATTTTTTAATTTTCATGTTGTAATTTTTCAATCAAGTAAATGTATAATAATTTAAAAAAAAACATGAAAATTATTACCTCATTTTATTAATATACTTAAGTATATTAATAAAATGAGGTAATAATTTTCAAATTATAAGAAAGCAGAAGGCGCTTGGGTAATTCATTACTATACGGTAAAGGAAAGAAAATATATTGCATTGGATTTCTATACGCTTTCTACTAGCGACTTATTTATGCAACTGTGTTTAAGCTTTTTATGCAGACTCATAAAGTAGTCCAGATGATATTTAATACTGAAATAAAACAACGAATTCTCACACTTTATCTTCAAAAGATAAAGTAGGTAAATACGTTCTGGAGTTCTTCACTTTATTGAGCTAGTAGGTATTGTTTAATTTATTTTTGATTATATTATTATTGTATACAGGGTATACCTACTTCTAATTGTAGATCCAATAACAAATTGTAAAATCTCAATCTTAGATTTGAAGTTCCATTAATGTAGAGTACTAATTATTCTGGTATTAATAAAATCTTTTTCGTTGGGAGAACAATAGGGCTCATACATCTACTCAAAGATTTACCTACACAGTTTTATTTTGATTGAGAATTTTAATATTTCCAGTAAATTTAAAAGGTATTTTCAGTGAAATACTTTGTTAACTCAGTGAAATACATTTAGAGCAGCTGCACAGTGAATGTAGAGTTGGAGGATCATTGATCTCTGCGGTGGTCTCCGGCCTCCTGCCAGCGCACGCGCCTGTTAGGGTTATATTTGGTTTATATACATTATACATATACGTACATTTGGTATACGGTTACATTACAATTCATTCATTCATACATGTTTTATTGCTTGTGCTGAATAAAAAACTTACTATCATCATGGTTTTAGTATGCGTAAGAATTCAACATAATATTAAGTAAAGTGACTTTTATTTTTATCAAATGTCATTTTTAATACTATTTAGGAAACAATGGGACTGACATTTTTGCATTATGCTTAAAAGTCTCTAAATAAAATTAGAATGTAAATTTTATATTTTGTACTTACTTTAAGTCTAAAGTACCTACCCACTACCTACCTACTTACTAAAGTTATTTTAAGTTCCTTGTCTCAACGATTTTATTAAATTCCATTGGTATAGTAAGATTGATTTCAATTAGGATTAGGTAACACTAGCATTTTAAAAGAGATGCATTGGATATTTAATAACCAATATAGCCTATCAAGAGATGCATTAAATATTTAATCTACAATATATATGACAGTGGTAGCCCAGCGGTAACGCGTCGCTTGGATAACCGAGTGAGTGATGCGGGTTCAAATCCGGGTCTCGCACCTTTGATATTTTCATGTGCGAATCATTTATATCATGATTACCACTTGTCTTACGGTGAAGGAAAAACATCGCGAGGAAACCTGCACGTCTGAGAAAACCTAACAAGTTTTCGAAAGACATGTGAAGTCCGCCAACACGCACTAGGCCAGCGCGGTGGACTTTGGCCTGATCCCCCTCGTACTGAGGGAGGCCCGTGCCCAGCAGTGGGACATTAAAAAGGGCTGATGATGATTATGATTATGATAGCCTATCAAATCAATGTTTATTTATATTAGTAGATCTAGTTACCTGGCTTTGACGAGAAAGTTAAAGTTTTAATTTAGTTTTTATTAAGATATATTATTAGTGAATTAAAATTAAAGATAAAAACATAGGTATAACTTTCCAAAATAGAGAAGTATTTTAATTATTAAAACAAAATTATATCCTCGAATATTAATTAACAATTATAATATTAATAAAATAAATGATTCAAAGGTACTAAGTAATAAATTTAATAAAATCTAATACGTGGCAAGACTACGATAAGCATTTAAGTTAAGCAGCATTACCATATTACACACCTGTCTTTTGTTTAGCATATTTTTGTGGTCCTTTACAAAATTTTTATCGTTATATGAAATGTCAAACGTAAATAAGTAATCGTATAAAAAATTAATAAAACATCAGTTATAATTGCAAACCAGTTACGAGGCGGTCACACAAATGGGCGGCGCTTCACAAGCCACGCCCAGCCGCCCACCTGAAGTCAACTATGTTTTATATTTACTATACATACTATACATATTTATACTTACTATACACTTATATTACCAACCCCAATATAAAATATTTATACTTTTATAATACTACTTCAGAATAAAGAATTATATAGATACCCTAGATGAAGTTCGCTAAAATAAATGTCCATGTTAAAAATTGCAGCAAGATTTGCTGTTCATAAGTTATTTTAGATTTAGTCAGTACAGATCGTTAACTCTCTGAAAAGAAAAAGTGAAATTTTATAAATCTAGTTGTATTAATTGACAATTTTTGAAATTAAAATATGAATGTTAAAAATAGTAATTCATAATTGTACATTTATGTAATTATCACTACTCTTCATCGTACCTACCAGTTACTACTAATGGTAATTTGAATAGGTACTATTTTAAAACATTTATATTTGACTCTATATTTAGAAACTCTTGTCACTTAATAGTTACTACGTAACTCTTGTCTATATAGTAGGTAGGTACGTATCTAGTAGGAGGAGGTACGTATCCTACATTCATAAGTAGTTCCTACCTAGATATTTATTATTCATAAAATTATAAGCGTTAATAATATGCAAAAACATAAATTATTATGGATTAAGCTTCCATTCTGTTCCGAAAGCTTAACTTTATTTAATAAATAGGTACCTACCTATTTAAAATAAAATATAAAATAGCGATGAGTCAAAGTCAAGCTAGTTAATTTTTGTTAGCGTATAGGGACAATTGCATATACCCTATACCTACTTGTAATAAGCAACAGCATTTATCTCTTTAGAGAGAGACTAAATAATATATACGTGATCATTTTTAAATGTAAAATTAGTTATAGTATTGTTCTTCTGTGTTTTAGTGAAAAATAATCGAATAAGTCAATACCTAACTCATATTGGCATCACATTGAACATTGTATATGTATTCAGGTAAAGAAACGGGTATTTCAACCATAAAAGTATTTAATTTAAAGCTATATCTTCTCAAAAACTACCAGATCTTTAATGACTAAAATATACGTGACAAATATTTACTTAGTTGTAATTTAAAAGCTTGACATAGGTACTCTTATGCTAACTTAGTACCGTACTTATTTACTGTAGACTTCATTGTTATTTTCCCTATTTATTTATGAAACAGGTGGATGCCTCCCTTCTCTGCTCCCACGCCTACAATTTAATGTTGAATAATGTCTAAGCGTAAATAGGATACCGACAGACACCTAATGGATCGCCTCTTGCGGATTATAAATTACCGCAATGCAATATTTATGTTTCCAATTACCGCTGCTCACCAAGTAAACATAGCCTATTAAGCTTTTTTATTAAATAAAAATGAAAATGAAAAAATATTTCATGTCAGCTTTACATTATAATTCGTTCGCAATTGAGATTTTAAACATGCCATAATTAACTTTAGTATTTTTATTTTATATATTTTATTTATATTTACAGAATAAAATATTACTTACTAACTTTTAGTTGTGGTATTATAGTCTAAGGAGAATGATAAAAGACTCTATCGACGATCTATGGACACTATGTGTCCTAATAAAAAAAAGTTCTTTCTTATTTTAAGGAATAAAAACAACGAATGTGATAGCCATGTATATATAATTATAATAATGTACCTATCCTATATAGGTACTAGTTTGTTTAACTGTACTTAAATTTTGGGAACATATGACTCATGAAGGTCATAAATACGTCACAACACCATAATCATTTTCATTAACATATAACTAATATTTCACATTTACGAGCGTTTCATGGATAGATTTTGTAATAAGTAAAAAAGCAAGATCTCATACGTGTTTTTGTAAATAGCTTTATCTATAGAAAATTATCTGATCAGTTAATTAATTGGGCATTCAATAATATACAATTTGTAGCTTAATTAAGTAATAAAGAGAAAACGGTTTCTTCGTATGAGGTTTAAGCTTAGAATATTTTTATTTTTCATACATTTTAAAAAATTTGGAATATAAGAATTATTACAAACACAATACGTACATTGAAAATGTATTTTCGAAGTATCTAGCGACGATAGCTCGGCCAATAAACGTTGATTAATAGACCACTTTGTCTTTTCTTATGTCGACTGTAACGGAAACTTGAACATTACTTCGGTAATAAATTATAAGTCGTTTATTAGAAGTAGGAAAATTATTTGTGAAGAAAATTTCCACTTAAATAAATATGTTACTATGTATACATATCTATTATATAAGTTTGCTATATACTAATCATGTAGAGTACCTATAATAAGTACTTACTTCATAAAGATTTTTAAAAGGTATCAATAACTAACCTATAGCTTTTTGGAAGGGAAGAAGCAATAAGCCATTTCTCCAATATTGAGATAACGTGAGCTTTTGTTATGTTTTTAACTTAAAAAAATCGCTCGGTTGCATCTCTAGGTACTATTTGAATAGATAAAAAGATATTGTTTACTATCTTAGGAAATAAACAAATGCTATTGTGACTTTTCTGTAAACCTTTGTAAGATTTACAATATTCTAGTAGGTACTCAATTTTGATATCTCGCAAGGTTTAGCGAACGTTAGCAATGTAATTGCCGAAAAATATTTTTATTTCGAAATCATTACAAATCTTTGAAATTCTTTAATTTATAAATGCGAAAGTCACTCTGTCTGTCTGTGTTACTTAATCGCGCCTGAACTACTGAACCGATTTAAATAAAATTGGTACAGAAATAGTCAAGAGCCTGAGAAAGGAAGCAATAGGTTACTTTTCAATGCAAAAAAAGGGTTGTAAGGGCCAAGGGGTTGAAATAGGGGGCAAAAGTTCCCCCCCCCCCCAACGTGCGTTCACCTTGTCGTCATGGGGGGGGCGCTTAGTAGCGCCTGGCAGCCGGCCGAACGCGAAGCCTAGAAACGCGCAAGAAGGGCCCACTTTGGTGGGCAGTGCAGGGAGGGAGGAAGCGATGTGTCAAGCGGGCTGATTCTGGTACTTCTTTAAATAGTAGAGTGGACTGTGGAGCAACCCTTTTAGCTGTGTGGTCTGCTTCGGCAGACCAGCTGGGCAGTCGGGGCGTCGGAGTTGCATGTGCAAGCGATCCTGCGTTGCCCCATTAAGACGAGTGAGGTCCGTTGGGTTTAAAAGCTTGAAATTTATTTTCTAGGCTTTTGATTAGATCATAAAAATGAATAAGACATTAAAAGTTTGTAGAATATTAAATTTGGCAAGGAGTAGGTAGGGACGAACCCGAGCAAACAAGGGAAGTGTAGGTGTATATGTGTAGATTATGGAATGTGTACTTATAATGTAACGTAGGTAGTGCGGTTAGTCGGTTTGTGGCAGATACACTCATTTTCAAAAAAAACTTGGTAAGTAGGTAGTATATGGTTTTATTCTATAGATAAGTAAGTATTTATTATTTGTACAATTGATTCTGATTGATTCTGATTCTAGTTCTTTTATAACTTATTATGATAAAGAGTGGAAAAATAACACTAATATTGGAAACAGGGTTTCCTTGAGAGGAATTGGGTATCATAAATATGATACAAAACTATAACCGTTCAAACAAACACAAAATATTTTACATCCACGTGCATTTCATGGGTAGATTTTGTACAAAAAATATGTTTTGATAATTATTATATTTATGCAATGGCCGGGAACCGTTTTGGCCTCCCGCTGGCCCCGCTGCGCCTTAGCAATGTCGGCCCCTCTTTTATACCTCACTAAAAACTAAAACTCACAGAAAACTGTTTACTACATATTAAAACTATCGAAAAAATGGTAATATGATTATATTTAGTAATTTAAGTTTGATCACAAACACACATACTGATGTACCTACTACATGCATAATAGCATAGCAATAAAGCAATCAAATTCGGATGTTATTAATTTAAAATGTAAATTTAAATGAGATCCATGTAGTTTTAGGATTTAAATAAAGATAATATTATTAAAATTTAAACAAAATATACTCATATACATTAGAATATTGCAAAATTATAATATATAATATATATTTTATTTATTATATTGGTATAAGGTTAAGAAGTCAATTTGTTAATCATTTTACGAGTTTCAATAGATAGGTAATACCCATGTTGTTAAAAATTAATTATCATCAAAGCGTAGTAACTAAAAACTGCTGCTTGCGTATTTTTATTACTACGGTACTTGTTTATATTTATAGGCATTCACTTAGTTTCCTCACAATTTTGTAAAATGCAATTTTGTAATCAAACTACACGTTAAACTTTCTTACCTTCAAATGATGCTTATAGTTTTACCTGTGGATAACAATTTAACAAAATTTATGTTTATATGGAATACTCTTTTTGATTTTTTATTACTATGGTATTATATATAAATAAATTAAAAAAATTAAAGCTCTTAATTAATTGTTTTAAATTTATTACTTACATTAAAAATATTAATATGAGTTTCTTTATTTATTAGTTATCGTCGTGTATTTATGCATGCTATGAGTATGTATAAATCTATCACCCATCTGAAAACCGTGGATATGCTGTCAGTTTCTGATTATGATTCCTAATATGCTTTTAAAAACAATCGGTAACTATTATAGAAAATTCCTTGCAGATTACTTATTATTAAAGTAATAACTAACAGTAGGTACCTACTCATTTTTATTTTACCTATGAATGGTGAAAATAAAAATTAAAATAAAGATATTTTATTTTAGAGAACACGGATAGGCTGTATAAGTTAGCGGTTAGTGTGCGATTGTGATCGCAGTTGTTGACAACGCGGGCCGCGACCAGAGCGTCAGTTCACAGCTGTCTCTGCGGGATCCATTTTGAAAACGCGCTATTTTTTAAAAATGGAACCCGCAGAGACACGTCTAAAGCAATTAGTTACGAGAGCGCACCACAGAATTCGATAATTTGTTTTGAACTAGCATGACTCGATCAACTGACGCGATTTCGGCTCAATGGAAACAAATTAATATGCAATTTAATATATTACATACGATATTGTGCGAATCTTCATTGTTTAATCGTATTATATAAAGTAATGTTCCTAAGCTGAAGAGTTGATTTGTTTTAGTGATCTTAATTTTATAGCGATACTGCACCGCCTATCTATTGGGATGCAAAAACTCTTTATGGCCAAAAGATTAAGGCCAGTAGTACCTAATCATATTTAATAGTGTGAGTTGTGACACTTTAAGCCAGTGAAAGATAGGTGATAGAAACGGCCAGCAGCTGCAGGTGAAACTGCAGCAAACTAAGCAGTAAGCGCAGTAATTAAATAATAATTTCACACAATCGCAAAAATTTTGAATTATTAGTGTAGAGCTATTAAAATTGTCGTATTGCACCTAAATATAATAGGGATACTTCAAGGCTTGGCTTGACATATAGAAATCTGAAATACCACTTTTTTATTATATTACAAATGAAACGGAAAATTTAGTAAAAGGCTGCAAATAATAATGCTATAGAGTCCTTAGTGTCGACATTTTATAGGCACATTTGGTGACTTCTAAATTAACATGGTCGATCTTTAGCGGAACCCTGTGGGGAAAATGGCAGGGTTCCTGGGTCTCCCGCGAAGACCAAACAATGATTCGTGGCGTGAGCCGGAGACGCATACAGACCGACTGCGGACTATTCAATCTTTACAAATCAAACAAATTATATTTGTTGAAAAAAGTTCAGTTAAAACTCATTCATCTCTGTGATTGTAGAGTTATGAATACGAGACAATGCGCTAACTTATTATATGATTTTTAAAGCTATTTGTATAACTATACTTAGCAACGTAACTATATAATGAAATTGCGCTATTAAATTAAATATTATATAGACATTTTAATAATGTAGCTACAGTACGTAATTTACGTTTTAAAATGTTAAGAACGTAAATCTTTTTACGTTAATTGTTTTTGTTGTAAGAAAATCTCCTAAAATCTCTTTTCTTGCTATAAAGAAATAGAATGATAATAATTTAAAAAAAAGTTTATATTATTTTATTACTAACAATAAATTAGGAATAGTAAGTATATTAAATTTAAAATAAGTATAGTTTTGAATAAGATACTTTCCATTATACTGAACCAGTTATGAGACATACGACCTACTCGTATATAGAGCACGCGTCAATAGCGTTAACTTCGATAAATTTTTAAGTGTCACTCGAACACGATTAGAGCAACGATCTGAAATAAGTGAAATATAAATGAACACATAAGACGACTATATAATAGCACTCGCGCGCACGTGACGTTTGTGTAAGAAGTGGCAGTAGGTACTCACCGCCCTTAACTATTAAATGAAGAGCATTAAGTCTAAAGCATACGGAATTTTATTCTGCTTGAATATAATATTATAAATGCAAGGTTTTTTGTTCACTTAATTGTTTCCTAGAGTTTTTTTTTTAATTTAGATTGTGAAGAATAATTATTGAGAAGAATAGTAGAGGATTTCTTTAGCAAATGGAATTCTCTTAATTGGCATTTTATTATAATCTCAAACTATTATATATCTATAATATTTAGTCATAAGTATCGATACAATAATTGTCAACATGCACAATATTGGAAATATTTATAATAGATTCAATAAATAACCAAGATGAAATCATAAACTATTAGTTAACTAAACATAATAAATCTTCCATTGTATAAATAATTAGTTATGAATATTAAGGAAAACAATTTATTGTTAGATATACAAGAAACTTATTTAATTAAGTTGTCTTTTGAATAGTTAGAAGTTATTTTATATTAGACACGTCTATGTGAGCAATATTTTATTGTGAAAATGGGTAAAGGTACCTTTAAAACATTAATTTATCTCCAAATCAATTGTATATCAAAATCATATTGTTTTAAATACATCATAAGAAACCTATGAAAAATATCTTAGAAAATTTTAATTATTTTGAAGAAATTACACAATTACTTAAACACTCAATTGCTCGTGAGAAGATTTAACCGTTCTCTATAGAGCTTAGTCAATACGGTTCGAGTCAAAAGTCAGGGGAAAATGAATACCTTTAACATATTCTTTGATTTTGTGCGCAACAATAATGACTCGGATAATTATACGCTTGAACAATGCACGTCGCGAGTTGACTTCAATAACAAGAACTGAGCATTAGCCCTCTTTAGGAGTGTAGTGGAATGAGTACAAGAAAGTCACCTCATCCCGGGGGTCCGTGCACTTCCGTTTGGTTTCATATTTCTGTATTGTTTCGCCAAGGGTGGCGCCGCGACGAAACCGTCACGCGCTTTGTTGTTGCTCCTCAGCGATTGATTTGACATATTCGATACATTATTATAGTCAAATGAAAAAATCTCTAATAAATCTTTATATAGCTTTGATAAATAACAATATAATATTATAATTTTCTCTATATATCAAGTCCCAACTATCTGTTATTAAGCAATACGTAGGAGTAGGTATTGTACCTACTCCTTTTCTCGTTTGTATATGATTTGAATTCGATATTAAACTGTCATTAGTCTATTAAGTCTAACTTTATATATTTTTTTCAGACTTATTATGATATTCGCATAATTTAATTAACAAGCATTTGAATTAGGTACATGTTAATTATTTTATAATTTAATTCAAAATATAACATACTTAAAAAAATCTCTAATTTTTTCTTCTAAAAGTTTCTACCAATGCGCCTTTTCGCTGGATTTCAATATCGATATTAATGAACCCTTGTTCATCGCCATTATTGTATTCCATAATAACTGTGATTTGGGAATAATCGCCGCTGCACTAAGCAGTAAGGTTAGGGGTCGCAAAAACACATGTGCTCAACACGATACCTGTGAGAAAAGACGTTTGTAGAGCTTTTATTGCTGTTTTCTTTTGTTTTTGGTTAATGAATAGTGAAATGGTAAAGTATTAAAAGTATAGTAGGTACATTTTAAAGTTATTTTGTGATCATGTTTTAACAAGTAATTAATATAAAATAATTATAATTAATTATTTGTGGTGAAATCTGTCTTGAAAAATACATATATACATTTAATTCACAATGAAATAAAATATTGCTTAATATTTATTATATAACATACCTGTATAATATATCTGTATCTTTAGTTACCGCATAAAACAAATTAATGTTTTTTTATAAAGAAAAAACAATACAAACTCGGAAACATTTATCTGTGACAAACCCGTTCTTTATTTTACAGCATCTTAATTCATAGCGCCGTTGTTTTGGGGAGATGGGGAGTTTTATTAAATTACAGCTTTCACAAATTATGTAGAAATAATAATTTGAACGGGCGCGGAGGCGGCGCTGTGGGGGGCTGCACTTTTAATTAAACCCTAAATTATTGTTCACCTTCATTAATTCTTGTGCTCCTGGTCGGTCCTTACTAATGAGTTTATGCTTTATGTAGTCTCTGTCTGTATTGCATCCTAATATACAGTATAGTGTATAGTGTATACGACCTAACACGCAAAGCACCTATAGTTTAATTTAATTATAACCTTTTTTTAGACAATTGTAGCTATGATCCTACATAAAATAAAACAGAACACACCCCAATTTATACATAATAATATATTCTCTATAGATATTAAATTTAGTACGCGCGGGTTGTATTTCATCGAATTTTCCATGGTTATTTATTTATTTATTAAAGGTTCTTGTAATAAATTGCGTTAAGTGGGGGCGGCCGGAGCCCCGCCGGGCGCGGTAGGGGCGCCCATAACGTCGGGAAAAACGCGCGCGTACCATAAGTGCCTTTCTACGACGACAACGAGGTTATATTACGCCCATGTCTAGGGGTTAAGGCGATACTCGCGTAATTCACGTCAACGAGGTCAATTGTTTTTGTAGTGGCAATTTTACACTACACTATCATAGCTGTATTCATCAATAATGTACCTAACTATGTATTATCTTGTACATACGTACGATCTATTTATATAGTTAGTGATCTTGGCGGCACTTGACTTGATTTTATTCTTCAGCTCTTTAATTATCTCTATATAAATCACTTTATGTAAATCATATTGATTAGTTGCTCTATTCCGGTGTAGCACATTTTTATAATGATTAAACGTATTGGGATGAGTATAATGTTGAAAACATTTGTTCATGGAGTTTTTTATATAGGAACATTTTTGCGAACAATATGACATAGTATTATTATTAGTAGAAATATCAAAACTCTAAAAATCAAACGAAATAACTAATATATCTACTTGTAACTCCATAAAATGATCGTGTATCGATAAATATTCTATACATTCATCAATTAATATATGGTGTTAAAGAACCTTCGGCGAAGGTGGCCATAATAAAGACATTGTTTATCTCATTTCACCTATAAAAATCCTTACATCTTAATAATATAAATGAGAAGTTATTATAATTTGTTATTTAAAATTATGCAAATAGTTTTATCATTTCTAGAGCTGTTCTGATGCTATTTTCTAACTCTACAAGCTTAAAACATTTATGATAATATCGAATATCGTTCATTAAACGGTCAATTCCGATGCATTATACTTTTAATAGTTAGAAATCCTAATAATATATGTAAGCTATTACTAATAAAGAAATTATGGAACACATTTTAATCATACTCTGTATTACAAATATCTGCGAAGAATAATATAATCGCCTTCAATATATTTAATACAGCGAAAATCAATATTATTAATCAATTGGTAAAGATCGAAGCGTGGGCGTGCGGGGGCGTGTGCAGGCGTGGCGTATCCCATAATTGTTTTTAAACTTATACACACAAAATTACATTTTTTGTTACCGCTTTTTATGGAGAATAAACAATACTTATAATATGAAGTTGAGAAAAAAAAGAGTCGCAAGTGTTGATTGAAAATTTAACACTTTATCAATTAGTCAATAACGTATTACTTCACTGTGCTTTTTATCTCTTTACGTTACATCTGTAATGTTGTAAGCAAACTAGCGTAATTCTTATCTCGTGATATAATAAGGCAGTGGTTGCCCAGTGGTAACCTGCTCGCTTCGTAAGCCTAGTGAAGCAGGTTATAATCCGGGGTCTTAAGCCTCTAATATATAATTTTTAACATGATAATCACTGATCTCACATTGAAGGAAAATAACGTAAGACAACCTTGCATGTATGAGAAACCTTAACAAGTTCTCGAAAGACGAAGCGTGAAGCCCACCAATCCGCATGCCCGTGTCGGCGTGTACAGCATTGGGTTGATATGAAGGGCTGAATACAATATATTATCTACATACGAGTATATTCGTAACATCACTAGCATTTTTTTAAATTTTAAATATGTGTTGCTGTTACTTGTGAAGCAATACTGGTAGTTTCTATGTAATTATTTTCGACTGTATGATCTTGATTCTATCAACATCATATTTTATTTACCTACGTATTCATAGTGAATAGAAGTAATTGCGTAAAATATAATAATTTCGGTTCCCTCGAATATGAAAAGTCAATCAATGGGATTGATTGGTTAAATCTAGATAACGACCCCTCTGAAACTGCTCTATGACTCGCGTAGATTGTGTGATTACCTTCGCAGCTGATTACCTTACTTGTATTCATTGATCAATAATGAGAGATAACGATAATGCTTCCCATACTACTTTATTATATTAGAAGAATAATAATAAAAACATAAATGTTGCGAAATTACTATGATCACTTGGATTGACAATTGTTTCACACAAGTAAACAGTTTTTCGTTTCCCTTTTTATAAGTAAAAACCGAATACAACTTAAATATTAAAATTTAAAAAAAATTCACCGACAAAAAATGGAGACCTAAGTGGGTGCCAGGTTCTGTAGATAGTCATGAATTTAAAGTAAATTTAAAACAAAAATTCTTATTCTTTCTGCTCAAACAAGGTTTGCTATTTAAAATCTATCAAAAAAATTGATCGATTTTTTTAGTTAATTACTTTTTACTTTTACTTTTTGGTCGAAAATAATTTTATTATGTAATTAGAAATACCTACTTAAAGTTTTTTTGGAACTGCTATTTTTGCAACTTGGCATGCCTTACGTTTAAGGGGAATGAATTATACAGACTAGAAACCGTATAGTACCTAAATGATTTCCTATGGAAGGTACCAGAGTGTTTGGAATTTTCAGGATAAGGTAAATTTCGTCGACATATAGACAGAGAAGTTTCATTCAATGGTCATACCCGTTATAATTTAGTTAACAAAAAACAAAAAAATAAAAATAATGTTTTATATAACTTAATCAATTATGAAAATCAATTAAATTCATTTTTGTCCGACCTCAGAAACATTCTAGGCTTTTAAATTTGTGTGGAATACTGTAGTCACATATGGGCTGGTGCTGCGAAATGCCATCTGTCTGCTTTGGACTCGATTGAGAGGCGTGCGCAGAGGATTATTGGTGACCCTACGCTGGTAAATGCCAACCTACAAAGCCTCGATCACCGACGTAAAGTTGCCAGCCTCTGTGTATTCTATAGGTTACATTTTGGAGAGTGTGCGCAGGAATTACATGATTTAATTCCTTCATCCCCTTTCCATCATCGGACGACGCGACGAACGGCTGGTTTCCATCCTTATGTCGTGGACATTCCATCCGTCCGGACGAAGCGTTTCGCTTCGTCATTTATTATACGTGCGACTAAGGATTGGAACAATCTGCCTGCGTCCGTGTTTCCGTCCGATTACTATATGGGTGTCTTCAAGGCAAGAGTGAATAGGTGGCTACTGAATTAGTGCGACTTACCATCTACGACTGCGTTACCACTTTCCATCAGGTGGAACGTAGTCAAGCACTAATTCAGATTGATATAAAAAAAAATGTTTTGCATTGTAGGTATCTAAGTTTAAACATTTCATCTAAATTTAAAGTTAATCGAGCTCTAAAATCTATTTTTTTTTTTTTAAATAAAAATATAATTTATTTCTTCTACATTGCTACTTTTATATGAAATTTTAAGTGTTAAATTGATAGCGGTATAATTTTAATAGTTGATATATTTCAATGTGATAGTCTTTTTATTATTCAACAATTTAAATATTTCTTGCTTAAAAGTAAAAACATCAGTGGGCAGTCTTATTAAAAAAATATATATTTTACATTTATAATTAAATTTCATTTTGTTTGCTAGAAGCTTAGAAATGATACCTTATTATATTTAATCATTAAATTATATTTTATTTAAATTAACAACTTTCTGTCAAAAGGTTTCCGTCATATAAATAAACAAATATTTTTTAAAGGGCCTATTACAGTACGCAGTATCTAGACAGTCTTATTAGAACTGTCTTAAAGTCTTATTAGACAAGCTCGCTATTACACCGCCCTGAATACCACATGCTAACTCGTTTGTAAGGCGTACGTAGCCGGTGGCGATTGTCGCGGTGTCAGGGTAGAGATTCAAAGCACCGAAACAAAATAATAATAATCACTCCCTTTTATTTTGAAAAATCCATTGTACATGCCACAACAAACAAACTCATGATTTCACTATACCGCAGCTGTGTGCTGAATAGTCTAAGCGTGCTAAGTCTTATTACACCACGCGGTATTTAGCAAGCAAGCAAGCACGGCCAAGCCCACTCAGTCGGTCTATTGGAGAGACTAACTTGCTTACTCTTATTACACTATGCTAACACTTAGTAAGACTGTTTTGGCTGCGTAGTGTAATAGGCCCTTATATTATGTAAGCAATTTCCTAGAAATATTCGTTCATAAAATGCTAAGTAGTAATTGTATTTCATATATGTACTTTTATGTAAATTATTTGGCTTTAATAATTTTTGCCATTTATTAACTTTAATAAGTTAATAATTTTTAAATATTGATAAGAGTTATAATATATATTGACATTTAAAAGCAATGAGATGAATATTTTATAGATTGGTATAATAGAAACATAAACTAAATATTTTAACATTGATGTTTTCAGATTTTTTTGTCCTCTGTGTTTATGTCAAAATAGAAGAAACCTGGCAAAGTTAAAAAGAAGTATAAAATATTCTTTATTTTATTATAAGTAAATCGTAAATCGGAAATCGTAAATCACTAGTCTGCTATTCATTTTTTTTTCTTTTATTCATTCTAGACCAAAAGCTTTAAACATTATTTGGCCGGATCCAAGATCTTGCAGTTTGATTTCTGAACGTTCTGAAAGCATCATAATCTCCAAAATTCCAAAATTCTTATGATATACGAGTTTGCTTTGATATATTATATGCTTGGAAGTGGTTTGTACCTACTACTCCATGTTTTCGACATTTTTGTAGAGATACATAAAAAGCTTTTAAAAAAAGCTTCTAGTACAATCAAAGCAGTAGCCTGGAGTTATCTTCAATCATAACATCTGTAACATAGCTGTGTCGTGATTGCATTTCCAGCTTTTGATAAAGGTTATGATGACTCTTGTTGTGCTTAAGAAAACCTCTTGTCTGTCTGTTTGTTTGTACCGGGAAATTTATGAAACGGCTGGACCGATTTTGACGGGACTTTCACTCAGATAGCTAATGTTATAAGCCATAAGGCGTAATTTTTAACTGACTTCAAAAAAGGAGGAGGTAGACATTTTTCTTATTCTGATTCAATTACTCAATTTACTGCGAAAAAATTAACCTACATCATTAATTTTTAAATGTCAATATAATAGTTAGTATAATACACAGTTTACTTTAAAAACTCTACTTTCATTATGATATTTTTACCTACTTTTGAATAAAGTCCGCTCGACCTTGAAGCACCTAAATGTGTGCCTTAACATCGATTTACCTTGCCTTGCTTTGTCGTGAGTCTCGATTCTGATTTAGTTCTTCAAGTGATTGTACGATTTTTAAATACAACAAATTCGTCGCGTTGTTACTGTGATAGCGCGGGCACTTTGATCTGTTTTTGTCCGCGGCCTCGGCGGTGGGATTGGATCCACAAACCGTTAGTTGAATTACTAGCTTTTGTACTAATCGATTGATACAACCGTTCCTTAGTATGCTGCATATTACTTATTATGTCTGTATATACCACATTAGGTATATGAACTTAGTAATTATTCATTCGTACTGTAGGAGATAGCCGATAGGATACATCTATACATTGAATATCATTGAAATAGTCATTATTCAAATCACAGAATAGACTTTTTTACCTATTCCGTGATTCAAAGTCATGTTGACAAAGAGGCTAAATCTACAGATTTTAGAATCTTTGTCTGTCTGTTATCACGAAAAAACTGCTGGACAGATTTTGATGAAATGATATGATGGATGGAAAATAGAGAAGTACCCAAGTGTATCTTTTGTATCGGGACTAACTAGAGTAACAATATCAAGAAGATGACTGAACCATGTCAATTCAGCCCATACTTAAAGCACGTTGCTTTCTATAATAGTTAACTACCTAATTGAAATTATTTATTAATGTAGATAAGGCAGAAAAAAATACGATCATTCGAGTTTTGATGAGCTGTATCTCATTGTATACTTGATACCGCAAATCATCGAAAATTCGGGTTGAAATTTGGAGCAAAAAGGGCTGAGACGGTGCAATCGTCATCGTTTTATATCCGACTCCGTTTCGAATCGCTCCATTTCCATTTGCTTTTTGCTGCGGCATGTGGCAACACCGGCCTGCTCTGTCAATCTCTTATTATTAATTACCTTCTTTTATGCCTACACACTTCTATCGATCGTGTTGATTAAAATATCCTTATAATAGACCGATACAATGACTTACAACTCTCACAATAAAAAAAGAAAATCGTGAACAGAGTCGGCGTCAATTAATCGTACAGATCGTAGGTACATGTAAATCTATTTAAGGAATAAAAAATATACCTATAGTACAGTTGTATACATCTTTGAATCCTTATAAATTTAATTAGTTAATTTATAAGTACATAGCAATTTAAAATATGCAATTTATTACTTTATCATAAATGTATTCATAAAAAGTTCGACATGGTTATAAAAGGTCGTAAAAGGTTCGACATATTGCAATTTTTTAGATATACAAACAAAACAATACTGAAAATGTTTTTAGAAACTAATTACATATTCTGTAACCGAATAATAAAAGTTCATTAAATCGTGCACGCACCGCCAGTCAATGATGCGCGGGCGCCGAAAGACATGTATAAATTGCTCAATTTGGTTTCGAGCAAATGGCATATTAAATTATTATCGCTTATACATGATAAGTCTGGTATGAAGCTTCTTGGGTACGCTTCCCTGCGATCTCGGCGGGGGATTGCATGGTTTACCACATATGTTTGTGCAATTAATAAACTTCACTCAACTTAATTATTTATTTGATTCTATTATTGCAGTTTGTACATCACAAATATTGATTTTAATATCCTAATAATAATCAGTGATATTATTATAGATAAATTATAAGTTGTTATAATTTTATACAATTATGTATATATGTGTAAAGTAACGAGTGTTGCCGTCAATATTATTAGGAATTCAATTTAGTTTACTAAGTAAATTAATTGGAAAATGTAATCATTTATTTTATAAATCGTTTCGCCAAAGGTAAGATATTTCTCAGTGAAATGTAACATCGCGAAGAAAGTGCATCTCTTCGAGATCCTAACAAGTTTTCAACGGACATGTAAAGTCCACCAACTCGCACTTGGCTAGTGGACTACGGCATGATCCCTATAGTAAGATAGTATGAAGGGATGCCCGTGCCCAGCTGCGGAATCTGTACTTATCTATACTACTGTTCTTCTGTATATGCAATAAAGTATTTATGTGTCTATATAACTAAGCTATAATCCTTTTTTATAAGTGAGAGATTAAAATTATTATTACTATGAACTTTCAAAATAATGACTTAAACGATGAAGACTTTTTTTATCGGCAAAGAGACAGAAACGAATGACAACGTTACGAATCGGAATCTAATTTCAGTTGAAAGGTGGCAGCAAAAACTCGATCAGATGGGATACTGTCGGCGAGCTCATAGGGTCCAAGATTTCCATGAGTCACGGCTTGGCTCGCCATCGAATTAATTACAGATATTACAGTTACCATAGATGTTCCATACTATGGGCTAGACGTGAGTGCATAAATATGTTATCACCTGCAAATAGCACCATACTAACTCAGCAAATATTCGATTATGGTTTTTGAATGTAGGTATAAGGATATTAAGTGTTTTATAAATATAATATCATATAATATAATATAAAGGGCTGAAATACATTTTTATCTAAATTCTACAGTAGGTAATACTGGATTTAAATTAGTCTACCATCTATGTAATTATTAATTCACCAAAAAATACTGCAAATATAATATGGGATATTCATATTTGATATTGATTGGAATAATATTTTTTTACGAGCGGCTTACCTTTTCTTCAATTCGTGTTCGTCGCTAGTAAAATAATCTATTCCACAAAAAGTATCTAACCTATGTGCTATTCCAGTCTGTTATTTATTTCGGTACCAAACATCCAAATTGTGGCGTACCTAAAATAAAAAAGCTACAATCATTCATATTTACACACACTCATTCATATTCACATTTATAATGTTAGTAGGATTAAAATAATTATTAGTTAAAATATTACTTTATTTCTAATTTAATAAGTTTACTATGCCTTGGCCACATCCGAATATTTAGCAATTGTTCATGTGTGTAAAGTAAGCACATTAATTATTATCATACTATCAACACACCCTTACTTTACTAAGGTTCATCTTTAAAGATAACAAAAATAATTTTACATTAATGTACGGAATTATGCCTGATTTATTGATATTTATGATTAGGTACTGCTCATATGTTCCTATAGTCTAGTAAGGCCTTTGTAAATAAACATACTATCTATTGCAAAAAGTTTTTTCAAGTCAGACTAGTAGTTCTTAAGTTCAACGCGTTCAAACAAACAAGCTCTGTCTATTTATAATAATAAATATATTATAATATGGTACAGATAAATTACTTACTTGCTCTACCTATTTAATGTAAATATATAAATCTATAAATATAAAAATCAATGCCACTTTTCGTTGTAATTTTATAACTCAAGAACGGGCTCGAATATCCAAACCAAATGTTTAGGCTTTGTTCGGACTATTTAATAGATCGTTTATGTGAAGTTTGCACAAAATCGGTCAAGTGGTTTTTTATTTATCACATTTTTTGTAACAAATGATTGTTAATGTGGATTTTGCTGTCAAAATGAAACTTTTTCACTGTTGACAGTACAAGTACATAACAACATGTTATGTATTAATTAGTAAGACATTGAAAGTTTGTAAAAATTTTATGCCAAAGGGGGTACCAAGAGACGAACCCGAGCGAAGCGAGGGTGAGTCGCTAGTTAATTATAAAATTTTACACAGTATTAACAGAAAATTATTAAGTGAAAAATGTGGTAAATTATTAGGATAAAACTAAATTTACACCATATCTCCGCTACAATACAAAAATATTAAAATTTTATTTGCATTTTTTGTTAATTATTGTAGTATTAATAATTGTTGCTTTTTAAATTAGACATACTCGTAAACGCTCATGTAGCACTTTACAATTAAAGAAATATATTTATTTTAGACATTATTAAAATGTTCACATTTTAACTCGTTTGTCTGTACATAATAAGTTTTGTATAAACATAGTAGTGTCCGACCGAAACTGGTTTTTACGACCGAAACCGAAACCGAAACCGAATTTCGGCAACGGTCTCAGTTTCGGCCGAAACCGAAACCGAAACCGAAACTTTCTTATAAGGATCATGTTTTCAGAGAAAAATAAAGAAAATGTATTATAATCAGTCAGTTTTAATTAGTAAAATAAATATAAGTGTTAATTTTATACGGATAACCAGGTAGGTTACTATCTATCTACTCGTTTAATTATAAGTGTTAATTTGTAAAAAAAAAACAATTATTATATTGGTACCTACTTAATAATTATTAAATTGAACGCGAAACTCTAAATCCTTAATATTATCACCACTAATGCACTATAGTAAATACCATGTACTACCTAACTAATGTTTGTTTACATATAGCATTAGCGAAAGAGTTAAATTAACCACAAAATGTTTAGATTTTTAATTTTTTATGGTAAACTTGATTCTACTATAATCTCGGTACTCCTTTGTTATATTAAATTACTTTTCGAGGTACTCTTATATTATATCACATGATAAAAATTACGAATGAGAATTCAAAACATATCACACGAAAACTCACAACAAACAAAATGCACTGCAAACAAACAGGTCACGACATGATTACGCACGTGGACGCGGCCAAATGTCATCGTCGTTTGGATGTCATTTACCGCGCCGAACACACCCGAGCACAGCGCGGAAACTCCCGAATGCAGTTTCGGTTTCGGTCGTAGTTTCGGCAGGTTTGCTGCCGAAACCGAAACATAACCGAAACTCGTTTTTTTGCCGAAACTCGACCGAAACCGAAACCGAAACCGAATATTCGGTCGGACACTAAAACATAGTATAAAACAACGTTGTTTTCGTATTTTTCTCCGTCGCCTTCGAAAGAAAACGAAAAAGGAAGGAGAAGGTAAGGATTTTTTTTTCATTTAAAAGTTTGTACTAACCTACTTATGGTCTTATTTATAAGTAAATAAACATAAACGTTTACATTAAAAATATTTTATTAGGTATGTAGGTATCGTAAGGTAGGTATCTAGGTAATTTTATAAGAATGCGTTCTATGCGATTATTATTTTTAATATTGTTGCAATCGTCGAGTATAAATTCTTAGCAAATATTCATATGTAAATTCCTTGTAAAGCTCAAGACACAATATATCGTATACCTACCTACTTATTAATTATTATGTACAGTAAGGACTCGTACATATGCACAATTAAAAACTTTTACATGCTAGAGCTATATTAGTCCATGTATTTTAAGCAAATTATAATCATTTTTGTTTGAGTTTAATGCAGGGCCATCTGGTGGGATGTAATAAGAGCGGTGTCCCGCGGTGGCATTGTCCACAGTAATTTGTAGCTAGCATCACTCTAAAAACACCCAGATAAATAATAACGTTATTTATTTTAATGAAATGTTCTTTAGGGCACCACCCCGCTAATGCACGTTGGTTGGTACCTACAACGAATATAATAGGTAAACATGAAATATTCTTAATATGTACTAATATTTAATACACTTTTCTATTCAAAAAGGCTTTTAATTTCAAAACTCAATCAAATTTAAAAGAACTTTTAACACATATTGATATGAGATTCTTTGAGAAGCTCTACTTCTATGACTCTTTTTTTTAAATTACATATTTTCAGCAAGCGTGTTACATGCGTGCATTAGGATTTATTTGTCGACTTTTTGACTAAACCGACCGAACTATCGTGTACCTACATATTTAGATTTATTTTTCTTGAGTATGTTATGTAACAGTAACTTTCAAGTTTCAAGAAATAAACTGACTCAATAAAAACTCACTTATAAAGGTTTAACAAACGCTACTTTTAAAGTTATTTTCTACCAAAAATAACTAACCTAACCTAAGTCCTTTAATCTACCTACATATGTTTTAGTTAAATATTAAATCTTTACAAAGGACAACGTGTATTTGCTAGTCTCAAACCTTTTTACTTTTACTTCTAGCAGTTTTAAGTCTCGACACAAACTTTTATAATTTTAATATTTTTTACATTTTCAAACTAAGAAACGATTAGGTACTACTTATGAAAGAAACAACTTTTTCGTTTCATTTGTGAGCGTTTAGCTGACGACAAAATCTTTTTAGCCGCATACAAGACT
This sequence comes from Boloria selene, assembly GCA_905231865.2. NCBI lineage: Eukaryota > Metazoa > Arthropoda > Insecta > Lepidoptera > Nymphalidae > Boloria > Boloria selene. The sequence goes on from HG993133.1 coordinate 7,464,333, forward strand.
GACCACATGTGATTTTAATTGACTTTAGGCATTTAAACCTTAGGGGGGAAACATTGTTATGCCATTCAGAAGAGTTTTTACTCACATGTGCGTTGCAAAGTTTCCACAATGAGGTGACCAATATGGTCGAGCTCGAAACCCGTTCCATTAAAAAGAATGCAGTAAAATCGATGCCCCGAACAAATAAAAAAGATCGCAATAATCTGAGCAAACCAGAAAACGTAAAAACCTGAGACGTCAGATCAGCGCTGAAAAAAAATACGTATTGATTACGATTCTACCTTTGCAGCCAAATAAATATTTGGCTTTGTAATATACTTATGTGTATTCGTAATATATTCAATATACAATAAACAAATGAATGAAATAAATCAATTTAGTTGTGGTGAAATATGTGAATATTTGGACTGCTATTTTTTCCCGCGAGAAGCAGTAAATTCGGTGTCCGTACATTGTTTATTTTACCAAGAAAGTCCAATTTTGTTTGCCATTTTTTATTACATTTTAATGAAAATAAAACTTTGAAGCTTTTGATTGTTGTGATAAAATTTTGAGAATTAATAGCGCGTGTCCCGCCCCGTCACATGCACTGCGGTAACCAATCCCGCTGCGTGGGCCGGAAGGCGTGCCGGAGTCGCGGCACGTGGAATGCAACTTTTTACAAACTAATGACTTGAAACAGGAACAGCTAATTAATTGTGATAATTATTCTGTCTTTGTACTTTTTAGTATTGTATCATTATTATTTGAATTAAAAAAACCTATATCGTGTCAGGAAATTTATGACTGATGGCAACACAAAAAAAATGTATATTTATAAAAAGTATAACATAAAGTTTTTATTAAAACATTTATTTTAGTTTTTTTTAATTCAATCTAATAAGAATCATATAAGATTAAAGTAATCATAAAATTAAATATACATGACTAAATATGTACTTTTAAAGACCTATTTTCGATTATTAAAATTCTTTTAGACGCTACTTTTTAATATTTTTAATCTAATTTTAGGACTATAAACATAACACGATAACGCAGCATGATGCGTATTAAATCAACAGTGTTGACATGTGTTTTCTTTCTCACAGGAAAATACATTAGTTCTAACATTTCCCGCCCTTTGCTCTCCTTTTCTTACCTATACGATAACTATCTTGCGTAAAAGAATAACTAGATGTAGCGCCCTCGTAGCTAACGGCGAGGCTTTCAACGTAAATCTGATAAAGCAAGCGTTTTACGACACCAACACTAAGAAATTTTCTCAATGCCTTTAAGCATTTCTTATCGGGGTTTCTAATGCTTACGTACGAACCGTGCGAGTGGGAGCGAGATAGCGCTTTGTCGCGAGCTTCGCCTCGGAACTCTACCATTGGGCGAAAAAGCTTATGGCGACCCGCCCTACTCTTGTCTCGCGGAGCTGCGTTCGCGCCTTCATCGTCTGTGTCGACGCGCTTACAAAATATTTTCTAAGAAGCAGTATGTCGGCTGTGGCGAGGGGCGGCATCGCGGGAGCCCGCAGTCATGCTGAGAGCCTCAGCGGAGTCGGTGGCCTCACGTCGCGCCTTTCAACGTTACGAGAAAAAATCGACGTGTGACAATTCGATCGAAAAACCGATGTCGTCGAAGACTCGGTCCCGCGTTCGAGCTGACTGTGAAATCAAATCAAGATCTTTATAACGACGCGCCATCTGTGATATCTATAGTTTCATGAGGATACTGAAATTTATTTTCCCGTAGATAATACATTGAGTGGAGTGTTTTCCTTAACGCCTGTGCTTAGATAGCCAACATTAGCGTTAGTGTTTAGTTTTTGGTATTTAGATCTGGACTGGATTAATGTAATTGATTGACAGGTACGTGATTATTGTTTTATTAATTTCAATTAGCTGCTTATTTTATGTTGACGATGAAATTTAATTAATTACTCCTATAACTACGAATAGGTAGAGTTAGAGTTTCATAGCATGATAAGCTTTAAATATTTAATATTGATAGTTGTTGTTCCAAAAGAAAATAAAAAAAAGGCGTAGTTACATAATTTAGGATAAGACTTAATAATATACCTACTTAACTTACCATTACTGCCTCAGTTTGAAATCTATGTTGAAAGTTATATGTTTGTTCGATTTATAAACCATTATAAATAATATGTCTATTATACAATTGATTGATTAGACTTAAAATATAAAATGACTAATAAAAAGCTTAAATTCTTAACTTACTTTCAAAAAGCTTTTTCGTAAAGGGTACTAGGTAAATGAAAATTTCCCCGACGGCAATGAAGATAGTTTAATTCCATGTAGGAATCATATTCTTTAAATTGTAGAAAATTGCATTTTATATAAAATAATATCTGCTAAACTTAAAAAAGGTACTAGAAGTATCTAAATGTTGGGTTAAGATACCTATATGTTAAAAGCCTTAGATAGGTACTATAAAATACAGTTATATATAATAAAATTATCTATTTTAAAGAAATAACTAATGTAATTTATAATTTTAATATAATACAATGATGCATTAGTGCATTGATGAAGCTTTCTTATTTAATTCGATAAAGAATAGTTCCTAACAATAAGTAAATATGTACCTACCTAGTATCTTTTGTTTACCATACGCCAACCATGTGTATTTAATAAATTTTTGTAGGTTCTATAATCAATATTATACGTACTTACCTACCCTTAATTAAAATTTTATTTACCCTGTTTTTAATTATACTATCTACTAGTTAGGTACAGCCCTACGTCTACAATTAAAACTTTTGTATAAGTGAGGTACTAAATGGTAACTGTAAAGTATTATATCACCTATAATAGGTTCCATTTAAATAAGTAATTTCATATTTCTTATGTTATCTTCTTATACTAAAGCTAAATAATATATAAATAAAACATTAAAATATAAATTTTAATGTTAAAAAACGTTTATTTCAATATATGTGTGTATTTAGATAAAATAAATGGAAGTTAAAAATATATCGGTGTTTCCATACCGATTAAATTATAAATTTAGGCACATATAACCTTTTTACAGTAAAATGAGCTTTCAATGTTTGTAATATCCGTCATGATACTAATTTTTATCGGACCTACACACATACTCGCACATCATGCATATTGATATTTATCATAAATACTATAATACTAGATAATTTATTAAAAAAACAACAAATTTTCAATCAGGAACTTTGATATTGTTTGCTTAAACTTACTACTATTTACAATGTAGCCATGAGCTTTTTAAATTCTTTAGAGATTTAATTTTTTTAACATATGTACAATATTTTTTTAACTTTTTTTAAATTTAAAAAAAAAATATAATACAATACTTAATATTGATTAAAAATAATATGCTTCGTAGTTTCTGTATTCTTTGGAATTTTAATAATTAGGTACACTTTCATCTAAGTTCTTAAAAACATTTTTTTTGTTAAAATAAAATCATTTACTTATTCATCAAAGTAAAGAAAGAACATTAACTATTTCAATGATTGAACATTTGTGATTTAAGATCGTTTACATTATTGTTATTGTAATTAAAAACTTTTTTATAATTCATTCAAAATATAATTGTATATGTAGAAAAGAGACAGTAAATTGAATTTAATTTATTTTTTAATATATAAAATTAGTAAAAATATTAATTTCGATTGACTTTTAGACTATGGTCTAATAATAAAGACAGAGATATGAAAAAAAAAACATACTAGGCACATATTTAATAAATTTGTTATAGCACATACCTAACATAATGCAGCCTATTATGGAACAGATGTCTAAATATTTGTTAATTATATTTCTAATTAAAATAGTAAGGTACATTTTATAAAATGTCTGACATACATTATTAATTTATGTATAAGTATTTAAAATTTACACACAATATTTATCTGTAAATTGTAAAATAAAATGTGCCTACTTGGATAGGAAACGATATAATTTTTATATAGATATACTTACCTACTTATTCGTATATAGTATATTATAATAATAATAAAGTAAAAAAAAATATTTTGAAAAAGATGTGATTAAACAATTAAAGATCATTTTATTTTTATTTCTATTTTTCATATAGGTATGTATAATATACAGGATATTATATTCGGGCATACCTACTCTATCTCGTTTCAGAGAAAAAACAGTTATGTTATTCACCAACACCGCAAGAAGTATTTAAAGCTTAATTAGCATCGTTTAAAGTTATTAGAATAATAATTAAATTTTATTTTTTTATTTATTCACTAACCAAATTATAATGATCTTCTTTTTCTAATATACCTATATACAAACGTAAAAACCTCGTTTCACAGTGTTTGTTATCCAACTTCTCAGAAACTTGACCGATTTTTATGATTTTTTATGTAAGTATATTTTGTAGGCCTGAGAATAGGTCATAGGCTATTTTTTATTTCCCTAGGAATTAAAGGTTGCCCTCTTCAGATTTTTATTTCTTAGACCAAATTTTTATTTTTTTATTTTTTCATGATTTGGCATCAAAAAATACTTATAACCCTAAATTTTAGACCTTCTACCACCAATTTCTATTTTTTAATATCTAGTATTTAGAACGCGGGAGGAGCCGTGGGAACTGCTAGTTTCTTTTTATATTAATTAATTAATCTAGACTTAAAATAGCTTAAAGAGGTATAAATTATATATGAAGGCTTAGAAAATATAACACTTAATTAGCATTTTAATAAGTATAAAATTTTATATTACAAAGAAATAATTCTTTTCATTGCTTTAATTTTTTCCAGACATGAATTGTACAGCTTATGTTAGATAGAATCTACGTAGGTAAATTGATACATTAAACATATCGTTTAACAAAACCGATATGTTTACCGATATATAGATTATCTTTAAATAAAATAATACTTAATAATACAAAACAATTTTCTGTAGGTAATGTTGCATATTTGATTTTTATAAATAAAAAATATTATAATTTGAAGTCATTTATGTATGTATAATAAATTTTAAGTTATTCAATTGTGTGTATTCTCAGTCTGGTTAACAAATTATTCGTTCATCTACCTAACATTTATTTGTATGTTTTAATAGATTTTGTGTTCATACACGCATTGAAGTAAGTACATTATATTTAATTCGTCTAGCAATAAATAATTTACTAACAAGTAAAATTAAAAAACAATAAAAAATCAAAAAAAAAACTAGTAAAATCGGTCCCTCTGTTCAAAAATGGACTAGACTGGACTCAAGTGATGTGCTTACAACAAACGATATTTCATTTTTATTTATATTTTCTCCTTAAAAATCATATTGGCTTAAACTTAAAACAATAGCAGTTTATAATGTAAAATATACGTAGGTACCTAATTCGTCTATGAAGTTACTTTTGTATGTATTAGCTAGGTATAATAAATAAAGATTATTTTAAAATAACGATAAAAGTATAAATAAATAAGAAGTTGATTATTGCATCCGCTCAAAACCCCTTCCGACCAAAAAAATGTAATAATATTTATACTCGCTTATGAAACTTCAAAGTCCTTTCAAAAGGCAATTCAATATTTAAGATAATATTACAAATGATATTATTTCCAAGAAAATTGTTTATATAATATGAAAAGTCGTAACTTATCATCATACGCTAATAACATTGTAATATAGCAAAATAAAATGCCTTATTAAAAAATGAAACCCTATTAGCCCTTTCGAGTTTATATGGCAGAAAATATTTAAACAGATCGATTTAACTACACAGCTTTAAAAATTAGTCTTTTATTCGTATAATGTGATTAGAGCTTATTCCAGAAACTATAGTGAACGGTTACAACAGCTGCGATATCTTATTTGCAGGCTGATAGTTTCACGTGGGAGGACTTAAGACATATAATGCTTTGTAGGTTGTTAGAATTTTAGTAATCCTATTGCCTGATGTCTGTGAGTGGAGATCTGTCAACCCGTTGCTTTGTGACGCAGCGGTCCCGCGGCGGGGAGTCGTAGATAATACAGATTAGATGTATATCTGAAGGCATGACATTGTTTGGCTGCCTCAGGTAGGTCCTCTGACGGAGACCACGCGAAATGAAGTGCTCGAAACAATGCACAAACAATGTTATTAGCTGTAATGCGATTATCTTCCTTAAAACTGATTCAGATTAAATATTTGATTTATGGATGTCCAAAGCTGCATGTAAACAAATGTTTAAATTTCTTAAAATATTTATGTTTATAGATGGGTTATTTGATGGATAATAAAATCGAGTTTTAAGACGTATGTACATGTGTTTGTGTACATACAAATTAATAGTACCTACCTATAGTTATTTTATTAAGATTTCTCTATATGGAAATTTATTTAATTTTATTTAAATACTTTTAACTTTCACTTAATATTTTTCTTTAGCTAAAAATAAAGTGACTTTATGTCTTTCTCAATATTATCAATATTTTAAAACAGTCATGAACTTCATATGTAAACAAAAGTAATTTAGTTCTTAAGCAAAGATTAAAGTAGTCTCACCTACAGCTTCGAGAAACTGGTTTTATCATTCATAAAACTATTTTAATAAACTATCGATGCTAAACCTTAGTAATAAAAGAGATTGGAGCCTGTCTAACAAATAAACTAAAATTAAATATACACGAGCACAATTGGAATTTTTGTCTCAGGCATATAAAAGTGTCCTATAAATTTACCCACAGTTTAATTTAATGTCCAAAAGTACCTGCCTCACATTTTTTTATTATAAATAAACGTTCGATGCCGGTTATGGGTGCTCGAATGTCTATTATTATTTTGAGAAATGGCTTTAAATTTGTCCTGAGAGGTTAAGATCACCTTGCTTCGAAACTGGATTCATATTTAACCCTACTTATACGAGGAATGCTACGGCGAATCTAATTTTATTATAGTCGTGTAATTAATCCACTAATTTTATTTTATTTCTTTATAAACAGGTCCACATAGAGAAATTGAAGAATGCGTTAATGAAAAAGTCATTGGACTGAGAAATCTTGAAGTTATCGTCAGCGGTCTCGAAGACCACCAGTTTAGAAGCATCGTTATCAGCGGGTGTGTCCCGCCGCGTGGATGGTGGCGGGCGAATGGGGCTATGCGCCGGTGTCGGCCACCCCCGCCATGAACGCCTTCCTGGAGACCAACCATGCGCACCTCGCGACCTACGGGCTGAGGGTGTCTCCCCAGCCGGGATGCGGCGTCGGGCCACAGCACCGGGCCGCAGCGCCGCATCCTACCACGCATCATCCGCCGCACTACCAGCCGTACCCCCTGCATTCCTACCAGACGGGCTACCTACGAGACTACGGTGGTTGTGGCGAGCTTTTTCCCCAACAACCAATAGAACAGAGTTGGGATTGGCGAGGCGACGTACACTACCAAGGCGGAGCACCGCCGCTCGTCCCTCACGCGCATGCTCATGCGCCGCATGCCTTCCTACGATATGTACGAGCCCCGCCGCGTCGTGATATGAGATGTCAGTGGCTAGATCCAGAACAGCCTCCACCTAGAAAACTATGTAACAAATTATTTTCGAGCATGCATGAAATTGTGACACATTTAACAGTGGAGCATGTAGGTGGACCTGAGTGTACGACACATGCGTGCTTTTGGCAAGGATGCTCTAGGAATGGAAGGCCTTTTAAAGCTAAATACAAACTTGTGAATCATATACGCGTACACACTGGAGAAAAACCATTTCCTTGTCCTTTTCCTGGTTGCGGTAAAGTGTTTGCAAGATCAGAAAACCTCAAGATACACAAGAGAACCCATACAGGTAAGAAAAAGTCAATACGCTAATATTATTCTGAGCTCTGACTCTGGGTATTTGCCAGAGAGTTTAACATATACAAAACATTAACAAAGTACATACTTAAAGTATTTACTTGCATCTCAGTGCGCAAAAAAATGAAAATATTATAATTTCCCCACAATATTTTAATAATATAAATAAAGATGTATCACTACATAGTATAAAACAAAGTCGCCTTTTCTGTCCCTATATCCCTATGTGCGCTTAAATCTTTAAAACTACGCAACGGATTTTGATGCGGATTTTTCCAATAGATAGAGTGATTCAAGAGGAAGGTTTATATGCATAGCTAGCGGATCTCGCGGCTTTGCCTGTGCTAAATCTAGGGAAGAGCCCGAGCGAAGCGAGGGCGAGTCGCTAGTAATATAATATAACACGACTTAATTAAAAAAGCTATTTTAAAAAATCTATCTAAATATGTATACGCTACTTCTCTCTCGTGAAATACCTATACACCTAAGCATTTAAAATGAAATTAATATTTAAAATACGCTATTATTTAACCTCGTTAATCTAAAGTTTACAACCAATAACTGTCACTATATAGTAAGATGTCGTCGCTTTCCGATTGTACATGATTACGTTGATCTGGCGAAACGTTTCGTTTCTCATTAAATCATAATCAAGCGCCCCCCGCGGCTGTTACTGGTCGCTGAGGCTTTACAGATGCTCGGTACGATATGAGGCACGTCGCTCAATAGAACACCAATACTTACTGGATAAACGTAATAGTATCGTATACAAAGTAGAGTATCATTTAAAAATCTTTGTCACACATTCTGAACACAAACAAAGCGTCTAACGGGCGCCTTGTAATAACCTCAGTCTTCTTGTGGAGTCCGTTTCTTGGTATGGTCAATCGACAAAAGTCGTCCGAGACATAACTCCATTTTCAATTTATTATTAGTGGAAAGATTCATCGGCATTGTGTACTGTGGAATAAAAAAATATGCCATAAATTAAAATGTCTAGTTCCGTCGGCTCTACCACGCTGCCGTCTCTCTCGCACGCTCGAGCATTGTAAGTAGTGTATTGATACTTAAACTTTAAATATCGATTTTTAAGGACTGGTCCAGGAATTCTTTCAGCGTGACGAGAGTACGGACATCTGCTATTATATTTTTTTAACCTTTACTGGCTAGTATTGCGTTCCAACTTTTGTCCTGTGCCCCCGTCAACTATTATCTCATACGGGCTTGTGAATAGAGCAAAGTTTTTTTTGTGGCTAAGTTTGAAGAATTGTTTTATGGGTGACTATAAATAACTCTGAATGCCCATTAAGCAATAGAGAACTGGAAGCCCAGAGCTGTATTACATTAATTAGTTGTGTGCAAATAATATTAGACCTATTAATCTGTAATATTATAACGTTATTTATTAATGCCTAATGTAATATAAAATTTTCTTCAACAATAATACCTACTGTCTTTTAAGTGAATTTCTAAATATAAACTATACACAACATATTATCAATTCCAATGTATATCAAATTAGTAAAATTATAAAAAAATATTAAATGAAAAATATTTTTGTAGATGTTGTAACATCCACAGTCAATTGCAAGTTACAATATGATGTTATAAAAAACAAAAGAAGACGCACATTTTATAAGTAACATAAGTCATCGAAATCGAAGATTAATAAGAAGTATTAATATTTTAATAGGTACATTCAATAAATATTTGCCTCTGAGTAATTGATATCTACTCATAAGAAGGAAGTGTGCATAAACATTAATTTGTTGGGATTCCTAAAGGTTGAGTCTTAAAGTTTTATTATTGAATTAGTATTTACAATTTTAAACTCAATAATCTTAGATAACTTTGGTATTCTTATAATACATTAATTTAATATAAAATAATAAAAAAATAATTTGAATAATTATGCATGCGGCACACGAATTTTTCGCGGAATTTGTTGTCTAGTTAAAACTGCGTAATAAGCACTTTTTGTATCCTTTGATTATATACATGTATATAATCAAAGTTTGTATCCTTACAATTATAGCATCATCAAAAGAAGTTTCAAAATAAAATTTAAATATACTTAATTAAAAATAAATAAACTACTTAATACCAGAAATATTTATTATGAATCGATATTCATACTTTTTGTGTGCAACAAAATTTTGTCCGTTTTGATGTTATCGAGTTTCAGTGGCGATTCGAATCTTCCATGTAACCGATATTTTTATAAACTCGTCCCAGAGTCCGAGCGTAACGTGACACCATGGAAATCAGTAGCAAAATTTATTTGCTATAACACCGTGACATATTAATTTGTTATGTGATTTATATCTATATTGTACAAATAGATTATACTTATATTTGATACTTATACTTTAATACCTTTAATAGATTAACAATAAAATATAATGTACGGGTGCGATGGTATCACAGTTTGGAGGCCAAGATCTTCCGTGAAAACGATATTTTTATAAGCTCGAATGGAACAACGCGTCCGAATGTAATACGACACCGTATGGAAGTCAGTAGCAGAATTTATTTGCCGCATCGTCTCCGTTACGTATCAATTTGTTTAAACGATTTACATCTAAACATTGGATATCATTCTAACCATTAAAGGTTGCTTTGAGATTTAATGAACCGGTATATTTATTATAAAATAAAATTCATAAACAACCTCATTATTTTTTAAAATAAATATCTGATCAAGTATGTAACAGATATAATTTTAAAACTAGATGTAAAAGAATATAGAGGTAGTATTGTTCATTTTTGCATATTCTCAAGCTGTCAAGCTGTCAGAATTGCAAAGGTTCATCAAAGGTCAAGGTAACGTGTTGAAAAAAACAACAAAAATTGATTGGAGACTAAAAAGCACACAACTACAATGAAAATAATATGGAATTAGAGGAATAGTTGGCAAATACCCGTGTAAGTAATAGCTGGCCGCAGGGTTGACCCGCGCGTCAAGCTGCCGGCGGCGACCCGCCCACACCGCGACGATTACTTCATTTTGTTTAAAGACTTTCAACGCTTGAATCATTTTACACCTGCTCATTGTTTTATAAAATCTAGTTAGCTGAATACATCTCACTATTGTATGCTATAATATGGCTTCTATGAATATATTAACTTAATTATGCTTCAAGCCATTCCAAGAAAATTAAATTGAAATAAATTTTGATAGCTTGTTACAATCCATAGGAATAAAGTTATTTTTTTTAGCCGGAAAAACGTATAGTTGGAGGATACATTTGTTTTTGTCTTACACTAAGGTTGAACCTAAATCAAAGCTAGGGTAAGTAAGCTGCTAATAATATATGGTACCTAAATATTTTTTTAATTACATAAATTTTCCTGCATTACATTAATATTAAATAAATCTTGCTCTACAATTTATTCTTTATTTATTCTTGCAGTTTATAATACCAACTAAATATATGTACCTATACATATGATATTTACTAGGTAGTAGCATTATATATCAATATAAAAACTGATTTTTTTCTAATTAGGGTTCAATTTTTAAAACAAATTAAAACAAGATTGCTTTAGTTCTTAACAATTCGCTTTAAAAGTTTTCACTGAATCGATACAACTAGGGGGATATACAATAGCGTAATTATGATATGATTTTGAAGACGACCCCCGATCAAACGCAGTGCTTGTCTAATATGCCGTATAAAATGACGCTTTCAAAATATTTTGCAAACAATACGGAACCCTTCTCGCTCCGCCCCTGTGGTCGATATTGTACGCACCCGTCGAGTGCAGCTCTTCAGGGTTTATTGCTTACTAACATATGTGCACTGCATGAAAAAAAACTATTTTAATGATGAATTTCATTTTTGAATTAATAATGCAACGCGAAAATCTATATCTAAATAAAATGTAGAGTTCGTTGAGCTGAAATTGAATGTACCGGTCTGAGGTGCAAACTTATATCTGTGTATTTATAATAATTTCTTTCAAACGGAACTGTTAGGTTAGTATCCTCTTTCGAACTATATATTATGTAAGTACCAAATTAACTATAGATTTTTCTATTAAAACAATGTAGTTAACCAACAATCATTTTATCTTAAAATAATGTGATAATTACTAATTAATTAGAAATTTATGTACTAACTTAGTATAATCTACAACGAATTTTAAAACTACATTTATTAATAGCCCTTTCAAATAGTTACCTATATACATTGTCTCTAATAATAAATACATTATGTTAAGATTTGATACTTTCATGCAGAGTTATAAATAAAGTTTTTAATTGATACTTTAATTAATAAGTAATATTTACTTATTTAAATATAAAAATGTTATTTTACCTACGAGTATTATCATAAAACCTTTCATATTTTACCGTCATAGGGCCAAAGTTAATATTTCTAGAAGCTTGTAATTACCTATAGGTAATAAGAACTTTTTTTTACGATATAATAAGTATGACTAAGACTTTTGTAATAGTTTTAAATATTAATAGAATAATAACTATTTAAAGCTTTCTTGTTATAAGAATCATAGTTTTTATCTTTAGCTTTAGCGTAAATCACGACAAATATAATAAACGGCCATTTTATTTTCACATATGATAATGATGTAACCCTATAATAGTTGGGTGAATTTAAAAAGGTGTTTATGTGAGGCCGCCATCTGCCCTGGACTTATAAATTGTATAAAAAATATTATAAATACAATATAACGCCAGTGGATGCGTAACATTTAGAAGGGGACTTGGGTCCAGCTATTCTAAAAGTTCGCGTTGTCTCGTCATTTTTATTTTACATAAAAAAATTAAAAATCTATAATATCCAAAACAAAAACATATATTTTTTTTAAGTTCAACAATAAAAAAGTATCTTTATATCTCAAACTTCTATTATTTACCGAGATACTGGTTAAACGTACTATCAATGGATCTTAATAACTACTGCAGGGGCGTGGCTCAATCATGACACAATAGGTATCTATATTACAACCCTCACATGAAAATTTTAACGTACTATTCGGCACACTACCTACTTACCTACACATCAAAGTTCACGGGCTCGTCACAACAGTCGCTTGCCACCCTAAGCATCCGTCATGTGATATTGTCTCGTATGTAAAAATAAAAGCGTTAAGCGGTTTACGTTTTTATCTGCTTTGTTATTGAGGCCCCTCATTGTATACTCGACGACAAGTCGAGGTGACGACACCCAACGCACATTGCCCATACGACCGACATAAATACCGAGCCCTCGAACGCTATTTAAATAACAAAGGTAGCGAATCAGAACCGGGTTTAACCAAACGATTCAAAAGCTTCAGATCTGATTTTGGCACCTGATTGAAGAAATATCCAACTCCTAGCCGGTAAAAACACGTTCGTTCCATTCCAGTGAATTATAATTTCGCCAAGCGTCACCGACGACGGCGCGAACAGAACGTCAGAGAGCTGCAAAAACTAAAGAGTTTGTGGCGCGGGTGGTTTTCGGAACTGGATGCATTGTTTACCGCATCCATTCGCATTGAATAGTTCTTTAATACCTTATTTTGACACCGTATAAATATTTATGTGAATATCCAATAGATTTAACGTCGTATTAAACTTATTAAATGCTCGTCATTAACGATGTAAATAAGCTGCATCATTTATGATTAATTTGATATACTTTATTAAACTGATTAATTCCAATCGGCCGACATCATGAAAAATACATCTCAGATACCGTCTATCTATATGTGGATAAATCGAGTGGGCGTATATTTTTTGCTAAACCGTAATGTGCTTATATCTACCACCCGCATCGATCAACCCTTGATGAATAATGAAATAGAACCAGATAAGAAAATTTTCCATCAATAAGTTTTTCTTAACAGATTTTTAGATGCGATGATGTACCCGTTTTAATACTTTCCAGCCACTTTCTTGTATATTATCATAGATTTATGTTGCAAAAAACGATGAACATGGTAAAGGTAACATTACAATTTATATTCTGGAAAAAACTCCTTTAAACAAATTTAAATGTATGGATAATGTTAACTTCATATGTCAGCACTTAAACTTTTTACTCTTTAATTGAACAGAATGCAGAGTCCATTAGATCTACTTCAGATTAGTACTTAATAGGTACTGTTAACATATTATACATACTGTATATTTTAAATAATGTTATGTAAATGTAGGTTTTATATAATATATAAAAATATAGAATAGCTCTAGACATTTTTCAAATAGTTAATTTTAAAAATATTTTTAAAGTTTTCTATATAAGTATGTACCTACTTAGTAAGTATATTTGCAAATCAAATACTTTAATAATAAATAACTATTAATCGTTAAAGTATTTGATAATAATTTAAATCAAAACAACTATTTATCTAATCATAATCGTACAGAACCCAAGCTGGTGCCAGTATTTTAGTATCTTTTATAATTTATACTGAAGAAGCCAAGTGATCTATTCATGACGCAAGTTACTTTATTGCGATACATGCACAAAAGTCTAGTGCCAAAGTAGCATAAATTGTGCACGATTGCAGTGTACCAACCAACAATAGTTTTAACTGCATATGCTCCGACACAGACTACCTACGCCTCTGCTCTTCTATCTTATTACCGTCCTCCCTTTTGACACTTTAGTACCTCGGTTTGTATTTTATAATGACAGAAAAGCTTTCGTAGTTTAAAGCATGTAAAATTAATAAATCATAAAATTAATATGCACTCTGAAGGATTAATTAAAATTGCATTATTCTCATTTATAATAGAACAGAGTTGCATTGGATTAGAGACTTAATTTTAAGCATTTATGTAGGTTTTATGTAATATAGTTAAAAAAAAGGGCAAATAGCACCGTTGTTAAATAAAATGAGCTATCAGACGATTTCAAAGCGCGGCGAAAAACAGTTTTCTCTTTGAAGCTAACTGCGCGAAATTCTTTCGTCTTGTAGGGCGACGGCGGAGGGTCTCACTGCATCATTCATGTGTTTTTTCACTGACACCTTGTCGCTATCAATATGTATGGTGTAGGTATGTAGTGTGTACACGATTATTGACATCTTGGATCTGGTATATCCAGAAGTAAAATTTTAGTTTATAAACTAGAAAATAACCTAGCCAAAGTGACTGAAACGCGGAAGAATTTTTTTGCAACCATTTCGTTTAGGTTTGTCGACTTTTTTATTTTAAATTATATTATTAGTTTTCCTAAGAGAATGATTATATAATTTCACATATGTATATGAAAATTATTTGCTTACGTTTCTCGTTACTACCCATTACTTCCTACTTTATGTTTAAATCACTTAAACACGAATTTAGATTAGTAAGAAGAAGAATTTTTTAGTAATATACCTTCCTTATAATTATTCGAAATTCCTCTAAAGACTAAAACTTAAGTAATAAAGTGTTGAATACAAGTATCAAGCAGTCACCTTAGCACTAACACGTTCTGTGTCGATGAGTTTTTAAGACAAATTCTCAACATTTTACATCGCCAAAAAGTTTTGATAGACATTCGAAGACAAGCATCGGATAACAATCGAAATGTTAACATGACAATAAGAAAAGAACAATAGATAGTTTAGGTATTTCTTTTATAAAACACTTCAGCCATTTTGTAGGTAAAATGGTTGTTTAACAGGATTTACAAAAAAAGGAATATAACAACAGTGCATACTTTTTAAACTAAGACAGTCAGACATCCATACAAGTTTTTACTCGTAACTGATTCAGCATAGCATAATGCGCATGTTTTTTACTAGGATTACATTACTATTTTTGTTTTTTTAAGTATTTTATTCAACCTGTGGGACATTACTTTATTTCAAATTAAATATTTTTAATTAAATCCGCAAGATAATCCGAAAAGATAATTTTATTAAGGAATATAAACAATTTAATCACTTTAAAGGTCCAAAATATCTTTTCCACATTTCGCCTGTTGACGATGCTTTAATTATTTTTAGTGCTTCTCAATATTACGAATCATTTTGTCCTTTTACTTTTTTTCAAATGGCTATCCTATTAGACGACGGTAGGTCCATTAACTCCAGTCTCTATATTACAGACTACAGTAATAATAGCCATTGTATCTTACATGAAGTTTAACAACGCAAAAATAATATTTAAAAAAATCTATTAAATATTGATGATATGATAAATAGCTTATAATCATTAGAAATAGGACAGCATTCTTATAACGTGGACAACTTTTTAAAAAAACAATAGAGTTGGAGAACAAAATGATATTAATATTTGTTAGAAATATTAGCTTCTCTCAAAAATGTGCCCAAGGGCTGAAATGTGAGCACGTGTGGGTGTTGAGACTGTTTATGGTATGCGTTCATAAGTCATTCGATTTATTGGACAGCCAACGTAACGCCGCAGAATTAGAATATTTATATCTTCCGAACATTATACCTTAATGACTTTGAATCTATGGCTTTATAACACTAAAATTTTGCTCGGGGCTATTAACGCTATTGCTAATTTGGAAACTAATTCTCAAATGTCTCACTGTGATTGTACTTTTTATTTGTAAAATACTCGTATCATTAAAATATACTATAACCTCCGTCAAAAATCTCTGGAACATACCTATCATTATCATTTTTTTTCTATAAAATACTATATTTTAAGTTCACATTAGTATAGTACCTTCACAATTTTTCCTCAAATAAAAATGTTGTTTATGATATATTTCTGGTTATTTTTTATCGCTCGTATCCCAGCGATGATGCCGGTTAGGGCTGTCAAAACGCCTGACGGACGGATTGACGAGCGAACCCGCTTGCCTGTCGTTTTGTTCTTATACTGTTGCACGCAGGTGTATCGCACCACATTATTCAACATTATGCCCTGGGAACAGAATCCGATAAGTTCCGCCAACTTTATATTCACTACAGAAACTTTCAAACGACAGCTTACTGTTTTATACTACTAGAAATAATATGTCTAAGATGACTTCTTCTTCGTATAATTGCTAGCTTAAAATAAAGGTTTAACGTTGTCCAATAAAAGAAAATAAATCGTTTCCTGTGAGTCCATGAAAATAAAGGCGTTGTAAGATTTCCATTTCTCTTTATATCGGTGGATAGAAATATCTCTACTGCGCATTCTCAACAGATAGTTATCAGAGCAAGACGGATGGTGTTTTCACAGTTTCCTCGAGAACAATAGCTGTGGCAGTTTAATTTACTTCTATATTGCCAGACTGGCAAATATAATACTAAATCAATAAGTTGTATAGAAATGGATATAGACGATGTGACAATATTCGGTATAATCAAGAATTCAAAATTTCATCATGTAGAATAGTACTATTGATTACATAATTGAAGTATTAATATTAGTAATTCTATAATTATTTATTTTCTTTTAATAGATCAAGTAGTGAATTGTAATTATACATAATCATTGATAATTTTAATTCGTTTCATTTTACTGTATCTCACGCTATACGATTGCATTTGATTCATATTATATTTACCAGAAAGATATGACTGTGCAGTTTGTGGGCTGTGTTGTTGCTACATTTACTATTATATTTTTATTGGGATGCTTTTGTATGAGTTGGCAGATATTTATCGGGTATTGGAACATTATTCGGTCTGCTCATAATCGTCCGCATAAAGCACCTTGTCACACGGTCGTTGGGCGCCGAATGCGCCGACCCTGCATATTCTTTTTGTACTCACGGGACAAGGGCCTGTATTCTTCGAGAAGTGGAAAAAATGAAGATATTAATATATCTTTCTAATTCGAAATACGTTTCGGATAAAGGAAGGTCATAAATCATTATACCTTGTATGAAATTCTTTTAAATAAGCGAGAGAAAATCGGTTTTCGGAGAATTGTCGATATCGTCAATCAGTTACATAAATAGATGATCTTATATTACGTGGTCTTTATGTAGATAAGTTGTTATCTATAGTTTGGTGTTACATTATAAATATATTGCGCTAATTATTAAAGATCTAAACGTAGCAAGCTATCTAAAACATACCTGTAGCCGTAGGCAACCTTACAAGTTAGGCTAGATATTATTTAAAGTAGTGATTAGTATTATAGGTCAGTCAAAACATGGTGTGCGTCCATGTTGAAAGAAGACGATTGTGTCAACAAACTGCCAGTCATCTTCCTCTCATTAGCCGCCTGTCTATCGGAGATTGAATTAACTCGAATATGCTCCAGTCTATAATAGCTATTAACCGATTAAACAATGCCTATTACGCTTCGTTTTAAATATCAAATGTGATAATATTAAACATATTCGTATGTAAATCGAATCAAAATATTTAGTTAGACCAACAAATTAATTCCCTGATTGAAAATGACATTTTATAGTTAACTTATGATATCAAATTCAGAATAAATATGTATATAATATTATTAGATAAAATCATAATAACAGTATTTAGGTATATTTTACTTTCAAAACAATATACAGTCTCGTATGATATAATGATGATTATTATTTATTATGCAACACATTAACTACGTTGTATTTAAAAGAGAAATTTGCAGATTTATAATGATAACTTTGACATTATTTAATAACATCCGTATACCACACATTATAGAATATCAAATTCTTATATCAAATTCAATTAATATATAATTTGCTTAAGTATATTTGAAAATAGAATACGTATTAACAGTCACACCCGGTGCAACTGAATAACTTGCAACTGTTTTTTCTCAAAACTCACCTAAAGCCATTTACACAATTTGGGTGCAAAGGCCGAGTGTGTCAGGTTACACATCACTCGTTGACTTGCTATTTCTAAAAAGCTTGTTTTCTCAGCAGCGCGCGCTTAAGTAGCAAATGGTAATCTAATACTGCGGCTATTCCGTCTAGGCGACGTGCCAACTCTGAAACTGCTTACGAAATAAAATAAAATTTTTATTCGATCTGATTTAAACATACCATTGCAATTTTTTTTAAGATTTCATGTAATTAATTGTCAAAAATAGTGTGCCGGATTCTTAAGCATTTAGTTTGTTTAACATCGTGGAAAATAAGGCAAAGATAACATTTCACATCGATAATAATGTTACAAAAAAGTGTCTTTGGTGGGTGATACAGGCGTTTAAGATAAGCATCTGACCCTAGCCCGTGTCCCGGCTTGGCATGCAACGAATTCACGATGTGCATTCCCAACTCATGTTGTTTTCTGTTTTTGTTTTACCATTAAATATAAAGTATAAACATAGATACAATGTCGCTTACAAAATTACGAATGTACATATTTAATAACTACTTATTAACAGTTTCTCAATAGTAAAGTTTAAGATGGACAAGGCATTTACTATGAATGGAGGTACCAATAAAAATAATACTTGCATTGAAAGAGAATAATAACTTTAAAAAATACCTGTTCCGTATCGTGTGTAGTTTTCATAGACTCATATTTGTGATGAACTGAGCTCTACTGAGGCGCGTGCGCAGCGATAACACATCACAATTCACACGCTAATAGATTTTTTGTGACATCTTCTGAGATGAGATGCCCGATTAGTAATTAGACGGGCGACACATGTTTTGTGATCTTTTATCTTGTATTAGGGTCATCAATGCCTAAACCCAGACCGCCGCGCCGGCTCCAGATTATACCATTTTATTTTATTTATTACATGCATTTCCTTTTATGAGATACTTAATTTAAGTTGTGATAAAAATATCTGATTTTAAAACTACCTAAGTATCGAAGCTATTATACGTATGTGAATATCGCGCCATAATAATGCCACTTATTTGTAAAGATATGGTATTAAATAAAGGAAGTATCAGCATTCATAGTTGTCGAACTTGATGCGTTCATTCAGAGTATCGACACTGTGTAACAAAATTGCGGTGGAGAATATCTAAAAAGCCCTATTATTGGTGCGTTAACAAACACTTGAGATTAGCATCTGTAGCTCCTCAACGCGATCTTCAAGTTTCAACAACAATACAAGGGATTACAACCGAAGAGGTTTATTTGTAAACATGACAAAGAAAAGCGTATTGTTGTGGGTTGTGTGCTCTGCGGACATACTAGTCACTGCCTACTTTGATTTTATTGAATGGTTTCATATCACATACGATTCGATGAACTCGTGAAGGTTTATCACAATATAAATACACGAAATGTTGATAATATAAAATAAGTTTGCAAAAACGGAATTACAATATCGTAAGTAGTACAGTTTATAATAAGGATTTAAATTCTGGAATTCATGTTTTTATATATAGAAAGATCATTCAGCAAATTTTTTTATCTACTAAATGAAAATATACCGGAGCACGTAATATTACACCGAAAAGTGTCATACCACAATATTATAGTTGGTATAATAGGTGAGTTCCCCCCAGCGCGTTGTCCCCTTGTCGTGGTGATATGGGGGACTCGTTGGCGTCCGGCAATCTAGCCGGGCGCAAAGTCACTTTGGCTGTCTGGTTGGGTTTTTGTGGGTAGTATTAGCTTCTTATTAGCCGGTGACTCCCACATACCTCATGGTAAATAGAATTCCCACATTAAAAAAGTAGGTAGGTGTTAGGTGTGGTGCACCAAAGGATTAAATTGGTTCACCATAATCATCACGTCATAAGCAGAGTCATTCAAATGTCTTTTGTCAAAGCTATCCCAATTTGTCGCGCCTGTAAATGTAAATAAGGCTTAAATGCAGACGTTAGAGTTGAATTTACCATTTCTGATATACTTTTAGCATTGTTGTAAAGTGTGACAAAGTCTGCTTATAAAGATGATTTACAGCAGTGTTAAGTATCCCTCACAATTGTTACGAATATTTATTTTTATATACGTAAACTATAAACAACGAGCAAATCTGATTATTTATGACATGATTGGTTATTTGCCATCGTTCCCATCAATGTTTTTATTTGAACTTATTAACATTTATTTATAGATAGCTAAGCTGATTGTTGTTCTCTTAGGTTTTTATATCGAACTGATCGTTATGTCTTCTCTACATTAAATAAAGAAGAAATGCTCAAGTTTAACGCAAAATCAATAATTTTATATATACAGATAAATAAAATTGAAATGTATATTTGTAATGTCATCTTTTTACATCATGCTTATGTAATAACTAGCTGATACCCGCGACTTCGTCCGCGTTGCTAGAAATATTAACAAAGTTTTCCGCATGCGCGCTACGCCGCTCAAGCCCCACTACTCCGCCAGAAGGAAACATACATCACTGAACACGCAGTGCATATACAAATCGTTGTTTTTCGAAACTTTAATAACTTTTTATTAAATGAAGATATCGCAATCATTTTTTTTGATAAGGGCCAAGTGTCTAAGAAATAACACTTTAGAAAGTTTCATTGAAATCTATCCAGTAGTTTTTCCGTGAAGCGCGCACAAATGCAGACCTCTATCATTTTATTTATATAGATATTCCTACGGTACTTATAAGAGAAAACTAAATTTGTGACATCCGTCCGTCTACCTGTCTGCTAGTGTTCTGGCTAATCTCATAAACGACTGGACCGGCATCAACATTGACGGAACTTTTACTAGCAGATAACTGATGTAATAGAGTATAACTTAGCCTACCTTTATCTTACAAAAAGAGATTGTGTACTGCTCAAAAAAATTTAAATATACCTAAATTTGATTTAAAATAAATAAATTTAATATAAATAATTGTTTTGATGGACTTTATTAATTTAAAATATAAATAATGTATGATGTATCAATAATATACGTATCTTAATTTACATAATTTACGTATCTTTTCAGGTGAAAAACCATTCAAATGTGAGTACGCGGGCTGCGATCGCCGATTTGCAAATTCTTCTGACAGAAAGAAGCACTCGCACGTGCACACATCAGATAAGCCTTACAACTGCCGCGTGCACGGCTGCGACAAGTCGTACACGCATCCTTCGTCTCTACGCAAGCATATGAAGGTGCATGGTGCGGCTGGTGACGCGTCTCCGCGCTACGATAGTGACGGGGACGATTCCTCGTCAGCCGGAAGTGTCAGTGTGACGGCCGGCGCGGCCAGTCCGCTCGCCCCCGTCCCGCCCCCGCCCGCACTAGCGCCGGTGCCTCCGCATCACACGCAACACCACCCAACGATAACCGATAAACTTGAAAGCCTTAACGATAAGTACCTTAACCCGCATGACCAAAAATCCTATGAAAGACCTCCCGCCCCGCCACATCATAACCAGCCTCCTCCCCCACATCTTACGAATATAGGCGGAAATGTAATGGATAATAAGATCGGTTTCGGGGGACATTGGAGCCAGTACCAGCAGCCAGCGCCCTCAGTCCCGCACGGCGTGCCGGACTGGTGGTGTCCTTCGCAGGAGTCCTACCACCACCATCACTTGATGCATCACTCCGGCGCCGCCGCCGCCTACTGACCGCATCGCGCTTAGAGAACTCTTCATTCGACGCTCAGAAACCATCATTATCCGCGTAGTTAATTTAATTTATTGTCTATTCGCCTAGAGCTTATTTAAATTGAACAAAATGCATACCTCGAATGTTTTATGTGAACGATAATGATACGATATGACGTGGAATGAAAAGTTCTCTAATGCGCCACAGAGCTTTGCCTATGAGAATTCATTACGCTTATTAACATTTAGACATTCTGATCGATTTTACAACAGTTTTACTCAATGCCAGTTTTACAGCCGTCCGAAATTTCATATAAATTGAATCCTACTGTGTAAAAAGAATATTTAAAATATAAATTAGCAAACAATATAGCTAAGAAATATTAAAACTACGTGGAATGTGTATGTGAAACAACAGAGTTGTAAACAATGATCGCTAGCTGTCGAAAGCTTTACAAAATGTGTATTTTCTGTAAACACAGTGTTAGTGTGCAGAAGTGTCTTATTATACTTAACAAGATATTCCTTTGCATTGTTTGCTACTTTTGTAATGTTAGAGACGTTGCTGTTCAGGTTAGATTTTTGTCAACTGCTTTGTTGACAGTGATTTATTGCAGCATTCTATAGATACTATTCATAAGTCCGAAAGTCTATTATGTACAAACGTTTTTATTTTTAAATTAAAAAGCTATATATTGTATAAAAAGCTTTACACTTAATTTTGTATAGCATAAAACAAGTTGCATTTGTTACTAAATGTAGTTTTCACATGAGTTAATGGCCAAAGTACCGAAGTCTAAGTACATTATATTAGGTTGTATAATTATTGTACATTAGTAGTTTTAAGTACTAGTTAATTTTGTGTAAAAATATTTAAGGAATGCCCAGTGATAATAGAGTAAGTGATTGATTTATTGTAAATTACTATCTGTCGTTGCTAATAAATTGTGCTATGTATTTCAGAATTTAATGTCTTAAATATACACCTTTTTATATATTTAAAAATTACATAACTATTTTTTCACGAACACACACTTTAACTAGATAGAAAAATTGTATTTATGTATGAATAATTAATTGACTGAAAGATAAAGATGTACCTATTTTAAGTTACTTTAAGAGAAACCTGTTGTCTTTTCTACTGCCATGTAAATAGCGGAGATAAATAAAAGCATAATATTTCAATTAAAATGCATTTCAATTATAATTTATATGTAACACTTAATTTTGTTAGTAAAGCTTAATATTTTGTAGTTAATTTATACGTCGAGTACATCTGAATTAACATAAAGATATCAAAAATAATTTGTCATAAACGTAAACACTTAATTTTATGACATAATAATATATTAATTTTTTCCTCTGAAGTATCAGCGTACAAAGCTTGGAGGCCTCCGAGCGAAGGCTTACAAGATTGATCACTCGTGGCTCGAAATCTAAAATGGAAATCCAATTCTCGCGATCATTTCGATCGGATTCCGATCAAAAAACCTAACTCCGTGACGGTACCACAATAAAACACCACAATAACAAAACGAAGAACAATCATATTCCAAAACAGAATTGAATTTATCATTGAGAAGAAATGAGAGAAAGAAATGATAAATGATGTATCGAGCGCGAGGAGCGTCGGTGCGAGGGAGACGGTGGAGAGTCCGCGTTGAATTCGACTGTACCGTCCGTGTCTGCACCGATGATTTATCGTTTCTCAACAGGGATTGGCCGATGCGGTACTTGAGATTTATAGATCCTTATGGTGCATGCGCGGTAGGAGCGTTTTCTTATTATAAATCTCACTCCTGCGCTGCACTCGCCAGATCCTCCTCGGTTGTACGGGAGAAATTAAAAAATAAGCTAACATATTGCGATCGTACTCGTCTCGACAGACTCAACGAACATAAGGGATAATTGGCCTCAGAGTTAATGGGCTCGATCACGATCACGTAGTCCTGTTCTCATACTTTAATATTATTCAAACAGGCGCATATAATTGATTACTACATATACTACATATATTTATAATTAAAAAAGAAAACATAGCGAATAAACGATATCTTTTCTTCTTAATAACAATAAGATGAGTATTGATAAGTTGTTTCGTGCGACCCTCCATAAAGTTTATGAATAGAATTCTAAGAACTTTCAAATATGTATCCATTCTACTCAAAATAAATATTGAAGGATTAACTCGAGTAGGTTATCCTGGAAAACAAACCATATTGTTATTTTTATTTAAGTGT
The DNA here is from genome assembly GCA_905231865.2 of Boloria selene. Lineage (NCBI taxonomy): Eukaryota > Metazoa > Arthropoda > Insecta > Lepidoptera > Nymphalidae > Boloria > Boloria selene. The sequence continues at coordinate 7,488,694 of HG993133.1, forward strand.
AGTGCTTAATTGCAATCATTAACTTTATTCATTTAAAGGTAATTGAGGAAAAATCTTAAATTATTGTTATTTTACCTTAAACATTAGATAAGATACCTACCTACCTTATTATAAACTTAGCATGAACACAAATATATTTAAAGCCATTTTTAGGTTTAGAATAATTTAAATAACACATATAATAAATTTTATGTCAATGAAAATGATGTAGGTAAATTGACTAAAGAGACCCAAAAATACTACAAATCGTTGTACTTATTAGAGTTAAATTATAAAACAATTTTCCAACTCCTCGTTGTGTAAAGAAAATTTATATATAACTACTTATTAAACATATTATTGATAAGTCAAAGTTAATTTCTTGCTTTTGAGTCATTTTTAATTCCCAAACCTACATTACCTACGCCGTAGAAGTGCCTATCTTTATTGACTTATAGAAGAAAAAACGTGTTATGACACAATCTTTACAAAAAATCCACCTGTTATTTACTAATAAAATACTTGAAGAACGGAAATTAAAAAAAATAGAAAATTCATAACATTAAATCGATTACCATAGTTTCTTTCTATTTTTCAACTATTGTAGAATTACATTTTATCTTAGCCCATTGGTCTAGTTACACAAAGCTAAACAAATCCTAAGTTCGTCTACGTACCCACTGATTGTTTAAAATGACGAGACTACTACTCCGTCGCCGCTCGCCCGTCGGCCGACGGCGCGTCCCCGCGTAGATAAGATCTCTGCAACTGACACCTGGCCCCGCCCCTCACAACCCCGACTATTACCTTTTTGTTTACGCACCCATGTGTATTAAATAGAAAAATAATACCCCTCATAACGCCCATGCCTACGCTCGGATACTTGGAAGTGAAATGTCAATCAGATGATTTAAAGTTAATTGCATATGGCGAAAATGTTGAGCTCCGACGAATTATAAACTGTCAAAACCGTTTAATAATTTAAAAATTCCATAAAAAGTCTCATGATTTTGTAACGTTATACCAATACGTAAAATAGTGGGTTCCATTTTTAACCGACTTCAAAAAAGAAGGATGTGAATGACGATTTTTTTACGTATGTGCATGCGAAATGTTTTCTCTACGCCATTTTTCAAATTTCTTTTTCTTTCCGCATCGCTTATAGTAGGTACTTTATATCTTATAGTTACTTGAGAGGTTACCTACTTTAAGCTTAATTATTAAAATTTATCGGTTTATGGCGAAACGAAAGCGAACAGGGCAATAACAACTGAAAAAATTATACTAGAAATGAAAAAAAAATACAAGGTACTTAGTACTACTTGTCATGAGTAGCATCATGCTATAATTTGACATCTTACAATAATTTGACAGTAATAAAAATTAAGTTGGTTTTCCATTAGGTATAGTTTAGGTATGATTGGCTAGCTCATCAAGAAATCGCGACATCCTTTGTTGCTCTTATAATCCGCACTCCATGACGTATCGTTGGCCTGTAACCTCACCTGTCGAGATTTAGGATACCTACAGAGTGTAGCACTTGTTTTCGCACATCGATCTGTACACAGTACTGTCATCCGTTTAGATTTTGACATAGTTAATATTATTTATATCTTTTTAATTACAATAAATGAAATAACAAGTTAGCTAGTAAAAATGAGCCAGCTCTCCTGTCACCCGTAGAGACGATAAGACGAGGTGTTATGTCTTTTAATACATTATTCTTATGATTATGTTGTAAAGTTATATTTGAGTAGGAATTTTATCCCGTCCTTTTTTATTATTATTTAGTATAAGTATTGCAGCTGTAGGAAAAAATGCAAATATACTTCTTAAATGTTAAAGAAAACATAGATAGATGTAACAAGATGTATAATATAGAAATGAACATTGTATTTTTTAGGCATTTACAAATTCTATAGAGATGCGGCCATGATAAAGAACTTTGAGATATCGGATTAGGTATCATCAGCTCTTTATCATAGTGAACGGCATCTAAAGAAATGCTCCGGTTGAAAGACAATCAGCGTTACGCAAAAAATCTTATGATAAATCCTGTCAGCTAAAATTGCAAATATATTCGCGTAAGGTGCAAAAAAGAATGTATGATAAAATACAATAGAGTTTGAATTCTGATGCAACCCGGGCGGTCGTTTTTCGAGCAGACCCTTTCTGTAAAAGTCTGAAATCTTTATTTATTAGAATCGGCAAATTATTAAAAGTAGAGTGTTTTATGTTGGCCGTATATGTTATGCGAAGAAAACTAAATCAAACTGCTTCAAATAGAATTTAAAATAGGAGTAACATTGAGGCAAACGAAGTGGATGCATATCAATCGAGTAAAAGAAAGGGTTAAGCATATTGCCAATTTGTCGAAATAAAATCGATATTTTATACCAAAATTAACTTATTACGTAGATATTGTAATTAAGTAGGTACATATAGTATAGGTACCTATAGTTAAACTAATTTTTAACGTCTTGTCTTAAGTTGAATTAGTCATAAGAGCTTCCTTTATATTTCTTACATTACGCACAACTGACATCATATCTAAGACATAGTTTTATGTATTTCAGTGGTACCGTGCTCGCTTGATATACAAAGTGGTTAAGAAAAACATCGCGAGGAAAACTGCATAGGTATCTAAGATCTAGCAAGTTTTCTAAATACATGTGAATCTAATCTAGAGGACTATGGTATGATTTCTCTCGTATTGAACCGGTCCGTGTCCAGCAGTGGGGTGGGTAAAAAGCCTAGAATACTTCTTACACCTTCATAGATAACCTTAATTAAGGCACACAGAATATTCTTTTCACTAGCGTTAATCAATTTAGAAACGTATGTTCTTGCTAATACACGTGTCAATACATTATTTGTCGTCAAGGACCTTTTAAGGCAATACATACATTCAGGAATTTAAATTTTTATTCACAACAACCATTTTTAAAAGTAACATCTTTATCGCGGTTTGCACCTGCCATTTACAGTTAAAATGTCACTGAGCGATAAAATTTAAAATGGAACATCTCAATCGTGTTTTGAATACCAATGAAAATGTACGGAAGGAAGGATAGTATGATAGCGTCGAAGCGGCGGGGGCACATTGTTTCGCTATCGGGACAACTGTTTTGACGGCCGCCTATCGCGACAGATATGCGATCTTACGTCGCCACTAAACATAAAAGAAAAGTAACTGAACCCTTAGAATATAACTAATAGTATCCTATTTCTTATAAGAACATTTTTTTTAATACTAAACAGCCGAACTCCCCATTGGGAATCTCGTCTGGCTAGCATTCAATCGCAAACGGTGCCGATTTTCGTTAACTAATCGAACGATTTTATTTAGTAAAAATTTAAAGACTACTATGTCTAAATTCTCGCTAAAATAAATAATGTAATTTTATTAGTAGGTTACAAAATACAAATATCAATGTACACCTTTTATGACAACACAAGCTGTACAAACGTAGGTATCAGTAATTGACAATACTTAGACATATGCTTATAAGACAAGACGATATACAAAATATAATTCCAATTTTTTTAATAGTCAATATGGCTGTATTAGTCAAGATTTCAAAAGGGCTATGTACCTACGTAGTTTATATTTTTTGAGAATAATATGCCTTTCATATACTTGAGTATACGTAGGTACTTATTGATATGATATGTGATTATGATAAGCATGTGTTTAATCAACACAATTATTTACTAATAATAATAATACTTATTTATAACTAAACAAATACTTAAATGCTTGAATAAACTTAGTTAAGCAAATTTAAAATTACTTAAAAATATGGACGCAGACTAATGTTATATGTTAATATCTATATATACAATATATGTACATAATATTTAATGTTAAATGAAATATTACTCATATTTAACCGATAGGAGTAATGGAAATGTTAAGTAAATGAATTCCGAGGGGGCAAGTTGCATTGTAATATTTACAAATTATTTTACAAGAATTAGATTGGTAAAATTAATCAATTTTCAAATCAGTTAGTCAAGAAAGTATATTATTATAGGTAAAGCACAATCCGACAAAACTAAAGAGATTTTAATGTCATTGCAGAGGACTCAGAATATCTTTATTTTCACTATGTCTACATTTTTGGTCCCAAACCAGATCCTTACGGAAACCTACAAGCCTACCAGTAGATCCCAAACCTACCTATAATAGTTAAAAAAGTATAATAAATAGTTCAAGTTTAGTTTCAATTGCTCCAAACTGCTATGTACCTATATTGAGTTATGTGCAAAGTTGCCAAGTAATGCTACGAGTATTTAGGTAAGTTTCTTTTGTAGCACGATTTTATTTGTGCTATTTATAAGTATTTGTGATGAATTTTAAATACTTATAAATAGTATCTTGATTGGTAATTCAGATGATTATACTAAAATTTGTTACCACTGAGCAGATCTACGCAGTTTGGTTGGACACTAAACAGGTGGATACCGGAACTGTTCAATGGCTACTATCAAAGCTTGTGAATTTGTTTTAAATAGTGATTGAGTTAAGGAACATATTTCCTTTTAAAATCATAAAATATGTAATGATAAGCTTATACCCTTATTATGTCAATAATATTATTAAAAACATTTGATGTTTTAATACCCAAGTTTATTTCTATTTACAAAAATAAAAATATTTCAAAATAGACAAAAAGCAATCTGAACGAAGTTGCGGATTCACTTTTTATAACTTATGTTTCCCCTTTGCTTACACAGAGGGATATAATTCACACAAATCTTTATTTTTCTTTGTTCAGAGGGTGCAGGCCTCCCGCGGGGTGCTGATGATGAGTTATGAGGAGTAGGCCTAGGCCGGAACCCGGATGTCGCTCCTCTACGCCTGGCCATCCCGCCCCACTTCCGATACCAATCGACGGGCTTTAACATTAACATTGCTGTATTATTTCATAATTTATTGATCATATTGATACTTCTTGTGTATCGCAAGGAGTTTGCGACGGTATTTTCTTGTACTTGTATTTTGTGACATATAGCGCCTGGATCTTTTTGATAAGCAACGAATGATTTGTTGTTGTGTTGTTTTTAATATATGAGAAAATATACGTATTTTATATTATGTACATAATATTTAAATAAAACTGATTCTTGTTACAGTCTTGATTATTTTTACAACTCATTATAAAAGCTTTAGAAAAAATATAAAGCGAAAAACGTTTAGAGAATAAGTTTAGCTGGACACAGTTTGCACAATTATTATACATATGTAGTCATTTATTATATTATTTAATCTGCATTCTTTTATTTTAGTAAATAGGTATTTATATTTATTAGAGCGAGTATATGACATTAATATTTATTGTTAAACTTGTATTGATCATTATCCATATCAACCCATCTTTTATAAATAAGAGGCAAAACATGATTAAAATTGTTTGCGATCATATAATCCATTCATTGGCAAACCTAAAACCATAGCTTAGTGATGTTCATAAGTGCGTGTAGGGAGCGTGTCGGCGATATTCGGCGCAACGGAGACCAGTGAGCAACAATATTCATAAATAACTTCAACAATGCGTGGCTGAGGAGCCACGTGGCGGTGCCTCCTGCCTACTGCCTGCCACCCTCGCCAAGCAATCATTTACACTTATTAAATGTACTCCGAAACTTTTGATCTTTAGTTTGCTTGGTTGTTACCTTTTTTAGCTAAAAATAATTATCTTTGAGAGAATAAGATCTTACTTATAGTAAACAATACCTAGCCGAAAATTGTAGGTATTTTGTATTAAAGTATATAACTAAAACATTTTATAACCACGCGACGTACAAATAATTTTATGAACTTACTAAGTTATTTAATTAATTACCTTAATCTACCTACAATATAAAATATCTTATCAAGAAAGTATAGATATAAGCATAGAAGAATTTGATAGTCATAGTAAATACACACCAAATACATAAGATAGCCTTTAAAGTTATATGAACATTAATAGCTATTTTGAATGTAATGTAATGCTAGTAACGGAATCTTAACGGACCTGCTCGACGTGTTGGTTACTTGTTCTAAGACTGACATAGTCCAATTATGTTAAATGATTTTATAAATACTAACTATTTTTATAAAATTTGATTAATTATTTTCAAATTTAAACATTGACTTCAATCCATTTTTTGGACATGGTTTAGATAGTTCTAGTTAAGTTAAGGTAACTCTTAAAAATATTCTGGTATCTGGTACTACTGTAACAACATAGTTCTTTAAATCACTATGGTATTAATAAAACAATACTGTAATATAGCTACTCAACTACAGTTAAAAATGAGAATGAGATGAGATGATGAGAGTTATGAAAAGTTTTCAGTAAAACTGTAAAATCACCGAAATATTTATGTTTTGCCATGGTAACGGTGTACCTTTACTTTGGCGTTTTTTTTCCGTCTTGTGGATCCCGCGTGCACTTACTGCCAGTTTCAATAACTCTATCTACCGATGACTGGTAGTTACTTTCATACTATTTTGACACATTAAAAGTTACAACCTGTCAAAATCGTATGAAAGTAACTACCAGTCATCGGTAGATAGAGTTATTGAAACTGGCAGTTAAACTACACTAATCACCACAAATATCTACACTAGGTACAAAATCCGATCTTAAAAGCAAACTAGCTTTTGAGACTTAATTTTTATATTTATTTATATCTAACTCTTATAAGATTGTGTACTCTTGTAAGTGTTATATTATAAAAATTACTCTATCCACTCCCGTAGGTTTGTTTTCGTTCGACAATGAATAATGACACTATACCCAGTACCTACCCACTATTCTTGGCATTTAAATACAAGGTTAAACAATCAAAGTACAACCTATATAAACTACAAATAAACAAACTAACAAATGTATTTATTTTTATATATATGACCTTTTTAGATAAATGCTTATTGGAAAACATTCAAAGCGTTTTTAAATTTTGTTGTTATTGTTTTTAATATTTTACACACATTTCGCATATTAAATTGTGTAACGTTAAGAATCCCTTTGCGTATAGTTTATAGAGGGAGGCACCCCTGTATGTAAACATTGCGTTAACCGAGTTCAAATAGGATGGAAAATGATTTAATGACACTGCAAGGATTTAGTATTCATGTAGAAAAATAATGTGAATAGGTATAGTTAAAATTAAAAAAATATGAGATATAGGTTTTTAAAGTAAATTAAAACATATCAAATTAGCCCACTCTTTAAGGACATATTTTTGTTATTTTGTATTATTAACAATGCTTTAAAAAACTATCGACGAGGATGGGATTCGAACCCACGCGTGCAGAGCACATTGGATTAGCAGTCCAACGCCTTAACCACTCGGCCACCTCGTCCCGTCAAGACATTACGAAATACAACACAATATTATTCACATAAGTATATAAACTATACTTACATACTTATAAATACTTATTCTTTAATATATCTATTAAAAGATTAGATTAACATAAATACAAATATAATATTCTATTAAATTTTTATTTTATGTCTCTACGAACTATTTAGTCTTTAGTAGATGCCGACCTAACTGTACAGCCTCAGTAACATCCCTGACTTTTGTGAATGTACAAATATTTCATGGGAACTGCTAACACTGAGATAAGAAGTAGGTTGCCTACATCACTATTTTAGGTGTTTTCCCAACATAATACCTACATATCCAACATATCAGTATATTGGGTAAAAAATCCTCGTTCTAAAAAATCTGTCTATTATTCCTATCGGCATTAATCATGACTTGAGTAGATAAATAATTTAATCAATCTATTGTATAATGTACCTACTTAATATGTGGCATCTACTTAATATTTTTAAATCTTATTCAGAATTAGAAATTATTGGTATCTTATTGTACAGGGTAGGCAGTGAATTGGTAGCAACATAATATCCTTTATACCTACGTACCTACTGGCAACTAGTAGTATTAATTTTTTTTTCTCGTTTTATATGTAACTAAATACTGTTTGTCTTCCGAAAATAAAATAAAATACCTTTCAGTGAGTTCTGTCCAGTGGTATTCACGTGATATACTTTCGGCCTCTGTGCCGATAGTAAGATTCATTCGATAAGATTTTTTCATATACAGATTCGCTTCATAATTTTATTAGTTATACCTATGTAGGAATAGATATCTAATAATTAAGATGGTTGGAATGTCTCCTAGAAGTACAAGGGCAATATGAAATACTTACTCTTTATGGAAAAGGAGCACAGTCACTATATTAATACAATTATAAAATAAATGAAATGTAGGTACCACAATATTAATTAACTTTTTAATCATATTAAGTTTAATATTATGTTCTAAGGGGTCGTTCAAGTATTACGTAATGCAAATTTTGAAAATTTTTGACCCCTCCTCGCCCCTATGTAACGCGCCGTAACGTTTTCCTGTACACCCCCCCCCCCCCCATCCATAAACGTTACGTAACACACAACTGAAAATTTTTACCCAAATTTTATGCTGAACAAACTACCGGAAAGTCGCTAAATTACTTTTGTTATTGTTTTAATCGCGTTTACGGTAGTAATTAATAAATAAAACAATAGATTTCTAATTCGAAACACATGCGTATTTTATTTATTCATATATTTATTTAATAAATAATCACACATAATTTAATAATCATTTGCTTAAGATTTAAATATGTATATTAAATGGGCTCAAAGTCCTAATAAACATTTTCTTAAGATTAGTATTTTTTTTAAATAAAAAAAAAACAATGCTACGTAACGCGTTGTTCAAAACCCCCTCCCGCCCTTGTAACGCATCGTAACGTTATAAAAAAAACTGCGTTACGTAATACTTGAACGCCCCCTAATATAAAGTCACACAGATACAGACACACATATCCAACGAATACAATGTACAAGTATGCCTTAGTATTTTTAAAGCAATAAAACACAAAGTTAACGACAACCCCAAATTAACGTAAAATTTAAAAAAAGGCTAAGAAATAAAGTTTATTAAGCCTGTCAAATAAATACCTTTTGTCAAAATATGTAGTTGAGGTAGTCACCAGAAATGCGAGGAGTTCAAGCGAAAATATGCTTTTAATAAAAATGTATACCGCAAATGACATCAACTCTTGATAAAACGTCAGATAATAAGTAAAATAATTTTAACAGAACAATATCAGTAATTAATTATAAAAAAATAGCTATGTATTATTAAATTGTCTATTCAAACAAAATCAGTCTATTAGAAATACATATGTAAGTACGAGTAGGTATGTATCTAAAATAAGGCTGTACTAATGTTTATTCACACAGTGTATCTAATTACTTAGGCACTGTGTAGTCTGTAGGGAACACAAAGCACTTATTGAGCGATAACACCGCGCTTCATTACCTTCACTAACGACAGAAGGGCCGGCCCAGTTTTCCGTAAATAAAAGACATTTAAGGTTTTTTTCAACACTTTTTATATCTAGACCATATAATATTATGTACCTACATTCTACACTTATACAATTAATTTACCCATGCATTCGTATAGATTTTTTATTGATGAACTAACCAACTTAAAAAGCATCTTACCTATTTATTTACCAGCTATAATATTAAATTTCATTAAAATGAGTCCAGTGATTTTCTAGTGATACATTCACAGACAGACAGTCAAAAGAACTAAAAATTATAGATTTGGACTCTGTATAATAGAGATTATTTCAATAAGATGAACAGATTCAACTCAGTATGGAATTTTGTTTTAGGTATGTACTATAACTTGATCTAAATCAATGAAACTAAGATTTAAATAACGTTTTCAAGAAGTATGGACGTGATTGCATAGTTAAGATTAGGGAGTGCTGCAAGGTATTATTTTAAATGGTTGGTTAGCGATTATACTCATAGTAGTTATCTACGTAATATGTATAATGTACACAATATTATATAGAGTACCCTGTAACTTATACCTATTAAGAAAACACACTATTGATTTACGTCTTACGATCTCAGAGTAAAAAGAGTGGATTCCAAACATGCATATTAATTGTTTACATGTTTACATATTCTAACAAATCTATATTACTACTCCGAGTAGGTAGCTTATTCGTATTTACCAGAAATCGGCTCTACATTTTCCGTTTGTTTAAGATGTGCGTGACGTTAACTATCAACTGACCTTCTATTTGATCATTAATTGTTAAGTGAATCGATATTATCATAAAATTAACTTACTTTAATCAAAAAACACGTTAATAAGAATAAGTATAATGTAATACAGTCAATTTTATTAAAACGTCTTTTATTTCTAAATTCTAAATCGTTTTCGATTGACCTTTACATACAATTTGTCAAAGAATAACTTAATCAACTTCCATGAAAATTAGTATTTAGGTATTGAATATAATACATATTTTTGCTTTATCTATATACGCATTTTCATTGTAAACATTACCAATACGTCCGAAGTACCGTCTGGAAAGTGCACAGTACACTCAGCAATCAGCATAAACAAATGCACCGAGGCGCCAGTGACACGTCGCGCTTGAATATGACAAATAACATCAAAATGAAACTACACGAATACCAACATAAAATAAAAATGTCAAAAATTTAAATTAAGGATTAAAATATTTAAATTTAGTGCGGGCGTCCCGCTCGAGCTCCGGCGACGGCCGCGCCTGCCGGCCCGGAGCCTGGACGAGATGTTGGTATGGAAATGGACTTGCTTTCTTATTTAATTTATTGATTACAAATATTAAAAATATTTATACATGGTATACAATAGATAAGAAATATAATATCTTTTATTTTCTAAAGTTCTTATACATAAGTACATAAAGGTTTTTTAGTTTATTGTCATTATTGCATAATTTATGACAAAAAAGTTATTTTTTAATAATTACGGACTGCCGAATTTTTATTACGTATACACATGTGTATTGTATGCTTGCGTGTACTTGTGTGTGAATGTTAGTTATACACACACAATAAAACGGCTGGACGGATTTGGATAAAAAAAGGTGATAGACTGTAATCTTGAGTAACTTGTACGCTACTATTAGCAACGCTCCTAAACGAAACGAGGGTCAATTGCTTGTGATACAATAATCTATATCATTAAAAATAAATGGGTAAATGTGTTGTAGGTATAATTGTACATTGTAGTACAATAATATAGTCTATCTACACCATAATACTAACCGTTAAAACGTACGGGGTACCTATGAATCAACCCGAGCAAAGCGAAGATGAGTCGCTAGAGTTTAATAAAATTTATTTGAATAAGGAAATTTCAGTTTAATTAATTATGACAACTTTAAAAAAACACAAGAAAGTTGAATCCTCTTTATTCTAAAACCCTTCTCCGTACTAGTTCAACACGCCCCAATACTATAAATTAATGGAGTGTACTCCGCCAGAAATTTTAAATATTTGAAAGCATTATACCATTTAGAAAAAAATCAAAATCTCCAACAACATAATATATTACATAAAATAAATAATACAATCATAAAGTAGTTATAAATGTAGTGTTTATAAAACGTAATTGCGGTTTTATGGTCCATATATTTTCGGGCAGGATGGCGCGTCACTGCGCATCGAACGTCGGGAAGAGTGACTATTATAGTCTTGAAAGGCGATTTGTTTTAATTTAGAGAAGTAACTCCCATCTACATTAAATAAACAGAATCAGTTGTGTTTGTTTATGTAATGATCTGACTCAAAACAATAGGTCGTTAAAAAATAGTCCTTCCTAACTAAGTATACTTTTTTGTAGTCTTAGGAAAGACTTAAGAATTAAGATGATATACGATTATACTAGGCATGATATTGTCTGCAATCAAATACCTATAACTATATATTTTTTATTTATAATTATTCATAAAAATTCAAAATAATTCGAAAATTCTGTTAACTGTTGTTAATTATTAAAAAAGACTATCATTTTGGATATTGTGTTTTTACTTTCTTTTCTCTCATTCTTACTCTCTCACGTGGCCCAGTTTTCTTTTAAAGCAGTCAAAACTGAAATAAAAATACATAATTCAAAAGCCACAACAATATACAAAAATACATTAAAAATCTTTAAAAAAGTATTTTCTTACAGTTCGTAACTTAATAAAACACATTTGCAATTCTCAAACAAACGCTTATTATAACCATATCTTCCACATGAGAGCTAGGAGGGAAACATCTAAATTAGTCGCAGGTAGGATCTGCCTGTGACGGCTTGTAATCACACCCCCTTGCTGCGCCCGACAGCGACCTTTGTGCACTAATCGTAGCTACAGTATCGGTACTGGCGTTGACATCGAAAATGAGGAAATATAATTTTCTTTTTGACAGGATATTAAAGAAACGACAATTCGTGATTTGATGTAAATAAAGCTAAGTTCAATATGTATTGACATGATCTCTTGTATATTTAAACAACATACGTACTCGTAGACCTACTACTTAAGCTTTATTGAAATATGAAATTATTACCGTTAACTCTTGGCAATGTTTTAGCTGTTGATATTATTTTTAAATTGTGATAACTTCATTGGTCGATGTATTATTATTATTTTGATTTGTGTTTGTATGTATTATATTGAACTGCTTGTTTCCCTAATAAATAAAAAATAATAATAAATAAATAAATATTACTAGAAGAACATTATTGTTATTATTAAATAGGTAATTCGTATAGTTTAAAGTAGTTAGTTCGTACGTTTAAATCGATTTTAATCTGAGATCTGATTCATTAGGTTGAAATTAATAATAGAATACGTTTTATTATTACAAATCACGCTAGTAACAAGTAATTCCTAAATGTATTTATCCCACTACTTTGGTAAAGAGAACCTAAACAAGCTCTACCTACACATTAACTTCATTAAATAGATGACGTTTTGTATATTACGACTATTTTTATTTGCACAATTGTTCAAAAGTATACAGAAGTAGACTTTTTCAATATTATGATAAGTAAAAATACAAAGCCAATGAAACAATAACATAAATATTATAGTAGATAAGATCTCTTATTATGAAATACACTAAATTCAATATTCATGTGAGACGGTTAAAAATTAAATTTAAGTTAGGTAATTATAACAAGTTCTGTTTTTTAACCTCACGTAAGTATAATAAATAACTTGTTACTTTGTTAAATAATATATTACCTAATATATTGCTACAAAAAATCAACTCTGTACAATAAAATTTAAAACAATAGGTACTAACTATGATTTATGTGTGCTTTATTAAATTTAATGTTCATGACTTATTTTATTTGTAACCGAGCGAAGTGACTTCAAATCCCGGATCTCGCACCATTGATATTTTCATGAGTGAATAATTTCTAACATGTTTACTTACCACTTGCCTTACGGTGAAGCAAAAACATCGTGAAGAATCCTTCATATCTAAGAGGTATACTTATTTCTGCAAATTATAATAAAAGAACAAAGCATACTTATTATGAGAAAATCGAATTAACAGAAATATTTTTGTTTTTTCTTATTCACTTTAAACATCATACCTACGTGTGTTGCCTAGCAACACTGTTGGTAAACGTAAATATTGCTACAAATACCCGACCGACGTCACTGAATCAATTCCCCAAGGTTTATTTGGCTTCAATCCTCAATTATCTGACGGCAGTGAAAGCTGGCTGAAAGGAAAAGGGCTCTGGAGGTGAAGGTGAGGGTGTCAGGGTGGTATCGATTGCCACGCCCACCCGCCGCGCGTTGCTACGCGACGCCCGCCCTTATCCAGGCTAAAGTCTTGAATGTATGTAGATCTCGCCGTACTACGACTTTTTCCGACGGAACTTTTGAACGCTACAGAATTTTCTCCATGTTTTGTTGTTATTTTGGATTTATTAGTTTTAAACTGAAAAAAAAATTATATCAAATACATTATATACCTAAATCCAAATAACCTTCATTTCGATAATGCTTATAAGATTTGAGTCAAAGAAGTAGATGCAGTATGGATATTTTATTTTTTAGATTTATTTCATTATGGGTTTATTGGTAATTGAATGGTGAGTTTTAACTGTAACATATATATTTAACTAATTATTATCATCATAAAGTTAGTTAAGATAATAATACTTAATTATAAAGTAAGTATACTAATTAAGACAACCTTTAATCGAATTTAGTATCTGCAGATCTAAAGTGGAGAGAAAGATACCACACCAATAATCGAGATAAAAGATCATCTATTAAAACTACAATATAAAACATGTAAACCATAAAACATTTAAAAAATGGAATCCTATTACAACCCTAAAACCAAGTGTTATTTATGGGCATTTTATCTCAAATGACCATCATCTTTTGTCGCAGCCGCAGTTTTTAAGAAAAAAAAGTAAAAAACATTGATTGCATTAGCCGCCGTAGTTCAGATATGCGATTTCTTTATAGATCCGATCTTAATAGTTTGAAGCGATTTAGGATCTTGAGATATTGTCGCATTATTTAATTTTTTTTATTAGTATTTATTAATAAATTGTAACATAGTTATTAAAATTAGCTGCACCGTCTTAATTTCTAGAATAATTTTACATAAATCGTGTAACAATACAGTACTTTTACACTAATCTGTATAAAATAGGGTTTCATATTATCATTTTCAATATCAATATACGCTACTTACTACTATTTTTTTAACAATTTAAAAAGGTATATTCATGACCTATCAATAATGCACATTGTCATCCAGACATTTTCCTAAGAATAAACTTTAAAATTAACAATATGACTTTTTCATAAGTACCTTAATAGGCACTATACTTATAATTAAATTTTTTCCTCCCACAAAGATATAAATTACAAAAAATAAACAAAACTAATATAACTAACTACAAACAAAAAATCAAAAGCGAAGAGATAACATCTCGAATCAAACATATCTACAAAGATAAAATATGTTATACACCTATCATATTAAAATTATAACCTATAATTTAATTTTCAAACGGCTGCATAAAAACCAAAGGTTCAGTGATGTCAGGTGAAAAAATTAAAAAAAGCTGGTCGCACATTTGTTTTTTTAGTGTTAGTTAACCCGCGTTACAGTTTAGTGGTTCGGAATAGATAAATGACTCGTGTTCTAAGAAAATCTACCATATATTATAGTTATATCTACTTAAAATGATGGTCGTATATATGCCTCGTTTATAAAATTTTCTATATATTTACTTAGACATTTGTTACAAAAATACCTTATATATCTATTGACACTTGACAGTGAACTTTCTTTGCTTAAGTAGCCTGTAGGTCTTACTAATTTATCTACTCTCAAAATGAGGAAAAACTATTACTAATTAATTTCTGCATAAAATAAAGAAAAAACGATATACTTAGTATGGAAGTACCTTCCTTAGTGCCTAACTATATACCAAAATAACATAAAAGTATATATCAATGTTTACTATGTATCGATACTATTTTCCCACAACAAGCTAGTGCTAACGTTTTTGTACAATATGTACAAAAGCATTACTTTTGGGATATGCTTCCAAATTTTATCGAATTTATTGAAGTGGTAATTTTCTCAATAATTAAAATTTAATGGCGAAAGAGGTTAAAAGTTGATGTCACTGTGAGTAAATCTTTTCTTAATTTATTTTCTTGATCCTCTCAAATATGATAATGGAAACCGTTATATCCATTAACAGGTGGTGAGGTTTGGAGGTGAACAATGGTATTGAGATCCATCTCCAACAATGGACTGCTCGATCTACAAGTCGGCGCAACAGATGCAACAATACAGGCTCGAATGATTAATTGTATGAAACTACAAACGCTTTACATGCAAGAATAAAAAATATAACAAAATAAAACAAAACATTTTTGCCTTTTGTTTATTGCGACGACGCCAACTTGTCTGCACCAAACTGATTCGAATTTCGAACTTCGATCATTAATTATATTTTGTCTTACTCACGCATTTCATTTTCAAGTCGATATGATCTATAGATCGGGTCTATGGGTCTATCGATCACTCGCCTTGGAATCTAAATTTATTCATTTAGTCATAAGTTTTTGCGGACGAGTTTTGTTGTGCCCGGGGACTTTAAAATTAATGATCTACTTTGCTAAATATAATTTAATGATTGGTAATTTTAAAAGATATCAATGAGGCTTATATCAATAAAAAAATAATATTATAATAACTTGATAATACTTTCAAACTATTTTAATCTTAACTTTAGATGTAAGCAATTGTACTAGTGATTCTTAGATGCTACAAATAGTAACTTCTTCTATTATTTATAATTAAACGGCCATTATAGAAAAAGACTTAATCAAAAGTAACTAATTATCTGTAAACAATATTTCATCTTCGGGGATGACATGACGCGAGACAAAAAACAAAAGGTCGAAATGACCGCGCCAAAACCAAAACGCTCCGTTCAAAACAAATAAAAGCTAAACAAAAAATGAAGTCTGTTAATAAGCTGGATGACATTTGGGAATTTAAAAAATTTATCCTAAGCATTATTAATAGCTCTCGTGGAATGGGTTCTATATGATTATTAAAATGAGAAGACAACAATTACTTACCTACCCTAAGAGCAAACTCCATCAATTAATTCAAAGCACTGTTTCGGTTAGGTACGTGTATAGGTACGGGTCGAATGTGTGTAGGTATATTTTATTGTTTTATTGCTCCGACATGACGTTTTATAAACGTTATTCGTCGAGCCAGTCTTGTTTCGTCCCGAAGATTGCTTCTTCGTAACAAGCCTCGGATGGCGTGATAGCAAATAATTTTATAAGGACCTTTAACAATATGTCAAGCCCGCTCGTATTCACTTTTTTCTTGCTTTCAATAAATAATACGTACGGTCATAAGTTTACATTGTTCGATTCCGAGCGAGACGCAGCTTTGAAACGATATTTCTCAAAATTTCTTTATTTTTATACAAAAAAGCTACAAAGCGGATTCTTTATGCATTTCGAGAATGCATTTGTTATTATGGGAGAATGATAATGTGATTATTGTTTTGCGAGCTTTAAGATGATTGATAGTCGATTGTCACGGATAATGAAGTATTTTGAAGTCTTTAAATTTTGAAGGCTTCACAATAAAATGAAACATCAATTAATTTATAACCACCGTGATTGATTTAGGTAGTCAACTATAAAATAATAACTAAACTGAACGTAGGCATTTTATCTATTTGGAAATTATTACATTTTAATTACTAATTACATAAGCAATCTAATGTAACATGGATACAATTGTATTTATTATGTATGAATAACCTATCCTCACTTCTTTTCTCATCCAAAATCCAGCCACTTCAGCGTCAAGGGGTGACAAACATACACACACATAAACTCTTGCATTTATTATAGTAATATCGATTAAGTATGGTATAAACAGCATAGCTAAATATCTTTTGAAATAAACACCAACATTTATCATATATGGTAATAATTAAAATTTAAAGGTTTCCTGAGTCTGCAATGACTTGGATTAAAAAAGGCGTTAAATGTCATGTCGGGCACTGATAAGTTAGAAGGTTAATAATTTGAATATTACTAAAAACTGTAGCCCGTTTTATTAATAATCACAAGGTAAAGTCTTGATATCATCAGTTCTATTCATAATGGACAGCTCTCGGAACAATGTCGGGCAAATTAATAATCCACGCCTGTATTATAAGTAATTTTAATTTAAGTCTATTGGTGCTTTCGTCACGCTCTCTCATAAGAATGCTGATATTTTCAGTTTATAGAATTGTTATTGTTGTAGCTCGTGTCGATCTTTCTATTGTAGGGAGCGGCGATTGACCGATAGCCAAACTATTAAGTTCCAATAACATTTATAGACGCGGAACTTAAGAACATACAATGAGGCTGAGAAAAACATTATCATACAATATTCACCTTTATATCTTATTAATAACGACTATAATCGAATCATATTAATGATAAATAAAGTTCATTATTTTATATTACAAACATTTTTAATCGATTTTATCTAGGTTAGTTTGATAAGGTCGTAGCCTTTGACCTGTTGCTTTCTATGTCTTAATACTCCTCGTTTAACACAAATTTATTACAAACATTCTATATAATACATAACTGATAAGTCATTGTAACTTATATATTATTATACTTATTATAATATAGGTATACACTGTACTATATTAAACTTACCTTCTTACTAAAACCAAATTTTTGTTATTAAGAAAACTCAATTTTATCAATCCCAAATCGAGCAGCTTTTATACAATATCTAATATCTAGTTCTAATCTCAGAGTTCCATTCTCTATATGTTTTATTATCTTTGATTTATTATTTAAAAAAATATGTTTCCTTTAAATCGCAACGGCTCCATTTCCTAAAAAGAAAAACAAACCAAACTTAATGGTAGGCGTGGCTGCTCCTCCCTGGATGACCAACCCGCCTATTAACCACTTAGCCAAATCACTTCTGTATCAAATAATTTATGTGAAATGCCCTTAAGGAATTTTTTATCTGATCCAAATTTTATTTATTAATAAAATGTCAATAACGTTATTTTTTTTTCTTTTTAATACTAAATCAAATATTTTTTCTACATAAGTAATGTAACTGAAAACATTAAAAGGTCTAATTTATAGTTTTTTGATTTACAGATCAAATTTTAATGATATTATGTGTTTCGTGCAAGGAGAATTATTTTATTAGAGAGTCGTTCAACACTAGTAACACTTGTATTTATTTTATTGGAATGATTACAATTACATTAGATCGTTATAGAAGGGTAGAATCTAAATAGATCTTCAGGGAGCTATCTGTTCTACGCTACTGTAGGGGACGTTATTGAATTTCCCGCAACCACTTGACACTCTGTGGGAACTTTTCATAAGCACATTAAGCTACTCTACTATTCTTTTTATTATATTTATTACTTGTTTATTTTACATACAAAAAATATTAGATAACGTATAAAAAATGTATGTAGTACTTACTTGATTTATATGTACTATATGTACCTACTTATTATTGTATTGCATAACATAAAAATATAAAAAAAACTTAACGAAATTTAATTAAAAAATGGTCAACTCTATAATCTGTATTAAGCCACGGCTGCGATATTAGTTTTTATTCGTTGTTCCTAAATCCTCTAAATCAAAAAATAATCAACTTTTTTACTCAGCAGTAAATCTAGTTAGCTAATAAAGTCGCCTTACCATTCACCCTTGCTGCAATCAATGTCTAATTCCGTATTCGCAGCTTACGATAATGATTAACGACAAACTTTATTAATTCGATCTGCTGGGATTAGAGGATGCCACGTAGGAGGGTAGGTGAAAAAACAAACGAATTTTGCAGGGGATCTGGCGTCGAGGGATCTTTTAAATATCCTCAAATAGGGTCGCCTCTTTTTCTATAGTAAATTATATTCAATTACTCAAGTAATGATAATGAATATATTTATTTAATTATTTTTTTTAATTTAATTATTACACTAATATGTTAAAAACAAAAAGATAGCAAAACTGTTAATCGATTTATTTAAAGACTCACACCATATAATTAGTTTATTAAAACAATATCATTCAAGACAATGCCCTAAAGTAAATGGTATTAAGATATACCTACTTAATGTTATCAACTCATTTAAAAATGAGATTAGACACGCTCTACACTAATCTATCAATAAGTACATAATATGCATTAAAAAGTAACAAAACGAAATCTGTTAGTGAAAAATATTTTGCAAAAACAATTACATACTTACTTATACGTATTGTACCTATGAACTCCAAAACTACTAGCTCTTGTAATTTTTCTCTGTTTGTCTGTAAATTTGCGTGCATTTCACACCAAAAATAATTTAACCACAAAATTGATAATAAAGTTATTATTTCCTCTAACAGAAGAGAATAAATGAGGAAGAAAATATATATTTATAAATACTTCGTAAAAAAATTCTGACTTATATCGATGTTTATGTCAAAAAGGTTGTGAAAACACGGGTTGCGTTGGTACGTTTACGATGAGCTGGCTAAACTTTAAAATTATACTGAAGCCTACGGAAAGACTCCGATAGATAGTTAGAATGTATTTCTAACTATTATTTAGTCAGAGTTTGAGTCATCGTATAGACATAGAGACGCACCCGAGCAAAGCGAGGGAAAGTCGCTAGTATATACATATAAACGAATATAATTAATTCAAAATATTGCTTAAGTTATGTTTTTAATTAACTTGATAGATAATTCGAATGTTATGGAAATCACTATTTTATTTTTAATTATTTTTTTCAATTTTTGTAACACAACCCTAGTTTATCAAATCACTGTGCTAACACTGGGCTTTGTTACTTGCTTTTAGGGACATACCTACTTGCTTTTAATAAACATATTTATTTATCAGTAATACCAGCTATAATCGTTATTGCTGATTTTATTTTACAGCTAAGTCGTGATTTTGATACTAAACAATCAGTATATATTGAAGGTATTATCTTAGATAGCAGCTACTCTCGATATTTATATGCTAAAAACTAATACAAAGCATGGTAGAGCCGAGTAAAAAAAATAAGTTTTACAAGGTGATGCAAAACAATTTAGCTGTAAGTAAATTTATGTTAGTGATATGTAAATAATCTACATATAAATAAAATTGACGTGTCTGTTTTTAATTTCAATATGTGAGAATGTACTTACTTATCAAAATATCAATTTTTAAAATTTTTGTCTGTCTGTCTATCTCTCTGTCTGCCTGTGTGTTTGTTCCGGCTAATCTCTGAAACGGCTAGACCGATTTTGATGGTACTTTCACTCGCAAATATGTTCAGGATGGATTTTTGTGCTTAAAACTTTAAATTGGGCGATAGTAAGTCGCTATTACATAATGTAATATATCCTATAATCTTTATGTTATGTCAGTTTATACTTAGTTTAAAATCGTAAAATGTGTCTCAATAATTTGTTTTTTTGGATATAATGATCACTTACATTAGCTTTATTTATATGAAACAAGAAAATATTCCCATCTGAAATTTTTATGCCCTAACTATTGAATAAAGTAGATATTTATATTATAAGATATTTGTCTAATAAAATAATGAATTTTCATGTAATTTATTATACTTACTTTAATGTAATTTTAAAAATTACATACTTAGGTATGTATTAACGAAGATTAGTCTTCGTCATGTTCCGTGGATAGTTTCATATAGGTAGGTATTTATTATTGCAACTGAATTAAAGCAATTGTCTTAAAAAAATTCCATGCTTTTTACTAGTTTAACCATAGACAAGAACAATTACAACTTGAAATCCATGTGATTATCATTCTATAAGGAACTTTGCTGCCAATCTTTTAAAGTGAAAAGTGATTAAATTATCAAAAAGAACAGTAATTACATAATGATTATTTATAAGCGATAGACGTTAATTGATTAATTTATTAACGTAAGTAAATAAGGTGTCCTTAATAATACTGAAAAGTAAGTAAAGTAAGTAAAATATTGTATTTAAGTATTGCATATCAGGCGGTGGCATCACAGTAGAGGTGGTCAACCACAGTCGTCAGTCTTATCTAACCTCACTGTACCATATCTTAAGTATCCGGCTTATCTGAACAATAAGAAGAAGGTATAATCAATAACTAAAATTTTATAAAAAAAATTATATTAGAATTAAGAATATTATACAATATTATGTACTAGACTACTACTAGATTACTCACCCTCGCTCCGATGTAGCGACACTTAAGCACTTTGATTGTAATATCTTTATATATTTTTTAACCTTTTAAATCTTCCTTGGACTTTTCAAAACCAAAATTATAACTTTTTTAGACAAAATTGGTTTAGCCGTTCAACTTTTTGTAAGAGTTTAACGTCACTTTTTTATCGAGTTCATTTAGATAAGTAGGTAGGTACTACATAATATGCATTTCAATTCTTTGAATTACATAATTTCAGACTAAATTTTATTTTGTATGTGATGACAAAACATAATAATATTATTATTCCAGTAAGTAGTAAGTAGCACAGAATATATAACTAATCTAAATTTACATTTCAATAGGTTCAATTAGCATAATATAAGATAATACCTATAATATTTTAACGGATAGCATGATAAATCTTTAACCTATTTACAATTCTAGCAGATCATATAATTTTTTTATATGATACGAACGTATAAGATAAAAATATGATGCGCTCAAATTCATTGGCAACTAGAAAATAATCATGCTTTAACGATATGAATTTTCTAAACCTTGTGACTAGACTTTTATCATTTTATGGCCTTTGTTTTAATACGGGTACTTCCTATTATGATTACAACTTTTATATTTAGGAAGGTAATAGTAATATATCTTTTAAACACACAGGAAAACATTTAAGTTGTATTGGCATTGTGATACTTTGTCTTAAATTAAAAAATTCCTCCTATCGTAGTCATTTTATTTTAAGTGCTGGTGTTAAGTAGGTGTGTCTTACTTTTCTTTACACAAATGAATATTTTTAATAATAAATATATTTAAAACATTTAAGTTCTTGTCTGTAAGTACAGATTAAGTTCGTATTTAAAAGTCAATAGTTCGTGAATCTTTATTTATCTCAAGATATACATTGTCAGTTGCTCGCTTTTAAAATGGTAAGTGATAAAATTTTACATAACATCATACACACTGTTTTAAGCATTCGTGCAATATTTATTTTACAATAAGTGTTTGCATTAACAAATACTTAATTCATTAGTTTTTTTTTATTATGAATTAAACGTATACTTTGAAATACGAATTGGAGGTAAGATAGATAGAGGCCGTTACAAGGATATTTTTGTGCATATTCAAAACAAAGGAACAAAAGCATTTATTTTTGTCTTACGTATTTAATTCTTACACTCTACTTAGTTGCAATTGCAATAAATATAAAATTTAATTTAATTATATATACATAGTAGACGACAGATGACTAATAGGTAGAATAGACGACCTCATTTGCTGCGCTATCAGTTACAGGTTCGAGTCCCTTTGGGCAATAATTTCTGTAATGAGCTCGGATGTTTACTCTAATCATGGGTGTTTATATAATACATATATTTGTGTATGTATTAAAATTTAGGCATATAAGTATGTATATTGCATAGTGTATCAACTATGTGGTAACCCATAAAACATCCCTCGTAACTTATCATAGAAAACTAGAAAGTGCTGTCTGTTAGTGTCTTAAACATATTTCTTTACTATTTATTGATAATATTAAAACATATACCTACTTTGCAAAATTTATTTTGTTTAACATTTGCAGTTGCAGACAAGGATGAAAATGCTGAGCATTACTGGGATATTGTTAGTCCTTGTGATAGGTGGCTTTACGATTGAATTAGCAACTCCTACCACGAAGATTTCTCATGCAAGACGTCACCGGGGCCCTGATTCCTGCTCGCCGGTAATTATTGCACATCGCGGTGCTAGCGGATATGTCCCTGAACATACTCTCGGGTCATACGCTCTTGCTATTACTATGGGAGCAGATTATGTTGAACCAGATCTTGTGATGACAAAAGATGGCCAGCTAATAGCACGACACGATAACGAACTGGGACTTACTACAGACGTTGCTATCCATCCAGAATTCCTTCACCGTCGAAGAACTCAAACAATTGATGGAAAAGAAGTCACCGGTTGGTTTACAGAAGATTTTACATTAGAAGAAATCAAAACATTGAGAGCAATAGAACGTATTCCGGATATAAGGCCAGGAAATGCACGAATGGATGGCACCTTTGAAATACCAACGTTCCAAGAAATTATAAATTTAGTTAAAGGATTACAAATAAGTCTACGAAAAACTATCGGACTTTATCCTGAAATAAAACATAGTAGTCACTTTAAGAGCTTAGGATTGCCAATGGAGCAACTTCTTGTAAACACCTTTCATAGAAACGGCTACTACGATTCGGATGCACCAGTTTATATTCAATCATTTGAAGTAAATAATTTGAAGGAACTTAAGAAACTCACCAATCTCAGGCTATTACAATTATATGAAAGTGATATGATGCGTCAACCGGCAGATCAAGTTTTAGCGCGCAGTGGTCTAACCTACGGCAATATGTCAACACTAGAAGGTTTAGCTAAGGTCGCAAAGTATGCTGCAGCTGTAGGACCAGACAAGACATCTATTATTCCTCGAGATGCTGAAAACAGACTCGGGGAACCTACAAAATTTGTTGTAAATGCTCATGCTAATGGGCTTAAAGTTCATCCTTATACCTACCGAGCCGAAAATGTATTCCTTCCTAAGGAATACCAAAGTGAAGACTCTATGAAATCGGCGAGAGGAAATTTGGAAGGGGAAATTCAAAAGTATATCAATGCCGGTATAGACGGCCTCTTTTCCGATCAACCTGATGTCGTCTTACGCTTACGGGGCCCATGTTTGTAACTATGCTACTAATTTAATTTATTAAGACAGGTATGATAGGTATTAATTTATTATTAAATAATAAACTTCATAAAACCAAGCCTTCAATTCTACATTTTATTGTATACTTTACGATAATAAAGATTTAGGTATGGTTATTTTACCTACTTATAGGTACCTATATTAAATGTTATTTATAATGTACTCCGCAAAGAGAATGTAAAACCTACGGGTACTCCATATATGACGTGTACCTACCACGATCTAGAAAGAAGGCTAGCATCGAGAGTAGTGGGGGTACGTCGGCTTATCGAGACAATAGTTTCCATTTACGGCCGTGGCGTGATTATAGACTGGGGTGCGATTCAACTAATCGTCACATCTCATCACATTCCAGTCGATAGTTAGATAGATAGTCGTATAGCGTCGTTGACGCGAAACTTGGATACTTGTCACACAAATCGTACAAATATTTTACTACTGAAATTGATATTGTTGATAGACCTGTTTTACTCGACCGTGGTACCTATTAATGCAATTAATAATAATTTAATGGTACGTATCAACTAATTATAATATTCATTAGGTACTTAGTATACCTACCTACCTAATTTTTATGACCAAATAATTTAGATTGACATTATGCGTAAACAGGTTTTATACAAAAATTAATTACAACTTTTCTAATATTTTATTTAAGTAAAATGCATACTGTATTCATAATACACTACTAATAAATACAAAGTGTATATATATATATTTAAAAAAAAGCTTAAAAGATAAGCTAGCAAAGATAAGCATAAATATGTAAGTTCTTGGCAAAGATAATGTATGATATGGATTAATAAGTGTAAATAGACGTATATAATAAACAAAACTATGTCAAGTTTGATCATCTGTTTTTTTTTCTTATATTTAAGAATATATATTTTAAATGTTACTTTTCACAGTACCCACAAAATTTTAAACAATTTTTGTACTATACTTATAGTTCCTACTATAAGTAGATAATATTATTCTATACCTACCTCAATATTTTTTTTCACTTACATTCTTTCTAGTCGTTATTGATTGATGCATTATTAAGCACAGAAGAGAAAGAGACAACATCACTCAATCCACATAGGTACTTACAAATAGAAATCCTAAAAACTGATAATTTGTTAAATATTGTCATGTTATAAATATTACACACGGACTGAGTCGCAGACAATAGCTAGTGCAAATTATAAAATGTTTACTAAAACACATTCCATTAGGGATTACGTATCAAAAGAAAGGTATCAATTAAAATAATTGTAAAATTAAAGGTTAATAATTATCTGATAACAGGGTAATATTGATACTCATTTATTATTGGATTTTTTGCATTATATTATTATTGTAATTGTTTAGCAAAAATGGATTTGAACAGTCGCTTTTTCCTGTGTGTTTTAATTCTTAATTTAGTATCGGCTACTTCTGCCTCAGAACCAATATGGAGGCAAAAGAGACGTGGTCCTGATGATTGTAAGCCAGTTGTAGTTGCGCACCGGGGGGCAAGTGGCTATGTCCCAGAGCATACGCTTGGTGCTTATGCTTTGGCAATAACCATGGGAGCAGACTATGTGGAACCTGATGTAGTCATGACACGTGACGGTATACTTATATCAAGACATGAAAACGAATTAAGTCTTACTACCGATGTTGACGAAAGGCCAGAATTCGCTGAAAAACGTCGGACTCGAAATATAAATGGTAAAAATGTTACTGGCTGGTTTAGTGAGGATTTTACCCTCAGTGAAATAAAGACTTTAAGAGCTGTGGAATCCGTACCTCGTATACGGCCAGGAAATGCAAGACTTAATAAAGCATATGATATTCCAACTTTTCAAGAAATAATAGATCTAGTTAAAGCTCTAGAATTGAGTGAAAATCGCACGATAGGTATTTACCCAGAAATAAAATATCCAACACATTTTCAACGCCTTGGATTGGCAATGGAACCAAAAATAGTTGAAATATTCCACAACAATGGATACTTAGAAATCAACGACCCTGTTTACATTCAGTCGTTTGAAGTAAACAATTTAAAAGAACTTAAAAAAATGACTAATCTGAGATTGCTACAATTATTTGGAAATAAATTTGACATGCCAGTTGACCAAGCAGAACTTGGCACTGGTCTAACTTTTGGTGCTATGGCCACTCCTGCAGGATTAGCAAATGTGGCCAAATATGCTGCTGCTGTTGGACCTGAAAAAGGGTATATTATACCACGAACCCTAACAAACAAATTAAGTTCACCGACAACTTTTGTGAAAGACGCTCATGCTGTTGGCCTACAGGTACATCCGTGGACATTTCGAGCAGAAAATTTTTACTTACCCAAAGAATTCCAAAGGGGTGATGCAATTTATGAATTTGGAGACAGCGTTGGTGAAATTAAAGCATTTTTGCAAACAGGAATAGACGGCTTATTCGTTGATCATCCTGATATTCTAATACGAGTACGAGGTCCGTGTTAGGACTAGCCACTAGGACTAGCCACTATGTAGATGTACCATAAACTATTAAAAATGATAAATATTAGTAAATAGTTATTTAATGGTGTAATACTCGTATTTCATATTAATTTTTCTTTTTAGAAATATGTTAT
Source organism: Boloria selene (assembly GCA_905231865.2). Lineage (NCBI taxonomy): Eukaryota > Metazoa > Arthropoda > Insecta > Lepidoptera > Nymphalidae > Boloria > Boloria selene. The sequence goes on from HG993133.1 coordinate 7,515,686, forward strand.
TGGTGTTTTTTTAATATTGATTATATTAAATCTAAATATTGAAAAACAGACCATGTGAATTATTAGTTTTCGATATAATTATATCTAATATATTAGAGTGTAGGTATGTAGGTTGTATGTTTTTATTTTATTTTATTAGAATTTTGAATAATATGCCAAGTGCGTCGAGCCACGCTCAACGAAGTGTTCCGTAGATGTCCATTAGAATAAAGCGTATTAAGATTAAAAAAACAATCATTTTAATTAAATTACTCGTATTCTGATGATATTATAAACACCTATTGCTCTTTAATTATCATTATTAATATTACCAATACGCTAATGCTGTATCTTATTAATTATAAAATATAAAAATAACTATCGATATATAAGTAAGTAGGTACCTATCTATAAATATTTTTCTTGAAACTTAATTAGAGTATTTTAAGCAAATGATACTTAACAATTTTTTTATTTGAAATATGGTTTTTTTGTAGATTAGTTATCAATAAAGTTGTTTGTTCTTACTGCTGCAAGTATTATATCCGAGGTCCTGCTGAATAAACGAATTTTACAGTTCAATCTCAAAAGGGAGTAGATTGTAGAGCGATGCTGATTGTACTATTAAATTCTCTTGTTATTTTTTCAAAGCGTGGTCCCATTGAAGCTAATTTTAATTATACATTTCAATAAATCAGTAGGTACATATAAATAAAATTAAAGTGTCTGTTTTTTAATTTTAAATTAACTGCTTTTCACTAAATGCATATCAAATTATATACGGATCGTACAACAAAAAATTCATTTTTTTAACTTTTTGTCCGCCTGTTTGTTCCGGTTAATTTCTTAAACGGTTAGGTTGATTTTGCCCGGACTTCACCTCATGACACAGCTAATTTTATAAGGAAAATAAATAATTATATTTAGAGCGGAGTATGCTAGTACACGTTATAGTACGTTGTAACGTAGCGTAATTCTTCTTAAAACTTAATTCAATTTTGGATATTACATATTAAAAATATAGGTATGTTCATGTTTAAATCACACTTGAATTATGTGTTGTACATTAATATTCGATAATCGATATCATAATTTAATAGTACTTCACTATAAGCACGCAAAGATTTTGTTTTGTCTTGTCTGGTCTTTACAGACTTTTAGAAAATCGACAAACAAGGTTAGTTAAAGTATAATTGTGTACATGAAAAATAGGTAATCTTAAAATAATTATTGATATTCATATTAAAATGATAAAATTATTATTGACGAATTAGTTTAATTCAATTAAATTATTTTATAGAGCTTCTAGGAGAACCAGTTGGTCATATGAACTTTATCACGTAGATAAAGCGTACAGAATTAAATATTTATTTTTTTATTTATTAAAAAGAATGAGTTAAATTAAATTATTTTACCTGTAATGAAGCGGTACTGTCAATGTCACAGTCATGCCAAGTTCTTGCCATTCACATTTTATGACTGTCAAAATCAGTTCCCTGAAAGTAAATTATTAGTTATTTTGTTGTTATTAAATTCGGTTTTTACAATTTCGCAAAGAAATTAACTAATTATGAATTAATAACTAACAGGAAATTTTGTAAAGAAACGAAATGTGAACATTAGCAGTTTAATACCTCTTCAGACATGATAAGGCAATCATTAAAATTCCGAAAGACAGTAACCATCGTTTGTGTTTTATCTTTGCGTGAGTACATAAAATATATTTTAATGTATTTTGGGCTATATAAAGCTAACCATCATGACGATTTTTAAACCTGAAAATTTTAAGCTTATTGGCTTAGTCCATTTAAAGGAGTGTACTTATAATTATTAAAATTATTATTTTGCAGTTATCTTTATATTTCTTATTCTTAGGCAAGATAAAATAAATAATATTGATACCGGGAGACAAAACCAAAGAGTTGACAATGAATTTCAAGATCTAGCATATAGAGATTTTAATCGTATCCAAAAGAGGAATGACTATAGCCACAATCAAAATATTGTAAACAGTATGGAGACCAACAAAGTTGTTGATAATACAAAACAAGAACTTCAAGAAGCAAAAGCCCGCATTGATCAGCTAGAAAAGAAAATAGCTATTTTAGAAGGAAGAATACCCCAAAAATATCCTGATGTCAAGTACCTTGGCTATAAAGAGAGAAAAAGAATATTGGTAAAATATCCCTTATTTTATATTATAGTGCAATAATATTTAATAATAAGATAAAAAAAATTTAATGATCTAATCTTATCCAAAATATATTGAACTTAAAGTTTAATGGTATTATTATTATTTTAGTTAATAATCTTTCTTTTTGTATATACAGGTTACAGGAGGTGCGGGATTTGTTGGATCTCACCTTGTAGATATTCTGATGATACAAGGCCATGAAGTCATAGTTGTAGATAACTTCTTTACTGGTCGTAAGAGAAATGTGGAACATTGGTTTGGCCATAGAAATTTTGAAATGATTCATCATGATATAGTCAACCCATTATACATAGAGGTAATGATGATGATAATGAAATATTAAATAATAGTTATAATGTAGATACAATCACAAAAAAAGTTGTTTTAGTTGTGTTTACTTTGATTTATTTATAAACCAATACAATAAAAACATTTTTAAATAATTTTTTTAATGTTATTATTTTTAGGCAGATGAAATTTACCACTTAGCTAGTCCAGCAAGCCCACCTCATTATATGCAAAACCCTGTTAAAACAATTAAAACAAATACCCTTGGAACAATAAATATGCTTGGTAAATATAACAAATATAAATCATATGGTTAAAAACCAATTCATTTGCTTTTTAAGGTTAAGGTTTATACCATTACCAAAGTTGTAAGTTTTTATTAAGAAAGTGTTCTTTGGGTAATTCTCTTTATTTTAAGGATTGGCAAGAAGAGTTGGAGCAAAAATTTTGATAGCAAGTACGTCAGAAGTGTATGGGGACCCCATGGTGCATCCGCAACCAGAATCTTATTGGGGACATGTCAATCCCATAGGTTAGTAGTTTGGTATATATATGACTAGTGATTCCCCTGTATTTGCTGGGGTTCTTTCCTAGGTATGTTTTGATATTAGTCTCGAAAAGGTAAACTATTTATTATATAGGTATATGGTTATGATATGTTACATGTTTTCGCAGTAATGAGATATAGCATAAAAAATTTTATGTAAAAAATTAACTTATGTCACTTTCCAATCTGAGAACTATATTTAGAAAAAAAAAGGAACCAATTCATCACTCAGTTTCTAAGTGAAAAGAGGGCAAACAAACAGTTCCATATATTTTATAATGTTATATAGTTATAGATATGGATGTCTATGACCTCACTAACTTGTTTTTTTTTTTACTACATAATACATTTTATCTACAACCCATAAAGATAGAGGTTTATCTAATTTGCAAGTTATATTTTTTAATGAACAATTTAAAAAAGTTTTTTTTTAAATTAATCTCAAGATAGATAATGTGTTGTGACATGAAATTAAAAATAATATTGTAGCGTTTTCATTTGTTTTGTGTTGATAACAAAGTTTAAATTACTAATTAATATTATTGGCAGGACCACGAGCTTGTTATGACGAAGGGAAGCGAGTAGCAGAAACGTTAGCATATTCTTATGCCAAACAAGAAAATGTTTCTGTCCGAGTCGCGAGAATCTTTAATACATATGGGCCAAGAATGCACATATCTGATGGACGTGTTGTGTCTAACTTCGTCATGCAAGCCCTACAGAACCTGACTATTACTGTGAGTGTTACTTAGTTTTTTTTTAATTCTATACATTTACTCCGATGCTGCAATCAAAATCTTATAACCAAGCTTGATAATATAGGTTAAAGGTTAGTTGCTATCGTTTTGTGGTTTCCTCTGAGACTAAGTTACTCTATGTCAACATCTTTTATAAAAACTCATGGAAATCCCTACAGCAATATCAGCATGAATTGAGTAACAAGCATTATGTGTGCAAAATAATAATACAAACTGTGGTGTTTATTATAGTATTTCAATAACATTATAATATGAAGTTAATTGCCCTTAATTTGAAGTATTTGTGATGTACATGAGTACAGGTAATTCTTATCTAATGAAAATGAACTTGAAACTTGGCATTAAAATGTAATAATATATTTATGCTTATGTCACTTCATTTGCTTTTATTACAAATAATTCTTAGCAAAAATGTATGCCAATCAAATTTACCTTACACAAAAATGAATTTGTAAAAATTTTCTTTAAAGGGTTTTGTAGTGAAAGTTTAAAACACAATTCTTATACTTCATCAGGTCCACCTGTGTCCTGTACATATGAGTTTTTTTCACTATTGTTTAAGTCAGACTGTTGGATTTATGTTGAGAAAAATATCAATCTTAGCTTACACATGTAACTGGGAGAAGTAAAGATATAAGTCCACATAATCGTGTCTCAAATTTTTGAAGTTGCAGAATTATGATACTAAAATCGTAACAGATATACTTGGAATTGAAAGTGCTGAAACAATGAAATATTAAATCTTACTAAATTAATGACGAAAGTTACCGATTTCGATTCATTAAATTTTTAAGATATTAGATTCGTTTAAAAATCGGGATGAATATTTAAACTGATCAGCCCACTATTTGCAGGTGTACGGCAACGGTAAGCAGACTCGATCGTTCTGCTACGTGTCGGACCTGGTGGATGGACTGCTGGCGCTCATGGCGTCCAGCTACACCTTGCCTGTCAATATTGGGAATCCCGTGGAACATACTATAGAAGGTAAGATTTTTTCTGGCTAAAGAAGCATGTTGTATAAGGAATTAATAATAAATTCCCAAAAATTGAGTCACTTATTAGTTATTCATTATTGATTAAAGCCTTGTTAAGTATTATGCAATAAAACTAATCAAAGAACTTTTTTGGTGTATAAACAAAACCATGCATTAAAAAAGCTAGATTTACTATTATTTAATAACTAGCATTTCCCGCGGCTTCGCACGCGTTCTAAAGACCGGAAGGAGTCGCACGGTATGATACCACGCAGAACTAATGCCCGCCCTTCCCGTTTTTTGCAACATTTTTCATAGATATTCCGCTCCTATTAGTACTAATAGATATTGATATAAATTTCCAGAATTTGCAGTTATTATAAAGAATCTAGTCCCCGGATGTCGTAGCACGGTGGCGACTGGCGCGGCCGTGGAGGACGACCCCCAGAGGCGTCGGCCAGACATCACCCTCGCGAAAACCCATCTCCGCTGGTCCCCTAAGGTATGCTATCTATATAATTATGTATATAAAATAAAATGTAAATTTTTGTTTGTACCAAAGGTGTAATTGTTCAATGGTAAAAGTCTTGAAAAAACAAAAATGAAGTGGGTTCAAATTTAAAGTATCATTGCCTTCTTGTTAGATACTTTCATCTGGAAATCATTAATTCACTCTCTTTATTGTTACGGTACGGTGAGGGTAACTATCAAGAGAAAATCTACAAGTCTGAGAGAGCCTAGCAAGTTTTAGTAGGAAGTGTAAATACTGTCAAGTCACACTTGGTCAGCTTGGTCGACTATGTCCTAATCCCTGTCCAAATCATTGAATCTCGATTAACCAAAAGACATAAAAAAATAAAATTGTCTTTTTATGATCCCTATTTTAGTAAAAGCTGTGATTATGACAATACACTTCAATTCCAATCTGTGTAGATGTTACATTATAATAATATTAGTATTTTTTATATTTCAGGTATCTTTACAAGATGGGCTTCAAAGAACAATAGACTATTTTAGAGAAGAGTTATCTAGAACAACTTTCTACAATAACCAGACATACATAGACATTAAAGTGAAGAACTCTCATTGACGGCAATGACTGTTTATTCCTCTACAAATGTGATATTAGCATTATGTACCTACATCACCTAAAATATAAAAACATTTCAATTAGTTCTTTTAAAAATCTCATAAACTATTGTGTGATGTTCTTTGTAACTAATATTATTGTATAAGATAGCTGCTATTGATAGTTTTAGAGTGAGTTTAATATTTGTAAGACTTCTGCGGAATGGAAATATATTTAACCCTTTTGACAAGGATATATTTTAGGTAACAGCACACAATTTGCTTTTTCTATATTGACTAATTTTGGATTATTATTTCTATAGCAGAGGGTCTCTTCACACTGCATATATTCAGTAAACAATATGATAATTGTGATTTTTAATATTATTTTTTATGTAAATTGAATTTTTTACTTAATGTAACAATTACTAAGTCTTTAACACAAATATGTGAAAAGATTCTTATATTATCATTGTAGCAAATATTTACAAATTACATTTTGATTGTTTGCTCTAATATTATTAATAAAGTGGTTGATACTTGAATATTTTTTTAGTTTATTGAATTAATTATGTTTGACAATGTTTTTGTGTTTGAATTTTTAAATAAAATGTCATTGTTGTTAAATAATATTGGTTTTTATTTAAATCTTTATTTACAACATACACTTGGCAATGTATTCCAATTGTATTTATAAGATTTTCTAAAATAAGTCTCAGTCTTACAAAGTTTAGTACCTTGTGTAAGTACTAATGTTCTGTACATCTGGAACATGTCACTTGGAGTTTGTTTATGACGAACAATCATGTTAGAGTCACAACCTCTGGATTTCCATTCAGTGTCAAATCTTGTATCATGGACTCTGTTGATCCCATCCAATGCAGCAGTCCATACCCCCATTGAAACATCTTCAGAATTGTAATGGCTATAAAAATAATTATAATTTATATTAAAAAACAAATAGTATTAATATAAAAATTCAAAAAGTCAGCATTATACAGTCATGGTAATGAAGTTAATTATAATATAAACATTTGTTCACAATTACCTAACATATTAAAAACTAGTCATACCTTAATAAATCTGAATTTCTTGCTACATACTGCACAATACTCTGTGATATTACATAGCCACCACCAAGTGCATAAGGCAAATATGTATCACAAAGAAACCATTGTTTTTCCTGCCATTTTCCATTTAAGTATACTTTTGCTCGTCCATCAAAGTATCCCCAATACAAGCCCTTATATGAAGGTAAGGTTTTCTACAAAAATCAAATAAAAACCTTTGATAAATCAATTTTATTATTGGTGGGAAAATTAAAGTTGTTGTTCGTTTTACCACTTTATCTGTATTAAGTTTACCTTATATGACACAAATTGAGTTATTGATGGATCATTCATATCTGGAGCAAAAGCATCTAGATCTCTTACAATCAAATCAATTCTGACAAAGGAATCATCATCACATTTTACTACATATTTTAAGTTTTTCAAATTATCGCTTAACCATTTTAAGGACAATACCAACTTTAATGTCAAATTAATGTAATTGTCTTCAAAATCTTCCAATATTAATATATCATTACTGTGACTTAACTCAGATGTAATTTTTTTTAGACTTTGGTCATCTAAGCCTTTAGTACCTAATACAAAAAAACATCTTATAAGATCTTTATTAATACTTTTTCCAGACCTTGTATAGTTCCACTTGTAAAATCTTTCACCATTTTCTACTAATACATTATTAATAAAATTAGCCCAAGTAGCTCGGATAGCATCTCGTTTTAGTTCGTTTCCTGGACTACTTAGAATAAGGACAGCATATTCCACCCTATCAAAAGCACTGGAAATTCTTTTATCATCACTTCTTCGAACTGATTCTGCTGAAGCACATTCCATTGTAATAAAGTTCATAGTTATGTAGCACCCTAAATAAAAGAACAAAACACCAGAAAGTATCATGTTTTTATATCGTTTCCAAAATACAACCATTCTATCAACTTAAAAACTTTAGTCATTATAAAAATTTGTTTTGTTATGCATGTTTATGCATATCTTCATAATTTTTAGACTCAGAATCATAACATCGATATCATTACTTAGCACCCATTAATTATTCCTACCAAATAATATTCCTTTAGTTTCAACTAAATCAACTAATTCAAACCTAAACTTTTATTATTCTAAATTCTTCCATCTAAAATTTCTAAACAGTAATTATAGTAACTATTATAATTAATCACGTATCAATATACTCTATGTTAATCACTAAATTAAATTCTATTAGCTACCATAGATAATTATAAAAAAATAAAAAATTATTACCTTATGTCAAAGATGAACGTATAGAGCATAGATCGTAGTCTCCTTAATCTGTGGCATAGATGTATAGAGAATGTAAAGCGTACACCTGAGCAAGACAAAAACTATGTATACATCTGGGGTTGACAGACTGGTCCAAACTATTTCCCCTGACCCGTCGCGCGTATTTTAACGAGATTTTTTTTGTATATTATCTCTATATCAAGTTCGAGTTACAATTTTAGAAAGATAAATTTATTAGCCACGTATGATTATAGTTCAATGCCAATAGTGCAATCTTAGTCTTCACAAAAATATAACTATCAGTATTTTTAAATATTTTTATGAAACAATAATAACGGTTATAGTTTTTGAAATTATTAACACAAATTTATAAAAATACAAAACTTTTTTATAATTTAATTTGAAAATGGCTGAAATTAAAAAATATATAATATTTTTAATATAATAAATTTTTACATATAAACCGGCACCATACTAAACATTTGGGCCAAGAAAAACATCTACCACTTTTCCTTTCCTATACCCTCGCTTCTCATCTCTATACTCTTTTCATACCAGCAATAATTGTTGAATTTATACTTCTATTGGCGCGTTAGGGAAAAATGATAAGATTAAATTTTTACAACCGACAAAAACCGACATCCTGAAGTTAGCTATAGTCAACATTTTAGTTTTTAAAAAAAGTTACCAACAAAGTAAAAGTAAGCACATCTACATATGTTTGCGTGAGAACTGACAGCTGTATTCACGATTATTATTTTTACGCCAAAGAAGTATAACTTCTAACGCGTGTACATAATGAGTGTGACAAGTACAATGACAAACAAGTATAATATGTTAGTGGCTTAACTGTAAGTAGTTTGGGGTGTTGTTAGTATTGAATCCGGTAAATTATTAAATGTTCTTTTTCAGAATCCTAAAAAAATATTTTATAAACATCGTTAAGGTCAAGATTAAGGTATCGCTAGGTATACTAGGTTATTTCAATTTTGTAATGTAACTAATCTGTATAAAAAGCATCATAAAAGCACCATTATAAAGAAAGTGTCATTTTTTGCTTACTATAATCACTAATTCTCAATATGTATTGAACAGATACGGAAGTGATTATATCTATTTAGATTGACTAGTAGCTTATATCCAGCGATTTCTAATAGTTGGCCATTTAGGAAATCTATAAATAAAATACAAATACATTTTTAGGCAAATTCACGTTACGAATATCCAATTTATTATGAAATATGGAACACTTTTTTTTCTTATCACTGGCAACATTATAACTCATTACAAGTCTGACAAATGTTATGTACATTGTTTGAACTCGACTCTAATATCATAAGCGGCCTTCTAAATTTATTCGGCTTATAGTTGTTTTATATAAACTTGATGTTAAACAATACTTATTTTGTGTACGCAGAAAGGGGTCGAACATAATAATGTTGTCCTACTTTTTCCTTAGCCACTTACATATGCCTATCTCGTTCTTGTACAATGCTTTCGTGTCATGGCCATAGAGAAATATTTATTATATGTCATTATCTATCTACGGAACCTTTGAGGTGAGAAATATTATATATATGTACGGAACATATAGATCACACCTACATACATAATACACTACATAGATACACATGAATGAGATACACAATTTAATATTCATCCTTGATTGATATAGTAATATTCTGAGTCAAATTGTACATTCAATATATAATATATTTTAGCAAATCTTATTGAAATAATTATTTTGATTTGTAAACCACCAAATCAATTTTTTTTTTAAATTTTGTGTCTGTCTGTGATTTAAGAGCACTGCTCAGATTTTGCTTTTGGTATATACTTTATTTGATTAACATAAAGGATACTTTTTAAATTTTAATACGTTTTACATGAAAATTGTTTTTGGAATCATACAAGATTTTATAATTTTAAGCTGTATTTTATCCCACGCAGCTTGTTGGGGATAGTTTTCTTCTTTTTTGTTCTAAATATTTGGAGCACATAATAATATTCTACAGTAACCACCCTGATTTCTAAATCGTAGTAATTGTAACTCCACACTTGTCGTTTTTAAAACAGTCTGTGGCTCTTGACAGTGACATTTTGTTAAAAAAAAAACAATAATTATTTTTTATTACCTACTGTACGTCATACTTCATAAATCATAAGTCATTTAAATTTTTAGTTGTAATTTTTATGTAGTGGTGTTTAGGTTATTTTAGCGCTGTGCAATTTTTTACGTTTAAAAAAATATTTTAATTATAAAATAACTTTATTGAGACCAAGATAAACAAATAATATCTAAGGATAACTTAAACACAGTTAATATCACTAATTTATAATTAAACAAGCTTTTAAGGGTAGTAATAAAAAAATGGCAAGAAATGCAACAATGTATTTGATGTAGTACCATGCAAATGTTCGTTAAATTCTAAAATTACTCATGGTCTATTGGAATCAACTTAAAAGGTATTTAATATTAAAACATAGTTTTTTAAAACACGCAATATTTTAATACCCGCTATGTGATGTTTTTAAGATTATTTTATTTCATTATAATTGAATGCTAATATGAATGATAATTATTCTCATTTTTAACACTATTTCTTATAGAATAAATGGAGTCTACGAAGAGAAAAGGACGTCCACAAAATCCTAGGGCCAAGGCTAACCCATTGTCTGCATTGACTTTTACGTAAGATATATTTATTATTTGTGTATATTCTAACAAGCTAGTAGATGTAGTATAATATGAAATTTGGGTTAATATAGTTTCTGTGACAACATAAATTTTTTTAATTAAAATCTTTTTTATAATAACATTGATATTTCCCTAACAAAAGATGTTATAACAATAATGGTTACTTCAGATGGACCCTGCCAATATTTTGGAGTGGCTTGAAAAAAGAATTAGAGGAGTGTGAGTTATATGAACCATTAGAAGAACATGCCTCAGGTAATTATATTCATATTGTTTTGAAAAGAACAATAGTAATATTAATAAGTAATATTATGTATTTAAAATTTGAATATCATAAATGTAAGTCTAATAACAGCAACAGTTTTCATTCAGTCAGTTTTTTTTTATATAGAAACAATTAAAAATTGTTGTGTCAGTGGTGATATGTTCAAGTTGCAAATTGTAATGGAGGCATTTATTTCATATTTGTACTGAGATGAGTGAAAATGTTTGTAGTCCATTTATTAAAAGTTATTTAATGTGTAGTGTTTAAACTATCTGGTATTCATAACAAAAGATTATACTTTACCATGGAACTAAATGGTGATATATGTGAATGCCCAAACCTATAAAAAATATATATATTTTATTCTATAAGCTTTTTTGTCTTTTAGACTGAAACTTAAAATATATCCTAGAATTTATAAAACATATTTTATTTGCCTATTAAAATAATGTTAATTTGTACATATAATACTTAGTTGAATCTAAAATAGTTATTAACAATACAGAGGCTGAAACTATAGTTTTTAGAATTTTTGTTTGTCTGTCTGCAACTGCATTTACAGAAAACTACTAGGACCTAGTCAACATATATACTTTTTACTGCGGAAGAATCTTATTCTGAGAAATATATACTAACAGTTATAACATATTGTTTAGTAACAAACCTACATAAAATTACCTACATAAATTTAATTTCTGGTCTTTTGTTTACGGACAGAGATGCAGGAAATGCTAGTTATAAATAATATTAGAATATTATATATGAAATTCCATACATATTGTTTTAGAACTTAAATCCATAATATTTATTACCCTCACATTTTTATTAACAATGCTAAATGTTTTGTATGATTTAGTTAAATGTTGACCATCACATTATCTACATGATTAAATACGCCCACTTACTTACACAACTTGTTCATTGCATTTGTATCAGAACCTTGATGTTTCTATAAAATTATATATTGCACAATCAACATACTTCAATAGTAGTTTCAGGTAAATGCCACTAATAAATAATTACATGAGTCATTTCTCATGCACATGTAGTACGAATCAAACAGAGACAAGTATTATTTATGATGTACCTAATTCTTATTACCGCACACTAATTAACAAACAATATACAAATATTTAACACAATAGGAAATTATCCAGTCATTATAGATGTCCGTGGTTATTGGTGGGGGAGGGGGGTTTAAAAAGTTGCTTAAAAACATCACGTGATTAATGGACGACCCCTTAAACCTTCCTCTTGAATGAAACATTCCATATTCTTAATAATACATGCATATTATAAAGTAATCTTTACCTATCGTTAAAACTCGCAAGTTAATTAAAAAAAATCACCTCGCTTCGCTGCGTCGTTGCTGTATTTATATTTTCATAAAAAAAACCTAATGTGATACTTAATAACAGTTAGTGATAATAGTTCTTTTGCGGAGATAAACATCTTATTTGTTGTGGCAATAGTTTTACTCACTTTAGTAGCTACTAATGTTCATGAAGGGCAATATCCACATTATGCCAGATGATTCAATCACACATGTCTTTTTTGTTCCTGAGAGTCTGGTCAACGAGTGCCTATCAGGTAAAACTTTTTTTCTCCGCCTCCAAAAAATATGAATGAGGTGTCATTCGATTCGGAATAGCGTGAGATGATTTAAAAAAAATCTAGCATCGCTTCCAAAAATTGTAAAAGTTATAAACTATTAAATAACTTAAAAAATGGGGTTTGTTTTTGGCAAATATCTGAAAAACTATATGACAATATCTAAAAAACTACATTTGATATCAAATTTGAAAAAAGACTTAAAAAGATGAGGAAATTTCCTAAAAAAGTCCTAACTGTCGGAATTCTAGGAGCAATATTTATTATTTCCCCAAGGAGTCAGAATACGTCCTAAAACGGCTTGCACAAGACACGCCCGTTGCGTCGCCCACTTTAAACTTTTAATTAAATCAAAATCAAATCAATCATCAAAAATTCTGACACTAGTAGAAGATCCGAATCTAAATCGACCTTCACCGGGTTGATAAAAGAATCAAACTTATTTAATAATAAATTTCGTATATTAGAAAATATATAAAAAAGGGGTAGACAACAAAAATCCTGGACAGAATATTTTTAATTATTTTTTAAAAAATGATTTTTAACGACACGTTTATTTATGAAGATAATAGTAAAATTTTATACTGGACTTTAAGTATAGAACGTATAGAATGTGCAGACGTAGGCCTTGACTATTATTTACCTGGACGAACTACTGGGTTGACAGGTATAAACAGGTATGTCAATACTAGTTACTTTCACTAGATTTGATAATAGAAAAAAAATTATATCAGCATAAGCGCTGTTATATTCTGAACACGATGATATAGGGTTGACTGCAAAAAGTTCGGTCCTAATAAGGGTTGACAAATTTTAAAGATTTCAATTTCAACGCTTTCGGAAATGAGTGACAGAGAGATCCGAGGTAAGTATACCGTGTAATAATTATAAAGGACCGAACATTGCTGTTGGGTCTGTAAGGATCGTGAATATAAGAAAGTGCGCATGCTCGCAAAAAAAAAACAGGCGAGAGTTTATTCAGAAAAATTATTTTTCAAATTATTTGTTTGATAACAACGAATTCAACGAACGTTAAAATTGTGCTATTTCGAATATACATATATTATATAATAATTGAAAGAATCATATATTATGTACTTACTGAATACTCTGTAAGAAAAATTTTATAGTCGTCATGGTATTTTCTTCGTAAAGCAGTTATTTTTTTGTAACACGTGGTATGGTAACCAACAAAATCGAGTGCTGTTTTAGTTAGTTCTACTTCCTGATACTTAAAGTTTTTTTTTTTACGAAAAGCTAGCTTTAACGAACAATTTTTAAAAGTTTCATGTGTAAAATCAATTAAAGAATCGTCCAAACCACACAAAAAACATTTTTTAGCCATTTTTTATCACAACGATACAGAAAAACACGTATTTTCGACGCGATATAATATCATAAGTCATTAGCGACTCCAAAATAACATGTACTGTTTACAATATGGAGGGTAGAAGGGGTACCTCTACTCTCCATATAGTTTACACACCGAGCATGCGCACTTTCTTATATTCACGATCCTTACAGACCCAACAGCAATGTTCGGTCCTTTATTATCACACGGTGTACTTACCTCGGATCTCTCTGTCACTAATTTCCGAACGCGTTGAAATTGAAATCTTTAAAATTTGTCAACCCTTATTAGGACCGAATTTTTTGCAGTCAACCCTATATCATCGTGTTCTGAATATAACAGCGCTTATGCTGATATAATTTTTTTTCTATTATCAAATCTAGTGAAAGTAACTAGTATTGACATACCTGTTTATACCTGTCAACCCAGTAGTTCGTCCAGGTAAATAATAGTCAACCCTACGTCTGCACATTCTATATGTTCTATACTTTAAGTCCAGTATAAAATTTTACTATTATCTTCATCATACAACATTTTATGAAAAATCATTTTTTTTTAAATAATTAAAAATATTCTGTCCAGGATTTTTGTTGTCTACCCATTTTTTATATATTTTCTAATATACGAAATTTATTATTAAATAAGTTTGATTCTTTTATCAACCCGGTGAAGGTCGATTTAGATTCGGATCTTGGACTACACCTACTAGATAAATGATTAAACAATAATCTACGCTCAATTTTTTTATCGGGATTAACCAATTAATTATGCATTAGTTAATCAACAATTTTCTCCTACTTAAACAGAAAAGTTGTTGGAACATTGTTGAATAGTGCCATTATTGTTAAATAACAAATCTGAGATTTTCCTTTTTTTGGAGCTATATTTCAAAGGTCTCAGAATAGATTCCCGTCGGAAAATAAAAAAAAAATGTTATTTTTCACTTTGTTATCAACAATTTACTTACGTGAAAATCTAAAAAAGCTTGTTTAATCATTGAAAAAATATATTTTAAATATAAATTTATCTACACGCTATTCCGAATTGAAAATTGAAATGATAATTTGAAGACTGAAAGGCCTTGAGTAAGTAATCTGTTAACTTTTTGAACCCGTGTAATAAATAGTTAAGTTTTTAACATTAGTGTAACAATATAAAAACGCAAGTTTAGTTATGTGGTAATAATAATAATGTTCTTCGACCGATTCCGGCCATGGCGGCCAATCTCATTGTGACTGACCAACTGCGCGGGAGATATTATAATGCACAAGTGTACGCGCAGACACAAGTGCACTCTCTATTCCTATCACTCTCATACTCCGGTGGGACGACTACTCGACACGACCAGTGAGAGCTGAGGCGCAGGACCGACGGCTTTACGTGCTCTCCGAGGCACGGGGGTGACTCACCGCCAACTTCCCAACTCCGGGCTATTACTGAGGCTTACTAAACAGAAAGACTCAATAATTAAACTTGACCCGACCTGGGACTCGAACCCAGGACCTCTCGATGTATGACCGTACATGCTAGCCACTACACCACTGAGGCAGTTATGTGGTAACGGATTAACGATTAACGTTAACTTGCGTTAAATCCTCCGAATTATAGCGCATTAACGTTTAACGTACTTAATTTGTAACGGATAAGCAATTAGCGAAGTTTACTATTTGATTAACGGTGCCCATCTATGGTCACTATAAAGCCTAGCTTAATTGACAATATATATCTTTAGCTCTCATAGCCACATATAGTATATCTGTAGCTCTATTATAGAATATACTCTCAAAACTAGTAATATTTACTGTATTGATAATAACATGCAATATGCAGCAACCTATGTACCAGGTACAGCTATGTCTAATTCGATTTGCCAACATTTTTTGGACAGCAATAATACCGATACATCCACAATGTTTACGACTTCAGGAACACTTAACTCAGTTTAACACAGTTTTTATGCTCGTCAGTAAGGAGTGCCACCCCAATTTTATGTACCTACTTCTATAATTTCATTTCACCCTTGTGTAGCGGTTCTCGTTATACATTTACCTGTCATTTTTTTCTATGATTTAATAGTACTGCCATCCGTGTCCAGGTAAAATGGTTGCAATGCAAACTTATAAATAGAATATTACATATACATACAAGTATGTTCGTCGAATTTCACGAAAATCGTTATTGTTTTACTGTTTTTAACAGTTGTTTAACTCTTAACATATTATATAATATAGTGGTAACTACTTACGATTTTATTATTTAACATAGATTTAATTTCACTTAGACTGATTTGAGGAACTGATAATAATAATTGTTATATAAATATATGTATTGTACAAGGTCCCCTTGGAGATAAGTTTGCTCGACTGTGGGAGGAGGAGGTAGCTAGAGCCGAAGGGAAGCGAACGCCTAGCCTTCTCAGAGTGATCCTCAGAGCATACGCCGCAAGATGTATGCTGTACGGTTTTGTGCTATTTTTGATGGAATGTGGAATTCGGTGAGTAATTA
Organism: Boloria selene; assembly: GCA_905231865.2. Classification (NCBI taxonomy): domain Eukaryota; kingdom Metazoa; phylum Arthropoda; class Insecta; order Lepidoptera; family Nymphalidae; genus Boloria; species Boloria selene. Next base: position 7,532,254 of record HG993133.1, read on the forward strand.
GAATTATTTAATGTTACTAAAATTTTCTGTTTAGGAGAACCTTAATCGAAACTCAATAGAATGAATAAATTTTTGTTCACTATTAATATATTATACTCGTTATGTTAATTATTATAAGATAAATGCAATATTAAATATACGAGTTCATAATATTAACATTTATTGCACAAATTCGTATTACGACACGTTCATTAATTTAGTAGGTACCTAGACAAATACTTCTCGCTAGTTTACAATGTTAAATGTAATGTATTTATGAACAACATTTTAACTTTTTCTCAGAGCTATTTAAAGTAGAATTCTGCCAAAGATTAGATAGCGTGTCAATTAGAGCGTAAGCGCATCTTACTCGCCAACCTGTGTAAGCACTAAGCATCATCTATACTATCTATACTAATATTATAAATGCGAAAGTTTGTAAGTATGGATGTATGGATGTTTGTTACTCTTTCACGTAAAAACTACTGAATGGATTTTAATGAAACTTTACAATAATATAGCTTATACATCAGAATAACACATAGGCTACAATTTATAAAGATATTGTGTGATTTTTTTAAAAATATGACGATAGGTGTAAAGTAAGTAGTAAAAAATCTAGCTTCTGCGAGCTATTCTGGCATGCGCTGCCATAACCGCTAGAGTTACACATATGTAATGTATGATGGAAATGTTTACCTTAAACAAGCGCTCACCTTTACTTCGCTCGGGTTCGTCCATAGATTAAATGCGAGCGAAGCCGCGGGTTCCACTAGTTGATTTATAAAAGACTACATTCTTGCAACCACATATTACTCACATTACAGGGCCCTGCAAATCAATACAATAAGTTCCGATATATTTGAATACCCTCAACCATTTGAAATTATAATTAAATAAAACTCATAATGAAAGATTGGAAATTGGCAAAAAATATTGAATATAAGCTTTTGTTTATAGTATTGCACATTATAAAAAATATTTTTAGTGGAATATGCGACAAACAACAAACTCGATACTGTTGTTAAATAATAATAACCGTCTTATAAGTAAAGTAGGCAATCGTCTTTGACTATTTCGACGGCAGTTTCGAAGATAAACCAAGCCGAATAAACGGACAAAAATATAGTTGTGTACGATTCATAACTAGTTATGTGTAGATTATTTTTGCTTATTTATCTATACAAATAAAACTATAGGGTCAACGTTCTACTTCCACTGACGGACAAGGTGAAGATTACTTTGTCAACATAATTGAAATTTGAAGTAATACATTGAGTGACGTACGACATTTTATTAAGGACCGTCTTAATATCCAAATATTATAGGTGCTCCATTATTATATTAATTAGATATATTTTAATGTCGACAGTATACTCTTGTATCGATAGAAAATAATTTTACTGATGTTAATTGTAATACGGAAATACTAAGTAATATCTGAGGTTTTTATCGTTGTATAATGTATAGGTAACTCATTATTGTATCTGTACAATGGAAAATATAATGATAAACTTTTATGCTAATCGTTACACCGTGGCTTCTAGCGTCATAACTCATAGTCATAGCCTATGTCGTTTTTGAAAGCACTATAAATAATTGGCACCCCTGAAATATTACATACATTTTAGACTCTTATATACATCTGCCTCGCACGTGCCTGTTATATATTAAGATTCTTCGTATCACCATGTCCCACTTTAGGCAGGCAATTTATCATTAAGAGGAATAAAAATAAACTTGCTTAAATAAAATCGTAAAAATGTTTGTGACTACTGTCAGTAGGCAAAGAGGTCATTGTACAAAATTCCTCCTGCTCCGCGACTTTAGTGTACCTCCACGTATGGAACTTATAACATTTTTGTACTTTTTATTTAACTTGATTTTCTATCGAAAATTATAAGTAATTATTAATTTATAGAAATTATAAGAATTAATAGATAAGAGAAAGGACTAGGGTCCGTTTTCATGTTTCTACTTTTCACTATGTATCCCATGTTCTTTATTTATTAAATTCTATTAAATTATTTAACTGTCTTAATAACGATCCAGCTACTAATTAAATTATGTAGAAATTCCTTAACATTGATTTTGTTTCTGCGAAAAGTCCGTGGCTTCTTACTGACCTCACCCTTGTCTTAGCGCTAAGTTACTAAGGTACCTTACATACGTCTATTTGCACACAATGACCTGAATAAACTAATCTATCGATCTCGACCGCCTTCATTGTTACAGATAATTTTATTATTTATATTAAAATATGATAATATGAATTATTTCGCTCTACTACTCTTTTGATAAGTGTCATATTATGGTCCATTTGGAACTTACTTAACTACTAACTAGACTTATTAGTTATTATAAAAAAAATATGTCATCATTTAAGCATATATGAATAAAATTATATGAATGAGATAATCTAAGCTTATATTTTTATTTTATTTTTTTATTTTTTTTATATAACGTATTATGCTAATTAGCAATTATGCTAACTTATGATAAAAATATTAATTTCTATGATACCTTTGTAAAATAAAATTGGAGGCACAATGTTTGAAAGAAGATATTATAAGCTTTAAATATTTAATCAGTTCTTTAAGAACATGTTGTTTCTAGCTAAATTAATGAAGTTCATTGTAATCTGTTTGTTGTATATAAATAAACGTTCGCGTTAACTATTCACGAGCGAGAACTATTACTTTGCTTCATAAATCTATAGATACATATAGTTATATTATTGAACTTTACGTATAATCGACAAAATAAAGTACTCAATCCATTGTCTTTATATACTTAAACAAATTCAGGGTGCACGCACGCTTTGACAGCTTCATATTGTCGAATCAGGACAATTCCATTTCGCAAAACATTCACTATATAACCATTTTTAACTTGTGTTTGCATACTTTACAGTTTCCGGAATTTAAACAGTAGGCGATTGTTTTAGAAATCGTCTTTGCGTATTCTATTTTTATGGTGGTACTTGGTACAGTTTCCAAGTTAAAGTACATTTATTTCTAATTTACCATACGGTAAAAAGTCTATGTAAACATTTTAGATACCGGTCAACCCTAAAGCCGTCTCTCGGCGGTCATTAATGTGTATCACCCGTGTCTCCAACCTCACACCCTACAAGATTGCCTTGTAGAAACGCCTTCGTTCTACGACTATGTTGATTAGTAATATATTGTATTACATAAAGCGTATTTGAAGTGATGTGTTGTCTTCTAATAAAATATAGTGTCAAAAGAAATGAATAAATATATGTATAATATCTTATTTACATAGTAGGAACAGACTTCTATAAATAGTGTAGACAAAAACTTAGATGGATATCTCTGTTCCTAGTATTCAACAACCTCGCTTACTTGGTTGTTTCATCAGTTACTTCGGGCAAGAAAACCAAGATTCTATGCATAATCGACTTCTGGATCTGCGAAATGCGTTACGCGTGTATAACGACACACTCGCAGAGTGAGCCCTTAATTAAAATCAATTAATGTAGCAACTAGATGTATAACAATATATAGAAAAATTAGTATTGAGCATACACATAATCATTATACTCGTGTATAATATGTAGGTTTAGAACGAAAACATTACAAAAATTATAATACTGTATACAATATAGTACATGTAATCATATTTTATTGTAGAAATATTATAAATCATTTTTATAAAAATGAATTTCAATTTTGAATAGATAAGAGGAAGTTTAGGTAGACAAGTATGGACTTGGCTGATTTTGAAATATGTGTATTATACTTCAAACATACTATAAAGATTTTATACTATGCTTTAAAAGTTAAGATATTTACTCATTGACGATTCTTAACGACTAACTATTCCCATTTAGGTTTTGATTGTTATTAACAAGAGCTTGGTCTCAATGAACTGTAAACAGTTCATTAATTCGTGCCAGACATAATATAATAGGAGTATGTTTGTTTGAACATAAATTTTATTTAATAATATTTACTGTTTGTGTACATTAATTGCATAGCTGGGCACCGTTAAACAAATAATTAACTCGTTAATCGTTAATCCGTTACTTAAAAAAGTTAACTTCGTTAAAGGTTAAAGCGTTACATTTCGAAAGATTTAACGCAAGTTAACGTTAATCGTTAATCCGTTAACACGTGATTAAAATTGTATTTTTATATAATTGCAACAATAATGATCTACTTATAAAATCTGTTGATTTGGGTTCTGGAACTTAACAGCTTCTCAGCATTTCGAGGAGGCGGGACCGGGCTTTTCAGAGGGTCAGCTCAAAGCCTTCAATACCCAACCGTTTGTGACTCTACAAGAGCCACTTCGCTATCATGAGGCACCTCTGTCTGGCCCTGGACGGACGCTGGACGTTCCTTTTTCATTTCTCCTAGTTCACCCCGATACTGATGGAAGCAGCCTTGACTTTCGGTAGGCTTTTGCCGAATGTCCGGGACATTGAATCTCTTTGCCGGTTTTGAGATCGTGAGCTCCATGGCACTGTATGGTGCCCCCTTTTGGATCGACGCCCTCTCCGTCCCGAACGGGGTCCAATTGTGGAGTACGCAGCAACTCTTGAAGGCAATAAGGGGATGACGCACGGTGTCCTTTTGGCGGGCGTTTCGCCCTGGGTACTCCAGGCGCAGGCAGAGGTACTCGCCGAAGTGTACCAGTTTCGGGTGAGTAAGCGTGCGCTGGGGAAACTTCCAATGTGGGATCCCTCCCATCTAGCTGACGAAGAAGCCATGATCCGGTGATGGAGGGAGCAACTGGGAAACCCAGAGGCTGGCCTGGCGAAAGTGGATGCAGTTCGTCCTGTTTCACTGAGTCAGGAGGCCCACACGGTGTCATGACTTTCAGACTGACGCAGATGCTTACCGGGCGCCCGGCACGTGAAAACGCACCGACAACCTTACCTACCAAACTTTACTTAGCTAACCAGTTCGAGTAAAACTCAACGCGATGCGGTGCTTGGTAAAGAGTAGGTACTGGATTAACTTGAGGAAATGTAACGGAAGTTAACGAGTCCGTTAAATTTTTTCTAGGTTAACTTAAAAGTTAATCGTTAATCGAAATGTTAACTTCGTTAATTAACGATTAACGGATTAACGAGTTAATGCCCAGCTATGATTAATTGTATTTAGCTAAAGTAGACGAGTTAGACAAATTATATACTATGATACGTGCTTAACTATTTACATTATTTGTACGAGTAGGAGTTAATTTGATCAGTTTGACTTTGATGTATAGAAATATTACATACCATTAAACATCTGACATAATACAAACTTGTACACTATTTAACGTATTCTTGTAATAATAAAACAAATAGAGACAAGACGTAATTGTATATAAAAGTATTATTCAGCAATACTTATCACGACTTAAGTATTCTAAAGTATTGGTTAGAAACAAATCATCAGTACTTTCCATGTTGTATAACAGTTTACATATTAGTTTACCTTATATTTGCGGTACAAAATGGAACCCAAGTAAATATGTATGTAGGTGAATATTGACTGAATCAGTCTTAGATATAGAGTATTTTGAATTTGTGTAAGGTCCTAATATATGTAGGTACTTCTAATCTAATATATGTATTGCTATGTGTAGTATGAATTCCTATTTAACCTAGAAATATTATACTTTGAAAAATAAACTGTGTTTTTCACAATGATAATTCTTATATCAGCATCGCGCAGCCAGTGTTCCTCGGATGGCTGGTTGAATACTACAGTCCTGGTCAGCGTACGGTGGAGAGAACTGATGCTTACATATACGCGGCCGCAGTGGTTCTGTGTTCGGCGATTAATGTATTTGTAGTCCATCCCTACATGATGGCCATCCTGCATATGGGTATGAAGTTCAGGGTTGCTTGCTGTTCGCTAATATATAGAAAGGTGAGATTTTCTTAAAATTTACAGTAAAAAATATTTACTTAGACTATTTTTTTATAACTGTAATAATAGCGCCTGTAACTGTAATAGAATTAAGTTTTATAGATAATAGGCTCTTTAAAAGATATACCTAATAGGCAAATTAAAGGACCGAGGACTTCTGTCCCGTCCCGTGTTATCTGAAGAGTTTGTTTGTTTGGTTGAACGCGCTAATCCCAGAAACTACTGGTCCGAATTGAAAAATTCTTTTTGTGTTGGATAGTCCGTTTATCAAGGAATGCTATAGGATATATTACATCACGCTACAACCAATAGAAGCGGAGCATTAAGGAAAAATGTTGGAAAACGTGAAGGACAGGCTTTTGTTCTGCAAGCTACCGTACGGCGTGACTCAGAAAGAATTTGGTTTCCGGTCTTTAGAACCCCTGCGAAGCCGCGGGAAATGCTAGTAACATATTATAAGAGAGTTAATATTTAGTCATCAGTTAAGTAGTAGTATATAGTATAAGTAGTTAGTGAAACTGAAAAATATGTTGAAAAGTTCATAATCGATAGTAGGTGCCTACTTATTTAAATACTTTTTAAATACCAAATTTACTAGTTGAGCTTACAGACAGATCATATAATAATCATGTATAGAGAAATGTATATGATTATAAAAATCACACTATAGTAAGTTGTATGCAAGTCATCTTTACCTTATGTCATGCCTGACGTAGCTCTATAATTTCCCGAATGGCCATGAATAGAATTTAAATTTAAATGGTATCTCTTTGTATGATAATAAAACAAAAATGGTAAAAAGTTTTCAATTTTTTGCTCACAGTTACGACATATGTTACATAAGTTTTGTATGTTCGATGTTACTTTATGTAATAAAAGCGTCAATTGATTAAAGAACACAATAAAATGTATGCTGTTTATGTATTTTAAAGTATACATTTTTATGTTATACTAGCATTTCCCGCGGATTCGCACGCATTCTAAAGACATTCATTTTTTGTTAATCTTGACTGTTCTTTATCATATTAAAATAGTAACTAGTATTTGTTAACATATGTTTGTATTTTGTTAACAGTCCCTTAGGTTATCGAAAACAGCGCTCGGTGAAACCACTGTTGGGCAAGTGGTGAATCTCCTCTCCAACGATGTCAATCGTTTCGACGTTGCCGTCATTTTTGTGCACTACCTTTGGATCGGGCCCTTGGCGACAGTAATTATTACGTTCTTCATGTGGAAAGAGATCAACTGGGCCTCGTTAGTTGGCGTAGGGTTCATGCTGGCATTCATACCATTACAGGGTAAGTTAACGTTTTTTCCATGTGTGTTAAATGAAATATTACGTAAAAATTTATTTATATTATAAAATCACGAATTTGTTGTATTTAAGTATGTACATAATTACATAATATAATCAATATCTAATGAAATGACGCTGGGTAATGAAAAAGCAATAGGAGGGCAAGAAATATGCAATCTTTTCTCTAAACATTTCCAAAGTATATATTCTCTAGGCCAAGTAAACTCTACACCTATTCAAACATCTAATGATACACAAAATCATTTATCTTTTGGAACATTAGTTATAGATGAAAATGATGTTCTAAAACACCTCCAATCTTTAAATATAAATAAACCTCCAGGCCCTGATAGTTTGCCTTCTTCATTTTTAAAGAACTGTGCATTTAATTTGTATAAGCCGTTATGTAAAATTTATAATAAATCATTAGAAATTGGAATATTTCCGTCTGAATGGAAAAAGGCTTATCTGTCACCTATTTATAAGGGTGGAGATGTGAGTGATGTCGCTGTTTATCGTCCTATTTCATTACTGTCAAATTGTGGAAAAATATTAGAATCGATTGTTAATAAAAATATATTAAATCATGTACGTCGGTACCTAAATTGTAACCAACATGGATTTTTACCCGGTAAGTCTACAGCATCTAATCTAGTTTCTTATGTATCTGATATTGCAGAAGGTTTAGATAAACAGAAAGAAGTCCATTCTATATATACGGATTTCAAAAAAGCATTTGACCTAGTGAATCATAATTTATTATTAAAGAAGATTGAAAACATGGGTATCCACGGCAGTTTATTAAGATGGATTGAGTCATACTTAAAGAATCGCTCTCAGTTAGTAAATATTCGTGGATTTAAATCTGAAGTGTGCGAAGTAACTTCTGGAGTTCCCCAAGGGTCACATCTGGGTCCATTGCTATTTTTGATATTTATTAATGATTTATGCAATACTATTAAATCAAATTTCAAATTTTTCGCCGATGATTTGAAAGTTTACCGAGTTATCAATGATGAATCTGATAAGCAACTTTTACAAACAGACATAAACTTTATTGTTGATTGGTGTAATTTAAATCAAATGTATCTCAATCCTTCTAAATGTTTCTTTTTAAAATTCTCGCGAAAAATTAATTCAGAATTGGTAATTTTTTTTGTTGATTTTTTATTGTTGATTGATTATATTGATAATTTACCTATCCAAGAAGTTACAAGTATGCGAGACCTTGGTGTTATATTCGATAGCTCGTTGAGTTTTAGGAAACATTATGATAATATAATAAAGAAAACTTCAAAATTATCTGGTTTTATTAACAGGCAACTGAAATTATTTAAGGAACCAAATGTCACTATTCTTATTTTCAATACATTGGTGCGTAGCTTACTAGAATACTGTAGTACAGTATGGAGCCCGTGTTATCAAGTTTATATAAATAGATTAGAATGTGTCCAAAAAAGATTTTTATATCACGTTTCTTATACAAATAACAAGTGCCATGAATTAAATTCTTACATACAAAGATTAAATTATTACAAAGTATCATCGCTGTCTACACGTAGGAAAACACTTGATATAATGTTTTTATACAAGCTAATTCATGGGTCTATTGATTCACCTGATCTGTTGCAACGACTAAACTTTTGTATATCACGTAGTAGTCGTTTACAAAATCGTAAGACATTCTATCTTCCAAACGCGAGAACTAACGTAATGAGCCACTCGCCTTTATTCCGCATGTGCTCAGTGTACAACGATATTCGCTTTCAATTAGATATATTTAATGAAACTTCTATAGCCTCTCTACGTAAGAAATTAAAGCAAATTGTTTAGTTTAGTATTGTTGTTTATTAATTGTATGTTACATGTTGTTGTTATTACATAAAATCCGCTCTTCTCATTGTTACCGTAGGTTTAACTTCCTTTTTTGTAAAATATTATATGCATGCTGTGTCTGCATCTAGAAAAATGCTATCTAGTGTATTAGTTTTATAAGCATAACTACTTTGTACATGTATTTAGATTGTCATTTGTTTTGTAGACCTATAAACAATAAAAAAAAAAAAAAAAAATATGTATATTGTATAGTTTCGGTTCTTCCCGGGTCCAAACTCCTATGTTATGCTTGAGACAAACAAATTATTATCATATTATAAACCAGTGCACTGCAAAAAACGTCAAGTGTTACTTTTTTACTACGGCAAAATATCTCATTATTCTAAAATCGATAATAACTATGTGTTTAATCATTATAATTTATAACTGTAGGACATTATGACTTCAACAGTCCAAAGTGCTTCTATCACTTGAGTGCTTGTATTATGTAACGTGCCCTTGCTATTCAATTATCTCGCTCTAGTAAAATCAACAAAGCAAAATATTGTCACTGAACGAAACTCCCTTGACTGTAAACGAATTCCAAATTATTGATCGTTTCTTATCTATTAGCACCGCTGTATACAGACATAGGCACTGCACGTTATCTTTTAATTTTTGTAGTAGAAATGACTAGAATAATGTAAAGTTATGTTCTTAATGATTATTGAAGACGAATCCTTGAAAGTCTTAAACGCCTTTTTCCGTCTTCAATGCTTAGGTATAAATTAACAACTATTTTTAAGATTATATTACCTACGAGTAGGAACGTATTTCGATAATAAATCAGTACATACTATATTCTTTATATATATTTTTTTGTAAATACAAACAATTAGAAGACAAAAACACATCTCGCGATTAATTAATATTATACCTAATTAATTAAAAGAGCTTATTTTATCATTTACGTGTGAAAAATTTAAAAAATCACTATTTATTTTGTTATTTTGTTACTGAAATTATGTATTTTTTTTATGGTAAAAAGGGGGGCAAACGGGCAGGAGGGGCTCACCTGATGGGAAGTGATCACCTCCGCCCATGGACATCTGCAAGCCAGGCTTGCAGATGCGTTGCCGGCCTTTCAGGAAAGGGAGGGATGGAGGAGGGAGGGAAGTGGGGGGGAGGTGGGAACGAAGGCGGAGAATGAAGGGAAGAGGGGGGGGGGGGGAAGGAGAGTGGGCCTCCCGGACTCTCACTCACCGGACTTCTGTGAGAGAGTGGTACTAATGAACTATACGGGGCGTGCCGGCCCATACGGTTGCTACACGAAGGTAACAAGCATGGCACTACCACTTTGAAAATGTAAATTCAAATAAAAAAAATGGATTTATACAATACTTAATTAATTATGATCTTATATTCTATAGCGGTTTAATTAAACTCTTCCTGATGACATTTCATTCTTCGCGCAGCTGACGAGTAAACATAGCTGCCGATTGTCTTTAGACATGTTAAACAGTTTGTGATTGGTTTCATGTGTATAACCGTTAACCTTATATGTCACCAGCTCACCTTTGATGGTCTAGTGTTTACAGAGGTCAGATCTTAATCGCAATACCTATATAATACAATTAATGAAGATTAAGGTTTTTAATAGAATCTAGATTTTTCTTAATTATTATTAATAGTTGTCAGTTAATCTACGTTTTAATTGTTGTGACCTTTTCATCACACTAGGTTGTTGTTTTTATAAATGTAGCTTCATTCTTTATCTACAAAATAAGAAAAAAACTATATTTATATCTCATCAGATTCCACATTAATAATCAATAAGAATGATAAGCTTTTTTTTATTAAAATATAAAGTCTCTCGTTATTGTTTTAATGTTATTTAAATATGTGTTCATATAAAAATAAATAAATCATAATGACTAACACAAAATAGATAAGCCATGCTGGTCAATGGTGGTACTTGGAATGTGGAATACAAGGTCTTTTGCTGTCGTCAATCTGGGCAGTCCTTGTTCATTGAATACTACGAACATATAACACCGGAGAGCTTACTCTATTGTTGATGTAATTAGAAAATGTCCGAATCGTCTTAACTGCAGCCCATATAACTGAACTTAGAATAATACAGCATGCTTTATTATTCTAAGTAACTGAAACTGTTTAAAATGAATGCTTTTTAAATATTTAAGACCTATTACCCTTACCTTGTGAATAAACAGACAGACAAAAATGTGAAAATTATTAATTTTGATTCTATTACATCATTGGCGCTGTACAAACATAAATAACATTTTTTTCACACCATTGACCCAGTTATGGTTGCGTACGGAGTACGGACGTTACTCTTATTTTCGATATTTTGCTTGCTCAAAAGCCAAAATATTTTAATAATATTATTTATTAAATAGTAATAAATCTTTTGAAAATGCTAGCACACGGCTTTATTATTATTATTATTATAACAACATTTAGAGTCAAGCGTAATAAAAATGTCCCGCGATATAAAAGTCATTCAGTGCATTGATCTATTTAAAAACAAACTCCGATAATAACAAGGGCGTCTTTAATTACTAATTTATATTTCACAATAATTATGCAACGGTTATTGACTTGGTTACGTATTTATTACATACTAGCCGTTTCCCGCCCGCTTCGCTGGGCGAATTGACAAAGGAAATAAATTACATTTTATGTTTCATTTTTTTTTCATATTTTTATTATTCTCCTTTTTTTTATTTTCGTATGAACATAAATAGGCCCCGCGGATAGAACTGTAAGCATCGATATTGTTTAGACTTACACAAATTCCAAATTCCATCGGTTTAGCCTGTATCTTCCATCCAGGTGATTTTTCTCACTAATATTCATTGTAACTTTCAATGTGTAATCATTTAAGTTAAAGTTAAAGTCGTTAAAATCGTTTAAGTTAAAGTCATTGCAAGTCTCATATGTGAAGTTGAAATCTGTCTAGGTTCAAGTGCGACGAATTTTCTGTTAACTAAAATTTTCTCCGTGACATCAATTTTTTATAGAAAATTATTTGTTCATGTTTTTTATGAATTCTATTGGAATAAGTAACTAAATTTCTTTTCCACATCTCAAGTGCTTAGAAAATGCATTCATTATAATCTGGTACATTTCCGCGATCACGCAATAAAAGAATTCGTCGGATATGTAGTCTGCAAAAGTAAAATAAATGTAAAATTCTTAGTCCGTGGATTGGATAGCTACATGTAAAGTTAAGTTTTGGAAACCTCTCAATGACTTTTTCTCCGCTGCCAAAAAGACGATTGTTGTAAGGAAATACACAAATATCCCTACATACACGAAGATCCCCACCAAATTTGGAGTCTGTAGAAGTTACAGGTTGGAAATTAAAATTTTAGATTTTAACACCCACCCCCGCAATTCCTGTCGGAAGTAGACTATATTGAAATCCATTTTGAGATGATCTTTATGTGAATAATAAAAGATTCCTACCATATTTAGAATTTTTAGAAGCTATATTTCACTTATAGAAAATTCCTACAAAATTTGGAGCTTGTAGGAGCTTTAGCTGGAAAATTAAAAATGTTAATTGTTAATACCCACCCCCGCAACCCCCTGCGGGGTGAGCTATCGTAAAATTCGTTCATAGCCTATTTCTACACCTCTTACAGAAGATTCCTACCAAATTTGAAGTCTATAGGAGCTATAGTTTAAAAACAGGAATTGTTCATTGTTAACGCCCCCGCAATCCCCTTTGGGGGATGGATTTCTTAAAATCTATTCATAGCTGACCTCTACATAGCAAAAGTAATATTCCTACCAAGTTTCACGTTTCTAAGTCTTATGGTTCCCGAGATTTCGTAGTGAGTGACTATATAGATGGGAATTCTTCGATTATCATCGAAATTTTTAACTTTTTATCTGACTTTTTTTAAATTTTCTTACATACAAAACTTTCTCCTGACAATTCTGACTATAAAAAAAATGCCTAATTGGTCCAGCCGTTCTCCACTACCGTGAGTAGATTCTTAGCTGAATGTAAAAAACCATAATCCGTTTAATATACTCTGTTGAAATCCATGAGAACAAAAGAATCAAGAGAAAACGCTTGTCTTTTGTTTTTATTAGCGGGATAAATGTTCATAAAAGTAAAACAGCAATAAAAAAATGAATGAACGTTAGAATTCGAAAAATAAATAGCCATAAACCATCTAGGAAAAATTTCGCATCGAATGGTGGTAGTTTCATGTCGATACGATCAGTGGTTTAGGCGTGATTGAGCCTCAAACGAACACTGGAAATCATGCGAAGGTCCCAACACTTTGGCACTGAATTACCCCTGTTAGTGGGACGAGCTAAGCCTCTATAACTGGGATTTGTTCTTTCGATTTATCATCATAGTTACCTCTATAACTGAGACAGGGAGTAAATTTTATATGTAAAACCTCTGTAACTGAGATAACATTGTTTTGTTTGATCGCACTTTGATAACTGAAATAACCTGTCAATAACCTCTATCAATGGAACCCTCTGTAAATGAGACAGATATTTATTTATACCTGCATATCTGAGACACTGGGTAAGTGGAATACCTCTATAAGTGAAACAACATTGCAGGTCCCTTGATGTATCACTTAACCAAGTTTCACTGTATATATATATAGATTTAATATTTTGAAGTAGTTTATTGTTTTAATATCTATTTTATTGCGGTTTCATGAACAGTAATCTTTTGTTTCATAATTTTGTATCTTGTTTACCTTTGCTCTTTACGAGATCAATCATACAGAAATAAATATTTTGCTTTATTACTTTAGAAAGATTATTCAGTATAGGTATGTTAAATCAGAATTAGTATCCTTTAATATAAGTAGGATAATCGTTTTCTAATAAGTGCATACGATAGTTATAAGGTCGAAGTTAAGTACAGGTTTGTTGTCTACAGTTTTATAGTTAAATATGTGATTATAACAAATTAGACTATAATATATTGAATGTAACGTCCGTGTTGCGCCGCCCTACTTTTGTCTATAAATTTGCTGGTATTCGTTGTGTTGAAAATAATAGAAATGGTTGATACTTACTATGATAGTCATGCAGATATTATTCCGACTCAGTTAAGATGAAAAGTGTTTCATTTTAAAAGAATGTTTTTTTGACCTTAAAAAGTATTACAACAATATAACCGCTAACAACCGAAGACAAAGAATCAAAAAAGTGTTCCTATCCCCGTCCTAAAAAAGAACTTTTACCGAAGTAAATATGTTTTTATAATATTATCATACATAAAAAATTGCATTATTTAGAATAATAAGTTTATTGTAAGCATCTCGCTTGAATCGGTAATTAATTAAACCCGGTTAAAACTGAGTAGGCTGTTATTTTATCTAGCTCAACAAGCTTTTCTATCACTATTTTGAGTTGTTTAAGGGCATAATATTATAGAATAGCAATTCAAATTACAGACAAACACTATACTTAAAAGTTTATGGTTAAGGACCATTATCAAATACCATACATTCAGAGCGATCTAATGGAATGAGATTTATGTATTCAGGACAATATGTGTATAAGTAATATATGTATTATGTATACTACTATTTGTATAGCGCACATAAATTTGTTTACTCTGTTAATAATCTGGTCACGACAAAGCATCAAGAACATTTATCTTCTGTCCATTATTTTCATATTTATGAGAAAAAAAAAACATTAATATCATTATTCTTTTCTCTAATTGAGATTTGAAACATGATTCTTATTTTTTTACACAGCATATCTAGGCAAGCGAACATCGGTGCTTCGATTGAAAACGGCATTACGTACGGATGAACGCGTCAGGCTTATGAACGAAATCCTATCGGGCATCCAGGTCATTAAGATGTATACGTGGGAGAAACCCTTCGCGGATCTTGTTGCTAAGGCGAGGAAGTAAGTGATATTTCGATTTTGTTGTCACAATAAACAAGCCAAGAAATATAATATGTCATCTTTTTAGTTCGTTTTTTACACAGACGGGTTTTAATTTTTATTTTTGTACATATTTTTTATAGCTTTGACTCAACCATTTATGTTTTTTTTTACTTTTTAAAAATACTTTAAACATTTAACCGGTGTTTAGTTTTGTGATCAAGTTTTAAAATAAAAAAAAATATGAAGACACATATTGGCGCCTAGAACTGGCCATAATCGTTTTAATTAATTTTATGTTATCGGGATGGGATAGATGATAGATATTTAATTTTTATTCATAAATAATCAACTAAAGGAGTTGAACACTTTGGAGATATTTGTATGATGAATTCTCATATTTTATTGCAGGCAAGAAATAAAGCAGATCCGAGCTACATCTTACATCCGCGGAGTGCTGACTTCTTTCATAATGTTTACTACTCGGATATGTTTATTCTTTTCAATTCTCGCATACGTAATGGAAAATAACGTTATAAGCGCCAAACAAGTGTTCGTCGTCACCAGCTTCTATAATGTTCTTAGGCAGACAATGACCGTGTTCTTCCCACAAGGTGAGATTTCTTTTGTATTTTTATTTCATATATATATATACACTTTAAATATTTTAATCTGATCTGTACATTTCATTTCTTTCTTATTGAATAGTCATTATTACCGATACAGAGTATGAACGTCTGTCTGTCACAAGAAAACTACTGGGCAGATTTTGATAACATTTGGAATGATGATAGATATGGTTGTCCGGATCAAAAAAAAATCTCTCTGAAAAATCTGTACTAATGTATGGTAACGCACCTAAGGACGAACCCTAGTGGAGCTAGGGTGAGAACCGATACCATAATAAATAGAAAAAGGGTAAAATCAACATTTGATTACAAAACTAAAATAGTTCCACATAGGTTAGTGTATTTTATAATTTCAGGTATAGCTCAAGTAGCCGAAGCATCAATCTCGATAAAGCGTCTGCAAAGCTTTATGTTATATGAAGACACTAGCAAGCCAGTACCAGGACTAGCTGAAATTCTAACATCTACTAAGACGAAAGAAAAAGAGTTAAAAAAAGAACCAAGGGAATCTACCATAACTATAAAAGCTGCCTTGGAAGCTGATGATGTTATAAAGCCCTTGAAAGAAGATGTGAAGAAAATGGACGAAGATATTGCCAAAGGAAATGGTGAGTGGGATGATAGTTTTCTATATTCTTAATGTTTTCAATAATCTTAAATATAAAAATCTCATGTCACAGTGTTTTTTATCGAACTCTGACGGTCCTGCGCCTTAGCTCTCACTAGTCCTGTCGAGCAGTCGTCCCACCGGAGTATGAGAGTGATAGGAACAGAAAGTGCACTTGTGTTTGTGCGTACACTTGTGCACTATAATATCTCCTGTGCAGTTGGCCAGTCTCAATGAGATTGGCCGCCATGGCCGGAATCGGTCGGAGAACATTCAATTAAAAATCAATTCAATTTACCGAACTCCTCCGAAACGGTTTGACCGAAATGTATGATTTTTTTGTGTGCATTTGGTTGGTCTGAAAATATATCGTAGGCTATTTTTTATTCCAAAAGGTGGTAAGGGTGAGCCTCTACAGATTATTATATTTTTTTATGATTTGGCATCATAAAATACTTTTAAATCTCTTTTTTAATTTTGATTAGAACGCGGGCGAAGTCGCGGAAATTGCTAGTAAAGATATAAGTAAAGATATTGATACTAAAACCACCTAACTGTATTATATACTCGTATAACTGTACTGTACTAAAAGGAACGTTTCTCTGTGGTTCAGCATACGGTTATTTAAACCATTTTCTTCCTTTCTTTGAATGGAATTTAGAGTTGACAAGCAATACATTACAATAATGTATCTCATTAAAAAAGTTCAGAAGGATTTATCTTTCTCTAGGTTTACCCGCGGCTTCGCCCGCGTTAATTTTTTTAATTGCTGATCAATCTCATTGGGTTGATCTGTAGGATGCCTGAAAGTTTCTTCAAAATTACTCTAGCTATTTCAGAACCCATTGTTAATATAAACAATTTTTGAAATTTTCGTAATTTTTTTTTAATAAAAAGTATCCTATGTTACTTTTAATACCTCCAAGAATATGTGTACCTACAAAGTTTCATGAGGGATATAATCAAATTCTTAGTCGAATCTGTAAGTTAAATATTTTATGAAACATTTTATTGAAATCTTTACTTTTATCCATACAGAGGCCGAATCGATAGTTTTAAAATTTATGCCTGTCTGGAAACGTATCATCAGAAAAGGAAAACCACTACACATATTTTTATGATTAGGTTGATGATAGGTGATTAATAGCTAACGGGAAAAATACCTCATCTCTGAGAAATTTATACTAAACGTATTTATACATTAACATGACGAACACGAGCGAATATTATAAACGCGAAAGTAAGAATATATGGATGTATGTATGGATGGTTGTTTCTTTTTTTTTTATTTCTTATGGCTTAGCTTTGCGTTAACAGACGCAATTCATGGTTGTTTCTTACTATTGCACGCAAAAACTACTGAATGGATTTTGATGAAACTTTACAATATTATAGCTTACACATCAGTATAATACAATCACAATATAATACATCAGCATAATACAACAGATGTATACAAAATCCAAACATTTTTATTAAATATAGGTATTTATACCACATACCTAATTTAAATATATGAAGAACAATAATTTTCAATAATTTTTACCACTGGAATTTATTCTTTTCATTTAATTATTTTTATTAGACCTTTATTCGTATTATGTATTTAATTATAAATATAATAAGAAAGAATGACGCACATAGGACAAGGTTAAACCAACCCGTGTTCAATTCAATTATAATATAATCTTATAGCAATTAATATAAAGATAAAGTAATGTTCTTATGCTGGATCCACACAGTCTGCAAGCTCGATACAAATTCTTATATATATGGAGAGGACGTTTATCTTGGCTTGTGTAGATGTCCTACTTTTGGCCGTTCCTATCGTTTCGGTTTAGTACACAATTCAAAGGAAGTTTGCGGCAAGCGCTTGTATCGTACCGACACGCTCATTTCTATTAATTTTATCTATTTTAATTTTATTTACTAAGTAACTAATGAGTCTCGTATTCCGCTTGCTTACAATCAAATGAATTTAGGAAAACATTATTCTGAGTGAAAGCATACTGGCTAGTACTGTCTAATCTAAGACTAAGAATAGTAATACTATGATAATATTTGCATGAACAGTATATTAAATATTAAGTGGGTTAATTATGTGTGCTTAGTAATTGTGAAACATAAGTACAAACTTATATGTACAGCTTAAATCAAATGTAGGACTAGGACATGTTCTTTGTTTGTACTCTGAATAAATGTTTTTTTTCTATATTAACTATGAAATTCCTACGTTCTAACAGATTTTGAAGAGAAGTAGGATCTCAATTTTCAGAACTCCGTCACTTATTAGCCGATTTGGAAAATTCATTTTTGTTTAAAAGCGAATACTTCTAATTTGGTCCCTTTTAAATTTATATAAGAAATCTATCTCTAGTGTAAAGTTATAAGGTGGGATAGTTATTTTTAATTTTATTATTTTTAGTCTTGTTTTACGTTTATTTTTTATATGATTTTACTCTTATTCGTGTATAAAAATATATAAATTAAAGTTCGGTTTGTGTCTATTGGCTGCTTTAGTTAAATAATAATAACAATCATCCGAGGTCGTCTAAAGATATATCTAACGTGTGTCGCATTTGATGGACGTTGAAAGAAAAATAGCCGTCTGTATCTTTTCGCTAAATGATCGTATTTTACTGAAGTTTACTCGACCAATGCTGTTAAAATTAATGTTTCTGTTCTTACCTTGATTCGTTTTGTATGGTGTTGTTAATAAACATTTTAAGTAAAACTAAATAAAAATATACCAATATGGTAGCTATTGATATACATAATATATATTATACTTATTTAATTACATTTGTTGCCAGATAAACATATTGCACCGCTAGAATCGGGAGAAGAGGATAATGAGGAGCTGGAGACGCGCGTGGAGGAGGACTCGCGCGGCGTGCGCCTCAAGCACGCCACCGCCAAGTGGATCACGTCTCACGCTGAGAACACCCTCACCGACTTGTCGCTCACCATCAAGCCTGGCAAGTGAGTAATTAGTAATGGATTATTAGTTTTTTTTTATGATAAAAAAGGGGCAAACGGGCAGGAGGCTCACCTGATGGGAAAGTGATCACCTCCGCCCATGAACATCTACAAGCCAGGCTTGCAGATGCGTTGCCGGCCTTTCACGAAAGGGAGGGAGGTAAGACGGAGGAGAGAGGGAAGACGGAGGAGTGAAGGAAGAGGAAGGGAGGAGAGATGGGGAGTGGGCCTCCCGAACTCTCACTTACCGGACGAAACGTGACAGCATAGCTGCCACTTCAAGCCGGTCTTTTGTGAGAGAGTGGTACTATACGGATCGTGCTGGCCCAATCGGCTGCTACCCGAATGTAACAAGCATGACACTACCATTAGGAAATATATGTTACAATTAGGTACTTTGTCATTCTTAAAATGTATAGATATAAGTAATTGTAGTTTTTTTCCGATGTTTCCATTTTCCTGGGAAAGTATTTTAAGATGCACCCTAACAACCTTTATCGGAATACATTTTAAAAATACAAAAAGGTAAAATCACTCACCAACCGGCTCGAAGTACCGCATGTTGACGTCGTATTTATTTAAAGCCTAAAGGGTAAATTAATGGACTGGCCTAATGAACTATTTCTTTGGCTTAATAAGTAGAGTAGACTAAGCCTTGTGATAATAACGTAAGCGTCGTTCACGAACTAGAAAACCGCCGCCTCGACTCACGGTGTCTTCACCATCAGCTGTTCTGTAGTGATGTGCTTTTCATCGAACGTCATAAAACTTTGATTACTATTCTTTCGATAAATTCGATAAGTAACTTTTGATTGCGATTCAATTTTCTACTCCAGGCCGATATTGAGAATTAAAGGACAAAAAATATAAATTCTTCTCCTCACGTGTGACCGACCTCATCTTGTCCAATAATAATAACATAAATATTACTGGCGTGGCGTACAAAATTCACACTCTTTTGATCGGGAATGCCGCCGTTTTAACAGTAAAAACAGTATTAAGTTTATTTTAAATTCCATTGTGTTCAGAATTTACTAACACGTCCGTTGAAGCTTAAGGGTTTTAAAGAAATGTGGATTAACATTCCAACAATTATGTACCTAACATTTATTGTACTAACGTTTAACGTTCATATAGTATGTAAATTTTTTTGCGATATTTAATACCTATTGTTAACATTATGTATGAGAAATATACGAAACTTTCTAATAATAATTGTAACAAGTAATACCACGTAGCTATAAATCTATCTACCTTTACATTACAAAAAGGTACCTGTAGTACAAAAACCAATTAATTACTAAGTAATAGATAAACAAGTTCTAACACATAGTGATGTCCTTCTGACCGGTTTCAGCCACGGTAGCAAACTTTACTGCTATTACATAGGCTTTACGTACTCCTCGTGGAACGTTATAACAAAACATCGAAAAATACTTCTCTATTCACGGATGATATTGAAACTTAACAGAAGAACTTAATTTAGGTTAAGCCTGACTCGAGACTCGAATCCAGAACATCTTCTACCTCATAGTACTATGTATATTGCAGAGTATATGATGATTCAATAATATTACCGATAAATATTGTAATTAACACAAATAATACTACGGACTTCACTCGTAAAATAACTTCACAGGTTAATAGCAGTAATAGGTCCAGTGGGAGCGGGCAAGTCGTCGCTCCTGCACGTGCTGCTCAAAGAACTCCCGCTACAGTCCGGTAGCGTTCATATCGGCGGCACCATATCGTACGCCAGTCAGGAACCCTGGCTGTTTGCAGGTAACATATCATTTTTCTAATACACATTATTTATAAAAAGCTTTTATTTTTAATTAAACATTATAAATATGTATATATTGTATATAATATGTTTGAAATAATATCATAATAGTATAAGTGGACAAACGATTTTAAGAAAGCAATGGATGGAATGAAAGATTAGTAAAATTGATTTAAAAAAGATTGGATATTTTTGACACAACTTATTATGATTAATAGCGTTATGATTAATATAACTTGACGATATAATCGACGCTAATATCGTATCGTATTGTGTTTAATAATTTTAAAAGAAAAAACCATATATATAACATATTAAAATGACTTTACAAAAATAAATAAGAAATACCTATATGTTTATGACTTTTGTGTTTTTATTTTCAATTTTTATGATAATTGACTTTATTATAGCACAGTTTTATAGCAATTATAAAATTGCTATAAATAAAAAAGCAAATATACTTGATACCATCGATCTTAAGGCTTCTCAGTTCTATTAATAAAACTAAAGGCCAAGTTATACTACGTCATGAACATTCCAGGTAGTGTCCGCCAGAACATACTATTCGGGCAGGCAATGGACCGGCCTCGCTACAACGCCGTGGTACGCCGCTGCGCGCTCGACAGGGACTTCTCGCTGTTCCCGCACGGCGACAAGACGGTCGTGGGCGAAAGAGGCGTCAGTCTTAGTGGAGGTAATTTAACATTGAAAAATATAAAATCTTTGGCCGATAATAATAACTGGCTTGCTTTCTATGAGAGAGAGAGCCAGACAGAGAAACATGCGCACGCCGCACGGCTTACAACTATAGGAAAAAGTGTCGTTACAACTTTTGGTCTTAATTTTTTCCGTCTGGCCCCCTTTCGCAACGTGCGATAGGGAACTTCGTTCCAAAAGATTGAATACAGTGCGCTTATGGGCATAATTCATAAACTAGTACAGTTCTCGAGGCATAAGCTCAGCTTTGCATTTGTGTGAGTGCAGTGTACGCATAGGCACGACGATACGGATAAACGTTGCGAGATTGGTTTAAACCTGTTTTAAATGGTTTTTTATGCTATTGGCTTTTAGCTATCACTCACACAAATGCAAAGCTGAGCTTATGCCTCAAGAACTGTAAGTGTTTAACCATCGGTTGGTGCCTATTCAGGGCAGCGCGCGCGCATCTCGTTGGCGCGCGCGGTGTACAAGCGCGCGGACATCTACCTGCTGGACGACCCGCTGTCGGCGGTGGACGCGCACGTCGGCCGCCACCTGTTCGAGTCGTGCGTGGTGGGCTACCTGCGCCACGCCACGCGCGTTCTCGTCACTCACCAGCTGCAGTTCCTCAGGGATGTGGATCAGGTTGGTGGCTGCTTAGTGTTCCCATCTTATTACAGTGTAATTATCCGCAGGCTGATTACGTATCGAACAATCCATCCGCGATAGCGATAATTGTACAGTAATTGCTGTCCAATCGAAAAATCGTATTAAACTTAATAGTATTTAACTTGAAACAGCGGGTCAAGTCACTAGACGTTCTAAAGAATGCTTAATATTAAAGTATTATAAAATCAAAAAGAGCCTTTTTTATAAAATATTAGTTTTCGTATGTTTAACAGAACATTAATATAATATACAAACATTCAATTAATGCAAAAACCAATAAATTTATTAAAAACTACCAATGAACTTATTAAGTTTCATACGATTTTACGATTGGAAAGCAATTATTGTACAATTTTGGCTATCGCGGTGGATTGCTTGATACGTAATCAGCCTGCCGTTAAGTAATCGCCTTCGACTTAAATTGAAATATTATCAAGTGCTATGTTGCAAAAAAACGTTTTTCCATAAGTGCAAATTTTTGGTGAACGTTTTCAAAATTGACAAAAAACTCTTAGCGAGTTATAGTTAAACTCGACAACACTTCAGTAATTTCTCGACTGTCATATCCCACTTTGCACACGTTAATTTGTTGTTATATTACAACCCTCTTTGTTAACTTAAATATTTTAAATGTAGAATTTTTAATCATCCACAAATGTAACTGCTATCTATAGTAACAATTCAACACATATATTTCGTTAACATTTTTCCAGATTATCATATTGAAGAACGGCTCAATAGCAGCCGCAGGTGACTTTGAAACCCTCAGTGCGTCCGGGCTGGACTTCGCCACGCTGCTGGCGCAGGGGGAGCAGGACGACGAGAAACCCACGCCGGAAGACAAGTCGAATGCCGACATGGAAGACTCGGTGTTGCAAGGAAGCTTTAGGAAACGACAGATGAGCATACATTCTGTAAGAACTTACCCTAATTTTCGTAGATATTCGTAGGTTTAAATAAACTAAAATAAAAACGCGGTTGTAAGTCCACTAAGTATAAAATATTCTAACATGCGATAAGAATGACTTTTAAAAAAAAATAGTTTAATATATTATATGATCTCGTGTCAGTGTTTGTAATCGAACTCTTCCAAAGCGGGTTGACCAATTTTTATGAAATCTATTGTTCTTCTAGGGCCTAGGTTATAAGGGTGGCCCTCTCCAGATTTTTAGTATTAATTTTTTTATGATTCGGCATCAAAAATACTTAAAACTAATAAGCCTTAATTTGCATCCTTCTACTACCAAATTGGTAGTACCAATCCCTATTTTTTTAAACGCGAGCGGAGACGCGGGAATTGCTAGTTAATTATATAATTAGCCTTAAATAAATCATGAGTGAATTAAACTGTATCACAAACCAAAAAAAATAACTTTTTAACTAAATATGTTTAGGTAAGTTCAGTAGACAACCTGACAGCGACAGCGCCGCCGGAGGGCGGGCGCGAAGCTGCTGAGGGACGGTCGGCGGGCGCGGTGTCGGGCGCGGTGTACGGCGCGTACCTGCGCGCGAGCGGACACCCGCTGCTGGTCGCGCTCATGGTGCTGGTGGCTGTGCTGGCGCAGCTGCTGGGATCCGGCTCCGACTGGTGGACTAGCTACTGGTGAGCTGTTATTTATAGAGGTGGCCGCAACGGCTATATATAGATAAAGAGTTATAAGAATACGCTATTTTTAAAACGCCTATTATTTTTTACGCTATAATTTATTTATATATTTTCCTTACCTTATATATTTTCGCTACGTAGAAAGATGAGTTTTGATTACCATATGTTGTTAAACGTTACATTACCTATAAGTTAAAACACAGATCACATAACCTATAATATTTAATTAATATTTGTTAAAGTTATATTCATTTTACATTGACGTAATAATACATGGACTTCGGGTCAGCGCTCAAAAGTGTCCGAACCGAAAGAGATCCAAAACGCGAAAAAGGTTTCCAATCGCACTTCAGTCTCGTGTTTGTCATCAGAGAGAACACGCGTCAATAATGCCGCACTGTGTTATAAAATCTTGCAAAAACTACCCGAGTAAGGTGAGAAAAGAAGATGGTGTATCATATTTTCAGTAAATAAACATTTATTAACGATATAAAAGTATTATTTCGCTTAGAAACACAGTATTCCATCCAAATTTCAATTAATTGTCCGATTTTCGCTAGAAGCTACATTTATAAAAAATGGGCGACCGTCAGTCGAAGCTTCATAAGCGGATAACTTATTGCAAGCAAAATTAGGCTGTATAATAATGGTCTAAGACATAAATTACAATGTTTTACTTTGTTTATAAAAATACACATGTATACTCGTATATATAGGTTTTCTCGGGACACTTTTTTCGTTAATTTTGCATTACACCCGAGGTCCAAGTATTATTACGTCAATGTCATTTTATTACTATTTCAATATAGTTTGCCTCTTGAAATAAATAACAGGCGATTTAGTTATTTATAAATAGTAGGTTATTTTTTCAGCTATCTAGTATAACGAACACCCCTAATTCTACATATAGCCGTTGCGCTCCTCCTCCTAGTTGTTTGTAACCTGGGTTACGGGTCTCCCTTCAATACGAGGGGGATTAGGCCATAGTCCACCACGCTGGCCTAGTGCGGGTTGGCGAACTTTGTATGTATATCGAAAACTTGCTTGCTAGGTTCTTCCAGACAGGTTTCGTAACGATGTTTTCTTTCATCGTAAGACAAGTGGTAGTCATGTTAGAAATTCACTTTGTCCAGTGTAGTGTTTCTTTGTTTTTTTAAGGTTGCTATACTGTTTGTTCCATGAATTTGTAAATTTATTGTAACAAATGAGTTATTCTAGTGATCCATGTGTTTTAATATTTTATTCAAGTCTGCTCTATGGTATTCGCGTAGTAAGATCACTATATCTAAGAGTTTATACAAAATAGTACTTCTAAGTGATTTGAAATTTATTTCATTTTTTTATCGGTTATTAATCTTTTATATCTTATATATTATTATTAATACGACACTGTCCTTCGTAGGGTAAATCAAGAAGAGGATCATCCAATATCGGTAATGAGTGAAATAGACGGAAGAAACGTGTCGAACCCACTTATGGCGTATGACAACTTCACCCGCTCCCTCCCTAAAGACGCTGTATTCAAATCCGGGCTTACTAGATATGACTGCATTTATATTTACACAGGTAAGATGTTTAAAAATAATACTGTATTTTTTTATCTTCAAGGTATTATTATACAATATATTCAATTATTATTTATAATCATAATGTAATTGAAGACATAAATGGATGAAGATGATAATGTCGCAATGAATGTATCACGAATTAGACCATAATAGTCATAAATGTGGCGGTTTTCAAATTTAAAATTGTTTTTACACCCATAACACTGACCTCTATGCAAAACAATAGCGAAAATTCGAAAATGCGACCATCCATTAACGTTTTCAATTATTAAAGCACTAGCAATTCGCGCGGCTTCGCCCGCGTTCTTTTTATTAATCAATACTAAACTTCAATTGATCACTCGCTGGGTTGAAAATTCTCCAAAATTACTCCAGCTTAAATAATATACTCCTGAGCCGCGCGGCTACCTATTTCATATATTATGTGCGGCGTGCACTCCTCCTTTCCTGTTATTGTAGTTTTAGTAGGGATCTTATTTTTTTTTTGAAATTAAAACAGCCTATATTAATCAGTGATAATAAAGCAATCAAATGGTGAAAGAATTTTTAAAATCGGTTCAGTTCTTTTTGAGCCAATTCGTTACAAACATATTTACATACAAATATTTCCTCCTTATAATATTAGTATAGAAGTATAGATTTAGGTTATAGATAGAGGTTATTTAAATATTTAATTTCCTTACATGTGTATCTACCTATGGTCTAAATACAAAATACATACTTAGATTTGGTATATAATTTCAGCAATGGTAGTGGCATTAGTGGCAGTGTCTCTTCTCCGGTCGTTCATGTTCTTCTCCATGGCGATGGACGCGTCCACGCGCCTCCACAACAGCATGTTCGCGGCCATCACCCGCGCGCCCATGCGCTTCTTCCACACCAACCCCTCGGGACGGATCCTGAACCGCTTCTCCAAGGACATGGGCGCTGTGGACGAGGTCCTGCCCGCTGCGTTATTAGATGTATTGCAGGTTTGTGTCCTTAATTGGTTTGACTTTTGAGTTAATTATAAGGTATATATTTTTGTAAAGTGGTAGTGCCATGCTTGTTACCTTCGGGTAGCAACCAAATGGGCCGGCACGCCTCGTATAGTTCATTAGTACCACTCTCTCACAGAAGACCGGCGTGAAGTGGCAGCTATGCTGTCGCGTTTCGTCCGGTGAGTGAGAGTCCGGGAGGCCCACTCTCCTTCCCCCCTCCCTCTTCCCTTCATCCTCCGCCTTCGTTCCCCCCTCCCTCCCACTTCCCTCCTTCCTCCATCCCTCCCTTTCCTGAAAGGCCGGCAACGCATCTGCAAGCCAGGCTTGCAGATGTCCATGGGCGGAGGTGATCACTTCCCATCAGGTGAGCCTCCTGCCCGTTTGCCCCCTTTTTACCATAAAAAAAAAAAAATAAATAATTAACAATTGAATGGTACAAGTTTACGTTCTGTTTGTCACTTAATTTTTTTTTAATTTTTAAGTGTCAATTTTTTTTCTAATCGATTTATATAACATCGTATATTTATATTATTTACCATTATATGTATATTTTTATTCACCAAGTGTAATTCGCGTCATGTAAAAAGAACGCTGGCTGTCAAGTTGCGCAGAGACGATTTATCGGACAATTTGGTGGTAAGACGAGGGGCGCGGGACGGCGAGGCACACGTCACATGCTTTTCGGCTTGCTATTGGTTTGTCAGTTTAAAATACCATCGCACACACAAAAGTTATTAATAACGAAATGATTTTATATCAAAAATAGTGAAAAACTATTTTTGACGTACATATTGTTTTATAAAAAGAGAAACTGATAAAAATGCTGTTAATAAGTTTAAAAAATATACTAAAGAATTAATTTTATTTTTTTTGTAAGTAGATTAAATATTCTACGATGAATCAAACATATTTTATTAATTAATAGAATTCTATTTAATGACTCTAATATATCTGTACTCTATTTCTATCTAATATATTTTTCAATGTACCTACCAATACTCAATATACATCGTGAGCAAAAGGCTAGTTCAAAAATAAAAGAATAGGCTTAGGAATTTCGTATGCGAATGTACCGATGCGCAAACACACCCCCCACCACTTTCTTCCAGCGTTCTTTTTACGTGACGCGAACTGTACTTATCTTCGCATCGCTTATTTGATAGTTTTTTTCAATGTTATTTAAAGATGTTATGATTTTTTACAGTGAACACATTTTTATTGGATTAAGCCCATAACACTCTTAAACTAACTACTACTATTATTCAAAAAATTGGATCAGTAGTCTTAATTGTTAGTTTTGAATAGAGTAACTAGATATACCTATATACTTACATAGGTATAAAAAATAAATAAACGAACACACTTGAACACATTTATAATATTAAATTCCAATTTCCAGATAGGGTTGTCGCTGATCGGTATAGTGGTGGTGGTGGCGGTGGTAAACTTCTGGCTGCTAGTGCCGACCCTGGCCATCGGGCTCGTGTTCTACGGCCTGCGCATCTTCTACCTCGCTTCCAGCCGCAGCATCAAGCGCCTCGAGGGTGTGAGTGAGTCATCTCTGAGGCTAATGCCGTTTAGTGATCCTTTGCTTTTTTTGATTTTTTTTTTCTATTATTTAATATTTGTTTGTAGTCATTGTTTTGTTGCTTCGTATGATACATGTATTTTTTTGACATTTAAAGTGGATAAATGTTAAAGATATTTCCATAATGCTTTATTTTCTACTATGTTGTACAGCTTCCCTTATTTGTATAACATAGTTTGTAGCTATTGCTAATACTATTGCTTAAATTTAAACATCTTTTATCTAAGAAATTCATCACATTATAAGTTTGACGTTTGTTTTTTTACATTAGTTTTAGGGTTCACTTTAGATATTATAGGAAGTAGTAGAGTTCTTTATAAAGCTAGTTTCATATAGATTTTTTAAAGAGACATAGATATTATCAAAAGTCTATTTTTCATTATAATGTATGTGCTATACATTTGTCGACAGCACGTAGTCCTGTGTTCTCGCACCTCAACGCGTCGCTGCAGGGCATCACGACGATCCGCGCGTTCGGTGCGCAGGAGGCTCTCATCAGAGAGTTCGACAACCATCAGGATCTTCATAGCTCGGCTTGGTAAGCTCCCACCTCTTTCTTCCAATGCGTCGCTGAAGAAAGATAACCTCATATGTCCAGATATCCAAACTTTACAGGAAACGAAAAAAAAGTTCATTTTGTCAATGTTTTTCATACAAGAGGTTTTCGTTTTACTCCAAATATGGCACTAGTAGTCATGTATTTTGGGTTTACGGTTTCGCCGTAATATAAAGTACGTAATTTTTATTTGATTTTTACAAAAAAAAATATGTTTGACATACGAAGTATTCATTCTACAGCGACGAATGATCAACTCACCGAAAGAGCATAGCTGCAAACAGGTACCAATGTTTATTCAGGTGGAATCTTGCTACTCAATTTTAAAAAGCAATCGTCATCAACTGTTTGTGCTGAAATGTTGTATACACCATACACGTTTAGCTTGGATGACAATGAATGGTTAGCTGTGTGATGTTCTAAATCAAACATGGCGGAACACCCAAAATGGCGGACTAGTTATTTTTAATATACTATTACAATATGGGTGTTAAATGTAAGAGCTTGCTGAGAATAAATCGAAAAATAAAGTAATGCAACTTTAAATCCAATATTTTTTATGCATAACATAATATTACTACTACTTATTACTGTTATTCTTTAATACAGTTCTTAATGTATTCGTTTTCTATTATTTTGTTAATTATGTAAGTGAAATTTGTTCTAGGTACCTGTTCATAGCAAGTTCCCGTGCCTTCGGTTTCTGGCTAGACCTTGTGTGCGTGATATACATAGCCGTAGTTACGCTTAGTTTCCTCGTGTTCGGAAAAGGTGAGGCTGATTATATTCATAATTCATTAATTTAATTTCATATGATTGTTAATGTATTCTAGTAAATCTAATAAAATTAAGAAATCAATAATATTATTAAAGTTTGTGATGAAAATATCTTAGTATATTATTGCTATTATTATCTACATAAGTAGAAATCAAATAAAATGTATCCCAATAGAGGAGTACGGCGGCAACGTCGGGTTGGCCGTGACACAGGCTATGGGGCTGACGGGCATGTTCCAGTGGGGCATGCGCCAGTCCACCGAGCTGGAGAACCAGATGACCAGTGTTGAGAGGTGAGAGCCTTATTTAGTATTAACCCAATAACTTTGTTAAACTATATTTATTTTGGTTATATTTTTTATATTATTGATATAAAACCCTGTTTATTTTTTTATTTTTTATTCTCTAGCCCTGTAGTTTTGTACACGGTTCTAACACTGAGCATGAAGTGTTTTTATATCCAGTTCATTCACTGGAGACTCACTTAACAAACAAAATATTAATGTAGCAAAGGAATCGTCACATTTTTATTTATATCTACAAATAACAAAATATAACTTTTATAACTTCAACTTACGCGGCGCCTATGTTTGCCGTGATAAACTTATAAAATACCGACTGCTTGCGTTCGTATCGATATAAACCCGCAAAAAACACCGCGATTAAAATTAGTCGTTTGTTTAGACTCTAAAACAACAAACCTAACCACAACAATATAATCAACAGAATACAAGAATATTCGCACATAGAATCTGAGCCGCCACTCGAATCAGAGCCGAAAAAGAAGCCACCAACGTCGTGGCCGGAAACGGGTCACTTGCAGTTCCGCCACGTGTTCCTGTACTACGCGCCGAACGAGCCGCCCGTGCTGAAGGATCTAACTCTGGACATCCTGCCCAAGGAGAAAGTCGGCATCGTCGGTCGCACTGGGGCGGGAAAATCCTCCCTTATCAATGCTTTGTTTAGGTTAGTTTTGTATTTTATATCTAAGTTAAATTATTTTTATTTTAAGGTTTTTTAATTTTGGATCTGATGTAGAAAAAATAACTCAAAGCCTCAAAATCGTGTTTAGACTCTTTTAAAAAACAAAACTACTTTTAAAACTTACTTTTAAACCATCAATTTCTTTTGAAAATTTTTGGAATAGATTTTTAAAGTCGACTGAAATTCTTGAGACCAAAAATTGTATTTTCATTATCTAAACTACTAACTTTAATGTCTAAACATTTGCACACTGTCGGTGACAGTCGATTGTGTAAGGGACCTATAATGTGATGTATTGACCTGTTATGTACCCACAATCTGGCAAACAAATTATTATTATTATTATTATTATTATTATAAATTAAACTGAAATCGTAAAATTTATTACTGAAATTATGTAATTATAATATTATGTAGAATGTATGGTTAAACTTACTTTTTAATTTTTTATTATATTATTGATCATATTTTACCAGATTGGCAAAAATTGAAGGCGAAATAATAATAGACGGTCGTGAGACGTCAACGCTGGGTCTCCACGAACTGCGCAGCCAGGTGTCCATCATACCGCAGGAGCCCGTGCTGTTCTCGGGCACCATGCGACACAACCTGGACCCCTTCGATGAATACCCTGATCAAGTTCTCTGGAGGGCCTTAGAAGAGGTGAGTTAAAATTAAAAGGTATACGTTAAAAAAAGGATTATTACTAGTTACTGATAGCACCTATAGTTCGGGATCTAATTGAAGTGCTTAATTTTTTTGGTAATCTTATTCGAAATGACTTTTATGTTATCATTCTTTCTGAAATTTGTTTAAACCGCAGTATCTATAACTCAGAAGTTTATGCAAGAGATCGCAGAATTTCCGGTTTCCTTTGTAATAAAAATTATAGGCGTATTCATTGCCGTTTCTGTTAATTTTAACTCCAAACGTATTTGGAAACGATGATAGTTAAAGTTTAATTATTCGCTTTGATTACATTAAATATAATGAAACTGGAACTGGATTTTGTCGCGGACTTATTTTGATTTTTGGTTCCCGGCGATTCGAATGATTTACAGCAACATTACATTATAATTACCTTACTATTTATTAGCTTTACATTTATAATGTCAAATATTCGTGTAAACCTAAGAAAGTATTATGACATTTAATGTAATTTTAATCAAAATATTTTCTAGTTATTCATAATTAAAATAGTTATATACTATGTAGATTATAGATATTCATTTAGTTAATTGTCTTTTATAATCTATTGTATTTAATTTTATTCACTTAACCTAATTGTAGTTAAAATTCTATTAGTTATGTTTTTATTAGTTTAGTTTAAATTCTTATAAACGGCCATAATATTGAGTATGTTGTGTTTGCCTTCAAAAGGCTTATGCATAATTGTATCTTTTTTTGTAGTATTTCTTTTAATGTAATAACCACTAGCAAACCTAATTAAATAAATAAAAAAGTGCGCGTGAAGAAAGTATTATGACATTTAATGTAATTTTAATCAAAATATTTTCTAGTTATTCATAATTAAAATAGTTATATACTATGTAGATTATAGATATTCATTTAGTTAATTGTCTTTTATAATTTATTGTATTTAATTTTATTCACTTAACCTAATTGTAGTTTTAAAATTCTATTAGTTATGTTTTTATTAGTTTAGTTTAAATTCTTATAAACGGCCATAATATTGAGTATGTTGTGTTTGCCTTCAAACG
The DNA here is from genome assembly GCA_905231865.2 of Boloria selene. Classification (NCBI taxonomy): domain Eukaryota; kingdom Metazoa; phylum Arthropoda; class Insecta; order Lepidoptera; family Nymphalidae; genus Boloria; species Boloria selene. Next base: position 7,564,295 of record HG993133.1, read on the forward strand.
GCTTATGCATAATTGTATTTTTTTTGTAGTATTTCTTTTAATGTAATAACCACTAGCAAACCTAATTAAATAAATAAAAAAGTGCGTGTGTACAAAGTACAGTACATGTCAGAAGTAAAACTTCTTTGGTAAATTAAATTTTAAATCTCGTTTATATTTATACTAAATAACCCCGTCTAAGCTCGTTGAGAGAGGAAGATGGCGCGAAGGTCACACCCACGAGTTAGACAGAGTTAGAAATGTCACTGATGCTGCGGCCACATTATCGCGATAACGCGAAGATTTGCGTTGTCCCGACTCGTCTGGCCAAAAAATTCGTCCTATCGCGAATCTTCTTCGTGAATACACGGTGGCTTCGCGCCGCTCTCGGTAAATTGCCGCACATCCAAGGAAATGAATTATCGCAACGTTCTAGACTATCGCAACGTAGTGAATATTATTTGATGTGGCCAAGAACGTTCGTCATGGATCGAACACGAATTTTTATCGCTACAACGCGACTACGAATCTTCGTTCAATATGTAGTCGTACAGTGACTCGCGGTGGGCGAGATCTAACTAAGTGCCTGGTACTATGGACTTATTTTTTCGTTTCATCGAGTTTGAAATCACAACGATTCTAAAGAAGTTTCACTTCAACAAGGTGGAGCTGAAGGAGGCGGTGATGGAGCTGCCGGCGGGACTGAGCTCGCGCATGTCGGAGGGCGGCAGCAACTTCAGCGTGGGGCAGCGCCAGCTCGTGTGCCTCGCGCGCGCCATCGTGCGCCGCAACCGCCTGCTCGTGCTCGACGAGGCTACCGCCAACGTCGACCCGCAGTAAGTACACAAACGTACACATACACACACACACACACACGCACACACACAATATCACTACATAGTATATAACAAAGTCGCTTCCCGCTGTCTGTCTGTCCCTATGTATGCTTAAATATTAAAACTACGCAACGGATTTTGATACAGTTTAATAAATAGTTAGAGCGATCCAAAAGTATATGTATTTATATGTATAACACACTAGCGGAACCGGCGGATTCGCTCGCGTTAGATCTAGGGACAAACTCGAGCGAAGTGAGGGTGTATCGTTAGTAATGCTTATAAATTAAAATAAAAATATTTTATTCAGCATAAAAATTATTACAATTTCTAACTGAACTTCATGAGTCTACCACCAGTTAGGAAAGAAGAAGAAACCTCTGAAGAACTGGCGAAACTCAGCGGCACTAATATTATTTATATTTGCCATATACCTATATATGGACCGTTTATTTTGAAAGTGGTGTAAATCCATTTTCTTTTGTTTCGAGAAAATTAAAGGTTACTATATTTGTTGATTTAAAAATACAGGCAAATCATATGAGGTCTGGCATTGTTTCTATTGTTTTATCAACATTTAATTTGTTTATATAAATTTGTTTTTGGCTAATTAGACTACGATAACACATATTTATGTGTTGTAAATAGACTTACACCACTTTCAAAATTAGACAATTGTAAAAATCGTTTAATTTCAATTTTGAAAAATCAAATATCGCTTAAAATATACTTCATTTTAATATAATTTTGTTTACAAATACGCATAACAACACATAAAATTTTATTTTAGACGGCAATTACATTGTCATTACAAGATACTGATTACAAGAATTTACTTATTCTCTGCATGTGGTAGTGTTTCAAAATATGCATGATGCACCGGAGGTAGAGGGTAGTAGCTGCATCATGTCTTTATATTTTTGGTACGTAATAGGTCTGGCATTTTGGTACAAAGGCGATTTTTTCAAATTTTAACGGTCTTCCAGGACGTAGAGGTAATAAATTGATAATTTTAAATTCTGCGTCCTCATCGTTGTTTTGTAAAAAATGGTATATGGTGCAATTTTGAGGAACCTCAACCAACATATTTGCAACCAATTGACCTGTTCCCCATTAGTATTTTTTTATCTGTTTTTTAATTGCATTTTGGAGATTTTTTGTTGAAATGAAATTCTCCCGTTTCATTTCATATAAAATGAATTTATCCTGTTTTCTAAATTGCGCTATTACATTATAGTAATCTTGTGGTGTGTACATAAAAATTAAAAATAACAAATAATAAATGAAAAATAACAAAACACTGATCGGCATCCATCTGCTATGCCACCTACCTCTGTCAATTGGACTTACACCACTTTCATAATCGATGATTATGCAATTTCATTTACCGACCGATTTTAAGTTGTACAAAACATGGGATTTTTTTGAGAAATTAAACACGGACTAGTAATATATATAAAAAAAAAAATAATAGCTCATTTTTCTCAAAAATGGACTTACACCACTTTCAAAATAAACGGTCCATATGTATACTTTTATTTGGAGTACAAGTCTAAGTCATAAACCTACTTAGTAAAAAAAGCTTAAAAAATCATTTTAGAAAAAACAGCTTCCGTTGTAATGAGTATATTGATATAAAATTTTATACATATTTAAATCATTATTGCTAACAAAATTTATTTGTTAATTTGTACATTTTTTCTCTAGGACGGATGCCTTAATACAAGCGACAATAAGAAATAAATTTGCAGACTGCACGGTGCTTACCATTGCACATAGACTGCACACTGTTATGGATTCTGATAAGGTAACTTGTTTTCCCTTTAGCAAAATATTTAAAGATATAATTAATTTTCTATACTGTTAAGTTATTAAAATGGCAAGCATGCGTGTGTAAATAAGTAATGTATGATAAGATAGCATCTATATATATATGTAGTCATGAAGTTCATGATATCCAGTAAATCAGGAAAAGTTTTATATAAATTATGTAGTGAAATAGGTTAAATTTAAAGTTTTTCTGTGCAAAATGGCTTTTTGAGTCTGTAAATATTAAAAGACTTATATACTGTTATACTTTGCAAGACATAATATGTTATTCCTAATCTCAATATCGCCTTAAATGTGTACAGGTGTTGGTGATGGACGCGGGGCAAATGGTGGAGTTCGAGCACCCACACGTGCTGCTGCAGAAGGAGAGCGGCGTGCTGCGCGGCATGCTGGAGCAGACCGGCCGCGCCACCGCCGACGCGCTCGCACGCGTCGCCGCGCAGGTACGCCAACCCCCCCACCCCACACACCTCTTCTTATCCTTTTTGAAGTGAAACTTCTTTAGAATCGTTGTGATTTCAAACTCGATGAAACGAAAAAATAAGTCCATAGTACCAGGCGCTCAGAGACGTGGACGAGTTAGCCTTAGTTAGATCTCGCCCACCGCTAGTCAGTGATATTTTTAATCTGTCTAACTCGTGGGTGTGACCTTCGCGCCATCTCCCTCTCACAACGAGCTTAGACGGGGTTATTTAGTATAAATTTAAACGCGATTTAAAAATTAGTTTGCCAAAGAAGTTTTACTTCTGACATGTGTACTATGTTCACACGCACTTTTTTATTTCACGTTGGGAAATCATTTATGCATACTACTAGGTGGTTATGTGAGACTGACCGACTTAAACGAAACAGTTCTACCCGATAAAACCAACAAAACGTTCCATCTTAATGGGGCATCGCATGATCTCTAATACATTCCATGACGCCCCAATGCCAGATCTGCCGAAGCAGACCACACGGCCAAGAAATACCTCCACAGTCCACTATCAGAAAAGTACCCGGAGTTTCATGCATGGTTACACCCCGCCCACCAAAGTGGGCCACCTCCATGTGCCTTTCTTAGTATCGCGCCCGGTCTGGATTGCAGGGCGCTATAGTGTAGCTGTAGTTAGAACAAGAAGAAATCGCGCAATTATCAATATTATGTATTTTTCACAGGCATACAACAAGAAATACTCACAAGAAGCAGAAGAAACAAACTGATGCTTGCAGGATGAGTTTAGTTTATTATTATTTTAGCGAATACAGCAAATTACTTCGAATATTGAATGATCTAATTATGTGATTAATTTAGGACCAAAATACACTCTGTGCTTAATTACACTGTGAACCCGTTTAGACTTAAAGAGAAACTCATTTTATTTTTATTTCTTTTCTCATTTATACAACAGCTTCTAAATTATTTAAGTTATTTTTAATCAAGTGAATTAAGTAGTTATAATTTTACAAACGACAAGTGAGATTTTATTGGTTTTAATTTAGGTCATTATTTATATCAAATTGTCTGTGCCGTTTTTATGCAAAATTTACAATTACAAACTTTTTGAGGCTTTACACTGCTCAAATGTTGAAAATAGTTCCTGAACTAAATAAAATATTGTACTGTACTACGGTGAATTTTGATTATAAGGTGCTAGTACGTTTTCTGTACTTAATTTTAAGCAAGATTTTAATTTTTATTTCATGCATTGTGTTTTTTTCATTATATCGCCTTCGTCTTGCGATAACTTATTTGTACTTAGTAATGTGTTTTTCTTGTGATTCTCAGTTACCGTTTTGTAAACGAAGTTTGGTTATATTGTGGGAACTTTAAATGATTGTTAAAGTTTCGCCGAATTATTTCTAATGTTAAAAAAATATATTTGTGATAATGAATACAATGTGTCCAGTGCCTGGCTACTTACATTTAAAATGAATCTTTTGTTAATTATTATTACAAATAAATACAATTTTTATATTTGCACAAAGTATTTTTTTTATTTCCTACTGAACTGAAACTTATTCTTTAAAATCCTAAAAATTTTTAATTTTTAATTCAAGTTTTTGAGATAATGCTTTTTATAAAAACATTTCTCAGTTACAATAAACCAACGACAATGACGGGCGAGTAATTAACATTTATTTATCCGATTAGACTTACTAACTACTTAGGACAACAAACCACTACAATTTTATGTATGATATGTAAAAAAACATCTATGTGATGAAATATAAGATATGGGGATTTCAAGAAGGGATTTTCGGATTTACATAAGCGCAGCTGATTTAAATTAGGGGGATATTTTGTACTCATTTGACTATTTCTACAGTATATCAGTTCTCTCATAGCCGAAAAAACAGAAATAACTAAACACTTAATGAATAAAATAATGTTTTATTTCCCTTATGAGTGGTAAATAAAAGAAAAATGAAAGAGCAATAAAAGTATAAACACTTTATTTTTGCATTTATGCAAGTTTTTACAGTAAATTTATATCAACTTAAGGCTATCATGTAAAATTTATGGAATGTAATGAGTATATCATACCATCGTAAAAAAGATAAAAAAACTGGTTTAAATACTGTTAACAATACAAATATGGTACAATTTTACAAGAATTCAAAATTACTTTAATATCTTACAGTTTACAAACTGAGATATGGCAGTGTGTTAAGTTTAATATCGATGGTAAAATTTATACAAGAAAATCTGAATCTATAATTAATACTTATTCGTTTTAATGAATTTTAACAAATAGTATGATACAGTCGTTTCAACTAGGCATAGAGTAATACGTAATTTGACGCAAGATATATAAGATTGCTCTATAAACTATACTCTTAGCCTATACATACCTATGTAGCAGTAACATTGTTAAAACAGTAACATAATAACAATTGATGACTGCACGATAAAAAGTGCTTGGTGCGTATATTGTAAAAATACTTAATTAGCTTATTATTTTGTGTAAAACAAAAATGAACTCTTTATAGTTTAATCTAACCTTTGATTAGTGTTTAATTATTTTTTATCTACAAAAAGTACCATTAGTTAATGTAATATTATAGGAGTCATTCCGACTATATTTTTATGTTTTAATATTATTATTATGTCACTGTTTTACAATTTTACTGACACATTTAAAATCAAAAGAGAAAATATCCACCTCATCAGAGATCAATTTACATGACTTTAATGACGTGTGTATTTAATAAACATTGGTACATATTTTCAATATGAAAATTTATATTCCAAATTACTAAAACAAATTACAACGCCTACCAGCCTTTATCATTATGATTTGGTTTACGTTGTAGCCATATTGTTGACTTAAGGTTACTAAGAATAAAGTCTGGTCTGATTTTTTTCTTAAATATAACTATTTAATAAATGTAGCCTTCAGTTATATAATATAAAAAATAATTATAGTAACCGATATAACTAAAAGGAGGGAGAAAAAAAAGACTATTTGATGTCGATACCGAAAAGGCACACATTTTATGTGTACTTGTGTGAGGTCAACAGCTATTGATATCGGTTAAAATAATTAATTAAAATCAGTACAATAACAAATTATTATCTTTGGAACACTATTCAGTCCCTTTTCTTATTATTTATTACAAACTGTTGCAAAAATATTATCTTACAATGATTAATATTATCAAAAACTTTACACACTGCTGCCTACTACACGCTACTACACGCAACGCGCATCGATTATCACAGACCTCAAAACTGTCACAACATTTTTGTAATTCAGACACGTTTTTAAAAAGGAAATAAAATTATAGAATTAATTCTACTAAACTAAAGAAATGGACAGAATCACGAACTAAATTAATACTCTTTTTTTAGGATTAAACAATTATACACAGATATAAATAAAATAAATAGAGTACAACCGAAACGTTAAATAATAATTGTCATGCTCGCGATTTCCCTTTGGCACGAGAAAGAGAAATGGAAAGTAAATATTTTAGACAAGAAATAGTGCTGAGATCTCGGAAAACTGTATACAGATTTCGAGTTGCCCTACCTTACTAGCTACAATACCGTTAGTGTGATCGACAAGGTCCATCGTCTATCTCTTTCTAGTCACAGTCTGCACACACGCACTCACGCACATGCTCACACCAGCGCCGTCAGACTCCCTGAACGAGAGTTTTTGCTGTTCTCCGTCTCAGTCGCACTCGCTATTTCCTGTACACAAACAACTTTTGTTACTGATATGTTCTATAAAGAAAAACTTTAACATTTATTTGATTTTAGCTCCAATCCATAAATTAGACACGAACGTAAGAACAGAACCGTTTCTATAGCAGTTAAGAGAAGATAACGTTGTTACAGTTGACATTTAAAATATTATAATATTTTTTTATTCTTTTAAATTATTTGTACACATGTACACTTGTTGAAACTATAAGGGTTCCTATATACGAGTATAAATAAGCCTTTTGGATACGGAACCCTAAAATAATAAATGTTGGGACATTATTACACACAGCGCCATCTAATACCGTGGTAAGCTACGAAGGAAGCTTGTGTTACGAATACCAGACAGTTGATATACTACATATATAAATTTTTAAATAAAACCAAAAACAAAAAAAGTTTAACAAATGAATGCCCCCGCGGGACTCGAACCCGCGCCTACCTCTCTCTCCTTGGCAGGCAGCGCGGGCGGCAGCGCGGGCGGCAGCGGCAGCGCGAGGCGCAGCGCGGTCCAGAAGGCGCGCTCGTGCACGTGCCGCCACGCCACCAGCCGCGTGCGCCGCAGCACTCCCACCAGGCTCTCGCCCGCGTCCTTCGCCGAGCGCTTCAGCTTTGGCAGGTCCTAGAAGGTATACATTCTCATTTGACCATAGATAATATAATGCCACATGATACATAATATAATCTAATCCGTATAGTCATCTAGATAGGACATAAACTTGCAGGGCGTGCAAAGTGTGTGTGCGAAACGAAATACACGTGAACCATGATTCACGGTGATGATTCACAAATCACGGTGCTCTGCAACGAAATACCATAACGCGTTTTAATAACGGATCGCTTTGAAAATTCGTAGCTTTGAAACCCCTGCATTTTTTTTATATCAATCTGAATTAGTGCTTGACTACGTTCCACCTGATGGAAAGTGGTAACGCAGGTTGAATTTCCGTAAAAACATACTGTATGAGTTTAATGGAATAATTAGAATACATTATTTCATTAGTCTTTCTTTGGATTATTAATTGACGTTTTAAGGATTTCCTTTCTGAATATAGCTCACCTATTGATACATTCGGTTAAAGTTAAGGTTCACAAACGAGATTAAATATCGAAGTGTGTGTGTATGTGTGTGTGTGTGCGTACCTGCAGCAGCACGACGACGGGGGGCAGGGGCAACGCTTGCAGCTGCCGCAACGCCGTCAGCAGCTGCGGCGCGGAGTACTGCGCCGGCGAGAGCACCGCCACCAGCGAGCGGCAGCGCGCCGCCTCGCCCACCACCTCGCTGTACCCTGCGACACGCGCATACGTAAAGAGGATTATTCATTATGTTACGTTTGTCGCAGTTTGTGGTGACCCTACTTGCTGCGCTAGCGGTTGTGGATCCCAGTCCCGCTGGGAGCATTCATTTGTTGAGCACGAATGTTTGTACTCCAGTCATGGGTGTTTATATATGTATAAGTAATTTAGGGTGGGCCAAAAAAAATTTTAATTTTTTTTCCTTAGTTACCATGAAAATATCTTCTGAGATGACAAAAAAGCTTTTGACTATTTCTTATAATTTATCACAAAATAATCCTTTACGATTAAAAGTTGGTCTTTAACCTCGAATAATTTCTAAACGAGTCAACTTAGCGAAAAATCATCTCAGACCATTTTTGTAGATCGTTAATTTTCCTACAAGAATATGTGTTGATTTTCACGAGACATTCATTCGTTCAAGTGCATTAAAAATCCAAACAAAAAAAGAAAATATCCTGTTATTTATATGGAAAATAAAAAAGTACGATAAGGGCTCAAAATTTACCAGAATTTTTTTTTCGTCATCTCAGACGATATTTTCATGGTAACTAAGGAAAAAAAATTAAAAGTTTTTTTGGCCCACTCTTCATGTATAATATATCAACTATCTGGTATCCGTAACACAAACTTACCACGGAAGTAGTAATGCTGTGTGTAATAATGTCACAACATTTTTAATGTCTTTGAGACCTCTAACAACTTAGTCTAATGCATTCGAAAATAACTCTCGAGACAAACAAAATGCGAAAAAATAATTTTATTTACAGAAACAAAAGTCTAATTAAATTAACTATTACACAATATTAATTAATTTACATTTCCCGATGTATAAGCGTGTAATATCTAATTGTATGAAGTACTGACAGTTGTCGGGCTGCGTGGAGAGCGTGGCGGCGTGCACGCGGTACTTGTACTTGAGCGCGAGCGTGGGCAGCAGCGCGCCGCGCACCAGCTCGCCGTCCACCGCCGTGCAGCACACCAGCACGTCGAACTCCTTCTCTAGCACTGACCACACAGAAATAACTCATTTTATATATTATTTAACCATTTTAACTTATATTATGTGCGTATATCAATTTAAGGAATTGCGTTCGATTTTTGTCAATTTCTTTCGCAATCGTGCGGGGTTTGTGGGGTGAGAGGGGCGGTAGCGAGTCCAAGCTGCCATACATTCGCTTGGGACACGTCAGCGAGGGTTGGCGCTTTTTAATTTGATTGTATTAAGTGTTTCTTGTTTCTTTTTATGTAAAAATATTTATATATTGTGACAACCTTGCTACAATGACAAATGCCTAAACAAAAGCGGCATTTCACGTGACTTCAAACGCGATGGCCCACTGGTTGTTTTTTTACGTTGTGGTACGAGTAGGATGTAGAGTGCGTATCTCTGGCCCGGTGCGCGGCGGTGGCGGCGAGTGTTTTTAATTATTGTAATGCGAAACGAAATTTTGTAGGTATGATTTGCTCATTATAAGGTTGAGAGTGACTGTTTTGATGTTGTATCGGCTATGGTTGTAAATTGTGTAAAAATTATGATTAACTATATATCCTGAAATAAATTATCATGTGCTGTGATTTTTTAATCAAAAAGCTAATACATAATACGGATTAAAATATAAAATTGAACGCAATTCCTTAAATTAATATACGCTCATATTTATTTGTTACGTAATACGAGTGTAGAGTGTAGAGTGCGTGCGTACCTCTGGCCCGGTGCGCGGCGGTGGCGGCGCGCGCGCGGGCGTGGCGCGCGGCCAGCAGCAGGCGCGGCGTGCAGCGGCGGTGCGCGGCCGCCAGCGACAGCAGCAGCAGCGCGCCCGCCGCGCCGCCCAGCGCCAGCGCGCGCCACGGCGCCGCGCCGCCGCCGCACCACGCCGGCGCGCCCGCCGACCCGTTATCTGTGCAAATAATCTGTTATCTACGCAAATATACCGTTATGATATAATATTGATATTTTTATTATATTGATGTTTATATAATAATATAGATTTTATGTGCTTTAAATTTTATACTATACTAGCTAATCTGATTTATTTAAATCAAAATTTAGTAAAACGGAAAATTTTGTAACCACTGTTAAACGGAAAATTAAAAAAATACAATAATATGTAATGTAATACGATTACGATTTCCTAATCTTGATAAGATAACTTTTCTCAATATGCTGATTGATGAAACTATCTATTTCATCTTAAACACATATTCAATTTGTTGTTGCTTTAAGATATTTTCCAGTTCACGGACTCAACCAATAACAATGAACAAAAATAAATTTATAAAAATACTTTAAAATTTAATAAACGTGCAACCTCTTTCTTATTATTTTTACCTAAAGATGCTCGTAGGCTTATTTTAGGGTATCGTTAAATTATTAATCATATTATGTAGGTATTAAACTTACAAATCTATTTTTCTTTTCAAATCTAATAAATAACCTATGAACAAATATAACCCAATCGCCATGATAAGAATTTCTTAAAAATCACGTCAGTACTACATGAAAAGTAACATAATCGGTATTTAATACCTACAGTGATAAATTTAAAGTGATGAACTTACATTTATAATGTACGGTGACGTAGTTCCTGGACACCACGTCGTTGCTGTGCACGACGCACACGTACGTGCCGTAGTCCTGCGCCGACACTAACTTTATGCTCAGGTATGAACCGATTATATCGTCTACATCATCCCTGAAAACACACAAATTCATGTTTTTTTTTAAATTGACGCGAACGAATTGAATTTACCGCAACAAATTGAAACGATGATTTCTTAAGGCAATAAAACGCAGAATCACTGCGATTTTTCTTCTAAATATTCTTATTAATAATAATAATAATATGTACATCCTTTGATTATATACATAATCTAAGTGTACATCTTTAAAGGTACTTATTGTAAAATATAAGTATGTGTCTCCAATATACAAACTTACATAATGTATAGGTTTTCCATCGTAAATGATTTTCAGTCAATAAGTAGGATAGCTCAACTATTTAGGAACTTTTATTAGCGAACTCTGGATTCGAAGTAAGGACCGCGTATATTTTATCAACAGCCATACAAAATAACCACAAAACCAATGAATCTAAACGTACGCTAAGCTACGGTCCACTAATAAACTTGATAAGTCATTGTACATGAAAAGCAATCATAATCATAGAGAGAGCCTCATATTACCTTAACTCGGCCAAATTGAACTGGTCATTTAGTTAATGGATACTGGGTATAATAGACGTAATACAGATGACATTACGTGCGCGCATTTCCGTGGAAATTTCTGACATGAGAAGTCAGGCAAGCGTTTAATGCATCAGTTGTTCCCTGAATCATTTTCTAGGAATAAAATGAATTCGCAATATTTATTATAGCGAAAAATTCTGCACCTGTCCATTTAATACTACGAAATTAGCACACCTATTTTTAATACTACATCAGATTGATGACTTTTAAAATGTCATTTGGACAATCTTAGTCGAGATTTTCTAAGAAATAATATAGTTGATAACTGCTAATAGACTGCTAAAGGTTTTTTTTTTATGTACTGCATCTTAAAACTACAATACACTTCTTTGTAATAATCTAAGCTGCTTTTGAAAGAATATAATACTTAATATCCCTATTTGTTCGACATAGAGACGAGTACAAAAGTTGTATGAAATAAATATTTTTATTCGCTTCGCTGGGCGAAAAAATAAATTAATTGGTTTTTATAATTTTCTAATAAAATAAAAGCAGCCTGAGTTACTCTTTATCACATAAGCTATGTGAAAGTCACGTCAAAATCGGCTCAGCCGTTTCAGTGATTAGCCAGAAGAAAAAGTAGAAAACAAGTGATGTGTCATTTCTTTTACAGTGAAATTTGGTCGCTGATAATAACTATCGCCCACCATCCTTTTGTCACGCGTTTAATACTTTTAGAAGCCCTACGATAGATTAGGACTTACCTTGTAGTCTTGATCTCGGTCTGTGTGGATAAAAGGTCACCCTCTGTGTTGTTAGGCCATACTTTCCGCCATCGAAGGTCGCTTGTTGCATCCGCTAAGTAAGATCGACCTGCATACATAATATTAATATTTAAACATATAGATATTGGTATACAAAGAAATTTAATTAAAATATTAGTACAAAAATATAAGGTTATTATAACACATGCGCGTAAATTATGTTTTTGTATATAATTATTGTTTCTGCTATAAAAATTCAATCATAAATACTTAAACAGTTCTAGTGAACAGATGTTTTTAGATGCCACGCTGTTCTTAGAAAGGTGCGATTGTTTTAATGCAAAACATTGAATTCATTATGATCTTATGTTTATTTAAAATATACAAAGCAAAAAAAGTTATTTTTTTAAGTGCTTATAATATGTAAAGTTTCGTTGAATTATTTATTATATTGTGTGTAATAATGCAACACCTAATAACATGAAGCCAGTTTGTAAATTCGTTTACTTTAATAGGAGACGTTACGAGCAGTGGCTAAAAATAATCTGAGCTAATTCTTCGAAAATTCCTGGCAGGGATCAGAGATACAATAAATAAGGAGCGAATAAGTAATTATTATTATTGTGACAGTATTTATTCGAGTACAAATTTACCAATCAAGGCTTCGCAGAAGAGGCGAAGCTCGCTTCCTTCTTCCACCCACTGGTCCTTCGAGATGAACATCGTTTTCGGCGCATCCGTTGGTTTTTCTGTGAAGGACGTAATTTATTTGATTTTTTTTTATTAAAAAGGTTGACAATATGTCGATACTGTTTAGTATTTGTGGATGAACGCCATGAAAACTTGGCCTGCTCTTTGCTTATCAAAGTGAAAGTTTCGTATTGAGAATGATACTTTCTTTAAACTACATAAAATGGTAACGGAAGAATCAAATTATTTATTTCAAATTAAAATGGTTTAGAAATCAGTGCTAGAAATAGTAAATAGTAAATACTTAATAATTTTATATTGGAACTGCCCCTTTTTACTTTCGTACACTTTTACAAATCTAAACAATATATAGGTTATTATTTTACACTTTATGTATTTGCAAATGTTTACCTAAAATATCAAGTCTCACAGTATGCGTTTCGCTGTGAGTTTCATTGCTGAGTCTGCAAGTGTAGTTGCCAGAGTCGGCGCGAGCAGCGCGCCTTGTATACAGTGTTTGATTCGCAGCCTCTGGGTATAGGATAAGGTTAGAAACCCCAGCAGACCACGGGTATGCCACTCCATCTTTAAACCTAGCAAAGAAAAATAATAATATAAAGACAAGACAAGCACAAATGTCATAATACTATCCTAGTAATGATCTTCCACCCAGTATAAATAGTTACCATACTATAACGTAATATACTATACTGCATTTATTATATTGTCATATATTATTTAGTTTTGGAATGCAAGCCGTTATTTTGGGTGTTATCCGTTCCATATTCTATTATATTCTAAAAAAACTTGCGAGTACTTTTGCATGCTATTTACTAAAGGACTGTAAAAAGTCTTCAGTGTATCTCGACTAATTTTTATCAACATCGGTTCACAGTTTTGGATTTGCCATAAAATTTATCAAAATCCTTTTATACCTACTTTAATATTTGTAAGGACACAAATCGTGCCGATTCTCGTAACGTAAAAACGTAACGTACAAATTTTATTAAAGATTATTTTATCACTTTATTTGTCCACAGTCCAATGGCTTATAAAAATGGCAACTAGCTAGGTGCCACAGATGTGTAAAATAAGAATTAAATTCTTGTGAACATTTATATCCATATCATGTGTCAATTACACCATATGTAAGTGTGCTTACATTGCTTTTTTAAATGAATTTTATCCATCAGTGAAGATATATGTAATGTAATGATTCAATCACTACGTTATTTTAAGCGATAACCTAATTGTTTGTCAATTTTAACTTTTGCCCACCATGTGTTAGATTTCATTATACGTGTAAATCACTCAGAGAAGTGTTCTGTGTATCTAAAAAGCATATGGCAGTGAAAAATCGCAGGGATTAAACATAGCCATACTGAGGTTCAGTATGAATTTACAACGTGCTTTACACAAGAGACAAGACATAGTGTGTGTTTCACATATTACTTAAAATGTCAATTTAATTTAACTGAAACGTTAAGCATTCACTGAGGCAGAGTAGGTAATTCTTGGTATATAGTAAAGGTTACAAGTGACGACCTAAATTATCTGTGTCGATCTAAAGTACTATAATGTGAGACTGGTATAATGCATTTACAGCTGCCGATGTCAGCTGTTCCACGAATTGGACATTGCATTAATAATATAGAAATAAAATCAGGGTCCACAAAACATTAAACGACATTTCGCAAAACAATTTATTATGTTGACAGCCAGTACCTTAGAATTAGAAACGACGAGACCTAAATATTTAGATTCTCATAATTCGGGCAGGGCATAGCAGCTGTAAATCGTTCAGGGAACGGGGCTTGCGCAAACAAAACGTCACAAGAAGCCAACGATTCCCGCGAACAGTTAAATTTTGCGGTAGCCGTTTTTGAATCGTTTGTAAGTAAAACAAACATTTGCACGATGTTTCATCGCAAGGCCGCGTGGGGATCGTTTCCGAGAATCGGCGTCGGAGCGCGACCTGGTGAATATCCATTAGGTAGATCCACCGGTAATATCCGCTTATTGCAAACATATATAGTGCCATATTACACATAACTGTAACGTGAAACACTACTTAACTCCAACAATATCAATATTCAAATGTTACATTTATCATCTCATCATACTCCAATGCCTAGCCATTTGACTCGACGTAAGTACTCACTTATTACCACATTTCTGAGAATAATAAAACGTATATTATGATTAGTGCAGTCCCTGGGAGAACGTTGCTAATTTTTTATATCTTTTATGACAGTGACTCATGCGGCGTAGTGACGACTATCATTGCAGTTAAATTTATATTTTATATTTATATAACACAATTCTTCATATGAAAATTTATTAAATGTATTTGTATAATTATAAACAATAATAAAGGATAAAAGAAATAAAAGTGCAAAAACATAATCCTATTGTAACCGAAGTCATAGCGCTATCTATTCCACATAACTGTGTGTCATTGATCATTATTTTTCCGCAAGAACGAAGATTCGAAGAAAACTTATTAAAACGAGTTGTTTTACACGCACGCGGTTTTGCCAACGGAAATCCATAGCTTTGTAACAAAGTAAATGGAAAAAATAAAATAAAAATGAATGCAGAGTGCGACGCACTTTGTAGGCTCCGCACCGCATTTTTTTGTACGACGGTGCAAATGTTCATGACGTGAGACGTCTCCAGTAACTTGAGGGCAATTATTTTGAAATTAGTCTGTCAATGTATCATTTTTTCGAGGAATGTTTATGGGAAAGAGCTGTTTTATGTGTGTTCCTAATTGAGTTTAATAACACAAAAAATAGATTTATATTATTTAAAATAAATGCAGTGATTTCATTACAGTAAAAAATTAAAAAATAATCCAAACATAAACATGGTCCACTATGTCGTCATACCGACGTGACGTAATAAAGAATAGAAAAGCAGGTTATGCGGTATGCCTATGTATATAAGGAAAAAAGGTTCATCCCTAAATAAGTTCTAAAAATTAGTATTATTTGAAATTTTTCAGAAATGATAAAATCCGCGGTAAAAAGTATCCTTTACGATGATCTGGATAGCCAGCTTTGACACAAATTTACATCAAAATCTGTTAAGTAGTTCTCTCATTCAATTGTTAAAAATTCCAGTTCTACTATAGTTTTAATTTCTATTGCACATTTTATTTTGCACACATTGTGTATTGTATTTACCTGCATATTATATAGAATTCCATTAATGTTTATGTATGTTTGGATGAATGGATGTTTGTACTTTGTTCTTA
Organism: Boloria selene; assembly: GCA_905231865.2. Taxonomy (NCBI): domain Eukaryota; kingdom Metazoa; phylum Arthropoda; class Insecta; order Lepidoptera; family Nymphalidae; genus Boloria; species Boloria selene. The sequence goes on from HG993133.1 coordinate 7,580,330, forward strand.
AATCACGCCAAAAAGGTTGAAGGTATCGGAATGTAATTCGGCAGATACCTATAAACTTTAGTCTGAAATAGCACATTTTAACCCGGAAAATGTACCGATTTTTTCTTAATCACTAAAAACGAACGCGGGCGAAACGACAGTGAATTGTTAGCATATAGTTCCAAAAACATGAAGTAAACTTATTTACAAAACTTCGACAGCAACCCATAAAGTAGAGCTTTCCTTATTTAATTCAGAAAATACATGAGGTTTTAGAATAAAATTAAAAAAATCGACGATGAGGTCATTGCGTCTTGTCCGGCCATGCATCTTGCGAATATTTCCGAAAGGCGAACCGGTCTTTGACCCGCGTGTCGGGTTGCAGTCAGGATCCAGCCACAAATCATTCGTGCATCCAACCGACACGCCACAAAGTGTATACCTATACATACTAAATATACTTTATAGTAAAGCGGTGATTTAAATTTCGAACGTTAGTCCGCTTCTAACCTTTCAAAGCTTATATATTACCGCATTTACAAACTTCAATCATATATAGTAATATGCTCCTATATTATTGCGTTTTCGAAATACCATATTATTATAACATGTATAGTAGTTATAACACATGTAATACCTGTTGACAACTGTTGTCATTTTATTTACGCGATACCACAACAGGAACGTGAGACAGCGCATGAGGCCAGTAAGTTACTGTGACTTCCCCAGTCTCACAATTTATCTAATACCCAAGGTCGATGGTTTGGTTAGTAAATATGTACCTAAATATATACCTACCTGTATAGAATACGACTAATTATTATAGACATAAAAAGATATAAAAAATTATATTTTTTGCATTTATATAATTTTATTTATACTATTTAAGCTTATGTTGTTCGTGAAAAAATCTCATGTCCATTATATATTGAATTATAATTATACATTAAATATATAATTATATGATAAACTTGATATGTAGTTGTTAGTTATACATATTATCCGTCCATTGATGCGCATAGCTTGAGTGATTACATGACCAGTTTTAAGTGTTATGACATGAACAGGATTTGGAAAATCCTAAGGAAAATAACATTGTCAAGAGCATGTTTGATTACTATTGAGAGTTATATTATATAACTAAGTGAAATGTTGAGATATAAAGGATATTATAAATTATATTGATTATTTTTCATTTATATACATATAAATATATTGAGCAATATCCAAGTAGTAAATCAAAACAATATGCATTTTATATAACATTCATACGAACTTATTAAACGAAAATTCCATAAAGAAGTCAATACACAATATAGTACCTAACATCAACATAGTTATTAACATCTAAACGCAAGCTCTTTGCCTTTTGCTTTCTTGGCATTCACATGACAAAGCTTCTCTGAAATGGAAGCAATTATAGAGTTTCTTGCGATATGTTGTCACACGCGGGTGATGATGGAACGAAATCGGTCTCAGATCGCCCCGTAATCACATGTTTGTTCGACACGCTCCGCTGACAATAATGGTACCTACTCGGTTCTTATAAGAAATGGAAAATAAATAAACAAAATCGTTTCCTACTTGTTATTACTATTGACAAAGACGGCACCAATCATGATATTCTTATTATAATCTATGAAAAATAGAATAGAAACTCGAATTATACAAATAAGAATTGACACGCGTTTGGCTCAGTTTGTAGTGATCCTACTTGCTGTACCAACAGTTGCGGGTTTGAGTCTATCTGGGGGTATTCATTTTCTGATGAACACGAATAGTTGCACAGATGATATCTATATAGCAAGCTTACCCTGGAACTAGATGTTGAGGTGCGTTAATGTCCCAACTAAAAATATAGTAATACGTTATACAAATCTGATGAGAATTTGATAAGGAACACTTTTAATTTTTGGACTTGTTTATTATTTATTAAATATTTTTTGATACCTAATAAGGAAATAAAATTGTATTATGTGACGAAACAATGAAGTAAACTATATTAAACTTTTTTACTGTTAAAATTTTACTAAGTATTAATGGGGCTCGATTAGAGAAGTATCATGCCCATACATAATGGAAATTGAAATGTTTGAGTTCTATTTTATCGGCAGTAAAAAAAGCACTTCCTATGACTTCCTGAAGAAATTAAATGTTCTTCATTTAAGTTATTTTTGCAGAAGTCAAAAAGTAGGTACAGGTAGGTGCTCCTTTTAAGTTATATAATTTAGTTAAAAGATATCTTGAAGCTGCACGAAAGTAGCAAGCCACGTTTGATACAATTTTGTGCATTTGACTACGGAACCCTACAAATGATGGGCACCTAGTTGTTATCGGTTACAAAGGCGGCATGAGTAATTATATAGAAGTCAAGAATGTTGAACTACATGTAGACATTTCAATTAATAACAGACTCGCAGAAATAATATGTTTAAAGTGCGGATAAGAACGTTTCTCCAGTAACGAGTAATGCAATTTCTTACAGTTACAAGATCAAGGGATGTGCGGTAAGAAACGTAGGACTTTACTTTTACGAATACACTTTATTACACTTGAGAGGACATGTCATTCTAGATTTCATATAATATTATTTCTTTGGTATTTGGTATGGTATTTCTTTGTTTCTACCGTTCGCGTTCTCCAAAAATCTTTGCGTGAAAACTGATTTGAAGATAATATTTAAACGCGTAACTTAAACAACTGATTAATTAATTCGTCAGTTGTGATGCAACAGTTGTACAGGAAACTTTGTTCAAGCTGACAAGGGAGAGAGCATTCGTGATTACTGTCCAGGATATGTATTTTAAAGGTTCGTAGTAACACGTCCCGGAACAAACAGGTGAGGCGCGCGGCTGCGTAAGGGCAAGAAATGCCGCCGTGCTTCGCCCCGGCCTGGGAACATGATGCTCGTCAGCTCGCACTGATTGCTATACATCTGTAAAACTTGATCCAGCCACTTGATAACATCCTTCCTGGTATTCCTTGGAACACTATTACATTTTTACGATATTTCAACCTTACTCGAGATTGTTTCACAACTCAATGGGAGCGACAAAAAAATGAATCTAAGTTTGTTTATAGGTAGGTGTTTTTAGAAGAACTTGCAAATTTAGATACCAATATATTACTTATGTAAACTTTAAGGGGTCGAATGAATAAGAAAACACATGATTTTGAAAGATTTAATAAAAGATTTTTATGCGTAAGCTACACGACAATCCATAAATGTACCGTGAACTACCGGTGTTGGAGCCTTTGTATTTAAATAAGTTGAATATAGTCGGAAACAGGAACTACTCACCAATCAATTTTGAATGATAAGTTAAGCATAATAAGTACATAATGTATCAATAGTATAGTTTGCTGTTTTGATGAGATTTTAAGTTTTAGCTGTTAATAGGTATAAGGTTTTCTTAGGTACGTATTCGATAAGTTTGAAGATTTATCAAACAATGGCCATTTAATATTCGGTAGCCGATCGCGGTTTCTTGGCACTACGTGAAACTGCAAGTGCACAGGAATTTATTATTGCTATAAGTCACGCGACGAATGCTAAATAGGTAGGCACTCGCAGAGCTGTCCGTGCGTGCTCCAGCGACGAGCACTCGATTGTGCGAAATATTAAATATCAAATTCCCTGAATCGGCCGGAAATGGCTATTTCATTATGCGCGGCGGGTGCGTGAAATGATCGATTTGGACGACGAGGGCTCCGACGGCGCCGCTCTTCTTCAAATTCTCAGATAACATCGTTCTAAGAGTCGCGTCAGTGTGACCGTCATTCGGTCATGAAGGTCAAATTCTGATCATTTCTAACAAATAAGTAGGTATGTTAAGAAATGAACATGTGTGATGAAGTGCACGTGGTGAATAATTTATTAAGTGTAACAGGTACGCGTAAAAATGTGGTTTAGAGACAAAATTATTCCAAAGTGTGCGAGCAAGTAATATATGGTGGCCACCGCAGTAGATAGAGATGGGCTCGCGGTACACTACGACAGCATAATAAAGTCACCACGAACATCAATGTCAAGATGCGCGTGCGATAGTGCTCAGGAGACTCTCCTTTCAAATATTGTTTTAGTTCTTGTTGTAATTCAGTGACGAGTGAGTGTTAATACCTATATATTTGTAACATAAAATTCTAACTTAGTCTAAACTATACGTTGATTATTTTTGAAAATATTATTGAAATAGTCATTATTATCGATAGATAATCTATAGTAGGTATTTATAAATTTTGCCGTTATGTCTGTCTTAGATTCATCGGATCACGACGAAACCACTTTTTAGTTTTCACAGGACTAATTTTGATGAGATTTGGTATGATGATAGTTAAACTTTGGCTTTAATATTAATCTTACCGTAACTGTTTACAGATCGTTGTAGTACGAGTATTGCTTAAAAGCTTCAGTGCGAGATCGCGTGCAGTGCGCAGGCGGCCGCAGGCACCGTCGGCAAATCTTAGAGACACGCAACGATCTTCCAGCTAATCGGGCGATGTATCTTCGGCTTAGTAATTAGTCTTCTCGGTAGCAAATTGTACTAATATATAGAAATTACTAATTACATCCTCATTAGAATCATTTACACTATTACTAATCATAGAAAGCTTTAAGCCTATAACCCTAAACGAGCCAGTTGCGACAACTTCCGAGCTCCTGTAGAGGATGGAATTTTATCAAATAGGTATTTAAAAGTATTCCATAATTTACACTTTTACTTGGTTCGATAATATCAGTTATAATTGAGCTATATCGCAGGAATATACATATTTTACATTCTAAGAGTAGCAACAGGGATGAGGACGATTATTCTACATTCTGATAAAGAAAGTATTTCATTCTAATAATAATGTTCTCCGACCGATTCCGGCCATGGCGGCCAATCTCATTGAGATTACCCAACTGCGCAGGAGATATTATAGTGCACGAGTGTACGCGCAGACACAAGTGCACTCTCTGTTCCTATCACTCTCATACTCCGGTGGGACGACTACTCGACACGACCAGTGAGAGCTAAGGCGCAGGACCGACGGCTTTACGTGCTCTCCGAGGCACGGGGGTAATTCACCGCCAACTTCCCAACTCCGGGCTATTACTGAGGCTTACTAAACAGAAATACTCAATAATTAAACTTGGCCCGACCTGGGACTCGAACCCAGGACCTCTCGATGTATGACCGTACATGCGTGCCACTACACCACCGAGGCAGTCAAAATTTCATTCTACCAACATAACAAAGGCTAAATATGATTTATGTTCCATGATGAAAAGTTGTAAAACTGTTATCATATTATTGTTTTAGCTTGCTTAATAGATGTCAGAATGTGTCTTTTTATTTAGATTAAGGGAGTGACGCATGTGTAGTGATTGATTGTACAGTAATTTCATAAAGACTTAATGGACAGTTCTTGAAATTATCAATTCCCTTCTTTTTAGGAAATATAGTTACGCATCTAACCTAAATACATTACAGTGGTTATTATGAGACATATAATAGTGGTGGAAGAACCTCTTAATGAAGTGTCGCAGGACCGCCTACGCACTAGACCACGATGCAGACCACACAACCTAAGTGTTGTGTCCTCAGTCCTCTCTTACAATACACCTTTCAGTGTTTCTTTTGGTTTCGCGCCCGGCTAAGTTGCCGGACGCCAAAGTCGCAACGCACATTGGGGTCAAAGTCAAATTAACCCCTAATATCTACTATCTAATTAAATCAGAATACTGACATCATAAGATTGATGTAAACCATAATCTTTTACGTAATTTTAATAAAATGCTAGTTAAGTTTTACAAGTTTATTATAATACTATTCACTCTATAAAAACTGCATAAATGCATCTACAGATACCGAGAATGCGACACCCCTACGGTGGTAGGAAAGAAGGTTCAATATTTATTTAAGAGGTGGACAGGAGCGACGAGGGGAGGGCAGGTGGCCGGCGTGATGCTGGCCGAATGTTAATTTTTACAATGAAGCCATTTGCAGGACGTGCACAGACAATTTAACGAGCTCGAGCTATATTTCTTATAACCTATACGATAGGACGACTGTGTAATGGCTATTATTGCATGAATGGATATGCCGAGTAAGCATGAATAATTATAATATTTTAGATGTACTTGGCAGTTGGCACACGTGACATGCAACGATTGATTTTTACGTTCATTTCTTAACATATTATCTATAAATGTTTTAAATCTTGGTGTCCATGAGCATCCAATTAGATGTAAATGAGACACCTATAATATTGTGACAATGTATCTGGCTTGCGTGCTTCCATTCATGGTTCTTTTGAACTTCGGTGTCAAGTTTCTCATACCACATTCCTATCTGACTGCGAACACGGTGGTCTCGAGATGAAATATATCATTACAGTGTTATAATAATACTTGAAAGAGTCACATTTCAACATTCGATTACTTTTCTTTAACTTTTAAATTAAACTCGTAAATATTATGCTCTCATAGCCAAAAAGAATGTATCTTACATGGGTTATCTACTTATATGTATTTTTTTAAATGTGTTCATAATATAAATATTATGAAGAAATTATAATTAACAATAACTTAAAAATCATTACTATAAAGTAATTTAGTTTGGCTTATAAAGGTACCTTAGTTAATAGTTATTTCCACACAAAAATCAAGAACTTTGATCAACAAAAACTTAAAAATTGTATGGTATTTTTCTTCTTACAAAAATGACCTAAGTAAGAAACTTAACTATACTTATGCGTCCGCGCTTTGTCAATATTTCAGCCGGTCACTATTTGTACTAGAAGCAAGACACAATCGTGTGAACGCGGGCAAAGGCTGCAGGGCGTACCATCTCAACAAACTGACATTTCCGTTTGAGATCATTACCTCTCATTAGCTTTCACTTGAACGCGTGTAAACAATACTCACGTCTTGAGACTCCATTTTACTTCTGACATATTATACGTACTTACGTTATATCTGTTGTAATGGTGAATATAGTTTTTTATTTATCATACTTCTAAATTATAATATTATAAATGTGAAAGTTTGGATGCATCATTCATGCATGTTTATTATTACTCAATCAGGCAAGAACGTTTGAATTTTAATGGATTTGGATGAATTTTGGCACAAAGGTTTATCTAACGACGTGAAGACGACTGGAATTGCATTGGTTACTTATTATCAACAAAATGTACGGTTCCTGTGGGATAGAATGAGTAGCTCGTACTATAATATAAAAAATCATCCTTTTTGGCTGTGGGATTACTCTTTTAAAATTTTGTAACCATTATATCTTTCCTTATAAAAAACTGTGTAAAACACAAGGAAAAATTTTAATTAATAGGTAGTTACATATTTTCGTATACATAACATGGTTTTTGATGTCCCAAGCATTGAGATTTGCCTATTTTTCCCAGAATATAAAATTGTGTTACAATTGCAGCGATGATCAAATTACCTATTATTATACCTACTGCTTATAGCATGTACACACATTTCTACGGATAAAAATACAAACTTGGTGAAAAGTAATATTATGCACTTTTTTAAAAGTAAAATCGACAAATATATTGTATTTAACATAACAAAATGTTAAACGTTTATAAACTTTTTTATATCTTAGCTTTGAGTGTGGTTTCTTTTTATTTACACTGCAAACATGAGTCTGCTTCATATAGAGCGCGTAAAATGGACAAGTTCAAGGAGTATGATCTACGTGACTCATTTAAATGAAACTTAAGCTTTATATTCAAATTTTATTTGTGCAATAAAAATTGCCATTTAAAATAGTTGACATGTTGTACTTTAAAAAAAAATATATTAGTCTCTAACATTGCATTGCATAGCTTAGTAGTTAGTATAGTATAGAAATGCCGCTGGATAGATAGTATACGTAATTTTAACTACCTAGTTGGTTATGCCAATATGATACCTATATTGCCTAAGTATACTATAATAAGTGCCTAATATTGATTTTTTTATAGTAAGTATAACAAAATAATAAATACAAAATACGGTAATACGGTGTTCTTAGTTATAAATGTTTAATAGATAAGAATAAATTGTGAAACATAAGCAATATTTGTAAAACAATGTGACTCTACCTGACTGGCGGCCACTTATAAAGGCAGAGTAAAAAGTAATCAGTTCAACAAAATATCGAGTCGTTTTAACATGTCAGAACAAGCTTCGTTTTTTTGGGTGAGGAAACAGTGGGACGCCTTTGGACGTTTTGTATATTTTATGGCCACTTCATTAGTTGTATTGAATTTAAAACGACCACTGGGAACACCTTTATTAACACATCAAAGATTAGCAGACAAATAAAGCACAATATTAACACATTGTTTGCACTATACTTTTAATGGATTACAAATTTCATAAACGATAATTTATAAAATATTATGTACCTAATTAAAATAAAAACTGAACGAATTACAACTGTTCACTTAAAAATAACCATAAATTAAAAACGTTGCGATCATCATAAAATATAGATATATAAATGACAATAATATTACTGTCAAGTTGCTATAAAAGGGCAGCAAAGTTCTCATACAAAGCACAGCTAGATGCACAAAGCAGGCTGCGCAGGCGATGCAGGCCGCGCGCGGGGCGAGGTGGAAGGGACCGCGGCGCGCAACAAAGAGCCTTCCGGGAACCGCCACAATACAGGTTTGCGACGTGCGATACCTTCGCAGATACGGGCCGCGACCGGCCAGGTACCGAGCCCTTTTGTCAACCATAACGACACAACGGTACACGTTAAACGAGTTTTGTACTTATTGGAAATTCAAAGGGCATATTTCGCTCGTCCATAAACAAAACATAAAATGATAGATCAGATTTTGATAAGTTGGCGTACCTACCTACTGTGTTTTGAATTCTAACATGTACGAATGCGGATCGTGATGGCATCGCGGCGATCGAATTCGCAGTAGTCACATTCAAAACGAAATTAAGCAATACAAAAAGTAGTCATTTATTACGTAACATTTATATTACCATAGTGAGTAGACAATGTAACGATATATTATGTAATACATAATTTAGAGCCTAAAAAATTTAATATGTGTATTATGTATGCTTTTATACCTAATATCATGAATACAGCGGCATATAATGCGCTTTTAATATTCATAGATACTATACATATTATTGCTGAGATTAGAGTTTATTAATTAGAATTGTGCAGGTAGATAATAATAGATGTTTATAATATTTATTTAAATCAATAATTACGTTTTACTGCACGTAAATTAATACAATTTCTCATCACATAATGTAAGTAAATGTGCCGTTGGCCAAATGAAATTGAAATACTATTGTCAACATATTTCTTACATGGATACAAAAATCGATTTAATGTCCGTCTTAACGGGCTAGATAAGTGTAGTCAAGACATTTTCTAAGAACTGCTGCCGGTAAAATAAACTTACACGTGCGTAAGCGAGTCAATAATGTATTGTACCTAGATATATTGTGAAATGTGATTGATGAGATACTTCTAAATTCTTTGTCCCTTGCAGCTTGAATAGTAATTTTGTAATGTTTTCAAAATATCGCAAAATACATAAGATTAAAAGAAATTGCATATAATTGTTTCAATAGCATATCGAATTGGCTAGTAATGTAGCTCAATAAAGTCAATAAATGAACGACGGTTTATTTCTATTGAACAGAAAATTAGAACTAGTCACAGTAAACGCTTTTTCTAAGGTTCCATTTTATATGATTGTTTTATAGGGTGCAATTTAGATTATTAAAACAAGTGGATAAAGACATAATCCTTTGGCCCGCTGGCTGATTTAGAGTTTGATATCAAACGCAGTGAGTCACACAAAGATCTATGACTAATAATTATTTCATATCTTATAACCAACTTGTACCAAAACTTATATGTATAGTGCATATTATGTATAATATATATACCTAAATAATATATGATATCGTTGACTATCTCCTATCGTTGTTCTTAGCTATAATAATGAAAAAAAATATTTTGTACCTAAGTTATAACAAAAAAATTATGTAATCGTCATCCTTTATTATAAAATTATATTAAAATAAACAATAGTAAATAAGTAAGTTAAATAAGACTTACCGGAATGTGAACTATTTCATCGTTCGTCTTTGTATAAAATGTCGTTCAAAGATAAAAAAGAAAATAAATAAGTGTAAAATCCATCTGCAGGATTTATAATAGGTAATAAGTATAGTAATCTAATAGTATTGTCTCTTTACTCCTACTTTTTTGCAAGCAAAAATTTTATTTAGACTATAGGTACCTAATTCACGAATTCGCAACTTTCGAGAACTTCGAGTTAGTATTGCTTGCATTTTGCTTAGCTACTTTTATTCACAGACAGCGTGTCTAGAAACCCGTGGCCGTGTACTACCGTGATTATTTTAAAATCATAAATTTATCTTTTTATTACTGGCAAAAAGAAAGAAATTTCTTATTAGACAAACAATAAAGTGAATCGGGCTAGTACCTATCTTGCAAATACAGTTATAATCACATAATAAGCGTGTGTTATAATATTAATATTAAGGATATAAGGATGTAAACAAATTAAATAAGACGTGTTATTAAATTACTTAACAACACTGGACTAAAGAGTATAAAGATATTATAAACCTCCTTTCAGCAAGCATATATTAATTAATACCGTCAATTTCTTTTATTATCAGATAAGAATGTACCTACCTAACAATTACAAAAATGTTTATCAAAAAGAAGAATCATAACACTAATTAAGCTGCAGTGAAAATGCCGGGATGCTTTTTATGAATTTTCATTAACGACTAATTAATATTATGTATGTACACAAAAGATTATTGTCACAGATGGAACACATTACGTAGAAGGAGGCGTGGGTGTAGAATGGAGCGATGTCGAATGAAGTAGCAATCAGCACTTCTGGGAAGCTTGGTTGTTTTTGCGCAGGTGCAATCAAGTAATGTTTTATTATAACCTGCGATGACCGCTAGCGCAAAACGATGCGATCGTTCACCGTCTACAAACTATAGATATAAATGTTGCTCATTTCCTAGTTCCTCTTTCTAATGTTGGTAGGTATATAACGTATTTAATTTCTTATATTATTAATATAAAAACCAACAGAAACAAAAAAATAAGAATATTGATAACCATGTTATATGCAAACTGCAATAGGTGTAATTTATATAAGTGGGCATTAGAAAATAAATGTTATGTTAATAGTATTCACAGATTAGCCCGATATAATTACTGCAAATATATTACACATAATACGTACATTGCACATTCATATTCAAAGTAGGTAATTGCTATATGAAAACTTGAAAAGTCGTTGTAATAACGGCTATTTCTAGGAGTGAGCTAGAAAAACAATCAAGAACCAATATAAAAGTAGCGAATAAAAGCAAACATACGATTCGTGGAAATCTGATATCAACTTACGGGAATAAATGTACGGACATGTGTACTTTTATATATTAGAAAAGAATGAATAGTAGCGTATATATATGCAAAGTATTAATACCTATTGTGGCTATATAAATTGTTATTGATTGTACATATACTGTGTAGATAGTAGGTACTTTAAGTACGTTAAATAATTTAGTTTTAGATAAGTTCTCATATTTATATTTGAAAAGCTCGTCAATGGGCTTTCATGGTAGGAACATTCACAAGCCAATTGAATAATAGTAAGATCCCATGGCGCCCAGACATTGACGTACTTAAGGCGATTATAATTTTATTCGCGAGCACAATGGACAAAGTTTCCAAGAGTTTTTATGTTCGTCGTGTACACACCTGTGCATTGTTCATCGAAAATGTTTTACATGGCAATCATAAATCCGTGAGTGAAATTTTAATGAGAGTCAGGGATATTGAAGTACTCACCATTCGATGCTTCTGTATCCTTTGACGCAACAGTGTATACTTTTGAACTTGTCCTGAAAGCCGTATTCGTATGGGATAGGCTCTTTACTGAAGTGCATCGAGGAAGTGTTCGTGGAAAAAGTGTTAGTAGAGCAGTAGCCGGCGGAGAGTGCTCGAGATGCACTCGTCACCACACCCAACACCACTAGCACCCACATTGTGGATTTACATCCTGTGAATAAAAATACATTTAAATTAAATTACTATTTAAAACAGAATTTATCTTTAATGAAATATTATTTAATACTTAATATAAAAGAATGAGATTGGATTCTAATCTTTCTTTTTAAGGCCACAAAAACGGTAGTACGGGGGATTAATATAATACTCTATTTATTATATTATTCAAATTGCAACAATGTCCCGTTCACAACAATAGCAACAGAATAGTACTTAATACTTATATAATTACTTTGCTTATCATACCGGTTCTAACACGATGATTCCTGGAGGTATGTTTTTCTTCGATTTCTTAGGTAAAAGCTATTCAACTTACAATTTGACAAGTTTTTAATTCTCTCAAATACCTACTTACTTCAAGAGATAGCACTAATTGACTTTCATTAAAAATAATAAAGATGAACAATAAAATACTACTGATTCTAAACTTAGCTTTAGTAATGTACCTAGGTATTTGTGGATGGGCTGTGGAAAATATGTTCGTACTAGGTATAGTAAATAATCTAGGTATTACTCTATCAAACTTATATAATCATAAAAGGTAAAATAATTCAAGCTAGGATATGTTGGTAATTAGTATTCATATTTAATAATTTTTCAGTCCAATGTAATGTAGGCATATTTAATATAGAATTTTGAAAGTAATTTTTTGGCACAGTTTACAAACTCGGTGGCCGGAGTTAGCAAGCCGGCTTATAATTTACTTCAAATTTTAACTGAACTCTTATTACTTACTCTTAACAATATTATTTTAACACAAAAAAATAATGTTCAACTGTGGTAAAAATGTTTTAAACTAACATTATCTAAACAAGTTTGTGTGCCGTTCAACTCGAAACTACATTTCCGCTTTTTTTTTTGAAATAAATCTAGTTATTCGAAATTTGATCATTCCTTTGCAAAAAGTAGTTAGGTACATTTGCATAATAAAATATATAACTAAGAAGCTTTAATGTACATCTTCCATCCACATGATATAGAATATCATTTATCAGTTTCTTAATACTGTAGATACCACTTATATAAATAGGTATTTTTAATATACGTATTAAAATTATGAAAATATAATCTTGTAATGCACAAACGATCAATAATATAGATAACTTAAGAGGACTGTATAGGACATGAAAAACGTAGATTTGCGAGCAGCATTATCACTTCTATATTCTAAATCGGTCAAAAAAAATCAGTAATGTGCCTATGTGTGTTGTAAATAAATTACAAAATATAAGTAGTTCACTCAAGATATCCCAAATACGACGCTATAATTATATATAATTAGTTGTAGTAGCATGTTCAACTTCGATCTACGAGTATATACCCAATACCGACATACATTGAATTAATTAGGATAAAAAGTACCGTGAGTAATTTGGTAGGCAATTAAAAACATAGTGGAATGTTGAGAGCTGAGGCGACGACAAATACTACATGACTGCAAGAGAATATAAAGCTTACTTAAGATATACCTACCTATGCGCCGACTGCTATACGCAAGACTCGACGTAAACTACACGCAAAAAATAACTTGTAATACAAAAACAACACCTATAAAAGGCAAAATAGCCAGCATATAATAACCTAGATGCCAGAACAAAATAAGCTCGTAAGTCGTAACCTAATGCCTATAATTCTAGGAATACTGCAGTTTTACGAGTGACTGGATGCCTACCTGGACTGATATGATACCTATATTTAACGTATCTAAAAATTATATTTTTTTATGAACATCAACCCCACATCCGGCTAACAGCGCTTTATAAGTAGGTATTTATATCATATCGATAATCCAATAAATAACCTAACATCTTGATGCGATAGAGAGCAAATATGAACTATCAATATCATTTCGAATGTCTAGGAAATATAGAAAGGACAAAGTTTAATAACTATTAAGTCCAACTTAACTGAGTAAATAGTTTAGAGACGTTTGTAAAGTAGGAAACATTATTTTGAGGGCTCATTTAATTCCGGAAAATTTCTCTAATAGCAATTCATATTTTTCTAGGTTCCGTACCTCAATGAGAAAAACGGAACCATATAGGATCCCTTTGTTGTCCGTCCGCCCGTCTGTCTGTCAAGACCCTTTGTCTCGGGAACGCGAGAATGTATCGAGTTGAAATTAAAACCATATCTATACTATGCTCAGGTACTGCAGATACCTTGAAGCTGTGAAAAATCAAACTTGTAACTTAACGTAAAAACAAGATACCGCCGTTGATGTCGCAAAAAACATATATTTCGATACTCCAAGGGAATCAATATTTATAAGGTATAGACAATTGACCTAGAATTATGAAATAATATTTTCTTAGGTTTACGCGAATATTTGACATTATAAATGAAACTATCTTTCTATGATTTTTGTTTCCCATCGTTTCGAATGCTTTACAGCCATCATGGTCACGGGAGATACTAGTCTCTAAATCCGAAAAGATAGTTTCATTTAGAATTATGAAATTTAGCAAGTAATATCATCATAATTTATGTGTACTACAACTACAACGAGAAATCTTAAAAGTATTTTAAGTAGGCACGTAATCAATCCAGAGCCATGCACAATCATAATAATTATTATATGGGTGACCAAATCGCATTGTAGGGTTTTTTAACTTTTACAGATTTCTTCTGCATCTGCATGGAAGAGACAAATCTAGAAACCATATTTTTACTATTATCTAGAATCTATTTAATGGTTAATCAAAAGCTCGATTGTATAAAATTTTTGTAAGTATGATAATCTGGATATCATAATATTTAATTAGGTATATTATTATTTAAATAAAGTCTTTTAAGATTTTATCCAAAAGTAATTAAATTAGCTATTAAAGCGTGTTAAAAAGGAACATAGTCATCAGTAGTCGACGGTGTTGTAAAATACAAGGAGGGACAACATCACACAAGTTCGTTGTAGTGAGACGAGTGATTTTTGCAATTACCGACAAACGGCACACATATCTGTCGGCAATTTGCCGCCCCTCTCCGCAGGCTCTGTTGATCACCTTCTCAGAAAAGCAGTTGCATCAACTCTTGTGCTAGGGCGATTAACGTACTAATTACCAAGCACTGTCGCCGCCGTATACCACTGAGAGCTCGCAAAAAACACTAGCTAGTTTCTCTATATACATAATATGGTATGTTGATAAAGACTTGTTTCTTTACTTACATAAATAAGAGATATGTACTTATTCAATGATTGTACATGAGTTTATTTTATTAAAATAAAATATATTTACAATTAGGCTTGCTGATGTATTTTTACCTACCATATATTATATATAACAAATATAAATGTTTGGATGAATGAATGTTTGTTACTCAAGCATGTTAGATTGGCTGAACAGATCTTGATGAAGTTTGATGCAGATATATACCTTCCTAGATTATAGTGTGGAATAGCATTTCGTAAAATTTGTTTGTGTTCTTCACTAGAACTGTTGTTTGTGTATAAAGTGAATATCTATACTAATATGTATTATAAAGCTAAAGAGTTTGTTTGTTTGGTTGAACGCACTAATCTCAGGAACTACTGGTCGAAATTAAAAAGGTGTGTAGTGAGTTATCACGTGATTTTTTTGTAGTGAAACTCTTTAGAATCGTTGTGATTTCAAACTCGATGAAACGAAAAAATAAGTCCATAGTACCAGGCGCTCAGAGACGGGGAAGAGTTAGCCTTAGTTAGATCTCGCCCACCGCGAGTCAGTGACATTTCTAACTCTGTCTAACTCGTGGGTGTGACCTTCGCGCCATCTCCCTCTTTCGACGAGCTTAGACGGGGTTATTTAGTATAAATATAAACGAAATTTAAAATTAGTTTGCCAAAGAAGTTTTACTTCTGACATGTGTACTTTGTACACACGCACTTTTTTTATTTACTCATCGTTGAGATTATCCCGCGCGCCGCGACAATCGCCGAACTCTTATAATAATAAGACTAGTCACCTCCAAAACTTCTCTGAAAAGACTTGTACGGGAACTACTATTGCAAGAAATGGCACTATTAAAAGCTATGCTATGCTTTAAAAAATCGTGTATTATAAATTCTTCATAACAGATGATGAGACCAGACACACGATTTTATAGTAGTAGTTATAAGTTACAGATGGACGAATTATACATTTTTAATGATAATTTAAAAAACTTTTACTATATTTACATATGTGAATATCAGCACTGGAAGTTTAAGAAAAGTGAATACTATTTTCACTTAACTTTAGCACCGGGTGATGTACCCAGTGCTCAAAGTTAATTGACCGTCAGCCGAAACTAGAGCGTATGCATACAGTCAAAGACCATACATAAACCACCTAATCCCATTGATTTTGTTAATGAGAAAAAAAGAAAATTCTGGCAGGATTTCAGTCGAGTCGTAAGGATTCTGTAGGTGCTAGTGCACAAAAAAACTACGGAAAAAGGAGCAGTAGCCAGTAAGTATATTATGCGTCACATAGGCTAGACTCAAAATTTAAACTTAATTTTAAACCTTACTACGTATCACCATGGGGGAGGGGGGGTCTAAAAAGTTGCTTAAAAACATCACGTGATTTATGGACGACCCCTTACCAAAAAAATTTTCAAACTGGTGATATAAGTGAACTTAACCATAACCATGTCCTATACTATCCTGGTTATGTCTTATTTTTAATTTAATGGAAAAATTAATATAAGAAAAGAAAAGAGCACTGTCCTAAACAATGTGTCTGTTCAGTAGTTATTT
Source organism: Boloria selene (assembly GCA_905231865.2). Taxonomy (NCBI): domain Eukaryota; kingdom Metazoa; phylum Arthropoda; class Insecta; order Lepidoptera; family Nymphalidae; genus Boloria; species Boloria selene. The sequence goes on from HG993133.1 coordinate 7,597,127, forward strand.
TTAGAGTTATAATATGCAAGTCAACTTTTTAAGATTTGATTTGTTTTGCAATATATTAATTTTATTTTGTTGTCCCTTGGTACTAAAAAATATAGCATTTAAGCATTTAAGCCTTTAATTCATATAGGTATATAAGTAATATTATAAATAATTAATTATAACATTCAATGAATGAAAATATTGTTTTTAGCATAGAATATTTTTTTTTATACAGTTACAATATAACAATTGTATTAATTTTTTTTTACTGTATCTCAATGATTTCTTTCTGTATAAAAAGGAAATATAACAATTATTAGGTATCTACAATTAATGGTTTTTTATGATGAGATTTGTTAGAGTTACAAATATCCATATTTCTCAAAAATAAATAATAAAAATGTTTATATAAAACATAATAGAAGCTTAAAGTTATTTATAAGCAAATTAAAATGGTCGAGCATTTCGAATTGAAATTAAGTATTACTAAATTTAGCTAAGATAAAAAATTAGAAACTTTTAACATGTAATTAAAGTTTACTGCTCTCTAGTTTTTACACTTTTTCAAAGTTTTTGATAAAAACAAGTAATACAAGTCAATAATATTCTTAAACTAGATGACATGTTATGTAAAAAAAGTTGTAGAGAAATAAAGAATATTCGAAGTAAAAAGATTACTCACCAATTCCAAAGATGATAAAATCCAAATTTCTCAGAACTCCAATTGCAAAAACTTACTTCAAGCAATTTATGCCACAGTTTATTCACTACACATTTTTAATATGAACTTTATTAACTAACAGTCTATATTATTAAAATAACTGCTTCTAGTCTACTTTTAAATATGTGAATCGAATTATTTATTTTAAAATACAAAACTACGTTGGCCACATGTCACCGGCTTTACAGAGAAAACGTAACTGACGTTCGGCTGTCAATTTAGTCGTCTATGGTACAGATAGTATTTGACCATTGACGCTGTCAAAGTGCCTGCCATACCATAAAGTTATGACATTGACGTTTTATAAACTGTGTTCAAAATAAAACGAAAAGGTTCTTTAGAAGATTTTTTATTTACAAAATTCGTAGAAAAATAATATAAATATAAGAATTTAAAAATAGAAATTAATATTTAAACAAACGCATAAGATTCAAAATTTAAATATGCAATACCAAAGCGAATGCAAATTATTATGAAATATAGAGAATGTTGTTTTTTAAATTTATCCCCAATAGGGAAAGGCAAAGGACTATAGTCCAAATATAGAGAATGTTTAATGTAAGCGAATTGCCACTATAAAAATAACAATGGAAACCATCATCACCATCATTTAAATTTTTAATTAAGGCATAGACGATATCGTCAGTTTTTACTCCTCAAGTAAATTTGTGTCTTCAACACTTCTGTATACATTTTTAAACACAATATTTTTTTAAATACAAGTATTTCCCTTTAATGGCTTCAGCAGTACCGGTTGGGCACAGTTAACTTCACCAATGTCGCGTAGAATATGGAATACACGTAATATATAATATAAAACAATATTTTAACTTATAGTAATACTTTCTTACGACTCGCTTGTATAACCGAGTAATGCGGGTTCAATCATGATCGTGAGGAAATCTGCATGTCGCAGAGAAACCTAGCCAGTTTTCGAAAGAGTGAAGTCCGCCAACACGCACTAGGCCAGCGCGGTGGAGTATGACCTGATCCCCCTCGTACAGAGGGAGGCCCGTGCCCAGCAGTGGGACGTTAAAAAATAGGCTGAAGTAAGTCCGTCTCAAATTTTATACACAATCCAGCTATTTTTCCTCAAAGTAAACGAAAAATATGTTTCTATTTATATGTATTTAAGAATCTAAAGTGTTACTATTTACACTTTAGATTGAAATCAATACGGGATAATTTTAACTATCAGTAAATTAATCAATAATATTATTATTTTTTCTTTGCCTTTGGCATCGACTTTTTAACGTTCCGTAAGTAACGGAATACCCCGAGAGCCCGTCGCACCATGACGCCGCGCCACCACGCTTGGATTCGCGTGGCGGCTTTCCGCAAGCGTTCCTCCCGGGCGAGTCGGGCGGCGCGCTCCTTTTTAAATGTTAGCCATGCTCGCATCTCTCCCGCGTGAAGTTTGAACTGGAATATTTTAAATGCAATTTTTACTTTATAACTAACTAAAACTGTAACCGTCGAAGAATAATAAGCGGAATAACGAGAAAATTATATTTAGCACGGTATATTTTACATACATATTCTTTAAATCTGCTTTAAAATATACATTCAATAGTTAGGTATTATATTTGTCTGACTTTTAATTAAAGAAAAGATCAATATAAAAGCCTTTTAATGACATATTGAGCAATTTGTGGGTAAAATGAAATTGTTCTATATTTTATTATCTAGGTATATATATACATACATAAGATAACGAAGACTAGTTATTTTTTCTTTGAAAACTCTAAATTTAAATAATTATGTATCTGGTGCAAGGAAACAAACTAGATTACTGTGGTTATTTATGGCATATTACCAAACTCTCCAATTCTCCTCGACGCACTACAGTGATTCGTAATTTCTCACATTGTGAAGAGAGTCTGGCTTCTATATCAGCAGTATCTTTAACATATCGTGTTTTCCAATACTGAAGCATTTGCTCTTTTTCCTTAATATAAAATTATAATAAAATGAATCAGAATTACCTACTTGGATTCAATTCAAATAAATAATAAATATTAATCCAAACACTAAAGCAAAAATAATTTTTAGGTATGAATAGTTATCTAAAAGAGTACAGCAAAAAAGGAGTTGACGATCATATTTCTAGAATGAATATTTCTAATATTAAAAGAAGAGAAAAATTAGCATCGTTCAAACGGACGATTTACGTTGAGCAAAGCTGTTTAAATCATAAAATAAGCTAAGATTTAAACTATGTAAGTAAGTAACATAAGTAGACGTACATTTCATTGTAAATATAATATTTTAATTTACGAAAGTTGTTTTAAAAGTTATCATACATAATAACTTCTTACAACTTAATAGATAAATATTTGGTAATTGTTAAAAACTGTCTACTTTATATATTATTATTACAAGCGCTTAAAAATACCTGAATTTGTAACTCATAAGCTTTTAGCAGCTCATCGTGTATGCAATCCTCGTGATCGGGCCGCGGCGCCGGCGCAGGCGGTACTTGCATCTGTAGCTCTAGCGCCTCCGCACGTGCACATAGCCATCTATCAGCATAATCGTACTGCATACGTGAATTTAACACACAGTCCTATGAAATAGAAACAGAGAGCATTGACATAAAAAAACACAAAATTTAAACCAAAGTTATGTTTCAGAAATAAAAAATATATTTTCAAACAATTGTCTTTCGCCTCTATTTTTAATGATTCCGATATTGATGATACAAATAGTTCATAATTATGAAAAATGTTTGTCTGAATTTTGTGTTTTTTTAATTTTTTTATATCTTATAATATACCTTTTTACGTACGTCCAAATTTAATAAAAAAAAACTAAGTGTTATTAAGTATAATATTACTTTTCTCTATGGTGTTATTTCAATCATACAAGTGGATCTAAAGGTAAGTTATTCAAAGCGTGAAACATCGCGGCCCGAGCCTCGTATACGTAAGTATAAAGCCTGAAGAGTATATTTTTATAGATATAAATAAAATTACCTTTATGCTATCACGAAGGAAAGCTATTTTCAAATCACATTTCCGAAAGTCAATTTTCCACTGTAATCGGTTCTTTTGAAGCTCAAAACAGATATTTTCTAATGAGCTAAAATAATAATATTATTGTGTTATATGTATACTGTGTGTATAATTGAAAAAATAATAAAAATATTAGAAACCTTTTCAATTTTTCATGACGCGATTTTAACACCTCCAATACATTCGTATTTCTTTCTAGGACTGCAACAGCTTCTTTGAGTATGTACCATTCACCATCTTGAGCTAACCCTAATAAAGTTCTTAACAATATTTCCTTGATAGTTTTACTGAAAATAAATGTGGTATAGAATGTACTTAGTATTATGTGACTAAACTTAAATTGCATTTTTTTTAAATACTCTATCTTCGAAACTTATTTTTTTCATTAGTATAACTACTTAAATTATAATGTAGTTTATTTCATTGTATTCATAACCTACAGTAATAAAATTTTTTTTATAAAAAATAATAATTATAATCACAAACAAAATTATGAATTATTAATATTTTCTGTTGTACAAGCTTGAGTTAGTAGCGCCATCTCTACATATTTCCATGCAACTCACCGATCTCTAGCGAGCTTTTCATTAAGTTGTTTCTCTCGTACGTCCTTGAGGCCTGATGCAGGGAACATTCGCTTTGCACTTATTTCTATAAATACAGATGGCGTTAAATAATGTTTTATAAATCTTTGAAATTAAAAAAAATGTTATAAAAAAATAACACTTAATAATTGAAATATGTATTGTTTTTTCTTTTCCATACTAACTGTTAAAACGTACATAAAGACAAACCCGAGCGAAGCAAGGGAGTCGCTTGTCGGTAAATAGTTAAAAATATCTATACAGGGTGGTGACGCTTGATCAACGTTCCTTCAAACCACATATAGTATAAAAAATTACGAGTTGAATACAAAAAAAACTAATTGAAAATATTCAAAATTGAAGCCACAGGAATTTTTTTTCGTTTTAAAATTTAAAACCATCATATGTACGCGCAAGCGAAGTTCGCTAAGGTCATGCACCCCTAGACGGCGAAATACTGTGCGACGTTGCCGCTCCGAATACATTTAAAGAAATTAATTAATCATGGCGCGAAACGCGAAACTCAATAATCATGTAATTTAGTGTAATGTTGATCATAGTAAGAACATTATAAATTACTATAGTTAGTTAAAATGCTTAGGTTTATCAGAAAAATACCTGTATAATTTATTTACAAAAAAAAAACACTTAATAAATTATTTTCAATTTTGTCTTTCGCAGAGAAATAAAAGTAACTTTTTTTGTGACTAGTTAATTATTATAAACATCACATCATTAAATTATTTTAAAAGCTCCATCACTTTCGATATAAGAATAATTACAAATTATTTAACATATTTACCTCAAACTACCACCACATTTTTTTATAACCACTTTTGTGTGACAATATTACCTACTAACCTAATGTGAACCGTATTGCTAGGCACTGCAGCAAATTTATTTTCTTAAAGTACAAAATTATTGACTGTCATAAAAACAATAGAATGGACTAGAAGTAGGTACATAAATTACTATCGTAACATCATCAACATCAAAATTAAAGCTTAGTACCTACTTGCTACGCATTAGGAGGTAGGTATAATGATGTATAAGACAGGCGTACCTTGGTAGTTAATGACAAATTTATTGTATTTTTTACATTTATAATAAAGCAATTTCAAAATCTACTGACCACTTTTAATAGGCCAATTAGGTACCTACATGTTATTAATTGACACAAAATAATTTGCTTAAAACTTAAGGAGACATTTACTTCAGATACCTACCATAATATGCCTAATACCACGACGATGATCATATTAGTCAGTATTTAATAACTTCTACTTACTTATTTTTTTTTTTAATATAAAAAGGCATATTATGTAAGTGAATTTAAAAATAGGTACATCTACGCTTGAGTCCTACCACAGAGCAGGTGAATTTGTCAAATCCGTGAGTCCTACCTACTCATTTAAGAACACCAGTTTTTTGCGACGTAAGCAGACTAAAACAATAGATTTGTATCAGGTCCGTGTTGTGAACAGTTGCAGAACTAGTCTTCTAGACTTCTACAACCAATCAGTGACTGAAAAAACAGCATTAGGTACGCGCGATAGGTAGGTAATTCGTACTCCTAGTCATTAATAAAAGCAACTTGTCATTACGACATTAAACTTAACTAAACCAAAATCAAAATAACTTAAAAGCAAAACAAACACAAACGGCCTTTGTCAATCCAATGCCGACATTAGGCCTAGGATGCGGCCGCGGATTTTGAAGAAGTATGGAATAATTCGTTTTAATATTAAAGTTTAAAACTACCTAAATTTTAGATGAACATAAAACTCTTAGTAAATCGATTATTTGTTTATAGTTAATACTTAACATTAATTAAACTAAATTAACAGCAAAAATAAATTAGAAACATGTAATCCAACCGGGATTCGAACCCACGACCTCTATTGGCTCTGTGGGCCAATAAGCCTATAAGGACGGCAATTTTTTCTGCGTCGTGCTTTACAAACACGGTTTTAAACAAGCTACTCTTTCAATTTTCAAAAAAACTATTTAGGTACCTATATTCTGAAATTTATTTATTAAAATACCTATAAACTTTTCTATTTGAATTATCATTTTACGAGAGACAAGAAAATATGCGTGCAAGAAAGAAGTTAAAGGTTCTGTTAGTGATATCAATACTTAACAATAATTTAAATAAATTAACAGCAAAATTAAAAAAAGAAAATGTAATTGAAACGGGATTCGAACCCGTGACCTTACGAGGTCAATAAGTCCATGAGGGCGACAAATTCACCTATCCAAAATCTAGTTAGGTACCTATAATATGAAATTTATTTATCAAAATAGGTACGAACTTTTCTGTTTAATGTAACTTAATGTAACAGGATTAATTAAACAAAATAATATTTTTAGTTACTACTTTATTACAAATTATAAGACATTCATGAAGCATTAAAATGTTTTTAAACCTCCATCAATTCACACACACAATGATTAAAATAATACACATAATACCAGTATAATATTTTTTAAATTGTACGATACAACAATGAATAATGCAATATTGAATAACGTTCACTAGAAATTACAATCTACCACAATATCTCGTTACATACTTTAAACAATGTTTAATTTACTTTCGTAAAAAATCTTTAAAAGTATTCTTAATTAAAAATAACAATATTTGCAAAATTATTGGGCATAGACACTCGCTAAAATATTCGTAATACCTATCAACCGTAATAATTATAATAAAATACATTCAAACTTATGTATCTACCTAGAATCAGATTTAAAACTAAGTAGGTAGGTACTAGGTACATTTGCACTCGAATTATTTAACTCTTGATTTCAACTAATTTTATCTGTATCACATAACTACATACACTAAACAATCGAAGCAAGTCTTGTTTGGGGTAAGAGTAGGCGAAGGGACTGGGCATTGGCCTTCCTCTACCAATCAGTTCCTCAAAACCGAGTAGTAGGAACGCGCAGCGGTAGATAGCCATTGATACCTCCTGCATACATTGTATTGTACGTACGCAGAGCTCCGTGGTCATCTCACATTCCCCGTAAGGGGAGTGGGGAAACGGCATCGGGGCATAGCCCCCTGACCGTGGGATCTTCCGCCGCCCACGAATATGGGCGCCTCGCTAGGAGGTTCCTATCTGGGACCCTTGAGGCTTCTATCGAGTAGGTAGCCGCCCGGGCGATCAGCCCAGCCGTGTGAGACTCTATTCAGGGAGGCCCAGCCAGGCGATCAGCGACCAATCCGCGGCTACTCTGGAGTCTCAGGTGAATCTGCCGAATTTCTTGCAGAGCTCCTGATGCTGTAGCTTCGTTTTATATCATCTCCCGTTAATGAGACGGTTGACACCGTTGAAATATGTCTTCGTGCCTTCGAACCTTGGCAATGGCAACCACTGCACCACTTGGCATAGGTACCAAATACCATCGCCAAGACGGGGCTATTTTAGATCCCCAAAAGAGCGTTAATTAAAAACTAATACAATATGACACTTTCACAAACTATTAGGTACATCGATTCATTAAAATCAGTCCTTTTCTCATGTGCGTGCTCCCACTTCAACACTTTAAAGTCAACTAAAGTAATAGAAAAATATTTAAAAGCATAAGCCGCCTTTGTCAAAGAAATGCCGACATTGGGGTCTTAGTGTAAGCGTAGTTGCGGCGGTAATTTTATTGCTTTATTTAATATTATTATTGGTATTTTTAGGCCTATTATTATTATGAAAAAAAAATTTTCTAGTGATAATAATTCAAATAAATATTTTATACACGTTTTCCTATAGGAAATATTTTTAGAAGAATAAATTAATTCAATTACTTATTACGAATTCGCTACAATCCCCGCTATCGCCTATGACACCTCACCCTACCTTACAACTCTGTCGGTACACATTCAAAGGGCGGCGATGCTTACACGTGTCTTTAAATTTCTTTGAGTTTTGCCGATTTGACAAAATGGCGCGACTGTCAAGGATTTTTGCGTCATAGACTATAAATACACAGAAAAACCTACTTTTAATTAGTATTTATTAATATTGAAAATGATAATTTATAGTATGGAAATAGTAAAAGCATTTCCTGTTTTTATTACATATTAGATTATTTTATAAATAGGTACCTGGTGATAAATTGATATCAATATTTTTTATAACCATCTTAAAGTGTAACCACAATAGCCAGTAAAAATAAAATTTAACCTCGCACTAAATTTCCGATCGAATTTTTGTTTTTTAATAGATTTAGGGTCACTTATTGGGCATAAAAAACCCTAAATGCTGACCGATTCAGGTGGAGCTTCAAGAAAAGAAGTTTTTGGGAGATATCTCAGAAACTATACATTTTAGAGCAAAAGTTACTCAAACCATTATTGTAGAGAATAAAATTTGGCATCTTTTATTTCTTGTAAACTTTTTTGTAAAACTTACCGTTTACGATTTAAGGTTTTTAATGAACCGGTTTTTCTGTCTCGGTCGACAACTCTCACCGACACTGATCAATCAATAAAATGCATTTTCAATGAACCGTATTATGCACATTGTATGTGATTGTTTTCATGTACTTTATTTACTTACTTCACACGATATTTTACTCAATTCTAAGACATAATATGCTATGTCACTTCTGCGAATTCTTATTGATTATTCTATGCAAACGTCGCTAGGGCTAGTAGTACCTACGGCTGCTCGGGGACAGTGCGATGTTGCCGTCTTTAGCTGGGGTCAAGAAACTCTGACCTAGTAGTGTTTATTTTTATGACCATTTTTATTGTATTTATTTTGTTTGAAAAATTCACTTTTTTATTTGAAGGTATATTTTCAAGTTGTTAATTTTTATCGACTTATATCATCTCACCCTACATGCAGTTTGAAGGAACGTTGATCAAGCGTCACCACCCTGTATATTACTATGAGGAATTCATTCATGGCTTTTTATTTCATATAAGTAGGTACGATTATATAATAATCAATTGCGTTTTAATAAATTACAATTAACATAACCTATTTTAATACAATTCATTTGTTAAAATAATAAATATATAGAAAATATTATTTAAGCATATTATTTTAAATTCAAGAAATCTTCAATAGTAGTATGTATAAATGAAACATGTTATATCAAAAGCACATTAATATTCGTATACAAATATCTTATGTTTTTTACAGGCGTTAATGCGTTGTTTAAGTCGTTGACATTGATATAGTACATTTTCGATAAAATTTTATCCTACATATACATTATACTTACCTAATATCCTCATTTGAAGCAACATTACTTCCAAATTAATAGCGAAAAGTAAAGCGTCCATTGTTGAAATCCTGTTACAAAAGTGAGAGGATATATTTCTGGAGAATTTGCAAAGTAAATAAATTTAATATTATACAATAACACAAATAATATTTTTCTTTATTAAAAGAACAGAAAATCTAAGAGTTGTTGCTAACAAATTACTTCCATAATAATGCAATGAGAGTTGAGACAACTTACACTTATAAGCTTAAAATAATAATATTCTAAGCTTGTATATATAAGGTATCTGCTCGAACATAATGCATATGACCTGCCATACATAATTTCTTTCTCTATATGAATATCATGAGAAGTAACCTTAAGTAATGATATGATAGCAAATCATTATTTTACCAAAGTAAGTGATTTTTTAACCGACTTCAAAAAAGGAGGAGGTTATATATGTTCCGTTGTATGTATTTGTTTTTTTTTTTCTTTTATGTATGTTCACCAATTACTCCGCCGTCTGTGGGCCGATTTCAAAAATTTTTCTTTTGATTGGTAGGGTATAGTTCCGAGGTGGTCCCAATGTCACCAAGTCAGGATCTGATGATGGGATCCCAGGGAAATCGAAGGCAACTCTCAAAATTTACAGGCACCTATTATGTTTTTGATATATTTTCTAAACCCGATAAAGCTTTTACGTATAAAAATCATCATCTCATGTGGATGAGCTGATGATAGAAGGTAAAATTCCTCAACAGTTGTTTTTTATGTGTTTTCACCGATTTCTCCGTGAATTGTGGGCCGATTTTAAAAATTTCTTTTTTGTTCGGTAGGGTATACATTCAAGATGTTCTCATTGTCACCAAGTCAGCATCTGATGATGGGATCCTAGAGAAATCGAGGGCAACCCTTAAATTTTATCGGCACCGATTACTTTTTTCATATATTTTCTAAAGCTGTTCAAGAATTTGTGATGATGTAAGGTATATATCCTCAACGGGTAGGAGTTGAAAGAAAATTCTTTTAATATTATACGTACTTATGAACTGATAGTCGTATTCCTTCAGGATATTAGGTGGATTGATAATAGAAGGGAAATCTTATTAACGTCTACGAGTTACGTGGAAAAATAGACGTGGACAAATCTCGATTGACTATTGTCGTTCATTTCAAAACTTCGCTGACTTATTGGAGCAGTAGTTTAGTTAGCCTTCCAACATTTTATTTAAACATAAATTTCCACAAAAAAATGTCCACAAAAAAATTTAAAATAAATTATTTTTTAACAAAAATGAAAACCGACTTCAAAACGCTACAAATCGAAACTAAAAAGAAAAAAAAATAATTTTAATTACTTAGTTATTGTTGGAGTCGGTGCCAGCCAAGGCAAAATAATCTTAATACAATTTAATTAATGTATCAATTTGTAAATATAATCAAAATATCCGTTCGAAAGTTCATTGCAAAGGCAGGATAAAACTGTCCAAGAGGCTGGCACCGACTCCAACAATAACTAAGTAATTAAAATTATTTTTTTTTCTTTTTAGTTTCGATTTGTAGCGTTTTGAAGTCGGTTTTCATTTTTGTTAAAAAATAATTTTTATTATAAACGATATAAATTAATTAATTGAAATTACTGAATGGACAAGTGATAACTTTTCTTTATTAATACAGCAATGTCTTACATTTTACAAAACCATTAAGCACTTGATACGTATTTATAATTTCAAATTAATTCACGTTGTTAGAAATGTAAATTAATGTTAAGCTTTTCTTGTTCTACTTTGTAAGGCACTGTATTCTAATCAAATAATTTTTGATACATAAGTAATTTAGTACTTACTAGTAAGTACCTACATATATTATGCAATATTGTGTAATTCGTAGTAGCACTAACTTAAAAGTAACTATTTAACATAATTGAGATAAGATATGGTAATATATGTATGCTATAAAAGTAACGATATATGTCATACCTACATATTTGCAGATTTTATTATACTTATACATAGATTTTATACAATTTTAGATGAAACATGGGTTAATAAAAAGTTTCAGAATATAGAAAATTGTTTATTGTATAAGAACCTAATTAAAATTTGTTAAATAAATTACCATCTTTATTTTATTAATGATGAACTACAAAATCGTGCCATGGTGTTATATAAGAATACCTTCGTATTTTTAGTACAAGATTTGTAAGCCCCTTAACACACATATTAGTATGAGTTTTCAACATACCTTTCATTTCCTTTCATATTTAGTTACAATGTTTTGGTCTTTGATAAAAGCTCCTAATTTACGGTTTACTGTAGTTTTCCTCTAAACCATATCAGGGATCCGTCACTAAGCAACGCCGTGTTTGATCTATTTGATCAATTAATTACGCATGATATAGTATGTATTCTATTACCTTATTCATATCATATTATCAGATGACCAAAATTCTATGTTAGTTGTCACAATCAGATTTAGATGTTCTTTACCTACTTATATATTAGCAAAAAGCTGAGCTTTGTTGGCACTCGCGTAGTTTTCCTAAGAGGTATTAATTTTAAGACAGATGTTAATGTTCATTTTTTTAATGGTTATAAATGTTTTTTTTCAGATAATGAACTTAAATGACTATTTTAAAGCACAAATCTATAGACGTGATAGTTTTTCAGTAAAGTGTACCAGAAAATGCTCAGGTTGTGTGATAGTGTTAAGGCGAGTAAATAAAAATACATTATATTTCACTGTTAAATTCGTAGGTAGGTATAAGTCTGGAATCTGGACTTGTACGAGTACATTTCTAAACATAGGTATAAAAGGAATTCAGTAGGTACAGATGTCCGCGCTAATATGGAAAACTACTTATATTATTATAGATATAATTTTACTGTAGTATCGTAATTTTTGCATCATTTAGATGCCTAGTTATCGATTATAAAAAAATATTAACTAGATAACACAGTCACTGGTAAAAAAGTCCTCACTATGACGTTTTTAATCGATATATATTATGGTAAGGATGTTTTACTCATTTTACATCAGGTTTAATACGTATCCCACATAGTTAGGATAAAGCTTAAATTTTGGTAAACAACATGGAGTGAAGTTAAAGCTCCAATTTAGCTTACTTAAGACTATAAACATATTAAGCAATCTTAATGGTATACGGGGATAAAAATTTGATGAAGAGCTCCTTTTTCCCTTTCAGGTAGGAACTATTCGGAGTCCTAATTAAGAATGACCGTACATTACAATTTTGTTTTAGTATACTAAGAACATTATATAATTTCATTTCAAATAATTCAAATAACGATGCCCAAAAGAAGTCTATTACTAATGATTATCTTGATTTCCGTACTACGCGATTTCACAAAGATGAAGTAATCTTATAATCCTTTTATTTCTTCATCTTTCAATCAAATCAGGGCCAGTGGTTCAAAAAAATAAGATAATGAAGCCGCCAACCAAATCTCATCACTACATATTATAAAACAAAGTCCTCCGCCGCGTCTGTCTGTCTGTCTGTTCGTGATAAGCTCAAAAACTATGGCACCGCTTTTTATGCTATTTACACAAATGGATAGATGGTTCTCTAGGAAGGATTTAGTACATAATTTCCCAAGTTTTTGTATACATTGGCTAAAATATAATGATATCTGTTGGAAGTAGTAGGAAGGAAAAAAAGCAGTCTGGGAGCTTTCGCTGTCTAAGGCCTTTGGGATAAACAAAATGATGTATGGTGGAATTGTGGATCTTTAAATATAGGTCTTCAGAAAAGTCCACGATGGCATATGTTTATCTCTTAAGGATAACATACTATATCTAATACTTTCTTAGGTTTACGCGAATATTTGACATCATAAATAAAACTATCTTTTCGGATTTTGTGAAAAATCAAAACAAATCCGCGACGAAATCTGAAAAGACAGATTCATTTATAATACTATATCTACTTTCATACTTTAAAAAAAGAGACATTATAAAGCGGTAATTGGAAAGCTATTTACACAAATACGGTACTAATCCTTATCAATTTAAATAAGAAGAGACCCTAGTACTGTATAAAATTCTATTATAAAGTACCTATTTTCCAGACTTCATATTTCATGTACATAAAAGGTCTTTATGATTAGCATAAATGATATACTCGCAAGTATGTACATACATTGTACATATTTGCAGTTTTCAAACTATTTTCTCGTGTCGTTCTATTTCTACTGCCTTTGATGTTGATTACTTCTAACTCGTACCTACATTTATTTGAATAAAACGTCCATCGAAATAACTTAGAAATGAAATTAATACAAAAGAATTCAAAACTCGTCTCATGCTGTTTCGCTGTTCAGTTTACACAGTTTATTCTAAAAAGCTTTGAGCATCATTTTGCGTCGAGAATTAGTAAAATGTTGAAATTATTTTATTGTTTTTACGCAAAACCAATTGCTGGAATAAGTAGGAACTAAATTAATATTTAAATGCCGCTTAAACATTTTATTAAGATAGAAATCTTGTTTTTTATAAATAAGTAGGTAATTACTATAGGAAAGTCTATTAAGCGTTACGGGATACAAAGTTACTTAAGTGGATAAGATTTAGATTTTCATTATAGATAACTAAAGCTCGATATTCAAGATTTAATATTTATAATTTTACAAGACAAGACCGTACATAAAATATCTATTAAATATTTATCAATCTATTAAATATCAAATTAGGCCGAAAAACGGCGGAATGTGACGGACGTTAAAGATTGATAATCCATAATTAGTTTCTTTAGTAGACCAAAATAGTTGGTACAAATGCAATTATTATAATGTTTACCGTGATAGTGTCTTCAGCCATTTTAACGTCCCATTTCTGGGGACGGGTTTCCCTCAGTACGAGGGGGACTAGGTCATAGTCCACTGCGCTGGCCTAGTGCATTTAGGCGGACTTCACATGTCTTTAGAAAACGTTTGCACGTTAACGTGCTGAGAAAAAACTCGCGGTTTTTCTTAGACATGCAGGTTTTCAGGTTTGCATCAGTGGTAATGATAGAAATGATTCGCACATGAAAATATCACAGGTGCAAGACCCGGATTAGAACTCGCATCACACATTTATCCAAGCGATCGGTTTGCCGTTGTGGTACGTACCACTGCACCAAATAGAATTATTCTTCTTAAAAATATCTTTTAATTCATCTAGCTCTAGTAACGCAATGTGCACTTATTTAGGGACGCACTAGAGCGTCCGTATAAGAAAAATTTAAAATACTAACGTAGAATTGAACAGAACTGGTTGATCTAACCAGGGCCTACCTCAGCACCTTACCCAATAATTACAATAACAGTAATAATACATATTTATTAGAATTTTCTTATATTATTATTTAAAGACATTTAAGAAAGAGTATTTGGAATGAAATTAAACCTATACTTACATAATAAACAAAAATATTATTAAAACTTCTTTAAAGAAGAATTTCACTGGTTTCGCTCCTTTACATCAATGAGAATGAGAAAAGTTACTCAAAGAAAACTGAGATTGCCTGAAATTATTTATAATAAAAAATAGCAGAGTTATAATTAATGTCTATTTATTAACGTACTTATTATTGTTCTTTCTTATATTATTTTATATGCATATTATGTTCATAGAGTATCATATCGTAACTGATATCTCTATATGCTTAACGTAAACATATGTATATTTCTTTTGTTAAAATATAATATTTTACTATATAAACAATCTTAGCACAGTCAAATTAGAAAATTCTTTTCTTAGAAATTTCCTAAAACCCCAAATATATTTTATTAATAATGATTATTGTTATAAAAAAATCATCTTGTATATAAAATTCTCGTGTCACGGGGTTCGAACTTGAACTCCTCCGAAACGGCTTGACCGATTCTCATGAAATTTTGTGAGCATATTGAGTAGGTCTGAGAATCGGCTAACATCTATTTTTCATCCCCTTAAATGTTAAGGGTAGTCCACCCCAAAATTTTTATTTTTTATTTTTTAGACAATTTTTTTTCCTACAGATCAACCCAATGAGGTTGATTAGCAATTAAAAAAATGAACGCGAGCGAAGCCGCGGGTACAGCTAGTAATGCTATAAAAGTATTTTAACAATTCAGTAAAAAAATCATTTAAGCCATTTGCAATGTGGGTGGGTTCATAAATATGGGTACCTAAATATGGGTACCTAAATATACTTAAGTATAATCATTTAAGGCGCCATGAGTCTATAGTATTTTTTCATACGAGGCCAGTAGTTAATTTTCGTTCGCCCAAAACTTCGACTTCTTCTAATCATGTCTGATTAATATTGAACTATTTTATTAACCTTAGTTTTCTGTGTCTGTTTTTATACTATTTAGGAGAATCATGCCTTGATTTTATCGTTTTCTATAATTTAGCACAGATAGTGTAAAACCCTGCTTACATTCTATGTCTAATTTTAAGCTAATTTTGGTAAGACCACGCTCTCAACTCCTATAGTTTTAGGATTCCGTAGCCATAATGCAAAATTTTACTACTTTTTCCCTGTGTCATCCGTGGTATGGCTTGTCGTCAAACTACAAAAAATAGAGTTATACCGCCATATATTTCACGGAAACAAGTTCGAACCCACATAGGTATACTCTAACTTTAAATGTATATATTACGAAAAATTAAACAAATAGAATAATAAAGCTTCCCTCTTTGGGGAGCTCTATTATTCCATTTTTTTATATGTTCAACGTTTAAGATAAGTTGAATATATTCTTAGAAATTTTATGTAGTAAAATTATGCATGTAGGTAATGTGAGGTCAAACGAGTCGTATTTAATTTTGTCGTTAATATTTCTTCCCAATTAATTCATACAAGTATCAATACCAATAAAGTTATTAAATGGCGAAGCTGGTCTAAATCTATAAGAGGTGTTAAGTAATTAAAATATTATGAAATCTTGATACACATCCTTGAAGAGTGCCTCGTGGGAAACAGTCTTGATTTCAGCGTAATGTTCTTTCATTTTGGTGTTTTGTCATCACTTATCAAAACTGATAATGAGTGCAATATTTAAGTACACCTAATTGTTTTTAATGTGATTTTATGGACTAAAACAAAAGTGAAGTAAACAAAAACAATGGGAATCTCTAACATTTTTCTTAATGAGTCATTTCAGTATTACTGCAAATGAAATATGCTTTGATTATATACATAATCAAAGGAAATATGTATTAAAAAAACTAAATTTATTACTAATTGTATACAGATTATAAATCCTAAACCAAAAAAACCGGGTCAAAATTCGTTGCGTAGTTTTAAAGTTCTAAGCATACATATGGACAGCCAGCGGGAAGCGACAATTATATACTATGATTGTCTGTTTATGTGTGCGCGTATCACGCAGAAAGTACTGGACCGATTTTGACCAAATTTTGCGAAGTGATAACAAGTAGGTACTCGGGTCAACATTTTGAATATCTTTATTTCTGGATTTTTTTTCATTTTCTCAAGAAAAACGATAAATGGGCTCTATCGAACCATCATATTCTAACGCTGCTGGCGAAAGCTTAAGAGATATTTAGGAATAGATAATAATAATAATAAACTACAGCATTATTATACGTATGCTTACATTATCGAATCGATGACCGAACCGAATGAATGTGACTGTTAACCTATTACTTACTTGAGTCAATATTTAGGATTCACTACAGTAAAATTTTCATCCCCACGGGAAAACACAATAAAATCTATAACTGGTTCTATTGAGTCGTCCTTAGAGGAGGGAGATGGATGTGGTTTGGTAAATAGGAAATCAATAATTTCTCAATTCCTTACTATATATTTTTAATTTTTAGAAATCTTACCAACTTCTCTACCTATTATGCATGTACGATATAGGCTGAAAGACAACACGCGTTTATTTGGTTTGTTACTTTCAAAGTGATCCTTATATTATGATATAAGCATCAAATGAAAATTTTAATTAAATAAAAATCCCTTCAGTGTCATGGGACACCCGATAAGAACGAAATACTATTCACTGTTAGCTTACCTCATATATTAGTTTATTCACATTGTCATGTGTAGATACTATAGACATCGAGTAACTAACATTGTATATACAGCTAGTATAACTAGCTTACATCATATGAAACTACCTACACACACACACACACTCAGAAATCACAAAAATAACTTAAAAGTACAAGGAACGAAGAACTTTTTAAAAATATTTAAAACATGTAGAAGCTCTATATTTTTTATTTTTTTATGAAAGTTCTAAAAACCATTTTGTGAATAGCTGATGACGCCTTAAGTGACGAAAACGTGTCGGAGAGTGAGTAATGAAATCATGTGGCTCTCGGCGTGCCGCTTTAAATTAAATCACCTTAATTATCACCGCCGTAGACGTAGCGCCGTCCTGAGACGAGTGAAGCATAGCATTAGCTGTGTAATACTAATATACTAAATTGTATTACCTAATTGCAGTTTGGCAGCGTACTACCTAAGAGCTTGAATTTATATATTCAATACATATTTTGATAGTATATAAGTACAATAAATCAGATGGTTCCGCAGTATGACCGACGCTATTATGATTTGAGTAGTCGTATTGAGTAGTAGCATTTTTTCTTTACTTCTAGTTATTTTATTAAAATCAATTGCAAACTAATTTGCATACGTAAAAATTATTTGTTAATAAATTATTTAGGACGTACTATTATAAGGACG
The DNA here is from genome assembly GCA_905231865.2 of Boloria selene. NCBI lineage: Eukaryota > Metazoa > Arthropoda > Insecta > Lepidoptera > Nymphalidae > Boloria > Boloria selene. The sequence goes on from HG993133.1 coordinate 7,615,358, forward strand.
AACGTCTATGTACGGACCATTTTTTTATAGCAAAAGTTAACTTTCATATCGGAAATTATTTAACGCATTGAAATCACAATTCGAATAATAATATTAATATTAAATAATATTGATATTAAACCTCCTAATAACCCGCCTTTCGATGCTATGAAAATTTGCAGGAATATAGAAATGTCCATTATGATCAGTAGAAGAAACATAAATCAAAATATTATTAATATTTCAGATTCCAGAAATGAAGAAGATGAATGAACGTATTTTTTACTAGTTTAAATAAGTTGTCTAAAAACAGTTTAATAACAAGAAAAATGCACATTGTGTAAATATATCTAACAATTCCTAAAGATACGCTTAAGCCTTTGTTTTATTCCATTTCAATTTTGTTAATGAATACCTACTAGATATCTTCCTATTCCAAATAAGACGAAATCCCCTGACGGAATCACTTTAAATTATAGTGCGAACGTACCTACTGATTTCTAGGGAAAATTAGAACAATGTATCTTATATTATTAATACAATTATTAACATTTAACACTTCGTATTCTTTTATGAAACCTAAGCCATTTTTCTATTTTCTATAATATCATTCATATTTGAACTAAGTATAGCCACATTTTTATTGAAAAAATATGAATTTCGGATCCGTTTTCAACTTGAATAGAAGACTTTTTAGGGTGAAATCTAAATCAAAACTATTAGCTATGTCTAAGTAGAAGAGTTACATACTATTTTTTTGTTTGGTTCGGTAAGTATTTTATATTATTAGTGTATATTTATTTATTACAAAAACATATAACGAATGATTACCGAGTATGGGAAAAGGAAAAAGCAACGTCATTCCGTGAACAAAAATATAATTTCACTACGCTTCTTAGATAATTTTCGCTTTTTCTCTAACATGTAAAGTGGTAAGCTTGGAGATAAGTGAAGATTAAAAAGAGATACAAGGAATACGAATGAAGTCAATGAAGAAATTAAATAAAATATTAGTTGATATAACAATGGGTTATAGTGCTCCATGACCAAAATAAGACGTTAACTCATGTATATACGTACGTAGATTTAGCTTTTTATAAGGTTTACCCTTTCTAAAAAACTATCATGTACCTACGGAATAGCAATAAAGTAATACCTATCATTTAAATTAAGTTAGACTTCTATAATAGTTTATTTCCCAAGCATAAAATGAAGAAAAGGTAATTAAATTTACCGTCAACATTTAAGTTTTATCGACATTTAACGGATATATTTAAACTGAAATGAAGATTATAGAGAGTAGCGAGCTTAAACGTTGTTGCTATTTACTGCACCTAATTGTATTATCTTCTTATGACTGTACTTAGGAAGATGTTGTTTATTGGTCCACATACAATATTTAGGTACCTATCATATATATATATATATATATATTTATACCCTTTTATAAGCAATGCGAGCATCTCTTCTTGGGTACACCATTTTTGGACCATTTACTGCATTAGGTGGTGCCATACTGACTCTTAACTATATTATAATGGCCTTCCCGTGCTTTTAATAAAGGCTGATCGATAAAATGTATCATCTTATTTAACAATAAAAAATTATTGATTGAAGCACTTCAATCTTTGTTGCATTTTTTACACTACATTTTGATTGTTCACTGTGACAAGATATCAGCTATTTGACTCTTAGTTCTTTTTAGGATACATATTAGCAACATGCTACCATTCTGCATTAAAAATCATGTAAATATTAAGTTTTGTAGTTAAAACTATGAAATAATAAACCCAAATCGATGTGAAAATTGTTATTTTGTTTCTTACTCTTTTCTGAACTGTATACCCTCGCGTCGAATCATTGTTGAGGAAAGGAAGGTAAAACGGACCCTGTAAGCAAAACGGTCCACCTTGTGAATTTTGAAACATGTAAAGCCATCTATCTATAAATTTGTTATGTCAAATTTGTGGCTGCCATTTTCGCGCTCTTTGTCGTGAGAATAATGAGACTATTTTTTATGCGAAATATGTTCTAACTGATTAATTTCATATAAGTCAATTTTGGATTCATGTGTCCATTTGCCTCAAGATGGTAAAACGGACATATTGAGGGTATCAGAAATCATCTAATACCTTCACTGTTTGTGATTATATCAAAAGGATTCGTACGTAATATAGCGTAATAAGTGCTGATTATTTTTTATTTTGTATAAGTTTAATAAAATGAATAGTTTTTTTTTCTACTTCTTTGTATTATTTTGTTAATTTAGCCGTTTAGTCTTCTTTTTATTTATTTTTTATTTATTACTATTAGATTTTATGGATAAAAAGAATAGTGTGCACTTGTGCCTATGTACATTATATTTTTATAATTTTTACTACAATATGTCTCGCGAATCAATGAAGACTCAATACTAGTCGCGTGACCGAAGTCACGCGTTATGTATAACTTATAATTATTGGATTACGTTTTTTGAACTGTTCTCATTACTTCACATAAATTAAACATCGCCTTTCCAGTCGTTAGGTAGTGTATGGACATGTTTGAAAGACAAATGGCTAGAAAACAATAAATATAATAGGTATATTATAAAAATATAAAATATAATATATTATTTTTATTCGTTTTTACTCTTCAGAGTTTCCCAAACAAAATAATGAAAACTGAAACGATAATATCCCTCTTAAAACTTAAATTTAGGCTATTACAAAGGTCTGTGTAAGAGAACATAGTATACATTATGTATGTACAAACTACAAAGCAGATCGGTAGTGTGCGTTGGTTCTAAAAAACCTAATTAATGTCGTCAAAGAGAGCCCTTAGTCAAAAGTTGATTGAGCTCTTTATTGCAGCATTCCAATTTGATGTCGACGAAAAACTGGAACCCTATTTTTATCGATTTTTCGAGGGTGGTTTTTTTATTGATATCGATTTAAGGGTCATCCGCATAAACCCTTTAACCGCCAAGCTTATGTTCGCGTGGCGTGCACCTAGCGCCAGCAACCTTTAGGTATAACTTCGCTTAGTGTTGCGAACAATATTTTATCGATATATTTCCATATTCGTTACATACTTATAATTAAAGTCTAAATCGAATCTGTAATTTAATATTTTTTGGATTTTTTTATTAATACAGAAGCCGAATCTAAATCTGTTAATTATTTGTAAAATTTAGGCATCGATAAACATACTAATAAAATAAAAACAAATTACAAAATTTGAATCAAAAGTTTATTTGTTTATTAGGTGCTAAGTATTCTTTAAAATTACACGGGCTGATATACTCTCTTGATTTTCTTTTTAATCTTCTGCACGAGCATTATGTTTTAAATTTATGATGTTCATATGCACTTGTAACCGGATTTTTATATATATATATATCTACATATTTAAATAACATACATACATATATAAGTATATAAATACATATATTATTATAAGTACATAAACATACGTATTATTATGATGCAAATAGGAAAGTGTATTGCCTAAGTTTGAGTTAGAAAATAATTTTTAATGTTATTTTTAAATGCAGCAGAAGGGCTCGCCTGTTGGAATTTACGGAGTTTGTTTCATGACACTGCAGCACGTATCGAGAAAGAGTTTTGTAAAAATTTAGTGTTACTTCTCGGTATCTCAAGCATCGCTGTGAAGCAGGGCTTTCTGGAACGTGTCGGAGTCGGAAGTAGATTAAACCGAGAACAAAGGTAAGAAGAAAAGTTGTGATTATGAAGGATATTAAATAGAAAAGTAAAGGCGAAATGGGAGCCATTTTAGTTAAGCTTGAAAATCGGAGACATGATCATACTTACGCAGCAGACCATAAATAAAGCGTATAGCGAGATTTTTGAGACGCTCAAGTTTATTCAGTCGCTCCTCAGTCATATCCAGAAAGCATACATCCGCGTAGTCGAAAATGGGTAGTAACTATTTAAGGTATGAATAGCATTAGGTAAATCGTTCAATTCACAATTTCGATATAGTTGTAAACCATCTGCACACAGATGGTAACGAGAAGAAATGGCGCGAGAAATGTTATTGATAAAAACCAGAGAAGAGAAGTGGTGAAAGAACGCCGCCTTTCAGGAACGCCAGCCGTAAAGTCCAATCACACCGATGAAGTGTCATTAGTTCTTACACCCTGGCGGCAACCGAAGAGATATAAGCGAAACCAGTCTATGGCCGCAGAAGAAATGCTAACTGCGCGAAGAGTGCCTAGAAGAATGTCAAAGTCAACAGAGTTCAATGCGCTACTAAAGTCAAGAAGTACCATTGCAGTAAGCCTGGTATTATCCATAGCGTACCGAATGTCCTCTGTGACGTTCAGCAGCGCACGAACAGTCCTGTGAAAGGGGCGAAAACCGGACTGATAAGGACATAAAAGATTATACGAGTTAAGGTAGGAATAATAATGGGCGATAGTTTCAAGGAACACCTCCCAGGGCTGAAGCTTTTACTAACAGGTAGCCCTGCTAGGTATAAGTGGTTATTCCGACACAAATCGGTTGTCAGAGCCTCGTCCGTTAACAGGGGTACCGCGGCAGGTGAGATTGATTATGGAGGCTGACTAAATGTTATAAACGAATAATGTTTCGAAAGATACTTAGTCGATCATAATATTCTATACATATAATAAAGCTCTGAGTCGAATCTATACATATTTTTGAAAAAGTTATTAAAGTAGACGTTAATATTTATACAGAAGCCGAATCTAAAAATATTAGTATTTTTGTCTGACCGCGTCACAAGAAAACAAGAACAAATTGAGATTGATTGATGAAATTTGGAATGATGATAAAATCTATCATCATCCAGGCTAAAATGTATACTAACATGTGTATTGGGAATCCGATCTCAGAAAGGGTGTACCAGTAATAAAATAAAAATAATTAGAAAAAATTACAAAGTTTTATTTCTTAATTAGTAAAAAACAATTAATTACCAAAAAAACAATTATGAGAATATATGTACTATAACCATTAATCGGATCTTTATTGTTCATATAACAAAAATATTAATACTCCGAATATTGCAAAATGTTTAATAATTAGTACTTCATCTCTTAACATTATCGATAGCTTCCCAACACTATCACTCAACTTATGACAAGTGGGGGAAGGAGGGGCAAGACGGGGTTGCGGGCAAGACGGGGTACCCGTCTTAAATAAGAAACCAATTGACCAATCTCAATTTTATAGATGAGATATGACATAACAATATCTGACACCCATCCTGCATTGTCCTCACCCACTCAGTAAAGAATAGATCTGGCTAACACACCGGATTTATCTATAACTTTACTGTTGCGACTGAGATTTGGTCGGCGGTTAACAAAAAAAAGAGTGAAAAGTGAAGTGAAAAAAAGTATCGAGGATTAGCTCATCAATAAACAGTAGCAATAGTGAAGTAGAAAATACACCATGTTTGTATTGTGAAGGTTGTTATTTGGAGTCAAATGTAGGCTGAGCTGCATGTTCTGCGTGCGGAAAATAGACTGACTGTAGCTGTGCTGGGGTAGATGACAAAGATGAAGATGCGAATTTTGTCAGCAGAAATTATTAATTCAATGATTTTGGCTAACCTCATCTTGCCCTTTAGGGTACCCCATCTTACCCGAGGGAGGGGCAATATGGGGAGATCTGACTTTATCTACTTTTAGTTTTATTTTTATTTAATTATGTAACATATGTTTCTCATTAGACTGAATTATGAAAGACAGATAACCAAAGATGATTATTAAAATAAAAAATATAATATAAACACGACTTTTCTAACTTTTATTGATCTTCAAACGTTAAGTACCCCATCTTGCCCCCCCTTCCCCTGCGTACGTAATATCACGGGGACGGCGCTACCGGAACGTCATTGAATTAATTGTCATTTGGTTGACATTGTGCCGCACGTAAAATCACGGTGATGGCGTTCGTGGATCATCTACACTAGTGACGTTACTAGATAAATAATTTATTTATATTTCTTTGTTGATTATAACAAAATATTTTAATTAAGCTTATTGGTTTTGAATAAATTAACTGTAAAAAAATATAAAAAATGCATTAAACGCTTAGTTAATCATTCAATTTTGTAAATTTAGGATTTCTATTAACTTAGCATCAACATAAACTTCCTAAGCGGTACAACACTACTCTACGTAAAATCACGGCTTTGGCGTTACAGGTAGGATGTTGTATGTATCGTTCACTGAAAATTTTCAATTATTTCCTATAATGAGTTAAAAATTCGTATTAAGTACTATCAAAAGTAAAGTAGTAACAGCTACATATTCATAATTAATAAGCAAAGTCAGTTATATTTTAAAGTTTTTTAAGTAGAGCTGCATTTCGTAATATTACGTGCGTGGCGCGTGGTGTATGATATGTCGGACCCGTAATATCACGGCGACGGCGGTTAAAGGATTAAATATATATTTTTACTGATATAAACAAAATTAAATACTAGTAACACTTATGAAAATTTGTACAAAGATCCAGATACACGTATGCATGTATTTAAATTGTAACATTATTTTAAATCTTTGTCTCGAGAATGATGAGAGGAAACTAAACACGTTGCTTTAGTCATGTTATAAGGCGTCACATCAAAGGCATACTTCACGAAGCTAACGTAACAACGCAATGTACGGTATCTTATTTATACTTAAGTATAGCTTTTCTTAAATTATAAACATGTCATATTATAATATATTAAATATGTTGGAAAATAAAACCAAAGACAATAGTTTAACGTTTTTATTGAACGTAATTCATATTTAATGGCATAGACTATTACATTTGCCTACGTAGCTAAAGATCAATCGAACAAATAAACATTAACATGTATTAGCTACTCTATACATATCTATAAGTAAAATAAAGCTAAATGCTATAGGTGGATAGTTCGTTTTATATAATTACATCTCTTCTAATATTATATAGGTAGTAGTAAGTTCTAATAATATTTAACAGCAGTGGTTACATATGAATTTATCAAATAGTACTTTGGCACAAATAATAAAGGTACAACCACGGTAACATTGAATTTCTTAACAAAAAAAAAACTATAAATGATATAAAATATCAACTACTATACCGTATACGTATTCGTAAGAGAGTGAATGTTGAGCTGGTTAGCATTCAACTCTGACGAAATCGTAAAGATAATATTTGAAAGTCTACATTAATGAAAAGTTAAATAAGGACGGTGAATTCAGTTTATTCCAATATTTCTGAAATTATTTTGAAATAAATTTCAAGATTACAGAAATGGTGACTAGGACAAAGATGTCGTAAATTTTTTGGCTCTTAATTACTACAAGATTTTGCTTAAATAAAGCTTAGCTTCTAATTTAACTACTTGTGTATCATGATTTAAAATAATAATGAATTCGAGTATTTATTAAATTTATACTAATGTTTTATTTCAAATATGTAGGGGTAGTAGTCGTAACGTTTTATTGCCAGCCGGAGAAAACGCGTGTAAATAAAAAACGGTTTTCTGTAATCTTTAGTTGTCGTAGCGCGATGGAGCTGAATTAGCCCAAAAACCTGTGAGTAAATAAAAATTAATCTTTTAAAAGAAGCAAATAATAATTTGTTTCTAAATATTTTTATTTTAGGATAATAAAAGTAATCATCCTCCCTTGTCTAATGTAAAATTAAAAGATACCTACTTTACAAAGATTTTATTTCAAAATGAAGACAAGTTAAGGTTGATTTAAGGACTTATTATAATTAACATTTGCAAAAAGAGTGAGAGCTGAAGTTTTATTTATGATTTATGGGCCTATTTCGAGATATATCTTACATTATATAAAAGGTGCAATAATTAATTGTTCTCACTACTTATTGTAGATTATATTTTCCTATAAAATAGCGATTTAGTAAGAAGAACTTGAAACTATTTGAATAAAATAACATAATATTTATATATCACCTATACGCATAAATAATTAAAATTAATAAGGATAATTATTCGTACAGGTATAGGTATAATGCAAAATTTGGACAAATACCTCGTTTTCCAACATTTTGTAGGAAGACTCGATTAGCGACCGCCTGTCGCTGGTTTGCTTCGCGCATCTGTTTTCGGGCCACTTCGAGTAAAAGTCGTTGGCGGAGCACTTCCATAGGGTTATTGATGGACAGCGACGGCATCTTGCGTTTTGGCCTAGGACGAACCTCACGCAAGTCCGCCAAATTCTAAAACAATATATAAAAGTTTTCTAATTAAATTTAATTTAATCTTAACATCGCCCTTTTATCTTTAAACACGTTCTTTTTGCAAAATCTAAACATTATATTTATGGATATCGCATTTTTAAGAATTCCATTTGTACTTCGTAGGGCTTCGTTACATCTTTAATTTAAACTAGTTTTTGACTTATGTATAAAATAATAAATCATTCGTAACACATTGATTGGATGTCAAAAATAACGATCAAAGCGTTTAATTGGCTTTGGAAACCAATACAGCTAATTAAGTAGAAATTGCGTGGTAGCTTTTTTCATATTACGTAAAATCAACATATGTATTAAATATACTGTGGTTAAATGACCTATTTAATTATATATGTATTCATAAATGCATTTATTTATAACTGTGCTTATACTAAGAAAAACAATTATCGGCTATGACGCTGAGTTCGGGAAATTGTTTATGTTTATTAAATTATGTTTACTCCCTTTCCATAGAACAAGAAGCTAATTGATCGACGGTATTACATTTACAGACCATAATGTTACAATTTATATCATATAATGTATCAACAATAATTATTATTTTAATTCATATTTCATAAAGTGCTCTTTTTTAAAAGGTGTCGAATGTTTTCATAAAAAGAATCAAAATTTCTGCCAGGATTTATAAATAAAACTACAAGTGACTCAAATATATTTTATTTAAAAAAGAAACAGTATGATGTGATCTACTAATTATCTACTAAAACTTATGTAATATAGGCCCGAGTTAATAAATATCTTATAAGGTATAACATTATAATGAAATAACAATAAAATGTAAGACTCATAAAATTACACTAAAAGTTAGTTAAGTAGTTAAATTCATTACTAAAAATTTACAATTTCATGATTTCCATTACAAGCGCTATTCAAAATATTAAATGCTATTTATATTAAATCAGGTTCAGGTTACAAATTGTTTACGCGGAGAGGAAAAATGTGTATATTTTAATATTTATCCACTTCTCCAGATGGGCTTACGACGAATCCTGAAATATAAAAGTAAATATTAATTACATTTTTAAAGAAACAGCTAATAATTCTTTCAGGAATAAGTGTCATTAAGTAACAACAAACAAATAATGTCATGCCAAATTATGAAAATGTTTTTCATCATTTTTCTGATGAGAAAAGTTAGAAGAAATAACAGAATAAGATATTATTATAGTATAGAAATTATAGTTATATCTGACTTCTAGTACCTCGTTTACCAATGTCATTTAAGAAATTTCGGTTAGCCAAAGCTCGCAGGGCATTGATCTTCCGTTCTTTCTCTAGGCTCAGCTTGTGTCGCAGTACCGACATAGGCATGTCGATTGACAGCGTAGGCATGCGACGCTTCAATCGCTCGTTCTGGCCCTTTTCCCATAGTTATTAATTAGTCTCATAATTATTATTTATAGAAAAATTAATTATTTATCTAAAACTCGTCGTTTAATATATCTAAGACACAAATATGCTTATATAGTAATAAAAGAAGACTGCATACTGCACCGTATTAAAAAGAATAAGTTAAAAGAAGGTAATAAAAACACTAACTGAAATATGTATTTGTTCTTTTCACATATTTAAATGATGTATTTTTTAATTTTTCTAACTTTTCAGCATTAATTTCAAAATGTTTTTTGACCCTCCCCAAATTATAAAAATACTTTCACATAGATTTTTTTTCATAGTTATAAAATACACATTATTATTTATTATACGTTTTATAAACTCCAGATAAATTATTTTATTCTTTATTTATCAACTGAAGGTCACAGTTGAGATTTCTGCACACCATCATAATATTATATTTTGTGCTTATTTCAAGCATGCATCTCATACAAAAGGTTAACCCTTAATCTGCCGGCGTAGAAAGAAATTTTATTAAGTACCTACACCACTGTGTCACAGCTGACAGAAAATGTATCTATATATATTATATTATGTACAATCATTATAATTTGGTAATATAATTATGAAATCAGTTAAATATTATAATATAAAATCAATAATTTTAAAGGTCACTATGTTAAAACACAATAATATTTTCTTTAAGTATTTATTTATATTTTACATAACATACTTGTTTTAGTAAAACTAAGAAATCCAAGTGCTTACTACAACATAACATAAATTCAACAATAATTTATGATTAGTCGACGTAGGACGGCAAGAGTTGACTATCTTCTGACGTACGAAATGTTAAAATTTGCACTCCGGGTTGTTCCAAGGATCTAGGAATAGAAACGAAAATTTTATTGTATATAAATGTTTACGAAATAATGTAAATCAGTAAGTATTTGATCCCATTTCAATAAGCTATAAAGGAAAGGGAGAATCCAGGAAAATGGCTACAAAATTTCTATAGTATGTAAAGCACTATATCGCACATATTCGTTATCTATTCATAATACAATGAACTTGTAATAACATGCATAAGTTGAAAATTGCCGTGAAACATTGTGATACAGTTTCACTTTTAGGTACTACCGTCCCATATGACCATGCAATATTGATGATGAGAGAATGATATTGTATCGAATAGCTAATAATTGTATTAGAAAATATGTCTTAAATTAGTTATTTACTTTTGATTCTAACCTCGTTTTCCCACGCAGTTAAGAAAATCACGGTTCGCATGCGCTTGTCTTTCAAGATAGTTATTGTAGGCCTCTCGTTGCAGCAGTTCCACCGCAGGATTCACCGATATGGAAAGAGTTCTTCGTGAACGAGCCATACCCTCATTACTCGAAACCTTTGTGCAGTCGTACATCTCATTGTTTACTAACACATCCTCCAAAATGTATTTTAACGGAACTATTTCAGAAACTTTAAATGCAGATTATATGCGGCATTCTACAGTCAAATTAATGTTCGCCTTTGCAAAGGACATCGACAAGTTTTAATATCGCGTATACTAGCTGCTCGTATACTAATATCAATTTATGTTTTCAAGCTAACGCAGTCGGCTCTGTGACATTTCAATAGCTTTTTCTATAAATAACATGTTGTTAAAAATATAATTTAAACTTAATGATAAATTATTTTAATAAAAAATGTTGGTTAATATTTGGATGTTTGACACAATTCAGCCACAAATCAGTACCAGTAAGTGAATTCGCGAGCAAACCCAAAATGCTTTGTATAGGTACCGGTACTTTTTAAGGAAGATAATTGACAGAGAGCAAAGTATCGAGTTTACCTTTCAACTTTACTTCACTAATACTAATTAGGGGAGTTCATTTTCCTTTGACGTAAGATAATTATAAATTAAACATAAAAGTACGTCTACTTAATATTATTATCACTTTAAGTAGACGAATAAAAATGTAACTGACAAATGTTACAGCGCATTAATTTTAAATTGTAAAAGTTTTGCTTTACAATTCTATTGAACATAATATTATAAAACAGCAATACTGAAGAAAACTTTGTTAGAAGTTTGACAATGTATTGTGTAGTACATGACGACACGTTTGGCTCAGTTGGTAGTGATCCTACTTTCCGCGGCAGCGGTTGCGGGTTCGAGTCCAGCTGGTTTTCTGATTCATTTGTTGAGTACGAATGTTTGTACTTCAGTCATGGGTGTTTATAAAATTTATATATGTTATTATATATTCACTATCTGGTATCCGTAACACGAGCCTCGTAGCTTTATACGGAAGTAGATGGTGCTGTTGTAATAATGTACAAACATTTGTCGTCGCAGTCGTATATAACTAGTAGTATATATTTGTTTAATTTGCCACGTATAGGTTGGGATTAGTTAATAAGTTCTATACACATTAAATTCATATACTTATAAACGATATGTACTTATGAAATTATTTTTTTTAAACGTTTAGTGATAATCTATAAAATTATGTAATGTACAAATTACCTGAGAATCACGAGGAACTTCAGCGAGTAGATAGAACCACGGAGAGCCGGCAGCGTAGCGCCCACCCATTGGCGATACGGCGTAGCCGAAAGAATCCTACGAATTATATCACTGTTATATATTTTTTAATAAATAAGTGCTACATATTAGACGGTCGTTACGAATTCGTCCAAATACAAAATATATTCTCTATTGCACACCAGTTTGATTGATTTAAATAGATAAAAAAAGAAATAGAACAGCAGGAGGCCTTAGCGCTAAATGAACGCTTTCAGGCAACCTTTTGGGCAGATTCTCTCTGCCCAAAGGTCAAAGATTCCCTCCATTCTTAACCAGGCGTCTTTCAAACTTATACAATGGGTTTTAAAACGATTAACAATAACTACTCTTGTAAGCAATTCTTAGATTCATATTATTCTATGGAGAGAGAGAGACAAAAGTTAAAAATAAATGAGTTTATCTTATAAGTCACGTAAAAGATTCCATATACATTTAGATATGAAATATATGTTATGTTTACTTTAGCATTTAAATTTATTTAAAAAAATATGCGAGAAAGAAATGTGATGGAAATCGCTATGCAAATTCCAGAGCTAAGTGTGCTCATCAAAGTTGCACGTGACTTTATAAATTGAGCTCCTAAAATGATATCAGAGAGTATAATGGACTATGTAGTTAAACCTTATGATGCTTCAATAATTTTATCGTTGGTTCTGTTACTGTTATATTAGTTCTCTTAGATGGGCACCTCCTAAATGAGGCAACATTATAATCTATACTAATATTCTGAAGCTGAAGGGTTTGTTTGTTTGTTTGGTTGAACGCGCTAATCTCAAGAACTACTGGTTTTAAAAATTCTTTTTGTGTTGGATAGACCGTTTATCTAGGAAGGCTTTAGGCTATATTATATGACGCTACGGCCAATAGGAGCGGAGCATTAATAAAAAAAGGGCAGGCGTTAGTTCTGCGAGGTGCGAAGCCGCGGGAAATGCTAGTAAGTAGTAACATTTAACATTTTGATTTCAAGCTTGCATAAGCAGACAAAATAAACTCCGTTCAACTCCCAGTACATAGCCACACTTTAGCCTGTTCCACGACCTCGTAAAAAACGAGCACAATGAAATGAAAAATATGAAATCAAACTCGTAGACTATTATTGTTAAAATTATAAATATGTAAACTTATTTTAATTTTTTTTATATTGGGATTTAACAAAATGCCGCAAATTTATTCGGTAGGGTATAGCTCCGAGGGGGTCCCATTGTTACCAAATCAGGATCTGATGATGGGATCCCAGGGAAATCGAGGGCAACTCTCAAATTTTATAGGCACCTCATGTTCAAGCATTTGTGCCTGAAAATCATCATCTCATGTGGATGAGCTGATGATGAAAGGTACAATTCCTCAACGGTTATTTTTTATGTTTGTTCATTAATTTCTGCGTCAAATGTTAGCCGATTACAATATTTTTTGGTCGGTAGGGTATACTTCCAAGATATTCACATTATCACCAAGTCAGGTTCTGATGATGGGATCCTAGGAAAATCGAGGGCATCTGTCAAATTTTATAGACATTTGTTACGTTTTTCATACATTTTCTAAAGCTGTTCAAGAATTTGTGATGATTTAAGGTATATCTCCTCAACGGTTAGGAGTTGAAAGAAAATTCTTTTAATATTATACGTACTTATGAACCGATAGTTGTATTCCTTCAGGATATTAGGTTGATCTGATAAAAGAAGGTAAATCTTATTAACGTCTAGAAGTTACGTGGAAAAAAAATAGACGTGGACAAATCTCGATTGACTATTGTCGTTCACTCCAAAACTTCGCTGACTTAATGGAGAAGTAGTTTAGTTAGCCTACCTATATTATATTTAAACAAAATATCTAATTTCCACAAAAAAGTGAAAAGTAAATTATTTTTTAACAAAAATGAAAACCGACTTCAAAACGTTACAAATCGAAACTAAAAAGAAAAAAAAATAATTTTAATTGCTTAGTTATTGTTGGAGTTGGTGCCAGCCAAAGCAAATCTTAATATAATAATCAAAATATCCGTTCGAAAGTTCATTGCAAAGGCAGGATAAAACTGTCCTTCTTGGCTGGCACCGACTCCAACAATAACTAAGTAATTAAAATTATTTTTTTTTCTTTTTAGTTTTGATTTTACGAATAATAATCTAAAATGTTCAATAATACTTACGTCGTCAGGTGCGGAAGAATATATCTGCGCCCAGTCGATGGCTGGCGCGAGCGCACTTGACGACGGCGCAGCCTCCACACAAGCGCTTCCCGCAACAACGACGACACACCAGACAGCCCACCACATCTGAAACAATAGAAACGATATAAATTATAAAATCACGAATTAGCGCGAGCGAAGCCGTGGGTTCTGCTAGTGTATATACACATATACCTTCCTCTTGAATCACTCTATCTATTAAAAAACCACATCAAAATCCATTGCGTAGTTTTAAAGATCTAAGTACATAGGGACAGACAGACAGCGAAGCGACTTTATTTATACTATGTAGTGATAAGTAACTAATAAAAAAACAATCACGTCGAAAGTCAAAACAGAATTCGATCAAGAAGAATTAAGGCGCAAGACCGACAGCTTTACATGCTCTCCGAGATATGGGAGAGGAACACTGCCAGCTTCCCAACACGGAGGGCTGTTACTAAGGCTTTCTAGATAGAAAGCCAAATATGCTAGCCACTACACTACCGAGGAAGTATATCATGTGTGCATATATACATGTACCAAATATATGTATGTTGTCTATTCATACTAAGGACAAACAAATGCGAAGGATGGGTAATGGGTTGCCAGTAAAATTATTAAATTATTAACTAAAATGATTTTCATTATTTGATCAAATTTCACGAAAACTATAATTTAAGAATTAATTAAGAGAACTAACAAGATTTCCATGTGTCATTTTCTCATACGCCATTAGCGCCAAGTGTAAGTGAGGTCTCACTTCATTTAGAGGATCTCTTAGAACTATATTTGCTCAGGACTCGACAAGCTCCACTATTTATAAGATGCTTTGTCCTCAAGGAACCACATACAGAATTAGTACCTATTTTAACAAACTGGGGCAAACATTGTTCTATTTATACTTTCAACTACTTAATATTTGCAAGAAACTGCTTTGTTTTGAGACCAACTTTAAAGAATGAGAAAAATACTATAACATTTCCTATTGGCACTTTTCCCACTTTTCGAAGCATAGGAAAGTATTTAAAAATATGTAGGTATCAACATAATCAAATAAGTGTTCAAATGAATTAAAAATAAAACTTGATATTACTGTTGCTGTTCACTGTAAGCATAATCTGGCCGTGGCGCCAATCATATGTTAAGTAGGCACATAAATATTTTTAGCTAGTCAAAAATAACTCAATATTATGTACCTTCAAATTTGCTGTATAACTTTTTATACATATTTCCTTTTATATAGGTGTCAAAGCAAGCTTCGTCACTTAATATACGCTTCTATATAATATCTACCAACTAAACCCCAACCTCCTCATTTCCCATTTTAACACCATAAACTAAATGATGCGTATAATTTGCGTTGAGGAAATAGCTCCTTAGATTTTATCCATACCAAAATATGTTAAGATCATCACAACACGCATACGAATAAAAGTACCGTCGTTACATTTAAATGAGATTGTTAGAGCTGAAATGACGTCGTCCGAAACGGCGCGATAGGTACTCGTTATTTGGGGGAACAATGAAAAATCGTTTTGCAAAAGTCTATTGTGAAACCTCCGTATGACAAAGTTCGTGCATCCGACGATTTGTCATTCATGTTTTATTTCAGTCTAGATATGTCAGAGGAGTGTGTTCAATCGAGTGAAATGATGTAATGCCTCTACATGCTACGAGTACATTTTATGCTCTTTGGAATATCGTCAGCAAATTGCCTGTGGTTCATCCATAACTTTTTTATTCGTAGTTTAATTTATATATTCGATAAAGTTAAGTGAAAATCAAAACATTTAATATTTTTTCATATAAACTGTTAAAATAACAAAAATAGGTATTACGATTCCGTTTACCTTTCAAAATTAACATAGGAGTAGTTTAGTTATTTCATGTAGATAATGTTTGTCATCTTGGTCAAGAAGTACACTACATAATATATTTGAATTTATATTTTCCTTATCACCGTTGATTCTACCGACCGACTACCAACTAGGCTTTTTTGTTTATCTCTAAATTAAATTGATGATTCCAAAGTAGATTTTTATTTAAACGGTTTTATTTTTTTATATATTTCATCAGAATTGTCTTGGCATTATGTACCTATACGTTTAACTAAATAGTGATCTTTATAATAAAGTTAAATATATGTACCTACATCGCATTGTTAACAACAGATATTGTGCCGAATATAAAGATTTCCTCTTAAAAGCTATTGTTAGGGGTTTTTGAATTTGTAAAGATATTGTATAAAAGAATCTGATCAATCATAGCCTTCTTTTTTTGTTATAAATATCGGTTAATAATAATCACAATGTAACATTCACGTGATCGATTACGTTGAGACAGCCATATTGTCTCGCTGTTAAAAACATTGCTTTCTCTTATTTACCTATAAATAAAAATTGATGTAAGATATGAAATTATACAGCGATAAGCAGCTACTTCTATTACACAATATTACATAATTGACGGCCCACATCGTCCCTACACATCACGTCCAAAAAAGACAATGGCGGGCGTCCTTGTGGAGATTATAGACAAGATTATAGACTCTTAAAAGCCAGAACCATGAACCAATATCCCATACGTATCATACAGGATTTCTAACACAACCTATTTTGATGTAAGTACTTTTTATAACTCTCACTATGATCTTGAACGAACAGACGGCAAACAAACATGGTCCAATTATAAAAATTCCATTTTAATTTTTTAAGTATGGATCGCTAAAAAAAGGTATAAGTAATAAGTATTTTGATTTGAAATTAAGTTACATTTTCTTAGTAAGCATGGAACTATTTTCAATTATCTTGATTTCGTATTCAGACCTTTTCAACCTCAGACTAATGGGCATGTCCTCTTTTTAATATGAGGAAGATCAGACAATAGGCATCGCGCTAGTCAATTTTTTAGTTGGAGGAATTCACATGTCTTTCAAAAACTTGCCAGGTTCTTGCAAGACATGCAGGTTTCCTCACGATTTTTTCCTTCACTGTAAGATAAGTGGTAATTATTTAGAAATGATTTTTACATAAAAATATCACAGGTGCGAGACCCAGGATTCGAACCTGTTCCTCTCAGTTTCCCAAAAGAACGTGTTACTGGACTATCACTGCCTGAATAAGGTTTAGAAAAAAAAACATAAGTAAATGTTTTCATAATCATGTAAATTACGTAGAGTACCATATATAAATATATATTATATATATATAAATATTCTTCGATTAAAATGTAAAGTTCACTAACTGCATTATATGTTATATTAAAAATCAGGGTGCCAGATGGCTTTGATTGAATGGTAAAGTTTATTTAGCTCCAATAGACATTCGCCTACTAAAATCCATCTAAAACTTTTCCAATAAATTATTGAAGTTTCAACCTATCCCATTATAAAATCGAATGGTTCACAGGTTAACTATCTATAAGTACTATAAATTACACGAGATAAGCCTTTTTGTTGTTGAAATATTGTTGGAGCTTTTATACAAGAGTTTATAAATTTAACACATCATTCTTATTGTGAATAATGTATATTTAAAATAAATATTACTCGATACATTTTAGGTTCAGAGACGTAATATCAATACAAGAAAATACATATGAATTAAAATATACGAGTTACGTATGAAATAAATATATGTACTTTTTGGATTA
Source organism: Boloria selene (assembly GCA_905231865.2). Lineage (NCBI taxonomy): Eukaryota > Metazoa > Arthropoda > Insecta > Lepidoptera > Nymphalidae > Boloria > Boloria selene. The sequence goes on from HG993133.1 coordinate 7,633,317, forward strand.
TAACACTTCAAACTCGCTTCGCGTGCGTCCCTGCCATTTATGAAGATATAAATAATGCTAATGGTCTAAGATCCCACTGCATGATTCTGCAGGTACGCGTTTTTTTGATTAAATTAATTTTAAATGAATGTTGAGGAAGCATTCAATGGATTAGCGACAGGTTGCCAGTAAGAAGTTGGCCGCAATTACCTGTAATTAATTCATGTATAATCCATTTTCTGGTGTAAATTGCAGCAATATGTTTTTTTAATCAATTTTACGTAATTTTAAAGGAAATGATGTAAAGAATAGAAAAAAAAATGGTTGCCAGCTCCCAGTCAGCCGCAACGTTAGGGTTGCCAGGTGTAAACAGGTATATTATTGTTAGTTATTTACAATCATTTGTTTTTTTTTAAATAAATATTACAAAATTAAGTTTTATATTACCTGTTCACGATAATGCATGGTTGCCAGTTAAAAAATGGCCGCAACCAGAGGTTTCCATGCTTTCTTTTAATCAACGATTATTCCTCCAGGTAAGTGTGAATGCAAAAGAATGGATTGTTACGTGAAGTAAACAAGAGTACAATGTAGTGTAGATGTAAATCTAGTATTTTTCTTTCATGAAAATAATTTCGCGTGACAAAAGAACAATTTTTATTGAAAAAGTGGTCTACGAAATCTTTGAAACACTTCGATGATGCTTTATTTGTTCATTCAATGTTCATGTATTAGGTACATTTCCGTTTTTTTTAATGAAGAACTAGTTAATTTCTTTTTATAATAAAATCTTATCAATAATATCGTACTTAAATCGTAATAATTAAATCAAAATAATAAATATTAGTAAATCAGCGTAATGGAATATAAAATAAATATTGAAAAAATGAAAAAGAATTTTTTTTATTATGATAAATGAAACTATCTTTTCGGATTTTGTCGCGGATTTATTATGATTTTTGGTTCAAAACAAAAATCATAATAAATCCGCGACAAAATCCGAAAAGATAGTTTCATTTATAATGTCAAACATTCGCGTAAACCTAAGAAAACAATTTTTTATACAAATTATGTACCTACTACATAATTTACTTATTCTAAATCTTACAATTGTACAAATATTAACAATATAATATTATATTTAACATAGTTTTGCCCAATAGTTTTCATTTTATGAACATTTTTGTTTGTTTACGTGGATGATGTAATTTTAGTATGTGTACTTTTATATGAGTTTTCATTTTCGTTGCTTATATATTATTATTATTCCGTTCCCGTTTCTTGGGATTTATATTGTTTAAGGCACGCGGCACGATTTGTAGATACTATGTATTTAATATATGACAATTAAAAGCAACAAAATGTTATAGTTTACTTGATGTAATCTAGAAAAATCCTACTGTAGTTTACAGAACAACCTATTACAGACACTGAAATGTAAAAAATAAAATAAGTAAACTACGTTTATAAAACCGACTTCCAAAACTAAAAAGTTTAAAATAAATTAATAAAGATTAAATTTCATACACATCTTATGCAAACCTAATACCTTTAATATTCATAAATTACTATTATTTGTATGTGCTACCTATTGATAGATTTGAAGTCGGTGCCAAGCCCTAAACAAAATAAAACTTAATATTATAAACAGCTTACTTGCTGTAATGAAATACCTACACTAAAGATCAACCTACATAAATAAAGAACAATGTTCAATGTTCTAGTTCAGTACAGAAAATTAAGGAAAAATATTAAATATTTGAACAACTGTAAGATTTAAAATGAGTAAATTATGTAGCAGGTACATAATTTGTAAAAAAAATTTTTTTTAGTTTTTAAATATTTATTTTATGTTCCATTGCGCTGATTGACTAATATTTATTATTTTGATTTAATTATTACGATTTAAGTACGATATTATTGATAAGATTTTATAATAAAAAGAAAATAACTAGTTCTTCATTAAAAAAAACGAAAATGTACCTAATACATGAACATTGAATGAACAAATAAAGCATCATCGAAGTGTTTCAAAGATTTCGTAGACCACTTTTTCAATAAAAATTGTTCTTTTGTCACGCGAAATTATTTTCATGAAAGAAAAATACTAGATTTACATCTACACTACATTGTACTCTTGTTTACATCACGTAACAATCCATTCTTTTGCACTCACACTTACCTGGAGGAATAATCGTTGATTAAAAGAAAGCATGGAAACCTCTGGTTGCGGCCATTTTTTAACTGGCAACCATGCATTATTGTGAACAGGTAATATAAAACTTAATTTTGTAATATTTATTTTTAAAAAAACAAATGATTGTAAATCACTAACAATAATATACCTGTTTACACCTGGCAACCCGGTGCAATTTACACCAGAAAATGGATTATACATGAATTAATTACAGGTAATTGCGGCCAACTTTTTACTGGCAACCTGTCGCTAATCCATTGAATGCTTCCTCAACATTCATTTAAAATTAATTTAATCAAAAAAACGCGTACCTGCAGAATCATGCAGTGGGATCTTGGAATATAATTTGTAAGGTCTAATAAATATACACATGGCCAAGAGACAAGAGAAAAAGATAACATTATTTCTATTTCTAAATTTTATTGTGTATCTATTGCTTTCAAGTAATAATTATTATATTTTGCACACGTTAATATTATATACAATACAATAAGAATACCTACTTGTTGTTATCGAAATTCTAGAACCCTTACTTACGTGTACGTGTCAACTTTCAAAATATTTTACATGCAAAAAGATTTTATGTTCAAGAATAGAAAAGAACTCCAAAAACTCCAAAACCATGCAAACTAAAACTTTTAGCTGAGAGAAAATTGTAGTTTACAAAGACTGAATATGGAATTTACTTGCGAATATTTAGAACATAGTAAAATATCAATTTTGGCTATAGAATTCTCACAAATAAATTCTTTTAAAAACTGATTTCTTAAAATAATACGGGAACTATATGTTTATTTGACTTTGAGTAATTTGATAATCAGACGTATAAGTATACTTTATAAAACTTTTATATTATAGCCATTTTAAATATAGAACAGTTATTAAGTATACGAACTGCTAAGCAACAAGTTTGCCGAAACATGTCATATGCAACAAGTGCCAAAGCTATGGCTTCGGAAATAGGCAAATATTGACTTCGCGCTACGACCGACAATCTGTCCTCTGGAACTTCCGCTGATATTTATGGCCTTTGTAAGAATATGTCTATATTATAGATTTTCTATATTCAAATGTATTTAAATATATGTAAATTAAAGAGTTTCTATCATATAATACAATACACAGGATAGTTCAATCCACCTTAAAGAAATAATCAGTATCTATACCAAAATCTGGCCGTAAGTTGGCAACCACCAAACCTTTTTCCATATAAATCTTTCAATGATAACATTATCTATGAAACTTTAGAAACCTTTAATATATATCCAAAGAAAAAAGAGTGAATTCTAAATAAAATGTCATTTTAAAATTTTAGTAGCTTAAGAATAAAAATAATGCAGGCATGCTTTTTTTCTATAACCTTAAAAACTAAGATTCATATGTGGTAGCAGGAAAATTTTAATTATCTTTGTAGTGGCACATTTATTGAAGAGAACAAACAAATAATGTACAACAAAAGTAACATTATATATTTTTTCTGTAACATAAGCAAAATCATTTGATACAACGTGTAATTGAACACAATAGGACCTAAACTAAAGCTTTAAGATTGAGCGCCAGTAATTGATTACGTACTCCAGATTGGGATTTTTGAGATAAGAGCATCTTTATCTGTATATATATATATATATATATATATACAGATAAAGTAAAATAAATAAATTGTTTATGTTAAACGTATTTTTATATAAGATAACGTTTGATGCACTTCCGTGCACTATAGATATATCGCTCCGCTCGGTTTCGTTCTATATACGAGTACGTTTTAATTTTTAGTAAAGATTTATCAGATATAAGATATTGACCTGCTGTCAAAAGTATGCTATATTTTAACCTGGATAACCAGCTATCACCATATCAAATTTTATCAGTAACTTTTCAGTGGCTTCCTCGTGATGCAGTCACAGACAGAAAGAGAAGAAAATTCTTAAAATTATAGTTTAGGAGTCTGTATAGTTAATAATGACTATTTCAAGTTGAATTTCTATAATATAATATATATTTTCTCCTATCCTTTGAATTTTTATAATAATGTGACGTGAAAATATATTTCCGATAGGTATAACATGGAATTCCTAGCACGCCCGTCCTCTATCTAAATTCTAAAACTTGTATTTGAGGGTACATTTTCGATTTCATACTAAGTTTCTTATACGCCCAAGTAGGGAGACTCGACGTTCTTAGGAATAAATTGGAATTTTGAAGTACACTACTAACTTAGAACTGTATCTTAATTGTATTTTAATGACTACATAATAGATTAAAGATTATAAGTGAACAATGAACGTTTAAAGTCGCTTGTTTAACGTTTTATACAAATATCTTTGAAACACACCCTTAGCACTTTTTTAATGATAATCCTGTAGCAATCAACTATATCTTATAATAATCTCGTTTAGGAAAACCTTAGCCCAATTTATAGACCTGATAGAGCGTAAAAAAGATAAGATAATAATTAAATTTGAAATTTCTGGTCTAGACAAAATTTTATCTCAAAAGGTAACGCTGATTGAGTTGATCATTAAGCTTTGACCATTAATATTCATCCACGTGTAATCGTGAAGTCGAGTAGATCACATCGGTAAATACACCTCCTACCCCTATTGGCAACATACTCTGTATTACAGGGGTTTATATGCAAAATGATCCTAAATATTCAAATTTAAAACAATAAACTGCTGAAATTTTTACGCTTGTTCCGACTATAAAGGTTGTTTTTTAAATGTTGCATATTTAAAATGTAAGTATTTTGATTCAACAGTTAAGTTATTCCATAAAAATATGAATATTGAAAAAGCTTTAATTAATGATTTCATTCATTTATATTAATTAACACAAACATTAAAAAGTTAGAAAATAGTAGATTTTATGGGTTTCAATAATCAATACAGATGTCAAAGTCCTATAAGCTCTAGGATGAATGAAATGATAAGAAAAATAATTATCAAATGGCGCAAACAACTTCTAAGCGATTTTTTTTTTCGATAACCGTTTCTGTATAGCAAAGAAATAAGTAAGGTGACAATATACGTGCAAATTAGTCTATAACATGACGGATGGATCAAAGCTTTAGTATTTCAGTTAGTCAGTTCAACTTAATATTTAACATTCCGTTGAAAATACAATTAATGACTTTGTACTGTCTTAGGATCCAGAAGCTTTCGAAGTTCGTATTTATTTCGCCTATCGCGAAAGGGATTGATTAAAACGTTTCATAATTAATTAGAATTTTTAGCCATCAATCTTATCGTTAATTTATTTGTGAGAACAGCAATATTGGAAAATGCTTTATATAAATTAAATTATTGATTATTAATTATTTCAATCAAATTAATTATTTAATTGAAATTTATGTATTTTGTTTTGTTTGTATGTATGTATTTTGAACATTATATAATATTATTCATCTTGTGCTGTATTATTCTGACAAATAGTTTTATAAACAAGTATTTGATAAGAAGTTGTGCTTTAAACGAGCGTACTCAATTTAAATGTGCCGTTCTTGCAAAATACTATTGCTGTTCATTATAGTAGAAAAAAGCCGAAGAAATATCTAATTTCAGTGAAATCTATAATAATTGTTAAAACGTATTTTGAGTCAAACCCGAGCGTAACGACGACGGTGAGGACTGAGTTGCTAGTTAGATATAAATATATAAACTTGCGAGGTATCCAATCACCATAGTATAGTTGTGTTATAACGATTACAATCGATTTTAATTATGAAATATATTTTCCTTTGAAGTCGACCCGCAAATTCCACGACTAATTTTTATTTGTTACAAACCTTATAAACAATAGCTGGGCTGATAGGGCTGATGATGATGATGTTGAAATAATAGACTTTACTTTTAAAAGGTAGCTTATGTTTGCATATCCCAAAATCGTCGTTACATCTAATCATTTGTATCTTAAGAGAACTCATAGTTTATTGAATTGGAATTAATAGTCGTGTGTAGGGTCAGCTGATTTTAATGCTGAAACTCGATCGAAGCTGGTAGGGTAGGTTAAATATTAGGAATGTACTTTAAAATTTTGCCACGATTATTTAGCTTACTTTTTCTTCATAACGTCGCACAAAAACATCCCCAAGCATGAAATTGTAAAAATATTTGCTAATAAATTTCAAGAAGTAACAACGCAACTATATACTTGTGTACATATTTTAATAACAAATAGGTAGGTACTAAATGGATAGTGCCTGACCATAGGGAGTAGTAGCCCAGTCACCAGTGTTACACCTTCGCTTGAGAAACCGTGTGTAAAAGTTCAATTCTGCTCTCCTATTTTCACAACTAATAAATTTTCGAAATATGTGTACAGTCCGCCAAGCTGCACTTGGCCAGCGTGGTGAACTATTGACTGATCTCCTTCTTATTGAAGAGAGCGAGCAGTGGGAAGTTAAATAAATGGATAAACACAGATTCTAAGTATATGGAACACCAAAGTTTTATGGAAGTGTACACCATACATAGACAATAGATGAAATAACACACTATTTGTAATAAAACTACCGAGCTTACATAATATCATTTTGTACGAAAGGAACCTAAGGTCATATATTAGTGTTGCGAAGGAAAGTCTAGTTAGGCTAGATAGATATAATTCGCTTATTTTTGTTTGTACTTATAATATTTCCTTAAATTCCATTAATTGACTTCACTAAAATAGTACTGGCTTGGATTATCTAAAATATACGAACATCTCGAAAGCTTAGCGTAGAATTGAAAGTTTCAATACAAACTTTGGTGTGGGTGCAGCAGATCTCAGTTAAAAGAAGTTCTATAAGAAGCCTTAACTTTCAAGCATTGCTTGAACATGACAACTTTTAAACTATATCGGACACGGAGAAGTGAAACCTCCTCAATTAATATTGAGAAACCTACTAAGAAAGTTTTAGACGTTTCGAGCCAAGAAGAACTATATTGTTCACTAAAAATCAACTTACTTTCAATAAAAAAAGTCTTTTAAGGCAAATTAAAAAGTTAGTTCTTTCTTTTGTCTTGCTTAGGATGAATTTTGGTGATTATGTACGGAGAGGTTTCAATCACAATTATTATACTAAATGTGCAAGATCGGGGGAGTTATTTCTTCACACTCTATCATGATGAATTAAAATCTAGCATGGGCTAATAAAATCGTAACAAAATCATAAGTTAAAGTATCTAACCCTGCTGAGTTTGTGATTGTTTCTTTCAGAAAATAATTGTAAGCACTTTTAATAATTATAAATTTTCTAAAGGCCTTTACCTTCACAGAAAATATAATATAATAAATATATGCTATAAATATTTTGCGTTTTTACGGTATGTACCAAGTACCTACATGTTATCTACAATATTAAACAAAATGTGATAAAAAGTATAAAAAGCGATATGTTACCATGAGATTTTTACTTACCATGGTTGAGATAATGAAGAAAAGAAAGAAACCAAAACGATAGTCCTGAAACAAACAAAAAAAACATATTTAAGTCAATATTCTATGATAAACAATGCACATGCCTAGGACATATAGCACAAGCCCCGTGTGAATATTTGTAATAATGTCCCATATTTATTTACTTATATACCTATTAAAAACAAATAATGTTGTAGGATGAGAGAATAGAATACCGAGAGATATGATGATGATAATAAATCTTAAATTAAGAATATTGTTATTTTGTATCTGCGCGTCCTTTTGAAAACGCTTAACATAAAAGCGTCTCAAAAACCTCATGTTTGACATACACACAGCGAGAATAAAATTTATAATAATGCTGGGTGAATGCATGTGAGTGCAGAACTGTGATTTTAATAATGGATTGCTGTGATACACTCATCTTAAGCAAATTTTAGTGCATGTACGTTTATAAATGTTATAAACATTGTCAGCCCTTTACACATTATACGTTTAAATATTTTATCTATTAACACATGTTGAAAATGAAACAAAGAACACTTTATTGATTATATTAACATGAAACACATGTTTCAATATAAATCAGTTTAAAACTATTAAAATTTTATTGAATTGTTAATAAACTATTTATAAAAACGTCTACTAGCTGTTTTAGTGCTGAAATGTTGAACCGTAAATCGAGTTCCGTTCATTGGATAGTCTATAGAAATAGAATGAAACTTCGCAGTTCACTTAAGTAATGTACTTCCTAGTCCTGAGCTAGTATAAAAGACATTACTTGCTTATAATTGATTTAAAATTCGATAACTGATGTCAGCAATTTATATTTTATTTATTCATTTTCTAGCGACTCGCTCTTGCTCCGCTCGGGCTCGTCCCTAGATTTAGCGCGAGCGAAGCGTTGATTCCGCTAGGAAATGTATACAAAAACTTCACAAATTATATAACCTTCCTCGATAACCTCTCTATCTAGTGGTGAAAACGGCATGAAAATCGATGCAGTAGTTTTTGAGATTATCGCGAACAGACAGACATACAGACGCAGCGAAGGACTTTGATTTTTGATATGTAGAGATACTTATTTAGCACATACAACATATCATTGTACAGTTCTAAGATAATATATTTATTTATTCTTACTTTTAATTATGTCTATCTACGTTTTCAAAATGGCTGATGTAGCTGAAACGACTTTAATAAAACTTTTTCTAGAAGATTCGACTAATGACATGCTCTTTACATTATACAAGTTATTGCCATAATAGTATGAGAGCGGAGTTGCAAAATTATTATATTTATTATTTAGCAAATAGAACGTCATATTATGTGCCCAGGATGTATAGTTAATATAATTTCGTGTTTCATGTCATAGTCACGATGTAAAGAGAAATGATCGACATGACCTAATTCAAGCTGGTGCATTCACTTCGGTGCTCTATAAATTTAGGACACCAGAGCACCTGCATATTTTTATTAGCATTATTTGGGTCTCACGGTATCTTTTATACACCTCCTTGTAACTAATGAAAATGTAAGACTGTGTTATATAAGTTATATTGAATTATGTTGGGACATTATTACAACAGCACCATCTAGTTCCGTGGTAAGCTTGTGTTACGTTGTGTGTGCTTGTGTTACGGATACTAATTACTTGATATTCTACGCATATATAAATTTTAAATATATACATATTATAATTATATAAACATTAAACACCCAAGACTGGAGTGCAAACATTCGTGATCAACAAATGAATGCCCCCAGCGGCTATAAGAATGTAGACATTGAGAAAATTCTATTTGGATGTTAAAAAGGTTTTAACGGTTAGAACTTTACAATATACAGACTATATATAAGTAATATTTCAAAGATAAAAAACATCCTATGTCTTTTCTAGGATCTCAAGCAACGAGCGTACCAAACATCAATCGATTCAGATTTTTAGTTTACTAATTTCATACATACGAGAGCAAACATACAAATATACATTTTGTAGTAGTATTGACCAAATTATTATCCTCGCTCTCTAAATATTGAATACAGATACATTCACTCTCATGATACAAACTATCTATGCCAAAGATTAAGATGGGATTTGCGGTTGAATAGTTAAAAGGAAAGGGATTGGAGATTAGCTCCACGTAGCGTACTGGGATGGGCACTGGTTTATTTGTTTTTAATTTATTTTAAAGAAAAAAATGAATAAATTTGAATTATAAATTTAAAGAGAGAGCTATAACACAATAAAAAGTCTGATACACTGTATATGTTTGTGTAGTTTGTGATTAATAAAAACTCCGATTAAATATTTTTAATATTGTCGTAAATCATAATAGATAATGTCTCCTTTTAACAATACAAAAAACCATCTGAAATTCAGTTTTGTTTCGTTTTTCAAAACGGCCGAAACGTAATAACATAAAACCTCCTTTTTATGTTTCGACATCATAAAATAAAATGTTTAATTATTTTGTTCCATAATATACGAGTATTCCTTTGTAACAACAAGTGTACTTCATGCAATATTTAGCACCTAACTTTACCAGTATAAGGGTGAATATTTCATTTCATGCATATTTTACATTTTTTTTTGACGAATCAAATATTAAGCCTGATGGTGCTGTTTATTATTTTTTTGTACAATATATAATAAAAATAAACTAAATATGAAGGAGGTACAGTAATGTGACGTTTAGTATTGAAGATATAGGGCTTTGTTTTTTTTAATAAACGGTAATGAGATTAGCACGAACGGTAATTGATATTTAGCTAATGGTAATGAGATTTATTCAAATGGTGATTAGAAATATATTAAAAAGTATAACATCGGAGTACTTTAATCAGCATTTTATTCGTTAACAATCAAATATGATTTGTAATAAGTAACAAAGAGGAAACATAATTAGTATAAATAATCAAACGCGTATAATATAAACAATCATAAAAAAGGAATTTAAGGAGTCAACTCAAAGTAAATAACAGAAATTGTCAATTTTTATTTGTAACAATAAACACTAATCGTAACGGTAATATTCATTACTGTTCCTGTGACATGTTTAGAATACATTTCTCCCCTACCACTGTGAAAGCTGCTCTTAAAATGTGAGTAACTCACCAATGTCCTCTACCACTAAAACTTGCCAGTATTGCTCTCTACTGGCTCGCGACCAGTTTCATATCGAACTTGATCGCTAAATGTCCCAATCGCAGATCTGTTCAAAGCCAGCCCCTTTCCTAAATTCCGATGATCTCGGCGACCTCGGGATCGGTATTTAAGTCCATCGCTTCTGTTTAAGTGTGTCGTGTTGGCATGGTGTCCATGGAGACCTGATGAAACGCTCTACCGCTGGCCGCTCGTTTGTTTGTACCCAGATCTATCCCCCATGCCAGCAAAATACACAGTTTGAATGGTGCAGATATACACATACTAAATATTTTTATTTAACCCGAGTCCGCCGAAATCTCAGAATTCCTTTTTTCCCCCTTTTTGACACACTATGGTTGCAACAAACGTAAGAAAAATTTGCACAGCGGCCACCCCTTCCGCGTTTAATGTGGACTTTTGCAACAAAAAGGCACTCCATTCCAACCTCAATGCTGTCCATCACTATCTTGAAACAGATAAGCCGGTCTTACTTTTTTTAATGGATTATTTAATGGAATATTGTCCTGCCGATACATCTTGCTTAAAATATCCTAGTTACAGCTTGGAACATGTCTTTTTGCCAAAAGTTGGGATTTGTACGTTCGTCAGGGAAGATATCACTCTGTTGTCGCCACCCCGTCCTGACCTGTCAATTTTATGGTCACGTATAAAATATGGGGGACATACTCCAATATAGACGTGTATCTCATAGTGGAAACGCCGAAATAGACCGACCCTTCGGACATCCAAGAAGGGTCAGATTTCCTATTCCAGCTATATCCCTGCGTGGAAGTTGTGATCCTCGGAGATTTAAATCACAGGTTCACCCTCTCATGGAATACTGTTATGATCTCTGGGCTGGCACTCCTCAATACGAACTTCTTCCATGTGACAAGCCGTTCATATTGTCGGTGGTGTAGTGGCTAGCATGTACGGTCATACATCGAGAGGTCCTGGGTTCGAGTCCCAGGTCGGGCCAAGTTTAATTATTGAGTCTTTCTGTTTAGTAAGCCTCAGTAATAACCCGGAGTTGGGAAGTTGGCGGTGAGTCACCCTCGTGCCTCGGAGAGCACGTAAAGCCGTCGGTCCTGCGCCTTAGCTCTCACTGGTCGTGTCGAACATTCGTCCCACCGGAGTATGAGAGTGATAGGAATAGAGAGTGCACTTGTGTCTGCGCGTACACTTGTGCACTATAATATCTCCTGCGCAGTTGGCCAGTCTCAATAAGATTGACCGCCATGGCCGGAATCGGTCGGAGAACATTATTATTTATTGTCGATGATCCCATACTAACATACGACTTAGAACCCTTAATCTTTCGGATAGATGTTGCTCTCTAAGTGTATTCTTTCGTCTGTATAATGGAATGTTCTGACGAACTTTTTGATGTGATTCCACCGTCGCGTTTCTGTCACCGCTCTCTTCCCCGTCGGGTTGATGTCATCCTTATATATTACATGCCTGGCATCCCAAAAATGAACATGCATCTCGCTCCTTTCTGCCCGCACATGCAAAATGTGCAATGATCTTCCTCCTGGGGTTTTCTTTGGGCGCTATTATGTGGGGAACTCTCAACTCCTGTTATGTTGCAGGTGTATAGGGGCAACAAACCTACCATCACCAGCTAACGCAGATTGTTAACTCGTTTTCCCCTTACTGTTGAAAAAAATGGTCTCTCACCACTTTTTCTTTGCTGTCTTTTGCTTCTTGGAGTCATATCACCAATTGACAAAAAGGAACGCCTTTCATCTTATACATATATTTTTGGCCTCCTTTTTTTTTCTAGAGCATGTAAGACTGGGTTCAATTTAATATCTTTTTCTGTGTGTTATTTTAGCCCTTAATCTGTTTTTTTTTTTGTTTTTTTTTTTAAAACAATTAAAGTATGTGGGGGTCAAACAGACAAATAGAACCAAAATAAAAGCTTACTAATCTAATTTCCGAAAATGCGTCACTTAACATTAATTGTAAGTATAATTGTTAATTTATATGGTTAAGGTTTCATCAAATCTTAACATTAAACTCATTACCGTTACTTTCTTCTAATCACCATTCGACTATAAACGAATGGTAAATAATGGTAATTAGAAGTTTGGTAATTAGATTCATCAATATATGCGGTTAAATATAGTTTTTTTAAAGAGTCATGGATTTATGCAGTCTATTGTTTAAAATATATCCTATTGTTGGTTACATCTAGCTAAAATTAAATAAAAAATAACCAATATATTACCTTTTATAATCGAAACGGTATGTAGAAATATTCCAAACCACACCAAATTTTAACCGGAGAAACTTATTTCACTTTGCCGGTAACAGTCTTTCATGCGTGTATCCTGCTCTATTGCAGAGTGTCGACTGATGCCGAACGTTTTGTGAGAATGAAGGTACATAGTGATGCGAAAGTATTAAAATATCGACACAAACATGTCGCTGAATGGTAATTATGAAGAAGTGTAAGGACATTTTTTAAAGTAGTAAAAAGTTGTTTAAAACTGTTCTTTCATGAATAATAAAATAATAAAACATAGATTATTTAGTCTTTTATCATAAATATATATGATAACTTATTCTTTAAGGACAGTTTTTTAGTAAAATATTTTGATTAGGTCAAATCTGGAAAAAGGACACAAATGGTAATTAGATTTTACGACTTTGTTAATTTTTTTTACACATACCTAATAATAATATACATATTCAACGAGTTGCGTCCATTAGAACCCGTAGCTTATTAAAAATAAATATTATCATCTTCAAAATATTTTAACGTTTTATACATTCTTTATGGCCAGAACTGTAATATGCACCAAATGAAATATTCACCCATAAGCTACAAATACACTCGTACTCGTATATACGGTACAATCAGTAAATGGCAGAGCTTTCAATCACCCTCCTCGATGCTGATTGCCGGCCAGCGAAACAATACGGCCGGACGCGCACTCTAAGCACCTGATCGAATCTGCCATACACATTACACCCGAATCTCTTCAATGACTAATTGACCTCGATCAAATCATATTTTATATGAAAAATGACCGTCTTAAACCTGCTAATATTTCAAATGTTTTGAAAATTATATAAGTAATAATAAAATTAAAAAGAAAATGTATTATAATGTTTTTTTTACAAAATATTGTTTACAACATGCTTTATTACTTTAAATAATAATCAAAATAAAAAAAATGCAAGTAACATAGCGATGTTAACTAAAATGTGTACTACATATTTTTACAGATTTAACCGAACATAGAAAGTACACACAGCTTTTTCAATAGTAACTATATGATATGTGCTCTTAAATTATATTCGGGTGACATGATTACAACAATATTGTCGGTACGAAGTGTGTAAGTTAATTTGGGTCGCTTAACGTAACGCGTATGATCACCCGGGAGAAGTTGCCTCGAACTTGAATTGTATGTAAATTATATTTAATAGAAGTTTTGAAGTAGATAAAACTTGTTCGCACTCTGAAGGGAAAGTTAAATGGAAATTGTTTATTTTTCTTTATGAAAATATATAAAATCAATAAAAATATGTACACGTGAAGATTTAGAGCTTTAAGAGTTAACAGTTTGCTTAAATATGGAAAACTTTGTATGTTAAGTTTATTCTGTTATATACATACGAATATTTTATTACATAATGTACATTGTACATTTATGTTTTTTTTATTTGTAAGAAGTGTCATTACACGCTTCCGTTTGAAATATATTTTATATTACAAACGGAAACTGATATTGTAAAAGCGACTTGACGCAGTGGTGTTAATTACCTAGCCGCCTAGCGGATAATCCAGTGGCTTGTTGCAATACCGCACTGAAAGTTCACGTGTCCAAAATAGAATTAGATTATTTCTTTGTTTGGTCCTATAAAATAATAATTAATACACAGAAAATTACATCTATCTAGTACTGAGCACAGATCTAAAAAAAGTTTAAAAAATATTTTGCGCTCCTCTAAAATATCATTCAGCTATATTGCGAAGAAGCAAAATGGGATATAGAATTTGTGGCATTCAATATTAAACGTAAAGGATAATAGAAAATTAAAAAAAATATTTTTGTTATCTATTCTGTTTAATTTAATTAATTGGTTTTACAAACGTTATAACATAGCTAATCCTGAATGAGTTAATTCAGAAAAACCAAATCAACACACTTCCAGACTTATAATAGTGGAATTCAAGGACAATAAATACAATCCATGCAAGTACTTTTAGTACGTACCTTTATGAAATACAACTTTGTTATCGCGCAATTATCTAATCAGTACGTGGCTCTATAAGCGATTATTCGTACAATATGGACAGC
Organism: Boloria selene; assembly: GCA_905231865.2. NCBI lineage: Eukaryota > Metazoa > Arthropoda > Insecta > Lepidoptera > Nymphalidae > Boloria > Boloria selene. The sequence continues at coordinate 7,648,357 of HG993133.1, forward strand.
ATTGTATTATCTAAAGCTAATAGTATTGTGGAGTGGTTAACAATATTATAATTATGGAATATAGAACATGCTTTGGTTTTGACTAGATATTGTTATTCATAGCCATAGTACGTGACAGTCCAATGATGGTAATAAGATATTAGATAATATATACTATTGATTTTATACATTTATCGTAATAGAAACGTACCTAAAATCGACTATGTAAGTGCTTTGTATATTAAGTGGTAGTGCCATGCTTGTTACCTTAGGGTAGCAACCGAATGGGCCGGCACGCCCCGTATAGTTCATTAGTACCACTCTCTCACAGAAGACCGGCGTGAAGTGGCAGCTATGCTGTCGCGTTTCGTCCGGTGAGTGAGAGTCCGGGAGGCCCACTCTTCTTCCCCCCTCCCTCTTCCCTTCATCCTCCGCCTTCGTTCCCCCCTCCCTCCCACTTCCCTCCCTCCTCCATCCCTCCCTTTCCTGAAAGGCCGGCAACGCATCTGCAAGCCTGGCTTGCAGATGTCCATGGGCGGAGGTGATCACTTCCCATCAGGTGAGCCTCCTGCCCGTTTGCCCCCTTTTTACCATAAAAAAAAAATATATATTATTGTGCTACTACAGGAGCTTCAACTAAGTGAATTTCACAATTTCTTTCACAATTCACAATAACGTAATACTTAGCTCAGTTAAAGCTAATTTTATTAACATAACATGTACATTTAATAAGAAGAAGACAAATATGAAATATAATATGTCCTTGACTTTTAGAAATTTATTGTCTCTACACGCTGTAATAAAAATAAACTTAGAAATTTTTGTATAAGTCTCGTTTTTAGAGTGTAGTACATTACGACTTCAAAGAAGCAATAGACGACGACACATTATTTAGCGAATTGAAATAAAATATTTTGACCCATTTTTACTATAATGTTACACATTCATAGTCCCACAAATATTACAGTTACGAGTATATTTTGTACAAAACTTGTCAGCGGAGGCGACACAGATATAAGCTTATGTCATATTTTTGTCACTTCACTTTTTGTACCAGTTTAAAGCGAACACTGAAAACTGCACGTTGCAGTTTCGTTTCGTGACACGATGATGTACAAAATATATATACACATTGTTACTGGTGAATTGCTCTAACTTAGATAATATTTGTATCATCACATCGGATTCTCGCAATCTGTTCTACTTAATATGTACCTACATGTATGTATGTAGAATAAACTCAAAAACTGGACCGATTTCAAAAATTCTTTTGCTAGTAGAAACCTACATTATTACTGAGTAACGAGATCGCTAGATATTAAAATTAAGTATTAAGAATATATTAAGAAAAATAAAATAAGTATTGTATAGTGTTACACTCTTATTTTCTAGCTGCGTTAACTAAATATACCTACCTGAACCTGTAAGTATTTGTACACTCAGAATTTTTTTTGAAAATGTTTCAAATAACCAATCTTAACTCAAAAGCCTGCTAAGCCAAGGAGAGAAATATTTAAATTGAGAAATTTGAATAGATAACTTATATAATACCTTTCAGAGACAGTCTACAAAAGTCCGTCACTAACTACAATTATTTCGAATTCGTCAACCGATGTTATTATTAATCTTCTCAGTTAACAACCCTTATATAATTCGAAACATTGGCGAAATAAATTGTGCCCAACTGGCACATCTAGAAACATTAAAAAAAGGAATTGAATTTATTGGATAATTATACTTTTGAAAAAAACGTTAAACAATATTTTAATTATGTTATATTTAGAGCTTTCTTGTTTAAAAATGCCTAGGATATCGTTTCAATTACAAAAACAGATGAGATATAAATAAATAATTTATTTTGCTTAAAATTTCAAAGAATAGAACATTTAAATGCGTTCTTCGCGCTTTTTCCCACAAATGAAATATTTTTATTATTTTAATAAAGAAGGAGACATAAGACTATTAGGTACATAGTAACGATGCTCTTGTGGGTTATTTTTAGAGAAAGTTTTTTTGTAGTAATTTAGATGTACTCGTAGGATACCTATGCTTAATATGTAAATAGAAATACTAGAAAAAATGGTAAATGTTTTGTTTTCAAAGTAAAATCAAATATTTATAAAGTACTGAGTAATTAAATGACCGAAAATACTTAAATAATATTAAAATCTAGATCAGATACGACATTATGTACACTGCGCGAATGTATTTAAGAAACTAATATTTAAGCATAATTATTCTCATACGAAAAATAATCTAAAAAAAGGACCACACTTAGTCCTCGCAGTCCCATTGCCGAATCTTTTGCCTTATACCGGATTTCTGCCCTATTTCTACACATAATCCTCCACACAGGTCATGAAACCGGCAGGGAAATAACATTTTTGAAAGTTACAAAATATGATTTTCAATGAAGATAAATAATATATTTATTAAAGCAATACAATATAAGTTATAATTTAATCATATCCCATTTACATAATACTACATTATTAATCCACAGCTAGTACACACAAGGGAGACATAGTCTTGTTCAAACACGACAATACCTTATATAAACAGAGCTACATTAAAGAGGAAACTTATAAGGTTTAGTTAGTGGTTTTCCTATACTCGTAGTTTAGCTCTACTCTGTCGAAATACTAGGTTTTGTTTTAGTGACTAGTTGCTCATTGAGCAAATAAAGCATTATTTCCAGCCCACCTCATAGAAGCTGTTGTTTTAAAAGCTTATTTTCTTACAAACCGTTGATTACGACGAAGGTATCGTTATCGTTAAAATTAAAGGTATCGTTAAATCCATAATTATCAGTAGAGACCTTGAGTTCCAGTAGAAGATTTTTTCGAATTCTTATACATTTATCCTGATTCTTCATAAATATTTTATAAGTTAAATGGCAGTAAAAATGAGCAAATAGAAATTTTTAGTTGAGAATATTTATAGAAATTAATACAAAAAAACATATTGATCATATTGATTGATTTGATTTAGTAGTCAGCATATTTATAAGTATACCTATATAAACAATATACGTAATTTTCACAGATATAATAATGGTAATCTCGCTAAGCAGCGTACAACAATAAGCGATTCATCAAAGACTTGTTCTTGTATACGATATAAATGTTACGAACCTTCTTGTACTTTTCAGCGCAAAATTAATTAAAAATGTCATCTACTTACAAAATGAGTCTTCTTAAGAGAAACTAATATTAAACATGAGAATACTTTTTCTCATACATAAACTTCATTTTAAGTAGGTAATTGTACTCTTTAAAATGTATTATTTTCACGTTATTTTATCCCGTTCGATATCACACATATGTCATTCAAGCGGGAATTGTACAAAAGCAGTTGTTATCTAGATATGAAATATGTAATATTTAAATAAAAATACTTGAAACAACTCGTTCATTTTCATTTTTTTCTTTTTATCGTTCCATCCATAAAAGGTATATTTTTGAGCAATGCCTGTTGTGCTGTCAATTCCAGGAATTGCTGAATAATAAGTATAACAGTAAAGTATTTCGGTTAAAAAACAGGTATTGAAATATATTAGCCTATACACAAAACTTTTTCCAGGATTTTTTTATTTATAAGATATGTTAAGATAAACACAAAATATCGGTGGAGAAACAAAGGGGAATAGTATTTGCTTTAGATTTGATAGATTTGTGCCACTATTGTAATATTCGTAGCTGCATAATTATAATTAGTTCTACCTACTATAATTTTAAGTAGTTACCTATGTCAAGTAAATGATAACGAAATTTCTACGTAATTTTTTACTTAATTAATATAGGGTAATGATTTTCAAAATAATTCACACATGAACATATTATAGTTGCGATACTCAGGATTCGAACCCGCTACACACGGTTTTCCGGTTCTAGTCGAAGTGCCTCATGACAACCCCATGACTAATAGTTACATTTCATTTATATAAAAAGTAAATGCGTGTAACAGACGGGTAATTATAATATTCCTTATCATAGATAGCAAAGACGATCTTTTTTATTTTAACCCTGTCGTTCTATGTCGCAGCATACTTTCTTGGTTTTCGCAAAACAACGAGTTTTTATTTAGCCTGTTGAACACGACAGTTTAGTGGTTCTGCAAATGACACAAGAAACTTCTTTTTATGGTATAAAATAATATTTGTATAAACTTCTGTTTTCAATGTCATTGAATGTTAAAATAAATCTATTTTAATATTAGCTACAGAGACTATTTTAATATTAGAGACCTACAGTCGCTTCGCTAGAATGCGTTACTAAGTACCTTTTAAATATATAACAATATTTTTGTGAGTACCTTAGCAAATACGCTTATATTATCGTTGACCTTTTTCAGGGGGCGTACTATGAACTCTTATAGCATGAATACTATAATCTTACTTTGACTTTTCGTACTATGACGTCCTTATAGCAAGGGAAGTAAGATTATTATAAACTTGAAACAAAACAGTCTTGAAATAAGAATGTTTTCAAATAGTTCATGGTACGCCCCCAGTAGACCTTTTAGAAATAATATAAAAGTATAAAACTTCCTACTTCAACATACGGAACGAATCGATAACATACATAAATATAAAAATGGTTTAACATTTTCTTCCAATCTTATTAAAAAAAAACGGGGGGTTATTCATAAGAAATAGACATAGGTATGCCACATTCCACATATTAAAAATATCTCTCTGTAAAAATTATCTAATTGATAGTGAAAACGGTATCAAATTCATAGAATATAATCCCCAATGAAAATATAACCCCCTCCTTTTTTGAAGTCAGTTAAAAAGTAGCCTAAGTAACGCCTTATAACATTAGCTACAAGTGAAAGTCCCGTCAAAATCGGTCCAGCCGTTTCAGAGATTGGCAGGACAAAGATAGACAGACAATCAGACAGACAAAAAATTTTAACACATTTTGTTTTGATGCTAGTACCGTAGATACTTACATATGCATATAGTCACAAGCTGTTAATTTAAAATTAAAAACAGATACTTCAATTTTATTTATATGTATGGATGTATGAATTTGACATGATTATATAAAAAACACACGACGTTTTATAGCATGTACCAAATCTTTAAAATGCACAAAGCCTAAAAATGTTATTTAAGTAAAATAACATAAACTAATACATATTATCAAATATCATTCGGGCTAACTTTGTACATTTATATAACATATAGCATTATTAGAAAATATACCTTGACTAGCGGAATCCTCGGCTTCGCTCGTGCTAAAAGCACATAAAATATCTTTGGCTTTATACTATTACTTATAATGTACCAACTATGATTCCCCATAATACTTTCTTAGGCTTACGTATAGTTGACACTAACAATTCTCGCGGCTTCGCCCGCGTTCTATGCACTATTAAGAATAGAGATTGAAGGTAGAAATCATAAAAAATAAAAAATCTGGATCTAGGTCCTAAGGGAATCAAAATAGCTTACGACCTATTCTCAGACCTACCAAAGTTTTAGGAATTAATTAATATTTTTTTTATGTAGTAAATATATTAAATTTTTATTTAATTATACAATATATTTTATTTTATACACTTTAGTTACTTTTTTATTTTATATGAATTACAAATTCTTGTATTTTATACATATAACATTAGATTTTATATTTTTATTTTAACTGGATGTTATATGATTTTATTAAAAAATACTTTTCAAATTATAGGATATTTATTTTTTTGTAAACGCAAGAAATGAAAGGATATTTTATCTATTTTTTATTTTATGTATTTACACTAATACATTTCAAGGTAATTTTTTTTGGCTGTATGAATGCGTTCCGTCGCTTCAATATTGACGTGTCATCCGATGTCAGTGACGTTTCGCTAGAGTGGCCAATATGGCGACTTCGATTTGTCTTTCAGCATCATTAGAATTAAATAAAATAATCGACAATCCGAATTTTGCGGATATATGTTGTCGACTCGAAATCTTTATTTTTTTATGTTTACTTATTCAGGTAAGGTTTCGATCGAGTCTACCGTACCCCTTATATACCCCTACGAAATTATTAATTAGTCACACTTACCTCGCAGAACTAACGCCCGCCCTTCCCATTTTTGCATCATTTTTCTTTGATGCTCCGCTTTTGTTAGTCGTAGCGTGATGTAATATAGCCTTTAGCCTTCCTCGATAAACGGACTATCCAACACAAAAAGAATTTTTCAATTCGGACCAGTAGTTACTGAGATTAGCGCGTTCAACCATACAAATAAACAAACAAACAAACAAACTCTTCTGCTTAATAATATTAGTATAGATTACGAATGAAACTATCTTTTCAGATTTTGTCGCGAATTTATTTAGATTTTTGGTTCCAGATGTTTTAAATGCTTTACAGCAATCACGGGAGAGTCAAAAATCAGAATAAATCCGCGACAAAATCCGAAAACATGTTTCATTTATATGATTCCCCATTTAAAGAAATTTTGAGGACTCTTGTATGAGAACTACTCTATAGTAAAAGGCATTTTTTTAATTTGGCAGAAATGAAATTGAAAATAATAAAATTTATAGTCATTTGTATAATTTCATTCCTCTTAAATAATAATTATCTTGAATTTAAAAATTAGAATACATAAATACTCTGCAGTCAAAGCTGACGCAGCTGGAAAAATAATTTGAAATTCATGTACTAATCGATGAAGTAATTAATACTCAATTAGTCACTCAATTTATTCAATAACCTTTAACGACTTCTTATCGAAATCGAATTTTATATTAATATACTTTACTTGCCACGGTTCACTTATGAAGTTGCCTTTAATTAAGAAAATAATATGTTCATGATTACATACGCTACTTTTAAGAAAGAGCTTTTTTAATTAAGTCCTCTAACGGGTAAAAAAGGGTGGCAAAGTTAGTATGAGACACAATTACGTCTGTGAAGAACATTATAATTAACAACTAAGCAACGCTATTTCTTAACGTTTGAATCAAAGGAAAATTTAAATTACCTAAGTTATAGACAATGTCTATTATCCTTGTATAACGTCCATATTATAACTATTATTTATATTAAGCCTGCATTGACATTTAATCTAATAGATAGCAATATATCCTTAGTACAATTTTAACCAAATGATAAAGTAAATAAATAAATAAAATAAATATGTTGGGGCATTTTTACACACGGCGCCACCTAGTTCCTTGGTAAGCTACAGAGGAAGCTTGTGTAACAGATACAACAAATGAATGTCCCCAGCGGGACTCGAACCCGTGACCGATGGCGCGAGAAAGTAGGCTCGTTACAAACTGCGCCACACGGTTCGTCCAAATTAAATAAAAATGATTAAATTACTTTTAAATTTGTCTATGAATGTAATGTAGTCTGTGTAACGGCTATACTGTACCTACATACCTATATCCTACCAATTGCGCTATCAATCAAGGTCTGACTAGGATTGATTAAATAGTGATGACTTCGCGCAGTCAAGATTTAATGCTTCATCGATGGAAAAACAATTTGTTGTATTCCGAACAGACTATTTTCTGAAATATTTACTATTTACAAACTTGTTGTTGATAACTATAACATATATTAAATAATTAAATCTCAGTATCATAAACAATTGTTATAAAAGTATTTAAATTACTTATCTATGCTTGCAAGCTTTGCAACAGAAACTACATCCATTTAAACTCTATAAAACTAACTATACATCCGTAACATAATAACGCGTGTACTCTACCTATCCATATTCATAATATCACGACTTGACGACATCATTCGTATGATAATTTTATTACTAGTATTATGAAAAGAGGGTAAAAGTGCAAATTATCGAGACAAGGGATACTAACAATATGTGTGATGGCATTGTTACGTACACATTTGTATAATTTTTGCATTTGACCTTTAAACGAGTGCTTTACAGTAATCATTATGAGAGAACTAATAGGAACTTGTTGAACATTCTATTCATTTGTTTTTACTGTTATTAATTTGACTCTACATTTTAACTTTCATGTATGATATTTTTATCTTTTGTATTATCAACTGTATGTATTTTTAACTGTATACTGTTTCTTTTTATTAAATATAAATACAACTAGTGAAAAAGCGTGGTGATTTGTCAAACCATCTTGGAAGAACATTTTTTAATCTTAATCTTTTAAATAGACGTAACATAGAATGCCACGTAACTTACATTAATATTTTTTCTGAACAAAAAGTTTTATCCTTTTGTTTTAAAGTAAGTAGTTACATATAGTAGAGGAGACGTGGAAGATCGACCTTCACCGATCTGATAACCAGATTAGACATATTTTTTATCGTATATAATTTATAAACAAATATGCCTATAATTACTTGCCTATCTGAAAGTGCTCATGGCCATTTTTAGCTGGGCAACAGTGCTTTAAGTATGATTTTTTGCAGGCAAGTCTATATGACTGATTTTGTAATAAAATAATCTAAAATTTGATATAACTTTCGATAAGTTAGCAGAACGATGGAGTCACCTATATTGACTTACCTGTTCACATCGGCTTTGGTAGCTATATACAAAAATGAGTAGGCTAGCCTACTGAGGCATATTATGTGTGTTAAAAACTAACAGTGAAATAAAATTCATTTGGTTATCAAAAGAATGAAAGTGATGAAAAAAAAATCGATTAAAGTTAATTTAATTAAAAATAGCCATGAGCACTTTCAGATAGGCAAGTAATTATAGGCATATTTGTTTATAAATTATATTTAATAAAAAATATGTCTCATCTGGTTATCAGGTCGGTGAAGGTCGATCTTCCACCGGCTCTTAGACCAATATTATATGTAGTAACACGTATTTTTAATACTATTTCAAAATTCTGAAATATTTGTGCTCTTTATATGTTTGCCCTTTCTAATTTAAAGGCTTTAACCTCCAAGCTCTATTTAACATTAGTATGATTGCTTTTCATGATCAGTCGGTACCTTTTTCTTGTCTGCTAGTCAACCGATTTTCTTTTTTTAATATTGTTGACAAGTTTTAGTTTAATAGATAAAAAAATATACAGTTATTTTTTATTAATTTAGATAGTATCCTCTCCTCAAATTTTCAAAATTGATTATGGTCGAATTTCGACATCTAGGCGATGATAGCACATTGTATGAAGCTGTTATAGAGACTTTTTTACAAAATTACTCTTCAGTCAGTCGATTATGGTTTTCCTGCTGTTCCGAATATTGACATCACAACAAATAAATTGTGCCTTTCCATATAACACGCTCAACGCGCCAACATAATTATTATGAGCCATTACAGAAAATAGCTTTGCTTAATCCTATACGTACTCGTACATAAATACGAAAATACGTGACATTTGGAAGGTTAATCTCAGTTCCTTATAGAAATTATGTCACTTGTTGCATTCTTAAAAAGTGTTTTTTTTTTTACTTTAAAAGCAAACTAAAGACAGTTAAAAATGTTTATAGTTTTTAATATGTACCTACTTATAATTAATTGAAGAAAGACTTTCGTTATTTTCATGTTGTGTTCATTTAAATATATCAGTAAATCAGTACATAATGTAAATAAAATTGAAGTGTCTGTTTTTAATTTCAATCAGCTTTTAACAGCTTTTCACTAAATGCATACGAAAGTATATATACGGTAGGTATTTACATCAAAAAATCAATTTTAAAAATTTTTGTATGTCTGTCTGTGGCTAATCTCTGAAACAGCTGGACCGATTTTCAAGGGACTTTCACTCGCAGATAGCTAATGTTAAAAATATAAAAACCGTATAATTTATTTTTACTTACGGGTTTGCTAGTCTTGATAATATTCTCATAGATAGAGGCATAGGCTTATGTTTATGAAAGCTAGTAAGTAAAGCTCATTTCAGTTAGAAAGTTATAGAATTTCAGTTACAAAGTGTTTCTAAGACTTCGGAAATCCTTGTTAAATTATTATATGTCATATCATTGTATTAAATTTAATTATAAATTATTAACTATAGATAAGATAAGTGACTTATACGTATAGTGAACCGGGGCTATTGTAGCTCCGGGGCTATTGTATCTAATCACTTTATCTTCTTTCACAAGTCGGTTAAAGGAGTAACGACACTACTAGTTGATAGAGAAACTAATGCTTAGAAGAGTGGATCATAGATTGTAGTTGTATCGCGTCTACTTTTTTACTGATGGCGCATTATTTTTGATCGACTATTTTTCATTGAGAGCGCTGAATACCTACTGTTGTGTTTTAGTGGATAAAATTTTAATGTGAGCCTTATATAACAAACTTTATGGAAATTACAAAGATAAAGAATAATTGCTTGTTAATTGATAATTAATTTCTTTCACTGCCGTAGTTATCTAGAGTTATTTATGAAGATACAATAGCCCCGCGAAAATTTTTACAGAAGTCTCTTGTATCTTCAATGAAAGATACAATAGCCCCGTAGATTTTAGTATGGAAATAAAAGTATTAGTGACGCCAACGTATTTTTTCTATCGATAAAGTAAAAAATACTGAATTTGCGAGTAAATGACTGTAAAAGTTTATAATTTACACTATTATATATTAACATAATTTTTTATAACTACAATTTACTTTTAGATTGTGCTTACCATCGTATAATTTAATAAAAATATATACCTAAAACTGTCCCAACATTTATATTTATTTATTTAAATCGCTTAACAGTTGACGGAGCTATCGATGAACATACATAAAAAATATATTATACAGCTGTGGAACATATAATGTCTTCGAGTTTTAATCAAAACTAGCGGACCCGCGGTTTCGCTCGTGCTAAAAGTACAAAAACTATTTTTGTTTTAATGGTAACTTATAAGGTACCAACGATTGATTCCCCATTTAGTTTAGTTTAATTCTACTACTTTTAACCAATTACAGTGTAGTTTAGTTATTGAGTCTTTCTGGTTAGTAAGTCTCAGTAATCGCCCAGAGTTGGGAAGATGGCGATGTGTCACCCCCGAGCCTCGGAGAGCAGTGAGTCAGCGTCAGTCCTGCGCCTTAGCTCTCACTAGTCGTGTCGAACAGTCGTCTCACCGGAGTATGAAAGTGATAAGAATAGAAAATGCATTTGTGTCTGCGCGTACACTTGCACTGTAATATTTCCTGCACAGTTGAGCAAACTCAATGAGATTGGACGCCGTGGCCGGAATCAGTCAGTGAATAATATTCCTGAGATAATAAAATGTTTTATATTATCTTTGTAGTCCATGGTATCGGCTCAGCTCATTTTGTATGAACGCGCACATCGATTAGCACGATGTTGCACAGTTTTGCTGTATACATTAAGAGTTAGCAAAATAAACTGGATTTGAAATGTCACCATTTTTATTATTATTAGATAGAATGCGCTTAACGACAATCAATGCTAGGAAGCACTGATGAGGTCTAGGTTGGAGCACGTTTGCCTTGGAGATTCCTATTCCCTCTTGCCTTGAAGTGGCAGAAAAGACGGATGTAGGAAGGGTGTTTCACAATTTAGCAGTTTGTATCAGAAACATTGAACTAAAACGTTTCGTGAGTTGGTTGGATTTCAACCACGAAAGCTCTACTCTCACGTAACTTTAACTCAAGCACTCACTACTGTCTAATCGGGTTCTTTTTGAGGTGAATAAACACGCCTGTTTTGGTGGTATTAAACTTAACTAAATTGGCATAATTCTAGTCGGACACCTCAAGTCAACGCGATTCACCAAAACCTCTCTTTGCTCAAGGATCTTAGTAGCACTGGTTCTAGAACTAGATAAGTATCTATCCGCAACAGCGCTGTCATCAGCGCATCCAAAGATACCGGGTTTCTGAAGATCGTTGTTGAGTAGCAGGAAGAGTGATGCGGGAATAACGTATAAGCAGCCGTCATCGACCCGAAATGATCTCTCTCTCAGAAAATCAGACATCCAGCTACAAAACCCAGTGGTTATTTCATATGCCGGAAGCTTAATGATAAAAATGCCATGCTAGACATCAAGCCATGCCATGCAAGACAGGTCAAAAGCCTTCGAAATATCGAGAGAAACGGCGAGTACCTCACCGTCTTTTCGATGGCTTCATTCCAAGCGTATATGATATACACTAGAGTACATATAAATTGAATTCAAGTGCCTGTTTCTAATAATAACCGTGTGGCACCGGCAGCGTAGAATGTTGCCCTCCTTCCTACATCATGGGTGTCATAAGAGGTGATTAATTAAAGAAACTGGGGAACCATTTACCAGCTTATTAGGTTACCCGTAGTAGGGCGTAGGTTAGGGCTTGCGGAGATTGGCACCGACGGGATCCTCTAGGGGCCCGCCACTGGTGGTGTATGTCGCATGAAATGAACGTCTCAAATGAACGAGAATGTCACTGCAGGAACCTGACGGACTGGCTACCGAGCGGCAACGTACTGTGAGTTCCTGATGCTTGAGCCAACTATAACTGTTACGGAACCAAACCTGGTAGATCAGGTTCGGTATATTCAGCGTTTAAAATACAGCGCTCGAACTATTATGACGTAAGGCTGTTTCCGAGGTGACAAATCCAACCAAAGAACAAATCGTGCCTCCAACTGTTCCTACTGAGGAGTACCTGGTTACCATCTTCCACAATTTGCCTGTTGAGGAAAGCACCCAGGAAACAGTCGCCCTTGATTTAGAGTGGATGAGAAGGATTCTAGAAGAAGCGATTTCAGAGATTCGGAGCACTCCGCGGCTCTGTCACCTCAAATTGAATGTAGTGACGTGGGATGTCATTGAGGCGATTAACTAAATGCTGCCTCAATACCTAGAGAGCACTGGCCTGGATGATACGGCGTATCTCTCGGCTCTTTGGTATGGCTTAAGCCAAAAACGGATTTGTCGGAGCCAAGATCCCGGGCTCAGGAAGCAATGCTGCTGAGGTGGATAGAACACTGTATTAACCATGCCAGAGGTCTCATTGGCAGACTTTAAAGCTTCTGGTCGAGCAATACCAGACCAACGTGTGGTCACCTTGTCGTGGTGGGGTCTTAGTAGCATCATCATTAGACGCAAAGCCAAAAAACGTTGGGACGTTGCAGTTGCTTGCGCAAGCGATCCTGCGACGGCCCATTAAGACGGGTGAGAGCTTTAAACCAGTGAGTCCCACATGCAAAAAAAAGTTCGGATCCTGATTGTTTGCATCACTACTGGCTTAAGGGCTTTTCGATTTTACCATGCGACCTTTGCTCGACAATTCCAGGAAGCTCTCGAGCAGAGGACGCTCACGTTCCTTTTCACTACTGGGATCACTCACCTAGCTCCAAAGTCGGATGCCCGGATGCCTCTGATCTAGCTAAGTACCGCTCCATTACGTGTCTTACGACCATCTTTGAGACGATAAGATCCGTCATGAGCCTCAAGATATCCCGTCATGTAGACGAAAATAACATCATTCTGGGGTAGCCATTACACTAAGCAGATTCTTCCCATCGATTCCGTTGCGAAGCAATTGGTCAAACGCAACCGCCGGAACTTCTCTGCTGACTGGTTCGTCTATAAGAAGGCGTTAGACTCGGTGTCCCATTCAATATTCTTGAGGGTCCTTGAGGTGTACAAAGTTGATGGTATAGTTTGAGACTTCCTCGAGGAATTTGGTTTTGCCCGTCTCTAAACCAAGCTCAGTTTATTGCTGGTTTTCAATTTCGGAGAGGAGGGACAAGAGAGCTTTACCTTCTGTATATTTATAACCTCAAACTGCTGGCACCCAACGCCACTCACCTGCAGAAATTACTGAAGATCACCACTGAATTTAGTAATTCTATCAGGATGGAGCTTGAGCTAGACAAGTGTGCATGTGATGAGGGAGCAGGTTAATCATTCGGCTGAGATAAATGTCGACCCTATATAAACCGAATAAGGACCCTTTCTGAACCTGAATCGTACCGGTATCTGGGTATGTCGCAATCAATAGGGGTGAATGAGATGAAAATGAAACAGTCTGTTAGCGAAGCCTTTTTTGGTCATTTGGCAAAAATTTGTAAAAGCTTTTTGTCGGGTGCTAATAAAGTCCGAGCCTATAGCGGCTTATACCCATTCTCATGTGCACTTTCGGCGTGCTTAAATAGACTTAAACTGAATTTGAAACCCTGGATAGAAGAGTCTGCACGACTTTGACTCTTTAACGCATGTGGTGCACCTAAAATCGTATGTAATAAGGTTGTATATGCGGTGGTTGAAGTGTTTTGAGCGTCAAAACCATGCATAATCGGGATATAGTAAACGTTAGTTACATACTTCGAGACAAAGAAAGAGTCGTGCAATGGACGTAGAATATGATAAAGGACTCACTCCCCTATTCTTAGCCAAAAACAAGTGGCCGGCCCCGGTCGTACTTAGCACCTCTGACCGTGAGATCGTGTGGAAGGAGAAGGAGTTGCACGTACGCTTATTTAAAGCTCTTAATGAGCCACACGTACATAAAAAGCGTCCGTGTAATGGCTGCACTTCGGTGACCTCTTTGGGAAAACCAAGGGTTTTGTCTGTACAATACAGGATCAGGCAGTTAAGACGCAAAAATACCGAAAGTATTAAATAAAGTATTATGAAGGACGTCTATCGAGTTTGTCGCCATCCCTGTGAATCACTCAAGCATGTGCTTTCGGAATATTCAGCGCTCACTAGCACTGAGTATCTGCACGGGCACAATCAAGCAGCCAAAATCCTTCACCACGAGCTTGCCTCGTAACACAGTCTCCTGGATGAGAGGCTGCCGAACAAAACAAGCGTAACGTCTGGCTCTATTGCAACCGGTCCATCACAGCTCGACGGATCGTTAGTAGAGAAACAAACTGGCCAAGGGTAAGATGCAAAGAAATGTTGCAACTCGTCCCAATCTGCTGACTTGCCATCTGAATCGCCACTACCCGCCTCTTTTTTTACTGAGGAGTCTGGAGTCAGAGGATAAGCAGATTTTACGATATATTGAAGACCACACTTACGCCAGAACCCTCCTGGATATCACCATCGGGTCTTCTCTCAGGTCACCAACCGGCACGATGAAAGTCATCCCAGAATTGTTCACCAAAGGTTGTGGTGCAGCTTTTCTCCAAATTAAGCCACCAAAACTCAGGTCAGAACCTGTCATTGAAATGCAGCACAACTGTACAGAATCATTTTCCCGCGTATAAATCAGCTAGCGAACATCGCACCGGAACTCAAGCCAACCCTTGATGCGACGAACCATGCTACAGGATGATTTGGCAGTTCGTCTTTGCTCGCTGGGTAGTGTTAGCCATGGCCAAATTCTACCACCTATTATAATGTTGTTCAATTAGCATTACCCAGGGGTCACGTGGAGGGTAGTGAGAATAAGAAACCGATTCCGATATGACCTAATAATATAACTTTAAGGAATACACGCGTTAAGTCCCGTTATACGATATATGATATAGTTATGAAACGCGAAAGCTTAAAAAGTTATATTGCAAACGGAGTTGCCGGAGTTAGCATCTAAAGTTCGTCAGCTAGAGTATTTGCGTCGGAAGAAAGTGCGTCTTGAAAAATCGTTGACATTTTTTAAAAAGTGTCGCGATTGGAACTTGCTACCTACATGTGTTCGTATAAAACCACGTAGTGATATAGCGGATTCTGACCGTATTCTAGGCAATACGAGTGTCCGCCTGCTACGCCAATTGATTCGAAATAGCCACAAGGATTTAAATGATATACAGTGTAAATTATACGCGTTACACTTGGATTGCAGTGTTGTTATGTCGGATGGTGATTTTGAGTTGTGTGACCGCCTTCCAATTCCAGGCCTTCCAGGCCGCCGCCTGCCATCTCGAATAGAACTCTTGATGAATCCACTTTATCAGTACTGGAAAAAGGTTTGAATTACGCACCAACACCTAAGCGGGTTCCTTATGAAAATATCATTTGTAATGTCGAGGAGGCCATTATACGTAATAAAATGCCACAGTGTGATGCGGATGCATTAAGACAGGATATTGCAGTCATTTTGCGCCGCTCTAAGTTACCTAAAAGTAACATTACTCTTGAAAAACACGCAGCCCTTGGCAAACTACGCGAAAACAAAGATATCCTGGTTCTCAAGGCCGACAAAGGTAACGCCACAGTAGTGATGAATACGATAGATTATGATATTAAAATTCGGAACCTACTCGCCGACACGAATACTTATAAGCCAATCAGCTACAACCCAACTGCCCGAGTGACGTCATACACGCTCTCTAGTACAACAACATAAGGAGCTTTTTACGGACGACGAGTACAATTGGCTGCAAAGCCCTAAAATATCACAGCCTCCAAAACTTAAGGGAAGTCCAAAAGTTCATAAGAAAGACGTGCCATTGCGACCAATAGTGAGTCAGATTGATTCTCCAACGCACCACTTGGCGAAACATATTAATAAAATCTTGCAGCTATTAATTGGAAACACATCATCTTATGTAAAAGATTCTCGACATTTTATCAGCATCATAGAGGAGATCCAGCTAGAATCTGATGAGATTATGGTGAGTTTTAACGTGGAATCGTTATTCACCAATGTTCCGCTGAAAGAGTGCCTTGAAGTAATCAAAAACAAATTATATTTCAAGGGCATATCAGATCGGTACGTTGCTCTACTTCAACACTGCTTAGAAGGTAACTTTTTTCTTTACCAGGGTCAATACTATCTTCAGATTGATGGAGTAGCCATGGGTAGCCCAATAGCACCTTCCTTAGCCAACATCTGGATGGAACATTTTGAAGAAAAAGCTTTGGAAACAGGGCCTTTCAATATCCGACTATGGAAGCGATACGTTTACGACGTTTTGTTTAATTAAAGGGAATAAGAAGGAAATAGAGCAATACCTCGACCATCTTGACTCCATTCACAGTAAAATACGATTTACATATGAAATGGAGAGCGATCGTTCGCTGGCATTTCTGGATGTGAAGTTGCTTGTGCGAGAAGATGGCTCTCTAGGGCACACTGTATATCGCAAACCGACACACACGGATAGATACCTTAATGCCTCCTCACATCATCACTCACGTCATTTACAAGCGGTAGTAACGACTCTGACTGGTCGAGCCCATGATCTGTGTGACCCTGAACATTTGGATGCGGAGCTTGCGCATGTTCAGGAGGTACTTAAGAGGAATGGGTACAAAGTAGGTAGAAGGAATCTAGGTCACCGTGATACACGTACGAAACATCCAGAGGTTAATCGCCAACCTGCGTACTTGCCTTATATCAAAGGAATAACGGACAAGGTTGGATTACTACTAAAAAATTACTCCATTAAGACTGTATACGTTCCGTTTTCCAAGCATGAAAAACTTTTGCGCACGCCGAAGGATGTTATCCCGTACCAAACACCGGGTATATACAAAATTAATTGCAGCTGTGGTAGTTCGTATATTGGCCAAACCAAGAGAACCATAGCGGAGAGGGTCAAAGAACATATCACAGTTGTAAAGAATAACCAGACAGGGAAATCAGCGATCTGCTCAACTCAAATACCAATCACTGGATTGAGCTCCACCAGCCGAAGGTTTTGCCCACCGATCGAAGATACTACCGAACAATCGTTCGCGAGGCTATCGAAATAAAAAAACATCCAAACTTCAATCGTGAAGATGGATACAGGCTCTCGTCTGCGTGGAATCCGGTAATAGAAAAATTTAGATATCGCGATTTCCCGTCCGACACACCCATGGATAATATTAGCACCGTGTGTAGTGGCCATAACAAATTATTAAAATTAAATGAGGGTACCAGCAACACACTCCTCTAATCGTGGCAGGCGATGCCATCCCCCGCCAGTCTCCCCGTGACCACGGCTGGTGCAACCCGAGAAAAACGTCGGGAATAAGGTATCTTCTACCTTTAAGTAATACACGCGTTAAGTCCCGTTATACGATATATGATATGACCTAATAATGTCGTGTAAGAATGCACTGTACTATAGTACAATACACAAAATTTCGTTCAAATGGATTCAGTCCTTTTTGCGTGAAATGCGCCGATAGATTTGCTAAGTTAGGTAGTACTGCTTTTTGTACGTACTGATAAAAATAGGTATTGAGTTACACTAACTTGGAAGAAAGATATTTAATATTGTTGACTTTCCTTCAATAATTATGTTTTGACGTATCTTTTAAGATTTAACCACCGCTAGCTTTTCAAGGACTAGTTAATCAACAATATTTTGTTTTCCTATGAAAATAGAACATTTTTCTGTGATAAAAAGTATCTTTAGTAATCACCCCCACATACGTTATTACTACACAAAATTTGGTTAAAATCGGTACAGTACGTTATAAATTGTAATAATAATTATTTAATATTCATTCATTGTTTTTAAAATATTTAATGTACAGATTTTTAAAGTTACTGTTTTATTATATGATATATTGTATAGATATTATCGACAATCGATATAACATACTTATCAGGCATAATCCCAACACTTCATTTTTAAAAATAGCTACAATAGCCCCTCTTTTACGAAAAACAGTATTTTTAAGTAGGAACTAGCCTTCCTACATTGATACAATGCCCAAATTATTTTCTTAAATGCCCTTGTTTATCATATTCAGGGAGTCCGAGCATCATATCTCGTCAAGTTTAGGAGTAAAAAGTAATAGTTACATTTGCCCCCGATACGGGGTAAATGTAGCTAAAATTTGTTCTTGAAATTAAAATCAATATTAATAAGAATATACTGGGTATTTTCTAATACAATTAATTCAAAATAAGTCTTAAGTATCTGATCGTTTAAGATATTTAAACATATTTTCCGTAAATTATTCAGTAGCTGAAATACAGCTTCTCAATCCTACCTCGGGCGGAGAAAATTCACTTTTTAGATACAATAGCCCCGGTTCACCTTATATTTTATATTTCAAATGGGCCCACCATTGAATTATTATATAACGTACAGGCGCCGAAGATGGCCCGGCTCCTAAGATAGCCCACTTTTAAAAAAATACTGTTATGATTATTCGAAACATTTGAAATTTCGCGAGCTTGTGCTACTAATACCATATACAATAATGCAAGTGTATTTCATTACCCGCGCGTCGCTATTTTGAAGACAGATGGCAGTTTGCTTGGCCATGTCAAGAAGATACACATTTTATAACGTCCATTATCTAAATTCTTTTGAAAATTAACAAATTTAAAACAAATGTCTCTGCTCTAAACTGTGAAAATTCATATTTAATCTATTTATCATCGAATTACAGGTGAATGTTATTATTTTATTTCCTTTTTTGTATTTTTACGAGATTATACTCAACCCGCGTGTAATTTCCTATCATGGCCCATAGTATAATTCCCAAACATAGCCCGGGCCTTTCTAGGATTATTGAAATGTAGTGTTTATATATTTCTTTTTTTTTTTTTGTAAGTAAGTTTATAAGTAGTATAAGTGGTAGTGCCATGCTTGTTACCTTCGGGTAGCAACCGAATGGGCCGGCACGCCCCGTATAGTTCATTAGTACCACTCTCTCACAGAAGACCGGCGTGAAGTGGCAGCTATGCTGTCGCGTTTCGTCCGGTGAGTAAGAGTCCGGGAGGCCCACTCTCCTTCCCCCCTCCCTCTTCCCTTCATCCTCCGCCTTCGTTCCCTCCTCCCTCCCACTTCCCTCCCTCCTCCATCCCTCCCTTTCCTGAAAGGCCGGCAACGCATCTGCAAGCCTGGCTTGCAGATTTCCATGGGCGGAGGTGATCACTTCCCATCAGGTGAGCCTCCTGCCCGTTTGCCCCCTTTTTACCATAAAAAAAAAAAAAACTTAAAAAGCCATGAATTATATAGGCCAGAAAATAACTAAAGATTTGTTTGATACTGCTAAAGAAAAAACGGCGAAGAACACTAAAATGACAATCATAAAAACTAAACTAAGCAGACGAAGTCAGTGTGGGTTTAACCAAAGACGATGAGGAGCAATTCATAAGTCCAGAGTGCAATCAAAGTAAATTCACTTTTGAGATTCTTTTTAGTTTTTTTAGGAGTACACTCAATTAAAGACAGTAGCGTCTAATTTGTTATAATTAATTAAGTATATTTTGATTGATCTCAATGTTAATTTTCTGTATTCCTTAGATAGCCCGCCTATGAACGACATTAAAAAAATGATAGAAAAGAAGAAAAACTGATTTATTTTTATTTTGATAAGTTACTTTCAAAATTGATCTCAAAGGTCAATTTTATTTTATTTAGTGCTTTGTTTTTATTTTATACTTGATTTTCATTTTGATAGATTTAAGATAGCCCATATTTAAATTTTTGGTTGATTTTTTACCTTTTATGAATAATGTTTTGAGAAGGATGTGTTTTTAATATGATGTTTTATGTTAAAAGTGTTTAAGTGTTTATAATGCATATATTTTCATGAATATTTTTCGGGCCATCTTGAGCGACCAGCTTCCCAAGATAGCCCAATACCGAGTTTCTAAAAAGTGTTTACATTTGTGTTAAAATGCTAAAAGCTGTACTACTTTTTTACATATTTTGTTACTCAAATAAATATATTACAGCTTCCACTATGTTTTTTCTTTACTTTACTTATCTGGAAGATTTTATGAGGTTTTGAAGTTTAAGTGGGCCTTCATTGGCGCCTGTACCTTATATATTGAATATTGATATGTATTAGAATTATTATGAAAATATCGTATCACTTGCGCACAAAAAAAATAAAATACAGCTTATTAGTTAAAGTCGATCTATTAACAATCTGAACTTTATTAACAAGTATTTTTCGATGCCAAATCATAAAAAAAATAATAAAAGAAATTACATAAAAATCAGTGAAGCCGTTTCGGAGTAGTTCGATAACAAACACTGTGACACGAGATTTTTATAATATATTAGATTAGATTAGATAGACCTAATATTATGATTGAATGCTACGCTATTTATAAAAAAGCGAAAAAAATAAACTATCTCTTCGTAACACGATACATTTAATATCAGACACTTGAATACTACAAACGCATTTGGTGTTTTTTTAAATGAGTATTTAAAATAGAGATAGATTTAAGTGAACCAAGAGGAATAGTACATTTTTGAGTTTTCTCAACGGTGAGATGTTTTCAGTTTATAGTTTACAAATTTTAAATTAAAGTTATAGTAAAGGTTCACTTTTCTTCAACTAAACTTTTCTCTTTATATAAACAATAGCGACTCACACTCGATTCGCTCGGGTTCGTCCCTTAAACTAGCGCGAGCGAAGCCGCGGTTACTTAGTAATAATATAGGTTTCTAACGGCAAAAGAATTTTTGAAATCTTTCCAGTAGTTTTTGAGTTTATTCGTTACATACAAAAATACAAATCTTTTCTCTTTATAGCATTAGTATAGATTGTCAATCTATTTTATTAATGTAACGATTCTTTCCCATACAACGAATGAAACCACACAGTTGTTAATTCATAAGTCCGTATATTATTTTGGTAATAACCTATAAAAACTGTGATAGCTTTGGGTATTATAATGGTAAGTTATTATCATTCAAGAAAAACTAACTAAGTCATGACTACATTGTAAATTTATTTTCTTTAATCTTATATGTACATAAAATATAATAAATATACTTAATATGATGTATTATTATGTTATGAAGATAGTGTGAAATATAGTATAGATAGTGTGAAAATTTCCCAAACAAAGTATCATAAAGTAATAACGACGATATATTACACGTTGATTTTTTAAGCAAAAATAACGTTTTTTTTTAATTTCATTATAATATTATGTTCTTTAGTGTTTGTAAGGCAACAATCTCATCAATAATTTTCAAATGTTTTTTTATAACAGGTTCACTTTAGATCAAAAAGATTGCGCCACAAAGAAATTTTAAATAGTAATATAAGGTAATGTTATAATTTCTACATAAATTTTTCATAATTATGCACTACTCAACGACAACCATTCAACGAGGGAGGTTTACGTTTTTTTTAAATAATTTTCCTCCGCAACAAAATGAATTTTTATTCTTATAGAATCTCTTTGAAACTCGTAAAGGTAAAATAAAATGCCTAAGGTACAATTTTACAACTTTAGATACAGACAGAATTTTGAGACAGACAGATAGGTATCCGACGAGAATAATTACGAGGCAAAATGTTAGGAGAATATATTTTTAGTAAACTTATTTTAGTGTTAAATACCTGCTACAGTAAATATAAACATGTTATTTATTTAAAACTAAAAACTATAAAATAGTATTTATAGTTGCAAAAAAGGTGAAATAAATGCGATTTGTCATTTCAAATTTTATTATTTCAAATGTGTTTTTACAAATTAAATCAGTACTAAATAAAAAAAAATAAAAATCCCTTTAATAAATGCTAAAAGTTTACAAAAAAATAACTAAATTGTTAAGACATTAGACATTTTACGTTCGTTGTATGAAATACGGAAAGTGTTTCGAGTTACTAAGCTATCTCCTCAAAGGAGTTGAAATTCTAAGATTCTATCATACGAATTATAGGATTATATTAATAAATTAT
Organism: Boloria selene; assembly: GCA_905231865.2. NCBI lineage: Eukaryota > Metazoa > Arthropoda > Insecta > Lepidoptera > Nymphalidae > Boloria > Boloria selene. The sequence goes on from HG993133.1 coordinate 7,670,796, forward strand.
AAACTTTTTCAAAAATTATAACGAAGCTTCGCGTCGTTTATATACATTTTTGCAAGGAATTTTCTTTGGTTACAAAGTAAGTTTACAAAGTCATAACTTGACAATAATTTAATTCTAACTAGGTACCTACCTACATTAGGTACAGATTAGATACTTTTACTATAAATACTGAAAACGACTAAGGTTAGTAGATCTTGTATTGGATTTCTTGTTAAATATTCAAGTTAATTGCAAGAAGATGCCGTAGCCAAGAATGTTTAATTTATCCAATGCAATTGCTTCAGTACATACACGTACTTATATGTACAATTCGTGTTAAAAATAGTCGGGTGTATAAACGAATACTGCAAGAATATAGAGATAGAGTTCTGATGCTATAAAATTTCTAAAGCATATAAAATCTTATCGTCTCTTTGGAGATAAAAGTGCCGACTCGTTTTTCTTTCAAAGAATCTGTTCAAAGAATCGAGTTCAGAATCCAGGGAGTGAATGCAGCAAGTCCTATTCGTCAATGGACACATATGTATATGTACGAGTAGTTATTACTTTTATCAACTTCTCTATAATTCACACTTGACTGTAAAATTCAGCACTTAAAAACTTAATATTTCACAAGTGAATACAAACTTTATTTGAATTATAGTTCTTACTAACCTACAATATTTCTGAAATAGCCGTGCAACTACACCCCACGCGCTTGGGCAGACGAGAAAATACTTTATTTTATGTACATGCGAAATTTTAGCATTGTCCGCAGCTCAGTGCTAAGAGTCTCTGAGCTGCGGACAAATGGATAGATGGACAAACTAAAGTTATAAAGATATTTTAAATATTAATTAGTTTCTTATTACATCAACTTCTCAATTAATTATATTGAATTAGGTAAATTATATATAAAACATTGAAAATAATATCTGTTACTATATGTTAAATTAGGTAAACTTTTAAAGAGCTATAAACAGATAACTTTTTTAACGCGGTATTTAACAAGTGGTCAGCCAGAATATTGACTAATGTATCATCGAGCTTATAAAGATTCTTTTATTAACCTAATCCTAAGCAAATACCGGTGCAAACTGATCCCGTTAATGGTCGCGGTTGTGCCAAGTTGCATAAAAGCACCGTAACCAAATGGCAAACAATCCGAAAGATAGGGGTGAGCCAAATAAAGTAGGATTGCCTTTAAATTTGACTTTTGCGACCCACAGAGGCTATACAAAAATTAAATATGAATTAATGGGTTTTTTATCAAATTTAAAATGTAACTACGACGAATTTCAGTGTTATTAGTTGTTTCATGCTATAAATACTACGAAGAAGCTATAATAGAGATGTCTTAATTAGGTAATTTGTAACCGATATCAGAGTTTGTAAATGAAATAAGTAGTTTTATTTTTCTACGGAGCTTATTTAGACCGAAAAACGAACAGTTTTAACATATATAAACTGTTTAGTAAAAAAATGCGTTTCTTTACATATATAAATATATAAAAGCAAAAATTTACTCACTCACTCATCCACTCACTCTCTCATCGTCCGCTAAGAACGGATTTTATTACAGTGCCGGATTAAGGTGGTCTAAGAGCTCTCGTAAATTTGGATGAAAGTCCTTCATTTTTTGTCCTAAAACTTTAAATTAAGCAGGAAGCACCGCTAGTCTAATAACAATAATAAATATAACAGAGTTGTAAGAGAGTGGTAAACTCTATTTTTCAAATCTAATGTGCCCTAAAAATGTATGTAGTAGTGACATCGCAAAACATTGCTTAAGTAAATTTTTCAGTTAAGTTTTACAATATTTTTTAATTACTTTAAATCTACATTAGCATATAACTCACGCATTGTATCATAAACATTGTACCATCTACGTCACTGATAAAAAAGGGTCGCATCATTGCTTGAAAGCTGTTCACTAGAGCGTGAAAATATTAATAAACTCATTGTAATGCAAAACTATTATGAACATCGTGTACTAAAGTTAGTTAATTTCAGTTATTTTCTTGTTAAATATAAACTCAATATGATTTTACAGAGATATGTTTAGTATCACGAGTATATATTAGGGGAGACCCATAATAAGCAACTACATATTTTGGCCCAAGACACAATTTTACGTCTCTGAGATCTTTAAATAATAATTATATACCTACATACCTACTATTTCACTTACTGATAATCTCGAAACTAGAGAAATCGTAAATATTACAAACTTAAAGAGGGATTGAATATACGCTGAGAAAGTTTTATTTTTAATTTAACCCCTAAAGGGAAAATAAATGGTTTAAGTTATTATAAGAATCAGCCACATGAAATTAGTGTAAATCTTGAAAATAATTTCTCGAAAAATAAGAAATAATGTTGTTAAAATTTTAAAGTTTTAGGCAATACCTTCTCTGAAGATAAAATACAAGTTATAATATGTAAAGCGTATATCAAGATTAATATTATCTAACAGTCAAAAAGATCTAATTTTATATTATAAGTAGTTCTTGATAGAGAGTGGCATCAGCTAATAATATTGTTTCATCATCATCATCCGAGCGTTTGTCCCGGTTGCTGCCGTGGCTTTCCCCATCGGAGCCCGGGGTCCGCTAGCTAATAATATTGTTTATACACGACAAATAAACAAAGAAAAGATAATTTCAATGAAAAATTCAACTTCTAAAGGAGCCACGTGAAAAAATAGTACAGAAACATATATAATACAAAATATTTGACGAGCCTTAGGCACCTTCCTAATTCCTATCCAATGTAGCGAGTTGGACATACTCATATTATGTAAAGGGGTATTTCGACAGTTCTGTTTCTCACGCATTCCAAATCAAACTTTAGATTAGTTTAGGAATTCCATCTCGCTTTTGTTTCTTACATCGAATACGTCTTATTATAACATAATATATTGATTTCAAACGTATAATAAAATATATTATCTATAGGTATGTACCTACATATAGTAAAATTCTAACATAGTCTGTATGTTTAATAATTTTTGGAAATTCCAATTGAAATAGTCATTATTAACGATACAGAGACCGAATCCATCGTTTTAGAATTTTTGTCTGTCTGTCTGTCCGTGACCGTATCACGAGAAAACCACTGGACGGATTTTGATAAAATTTGATGTGATGAGAGCTGTTTCTCCGGGTCAATATAAAAGATACTTTTTACTAATATAAGGAAAATATCTCATTTCTGACAAATCTAGACTAACCCTCAAAACGTATCTAGTAATAATATAAAAATTATGGAATGTGTATTTCTATCTGTATACTTATGGGTGTACGCGCCGGTACATAAAATGTTATAATTTATTGTCTTTTTTAATTTAATAGAAGCTAAATTTAAATATACGCTTTCTTTATCTTAATATTCTTTTTAACAATACAACTTGATATTCCTTGATACCATGAAGGTACTTACAAATCAGTCAGGTTGGGTTGTACAACAATCGCTGCCGGCCGTAGTGCGGAGGATGGTCAGCAGTGCAGAGTCGTGGGACGCGGTGGTGCGAGGACGTGATGTCGCAGAAAGAAACTGCGGAACGGGAGAGGGAGATCTCGACTCCCTTCCCCGGCCGCAGGAGGCGCACCGGGCGCAGGAGAAGGGTGGACAACGCCCTTTTCCGGCCCCCATGAATGGGTCCAGGGGCGAGGAACTTGGGGAAATCCTCGCCCCCGATTTGATGGACCCGAGTCGTAGGCGCGCGCGAGTGTTGGCGCGCACCTCTGAGACGATGCACGGGGTAGTTCAACACCTCACCACCCCGTGCAGTAGACGAGGCCCGGACAGATCCGGCCAGCACTAGTGTGGGGCTGCGGAATAATATGGATTCCCGCGGCCTCACGCGCACGTGCGAGGAGACACCGGGGTGGTTTTAGCCGGTAAGAGTCCGGCACTCCCCTCCGTATTGTTTGGAAAATCTATTGTTATTTGATTGAAGAAAAAATATGATTATACCTAAAAATTAACTTAAATCATCTTGAGACACGTGTTGTCTTAACTCAAAAAAATATATAAAAAATTTGCCCAGTGTTCTTTCATCAAAAGGAAGCTTTTTAGGGGGCGCCGCAAGAAATTTAATTTTTAACGACCACCCTAATATATATGTTGGGACAAAAATAATATATAATTTTCAGGTTGTTTTATCAATATTTTAACGTCTTTAAAAGTCGAACTCTACCAAAATTCTATATAATATTTACTACAACAATATTCTTAGATATTTAGATACTTAGTTACTATTTATCTTTAGTTACTTAAAGACGATTCATCTTTAAGAAACGTTATACGGTTTAAAACTGAATATAGGTATGCTTATACTTCCTACTTAAAGTATGAGAAAATGGTGCACGTGTAGTATTTATCGCGGTACATTTCTTTCGTACACTAAAAGGACTCTAGACAACTCGAACAAGAGCTAGATTAAGTCAATAAAACTGATTTATTATAGCAGAGCAAACAGCTATAAATCACAGGCGGGCGTAGCCGTAGTATCGTTGCTCTGCATTGATATTTTATCAAGCAATTTCTAATGCATTGTCATTGACGACAGTTACTTTGTGCGCCAGCGGTTGCGGGTTCGAGTCCCACTGGCCACTGGGGCATTCATTTGTTGAGCACGAATGTTTGTACTCCAGTCATGGGTATATTTATAATATGTATGTATTTAAGATTTATATATTATGTGTAGTTTATTCATTATCTGGTATCCTTAATAAGTACAAGCCTCGTAGCTTACCACGGAACTAGATGGTGCTGTTGTAATAATGTCCCAACATATTTATCTATTCATAAAATTCTAAATGTGTCGAGTCTGTACACAAAATATTTTTTCGAAATCTTATTGAGATCAGTTAATCGTTATTATCAACACAAAGGCCGCGTCTATAGTTTCTATTATTTTTGTCTTTCTATCTGTCTAGGAACATCATAATATTATAATCCGTGAGTTCATAGTATAAAAATAGTTAATACCATACAATATATATAAATACTCTTATATCCACGTATATATTCTTTTGTCATAACTTGAGGAAACTCTAAGACGAATGACGACGATTCATTTCGACCCTTCTTTATTACCCAAGTCTGTGGCCTCGAGCAACTTATTTTTTTCTACTTACAAATTCGTGCAACTTACCGGAATGGAAGTTAAAACATTTTTAATCCCGGTCTGAATTGCCTATCTTAAGCGTAAGGTTTTAAGAGCTGTCATATTTAGCTAAACGAACGTCTGGGTTAGTCGGGAACTCAAAAGAAAGATTAAACAACCACGTTTAAAAAGAAGGCACTATACTATTTCACAATATTTTTTAACGTCAAATTTATCGAATTAAAATATTCTTTGTTTAGGGTTTAGGTTATAAATACGTTTAGCTAAGAAATAGGATATAAATTATATTTTTTTTATTTTCATACTATGTATTTTGACTAACGTTCAAAGCGTTTCTTTGACCGTTAGTTTTTTTTTATAAAATTTCCTCTGAATTTCTCTTGAAAATGCTGAAGTATGGTGGTGGAATTATAATTATGTATTACTATATTCTTAAGATTTAATTTTATGTTTAAATGCGCCCATAATAATTAACATATTTATTAAAATACTGACACAAGTGATACGATTACCTAAAATATGTTAACACCTCGCAAACCTCCAAAATTCGCATGCAATAATCAAGTTGTCGAGAATTACTATTTCCGAGGTAATTGTAGACGATCCCTTAACTTCGTAGAAATAATTTCATCAAGCCACGACCTGCGGGCGTCTTTACCGGACAGCGTGTCTACCTAAGTAAACAAAATTAAATGGGATCTCGCGTATTTTTAAAAACCGTATCAATCCAAATACTTTCAATAGATTTTTATTATATATTTTACTTTTAATAATGTATATTATCTAACACCTAATAGGTAAGATAACTTTAGGATTAATATCTATAACATATAAGTATATAGGTATGTAAATAACTAAAGATAACGTACATATATGCGATTATAAAATATTTGACTGGGAAATATTATATACAAAGTTATTCTAACGTGAGAGGAATTTAAAATGCATATAAATAAAATTCGTGTTCATGCACGATACAAGAGGCAATAAGCTCCTATGACAGATTTACGCGCCATATCGCCCGCGACAGCTGCGTTATGCCGAGTGCACTTTATGAAGTTTTGATCAGAAACCAATTAAAAATTCTTTTTGTAAGGTTTAACTGCACGGGTCAACAAATTTAACATTATTTAGGAACAAAAAATGAAATTTATTTAATAATAATTCTATTTAATAATAAATGTATTTAATAACAATTGTATTAAATTGTACACTACAGCCCCTGAATATTTCGCAGAAGATAGTACAAAGAATTGTAAAAGATTTGTCTAATTATTTTTTCTGATACAGAACACTCGAAGAATAAAAGATAGAAAAGTTAAAGGTTTGTATTAATTTAAAACTTTCATAGAAGTAGGTAAACTTACTTATATATTATTATAACTTTTTAACTTGTCATTTGTGCTACTACGACAGACCCAATCCTGTAGATAATAGATTTGAAATATGCTCTCGACAGTCGACACGGGATAGTGGTCCTTATCTTAATTACAAAGCTGTCTCGATAGTACAATGTCTTACATCTGTTTTACTGAAAATGTAAATATCTATACAAGATCTAATACCTATTTAAATTGACCTTATTACCCTTTTGAATAATGTTATGAATTATATAATGTCATCTTGTATATTTATACTTATATAGGTAGGTTAACTAGCAATAGATCTTGAGGATCTCGATTCGAGTCACGAATCAAAAACTTCTCATTGGCTTCGATCTAAATGTGATTTAAAACTACTATATTTTTCACAAGTTAGTCAATAATAAACAAATTTTGTTTAATCAAATGCCACATTCAACCTATACGTGGAACTTGTCTAAACAATGTTTAATGAATCGTATTAAAAATGAAATTTTTGCTTCTAAATCTCGCGACTTAAAAGTTGGGAGTCTAACATCAAGCGAAACCAGCTAAGGGTTTTTGCGGTAATCACCGCAAAAAGTTGCCCGACGACAACTAGATGAAGTGTTACCACTCGGGGGAACGGTTAAGCGCACCGATTAAAAACTTGGATGATTTTCTCATTCCAAGCTACTCAAAACTTTGTACGAAGCTTTCTTTATAATGCACTCAATTAACCTTGAACTTTCTATTTTATTTGTTACCTGGGAAGTAACTAAACAAAAAAAGAGTCAGTAAAAAAGTTAAAGCATTTTATTTACAGAAATATGCCTCAAACTAAATATCTATAATAAATACAAATAATAATGTAATGCATATATATTTCACATTGCTAACTCAATAGCAATTAGAAAATTGTATTAAGCGAAAGTTTATCGCATAATATTCATACTTCTATTGATAACAATACCTATTTCATCTAGAAGAGAATGTTTTTGAAAATAAAGACCTCAATTGTTTTTCTATTTCGCAAGGATCCGAAAACCAATCAGACCCTATTTCGAACTATACATTCTGCCGATTGCTACGTATGTTCAGCTCGAATGAGCTAAATAATATAAACATAATTTAACTTACAATGCATATGCATTGCTATTCTGTTAAGTAATATACAAATAATATACAGTAAATTTTAAATCCTAAATCACAATTGCGACAGATTCTCTGGATAAGAGTGCTGTCTACGGTTAAAGCATAGGGTATCGTATAAGCTAGAGCTAATATAAGCTGTAATTAATTTGTATTACTATTAATAGAACTAGGCCTCTTTGTTTTTTTTTTAAAAAGAACCTTATGTATTGGTAGAAAAGATTTCATGATCTCCAAATCATGACATTGAACGGCAATGTATGTACTTGATTTTATATACTCGTACCTATGTATGTATAAAAGTAATATGAATCTGACGGACACAGTAGAATTTTTTTCAAAAATGTCAAATATTCGCGTAAATCAAAAAAGTATTCATATAACATGTTTTCATAAATTAATCAAAAACATTTAATAAATTATTGCCATTTACACGTAGCGCATCCCTGTACTATCATTAACCTAATAATTTAGAAGCTGTATTTGTTGTTTAACCCTTCAAATTTCCCTTGCATCCTCTAGGGATAGTCCCTGGACAGTGAAGGGAAGGACTTACGAGTATGATAAGATGAGCAATATTTTATAAGTAATAATTACGGATTACGTATATAATAGGTATCTAGTATATAGTAGGTATCTAGTGCTTCTAGCCCCATATACTTATTACAACATAATTTTTTTAAATATTACAAACATTCAAATATTACAAAATACAAATAACATAAAATATGTAGCGCTCAGCATTTGCGTAACAAACATTCCCGTACATTAAAAACGACGTACAGATGAAGAAATTTTGATTAAGGTTTTATTACATTCTTCTATATTAGATAAGTATCAAATAAAAAATATAACATGGTAATTGAAAGGAAAACATTTTTACGTCTAGGTTAATATCAGCTTAGCATCATTTATAATTACGAGAACAATTATTATTATAGGTCTATTTTAAGTTTAACCTAGTTCTACTGTCATAGTAAGTAATTGAACAATCTGTAGGAAGAAAGCGGATCTGTTGATGGAGCTAAGAGTAAATAGTAGACTCCAATATATCAGAGCTTTTTAGTATACTTACTTTTTTAAAACAAAAATAACTTTTGTTGGCAAATAATATATTATTTATTTATGTATGTATTAATTCATTACAAACATTTTTTAAACTTATATTACTATCAACACTTACTAACAGTTTGTAAGTTTATACTTGAATTTATGTAACTACTATATATATTTATTAGTCATATATTTATGTAAGTTGCTGAACTTCATAATAACATGTTTAAATGTGACAACTGCGTATGTAAAGTATGCCCTTGTGTTAATTATTCAGATGCTGTCAGAAATCCAAGCATTGTTCAACACAGTCCCATTCAGTAACTTGCTAAACCATCCATAACTTAAGCAAAGTCTTGTTATAGTTTTAATACAATATAAGTACTAAGCATTATCACAATTGTTATATACCTACTTGACATTTGAAATGATTACGCAGCCCGGCTGCCGCCAAGTTAAATTTATGGAATAAAATGAAAATGTAAAACTTTTAAAGAACATTACGTAAAGTTATTTTATACCTATTTATGTGTTTGATGCCTGATATGTACTTAAGGGCTCGACTCTCTTTCACCCGAAAACTTGGTATTTTTTTCTTAAAATCAAAACCTTAATAGTGCTACCTTACGGCTAGTACATTTATCTAACATTTTGAAAAATTCTAGGAAGGATAAACTTTGAAATAGCTCATGCAGTTTTTTACAAAGCAATTATGTAGGTATAGATAATCAGTATTGCTGATGACGCGAAAATTAGTCAAATTGCTTTTTAATTAAAATATATTATTTATTAATTATCAAAATAAAATTTCCTATGAGGTATTATTTTGATAAACACAAAAATAATCCGAAAATATAAACTAAAATCGACTATATAGAATGTAAGAAATAATAAAAAAATATGTTAAATTATAATTAATTATTATTTATGACGTCCATGCTAGTCGACACAGGGCAATAAAATTTTAACAAAATGTGAGTTTAAATATGGAAAACCTACAAAGATATGCTAACTAATTTTTTTAAATACTTAAGTATAATAGTATTATAAACACATTTGTTAGAACATATATTTCGGTTATATAGTAATCGATATAAGGCAGTGATAGGCTACGACAGGCACCGTGTGCTGGCTTGAAAAAGTTTAAATCCCGGGTAATGATAATTTCTTGTGTAACTGTAAATCGACATGATTACCACTTGTCTCATGATAAAACATCAGGAGTATATGTCTGCGAGGACCTAGCATGTTCTTAAGACTTTGGTGACCATGGCCGGATCTTCTTTGGCTCGCATTGAAAGGAGGCCTCCACCACGCAGTGAGACGTTAAAAAGGGGCTGAATACAACTTAGTTACAATACTTAAAACAGGATACAAAAAGCGAAATTATTTTACTTTTAATTTAACTGTTAAAATAGTGTTAATAAAGAAACTACTTGTACAATCGGTAATTTGAAACTCATTACATTTTTGAAATTGAATAAGTTTCACCCGGTGGTTTCGAGCATGGATTTCCAATTAACTCTTAAACAAAGTAGTTTGCCCTAATAAATTTTCCTGTATCATTTTAAAGATGTATCATTTTCACAAATGTAATTTAAAATTATTATACTTATAATTTCAGGAGTGGACAGAAATATATTAAAAAGTAAGTATAAAAAATAGAAATAATTTAAAAAAGCTAGAAATTCAATAATTTTAAAACTTGTGGTGTTGTATAGAGATAACTAACCTTTAAAAGGTATCTAGGGACGAAGCCGAGTGAAACGAGGTGAAGTCGCTTATAGTAATAACAAAATAAATTACACATTATTGCATCACTTATTGTGCTACGAACTGTAGCAGTATCTTATATTTTGATAATTATATGATTGATGTATAATTAAAATATTAATTTATTATTACATTTTAGTTAGTCCAACTACAAATTATATAACCTAAACTCAAAAAATAGATAACAAAAAAATTTACTTTTCATATCTAAGTGGCAAGAGCTAATTCTCTAATTTGATTAACTCGCAGGATGCCCGTAACATAATTATCAAGCTACCAATATTTTACTTCCATTGTGATAAAAGCTACGCATCTATGTACTATAATATCTATCATATCTATTATAACCAAAAACATATTTTATGAAAAAATCGTGCACTTCACGAATCAAGCAAATAGAGACTTATTAAAAATTATATCTCTTGTATTTAATAATATTGTGTCTCTATTTACGTACACATTTTTTATGTTAAAATTTAAAATATAATCGGGCTTTAAATGGCTGTTATCTTTAATTTAAAAAAAATATTTCAGCCGGTAAAAGTATATCTTTTCATAGAAACAACTCACATATTCTCCCACCAATCTTACCATTGATTGCGAGCTTTGAGCGCACAACGCAAAAAATAAACATAAAATATTTCGTTTTAAAGTATAAATAAAAGAAAAATAGTTGTTATTTTTCGCCATACAAGTTAGTCTAATATTTTTTAATAGCTACGAAATTGGATGGATACAGCGCCTAAAAGTCATATTGTCGAATATTTTTAACGAATGTAACGATAAAAGTTATGGAAATACCTACACGTCCTAAGCTTTTTAATTAAAATCCTTTTTTTTAATATGAAATACTGTGTCCTATAGGAATAATATTATGCGTATGTTTTTGCTTTTTTAGTTTTAGTTTGTAGTAATTGAGATTTTTTTATTTATTTTTGTTACTTGTCTAAAAATATTGCCTAAATAAATGTAATATAGGTACATATACGATATTTGTATGGATAATATCCCTTTTTTTGTTTTTTTTTTTTGTTTTCGGCCATCAAAATACCTAAATAAATATATTTCAATATATATTTTTACTTAATCAGTCTTTTACATATGATTTATGAAATTAAATTACAAGTAATAACATACGTATTGAGATTAACCTAATAAATATTTTAAGACATAAATTGACGATTTAAATTACTAAAGGAAAAATTAATCTCTACAGATTATACCATAATTTGAGGAAAAAAAATCTCAAAAAAAATATCAAAAAATAATAATGAAGTCGTTTTTTTTTTTATTTTAAATTTACTTACCTTTCTGTAGCCAAGCGTAAAACGCAGCGCAACTTTATCGGTTTATAAAAAGTACACAACAACTAAGTCACAAGTCACAGAAAAAGTAGAGGGATCGAGGTGAGAGTTCTACGGTCGTTCGCCAACTTCTGATCGTTTGGGCGCGCCAAAGTTGTGAGGGAAATGATACGGGCGCCGTGCTTATATCTCATAAGGCTGGTCCTCCACGCATGCGCTACCACCATTCATGACAGGCTCTCAATGACCGCCCCCTTAATCATCACATATATAAAATTTACATACGTTGGAATAAATTGAAACTAAATGACTTAGTAGATACCAGGGCTGTTTAAAAATATTTCAAGCATGCTAACTTTGGTAAATCATGAAGCAACGTCAACCATCTATATGTCAAAATAATATCTTAATGTATGTGCTAAATATTTTCTAATAGAATATAAAAAATCTCAATCGTGATATCGTAAAGTTACTTCGAAGTCATTATCGGCATTGCCTGTAAGTAATGTATGCACGCTAAACTAACTTCAAGGCTCAAAGTAGTTTCTCTAGCGATCTATCGTTCAATAACTTTAAGATTTACGGTCTCTATCTTTTCTGAACTAAATCTATCAATACAAGTCTGTCGAAAGATAATAATGAACAACGTAGGTCAGTTACTCGACTTCCATCTAACCTAGCAGTTGTTTTAAATTATTGTTAGATATACCTACCATGCTGTGTGATATTAGATATACGTAGTATGTAGATAACACTAAACATAAGCATCTAATGATTTTATGGCCATTACACATGGACGTATTTTACCTTGTGTTTTCTCTAAGGAAGCTTTTCCCGGCTCGGAAGACAATTCTGGTCATTAAGTCTACAAGAAATTCTAAAATGACTCTTAAAGAAAATCAGATACAATATTTTATACTTAACCTACATTTATCTATATATCTCCAAAATATGCGGTTTAATTAAATTTTTTTGTTAATTTTATTCTTTTAAATACGTTACAATACCTACTACTACTAATAGGTTATATAATTTATTAATTTCTATAAAATTGTCATAGCACAGTGGAGACCTGCAATGCATATGGAGGCATAGCTAGGATAGGGAGGGATAGATTGCATGTGTGCATATGTAAATATGATCAGAAGAGTAGCAGTGACTTACCCTCGCTTCGCTTGGATGGGTCTCTAGTAAGAATAACATAATACACCGTTTTCATATACATACATAAGTCATGCATTAATAAAAACTATATGAAAAACCGTTTGGTAGTTTGGTAGTAGTTGGAAGACGGACAGATTAAGAATAAAGGAAGTTCTGTACATCTCACTTTAAAATGAAAACATTCAAGTATATCTTTTGAGTCGAAAGTAATGAAATGTTTAAGTTAATAGACGTACTTAATTTGTAGAATTGTAGGCTTTTATATTTATGATAATCAATAAGCTAAGTGACATTTGCAAAGTACAAAGTACCTAGATAAATTTATAGAAGTATAGGTTTTGTGGGGCTCACTGGCTTCCAAGATTTCAGTAATACCTGCTAAAACCCAACAAAACTTATATTACTAATGTGGTGTCACGCCTTGACGGTCTGGCAGGTCTGCCAAAGCAGACCACACAGGCAAGGAGTTGGTCCACAGTCCATTCTGCTAAAAGAGAAGTAATCTGAGCAACCTGCATGACATATCACTCAACGTAGTGCCTCCTGCGCGTTTTTTGGCTACACGCACGGCCGGATTGCCGGACGCTACTGACAACTGAGCGAGAGAATTTAGTGAAGTGTTCTTGTTTTGCCCGTTTAATTTATGTAAATAAATAACTTTCAACTTAGAAGGTAGGATAGTTCTTGATTATTTCCTTTTTAATTGCAAATTTAAACGACTTATGCGTGCTACGAGTGGCCGCCTCTGCTATATAATACATAATAAATCTATACCTATGTCTTATGACGTAGCTATCTTTTTTGTGAAGGTGTAAATGTGTTATTGGAATAGTAAAAAGTTAAAAATAGCAACAATTCGCTGTACCTAACATAAAAGTTATTCAAGTAATTGTTCCCCAATCTACGTGATAAAGCTTTCTAAGGTAAACATCATACTGAAAACAGTAAAATCTTTACAGTTTACAGCCAGCTGTCAAACTCCACTCGAGCAAATGAAACGTTAATAAACTTAACAAAACAATGACATGAGATTTATTTATTTAATTAACCATTTCGCTTTATGACACTCCAGTTTTCTAATTATGCCTCTGTATGTGTATTTTCAAACTTGGTCTCAAACGCTACATGTAGGTACATGTTTTGTAAATTATAATATGTTTCAGAATTTTTTATGATAAAAGTACCTAAATGCATTCCCTCAATAAAGCTAATTCATAATCCTTAATATTTATTACTTATACTACCTAAATAACTTCACATCATAGACATTAACATTACAAGGAGGACATTAATTTTGATTCAACTCTATAAATTGTTATAGGTATCGATAGATTTCTGATTTAGGTATGTGTCAGTAGATACCGTTGATACTTTTAAAGAGGCCCTCACTCATGAAGTAAGCCCAATACTGCTTATGAGGTGCGTAGGTACTGTTAATCATATTAACTAAGTAATACAATAATGATCTTGATTCTTGATTGAAAATACATAAAATATCCGGATACCTACTGTATGGTAAAATTAAATTTTACCTTTTATCTCCCAAGAGCTTTTTCCCTTAACTTTTTAACGAATGTAATGGAAACTCGGAAAATATTTTCTACTTATGAAAAAAATTATGGCATTGGATCCGTGTTATAAGCGTTACCTGATGATACCTGCAAGTGAAATTGGTTCGGTGTCCAGAAGTAATATAAATAACTTTATAGTATTATTATTTATACTGTGGGAGCGTGTTGATCGTAAAATAGTATGCAATAGCGTAATTAGGTAGTCTATAGAAGAACAGATAGGTGAAACAGTAGTTTACGTATATTAAATGTATAACTTCCTTATATGTATTTATTTATTTATTTACTCGTATACGGCATTGGCATCCCAGTGGTTATGCACTCGTTTGCATAACCGAGAGATGCGAATTCGAATCCGGGTCTCGCACCTCTGATATTTTTATGTACCTACGAATCTTTTCTGTCATGATTTGTAATCAAAAATGTCTCACGGTGAAAGAAAACATCGTGAAGAAACTTGCATGTCTGAGAGAACCTAGCTAGTTTTCGAAAGTCATGTGAAGTCCGCCAGCACGCACTAGGGCAGCGTAGACGATGGCTCTTATTGAAAAAAGGCCCGTGCCCTGCAGTGGGATGTTAAAAAGGACTGAATACATTACAGCAGAACACATCATTCTATAAACAACACTGTTTTTTTTTATTTTCTGACATACTTATTAACATAAGGCGGAAAATATCATAGGTGGGAGACCCGGATTAGAACTCGCATCACTCGGTTATCCAAGCGAACTGGGGTACCACTGCCCTTATAAATAAATAAAAACATAAAAGGAAGTAATTTAATATACGTAATCTACTGTATCACATATCTGCTCTACTATCTACTGCCTAATTATGCTATTTAGTTAGATGAAGTACCTACAATGTAAATAAAATAGCCTAGCTGTTTGCTAGACTCTAGTTACGTGTTCGCGAAAAACGCGAACAACACGTGCATAAAATCGAATTTAGAGTTTATTTTCAGTTTGAAGTAAACACTAGGCAAGATATCGATTGCTGATATCGACATTGAACCGTCAAGGTCACAAACTTCCGCGATGTGCTTAGTTACGTGAATGAGTAGCTATGCAGTGAGGCAATGCTATAAACACTATAATATTACACTAGTAAACTCACCGATTGATCGATCACCGAACTTTGTCAAAAATTGTATAAACATAATTAATAAAAATTAGTATTACGATAAATCCCTTCCAGGATAGATTAGAATAGTCTATGTTCATTTTTTTTCTAATACCTCACTTTATATTAGCTTGGTAGATATAAGACTAGGTCTAGTCAGACTTTGCGATCTCATACGCGCTCCATCTATCGAATGTTGACGGAACTAAATCATAAACGTTAACCTTAATTTTATGCAACAGATAATGACATAAAAATTAAAAATTTGACCATTGATAGCCATTCCCTATTAGAACTCCATAAGTTAGTATGGAAAATTGTGGCGTCATTTGTTTGATGACTATTACTAACAACAGTTTTTTTAACTCGAAATTACCCACGAATTTTTACCCGTAATTTTCCTCAAAATAATTAAGTAAAAAAAAGCTCCTTATTTTCTTTTGGAACTCAAAAGAACATTATACTGAAAAATCTGTAACAAAACTACATTATAAATACTAATAATGTTCTCCGACCGATTCCGGCCATGGCGGCCAATCTCATTGAGACTACGCGAACTACGCAGAAGATTTATAAAATCGCACACAAGTAGCAGCGCACAAGTGTACTCGCAGTCACAATGCACTCTTTTTTCCTATCACTCTCATACTCCGATGGGACGACTACTCAACGTGACTAACTACGTGAGAGCGAAGACGTAGGACCCACGCGACGGTTTTACGTGCTCTCCGAGGCTCGGGGGTGAAACACTTTACACTACCATACTTCCCAACTCCCAACTAAACTTGGCCCGACCAGGGACTCGAACCCAGGACCTCTCGATTTTGAAAGCCGATTTTGTCTGCCTAAGCCCTAATAATTATAATTACTAGCTCTTCTCCACTCTGCCATAAGGCTTTTTATTTAATACTCTAAAATGCTATGTACTTAATTGAAAACAAACCTTACATTTTTCATAAAATTTCTTGTTCCAATGAACGAAAATTAATGTAAAGGAAAGTAAATAGTTCGACAGTTGTACGATATCTTAGACTGTGGTGTAACTTTACTGCTAAGTAAGCCAGTAAAAAGATGGTTAAGAAAAAAGAACTCGTGCACTAACCTCGTTAATAGCCTATATTCGCTCTAGCGATGGCGATCCTATACTGTATAATAGTGTATGTACACACAGAACTTAGCAAAGAGGATCGCGGCTAAAGTCTTCTTCTATTTCTAACGAATGCTACTGCTGATTACAATTTAGCCAAGCTGAACTTTGCTTGGGTTGCGATTAGGGGGAAGTCCTGGAGGACTTACCGGATACTTAGGGGTTTTTTCCAATAAAAAAAATCGAAATCATGTTTAAATTTATATTTTTAAGTTTTCATTGTTCGTTTTGCTTTAGAGTAGTAACATTACAATCATGATTCATTATGAATAACATCATTGTATTATTTTAAATAAACTTCTAAATATTACTTCGTACAAAAAACTACTAGCCTTAAACTTTGTATCACTCTCCTCGGTAAGCTGGATGGCTCTGCTTTGTAACCAACACCACCCATGCCTCACTACTTAGGCTCATTCTAACCAAGACCTTGTGTCTTCTAACGAAATACTGCGATTTTTTCACGTTGATTTTAAAAGTGTCCGGCTCTAGAAGCTTGAGCTGTCATTTATTACGGGACTTCCCTGTATGAAAGAAATAGAGTGGCGGACTTTATATTCTCGTACAATTCATGAATCATTTTAATTCGTATAAATAATACGAGGTTTTTAACCAGCGCTCCCCGTTTTTAGAGAAATATTTATATGCTGCAATAGCTGTGTATAGATTTTTTTATTTACCTACACCGCGTACAGTACCGCTACACGAACCGACATTTTATGTCGACAGTGATTGACATACTCTATGTATCGATAAAAATAATGTCAACATTTATGTAACCAACCCATTATTCCCATTTATAGAAATAGTAGAGATATCACTAAAACACGAAACAGATTATTTTAAAAAACAAACCCAAACAAATAATTGGATACAACCAACCGGAAAAAGGATACGCTGATTTGTAAAGAGAAAGAATTTAATGACAACAAGAAACTCGAACAATTATAGCCAGGCGGGTTTATAATAAATTATTTCTTCCACTTCAGTTGTAATAGTTACTGGATAAATGAACACTATATCAAATGATATTCTAATTAATTTGACAATTATAAGTAAAAATTATGATTTCTTTAAAACAGCGTACTCTACGTAAAATGGAAAAAAAACCTTCGTAAAGTCGAACGGAATAGGATAGTTAACAGATCCAAATTTTTGGGGAGGGAGTATAGGGAGTAGGGAGGGAGGTGAGTATGGATCAACCGGGGTAAAATCCCCGCGGTCAAGTCCCAGAGCTCTCATAACAGTGATATACAAAACCCAAGACTTTTCACAAATAGGTCCAGTATTTTTCATAAAAAAATTAAATAACGTAAACCGAAAAATTAAAATCTAATTAACTAAGTATTATTTATTTATATATGCAAAGTTATATACTCGTACATACATAACGTATTATAGTAATAGATACAACGAAAATTATTTGATATTAATTATTTAATTTACTTTTACTTCTACTTGGTACACATTGAGATATTATGATGTATGACTGCTTGTTTGGTAAGTATAAGAACATTCCTATACGAATCTGTTCTTATTTAATTGAAGTAGTTGTGGTTGTGGTCTTATATTTTTCATTTATTTGTAATTTCACAAATTTCATGTTTTTTAATAATAATTAAATATTGATTAAAATAATTAAAAAATTAAAAATTTGATTCAATTCAATTCTCTTGTTAATAGCTTCAAAGCGTGCCAGTTGAGCACAGATTATTTCGCCAGTGTCACGTAGAATTATTGAAAAATTTGTCAATAGACAGCCCTGTGTAACGCACACGCTTGGATAACCGAGTGATGCGGGTTCGAATCTGGATCTCGCACCTCTGGTATTTTCATGTGCGAATCATTTCTAAAATGATTAGCATTTGTCTTACGGTGAAGGAAAATCATCGAGAGGAGAAAACCTAGCAAGTTTTCGCAAGACATGCGAAGTCAGCCAACCCGCACTTAGCCGACGTGGTAACAGGCTGATGGCCTGATCCCCCTCGTATTGAAGGGAGTCCAGCAGTAGGACTTTCAAAAGGTTAAAAATAAATACATAATAAGGTAAAAATAAAATTAAGAAATAAAAAAAAATATGCGTGATCTTTATAAGTCCTCTTCTTAGTGATCCACCTAGGTATACACTAAATTCTATATTTGGACTTATGTTAAACTAGCGACTCGCCCTCGCTTCGCTCGGGCTCTTCCCTAGATTTAGCACAGGTAAAGCCGCGGGATCTGCTAGTTATGCATATAAACCTTCCTCTTGAATCACTCTATCTATTAAAAAAAACCGCATCAAAATCCGTTGCGTAGTTTTAAAGATTTAAGCGCACATAGGGATATAGGGACAGAAAAGGCGACTTTGTTTTATACTATGTAGTGATGAAGCTATATTTTTTAAAGCTTGTTATTCATATCTAAAATTTTAAAGAATTTTGAAGCAATTTCACAATGAGTCTGCTATCCCTGCAAGTCCCCCAAAGTATTTTTAATATGAGACAACTATATATACATATAAATAATATTTATATTATGTAATATGTATTTAAAAATTTATATATGAATATAAAATTTCATCAACTATCTGGTATTATTCGTAACACAAGCCTCGTACCTTACTACGGAACTAGATGGTGTTGTTGTAAAAATGTCCCAACATATTTATTTATTTATTTATCCTCCACGAAAGGCAAATACGCCTCAAAGTGCAACTATCCCTTTTTAACGAAAAAATAGAGCACAATGAAAAAGTAAAGTCGATATAGAGAAGATTATAATTATAAGTCCTTCAAAAATCCCTGACCATGTCGTAATGAGAGATTGATTTTTTATGTAATTGGAGATTTTCAAAAAATAGGGCAACTAATCGACTTTTACCCTGTAATACTTAATAGGAGGAAAAATACAAGATCAGCTCAAAACCAATATAAACAATTTTCACAATTTCCGATACTTTACCTAAGGTAACCCTTTTTACGAGAGACCCATCAACAGACATGGAATTATGACCTGTGCTATTTATAAGTTCTCCTGAGAGCAAAATTATGAAATTAAAGTTAAATGCCTCTTCAGCAGATACCTACCAATTATATAATTTAATTTATGACTTAACGCAAAGAAAAAAGAATATCACAATACATTTATTCAAAAATTCTTTTAATAAATGAAATCTAAATAGTACCTACACATAAAGTAAGTTTAATTATATCAGAAAGAACATTTTAATATTAAAGACGGAGACGGTACGAACATTCAAGCTCTCGTCTCTAATAAACGCTGTTATGCGCTGAATCTACGAGTATGCCAGCTTTCATTAGTTTCCTCTTTATCTTTTTAAAATTTATTGTCCTTGTTAATATAAAATGAAAGTGTCTCGGATTATATTTAACAAAACAAAGAATAGTTTAATGTTTATTGATAATATTTTATAAGAAGTTGCACTAATTATTATTATCTAAAGTTCATAAAAATAAGAAGAAATAAGAGTAAGACACTTGAAATTCAAAAATATGTGCCCTAAAATTTTCACGTCTCCTTAAATTTTTACGACGCTAGCAATTAATACGACAGCAATTAATATTTTTATTGTCGGCAGTTTGATCATTAATATTAAATCTCTCCATAGAATTTAGTTTTTACGTCATGTCTATCTACTTATCGCTTTTATTTGAACCCAATAAAATTATATTATGGTACAATAATTAGAGAATATATGCATTTGTATACTGAGTGAAATTATTTATTACATTGTACACTTTGTACTAAGACACTTGTAACATCCTCTTTGCAATCAATCATGGTGCTTTTCATGTCGAAAAGAAAGTTTTTCCCTTAACGTTACTAAGTTAATTTACCAGTACAGTTTAACAAGAAAATACGCACTACCAACAGACGTATTGTGTATTGAACCCGAAAAAAATAGTTATTAAACTTCATGTCTGTGTCTTATTGACTTTTTGTCTGTTTGTATGTTAACATCGGACAAAAATTGTACGGGATCGATCTTAAACAAATAGTAATGATAAGTCGAGTCATCACTTTACATACATTTTCATACAAAAGTACTGAACTAATTTTAACTCGACTTTTCTTAGTGATAGATTATTCTAGGATTAATTTGTTTTTGAATTAATGTTTAGGAGCACCTTTACTACAGGAAAATCTTTTATTCTTACAGGTAAGTACAATAATTAACTCCATAAAGTAGTCTTCTGAAATGAGGGGTGAAACTTTAAATGGGGTTCAGCTAGTAAATAATTAAATTCTTTATTTCTTATCACAAACTAAAATTACAAAATAGTACCTATCTACTGCCTACATAAATGAAATACCAAACAGTATTGTAAAGATGAATTTCACAAAATAGAGGAAATAAAGATATTAGTAGGTATATGTTTCTGTTGTCGTGGTAGCTTTTGATGTTATTGGTATTGTTCGTACCAGAGCGAGGAAGGTCTCTATAGGAAAGTAATGGTTTAATCTTTGATTATATACATCAAAGGGTTTAATTATTGTAACAATCAGATTACTTTTTCAGGTAAACTTGCAATGGTAACTAGTTATACATACTATGTATTTCTATATACCAGTGTATATATTATATTTTTACATGTAAATAAGAACTATGTGAATAATGACAGTTCAGATTGTTGCCATATCCACATTTCCGATAGTAGTACCTATCTTTGATAGACAACGTTATGCTAAGTCTTAATCATAGAGAAAAGTAATATTATACTTTAAATAGAGAGCCCTCTCTACCGTTTTTTTTGCCAACACTAAACTAGCGCCATCTGTAATTTTTCACCCCATGGCCTATACTAGTCCTTCTGATATCATAAAAATTATATTTAAAATTAAAGTCGATCGATTCTAAATGTGTAAATATAGTGATGATATTATTATATCTATAAACATTAAAATAATAAAAGCAAGAAAAATATATTATACTTAACATCACCATATTTACAAATTTAAAATCGATCTACTTAAATTATTAAGTAGGGTTGAAGACTGTCGTTCTATGTAATAAATAATACAAGAAAATGTTATTTTTAAACTTTATTTTGTATATTTTTAGCGTAATACAGTTGTTGTACAACACAGCTCGCCGCGCGTGGCATTACGTAGAGCGTAGACATGAAGATCGTAGACATAAAATCTTACCTCTGGTCATACAGACACCCAAAGACACAACGGCTTAAGCTAGGCATAATTGCTTAAACTAGACAACACAAAATAAAGCGACCTTTAGACTGCTTATTTAAAATAGTGTCAATATCATATAACTAAATTAAACCCAACTAAATTTTAAAATATTTAATATTTTTATTAACCGTCAAAATAATAAAATTTAAAGAAGTTTAAAATGTCAAAAAAACAAAACAATGTTGCAAGCTATCCAATTCACGCATTTGTATAAATTTATTATTTGTTTGAAATGCTGGTTCACTAAAAAGTAATAATGAAATATATTGATTCAAATATTTAAATTGTTATTTTAAGCAATGAGCAGTATTATTTTTATGTGGCATTATGCTTATTTTTTTTCAAAAATTAAATCATTTTTTGCATGCAAAGTTTCGTATGCGTGTATTGAACTGCTTGATTGACGATTGCGACCGTAGCGACATCTCTTACTATGACTTATAGTCGCTGATAAATTTAAGCAAAAGTTTTGGGCGACGAGAAATAGATGACACTACCAATTTTTTATCTGTTGTCGATGTTCTAAGTTTCCAGCCCCTGGTCTTAATTAAGCTGTCATATACATGTCACCAGCAACAAGACCATTTATGTATAGACCAAAATCTTGAATAAATTTCAATTTACTCAAGATTCAATGTAAATTAGCTAAATTAGCGATGTTACAAACTTTTGGCAAATTTAAAAGTAACAACTTCCAATTAAATATTCAAAGTTTCATTAAAACAGCACCAACTCTAACAGGTAGGTATATGTTAAATATTAATTCTTGCTTTCTATACAGCTCTTTTGATTCTCTTTAAAAACTAACTCGTAATATTACTAGGGCATAAGTTGTATGTTTATTCCTGCTATAAAAGCTCCACTTCCTACACGAGAACTTTATTTCCACGTCTCAACAAATAAGTAATTACTATTAAATAATAAAATATAAATGCATATTACTATTCATTTCAAAACTGTTCTCAATAATTCCCTCAATAAACTTCGAACTCCCTTTAAACCAAATAAAACTATTGTGATTTATCAACTATGTTATTGGACCGTGGTGACATGAGGCCGCGACAAATTAACATTTTAATTAAGTATATGTCAATCGAAGTGACCAACAGTGAGCAGCGATGACGCTTAGAAAATTACTATCAACAACCGTGTGACATCCAATCGAGGCTTCGACAAGCACTTAATATATTGGTAAATTGGACACATAATAGCCTTCGTTAATTCGCCCGCCCTAACGGCGCGCAGAATCCTCTCACAAAAATTTACAATAATATACAATAATTCTGAGTTCTGCTCATAAACTAAAGGCAACTGATAAGTAATGACAGTCTAGCACAAGATTATGAAGATGACCTATATTAAATTATTAATCGCGTTTTGCAGGCTTTTTACTGGATATTACACTTCCTCACACTCACATTCAAAAAAATAATGTTTGTCTTACTAAAACTAAAAACACGTAGCTAAAGTATCTTGTACATTGACCCGATTAATAAATTATCACTACACAAAAACTTAAATTTCGATCGACACTTCTTGCGTTAAATACACAAACACTAGTAGACAAAAATATCAACAATTGAGATTATAATCATATAGAATAGACCAAAATCTGTTCACAATGCACACAACTGATGTGGGTTTAAATCCGGGTCACGCACCTCTGGTGTTTTCGTGTGCAAATCATTTCTAATACCATTATCGTTTACGGTGAAGGAAAACATCCTGAGGAAACCTGTATGTCTGAGAGAACCTAGTAAGTTTTCACTCAAGTGAAAACCGTCTTCAGCGTGGGACATTAAAAAGGGTTGAATACTGTATTATGTATACAATACGTAACAGTCGTCACGTTTAAAAACCTTTTGCGTATAAGTTTCATTATTTTACTATTTTATATTAGTATATACTATCATTAGCTACAACTTTTTTACTTTCAGATAATGTCCTTCAAAACTCAAAATATGAAATTAAAAATTAAAGAAACATTGGATAAGGAAAGTTTACGTATCCGTTCTTTAGAATATAATAATCTCATCGCTTACACATTACTGACCTTTTTAGTTGTAACTGCAATATACTTTTTAACTAAAGATTGGAAAGGCTTTACAGAGCCAGAAGAGGTCGACCTTGGTTCTGTAAGGATTAGTACTCGTTCTCCATACCGTCGAAAACCAAACCGAAGATCAAATCAGTAAACTGTAAAGTAATGAACTTAAACTAAATTATATTATATTTATTAATTAACTTAAAATGCTATAAGTACTATTGATTAACTCTAAAGTTACTTTAGTTTCAAAAACCGAACAGTACTGTACTCGTACATATTTAATCTATATTTTTACTATCAAATTTAACACCCAATGCTTTCAACTCCCTGTAGACAACACTTAAATTTGCAAAACAAGCAGTTTTACTTTCTTCTCTTCTATTCACACTTGTTGAAGCCAAACCAATTAACAGGCCCTTCTGTACTAAAAGATCTCCAGCTCGCACAGGACATTTTCCAACAGTATTCACGCAGACTGTTTTATTTTTATTTAGAGTACGTAACTCCTCGAATGAAGTGTTATTATTATTATTATATTCGGCAAGTTGCAAAGAAAACGACCTTCCACCCCGATATGGTCTGCCAATAATATAAAGTTGCTTGTCTGCATCTATTTTGGTACCAATGTTAATGGTGTTAATGCAATCGCTAATGTAATCTAAAGTTGACAAAAGAACCAAACTATTTGTTATTACGCCTTCGTGGGGAATGAAATCCACAGCATCTATTGAGAATCCTTTCTTACATCGCGGGCTGGAAAAAAAGGTAATATTAAAATAAATTATAGATGGGTACCTAAGTATATTATACAGACAGTAGGAAAAAATTAGTTACTGTACTTTGTAGGACTCCCCAGTCTTAATAGGATAGGTCCAGATTTTAAGCACACCTCGTTTGCTAGCACAGACGAAATTGATACAACAGCACCTATACATATCAATTCGTTTGATGAAACCGAATGAATTCTTGCAGCGTAAGTATGTTCATCAGCTTTAACCATATTACAGTCCATTTCAATATTGCTATAAATCGTACTAGAATCAAATCCTTTATAATAGAAGATTAAATTATTTATAACAAGAGCCATTGTTGTTACAAATATAGCAAGAAGCAATGAAATTATTCCGATTTTACTATTTTTTGACCGATCATCCCATGGCAGATTAATAAAATTAAAGCTAAATTGATTCTCTTCTATATCGGGCCGTTCAATTACTTTATTACTTTCCGTACCGTTCTCCATTTAAGATATCTATTAAAGACGAGTAGTAGTTACTACTTACTAACCCAAAAAACCATCGCGATTATTTGTTTTTGTGATTATTTATGTCAAAATTCTTGTTAACTTCATAGACATATTTAGTCATATTCACGTCACGTTATATAGTCTTTACCTACAAAAATAATTTTAAGAATTGCACATATATTCATAATATTATATTTAATTATTATTGTTTGATACTATGCATATATGCCTAGTCAGCTTCGCTGGGCGTAAGTTAAGATAAATTATTAAACGGTTTTTATAATTTTCTTAGAAAATAAGAGTATCCTAATTTACCCCTTATAAGTTATAACATAAGCTATCTGCGAGTGAAAGTCCCGTCAAAATAGGTCTAGCCGTTTCAGAGGATAGCCCGAACTAACAGACAATTTACATTACACAGTTAAAATTACCTAATATAATTTCATTTTAATGCATGATAATATAGATATATATCTGTTTATTTGAAATTAAAAACAGAAACTTCAACTTTATTTATATGTACCTACTGATGCCCTGATGCTATAACTTACCCATACAATGTACGGCGCGGCGTTCACTACGATTTTTTATCGTCAGTGCAAATGAACTGACTGAGTAATGAAGCTAAATAGTTTCAGCCTTCAGGTACATGTTGTTAAAAAAATGTATGCTGTGTATTATTTTTTCAATTTCTACTTGATATCTTACATGCAACTTAGGATACTTCATACAAAGTTTCATGCAATGTTTTGAATAGTACCTAAATATTATTTCATATAAACTTTAAAGTATTTTTCCCCACGTTATTTTTTTCTGATGAGTCAAAAATATGTCCGCTAAGTACCGATGACATGAATTCATCTCCTCGTCGCGAGCTCAATATTTATCCTTATTTTAAATAGTTTTAGAGCTCATTCAATTCAATCAATGGAACTTATAGCAATCTTTTCTGCATTAACCATAGTTTAGGCTCAATCTTGTTACTCACCATAATGTAACTTAATATATACCTACTGAGAACTCAGTTGCATAGAAAAATATAGACATATAAGTCTTTTTCGCGTCTTGTGGCCAGAGAGCTTACAGTAACGAAAACATTCAAACTCAAGTGCAGTGACTAACATCACGTGATTACCGCAGGACCTTGCGCATGGGCGTGGGACTTAAGAGGTTCAAGCTGTTATTTATCAGCTTATAATGAAGCAATGGGTATTACTCTTATATTCGGATCTTTTTAACGTCCCACTACTGGACACGGGCTTTCCTTTAATACGAGGTGGATCAGTCATCAGGCTATAGTCCACCACGCTGGCCACGTGCGAGTTGGCCGTTGACGGCTTCACATATCTTTCGAAAACTTTATAGTGCGATTGGTAGTGATGGTTTTTTTTTACTGTAAAGGCAAATAGTAATCATGCTTTTAATGATTCGCATAAAAAATTCGCATTCGCATATCTGAATTCATACTTCTGATATTAACCCGCTTGACTATCTGTTACTATTAAATAAATACAATCTGTCATGTGGTAAAGTGAAATGTTGCGTCACTTTACCATAATAATATGATAGTTCCCATTGTTCCTTTTATATTAAATATGACAGGGATAGCCGATAGGTCCATTTCATTTTGCAAAAAACTTCTATGGCTTAAACTTTGAACTTTGAAGCATAGATGACTAATAAAACTTTGAAGTATAAAACTGACATTTCAAGTTTGTCAAACTTCAAAAATAAGAAACTTTGCCTTTCCCTATTGGGGATAAATTTTAAAAACAAAAACTAGAATAAGAAATGTCATAACAATAAGGAATTAAAAGAAACACATCAAAGTATAAGTATTTATTATGAATTTATAACTAACAGATATTTATTAATAAACAAAATGCCTACTGTAATATTGTTAGATGTTTCTCTATCAATGTCCCGGCCGGTACCAACGACGGATACAACAGAAAGCCACACGCGACTTACAATTGCTTCAGCGGCTATAAACACATTTTTGGATTATTTATGCAATCATGCCAAGCTAGAATATGTAGCACTTGTAACTTTTTCGTCTGTTTACGAAGGTAACACTTAGGATAAATACCAATTAATATACAACAACCTATTTAGAACAAACTATAGAAAATATTTTTCTTTCAGTTGCTGTACCATTCACTCGAGAATTTGATAATATACGAGTTAGGTTACCCCAGTTAGAAGATGGGGATAAAACATGCATTGAAGCAGCACTTCATGGTGTAAACCAATTGATCCTTACTGAATGGGGTTACCAAACACCAGTTCAAATAATCTTGGTATAACTATAACTTACTCTATGTAAAATTACTCTATGAAGCTGATGCTGATGCTTATTTTTCTTAATAAACCATGTTACAAGTTTACATTAGTTTAATGATATAATTATTAATTATCTAAATAAAGATATATGATCTTGGTTGAGATAAGTCTAGCCAAACATTTAATACCTGTTAGTACAGACAATAATAATTTTGGATTCTATTATTACTATAGTTAACTGATGGCAGTTGTGGAGTGGGAGCAATTGGCAGGAACCGAATTATTCAGGCTTTACCATTACCTCCAACATATCCTGGAAAAATACATATTTTACCAGTAGTGTCTCCTCATGACCCTTGTTTACAACATGGTAAATATAATATACGTTATATTTTAAACTCAGAAATAAGTTTTAATTAGTTATTTAATATTTTCTAATAGACATAATTGTTATTTCAAAAATGAAGTTAGTCAATAAAAGTTAATTAGCTTAATTTTAAAATAAAAATAATTTGCTATTCCAGCTATGCCTCTATATCAAAAGATTGTGGATTTAGCCAGCAATACTGCAAATTCCTGTACTGGAAATATAACCAGAGGTGCCATTTTCTGCCCTGATCAACTTTCAGTACCTGGTGTATGTATACTAGAAAATTAAATAAAATTTTAAGCTTTTTTTATTGTTGGGAAACACATTAAAACATGCCACCTGTAGAAAACAGGTGGTTATATGGGACTCACTGGCCTAAAGATAGTACTACCTACTAAAACCCAACTGACCTCACCTATCTTAATGGGGCCTATAATGAGCTCTGCCCACCACACAAGCACACAAGCTTGTGTAAGAACTTTTTCATAAAAAATAACTTTGTTACAATCAAATATTATTGCTAATATATAGTATACTTTTAGGTAGTGACAGCAATGACCCGTCTGTGTGAACAACATTACCAGGAGTTCTGGTGCACACTAAAATGTGGTCAACTTGAAACAAGAGTACAACTGTTCCCAGCACCACAACCTGCATCTCATGAAGGCTTATCGGCAAGCTACACATTATCCAATCAGCTCCATGTCATAGGATTTTTGCAACAGCAAGATTTAGGTATTGTAAGATAACTGTATATTACTATATTTTTTTTATTGAAATTACTAAATATTAAAGTTTACATAATAAATAGTGGGAAGTGTTTTAATATCATTTCTAGAATAGACATTATATTTTATGTTTTTTTTTTATATTCTCTTCTATATTACATTTTATTATTTACAATATTGTATGTATAAATCTAAGAAATTGAATCTTGTCAAACATATATTTTCAATTATTAATGTTGATGATGATGATAATGATTGATGGTAATTTTAATTTTTTGCACAACAGGCACACCAATGGCTTTAAGTAAACATCTTGTGATACCTCAAGCTCAGGTTAGCGGTAATACTTCAACTCGTGAAAACTATGGCTCCAAAACACCTACAAAGGTAATTAAAAAGAAACTAATTCCAGAGTTTTAAGTCATATGATATGAACTAAATAATTCCCAACTCCAACTATTGGAGACCCAGCGAGGAAATGAAGTATGTATCTATTAATTCAGAGTAGTCCTATCTATATGCAAAGTTGGTCCAAACCTGTTTTAAAGTTTATTCATATTTGAGTAAAAAATCATATATTAAATAATATTTAATAATATATATATATATATATATATATATATATATATATATATATATATATATATATATATATATATATATATATATATTTATATTTAATATTTATATACTTTTACTCATTACTAAAATATTTCATAATATCTCTAAGGAATACTGTCTAAATACAAGTATGTTGTTCTATCATAGCTCAGATGGCTTCCGCTTAAGCATTCAAGTGAGTTGAAAATAGAAACATCATAAAATAATGCAATAGCTATTTACATACTAAATGTTTAATGTACTTTATATTATACTGTTATAACTAATACGCTAGATGAAAATCAACCAAGGGAGCAGGCAGGTTTCAGGAGCGGATATTCGACCTTAGACCACATACATGTCATCAAGCAATTATTTGAAAAAGCGAAAGAATACAACCTAAAATTCTATTGCTGTTTTGTCGACTACAATAAGGCTTTCGACACAATAGAACATGACAAGATCTGGCAGGCTCTAAAGAACCAAGGTGTGGAAAACAAATATATCAGAATAATAAAGAAAATCTATGATAATAACAAAGCAAAAATAAAACTAGAGAAGGAAGGCAAAGTGTTCAGAATAGAAAGAGGAGTACGCCAGGGCGACCCCCTTTCACCAAAACTTTTTACAGCAGTCTTGGAAGATGTCTTTCGTCAATTAGACTGGGAAAAATGTGGAATATCAATTAACGGGGAAAACTTATCGCACTTGAGATTTGCAGATGATTTGATTATTTTATCACCAACAAGTGAAGGGCTACAGCTTATGCTAAATGACCTAGACAGAGAAAGCCGCAAGGTGGGATTAGATATGAATGCACAAAAAACTAAAGCTATGACAAATGGGAAACAGGAACCTATTTGGATCAATAATAACGCTATTCAATATGTCAATGAATATGTCTACCTAGGCCAGATAATTTCTCCTTCAGATTTGACCTCAAAAGAAATCGACAGACGCATCGCAAATGCTTGGAAACAATACTGGAGTCTGAAGGAAATTATGAAAAATAGTGAAACTAGGATTACCATCAAAAGAAAACTGTTTGATACGTGCATACTACCTGTACTCACTTATGGTTGCCAAACCTGGGCACTCACGAAAAAACAAATCCAAAAGCTAAAAACCTGCCAAAACTCCATGGAAAGAAGCATGATTGGAATAAGACTATCTGATAAAATAAAATTGACAACCATAAAGAAGCGTACGAAAACAAAAGATGTAATAAAAACAATAAAAAGGCTTAAATGGAAGTGGTCAGGACATACCATTAGAGGAAGGGAAAAATGGTCAAAATTAGTAATGAATTGGTTTGTAAGTCACAAGAAAAGGAAAAGAGGTAGACCATATAAAAGGTGGATAGATGATATTAAAGCGGTAGCTGGTAACACATGGACAAGGGTAGCTAATGATAGAGAGAGATGGAAGCAGTTGGAGGAGGCCTTTGCCACCTTTTGGCACACAGACAGGACTGTCGATGTATAACTCACTAGTATAACTTATTTTGTTAATGTTAAAAGGAATGTGTAATAATGTTTAACTAAATACTGTACAGAAATATTGTCTGAATAAAAGGCTATTATTATTATTATTATTATTATTATATTATACTGTTATTAATTCCTTCATTTTTTTCACTAGGAAGGGAGTAGCACAGAAGGCACATCTACTGAGGAAGACATGTCTGATCCAAGCAAAGTGCCAAATTTTTGCGTTCTTCTACATGGCGCGCTTAAGGTTTGCATGTAATATATTGTTTTATGTGAATGTTAAACAAAATGTCTTCTTAAATAATATAATGTTTTTAATAACTTATTTTAACAAATTTTTTTAGGTAGAAGGTATGTCAGCAATAGTCCAACTGGGTTCGGACTGGTGGGGCACGCTGTCCGCGTGGTGCGAGGTGTCGAGGGCGCGCCGCTCCTGCCTGCTGCTTAGTGTGCTCCGGCCTGGGGCCTCCGCTGCCCCCTGGCTCGGGCCCCTCGACCAGTTGGGGCCTGTCGACGATAATAGCACCCCCAGTAAGTAATATAACTTACTACCCAGGGGTTACTTCATCTTCAGCCCTTTTCAACGTCGCACTACTGAGCACGGGCCATAGTCCACCGCACTGGCCTAGTGCATGTTGGTAAACTTCACATGTCTTTCAAAAACTTGTTAGGTTTTTCTCAGACATGCAGGTTTCCTCACAATGTTTTCCTTTCACCATAAGATAAGTGATAATCTTGTTAGAAAATGATTCGCACACGAAAATATCAGAGGTGCAAGACTCGGATTTGAACCCACATCACTCAGTTATCCAAGCGAGCGCGAACCGCTGGGCTACCACTGTCGTGTTTACTTACTATTGGTTACTCAACTTCGCTTAAATCAAGAACTTTGTACTTTATTTGAAGTAATTGAAGACGTAAATGAATCTAGAAGATGTCGCATTTTCGCAGTTGTAATACTTAATACAGCCAAACTTATGATTGTTATAGTTCAGTTCACTTGACAGCCATTATATGTATGTATATATATGCACTAAATAGTAAATACATTACAAAAACTTGGAACTCAATTATTTTCGAAATTATAATTTTGTGAGTGTGACGTATCCATTCATGTCTTTAATTATGTGTATAAGGCATAGGTTAATTGTGTTTATGGTCAGTCAAACTAAAATTTTGCTCGGGCCACCTCTTTTACATTGAACACAAACACAAATTCAAATTATTTTATTAAGCATAAAATTATTACTGGCGCAAAGAAACTCAGTAACACATATCGCAAATAAAAAAGTAATATAATGACATTGTATATATAATACTAACATTTCCCGCGGTTCGCACGCGTTCTAAAGACTGGAAATCAAATTCTTTCTGAGTCACGCGGTATGGTACCTCGCAGAACCAACGCCCGCCCTTCCCGTTTTTGCAACATTTTTCATTCATGCTCCGCTCCTATTGGTCGTAGTGTGATGTAATAGCCTATAGCCTTCCTCGATAAACGGACTATCCAACACAAAAATATTTTTTTAATTTGGACCAGTAGTTCCTGAGATTAGCGCGTTCCACTAAACAAACAAACAAACTCTTCTGCTTTATAATATTAGTATAGATAATGATATAATGACGTTGTTCCAGCTGAGTCGTTCCCGGTGCGGTCGTGGCGGTCGTACAGCGGCGGCGGGTCGGGCTGCGCGTGGGCGCGTCCGCACGCGCTACTCGCAGACGTGCAGAAAGTACTGCGGCATGCGCGCAAGCTGCCCGACAAGACACAGCATTTGTATAAGGTTTCTAATGCTTATAATAATACTACAGGCTTACTATAACGACTATTATATGATATAGCAACTCAACGATTTTGTTCCGACTTAAAGTTATTATTATTTTTGAAGTTTTTTTATCAAATTGAAACTATTTAACCAACCAATCTCTTTTATGTCTTCTTTATTTTACATGACATTGGCGAAGTAATCTGTACTCAACTGGCGCGCTTTGATGCCATTAACAAAAGAATTGAATTGAACTTATCAGAATGAATAATGCCCTAGAATTATAATGATTGCTAAAGGACTTTTAGGATGCGTTGTAGTTTAAAGTTACAGAAAAAAAAAATCTTTTAAATAATGTTATTGTAATTTATATATGTACTTAAATATATTTTTTAAATTTTTATTCTACTTGCATCATATCACTACACCTTAAATATTAAAATTGTTACAGTCCTCTCTTGTATGTCCAGAAACTGTACATCCAAATATAAACCGTCATTTTATCCTCAGGAGCTCAACCGGTTACGCCGAGCGGCGATATCCCTAGGATTCTCAGAGCTGCTAACTTGCGTAGGTAGTGCATTGGAGCGCGAGTGCGCTTCGCTGCCCGCGTCTGCGCCGCCCGAGTGTGCACTACAGTTGGCCCATGCCGCCGCCGCACTCCGCGACCCCCGCACCGCCCTCGACATCAAGCACTCGTTACAACCACTGGCCGCCAGCTTCACTGTTACCTCTATGTCGCATTAAATACACAATAATGCCACGAGACCCCGATTTACATATGTACTAACACAGTCAAGTCTTTAAAAAAAGAAAACTAAAAGTATTTTATTATCTGTGTTTTATTGTAATTCTCTGTCTACCCTACTTGAAGACATGCATGGATGAAGATATGTTCCATTTTCTCATACATTCCACAAAGTTTCAATTCAATTTAGTTGAAGTTAGAATATCTTTTGTTCTTGTCTTCAATTATCTTATTAAGTTCCCATTTTGCTGAACTTTTTGCCGAAGAATTCTGTTTCCAATTTTTTTTAATAAAAAATGTACATAAAAGCATTTTTAAAATTCAGATATATGTTTTTATTATGTTAATATATGTATTTATGGCATAGGTTGGAAAAGTCTAAAATTTAAAAATACCAAAATACTAGTTATGATGTTTCACATTTTACGCTTTCGATCTCAACATTAAGTTTACCTTTGATTGTAACCTAATAAAACGTAATATGTACGCCATATATCATTAAATAAATAATGTACAGTAGTGAATATTTTATTTTAGTTTCAATAAAAAAACCGAATAATAAATCCTAATTGTCTGTGTTTTATATGGTATGGTGGTCTGTAATGTGAACCAATAGATAAATAATAATGTGAACACTGATGACTGAACAGTGAAATAGAAATGTCACTTCAACTGTCAACACTTGTTGTCAAATGACTCAAATGTCATTAAACAAATTCCAAAATATTGGGTATTATTTTATAACCGCAATTATAACAATAAAAATGTAAATAATGAATTAATGGATAACCTAAGAGTCGTTATATAGAACATCATAGAGTATATTGATACATTAGAACATTAATAGTGCACTCATGTAACCCTAATAGATCTCATGCTTGAAATTCTCAGAATGCAAGCAAATGGCAAAGAATTTCTAACAATTGTTTTAGCGTCTGTTGTACCCTTTCTGTTTAGTTTACAAGGGGATT
The DNA here is from genome assembly GCA_905231865.2 of Boloria selene. Taxonomy (NCBI): domain Eukaryota; kingdom Metazoa; phylum Arthropoda; class Insecta; order Lepidoptera; family Nymphalidae; genus Boloria; species Boloria selene. The sequence continues at coordinate 7,704,977 of HG993133.1, forward strand.
TTGTTTTCGACGATTCAGAGGCGATTGTAAAAAATAATGATGTTAGTTCTGCATCCTGGCTAGACTCATTTAGTAATGACTTCTGGGGTACAAATATAAAAAGTAACTTGAGTCATAAATCTTACCGGCCTCTGACAATAATGTCGTTCAGGTAAATAATAAACAAGAATAAAATTATATTATAAAATTTTTTTACCATGAATACTCTATAATCTTATATTTTTAGGTTGAACTATTATATAAATGGAAAAAAATTATCTGCCACACAATTTAAAGCTACAAATCTTTTATGCCACATATCATGTAGTATCCTAGTATGGTTGACTTACGATTGTATTTGGAATAGGGTAAAGAAGAGAAATAATTTAGATAGCCATGTAAACATACCCTTCATTGCAGCTATCATGTTTAGTGTACATCCTGTACATGTGGAAGCTATATGTGGCATTGTAGGAAGAGCAGATTTATTAGCAACAGCTACATTCCTTTTATCATTTCTCAATTATGATAAAGCACTTAGATGTAATAAAATATTAAATAAATATTTACTAACCAGTATAATATTAGCTGGTATTTCTATGCTATTTAAGGAAAATGGGATAACTGTATTGGTAAGTGAAATTACTTACCATATAACTAAATATTTTTAGTACCAAGAATTAGTAAATTTTATTAAAAATAGGTACTAATAATGTATTTTAGGGTGTTTGTTGTGTGTATGATTTAATTCTTCATATAAAATCAAGACCTCAAGAAAGACTGAAAAATAAAAATGTACTGTTTATATACAAACATATAAATGTGAAATTGAAAAGTTTTTATAGAATAACTTGTATTGTTTTCTTTACAATATTGTTCTTATATGGAAGATGGGTTATTATGGGAGCAACAAAACCTGAATTTAAGCCTACAGATAATCCAGCTGCTTTTAGTGATGATCTCTTTACAAAGGTTAGTTTCTTAAATCTATACTATACTAGGAATTTTAATTCGATTCCAGATTTGACAGTTTCAGTGTTGCAACGTTATGACAAGTACTAAATAGTGATGTTGCGAAATTATTCGATACGGAAATGGAATATTTCCGGATCGATTCCTCTCGTTTATAGTAGTATATCTAAACAACTACTACTTTAATAGAAACTAAGTATATCAGGAAATTAAATATTTCTGAACGGATAATTTAGTTATGACGATTAATTTTACTAAGAATCTGAGAGTTTTCTTTAATAATTGTGTGTGGAATAAATAAAAAAAATGTGATCATGAAGGAACATGAGAAATAAAAGAAATAGCTGATGTACCTATTATGGTAATATTTTATTTTATTTTATAAATCGTTGCAGTCATCGCTATCGCTATCGCTGACACTTTCTGTAACATTTATTATAAATGTGTCTGTGATATTGTTAATTAACATATCTAGCCTACTCATTTTTTCCTCTTCTTTGACAACATGGGATACGCATTTAGACCATTCGGTAGCCGTAATTTTTTGAATTCCTTCCTCAAATAAATTTCTCAGGTCTGTCAATTTGAAGGTTTTATTATTTTGAGCTACATGCCCCTTTACCTGCGCCCATATCAATTCGATAGGGTTCAACTCGCACTGGTAAGGGGGCAGTCTTAAAACCGTGATCCCATGTTATGCTGCCATTTTGTCTACAGCGTACTTATTAAAAGACTCGTTATGTGGAATCAGTTCTAAAAGGGTAGCTTTAACCATATCGTAATGAATATTTTTATTTAAAAGCCAGTTTTGAATGGCAGCTTTTTTCCAGCTCATTTTTGGTGCCGTTTCCAATTTTCGGAAGTGGTAAGGTGCGTTATCCATCACCACAATTGAGTTTAGTCTTAATTTTGGTAAGACTCCAGCATACCACTCCTCAAAACAAACTGAATTCATCTCATCATGGTAATCTTCACAGTTTTTCTTTGTTTCAAAAATCATGAGCCCCTCTTCCAGGAAGCCTTCTTCACTACCTATATGGCTAATTATGAGACGTAACAGTGAAAGCTATTCGTGGACGTTTTTTTCTTGGGGACAAGAAAACGTCCACGTCTTTTTGTGATGTACTTGGCTGAGGATCCATTTTGATGGAAAACCAAAACAAATAGATTCACTCAAAGTTCACAAAAAACTATAAACGTAACAACAAACACAACGTAACAAAACTTTAACAAAAACCCAACAAAATAACAAAATATCGATGCGCAATGAAAGAATATTCGTGCAGCCAGACTGGGATAACGAACTATGAAGCCGAATGACAAGATAAACAAAATGGCGATAGCTGCACGAGCGCGCACTGGTTGCCAATACAGAAAACCATCTATCTAGTCTTTTTTATTATAAGTTTTGTTTTTAATATAAAAAACAAAAATATGAACTTTTTATAAAATAAAGCAGTGGTTACTAATTAATAAATAATTATTACGAATAATTATGTATTTATTTAAATAAAAATCAACAATTTAGTCTTTAATTGGCACACTAATATTATGATTACATAAACATAAATCGCGATTGTTTATCGATTTTTGTGTTCATCACTACTCTGTTATATGTGGTATCATTATTTCACAAAATGACATTAGCTAATGTCAAATGTGGAATCGAATTATAATTCCGGGTATAATAAGCTGAAGAGTTAGTTTTTTGATTGGTTGAATGCGCTAATCTCACAAAATATTGGTTCAATTTGAAGTATTCTTTTTGTGTTAGATAAATAGACAATTAAAGAAGGCTATATTGTAAAATAGCATCAATGAAAAATGTTGCAAAAATGGGAATGGTGGATGTCAGTTCTGCGAGATACCATAGCGAGCAACTCAGTAAAAATTTTGTTTCCGGTTTTTAGAATGCATGCGAAGCCGCGGGTAATTGTAGTAAAAAATAAAGAGTATACAAATGTCAAATGTTAATCTTACCAACTTGTTTTCTATTTCAAATTTTGTCTATAAAACAGTCATAATATAAAGAAACACTGGCACATACATGACATCATTATGGTGATATAATATATTATATATCTTTTCTCAATAAATGACTACCTATGTCTGTATGATGTCTTTTTCAAATTCCATAGTAATACCTGAGATTAGCTTATAGCTTTTAAACAAACTTTGTTATTTAATTAGAATATATTTATTAAGTATCAATTTAGTAACATAATATTTTTTACAGGTATCTACTTACAGCTATATATATTTTATTAACATATTATTATTAATCTGGCCACAGTGGTTGTGTTACGATTGGTCAATGGGATGTGTCCCATTAATAAGGGATGCATATGATATCAGAATAATATTGCCATTAATTTTATACTTATATGGTATAATATTTATAAAAACAATAATTATAAAATCAAAGAGGGCTACTACTAAAAGGTACCTTTTATATGTTTATTACATAGCTGCATTGTATGATATAAAAAATGCGAACAAATATTAATATATTTGACATGGAATTAAAATTAATTTATATAAAAATTTATCACCATAAGGGCTATTAATTATACAATATTCAGGAAAAAATTATTTTTAGTGCATGCTATTCAGTCTTGCTATCTCACATAGATTAAGACTAAACTAATGGCATGTAATTTTTCTTACTGGTATGCTTTTAGCGTCAGAGGTCATATTATAATTCATTTAAGATGCATGCTAATTATATTCATTCAATAAAATTTTTTTTTTTTTTATATTTTGTGACCAATCATCAGTTAATATTTTATAAATAATAAAGTAACTAAAATAGCCCCAAATGTCCAATATTATTGTATGACCTGGAACTTTTTTTTAGTCAAGTATTTCTGTTATGTACAATCTACTTAAGTTAATTACAGTATTTTGTACTATTTACGTACATACAATTAAAATTAAGTTTAGGTATGGTAGGCATAGAGAAAAGTAATATTATACTTTTAATAGAGAGCCCTCTCTACCGTTTTTTTTTGCCAACACTAAACTAGCGCCATCTGTAATTTTTCACCCCATGGCCTATACTAGTCCTTCTGATATCATAAAAAATATATTTAAAATTAAAGTCGATCGATTCTAAATGTGTAAATATAGTGATGATATTATTATATCTATTAACATTAAAATAATAAAAGCAAGAAAAATATATACTTAACATCACCATATTTACAAATTTAAAATCGATCTACTTAAATAATTAAGTAGGGTTGAAGACTGTCGTTCTATGTAATAAATAATACAAGAAAATGTTATTTTTAAACTTTATTTTGTATATTTTTAGTGTAATACAGTTATTGTATAACACAGCTCGCCGCGCGTGGCATTACGTAGAGCGTAGACATGAAGATCGTAGATATAAAATCTTACCTCTGGTCATACAGACACCCAAAGACACAACGGCTTAAGCTAGGCGTAATTGCTTAAACTAGACAACACAAAATAAAGCGACTTTTAGACTGCTTATTTAAAATAGTGTCAATATCATATAACTAAATTAAACCCAACTAAATTTTAAGATATTTAATATTTTTATTAAGCGTCAAAATAATAAAATTTAAAGAAGTTTAAAATGTCAAAAAAACAAAACAATGTTGCAAGCTATCCAATTCACGCATTTGTATAAATTTATTATTTGTTTGAAATGGTGGTTCACTAAAAAGTTATAATGAAATATATCGATTCAAATATTTAAATTGTTATTTTAAGCAATGAACAGTATTATTTTTATGTGACATTATGCTTATTTTTCTCAAAATTTAATAATTTTTTGCATGCAAATTTGTTTGGTATGCGTGTACTGGACTGCTGGATTGACGATTGCGACCGTAGCGACATCTCTTACACCGACTTATAGTCGCTGATAAATTTAAGCAAAAGTTTTGGGTGACACGCAATAGATGACACTACCAATTTTTTATCTGTTGTCGATGTTCTAAGTTTCCAGCCCCTGATGGTAGGTCACTACTAAGTACTAAACAGCTTAGTAATGCCATCTAGTGAAACAAAATTTTAATGTTATTATAGAAGTTCAAACAATATGACATAGATGGCGCTGTTACATTTGAATCGGTTTCTGAATCGCGCTGGCAAGATGTTCTGACAAATAATGACGTCCCTCATATTACAACTTCATGGTATCGCTTCTCGGTTATGTACGTTAAACATCGATAGATTTGTATTCCGATAGTTATCGATAGTTTGAGAAAAAACTATCGATAGTATCGATACTATCGATAGTTTCGTGTATTAAATAAATAAATATTAAAGATATATGTTATAATTAATAGAAACTAATAATTTTAATTAGACAAACAAACAATGTTTGTCGACTAGAAAGAAGTTGGCGCGGTACTTCGTATTTTTTTATTTCATTATACCTCAAAAAATTGCTCCTCAAATGCTCCAGCAGAATCCGTAATTTCTCCACCGCTATCATTATTTGGTTAATTGATAATAATTTTTTTAAAATCCATTTTTTGAAAAATTTTATATTGCTATGAAATCGCGAAAATTCGTTTTTTCTTTTTGAACTATATCTCAAAAAATTGCTCCTCAAATACTCCAGTAGAATCCGTTATTAGTCCACCACTATCTTAATCGGTTAATTAATAATAAATTTTTTTTAATTTCAATAATAATTTTATTTGAAAACAACTGCACGTGTCTGGCCCGTTTTTTAAACACTAAAATATCACTTCAATAGGTTGGCTGGAACTTGGAAGAAATCTCTTTTTGAGATAAGTCCACCTTTGCTCACACTGGCCTCTGTATTACTTGTGTAACATTAAAAGTGCATTAAAGAATAAAATATATAATTTAATGTCTGCAATCATTGCCACCAATGTACGTTTTTAAAATGTACCTACCTATATTTATGACTAGCAAAACCTGCAGCTTCAAAATATGATTTAAGAGTTTAGAACACATTATTATATTATTATTTTTTAACAGTATTTTAGGAATTAAATATCCTTTTTTATGTAGTAAATATATTATACTTTATTTAATTATACTTTATATTTTATTTTATACACTTTAGTTACATTTATTATACTTTATTTAATTATACTATATATTTTATTTTATACACTTTACTTACATTTTTATTTTGTTTTTATTTTATATGAATTACAAATTCTTATGTTTTATATTATAAGAATATTATAAAAAAATAATTCCCGACTATGCAGGTTTGATGAGAAGGGAAATAAATAGTAGTAACTTAACAATCGATAGTGCCATAATAGTTATCGATACTATCGATAGCCCATGGCTATCGATACTATCGATAGTCTATCGATGTTTAACTAACACTACTTCTCGGCCTTTTGGCTAAGATCAAAGTGTAGTATCTGTTCTTTTCAGCTTAATATCTGAAAGTTCCCGCACTGCGGGACCAGTATATTAAACTGATTTTTGTAAGCTGACGGGATGTTCGGGGCTCGCTCCACTCCTGTCACGGGTCGGCCCGGCATTGCAGTGCCGCCGGGATCGGCCCACCTAAATCACTTATAAATCATTATTAGCAATATGCGCGGCTTCGTCCACGTTCATTTTTTTAATCGCTAGTCGCTACTTAAACTTCATTCGATCACTCGCTGAGTTGAAAATTCTCCATAATTACTCCAGCTTTAATATACTTCTGCCTATTTCATATATCATGTGCAGTGTGCACTCCTCTCCTGTTATTGTAGTTTTAGTAGGGAATAGGGATCCATATTTTTTTCTTGCAATAAAATAGCCTATATTAATTAGTGATAATGTAGCATTCAAATGGTGAAACTCATTGGTCAACCTCGCACTAAATTTCCAATTTAATATTTTTCTTTTATGAGCATAAAATCACAAAATGCTGACAGGTGAAGCTTCAAGCGCAATCTTGAAACAAAGTTTTAAGACTATATCTAGGAAACTATGCACTTTAGAGCAAATGTTATTGAATCCATTATTGTAGAGAATAAAATTTCGCATCTTTTATTTTCTGTAAACTGTTTGTAAAACGTTTACGATTTATTGAGAGTTGTCGGCCGAAACATTAAATTCATTAAATGGGCTTTAGCGCGAGAGACAGACAAAGTTACTTTCGCATTTATAATATTAGTAAGGATTTTTCAAACGGGCATTTTTTACAATGCCTTATTAATTACTTGTTCCATAATACATATATACACTATATTTATGAAACTTCTGAAAACTTAAGTAAATATTTCATGTTCTTATTGTTCAATTTTCTAATATTTTGATTTCAGACTATTAATAATGGGACTATCTTTAATCGTCATGCCATTTCTACCAGCTGCAAATATCATATATCCTGTGGGATTTGTTATTGCTGAACGGGTTTTGTATATATCTTCAGTGGGATATTGTCTTTTAATCTCCGTGGGATATCAAAAACTGATTGAATACAAAGATAATTGTAGAAAGGTATTAATAATTATTAATACATTTTGTATAAGAAAAATAATGAAAAAATAAAAATATACCGCTTGACGTATAAAGAAGAAGTTTGGCAAGGAGGTAGATTTAGTTAGTAGATAGTAGCTAAGAACGGATTTTGCGACAGGACCGCATTAAGGAAGGTCTAAAGGTTTAGGCAAGTTTGTATTAGAGTCTGTCATTTTTTTGCTACAATCTTTAAATTTCATTACAAAAAAATAAAAAAAATATATAATACACAATATACTATAAGTAAGGTACTCTATAAACTCTCTTTAAGAAGAGATAACGAAAACAATTTAGTACATGTGCTCTTAACAGTATTTTTTCTACTTTTTATAGAAACCGATAATCGCATTACTATATTTTACGATATTCATTTATGCTCTAAGAAGTTGTCAAAGGTCATTCCACTGGCAAAATGAGTATAAACTTTTCACCAGCGCACTAACAGTGTGTCCGCTGAACGCTAAAGTTCATTACAACGTAGCTAAAGCAGCTGACGCTAAAAACAAAATGACATGGGCTTTAAATGAATATAGGGAGGCAATAAGGTAAAAAATACATTTTATTCATAATAACTAGTTCATTTTATTCTTATTACACAAAATATAGTAAAGATTTCTGAATGATTATAGAAAGTTTGTTTTTTTAGTATTATTGTTTTTGATTATTCTAAAACTTATTTGATAATGGTAAAAAGGAAAGTTTTATATTTAGCATAAACAAATAAGTACTTTCATTTTCTGATATAAAAAACAAAATGCAAACTTTTTTATAAGACATGCACAAAGAAACATACTTAAACATAATATCAAAAATATAATTCAAAATAACATATATTATTTTAAATCCTATTTTTTCCCTAGAATATATCTCCAAATTAAATCTAAATTGTCATGTTAATAAAAAAATGTAATTTTTCAGATTGTATCCAGAATATTATCAAGCAATGAATAATCTGGCAAATTTATTGAGAAACCAAAAAGAGTATAAAGAAGCGGAATACCTTCTTAGAAATGCTATCCACTACAAGTAAGAGTCATTATTTTAATTTAGTATAAGAAAATTTATTAGTGGTACTGGTAGGCTCGCTCGCTTAGATAATCGAGTGAAGCACTTATCTTACGGTAAAAAATCGTGAGGAAACTGCACGTCATTTTCCAAAGTCATTTTCCTCCTACCCGCACCTTAATCGTGTTAGAAATGATTCACACATGCAAATATCAGAGGTGCGAGACCGGGATTTGAACCAGTATCAATAGGTTATCCAAGCGAGCGTATTTCTACTGGGCCTCCACTGCCTTAGAGATGCCGGATAGACGTTACAAAAAAGTGTAACGTGTGTTGTCGTGGGACACCGAATAGGAGCGAAGTACCTTATTATAATAATATTAATTTTAAGTCCTATTAGCGATATAAAGAAAATAATTATTCTGGTATACATATTTTTTTATTTTTTTATCGATAAAAATCTAAACATAAAAAATATGATATATAATATTTATTGCCATTTTTAAATAATATAAATATAATTGAAAGAAAGAAAATATCTTACATCACTAGCAACACTGAACAGTAAAACTGTTATATAAGTATCCATTTTTATTACATATATGCTAGATGAATAAAAATCTTACGTTACCGACCTTTTTTCCCGGTTAGGGACCCCTCCGCATCGTCCCATAAGGAACTTGGTTCCAAAACTTATTGATTTCAGAGAAGATTTCCCAGCAGCATGGATGAATCTTGGCATCGTCTTAGCGAACACGGGGAGGTATATGGAGTCAGAGATTGCGTATAAAACAGCTATCATGTACAGACGTAATTATCCAGATTGCCATTACAATTTAGGAAATCTGGTAATTATTATTTTTTTTAAATTGTTAAGTCATCATTTGTTGGAAACAATATTTTTAATAAATATTCTACTAGCAATTCCATTATTTTTGATTTTACAATACATACTTTTATAGCATGTCATTTTATATATACCCTATACACTTTCTTGACAAATCCCACAATGTTAAAAAGAATAATTTATAATTGATTACTGAAAACATTTAATCTAAATCTGGTAGTACAATACAATGTTAGTAAAATGTTAGTAAAGTAAATTGTTATATTATAATAACATTTTCTTTGACAACCCTTGTAAAGCTGTGGTGCTATTTAGCTATTAAATAACGCCTTGATAGAACAAAATAAGTTATAATATATGTTATGACTATTTCTTCGTCAATTTATGTATGGGACGACATTCTGTGGTTTAGAAATTTTTATTTTTTATTTTACTGACGATTGAGTAAAAAGCTTGTTGTAATTTTTTCATTTAAAATTGCAACTTCTGTTCCAGTACCTAGAAATGAAGAGAAATCAAGAAGCTATGGAAAATTGGTACTATGCTATAAATCTAAATTCAAAACATGCATCAGCTTGGACGAATCTATTGGCATTGTTTGACAACACAGGTACAAAATACTTAAACACTCTTCTTCTTCTGCCTGGCATTAATCCCGGCCATTGTTGCCAGGGTCTGCCTTCCGACTAAGTCTACTCCACTTTGCGCGATCTTTAGTGTCCTCCAGGATAAGTCCGTTGGCTCTCATGTCCTGCTTCACGACATCCAGCCATCGCTTCTTTGGGCGTCCGGGAGGTCGAGCTCCGGGAACAGACATATCAAGGCACTTTCTTCCGACATAGTCCTCAGATCGACGCGCGACATGGCCATACCACCTCAGACGACGTTCTTGGAGCTTATCCGCTACGTCACGGACCCCGAGACTACCTCGGATGAACGTATTGCGTATGCGGTCAGCCCGCGTTACGCCACACATCCACCTCAGCATCTTCATCTCCGTGACGTGAAGCTCCTGAGTGTGTCGAGATAGTGCTGGCCAGCACTCGCTCCCGTATAAAAGGACCGGTCGGATGATGCTCTTGTATATCTGTCCCTTGAGCTTGGGCGGTATTTTTCGGTCGCAGACCACACCTGTGACCTCTCGCCATTTGGCCCAAGCAGCGCTTATACGGGCTTGGATGTCGTGATCGATGCTTCCGGACTCGTGCAGGACGGATCCAAGGTACTTGAACTTCTCCGACTTAACGGCTGGTTCAAGCCCTATTTGAATGGTGCTAGAGTCCGGATTCCCGCAAGTCATGTACTCGGTCTTCGCCACATTTAGCTTAAAACCACCGTTCTCAAGCGTACCCTTCCAGAGGTTCACCTTACGCTCCAGCTCCAGCCGGTTCTCATCAACGAGCGCGATGTCATCAGCATACATCATTAGCCACGGAGGCTGGTCCTGGATGCATGCCGAGACTACATCTAGTACTACGTCGAATAAGAACGGGCTAAGAGTCGAGCCCTGGTGGACCCCAACAGTAATCGGGAAGGGCTTGGTATCGCCAACAGAGGTTCTAACCACGGAAGCGGAATTGCGGTACATGTCTCTGATAATGTCAATATATACTTCAGGCACACCTTTAGATCGCAATGCCCACCAGATGCATTGACGCGGCACACAGTCAAAGGCCTTCTGCAGGTCCAAGAATACCATGTGCAGAGCTCTCCTTTTCTCTCTGTAAGCCTCGATTAAAGTTCTGAGGGCAAAAATGGCGTCCATGGTGCCCGATCCCGGCTGAAACCCATATTGACACTCGGAGACTGTACACTCTTGACGGAGCCTGAGGTCGATCACGCGTTCGAAGAGCTTCATGGTGTGACACATGATATTGATCCCTCTATAACTACCGCATTCCTGAACACTGCCCCTGCCTTTGTATACAGGTGTGATGCAGCTAAAATACTTAAACACTCTGTTTGAATAAATTGATAAAATATTATGTAACTATGCAATATGTACATCTAATGCTTGTAACATTACGGATAATCAAAATGCCGATATATCGTTTCCATAAGAACCCTTAGAATAATAATATGTGCATCAAATGAAAGAGCACTATAAGTTAAATTAGAAATCCAATATAGCGCATTTCCAAAGATAATATGGATATCAAATGATAATAATATGCAGTTTGGTAGGAAAGGACACGAAAACAAAGTCACAAATATAAAAAATTTAATATTAAAAAATCTCTTATTTAAATGAGAGAAACAGTATTTTGAAAAATTCACACTTTTTTTCTTGAAAAGTAAAATGATCCCTTTATTTCTTTTAGGACAAACAGAAAATGCCTTACAAATTATACCCAAGGCTCTCGAGGAACTTCCGCATAACCCGTCAATTCACTTTGCAATAGCAAATATTTATGGAAAAATCAACCAATATGAGGAAGCAGAACATCATTATCATGAAGCTATTAGATTATTCCAAGGTCATGTAAAACCTATTCATTACACTAATTTTGGTAAGTTATCAACACGTTATTCAAAAAATTGCTAAAAATTACTATAACACATTCAGGCAGTGATTTGATATGAAGTACAATAGTGCAAAACAAGAGAAGAAGTTGATGAAAGAATATAGTATTATGAATTCGGAATATACACACATACAGCTACATAGTATAAAACAAAGTCGCTTTCTCTGTCCCTATATCCCTTTTTACGCTTAAATCTTTAAAACTACGCAACGGATTTTGATGCGGTTTTTTTTTAATAGATAGAGTGATTAAAGAGGAAGGTTTATATGCATAACTAGCGGATCCCGCGGCTTTGCCTGTGCTAAATCTAGGAAAAAGCCCAAGCGAAGCGAGGGCGAGTCGCTAGTTTTTTATAACACTCGCATTACAAGAAGAGTGAAACGAGGTATGAATCATCAAAATCGCTTAAGTATATCGCATCTACTTTACGAGGGTACATATAGGTCAAATAGATAACCCTCGTTTGTACTTCGTCAAACTCGGGTGGAAAACAAAGATACAACGACTTCAAATTCATTTAAGTAGGATTGACCCTGTTTTCCTTTATTATAAGGAGATTTATGACTCGTTTATGTCGCCCTTTAATAAAAATTACATATTTTATTTCATTATAAATTGCAATTCTAACTATAAATCTATTCATGACATTCTACTGCAAATAATAATGGACACAACACACACAGTGTCTGTGCTTGCTCCGATGAAAGGCCAAGATACTGCACATTGTCCTACCTCATAATTTTTAAGGATTGGTTCTTCAATCTTCAGATACACATATAACATGTTGATGTTCGTTACGAGAAAGAATTTACATAATACAAACTGTCAATGAAAAAAGGTCCTGGAATATAAATAAAACGGAATAGTCTTTATAACGATCGAAACATTTAGAGAAAACAAAGCTTTTTATAAAATAATGTTATTGGAATCGCTATGCTTTAATACATAACACTTCAGTGGTGCTTAATGCATCGGTGTTAGTGGTCTGAAAATCGAACACGACAAGTAAAATATATTTATAATTCGCTTTTGGACTTATCCACTCTGTTATTCGTTGGTGTTGTTTTAATGACTGTTTTTTTTTAATTTTCTTCAAATGAATGAGAAAAAAGAGTTTTACTCTTTAAACATTTATATTTTATAGCTGAATTTCTGATAACTCGCAATTTTTACATTTCAGGAGTATTGTACCAACGATGGGAAAAATGGGATCAAGCAGAAGAAATGTACAAAAAGGCTATAAATATTGGTACCAACTATGGAAGCGCTACGAAAAATCTTCAAAACTTGTACAAAAACAAAAAGAGGTTAAAAAAAATTACCACAGATAATAAATATTTTATATAGAGATATATTACATAGCTTAGGATATAGGAGGCTCCCCTGTAGAAGGGAGGCATATTTTTGTATAGAAGAGATGATATGGAGTCCAAATTTATGAAAAACATTTTGAAAAAACGAAGGATTGAAAATTTATAGAGACCTACATTAGCATATCTATGCAGTATACATTAAGGTACGGTTACACATGCTCGTTACAGGCACGAAAGCATGACACTAATGAGCAGATGCTACTTAATAGCGTGTGTGTCGAAACATTACTAATAATGAGCATGATTATTTTGATAGTTTGAAGAGCATGCTAAATAAATATGTGGGGACATTTTTACAACAGTGCCATCTAGTTCCGCGGTAAACTACTAGGCTTGTATTACGGATACCAGATAGTTGATATACTATACATATACATTTTAAATACATACATAATATAAGTATTGACACCCATGACTGGAGAATAAACATTCGTGCTCAACAAATGAATGTCAGCGGTCCCACGACCGCTGGCGCAGAAAAGGGTCACTACCAACTAAGCCTAGCGTGTCGTCAAATGCTTCTTTTAAGCATGCTAATAAGCGTGGCAGTTATGAGCATGTGTAACTGTACCTTTATGATATTTACTGTCATTTTGACACTCAAAAAAGTCAAATGTCACTTCAAAATGTTTAATAAGTGATTTACATAGAGAAAAGTAATATTATACTTTTAATAGATAATAGAGAGGGCTCCTCTCTGCCGTTTTTTTTTGCTAACACGAAACTAGCGCCATCTGTAATTTTTTACCCTATTGCCTATACTAGTCCTTCTGATATCATAAAAAATAGGTATATTTAAAATTAAAGTCGATCGATTATAAATATGTAAATATAAAATAATAAAAGCAAGAAAAATATATACTTAACATCACCATATTTACAAATTTAAAATCGATTTACTTAAATTATTAAGTAGGGTTGAAGACTGTCGTTCTATGTAATAAATAATATAATCCAATGTTATTTTTAAACTTTATTTTGTATATTTTTAGTGTAATACAGTTGTTGTTGTTGTATAATACAGCTCGCGGCGCGTGGCATTACGCAAAATAAAATCTTACCTCTGGTCATACATACACCCAAAGACACAACGGATTAATATTGCTTAAACTAGACAACACAAAATAAAGCGACCTTCAGAGTGCTTATTTAAAATAGTGTCAATATCATATAACTAAATGAAACCCAACTAAATTTTAAGATATTTAATATTTTTATTAACCGTCAAAATGATAAAATTTAAAGAAGTTTAAAATGTCAAAAAAACAAAACAATGTTGCAAGCAATCCAATTCACGCATATGTATAAATTTATTATTTGTTTGAAATGCTGGTTCACTAAAAAGTTATAATGAAATATATCGATTAAAATATTTAAATTGTTATTTTAAGCAATTAACAGTATTATTTTTATGTGACATTATGCTTATTTTTTTCAAAAATTAAATCATTTTCTGCATGCAAATTTGTTTGGTATGCGTGTACTGGATTGCTGGATTGACGATTGCGACCGTAGCGACATCTCTTACTATGACTTATAGTCGCTGATAAATTTAAGCAAAAGTTTTGGGTGACGTGAAATAGATGACACTACCAATTTTTTATCGGTGGTCGATGTTCTAAGTTTCCAGCCCATGGTGATATACTAAGTTCTTTATCTTAGGTGATATATTAATTTTCTATAATGATTACGGAAAAGATATTTATTCATTACTTAAAAATTTATATTACATAATTATAGTGACTTTCTGATATCTCATAATTACTTACATTTCAGGAGTATGAATTTACCATCGCTGGAAAAAACTATGAACTAGCAGAAGAAATGTATAAAACGGCTACAAAATCGCCATTAGACATTATCGGAACTTATACAAAAGCGAATAAAAAGTTAAAATAAATTAACATAGATAATAATAACAAATATTTTTTTATTTTACACAACCTTTTATATTCTAGTTTTTTTTCATAAATACTAATCAAATCATGAAATAAAATATAAGGCTGCACTTTTTACTTTTTGTATCTAAGACGTTGCTTCTGTAGGTGTGGGTGATATGTTTGGATAAGAGAGGTATAGGGAGTTTTTGTTTAAAGCCTATTTATACTATTTTACGCAGCTATTGGCTTTTAGCTACGAGTTATTCGAATACAAAGCTGAGCTTACACTGTGCCACGTTATCCAAGTAGACAGCAACTTGTTAAAAATTAAAATAATAATAGCAAAAAGCTGAGCTTTGTGAAGGCTCCGGTTGTTTTCTAATGGGTAATAATGCTGCAGCAGTGTTGTCTGCCTTTTATGCTGTCTTTGGTTTTCTAACAGATGGCGTTAGTAGTTCTATAACATTCTATACAATGAACACGAAATTGTTAATTGGTTAAAAAATATTTTTTTTCGACAGATAACACATCTAGATATGAAGTTAATTCAAATCTATAGATTTTTAGTAAAGTTTGCCACAAAATGCTCAGATTGTGGGATATTGTTAGGGCTCGCTTTACTCGCCCTAATAATGATTCGGCCTCAGCATCAATGATAATGACTATTTCATATTGTAAAAAGATTTCCCAAAAATTAGATAATAATAAAAGGGATATATAAATTGGTATATAAAGTCTGTGTTTGGCCCATCCGATTGCCCATCATCTAGCTGCTTACAAAAATTATTGAGATTAGTTCCATTTTATATTTCCTAGAAGGGTCACTGAGTTTAGCCCCTCAGGATATTTTTTTAATATTTGATTTTTTTATTACATCTTTAGTACGTCAATTTTTTATACGTTTATCGTTATAGACAATTGTTGATTACAAGCTTAAAAGCTAAAAAATAAACAATGTGAAGTAGGAACTAACTTTTTTAACCACGAACAATCATAAACAGGTTTATTGACCTGTATTTGCTAACAAAATATTAAAAAATGCGATAGGGGGCTAACTTAAGGGCACATTTTTAATATTTTTTTAAATACATAAGTAGAGAACAAACCAATGTTTATAGTGAACAAAAAAGAACTAACGATGTAATATTTTTTTATATTAAAAATCCTGGAGGCTAACTTGAGTTATCCTTCCTTGAATATCATGTATATTATTTATAATATTAAATTATAAATAATATAACGTTGACGTTACATTGTTTATTGGGACCTTCAAAGCGTCTGATACAAGTTACCGTAGCTGGAAAGTGTCTAGTAGTATTGATTATAATTTTTTAGTATTATAGTCATACACCATTCAATTTTACCGGCCGTTACTTCAAGCGGGCTGCAAACTTGACGATAAACTGGATCGTGTATGGCTGCCGTAATACTCTTGAATAGGAAAAACCTTTAGTTTAATATTGATTACAACAATGAGTCCTTTGCCTCTCCCTATTGGGGATAAATTTTAAAAACAACAACAAATTGACAACAATGACATTGACAGCCGTTTGATATTCGATTAACGATTTATCGAAGTGAAAGATCAAAGAATACACTATACCTTAAAAATGTCCTTCTTTTAAATAAAATAATTTAAAGTACTACGTTTGAATAGGTGTATGAAAGTCATAATGGAATTTACTCCTAGTTTATCTGCATTCCAAGGAGTAATTATAGCAGCTGACAGTGTTCACTCTTTTTCAAAACTAACATCAAAAGGAGGTAAACAAAATATTTTAATTATTATATTTTAAGATGACCATTATTTATATTAAAGTAAACTTAATGTATTTATATTTCAGGAAATGAAGATAAAATTGAATATGTTATCCATTGTATACGAAATTTTCTACAGAAAGAAAATTATATTATTGAAAATAAAGTTCCAGAAGAAGCTATAAAAATTGTTCGAAAATTCGCATTTTATGTGGTCATAAATTCAGATTTAACTATTTTAGGAGAAATGGTGGATTTAGATGGAATCGACTTCCTTATATGGACTGTACCTTCAATTCCTAAATATCTAATGTGTGAAATTTTGTGGAATATCAATTTAGATAAATTTATATATGAAATATTGGTGTTCAGTTGTCCACAATTGTCTTTAGAAGTAGCAGATGCTTTGATATCTAATTTTAAATATTTTGAACCAACTGAATGTCTACAAAAATTAAAATTATTAACTTCAGCTTGCTATAGACTGATGTCTAGATTTCTCTTTTTTGAATTAGAAAGTGATGAAATAACTCATGCAATGAATAATTTCCAAGGCTGTTTGAAATTTTATTCAGAACCGCCAAATGGTGCTAAGCTTGAAACATTAAGTAAAGATGGACATTACAAATTTATTGGAAACCGCTTATTTTCAATGTTGCAGCTTATAATAGAGTGCTTTGATATTTTTATATCTGTTCAGAAATTTAAACCCTGCGATTTCCAAGAAATATTTGAATTATCCTATAAAGCAGGCACTGTTATTAATCAAGACACATTAATTATAATTGCCGATTGCAATAACCATTCTTTACTTGAATGTATCAATAACTGTCATATACTTTTATTGGATAAGTGCAGAACTTTAGTTATGGATGTGAGCGTAGAAATATTTTGTGCTTGGAGCGAATTTGAAGAGAATGATAAAAGTATGCAGCAGACTATAGGAGAATTGTGCTATGAAGTGCACACCACCTTGTGTCAAATTGCTAGTGTAGCAGATCATCCTGTTGTTAGTATGCTGCAACAAATCTCTTGCAAACCACTAGATTTAGTAGAGGTTATTAATAAAACTGAAACAGATGAGATTGTAGAAAATATACTAAAGGAAGACAATTTAACTGAACAATGGATCAAAGCATTAATACATAGAGATAAGCTGTGTGAAGATCCAGTGTTAATAGAATTACTTCTTACGCATTTACATCTGTTAAATCAAGATGAGTGTTATAAATTATTTAAAGTTGTGTATAATTTTCTTAAAAATTCTACCTACAGTAATGAAAACTTTTTATTATTACTAATCGCAGTTTTTCAATGCTGTAGCAATAGTTCAAAACAAGAAATTGTTTGGGATCATTTTAGTAATGACCGTTTAAATGACAGTTTATTAACTCCAAGCTTTAACAATACAATGACAGAAATTTTTAATAAGCTTATAAATGTACCAGATACAGATTTATATGATGTTTTAACAATATTCATTCAAAGCCCTCGAAAAGTTTATACTAAAATATTCAATCTGGCAAGCGAAAATGTATTTCAAACCGATATTATGTTGCGAACAATGAAGTTATTAGATAAATACTCCAAACATTACTACAATGAAGAAACTGAGCCTTGTGTTATATTAATAACCAAAGAAACAATTGATAATGATTTAGACAATGATGAGAAACAAAGTAATTTTGTGAATTTTATGAAATTACTCAAAATAGAAAAAATAATTCCTGGCAATAAATTGCTTTTGTTAATTATTATGCCTAATTTGCATAATGCTCTTTTGAACAAAAATTTTACCAGTATATATGTTCAATGTAGACTTTTAAAAGAGGCATATCTACAGAATGAATTACTAGAGTACAGAGTGCCAATCTTGGCCATGTTGGCACAAGTGTTGGATGTTGTGCGATGGAAAGCTAATACTTTTTCTGTACTAGCACCTGCCACTTTGGAACTTGTATTGAAGTTGCAAACAGCTCTTTTAAATACATATGAATCAGATATTCCTGGTAAGACCTATTTTAATATGTTACTAATGCTCCTTCTTTTATTTTTAACTGTTTATTTGATTTATTTTATTTTTATTCATAATAGAGTGCTTTTCCAGTCCAACCTAAAAAAACCTTTGTATTTGTTTCTTCTTATTACTTTTTAATATTATAATCTGTATTAACTAATTTCTTAATGTATATTTTATTAACAGCCCCTTCATATATTTTATATTTGACAAAACAACAATTAACATAACATTATAATTGATATTACAGAAAAAGAATGCACATGGTTAAAGAGCAAGCTTAGGAATATCAACCCCTTGAATATGTATTACTTTAGACGACTTTGGAACCCACCTGGCAACACTTTTGTTGAAGTTATAAGTGGAATACACATACACAAGGATATGGATATGGAACACTTAACTTTGTGGCTTTCTCAGGTATAACAGTATTCTTTTTTACTCTTGGGAACTTTATTAACGCATACCGGTAGGAAACAAGTGGTTATAAGGTATATTGATATATGATATATCTTAATACGTAATATATCAATCTGATTCAGTCTATCTAAAATTGAATGTAGCTCAGGTCACAAAACTTTTTAGTTTATTAATTTGTTAAAAGAATTTGTCATGGTGTACAATATCTAATATATATAAATCACGTGTCACGTCGTTTGTTCGCGATGGACTCCTAAACTACTTAACCAATTTTAATCAAATTTGCACACCGTGTGCAGTTTGAGCCAAATTGAAAGATAGGATAGCTTTAATTTTTATTATACGACTTTAGTGTGTATTTATCGGTTAGTTCTATAAAATCCTAATAGATGGTGGTTTGGCATCTAAATTGCACAGATATCCGATAGATGGCGCCGTATTTCTATTTTAGATTATAGATGGCGCGTGGCCAAAATGTAGTAAGGAATAGCATTTTTATTTTATTATTATACTAGCTGACCCGTACCCACTTCGTTGACCATAATGTTAATAATCCTTTTTTAGTACAGAGTGTTTAAATAATTTAAATTATTTTATTAATATTAAAAATTAAAAAATCTATACTAATATTAAAAAAACTACTTTTTGACACTTAAATATAAAAGTTAGACATATGCTGTCGTTGACTTTTTTGTAGGCATTTTTAAGCTCCACATCTTTTCTCTAGAACTCAAAAATATATCTTTCATAGTTAAGGCAGCGTTCGTAAGAAACGCTTTCATTCGACCGTTTTTTCTCCGATTCACTTTGCAAACGGACTACCACGTAAAAGCCTTTTTATTTTTCGGTTTTTTATATAGCCTATGACACTCAGCAATAATGTGGCTTTCTATTGGTGAAAGAATTTTTAAAATCGGTTCAGTAGATCCCGAGATTACCCCTTACAATTTAACAAATAAACAAACTTTACTTCTTTATAATATTAGTATAGATATATAAAAACCGTTTAATTTATTTTAACTTCGCCCTGCTAAGCGAGCCGGGTTTGCTAGTATATGTAAATAAATGAAATAAGATGTATTACCATTCAATCTTAACTATTACTGTTTATCCAGGTAATATGCTCTACTACTCTTCACGAATGGTATCAAATCTGGGACAGTCTCTCAGTATTTGGAAACGGAAATATATTAGATATATTTCATGAAGCATTACTTTTGATATTAGTGGCTGAAAAGTCTAATCACACAGAATCTTCAAAGGCATGTTTGTTTTACCTCATGAAAAACTATGTGGCCATCATACGAGTAAGTCATTAAGAATTTTGTGCATGCATGTTAGTTAGCTTTAATATAATATGATTATATGGAACAGAAATCAGTTTTAAAACTTTGAATTTTTATTTATTTTTATTATAAAAAAAATCCGTGGACCTTACGGAACATACGAAAAATATTAGCCGAATTGTTCGAACCATTCTCGAATTTTGCGTTTAGCAACATTCATTTTTATTCTCCTTAATCGTGCATAACATTGTGCGTATTTTATTATTATTTTTCAAGACACAGTATTTTACAGCATAGCTTCTATACTATGAACTAACCGTTGTTATAGAATACAGAAAAAATACAAGTGGTGGCTTAGAATAATAACGCATAGATCATTAGTTTCATAAATAATTCCATTCAATAGTGAAGCAACTTGCAACTTTAGGATGAATGTGTGCGTAAGTGTCACGTAATTACAATCAAGTCCGGGGAGACCCACTCTCCTTCCCTCCTCCCTCCCTCCCTTTCCTGAAAGGCCGGCAACGCAGCTTGCAGATGTCCATGGGCGGAGGTGATCACTTCCCATCAGGTGAGCCTCCTGCCCGTTTGCCCCCTTTGTACCAAAAGGGGGACTTTTTAAATAGGCACAAATAGAACCAAATTTATTGTTATGGCGTCTGATTTGTTTTCAAATTATTTTCTGTTTAGACGAATGTTTTATCTAAAATTATAAGTTGTCAAATACTAACCTGTGAAATTTGAATTATTATTTTATTATGAGACGCGTTGTGTCACCCTTTCATAAAATTGACACAAGACTTTATCGAGACGGGAAACGTATTCGGACTTAACGCCGAATTGAAATGGCTTCAATTTCTTACTCATTTTCTATAGAGTTATTATTCTAAGGTTGTAGGTATATTTAAAATAAATTTTAGTATGTAGTAGATGACTGTAGCAATAAAATTATATTTTTTGAATTATTAACTAAATATGTACATTTTTCAGTATAAATTCGTCAATCTACCATTAAATGGCAGTCAAATAGCAATAATATTCAATAAATTTGCGATTATTGAAAGTTTCATAGCTGAATCTGACGTCGAAGAACTATCAACGATATTCTTGCCGCTGTTCGCATTCATGTCAACAACTAAAGAAGACGTCCCTATTGATATTCCACAAAGTATGATTAAGAAACTTAAGTATAGTGTATTTATTGATATGATAACAAATTTATTTATTAATGCTACTCAGTCACAAATTAAAAGTTAAGCTATAACAGTAACTACCCATAAAATATTTAAATAATAAAAAAAATACTATTTGGATTTAATAAATTCTTAATAAACTATTTTTCGAATGGACCGATGACCTAAGGAAGATGACCGAGATAGTTGGCGCCACGGTCTCGACCGTGGTTGGCGCTCATTATAGGGGTCAGGGGAGGCCTTCGTTCAGCAGTGGACGGCAATTATTATAGTCCGGGAGGTAGTGTCAAATTTGACCGGAGCATTTTGGCATGGCTTTTGTTTTTTTGTTTAGTCAGTTGTTCCAACGCTTATTAATAAATAAATTGTCAGTTGGCCCAAAACCGGGGCATAAGATGAGAAAATGCCAGGAAACTTGATAGTAAAAAAATGTTCTTGGACTATTTTGGCAAAGATAAAAAAGTATAAATAATTAGTTTATGAATTGTAGATCTCAAAAAAAAGTGTCAGCTGTATCATGTACGTGACAAAATATGTTAGCTTATCATGTGAACATGTCAAAAAATCAGAAAACCTTGTAGCATTTTGGCAAAGCTGAAAATTGTATATATTGAAGATTATAATTCAATAATCATAATAATTTATGTCAGCTGGAATTTTAACAAGGCACAACCTGTTAGCTTGACTTTCAAAGTTTGGTTATTATGTATATCAGAGCATTATGGCATGGTTTTTGGTTTTTTGTATAGTCAGTTGTTCCATCGCTTATTAATAAATGAGGTATCAGTTGGCCCAAAACCGGGGCATAAGATGAGAAAATGCCAGGAAACTTCAATAAAAAAAATTTTTTTTGGACTATTTTGTCAAAGATGAAAAAGTATAAATAATTAGTTAATGAATTGTAGATCTTAAAAAAAAGTGTCAGCTGTATCATGTACGTGACAAAATATGTTAGCTATTTAATGAAAACATGTTAAAAAATCAGAAAAACTTGTAGCATTTTGACAAAGCTGAAAATTGTATATATTAAAGATTATAATTCAATAATCATAATAATTTATGTCAGCTGGAATTTTAACGAGGCACAACCTGTTAGCTTGACTTTCAAAGTTTGGTTATTAGGTATATCAGATCATTATGGCATGGTTTTTGGTTTTTTGTATAGTCAGTTGTTCCATCGCTTATTATTAAATGAGGTATCAGTTGGCCCAAAACCGGGGCATAAGATGAGAAAATGCCAAGAAACTTCAATAAAAAAAATTTTTTTTGGACTATTTTGGCAAAGATGAAAAAGTATAAATAATTAGTTAATGAATGAATTGTAGATCTTAAAAAAAAGTGTCAGCTGTATCGTGTACGTGACAAAATATGTTAGCTATTTAATGAAAACATGTTAAAAAATCAGAAAAACTTGTAGCATTTTGACAAAGCTGAAAATTGTATATATTAAAGATTATAATTCAATAATCATAATAATTTATGTCAGCTGGAATTTTAACGAGGCACAACCTGTTAGCTTGACTTTCAAAGTTTGGTTATGAAGTATAATATCAGATCATTTTGGCATGACTTTTGTTTTTTTGTATAGTCAGTTGATCCAACGCTTATTAATAAATGATGTGTCAGTTGGCCCAAAACCAGGGCATAAGATGAGAAAATTCCAGGAAACTTGATAGTAAAAAAAATTTTTTTGGACTATTTTGGCAAAGATGAAAAAGTATAAATAATTAGTTAATGAATGAATTGTAGATCTTAAAAAAAAGTGTCAGCTGTATCGTGTACGTGACAAAATATGTTAGCTGATCTGATATTATACTTCATAACCAAACTTTGAAAGTCAAGCTAACAGGTTGTGCCTCGTTAAAATTCCAGCTGACATAAATTATTATGATTATTGAATTGTAATCTTTAATATATACAATTTTCAGCTTTGCCAAAATGCTACAAGTTTTTCTGATTTTTTGACATGTTCACATGATCAGCTAACATATTTTGTCACGTGCATGATACAGCTGACACTTTTTTTTAATATCTACAATTCATAAACTAAATTATTTATACTTTTTCATCATTGCCAAAATAGTCCAAGAATATTTTTTTTTCATCTACGTTAATATTTTCTCTAGCCCAAAAGCCCCGGAGTCGCGTCAGCTGACAATTA
Source organism: Boloria selene (assembly GCA_905231865.2). Taxonomy (NCBI): domain Eukaryota; kingdom Metazoa; phylum Arthropoda; class Insecta; order Lepidoptera; family Nymphalidae; genus Boloria; species Boloria selene. The sequence goes on from HG993133.1 coordinate 7,728,876, forward strand.
TTTTAGTTCTCATACAAGTACTAACTATTAAAATAAGTTCATAGAGTCCATGCCAAAATCACCGTAAAAATTTGACACTACCTCCCGGACTATTAGGGTGATGAATGAATTAATGAAACGATTTTTCGAATTAATTTATTAAACTAAAACCAAATACAATATATTTTATTTATATTACTTTGGTTAAAATTAAGGATAGATAAAGACTAATTTAAGTAATTATAAACAATACTTAAATTGTTAAAATATATGTTAAGCATAAATGAAATAGTTTAACGCAGTAGCTTTGAATGAATATTTTCGATTTTGAGGTAGCACAACACAATATAATAGCATCGTCTCGCCATTTTTGACGTACTTGCATTGTCCATAATAGATGATAGCCTACTGATTACTGAAAGAACGCCTACGTGGAGCATGGTCGCACACAATTATTAATAATATTATAATAAGAGTAATGTCACTATCTGATAACTCTTTAACGCCACTTCAACGCTTTTATTACCTACATCAGTCTTTATATTTCTATAAAAGCCGAAGAGGTGATATGTGTAGCTTAGAAAAAATATTTTACGCGAATATTTGATAATTTTAATAAAACTATATTTTCGGATTTTGGCGTTGTTTTGTTGTTGCAGCAATCAAAGTCACGGACAATGATGAATCTCGTGAAGAAGAAGAATCAAGTGAAGTGACCATGATTGCCTCCGAAAACATTCGGAACGTCGGCACCGAAACATCGAAATAAATCTGCGTCAAAATCCGAAGACTTATTAATTTAAAAAACCGTTTTGTGTCTTTAATGTTCTACAATCTATGGACGTGATTTCGTGAAAAGGGACCGAAGTGTGTAAGAAGGACGCGCGCTATTTGTTTTGACCGTTGAGCCGCGATGTTATAGTTATCTATATATTTTTTATTATTAAGTGGCTTAAAAACACACATAGTTACACATCATATCCGACCTTATAAGTAATATACATAAAAGTAATAAGGCTGGCCCGTTTTTTTATGTTTTATCACCCCATACTTAATTATACGCTAAATTACTTAGATGGTTCTAAAGATGGAAAAGAGTAATGAGCTGTTAATTTAATATAACATGTTCTCTGCCGGCTTCGTTGCTGACAACATTATATTCGCTTCTCAATTTTGTTCTTCAACCTTAAACAAGAGTAACCAAGTTGCTGGCACATTTGGCATAGTTCTTTTTCGTGCTCTAAAGCGTTTTCTTTGTCAGTAAAATCAGAAGGCTGCAGATCTCTCTGCAATAAGAAAAAATATGATATCTTTATTAACGAAGAACTAAAAACAATTATTTTTAGATTAAAACAGAACTAAGCCTTCACTTAACGAAGTTTGTCTAATTTATTGAATTCAAAAATCGAGTATACTTATATCTAAATTTTTACGAAAATATGGCCAAAAAGTTATTTAAATTTCAATTATCTTATAAAGTAACATAATAGTTTTAGGTGTATAATTTTGTTTTCGCCACTTAAATACCTACCTATACATAACTATGACGGCTAATGTAATAAAAAATAAGCATTCTTACTTGTTTAAAAGGATACACGGGCTTCTTACATCGCTTACAAAATTGATATTTATCGGGCCAACAAAGTCTGCTAGTCCAGAATCGGCCACATTTTTTACATTTGTACTCTCCATATTTTGGTTCTAGAATATTCTTTTTGATAGGCGATCTGTGTCGTTGATTTGAATGGTATTCCCGGCGATTAGATGTAATTATAATTGGTCTCGACTGCGAAAAATACAATTGTTACTTAATCATTATATTTTTTTAAAAAGCAATAAAAATATTTTATAAAAACCTCTAAATAACAGCATATAGGTAATTAAAATTATTCTCCAATAAAATAATAACTAAACAAACATTATATAACAATAAGTAAGAGCGAAATAGGACATTAAATATTTTTTTAAATGATGGGTATTACGAATTATGTACTAATAACGGAAATAAATTAGTAAAAGTAGTATAACAATAGTAATAGAAATGTTTGTCCGTATAGGTAATAACAAATTTTAACTAAGCGTTTACTTGTTTTAACAATAAATAGGATAGGTTATAGGTAGGTAGGTGCCTACTTTATTCTACAAAAATTCCAATAACTTTAGACTCGACATAGTTTGAATATTTTTTATTAATTACTAGCCTTTCCCGTGGCTCCGGTCGCGTTCTAAAGGCTGAAAATCAGAAGAAATATTTTTGTCCCGTTTTTGCAACATTTTTCATTGAAGCTCCGCTCCTATTGGTCGTAGCTTTATGTTACTACATAAAGCTAGCCTATGGCCTTCCTCGATAAACGGACAATCCAAATCCAACAGAAAAATATTTTTTCTATTCGGATCAGTAGTTCTGAGATTAGCGCGTTCAACCAAACAAACAAACAAACAAACTCTTCAGCATTATAATATTATATTAGTATAGATTATGTATAAAACATACCTACTGTGGGACTCACTCGAGCAAAAAAACTGCGTTTTAACACGTAATTAATACGAATTAAACTAACATCACTTTATTAGTATTCGTCTCACTTCACTTTATTATAGTCATTATGCCGATACTTTTTTTTTCTATTAATAAACAAAAAGATTTTAATTTATTGTATAGTTATTCTGTATTTTGACTTACGTCTCTGATTCGTGTTACTTCATTATTCCGAGAAAGCACTATTTCAGGTTGTTGATGGCTTCGTATAGCATACACATCACTTCTATCTAACCTGCTTGCACGCTGAAAATGTTTTAATTTAATTTATTCTTAAAAGTTAAGACGAATATTTGATTATAATATAATATTCGGATACATTGTGAATTTATAGCTTATAAGTTAAAGAAATTAATAGAAAAAGAATAAATCGAAATGGATAAATAAATAAAAGGAATACTGTATGAATTATAAATAAATAAAACAGAATTTTTGAACATTCTTAAAGTAAACAATAAATTACCTCTCCTTTAGAACAAAAAATACCCATACTTTATAATTTTAAGACACTTATAATCACTTCTTAAAGCATAACACTGCTATTAAAATCACAACCAACCAACAAATGCTTCACACGTAAATATAATATTCAAAACCAACACAACACTAATTAATCAGTGATCCTATTGGTTATAACAGCTTACGCTTACGAGTAGGTACTGCACATTGCACAGTCTAAACAAATGCGATTGTAATCCGACTTCCACGTTATTACTACATAGGTACTCCATTTTCTATTATCGTCATCACTCATCAGTAAACATCTTTTCGCTTCACGTCAGGGGATTCACCGAGCTAAAACCTAAAGAGCAGTAAAAATGTTCCTTGCTAAAGAGTATCAAGAGTTCTAAATAAAAAAAATATATTATGATTCTAGATTCAAAAGTTATGTTATTGGCATCGTGCAAAAAAAACCGCTTTCTTTCCGAACGTTAATCTGAAAAATAGCAGAGTGGGAACATGTGTATTGATGGCATGTTTTTATAAGCTAAGTAAGTACAGGATAGATATTATTGCGAAATTATAGTTCAAATATTTATAAATTTATTTTTCTTAATTTTTCTTTTCGGAAATTATATCTTCGCATTTATTGTATGTTCGCGCTCAAACAAAAACATTAAGCTTTTTATATTAAGACGGGGATATACGCCGTTGACCTTGCTCGATTGGGCGTTGCCGGTAAAAATTCCCCGCGCAACCCCGCGCCTCCCGATAATAATTACGCGCGACCAGCGCGCTAGAATTCGCGCGTAGTGCGGCACAGTGTAACAACTAACAGCTGTTGCTTTGTTAGGCATGGTTCTATTAGAGGTGTTCGCAACGGCAATATATTGATAAGGCGTTATAATGATAGCATTTTTTATCAACTTATGCAATTATAAAACCGACACTAATAATAATAGAAAAAAGAGTATTTAATACATTGAAAGTTTTATTACAAAGCATTATCTAGTTAAATAAAGTTTATTTAAATATCATAAAAAATATTTCTTACATAATTAATATAATTATTATTTATATCTATTATTAATTTATGTGTACAATATGAAGATACAATTTTTATCACTTATAATCACAGTAAATATATATAATTGAACACACCGATTCTCGTCCGATCATCGAAGTTAAGCAACGTCGGGCGCGGTCAGTACTTGGATGGGTGACCGGTGGGCCTGGGAACACCGCGTAACGTTGGCTTTTTGTTTTTAATTTTGTAAAAATTCATTTTATTTCAGTCCTCAAACAATATTGTCATATTAAATATGTTGTTTTATACTTATTGTTTTTATATATGATGTTAAACTTAAAAATATTATATAACACTGTTAAGTCCTGAATCGCGCTATCGAAATATTCTAACTCGTTGAATATATATACAATGTTGTCGAACGTCCAAGTGTACTCGCTTCGGCAGTACATATACTAAAATTGATGATCGATACACAAAAAGTGTTTGTAGGTTCACAACTTTCAGTTTCACCAGATAGGAACGAAGTTCTTTATTATAAAAATGTTATAATTATATACATGTCTAGATTGAGCAATGCAAACAAACGATGCGCAGAAAACGTCCTCACTTTACGTGATATGTATGAGTACAGCTCGTGTACTTATTGTAGTCAAACTGTCATGGTGTGTGTGTTTAGGGATACCTGCTCCAAATATTTATCCCATTTTTTAATATGATGAAGGTTAAATAAAATAATTATTTTTAAAATTTAAATATATAATTTGTAACAATTAAAATATGATAATTACTCCTGAGGATATAAAAAATTACTAGTACTGCAATTTTGCGGATTTCATTTCGTCATATGGATTTCATTTATTTTTAATATAGGTAGTGGTGAGGGTGATCAAATAAATATTGTCACGAAGATTAGTCAACTACGCAGGATATTTACTATAGTGCACAAATGTACACTAAAACGTGAAATAAAAACTTAAAAAAAAGTCTTGATAAAATAACACTAAAACGTAAAAAACACTTTATTGGTAGTTTTCATTGATAATAGATGCTTGGCATCATTGAATAATACATACTCATTTTTGCAATTAGCACCCCGATAAACCTCGAAAATGACACCCTGACCCATGTAATTGTTTAAAAAAAACCGGATGTCCGCCATCTTGGATTTGAAAATGGACCTCATTTTCGTAATCAGCGCCCCGAGAAACCTCGAAAATGACACCCATGTTATTGTTGAAAAAAAACCGGATATCCGCCATCTTGGATTTGAAAATGGATCTCATTTTCGCAATTAGCACCCCGAAAAACCTCGAATATGACACCCGTGTAATTGTTGAAAAAAAACCGGATGTCCGCCATCTTGGATTTAAAAATGGACCTCATTTTCGTAATCAGCACCCCGAGAAACCTCGAAAATGACACCCATGTCATTTTTGAAAAAAAACCGGATGTCCGCCATCTTGGATTTGAAAATGGACCTAATTTTCGTAATCAGCACCTCGAGAAACCTCGAAAATGACACCCATGTCATTGTTGAAAAAAAACCGGATGTCCGCCATTTTGGATTTGAAAATGGACCTCATTTTCGTAATCAGCACCTCGAGAAACCTCGAAAATGACACCCATGTCATTGTTGAAAAAAAACCGGATGTCCGCCATCTTGGATTTGAAAATGGACCTCATTTTCGCAATTAGCACCCCGAAAATCCTCGAAAATGACACCCATGTCATTGTTGAAAATAAATATCGTGAATATAGTTGCAAGTCCTCTAAACTTTTGACTGTTAGCTAACTTCTCCCGTGAGAATTTTGTGTCTCGCGCATCGTAAAATTTCACTCTCATAAATTTTTCATAACGCGCCTAAAGAAGTATAACTTCAACATGAAAGATAAACAGATTAAATTTTATGTTACCTATGGCTCAGTAGACGTAACTTCGTTACAGGTTCGATTTCCAGACTTAGTCCTTATAACTATACAAATAAAGTCTAAATTGAAACTTCTCTTAGTCGATACTATATGTATACTAAAATTTTTAAGTAAAAAATTTACAAGTCAATAAGGTCCAAAATACGCCATTTATTTATTTCATTTTAATATAGTTTTAAATACAAATGTTTTAGAGCATAATTTAGCGCACACGACTCGTGACAATTCTGTTCACGAATTAAATAAATAAATTTCTAAATTGGTTCTGCGGTTGCGGAGCAAACAGTCACAGGTCCGTTCAGCACAACGCCTCGTCCCGCACTGATTTACTGGGCGACAGAGGGTGTTCTCTCGCGGCTTACGTGTATGAATTACGTAAAAAAATCATAAAAAATAAATAAAACAGTTATTTGAAAAAATAATCGGAGATCATATTAGGTGTTGTATTATTTAATATGCTGAACGCAATAAAAAAATCTTGTTTTTGATAGTTTACGAGAGAAATGATATGAAAAATTGTAACAGAGGGTACTTAGCATATTTATTTATGATATTTATGTTGTTTTTTTTAACTTTTTAAGCGGAAGTGATAATGCTGTATATGCTGTAGAATAACATACATTTTTTAAAAAAATTTTCCTATTAAGATTACAGAGAATTCAAATACAAAGAAAGTCCAATTTACATATATCGCCGCCTTAACTGAGATAACTAAGTATACGTACTTATATTTAGTTTTAAATAGAAATTAACAGTACCTATAAATCTTATATCAAACAAAATTGCTTTTATAATTATTCTGTTTACAAGTAAGGGTTTCCATAGGATATTTTGCTCAGGAAAATCACTTTTATTTAAATTAATTCTACTATTAAAGTAAGAAATATTCACCATTTACAAATTACAACTTCAAATAAAAAAAGCTTAGTATTATATTTTACATTTAACATACGATCGTAAGCAAGCAGAACGTATGGCGTAGTCATGCATAAATGTATTTAAACACTTAAAAAATTCACAATGAAATAAAAACATCTTGGGGGCCATTCATTTATTACGTAAGACTATTTGCGCTAGTTTTTGACCCCCTCCCCCCTATTATAATAAAAAATAAGAATATGTCGACCCCCTCCCCCCCTGTTTAATATTTATTACGTAAGAGTCTAAAAGAAAAAATGAATACACGTTTGGTTTATTTTAATGTTTTTTTGTCAAAGTAACAATTTTTTGAGGTGTTTATTTGTAATTTTAAAGGTACAGTACCTTTCGATCGGTTGCCCGCGCTTTTTCAAAGTATAATTTTAACTTTGCGCATTTTTTTGGTCTTACGTAAGAACTATCGAGACTCCCGCCCACCCCCTTGTAAGAAAACATAAGACATGGTCGACCCCTCTCCCTCCCTAAATTGTCTTACGTAATAAATGAATGGCCCCTTGTCAAGTGCGAGTCGGACTCGTGAAAATCTAAATTTGTCTATATCTTTTTATCATGTTGACTCAGGGCCTTGATTTTAACTTTATAAACCTCAGTATATGGTATTATAGTGGTATGAATTTCAACTTGCTAGATTAATCCGTTCCTGAGAAAATCGGGGATGACACACGGAAAGACAAGAGTAGTAGTTATAAGGGTTCCTTTTTTACCTTTTGAGGTACGGAATATTCCATGTAATGGCTTGATTTGATATGTTATTCTTTTATAAAAGTATAAAACCTCAACCTACAAATAAACAAATACTAAAAAACAAGAACAGGAAAAGAGGCTCAAACCTATCAAAATTAGATGTCAAGTCAACATAGAAAAGCTTTGAAGCTATTATCAAGAAATTTTCATTAAATTGAAATACATCATGTTTCTATATGGTTATTCATTTTGTAGTTGTGACGAACCAAATCAAATATCTTTTGCTGACGATGCGTTTCCAAGCACGAACCAAATGTGGGGCATGATAGGTACAATTCTGACTACAATCGCTTGTTGGATTTTCTATACAAAGGTAAATTTTAAGCATTAGCTAAATACGACATGCTATGAAATAGTCATAGTTACTACATACATGCTTATTACATTCTTCTTATCGGATAAATAAGTGGTGAACACTTACACACAAACATAAACAAAAAGTACCTATCAGTAAAGTAAATTTTCAAATGCAAGTGCCGGGCGTGCGTGTCATCTAAACATTAAACACCGCGGGCATGCACGAAATATTAGTTAGGTTTATAATGTGTAATATGTATGTATGTATTCCTAATTCTTCTACCCTTTGAACGTCAGACATATAGGTTTCCTCGACATTTCACTCACTTTCCACAAAGACAAGTAGTAATCATATTGTTATATTCAAATTCAAAATATGTTATTCAGCATAAAATTATTACATTTTTTTACTTAACTTCATGATAGTCTACTACCAGTCGGTTGGCGGTGTGTCACCCCTGTGCCTCGGAGAGCACGTAAAGCCGTCGGTCGTCGGCCTTAACTATCATCACTGGTCGTGTCGAGCAGTCGTCCCACCGGAATAATATGAAAGTAATAAGGAATAGAGAGTGCACTTGTGTCTGCGCATACACTTGTGCCCTATAATATCTCCCGCACAGATGGCTAGTCTCACTTCTCAATGAGATTGGCCGCCGTGGCCAGAATCGGTCGGGAGGACATCATCATCACTACCAGTCCGGAAAGCCTCTGTTCTGAGAAGAATTGATGAAAGAATTTTCATGTTAAATAGTTATAAATACCGTGCTTGATAGTTTATTTTTCAATGACTTAAGAAAAAACTGAGTGAAGTGCATTTTGTTAGTAAATAGACGATTGCGATTAAGATCAAACAGGCTTTCAAATTTCTGAACAGCAATAATAATTAAAAATTCTCTTGACGATCCTAACATAACATTCACAGTGACAGTATTATTATAATAGTTTATTTTTACACTGCAATTAATAACAACTGATTCAGTTTTAAACAAACTATTTAATCTGCATTGACAAAATAAATTAATATGATATTACTATTTTATTTATTGGACTCAAATTGACACAATATAGAAATTTTATAATTATATTCATATTAAAATGTTGTTTATTGAAATTATTTAAAGGTCTAAAATGAAACAAAATATATAAGTAATATAGTATCTATAATATAAAATTCGTAAATAATAATACATAATATATTGTTATTTTTAGTTACAAACCAGAAGAAAAAAATTATATGAATTACAGTGTCACAACCACGCTCGTGCAGTAGCAGCAAGGCAGAGACAACTTCACTAAAATATTTATTGAGTAAATAATAAAATTACCTAATTATTTTTAGTATAAAATATTTATTCAAAATAATTGTCTATATTAATAATTGATTATAAAATATACCCCAACTGAAATTTAAACATAACATTATTGACACTGGCATAATATTATAAATATGTCGAAACAAAACAGCGCTTGTGTCAAAATAATGATTAATTTATGTAAATTATCTAAAACTAATATAAAATATGTCAAATTTAAAAGCAAAATAGCCAATTAATAAGTATTGTTAAGAAAGAAATCATTATCACTTATTTTATTACAGTCTTGTAGTAAATATTTATGTTCATCTTCAACATGCCCTCTCTTGAGCAGATACACTAATATGTACTGGTATGGAAAAACGGGCACATTGTGGTAGAAGAAAAAGCGTAATTTCACTCTTTCTATTATTTTCATATCCACAAAACAATAATCTGCGGAACAACAGCTGCCTGGCGTTCTGCAATCAATTGTTATATATTAGATATTATAACATATAATGTTACTTACATATTAACATCACCGCAGATCCATTATTCTATCTATTAGTATGAATGTACTTTTATCGTAAATTACTATTTTTTCGACTAGGATATAATAAGGTTAATCTTAAGAATCTTTCCTTCTTGGTAGGTAAGGTTGGGTTAGATATATGACCATCGAAGAAGGCTATTTACTTTCGACTTTGATAACATAGGTTCAGGAAGTACATTTATATAAACCTCCCTTTCTTTCTAGGTAGGTTAGGTTAATTTCGAGTCACGAGCGATTGCTTGTTCCTAGATGCTCTCTGTTAAATTTAAAGTTTGTAGCACAAAAAATGAAGGACTTCATACAAACTTGTGAGAGCGTTTAGACCTCCTTATTTCGGCTCTGGCGCAAAATCTGTTCTTAGCATCTGAACGTCTACTAACTATAAACTACCTCTCTGCCAAATTTCATCTTATACATTCAGCAGTTTTCGATATTTCGTGATGAGACCGTAAGCGACCTTCTTTTCCTATTTCGATTTACTCGCCCTGCATTTAATCGCTTAGCAATTTCATTAACAATGAATATACATAAACATTATCTTTAAACTAAACATCTTTGTTTTTGTCAAATATTATATACCTAGGATCGTAAGTCAGTGGTTTTGCCTTTAGAGTTTTGAATATCATTTGATAATACTGCCTGTATTTTTTCTTCATTATGAGTATAACCTGCTTTCCTTCAAATGGAAATGTAGCCTGTTTTGTTTGAAGCTCGGAATGCCAGTATACAGCTGCTTTTGCTACATCCACACTTGTATTATCAATTTCTACTATTTTTGGGTGTCTCATCCATTCATACATTTCTTCCTACAAAGGAATACAAAATGTATTTTTAGTTTTTTATTTTATTACGTATTTTTAATATAATTATATATTTTCATTTGTTTATATTATAATATGTTATCATAGACAATAAAGCAATTTATATAATTAATTTTAAAAATTTTAATAATAAAATATTTAATTTAAAAGATGGTATCTATGTTGTTTGTAAAATACTCCTTAAACAAAAGCAGTAAATTACCCACCTGTAAGAATTTTTTGCATCGAAAACTGTCATATATGAAACTTATATGAAGAAGCCACTTTCCGGTTGCTAAAGAACAAACCATCATACCAGTCAAAGTATCTTTAGGCAGTACTGATATAAAATGTGTTGCAAGCATTTCCATTTTTGTATTCTCTGCCACTACTCCACCAAGTTCATTGATCATTGCAACAATTCTTTCACGATCCTGAAAAAGTCAATTAACAGTCAGTTATTAAATAAATATAAATATGTTGGGACAATATTACACAAAGCGCCATCTAGTTCCCTAGTAAGCTATGGGGGTTGAGTTATGGATACCGGACAGTTCTTACACAACACATATTGAACACAAACATTCGCTCAAAAAATGAATGCCTCAGGCAGGACTCGAACCCGGGACCACTTTCCCGGGACATTTCTACAAACTGAGCCAAACATGTTGTCATTTCATTTAAAATAATAAGCAAAATTATTTATTGAAATTGAACTTCTTACATGTATTTGTTCTGAAAGCATGAATATTTTTTTATCACATGCACAGATCAAATTTTGCTTCATCTTCCATGATTCTTCTGATGTGCCACTTGGTGAGTGATAGTCACTATCTATAGTAAAAATTAAGTTTTAATTTTATAAAATACTCCCATTAAATGCATTAAAATAAAATGAATTTTTCTAATATTTATTATTATACATTACCAGATACATCTTCAGGAAGACATGCTTGTATTTTGCTTGTGACTTCTTGAGTCTTCACATTTATTGGACTATAGTTAGTCACCTTCTTTTTGAGCTTATAGTTTTGAATATATTTTCGGAATGGTAAATACACAGCTGTTTTTGCTTTACCATTTTCAATAAATTTGCGAAAGCTCACCTTCTTAGGTGTACTTTGTTTACTGCTGAATGATCTATAAAAACAATGATCAAGTTGAACATGTTTACTTTATCATATTAATTCCCAGAAAATAATTTACGTTAAATATTTAGAGAAAAGGTTATTTTTAAGAAGGCACAGTTTTTAAAATCGAGCCCAAGAAATAGAAATAAGAAGTTTTAATATTTACTCAAGCAGTATGTTAGTGCATTCCCTTTAAAGCTCTGATGTAGTGCCCAGACATGCCAAAATTCCACATATGTAACTCACTCATTCCCTAATTTAGAAAAGAAATTTTTTAATGGACTGGATGTTGGAGTTGGCTTCTGTTCAATTTTTTGACATTCTATCTCCTGATAAATATCTTCAATGGACCAACCTATCTGACGTCTTACAGCTTTGGGCTTCCTTGTTTTTACTATAATTGGGGCAAAATCAACACAATCCACACCAGGGTCACTAAGTGTATCATCATTTACTTTAAAATGAAACATTTTCAAATGGTCTAGATAAGTTAATTTATCTGTAAACATTTCATGACAAACTGGACATACAAAGTAATGAAGTTTTACATTATTTGTACATTTATTTAAATGTATCTTATAATCATCATATCTATCATATTTTTCATCACAAAGAACACATGAAACATTAACATAGTCGGAAACACTTGTTATGGGTGACGTTGGCTTGGAAGACTTAGTTGGAGACGAAGATGTGGCATCTGCAGCAACTAGAGTTTCATTACTACTAGATTGTTGTAGCTGATTATGCTCAATTGTACAAGTCACATGGCAAGTATGGGCTCCATAGTTACTGTAGGACTGATTGCAGTACACACATTTGACTGAATCAATATCACTATCAGTCTCATCACTAGTTTCATAACATGGGCTCAGTTGCCTGTCTAATTGGCAAGCTGCTTTTACTAAATTTTCATCATTTTCTTCATTTACAAATACTGTGTGCATTTGAAGTTCTTGTTTATATAAGTCATTGTAATTGGAAATAGCTGGCTTATCAACTTGAATATCTGGAAACATTATATTAAAATACGAATTCATTCAGGACTTATATGTTTATAATAGATAAAGTGTATTAATATTTACCGGGGAATTTTCTTAATAAAACATCAATACGTTCACACTGGAGTTTAAATAAGTAAGCAGTACTTAAGTTTTCAATGCAAGACGTGCATACACGGTCTGATAAACCGTCTCCTTCATGAATCTACAATTTTAAGATAAAATAAAGTACGTTTAGTTAGTTTTTCTAATTGAGCACTAAAAATAAAGAGTCTGCAATTTACCTGAACATTAGCAAAAGACATAACCATTTCTGATAATTTAACTGTGTCATCTTTCTCAAAAATAGAACAGAAATCTCCAATCTTTAAACACAATCTACATTTATGAAAAGTAGATATTTCCATTTCTTCCTTTCTTTCTTGCTAACAAAATATTTATAGCATTATTGATGCTACTTGACACTCTTGTTAATTAAATTAAAACTTGTTTAGCCACTTTTAAAATTCAAAAGTACAACGACTAAAGTTTAGAATGACGTTGACATTATTTTTTAACAAAAATAAAAACAGAGTATGATTTTAAAGCGCATCGTAGAGTTGACAGGTGACTTCGACTGAGTTGTTTTGATACTTTTAGTTTATTTTATATTTTTCTTACTTAATTGTAGCTTCTATATAGGGATTTCTAGTACCTATACGGCGAATCATAGGTGAGGGCATCGAATTATAGTGTATTTTCCACGCGTAAAATGAGGGGAGGAGGTAAGAAGTCTTGAACGGTAGATGTGGCTAATATGAAAACTTTGATACTAAAAAGACACTTAAAGACTGAATAGAAATATTTATTAATACTTTAACATTTTGAATCTATTTCTGATAGAATGGAGTCATTACAAAATTAATATAGAAATACAAAATTATGTCGGATAACTAAAACATGTTACTGCTTTGAGAGCTTCTTACGGAATTCTATAATATATGACATAATACAATTTTTACTAATAAAACTAACATTCCAAACTTAAAATAATTCAAACATAATAAACCAAACAGGTCACAGTTGATATCAAAATAGTTTGTATGTATAATCTGAGATTACCATTCAACAAGAAGAATGAATGGTTAGGAATAAAGTAAAAAATTATAAACAATTAGAAAGAAAATTCCAATAGTAATAAAACTCTTACAAATTCTTCGACAAGATATTGATTTCAACGGAGAGAGATAATCTTTGAGGTAAGAAAAATTTTTAGTAATAATAATCCCTCTCACTCTCACTCGTAAATGGAGGCCTGCGCCCTGCAGTGGGACGTATATAGATTGATGATTATGATGATTGATGATTATGATGATTAATGACTAAGCTATCGTTTGATTAACAAGATAAACTTTATTTTTTACAGACTTACATTTATGTAGATTGATTTTAAATACCTATGTTAAAAGCCAAATGCTGGAAGAGTGATTTATAAAAGATACCTGTTTACCTTCATCATCTGATGAAGAACAAGAAATGCAAGTGGAATTCTTGGAATCGTTTTCTAGTTCTGATAATGTGTTAAAGATAAAAAATTAGTTCATAAAGTAATATACGATATATTTATTTTTCATGACATATTTTCCTAAGTTACGAACCCGATGTATAACAACATACTTCTTACACATTATTTATTATATAATATATTTATTACTAGCGACTCGCCCTCGCTTCGCTCGGGCTCTTCCCTAGATTTAGCACAGGCAAAGCCGCGGGATCCGCTAGTTATGCATATAAACCTTCCTCTTGAATCACTATCTATTAAAAAAAACGGCATCAAAATTCGTTGCGTAGTTTTAAAGATTTATGCATACATAGGGATATAGGGACAGAGAAAGCGACTTTGTTTTATACTATGTAGTGATAAATAATAATTCATACACATACCTTATATAGCTACTTCATGTTCAGTAATACTAAAGATTTATATAAAATTAAATAGTATCAAGATCGTTTAATCCAATTTTCCTAGTATTGCACACAACAAATTTTTATTTCCCCATTTGCCATGAGATTCTGGTAGACCTATAATTCTAATCTCTCATTAGTGAAATTGGGCTTGTTGCTAAACCTGTCTTTTCTAGACCGTAATATGAATATACTATAGCAGCGGTATAGACAGTGGTAGCCCAGCGGTAACGCGTCGCTTGGATAACCGAGTGATGCGGATTCAAATCCGGGTCTCGTCGCACCTCTGATATTTTCATGTGCGAATCAATTACGGTGTAGGAAAACATCGTGAGGAAACCTGCATGTCTGAGAAAACCTCCAAAAGTCCGCCAACTCGCACTAGTCCCTCGCGGTGGACTATGGCCTGATCCCGCTCTGAGGGAGGCCCGTGCCCAGTAGTGGGACGTTAATAAGGGCTGATGATGATAGCAGCGGTAAACTGTATGCGAGTAAAATGTGATTATGAAATGTGGCACCACCCTTTTCGACGACAGTTATTATACACAGTGATAGTCCTCCTTTGCTCTACCATCTACTGCAAATTGTGGGGGCGCCACAGTAGCAAGTGGGTTAATTTTGAGGATAACGCCAAAAGTATTCACTTTAGTTCATCTTTTTAAGTTTTACAACAATAAAACTTAAAATCACAAAAAGTAATTCAAAAGTTATTATCATGCAGTTATATTCATAAATATTAGTCCAGTCACTTTAGTATCAAAAAGGGGTCAACCTTGAAATAAGAGATAATAAATAAATATGCTTGGGACATTATTACAACAGCACCATCTAGATCCGTGGTAAGCTATGAGGCTTGTGTTACGGATACCAGATACTTAATATACTAAACATATAGAAATTTTAAGTACATTACATACTATTATAAAAATATATAATAAGAACCGAAACCTTCCAGATCCCGTAGACCCGGTAAAAATATAGCGAAGTGATACTTGTGTTAAATATGTGTTAACTTGTAAGTTCTAAACTTAAGTTTATTACTCTATAAACATTCATTAAAAATAATATAACTTATAGTATCTCAGTAAATGTTATTATGTATGTTTATGAGATTATCTAGGTGTAACTACTGAATTTTACTTTTGTTTTTCTTTTTAAAATAGATTTATCATAACTTTCACTTATGCCAAGTAACATTAAGTTGTTTTATGTTTATATGTACAATTTATTGTTGTTGTTTTTAAAAAAAAAATTCCCCAATAGGGAAAGGCAAAGGACTATAGTCCATACAGCTTTGTACAATTTATTATTTTATCATTGTTGTTTTTAAAATTTATCCCTAATAGGGAAAGGCAAAGGACTATAGTCCATACAGCCTTGTACAATTTATTATTTTATCATTTCAAACTTGTCATTGTCGATCATTTGGATACGTGCTGTACAATAAACACTAAACTGTTAATTCTTATAATAAATTTTTTTGGATGTTATGTTTTATATAAGATATGCCAGTTAATGTAGGATAATTAAGTTTTAGTGTGTTCTGTTTTTTTTGTTTACATTGTTTTGTTGATTTATACATATTTTATTTTTATATTTTGTTATTCTTTAAGTATTTTATTTATTTTATTATATATATTTTATTCATAATATTTTTTTATTTGGGTATTTTTTATTTATTTATATTTTATTATGTCTGATTGCGCTATTTTTAATTTTGACGATGATTTTTTCTCTTGTTCTTCAACTGAAGATTTCCACAGCGCTTCTAGTTTTGCTTCATGTGATAATGAATCCGTGCATCTTAATCTTAAACTTAGTAATATATTTAACAAAAACGCAGGCTGTTTGAACCTGGTTCACATAAACGCACAAAGTATTCCGGCTCATTATTCGGATCTTCAGGCTACCTTTTGCAACGTTGAAAATATCGATGGTATCCTAGTTTCAGAATCATGGTTGAAACCTTCCCTTTCTACATCCCTTTTTTCTCTTCCTAATTTCAACCTTATTAGGAATGATCGCACTGGGATAAGAGGAGGAGGTGTTTGTATATACCTTAGAAATAATATTCGCTACAGTATAATTAATCAATCCCCTAACACTAATGATACCAGTAACCTTGAATTTCTTTTCCTTGAAATTATTTGTCGTCACTCCAAAGTTCTTATTGGTGTTCTTTATAGTCCCTCTATTAATGTTAACTATTTTAGCACGTTAGAATCTGTTCTCGAATCCCTCACGGCTTCTTATGAGCATTCCATTCTTATGGGCGATCTCAATACCTGTCTCCTAAAACAAAATTCTCGATCACGTAAGCTGCAGTCCTTAATAGCATCTCTAAACATGACTATTCTCCCTCTCACTGAAACTCATTTCTCTCCAATCTTTAACCCTTCTCTTATCGATCTTATGATTGTATCCAATTCTAAAAATGTCTTTTCTTTTGGCCAACTCACAGCTCCCTTCTCCTATCACGATCTCATTTATATTAGTTACAATTTGTTACCACCTAAGCGAAAATCCAAGATAATTTTGAGGCGTAATCTCAAAAATATCGATTATGAGAAATTTTCCATTGACGTGGCCAACATAAATTGGTCTTCATTATACAGTGTGGCTAACATAGACGAAAAACTGCAGATACTTAATTCCAAAATCATACAATTATTTGACGTCCACGCTCCCCTTATACCGATCAGAGTAAAGCACTTACCTGCGCCATGGCTGAATTCGAAAATAAAAAACATGATGGCGAAACGTAATAAAGCAAAGATCAAATACAAGCGGCATCCTACTGAAGCCAACTTTGCAGAATATAAGAAATTGCGCAATCTTTGCAATAGAATGTGCAGAGACGCTAAGCGCCGACATATTCACGCATGTATCTCAAATCACAAACCTTCTCAAACTTGGAGGTTTCTTAAGTCGCTAGGTGTGGGTAAATCACAACATTCTTCTCTTAACTCCATCGATGCTAATTGCTTAAATCAATATTTCTCTTCGCCACCAGTTCAAATTTCAGACACCGAGAAGATGTTAACTCTTAACCAACTAGCTATGACTACCCTACCTAACTGTGACCCGTTTGTGTTTCAAGAGATCTCTGAGGACGATGTTAAGAGAGGCATTCTATCCACAACTTCTAAAGCCGTTGGGTATGATGAAATCAGTCGTGATATGTTACTGTTAACTATCGATCACATTTGCCATATTTTAACTCACATTTTTAACTTTTCTTTATCTTCTAATTCATTTCCAGCGGCTTGGAAGCTTGCGCACGTCATCCCCTTACCCAAAACATCTAATCCTATAGCTCCCTCACAGTTCCGTCCTATTTCAATTCTTCCTATACTATCAAAAGTTTTTGAGGGTTTAGTTTCAAAACAGATGTGTCAGTTTTTACTACGTAATAATCTATTAAGTTCTTTTCAGTCTGGATTCCGTTACTTGCACAGCACGACTACTGCTTTGCTAAAAGTAACTGAAGATATTCGTTACGCCATGGATAACAAGAAGGTGACGGTTCTTGTTTTCCTTGACTTCAGTAATGCCTTCAATTCAGTGGACCCTGATGTTTTACTTGCAATCCTTGCCTCTCGAAACTTCTCTTCTTCAGTGATTGGTTGGTTTAGATCCTATCTCCATAATCGCCAACAGAGAATCTATTGTGATGATATTAGATCGGAATGGTCTTTTCTCTCCACAGGTGTCCCGCAGGGTGGAGTGTTATCCCCATTGCTTTTTTCAATTTTCATAAATGAACTCCCTCGGGTACTATCCTCTAACTACCACCTTTATGCGGACGATCTGCAACTTTATAGACATGCTATGGTTGATGACTTAGTATACGAAATAGATAGAATAAATGTTGATCTGGCTAAAATCAGAGATTGGGCTAAGTCTTTCGGACTCCTTGTCAATCCCATAAAGTCCCAGGCCATGATTATTGGTAGTAAGCAGTTGCGGAGCAAAATTGACTTTGATAATCTTCCAGACATCACTTACGATGGTACTTGTATTAATATCTCAGACACCTGCAAAAACTTAGGCTTAACCTTTGACAGCAATCTGTCCTGGTCGGCGCATATCAACGAGGTTAGCAAACGCATACATTTCTCTCTTCATTCCTTGAAACGCTTACAGAGTTTCCTTCCATGTCAAACAAAAATCATCCTCGCTCAATCTCTTCTAATTCCACTGCTTGAATATGCTGACGTTTGTTATCTGGATGCTACCGAGGAGCTACTTGATAAGCTAGATCGTCTCCAGAATTTGTGCATCCGTTTTATTTATGGATTGCGCAAATTCGATCACATTAGTATTTTTCGTTGTCAACTGAAGTGGCTTCCCATTCGCTTGCGCCGAAACGTTCGAATATTGTGTACTCTTTTCAATATTTTGAAAACTTCTACTCCTCCTTATTTAAGGGAGCGCTTTACGTTGATGCCCTCAAGATGCAGACCAGTGCGTTCTTGTGTAAATTTGCCCAAACTAGTGGTTCCACACTACAATACAACATTCTATAATAAGTCCTTTACTGTTAGGGCAGCAAAATTGTGGAACTCACTGCCCGAGTCCATTACTAAAGATGATCCCTCACTCACAACATTTAAGTTTCGTATCAAGCAGCGCTATTTATCAAATCAGACATAAAGTATATTATTTTAGTACGTATGTATTTTAGTATCTATGTATTTAAGTAAGTATGTATATAAATATGTATGTATATAAGTATGTATGTATATAAGTATGTATGTTTATAAGTATATATGTATATAAGTTTGTTTGTTAGTAGTTATTTGTTTTAGTGTAATTAATACAATAATTAGTTGTTATATCTTAATTCTAAGTTTATTTTTTTAGAAATTATGTGTTACTGTACCTACACCGCGTGCTCTGAATCCACATATTTTATGTAACTTCTGTAGGGTTTCTGGAAGAGATCTCTTAAAGAGATAAGATATCCTTTGTTAACATTATGTTATTTCATTTTGTGTTACTTTGTTTATGGTACAAAAATAAATAAATAAATAAATAAATAAATAAATAAACACCCATAACTGGAGCACAAACATTCATGCTTAACAAATGAATGTCCCCAGTGGAACTCGAACCTGCGACCGCCGGCGCTGTAAGTAGGGTCAACTGAGCCAAACGTGTCGTCATTAAATATTATACTGTATTTTTGTAATTTACTTTGGCGTTCTATTTTACGTGATTACCTATCTCAGTTTAATTTATTATTCAAATTATGTTTACATTTATTATAAAAATTGTTGAACTGCTACTTTATTTGAAATGTTTTTTCATGTAGCAGTACACCTACATTATAAATATTTCTGTATGACCTACATTCATCTATGATACCTACTCCATGCAGTTTAGCGGTGGGCAAAATATATCATTTTTGCGATTGGAACATTTGCATCTGGATCATTGAAATGTTCCGGAACACTGATATGTCTCATTTGGCTCATTTGAATCATCGACTCAAAAGATATAAAATATACAGAATGTTTCGAATACATTGAGTTACGTCGCGAGTGTTTATTACTGTGTCAGTGAATTTTTATATTATATTTATTTATTTTAATTTTTTTTTTGGTTTGACTTAAAATTGTAATTTAAAAAGAAACCTTAAACAGAACTCAATTAAGTTTTCGTAAACAGGCGTGAACGAACATAAACTATATGACAAACGCCGCATCAACGTAAATGGCAACTTGTTAATGCAAACATTACATGCAAAAAACGACTGTATAGTATTTGATACGTAAGCGCCTTAGTGGTCATTTTTACATACATGAATACCGACACCGAAAATCCGTACGAATTAAGTGATACACTTCTCATTTGTTATCTCTTTCTGACTTGTATAGATTTTAATTATTTCGCCCGCTCACTCGCAAGTCGAGAGTCACGATTCAATAGTTTAGTTGTATCTCTCGCTCACCGCTCATACGGAACGCGAGCGACGTGTCGCGCTTATTTTCCAGATTCAAATGAAGCAATTGAAATGTTGCGAGTGAACCAATCTTTTGAATCACTTTAGTGATTCGGAACAGTGAGTCGGTTCCGTAAAGAGTTACACACGCCTAGCAGTTGACAAACTACAAAGTGACAGCTGACATGACAATACTCTTTGCACTTACTACTTATGCTGCGTTCCACTAAGCGTTCACAACGATCACGCTCACGACCGTAGTTTTTCCCGTTCCACTTGCTTATGAGCGTTACTGTCGTAAACTCAAGTGGAATGGATTATAGAGCGTTTTGAGCGTGGAGGTAAATAATACAAACGGCGAGTTAAAAAAAGAATGCAAAAGATTTAAGAGGTTAGGTTATAATCTGTAAGCCTTGAAAATAAACTTAATTAATTATTGTTTAAATCGATTTATATATTGAAAAAATTTATAATTTAATTTTTTATATTCAATATTAGTGGTGTATTTAACATCCGCTGCAGAAACATTCACTTCTATTAAATTATTTCTTTCGGCATGAAATAACGTAAGCACGGTCGCCATTTTTGATTTTTGAAAACGCCGCTAATTTTCTCAACGATCACGACGACCCACCTTTTTAGATGGGTCGTCGCGAGCTTCGCGTGAGCGTAAGTCATGACGTCATAAGTGACGTTTTCGCCGCGACCACAACGACCGCGTTCGTTATGTGGAACGACTAAAGGAGCATTTTGGTCGTTGTGGGCGCTTAGTGGAACGCAGCCTTAGGAGTATTTGTGTTCTGTGGACACTGCAGTTTGCAGTAACTAATCAGGCTGACGCAACTCGGAACAAAAAAATTTTCTATGGACTTTACGTGCCAAATAATGGCGGACATTGCTATCACACTCCCTCAAAGTAGTTTCTCTTTCTTGCATTAGTGCCGTTTCCGTTAAGATGGCTGACCATGTTGTTTGTTAAAACTTCATTTTGTGTTTTCAGTGTAAATGTTTGTTTAATTGTGGATTTTTATTGTCTAAAGTGTAAATTCTCATGAAAATATGTGATGGGTGTACTTTGAATCAAAATGCAACCGAAAAGACGCTTTATTATTTGTGAAATTTAAAAAATGGAGTAAGTCGTCCGAATCATGAAAATATGTTTATGACGAGTTTTCCTTTACATAAAGACTAGTAAGTACTTAAATGTGATACTTTGCGGCCATATGTTAATAAAGCGGGCTGGGAACAAATAAAATTAACAAATTTATCACATTTAAATTGTGTGCTAGTGATGTACTGCAACTGTAATATCCACATATCGATAACCAAGTTTTGTATATTATTAGATTTTAACCAAGAAAAATTGATTAAATTTTAATAAAAAAATTTCAGATGTAAACAGTGGGACACGTTTGTGGACAAAGAAAAAGAAGAGTTAATATAAGTTAACATTATAAAGTTGCATACATTAAAATATATAAGTGGAAACCAGTTTCACAACAGCATGACATGTTTCTTGAATTTCCCTGTCACATTTATTCAAACATTGACATTACAACAACAACCACCGAATACCTTTAAAGGGATGAATGATTGTATAGTTTCATTATTCCAGGCTGGACTAAGTTACTCAGGTACCATCTCTTTTTTTCAATTTTGTTTGGCAGCTGCACTTTTTAGTACATAATATTCTTATGATTTTGATTCTATTTTTATGTTGCAATTATTTCCAGACTCATATACATCAGGACAGTAGCTGTGAGCTCAAGAGACAAGTGACCAGAAAGAAATTCAATCATCAAAACAAATCAAACCAAAAAAGAAAGAAAAACATAAAAGTTAGCTCAAGAAAACAGTGATAATAATTTTAAACTTTTAAAAAAATATTTAAAAATCTTTATTTTAATATTTTATTGTTCTATTTCTAATAGTCAATACTGATAATTTTTTTAATGTTACCTATTATTTTGTATGTTGCTTGTGATTTCTTTGTAATTTTTTTAATGTGATAATAATTTTTGATCTTTGTGGGAACATTTTAATATAATATTTAATATGATTCTCACTACAATGATTCCGTCTGTGGTTCCATAATACAGCTTTGCTTTACAGGACATCTTATATAGGAAATATATTTTGATAAGGCAAGTTCTAATATTTCACTATTACAAACTAATACTATATATTAGAAAGAAAAAAAACTTATATGATATAAATTTCAACTATTTGTATATTATATATACTATGTTCTATTTACAATTGTTTGTTTCAGTTTCGTTTTGTTGAATAAGTAAATTCATTTCGGTAATAAATTTTTAATTAAATTAGCTGAAAAAGCTTTTTATTTATTTCGGGTCCGCATTTAAGTCCAATCTTGTATTAGTATCAAATATCCCCTCGTCAACATTGGACTCATAAATACGGATGCGATACTTCCCTAAAATTAATAATATTAACTAGTAGTGACCCTGATTTCTACCCTGCCTATTTTATCGATATCGATAAAACGCTATTTGTCAAGCACTATCTCGACGTTAGATTGGTACTCCTGTTATTTGACATCTTCGTTGTTAATGTTGGTAATAGAATGCCATGTATTATGTAAACTGATTTCATTGGCTAGTATGGGAGTCCCGTCTCTTATTATTTTACATTCTCCATAGAGTATATTGCTACATATATAAATAGAGGTAAAACTTCGCCGTCGAAACTGGAAATTCTTAAAAAGCGCCCTCTGGATTATAAAGTTGGAACTATTTTTGTGGGTATATACGTAGCTATATATATATATATATATATATATATATATATATATATATATATATTCATATTATTGTTCATATTAAATTTTTACTTAGGCGCAAAGGTAAAAATAAAAAAAATATATGATGTATTATAATTTATTTGAACATGAATAAATCTTATAACAATAAAATTCAAATATATACATTTTCCTTCAACTAACTTAACTTAGTAGTAGACTTTACAAAGCTAGAAATGCTTTACCATCGTTTCACTAGTTTTACACATGCTAATAATGGTAATTACAATATTTTATGACCAAAAAACATTTACAGTAAACAATATTTAAATATAGAAACAAACATATTATGTATAAACATAACAATCATTACTTATTTTATATTTCTGTCAATTTAGAAGGTCTAGTAGTTTTTATTTATTGAATTACCAATAATATATAATATGATTCCTCATGATAATTGTACTTTTAATTACAGGTAGTTACAACTTGCTACTTTTACAGGCTATCACAATAGTATTAACAGTATTCCAATCTAGATTTTTTTAAATAATTAATTAATTACAATTACAAATTAAAATAATTAAATTTAAATTTTATAACAACGACAATTAAGAATAAATAATTAAAATGGTTGATAGTCTATGATATTATGTTATATTTTACAAAATAAAAATTAAAACGAGACAAAGCAAATTAATCAAGAAAAACAACGGCATGCAATCTGATTAGTACAATATTAAAAGAAAAGAAAAATACATTAAAATTGAATTTACTCAAGATAGCAATTAATTTTGTTTTTAAAGGCGTTAAATGTGTCGTGCAAAATGTCTATCCCCCTATTTTCTGATTAATAGACAGCACAATATTAAACAAATAATAACAAAACATTACATAAACCAATCAAGTTTTCACATAATATAACAAAAACAAATAAGAAACAGAAGACAAGAAAAAAAAATAAGTAAAAGAAAAATAATATTTATAAATCTAATTAAAAAAAAAACAGAAACAATGAGAAAAATGTATGCATACATTTAACAAAATTCTAACTTATTTGAATCTATACATTAAATATTTTGTTTAAAAAGTTTAACAATACAGAGGTCGAATTTTTACAATTTGCTTGTCCGTCTGTGACCAAATCACTCGAAAACCACTGGACAGATTTAGTTGAAAATTTCGACTCACTTTGTAGTGACGCTACTGGCGATACCAGCGGTCGCGGGTTCGAGTTCCGCTGAGGGAATTCTTTCATGAGCACAAGTCAATATGGCTTAATATTAAAGACATAAATTTTACTATTTTATTTATATTATTACATTTGTTTATCTTTGGATTGATGTGGTTTGTTGATGTTGGTAACAGGGGCATCAGATTAATCCTTAAATGAACACTTTAGGGATTAATCTATTGCCCCGGTTGCCCGAGTCTTCATTATAGTTTTCCCCACTGCTCTCAGCTCTCCTGTAAAAATAAAAATAAGACTTAGTAAATAAACCATCTGCTACTTCTGATAATAAGTAGGTCGCAGGTTCCCAAATCAAACTTTTTATGTCTATGTCTTTTTTAAGCACATTTGATAGATAGATCTAGATGTAGTTTTAATGCAGGTGCTTGTCACAGTATATTTCTACCCCGACTATATTTCTAAATGGATAAACACCTTGGAATTAAAAATATTATTTATTTATTTTACCATGATTTTTCTGGTTCATATATATTGACTATTCCTCTGGTTCTTTAGAGTAAAGATTCTTGCGTCGATACGCCGGCTATCTGTGCTCCCCTGTAAAAACAAGACTTAATTAAAATGCAGGTACTTATCACAGTAATTATTAACCCCCAACTATGTTTGTACATGGATAAACACCTATTTGCTTTGCTTCAAGGGGGTCTTGATTTAGGTGTCGCAACCATAACGATGATACATTATAATCTTTTTATAAGTTTTTCAGCAAAAATTGTATTCCTTTCAGTGTCCACATCCACAGTTAATTGGTCACAGTGGGAATGGTTTCTGTTTTGTAAGTAGAAGTTATAAAGGACGTAGTATTAAATAATGCTATACCTTCTAAGCACATTTTTTGATGAACCGAGTTTAGTTTAGCTGGACCAAGAAGAGGTTTGGCATTTTTATTTTTCATATGGCTTCCATTTACTGAATCAAAAATATTGTCCATGAAGAGCAGCAGATCAGCAGTGTCTCTGCACTCTGCAGGGAGCATTCCCTTATCTGTAATATACATTAAAAACCATTAAAGCCAAGCTAGAACGATTTGTTTGATCATGTTGTATCAAATATTCAAAAGGTATTCATGGAAAATTAATTTGTTACACACAAAGTAACAATAACAACAAACAAAATAACAATTTTAATAGTATTTAAATTAAACGCTATCTACAGGCTAGGTAGTTATTGCTACTAGCACAATCAAATAGTAATTATAATTAGAAAGTTCTTTTAAAAAACCTTCTAATACAAATTTCTCCTTAATCATCAGATTTAACTTATTATGTATCATATAAGTATAAGATTATCATTTATTTATTTAGATATGTATATATGTCATAAGAAGCCCCATGGTGTGCAAATAATAATATATATGTAATTTACAATAAATGTTACTTTAACACATCATAATGAAAATCTAAAATCTGACTGCAAAACTTCTTTACATTTTTTTTTGAGTGGATTATTTTTATAGTTAAATGTAATATTATACTTACCAAAAGTTTCTTTTTGTTCGGCAATAGATGCATGTGGCGAATAATTAGTGAGATAGTTGGGATCTAAAAAGAAAAGCTTATTAGAACATTAATACAAACAACATAATGCGAGGCACAAATAATTGTAAATTATATAATAATACTAATAATATTGTGAAACAATAATTAAATATATTCTACAATGAAAAGGTTTGAAACTAGTCAGTTTCTAAACTATGGTTAGTTAAAAGTATAAATACGTGATGATGTTATTGGTAGTGACTGGTCTTGAATTAGTTCCAATGGCTTCCTTTTCAGTGTGCATGGTGGTGAAAAAAAAGTACATAATTTTAAAAAACTATGTAGATTTACATTATTATTAGAATTAGAATGGCTCTAAAGTGGAGACCACGGCTCAGAAAACATAGTGTAGGACTTCCTCCAGCTAGGTGGAGCAACAGATTCCAGTAGAGTTTCTGATTTCTCTCACAAAAAAATAATTTCCAGAGTCCTCATCTAAATTTTTTGAGTGGGGTTTACATGATATACAACAAAACTCTCTTAATATTAGTATAGAAGTATAAACATATCACCTGGCACAATTTAATGTTGGTAAGCATTCTTACTAATTCTGTTGTAGGGACATAGGTATTTTAGTTCAAAATGTGTGCTACACCTACACACATGGTAATACTTAAATATGCTCTCATTCTCCATGCCCACAAGATGTTGGGAATAGATGAAGAACTTGACGAACACCTAAAATAAATAAAGTTGAAGTGCTTAAAATTGGGAACTTTTTACTACTATTTTATTATATTTACTTAATATTAAAGATATTTGAAAAGACACATGAAAAGTAATGAATTAAGACTATAGGATTTTGTCGCAGATTTATCTTGATTTTTGTTTCCTGACGTTTCAAATGCTATACAGCAATCAAGTTAAGGTTTGTTGTTTTAATTGATTTTAATATCTTAATATATAATTATTATGGATTGGATCATGAAAATATGAATAGAAATAAACTAAATAAGATAAAAATAGAGTACGTCATACCATAACAATCATAATCATGACTTGTAACAATTAATGCAAAAATATAGGAAAACAGCTAAATTCAATAATTTTAGGTGTTTTTTAAAATAAATTTAAAATAAGCTGTAGGTGCAGTAAGTTAGCAGCTATAACTATTTAAGGTAAACTTTTATGAAGTTCTAAACTTCGGGTTTTATAGGGAGTTGAAAAAGTAGTTCATATATCTGACATAGGTACCTTCAGTCTCCTTACATCCAGGAACGCAGCATTGCTTGTCTGATGGCATAACTGGGCCTTGAACTTCTTGATGAGCACACAAAAAATGAAAAAATCATGCAACAAAAAAAATGGCAGAAACGAGTCCTAACTCAGTTTTACTAACTACGAAATTACGATATATTGAGATTACAGTCATATGAATTTATTGCAGGAACATAAGCTCAACTCAACGATAAAATACAATAATCAGCACATAGTTCGGGGAAAATTATAGATTTCTAAAATATCACACTGTTCATTGTTCAAGATACATGTATCATTAATGGCGGATTTAAAAATTTAATTTACATTTAGCTCTCAGTAGTCAGTACTCAGTAGTGACATCTAGTTCATGCAATTGAAGCTTAGCCTGCCATCTGTGTTATAAAGTTGGCATCTTCGTCAATATTAGTTTCCAAATTATTAGTACTAAGATATATGCCCCTGACATTCTCTTTGTAACTAATCTTTTGATTGTTGTTTATTTTGGTTTATTTTGATTTTAGGCACATATGGAAGTTTGTTAAATAAATAATTAAATACGAAGAAGTCCGCCTTTTATCAAAAATATATCTAACTTTCTTTGTTGTCTTTATTGTTTTTGATAAGTAGGTAATTAATTTAATAAATTGTAAATGGCTCAATCAGAATTAGTCGTTGATAAACATATTTATTCAAAGTCGTTTCCACGTTTTGGGAAACCTACGATTATAGGATACATTGAAATAAATAATCTGAAGTATGCGCGCGATGTTCGCGAAGGCAATGTTAAATTTGATTTGAATTTACATTTAGAAAAAGCAAAACGAAAACCAAACGATTTAGATGTAAAATTAACAGAACTACTAGAGTTCTTACTTGAACATCAAGTGAGATTGAACTTTCCCTTATCAAGTAAGTTAGATGATGCTTCATTTTTTTGCTACCGTGGCTTAATGACATGTGTGGCGTGTACTCCATATGAAAATAGGGAGCCTTGGAAAATTGTTGCATTATTATACAAAGGTAATATCTACTTATGTGCCCGAGATACAGAAGAAAAACGTAGATATAAACTGTCAATGACAAAAAAAGATAAACAATTTACGTCTTGGGGTTATAAATTTGAACAATATATATTATCTGGTGAGTATCTAAGTATACCTTAACTTTTATGAAGAATTTAGCATACACTTTTAAACTTTTTTATTTTTCAGATAATCCTTCTTCCGATCCCAATCCAAATGTACCAGTAGATGAGACTGAAGAATTTTCATTGGTTTTTACTACTAATTTAAATAAACACCGTATTTTGTATGGTGCAGAAATGGATGGCATCCGTTGTGATAAGAAAACAGTTACACCTTTGCCTAACTCTAAAGAAGATATTCAAAATATGATTAATTACTTAGCTTCCTATGATTTTATAGAGCTTAAGACAAATAGACATATTGATTCCTTCAGACAGGAAGAAAATTTTAAGTATGTTTCATGTAAACTTATTGCATTTCTTTTCAAAAATATACATTGTTAATAATTGATTTTCAAAAATTATAAATTAACATTTTTTTTTATTATTTCCAGGAGATATAAAACAAAAAAATGGTGGTGTCAGTCATTTCTTGTTGGTATAGATACAATTCTATGTGGATTCAGAAATGATTCAGGAATTGTTGAAAATTTAAAATTATTCCATGTTAATGACTTACCAAAAATGTCTAAGGTATAATGAATGACAAAATATGTCTTCCTAGTACAGTTTAAGTGAATATGTAATTAGTTACAGAAGAACTCTGTTTATCCGGATTAATTAAACAAGGGGTATTCCATATAATCGAAAATTGGGATAATCAATTTCAAAGTCAAATCATGCTATATTTAAATTTTATTCAATTTTTATCATGGAATGGGCAATAAGGTTTTACATGCGTCGTTTAGATATAAAAAAATATGAGCTATAATAAAGACCTTGGTATGGTATAGAAGGGCTAGTTTCGGATTATCGGGGTTCTACTGTATTTATTAAAGATAATATTAAAACACCGAGTATTTAATAGTATTATTTTTCTTTTCAGAAATTTTGGGATCCAAATGTTTGTTTTAACTTTTTAGATACATTTTTAACTTTTGTAAAAAGAAGCTTGGCAAGAAAAATAAAAGCAAAATATGGAACTGAAGCTCTTAACAATATTAACAAATTGCCATTAGTGAGTTTATTATTTGAATGGGAACCCAGATCATCTATCTATGTGTCAGATGATTATTGTCATGAAGATGATCCGATATTACATGACTGGTTTTTGCAGAAGTTTTGAAGATTTAGGGATGCAGGGAACCCTTACCTCGCTCGGGTTCGTCCCTAGGTTAAGTGTCAGCGAAGCCACGGGTTCCGCTAGTTAAAATAAATTACTACCTCCTCCTTTGTTGAAGTCGATTATAAAGAAGCCTAAGTTACGCCTTATAACATTATTTATCTGTGAGTAAAAGTCTCGTCAAAATCGGTCCAGCCGTTTCAGAGATTACACCAGAACAAACAGACAGACAAAAATATTAAAAATTGTTTTTTAGCTGCTAGTGTCGTATATACTTTCATATGAATTTAGTGAAAAGCTGTTAATTTGAAATTAAAAACAGACACTCCAAATTTATTTATATGTATAGATAATACTAGCGGCTCACCCTCGCTTTGCTCGGGTTCGTCCCTAGCTTAGCGCGAGCGAAGCCGCGGGTTCCGCTAGTATTAAATATAGCCTATGTTCATTAGGGATAATGTAGGATTCTAGTGGTAAAAGAATTTTTCAAATCGGTCCAGTAGTTTCGGAGCCCATTCTATTCAAACAAACAAAGAATCAAATCTTTCCTCTTTATAATATTAGTGTAGATATAAATATGTAGGCACTTATATTATATTATAAAATATTGTATATTTGACTTTGTGATGATTCTGCATTGCATTATCAATCTTTAGTTGTTTAACTTATATTTTAATATGTTGCTTTGAATAATTGTCATACAATTAATTGTATATTAAAAACATTTTGAATGTTGTAGGATAAGTAATATAATAAAATAATTTCTATTATACCATATTTTATTATCACTGCATTGCATGTGGTGTAAATCAACATCCATAAGACTAATCAACAACATGGATATTTTTACTTAAAATATACATTTAAAACCTTACTTAGTATATTACAATTTAAAAATATTAAGAAATAAAAACAATAATATTAACAGAACAACATAATTATTGTAATAAAAATAAACAGTGTCATGTGTTATACGTCTAGACAAAATAATGTTATATGTATATAACAATACCAAGTAACAAGTTTCCATCATAAGACTGATAGTTGTATCCTGATTAGTTTGATGTACCTACAACTTAAAATTTTTATGTTTTATGATTCATAGCCAAATACATAGATGCATACATCCTTATTAATTTACTCAGTAATATTAATGTTTATTGGGATTGAATCAAGTCTGAATTGAATAGCTTTTAAGAAATAGTGAGATGTTCTTTAATGTGTTTACATTTATAAACAATATAATTAATTTATATTTTTTTAATTTCTATACTAACACATTTTCCAAGTTCCACTTATTTCTACGGGTTAGCAGTTAGTCTGAAGTATATAAAATTTTTTATATAACATTTAATTTTAACTCAATTGATTTATAAACTTTTACAAATTTAACTACTACCTAATTTGATAAGACTGGAATACATTTATTCCATAGACAATACATCAATGACCTTGACTAATTAAAAATTAAAACCTCTACATACAGACACCATTATATTCTTTATAAAGATCTCATGAAGTTAAAACATTAAGTTTATACATGCAACATTAAGGAATGGTATTTTTTAAATTCTGACATTATATGATGAATAATTCATATAAAATATTATTCATTATATTAATTAATAATTATGAATAATAGATTAGTACATAATATAATACAACAATGTATCTATTAAATATTATATAAGTAACATCAACTTTTACTCAAATTACTTACAATTTTCAATATTTTTTATAAAGAGTTGAAAATGCAGAAAATTTAAGTGCCATTTTAAATAAATTTTCTGTGCTAAATACAGTTGGAGACAAAATTAGACATATGATGGATGTTACAGTCAAAATAATTAATATTCGCTTAATAACTAAAAGAAATATAAAATAATTTTATATGTACAAAAATCTCTTTAGAGATCCTATTAAAGACACCGAATCGATTTCGGCTAAGGTACAAATTTAGTTTCTTTTACATATAGTAATTATATCGGTGACCTTCATGAAGATCTCTTTGAAGCTTAACTCCTAACGTATAACGATAACACACGAAACGTGACTGTAAGTTAGAGTAATAAGGTACAAGACTATTTTGGTAAGTGTACCAAATTGGAATATACAGCTGTTCGTTCATACATGCATTGTCTATTATTCGAGACAATATCTTTTGAAAATCAATAACTTCACGATCAAAATATTTATATTCTTTAAACAGTCTTCGATTTCACTTACTTAATTGTATATCCCTGTCGAGTCAATGTGTCATTTGTACTAGCGTTTAACAATCCAACTAGTAAGCTTGTGGGTTTATTATATTTGTATAAGTTAGGCACAATATCAGGAAATAAATATAAACTTCTACGGTACGATGCTGTACATGCTATTGATGTGTTCATCCAGCAGTATGTACGGCACGAATAACTGATCTTTAGAATTAATAATAATGTAAGAAGCTTTAACAAAATATTCAACAATGACATCGAAAAAAACACTTTAAGGTCTATTTCGACCGAAGCAACCGAGGTCAGCCAGCGCCCTCTGAGGAGGACTGAGGTAAATCAGTGAACTAACACATCAATACATAAAGTACAATAAAGTTAAAATTTGAAACATCTGTAAAAGTATAACGGCAGACCTCCGATGCCTAGCAACATTAATTTTCAATTTGGTTTCTCACATAAGCTCACTGAAGCCATATAGGGCATGTTTAAAATTGAATACCGCATTTCATGCGATTTTGTAAATTTAGTATATAAGAGAATAACTCCTATGCAATAATAAAATATATTAAAATCTTTGTGCTGGCTTATAATAAATTCATTTTTATAAACTATATTCTATGTATATTTATGTTCTCCTTAAGAAAAACCAATTAATAATAGTTTAAATCGCACGCTTGGCGCACAGTTTGGTCTGCTTATCTATTTGCAGCTAATTTCCCCATTCTCAAGGAGTTCATTAGCTAGCATATTATTTAATTATGTTTTCATCTAATACATACAGATAAATATTAAAACTTCGATGTTTTGTTTTCCTTGAAAAAGAGCTTACATATTGTCGTGAAGCATATTTATTATAGTTTTAGGTCGGATACTAAATTTGGCCCCGAGAAATAAATAAATATCACGACGTTGACCATTCCAGTTAGAAACAGCAACTATCAAATCTAAATTTTACTTGTAAATAAACGAATCTATAATGTTCATGTCACACTCTTGATAGGCCTTTTTAATGTTTGATGAAATGTCTTAGTGATCGTTTACAATAAAAAATAAAACAGAATCTCATCGACTATAACTTATCTCTAACAAAATGGAGCTATAAATTCTTTATAACACTCTTATCACAATATTGTGGTGCATTGTATTGACTCATGTTTTTGGGAGTGTGCGATTAACATTTTAAGCTACTTGCTGTAATACCTAATATTTGCCTTCACTGAAGGCATGTAATACACTTGTACTCTATAAGATATCCAATACTCGATATCCAACTGTACAAAATATTGAATCTAATCTTATAACTAATTGTTGAAAGATGAGTTGCCGACTAGAGGTCAACATATGGAGTTCCGTCAATTTTGTCCAAGTCAGCCAGTAAGTCCGCCGCGGGGGTTAGAGGGTCTAATATGTCTTCGCGCAATATGTCGAGGGGAGATGTCAGCTGGTCGTTTTCCACAACTGACCGAATTTGATTCGAACTACAAAGCTCTACGGAATTACCGTTTATTAGAAAGTCCCTATTACTGTAACTAAAAACGCTCCTGTCTTCGACCATTTGAGGCGTCGAGGGTACCGACTTGGAAGATATACCATTTGAAATGTTAGAGTATGTATCAGTCGCGAATAGTTCTCTGGAGCGCCGCGGGTTGATTTGTAGGTTTGGGGCCGCCCGTTTAAATGGTAAAGGAGTACTTGGCACTGAGCGCGAAGTGTAATATTTATTCTTTTCTATACCTAGATCTGGCATCTCGATATAATCTATTCTATTCGTTCGCTTTAAAAAGTCTTCAACGTTACTGCAAGCGTCGTTGGGAAATGACTCGCTGAACTGAGCACTCCGATCGAGCAGTTCGCCGCCGCTCGGTATAAGGGAACTTAACTGTTCGTCCGTGAGAGGATCGGCCAAAGAGTCACAACCGTTAGTCAGAGCGTCGCCAGTATTCAAAATGCCTGCCGACGCCCCAGAATTAAGTACGTCGTTGCTACTGTCGATAGCGTCGTATATTTTATCTAAAGTTTCAGAGTTAAGACCGGCTTTGGAAATATCGCAAGTTTCAGCTAATGGGCCGAAGTCACAAAATTCGTTAGGCACAGGCGTCGGCGGTACGGAGCCCACGGGGGTCGTGTTGTAACTCAACAAGCCGAGACTCATCGGCGCTTGTTTTAGTGGAACGGATTGCGATCTGAACGATGTGTCGTGACCTAATCTGTAATTAACCATGGGTTCTTGAAAAAATCTGCTTATTTCACTTGATAATGGATCTGCTGATAGCGGCTGAGCAACCTCACCGTTCATATTATCTCGACATGTATTTGGTACGAAGTTTAAGCAAGCGTTATTACCATTTTGCATTCCTGAATGTTGTATCAACGTTTGTTTGTAATGTGACAGAATATTGGGTGAAGGCGGCGCTGACATCGGCTGGTAATACTTAACATTAGGTCCACTAGTAGGTGTTTTCGACGGCATAAATTTTTGATCATTTGGTATTGCGAACTGCTTAGGACAAGAGTCGTTAACTCCGAGAGTCAGGGGGTTGCGGCGTTTTCTACCGTTGTGTTTTGGTATAGGGCGGGAACAGTATCGTGAGCGCGGTACTGGAGTATTTCTAGGACTAACAAAAGGGCTAGCGGCCGTACTGTGTGATATAGGTGATGTTTGCAAAGATCCACCCATAATTATCGGTTTACTCGTTTTCGTCGTCGGACTATGACCTCGATGCCCAAACCCAAGAGGAGATTTTGAGTTGAAATTGCCCGGTGATTGACATCCATCAGAAATAGGTACGAAATCATATTGCTGAGTTCTAGTAGTTGGACTTTGAGGTTCATTGTGACTGTTACCGTTATACATATGTGATCCCACAGACGACAGTAGCTGACTGTGGTTATTTTCTGTAGGGCACGTTCCTGAAATTCCGTTTTCATTCACTATAGTATCACAGGTTTTATTTATAATGACTTCATCTTCATTGGATGTACTGGTACCGTTCACTATGTCTAATACATTACCAACAGGCTTGAAAGCTCCTTCTGATATTATATTTTTAGTGACGTGGATCTCTGGTTCATTGTCAATAGAAACTCCCGACTCTTGATCGATTAACGCGTTCTGAGCAGTGGACCCACTCTGATTTTTAAGATTCTTCGCCAACAGTGCGCGCAACTGCGAAATTTTCTCACTATTACCTTGACTATGTTCGTCGTGTGAGTCCGGACCTGCCTCTAAAAAAGCGGATTGTTCATCCGCGTGTGGGGCGTGCGGCGCGTCGCGCTCCGCCTCGCGCTGCAGCGCCGGGAAGTACTGCAGCAGCTCCTCCTCGTGCTCCTGGCTGTTGCCCTCGTTGAGGTAGTCGTCGAGGTCGTGCTTGTCGATGTTGCAGATGCTGATGACGCGCTCGCGGTTGAGTATCTCCGAGTGGCCCTCCTGGCAGATGACGCCGGTCTTGATGTTGATGCCGTCGATGCCGCAGCACGAGTCCGGCGAGGCGCGCGGCCGGCGCGGCCTGGCGCACTCGCCCCTAGGCGGCGGGGCCTTCGCCGCGCGCGTCGGGCTCGCCGCCTCCTGTTCCTCCCGGGCCAGCGCCGCGGCGGTGCTTTTGGACCGGCTCGTTAAGTTTTTTGGATCCTCTAAAAAAGCAACCTCGGAACGGACGGAAGGTTCGGCGGCGGCGGCGTGGGCGGGGGCGTGGGCGGACGAGGTGGGCTCGTAGAGTGAGAAGCGCGCGGACGCCAGCTTGCCACCCAGGATTTCTGCAGCGCGCATCTTCTTGGGCAAGTACTCGGCGGGGCGCGCCTCGGGCGGCGGTCGCGGCGAGCCGGCGCGCGTCTCGCTTTGATAAGTCTCCAGGATGAGCTTCTTGCCGGGCAGCGGCAGGCGCGCGGGAGGGGGGGCTGGCGGCGCGCTCGCGGCGGGTGGGTCTGGCGGGCGGCGGCGTTGCCACTCCGTGCGTTCGGTGGACAGGTCGAGCGACGCATCGGTGCTCAGGTTGATGGGCACGTTGTGTGCGGCGTCGGGCGCGGCGAGGTCGCGGTGCGCGTAGGGCGGCTCGAACACGTAGGGGTCGGGGCGGTAGTCGACGGGCAGCGCGGGGTGCGGCGCGGGCGGGGGGTGAGGCGCGTGCGGGGGGTGCGGGGGGTGCGCGCGCGGCGGCGTGTAGGGGTATGGGGGGCGCACGTCGTACACGTACGGAGGCTGGTACGTGTACGCGGGCTCCAGCAGCAGCTCGCCCTCGTGCTTGACGGGGTGCTGGCTTGCGTACGAGGTAGATGGTGGGGACTCGCCGGCTACTTCCGGACACTTGTTTTTCTTTGGTCGCCCCGGTGTTCCCGGTGTATTACCCTGTTATCCATATTAATATACGTAAAATTAGTTCTATTCAATAAATAAATAAGAATAATTATTAAGAAATATAAATATTAATTATTAACTATATAATATACTCAAAAATTAAACGCTATAAAACTACTCACAACAATTTTTCGTTTGAGCTGTTGTTTCATCATTTGGGGTCCCGGCACGTCTTCTGGTGATGCTAAAAAATACAGTACAATTAACAAATAATATAGGTATGATGAAGGAATCTCAATTCTCAATAGAAAAAAATGTATATCTTAATTAATAAAAATATAAATTTTAGAAATATATAAGAACTCAACAACTATTATAAAAAATTTGGAAAACTATTTTATTAAAATTGTTTACAAATACCGTGTGTAGGCATGGGAGGCGGCGAGGCGCTGGCGGGGCCGAGCGGCGCGCGCGTTGCGCTCGCCATCACGTGACGCGACAACTCGGCTATATTCGCGAATTTTATGCCTTGAATAAATAAGTACTTCATTAAAAAAAAAGTAAACATTTATTTGACAAAAAATTACTATTCACGATTACACTTATATTATTATAACTTACTTTTTTTTATGGTAAAAAGGGGGCAAACGGGCAGGAGGAGGGAGGAAAGAGGGAGGGGGAACGAAGACGGAGGATAAAGAGAAGAGGGAGGGAGGGGGAGGGAGGAGGGAGAGGGAGGGAATTAGAGTGGGCCTCCCGGACGAAACGCGACAGCATAGCTACCACTTTACGCCGGTCTTCTGTGAGAGAGTGGTACTATACGGGTCATGCCGGCCCATTCGGCTGCTACCCGAAGGTAACAAGCATGGCACTACCACTTCAAAAAAATAAAATTAAGGAAATATCGCGAGTTGATGATGGATGATAGAACCTAACTATATAAATTGCGAAAGATATATCTAATAATTATAGTTCTTGTCCTTGCGCGCTTCACCCAATACTAGTGAGATTATAAGAGGCTAAAAAGTTCAGAGGCTAAAACTATACACATTCTAAGTCTCCAAACCAACAGTCAGTCAGGTCATTGACTATGGCTCTTTTAAGATCACTTGGCCTTAAAATGGCTGGAACTTAATACACCATAATCAATAATCATCTAAATTCTAATATAATAGTTATACACCGTTATTAGTAGGTACTATTGATAAGAATAGTTCTAAATGCAGTTTATGCACCTCGCTCTCGTTTTATCATTTCGCATTTCCCGCTCACGTTCTTAAGACTGGAAATCAAATTCTTAGGTTATATTTTTTATTTCTTTCTGGAGAATACGTTTTAACTATTAGTATGCATTTCTCAGAAATGATATATTTTGTCGTCAGATTTTCGAATAAAGTATTTAATGTACAGATTCGACAAAACTACAATTTTCTTATTTTATGTATTATGATATTTAAATAGATTGGTAGCTTAGTGATTATGTCTGGTGAGAAGAAATATAAGACTTACCAAATTTTGTTTCGGCCCAATCACAAACTATTCTTTCCCGTTCTCTTGGCATTACGCTTGGCTCCTGAAATAAATATTGAAAAAA
Organism: Boloria selene; assembly: GCA_905231865.2. Classification (NCBI taxonomy): domain Eukaryota; kingdom Metazoa; phylum Arthropoda; class Insecta; order Lepidoptera; family Nymphalidae; genus Boloria; species Boloria selene. The sequence continues at coordinate 7,766,605 of HG993133.1, forward strand.
TCAATAATTATTATACTAAATTACTTTTATAACATAACAAATAAATCTCCTGCAAAAACATGCTATTTTAAGTTTATTTAGTGCCCATATTTTGTAGATTACAAAAGAAAGACGAAATATAAACTATAGACATCAGCGAAAAGATCGATAACCAAAAAAAAGTATTAAAACCAGACAGTAAATTATTACTTCATCCACTGGAAATATGTATGTTTTTAGGATAATATAAAAAGAACGCTGGAAGAAAGTGGTGGGGGGGGGGGGGGGTGTTTGCGCATTAGTACACTCGCACACGAAATTACTAAGCCTGTTCTTTTATTTTTGAACTAGCCATTCGCTCGCGACGTATATTGCTTATTGGTAGGTACATTTAAAAATATATTAGATAGAATGTCATTAAATAAAAATCTAATAATTAATAAAATATGTTTGATTCATTATAGAATTTATAATCTACTTACAAAAAAATAAATTAAATCCTTTAATATATATTTTTTATTGTTAACTGCATTATTATCAAACTCTCTCTTTATAAAACAATATGCGTCAAAAATATATTTTTTCTATTTGATCTCAATTTTTTATATAAAACCATTCGTAATTAATAACTTTTGTGTGCGCAATGGTATTTTGAACTGACGAACCAATAGCGAGCCGGAAAGCAAGCGACGCGTGCCTTGACGTCCCGCGTCCCGCGTCTTACCACCAAATTGTCCGATAAATCGCCTCTGCGCAACTTGACAGCCAGCGTTCTTTTTACATGACGCGAATTATACTTTGAGTATTCCCGTCTATCAATAAAAGTCTGTTTATATAAAACATTTTTCTGAATAATTATCGTTGTGTTCCTGCTTTGTTACTTTAATGGAATATTTGTGACACCTCAAAGGATAACATTACTCATAATTATTATAGTGTAAATTTCGAGGTTTTTTTACATAAGTAATAATATTTTACCTTCGACGTTTCGCCCAAATCAGGTAACTGTGGTACTTCAAGTTTGATTTTTTTACGAAGACCAGCATAACAATACCTAAGAATAAATAAACAATGGCTAAATTAAACTCTGTTTACAACAGTTTGATTTTTCTTATAACTAATAAATAGTTACTAATAAATACGTTTCGAAACTAAGACACAGTGCCTTCTAGTTCCATAATAAGGTTACGAGGTTTTTTGGCTGTGTTTTGTATGTTCCAAAATATTCGATGCACTTAACACTACTCAATTACACATATATCTATCACTTATAATTATATATTATGTTATAAATACCCGATGATTGGAGTGAAAACATTTGTGCTAACTACGCAAATGCATGCCGCCGGCGGGACTCGAACCCGCAAACGTTTGCACAACAGGAAAGTCATTACAAACTGAGCCAAACACATTATTAGGTACGTATAAAATTAGCAATAAGTTAATATAATTTTGTATTTCAGTAATAGATTATAGATACTAAGAATAAACTAAAAAACTTGGTTTTAATAGTTTTACGTCATTCAATATAAATTAAATATAATATTTGCAAACATATAAATGAGCACCTAAATTAACTAGCGAGCTACCCTCACTTTGCTCAGACAGTACAGTAGTCTTTCTGTAAATATTTAAATATCTGAAAGACTAAATCATAAATATTGATTTTTATCTATACTATTCTAAGTAAAAAAATTATCTAAGCCTATCCAACCTTAACAAACAAACATACGAAGTAATTATGATATTAGTATGAAAATTTTAAGTACCTTGAATTGCCTCGCGTCCCCAACCGACGAGGGCGCACACTTGGGTACACTTGCTTCATCACTTTGCCGAAATCTGCAGTTGATAAAGGCTTCATGTTGGTACTCATACAATGAGCACTGAAAAAAAAACTACTTATTTTAAACATTGATTTTTATCATTTCATTGCTTTAACTTTTTAATACAAGTCCGAATTACAAATGTTTATTGTAGTTAATATGTATTTTTTTCGGTATTACAAACTAGTTACCTAGTTTTGCTGGTGTGGAAAATATATATTTTATTTACATTACGATGTTACATGTACACACGTACGTATGTTCGTCAAAGGCGCAGGATTTGGTCAATTTTTATAGCTGACAACATCGATATAATATCTAAGGCGAATCACCACTCGAGCTAGGTACCTACATACTATTGCAAATTTGTTTATAGGATTTTCGTGCATTTAATGAGGAAATCAATTTTAATACTTTAAAGTAATCGATACATAAAACGTAAGTAACGTATATTGCTGCATTTACACATTCTATTAAATTAATTAAATGTATCGGTGTCGATATATCTTCCTCGAAACGTTAGGGATGCGAAAAACCCTAACGATTTTTAAAACAACACTTTCTCAAATTATACTTTATTCTTAACTGTTACATTACTATCTTTCTTTTTTTAGTTTATTATCCACATTTGAATTAAAATATTTCTTGCCCTTCGTGATTTTATTTTCTTTTTTTGTATTTACATAAAGATATAGTCTTTATATTATTTTGTTTATATTTTACTATGTTCCAGCCAGGGGTTGCGTGTTGGGTCAAAACCGGTCCAGCCGTTTCAGAGATTAGCCGGAACAATCAAAAATACCGACACAGGCAAAAAATTTTAAAAATTGTTTTTTTTATTCTAGTACTTTTTTATATACCTACATATAAATTTAGTGAAAAGCTGTTAATTTGAAAATTGAAACTAAAAACACTTCCATTTTATTTATATGTATAAATTGAGGATATCATCGTCATTTCGTCGAATGACTTAGTGTATAGTACAATATAACTTAGGACATCTTAGCTAAATACGTGTGAAAATTACTAGCCTTTAATAAACACATTATGTAATAAAAAACCTATATAGATCAAACTCCAAGTAAACATTGGCTTTAAATTAATTAGAACTGTTATTGTTACGTAAGTTCTACAGTAAACTGCTTTCGTAAGTTCTGACAACAACTACTAAGGTATTACTACTAATAATACTAGTAATATTGTCCCGTAGAACAAAGCATCTATCATAAAATATTAGACTCTCTAATAACTATTAAAATATAAAGAGATTGCTACTATAGTTTAAATATATATTTGGTAATTAATGTTATCTAATCAATCAGTTTTGTTATAAAATAGCAATGATAACGAATGTTTGATTTTTTTTAATTTGTCGAAGTCAGCCTAAAGTAAAGCAGATAATAAAGATAAAAACGTTATGACATTGAGTTTGTCAGATTGCACTAATACCAAAATATTAAAGATCAGGTTTTTTGTAGAGTGAAATATTTTTTTTAATTTCCTATAGGTATGTTTACAATAAAAATATGTATTAACAAAAACAAAAAATCTCGAAAACGTAAAAGCTTACTTTCTTCTTAGTCGCAATTCTTTTCCTGTAGTTGTAGTAGTTCAAGACAAAAAAAATTATTAATAAAATATTGTTTTTTCATAATTATACGATATATTTTAACGGCACTATTAGCAATCAATGAATTTACTTAAGATAGACACGTGATATTACATAATCGCGTGTAGTAGTAGGTATGAAATCGAATACATACAGCATCTTAAAAATTATAGCTTTTCTTAAATAATTTATACATATATAAGTAAATTTAACTATACTCACATATATTCATCATAAACATCCTGCTTCGGTAGTGAGACATCAGGATCAACTTCTAAGTGTGTTTGAATCCATGTCACAGTTTGTTGTAATTCAGCTCTAAAATAATACCAAAATAATTGTAGTCAGTATTTTAGAATAATGTTATTTGTATTAATAACATTCTATAAAATAAATTACCTAGAACCCAAAGGGTTTATTGGTTGTTTAAGTGGGTCATGTGGAGGTACACCAGTTGGTAGTCGGAGATACAATAGAAGCCTCTCTGATCCACTTAGAGCCTCCACAGCCTCCAAAAGTTGTGACACTCTTTGTCGCCCTTCCTGACTAAAATAAAATCAAAATGATAATGTAAGAAATAGTGTACATTTACACGAAATGTACACAAAAGTACAGACAAAGACACCATATAAATCTGGATTTGTTACTATTTTATAGTATTATCCAAAAACAACAAATAACCTTTTCAAATGTTTGTACAATGCAAATATATATAAAATTTGTAATAATATTTTGTACATGCTCAGGATGACCTATGTTTTTTGAAAAAAACTAGTTCATATATATGCTTGGATAATGTTGGTTTAAAGGATTTACCCTGGACAATGCAAAAGACAGTACAAAGCAGGAAAACTAAATTGGAAAGTATACTAAACCAACTAAATTTAAAAAATAACTATTTTTAGCACAATGAATTGCTCCTAGAGTCCACTCTGTTATCAAAGAAGTACCTTAAGGAATCCGCAGGGTACCTTATCAAAGTGGAGCAATCCCTTGTTTTTTGGCTTCACACCCAGTTTAGTTGCTGGGCACTAATGAGCACTCTTACCATGAGGTGAAAATACATGGGAAGGGATATATGGATGCACACTAGCAAAGTGTGCTAGTAGCTAAGCTAGTATTAATTATATATTATATTTTAATGTTCATCTTACAATAGATTTATATTAATATTTTACAAGCAAGAAATTTGTAGATTATATATTTTGTTATTAAAGAAAGTAAAATAGGGATTGTTTTAATACAAAATTAATTAATTTTGTATTTTTTTTTAATTAATGAAGTATTTTTCATAACCATAGATAAATATATTGATCAGTGTTTACACAATTAATAAATTAAAAATGTAATTTGCTGTAATAGCCAATACTCAAAAGGTTTTTTAAAACTAAACAATGCAAAGTTTATTATACTGTTTACTTTCTGTTTGATCAATACCTCTACATTCTTTGTTATTATTTTATGGTAAATTTGAATATGACTTTGCTACAGAGAACAACTGACCAGATATACCAGCACAAATTGAGTATATTTAGTTATATGTACCTGAGAGTGTTCTCGACGATTTGCTGCATGGAAGCTATTTTGCTAGAGTCCATCTCGGAGACTTTACAGCCGGCTGGACTGATACCACTGGTAGTATCACTTGAGGGTCCAGGAACGGGAGCAGGAGCAACGACACTATCTTTATCGTAAGACGCAATTTGCCTATGTTTTGGATGATTGACATTTTCCCGATGAAGTTTCGCGTCATCCACTAATTCTCTTTCAGATTTAACATTTTTCGAATTATCATCTGTTGCCCAAGGTTGAAATGGAGTGGTACTTTCCATTCTAACCCAGACTATTTATAAACATTATTTTATTTGGATTCATATTGGAACTTTTATCATAATTTATTATGCGTAACAAAACTCCATTTTCTTGACAATTGACATTTGATCAGCTGTGCGGTGAGGTAGTGTAAGGGGGGTTTATTGGAGTTGCTATCAATTAATTTCTCTAAGCTTTTTTTAAATGATAGGGATTTATTTAACCTAAATTAAAGTGATCTCTAATCTTTTTGGAGCTATTTCATTTAAAATTTTAAATTTAATTATTATATCTTAAATATCATATTGTATAAAAAACATTTTATATAAAAAAAAGAAAGATGTTAAAAAAATGCTAAGCGAGAGAGTGTAAATCGTGGTATTTAATAATTTAATTCTCTTGTTGATGGCTTCAATTTTCAGATCGTGCCAGTTGAGCACAGATTATTTCGCCAATGTCACGTAGAATGGAGAAGACACAAAGGAGATTGGTCGGTAACATAGAGTCAATAAGCTTATTTAAATTATGATAGTATAAGGCATAGATGACTAATAAAAGTATAAGGGAAGTACAGTTCGCGTCACGTAAAAAGAACGCTGGAAGAAAGTGGTGAGGGGTGTGTTTGCGCATCGGTACATTCGCATACGAAATTCCTAAGCCTATTCTTTTATTTTTAAACTAGCCTTTCGCTCACGATGTATATTGAGTATTGGTAGGTACATTGAAAAATATATTTGATAGAATGTCATTATATAGAATTCTTTTAATTATTTAACAACAAAAGACAGCACAGTTAGTATTTACAAAAACACACAACAAAAAATTGGTTAGTATATGTTAGTTATATTACATAAAATGTTAGTCTATAATTTAATTCTATTATTTTTAATATATTTACATAAAAATTTACACAAAGGACTAAACACAAACATCAACAAACAGTGAACATTAATGGGACGGGGGACTTTTAAAGGAAGGACATCATATATAGGATGGAGGAGTTTAGGACAGCTAAAAAGGATATGGGATGAAGTACCTTCGTCAAGACCACATTCACACAGTGAATGGTCCCTGACCCTGATCTTAGCGAGGTGAGTAGGTGTAAAAAAGGTTAATCACCTATGGTTTACACCATAGATGATCAAATCAAATCAAATCAAAATATTCTTTATTCAAATAGACTTTTACAAGCTCTTTTGAATCGTCATTTTTACATTATCAAAATTAAAAGTCAGTCTGTAAGTCTGTGAGTAAACTACCACCGGCTCGGAAAGCTGTTCTGCTGAGAAGAACCGGCGAGAACTCAACAGTTGCTCTTTTCAAAAAAAATATTTGGTACCCTACGTGAGACACAACCAGTCACTAATCCCACACATTCACATTTACATCTACCAGGTATTCCGCTATAGTGTAATAAGCTTTATTCAATAACGTATTTTTAATTTTTGATTTAAATTGCCTCAAAGACAAGTTCAATATGGACTGTGGAATTTTATTATACATGCGTACACCTTGCCCCATAAACGATCTGTTTACCTTTTGTAGGCGAAAACTGGGTGTTACAAGTTTATCCATATTTCTTGTATTTATACTGCTTGCTTTCCATTTACTTAACACAGAGGGACTCTGCGTTACATTGTGAAACACTGCCAAACACTGTGTAAAAGTTTAAATGAAACAGCTAGTTGTCTCGAAATAACACTAGAGCGCATCAATATCGCAAAATTATGGGCGTTGTATACCTAAATGCAAGTTCCTTGACAAAGTCTTGGCTCAATAATTTATAAACATAACCTTCCAATGAGTTAAAGAACTTTGACAATTTGCGGGCAAATAAATAATTGTTTTGTAATAATACTACTTTTGTTTAATAATTTTATAATAATTTAATAATTTTTTTAATTCATCAATTAATGTTATGAAAATGAAGAAAGTTGGCTATTCAGTTGTAATTAAATATAATGTTTAAAAAACCAACTCAAAAATTGAAAATAATTTTTGGCTATAAAAATAAAACAATCACTGTAATTCACTTATATTTTTATTATAATTTGTACGTATTTCAATAAAATTATAGTCGAAACAAAAGTAAAAAATATTTCAATAATACTAGGATGCTTATAATTAATAATATAAAATATCATCAGTCAGTAGTTCTTACGGTACTATAAAATCTTTGACATTACACCACTTTTTCGAGTGTCAAACAGTGTACGGCTGTGTTCAGCAGTGTCGTTGATCGAAAGCGCTTTATCGAGCACTGCGTTACACTGCGTCACTTTTTGTATTAATTGGAAAGCACACACTGTGTTTGTCGCTGTGCTTTGAATAGCAATTAAAATTTTGCCGAACAAACATAATGTTACAATATATATATTGCGAAGCAACCGTAAGAATTCCTATTTCTTTAAAAAGTCCGCGAAGAGTATCACGGGCGCTTATGTTATAAATAGCCCGAATGGCCCTTTTTTGTAGAATAAATATCGATTTAATGTCCGCTGCATTACCCCACAACAAAATACCATAAGATAAAATGCTATGGAAATAACTGAAGTAAACAAGTCTGGCAGTATCAATGTCCGTTAGCTGCTTGACTTTTCTAACAGCGAAAACAGCTGAGCTCAGTCTACTCGCAAGAGATGGGGACCCCATTGCAGACCCGAATCTAATGTCAATCCCAAGAAGACCGTGGAATCTACCGTATTTAATGTGTCGTTATTGAGATACAAATTCAAATTCTGTCTTTTAACATTACGTAATAAAAACATACGGATTTGATACTTCCCTAAAAATAATAATATATCTGTAATAAACCTGATTTCTACCCTGCTAATTTTTACGATATCGATAAAACGCTATTTGTCAAGCACTATTTCGACGTTAGATTGGTATTTGGTACCCCTGATATTTGATTCCTGAGTCCTGACATTCGTTGTTAATGTTGGTATTAAAATGGCATGTAAACTGCCCCTCTAGACAAGTGGCATAAACGCTAGTAGAATAGAATAATCAATGTATGGGATTGACATAAGCTTACGACTAATGATTAGATTCAACGTATCGAATTTGTAATTGGTAGCCAAATGTAACGAAATGTCAGATTAGTACATAATTCCCCATACAGAAGTGTCACTTTTGACAAACGACTTCTGCTATTAGCGAACGGCAAGGCGTTAGCGTTTATCGAAATAGAATAGACACGGAGAGTTTGCCACTTGTCTAGAGGGGCTGATTCCATTGGCTAGTATGGGAGTCCCGTCTCTTATTAATTATTCCGTATGGTGGCAATATAAAATGAATGAATATTTGCTTAGGTATAGACAATATTTGAATGATTTGAATGAAAAGCAAAAAAAGCTAGTATCTAATGCAAGAATATGTGACCTGTATTTAAAAAACATTAAAAATTAAACTTCAACAAATTTGAAAAACGTAGTGTTTATAATATACTCTTTGAAATTTGAATCAAATGGTAAACCGTTGAACATCGACCATCGCTGTTTATTATTTTGTTTTGTTATTAGAGATATTATTACTGTTTTGCATTACAACAAAACAGGTATTATGTGTAGGAGAAAACACACAGCATTGAAGATGAAGAAGCGGTCCTGTGATCTGTCAAAAACATCGAGAGAACTGAGAATACAGATTAAAAACATACCTGGATCCAATAAACTTTGTTTGTGTTAGGTTACCAGAGAGCGCAGGCTTCCGCGTGCCGCCATTTTCGATGTCATGTATCATAGCGTCTTCATCGCCAGCAAGGACCTTGAATCAATGCTGTGTGTTTTCTCCTACACATAATACCTGTTTTGTTGTAATGCAAAACAGTAATATTATGTGTCTTCAAAAACACACAGCATTGAAGATGAAGACCTGTTTGATATCTGCTGGTGACCTAAATTCTGTACACAAAACGCTATGTGAACAAATAAATAACTCTTTTTTCATAAAAGCCAATAGTTCTTCTCTAGTAATTATTTTATATTTTATTTACCCTTTTTTGTGAAATTAAAATATCACCATTTAAACGTAGGAAATTATTTATTAAATCAATCTAATTAATAGCTATATCCTTTAAAGTTACAATTACACTATTTTTTGGCCATAAAAAAACAAATCTTGTCATGGATCATAAGACTCCAATTTCAATATTTTAGATAACCAAACTTCACTGAAAAAATAAATTTCACTGAAAATGTAATTCACTAATTATTATACCTACTCTGAATATAAAAAATATATATATATATATATTAGATTCTGTTTTCAAACCATTAAAAGTTAATCTAATAATATTAGTAAACCCTAAAATTATAGTGAAGTATAATTTCAATACAATCACAGTTACAAGTGAAGTGTTCAATTAATTCACTTACAGTAAAACTTTTTCAATATTTATAAACATCTACCTTTTTGAACTCTTCTTTAGCCATTTCCAAGATGCTATAGTATACTTGATGTATCCTATGGATTCATCTATTTTATCTTCCTAAAACACTAAATACAGCCAACCAGAAACGAACAGTTCTGGATGTTAGCTCGAGTTGTCTCATAATTATTATAAAAAGACATCTTAAATCCCCTCTCATCCTATATTTGACCTTTGAGGCCTGTACTAAGCCTTTATTATGACCTTCAGAACATCTGCAAGAAGGACTTATAGACTACTATTAAACTGATAGACTCACTAGTCAGGAACAAACCAAACCAAACCTTGGTGAAATCTTGGGTTATTCTGTCTACAAAATTTCTTGTTGCCTTCAATCAATTAAATAACCTATTAACATCCCACCTTTTAGCTTCTTGTGGTTAAGAAAATAACCTTTCTTTAAAAACCTTAAATAAAATACAATGAAAATATTGTTGATGCACAATTAATATGTAAATATGGCTATTCTATAATAAAAACAGAGTTCCATTCTAAATTTAATTAGGATTGGCTGAAATCTGCCTAAATCTTATCCTCCTGTACTCCTCAAGAATCCTAGACTCAAACAACTCTTGGCTAAATAAGCATCTCTTAATGGAAAACTACAAGCATTCACTGTCAAACTTCACAGTAACATCCACTCTTAATCTTACCACTTGTTACGGGTAATGGTGTACCACACTCTCCATGCTATTACTAGGTGTACTTATGGTGTTCTTGTCTCTCTTATTGAAAAGAACCTTCCACAAATTCTGTAGTAATCACCTTACCTTGTTTTGCATCATTAGACCTTTAAGACGTTGTGGCTGCTGAGTTAACTTTGGAACCTATCTAGCAACCTGTCCCTTGCCTTGTTGAGTTGTGATAAAGGCTTTCAGAATCTGTCTGGGAGGTGAATACCCTTATTAGATATTAGAAATATTTAATAGCGGCTGACGGCATCACACAAAATTATCTTATCTATTCCTTATATTACTATTATACGCTATTGATTCTATTAATACATAGGCCTGTATGACGGCGATCTCGCTAGAAGTTTATGTCCGGTGTCCTCCCCCATTTTTCATTAGAAATAAACCTCCGCGGCTAGTGGGAAAACATGTCATTCGGATACTCTTCCTTTGCCCTTGATGGGTTGTCTATGATACCGTCTAATCCTCCTGGTAGGTAAAATGCTGATAGCGGATCTCTATCAGAATGTTTATATAACTCTTAACAAGAGATTAATAGACCAAAGTTTACCCTAGCTCTAGGCGTATTACTTCTAAGCGTACGTATTTCTACGAGACTAAATCTAGTCTAGTTGTGGGATTTCACCAATATATGCGTATTCTGCAAAACTACCCTGTGACTTTATCACAGCTAAGACTACATACACTTTCCTCTAGGCTAGAGTCTCAAGATCTTTGATTTGGAACCCTTAGGATCTGGTCGTCTAAGTGTCCTTTCTATGCCTCATTTGCTGCCTTTGTAGTTAAGAAGTAGTTACGTTCCTTTCGAGAAGTAGAGTTCTGTCACTCACTCTGGGGGATAATTGTTTCCACCGCTTTGGGTGTACCTCTTTAGGAAACAAAAAAGCCCGGTGACAATGTAACTAACCTTGTAGTCAAGAATTGCGTATACTTCCCTCTCGAGAAGGCAGTTGGACTGCAGACTATCGCATCCAACTACCACCGTAGCTCCCGTCACTTACTCTAGGGGCTCATTAATTTTTTCCACCACTCTGGGTGAATCTCTAGGAAAAATATTGCCCAGTGACAATGTAGCCTACCCTGAGGATCTACATGGTTTGCGGAGTTTGCCTCGCCTGCCCCCTTAAAGAGCAGTTATATATTTCTAGACAACCTTGATTGATAGATCAATAATTTGACCTTCTGGGTAGGCAGGGTTATTTCAAAGTAGGTTAGCAATATTGTAAAACTCGAGTACTATAGAGTCAATAAAAATTTATTTCTTAATATAATATTATTATTTATTTAATTTGAGAGCTAACCCAGAAAGTCCAAGTCTGCGAGCTCTTTCGCAGGGCTTTCAACAAATTTGATTTTAAGTCAGTCAGATATAGCTAAATGGTTAACTTATTAAGTAACCATTCGACTATAATATCAGCAAACTAATGACAGGGTTCGTAAGGTTTCCGCAACCAAGTACGATACCGCTGCAAGGTACCTGGGTTCGGAAAATTCCGCAACCCAGTTTGATACCTCTTACTTAACTTGGTTCATATGGTTTCCGCAACCAAGTACCATATTGTTAAGTTACCTTGGTTTTCGCAACCTAGCTCAAGGTACAGGGGGTTAAGGCACAGGCTAAGGAATAATGGCTAATCACTAACAGATCTTACCCTCGGTAATGACACAGAAGAACTGTTAGTGTGCCCTTTCCATTTCTAAATAGAATAATCATTCATTAATCTCAATATTTACCATCCAATCTCTGGCCTGGAAAAAACTTATTCAATATATGTATAGGAAACATAAAACAAAAAACCTTACTATTTTCTCAGTATTTAAAGCTTTCTATAATTGAACAAATGAGACAAAGTTGTTCTCAAATTTTCTAAGTTATGATTAGAATAACTGCAATAGTTAATTAATTTTTCAGCTTTAATAATATATTAGTTATAGCTTATTGAAATTTAAATAACATGATTACTCTCCACTTTACTATATCTATCCGGAGGCCAATATTAGGCACCACCCTCTAAAATTCTACTGAACTTAATATCAGGTAATAAATGTTATTAGAGAACTTTAACATAACTGAAGGGCTAATCCTTCATAACATGTTACTACATGTTCTGAACCAGTTTTTAAAATTAATCAGAAAATCAGTAAATTACCATAACTTTTATATCTCAGATCACACATCTTGTGTCTGGTCAGACCTAAAATTTTCCAAAAAACTGTCTAATTAGTCCTTAAACCTTTCTTTTACAAAAATGGCACTAAAATAGGAAGAAAATTTCTTCATATCATATTTAATTGTAAAGCTGCTATAATTTCTTTTAATACCCAACCATGTCTAACTTCATTACTTTTGAGTACCTGTCACCTATTATTTGCAAAGTTTTATCCATGTCCCTTTACATGATTGATTGATGACAGAACCTAGAAATTATCTCTGAAGCTTTTTTTTTTTTACATAAAAACTTTTGATTGGTTACAGCTCCAACAAGTATAGTTGCCTAGTTAACTTGCTTCCATAAGCTCCTTCTTTTTTATTAGAAAGCTCTATAACTTGATAAAAAAAAAAAAAAATATCTGTAGAAGCTTAATAATCTTCATCTCTATTATGCATAACTTCTCACAACAACATTAATCCTAAAAAACTTAGGAAAATACTGAACTAACCTGTTAAGCTCTCATACATCTAATTTCTTTTAAGCTAAGTAATAAAACTATGGCAGTCTATTTAATTCAGTAAGAAGTTCACTATCAATTGGTTGCAAAATGCTTTTAATGTTACAATAAGAACCTAAACTATGCATTATAGATAACTGTAGTCTCTAGTAGTACTCAATTAATATGTCTGGTCATACACTTGTGAAAGTTTAATAAAATAAAAATTTCGCACAATTAGTGCCACTACTATACCCTGTATGTACAAATCTTATTGTACAAATTGGGTTTTTGTAAAATAATTAGATAGGTATATTGGATATACAAATTAACTAAATTTGAAAGGTACCTTAATTGCACCTATGCATTCTACGACGTTTATAACGTAGGGATAAAATAAGCTCTCCTCGATCTCCAAGGAGGAATCCCCCCGAAGCTTCACCTGCAAAACTCGAAGTCGAAACATGTGCTCGCACCAGAGTGACTGATTGCAGATACTCTTCCATGTCGTTTTAACGCATAAGTTACTTCTTTTAATATTTTAACAATGCTGAGTGCTCACTAATCTCACTAATAAAAACTTTTTTTCTTTTTTACATCACTTTTTTCTATTTTCGATGTTAGCTCTTTCAAATCACAAAACGCTATGATACATGACATCGAAAATGGCGGCACGCGGAAGCCTGCGCTCTCTGGTAACCTAACACAAACAAAGTTTATTGGATCCAGGTATGTTTTTAATCTGTATTCTCAGTTCTCTCGATGTTTTTGACAGATCACAGGACCGCTTCTTCATCTTCAATGCTGTGTGTTTTTGAAGACACATAATATATTGTTTATAGTATCATGATAGACTCAAGATATTCTGATAATGACGTATCAAAAAGGGATATACCTTCCTTTATTGAACCACGTCCTCCTTTAATATCAAACCCTTTTATGAGGCCTAAACTGCAGAAGGGTACGAACTTGTTGGAATTATTTGAAGAAGATTCAGACTATGAAGAACCTGAATTAGTGCAAGTTTATCTAAGATTGAAACCGTGCAATAAACCTAGTAATCTATACGAAGTACGATCAGACCGGTGTCTTATAACGTCGTTGGATACCACAACAGCAGGACATGGAAGGCGAACTCAGCATAATGTATCAAAAATGTACACTTTTTCGCATATTTTTGGACCTGATTGCAACCAAAAGGTCAGCAAAATTGATAATCTCAAATGTTTACGTTTAAAAATTTGATCTTGTAGATCAACATTTTACACTTTTAAATATTATGACAATGTGCAATGTGTTTTAGGAAATATTTGAGCATGTCGTTAAAGACAACTTGAAAAGGCTTCCAGAAGGGCACAGCTTTACTCTTCTTACATATGGAGCATCTGGGTCAGGGAAGACCTATACCCTTATGGGCACAGTATCGTCCCCAGGCCTTGTGCCAAGAGCACTAGAATATGTGTTCAAAGTAGTTGATGCTGCTCAAACTCCAGAATTCAAACCAGCAGAAAGAGGTGCTGATAGACTGAGTTATGCTCAACAAAACTATGAATTACAAGTTGGTATTTAAAGGTTAAACTTAAAAAAATATTATTATGTATATTAATTATTATAGTGATAATTAAAATTTTCAGTGGATAAAAAGACTTCGGCAAATATCTGCACCCTTGAGGGACAAATATCGTAGAATGAGTGCTCAGTTATTTGGTGACCTTACATCTAGTACAATGGACCTTTCTAAAAGAAAAAAACATTATGTTTGGGTAAGATGTACATACAATCCTCCTTTACTGTACTAATATGTGAAATTTTTAAATACTACTACTATTAAATGTGCTTTTAAATTATATGTATTTAGTAGTTCACAATATAGTCAAATAAACTAAAATTTATCTTTTTAATCTAGCAATCTTTAAATACCATATTGAAACTAATTTTAATTTTTTTAGGTTTCATTTATAGAAATATACAATGAAGGTATTTATGACTTACTAGCTCCTGGTGAAAGGAAAAATGCTTCCAAACTTGCCATAAGAGAAGACTCCGGTGGCAATGTCTATGTGAAGGTAAATATAATTTTTTTTAACACATGTTATTATTTTTATTGTAATGTGTTTAACAATTTAAAATAATATATTTTATTAGATTTGTATTTTTAATTATAGAATTCTTTATCCACTATTGAGATTATTTTTGAATATGACATCAGATCATCAGGTTTATATAAAATTTAACAACAATATATAATTCGCGTCATGTAAAAAGAACGCTGGCTGTCAAGTTTTCTGCTGTCAAGAGGCGATTTATCGGCCAATTTGGTGGTAAGACGCGGGGCGCGGGACGTCAAAGCACGCGTCACATGCTTTTCGGCTCGCTATTGGTTTGTCAGTTTAAAATACCGTCGCGCACACAAAAGTTATTAATTACGAAATGATTTTATATAAAAAATAGTAAAAAAAATATTTTTGATGTATATTGTTTTATAAAAAGAGAGACTGATAATAATGCTGTTCATAATTTTAAAAATATATTTAACGAATTAATTTAATTTTTTGTAAGTAGATTAAATATTCTACGGTGAATCAAACATATTTTATTAATTAATAGAATTCTATTTAATGACATTCTATCTAATATATTTATCAATGTACCTACCAATACTCAATATACATCGTGAGCAAAAGGCTAGTTCAAACATAAAAGAATAGGCTTAGGAATTTCGTATGCGAATGTACCGATGCGCAAACACACCCCCCACCACTTTCTTCCAGCGTTCTTTTTACGTGACGCGAACTGTAAGTATGTATTAAAAAAGTGACGGCAATAAAAATGTATAATATATTTTTACTTTGTAGCTTTATGTCTGCTATATTTTTTGTAGGGAGCAACGCAAACATTTGTAAAATCTGGTGAAGAGGCATATGATGTGATGGTGGCGGGCAAGCACAACCTGCAAGTAGCCGCTACCGGCATACATACCCAGTCTT
Source organism: Boloria selene (assembly GCA_905231865.2). Taxonomy (NCBI): domain Eukaryota; kingdom Metazoa; phylum Arthropoda; class Insecta; order Lepidoptera; family Nymphalidae; genus Boloria; species Boloria selene. The sequence goes on from HG993133.1 coordinate 7,782,591, forward strand.
CCCGCTCCCATTGCATTTTTACTATCACCATGCTCACTGAGACTGGTAAGATATTTTGTGTAATATTGTTATGATCTAAATCTTTTAGTGTTGATCTGAATATCCACATATATGGACAGGTATAATATATTTGTGTATTAAATAAAACTACATCTTATTTCTTTGACTTAAACAAATTATAAAAGAATTTGTGTATTTATAAAATCTGTTAATTTAGTATGTTTGAAACACTTTTGTACATTCATACTTACAGGTGGTTATATGTGTGAGCCTAAAATAAGTATCCACTAAAACCCAACAGACCTCGCCCGTCTTAATGGTGCGTCGCAGGATCGTTGCCAATTCCAGTGAGACACCCGATGGCCTGGCTGGTCTGCCAATGCAGACCACACAGGCAAGATGGGTCCACAGTCCACTGCATATTAGAGAAGTACCAGGAGCAACCCGCATGACACACCGCCCACCAAAGTGGGCCAGCATTGGGCCTGGACTCTGGAGACCACGTGTCTCTCTCTCTCTCTCTCTCTCTCTCTCTCTCTCTCTCTCTCTCTCTCTCATAGAAAGCAAGCCAGTTATTTTCGTTTCGTCTTTCTATTTCGCATTGAACAATGTGGTGTCGCGACGATTATTTTTGTTGAGTGTATACAGGTTTTTATTATAAATCATGGTAAATAAAATAAAGGTGTTAAGATAATTTTGCAAAGTAGTTTTTTTTTATTTTTAACGATGACAAAGTGCGTGTGTAAATTGTACAAGTACACATGTCAGAAGTAAAACTTCTTTGGCAAACATTAATAATTTTTAAATCTCGTTTATATTTATACTAAATAACCCCGTCTAAGCTCGTCGAGAGAGGGAGATGGCGCGATGGTACTATGGATTTATTTTTTTGATTCATCGAGTTTCAAATCACAACGATTCTAAAGAAATTTCACTTCAAAAAAATTATAAAAAATGTATTTTTAATCTTCAACACTAAAAGCATCTTTATAAATGAAACTTTCGGATCTTTTCGGATTTTGTCGCAGACTTATTATGATTTTTGGTTCCCGACGTTTCGAATGCTTTACAGCAATCATAGCGGGAGAGACTAAAAGCGTCTTGTTAAAATAGACGTTTCTAATGAACCCGTGTGTGTGTGTGTGTGTGTGTGTGTGTGTGTGTGCGTGCGTGCGTGCGTGCGTGCGTGCGTGCGTGCGTGCGTGCGTGCGTTCGTGAGTGCGTGTGTGTGTGTGCGTGTGTGTGTGTGACAGAGGAGGGCGTGCGATCAGCATGCGTGCGTCTGTGTGACCTAGCGGGCTGCGAGCGCGCGGCGCGCACGCGCTTGGATTACTACTACTACTTGGGAACTTGGAAGTTTCTAATGAAGCACGTGTGTGTGTGTGTGTGGACGGAAAAAGAGAGAAAAAAGTTTTCTTTCGCCAGTTCTTCTCAGGTCAGAGGTTTCTTCTTTCCGAACTGGTGGTAGACTCATGACGTTCACTATGAAATTGTAATAATTTTTATGTGGAATAAAATAATTTGATTTGATTTGTGTGTGTGACAGAGGAGGGCGTACGCTCAGCGTGCGTGCGTCTGTGCGACCTGGCGGGCTGCGAGCGCGCGGCGCGCACGCGCAACACGGGCGCGCGTATGCACGAGTCGCGTGCCATCAACTCCTCGCTACACGTGCTCGAGCGCTGTCTGCGCATGCTGCGCAAGCGCACGCCCGCCGGCGCGACGCGCGCGCACCTCGTGCCCTACAGGTACGGGATCTATTGACAAATAATAGATAAATTTAGTTGTCTTCAACCATATTACCTATTATACTAAAAGAGAGATAAAATAAAAATATTAATCCTGCTGAGTTTTTTTTCCAGTTCTTCTCAAGTCAGAGGTTTCTTCTTTCCGAACTTGCAGTAGTTTTAGTTAGTTATACTTATTATGCTAGCAAATAATTATAGTAAATACAATATAATTAACTAATAATATTTAATTACATTATTGCCCATGGTCTTCTAGTTTGCTTTACGAAAAAATTTAACTTTTCCCAAAAAATGATAGATATTCGTACACACCGACAGTAATCAGACGAATAATATATTTTTTATTCATACAATTACCGGATAACATGGCAACAGCCTGTTTGTACAGTATCCGTATCAATAGACTCAGCCGTGATTGTATGGTATGGTGTGTGTCTCCAGGGAGTCGAAGCTGACGCGGCTGCTGGGCTCGGGGCTGTCGGGTACACGCGGCGAGGCCGTCAGCATGGTGGTCACGCTCAACCCCGCGCCCGAGTACGCGCAGGAGACGCGCCACGTGCTGCAGCTGGCCGCCGTGGCCGGGGATATACGTGAGTGGGGGGTTTATGGTGTGGGATGTGCGTGAGTGGCGGGCTTTATAGTGTGGGTTGTGCGTGAGTGGCGGGGTTTGTTGTGGGATATGCGTGAGTGGCGGGGTTTATAGTGTGGGTTGTGCGTGAGTGGCGGGGTTTGTTGTGGGATATGCGTGAGTGGCGGGGTTTGCAGTGTGGGGTGTGCGTGAGTGACGGGGTTTATAGTGTGGGATGTGCGGAGTGGTGGGGTTTATAGTGTGGGATGTGCGGAGTGGTGGGGTTTATAGTGTGGGATGTGCGTGAGTGGTGTGGTTTATAGTGTGGGATGTGCGTGAGTGGTGGGGTTATAGTCTGGGATGTGCGCGAGTGGTGGGGTTTATTGTGTGGGTCGTGAGTCCTGACAGACGAGCTTTTTATGTTGTATATCATAAGTTATGGGATATACGTGAGTGGTGGAACATATTATAATATATCATGAATTAGATGGTTATGACTTGTAATATGATTTATATGGTTGTTACTAGGTATGAGAAATGTCAGTGGCTTAATTCCTTATTGTTACGTCCGTCTGACTGATTAAAACATATTATCTTTGGACTAATTGGCATTAGTGGTAGAAAAACTTCTTATACAAAGTATTTCTCTTCCCACAGAAATTAACAATACATTAGCAGAATACCCGAGTTCTCTTGAAAGCAGTAGTCAAGACACAACCATCACTTACAGCACAGATTTGATGAAGCTACGAGCTGACAAGGAACGGCTACACTTTGAATTAGTGCAGTAGGTTTTCACTTTTGCTTTTCATTAATTCTTACAAAATGTTGGCTTAAATGAGGTACTTAATGGATGAAGGTATATAATATGTATTTGACACGTTTGGCACAGTTTGTAGTGTTTGTACTCCAGTCATTGGTGTTAATATTTATAATATGTATGTATTTAAACTTGTATATGTAGTATATCAACTATCTGGTATCCGTAACACAAGCTTCATTCGTAGCTTACCACGGATTTAGACGGCGCTGTTGTAAAAATGTCCCAACATATTTATTTATTATTTATTAAGTATTATTATAAATGAAACTATCTTTTCGGATTTTGTCGCGGATTTATTTTCATTTTGGTTCCCGACGTTTCGAATTCTTTACGGGGGACACCCGTATATAGTAGTTTATATATACCACTCTCTCACAGAAGACCGACGTGAAGTGGCAGCTACGCTGTCGCGTTTCGTCCGGTAAGTGAGAGTCCGGGTGGCCCACTCCCCATCCCTCTCTCCTCCCTCCCTCTTCCCTCCATCCTCCCTCTCTCCTCTTTCCGTTTCTTCTCCGTCCCTTCTCCGTCCCTCCGTCCCTCCCTCCTACCTCCCTCACTTTCCTGAAAGGCCGGCAACGCATATGCAAACCCTGCGGTATTGCAGATGTCCATGGGCGGCGGTGATCACTTTCCATCAGGTGACTCTCCTGCTCGTTTGCCCCCTTTGTCCCATAAAAAAACCCATGACTGGAGTACAAACATTCGTGCTCAACAAATGAATGCCCCCAGCGGGACTCGAACCCGCGACCGCTGGTGCAAGAAAGTAGGGTCACTACCAACTGCGCCAAACGCGCAATACTTATTCTATTAATTTCCAGAACCCAATCCCGCGTGAAGGAGTTGCAGGCGTGCATGGAGGAGCGACAGGCGTCCGTCGCGAGAACCATGCATGAGCTGGTGGAGGAGGCCAAGGCCATGACCAGGGAGTACTACGAGGCGCAGCTGCGAGCCCTCAGGGAGGAGGTGGGTTATGGCGGTTTGGTACCATGGTGTGTGGTTGGTTTATGGAAAATGTACAGTTCTCGAGGCATAAGCTCAGCTTTGCATTTGTGTGAGTGCAGTGTACGGATAGGCACGACCGAAGACGCTACGCGTTGGGAGCTTGGTTTAAACCTGTTTTAACTGGTTTTTGATGCGCGGCTATTGGCTTTTAGCTGTCACTCACACAAATGCAAAGCTGAGCTTACGCCTCGAGAACTGTACGTAACGACACGTTTGGCTCAGTTTGTAGTGACCCTACTTTCTTGCGCCAGCGATCGCGGGTTCAAGTCCCACTGGGGGCATTCGTTTGTTAAACTCAGGTGTATGTACTCCAGTCATGGGTGTTTATATTCATAATATGTATATTTAAAATTGTATATGCAGTATATCAACTATCTGGTATCCGTAACACAAGCCTCCGTAGTAGCTTACTATGGAACTAGATGGCGCTGTGTGTAATAATGTCCCAACATATTTATTTATTATTATTTATTTAAATGTTGAGATTTTTTATTTAATGTAAAAAAATGTGAAAAATCCGAAAAGATTACTTAACAAATAATTTCGTCCCATTGATATGTAAATAATATAAATCCTATCCTATCCTATCCATAAGAACTGAATTTAGCTATAATTTAGATATTCTTTACTTCATACTAATGATTATGATAAATATTTGTCAATTTTAGATGGAAGAATTGATAGAGGATTATGAGAGTAGATTAAATAAAACTGTGCAACCTTCCAACGGAGATAGCCCTTCCCGTAACATGGAACTGAAGGTAAATTTTTAAAACAATATACAAGTTATGTAATGATATAAATGATGTTTTTTTTATGTTAATTCTCTTCATTTTGCTTATAAATGTATTTTGTTTACAGATTAATCAACTGATGACCGAAAATGCCATATTACAGGTAAATCATACAACACGTTTATCTCAGTTGGTAGTGACCCTACCGTCTGCGCCAGCGGTCGCGGTTTCGAGTCCCGCTGGGGGCATTCATTTGTTGATCATGAATGTTTATTCTCCAGTCATGGGTGTTAATATGTATATTATGAATGTATTTAAAAGTTTATATGTGTAGTAAATCAACTATCTGGTATCCGTAACAAAAGCCTGTTGTAAAAGTGTATTTTTGTTTGTTAAGTTGATGGCGCTGGTGTAAAAGTGTCCCAACATATTTATTATTATTTATTATCATAAGCATACTAGCATTTCCCGCAGCTTCACACGCGTTCTAAAGACCGGAAACCAAATTTTGTCTGAGTCCCACGGTATAACATTTTTAATTGATTGATGTGACATCTATCTTAAATTGATTGATTAAAAAAGGTTAAAAAGATTTAATTTACAGCTTAAAATTAATTTAAGAATTGGCAGATTTTTTTAATTATATGATTCTTAAGGAAAAACGGAACTCTTATTATCCATCTATCTGTCATAACAGACGCACAGACTTTTTTTCAGAATCGTATTATGTTCGAGTAGGTATATAAAGCTATGCGCCATGCCATAGATTTTTCAGTATGATGCAAGTTTTGGAAATGGTAATTTTAGGTTAGATTATTTTAATAGGGTCCCAATAGCAAAAAGGCAAAAACGAAATCCGTATAATTTGTCGCGCGATAGCGCGATGCAACTTGCTAGTGCGGCCATCTTGTGGGTCAACTTTGAACTTCTTCTTGCCAAGTTTTTCTTATTTTATCATGAAGGTTTGAGTATCCGAAAGCTTAATATATCATGTTAAAATATAAGGTTAAAATAATAATCCTTACGATTTGATGAGTTCATGACAAAATCTAGAAAAGTTTAGGATAGAAAATTCTAAGTAAAAGTAATACTATATTCTTACATCATTAATATGTGTCGGAAAATATTCGAATAATACTATAATCATTATATTCTAAGGGACGAGCCCGAACAAAGCGAGGGTGATAAAAACTTTGCTTATTTTAAACTAGCAATTCACCCTCACTTCGCTCGGGTTCGTCTTTAGGCTTAATGTCAGCGTAGCCACGGGTTCCGCTAATTAAAATAAATAGAATTTGTAAAATATAACCTATTCTTTTTTGAAGTCGGTTAAAAAGTAGCCTAATTTACGCCTTATAAAATTAGCTATCTACGAGTGAAAGTCCCGTCAAAAGGACAGACAAAAATTTTAAATTTGGTTATTTGTTGTTAGTAACGTATATACAGTTCGCGTCACGTAAAAAGAACGCTGGAAGAAAGTGGTGGGGGTGTGTTTGCGCATCGGTACATTCGCATACGAAATTCCTAAGCCTATTCTTTTATTTTTGAACTAGCCTTTCGCTCACGATGTATATTGATTATTGGTACGTACAATGAAAAATATATTAGATAGAATGACATTAAATAGAATTCTATTAAGTAATAAAATATGTTTAAATCAGTGTAGAATGTTTAATCTATTTACAAAAAATTAAATTAATTCGTTTAATATATATTTTTTTAATTATTCACTGCATATCTCTCTCTTTTTCTAACTCTACGACTCTCTCTATATAAAACAATATAGGACAAAAATATTTTTTCACTATTTTTTTATATAAAATCATTTCGTAATTAATAACTTTTGTGTGCGCGATGGTATTTTAAACTGACAAACCAATAGCGAGCCGAAAAGCCTGCGACGCGTGCATTACCGCCCCGCACCCCGCGTCTTACCACCAAATTGGCCGATAAATCGCCTCTGCGCAATTTGACAGCCAGCGTTCTTTTTACATGACGCGAATTATACTTTCATATGCATTTAGTGAAAAGCTTTTAATTTGAAATTAAAAAATTTACACTACAATTTTATTTATATGTATAGACTAGCAATTTAGCGCGAGCGAAAGCGCGGGTTCTGCTATTAAGTCGTTATTAGTTCGTCGAGAACCACTCTAGCCATTGGTGAAAAAAGCATGAAAAGCGGTGCAGTAGTTTTTGAGTTTATCGCGTACAGACAAACAGAATGATGCGAAGGACTTTGTTTATAATATTTAGTGATTGAGTTTTTTTTTTAGGAGAAATACACGGCAGAGAAATTAGCTCGCGCCCGAGCCGAAGAGGAAGTGCAGCATTTACGTGCCTGCATCGAAGAGAGGGATGGTCAGTTATTTTACTCATTATGTTTTTATTAAAAATCAATATTACTTTTGGATTATTTGATATTATATTAGCTAGTCCTTTATAAAATGGTTACCACTTATCTTACGGCGAAGATAAATGTTGTTAGTAAATCTGCACGTCTGCGAGAAACTAGAAAGTTTTCTCCTTAGATCACAAAACCTGAGATTTAACGATATTTTTTTTTTATTTCTATAAAATATCATGATGTATCATATAATTTTTATTAGTGAATATTATATGATACGGATTGCACAATTTATAGTAATTTTGTATCAAGCTAATAATTTTTTTTTGTTTATAATTTCAGAAATAACAGTCGAAGAAATATCGGCAAAAGATGTAGCAGTTTTATCTGACAGTGATAATAGCGACGATGAGGACCCGTATAATGAGAGTCTAGAACCGACATTCAAAAAAGAGGATATAAATCGTTCAAGAATGATACGACAAAGCACTATTCTAGATGCAAACAGCATTGACAGTCAATATTCAGACAACAGTGTGTTAGACAAAACGGGAGATACCCTCAAAGATGACATAAATACGAGTAATGATAACGACTATGCATATGAAGCCGGAAATGATGATAGTATAAACGTAAATGAAAATTCAAATGAAAATAAAGATTTGTCTATTGCTGAAAGTGATACTGAAAATAATTTCAAAATTAATAAAGAAATAAAACTGTCCAGAGAGACATATTTCGTTGAAAGTAAAGTTGATAATGATGTGAAAATAGTTTGCGCTTCAAGTAGAGCTACGTACTGTGTTCCAAGCCATGACGCCACAATGGATGTTAGTGCTAAAGGGCTAAATTGTAACGTTTCTAAGGACAGTTTGCTCGCCACAGACGATGAAGGAGACGATAAGCCAAGTGCTTTCATCAATAATATCATTAGCTCAATGAAAAAATCTAATCAAAATAATTGCAATAATTCCCTAGCATTATTCGAGCGATTAGAACAAGCAGCGAAAAGCGATACAAATACAAAATGTGATGAAGAATATTTTTTTAATTTTAGAACTCACAAAGACAAACGTAAGTTGTTTGGTGACGAAGATACACCTAAATCCCCTGAAACTCCAGCAACTGTTGTCAAATCAAAAAACAGGAACTTTTACTTCAATAACATCGATGTTTCTAATAAAAAAATCGATATGGAGACGAAAACCGATGATTTTAGATCACCACCGATCGTAAAGGAGGACGAGAATAACGATTTTGAGCCAACCTTGATTAAAAAGTTGTTAGGACCAAGTGTAACAAAACAAGCTGATGTTTTACAAAAAGTCAAACTCTACGAGAAAAAATGTGAATCAATTGATCTGTTTGATTCTCCACACGTACCAGTCAAACAGCAAGATGAAGTAATAGAAAATGTTAGGAAATCTATACAAAATGTTGATATATCGGGAAAGTATGATGACATAGCTATCGATGAGATTGCAAAAGAAGTAGTTATAGATATTGATATAATAGAAAAAGATGGTCACGACGAAAATATTGTACCAGAAAAAGATAAAGGAATTGTAAATAAAATAATTACTGATACTGAAGACGATATAAATAAAAATGATGAGCAAGTTATTACAGTAGATCAGGCACAAGTGTCTGAAGTTCAAGTGGTCCAGAAAGAAAAAAATATTAAAGATGAATCACAGGTAAATAGCACAAAATCAGAAAATACTATAGACGAATTTGAAAATATATACAAGGATATAACAGCGCCTAATGCGACATACTTCGATTTAATAGTTTCGCAAGAAATCCGAGATTCTACAGTCGATAATGTGGACAAAACAAATAATGAAACAGAAAGCGATGAACTTAAGTACAATTTGCGACACAAGTCTAAAATGGATAAACCAAAAAATGAAAGTAGACGTGCAAAGAAAGTAGTAGAAACTTCTCCACCGAAATGCGAGACAGAAAAACCGAAAAAAAAGAATCTAAGACTACGACGACGACAAAACGCGATGGAAAATAATTCAGATTTCGAAAAAGATGACTCAAAACATGACAATGTTGAAAAACAGAAAGAAAAAGATAGAAAAACAGAAAAGGCAAAATTAAAAGATATTGTTAATTTGCAAAATGAGTTTTCTGATGTAACTATGGACAAAGTGGCTCCAATTAAAACGTATAAAGATATACCGTCTCCCGAGAAAAAAGATGATGAAAATGAAGCACCGATGCTCGATGTACAGAGCTGTCCAGCTAAAAGGTAAATTAAAAATAAAATACGTAGAATGCAACCAGTAATTATAAGTAGCGAGTCAGTTTATAATTAATTGTGAATTATTATAAATAAGAACTAATGAATTAAAAGAAAATAATGGAAATTTAATGGTTAAAATGTGGTGAAGATATTGCAAAACATACACTAAAATACAAACACATGTACGCATTTTTTGACATCATAATATTTTTTAATGAAGCAGACTCAGACTTGGATAGCTTTTCTAAATTAAAACAAAATAATTACAACTTTAATATAATAATTAATTGCAACTTAAAACCAAACAATAATAATTACGAAAACATAGTTTAAAAAGTGTACTTTTATTAATATAAAACCTTTTTGCTTAGTACTCGCAGACGAAAACTGTTTACACCGCGGCCGGAACCTTTAGAAGAAAGCATGGAAGCCGGCGGAAGCGTCGAAAGGCTCCATGTACCACGGCCTTCTTACCATAAACAGAGAGTCAGACGAAAACTTTAAAATATCAAATCATATCAATAAATAATATTATATATGATTATCATTAATAAAAAATAAAAAAAACTGGATTTAAATTAATGAGATGATAAAAATTATTATATTGATGACATGCAAATGTTAATTTTGATGTTAATAACATTTTGTAATTATATCTATGAATAAACTAGTATACTTATTTATGTTGTCGTATTATTATTTATCTTATACTATAGTTTGTCCATTTTGTTAATGGTTTTTTGACAGCTCGCCGACTGACAAGCTATAGTGATGACAAAAGGACGTAATAATCGATTTCTCTTATTTTTTAAAGTATAAAATAATATTTATTTTTATATTTATTAATATGAAAATAAATATTATTATCGTAAAAATCAAGTGTGGTGAAGAGAACTAAGAGAATCATAATGTGATTCGGACCGTGACATTGAATTTGATAATTTATGCACACAAGAGTTAATAATTAATATAACTGAAGACTCCTCATCGGACAAATCTAATATAAATGATGATTTTGACGAATCATGTTAATAAAAGGAATTAAACTATTTTAGTTGTTTTATTTGTAGGTATGCCTTATACTAAGAAGAAAGTAAACTTTACTATTAACTTTAGTATTTTAATTTATTGGATTAAATCTTAAATTTTTTTTGTCTTCCTTAAATAACATATAACACCTTATTTACATATTAGCATTGATTTCTATCGATTATTTGTAATCTGTGGCACAATCGTAGTAATCGTTACTACGCATATCGCGCTACCGCACAGCAATAAGGGGTAGGTGCCCGTCCATGAAGTACAATATTAATGGGCATGACATTTTAACTTTAATGGCTAACCATTAAATACGAACCTTCGTGGGCGTGAGCTGTCAAAAAACCATTAACAAAATGGACAAAGTATAGTGTAAGTACCCCCTTTTCTATAATTTTTTTACAAACTTTGAATTTTTTTATACTCTTAAAACCTTCCGTGGACCTTAAGGAACATACAAAAAAAAATTGCCGAATTGGTCCAGCCACTCTCGTGTTATGCGCTTACCAACATTCATTTTTATTTATATTATAGTTTTTCCTAAACGATTCAGCCATATCGGCTAATCTCAATCGCACGAGATATAGTACAGTGCAAGTATATTACTATTAAAATTAAATGGGTGATTTAATGTAAAAAAAAAATTATTTTTGTGTCACTTATTCAAACATTACCAGTTACCCTCTGATTATGGCAGCAGGCAGGTATGGATCATTTGATGACTATGATGGCAGTGTTCTGAAATTAGTACCAGTTTAAAAAAAAATATTAATTTCGGCTATGTTATTGTCAGTCATGGTTAATCTTCACTTATCGCATCTTCTTCAATCGGTTAATGAAAATAAAAGGTTTATTAAATCGAAACAGTAAAGTTTAACGTTTATTCTCCAAAACGGTTGATCATTCAAATTTTATTTTTTATAAAAAACCTTTAATTTTTATAAAATTCAGTTTCTGGTTATGTAATATGTAATTTTGGTAATAGTATCTTAACCCATTTTGGCTCGTAACCTAAATATATTATATAAATAAAAAAGGTTTAAAAGTTCAAAAGGCTCGGGCCTTGCTTAAGACTTACTCCGGCGAATAAATAACCGTAAAAAATAGCTTAATACCAGTTGAGCATTATTTCAAATGAAACGGTAATATTTTTTTTATATCAAACTAGCGACTCAACCTCGCTTCGCTCGGGTTCCGCTAGTTAAAATAAATAAAATTTCTAAGATAAAGGTAGCCTAAGCTATTCCTTATAACATAAGCTATCTGCGAGTAAAATTCCTGTCAAAATCGGTCCAGTTCAGAGATTAGCCAGAACAAACAGACAGAATTCGTATGCAATTAGTGAAAAGCTGTTAATTTGAAATTAAAAAAATGCGTGTGTAGTTTGTACAAAGTACACATGTCAGAAGTAAAACTTGAATTTAAGACTAACTCTTCCCCGTCTCCGAGTGCATGGTACTATGGACTTATTTTTTCGTTTCATCGAGTTTGAAATCACAACGATTCAGTCCAGTAGTTTATTCGTTCATGATTGTGTACAAAGTACACAATCATGAACGAATAAACTACTGGACCAGTCATAAAATACAAATGCATGAAAACACTTTCAACCAATTGAAGTATAACGCACACAAAGAATTACAATAAAAACACAATACATCAAAATTCACTCTAATGCTAGTGCTTGAACGTAGTCGATAAAATACATAGGTATATCAATGACATTTTAAATATTAATAATAAATATTGTTTGATTTTTCGCCGACAATCAAACCCAGAACGTTCGAATGGGAAAGAAAATTTATGTGTTAAAATAAAATAAAAAATGAAGTACACATACTAATTATAATTTTTGCATTTATAATGTTTTTATTTAATTATAAAAATATTATTATAAATTTATTGTCATCAGATTGTAGGATACTGCGATAAAAGTATTATAAGTTATTGTACTGTACAAATAACATCATTATTCGCTTAGTTATTTCGTCAAATATCGATATATTTTTCGACATTGTCAAGCCCTAGTTGATGTCAAATGGACTTACTCGACAGTTCTGTCATTTGTTTTGAACGGTATAATCCAGCCATTTTATGATGGTTGTCAGATGTCAACAATATAATAGTCATAAATAAGTTTTTTACGCTACTTGTAATTATTTTAAATTAAAAAAATTATTAAAAATTAAACGTTTTAGTATTAGATAAGAACCTACATTTTTCAAATTATCATTTATTGTTTTAGGGGTTTTTGAAGCTACTCTTAGGGGGATAAAATGTCAAGTGTTGGCGACACTGACTCTATGCTACATAGCAAAGACTAAAGAGTCACAGATTAAGGAGACTACGGCGTATTATTATTCTGTGCAGCAGACAGACAGCTACAATCTACATAGTCAAAATAAATAACTTTAAATTGATTTCTTACACTTATATTATATATAGTTAAAAGCAATGAGCTTATAATATTGTCGAAGTAAATATAATATTATTATTTATAGTTTTAGTTATATTTATTTAAATAATTCACGTTTTTTCACAATTAATTATTTACGTGCCTTCGGTTCTCTGCAGGTATCTTTTATCATTTGTATTTATTTGATGAAAATGGAAGATATAGACATTGAAGAGCATGATATATTAGAAAATCCAGATATAAAAAGAATTTTTCCAGATCTTTCAATACTGAAAAAAGAGATTTTTGACTTTACGGAAGGTTTGTGTTATATTGTTTGTCGTACACTTGGTATTCTATTTACTTTGCTGGTATTGCTAATAATTTTTTTTTAGTTTAATATATAATTGCGTTAAGATTGCTTATTATTACACTTAATAAAAACAATTTTTATTCACAGAATTCAATTCTGGTACAAAAAAATCAGAAGGGGATTTGAATACAATAACAGCTTCAAATACAAATTCTTACTGTGATAATAAGAAAAATCTTATAGCGAATATTAAGAAGAAAAAGAATATAAAAAATGCAATTGTTATTTTAGTCAACATAAGTCCATTTCTTAAAAAAAGTAAGAGATTTTGTCATATATGTTTAATCCTTTTCCCAGATAATTGTTCTCTTGGTGCTCACAATAATTTCTTTCATTACAATACAAATGTTTTGAAAGACAATTTAAAAAATGATGTAACCATACAGAGTGAGATAGGTAAGAAAGTAAGCTCGAGCAGTGTTTTTAGTGATAGAAAAGTTGTGGATAATACAAATAAAACAAAAAACACATTAAAGAAAAAACAAACACAACAAAATTTTAAAAAGAACAATTCTCTAAAATTATGTGTTCATTGTGATGTGTTGTTTTCTAGTGAAGAGTTAGTAGATCATTTGTATGATGTACTTAATGCTAAAAAAAAAATACAAGATGTTAAATGGCTAAGTAAACCCTATGTAAATGTCAAGAACATGCAATGTAAGAAAAATGTGATACTTAAGAAACCGTTTTATTGTTGCCCAATTTGTTCGTATTACTTTGATAGCAAAAATATTTATAGTCAGCACTTGTTAGTAAATCATCATGTTAGTATTAAAATACCAAGCAGCACAGTAAGGTTAAACCCAATTTGTAAATTCTGCTACATCAGGTGTTCCAATAAGGTATCGTACAATATTCATTTGCATTTAAGTCATAAAGAAGAAATTAATAAAAAACAAAATTTAGAAGAATATCTTTCAAATGTCTCATCTGTGATGGACAAATATTCTGAAACTAAAGTCATATATAAAACTCATACTAACAAGGATCAAATTAAAACAAGCAATAATTCAGAAGTAAAAAACTCAAGTGTAGAAGATAACTTTATTAAGAGAATGACTCTCTTCAAATGTATGAAATGCAAAATATTCTTTTTGACTTTAGAGGAGGCTAGAAATCATTTTAAACATTCTCAGTTTTTAATTAATTGGAAATGTTTAAAATGTCAGAGAATTTTCAAAGTGAAAGATTCAAACAAACATGAGAAACAACATCATTTAGATAATTTTTTTTTTGAATCAGCAGTTTTCAAGAAGAATTATAATGATTTGTATAAATGCCAAGAATGTACAGTGCACTATAAAAAAAAAGATATTTTAAATCATCAAAATATTTGTGATTCAACAACATCAAGTTCATCTTACTGTGAGATTTGTGATATTTTTATTGAACAAGATAGTTATATATCCCATAAGAACACTCATGAATTTATAAATAGTACAAATTCTCTACCAAAACTTACTAATGTTCATATTTTAATAGAGAAAGATATGAAACGCGAAAAACAAACAGCTTCCAGACTTTTAAAGAAAAAACATTATTTTAGGTATTTCTTTTTCTGCAATATATGTGAATGTTATATTTCTCAATGGAGGAAAGTTCGCCACCTAAAAGAAAAATGTACGAAATTAGCTAAAAATATTTGTGAATATTGCGGACTGGCTTTCTCTGCTAAATCCGTTATTGCACACAGAAGATTTCATAAAGAATATCCCAATGTGAAATTACAAGATTTTGCTTTTTATGATCTTCAAACAAAACGAGCAATGAAACCTCGTCAAACACTTCCTAAATGTAATACCTGTGAAAAGCATTTTATTCATCAATCGGAAATTATATCTCATCTATGTAACGAAGAAAATAACTTCGAATGCTTCATTTGTAATATAAAATTATCCGCAGCAGCGTTTAAATTACATATACCATTTCATACTTATAAGTTGAAAAGTAATGTAAAAAAAAATCCTCGATCAAATAAAAAAAGTAAGGATCAAAATGTGGATTTGAATTTTGAAGTCAATACAGTTGTTGGTCGTAATATAGCTGAAGGTGATCAAAACATGGACACAGCCACACACGATGATGACATTACGCATTTAGAAAAGGCCTCAATATATACTTGTTTAAATTGTAATGTATCAATGAATGAATATGATGAAGCAATAGGCCATTGTCATATGCATAACGATCTTAATAGTTTACATTTGGATTCGATTGAATGCGCAACATGCAAATTGAAGTTTGTTGTTGCAAGTTATAATGCTCATCAAGACTTCCATGTTTTCTGCAGTAAAGATCAATTTAAACAATTTACCTTTGATGTTCTTTATTTTGGATCTAAAAATGATACCTGGATAAAACATTTATTTGGTTCATTATCAACTGGTTCTATTGACAGATTTATTAAAAGTTCAATATATAAGGATGAGTGTAGAATGAAATTAGAAGTTACCCAACAAGGTCTTGCACATTTAACTATATATAAATGTGATAAATGTCAGAGCTTCGTTGACTCCCATTCCATTTACAAACATATGGCAAGTTGTTGTACAAATTCAGAAAACTTTTCCTGTAAATTTTGTGATTTACCATTTGTGAATAGAGTTTCTAGAAATCAACATGAAGTCATTCATAGTAACTGTGTTATTGATCCCAAGTCGTACAGAATAGTCACATTTAATCGAGAAGAACACAAATCACTAAATATTAAAATAGCGAATATAAAGAAATATTATGTTCTCTATCAATGTAGATTTTGTTCCGTAGTTGTGGATAAGAGAATATACGATAAACATAAATGCTATAGTGCCAGTGAATTAAAAAAGTGTAGCAAATGTGGCTTGGTAATACACGAGTCTGAATATAATTTGCATGTAAGCAACCACAATAGTATGGATAGTTTTAATAAAGACTATATTTACGTGAATTTACTTGGTAGTTACAATAACAATAAAAGTAATAACGAAAGAGGTAACGTTGTGCACTCATTCAGTGGAATGATAAGTGATTACACATTTTTCAAATGTGCAAAATGCGAGATATGTGTGAGAGACCACCGGAGTATTGTTGACCACTTTTGTTTAATAAATGCTGCTAAGTCGGTATGCCCTAAATGTGACTTAGTATTTGACGAAGGAAAACTTAAAGGACATTTGAGATTACACGAGGCTGATCCATATTTCACAAAAGATACAATTATGGTTAAGACATTTGGAAACGAAGAAATTAAAGATAATATAAATTCTATAGTAGCAAATACTCATGAGCAGAATAGTTTAAGATTCAAAGACTCCAAGAGAAAAGAAGATAATATGGCATCATCCACAAGTAAATTGTACAGTAATAGTTCCACTTTGAATACTGTGAAGATATTTAAATGTTTGTGTGGTCTCCACTTTTTGAATGAAACAACAATAAGAAAACACTCAAAAGGATGCTCCGGTAAAATAAAAATAAAACAAAGTAAGCAAAATTGCTTAAAATGCGGACTGACATTTAGTAACGATATTTTATTTCAACACTTGTTGAAACATCATAAGGGGAAGAACGTATCGTTTGAATATGATATCGTTGAAATTCTGTAATATCGTTCATTGAAAAGTAGCTTATAGTTACCAAAAAATAATTCATGCGTAAGAGATTTTAAGAGTCTTTCTAATTCAAATTTCGTAGAAGGATAGGCGAAGGCTTAGTCACATCTATTTAAATAAATATACTTGGCAAGGATTTTTTTCAATTACCTTTGTTATTTTTCAATTAACTTTTTTATTTTTCTTCAGCCAAGAAGGACAGTTTCATCCTGCCTTTATAAAATAGGTATCTATTAAGACTATTTTGCTTTAGCTGGCACCGACTCCAACAATAACTAATTAACTAAAGTTATTTTTTTTCTTTTTAGTTTCAGTTTGTAACGTTTTGAAGTCGATTTTTATTTTTGTTAAAAAATAATTTATTTTTAAATTTTTAGTGGAAAGTAGATATTATTTGTATTTTGTTTGAATATATTATGGGTAGGCTAACTAAACCACTGCTCAAAACAACTAGTACGTATAGTATTAAAAAAAACATAACCTCCGTTTTTGAAGTCGGTTAAAAATTACTCTTTGTTGAAACTTAACATAATTGTGCTTGCTTACTATTTTCGATGGCTTCCTCTTAACGGTTTTCGTCGAACTTTAACTTTTCTTCGGTAGGTTCTGTTTATTGTTTATCCGACATCTCCATTCTTTCATTATCCACTTTCAGACATCTCATTCTCCATTTAAAGATGTTAGAATTTCTTGAAAGTTGCAAACTAATAAATTATTTACATAGTTATTGTTCTTTTTTATTTAATTTCTATAATTCCTTTGCGACGCCGATATATGTAATGGTCACCAATAATAATGTAAATAGATTGATAATTTATAATAACATATTTTATGCATTCACTTAAACGGTATAAAAATTCTAAACCTTTCGAGTGGTTATCAAAAGAATTTAAAGAGGCAAATACAAAAATATAATATTTAACTGATGTTTAAACATAGTAGTAGTTATTGAAATCGGCTGAACCGATTTCAATAATTCTTGTTTTATTCTATGTATATTAGGGTTGGTTTAAGTACAAAAAAGGAGAAAACCTCAAAGCTAAGAAATCGAAAAGTTCAGAACTGTTTATTTTGTACCGCAATGTCTCACCCATAAAGTAACTTATATATGGACCGCTAATACATACCTAGGGACGAAACTGAGCGAAGCGATGGTGAGCCACTAGAAATTATCTAAATCAAAATCTGAACGTGTTATGTGTAATTGTCTGTATGTTTTTAAGTCGGTTATAATTTAATTAAATTTGAAAATATCTAATCAGATATCATCATCATCAGCCCTTTTTAACGTCCCACTGCTGGGCACTGGCCTCCCTCAGTACGAGGGGGATCAGGCCATAGTCCACCGCGCTGGCCTAGTGCGTGTTGGCGGACTTCACATGTCTTTCGAAAACTTGTTAGGTTTTCTTAGACATGCAGGTTTCCTCACGATGTTTTCCTTCACCCTAAGACAAGTGGTAATCATGATATAAATGATTCGCACATGAAAATATCAGAGGTGCGAGACCCGGATTTGAACCCGCATCACTCGGTTATCCGAGCGACTCGTTACCGCTGGGCTACCACTGTCTTTCTAATCAGGTCTAGTATCTAATCAGGTATAGTAAATAAAAACTCCCTTTCGGTTTTTTTTGCTTTTTAATGTTTTCAAACGATTTTTTAATGTTTATTTGATATGGATGATTTGAAGGTAGCTTAATTATTAATACTTAAAATTATTCCAGCGCGTTAGAATCATCGTGAAGTAGGTATGTATTCTGTAGACGAAATAAATGGAGTAAACCAAAATCCAAATGAGAAGTTGTCACCACGGTCTAGAAAGAAGGTCTAGCTTCAAGAGTAGTGGGGTTACGTCGGCGTATCGTGTATAGTTTCTATTTACGGTCGTAGCGTGACGATAGACTGGTGCTGTGTTACTAAGATAGAATATTATTCTGCCTCTTTGTTTACATAATGCAAGCGTACTAAACCCTCATCGCATTACTCGATTTTATTTTGTATTTCTAAATACTATTAAATTGTCACTTAAATGTCGTGCGTAGTGCGCACTGCGTAGCTCCAGTCGATAGCAACACTTTACATCGGCGTTCACGCAAAGCTTGGAAGCTTGTGACACAAATCGTACAAATCTCTTACTACTGAAATTGAGCTTGTTGCTAGACCTGTTTTAGTCGACCGTGGCTTAGTGATGGGACTCGAATAGAAAATAAATATTCGAATCAATTCAAATCACCCAGCGCAAAGTGATTTGTATCAATATGATGATTCGAATCAGAACTATGATTTGAATAGACACAAATCGATATAACTATAGATAGCATAGAAATGATAGACCTAATTATGAATAAACTTTACTTTATCGAAATCATAATAATACGCAGCTTTATCAAAAGTGACATAAAAGATAGGTAGAGAGAAATAACAAACAAAAAATTTTTGCAACTATCAAAGCAATCAACTAACAAGTACAAAGTTACAATACAAAAATAAAAGTAACGGACGGAGTTTACCACAAGAAAATGTTTGAAAAATTATACATAACATACTTGTACATACTATTTTTTTTTCTCCATCTGCGATCAATCCTTGGTCTATAAACAGATCTTTTCCTTCTGCACTTAAAAATTAGGATTTCACATCCAATGATGTTGTACATCCCTTTACAGGTAAAAACCAAGTACCTTTAGAATATAAGCTATTCATTTGATTAAACTTTTTCAACGTGAAAGTATTTAAAAAAAGCAATACTAATTACGCTATAATATATGCGAATCAGACTTACAGAAATCACATACAATGAAAATATTAGATGATTTTTAATACCTCCAATATGTGCGTTTTAACATCATGATTAAGTCAAAATGGACCACACGTGAAGCCAAAATGGACTTGAATAAAATTAATCAGCAAGCACACTTTTCACATAAAAATACAGTCTCATTATCCTCATTCTTTACGTCTACGCAAGCGCAGTGTACCCATAAATTATATTTTAAACATTGCACTAAACCTTCGCTTGATTGTGATTACAAATAAGAACAGTACAGGCACTCAGCGTCATCGTCATCAGATGAACTATTATTTTTCCTAGTTTTTGATGTGTTTATATCAGATTTCTGGTCCTTGCCTTAACTTCTTTTGAAATTTTTAGTGTAATATTACTTTCCTCCTTCCAGATTTTCTTTACGGCAAGTGGTATCCATTCATTTTGCCTGAGGCCGTTTTGCCTTTTTGCTATAAACAACAAAAATTAAAAATGTTGAGTTCATAGGTTGAGGTATAGGTAATCAGCATACTTGTGTATTGCTTTAATCCATGGACGTATTACCTAAGGACCAGTCATAAAATACAAATGCATGTAAACACTTTCAACCATTTGAAGTATAACGCACACAAAGAATTGACACAATACATCAAAATTCACTCTAATGCTAGTGCTTGAACGTAGTCGATAAAATACATACATCAATGACATTTTAAATATTAATAATAAATATTGTTTGATTTTTCGCCGACAATCAAACCCAGAACGTTCGAATGGGAAAGAAAAGGCGTATCATAAATAAGCTGTAAGGCAAAGAAAATAAAGGGAGAATAAAGGTGGGGTAAGCTTCCGGTATTTATATTTTAATTATACTAAAATAAGCAGGACATTGTTATGAACTTTTTACTCAATTATAGTTATTATAGACTTCAAATTTTTTGTTAAGAATTTCTTTTCTCTTTCGAGAAGGATCCCTAGGAAATCTAAAATTTTGTGTAATTTATGTGTTAAAATAAAATAAAAATTAAGTACACATACTAATTATAATTTTTGCATTTATAATGTTTTTATTTAATTATAAAAATATTATTATAAATTTATTGTCATCAGATTGTAGGATACTGCGATAAAAGTATTTTATGTTATTGTACTGTACAAATAACATCCATTATACGCTTAGTTATTTCGTCAAATATCGATATATTTTTCGACATTGTCAAGCACTAGTCGATGTCAAATGGACTTACTCGACGGTTCTGTCATTTGTTTTGAACGGTATAATCCAGCCATTTTATGATGGTTGTCAGATGTCAACAATACATAGATATATCGACTATATTTAACATAGTTGAATAATACGAAATTTTATTTTACATTTACTTAAATTTTGTGATAAATAACATCATCATTCCCCTGGCACTTTCCCTATTTGGGGTCGGCCCTCCTGATACACGATTTCCACATTCTACGGTCTTGAGTCATTTCTGGCGTTAGGCCGAGCATCGTCATATCTTTGGAAATGGTTCTAGTCCAGGTTGTTGGCGGGCGACCTCTGCCTCTCTTGCCCTCGTCTATTTCCATTACTCGTCTTGTCATGTGTAGTTTATCCCTGCGCATTACATGACCATACCAGCGTAATCTACCTTCCTGCATCTTATGACGTATATCAGCAACTTTAAAAGTGCCTCGGATATACTCATTCCGAATTCTGTCCGATCGAGTAACACCTCCAGACCAACGCAACATTTTCATTTCGGTGACATGTACTTTCTGTTCATCTCCCTTTCTCATACCCCAACATTCAGATCCGTAGAGCAGAGCCGGTCTTATAGCCCGTTTGTACACGGTGCCCTTGGTTTTAATTGGTATTTTTGCGTCGCAAAGAACACCAGTGAGAGATCTCCACTTAAGCCAACCTACGTTTATTCTATTTTGAATATCGCTTTCAATATTGGCTTTAGTGTTTACGACGGACCCGAGATACTTGAATTCCTCGACCTTATTTAAGGGTTTGCCCTCGATTGTGGGTGGGGAAGGTATACGTACGTCACTTTCGGTAAAGTTGCAGTGCATATACTCAGTTTTCTGTCGGCTCACTCTAAGACCTTTACTCTCCAGTGCTACCCGCCATGCATTAAGGCTCCTTTGAAGTTCTGACGGGGATTCTTCTATTAGAACTACATCATCTGCGTATAGAAGTGTCCATGGGGCCGGTTTTTGAAGATCTTTGGTGATGTATTCCATGACGATATTAAAGAGCAGAGGACTTAGGGTAGACCCTTGGTGAACTCCGACTTTCACTTCGAAGCTATTACTCATGCCAGCAGGTGAAACAACTTGGGTGGTCACATTTTTATACATGTCTTGTATGATGCTTACGTACTGTTCTGGCACTTGTTGGGCTCTGAGTGCTTGCCATATGAGTTGCCGCGGTATTCGATCAAAGGCTTTTTCCAAATCTATAAAGACCATATGCAGATCCTTTTTAAGGGATTTGTATTTGTCCATCAGTATCCGCAACGTATGTATAGCATCTGTAGTACCCACTCCTGCAGTAAAGCCACACTGGTTTGATGAGGTGGTCGTGAGATTATAAAGTCTTTTGACTATTACTCTTTCCCAGATCTTCAGGGTATGTGACGTCAACTTGATCGCTCTGTAACTTCCACACTCCGCTATATTTCCTTTATTTTTATAGAATGGTATCATTCTACTCTTTCTCCACATATCTGGTATAATTCCTTTAGATAAAATAAGGTTAAATAGATTTGTTAGCCAATGTACACCGTTAGTACCTGCTCTTTTCCATAGCTCTGCAGGTATTTCATCAGGTCCTGTAGCTTTGCCATTTTTCATTGCAGTAATAGCGGTTTTAACTTCTGTAGGTGTAATGGCTTCAACAGGGCCATGAATAGGGGGAAGCAATGTCATATGTTGATGTGGAAATTCTTCGTTCAGCAGTTTCTGAAAGTATTCATGCCACCTGTTATTTATTTCTTTGTCCGTAGTTAAAAGTGATAAATAACATTAAATGTAATAAAATATATTACTTACAAGTGAAAAGAAATAGTGCTGCTTCCGCTGCTTTAGTTTTTACACCATCTAATAGAACATTTAGTCATTTTTGGGAGATGTTTTGTTGACAAGTAAGTGCTTGAGACTGACGTAAAATCAAACGGCCAGGCCTAAAATATCCTGATTACTGTCAAGGCCGGTAAAGGTACGTCAGCTTATGTGTCTCGTCCTTAGTTAATACGTCTATGGCTTTAATCATATGTCAGTTTACATACAGTTATCATCGGTACGCGCTATCACAAACCAATCCAAAATGTAGGCTAATTAAAAAAAATAAAATTTTACACCAAACCTAAAAAATAACATACCTTGCTAAATAAGTGCACGTGCACTCAGTAGAATTGAGTACAGTTCTTGAGGCATAAGCTCAGCTTTGCATTTGTGTGAGTGATAGCTAAAAGCCAATAGCCGCGCATCAAAAACCAGTTAAAACAGGTTTAAACCAACCTCGCAACGTTTATCCGTATCGTCGTGCCTATCCGTACACTGCACTCACACAAATGGAAAGCTGAGCTTATGCCTCGAGAACTGTACACTGACGCTTAATATTCATTCATGATATAACAAAGAGCGGGAAACTGGCGGCTAACATTTTGAAATAACAAATTCATAAATAGCGTTATATATTTTAAAAATTATCAAGGTGAACTGTTTAGCCTACAGGGTCCGTTTTGCTTTCCTTTCCCATATTATACATTGCTGGCTAATCTTACCCCTTTAAGACGGACTGGTAAATAATTTTTATGATACTGCGCTACTGAATTTTGGTGAACTAATGTTGCATAAAACTTGAAAAAAATCTTTTGGAATCGCTGGATTATCTCAATTTTTGAGTGGCTTGCTGAACCCCAGAGCTTATACCTACTATATTTTTGAAAATAATTATTGTATATGAGAATAGTTCTAATCAAAGAAATTGATTCGAATTGTCGAACTGATTTGAATTGTTAAAATTGTACGAATCCGCGAGCTAATTCGAATCAACTCTACATTTCGAATCAAGCTGTACCTGCACCCGCCGCTCCGCGCCGCGTGCTACCAAAATACTTACACGTGCTGATGTCGCCTCATCGTCGCATCGTCGTCCTTCAAGCCACTGTCTTTGACGCGCCGCTTTCTTTTGTGAGATGCCGCCGTAGCAACGCGACACGTGCAAGATACACGTGTAAAGTATGCACCCAAGGTCGCCGGCCGCCCAGCTCATAGTCGGCGAACTGCTTTGACGCACACCGCCGCCTTTGAGGATGCCGCTACCCGTCGTCACGACGGCACGCGATCAAACGTAGTATTAAGTATATAAGGAGTCAAACCGATAAAATAAAAATATTCTACTTTCTGCACGCAACTGATTAACAACTCTTTTATTTATAACCTTCTCATCTGCTAAAGTAGTAAAGCAGTAAAGTGGTGACCTCCGACTGAACACTCTCCGACTGAACACACTCTGAAGAACTAGTGGAATCCCTGCTCGAAAAAATTTCGGACCAGCCATGATGAACGACGCTAAGAACATCAGCGAAGCCTCTGACTGCCAATCCACTGAGGTATCAAGCATTGCATTATCAATGCGCATCCCACCTTTCTGGCGAGAGAATCCACGGCTCTGGTTCATGACTTTTGAAGCAGCCACCGACGACCTCCACAGAAGCTCATCACAGCTAGCTCAGATGGTTCTCGTCAAGCTAGAGAAGGCTGACATCGAACAAATCTCCGACATACTCTTCAACGTCACTAAAGAGCAGCAGTATAACGCCATCAAAGAACGGCTTATATCTGTCTACGAAGAGAGCGAGAGCCGCCAGTTTCAAAAGTTACTCGCTGAGATGGAACTCGGCGACCAGAAGCCAACTCAACTACTACGACGAATGCGAAACCTGGCAAGAGACAAAATATCAGACTCGACACTGCGTATGATGTGGACCAAGCTTCTCCCGGCCCACGTTCGCTCAGTCCTCGCCGTCAGCGAAAGCTTTAGTTGCAAGACGACCTTAGAAGAACTTGCATTACTAGCTGATAAAATGCTTGAACAAGCTCATGAAGTCGCAGCTATTTCGCCACAGCCACCTGATACTACATCACCACCCCTGCCACCAGCCACGACGATTCAGCCTGACACACAGTTTCTTATCAATGAGTTAAGAAAACTATCGCTAGAAATTGCAGAACTCAAAGCCAGACCTCAGACGTACTATCACCAACACCGTCACCGTTTCCGATCCCGCCAGCGAAGTTCTACACGACAGCAATCTCGATCGCCTGCAACATCACCATCGCCAGTATGTTACTACCACCGTCGATTTAAGAATCAAGCCCGTCGCTGTACTACGCCATGCAGCTATACTAAGCCAGCGGAAAACTAGATCGAACGCTAGCTGAGGCGGAAGCCGGCGTTCACAACAGGTCATACCGCCTATTCGTCACCGACAAGAAGACGAAGTACTCTTTCTTGGTAGACACCGGGGCAAATATATCCGTCCTACCTCGAAGACCAGGCCAGAAAGCAACGCCACTGCCATTCAAGCTATATGCAGCAAACAATACAACTATATCTACATATGGCGAGAAAACATTGGAACTAGACCTTAACTTACGCCGCCCGTACAAATGGAAATTCATCGTAGCCGACGTATCGAAGCCCATACTAGGAGCTGATTTTTTAAATCACCATCAATTAATTGTAGACTTAAAAAATCGAAGATTAATTGACGCTGTCACAAAACTCAAGATCAACGCTCCACTTAGTTCTACAGATGTACCTACAATTCGCAGCATCGACATTAACCAAAACTACCACGACATATTAGCTGAATTCCCAGGTATAACAAGATTAACATCAATGCAGCTTAAACCTAAAATCACCGTCGAACATCACATCGAAACTCAAGGCCAACCTATACACTGCAGACCTCGACCCATACCGCCGCATCGATATGAAATAGTTAAAAAAGAATTTGAAAACATGATTCAACAAGGATTATGTAGACCTAGCAAGAGTCCATGGTCATCGCCACTACATATAGTACCGAAGAAAAATGGCGACGTACGTGTATGTGGTGATTATCGCAGACTAAACACTATAACAATAGCCGATCGCTACCCTGTTCCGCGAGTCAAGGACTTCACACATCATCTCTCAGGCAAAACAATATTTTCTACAATAGATCTCAACCGCGCATATCAACAAATAAACGTAAGGCAAGAAGATATAGAAAAAACCGCTATAATAACGCCATTCGGACTATACGAATTCCCACGTATGTGTCCAGGTTTAAAAAACGCCGTACAGACATTTCAACGCTATATACATGAAGTATTACGAGGATTAGAATACGTGTTTCCATTTATAGACGACCTACTCATAGCCTCATCGAACGAAGATGAGCATAAACAACATATTAGAAGTGTATTACAAAGATTAGAAGAAAACGGCATCACTATAAATCCAGCTAAATGCAACCTAGGTCAATCTACAGTTAAGTTTTTAGGATACACAGTCTCGCAAGAAGGTATTAAACCACCCGAAGAAAAGGTAAAGGTCATAAACGAATATCCCCAGCCTAAAACAATAGAAGATCTCCGACGATTTCTAGGCATGCTTAACTTCTATCGCGACCATATACCTAACGCCGCTACTATACAAGCACCATTAAATTCATATCTTCATAACTGTAAAAAGCGCGATAAAACAATAATTGAATGGACAGACGAAGCGAAGCAAGCATTCGACACGTGTAAGGCAAGCATAATCAACGCAGCTTTACTCGCGCATCCCTCACACCAAGCAGTACTCGCGATATTCACCGACGCCTCTGACAAGTCAGCTGGAGCAGTAATACAGCAATATATAAATGAAAAATGGCAGCCACTCGGATATTTCTCAAAAAAATTCTCTGACACTCAAACGAAGTATTCTACATACGACAGAGAGCTACTCGCTATATACATGGCTATAAAACATTTTAGAAAAATATTTGAAGGACGCGAATTAATTATATTCACCGATCACAAACCCCTTACATTCGCAATGAACAAACTGCAGTCACCTTCAGAGACGCCGCGACGTGCCCGTCAACTCTTATTCATAAGCGAATTCACTACAGATATACGACACGTAAGCGGGAAACAAAACATAGTTGCCGACGTTCTAAGTCGCATAGAAACAATATCATGCCCTTCAACTATCGACTTCAAAGCAATAGCCGACGCGCAAGACAAGGACAGCAACATTGAAAACTTATTAAATCAAAATAATTTAAATCTCAAGAAAATGAATATACCTAACACCGATATACAACTTTACTGTGAAACATCTACACCTTATATACGTCCATATATACCTAACGAATATCGTCATGAAGTATTTAATAGTGTACATAATCTAAGTCATCCCGGAACACGAACTACGCGCAAGTTAATAACAAGAAAATTCTTTTGGCCTACAATGAATACGGACATCGCTCAGTGGACAAGGAATTGTATTAATTGCCAAAAAAGCAAAATACAACGTCATACGCACAGCGAAGTACATACTTTTCCGCCAACCGACCGATTTCAACATGTACAGTCGTAAGCAATGACATGTATACATTGACAACTTTTCAAATATATGTAAACATCAATCGTTGCAAAAGAAAGTATACAAGCTTTGTGTCAAAATAAAGTATACGTAAGATGTTTCATAATTATGTATACATTTTTATCAATTCATAGTAAATAACATAAAACGAATACTATTATAAACAAGTTTCGTGTTATAACTATGTAGCCATTAGTCTAAGAACTAAGAATAAAGCATTAAATATTATTTTCGTATTTAACAAAGTTTTCTAATACAAATACTGTGTCTCTTTCATTAAATACGTGAATTCTTTAAACTGGTCGTTAGAAGTTTAATTTATTTTTATATGTTAAGTGATTGAATCAATTCGACTAATTGCGACCTGATTCTCTAGGACGCGCCTTGGATTCACTTTAGGCAGAGCTCTCCTAAACAGCTTTACCCAGGGTATATGAGATATCTTCTGCAGCCAACAGCACAGACAGGATTTAAAATATTGTAACACCATGATTCGTAAACTTATTAATTAGATAATTAACAGTAAAATATGTTTTAAGATCTTAGGCTTCTTGCATCGGAAAATGAAGCATAATACTTTGCTTTTAAAAATGTATTATTATGTATTTAAATTTAAATATTATAATACATTTTTAAATCATACGTATAATACAAATATTATCGCGTAATAGACTGTGCATATGTATATGTGTAAGAGCGTTTGTAACACATTCACAACATTGGATGACAGTTTTAAACTTTTGACAATTCGAGGACAAGATCAGTTTATTTAAAATTTTAATGTGTAACAAAGCATTGAAAAGAATTCGAAATTATTAGAATTACAACTGACAATTCTCTATTTGTTTAGTTTGCGTTGTTATGAGAAACTTACTTTTTCATGAATTCGCCCAATGATATTAAGTTGTCATAGCTCAATTGGCGTAGTTGTAGTATGCGTATAATATCCTTGCGACGCGGGTTCAAATCCCGCGCGTGGGATAACTTTTTTAATTTTTGTTTGGTGCGTATCTTTTAATTTATGCATTATATACTGGATGGCGATTTAGGGACAAGGAGTGAGCCGTGATGAACGTGGCTCGTCATTATCATTGAGTATATGTTTTCCACATTTGTGAATTTATAAGAATATACAATAATACGTATAATTATAATAGAACAGTGAGTTAAAAAATCTATACATGAAATATTTTGTTTTGTTTTTGTAAAAAAAATACTGTAACGTATAGTGCATTGAATATAAATCCCAAAAAATATGTTTTAATTTTTTTGTCTGTTTGTATGTTTTCGTTTAAAACAAAAAGTACTTGGCCGATTTTAACCAAATTGTGTAAAACCTATAACATATTTCTCGGACCATGACTTAGGATACTTTTCATTACATAATAGCATTTTAATTTACAGGAAAAAATAATAATTGGTTGTACTGAGTTTTCCTTGGATAGCTAGTGATTACACGGTAAGTTCATCTGTGTCTATTTTACGAGCCGAGTTTGAGCTTTTCGCCGGTTCTTCTCAGCAGAACAGCTTTCCGAGCCGGTGGTAGTTTACTCACAGACTTACAGACTGACTTTTAATTTTGATAATGTAAAAATGACGATTCAAAAGAGCTTGTTAAAGTCTATTTGAATAAAAAATATTTTGGTTTGATTTGATTGATTTACGCAAATTTTTGAACGTAAACCTAATTTTTTATAATTAATATTTACCACTAGCGAGCCCGGACCGCTGCGCTCGGCGTAAGATAAAATAAATAAAACAGTTTTCATAATTAAAAGTAGCATAAGTTACTCCTTAAAACATTAGCTACGATATCTGAGGTCAAAAGTCCCGTCAAAATCAGTGTAGCCGTTTCGAGGATTAGCCGAAACTAACAGACAGACAGACAATTGATGTATGGATGTAAGTACCGTATATACTTTCTATGCATTGAGTCTTCTTCTTCTTGCCGAGTCGATGGCAATAGTTAAAGTAAGAAAGCCCAAAACCCCTTAAAAATAAAGATTAAAAAACAAGAAGCCCAAAACTCGGCCACCATAATAATTGCATAAGCTCCTGTAAGATGCAGGTAACAGGACCAGGAGGTCATATAAGTAAGTGTAAGAGAGGTAAGAGAGGAAGAGTACAAGTCTGCACTCCAGTAGTGCTATTCTGTAACAACATTTTCGTGTCTCGAAAGCCGAATCCGCGGTGAGATATCATATTCGTATTCTCTAAATCTCGACAGTGCCGGTCGCGCCACACTTGCGGGTGTGGCGACGAGATGAACCGTGTTGCGTGAGAATGTTGACATTACTAGTATGAGTTTGGTATTCTGAAAGGGAATTTACCGCATCACTCATCGAAACCCGATACTTCAAACAAAGAATCCACTTGTCATTCTTAAAGTGGTCTAAAAGGTTATCGAGATTGGATGCGAGTTCATTTTAAGCTCATTAGTTCACGGTAAATATACGTGTTACAGTATTAAAAATTATAATAATTCTATAGTAATGGCTCGTTGGTTTTTTTTAAAGAGTTTATTAGAAGACGAAAATTCTATAGATATATAATATGATAGTCGTCGTCAAGCTGGAGAAATTCGCAAATTTCAAATAGTTAATAGGCACAAAGACTTTGTTGAAAATTATCGTTTGTCTGAAGAGTTGATAGATAATGTGTTACAAGACATTAAACATCTTATGAAAAATCCACGCCGGCGAAGTCGCAGATTCTCTATCAAAACAAAGGTAAATATTTTTTTTACGTGTACACTATTCATTTACAACTTCTCAAAGGCTTTTTTCTTACAAAGTGTAATTATTTTTCAGTTATTATGTGCCCTGTCAATCTTGGCCAGCGGTAGCTATCAGTGAATTTGTAGAAAGTATGTGAACACTTATCTATCACAAACATCTGTCTCACGATATGTTCGCGAGGTAGTTGATGCCTTAAATCACCCTAATGTTGTTAAGTAATATATAAGATTACCTCAGAATTCTGTGGAGAGGCTCAAACTAAGAGAAAGGTCCGTATATGTATTATATTTATTTATTAATCAGAAAATCCACAGCTCTTAAAAATACCATTACACATTTATTGTACTACTATTACAGCCAATTATGGATTTTCAATTTAGGTACTAAGTTTACAAAATATAAATGTGTGGCACTCGGGGACTGCCGCGGTAAAGCTATTGCATAGCATTTTTTATCAACTTATGCAATTATAAAAAACGACACTAATAATAATAATAGAAAAGAGTATTTAATACATTGAAAGTTTTATTATCTAGTTAAAGTATATTTAAATATCATGAAAAAATATTTTACATAATTGAAATAATTATTATTTGTATCTATTATTAATTTATTTGTACATTTGCTACATATTAAATAATAATGTAAAAATTTACTTTATTTTATGATGTAAATAAATAATACATACCGTCAACTAACATCAAATTCTACAAACGTACTCAAAGTAATATGTAGAAACAATTTTTATCACTTATAATCACAGTAAATTATCTTCAATATTTTCAGTCAATAGTTCAATGCATAGGTTCTCGTCCGATCACCGAAGTTAAGCAACGTCGGGCGCGGTCAGTACTTGGATGGGTGGCCGCCTGGGAACACGTGACGTTGGCTTTTTGTTTATAATTTTGTAAAAATTCATTTTATTTCAGTCCTCAAACAATATTGTCATATTAAATATGTTGTTTTATACTTATTTGTTATCCAATTAGTAAGATTTGTAATAATATCTTATACTATTCCTCTTGTACATATGGAAACAAAGGTAGGTAACTCAAAATATACCTAATGTAATTTTTTTAGTTAGTGTAGTATATATTATGTAGTAGTGTATCTAAAGAACTATTATGTATAAAATAAAAATTAATACTATCTAAAAAATACTATGCAAATTAAATAATTATTAAATATAGATTCAACTGTTAAATTAATCAGAAATAGAGCAATTTTGATGAATACTTTTGTAAATTTATAAGTATAACTTATAAATATAGTTTCTTTAAAAGCAAACTATTCTTTTATAATATAATGCAGGAGAAGTTAAAACCTATTGTTTGCAATATGAAATTTTTTAAAGTAAAAATTTATCGTCTCTCCTAATGAAATAATGATTATAATCTCAATATTTACATTAATGAAACCAGTGTAAATATATGTATAACCAATATATAAATACTTTAATTGTTATAGGACATTTAAGTGAGTTTTTTTCCTTTTTTTTCAGGGGATTTTGGGTATACACCACAATGCATATTTAATAGTCCAGCAGCCTTATGTAGAAGGGGATACACCTGCTGCACACTACAACAAACTCCATGCCTCAGTGCAGAATACCATGGAGAGATAATAAGCATTATGATATAAAAACATATAATATAAATATGTATAATATAAATTATTTCTTCAAAGTTTCTGAAAATAATTGAAACCCTTCTCTAATGCTCTTCATTGTTTCTTTCACGCAATTTATTTGGATTTATTTTTCTATCTCTATCGCCAAAAACCACTCAAAAAACTTGTGAATTGCAATCGCCGTTGTAATGGAGGTGACACACCACTGTAACAACTATGATGAGGTCTTGTTATTGCTAGAACAATAAGAAATGGTATAGTAAGTTATTTTTCCTAATAAGTTACAATACATTATGTATGAAATCACAATTAAAATATCTTAAAATGAATAAACTCGCTCATATGTTTGTTTATCATAAGTGCTTACTTACAATTATTTTAAGGGGACAACAAACTAGGTATCTAATGAACGAAAGGCCAAACCTTGATTCATTTAACAAATTTTGCTTCTATTACAAAATTAGTTAATTAGTATATTAGCTATTATTATATAATAGCTATAGAACTATTTTATGGATATATATTACATAATTTTGGGATGAGTTCTTATAAAAAAAAAAGAAACATACATAATTACTTGTATTGGGCAGTGGGGGATAATGCACAGGAGATCCAAACAACTGGCGGCGTGCATTTCTTAGCTGACATTGTGGGCCTGAACCCGAAGGAGTTAGGAGACTTGCAGGCATTTTGTTAACAAAATACTTTTGTCTATCGTTTCCATGTTTTAACACAGCCCCTAAACTATTTAGTTGAAGCGCCAGTTTCTCCAACGGTGCTCTCCAATCCAAACTCCAATGCTTTTACGGGCTGCGTCCCTCGCACTGGGAACTTTTGAAAACCCTTTCGCAAGGCTTGGATTCTTCTCCAAATAATTTAGCAGACCGTGAATTTGAGCTGTGGAAGGATGTGCCGCTCTTTACTTGCCTCTCTCTACATTGCTATAATTAAAACAAAACAATTACAGTAGGGGTTGGCTAAGTATCATAGAAACTAATATTAATAATAAAATTATATACTTACTACATGTTTTATTTAGTATTTTATAAATTAGAACACCAAAACAAACTTAATTAATAACTTTAAACCAATTCACACTTCTAAACGTCAAATGTCAATCGGCGTGTAAACAAATGTCTTTTTTTCAAAGGCACGAATCTCACAACATACAGCCAAAGTATATGTTTTTTTCTATATTTCAACAAAAACAAATGTTTATTTATCAAATATCGTACATTTGAGATATTTATGGATTTTATATACCAAATTTGTTGAAAGTTCATGCACATATTTTAAAATAAAGTCATATGAAAAGAATATCGATAAAACGAACACAGCTCTAGATTCCGCTCTTCGATTCGACACTCACTTCACTTCGCAAGTGCGTACCTAATGTTTACAGAATACCAAAACAAGGTCAAGTGAATTGGCTCTCGAAGTGAGCTTTGTCACTCACGTGAAGCTCGATATCGAAATAGTTATTTACAGAATAGCATTGCTGGTTGAGTATACTTATCTATGATTTTTATCACACTATGATTAATTCATATTTTATTTAAAAGAATATTTTAAAAAATGTATCTTTTTAAAAATGCAAGAAACTAGCATTTCCCGCGGCCCCGCCCGCGTTCTGAAGACTGGAAACAAAATACTTAGATTTCACACACCGTGTGACGTTTTATAGTCGGTTTGTAACGGTTAGTCGATATTTCTTACAAAATCATCATCAAAACCTGTCCTGCAGGGCTATTGCGTATCTCAACTGACAGTTCATAGTGAAGATCACTACACATAATGCTCAACGATAAACTGTCAAACAGATAGTTTCGTATTGCCTAACGTCAGTGATCAACTGGGATGACGTCATAAGCACCGAGCCTTGTTCATAGTCACCGTAGCATATTTTGACAAGTGTTTATGTATCGATAAGTTTAAGTTGCGATTCTGTATGCGTAGTTGACATCGTATTGATAGTCATTAGACACTTTCCAAAGTTTTTTGAAAGACACTGCTCAAGAGCAGTGTTTTACGGATTCGAGGTGATAATCACTGCAATTATAGTACCTATATAATACATACACTTTGTGTTTAAGTATTTTTCTTTGTTTAAAAATAAATTTGTCATAATTATGGCGCGTGCCTTCTTAATGGGATATGCGGAAGAACAACGTAGACGTAATATTCTACGAATTGAAAGGCGCCGTCTGCGCGACGCTAGTGATCCATTGCAGTTGCCAGAAACGGACTTCATTGGACATTTTCGTCTGACAAAACTAGGATTCCAACAGGTTTTGGTGGAACTCACTCCTCATTTACCAACAGTTATACGTAATACAGGTGTTCGTAATGAACTCAAAGTAAGTTTCCTTTGACCTGTCTTTTGCTTTTCAACATTTTGATGTCCACTTGTAAAATATTTTCATTTAAACTGTTACTATAAAAACTGATTGATGATGACTTTTTTGTCTTTGTAGATTTTAGCAGCATTAAATTTTTATGCAAATGGATCGTATCAAAGAAATGTGGGTGCATCATTTCTACTGAACATGTCACAACCGACATTCAGTAAATGTTTACATGAGGTAACTGGTGCACTCAATACCTGCGAAATTCTTAGGAAGTACATAAAGTTTCCTATGACACAGCATGAAAGGGAAATAATTATGAAAGAGTAAGTTTAAATTTAAATAGAGTAACAATCATTATGTACATAGTATGTAGGTTCAAACCTACCCAATAAGTTTATAACTTATGAATTGCTTTTTTCAGTTTTATGGAGAAATTTGGATTTCCGGGTGTTGTAGGTTGCATTGATGGTACTCATGTGGCCTTGATACGTCCTAGGGAGCATGAGGAAACTTATTTTAATAGAAAGAATTACCATTCTTTGAATGTTTTACTAGTAAGTGTATTATAAGTATTATGGTAGAGTATAGCAATACTTAAATTTTAATTTGATTAAAAATAAAATATTGTTCCAGCAGTGAGTTTGTACCTGCACAATTTGATAGAACAAACTTTGTTTTGATTTCAGATTTGTGATGCTAAACTAACAATCCTTCATGTTGATGCATCGTTTGGTGGTGCATCTCATGATTCATATGTTTGGAATCAGTGTGCAATAAAAACATTTTTAGCAGCTTTAGAAAGAAATGGAGAATGCTGTTGGCTGTTAGGTATGCATATGAAACTTGTGTAATAGGGTACAGTTTAAATACAGACAATCATTTTGATAGAAAAAGTATATTATGCACAAATCTATAAAATGCAACTCCTAAAATCTATCAACTTGCATGTTCCTACTCAAGTACATAATATGCAGAAGTCAGTTGGAACTGGGTTATTGCATGTACCATTTGCCAGAACTAACTTAAAACAGCACTCACCCATATCACGGTTATCAAGACTATTTAATATTATTTGAGAGGAAGTTGATGTTTTTTGTAACAACCTATTAGAATTTAAGAGGAGTGTATTAAAAGCTTTAAGAAATTTAGAATTTAAAAATTGAAGGCATTTAGTTAAGATTAGGTTTGAATTTTGTTTTGTTTCTGTTTTAGTTTTTGTTTTCATTAAGTATCCTTTTTTTTCGTTTTTACTGTTAAATTTACTAGTTTTTAATTGTTTTTTTTTTACTTTGGTGCATGTGGTGACACCTTAGAATGTTAAGCATTTTAATGTTTTTTTGTATTGCTATATTTTTGGTTTTTATTTTAAATGTATTAACAATTGTGTGTCCTGTAAATAAATAAATAAACAATAATTTATCTGACAGTACTATGTTATAATTAATTTCTATTTCTAGGTGATTCTGGATATGCTCAACGCCCCTGGATGATGACTCCTATCATAGGTGCAACTCCGGGATCACCAGAGGAGTATTATACAGATCTTCATTGTCGGGTCAGAAATACTGTAGAGAGGTGTATTGGAATACTGAAATCACGTTGGCGGTGTTTGCTAGCACACAGGGTACTTCACTATGACCCAGTCACCACTGGCAAGATAGTGAATGCATGTGTTGTCCTGCACAATATAGCAAATGCACAAAATATTCCATTACTTGACCCACAGAATGGTGATCTCGACAATGACCAACAGCACCAAGTTTCCATGCAGACAAGGATTGATGCTCCTCCAGACGAAAGTAGGGTTATATTAATTAATAGGATTTGGAATGCTAGAAATATTTTGTGATCAATTATTTTATTTCAAATAAAAATACTTTTTTTTATAAATTATTTAATATTTACATTAGACAAGATATTTACTAGTTTAATTATGTTAAAAATGTTGAATGGTAATCTCAGATTATACATACAAACTATTTTGATATCAACTGTTGTTTGAATTATTTTAAGTTTGGAATGTTAGTTTTATTACTAAAAATTGTATTATGTCATATATTATATAATTCCATAAGAAGCTCTAAAAGCAGTAACATGTTTTAGTAATAATAATAATCAATAATATAATAATAATTAGAATAGTAATAGTAATAATAATTAGAATAGTAATAGTAATAATAATAAGAAAGTAATCTAACATAATTTTATATTTCTATATTAATTTTGTAATGACTCCTTTCTATCAGAAATAGATTCAAAATGTTAAAGTATTAATAAATATTCCTATTCAGTCTTTAAGTGTCTTTTTAGTATCACAGTTTTCATATGAGCCAGATCTACCGTTCAAGAAAAAAATCATTAAGTCTTATATAAGTTTTTATATCTAGTCTGTAGTCTGCTGTCTTGATGACCCTGTAAAAGATATTTTTTTTATATAAAAGTTGAATAAGACTCAGAACATAGCAGTAAGTGTATTATTATTGTTAGTATTAGCATGTAGCATTTTAATTTAATGTAGCATTTAGTCTTATATGTATAATATTATTATTAATAACTATTTAAAAAAATATATGTTTATACCTGAGATATGGCTTTAAATTTTGTCTCTTATTTCCCTCATCACGTCCACCAAGGCCTCCAATACGGATACCATACTTTGCTCAACAGCAATTCGCCTCTCCTCCATGTCATAGGCCCAGCGTGGCACTCGCTCATCTCGACGCACTGAAAAGTATCATTTCACATTAACGAAACTTGAATAAGTGGAAAATAACTTCTAAAAACGAGTACTCACTTCGCCTACGTGACGTCGAACTTTGGGTAGGCGGAGTCAAATTCACAGGAGGCCCTGAAATAATTGTAATAATTATAATAAATAAATAAATAAATATGTTGGGACATTTCATATAAAATGTAATACAGGCAGAAGGTAGTGAAAGCCAATGTTTATGCTATTGATTAATTCATACATACTTTCTTCTCTTAGTGATGCAACTTCAGATTGATTTACTGATTGTATATGTGTGGCAAGGGCAGGGGGCTCTGTGTCTGGGAGAAGTGGGTTTGAGGATGAAGGCTCAGGGAATTGAACCCCTAATGGAGATGGAACTTCTTCTTCAAGCCATTCCACATCCATTGGAGGTTCTGGAGATATATTATCAGGATATGAAGCTGAGGAATGTGGGGTAGGTAACGCTGTACTGGGGCTGGCTGGTACAGTCTTTGAGGTAACTGGAGTCCCTTCTGCTGTAGGTATCTGTAAAATATTTGAAATTTTATTTGATACATACTTAATATTTTAATAATTTAACATTAAAGCAATGGTTAGCACTTAATATAAGATTAGTTAATACATAAATTATTAATATTAATTATGTTACTTTAATAACCAACATCAAGAGGCAGGCGCACACCCGGCAAACCCTCCACCGCTACAGTACCAATTATTGTCAGCACTCTTTCTTCGGCATGAGTAAGAGGCACCATTTTGTTAGACCCTCCACCGGTTGCTGAGGCATTCCTTCTAGAGTCTGCAGCTTTAGATTTCGTTTTTGCCTTAAACTCTATCCAATACTGGATTGTAAAATATAAGAATAATTTTAATGCATGACAAAAAAAGAAACCTCTTAAAAGGTGCATAAGTACCTTGACCCAGATGGGATGAAAAAAACAACCAACCCTTGTAAGTGTGTAAGGATTTGTTATTTTGTAATAACATTTGAAGTGTCGTTAAAATGCTTCGTTTTTTCTGATTCTGAGTTCATGGGATCTTTATTATATGTAAAGCTTTTTTTTAATGAATGCCAGTTAAATATTTGAAAGAATAAACACCTATTTTGCAAGGGATTATATTTTTGGACAAAAAATTATGGATCAGTATTTCTTAGTATAAATTAATAATTGAAAACTTACGCGACGCCACTGGTCAGGCGTTTTTGTGGAACCTTCCGCTACTGCGTTTAATTTGTTGGCTACTGAAATCCAAGCTTGCCGAGTAGCCTGATGCGCTAGTGGTCCGCCTGTTAAGCGACCTAAGGCTATGTCGCGATTCGACTCTGCAAACTCTAGAAGTATATCCATCTGCCTCGGGGATATTTTTCTTCTCGCAGGCATCTAAAAATTGATAAAATTGAATTAGGAAAACATTGTTTATTTGCTTGCTCAAAAAGTAACTGCAATTAAACTCAAGCACATACTTAAAATACAAGAAAAAGTTAAACTAAATAAAAATTGAATTATTTTAATAGATAGTACAAATTGTATTTATTATAATAACAACGCTCTGCGAAAAAATAGATCATTAAGCTATACTTACTTTGAGAGAATAAAACACAAATTTTCTTGAACTTACACACACACTTTCTTGAACTTACACTTAAAATGTCTGCTTAGGACGGAGTTTTGTTTTAAAATAAATTAATTTGGCGCCGGGGTTCGCTATTCGCTAAACACCGAATTGTCAAGTGTATAAGACGCATAAAATAAAATTTCGTAAAATAAGCCACAAACCATGCTTATAAGGTCCTATTTGATTTAGTCGCATAATATCGACAAAAACTAGGGTCGCTCAAGTGGCGTGCTGAAAGGCACCGTAGAGCACCGTAAGCTCAAATCCACTCGATACGATACGCAATACCAATGTTATGATAATCTTAGTTGACATCAAAGTCGGGTTGACAACTAAGCCTTGATGGTCACTGGTGGCTATCAAGATAGCCAATAGCCCAGCTGAGGTTTTCTCGTGATGCAGTCACAGAAAGACAGACAGACAAAAATTTTAAAAACGATAGATTTGATTGTATGGATAATAATGTCTATCTATTTTAATTACATTTTTATCTATTTTAATTAGATTAAAAAAAAAATTATGTACAGATTTGATTCAGTTACAATTATTTTATTATATATGTTTATGATAGATAGTGAATTATTTGACTTTTCAAAATAGATTTTAAGTTAACGTCTTTGTATCGATGCGCAAAACGGCAACGTCGCGTCGCTTACGACGGTTGCCGTTCCGTCAAATAACATGTGGCCTAATATAAATTTATCTTGACACATTGTAATTTGTAGTAGCGCTGTGGTAACGCGCTTGCTTCGATATCCATGTGATGGGGGTTCAAGTCTGAGTTTGAGTTAAACGGGCTAAATACATATAAATTTATCTGCCAGTTACTTTATTGGGAAGTTTTACTATGAAACAGATAAAATATATCAGCAACCATTATCGCTAATCGACTACTAAACGCTTATTACCTACTAAGGTCAATATTTAGGATACTGTTTACTACAGGATAATCGTTTATTCTTACTGGATAATACAATAACTGGTTCTATGGACCACCCACATAAAAGCGTGGCGGAAATTTAAATGGGAATTTAATTATTATAAGTAATAGCATAATATTGTCATAAAATATGAACTAAAAAATGTTAATGGAAGAGACACACTATATATGCATTAGAAAACTTTGTTTCAAATACGAAAATATTATTTTTTGCTTTTCGAGCGCAAACCTGTGCACTTTTTTGTGCACAGACTAATGGCTAACTACTTATATTACGAAAAGTATACAATAATATTCGTTTTATGTTATTTACTATGAATTGATAAAAATGTATACATAATTATGAAACATCTTACGTATACTTTATTTTGACACAAAGCTTGTATACTTTCTTTTGAAACGATTGATGTTTACATATATTTGAAAAGTTGTCAACGTATACATGTCATTGCTTACGACTGTACATATCGACATCGTCGGACCACTGCCTACTACCGCTCAAGGACACCGCTACATAGTTACAATGATAGATCGACTCACACGATGGCCCGAAGCAATACCTACGGCCGATATATCAGCAGGCGCGGTCCGAAGGGGGAGGTCACAGGGGACATGACCCCCCCCAAAATCTAAGATCAAATTGAAAAAACTCAAAAATTTGCCAAATAATAAAAGGAAATTTCTAGCTATCGCCTAACAGCGATAAATTTATAGTTTGCTGACATCTAGTGGTGTTTTTATGAACATGATGAAACATGTTAGAAGAGCGATTAACTCTTCTAAAAATATTATCACCCGATTCGCAAATACAAAAACACGACTTCCTTCGTTTTATAAGTAATGTATAAAACCGACTTCAAAACGTTACAAATCGAGCCAAGAGGGACAGTTTTATCCTGCCTTTGCAATGAACTTTCGAACAGATATTTTGATTATATTTACAAATTGATACATTCATTAAATTGTATTCAGATTATTTTGATTTGGCTGGCACCGACTCCAACAATAACTAAGTAATTAAAATTATTTTTCTGTTTTTAGTTTCGATTTGTAACGTTTTGTAAAAAAATAATTTATTTTTAATTTTTTTGTGGAAATTAGATATTTTGTTTAAATATAATATTGGTAGGCTAACTAAACTACTGCTCCAATAAGTCAGCAAAGTTTTGGAGTGTACGACAATAATCAATCGAGATTTTTCCACGTAACTCCTAGACGTTAATAAGATGTATCTTCTATTATCAGATCAACCTAATATCTTGAAGGAATGCGACTATCGGTTCATAAGTACGTATAATATTAAAAGAATTTTCTTTCAACTCCTAACCGTTGAGGAGATATACCTTACATCATCACAAATTCTTGAACATCTGTAGAAAATATTTGAAAAACGTAATAAATGCCTATAAAATTTGAGAGTTGCCGTGGATTTCCTTAGGATCCCATCATCAGGTCCTGACTTGGTGATAATGCGAATATCTTATACCCTACCGAACAAAAAAAAATTGTAATCGGGCAACATTTGACGCAGAAATTAATGAACAAACATAAAAAGAATCGTCGAGGAATTTTACCTTCCATCATCAGCTCATCCACATGAAATAATGATTTTCAGACACAAATGCTTGAACATCTTTAGAAAATATATCAAAAACTTAATAGGTGCCTATAAAATTTGAGAGTTGCCCTCGATTTCCCTGGGATCCCATCATCAGAATCTGACTTGGTGACAATGGGACCCCCTTGGAGCTATACTCTACCGAACAAAAGAAAAAATTTTGAAATCGGCCCACAGACGGCGGAGAAATCGGTGAACATACATAAAAAAAAATATACCTACAATGGAACATATAACCTCCTCCTTTTTTGAAGTCGGTTAAAAAAAATTGTGTCTTGTGCAATAATGTGTATTGAGTGACCCCCTCCAAAATGTCAGGCTGCGACCGCGCCTGTATATCAGCTGAGACTATCGCCGAGATATTGTATACTCACTGGATAAGTCGATTTGGATGTCCCGCTACAATAACAAGTGACCAAGGCAGACAGTTTGAAAGTCAAATATTCAATAACTTATTGAAATTACTAGGAATAAATAAAATACGGACTACACCGTATCACCCACAAAGCAACCGAATGATCGAAAGATGGCATCGTACATTGAAAACAGCTTTGCGCGCGAAACTTATTCATTCAACTTCATGGGTCAGTGAACTCCCGATTGTACTATTAGGACTACGCGCCGCTCTACGCACCTACACCGGCGTGAGTGCAGCCGAACTTACCTACGGCTACAATCTTCGACTACCGAGTGATTTTCTACACACAAGTATACCTACTACTACTATGGACACTACTTTCGTCGAAAAACTACGAAGTACCATTCAAGAGAATAAGCCACGCCTACTTACTACACATCGAGATAATAAACATGTTTTCGTGCATAAAGACTTGCAAACATGCAGTTACGTGTTTATTCGAGTCGACGCAGTAAGAAAACCACTTCAGACTCCATATGAAGGTCCCTATCGTGTAGTCGAACGAAAAGACAAAGTATTTACAATACAATTACCTAATCGTCAAACTAACATCTCAATCGACCGATTGAAACCTGCATACTACGTATTAGAAGATTGCGAAAACAATACCAACCTTACCATACCTCAAACGAATACCAGTCTTACCGAACCATACCATACCAAGAACCAGATTACCAGTGTACCACAACCATCGAACAACTTGACACCACAACCTATCCTCAAGCAAACCCGAACAGGACGCATTGTCAAGTTGCCGGTACGTTTCACTTGAGGGGGATTAATGTACCTGCACCCGCCGCTCCGCGCCGCGTGCTACAAAAATACTTACACGTGCTGATGTCGCCTCATCGTCGCATCGTCGTCCTTCAAGCCACTGTCTTTGACGCGCCGCTTTCTTTTGTGAGATGCCGCCGTAGCAACGCGACACGTGCAAGATACACGTGTAAAGTATGCACCCAAGGTCGCCGGCCGCCCAGCTCATAGTCGGCGAACTGCTTTGACGCACACCGCCGCCTTTGAGGATGCCGCTACCCGTCGTCACGACGGCACGCGATCAAACGTAGTATTAAGTATATAAGGAGTCAAACCGATAAAATAAAAACATTCTACTTTCTGCACGCAACTGATTAACAACTCTTTTATTTATAACCTTCTCATCTGCTAAAGTAGTAAAGTAGTAAAAAGCTATAGTTCGTTACAACATAAAATCCTACGATTAAACCTCATTTGAATCCAGTTTTAAACGTCATTATTCCAATCAAAGGCCATAGACCGATAAGTATACCGAATCGGCCCCAGATGAATATCGGGCTCATTATTTTCGGAGATGTTAGTACTAATAAGATAAGTTGATCCTGCAAGTTTCAGATCTCTATCTTTTACCGTTCCTGAAAAAATCGAAAAACACGAAAAATCAGTAAAAAATATTTTTCTCCGTACTTTATGAATCGATTGATTTGAATGTTGGATATATTTTGGGGGATGGTGGTAGCTTTTAAGAAAAAAAATAAGAGCTATATCGGTCCATAAGAACCAAAAAAAAAACAAGTTTTTTTTTTAATTTCAATTTTAAAACATGTTACAGTTACCGTAAAATTATAAAACTATTTTTTTTGAATTCCTCATTCAATTTGCGATAAAAATATATATTTTTCAATTTTTAAAAAACGGTACGCCATGTTGAAAAAAAGAAAAATTCGTTTTTTCATACAAACTTATACAATAAAGGCAAAACGGCT
This sequence comes from Boloria selene, assembly GCA_905231865.2. NCBI lineage: Eukaryota > Metazoa > Arthropoda > Insecta > Lepidoptera > Nymphalidae > Boloria > Boloria selene. Next base: position 7,825,653 of record HG993133.1, read on the forward strand.
CGGTGGCGGCTTGCGGCTCTCTTTATGGTATTGCTCTTGGTTACCTTAGCGCCAGAGTCCAAAATCTCATAATATATTTATTTTTGACTTTGTCAACAAAATAATTTCATTCTGCCATTATATTATTTCAGTGTGAATATGTCTACATCGAAAACTAATAATCCAAAGTGTCGCATTTGCTCAAAATTCATAAAAAAAATACCGGGTGCTCCTAAATATATACAATCTGATAAAGATGCTGACGAGTTTTCAACAATTTTTGACTGCACAATTGTAGTTGGTGATGTTTTGTGTTCGTATTGCCGTGGAAAGAAATATAAGAAAATTAAACTTGATTACGAGCAACAGCAAACATCTTTGGGAGATGAATTACCTTCAGATACGATCGAATTGTTAGAAAAAACTAAATCGAACTTATCATCGATGACTTTGTCTCAGTCAAGCACTGATGATCCATCATTTAATTTAGATGTTGGATGTGGTGATGATACAGAAGAGTGTATTGAAATTCAAATAAATAGAACAGTTGCGACTCACAGATATTGTTGTATATGTTATGTTTCAAATAAAAATCTAGTAGTTGTTCCTCAAGCTGCTCGTATGCAATGCTTTATTGAAAAAAGAATTTTCATACCGAATGGAAATCGATGCTGCAGCGATCATCTCATAAAAAATCGCTTTTATATTGAGAATTTGCATTTATTAAAAGTTTATTCTAATTGGAGTATTTTGAGATCGTCAGAGTTAACAAAAATAATGGAAAGCTTGGTTGTTGAATGTGACTCTACACTGATTGATAGAATGGATGATTTTCGAATACCTGATGAACAACTTTATATATTTACTGGATTAAAACGTAAAAATATAATCGAGTTGCGAGATTTATTAACAACTATGAGGAATACAGATTCTCGTACGGTCAATCAAGCTCTCATTGTATTTTTATTTAAGCTGCGTACTGGTAACTCAAACAAGTTGATATCAGCGATTTTACAGTTGGAAAATGAGCAGTTGGTTTCAAAATATTGTGAACAAGTAATACAATCATTTGAAAAAGATATATTGCCTCGTTACTTTGGTTTTCGATCTATATCCCGAAATGATATAATTCAAAATAATTCATCAGCATTAATAAAAAGTTTATACGCAGATCTCAGTGATAGGCTTTTCTTGATTTGCGATGGAACATATGTTCGTCATCAAAAAAGTTCTAATAACGCATATCAAAGAAAGTCTTTCTCTGTGCAGAAAAAAGTACCCTTATGTAAGCCATTTACAATTTGTACGACAAATGGATACATATTAGATATGTTAGGACCATATAATGCTAACATGAATGACGCTACGATAATGAAAGACATTATCGATACCTCTGACGGCATTTGCAATTTATTAGAACCTGGTGATATTTTTGTTGTTGATCGAGGGTTTCGTGACGTTCAGGCGCACTTGGAAGAAAAAGGTTATCAAGTGTTGATGCCCGCATTGAAAGGTAAACGCAAACGCTTAACAACGACGGAATCTAATGCGTCAAGGTATGTCACAAAAATTCGTTGGGTGGTCGAAGCAACACATGGAATGCTAAAGCAAAAATATCATCTACTTGACCAACAATTCGACAATAAAATGTTACCCAGAATCGGTAGTTTTTATAGAATTGCATCATTTCTTCACAATCAGTATAACAAACGTCTTACTTCTGATGTAGAGTATTTAGATGAAATTGTTGAAATGATAAAATCTCGAAGTAATACTGATAATACTTTAGCTAATGAAGTAGATAGAAATGGTTGGCAGAGAAAAAAACTTCCATTTGAGACCATCCTATCCTATGATTTGATGGATTTTCCCGAAATGACCGAAAAAGACTTGAAACTTTTATTTACGGGTTCCTATCAATATAAACAAGCGATATCATATTTAGCAGAGATGATAGATGAATCAGATAATTTAACTATTCAGTTTGTCAGAGATAAAACCAATATATTGAAGGCTCAAGTAAAATCTCGACATATCGGAAGGAAGCTTTACAGATGTTTTGTTGAATATCAACCAAATACAATTGGATGGAATGGAATATCAAGATACTGCTGTGAATGTGCTAATGGACTGAGGACAATCGGTTGTTGTTCACACGTCGCTGCAATAATTTTTTACCTAGCGCACGGACGATATTTAGCTAAAATTCCTAGACCAGCTGCAATACTCAATACTTTATTTAATAAAGATAATATTACTACAGTGATTGATGAAGATAGTGACGAGGACTAGTCATGAGTTAAAAAAAACTATTATTATTCACAACTTATAATTAATAATCATCATCATCCCTTTTAACGTCCCACTGCTGCTGGGCACTCCGTTAGTACGAGGGGGATCAGGCCATAGTCCACCGCGCTGGCCTAGTGCGTGTTGGCGGACTTCACATGCCTTTCGAAAACTGCAGGTTTCCTCACGATGTTTTCCTTCACCGTAGGACAAGTGGTAATCATGATATAAATGATTCGCAGATGAAAATATCAGAGGTGTGAGACCCGGATTTAATCCCGCAATACTCGGTTATCAAAGCGACCGCGTTTCCGCTGTGCTACCACTGTCTGTAATCTGTATTTAAAGTGTTAGTGCCATGCTTGTTACCTTCGGGTAGCAGCCGAATGGGCCGTATAGTTCATTAGTACCACTCTCTCACAGAAGACCGGCGTGAAGTGGCAGCTATGCTGTCGCGTTTCGTCCGGTGAGTGAGAGTCCGGGAGGCCCACTCTCCTTCCCCCCTCCCTCTTCCCTTTATACTCCGCCTTCGTTCCCCCCTCCCTCCCACTCCCCTCCCTCCCTTTCCTGAAAGGCCGGCAAAGCATCTGCAAGCCTGGCTTGCAGGTATCCATGGGCGTAGGTGATCACTTCTCATCAGGTGAGTCTAAATATAGATAAAAAAATATAGTATTTTTTAACTCATGACTAGTCCTCGTCACTATCTTCATCAATCACTGTAGTAATATTATCTTTATTAAATAAAGTATTGAGTATTGCAGCTGGTCTAGGAATTTTAGCTAAATATCGTCCGTGCGCTAGGTAAAAAATTATTGCAGCAACGTGTGAACAACAACCGATTGTCCTCAGTCCATTAGCACATTCACAGCAGTATCTTGATATTCCATTCCATCCAATTGTATTTGGTTGATATTCAACAAAACATCTGTAAAGCTTCCTTCCGATATGTCGAGATTGTACTTGAGCCTTCAATATATTGGTTTTATCTCTGACAAACTGAATAGTTAAATTATCTGATTCATCTATCATCTCTGCTAAATATGATATCGCTTGTTTATATTGATAGGAACCCGTAAATAAAAGTTTCAAGTCTTTTTCGGTCATTTCGGGAAAATCCATCAAATCATAGGATAGGATGGTCTCAAATGGAAGTTTTTTTCTCTGCCAACCATTTCTATCTACTTCATTAGCTAAAGTATTATCAGTATTACTTCGAGATTTTATCATTTCAACAATTTCATCTAAATACTCTACATCAGAAGTAAGACGTTTGTTATACTGATTGTGAAGAAATGATGCAATTCTATAAAAACTACCGATTCTGGGTAACATTTTATTGTCGAATTTTTGGTCAAGTAGATGATATTTTTGCTTTAGCATTCCATGTGTTGCTTCGACCACCCAACGAATTTTTGTGACATACCTTGACGCATTAGATTCCGTCGTTGTTAAGCGTTTGCGTTTACCTTTCAATGCGGGCATCAACACTTGATAACCTTTTTCTTCCAAGTGCGCCTGAACGTCACGAAACCCTCGATCAACAACAAAAATATCACCAGGTTCTAATAAATTGCAAATGCCGTCAGAGGTATCGATAATGTCTTTCATTATCGTAGCGTCATTCATGTTAGCATTATATGGTCCTAACATATCTAATATGTATCCATTTGTCGTACAAATTGTAAATGGCTTACATAAGGGTACTTTTTTCTGCACAGAGAAAGACTTTCTTTGATATGCGTTATTAGAACTTTTTTGATGACGAACATATGTTCCATCGCAAATCAAGAAAAGCCTATCACTGAGATCTGCGTATAAACTTTTTATTAATGCTGATGAATTATTTTGAATTATATCATTTCGGGATATAGATCGAAAACCAAAGTAACGAGGCAATATATCTTTTTCAAATGATTGTATTACTTGTTCACAATATTTTGAAACCAACTGCTCATTTTCCAACTGTAAAATCGCTGATATCAACTTGTTTGAGTTACCAGTACGCAGCTTAAATAAAAATACAATGAGAGCTTGATTGACCGTACGAGAATCTGTATTCCTCATAGTTGTTAATAAATCTCGCAACTCGATTATATTTTTACGTTTTAATCCAGTACATATATAAAGTTGTTCATCAGGTATTCGAAAATCATCCATTCTATCAATCAGTGTAGAGTCACATTCAACAACCAAGCTTTCCATTATTTTTGTTAACTCTGACGATCTCAAAATACTCCAATTAGAATAAACTTTTAATAAATGCAAATTCTCAATATAAAAGCGATTTTTTATGAGATGATCGCTGCAGCATCGATTTCCATTCGGTATGAAAATTCTTTTTTCAATAAAGCATTGCATACGAGCAGCTTGAGGAACAACTACTAGATTTTTATTTGAAACATAACATATACAACAATATCTGTGAGTCGCAACTGTTCTATTTATTTGAATTTCAATACACTCTTCTGTATCATCACCACATCCAACATCTAAATTAAATGATGGATAATCAGTGCTTGACTGAGACAAAGTCATCGATGATAAGTTCGATTTAGTTTTTTCTAACAATTCGATCGTATCTGAAGGTAATTCATCTCCCAAAGATGTTTGCTGTTGCTCGTAATCAAGTTTAATTTTCTTATATTTCTTTCCACGGCAATACGAACACAAAACATCACCAACTACAATTGTGCAGTCAAAAATTGTTGAAAACTCGTCAGCATCTTTATCAGATTGTATATATTTAGGAGCACCCGGTATTTTTTTTATGAATTTTGAGCAAATGCGACTCTTTGGATTATTAGTTTTCGATGTAGACATATTCACACTGAAATAATATAATGGCAGAATGAAATTATTTTGTTGACAAAGTCAAAAATAAATAATTATGAGATTTTGGACTCTGGCGCTAAGGTAACCAAGAGCAATACCATAAAGAGAGCCGCAAGCCGCCACCGAGCCGTTTTGCCTTTATTGTATAAGTTTGTATGAAAAAACGAATTTTTCTTTTTTTCAACATGGCGTACCGTTTTTTAAAAATTGAAAAATATATATTTTTATCGCAAATTGAATGAGGAATTCAAAAAAAATAGTTTTATAATTTTACGGTAACTGTAACATGTTTTAAAATTGAAATTAAAAAAAAAAACTTGTTTTTTTTTTGGTTCTTATGGACCGATATAGCTCTTATTTTTTTTCTTAAAAGCTACCACCATCCCCCAAAATATATCCAACATTCAAATCAATCGATTCATAAAGTACGGAGAAAAATATTTTTTACTGATTTTTCGTGTTTTTCGATTTTTTCAGGAACGGTAAAAGATAGAGATCTGAAACTTGCAGGATCAACTTATCTTATTAGTACTAACATCTCCGAAAATAATGAGCCCGATATTCATCTGGGGCCGATTCGGTATACTTATCGGTCTATGGCCTTTAGTTTGAGAATCGAGTCCCATCCATCATAGTAAAAGAATACCTTTATAATTGCATCCATGGTCCCATCCATCTTTGTGGTTGTCAGTTACAGTTGTCACTGTCATTGGATAGAAGCAACTGACAAATGACAGTTGTTAGTTGTACGTTGTATCATGTATGAAACTATAACTCATAGATGACTATTGACTAATAAAACTAACTCTACAGTGATTTAGTGCAGTTTGTGGCGCATTAAATAAATAAATCAAGCATAATAAATATTTTTCATAAATAAAAAACTCATTTTATACTGTAAAATGTTGTAGTACGATGAGTATTTATAAGTGAAGTGTAACTAATTATTCTAAAAATGTTACTCCACGAAAGAATTTGCCAATGGATAGGTCATTTAAAACTCTCTCGAGTAATTCTTACTGTATCCGTGATATTATTTGTAGTGCCTCTTGTTACCCATTACTATTTATCTAAGGTAAAATATATTTAGTAATTTTTATGCTTCTCGTAGCGTGAATCTTTAGGTGCGATTGAGAAATTGATTCTCCACAATGGGAAATTCACAGAAATGTGAAGTTTACATCGTTTCTGCTTTACATTAATTTCATCAATGCCGCGATATCTTAAATTTTACCGAATTTTTTGTTTTTCTTTAATAATTTTGGCAAAGAAATAGTTGCTGTTTTTAAAAAAATACATTTTCTTACAATGTGTCAAAAAAGCATCTGGTTAAATTGTAATCAATTTTACAATGTTTTAAAACGTCCATTTTGTAAGTAATATATTCCCTTTAAGCTGATGTGTAAAAATAGATATTGAATAATTTGCAGAATACTCCATATTAATGAACTTTTCAGTAAATCTGCTTTCTCTTGATAAATATATGGAAATAATGCTTTGCCTGTCATTTTATTGTGTTGACTAGTTCACTTTTCTTTTGTTTAATGTTTTAAGATTTTATAAGCTAAATGTACTTTTTAACTGACTTCTGCAAAGCACAAAAAAGGGTTGTGCTATTAGAATAAATAATATAATTAAATCCTTTATTTAAGAATAATGAGTACATTTTAAAAAACCTCTTTACAAATCAAGTATCACTATTTCAGTATGAATCTTCATCAATGTCATTGGGAACTAGCAATATGCGGCACACCTTGGAGGCCCTTGGGGATTTATCAACAATGAATATAGTTGATCTGAAACTTAGAATAGAAGAAATGCTAAGAATAAAGGTATAATGAATATAGTTGATCTGAAACTTAGAATAGAAGAAATGCTAAGAATCACTACATAGTATAAAACAAAGTCGCCTTTTCTGTCCCTATATCCCTATGTGCGCTTAAATCTTTAAAACTACGCAACGGATTTTGATGCGGTTTTTTTTAATAGATAGAGTGATTCAAGAGGAAGGTTTATATGCATAACTAGCAGATCCCGCGGCTTTACCTGTGCTAAATCCAGGGAAGAGCCCGAGCGAAGCGAGGGCGAGTCGCTAGTAAAGGTATAATTTAATACATATTTATGAGTTGAATTGTGAAAATAAAATTATATTGTTCTTATGTATGGTTTGAATTATATTATACAAGGATTTTGGCGGCTTCGCACACCTTCTAATGACTGTAAACCAAATTCTTTCTAATTTCTTTCCATTTTCGCAACATTTTTTATTGATGCTCCTCTTCTATCGGTCGTCCCGTGATGTAATATCGCCTATAGCCTTCCTCGATAAACAAACTATCTCACACAAAACGAATTTTTCTATTCAGACCAGTAGTTCCTGAGATTAACGTGTTCAACCAAAAAAACAAACTCTTCAGCTTTATAATATTAGTATAGATATCTAAAGACTCACTTCCTTCCACTCAGGTTAATCCCTGTGTACTTTAGTCTAAATTTGTAAGAGATAAGATTTTTTCCCTAAGAGTATCCTATAATATATTGACCTTGATGATCACTCATTATGCCAAATTCCATCAACAGCTGTCCAGTGGTTTCCATCAGAAAAAAAACCTAAAAATTATATATTCAACCTCTGCGTCGATAATAATGACTTAATTAGATTTAAAAATAATATTCAATATACAGATTCACATCAGTTAGATTTTTATTATGTCATTGATATGTATTAAATTTTAACAACAATAGGCTTCTGTATCAACTGAATTACGAGAGCTGGAAGAGCGACGTGGAAAGTTACAACGAGAAGCTGCTGCTGCTAGTGCTAAAGCTGATAATGTCAAAGCAGAATATGTGCGCGCTACCGCTGAGTTGCAAAGGCTTCGAGTGTCAGCTGACCAAGCAAGGCTCGCTCAGTTGGAAGCTATTCGACGAGATTCACCAGAACTTGCACCCCCTGCACAAATTCTACCGTCACTACCACCGCCACTTTTGCCACCTATTAGTTCTAATTCCGAAGTCCACTGTCGCATGCATTCGTGCTTCGATCACTCAAGATGCTCTCTAACATCGGGCTTCCCAATATATCTATATGACCCCGATTTGCACTCCCCACTAGCTGGCGCCGAAATCGATGGTTTTTTAAAAACGACTCTAAGACAAACACTTAGCTATAATTCTCATCTAACACACAACCCTAACGAAGCCTGTGTTTACCTCGTGTTGGTTGGCGAAGGATTTCCAATAGACAAAAGCCCCTCGTGAGTTATTTTTGATACTGTTATTAATTTTAAATATTGAATGAATTTTGTATTTATATTCAGTTTGTAAAATTTCTTGCAGTTCAACAACAGATACTTACAAGCTGTTATTGAATGAGACAGCAATCAAGTCCTTACCATATTGGGGTGGTGATGGCCGTAATCATGTTTTGCTAAACTTGGCTCGTCGGGAATTATCAGTAGGATCTGGTGATGCTTTCCACTCTGCTTCGACGGGACGAGCTATGATTGCACAGTCAACATTCACATTAGAAAAGTTTAGACCAGGTTTTGACCTTATCACTCCGCCGGCTTTGGGTCCGCCTGGAGGAGATGTATGGGCCGATTGTGCACCGATGGCACCCGCACGTCGTAAATATATATTAAGGTTGGTGAATCTACATATAACCGTCTTGATAAATATGTTTTTGTATCCATTGATAAGCAATAATCAGTTTTCAGGGATCGCAGACGCCGACGCCAGTAGAACAGAATATAGACGATGATAAATTTCTGATAAAGTCTCTTCAGAATACTTCGAAGTCAGCTCCTACCACGGATATATTCTTTTTGCAGTTCGAATGCGATCCGCCGATAGAAAGACGTGAAGTATTACCTCTTGGTGACTGGGCACTTTGCGGTACAGATCGTTCACGTCGAGCAATTTTACGTGATTCTACATTTGGACTCATACTAGCTCCTGCAGACAACAATTATGTATCGACAGCCTTATTACAAGCGAGATTATATGAAGCTTTACGGTCAGGAGCTATACCGGTTGTTCTTGGTGGGGATCGAGTAAGGCTGCCTTACGATGAAGTACTCGACTGGCGACGAGCCGCCATACTGTTGCCGAAGGCTCGCGTGACTGAATTACATTTCCTACTTAGAGCTTTGTCAGATGCTGATTTACTAATGTTCCGAAGACAGGGTCGAGTTTTGTGGGAGCGGTACCTAAGTTCGGTACAATCGAGTATGGATTCTTTGCTCGCGACTATACGTATGCGTTTGAATATACCGGCTCGCCCGGCGACAGCAACAGTAGGGTCGCCAGCGTTCAACGACTCGTATTATCCACCGAAATTGGAACCTCCTGCAGTGGATACAGAGCCCGAAGAGACCCTAGGGCCTCTAGAGGCCCCTTATCCTAGTCCAGGGTATAAAAGAAATTACTCATTAGCCCTGTTACATGGATATGAAATGTGGAATGATTGGGGGGAGCCATTTGCGTTATATCCACAGCTGCCTTGGGATCCGCCGGTCACGTCAGAGGCACGGTTTATGGGATCTGCGGCTGGATTTAGGCCCATAGGAGCAGGTGCCGGTGGTTCTGGAAAAGAGTTTAGTGAGGCTCTCGGTGGGGACCGACCAAGAGAACAGTTCACAATAGTCATATTGACGTATGAAAGAGAAGCGGTTTTAGCAGCGGCTTTGGCGAGGCTACGCGGTCTTCCATATTTAAATAAGGTAATAATGTTTTTTTGTTACATTTATTTTGTAAACGTCTAGATAATTGGCATAATGATTAATATTGTATTTACCAAATATATACCTAATTAATTAATTAGCTGCGATATCGGAATATTATTAAAAATACCTAAGTTTGTGCCTGTGTCTTTGTTTGTTACATTGAAACGTCGGGCAGATTTGAATGAAAAGTAAACAGCATTAACTATTTTTTTATATTGTCCTTGGGAGAGCATTCACTCATACCACCTATATATACAAAATGTTGCTGATGTGGGGGCTCACTAGCAAGAAAAGCTGGTTAAATAAATAATACATTGGAGGGGAGGACATCCCGTCTTAATTAAGCGTCGTAGCGCTTACAACGATGCCCCAACATCTGTTCTGTTGTAGTAGACTATAACAATTATGGAATGGTTTTGCTTATCAGAGAAGTACATACCAGAGGCAAATCGCATAATACTACCATCGAGGTAGACATATGCGTTGCACATGCACACTAAGATGCTGATGCGCCTCGGTTGACTTCCGATCGTTGTAGTTTTGTGTGCGCGAGTCAAAGGACTTGAAGCATCCCGCTGAACTCCACGCGAGGTTACATGAGTGTATATTCACGTATTTCAGACTTTGGTCAATTACGACCAGTTCTTCGTTGAAGCAACTTCGCCAGTGTAGTGGAGGCTTAGCATAATTGGGAATTTTGGGGAACATTTTCAACATTGGTAGACACTAAGCGGCATTTGTGTATTCTATAGGTTGCATTTCGGAGAGTGTACACAGGAAATACACGACTAAATTCCCCCATCCCCTTTCCATCATCGGACGACTCGACGAACGGCTGGTCTCCATCCTTATGTCGTGGACATTCCACCAGTCCGGACGAAGCGTTTCGCTTCGTAAATGACGAAGCGAAACGCTTCATATACTTGCGGCTAAGGATTGGAACAACCTGCCTACGTCAGTGTTTCCGTCCGATTACAATATGGGTCTTCAAGGCAAGAGTGAATAGGTGGCTACTGAATTAGTGCGACTTACCATCTCCGAATGCGTTACCATTTACCATCAGGGCCTCAAGTCTGCTATTGCAATGGTGTTACGATTGTCTATCAATGACATCGTAATTGCTACTTTTTGCAATTTTGGTAGTCTACTAATTCAATGGTCTTCCGATGGTGGTATCACTGACACTTTAATGACACTTCAATGACACTTTGCAAATAATTGATAGTCCCGTACGTAATGACAAGTCAATGATCAAACGTATTGCGTAGTCTGTTAATCTATCTTTTTGGCTTTGTATGATCATTTTACATAATGCTTAGTCTTTAAAACATATATTGATAGCATATATAATCGAACTTAGCCTAAATAAACGTTTTACGAACGCTTTTACAATTGACAAAATTGTCAAAATGACAAGACCATTGATCGACCATTGTTAGTAGACTACGAAATTTTTTACTAATGGTAATTGAATTAAAATTGCATTGTTCTATAATGACAATTCATGTAAAATAGCAGACTTGAGGCCCAGGTGGAACGCAGTCAAGCACTAATTCAGAATAAAATAAAAAAAAATAAAAATAATAATTCAATAGCATTGCTCGTCGAGTTACAGGTAGTAGTGGTATGGAACGGCGTGTCCCTGCCGTCGCTGTCGCAGGCGTGGCCGGAGTCGGGCGCGCCGGTGGCGGTGGTGCGCGCGGCGCGGAACTCCCTCAACAACCGCTTCCTGCCCTACAACGTGATCGAGACCGAGGCCGTGCTCTGCGTGGACGACGACGCGCATCTGCGGCACGATGAGATTGTGTTTGCTTTTAGGTTTGTTTGTTAGTTGCTCGTCTCGATAGCTAATCTCAAAAATTACTCGATTAGTATAAGGTTTTTACCAATAGAGAGAGAAAGAGTGTGAGAGAGAGAACGAGAAGGGGGGATAAAGAGAGAGAGATAGAGAGAGTAAGAGAGAGAGATCTCTAAAGGTTTTAATATATTTTAAGCAACGGTGTGATGTACGGTGAACATATCTTTTAAGGATACTCTCGAGCAGGACAAGAGTAAGCAACTAATCAAAATTTCAAGAGGTTTCTGGCGAGTTTATATACCAACTAAATGTTGGTATTTATCTATCTTATTCAAGTACATTAAGCACAAGTGTATTATTAAAAACCAATTGTTTTTATAAATAAAATGTGTATTGGCTATTGAACAGTTAAAAATGGTCAAAAATATTCAATATGGTCAGTGAGACTGACTATATCTCCCATTGGCCTGTAGGGCGAGCAATAAATTTCATTTTTTGTCAGATTCTATTGCTTTTATTTCTAGACTTACTTATCGACTGATAACAATAACGCATCATTAAGTATAAAATAAAATAAAATTCTTTTAATAAGCTTTTTTGTTTCCAGAGTATGGCGAGAACACCGTGACCGAATAGTGGGCTTTCCTGGAAGATATCACGCTTGGGATCTAAATTTCAACAATGGTTTCTTATACAATTCTAATTATAGGTAAGTTTCGCTTTCAATGAATTTGTTATTTATTTCAAAGTCACATGTTTTTCCAGTATCCATTTTCAATTTGTGCGAAATGAAGTGTTGATTATGTATAACTACGATCTAGGTTTTAGCGCTAGCGAATCCGCGGGTTCCGCTAGTGTATTATACATATAAACCTTCCTCTTGAATCATGCTATCTATCAAAAAAGTTGCATTAAAATCCGTTGCGCCTTAAAGATCTAGGACAGACGGAGAGCCAGGCGACTTTATTTTATACTATGTAGTATAAAATGTAATGCTTTTGCGTGACTATAATTGCTGTAGAGTATTCGATACACCGTATTCTTATTTTTCTAAAATTAATATATTCTTATTATTCTTATATAAAGTAATGAATATGTATGTACATATTCATTACTTTATATATTTATTTATTTATTTGGATAACCAACAGAAATTGCAATAATTTTCATGACATAATAAATTATAAGTATAATTGTATATCTTTTTATAGGTAAAACACAGCATGCATTATTATTTTAAAAATTGAGGGATATAAATATTTAAAAATTGAATTTAATTATTTACAGTTCGCGTCACGTAAAAAGAACGCTGGAGGAAAGTGGTGGGTGTGTTTGCGCATGGGTACATTCGCACACAAAATTACTAAGCCTATTCTTTTATTTTTGAACTAGCCTTTCGCTCGCGACGTATGTTGGTCATTGTTAGGTACATTGAAAAATATATTAGATAGAACGTTATTAAATAGAATTCTATTAATTCATAAAATATGTAAGATTCAATGTAGAATGTTTAATCTAATTACAAAAAATTAAATTAATTCGATTAATATATATTTTAACTGCATTATTAACAGACTCTCTCTTCATAAAACAATATACGTCAAAAATATTTTTCTATATTTTTTATATAAAACCATTTCGTCATTAATAACTTTTATGTGCACGATGGTATTTTGAACTGACAAACCAATAGCGAGCCGGAAAGCATACGGCGCGTGCCTCAACGTCCCGCGCCCCGCGTCTTACCACCAAATTGGCCGATAAATCGCCTCTGCGCAACTTGACAGCCAGCGTTCTTTTTACATGACGCGAATTATACATAGTATAAAAAAATTGACATTAATAATTAAAAAGAAATAGAATTATTTAACATAAATATAAATATGACTAAAATAGTATAATACTAGCTTACGCATACCAGTGTATGTCAGAGTTTTTTTATAATATCGTAAATATCAATTTATAATCTCGTTATTATATGAACGTGTTAAATATGTAGCTGCTTATCACAATAATAATGTTTATACTGATTGCGCAATAAGGAAAAGTCTTTTCCATACTTTTTTTCAACAAATCATTTTATTACGTTTAGTAGGTACAATGGCATAGATAACGTGCGCGTACGCCGGCGTAATAATCATAAGTAATTAAGGCTGCCGGGGTCCAACCCTCCCGAGGATATATCGCCTTATCTGAGCTTAAGATGCGCAGACGCGGATCTACATATGTAACCAAAAAACCCATATATGGGCTTTTTGGGCTGCAATCAGGGCTCCTAAGATATAGAGGGTCCCATGTTGAAAACCCTAAATAATTCTGAGATTAATCAAGTATCAATCGATAACATTATCTTAATTTCAGCGAGTATTATTACTTGTTATAGAATGTGCTATGTACGCCCTGTAAGTGCTTGAACTAAAATTACTCAATAATAAAGTTAATATTTCATTTGAGATTATTAATATCTAATTTGACGACACGATTGGCTCAGTTTATAATGACCCTACTAACTACTTGCTGTGCTGGCGGTCGAAGGCTTGAGTCCCGCGGGCATTTATTTGTTGAACGCGAATGTTTGGACTCCAGTCATGCGTGTTTATATTTATAATATGTATACTATATTTAAGATATAGTGTATTGTACTAACTATTTGATACCTGTAAGACAAGCCTCGTAGCTTATTACGGAACTACATGGCGCTGTGTGTAATAATGTCCCAACATATATTACAATATATATTGTTCATATATAACATAACATACTGGCCTTTCCCGCGGCTCCGCTCGCGTTCTAAAGACTGAAAATCAAAAGAAATATTTTTCTCCCGTTTTTGCAACATTTTTCATTCATGCTCCGCTCCTATTGGCCGTAGTGCTATGTAATGTAGCGTATAGCCTTCCTCAATAAACGGACTATCTAACACAAAAATAATATTTCAATTCGGACCAGTAGTTCGTGAGATTAGCGCGTTCAACTAAACAAACAAACAAGCTCTTCAGCTTTATAATATTAGTATAGAAGTATAGATTAATAATATTCCAGCTGCGAGCTGAGCATGGTGCTAACGGGCGCGGCGTTCGTGCACCGCTACTTCCTGTGGGCGTACTGGCGCGCGCTGCCGGCCGCCGTGCGCGACTACGTCGACCAGTACATGAACTGCGAGGACATCGCCATGAACTTCCTCGTGGCTCACATCACCAGGAAACCACCTGTTAAGGTACTGTAATCAATTTTTATAGTGGTAGTGCCATGCTTGTTACCTTCGGGTAGGTAGGTAGGTAGAATGGGCCGGCACGCCCCGTATAGTACCACTCTCTCACAGAAGACCGGCGTGAAGTGGCAGCTACGCTGTCGCGTTTCGTCCGGGAGGCCTACTCCCTATCCCTCTTTCCTCCCCCTCCCTCTTTCCTCCCTCCTCCCTCCCTTTCCTAAAACGCCGGCAACGCATCTGCAAGCCCTGCAGTGTTGCAGATGTCCATGGGCGGAGGTGACTCAACTTGGCTATCGTGATTCGTGATGGACTATGGCCTGATCCCATCGTATTATAGGCCTAGGCCTAGCAATTGGTCGAAATAGGGTTGAATTACAAATGGGTTGTCATTATTATGATATAATGAAAATTTCTGTCTCACATCATCACTATAAAACTACTGAAAGAATGGGACTACTGGTATGGGACTTTGACCCACGACGCGGGATCGTTTGTAGATGGCTTTGGGTTTTCCCAGTGGAAATATAAAAAAGGCTAATTATCAAATTGACGACACGTTTGACTCAGTTGGTAGTGACCCTATTTGAAGCGCCAGCGGTCGCGGGTTCGAGTCCCGCTGGGGACATTCATTTGTTGAGCACGAATGTTTGTACTTCAGTCATGGGTGTTAATATTTATTTATAATATGTATGTATTAAAAAATTATATATGTATATTGTATAGTGTATCAACTATCTGGTATCCGTAACACAAGCCTCGTAGCTTACCACGGAACTAGATGACGCTGTTGTTATAATGTCCCAACATATTTATTTATTACTAGCTGTACCCGCGGCTTCGCTCGCGTTCATTTTTTTAATTGCTAATCAACCTCATTGGGTTGATCTGTAGGAAAAAGAATTGTCTAAAAAATAAAAAATAAAATTTAGGGGTGGACTACCCTTAACATTTAGGGGGATGAAAAATAGATGTTGGCCGATTCTCAGACCTACTCAATATGCTCACAAAATTTCATGAGAATCGGTCAAGCCGTTTCGGAGGAGTTCAAGTTCGAACCCCGTGACACGAGAATTTTATATATTAGATTTATCTATACCATGTGTGTGCAGGTGACGTCACGCTGGACGTTCCGCTGCCCGGGCTGCCCCGTCACGCTGTCGGCCGACGAGACCCACTTCCACGAGCGACACAAGTGCATACAGTTCTTCTCGCAGGTCACGCACACTTACGCTATAGTAATAGATGTATTGCATGTGAGAGAAGCAGGGCAGTGGTAGCCTAGCGGTAACGCGCTCGCTTGGATAACCGAGTGATGCGGGTTCAAATCCGGGTCTCGCACCTCTGATATTTTCATATGCAAATCATTTTCTATCATGATTACCACTTGTCTTACGGTAAAGGAAAATGAGGAAAACTGCGTGTCTTAGAAAAACCTAGCAAGTTTTTCGAAAGACATGTGAAGTCCGCCAACACGCACTAGGCCAGCGCGGTGGACTATGGCCTGATACCTCTCGTACTGAGGGAGGCCCGTGCCCAGCAGTGGGACGTTAAAAAAGGGCTGATGATGTTGATGATGTGAGAGAATATCATACCCCTAGGAAAAACAAACATATTATAACCTACAACGATTTATATTTCATACTAGTTAAAATAAATTAAATTTCTAAAATAAAGGTAGCCTAAGTTACTACTTATAACATTAGCTATATGTAAGTGAAAATCCCGTCAATATCAGTCCATGTTCAGAGATTAGCCGGAACAGACAGGCAAAAATTTTGAAAATAGATTTTTTGATGTTAGTATCGTGTATATATAATTTCATATGCATTTAGTGAAAAGCTGTTAATTTGAATTTAAAAACAGTCACTTCAATTTTTATATGTACCGATTGTAAATGACTTTAATGAGATTTACGAGAATGTTTGACATTTTAAATGAAACTACATATCTTTTCCGATTTTCCGCTTTAAGAAAAAAATCAAAATGAACCTACAGTTAATCCAAAAAACAGTTTCATTTAAAATAATTAATGATTTTAGGTGATGGGTTACACGCCGCTGCTGTCGACGCAGTTCCGAGCCGACTCCGTGCTGTTCAAGACCAGGATACCTCACGATAAACAGAAGTGCTTCAAGTTTATATGAATATTTCATCGATATCTGTAACTAAAACAATAAGTTCAGTATTTTAACATTTTTTGTTACTATCTTGTTTTTTGATTGATAATGATCATAAATTATTTATTGATTTGTGAGTGTGTACATATTATGTGCGATGATGACGGTTTTGAATTTGACTTGGTACTAGTTTTTAACTTCTTTTTGTGCTAGGGCTTTGCTAAACTAAACAATATAGACTGACAATTTAAAACTTTATTAAGATATAAAATTTTCATATTATTCGTGATTCGTGCTGGTAACACTTTATTGTCTTTTACAATGTGAACTTTGTATTAAAATACCCGAATGTTTTGTACTATTAATTGAATTTATTGACATTATAATATTATATATAAATTAAATCGTAATACATTTAAGTATTAATTCTAGAAAAATCATTTTTTACACATGAAATTTATCACCAGTACCACTTTTTCTAAGAAAGCAGGAAAGAAAAAGCTGTTTTTATTGAACTTAACTTTAACCGATACTTAATTTTAAGTTGTATACGTAATACATACGTGTATTACATTATAATTAATATGAACATTGTTGGTATCGATTGATATGAAAGTGGGGAGCCAATAGGGTACTTTCGGTGGTGAAAAATAAATTATGAAATTTGATAAAAATAAAAGATACTTAAATATTCTGATTTTGAGTCATAAAAGCTCATTATTGATTTATTATATTAAAATTAAAAGTCGTAATTTTTAACCTGTATATCACGTGACCTAAAACACGAGCTGCTATGGATGTGACGTCAGTCAAGCAACCAGCCACAGACCACTGTCAGCATAGAGCATATTGCTAGTTGCTACATATTATTATAAGCTGTTAGTTCTCCTGAGTAAGTGTTCTGTGGTAATATACGCTATCGGTACTACATACAAGATTGTTGTTTATTACCAGTATTACGTCACCAAATGGCTGACAGCGTTTTTGCGGGAATAAAAAATGTTTAAAATTAAATTTAATTTTATGGCAAAAAGCGTGTTTGTTTTGCCGTAATATATTTTATTGTGGCTTTTTATTAGGAAAATCAACATTTTAAAGTACTTTTTCCAACATAGTAGAATACCCTATTGATTCGTCAGTCAACTTTTTTTGATATGTCCAATACTTTATCTCTTTTTTAAAATTAAATACCAAAAATTAACTTTTTTCAATTATATTTATAAGTATGTATATTATTTATCACATAATATAAGTCTTATAATATGATAATGGAATATCATTTGGTTTTAGAATTTAAAAAAAGTTACTATGTATGTTTACTATTTTGCATTTTAAATAACATAAATTAAAATCCTTTATTTTGATATTTGTTAAACATTTCATTGGAAATTACATAATATTAATTTCCATTGATAGTAAATTATTGATATCTTAACTAATCGTGTCCTATGTAAATATTGTACAGCTTTATCTTTAAGTGTAAGACAACTAGTGCATTAGCAATATGAATTCCGTGTCCTGATTTACTTTATGAACTACTTTTCCCCCGCGGTTTCTCAAGCGTGGTTCGTTAATAAATAGTTTCAGGTTGCTTAAATTGTTTTTAATTATTATTCGTATTGATATTTGATCAATGTAGTTATTAAGAGCCATTAATTAATCCCTCATTCAATTAGAGTCAATTGTAAAACTATAATCTTTTATTTAACTACTTCTTGCCCGCGTCTATACCCGTTTAACCCCATAATTCCCGTGGACGTGAAAACTGAAAATGTTCTACTATCAATTACCCATGTGTTACCATTTTCGTGATTATCGTAATTTAATGGCAAATTACACGATAATGGGTAGCATTAAAATCTTTTTCATGTTGAAGACATTATCGACACGATCGATGAAGAGTTTTCAGAGATTTGCGATTTAAAAATTTCACGAACTAAAGATTCGGCGTCTGTATCGATAATAATGCCTATTTAAATAAGATTTAACAAAAAAAGATTCAGCTCTGAGTTTAATTATTGAAGCTATAATCATAGGCTAAATATGATCTTTACATCATCAAGCGTTTTACATTTTTGTATTTTTATTATTATTCGTTACTTACCAAACATTACAATATATTATATTTAATAAGATTACGCAATAGACTCGTTTTTAATGATGATTTTTTAAATATATATTTAACGGTGCTTTATTAGTTATTTAGTTTATATTTAAGCATTTTAATTTAAAATCATTGAGGCAATAAATACATTGGTCTAGTAATTTTTTATGACTAACCTTTTATGTATGATATCATGTATAGGTTTATATATACGTGTTCTAGATTACATGCTGTAACAAATAAATATTGCGTAAAGATATTGTATGTCGTATGTATCGGTATAAAAGGTCTCAAGTTTTTTTCTCATCTTTATAATTTTCACATGACGCAAATGCATTTATAATTCCATTATAGGACGAAAACTAAGGTCAGTCAGTACTCAGTATCGAGAAATCTTCCTTATATTTATAAAATAGGTACATATTATAATAATTGTATTTGCATTTTTTATATCTGGCTAATTTGCTTACTGTAATAGCATAAATATATAATATAAATAGTGGTTTGTTATGTTAGTACTAGAGTGTAAGGTAATTATTAAATGCTCTTCAATATTTGTTATTGCCAAAATACTTGTTTTTAAATACCTACATATTTAACTTTTTTTAACATCATCAAAAACATTGATTTATCCTTATTTTTGTTAAAAAAATCATGGCTAAATATTGGAGCACAATTTTAATTCGTAAGTTTAAATTGTAATCAAAAAATCTTTTTTTTATCTTATTTAATGCGTGTTGTAAACGCAAGGTCATGAGTCAATACAGCTCGGGGCTTATACATAAAAATCATAATATTTTGTTAGAAAAATAAATGACGAATATTTCAAGTGTGTACATTTTATTTTCGTGCTAGTGTGTACGTCAATTGAAATTGTTTGCATAGTATTCTTGTTTGTTTCCTTAATTTTCCATAAACTCGGTTGTTATATTTATATTTACAATTCCAAAGAGATTTATTTGTTTAATAACATAATACTATGTAAAGACTTGACTTGATTTAAATAAAACATGAAATATTGTAAGTGTATTATTTTCGCATTCCCGAACCTTTAAATAAATCAGAGTGAGATACACTATACTCTATCTGCATATTTTAAATATCCGTCCAGTCTTTTTGGCGCAAGGAGATGAAACACATAAAAAATATTTTTTTATTAAGAGTCCAATTTATTAGCAATTAGTGTCTATTTACTTGCAGTAAAAAGTATCCTATATGTTAATAACCAGCTATCATCATACCTAATTTTATCAAATCTGTCTGGTGGTTTTCTAAATATAGATAATACAAATCAAGTAATCACCGTAATAACTAACAAAAATTAAGAATATCTACATTTTAATCCGACTTGTACTACTTTATACAACATTCTTGACTGATCCGACAAAGGATAGGCCAGAATGCTATTAAAAGCTCTTATGTCTAATAAATTTAAATTAAATGTAAACAGAAACTGAGTTCTTTCAGCTTCATTCCGGGCACATTCCGCTAATATATGATGTTACTACTACAATGATTAAACTTAAGTAAGGAGAGAGTAATAAAAAATAATAAAACACAATGTAATGAAGAAAAGTATTTAAATATATTCATAAAACTTATTCTAATTCGATACGCATTTCCCATTTTCATAACTACACAGTAATGCAAAAGAGAATATTAATTCAAGAAAGAAAAATATATAGAAAGCAAAATGTTCTTATTTGACAAATAGCAATTTAGAAACAATAATTCAATATTAATAAATTTTAAAATGAAAACATTTTCCTTTCACACTTTTAAAAGTAAGCATACATCAATAATACTTTATATTTACATTATTATTAAAATATATAGGTAATTGAAAATATTTTAAATGTAAAAAAGCATTAAATACGAAATAGACATTCAGACGATTTTGTTACTTTGTAACAATTACAATAAATGGCGGAAATTACAATTTAAATTATATTATTATAAAGTTACAAATTATATTTTAGAACAGCGGCGTAGCTATGCCAATGCAACCAAAGCGGTTGCAGGGAATTAGGATCCTAGGGGACCAAAAGGGGGCAACAAACGATTCTTATTTTTCAAAACAAAAATTTAGAGTACGCCCCTCATAGAAGTTTATAAAGAAACCGCAAGGAAAAAGTATTTTTCGTAGTGGGCCATATTTACGCCGCGTATTCTCACATAAGATATATCTAAAAATGTAAGTGAATGATTGTTAACCTTCTGAATTACATAATTATATGTGAATATGAAAGATTTAAAATTTCAATATGAACTTAGTCATTTTAAATGTAAACTTATGCGGTAAACATGGCAGTTATATGTTCATAAATTTAAAATACGTTCGTATAAAAATATTTTTATATAAAGATTCGGCCGTCATGGGACGCCAAGCAGATGTGTAACATCCATGTTGTTTTCACAATTCATAATAAATAAAAAGTTGTAATGAAATATGGTGTTAAATATAGAAACACAAAGCGTGTATAAGTAGTAAACATGTCAAGTATACTGTTGTCGAATATAAACAAGGCGCGCCAATAGATGTTTTACATCAACAAGTTTATATAAAAATATCTTTTTCATTCAATAGTCTAATCCAGTGTTTTCCATTTGCCGGGTCGCGACCCGGTACCTGGCCATCAAAATAAAATACCAGGTCGCAACGATCCCGCCTTGTTTTGAAAAATAATATATCGATGGATGCATGGCAGTGTATTAATGAACCATTTTTAATATTAATAAATGTGTATTAGCTTGGGTTTAAAATAATAAGTAGGTCACGAAGGGGCAGTGTGAAAATTATCGGGCCATGGCAGAACAATGTTTGGGAAACACTGGTCTAATCTATAGGAGATTTCTTGCTTACCACTCACTGCCTCTACCATGAAAGGCACTCTCTAATGACTGTTAAAGCGCAATAAGTCCAACATTTCTCATAGATAGGGATAGGGTATGAAATAGACAATATTAAACTTAAGTAAAAGAAATTTTAATACTATAAAAAGTAAGCTTTAAATTTAAATTTATTTGTACAAAGAGAAAAGCGAATTATTCAAATTTTGTTTTTAATTATGACTATACTAGAACTTAGAAGTACATATAATTTTGTGTTTTGAAACTCTTAAGAGATTATAAAAAAATATTTAAAAAAATTAGAGCTACAAAAGTAATTTAGCAACTGATGGCTCCATAAATAATCCAAATAATATATTCAAATCGCACCATTTGTCATAATATCTTTTGATATTTACTATGGAAATAAAGGTCAATGGCATCAAATGCATAAAATGAACAATAGCCGTGTTGTAGGTTAACAAAGTTTGCATTATGTCATCGGTTATTTTGTTTGTAAAATTTAAATTGTGCTGTAATTTAAAGGATTATGTTTTTTGTAAATAAATATGATATTTTAAAGTCGTGACGTGACGTAAGTGCCGTTATGACGTCATCGTCATTGTCTTGTATCGGGAAGTTTAAACCTCAATTTTTATCGTACTTATTAAATATGAGTAATAAAGTTAGTCAGTAATTTAAATAAATTAAGCAGTAAAGTACTTATATTGTATGTACTGTAAGTGAACCAAGATGGCGCTGGGTACTTGTTCTGTGGATTTGGCTCAACTTATTATATACTAAAATAAAATAAACAATTTAATTAACCGACTTGAAATTAGTGAAATTTTCTTCGTATTATTTTAGCTATTATATTATGTATTTGCATTCAAAACGCGAAACTTAGCTTATAAAAATTGAAAAAAATATATAAATTACCAATTTTCATGACTCACAATATAAAAAAATAGCTTTACTTATTAATAACTTTTAAATTAATTATGTCGATCGGTGTTAAAGTCGGTGTACCATTTTATTAAAAAAATATATTATTATTTGTATATGAATAGTTCGTTGTACGGCCGCGTGTCACGTGGTACGGAGAACGTTGCGCGCGGTCGCGCGGCGCGCTCTCACGCCATGTCCTCGGCCTTACCGTCCAGGCGCTTCAGCTGGAAAAGACACATTTAGCTTCTATATTAATTTGTTCTTCGCTGGCAAACTCAGTCCGATTCGCTGGGCATAAGTTAATATAAATCATTATTATATAGTAAAATTTAAGTAGCTTAAGTTACTCCTTATAACAATAGCAATCTGCGAGTGAGTCATGTCAAAATCGATCCAGTCGTTTAACAGAGATTAGCCGGAACAGAAAGACAAACACACAGACAAAATTTTGAACATTGATTTTTTGATGTGAGTCTGAGTACCGTATATTATATACTTTCATATGAATTTTGTGAAAAGTTGTTAATTTGAAATTTAGCAAAATATACATTTATGATAAATTTAATTAAAACTTAAGATATATTAATCAATTTATGAATTATTTTTATAATTATGATTTACAAGCGACCTACCTTTACATCAATAAAACGCGTATTTATATGCCTAATAATAGACGTGATCTGTGTAATAAAATTTATTCAAATCCATTCAGCCGTTTCAGAGCAGCAGTTGGAGTAACATAAGTAAGTAATAACATGTATACGCAACGCACACACACAAACTTCGTATTGAATTTTCTAAATGTTATCAATTATGTAGATATTACACATTTTTTTACTTTATTTTTATGATAAGATATATTGCAAAATTATTAAGAGCTTAAAAATAATAATGTGCAGGTAAACTCTATCTGTTTTGTTAAGGCTTACGCTTTGTTCAACGGTCCATGCTGTAGGCGCTAGGCGTCCAGAGCGCTTGTAAATAAGTCAGTTTTAATTAAAATATTTATAATGTCTAAAAATAAGAATATTAAATACCATTTCTGAATAATATACATTAAATAAAGAAATCGTTATATATTTTACGTTTATGGTATTTAATTGTGTTGATAATATTTTTTTCGGAGATCCATTACATTAGTGAATAGTGTACGTTTAAAGAGTCGCGCTGTTAATGGTTCTTTCGCTGCATAAGCTCAATTATAGCTAATTTATACATAGTAATATAATAATTAAATATGTATTTTTTAAAAACATCTATTAATAAACAATTATGTATATACCTCTTTTTCATCGGCGGCCACAGGGCGGTACCTCGGTGGCAGCGAGTTAGAGTCTGGTGGCGGCGCGGAAAATCCATGAACGTAGAGCAAAGCCGCCGCCACGCCACCAGCTATAGGGCCCGCCCAGTACACCTTACAAAAAATATATAAATTAATATATTAAAATTACTAGGGATGCCGCGATACGCCTTTTTGCTGATACGATACCGATACCGATGCTCTTATTAAAATATCGGCGATACCGATACCGATACGTTTATTGAATTCAAAAATTAATGAAGGTAAAATAAATAAAACACAAGTCAGGTTTTTTTTTTAATTAATATAAAAAGAACAAATAACAGGACACACTAAATAAAACCGTTCAAAACTATAGACAGGTTGAGATTAGTTGATATTTTTAGTAATTAAAATTGATGAGATTTTGATTTTGCGGAGAAAGGCGATTTCGCAAATCTGTTTGAATATTGTATCGTGGAATTGGCCATACAAATATCGCCGATGCCGATATATCGGCAAACTTCGAGTATCGCCGAAAAAATTACCAGAGTGTAGCGGGTTCAAATCCCGCTCGCACTTCTGATATTAACATACTTATCACTTGTCTTACCATGAAGACAAATATTGCGAGGAAACCTGCATATCTGAGAGAACCCAGAAAGTTTTTAAGGTCCACCTACCCGCAAGTGGCCCGCATATCCGTTCCTTCTCGAACGAATGATACGAACTTTCTCATTCACAATAAAAGTTTGTACTTTGTATTTAATATTGTTTTCTTTAGGATATTATGGCAATTTAAAATGTCCATCTTAATTGAACCTTAGGTAAGAGACCGTTCAAAATATTTGCTCACTATCCGAATGAGGCCACCGGACACTCCTAATAATAAAACCTCCGGGTCTAAATAAAGACAGAGCAAAGGATACTTATGGGTGGGTGAATCACTACTATAAACGAACTTTTAATGGTAGTATTTCGTATGTACCTACCCGAGACATATATTTCGTATACAGCTGTTGATTTTGAGGTCCTGAGTTTAGAGACTTTGATTTAAATAGTAAATGCATGTTGCGTCAAGAAATTCTCATCACATGTGGGTAGATACACCGTGCCTCGTGTGATGTTGGTGAATGACCGTGGAGGATAGATAGGTAATTATTTCAAGGATAAAACTATCATGGATAAATATTATCATGACTTATCATCATTTGATAAAAACCGGTTCTAAGACATCAAAATGGAGCGGGCCAGTAATACGAGTGTTAGCACTAAGTATTTATAAACGTCACGATCCTGATCGAATCATCAAATGAAATGCGGTATCATGAAATTGCAAAAAATAAAATAAATTATTTTTTCTCAATTTTATAAAATTAGATGAACAATCATAATATTATAATAGAATTTGGTATATGAAATATGACTAAAAAGAATTACGTACGTATATTTTTTTAACATTCTGGATGATATTTAAATATTAAAATACGAAACGGTACGAATAGGAGCTAATAATTGCCAATTTTAGTTATATTTTAATTAAATTTCACTTTTTAGTGAATTCTAAGTTTATTGTAAGTAATATTGTGGACTAAAGATAAGATAATCCAAAGTCACCACAATTTGAAAGTAACAGGTTCGTGTTTTATTTAAGTAAACTGGTTAAGCCGGAGATTAAAGTTATCATCCGTGTTTACTAACAGAATATATCTTTAGAAGATAATATGTATATGAGTATAACTTAATAAACATAAATGGTATCATTACCAATAAATCATAAAATGACGAATTTTATTTTATGATTTCTTATTTTATTGATGCAAATAGATTGGACTAAGTATGTTGTCGGCGGTTCTAAGAACAAAATATGTATGATTACAATACAACAGACCTAATTTACGAATTGAATTCGCAAATATGTCAAGGCCAGATGTGTGACATCAACAGTAATATAAGATGTAATGAAGTTTGTGAATTGGGAATAACATGCGAAGTAATGCTAAATATTCTTTAAGTTTAAGTGGTACCTACACAAAAGAAAAGACATTCAATCTAGTTCTTCGTTCTACTATGTGTGATGTGATACTTTCACAAAAATCGAATGGGCACGACATCCTAAGAAGGGTAAAAAATGTCCTGATAAGTGATAATAAGTTTTTATTTAATATTCTAGTTGGTACTTGGTACTAAGGAGGTGTTTTCATCTGATGTAAGATATTATTATAAAATATAAAAAATATTTTTATTACTAGGATTGGGTTACATTTTAACCTATTAAGTCTGTCAAATTATCTTTGTGGAACATTAGGAAAATTTATTAAAAGGCGAAAGGTGAACCTGATTCCTAGAGTGAGGTTAAAGGGAGTAAATGAATCATATGTAATAAACTAAAGGTAATAAAATTAAATTATACGCGTATAATTATATTATGTATAAGGTAAATTTGATTGAACTTGTATATCGCACGTACAAACGCAATTATTGTAAAGAGATAATGACGGTATGTATATATAACAGATGTTGATTGTACCGAATAGGTCCTGCGCATATTTGTTGTGTTAACTTCTGGTACTCGTACACTTATTGGAAACAATTAAACGTCTTTATTTTAATCTCGTTGATGACTTCATGTATAATTTCAATATAAGTTAATAAAAATTATGTCTATACTAGCGACCTCGCTTAGTTCAGGTTCTAATCTAAATTGTTCTTCTAAAATTAAAGTAGCCTAAGTCATTCCTTGTAACATCATCCAGTAAAAGTAATGTTAAAATCAATCCAGCCGTTTCCAGATTACAGTTTAAAAAAATGTTTTTCTTATACTTATGTACCGTATATAACTTATTAAAAATATTTTGATATTACAAACAGACTTTTAATTTCATTCATTATGACGAAACGTGTGGCGTAGTTTGTAAAGACCCTACTTTCTTGCGCCAGCGGTCGCGGGTTCGAGTCCCGCTGGGGGCATTCATTTGTTCAACTCGGATGTTTGTACTCCAGTCATGGGTGTATACATTTATAATATGTTTGTATTAAATCTTATATATGTAGTATATAAACTATCTTGTATTCGTAAAACAAGCTTCTTTCTTAGTTTATCACGGAACTATGTAGATGGCGCTATGTAAAATACTGTCCAACATATATATATTTAAAAAAGTCAGGATTTGGAATATTTTATTCTAAGAATATGTCAGAAAGAAACCATGAATATTTAATCATAAAAATAAAGCGCGATGCATGTTAATGATAAAGCAAAATTAGAAGCTTTATCTCTATACTTTCACTTTCCTACATGGGGAATGTAGAGATATAATAGAGATAAGATAGTGATATCATTGTGCATTATGTATATTGAAACTAAGTATTTTGACTATCGACCCTAACTAACCATGAGTACAAGTACATCTGTACGGTTGTCGTTTAATGTAAATATTTACATCACGCGTTAATGTAACTTTTAACCCCGGCATAGTGGAAAGTTCTGTTCAGATACCTAGAGCGCTTCCTCGAAACGATTAATATGTTGTTTGTTAGTCGTTTTAAATAACATGCCTAAATATATTTTAATATTCACAATAAGAGTAATGGAATTCATTTCAAATTTAAAATAGTTATCTAAGCCAAAACACCAATAGAATTTAGAGATATGATTAAGAATTTATATATAGATTTGGAAGATCTGGATTATATTGCTTTCACTTTAACTATAAAATTATTCATTTATTTAAATTCCAAAGAAGTAAAATATATTAAATATCATTTACTTAGTAAAGTTATGTGGATATGGATTTGATTCTAATGTGTTAAGTTTAATAGATAAATGCAATTATTATCTTAGCCTTCAAACACTACGGTCTACGGCGACTGTATTACCAACAAATACTACCTATAATTATAGTCAGTTAGTATGCTGACTGTACACAGATCAGATTAGTAATATAAGAAACTAATATTAATAATAAAGTGTTCTATTAGATTTACGTAAAAACATATTTCATATGCTAGCGAATAGCGACTAGCGACTAGCGACTCACCCCCGATACGTCCGAGTTCGTCCATGGATATACGTTTGAGCTGTTACTGTATGATAGCTATCATTATACTAAATTTCTCAAGTGAAGAAAGACTCAATAACTAAACTTGGCCCGACTCCACCGAGGCAGTTTAAATTAACATATTATAAAATATATTCCGTTAAACATCTTCAAAGTTAACTATTTCTGAACTGGCGCGAATATTTTACAGTAAAAACTTCTATTATTCCCGTCTCTTGTGACATTGTCGTGAACTATTCTAAAACAAAAACTGCGAAAATATCTGAAAGAAAATATTTATCACTATTAAGCAGTAGCATTCCTTACCCAATGATCATCCCAGTTGCTCGCGACGAGGGCCGAGCCGAAGGACCTGGCCGGGTTCATGGCGGAGCCGGTGTAGTCCACAGCCAGGAGGTGACCCAGCGTGACCGTCAGCCCGATGGCGAGGGGCGCTGTGGCTTTGCTGTCAGGTTTGTTAGGATCGCAAACCTGATGGCAGATAGTTAAATTGATTATGGACTCTACTACTTCAATCTCTATGAAGTATGTACTAATATATAAAGCTCGTTTTTTTGTTTATTTCTTCAGTCTGACTTGAAAAAGCTTTTTCTATATTATATGTAATTTTTCACTAAGAGCTATTAGTTTATCTGACATCACGATAATATGACTGTTAAAAGCGTAAACAATTATATAATAAACGAACTACGAAAAAAACGGGTAAAGCTTTGATTCTTGTATGTTTGTTTTTAATGGATAAACTAAAAAATGATTAAGTCAAAAAATTAAAAAGTATTTAATTCATAAACAATCAGGGAGCATGGACTGTATTTATTTTCAAAAATTTTAACGACGAGAATTTTAATAAAGTACCAATAGCCATTATTATTTGTAATACACTTAAAAGTTAAAACTATGTACCTACAACACATTTATAGTACTACTGGTAGGTACTACTATGAGTGCGTATTCTACAAAAAAGTCCGCGAGGCCTCAATGACGTAAAATGTATTTAAAGTACAAGTATGTTGGGACGCACCCGAGCGAAGCGAGGGAACGTCTCCAGTTATAATTCATCATATTTTGTTTTCTTCTAGAACACTTCCATATAAATATATCTTTACTTTACAAGTGAATTCAAAAATTATTTTAGTGAACTTAAGTTCACAGAGCTTAATGTTAAGCTTTTTACATTGGTAAAATTAACAGTGAATATATTGAATTAACTATAATTTTAACGTAGATATTTTTCTTATGTAATAATATATTTTTTTAATATGATAAGTTAAATGCAGCTAATAACTCGAGCAATTGAAATCAGGTTAACCAGAGTTGTCACGCGATTCTCAATTCACTATCCACATTTAGTATCAGGTCAAAGGCCTCGTAAGCGTGGATCCAATCTTCGTATAAAAAGCATACTGAGAACTGGTTTAGTTCACAAAAACCATTAGTAGGTACGGTATAAGGAAGGCCCAGTAAGATTGGGTAATGGTGTCTCAATACTTCCGTGAATTATATTTAATTACATAGCGATTTACCCTCGCTCCACTTTTGTATGTAGTTCTCAGAGATGTGCTATTTTTTGCAGTAGAAAGTATCCTATATTATGTTGTCATTTTACTAAATTTCATAAAAATCTGTCCAATGGTCGTTTCGTGATGCGGTCAAAGACAAACAGACAGACAGACAAAAAAAATTCAAAAATCTATTGATTCGATATCTGTATCGATAATAATTACTTCAATAATTAATTCATTAATGTATCTACTGATTCGACTAAGATTTTTATTAATGTAGATTTGTTTATTCACTTGGATATTTCTAGTTTATAAATCCTGTCATAGGCTATCTAATTCAATGTGCAGGATACATCTCAGGGTCGTGGTTGATGCATAATAAGTTCTGTATTTAGATTAAAATATATTATGTATGATGCGTTAAGTTGCACGAACCTACTTTTGAACGATTAAATCTGATTATCTAATTAACAAATCAATTAAAAAAAATTGAAATGAACATGAATAATACTAAAGAATTCAGTTCACAAAAACCATGTATAATTGATTCAATGAAAATGGCGGTAAATCCACATCTTTGTTAATATTACAAAAATTGATTTGACTCTGTACTTAAATACCATGAAACTAACAAAGCAAGCTTGAATATTTCAATGAGTGGAGATTAGCGCAGATTATATCGGCGTACTAATGACACCGGTCACGGAAGCTAATGCTTTATTAATATTCAAGCACTGTCATTAAATGATTTAACGTAAATAAATGTGATGTCTTTACTCGCAAAGCTGACTGAGTTCATAAATATGCTAAAAACTTACGTACTTCTTGCTGTAATGCATAAATCTATTTCCTTATAAATTACGAAGAACTTTGTAGTTCAAAAGCTGTTGTAAGCTTCGCAATAAATGCATTGTACTATAATAATAGTAAAAGTTGCTTACTTATAAAATAAATTAACGACGATAACCTGCTTTATTTATATTCTATTTACATCAAAAAACTTAGACTCAGATCGTATTCGGAGAATTAAAGAACCGCATTGTGCGTTTATGTGTAAGTGTAGGTATATGTATGTAGGTATATGATAAGGGTACCGGTATATGTGTATATAATATATATGATAAATGAATGATTTGTATACAAAATATGTCTTCTGAACATTTTATTTTTATATGTTTCCAGATAATAAAAGTGATTCAATAAATGGTACTTTTAGATAAAAGGATTATGTTGGCTTTCCCCACCAATATGCAGTTTTATAGTTGTTCGATTTTGTGAAATAGGTACCTTAAGTCCCTTTAAGTCCCAATTCAACAAAACCTATCACGCATTTAAACTCTTGCACATCGTCGTCGCTTAACCTTACTGCCCTTGACATACTTCATTCTTATAGAAAAAAACAAAAAACTCACCCCACAAACAACAAAAACGAGGACGAATCCCAAAAAGAACTCGATTCCAAAGCCTTGCAATTGCGTCACATTCTTCCCAAGTCCCGTAGTCCCGAGAGTACCAGCCACTTGTTCAGGAGTGAACGCTTTGAGGAGTCCCGAGCCGGCGGCCGCGCCCGCGCACTGCGCGATCACGTACAGGACTCCGCGGACAGGTTTTATCTTGCCTGTTGCCGCCATACCAGCGGTCACGGCAGGGTTTACATGACCACCTGATACGTGACCGATAGCCTGCAATAAAGAATAAAGCTGTTATAACTAAAACTTTGACTCTTCTTTATTCTATTACCACAAAAATGGATGTGTTAACTACATAGTATAAAACAAAGTCGCTTTTATATTTTGATGCGTTTTTTTTTAATAGATAGAGTGATTCAAGAGGAAGGTTTATCTATAACGTTCAGATTGAGAGAGACGGTCCGATTTTAAAAGGGGTTTTGTTTGTCCAATTTATGTTTGTTATTTTACAGAATCCTATTTGAAACAACCATAATAATGTATGAAGATAAAAATTAAACATCATTCATAAAAATTCATTTACAAACAATTATTTTAGTGTCCGACCGAATATTCGGTTTCGGTTTCGGTTTCGGTCGAGTTTCGGCAAAAAAACGAGTTTCGGTTATGTTTCGGTTTCGGCAGCAAACCTGCCGAAACTACGACCGAAACCGAAACTGCATTCGGGAGTTTCCGCGCTGTGCTCGGGTGTGTTCGGCGCGGTAAATGACATCCAAGCGACGATGACAATTGGCCGCGTCCACGTGTGTAATCATGTCGTAACCTGTTTATTTGCAGTGCATATAATATAAGAGTACCTCGAAAAGTAATTTAATATAACAAAAGAGTACCTAGATTATAGCAGAATCAAGTTTACCATAAAAAATTAAAAATGTCATTTATGTTGAAAATTAGGTAGCTTTGATATTATACTGTATTATAGATTAAATAAATAATGCTGAAAGTGGGAACTTATGGTTTGGTCTGACAAAGAAAAAAAGCTGCTGCTGGTTTTTACCTGTAAATATTTATTGATTTTCAAGAAATATTAACAAAAAGTAGAAAGAGTAAATGCACAATCTGTATGCTAATGACTTTTAATCACATTACTAGCATTTTCCGCGGCTCCACCCGCGTTTTAAAGACCCTAAACTAAATTTTCAGATTTCACATACCGCGTGACGTTTTACAGTCGGTCTTTAACAGTTACTCGAGATTTATCAGAAATGAGATATTTTTAGCGGTAAAAAGTATCCTATGTATTAGCCCGGGTAAACAGCTATCATCATACCAAATTTCATGCAAATCTGTCCAGTGGTTTTCTCGTGATTCGGATGCGGACAGACAGACAATAATTATAAAAACAATATATTTGGCCTCTATATCGATAAAACATATATACTTTCGACAAAGTAAAAAGTTCAAAAATAATCCTCCTTCTGGCGCAGTCGAGTAAAAATGTCTATTTCAATTTTTTACATGAAACATTTATTAGGTAAATTATTAGTAATGTCGTTTATGATATTTTAGCAGTAGAGTATTGAAGGATTTCTTGTATACAACTAACTCTAAAGTATTTAACGTAGCACTTAGCCGATTTTACCAGCTTATAGAGTTTGAAAAGATAAGAATTTTCACGTATTTAACTCATTTTTTTCAAAAAATGTAGTTTAGCAGGTTTTCGTAGTAAACCCTCGATATGTAAACAAACATTAGTTAGGTACATGGTATTTAGTGCATTAGTGGTGATAATTTTAGGGATTTAGAGTTTCGCGTTCAATTTAATAATTATTAAGTAGGTACCAATATAATAATTGTTTTTTTTACAAATTAACACTTATAATTATTATAAAAACCTACCTGGTTATCCGTATAAAATTAACACTTATATTTATTTTACTAATTAAAACTGACTGATTATAATACATTTTCTTCATTTTTCTCTGAAAACATGATCCTTATAAGAAAGTTTCGGTTTCGGTTTCGGTTTCGGCCGAAAGTGAGACCGTCGCCGAAATTCGGTTTCGGTTTCGGTTTCGGTCGTAAAAACCAGTTTCGGTCGGACACTAAATTATTTTTTTAATGAGTTGAAGAATCACCTAATTTATTAATCTTATCTCTATATCTGTTTGCAAGCAAGGTACTTCTTACTACGTATATGAATTATACAAATTTATTTTAATTAAATTCTAATTTGAAGCATTTGGCAAAAAGTATTACGTTAAATATCTGCAAAGTAATTACATGCAGTAAATATCTGTTAAAATATCGTATCATACGCCATGACAGGGACTAGGGAGATAAAACGTTAACTTAATCTTTATTATGGGTATGGCATCTTATTATAGTGCAGTAAATTTTTGTCATATCTCATTAAGCCATAAAATCGTAACATGATTAAAAAGGTTACACAATTCATGCATTAACAGTATTCAATACACAGGAATTTAAGAAATAAACGTTTTAGATTTTCTTACGGAAACTATAGCAAAGACAGCAAGACCGAAGGCAAGTGCAATGAGAACAATATCAGCGACAGCTTCAGTGCCGTGCGCGATGTTGACCACCGCTCCACAGCCAAATAAGTTCAACAGCAGGTTACCTAAGTAAATAATAAAGTAATTTGTTATAATATACAAGTAGCCATATGCCAATGTAGATTGACTTATGATTCTATTTGTCATCTTTGATACATACGTAAATTAGTACATTCTTAACACTTGATAATAATTTAAAAAAACTATTTTTCTTATCCCTTAGTTTATTGTGTAATATATAATATAAAAAAACAAGCGTTAAGTTTTTATAATTCGTTTCTACCTATTATTAACTACTTAAACAACACTAGAATAATATTATTAAAACTTGTAAGTTTTTTTGCAATTTTAGTTAATATATTAACCTTCAAAAAAACTAGGTTTTAAATTAGATGTACGTTTTTTGTGTATGTTACTCAAAACTGCATATTTTAATAGTAGTTGTTTTACCAACCGTGAAAGTAATTTATAAATTAAGTAATCCTATTTACCAACAAATTCCGCGAGCAATGCTTTGCTGATACCAGCCGCACCTCCAGACAACTCATCTAAGCCGAGTTTTGATGAAAGTTCACCCATTTTTCTGAAACAAAATAACAAAAAATTACTGATGCGTCGATTTGATTTTTTTTGCAAAGAGAGCATAATTGAGATAATTTTTATATTCTACAGCGAGCCGGCTTTATGAAAAATAAGCATATCTATACATAGATTACATTAATTAAATAAGGTATAGGCACCACTGGAAAAAGTAAATTATAAAGTCCTTAGAAACAAGTACCTATATGCTATTAATATTTTTTTTTTGCTTATATTGTCTAGCATAAAGTAGTACTTATTTTATATACGTGTTTGTAATATTCATTAAAAAATTTTATATCCAGTCTTTATTATTCTGCACTTGAACACGTTTAAAGGTGAGAAAAATCTGACGATTTTATCAAGATTTTACTCAAGAGCCGTTAAATTCTCCGAAAGTCTCTGGTGTCATTACTGCATTATAGGGGCCATTGCATTTGCGAATGTTATGTGCGTAATAAATGTGACTTTAGAATTTATTTTAATTTATTTATAATATTTTAAATTATAAAATGCCCAAGATATAAATGCATGCTGCGAAAAATGTTAAATTCTAGATAATTTTGGTTAAAACTTTTAAAAGCCATTTCCTCTACGCTCACCGTACTAGTTTATTACAGTTGACAGTACAATAATAGTTATTATCACTACGGTCTGTTGATTAAACAAACGTGTAGGTATGCTAATGCACTAGTTAATACGGAATTTGAACTGCAAGTGTCCTATTTATTTATGCATGTTACCAAACCGAAAGCCATAATTTAGTTCCATTTGATGATGGCATTTGAATCTTGAAAACTATGCGGGTCGCTGCGTAGTTAAATCAGATAACATTAGTTTTTCGCTGATTAACATTTTTTCACGGAAAGCCGGAGGGCTTACACAATAGTGGTAACAAAGGGCCGAGTCTGAACAATACGAGTACATTCGTGAAGTTATTAACGAGGAATAGGGAAATGAGCATGATTTGTGCCGGAAATAAATTATAGCAATTAGAAAGCCTGCAATGATAAAATTGTTGTAAAAGTATGGTTCGGTTGCTATAAAGGTATACTTATGTCAAAATACCATTCGTACACGGCGTCTATTTAATTTTGAGTGATGTATGCATTAGCTAACTCTAAGGTTTCCAAAACCAAGTTTCGTTACCAAGCACATACCACGTAAGGAGAGATTCGAACAGATATACATATGTAATACATTGTAATTTTTACGACTTTATGTATTTAAAAACATTCGCAAAACGATGCAAATGGCATGTGAACGTTGCAGATGTTGGCAGCGGTCCATATTTGAGTGCAACAGGAATATTCCAAGGCTTGCGCGGTTTGCCGTGACCGAGCCTTAGGTGACCTACACCATTGGACTTAAACGTCGACATTATGCCTTTCCAAAATGTTAATTATGTACTATTGGCCTCTATATTTATGTGCATTTTCCTCTTACACATCAATTCACGGAAAGTGCGTATTAAATATAAGACCTTAAATATTTTACAAAAGTTGAAAGTAAAATGTTAACTTAATACCAACATACACGAATTTCAGGTATTTTGAATGTTTAAATTACGTCATAATACAACACCTAAAGTTATGTCATGTTCACGGTATTTACTTTTGATTTAGATTTAGTTAGATCGCCTTTATGATAATAACTTGGGACAACAAAGGAATATACGTGAAGGTATTTCACGACATCGTCTCGTCTTGCGAATGTGCTAAGTGATGTAGTGTCAATTATTACAAATAAATTGAAACTTTGACTCAGTTAATTTAAGCTCCGTAATTAGTCATTTCATGTCATATATTCTTACTATGAGTAATGAAAATAAAAAATTAGATTGAAATCAAAAAATCTGTATTTCAAGCTATTTCCTCTGAAACATTGTTAAAAAACAACAACAAACTGTAGGTGACATTTTAAATATGTAAAAATTAGTGCATATTATAATTGATTTGATATGTAATCTCACCTCATAATCCGTTCAGCATTTTAAATATGGGAATAAAGACAAAAACATTTAAGACATTGGTACACAAAGAACGTATCTTTATTTATTGTAATCTAAAAATAATTATGAATTAAGTTTTAACATTTAAATTACCCAGTACATATAAAATGTTAATTTTTAATGGTAAAGTTTCGAATAAACTAAAAACAAGGTAGTAAATAATTAATAATTTGTATTAGAAATACTAAATTAGATTTTAATCGATGTAGTTGTATGTATACTTATATTGAGAGGGTAAATAAATATGTAGTACCAAAATAAATATATATTCTAGAAAGGCTTTAATGGATATGGAATGTAATGAAATATTCAGGATTTAGAACAACTCTATGTTAAGGTCGAATGTGTAAGCTGTGAAAAACTATGATTATAACAAAGGTTTGTCATGTTAACATTGACTAGGACCGTTGATTACAGTCATGCAGGACACCATTAGAAAAGTTCAAGGTAGAGTCTCTATAATATATATTCAGGATATGCCTACTGATATATAACAGTCGATATGAAATTGATAATTAGTGAGGTGTTTTGATGTTAGGTAGATTTTTCGAAAACTTTAAGTGTAAACGTTAGTATAAAACAGGTATTGTTATTAACAGATAGCTTTATTAATATATTTCAGACAGAAAGTCAATAAAAGTTTTATATTTAGATACATTTCTTGACAGCAACAAATATTTTGTTTATATTACAGAAAATGAGATGAATCTGTATATTGTCCTAAGTAGGTAATACCTGTGGTAATATCCAATATCTAAACCACGAAATTGTTATACCTGCTCTGTGATCTAAGCTGTTTAAAGGTATAAGTTTAACAAACATCATCTTGATAATATTCAATAAAAATAATATAAAACATATTATGACAAATTGACGTAATTTACGTAACAAAAATATTCTATGATTATAACTCTATATATGACACCTCCGACGTATATTTTCTGACATTAATCAATCAAAGCACCTACTCTTCCATCAGCGTTGGAAATCTACCATTAAGGATTATTAGATATATATTAGATATATATGATAAAAATATAATATTGACTTTTTATGGACTTCCAAAATAATTTTGACAGGTTATTACGAAATTCTTACTAAACATATTATTTAAGTATACGAAATTGTTTTATATTGGCTTTTAGGCATGATCTTCTTTCAATTGATTTTCCAATGTGGGAACCGAGTTTGGATGATACCGGTATGGACATGTTGATGAGACGGAGAGGGCTTCTGGAATAGACGATTATTTTGTCCTGTTACATAAATTGTACCAGTATAAAAAGAAAAGCGTATTAAAAAATTACCAAAAATTTTAACGT
This sequence comes from Boloria selene, assembly GCA_905231865.2. Lineage (NCBI taxonomy): Eukaryota > Metazoa > Arthropoda > Insecta > Lepidoptera > Nymphalidae > Boloria > Boloria selene. The sequence goes on from HG993133.1 coordinate 7,863,226, forward strand.
TTTTATATAAAACATATTATTTTGGAAAAAGTAATGTTTTATTTATTAGTAAAAATCTCCTAAAACCGAGTGGGAGACGTTTACATTATCTCACGTTTAAAGTTTGTGGATAGGATGAGCAAATCGCTATTTACTATAATAAATATCGAGCCATTGATTGATAAATTCAGGCCCAATATTATTTTCTTCCAAAGCTGCCGTCATGAGGCCGAAATTTTTTCGACTATATTATAACTGTTAAATTTTATTCAAGCGTCCATTAGGATTCAATTTCGTATCGTGAGCGTATAAATAAATATCGCTATGTCATAATTACGTATTCTCATCGTGTTTTAAATATGCTTAAATAGGCTTACACTTCTTATTTTCCATTATGTATGTTCTTATATATAATATTTTACACGTACGAGACATCCCGCGCTTTGCAGAGCTTTAATTTCGTTACAATCATAATTCCAAATTTAGATTTCCGGAGTAAGATATGATTGTTTTTAATTTTATTAATTATAGCCGTATAACCGGATATGGCATATAAATTATTAAAAAATATGATTAAAATATCTGCTATCTATATACTTATTTCAATAACTAATCACTTACGATATGAAAGCAGTAAATATTAAATAATACCTCGTAAGTTTCTGGATATATAAAAATTTTTTTACTAATTATTACTTTACTATTTATATAATTAAATAAAATTAATTCGTTTTTAAAAACATCTACAACAAGCAAAAGTTTGTATCTACCTACTCGATTATAAAGTACGTAGGAGAGACCGCCCGCGCTTTCCTTGCCATTTTTCATTTTAAACATAAAATTATATTAAAGCTTTTTGATTTACCGGAAAAAGTAGCATCTCATTCTTCAACTCGTAAATTATATTTATGCACAAAACCGGTCGATTCGTAGCTGTATTGCGTGAAAGAGAGACATAAATAAGCCAACCAAATAACAACATGCTTTCTTTTTAAGACGGGGATATACGCCGTTGACCTTGCTCGATTGGGCGTTGCCGGTAAAAATTCCCCGCGCAACCCCGCGCCTCCCGATAATATATACGCGCGACCAGCGCGCTAGAATTCGCGCGTAGTACGGCACAGTGTAACAACTAACAGCTGTTGCTTTGTTAGACATGGTTCTATTAGAGGTGTTCGCAACGGCAATATATTGATAAGGCGTTATAATGATAGCATTTTTTATCAACTAATGCAATTATAAAAACGACACTAATAATAATAGAAAAAAGAGTATTTAATACATTGAAAGTTTTATTATAAAGCATTATCTAGTTAAATAAAGTTTATTTAAATATCATAAAAAAATATTTTTTACATAATTAAAATAATAATTATTTATATCTATTATTAATTTATGTGTACAATATGTAGATACAATTTTTATCACTTATAATCACAGTAAATATATATAATTGCACACACCGATTCTCGTCCGATCATCGAAGTTAAGCAACGTCGGGCGCGGTCAGTACTTGGATGGGTGACCGGTGGGCCTGGGAACACCGCGTAACGTTGGCTTTTTGTTTTTAATTTTGTAAACATTCATTTTATTTCAGTCCTCAAACAATATTGTCAAATTAAATATGTTGTTTTATACTTATTGTTTTAATATATGATGTTAAACTTAAAAATATTATATAACGCTGTTAAGTCCTGAATCGCGCTATCAAAATATTCTAACTCGTTGAATATATATACAATGTTGTCGAACGTCCAAGTGTACTCGCTTCGGCAGTACATATACTAAAATTGATGATCGATACACAAAAAGTGTTTGTAGGTTCACAACTTTCAGTTTCACCAGATAGGAACGAAGTTCTTTATTATAAAAATGTTATTAATTTTAAGTTCTATTAGCGGTATAAAGAAAAAATAAAAATATGTTGTGGCTTCCGGAAAGATGGTGGTGCCTTTTGTGGTGGTGTAGGTTTTTGTGAGTCTGTAGATGTTTGTGTTTGTGAGGTTGATCTGAATTATTAACAAAGTTATGGCTATTTGAAATTTAGGGGGTAATTGAGGGTTTGTCTTATTACAAAAAATCAGTAGGAACTAAAGTAAAAATAATACTTTAAAATTAAATTAAAAAATAATAATAATAATAAATAAAAAAGCCTTTTATTTTCAGTTTTACAAAAAACATGAACAAAAGAAAAGATTTAACTATCGTGTACTTTATACAATTAATACCTATAAACAGTGCTATGTTTTTTACAAAAATATGTGTGAGTACAGCTCGTGTACTTATTGTAGCAAACTGTCATGGTGTGTGTGTTTAGGGATACCTGCTCCAAATCTTTATCCCATTTTTTAATATGATGAAGGTTAAATAAAATAATTATTTTTAAAATTTAAATATATAATTTGTAACGATTAAAATATGATAATTACTCCTGAGGATATAAAAAATTACTAGTACTGCAATTTTGCGGATTTCATTTCGTCATACGGATTTCATTTATTTTTAATATAGATAGTGGTGAGGGTGATCAAATAAATATTGTCACGAAGATTAGTCAACTACACAGGATATTTACTATAGTGCACAAATGTACACTAAAACGTGAAATAAAAACTTAAAAAAAGTCTTGATAAAATAACACTAAAACGTAAAAAACACTTTATTGGTAGTTTTCATTGATAGATGCTTGGCATCATTAAATAATACATACTCATTTTTGCAATTAGCACCCCGATAAACCTCGAAAATGACACCCTGACCCATGTAATTGTTTAAAAAAAACTGGATGTCCGCCATCTTGGATTTGAAAATGGACCTCATTTTCGTAATCAGCGCCCCGAGAAACCTCGAAAATGACACCCATGTTATTGTTGAAAAAAAACCGGATATCCGCCATCTTGGATTTGAAAATGGATCTCATTTTCGCAATTAGCACCCCGAAAAACCTCGAATATGACACCCGTGTTATTGTTAAAAAAAACCGGATGTCCGCCATCTTTGATTTAAAAATGGACCTCATTTTCGTAATCAGCACCCCGAGAAACCTCGAAAATGACACCCATGTCATTTTTGAAAAAAAACCGGATGTCCGCCATCTTGGATTTGAAAATGGACCTAATTTTCGTAATCAGCACCTCGAGAAACCTCGAAAATGACACCCATGTCATTGTTGAAAAAAAACCGGATGTCCGCCATCTTGGATTTGAAAATGGACCTCATTTTCGTAATCAGCACCTCGAGAAACCTCGAAAATGACACCCATGTCATTGTTGAAAAAAAACCGGATGTCCGCCATCTTGGATTTGAAAATGGACCTCATTTTCGTAATCAACACCTCGAGAAACCTCGAAAATGATACCCATGTCATTGTTGAAAAAAAACCGGATGTCCGCCATCTTGGATTTGAAAATGGACCTCATTTTCGCAATTAGCACCCCGAAAATCCTCGAAAATGACACCCATGTCATTGTTGAAAATAAATATCGTGAATATAGTTGCAAGTCCTCTAAACTTTTGACTGTTAGCTAAACTTCTCCCGTGAGAATTTTGTGTCTCGCGCATCGTAAAATTTCACTCTCATAAATTTTTCATAACGCGCCTAAAGAAGTATAACTTCAACATGAAAGATAAACAGATTAAATTTTATGTTACCTATGGCTCAGTAGACGTAACTTCGTTACAGGTTCTATTTCCAGACTTAGTCCTTATAATAAAGTCTAAATTAAAACTTCTCTTAGTCGATACTATATGTATACTAAAATTTTTAAGTAAAAAATTTACAAGTCAATAAGGTCCAAAATGCGCCATTTATTTATTTCATTTTAATATAGTTTTAAATACAAATGTTTTAGAGCATAATTTAGCGCACACGACTCGTGACAATTCTGTTCACGAATTAAATAAATAAATTTCTAAATTGGTCCTGCGGTTGCGGAGCAAACAGTCACAGGTCCGTTCAGCACAACGCCTCGTCCTGCACTGATTTACTGGGCGACAGAGGGTGTTCTCTCGCGGCTTACGTGTATGAATTACGTAAAAAAATCATAAAAAATAAATAAAACAGTTATTTGAAAAAATAATCGGAGATCATATTAGGTGTTGTATTATTTAATATGCTGAACGCAATAAAAAAATCTTGTTTTTGATAGTTTACGAGAGAAATGATATGAAAAATTGTAACAGAGGGTACTTAGCATATTTATTTATGATATTTATGTTGTTTTTTTTAACTTTTTAAGCGGAAGAGATAATGCTGTATATGCTGTAGAATAACATACATTTTTTTAAAATTTTTTCCTATTAAGATTACAGAGAATTCAAATACAAAGAAAGTCCAATTTACATATATCGCCGCCTTAAGAGCTTATACTCTTGCTTCCCTTGGGTGGGTCTTTAGGTAGGTACGTTTTCTTTTATTTTTTAATTGGAATCCTAATTTTTTTTTCTAAAATAAAAGTAGCCTAAGATTCTCCTTATAAAATCCTTTTTTTTTTCAAGTGAAAGTTTTGTTGAAATCGGTCCAACCGTTTCGGAATTATCTGGAACAACAGGCAGACAAAAAGACAGACAGACATAAATGTAAAACGTTATAAGTAACGTATGTACCTATAAAATTTCATGTAGGTATATTTAGCAAATAAATGTTGCTTTGATTTACATTAGTCACTATTATAAAAGAATGTCCTCCGCCGCGTTTGTCTATCTGTAAACTCAAAAAACTTTGTAGTGACTAGTACCCAACTTGCTACGCCAGCGGTCTCGGGTTCTAGTCCCGCTGGGGGCATACATTACATTACATTTGTTAAGCACGAATGTTTGTACTCCAGTTCTGGGTGTTTATATTTATATTATGTATTTATTTAAAGTTATATATGTAGTATATCAACTATCTAGTATCCGTAACACAAGCCTCGCAGCTTAACACGGAACTAGATAGCATTGTGTGTAATAATATACTAATATATTTATTTATCTATTATACTGGACCGATTTTTATGCTGTATTCACAAATGGACAGAGTGGTTCTCGAGGACCTGCGACCAGTGACTTCGCGCTCAATCTAGGGATAACTGAAACTAATATAACTGAAACTAATATAAGTTTAAGAATTCTTTATTAATTGTTAGATTTATGTGTGACAGTTTTTAGTATTGTTCTTTTATGCTAATAATATATATATATATATATATATATATATATATATATATATAAAAAAAATCGGTGTCAGGCATCAAGTCGTAAAGGACACGTAGGTTCGCTCACGGGTGAAGCGAAGTTATCAGTGACCTTATTGTAAAACCAAAATGGCGGACTGTTGTTTATGCACCGCCATGTTAAGGATATCAAATGAAAGGGTTGGCTGAGAGGAATAAATTAAAAAAAGAAAGAGAATAAATTAAAACATTAAAAAAAGTTTAAACGTTTAAAAACAACAAGCTTATATTCAAATGCTCTTAACAAACAAGGCGAATAATGTGAGTACAGAAGTACGCAGTACACGCATACTTTTTTTATCGATAATATATTTGAATGCTATTTACTTATTCGCCAAGCGTAAGGAGTTTCCTGATTCTAATTTATCTAATGTTTTATATTCCTTGGTCACGCAGGGCGAATAGTACCTACTTGCTAATGCAGTTAGTTCAAATATAATTAATTTAGACAGGAACTTGGTACCTTATCCGAGGGAACGAATAGCTGTTGCTTATTCATAAAATGGTGTAAGTTACCGTTACGAAATATGTTTTTGAAATTCAACACTTGATATTATTGGAGTGTCCATTGTTCATTTAAAAAAAATGCTTGAATTCTAAAAATAGATTAGTCATCTGTTAAATCAGTTTTTGCATCTAAACTAATATGTACCTTTTAAAATACAATGCATTTGTAATGTATATCTAGAGTACTAGCATTTCCCACGGCTTCGCACGCGTTGTAAAGACCGGATACCAAGTTAATTTTGAGTCGCGCGGTATTACCATACCTCGCAGAACTAACGCCCTTCCCATTTTTGCAAAATTTTTAATGATGCTCTGCTGCTATTAGTCGTAGCGCGATGTAAGCCTGTATAGCCTTCCTCGATAAACGGACTATCCAACACAAAAAGAATTTTTCATTTCGAACCAGTAGTTCCTGAGATTAGAACGTTCAACCAAACAAACAAACAAACAAACAAACTCTTCAGCTTTATAATATGAGTATAGATTATATTATCTGTGGCTTTACCTTTAATATAGGAAACGTTCGAATCTATAAGTTTACATTTATAATATTTTTATTGCAAGTGAAAATAATGTAAGTTTAAACTACTACCTAAAAATAACATAAGATAAAACATACGAGAAGGGTATTTGATAGTTTAAATAAATACAAAATGTTCGAATAGTTTACCGGCAACAAACAAGCATGTAATGCAGATCTTTACGATTTGCGTATCGTTGCAGTGAAGCCTTGGACTGGTCGTAACCATAACGTGAAAAACATTTCGCTAGTACGGACGGTGCCAATTCTAAATACTGAACTATTTTAAAATTAGTACCTATTGGTTTCCGCTGATACGTGTATATTTTTAAAATAAGCTTTATGTTATATTAAAAAAATACATTGTATGAAAATTTGCAAAGTAGGTTTTATATATACATTATACCTGTACATATATTTAAAGGTATTCGATAAGGAATTTATTAAGAAAATATTGCGCCAATAATGATAATGACTACATCTTAAAGTATAACATGTTTGTTTCATGAGCATCTGCTTCCTGTTGAAAATGAATGAATTTAGTAACGCTATAGCTATGCCAGATGTTCATTTGTGTCTATGATGATGGTGTAAAGGTAAGGAAGTTTATGTAAGTACGTTGTTTTTACCCACGTGATAATGACTGATACAAAAAATATATATATTATTCACTATAATTGTATGCTACAAAAATCTGTATTTTATAAGTTAATGAATGGTGTTTTGGCGCTATACCAGAGTGATGCTGCTCGTATTTGGTTAGTTTGATTTGTGCAGTATCAAATATGTGTAAATAATAGGTATTTAATACTTTGTTAGGTTTACGCGAATATTTGACAATATAATTATTTTTTTGGATATCACGAAAGCCGTTTTGTTTTTAACCGACTTTGTATATATATACATACATCTATACCTACATATAAATAAAATTGGAGTGTCTGTTTTTAATTTCAAATGACAGCTTTTCACTAAATGCATATGAAAGTATGAATAAGATACTAGCAACAAAAAGCCAATTTTTAAAATGTTTGTCTGTCTGTTTGTTCCGGGTAATCTCTGAAATGGCTGGATCGATTTTGACGCGACTTTCACTCGCAGATAGCTAAAGTTATATGGCGCAACTTAAAGTACTTTTTAACCGACTTTAAAAAAGGAGGAGGTAGAAATTTTATTTAATCTAGCGGAATCCGTGGCTTCGCTGACGCTAAACCTACGGACGAACCCGAGCGAAGCGAAGGTGAGTCACTAGGTTATTTAATAAATTGATATGAAAAATCCAATAACAACTCATAAAATGAAGGACATCAAGGGCACTGTCAATGGCGTTGAGGACAACCAGTAATATCTTACATGATTTCTTATTACCTATCATAAATCTAAGCAACTACAGCGAAGTTAAGCAATTATCTTGAGTATTTGTACCTTAATGTTAATTTATGTTGTGCATATTATCTATACATGTATATGAAAAATTCTAACTTAGTAGAATCTGTACATTAAATACGACATATTATTTTGAAATACGACATATTTTTTCAATTGAAATAGTCATTATTAAAGATGATTTTTTGAATTTTTGTCTCTCTGTCCGTCGGTAACGGCATCACTAGAAAACCGCAGGCCAGATTTTGATGAAATTTGGTATGATGAAAGCTGGCTATTAACGTAAGGACTGGGGACAAACCCATGCGGAGTGAGTGTGATGTGCTAGTAAAAATATACTTTTATAAAAGGTATTTATTATCTATGCTTCTAATTCTTATTGTGTTCTCAGTTCTATAAATATAATATTATAGATTAGAAAACAACAAAATTTAAAAATAGATTATTGCAAAGCATTACTTTTACAGATAAAGATCATTATTTAATGTTTTCCTTATTAATGAATCTGTCGTAAGTTTTACATCAGTATGATGTATGAGTTTATTCAACTTATCTTAAAGAAAATTATTTAAGGAATAATCTCTTTGGAAGTAAAGAGCGTTAGCGTCATGCTTGCGCTGGCCAAATATGTGCGGATTATAAATATGTACCTATTATATACAGATAGTGATGTATTAATATTTTAAACGAAATCTTGATTATTTTTAGAAGACTTATCATAAATGAATACGATTCATAAATATAATATATATTATCTAGTCACAAATCACAATAATTAATTAAACACAGTTGTTTCTCTCTAATCTAATCTAATACTCGTAGTACTTTGAAGTCCGCCAACCCGCACTTAGCCAGCGTGGTGGTCTGTGGACTGATCCCCCTTGGAAGGGGTCCGTTTCCAGCAGTGGGACGTAAAAAGGGACTGAATACAATGTTTTAGTTACCAAATTATAAATTAGGAACCAGTTTCAAATTTTTGGTTAAAAAATAATACAAGCCGCAATGGAATTCATAATGTGTTATGTGATCAACATCAAGTGACGTGTCATCTTACATGAAGAGAGACAAATATTCATCGGACAATTAATATCTGTTATATTGAATATTGATTGACCGATGAATAATAATCCATCACAAAAATAAATTAGTCTAGAAGGAATCCCAATGTCACCTCTCAAAAGCTAGCCACAATACGTACATAGTATGTAGATTGTAGGTATGTCTCTGACTATAGTAGTATTGTCTCTGACTATAGTAGTATAGGTTTCAACCTTCATTATTCCATAACGCGCAAACGCAGGTTGCGTTTTAACTTTATTGGAAACATTACATGATTACTACACCATTAGCTGTTCTCACCTTTTATATACATGTATGCAGAAAATCCTATTTTAATTAAGATCCTTTTAGAAAAATAAGACGTACTTAGACAATGACAGGCAACTATGGCACGCGATAATTATACAATATTTATTAATGGAAAATAAGTCTAGGTGTTTTGCGTTCGTGTCATGCAAATATATAGAGGATTAATTGAAAAGACGAGAGATGCATGCGATATTCCTCGATTTATTCTGGTGTTATTCTTTTTGATAACACGTAGTACATACCTATCTGATCATATTATTTACATCATACATTAACATGGACTAATTCGGTTGTAAAGTTTTGATTGTTTGTTTATGAATCGAAAATTATAGTTTATATCATTTTTAAGATAGAAATATATAAGTTCTGAATTCCTTAAGTTAACCAGTTTTATTCACAATTACTTTACACAAGGCATATTAATAAGGAGAAATAAAAATCTATTAAATTCTAAATAATCAATAAATATTTCATATATGTTGATTAAATATTGAAAATGACTTTATTAGTATTTAATATAAATCTTAAATGTTTTAACAAAGTTAAAGCAGTTGCAAGTTGTAGGACAAAGATCCTGTTAACAATTTAATAGACCACCACGCTGTAGGTAATTTTCGAGTGTCAATTCGGGCCGCAAGTAATGGACACAAATGGCAATGAAGTAATAGAGCGCTTCCCTCGGGCAAGGCGCGCCCGTTTGCAACAATGTTGTAATATATCACCTTTGTGTTTTGCAAATCAATACAGCAGTAGTTGGAAAAGTAATAAATATACCGGGAACACCCTTAATGTCACCCGCACCCATTTCACTTAAATAGATTGTGTATAAACGTCTGTTCTTAGAAGGTTAAATTATTATTTATTTTCTTTGAAGACATGCTATGTTTTTACATGGAGATTTACGTTTCATTTTCAGGTAATTTACATAAATTGTGACTGTTAGAAAATATAAAGTTCCTGTTTAATAGAGGCTACAAAACGCTTAAAGGCCAGCGTAGAAAAATAAATAAATAGATGGAAGAGCGAATTGCAGATAAAAAGTGTAACAAAATTTTGGTGCGTTTGAAAGATTATACTTTACTAGTATTAGATGGTTCGATGCATTGTGATGCATGTGAGATTTGAGGTGCATGTGAGATTTGTCTAAAAATACTAATACAATGGACAGATGGAATGGAAGATGGAGTCTGCTGCTGTGGAAGATGCTAGCTGGTTATCCGAGTCAATATTAAGAACAATTTTTACTGTGGGACCATATTATCGAAAAATGAATACCATCTTGTGAGTGGTACTAACCGTTAACACTTATGTACTTGTAGGGCGAGCACGATCAGAGTGAGGTCAAACTTTACTTTTTAATATAGGTATTAGTACGAGATCCGGCTGCAAAATCTCTACGTTCATAGCGTAGTTAATCGAATTCACATTTTTACATACATTCATGATTAGGAGAATACATTGATAACAGGCTGCCAGTCAATAAGTGGCCGCAAGTGATTTTAATTAAATTTATTTTAATTAATTTTTGAAAAAAAAATTCGTTCACTTATTTTTTAAATAAAATATCATCCACATCATAGCAATGTATGTAAATAATCCGAAAAACGATGGGTGCCGTTGCACACTCGGCCGCAACTACTTAGCAGCCAGGTGAAAACAGGTAATATTTTGGTGTATTTATACGTTCATGACGTATACGCTTGTTTTTTGTATAAAATTAAAGCTATTTTTTTTTAAATACGATGATATATCGCTGCCTATGAACAAATGACCGCAAATTAGGGCTGCTAGCTGTTAAACACTCGAGGTATTCGAGATAAAGTCTAACTCTCTTTGAGTTGAAGTTTGAGAGAGCGCGTTAACAGCAGAGTGAGGTCAAACTTTACATTTTAATATAGAGGTACATATACTTATAAATCTACAGATTTATTAAGTGACAATTACAATAGATTACTATTTCCTTATTACAAAATATTCGAGTTATTGTTACCAATGACTCTATTAGTAACGTTTGTCGATTCGCTCCCTGGCACGGAACCGGTACCGAATGTTACGGAAAATCCCATAATACCTACAACTTATTTTTAAGGATATTCAAGGTTAAATGCAAAACTATAAAGAAATTTTTGCATGTTTGATGTGATGACTACATTATTAAAAGATAAATGAGATAAACTAGCAATATCAATGTAGTTTTTCTTCTATAATATTCCTACAATAAATCAACAAATCTGAATTATTTTAATCAGTAAACCAGTAGATACGTATATAAATAAAATTAGAACGTAGAACTTAATATATCAAATTAACAGGTTTTCACTATTTTCAAAAATGTTGTTGTCTCAGAGTAGTACAGACAGACAAAAACATTATAAATTGTGTTTTATAGGTACCGTATATACATAATATAATTCTATATATAGAAAATAAATGAGAAAATATAAATAAATATAAATATAATATTATATATAATGCATTTATCAAAAAATATTAAAAAGATTAGATGAGTAAAACGCTGTTATTTTGACATTACAAACAGACACATCAATTTCATTCATCTGTAACATACCTACATGAAAATTATTATTAATCTAACATACCTACAGCTATCCTAATAAGTTTTTTAAAATTGCTAAACTCATTGACTGTATCTATTCTATATTATGACCATACGGTACTTACATCAAAAAATCTATTTTTAAAATTTTTGTCTGTATGTTCCGGCTAATCTCTGAAACGGCTTGACAGATTTTGACGGGACTTTCTCTCGCATATAGCTAATGTTATAAAGAGTAATTTCGGCTACTTTTATTAAAAAAAAGTATTTTTTTAACTAGCGGAACCCGCAGTTTCGCTCGCGCTAAAGCTAGGGACGAACCCGAGCAAAGCGAGGGTGAATCGCTATTTGTACATAAAACGATAAACTTTTAATACTACGATATTTAATTATAATAAAATCTTTACCGTAAGCGTAACTAATGCCCTTAACGGTCAAAAAATTTTGAAAGACATTGTCGTTTATGCATCGTTTGTCTTGGAAGAATATCTGAGGTTTGTGTGCTTTTGAATGAAAAATTCTAGCGTAAGAAAAAAACATGAATTGTCTATAGTTTACACTAGCTGCTTTTTACACTCATAAATCATTCAAAATCCTATAACAGTTATAATTATTGTTAAAACAAAAATGTATATTATATTGTTCGTAAATGAAACCAAACTAAACAACAAAGTGAATGAATCGCCCATTTTTAATGCGTGCATATAGGGTCATTTCGCCTGTTCGCGTCCAATTAGTGCAGTTGGCAAGTTTAGAGGAGAAAATTAAAATGTCCCAGCACTAATTTCAATGAAAAATTTATGTAATGTGTTCATTATAATAGTCTATTTTAAGATAACTTTCAGTTTTGTTCGAAACATCTTGTGTTTTTTTATTAAAAAGACAAACTTTAGAATTAGGCGATTTACCCACTTCGCGCCCATAAAATCCAATTTGCGTCCACCCGCTGGACCACTTGGCGTCCACCAGCTTAGAAAAGGAATTAAGGGATGATATTTTTATAATAATGTAAAGAGAGATTGGATTTTAATAATTAATTTATTAAATAATTACAGTTATTTAAAAATTTACATATTAACATTAATAAATCACTTTAAAGAAAATAAAAACACATATTCTTCTAAACATTGACAGAACTTAAAAAAACAAATTAGGTACCTATGTAGAAAGGAAATATTAATTGCACCTTTTAAATTCAACAATAATAATTAATATCAATATAATTCACCCTAAAATCAGACGGAATGTAAATAAGCTAAAGATCAGCCTTGATTAATAATAAGTTTTTGGCTAAATTGTAGAAAATAAAACAAAACAATAATTTGGTCTAATCTTACTACTAAAAAAATGTTAACTCTTAATAATTACCTATAAGACAATGTATGATTATTATAGCCCTAGAATTTTAATTAATGACACAAGTCACATTCAAAAGATTTATCTTTGGCCTCTAAATAACTTAATCCTACTAATCGCGTGCATTTCAGATGATACCATCTAATACACTTGTCACAGCCAATGTTTTTATCATCGTCGTCTTCTACGTCTGAAATTAGTATATCGTCACATTCAGGACATTTCACTCGTTCCACTGCTGGTAAATTTTCTTTCTCAATTTCCACATCTACAGTTTTCTTTGTCACTTCTTGAAGAGGATGTATTTCCTTTTTTCGTTTCGGAGCAGTTTTACGAACCGTTTGAGAGTGTTTTAAAGTATTTTTCTGTTTTTGTTTTTCTATACGTTCTAACTTTCTTTTTTGTATTGCTGCCTGCTTTTCGTTCTTGATCTGCTCTTTATCTTCATAATACTTAAGTAATAAATAAATTCTGGGACCGGTTTTTTTACTCTATCTGGTCTAAGCCCACTGATTTTGTCTAGTATTGTGGTCTTGGGAATAGCATATTCTTTGCATATTTGTCTTACCGATTTCTTCGTCTCTCAAATTTCATTCAACGCTTTCCTTAAATCTTCTTCTGTGTATGTTCTTTTTTTCTTCTTCTTTCTTATCTCTGAAGAACTCATCTTAAACAGAAAAAAATAAGAATTAAAGAAATTACTCATTTATTCATACTTTGAATGAAATGAGTAATTTCTTTCAAAGTAAAAATTTTTCGAATATGTATTAAACTTGTAGTCATAATCAAAAATGTACCACAATATGTAATGTATATTCAAAAATACCTACAAACAAATCAATTAAAGTAAGTAAGGAATTAATTAAAAAAATGGACGCGATTTGCTTTTGTTATTATTCCGTGTAGGTATAGCTTGCGTCCATTGTGGACGCAAAGTGCAAGTTTTATAAATTCGGTGTAGTAATTCGCGTCCACCTTATTTTAACTATTAACTATAAAAAAAATATGCAAATTCATAATTAATATAATTCCTTTTATCATTATCAACGTCTAGAAACAGCTATATATACAAAATACATATATAACAATAAAAGACTTACCTTCAAACGCACCGCTGCCCACTATTTTTCTCTCATAATCCCGCGCATCCGTGCTGTCTTGTTGAACAGCCGTCACTAAGTTTTTTTTCTACACAGGATTGGTTGGACTCACGGAACTTATGTCTATGTGTGCGTGCCTCTTATACATTGAGGTATTGCCGGTAATGACTTTTCGACTTATTGGTGTGTTAGTATACTTAATTTCGAGAGTTTTCAAAGGGAGATCCGTAAAACGGTCGCGAATTGGGCGATGGACGCGAAAAGGCGAACTTACCCTAATTGTACTTAATATTATCATAATAATTACGAGTGTAACGTAGCGTTTTAATGTGATGTGATTGCTTTGAAAATAATAGATAGCTACTAAACTTCGTGCGTTCCGACGAGAAAAGGTACTAAGGCAAAGTGTTATTATTTAGTTTTTTTTGGTCTTCACTGCGATAATGGAGGATCGAATGTAGTCCCGCATCACGCGCGCTTGACGTCGAATATAATATTATGTAATTGTATACCAAGAATTGAGAAGGTAAATCGTTTGGGTTACGCTCTACGAATCCCCATGACGCGGTAATTTTGGAATAAAAAAAATTAAATCATTTCTTATTAACAGCGGGACCAGAAAGAGTAGGGCTTGGAACAAGTAGTTTTGTGGGTTTTTTGTTCTATATTGTTATAGAGGTTCTTCCAATTGTGGTGTTTTTATATATCTGAGTAAACTAAATTACTGTAAATATAAAACGAATTAAATACTTATGTACATATGTACATAATAGTCTTATTTTTTAAACTGTGTTTAGAAGATTAAGCGTAATTTAAATAATAGGTAGTAACTAGTAACTACATGTATTACAATATAATATAATATGTTATATACAATACGTATACCTATTTATTATCTACATATATATGTGTAATATATGTATGTATGTATCTATGTATAAAAAATGCCTGTGTAATATACCTGTGTCAAAATAAGTTTAAGTGAACAATCCTATTTAGATACGATCTTTTTTCTGTAGTAGGTATATATATACATTTTATCACACATTGTATGTCTAAAAAAGACAAATAATTGCATGAAACGGGTTATCATGACATACATATCTCAGTGTTTGTGTAGCGCATACATAACGATAAAATGACACTTTTTTTACATTATTTCAGTAGTCCGGCTGCTGGATTAATTCACGGCTCAAGATAAATGTTTGTATATTATGTTTATATGACCGGAAGACATACTATAAAGAATATAAAAAAGTAAATATCTACTTTTAAATTTATATTATATTTGAACACTTAATTTTTTAACAATATTGTAAAAAGTTGGGGATCATTTAGTATCATAATGTAAGCCAATTCTCGTAGAATCATTTCTTAAAAGTCATGTCGTCAAGCTCGAGACTCGAACGTAGTAATTAAATTTACCTATCAGTTTTTTACACAGTGTCTGACAGCTATACAGTTGAATTACTACACTTTTTACTCACGTCAAGGTTAAATCTTCCACTATACCGAAAAGCGTTGTAACATTTTTACTAATGTATTAACAAATAAAGTAGAGTAAAGTATTTTTTAACATTTCATTTAGCAATTTTAATTAAAGAATAACTTATGTACAAGTTGCTATATTACTAGTATTGCTTATAATATTGAGCTTGCTATACTTTTCGATAAAAGTTGTTTCTAACTGGTTTAGTCGTAGGTAAAAATATTTCGTGTTACAACTTACAAGTAATGTCGTGATTGCAAATTGGCCGAGCAGTCGCGCATTGTGCTCTCGTCTGCTTATTTATTGGTTTAAGTACACTCACAACTTTGGAATAAGTTCCATTCACTTATTGAAACTACGAGTACCTAGTTTTTATTTATTAATTTAATGATATAAAAATAAATTTCATGTGGCTTATTTGACTCTTGTTATTTATGTAAATAATTTATTTATCTAAAATATTTTAAATTATCTTAGTTTGTATCATAGTGGATGTACGAGAGTCAACAAAAGCTAATAGGAGTTCGATTTTTAAGTAGGTAAATGACAAACTGGTTCTGGTTTCTAAGAGCTATATATAAATATGTATTAAACATACTCGTAGTTCATTGTATTTATTTTGCTGTTATGTCCGCAGGCGCCAAAATATTTGTAGTCTATTGTTACTCAAGTCACAAGATTTTTGATCAAATTTAGAAGTATTTGTATGTTTAAGGAGTATTATTTTAAACACATAACAAACTTCAGAATAATCCCTACTAATATTATAAACGTGAATGTAAGTTTGTTTGTTATGCTTTCGCGCGAAAACTACTCAACCGATCATCATGAAACTTTGTACACATATTCTTGGAGGTATTAGAAGCAATATAGGATACTTTTTATTAAAATTTTTTTTTTGTATTAACAATGGGTTCTGAAATAGCTAGAGTAACTTTGAAGAAACTTTCAGGCATCTTACAGATCAACCCAATGAGGTTGGTTAGCAATTAAAAAAATATTCTATTACAAGAAGAGTGGAAATTTTTTCTTTTCTTAATTGAAGGTCAAAGCAATAACTTCGCTGACTAAGATAAAATTCCCCTTCATCACTTAATAATTGTGCTTACGTATATGATTTAAAAGAGCTTTCCTGTACTGAACGTGACGCATAGGTACCTATTGGAATTAGAGTCACTAAAACCCTAAGATAAAATGATAAACTTTTTATTTTATTGTTGATCCATTTATTTTATTGTTATAGTTTCTATCATAATTTATGCAGCATATATAATATTTACTCGCAATATATTTTTTATACATTAGAGTTTACCATAAAGTTTTGAAAAACTATTAATCTAAAAGGGAAATATCGTCAGATTATTATTATCGGGCGAATAAACCCACCGTACATGCTGTTGCTATTCGATTTAAGTACTCGTATATTTACTCAATATGAAAATTTAAAAAATTATAACCAAGCAGCTCAGTTATTTCATGTACTGATTTGTCTACACTCTCGCTATAAGCTTTAATTTCATATAAATTGTGTAACGACGTTATAAGTTCATAGTAACAGTTTTAAAGGAAAAGTTTATTTTATACTTTTTAGTGCATTTAAATAAAAGCTTTTTTTTAAGTTTTTTAACTTTTCATTTATTATTTACTATTTAGGTATCCCTTTTATTGTTTTTTTTCAACTCGCATCTCTCTATTGTAGGAAAGCATAAAGAACTTAGTCCACCATATTTAGAAGTCCGCCATATTGGACTTAGAATAACGTCACACAGCTAACCATGTATTTTCATCCAAACAAAACGTGTATAAAAAATTTCAGCTCAATCAATAGAAGATATACTTATGCTTCAAAATTGAGTTGCAAGTTTCCACCCGAACAAACATACATATACTGAAAGATAAATAAAAGCTTGTAAAAACACACCAACAATAATCGGACGAATAATGTATTTTTATTCATCCGGCTATTTATTATAGGACACAAGCTTTTTCTTATCTAAGTTATGAGTAATAAGTATAAGTAATAAGTATAAAATAAAATATTAAATAGTTTTAAATGTCATAAATGAAGATCAAGTTACAGTAATTTAGGTAGGTATATATAATTATGATGTAAAATGATGGTATAATTCCGCCTACATGGAACATTATAATAATATATCATCATTTTTCCGTGAACCCACACGCAGCTGGCAATTTGTTGCGTTACATCTCCAGAGTAAGTTTGCAGTTATATTATGTACCTATATTATAACAAATTGGTAGCAGTAAAAGCTCTGAATATTGTAAAAAATTGTCTTCGGAGTGATTTTATTTTCATAAAGTTTTTTAAAGCAATACATATTATCTTTTTTATTTGGTACTCGTTCCAGTTAAATTATTTTATTTCCATGTATTACGTATATGCAAACATACCTAAAAATGGCACGGAGATAACGACAGTCAAAACAATGCCTAGTTTGTAACTACGTACATTACGCTTGCGAGTAATTTTAATAGGGTTATAAAATCTCTTATGTACAGAGCTAAGCTATCTTAAGATAAATAAACTTAAAGTTTATACAGATATTTATACTGAAATTTCGAATGCAATCATAAAAGTATTCTATCAGTTACTGCTAATAGAAATTAGAATAAATATAGTTTGAATATTTACTAGACACTTTTTGTAGTACCTAGTATGTATGCAACGTTTTATGCATTTTATATTTGTAGTATTTGTTATGTTACCGTTGGTACCTGGTATACGTGTATTATGATATGTATATTATGTGAGATTAGATGCTATTAAAAAATAAAATTTAAGATAATAAAATTAAATAATATATAAAGAGGGGCAGTCATGCAGTAAATTAGTTAGAATATCTATCTCTACATTTGATGTGGTAGGTTTAAATTTCGCTTTGAATATTTACGTGGTCCTGTTTTTGAGTCGTCGACAAAGATTGGAAAAGACAAAAAAGACTTGCTTGCAAGATCACAAATGCCCCTTGTGCTAAACAATTTATTTTCCCTTCAAACTGTCTTGGACACAGTTCTCTATTCAAAAGAAATTAAAATTAAAATTATAAAACTAATGTGTATATTACACTATATCTTTGTCTTCTATGCGTCAAGTTTTACATAATCGGCTCAACTGCCAACTGTACAATGTACATACAACGGTAATTAGGGAATGCAATCTCGATCTCGCGAGATCTCGTTCTCGCGAGATCTCGGCCTTTTTTAGCGAGATTGATCTCGAACGAAAAACGACGAGATCTCGCGAGATTAACGAGATTGCGCTCGTGCATAAAAACGTCCTATTTGAAAGTCCTATTTTATTTAATTGATAATAATATCTCAGTTTAATAGTCAATGTTTTGTTTATTATTAAAGAACTGTTTTATTACTAAAAGATTTTTGTTTTTTGATATTAGAATAGAAGACTAGTTGTTTTTTTCATTTGTTATATTTCGATAGATACGTACCTACGTCAAAGTTTACTACTTAGAAGTTTATTAAAAAATTATAGACAGATACGTCAAACAATGTTTGTTGCATAAAAGTCTATTGAAAAAATTCGTGAAAATAAATGTTATCTTATAATACTCACAATTTTTTTTATTTTTTCCTAATCAATTTTAATTTTGTGATAATTTGCAAAAAAGAACACACAAAACTGCCAATCTCGCGAGATCTCGAAATTGGCGAGATCTCGTGAGATCGGATTCATAAACTCGCGGGATCTCGCTTGAGCCCTAATCTTTCGAGATTTGCATTCCCTAACGGTAATAACCTCAAGTAATAGGTACATCTGCGCCCCTAGCACGAATATTTTTGCCCTATAATGCCTATAGTTAACTTGATAGTTTGAGTCGTAATCTTCGAAACGTTCAAATTCTATTTTAGCATTTAATTATTATGATAATTAACAATTTATATTTTACATTTGCTAATGTTCTCAGTAACATTTAGAGATATCAACTCTATATTTTCACTTACACTAGTTATGAAATCCACGCATTTCTCTATTCTTTACGAATGCAAATTTCAAGGTGAACCGTAAATAATGAAGGCTATAGTGTATCGCAGAGTTTCCGGTCCGCATTTCCATATCGCGTTCAGGGCGCCGCCCTACGACGAGGTAATGGTTTTATTTATTATAGGTAAGTAATTTATACTTCTATTTTTTTTTCTTTTGAAAAGGTCAAAGTCTACCTACAACTGACAATATCCAAGTTTAGTTGGACGGATACTATAGGTGTAGGACTTATATATTATGTGTAGGTAATATATAATATTATTCAAAATTATCCATATAAACACTCATAAGTGCCATACTAACGTGCTTATCTATAACAAGCTTTCGTGTTTGTTGTGAGATATAGATTTTGGTATTATTTATAGGCTCTTAAAGTTGAACTGCAAAACTATACAGTAGCGTATATAATAGCGTAATAATAGGTTAATGGAATCATATAGTGCTGATTATATGTATCATGTACGAAATCTTAAGTTTTAACTTGTCATTATTACAATTATGATATCTGTCATTTAGGAGGGTACTTAGTGTGTTCTGAATAAACACAGGTAAAAAAGTGAAACATCTTTTTAGGAACCCAATGTTTTTTTATAATTCGTAGTGGTTTGGTAAATATTATTATTTAACCTTTCTAATGATTATAAAAAGCTTCATACTTTTTCTTTAACTATATTTTATAATCGACTATCATTGTGTATGGTTTCATCAAAGTAAGAAATCGATTGGCCGTATTGGGATGAAAGAGCACTAACGCTGATCTAACCAGCAAATTAAAGTGCTGTTGTTCATACAAAACAAGTAGTATATTACATATAAGAATAACTACGTGACTAACGCTCAAATAGGTACCTAATTCTCATCAGTTTTTTTGCTGCTTATCGGCTCTAATATATTCAAAATAATAGTATTCTTTAAACCTTGTGTAGTATGATGAGTGTGTATATGCATAAAGATTAAGGTATCAACCTATAAACGAAAACAAACGATGTTCATTGTTCAGTTTATTTAAGGAAGTATGTTTTTGGTAAAGGTATTTTATTAATGAATTATTTTTTTTCTATATAAAATTAATATCTTACTTAGTAAGCTGACTTCTGACATTCAAGGTGAATCTCGGTACGTTTCATTCTGTTTGATGTTTACAAAGCAAAATATTTACAAAGCGAGATGGACAATCTTGCTATGTAAACATTTTGTCTAGAATTAAATATTATATTGCGTCAACAAAAAGCTTAACGTAACAAAATATACTGTATAATAATTGGTTTGATTGATGGACACTAGCAATCCTATTAGTAACATGATAGCATAGATATAAATCAGGTCATGCAACCATTTTTGTAGTATATCTTACTAATACTTTACTATTTTAGATATAAAGTACCTATATTATATGAAAAAAATATACCAAACTGCATATTAATTAACACTGTATCAATTTTTAATAATTTTTAGATTTAGTTTCGATACTCATTTGTTGGAGAAGTCTGAAAATCATCAGTTGACGCAGTCAGTAACCCACTTAAAACCTGTTTTTGTCATTGACCCTAAAAGGTTTTCTTCGGTCTAAGGTTTCGTTATGTAAACAGGTTCAACCCCGGGATACGATTTTTGACGAGTGTACGTGATATGATCGAAAATTAATCGGTTAAAATAAGTTTATGTGCGTTTATATTTAGCGAATCTGTGCTATAAATAATGTTAAAAAAAGGAGAGACGGAGGATGGTTGGACGGAGGGTTCGCTTTGACCTTGCTTTGCACCCCTTTGGTACTTATGTAATAATTGAATAACCCCTTACGAGCGATGAATCAAGTATTGTATTGTCGAAATTTACCCTTTTTTATAAACCGGTTCCGAGACCTGCGTTTGCGAGCCCAGTATATTGACAAAAAAACGTGTTATTAATTTGAATGGCGAGACTATTGAGTTTTTCTCTTTAGTTTATTTTTTGTAATCTTTTGAAGTGTGCATATACTTATACAGACATAGTTTTTTTAGATTATTCTCTTTATCTGTCTGTTTATTTTGATTAACCTCCGAAGCAGCCTTTCACGGGACTTTCACTGGCAGATAGATGTTATTGTAAGGAGTAATTTAGGCCATTTTAGTTTTTAAAAAAGTGTCAGGGTTCAGCTATACGAAGCGAGTAAGTCGCTAGTAGGTTATATAAAAACAAATGAGCAAATGCAGTAGAATCGACGATTGTAGTTGCATAGTAAAACAAATTGTACCTAGTAGATGAAATTATACAGTTGGTAAGCAGCAATAGCGTGTGAGTAGATTCGTTCCGCAGTAATATGATGTTAACAAATTCTACTATCATTGTATAAGCCGTCACTTTTGTCACGTTAGGTCCGTACGTACCACGGCCGAGCATCACAATATGATGTAGATCATGATTTTATGATGTCTTTCTAGAACAGTTAGTATTGGAGACAGATGCTGTTATTGTAGAGAAACAAATTGTAGAGACATTATGTAAAATTGGCTAATACTATTGATTTTCAGGACTGTTCTCATTAAAACATAGATAAATTATGCGAAAATTATTATTATATGAGATATTCTTAAAACTAGCTGGAATGCGTGAAAAGCTAGGAAATAGCTATTTATAATTTTTAGAACAATTTACATTATAAGTAGAGACCAGGGACAGATTACAGTACATATACTTATACTTATTTTTGTAATGAACATTCATTCAAGAGTAAAAGAAAACGCCCCTAATCTTGAATGGTTTAAAAATAAAAGACAAACGACTAAAGAAAAATATTTTTTTGCGCGCGCCAGGTCGCTCGAAATAGGACGAACGAAAGCATTGTAAGGAAACCTGTACGTCTGAAATACCTAGCAAGTTCCCGAAAGACATGTGAAGTCTGCCAAATAGCATTTGGCTATTGTGGCGGAATATGACCTGATTCCCCTCGTAATGAAGAAAGGTCCATGCCCAGCAGTAGGACGTTAACAAACCCTGAATACAAACGTATGTTTTATAATCGGTAAGTTTTTGGTAAAGAATTTTTTATACGTGGTAGGGTACTTCCGTATAATTTGCACGTTAATGTGACATTTTCAGCTAACGACGTAAGTTGACAAATTTGTTCACTATTGTTCACATTGTATACTTTTTTGATTTATACTTCTCAATGTTATATTAAGAAATGACTTAACTTGAGGAAATGTTCATTTTCACGCTTACGTTAATGATACGTGAATACTAAATATTTAAAGAGAGAAAAAAGGGTATTGGGTTGGTATGAAGATAGTTCGAGACTCTGGGATGGAAATAGGATAAATTTTATTACGAAAATTTTAAGGAAGTTAAATATTAAATTCATCATGCCTATGTACATACCTATTTCGTACATAGCCCAAGCAAAACGACGGTAAGTCGAATAATATCACTACATAGTATAAAACAAAGTCGCCTTTTCTGTCCCTATATCCCTATATCCCTATGTGCGCTTAAATCTTTAAAACTACGCAACGGATTTTGATGCGGTTTTTTTTAATAGATAGAGTGATTCAAGAGGAAGGTTTATATGCATAACTAGCAGATCCCGCGGCTTTACCTGTGCTAAATCTAGGGAAGAGCCCGAGCGAAGCGAGGGCGAGTCGCTAGTATACCTATAAAGAGACTGTTAATGACTCGCTAGTATTATTGTGTATTAACACATAATGTAAAATAGAAGAATTTGAAACTTTTATATCTACTAAATCTATTATTTATAATTGCTATTATTAAAACCTTGGTCTATTATAGTAGAAATTGTAATCTTATCATTTCGATCTTATCAATTGCTTCAGAAAATCTCTATAGCCCTGATGAAAAACATAATTAACGTTTACGAAGACAAAATTAGCGGTCAGATACTAGTTTTATAATTTGACGGAAAAAAATATAATTCATATTATAACGTATAGACTGAGTGTTGTATTTAAAGTCAAATCATATTATAATACTATCTTAGGTTTGCGCGAATATTTGATATTATAATTGAAAGTATCTTTTCGGATTTTTAGGAGTCTCTCCCATGACCATTTAAAGCATTCGAAACGTCGGGAACAAAAAAAAAAAAAAAACCGGGTCAAAATCAGAAAAGATAATTTCATTCATAAAGTTAAATCATTTTTTTAGCAACAGAAAATATAATAGTAATAACAATCAATAACTACTTTTCCAAAAAGTATAATATTTTTTTACTTAAAAAAATTAAAATTATTTACTTAGGTACTGGGTTTTTCTGACACAAAATATTAGTAGGTAGAAATTATACATAGAATAGTAAAATATTGAATGATAGAATTAATTATTTTGTAAATATTTTTTTAAAATAATAATATATACCATCTATAAATCAAATGCATACATTTAAAAAAAACTAGTATATTCTACTAAAATATTCCAAAAACAAACTTACATTTATTTAGTAGCCCAGTTTTTTTAATGTGATTCCGAAGCAAACACTACGAATCAAAATAAATTATAAATGTTGTTGTTTTCACTCACACCCGACTGATGCGCGGTTTTGATGTCGTTTGATTATTCTGTATATAATTTGAACAAGCCGCCTCACATTGTAAATTATGACACGATTAATGGCGGGAAACTGTTGTAGCGACATCTCCTATAAGTAATGGGCAACCGTGAGATTACGCCAACGCCATCTAGCATGGAATAGCGGTTATATTCTTTTGTTTTAAGTAATAAACATTTATTCGCCGTTTACATTTATTTGTTTATGATAATTTAAACAATAATGAGGAATATATTAAATTTTACATGCGTACCATTTGATAGAGTAATTATTGATTGATATAGTGTTTTCTTAAGACGGTTTAATTATATTTATATCCATATAGTAATATAGCATAGAACGATAGTTTCGTACAAAATTGCGCTCAATATTTAATCAGTATCAGAATGAACATGTGTGCGTAACTCACATCATTAGTCAAGACACGAACACATACAGCCAAACAATGTTGCAAGTAGAACCCAAAAAAATTGGTACAATTTTCCAATATTCAAAATATGAATTATGAAATATATTTGTTTGAATTTGATTCATGTTAATTATTATATAAATTGTATTCATATGTAACATATCGTCAGATAATAATATTGAGCTTTATTGTTTTCTCGTTACAAAAATTTTATAGGTGTATAAGTACAGTAAGTTTGTTTGTGGACGCATTTTTCTGAATCTAGTAATCGGATCGTAATTGTTTTTTTTATTTGCTTACATTTATTTGAACTTGGGCAGTATATATTAAGTTACTTTATGCTTGGGGGATAGTATTGGTTTAATCGAAAGTAGATTTTATGATATGACAAAGTACTTTTTGTAATTATATAACTTTCTCGAGAACCACTTTACCAATCGGTCGAAACAGCATGAAAATCGGTGCA
Source organism: Boloria selene (assembly GCA_905231865.2). Classification (NCBI taxonomy): domain Eukaryota; kingdom Metazoa; phylum Arthropoda; class Insecta; order Lepidoptera; family Nymphalidae; genus Boloria; species Boloria selene. The sequence continues at coordinate 7,888,137 of HG993133.1, forward strand.
ATAGCTTTTGGAGTTTATCACGAATAAACAAACATACAGACGCGGTGGAATTTTGTGTTATAATATGTAGTGATAGTAAATTTGTATGAAATAAGGACGGGATATGTAAGTAGAAAAACAATATAAATTTATAGTTTATTAATAGCACGATGGTATCACATAGTATAATTGAACTTCAACTAAGAAAATTAATTAATTACCTGGCTAACTACCAGCCTAACAAATTTATTAATAAAATGGCAACAGTTTTCTAAATTTTTACCGCTTTTTAGAGACTACGTCAAACGGGGTGAATAGGAATCGAGGGGTCAATAGGGACAAAATCGGAATTGAAATGATCATGATAATAACTCTGACAATTTACCAAAGTAAGTTTATAAAATGGCAAGAATATATGGTAGAATAGTTACTTGTTGACCTAGCAACACTAATTTAACAAAAAGTTAGAAATATATTATCAAAATATCATTTTGAATTTTAGTCGTTGCGACCAGCATCTAAAGTGCCTGCTTTTCTTTAGCCAATAAAATTTTTGTTATCGTTAGATTCATATAAAAAAACTGTCTGTTAGATTAAGTGTTTATTCCGGAAGCCGTATATAGCAATGTAAGTACAATTAAATATCTTTTTTAATCATAAAAGTATATTTGATTAAAGCTAAGGATTTATTTATACATTACGAGGTTTTTCGGTACGCCTCGGAGGTGTTTAGGTATGACACAGGGGTCAATAGGAACGCCATATTAAATAAATAGGGACGATGCAGTATGTCAAGAGACAGTAAACGTAAAGGGACTATAGGAACAGGGTTACCACTTGATTTATGAATTAATTTTAATAAATTATCAATGTACCTATTATTTTTAATTTAAAAAACTCCACATTAAAAGAACGTGTATAACTCAAAATTGAAAGTGAATATTCTGATATCGAAATTTAAAGCTGTTTTTAAAACAGTTATCTTTTGTTGCAATTGAATAATGGGTTTAAAGCATCCTGTGATTTTTTTATATTTGCATATTACGTGAGCTTGTTACAATTTAACTTAATTTAGCTTATTACTTTCAGATTTATTATTGCCGATTATGCCTCGTACATATAAACAGAGTCGAGAAAAAATTATGAACAATATGACGATCTGCTCATAGAACAGGCACTAAATGAGTATAATAATATAAGTAATAAATCTTTATCAGACATTGCACAAAAATATAAAAAACTCCAAATCAGTCCTTCATAGACACAATACTTTTATATTAAAAAAAAGGTGGTCAAGAATGTAGAAGAGTTCCTCATAATAATATATTGAGTGACTAAGTTTTTTTTTATTGTATTAATAAAAATGGTTTTTTTAAATACATGTTTATAAAATACTAGTTCTTATTTAAACCTTTCTTACACTAAACATCTATCCAATCATAAAAACTTATTACTAATCTTAATTCACTCATAATATCAACTAAATACATTACCCATATACCTACATGAGACAATAAAATTGTGACAGCCCTAACGGTTTTTCCCTATTATGCCAATCGCCGTCCCTAATAACCCCTTTTGGCGTTTAAATAGGGACGACTAATAATTTTAAGAAATACGGAAAACTGGGTGCTTTACAGAATTTTATGTGAAGTTCTTCAAAATCTACAGGATACGACTAAAATTTTGATACCAAAACCACTATATTATTCCGATGCATGACTAGTGATAAATTTACCCAAAGTTCAATTCTGTGCCCATTCACCCCGGTTGACGGTATCTGGGATAGGTTATCTTCATTCAATCAATTAAGATTCATAAAAGAATCGGATTCGTAAATAGCGTACTGCGATAAGTCGCGCCAGATTTGTGTTTGATGCTGTGAATATTATGACCTTCGTGAATGGGAATAAGAGAATAACAATAATTTCTAAAAATTATTTGTCAATAATTTCGAGGGTTAACTCTTTTTCTGAATGGCTTTTCTGTGAATTGTGTTTAATATATAATTTCGCAAACTAGTTTCAGCAACACTACAAATTGAGTATACCTATTTGAATGCGAAAGTCAATTCACCAAAGCAAGCACATTAATTTATGGATGTTTTTCATCGGCTAACATATTTTCTATACAAAATCAACATTTTATGTGGGTGGTGATGTACTATCTCATTATGTTACCGGCTTTGATTATCAAAGGTATATAACTAACGATGTGATTCTTACAATCTGGATCGTCAATAGATGCCATTTCAAACAAGATATTATCTTCTATTGGTAATACATTTATCAATTCTTCGTCAGAATCATCAAATCTTTCTGCCATAGTTGAAGAATTGATTTATTGAAGCGTTGATAAGCTCAATGACAAATAATGTCAATATCGTAAAAGGTTCCTGTGGGATACAGTTTACTGTTACAGCTATTTGCAACTCCATATGGCAAAATGATTTTCTGTAGCTGCCCTTGAACTGTAAAGCGTCGGGGTTGTCATAATGCCTGACTTAATCTGTAGGTGGTAATGTATTCCAGTTCCTGTGTGTCTTCGACTAGAGTTCTGAATAGATATTTCAGACTTTCGGCACACGAGCAATCCTTTGAACCCAGGAGAGTACTTGACGGTAAGATTGTTTTTTTTTTTATTTTTAACTGTATTGCACTTTGATTTTCATTATATTTGCGTTTTCTGGTGCTTTTGATGTGAAAGTTTAGTTCCTTGCTTCATCCAAATATTAAAATATTTGTTTTATTTTCACAGCAAAGGGCGATGGATATATGTATCAATATACTCCATGGGGGATGGCAATACCCATGTTGAGTTAGCCTCCTAAAATTGAAAAAGGTCGAACTAATTTATAAATATCCTAATAAAATTTTCGGTACCTTCACTATCTATAAAACCGTCCAATTTTAAAGGCTAGTTCAAAAATAAAAGAATAGGCCTAGTATAATTCGCGTCATGTAAAAAGAACGCTGGCTGTCTAGTTGCGCAGAGGCGATTTATCGGCCAATTTGGTGGTAAGACGCGGGGCGCGGGGCGGTGGTGCACACGTCGAATGCTTTTCGGCTCGCTATTGGTTTGTCAGTTTAAAATACCATCGCGCACACAAAAGTTATTAATTACGAAATGATTTTATATTAAAAATAGTGAAAAAATATTTTTGACGTATATTGTTTTATAAAGAGAGAGTCTGATAATAATGCAGATAATAATTAAAAAAAATATATTAAACGAAATAATTTAATTTTTTGTAAGTAGATTAAACATTCTACACTGAATCAAACATATTTTATTAATTAATAAAATTCTATTTAATGACATTCTATCTAATATATTTTTCAATGTAGGTACCAATAATCAATATACATCGTAAACGAAAGGCTAGTTAAAAAATAAAATAGGCTTAGGAATTTCGTATGCGAATGTACCGATGCGCAAACACACCCCCCACCACTTTCTCTCAGCGTTCATTTTACGTGACGCGAACTATAAGTCGTAAGTCGACCTAGGCCGACTTGAAATGGCTTCAATTTGGTTGAGCCTACACACCTATGTTTTATTATTCTAAGTTTATATGCATAATGATAAATAAAGTAAGTAAAAAGTGGTAAAATAAAATATGCATAATCAAAGACAACTTTACGACTTTTTAACTTTCAAATCTTAAAACGCTTAGTTTAAAATAAATGTAGGGTTATAATAAAAAAACGTCATTTTATTTCATACATCTATTTGCTTAATAGTCAACATAAAAATATACAATATGTTTTTATGTTTTAAATTAGCTTAAATCTAAATATTTTTATTACTATACGAATTGAATTTAAGTTAAGTTGAGTTTATTTACTAATAAAAATTATATTCAACTAAATACTTAATACTTTTACATAATTTTGTGTCAAAAACATTAGGTATTTCATACACTAAATGAAGATAAAATATGTAAGGTAAAAATTCATTTACCACACTACATTTAACAAAACTGATATTAAAATGCATCACATCTGTCATTTTCATCTTCATACTTACACTTAAACACATACATAATTTTAATGCTTAAATTAACATTACAGAACTTTATTATGACTCTTCTCCAAGATCACATCGTGTCGGTACTGCTTTTTCTTTTTTATTAGGAGATTCTGAAACTAGAAAAAAAATTGATGTGCTAATGATTTAAATAAAATCAGTACACAATATAATTAAATTGATGTGTCTGTTTTTATTTTTTAATAAATAGGCTTTCACTTAATGCATATAACAGTAAAGTTCTCGAGGCATCATTTCAGCTTTGCATTTGTGTGAGTGATAGCTAAAAGCCAATAGCCGCGCATCAAAAACCAATTAAAACGGGTTTAAACCAATCACGCAACGTCTATCCGTATCGTCGTGCCTATGCGTACACTGAACTCACACAAATGCAAAGCTGACCTTATACCTCGAGAACTGTATAATGTATATACTTTAAAGTTTAAAGTTTTCGCCTGTCTGCCTGTTTGTTCCGAATAATTTCTGAAAAAGGAACGATTTTGACGGGACTTTCACTTGCAGTTAGCTAATGTTATAAGGAGTAACTTAGGCTACTTATATTTTATTAGAAAATCATAACTTATACCCAGTAAAGCGGGTCAGGCATGCTAGCTAGTCTTTAATAAAATTTAAAGCAGTATTTTACCTTCTCCAACTGCACTAGACTTAATAGACGAGTCGACACTAGGAAGCTTGATCCCTTGCTTTAAAACCATTGTGCCGTCCTAAAACAAAAAATAAAAATAAACGAAATTAAAAAAATAAACTACGTATAATATGAATTTATTAGTAAAATATGTTATTCTGATAATTAATAGTGGGCTACACTCGCACTAAATTTATCAATTTTTGTGATATAAAAGATAACAAATTATGCATCAAAACGATTAATGCTATTTAGAACATGTCATGTACAATATTACGTGTAAATAAGCTTTACAATATTATAATGTCGCGTCATCTTTTTGTAATCCTACCTTCATTTCCACAAGACCCTTTTTAGCCATGGCTTCAACTTCAGCTTTTGTCATAACTATTTTTTGCACTTTCACAACTTTCTTGCCGATTTGCATTTCACATAATTCTCCTGTCGGCAAAGCTATAAAATATAAATAGATTTTTTAATATATTTACTTAATAGCATAATGAAATAATATGTATTTCTACAGTGGTTATTTTTCTACACATGAATGGTACTACTTACGTCTTGCAATTATTGGTAGAGGCAATGGTTTTATGCCGGGTGGCAGAGCTTTTATAGGTACCTGTAAACACTTTTTATATTATAAATTAGTAAACAAATAAGTAAATAAAATACTGGTTACAATTTCCCAAAGTACCTGTTTCTGTTTTAGATATACGAGCACACTAACTAGTAAATACTGATAATGCAAGTTTGCACGCATTTGGAAGCCTATTTATTAGTTATTCATTTTTATATGAAGTTGTCGCAACTGGAATTGCAAGATGTATTTTTGAAGAACTCAAATGGTATAATATTAAATTTTTAGATTGGTGGTTTACAAAATAAATGTCTAATTTCAAATTAACCAGCACTTTTATAATTCAAATTCAGTTACAGTAACATAGATAAAAATGTACCTTTTTCAACGTTTGTCCTGACGGCGATACAACAACGTTATTTGGTGGATTGTTTGGTTCTGGAGATTCACTCATACTCTGAAATGAGAATATCACTTATTTATGTATGTATTAAATGAATAAATTTTTGAATATTGATATCTTAATAAATAAAAACAGGAACAACGTAAACAAAGAAATAAATCAAAATCTTATTTGTTCAAAAATCCATTGAATGTTCATGTTCCCATACGTCTTTTGTGACAGACATAATTTTTATGTTTTCCGAAAACTCTAGACGAAGCGGTGGCTTAGGTATTTTAACTTTAAAGACTGATATTTATCGCCAACCAAATATACTATTTATATCAATGTTAATTTAGTTAACTTGTAGTTTCTTAGCTGGTGTATGTCATACCTCAATATTATCGGGAGCGCTTTCTTCTTTATCTAATTTATCATCTTGCATGAAACTAGATTCCTGTGTTGTGTTTTCTTCTTTTTGAGCTTCGATTTCTTCATTGTCTTCTTTCCTGACTTTTGCGGGGCTGTAATGTTAATTAAAAATATACAAAATTGATATTTATGTCAGTACAGTTCGCGTCACGTAAAAAGAACGCTGGAGGAAAGTGGTGGGGGGTGTGTTTGCGCATGGGTATATTCGCACACGAAATTACTAAGTCTATTCTTTTATTTTTGAACTAGCCTTTCGCTCGCGACGTATATTGGTCATTGTTAGGTACATTGAAATATATTAGATAGAACGTTATTAAATAGAATTCTATTAATTATTCACAAAATATTATGTTAGATTCAATGAAGAATGTTTAATCTAATAACAAAAAAAATAATTAATTCGGTTAATATATATTTTAACTGCATTATTATCAGACTCTTTCTTTATAAAACAATATACGTCATAAATACGTTTTCTCTATTTTTGATATAAAATCATTTCGTAGTTAATAACTTTTGTGTGCGCGATGGTATTTTGAACTGACGAACCAATAGCGAGCCGGAAAGCATGCGGCGCGTGCCTTTACGTCCCGCGCCCCGCGTCTTACCACCAAATTGGCCGATAAATCGTCTCTGCGCAACTTGACAGCCAGCGTTCTTTTTACATGACGCGAATTATATCTATCTTATATAATAATATAAAGTGTTTATATAATATATGTGTACCATTTACGATTTGACATTGCAGTAGGTGCCCGAGGCATAATGATCAGATAAGTTAGAAGTTAGGTCAGGTTACCATATTGGTAAAAATTAAGCATCATGACTTTTAACTGTTTTAGTAGCAGTATTATAGTTGTTTAAATTATCATATCGATTTATTTTTAATTTTTTCACTTACACTTCCTTGGGGGGTACTTTCCTTGGCCGCCCTCGTTTCCGCGGCGCTGGGGCAGGCGACGGCGCGGGCGTCGGTTTTGTTAGACTCACGCGACGAGCTTGGATTCGACGAGTCTAGAAAAGTTTTCAATTTACGTTGTATCATCGATGCAAATAAAATAAAAAAGGGTGTGTCCGCTTTTTAGTGAATCCATATTATGTAAGGATTTACGCTACTCAAAAAAAAAAAAGTTTATTCCGGCTAATAGAACTTTATAGATAATATGGCTGATTTTGACGGGATGTTCACTCACTTGATGTTATAAGATGTAAGATAGGCTACCTTTATTTTAGAAAAAGAATTAGGATTCCGCGTAAAACTATTAAAACTCATGATTTTTTCACGAAAACCGCATACACCAACTACCTCGACACAACCGAGGCTAATATGTAAATAAAAACACTTTGCAAAATGTCATAATACATAAAAAAATATTCATACCTCTACAGTTTTATACTCTTCATCATCCTCACTGCTGGTCTCCTCATCAGAGTCCGTGTGCGATACGTCACGTATCATTTTTGCATAGTTCTTTATTTTAGACGGTCGCGTTGATCGACGAATAACTTCATCGGAGTTGCTTTTATCACTACTTGAACCGTTTTTGATAACACTCTGCAATTTTCGTCAAGTGAGTTAAAAACGACCATTGACTGGATTTTGATGAAATACTAGTATAATTAATGAAACAATAAGTATATAACATAATATATTGTTTATATAATTATCTATTAATATATAGTTGTTAAACAGTGGCAACCAAGAGGTGGTGCACTCGGTTAGTTCACCAAGCGATACGGATTCAAATCCGGGGCTCAAACCTCTGATATTTTAATGTGCGCAAAATTTCTAACATAATTACCACTTGTCTTATAGTGAACGAAAACATTGTGAGGAAACGTACATGTCTGAGAGAACCTAGCAAGTTTTCGAAAGATATGTGTACTGTGTAGTCTGCCAACAACCACTTGACCAGTGCAGTTGAATATGGCCTGATCCCCCTCGCATTGAAGGGATTAAAAAGGGCTGAATACATATAGTTGTTGACCATAAAATAAATGAATTCAGGTTATTTTAATTTCTAAAGTACCTTTGGTGTGTCTTTTTCTTTGTCTTCTTTATTGCTAACATTACTTTTTGATTCCTTGACTTCTTTTGGTTCTTTATTTTCTTTGGTTATGACGCGTTTTTCTAGCTTCTTATCGACTGTGTAAGATCTGTTTAAAACGAGCGCTTTCTTTTCTTCAACGGGTCTGTAAATTAAAATATTTGATTGATAAACTTTATAACTTGCAAAAATGTATAGAATTTATTATTGTCATATAAAATTCAAAACATCACTAAAAACAAAATAAATCCGATAAGAAAAAAGTTTGGATTTTATACATACTTCAATTTTGGTGTAGACGTGTGAAGTTGTAGGCGTTTACTTCTAAGAGTTTCAGTCGCCTTTATTGGAGTTTTAGTTGCTTCGATACGGCTATTTGTCTAAAAATTATATAGATTTAATGTATTACATACTGACCAATGTAGTCTTAAAAAAGAATACTTTGTAATTAGTGTAAAGCAACTCTTATGTAGATGTTGTTATATAAATAAATATCCAGTAGCAATTCGTAAGTGTCATATTTATAAAATTGTGGACTGCTGCATATTAATCTATTGCAACGCACAAGATGCACAAAGGTAGTAAGTCAGTAATTTGATCTGTCAGATTTTTATAGGTTACTATTTAAAACTTACTCTTTTGAGATCTTGTAGTTCCTTTTCTAGCAAACGTAGAGATTTATCGCTAGCTCCAACACTAGTTGAAGTTTCTACTTTACTGGCTGATTTGGCATCTGGTACTTTCTTTTCCTCTGGTGCTTTCTTCTCTTCTGGTACTTTCTTCTGTACTGGAACTTCCTTCTCTTCTGACACTTTTTTGTCTTCTACAACTTTTTTGTCTTCTATAACTTTCTTCTCTTCTACAACTTTATTCTCCTCAAGAACTCTTTTTTCTTCCACAACTTTCTTTTTTTGTACAACTAGAAAAGTCATTTAAAATGGATTGAACGTGAATTCTTATTTAGTGTTTTTTATTAAATAATAAGGTATTTTACTTTATTTATGTTACAATACGAAAAAGAAGAAATTATGATGATAAAAAATTTAGTATTGTAGATATATTTATATTTCATAACTGAAAAAAGGTCTTTTAATTAGTTTTACCTGCACTATTATTTTCATTATTTACTTCATCTGTTTGTTGTAATACTACTTTGCGTTTTACTTCTTCAGCTTTTCGAAGTATACTGGCAGTCTATAAAAATAGTGCAAATGGTCAATACTAAGTATATAGTTTAAAACACAACTTTTTTAGGCACAAGAAAAAACTTATATCACACTTACCTGGTTGTCTTTTACTTTGGCTGTCAAAGGTTTAACTTGTTCTTTTTGTGCTATTACAGGCGCGGGTTTTTCTAGAACTTTGACCGGACTTTTATTCAGTAACGGTAGCGTATCGACCGCTGAAAACTCCGTATACGAAGTTTCCGCCTCGCTTTCTATAATAATTATTTTTATAAAAAAATAAATAATTTTATCCAAAATAATTTGTATAAATATAATATTTACTTAATTATTATATTATCAATACTTTTTACCTTCAGAATTCATAGCTTCTGTTTTATCTTCAGGTAATTCTCTAGTGTTGTTAATCTGCAAAAAAAAACTAATTTCATAAGTATTTAAAAATTAATATTTACAGAAAATAAAAAAGGTTTGCGTACCATAAACTCATCTGCTTTTTTAATTTCAATTATCATATGACCACCCACTTCTTTTACTGCAATTAAAATAAAAACAGTTATCAAAAATAATAATTAGAGAATATCTTTTTACTACATTTTTTTAATCTGTTTCAAAGATATGATAGTTATAGAAAATTACAGCTACATGTATATAAAGTAGTATGTAACAAATTGCTCTGACGAAAACAGTGATGGTTACACTCATTAAACAATAATTACGATGTCATTAATAAAGCAATAGTACCATTTATTCCATTATCATCCTCTTCATCTACACCTAAAATCTCTATAGACGTCTCGTCTGGACATGTATCCTGTAGAAAAGTCAATATTACAGTAAAAAGCAAAAAATTTGTATGAACTTCTAATAAGAAAAACATAACTCTTCTATTAATTTAATTATATCAGTAATTTAATAAAAACCGACTGAGTTTTTGTGTTACATTCATAATCATTGAAATATTCTAATGATAAACCTATATATTTACTGACACATTGCATTTCTTCTTCGTGGGCCATTGCTTGATGGTTGTCAAGTTTTTCTTTTGTAGTAAACACTAGTTCACAGTAGTCACACATAAACTCTACACCTGCGAAATTACAAATTTTATTTTAAAGTTACCATGGCTGTTCTTGTTATGTTATATTAATGTTTCTTAATAGAATTGGGTTCATTAGTGTCAAACGCACAAGGAGGTGGCCCACTTTGGTGGGAGGTTTGTCATGCGGGTTGCTCCTGGTACTTCTCTGATAGCAGAGTGGACTTGGGAGCTTTGTGATCCCCTTAGCTGGTCTGCTTTGGCAGACATGCCGGGCCGTGGGAGTGTCACCGTTGAATACGCAAGCGATCATTAAAACAAGGGAGGTTTTGTTTTTTTTGGGCAAGCACTCGCTTTTCTTGGCATTGAGCCTGACATAACCCGTTATCTTCAGTTGGTGGTATGCATTTATTTCCAAAGATTAAATAATACCTAATAATAAAATATATATAAATAAAAATACCTAATAAAATTGACGATACGTTTAGCTCAGTTGGTAGTGATCCTATCTTCTGCGCCAGCGGTCGCGGGTTCGAGTCCCACTGGGGGCACTCCTTTGTTGGTTACGAATGTTTGTTCTCCAGTCATGTGTGTAAATATTTATATTATATATGTAGTGTATCAACTGTCTGGTATCCGCAACACAAGCCTCGTAGCACGGAACTAGATGGTGTTGTTGTAAAAATGTCCCAAAATAAAAAAATAATAATAAATACTATCGTACCATTAACATGCGACTTAATGTGTGCAGTGACAGCGTCCACATCCTGGAACTTCTCCTGGCAGAGCGGGCAGGTGAGGTTCTGGGTGGCGTGTATGGCGGAGTGGTAGATGAGCTCGTCCTGCGTGGAGAAGGTGTCCTCGCACTGCTCGCAGCGGTACTGCTCGCTCTCACCGAACGGCCCCCGTCCAGATCGTATCGTCTCGCGGTGTGTTTGACGCAAATGCCTATAATTGTGCACAATGGTGTAAAGTAATATTAATTATATCTTAACAGAGACTTACTAGGTATCCCATATATTGATACGGAAACCTGCTATCATCACACCAAATTTTATCAAAATCTGTCTCACAGGCAGACTCACTAACATTAGTATTTATTAAATAGTTTTTTTTTTTATATTAGTACTTATATTATACATATAAACAAAATACTTTATTATATGAGTATTAGTAAAGTGAAAGTGTATTCATCCAAAATTGTCTGGCAATTTCAGCTGAACAAGTAACAAATGTTGTACATACACACGCATTCATAATATGTACTACTAGCGGAACCCGCGGCTTCGCTCGCGTTAAACCGCTAGTATATCTATTAAATATAAATTACGTGTCACGTTGTTTGTTCGCCATGGTCTCCTAAACTACTTAACCGATTTTAATCAAATTTGCACACCGTGTGCAGTTTGATCCAACTTGAAAGATAGGATAGCTTACATCTTAATTTATGGTCGCAATATTATTTTATTTCAAATTAAATGTTTATTATACGACTTTAGTGTGTATTTATCGGTTAGTTCTATAAAATCCTAATAGATGGCGGTTTGACATCTAAGTTGCACATATATCCGGTAGATGGCGCCATATTTCTATTTCTAGATATAGATGGCGCGTGGCCAAAATGTAGTAAGGAGTAGTATTTTTATTTTATTAAAATATATATAAAAACCGTTTAATTTATTTTAACTTACGCCCAGCGAAGCGGGCCGGGTTTGCTAGTTATAGATATAAAATATTATAGCAAAATACAATTAACACTTACTAAAATTAAATAATAAAAATATTAATAACGCCATCTATGAGAAATCATTACGCATCATTTGATAAGTGAAAGTACGGAATTATGATTTAAGAGGTTATCCTTTTTTTTGTAGTAAATATATTTTATTCAATTATAAAATACCTATATTTTATTTTATACACTTTTGTTGTCAGTGACATGTCGTTAGAGTGGCCAATATGGCGACTTAGATTTGCCTGTCAGCATCGTTACAATTAAACAAAATACTCGACAATCCGAATTTTGCGGATATATGTTGTTGACTCGAAATGTTTATTAATTAAAAAGTTTTCGATCGAGTCTACTGACCACTAACCTATCTAAGTTATTTCTAGCTTACCTCGTGTAATGATGTGACTTTGTAAAAGTCTTATCACAAAACTTGCATGGGTAGGGTCGTTCACCCGCATGAGACCGCACATGTCTTGTCAACTTGGCCACGGACACAAAGCCTAAAAACACAAACAATACATATTAATCATCTTATAACATTCTAGAATACCGCATATAATTTATTTTATTATATGTGATATTATTGACGTTGTTAGTAAAAATAATTGCGCATGTTCATAGCTAATAGTGTAAGAGTGTGTTTAGTTTCACGACTCACGCTCTGGACAGTACTCGCAACAGTAAGTGGCTGCTTTGTTGTGAATTACATGTATATGTCTTTGTAGCGTCGACTTTTCGTGGAATCTGTTAAAAAAGAAGCATTTATTAAAAATACCCATTGAAGTACAATAAAAATCATTATAGGTATAATTTTATATTGCCCTTGTTTTATCTATATTTAAATCTTATTTTATATTATACACTAACGATATACCTTCGCTTTGCATGGATGTACAGACGTGCACACATACACACACACGCACACACAATTTAAGTTTTTTTTATTTGATTATCACAAGCCAGTACCTTGCAATTTACTCTCTATGTTTACGCACTATTATGTGCCGCTTTATTGAACGGTAACGCTTAACTCCTCTTTTTAATGTATTACCAGAGAATAATTTTAATTAAACCAAATATTTATTTAGTAAAATTCAAATTTAAACCAACAAGCTCACTTTTTATCACACGTGTTGCAAATGAATGGTCGCAGAACGCGAACATGCCTCTTTTTATGAGCCTCCAACTCTTCTATAGATAAGAATGAAGCCGGACAATTGGGACATATTTGTTGCGGTAAATCTGAATGAATGAGCTGAAAAGATTCGGTTAGCGATATAAGATCCATTCATTATAATGAAACTATACATATAACTACTTTTCACTAAATGCATATGAAAGTATTAACGGTACTTACATCAGAAAATCTATTTTTAAAATGTTTGTCTGTCTGTCTTATCTTATTATCTCTGAAGCAGCTGGACCGATTTCGAGGGGACTTTAACTCAGACATAGCTAATGTTACAAGGCTATTTAAATTTCATTAGAAAATCATAAAAACCGTTTAATTTATTTTAGCTTACGCAGAGCGAAGCGGGACGAATTTGCTAGTTTTATTATAAAAATATTATTTTTATTATTATATTCTTTTATCAAAAAAATAATATTACAGATTATATAAGATTAGTGTATCACCCTCGCTCCATTTGGGTTTGTCCCTAAATATGGTTTAACTTGTATGTATTCCATATTACCAGCTACATATTATCATAACAAATTTCAAAATCAAATCAAAATTTGCCCAGTGGTTATCTCGTGATGCGGTCACAGACAGACATACAAAAATTTCAATTAGATTTTCCAAAAAAAAAAACTATGTACAGATTCAACTTAGTTAACATTCTATTATATGTATATAAATAAACATAGTCCATGGACAATATCTGTAGGAAATACACTTGTTGATGACTAACACTTACTTTTTCATGTCTTTTTAGTAAGATATGTCGCTTAAACTTTTTGTCACAAGCGACACACTGGAATGGCATCTCGTCTGTGTGCCGCAATTGATGTGTTGTTAAATCATATTTGGTGAAAAATTTTCTAAAATGATAAGATAAAGTGAATAAAAATGCAATAATATTTTATAACCAAGTTAAAATTATAACACATCAATCAAAACTGTTATTATAATTTTTTTTTTTTTAATAAATGTATTAATGTATGGTGGCTATGATAATTTTATTAAAATAAATCATGCTTTTTATTTTAATAAAGAGCAAATTTGGTAGAAAATCTACTTTTTAAGTAAATACATATAATATACATAAAAATACTACTTACGCATCACATTGCTCACACTCCACTGTTCGCTCCCTATGTTTTTGGATTTTATGTAGTTCTAGCAACTGCTGCAAAGGATATGTGCAGTCACATTCATCACAGGCCCAACAACCATCATCCAAAACTTTTTCAGATGTGTCTTTCACATGCTGCTCTGTATTATGGTATAATAATAGCAATAATAATATTGTCATTTATTATGCAATGTAAGTAAATGTAAGTAACTAGCGACTCGCCCTCACTTCGCTCGGGCTCTTACCTAGATTTAGCACAGGCAAAGCCGCGGGATCCGCTAGTTATGCATATAAACCTTCACTCTATCTATTAAAAAAACCACATCAAAATCCGTTGCGTAGTTTTAAAGATTTAAGCATACATAGGGATATAGGGACAGAGAAAGCGACTTTGTTTTATACTATGTAGTGATTAAGTATAAAAGTAAGTAAGAAAGGTTTCTTACCTGTTCAAACCACATACAGATTTGTTTGTGTAACACTAAACATAGAATATATATTAACACATGCAAATTACTTGAATTCAAGTATAGCAAATGAAAACATTGACATGCTCATTTAAATGATGAAGACGATAAATTAAATGAAATCCATGAAGCATTTTAGGTTAACTTCCCTTATACCCGACTGCGCCAAAAGGAGGGTTATGTTTTTCGAGAGTATGTATGTATGTACGCTATTCGTACGTATATTCAGCACGCTCTGCGGCCTGAACGGCTCGATGGATCTTAGCTTGAAAGGTGTCGTTAGATTCCGTTAGAAATAAAAAAACAAAATGGTGGATTTCAGACGCCAATTTGAGCCTTTAAAACATCTTATAAATTAATAGAGTGGGTTATCAAAATAAAGATTTTTAAGAGGTGATTACAAAAATATATGTAACTTAAATGTTTGAAAGTAACGTGGGATAAAAAATTACTAAATATTACTTTAAAAGTTTTTGGACAAAACTAAAAAGCTGTAAATAAAAATATTTTATAAAAATATACAACCGTATGCATAAAAGTTCATTAAAAAGATCAAGACAATTTGACAAAGGAATATAGTATAATGCAGTTGGAGACAGCGCATGTACATCTTGCGACAAGGATGAAACATATGACTATGTCTGTTTTAGTGAGCTTTTATGCAGTTAAGTTTTTTATTTATATAAAATATTTTTTATTTACTAATATTTTCTTATTTCTTAATATTCTTACTAAGCATCTTGCTTTGTAGGAGTAGCACTATATAATAAAATCAAAAATATAAAACTAAAACATACATTGAATAGCTATGAACACACGCAATGACTACTTATTTTAAAACAATGCAAATTAATATACATTTAAAAACAAAAAAATAACAGTAGCATTTTAATAGTTTACCTTTACCCCTTATGCTAGTATCTTCAATAACTTCTTTCATTTCTTTGCCATCTTTACTTCTTATAATTTTGACGCAAGCAGTTTTTGTTTCATTATCAGGACCATCTCCAATCTTAAAATAGAATGTTTTATTATGGCTCTTTAAGCTTAAACAATTTTTAAAAATATTCCTATTTATAAGGTTAATAAAACAGGACTTTTTTAGCATTGGATAGTTATCACCTTTATATTATAAACATTTCCATCTTCTTCATCAGTATCAGAGTTATCATGAGAGGAGACTTGCACAGTAGCACCACCCTGTAGCGTTTTGACAATATCAATTTCATTCATTTTCCGATACACCTAAAATAAATGTTCATTTGTGAAATTTAACATAATAACTCACTTTTTTATACGCATCCATTACTTGTTTGACTAATATCTACTATTTTGAAATATATTTAGAATACATAATATATTGCTTATCAGTGTGTTATTAAAATATGAGAGATAATTTTTTTATGTGTAATAGTCATTTTTATAACAGTTAATGCAAGGAAGTATCCATATTATTGAACATAATTAAAATATTAAATAATAAAAACTCACTTGAGAAAGGGTTGAGGGCCATGTAACAATTTCCATTGGAGAATTATGTTGTATATATTGTAAGATTGTTTCATCAGCTTGGCGAACAATTTGTTTATATTCGTAGAAAAGGTTCATAAAGAATTTACAGCGTTCACAAATAAATGTTGGCATTTTGTCTGATGGATATATCTAAATGAATAAAAAATTAAGTTTTAATTTTAGTAAATAATATACGATAAAGAACTCACTAGGTGGCGTTAATAATTACACAAATTGTGACAGAAGTTATCTACCAAAAATTGTATTTGTTATTTATTTAATCAATACAATATTGTAACAAAAACTGATTGATTTTGTATAATATATAGAATTTAGACGTAAGGCGCCATTACGCCATGTAGACAAAACCATAGCCATGGGTGGCGTCCATTTCTCAGATGATTTTATAGCAAACTTTATAAAACTGGGAAAAACAAAATTTTTTTATGCACTTACCTCGATAGCGACACAAGATAAAATTTTTAAATGAAGATTAGGAGAATTCTTTCCTGATCGATTCCTGTCATACAAACTTTCTAATGTTTCACTTTGACTAAGGCAAAATCGGCACATTGTCACTATGTTCAAGGAATCTTTCCTCTTCTCCATTTTGTGGTATTATTATTAATATTTCTTATTACATATATTTTCTACATAACCTCTCTCTAATAACACTACTGACTACCATAAAAACAGCCCACTATTATGTGACATTAGCGCCACCATATAGATTTCGGTAGTTTGCGGAGTGAGGACGCGACGGCCGACGACGCCAACAAGCAGCGCCTCTACCGGCGAATAGTGGTATTTTATAATTTTAATCACAGAATGCGCGAAAAAGTAAATTATTGATTTTACTCGACAATAGATGGCAAAATAAATTGTATAATGCAAATGATACTATTGAATAAACAAAGGTATTATTATGATGAAAAATTATTATGAATAACAATTCAATACGAATATTCGTAATGTAAAGAGGCCTGTGCCCAGCATCGGTGGAACGTTAAAATGGACATAATTATATTTTTCGCTTAAAATTACGAGTAGTATAATTAGTTATGTAATATGTTAAAAGTTTTAAAATATTTTGAATAGTATATTGAGGCTGATCCTTAACATTCTTATGATAACAAAAAAGTATCTTGAAGGTATTCCACTATTTTCTATCTAGGTCTACTAGCAATTTAATAAGAGTGCAATTAATTGTTTTGAATGATTAAGCGCTTCATGGCGGACCTCAATTAAATTAAATTTAATTTGTAGGTACCTACATAGGTATGAAGTATTATTTTAGATGAATGTTTTAGATGTTGAAGATGTTCAGTCTGTAAAGTTATTATGATTATCCTAATTCCTAATATTATCCTACCGATATAATCAACTCCCTCTTATTCTAGGATATTTAAAAAATCTAATCAAAAAGCAAAATTAGGTATATGCATATATGTATACTAGTCTTCCTAGGTACAGAGTAAGTAGTAGGTTCAGAGAAATCGGACACGGACGCCTATTACATTTTTTCTTTCATTTAAATACATTCTAAAATTGAATATAAATTATATAAATAATAATAATCTATACATCTATACTAATTAATAAAATTGGAGTGTCTGTTTTTAATTTCAAATTAACAGCTTTTCACTAAATGCATAATTTTTAAAATTTTTGTCTATACCTATGTCTGTTTGTTTCGAATAATCCCTGGAACGGTTGGACCGATTTTGACGGGACTTTCACTCGCAGATAGGCGTAATTTAGGCTACTTTTTACCCGACATCAAAAAAGGAGGTAGTAGAAATTTCATTTAGTTTAATTAGCGGAAACAGTGGCTTCGCTGACGCTAAACCTAGTTATAAACAGCTTTTCCAAAAATTTACAGCTTTTCACTAAATGCATATGAGATCAAAAAAACTATTTATACATTTTTCTGTCTGTCTGTTTGTTCTGTTCTGTTTGTTCTATTTTAACTAGTGGAACCAGTGGCTTCGATCGCGCTAATCCTAGGGACGAATGAGTCGCTAGTATGTACATATATCACATAGGTATACAATAGATGACATTGATCGAAACTGTCGTACAATTTAATATTTTTCATGTATGTACTAGAATATATAAAAATCTCGTGTCAGTATTTGTTAACGAATTCCTCCGAAACGGCTTATTATGATTTTTTTGCGTGCATTTGGTAGTTCTGAAAATAGGTCATTATTGCGCTAGGTGATAAGGGAGACCCTCTGCAGATTATTTATTTTAAATACTTATAACTTTAAATTTTCAACCTACTACCACGAATACCTATTTTAATAGTGATTAGACGCGGGAGCCACGGGAATTGCTAGTATAATACTAAAAGTTTCATTATTACATACCTACTTACGTTTCAGTATGAAACTGAAACATTTATTAGTAACTATACACCTATTTAGGTAGATATTATATTATACGACTCATCCTTCCTTCGATCAGGTTCGTCCCTAGATCTAGCGCAGGCGAAGCCACGGATTCCGCTACTTAAACATATAAACCTTCCTCTTGAATCACTCTATCTATTTAAAAAAAACCGCATCAAGATTTTAAAGATCTAACTTCTAAGTATACATAGTACGCCAGTAAATAAAGCATTTAACCTCGAACTAAATTTCCGATCCAATTTTAATTTTTTTTTAAATAATTAAGGGTCACTTACTGACCATAAAAACACAAAATGCTGACAGATCCAGGTGGAAGTTCGATCGCAATCTTGAAGAAAAGTTTTTGGCCGATATCTCGAAAACTATGCACTTCAAGGCAAAAGTTATTTGAACCATAAACCACCTAAAAAAAATAAATAAAATTGGATCGGAAATTTAGTGCAAGGTTGACCAAAAAAAACGGCTTTATTTACTGTACTATAGGGACAGACAGACAGCGGGAAGCGACTTTGTTTTATACTATGTAGTGATAACTAGGTTGCTAGTTTTAAGTATACTATTGCTTTCAGCTTTACTATATGTGATAGAAATTGTTTACATGTAATACAATAATAAAAACACGTTCATTGATCAATATCTCCATTTAAATCTCGGATTATAATTTTTTTATCATAAATTAACATTGATAAGATTATTGTGTGTCGTAAGAAGGACGTAAATGTAAATATGTTAATATCTTTATACAAAGAATTATTGATAGGTATATCAATAAGTGGCTCGGTATAACTAAACGTTTTAATTTTAATACAGAATGGATTTTTTGAAAATTAAAGATACATTTTCTTTACGGAGGAGACGCGGCAATGTGAACCTGTAAGTTATTTGGGATAATAAGTACATAATAACCAATTTAAGTGACGTAAAAAAGAGTAATTTTTCCTTTTCGATCCTTAATCTAAGTTATATGAATAAAATTTATATTTAAAAGAACAATTAATTATTTATTTGTTATAACCTTAATATTATAATAATATTTAATATTATTTATTCTAAGTATTGGCGTGTATGTACATATTATATGCATGATATTTAGGGAACTATTTCAATACTTTTTGTATGTAGATAGACCAATCGGATGGGTCAAACATCCTCCCCAGACACACAGTATCCATTTTCGCGCTCCCGCTTATACTCATAGCAAACACGGCGTATCGACTGTGGATCTTGATCCGGTTTCAAACAGCCTTGAGTTTGTGTGTAGTTTTGTACTGAAGTGATTTTACTCCAACAGGTGGCGCTCCAATTCATTATCTAATGTGCCGAAATTAAAAGGGAATAATGAAACTGCGGTAGTGAAAAGTTCAGGAACTAGAGTAAGCTAAGTAAAAATTATTTACTTTTTTTATATCAAGCCTACCCAACTGTTTTATATTACCTACTACTTTTTAATTCTTTTCATGTGCTAATTTCAACACTTGTTAGCTTTATTAAAAAAAATCATCCTTTTGAGCAGAATAATTACTATTCTAAAGATTCTGTTCATCATCAATTATTATCAGCGCCCAGCCAAATTGCCGGATCCTACTGAGCCCCCCCAGTCCCCACCACGACAATGCAAGGTGAACGTACATTGAACTCTCAGATTGCTAAATCAACTACTTACAACTTATCTTGATAAGTTTTATATATTACTAGTGGGACGTGCGGCTTCACTCGCGTTAAAAGTACAAAAACGTTTTTAGTTTAACGGTAGTACACACGTTTATGCGAACAACGTATCTATATGTACGTCACATATTAGTAGATATGATATGGAACAAAGTACCATTATATTCAACTCGAATTTTGACAGGTTTTTACCATATTAGTAGTAGGTACATCCTCCAAGCTGCAAGCAAGATGTCAGAAAATGGAAAAATTTTGAACTGTTTCCCTTTTTCTTGCTATATGCTTGCTGGATCTGTAATCCAGAAATCCTTTGCTTTTCCTAAAATATTTTATTCTAGTAGACTAGTAAACCCTATCATATTGTGTTGCTGTGGGTCATTTATATTGTTTATAGCTTCGGTACCCCCAAGTTATAAGAATGTATCTATGGGTAGTCGTTGTTGCTTAGGTGGTTCTTTCTCTGAATATGAAAATCATTTGCAATATATTACACGAAGAAGCTATCGGGATAACACATCACACATTTAAAAAAATCATGCTAAGATCGAATTAGCAGTTTTGGAGTTCATCGGGGACCAAGACCAACTCGTGAAAGCTTTGTCATTACGAGTACCGACTAAATATAAAAAGAAGCGATGTAGGTATATATAATACAAAAAAATTACAAAAAAAATGTATCAAATTATTGAACTGTACTCTGCATTTGTTTGTAAAAAGATTTCGATTAAATAAAATGGTGAAAATTGATTTATTTTCTTTTTAAGTGCTTTAAAAATATTGTTGCAGTTAAAGAAAATTAATCGGTCTTGGGATACGATCGTAACGATTGTTCTAGTTGAAGCAAAGTGTTTGCCCCCAGTCCCTGACGATGGAGTATCGCACAATATTTATTGCAAATTTAGGTATGTTTCTTCCGTAAATAGATAGATGAATGTTTTTATGCATCCCGGTGATGTGGCTGAATAAATTCCAAAAAAATTAAAAAATAAACTTTAAATTAAATTAAGCTAATTTATTTCATTACTAAATTATTCATATATTATGTGCTATAAAAGCTTGTTTGTCAATTTTTTAAATATTTATCATTATTTCATATTATAAATGCGTCTAATAACTGTATAATAAGTAGATACTTTACACTTCTCCTTGTATCCTATTCTAAGGTTGGGATCGGAGACCTTTACATCTAAGAGTGTTCCAAATTGCCAAAGAGCAGAATGGCGGGAGCGATTTCAATTACACCTTTTTGAAGAACATTGTCTTCATTTGACATTACATGATAAAGGAAAAATGAAAAATGCTATGGGAAAGTACGGAGTTTTTAATAATTTGTGTATTTTATCATTATAATACCTTATATCATGATAAAATTATTAACGTTTTGTGTACTAAAGCTGTGTTATAGATTTATCTTTGTACGAGAAGGAGCGCACGCATGAAATTTGGCAGGAACTAGGTGACGGCTATGGAGTCATACATATCTCCTTAACAATGTGCGCAATTCGTCCCGCCGCAGCACCTAACAACGCTTTAGTGTCGAATGATTGTGAAGACAGACATGTAATACAGTTTATACTTATTAATTGCACCTAAAAAAATATGTTTAATAGTTTTAATTGCAGTGTAATGTAGTCTATACTATATCTTTAAAGATATATAATAGTTCATATCAAATAATAGTAATTAAACTTAAATTAAAAAGCTGTTAAATAATCCATATTAGTTTTAATTGGTACTAAACTATAGAAAGAAGATATATTTTTTTATTTCATTAACACTTTACAGAACATAAAATAGAAATCCGATGACTCTACATTTAGGAATACTTTTAATTATTTTAGAGAATCCAAGAGCTTCCACCAGATTGGAATGTTGTTGGATTATTACATATCAAGGTTATTTGTGTGAGAGGATTCACGAGTAAACCGAACGCTTATTGCACCCTGGAAATTGACAATGAAAGGGTTGAAACCCACAGAGCCGGGCCCTGCGCCGAACCACGCTGGAATAAGTGTTATATTTTGTATGTATAAGAATTAATGATAAATTTTGTAATTTAATAGTTTTAATAAGATTTAACAAGCACTTTTGGATCGTTATCTGGTCAAAATATGCAACTTGCTCAATTAATTTAAATTAATGTTAAATATATTATGTACATTTTTAAATGAATTTAATGTTCGGGTTTTGACTTGCTTACTTTTTAAAATGTCCATAAGGAAGTTCTCGACGAGCATTTGTCCTTCTGTTAAAAATTCGTAAGTGGTTTATGATCTGTTATGATCTTCTTCTCCAGGACAAATGCAAATCTCTATAGTAATAAAGGGAAAACGTTTTTTTGTTCACTCTACCTACAAAAACTACAACACAGAGAAATGTTGAACTTAGTTCATAGCATGCTGCGTGTTTTGGTGAAGGTTTATGACTAAAACTTTTAATAACTTGAAAGAAATGTTTGTAATAAAATATTGTAAAGTATAGTCTAACTTTAATCACCTTCTTAAAATATTTGCCTAAGGAAAATAAAATAATAAGACGGAAGATGTATAATATGTTCTTTTTTACAGCAAAATCTATGACGTTTCTTCAACATTAGACCTCAAAGTATACGACAAGTCTATAACAAGTGCTATTCTTAACGAATCTATAGGCAAAGTATCTATTCCTTTACTTAAAATATCTAATGGTGTAACACGATGGTATGCTTTAAAAGATAGAACGAAAAGAAATAGCGCCAAGGGGAATTGCCCTCGGATATTGCTTCAGATGTCTTTAGTCTGGAATCCAGTAAGTATAACACTTATAATGATTTCCTCCTAACTGATTTGGCAATCTCATTTAAACTAGTCACAACTGCACAGAAGATATTATAGTGCACAAGTGTACGTGCAGACACAAATGCACTCTCTATTCCTCTTCACTGTTAAAGTCTAGTAGGATAACACTTTAAAACGACCGGTGAGTATTAATTCTTATGCTAAACGTAGTTTAACGTTTTTTATTGTTGGGAAATGTATTTACGCATAACTAGTGGTTATTTAGGACTCAGGTTTAAAAGAAGCCAGTAGGTACTATCCAGTATCCACCAAAGCCCAACAGAATTCCCCGTCTTAATGAGGCGTCGGAGAATAGCTTAAACAACGGCAGGTCTGCTGGTGCCTGGTTACTTCACAGTCTAATCTGCTGTAAGAGAAGTGCCACGAGCAACCCGTATGACACACTGCCCACTGAAGTAGACCATTTCCATAGGCGTTTCTTATCTTTGCGCTCGGCTGGCTTGCCGGACGCTATATTTTTAGTTCATTAGTTTTCTTTTAGTTCTCGGTAATTCAATTGAAACATAATTATTTATCATTTATTCCGTAGGTTAAAGCTACATTAAGATTATTCCAATCCAAGGAAGTAAAATACATAAGGAGACCAGAAAAGTTCGACATTCCGCTTATATACAGTAACATGAAATATATATCAGACCTACTGGCTTTACTCCAGGAAATTAATGAGTATTATAAGTAAGTTGTCGTGTATGTAAAATAGAAAGTTTAAACATAGTAAAAAGAATGACAAAGTAGGGCAACTTCGGCCCAATCCGCGATTTAATTACCTGTCATAGTTACCATAGTTGCCTGTCACAGGGTTGTCACTGTAGCTAAATTTAGCTAATTCAGTGCTCAGAAATTGGCATTGGGCCGGGAAGTGTGTTATTAAAAAATATTTATTATTTATATACATTTAAGAATGTAAAACATTTTGTTTCTACATGTTTATGATTATTTATATTAGGCCTGTAGTTACTTGCTTAACTGATATATCAGTAGAAAATAGTATTAAAAATGTTTGTTTGTTAGATTTATCTCGAAATGTATTTGTGTAAATAAATAATATAAATCCTTTAATTTCTTGCGTTTACAAAAACATAAATATGCTATTAGTAACAATTAAAAAAATTCTAAGTATAATATATTAATAAAATCATATCACATCCTATTAAAATAATAAACTAATACAACAAAAATAAAAGTACCCACATAAGTATTTCATCATCAAGTATAAATTATATGCTATAGTTTGTCCATTTTTTAATGGTTTTTTGACAGCTCACGCCCACAAAGTTTCGTATTTAATGGTTAGAACGTTAAAACTATAGAATAAGTGATTTGTTTACCTTTTCTGTTCAGCTTTAGGTAATCTAAACAAAGACAACTCTGGAATCGATGAAGAATTTAGACACCCAAACACACAGCAATAAGTTTTTCTACGAATATCACACATTTTTCATATAGTGAAAAACCGTGACGCGCGAAACTTGTGCGGCGTCAGCCTTGACTGGCGCACTGATAAACGGTTCGAGATATTGTTTGAGTGTGCGTGCGGCAACGTAAAGATACTATGACGCACACATACAAGCCGCGCGCGGTGCGTTTGTATGAAGTTGCCCTACTTTGTCATTCTTTTTACTATGGTTTAAATATCCACTTTCATAAATTATATTAGTAGTAGTAGTATTAGTAGTAGTAGTAGTAGTAGTAGTAGTAGTAGTAGTAGTAGTAGTAGTAGTAGTAGTAGTAGTAGTAGTAGCAAGTCATAATTTTAAAATTAATTCATAATATATACGTATTTGTTTAATATATAGATAGGTAATGGGTAAAATAATGAAAAACTACTAAACGTGAAAAAATATATATGACGAATTACAAAAAGGGCAAATTATTCACTTTAAATTTTTATTTCATTTCCAGGCGTTTATTTGAGTGGGACGACAGGGAATTTTCCTTTTTCATGTTGCTTGGCTGGTTGATATTCTGTAATTATCTCTGCTTGTGGAATACACCTCTTTTATTATTGACACCGTATATATACAATTTAATCTTTAACCGAC
This sequence comes from Boloria selene, assembly GCA_905231865.2. Lineage (NCBI taxonomy): Eukaryota > Metazoa > Arthropoda > Insecta > Lepidoptera > Nymphalidae > Boloria > Boloria selene. Next base: position 7,913,422 of record HG993133.1, read on the forward strand.
AGCGAGGTGAGTACCCTCTGTATTACAGACTAGCTTTTCACTCTGGCCTCGTTGGCTTGCGTCCGTCCATCGATATTGTAGAAAAAGTAATTTTTGGATTTTTTCGCGCTACCTAATTTTATAAAAATAAAATATGCATGTAATATTGTTTTAATTGTTTAAGTAGTTTTTTCGTTTATCCGCTACAAACAAACGCATAATAAAAATTTTACAATATAAGTGTAGTATAAGTCTAGTAGGTACCTATAGTTATTCATGAAAAATAATTTAATTTAATGGACATTTGGATTGTTTGATTAAATTTTGTAATTTGAGGGAAAAACGTGATGTAATCATATAAGAAAATACGAAATTAAAATTTATTTTTTGTATAAAAATTCAAATGTTATTAACTTAATAACTTAACGATAACGACGTCTCGTAAAGCTTTTTGCGTTAGGCTACAATTCCTACGTATAATAAATAAAGGGAGTATATTATATCTGTTAAGTTAAATATACCCCCATTTTCAACCCTTCTTTAAGCTGCTAAATAAGCATTTTTATAAGTGTATGTTCAAAATGCATAAAATCCTAAGTAGTTTTCGCCTGTAAGTTTTAATGTTTTACATTATTAATGGCCAATGACCACACTATGTTTTAAGCTTGTTAATATTATTGTGTATACCTACGTCTTCAAAGCATATTTTTTATATGAATCACCGTTCAAAATTATTATTCGTTAGCAAATAAAGTGAATAATAATAAGCGTAAAGTAAATAATAAAATTTATATCTGCTATAATCGGATTACTTTTATAAAATTAAAAACTAAAAATTATGATTAAATTAATGCAATAGTTATTAAAACATTGATAGGTACATACTGACAAATGCTGATATTCACTAACTTATCTTTAAATGATAAACTTTATAATTTTTTGAAGATATTCTAATTTAAACAGGGATTTTACTCATACATGTAATTCTATTTCTATAGTGGGCTGAGCGGTACAAGTGCACCCCGTTTTACCCCTCTCTCTCTCTCTCAGCGTCCTATATTGTACTATATGAATTATTGTTTTATTTTATCTATTTTATAAGCAATATGTATTTTTTTCAGATACTACTTATAAACTAGACAATGCGAATAAAGAAATGGACATTAAGGTAGGTCAATTATTTATATACACTATTACCTACTTATGAGGATTATTATATATATCATAGAACATCTGATTAGATTAAATACTTACCTATATTTTCTATTATAGTATTTATATGAGGAAGGTTCACTGCATAATACTATATGCTTATATCAACATGATTTTAGAGTCTTTAAACAGAAAACTCTTTTATTTTCATTAAAATAAATAATACCTATATATCTAATAAAAAGAAATGAATACATAATTCCATACGGTAGGACGTTAAAAAATATTAAAATTTACTTATAACTTAATATAAAAAACTCAATTATAGGAAAAAGTTTTGATCCTACTCGTTACGCCATTAATTGGGTTTCAGCGCCGTCCGTCGTAGTGCAGTGTAATAGAATTTCTGAAAATCTATTCAGCTAAAGCGTAACGATTCGTACGAATTCGATCTTCTATCTCTCAAACTTTGTTAGCTACGAGTACATACGTGCTTAATAATAATGTGTCCTTTCACCTTTGCTTACTCCATGTATTGTACATATGTATTAGTTCCTTTGTACATGTATTTTTTTTCTTGCCTTATAATATAGTTTTTCTTCGAGTTTCTAAAAATAAGGGCAAATTACCAATTGTATCCTATATGCTACGAAACAGTATCATGTTTCGATGTGCTGTTTTATGAAAACGTGTTAATTGATTTTAGTATGATTGAGTCACAAATAATTAAAAATCATCAAAACTAAGTTTAATCATTCAAATGTTTTAATCTGTACATGTTTGTTTACATAATATAAGTATATATTGTAATCTATACTAATATTGTAAATGCGAAAGTAGAAGGGAAAGTCCGTAGAACTACTTTGGATGGAAGTATGGAGATAGTTTAAGACCCTGGACTCTAGTCTCTAGGGTTATTTTATCTAAGTTATGTAAAGTTCGAATACAATCAAAAAATAGGATCAATAATTCATCAAGTAAGGTATATAAATGATAAATCTCGTCTTAATTATATCTACTTTTGGTATGAATATTTCGGCGTTTATGACGAATCAAGGTAGGGGGTGATTTCAAGGTGTTTTATAATATTTACCTATTTTCTATACCTATGTATAGACAAATAATATAATTTTTATCTATTCTCTGCACTCTGCAGTCAAACCGTTCTACGGGACTCACCCGAGCGAAGCGACGACAGTGAGGATCGCTAGTACAATTTTGTAATGTTTTTATACATTATTTACAGCACAGTTGTCAGTTACGCGTTATAACTAATTATTTAATTTTTCTTTTATATAGGTATATATTCAACAATGTTTTTATTATCATATTTTAGGATGAAAAATCGTTTAGCGGAAAAATACATGACCTTAAAATAATGACATTTACAATAAAAAATGGAATAGAATTTATTGTATCATACATTGAGAGGCTACAAAGGTAATATTATAAGGCTTCATTACGAGTATATTTACAACATTATTAATTAGAAAAATACAATAGTATATAAAATTATAAAACAGTTAATAATTGTTATAATGTTCAAAAAGGATCTACCTGTACTTGGTTTCATACATTTAGAAAATATAATACATATAAATCAATTATAATTATGTACATAAAATACTCATTAATTTCATTTTTTTTGTTTCCAGTTTAATAACATTTAAAGTTCCATTTCTGAGTTACGTATCCATGATAATTTTAATCGTGGCCGCTGCGGTTCTGTACTTAATTCCTTTTAATTACCTTTTAATGAGCTTAGGTAAGTTTTATTTTAATAAATTTAAAATTTTATTTTTAAAACAGTTATTAATACTTATAGAGATATTAAAATAAGAGAGTAGTACAATGAAATAAAAATATGTTTATTTAACAATAATGTTACAGGAGTATACAAATTCACGAGAAAGTTTTTAAATCCAGACAGAGTACTGAATAATGATTTGATAGATTTCCTTTCTAGAGTGCCGGACAGCGAAATATTGGTAACGTATCACTTAATACTTATAAAATATATAAATGATCATTTTGTATCTTATTCAGTCTATTTACGTCATAAAACATAAAAAATGCATTTAGTATTAGTATTTAATGTAATAGTTTTATTCGCTTTTGGCAGAATATTGTCTTCTATTCTCTTCAGTTTGATACCCAATAATCATTACATGCTATCTATGCTATAATAATTATTATATACTATCACTATTAATATAAAACATATTATGTTAGTAACCGTCACCCAATGACCAATCAAATAAGTATTGGTTTTCATTGAGTTCAAACAAACTCTTACTAAAGTTATATTCTAAGCAAGAAAGTCGGCATATCAGCGGGGTTCTGACTTTGTTTCATTGATTAGTCTACAAAGTGAATACTGAATAGCATGTTTATGTCAGTAAAAGTAGCATTTAACGCGAACTAAATTTTCAATCCAATTTATTATTTTATTAGGATTACTTTAGCACTTATTGATCATAAAAATTACATAATGTTTTTAAAAAAAGTTAACAGGACATAATAAACGTGAATTTTGCTTCTCTACAATAATGGTCTTCACAACTATTGCCCTAAGTGCATAGTTTCCGCGATATCTGCGAAAAACGTTTTTTTCAAGATGGCGTCTGAAGCTCTATCGGAACTTGTCAGCATTTTGTGATTTTATGATCAGTAAGAGATCCTAAACCTTATAAAAAACTAACAATGGCTCGGAAATTAAGTGCGAGGTTGACCAAAATGACCGCTGATTTTACTGGCCTAATTTAATTAGTTAACAAAACATATTATCTACAATTGTTATCATAATAACACTCTAGTCACTTTTTAATTTAACATGATATTTAAAAACACATTACTGTAAGTTACCAATACTAATGATCTCTATAGATAATTAATAGTTAATGGTCTATTGACGACCCCCGCTCTATATCACAGTATAAGTGTACAAACTTTCTACGTAATATACGTAATAATGACAGAACTTTTTTTAATTCTTATCATTTACAGAAAGATTGGAAGGAATTAGGCGTACCGGAACCCAATCAAGAGTACATAGAAACTAAATCTAATGTCACAAGATCCATAAGTGTCTCAATATGAGGAATCATATTGGAGTTCAATTTTATTATCGACTTAAAAATAAGTAAATAAATATAGTAGGTTTAATAAAATCACAAATTTTGTACATAAGTACTAAAGGCAAGCATAAATTGAGCTTATAACAATTTATATACAGAATCGCATCTGTTAAATGTTATATTGCAGTTTTTATTTCTGATTATTTATATATTTTAAACAACTTCTATGTATATTCATTTAGTTGGTCATTTGAAATATACCTATAGCTTGTAAGTTTTTGAAATTATGTAATAAATTATTTTTTCCATGTTTTATAAAATAAATGATAATAGTTAATTAGTTCACCACTCAGTTGTTTTAACTAACATACTTTTTTCACCTTACTTCTCCCGTATGGCACTAAGTCCGAAGAGCTAATTACAGTAGGTACCTATAACATATTGTTTGCTATCTACTTTTCGCTGGATCGATCTGATGGTTGGCAGTCGGTTCAGGAACTTTGAGCTCTCGCCATTGTTTCTGGAAAAGAATAAATTATAATAATGTTATAGTAATGTCTTTTTTTAACTGCTGCATGTATATGTGTATGTTTCTCCCTATGATGTATGATTATGATTTATGATTTTAAATTTATGATTATTGTTAATGACTATTGTTAAATTTACTTTGGCAGCTAGAGTATCGTAGAGTTTCACAGTTAGCATAAAAACCAAAATGGCGGATCCTAGACGCCAATTAATGATCGCTTAACCGTTAATAAAATTACAATTTTCTAACTAAGCAAAACTAAAAAAGATGGAAAAAATATATTAACATTCTGCAACATATTATGTATGGTAGCTGCGCGTATCTTATAAGTAGGTATGTCGACTATATGTTACTATTTCTTCGTAAACTTTTTAGGTGTCAATTATTAATTTTTTATTCTTGTGAAATGATTTTTTTATTGGTCTAAATATGATTTTGTTACCCTTTAAAAACTCCTATGGCTATAAGTAGGCTGAAGAAAACTGATATTATTAATAACAGAAAGTAACGATATTATTGCAAAACTTTTGTGTTTATTTAATAGAGCATAATATTAGGTATATTTTCGAAATTGTTAATTACTTAATACATTTGACATTTTTACTACCCAAAGTCCTTAGTCAAGGTAATGCCTGATAATTATGTGCAAATGCGATGCATTCTTTAATTCAAATTGAAATGTTTTAACCAATAAAATATAAAGTTTAATTTAAAAAGACATGAAATTTGAAAGTCTAATTAACAAAACAGCACTTATCGCACAACGAGCAAGCATTAAATAATTTTATGCACAGTATAAAAACATACAGAAGGTTATCGCCTTTGATCTTTACGGAAATTGACAAAATTTAGACAATTGGTTTAAGGCAAGTAATACATATTATTTTATTTGCAAAGTAAATAATGAACAGTATTAATAATTATAACTTTTTTATATAATCCAATATTTATTAATGTTTAATTTAATAAACATGATACGGAAGCAAAAATAATATATATGGCTGTACAATATAAAATTTATTATAATTAACTTATCAGATCAATTTTTATAATTTAATAAATTATTTTCACCATGATTAATAGAATAAATAATAAAAGTTAATTAGTTCACCAATCAGTTGTTTTAACTAACATACTTTTTTCACCTTGCTTCTGCCGTATGGAACTAAGTCTGAACTCTGAAGAGCTAATTACAGGAGGTACCTATAACATAGTATCTTGTTTGCTATTTATTTTTATTTTATTTTATTTATTTATGGTTTACCAGCAGTTTAACAATTAATACATTCAATCACTTCAAAAATCACTACTAACAATTGTAAATTGTAAAACTATTTAAAGGTAAACACAACATGCATCAGATAAACTAGATAGAATAGAAGAATGACAATAAAGTACATAAGTATAATCTACATTTGCTTATTTGCTATAAGTAAAAGTTGATCTAAAACATTTCTTTTGTATGCGGAAATAGAGGAGTTGAAAATGTCGATTGAGCCACTGCAAAATAAATGATGCTATCTCTACAAAATAAATGAAGCCTCTTATCACATCAATTTTTATAATTTCTATGAAGTTAAAATGCCATTTTGGGCATTGCTTTCTTCCCTAGTTATTATGACTTTTCCTAAATCAAATAAGAGTAAGTACCTATGTGCGACAATCGCGATTCGCGAGCGTCTTTCTTACGTCTCACTTCGCACTTTACACATAATTGCTCTATTTAGATAATAATAATAATAATAATTTATTTATTTGCATAAGGAAAGTTTACAGTAACAAATATTGTGGTTGAGATCCCCTTTTAAGCAAATTTTTTGCTTGTGTTAGAGGATCACGCCCTTCCATAACAAATATACTAATTTATTCCTTGTAAGGTACAATTTAAACATATATATAAGAAATAATAGTGAGTAACATAGTAAGTTAGTTCTTAATGTTAGTGATTGTATATGAGAATGAGTGCAAATGTAAGTATAAACGCGCGCGCGCGCGTGTGTGTGTGTGTGTGTGTGTGAGTGTGTGTGTGTGTGTGTGTGTGTGTGTGTGTGTGTGTGTGTGTGTGTGTGTGTGTGTGTGTGTGTGTGTGTGTGTGTGTGTGTGTGTGTGTGTGTTGTGTGTGTGTGTGGGTGTGTGTAAGTCATTAAATAATATTTTGTAATAGAGCTTCGGTCTCATGATAATTAAGTGTATTGATCCAATTTATTAAGGTCTTTTTGCATTTATAAGTGTTAAAGGGATAAATATAGAGGATTTTATTGATTCTATTATATAAAAGTATAGATCTTTTAGCGAATTGCCTTGACGCAAACATCGTTCTAGTTTGAGGGATTTGAATTATAATTTCTTTTCTTCTCTTTAGTAATAAAGACGCATCAAAGGCAATATCTTTATGCGCCCTTAGTACAGTATGGGCGATAAAAAGTTTCCTAACAGAAAGCAGATTGCTGGTATTGTACAGCTCCTCAGTTGAAAATGTTAGTTTTTTAAAATACATACATTTAATTAGGGCACGTTGGGCTCTCTCTAGTTCGATTAACTTTGTTTTTACTGCGCCACCCCAGATCGGAATACAATAAGATAACACTGATTGTACTAAAGCTGTGTATATTTCAATTAGCAGATTTCTTGGGCGTCCAGAGAGGCTGGAGACTGTTTTGGGAACTACATGTCTTAGAGTCCGAAAAGTCCAAGTTAATTTCCTAACTCTATTTGCCATATGATCAATTTGTGGATGCCAAGACAATCTCTGGTCAATGAAGACCCCCAAATACTTAATACTTGAGACTCTAGTAATGTTAAAACAGCAGCAGCTTTGGTTATTAACATTATTACAGAGATGTATTTTTATATTGAAGTCATCAATAGGTTGTGTTCGCTTACTTATACTAAAGCATATATAATTTGTTTTAGAAATATTTAGTGTGAGAAGATTCTTTTCTAACCATCTAGCTATTATAGCCAACCCAGTTTCAGCATTTAGCCGTACATCATGCCAGGTATCACCTGTAAAGATTATGGCTGTATCATCGGCATACGAAAAGATCTTAGCGTTCCTTAGTTGCATGTTGCAGAGCTGGTTAACGTATATAATAAACAGAGTAGGTCCTAGTACGCTTCCTTGCGGGACGCCATATGTTACATCAGCCACATCACTAGTATATGCCGAAACCCTGACCTTTTGCTTCCTATCTGATAGGTAGTCTTTTAAGAGGTGTAAAGCAACTCCTCGCACACCAATATGTTCCAGCTTATTCACAAGGTTTGGGACAGAGACAGTATCAAACGCCTTTTTCAAGTCAAGAAATGCAGTTAGACATGGTTTTCCGCTATCTAGTTGTTCAATTATAGTAGTAGTTAGTGCAGTAACTGCATCCTCAGTGGAAACACCTTGACGGAATCCAAATTGCGAATTAGAAATGATGTTAAAGTCTTTAAGATAATTTAAGAGCCTAGAATTGATAAGTTTTTCTATTATTTTGGAAATTGAGGGTAGAACGGATATAGGTCTGTAATTCGTAATGTCATCTCTGTCCCCACCCTTGTGAACAGGCGTAATGATAGCTTGCTTTAAAGGACTAGGGAAAACACCTTTTCTGAAGCAGAGGTTAGCAAGGTGAGTTATAATAGGGACGACCGCCGTACTTATATGTTTAAGAAATCGTGTTGGTACGTTGTCCCAACCCGACGCACTATCAGACTTAAGACTCATTAAAACACGATTCACTTCATCTACATCTGTATCTAGCAATACGAAGGAGTTGGGTTGTGCAGATGGTAAACTAAAGACTTGATCCCTAGAGGCAGTGCAATTCGGCAGTATTTTTAGAGCAAGATCTTTCCCGATGTTTGCGAAATAATGATTTATATAGTTAACAGATTCTGTAGGGGATGAATGAAAACTTAGTAGTTGTGCACAGTAATTATTGTTTTTGTCAGAATCAGTAATAGTTTTTAAGCTATTCCAAAGTTTTTTATTATTAGAAATATTATTTATAATTAGTTCTCTTTCATACTTACGTTTTAATTTTTTTATCAGACTATTACAATGGTTTCTGTATCTTGTATAAGTTATTTTTAATATTTCGTTATAAGGGTCATTTTTAAAATTTTTTTGTAATTTATTACGATTTTTTATACAACGAAGAATACCTGTACTAATCCATGGTTTAAGTATACGTTTATTACTTGGGATTTTTAAATGAATTGTATTCTTAGATATAATTAATAGTCTTCTGTAGATGACTCAGTGGATATTAGACTGTGGAGTATTATTTATTACATATAAGTATCTCACCAAAATCTCATTATCTGGAACTCTTGATATGAAATCTAGAAGGTCGTTGTTCGGCACTCTCTTCGGGTTCAAGAACTTACGTGTAAACTTAGCAATACCTAGATAAATGAGATATCATTAAGACAAATTAACAATACTTTCTATAGATTTTAAGTAATGATATTTATTGAAAAACAATAGTACTTACCTAATGCCATAAACAAATAATTTACAGGGATAAAGTAGAAGGCGAATGAGGCAGCTACGAGAGCTATAATAGCCAAGTAGCTCAAATAAGGCACACTAAAGTTCACCAAACTGCAAAAAATTTAATAATTTTAAATTATTACGGCATGTAAGACCATTTAAAATAACAAACTACTTACTTTTACAATTATTATTAGTATTCTATCTCTCTTTCTCTCTCTATTTACGTATGTTATAAAAACCCCAAATAAATGTGTTATAAAACATAAATACTTTTATAGACAACTGAAAAATTACTAATTTAAATTTTTAATTTCTATAGATGATACCTAATCGATTGTGCCGATACGTTTTTTTAAAGTTAGTATTTTTCTATTTTTATTTTTTTTAAAAGCAAGAAGTATCTAAGTTCTAAAATAAGGGTGTAAAGGGTTTATCTCGAATTAATCAGTTATTCATAAGTTACATTTTTAAATACGGTTGTTATAAGTAAATAAATTTTCTAAAACTCAAGTTATTTCATTAAACTACTTGCATACTCATACATTCGTAGATAAAATTTGAAGTGACGTAATCTATTATCCTTTACCTTTTTTGTAAGAGGATTCAGTATGAGTACCATGTTTTTGTTGCATTGAATATTGTATTATCATTATCATTAAATAAACATAGCTATTAATTACAGCTTTATAATATTTTTTATCAATGGTTAGACCTGCCACAAATAGTATATATTTATGACTTTGAATGTATGAGGAAATTACCAAGTTTTAAACTGACACTATAAGCATAGTATAAAGACTTTATACTATGCTACAAGACTTTATAACTACGTAGGAGAAAGGTGTCGTTCAATATTCATCGTAGGTACTTAGTAGAAATTTATTATCATTGGTACTAGTTTGGTCCCAAATATCGAATGAATAACAAAAAAATGGGCAGGATGCGTATAATAGTGTCAGATAAGTGAAAGAGGGACAGCCCTCAGAAGATTTTTGAAGATTTTTTATGCGATTGTATTTTTGGCTTACAAAAGTCTTAGGGCAAAACAAATGTAGAGAATGTAGCGCTTGGCATTTTGATCTCTTTGCCTATCTTTCCTAACATTCATTAAATATGCGTCTAATGAACTAAATTTAAATTATTAGTCGTTACACATTACAATAAAAACTCTTTCAACTATACTTACAATAGCCTGTATTCTATTTGTAAGTGAAAACAATGAAATTTCTAAATCTATTTAATTATTTGCCAAAGAAGATAAAAGGAAGTCTGGCATATATTTAAAGTAACAAAATAATTAACAAAAATTTTTTTATAATCCCAGTAAAATTCAATTGTAAGAACAAGTAGAAGCGGGATAGTTATAAAGCATCTTATCTTTTATTTTTTTGATATTAATATTATTATAAAATTATTTGTTTAGTCTGGAACCACAAAATTAAAACCAACTTTGAAATTCAAAAAAATATACATACATTCTAACTTACTTTTTTATCCTTTCTAGCAATGAAACCACATAATCGATTCCGTTCTTGATTGTTAAAGTGAGATCTTGGAGCTCGTTGAGGCGAGTTTTTATCGTTTTATCATCCTGATAAAATTATAATAAGATATGTAACATCACAGATAACATAATAAATACTATGCTGTAACATTGTGGCAATGTTAGCCAGTAGTAGCCCAGTTGTAACGTGCTCGCTTGAAAGACCAAGTGAGCGGGTTCTAATCAGTTACTTACTTAGTTTAATTGTTGGAGTCGGTGCCAGCCAAGAAGGACAGTTTTATCCTGCATTTACAATGAACTTTCGAACAGATATTTTTTTCTAAAACTAACGTATCGATTTGTAAATCGTATTAAATTTTATATTGTATTAAATTTATTTTGCTTTGGCTGACACCGACGTTAATAAGATTTACCTTCTATTATCAGATCAACCTAATATCCTGAAGGAATACAACTATCGGTTCATAAGTACGTATAATATTAAAAGAATTTTCTTTCAACTCCTAACCGTTGAGGAGATTATATACCTTACATCATAACAAATTCTTGAACAGCTTTAGAAAATATATGAAAAACGTTATAAATGGGACCTCCTCGGAGCCCTACCGAACAAAAGAAAAATTTTTGTAATCGGCCCACAGACGGCGGAGAAATCGATGAGCATACATTAAAAAAATATATATACAATGTAACATATTATAACCTCCTCCTTTTTTGAAGTCGGTAAAAAAGGGCTGCGGATCAGAATAATTACACCAAACGAAAAATCTTTTTACGTATAATGTAACTTAAAATTATGGACAAGTAAGTCAATAAACAAATCAGAAATCAGAAGTGGAAGATTAATTACTATTGGCCAGAAAAATGAAGACATCTCTTGGTCTCCCTGCTATTTACAGAAGTTATAGAAACTTTGCAATTAACTATAATATAACTTCATTTATATATATAATATTTGGTAGAAATAATACATAGTTAGGTATTTAGTATTTTAAATAAAGATAAATTTAAATATTAAAAAGTAAAATTTTGGCCATCGCCATATTTAGTGCCAAGGATACTTATTGACTTAGATAAATTAGGCGTTTTTGTCTTACTCAGCTAAATCTCTAAATGGTTATATCCGCATTTTTTTGCTATTTCCGTAAATTCAACCTTACCTTCATGATTTTAAACTGCTAAGTTTGATATTAGTATTAGCATTACGGGTTGGTTTTGAGGATTTGTTTGGTGTATTAATAAATAATAATAATATGTTGGGATATTATTACACACAGCGCCATCTAGTTCCGTGGTAAGTTACGAAGCTTACGAAGCAGAAGTTGATATACTACATATATATTATAAATAATAACACCCAAAATATAAAGACTCGAACCCGCCACCGCTGGCGCAAGAAAGTAGGGTCACTACAAACTGTGCCAAACATGTCGTCGTTCATTTATGTATCTTAAGGACAACAAGTAATAATTTATTTACTTATTTACCTTTACTTCCGGTTCGTCCTCTGTATTGTCTACCTCGTCTATTTGCTGTATTAGAACCGGGCTATTGTTGCCTGCAACAATATTGCTTTTAAATGTTAGTTATGTTTTAAAATTGTCTTTTTTTAACCATGTCTAAAATAATACAAGAAGTAATAAAAATCTCAGTCAAATATGCCGGAGGATCGTTGTGTTTTGTGATTAGGTCCAAATTGTATAGAGAAATTACTTTCTTTTTAACATATTATAAATCTCCATCTAGGTACATTCTACGAGACATTGCGAGGTAACCTATGCTCAACTGGCAGGCTTTGAAGCAAGCATTGAATTAAAATTATGTATATATATAATATTTATTGTAAGTTTATTATTGTGTTTTTTTCTTTAATTTTAAATATAATATGATTTATCTTAAAAATAGATATTTTACGAATCATTAACATACTTCTCTGTAAGAGCCAGTAGTGTGCAAAGGGTAAAACCAACAGAAGAGGGGTCATCCACATTCGGAAGAAAGACCAAAAGATGAGCCACCCGACCAGCGCCGCGGCTGATATTTCCTGATTCTCCCATTCGAAAAGCCTCCTACAATGCACGAAATAAATTAGTGAATGCAGTGGATATGTGAAAAGTAAAAAGTGATCGAAAAAACTTGTTTATTTCCTTTATTGTTTCAATTGTAAACTGTAACCGACAAACATGAAAATGGAGGTGATTCTGTTTTAGAAAAAAAATGTGTGTTGATGTGTGCAACACGGCAGAAGAAAAACTTCAGAAAAGTACGAGAGAATGAAATACATATAAAATATCAGGATAATTATAAGATTTTTTTTACCACTTTAAAAATGATGTTATTGCAAAATATTATGTTCCAAATATTAATTATTATTATTACACGAGAATAATACATCACACAGTATCTTTCTCTCAAGGGATAAATCCTATTTGTTGTTATTTGTATCATTTTGATTTGGCTTTCCGTTCCATGAAATTGTTTCATGAGTTTCACTTCAATAATAGTCATGTATTTTGTATTTTACAGGGACATTCCCGATGTAGGTAACTAGCGCGCACGAAAACTAGAGCAGTTATTCATTGATTATTATTGGTTAACCTAATAAAATTCAAATTGACGATAAACAAATCTTCTTAAATACCTACTTTGTATGCATAAGTAGGTAAATAATATAATAATACAATCATAAAGTTTTTTTTTAAATGGTAGGTATCAAAGTATGATTAACAAACACTATTAAAGCTTGATAAAGCTAATGAGCGGAATATTACGACATTTTACGATAGCGCAGTTTGTTATTGTAATAAATGTGTGTATTATAATAGGTAAGTATAATAGGGTCATTATTAAAAATGTAATCATTACAGGAGAGTTTTATGTGGTAATCAATTAATTTATTAGAAATAAACGAGATATAAAACCCTAAGTAATTATTATTGTAATAAAAAGTTTAATTTTATAAAGTTTTATAAAGATTTAATGAGTAGCATACTCGTACTCACACGTGATTTAAGGTCTTATTATTTTTAAGAACGTATTCATTTGATGATCGGAATCAAACTTACAAGATTCATAATGTAATCTAACTTGGACGAATCCGGTGATGCTTATACTTACATTAAACAGGTTTTTCGTAATATTATTTTTAAAAGGTTTTTTGTTGTGTTTTTTTCTTTCACTTTAATAATTATTTAATGAACGCTTCTCAAGAATGCGGGTCCGAGAATCGGTTTAAAGCATAGTTATGACGTAGTATTTGCTCATTTACGTCATAAGAATGGAAAAGTACACAACAAGGAGTACTAGTTACCGAACTTATTTTACTTTTGACCTTTCATTATTGAGGATGCTACAGTGGTTTTCTAGTATCGGGAAAGTAATACTATGATCTACATTTTCAGTTCATCGCCCTCATTGAAAACAGAAATATGATAAGTATTCATAAATATGCATCAGAGAGAACAATAGAATAGTAAACTTACTTCAAATGCTCATTTCCGGTTTGAAACACTTTAAATATGTCCTTAATAAACACGAGATTGCTGTATATAAGTGGTATATCAAATTTCGCTGGTTTTTGGACATATTTCGTTTCCTTTGGACTTAACACTCGTAATGACGCTTTTATCTGTAAGATTATAATTGATATTAAAACTCAATCAAAACTGTGTGTTCCAGTTCAAGTTCCATACATTCTATAAATGAAGAATTTTTTATAATACTTATAAGACTTCCGTCTTATATTTAAGTGTCTGTCTGTTCACCTATTCTATTAATGAATCTATTCATGAATCGCTACGCTAAAATATACGTGGAATCTATTAATTAATTGAGATAAAATCTTCCTACAAGTGTTTAAATACGAAAAATATACGGAATCGTTTTACAAGTGTCCGACTGAAGTAAATTTACTTACTGGGTTCCACACCAGGGACATCTCCAAAAGAATCCTCGGGCAGTTTCCTCTCGCACTATGACGTTTCAATCTGTCTTTAAGAGCATACCATTTCTTTTCATTATTACTTATCCTTAAGAGTGGTATTGATATTTTACCAATATTCTCACCCTTCATGGACTGTAATATTGACTCATCGTATACCGTAATATCTAGTGTGGAGGTGACATCATTTACGCCGCTGAAAGAAGTTACACAATATTATTTAAACTTACTATATATATACCCATTTGAACGATCAAACATGCAAACAAAGTAGTAATTATATATTTGGTAACGAATTAAAGCGTTACAATAACAAAATGTTATTGTAACGCTTGTGTATTTTTAACACATTTAAACGGTGCTTGATAATACAGAAAAGCCTTTTTAATTGTTACTATAGTGCCAAACTTAATAAAAAAAAGTAAAATTCTTGCCCTTGTCAAACATCGTAGTCGAAAGTGTTGAGATAGTGCGTACAGTGTATATTAGTGTTGTTGCTACAAATATTTATAAATGAAACTATCTTTTCGGATTTTGTCGCGGATTTATGATTTTTGGTTCCCGACGTTTCGAATGCTTTACAGCAATCATGGTCACGGGAGAGACACGACGGGATTCTAAATTCTTGGTTTCGCTAGCTTCTAAAAAAGTATTAAGTACCCTAACTTTTTTGACAATGATTAAATACGTGGTATAGATTTTATAAATAAGTTTCGAATGTTTACATCAATCATGGTCACGAGAGAGACTAAAATTTTAGAGGTCTCAAATTCATTAGTACCTAGCTGTTGTTGTAGATAGTCTACCCACAAAATTTGCACAATGAATTTAAAAAATACCAAAATGGCACTTACGAGTATACCTACCTACTTACAATATTTGTTAATTTTAATCATTTTTATAAGATTTAATAAGCCTTATTTTGATATATTCTACGACCTATGTTGATATTCTATATTCATATGGGGAACCAAAAATCAAAAATGAATCCGCGTCAAAATCCGAAAAATTAATTTTATTCAAAATATCAAATATTCGTGTAAATCTAAGGAAGTATTACGTAGTACCTAGACTGGTCGATAACGCCTTTTTACATGAAAGTAAAAAAGTTTAATGTTATGAATTTTAATGCGTTACAAAGAAACGTTGACTATTGGGTTTTACCATTAAGTCAGCTAAACAAAGAAACTAGTTTTCATTTACGTAGGACTTGAAAGCTAGCTTGTAAATAAAGTTAGTCGTATATGAATAAATCAGTTTTTTACTTAATATATACCTACTTCTCCTCAATATTATATTCACAAAAAGGTATATAAATAACTAGGCAATGATTTAATATTCTATGATACGTAATTTTTTTTGCCTTTTTCCTTTTTTTGCAATTATTAAGTGACCTCGAACAGTACTTTCGGATATTAATAAATAATGTCCTTCCGATCGATTACGGACACCACGGCGGCCGCTCACATTCAGACTAGCCAACTGCGCAGGAGATATTATTATAGTGCACGTAGGAGATATTAGTATAGTGTATACGCAGACACACACTCACGTGCACTCTCTGTTCCTGTCACTCTCATACTCCGGTGGGACGACTACTCGTCACGACTAGTGAAAGTTAAGGCGCAGGACCGACGGCTTTACGTTCTCTCCGAGGCGAGGGGGTGAAACACTGCTAACTTTGCAACTCCGGGGTCCGGGCTGTTACTGCGGCTTACTAAACAGAAAGACTCAATAACTAAACTTGGCCCGACCCAGGACTCGAACCCAGGACCTCCGGGTGTGCGACCGTACATGCTAGCTACTACACCACCGAGGCATATATCGGATATTAAGACGTTCACTGTGCAAGCCGAAATAATAATTTGACCCCATAAGTGTATCGTGGGTTTTGATTTTAAATTAACTTATTATCATAGAAATAAACAAAAAAGTAGTAATGATTTTATTATTATTATTTTTTTATAAGATATTAGGAATTTTCTCCATGTCCCATATGGGGGTCACACACGTCTGAACTTAAATCAAAGAGTAAATATACTTAAATTTAATGAAATAAATGCACAAATATTTTATTTATGTGACAAGTCATCTGTCAAAATCAGTTTGCCGCGATAACTTGCCGATTAAACAGAACATTGGACAGTTTTATCTGAGTTTTGTGCTATAACAGAAGTCTAGTGGAAGAAGGTAATACTGCCGCTCAAGCCCGAAAAGAAGCTAAAAAACGGATACGAAATGTACAAAAAGCTTTTTGTCTGGCTTGTTATGATAAATATCATTAATATTTTGTGCTAATGAGTAAAAGAGTTTTTATTAATAAATAAATAATTGTCACTTTCTGTGTTTAATTTTGCATAACGTATACCAGCAACACCAATATAAAATGTCACTGGGACTCCATGGTAAATAATTATTATATTCATTGTTCACACGTGTATGCAAGTAAAACAAAATAATTTCATACGTGCGCAGATTGACATGCCATAGAATTTATTTTAGCTCGTGCCCCACATATGTGCCACGCACGTATGAACTGATCCTCGTGGTGCCCCATATGTGGGGCAAACACAGTGAACGTGTTAAGGGTAATAAGTACAATTAAACGCTATTGTGATTTTGCGAACTGCTGGACTTTGTCATAAGGTGACGTAGTAAAAAAAATAAATAAAATATTATTATATTTCAACTGTAATTTACTGATAAAATTAAGAAAAACTATTAAACTTATATTTTGTAGGATACAGTTTATACTTTTAGCAACGAGCTCGCTTGAACAGGGCTAGGTTTTCGTACGAGAGAATCGTTTTTCACCACGATTATTATGCGCCTTAGGAAGGTACTAAAGCAAAACATCGTCAACAAACCCGAATATAATGAAAGAATATAATTTTCAATAAACATAAGAAGTTTGGATGTTAAAAAAGATGAATTATTCCATGATGACTATACCCCCTAACGTGTGTTCACCTCATCGTGGATCGGACGTTAAGCCAAGAAAAGTGCAACGAGAGAAGGGGCCCAATTCGGTGGGCGGTGTGTCATAAGAGTTGCTCCTGGTACTTATTTGATAGCAGAGTGAACTGTGGAGCAACCCTTTGGCTCGACCTGCCGGGCCGTCCGCGTCGGGGCGTCGTGGTTGAATGCGAAAGCGATCCTGGGACGCCCCATTAGTACTGGCTTGCCGGTGACACCCACATAACATGTGGTATGCGTTAATCCCAAGAGGAAAAAAAATACATAATGACTATACCTAATAGGACTAATAATTTTTATATTTACCTGTTTAGATAAATATTTATTTATTTATTTATTTATTTAACTCTTTAATGTACACCAATAATACACACAAAGAATAGACACTAAAACACAAAAAGAAAAGATGTAGGTACAGAAGGCGGCCTTATCGCTTAAAGAAATCTCTTCCAGGCAACCCTTGTGGTAGAGGAGTAAGTTTTTGCAAGTAAGGTAGGCGGTGTACGCGAAGACTTCGATAGATATACTATAGATACATAAAACATACATACATATGTACATACTAACTTACATACATACATAAATACATACATACATCCTTATACATACATACATCCTTATACATACATACGTATACATATACATACATAACATACATACTTAACATACATACAAACATACATATAGAAGAGCTCATTAAGAAAGTCTGATTATGCAAATAAAAATAATTCAAAAAATTTAATACATAAATACATACGAATCTATAGATACTTTATATACATACATTAAAAATAAAAAACCCTAAGTACCGTTATGATAACTTAATGTAAATTGATTCTCTTACAAGTTACAATTTTGTTTATTTAGGTTTGTTTTATTAACCGTTTTTGTGTAAGTCGGTAAGAAGATGTAGAGGTCAGAGCTCGGCGGCAGGTCGTCGATTCGAATTCCATTCAAGGCAACTTTTTACATAGACATTACTACTGTGAATCACGATCAGGTTTTCTGCACACATTTTAATCGATATTATATAGAAAAATCTATAAGGCTGTTTTATATTTTAATTTAATAATGTAACTGGTAAATCAGTAATTTCAAGTAATGATTTAATGCGAATAAATCTTATCGGTTAAATACAGACAAGAATACTTACAACGTAAAGTTTTTATTCCAGTTAGGTTCTGAAGTACCTCGTATGGTATGCGTTTGTATTCTCGCATTGTCAAGCTCTAAAATGCAAAACGCGTTAACATTTCCACTGATGTTCAAAGCACTTAATCCTCTTGCACCGTGCACAGTGACTGACAGTTGGCCAACTTCGCTTATGTTATTTAGTCTGTACCATAGCTGAAAATTTCAAATTACTTCTAACATCAAGTAATAAATAGTAAAACATTAGTAATAAAAACAATTTTTCTAATAAAAAATGCTTCCGTAAAACACAAAAAGTTAATCGGTTTGTTGTAGTAAAATATGCTATCAGGCTTTTCCAATTTCATTTCATACTTTGGATAAGCCCAACTGCAATAATATTTTATAATTTACCTTATATTAAGTTTAAAAAAAAGTTTAAAATCTAAGTTTAAAAAGATTTTTTTGGGAGGAAATTTTTTACAAGGTAGGTAGGTAGGTACACCGCGACTTTATCCATTTCAGTACACAAATATCATCTCTTTATTTAGGTTAAAAAAATGTTGTTATTACAAATCATACATAGAATAAGTAACATGGATTTAGGAGATAAGAAAAATCAAATGAATAGTTTTAGGTTGACTCTTAAAAAAAAGGAAGAAATTCTCAATCCGATAAAAGGATGTTTGACAAGGTTTGTTCCATATGCGTACATCTGAATAAGATCCAAACCTAAAGGTGAAATACAATATAGGTATACAATATACTCGTATGTACGGAGGTTTTACTAGTCACTTTAGGTTTTTAGAAGTAATACCTAATTAATAATTGTTAGAATAATTTTATGCAAGTTAATCTGATTTACCGGGTAATCGACTGAAAGATTTCAATAAGACTTTATAAAATTTTGTATTCTGATTTGGAAACAATTAGCAAATTTTCATATTATTGAAGTTAAAAAGTTCTTTGTTTAGTAGTTATTTATTTAATGAAGTGAAATAGCTACATCATGTTTTTTTGCTTAAGAGATAAACAAGTTTGTTAATCGGTTATTTTATATTAGTTTTGACAAATGCTTAATTAAACTTGATAGCCTTCTAACCTGATAGCATGTAGGTACATATGGCTTTTAAATTTTCTTGATTGCTTATATTTCTACATTACACACAATGTACCTGCGTATGAAGTGGATGTTACAGAAAAAACACATAGGTAAATCAATTACACTCGTATTATTAGGAGCGGTATATTGTTTAATTTTTTATTCATATTTTTTCTATGTTCATGTTTCCTTCAAGAGATATGAGTAATGTGCATAAATATGCATCATCACACTAACTCTATGAATGTTCGGTACTGTTTACAAAAGGTTTATTTTTTAGACTGAATTTTTAAAGTGTAATGCGCAAAAAGCCAATTAAGTTATATAAATCATAAGTTAGTTATACCTACTGTTGAAATTAGCCAAAATTTATTTTTTTATGTTATGAAAACACTACTTACTCACCCACGCTTTCCTCGTGATCTACCCTCGTAGAAAAACAAAAAGAATTCTTTCCTACGCCAACAGTAATAATTTTGAAATAGCTTATGCATTTTACATTTATAAGATTTGAAAGTCATAGGGAATAAAGGGCTATGAAAGCTTGAATAAGGGTTCTTCATTTTTGAATAAACGTGGAAATTTTATGTGATGACTGCGATCATCTATCGTGTTACTATGTTTGAACGTTGTATCTATAACGATTTTAGTATCTTTTCTTAAGCAAAAATAATTGTCATATTATACTATAGCATTAATTTTTACTACGTCTTTGTAAGAATCAATCATCAATTAGCTTTTATCGATATAGTCAAGAAATATGTAGAGGTGTCAAAACTATACAATACCACTTTTTTAGAATTCTCCTTGACATTTTGTAAGAATTTATCCGCTTATTAACTGACAAATTGTTGTTAATTAATTAGTTATATAGAGAAGTATAAAAGTCCACTTACGAATTTATCATCTGTAGATCCGTCTTTATGGATTCCATTCGTCGTAGTCAAAACGTTGTCGGCAGGTACACATCTATCTGATCCACTGAGAGTGACTAGTAGGTGTACTGAGCCAAATCCACATTCTAACTTCTGCCATAAATCGTGTGTCCTCTCCTTCTCCAGTTGAGAAAGGTCGATTACGCATCTTTTAACAAATAAAGAAAATTGGAAAAGTAGTAATGTAAGTTAAGTTATATACTGTTGAAATTAAAGCACTAATCAAAGAGACTTTAGACAATGCTACTACAAAGAATTGACAATTCAAGAGTTTAAGTCCTTGCATTCCAAAATGATACCTCAATCCGTACTGAGTATTGTTTTGATAGTAAAGACTGAGTAAGTAAGGTATTATTAAGTACAATATTGCGATTTCTCTTTACTTAGCAAGAATTATCGTATAAAATGTCAATTTCCTTAATATATAATTTGTTTTTTGTTTTAAGTGTATAGGTATTTCTTGATCGTATTTTAAGTTCTATGACTTTACTTTCTTGAATGGTAAACTTTATTTTATATAATAAATAGTTTATAATTTATTTAAATTATATTAAAATAAGTTAACGAGTATGTCATTATAACATCAAAGATAATATTTATAAGTTATAACTCAATATAATATGTAATTACTTGAGCACGTACAAGTATATTATATAGCACTCTAAACTGACGATCACTTATATCATTCTTCGTTTATATAGTTTTTTTTGTTTACGATTACCGGTACTGTGATTTTTAATTAATATATTAGAAGTTTTTCGTTGGAAAAAATAGCCAATACTCCTTTCATTACTTTATGACAAAGTTGTGCTTTTAATACAAACTCATAGTTTTTTCAAATGCTTATTTTAATTAAGAATTTAAGAAAACCGTACTTTGCTCAGTTAAGATAAAGCAGTAATTACTGGTAACTTTGGAAATAAAGTAAAATTTGAATGGACTACCCATAAAAATTACTACCATCATTATGAATAAAAAAATATATATTACTTTTTTTCAATTTCTTTTGTTATACGCTGAATGCCGTAACTCACTTCTGATTCATCGAACTTTTGTATCAAATAAAATGACCCTACTTATGTTTACTTGCATGTAAATGACGTCGTCTTTTGGTGAATTCCCAGGAAAATACTTATACTGTCAGTTTACGCAAATTAAAGTAGTTATATTAGCATTAGCCACCGTGACTTGCGTTCTGCCTAAAAAATCTATAATTACGTTATTATTATGCTATTTACGATAAACAATATATATTATCCTGAATATATATATAAAGTCTTTGTAAGCCATAAGTAAATATAGTCAAATAACCTTACCTGCCCATAAAGTTTTTTTGTTTTGTTTTGTGCCATACATTGACCTCCAGAACGTTATCTTCATAGAGATACAGATTGAAGCGTTCTCGCCATGTTGGTTTCGTTCTGTGTACTTGTTTCGATTTGTGAGATTCGTTACCTAATCTATAATAAAAAAGAAATATTTAGTATCTACTTGAATATTTTAATTGTCGTGCTTAAATAACTCTGGTCTACAATATATAAACACAATTTTGTCGTGCGAAAACTTATGTCATAACAAATGATGGGCAAAAAATTGAAGTTCTTACAGTAGCTTTTAATGTGTTTATCTTGTTTTCAATAACAGGTAATATAATATTTTAAAATCGACCTATACGAATATATAAAAAAAACGATGGCTGAATTTAATTTACCTAGCATTAAAGTACCTACTACATATAAGCAAAGACTCTTTCCTTTTATCGTAAAAGAAAAACGAAGTTACCTACTTAGTTTAACTGACTTGTATATGTACATTAGAAAAATGTTTGCTGCTTGTTATTCTGGTCAACATAAAGGTTACTTTTTACTGCTGGAAAATATCTTATCTCTGAGAAATCTATACTAACCGTTAAATCCTATTGTAAATGCTTATTGATTTAAGATCCTTAAAGTAATGAACAAATTAACAGTTTTATTCTAAAATTGCTTTTTTGACTTTATAGTTAAATGTTATTAATGGTGTTTTCTTAAATACAATTTAAATTATGATAATGTAATCATTATTATTCATATACTCGTAGTAGATATACTTTAATACGTTATATAAAACAAAAAACGCGCATACTTACACAGATATATGTACATATTAACGTAGAGTTCGTACCTAAATGGTAAAAAGTTTGAGAAAATCATAAGCTATAAAATCAAATGAATAAAACAAATACGGAAAAAAAGATCTTTGAATATTTGAATAATATGCTTAATTATGTCTTCTTTACATATACAAAATATCAAGTCGCCAATGTTGTTATTATTATTATAGAAATTGAAACAAGTTTAAGATACCTCTACGCAGCAATGTTTTAAAAATATGTAGTAATGTATGTTCTAAGAGTGTGAATATTATATAATATAAAAACAGCTTTCATACTAGGGTGTCTGACAAAAGGTTGCCAAGATTTTATAGTAAGTGTCTGGCAATGAATGACGTGATTTTTAATAATATTCTGAAAGAAATATAAAAAAAAAACATATTATGACCTAAACTTCATAACTGTCCATCGATCTCAACTGTGTTGGATGCGCTGAGAAACTTTCAGCTTTTACAATAGTATAACGAAAGTTTCGGGCGTGATCTCCCTGAGTATATATAGGCTATTTTGCACTTTTATTTAAATGCGAAACTGAGTGTGTATGTACATATATATTATTTGTTATTTCTTTAAACTTAAATTACTAAACGGGTTTGGATTGTTAGGTATTACATAAATTTACTACTAAGAACTCGAGCAAAGCGGGAGCAAGTCGTTATTAAAATAAGTATATAGACTATCTATTAACTAAAGTAAAATTGAAAAAATGCAGTAGGTATGAGCGTGAAGAATCATAGAATATAAAAATGAATACTAACTTAAATTTGCAATAAAGACCGTTGGAGCCGTTAGCAGGTGCATCAGGTAAATCTTTGGCTTCAATCAGCACTATATTTACGATTGAAGACCGAGTTTTTTTGTTAACTTCAAACTTTCTATTCTTCAATAGATACTGAAACAAAATATTATGTTCAATAAACTTTTAAAAGACAATGTAATGCTTTTATAATACTTAGCTATATATATATATATATATATATACAGACTACTAATGTAAATGCAAAATTTGGTACGTGATTATGTTTGTTACTTTTCCTATAAAAGGGCTGGATAGATTTTTATGAAAAGTACACAGGTATATATCTCGTAATATGAAAAATGTAAATGGCACAAAAGACAAGGACATAAAGCGGTGCCTACCAGAGTAAAGCGCGGGTAAACCACTTGTGTTAAATATTAATTAATATAATATGTTGGAACATTATTGCACACAGCGCCATCTAGTTCCGTGGTAAGCTACGAAGGAAGCTTGTGTTACGGATACTAGATAATTGATATACTACATACCTATATAAGTTTAAATACATACATATTATAAATATGTACTATAGATTTAATGTATAAATATAAAACTTTGCGGAAGCTTATAATTACTCAGATAACGATTAGCATAAATAAGATTTTTATCTAAGTAATCTTATAACCACCAAGGCAACAAAGTTATGTTGAAATTGTAAGAAAGGTATTTTTTAATATTAATTGATACCGTAGATACCAATTAGATCAGAGCAGTCGAGGCCAAATTAAATAGACAAAACAAAGTTTACGTGACTATTGAGGTACTCGTAATATATGAGCACATTATATATTTTTTTTCGAAGTGTCTATTCATCCGATAAGCGGACGAATAAATTAAATATTATTCGTCCGACAATTGGTGATTGATATATCGCGACTGAGACTTTTTTGCTTCTTAAATTATTATTATTATTATTATTATTAAATCAGCTCGGTAGGTTAGGGTTATTTTTTTTTTATTTTTGGCATAGGTATATCCTGCACATAAAAATCGCTTATTTTATATTAGAAATCAAAGAAGTGATAGATATTCGTACAAACCGACAATAGTCGGACGAATAATATATTTTTTATTAATACAATTATCGGATGACTAGCAACAGCCTTTAAAATAATTTAGTCATCCAACAATTGTTGGACGACTAAATTATTTTACTCGTCCAACTAGCAGACGACTAGCATCAGCCATTTTTTTTATTGTACCTCATGCAGGTACAGGTAAAGAAAACCTATATCGAATACAGCTCTGAATCGATGAGTCTACCTTTAGTGTACCGTTACTTTAAGAGCTCCTACTAACACGAGACGAAATCAAGGAACTCATTATAATAAAAACGTACTGTAGTATAAATTAATAAATTAAAAAATCTTATAATAAAAGTAATTAAACATAAACATTACAGATATAACTGCAAGATATAGTCATAATAAGAATGTTAGATTTCGTTAATTGCAAGGGTTGCATTGTGTAGAGTACATGTAGAGCTGTTTAATATCAATCAAAATAACAACGAGACCGTCATAGCACTGCACATCATAGAAGGAGAATCTTTCAATTTACCTATCAATTGACAGATTCTCCTATATTGGACACATCACACAATATACGCGATTTAGTTCTATATTGCATTCTTAGTGAACAAACAATTTATATTTAATATAATATATAATTTCCACAGAAATATATATAACAGTAAAAAGACAATAACATTATAATTTCCTTCTTGGTTGTTATCAATTTACTCGCATATTTTTGTTTTAAAATAACATTTATATTAATTTAGTAAGTGCACATCTCATATAATATTAATAAGCTTAATTATAACTTATATAAAATCTAACTAACCTATTTTTTAATTTAAACTTTAAGTAGTTTCAAAATAAGTGTTAACGGTGCATACTTACAGTTACGACTGCAGCAAAATCTTCATGCACTTCAGTCATTGTCGAAGAATCACACATTATACTGTTTATGATCATTAACAAGTATGATCTGTAGATGTGTCGCAGTTACTTATATCACAAATTGGCAAATATTATAATAATAAATAATATTATACAAGAAAATAAATAAGAAATAAAATGTTTAAAGAAAATAAGTATTTAAGGAGCACTATTTCAGCAAAAACAAAATATCAAGGAGCGGTGCGAAGTGCTGTGATATATGTACGTGCATCTTTGGTGCTATGTTTACAATAAATTTTGAGTTAGCGAATAATGAAGCGAGAGGCGACTGGGGAGCATTGGACATTGTGGCATTGATGAGAATAAAATGGTCTAAGTTTACGACGCGGTAGCTTTTACTAACGCCCATACAAACTAGAATTTATTTAATCGCCACTATGGAATGAAGATTTTATTTTGAAGGCCTATTTTTTTAAGGCCTATTTTATTTTTGAGAATAATTTAATCAATTACATATTATTTTTATTTAGAACATGAAATTATTTGGTAAATTTAAGGTAATTATTATTTTATTAATGCAAATTCTGATTGATAGTTTGTTCTTGTCTTACACATCAATAAAACATACGATTGACCCGAATTTTGCAGGGTCTATTTATTATAATTGAAGTCAAGAAATACAAGATAAAAAAGATAAGAAAAAATTATATATTGTTACGAGCATTACCCGCGGATTCGCACGCGTTCTAAGGACCGGAAACCAAATTCTTTCTGAGTCGCACGGTATGGTGGTTCCTCGCAAAAGTAACGCCCGCCCTACCCGTTTTTGTAACATTTTTCATTGATGCTCCGCTCCTGTTGGTCACAGCGTGATGTAATATAGCTTCCTTGATAAACGGACTGTCCAACACAAAAAAAAATTTTCAATTCGGATCAGTAGTTCCTGAGATGATTAGCATATTCAACCAAACAAACAAACAAACTCTTCTTTATAATATTAGTATAGATATATTTTTTTCTTATTTTTTGTTGTCTTCGTCGTTCGTATATAAAATTAAATTTTTGAGATCATACAGAATATTAAGGATTTTTTTGGTGATATAAAAAGAGCACGGATCACTTATATTTTAAATTTAAAATAATAACTTAAGAAAATCATGGTAAATTATATTCTACATAAAATTTATGAATTATACATAAAGATAATTTTATTGGCACAGGTTTTCGTATTAAAATTTCATGAACCATGCGCTTAGCATTTTAAAGCTAGCTTTTAGTTCCACGTTAAAAAGAGCTAAATACTTATGGTTCCAAGTACCACTAAACACTTAACCCTAAAGTGCCAGTCGCTCTACAAAACTTTGCTACGAGAGTTACCTAAAAGATGTTAAGGTTCGCACCGGTTTTCTCACTGTAAGATTTCAAATTTTGCAGTTCATATTACAATATTATTATAAACCTGTTTTATAGAGATTAACATTTATTTACTTATACATATTCAATTCTATATTTAATAACACTTCGATGAAAGCCAAATTTTCGTACCTCATAGTTTATTTACTATTACACAAAAAATTGTACATTACATTAGTATTACAAAATATGATTTTAGTGGGGTAAGTTAAAATAAATTAAACGGTTTTTATAATTTTTTATTACATTAATAACCTGCGAGTGAATGTCCTGTCAAAATCAGACCAGCCGTTTCAAAATTTTCATTTTCAAAAGTCGTTAAAAATTGTTTTTTGATGTTAGTATCGTATATATATACTTTAATAAGCATTTAGTGAAAAGCTGTTAATTTAAAATTACAAACAGGTATTTGAATTTTATTTATATGTATAGATAAAAAAACTAGCAAAGTCAAATATGTACATTAAATATCTTTTTTTAAATATTATTGTAATGGTCATTATTGTCGTTATAGACAATTTAGATTTAGAATTATTTTCCCTGTCTGTGACAAGAAAACTACGTGTCTACTAACCGTTATAACGTACGTAGTTACGTGTGTACAAACATAAATATTTCAATGAAAATATTATTTTACATTATGCATATATCTATTAACAATTTATTATTTTAAATAAAGTCCCCGAATATAATAAGTCAGTTTATCAAATCCGGAAGTGAAAAAAAAACGCAAAGTAGGTGAATGATATTATAAACTAGTTTACCTTTTGAAATTTTTTGCCGTGATCTCTAAGGATGCTGAGGCCACTGCCAATGCGACCCATCAGCTGATTTGGAACTGCGAGTGTTGTGGGTGACATTGGGTCCATCACCAAGCCGTCCGGTATCGGAATTGACCTGGTTAAAAAAATATTAATTAAATACGTATCTATATTTTATGTGTGGATTTTATTTTAAATTATTGCACGCTTCAGCTTTTCTTCGGTTCGACCAAGATCGGAATTAACCTGCCAGCACAAAACACAATTAGTGCTAACACCGTGTCGTCAAGCCTAGTAGGTACCTGCTTATACCAGGACTCGTATTATATAATAGGTATATACAAATTCAGACAAAATTAAAAAAAAATGTAAAATTTTGTACTTAAGCGGAAAGCTGACGTGCAACCCAATGAAATTAAAAATTATAAAGTTTATGGTCCATGTCAAGTTATAATAACGAGATACAGAAAGTTAATATACTTAATTTAAAGTTTTAAAAGCCTATTTCTAGAAGGATAAGTGATATAATAATAAAAATTGTGTGATACCTTCACGACAGACCTACGCATACGACTATATCAATAGATGAATAGTTATGTTTTTTGGTTTATTTTAAAATTGTTGTGTATAAAAAGTAGGTAGTTAGCAAATAGCAGAATAGTAGCAGAATTTACAAGTAGAACTAAAAATATATATAAAAAAATACAATGAACTAATAATACAGCATTATTATTACAACTAAAAAACTTTTTCAAGAAAAACAAGCTTCTATTATTAAATGCTTTAAAAACAAGAAAATTACTTTATATTAAATTATACTCAAAAAACTACATGCATAACACAGTTTTTATGACAATAGGTAATCAAGAATATAATTTTTAAAATAGGTAAATATCGCGACTATGTTTTAAGATCTGAATGTATTCATTCCGTTTTAACGTCCCACAGCTGGGCACGGGCCTCTCTACTTTACAAGGGGAATGAGGAATCAGGCCATGTCGAGCACGCTGGCCAAGTGCGGGTTGGCGGATTTCACATGTCTTTCAAAAACTTATTAGTTTTTTCGGACATTCGAGTTTCCTCACGATGTTTTCCTTAACCGTAAGACTAGAGGTAATTATGTTAGAAATGATTCGCATATGAAAATATCAGAGGCGCGAGACCCGGATTTGAACCCGCTTTACTCGATTAACCAAGCGAGTAGGTACATTACGTCTGGACTGCCTCTGAATCTAAGATCTGATTAACCGGTAAATATGACAAGATAATATAGTTATAAAATAATAAGCATTAATTTGTGAAGTATTGTGTAAGTATTTTCCACAGAGAAGATATTCCGTGGTATTTTCGCATTCAACTAGTCCACTAGATTTGTTTTGCTTTGCAACAGCTGGTACCGCCTTTTAATATAAGTATCTGATTATGTATCTATACTAAGATTATATTAGATAAGCTGAAGAGTATGTTTGTTTGTTTGTTTGTTTGTTTGTTTGTTTGTTTGTTTGTTTGTTTGATTATTTGTTTGTTTGGTTGAACGCGCTAATATCAGGAACTACTGGTCCGATTTGAAAAATTATTTTTGTTGATTTGTTGAGTCCGTTTATCGAATCTACCTCGATAAACGGACTATTTCAACAGGAGCGGAGCAACAATTAAAAATGTTGCGAAAACGGGCGAAAAAAGAATGCAAGCTGGTGGCGAGGGGGAGGGACCCCGGTAGCTCGGCGAGGTATTTGATTTCCAGCCTCTACAATGCGGGCGAAGCCGCGGGAAAGGCTAGTCTTAGATATTAAACGAAACCTCCTGTTTAGCGATTTTTTTACTTTTTAGTGTTTTACATTGTTTTTTTTATAACTCAGTTTTATATTTTTTATTAACGTGTGTAACACGTTAATAAAAACACGTTCAGATTTTTAATTAGTAAGAAATTAAATTTAATTGTTGATATTCATCTAATAAATAAAACGTAATCAGTTAATCGAGGTATTGTGATGATTTATCATTTTTATTTCTGTGACTCAATCTATGATCCAAAACATAAATGAGATGTAAGAAAAAATATATACCTAGGTAGTAGTTACAAAATACCTACTCAAGGTTCAGCGTTCAATATGCAAAGAATGTCGGGTACCATGACCTCTAAAGAGATTTACGGATACTGTCTCTTGCCACTTGTGACCTTCCTTCATCGGTCATCGCTATTTACCTCATTACGCATGAACTTTTCAAAAACCCCTCTTCTTTAGGTCTTAATTCACAATAAGGAAGAAAGCTTATAAGGAAATAATTATTATTTGTGAACGTATAAGAATAGGTTTTCAATACAAACGTCTTTTAATAAGTTTTTCTTATTTTAATATTTCATTCAACTTGTTATTCTCGTTTTACATATTGCTCGAAAACGGGCAATGCTAAAGCATAGGGCTCTGAAAAATAATTAATGACTTCTAATTAGAAAATAAAAAATTTAATTAATATTACTGGGTCAGACGGACGGAAATTGTCACTAAAGTGTTTTACAATAAAATATAAACTTGCACAATAAAATTTCAAGGATATTATATACAGATTATATATTATATACAGACGAATTGAAATTAAAAAAAAAACATCAAGTAAAGAAGTCGTCTTGAATAAACAATAGTTGTTGTTTATTGATGATTCGGAGCATTTTACATACAATAACTCATGGAGCTGTCAAGTTCTTTTTGCAAATGAATATTTTGTGAATTTTATACTCGCGCAAGTTACTGCACAAAAAATCAAATATGAAAATTTATATTCATATTCTTACATGGTAAAGCTTTGGTGCGGAAAATTCCTGTTGTGACATTTCACATTACAGTCATTTATAACGGTTTATTTAGTTTCTGAATTATTATTATTTTTTAATATAGAGTTGGTAAGTACCTAGATAATATTCTTTTTAAATAATAAATAGAATGGAGAACTTATTGTAGGTTAGATTAAAAATTAAAAAAAAATGTGTGTGTAATAATACTTAGTTGAAGCATTTAAAGATAAAAGTTATATGAGCATCTTAGTTTGTTGTTTAAGCAAACGTTAAATAGGTATGATTAATTTATTATATCTCACAACCTTCAAAACGAATGACAAATCAAGTGATTCGTGGTTATGCATCGGTGATTTATCTATAAAATGTATTGTCTTCATAAAGGCCAACATTACATCAATTCAGGGTTTTCCTTCTTTATACCTACATAAAATAAAAAATGTAGTAGATTATTATTTAAGGTAAATTATAAATTAATTTGACTAATTTGTATTTGGCTCTATGATAGTATTTCTGTAAAGTTAGTAAAACCACAGATCACTTAATAATATACCTACTAATAAAACTATGCCAATATAAAAACCGCTATTTGTCCTTAATTCGAAGGTGAAGGATTGTAGGTAGGTACACTTATACTTACAATCTTTTTCTAGTCATTTATACAAATAAATCAAATTGAAGTATCTACCTGTTTATTGTGTCAAAATAAAAGCTTGCTAATAAATGCATATCATAGTAGGCAGTGGTGGTAGTCCAGCAGCAACGCGCTCGTTTGGATAACCAAGTGATGGGGCTTCATATCTGGGTCTCGCACCTCTGATATTTTCAAGTCCGAAACACTTCTACTTTGAAGGAAAACATCATGAGAACACCTTCATGTCTAAGAGAACATAGCAAGTTTTCGGTAGACATGTGTCAAGTCCGCCGCACGCACATGGCCATCGTGGTATAGTACTATGAGGCCCGTGTCCAGCACTGGGACGTAAAAAAGGCTGAATACATGTATATACGGTACTTGTAAGAAAAACAAATTTTTTTCTCTCTCTGTTTGTTTGTTCTGGCTAATCTTCGAATCGGCTGGGCCGATTTTAACGGAACTATCACAGGCTATAGCTTTTAGCTGATGTTATAAGGAGTAACTTAGGCTTCTTTAATTTAAGAGAAAGAATTTAGACACGGCTTAAAAAAATTAAACGATTTCGCTACGGCGCGGTGGCCAATCATGCACAGGAGATTTGACCTTAGCAGTGATTTGTATAATGGCAATGATTTTTGTTTAGATTTTCGAGTATTTGGTTGTGTAGGTTGGTAATAATTGTAACATTAATTTTCAGGTAACGAGGATGATAATGTTGATAAGACTTATGTATGTTTAAAGGTTAAATTGTCTGTGGTTTAAGGCTAATTCCCTATTAGTGCACTTTTTAGAGAGACACTAAAAACGTTATTAATTGAAAAACATTACGAATACAAACATTTTTGTGCAAAATCAGTTAATTAAAAAAAAGATCGTTAATAGAAAACGAAATAGATAGTTCCGAATTAATATTAAACATTATTGAATTACTCTTATATTATATTTTGGTAGCCTTTGAGAAATTTACTGAGACCGAGTTAGCCGTCTTGTGAGTTAAAATGTTGATATATATTTAAACTAGCATTTCCGGCGGCTTCGCACGCGTTATAAAGACCGGAAATCAAATTCTTTCTGAGTCGCGCGGTATGGTACCTCGCAGAACTAACACCCTTCCCGTTTTTGCAATATTTTTCATTGATGCCCCACTCCTATTGGTCGCAGCGTGATGTAATATAGTCTATCTCCATAAATGGACTATCCAACACAAAAAGAATTTTTCAATTTGGACCAGTAGATCCTGAGATTAGCGCGTTCAACCAAACAAACAAACTCTTCAGCTTTATAATATTACTTATCTTGACATCTTTTTGATTGATTTAACTATATGTAGGTACAAGTTAGAATCGATGTATTTAGGAACCTTAAGAAATTTAAATATAGAAATTTAATATTCTCAGGAGAATACAACTGCCCCGTACAAGTAAAAGAGTTTGAAGAAAGTATACATATTATACAAAGAACTAAGAAGTATGCTGTTGCTGTTATTCAAGGTGAGAGAAAAAACTCACTTACAATTTTTAACTTTGATTTGATATAATTAACCCTCAAAAACCTTCTTTAAGTAATTATAAGCCTAGTATTAAATCTAGACACATTGATTTCTGTTCACATTGTATTTAACTGCTTATAAGAAAACGTTTCGTATTTCAGATAAAGTAATTAAACTATTATAAATAAATACAAATAAGTTTCTACTTACTCTTACACTTGCTGCTATCTTGGAAATTGAAAAAGCATACTGCCAATAAGCCTGCATTTTATGAAGGTGACAAGTTACGTTTATACGTCATTACGCTATACACGTATGTCTCTACTAATACTATAAATTGGCTATAATGTGTTTGTTTGTATAGCCAATAATATAAATATCCTTTTTGTCACGCACACACGCAGAGAGAGAGAGAAAGACAAACACTTTTCATATAATATTGTTCCATATTTTGATTGTTAAATAAAAATGCATGCACTATTGCATAAAATCACATGAGAAATATGATGAACTGGTGTGTAGGTTAGGTTAGGTTAGGTTAGGCTATAGTCTATACAAACTAAATTAAAATTTGTCAAGAAAAATTACTAGCACAAACTAAACGCAATATCTAATACATCTAATTGTTTTTTATTGCTGTGTTATTCATTAGTTATTACCAGCTTAAATCGTTAACTTATGTTTTACATAAACAGTATAGTAATATTACAGACTTTACTTAAGAGTTTGTTTGTTTGTTCTTAGATAGGTATGTTATCATTTAGTTTTTAAATAAATGATAAGTATAATTTATTTTAATTGCTTATTCGAATTTACTGGAAGAAACATTAATAACTGTTAAGAATCATATCATTATTCTACGTTATTATATCATCAAGATGATGAGATAGTAATGAAAACTTGAATGTAGAGTCCTTGGTAATAGACTCATAGCTAGGGCCAGTGTACATTTACCTAGTATGATGCAAGTTAATAAAATGCCCTCGAGATAATTTTCATTAAAGTTCCGTAACTAAAAGGCAATAATTACTAGGTTAGTTCTACGTATAAATTGGCTAAAATACCACCCCTATCTTGTGCCACTGCATGCAAATGCGTCCACATTTTTGTATCATAGCACCGCACGGCACTGCTTTGTACTTTTATAAATTGTTGAGATTTTTCATTAACGTATAAACGTCCATATAAACATGTTCATCTTTTTAGATAATTTATAGCATATTATGTAGTTTAATAAACAGAACACTATTCTTTGTTGTATAGTAGTATTAAGTGTATAATTTAAGTAAACTTGACATGCAACTTGAACTCAATTGTCTCAAATTATCTCTATTGTCTTTGTTAAAATCTTAGGTATAACATATATACCTATTACCTAGGTAGGTATAAATCCATTTATAAGTGTAAGGTATTAAAGAGATTTGTTTTCAATATTTCCATACAAAACTATGGTATTTAATATTTATCATAAATCACGTGATAGAAATTGAAGAATATATCTTCAAATAGGTGTTACACATTTAATTTAATTATTTAGGACGCAGGACCTACACTTTTAAATTGGATCTGATTAGGACAATAATAAATATATAAACAAGAGTTAAATGTACCTATAGTTTAGTTAACAATTGCCTTATTTGTTTGTCAATTTATTTTCAGCAATCCGGGAAAAATATGAATGAGTTGGAATAAAAAAATATAAGAAGGTGATGATGCGCAAAGCTTTAATACTTAAGTAAAATATAAGCATAAATATTAAAAACAAATCTTGTCAAAAGTCGGACTCGCGTACGAAGAGTTCCGTACCATTCATTATCTTTAACAATTAAGCAAGTTTTCTAAATTGTATAAGCGCCCATACAACTCAGAGGAAGCTATCTTCATTGGCGTCTATATACCTGTTAATTTTTTTTTTATTTTTCCCTTTATTTGTACTGTAAGACCTCCCTTTTTGTCAAATTTCTAGGTCAACGGGAACTACCAGTACCATATAGGTTTTCGACCCAAAACATATAGTGTACTTCAGGTTAACCCAGAATTGTTAATTTTGGTTAAAAGTAAGATCTTAGAAGCAAGGCAAATTTATTATTCTAAACTTGCCCATATCTTTTTATCGTGTTGACTTGGACCTTGATTTTTATACGCCTAATAGAGACTATAGACCTCAGTATTTGGTATAAATTTTAACTTGCTAGGTCTGTTCGTTTCTGAGAAATTCGGTGGTGACATGGGGACAGACAGACAAGAGTGATTTTATAAGGGATCCTTTTTTACCTTTTGAGGTACGGAACCCTAAAAATGGTGATTAATAGATATTATCATGCATTTCGTCAAAGCGAAAATATTTGATAAAGTATTGATTTATATTTATAAATTTTATAAAATTCTGAATAGAATCTGGACCGTAAATATTTTTTAAATACTCCTCATTATCGATACCTTGTCTAAAGTTTCCTTTGAATCAATATAAATATATAAACCACAACGGGATGCAAAAATTGTTAGTACCTAATTATTTCATTTATTTACTAGTCCATTAAAACACTTTACATTTAAGTTTAAATGTTAATGATTTGTATTGATGTATATGAAATGAAAATAAAAAAGATACACATTCAATAGGATAAACCCTACAGGTACTTACTCCTCGTCTTCTGATTTGCAATCAATGTCAGGATCTTTTAATGTATATTGATGATAACTCGTTTCATTTGAAATTAAATTTTTAATTTCATCTGTATTTTTCAAATCTTGCGACACTGCGACAAATTCAGTCTGTCCGTTCGTTGCAACACTATCTGACAATACAATAGTATCTTGTAACACCGTGGATAATTCATCGATATCGACTTCCTCATTTTGTTTACAGACAGTACACTTTACAGCACTTTGAGATGGCATTGACTCTAGCTGAGTTTTTGTTCTACACGATAATTCCATTCTTAACGATATCACTTCAAAATAATTCGTATTTAAAAATAAAGCATTTCTAATATTATCACTTTACACAAATCATTTAGTTACCATGTTAATTAAAGCAGATGTTACATTCTGTATAAATTTGATGAAGAACTAAAGATTTTTACTCGTGTTTACATTTTATATGACAGTATGTTACTGTTACACAAAGCCAAATATAGCAGTCAATATTTTATATAAATTTAATATCTTATGATATAAGCGCTATCATAGAACTACATTAACCTAAATAATAAGTTATCATTAACTCATTGTGTAATGATGAGCCTTTAATTAACAAAAAAAGAGTTGATCGTTAAAAATCGATTATATTTCGAGTAGAGTGGAGCGCACATACCTCTGTCAGGTGGACACGATCGATTCGGAGGTACACAAATGACTGAGTTAGCGAGAACTCGCAGCACGGTCAAGGAAATTCCACTTTATGGTTCTTAGCATATTGGTGTTTTTGCACACTATAACACTGATGGACACGCATCCTTTAAATGAGTAACACTAAACAAATATTTTTTTTAATATAAATAAAAGATTCACGCGTCATTCTGCTTCGACATTCGTACTGGCAAGTTCAATTGGACTTTATAAAGTA
Source organism: Boloria selene (assembly GCA_905231865.2). Lineage (NCBI taxonomy): Eukaryota > Metazoa > Arthropoda > Insecta > Lepidoptera > Nymphalidae > Boloria > Boloria selene. Next base: position 7,949,750 of record HG993133.1, read on the forward strand.
GGTAATCGTATAAATTATTTACTATTCAATCGTCATCATCAATATTTCTTTATTTATGACTTTTGTATTTTGTATTGTGAAGAGGCGGGACGTAAAAATATTATTCATGTAATTACACTAGGCTGAATCACCCTTCATATTAATTTAAATAGCATACAAAAATATAGCACTAGGATAAAAATAGCACTAGGATAAAAATAGCTATAATTTTTATTATTATTATAATTATTTCCTTATAATTATTCTTATAGTCAATATGTGTCCATGATAGTTTTTATCATAACATTTAATCTACGTGACATTTACCAAAACAAAAAAGATAACAACATTTCAATTATCTCTTACATTATTATCTATTAAATACGTAATACCGCTTAGCTATGATTATGAGTAAATATTAAGTATATGTAAAAAAATACACAAAGAAAATCAAAAATATACTAAACTTTGGCCTTCATAGCCAGACCATAAATTTCAAATTATTTGATAACTATACGAGTATGTATATGGGTAAAAGGATTGATCTTATTATTATTCCTTGCATTGAACCTGTTTGAAGAGGTTGGTTAATTTAGGGTTTTTATATTTTCCGTCCAATAGTAAATATTATAAGTATTGATTCATATTTTAAAACCTCTATAATTTCCGATAGATTTCGCTCTGTTAGATTGAAATTAAACAAACTTGTGTAACGTTTATATATCAATGAGTGGGAAAATTGAAAACTTATATCTATGTAATATCTTTTCTAAAGTTTTATCTGTAGCAAAAACCTGTTTGACCAGCGTGTAAAGTTAATTAACAAAAAATGAGGCCAAAAATGTAAGATTGGCATCGCGATTACGCCTTATAAATTTATATTTTTAAATTAAATTGCGCTCTTCATAATAGTCTAATACTTTAAGTCTAATTTTATTGTTATACAAATATGTTTAATAAGTCCTGTTATTCTAGTCATACAGCATTTTTAAATGTGAATTAGCTTATTTTAAAATGCGTAAGCTTAATTTAGGTATACGGTATAAAGATACGGTCCTACTATATTTTAATACAATATCCGCGTTAATATATTAAGCCATAGTAAAATAAGTTTAAGGAAGCAATAACGTATAGAAGTATTGATTTGTTAATATGACACAAAAATTACGTAAACAAACTACAAAAAAATCCTGTTCGCCTTCGCCCTGTTTAACCAATTCCTGTATCTACTGCATTAAAGCTACAACCTACTAATATATTTTATGTAGGCGAATTTTTATAGAACGAAAATATTAATATTATGCTTCTGCAGCTTCATAAGCGAAATTTAACTTATTACATTAAATATCGAGTATATTTAAAGTACATATTTACATTAAACACAATATAATTTTTTTGAGTAGGTGTAACATAATTTTATAACTACAATTATCACGAATTTATAGGGCCTATACCTACTTTATACCTTTGGAAACCCTAAAAAGATAAAAAGGAGGGTAAAAGCAAGCAGCGCGGCGGAAAAACGCAATAACCAGACATTTTTATTTTGTTTATTGTATTGCATCAACTTAAAATAATAAAACAATAATAAATTTAAAATATTTGAAATATTAAGGTAAAAAAAAATATAACGGTTAGTACTTTACTTTTTATTCTAGGGCAAAGGTTTTACAGATTTACTCTGTTTAGTAGTTTGTTTAAAAAATTTAGCTACTAATATTTATAAGAAAGTAGTATTTACAAAACCTACTGAAATTCTACCTATATTCGTTTTCACTCCTCTCATGCCCTGCTTGCTTCAGCTCTGCAGCAGACTGGGTATGGTAAGCATTTCTATGACAGTGGCAGTCCTATGGTACCGACATCGCGCTCCCTTGGATAACCAAGTGAAGCGGGTTCAAATCCGGATCTCCCATGACTGTGTGGTGGACTGTGGCCCGATACCCTTTGCACTGAAGGGAGGCCCGTGCCTAGCAGTGGGATATTAAAAAGGGCATTATAAATACTCGTACATACAAATAAACATCTCTATCACATTTAACCCTGTGACATTTGGCGATATAAACGCACCTTGTCACGTCGCATGGGCTTGATAAATAATACTTAATTTATTGTAAAAAAATAAGAAAAAGGGTAAAGTGTATGAGTTGGGGCATGAAATTGTACAATATTTTTCTTTTAATTCTTTCATTCTATGTGTTCAACCTCCAACCTAATTTCATTACGTGGTGTACAGGCCAATGGCCACCAAAATACGAAAACAACTAAGATCTATAATTACTTTTTAAAGAAAACTTTGGTATGAACAAAACCAGTCGAGTGTATTGAAAGGTCAGTGGCACGCTATGAGGTGGGGAGGCGTACAGTCTACGTAAATGTATAGCCTTTGGTGCTTTAACGGTTATGTTAAACTGTCACTGACACTGCACTTGATGCACGCTCAATGACGTCAGTTAGTTTTTCCAACAATGCGTGAAAGAAGGAGTCAAAATAACAGAGTGACAATTATTCATATTTACGTATTTGCCATGTTAGTCAGGAAGTAAGTATACTTTATATCCTTAGTTCACCGTATGTTGACGCTCAAGTTAAACTTGTATCGACATTAGATCCTTGAACTTTGAAATTGTAATTAAATAGGTACCTCTTACAACTTATCAAGTTTTTTTAAATGTTAAAACGTAAAATGTAGGTAGTTCTCGTTGTGAGGGGTGGGAAGTGGGGCTCGTTATTATCTGGAAACCGGCCGAGCGCGTAGCTAAGAAACGCTCAAGGAATTGGTCCACTACGGGGCTATGTGCTTTGCGGGTTGCTCCGGGTATTTCCCTTATACCCCTGAAGGGTCATAAAGGGGTGGTAAATTGTAAAAAAATGCTTACGATCAATAACTTTTTTTATTCACGTGAGCATAGCGCAAAAATTCTTCTTACAAAAAAACCCGACTCCGTAAAAAGCGAACTAAAAAGATAAACAATATTTTACAGTTGGAGGCAAACATACCTACATAATAAGTATTATAGTACATGTTTTATTATAGCAGGTAGATATTATGTTCTTTCATAAAATGTTACTTTATTTTTTATACATATTTTTATGAAACATTGTAGTATTTTAGCATTTTTCATTCAAAATTACATTAAAAGTTAAAATTAAATATTTGTTTATATTTTTGTAAGCTATTTATAAAACCCTTTGTATTGATACCTGCTCGATTGGTCTTTATAAAATTTTTAAGATATATTTCTTCTATGGCCATGGCCAGAAAATATCAGAAGTGAGAGACCCGAACTTGAACCCAAGCTCCCAAGATCTCAAATGACTGCGTTACATCTAGGATATCACTGCCTCTATTTATACCTAAGTATAAAATAAAGATTAAGATTATGTTGGTGTAATTAAATACACTTTACTAAAGAATTCCCAATTATGAACACAACATTAAAATACTAAGAATTACTGAGACTTGAATTAATTACTTTACCTTTCTTGAGTCGATGTTATTTACGTATATGGTAAGGAATAAACACTATTTTTATTTAACATATTACGAGACATCGGTATGCTAGCAACTTTATATTTTAAATATCTGTTGCAAGCTGTAGGAGCACAGATATTTATGAAAGTTCAATCCAGGACTTTCGGCCTGAGTGGACTCTTGTACTGATGAATAACAGAGAGCCACATTTGCGTGCCAGATATAATTTAAAAAGTAGATAAATTTATACCATTTAACCGTTTACGTACAGTGGTTATCATCTTCAAAAACTTGAAATTGACTACATAATTACTTTTTATGTCAAAAAATCTATGATTTCGCTTTTTGACGAACTCGAGCGAAGCAAGGGAGAAAAACTAGTTCTACATAAAATTTAACACTTCTTTTTCACTTTGCTCTATATAAAGTTAACGAAAATATATTATATATATTTTCGTTAACTTTATATATTATATATATTTTCGTTAACTTTGAATAGAGCAAAGTGAAGTGGTTGAACTTTGCTTTATAGAAATAACGGTAATCTACATTAGCTTGTAACTTTTAATTTATACTTTTTTAATCTTTCAATCTCAAAGCTAGTATTATGTGGTCTGTGCTTCGGGCTATTTTTGTTCACTTAAATAGATAATAGATGTCGTTGATTCGCTAATATTTAAACCACAGTTAAGTTAAACTCTTTTATCCGATTAATATGTGTAAAATAATGTAAACAATTTATAAAATCTAATATTTTTTTAATTTTAATAATTCTTTCGTTACCCTTCACTTAGAATATTTCTTACAACGGTAATAGGTACATCCTAAAAAGTTATATTATGGTTATTATTTAACCATAACATTCTATGATTTTTTAAACCTAAAATTCAACTTAAACTACGATCCTAGAGGTTAAATCAATAATATCCTCTTCCATATCCTTAAAAAATGAACTACCTACTTACTTATTGAAATTGGTACCTTAGGGTAGGCAAATTGAGTTCCGTTTGGAACTTTAAATGGGTAATCAATCATTGTAATATGTATGTATTATGAAGTAAAAAAATCTTATACTTTTGGCGCGAGCAAAACCGCGGGTTCTTTATAAAAAATGTGTACCTACGTAGAAATCACACGTCGACACAGTGTCCACAAAAGATAACCTATAATTTATATACTATTTGTATACCTACTATTACGGTTACTTTTTATAATAAATTAATTGTTAGTTAGTTGTGGCTAAATATCCATCCATCTTGGAAATATAATTAAAACCAATGTTTACCAAAACGTTGATTCAGAGTAAATTGGGGCTAACAGATGAACCGACCGATAACAGATTGTATGAACAGTGAACATAGCAGCTACTATGGGAGGATTCCATTGATTAACTTTTATTTGGTGAACTATTGTGTGACATTCGTCTTTATTAGTCCCAGGCTAATAACAAGAATTGTCTTTGTATAAAGCTAGGTTGTTTCTTCCACTACCTCAGACTTCAATTAGACGTACCTAGGTACAAGTCTACCACGCAAAATTCCACTGGCAATGCAACACTGATTTTCGAAGAACACTGAATAATGTTTTGAACACCTATTTTGATTGTTCGTTGGTATTAGTAGTGGAGCCCAAGCGGGGATTTCGGGATTTACTCGAGCGCGGCAGATTAATATACAGGGGGGTACCTTGTACCCGGTTTAGTACCTCCACCAAACATGAGCCCCATATATAAGGCCGCCCGTGAAGGATACAGGATCAGATTAGTAAAGAAAAATTGACCATCAGAAATTCTCGAGCGCGTCAACACATTTTTTTCTTCTTATCATCTAAGCTTTGAAACCCAATAGGTCTCTATGACGCTCGAGTAAATCCCCATTTAGCATCGTGGGCTCCCCTACCATATTGGGTGTACGTACACGCATCTAATAAAGCATAATAATTTTTAATGTGTTTATGTGTTACTTTTCAAATGTGTCTTTCTTGTTTGGTTTGTAAGAAATCTATACGTATAAATAAAATTGAAGTATCTGTTTTTAATTTCTAATTAACAGTTTTTAACTAAATGCACATGAAAGTATATAAGGTACAAATATCAAAAATTCTGTTTTTTAAATTTTTGTCTGTCTGTCTGTTAGTTCTGGCTAATCTCTGAAACGGCTGGACTTATTTTGACGAGACTTTCACTCGCTGTTATAAGGCGCAGTCTACTTTTTAACCGACTTCAAAAAAGGAGGTTATATTTTAGTAATGTTATTTCTTTTAAGTAGCGTAACCCGTGGCTTCGCTGACGCTAATATAATCACCTATAATCCTCGTTTTAACTTACAATTTTAGGGATTAACTACCTGAACTATTTTATCACCAAAACCTGAAACACAGGATGTTATCCTAGTTCAGGTAGGTTCCAAACACATTCTATTGTAATTTAAGCTCTTTCATTGTACTTTATGGATTTTTGTAGAAGTATATAAATAAAAGTTATTTTATTTTATTTATTTATTTATTTATTATATCAGTAAAATACCTACGTAAAGAATTAATGTGTCACAAATCTTTATTAGTAGGTAGTTGGTACCTGGCAATAAACCTAATATGTTAAAATATTTGAAGCGCATCTTATATAGCGACAGACGACCAGAGTAGAGTAGGTCTATCGCGAAATGGTACCTTTACTGTTTGTTTTATCACCAATTTTAAAAAAAGCTCTATAATGTACCTATAAAATATATCTTTTTAACATGCCATTAATTTATGAGAATAATAATGCAATTTCGTTTTCAGTTATGTTGCTCTACCAATTAATAATTACTGTCACTAGACTAAGTACCTGTAGGTAGTGAAACATGAAGTAGTGGGAATGAAATAATAAAAAGTTAAAATCAGGCCAACTCAGCCACTCAAATGTTGCAGTTTTAATGAGCTCTATTAAGGATTGACCCTTGAATGAACAAGTTGATGAGAACCGAGTGACCTATTTCGCAAAATATACAGTGTATTTCTAGTTATACTTGTCATATTCACGTGATTTTTTCAGTATCAATAATTTATTGAATAGCAATTTGAATTTTAAAGGATCTGTTTTTAATGCAACAAAATTTAATGTAAACGAAATGTTTATTCTTATAAAACTTATACTATTTTCAAATCTACAAAAATGTTAGCAAGAAATAACACCAAGAACTTATGTTCTAAAATACTGGATATAAATGTAAAGTCAAAAAATGTACATATTCATTACAGCTGTAATAAAGTTCTTAAGACTTAGGTGATAACAGATAAAATTCAAACATATGTATTCTATTTCCACTGTCAGTATCCTTTCTATCTCATCCTTAAAATATTATAGGGATCAATAAAAGGTGCATACATTATTTTTATTTACCAAACATTTTTTTCTTGTCAATATACCTAATATTATATTATATTCTTTAACTTATGAGTGCAGCATCTTATTTTAAGTTTGTTATTTATTGTCAGTTTGACTTGGATCATTTTCGTAAATATTTCAAACAAATGCAATATTACTTCTGTCCTGTAGATTGTAATATAAACAAATTAGAAAAAGACCATTTTAAAACAATAGATGAAATATCTCCTAAATTTTTATTTAGTTTCATGTTCATATTTGTTGTTTACAATATAAGTAATTTTAGTAAAACTTGGTTAGTAAATACTTAATAATAAAATGCTAAATATCAAAATTTTTCATGGTTTTGGTGGGTCTAGTATAAAAAAATTATGACAGTTTCTCTATATAAAAAGCTAATATTTTGTAAATATTTTATAAAATACCACTAAAATAGCAAGTAAATGTCATAATTGACCACTAATGTCTTAAATTTTATTCTCTATAAGTATAAATTTAAAAATTTTAAAGATTACTCTGCACTTAATAGCAGCCTAATCATTAATTTTATGAACTATTTCTGTCTAACATATAAGAAATAGTGTCCTAACTACTCTTAGAACTATGTTACATAATTGTGCTGCCTTAAACTACAGTTATTGTACTAAACATTGAACAATCACTTAACATTGTTTATTAATACACTATTACAACAAGTAAATTGTGGTATTACAGTACATAAAGGATTCTTTGTTTAAAAACAAAGAACCTTTATATAAAATGCAGATAGCAATATCTTTAGACCCAAATTAAATTGAATAAAGGAATACAGATTAATCAAATACACTTAACATATTTATAATAATAACAAAACAATAAGGAGGGAGCTTATCTAAAGAAATCACTAATGTCATGCTTTAGCATGAGCACAATCAGACTACCTACATTATATATAAATAATTGCCTTCATGCAGTTAAAATAATTTAAAAATTTTACTTAATTAAATTTTCAACTAAAGGAATGTTATGTTACCCAAATAAATCAATAAATATATTAGTGGATGTAGGATATGTAATTTTTATTATCAATATAAAATAAATCATCCACAGTCAGTCTTTTGACATTACATTCTTGTAATCTGTGAACACGAATGCTTCTGCCATTCTACTGTGTATTTAGTGATCTGCTTTGTCACATTTTAGTTGTGGCTTCAAGTGAGCGCAGCAGAGGCGCACGGGCCATATACTAGAACCTATCCTTAGATGCATGAAGATCAGGGTTGGTCAAGTATTGCAGTTCCTGCAACTCCTGGAATTTCTCATGGTCTCGAATATGTGCATAATTTGCCGATAGGCACATCAAATAATGGACAAGACTCAATATAACAAGCAAGCAGGATACCATAGCCAGAATAAACATAAATTCTGCTTTCTCGACATAGTCTTTGCAAAACAATTTGATTTTGTGAGCTTCACAAATCCTCATGTCCTCTTGTCTCACAGAAGATGGAAACATAAAATCAAATTGGGTAAAATCAATGCAAGTAGATAGCTCAATATTCTTAGGCTTTGAGCAGAGTTTCCAAAATATGGTAAATAAAAATGTTGTTATTACTAAAAATCCAAGCAGTATAAGCCAAAGAAAAGTTAATATATATGTTATGATCATAAATACTGCGCAAGATATTCGTCCTCCAACTCGAGCCCTCCATGCTCTGTAAACCTTTTGTCTAGTAGCACCTGTTGTAAGGCAGCCTAAGCACAGCAACATAAAACCTAATGCTGCCATACAAGCACTGCTAACAATGAATATCATTTGAAGAGCTTCTATCCATATTAATCGAAAGTGAAACACTTCATCAAACATCAAAATTGAAAGGGCAGATCCGCGATACATGGTACCACAAAATACTCCCACGCCCAAACAACACATTATTGTAGCTATAAGTGTGGCATGAGGCACCCTAGTAAGACACGCTTGACACGCGTCCCCCATTATATCTGAATGTTCACTTTTTCACTTTTTACGTTCTAACGAAAAATATTTCACGTACTTTTTCTTTAAGTTTAGTGCCTTTCGTATGAGTCAAATATTTATGGAAATAGGAACTTTCAAGTTTCAACTTAAAAGTGCCATAGATAATAGATATTAGATTGCCGATTGACAAGTATGAAGTAACCATAGACTATAGAGTATAGAGTATACTGCAGTGCAGACTGCTACATAGTATGTAAATTGTAATGTAACTGACATTCAATGAATTTAAATTTTATCTGTTACGTACAGGTATGTTATGCAAGATTTTATATATTTTTTATACTTATCGCTTATTATAACTCTAGTGACATTTTTAAATTATAAAATGAACTTAAATTAAAAAAATGTATTATTAATTATAAATTGCACTACCTAAAAACTCATCCTTTTAATTGTTTTGGTATGACTTTCGAAAACACGATTTTAAAGCAATGTATACACTGTAAAAATTTTACCTTTATTCTTTTATTGTTTTGAAAATAGTTAATTAATTTCCGTGTGCTTTCTATTTTATTCTTTTGCTCAGTGGCCGTGGCTCTTGTTCTCCGAGTGCCGTGTGGACTGAAAGTATTTACATGGCCTATATGTGACATGTCGGCCGTCGGGTGGAATCCCAATATGCACAAGGCCTTATTAATGCCACGTCAAAATGACAACTATGAATTAAGCTAAGTTCAAAATTGTCAGATTCATAGTCATAATTGATAAACATTGCGATTTCTTATAAGGAATTTAGGAATTAGGATTTGTGTGCAAATATAAATATTCAATATAAAATATATGTTTGAACATCGTTAGAAGACTTATTGTTCATGACTGGGTAGTGTTATGGTAATTAGTATAAGTTATACAAACGATGGAGACTTTATATCATCAGACAAATCAACTAGTACAGGAAGCTTCAAATTTGTTCCACAAGTTAGAACTGGATCCAGATGGAGAAAAAATTGAGGAAGCAATTCAAACAAAAATCAACGCCATTAGTGCGTGAGTTTCTTTGTGTTTAAAAAGTTTCTCTAGAGATGTGCATTTATAGTATACATATATTGGCTAGAAAAAATGCTTTATTTGTTTTCGTGTAGCGTATTTGAAAGTAATAAATTGAAATGCTCAATACATAAAGTAATTAATGAATTGAACATTTAAATAAATACATTATCGTTTTATATAATTTCAGAAATTGTGAACGATTAGATGTTCTAGTATTTAAAACCCCAATCAATCAAAGGCCTATGGCTAAAATGCGAGTTGATCAACTTAAATATGACAACAGACATATTCAGGTAATATTTTTTTATTTACACTTTCATTGAGAATTTTGAATTCAATTATTACCAAAAAGATAATACCAACCTAACCTAACATTGTTTACAAATGCTGAAGTCAAAATTTGAAATAATGATATCTCTAATAAACAAGAAATTCTTTTTTATCTTATTTTTATATGAATAGCTGTGCCATGGAAATCATTAATCCCCTAATAATATAATGAATGTAGTACTGCAACATCACTGAATGACAATTTAAATAAATGAAACATATTTTTATTAGAGCAAATTTTGAAATATGAGGTTTTTTAAATAACGACTAATCTAAATTAATTGAAATTTTATTTCTTTGATGCACATTCCTACTTTTATTATTAAATAGTTAATAGCTTGATTATTATGATAAATAGATAAATAATATAACATTCTGAATTTCCAGGCTTCCTTAAGTAATGCTAAAAGTAAAAGACGCAGAAGGGAACAAGAGAAGGAGGACAGAGAACAATTATTGAATAGACGTTTTGGACATGACCACACAGCAATCACTGTGGACTATTTGGCTCAAGAGCAAAATTCCTTGCATAATTCTCATCGTAATGTTGATGAAATGCTCCATACAGGTTTGATCTCTTGTTAATTATCTATATGACTATACTAATATTATAAAGCTGAAAAGTTTGTGTGTTTAATCTCAGAAACTACTCGTCTAAATTTAAAAATTCTTTTTTTGTGGGATAGTCTGTTAATTGAGGAAGTTTATAGGCTATATTACATCACACTATAATCAATTGGACCTGAGCATCAATGAAATATGTTGCAAAAACGGGAGATATAATCTCACGAGACATCATAGTTTTGACATTACTGAGCAATAAAACAATGAACACCGCGTGGCCGTGCAAAACGGGCGGTCGTGAGGGGAGGGATTATGTTTCTTTTTATCGCGTATTTAAGTGGCTTTCAAGAATTATAAATCGAAATCTTATAATATAAACAAAAAGGTCTCAGAAACGTTAAAAACACGCAAACTCAAGTGCCGCGCGTGCGTGATATATTGACAGCCGGGACTAGATATATTTTTATATAATGTATTTAGGAGGTTACGAGCCATGACGGGTTAAGATCAGACAAATAATTAAAAAGTAAAAATTAGCAAAAGGCATGATAAGTATTAGTCGCGTCTTATAAAAAGAAAGCTGGCTGTCAAGTTGCGCAGAGGCGATTTATCGGCTAATTTGGTGGTAAGAGGGGGGCCGTGGGGTGGTGGGGCACGCGCCGAATGCTTTTCGGCTCGCTATTAGTTAGTCAGTTCAAAATACCATCGAGCCCATAAAAGTTTTTAATTACGAAATGGTTTTATATAAAAAATATAGAAAAATATTTTTGACGTACCTATATTGTTTTATAAAGAGAGAGGCTTATTATAATGCAGTTAATAATTGAAAAAAATATATTAAACTAATTAATTTAATACTTTCTTAGGTTTACGTCATTATGTATATTACTATCTTTTCATATTTTGTCGCGGATTTATTTGAATTTTAGGTTTCCGACGTAAAATCCGCGACAAAATCCGAAAAGATAGTCTCACTGAGGGGTCATTCATTTATTACGTAATACAATTTATGGGGGGATTTTACAAGGGGGTGGGAGAGAGTTTCCATAGTTCTTACGTAAGATCAAAAAAATGCGCAAAGTTAAAATTACAAATAAACATTTCAAAAAATTGTTACTTTAAAAAATAAATATTAAAATAAACCAAAAGTGTATTCATTTTTCTTTTAGACTCTTACGCATAGCTGGGCACCGTTAAACAAATAATTAACTCGTTAATCCGTTACTTAAAAAAGTTAACTTCGTTAAACGTTAAAGCGTTACATTTCGAAAGCTTTAACGCAAGTTAACGTTAATCGTTAATCCGTTAACACGTGATTAACATTGTATTTTTACATCATTGCAACAATAATGATCTACTTATAAAATCTGTTGATTTGGGTTCTGGAACTTAAAAGCTTCTCAGCATTTCGAGGAGACGGGACCGGGCTTTTCACAGGCTCAGTTCAACGCCTTCAATACCCAGCCGTTTGGCACTCTACAAGAGCCACTTCGCTATCATGAGGCACCTCTCTCTGGCCCTGGACAGACGCTGGACGTTCCTTTTTCATTTCTCCCAGTTCACCCCGATACTGATGGAAGCTGTCTCGACTTTCGGCAGGCTTTTGCCGAATGTCCGGGGCATTGAATCTCTTTGCTGGTTTTGAGATTGTAAGGTCCATGGCACTGTATGGTGCCCCCGTTTAAATCGACGCCCTCTCCGTCCCGAACGGGGTCCAATTGGTCCTGGCGGTGAAGGCGATAAGGGGATGACGGCACGGTGTCTTTCTGGCGGGTGTTCACCCTGGGTACTCCAGGCGCAGGCAGAGGTACTCGCCGAAGTGTACCAGTTTCGGGCGAGCGTGCGCGCGGAAAACTTCCAATGTGGGATCCCACCCGTCTAGCTGACAAGGCCATGATCCGACTATGAGGAGAGCAACTAAGAAACCCAGAGGCTGGCCAGGCGAAAGTGGATCCCGTTCGTCCTGTTTCACTGGGCCAGAAGGCCCACACGGTGTCATGACTTTCAGACTGACACAGATGCTTGCCCGGCACGTGAACACGCACCGACAACCTTACCTACCAAACTTTACTTAGGTACCTGGTTTCGTTTTACACGACGCGACGCGTTGCTTGGTAAAGAGTAGGTACTTAATTAACGATTAACGGATTTTTTTCTAGGTTAACTTAAAAGTTAATCGTTAATCAAAATGTTAGCTTCGTAAATTAACGATTAACGGATTAACGAGTTAATGCCCAGCTATGCTCTTACGTAATAAATATTAGACAGGGGGGGGGGGTGTCGGCCTATTCTTATTTTTTCTTATAATAGAGGGGGAGTGGGTCAAAAACTAGCAAAAACAGTCTTACGTAAGAAATGAATAATTAATTTAATTTTTTGTAAGTAGATTAAACATTCTACACTGAATCAAACATATTGTATTAATAAATAGAATTCTATTTAATGACATTCTATCTAATATATTTTTAATGCCTACCAATAACCAATATACGTCGCGAGCAAAATGCTAAATAGCATAAAAGAATAGGCTTAATAATTTCGTGTGCGAATGCACCCATGCGCAAACACACCCCCACCTCTTTCTTCCAGCGTTCTTATTACGTGACGCGAACTATATCTAGTTTTCATTTATGTATGTACCTACTATGGGTACCTAATCAGATATTTTTAAAATTGGTGCCAGCCAACGATTATTTCGTAAGTAAATGATAATTACGGATGAATTATTTTTTTACTTTGTAGTGTTTTTTCTAAATCTTTTATCTATGGTCCAAGAGCCAACTTACAAAAAAAATATTTTGTACCTCTTCCAACATGTATATTATATTTGGTTTCATGTGGAGCCCACATCACAGAGTTGCACCCGAGCAGGCTTCTAACCAAAGCATTGTAAAACGAAGTTATAGCCTTTATATTAGTAAATTCAGACGAAGCAAATCTGCGCAAGCAAAACAAATCTTAACCTACGGAAAGCTATAGAATAAATGTCATTAAAATGATCACGAAAGGAGTCTAGAGACAAATTTTACCCCCAAATCGCGTACGCAAGTGACACGCTGTAGAACTTCTCTATTAATTTTATAGTTGGGATGCAGAGGGTTGCGTGCTCTACTGAAGGATATAATAGAAAATTTCGATGTATTAAAATTAAAAAAAAATCAAGTATTTTATTAATTTCGGTACATATGAAACAAAAAACATATACAACGATGACAATTGCAGAAGTTAAAACTGTGTCGCAATTATCAACGAAATTAAGTTTATTGGCAGCACTCCACATATCTCTCTGAAGGCGTTCACAGTCTTCTGTGCTATTAATTGGGAGACACATTTTGAGATCATCGGCAAACAGAAGGCATTTTGACTGCGTTCGGCAGATCATTGATCATAATGAGAAAATTTTACGGACCAAGGGTCTGCCCTGGTTTACGCCAGACCATGTGAAGTACGGTTCAGAGAAATGTCCCAAGTAATCTGCAAACTGAAGGCAATTGCGCATGTAATTTGCATAACACTTCAAGAGCTGAGAAGTGAAACCAAATGTTGCAAGCTTAGACAGCAGGATATTGTTATCGACAGTATCGAAAGCTTTCTGAATGTCGAAGTACGCAGCGTCTACCTGAAGACCTGCATCAACTGCTGGGACCAGCTCCATCATGTACTCTAAAAGTTTACTACTAGTGCTTCTTGCTTCCCTAAAACCATGCTGAGCATTATATAATTGAATATTGCGAAACAATACTATGTTGGAGTGCATACTGAAAGACCTTAGCAGGTGCTGAAAGGTTTGCAATTGGCCGGAAGTCCTTAACGCTATCTACACTCTTTCCATATGTACAGGTACAACACGAGTGATCTTCCACGCATCTGGGAACAACGCAGAACGTAGACAAACATAGATGGTATTATGTTGAAAATATTTTGAGAAGTACTGGTGTCTTGTAAGCCGTTGAAGTCCGCATAACCACTATAATTCCAAAATATTACATTCACACACAAACTTAAACAAAAGGAGTATAGGGTTATAAGGTTGGGAGGTTCGGGGAATAAATAACACGTCTTGTGCTCTTGACTGTCGATTTATTTCTGCCCAGTCGAACTGGTGAGCATACATATTATATAACCATACACTACTACAGGGTCTTGTGTGTATCATCAAAGTATCCTACACACAGACACATGCACTCAATTCTCATGCTCCAGTGGGACGAAAATCAAAAATAACAAGTCTGATATCAGGAGCAAGACCAATTCCTTTTTGATTTCTCTGAGGCACGGAATGAAATACCACCAACTTCACGTCTCTGGTCTGTTACTGAGTCTTAAATAGCGGGATTGAATAACTAAACTTGGCCTGACCGGGAGCCAGTACCCAGGACCTTCATATTTGAAGCCTTACATGCTAGCTGCTAGACTAAGCTGAAATAAATTCATTTTTTCAAACAACGTTTTAATTTGATTTTGTTTCACGTGCACCTTAGATAATTGAATTTATATATATTAGGGAGTATTGACCGCCTGACTTGATGGCATTACGCCGTACTCCCTAGGGACTTCAGATACGACGCTTAGGGACGCCTAGCGTGATGTCTATAAGCATTTGATTGATAATACCTCTAAACACCGAACAAGACCCTCTTAAAATAGGTTGTTTTACATGTTTATCACTGATTTCATAAAGAAGAGGTACTAAAATGGATTAAAACTTTGTTTTTTTCCCGACTGCGCTAAAAGGAAGGCTATGTCTCAGTTTATTTGTATCCTAAATTTATAAATACGTAGGGCTTTCAGTATTAAGGTGGTTGCGGCTTGTGCAATTATCACTACATAGTATAAAACAAAGTCGCTTTCTCTGTCCCTATATCCCTATGTAATATGTATGCTTAAATCTATAAAACTACGCAACGGATTTTGATGCGGTTTTTTTAATAGATAGAGTGATTCAAGAGGAAGGTTTATATGCATAACTAGCGGATCCCGCGGCTTTGCCTGTGCTAAATCTAGGGAAAAGCGAGCGAAGCGAGGGCGGGTCGCTAGTTTCTAATATAATTATTGTATAGATTACTGGACTTACATACTTGCCCTTAACAATTCATAAAAAAGTTCCATGCCTGTGCTCTCAGCTCTACACTCTATTTTTTGTATAGGGTTAGGAATTCTTAGCATTTCTTGCCAATTATTAGGCATTCGTTTATATTTTCCATGTTAAAATGCGTCGCGAGGTAGGATTCGCTAGTCGTTGTTAGTTTATTAAAGATAATTTTACGTATTGTTATAGTTTTTATACTGATCGCGTGATTGGAGTGTACCGCCAAGGACAAAAATAATGCTTGTGTAGAGCGAGAAACTCTAGCTACATTGATTTCTGATATATTTAATCAATTAATGAAAACACACTTAAAAATTATTTAATTAAATGACATTTTGTACCTGTCCGTGTGGAATCCACCAACCTAGAAGAAAGTTCTGCTGACAAGAGCCAACGGAAAACTTCATAGTTGCTTTTTATAAAAATGTTTCTTTATTTTTTATAATAATATTTATCTTTACATATTATATATTTATTTACAGTTCATTTGTTTTATAATATTTATCTGCTTATCCTACGTGAGATTCCACTATAAATTAGTCAAACATTAACATTTGCAAAGTGTTCCGTGACGGAATAACTAGCTCAATTTTACATAATAAAAATAATTGAAAAGAAACTAAGCTTATACATTTTATGTACAACTTTTTATTTTAAATACTTCCTAACTTGATCTTTCAAACATCCTCCCAACGCCCAAGGCGCTTCCATATCTTCCCTTTATATCTTTTTATCTTTTTAGTGTGCATCGACCTGTCCAAAACATAATTTTTGTATTTTAATCTTAGTAAAAAAAACCACTTAAAATTTAGTTGAGTGTTGAGCGTTGAGTCTTATAAGAACCTAGTATTCAATATTCATATTATCAAATGTACATATTTGCATACGGGGGTTATTTGTCATTTAAGTTTTTTTGAATAATTACAATGATGCTTTAATTATTTTTTATGTAAACGCGATATCTATCTCTTTCTATACATATAATAAAATTCCAATTTAGTCGAATCTGTACACTCTATATTTTTTGGAAATTCTTATTAAATAGTCATTGTTATCGGTACAGAGGCCGACTCTATAGTTTTTAGAATTTTTGTCTGTCTGTCTGTCTTTCTGTCTGTGATCGCATCATCAAGAAAACCACTGGACAGATTTTAATGAAATTTGGTATGACGATAGCTGGTTACGGGGCAGGATATAGGATACTTTTTACTGCTGGAAAATATCTAAGTTCTGAGAAATATCAAGTAACCTTTATAAACCGGCTTTAAATCATCACACGGTATGTAAAATCTAAAATTAACACTAGCAATAAGATTCATCAATTTTGAAAAATGTACTTGCATTACTGTTTATATTTCTATGTGCAATAAAGAATATAATAAAATAATATTATTAATATAAGTGAAACACTTTGTATTACAAAGAGTAAATAATTTTAAAAACTATAGAAATGGAAATGAAAACAATCTATTTGTTATTGATATAAAATTCCATCATATAAAATTTTTGATTTTGCTACATATAGCTAAAAAGCTCCTTTTACCTTAATTTAAAATGAAATGATTGGTCGATTTTAAAGGAGCAGGTATGGATCCATAATCCATCCATAAGAACACAATAATTACTTTTAAGTAATTTTTAAATAGTAGACATTATAATTCGTTATACCGATATTATTATGAGTTATTATTATCAATACATACAATAAATTGAAGTTTCTGTTTTAAATTTCAAATTAACAGATTTTCGCTAAATGCATATGAAAGTATATACCGGTAAGTTTATGTATATACATAAAAAAAACAATGTCTGTCTGTTTGTTCCAACTAATCTCTGAAACAGCTGGACCGATTTTGACGCAATTTTCACTCGCAGATAACTAATGTTATAAGGAGTAACTTGGGCTATAAGGAGTACTTTTATTTTAACTTACGCCTAGCGAAGCGGGCCAGGTTTGCTAGAAGATATAAGAGGAAATCATTTATTTGTAATCGTGGCTCTTTTTTTTAGAAACTCTGCTGTTTTGTGTTAACCTTAACCTTTACAAACTGACATACACATATTATATATAAACGTAATAATAGCTACAAAAAAAATATATAAACTATACTTAATTTGACTCGAGATGTGTTATTTCAGAAACTCACGATGTGAATTCAATCTTATTTTTTAATCGTGGTTTACAAAATATGTCCTTCATTGATACGCACACACCAGGCCATGTAAGTTATATATGATTTAAGGTTAATTTTAATGTGCTATATAAGCCGTGTTATATGTATAACACTGCTTTTATATTTGATACTAGCCTTTCCGCTCGCGTTCTAAAGGCTGAAAATCAAAAGAATGTAATATAGCCTATATATATATAGCCTTCCTCGATAAACGGACTATCCTACACAAAAAGATTTTTTTAATTCGGACGAGCAGTGCCTGAGATTAACGCGCAACCAAACAAACAAACTCTTCAGCTTTATAATATTAGTGTAGATTATCCCTTTTTAAAAAATTATAATCATATATAATATTTTAGGGTATGACAGATAGTACTGATTAATAAACTGGGAAGGCAGTGTATCCCCTCTATCCGTGGCCCATTCTCATCAGACAGGCGGACAGAATGGATAATGATTAAAATGGCATTTAGAACATGTATTATTATGCAAAATATTTCCTTTTACCATGTAAATAAAAAATATATTTTAAAAGTAATAATGCAGTTTTTAAAAATAATAATATAGCGAAAAATTTTACTATAAATATATCGGTCTTAATAACTTATAATTTGATATAGTACAATACGTACTTATGAATTAAGAAAATACAGTAACTAAGCTTGCTTAATATGAACATAAAAAATTATAATAGTCATGGGAATCGAACGCTTACGTGATCCAAGAATACAACGGAAACACATATAAGTGTAGGTATAATAATTGTAATTTTAACATATTTTTACTCACGGTAACATTTATTCATGTGCGTATATACCTACCTAACACAAGAGGTGTTTACAGTAAGTAGAAACATATAAAAAAAATCGAGTAATATATAATATACTATGTATCTAGTACATAGTAAAGTAGTTAAAGTAAACAAGAAGAGTGTAAAATTCATTTAGTAGTAATCAAAGCTGTATTGTAAGCGGACTGTATCAGTGAACGCAGAAATATTGTGTTTTTATAAATCAATTTGATAGTTACGTGTTAGTTAACCAATCGCATAATAATTGTTTCCACCGTAATATTTTTTGAATGGCATTTGTGTTGGGTGTTCGATTTCGTAAGGTTCAAAATACGTACCACATTGTGTATTAGTCACTTATGTCTCGGCACCGGACACTTCACTTATACTAGACTGTCCACTTTTTCACAAGGTACTAGAGGACATAAATTATTCACATATTTTATGAGATCAATTTGCTCGGAGATCAGCGCACACTATGCTCACTCAACTCCCTCACTCACGCTTCGAACAACATCCACAAGACAAATACCTAATTATTGTGTGTTCATAACAGAAAACTAGTTGCTGTGTTATTCAGCAGATATCAGTCAAATTTTGCTTGCAAATAAACTTAATGTATTTTATAAAAGTCATTACCTACATCGTACAAATATTTTCGTTCACTCACACGGGTGCGGAACCTTGAATATTATAATAAAATTATTATAACGAGACAAATACTTAAAATTATTAAGCTATGATAAATATGAAGGTTCTACAAATGTAATAAAATTACTAGACAGTCATTAAAAGAGTGCTTATTAATTTGAAGTTTTAAATTAACGTACAGAAGTCAGCATTAATTATTAAGTTTAAATAGTGATTATTTTTTGTACGCACAAAACAAGCAAAACCTGTAATATGTACCTATAAGTAGGACATTTATATTTAGTCTTATTTTATTGCAAAGGCAATCAGGAAGTCTCTCAACCTTGGCATGAGGAGAACTTTAGGGCTATATAGAATCGAAATCGATGCAAACAAATCGAAAGAACTAGTATTATACCAGTATTATAAAAAGTTTAAATAAAACCTTGAGCTTGACGCTTTTTAAGTATAATATTTAAATATATAATTTATTTAAAGTAATATAATTTATGAGAATTTATATAGTTTTTATTTCATTTACGTTAAAACATATAAATATGTATTCAATAAAAAAAGAGTGCTTAGTTTAGATTAACTAAGAATGTATATAATAAGTAAAAATGAAAATAAAGAGTCACTTGAATTCTCTCCTTGATAGAGGGTTCTGTAATGCTATCACTATGTCTCACAAAAATGTGTCTGTGTGAAAAAGATGAACTTTTTCATAAATACAATCCAAAATTAAATGGCATTATATGTTTTGACCTTGAGCACGTTTGAAATAAAACACACTTAGTATTAAGTATATTGTACACCTACAATTTATAAAACTTGGTTGATCTCATCAACTTAGCTTATGATATGAAAATTATAAAAATTATATGTACCTACGATATGTGATTATATTTATTATTTTGTGTACCCATAGGATACACAAATAACCTGCATGGTTCTCAGTTATAAAATATATAATTGGACTGGGTAGGCGCCGGTGCTGTCGAGATCCAGAACTTTTTAACGAGCTTGTAGGAAGACAGACAGCATGGGCCTACTTTGTCAGCTAGTTTTTATATACAATTAAAATATTATGTACATAATATGAATGTATGTATTGCTATTAGATAAACAGCTGTAGGTATATTCAATATTTTTGTTAACATGTTATTTAATATTTGTATTCAATTGTTTCAGGTTCAAGCATATTGGAAACACTGAAGTACAATCGAGATACATTGAAAGGCGCTCATAGAAGGCTGATAGACCTAGCGAATACGCTTGGGCTTTCTAACGCTACCATATCACTCATTGAGCGAAGGGTCTCCCAAGATAAATATGTATTATTCGGCGGAATGTTTGTCACTTTAGCTGTGATTGTACTTGTGATCATATATTTGGTATAAAAATTATATTTTTGCAATAAATAAATCTTGTATTTCAACTGTTATTCGATGTATTAATTGTGTGTTATACCAGGAAAGTAGCTTTAAGTATTTATACATTTTAAAAGGGAGATATTAAAGTTTATAATTATTACCATAATTTAGTTTTATTACTAAAGAAATGACGCAGACGATTAAATAGAAATCATAGCAGGTTTGTAGTCAATAAATTCCAAATTAACGTGCTTTTCAAAGGAACATATTCGCATCTACGCTAGTCATAAGAATCAGTATAATTTAAATAATTTTGTTCATACACTTGAACATTTTTGACGTTAGTCTTAAATAAATAACCTTGAATAAAATCATTAACGTTAATGATGTGTATGCTAATAACAAAAATGATAACGGTACTAAAACTTGAACTATTAATTAGGTACTGAAATATGAACATTTTAATGTTATGGTCATCATGTCATTTGACATTACATCATCACGTCCATTGAGTCATTTATTAGGGTTCCGTACCCAAAGGATAAAACGCTATATCTCATGAACGTTTTGATATGGGTACGAGTAGGTACGTAAATCAAAATAATTACCTTACATTAGTATCGTTTATTAAAAAAGCGTATAATATAAAGATTTAGTAAGAGATTTAGAAGATTTATTAATTGACACGCACACAAACACACATAAAAGTCCGATGTAATATTACATTTACTCAACATGCTTGTCAGTACCACTGCATAGCCGTGGTTCAAAGCGAGGGCAAGAGAAGGAAACGTCTTCTTCTCTTTTATCACAAGGCCCTAAGGGCTCGAGTGGCTTCATGCAAGTTTCTACAGGCGGCATGGCTTCTCGAGGGTAGTCTGCAACGCGACTTGCTGCGGGGGAAATCCGGGAAACATCTCGTCGAAATTCCTTTACTTTGTCGTAAGCATCGGGCTGCAGCTGCATGTGTTCGGGTACCTAAGTATATAGAAAGAGTTAAAAAATTACTAAGTATAATGAGGATGCCACCTTAAAGTATCGAGCTTAGCTACAACACTGATTATGGAAATGAAATGCAAAAAATTCCACATTTGAATTAATCGACCACGTTTTTAAGGTTTGTTATTTTTAAATATTATATAAAAACCTATATAGGCTCGTATATTTCAATACTTGTATTATATACTAGTTTAGGGAATAACCGAGCTTTGCTTGGATTTTCCCCTACGTAAGTACATTTTAACGGCTTTAAATAAGTTAACAAAGTTAACTATAAATCTATAGATG
The DNA here is from genome assembly GCA_905231865.2 of Boloria selene. Taxonomy (NCBI): domain Eukaryota; kingdom Metazoa; phylum Arthropoda; class Insecta; order Lepidoptera; family Nymphalidae; genus Boloria; species Boloria selene. Next base: position 7,971,815 of record HG993133.1, read on the forward strand.
TGTATTAGTAGGGATACTACTATGGGGGAACTTGAGAAAAGATTTATTCCCAAACAATCATTCATCCTCAGTTTTCATCGCCCTATTAATGATATCCTGGATAAAAATTACCCTATATCCTACCGAGGGTTTCAAACTATCATCATATGAAATTTTGTCTTAATTGATTATGGGTTTTTATTTTATTAGGAAAGGAACATAAAAAAATACATTGTTTTCTCTGAATTATAGTAGAATTTTAAATCTAAACTTTAGATATGTGATACTATTAAATAATTATCAGTATTACTTACTACATTTGTTTAACATTACCTTTTTACAATCGATGTCATAAGTTCCAAGATACCCTGGGAGTCTTTCTTTTTCAATGACGTCCCCAATAGCGTTCTGAGCCTGCTTATTTGGGACGAGTTCGTACGCACATTCATCTCTAGCACGACGCTCAGCTCTCTCTTTGGCATCCTGATCGAACATTGTTGAAATATATGCTCGGGTTAATAATTGAATAAACAAATAATTTAGTATGTGCCACAAAATAAAACATTAAAAGAAGATTTTTAATAGTCAAGAACAAGCTCGATCCTACGTACATCCATACTAAATATAGATTATTATCTGTCTGTAAAATTAGAGCTATGACAATTTCCAATATTAAGTAATTTCATGAAGAAAAGTAAATTAATTGTTAATTGGAAAAAATAAATTTGTATAAGAAAGTTATTGTAATATACCGCATCTTTGTATCTATTGCAGAAGTCTTCATCTTCGTTGAAATGTGGCTGTTGTCCCGGAGGATAGCGCATTTGCTTGCTCGTGTCAGTTCTATCAGTGACCGCTGGTCCGCTGAAGCAAACCACCTTCTGGTGATCATCGCTGGCAGCACCCGACTTAAGTATACCTTTCAATGGTGTTACGTTGTCGCATGTTGGCTTACTGTAAATATCATACCATACAAGAAAGATTAAGATTGATTAAAATCGTATGTTCTATATAATGTACGCTAGTATTTCTTCTAATGAATAGTTTTTGTTTCAATAATGTAGCTGTAATAGTTTTTGAAAAAAAAAAAGTTTAAAAAAGACCCGTTCTAGCGTCTATTTGGTCATATTATGTTTCCTAAACCCAGCAACAAGAGAAGCTGAAGTTTTGTCAATTTCAAGTTGGTACCTCGCCAATGTAACCACACAAGTTTTTTTCAAAATATCTTTCTGGGGCCGCTGACCCTACATTATCCTGCTAGACCTTTTATCCAAAACTGTTTTAGAGTTCATAGGAACATACATGTATGTACACACATCGACATTCCTAAATCATTACCTTAATCTAACAGCTCGTAGTGCGTCTTCGTAAGAAATGCGATCAGTGGTCATTGGTGGTGTAGTCGGTCTGGGCGGTGACGCTCTGTCTTCAACAACGTCTAGAGCTGTCAAGCATTGTTCCATAGCGCTCGGTTCCGCCACAGCCGCTTGCCCAATATTTGCCAATTGGGCTCTTGTTTCTGCAGCTTGTTCTTCTTGAAACGCTTCCTATTAATCAATAAAACGGCTACTATTTTTTAAGTTTATTATTTATTCGCGCTCATTTTTCTTAGAATGCAACAATTACAGATCTTAATACGAGTATGTAACGATTTATAACTAGTAGATCTATTAAATCGGTACATACTTTAAGCATAGTTTTATTATAAAATACTCGTAATTTATGCCATTTAAATGCTATTTTTAATTAAAAGAGGTTTTATTTTTTATTATGTACCTATCTAACTACTCTGTAAATTAACATAGTCGATTTGTATAATATCTACTACACAGTATTAAGTATAATTATTCCTTTTTTTGTAAAATATCTAATTTACTGTTTATTTTAAATTATTAACATGTTTATGGAAATTATTTTGAATAATTTATTTATAAAATATTAGTACAGTTTTCGAAGCGTAAGCTTAATTTTGCATAGCCGCGCTTCAAAAACCAGTATACACGGGCTTAAACTGAGTAAGGCGCGAGGACTGTGTGTCTTTAATTTTCTTTTATTGGCACAATTCGCTTACACCGCTTGGGAGCTTTCTAGATATTTCGTTATTTCTTTTTATTCATTCCTATTGATGCAATCATCTTATGTATTATTTCCATATTCACGTACTTAAACTATATTAATTAATGTTATGTATTATATGATAACATTGTACATTAACATTGACATAATTTATTCACCTTCAACTCATCCTTTAAGTTCCCTTCTCTCATGTGGTAATTGCGAACATTATCGATAACCTCTTGTGGGAACTTCTCTGGATTTGCACTCATGTAGCGATAAACGAATAAATCACATCCAACAATCTTGAATCGATGTCTGAATACGGGGATTATTGCTCCTATATATGTATAAGCAAAACTCAATTTTAATAATTTCTTATATTATATATTGTGCTCACGGGAAACGTGAACGGAATTAAAGGAAGTTTGCCTCCTTCGTAAAATATTTTTTTCATGCTAAGATCCATCTTTGTAAAACAATATGGAATTTTCAGTTCAAACCGAGTTTAATGGATAAGAACTATTGAAAATATTGAAAACTAAATAAAATCTGTGATTACGTTTGTATGGTTCAAACTGGACAATCTTATTACTTATTGAGACGTCTGCATTCGAAACTTTCTCAAATTTAACCTTTGTCTATATGTGAGTGTCAAGAGGTGTGCCTTATAGCCTAGCCCTTTCATCATCAGCCCTTTTTAACGTCCCACTGCTGGGCACGGGCCTGCCTAAGTACGAGGGGATCAGGCTATAGTCCACCGCGCTGGCCTAGTGCGTGTTGGCAGACTTCACATATCTTTCGAAAACTTGCTAGGTTTTCTCAGACATGTAGGTTTACTCACGATGTTTTCCTTCACCGTAAGACAAGTGGTAATAATGATAGAAATGATTCGCACTTGAAAATATCAGAGGTGCGAGACCCGGATTTGAACTCGCATCGCTCGGTTATCCAAGCGAGCGCGTTACCGCTGGGCTACATCTAGCCTTTATCCACCTCTTAAAGCAGCCAATAAAAACAAGAAGGAAGGAAAAAAAATATTTTAAACCGCAACCCTTCAAGATGTCCGTGGTACTAAAATGTGCTCATCACATTATAATCTATATAATAGTTAATTACGTTAAAGGACGATGTAGGTGGTTGGTAAACGCATAGCAGTATTTAATACATCTTTAATTAAATTTAAATTTATTGAACGGCTTGTTTTTGATATGACAACACTTACAGGAAATCGAACCTGCTACTTTGTTCGGTATAGGTAGATTCAGTTCATGGTCTATCTCACATACGTGAAGGTTATAAATACATGTAATATTTAAATACAAGATACTTTTATACTACATAGTTCTGCATCAATTATTATAAAATTTCTGCTATTGAATTGATCGTGAATAAAAAATACTTCAATAGTTATCCTCTTGAAAAATTACGATAAATTATACAAAATTAGTCATTTGTCGTCATTGTAATAATTACCTTTTACATTGTTGTCATGACAATACCACTCAAAAGTAATTACTTGATAAAAAATTCGATACGTCGTAGGTATGTACACTTACGGATGGGTACCTATTTGGTAAATTATAATGACTGATTTCTCTTCATATATCTATAATAATCTATATGTCGCAGTGAAATGAGGATATTAGGAATTTCACGAAATCCCTAGGGATACCACGAAATCACGGAAGATGACGAATTTAATTATTAATTACGTCTTCTTACTAAAAATGTTTAGTGATATGACGTTTCACTAGACAAAATCTAGTAAAATGTTAAAAAAGCGGACATTAGAAAGAGAATTTAGTTACCCTACAATGAGTGAGGTAGAAGTTATACCTAGTACCAGTAGAGAAACATGTTCAGAGCAGAAAAAAAGAGTTCTTTTCTAAGAAGGACTTTGATCGGGAGATTCAAAAAATTTCGGAAGGAAAAAAAAGAGTGACAAGCCATTGTGGAGTGCAGAAAGGATTAAAAATGTAATTAAGCTTGTTGAAGAATATAAATCGGCGCCGTTTTTTTCAAATTTTTTTTCAAAACACAAACATTACAAAGTTTTATGAATTAGCTTGGGTTGGTATAAAATATTTTGATTTAAGAGTAAATAGCATTTTGTCTCGTCCGCCATGACCGGTTGATTCATGACACTCTGTGAGAACACGATAGTAATCTTCAGATTAAATAATTTCAGCACTTGAATCTGATTCCGATTGTCTTTTCAAATTTAAAACTTTTTTTTTTTTTTAATAATAATATTGCTTCTAATTACGTGATTTATTCAAAATCGGCGCCGACTTATATTCTTCAACAAGCTTAATTACATTTTTAATCCTTTCTGCACTCCACAATGGCTTGTCATTTTTTTTTCCTTCCGAAATTTTTTGAATCTCCCGATCAAAGTCCTCCTTAGAATCGAACTCTTTTTTCTGCTCTGAACATGTTTCTCTACTGGTACCAGGTACCACTTCTACCTCACTCATTGTAGGGTAACTAAATTCTCTTTCTAACGTCCGCTTTTTTAACATTTTACTAGATTTTGTCTAGTGAAACGTCATATCACTAAACATTTTTAGTAAGAAGACGTAATTAATAATTAAATTCGTCACCTTCCGTGATTTCGTGGTATCCCTAGGGATTTCGTGAAATTCCTAATATCCTCATTTCACTGCGACATATACAATAGATAAATCGATATCTGTACATATAAATAAAATTGAAACTGTAATTTCAAATGAACAGCTTATTACTAAATCCATAATATGGAAGTATATATACGGTACTAGCATCAAAAAATCTATTTTAAATTTTTTGTCTATCCGTCGGTCTGTTTGTTCCGGCTAATCTCTGAAACAGTTGGATCTATTTTGACGGGATTTTCACTCGCAGATAGCTAATGTTATAAGGAGTAAATTAGGCTACTTTTAGTTTAGAAATTATAATTATTTTAGCAAGCGAAACCCGCGGCTTCACTCGCCCTAAATCAAAGATCACTGGTGTGGCCATTTTACCGTTATAGTTATTTTTTATACTATATATACTATATACTTGAACTTCTCTTACATGAAATAAATAACGTAATATAGATGTTACGAAATTTAATTTTAATAACGCTATCTGTATTGCACTACGACAAGTATAACGAGTATCTAACGAGAATATCATGTGACGTCATAGCGTAATTAGGACTGAAACCAGGGAATATCGTTTGCGTTTGTTAAATTTATAATTTAAGTTATATTATACACGGCAATTATTTTCTATAAGTTATTTTTAATCTTAATATATGTACATATAAATTATATAAAAATATACTTACATTATTTGATTTATTTTCGAATATAAAAATGACAAAGTAAAAAAGCATTAGGTACGTTTTAAAAGTGCTATCCTTAATCCTAGGATGAGAGAAAATCTTATTAATCCAGATACTGACCTAAACGAATTGAAAATGCTAGTTATTACAAAAACAGTTAGATCCTTTATTAACTTTGGGAAAAGTGGGGGTCATGGGTCGACTAAATCTATGACTTAACTATTATCCTGAAAAACTGACGTGGTTTAAGTAGGAACGAACTTCTTAATATACTTATATACTTACCAATATAAAATCTATCGGGTGTGTAATAAGTGGGGAAATTAGGATCGGATTCCGGTGTTTGCAACCGCATGGACTTTAAGAATTTTCCTTCGCGTATACCCGAATTGCGCCGCGGTATTTCACCAATCTTCACATTACCGTCGGCAAGACTGTATGACAGAACGAACTGACGTCCTTTATCTTCTGGATGTATCCAGTCCAGTTCACAGAGGTAGCGGAGATACTGAGGAAAGAATAAGACACTTTACTTCTAATACCTACCTACATGATCCTAATTTTAAGGCTGTATACTGCATTTTTAAGTATACAAGTTAATATATTATGTAGTTGTGCATTTTTAAGTATACAAGTTATAGTAGTTGTTATATTGCACAAACAATACAAAGCTTCTATCTTTTTTTCCTCTTCAACCTCTTTGGCAATCATAGAAATTGCAAAATCAATTTATCTGCTACCTCCTAGTAAAACGTAAAGTTACTTATTTTAAAGTGTTTTAACTCGAAAAGCAGTAAAGACTATTAAGTAGTAGCATAAATTGATTTCAACCGCGGAGGGAGCACTCGAGCACTAATTCAGCATTCTTTGTACGTTTGCTCTAAGTGCATCTAGATATAATTAACAGAACGTGCGTCCTTATATCGCGTTCCACTACGAGGCAACAGATGATATTAAGAAAATGTGATTGATATAATAATAATTACTTTGATAGCTGTCAATTGCTAGTATTTGATATTGGACATCAATCTGTACAAGTAAATGAAAATAGAGTAGCGTTTACAATCTCGAAATAACAGAGTTTTCCTAAATGCAAATGAAAGTACGGTACCGGTAACGGTACTTTTAACAAAAAAACTTTATACTTTTGTCTGTCTGTTCCGGCTTATCAGATGAACAAGTCAAAGAGAATGTAAAGAACAAGTTTTGGCGGGACTTTGACTGGCAGATGGCTAATGATATCAAAAAAAAAATGAATAAAAGTAAAATAATAAAAAAAAGGTTTTACACTTACAAAAATAAAATTAAACTCATGTTATTGTGAACCAAATGGTGTAACCGAGAGAAGCGACGGTAAGTCACTAGTCAATTATTTAATATTTTTTTTATATAAACAATTTGAGTTCAAAAATAGGTTTGAATAAAAATATCACGTTCATTATAAGAATATTAAATTGGAAGTCTGAGCAAAATCAAACGAAAAACATTATTTTCTTACTATGACGGCAAGGACTTTACGTCGGATGCAAGATTGCAGGAACAAATTGCATAAAACATTATTTTTCTTTAGGGTTCTTTAAGTTCTAAAATAAACGGAACTCTAAATCACCATTTTCTTTTTATTTGTGTTCATGTGTCTATAGTTTATTTATTTTTCTTTAATTTATTAGATGATCAAATTTGGTACAAAATAATATATGATGAGCTAATAACGTATAGCTTACTTATATTAATTTGTGAATACGATACGAGAATTAATCAATACTTCTATTCAAAAAATCAATCATCAAACATCTATATCAAACATCTAACGCCGGAAATATATTACGAGTATATCAGAAAATGAAAAAATGCTGACATTGAGAAACTGATGCTATTTTTTAAAATCGGTTAAAGTAAACTTAAGAAAAGCTGAATTAGAAAATCCACTGAGTAATAGGATGAGGAATTGAAAATTGCATTATTAGAAAATGCCGCGTTGTATAAAACGTAATATTAAAATTGTCTTATAAATGAGAGTAATAACTTTCCGCTGGCAGGATGCAACTACGCTCTACGATGGTATTATTTCTTTGTACAAGCAATTATCTCTAATCTTATTATTTCATACTCCTTCGTAGCTTATTATTTAAGTAATAAAAATACAATTTTAATTTTATTCATACAAATGTTGTATTTTAAGATAGTTGCTTTGTTATTAGTGAGTAGGTAAGTTATGTTTCGGTTTAGTAGGTCCTAACTTTGACTTTATGCTTGCAGCTACGCTTGCTTTTGTAGTTTATGTACTCGCATGAAATAAGAATAACTTTACCTATTAATGGTTTGGTTTTTAAACTTAAAATGTATATAATGTAGAGCCTATATTAATTCCTTATTACCTTTATTGGCAGCAAGAGGTAAAGTACGTCTACGTCGCTATAGTTATGCATGGATAACACATTATATAATATTTTACATATTTACCTTATTAGCATTCAGGTTGTATTTAATGATGTCCTTGTGGGGTGGTTTAGGTATCAATCCATAACATGATTGTAACGTGTCCTCAGGGGCGCCAATACCGATGTGGGGAGGAATACTCTGCATTTATTTAAACTAAATTATATAACAAAATTTTAACTACTATTTCTATAAAAAACTAATGTATAATATATCAAAACGAAAATATTTACTTCGCTAGTGACAAATATGAAAATTAAGAAATGCATATTCTATTTCCATGTTAATAGCATTAAAATTGTGTCGCAAACATTCTGTAAGTTTTAAGAGCTAGGGTTAAAACTTAAAAGTCAAACGTTAAGTTAAAAATAATAAGTACATCGTTAAAGAACGTATAAAATTTCACGATAAGCCAAAGTAGTCAATTACTCTACATTTGAAAGCACGTATTTATAAATAAATACCTAAATGTTTCTGTATAGCACTCTATTTAATTTATCTAAACCATTTATTGATTAAGTTATCACGCTACTCTATAGTGGAATAGACAGATTTTGGCATAATATGGTACAAAAAAAGCTAGTTACTGCTATGTTAGTAATAAAATTTGAAAAAGATGGAGCCGCCTGCATAAAATAGTACCTACACATATGACAAGTACCTAGCGACTGATCGAAGACAGTCAATATTATAGTTAGTATTAAACAAAACATTTCACCTTAGGAAAATCTTTTTTTGTCTCGTGATGAACTTCGATCCGTGGCGGTTGATCAATGTTCAGCATCATCCTGGATACGAGTAGACAGCATTATTTATGACGTATATTACTTAATAACAATAATTAATTACATATTAAACTAATTCAAAACATTCTACAAAACAACAAAGTTTAAAGCTAGATAATATTATTATTTAGCGTTTGTTGTAATGTAATATTCTATAAAATCATTTGTATTATTATAGAATATATTCTTTCTCATAAATGAGCAAGTACATAGCAGAGCATATAAAGGTCAGAATTGACGTGTCAAAATTGGCTTTCAGCGCAATACGCAGGACTAGGCTTTCGAGGATCATGATGGTATGCGAATGCGATTTCATTACGCCCCGCTAAAATAACTAGAGTGCCACTATTATGCCCAGCGAGTTTTAATTGGTACTACTACTTTGGTTCTATCCAGCGAATGCTCCACAATTATCAACGTTTTCTTAGTAAAAATAATATAAAATTACATATTTTTTGCAAAATTTTAAATTATTAAAATTGCACTCATTCGTGAATTATTACTTCATTTAAATGAAGCAAAAAGTTTGAATTTATTTAATTTGATTGTGGTTTTAAGAAAATAATTAAAATTTTGGTACTTACCGGCATGCTAAAATTAAATAAATCTTCCTCTTACCTACTATTTATGACATATATGCAGATTATACCTAATAATATATTGTGCAGATAAAATGTACACAGTGTAATATAAAATGAATTATATAGCATAATTCAAAATATAATCCAAGCACCTATTTTTAATCTAGATTCTGTCGTGAATAATTCAGTGCAACTTTAAAGAGCAATACTTTGCAGCTCAAAATGGAGTAGTGCCAACGAGGCATTGTTTGGAACCTTCTTAATTATAAATTGTCAGCATGGGCCAGTGAATCTAAGAATATTTATTATTTCTATGCATCTTTTATGTAATATATTTTGAATATGTTATAATTGTGTTAATAATTAACCAAAATTGAAATCATCAATTGATTTAATGTAGAGTGTAATGCTCTGGTCATTTGCTTTTAGCTCTAATGGCTTATGATATTATGTTAGTGTCGAAGTTTAGTGATAATATTGTTCTAATGCATGTAGAGCTTTAATGGGTCATACTTCATTGTTATAGGTAATTTAAGTATGCGTGTAATAATGCAAATTCTATTTCAATATTGGCTTCAAAATAACAAATGGATGTAGAAATTGATACATACTTGTACACAATATTTGTACTATTATCTATTATAAAATCATTTTGTTTTTTATGTTTTCCTTTCATTTGATACCAAAAAGTCAGTTTAGTCAAATTGGAGTTAGCAGCTTAGAATACTTAGCCGATGATAGCTGCATTAAAATAAAAGGAATATTTTCTTATATTATACCTACGTCTATAATTATTATAGATACTTACAAATACGCTTGCTACCTACTGTTATTTTTCACACATTTTGCCTATTGGACCATATTATTTTCCAGAAACCTCGCATGCATCATTTTCATACTTAATACTCGGCTTGTAGTAAACTAGAATATGTTGGCTTAGCTCAGCTTACCATCACGCTCACATGAACGTATGTAAACGTATATATTTCGGTACTAACTTATAATATTTCCGAGTAAACTTGTCGCAGTCGAATATTAGGAAGCGGCGTCCCAGTACGAACACTGTTTGACCCACAATCAAGTCCCTTGGCGTATAAAACTCGGTTATTTCCTCCTCTGTTGTTTCCATAGCAATCGACGGAAATGATACTGAATAAGAAATAAGATATTAGGTGTAATGAAACTCGTAAATACTGCCTACAATTCACACGTGCATTGAATTCTCAGATAGAATCAGTTGTACAATATATTTTTAGTACAAATGTAGCCTATGTTTTCTGTCGAATTTTCTTGCTAGCTAGAAATGGTATAGATGCTTGCTACCATAGGTATTAGGTATTAATTAAATATGCATTCTCCTATTCACTTTTCCAATATTCAAATCCAATGTTTTTCGATTCCTAGATTATACCTACGCCATTATGCTAAAAATTATTGTTTGGAGCTCGAAATTTTGAATAAGTGAACTCAAACATAATGTAGTATATAATGTATATATTATATTAATTAAATATACCATCTTAATTTTTTTTAAATACCTAAATATCTACAATTTATGTCAGTACATAAATAGATTGTAACAACATTACGCATCTCATTATTAGACAGAATATTACGTCCATAGTAATAGTCTGAACCTCAATGTATCCGTCACGGCAAGCAACTTTGTATAGGTACTTTACCAATACTTTGTATAGTATTCTACAGACAAATAATTCTAAGATGCGGAAAATATGCAGTTAAGATACTTATAATTGATTTTATGCTAATTAATACCTACTTAAGTTGTGGCGACAAACTAACTACTATCGTAAATCCATTATTCTTCAATTGAATAAAAAATATGGAAAAATTATATTTGATTCATCATGTGTGTAAACAAAACTGATAGAACACTTCCAATTTAGTTTGTCGTACTACGCAATACAGTTTCTGCGCGATTCGGTAACCCTCAAAATAGCTTTTCGATGTTTCATTTTGTTGGGGTTAACCCGTTCCACTGGCTCCAGTAAACTTGCCTAAACGTTATCTGTACATCTAAATTACAACTTGCAAATGAGTCGCTTCTAATAGCTGACGATAAAATCCCGCAAGTAAACAGGACGTTAAACGGAGTTGTTCAAGACTTATATTAATAGAATGCTTTTAAGGCGATTATGCTATGAAATTTTGAGTAGATGTCGAGCTTTTGAGCTTATTTACTGCAAGATTAAGAGTTCCGTTTTGAGGATGAAAATTGAGTAGTCTCCCCGAGGTTCAAGTATAACCGCTCGAAACTTCGCTTCGTGGTATATCTTTATAATAAAAATTAAAAATCTTAATAAGACATAAATGTAACGGTTTTAAAACAAAGCAAATACCCAATGTTTCTGATCCCTGTACTTTTTCCGTCTATATAAACTAATAGTAACGATATAAACCAAAGTGTTATTGTAAAACTTTTATCAATATTTGATTGAAGTAGGAAACGAATTCGAAAAGCTAAAAATTTGGTTTAAGAATAGAAGAAAAATGTTTAGGTAGGTACTTTATTCTTTATATACGAGTATTGCTTGTACCTGGTCTATCTTTCCACTTTTTCGGCAGTTTTCTTTTCTTGAGAAGAAGCGGGAAGGGGTCTTTGCCACCTCTACTATCGTGCAATTCCTAAAAATGAAATATATGATCAAATCACATATTAATTGTATTGTGTAAAGATAACACACTTAGGACAAAGAATAGTAAGAATAGATTCATTCTGCAAGACCGAAAGGGTATTCAAGTAGCCCATATCTTTTATTTATTTATTTATTTATATAAGTACATAGAAAAGCTTGGTAACAATACACAGCACTTTAAAACTAACAAGTGTTTAGAATCAAGCTAACAATGTTTAAGTAACACTGCCCTCCGTACTAGTTTAACTGTTTGACGGTAGGACGGTATTTCTCGCACGAATGTTCACTCGCTTATTACAGTATAGGTAAATTTTTAGATTAAACTTATAATTTAACAACACACAAATATTAATATTTCTTTATTTTGTGTATGTGTACTGGGTATGCATGTATGTATGTATGTGTGTATGTATGTATGTATATATGTATGTATGTATGTATGTATGTATGTATGTATGTATGTAAGTGTGTGTGTGTGTGTATGTATGTATGTATGTATGTATGTATGTATGTATGTATGTATGTATGTATGTATGTAAGTGTGTGTGTGTGTGTGTGTGTCTATGTATACTATAATGAATATATATAATAACAGTAACCATAACAATTTAGTATTAATTATAATGTGGAGCTTTATTAATATTTGATATCTAATTTTGAAGGGTTTAATATATTAAATTCTTAGTTAAAATAGTAACTTCCTTTTTAAGATACGTTTCATTTTAGACTGGTTTAATCAATTTTTCTGTTTCGTTATATGTTAGACTTTTAAGATATTTATAAACCGTTTTTTTAAATTTATATCTATTCAGTGATTTTAAAGAGACTGATTTAGATATTTTGTTATATATAAAGGGGGCCAAAAATGGATAAAAATAATGAGCAAAAGCTGTTTTTGTGGAGGGTAAGTCATATACTATATCTTGCCTTCGTTTTTTAATATTTTTATCACAGGGTTGTAGATGTTGATCTTTTAATATTTCCAATATGTATGTTTGTCTGACATTAAGTACTGGTAATTCAGTGTATAGTAAGTCTGTTGGATATTTAAAATCTTTAGAATGTATTACTTTTAATATCGCACGCTGTGTTCTTTCTACTCTTAGCAAAGACGTCTTATTTACTCCACCCCAGACGGTGATACCGTATGACAGTATAGAGTGACATAGGGCGAAATAGATGGAATTCAATAGTTTAGGATCACATATAAATTTTAGAGTTTTAAATACAAAAATTAGTCTCCTGAGGCGGCCAATTAATACTTCTATATGACTCTTCCAGGAAAGATGTTGATCAACAATGACACCTAAGTACCTAATATTGTTAGTTTGAGATAATTTTTGGCAGTTGCATGTTGGAGTATTATTAGGTTCACAATAATGCGCCTTTAGTTCAAGTGTCTTGAGATTGAGATATTTATTCGAACGAATGCTGAAATTTAGATATTTTGTTTTATATAGGTTTAATGATAATAAGTTTTGGTCTAGCCATGTTGCAACTCTCCTAAAATCATCATTGGCATTTTTATATACTTCTTCATTAGACTTGCCATGAGAAATTAAAACTGTATCATCTGCAAAGGTTATGATTTTGCTGTTGTTAAGTGTAAGTAAACAAAGCTCATTTATGTACACCAAAAAGAGTGTAGGGCCCAAAGTACTTCCCTGGGGGACTCCATATTTAATATCAGTTTCTTCACTTACCAAATTGTCTACTTTTAGTATTTGTTTTCTGTCCGTCATATAGCTACTCAAGAGTTGATGTGGTAGTCCACGAACTCCCACATTTTCAAGTTTTTTTAACAACAGAGGAATAGACACTGTATCAAAAGCCTTTTTCAGGTCCAAAAACAATCCTAAACACTTAACGCGACTGTCTAAGTTATTAACAATAGCCGATATACATTTTTTTAGTGCATCAGATGTTGATTTATTATTCTGAAATCCGTATTGATTATTAGCTAAAATTTTATATTTCTTAAGATAGTTTTGTAGTCTAATGTTTATAATTTTTTCTATTATTTTAGATAGTATCGGCAACAAAGAAATAGGTCTATAATTATTAATATCCTCTTTAGCACCGGTTTTAAATATTGGTACAATAATTGTTTTTTTAAGCGCTTGAGGGAATATACCTTGTTCAAAACATATATTAGAAATCATAGCAATCGGACCAGATAAAACATTAACAGATAATTTAAGCAACTTAGAAGTAATACCATCCCATCCACATGAATTGGTGTTTTTAAGTGATTTTATAATTCTTGCCACCTCATATTCATCAGTTGGGGTCAAATAAAACGAACCCCTATTATTACTTCTGCTTGGTAACATGTGTAGAAGTTTGTCTTCCGTCGTTTGGGTTCTTTGCATTATATTTTTTGCTAGTTCTGCACCAATGCCAGCAAAATATTTATTTGCATAATCAAGAGATTCTTTATGACTAGATTTTAATGTAAGTATTTCCGTTGAAGTGTGTTTATCTTTATTTAAATAACATATTTCTCTAACACACTCCCATTGTACTTTGGGGTTAAAATTATTTTTCTTAAGTTTGTTCTTATAATATAACTGCTTAACATTATTTAGAATTTTCCTACATGTATTGCGATATCTAATGTAACTTATTTTTAGTATAACATTATTTGGATCTTTACGTAATTTACTATGGAGTCTATCCCTATGTTTTATGCACCTAATTAAACCAGGGGTGATCCATGGTTTAATATTATTTTTCCTACCCGACATCTTTATAAAAGTAGTATTAGAGTCTAGTGCATTCATAACTGTAGCAAGAAATGTGTTTGTAGCTTCGTTGGCATTTAAATCTTTAAGTAATATATTCCATTCGATCTCTTTTAATATTTTAATGACTGTATGATAATCTATTTTTTTAATGTGTGTTATTGCTGTTTTTCTGATTATTTTATTTTGTGATAATGAGACTATTACGCATGCATGATCAGTTAATGCTGTTCGGCAGACTAAAGTCTTAATCGGTAATTTAGTTTTAACAAAACAGTGATCTAAGCAACTTTTGTCTGTGGTGAGGATGTTATGTGTAGGCGTTAGTCCATATATAGCTGTAAGTTCAAGATAACTATCACATCTTGCTGCATTACATCCTTCTTTAATATCAATATTTAAATCTCCCATCAATATTAAATTGTTTTGGGTAAAATCCTTAAGGATAATTTCCAAAGAATGTGTAAAATTTTCTAAATTTGTGAATTCAGGAGGTCTATATATACCTATGATGTTAATGTCTTTAAGACAAGCTACCAGACACGTAAGTTCTTTCGTATTTTGTGGTTCTATCACCTTAACTTCAAGAGATTTCTTTATATACATAACAACACCATCGTTTTTATTTAGATTTCGCTTTGTATAAAATTGGTTATAATTTAATAATGTAGGTAGTAAATTTACTTTATTTAGCCAGCATTCTGTCAAAATTATTATATCTTGTTCAATTTGTAGTTGTTGGAGAAGAACCGTAAGCCCATCAAAATTCTTATTAATACTACGTATGTTTTGTGTTAAAATGTTTAAATTACCGTTAGAGTGCAATATCCCCTTGCACTTGTCAACATCATCAATTAAGACTGCTGTGCTGATATTGGTATTATTATCAATATCAGCTTGCAGTTTCTGAATGTTAACCATTTTTAAAAATGGATTTTATGCAGTACTGATATTTTGATGATGTAGACAGATTAAGGGACATTAGCAGTAATATAATAAATATATATAATATTTGTATAAGAGTAATTGTGTGTATGTGTTGTGTGTGTATGTGTTGTGTGTGTATAATATAAATTTGAAATTTATGATAAAAAACTACTGTAACATTTTGTAACAAGCAATGTAAGTAAGATTTAAAATATAAAAGGACAATAACGTAAGATATAAGAACAGAAACAAAAACTAGTATTAAATTAAAAGTATACCATATAAGTTGAAGTGCTAGTCATATAGTGGCTTCCCCTTTAAGAGATTCAATTTGCTCAATAGACTTGATAAGAATAGCCGCATCACCTTCATTTTTCCTTACAAAGATTCTTCCTCTTGATATCCAGATGTATTTAAATCCATATAATTTCTGCAGTTGGCGGGCATGGTAGTACAATTTTCTTGTATTAGGTGTGAGAAATTCATTAATATAAATGCGTTCCTTACAGTATTGCTCACCAAAGATGCTTGTATTTAATTTTTCATCATTTTTCTTATTGTACATCTTCGTTAATTTTAATACTTCATTTCTTATCTGACCATTATGATATTCTACTAATATAGGTTTTTTAACCCCTTGTTTCACTCTATAACATTGTCTAATACTCTCCGTCGTAGGATTAAAACTAATAGTTTCATGAAATTTTGTAATCATTTGTAAAATATTTTCATTTTCAGTTACTGGTGTAGTTATTTCAATATAGGAGGAGCGCTGGTTACGTTGGATTTCTTCTATTTCATCTTCTAGAGTAATAATTTTTTTAATTGCTTTGTTATGGTCCTCTTGAAGAACAGCCATTGACTCTTTTAATTGATTGTATAGCTTATTCGTTTGCATCAATTTTTCTTCTATTATTTCATTAGAACTTATTATTTTCTCATTTTGAATTTTTAAGATATTATTCTGCAACTTAAGTTCCTCAATACTTTTAAATATTTTATCAAATTTTTCTCCTTGTCCTGTTTGTATAGTTCTTATCAAAATCTGTATTTCCTCTCGTAATTCCTCAAATTCACTCCGTTCTTTACGCTTCCGTACTGAAGCATAACTCAACGAAAATCCCGCGTCGGTTTTACTGGTGTTCGCCAAGTCGGGTTGTGATGAGTATTTACCGTCTTTGTTTGATGGAGATCGTAGCATCTTACTATTTTGCCTATACTGTACACTAATGACGCGTAGACGCAATGAATAGCAAGCGTTCTTATCTTAGATTAAACAAGTTACAATGTAAAATGGATTTTATGACAATACTTTAAAGTTTATATTTGCTTGTTGAACTTTTACGGAACACAATTAAGCAGGTAGTATTGAGTGTACGTCTACACGGCAAGAAGCCGAGCGAGAAAGGATATCTAGTTGTAGGAACTCATTTGATTATTGAAGGTATGCAAAGTTGAAATACAACATGGTAATCTGCAGGCCAAAGGTTAATAGTGAATAAATTATTATTAGGGAAGGGAATAAAATTTATATAAGTATTTTAATTAGCGCCTGCTACTGTCCAATAAATATTCATCGCTTCGATTCTCTCCAGCCCTAAATTGTTTCGAAATTAGAGCCAAAGTTTACACTGTCATCAAAAGCTTTTATTACTGCAGCTTTAATGGGACGAAAACTTTAGATAGGGATATTAGAAGCGGTCACAATTGTGATTTGATTAAATGGGTTTAGAAAATGATTTCAATAGATTTATCATTATTACGGAGTGTATTAGAGAGTTTTCTCTTTGCAAAGGATTTCGTTAATTTTCACAAGACACGTTTGGCTTGGTTGGTAGTGACCCTACTTTCTTGCGCCAACGGTCGCGGGTTCGAGTCCCGCTGGGGGCATTCATTTGTTAAACTGGGATGTTTGTACTCCAGTCATGGGTGCTTATATTTATAATATATATGTATTTAAACTTATATATGTAGTATATCAACTATCTGCTATCTGGTATCCGTGTGTAATAATGTCCCAACATATTTAAATAATATATTAAGCTATGATTTGAAAGCGTTTTGTCTCAATTTGAGATTGCATGAATACGAAATGTGACATATATGATGATAATAGATATAATAATCTGCCTCAGACTAAGGGTTAATAAAGACAGAGTGTCATATAACTAAACATGAAGCAAAACAATAAAGTTTTGAAATAGTTTATAAATGAAGTATTAGTATTGAGTGACGACTGAATAAATATTAATATAAATAAAAAAATCTGTTTGCATCAGCTTATGCGATTATGAGCCTGAAGCTTAAAATGATTAGAACCAATGTAGATTAAGTTAAATAGATGACTTCAAATATGCGGTAAAATCTCTTTAAAACGAGTAAATGCATTACCTTAACAGCGATCGTATCGTCTTGCAGGAAGTAGAACATTTTGTACTCGGTTAGTTCCCCGTATTCAGCGTCACGGTTATCCCAAACTACATTAAATCTACAATAAAGAAAAAAAATGAATTATTTAATACTTATTGATACCTTTTTATTGACAATATTATTATTTATAATTTTCACTAGCGACCTCATCTGATTTGGCCTACTCGTGAAGATGCACATATTATGTACGTACAGTCGTAAGCAATGACATGTATACATTGACAACTTTTCAAATATATGTAAACATCAATCGTTTCAAAAGAAAGTATACAAGCTTTGTGTCAAAATAAAGTATACGTAAGATGTTTCATAATTATGTATACATTTTTATCAATTCATAGTAAATAACATAAAACGAATATTATTGTATACTTTTCGCAATATAAGTAGTTAGCCATTAGTCTGTGCACAAAAAAGTGCACAGGTTTGCGCTCGAAAAGCATAAAATAATATTTTCGTATTTGAAACAAAGTTTTCTAATGCATATATAGTGTGTCTCTTCCATTAACATTTTTTAGTTCATATTTTATGACAATATTATGCTATTACTTATAATTATTGAATTCCCAATTAAATTTCCGCCACGATTTTATGTGGGTGGTCCATAGAACCAGTTATTGTATTATCCAGTAAGAATAAACGATTATCCTGTAGTAAACGGTATCCTAAATATTGCCCTTAGTAGGTAATAAGCGTTTAGTAGTCGATTAGCGATAATGGTTGCTGATATAGGTATTTTATCTGTTTCATAATAAAACTTCCCAATAAAGTAACTGGCAGATAAATTTATATGTATTTAGCCCGTTTAACTCAAACTCAGACTTGAACCCCCATCACATGGATATCGAAGCAAGCGCGTTACCACTGCGCTACTACAAATTACAATGTGTCAAGATAAATTTATATTAGGCCACATGTTATTTGACGGAACGGCAACCGTCGTAAGCGACGCGACGTTGCCGTTTTGCGCATCGATACAAAGACGTCAACTTAAAATCTATTTTGAAAAGTCAAATAATTCACTATCTATCATAAACATATATAATAAAATAATTGTAACTGAGTCAAATCTGTACATAATTTTTTTTTAAATCTAATTAAAATAGATAAAAATGTAATTAAAATAGATAGACATTATTATCCATACAATCAAATCTATCGTTTTTAAAATTTTTGTCTGTCTGTCTTTCTGTGACTGCATCACGAGAAAACCGCAGGACAGATTTTGATGATGATTTTGTAAGAAATATCGACTAACCGTTACAAACCGACTATTAAACATCACACGGTGTGTGAAATCTAAGTATTTTGTTTCCAGTCTTTAGAACGCGGGCGGGGCCGCGGGAAATGCTAGTTTCTTACATTTTTAAAAGGATACATTTTTTTAAATATTCTTCTAAATAAAATATGAATTAATCATAGTGTGATAAAAATCATAGATAAGTATACTCAACCAGGTGGGGATTTGCGAATTGACCTGGAGTGCAGACTTGTACTCTTCCTCTCTTACCTCTCTTACACTTACTTATATGACCTCCTGGTCCTGTTACCTGCATCTTACAGGAGCTTATGCATTTATTATGGTGGCCGAGTTTTGGGCTTCTTTTTTTTTAATCTTTATTTTTAAGGGGTTTTGGGCTTTCTTACTTTAACTATTGCCATCGACTCGGCAAGAATAAGAAGACTCAATGCATAGAAAGTATATACGGTACTTACATTCATACATCAATTGTCTGTCTGTCTGTTAGTTTCGGCTAATCCTCGTACCGGCTACACTTGATTTTAACGGGACTTTTGACCTCAGATATCGTAGCTAATGTTTTAAGGAGTAACTTATGCTACTTTTAATTATGAAAACTGTTTTATTTATTTTATCTTACGCCGAGCGCAGCGGTCTGGGCTCGCTAGTGGTAAATATTAATATTTAATTATAAAAAAATTAGGTTTACGTTCAAAAATTTGCGTAAATCAATCAAATCAAAATATTTTTTATTCAAATAGACTTTAACAAGCTCTTTTGAATCGTCATTTTTACATTATCAAAATTAAAAGTCAGTCTGTAAGTCTGTGAGTAAACTACCACCGGCTCGGAAAGCTGTTCTGCTGAGAAGAACCGGCGAGAAGCTCAAACTCGGCTCGTAAAATAGACACAGATGAACTTACCGTTTAATCACTAGCTATCCAAGGAAAACTCAATACAACCAATTATTATTTTTTCCTGTAAATTAAAATGCTTTTATGTAATGAAAAGTATCCTAAGTCATGGTCCGAGAAATATGTTACAGGTAACTACACAATTTGGTTAAAATCGGCCAAGTACTTTTTGTGTTAAACGAAAACATACAAACAGACAAAAAAATTAAAACATATTTTTTGGGATTTATATTCAATGCTCTATACGTTACAGTATTTTTTTTATAAAAACAAAAAAAAAAATATTTCATGTATAGATTTTAACTCACTGTTCTATTATAATTATACGTATTATTGTATATTCTTATAAATTCACAAATGTGGAAAACATATACTCGATGATGGTGACGAGCCACGTTCATCACGGCTCACTCCTTGTCCCTAAATCGCCATCCAGTATATAATGCTTAAATTAAAAGATACGCACGAAACAAAAATTAAAAAAGTTATCCACGCGCGGGATTTGAACCCGCGTCGCAAGGATATATTATTATACGCATACTACAACTACGCCAATTGAGCTATGACAACTTAATATCATTGGGCGAATTCATGAAAAAGTAAGTTTTCCATAACAACGCAAACTAAACAAATAGAGAATTGTCAGTTGTAATTCTAATAATTTCGAATTCTTTTCAATGCTTTGTTACACATTAAAATTTTAAATAAACTGATCTTGTCCTCGAATTGTCAAAAGTTTAAAACTGTCATCCAATGTTGTGAATGTGTTACAAACGCTCTTACACATACACATATGCACAGTCTATTACGCGATAATATTTGTATTATACGTATGATTTAAAAATGTATTATAATATTTAAATTTAAATACATAATAATACATTTTTAAAAGCAAAGTATTATGCTTCATTTTCCGATGCAAGAAGCCTAAGATCTTAAAACATATTTTACTGTTAATTATCTAATTAATAAGTTTACGAATCATGGTGTTACAATATTTTAAATCCTGTCTGTGCTGTTGGCTGCAGAAGATATCTCATATACCCTGGGTAAAGCTGTTTAGGAGAGCTCTGCCTAAAGTGAATCCAAGGCGCATCCTAGAGAATCAGGTCGCAATTAGTCGAATTGATTCAATCACTTAACATATAAAAATAAATTAAACTTCTAACGACCAGTTTAAAGAATTCACGTATTTAATGAAAGAGACACAGTATTTGTATTAGAAAACTTTGTTAAATACGAAAATAATATTTAATGCTTTATTCTTAGTTCTTAGACTAATGGCTACATAGTTATAACACGAAACTTGTATATAATAGTATTCGTTTTATGTTATTTACTATGAATTGATAAAAATGTATACTTAAATATGAAGCAACATACGTATACTTTATTTTGACACAAAGCTTGTATACTTTCTTTTGAAACGATTGATGTTTACATATATTTGAAAAGTTGTCAATGTATACATGTCATTGCTTACGACTGTACATACATTTCAATTATGTCAGTTGTATATGTATTGTGACGATACTTGATAGTGCTTCATTTGAAGCAAACCTTTATTACAAAGAAAATGACAAACATGCAGTCATTTTGCAAATTACTTAATAATATTGTAATAAACGAAAAAAAAATGTTTTATAAAGATGAGAGCAATGAATAAAATTTTAAAATCAGCCGTAGTATTTATAATATACAGGTAAAATGTTGTGACAGTTCAAGGACCAAGTCAGTCTTTTTGACATTTCTCACTGTATGTCCTTATACATTATAGGTAGGTAGATACATATTTTATGTTACTTGCATTATTGCTATGAAGCAAGTCACAAGAAGTATAGTGCCAAGGAGCAAAGTTCGTTCATTGATCCTACAAAAGAAGTCTTTGATGGACGAGGAATAGAATTTGCAAAATATTAGTAGTAATTAGGTACTTATTTGTTTCCTTTTTACTATTCTTTTGTTTTTTTTTTCATATAAAAGAGTGTATGCAGTATATTTTTGCTATTTTATATTGTCTCTGTTGTATGTTAACCAGTGTAAATAGAAAATCATAAAAAATCAACAATTAATTACTATTGAATATGTAGGTGTTATGAAATTCCATTTTATCATGTAAAATATGTATAGCTCTATTGTATGCTCTACATCATTAGAACAAAGATAACAAATGACAATTTTATTTACATTAATGCGTGCCGATTTTTAAACAAATCGAAGTGATTTGTTCTGTTTTCGATATGAGAAAATAACCGTTCCAAACATTAAGATTATTATATTTTACAGCAAAAATGTTTAGTTTAAAAACATCATTTAATTTGTATTTAATCTTACTGTGAAATATACCATGGGCATTTGGCACATTAAGAAGCATGCACTATATTGCAATAACATTGGCACGCGCGGCATATATGTATTTGTATAAAAATCCTCGGTTAAACTAGTTGCACTTGACTGTTTATAATTATTACTTATATATCATACATGAATAGGCAGGTACCTAAGTAAATCAAACGACATTACGACGTTATATTGACTCAATACGAAATCCCAATGTATAAGCTTACCTTTTTAACTTGCTATACTTTATTTCCATTTTAAAAGTCATATTATAAAAGATATTGTGAAAAATGTATGAGACCGTTTGGGGTGTCCTGCAAGTAATATATTATGAATACCAAGGGCCAGGCTTAGTGATTTATTAATATCCAACCCCTGTAGCAGCCCGACTTAATACACCATTTTGAATAAATAATGATGAATCAAAACACGATAACTCACGTAGTAAACGTAAAATAAACATAAAGAAGGTAGCTTCTGCTACGAGCTGAAATGTGTTATCCATAAAAATCCTTGGTTACGGCAATTTTAAAGATTCATTCTATATATATTGTTTTAAAAAGCAAATTCCTCGTAATTTGAAGAACAGTATAATTTATACAGCTAATCTTTGGATTTAGCCAAGATTTTATTCAGAAATGGTTAATGATAGGAAACTTAATTAGCAATTGCCGTGACATATTGTGTACCTACTGGATTTTGTGACT
Source organism: Boloria selene (assembly GCA_905231865.2). NCBI lineage: Eukaryota > Metazoa > Arthropoda > Insecta > Lepidoptera > Nymphalidae > Boloria > Boloria selene. The sequence goes on from HG993133.1 coordinate 7,994,926, forward strand.
GACTAGCGAGATATGTTTTAACGATTAGTATAGATTTGCCATAAATTATAATATATTTTCCCGCTGTAAAAAGTATTCTATAACATCGTACTAAATTCTATCGAGTGGTTTTGTCGTGATGCGGTCACAGACAGACAGGCAAAAACTTATATCACTACATAGTATAAAACAAAGTCGCTTTCTCTGTCCCTATATATGCTTAAATCTTTAAAACTACGCAACGGATTTTGATGCGGTTTTTTTTAATAGATAGAGTGATTCAAGAGGAAGGTTTATATGCATAACTAGCTGATCCCGCGGCTTTGCCTGTGCTAAATCTAGGGAAGAGCCCGAGCGAAGCGAGGGCGAGTCGCTAGTAAACTATAATTATAACTATTAATAATTTTGTCAATAGATTTTTCAAAATAAATGTTGTTCAGTTTCGCATATATAATGTTCGCATAACATATTCGTACATGCCATTATTAAACGCTTTCACGTTTAATAATGTCATGTAGGAATATTTGAATTTGTGTGAAACTCTATCTTGCTTTATACTCTAACCGCGTAGCGTTAAAACCATATCTACTTTTGTTTGTTGCTCTCTACCATTTTACGAACTTCATAAAAAAGACGTAAAACGGTATAAAAAACGTAAAAGTATGAGATTCGCGTAATAGAATAATAATATTAGGACGTTTTGGCACTTGCAATTAAAAAGAAGCTTTATATGGTATGGATATGGATCTATCTAGCTCAATCAATAGATGGAATGAAAAACACACATATAAATAAAATTGAAGTGTCTGTTTTTAATTTCTTATTAACTTAAAAATGCATATGAAATACGTATATACGGTACTAACATAAAAAAATCAATTTTTAAAATTTTTGTCTGTCTGTTCTTTCTGTCTGTCTCTTTGTTCCGGCTAATCTCTGAAACGGTTGGACCGATTTTGACGGAACTTGCACTCGCAGATAGCTAATGTTATAAGGAGTATCTTAGGGTACATTTTTAAGTAGCAGAACCCGCAGCTTCGCTAGTGCTACATCGACCGATAGGGACCAAGTTGAGCGAAGCGAGTGTGAGTCGCTAGTTTTTAATAAACCTATCATTATAATAATTGTGTATCATAATAAAGTTGCACAGGAAAACTATGTTCACTTTACGTAGACAGGCAACAAAGTACTAATTAAAGCAGTAGCTAGATAATTGCGGTATAAGGCTTGAAGCTGTGCTAACTGAAACTTTGTCTCGTCATCAGAGCACGGTTAATTCGATGAAGGAGCCTTGCCGCTTCTATGAATGTTATGACTTTGTTAACTTAAAAATTACTAGCCAAGGATTAATTAAAGGGATAGGAAAGTTACTTACGTCATTATTAATCGTTACATTATAGTATTATCTTAGTGTACTTATTTCTTACGAAAATATTAAATATAATATTTGTTGTGAAGGATATTTAAAGATTCTGTATAGTACCAGAAGACAAAATTTAATAATATTTTTATTTCATGAAATTATATTTTCAGATATTAGTTATATTTAACATACATACATACTAACAAATTTCTCCTTAAAATATTACAATAATTAAAATAATTTCGTTCTTTAAATACCCTGATAATATTGGGAAAATTTTAATATACATGGAAGCACTAAAGGATAGTGGATGTCATGGTGTGCGGTTACCCAAACATTTTGTGGTTTACTGTACAAAGTAATTTAATAGTAAAAGCACACCTAACTATTTTATAAAGGACTAAACTTTATATTAGTACCTATCCTATTTTATAAAGGCTTTTTACAATAATTATACCGTGTACAGTAGTGGCGTTATACACCGTATATTGTATATACCTACCTATGTTATATTTTTTTATATTTTTTTTGTAACAGCCACGCGGAGCCCTATTTTCAACGTCAAATTAAAATTATAAATAATGGAGATAGAGTTCCGGGAGTCAAAACTTTTTCATTGAAAATGTCCTCCTCTTTAACGAGCTTTTTTCAAAATTGCTTAAATAATAATATTTTTCAAGTTATTAACAAAAAACGAAATATAATTTTGTTTATCTTATTTTGTTAAAAACAATCGCAATTTTTTACCTGCACCAAAATCCTTCAAAAACATTTTTCTAGAGGTGATTCCGAATCGAATGAGCCATCGCTCATATTTTTAGGACCTTTATCTCTATTTTCCACGTTTTTGAACTTGTTGACTAGACTATAGGTAAACTATAACTTAAAGTTACAAATATTAAGCTAATTTGAGGAACCTAGACAACCGCGTATAGAACGTAGTGAGAGTAAATTGCTTGATATTAAAACTATTAAATAAAAGTTACACACTATAGGTATTTTAAATAATAACAATAAATATAAGTTAAAATTATGGTACTCATAGATATTAAAGGAATAATTTATAATTCATTTTCATTCAGCGACTAACTTCAAGTTCAAGGCCTGAACAGACAGTGTTTAGGTCGTGAACTTGTTTAGTAACAAGAAAATTTCAAGGCTAACAACTAAATCGTTTAAATTGCATAAATTATTCTTGTAGGTAAATCTAACATATAACTCCGAAAATACAAATCCGCTAAAATTTTCCGCTTCTCGCAGAATTTATTAGGAAATTGGTTAGGGGACTCCTTCCTGCTTCTTATTTGCGACTTAATTTAACCGAGATGTATATAGTGATGTACATCTCGCAAGGTAATAAGCATATTAAATAGCAGGTAATAATTTATTTTCTAAGATTTATATGTATACGTAAAACTGGCTTTAAAATACATTGCTTTATTTTACTTAACCATAATATGATTATAAGTAACATAAAATTAATGATTAGGATTTTTTATAAATCCTTTACATATTTTAAAGTAATCAAATACCGTTGAAGTATGTCCTGACTCCTGTGTATCCTATCAATGCTATAAACTATAATTATTATATGAGCAATTAGACTACGTTATACCTTGCTTGGGTTGAAATGTAAACAATGAAACGTCTAAAGCCTGAATGTTAAGTTACAAATCCCGGAGGAAGTTTTCACTGTCTTCAAACTTCGGATTAGGTTTGCACTACACACGATTTAATTACACTGAATACAGATAGTCTGATCACAATTTTACCGACTGATGGTTAGGTGCCAAATTATACTGAAATTAGATAAGTTTGAATTGTGTAAGTTACATAATATAATAGCTTGAACGCTTTTGTGATAATATTCTAGTTAAAACTAATTTGAATTTCTATTTTAGGTATTATCATTTTATTTTATTAGATCAGTGGTCTTTCAATTTTGACTTTTTGTGATTTTTTGCCTTAAAACCTGTAAAAGAATCACATGATCCATTGGGATAAGATTTTATTATTACATTATTCGAAGTAACATACGCATTTACGAGTGCTTACATGATGTAAATTATTTTATTACACTCTGTGCGCTTACTTAGATTTATAACACAGTCGGAAATCGAAATATGAATGTAATTCTCATAATGACTTTTTATTATATAAAACGTACCTCGTAACGTAATGTGTCCCACATTGTAATCATATAGAGCTATTGTAATTTTTTATGATAATTCAAAATCAGTCAAATAATGTAGTACCTAGATATATTGTACCTAACCAATAATAAAATGATAATTTGAAAGTACAAAATCTACCTAGTACCTAGGTACTAAGTGCTAACTAATCTAATAATAATCATAGACAATATATCGTCTCTCTGTCATCGCTAATTCGCTAATATAATTTGATTTGCATCTGTCTATTTGTAACTGCCGCTAATTAATTTATCTATTTCAATAGTTAATTAACTATTTATATTAGTAACTAGTTATATTAAATACCAAACTTGTTAATTATTCTTTACATATAGACAATAAGTAACTCCATACTTTGTCTGCATCAAAATTATTTTACCGCTAACATAAAGTATTGATGTTATGCTATTGTACTACTAGATTGGGATTGAAGAATAAGTAGTTGACATTTTTATATATATACTTCTACCATATATGTACTTAGTTTTCGTATGCAATAAGACCCACTTCACTTACGCCAATATTTTCCCTTCGTACTCTAAAAACCGGAGTAATTGATCATCATGAGATTTGGTCCTTTTTGGAGGCTGTATTGATTTCCAACGCTCTTTCTGAGTAAATGGATCTTCTGGTAATTCTTCTTCTTTAGACAATTCTATTCCTTGTGATTCTAACCACTCCTGAAAAATGAAATTCAATGTAAAATTATTATAAAAAATAATTACTCCTTTTCCTGAAATACAAAACTGTTATTAATGTTACATTACACGCACTCTATATCCAAAATATTTTGTTTAATTATTATTTCTATTTTAGACTGCAAATAAAAATTAAAGTAAAAATACAAAAAAACAGATGTTTTCTAATGATACTTAACGAATCATAAGACGGTCTTATTTCCTAAAGCAATCTCTACCATATAACCTTTAGTGAGAGGATATAATAAGAGGGAAACGGGAAGTCGCTGTTACTTGAGAATGAAAAAAAATGTAATAATAGAATACTGATAGAATACAAACAGTATAATATGAATAAATAAGTAAATATTTTAGTTATAAATTTAATATTACTGATAATTTTCAGAGCTAAAAATATGTCTCACTGTTAACGAACAAACGCAGTCAGTTGGATAAGTGCAGTGTATTAAAAAATACAAGCGATTAAACAATAGCATTGTTGTTATCATAATGGTAAAGTAAAAGGAAATAATTAAATACATAACCTATTCCTACATATATCAAAAGTTTGAGTCGATTCTGTGTAATAAATATTATTTGGAATAAATTTTATAGAAATTGTTATTACCAATACAGTAGCCAAATATACTCGTAAGTAGCCTTGATATAAGTGTTTATTGACAAACTAAATTTGTTATAATATGTTGATTTCTGTTATCTGTTTTTATTTAAACGCCTGGATATCCAAGTGATGCGGGTTCAAATCCGCATAGTATCATGAATTCCACTTGTCTGACGGTGAAGGAAAACGTCGTGAGGAATCCTGCATGACGGAGAAAAACCTAGCAAGTTTCTGAAAGACATGTGAAGTCCGCCAACACGCACTAGGCCAGCGCGGTGCACTAAAGCCTGATCTCCCTCGTACTGAGGGAGGCCCGTGCTCAGCAGTGGGACGTTAGAAAGGGTTGAAGAAATAATAATATCAGAAATACATGAAAGTATTTGTACAAAGCAAATATACACTTAATTATGCGGCCAGCATTCTTGCCACTATTCCGCGCGGACACGATTTGTACAGTAATAATTAAGTGTATATTTGCTTTGTACAAATAGTTAAGTTTACTTGTAATTTCCTTTATTGTAAATGAAAGTATTTGGAAGACCGCAAATAGAGTTTAACTTTGAGTATCATACACATAGGCTACTGTGAGCTGATAAGCGAGTAAGTCGACAGTCTTCATAAAAATTTAATTTGTCATAGTAACGTTTAAGAATAATATAATTAGACCAATAAAATGTACCATTAAAATAAAACGTACATACTTAGTACGAAATATATTATTTTATAACTTCAAACAGAATTTATGAAGATACGATTGAAAGGTGGGATGTAAAAGCAAAATATTGAAAAAAATATCCGTTTTAGTTATGGATACGTAAGAGTGCGGCTCAGTCGAAAACAATTTCATGCACGTTGGTTCATGGTTGAATTTTCATTTCAGATATGTTTTGACTTTTGAAGATCGTTTAATTTTACTACTGAAGTAAAAATAAATGTTATCTATTTTTCTTACTCATTTTAAGTCATATTTGGATTTTAGGACGTTATAATATAATTTTATTGACGACTGAAAATGTTTTCGTGAAAAATTTAGTTGTTTCTGACCATTTTTACTTTTTATGATTAATAAACGTTTGTAAAATTGTCTTTAGTTTTCTACCTACACGAGATATTTCTTAAAATTTCCAATATGACTAGAAATTGCATATAAAGAAATATAGGTCACGACAGCTTATTAGCTTCTATATACATAGGCCTCCGTGGCGCAATCGGCTAGCGCGTTCGGCTGTTAACCGAAAGGTTGGTGGTTCGAGCCCACCCGGGGGCGACATTTTTTGTTCTTTAAGTATCTCCTGAAAACCATTATTTAAGTCATTTATTAAAACTAAACGTACACTTATATATCTTTATTATTATTGCTGAGATCGTAAATATATCAGAAATTGTTTTCATTACCCGACTGCGGTAAAACTTAAAGGATGGCTATATGTGTTTGACTTGTATGTATGTATGTCTGTTCGAGCTTATGTTGCCTCGTTATTGCTGAATGCCTAAACGGATTTTGATGATGCATAGACATCGTTAAACAGGTGATAACGAGAATGCGTTAAATAGTAAAAAAAAATAGCGGATATCAGGTGTCAATTTGTGTGTCTGTATATATAGACTCTATACAAAAAATCGTCCAATTTATATTGTTCGTAAGTATCTTATTTATTTAGAATAAGAAATTTCAAAATATATCTTAAATCATATTGAATAATACGGAAAAGCTGTAATTAAAAAATATACAATAAATAAAATCAACTGCATAAAAGTTAACTAAAAAGATAAAAACAAGGTGACTAAGAAGGATGAGCAGTCGGAGACCTACCTACTCGTACTTACGTGCATCTCTCTATACGGATGAAATCGATAAAACAAGTACATAAAGTACATTTTTTTATTTGACTACAGTAATATTAGCGATACTCATAGAACTATTCATTTACTATTGATGCCATTATGAATTTCGATACGGAATCCTAAAAATGGATGGTCTCGCACCGTAAAGTTCCTTATGAACGACTTTATTCACATCACTCCCTTTTCCACTCTGTCGCTTTCGTTAACGATGCGATGTTTTATATTTATCACTAGCAACTCTATCTCGCTTCACTCGGGTTCTTCCTAAGTACGTTTCAATTGTTTTGAGCGGAAACCTACGTTTCCTTTATAAAAGTAGTATAAATCACACCCTATAACATCAGCTACTATCATCATCATCAGTGAAAGTCCCGTCAAAATTTCTATAGACGTTTCAGTGATTAGCGAGAAAAAAACTGAAACAAAAATTCTAAAAACTACAAATTTGGCATCTATATCGATGATAATGACTTTCTCAATAAGGGAGTCCAAAAAAAAATTAATATACAGATTCTACTTAGTCAGATTGTTTTATATGTAGAGATTTATTACAATAACATTAACGAATAATTCAAACCCGTACGTTTACAACTCTATGTTATTGCGATCTAGGTCACTCTATGAGAGTAATGTTTGGTATACTTGAAAGTATATTTACACGATGCCATTCAACGGAGCAATCAGAAGGCAATCTACGCCGAAACAACTCAAATAAGAAAATTAGCTTAGTCACCATCATCGAATGGTATCGGAAATGTGAACATTTGCACCATACGTTTCTCATCCTAAACGTTGAAGACAGAAAGCTTTCATGACCTAGTTATTATTAGATAGTGATTAATTAATCTTAAATGAATATTATAAGTAGATATATTTTGTTTGTTATCTTAAACTAGCGATTCGCCCTGCCTAAGTAGGTTTTGATGTTTAGTATACATTTCTCAGATATAAGATATTTTTCAAAACTAATAGTAGATAATAATCTTGACCCGGATCACGCGCTATCATTACACCAAATTTTATCGAAATCTGTCGAGTGGTTTTCTCTTGATGGGTTCACAGATAGATAGACATAGGTAATAGTATATATAGTTGCTATTTGAGTAAAATTTTCATAAAACTTTTAAATTCTTTTATATTGTACAGTAGTAGGTATAAAATGAAAGCAGTTTTTAGGTATTTAAGTCTAAATGAATAAAATTGGTTTCTCCTAAGTTAAAAATATCCCATTCAGCTTGTTCAAATAAATAAATATCTTGTCTTTATCTCCTGGCTATGGAACTATGTCCCCTTGGTCATAATTCATACTCAATATTGCTCGATAATATGATGCGAATCATTTCTAACATGATTACCACTTGCCTTAAACTTAAGAAAAGGACAAGTATTGATTTATAAAATTAAAATCGGTGAAGTTAAAAGATTACAGTAATGATATAATTTAGTCTAAGTTATAATTATATAGGAATTATTACACAAAGGTAGGAAAGCGTGGTTATAATAAATGTTTTTGTTGTATTCCACACTTTTTACATCCTACTGCTGAGCACGGTCACCCTTCAATACAGGTCATAGTCCACGCTGGCTAAGTGCGGGTTGATGAACTTCACATAATTATTATCTTTTGAAAACGTGCAAGATTTTCTCAGACATGCACGTTTTCCTTCACCGTAAGACAAGTGGTAAAATACTACCAATTTTAACTGTGCCTAAACATATCGAATTTTAATGGCACTTTCATCATAGTTAAGTATTAAAATTACAGCTTTAATCTGCTATAAAAATAAAAAAAAACAGTATTGAAGAAATATGTTTCTGAATATTTTAAGCAATGTCGCATGAATGCTAAATTCCTCTGAGACGTGTAACAGGGGCCGAGACGTATCTTGTTACTAACAAGCAGCTATTACTTTATGTTGAAATATGGTCGGATTGCATTTTTGCTAATAAAATAGTTTTTGACAGGTACCAGTATGATTATACCCAGTAAATAAAAAATATGTATATTTATGTTTCATTAGCGACTCACCCTCGCTGCACTCGGGATTGTTCCTACGTATGTTATAAAGTTAGTATTAATTTCTCAAAGTTGAGATATTTTCGCGTAATAAACGGTGAACAAAAAGTAGGTATATAATATTTTCACTCCTATAGTCAGCTATCTTCATACCAAATTACATTTAAATCTGACGAATTGTGTTTTCGTAATGCTGTCACAAACAGACAGTCAGACTGCAGACTGACAAAAATTAAAGAAAAACTATTTATGAAGCCTTTGAATCGATAATAATGACTTTTTAATTAGATTTTGAAATGTACAAATTCGATTGAGTTAGAATTTTATTAGGTATTATATTATGTAGGTACCTACAGACTAGCAGGTCCAGCCACGTGTTTCCTTGGCACACTTATATTTTTTATTTCTTCTTTAGCTTGGGATTAGAATTTATAGCTCAGAGTAGTCTTCGGATATGAAAAAATATACGATAAAAATAGAAAATAAATGGGATGAGGCTATTTTAACTTTTAAGTTTGAGGGATCCTTCATTAAAAAAATACGTTAAGATTACACCAACAGCGTGTCATGGGATTTTTTTTATAATAATAATAAGCTTCAATTACCTATACTTAATCATAGCGATGCAAAACAAATTAAAAAATTATACAAGTTTTTATTTTAATATAAATTAAAACGATAATCTTCACAAATCATAAGTACTAAGTATCATAGACTTTTCAAACTAAAATAGATTAATACGTAGGTCGAACTATTATGAAGTATAATGATTAATGAAAGAACCGATGCTACTTAATTTTTTATTTTAAATAGGTATTGCACATTTTACTTCAACGTAGTAATATTTTTTTTTAATTCCCTCTGTAAATTGTATCATATCCAACAAAATAAATTAACGCTTAATTGCAATGCATACGAACTTGTTTCAATAAAACTTTAATTAAGTTGAACTAAGAAGGTATCAGTGTAATTTAAATTTAAAATAATAGAGTTTTCAATATCTTATTAACAGCGTATTTACGAGTACTATTTAGCTTAGGTACCTATTTTAATACGTAAGTACCTAGGTTAAAAAATATTAACAGCTTAACCAACATTAGTTTCTACTTTCTGTCACGACATTAGTATTTTAAAATGACTATTTCATATATAAATATTATGTTATATGTAATCTATATCTATACATATAAATAAAATGAAGTGTCTGTTTTTAAGTTCAAATTAATAGGTTTTCACTAAATACATTTGAAAGTATATACGGTACTAACAACAACAAAACAATTTTTAAAATTTTTATCTGTCAATCTGTTTGTTCCGGCTAATCTCTGCAACGACTTAACGGATCTTGACACCACTTTCACTCGCACGTAGCTAATGTTTGAAGGCGTAACTTAGGCTTTACTGTTTAATCGACTTCAAAAAAAGAGAGGTAGAAATTTTATTTATTTTAATTAGCGGGCCTAATATTATTTTCAGTTGGTCTACGAAGCTTAAAAATGAAAATGGAATATTTTTATAATTTATTAAAGCAGCTGAAGTCTTACCTAAAATGTTGTTAATTGTATGGATATGAAATGTAATACTTAATATAACCTTTTATGTGTTTTCATTCACACGACCCTCGTTTTTTAAGCAAGTTTGTTAATATTTTTCGGTTCGGAAACTCATTTTTATGGCTATCAGTGAATTATACACTGAAAAGAATGTGGAACCTGCATTTATAACATAGTTAGCTAAAGTAATAATGTATTACATGTCACGTTTCATACTTGACGACAACTAGTACCGATATAAGGGACCATATAATTTTTAGTACCTATCAAGTAGCTATGATAAACCCTAAAGAATAGTTTAACAGACATTATTGACATTCAGGTATAAGTCGGCATAACGAGCTGTTCATTTTAAGTGAAAATAAATTAAAATGTCGGTAATACAATTAACAAATCCAGTGGTGCAGTCGTACATAGTGTACTCAGCCATATTGGCACTCAAACTGCTATTTATGACCTCTCGCACATCGTCCTTGCGGATATCACGTGGCGTTTTCGCTAATCCAGAGGACGCTGAAGCTTCGAAGGGAATAGTGAAATATGACGACCCAATAGTTGAACGAATTCGTCGCGCCCATTTGAATGATTTAGAAAATATTCCTGTATTTTGGATTCTTGGAGCTTTGTATGTAACGACAGAGCCGGCGGCGGCGTGGGCCACTCTGATCTTCAGAACGTATACAATCAGCAGAATTATTCATACCATTGTATATGCGATAATCCCCTTGCCACAACCGTCACGCGCTTTGGCTTTCACTATCGCGTATCTTACCATGTGGTATATGGGTATTCACGTTGTGTTATTCTATATAACCGCATTGTAGGGAGAGTGTATCTTTATAGTGCGTAGTATTGCAATAATTGGTTTTAGTTTACTTTAAATAAGTAGTAAATTTATATAAGTAGCTACTTATTATATTATAAACTTTAAATAAGTAGTAGTTTAAATAAGTAGATCGTTTGTCGACATAATAAAGGTTACTTTATGAAATTATTTTTGTTGTTTCAGTAATTAAAAACAAAACACGTTACAATGTAACATGTATTGACATATTTCATCGAATCAAATCTTAGCTAGTTTTGTTATTGTTAATTCGTAAAATAAAGAACATTATAGAATAAATTCAGTATGACTTGCAATTTCACAGAGTAATCGCTATAGTCTAGCCCTATATTACCTCTGTATTTTCTCTACTCTGTAACATGATATCATTACCAGTGTTGCCAACACGTGAGCAATCCCCAAACTGCAGGAACTAATTCGGTAAGAATACCTCTTAAATAACACTTAATACCTATTTAAATTTTTTGTAGGTCATTTATGAGCGCCACATTTAATTATCGGCCTTATTTCGGGATCTTTATTACGTAACTAATGATAACTTATTCTAATAATACTTTCTTAGGTTTACGCGAATATTTGATATTATAAATGAAACTTTCGGATTTATCGTTTCGAATGCTTTAGAGCAATCTCTCCCGTGATCATATTTGCAGTAAAAAATTCGAAACGTCGGAAACCGAAAATCAAATACTTTTGAGTGGATTTTATAGCAGTATATTATTGTCCTAAAATCGGAAATTATAACTTTAGGTTGTCGGGAAATTCGATAAATTGGTATTGGCAACGCTGGTTACCATGAGGATACATGTGACATCATTCACAGTTAGCGTGTAGTGTTGAATACACGTATCTACTTGAATTTATTAATACAATAACAATTCAAAAGTAATCATGGTGCCTGTCACTTTTCTTGAACCAGCTGTAAAATCATACATAGTGTATTCCGGTATATTAGGCATAAAAGTTCTATGCATGTCAGTTCTGACTGGCAGCAAGCGGTACCAAAAAAAAGTGTTTGCTAATGAAGAAGATGCTATATCTTTAAAAGGAGTAGTCAAATTCGACGATCCTGATGTAGAACGGATAAGACGAGCGCATTTAAATGATCTGGAAAATATCCCAGTGTTCTGGTTACTTGGTGGACTGTATTTAACCACTGGTCCAACAGACGAGGTAGCCGTTAACCTTTTCAGAGTATTCACTGCCTGCCGTATAATGTATACAATTGCGTATGTGGTGCCTTTACCTCACTCCGCTCGTGGTATTGCATTTGGAATCCCAAATTTGATCAACTGGTACATGGGAGTTAAAATTGTGCAACATTTTATAAGCGCTTTGTAATTTTGTATATCTGATTGTATGTAATCTGGTTTGAAAATTAACAAATTTAGCAAGAGTTATTTTTAAAGGTATTATTTTTATAAAACAGCTTAAACACCTTGTACCTATGTATTATTAATCTGCATGATCTTAAAAAATAAATATATTATTTCTTAGGTGGAAATTTTACTATATCCTAGTAATGTAAAAAATATCGTTAATTATAATATGACGTAATTTACACGGATTGATGCAAACATATTTGATAATTTTTTCACGAAGTCTTTTTTTTCTATGACTTGTTATTTTTGAATCTTAATTATTATATTTGTATATCTGTGGCCATTTCCCGAGAAAAGTGTGTTATATTTCCTCTAACGTAGATATATAGTACCTAAGTAGTAACGGCAAGTATTTTACACATATACCTCATTCACAAACCGGTATTTATTAGGAGTATGGGGTTAGCTAGCATCACTTGTAATACAAAAGTATCGATTTAGTTTTCATGACGTGGTACAGTAAAATATTCAATAGGCTCTGGCCTCTGGCTGGGTCACTCGACGATAAGTACTAGGTAATCATTGTGGTAGACGCACACCTCATTTAAATAGACTCGACAGAAAAAATGATACCACCATGGTATCTTTTATGAGCTTGCTGTGAATTACCTACTCAAGTATACCGAGATTACAATTGCTTGCAATGGCAGTATTGACCGGTAGAGTACGATATAGGAAACATGTATTTGCCAACGAAGAGCATTTCGGAAAAACTAAAGGGTATTGTAAATATACAGACGTTGAAATAGTTCAGCGAGGTCACCTAAGCTTGCCCTTAGTGGCGTCCGGCAGCCGGCCGGCGTAAAGCTAAGAAACGCGCATGAGGGGCCCACTTGGGTGGGGGCGGTGTGTCATGCGGTTTGCACCTGATACTTCTCTGGATAACAGAGTGGATTGTGGAGAAACCCTCTTGCCTGTGTGGTCTAACTTGGCAGATCGACGGGTCGTCGTAGTTGAATGCGCAAGCGATCCTGCGACGCCCCATTAATAGAGTTAAGGGCAGTTGGGTTTTAGTGGGTAGTACTGGATTTAGGCCAGTAATCCCCACATAACAACCTCTTTTCTACAGATAGTATGCATTAAAACATTTGTAAACTATAAAAAAGGCCTTTTAAACCTGATCTGGAAGATAGTCCCGTGTTTTTGGTGGTGTATTCATCGGCATGGGCCGTCGGGGCGTCGTAGTAGAATGCGCACCGGTCCTGCGACGCGACGCCCCATTTAGACGTGGTTTTATAAAAAAAACCATCTGCATGCATATTAAGTATCGGTTAAAAATATTTTATGAAATAGTTATGCAAAAATCTTCTTCTCTGTTCCAATGTGACCGAAATCATTTGATTGGCTGATATGCAATGTCACGCTAAACTTTTTACAATGAAGTCTGATTTCGACATTTCTTTTTATTGGATACTTTCATCCTACGTTGCCGTTACTATGTCAAAATTAAAAATTATAAAAACTAAACTAGGTATAAGACTACAGTAAGAACAATATAAAAATCATTTCAGTTGGGCTCGACACCAGTAAGATAAACCAACTACACGAATTAAAATCCACCTCCATTTTGAATGTAGTCTTTCTTTATTAGGGCGAGCGAAGCGAATCCTAACACTATCCCACAACCTGAGCATTTTGTGGTAAACTTTACTGAAACACTATCACGCCTATAAAGTGTGCAGTAATTTTACTTTATATTTAAATGTGTTATCTGTCAAAAAATAATAATTTTATAACATTAAAAAAATGAACATTCATTTTGTGTTCATTGGATAGAATGTTATTATACTAACTACTAACGGCATCTGTTAGAAAACCAAACATCAATAATCTTATGCAAAAATAATCATTTAAAATACTGCCTTAAAAATTATTACCCGAAAACTACGCGATTTTATATAAAGCTCAGCTTATGCTAGTGAATAAATGTAGTCCCCGTTGTCATCAGTCGTATCATGTGCAATGTAATGGTCTAAGAGCCGGTGGGAGAACGACCTTCACCGATCTGATAACCAGATGAGACATATTTTTTATCAAATATAATTTATAAACAAATATGCCTATAATTACTTGCCTATCTGAAAGTGCTCATGGCTATTTTTAATTAACTAACCTAGTTTTAAACAGATCTTAATAGTAGTTAGTGACTTGATTAAGAGATTGACTTATGTTACTGAAGATTTTTCTGTAGACTGATTAAGAATTACAATTTTCAAGTAGGTAATTAGTTTGATGTAGATATCTCTTAAAGTTCAATGTACCTCTTTATTGTCAGTTTGATAAGACTCAGATACATTACATAAAGACATACAGATAAACATACAATCAATCTATACTAATATTATAAAGAAGTAAAGTTTGTTTATTTGTTAAATTGTAAGGGGTAATCTCGGGATCTACTGAACCGATTTTAAAAATTCTTTCACCAATAGAAAGCCACATTATTGCTGAGTGTCATAGGCTATATAAAACACCGAAAAATAAAAAGGCTTTTACGTCCGTTTTGCAAAGTGAATCGGAGAAAAAACGGTCGAATGAAAGCGTTTCTACGAACGCTGCCTTAACTATGAAAGATATATTTTTGAGTTCTAGAGAAAAGATGTGGAGCTTGAAAATGCCTACAAAAAAGTCAACGACAGCATATGTCTAACTTAAAAACACTATGTACTAAAAAGGGTTATTTAAATTATGTCCAACAAAGTGGGCACGGGTCAGCTAGTTATTTATATTCAGATTTCGGTAAACTCCATTTTCTATTTATTTGCCTACCTAATCATTCATTCAGGTAATTTTATATAGGAACTAGCGACTCGCCTTTGCTTCGCTCGGGCTCTTCCCTAGTTTCGCGCGGGCGAAGCCGCGGGTTCCGCTAGTGTAATATAGCTTATAGCCTTTCTCGATAAGCGAACTATCCAACACAAAAAGAATTTTTCAATTCGGACCAGTAGTTTCTGAGATTAGTGCGTACAACCAAACAAACAAACTCTAGCTGTATAATATTAGTATAGATACTATGACAGAAAATAATGATGCTTAAGATTTAGGTTGTACCTATAATATTATAAAATAAAAATGTCATACTATGGTTTGAAAATTTCATTCTTTTTTAGTTTTAATTACAAAGAAAGTAATTGCTTACTAGAGTTTGTAAAGATTTCTCAAAGTGATATACTTTCCCGCAGATGAAAAGTATCTTATAACTAGCTATCATCATACCTACCAAATTTAATTAAAATCTGTCCAGCGATTTTCTTGTGATTCGGTCCAAGAGAGACAGACAGACAGAAATACTAAAAACTAAAGATTCAGCCTGGGCTCTGTAGCGATTATAATTACTATTTCTAAAAAATATTTTCCAAAAAATATTTAGTGCATGGATTCTACTAGGTGAGAATTTTATTATATTATGTTTTATTATAGTGTTCAACGGACTTAATATTATGAGTATGAGTAAAGTGTAGTAATCCTAAAATCTATAAAGGCAAATATGTACGAAATAAAAAAATAAATAGGCAAAATCATTAAGACAGATAAAAGTCTTCGATTAAATTTATTTCATTGTATCTCTATTAAATGCAACATAATCTATTAGATATGTACTTAATTTATTCACACGACCTTTGTATATTAAGCAAGTTGGTTAAAAAATTTTCGGTTAGTAACTCCTTTAAATATCAGTTAATGATACATTGACAAGAACGTTGAGGCTCCATTTGTCTCATCGTTAGTTAAAGATTTAATGTATAATACGTAACGTTTTATACTTGACCACAGTTAGTACCGTTATAAGCGGCCGTACTTTGTTGTAGAGTAGGTACGCTAAAGTATAATATTATCGGGCATCATTTTCATTACCATTCAAGTATAAACCGGCAAAGCGAGCGTACATTTTAAGTGTTAAGTGAAAATAAATTAAAATGTCGGTAATACAATTAACAAATCCAGTGGTACAGTCGTACATGGTGTACTCAGCCATATTGGCACTCAAACTGCTATCAGTATCCACTCTTACATCCATCGTGCGTATATCACGTGGAATCTTCGCTAATCCAGAGGACGCTAAAGCTTCGAAGGGGAAAGTAAAGTATGACGATCCTATAGTTGAACGAACTCGTCGCGCCCATTTGAACGATTTGGAAAATATTCCGGCGTTTTGGATTCTTGGAGCTTTGTATGTAACGACAGGGCCGGCGGCGGCGTGGGCCACTCTGCTCTTCAGAACGTATACAATCAGCAGAATTATTCATACCATTGTATATGCGATAGTCCCCTTGCCACAACCGTCACGCGCTTTGGCTTACGCTATCCCGTATTTTATCATGTGGTATATGGGTCTCCAAGTTGTGTTATTCTATATAACCGCATTGTGAGTGTGTACCGTCATAGTATGTAGTTTTAACTTAATTTAAATACTGAAAAGTTTATTTGACTGGAAGATATTGGGTCGTTATAATAAAGGTCACTTTATAAATTTATGTTTATTGTTTTATTTATTCATTTTTGTTTTATTTTACATATTATTATTGAATCTAAGCTAGTGAAGTTATATTTATTATTATAATAATGCATCTATGAAAGTAAATTCAGTATGACTTGCAATTTTACAGAGTAATCGTAGCCCTGAGATGCCTCTATATATTCTGTAGTCTGTAACATGTACACATTACATCATTCACAGATAGCGTATAAGTACGGTGTTGAATACACGCATTTATTTGAAGTTATTATTAACAAGTAAAACAATCATGGTGCCTGTGACTTTTCTTGAACCAGCAGTAAAATCATATATAGTGTATTCCGGTATTTTAGGCATAAAAGTTCTATGCATGACCGTTCTGACTGGCAGAAAGCGGTTTCAAAAGAATGTGTTTGCTAATGAAGAAGATGCTAAATCTTTAAATGGAGTAGTCAAACTTGACGATCCCGACGTAGAAAGGATAAGACGAGCGCATTTAAATGATCTCGAAAATATCCCAGTGTTCTGGTTGCTTGGTGGATTATATTTAACCACTGGTCCATCAGACGAAGTAGCCATAAACCTGTTCCGAGTATTCACCGTGTGCCGTATATTACATACACTTGTGTATGTGGTGAAGCCATTACCTCAGCCGGCGCGCGGTATCGCATTCGGAATCCCAAATTTGATCAACTGGTACATGGGAGTTAAAATTGTACAACATTTCATAAGCGCTTTGTAATTTTGTATAGGATTCGTTGGGGCACAGAAATCTTAATATTAAGACAATTATTCTAAAGATTTCTGTTGGGGCTATCTGAGATGATAGCACTATTTTGAATGAATATACATAAACAC
Organism: Boloria selene; assembly: GCA_905231865.2. Lineage (NCBI taxonomy): Eukaryota > Metazoa > Arthropoda > Insecta > Lepidoptera > Nymphalidae > Boloria > Boloria selene. The sequence goes on from HG993133.1 coordinate 8,012,714, forward strand.
ATGACGCAAGAGTTATTTTTAGAAGTAGATATTAGTTTGAGAACAAATATGTTGTAAACAACTTTTACGTGTTTTACTATAATATTGTTAGATATTTTAAAAATATGAAGTCGTTAGACTGATTTCAGTATTTTCAGACATCGTGTTGGCGTGGCTTATAGGGTTATTCGAGACCGTAATTTAATGAAATACGTCCGGTACTAATCACTTTACTTATAATTCGTTATATTACAATCAATAATTTCACTGAACAATTAGGATTCGCTAAGATTAAAGTGGATTAATTTGTAACGTCCACCGAGCACGTGGTTGCGTGCGCCTCTCTCGACGATCCGCCACAAAGTGTCGGTTCAGTCTTGATGGCCGCCCCTCCAGTCCTCGGTGTTCGTTATTGACATTTGACATTGACATTTAATTAAAGCGGATGCGCCGACACGGCCAATCCTGATAATCGCGCGACCTCGTGCGCATGGTGTCGAGCATCTACATCTTGGGATTTAATTCCTCTCTACCTGTTGTAACAAACAAGAACACCATTATGATTCAAATTAGCTTACGCTCGGCTCTACCTGACCAGACTGAGATTCATAACTATTTCAAAGTAACTTGGATCAGGTGTAGGTGTGCAAGGCACCTTCGACTTACTACCAAAGCGTGGCCCGGTCGTACTAGGACCCTTCAACCAGCTTTACCTTACCAACTACCAAAGCGTGGCTCGGTCGTACTAGGACCCTTCAACCAGCTTTACCTTACCAATAACCAAAGCGTGGCCCGGTCGTACTAGGACCCTTCAACCAGCTTTACCTTACCACCTACCAAAGCAGAGCCCGGTCGTGCTAGGACCCTTCAACCAGCTTTACGTTATGAGCTACCAAAGCGTGGCCCGGTCGTACTAGGACCCTTCAACCAGCTTTACCTTACCAATCGAGATAACTTACTTCGGTGAACTTGAGCTTCTTCCACCACTGTGTGAAAGTCGTCTTCTGAAGCCGAGAGTGTGCCGGAACTGGCAGTGATGGTTCTTTCGCTGGCACTGGACACTGTCTCGGTATCAGTGTCTGAGGACCCCATTGGATCAAGTCTGTCTTCATCTACCGCCGACACGTCATCCTCATCATTAATCATTGTTGCAGATATCTCTGCCAAGCCCTCAAAACCCCTAGGCACCGCACGCAAATTTTCGTGAGCATACTTATAAACTCTGCTAGATCTATTATTAATACTCTTTAATTCATAGCGGTCGTTGTCTAAAATTTTAGTTATGACGAATGGTCCCTTAAACTTTCTAGCTAACTTTGTCTGGTTACGCTCGCTGCACTTGATAAAGACATAATCGCCAAGCTCGTATGGTTTTATCGTGGCCTTACCCCTATTGAAAAGCTGTTCTTGTGATCTGGCCACTTTAAGAATGTTTGCTGATGCTTGATTTCTTATGACGTCGAGATCAGCTCTTGAAGGAGTGCTGACGCTAGGAGATATTTGAGATAATCCTAAGGACTGTGCGCGTATGCCAAACATAAGTTCTGTTGGTGTGAAACCTGTAACCCTAGACCTAGTGCTATTTAGAGCTAATTGTACTTCATCTAGCTCATCTCTCCAAACCTTATTGGTGTCATTTTCAATAATGGTGAGTAGGCTTTTCAAAGTGCGCATAACCCTCTCTACCTGACCGTTGGCTCTGGCAGAGCCAGTTGCTATGAGATGTAACTCTATCTTGTTTTCAGTACAAAATTCTTTAAATTCTGTGCTAATGAAACATCTACCCTGATCTGCTATTATTCTTTTAGGGGAGCCGAAAAGACAGACGGCTTTCTTCAAGGCTTTTACGGCACAAGCTGCATCTAGTGACTGGGTATATTCTAGGAGTATATATTTTGTGAATGCATCTATGATAACAGAAGCATATTCCTTCCTGTCGCTCTTGCCACTGAGTTTACCCGTGATATCAATATGCACGGTATGCCATGGTACTGAAACTTTGGGAATCGGATGCAGTCTTACTTGTTGTGCCCCTGAGGTGCCTTTGGAAGCCCTGCACACTATGCAGGAGTCGATAAACCTTTGTACATTCTTTGACATTTGTGGGAACCAGTACTGTTCATATAATTTGTTGAGAGTCTTATCTAGGCCTAGATGTTTGATCTCGGTGTGCACATGGTTTATAAGTGTCCATATTAAAGAGCGTGGAACTATGGGAAGCCAGGTGCTTATCTTGTTTCTTTGGACTTTCCGATAAAGGATTCCCTCCCGAACATCGTACGTGTGAGCCAGTGCTTCCGGTAGTTCCCCTCTCTCATGCTGACTTATGAGGTCCTGGATTTCCTGGTCACGTTTCTGCTCTACCTGAATCCAACTATTATGTAATTCTACAAAATTTACGGCTTTACGATAGTCTATGGGGTTTGAAAATTGAGTGGTTATGCTAAGCTTTTCAGTACTTGACGGGGAAGGCAACGGGTTCCTGGATAGGAAGTCAGCATGTGCCATGCGACGTCCTTCTTTATAAATTATATCAAAGTCATATGCTTGAAGAAACGCCCACCATCTGTGTACCCGAGGTGACAAGTCGATTTTAGCTTTAGACGCCTTCAAGGAATTACAGTCAGTGTAGACCGTAAAATGTTGACCATAAAGATAGTGGCGGAAACTTTCGACTGCTCGTACCACTGCCAGGGTTTCTAGTTCGTACGAGTGGTACCTTGATTCTACTTCGGTTGCACGACGGCTGAAATATGCTACCACCTGTGGTACATTCCGTTCCCTCTGGATTAATACGGCACCATAGCCATCAGAACTGGCGTCGGTGTGAAGTTCTATAGGTTTGTCGGGATCGAAGATCGTTAGTACCGGTTCAGAGGACAAAATCTTAACGATTTTCTTGTGTGCTTCCGAATGCTCCTGCGTCCAAGTTATGCGACCTTTGAGTTTAGTTAAGGGATATAAAGGACTGGCGATGTTGGCAAAATTTGGTATGAAACGTCGAAAGTAGGAGGCCAATCCTAGAAATTGCCTTACTTGACGTGCCGTTTTAGGAAATGGTACCTCAAGAAGAGCTTGAATTTTTCCAGGATTAGGTCTTACTTCACCTGCCCGTATGACGTATCCTAAATAATTAACCTCAGTTTTCATGAACTTACATTTGGCTATTTTGAGAGAGAACCCCGCTTCTGTCAGAGCTTTTAGTACGGCGTCGAGACGCTGTAAGCCTTCATCAACGCTGGATGAGTAAGAAAGAACGTCGTCCATGTACGCCAACGCTATTGTGTCTTTCAAGGTATTAAGGGCTTTGTTGATACACCTCTGGTATACAGACGCAGCATTTCGTAACCCAAAGGGCATGGCAAGATATTCGTACTGCCCATCGGGAGTTACGAAAGCGGTACGCTCAACTGACTCAGAACTAATCTTGACTTGGTGGTAACCAGCCGCCATGTCCAGAGAACTGAAGAAATGTGCTCCATTTAAGCGATCCACCTGCTCTTCTATCCTAGGAAGTGGGTAATGCTCCGGACGGGTATTGGCGTTTAACTCTCTATAATCAACGCATAGGCGGTCTGTACCGTCTTTTTTCTTCACCAGCACGATAGGGCTAGCAAATGGCGAAGAACTCTCTCGAATGATACCTGCATCTAACAGTAACTGTATTTTTTCCCTTACAATTACCTTCTCTGCTGGAGACATTTGATGGGGGCGTCTTTGCACCGTTTTATGCGGATCAATAAGATTAATTTTCATCTCCCCGGTGGTGACCCTACGAACTGGCATACCTTCTATAAAATACTCACTATATTTGCATAGGATACTGAACAGTCGCTCTTTCCCAATGCCTTCCAAATCTGTATCAATTGAACTCAAATCTAAATTAACAGCAGTTCGGCAGGCATTGACGTCTTTGCGTGATGAAAATCGAATTGAATCACTGTTAATTTCAACATGAAATCCTTGATCCAAAATGTCTCTACCTATAATGACAGACTCTATTAAAGTGTTATCTGGGACTACGTGGAACAATATACTAACAGGAATACCCTGAATGTGGATCAGGCTGGAAATTTGAGTTTGGCATTTAACATCTTTACCGCCTATGCCTGTCAGATAAACTATTTCCTTGCGTAGGGAGCCTGGGATATTGGGAGCTAGGCTTCTTTTAATCAATGAACATGCCGAACCACTATCAAATAGAAAAGGAATCAACTCACCGGTCGCTGTGGATAACGTTCCTTTCACGAGATTGCGTTCACAAAAATTCACGTCCTTCTTAGCTTGGTGTTCTTTGTCCGCTTTGTTGTTTGGACAAGCTGTACTGATATGTCCCGGTTTTAGGCATGTGAAACACGTGACCGTCTTCTCTCGTTCAGGCGCCCTTGTGATAATAACACCATCTCGACGTTTGCGGCACTCTTCGATCTTGTGTCCACGATGACTGCAGTAGTGACAAGCCCCTTGGAATTTTGAATCAGCAATCATACGCGGTCTTTTTGAATGGGTAGGTTGCTCTTCAGTTTCATCGTGGCGTCTTTTCAGCGATATGCCGCTAAGGGCTCGATACAATTGAGCCCTCGTTGTGATGGTGTATGAATTGAGCTCTCTGCGTATTACGGAACTTTTTTGACTAAGGACAGATATGACAAAACCCGTAATGACTTCTTCAATCATCTCTACTTTCGGTATACGCTCAATGAGACTCCACAACCGCATGGCTGCTTCAGACGCGGCCTCATGAGGTGCGATTTCAAATTTCGTTACGTTATCAAAGTAGTCCTGCATTAACATGGGTCTGCCAAATCGTGCGAGTAGTAATTCCTTGATACGTGGCCATTCTATTTCTGAACTTTTTAATTTAGTCAGACACGATGCCGCGCGTCCCTTTAATGCGTTGATTAGAGCAAGTAACAGCTCAGTGCCGGAGAGCTTTCGGCTCGCAACTATAATATCGGTAATTCTGCACCAACCTTCAATATCTGCCTCGGCGTCATCGGGGTCAAATTTCACCAGCAAAGTCGAATTATGTTGTTGCGGCAGTGGCGGAACACTATGAGCTGTAGCGGCTAGCAATCTTGTCAAAATCGATTCCATACCGGTAAGCAAATCGTGATTACTCGCACCAGAGTCTTTATTTCCTTGTTTCCATGCTGTCTCCTGTTGCTCTGACCCTTCACATCCCACTTCTGATGAAGTCGTTAGACTGATTTCAGTATTTTCAGACATCGTGTTGGCGTGGCTTATAGGGTTATTCGAGACCGTAATTTAATGAAATACGTCCGGTACTAATCACTTTACTTATAATTCGTTATATTACAATCAATAATTTCACTGAACAATTAGGATTCGCTAAGATTAAAGTGGATTAATTTGTAACGTCCACCGAGCACGTGGTTGCGTGCGCCTCTCTCGACGATCCGCCACAAAGTGTCGGTTCAGTCTTGATGGCCGCCCCTCCAGTCCTCGGTGTTCGTTATTGACATTTGACATTGACATTTAATTAAAGCGGATGCGCCGACAAATAAATTTTATGTCTTAGGTAGTATTTTTTATACCCTAGTAATATATGTAACCTTTAATAATATCATATAATATATATTCTTATACGTAAATAAAATAATTTAAACAATTAAGATATATTTGAAATTAGACATACATATCCTTTGTTTTCCCATAGTCCTTTTTTGCTATTAAATTTTGATGATCACATAATATAAATATTTATGTTGGCATTTACCTTGAAAAATATATTGTTTTCCTCAAATGTGTACTTACAGATACAGTTTAAGGGGTGATATAAATTAAATTAGTAAGTTATGTGGGGCAGGAATGACAGCTTCGCTTACTGTGGCAAGATATGACGAAAGGGGATCAAGGTCTAAGGAGGAAGGAGGATCTAGTGACATTCGCAAATCATCAATCAATTTTACATCTTTTCGGTGATTTTGTTTTAATTAACTTTAATACACCTCCATATTACGAAACATTTTATCGTTCCAAATAATAATAAATATTTAAAAATATCCAAATTTATGCAAACTAGGTATTAGTTGTCATATCTACATGAAATATAACATATTATTCACAAAAAAGTTTTCAAATTGCTGGTATTTTTAAACAGAATTATTATATTAGGCTATACCTAATAAACAACCGGTATCTATTAGGAAAATTAGCTTAGGTAGCATGACTTGTACAAAAATAGTATCAATTTAGTTTTCATGACGTGGTTCATTCAGTATTAAAATGTTCAATTTGTTGGATCATTCGACACCGCATCGTTGTGGTAGACATACGCGTCTGGTTTTATAAATCGACTCGACAGAAAAAAAGGAAACAAACATGTTATCTATCACTGAGCCTGCGGTGCAATCGTATATACTCTACTCAAGTATTCTGGGATTAAAAGTGCTTGCAATGGCAATATTGACCGCTAGAGTACGATATAGGAAGAAAGTATTTGCCAACGAAGAGGACACCCGAAAAACTAAGGGGATTGTGAAATACGACGACCCAGACGTCGAAAGAGTTAGGCGAGCTCACCTAAATGATTTGGAAAATATTCCAGTGTTTTGGGTAATAGGTGCATTGTATTTAGCCACCGACCCGTCGGCTGCGTGGGCAACCCTTTTGTTCAGACTATATACAGCCGGTCGTGTCTTGCATACTATTGTGTACGCAGTGAAGCCCCTTCCACAACCAGCGCGTGGTATAGCATTTGGTATTCCATATCTAATTAACTGGTATATGGGATTTAAAATTATTTCTCACTTTATTAGCGCTCTGTAATTTGTGATACATGTGCATAAATTGTTTTTGTTAAGCACACTAAAAGACTGAGTCCAAAAACTTGATATGATTTTGATAAGTACCTAATGATAAAATTGATAACCTAATATCAACTCGTTCAACTAGGTAATAATAATACATCAATAAATTTTTATTTTTTATCATATTTTTAGCATTCCTTAATATGTTTAGTGATTATTGTATGTTTGATTCATAATGTTTTATTTTTAATAAATCTTTTATTAGTTATTAACAATGAACAATTTGTTTTATTATAATATCGTTTGAAATAGTTTTTTTACCATCGAAATAAAAAAAAAAGATAAATATAAATAATGTTAAGTAAACTGTTACAATTTTCATTCGCTTGATATGAAGAGCTTGATTTAAGTAATTGTGTAAATAATTATTTTAATATGTACTTATATCAAATGAGAAACTGAAAACAGAATGATTAATTCTTTGTTTCAATTGAACAATGAATTTTCATTTGAAAGTTCATTATTTTTGTGATAACTATATACCTAATATGGTATATAGTTTTACAGTAGTACAATTAGCAGGTAGTATACTCAAGTCACAACTTATTTATTTATTATTAAGTATAATTAAAAAATAATTACTATTTTACGACATAAGCTGTTGATTTTACAACCTATAATTAAAATATATATGATTTCAGACAAGAAATCTATTTAACAATGACAAAAAAAGCAAATCTTGCAGCTGACGTTGCGTCCTGGTACTTCTCTGGATAGCAAAGTAGACTTTGGAGCATCCTTCTTGGCTGTTTGGTCTGCTTCGGCAGACCTGCCGGGCCGTCGGGACATCGTAGTAGAATTATACGTAAGCGATCCTGCGACGCCCCATGGACGTGATGGATGCTTGGGTTTTAATGGGTAGTACTGGGTTGCCAGGGAGTCCCACATAACCACCTGTTTCCTACAGGTGGTATACATCAATGCATTTCCCAAGGATAAAAAGAAATCACCTTTAAGCCCTCACGTACACGTTACATATTATAGGTATTTCTAAACATAATATTATATTATGATTCATTTTAATTTTAATGTGAATATACGAGTAATTGTAATCACTACATAGTATAAAACAAAGTCGCCTTTTCTGTCCCTATATCCCTATGTGCGCTTAAATCTTTAAAACTACGCAACGGATTTTGATGCGGTTTTTTCCAATAGATAGAGTGATTCAAGAGTTAGGTTTATATGCATAACTAGGCGATCCCGCGGCTTTGCCTGTGCTAAATCTAGGGAAGAGCCCGAGCGAAGCGAGGGCGAGTCGCTAGTATATATATATTATATACTCGTATAATAAATCATTATCATGGTGAGATAATTTAAACCAATTAAAATTAATGAAATATTCAATATAACAAAATGGAAACACTACCTATTATAAATACAAGGTAGTACTTGTTACAAACTGTCTAATAAGCATTTGCCATTTGATATACTTGATCAAAAAGTTTAAGAATAACCACAATAATTGATGACCTTCCAGCTTGTAACGGACAGTAATTTATATAATTCCGGCCGTTAGAAGGCTTTATTAATCCCATTAGTATTGGAATTCCTTGAAAGACTTTTTTGGATATTATTTTTGAGGCAATCGTTTTGGGATGCTTTTCGTTTTTATTATTCACATAAAATAACTAAGTATATTGCTAATTTCTGTGCTATTGCATTATAGGTATATCAAAAAGTGAACAATTTAAATATGTATATTTTACGGCACTCTATTTTAAATTAAATTGAAGAATACACGGTACTAGTAAAGTATTTTTTTCATGTTATCAACATTTTTTTCTTGATATAGTATGTCTAAAGAGTGCGGGTATATTTTTGCACGTGGATAAACACAAAGTAAGGGTAGGTAGTATAAGGCAGAATTTGGAATAAGATATGTACAAAATATCAACATGAATTAATTTAAATCTTGCTCAGATGTTTATCTCGGTCTAGACAAAGCAGCCTTGGTTTTCACCCCGCAACAACCTCAATTAATTTAACAATTACAGTAATATGATAGAACTCGCAGTTTAGAAACCACGTAAAGATAAACGAAACTATAATAAATTAAAAGTTATTTCTTGTGTTCGTTATATTATACAATATACGAGTATATATTTACAATACACAATATATGTATATAAATTTATATGGTCTGAGATATTCAACTAAAGTCTCTAAGACAAACAAAACGAAGAAGTATGGGGCAATATCGTAAATATTGGGGCAGTATCTTCTTATTTTAAGGATAACCTCGGAATAGCAAAATAAAAATAAATTATACAGTACTACCTACCATTTAATTATTATTCTATGTAACTTAAAAAGATGCATTAATTTCAAAACCACTTCACATTTCTATTCGAAGCGTTTTTAAATCATTTTATGGTTGCATAGCATACGCTAAAAGTACATGCTATAAGCCGAGGTCACAGAAAATATTATTGTATAGCTATACATCGAAGTAACATAAAAACAAAGGTATAAAGTATAAGAAAAATAAATAAATTATATCACGCAATTAATAATAAAAATCCTTTTTTTCTATCTCTGATATTATAATCAATATCTAAGATATAAAATTAAACCGTTGATATATATAGTAGGTAATTAATTAGTGGATAAAAACAACGGATGCTAACACGCTGTATTCGTATTTGTAAGAAAATATTTTGGAAATACCTACCAGCCGTGGAAAAATATCTATTACTGTGACGAAGCTATGCAAAGTAACCTTGAAATAGGCACGGAAACATACTGCAACATACTATTACGTTCATATATTGTATGTAGCTTTTAGCTTTTATATTTATTATGTAGATATGTAACAAAAATTCATCTATAATATGCTTATAGTTACTTATTAAGTTACAATATATTAGTACAATACCGGATGTATTGTACTATTTCATATTGTATGTTATGTTGTATTGGAACTTGAAAGTTCGTTCACGAATATATTATACAAAATGGCTGAACCTTTGCTAAGGGCTGAACTATGACGGTTAATGTTTTGACAAAAAAAATGTTTTCCTAAGTTATGCTACATGACTAACGCCGGGTAAACATTAAGAGCTGTGTGCATCAAAATGTTCTAGGATGTAGGAGATTATAGGCTTTAAGAAAGTGCCTTGAAAATAGAAGATTTTAGGTCCTAAGATAAAAAAGAAAATAGAAAAGTACTGATAGAGCGTGTAAACCTCACATTAACTCGCTCGTAGAATATGACTATTCATGATTGTTCTGCTTGCTGGAGTTAGTTAGGGGACCAGTTTTTATCAAATACTTGTTTTGATGACTTACACGTTTCATTGTTTTCATGAACCGTGTTAGTCATCAAAACAACTCACAAATCATCAGACTGTTCGATAAACAATTGAATAAAAAAGATGTACCTATGTACGAAAGGACGAATTATCAATCTTTTTTCTATTTAGGTAGGTACCTTCTATAATTTATAAAAATGAATAAGAATGGATTGATAAGAACAATTAATAAGATATAAAAGAGTTTATAACCTACTCTCTCAAATTCTACAAAAGTAAAAAACAGTTATTTCTTATTTTATTTTATTTGAATTTACCTACATAATATAGTAGAAAATAATAATCAAAATATTTATTGGTTTCATAGGCAAACAGCAGTCGAAAGTGCAATTTGTCAACCCGGCTGGGTTTGATTGATGAAAGCAAACGATATTTCCACCTCTGGGTTGACGATCAACAGACAACACTGAAATATTGCTCACTGCATTCCAACTGCTCAACCAGGGATATATTATCTAATCAGTTCTATTATCTTATCAGTGCATCCGTACATCAGTACATATAAATAAAATTAAAGTGTCTGTTTTTAATTTCATATGAACTTAACTCAAAATATGAATTTTTAAAATTAATATTTTGAGTTAAGTTCATATGAAATTAAACTGTCTGTTTGTTCCGGCTAATCTCTGAAACGGCTGGAACGATTTTCACGGGGCTTTCGCTCGTTGTGTGGCAATGATTTAAGGAGTAACTTAGGCTACTTTTATTTTATTAAAAAAATATAAAAAGCGATTAATTTATTTTAACTTACGCCCAGCGAAGCGGGCCGGGATTGCTAGTTTAAAATATATTTTAAGGAATACGCATACTAGCGGCTCACTCTCGCTTCGCTCGGGTTCGTCCCTAGTTACGTTTTTACGGTTAGTTTAGTTTTCTGAAGCCAAAGATATTTTCCCGTAGTGCGTATTTGTTCAGTGCTTTTCTCGTGATGCGTTCTCAGATAGATAGCCAGATCAAAAATTTAAAATTATAATATCAGCCTCCGTATCCGCAATAATGACTATTTTAATAACATTTTTCTAAAAAATATTTACAGTAGATAATGATTCGAGAACGATATACCTACTCGTAGATTTATAGACTCTATAGTAGGTATATTTTGCTATATTTAACGCATTGCATTGGCCATAACGTGTTGTGTCAATTGTGAAATGTTTGAGGGTGAGATACGCAACGTCACATCAGTGTGAGTGTATTCGCTGTCATAAAGGTTGAGCTTCAAGATACAAATTCATGTAAGTATGTACCTTATTTCTAGAAATAACAGAAACGAAGAAATAACTAAAGGCAATTAGGGATTTACGGGCAATTATAGGTTCAATTATCTAAGTGTGATAGAAATAAGAAAAGCCCAATATGTCGATAATCTGTAGGCGTCTGTCCAATAGAAGGAATTTTATTATCAGCGAACATGACGTCACGAGCGTGGCGACGGCTTGCTGTTATCTATACCTCTCTTTCCTTCTCGTGCTCCAGCATGAAACAGAATATATATTGTGATGTCAAGGTCAATTTGGTTCAAATTAGAAAATGTTGCCAGCTGATAAACATTAAAAATAGATTAAGTTAATGGCTGTAGGTAGGATTTCTGCTTAATGCTTACTAAAAGAAGACTTAAATTATAATGATAATATATAATTTCTTAATAAATAATTCAATATTAGAATTTATTCGATCAATACAGACACATATTACCTAATTATTGATACAAATGCTTTTAGATATACATATTTTCCTTTTTAAATAAATATTTCTATCTATGGAACGTTTTATTACTATAATAATAACACTGTTTGTGTTACGTTACGTTACGTTTTACGCGCTTCGATAGGTAGTCATAATATAGTATGAAGGACACTATCGGTTCAACGACCGTAAAATCACTTTATGTTAACACGAAACGTGGAATTCGACGGGATACCGTCTATCTACCTACGCATTACAAGTATGCCAAATTGCCAGAACGAAAAATATTACTGTTGAACAAAAATTTTTGTCATGTACATTTCATGCAGATTTTATTTATAATACTTGCTTATTATTAAGGTTTCATTCGTGTATAAAGTTGAATCCGAAAGAACTACTAACACGATACATGTATAGGTATTTACTTTGTTAAATACTAGTAACATTAAAAAGGAAGTATATAATTATTGTTATCTAATAAATTACTATAGTCAATAAACAATATTAATATAATATTATTTTACAAATATAATATGTATAAATTGTATTAATAGAGCGGAATGAAGATATTTGAAAATTTGAGACATTGCTGCTCTCAGGAATAATTTGCTAGGAGCTGAAAGCCCAAAGCTACTGCATAAAGCACTTCATAATCGGAGAAAATTTAAAAGCACGTTATATTATAAATTTCCCATTTCACCCTTTAAATATAAAATAGTACGAATGTGTATTGTAAATAAATAAATGAATTATTTATTGAGTGTAAAAGTCCCTACAGAAAAAATATTAAAAAAAGATACATGGAATATTTAAGAATTAGAAAATATTATATTTGACATTTAAACTATGAATCTATTCATCTAACCTACAAACGGTCAAGGAGTTCTAGTAATTTGGTGGATTTGTACAGTTTGGTGTCCTACATTAGGTATATTTCGAATGTATGAACCTTGAATGACTCCCATTCGCACCACCATAATTAAGTAGGTACCTAATTATATTAATTAGGCTGGTAATTATAGTATATTTAGTATAAATAAAAAGGTAGTTATAATAAATCATAATTTTTGATTAGATGTTGAAAACAAAAACACTCAATCGACATTAAAGTATGGAATTTGCCAATACAAATAAAATGCCCTCTGTAATTTAACAAGTAGGTCTCGAAGAATAATTCTACGATCAATTAATTAAATTATTATAGTGTCATCTGTTTAACGATTTGCATTCTTACTAAAACTATTTTATTTTATTTATTTTATTTGTATCAATAATAATGACTCTTCAATAAGCTTTTCCTCTAGAATTTTATTTTATTGTATGTACGAATACGAAAGGTATATTGTAATGTGTAGGTATAAATTATACCGTCACTTCCATTTCAGTCTTGCTCAGAAAGCGAAACGGTAACGCGCCGCGAAAATATTAAACTTAAATAACGTTTAATCTATATTGAAATCGAAAGAAATATATTATGAATTCAATTAAAAAGTAAAACTATTATTATCATATTTTTATTTTATTTATTTATTAAGGCTAGATGCCTTATTACCTGTATAGGTAATCTACCTTTTTACCAATCCAGTTTATAATACTTTCTGTCATAATTAAGCGCGAGCGAAGCCGCGGGTCCCGCTAGTTATATACTAAAACCTTTCTCGAGAACCACTCTATCTATTAGTGAATACAGCGTGAAAATCGGTGCAGTACTTTTTGAGTTTATCGTGAACAGACAGACATAGTACTGACTTTGTTTTATAATATAAGCGACTCACCCTCGCTTAGCTCGGGTTCGTCCCTAGTTTCCAGCCACAGGTTCCGCTAATCAAAATATTTTTTTTCTAAAATATAACCTCCTGTTTTGAAATCGATTAAAATGTTATGCCTTATAACGTTAGCTATCTGCAAGTGGAAGTCCTCTCAAAATCGGTCCAGCCGTTTCAGAGATAAGCTGGAACAAACAAACAGACAGACCGAAAGACAAGCAAATTAAAATTGATTTTTGATATTAGTACCGTATATACTTTCATATTATGTGTTTAGTCAAAAGCTGCTTATTTGAAATTAAAAGCAGACACTTCAATTTTATTCATATGTATATAGATATATATTATATAGATTTTAGTGATAGTTATGTCAGTTTCAATTTGCAATAACTTAAAGTTTGTCTGTTTTCGTATACTTAACTTACAATATTTAGTAGTACCTAGCTGAGATACAAAAATTGAAAATACGAGTACAATGTACATAATATCTTGTATCCTTTCCTACTTCCAGCTTTCAACAAAACCCTTCTCAGATCTTTCTCAAGTGTCAAGCCAAGTGTTGATATTGCATTATACATGGTACAAGTGAGCTGATTTAATAACTGGGTACCTATTATATGCCTGGGGATTTTACGTTGGGCAACATAATATATTATAGGTAATAATGTACTAGATTTAGCGCTAACGTAGCCGGGTTCCGCTAGTTATACATATAGCCAAAGGTAAACCTTTAATCACTCTATGTATTAAAAAGACCGCATTAAAATCCGTTGCGTAGTTTTAAAGATCTAATTATATTTGATTATGTTTTTTTTATGGTACAAAGGGGGCAAACGGGCAGGAGGCTCACCTGATGGAAGTGATCACTTCCGCCCATGGTCATTTGTGTTACGGATACAGGTAGTTGATATACTACTACTACTTACTATACTACATATCTAAGTTTGAAAACATACATATTATAAATATAAACACCCGTGACTAGAGTACAAACATCCGAGTTTAACAAATGAATGCCAGTCCTAGCGGAACTCGAACCCGCAACCGCTGGCACAAGAAAGTAGGTTCACTACGAACTGCGCAAAACGTGTCATCGAATTGTCGAAAATTAACACAATATTTAATATACTCATAGTGGTTTAGTATTTTAAACGTTTTAACTTCCTAAAATTAATTCAGTTCATAAATTATTCAGTACAGTACAGAAAAAAGTAATTTCAAACTTACAGAAGGAATAATACGATATACTTAACATATTTTAGAATAAAAATAAGAATGATTTTTGCATTAACTATAACCTGTGCTCTTGCATCTACGTAGTATCCCAAAATTTGGTAGGTACCTACCTAGATTTACAGTGAATTTTTAAAATGCCTGCGGTGCATCGGTCGTAAACGTAACCCGTAGATGGACTGAGGGTAAATAGAACGCAGCGTGCGGTTAAACAAAATGAAGCTGAATTGAAAGACCTCAGGCGAACGACATAAAAGACGGCCCTATTTTATCTGTACTTATCTACTATTCTTCATTATCATTACACTATTTATAACTCAAGAACGGCTGAACCGATTTGGCTGAAAATTGGTATTTAGAACCAGGATTGGTAGCTTAGAACCAGGAGACGGACATAGGATACTTTTATCCCGTTCCCATGTGACGTGACATAAAACGTCAAAGAGAATACAAGTCACTATAAAACGTGGTATAAAAAAACGGAAGAATAAAAGCATGGAAGCCAGGCTAAAATAAAAACCGAGTTATCTATAGTTTACTCATTTAGTTCAGTTAGCATGTCATAAGGTGTGAGTGAAACAAAACGTGGCTGTTTGTTTTTATTATTTTGGAACGTGTCATAAGGCAAAAAATAAATGGTCCCCTTTGGTCATCTTATAATGCTAACAAATACAAAAGTTCTATCTAAGACGTTAAAAACTTTAAGTCGGCTATCAACTTAATTTTCAGTATTATGTTTTGTTGATATAATATGTGATGTAAAAATGATTGTCGATAAGTTGCAGATTTCCTAACGATGATGAAATGAAAATTAAATCGTTTCAGTGTATCAATAGGTTCTGCTAATTGTTACATATAGATTATTATAGATGTCATAGGAAGATTTCACAAACAAATATTTTGCAAAAAATCGCAGTTTTTGCAATATAATTAATTAAATAATATAATAGCCGCTACCTAACTCCGTGTCTTTCAGTAATCCTTCGTTTTTTTTGCAATCTTCCTACGACACAATACAACTCATATGATGTACATCCAGGTATCTTAATTTTGAATAAAATTAAATACATCTATGTTTTTCATCGACATGGACACGAAAATGTCGATTATAAACTCATCACTATCAAAAAATTAACTTGTGACAACCTGCATGACAACGAAACAGAACGGCATTATATGTCTCTTTCCTACGAGCTATTACCATCGTAAGAAAAAAAAAGACAAACATATCATGCATTTCATTTCTTATTTTAGCCCGGCTTCTATTAGTATCCTTATTCTGAGAAAAAAACGCATCTGACATGGAATAACAAAACGCAAATGACAGCTAAAGGTTAATTTGTAATCGTTAAGTATGGTTGAAAATTTGGTAATTATAAATTATGTAATAAAGTATGTAATAAAATTATTGAGCGTTTTTAAATCCGTATAGTGCAAAGTCGAAAACTCTTCATTAATCACTTTTATAAAACTTCGAACAAAAGTAAAAATAATTGTAACGTATAAATAATTTTAAAATAAATAAGATAAATCCTTATTAATTTCGTGTTGCTATCATTTACCATTTTGATTATTTTTTCGTATGTAAGTATGAAAAGTACCTACCTACGTATCAGTTATTAAGTTTCTGAAATTCAGGAAAGTAAGAGTTCGATTTATAGATAATAAATATTAAAGTCTCCAGGTTGATATAGTAGGTTAGTAAATTAAAGTTGATCCTTTAATTTGGCGGCGGTTGTCTGTCAGTATTGATAGACAAATGTTCGAGCCCACAATAATCCTCCATATATGAGACAGACTCGTGGAGCAAGGGCCTTGGATCTATCTAGTTAACAATAATTATAGCCCGAAATTTTCTTCCTCCTACCACCAATCCCTATTTATCATAGTGATTAGAATGCAGATGGAGCCGCGGGAATTGCTTGTAATTTAAATATATTTGATAAATTTGTTTAGTATTTAGCGTAAAATTTAACTTTGCTTGGAAATATGGTTAACTCATATGTGAAAGAAAGGAATAAATACGATATTACATACTCATATGTTGTTAATCTGCTACGTGCTTTGATCAACTTAAATGTGGTAAAATATTTAGAAATGGACAATAAATTTTATCGGCACGAAAATAAATTAGTAACTAGGTACCTACGCAGTTTTAATACTTTCTTAGAATTATATACCGTTACAAAGTTTGGAAAATCATGGGGGTAATCATTACAGCTTAAGAAGCGATCTTAATGTATTAATAAAATTAAAAATATTAATATACAAAACAATGTCAGGTTTGTTCGAACACTTATAACTAATTTTCATGGTTTAAGATTTTTTGTATTTGTCTCCGTCGCAAATAGCAGAGTAACTGTTGAACCATCGGAAAATTGAGGAAAATAAATAAATAAAAGAAGAAACATTTTCCCATACAAAATTTTCATGGGTTGCGTAACTGTCAGACATTTAATGTTCATCCCGTCGTTATGGTCTAAGAGCCGGTGGAAGATCGACCTTCACCGATCTGATAACCAGATGAGACATATTTTTTATCGAATATAATTTATAAACAAATATGCCTGTAATTACTTGCCTATCTGAAAGTGCTCATGGCTATTTTTAATTAAATTAACTTTAATCGATTTTTTTTCATCACTTTCATTCTTTTGATAACCAAATGAATTTTATTTCACTGTTAGTTTTTAACACACAGAATATGCCTCAGTAGGCTTGCCTACTCATTTTTGTGTATAGCTACCTGGCAAGCCGATGTGAACAGGTAAGTCAATATAGGTGACTCCATCGTTCTGCTAACTTATCGAAAGTTATATCAAATTTTAGATTATTTTATTACAAAATTAGTCATATAGACTTGCTTGCAAAAAATCATACTTAAAGCACTAGCCTAGCTAAAAACTTTTAGAGTTTTAGCCATCTGACAGGAAAAAAAAGTGCGTGTGTACAAAGTACACATCATAGAGTATATTGATACTTATGTACACATGTCACTCGCGGTGGGCGAGATCTAACTAAGGCTAACTCTTCCCCGTCTCTGAGTGCCTGGTACTATGGACTTATTTTTTCGTTTCATCGAGTTTGAAATCACAACGATTCTAAAGAAGTTTCACTATATGTGTGTGTATAAATTATATTCGATAAAAAATATGTCTCATCTGGTTATCAGATCGGTGAAGGTCGATCTTCCACGGTCTCCTCTAATATTACGGTAAACTCTCCCCTCAAATTAAAGAACGTATTTAATTTATTCGGATAATGGCGTATTTTTGATTTAAAAAATGTAAAATAATGTCATCAGTAATTATAAGGATTGACATATAGGTATATTGGTCAATTTATGCGTGCGTTCAGAAATTAATTTTGTGTAAACTAAGGAAAATATATCAAACAACTTAAATATAGAACAAAATATGACAAATAATACTTTCTTTTAATATTATATCTTTATTTATTAGGTGCGATACCCGGATTTGAACCCTCATCACTCGGTTATCCAAGCGAGCGCGTCAACGCTGGGCTACCACTGCCTACATATTTAAAAGTTTATTTTAGTAAAAAATGATATCTCTGTTTTAGTGTTTGAATTATTTAATGAGATTTTCAAATTATTATATCAACAAAGTTTTATATCTATTGTTTTTATTGACTGGCGAGTTGCCCAAAAGCCAATTTGTAATATTAAAACTAGCTGAGTGTTAATAATGTAACTTACTTAGAATATCGTCATTACCCTACATTTTATTTTATATACTAACCAGACATTTTTGGATATTTACTGCTGCATGCACTAATGATCTTTCGTTACATGCATAATAATAAGACTTTTTATAAACAAAATAATCAGTTGAAAAAGTATCCTGTGTGTTACCTGGATAGCCAGCTATTATTTTGCAAAATTTAATCAAAATCAGTCCAGTTCTCGTGATTCGCTCAAAGAAAACAGGAAGATATTAAGAATTCTAAGAACAATACCTATAGTCGGCCTCTAACAATAATAAGGGCTATTTCAATAAGACAGTTCTTTTTTATTTTTAAGATACGAGTAAGTACATAATATTCCAATATGTATTAAGAATTTTATTATATGTATAGATAAATATAATATATCTACTTAGTTTGATTAAATTAACCGACACACCGCAGCGCACCGACTCCAACAATAACTAAGTAATTAAAATTTTTTTTTTCTTTTTAGTTTCAATTTGTAAGGTTTTGAAGTCGGTTTTCATTTTTGTTAAAAAATAATTTATTTTTAATTTTTTTGTGGAAATTAGATATTATGTTTAAATATAATATTGCAATGCTAACTAAACTACTGCTCCAAAAAGTCAGCGAAGTTTTGAAATGAACGACAATAGTCAATCCAGATTTGTCCACGTCTATTTTTCCACGTAACTCGTAGACGTTAATAAGATTTACCTTCTATTATCAATCCACCTAATATCCTGAATGAATACGACTATCAGTTCATAAGTACGTATAATATTAAAAGAATTTTCTTTCAACTCCTAACCGTTGAGGAGATATACCTTACATCATCACAAATTCTTGAACAGCTTTAGAAAATATATGAAAAAGGTAATCAGTGCCGATAAAATTTAAGGGTTGCCCTCGATTTCTCTATATCATCAGATGCTGACTTGGTGACAATGAGAACATCTTGAATGTATACCCTACCGAACAAAAATAAATTTTTAAAATCGGCCCACAATTCACGGAGAAATCGGTGAAAACACATAAAAAACAACTGTTGAGGAATTTTACCTTCCATCATCAGCTCATCCACATGAGATGATGATTTTCATACGTAAAAGCTTTATCGGGTTTAGAAAATATATCAAAAACATAATAGGTGCCTGTAAATTTTGAGAGTTGCCTTCGATTTCCCTGGGATCCCATCATCAGATCCTGACTTGGTGACAATGGGACCACCTCGGAACTATACCCTACCAATCAAAAGAAAAAATTTTGAAATCGGCCCACAGACGGAGGAGAAATCGGTGAACAGACATAAAAAAAATAATACATACAACGGAACATATAACCTCCTCCTTTTTTGAAGTCGGTTAAAAAGATTATAATTTCTAAGTAAGGCTACTTTTTTGTACAACATGACAAAGATCTATCATGCCGCGAGGTTTTTACTATTAAAATACGTAGTTGTTATATAATAATGTTAAATTAATTTGAATATTAATTTATAATATAATATATATACAGTCTATATTACACCGTATTTTTTACATAATTATATTTTTACGTACCTTAGTAAAGAGATCGCACGAGACCGTGTGAAACACTTTGCCGTAGATGCAAATGTCCTTGCCGATATCTAAGTCCTTCCAATGCCAAGGTTCGCCGAGATCGTTTTTGGGTATCTTCCCTCGCTTCACTAGTCTGCCTTGCCAAAGGCCTGAGTTCTGCAATATATTTATACTTTGTATAAACAGACAAATGACATAATGATAATAAAAAAATTTAAAACCTAATATAATTGCTGTAATTTTTTTGTACACGTCACACGTACAATATTCTTATTAGGTAAAAGAAGCAGACACAAAGCTTTAATATTTTTTAATCTATTATTATACTAAAAAGGGTAGATACTCTTGAAAAGAAATAAAAGAAATTGTAATATAATCACTGTTAGCAATAACACTATTAAATCAACATCTTTTCTGAGGTTCGTCTCTAGGTATTATATAATTTTTTGCTGAAATAACTTTTATTAGCCTATGTTACTCCTTAAAACATGAGCTATATACTCGGTAAAATCTCGTTAAAATCGGTCCTTTAGGAGTTTAGCCGAAAGAAATGGACAGACAGACAAAAATTTATAAATTATGTTTTTATGTGTACAGTGTACCTATAATCGTTATTTGGATATTACAAACAGATACTTCATTTTATTTATCTATATCAAGATAGATGTACCTGTATATAACTTAACTCAAAGTCGTCGAAACAAAAGGGACGAAAAAGGGATAAAGTAAGAAATAATTTGATTTATTTCGGAAGACAAGCATAAGAAAAGTTTCAAACGAATGAACAGACTCAGCATTCGTTAAACTAAACCCACTGTCGCATGCCGCATTCACATGTTGACGAATGCCTTCATTTGCTAGCTCTAAACTGTTTCAATCGTTCTACAGAATTTCATGTGAATGCAAAATGTGATTCGTTACAAACTTGAACACAGCAAATAGAACGTTTAATCTTACTTCCATTACAAATTTGTTAAGCGGGAAAAAAGGAAAGTTTTATTTGTGTTAATGTAAACCTTCATTTACTATCTTCGCCACCTTTAACACATCTTGTTTTTCCTTTAATATAAAAGAGATCTCGGAAATGAGTTGACTCGGACCAGCTACCTTATAAAATTTCATCAAAATTGGTTTAGTGGTTTTATCATGATGCATTCTGAGATAGACAGACAACATTTCTATAAGAACTATATATTCTGCCTCTGTATCAGTAATATTAATTATTTCAATAAGATTTTCAAAAAAATACAGATTCGGCTTAGAATTTTAGTACATATAGATTAGTTTATGTTCATATTATTATTATCTTATACCCAATCTACATCTTAAACACGATAATTCAGACAAGTTCGCTTAGAAAGTTAATAGTTTATGTAGTTAAGCAGTCATAAATATTTCAATGGATATAAAGGCACGAAGTATTCTATGCCTCGGACACAATAAGATTAAAATCTGCAAATCGCTTATCTACACATAATACATGGATGTTTACTTAGGGACCGCACGAAATTATGTGACCTGAAATAAATTTCATAAAACAATATATCTTTGTGTAATCGGTTGTATTATTTGAAATTTTAATAATTATAATATTTATAACAACCATCTTTTATTTTTTATGTTTATTATTTAAAACGTTTTATTAAATTTTGTGTATAATAATTAAGTCCTCTTGAGCGGCCACGGTTACATATTTATGTTATAATGAGCTTAAATATGTGCTACGTTACGTACCTCAATTGCCGAAAAAGTAGGAGAAGAACAAGAAGCATTGTTACAGGAAAACGTTTTGCAATTCAACAACTTAGAAACTCAAAACTAAGATAAACGAAGAAGAAAGATGAATCTGCACGCAGCAAAGAACGCGAAGTACACAAGTATTCATACGAAGACAAAATTGAGAGCTCGATTTTTTTGTGAAATTTAATGTAACGTGGTCATATGCGGGATAATTCCCTGAAACGTGAACCTGACACTACTAACTATCTTATTTTAGTTATAATAGTGACAGTAAGAGAAATAATAGTTAAAGTTCCTTTCTTTAACTATCCCGAAGAAATTTGGAGAAACAGGGCCTTTGAAAAGACTAAGTAAAAGTGAGCCGCGCGACGAACTTTTATTTCAATTTCCAGTATTAAATATAATCGACGTCGAATTGGTCGTGATTGTTATTTGCATTGTTATTTCTATTCTGAAAAAAGAGACATTGATATCGGATTTAGATTTCATAAGTTTTAAGCTTTTACACGAAAGTTAAGTAGTGCCTGCATTTTGAATACACGATCAACAATACAGAAAAAAAATCTGTATGCCTAATAATTAATAATGGATAAAAATCAATAAAAATTTGACTGTAGTTAAAGGAACAGGTTTTCTTAGTAAATACTGCAATGATAAATCGTATACCATTCGATGGGTATCTGGCGTAGCCGTTAAGATAACATCTGCTGACGCCACAAAAGTTATTTGGTTCCTACTTCTTTTCATCTATTTAATATGATATTTGTCCCTCTGATCCATCTCGCTTCTAATATTAAATACGTAATAATACTTCCTGTTTCCATATACATCATCATCATCAGCCCTTTTTAACGTCCCACTGCTGGGCACGGGCCTCCCTCAGTACGAGGGGGATCAGGCCATAGTCCACCGCGCTGGCCTAGTGCGAGTTGGCGGACTTCACATGCCTTTCGAAAACTTGTTAGGTTTTCTCAGACATGCAGGTTTCCTCACGATGTTTTCCTTCACCGTAAGACAAGTGGTAATCATGGTAGAAATGATTCGCACATGAACATATCAGAGGTGCGAGACCCGGGTTTGACCCGCATCACTCGGTTATCCAAGCGACGCGTTACCGCTGGGCTACCACTGTCTCAATACTACTACTACTAGTTTTCATATACGTTTTAATCTATTTATATTGCATTTTCTCTAATATCCCACCATATATAACATTATTATTTTTCATTTTTCTTTAGAGGCTAATATTTTTTATTAAACTTTTTATAAAAAAATATATAGTATTATTCACATATCTCTTATTATTCAAAAATATATTTACTTTATAAAGTATTATAAAAACGGAAAACCAGCAAATAATTTCAACTGACATTCTGTATAAGAGATTCTGTGCGACTAATTTAGAACAAGTACCGTAACAGAGCACCCTCATAAAACAACAACTAATTTATACTTTCAAACATAAAGTTGTTAAAGAAGCCAGTAGCGGACTGACGACAAAGTAAAACGTTAACAGCTCTTGGACTACACGTTGAACTCCTTTGAAAGTATACGGGATAAGCGAACAGTATAATTAAAAACTTGAAGCAAGTCTGTGATTATTTCCCTAACATCGCTTTTTAATAAAAAATATACACAATACACATTTTATAATATTTCTACATAATCTCTACAACGTCTATGAGAGCTACATTTATATTAAAAACAGAGTTGAATTAGGGGTCTGATTTCCGTATATTGGTATTGTGCTAAGCATCTTCCTACTGGGAAAAGTAATAAATCATACAAAAGTTATACAGTCTTATTAAATGATATCTTATCACGATCAAAGACATTTTTTTCTAAATAAAGTCCACGGTTGGCACTATAGATATGTATTGATATTATTATTAGTTATTATTGTCAAATCATAAGATGGTATTTTGAACTGAATGACGAACCAATAGCGAGCCGAAAAGCATGCGGCGCGTGCCTTGACGTCCCGCGCCCCGCGTCTTACCACCAAATTGGCCGATAAATCGCCTCTGTGCAACTTGACAGCCAGCGTTCTTTTTACATGACGCGAATTATATCTACCTACTTTTACTGAAACTTTAATTTGACAGTAACTGGAGTTTAATTTGACAATATATTAACCAAAATTAAAAAACCTCATTTTAATATCCACTCAATAGGTTGGAAGAAATATATGTTTCCAAGACTCACTCCAACGCCTAAGATCCGCCATTTTGACTTTTAATTACATACAATCAACCTATGACACATCATACTATATATGAGGTAAAACACATAACCCTCCTTGAGTTTGCCGCAGTCAGGTAGCAAGTACTCTACACAAACGAACAGAATTTAAAGGTGGAAAATTTGTTTCTTAAAAGACATCCACATTATTGTTAGCGACGACGTTAATAAATAACAGCACAACATGTTTACGACGGATTTTTTACGTCTTATATCGGATATAAATGCATGTGCTCATTCACGTCGTTACCTATAAGCTGCATTATCTCTTACCGTGAACACACGAATATTTCTTAAGAGCCAAAAGAAAAATCTCTTGCATTAGTGAAAAGCCAAGAAAATCTCATTTTTCTGGCGCAATGGCTGTTTTCTTTACTTTGTGAGTTAACTCGGGATAACATACATATTGTATTTATCAATTTGGTTACTGTTATAATTCGTAGTTATTTTATGTAATTTCAAAATATATGCCTATTATGCTTTTTCAGTTTTAAGAATATATTCATGATTTTGTTTAGCTAGGCCAAAATTATTTTTGTTTGCGAATACATTTATTAGCATTTCTTTTCCATAACAACAAATAATATATTAAATATTGGACCAAATATTACATTAAACAACACAAAATATAAGCGATTCAAAGGCTAAGCTTACTGAATAAAGAATATTAAGATGAGAGATAGTAACGCCCTACTTAAGATAACTGTGTTGCTTGGCGTCTTGCCCCAATACATACATTGTTAGATATGTGTTTAACTTTAAGCCATATACAAGGAAATTGCATTGAATAGATATAAAATACATACATATTTATTATTTCAAATTTGCAGTTAAATATTTATTGCACCTACAATCTACATATTGCGAACAGATAACGTTTGTAAATCGCATCAATATGGAATGCCGTTAAAAGGTATTTTCCTATAAAACGTTTGCGAAATTTATTCACCAATAAGTTAACGCCGCTTTATATGTGCGTTTTATTCATAGTATAAATTGAAATGTATTTATGACGTAAAGTATTCTGAATTTATAACTTGAGGAGAAGAAATAAAAATAAATACTAGCTAAATGTAAAAAAGTGTATCAATATTACATTTTTTACATATACAAGATAAATAGAGTATCCGGCCTTATGACATTGATAGTAAACTCAGCAAGGCAACCAACCTTATTAGAGAAAATGAAAATTTTAATAAGAAACACTAAGGAATAGAATAAAACACTAGAATTTACTCACAAGTAAATCGGTGAACTATCGCTTAACAAAATATTAAGAGATAACGATTGAAGGATCTTGAAGCGAAAGAATAAGAAAGACATTATAAGTAGTATCATACATTTTAACTTATATCTACCTTCACTCGAGGTTCCATTACTGTCATCGTATCATCTTCTAGAAAGTAAACGATGTTAACGACACGTACTCGATAATTTTCATCGGGATTCTCATAAACTGGCTGCTTGAAGAAAGCCGTAAAATTTAGGCATCGCTTGTCATAATGTACCCAATGAGGTATAACCGCAGGGAGGGCTGGCTGCTTCACTCGTCCATAGGTTAAGGATGGGTCGTAACTAAAAAAATATAAGTGAAGTAAGCTTTTTTAAAATAATTAGTATCATTATTATTTACTGTTTTTAATTGAGTGAAAAATTTCTTTATGCTATAGCGATTACATAAATCCCAGTGAAATTCGAAATGGAGATATCAGAATTAATTGACATGGGCTGCTTTTGATAAAGATATCTTGGATAATAATTAATAAGCAATTTTGTAGAATTCTATTTCTTAAATTGAAAAAGAAAGTGTATACCCAACTTAAGTTGGGTATACACTTTCTTTTCTGCAATCAGAATAGGCAGTAATGCATACTCGTATAGCCAATATACACCTAACCTACTAACGACGCACACCAGGAAAGTAGCAAAATAACTTAACTAACAAACAACTAATCAACAAACTTAAATATATCATTTAAGTGTTTTCCCTGTATTTGATGCAAGTTACAAATCCAAATGACAAGAATTTGAAAATGTTTGCACGAAACCTTACTCGACATTTTAATAAGTAGAGCGAATTTAATCACAGCGAAAAAATTAATCCGGAAACTAATTGAATTATTTTTAAATCTGCCTGGTCGTAGGTAATTCGAACTATGACGATAACTAAAGCTACATATATAATATTATATAGTCTGGTAAAGATTCTATGTAATTTGTATTTAGCACTTTTAATTAGGCCATGATTAGGTGTGTATATAAAGGTGAATGGAAAACTTTTTTTGTTTGCTTTTTGAAGTAGTTTATTATTTATATAATATAGTGTATTATTTCCGTTTCCACGATATAACTTATTTCAAACCTTATAAGGACAATCCACCAGTTCACCCGTAACAAAAAACTCATAGGTAGACTCTAGAACTAATTATTTATGCCATTTCTACATTATATGCATATCTTAAGTATATATATAAAAAATAATATAAATTTGACATAAACTCCACTAAATTACGTCATAATTGTGTCTCTAGAATGAAAAACCAGTCGATAGATTGATATTGGATCAATAGATAGAAATTAGAATCTGCTATTGACGCATAAAATAATTTTAATGAAATCTGTCAAGTGATTTCACTGTGAATCGCTGTCAAACATACATACTAAAATGTCAAAAACTGCTGTATACGTTTAAAATATATAAACCTAAGTTTTAAATAATTACAAACTATGTAGATACATTATACATATTGTGTAATGTATAGATTAGTGTATATCAGAAAGGCTTACTTAATCGAGTCTTCTGGTAGAGCAAAAGCATTGCTGTCCACATCGGTATCAGTGCCGCCAGGACCTCGTATACATGTATCTGGGAACCTGTGCCCCTGGTAATACCTTAATGAACTACGAATGTGGTGCTGGGTTTTAGTTGGATCAGAGAATGTTAGTCCTGGTAGTTTTGGAAGACCCCACGCCATGCTAAGATCTATAATAACATATGAAGCAGTTATATAATCCTGTAACAGCCCTGAAATGTTAACATATATTATAATCTTTGATACTACTCAAACAACTTTAACAACTCTCTCAAAGCAGCAAACTTGTAATACGGGTATAACTATTTAATATGTGTGTATATACACGTACATAATGCGTATATTTATAGGCTACCTGCGTACAACAGATAAAAATCGAAAAACGTTATTACTTATTAGAGTTATTACTAATATGTATATAGTTATTTTGATCGTACTGTGATATAAAATGTTAAAGGCTAAATAATATAGATATCTATTTCATCTAAAGCAGTAAAGTAAGCCCTTTTTATATAAATCAATACAAAAATGTAAGGATCAAAATAATTTTATTCTGTTCAAGTAGCACAAGCGGGTGTCCGCTTACAGCCCGTTACCGTTAATCGTGTAATCCCTACATCGTACAACGAGATAAATTGATTTTCCTATGCCACTTGTTTCAATATTATCACATTCATTTTTTAAATTTAATTTACTAATAAAAAACTAACTTAGACACTACATATTTGATTAATTGCAGTATAAATTAAATGTGTGTTTAAAATTTCATAGGTAACTTGTAACATTCCTCAATAAAGGTTTCAGAGATTAGCTCGTGCAGACACAAAGCACAAACAAACTTCAGCTTTATTTAACTTAGCTATACCTATCAGTACCAAAATGAAAATGATGAAAGTTAAAGGCTTTCTAACATCATCTGCAAGTGCAAGTGCTTTTGTAAGTGAAATAATTACACAAAAAAGGCAAGTATGTTAAAAAAATCGTAGTTTTGTCTGTACGTTATAATACATAGATAACTTAGGTTCGCGATTGAATAAATCGAATATGTCTACAGCGCTTTTAATACAACAATAAACTATAATAGCTAATTATGATGTCCATACGTACGTATATACTTATATAAAAGATACTTACCACAAAATAATAACGAGAAAAATAATATATAACGTATAAAACGACAGCTTCAATAAAGTTTTTCAAATAATTATGAATTTTGACATTGTCAGTGAATATTATACAGAAAACTTCGTTGCTAAGTAACACTACTAGTTACCAGGACCATTGCTTTGTCGATACTTTCCTGGTGACAATGGGTTCTCCGTTAAACATTTAGAACTGTAACTATACAGGTTGTAACATTTAAATGGGTCAGTATGTCCCCAAACTAGTCTGAAACTGACATGGTACCTAAGAACAGATCTTCGTATGTCTGATAGTTTCAGACTTCCCCATACTAACCCATTTGAATGTTACACCAGGTATAGTCACTTATTCTTACTATAGAATCATAAATACGATGTATTTTTTGTTGTTGCTTAACCAAGAATTAGAGTATGTAGTACCTTTTAAACGGAAAATTTTATAATTTTAATTTTATATCAACATTTTCGTTTCAGTGTTAATCGTATTTAGAACTGAGTGCCCCGGGCAATTATACAAAAAAAAGAGAGAACTTGGGGCAGTTAGAAGTTTTTATCGTGGGGACCCCAAACAATCAAACTATCTCTTCAGTTTTATAATATTAGTACTATATATTGTACTTTATGACTATATAAATTTTTTTTTCGAGTAAATAAGTTTGAGAAATAAAGGATTTAATAAGTAAGTTATAGGTACCTACCTATTTTTATGACGAAAGTGATAAATATATTTTTATACTTACAAGACTTAAGTCATGAAAAAAATATGATGAAATTTTATAAAATACTTACATATTTGCATATTAAATATCAATGTAAAGTGATACTAATAAATTGTACATTATTATGATATAAAATGACATGAGCTGTAAAACGTTTATGTAAGTACCTACTTGATATTTTGACCTTTATGAACATATAATTCGCGTCATGTAAAAAGAACGCTGGCTGTCAAGTTGCGCAGAGGCGATTTATCGGCCAATTTGGTGGTAAGACGCGGGGCGCGGGACGTCGAGGCACGCGCCGCATGCTTTCCGGCTCGCTATTGGTTTGTCAGTTTTAAATACCATCGCGCACACAAAAGTTATTAATTACGAAATGATTTTATGTAAAAAAATAGTGAAAAAATATTTTTGACGTATATATTGTTTTATAAAGAGAGAGTCTGATAATAATGCATGTAATAATTAAAAAAAATATATTAAACGAAATAATTAATTTTTTTGTAAGTAGATTAAACATTCTACACTGAATCAAACATATTTTATTAATTAATAGAATTCTATTTAATGACATTCTATCTAATAAATTTTGAATGTACGTACCAATAATCAATATACATCGTGAACGAAAGGCTAGTTAAAAAATAAAAGAATAGGCTTAGGAATTTCGTATGCGAATGTACCGATGCGCAAACACACCCCCCACCACTTTCTTCCAGCGTTCTTTTTACATGACGCGAACTGTATCTTAGTAAAATGTTAAGGGGTGACAGACGTGCGAGTAAGTTCGCAAACTTGTGGCTCGACTAGCGACTAACCCTCGCTCGGGTTGGTACATTTTAACTGTTTGTGTAAATTTCTATTAGATGCGTAAAAAGTATCATATATGTTGAACCGTATAACTAGCTATCATCATACCAAATTTTTTCAAAACTATCCTGTGTTTTTCTCCTAATACGGTATCAGACAGACAGACAAAAATCTTAACCCTATAGATTCAGCCTTTGAATTAATAATAATGACTAGGTATTTCAATAGGATTTAAACAAACATTAACTAAAATATTTTTTTGTTATATGGAATACTAGCAGTACCCGCGGCTTCGCCCGCGCTAATTTTTTTAATCGCTACTAATCTTTATTCGATCACTGGCAATCGGTTGATCTGTAGATTGCCTGAAAATTTACAAAAATTACTCCAGCTATTTCAGAACCCATCGTTGATATACTCCTGAGCGGCGCGGCTACCTCTCCCCGCTCTTGGCTCCCACTCCCTCTCCCCATTGCCCGCTGTGCTGCGCGTTATTTTATTATTATTATTTTTAAATTCGTAATATCCTTTGAATGGAGTGTCCGATTTGTAGTATCGTAAAAGTTATCTAACTCAGTGCGAAATTTGAAACTTTTAGCACAAAAAATGAAGGTATTTCGAAAAACTTATGAGACCCTTACACCACCTTAAACCGGCCCTATAGAAAAAAAAAAGTTTTTAGCGTACTTTTATCAACAATTAACCACCTTCGTACCAAATTTAAAGTTCATAGCACAAAAGATGAAGACTTTCACACAAACTTGCTATGGCCCTAAGACCTCCTCGATTCGACCCGTCGCAAAATTTGTTCTTTGCGGATGTCAACTAACTATTAACTACCTCAATGCTAAATTTAAAGTTTGTAAGACAAAAAGTGAATAACTGTTATACAAAATAATGAGAGCCTTCATAATATCATCTTAATCCTACCCTGTCGCAAAATTCGTTCTTAGTAGATGTTCACTGACCACACATTATCTTCCCGCCAGATACAAAGTTTGTCGCACAAAAGATAAAGGACTTACATAGAAACTTGCTACAGCTCTTAGACCTCATTAATCCGGCCTTGTAGCAAAATCCGTTATTAGCGGACTTCTACTTAACTACAAAAACTACTTTCCTGCCAAAAAGTTTGTAGCGCAAAAAAATTAATAAATTTCATACAAACTTGCGAGAGCCCTTGGACCTTTTTAATCCAGCCCTGTCGCAAAATTTGTTCTAAGCGGACGTTTACTAACAATTAACTACCTCCCTGCCAATTTTAAAGTTTGTAGCAGAAAAGATAGAGGAACAGCATACAAACTTGTGAGAGTCCCTAAACCACCTTAATCAGGCCCTGTTCAAAACCCATTCTTAAAAGTCTTCTACTGACAATAACTACCGCTCTACAAAATTTTAAGTTTGTTGTACATAAGGTGAAGGACTTTCATTCATACTAACTTGCGACAGCCCTTGCACTTTTCAATCTGGCCCTGTCGCAAAATCGTTCTTTGCGGATGTCTACTGATTATTAAATACCTTCCAGCTAAATTTTAAGTTTGTGGCATAAAAAAATTAAAGACTTTCATACAAACTTGCGAGAGCCCTTAGACCTCCTTAATCCGGCCCTGATGGAAAATATGTTTATACGCGTAGCGAACGATTACAAACTATTAATTACCTCCCTATCAAATTTAAAGTTTTTAGCACAAAAAATGAAGGATTTTCATACAAACTTTCCATAGCCCTTAGACCACCTCAATCCGGCCCAATCGCAAAATCCTTTCTTAAACAAACATCTAATAACTTTAAACTACCTCCCTGGGAAATTTAAAGTTTCTAGGACAAAAAATGAAGAAATTAAAAAAAAACTTGTGAGAGCCCTTAGACCTCCTTAATGCGACCCTGTCGCCAAATTCATTCTTAGCAGACCCATACTAAATATTAACTACCTCCCTGCCAAATTTAAAGTCTGTAGCACAAAAGATGAAGGACTTTCATACAAACTTGCGAGAGCTCTTAGACCACCTTAATCCGGCCCAATCGCAAAATCCGTTCTTAGTGCACCTATACTATTTATAAAGTACCTCCCTGCCAATTTTCATCTTTATACGTCCAGCAGTTTTTGAGATTTCGTGATGAGTGTTTTTCGCATTTATATATTACATATATAGATTAATAACGCCATCTATGAGAAATCATTACGCATCATTTGATAAGTTAAAACTTAGAACATATTATTATTATTTTATTCTTTCTTAGCAGTATTTTAGGAATTAAATATTCTTTTTTTATGTAGTAAATATATTATATTTTATTTAATTATACTATATATTTTAATTTATATGAATTATAAATTCTTATATTTTAATATGTATAACATTAGAATTTATATTTTTGTTTTAACTGGATGTGAGATGATTTTATTAAAACATACTTTTAAAATTGTTGTGATTTATTGTTAATAGGATATTATTTTTTTTGTAAACGCAAGAAATGAAAAGATTTATTTTATTTATTTTTTATTTTATTTATTTACACTAATACAGAGGTAAATCTTTATGGCTGTATGAATGAGTTCCTTTGCTTCGATATTGACGTGTCATCCGATGTCAGTATCGCTTCGCTAGAGTGGCCAATATGGCGATTTCGATAATCGATTTGTCTTTCAGCATCATTAGAATTTAACAAAATACTCGACAATCCGAATTTGGCGGATATATGTTGTCGACTCGAAATCTTTATTTTTTTATGTTTTATTAATCAGGTAAGGTTTCGATCGAGTCTACCGTACCCCTTGACGAAATTATAGATTACACCTTGTGTCCGAAACACCCAAATATCTTACGGAACCCTATTTTTTTCCAAAATAAAATATAGCCTATGTTACTCGTGGATAATGTAGCTTTCGAATGGTGAAAGAATTTTTAAAATCGGTCCAGTAGTTTTTGAGCCTATTCATTACAAACAAACAAACAAACAAACAAACAAACAAACAAACAAAGTTTTCCTCTTTATAATATTAGTGTAGATAAATAAGTTCACTATCGTATTCCGACCACAAGTCGAAAAAAATATTTTTTATTTTAACTTTCTGTAGATAGGCTAGATGTTGAAAATAAAAGTTTATATAAAAACTTAATACTTATTAAGATAATCTACGAAACAAAGCAACTTTATTTTCTTTCCGAATAATATTCCCCAAGCGCTCGGCCTCTGGCGCGGAGGTCGTGAATGTAATACGGACAGGGTAATGAAATACTATTTTTTCAATATACGTACCTACAAGTGTAGGCGAAACATAAATAATCCATGCATATACCCTCCTCAATAAAACATACTCTACCTAATTCTCAGTATGTGCTACATATAAATTAAATAACACTTTATCTATACAGTACTAGCTCATATTTCATAATCTCCTTACTTACATTCTTGAGTCTAAAAGAGATAAAAGAGATGTTTAAGAGATTAAATTAACAGTAACACCTTATGAATATAATATAGTAAATTGATATTTTTACTATATACACATAAATTGTACGATCGTTGTAGATTGTCTAATTTGTTGGATCACACTTTATCGTCCGTTTACACTAGTCCGTGACCGTGTAGTACAACATATTTCGTTTTGTTTCGAATACTATTATAGCAATTTATACTTACTATATACTACTATGCACCCAAACAAATCCTCTGCTTCTTTGCCAGTTATAGAATAGTTGAGTTATTACGAGTATATATAGGTATTCAATTGTTATATTAGTAAACACCAAGGTTTGGATAAGGATTCAGTTTAGAGTAATTATTTCACAGATAAAAGCAAGCAAAAAAATAAAAATAACATAATAAAAACACGTATTAAGCAAAACAAAGCAGCGACACGATTCAAATATCTACGTTTAGGATTAACTTTTGAAAGGGATTTCAAATGTGAAAACCCGCTTTTTAACATCTCGTCGAATTGTTCAGTAACGTGGATAAATAACAAAGAGGAAAAATGCTGGCACAATGACACGTCTAAACCCCTCAAAAAGCTAACAGTATTATAACTGTGTTTCACTCAAGCTGATTTTAGCTCTACTCTTTTACGCAATAAAGGCGCCCAAATTGCCCCCAATCCGTAAAAATTTAGAATTTTATAGACGTTTTAATACACATAACTTTTTATTCGACGATGGAACAAAAAGGTGGAAAATTAGTAATGTCCACATCGTACTGTTATATATGAGCTATGCACCCTTTATTGCTTACGTGTTCCTTTAGTGTATACACAGCGGTTTCTATGTTTAGTGTCTCAGTTGCCAGCCCCATCAGTCAGTCTCAATCCATCCTCTATCCACACCAGACGGTTGTCTCAATTCTAGTTTATATTTTATTTTTTAAAAAGTCATTTATTTAGAGACTCGTAACATTTTGGTGGTAGCGTAAAGGGATTTTAAAAAAAATAAAATCCCCGGTACCGTCTCTCAGACAAGACTCAAGGGATGTAAATAAAATAAATTAATCGGTATATCAAACCACTATAACGTTTATACAGGAATTGCACCATGAATACGTGAAGTAAAGTCGATGCTCATCACCCCCCTTTAGATATTTCGATATTCCTACCAACAACTAGGAAGAAAGCTGATATCAGAACTAAAAGACCTAATTTCCATAAAGCAGACTACAATAAAATCATATCAGCCTTAGAGGAAATACCTTGGTGGAAGGAGCTCCTTACATCCGATGACGTTAATGCTATGATAGATACGTTCTATAAAATACTCGACAATATAATTCAGTCTTATGTTCCAAAAACTTTTCGCTGTAGTAGAAAATATCCAATTTGGTTTAGCTCTCATTTAATCTACCTCATTAAGCAGAAATATAAGTACCACGCCCGTTACAAAACATACAAAAATCCCCTTGATCTTCTTGAGTTCCAATACCTTCGTGAGGATTGTGAGAAACTTATTCATCATTGTTATAAAAACTATATAAATTCAATTGAGTCTGCTATAGGTAATAACCCGAAGTACTTTTGGACATACTTGAAAGACAAACGCGCGAACAGTTCTAACTATCCATCCATCATGTCACTTAATGAACACTTAGCAACAGACAAGAAAGGTATATGCAATCTTTTTGCGCGTAGTTTTTCAAGCGTGTTTGAAACTAATCTTGGTTATGCGCGTAGTGCTTTCAACAAATCGGTACTGTATTGTGAAATGGATCATATAATGATTTCTCAAGAAAGTATATCAGCCAAGTTAAAAAGACTTGATATACACCAAACTGCAGGACCTGATAATATACCACCTATATTTTTGGTTAACTGCGCAGATTCTCTATCACTACCTTTGGCAATTATCTATAATACCTCTTTGCACAAGGGAGTATTCCCTAATAAATGGAAAGAAGCGAGAATAGTGTCAATATTCAAGGATGGAGATAAGGAATCTGTACATAATTATAGACCAATATCAATCTTGTCGGCAATGTCGAAGGTATTTGAATCTCTTATATATCCATTTATATTTCACCACGTCAAACCCTTTCTATCATCTGATCAACACGGTTTCATTACTCAACGATCTACAAACACAAATCTTTTAAATTACATTTCAGATTTGATGGAGGCAGTTGACAGTAACCTTCAAGTAGACGCTATATATACGGATTTTTCGAAGGCCTTCGACAAAGTTGACCATAGTTTATTGCTTCTTAAACTTACGCATTATGGAATTTCTAATCCGTTATTAATGTGGTGTGAGTCTTATCTCAGTAATAGGTCAGTTAAAGTTGTCATTGATAGCTATGAGTCTTACCCCTATATTGCCACCTCGGGGGTCCCTCAAGGCTCAAATTTAGGTCCACTCTTCTTCATTCTATTCATCAACGATCTTGTAACCGAAATTAAGTACTCGCGCATATATATGTTTGCAGACGATCTTAAACTTACAAAGATTATTAAACAGAAGACTGATGTTTTGCAACTACAAGAGGACTTAAATAGTCTGGTTCTTTGGTGTAGAAACAACAAAATGTATTTGAATCCTTCGAAGTGTTGTTTTATAAAAACCAGAAAAAAGAAACCAACAATGAGCTCATATGCAATCTCGAATGAAACTTTAAAAGAAACAAATACAATTCGTGATTTAGGTGTCTTATTTGACAGCAATTTACGTTTTGATGCTCATATTGATGCCATTGCGGCTTCTGCTTCAAAGTCTCTAGGTTTTATTATTAGGCAATCTAAGGACTTCAAAAAAGTATCTACGGTAATTCGACTTTATAATTGTTATGTCAGAAGTAAGTTAGAGTATTGTTGTCAAGTATGGTCCCCATTATATAAAGTTTATATTGACCGCATTGAAAAGATCCAAAAAAGATTTGTCAGACATCTATGTTATCGTATGAAAATACCTCTAAGGAACTATAGTGATCGACTGAAGTACTTCAAATTACAATCTCTCCATGTACGAAGAAATATATTAGATTTATTATTTTTGTACAAACTATTTAATGGTACTATCGATAGCAGTTGCCTGCTTGAGAAAATAAAAATAAATGTGCCCTGGAAACCACCTCGAAATCCATGTCCATTTCTTAAAACGAGTAGATACAGAACTAACTTAGGGAAGTATCACCCATTAGCCCGAATGTCGCGATTATTAAATGAAATACCAACACTAGACATGGGTTTCGATACACTTAACACATTTAAAAGAAAATGTTACGCGTACTTTACGTAATATGTGGATGTTTCGCACAACATAGTATTAAAAAAGTAGTTTTTTTTTAAAAATTGTCTTCGTTAAAAATCTAGTCTAGATTTGTTGTTGTTTTTTTTTTTTTGAATATGATTAGTTAAATTTTGGTTTATTGTTTTTGCAAAAATTTGATCTAGTTTTATTTTTTTTTTAAATATAGGATTGTTCTTATTAACTTGTAGACGTCAACACTGTTCTGGTGCATGATGTGTTCTCCAGTAATTGGAGGTACATATTAAGCAGTGAAAATTTCAATCTCTATTTTTTGTATTCTTATGTTATGTACTTCTGTTGGAGATTCTTAATAAATAAATAAATAAATAAATAAATAAATAAATAAATAAATAAATTTCTATACAAATAATATTCTTAAATCGAATTGCTACGTAAAATAGGAGTTATATTATTTTTAGGTTCTGTATCACAAAATGAAAATTTGAAATTCTATTATATTGTCCGTATGTTTTAAACGATAAAAAATCAAATAAAGATAAAAAAGTACTTATATGAAAAAAAAAAAAATGTTAATGTTTATTTAAATTTTACAGCAGTGACGATAAACTTAAAATTTTAAATTGTATTTCTTTAATTCTTTTAAGGTATTGTACCTACAAACAATTATTAGGCAGCTGTAGCTATGTTATAGAATAAAAACATTATGAACTGAATGCATCTATAATCTCTTATAGTATAAAAGATATTTACAGTTGTGATTGAACATTCATATACGCTTGATTTAAATTATTGAATTAGTGGAAACCGCGGTTTCGCTCGTGCTACATCTAGTTATAATAAACATGGCCCGACCTGGGACTCGAATCCAGGACCTCTCTATGTGTGGCCGTAAATGCTAGCCACTACACCACCGAGGCAGTATGTATGTGTAGCAAACACTGGGCTACGACCGCTTTCCTATTAAGTTACGGTTTTAGAAACGTATTTTTTTAAATGTTTCTCGAAAAAAATGCGGTGAAAGCTCCGTCGTCCACTTACGTATAATGTCGCCATAATTTATTTCGCAGAAATCTGTCACGTGCTTATCCAGATGGCGGGTCTATTGAGAGCTACGCGGAGGGCTTACATGCCTGGCCTTTCTCACATGAGACGACACTCCACCTATCCTCTTGTGTATTCGAACGAGGTGCGCGAAGCAAAGGCCGAAGGGAAACCGATAGTCGCTCTGGAGTCAACTATCATCACACACGGTATGCCGTACCCGAGGAATTTAGAGACTGCTCTCGAGGTCGAAGAGATTATTAGACGACAGGTAAAAGAATGCTATTTTCATAATTTTTATAACACTATATGCATAACATGAAATATTTGGATGGTTAATTTTAATATACTTAAAATAGTAAACAATCAAAGTTCAAACGATTATTTATTATTGAACTACGAATAAAAATGAGGTATTTCAATTTAATAAAAAAAAGAATAAGTTTTCTTTGAAATTGAACAGTCCTCTCGGCAGATTACTAAGTAGCTATGTCCTTCTTTGAAATAGTCGAGCCTATTTATTTCTTAGAAGAGAGAATCTGTTACAACATCTGTATCGTATTTGTAGCAGAATTCATTGAATTGACAAATTGCATTTTAAATTACAGTTGCTAAACGACTGGAAACTCGTGATATTGAAAACAATTTTACGTTTTATGATTTAGTACATATTGTGCCTATTTAGTAATATAAATTCTAAGGCTGTGCTCAGAAGTAGATTGTTGTTTGAAATAAGAAATAGAATAAAACTAAAATACAACTATTTACATTAGATTATACGTTTTTGGATTCTCTTATAAAATAGCCTTTATAATTCTTACAGGTAGCTTATAAAACTACCAATAACTTAAAGTCTCTATTTTACTCGTATATCGCGTTTTCAATTTTTGGATAGCTAAGCTTTTAGATCAATTTTCGTATTTCTAACTCTCTGAATGATAAGCTTGTATCCCTCACTTAATTTTTAGTAGAAAACCCTTCCTTGGTGCTCCATTATACGTATATAAAATTTAAATCTGTAAAATTGCAAGCTTTTGGAGTAGCGGCTTAAGCTCTGCATGATAGAACTTATTTAGATTTTTAATAAATAAATATTAAGATTATTTAAATCAAAGTAAAAATTATTTATAATATTTCTTATATTATTTACGCACATTAAAATAATCCCCAATTAACTTGTACTAGTTGAGGTATTTATAGAACCGTAATTCCTATAGAGAAATCCTTTGATCCGAACATGTCATGTCATGCATGTAACGAAGTGTATGAAATAAAGCGTCGGCAGGCCTATGAGCTGCAGTGCCCTTAATTGAGTGAAAGCGGCTTTCGTCTTGCTAATCCATCCAATGTCATGCTACAATTCATGTTCCTATATTGTTACTTCGTTAAACGTATGAGCATTTCTGTTTTCTGCTCAATTTATTTTACCTTTTTGCCTGAAATAGCTGTATGATTTTTGTAAAAGCCAACAACTTACTAATTGGTATTGTTACGCCATATGTCCTGTTGTACTATCTGTTAACCGAAAATATTATAAAAATAAATGTAGAACGTGTACATGGTAAACCTGACGTGCATTCATTTTACATATTTAATTGCAGGGTGCAACTCCGGCTACTATTTCTATCCTAAAGGGCCAACTCACAGTAGGTCTAACAAAAGAACAAATACAATACCTTGCAAAAGCAAAAGGAGTTATTAAGGCATCAAGACGAGACCTAGCGCCGATAATAGCATCACAACAAGATGGCGCTACTACTGTTGCTGGCACTATTATAGCAGCTCAACTAGCAGATATACCGATATTTGTAACTGGCGGCATCGGTAAGTTTTATACTCTTGTTACCACTCATTGATTATATTAAAGAATACTGTTTATTAGTCTATTAGGTTGAAGTATACCAATACTATGCATATAATATATTATATGCATAGTATTATTTAAAAAAATACATTATACATAATGTATTTTTTTTTGAAAAGACATTAGTAAGCGAGCGTACACCGAATATGTATTTAGATCCTATGGTTGAAAGAAATTTCTGACTGATCATTTTCTATCCTTCCTGTATAGAGAGCACTTTTGTTGCTATATATATTTGTGCACTACTATATCGGTATCTTACACAATTGGGAGTCTGATGGTCGCGAAATTTAGTTAGTATGAATTAAAGTGCTATAACAATGTACGTTTGTTCATTTTTATATAAGTTCCAACAAGCTGCGAATTTACGTGCGTGTTTTGTATAGATACAAATGATTTTCTGATTAGTAAAATTTCATACTGATACATGTAGGTACTTAGTTCTTAAAGCACATGTTTTATACAAAATAATAATTAAATAGACAATACAAAATAAATTTAATATTTGCTCATATTTTCTATAATTTCTAATTAAGCATTGATAATTAGATTTGAGAGAAATGAAACTTTGTTAATTAATTAAGGAGTGTCATAATTACCTTATTACAAACTGCTCGTAGCATCTAAAGCTACGTGGCTACGCTGCTCTCTTATTTCGCTCCAACAAAAACAACATCTCGAACTCCTTAATTTACATATTATGTATATTTTTATTAAATAAAATATGTAATTAAAGTGTAATATAAATATATAATAAGTGAAAAAAGGTAATAATACTGTACTTTATAAAGTCTACCGCATGTACTCTTACTTTTTTTCTATTTATATATTGTAGCATTTCTATTCACAATCGTACACAACTATTTCTACGGAAACTTTCGTTACAGTTAATTAATAGGCGAGCCTTCCATAATATGATCGGCGTCCAGTTATTATCCGCATAGTTGGAGTGGAATGAGTGAATTTTAGCACGAAAAGCTCGCTGTACCACATTCAATTAGAACGTGCGGCGCACTGCCTAAACGAGCGATTAAATTAATATCTAACAAATTCCACAGTAGCGGCGGAAGTTATCTGGATATCGGTCCGCGAAATCTCGTAAACTGCAAACAGAAACCGCATTTAGGCGCATAAATCTTAGATCGGGTCGTTAAGTGTTTCTTCGTGGCATCCGCAGGATGAATATTCGTAGCCAAGGCGAAATTTACAATTTATTTATATGACATATTGATGTCAATAGAATAATAACAGTGCAAATTTAGGTCAAGCTCTACGGTAGAAGGAAATATTAAAATAATTGCAGCAATATTCACATACACACTTGAGCAAGGATGACGAAAAAAATACATTCGTCATTATACTTTTTTAGTATTTACGTTTTAAATATAACTATCTTTTCAGATTTCTTTGCGGATTTATTTTGATTCTTGGTTTCCAACGTTTCAAAGTTTTGTAGCAATCATAGTTACGAAAGAGACTCTCCCGTAGTTTAATTTAAAAAGTTATTTGTCAAGTTCAAAGCGGACTTTCGCGCATAAACTTTCATACTACCACTCAATATATTTGTTACAAACTGATGTAATAGAAGATATTAAAGTCAAAACTTATATGCATAATTAGTTCAGTCGCAAAAGCTGCCGCTTTCATTATTTGTATCTTGTTGCTATGCTTTAAAATAGCAAAATAATTACGTTACTTTTACGTATTGTATTGTTGTATGGATACAAATTTTATTTTATTTAATAAAAAAAACAAAGGGCAGTTGACAAATAGCGTACAATACGTAAAAGGGTCTCGACTTAACTCAATTGGTCTTATTACAAAAATGTATTTAAGTCCTGGTTTAAACCCGAACTAAAACGTCCGAGTTTGTTACGGTACTAAAAGACTTTATTACAAATCATCAACTAATCGAGGACCAGCTGATACCATAGATTGTCCCTAGTTTAATTATTTTCCACAGACTAATAATAATATTTTTCATTCATTTAATCATGTTCGTTCGCAACGTTCCGTTTCTTTTCAATATTCAATTACAATTTTCGTCCTACGTCAAAAATATGTGATTAATACTTTCGTAAACGAATTATTTAAATAAGTATTGATCAATACTTATTCAATTACATAAAATATGTGTATTTATTGACGATAATCAAATTAACAGTTTTATCACTGGGAAACGATTCTTGCGAGAATCGGAACGTGAATATGATATAGCGGGACGCGCGTAGTTTCAATTTGATTGCTTTAAGTTTCACCTTACAATAAACAAAGTTGACCTATTCAGTAATTACCTACGTATCATAGGAGAATATTTCAAGTGCTTGTGAAACTAAGTCCATTGTTGTCACTCATAATGGATCAAAAAAAAACAAGAAAGGGGTAAAAATTGGAGTTCTGAAGAGAAAGTGAGTTATAATTATTTTTCAAATTTATACACTAAGTACTATTTTATTATTAATTTTGTAATTAGGTATGCTCTGTATGATCTTTTTAACACTTACCTACTGCACAATTTAAACTATAACTATAAATAAAAATAAATATAAAAATAAATTTAAAAAATAAAAACCACAAAATCACAACAACACACTCAACAATCAACAGGCAACCAAACAAATTCGAAATTGATGGCCACAGAGTACTTTTGGCTTTAATTTGACGTTAGTACCATAGTTAAACTAGGGTCTTCAAAGGATTATCTTTAGTACCATAGATGATCCTCGAATCAGCGATAAACTTCGTTTTGTAATAAGATTTATTTTTGGTCCAAGGATTAAACCGGGTACTTTCGTTAGTCTTTGTTTTGTAATAAGGCGGAATGAGTTCAGTATGAATTCGGCCTAAAAGAAGAGACTAAGGGATATTTTATATATATTTCTTAAGTAGTAATTAAAGAAAAAAAACATAAGAAAATAAAAGTTTAGATATGAATGGATACAGTCTTAATGTACATTTTTTAAATGAAACAGCTCTACTTAAAAAGAAACGAATATTTTAGTCGCTATTATTATGCTGCATGTACCTAAAAAATGTATACTATGTAATGATAAATGTATGTATGTATATTTGTTAAACTAATAACTCATATATTAAAATTAAAAACGAGTTTTCAGAAATTAAATCATTCAAAAGCTACATCACAGCTTTCTTCATCTATAGTAGGTATTTCATATTCATGGGTATGAGGGAACTCACTCCGGATGTAAATCTTTGTCGTGAATTAATGTTCTTCTAATTGAAGTTGAAAGTCATCAATTGAATATATTTAGTATAGAATATCGACTATGTGATAGATACATTAATTGATTTTTATATTAAACTAGCGACTCGCCCTCGCTTTGCTCGGACTCTTCCCTAGGTTTAGCACAGGCAAAGCCGCGGGTTCCGCTAGTTATGCATATAAAACTTCCTCTTGAATCACTCTATCTTTTAAAAAAACCGCATCAAAATCCGTTGCGTAGTAGATTTAAGCATATATATAGGGATATAGGGACAGAAAAAGCGACTTTGTTTTA
This sequence comes from Boloria selene, assembly GCA_905231865.2. Taxonomy (NCBI): domain Eukaryota; kingdom Metazoa; phylum Arthropoda; class Insecta; order Lepidoptera; family Nymphalidae; genus Boloria; species Boloria selene. The sequence goes on from HG993133.1 coordinate 8,055,375, forward strand.
TACTATGTAGTGACTAGCTTAACTTAGCGCAAACGAAGCTGCGGGTTTTGCTAGTAAATGTATAAAAAACTTTATACTAAAACGTTCCTCGAAAACCTCTCTATCCATTGGTGAAAACAACATGAAAATGGGTACAGTAGTCTTTAGTTTATCGCGAACAGACAGGCAGACGCGGTGGAAGACTTTGTTTTTTAATATATAGTGATTATGATGTTAAAAATATACATATAACCTAAATGAAATGAGACATGAAGAGTATAAGAGAGTAGTATAGTAGAATTTACCACTACTTATGCGGTTTTTTGATCTACTATGCAATATGTACTTATACTGCCTGTACTGCACTGCTTAAAACCTAAGGGTTGTAATATAGGTGAATATTTAATATATCGTTTTAATTTATAATACCCTATTAGTAACGTTCCCTCGTAAAGCGTTTCCCTAGGCAACTTTTGACGCACCGAGATTAAATTAAGTCTGTGTTGGTGACACATAAACTTTGTCTATGTATAATCATGTCGATGTGAAATAACTCCCTGAAAAACTAATCAAGAGTAAACGCAAATAACTTATATTCATATTTTATTACACGTTATATTAATTTTTTGAGTATTTATAGAAATCATAAGATAAAACGTAAATCATTATTATATTGGTTGATATAGCATTGAATAAACCAAAAAATATTTTCATTTATTATGTATATGATAAAATTCCTTTGACTTAATATAAAAAAAAGATGAGATGAGAAGATTGAAAAGAGATGTTATCGTGGACTTTTTTGTAGGGTTTTTAAATACCTTGGAAGTCTACTGGCAAGTCATCTAAGCGACCAAAACATACATATAGACTGTTTTATTCTTTTTACGATATAACCTATTAGAATTTCATAATACTTTAATGATTTATGAACCCTTAGAGACACAAAATACAGAAACATTAAGTTTAATCTATTTCATAGATATTTTATAGATTACTTTTAAAATAACTTGTTATATCAACCTGAAAACACCTTGGAAGTAATAATGCTATCCTTCCCTTCATATCATTCCCGTGAGCAAACAATATTATGTACCTTTGCACGTAAATCGAAATACGTAATTAAATAAAGTGAGGAAAACAATGCAAATGAAAATGTTATTTATCTAAGGTGGAGTTCACCGTGAAGGCGAGGACACAATGGATGTGTCAGCCGACCTCACTGAGCTGGGTCACAGTAAAACCTTGGTTGTGTGCAGCGGAGTTAAATCCATCCTTGACATAGGCAGGACCCTTGAATACTTGGTATGATTTATTTATTTTTAAATATAATGTTATAATTTAAATTGATGCCATATTATTATTTTACAGTAGACAAAAATTTAAAAGTAGTCTGAATACATTTATTATTATTTACAAAATACATATACCTATACGTTATTTATTGCTGCATTATTATGATAGCCTAGCACTTATCTCTTGTTGTCTTCTCTCTTGAAACATCACCATATAGATCTGCCTAATAGCCTACGTGTAGATAGTTCCAGGTCATCTGTGTATAAAATTTCCTTCAAGCCGAAAAACAATACGCACACAGCAAACTATCTTTCATATATGTAGATAAAAGTAGTTTGGTCATAACTATGAGAAACAATGAATCGATGAGACGATAAGACGTGATGTTAACCCTTTTAAATACTTTTACCACATCATAAGTAGTTTCTGGTATTTAAAGATTACTCTACCAACACAATCAACTGGAATAAGCACGGATAATAAGATATTACTTTGTGCTTTGTTCTTTCGAATAAAACTGCCTTTGATCACTGAAAACGTTTTCAGTGGAGATTTAGAATTAACGTCTGTTTTAGATCTGTAATAATTGTTGTTTATAAGAAGATGTATTAGGTGCTTACTTATTATAATAATTTGTGAGTAATATTACTAAGTAACATTTTGTATGAAATTTCGTTTTTCTATACTTCTATACTAATATTATAAACGCGAAAGTTTGTAAATATGGATAGATGGATGGATGTTTGTTACTCTTACACGTAAAAAATACTAAATGGATTTTAATGAAACTGTACAATAATATAGCTTATACATTAGAAAAAGGCTACAATTTATAAAGATATTGTGTGAATTGTCCAAAATATGGCATTAAACGTCAAGTAAGTTAGAGTTACACATATGTAATGTATGATGGAAATGTTTATCTTAAACAAGCGACTCAACCTCACATCGTTCGGGTTCGTCCCTAGATCAAGCGCAAGCGAAGACGCGGGTTCCACTAGTACATATAATAAAATTCTTACTTATAGATTCGAATCTGTACATTGACTATTTTTTTTTAAATCTTACTGAAATAGTAATTATTATTGATACAGACGCCGAATATATAAGTAGTTTTTAGAATTTTTACCTGTCTATCTGTTTGTTACCGAGAATATTTCATTCCTGAGAAATATCAACTAACCGTTAAAGACATCACACAGTATGTTAAATCTAAGAAATGGGTTTCCGGTCTATAGAAAGCAAGCGGAGCCGCGGTAAATGATAATTTTAAAATAAAATATATTGCAAAACTACGTCTTAGTATTAAATAAAATGTTTTCAGAACTTTATTAACAGGATGTATATTTTTCAATTTTTGTAGGAAACTCAAGGGGTCACAGTGTGTTCTTTCGGCGATTCTAAGGAATTTCCCTCGTTCTACACAAGGCGCTCGGGCCACGCCGCTCCTCACAACGCCCGCGACGCTCTTCATGCAGCACGTATACTATACGCAGCACGACGACTGAAGCTATCTTCTGGCATTGTAGTTGCTGTCCCGGTACCTCAAGAACACGCAATGGATGGCGAGTATTACTTAGTCAATAACTAGACTTTTCTTCGCGGCTGTGCCCACGTATAACTACAAAAATCTAGAAGATCACATACTTTCGCATACTCTGCACAGCCTTTTACAGAATAAGCTTCCTTAATAATAATTAATTTTCAGCGGGGAGATAGAAACAGCCAATGTAACCCATATAACTCGAAAAACTGACAATATTTGACTTTAAATCATGTTTCTGACCCAATTATCCACGGTGATTGCGAAGTAAATTGCATTCGCAAAACCGCGAGCCAAAAATAATTTATATAATAGGTACTCGTATATAATACTCGTAGGGTACAGACAGGTACAGGTACAGAATTCAAACTAATAGAAATTGTTAATGGCTGGAGTATAACTAAACCCATGTTACAGATATGCAATTTGATTTGCATGTAAAAGAGTGTTAAAATTTGCATACAATATTACCTTACCGAACGAGTTCAGATTTGCATATACTTTATAGGTTTTTGCATATAGTACCTTCCACGTGGCTCTTTGCTTATGAGCTTTAGGCATATCTTTTTATAGCCGTCTTAGTCGTTAGATAGTACCTAATGATAATTTTCTAGAGTTTACTATTATCGCCCCTTACTCTTAAAGATTAAGATCAAACTAAAGCTGTTCCCGAGTAGTCTCGTTTTAACGAGACGGCCAACTTTTCTTTTTGAAAATTTCCAATAGTTGAAGATAAAATTGTGGATTAATAAGGGAAAGTCAATACGGATATTGCAGATTTTTATTATTTTTATTTTTTATTATTTGCAGTGTTTTAGGAAAGATATTTCGCTATTACTTTAATAACTTATAATGGCAAAAGATAGTATGATGCTAGGTATAAGCTATGGAATAAAATAAGGAAATAAAAGCTTTTTATATGCCATATTACTCACGATTTCAGCTTCTTTTGAATTCCTCGTGATAGCTTTTTAGATATAAAGCTTTTGTGCAGTAATGGCAGATTAATAGACTTACGTGATTTCTTACTACTTTTTCTTTTTATCACAGTAGTTTTATTAGTTTTTTCTCATGATTTTCTTTTAATAACTTCGGTTTACCTACCAAATAAGACCTAGAACCTGGTAGTATTAAATTAAATGAATAACCTATTAAAATGATTTTATATCATAGAAAAGGTGATCGAGACAGCTATAAAGAATGCGCTTTTTGAAGCAAATAAACAAGGAATTCGGGGTAAGGAAGTGACCCCATTCTTATTGGCCGCGGTGTCTGCGGCAACGGGTGGCGCCTCGCTTGATGCTAGTATCCTTTTAGATCGTTTAATCAATAACACAGAAATTGAGAATTTTATGCATGTATCTATTATACATATATAGACTATGAAGTAATGTATTTTTTTCCGTAAGTATTTTTCTAATATATGTATAAGTCAACAACTCTACTTCATTCTTCACGAATGAAATATTTCATTTAAGTAAGTTATAAAAGAAGCCTAAGAGTGAAAGATGAAACATTTCCTGAGAATGTTAAAATACTTAATTACAAGCTTGACCCGTTAATTGTTGCTAATTTTAGCAGCAAATTAAACGTGTAGAAACGTAAATGATCCTAAAATGATACTACTAAAACTAATTGCCACAATTTCTTTCCTTAACGACTCCCAGACATCGCTCTCATAAAGAACAATGCTAAAGTCGGCGCTGATATTGCCGTCCAATTTCAAAAACTGAGGAACGTTGACAATTTAGAGAACGCTTTTAATATCGGAGTCTCAAAGAGCTCGGGGAAATGTACAACGAATTCTTCAAGACAGTTACATACCATGTGTTCTACGCGTGCCAAGGAAAGTAGTGCCGATACAAATGTGGTGAACAGTTTATCTGGCGATGTGCTCGTAATCGGTGGAGCCAACGTCGATAGAACCTACAGGGTTACTGAACAGCATATTCAGGTAAGCCACTATTAGTATTAAAATTACGTTTTTGACTAATTCCTAAGCAATCTAATGTCATTATCATTACTTTTTATAATACCAGCGAAAACAACGGCTTCGCTCGCGCTTAAAGTAGATTTATAAAGAAGTATTGAAAATATTTTTAGCTATTACTTATAATATTCGAATGATTGCTTCCCCTTTTTAAGGTCAACCTGTCTTTGTGAGGACTACTCTATAGAATCAGTCATTGTTTTTTCCTGTGAGGAATACAATATTAGTCATTGCTTTTTCATATATTTAATGTATAGATTTTTTCTGGAATTACTGTTTTCTCATATTATGTGTAGATGCGTAATGAATTATGCGTGTTTTATTTTTTAAGAAATAAAGTTTTTTCGATATAACTAAATCTCATTTATTTAAATATCTAATATTATATAAAGTGTTACAATATTTTGAAAAGTGTATGTAAAATTATATTAAAAAACTAAACATTACTCTACATGAAGAATAGAATTTCAATCTGTTTTAATCAAAAGTTCAATAGGTATTTACGCGATAATATCTGAAATCTATTGAAATGTCAAACAGCTTTCAATCGGCGATACAAATCTATTTAAAGCTTAAAAGTTAAATAACGCGACATAACTTTGACTTTACAAATCGATCAAATTACGCAAATTTCACTAAACTTGAATATAAATCACATACCTATTTGCAAATGTATAAAAACATTGATTCATTCATTTATGATTTAAATATATACATCATAAAATTCTAATTTAGTCGAATCTATACATTGAATAATTTTTGGAAATTCTTATTTAAATAGTCATTATTATCGATACCGATGCCAAATATATAGTTTTTATAAAACCGTTGGACAGATTTTAGTGAAATTTGGTATGATGATCGCTGGTTATGCGGGTCAGGATATATGATACTTTATACTGCTAGAAAATATCTAATTTCTGAGAAATATCAAGTAAGCGATAAATAAGCGGCTGTAAAACATCACACGTATGTAAAATCTAAGAATTTAGTTCACGGTCTTTATAACGCGGGGGCAGCCGCGGTAAATGCTAGTGTATGTATAAAATCTATATCAAATTTACAAGTTTCGTTTGTTTTAAGTAGTTCATTAAAACTTTCTTCATTCTTTTAAGTAATAGAGGTTTTTTGTACGCATCAATCTACACATCGATGTTTGTAAAACCTACTAGGGTAATGGATTACCTATTTTCTCTGTGTACAGTTTAGTGTGGTTGTTTAGCTGTTCGAGATTGCTCCAACGTTGATTTGAAGAAGGCACGACTCGTGTGTATTCGCAGCTAGAGAAAATGTAAAGCTGCAATATACAATCGCTACATCTATTTATTCATATCACCACTTTGTTACATAATACAGTAATTGTACCTATTCAAGGTTTCTGATAGTATGAACTGTGCATCTAAATTAGTACAAAACTTATTTCCAAAAACGATTTATTTTTTTTTAAATAAATATGCAACATTAGTTTTCGTGTGTTTTAGTGCAAACAAGATTTAATTTTTCTTAGTTTATATAAGAACTAGCGACTCGCCCTCGCTTCGCTCGGGCTCTTCCCTAGATTTAGCACAGGTAAAGCCGCGGGATCTGCTAGTTATGCATATAAACCTTCCTCTTGAATCACTCTATCTATTAAAAAAAACCGCATCAAAATCCGTTGCGTAGTTTTAAAGATTTAAGCGCACATAGGGATATAGGGATATAGGGACAGAAAAGGCGACTTTGTTTTATACTATGTAGTGAAACTAGCGACTCGCCCTCGCTTCGCTCGGGCTCTTCCCTAGATTTAGCACAGGTAAAGCCGCGGGATCTGCTAGTTATGCATATAAACCTTCCTCTTGAATCACTCTATCTATTAAAAAAAACCGCATCAAAATCCGTTGCGTAGTTTTAAAGATTTAAGCGCACATAGGGATATAGGGATATAGGGACAGAAAAGGCGACTTTGTTTTATACTATGTAGTGAAGAGACAATTTAACTTTTATAAAAAATAAATTCCTGTCATCGACAACATATAGGTACTTATTTCAAGATCTAAATTGAAACATAAGTGAAATATAAAATTATTCAGTGAAGTAACATTCAAAAGTTCATGAGTAGTTGTTTAATGTAAAATTGCTACAAGAAATGGTGTCAAAAATAAAAAGTAGTTGTTTTAACAAAGATTTTATTTAATGCATTTATTATGATAATATTAGCTCTCAGTCGCCTAGTGCGTACCTTCGGAAAGTTGCAACAAGACTACCTTAATAAGAATTGTATAATCACACATTTAATAAACAGAATTTGAATTACTTTTAAGTCAATAAAAATATTAATTTTTAAATTAGTTGATGAATTTTGAAATTTAATATCAATTCACAATATTCTTTTCATAAACATTCAATATATTTATTGACCGACAGCTAAAATATACAAATTGTATATATAATGAAGGGACACAAATAGATTTTTCAAATACTAGATACTAACCGTAAAATATCATAAAAAGCGTTGTGAGTACTGATTAAACATTTTTAAAATGAAAACCATTGTAGGGTTATTCCAGTAAGTGATTAAAATAGTAACACTTTGAAAGGAGATTTTGTGGAAGGTGTAGGCAGCACGTCAGAGATGAGATTTTTCCCAAGTACCAATAGTGTTTAATATTGATTTTTCTCATAGTAAACATAACGTCAGTTATAAGTTTTCATAAGCCAAGGCACATGTTATTTTACCATTTGGAAGAAATGCAGGATTTAGATTTGATCCTAGCTACAAATATCCAACTTTCCGAATATAGGTACAAATTTTAATAAGATTGGTACATTCAGTGACAACAATATTAAAAAACTATTTTTCTGCATAAATTCACAAAATATTATACCTACTCTAAGCGAATGTAATTATTAATTTTAATAGTCATTACAATATTTTCTAAAAGTTACATCATAATAGTACAAATGTATGTGTAGGTTTCGCGAAATGGCCTAAAACGTACGGCGTCATTCCAGGTGAAAGAACTAGTCATGCATGTTAGCTAAGTCACCAATGCTGTATATTACTTTACTACGTATAATAATTTATTGTTTGGTTCTTTTTAAAAATTCTAAATTTTAAGATTACATGTGTGTTTTAGGTCATGCTAGTTCTTTAACTGAATGTGAGTGCAGGTACAGTTACTTGTATATTCATCCGTCTCTAACTTACGGCACAGAACAGCAAATACAATCTATAAATTCAAACCACGCTAAACATAATCTGCCTTGTTAATTAAAATTGAAGCCCGAGATTCAGCGTATTATTTTGTATATACCTATACCTGTATATTTTGACCTACAGGCCTAAAGGACAAAAATTTGGTAAAAGTTGGAAGTTAATGAACCATTTATACTATGGGATAGGTTACACCTATATACACAGCCATTAAATACATAAATGCTCCCATGACCTGAATAAAAACAAAATTTAATCTTAACATAAAGCGTAATAAAAGTAAAGTCCGCTTGTAAAAAATATGACTAAATCTGAATCCTAAAACAGAAACTATAATTTCATTTTACACTGTTAATAAGCTTTTATGGCATTATTACTTAGGCACTACGTCGTTTAAGCTCATATCAGTACTATTTCGTCAACCTGTTCATGCACAACTCGCATTCTACACATATAAATACATTTTAATAATTATTTACAATTAATAACTGAAGATGACACTATACCATAGATTCCCTAATCTTATGTTGGTCTCCATGTTAGGAATAATAAAGTTATATAAAATCATTATCTCATGTTTATTATTTAGTGATGTGTTAAAATTTATTTGTATTATTTTGTAAAGAAACAAATTAAATCAATATTTTTTGATCTTATTATGTAATTTTATTCGCATTAATAAATGTAGGTAATGAGACCAACAGATGATCAGACACGAACAACGACAACACTCACCTATTAACATATTGAATTGAAAAATATAAATTGTTAAAATCTTAAACAGCACATATAATTTTAATCTATTGGTATACAATAAAAAGCTGTTGACTTATGCCTAAAATAAATTTATTTAATCAATAATTGTTTGGTTCGAATTACTATAAATATTTCATTTACACGCTCTTTTCGTTGAACCACGTTAGGTATCATAAACACTCAATAAATTAAATTAATCATTAATCTACATAACCTTTTACAATGTATAATCTATAAAATAAAATATTTAAATAATTAAACTGCCAAGCATAGGAACTAAACACAAGCTTTGCTCGTGAAATCCATTCATCTCTTTCTAATTACTCATTGCCACTAATTAATAGTTCGCGCAATTCACAATTCTTCTAACACAAATCATCCTTCTTTCACGTGAACAGTCAGGACTGGTCTACTATGATATCATAAACATAAAATTCACATTATTGCACAAAGTCAGTTCTTTGAATTGACAGCGGCGATTTGTTCGCCGCAGTGGAAGCGGCTGTACCGGCACCGGCTGGCGGTGACAGGATTAGTTTAGAGTTCGAATTCGGAGCGCGTATGGCGACGGTGGTCGAGGCGCACGCGAGCCCCCGACCTGCGCACGCACACTGGTACGCCGCGGGCCATCGGGGTTTCCACCTCGAAACCATCTGCCGGAAAAGAGCGCCATCGTCGCCCGAACAACCGCTCCAAATAACATCTTAGTCAGATTCGAGTCGCAGCACTGTCGGCTGCCAGAGGTCGGTATTCTCCCCGAGCTAGCTCGCGCATTTCACAATTATTGTTTCCATTTACAGTTTTTAGCCCAAGCTGCTCATCATGTAAGCTTCGCCGTGAGCAAGGTTCAGCAGCTCGTCCAAGTAGAGCTTCTCTTTCGCCTGCTCGTTCGGGACTTCCCCCGTGTGTGCGTACACCTCCGTTAGCATTAATAGCATTAACTACCACGGTTTGAGATAGTGGTCCACCATGCATAGGACTCCCTTCCAAAAACTCTCCAGCACCAAGCTCACTTCGTAGTATTCTAATTTTTTGTATCATTTCTTTAATTTCGTACCGTAATATTCCAAGGAAGCACAATTTGAGAAATGCTATCACGCAATATCCTAAAACAAATAATGCGTCCGCTGTTCTTCGTAGCCAAGAAAGTAGTCGTTCAGCACAAGCAGTTGTGTGTGGTACACAATGAACCGGTGTAAATGGTAGAGGTGAAGAAGCAGAAGTAGCTGTTAATGTAGCTGGCGTGACAGCTGGAGTATGAGCTGGTATTCGGCAACAACTTGGTGGTAAAGTAGTGCGGTTAAATGCAGTAAAATCTGCAGGACCTGTAACTCCGCAGCAGCGCTGCTCTCTTTGAAGCCTATCCCAGGCTTCAGCGAAATCGACGTCCAAGTCGTAATCTTTTGCCAAACGAATGCGTAGCTGGGGGCGTAACTCTCTGCAAACGCGCTCAAAGCGAAATGCCCAGTAAACGCCAATTGCAGCGTCACCGACCAAAAGAGCTAGTAGAGCCAGCCAGTAGGCGTTGAGCATGCGCTCAGAAAGTCGTAACGCGGCTAAGCAACCCAATAGCTGTAGTAATCCTGCCTGTGCAGGTAAGGCTGCGTATCCGTAGAGGAATCCCGGTTGGGTGGCGCCCAGCCCTGGGACGAGTGCCCGTCGGTAGTCAGCGAGTGCGCGGCCCGCTGCTGCACAAAACGCGAGCGCCCCTAGCAGCAGTGCCCCGTTGCACGCGTAAATCCAGATGCGGTAATAGCGCATTGCGCGGTGCGCGGCGGGGAAGTGCGCGGGGCGCGCGGGCGGCGGCAGCGTCATGGTGGCGGGCGCCGCGTCATGGCGCCGCCCGCGCCCGCGCCGCCGCCACACGCCGCGCCCCACGCCTCTGCAACATACACATACGTTTCATACAAGTTGAATGTGAAGCTGAACAATATATGCATATGTTAATATGAAGGACAGTTTCGTACTTATGGATCGTTAAAGGAATTTATAGACTAAAAGTTTTCATTAATAAGTACAGTTCTCGAGGCGTAAGCTCAGTTTTGCATTTGTGTGAGTGATAGCTAAAAGCCAATAGCCGCGCATCAAAAACCAGTTAAAACCAGTTTAAACCACTCCCAACGCGCTACGCCTTCGGTCGTGCCTATCCGTACACTGCACTCACACAAATGTAAAGCTGAGCTTATGCCTCGAGAACTGTACATATTTCGTGTAAGGCCATATAATTTATATTATTCTTGGAATAATTATAAGCGCCTTACTTTCAAACTAAACTAAAAGGTAGTCGAAACAACCAATTAGAGCTTTATTTAGCATAAAATTCTAAATACATTAAAAATTGTACAAGAAATTTACTTAAAATTCTTTAAGTTAACTTCTTTACACATAATTCTCTAATTTGGTTCATTTATTTTTTATCTACAAGAATAGCACACAAAATTACAATTCATTTATTTAAGTAAAACAACATTTAAATCAAACTAGACAGTTTGACTTGTAATTTATACAATAAACTAACTACGAAGTTACATAAAACACCAGCTGCTGCCACAATTTCGGCATTGTAAAAATACAATATTTATGATATTTCTTTAAACTCATTAGTCACATAGGAAATACGATAAGTTTCCTTTTGTAAATGACTATAATTAATTCATTTATATCTTTACAACCAACTTCCAAAATGATAAATAGCCTTAGCGAGATAATACTTAGCCTCAAGTATTTATTACTTCAATTTAGAACGGCGCAAGTCGAAAAATGAGGTCAAAGAAGAGTTCAAACTTCACGAATAAATAATCGTGAAGGATAGGTCCTTAAAGAATTTTATGGATATATAATCCATAATAATTCTAATAAAAAAGTCTAATGTATCTCTAATATATACAATATACATAATATTATTAAATATTTTTTATTTATTTATAATATATGTGAAGATTATTAATAGGTTATGTATTTAAGCTGCATTAAAAAGGCATCTAATAACCTAAGTTTTCCCTTTTTTAAATAGCGTAGTATAGTGACTACGCTATAGGGTATATATTGAACTTACTTTAATGCATTTATCAGTGCCAATTACCATAGTTTTAATTTTTCATAGATCTAAATATTATCTATGAGACCGAATTATAATTTTAACCTGGGCCTCGATATTTAACTTGTCGTATTTGCCATTGTAAGTAACGAGACGACCATGAACGAATAAACTATTCGTTCATGGAGACGACGTTAGAAGAAGAATTTGCGTGTTGTTCGTATTGCTCATAGAATTTTAACAAATACTTCTCATTCTATTGAAAAAGAAATATTTATTAGTAAATTGGGGAAATAAATAGAACACATAAGCAGACTACTGCTAGTAAAAAAAAGATTCAATTAAATTATCTTACAATCCGCCACCCGTGCCTTGTGCGCGAAGCCTGGCTAGTCACAGAAGGGGACGCGTGAGCCTTTGCAGTGCACCTACCAAACCAGTGCGAGGCCTGAAAAAAAATTTAACTTTACTATTTATATTTTTAACTAAATATTTTTTTCACGAAAATTATCACAATCTTGCTAAATAAAAGATATTTTATTCAATAATGAAATATAGCAGGAATCAAGTAGCACAAACACTTTTACGACTTTATTAATCCAGATGGAATTTCAGGTTCATTTTTTAATACTAATAGTAGTAAATATTATTTAGTAGGCTGTAATACAATGTCAACCCTACCTTTTGTGTAGGGTAACCCTAAAAAATCCTTACTAATACTATAAGTGCGAAAGTAACTCTATCTGTCTGTCTGTCTGTCGCGCTTACACACAAAAACTACAGAAACGATTTAAATGAAATTTTGTAGGTACAGAGATAGTCTAAAGCAAGAAAAAGGTCATATGCTACTTTTTGATGCGAAAAAATGTTTTAAAGGGGGATGAAAAGTTGTATGGAAGTATCGTCCTATTTAGAGCTAGAAGCTTTAAATTTATTTTTAGGCTGTTGATTCGATATAAGTAAACTAGAGGAACCCGCGACTTCGCTCGTGTTAAAAAAGCGAGGGTGAGTTGCTAGTTAAAACATTGATCATTCCAGATCTCATTCATCTTCTTTGTTAATATGCACACAGTTTGAATTAAATTATTATAAAACAATGATTCTACTATATTAATTCAGTGTATTAGAATTTTAGTCACTTGTTAACAAGTCGAGCTCTCGGTATTACGTAGAAATCAAGATTGAAGATAGTTTACTCCGCCAAGTGATATTGAATATAGGACACACAACGACTTGGGCAGCAGTTTGTCTTTACACTTTATGTGTTACTGATGTGCTTTAACATAAATCTATTCTGATACGTGTTTGCTGCAAACTCTACTGATTAAATATATTGCCCCAGGCTGACCGATGTGCGGCTTTGTTTTGTTGAAAATGTGTTGGTTAATATCCTTTTAAGTATAAAATAACCAAAATGTTGTTCATAATAATTATTTTATGTCTTCTTGGCATGTTATAACGAGATTTATATTATAATTTTAAATATTAAAAGAGATAGTGAGAGAATGACTTAAACTGGCAACCAAATATGTAACACCTTTTACTCTTATCACAGAATACATAAAATAACTTTTACTACTTTCATTAGCTAAAAAGTAATAATGTGAATTTTTCAAAGTGCAGGTGAGTCGCTAGTTATAAAATAGGAGATGAGACTAGTCCATAGATAATTTAAGTACATATTTTATAACACGAATATACATATATATCCTTAATGATAAAAATATATATCCTTAAAGGAAACTTTAAAATAAAAATAATGAATTTCTTACTATATAGGCTCTACTTTTATACTCGTATTATACCTACAATAATATCGAGTTCACAATATTTCTTAATATATCTTTCACTAAGGGATAGAGATTTCTCATATTACTTTATAAGAACGTAATTGGGTCAAATGTATTTCGATAGAACGCGAAATATTAAACGTCCCTATATTTTATATTGTAGATCAAACTGAATTCATGTTTATTCATATATTGTTGTAAATATTAATAAAGTTAGGGAAAATTAGGTTATAACAAGTACCTTTATTAAAATTTATGGAATTCAGCAACCTTATATGTGAAGCAAAATAATTCATCATAATATTTATTATTATATATTCATACGTACTGTGCTGTATTGAGAAATACGTTGAAAAATAAGAGTTACTAATTCATAGAGATATTACTATATTCAGTAAGCACTCTTTTTAATATTTTTTATTATTTTATTAAAGTTATAAATAAATAATATACGCGGCAAGAAAACAACCTAAGGCGCCTCTCTACTTTTTCATATCCCCATTGATATATAGAGACAGCGTGGAGTGTTGACCCGCACTGCCGACACTTGTCAATGGCCCAAGGCTTTAGCTTGCTAAAAATATCACGCAACAATACAACTTGCCGGTAAAATTGTCGTTGCTTCTCAGAATCAAAAAGATAAAGGTAAATATAAAGGTAATTGAGATTTCTTATTTTATTCATTATAATAACCTTATAATTTGTGATCAACTTTATCATGTCCTATGCGAGTTCGATCCCTGCTCGAGATCAATTTTGAAATTAATATATAACTGTATCGAGGACAAATTGAGTTATGCCTCGGGAAAAAAATTACTACTAGTTAAAAATACTGGATGTAATTAGAATTCAAACGTTACGAGACTAAATCGCTTAAATAAAATAAAATGTATATATTTTATTAACTAGAATGTGGCCAAAATTAACAGTACATATACCTACGTAAAATGAAGCCATAAAAAAGAAATACAAGTATTATTCGAAGCACGTGCTTGATCGTGTTCAGTTATCGCCTTCACACTCAATTATTTGCCCGCCGTAACTCTTCCTATTTCGATATCATCCAGTAGATATTATAGCATTTGGTTGTGATATAAAAAGGCAGGCGTCGTGAGTATATAGTCGATAATACGTATGTGCTTATGGCATCTTTACTCGTACAGTTCTATTTTCAGTAAAGCGACATTGTTATTTTTATTGTGTGTCTGTTGCATGTTTTATTGTGCCGTTGGTCGCGAGTTTCCATATGAATCTATTACCATAACGCGAGGCTTTGAATTGTTACGTAACATATGTAATTCATAAAAAATTGAGAAAGAATAAGTCGAGGTGTATTAAGAATTTACTCCTTTTTTTACTAATTATAATTTAGTTTATTGATTTTCTTCCTGCCTTCTCCAATCTACATGGCGAAGTAATCTGTAGTTAACTGGCACGTTTCAATTATTATATTATTAGAATACTCATTGCTGTTATTAAGAGGACAGTATTTTGATAAGGAAGTACTTGAAACCATCGGATAAAGGTATGGTGGACTAATTGCATGCTGAAAAGAATGCAATTCAAAAATTTGATTTCTAGAAGTTGAAGAAACAAAATAACTCCATAAGTTTATGGATGATCCTGGATCAGGACATCTTAATATCAGCAAAGTGAAATATATAGCCCCTCAGCTATTCTTTAACCAAAGGTATTTTATAGTCTCATTTTACCTAAGTCTATAATTTGTTTTATCTTATTATTTTATTAACACAAACATTTCGACAAATAGATTCTGCGAGCATAGAGCAGCTTTCAGCTACAGTGGTTAAGCTGTAGTTACATTTACGTTTAATTTTTAGTTATCTTTTATATAATATTTAAGTGATATCCGGGACTTAGAGTAATACAGCTATTAATATATATAAATCAACAATATTTGTTTAATAATCTTATAAATTACAATCTAATTTTAATTTAATTATAGCACTTTTTTAATATTCTATTTAAAAAAAGTCCTTAAATGTGCTTCGTTATTTATTTTATGGATATTTATTCATAAATATATTTAAAACTCATCAATCCAATCATCACTAACCCTTTCAAATAAAGACCACGACAATGGCGAATCCCTTGTTTTGACATTCTATTGATTGGTCACATTAAGTCTGATGAAGGTTGAGCGGCGATTTGATGTGAATCCATTATCGGAAATGTAGGCTATAGCGCACAATTTAGAAGACATACACGTACTCGTATACTTTCAGAATGTTTTTGTTCTTGTTTCAAAGTATCGTAGCAAACAATAATAAATAAGACATTCATATTGATAATGTATTTTCATTCAAATACAGTAAAAGGAATGATTCGTAGACTGTTTTTGTGTATTGCGAGGTGTTTACAAAACAATTAATAACTGGAGCACATGAAAAATAACATAAAATATATTCAATTTCTTTGTTTGTCGATTCGTTTAACCGCAAGTGATTGTAATTATAAAGAATCGTATACCTATACATTGATTATTTCTACTTCTTCGGAGATTGTACGATCATCCTAAGCTAGTGCATGACTCTTCAATTTGGAAATCCTAACTTCCCCAGATTTGTTATTAAAGGCACAGTCACCTTTGACATTTTCTTCGTAATATCATGGTCGCTGTAAGCTTAGACATGTTCTTCTCTCTCGAAATTATTGTGCTACTGAGGCAGCTCTTTGAATGTATGATTATAATATTTCATCGATATATTTAATCCAGCATATGGATACTCCATTATATAACATTACATAACAGTCGCAAGTAGACGCTGTAATTTTTAAAACCTATTTAGTTATAGATTTAAATGACATATAAGTTTTAAATATTTAAAATAATTTAACAATAAAAATTACGTATTGTAATAGTAATATACGAATGTCAGATAAAAATGGAAGGCTGTTATCCAATTCAGCAAAATGTCTTCGAGTAAAATTCTCTATTGGAGAGATTTACTTCGAACATGGATATACTTTTTAGTTTCAAACTACTCCGATCGCTCGAGGCAATTCAAATTTGAGTAGCACTATATTAACCCCTACCCTTTAAGTTTAGATCAAACTCAAAACTTAGACTTAAGTTTGTATCCTTAACGCTTACATAATTACAGTGCTGTGACGTAAAAGGCACAGGTGAGCTAAAGATAAGGTCACTTTAAAAGTCTACAATACATTATCTTCGTTTATTTGATGGCGGACTTTAAAATCACAACAATCTTTTCTATTAAAAGCGAAACACTACTCAATAAAATATTTACGAATATTTATTTTCAAAACAATCGATTCAGGAATAGTCAGAAATAGACAGTAGTGGCACCAAATGTTTATTTATTATAGATTTTTAATTTTTATAGATTTGTTGCACGTGTCTTTGTGAAGCATATCGTCAAGATGGTACTCCTAGAAGTAGGTAATAAAAATTAATTAATGGTTTTACTAGTTTGTAAATTAAATTTTTGTACATTTTTTTTGCATATTCAAATTAAAAAATAACATTTTATTATAATCAAAAATTAAAATATCGAAATAAATAGAATAGAACTTTTCTTTTTGATTTTAAATTTATTAATAAATCAGCTACAATCTACCTAAATACAGCTACAGCTAAACCTACTATATCAAAGTTATGATGATTATATATATTTATTACATATATATTATTTTATAACAGCATTTCCGCTTAGAAATATCATCTTAGCGATTATTTAAATCTATGATTTATCCAAAACTAAGACTTGATTGTTTTTATCCTGGCTATTTGCTCTTGTAATGAAGAAGAAGAAAATTGAAAATTTTTCATCAATTTTCTTCTTCTTGAGAGGGAATCTGGAGAGAAACGGCATCCTAAGCTACATATTTTTTACCCAAGCTAAGGAAAAATATTTAATTTTGCCACAGCAACGCGTATTACGCGCAATAGTTGGTACACTAGTTAATAACAATAAAAACGAAGCAACTTATGAATAAATTATTATAATATACTATACAACTCTAGAAGGTGTAGGCAGGAACGTCAATCCATGAAGACGGGACGCAATTAGCGTCTGTAATAAAAAGTATACAGTTAATTTACAAAATACAAGTCAAATGCGATGTTGAATATTAGAGAATACTTAAGATTATACGTATATTTATTTATAAAATAATACTTAAACTTTTTATTTATCGTGTAAACTTTTTACCGTTTCTTGTAAGATTAAAACCGAATTAATATTAAAACGGCTTCTCATCTCCTTGCCTGGGGTTGTTGTGAATTTATAATAAATAAGTCTAAAACCAATAAAACAATTTATTCAAATTACAGGGCACTGACCAATCATGATAATAAGCTTTAGAGCCAACTAACTAATTTAGAATAAGGGTTGTCAAACTAACCCTTATCATTGTATAATTATGGAATACTACTTGCTTTAAATAACTATAATATATTATGTAAGTACTTTGCTTTAGGACAAACGAATTTATATCACATATATTAGGAACTTAATTTGAATAATAAACTTTTTTTATTATATGTTTGTTTCGTTACATATTAAATATGAACTATTACGAATACCTAAATGCAATAATATTGGTGCTTATGCAATAACAACAGCTGGGGTTAATACAAGTTGCTATTCACGACACATTGCTCTTGGATAACAGACGATTTATAAGTATACAGATACTACGAGTAGCATTACCTTCCCCATAAAGATAAACATCTACGAAAAATAAGTACGAGATAGGTCATGCAGTTGGGTCTTTCTTGGCTTTGATAAATCCATCAGAATTTATGTAATTTTATATCTTAAATCACAGCTCACATAATACTAGTCTTAAATAAAATTCTCCTTCCATACTTTATAATATAAAATAAGGTACTCTAGCATGATGCCAGTATCTATAAGCTTGTTTGTTTCGGAGGAGCCACAATCTAACCACAAAGGCGCCAGGTAATAACATGTAAATGTGCTGCGGGTCACTACGTCAATTTTACATGAGCAGGGTAAAGTTATTTAGAAAATTTATAGGTAGTAATAATAATAGTTGAATGGTATTATTGTGGGGTTTGGTGAAGAGGATGTATCAATAATAATAAAATAATTTTATTAACTAATGTCTGAGAAAAAAATCATTCATTTGGTTTCATTGCACTATATAGTTTTTAAAAGACAAAAGATATTAAGTATGGTGTCCAAAATCATTTTCTTAACACATACCTATTCATGAAACAAACCTATGGAGTTAAAAAGGTATCAATGAAGCGATTGTAAAATCAAAACTATTGAATCGCAACGGCCTAAATAAAAAGTGTATCGATTCACTTCCTTTTATAAGTAAGTATTAAGTTTAATTTGTAACTTGTAATCTTCTATATAGCTTCACTCGCGTGACTAATACGTGTTTATCCGCTGTTCGTTAGCACTAATTAAATTTAACATTGTAAGTATGTAGATGCATTACTTCAACATTCCACTAACAATGGGATCACGCACAACTCTCTGTTTATAGCTTAGTTATACGGACGTAAGGCATATATTAAATCTTTTATATCTCTATTAAATACTACTATTTTTACTACTTTTATTCGCACAACGTTCATTTTCTTTCATGGGAATAATGTTTAAAATAGACCATAAATAGTAGTAACTTTAAAAAGAAATATACAAACAACTAGCGAATTACATTTGCTTTCGCCCCTTAATGCCTCTTGTATTTTTAATTTTACTTACAGGTCGCTCTACCTTTTTAAAATTTTATATGTAGCGATAGTTACACATTTATCGCAGAAATGAAACTGACACGACTGTACAGTTATTAATATCGAGAGAAGAAGTAATAGTAGTTTATACATAATATATATTAATAGATTAAAATAATGAAGTTTCCTTCATTATTATATACAAGGACAAAATTAGGTACAAATATACAATATAGGCAGTATTCAGTAACTACACAGGAACGAAACTGCTGATCATTTAAGAAGGGGATTAGATGTCAATGACTGGCACCATTGAGAACGCGTCGAAGCTTACAAGAGGACAAATGCTAACGGAAACTAACTCTTCAATTATATTAAAAATATTTAATTTTTGATAATTCTGGGAATAAATATTATCTATACACAAATAATATTACTTTTTTATCTTAATAATATTATGGAAACAGTAACAAAATATGATAAATCTATACTTCTATACTAATATAATAAAGAGAAAAGATTGTATGTTTGTAACGAATTGGCTCAAAAAGTACTGGTTCAATTTTAAAATTCTTTCACCATTTGAATGTAAATTTTAATTGCAAGAAAAAATTAAGGATCCCTACTAGAACTACAAAAACAGGAGAGAAGGAGGAGTGCACGCCGCACATAATATATGAAATAGGTAGCCGCGCGGCTCAGGAGTATATTAAAGCTGAAGTAATTTTGGAGAAATTTCAACCCAACGAGTAATCGAATGAAGTTTAGTAGCGATAAAAAAAGGAACGGAGGGGAAGCCGCGCGTATTGCTAGTATTTTATACTTTTGGAAAAAAGGGTATATCTATATGTTTTAGGGGTAGGTAATCTTGCGTGTAACACGTCTTAAGTCGACCACTTTGGTCAACAAACCATTTTTTTATAAAATGCTTTGGTTCAAAATTATTCTAAGAAGTAATAATCAAATTCGCACAGTTACTCGTAATACTCATAAGTAATATTTCAAACTCCACATGAGCTTGAAAGTTCAAGCAACTTGGATTTCTAAGCGAGCTATTGTCATAGTTAAGCCATTAATTACTATTTATTCTTACTATTATCTTGAACCTAAATTAAATTATGCTTGTCTAAATTAAAAATACACTTATTATAACACGATTTTTTATAGCTTCATCTGCAAAAAATAAATAAATAACATAATTTACTAAGTATCAAAATCTAATTACATATGATTACATTAAAGAGGTTGTTCATCAAATATTTTATTCATCGCACCCGAAAATAATATTTTACTAAAAGTATGAAATATAAATACGATGCATTTGAATACGCATTCAATACGTGAATATGCTTTTAGAGCTACGAGGTACGAGTAAAAGCGAAACATTCCCTACTACACAGGGGAATAAAATCACTACTCATGATCACAAATAACTTACTCGTACATTTTTCTCTAAAAAGAAAAAAACAATAAGCTTGGCTTTAAGAAAATTTTATATACGAAGCTAAGTAGGTACATAATACGTCGATAATATAATACTTTTGATAGTATAATAAAACTCGTACCTAAAATATATTTAAGTAGTCTAATCCATTTTAAATTTAATGTTGTTTAGTTTTCTGGGCTCCCACAAGCATTAATGGAAGATAATTAGATTATTGTATGATTTTATACATTACTCCATCAGGTGCCGTCTGGAAAATGACATTAATAAAGGAATGAGTAGAGCAATGACGACATTATAAGCAGGATATGTACGTAAAGTAATTAAAGATTATAACATAATTTTATATTATAGCGCAACCTGTTACGAAATTAAATAAATTCATAATAAACTAAATTATACTGTACTATTTGGAAAATCTAGTTGAAGTATAGTCATTATTATCTATACACAGGGCTATAACTTTTATATTTTTGTCTGTTCGTCCGTGTTCACACACGTGTCCCACTTTATATGTATCACGACAAAAGTAATGGACAGATTTTGATGGGATAGTATGCTGATAGCTGGTCATCCTCATGAACATATGCCGGATATCTGAAACTTTTAACTTCGGGAAAATGTCTAATTTCTGAGAACGAAGGTGACACGCTAGTATACACTCGTATAAAATATGACTCTCTTACTTTGAAAGAATATGTATGTACAATGTACATGGTGGAATCTACAACTCAATTTTGAAGCAGATACCTACAACCGATTAATATATTTTTAACATGTTGGGACATAATATGTTGGGACAATTTTTACAACAGCGCCATCTAGTTCCGTGGTAAGCTACGAGGCTTGTATTACAGATTCCAGATAGTTGATATACTACATATATAAGTTTTTTTAAATACATACATAATATAAATATTAACACCCATGACTGGAGAACAAACATTCGTGCTCAACAAATGAATGCCCCCAGCGGGACTCGAACCCGCGACCGCTGGCGCAGAAGGCAGGGTCACTACCAACTGAGCCAAACGAGTCGTCGAATTTGATTGATCTGAAATTTTGTATACTCGTTGAGTTTGGATAATAATGCACCGTTAGTTGTGCGACATCATTCTAAATCCCAGATGGCGAAATAGATAAGATGGCAGACTAGTATTTATTTTTAATACAATCCTAAAATATGGGATATTTACCTGTGTAAATAAACAAATTTATTAAATAATTTTATTTGATTGATTTTAATTTTCAAAATATTCAAAGAAAGTTTATACAAATACTTAAATCTCGCGACAAGTTTTTATATCCTACTTTATAAATTGTGTAATGACGTTATAACTTCATCCTAAAACTTTTAAAGGAAAAAATAAAAAAAGCTTGTATGTATTATTTTTTTAAGCATTTAATCACTATGCGTATGTCTCATTTAAGTAGATATATATTATGTATGATAGCTGTTACAACTCACGTTTGCAATGGAAACTTATTTCGAACAAATAACGAGAGTACCTATTATAAGTTTGACGTATGTATACGTTAACAAGCAAAGGACCGACTTAATCACGGTTTTTAATTCTATAATAAGGTATTAGCTAAATGAAATTTTAATAACGTTACTTTTTGAAGGGCTGCCTTTATCAAACGTTCTAAACGTTTGCGTTTGCTAATAAAAGTTTCTTTCACTTGTAAAATAAGCGACCCTCGCTTTGGCTTCGAAGGCTTTTAATTATATTTAGGCACATCATTATATTTCAAACATACTGTCTCTAGTTTAAAGTTCAAAATCTACCATTGAATCTTTTTCAGATATTATTTAAAATGAGATAAATATTTCTATGATATATGAGATAATAAAAATCTCTTGAATCTTAAATTAAATAAGTTTTTGCATAATAAAACCAACCTTGTAGTATTACTAATAACCAGATTATATTTCAACTTAAGTTGGTTTCAGGAAGCCATTATATTAAATAGCGTCCTTTGACCAAATAAATTAATCAGGTCTCGACTCTTGCAATTCGAGCCGTTCAACGATGTGGTAGTAAACGAGAGCTAATACTGAAATTGTAATTTACTGTAATTGTTAACGTAAAGTAAATATTTGTAAATGGAAACATTTACTCATTTCGTCTAATTACGATGCGATGTGAAAATGTATCCACAGAGCGAAATGATATTTAAATTTGTTTGATGCCAAAATGTATATTTATATTTATGGAACTTAATCAGATTACCTCGAGCGTATTTGTACTTACATTTGATGAAGCTTTAAATGGAAAACGTTTTTAAGCTGTTATTACATTTGTAATAAAAAAATATTTTAGTAACTAGTTACTGAATTCTTCCCTTGGCATGGCCAGTATATTGCGTTCAGTAGACCCTATTTTATTTTCTTTTACTACATTTAATTATTAAGAATATATGAAACGTGCTTATTGTACACTCTTAATATCTCTACTATTCTCATGTGCATAGTAAACTCACATATTACTCCCCTATGTACTCAATAGGGATCGCCCCTAGATCCAGCGAGTAGCGCGAGCGAAGCCGCGGGTTTCGCTAGTAATAAATATAGCTTGTACTTAGTGATAATGTAGGTTTTTAATGGCAAAAGAATTTTTAAACCAGTCTAGTAGTTTTTGTGTGTAAATAAATATTACGTACAAAAATACAAATCTTTTCTCTTTATAATATTAGTATAGATGTTACAAGCAATAATGTCAGAAATGTTAGTGACATGCGGTATTGCGGTAATTTTACTTAGTTCCTAGTTATTTAACACGAAGTTCGCATAAAAAATTGCATCCTATTTTTAAGTAAAACTACGCTGTAAAAATAAGTTATGCTAGTTTTCATACATGAAGCGTAGCGAGCTAGCGTCAGATTTTATTTCGTCTTGTTACGTGCTAACAAAGCCGCGTTTCAAACATCTCGCAGGCGTGAATACAAAATAAAACGAGCAAGCAAATACAACAGCATTCACTTGACTGTTAGAACCAAACAATGCGAAATCTCGCAACTTGAAGATCTGTCATAGCAGCATTTTTAATTTCGCTCCACGATACAATTGGCAATAAAAAACAAAAGTTTATAGCATAAGAGTTAAATCAATGACTGATACGTGCCGACTGTCGATGGCCGAGCCACGTAAAACAGAGATCCTGTTCAGAGACATATCGGTCCGTCGATTGCTTTGTGCCGCAGGAAATTAGTTTCTAACTCGTGAACGAATTCCCCCTATGAATACAAGGTTCACTGTTGATATTTCGAAAATCTCTATTTAAAAGAATACCCTTTTCTGTTTTACATTATATAGTGGATAGATAATTGACAGTACCTATAAACAAAGTAGTTAGTAGTAGTAGTTGTTGAACTTATCTAATTATTTTAAAATGACGAAGAAGCCTTTTAGATAGAATATGCTTTAATTTCCTCAGTAGCTTAGAAAATTGGCAATCATGTTGCAAGTATGGAATCGGTTTGAATGAGGCAATAAATAATAGTAATAACTCATCGTGATCAGGATCGTAAACAAGGAAAACAACAAGCTCTGGTGCCTGCTTAACTCACTCCGAGAAACGATTCAAATAAACAAAAAGCACGAGAAAGAGACTCGTGGATATATTATAATTTAAAGCAAATGCTATTAAATAACGCAAAAAATTATATAAATGAACAAAATCATTTATAGAATCATGTACTTAAAAACAATTATTTCATCAGAATATTTAATATATTTATCCTACATTCTAGAGATCCATACGTATTTAGCTATGAACTAATTACTCGTATTAAAATTGTCTTAATATGAATATTAATCAATTCAGTTAAGATTACAAATAAACAAACCACTCGAGATTTTGTCACTTCTGATAATGTTTGCATTTTTTGGCGTTCTTTGTCGTTTTCGTGTTCAAAATATTATACATCTCCTTATATTTTAAAAAGCTGTCTTTACCAAGTCAGTAATAGGTCTTGATTCACAAGGTGAACCGACGACTTGGCAAAGTCGCTGGAGACCATTGGATGAGATCTTTGGGCGAGGCCTATGTCCAACTGTGGCTAATTATAGGTATAAGTTACTGGTAATGACATATTTAGCACAGTTTATTATTATAATTATAACGCGTCTCATGTAGCATTAGTGAATTTACATATTCCAGGACTGGCTGATGTGGCATCAGTGCACGAATCCTTTTCTTACCCACTCGTCCAACTTACCTGATCATGAAACGTGAACGGCAATAACCAACCATAGTTTTGTAGTCATCTTACCTTATTGTAACACTAATAAGTAATAATGATTATCATTATTTAGTAGATCAAGTCATTGTGCTTCAATTCACATTTTAATTTAGTGAACACGACGCGCCCTCTCGTATTACTGCGAACGGAATGTAATTCAACTTTTATTTAACCTATTAACGTGTGAAAGTTATATGTTTATTTGTTTTTAATTAATAGAATCTCTGATTAAATTTCTGTAATTACAGCACTCCAAGTCTTAGTGACACTTGTCGCGTCGTATATTAACAAAGTTGTGCTTAACATACAGCTTAGAAAATTTAACAATTGAAAATAAATTTTATAATAACCTAATAAAGTAACTTTTAAAACCTTGAATTATAAGGCATAGTTCAATAGAATGCTCGCTTAGTAAACGGGTTCAAGTCCAGGGTATTCTCTCACAAATCCGTCATCTATAATATTTTAATGTCTGATTCCCTTTCAACATGCTTCAAAATATCGTAAAGAGAACCTAACTTGTAATTTAACACAAAAACTCCGCCAACACGAAATTAGCCAGCATGGTTAACTATCGGTGGATCCGCATCACGCTGACCGCATTTTACCAACGCTACAGAAATTCCGAAAACACAGCATTAGAACATCAAATGAGCTGAACTAAAATAATAAATGAACTTAATTAGGAATTTATATTATGCTTAGGTGCTAGATTAAGTGCTTCTTTTGAACACCATATTATATTTAAATAGAGACCGAAATCCGAATTATGTATGTGAGAGACAATCTATGGAAAGTCCAAAACAATTTACATTTCATAATAGATATCTATTAAAAACTAGATCAATTTTTTCTCTTACAAATAAATGTATTTTTTTTATTGTGTGATTAGAACATGTTGAACAAAAAATTCAAAAAGCAATGCTTAAAAAGCTTACATTTCCATAAATAAATTAATTTTAACTATTGTAAATGGAAGCCGATGTACGATACGATGGATACAAAATTACCATTATACGAATATACTTATAATTATATACATACATACATACATATATAGTCTTGTAAATTAAAAATGAAATGATTGAAGATCGATATGTAACCTACGTAAATGAAAATCTAAAAATGTTAAGTATCTATGTAATCTTACTTAGGTGGCATATCGAAGATTGTACTCCTACACTCTCGATATTTCCTGCAATAGAAGAAAATTTTGAATAAATATTGGTAAATATTTATAATTGGAAACATAACTTAATTGCGGTCTCGGGAGCGGGTCGGGCTCGAGATCTCAGAGTTCGAGTTTTTGAGGTCAGTCTGTTAGTTTGAATTCTTTTCTTAATCGGAATTTTTCTTAAGATTAATCTAATATATAAAATTCTCGTGTCGCGATTAATATTTATTTAGTCGCGATAACCGATTTTGAAAAAATTTTGTGTGCTTATCGGGTATATCTGAGAATCGGCCAATATTTATTTTTCATTCCCCTAAATATTAAGGGTGGTCCACTGATTAAAAATAACTAAAATTGTTGAACCATTATGACAAAATATCATGAAAAAACTGGGGTTATGAGTAAATAAAAAAAAATTGGGTTTAGTTAGAATAAGCATTTAATAGCCTATTTATTGGGTATTCCCGTACACATTTTGCTTAATATAAGGTTTCATTATACAAGTTTTACGAGCAAGCTAATCCCGTGTCCTACCTAGTACCTATTGTAAATATGCCTGAAAGACCTCGTAAAGCGAAGCCTTTCAAATTTAAGCAACCTATTTAGGTTAGGTTTATTGCCATAAACACGCGCAATCTAGCGTCAAAAGAGCATTTAGCTATTTATAGAATTCATACGAAAATAGTTATAATTAAAGTTCATTTTATAGTGTTTGATCATTTTATTAATATTTATCATTACCATAAGATAAATAAAATTAAAGTGTCGGTTTGTAATATCAATATAGTAGATTCTTACTGAAAGCATCCGATCAATATTTGTTCTCGAAACTGAATGAACGTATATGGAACTATGGATAGCCGAGTAAAGCGACTTCAAATCCGGTTCTCGCACTGATCCTGGTCTGATATTTTTACGTGCGAATCATCTCTAACATGATTACCATTTGTCTTACGTTGAAGTAAAACATCGTAAGGAAATCTGAGCCATGAGTGAACACCGAGGGCATGACTGAGAGAACCAAGCAACTTTTCGAAAGACATGGTAAGTCCGCCAACCCGCATTTGGTCAGCGTGGTGGACTATGAGCCAGCAGTGACACGTAAAAAAGGAACTGACACGAATATGGTTCTTATTTTTAATAAGTTAAGGAACAATATACATGTGTGTAAAAACGAGTATTATGTATATATAGAATACATATTACTTATTTTACCAGTAACCTTTTTAAAAGAAATTCAACTGCTGAAACAAATAAAATCCCAACAACATAACATTAATGGGTTTTGACTTTTGACCTCTCTTAGTCGCTCTTTGGAAGTAAAAGGATGAGCACACAAGTCAACATTTGTTTCGTTCAATCAGTATCTTTATTTCGTAATATAACAAGGTACTGCTGACTGCAAAGGAAAAAATCAAACATATGTGTAGAGATACTTTTATAGATAAAGACGTATTGAGATATACATATAAGGTGCTTATGTATACTCGTATTATATTTTTATTTACATATACGTATAATTCACATGTGTTAATAACTTAACTGTTAAGGGTTTAAGTAAATGCTTAAATAACTTACGAATTTAATGTTAGTACTAAGTAACCTTAGAAGCGCGAGTGATTTTCCCTATTTTCCAATTTTGTTTCTCCATAATAGCTCCATCGCTTACAACTTTATGAGATTGCTTGTAACTTATTGAGCAATCTATAAATATTCCAATTTCTTGCGCATCTCAAGAATATTTTCTTCGAATTACAAAGTCTTAGAAACGCGGGGCGCTGAAAATGTCAATACTATGTCAATTATTTGAGAGCTTTTTCAAATTAGAAGAGTAATATAATAAAAATGTTATTAGTATACTTTCTTTATAAATATGATACACTTATAATTAGTTCTGATAGCACGCCCCATCCCTGCGTAATTACTGCTAATATTATGTACTCTATATAGGGCAGATAAATTGCCTTAATTAAATTTGATCATAAAAATATGTTTAACGTAATCAAAGGCTTATAACTAAATAAGTTATTAGGCTTTGTTTACGTCACGTACATGAAATAAGACCGTAAGACAAGAGGTAATGAGGTTCGAAATGATTCGCACATGAAAATACGAGTATCAGAGGTGCGAGACCCAGATTTGAACCCACATCACTCTGTTATCCAAGCGAGCGCTTTACCACTGGGCTACCAGTATCTCAAAACATAATGATAATAATATTTATTAAAGTATATAAGTGAAATCTTAGCTGTTCAACCAAATAATCCTCATAAAGATCATTATTAATTATTTTATTCTGTTTGTAATATACTGAAGTCTGTCTACATGCATGCATCACTTTTTTATACATTGGCCCCGTCCCTGTAACCTATAAACAGATTATTTTTTAACAAAAATAAAAACCGACTTCATAACGTTGCAAACCGAAACTAAAAAGAAAAAAATAATAATTTTAATTAATTAGTTATTGTTGGAGTCGGTGCCAGCCAAGGACAGCTTTATCCTGCCTTTGCAATGAACTTTCGAACGGGTATTTTGATTATATTCTATTAAGATTATTTTGCTTTGGCTGGCACCGACTCCAACAATAACTAATTTTTTTTTATGAACACAAACCAAATGCTAAAGATAATAATAATTAAGGTAGACTAGAATTAAATATGATAAAAAAACATTATTGATAGCATATTATATTATACAAATTAATTAATTTATACATATATGCCTGTATTTGTTACATGTTATACGAAGAGACTCATTACACTTGAAACAGACGGTTCAATTTTTTTTAACTTTCTTTTTAGCTTATGTTTATTTTTATATGTGTAAATTGTTTGACTAATGCATGCGGTGATAATTTTGTATATATGTTACTGTATAAGCCCGAACGACGGTAAATCCTAAGATTTTCAAGTAAATCCTAAGATGCACCACCCCTTAATGGTAAAAGTCCGAACCGTTCTATGATCAACGTTTATTTCGGACTTTTACCACTATTCACATAGTAAATCTTAAGATTTACCTCAAAGACACGGTAAATGTTGAGATAAACAATACGTGTTCGGCGTATGGCCTTGTACTCGTGGCATTCTGCAGCCCTTCGCTACTCGTTCCATCTCCCTCTACCGTCTACGCTCGCCTTAGTCAATCGTTTGACACGTTAAAACTTTAATTCAATTCCTGTTTGTGTCTTTCTAAGTCTAAAAGTAATTTATAAACAAAAAGCGAGTTTGAATTGTTTTATGTTTGCGTTTTTAGTGTCTGGAAGTAATTTTTTATGAAAATGAGTGTAAACCATAGATTTTATGAATTAATGGACGAAATCGTGGCAAAGAATTAAGAAGTATGCATTGTTTTATTTCCAAAACCAACATTTACCAACCGTTACTGGTAAAACCTAGCATGTACTAAATTATAATGGTAAAAGTCCGATCAAATCGTTTCTTTTTCACATATTCTTACATTTACCGACTCGTGTTGGTAAATCTTAAGATTTACTGGTAGAACCTAAGTTTTACCAATATTCGGGCTTTTACAGTAACATATATGTATTTTGTAGATAGGTAATTATTCTGTATTTAGCAGGTTTTTAGTGTCATTCGGGTATTTAGACATCATGTAAGTTATTCCTTGTGCTATGATTGTGGTATACTTTCAGAATTATTTACAAACCGAATAATGTAGTAGAGGGTATGTAAACTTTTTGTACCAGTAGTTATGTAATTTATCTGCTGCAGTAGCTTATTTACCACCCTTAACATTTAGGGGATTAAAAATTTGCTAAGAGATCATCCTGTCATGTATCTGGGGGACCTTACAAGATTGTGTATGCGAGGAATCCGTTTAACATTTAGCGTTGTCCACGTGACCACACCTTTTATGCAAATGAAACTGAAATTTATCTACCAGAGGCTGATGTGGGAAAATCTAAGCCTATACATAAAAATCAAATTCCGTTCCTTAGCTCCGCTAAAACTGAGAAACTGCTGGACTGATATACATAAGTCATTCTTTTTATATTACGGTGGTGTAGTGGTGTGGACGATGGGCGGTGTGCCATGTGGGTTGCACCAGGTACTTCTCTGATAGTATATTGGAGCAACCTCTTGAATGTGGCCTGCTTCAATAAAACTGTCGTCGCCTGTCTCTGTCGCCTTATTAATAATGAGATGGTTTTAGTTTGTAGTACTCCATGGTACTTGTTTTGCCGGTGAGTCCCACTTTATATGTACTTCACTACACTTTATATTTTGGGTTTGAACATTAGCATTTACGTATTCATTTTAAACCTGATCACTTCGACCTGAAACATGATTGCATGAACTGATGTCTCCAATATATTATTATATAATGCTTGTGTCAGCCATTCATGCACCCGACCATCAATGACACTGGTTTCATCGCGCAATTTCCTGTCTCAAATCGTGTCATGTGAATGCTCTGGCTATGTCAGAAAGATGTTATATCCCATGTATGTGGATGGTAATATGTGTAAAGAGTTTACTTAAATTTACTTAAATATATATTATATAAATTTATTTACAAAGAAATCAATTGTTATATATTAAAAAAAATTCTTGAAAGTACAACGTCAAAGTAAGTATATAAGAAATTGTAATGAAACGCTGAATAGTCACAATATGACACAGATCGCAACGTACAAAGAACCACTTGAAATAGCAATAAACAAGTTAGAACACAACAAGAACTATATCGAAATAATAGTAGGTATGCGTATTCCAACTAGCGTTGGAATATTGCGTGTCAACGCTTCCAAGATGGCTTCAAAGTTTTATTGAGTTCTAGAAACAGTTACTGCAGTATCACCGTAAGCACCAACGGCACGAGATTTAATTTAAAACTATCGCCTGTTTATGGTTCTACATTGTACATAATATAGTGTTTTACATGTTACATAAGGTTGTCTTATATATTCAATAAATAATACTAAAAGTAGTAAGCAGCTAGTTTAACTGCCTTGGTGGTGTAGTGGCTAGAATGGACGGACACACATTGTAAGGTCCTAAGTTGGAGTCCCAGGTCGGGCCAAATTTAGTTATTGAGTCTTTCTGTTAAGTAAGCCTCAGTAACAGTTCGAAGTTAGAAAGTTTGTGATGTGTCACCTCCGTGCCTCGGGAAGTGGGTCTTGCCCCACTCTCACTGGTCGTGTCAAATGGTCATCCCACCGGAGTATGTCATTGACAGGAATAGAGAGTGCACTTGTGTCTGCGCGTTCACTTGTGCACTATACTATGTCCTGCGCAGTTAACTAGTCTCAACGAGATTTAAGGTGCCATGGCCGGAATCGG
Organism: Boloria selene; assembly: GCA_905231865.2. Classification (NCBI taxonomy): domain Eukaryota; kingdom Metazoa; phylum Arthropoda; class Insecta; order Lepidoptera; family Nymphalidae; genus Boloria; species Boloria selene. Next base: position 8,086,829 of record HG993133.1, read on the forward strand.
TCGGAGAACATTATTATTAGTAGGTAAGCAGCATTCCAAAAATAACGAAAAACATTCAGATGAACATTCAAACATAAAGAAGAAGAATAAAGGAAAAGAACTAAGAAACATAGACATTACTGGCATTTACATAACACCAGCGACTCGCCCGCGCTTCGCTCGCATTCGTAGTTCGTTCGTATGCTATAGATTGAATACATATCCGGTGAGTCCCACATAACCCACCTGGTGATATGCGTAACTGAATTTCCCACTGTTAAAAAAATGTCCAGCTCTCCAACTACCTCAACCACACAAAGAATTATGCTAATCCGTCACTCAAATGCGACGTCGATGAATGAAGGACTAACAAACAGAAACACTTTCACATTTATAATATTATAAACTATACTTCCGATTGTATATAAAATACTAGCCTTTCCTACGGGTTCGCTCGCGTTCTAAAGGCTGGAAACCAAATAGCAGAGCTACCGGCGGCCCTTTTCCCTCACGACCGCCCATGTCTTGCACCAGTCCTCCACGCCCATGTCCTCCACGCCCGCGTCTTGCACGTGGTGATCATTATTTTGTTGCGGAGTTACGTTAAAACTATGATATTTCCTAAGATATTCATTGAAATCAAATGATGCCAAGAGCAATTTTATTCAAAATTAAATATTTGTGATGAGTAACTTATTTATTTAGGTAAGGATTAATACCAGGTTTATAAAAACATCTTTGCAAATAATGCATTGTCTTAAAACAAATTTAATTACAATAAAAAAGGTTATAGCGAGTCAACCTTAAAAGATAAGCATATGTTATTGATGACTTTTTTTAGAACTTTTAAAGGGAAAAAATTCTGTCATACATGATTTTTGCATAACTTAAACCGTTTACGCAGCGTACGCGACGGAAACTCTCAAAAGAAATATTTTTCTCCCGTTTTTGCAACATTTTTCCATTGATGCTCCGCTCCTCTAAGTCGTAGCGTGATGTAATATAGTCTTTCTCGATAAACGGACTATCTAACACAAAAAGAATTTTTCAATTCGGACCAGTAGTTCCTGAGATTAGTGCGTTCAACCAAACAAACTCAACAATACCTATGTACAATGTGGCCACGTAATAATTTTACTATAAGTTTATGTGTTTTTTATTTGTAGCTCTGGTTTCTACAATTTTATTAATTATTTTGTTACTCATACTCCTACTTTATTAATATATCAAAAGGTATTGATTTATAAAGCTTGTTGAGATCGAACAATCTTGTTAAAAGTACGGCTAAAGTCAAGAGTTTCTTGAAATATAAAAGCTTCAACTTTGAAGTATTTCAATTCTTTTATGATTTACTTAGTTTATTACTTACTTCGAAAATTAGGAAACAGAAAAATATAAAATCTACTACTATTACTAATACTCTATCTGTGCCTACTAGCCTAAGCTAATATGTTTAGAATACAATGTCGAAATTATAATTAATTAAACGTTTACGTATTAAACAAATCCCACATTGCCAACTAAAGTATTATCTCTAAATTAAACAACAAAAAATTCAAATGAAAAAATAAATCTGTGTGGAAATCTCTTTTAAAATCTCCATTAATATTAAATTGAATGTTTGTTCTTTTGCCTAAACCATTTTCTAAATCATTCACTCCTAGGGGCGACCTGAAATGAAAAGTGAATTTATAATTAAGCACTTCTATTTCCTACTTTAACTTTTTATTCTTTAATATAATTATAAATTGTAATTGAGTAGCCTGGAGGCTATTAATACTTATAATACCATGCTCAAGGGCTGAATCTTCTATGGAACCTTTTGTTATACTAATATTATAAAGCTGAACAGTTTGTGTGTTTGTTTTTTTTTGTTTAATTGAACGGGCTAATCTCAGGAACGATTGATTTGAAAAATTCGTTTTGTTTTGGATAGTCTGTTTAGCAAGGAAGGCTATAGGCTATATATTCCATCACGCTACGACCAATAAGAGCGGAGCATCAATGAAAATTGTTGCAAAAACGGCGTGCGTTACTTCTACGAGGTATCATACCGCTAGTATATTATAACCTTAAAGACACAAATCCTGTTTATTTTATAAACCAACCTAGCATTATAAGCTTTTTAGACGATTTCTGGAATCTGAAAGCATTAAAAGCTTATAAATAGAATAAGATTTGGTGTAACCTTTGGTGTGTGTCATTTAGACGAGGAACAATGAAATTTCAGGTCGGTATTTATAGTACCTAGCTGCTATGATAGAACTACCTCACAAGCAAAAATTACGAAGATACCAGTTAAAACGTATGAAAATTACGTTCCTATTAGTATTTTTTTATTCACGTTAATAACTTATATAACTGACAACTTTGCCTAACTTCGCTCGGCTAAGACATTAAGGTTGAATTAAACTATTGTTTGTTTGATTGGTTTTGTAAAGAGGACAAACATAATTTATTTAAATGGTTAATTAGAATATAATATTAATAGGAAACTTAACATAATAATTAAGTAATATTAGGTATACTGCTTTAAAAATGTATGTTAAGAAAAGAACTTATGACTCGTCCGTTAGAATCAATATTAGAATTGGCCCCTCATATTGTTGCTAGAACTATTTTCTGATAGACAGTTACATTGTTAAGCTAATTATTTTTTAAATTCTTATGCGTCAGTTTTCAAGTAAAATAACACAGTAATTGATATATATATACCTATATTAAGATACGACATTATTTATACTTTTTAATAAAGATTACAAAATATTATGCAACATATAAAATTTTTGCTAAATAATGAAATGGCACGCTAGCATCCAAGCTTCCGGAAGGTCTTACGGAATCTTTAAGAAAAAAAAGTAATTAAAATAAAAATAGAAAAAAACATTTGTTTTCCAACTTTAGTCCCGATATTTAATGCCGAGAAAAATAATTTGTATAATATATATGTATAATATATATTTTAAACATTTTAAGCATAATAAACCAATAAGAACTTAAAGACCCGCTCGGGAATCTTAAAAAGCTTTTAGAATAAATCTAATTTTACACTATACCTGCTTCTTGCTGAAACTTGCACTTACACATTTTGCATAAAAATTTGAATAAAATAGTAAATTAGAAAACTAAAAAAAATAAATGTAACACACTCAAAGCTTATACTTCGTTCAATCCCTATCAAAGAAGGCAAGCACTTATAAGATTTAAAGGTCACGAAAGAAAATCTTCCGGGCTTGGGACCAGATATCGAATTTCGGGCCCGTAACAATTTATTATATTTGATAACGGATAAACTATTCTCAGGTAGTTCCACCGATTGCTTTCTTTTGTTGTGAAATTTTATATGGCAGTGTAGTTGAAAAGTTTAGTAATTATTTTTTAAGTTTGCTTTACCTATTTCTATGTGATTTTAAAATATATTAGGATCAAATAATCAATACAGCTCTAGCTTTCAAATGATGCTCATTTTGTATATTTTCAATATATGTACTTATTTTCTTTTGAAAATATTGATACTAATAAACCAAAATTATGATAAACATAATATTTTGTAAAAAAATGTGATATGTTTGTTGTAGATAAACAATAAAAACTTCAAAAAAGAAATCCTGAATGAAAAAGCTGATCCTACTACATATATATTATACCAGATACCTATTAATATTTTGTGTTTGTCTTAATTTTTTACGCAGGATCTAGCTTTATAGTAATCTTGCAATACAAAGTGAAGTATAAGTTAAAAAAATAATTAAGCCGTTATACTATTCCGACCCTTGAAAAGAATTGTTTAACCATATTTCTCTATTCCGTGATCAGAGCGTTTTTTTTTCAGTAATGTGCAAGTGCATCTCTTGTTCCTAGTAATACATTTGTTATTATTTTTTAATGCTTACTATTTGTATTTGTATGAAAAAAATGGACTATCTCGAAAAATATATGTATAGAATATAAATTCCAAAACGGCAAAATATATTTATCTATAAGAACATTGTGTGAAATTTTATTATATTTCTTAAAAAAGATTTACACAAATATTATTTATCCGAACGATCTGCAATGTTGGCGTCATGTTACACTATGAATTATTTATTTGCGGTAACTGCGGTACAGCATCCGACTTTAATATCACGATCATCTGTTAATTGTTTTGGAGACTGCACTCCGAAATTCAGAAATGAGATTTAACCTTCATGTGATTCATTAATAACATGATATGTGCAAATTATATAATAATTTTACAAAACTACCTTGAGATATTATAATATCAATGTTTTTTTAATAGTATATACTCGTAGTATTATTTCATTTGATTGTTATTCACAGTCGGTTGATTAATAAAATATTTATGATATTTAGCATTGGACATACGTAAGTACATACAAATTCTATTATTAACTAACTCCGTTAGTATAAGCATAGTAAAAAGATGTCATTCTTTTTACTATGGTATAAGTTGTATACAAACTTTGATTTTTTTATTATTATTCTAACATACAAAAAAAATGCCGAAATAGTCCATCCATTCTCTATTCGATATTAACATTCATTTTTATTTATATACATTTGTTAGTATTTAACATATAAAACAAAGTAATTTTTAAAAAGGATGCAAGTATTTTTTTAATAAGTTTTAAACCGTAGGACTGTTAACTTCTTAAAGTTGATTACATTTAATAATTTAATTATTCATCCTACAGATAGCTTAGGTCTCAATAAAGAATTTTTATTTTTTGTTTATAATTTGTATAAATAATTCTAGCAGATACACTAATAAATTATTAATAGTGGTTAAACTTTAATAAAAATAATATTTCTACATATACATGTACGTAATACTTTTACTTTTCTGTACATTGTAAGTATGACTTCTATATTTTCAATGGCTATATCATTGCAGCAAAACATATGTCAGGTATAAAAATATATGTAAGCTAGATTTTAAACGAACGAGAAGGTTAAGAAACGAAGTCATTAAATATGCAATTCCAAAGTAAAAGAATCTTTGTATCAGCATTTTTTTCTGCCTTTCTGTAAAAAGCCCAAAAATAGCTTGTGCAAATCGCCCACTTGCTCGTTTCTTAAGACAAGAAAAGGTAATTTTGCTGATTGTTTTTATGCTACCGTTTCTTTTTTGTTTCAATATAAATGTACTAATTTTAGAATAAAAAATGCCGGGTTCCTTTTTATCTTTTTAATTTTTAAGAATTGAAAGAAAGCCTTTGTGACAAGTCTAATTAACAGGCTTATTTATAAGCCTGATTAAAAATGACATTTTTTGAACTTAAAAAAATAACTATGTAAAGTACATCTGTAAGATAATATGTCTGAAACAAAACCTTAGCATCGTGTGAATTTACATTCTGCATTTGGCACAAAGCATCTATGGTAGTATTATTCAAAGCACTGTTGTTTATCTTCATAACAATCGCGTATTCATGAAAAACGCGCTCTACACTTGTATCAAAACGTTTTGTGCTACGTCGAATAACGAACGTTAATGTCTACTACTAAATCTGAGCATGAAAACTATTATCTTGAAATATAATGAAAGATGAAGAAAATGTAACCAATGTAGAATAAATGCAAAGACAAAAATAACAAGTTTCTCATATATTATTTATAATGGCTCGATGATTATGATTGTTTTTGTTTGATTATTTTTCTTTGTTGATTGTTACGAAATCCAGCTTAACAATATGTACTCTACGAAAATTACCGATTAAAAATGGCCTAAATTTTATTGAAGTGGCCCAAAAATTATGTATAGAATCGGCCGCATGAGCACAAATATATACAGTAAGTTGCATAGTGACATCCAAGGACCGGAAACGAAAACGCCGGTCGTCAAGAAGCAGGACGGGATAATGGGGAAATAATGACTTACATCGCAAACATTATTTAGTGACAACCTTTATCTTCGTGTTTAATAATTATGAATGTATATAAAGGAAGTCGAATTTTATGAAGATCTTGTCTAAGTACAAGATACCTATTGTTTGAGCCCCTTAGATCCGAAGGGATTAAGTTTTCAGAGCATTAATAAATCGTCTAGAACTAGTAATGTCATGTTGAAACTCGTAAATACAGTAAATGTATTCATTTATTTTCACTAGGCGTCATAACTTATATCACAATTATAAAATCGTGTTAAATGAATTCCGAAAAGGCTATCGAAACATTTTCACAGGCATAAAATAAAGTGTTCAAACTTCGATGTTCATAAAAAATAAAACTCTACAATGCAAACATACTTCCAAAAAATATTGCTTTTTCATAAACGAATGAATTTTCATGAACAAGAATTTAATTTGAATGTACTTTTTAATCCTAAATTACCGTTATGTGGGTGTAAATTTTACTACTTTTAATGAATAACGAATAAAATAACGACAAGAAAGTTCACTAAAATGATAACAGATATTGATTTAATATTTTTGAAATATTTATGACAATTCGCCGGCAGGGTGTCCAGGTTTTTTACTTTGCACCTGTGTCTTAAAATAGTCTAAACATCATTTTGGCTAAGCTAATAGCGAAAATAAAAATAGGTAATTAAAAATTAACTACAGAGATGGCACGCCAAGACTGATTACACCACTCCAAAAGATTTAAAATACTCCAAATTAAAACGTTTGTTTTATCTAAATAGTAGACATATAACACACAAGTAAAATAGCTTTATTATAACTGCGATGAATACGGAAGTGTACTCGAGAGAGAAGTGACATCAGAGCTCGTTTGTCCATAGTCATATAGTTTCCGGTGTTGACGAGCGAGCATCGGAATGTAGTCATTATAACGCTAGATTTTTTAGCTCAGCTATTAAATCTAAAATTCACATTAAATAAAATTTTAATACACAGATTTAATAACGTTTTAAGAATAAGCTATTTTAATGAAGTACACTTTTTAAATTCATTCAGCATAGACTTATATGTGGGTACTTAAAAATTAGTTTAAAAGTATTTATCACTCTAAATCACTGAATTATATGAAGTAGTATGTGTTAATCGGAATTTAGTACGAATTATATCATTAGCAATTTAGTTGTTCAAAGTTTTTGTTTAATATCAATCTAAGTATAATACGCATATTTTACAAGTTATATATATATGGACTGATAATGTAACTTGTCATTCATTTAAATACTTGTATAATAAAATTCGTCCAAAGTGAAGGTAAAGGAGCTACTCGTTGTCGTATTGATTTACCTATTATAGCGTTTAACATATAGTTCAATTAACTATTTTTGTACCTATTCCATGATTTTTGAGTAGCAAGATCCATTTTGTTTTCATTTTTTAACTAAAATTATTTATATTTTATCACCCTTATTGTATCTCGAGCATGTGATACAAAAAATATATCAAATACGGCACACGTATATTTTTAAACTTCTACATCGGACTGATTTATGAGAGAGTAAACTGAAAATCTTTCTATTTAAATAACTTATATCAAATTATAATTTCAAGTGTTTTCAGAGCTTTCTATATCATTTTAGTGCTTAAGTAAAATTTCAACAAAATTAAGTACCAAAAGTAAGTTAATTAAGCACCACAAAGTGAAAAAATTAAAGCCTTTGACAGTTTTCTATATGAATTAAATTTAAATCATGTTTTGAATTTGAAATTTACTAGATAATAAGCTTGAGAATACCACTTACAAAATATTTTTTTGGTTTCAAAACTAACAACTCCCGTAAAATGTTCAGTATTTTGGGTTTATTACGCTGCTTTGCACATATTATATTAATGGTGCTACTTGCATAAGCATTTAGCAGTACTCTACAGTCTTGATAAAACCACTACCTAATAAAAAAATATATTGTACTGGCCATATTATAAACATCAGTGTTTCCTTAAAGTTTTGAATATTTTAGATATACTATGTTACAGCCATAGCCTATTGGCCGACACTTTGAGCCGTATTACCATAGTAAAAAGAGTTCTTTATACTATGGTATTACGCCCTATGTTATTAGAAAAACTACACAAGGATGTCACTGCTATCGTCATTAAACGAGTAAAATGAGTAAATATATCATTTTGAAATTAGCTAAACGTGAGATACGACAGACGTACAATAAATATGAAAAATAATTTTAGAAGATTAATGTTATAAGATTTTAGTATTATATAATACTTGTGCAAAAATACAGTATGCTATAACAAAGAATCCTTTGTTATCAAAATAAAACAAAGCAAGCGATGTATCTGGAGGAGCTCGTCTTAGACCACTACAGAAAATTTTGTACGTCGGCTGAGAGGTACTCTGTGAGAACCAAATTACAGCTAGCCCCTAAGGCGCATTGTACCCTTGTCAAGATACTTTGAGCATTATTCTTGTAATACCTTAATTACAATTTACTCTACTAATTGTCTTAATACCGAGTACAATTTTTTTAAAGTATATGTTGTTGACATACGAATACGATTTCAAGCTTTTTATACGACATCAAGTATGTTATTAATGATAGAATTCTTCTGTTGTACGAGTGCAATAATTTATCAAGAAACAGTCTCGGTTTCTAGGATTTTATCTATGACTCTCAACGTGATAAAGTACTAACTTACTGAAAGCTGACGTTAACAAGTATGTTATTTACATTCTGCCTCCCGGAACTACGAGTACAACTCTACATGTAATAAATTGTAACTTACTCTATTGTCACAGCATTATGAGGAAACCATTTGATGATATAATATAATATAATATAATATATAAAATATTTAATAATTGTAAAGGAACTATCTTTTCGGAATTTCTTTTTAATGTATTATGTGAAAATACTTAAAATTAAAAAGTCTAAGAATTCTGTTGAACGGGAGTGGAACTACGGGAAATGCTAGTGCGAGTACATATATCTATATAATCTATTTTCATGTTTTTAATTTATTTTACTTGAATTTTTTATGTCCCTCATAACGGAATAAAATCTAATTTCTTATGTAATTTATTTTACTTGAATTTTTTATGTCCCTCATAACGGAATAAAATCTAATTTCTTATGTAATTTAAAGTTATCACAGTGAATATTTACGTATGAGATTTAATAAATATACCCCGTATAGGAAAAAGGTTTTTCCGTCGCAATTTATATTGTTTCATTCATATCTCTAAACACGCGTACGCCACATTTATGGGCTCGCTAACAAAAGGAAAAATACTTATATTATAAGCACTCCTCTCATAACCTTGACCTATATTACAATATGACGTAAATCAAAGTATAAAATTCCGTAGTAACTAGTATTTTATAGTATATTTTAATGACATATAATGACAATATAATATGTATGACTATCTAGCAGAATTGCCAAGATAATATACTTAATTTATATATGAAGGGTAGAAAATAATAAAGTTTAAAAAAATCATATGGAACTAAAACTGCACTGCATCCTTAATTAGTTTTAAATAAAAGCAAAACTTTTATTACTAATTTACAAGGATATACCTATTAATAATAAAAAACCATCTTAAAATAAATAAAGATCCGTACGAAAGCCACAGCTGTAAAATATCTAGCTTCATACGAAGCACGTAGCAGATCAAAGATGAACTCGCCGAATATTATTAAGGTCACGACCCTCACTGAGGGTCGATTAAGTAAAAGATATAGACGTACTCATCGAATTTTATTGAGCTTGACTACCGGGCGTCGTTATGTCATCACCATGAGCATCAATTCAATTCATATCGAAAAAGACCATATCATGTAAACACTTGAAAAAATAATTTTACCCTTTTAATCTTTACCCTTCACACGCCTATTAATTACCTTGAGTAATATCCGTATCTATCTCTTCTAATTAATATCCTCTTTGTTATTCCACTAAAGTCATATCTACTGCTATATTAGCATCAGTATTCGACGCTTTGTAATGAGTTTATTCTGCCAAGTGAAATGTTATGTTTATATGCGAGAACACGAAGTACGAACTGTCGTGACACGAGGAAGGAAATTAAATTTTATGCTCCGCTCAAAAAATTACATGAGCAAAATGTTTTAATTAAACAAGAGCACCCCATTTTAAAAAAATCAATTAGTTTCCTCGTAGCTTAATTAAAATTATCGACATGTAAAATGCGGTCGTCAGTATACGGTTTTTTACCACCAGATTTTTGTTAGAGTAATATTATTCCTCTTTTTAATTCTGTATCACTACATAGTATAAAACAAAGTCGCCTTTTCTGTCCCTATATCCCTATATCCCTATGTGCGCTTAAATCTTTAAAACTACGCAACGGATTTTGATGCGGTTTTTTTAATAGATAGAGTGATTCAAGAGGAAGGTTTATATGCATAACTAGCAGATCCCGCGGCTTTACCTGTGCTAAATCTAGGGAAGAGCCCGAGCGAAGCGAGGGCGAGTCGCTAGTACATAATATAAAAAAGTTCTAACTGCGTAGTATCATAAACCTACATTATATAAATTTTCTTGGAAAATCTTACTGAAATAGACATTAAGCATTATCGATACAGAAGCAGAACTTATAGTTGTTAGAACTTTTTACTTTAATACAACATTAACAAACGTAATAACAAATTTATAATATTTTAATCGTAATTGTATGAGACGTTTAAAAATACATTTTTTTATACTGGTATGAGTAGTTTCTAATTTTACTTTAGGTGTACTTTTAATTCATTTCAAAACTTTTTTAATTTTAGTTTAATTTGGCGCTGCCTAAGCGTAACAGGCCTACGCGAAAGCTACGCGTTCGTTAAATTCACTAATAAACCTCTTACTAAAAATATTTTATTTAATATCGATTTATTTCAACGAATAAATTAAAATTATATAAAATCACTATCAAGACTATCTTCTAAATATATAAAACCGAAAGGTCAAGCACTCATCGCGAAATATCGAAAACCGCTTGACATATAAGGATGAAATTTGGCAGGGAGGTAGTTTATAGTATAGTGTACTTGCGACAGGGCCGGATTTTCGCAAGTTTATATGAAAGTCGTTCATTTTTTGTGCTACAATCTTTAAAATTGGCAAATGGTACCCATTGACGAACCCGAGCGAAGCAGGAGTCAGTCACTAGTTAATTTTACAGAATGTAATTGGCTGAAAGTGAAAAAATGGCAATTTATTACTTTGCTTGATCTATGCAAAGTAAATGAAATCATGAAATATATGATTGTGCTAGAAAGAGTTCTTTCAAAATTTTTTCTCTTTGTTTCTTTTAATCCTTAGTAAAGTATTTGAAGAAATTAGAACACTTTTAGCGTCATAAAATGAAATATGTTATACAACTGTTATGAATCCATACATTTGTATTGTTTTCATCAACATTGATTTGAGGAGCGCCAGTAGAGACGCGCTTGCTTGAGAAACCGAGTGACGGTTAAAATACGGGTCTAAAATTTTTATGTGCGAAGCATTTCCAACATGCTTACGACTTCTCTTATAGTGAAGGAAAACATCGTGAGAAAACCTGCATTTCTAAGAAAACCTAGAAAATTCTCAAAAGATATGTAAAGTTCGACAACGCGCACTTGGCCAGCGTGGTGGCCTGTTCCCCCTCTTTTTGAAGGAAGGTACTGTACCAGCAGTGAGACCTTTTACTACAAAAGGCTCAATAAAAAATACGTACACACATACATTAATTTAAACGAGGTGCCATTTAAATAGAACGCGGACGCGCGAAAGATAATAATTAACGTCAGAAATAGACATGTTTGTAGGGTTGTAATTACTCGTTCTAGTTTATATTTAGAAAAAAGCGGAGACAGTTTCTAAAAAATTATTATAAAAGTAACTATTTTCTAAAACGTTCTTTTAAAATAAATGTTTAAGACCGATAGCAACCCTAATAAAATACCCCTTCGATAACTTTAAACATGACATGATATTGTTATTGATATCATTCTAAAATTAGAAATTTAGAGAAATAAATCTATACATATAAATAAAATTGGAGTGTATGTTTTAAATTTCAAATTAACAGCTTTACACTACATACATATGAAATTTTATACGATACTAGCAACAAAAAAGCATTTTTTTAAATTTTTGTCTGACTGTCTATCTGTCTGTTTGTTGCGGCTAATCTCTGAAACGGCTAGACCGATTTTGACGGGACTTTCACTCGCATATAGCTAATGTTATAAGGAGTAACTTAGACTTTTTAACAGATTTTAAAAAAGGAGGAGGTAGAGATTTGAGATTGAGGTAGAAATTTTCTTTATTTAACTAGCGGAATCCGTGGCTTCGCTGACGCTAAACGTAGGGACAAACCCGAGCGAAGCGATTATGTCTGGACATTAACACACATCGCTATCTAGTTCCATGGTAAGCTACGAAGCTTGTGTTACGGATTCCAGATAGTTGATATACACTACACATACTCGTATAATATATCTTTAAATACATACATATTATAAATATATAGTAGAATAACTCATGTCTTAAGCTATTTTTCAAGTTAGAATGAATGCGAAATAGCAATTCGTGGATTTATTTGTACTTTGTAAAACTACCTATTTATTCGAAGTTTTTAAAGTCCTCCAACACAACAACTTGGTTTTACGTCACTTAGCATCTACAGTTTTCTGTGTTTCGCTGGACATTTCGAACCTTTCTGAATACCACTTAGACACGGCATAGAATAAATGTGTAAATGTATTAATTGTTTTAATATATGTATATATATAACATTTATTTTACTAATAATTATCATGTATATTTTTTATTTTGTCCAAAAACTGAATGGTTACGAGTATATTATAAAATTTATAACATATAAATTAATATATTAATTATGTTAATAAGACAGAGGTAGCCCAGTGGTAACGCGCGCGCTTGGATATCCTTGTGATACGCGTTCAAATACAGGTGTCGCACCTCTGATATTTTCTTGTTCGAATCATTTCTATCATGGTTACCACTTGTCGTACGGTGAAGAAAAACGTCGCGAGTGTATTGTGTATTTATAACTGATAACATAATATATTTTTGAATAAATCTTTAATATGCGTTTTTCTTAACTTTGCAGTTCAAGAAGGTAGGTAGATTTTTTCAATTTTGATCAAAGTATATTAAATATTGTCAATAAAAATAATAAAAATAATGAACATTTGCTAACGTAAAATATAGTTACATACACCATGTAACTTTTATAATTAGACACTGAAACAGAAGCTAGAGGCGAACACACTTTTCTTGTCTCTGTGTAATTTATTTTGTACAGCAATGTAATTCTAAACTATTGAATTGAAAAATATTATATTATTGCAAACTGCGAATTCGATTTAAGCGTTCGCCGTTCACATTCAATTTGTATAGTTAAAACTTATCTACTCGTTTTCTAGGTACCATTGTTGTTTCGAAACAATATATCAGATTTTTTTCAAAACGCAATATTTTTACAAACCAATACCTTTTTGTTTACCGTACAGAAAGTTCTATTATAAATTACCACGATTTGGCTTGTTTGGCACATTCATAGCTGTTGTGGTAGTGCGAAGGTACTGTAATAACTAGAAGTATTCATGGTGCACTATGCAGCCACGAAGTGCCCCAGAACACGCTATGCATTCAACCATTTTACACGCGATGTTAAAATCCTACAGCGGTAATACATTACACACATTTAAAACAGGTTACAAATAATCTTTTTATCCTTTATAATTATATATATAAAAAATCTTTTAAAATGGTAACGCTAGATGACATGGGACGTACCACTTACACGTCCACGAACAAAGAACCAAGAAAACAACGAACCCAAGTTAGTGGCATCGAATCATTATACAATACTAGTGATCTCTGCCTTTGAAGGACTTTCATACAAATCCGGGATCCCAATTTTTTTACGCTCTTAGCGAGCTTAGACATCTAACTAAAGTAATTCCACTAATTCCTAACTAAAATAATCTACTTCCCTGCCAATTTTCAAAATACGTCAAGCGGTTTTCGATATTTCGTGATGAGTGATTGACCTTTCGCTTTTATATATTTAATTACTTTTACTAAACCAAAGATACAGGTAATAAAAGCAATTGACTTCTTTGCATTCTTTTATTTGATTCCTCGAAAAAAGTGTGTTTATCGTTCCGTGTTTCGTCCCTACCCTGTACAAACCATCAACTGTTTTGTCTTTTATGATACCTAAAACATTTCGAGCGTCTCCTTTAGCTCTGTCGAAGCTAGGAATAGGTATGGTTACAGTTTTTCCAATCACGATTGGCGGAAATTTTTGTTCAGATATTTTTTTCATAACATTAGCCTGAGCTTCAAGAGCTTTAATTGCCTTTTCTTTATTTTTTTTTTATTTTCTGTCTATGCATAACGCATGCATGTTACTTTACTTCCGAAGCCTTCATAGTCTGCACCAAGTGTGCTATCAGCGCACACAATATGTACGACCTGATTACTTCTAGGATCGACTAGGCAAGGCCCGAAACAGATTGTTTTAGTTTCGACGTTTGACTGAAAAGTTCGGAACTTCTAGGTTTGACTTAGTCAAAGGCCTAAATTAGAATATACTTTGGGGTTTGCCCGAAGGCTTTTGTCAAACCTAGGATAAACGAGTCATTCCGGGAAGAGACTGCATATCGTATATACCTTTGACTATGACATAATATACTGCAAATTATGTTACTATTTCTCAAAGTACATGAAAAAATTAAAAAAATATTTCTTTGCTAGGAAACTTTATTTTATATTTTATTATTTCGTTTTTATTATTCGAGTACAAAAACATCATGTATAATCAAAACCTATTTTTCTTTCATTATTATAACATTAATGTTTGCATCTGAAAGACAGAATCCATAAATACTTTACATTCCCTTTTTTATCAATATCATCAATATTCTAATCTATTTTCCTGATCGTAAACAGACCTACTTACATAATATAACAATACCAAAACTGCCAACCTTTTTATGAAGTAAATAGAGAAACTTTCTACAATGGATTGAGAAATGGATGCTTAAAATAAGAAATAATAAGAGTATACAGCAATAGTACAACTTTTAACTTTTTTTAACAGTTTGCACTTTGCAGTGACATCGTGTATTATTGACCTAGTAATTGTTAAAGTATGAAATAAATAAAACGCCATAATAAAGTCATGTTAAAGTTACTAACTCAGATGATAGATGAGCTGTTTGAGAATGTAGGTTAAGTCAATATGTGGAAAAAATTACACACCTTGTCGGGGCCAAGTACTAGAGTCAACACAGAATATATGGAATCAAAATATATTTTCACCATTAGATTAGTATTGATGTTAAACTTATAAGGGATCAGTATTTTTGTTCAAATTTATATTTCCTAGTACTATGTGGACCGACGTTAACTGAAGCTGGATAGTTACGTAAGCTATTTATCCTGGTACATGAAATGTTACCCGTGGGATACTCTCTGTGGCAAAAAGTTGCTTAGGGACTCGTACCAAGGACGTCACTAGTAGATAATAGATGACTTGGTAGAGTACATAAAAATAGTAACATTTTTTATACTAGCTACAATCTGTTCCAATGTTATGTTTACGTTTGTTTATTTGTTCATTTTTCACGTCAAAAGAAGCAATGGAATGATGTAACTTTTGTATGATTTATACGAGTACATATGTATCTAGGGAGAGAAGGGAGTTAAAGAGTAACATACCTAGCTATCGTAGTTAGGTATCGTAGGTTTTTTTCGCAAGTATATCACTATTCTCGCAGGAAAATACCTTATAATATTTAACACAATGAACAATTATTGTAGAAGCGTTATATTATATTAAAAGTAAGTTACTAAAATAAAATCAAAACAAACTTTCGTGTAAAATCGCTTAGTAAATCTTGACCTTCTCCTTTTGTTTACTTCAGCAAATCTATTGAATAAAACTTATGTCGCATTCGACAGCGTTGGATAAAAGCTCGCTTAGCACGAGGTTGGGTCGAGATAAAAAACCAAAAGATAGTTACACTCGTGCCTTATCGATATCTCGACCTGCGTTAGTAGCTCGGGGCTAGGCGCTTTGTCATACTGTTAACGTCTGTTTGCACCTACGCTGCCCTTCACCTTAATGACGCAACTAAAGAATTGATGAGTTTCATTTATACTTATAATAAAATGTCTTTTTGAGAAATGTATAATGGAGATCAGTATAAAAAGATCTAATATATAAGATATATAAATATATAAACAAGATAATATATAAATAGACATAAAATGCAAAATCTTAATTAAATATAACATTTGATATAAATCATTAAAGCCGTTAGCGAGATAATTACAACAGTACAAGAATTGATAAATAAATATAAAGTGTTTGTTTGTAACATTTACTTAACAGCGTTTTATTAAATGCATAATATGTACCTAAATATGTCGGTTTCCGCTATGTAATTTAGGGCAATTTTAAAAAAATAGAATTCCTCCCGAAAATATAACGCGGGACGAACCCGAACGAAGCGAGGGTGAACCTGTAGTATAAAATTTGACTATACGGGTAAAGTCCGTAGAGTAAACACTCGTATATTTTAACAATCCATATAACGTATGCAATTATCGTTACATTATGCTAAATAGAGCAATGTTCAAATGTCTGTGTGTTTGCGATAGAGTCGATAATGTTCAGGTAAACTGTACATAATGTTATTTTTCTTCGCACCAGTGCACGTGTGAAGCTCTATTATCCAGAAGCAAAAACAACATAACGCAAACGAGATTTCACGCTTCAATATCATTACATATTGATATATGAGAAACTACAGCAAAGGAGATGACTAATTTATAACTACGATGAAAAGCGTACCTATAGCAACGTTGCTAAACAAACCCTTTTACTTTTATTACAAATTATTCTAATTTTGACGTATCAATACGTCTAATTTTGAATACTGAACATATTTACAGGTGTTAGAAGCTAAAATTATTTCATATATTTTTTCATCACTAACTACAAAATTCAATAAAAATGATGATGTCTGAAAGTGGTTCATTTCTATCATCTTTTACAAACAACTTTTATAACAAATGTTAAATGATTCATATCATAAAACTAGGTAAAACTTAATTAATAATTATGTGAACGGAGCCACGAACGAAAAGCAGTTTCACATATAGAAGTAAATTGGACAAAAATTTAAATGGTCGCTAAATAAAAACCAAATTAAGTTCTACAAATTTTTAATTATGAATTAATTAGTTGCGGGATTGGGTTTAAATCTAAAATTAAAAATTAACTTTAAGCGTTTGCGAACTGTTTGTGAAAGTAAAACTTCTGGTGTGAGCCGGGTGCGGGCTGGTGAGACTGAAACTGAGATATCATTCCAAATTATAATACTTTATTAGAATTACGTGAATCTCACTAATATAATGAATTCTAAAATAATTTAAATGGAGGCTATTTGTTACTCAATAACCCCAGAACCCTAAATGTACCTGTGCTAAATTCGGCACAGAAATTATAGTCTTGAATAGCATATAGGACACTACAGTTCTTGAGGCATAAGATCAGCTTTGCTTTTGTGTGATTTGAAAACCAGTTAAAACAGGTTTAAACCAATCTCGCAACGTTTATCCGTATCGTCGTGCCTATCCGTACACTGCACTCACACAAATGCAAAGCTGAGCTTATGCCTCGAGAACTGTAGTACATTGTATTGTTTGTAGTTTTCGTTGTAATTTTTGTGGGAAGACTGTCTGGAACAACCATATAATAATACTGAAAAGCATCGAAACGTCGTCGTCGAAAGATAGTTATTTAAAATGTGAAATATTCGCGTAAATATAAATAAGTATTAAAAAGATTATAATTTTAAGTCGCAGTAACTATTGTCCTTGATTTCCTTAATATTTTATATGTAAAGCTTTCACCACCACCTCATCTATACAAAACTATAACTTAATCTCCAGATGCATGTACCTAAATAACAGCAAGTATTTAATATTTATTATTTAGATTGTTTTAAACTATTCATTTGTGGATTATACTACTCTATTCGATACACTCAAATTTCATTATATTACTGTACCTTGTGGTTGGACTGTTCCTTTGTATTGCAAACTAACAAGCTTCATTATTGTGAACCATTGAACCGGTAGAAACTGCTCCAATCTGGAAGAGACAAAAGTCGATTAGTTTACAGTATCTAAATGCATTTCAATGTAAAGTTCCTATACACATTTTACTATAACAATCTATTATGTAGAATACACAACATTAATATTTTAGTAATGTTTTATTTTTGAATGCATTTGTATTGCTTCCGTCAGATCTTTTAAATATAATGGTACTATAAACAAAATAAATATAATAAATTCTCGTAGTATGTCTCTAAAACGTATGCTTCTAAAGCTTTCAGTTCATTTAATATTGGCAAACACGGAATATAGACAACCCAATGAACTGTACAAAGAAAAAAAACAAAAATCGTCTTGGCATGCGATGTTATTCGTATTGTGCATTTTTAATCCGCCTCCCTGGCTGTTGACAGCAGCCTGTCATTCGAAATGAACTTCTGTCAGAGTTTTTAAAGAGTTAATGAAAACACAACCTAAATTTTATATTGCTGTTAGTCCACCGCAGCACATGACATTTTAATACCATAGCTGGTAATAAAACTAGACCCACTTAATACTATACTACTGATGTTGCCAAGTAAAATAGAAGCAAGAAATTAAATCGCGTTTTTATTTATGCGCCAGACGGAACTGCTTGCCAATCTATAACATTAACTTGGTATCTCAAGTCTCAACGTAATATATTTAGTCTATGCATGACTATCGGCGACGCGTTTATTTCCTCTAAATAAAAAAATACTTTCACGCGAGGCACGTTATACAGCCTTATTTATGTTTAGTATGCAGAAAGGGCACAGTAAATCAACACGCTAAGGCCATTTTATTTTTAAAAAAGCTGAATTGAAATTTTGGGCTTTCTGTGTCAGTGTTTCTAAAACAGACCAAGAGACTGACACATTTTTGTTCCAAAAACATTCAAAAGAAAATTTATTCCATTTTATTTTTTATTAATAACTTACGTAACGTGAACATAGCGTTGCTATAATAAGCTTTTTAGGATGGATAAAGAAATAAATAAATATGTCAACTTCAATAATTATAAGATGACTATCTTCATATTTTAATTCACTACTGGATATGCTCCATTTAGTACCAGGGGTGATCCCCGTGAGCGGCTGGCGGACTTCACATGTCTTATTCACCAGGCTCTCTCAAACGTGCAGGTTTCCTTACGATGTTTTGCTATATCGTAAATAAGTTGCAATCACGTTTGAACTAATTGGCACATGTACAACGGATATTAATCGGTATATATTTAAGCTCCTATATCTATAAAGAATCAGAATTCCCTATACAAAAATATTTGTTCAATAAAACTTATTCTTATTAGACGGCTGATTATCTTTGACAAGGGATAATAATTTTACCACCATAATGGTCCAACTATATCTTCACAAAATATATTATTTTAACTGCCGTCTCAAACCATGTGCCCCTAGGCGCAAGAATTTAAAGCATTTTAATAAACAAAATTCAAGGGTTAAAAGATTTATTCGAAAAAATACTGTTTAATGTACCTTTTATAGAAATATCTAAAACATTGAGCTGATTGTTTTCCATTTAAACGAAAATGTTTACATAGGAACTTAGTACTTTTCGGGGCCCTCGTGACTCATGAGGCTAGGGCCCTGCCCGTGCCCTTATGAAAAAGACTGAACTCAAAAGGTGCAAGTCTAGAAAGTCTCAATGGTAGTGTTCTGAGCGAATTCGTTACCACCTCTTCTTGTTTAGAGTTATTATTTATTATTTTCTTACTTATAGTAGGTACAGTTGCTAATCGTAAATTTAAAAGATATTTTAAAAAAAATTTTTTTTCAAAATATAGTTTATTTTGTATCAGTGATATATAATAATAACTTTAACAAAATTATTTCCTTATAATAAATGTATTTTTTCTAAAAATATCACAAGAAAGGAACTTTATAAAATCTTTTATATTTCCTTGTAGAGCTAAGTTTCGTTCCATTTTATGATTAAACATTTTAGGCATCTAATTATAGTAGTACGTGTCTATCGTTGATGGAAAATACATATGAAAGCTACTTACAACCACTGTGTTCTTGTGCTTCTTTGAAGAATCCAGTTATTATTTCTACAAAAGAAAATACTCAAATTTTATAAAATTTGTGTCTTTTGGTTTGTATATAGCCTGACTTTAATGCCAATTAATCAACCTGGGCTTAGACTTAGACTTGGACATCAGGGGCGTAGCTTGCCCTTCAGGGGCCCTGTATCAAAATTTAGTGGGGGGCCCTTCTTCCTAACTAGAATAAAAACATTTAGTGTATGGCCAGTATAGACTAGTCAACAAGTGAAATATGGAAAAAAATGTAGACGAGGTAACATAATATCTGGCATGTAGATGATTTTTTAAGAAAAAAAGTTGCAAAAGTTATATACAATTAATTGAAACCAAAAATAGGGGTTTAGTTTTTTGCAAATATCTCAAAAATTAATTGAGATTTTTGAAATATAAAAAATGATTCAAAAAGAGGAGGATATTTCCTAAAAATAAGTCTTAACTCCCGGAACTTTTTCAAAAAAAAAACAAGTTCTGCTTGCAAAACTTGTAAAAGTTATAAACATTTAACTAAAACAAAAAATAGAGGTTTAGTTTTTTGCAAATTTCTCAAGAACTAATTGAGATTTTTGAACTCTAAAATAAGATTCAAAAAGAGGAGGATATTTCCTAACAAAAATTTCTTAGTCCCGGAACTTTTTTGAAAAAAATCAAGTATTGCTTGCAAAACTTGCAAAGTTATAAACAATTAACTAAAAAAAATAGAGGTTTAGTTTTTTGCAAATATCTCAAAAACTAATTGAGATTTTTGAAATTTAAAAAAAGATTCAAAAAGAGGATGAAATTTCCTAACAAAAAGTCTTTACTCCCGAAACATTCTTGAAAAAAGAACAAGTTCTGCTTGCAAAACTTGTCATGACTCACAGAATTACACAATAACTGGTTCTATAGAGTAGTACTCATAAAAGTGGGGTGGAACTAAACTAAATGGGGAATCAATCATATGTTATATGTACAAGTACATTGCATAAAGCTAAAAATATTTTGTACTTTAAGTGCGAGCAAAGCCACGGGTTTCGTAAGTTAAACATAAAATTGAATATAATAAATATTAAGGAAACAATTTTTTAAATCATTATATTTATTCATAATTTTTTTTTCGTTTTAAAATAGTTTTGTTTAATGTTTCATATATGTAATAAACAATTTTATAAACAAATAATTTGTTTATAACTTAGCACATTATTTGCGTGTATGGCCTTAGATTTCAAGTGAGATTTTGGATAGCACTTTATGAATTTTTGCTTACATGGGTTGAGGGCCCCCTTACCCCCGGGGCCCCGTATAATTGATACGGCTGATACAGCGGTAGCTACGCCCCTGTTGGACATGTAAAACAAGGTCTTAGATTACAAAAATAAAATGCTGCTGCTTTGCTTTTAATTCATTTATTTATGAAAATTTCTTGATAAATTTAAAATATTTTTAGGCATAACAGTTCATGCTTAAAACATTTATTACAATTTACATCCCTGTTACTAGTTTCAGCGATTTTAAATCACTTATAATCCACAATATGGGCTAAACCTAATAGCTAAAATAGTGTCTATGTAAATTTTGTTTTTTGTATACCTCAATGCAATCATTTCTTTAGTTAGTTATATTGATTGTTGAATAGAGAAATGTTTTTCTTGTGTAAAAGTACCTATAATTCAACGTTTCTATTCTTCGTAAAATGTCGTATATAATAAAGGTATTAGGCTAAAAATAAGTGAAGAACACGGAGGATAATCTTCCCGGATATCTGGCTGTCTGCTCTTACTGATATCCGGTTTCTGCTGTAGTCGCTATATTTAAATTTTAAACCTGCTTAGTATCGTTTTGATATAAATAATCTTCATTTCGTATTTTTGTGTTTTTTACGTGTTTTTATCATAATACTTAATACGTATATTTAAACGATGAATGTTATTCGAAAGCTTGAATATGTTTATGGTATATAAAAAAACTTTTCTGTATTAAAATAAAATTTTATGTTTTGTGAGTTATAGGGTCTGCTTATAATATATATGATACTCATCTACTATTCTATTCGGTTAGTAGTTCTATAAATTGACTACTACTTACAAATTTTAAAATGTTCAATATTACAGACATCAGACTCGTATATGCTAAAACTGATTAATTCCTAATTTAGAACATTTTAGTTCATAAAGAGGTCCTCCAAAGTCCAAACTATACTTTTGTGATTGCATTACATAATTATTACCCGACTGCAATAAGGCTCCTGAGTTATGTCTGTTACCTCGATGCATGAAAATTCGATAATCTTCAAAATACAACAAAGTATGGACGCAGTTGAACTTTTAATAGAGCGACTTAATAAATAAAACTCATGAAATAAAAGTTAAACTTAGGCTGAAAGTTTCAACCATGACTTAATATAATATTCTTGCAATTTTTTGGGAAATTCCATAAGCCCCTCTTTTAATTTCGGTGACAAAAATCAAAGGAATTTACATAAAGCTTCATAATCTATGAAATTTTTAATTAAATACTCAACAGATTAGGCTTAAAAAATATATATGAAAATAAAGAAATATATGCTTCAAAACTTATCATAGCCTGAAATAACCTTAATTTATTTATTCCTTCCGTAAATTAAGCTTATAACACGTTGATAAGGCAACCGTTACTTTAACAAAGTGTGGCTTCCGGTAAACGCCTCATGACACGGCAAAGACCGTTACCGTAAAAAATAAACAAGCCTACTATATTGCGTGCTCAAAATCATTCGGTGGTTCGCTAAGACAGTGAGATAGATTTTTATAGAAAGATGACATAGCGCTGAAACTTATGACCTCAATAACCTGAATTGCCAGTAGAAGAAATAGAAAATTCCTTTTCCTGAAATGAAAATAATCATTTAAGAGGCTAAAAATGGACAAGTGTCCTACAAGGAAGAGTCTTAAATAGTTAAGACCGCAATATAAGTTATATATATTCTAGAATATTTGTCTATATTCTAGCGTACACAGATATATGCAAAAACATACCTATGTATAAATTCTTATACTATTCATTCGAATAGATCATCAATTTGCTTTCTTTATCTGCTAATACTACAGAATATGTAATATGAGCTCAAAATTACTACGAATGTAATTTAATTAAACATATTAGGAAAATAAAGTGTTCAAAAAACTCTTGTTCGATTATGTTATATTTGATTTTAAATAAAGTTAAAGTAAGGACAACGCGGACGTCTCATTGACGCTCCTCTAACCCACTTCTTTCTTGATATTGGGTCAATGCCGATTACAATACAGCCTTGTTTTATACGAAGCATCTAAATATATTGCTTTAATCACTTGTGATAATACAATATCGGAGAAATATAGTTACAACGATTTCTAAGGAAACTTGTGGTGATAATATCGTTTCATGGATCCGTTGAGTTAATTCAGTTACTTATAAAATCCATATTTGCACGTGTGCATTTGCATTGCTTGAGGCAACTCACATACCCCCATAGATAAATAAATAGTACGTACTACTGCTTCATACAAAGATTTTTAAATTTTAATTTTTATTACGTAATTAAATTAGTATTAAAATGCTAATAACTAAAATAAATAGGTATTAAATACTTAGGTATTTTATATATATTCATCAGTTCAATGCGCAGTAATAGTTTTTAATAACAAAACATAGAAAAAATAGACAAGAAAACAAAAAGACATGACTGTGATCATAATATTATTTATTTGAAATTCATACCTATAAATCAAAAGTGAAAATATGCCTTTGATATACTGGAAATTGTTCACAAAATATGAACACTTTTTCAGAAACATACTAAATGAAAGTTTAGCGCTTTCAGCTTTGAAAGGTGTAGGTACGCTATGAAGTTAAACATGCACGCTACTATAATAGAGTGAGTGGAAGCTACCGTGATATGACATTTTTATTCAATACAGGCTCTGATACAGAAGAATGATACCTTCATTTATGTAATGCTACGACATGATCGATAGTGTTCCTTTTCTAAAAGCATTTACAGTATACACTTTCGGCTTTTTCAAATTATTTTAATCAAAAAATTATGAAGTTTATATTTATCATTGTTATAGGTCCTTTTACACTAACCGTTAGCTTTATTTTATTGTCGCGTATATGTTATAGGGTGTGAACCCGTCATTACAGCACGTTTTTAACATTCTTTACAACATGGTAAAAGATTATCAAGAGGTGGAATATAGTGATCACTGCTCAGACTAAAATAAACTAGTGTTGTGTACAAAATGTGCGAAATAGTGTAATAATACCTTGTAATTTATCTATACTAATATAATATTACAAAGGAAAAGGAAATATTTAATTGTTTGTTTGTTTGCATTGAATAGGCTTCAAAACTACTGAACCGATTTGAAAATTCTTTCACTGTTGGGAAGCTACACTATCCCCGAGTGACACAGGCAATATTATTTTTACTGCCACGGTGGTGTAGTGGCTAGCATGTACGGTCCACCACGGGAGGTCCTGGATTCGAGTCCCGGATCTGGCCAAGCTTAGTTATTGAGTCTTTCTGTTTCGTAAGCCTCAGTGACAACCTGGAGTTGGGAAGTTGGCAGTGTTTCACCCCCGTGCACCAAAGAGCACGTAAAGCCGCCGGTCCTGTGCCTTAACTCTCACTGGTCGTGTCGAGCAGTCGTCCCACCGGAATATAAGAGTGATAAAGAATAGAGAGTGCACTTGTCTGTTCTCTGCGCATACACTTAAGCACTATAATATCTCCCGCACAGATGGCTAGTCTCAATGAGATTGGCCGCCTTGGCCGTAATCGGTCGGGAGGACATCATTACGAGTATATCTTCAAAAAAAATTAGGGATCCTTACTAAAACTCCAATAATGTAACCCAAGGTAGCTAGATCTAGAGACGAACCCGAGCAAAACAAGGATGACTAGTATAGAATAATTAAAACATTTATAGTACAAGAGACGCTAATTAATTTCCGATACCGAACCAATAGAACGTAACATACACATAACTTAAGATTATAATGATCTACTGCTACGTGAGTGTCTTAGTTACGGTTTGTTATTTATATAACACTTAGCTTGTACTCCCACTTCCTAGTTTAGGTAAGAGTAATAGGTCCTACCTTTCGAGTTTCGATAAATGCAAACTCAGCACTATCGTCTTCAATCGCTAAGTACACAACGAATGGAAAACCAATTTCACTTCGTTGTAAAGAGCAAAAGCAATTTACACACAACAACCATTTTGCATCATTTATTACCTTTTCTTATCATAAAACTTATAAAAACTATCATTGATAATTTTGTATTCTGTTCATTTAATAATCATCATCTCATATTAAAAAGACAAATGGCAAAACGAATAATAATTTATATTTCGTATGTACAGTTATACTATAAAAACAAACTCTAAAAATAAAATAATAGATACCAATTACCAATATTATTAGCTCAGCTAATATTAAATATTTATTACTATTTTAAAGAAACATTTACTTTTGCTGTTAGAAATATTTTTAGGTCTTTCATCAAATAAATACCTTAACTTACTATCGACGTATTAAAGAACGCAAATTTTGTAATATTATATATCTATACATCTGTAAATATAAATTAAATATGAAGTGTCTCTTTTTAATTTCAAATTAACAGCTTTTCACTAAATAATAATAATAAATATGTTGGGACATTATTACACACAGCGCCATCTAGTTACAAAGCTACAAAGCTACAGGTAAGTTACAAAGCTTGTGTTACGGATACCTGATAGTTGATATAAGATATATATACGTTTTAATACATACGTCATACATATTATAAATATATGCATGCATATCTATACTAATATTAAAAAGCTGAAGAGTTTGTTTGTTTGTATCGTTGGTTGAACGCGCTAATCTCAGAAACTACTGGTCCAAATTGAAAAATTCCTTTTGTGTTGGATAGTCCGTTTATCGAGGAAAGCTATAGGCTATATTGCATCACGTTACGAGCAATGGAAGCGGAGAATCAATGAAAAATACCATACCGCACGACTCAGAAAAAAATTGGTTTCCGGTCTTAAGAATGCGTGCGAAGGTCCGGGGAAAATACTAGTAAAAGTATATACGGTACTAGCATCAAAAAATGAATTAAAAACTTTTGTATGTCTGTCTGCTTGTCTGTTTGTTCCGACTAATCTCTGAAACGGTTGGACCGATTTTGACGGGACTTTCACTTGAAGATAGCAAATGTTATATGGCGTAACTTTAAAGATACTTTTTAACCGACTTCAAAAAATGAGATGGTTATATTTTAGAAATTTCATTTATTTTAACTAATGGAACCCGTGGCTTCGCTGACGCCAAACCTAGAAACGAACCCGAGCGAAGCGAGGGTGAGTCCCTAGTTTATAATAATATATTCATGATCTACAAATTACATATGAACACATAAATCGTTTAACCCTTAAATTATCGGTTGATTATTTCAGGTTTCAGAAAGTTATTGGATATAAAGCACGCTACACTTACAATTTTCCTGCCCATGTAATTGACAAGTAAATTGATCAATTTTACTTTCAACAAAATACATATGATAATAAAGAGTCTATTACCATTGCTTACACACATGCAGGTTACCATTATATTCCGTTTTGTTTAACTATCTTAATGTCACCAACTCATATTATTATTTATTTATTTATTATTCTTTATTATACATTGAGTGTAAAGGGAATTAAATGGATATTAAGAAATTATCACTACATAGTATAAAACAAAGTCGCTTTCTCTGTCCCTATATCCCTATGTATGCTTAAATCTTTTAAAATACGCAACGGATTTTGATGCGGTTTTTTTAATAGATAGAGTGATTCAAGAGGAAGGTTTATATGCATAACTAGCGGATTCCGCGGCTTTGCCTGTGCTAAATCTAGGGAAGAGCCCGAGCGAAGCGAGGGCAAGGCGCTAGTAATATTATAAATTTTAATTTGTATTCAGCCCTTTTTAGCGTCCCACTGTATGGCACGGGCTTTCCTTCAATACGAGGGGGGTCAGGCCACAATCCACAAATTAAATATCTAATCTTTTTCTAATCTTTCAATTAAATTGTCTCTAATATATTTTCTAAAATCATCTATAGAAATTTAAATTAAGTTAACTGAAAGCTTATTGCTAAACAATTATTGTGTTTAAGTTTCATGTCTAACCATGCATCTCGATTTTAAAATCTTATCTTGTGCTACTGTTTTCCACGTCAAATATTATTTTCCGTAGACACAATGTTCTAAAAAAGAATATTAAGCCAAGCTAACGATTTCTTAACACAGGCTTAAGGCCACTTTATAAACCAAAGTTTTTCTCTTTAGATTTTTTCACAATAATTGTTGAAGACACGCTTCTTTAGTGGCAGTTAGACACAGCTTGCGATCAAGTAGACTTGGCGGAGTGCCAGTGCTGCGGCATTTTATTTGATGATGGCCTGCATGAAAACCCCGCGTACACCCACAAATGTTACGTTAAACAAATATAAGTTAACTATGCAATTAACCGAAAAATAGAAATCTTGTCTTAATTTTTATACTCTTAAATATGTAGTTAGTGTATATTTAAATGTTATCCAAATTACATATTTTTCAAGCCATAGCAACATATTGTACGTATGTACTACGTATGTATATCTGCTTGGACTGCAGTTTTAAAGCTATCTCGTCTCGTTAAGGTAATCTTGAAAATAAGGATTTTAATTGTAATTTTTTACTAATTTGTTGTCCTTAATCGTTGTCCGATGCAAAAAAGAAGTCTCTTATTTAGAAATACTACATGAGCTATCCTTAGGAAAGGCTATTTTTCCTCGATACTTCGAGTGATCCCCGTTGTGATAAAAATGTATTATAAATAGATACGCAGAGGCGCCCTTTGTCATACAAAATTATATTGATTTCCATAAATAGTGTTATCTAATATGTGCACATTTTTGTAGAGTTCCTCTACACTACAGAAACCTATGTTCAAACATGTTCAATAAGACAATTATTAAACATTTTCTATTATTTTTTGACTATTATTTCATTGGAATACAAGTATAGTTATAAGAGAAATAACTGACCAATTCAGAATAGAGATAGGCCAATTATTCAGAATTAATAGCCACGACTTGATTTTACTTAAACTTAACTTTTAGCTAACTATGGAATCGGAGAAAATTATTTATATTATAAAAAAATCTAAACATTCTTCCAATTTTACAAGTTTAAGTGAATAAAGTCAGTTCGATAAATTGAATCCACTTTGACTTTGACGTTTCAAACACGGAAATAAAAGTTTTATCAAACTATGAAATAGTAGTGTTAACCAATAAAATATTTTACAGTGCTGTTTTAAGTTTTTTAGTGTTAATTATTGTTCATTTTTAATTCGTATTTTATGTTCTTTTTATGACAGACATCGAAAACTAGTGATATTTCGTATCGCATCTATGTAAAGGAAATAATATAAGTATAATAGCTATAACAGTTTTGATATTTATTAAAAAAATATGTAGGTACGTCTAAATAAATTAATACATATTGCATAAATTATTACACAGACTTTTAAAACACTTTATACCTATCTTATTTAATAAAGCTCTATATTATATTAACTATTGAGACGAAGGCAAAAAGAGTCAATTTCGTGTATGTACTATGTATATATATACTTACGTACAATACGTACGTACAATCATTAATATGAAAACAACAAATCATATTATACCAGAAAGTAGGTATTATAATTACAGAGAACTCACTTCTAAATATAATAATTTTTGAGATTTCTAAAATTCAGTCTTATACTTCTTACTAATTTATGTAATGTTTACTGTAAAACTCTGTAAACGCCTGGAACCTGGAAAATAAAACAGCGAAAAGATAGTTAGTTACATTTAAAAAAAAGATACTTAATCTTGAGTCTTGGAGATCTATGCGTCAATATTTTTATACTGTGACATTTAACTCATTAATCAGTACGAAGAGAGCGTGACCACAGTGGAGCAATGTTGATTGGATTTTTATGTATTCCTTGAATAAAACAAATGGTATTTGATTTGAAAAAATCTGGAGAAATCTACGAATTTAATCTTTTTACGAATTTAGAATTTCTACGAATTAGATACAGAGAATATTGAGAAAAACAATTGCTGTGTCGCCATACTTGTATATTATACAATATACTATGATTCACTATTTTAGATAAATCGAGAGCAAAGAGTAGTCACACGTTTTTTAATATTTTTTTTATATTAGACAAGAATTTGATAAAGATTCAGATTATTTTACATTCATACAAGGTTTTCTTTTCAGATTCTTAGTATGACGATAATATGTATTATCTATACTAAGATTATAAAGAGGAAAACTTTGTTTGTTTGTTTGTTTGTTTGTTTGTTTGTAATGAATAGGCTCAAAAACTACTGGACCGATTTCAAAAATTCTTTCACCATTCGAAAGCTACATTAACCACGAGTAACATAGGCTATATTTTACTTTGGAAAAAAATAGGGTTCCGTAAGATATTTGGGTTTTTCGGACACAAGGTGTAAAAAATCAACCAGAAAAGTTACTTATTTTGCTTACACTGCCTAAACTATAAAAGATAGGACCATAAAATGTTCTAATTAATTGTAGATCTTATAAATATCTACAAAAAAGTCCGCGACACACATCTATGTCGAGTGAGGCACAACAACCATTTTTTTTATTTAAAAATCTTGAATTTTTTGGACTACATTTAAACGCGTTTATTTTACTCATGCTATCAATCCTTATAAAAATAAATTATTTCATCACTAACTACAGTTTATATAGATAATAATATTTGGTCTTTGAATGATAAAAATTGGACGTGCTATAGCAATGTTTGTATGAAATTTCTTCTTTTTTTGTGCTACAAACCTTAAACTTGACAGGGAGATAGTTAATAGTTAGTAAATGCCCGCAAAGAACGAATTTTGTGACAGGGCCGAATTAAGGAGGTCTAAGGGCTCTCGCCAGTTTGTATGAAATGCCTTAATTTTTTGTGCTACAAACTTTAAATTTGATAGGGAGGTAATTTATAGTTTGTGATCGTTCGCTAAAAACATGTTTTGCATCAGGGCCTGATTAAGGAGGTCTAAGGGCTCTCACAATTTCGTATGAAAATTCTTCAGTTTTTGTGCTACATACTTTAAATTTGACAGGGAGGAAGTTAATAGTTAGTAGACATCCATTAAAAATGTATTTTGGAACAGAGACGGATTTATGTGGTCTAAGGGCTCTTATTTGTTTGTATGAAAGTTTTTAATTTTTGTATGCCACAAACATAAAATTTAATACAAACTTAAAATTTAGCTGGGAGGTAGTTAACAATCAGTAGACATCCGCAAAGAACGATTTTGCGACAGGGCCGGAGTGAAAAGTGCAAGGGCTGTCGCAAGTTTGTATGAAAGTCCTTCACCTTATGTACTACAAACTTTAAATTTTGTGGAGAGGTAGTTATTGTAGAAGACCTCTAAGAATTTAGAAAGGGTTTTGAAGGCTGGGCCGGATTAAGATGGTTTAGGGAGTCTCGCAAGTTTGTATGATGTTCCTCTATCTTTTCTGCTACAAACTTTAAAATTGGCAGAGAGGTAGTTAATTGTTAGTAAACGTCCGCTAAGAACAAATTTGGCGACAGGGCCGGATTAAGAAGGTCCAAGGGCTTTCGCAAGTTTGTATGAAATTTCTTAATTTTTTTCGCTGCAGACTTTTTGGCAGGAAAGTAGTTTTTGTAATTAAGCAGAAATCCGCTAATAACGGATTTTGCTACAGGGCCGGATTAATGAGTTCTAAGGGCTGTAGCAAGTTTCTATGTAAGTCCTTTATCTTTTGTGCTACTTACTTGAAATCTGGCGGGAAGATAATGAGTGGTCAGTAGACATCCGGTAAGAACGAATTTTGCATTATTATAGTGAATTTTTATTTTGTATTATAGTCCTTTATTTTTTGTGTTACAAACTTTAATTTTAGCATGGAGGTAGTTAATAGTTAGGTGACGTCCGCAAAGAACTAATTTTGCGACGGGTCGAATCGAGGAGGTCTTAGGGCCATAGCAAGTTTGTATGAAAGTCTTCACCTTTTGTGCTACGAACTTTATATTCGTTACGAAGGTGGTTAATTGTTGGTAAAAGTACGCTAAAAACGTTTTTTTTTTCTATAGGGCCGGATTAAGATGGTGTTAAGGCTTCATAAGTTTTTGAGATACCTTCATTTTTTGTGCTACAAATTTCAAATTTCGCACTGAGTTAGTTGATAACTTTTACGATATTACAAATCGGACACTCCATTCAAATGATATTACGAATTTAAAAATAATAATAATAAAATAACGCGTAGCACAGCGGGAAATGTGGAGAGGGACGGGGAGCCAAGAGCGGGAGAGGTAGCTGCGCCGCTCAGGAGTATATTAACGATGGGTTCTGAAATAGCTGGAGTAATTTTTGAGAATTTTCAGGCAATCTACAGATCATCTGATTGCGAGTGATCGAATAAAGATTAGTAGCGATTTAAAAAATGCGGGCGAAGCCGCGGGTACTGCTAGTTATATAATATAATGAATTCATGTATAATATAAAAATTAAATAAGTAAAGATATGTATTACCAAGTTTTTTTAAGCAATTAGTGAAAAGTGATTGTAACTATATAATTTCATTTAGCTACTC
The DNA here is from genome assembly GCA_905231865.2 of Boloria selene. Classification (NCBI taxonomy): domain Eukaryota; kingdom Metazoa; phylum Arthropoda; class Insecta; order Lepidoptera; family Nymphalidae; genus Boloria; species Boloria selene. The sequence continues at coordinate 8,118,613 of HG993133.1, forward strand.
ATTTTCATTATTATATTACAGTGCCTTATAATCAAAAAACATTTAAGAAATATTTGAAAATCAATAAAATAATTGTCTTTTCTATTATTACTTACTAAATATCGATAGTTTCGTTAATTATATCCTAAAACGGAACCCCTAGATAAAAAATAAGGTTGGGGCGTCTGCAAAGCAACCTACAGTTTACTTATTCATGCTTCCATGATTCTGAGAGAGTATTGCACGCCCGGGGCTCGTCAGCAGCGCAACACGTAACGTGCACAATTTTATTCAATTCTGTACAGGCACTGTACACCAATATACACGTAAGCCATTGGAATGGAACACAATTGGATCGTCTTACTATATTAGATCTAAAAATATTATAAATGCGAACGTTTGGATGGATGGATCTTTGTTACTTAATCAAGCCAGAACAGCTGAATGGATCTTTATGACATTTGACTCAGAGATAGGTATAGTCTTGAGTAGCATAATATATAGCTTACTCCGAAAAAATGTAAAGTTTTTTATGGCAATAAACGATTTTATTATTATTATTAAAATGTAAAGTTTCCGCGGAATAGACATGTTTCTTCCTTCGAGGTGAGTCGCTAGTGACATATCATGTTTATTATGTCTGCCGTTAATAAAAAAAATAAAAATATACGAAAGTAACTCATCTAAATATTAAGAGTTCGGAATATGTCATTCTCATTTACTTTTATTTTTTGTTTTGACTTCAAAACTTCATCCTTAGAATTTTAATTAGTTACTTGTACAGTTAAACACAAATTACAAAAGATATTTTTGAAAATATTGTTTAATGTCAACAAATAATATCAAGTGTGTAGGTAATATCTAGTTTCAACAACCTCCATCCATTGTATACATATGTACAGTCCTGACATTTGGCCTTATAATAACTTTAATGGCATCGATGAAGTGACCTTTTACTATTAATATGCTCCCCTCAGCTGAATTGAAGTTCAAGCTTAACACATATAATACTCTCTTGCGTTCATACTCATCCCGTTTCTCGCATCTTGAATTCAATTATGATGATATTATACACGCACATAAAAGAAGCAACGTTTTACTGAGTTAACTGGTGTATACACATATATTATGAATTTCCTATTTTTACTTATGCATGGTTATAGGCGTGCGAGATTGTTCAGGTTTACGACTGCACGTTAACTTTGATGTGAGCTTAAACTTTGTTAATTATAATTAAACCTGCCTAGCAGTTTTCACGTAATACTTGTGACATAGATAATCGCGCTGACACAGAAGAATATGAAAAATTTAAAAACTATTTTAGTTAGTTAGTTTCTCCTCATAAATTTTTCAGAAGTTTTATTAATCTAAATGTAAAAAAGTACACATATAAAAATACTTTTTTTACATATGATAAAACAAACAATTTGATTGAAATAGTTCGATATACGTACGTATATGTTCATATATGCAGTTATGTATTTTCGAAATTTTTCTTCTTTTCCACCTTGAAACGAAATTATGAATAAGATTGGAATCTTGTTTAAAAGTTATGAAACTCATTACTGGACGAGACGTAGACGAAAGCTTTTGCTAAGACTTGAACTTACAGAGATTGCAGACAACAGGTATACTAAATAAAACTAATCTAAAAATCGATAAGTGACGCATTGATTTTAAGTAAAAGGATATGACAAATAATATGAAACTTATTTTTTACTTTAATTTAATCTATTATTTTTGAAACACATAAGTAACAACGACAAAACAGTTTTTTTCTCTGTCTATCGAGCGATTTTTTTAGTTGCATGGACGAGTTTTAGCCAGTCATTAGATATAAAATAACTGTAAAAACGATCTAAGTAGAACTAGGAAACGTATGAGGAATTCAGGCTGAGTAAACAAAGAAAATTTTTCCCATGGGACTTGAGATTTAATGAAACTTATACAATTTTAAAACTTTCATTGAGGATAGAGAATTTCGACTATTGGATAATATTTTGTTATATTTTATCTTATAATGCCTAAAATAGTATTATATACCTTAAAATGTTGTTGAAAAATGTAAAGCTTTTCAAAAAAATGATATATATGTAAGTAATAGTAGCAAAACATAATAACGTATACTAAGCTTAGAAGAGAGATTTAAAATATTCTTCGAGCAGAAAAATAGGGCGATAAGAATATTCACTTTCCCTTCATTTCACTTTCTACTCGAAAATAGTATTATACTAATATTCTTTACATGTGATGATTTAAAAAAATCCGAACCATACATTATTTTTCAGAAACATTACAAAATATTACATCATATCCAATTGAATTAACTTTAGTGCATTGTTATTTATGTTGGGAAATTATTACACAGCATTATCTAGTTCGGTGGTAAGCTATATATACATAATTGATATAAAATTCATATATGCGTACTATATCAACTATCTGGTATCCGTAACACAAGCCTCGTACTTACCACGAAACTATATGGCGCTGTTGTAATATTGTCCCAACATATTTATTTATTTACATATTCAAAATACATATATATTATAAATATAAACAACCATGATTGGAGTACAAACATCCGAGTTTAACAAATGAATGTCCTCAGCGGGACTCGAACCCACGACCGCAAGAAAGTAGGGTCACTACAAGCCAAACGTGCCAAGCTGAGCCAAACGTGTCGTCATTATATTCATTTTTCCATAAAATTTTTAAAACTTTTCCATTTTCCTTATTTATTCATACCTAAGCCTGTAATTACAGTTTGTACCAGTTGACAAATATTAAAAGAGGAGGCGGGTCAAATACAATCCCCTGTGGCAATTTAAAGGTTAAAGCTCATTTATTAACTTTTATCAAAAATTTGTGACAGATCTCAACACGGGCTTATACTCATATTTATATTTAAATAAAGAAGTACCTACATACATATTGTTAAATACACTCTAAAAATATCTATTCTGAAAAGATTATTATAAAAAGTATGCTATAATATGTTGACCTGGACAGTCAGCTATCATCAAAATGTGTACCGAGATTACTCGTGAATCGTTACCAGACAGACATACAAAGAGACAGAGATTTTAATAACTATAGATTCGGCCTATATATCGACATATTATATAGTCATTCTTATCGAAGAATGACTATTTTAATGGATTTTCTAAATAATATTTTAATACAGTCGGATTGAACTGACTTAGAATTTAATTACCTAAGTATGAAATAACTTAACCTTTCTTCGCTTGAATATGGACGTCGTTACATTTTAAACACACACAAATAGTTATTGCGGGTTGTAGGGGATAGACATAAATAAAGATATTGCAGGGTTTTCTGTAGGCCTTTTAAGGCCTATATTTTATAGTACACTGTTTTAATGTATGTTATATGTGAAGGTTTAAGCAACGTTGCTTATGTAAATATCTAAGGATAACAAGACAGAAAGAGTTATAAGATATATGTACTCGTATTTTAAAATACACAATATAGATTACCAAACAAAATGTTGTTAAAATCGGTTCAGTATAATATCGTTATACTCGTATAAGTTACTCGTGAAATGCCAACAGATATGCCAACAGACATACAAAAAATAACCATAAATATATATAATCTTTAATACTTTAATTTCAAAGAAGGACACAAGGCACAGGATTGGCATTTAACCACAGAGTAGATGAATATAGATAATTTATCTATTTCGTGCATTTAACCGTTTTATAAATATAGACATAGCTGGGCACCGTTAAACAATTAATTAACTCGTTAATCGTTAATCCGTTACTTAAAAAAGTTAACTTCGTTAAACGTTAAAGCGTTACATTTCGAAAGATTTAACGCAAGTTAACGTTAGTCGTTAATCCGTTAACACGTGATTAAAATTGAATTATTATATCAGTGCAACATTAATAATCTACTTATAAAATCTGTTGATTTGGGTTCTGGAAAAAAAGCTTCTCAGCATTTCAAGGAGGCGGGACCGGGCTTTTCAGAGGCTCAGTTCAATGCCTTCAATACCCAGCCGTTTGGAACTCAACAAGAGCCACTTCGCTATCATGAGGCACCTCTCTCTGGCCCTGGACAGACGCTAGACGTTCCTTTTTCATTTCTCCCAGTTCACCTCGATACTGATGGAAGCTCGACTCGACTTTCGGCAGGCTTTTGCCGAATGTCCGGGGCATTGAATCTCTTTGCCGGTTTTGAAATTGTGAGGTCCATGGCACTGTATGGTGCCCCCGCTGGATCGACGCCCTCTCCGTCCCGAACGTGGTCCAATTGTGCAGTACGCAGCGGGTCCTGGCGGTGAAGGCGATACGGGGATGACGCACGGTGTCCTTCTGGCGGGTGTTTCACCCTGGGTACTCCAGGCGCAGGCAGAAGTACTCGCCAAAGTGTACCAGTTTCGGGCGAGCGTGCGCGCGGAAAACTTTCAATGTGGGATCCCTCCCGTCTAGCTGACGAGGCCATGATCCGGCGTTGGAGGGAGCAACTGGGAAACCCAAAGGCTGGCCTGGCGAAAGTGGATGCCGTTCGTCCTGTTTCACTGGGTCAGGAGGCCCACACGGTGTCATGACTTTTAGACTGACGCAGATGCTTACCGAGCGCCCGGCATGTGAACACGCACTGACAACCTTACCTACCAAATTTTTTTAGGTACCTAGTTTCGTTTTATTCAACGCGACGCGGTGCTTGGTAAAGAATAGGTACTGAATTAACGATTAACGGACTTGAGAAAATGTAACGGAAGTTAACGAGTCCGTTAATTTTTTTCTAGGTTAACTTAAAAGTTAATCGTTAATCAAAATGTTAACTTCGTTAATTAACGATTAACGAGTTAATGCCCAGCTATGAATATAGACAGTTTTAAATACGAGTATTAAGAGAACGAATTGTAAATAAAAATAATTGAGCAATAAATATTAAACCTTTCATTTATAGGGCCATTGCATTTCCAGACAGTAAAAGTTTAACAATTTATCATTTTTCAACATCACGCGATTAATGTGTTCGCCATTACTTGCCTATTTAATAGTCAACGTCAGGCATTAAGCTGCAATTTTTAATGCCTTTAGTGTTTTGTATTTCTTCGTAATCACCCATTTATAAAATGTTCGATAACCTTTCCAGGTAAAGGTTCCAGAATCAGTAAAAAATTCAAAACTAAACGCTACAAGCGCAAAACTGTACATAAAAAACTCGATAACAACTTGAAATTTTAATATTCCAGGTGCATTTTTAATCGGATTTATTTACCGCTTTATGTTTCACTTAGGTAGATAGATTGGAACCAACGACCGCAGTAGATTCTTTAACTTACGACTTATTCAATAATCGTTTACTTGTTAGGTAGGCTTGTTAGTACTTTTTTGAGGTACCTGCTGTACACGTGAAGTGATGGATGGTTTTTCTATCGTCTACTCCATAGTTCTTTATCATCCATCCATTTTGAAATATTAAGCTTTAAAGTACTCATTTTTGTTATTGTCAAGTGTCACGCAAGCTAAATATCACATCATAAGTAGAATATACAAGTATAGTTAGTTAGTCGATCAACTTATAAAAATTTGTAGCTATCATACATAAGCCGCTGAAATCCTTAAAGTTAAAAGTTCATAGTATGAAAAACCTATATGTTTTTGGAAACTACTAAGTATAAAAATAATATTTATTAAGTAAGTTCATATTTATCAAAAGTATGTTAAATGGCTTGTATTTATTGAGATCTAATAATTATTATTATTGGCATAATTTTACTTACATAGAAAAATAAAATAAACTTATATAAAAATATATTATTATCAAAATATAGTTAAATATAAAGTCTTCTATTATCACCTAAATAAACTTATAAACAGGACGGCAGATACTCAGCTATTCTCTTATATTTCAACATTATTTTCCATGATAGAATACTCGAATAAGAACGGTAACGATTTGTACCCAAGAGAGGGCCTTTTTCCGGAATACGTAAGCGTTTTAGGAAATTAAACTGAGTAAAGTTGCAGCTAACTTGAGATTAAAACTGTTTCTCTGCTATCATCATATTACCGTAAACATTTCAAAGCTTTTTAAAATATTGAAAAAATGTAAATATTAAAGATAAATGTTTAATTTTACATCCTTTTTTAACTCCTGACGCAAAGAGAGAGAAAACATAGGTTTAACGCGTTTATCTGTGTATTTGTAGATCTGTCTGTGGTGTCGTAGGGCTAAAAGTGATTTAAGGATTTTTATTACTTTTCATTTAAAAGATAATTTGATCAAGAGTGTTAGAAAATCAAGGAAACTTGTTTTTTATTAATCAACTATTTTCAAGACGATAGAAGGATGTGAATAGCGTCCATAGATCTTTGGAGTTTAAGACTTTGGAGACAAACAAATTAATTGTAATCCAGATCCAAACATTTCAGCATCAATATTTGAGCTTATGAAAGCTATAATTATTTTTAAATTGTTGAAATATGAATAATGATGATAAAGTCTAACCATTACTAAGGTTACCTGCTTTTCTGTTATATTAATAATGTCTACAGCTCCTATACCTCGACCTTTCAAATATAATCAAGTAGGTACAACAAAATGTTTAAGGATTCTAGAAGTTATACGTCTTGTATGTATAATAAAACGTTGTTATGATCGTAACCAACCCGGGCCAAGCCCTAAGGACAAGTATAAGTTGTAACAACCAAAATGGATAACTTTAACTACTACTATTTTCATTAATTTCAATAATTAATTAATAATAATTTATAAGTATTTCAAATGTGCTGTAATAACATTATCAATGTGAAAGTAAGTTATAAGTTTATTCTTTCAAATAAATAATCGATATATATACAGCAGCAGAAATATACTTAGTTTGTACAATGAAGAAGGACATTGGTGATTGGGTAAATACGATACTCGTATTCTCAAAAAAGTTTGAGTAATGGGAAATTAAAATTTATACAGAAATTTATCGTTCAGGCCATGTATATACAAAATTTAAATAAATTTAATTTATACTATACTAGATGCTTCTTGCCAAATTTAAAGTTTATAGCACAAAAAAATAAGGACTTTCATACAAACTTGCAAGAGCCCTTAATCCGGCCCTGTCCCAAAATCCATTCTTAGTGGACGTCTTCTAACTATAAACTACCTTCCTGCCAACCATCTATATACTTCAAGAGGTTTTTAATATTTCGGATGAATAAGTAGTAATCTTTCGTATATATATATTTCGTGTGTAGTAAAAAGCATCTGGGTGGGCTCAAGAGCGACATAGATACGAGTATCTCATCTAAAGGCATTTTTTACTTTAGGGACCGAGGCACAGCGAGGTGGCATCACGAGTTTACAATAAAAGAAAATAGTTAAATATTGTTACGTTATTTCGATATCTTTGCCTTTATTATACGTTGTCGGGTAATTTTTGAATTGAAATATTTGAAATTTAATATTTGAAAATTGACATGGTTTCGATCCTGCGTAAAAAAGTGCTAAATGACGAAGACGAGCTTAATAATGTTTCATGATTAGATTAATATGTGTACTTGTTGTTACTTTGTGTCTAGCTTTTATATTTTTATAGTTGTCATTTTTTATAAAATATGTTATAGTTACTAAATATGTTACCTTACATATTATGTGTCTTACACATTACATACATAGGTGTGTAAAACAGGCTTAATATTCGAGAAAAACAATAATAGTGATACATATAGTATCAATATATCAAGTAAATTTGTATTTGAAATAAATATGTTTACTTATAATTCATATGAATTTAAATTTGTAATTAAAATTAGATTTTTTCTATAATAGTTGAAAGATAACAAATCTAAGTACATGTAAAAAAATCATGTCGATTTTAATTCAACAAAAGACCCAAATCAACTATATAAATATTACATAATAATCTAAAATAGCTTAATCGATATTATGTCAAGTACAGATATTGTTTCCTCTGTTCAAGGTAAGAATGCAACAATACATAGCAGCTTGCAATCCACTTTATCGAGTCTAGAATTGCATATTACTTTTCACATAAATAAATTTATTATAATTGATTAATAATGGATATATTAAGATATAAATTATATTAAAAGATCAATAATTTACTAATTAGTTATTATATTAATTAATGTTTGCAATAGTAATAATATGTATATAGTAGTTACATGTATTTATATAAACGTTAAGAATATACGAAAATAACAAAATTTAAAATTTAATTTTTACTTATCTATATCTATATATTAATCTTATTTTCATGTCCTACAAATATGACCGGTATGCGTAAAATAAAATATTTTAATTTTGTGCAAAATTATCTAAAAACTTCAAATGAATATCACAAACCCAAACAAATATTAACTTAATTGATAGTTAAAATACTTTATAATACTTGCATGCTAAGATAAAAAAAACTTTAAATAAAATTCTAACATAATTTATTAATATTTCTATATCTTAAGATCACTTTTAGCAAAATTCATTCATTCTCGCAAAAACCTTATTCAATTCTTCCACCAAACCTACCTCCTAGCATGACGTCGGCGAGTCGGCACCACCTCCCAATTTATTCTATGAGCACTAGTTTATCGTCACAAATCATTTCAAATTAAATCACTGTTTATATCAATCGTTCTCAATTCGCGGATCTGTCCGCGTAAAATATTTGCAAGGACAAAAAGTCAGTTGATAGAGGGCGCCGCTGCGAGCGGTGCACGTGAACGTTTTAATATATGAAAGTTGTATTGTTATGTGCACTTGGTTGTATGAATCGAGTTTGACAAGTGCGGAGGGAAGCGGCGTCTCGCGCGGTGCCTCTCGGCTAACTGCCTGTACGCTGTAGGGCTTCAGTGGCGCGGGGCGGCGCGCCCACGCTCGATACCGCCGCCCCCTAGCGCCCTCCCACATCGCAAAACCATTGAAAAACCAACTGTTTGCTGCCAAAATAGTATCCAGTACACTTCATTAATGATCGGTTACATAGTAAATTATAGGATAGCTTAATTGAAAGCTCTTTTTTTAGTCTTTTAATAGAAATGCCATAAAGATACTTTTATATTCCTTAAGTTAAGAGTAATTAATTTATACATTAAGTAATAAGAGAAGATTAATAACGCTTAAGTTCGAAAAGCTTAATTCAGTAGCAGAGAGCACGACGTGAAAGACTGGAAGGAACCAAGCGAGACTCTGAGATCAATCGTCGAGTAATTGCTAAACACATACTGAAGTAGGCTTTCGGCAGGATTAACGAGTGTCTCCTGTCGAGGCCGCGAGCGGGAGCGAGACGGGCTGTGAACATCAAACACCTCGCAAAGACTATTTTAAGCCTTTTAATTTATGCACCGGTTACAACTGAACGGTGAATGGTTTACCTACTTCGTGGGTGAAGACTATAATGTTTTTTTTTAATTGAATAAATAATATTGTCATATTTTTATTAATTACTTTGATAATTCATAAATATAAAGATATTTATAGTATTATTTATAGTTTCTATCGTTTTTACAAAAATTATATTTTGCGAGTTAATGGAGTAATTTCATAATATATTTCAAATGCGTAAAAATATCGCATTCTCCGCTAGCTTGATTTTATGATCTCAGTAAAATGTAGTTGAAGTAAATTGCTGCCAGCTTCATTTTACGAGCAATATTTTTTAGTGTTCCGCAGTGAAATTGTTGAAAAGCTCTTACAAACTTCTTTCAACATAAGAGGATATTTTAAAGATTTTATCCGAACTATAATATTAAGTTCTGATAACATAAGCTTATGCTGTGATCCAAAGGTAGTTTAATACATAAGTTGTCAAAAAAAATTTATGAAAGAATAAATATTACTTTGTGAAAGGGTGTATTGTTTATTATGTTGGAACCAACTCGTATTCCTTTAACCCCAATTTAAAAGAATTTCAAGAATATCATTGAATATATTAGAAACAAAACTATAAATTATTACATATTTGTCGTTGTGGTTGTTGACAAATTATTTATTTATGACATAGCTACGTTGTAATATGGGACATAGTAACAATCGAAGTTTTCCGCAACCCTTAACGGGTTTGCGGGTCTGATTGTTAAAAGTCTGTTCATTTCTAACTAAACTGTCACGCCGGAGGCTATATTTAAAGTTTAGAAGGCTTTAATTTATATACTTAATATTAATTTACTAATTTTGTTACATTTCGCAAAATATAAAATTAATGTAGCTTTCCATTAAGTATATTATCTATATATATAAAAATGAATTGCTGTTCGTTAGTCTCACTAAAACTCGAGAACGGCTGAATGGATTTATCTTATCTTAGTCTTGAAATGTTCGTGGAGGTCTAGGGAAGGTTTAAAAGGCGAGAAAAAATCGAATAATTTGCGGGAAAACCTTAAAAACAGCCCTTTTCTATTTCCTATACAAACGTTTTCTAGAGTCAATTTGAACTTTATTGCTATTCAATAAAGTTCATATTAAATTATAATCACTCACTGTTGTCTAAGCAATTTAGTGCAGCAATTTAGTATATTATACATACGTTTTGTTTGTTTTGAAATTAATTTATACAAAAGTTTAGGTCTTTTATTTATCGATTGAGGCAGTACGAAGTCTGCCGGGTCAGCTAGTATAAAATAGAATAGTAGACAGTTAAATGTTAAAAACTATACTATGATTCAAAATAAGTATTTAAAATTATACATCGCATCAAATATCGTACACTTGCAAATTAAGCCGCTTTAGAATAGCTAAATTTAATAAAAAAATGTCATATATTATTTGTACATATTTTATTTATAACAGATAGAGTCGCCACATCGTATCCTTGCCGAGATAAAAAGTATACTAAACTAAGACAATTTCCGGCTCATAAATTGTTTTAAAGAGTAGCACAAACGAACACGCCATGCATTTATTCTACGGTGTTAGCTAGAGACCATAGGTTTCACGGTTTCCCGTAGATACAATTTATGTTTTAGAAGTTTTATTCATCGTTTAATAAAATCTTCAAAATATATTATGTTCTGCATGTTTAATTGGGGTTGGCCCTTGGCTGTGCCGCGGAGCGGCGTGGTTGAATGCATAAGCGATTCTGCGATGTCCCAATAAGACGGATTTAGTTGGGTTTTAGTAGGTAGTACTGACTTTTGTAACCAGTAAGCCCCACGTAACCACGTACAGGTGGTATGCGTAAATGCATTTGCTAACAAAAAACACAAACCTGCAACCCCTTGTGGAGCAGCCCCTTGGCTAGTGTTGGTATAGTCACAGAATATATAATGTATAGTCTGCTTCGGTAGGCCTGCGTCAGAGCGTAATTGAATGCGTAAGCGATCCTGCGACACGGTCCATTAAGACGTGGCAAGTTTAGTTAAATTGCACTGGCTCGTGTACTTAGCAAACTCTAGCCCCACATTACCACCTTATACGTACAGGTGGTATACATAAAAAAGTAAGCCTAATAATAAATTAATTTATGTTACGCCAGAACAGATGTCTATCTGTGCACAAAATATCATCCAATATTAATTCATGAAAGCGTTTTAACGATATATTGAATCTGTCTAACCTAACACTACTCTAGTAAGAAACAATTATTATTCATATTCATTTCTAATATTACTTAATTAATCTTTACAAGACATTTACAAGACATTTAGGAAAATTGATTTCCTCAAGCATTAAACTTTATCAATAACGTATACAGTTAATACAGTAAAATTAATACAGTACTGTTTGACAGGCATATTGTGATAAGTGATATAAGTACATTTACATAAACACATTAATCACTCCTTCAAGTGTGACATCACGAAAGTCATCAATCGCCCTCATTAATTTGTTATTTGATGCCCGAGTGTGCTTTGAATAGGCATAAAGTACTTGTACGTACAAATAAATTAACTATTACGCGACACTTGGCATTTACAAACGTTTCCAGAATAAATAAGTTTTCAGACACTTTTATTGATTGTAAGTGAATTGCTTATCCCGCATTCCTTTACTTCGAAGTAATTTGCACTCGTCAAAGGTTCATAGCACCCTTTTCATGTTAAAGGCGATATAGACAATGTAAGTCTATAAGATGAAGGAGAAAATGTTCAAAAGTATTTTTTATTAAAGGTCATGTACATATATTGTGGTGTTTAGTTAACTGCCTAAATAAAACTACGAAATAATATTTTATTATGAATTATTACATTCAGGTCGGTCGAAATATCTGAGAAACTTTGAGAATTCTTGAGGTAGTACTATCTAGGAATAATGAATGTGCATTCCTAGACGGGGGAGCAATCAATTCCCGTGCTGAATGTCAACGCTAAAGCTTTTAATATTTTTTTTATGCAAACAGGTAGCTGTAACGTTGCCAACAAACAGCTTTTACCGGTGAAGCTACGACTTCATCTACGTCTCGAGCTAATGTTCTTTTTTTATTGAATTAGTAGAAATGCAACTTCCGACAGCCTAAATGCACTTTAGGTTTGAGAAAAATGTATTTATTAGTTAAACTTTGAAATTACTTAAAAATAATACGAAGCTACATAATATATTTTATTGTCATAAAAACGTGTTTACTGTACCTATACAAAATTTTAATAACAATAGGTGAAGATTGAAAAAATCGACAGCCGAACGAAACTAAAGGAAGTCTTATATCTGGGAAGGGATTTTAATAATACAGTAATTTAATTATAATTCTATTAATTTGTAATTCTGTACAATACGTCCTACATTAAATGAAATCCAATTAATATATCTTAATACAAAATTTTAAGACGTAGGTAAAAGCTTTATTTTTTAAATATATCGTTTTTAAACAAAAAATACGGAAAAACCTAGTTACAGCCATTAACCTAGTTACTTATCTTCTACATATAAGTAAATGCTTGTTTTTTTTTCATTCATTTACCACTGTTAGATGATGCTAACCTAAGATATACATACAATCTTGCATATATTAGCATAATTCCCCGTTTAAAACCGCGAATGTACAACAAGGACCCATATAAACTAAAATGAATTGTGGTTTAACGCGGCATAAATTATTTGTATTTATTGTGGGGCAAAAATACGTAGATTGCATAATTCACTGGCGCACTCTAGTATCGCGTGCGGTTGATACCATCGCTGCGGTCAACGCCACATGCTAGGAATACTAGGCACTGCACAATGGAGTTTCAACACGAGCCTGAGCGTTTTTATAAATCGGTATCTATAATAGTGACGTTCAATTAAAAGTTGAAACAAGTTATGTACGTTACAATAAATTACTTTTTCAATTTACTCCTTACTCTTACTTTAATCCAAGAAGACATTCTCTACTGACTTATATTTCTCATATTATCTTAAATGTAATAATAAAAAAATCTCTTGTAGCGATGGATAATGGATATTCCTTAAGGCATTGGCACAGATAGAACATAAAAAATATCTTAGGATAAAATATTTGAACAGCATGGCATATCATTATAATTCGCATGCGACAAAACAATCCCCTTAAGCATACTACAATGCAATTGCGCCGTAACAAAAGGATTATGCCTTATGACTAAATCTTCTTCTACAATTTCTTTTACATTATGCAGAAGCTTAATATACCTAGAATTTTTTGTAATAAAATAAATGCCTCACGCCGCATTGTTATTGCAAAGTTAATAGAGAAAATGTGGCAACGATTGCCTCGTATAAGATTTCCTATTGTGAGTGGGTAGCGAACACGCAGTCGACGCAGTAAATGAAGAATTATTAACCGACTTCAAAAAAGGAGGAGGTTATATGTTTTTTAGATTTAAGTTAAAATAGGATTATGTTTTTACAAAATTATTTTCTTAATGAAATAAATTCCCTATTAAATCTAAGAGTTTACAGAGAAGAAATGAACTTCCCGTGAATGAATTGATTTTATTACCATTTTAAGCACAATTAAAAGAATAATCCTAATTACATATTGGTTTTTCTTTTCAGATGGACGGCAGTACTCACCCTTGCAAGACTACGCAATGCGCAGGCGGCGTAGCTCGGAACATGGCGGAAGCTCTCTGGCGGCTACGAAACGGCCGCACACGTCTACTTACCGCTATCGGCGATGATGACGACGGGAAATATTTACAGAATATCGCACCAGATTTAATACTAGATGGTGAGCTTTAGAGTATTTGTTCCTTTAAACCAAGTTAAGAGTTACAGATAATTCAATGCTTATAGTCAATTGATCGGATCAATATAGACAATTTACTATAGGTACCGAATAGTCAATATGCATTGTCATAGAGATCAAAATGTATTTTAAAACTAAGTATATTATTACTTTGCGCGCTTTGCTATATAAATATTTATGGGCGACCAAATGTTTTTGTAGATTTTTCACACCTTTACTAATTTGTATAGATTGAACAGAGAGGTGGGTGAGTCCGACTAACACTTGTCTGATTATTTTCTACTCTTCATAGATTTCATACACCACTGTTTGGTGATTCAGTGTTCACATGGGAAGACTACATACTTTCTAAGTTACATTTATTAACTTGAACCAACCAACTTTCTCAGATTTACGGAGATGACCAAAATAAAATGTGTTTTCTTCTTGTTTTTTGTCGACACTGGCCCTAACATCTTCTTAACTTTCCTCGACCGGGCACGGAAATCAAAAACTATTTAATTAATCTTCAAAAAATAAGGTTTTCCTCTCGATGTTTTCTTTTATGATATGTATTAACATAGGGTAATAATAAAACCCATGTTTGTATATCAATTTGAGTCTTTGTTCCCCTAAACTTAGACTTTCATCATTTAAGACCACTTTATTTTAGCTATGTTTATGTTCCATGTGTTAGAACTTGACAGATGGTGTAATTACTCGTATATTTCACTAGCGACTCGCCCTCGCTTCGCTCGGGCTCTTCCCTAGATTTAGCACAGGCAAAGCCGCGGGATCTGCTAGTTATGCATATAAACCTTCCTCTTGAATCACTCTATCTATTAAAAAAAACCGCATCAAAATCCGTTGCGTAGTTTTAAAGATTTAAGCGCACATAGGGATATAGGGATATAGGGACAGAAAAGGCGACTTTGTTTTATACTATGTAGTGATTAACATTTTCCTTATTTATCTAATTTGGTATAACATTGTTTAAATATTTTTTAGGTTGTGTAGTGAAAAATGCAAGAACTGCCAAGTATGCTGCTATATTTGACGTTAATGGGGAATGTAAATTAGGCCTCGGAGACATGGATATCCACAATCAGATTACTATTGATCTTGTAAGTTACTTATAAGTTTTAATTATTATAAAATTATTTTTCACTTTCTTAACCGTCGATATTCAGTCAATATGCAAATAAATACAATTTTTGTTTAATAAATTAAAACAGAGACCTATTTACATTATATTTATGTACTTATCTACAAAAGTTGTATTTTATCTTAAATATTAAAAAATAATTTTATTTATTATTTGCAGATAAATAAACATATGCATGTTTTAAAAGCGGCCCCATTAATTGTAATTGATGGAAATGTGCCGACAGCTACCATGGATTATGTATTAAAGCTATGTAATAAATATAACAAACCAGGTAAGTAAGTAGTCGTCTAATGAGGTAGCTTCGACTTTTAATGAGTTGTCAGGAATGAACTTCACAGATGGAAATCTGTGATCATACTTTATTAATTATTGTTACTATTCTTAATCCTACCAAACTTAAATATTAGATCCTAAGCTACCTACTACTAAAGTAATGAACTATTAATAATAATTAATAGATAAATAAATAAATATGTTGGGACATTTTTACAACAGCGTCCATCCATTTCTGTGGTGATGGCTACGATGCTCGTGTTACGGATAACAGATAGTTGATATACATATATAACTTTTTAAATACATATTATAAATATAGAAACCAATGACTGGAGTACAATCATTCGTGTTCAACCAATGAATGCCTTCAGCGGGACTCGAACCCGCGACCGCTGACGCAGAAAGTAGGGTCACTACCATCTGAGCCAAACGAGTCGTCGAGATAAATTAATCATCAGTAAATATTAATTAGTATTTAGATGCAAATATTTTAAAGCTGAAGTTTGTCTGTTTGGTTGAACGCACTAATCTCAGGAACGACTGGTTTGAATTAAAAAAATATTTTCGTGTTGGAAAGCCCATAAACAGCTCCATATATATATGGAGTAAAGCTATAAGCTATATAACATAACATTGTATAATAATATGCAGGCCTGGATTTACACTAGGGGCAGTCGGGGCGAGTGCCCAGGGCGGCAAATTTTTTAGGGCGGCAAAACTTTGAAAGGCAAAAAATTTTTTTAGTCTTAGGGGCCATTCATTTATTACGTAAGACTATTTTCGCTAGTTTTTGACCCCCTCCCCCCCTATTATAAGAAAAAATAAGAATAGGCCGACCCCCTATTTAATATTTATTACGTAAGAAAAAATGAATACACTTTTGGTTTATTTTAATGTTTATTTTTCAAAGTAACAATTTTTGAAGTGTTTATTTATAATTTTAAAAGTACAGCTGTACCTGCCGCTCGGTGGCCCGCGCTTTTTAAAAGTATTTTAACTTTGCGCTTTTTTTGATCTTACGGAAGAACTATCGAGACTCCCTCCCACCCCCCTTGTAAGAAAACATAAGACATGTTCGACCCCCCTCCCCCCATACATTGTCTTACGTAATAAATGAATGGCCCCTAATTAGTAAACTCGAGTGCTTAATATTTTTTTTAATTTTGAGTATAAATATACAATTAATTGAAAAACATGTCCGACGGACGTAAAAAATTGAGCGGACGTCGCGACGTTTCGAATGCTAATTCGTGACAAAATCTGAAAAGATAGTTTCTGTTTGTTACGTTCTACAATGACTGCTAATATACAGGGGCGTAGCTACCGCTGTATCAGCCGTATCAATTATACGGGGCCCTGGGGGTAAAGGGGTCCCCAACCCATGTAAGCAAAAATTCATAAAGTGCTATTCAAAATCTCACTTGAACTCTAAGGCCCTACGCTTAATTTCCCGGGAAAAATGAAAATATTATACGAAATTGAAAATTTTTGTAAAGTATTTATAGTGCGTTTTGTTAACTTTTTTGAGCAATCTCGGAGAAATAAGAATGAGGTGTCATTTGATTCGGAATGGTATGAAGATCTTTGAAAAACATCAAGTCCCGCTATAAAAATTGCAAAATTAAATTTTATAGTGGTTAAAATTGGTCTAGTACTTTTTGTGTTAATAATGTCCCAACCATAGCTGGGCATTAACTCGTTAATCCGTTAATTGTTAATTAACGAAGTTAACATTTTGATTAACGATAAACTTTTAAGTTAACCTAGAAAAAACTTAACGGACTCGTTAACTTCCGTTACATTTTCTCAAGTCTGTTAATCGTTAATCCAGTACGTACTCTTTACCAAGCACCGCGTCGCGTCGAGTAAAACGAAACCAAGTACCTAAGTAAAGTTTGGTAGATAAGGTTGTCGGTGCGTGTTCACGTGCCGGGCGCCCGGTAAGCTTCTACGACAGTCTAAAAGTCATGACACAGTATGGGCCTCCTGACCCATTGAAACAGGACGAATGGCATCCACTTTCGCCAGGCCAGCCTCTGGGTTTCTCAGTTGCTCCCTCTATCGCCGGATCATGGCCTCGTCAGCTAGACGGGAGGGATCCCACATTGGAAGTTTCTGAAGAAGAAACTGGTACACTTCGGCGAGTAAATCTGCCTGCGCCTGGAGTACCCAGGGTGAAACACCCGCCAGAAGGACACCGTGCGTCATCCCCTTATCGCCTTCACCGCCAGGACCCGCTGCGTACTGCACAATTGGACCCCGTTCG
The DNA here is from genome assembly GCA_905231865.2 of Boloria selene. Lineage (NCBI taxonomy): Eukaryota > Metazoa > Arthropoda > Insecta > Lepidoptera > Nymphalidae > Boloria > Boloria selene. The sequence goes on from HG993133.1 coordinate 8,136,424, forward strand.
GGACGGAGAGGGCGTCGATCCAAACGGGGGCACCATACAGTGCCATGGACCTCACAATCTGCCCCGGACATTCGGCAAAAGCCTGCCGAAAGTCGAGTCGGCTTCCATCAGTATCGGGGTGAACTGAGAGAAATGAAAGAGGAACGTCCAGCGTCCGTCCAGGGCCAGAGAGGTGCCTCATGATAGCGAAGTGGCTCTTGTAGTCCCAAACGGCTGGGTATTGAAGGCGTTGAACTGAGCCTCTAAAAGGCCCGGTCCCGCCTCCTCGAAATGCTGAGAAGCTTATAAGTTCCGGAACCCAAATTAACAGATTTTATAAGTAGAACATTATTGTTGCAATGATATAAAAATACAATTTTAATCACGTGTTAACGGATTAACGATTAACGTTAACTTGCGTTAAATCTTTCGAAATGTAACGCTTTAACGTTTAACGAAGTTAACTTTTTTAAGTAACGGATTAACGATTAACGAGTTAATTATTTGCTTAACGGTGCCCAGCTATGGTCCCAACATAATATGTTGGTAAAGATATATGTTTAAATATTTTTAATGATAAAAGTAGATGTGGTTTGCGAAAGCCAGAGCATTCGTTTTCGGCCGTAGGAAAATTATAAATATTGGTCTTACAGTACCGGAAGTAAGAGCTGTTTTTTTGAAAATTTCCTCCTCTTTTTGTATATTTTTCTAGATTTAAAAATCTCAATTGGTTTTTTTAGATATTAGCGAAAAAATAAACCCCTATTTTCTTTAGTTAATTGTTTATAACTTTTTCAAGTTTTGCAATTGTAAAACTTGTTTTTCTTTTCAAAATTGTTCCGGGAGTAAGGACTTCTTTTTAGGAAATTTCCTCCTCTTTTTGAATCTTTTTTTAGATTTCAAAAATCTCGATTAGTTTTTGAGATATTTGCAAAAAACTAAACCTCTTTTTTCTTAATTATTTATTACTTTTGCAAATTTTTCTTCAAAAATATTATGTCCATATTTTTCTGAGACTACAAAAAATGACCAAAAAAGCACTGGTTGACTATACTGGCCACACACTAATGTTGATACAGGGTCCATCAAGGGCAAGCTGCGTAGCTTGCCCTTGATGGACCCTGCTAATATACTAACTTAGCTATTCTATGCATCGAATCCGACGTACTTCAACGTTTAGATTGCGAAGATTTAATCGACCAATTCGCAATACAAAAAGTTAGGCGTGTTTGCCTGTGAAAAAATTGATGTTAAAATTGATGCAAAATTTATAATTTTTAGGAAAAACAACAAGTATTTATTTATGTTTTTGGAATATGTAACATATATTAAAGTTTCTGCAATAAATTAGAGATTTTAATTTTGAGAAATAAAATATATAAACTATAAGTTTAAGTCAAGTTCCAATATTGGGGCGGGTTCTTTTCCGGTGCCCAGGGGCGGCATTGAGTTTAAATCCGGCCCTGATAATATGTGAAATCTTTAACCTAACGTGCCTGTAACATCTGTTTTCTAGATGTTCTACCAACTATAGTCAGGCTAATAAACTATGCAAAATGTAGTTTGATAAAAATAGTAGCATACGTGGTACTTTTATTATCAGCGTTTAAAATCGATATTCATCGCATTATACTTACATTAGACATATTATATCAATGTGTATTATGTAACAAGTAAAAATCTTCATACAAGTATTTTAAAACTTATCTATACTGTTAGGTTTATTATTTAGCGCTAACTTGAGAATTAAAGATTTTTCATTTACCAGATTGCCAAGAATGAGTTTTGACGCGAAATAATAATTCAAAAACGTTAAAACGTTATTTAAAAAAATAAACCATACCTATTGAGTAGGGTATCAAAATAAAGGAAATTAAAAGGATATTACAATGATTATATTAATTTATATGTTTAAATATATTTAGGAGTAATAAATAGGTTTAAAAAAATTTGATAGTGTAAATATGGGCCACGTTTGTGTCCGACTTCGTGCTATCATAAAAATATTTAGAAATGTTATCAATATCTGTAACCCAATCATATGTATAACGAAATAAATAAATTGTTTTATTTATAAGTGTGTCGTGAGTTGGACAATAAAAACATTAAATAAATAATTAAAAAAAGTCCGACAAAAATAGGCAATTAAAAAGTAATGCAATAACAGACCGAAACGAGATTGAAAATAGAAAACAACATTAAGTAAACTATAAACAAAGTAAACTCATCTTCGGATTAACAGACTATATCATGAGTTTTAAAGCAAAGTTAAATACCCGCATTAAATTTAGTAGGAAGCGGGTCCCTATAGAGTCTCATGTAGAGTCAAAAATACACAAAAATTGCGTTGCATAATACTTGAACACCCCTAAATGTACTTGAGTGTAATATCCAAATAAAGAAACAATTTCATTGTATAAAAATACACTTTATTAGATTATACCTTAGCATCACTACAACAAATGTGCACTTTTAATTTTTCACAAAATATACATATCACTTAGTATCTATGGATAGTGTCTAGTATGGTGTTTACTACAGTTACAGATGTCAAAATAATTAACTAACACAATACAATCTATGTGTAACAAATGACGAAAATTTAAGTATCAAATTTAAGTCTCACTAAAAATTACTAATATACTTAATTCAATATAACCTAACCTTACAAAAACTTATATATAAATTGTAAATGCCATACATAAGAAAATGTAATCAAAGGAATAAAATCTAACAACTAAACAAGACTTATAATTATATAATATACTAAAAGTATAGTCTATAGAGTACTATGACTTGTACATGGCCTTTTTTGTTTTTGTGGACGGAATACAGTTTCTGAATGAGATTCACAATATTTAAAGTTAAAAATAATCATAATATAGCACAACTAAAAATATATATTGTACAAATTCTTGCTAATATCATAAATCATAATATCATAATCTAATATATAAAATAAGCCAACATGAAAGTAAAAAAATGAAGGGAAACTTCAATATGATGGATGGAATGGTTCTATCACATTTCTTATTTTTATTGAGACAATATTTTCATATTTATATGAAAGAATATAAAATATTCTTATCAAAGTAATTCATGTTATTAATGTCATTCTTAAGAATGCTGCAAAATCATTAAGTAAATAATAAGTTAAAATGTCATTTATATTATCATCTTTCTTGAGTAATGAAAAAATAAATTTATTAATACATATACAATACAAAATATTCTGCAAAACAAAGCTCAAAAGGTCAAGTCAATGAAAATTGTCTTTATTTATAAAACTAGTGTCAGAATTGTGCTTCATAAGCAGATAAGTTGAATATCCACTATCAGGATCTTAAATGCTGGATCTTTTTGATTTATTGAAATCTTACTAATCAGCTATATTTTTTAATTATTTTTAAAACTAGGCTTCAAGATTTTTTTACCTTAATTTAATTTAATTAAAATATTTTGTGTGAAATATATTGATGAACATTAGTAATGTAAGTAAGATATTTAATTCCTGAAATATCCTATTTGCTGCTGTTGATGCAACTGGTTACGCAACTGGTGCAATGCATGCTCTGGCTGACTATGCTGCATTTGAGCTACTAAGTTCTTTGCTTCTAGACGCAACTCATACAATTTACGAGACTCTAGGAACAGTAATATTGCTGCCAATCCTGTAAAAATTTTTATTAGTAATTTAAAAGTATTCTTCACAATTTTTACTAAAAATAAAATATAGACATTTAAACCTTAGGAGGGATGACAATTTTTCCTCATTGATCAAAATCTAAAAAAATTCTTTAATGTGCATGGCAAGGCATAGTATTATGCTATACTATTTAAATTAATAAAATACCTTAAGATATGTACTCACCAAAGAATATAGAGGCTATCACTGCAAATGCATAAGACCAGGATAGAACATTGAATGCTGGGTACAAAAGCCAATCCCTACGGTAACAATTTCCTCCAAATATTGCTACAGACAAAAATAGAAATACACCTTAAAGAAAAAAAATATCATTTATTATACAAATTTATTGTTATAAAATAGATAAAATTAAGTTGTTTCTCAAAATCATGTAACCCAAAATTTTTATGAATGTCTCAATTTACCCATAAAAATTTAAATCAACTAGAAAACACATTATTGCATTATATACAAATACTATATATATACAAAACATTTTAAAATACTCACTGCATAGAGCAACCATTATAAATGAAGTAGATACAAATATCCATTCATATCTTAACACAATACGTAGAGGCCAGCGTATAATTACACAAGCTAATAAAACTTGAGCAGTAAATGAAAGCATCAAACCAAGAGTTACAAATGTTTGAACTGCCATTAACCAACCAGGGAGAAGCCATTCTCGAATCATATGGACTTCCTGAAAGTAATGATAATAATCTAAATCCTCTCCCAGTAACTTATCAATTTAAATAAAAATTGCTTCTTTTTTTTACTTACTTGAGCAAAAATGTAATAGCATCCAGTGAAATATTTGTCATATTGAAAAGCTGGAAATCGAAAATGATCAAAACAATATTCCCATAAACCCATATGTTTAAACGAAGAAAACATTTCTGGGTACGATTCGATCCAGTACGGTCCAGCAAACGACAGTAACAGGAATAATCCTGATACATATGTAATGATTGCTCCTATTAAGGTGGCATCTGTGAAACATGTCGATTAAAGTAGGTATGGAATATTAATATAGAAAATAAAATTACTTTTTGAGATACTGAGTACTGTGTTTATAAACACAAATTCGTATAGGGCGTGCCCATAAGAAACTTACTTGAAGCCTTAGGATACTCATTTTTACCAACCGTCATATTAATACTTTTTGAATTATTTTACTTTAAATATATATTATACCCTTTTCCTTAAAAATAACGTACTATATTTTATTATAACTTTACTAAAAGCGTTAACAAAATATATATTTCGTTTGACAAGTATTTGTCGCTCGTTAGTCGGTGAACAGTGATTACTGTCACTGTCAAATCAAAAAATTATTAAATGTCTATGTGACAGTCTATTCGTATATAAGTGTATAATCTATGGTCTATTCCATCGCTAGATCAAACCCTTTTACATAGAGAAATATTAATAATATGGAACCCTTTTACAATAAATAAGAACCTATAATATTTTAAGAACTTGAATAATTATTATATAAGTTGTAAATGACTTTTTACTTAATATTAGGCTTAAATAAAATTATAGGAAGAGAGATGTATGGTGTTGATGATTTGTGTGATGAGCGAGAATGTTTTTACTTTTTAGTCGTAGCCCAGTGGTAACGCGGTCGTTTGATAAGCCAAATGAGTTGGGTTCTTTCTTGGATCAACCACTTGTACATAATCAATATACATCGTGAGCGAAAGGCTAGTTCAAAAATAAAAGAATAGGCTTAGGAATTTCGTATGCGAATGTACCGATGCGCAAACACACCCCCCACCACTTTCTTCCAGCGTTCTTTTTACATGACGCGAACTGTACTTATTTATATTTTCTTACTTTATCATTTATGCTCTTATTGAAACTATTATTTTAAACCACCTGTCTGGCGGCAGAGTAAAATATACTGAGAAAACCTGTTTGCCTGAGCGAAGCAGGCAGTGAAGCAAGTATTGTAGCAGGTTTTCAAAAGGCAAATTCAATTCAATTTCAATTCCAATCCACACTTTTCCAACCTATATTGGCCCTCCAATATATCCGGTCTAGGCAGCCATACGCTATAACATCAATAGCCCATAATTTTAGCACATAATTTCATAAGAAATGAAATCAAAGGTAGCCGGAAGCTAAACTTTTGCTATTGACACAATTCTGTGTTCGTCTAGATCACTAGATCATTTTAAAATTGTAACCATAATCTGGTAATTTGAAAAAAATGTTATTGAATAATAATTAAACAACAATATTATTTATGTATAAAAATTTATTGAACAATAATATTTAAAATTCATATTATAATAATGGCAGGCATTTTTAATAGATCTTCTGGACGGAAACATTAAATGTATGCAGTGTAAATTGTGCTTATATCTAATTTACTAAATTCTCCTAAAAATAGACATAGAAATCTTAATTTATAACATAATAATACCATGATACTTTCAAAGTTCAAACAGATAAAAATACACTGTTTTTGTAATATGTAGTACTAATTCATGAAAATAAAAAAACCATTTAACATTAAAAATATAAACAAGAAAGTTCACAAAATATTTTTTCATTTCACACTAATAAGTAATATCAAAAATCTTTATTTCAATGATCTACCAGGCTTACTTAAATTAAATATAAAAATGTGAAAAAATACACTGGACGGAGTCAATTTTTAAACAAAGCTAAGTTGTCATTTCGTTTCAATTAGTAAATTGTTAAATTAATATTACGATTTACGTCATATGCAATAGAGAAAATCCCTGAATTCTAATTCAAATTAAAGCTATATAGACTAACAAAAAATAAATAGCAATAGTGGATAAATGCATACATTTTAAGATTATACAATTGAAATATTAAGTTCAAATCTCACAGTGTATTGTCTAATAAATGAACAAACACAAATGAAAATATAGCCATTTTTTTGTCGTTAACAACTGTTACAACCATCTGTGTGGTAGTCTTAAAGTTCAATATAATTCTCTTGTTATGGCTTTAAATGGCTCAAAAAGAAAAGACCAAAAGGAGATTTATTTCTTTCAGATTTAACTATCGCCAAATGCTTATCCACTATTACCGAGATATAAATAGGGCTGCCAGACTCATATATGACCTAACACATATTTTATTGTTATAAAAATATAAACGTAACTTATAATATGTATATATATCCTATAGCTATATATACATACTAAAAGTATACATATACTATATACAAAATTGCGTAAGTATAGTAAAGTTGGACAAATTTTTACTGATAGCCTTATACAACATAAAATAGCATTATCCAAGCTACATACAAGGCGTCGTTATGAGGTGATGTAATATTTAAAACGTACACTAAAAACTACACTTAATTTATCTAATAAACTGTAAATAGAACACAAAGGATTCTAAAACAATACTAAATCAGTACTGGTCGAAGGCACCTTATAAGGAGGACACTTTGAGACTTTTTGTTACGCTTTTGACTCGTATTCCATTTCGAAACGAGCCTGAGATTCCATCATTTGCTTACGTTTCTTCTCTTGGATGTTCGCTTCAGTGAGGAATAAGGCAGCTGTTACAATACACGCTATCACCCCAACCACGCCTAGACCGAATGACCAACCTGAAAATTTTTGTTATATGATTAGTTTTTCACTAATAACTACTTTCAGGCTAGATATGCCATATTGTTTTTGATTAATGTTTGATCATTAAAATTTTATGTTATTAAAATAATGTAATGTAATAATTTTATGTAAAATGTAATTGGATGTAATATAATATGTAATAACGATTAAAAGAAAAACAAATAAACACTACAACACAAGGCCTCACAAGGCCTCAAATAAAATTGAATATTAACAGCGAAGCTTTTTAACCAACTAATAAATAAATAAATATTTTGATAATAATACAACAGAACCATTATGAAACTTGTGTTTTAAGCTAAGCAGTTAGCACCCATGAGTAGAGTACGAATACTCGTGCTCCTCGCGCAAATGACACTCGACGGGACTCGAATGCGCGACTGCTGAGTGCTGGCATGGCATAGGGTCACTACGAACTGAGCCAAACGCGTCGTCAAAATAAGGCGTCACAAATAAATATGACGACACGTTTGGCTCAGTTGGTAGTGACCCTACTTTCTGCGACTGCGGTCGCGGGTTAGAGTTCCTCTGGGGATTCATTTGATGAACACGAACGTTTGTAGTCCATTCACGGGAGTAAAAATTTATAATATGTATGTATTTAAAAAATTTTATGTGTACTATCTCAACTATCTGGTATCCGTTACACAAGCCTCGTAGTTTACCGCGGAAGATGACCAGATGGCGCTGTTGTAATAAAGTGCCATCATTTTAAAAAACAATATAAAAAAGAAAACTTAAATAATTTGACTAACCCAATAAAAAATTCAATACAATAATTATAGTAGGTACTAATAAGTAATAACATGAACTATAAACAAATCTTTATAGTTGAAGAAGAAAAATCTTAGTTTACAATCAAGTTTTACTGTAAACAATAAAGTGCATAGATGTTACTTCTATTTCTCAAACAACATTAGTCATTTCTCATAGTATGGCCTTACTTTGACTGACTTGACCTCAATTACACTTTGTAAGTGATAAAAACAACATGAACGTCTATATTGCTTACTTTTAAAAAGTGTAACAAGTTTTCTTTTGCTACAATAATGAATGTAAAATATAAGATAAACAGTGAAGTGCGTTTCATTTCTAATAGATTTTGAAAGCAGCTTTACTCACATGGATGATATAATTAAAAAGTATCGTACGCGTTTATCTACTTTGTAAGCTATAATGTGAATTTCATTCAATTTCGACATTCATAATGCGTCAAAATGTTATAAACACCATGCTATGATAATTTAAAATCTAGTCTAGATATACTGACAACGGGATTAATAAGACGTACATCGTATGGTGTAGTGCCAGTTTCATACACAGTAACTGAAAAAAAACATTACCTAAATAATTGTTAGGATGATCCGGCATCCATCCATCAGTGTTTCCCAACGATGCGAACACTATTATTGCTACAGCTCCGCTGATTCCTTAAAACAATAAAAAAAATTTAATAAATGCAATTAATAAAAAAATAAAAAAAAATACCATCGAAATTGCTTACAAAACCTTACCTGCCCCCAACATAACGAATCCTATAACTTTGATTATCATAACATATCTGTTCTGATTTGGTCCACAACATAAGAAAAATATTATAACTAATATTGTCGATGCCAAAACTCCTATCAAACATAGTGTAAAAAAAAATTGTGTGGCTATCATAAATCCTGAAAATAAAAATAAATGACTAAATAAAAAAAAATCAAAAGGTTTTTATTGGTATATAAAAAATAAAAATGCTGCTTTTTAAATGACAACAGCCTTATCTAATTATAGTCCATTGTTGATTCTTATAAATTAATTGCATATTACATATATAAATTTGGCGAGAAAAATATAAAATTTAGGAAAACATTTAAGAAAAGATATTTATCAGAATAACAAGTAATTTAAATTACGAACCTGGTAGTAAGTACCCGCGGATTTTATCATATCCTGTCGTAAAGGGATCATACACCCAACGACATCCTACGAAGAATCGTCGTTGGTAAGCATCTAAAGGATCCGGTAGAGATCTGAAGCAGTGACTCCATAAACCCAATCTAAAATTGTTGGCTCTTTTGAATAACTTAAAAACTTTTAAGAGGTTTAAAATTTAAATAGACAAGATAATAAATATTACGATTTGCATATTCCCTAACCGATTTCGGCCACGTTGACCAATTTCACTGGGACTATCCTATGTATACGCACAAGTGTATGTATGCGCAGACTCAAGTGCACTCTAATTGAGAGAAGACCAAAATACCGGTGGGAGATCAGGCAAAGGACCGGTTCTGGTCCTGCCACCCATCTCCCATCGGGTACAAAGGGTCGTGCCAACTTTGGGTTTACTTAAGCTTTCGTTACAAAAAGACGCCATAATTAAACGTCCTTAGATGCTGCTTTTTTTATACTTTTATTAATGCGTTATTTGCAACAGTTTAGGCGGCGCACGCGCACCGGCTACTTATTCCGACTATTATATATGTAAAAAAATATTATAATTTGTAGACATTTATATCCAAAGAAAAAAATCGCTTACAACACTCACGGTTCATCAGAATCAGATCAGTAATTTCAAAGATTACCCCATAAGTCTAAACTTATAAACGTTTCTATAATGTTATTAATATTAATTGAATATAATAACCGCAACAAGATTTAATTTACGCTCAAACATACGGGTTTTCTTTGTATATATTTATATTACCTGTCTAATTTAGCTCCCCGTATCCTATTATCACTGACGAGCCAGTTAGGCGTGCCGAAAGCCAATGCCACAGTCACAAGGGCAATCACAAATACAATGATCCCACAATTACCTGCTAAACTCCTTTTCTTCATTATGACTGTAACAAACGTTTTTGTATAATATAATTACGTAATTAAGAGAACAACAACCTCAACGAACCTCGAGAAACATAAAAGCTTAAGATAACTTGCCAACCATTTTCCGCATTTAAAAAGGATTCGGATTTCGGAATGTGCCACTGCGTTAGCATTTATTCGGTACTAACGACACACCCTCGCTTCGGTCGGGTTCGTCCCTAAATTTGGCGCGAGCGAAGCCGCGACGCGAGCTCCTCTTATAAATGTATAAAAAAACTCAACAAATTATATACTAAAACTTTCCTCGAGAACTCACTCCATTGGTGAAAGCAGCGTGAAAATCGGTGCAATAGTTTTTGAGTTTATCGCGAACAGATAGACAGACAGATAGACAAACGCGGTGGTGGACTTTGTTTTATAATATGTAGTGTTTTATATACTTACTTAAAACAAAATATAATGTCAAATTTTATTGTAACAACCATATAAGTATAATGTCTTTATTGTAGTTTCTGGCAGTGTAATTTAAATATTAGTAAGCTAGTACGTTATTATTGCGCCATTAACTTAACACTGTCATACTAAAACACTTTAACTAGAGTAATAAGGCATTCATTCATTGAAGCCTTCGTAGAACTATTTAATGGTAGAAGCTTTAGAATGAAGGTTCATTTTGCTTCAAGCCCAAGGCTATGAGAGTAAATGAATAACAAAGTTGAAATGTTTTGCAATGCTAACTAAATGAATGGTACACACATTTGTTATATTCACAATGCTAAAAAGTTCACACGCATTACTCATTGTGGAAAAGCTAGCAAAAAATTAAATTCTGGTAATTCAGAATTATATACTTATATAATTCTTTTACAAGCTTTAACTAACAAATTATTCTTCATAACTTTGTAGTTATCAACATATAATTCAAAATGTGATTAAGGTAAAGCACTAGATAAAGGATTTAATTTATAGGAAATCACTAAATTTTTATAACTTGGATATCCGAGTGATGCGGGTTCAAATCCGGGTCTGACACCTCCGATATTTTCATGTGCAAACATTTATAACATGATTACTACTTGTCTTACGGTGAAGGAAAACATCGTGAGGAAACCTGCATGTCTGAGAAAACCTAACAAGTTTTCGAAAGACATGTGAAGTCCACCAACACGCACTAGACCAGCGCGGTGGACTATGGCCTGTTCCCCTCGCACTGAGGGAGGCCCGTGCCGAGCAGTGGGACGTTAATAAGGGCTGATGATGATGATGTACATAAAATAATTTATTAGGTATAATATATTCATCAATATTTAGTGTCCAAAGGTGATATGATTTAATTCCATTATCTTAATACAGTATTCAGCTCTTTTTAATGTACCACAGTTGGGCATGGGCCTCCCTCATAATAAGAGATAGGGATCAGATCATTACAGTGGTGATCATGTTAAAAATGTTGCGCATGAAAATATCAGAGGTGCGAGACCATGATTTGAATCCGCATCACTTGGATATTCAAGTGTTACTACTGGGCTACCACTCTCTTACTGCACATTATACTGCACTAGGGTTACAGTTAAGAAATCTCTATTGGCTCATGGGACGGAAATGACAGCTTTCACTAGAAAATAAGCTCTTATTATACAAGCGCATACTTAAACCCACATGGACCTATGGACTGCAGTTGTGGGGCACTGCCTCAAACTCCAACATAGAAATTCTCCAAAGTTTTCAATCAAAAGTGTTGCACATGGTAGCTGAAGCGCTATGGTACATAACAAACAATAGACTTCATAGTGACTTACAGATCAAAATGGTTAAAAACGAAATAGCAGATTCTCTTATAACATATAAAAAACATATGCAAAATCACCCTAACCAACTTGCTAATAATCTTATGGACAAACTCCCAAACACAACTTTTGTTAGACTAAAGAGAAGAGCTCCACAGGACATTGTGATATAATCATCTATACGAGACTAAAACAAATCTAACAATTTAACATATATATGGGCATATCATTGGATATTGTTCCATGCACGACTTAAATCAAATACATAAACTCCAGTTAAATGTCTTTAGACAGATCGCAGGTCAAGATAATATTCAAAAAAATATATATATTTTATATGAAATATGTATGGTTCCCATGGGACAGAGTTCTTTTTGTTTCACTAAAACATATATTTAAAGCAATTATATCAGTGTCTTAGACATATAATCCCTAGTTTTATAAGAGTCAAAACTTTTTTTACAATAATATTACTCATATTCATCGGGAAAGAAAATGAAAGCCTCTGGATGGAGATGATAGTAAGTTGCTAATTTAAAAAAGAGATGCCCCAAGTTAAATATTATACCATCTTAATCCTCTTACCTTCATTCTTTAGTGTTTAAAAGTATTATTTTATGACAATTTCAAAATAATCTCAAAAGTAATCTATATACTATAAATTGTATTACCTACTAGTATACATAGTACTAATTATTTCAATTTCGTAAAAACTTTTAAGGCACTCAAACCTTATAATTCTAAATTTAATTTAGATAACTATTATGAAAAGTGTTAGCAATTATACAACTTTTCCGAGTAAGTACATAAAAAATATTATTAAAAAAATAATAAAAAAATATATTCGTCTTACCCTGATTGGTTTGAATGATGAATTAAATTAAATCCTATATAGTTTCAATTTTGTTCGACAATAACTCTTAATAATAAGATTTATTCGCTGCAACAATACTTAGATATTTTATGAAAGAAATATAATTCTACGAGAAAAATCCAAGATGTAAATATAATACTTATTTACATATGTAATAAATAAAAATTTATTCCATCTCACTTGTTTTCAATAAATAGTTTTCAGATATAAGTTATGTTAATTCAAAACTTAGTTTATTTATGGGTGGAGTCACACAAATGTTAAATCTGTTAGAGTGGTTAAATTACTGTCAAAACCTAGTCAAAACTTTACGTTTACATAGTACGCTTGTTTCGGTTTCGGTTGTTTAAATTCAAAGACAATAGAACTTTTGTCTATGGTTATTAATGTCAAACCGTGGTCAAACGTAAAATTATGTTAGAATCATAGAGTAAAGTAATATATGGTAAGATAAAGATGGAGTAACAATTCAATTTAAACAAGTTTTAAAATAAATTAACATAGAGCATTCTTTTTCAGTTTTCTTCGAACCAACGGATCGCAGAAAAGCAATAAAACCATTATTGTCTAATCAAAATATTGCATATGCCTCGCCAAACATAAAGGAATTAAAAGCAATGGCAGATTTTTTGCTTCCAAATAACAACATAAAAGGACAGACTGACTTAGATGAAATCATTGAACTGTCTAGGATAGTTTTGAAATCAGTAAATTATTTAATCGTGACAAGGGGACCGGCAGGTGTTATGACGATAAAAAATATAACTAAAAGTAATATGCATCAACAATTAGAAGTTCGCATTTATAGTACAAAAATTATGAGTTCTATTGAAAATGCTTCTGGAGCTGGCGACTGTTTTTCAAGTGGATTCATCTATGGTATTCTAGAAGGAATTGAAGAGTCTCAAAGGATATGTTTTGGGTTTGAAACTGCCAAAGAAGCATTGCTTAGTAAAGAAACTGTTCCCAGTATGTTTAATATCCCAAATACTTTCGATAAAGCCGAATATTCAGTTTTTATTATTTAAATAAAAACAATATTTCTTAATAACTTCTCTTTATTATTCTTTAAATGTTATTCATATGTTGAAAATAAAAATCGTCAATATAAATTTTGGCTGGTACATCAAAAATTACCCGTATCAAAAATATAACAAACACGTATCAGTAGTACCAGTAGTTCCTGAGATTAGCGCGTTTAACCGAACAATTAATAATCGTCTAGCAACAAGCTCAATTTCATAGTAAGAGATTTGTACGATTTCAAGTGTGACAAGCTTCCAAGCCTCGCGTCAACGCCGCTATAGCGTTGCTATCGACTGGGCTTGCGCAGTGCGCACTGCGCACGCCGTTTTTTATCAAATACGAAATAAATTCGAGTAATTTAATGAGAGTTTAGTAGGATTGTATTACGTGGGATAAAAAAGAGACGGAATAATATTCTACATTAGTTGCACAGCACCCAAGTCTATCGTTACGCCACGGCCGTAAATAGAAACTATTGTCAACATAAGCCTTCGTACCCCTACTATTGATTGACCTAAACCTTCTTTCCAGACCGATAAGGTTCTTCGATAAGTAGTCCAAAAAATATTTAATGTATAGATTTTATTATAATATGAACTCTTGCTCCTTATGGTACTCCCTGCCAAATTTAAAGAAATGAAGGACTTTCAATCAAACTTACGCGATAGGTCCCAACACAAAATTCGTTCATAGCAAACGCCTAAATTTAAGCCTCCCTGCCAACTTTCATTTTAAAGGTACGCTCGCACTAGGCGTAACTACGCGAAGCAATCAAATATTCTTTGTATGAAATAGTGAAATATAACGCACTTCGCGACAGTGGAACTACGCTCCGCGGCACTGCGCTACAAAGTTGACCCACTGGCCAAATATGACGCGTCATGACGTGTCGCGTAGTTAATAGCATAGATTATACACTTATATGTTAATAGTTTCGCTGCCGCTAGTGCGGTATAGAGAGCGACGCGACACTGGACGTCATTCATGTTTAATGTGTAAAGTTGTTTCTAAAAATGGCGTTAGATTAGGAACAATTAATTATACTTGTTAGTCAATATCCAGAGATATATAATCTCCAAAATGACTATTATTATGAATAATTGCAGTAAAAAGGTCAGTTTCTTCCATCGTACTCTAAAGTTGCCGTACGATTGAAGAGCAAAATTTGCCGTGTATTGTCGGGTCGCGTTAGTAGTTATTATACCTGTTATAGTCGCGTCACGTCCGTCACGCCTAGTGCGTGCGTACCTTAAAGGTATGCAGAGCATCACCCCATCTTATAATGGAAGAATAAAACTAGCAAATAATATTATAAAAGCTTTATGTCAAAATTAAAAAAATATATATAATAGACAACAGTATCTATATAAGAATGATCGTAAGGCAAAAGCAAACTTATTACATCAGGAGGGCTTCTGTAACATTATCATAATGACTAATGAGTTATAAATTGGTGTTTATAATAATTATAGCCCTTTCATCATTAAATTTTTGTACTTTCACATACATGAATGTTGTCTGTGAATTTGATAATACTTCATATCAAATTAATTGTGAAAACTAAACCTAATGGTATAGTAAAATATTTCATAAAAATAAAATTAATTAAGTAAAAAATGACTTAAATTTATATCTAAAAATAAGTATTATTGTAAAAGATTACTATTTTAATAATGATAAATATGGCTTTTTTACCATTATGAGATTTTTTAATAAAGGACGGAAATTGTTACATTAGATACTTATTAATTACTTAAAGTATTAAAATAAGACTAAATTTATATGTCAGTGTGCCCAGGATAGGCCGCTTTCCTGTCTCGCATGCTATATGATGAAGGTTCTCTACTTTGCATCTCATGTAATCTCTTGTATTTCCGAACTCTAGCCTCAATAAGAAACAATATACCAGCTGGAAATAGAAAAATAACACCAATAACACCAAGAGCAAACGCCCAACCAAGGTCATTGTGTTCCCAGTTACGCATCCAGTCTCGACCATCACCTCTAGCTCCAAATATTGCTACAGATATAATTCCAGAGAAACCTAAAAAACAAAATATTATTTAAAAAGATATTCATATATTTATAATCTTATTAAATATGTGTCATGTGTGTAATTAGTAAAGTACAGAAATATATGTAAATAATAAAAAATTTGATACATACCTCCTATAACAAGGATGGTGCCAAATGTTACCAATAGTGTAACATAATTATCATCATCTTCATCTTTGTTCAAATATATATAAGTAAGAACTATTGATACTAAAACACAACACATAGAGATAGTAAAAAAGAATTGAGTAGCAATAAAAAACCCTGGGAGTAAGACATCATGTATTATATAGTATTCTTCTTCAAAAATCCACCAACATCCTGAGAATATAGTATCATACCAATGATGGACATCTTGAAAACCATTAAAGCATACTTCCCATAAACCTAAAAAGAATTGTATGTGTTACTATTAACCATTTTTATTGGTGTACCAAACCAAATCAAAATTTTTTTACCTATACGCAAGAATTTCGGATCTTTTATCTTTCCATCCGTAACCAACCAGTAAGGACTAACAAAAGCCACTGTTATAAATAATGATGCAAATATAAAAAAGCTCATGGCACATAATCCAGTTTTAGATTTAGATCCCATATTGTGAAGATAAGTATTTCATAAAATTATTAACAACAATTGGTGATAATAAAGTAATATCGATGGGTGTGTACAATAAATTATAACGACTTCAATAATTATAATTTCTAAGCAAATTTGACAGATGACAAATGAACAATTCAGGGTTGTCTAATGACAAATATTTGGAGAATCTACCGGTAAATATGTAGACAAAATATTTGATGAAATATATTTACAAAATATGTAGTCCATATATTTATCGGATTTATATGATATTATACGAAGAGAAGCGGACAAAAATCAATGGATACGCAGACTAGTGTGTATTAGCATAAAAGAAGAGCAAATTAAAACTTTGTTAAATTTATCACGAACTGTACGTTTACCAATCATTTTAATTTTTAGTATTGATAGAATTGCAGAAATTGTTTAATTGGTGGAGTTTGGAGCTTACACTATATATTTTGTAGAAATGACTTGGTAACCCTGAACTCAAAAAAATTGACAGCTCATATTTTATAGTGATTTTAATAGTTTGCTTTGAAATTAAATGGCAATATTGTGTATGTAGGGAAAAATGGCGACTTTACTACCTCGTTCTTTTGGTCTCGCTGAAATTATATTTTTAAAAAATGGAACAAAGGTATGTATTATAACATTATATAAAATAAAAAAATATACTGCTATTATAAAAAATATTTTCATAGAAATTTAAATGCAATTTCTCCTAGAGTAAGTTTTTGGGGACTTATGTATACCTACGTTATCATAATACATTTATATAGTATTTTCTACAAACAGCATCGCGCTAATTTTGAATTCTTGATATATTTTTCGTTACGTAAATCATCAGGTTCAATTTATGTAATTATATATTTGACCTTGTCGTTTTCAGCTCTAGTGACCTTACGTCATCGATACGCAGTGTTTATTTCTTATTTTAGCAGATTTGAATTTGATAATGTACTTAAGCCTAGCTGTGAATCTCTTTCATCGTACGAATTTGATTTAATCTTGATAAGCAAATCATGCATATTTTATAAGTGACAATATTAAGTTGTCTCATAAAACTTATTATGGAAATTTAAAAGCTTTTTTGATTTTAACAAATACAATAGCTTATATTTATATTATATGATGTTACTTTTTTATGTTTAATTACTTTATAATTGTGATATTTTTAAATTATTAATAATAATTAAAAGTAATAAATTAGCTGTTGGCAGCCTCAGCATCTAAGAACCTGCCATCTAAGCAGCAAGTTCGCAACCTAAATGTTCATGAATATGTGAGCTACACATTGCTAAGAGATAATGGCATTCCTGTGCCAAAATTCAACATTGCCAGGACCAAGGATGAGGCAGTAAAGTTTGCACAAGAACTCAACACCAAAGATATTGTATTGAAAGCTCAGGTGATTTTCATTGCATAAAATTTAATATGATAGATTTTGACTTATTTTGCTATGGCTTCTGGTGTATGTTAAACTAAATTATACATATTATTTACATATAAATTTGAAATAATTTTAGGTTCTTGCTGGTGGAAGAGGAAAGGGTTCCTTTAAAAATGGGCTAAAAGGAGGTGTGAGAATGGTTGATAAGTAAGTACAATTATGTTAAACCAATGTCAAAAATGGTGTAGGTTCACATTTTTTTTAATAATTTCTTAATTTTTAATATAGCTTAATATATGCTCTATGTAACATTTTAAAATAATGTTAAAATATTTACAGACCTGAAGCTGCTGGAGAAATCGTTGGTAAAATGCTAAAAGAGTATTTAGTTACAAAACAAACAGGTGCAGCAGGAAGAATTTGTAACATGGTCATGGTGACTGAAAGGAAATTCCCACGTAGGGAATTTTATGTTGCAATTATGATGGAACGCAGTTTTAATGTAAGTATTTATGTTCTTGTATATTGTATAAAAATAATAATTTTGTGGTCAAAATAAGTGTTTAGAAAATTGTTTTATACAAAGAAACATGTTTGGTTCTATTTACATTTATTAATATTAAGGTTAATTGGCCATTATT
The DNA here is from genome assembly GCA_905231865.2 of Boloria selene. NCBI lineage: Eukaryota > Metazoa > Arthropoda > Insecta > Lepidoptera > Nymphalidae > Boloria > Boloria selene. The sequence goes on from HG993133.1 coordinate 8,154,898, forward strand.
CTGACATAATATATGCAAGGAGCATACTCCATTGGCAATTAATGACAATTTATTGACAATGTTGTTTGTTCCTGTCATATGTACTTGTTACCGGTTGATTAATTACCATTGTAAAGACATACTGTAAATGTTTTAACGGAGCTTAATAATATTGATTGTAGAATAAGGTATATTATTAAATAAATTGAATTATGTAAATTTTTGGGGCTTACAAGTTTTGTATTTTACTTATGAAACTGTTATTTTTAAAGTCATGAAAAATAAATAGAAAACATATAAAAGATAGTAAAGGAAGAATTATTTCACAATTTTAAAATTAAAGGATATTGGTAAACCAAATTATGTTCTTATTAAATATTGACTGAAGCCACACCCCTCCTTCTCTTAACAGTTAAGCCATACATACACCATCTCACATGATTAAATGAAAATAATAATACTTATGTACAATTCAAGTTGTAATCTCCATTCTGAGTTTCACATAACTCCATAGAGCTATTACAACTTGATAAATACTAAATATTTAGACCCAAATATGTATCTTTATATAATATAAAAATCTTGTAATTAAACTCCTTCTAAAAGGTTTGATTCATTTTGATGGAATGTTTTATGCATGTTGGATTTGAGAATGGTTTAGATTCACAATTTTGATACACTACAAAATGTATTGTTTGAATTAATTTTTAGACAATAAATGACATATTTAATTATAAATAACTATAAGTCATTGTTAGGCAACATTGTTTTGAGCATTCATAGTAAAATATTTCACTGGGAGCAAAATGTGTACACGTCAACAATCAAATCAAATCAAAGTATTTTATTAAGCATAAAAATTGTTACAATTTCTTACTGAACGTCATCAGTCTATCACCAGCTCGGAAAGAAGAAACCTCTTACCTGAGAAGAACTGGCGAAAGAAACTCAGCGGGACTAATTCTTTTTTTGTCTCTCTTTTTCATCATCATTTTATATTCATCATCATTTTAAATTGCGAAATAACAATAATTCTATATGCATAGCCTGGCGGCGATCACATCGTTCCCAAGGCGTACTGTCTTCAAAAAAGTTCGTCGGGTTCTCTAGTAATAGTGTAATTTTTAAACAGGGTCCCGTCATAATAGCGTCTTCCCAAGGCGGTGTAAATATTGAGGATGTAGCTGCAGAGAACCCTGACGCGATTACATACGAACCCATCGACATTGTCACTGGCATCACCGATGAACAAGTGTCGCGTGTTGTGGAGAAGGTACTCTTACTTAATTATATACTACTTTTTACTTTATTTCTGCTCGCGTGAAAGAGACTTAACTAAACTGTGTTAGTAGTTAATGTTAAGCAAAGGAATATTTTTTTTATAGAAAATAAAAATTCTTCTAAACTTTTGAATATATGATAACAGTGTGACTATAAACTTGTCACATTAAAATGAATGATAATTGTTTCAGTTCCCAAGGGATATTGTTGTTTATTTTTAATTTGCCACACCCAGTTATGTAATCCTTAATAACCTACTAATACTTGTGATACAAAGTAATGTTTGTTTGTCTTTCTTATTATGGCAACTTAATTATTACATTACCATTTTTACCATATTTATTAATTATTATTATAGTAGAAGTTCTAAATTAGAATTTCTAATTTAAAAAATTACATTTGTAGTATGCAAGATGTTAAACCTCTTAAGTGATAAGTAAATTAATGATTTTAGATTGGTCTCGGTGAACATGCAACTGAAGCTTGTGACATGATAAAAAAAATGTATGACCTCTTCAGAGCAAAGGATGCTTTACTGATTGAAGTAAATCCTTATGCCGAAGATGTTGTTACAGGCCAATGTAAGTATTTATGCCCTTTGGTTAAGAGTTTTCAATGACATAAGACTAAGTTATTACTTATAATATTTGATAATAATAGTCAATGAAAGGTTCTTACTTTTATTGACATTGGAACAATATGAATAATAAACCTTTAGTTTTATTTAATTCACAAGCATATTCCCTATAATAAAACTAGTGGTTTTTTTTAGTTTTCTGCTTAGACGCGAAGTTCCGTTTCGACGACAACGCCCAGTTCAGGCAAAAGGAGATATTCGCGTTGCGCGACATCACGCAGGAGGACCCTAAGGAAATCGAGGCCGCTAAATTCGATCTCAACTACATTGCTTTAGACGGTGAGTGTACTATAACTATGTTTTAGGAGGAATTAAGTATTCCTAGTGAATATATATAAACTTGTGTTTGTCCCTTGGTACGTTTTTTTAAACGAAACTATAATGTTTTTCTAAAATAAAAATAGGCTATATTACACCTAACAAGACAACATCAGCTCTGCCAGTCAAAGTCACGTCAAAATCAGTCCAGACGTTTCAGAGATTAGCTGTGCAAAGAAAAATACCGATAGAGAGAAAAAAAAATCTATAAATTGTGTTTTTTTACATAATGATGATATTTAAACACTTGTACTCGTACATTTGCGATTTTCTATTTAATTCACCTGACAAACTTGTAAATTGTAATCTCTCACTTGGAGGATGTTTGTTGTGATTTCTTCATGAAGTTCATTTACGTTATAACTCGTCCGTTAATGTAAATAACATACATGAGGCTACTGAATTGGATTACGACTTTACAAAGTTAAATCCATAGAAAAGCGAATAAATACATCTAATAAACTGACACGCCCAAGCCAAGATAAGTACAGATTACTGATTACCTCACAGGAGCTACTTGACGTATTTATGCACAAGAAAACTAATACATCTGTACATATTATAATAAATTTCCGAATTAGTGATATTTTAATTGAAATAATTATTATTATGGATATCGAGTCCGGATCTATACTTTTCAATAATTTTCTGTCTGTCTGTGACCGTATCACAAGAAAACTTCTGAACAGATTTTGATGAAATTTGATATCATAGCGGGTCATCATATATTATTTACTGGCTTATCTAAATTAACTTTTATAAACCGTCTATAAAACATCTCACGGTATATCGACTGTGAACTGGCAAACGGTCCTATTTCCAAGTTGACTTATATTGTCCCATCTCGTTTTTATATTAGAAGGCAGTTTATAATGCTACTTTTCTTTTTAATACCATGTGCAATAAAAGTATTTAAAAACCACCTATTTATATTTCATTAGATTGATATTTTACTTTTATAGATATTTCACTAGATGCTATAACAAGTTTTTCTTCATCCTGTAAAGTTGTCAAAATTGTGAGGGTACCGGTTGCCAGTTCGCAGTTGATATGTGAATTTATAAGAATTTCGTTTCTAGTGGAGTGGTTGAAGCCGCGGGAAATGCTAGTAGTTCATAAACTTAATGCAATTTACAGTAACCTCGATCAGTGATTTCTAAGAATTATATAACATTTTAGTTTAGCCATTTTGTACGTCTTTATTGCGTGGTATTAAAATGATCAAGCTATTACTATTATGTAAATATTGTAAAAATTATATCTAAATCTCTAACTATAAACATTTATTACACAATAATTTACTGCCTCAATACATTTCTTAACATTTCTACATTGACTTATCTTTAGTTCTAAAAATAAAATTGATAGAGCAACAGTTTATTGTCCTTTTGTTTCACAGTAGTTGTAGGTGTATCATAATATATTTCGAGTTTAATAATCACAAAACATGACTGTTACCTTCTACTAACATTAGATATAAATATTCTATTAATATAATATGGCCTTGAGTATATTAGCTTAGTCAACTATTTGTATACATATGTATAGAACATGTGACTTGAAAGAGGAAAAATAATAATAGGAACTTTAAACGAGAGAAAAAGATGAAGACATGTAACAAGAACTCCTTCTCTTTCTTAAATAAGTTCATCATGAGTATTTTCATAACTGCCTTATATACAATAATAATTTAGCGCGCGCGAAGCCGCGGGTTCCATTAGTTATACACATAATAGGGACAGACAGCGGGAAGCGACTTTGTTTTATACTATGTAGTGATAACTCATACGAAAACATTTGACTTACGAGTTACGACCTGCTGTAACGCTTGGGACTACTCAAAATGTATACTAAAATATTATATTCAATCATGAAGTTTATTGATAGCTATTAAAAAGTGTTATGTTCAATTGTCTTCCATTATCAAATAAACTCGATGGGATCTTGATACCATCTATTACTTCTAAGTTAGCTTAATATAATCCGCGTTATGTAAAAAGAAAGCTGGCTGTCAAGTTGCGCAGAGGCGATTTATCGGACAATTTGGTAGTAAGACGCGGGGCGCGGGACGTCGAGGCACACGCCGCATGCTTTCCCGCTCGCTATTGGTTTGTCAGTTCAAAATACCATCGTGCACATAAAAGTTATTAAGTACGAAATGGTTTTATATAAAAATAGAAACAAAATATTTTGACGTATATTGTTTTATGAAGAGAGAGTCTGATAATAATGCAGTTAAAATATATATTAACCGAATTAATTTAATTTTTTGTAAGGGACCATTCATTTATTACGTAAGACAATTTAGGGGGGGGGAGGGGTCGACCATGTCTTATGTTTTCTTACAAGGGGGTGGGAGGAAGTCTCGATAGTACTTACGTAAGATCAAAAAAATTGCGAAAATTAAGATAAAATGCGAGATCAAGAAAATGCCAAAGTTAAAATTATACCTTAAAAAAGCGCAGACAACCGAGCGAAAGGTACTTTACTTTACCTTTTAAATTTACAAATAAACACTTCAAAAATTGTTACTTTGAAAAATAAATATTCAAATAAACCAAACGTGTATTCATAGAATTCTATTTAAAACGTTCTATCTAATATATTATTCAATGTACCTAACAATGACCAATATACGTCGCGAGCGAAAGGCTAGTACAAAAATAAAAGAATAGGCTTAGTAATTTTATGTGCGAATGTACCGATGCGCAAACACACCCCCCACCACTTTCCTCCAGCGTTCTTTTTACGTGACGCGAACTGTACTTAATATTGACTTCTATGATTTAATTACATACTACATATATGTAAAGGTAATAATATCTATGTGGTGTTAATGCAAAGGAAAACAAAATTAATCACATTTTTAAATAAGGAAAATGAATCCTCAGATTGAGTGGGCATTTGAATACCATATATATTTTAGAACAAGTATGTTATTTATTCGTTCGTTTATTTTGTTCAGACAATTAGTCGGCCTCGTTTCTCAACAACAGCACAAGGGCACACTTTATTAAAAATCAATGATAATTAATTATAATAATTTGTATTCTACTATTTAGATACAAAAATATAGTTAAGAACAGAAAAATAAAAAGAATACCTTTCACATTCTTAAAACCATGGAAAAGTATAGTTGACAATTGTGCTACAAGGCTGCTTTATGTAAAAATTTTCATGCAAATCTTATCATGTGATGTACACTGTACAGGGTTATTGATATTTTTATTGGTGGCAATTCTTCATTCCCGATTTTGATTCCTGCGTTGCGCTACAGCTATTAGTTTTTATTGTCAAGAAAATTAACTGCACTAAATTTCACTCACTCCTATGTCATGTACAGATAAAATTATAATAACAGTCTGTTAAACAGGCAATATTGGGTGCATGGTGAACGGCGCGGGGCTGGCCATGGCCACCATGGACATCATCAAGCTGTACGGCGGTGACCCCGCCAACTTCCTCGACGTCGGAGGCGGTGCCACCGCTCAAGCCGTAGCGGTAAGCGACATTAAAATATAAGTTACATTTTTACGTTTGTAAGCTTTTGTATATAGACGACTTCACCCCACTTCACTTAGGTGTTTTTCAGTCATACATTTTAGTGCTTTATTCGAAATCAAAACAATGCACCCTGCGATAAAACAACTCGATGGCTAGTTTTATTACGATTTCAGTATCACCTACATCCAAACTACCTCTAATCAACACTCTTATGAGTAGGTTATAAAATTTTTACATTTATGATTACTAGTGTCCTCACAAATAAAAGATTTGTCTTTTAGACTATTTAAAGAGTAGGAAACAATTGTATATTCTAAGTTTTACTAAGTTATGTGCTAGTCAAATCTTAAGAGATTTTATCGATGTATAACTTTTTTTTTCCAGGAAGCCTTCAAGATTATCCTATCAGACCCCAAAGTGACGGCCATTTTGGTGAATATCTTCGGAGGCATCATGCGCTGTGACGTCATCGCGGAGGGAATCATTAATGCTGCCAAAAATCTCAACATTCAAATACCGGTTATTGTCCGTCTACAGGTAATTTAAATTTATATTAATATATTAACTGGGCGGTGTAGTACTGAGTTTTCACCAAACAATAATGTGTGTGTGTGTATTAAAGTTAATAATTATAAAAAAACACGTGAATAATAAAGATTAGAGTGTAAATGTAAATGAATTGTGCTGATGTAAATTTTGTACAGATCATCAGTTGATTAACTTAATAGTTAATACTATTAATTGCTTAATAATTAAGTTAACCTTGACTTTTGTAAAGATGGGTTAATATTAAAAGTATATTTATTCATGTGACTAACGTGAATAAGGCTAACATTTATTATGAACTATTGTGATTTAGTTGCAATTTAGATAACACTCCCTGTAACTTTAACTAAGAGCGTTATAAAAAATACTTATAGTTATATTATGGTTATTTTCCCCACTCTTGACTGTATATGTTATGTAATTTACAGGGTACAAAGGTGAACGAAGCTCGCAAGCTGATAGCAGATTCGGGGCTACGCATCGTGCCGCGCGACGACCTGGACGAGGCCGCCAAGCTGGTGGTGCAGCTGTCCGAGATCGTGGCCCTCGCCAAGAAGGCCGGCGTCGAGGTTAAGTTCGACATCCCCCGATACATGCTCGAGAAGTGAACACTTGTAACACCCAGTGCACAGATTATGTATCACCATCCACAGATAATATAAAATATTGTCTGTCCTTTGGCGTACTTGAAATAATTTTTAACACCACTGTTTATATTGTAATATTTTTATTTTAACATCTTTACATAATCTGTGCGCGATCTTCTTTGTAAGTAAACAATGTGTATATCTTATTAATCTCATACATATTTAGATATCCTTAATCGAATACTACTCGTATTATCGAAAGTGCTTGTTCCGCTCACCGCACGCTGTAGTCACGTCGCGTGAGCACGCTAAGTGTAAGATTGTCATCTGTGTTATTTATTCATTCTAGATTGACATGTAGATATTAGGAACAATTTGTTTCATTTATTTTTTTGATTCATGTATTTATTATTTAATGTTGTATTAATAAAATAATCTTAAATTAATTACAAAGATGCTTCATGTTTACAACAATAAGATATTAAAAGCACCGAGTTTATACTCTAAATAGTAGTGTATACTGAATATGCCAAACACTTATGTAAGCCGATGACTTAACTCGGCTGGATACGCCGTTTTTCATGTTATTTATTGAATTAGAGTAAGTATTACATTTATTGTTGATAGTTTATTCCTATATTCCTATTGAACATTATATTTATTTGTTCATTTTAAATGTACTCATATTTTTTGATATTTGTTTAGCTTTCCTAACCATTTATAGTATTGATGTTTTACCCTATGGTATATTGAGTAAATAAATATGACATACATATTACCAACTCCGAAATGTTAGGGCGATCCAGATAGTCGTCGACGAAGGCGTGTCAGACGTGTATAACAGCAATAATCAAGTATAATTCGCGTCATGTAAAAAGAACGCTGGCTGTCAAGTTGCGCAGAGGCGATTTTTTGGTGGTAAGACGCGGGGTGCGGGACGTCGAGGTACGCGTCGCATGCTTTCCGGCTCGCTATTGGTTTGTCAGTTTAAAATACCATCGCGAACACAAAAGTTATTAATTACGAAATGATTTTATATAAAAAATAGTGAAAAAATATTTTTGACGTATATTGTTTTATAAAGAGAGAGTCTGATAATAATGCAGTTAATAATTAAAAAATATATATTAAACGAATTAATTTAATTTTTTGTAAGTAAATTAAACATTCTACACTGAATCAAACATATTTTATTAAATAATAGAATTCTATTAAATGACATTCTATCTAATATATTTTTGAATGTACCTACCAATAATGAATATACATCGTGAGCGAAAGGCTAGTTCAATAATAAAAGAATAGGCTTAGGAATTTCGTATGCGAATGTACCGATGCGCAAACACACCCCCCGCCACTTTCTTCCAGCGTTCTTTTTACGTGACGCGAACTGTATTTTGTACCATTGTACAGTATGTTCCTTTGTATATATCGAATCAGCTTCGACTTGATGTATTTGTCAATGGGTATTCTTAAAATTAAAGTACAATAAGTTTACGATTGATTTGTCCAAGTTATATTTATTTATGGCTGTTAACAGTGGAATGTAATAAATTTTATTTGGATCGTATTTATGTAGTTTTATTAATCCACCATTCGTTGAAGTGTAGACTAGCATAGTCCAAGTAGTGTATATTAAAAAATGATTGTGAGAAATAGTGTTAGGTTAATTAAATATTTTATTCACATTAAAATGAGTGAAACAAGCACAGAAATGCGCAAGCCTCAAGTGACGACACTCGGTGTTTTTGTGAAGCTCAAGCTTTACCTTTAAATATGAAGCATTTAACAATATTATGATAGGATTCTTTACTATAATATTAATAGCATTTCCAAATAGGTTCTATTTTAATTTTATATATTGTTTGCTCATTTTGTTACATTTTTTTAATTATTATTAATAATAGACTTGAAAGTTAATAGTAAATAATAATATACAATACTCAATTTAATTACATCTTCAGGTGGCAATTCATTATAAGAGCCTCGAAGGAAGCCATAAGTCGCCATGTGAAAAATGACAGAAACTATAACTGCTTCAATTACTTGTTGAAATATTTATCGATTTTGTTTTGTATGTTATGTATATTAAAATTATGAATTAAAAATATATATTTACACGTAGATGAATAGCTTTTATTTCGTAAATCTTATTTAAAATCTCCAATAAAACTGTACATGATTATACATATTTATTAGTCTACATCAATAGAAATATATGTTTATTTAAATGGACACGTTTCATTTAAGACAAATGAAAACATTGCCTATAATATATGTATATATGAATCTAACTAACAAAACTAATTGTTCAAACAAAGAATTGCACTGAGAGCGTGTGAGGAGGATTCTGGAGAGTGGAGTAGAGGCTGTGTCGAGCCTACACTATACAACTTCTTTACTGGGCGTGGAAATACCTAGTGCCTCCTCATATCCTAGTTTTGTTTCATGCTTTTCTGAAAAATAATTACCCAATATGAAATTCAACAAGAATAAATCTATACATATAATAAAATTAAGCTGTACATTAAATATTTTTTGAAAAATCTAATTAAAATTTTCATTATACAGACGCCGAATCTACAGTAGGTATTTAGATTTTTTTCTGGCTGTGACTGCATCACGAGAAAATCTCTGGACAGATTTTGATAAACTTTGGTACGATGATAAATGGTTATTCAGGTCATGATATTAATTCTAAGAAATCTCAACTAACCGTTACAAACCAACCATAAAAAATCACATGAAATGTGAAATCTAAAAATTTGGTTTACGATGTTTAGAAAGCGTGGGAGCCGCGGGAAATGTTAGTTCATATTATATAATTTGAAATACATACATATAATATCAATTATTTACATGAATATATAATGTACCTTTCTTAGAAGTTTTATTTTTCTTCGACTCCTTATCTTTTGATTCTTTTTTCGACTTCTTATGTTTTTCAGTCTTAGCTTTCTCTCGAGGTTTGTCATTCGTGGCAATGTCAAGCGCCATTTTGTTTTTAGAGAGGTCCTCTCCAGTTTCTATCAGCTGGGTTTCCTCTACATCGTTGATGGCGAGTTCAGATAACATTAGATCTACTTCCTTATGCTTAGAGCTTTTTACTTTTTTCTTATGGCCAGATTTCTCAGATTTCTTCTCCGATGACTTATTCTTCTTTGATTCCTTTTTCTTATTCAATAGACCACTCTCTGGTGACGGATACTGTTGTATTCTCGTCGCAAGCAACTCTTCTTCTCGAAGTGGCCTAAAAATTCAAACAATATTATTTACTAAAAATTGATTCTAAGCAGTGTAAAATGATTAAATAAATGGATTTTTCAAATGGCTGACTTGACTAAAGAAAGTTGGACCAAAGTTTCTTTCTTAATAGATAATCTTTAAAATCTAGAGGCGCGAGACCTGGCTTCGAACCCGCATCACTCGGTTATCCAAGCGAGCGCGTTACCACTGGGCTACCAGTCTTTAGTCAGTCTATCTATACCAATAATGATAAATTCATTTGTAGATTTTAATAAATTTAATGGTTTTTGCAGTAATTGATTTAGTAATTGTTTTAATTTTATAATACTTTAATATTAAGCATTCTTTACAACGTCTAGTGACTTGACCCGCTGTTTCAAGTTAAATACTATTAAGTTTAATACGATTTTTCGATTGGACAGCAATTATTGTAAAATAATCGCTATCGCGGATGGATTGCTCGATACGTAATCAGCCTGCTGGAGTGTAAGAGTGGGGGGGGGGGGGGGGTGGTGGGTACTTACAGGTCGAGGTCGAGGTCTAGCGCGCGGTGCACGTCGTCGCGCGGCGCGGGCTCATCGTCGGAGGGCGCGGCGCCGTCGGGCAGCTCGCCGCCCTCCGCCACCGCCGGCCGCGCGCTCTGCTCCATAGACACTGCACACACATAATATTATACACACTTAGGGGGCGTTCAAGTATTACGTAACGCAATTTGGGGGGAGGGGGGTCTAGTTTGCGCAACATAGGTTATGACATTTGGTGAAAAATTTTCAGTTGGATGTTACGTAACATTTGGGGGGGGGGGGGGGAGGTACAGGAAAACGTTACGGCACGCTACATAGGGGGGAGGAGGGGTTAAAAATCTTCAAAATTTGCGTTACGTAATACTTAAACGCCCCCTTATTTACACTTCCGTACCTCAAAAGGCAAAAAAAAATCCTTATATAGGTCACTTTCTTGTCCGTTTGTATGTTATAACCCTTTTGTTTAGAAACGCGAATATAAATTAGAAGAAGAAGAATAATAGAAAACGGCGAATCAAGTTGAAATTAATATCTAAAACTCAGGTTTTCTAATCAAAAGTTGTTTGTTTTAAAATTTGCAAAGGAATCAAAACTCGGTATTAACTTGACAAAATAAAGAATAGTTCTATTCTAAGAATAATAATTAATACTAACTATCACTGTCCGATTCTGAGGAATGTCTTTCAATTTTGTTCTTCCGCTTTTTCGATGTTCGCTTCTCTTTCTTAGATTTCTTGGAACTTTCTCTTGTAATTAAGTACTGATCAGATCTCTTAGCTGAAACAAAAAACATTTTTTAAATATTTTTAAAGTTTAAACAATTGAATCTTTATAGGTTAACAAAACTATATAAATAATAATAACAAATAAATATAATAAGACATTCACACATATTACCATCTTGTTCCATAGTCAGCTTCAAGTCAGCAAGCGAGACTTGTATTATGGATACTGGATAATTGATACATTACACATGTATAACGTAAAAAACATACATATACAAATATAAACCTTATTATTATCGTCTTTACTGTACTAAATTTTAAAGAAATCTGTAAATTGAATCATCATCATCATCATCAGCCCTTTTTAACGTCCCACTGCTGGGCACGGGCCTCCCTCAGTACGAGGGGGATCAGGCCATAGTCCACCGCGCTGGCCTAGTGCGAGTTGGCGGACTTCACATGCCTTTCGAAAACTTGTTAGGTTTTCTCAGTCATGCAGGTTTCCTCACGATGTTTTCCTTCACCGTAAGACAAGTGATAATCATGATATAAATGATTCGCACATGAAAATATCAGAGGTGCGAGACCCGGATTCGAACCCGCATCACTCGGATATCCAAGTGACCGCGTTACCGCTGGGCTACCACTGTAAATTGAATATTTTTTAGAAAATCTCTTCGAAATAGCCATTTAGAATTAGCCATCATTCATACAGAAGCCAAATCTATCGTTTTTTAGAAGTTTTATCTTTTTGTAACAGCATCACAAGGAAAACACTATACAGATTTTTATGAAGTTTGGTATTATAATCTGATTATCTATCTATATATATATAATGAAAATGGTGTTCGTTTGAGGCTCAATCACGCCTAAACCACTGATCGTATCGACATGAAACTACCACCATTCGATGCGAAATTTTTCCTAGATGGTTTATGGCTATTTATTTTTCGAATTCTAACGTTCCTTCATTTTTTTATTGCTGTTTTACTTTTATGAACATTTATCCCGCTAATAAAAACAAAAGACAAGCGTTTTCTCTTGATTCTTTTGTTTTCATGGATTTCAACGGAGTTTACTAAACGGATAATGTTCTTTTACATTCAGCTAAGAATCTACTTACAAACTTCCACGCATCCACCCACCAACTCCCACGCACCCCTGCACACCCACTCTCATTTTTTGATAAAAATAAAATGCCGTATCTATGATCGAGTATCACTTGAGAACGGCTGGACCGATTGGGTTAATTTTTTTTGTTGTCTTCAGAATTGTCAGGAGAATGTTTATTATATGTAAGAAAATTTTAAAAAAGTCTGCTAAAACGTTAAAAATTTCGATGATAATCGAAGTATTCCAATTTCTATAGTTACTCATCACGAAATCTCGGGAACTATAGGACTTAGAAATGTGAAACTTGGTAGGAATATTACTTCCGTTATGTAGAGGTCAACTAAAAACGGATTTTAAGAAATTCATCCCCCAAAGGGGATTGCGGGGGCGTTAACAATGAACAATTCCCGTTTTTAAACTATAGCTCCTATAAATTCCAAATTTGGTAGGAATCTTCTGTAAGAGATGTAGAAATAGTCTATGAACGAATTTTACGGTAGCTCACCCCACAGGGGGTTGCGGGGGTGGTTTAACAATGAAAATTTTTATTTTTTAAGCCGTAGCTCCTACAGACTCCAAATTTAGCTAGAGTAGTCTATATGTGATGCAGAAATGATTTAAGAGCGGATTTTACAACAACCCACCGCCGAAAAAGATTACGGTAGTGGGTGTTAAAATGTGAAATTTCTATTTCCAAACTGTAACCTCTATAGACTTTAAATTTGGTAGTAATCTCTTATTTGTCATGCAGAAATCATCTCAAATAGGATTTTACGAAATTCTATTTCCAATAGGGATTGATGTTTCCAAACTGTAACTTCTACAGACTCCAAATGATTATTTTTTTACTGTTTAAATAGAAAAGGTTAAAGTCAATTGTTTTTTTTTATGTAATTAATTTCATTTGTTTTTATATAACCTAATAATCTATATAAATAAAATGATAGAGGTCTGCAGTTGTGCGCGCATCACGGAAAAAGTACTGGATAGATTTAAATGAAACTTTCTAAGTTTTATTTCTTAGACACTTGGCCCTTATATAAAAAAAGACTGCGATATCTTCATTTAATAAAAATTTATTAAAGTTTCAAGAAAAAACGATTTGTATATGTACTGCGTGTTCAGTGATGCCGTATGTATGTTTCCTTCTCGCGGAGTAGTGGGGCAAGCGGCGTAGCGCCATGCGGAAAACTTTGTTAATATTTCAAGCAACGCGGACGAAGTCGCGGGTATCAGCTAGTATCAACATATAGGACTATTTACTGCAGGAAAATATATCATTTTTGACAAATTTGTACTAACCGTTAAAACGTATCTAGGGAAAAACGAGAGCGGAGTAAACCCTAACTCCGCTCTTGTATGTAATAAATAGATTCTTGTTTTCTTCACTTTTGCTTTCTTCCCCTATCTGTTTACACTCAATTAAAGTACTAGCCATTTTTCTGGTATAAAAAACAGGACAGTAGTAGTAACTATAGTTTGTTCATTTTATTAATGGTTTTTTGACAGCTCAACGACTAAACAAGCTATAGTGATGTCAAAAGGACGTAATAATCGATATCCCTTATTTTTTAAATATAAAATAATATTTATTTTTATATTTATTAATATAAAAATAAATATTATTATCGTAAAAATCAAGTCAATCATTTTTTTTCCGATTATTTGTAATCTATGGCACAATCGTAGTAATCGTTATGTGTGGCACATCAATAAGGGGGCGGTACCCGTCCATTAAGTACAATATTATTTGTATGAATTTTTAACTTAACGTTTAACCATTAAATACGAAACTTCGTGGGCGTGAGCTGTCAAAAAACTATTAACAAAATGGACAAACTATAGTAGCAAAGTGTACTTACTCTGCACCTTGAGCGGCACCTCGAGCGCGATCTCTGCGACGGGCACGTCGTCGTGGTAGGAGCGCGGCGACTCGTCCTTCAGGTAGTGCGGGTTGTTGGCCTGCTCCTGGCGGCGCGCCTCGCGCAGCTGTATAAATATGTTGGGACTTTTTTTTTTACAACAGCGCCATCTATTTCCGTGGTGAGCTACGAGACTTGTATTACGGATACCAGATAGTTGATATACTACACATATAAATTTTAAATAAATATTAACACCCATGACTGAAGAACAAACATTCATGCTCAATAAATGAATGCCTCCAGCGGGACTCGAACCCGCGACCGCTGGCGCAGAAAGTAGGGTCACTTCCAACTGAGCCAAACGTTTATATACATATTTTATAATATAAATTTTATATTCTTGCAGGTATATATTATTTATTGTACATAAATTCAACGGCTCAAACGATATGGATCAGATTTTGTATTTATATAAGCTTTTGACTATAACTGCTTGTGTTAATAATAACAATATTTACAGTTATTACAAACAAAGTGCCACCTAGGAATACACAATACAAACTTATCGTATAACAATTGATTTTTTAACAGTTTGTTTCTGTCACTTGAGGTTTTTATTATCTTTATAATTTAAGAAATACATATTTTAACTCGTTATTATATTTGGGGAATGAAGACTGCATTCTGTAGATTAAATTGTAGATAAAACAATGAAATAAATTGCTTAATTTTAACACACTTCTTAGAATAATTGCGTATTAAGTAATTATAAGTGCCAGGTTCGAATCTAGGGTAGGCTAACTATATTTATTGGCTATTGTCTAGATATCAGTAAGGCATTTGAGAGTTGTCAGTATCACATCATCGTCAGTCAGTGTGTCACATCTATTCTACGCCTAATTTCTTTTCGACGAGTGTCAAATGATTATCTCAATCGAACTTTACCAAATAGGGTAATCGACATTTATTATTAAAAATATATAAGTTTCTTACCATTTCTAGCTCCTCGGGTGTGAACTGCGTAACAGGCTTGGCGTCGGGCTGAGCCGCCGCGAATATAGCGCCGGTGTCTTCCTCGCCCTCCGAGCTGGAACTGTCCGAGGACCAGCGGTCCCGTGACAACCACTGGTTTAGATCCAAACTGGAAAAACAATATTATATGAATTATTATATTCTGAATATCTAAAGATAAGTTAAAACTTAAATGTTAAATGGAAAAAAATATTATTTATAAATTGAACAAGTAAAATTCGAAATTTTGAAGATTATCTATATAAAGAAAAAATAAATCGCTAAATGTGATGCTAAGCTTAAAACTCAAGAAGCGCTGTAACACTTCGGCTATTTTATTTTAAATTTTCGTTAAGACCCGAGGCTAGTTCTTAAGAAGATAAAAAATGGAAAAAAATAGCGGAAAATAGTAAAATCTACACTTTTTGAGGCAGGTGTTGATATCTGCAACGCAGTTTATACTTTTGCAGTGTCATCGTAGCCATTGTTTTATTGTATACTACACGAATTGTTATTAAATAAATAAATACATTTTCCATACTAATAGTTATTACATCTAGGGACGAACCCGAGTGAAGTGAATGTGAGTCACTAGTTTATTAATAAATGCAGGCTTTGATCTTAAAACCATGCATTGGTGAGATACATATGTAAGCAAAGCCTAATATTTATTTTGCCTTTATCAACTATTTCAGCTATTTAACTATTGAACAAAAGCAAAGAAAAATAAATTATACACTATGTAATATTAAAAAATATAAATTTGAGTACATACTCGGCCGGCATTGGTACTTTTTTCTGTGCCTTCGGTGCGACGGGTTTTAGTTCTCCCTCAAACAGATTAGCCAGCTCCTCAATGAGTCCTCCGCTCATGTCTTGGTTAGATTCTTCTCCATTCACTATAGTTTCAACAGTGTCTATTCCGTTGCTAGAAATGTAGAAAAGAATTTTTTTCATCATTTTTCATTATAGTGTAATCATCAATATATGAGTATTATAAATTAAAATGTTTTTGAGTTTGTTTTTATGGTTTTCGCTAATACAAAGAGGTGTTATCTGGGAAGATTATAACTAGTCCATCTAACTAGGATTTACAAACATTGTTCAAAATACTGAACTGGTACATGTACTTGAAAAATATATTAGTAAAAGCAATAGGCGTTTTGTATGGAAATCGATAGTAACCATATTAATATTCCTTCATAGTAGAGATTTTTATAAAACTTGTATGTATAGATAAAGGGCATTCAAAAGTTAAAAAATATTATCAATATAGTACACTGACGTTGACTTAAGAAACTATTTTGAATAATTAATCAACAAGTGCTCGCACTTGTCCAGCATGGTCGATAAGTTAAAAGTTGACTATTAATAACCTGTTGTCGTGGTCGACGAGGGTGTCGACTATGGGCGCGGGGGCGGGGGTGTCGGGGGCGGGGGCGCGGTCGTGCAGCGCGGGGTCGTCGGGTGCGAGGCGGCGCAGTACTGCGCACAGCAGCGCCGTGGCGTTGTGCGCACGCTCCTGCACTTCCATGTCCTCGCTGCTGAGAAGCGGACGCATGCCCGCTAGCGTCTCGTGCAGCACCTGTCGAACACACCTTTTTGACGACTCGTTTGACTGGTACTGACCCTGCTTTATGCGCCAGAGGTCGCGGGTTCGAGTCCCACTGGGGGCATTCATTTGCTAAGTCTCCAGTCATGGGTGTATATATTTATATGTATGTATTTAAAAGTTATATATGTAGTATATCAACTATCTGGTATCCGTAACACAAGCATCTTAGCTTACCACGGAACAAAAATAACACCCACGAATATTACACAATGGTAGCAGTAGTAACGCACTCGTTCGGGAAACCGAGTGATGCAAGTTCAAATGCCGGATTATAATTTTTTTTAACTTTATTCGAACAGACTTTAGACAACTCCTTGTAAGAACAAGCATTACTTTTTACATATTTTTGTGCGAATAATTTCTAGAGAAATTCTATTTTCCGAGATCGAAGTCCCGCCAACTGCCAGCGCGGTGGACCTGATTCCACTCATTAAAGGAAGGCGACAGTATAGGTTTAGTGTGAAGCAATTTTATGAAATAATATTGACTGTGAACTGGCAACCGGTACTACCTCAATTTTGACAATTTTACAGGATGAAGTAAAAACTTGTTTGAATCATTAATTACTAAATATTTTTATTGCACATGTTATTAAAAAAGAAAAGTAGCATTATATGACTCCTTCTAATATAAAAAAACGAGATAGGACAAAATAAATAAATAAATCAACTTAGAACAAAAAAAATTAGATTTGACCGGTTGCCAGTTCACAGTCGATATACTATTGTGTGTGTACTGACAGCGAGCACGAGTGCGCGGTCGGCGCGGCGCTCGGCGGCGCGCAGCAGGCGGGCGGCCAGCTTGAGCGCGGCGTGCACGCACACGGCCCGCGCGCGCATGTGCGTGCCCGCGCCCGCGCCCGCGCACTGCGCCAGCGCGGAGATCGACTCGCGCATCACGTCCTCCTCGCTGCATGCAGAACAACATTTGTTACTCATCGATACCTTAATTCGCAAATCGGTTAACTACTTCTCAATAATTTTTTCAAAGGCTACCAAATTCAAGAAATACAATAATACTTTTGCTTATAGCACGCGCACGCACGCACGCACGCACGCACGCAGGCACACACACACACACACGCACATATGGCACACTCATATGTAGCTTCCTTTTTTTCACTATTCTACTTTTTTTTGTATCTGTTAAAAAACATAAATTATAATTACTTTAGTAGTTTAATATGTGTAAGAAATTTTGTTGTCATACATGACGCTTGCGAGGTGGGCGTTAATAACTTCGACACAGTTTTGTAGTAGTGCAGTTATTATCGTTATGTTGTTTCAGTTATACATGTATTAAATATTAAATAAATATTTTTTTTTCAATATTTTACCTGTGTTTATGTGGAACTCATTAGCTAACTTTTTAATGAGTTCCACATAAACACAGGTAGTACAGTAGCTTTCCAGCACTATGCATTTGGATCCAACGAAACCTTAAGTCTGCCGAGGCAAAACTTAAAATCAAGGGTTACTCCTTCAGTCCACTTTGCTATCAGAGGAGTACTAGGAGCAACCCGCCGAGGTGGGCCCCAGTGTTTTAAGGCTTGCCGAACGTTTACTATTAGACTTCCCTTCCGTCCTTATTTTAAATGTTACGAAATGCATTTACACATACCACCCGTTGTTAAAAATGATTATATGTAATTCCCGCGGCTTCGCACGCGTTTTTGCAACATTTTTCATTGATGCTCCGCTCCTATTTGTCATAGCGTTATATAATATACCTCCTATTTGTCATAGCGTTATATATATATAAATATAGATTTCCTCGATAAGCGGACTATCCAACACAAAAAGATTTTTTTAAATCGAACCAGTAGTTCTTGAGATTAGCGCGTTCAACCAAACAAACAAACAAACTCTTCAGCTTTATAATATTAGTATAGATATGGGCAAAGCCAAGTAATGGTAATTGTAAAGGTATATAGTGTGCACTGACACGCAGTATTCGCTGAGCACGAAGGCGGCGGCGTACAGCACCTCGCGCGAGGCGGCGCGCGGCGGCGCGGCGGCGGCGCGCGCACACAGCGCCGCACACTCGCGCGCCGCGAACCCGCGCGTCTGTGCCACACGCGCGCCCACCTCCAGCAGCTGCGCCGCTATCATACAGCCTGCGACGATTGGACATATATACAAACCAGGATCAAGTCTGCTATTTTACATCAATTGTCACTATCGAACATTTATTGAACAAACTAATTAACCATATTTTATTATACTATAAAATGTTATAGACTGTTAAAATTCCTATAGATAGATTTTTAATTTTTGTAGATAAAATATTAAGTACATTATAGGATATTTGGTACAAAAATGCTGCACTTTGCCATACAATGGCATGTTAATTATACACGTCGCATATAATTGGATAAGTTATGAAAAAAGTCATTCTATGATCTGATATGATCGATTTTCATAAAAACTGTGTACGCGCACACAGCGCCGCGCACTCGCGCGCCGCGAACCCGCGCGTCTGCGCCACGCGCGCGCCCACCTCCAGCAGCTGCGCCGCTATCATGCAGCCTGCGACGATTGGATATATATACAAACCAGGATCAAGTCTGCTATTTTACATCAATTGTCATTATGGAACAATGCAATTTTAATTCAATTACCATTGGTCCAAAATTTCGTAGTCTACTAAATTTACAATGGTCGATCAATGGTATTTTAAGTATTTTCATTGAATTGTAAAAGCGTTCGTAAAAACCTTTATTTAGGCTAAGTTCGATTATATATGGTGGCAATTTATGTTTTAAAGACTAAGCATTATGTAAAAGGATCATAAAGGCCAAAAAGATAGATCAACATACTACGCAATACATATTTTGATCATTGATTTGTCATTATGTACGGGACTACCAATTATATGCAAATTTGTCATTGGAGTGTCAGTGAAACACCATCGGAAAACCATTGAATTAGTAGACTACCAAAGTTGCAAAAAGTGCGATGTCAGTGATAGACAACTGTGACACCATTGCAATAGAAAAATTGAGGCCCAGGACCAACCCACCAGTGGTGGTTAAATTGAGTTAAGTGCACAGATAGGTCAAAAAATGCGTGGTTTATACATGCTAAAAAGATCAAAGCTGTCTACATATTCTATAATATTATAAAGGTATTTTTGGGAAAGAGGTTTACACAAACTTTGTACACAGTTTTTATGAAAATCGATCATATCAGATCATAGAATGACTTTTTTCATAACTTATCCAATTATATGCGACGTGTATAATTAACATGCCATTGTATGGCAAAGTGCAGCATTTTTGTACCAAATATCCTATAATGTACTTAATATTTTATCTACAAAAATTAAAAATCTATCTATAGGAATTTTAACAGTCTATAACATTTTATAGTATAATAAAATATGGTTAATTAGTTTGTTCAATAAATACATACAAAATGCATTTAAAAAGTTCTAAAAGTAAAAATTCATCACTATCTGCACTATCAAGTAGTCTGGAATTATATTTTTTATATAAAATAATATATCAGCAGAAAAAGCTATAAGAGCTCCACCAACCATCTGGACTTCACATTCTACCAGTTCTTGTCCCTCCACTTTTGCCAACTTTCCCCGTACGATTCCCGTATAATAAACCCGCTATCTACTTTTATATAATAAAAAAAGTGCGTGTGTACAAAGTACACATGTCAGAAGTAAAACTTGAATTTAAAATAAGGCTAACTCTTCCCCGTCTCTGAGCGCCTGGTACTATGGACTTATTTTTTCGTTTCATCGAGTTTGAAATCACATCGATTCTAAAGAAGTTTTACTTCAAAAATAACAATACCGTGTTTAGCACTGGTCTCCATCTCGGTGAGCTCAGCGAGCACAGTGATGTACCACTCGAAGTGCACGACGTGCTGGTAGTTGTTCTGCGCGCAGATCTCGATCATGCGCGTGAGCAGCTCGTCGCGGTACAGCGTGCCCTCTGCGCGCTCCATGTGCACCATCAACTTCTTCACTATCTCTATTAGATTCTTTTTTGACACCTGCAGTTAAAAATCCTCTATCAATATCGGCCATATGTATTGTTTTAACATTATTGTCCGCGGTTTTAGTAACCGCTAAAAAGATTTTGTTGAAATTGGGTATGACGATAACTGGTTATCCGAGTATATGCAGGATACTTTTTCATTTCATTCTGTGATAAAATATCTCATTGTGAAAAATAAGTACTAACAGTTAAAAAGAATCTTGTTTTTCTCGTTCTACGAACGAGCGAAGGTGTCGCTAGTTCAATATAAATAACTTATTTGTGGTATCTCCCCATGTATGCATCCCTTTTTTCAACGTCCCGCGGATGGGTCCGGATCTGATTTCAATGAGAGGGGGATAAAGCTATAGTTTCTTGATAAATTTACAATTTTTAAATAAACTTTGACTCCGAAACTATTCCGTCAAAACTATAATTATATTTCGTGCTTCGTCCTCGAGATTAGTAATGTTAGTAAAAAGTATTTATATTGACACTAAGTAGTAACGCATAGTTGCCACCACTT
This sequence comes from Boloria selene, assembly GCA_905231865.2. Classification (NCBI taxonomy): domain Eukaryota; kingdom Metazoa; phylum Arthropoda; class Insecta; order Lepidoptera; family Nymphalidae; genus Boloria; species Boloria selene. The sequence goes on from HG993133.1 coordinate 8,176,369, forward strand.
CCGCACTATAGTTGAGAAAAAAGATCTTAATATGACTAAAAATATTTTTAAACGTTTTCTTCCTTTTTTATTTTACCTTGTCTTTAGCAATGGCGACATGGCCTCATTTCGCAGTTTAGTGCTCAACCACTACGCACCTCTTAATAAAAATTAAGTACGTTAAAGTTTCGCACTAATAAGTACATATTATACGCCGTTACTATGTCCAAGTGTAAAAGTAATGAGAAATTGACTTGATAATTCAAGTGGATCTTCGAGCTTTGATTCGACAAAGAACTATCGAATTGTAAGTAATTTTAATAATCTATTCTAATTGAATGTACCAGATTAGTCTGAGGGACTGTTTCGCCACATTCTAAAACCTTACTTACCTTAAATTATGCATCAGAGTAGTCTGAGGGACTATCCTGCCGCTTTTTATATTAAGGGTACTCTAAATACAGTATTATAATCCTATGCCAGTGTTCCGAGGGAACAGTTTGACGAGTAATTTTGATAACCTACTCTAATTGAATGTACCAGATCAGTCTGAGGGACTATTTCGCCTGTTAAAACCTTATTTACCTCAAATTATGCACCAGAGTAGTCTGTGGGACTATCTCGCGCATATTATCATAGCCTTACATTAAAAATGCACCAGGGTTGTCTGAGGGACTATCCCGCCGCTTTTTATATTAAGGGCTCTAAATAGAGAATTATAAACCAATGCCAGCGTTCTGAGGGAATAACTTGACGACGTAATTTTTAATAACCTATTCTAATTGAATATACCAGATCAGTTTGTGGGACTGATTTCGCCACATTCGAATAATATGGTAATGCAACTCCCTTATCTTAAATCATGCATCAGAGTAGTCTGCGGGACTATCTCGCGCATAATATAATAGCCTTTACGTTAAAAATGCACCAGGGTTGTCTAAGGGACTATCCCGCCGCTTATTATATTAAGGGCTTTAAATACAATTATAAAACTCTGCCAGAGTGTTTGAGGGTAGTAGTAATTTTAATAACCTCTAATTGAATTTACCAGATCATTACGGATCACGTAATGGATCTCGCTTATCATAGCCTTAAATTAAAAATGCACCAGAGTTAAAGGCCTTTAAAAAGAATTACCAAGCTGTGCCAGAGTGTTCTAAGGGAACAACGCGCATCACAGTTTTAAGAATATTCAACTTTTCTTGTCAGACTTTAAAGGAAATGGTGTTTTCTTGTTTTAAACCAAGAATCAAATCGAAAGCTAAATCGATCATGTCGGTACATTAGACATACCGCCGCCATATGCCAGCGAACATTGAAGTTGCTCCTGCTGGCCACGAGATACGTGACGTGTGTAAAACTCTGACCTATCAGACGTCTTAGGAGCGGGCCCATCAATAACAATCTAGATTACAGTCTAGAAATATAGGCTATATAAGATAGCCACGATGCTGATTAATCCTTTAAGGACTTTGAAACAAAGCTATCGAGGCGCAACAGAAGCTCCTGGCATCTGTTATTACAGCCTAGAATAAGGTATATTATAATGTATTACATTAAGGACCTAATGTATGTCTGACGAATCTTTTGTGACATACAACATTAAGAATCTGAAATACCAGACGTAATTTTGTTCTCTATTCTATCATAAGAATGAAATTAATGGATCAGTTATCCACAAGTAAAATTAAGAAACTTTTATTTGAAACAACCTGTCAGATCACACAAAACTGCAAAAGCAGTTTCTTAATCGAGCTTAGATCTCGAACCTATAATCCTTAAGAAACATAAATGTTTTCATGTGACCACAGAGCAGATGAATATAGATTATCAATTCCGTGCATGTGATGGATACTTCAGGCAGAAATTTAAACGAAAACGTCTGGAAAACGAGAGCCCTGGTTCACAGGCAGCCGGCGCGCTGTCAACAGCAAAATCAACCACCTGCAATTAGGGGAACGAGGTGTCTCACGGAACCTCGTCGCTCACCTACAGGCAACAGCCCAAGCAAACTGCCGGACCTAGATCCAGTACGATATGCAGGTAGCCTTACATATTATCGAAAACAATGGTTCTCAATTAGTCGAAATCGTTATATTATGCTGTCATTCTTTAATGGTTACGAATGATATGAAATTTAATAGTTCCAATCGAACTTGTATACCTACACAAAAAATTGTATTCTTATTCGATAACTAGTACCTCCTAGTAATAATTTATTGACAATAATAATAAATTATTGACAATTGGAGCTATTTGCAATTGCGAACCATACTGTAATCCATTTATATCGCATGTGTCCTTAATACCAAAACCGAATTATGAAGGTTTATTTTAATTTTAAAATGCTAAAATAAGTTTATCGACACATCTCGCTTAAAGTTAAGAGAATATTCGTATAACTCTAAAGTTAGTAACAAAAGATTTCTATACCGCGACTTTAGATCTTAAAGACGCCTATTTTTTGTTAAATATTCACCAAGCTCCCAGAATTATTATGTTATCAAATAATCGATTTAATGCATTCAGCCATGTGACATGACCATTCAGCATCTGTACAGCACCGTTCAATATTTACTAAATTATTGATACTTTAATTAAATTATAGCGTTCCTGTGGTTATCTATCAACGATATACCTTGATGATGTGTACCTAACGCGCTTTACTTATAAAAGGTGTGCTCAAAAGTTTGAGATCACACATAATCCTTAAAGTGTATAAGTGCCCTCTAAATCGTGCAAGTATTATATTATTTGCTATGTCATAGATAAACATAAATGGCAATCAAGTTTATTTTCGGAGAAAAGTAAAAAAAAAAAAAAAACAAAACGCTTTAAGATACACGTTTATTTACTGATTTGTTAAGATTGTTAGTTTCAGCCTGCCCTGCTGTAGAATATAGTCAGCTGTATACGAAAGAGCTGGATTCTGGAACGTTGCAACTTCCTTGCTTGTACTTGGTAATATTACGATTACGGAAAATATACGTCCCTTTTAGACTCTATTTTACCCGACTTAAAGGGATGACTAATTCTATTGATCATTTAATACATAGAATTACGAATGAACTTTTTTTTTTTGGATATAGCTTCTGACGCTCAACTACGGGGGATATAGCTCGTAACGGGCAAACAGCTAGTGGACGTTGGTCCGGTACTGTAATGTCATTATATATCATCTAGAACTTACAGTTTCATCTTAATTACTCCAAACATTTTAATTTCTGCCTCATACATTAAGTTTCAGAATAACGTGTTAGCCAAGCCCAGGCAGATCCATCCCATTGTTGAAAGGGAACCTTCTTACAATGACGAAGCGGTGTCAAAAAATCTTGACAATATTCTATACCCACAAATCGATTTAACTTACTAGTTTTTAAATTAAAATGTAGTAATTATATCTTTTGGCAAAAAGACACTGAAGCCCTAGCAGTTTAAGCATATATTAACTGGTTACACCATTATTTTTTCTATGCATAACCAACAATTAATGTGCATTTGAATATGCATTACGTTAATTATTTTCAGATTAAGCTGAGGGTATTGTAGTGATATCCTACTGGCTCACAATCGTGAACCCCTCTGTTTACACGCTTATCGACATGAAATATTCTAAAATTGGACTCTAATGAATTCTTTACTCCTTATTCCAGGGATCCAACTCTCCAGGCAACCAAACACCTTGCCGGAGTATAATCGAGACGACACTCTTATTTATTTAGACGCTATGTCCCACCCGGCTACTTATATATTATATTGATATCCCTAGCTGGTAATACAATTATGCAATATGACTCTTGCCTTAGACGTTGTTTTTAAACTGCAAATAATACGGTCTTATAACACGTATGAACCTATAACAATACAGTTTTCTACAAGTATTTTTTAATAATGAAGCTCAATTTAGTCAGTCACAGAGCAGCTCATTGCTCATAATTACCAAAATGTGATGCCATTACTTATAGTTTTAAATTATTAAGCCACGTTATTTCCAAATGAAAACTTATCTCTAGATAGTATATTATTCAACAAAGAAATGTATTACTTTGCTTTCTTTAGTGACAAGTGACAACTGACAGCAGACAGCCCACAAAGTTACAGATATTATAAAAATCTAATTGTATCAAGTAAAAATTCATAGTACTGAAATTAATATTAGAAAATATTGTTTTGCAGTAGATATTTGCCCTGCAAAAACTCTTATTGCATATTATATAAACAAGATAAAGATTTTTAGTCAAACCAGCTCCTCTCGTAGCACACGCCATACGCCCACATTCATGGCACTTAAACTAGTTTACCTTAGACGTCTTTATGAAAATTTCTGGGCTTTTTCTAGCTATTCCTCTACTTAATTGTATGTTACAAGATTTTGTAACATACAATTTACTAACATATTTAAAAATACCTCTTTAGCCAGGTCTACACGATCATTCTGATTATAATTATATTTCTTTTGAAATATGAATATAGTTAAAACCACAAGTAAATCATTTTTTACTTTTACTTACATATTATGTAATATGTACATTCTGATACAAAATAATTAATCACTGTTATTTTATTTTGTATTTATTTTTCGATATTTCCTCCACTTACTCTCAACATCTACTTAGTGTCAATATAAATACTTTTTACTAACATTACTAATCTCGAGGACGAAGCACGAAATATAATTGATGATTAAACGAACTTACCTGTAAGTGAAGTTCTATCATAATTATATGAAGTGCTTCGTCCGAAGAGATTAGTAAGTCCCTCCCACCCATAATGGCCCTAAGAGTTGCGGAAATATCTCTACTCTCTAAACTAAATGAGGCCATGTCGCCATTGCTAAAGACAAGGTAAAATAAAAAAGGAAGAAAACGTTTAAAAATATTTTTAGTCATATTAAGATCTTTTTTCTCAACTATAGTGCGGAAGTGGTGGCAACTATGCGTTACTACTTAGTGTCAATATAAATACTTTTTACTAACATTACTAATCTCTTCGGACGAAGCACTTCATATAATTATGATAGAACTTCACTTACAGGTAAGTTCGTTTAATCATCAATTATATTAGACTTTTATGTAAAAACTCCAATTTAACCTTTATTCTTATAATAAAACCGATTGCCATTGAAATTGCAAAAAATAAGGCTTCTATTTATACCTTCTGAGAAGGTTATCATATATAACCTATTATAGTAAAACCTATAATACGTATTACCTATGTAGTGATAACTATTTATGAATTAAACTGTGTTACTATACCATTCCATACAGTAGGCCGAGTGCTCTCAGTCTGATAGATTCATCCTTGTCGTCCAAACACGCCAGCACTAAATCTTTATGAGCTTGAACTGATTTCGGGTGGGATTTAAGTATTCGAGACATAGCCAGCAAACCCAAGTACTTTACTGTAAAGAAAAATTTATAAATACTATCATTGTTTGTAATAACGTGTATCAATCGTAAAAAAAAGAGTTACAGAACAATATGAATAATATTTTTTTAGATTTACGTGAATATTTCACATTTTAAATACATAATACTTTGTATTTTGTCGCGGATTTATTTAGATCTTTGGTTCCCGACAATTCGAATGCTTTACAGCAATCATGGTCACGGGAGAGACTGGCCATGATTGAGGAGGATGACAGAATCCAAAATGATAGTTTTATTTAAAAAATACACTAACTATTTATAGAGATTAAAAGAGATTATTACTATAGAAATGAAGTAAGTATAAATAAGTAAAACTTAAATATACTTCAACTTTATTTCTACCACTTTGCTGTACATCAATTTAGAAACTTTGTAAGTAATATTGCAGTTTTAGGATACCAGTACACACACACACAGACACACACACAGACAGACATACACACTCACACACAGACACGCACACACAGACAGACACACATACACATACACACACACACACATACACACACACACACACATACACACAAACACACACAAAGCAAGCAATACTCACAGTTCTGATCACTATCCTCAATGAGTATCCTGAGTTTCTGCACGCAGAGCTGCACGGAGGCGGCGTGGCCCGGCATGCCGCTGCTGATACTGATCAGCACAGCTATCACCGTGTTGATGCACTCGTACAGGAGAGACATGGCCGTCGTACTAACCGCCCACACATTGGAATATATTTACTAATGACGGTTAACTCTACTTACATCGGTTATTTAAATCACAGTATAAAATCCATACAATAGGCCTTTAGTTTTCATGTAAATGCTACTAAATTATATAAAAACGAGAATTGTCAAAATAATTTCATGGTAAACGAAAACTTCTCGTGACGTCTTGTTGCAATTTAGTTATAGAGTAAGCTCTTACTGCATGTTTGGCTACATTGCATGGATAAGTACACTGTGATTACTGATAGTAGTATTTAGATAGATATCCTTAGACAATCTATTTATTTATAATTTAATCAAAAATTAATCATATGTACACAACATTGTTATTTTCACTTTTGAGCACCTATTAGTAATTTGGGTTGCTGTGAACTTTAGGCATTATATATTATTTTATATTTAAGATATATTTTATTATAAAACAAATATATTGATATTAATAATTCAAATAAGTGAAAATAAAAAAATATTGAGACAGTTGAAATCTTGTTGAAAAGTTGTTATCTATAAATTAAATAATGTGCTTGAAGGTGACATTGAATCAGATTCAGCAGTTGGAATCACAATATGTGCAGTTAAAAAAACGGTTAAAAGCGTGACCCTATTGGACTAATGAATACACCTACAGTTCGCGTCACGTAAAAAGAACGCTGGAGGAAAGTGGTGGGGGGTGTGTTTGCGCATGGGTACATTCGCACACAAAATTACTAAGCCTATTCTTTTACTTTTGAACTAGCCTTTCGCTCGAGACGTATATTGTTCATTGTTAGGTACATTGAAAAATATATTAGATAGAACGTTATTAAATAGAATTCTATTAATTTATAAAATATGTTAGATTCAATGTAGAATGTTTAATATAATTACAAAAAATTAAATTAAGTCAGTTAATATATATTTTAACTGCATTATTATCAGACTCTCTCTTCATAAAAAAATATAGGTAAAAAATATTTTTCTCTATTTTTTATATAAAACCATTTCGTAATTAATAAATTTTATGTGCACGATGGTATTTTGAACTGACAAACCAATAGCGAGCCGGAAAGCATGCGGCGCGTGCCTCGCCGTCCCGCGCCCCGCGTCTTACCACCAAATTGGCCGATAAATCGCCTCTGCGCAACTTGACAGCCAGCGTTCTTTTTACATGACGCGAATTATACAATCATCAACCTAAAAGGACTTATATGAACCTACTTCAAAGCTTTTCCTATGTAATCCTAGATATTTCTAGAACCTAGTACTACACAAATAAAATAAAAATAAAAATTAAGCATTATTTACAAATTGTTATAAGAAGCAGTCAAAGCATTTTTTGTTGATATTCAATATATTTTTATTGTTCACTCGAAACACTGTATGCAGCATTACTTTCCCTTCACCCCATAGAGTCCAAAAATTGTACTCTAATATACATTTTGTATACAAGCCTCTGTGACTGACTCACCTATGTATTAAATTAGTTAATGGTTCTATCAGTTTCTTGCCAAGTCGGGGCTCTAATGGGGTTAAGGCACCAAACTGGAACAAATACAATGATACTACATAAAACTAGCTTATGCGAGAGCGAGAGTCCTAAAATGGTCCAGAACATGTTGTTGACATGAAAGTATATCCTAAATTCGAGTTTTTCAGTAAAATTTGTGTGAGTAGCAGCAAAAATAATATAAAATGTGTAGCATGCCAATTTTGTGTAAACGGAGTGTTATGCAAATTTTTGCAAATATACTGTGTAATAATCTGAAATATTTGTATAATCTAGATTACAGCTTTGCAGATAATCACAGCATTCATATCAATATTATGTTTTTGTGTATTTTAGATGAATTGTACAATCAGTGTAAAATGTAAATCAGTTGATGTCATAATGTAGGAAGCTGTACACAGCAAACTGCTAATTTTACATATTCCTTCAGCAACAACATATGAAGAAGCCTCTCTGTAAATGTGGGTCAATCCAAGTGGTGTGTGGATGGAACTAGCTGCTATTTTATTTTTATGACAATACTTGGGTACCTGCAAATTAAGTCTATGAGGCTTTGAGTTATTTTTCTCCCAATTTCAGGTTCATACTGAGTCATTAAACCAAACTGTGGAGGATTAATACTCATTAGATAAAATTTTATGTTATGTACTTTTAGTTTGCTCTCAACTCCCCAAACTAACCCTCCTCTTTTAATATCAGAGCTGTGCAAACTTATTGATATTTTCAACACTTAAATGTAGCGTATACAATATTTCATTTTTATGTAAGTAAAGGAAAAGAAAAACTTTTTCACACATTTTTTTCCTTACCCCTCTGTCATTACCAGAGCTAGTTTGATTAAATCTAGAAAATCTTATATATAATTTAATAAATACATATTTTCTTTACCAGTTTGATGATTTTAATCAACATCCAATTATTAGTAGATGTTGTCATTAATTTGAAAAAGATGGGAGCTAGAGATAAATAATTTTTAGGATTCTTCCTGGCTAGTTCACATACAACATTTACTGCTGCTGACTGCACTCCTGTTACAAAAATATAATTAATTAACATTTTCAATCATGAGAATTGTGTTACTATTCGCTAATTTACTAATTTACATCAAATAAATATAACAAATACACAAACCAGGGTCAGGATCTTCTAATTTTTCTTTTAACTTAGGGAATGCTGGTCTTAAAGCTTCTGGATATCTTAGAAATACTTTGTACATCATTAAAACAGCTTTCATTCTAAGGTATGGCTTAGTTGAACTCATCTAAAACATTTCAGTACATTAGGTCAGTAATCATAATGTTATGTGAAAATATGTAGCAATTTTAAAACTTACCAGAGTCATGATATCATTAGCTAAGTCTCTCGCTAAATCATGTGATATAAAACAACTTAAACCACTAAGTGCTAGTCCAGCCTCATATTGATTTTGAGCATTTAAATCTTTTCTTATCATATTTGTGGTAAGCATAAGAAGTTCAGAATCTGCATGAAAAGATTGACTAGCTGCTAAGTATCCAATACGTTTAAAGGTGAATTTGTTAGAGCTCATTACTTCTATAATATTAAATATAGCCCATGATATATCATATCCTAACATTTGAAGCTGTGAACAATAAAAAACATTTTTATAAGCACTATATTTCTTAATACAAAAAAAATCATTCAAGATATTATACCGAATAGAATATCATGAATCAGAAATTAAATTGCTATTGGTTTAGGTATTAACTATTAACATTAATTAAAATAGAATAGATTCAATTTAGTTATTAAGTCAATTCCCAAAATACTCTATTAATTACTTCTTAACCTGAATGTTTATATAAATATTATTGAGTATTATCTAAAGTACCAAGAAAACATATTCTATTCATACGCTTACATATGTTAGTTTTGCGACGGCATTAGCTTTCACTCCAATATTGTCTTGTCGCAGCTCCAATTTAATTTCTTCCATACATTGCGCTATATATTTTGCCTAAAATATATTCAAGTTATGGTTATTCACTTCATCTCATATTTTAAATTTATATTCAGCATTAAAAAACATATATACCTCATTATCTTTGTTATTTCTGATCCCACGAACTAAGTCAGTAAGATTTTTGTCAAACATTCTTTCGAAGTTACCTTTCACCTTTTTCAAAGCCATATTGTATTTTTTTCCGTAATACACATAACTTTATAAATCTTATAATTATTATTTATTAGAATGATAACACAAGAATGAAAAACAGCGAATTATGTCAAAAAGAAATGGTCCAACTGACAATCTCGAATCTTTCAAAATCGTCCATGCAATGTTGGCTGAAATGTTGCAAGATTTTAACATGTTATTTAGTCATCTATGTTTAATACGTTCATATTTTTTAATTTAATTAATTCAGAGAACTTAATTTGTATTGAAATTGGGTACTCCATGTATGTCTTATAAAGTTAGGCACTTTCTGTACTAGTAGGCTGGGCCTCAATGTTATTATTTATTGGGTCCTAATAACTAATAAAATAGGTCTTTTGTTGTTATAAATATTAGTTAGTTGATATCAAACACACTTATTATAATATAGCTTTAAAAAACTTAATCACTTGCCCTTTAATGTATTTTTAATCGTAAACAAATAATTCCCTTATATATAGACATCTTTTATACATTTGTAATTTTTATGCATTTGTTGCTAACATTGTATTGACACTTGACAGTATTCTATTTATTAGCTAATAAGTAATAAAAAAACAAATAAGTAATATAATAATAACCATAATTACGGTCCAGGTCGAAGTATCACAACTATGTTATTTCAATTTTGTAACATAACTGACCTGCATAAAAAGCTTCTGAAAAGCACCATTTTAAAGAAAATGGATTTTTTAGCTTTCAATAGTCACAAATTCTCAAAATGTATTGATCAAATACGGAAGCGATTAGTTGGCTTTCTAATAGTAGGCCATATATGAAATCCTTAAATAAAATTCAAACAAATTTTAGCGCATTACATTAAAAAAACATAAAATCAATCTAAGGACTAGCTCACACTACAATCTACATGTACTACATTACGACAAATTATGAAATATGATTTTTTTTCTCATTACTGGCAACATTAAAACTTATTACAACTCTGACAAATGTTATGCACATTTTTTGAATGCGACTCCAACATCATAAGCGGTCTTCTAAATTTATCCGGCTTATAGTTGTCGTACATCAACCTCTGGTGAAAATAGGCACGACGATACGGATAAACGTTGCTAGATTGGTTAAAACTGTTTTAACTGGTTTTTGATGCGCGGCTATTGGCTTTTAGCTATCACTCACACAAATGCAAAGCTGAGCTTATGCCTATAATGTTGTCCTACTTCTTCCTTAGTCTACTTACATATGCCTATCTCGTTCCTTTACAATGCTTTGAATCTATTACATTCTCTATCTAATCTATATTCTATGCTATCTATATTCTATGCCATTTGACATTAGGGTTTTGACATATTTCGTTTATTTATTATTAATATTGAATTACAACAGAATTGAATTGAATATTGAATAATAGATAAATAGAATAATGTAATTTTGTGTTACATTTCCTAAACAAATATAAAGGTCCTGTATTTTTACATGTATTAAAAACAAAAATGATTATTTTTTTAAGCGAATTACAAAAAGAACACCTATGTATGCTTCGTCAACATTCTACTCAGGGTAACTTTCAAAATATTTTTAGTATCTTTATTTATTATCAAAAAAATTCAAGATGATTTAAGAGAATCGGTAATACTACGAGTAACAACAAATTAACAATTATTATATACATTTTACCAAATTCAGCGTTATTTCAGTATCACAAATTTGATTTTAAATGTGCGGCTTTTGTTAGTATTTAAGAAAATAATCAAAAAATTTTAAGGTTAAATATCAGTATATTATTAAATGGCAACTGGCAACTGGCATGAACTCCCCCTGCAATTTATTAGACGCTAAACTTTAACGTAACTAATTTTATGAGTTATCGTCGCTGTAGAAAGATAACCTCGTATGTACAGAGATTTAAAGTTTACATAAAACGAAAAAAAAAGGTTAATTTTGTCAATGTTTTTTTATCCAAGAGGTTTTCGTTTTATTCCAAATATGGCATATGGCACTAGTAGTCATGCATTGGGTTTACGGTTTTGCCGATATATAAAATATGTGGTTTTTATTCGATTTTTTACAAAAATAAATTATGCATTTTTGACATACGAGGTATTCATTCTACAGCTATATTATATAACTTACAGTCCTGGTTGATTTCTGCAAACTTACTATAGACTACCTCAACAATGGAGTTAACCATAAAAAATGTATGATAGCTGCAGGTGAATATTATTTCTGTATTCTTACTTCTCAATTAATAGTAGTCCTTCATGGAGAGTTAAAATATTTTTTTCTGTTATAGAAAAACTGAATATGTCTGTGGCTGATATTCAAAATATTATATATGCACTAGCCTTTTTTATAGTTGAAGGATGTAAACACAATGTGAGTATTTTTTCCTTAAAAATCTAAAATATATCTATATTGTATAATAATATATTTTTTAAAATAAAATGTTTTCAGCTTTCAGAAACAAATTTTAAGTCATCACTAGCCATAGTTGGGTTTTCACAAGAACAACAACTTGTTGTATTAAAACTTTACAATACTAAAAAAGAAGAAATATCAAAAGCCTTGAATTTACTACAGCAAAAAGACCCAAACTTTCAGGATCTTACATGGAGATTTGAGGTTCAGGTAATTAATAAATAACAGGGTTGTTTGTACTATTACTGATACATACAAAAAGAGACTCCTCTCTGAGGAATGGCTTTACATAATATATATGTTTTTGTTCCATGAAATTATTTGCATGGAATTGTAGACCTGGAAAAATTTCGTCTATTTAGTCTATTAAAATGACCAATATAGTAATATATATTTTTGTAGGTGGCTTCAAAAAACTTTCCAGAAGAAATAATACCAATGATTGCAATGGACTTGGTACTGACTACTCCAAAAACTTTTGGTCAATCTGAAGATGACTTAACAGTTTCTATGATAAATGAGAAGAAGGTAATATCACCAATGAATAAAGTAACATCAATCCAAGACGCTAAAACAACAAGCCAATGTCAGCATGTGATAAATCATGTCCTGCTTCAATGTGATTTACCCAATCTAGTACATTTAACACAAAAGTTGGATGAAGCTCTAAAAGAATCTAAAAGTCAACATGTACGTAAAGTTCAAAGAGCATTATAGTAAATATTGTTACTAAACTTTTTAATTTTATTATTTAAGAATGTATGTGAAATGCACCATGCAATGTATAATATGTTACTGAAAGTGTGAAACTAGCTTTAGTAATATATATTATTTTCAGTTCATAAGAACATTTGTTTCATTTGCATTTCTGACTCGAAAAACATTCCTCATCTCAACCACAATATTAATAGATATGGGCTCCTCCATGATATATGATGCAGTGTAATGGTGTAATACCATATTATGCCAAGAGAAAATATATTGGTCCACTTCATAAAAGGGCTAAGAATAAGCTTTTGTGGTATGCAACCTCAAGCATCATCCACTCTAAACCTATGTGGAAATAAATAACCTAATTTCTCACATCACAGTACATTGGTATAATATACTATGAACCTATCATCATTCTTTATTTAAATATTATATTTTGTACCAGGATTAGGTACCTATCAAATCTTCAACTACATCAGCAATTTTTTAGTAATTTCGAATTTTAAACCATTTATAGAATAAATCATTTAGTGCACAAAGCAGTATATTAACAAAAGTATTATTCTTTTTATCTTTATTAAAATATTTTTGGGGTCTAAAATGTATTTTCAGAGTAGTTTCATATAATTTTAAAAAGGTAAGAGTTTATTTGTAGGTTAGGTAAAGAAATAATAATACAAATATGTTTTTACTATATTATTTTAACATCTAAGCTGTTGCCTCGGGGAGGGTAGTGATGATGTCAGAATCTCCTGGGTCAGTGATAGCTAATGTGCACACTCTGTAGTACTTTCCACAAGCTGTACCTAATTCAATGTTGTTGCCACTGTAATGGTGCACTCCAGTTTTGGCCAACAGAGCATAGTATTCAATCTCTGATTTCCTGTAAAAAAAATATAATATACAGAAGCATTTAAAAAGTTTTAATATATTTTTTTATTTGACATATTACACATAGGTATTTTGAAAAATAAAATTTGAGAAGGGGCTAAATTTGCTTCCAATAAAATAAGTCTTCTTGAAATACATTTAAAATCGAGAACACAACTACAGACATGTATGTAATAACTTCAGAAGTTGATTAACATTCCACAAGTTACTTTTACTATATAACCAATATTTAAACTATGAAAAAAAAACAAAGTAAATATTTTTTTAAATTTAAACATTACTTAAGTATATTTTTAAAATTATCTCACCTATCTTAAAGCATATGGATTCAGACTACTCCATAGGGTTCCCATGACTATCAGTGGTTCAGTAAAAAGGTTACAAGAAAATATAGAAAAGCAATAAATGTTAAGATCATTAGTCATAAAAGTGTCTACTATATACTAAATATTATTTATATTGTTACTGAACCACTTTTTAGGGAAACCATACTTCTTAGTCTAAAATGACTCCATATGCTTCCCATTGAAAATTAATAAAGGGAACTCTACTTCTCAGTAGTCTCACCTCAGTGGTGGTGCATTCTTAGCAATGATGACCAGCTTAGCTTTTCCTTGGCGTAAGGTTTTTAATGTTTGCTTGTATCCTAGACAGTATTTGCCAGATTTCATTACCAGAGCCAATCGAGAGTTGATGGACTCGATGGTCTTTTTCTGTAAAATAAAATGTACTATAACTATATTACATATATACATTGTAAGCTTACAAGATTTTAAAGAATTTATTTAAAAATACACCCAGCATTAGAGATACAGGTTATATATGTATAACCTATAAATGTACGTTACATCCTCAACCCCACATATTATAAAAATAGTGAGCCTATCGAGAAACGTATAGTATAGGACTTATTCATTATTAAGTTAAATATAAATAAATATATATGTAACCATGATAAAGTCCAAAAATATAAACTATGAAAACCACGTGTGCAATAACAAACTCACCTGCTTTTTCGCCGCAACCATCTTGTTGAGGTATGATAATAAATATCACTGTAACAAGTTAAGGAACGTTATTACACAATATATTATAAAAATGTTAAAGAAAAAAATTTTCAGCAGTTAGTATTATAATTTGGAAGTTTTAATAATCAAGAAACCACTTGCCTCCAAGCGTCAACTTGAAAAAAGAATGAATTCTTGCCTTGCACAGATTAACAAAATTAACTTTTGATTGCCAGATTAAAATAAAAATAAATGAAACAAAAACAAAATGTAACATATTATAAAATATCATGTATATTACGTTTATAAAAAAATATTTACAAAAAGAATTTATTTTTTATTATATCTTCATATTTTCAAACTTTTTTATCACATGTATGAAATAATATGTCCTAAGGGTCAAACATGGTACATTGCCTTATTTTAGGATATAAAAGCGATAACACAAGAAGAAAACTGGAAAACAGAACCTATCTTGGAAACTTGTTTGATACATAAAATAGAGGCGTACTTATCATACTGTGTTGTAAACATTTGCTTTGATTTGAAAAAAGAAGATCGCTTTAAATATTCTACCTTATAGCATTCAAGCGATGTGAATTACATTCTCCTGATTAAAAGTGTCCTGTGATTACATCATAGAGAAAAGTAATATTATACTTTTGATTACATTTGTCTGAATTGTTAAGGTTCCAACTGCCAGTGACAAAAAGTATTTTCTCATATTTGATGGTAATTTGCAGTTCGTAATGAAAACCAGTTTCTTAGTTACTGATTGTTTTTATGTTATGACTAATCATTTTCTAAAATAGTTTTACATTTTCAAATATTTTGTGTAAACCATTTTAATCATTTATTTTAAATACCTATTTAAAATACCGATGGTATGATGAAGAATTATACTTCAATCTTGTTCATTTTCTATATTATTTATATTAATAATAATCTATAGTACCTAATATATTAATCTTTACTAATATTATAAAGCTTAAGGTAAGAGTTTGTTTGGTTGAACGCGCTAATCTCAGGAACTACTGATCCTAATTGAAAAGTTCTGTTTGTGTATATATAGCGGAACATCAATGTTGCAAAATTGGAAAGGACGGGCGTTAGTTCTACGAGGTACCATACCGTGCGAGTGAGAAAAAAATAATTTCCGGTCTTTAGAACGCGTGCGAAGCCGCGCGAAATGCTAGTAAATAATATAATTGGACTATTACTAAGGTTATCGTATAGTTATATATTATATTATGTAATATAATTAGAAATATTTTTTTTACTTTTCATTTTTTAAATTATTTGTTTATTATAGAAACAGGATTTTGATAAGATATTAGCAACATAAATAAATGTTTAGACGAATTTAAAATTTTTAATACAATGCATTTTTGTTGAGTCGGGAAAATTGATTGGTCTATGGTGTCAACCCCAGACTTACTATGGTATAATTTGCGTCATGTAAAAAGAACGCTGGCTGTCAAGTTGCGCAGAGGCGATTTATCGACCAATTTGGTGGTAAGACGTGGAAAGACGTGGAAAGTTTATTAATTACGAAATGGTTTTATATAAAAAATAGAGAAAAAATATTTTTGACGTATATTGTTTTATAAAGAGAGAGTCTGATAATAATGCAGTTAATAATAAAACAAACCATACCACACATAACATCAGCCAATAACCAATATATGTCGCAAGCAAAAGGCTAGTTCACAAATAAAAGAATAGGCTTGGTAATTTCGTATGCGAATATACCCATGCGCAAACACACTCCCCATCACTTTCTTCCAGCGTTCTTTTTACGTGACGCGAACTGTAATTAATAATTTACATAATATCTAGTTTTATTAGTCATCTATGATATCTAGTAGTATTATTTATGTGATCTGTGATAATATTATAATAGGTTGTTATTTAATTAGTCTGTCTTGCTCAGGTATACGCTAATTAGCACATCTATATAGAATATAGATACTCTGTCTACGATTCTAATTGGGTTTTGTAGGACTGCCAAAAGTGTCAAAATAAACTTCAAACTTCAAAATGAAATGTTTTACTTTTACGTCAACGTGTTCGCTTAGCACTTCGTTTTCATGTATTTTGAGTTTACGTAGCCGAAGAAAATTGAAACTCAAATTTACATATTTCATGTTTAATGTATATATTATGTAAAAATTACATTTATGCTCAGACTATACTTTTCCTATTAGTATTTAGTATCAGTCGAAGCTTGACAGACGAGTCTTTCAGTACTAGCGAGTTCAGCAAGTTCATTGATGAGTTGATGACGTCTAAGTCTAACAGTTTAAGTATTGTATTTAGATGACGCAAGATAACTAATCGCGTGTTGTTATTCGCTACTTATATTTTTATAGTTAAACATAAGATAAATAATGTCAGCTAAACCTCAAAAGAAAAATAAATCTTCGGAACCATCGGCGTTAGGAAAATCTTACCTTATTGCCTATAATGGTGTTCAGACATTGGGGTGAGTACTAAAATTATTTCATTTCATATTTCAAAATAAGTTGTTAATTGGTTCTGGAATTCTAGTTCTCTTTAGTTTGATAGATAAATATAAATCCTAAATTTTCTTTTAATTTTTTTATTAATTTATTTCAAAATAACGGATTTAATAACAAACATTAATCAAGTGTAATTCGGTACATTCTTATAGTCTTTACTCTTTAGTGTATATTATATTATTCTTAATATTCTATTTGTTTTTACGCAAGCGAGTAATACAGTTACCGTTGGAGCAGATAAAAATTAAAATATAGGTATTTTGCCAACTTTCCATTTTAACATAATTTCAACTAAATAACAGTGATAGTAATTTTTGCGTCAAATATTAAGACTGGGAAAGTTGACCACGCCCAGAGAAATTTAAATGTTCACCTAGTCACTAGTAAATAAATCTGGTAAACACGTAACTCCTAGGTATAGATAGTGTGAATGAACTATGAAATATGAATAATACGATGCGGGCTTGGATGCGGGGTTCTGTTTAGTTAACTGTATAGACTTCAATAATATAATGTCCAAACGTAAAAAAAATACAATATAAAACTTTTAATATTAGCGGTCATTTAATTTTGAAGTTACAGATTAATTTATCCTATTTCTTAATCTTGTAACACAATAATAATTCCGATAAGTCTGTTTCCTTGGTTACGCCGTAGTCGGCTTGAGAACGACTATCGATTTTCATTTATCTTTTGTTTAAAGTTATCTTACACTCGGTAGATGGTTTGGAAAAAAAATTTTAAAAATATAAATTGCGCAGAAAATTGGAAAATAAGACGACTTACGACAATTTTAACTTCACTTGTTTGACAGGACCTCTATCTAGTAATAGGTATGTTACTCTCTAGTAGAAATAAAACGATCGTAATATTAAATAGACTATCCATCAGAACGTGGATGACTGCAAAAGATTTTAAATTCTGTATAATTTATCGTAATTGAATTTAAAAGAAAATAAATATATTGAGTAATCATAGAAGTTGTAGGTATATATTTTTGTATTTGCTTATACTATTAGGTTTATTCGAGTTACCCACCCCACTCGATTTATTCGGACTATTTATCTTACAAAACACGAGTTGGCGTCAGGGATAATTAATAAATTTCTACTCTAAACTCATTAGTTTTTTCCTCAAAACCCGACACCGGCCGAATGTATTGAGTCTGTTAATCCTTAAATAAATAACGACACTTCCAGGATACTTCACATGACTAATAAGACTATTATTTGTAAAATAAATTTATTTTTAAGATTTTAAAAAGTACACAGGTACATTTAAAATTTGTACAAAATTAGTTTGTGCTAGTAATTATTAATAATTAAAATATATTTACAGTCAAAATTAATTCAAGGCGTCTATGTGTCGCCCCTCGTTAGCTATTGATGTAAATGTTTTTTTTTGTTTTTTCTCTAACCAACTGTTAAATAAGCTATTTATTAAAAGAGAATATTATACCAAATAATAAATTATGTACCGCAGCAATGTAAATAAATTAAAGTATTTATATACATAGGTATAATGTGTATCTTATGACGCGAACGTGTTTCCAATAGACAGTAGTTTTTTTTTCCATTCAATTACGTTTTACGTAGCTTTAGTTCTCTTTTTTACCATATTGCCCTATTAAAATAAAGAAATAAAGATGATAAAATAGGGTATTATTATTTTATAACCTTGTTCGTTGTATCATTAATATAAAAAGTAATTAATAAATACCGTTCATATAAAAATGGCATTAATTTTATCATACCCCTACCATCAAAGACAATATATATTAGGTATGTTATGTGTCCGCCAACACGCACAAGGCCAGCGCGGTGGACTATCGCCTGATGAGGGAGGCCCAGCAGTGAGCAGTGGGACGTTAATAAAATTTAAGGGTTGCCCTCGATTTCTCTAGGATCCCATCATCTGATGCTGCCTTGGTGACAATGAGAACATCTTGTATGTGTATACATACAAGATGTTCTCATTGTATTTGTATACGTTGCCCTCGATTTCTCTAGGATCCCATCATCAGATGCTGCCTTGGTGACAATGAGAACATCTTGTATGTGTATACATACAAGATGTTCTCATTGTATTTGTATACGTTGTATACGTTGTGTTGTCTCATTGTATTGTACCTACTGAATAAAAAAGAAATTTTTAAAATCGGCCCACAATTCACGGAGAAATCGGTGAAAACACATAAAAAGCAACTGTTGAGGAATTTTACCTTTCATCATCAGCTCATCGACATGAGATGATGATTTTCATACGTAAAAGCTTTATCGGTTTTAGAAAATATATCAAAAACATAATAGGTGCCTGTAAATTTTGAGAGTTGCCTTCGATTCCCCTGGGATCCCATCATCAGATCCTGACTTGGTGACAATGGGACCACCTCGGAACTATACCCTACCATACAAAAGAAAAATTTTTGAAATCGGCCCACAGACGGCGGAGAAATCGGTGAACATCTATAAAAAAAATACATACAACGGAACATATAACCTCCTCCTTTTTTGAAGTCGGTTAAAAAGGGCTGATGATGATGATGATATACATATTATGTCTTTGATGGTAGTATAGTAACGTATCCTACTTTATTAATATATTCGGTAAATATACTTAATACTTTAGCATAAAAACAATGTACCTATGTAAAAAAACTCTAATTTCCAATCTTTACTGTAATGCATAAAATGAAAGACTTATACCTATCAATGATTACTGTACTATATTCGACTACTAAATTGTCGGTTGAAACAGAATGCAACCGTCCCCGTTAGGTAGTAGGTATTGGCGAAGTCGTGTGAACCTAGTTCTTGTTTGTTTATTTTCTTTCCATTTACGGTATTGGTTTCAATATAAATTTAATCATCACACAGACTTTCTTTAAATAAAATTAATTACGAGTATATTGAATGTTTTACGAGTATATTTAAAATATATATCATTGAAATTGTAAAAACAACAGCTAGTAAAAAAACACTTTTATCCTGGCTGTGCAATGAACTTTCGAACGGGTATATTGATTATGTTTACAAATTGATAGATTAATCGAGTAGGCATCTGTTAAGATTATTTTGCTTTAGCGGGCACCGACTCCAAAAAGTCCAAACTACAAAAGTAACTTAATAATTAAGTAATAAACTATTATACTTTTTAGTTTAGGTTTAATTATAGACTTGAAGTCTGTTTTTTAATTTGTGACAATGAAACCACAGTGGAAGCAAGAGTATAACCTACCGAGCATAAGAAATTTTTGTGAAATCGGCCAAGACATACATATAAAATCCTTCTCCTTTTCTGCAGTCGGTAAATAAAAATATGGGTAGCAGTTTACAATCGCTTGGCAGGACGATGGCAATGGGAAAGAGTGGATGAGTAGGGGTGATTCATAGTTTATGAGAAAACAGATTTTGTATGTAGCACTCACCGGCTGCCGCTGCGGCACCCTCGCTTCGCTCGCGTGCTTTGTGGTCGTATATCAAACCTAACCAACCCAACCTACCTAGAAAGAACGAAAAAAACCTATGTTAATAACCTTCTGAACCTATGTTATCCAAGTCGAAAAAAGATATTGTTATTTACGATGAAAGCACTTTTACACATGTCCATAGAAACGCAGAACTAAATATAGCGGCGTTAGGATAGTTGACAATGACATTTAAGTAATTCGACATTTGTGACATAATGATCTTACGTCTTTGTCTCACATATACAAAATCCTATTGTTATCCTTCTCTCTCACGTTAAGTTTTTATTAATTTTCTCTAAAAATATGAATTACCTTGTGTCGTGAGTGTTATTATTGTGTTTAGTGAATAAACGCCTACCATATATATAAGTTTCACCCAATAACACCTGCCAAGCGATTGTAAAGCCAACCCATTTTTTCCCTATTTAATAAAGTGATGCGTCATTTTTCGGCAATTTCACTGTAACTTTTGTCCAATGATATTGCAAGCTTCTTACATGAATTTCCTTATTATTTAGATACTATCTATTTCTTTTTCTTATTAATAAATAAACTAATTTCTGTAGATGGTCATACTTGCTGCTGCAAACAATAACCTACTTTTTGAATCGTGGCACGTTGGATAATTATTGGAATGAAGTAAAGTGGACTGTTATAATATTTCAAAATGCAGCTATATTAGAGGTAAGTTGGTATGTTTATTATTGCGTAAGTAGAACATGAAACGTAACGAGGTAATTATGAAACCTAATCAATATTATTATTATACAAATAATTACTTTATAATTTACTATATATTTATATGTTCATTTTTTTTGACTAAATTTTCTGTGGTCGCTTGTGAGCACCTTCCTACATGTAGGTACATTTTATTACTAACAGTGTGTCACTTTTTTATTTATCAGTATCTTTTTTATTTATGTGCAGTCGCGAGGATAAATTCTTATTATATAAAATATATTCATAGACTATTCGTCAATAAATAATAAAACAAGATATGTAATGTACGGCATCGATGCGGGACTACATTGAATATGTCCACGGGCATATTAGATCTCAGTTGTCAGCTGGATGTCAACAGAGCGGTTGCTTGGCAATAAAAATAATCAAAATGGTGAAATGTGTGGTTAAAGTGTATCAATCACGGTCTGAAAAGATTAATAAAGCAAGTGGTGTTACTTTTCACAAGTTAATTTGCTTAATTTACTCCAGATTATCCATAAAAACATTATAAGATGAAATAAAATCCAACATCGTATTTGTCATAAAATATGTTACCAGTATATACGATTTAGAATTTCCTTGACTGTTGGGAGTTTAGTAAATGAAAACGTTTGAAAACAAACATTATGTTAGTGTAAGTTTAAATTGATTATTAAAGCCTGTTTTGTTAGCAGTATAGTACTCACTCACTGATTGAAGAAATAGTACAATCACGTTTATTTTACTTCAATATAACATTTTCCTTAAATTTAAACACCTAAACCACCTAACCAGTATATTAAATTTTATTTATTTTTAAATGTAAAATTATAGTTATTCCTTATGGTATACGTGCAATAGTGTTATGCTGTATGAAGAAAAAATCGGTTCACTTTTAATTGAAAAACTTAAATTAATTATTAATCGATTATTTAATAAAATTGCTAAATAAATAAATAAAACTTAACAATCAAAAAAAATTTGTATTTGAGTTTGTATTTTTAATATTAGAGAATTTTTAGATAGTATTTAGTTTCTAGTTTCTAACTGTGTTAATCTAGCAATTAGAAACTATAATTATTACTTATTTGATATTTCATCTTGATTTTATAGTTTTTAAATACATATAATATACACTAACGCTTTTTTTTTCATCATAATCTACCAAGTCTTTATCAATTTCTCTAAAAGATCCGTCGAATAAAAAATATTTCATAAATAAATAAATAATTCAAACTTTGGTTTTTTTTTTGTAATTCTGGGGAAATTAATTAATTAAAGTTGATCAATGGCAGCACCTAACCGATTCGTCGATGACAATGTCTTGTCTCTTTTCAAAGTAATTAGCCTTATACATACATCCTTCTCTATGGTAATTAGTTTGCGATAGAAAAAATGAGACAAACATAAATTATTGGGACGGATTGACATATTTATCTATCAGTTTCAAAACTACGACTTTTAAACGCGTATAATTCGCGTCATGTAAAAAGAACGCTGGCTGTCAAATTGCGCAGAGGCGATTTATCGGCCAATTTGGTGGTAAGACGCGGGGTGCGGGACGTCGAGGCACGCGCCGCATGCTTTCCGGCTCGCTATTGGTTCGTCAGCTCAAAATACCATCGCGCACACAAAAGTTATTAATTACGAAATGGTTTTATAAAAAAATAGAGAAAAAAATTTATTAAGTAAGTATATTGTTTTATAAAGAGAGAGTCTGATATTATAGTGCAGTTAATAATTTTAAAAAATATATTAAACGATTTAATTTAATTTTTTGTAAGTAGATTAAACATTCTACACTGAATCAAACATATTTTATTAATGAATAGAATTCTATTTAATAGAATTATATCTAATATGTTTTTAAATGTACCTGCTTATAACCAATATACGTCGCGAGCGAAAGACTAGTTAAAAAAAAAGAATAAGTCATTTAAAATTTAAAGTAATTTTGAAGTAATTTCGTATGCAAATGTACCCATGCGCTAACACACCCCCCACCACCTTCTTCCAGCGTTCTTTTTACGTGACGCGAACTGTAAGTGGGTACGTTTTTTTGCAATGTTTTATTGGTAGTTGCTCCTCTAGTCTTTTATAATCTCATTGTATAAAACAATTGATTCATTGATAATAACTTCATGATGGCAGCCAGTGACATTAAGCGATAAACAAAATACAAATAGAGCATGCCACATCGACATCTCTTACATTAAATAAACAAGATACTGGTGGTTAATAAAAGTTGCTATCTTTAGTTTAATATTTTTAGGGAACGAGGGGGTTGACATTTTCACATTATGCTTAAAAGACCCACAAAATTAGAATAAAAAAAAATTTCGACCAATTGAGTGCTGCTTTTTGATGTCGGTTAAAATAGGACTACTATATGACTACTCGTTAGCAACGGTAATATCTGAATGTGCCTGATGCCAAATTAAGTTTCAAATTTCAAATTAATGTTCTATTATAATTTAGGACTATTATTAGGTATAAATGTGAAATCTTTTATGGTTTTGATCTGTTTGTGGATTTTTAAGATCTTTATGCTGAAACGGGTGGATAGAAATTTTATTTAAACATAAGACACAAATAGACATGATAGTTTACTGTGCTAGGCCACGCACATCGCGATAACGTGGTATTCGGTATTCGCTATGTCTACAGCGTAGGCTATAAAGCCTAAAATAAAAAGTAGCTTTCTCAGTAAACCGAGCAATTTACAAATTGTCATAGCCACTCTTTGCTTATATTCGAAATAATTACTACACTAGCGGCACGCTATGATGGCCGGTTTGACACATTACAATAGTGATGTGGAATGTCAATTTATTCTCGAACAAAAAACAATTAAGTTTTGTTTTTGTACCTGATTAAATAGGTTTAATAAAACAAAAATGTATATGTTTATTTAATTTATTTGAACGAACTGAATATTTGAATGAAAATGAATATACATACTTTATATGCACACAGGAAACATATGAATACAAAAGATACCAAAAAAGGTGCCACAAAAGGCCATAATTAATCAGATTCGTCCATACTACTATTTTCACTGTCGTCACTGCTATCATCACCTACATTAATAATTATATGTTCGTTTTCTATAATATTATCTATTTTCACATCTCTTTCATAATCTTCCCTTATTAATTTAACAGTTCTATTCACAACCTTTTCCCAGTCTCCTTTAGTCACATGTTCACAAGCTTCTTCTAATAATTTTAGCATTTTTTTTGTGGTAAATGGGGGTTCTGTATTGTGTCTTGCAGCATATCCCTTAATTTGAGCCCACACCAACTCAATCGCATTATACTCACAATGGTAAGGCGGTAACCGTATAACTCTGTGCCCATGTTCTAATGCTATTTCGTCAATGACGTATCGGATCTTGGTTGGTTTGTTTTCTTTTAAAAGACGTACTAATTCCGCTTTTAACATATTCATGTTTGCATCTACGCCATTTTTACGAAGCCATGCGACGATATCAGCTTTCTTTTGGGATTGGGCAGGTGGCTTGTCAATTTGCATCGAGTGGTATGGGGCGTTGTCCATAATTATAATAGATGGTTCAGGGAGGCTACACAACATTGAGGTAAACCATTCAGTAAACTTTTCTCCATTCATGTCTTCATGATAGTCTCCAGTGGTTTTTGACGCAAAAGCCATGAGAGAACCTTCGACAAACCCGTTGATGGTTCCGGCGTGACAAATTATAAGTCGCGATCCTTTTCCTACAGGAACTTTGGAAGTAGATGCTGCTGTGTCATCGTTCCAAGAACGGCCTACAGTATGGTTAGCATTAAGCCATGTTTCATCCAAGAACACAACATTTTGCCAATTTTTGATTTCTTTCACTTGCCGTAAAAAAGTATACCTTGCCATCGCTATATCAAATCTTTCCATCAATATTTTGCGTTTGTTACATTTTTTGTATCGAAATCCAATGGTCTTCAAAATCTTCGTTAAAGAACTTTCCCCACCGAAGAATAATCCAGCTTCCTTCAGTGAATGCACCAACTTTTTTCTTGTTGGATACTCCTTCTGTAAATAGTAGCCGTAAACATGTCTTCGGATAGCATCGGCATCAAAGCTATCGATGCCTACGACTGGTTTTGCTCGTTTTCTCTTTTTTGGTGTGTGAAGTTTATTTTCTTCTGTGCCAGTCTCGCCATATTTTTTTTTAGTTATCCGTCTAACAGTTCGTTGTCCAATATTAAGCGCATCAGCTACGCGTTCAACCACTGACGTTATAGGTAAAATTGGCCCTCCATTTTGAGCTTCACGATCGAAATAGTTACGAAGGCGTATTACGAACTCACGTGTCTGACTATTTAGAACAGTTCTCTGCGTACGTTCGGTCATATCGACGAAATCCACAACAAAGGGCTTGAACAGAGTCCAAATTAACGAGCAAGGGTCAACAGTAATGCAGTATCAATATTTGAAATCCAAAGCCAGGTCAAAACTATATCACAATCGCATTGCACTGACAGTTTATACTTTTCGAAGCAACGTCAATTCGAAACTGCTTTGTTTTGCATTGAGCATTGACGCGAGTTTGCCGGAGGTAGTAGTTGTGCTAGCCAGCGATCCTATGTGACGATCGTATTAGATTCCATTTTTAAAAATTTTCAATTTAGAAAACCAAATGCCGAGTTGTGGTATATATCATATAAAAATAAAAATTTTACCTTTTGTATGAAACAGCTGATATTTTTTTGCGATTTCAGAGGTTTGTCCACATAGTGAAAATTGTTCATATTCACAAGTACATTCACCCCTTAAATGGTGCAAACTGATTTTTCTACACTTGTATACATTTTAGAAATCAATTTAATAAATAAATTTTGAGTCCTAAACCTAAAACTACATTCGATAAAATTTATGAATCTCTGCACAATACTATCGTCAATAAAGTAATACAATTATTTCCTTCAAAGTCGTTATCAATTAATACGGAACTTCATGAGCGGACAAACGTCAAACCGGCCATCATAGCGTGCCGCTAGTATAAGAACAATAAGACAAGAGAAAAAATAATATAGGTATAAAACAATCGAGTAATCCAATTTCTTTATTATTATACGAGTATCATCAATACCTATTGATTTGATTTAAAAGGATTACTTCGTGACATGGGATAATAATATTTGAGAGTAGTGTGTCTTATCGATAGCGCATCATCATCATCATCATTTCAGTCTACATGATATGCTAGTTACACTGATTTTTTTACATTACTTAATTAATTATATCACTTTTTTCGATCGGTGTATCAAGAAATAACCTCATAAACCACCGTTAAAACTCTTTTTTTTTAAATATTTTATTTACAAAAGTATGAGTAAAATGTTTAATGTAAATCTAATTAGAAATTCTTTTTTCACTTTGGCTTTCATTTCATATTCATCTTTCGTTCCAATTTAAAAATAGTTCCGTGGTAAGATAAGAGGTTTATGTTACAGACATCTAATAGTTGATACACACATCTAACTATAAATACATATTATGTATATAAATATTAAATACCCATTACTGGAGTACAAATATTCTTGCTCAACACATGAATGCTCCAAGCGGGACTCGAACCCGCACAGCAAGTAAGGTCACGTTTAGGTCACAACAAAGAGAGCCAAACATTGAAAGTCTTATTAATGCACTTAATAATACAATGTTGTAGAGGTTACGTTTAATGTTCAATTGTATTCTAATTAATAATTATGTGTAAGCAGAACTAGGTATGGTCATTGAGTGTAACCACTGAAAGTACACCTATAAGAATTAATTAAATTATGGATGCATGCTGGTATTTAAGCGAGTTACTATGAGAAAGTAATTTTCATTTAAAATTAATTACTAATTACACAGCTTTCATTTTAGATATTTTCTTTTAGTTACACTATTTCGAGTAGCCATTACATATTATACTAGCATTTCCCGCGGCTTCGCACGCGTTCTAAAGACCGGAAACCAATTTTTTTCTGAGTCGAGCGGTATGATAGCTCGCAGAACTAACGCCCGCCCTTCCCGTTTTTGCAACATTTTTCGTTCATGCTCCGCTCTTATTGGTCATAGGCATAGCGTGATATAATATAGCCTATAGCCTTCCTCGATAAACGGAGTATCCAAAACAAAAATAATATTTCATATCGGACCAGTGGTTCCTGAGATTAGCGCGTTCAACCGAACAAACAAACTCTGCTTTATAATATTAGTACAGATTAGGCTAAGATGCTAGCGTGCGGAATTTATATTTTAATTTATCACTGAATAGTATAAAACAAAGTCATCCCGCTGTTTGTCTGTCCCTATGTATGCTTAGATTCTTAAAACTACGCAACGGATAATCCGCTGTGGTTTTTTTAAATAGATAGAGTGATTCAAGAGGAAGTTTTGTATGTATAACTAGCGGAACCCGCTGCTCGCCCGCGCTAACTCTTAAGTATATTTCTTTGATTAAATCAAAGGTATATTTAATCTTCCGCGAAAGATATATTTTATTCACACAAAAAATATAGCAAGAACGGCATTTTGTTTTAAAGATAATTATAAATTAAATTAAACATTAAAACAAAAATGAATTTGACTAAGTTGATAGAACTAACTGCTTTTCAGAAGAACAATTTCGAGCTAGCAATAGTTTTCTTAAACAGAATAAACACATTATTAGTATATGTATATTAAATGCATTCAAAAGTCGTACTTAAAATAAAAATAATTGAACTGAATTATGCTTTTTAAAGTATCAATTATATTATATACATTGTTTTGCTTGCAGATACTACACGCGGCTATACGGCTAGTGCCCTCAAATGTTTTTATAGTATTCATGCAGATATTTTCTCGAGTTTTCCTTGTATGCGGTATCCTGTTGGTCACTGATTCTGCCATCGTCAGTCCCGGCTTGCCTCTATGCGTCTTAGCCTGGTCGATCACAGAAATATTAAGATACTCATATTATGCGTTCAATTTACTCAACATCGTACCTCAAGTTCTACTTTATTTTAGGTAAGTAATCAATTTGCATAGTAATTATTACTTAAACGACCTATTGACTCCTTTGTGCATAGACTTAGCTATTAAATTGTTTTATTTATGTATACCTAACATGTGTATGTAATTTATTCTGAATAACTTTGAAGTATTTGTTTTAAAATATAACTATTTTTAAATTATATTATTACATGTAAAATTGTTAGCATCTTTGATTTATTGCTTTTTTATGTTTGTAATCTTGTACACAAATAAATGACTTTACAATGTTAAAGTTGTTCTAACATTAAAAAATCTAAAAAAAAATCTAAATCACATTATGCTATAATAGTCATTACTGTGCGATAAGTAATTATTTTTGATAAGCAGTTCCAGAAACATCGACTACAAAACTGTTATAGTATGACTGTATTTTGTTTTTCAGATATTCTACATTCCTCGTATTATATCCACTAGGGATCACCGGAGAACTTCTCTGTATGTATCATTCATTGGACGAAATTGCAGAAAAACAACTTTTTACCATGTCTATGCCCAATACATGGAACTTTATTTTTAATTATTACTACATATTGATCGTCTACATGTTCTTATACGTTCCCCTGTTCCCATACCTTTTCGGACATATGTTAAAGCAAAGGAGAAAGATGTTAGGCGATGACAAAAACAAATCTATCTAATTTTTATATAATAAATATAATTTATTTCGAAATATATTTGTTTTAATTTAGTACACTGTTCTCCGTTCAAATTTGTTTCCTCTCGACATTTACTTTAACTTACGTAGGTACGTAGAGATGAGCTCGAGCGGAGCGAGGCGAGTCACAACAAGTAAATAACTCATTTAATATTATTAATATTGAAATCATTGTTGGCTGGCACCGATAGGCACAATACAATATTTCTTAACCATTTTAGTTCACCACTAGTTACAAGAAAAACAAATATATAGCGAAACGAACGCAAGCCCCTACTCGCACTCGTAGCGTAACATCACACGTTGGCGCGGTCGTCTAATCTGATTTTGCCGCGGAGGCTGTACTTTATCGTTTAATATATTATGTGGCTGAGAGCCATTTTTGAAAATAGAAAAAAATATTTTTCTCGAATTACCTATTATCTAGATATAATGTTGATAACAAAAAACATTGGTGTCAATCACTAGGGACAACCTACACACTCGAAATATCCACCGTGGTCGTCTTTCGTTCTCAATGTCTTGCAGTCAAAATCTAAATAGGTTTGTAATACTCGGACGATACTAAGAACCTTACCTACACCACGACGAGGTCTTACCTGTATTAAAAAGCTTGAGTGAGGCTGACAACTAATTTCATGTGACTGTTATTTACTTTCGTCAAAGAACCAACAAAGCCATAATAATTTTTTGGTGCTATATTGATACAAAGATCATATTTAATTACTATCATAGTTTGGAGTTTTATAGAAAAATCTTGATACACAATCACTCATCTTACTCTCACTTTAAATGCTTAGCAGGTATTTACTATTTTTACCTCTGTTTAGAAACTAAAAGAAACTATTTTAATAGGTAGATACCCTACGGTTTCATATACGTACTTAATCAAGCTTGCTGTCTGAATATTTTCAATCGCAAGTTGCTTATCAACTTAATTAAGATTTCTATCTTATTTTGTTAATCAGATTATAGTTATCGCTGTAGTTCTATAAAGGGTCAAGTATTTGATAAGACTTTTAGTCCCTTTCCAAATATGAAAATGAAGAGTATTAAGTATAAGGGTTTTATTTTATTATGTGTCATACTAGTGGCAGAAGCTAATATTATTCAATCAAACCCAAATATGTACGTATTCTATGAATTTATTCTGTTTACTTACAC
Source organism: Boloria selene (assembly GCA_905231865.2). NCBI lineage: Eukaryota > Metazoa > Arthropoda > Insecta > Lepidoptera > Nymphalidae > Boloria > Boloria selene. Next base: position 8,206,699 of record HG993133.1, read on the forward strand.
ATTAAGTAAGGTTACATGTATATTTGTTCAACATAAATATTTAATAATTATTAAATAGTTTTTTGGTTTTTGTTCGTAAAATTTAAATAATAGGTATACATAGTTAATTCAATGGAATACTGGCTGATTTATTAAGATTTATGATTACTGCTCTGGCAAGCAGTCTTCTTAAGACGGGTGATGGTGGTCATGAAGAAATATATCCCATAACCCGTTAGTTCTTTAGATTAGTGCGTTCAAACAATAAATAAACTCTGCCTCTTCATATAACAGAAAAGATAAATCTGCACCTACATACATTTTCAAACCTGTTTTATTGTTTACGCACGAACTTCGTCAGTGTTAAAATCATTGCTTATTGGTGTGTTATATGTACTTATATGTACCTATATACTATAATAATGGTTAGACCTATTATAGTATATCACTAATATGGAAATTGTACTGCTTTATGTATTTTAAATAATATAGAGTAGTAACTTTTTACCTCTAAAAGTGGCACCGTAGAAAAATAGTATTATCGATTAATTAGCTGTAATAACATATCTAAATTATCTAGAACCTATCCAGATCTTGGGTTTGATTCCCGGTTTTATCTTCGTGCTTCGACGCATACTTGAGCACTTTCATATTATATATCTATTGCGTAGAATGTGATTGAACTGAATCAAATCGGACAAAAGGATTATAAGGTACATAACATACACAAATAAAACATGTATACCTTCCTCAATTCCAAATCCGATAAGGCGAAAAATACTTATTTAAAATTCGAATGTAATCGTTCTACTTTTTATAATAAGTTAAATTAGTCATATATTTTTAATTAAATTTAGTGAGAAATTCGACAATGTCTTAACTGCCACAGTCAATGACTACGTAGACAACACTATATCGATGGTTATACCATTTATGCAGCAAAATGGTCTCGATCCTATGGACCTGCCAGATATCGAAGAGGGTTTCGAAGTTGTAAGTATTTTTTCTAAACGTAGGTACTAGGTAATTAATTTAGTGTTATTTTTACCGTTAAAATAAATGTAGAATTTTTAATACAACACACATCAGGGGCGCAAATTTGTGTCTTAAAATACGATCAAGAGTGAAAGTTGATCAAAATCATTTTCAAAAGACTATTTTCCGTTAACTTAGATAGGTATCTTTTTAATTTCTTTTTACACAGTCTGCTTACTTTCATAATTTTTCCTTTTTACTTTCAAAATCAATTATTACACTTAAGTATGTACATTTGTAATATCATTCTTATTTTCTAATATCTTTGTTATATGTATTTGAATTTTAGAGACCTATCATCATTACGTACAGCGCCTGGCTGAGACTTACCGAAGGGAAGATGTCTGGCCTTGTCAATGTTAGTCGACTCGGGGATCAGCAAGTCAAATACTTCGCAAAAATGCTCAGAGTGAGAGTGCAACTGCAGTTCACTGACCTTGTAGTATGATATTTTAACTTATTTTTTACTAGCAAATCCGGCTCGCTCCGCTGGGCGTAAGAAATTAAACGGTTTTCATAAATTTGTAATAAAATAAAAAATAGCCTAATTTACTCCTTGTAACATTAGCAATCTGCGATTGAAAGTCCCCTCAAAATATTGGTCCAGTTGTTTCAAAGATTACCCGGAATAAACAGACAGACGGACAAAAATTTTAAAAATATATTGTTTTATGTAAGTACCGTATAAACTTTCATAAATATTTTGTGAAAAGCTGTTAATTTGACATTAAAATCAGACGCGTCAATTTTATTTATACTTATGTATTACGTAGGATTAGTAGTTCATAATAGATAGCAGTCAACACGAAATTCTCCATAATACGTTTTTATGAGCATTAAGAAATCAATTAAATCCCCTTCAGTGTTACGACACTGTTTATATGAATGTAAACAACAAACTTATTATAATAATTAGTAATAATCTAACACTGAAAGCAATTTGCGCAACTGAGATTACCGATAAAAGATAACCGTATAGGTAAGTAGGTAGGTAGCGTCATAAACTAACCTCGATTACGATGATTTAGTAATGAATTATTGAGTATCAATTTAGTCATTAGGTATGTTGCGTTGGCACTGTTTTGTCACTAATGTATTACATATATAGTTATTAGAAAAGGCTGTGGTTGGCTAATGGTAACGCGCTCGCCTGGTAAACCGAGTTTAAAGCGATTTTAAATATGGTTCTTGAACCGTTGATATTTCCATGTGCGAACCATTTCTAAAACGTTTAACTCATGATTACTTCTAACATATCTTGTCTTCTTAGCGCGGGAACCGGATTAGAACCCACTTCACTCGTTTTTTCGGATATCCGAGCGAGCGCGTACAATAGAAATTAAAACGTAAAAAATTTGTATCTTTTTTTAGTTTAACTACAAATATTTGGTTGAAGTAATGAACATAGGTCCTAGCGGAGGAATTGTCGGATCCCTGAGTCATTTTGGCGTGATTGCTGATGTTTTAATTGACTTTAACAACGATTCAATACATTTGCAACAGTTCTCGATTACGGATCGTGGGTAAGTTATTTCTATTATTCAAAAGTTTTAAGTTTGATTGGAGTATCTATACCTTTTATTTAAGTTAAAGTTTGTAGCAAAGTAATCAAATTAGATTATTTACATATATTATGTACATCTACATACAATGTACCCAGTATTATTACTTACTTTGTTATAATAATAGGTTGTTAAATAAGATAAATTTAAAAAAAAATTAAATTTGAAAGAATTACGTAAGCGGAAAAAAACTTGACTGCGTAAAAAGTAAAAACTAACAACGATAGAAACATGACGTAGTTAGGCATCTCTTACGCATGCATTTGTCTTCAACAGATAAGTTTGTCTTTATGTTTAGGTCGCTTATTATTAGTTTTTTTTGTTTTTGTTATTCAATTGATACAACAATTAATTTGCTACAACTCGCTGTTATAGTTGTGAGCATGTAGAGCTGCACATCCAGATATCTTTGGTTCGAGTCCCGGCTCAGGCAAACTTTAGTTATGGAGTCTTTCTGTTTAGTAAGCCACTGTAACAGTCTGAAGTAGGGAAGTTGACGGTAGTTCAACCCCGCTTCTTGGAGAAGACGTAAAGTTATCGGTCTTACGCCATCTTACTGGTCGTGTCGAGTAACCAACCGACCGAAGTATGAGAGGGACGGGATGAGAGACTTCACCCAAAATAAAATCTCTGTGCAGGTGACAAGTCTTAATGAGATTAACCTTCATGGCCGGAATCGGTCGATAGTACATTATTAGGTATTATCATCTTGGTTTATCAGGTGTCTGTTTCAGAAGTTTTCTAAGGGACTCTTTTCATTAGTTATTAGTTAGTAGTAAAAGTTAAATTTGATCCCAAGTTTAGTCCTCGCCAACCTTGACATGTAACGATAGTAACTCAGAGCGATAATGTATTGTAAGACAAGTCATAAAATAAATATGACATGTTTTATTATCCTATAAACACTGATGTAATTTTATAATCAATTAGTACTTAACGAATACAGCAGAGATATTAGTGTACCTATACTACTGTGGTTTCTTAAGACTAGACTTTTGAAAATACGTTTTATGAACTAGTTATTTATTCTTAAATGAATGTCAGCTAATTATTTATTATTATGTAGGTAATTATACACATTTTATAAACTGTAACCTTTGCGTGTAATAAAAAGATTTGTTGTGAAGATGATAGGTTCTGGAAAGATTATAGTTTTTTTACATTCTTGGACTACCTACTTTGTATACCGTGGTACGTGTGAAGTTCGCTCTGAAATTTGGATTTCACAATAAAAAAAATATCTTAATATCTTTTGGGCTTCTAAAATTTACCGTGGTCCCCTGTCACTTTAGATTTAGCCTTTAGGTATGTAAGTAAAGTAGGTACTAGTTGTAAATTGTAATACAAACTATATGAACAATATGTGTTAATTTACAACGTAAAGGTCAATTCATGCGCAAGAGGTACATGATACATTTATGTAGGTAGATTACCTTTACATACAGTAGTTTTTAGTTGACGGCTGATTATTATTTACATAATCAATGTTTATGATCATACAGTTGATATCGTCGTTTTTTAAATAATTAATAAAATATGTTGGGAAATTAAATTTCAGCGTGATATCGTTACTTTAACCCTATACTTTCGGAATAACACCAAACATACCTTAGAAGGCTATAAAATATAGTCTTACACACTCCTCTAGTATTCAGCGAAAATCTCATTACAGGCAGCCTAAGCATGAAGACAACTATTTTATGAAAATTTCTTCATTTAAAAAACTTTCTGTACCTTAATGAGAAAACAGTAGGTATGATATCAGAGACATACACATCAATTTTATTTAGGTACAAAGGAATATGTAGTACAATATGTATAATATACCTAATACATCGCTATTACCTATGATTTTAAAGCAGTAATAAAATACCCTTTGTATATTTTTTTACTTTCGTTAATGTAGAATAATTTTAAAAAATATCTATTTCAACACTGTTAACTATAATTCTTTTTTGTGCTTTATTTACAGCCGTCTACGCGTTCGTCTTACTGGAAATATAATATACGACTGGCTGTTAAATCCTCTTATTGGAGTTTTTACAAGACTTTTCAATGGCATTATAATGACTGTTGTCGAGATAAATATTCGTAATGCTGTACAAATGGCAATTATCTCAATCAACTCTAGTATTGGAGATGTTGTTAAGTACTTAGAGTCATTTAACAATTGAAAATTTTATTAAAACGGAACGGAAATTTTAATTTTTAATGTACATAATATAAACTAAAGAAGGATTTTTGTTTTTATTTCCTAATACTTACATAATATTTCTTATTCTGTATTATTACTGTAGAAGTAAAAATAAAAAAAAAGTAAAAATGTATGTTCGCGATGAACAAAAGAAAAAATCGAGATATCTTCTAAAATATTTAATTTGTCTGTCTCAACAGAAATACAATGGGTTGGTTCTTGTGTAGTGTCGGAATGTAATGTGATGGCTGTATTTGACTGTTGGAGGATATGTGTTGACGTAGTGTGTGACGAAGTGGTATCCGAGTTATTTTATTGGTTCAGTGTATGGGTCGATATAATAGTTACAATAGAAGCCTTATGCTTAAAGTGATAAGGTCGACGAAAGGGAATCTGGCGTCGACAATGTATTATGTATATTATCTTTTATAAAAAAATAATTCAGTCAGTACTTAGATGATCGTATAAAAACCAATTTTGGTAGTATAGTCCTTTGCCTTTCCCTATTGGGGATAAACTTTAAAAACAACAACAACAATTTTGGTAGTTAAAGCACAGTCGTGCCGTGGTCCGGTACAGTTATTGCCTAGATATGCCCGTGCCCGAAAAGTTCGTTGCACTTCTTCCTCGCCTGCCCACATAAGTGTGACGCAACATAAGTTACATATCAGTGCAGACAGATTCCAAAAATCTAAGTAGATTTATAATGTAGATCATAAGATCAAGAATAGTCTCATTCTGAAATCTTAACAAGATCCTGGCTATGTTAGTACAGGCTTTCGACTGCTCCTTTGACATGTAGGTAGGTATATGTTACAGTTAAAACTAGTTTTTAGATAGAACGCGTTTTCCCTAGTTAAAACTAGTTTTTATTAAATGCCTTTGTTAAAACTAGAATCTATCACTTTTTATATTATTTTTAGATAAAACCAGTTGGCTCCGAGCTTTAGTTAAAACTAGCACTAGAGAAACAAATTTGGAATTGAAAATCTATCATATATATATATATATATATATATATATATAATTATTCTTAGGAGAAGGTTCTTATGAAAGAAAATTGCGCAAAGAAAAACAATTCAACAACTATTAAGGGCTTTAGACAATATAAACTTTTTTAATGTAACCGTAATGACGTTTGATACAGAATTGACGGAAAGGTTTATAATATGTATATTATACACTAGCTTCGGAACCCACGGCTTCGCTCGCGCTTGATCTAGGGACGAGCCCGAGTGAAGCGAGGGCGAGTCGCTAGTAAAATATAGTTTTAAAAATATTTACTACGAAGACCTAGGACAGACTAGTAAAAATAATAATCTTACACTTGTCTTACACTAAAGGAACAATTTAGGGCACATCGACATCAAGTAGTTGCCAAGGTGACAAATGACAATATTAATTAAAATTAAATAATATTAAAATTTAAAATAAAAATTCAAAAGACTGCTCGGTCATTAAGTTTTGGCTTTCCTTTGATAGACACATAGGCATAAGATAGATGTATTACTTATTGTGATGAAGATACAAACATGTGAATGTAACATACGCATCACTACATAGTATAAAAGAAAGTCGCTTCTCGCTGTCTGTCTGTCCTTATGTATGCTTAGATGTTTGAAACTACGCAACGGATTTTGATGCGATTTTTTTAATACATAGTCTTGAATGATTCAAGAGGAAGGTTTCTGTATATAATACACTAGCGGAACCGCGCGGGTTCCGCTAGTTCCGCTTCGCTCGCACTAGATCTAACAAGTAAATATAATTTTTCTTACAAGCTTCTAAATTGAGTTTGAACCTTTATAAATAAAGATTTTAGTGGTTAGTGCTTCCCAACAAAATAAGGAACACCTTTATTTAAATATTATTTTTCGAGTAAAATTTTAGGTTAATTGATGAAAATGAAAAAACAACAGCGTTGTGCGCAGTAAGTATACTTTTTACTTTAATAGGTTAGACAAATAATTATATATTATAAGATTGAAAAGCATTGCTGTCAAACTCGCTGCTTGGTATGTATTCATCCATGCTTGCCACGGTCTTATATATAACAACAGTAGAGGGGACACGTCGGTTAAATTATTGCAATTTTACGGCCGCCAAAAGCATGACGATAGATGGGTATGCTGTGATACTAAGACTTTCCTAGTATATAATTTACTCTTTGACTAAGACTGAATTCTGTCTTGTTTTCTATCACACGTAACACGTAACGCATGCGTACCTACTATGAGTACTAAACGTTTTCATTTTACAGTCCCTTGTCTCTCAACCGTCGTGTGCAGTTTGCACACCGCACCCATAGATAGAATAAATGTTTGCCACGATTGTACCAGCGTTAGCAACTTGAAGTGGACTAACTATCGTACCAGGGGCGTAAAAATTATCGTACATTATCGTATTTTTTAGGATAATGTCTATTATAGATAAATAAATCATATAAATTGTAATATTGATATGCATGCAAGTACTCTATAGTTTATCTTTTTTAAACCACCGCTGTCAAATCAACAGAACACTGAAACACAAATGTTTTACACGTGATATACAGACCTGCGTACGATAATAATGAAAAAATAATGCTATCGTACATCGTAAAACATTTGGGTTTCAGTGTTCTGTTGATTTGACAGCGGTGGTTTAAAAAAGATAAACTATAGAGTACTTGCATGCATATCAATATTACAATTTATATGATTTATTTATCTATAATAGACATTATCCTAAAAAATACGATAATTTCGATCCATGTACGATAATTTTACGCCCCTGGTACGATAGTTAGTCCACTTCAAGTTGCTAACGCTGTCTGTGGTGTCAAGTGTCAAATAAGTTATCATAGAGTGCAGCGTTGCCAGAATGTTACTTTTGTAACATTTTACGTTACTTTTCACTACCTCATGTTACCTACATGTTACACGACTCAAAATGTTACTTTTACGTTACTTTAAGGAAGTAGCAAAAATATTTTTTTTCATTAACCAAAATTAGTCATGAAACGGAACGCATTTCGTTTCGGAACGGAATTTCGTTTGTTGTATTGGCGCACATGTCACGTAAGGTTGTTTTTTAAATTTATCCCCAATAGGGAAAGGCAAAGGACTATAGTCCATACAGCCTATGTCACGTAATGTCATAGTCAGTCTCAGTTCGTTTCATGGTTGCAATTTACACGGCAATTGCCGTGTTACACGGTATTTGCGGGCCATTACCAGAAAAACACGGTATACGGCAGAACAATCGTTGTCGTATCCTGAAACACGGCAATCAGCGCACACGCACAACACACGCGCATTAAGCTGCAGGTAACAGCTAGTCTATAACTAAATTTAATATAATCTATAACACCATTCAACTGATTAACTTTGCTATTTATGTTTAGTCGATAAATAATTTTATATAAATATTATAGGAAGTCAAACTAATTTTAAACCAACCACACAAATGTTAGATCAAAATACGATTTAAAGAAAGAAAAAGTAGAAGAAATAAGTTTTAGTGGTATCAGACAGTTATATTATGGTTATAATTTTTACCAAAGTTGTTCAAATATTTTTTTTAATCTAATATATTTTAATAAATTATCTAAGGAACCCTGGTTTTTCGCCACTAAAAGTATAGGAACAATTTACAATTAGGTACAAAAGTCTACATTTTCGTTACATTTGTATGAGACACGGCAATTTTTTAACTTTTACCATAACACACGGCAATCTGACACCGGCAACACGGCAAAATAAAATAATGTTACTTTTTTGTGAAAATGTTACTTTTTGAGCTGTCTCGTGTTACTTTTCACTATCTGCCACTGGCAACACTGCATAGATGACTTAAGTTATTTTGAAAAACTTTGAAGTGCACGTGTTTATCTTTCGTTTTAATTCTATATTTATTGATAAATTATTGGAAAGATCATGGGAAAAGTAAAAAGACTAAAACCATCACAGCTTGGAAAGAACGTCGCTCTTGCAGACCAGATAGAAGCGTCTAATATTGTTAAAAATAAAAATAGGTTAAAAGGAAGAAATAGACATGATGATGACGAAGATGTAAGTTCTAACTATTAAGCTTGGACTAAATAATTACATAGACAGTATCATAGATCCTGACGTGAATCCAGATGGGTAATGTTTTAAAATAGTGAACGAATTTTGTGTATATACTGAAGGTAATGAAGAAAAACATCAACTCAGATATATTTTTTCTGTTTTTGTTGAGTTTTTCGAAAAGCGCTGTTAAATTTTGATAAAATTTGTATGGGTGGTCCTATATAAATTGTATTGAAATTGATTGAGTACTCAAAAGTATGACCTACCAAACAAAAAAGAAAGCACATAAAATCAATTACGGGGCTTCCATAAATTACGTGAGGTGTTTTTATAAATTTTCTGAGCCTCCTTCCCCCCCTGGTGAGATTTTATTCAAACTCCCTCCCCCAATCTCACATGAGATTTTTCAGAACGTGGGTTTCTTACGTAAACGCATTGGATTGTTATTGTAAAAAGAAAAAATAATCGTGCTTTTATTTACGGCTAGTTAAGACTAGTAATCAATATTGCTGAGAGTTTAATTATGAATGTAATAAAAGTTTAACAATAGAATACTTAAATCGTAACTACTGTGATTAATAAAAGAATATCTACTCTAATTCAGTCCATGGAGAATCATGCGCCGTCTCAAGAGAGACTATTGGAACCAACATGTCCATATAATATTCAGTAAAATCATCTGCTCGTATTATGATTACGCTTAAGATTAAATCTTAAGCATGTACAATCTGGATTAAATGGACCAAAATAGTTTTTTTTTGTTTCAATCAGAAAAAAAATTGCGTGATATTTGCTGAGACCTCCACTCTCTCCAACATAAGATTAGATGAGATTTGACTCTACCCCCTCCCCCCCTTAAACATCTCACGTAATTTATAGACGCCCTCCTAATAATTAGTAGAGGTATTGAAATTATCAATCATACAAAAAACAGTACAGTTGATAACTTTTATTATAGAAAATACAATTAAATAATCTATAACAAGAATATCCAAAAATACAGTATTTTGTTATTACTCATTCATAGTTTGTTTATAATTTACTTACTAATAAGAATACAAAACTTCACCCATTTTTTAAAGAAAGTAAACAATTGTATATATTGTATCGTAATATTTGCATAAATAGCAAATCTTTATTTTGATGGACTACTTCTATTAAATTATTCTTTAGTGTAAGATATTAAATAAAAATTTATTTTTTAAATTAAAGGAAAATTTTAATATTTTTGCTTTATCCTGAACTATTTTTTCTAGTTTGTTACTGCAGATTTATCCAAGAAGATATTGAAAGCAGCACGAAAACAACAAGCTGAACTTGGAGGTGGATTACCATCTTCTAGTGCAACTCTCCCAGTCTCAATTGATGGTATGTATATTATTTTCTGTTATTTTATGCCTATTGATTTAGATAACAAAATATATAATAAATCTTATACTTTTGTAATATTTTAGATCCTGCTTCTGATAATGATGGAGAATCCGATCGTGATGATCTTGAACCAGACACTTATTATGATAATATTGAGATCAATGAAGAAGATGAAGAAGCTCTCAAAATGTTCATGTCTTCCAATCCAGAAAAAACTCGAACACTGGCAGATATAATTAAAGACAAAATAACAGATAAGCATACAGAACTCCACACTCAATTCTCAGACATAGAAACATTGAAATTACAGAATATTGATCCAAGGTAAAGCCAAATATTTTGTAGGTAATTTGATATTTTGAATAAAATAAAATTGGTAATCATTATGTTTTTAGAATAAGAGACATGTATCAAGGTGTCAGAAATGTTTTACAAAAGTATAGGTCTGGAAAATTACCTAAAGCATTTAAAATGATACCTCATCTACAAAATTGGGAACAGATATTGTACATCACAGAACCCACAACATGGTCTGCAGCAGCTATGTACCAGGTGCTTATTAATTAAATATTTTTTATTTCGATAACATTACTGTATTTGTCATTTAAAATGTATTTTATTAATTTCAGGCAACTCGTATTTTTGCTTCTAATTTAAAGGAAAAAATGGCACAAAGATTTTATAACTTAGTATTGTTACCTAGAGTTAGGGATGATCTGGCAGAATACAAAAGATTAAATTTTCATCTGTACCAAGCTCTTAGAAAAGCATTATTCAAACCAGGTGCATTTATGAAGGGAATATTATTGCCTTTACTAGAAGTAAGTATAATATTAAATTTGTTAATGCTCCATATACAAATATTCTATAAAATTGGAAAAAAGTATAAAATATTATACAAAGGTCAGAAATTCTATAACATTTTATTTATAATTTATTTTTTAACTTTATTGACATGTCCTCAATTTAAAATATTTACCTGTGTGTTTTAGGCTGGTGACTGTACATTGCGTGAGGCTATCATTGTCGGTTCAGTTTTAGCTCGTAACTCAGTTCCAGTACTTCATTCCAGTGCAGCACTTCTTAAGATTGCAGAAATGGACTACACTGGGGCCAATTCTATATTCTTAAGAATTTTATTTGACAAAAAGTATGCTCTTCCATACAGAGTGGTAGATTCAGTGGTATTCCACTTCCTAAGGTAAACTTATTATACTTTCTTCAAAATAGATATTTTCAGATTTATCTTTTTCAATTAGAAATAAACACAATATTTTCTTAGATCAATGCAAATATTTGATATTTTAAATGAAACTATCTTTTCATATTTTGTCACAGATTTATTTTGATTTTTGATTCCTGATGTTTTGAACGATTTATAGCAATCATGGTCAAGGAAAATCTGAGGTTTTAGTGGTTAATAAGTTATATATTTGAAGTTAAAAAAATAGATATATTTTTTTATAAATATTAATTTATTTTGCTAATTTTGTGTTGACTGTCTGTAACAGCTACATAATGACTTTGCAACCTCTAAAACCTTAATCTCTTAGTACTTTCTTAGGTTTACGCGAATACTTGACATTATAAATGAAACTATCTTTTCGGATTTTGTCGCGGATTTATTATGATTTTTGGTTCCCGACGTTTCGAATGCTTTACAGCAATCATGGTCACGGGAGAGACTGAGTACGGAGAGTCTCTCCCGTGACCATGATTGCTGTAAAGCATTCGAAACGTCGGGAACCAAAAATCATAATAAATCCGCGACAAAATCCGAAAAGATAGTTTCATTTATAACCTTAATCTCTCCTGTAACCATGATTGCTTTAAAGCATCCAAACGTTGGGAACCAAAATAAAAAAGAAGTCCACAATAAAACCCAAAATTATGGTTTTATTTAAAAGCTATAAATAAAAATTAAGGTTATTTTTGTATTGTTTGTCATCAAAAAAACATACTTCTTGTCAAAAATAAAATATGAATCTTCATAAATAAATTATTTCTCATTACATAATTTTGCAGATTCCAAAATGAGTACAGAATGTTACCTGTGCTATGGCACCAGGCACTACTTACTTTTGTACAACGTTATAAAGCTGATATTTCTTCAGAACAAAGAGATGCTCTTTTAGAACTTCTGAGAAAACAGTCACATCCAACTATAACTCATGAAGTAAGACTGCAAAACTTTAATACCTATAACCTATGTGTGTTACTAAATAATTAACCAGTGTGCATGGCTTGTTCAACTTTTTCAACACAATGTTATGATGGCTTGTTCAACTATTTCAACACAAATATGATAAATAAATTTAATTGGTTGACATTTAAATAGTAAAGTAAGGAGACCGACGATGAAATAATTGACTTACTGTTTCTGTAATATCTAGATTTTCAGTCTACTTTCAGGCTAATCACTAAAAAATAAAACAATTACTTCATGTATATTTTTACAAATTTGATCGATCATTTTTGATAAATCATTTTAGTATTTATTTTAATACATTAATATTATCTTTTCAGATACGAAGAGAATTACAGGCAGCTAAGTGCAGAGATTTAGAGGTCAATGAGTCTATACCCAATTGTATGACTGTGGAATAAAATTGTAGTTAACTGTTGTGTAATATTATGTACTATATCTTATTCTTAATAAATTTATCTATTTAACTTGTAACATTATTGTCATTTAGTTTCCTAATATATTCATTGTTTATGAATAAACATAGTAGTTATAGGTTTAAAATTGAATAAATGAATGGACTGGAAAAGGCTAAACATAAAAAATAAAATTTTTAATCAATTTGTTGAGAGTGGATAAGCTTTTGGATATTGCAATAAATATTAATATATTAAATGGTAATTCAACATCATTAGTTGATAGATACAAAATGTTATTTTTGCCAATAATGTAATATAAAATAATGTAGTATACATATGTAGTATATATATATATATATATATATATATATATATATATATATATATATATATATAAAATAATGTAGTATAAATATAATTATTTTTTAACAATTAAAAGTCTGTTGGTTGGTTACTACAATCCCAAAAACACAATCAAGTGGCTGTGTATATATTCACATATCATCTTTAAGAAAACTTAATTACTAATAACAACTAATAACTTACCTTTCTTTAATTGTTTCACTACAATCTGAATATATTACATTTTTATTAAGATTTGCTGAAAAATGTATTAAGGAAACTGAAGTGAAACAAAATGCAAAATATTTAAAGAAATTTATACATCATCTGGTGTTTAGATTCGGTAAAGCAACAGGTACATCTATTTGACTTGTTACGAAATGTACTGAGGGTAAAATTGAGCATCTACAATCACATTTTCTTCCAGATACAAAATCAAATGATCCTACTTTAGAACCACAATTTTCGCAATGTAATTTTCCCTTAGTCCATTGTTCCTCGTCAACCTTTTTCTTTACCCAAGAAGGAAGTTGGTCTTCTAGAAGATATATAAAACATTTTGGGTTATAACTCTCACATTTTTCATTACAACTTGCGTTATATGTACTGACCATGTCAAGTAATATTTGACGACATTTATGGCATTTGATAACTCCTTTCTTTATATCGTTATTCATGTTTCATAAATAAATTCATTTGTATGAATTTGGATCTTTTACTTTTGGTCTTGGACTTAATTATACTTAGGTTATTTCGTTTTATTAAATCGACTTTTCAAAAATTTATGGGTATATAATATATCATATTCAATATTTTTCAGTCCGCATGTAAATTGTAAAGTGGTTACATTCTCTTTGATGTAAAGTATTGTAAACCATGGATGATGTACTTTTTAGTTTTTAATTTACACTTCACACTTTACAGTACCTACTCTCGGATGATGTAATATAAACAATAAACATGTCAAATGTCAATGTCATATACAGAATACAGATTACCTACACATCTAGACTAGACTATAAAATCATCAAAAATTCTTAAGTCCTTGTTGAATAAAAATTAGTTTTATCATTATGTATGAAATTAAATATTCAAACAAAGGTTACTTTTAAATTTCTTTTTAATGAAAATAATAAGCAAAAAAAAATACATAATACATAAAATTAGATTGAAGTAAAGATACATGTTCTTATATAGATCAAGATCCCAGGGCCGCCCGACCTTAATTATTTTCTCAGTAACCAAATGTATGGGATAATTTAGTACACTTTTCATTATTTACATATACCAGACGCTATAAAGCTAACCAAAAATTATGTAACTTAACTAATAATTTAACTTCTAAGTTTTAATTTTGTACAGAGAACTATTTAAATAAATTTTTGTAAGCAATCAGAGCAATCGGATGGGCCACATGACTAGACTAAAAAAAACTAGGTTTGACTAATGACTAATGCGTATTGCGTTGGTACTTCAAAACTTGGGGTTCAACGTTCTAAATTAAACAACAATGGTATCAAATAAAACAACTAAATCGCATGTGCGTGATATTTTTATTTTCACTGAATTTATTTACGTACTCAACGAGAATTTTGCGTTGTTCAAATGATTCATTCAACTATAATGTGCTTGATTTAGTTACAATGACTTAAGTAAGTACACGTATAGCATTGTATAGATTTTTATGTAACAATGAAAACGAACAAATATCTATAAATAAACAGAAATATTACAGTATAAAAACTATTTATAAAGCATTTTTTTAATGAACATCTGTATAATGTAAATTAAGTAAAAGATATAAATCATAATCGTACTTCAATTTTACAATCTAAATGTAACATGTCTGTTTCAAAATGACCATTTAAAATTTAAATAGGAATCGAGCAATGTATTAAACATATAGCAAAAAAACAAGCAGGCCATATAATTTAATTAAAGGAAATACCCGACCGCTTAGTTGTTTTGTAATAGTTTATACCTAATGATGTACAATATCATTACTGAAAGTAGATTTATGTGTATGAATACAGATACTTAACATAATTTCTGTATCAAATGTAGGTTAACAGCCAAAAAAACACTGTACCAATAAACATGATCGATAATATTTTAGGATATATTTTCATAATTTATGTAGGAAGTTATATCTACATTTATAACAAAAAGTAAAAAAGTAGATAAAACGGTTCTATGTTTTTTTATGATAACACATTTTTACGGTTTTATAATAATTGTAATACAATAATTATTAATTACGAAAAGTCAATTCAAATAATACAATAGTTACAAAAAGTGGCAATTCAAGGTCCACTTTCAAAACCTTCTTTGTGTGTAGTCTCGATCAACATCGAAGGGTTCTTGAAAAACAAATCAGAACTTCTTTCTGATTTACATCGCAAAACACAGTGCGTGCGATGTGTTCAAGAGACTCATCGAGACGAAACCCAAAGTCGACCACACATTCCTGGACTAATGCTTAACGCCGAGATCTGTCATCCATAGCACCGTAACGCAGTGTTTGTTGCTCCCGGCGTAAGCATCCTATCCACCAAATGCTCAACCCAAAACGGCATCGAACTTATTACCATCGATGTTGGAATTTGTATGATTACATTAATCTATAAACCTCCTGGAACCAGCTTTCAATTTGACCCTCCAGAGAATTATAATGACCAAGCTGTTAAAATTGTAATCGGTGACTTCAACAGTCGCATCCAAAACTGTGGCTATAATGATACAGATGCAGATGGACAAAAAATCGAAACATGGGCTGAGACAAACGATTTGTGTTTGATACACAATCCTAAGCTACCAGCTTCCTTTAATAGTGGCAGGTGGAAGCGAGGGTACAATCCTGACCTAGTCTTCGTCAGTTCTTGCATCAGTTCACAGTGCACAAAAAGCGTATGCTTTCCAATTCCCCGCACTCAACATAGACCTATTTTGTGCACCATTGAGCCCATTGTCAGGCCTATAACTGTGCCTTTTAAGCACCGATTTAATTATACTAAGGCAGATTGGGAGACCTTTACAGAATCCGTTGACGACGCCCTCTTGAACGTTTTGCCAACCCCAGCAAATTACGAAAAATTCGTCGAAACCATACAATCTTTATCCCGGAAATATATCCCGAGGGGCTGCAGGACTTCATACATACCAGGATTGTCGACAGAGTCGACTGAGCTGTTGGGCCGGTATGAGTCACTTTACCAGAAAGTTCCATTTTCGGACGCTACTAAAATTACAGGAGAGCTGCTGCTTGCTACAATTGGAAAAAATAGACAGAAATGGGTAGATACAGTCACTAGTATTGATATGACTCACAATAGTAAAAAATCATGGAATACCTTGCGAAAACTAACAAACGAAGCATCTCGACCCTCTCCAACAAGCCAAGTTACCGCCAATCAAATAGCCCATCAGTTAATTATTAATGGGAAACCAGCAGTTCGCGCCGAAAGAGCCCCTAAACTAAAGATAGACAGCAGAAGTCCTAAGAACTATTGACCTATATCTCTCCTATGTCACACATATAAGCTTTTCGAGAGACTGCTGCTGAACCGACTAACGATATACAGAGCAAGCCGTTTTCAGGCCTGTTAAGTCTTGCTGCAACCAGACCCTCAAACTCGTGCAACATATTGAGGATGGTTTTGAGAACGGAATGGTGACAGGTGCTGTTTTCGTGGATCTATCAGCGGCTTACGATACAGTCAACCTAAAACGGCTGTTGTGGAAGGTGGAGGCCATGACAAATGACATTAATTTTGTCAAAATACTTCGAGAACTTCTCCACAACCAACGTTTCCAAGTCCATCTTCTCTCTGATAAAAGTCGCTGGAGACCACAAAAAAACGGATTATCGCAAGGTAGCGTCCTGGCACCGCTTCTTTTCAACATCTACACAAATCACCAACCATCAAGCCCAAACACATCCCGCTTCCTCTACGCAGATGATCTTGCGCTCACCTCCCAAGCTACCACCTTTGAGGAGGTCGAGGAGAATCTATCAAATGCTCTTACTAGCTTAGAAACATACTACACCGCAAACTCGCTAAAGCCCAATCCGAGCAAAACTTAATCCTGCGTATTTCACCTTCGCAATAGAGAGGCTGGGCGAAAATTAAATATTGTATGGGGTGAGGTGTCTATTGAGCACAGTAACTTTCCCAAATACCTCGGTATAACTCTGGATAGGTCACTTACATTTCGGCAAAACTGCGAGAAGATCAAGCAGAAGGTCCATAGCCGAAACCAAATCCTGCGTCGACTAGTCACATCCAAGTGGGGTGCTTCGCTTAATGTTTTGCGGATCACTGGCCTGGCCGTTTCGTTCACTGCTGGTGAATATGCCTGTCCCGTGTAGTGTCGTTCTTCCCACGCAAAACTAGTGGATACAGCACTAAGCGAAACATGTCGTATCATTACTGGATGTCTGAAACTAACCCCAACACCAATGCTGTACCCACTGGCAGGAATTGCACAGAGATCCAGAGATCCGTAGAGCAGTGGCGAGCTCCAAAGAAAGGGCCTATATGGAACAAGACCCGCGTCATCCCATGCACGACAACATCTTAGTGCCACAAAGGCTAAAAAGCCGAAAAAGTTTCATGAAGAGTGTCTCACCACTTAGTGACGAAATACCTAAGGCAAGATGCAGTATTTGGCAGGACACTCGGTGTTCTTTGCCTATTCCGTTCGTTCCACCGTCTGAGAATCTTGCACCTGGACATAGTTTGCCTTGGCAGACCTGGAAGTCGCTTAATAGACTTCGGACTCAGGTTGGCCGAAGTAAGGAAAACTTGGCCAGGTGGGGATTTGCGAGCGTGGCCTGGAGTGTAGATGCAGTACTATTCCTTGCCCTGTTACCTGCAACTTACAGGAGCTTATGCATGCCACTGATAAAGCCATAATGGTGGCCGAGTTTTGGGCTGACTCATTGTAACAATTGCCATCGACTCGATAAGAAGAAGACGAAAAGTTGTATCTCAGAAGAAGTAATATGTCATGTAAATCTAAACTTGAGGTTTAACATAACCCAAAAGATAAAGGAAGAGGAAAATGAATGACTTTATGCAGTCGGGTTTTCATTAGCCGTTTTGTAAACAACGTGAAAATATAGTTCTTGGTATTTTTAAATAGGGCCACATATAGAGATTGTTTCCATAAAATGTAGAAATGTTAATATGTTAGTAATGTTACGAAAGTTTTTTATTGTGTACAGTGTCTATATATTATATAGATATCGAGAATTCTAGGCAATTCAATAAAAACATTAACAATTTGGATTTCAGCGTTCATTAACAGTGTGGTTCACTTAATTTATATTTGTTATTTATTATCAGTCAGTGGCGACTTCCGGTCTTAACAATGGCGTGGCTCCGGCATCGGCGATAGATCCTTTCAAGGTTCTCACTTCTCTGTTAACAGACATAACGGATGTTTTCGCTAGTGAATGTCACGGACAGTTCTAATTTAATAAAATATAAATTTATATTATAGTATTTTAACAAATACCGATGATTAATATATACCTACTAAGGTCTTTAATATTATGTTATCTAACGCCACTATTAAGGCCAGGCTGTGCTCACCATGTCCTAAGATTGCCACTCGATATTATAAAAATGTGTGAAGTGTTTAATCGATATTGTGTATTAATAAAGCCTTTATGTATATGGGTAGTAGTCGGGGCCGTTACTACGTGTTTAACACGCAACATGCTTAGATATTTTGTCTATCAAAATTTGAAACAGCATGTGTTGTAATGCAAAAACGTTAAATTACAAAATACATATTTGAAAAAAAATATTAACTTATTATTAATAAACGAAAAAACAACTTTTATATGAAAAAAATCCATAAAATATTTAATAATATTGTGACAAATTCAGTTAATCAAGAGTAGCTGAATAATGTAATACCTACTGAACTTAGTCAAGTTGACTTTCTATAACAGTTAAAACTAAATATAATTTAACTAAAAAGGTAATTGAATGAAATTGATTTCTTTATTTTATTTTAACGACAGTCTCTATAAAAAGTCAACTTACTAAGTCCTTTCATAACAGAGCCAAACGATACAATTCGTGGCTCCTCTGCCTCTTATAAACGAAATCGAATAATGCTTTTTCCTAAGTCTCTCGCTTACGTTAGAACTTTCATTGTGCGCTGTTAAAACTTAAATCTAGGAACAAAAAAAAACAAAAAAAAATATCACCGTACTTCATTCACACATCACCGATTTATGGATATTTTAAAATTAAAAAAAAGCTATATCTTACACTATAAATATTGTTTAAAAGACATTTATTTGTTAACAAATATAAATAAAGCTTTTTTCAAAACAATATTCGCTATGTAAACAAGAGTCTTAGGACTGGGTTTGTTACACAGCTGGATATGTCTAATGCATAAGTTAATGAAACGTGATTATGTAAAAATTTTATTACTTATATACATATATTAACCAACAATAGATTTTAAGAATATTGGAAACATATTACAGATTTGAAACTTAGAAATTACGTGCGCTTATTTTTCAGCCTAACAATATAAAATTTCGATCACAGACAAAATTACTAATTATTATAATGCACGCCTTAACACTGCATGCATTTTATGTTTTTGAAATATAAAATACTAAACTTATCAATATAATATTCTAGAACAATGTAAATGTGTGATTTTTCAAAGCTGAAACAACCAGTTTTGTGACTAAAATTATTTCAAGGCAACAATTTTTAAAATGATGGATAAAGCGAACAACTTTACACCTGTTCACTTATGCTTAAATTTGTAGCGCTTATTTTTTAATCACATTATTTAAATGTATACTATACAGTATCTTCAGTATTTTACATGTAATGTAGGTACTTGTATGGCGATGAAACGAGATTTTATTGAATCGTCGTAAATTTGTACGTACACGCTTTTAATATCCTACTTATTTGAACTTTTCAGCCGCAGGCACACTTAAACTTGAATTAAATAAATATAAAAGTACATACCTTACAGTTATACGGTAAAAAATGAACACAATTATTACACATACGAGTTTTAGCTTAGTGCAGAAAGACGACTTCCAAACTTCTAAAATTCGTTATGTTTACAGAATAATCGTTAATCAAATAAAGTGTATGTTACGAAGTACAATTATATCATTGGTATAATCGTACTTCGTACATATAAAAATGATTCCTGATGAAGACGTTTAAAATAATCGAAGTTAAATAGTGCCGGTCAACATTCTAAGCGTACAAAGTTAAGCTATGAGTTTAACGTAGTTAATACATTCCTACTCTATTGTTAACATTATATTATGCTATATCAAGTAGGTAGGTATATTATTTTTGAATCAAGTATAGCTTCATTGATCGTCAACATACAAATGAATCAAACTAAGTATTTGTGAGGACTTATGTAAATTGAATGTTTTAAAATATAAAAAAAGACAAATTTTTGAATCTACATCTGAAGTATTATACCTTAAATTTAATTTAAGTATAACAAAAAACACCCTGCGTTTACAAAGCTTAACTTGAAAACATGCTGAAATGACGTTAATGCTTAAACAACAGATATCATTAGATTTAAAAATCGTTAAATTGTTTGAATTAAAAATGCAGTTTTAATTACTTCTATTATTAACTACAAAACATGAAATAAAAAGACTTTTTCTTTGTCAAGTAGCAAGCAAGTATTTATTATTGTTAGGCATTTTCGTAAATATTTAGAGTGAGGACTCTTCCTTTTTAATAAACTAAGTACGTGTATGTACCTGTTTATTTGAATTTTGAAATTAGCTGATTGAATAAATATTATTCTATTCAATAAAATAATAATTTTATTACAGTTCTTATGTAGATTTTTTATGTCTTGTGACAAGGATAGTATTTTTAAAGGAATAATAAGATATAATAATTTGATTTATAAAAACAAACAAGTAATTGAACCAAGTCGTCGATTACGTTTAAATCGTTGGCATTATAAAGTTACTACGCATACTTTATGAAATTCTAGATCTATGAAAGCAAGTAGGTATCTAATTAAAGCGTACTATAGTAAATAGCTAAGCAACAAATATTAGTTAGAGTTAAAGACTTGAGTTAAGGTGTACAAACTACTTAAATACATTTCAATTGACCGACTTATCTTCTAAGTCTACCTAAGAATAATACTCTACAAATTATGCTTTTCACTAAAACAACTCGTTTATATTTATGATAGTTTTTCTTCTTTAATTTTAAAATAAACAATTTAAATTCAGCGGGTCATTGTAGTTTTTTTGAAATTAAATTTTTATTAAAACAAATAGTTTTATAAGTTAATAAGATTAAAATAAAGTGTTGAAGTAGGGCGGCCAATTAAACGCTAGTGTTCTTGAACTTCTTCGTACAATACCTAATATGTAGTGAATTCTTTGGATACACTAGCCTCTATGGTTTTTAAAAGTGTAAACTTGGCTACAAACTCAAATTTTCCATACCACCGTATATTTGTTAGATATTAAGGTAATTAAGAGCTGTTTTTCAAGACAGTTTGTAGGTTTACGCAAATATTATTCACGGATCGTCCGTGACGGATGAAACTACTTTATTTTCTTAATAATCAAAATAGATCAGCTGATATGCGATATTTATGGTAGTTGAAAAGTGTTTGTTTCTTTTAATTTTTATTTATTATGTAAAAACAAACTCTGCTTTTTTGAAGAATTAAAATAAATTTGTATACAGAGTATTGTTACTTTTAACATACTATTAAAAGTAATTTCACAAAAAAACTGTCATTTGTCTCTGCAATAAAATCATAAATTGAAAAATGAAAATGCCTGTTTTTTAAACAAAATGTTTTACTGATTTAAAAAAAATAATCGAAGACTCAGAGAATTTTTTTGGTTTATTTTTTAATAATTACTATGTACCTACTCAATTTAAATCATCAAAACAATGTACATTAAAATAATTAATATAATTTAGGAATGTTCTTAGTTTCTATGTATTTTGCGCTAAACCTTGTAAAATAATAAATTTTTGTAAGCAAATGTCTAAGGCTTATAAACGCAGCACGTAGTGTAATTAGTCGAGGATATTTTTCCGATATATTGTGCCATTAAAAGTAAGCTCACCCTTACGAATTACAATAATTTAGTGAGCACAAAAAGAAATGCGCTATCATATAATTAGCTTGTATAGTTGATAATTTAGCTGCTTATCATTAAACATATAATGTAATCAAGTTGTCGGTTCTTACTATAATGTACATTTTATTGCTTACATGATATATTGGCGAGATGTCTTATTTCGTAACTAGGATTATACATTACCACATAAAGATACAATCTTTGAGCCACATTTAGCAATAACTCTTAGGTAAAATGCAATTTTGTAAAAGTCGCTTTTAAAAGCAGACATTAATTAGATTGAAATATTATTTTCCTTTAACATAATCCAATCATTAAACTGATCAGATCACAACAATAATATCAATAGATAAGTCATATAATAATAATAATAGTTGTTAAACTATGCCTAGTGTTTTTTTATCTGAATATATGACTTACCACAATATATGAAATGGTATTTCTGTGTATAAGTAGGTATATGCTTGGTTTGCTCATAGTGATCTGATCAATTGGACGATCGGCGTCGTTTATGAACAAAAAACAAGTTTTAATATAGTTATGTGAATTCATCAACATGCGTCTGTTAAACAATAACAATTAAAAAGTGAAGATCAGTCAAAGTTTGGGTAAATAAAATTAAAAAAGTTGTTTACTAAAGTACTTGAGGGTATGCATCATCGAGTTTTATATGGTATATACACACGTATAATAATTTTATGACAAGCGAATTTTCATAAACGCACTTCCACAAGGAGCATTCCAAAATGTTTGATCAATGTAGTGTTAGATATTACCTAGCTACAATGTAAAGGCAAGGAGCAAGGACGGGTAGAAAGCGTTTATCGTTTACTCTCTTCTGGAAATACAGTTCACGGTATTACGTAATGTCTCAGTCTTATAACTTCATACTGTGTAGCTGAGATCTTAACTAAAAATGACCATTGGATCGTTGAAATCGTCTCGAAAGCGAATGCCGATCGCAGATAGAACAAAAACGAGATCCGTAATATCCTGAAATAGTGCTAACATTGTATATTATAAATAATCAATCGTAATTATGTATAACGGTTGTTATCTACAACAAAATTAAAGCACTCTATGCGTCCACCGATTATTCTGTCTGAAAACACTCCTAAAATTTGTAATACCGGTTTATTAAATTTTGAGAATCTTTTTACGAACTAAGGCCAATTTTTATTCGACCCAAACTTGGACACTATTCAGTAACAGTCATTCGCGTAAAATATAAATGGACACCGTGCGAGCGTCGATACGCTCTATAGATCGCGAGGACGTGTCAGTTATTAGGCATCGACGAGAGTACAAAATTGGTCCGTGGGGTCGGGCGCGTCAGAGGAAGTTCCTGACGTCGTCGCGGCGCGCACGCGCTATGCGCCGGCAGAAGTGGAAGCGCGTGCGCGGCGCGGCGAGCGAGCCGCCGGCTGCGTCGCCGGGTGTGCCGCCGGGCGTCGCCGCCGCCAACGAGCCGCACGAGGCGGACTCTGCGAGCGAGCGCGTCGAGGACCGGGAGCGGGGAGCGCTCGTCTCGCCTGCCTCACACTACCTGTAGAACGAATGCGAGTGCGGCGGCGGCGGCAGCGCCGGCGGCACGGGTGCGTGGGGCTCCGACGCCGACCGCTGGACGCCCGGCGTGCGGTCGGCACGCTCCCGCCCACCGCGCCCCCCGCGCTCGCGGTCACCGTTCCAATTCCACTCCCACTGGTTC
Organism: Boloria selene; assembly: GCA_905231865.2. Classification (NCBI taxonomy): domain Eukaryota; kingdom Metazoa; phylum Arthropoda; class Insecta; order Lepidoptera; family Nymphalidae; genus Boloria; species Boloria selene. The sequence continues at coordinate 8,230,691 of HG993133.1, forward strand.
TACGAAACCAAATTAATAAATGACTCAAGCTCTTGTTTAAAAACATAGTTGGTTATGTAATTTAAACAAAAAAATACCTCGTTCGATTGAGGAACGGACAGCGAGGCTTTTGGCAGAGGTTGCGAAGGAGTGTGAGCTGGCTGCGCATTGTGGTTAGAAGCGTCCCGAGGTTGCAATAGTTGCAAAATACGTCGAACATCTGCAGTGAGGCCCGTTTCTAATACAGCAACTCGTCTACTCAGCTCTTCTAATCTCGTCAGGATTGTAGCTACCGATGCCGCAGTTGCTGCTGCACCCACATTTTGATACTGTGGTGAAATAACATCCTACCAAAAAATATTAATGTTAACTATACAAGTCTATATTTTATAAATTTAACCATAGCTACTTCTCATTTAGTTACCTGCATTGTATTTTGCATTTTTTCAGACGTGAAAGCAAGCGCCGTCGGCCGGCCAGTTTGATGTAAATTGACTGCGGAGTGTGGGGCTGACCGAGACGTGCGGCCTACGTTTTGTGTCGCATTTGGGGCTAGTATATCATCGCAGGAGACGTGGACGGGTGCGGGCGCCGGCGGACTGGGCGACGCATTGGTATAATATGAGCTAGGGTTAGTGCTGAGGCTTGACACTGGAAGCGTTGCACTATGCGCGGGTGTGCTGACTGCCGGCTCACCAGCCATACCCCCGGTCAACGGCGAGGTGTCGTTCAACGGACCTACAGATGATTGCCGCCGAACGGCTGCTCGACCTCTGTATGTTTGAGGTGTTGATTGAGCTGTAATTGATCAAGGTGTTATCCTTTATACTAACAACTCTAGTACGTATACATATATCATATTTCATTATACTGTTTAATTATTGTTTAATATTAACGTATGTTTTCACTAATCTTTATGATACATACATACACACAAAAATATTTACAGTTAATGTAAATCATTTTCATATTGTTTAACGAAATTTTGTACGATTTCATTGTTACCATTAAATTAATTATTCTGTCTATTTTATTAGTATACATAAATATATTTAATAATATTACTGTTAATTTTTGACAATTTGTCGAATTTAAAGGAACATGCAACTAAAGATTTGTATATGCATACTTACAGTATTTGTTGTGTAGCGGCTGGTGGGTTTTATGGTGGTAGAGGTCTGGGAAGCTCCGTTTTAGTTGCGCTAGCATGCCTGCACACAAGGGCCGCGCTCAGAGCGGGCAGAGGAGGAACGTGGTCATACGGCATATGTTAGTATGAATATTTAGGGGTGACATCAATTTAGCAGCTATACCCGACCATATGCTTTTCTTAACCCTTCCACGTTCCTCTCACTACCATTATCGAAAAGGAGAAATGTAGGACCAAAAGCGTATTACATGCTGCCTCAAATTAAACCAATACGACATAAATTGTTGCTTATTTAGGTTATCCCTTAATTACTTTTATTAAAATAATTATAATAATGACTTGTATGAGAGAGGATCAAAAATGTATCATAATAAACGTTGTTTGTCTTATGGATTCTTCATTGAAATGTATAGTATGTCTAAAATAAATTGTATGTAACAATAGGTCTCTACCTAAGAAGAAGAAAAGAGGTTTAGTATAGTTACCATTCTTGTAAATAATTGTAATAAAATAAAACTAAATCATTCAAAAACATACTTAAATACTAGAAAAATAAATATAAAAGTAGTTTTTATTAGTCGTCCATTTACAATGTAACCAATACAAGAATAGTTCCATTTAAAAAAATCATTTGTATATTTCATAAGGATTTATATTTAAAAGGGATTTGCACATCGTTCCATATCTCTATGTGCAACTACACTATAAAGTTTTGTTACTTATAAATACCACCAAGCACGAAACCCAAGTTTTAATTTATAGTATACCTCGAATTTTTTTTCAATGTTATATCGTGCCGAGTGTTGTAAAAAATTTATATTTTTCGAAATACTTAATATTACATTCCATTAGCATATTATTGTATATATTATTTTTGTACCTGTAATAGAATTAAGCGTTGTGGAACGTTGCTTACTGAAGTTGAAGTTCAAAGGAGTGACATCCTGGCCAGCTTTGTCCGCTGAAAATTCTAAAATGCCTCGACTAGGCGGAGATTCTGTGTCTTCATCACTACACTGTGAGTCCTGAAAGTAGTAAAAAGTTTAGAAAGCAAAGGATAATATTGATATTATATATTAAATTTAAGCTTTATATAGAGCCTTCAATACGTAGATCTGACTAAAGTTTGCCTTAAATGAATATTTTAATCCATTTTAAAAAGTGTTTTTACTAACATGAAATTTTACAGAGCTTTCATCCAGCTCTGCTGCTTGCAGAGCTATGAGCAAAAACTAATATTTATTGTATATATCAGTCTGCTAATTGAAGTCTCTGTATGTGCAACATAGATGTTATTGCGACGTAATGTCGTGCTATACAAATCTGAAAAAGCTCTAGTAACGTAATGAAAGCTTATTTGCCAATATGCACACAAGTGCTCTGATATTATTAACACATATGGTGCACAAGAAATGCGAATCACGCACCACCTTGTCTGCGAATGTTTCTGTGTGAGGACGACGCGTAGTGCGGGCGTACGCCTCGCGAAGTAGCCTAGCGTCGCAAGGATTTTCATACCGCATTCGTCGTCGAGGCTCGATACCTCCTAAATCATCCTGTGAAAGAAAACTCATAAGTGAATAAACATGATCAGCAAACTTAACGCCTTCTATGATATGATTTTCTATATGTGTATAATCTTTTTTTTTAATTATAAGTAAAATAATGTATATACTTCTGTATATACTTCTATTTACGAAATCACGTGTGTAAGTATTATTAGTAGGTATACCTACTTAGAAATAAATTAATGTATAATTAAAAAATATTAAAATTGTATTGCACATAAACATAATACTCACGTCTCGCATGTTGTAGGTTATTTCAAGATTGTTCACGAATGAAGCACGAAATTCAGGATAGAAGTCGAGCACATCAAGCAGGTCGTCCCTATGCACCCGATGCAGATCGCAGTAGGTGAGCGCACGAACCCTGCAGTTACTGCGCCCCACTGTACCATGTACGCACGGGTTTTCACCAAAAATGTCGTCCTTACCTGTTTAAAAAGTTTAATTAAATTAATAATAAAATATTTTTATAGGGATAATAATTATTCTTGTATTTAATTCTATTGTGATAATGCCTATATTTGTTATTTTTACGACACTTAAGTTCTAAACTCATTAAATGTAGGTATAGCTTTATTTAAGAACGTTGAAAGGAAACGACAATACTCTCCCGGCAAGCCAAGTAATGTAGGTAAAGTAGTCTATATAAATAAAAAAATGATTGTTGCGCATAACTCGAGAATGGCTCGACGCCGAATTGCGGCTAATATTTTTTTGTATGGTCCTAAAGGCCCACGGAATGTTTTTATAATAAAAAAAAAAATTAAAAAAATCAAAGTCTGTCAAAACTTATACAAAAGGGTACCCCCTTTTGTATAAGTTTTGACAAACAGTAAGGGTAAGGGGGTAGAGTTTCTAATAAAAACGTAGACTTAAAATGATTGGTCCTATACCATACATACTTACTGTTTACTATTTGAAAGTGTGTCACATAAAAAATTACCTAATATAGCCATAACAATATCATCCTTAAGAATTTCAATAGATCCTCTAGATATAAAGTACAAAGATGTTAGAACATCTCCTCGATGTACCAATGTTTCTCCAGGAGGTGCATGAGTAGTCTTAAATCTTAGAGAGAGTGCTCTGAAATGACGGAAAACGAGTTTTGTTAGATCAGTTTATTCTACAATATGATTAGTTATACATTTCTATTTTACCTTAAGCAGCCAGGACTAGCACCGTCAAAAGCAGCACAATTAGCTAGTAAATTTCTATTTAAATGAAGACAAATGTCAGCTTGCAGACATTCGGGAAAGCCTTTTAATACACTAGACGTGTCGATTCCGTTCGTATAGCTCCATGCGTGTTGAAAGTATTCTTCTAATCTTTGGCGTAAAGGATTGGTGATCTGTAAATTTAACGTCGTATATGCATAAATAAATAAAAGGCTATTTATTGGTAAGCGCAAACTTTATTGAGATTTAGACAAAATAACGTCAGACAGCTGACAGACTGCTTTTCAGCAAGTTATTAAGAAAAACGGGATAAGCTTCCGAAAAGCGCATACCTCCGATCGATCTGAAATTCGGTATTAAAACGTATTTGGACCTCCTTATCACGAATATCATAATAATTTTTTTTTAATGGTAAAAAGGGGGCAAACGGGCAGGAGGCTCACCTGATGGGAAGTGATCACCTCCGCCCATGGACATCTGCAAGCCAGCTTGCAGATGCGTTGCCGGCCTTTCAGGAAAGGGAGGGATGGAGGAGGGAGGGAAGTGGGAGAGAGGGGGGAACGAAGGCGGAGGATGATGGGAAGAGGGAGGGGGGAAGGAGAGTGGGCCTCCCGGACTCTCACTCACCGGTCGAAACGCGACAGCATAGCTGCCACTTCACGCCGGTCTTCTGTGAGAGAGTGGTACTAATGAACTATACGGGGCGTGCCGGCCCATTCGGTTGCTACCCGAAGGTAACAAGCATGGCACTACCACTTTTAAAATTTAATTAATATTTAATAATTTAGAATTCTGATATTCATATGTTCTTCCGTAGCGCCTAAACTACTGAACCGATTGTAATGATTGAGGTGTCAATATATTCGTAATAATAGCCCGGATAACATAGGCAATATAAATTTTATAAAAAAATATACGACAAAATTTAATCTAAGATTCCCACCTCGAAAGAAAATTAACTGAGATAATTATCACGTGTTTGGTATGTAAAGAAAGGTTTTGACGAGCACATCAAAAATCGAAGTGTCTATTCATCCGCGGACGAATAAATTAAATATTATTCGTCCCACTATTGGTGTTTGATATATCGCGACTGACACTTTTGCTTCTTAAATGGCTCAAAGAGAAATCAATTTGCTTTTTAAATTTTAACATACTCGTGTATGCAATTGCGGATGTTTCTACAGTACTTTTTACAAAATACCATTTTCTAGTACATTGATTTGATGTAGTAGGTACATACTCTTAGTGAGTGTTAGTGATGTAAATTTCATAGGACGACTCTATAAAAACAGCTCTTTTACATATAAAAACTCTTGGACTTAAAAGTGGGTGGGGGGATCTTAATAATAAATTTTCAGCTCGGTAGGTTAGGGTTATTTTTTTTTATTTTTGGCATAGGTATATCCTGCACATAAAAATCGCTTATTTTATATTAGAAATCAAAAAAGTGATAGATATTCGTACAAATAGACAATAGTCGGATGAATAATATATTTTTATTCATACGATTACCGGATGACTAGCAACAGCCCATCACAAATATGTATAATATATAATATATATTGTATTACGTATAGTTTAAGTCAAAATATATGTTTCAAATGCGGTCGTAAAATATAAAGTTAAAAAACTATAAAGTATAGTTTTTTTTTTATTTTATACTTCGCGTTATAATCTAAAATTCTAACGTAATATTAGTTTGTTATTAACTTAAACGAGTACATAACGTGAACTGCACTGCGCGAACTGTACGACCGAATAAAAAGATTTTCTTCTTCAATTTTCATTTTCAAAATGGTGTTTGCGCCAATTTTCATTATGATATTCGTGATAAGGAGGTCCAAATACGTTATAATACCGAATTTCAGATCGATCGGAGGTATGCGCTTTTCGGAAGCTTATCCGAAAAACGAAGACAACTAATAGTGCTTTGGTGAATAGACGATGAAAATTACCTGATGAAATCTTATGAATTCCCGAACTCTCAGTATTTGAGTATGATACCTCGCAGTCCCCGAATATAGCCTTTGAATTATTGCGGATACATTTCCAAAAATACTAGCGTACATAAGAGCTGTGAATTAAATAAAAACCATAAAAATATACTATTAAAATTTCACGAACTGCATCGAAAAATGTTAATTGCACTAGTAAAATAGTAATTGCCTGAAGTTTTGTCTGTCGTCTCCCTTTCTTACACATTCATGCACATGATATTACTGTAGATGCTAGTGAAAATATGATATAGCCTAACTTTATCCCGTTATTGTAGGAGACGATTGAAAAACTCCGAGCGATTAGTTTTAATTTTGGCTTTATACCTATATATTATCTGCGACATATAACTAAATATGAAATATTAAAAATTAAATATAGATGCTTTAAATTTTATACATTGTAGGTATTTCAATCATTCGCGTAAATCTAAGAGAGTATTATTTTATTACCTATTAAAAAGATAAAAAGGAATTATTAATTTAATATTATTAATATTAAAATTATAACGTACAGCCAACAAGCATGACGAATATTGTAAATCCTTTCTCCATATCAGTGTTAGGCGCTACATTGCCAAAGCCGACGCTTGTTAATGATGTACATGTAAAGTATAAAGCGGTGATGTAACGAGATCTGAAAACAAAGGAAGTAAGTACCATATAATAACTGTATTTATATTTTTGTGGTTTATATTTTTGAAACTAAATGGTCGGAATACCTCATCGAAGGTCCAGTAGAGTTGTCGTACGAAGCTTGGACATCATTAGCAAGCGCATCAAGCCAGCCAATAGGTGCATGAAGCTGAGGTCTCTCCCAGCTTCCAATGGCGTACCTATAAATGTATTGTTGAATTAAATATAGATACGTAAATAATATATAATAGAAATACATACATAGAGTCATATTGTTGCTGCTCTTTTAATTTTTGTACATATTAGCTTACCATAGACAAGCGAGCCAGTGTGCAATAAGGACAAAGGTAGCCATAAGAAGGAGAAGGACGGCAGTACCATATTCGGAGTATCTGTCGATCTTACGCGCCACTCGCACCAGCCGCAATAAGCGCGCTGTTTTCAACAAACCGATGAGGGTAGTGGTCTGCAAACATAGAAAGCACACTGAAAAAGCTATTCACAAGTCACATGAAGCAATTTCCTTAGCCGCATACCGAACCCAAGCATTGTATGAACGTTCGCGTAATACTAAGTAGCGTTAATGAGGCTTCACAGCGATTTTTCACTTCAAACAAGCGGAAGTTTTTCTATGGATATACGATGCGAGCATCTTCCGAGCTCAGCCATACAGGTATTGCAAATACAAGCGTTGTTTCAAACTATAAAATTAGCTTCTTTATAAGTTGCGGTGCATAAAACTGTATTATTCTAATTAATTATTTTCGTACATTTAAATTAAGGGTATCACTGTTGCTTTCTTATACACTAAACTAAGATATTATCAAGGCAATATGCTGTTATCGACTTACTAACCTAATTTGGACTGAGGTCAAAATATTTCTACGTTGTTAGTATAATCTTATCATTCATTACTGCTGCTAAATATTCTTAACATTACGTCAAACAATATGTCATGAGTGTGTTAATCATACAGGTGCATTGTGAGAAGATATGTTATTTTCACAGCTTTGAAGGGTTGAATAGGTACTATAAGTATGCATTTGAACACGCACTTAATATGTTACACGACTTCCTTACCTATTAGCGTTTTTTTATATAAATTAAATTGCTTTTTTGTTACAAAGTATACATATAATATTTTAAAACGAATTATCACTATTATTTTTATTTTTACATCTAGCGGATTGGTGTAGAAAATAAAATAAATAAAAATATTTTAAACAGTTTATTTGCATAAAAATATGTAATTCCCTATTAATGAAATATACTGTCAGCTGTTGAAATTAAAATAAAAATAAAAAAAACTTTTAAACTGGTTTAGTAATAATTTTCCCTAAATGCCACGTAGGTGGGTGCCACATGAATGCAATATGTATCGATACATATAGTTTAGTGCTTTGTTATGTAGTGAAAATGCAATTTTTACAAATAATCGTCTGGGAAGTGTGAGCGTATTTACTACCAAGCTCTGTGCACTTCGTGACTTGCACTTTACTATGGACTAAAGCTTATGATAATGTTTTGCCTAAAGTAAAAAGTGATTATAATATATTGTATAATGTATTATATAGAGATGTCTCTACTGCAGGATTGAAGCTCTTTTCTTAAGGCCTTTCTTCTTAAATATTATAAATATGTATGTAATGAAATTATATTTAAATAACTAAACAAAAATATACTTAGTAAGTATGTCTTCATTTAAAAAATAGTTAATCATATTTTCATAAGGTTCGGTTCATTATTATAATTTGATAAATTATTATTATTATGAGTACGACAAAAAAACTTGTTGCAAAAAGTAAAAGTATGACGCTACTATTCCGTAATAACTTTTTTAAACTTTAATTTTTATTTTGTTTCGTTCACGTTAAGTTTCATTTAGGTTTTTAATTCACTTTACATATTGAGAAGGGAATGTCATGCTAGCAAAGATGAAGGCCTTCATTACCTTGCCTCTAGTTGCGTTCTACGCCTCTGCAGGAAACAAATGAAACTCGTCAATACTCAATGCTATATAATATTTCTCAAACTACCTTGCATAAAACAAAATTGGAGACAAAATGTTCAAAGTCTATATCGCTTTTATGCACTAGAGGTAGAGCAAAAGCTGTGGCTACTGTCAAAATCAATACGGATCTCATATTTGGATAACTATAATTTCGCCCCCATTGGTTTATGTTTGAAATATAGGTGGCGAAGCTCGTGATATAGCGAGTGAGCACTTCATAGATTTGGCGCTGTGTAAAATTCAAAAACAACTTTGCTCATGGGAAGCGTCCTCATCTTCCATTAACGCATTCGCTTAGTGGATTTAAAATGGCTAGTGGAAATTAATTTCAAAGTATAAAACTAAAATGTAAGAAAATAGAGTGGCAGCAACATAAAAGTAGTTCACAAAGATGGTATACCTCATCACTTTCCAGCCCCTGCTGTAACAAGAAACGGTATTACAAATTCAGTACGCACCCACCTTGGGTAATCTCCATACCGACTTTATGTCGAACTAAATAGTTAAGTACTTTCGGATTCATATTAAGGAAAAGAACGTACTAGTTAGTACATACATATTACAAGTTTAATTATAAATTATATTTGTACAAAATAAAATAATTTTGAAATAATAAACATCAGTAATAAAAAATAATAAGGGATGATAATATAATGGCGGTCGAGTTTTATTTAATTTTAAGATAAGTCTTAGCCAATTTAATCTCACAGTAAGTCAACAGTAGTGTGGGGCTTGTGATTGGCATATTATTATATTGTTAAGTAATTGTGTTGTTATATTCAAGTGACAGCTGCGTTAACTGCATTCCACTACTGTACGTGAATTTCTAAGATTTTATCCAGAACTTCATTTGTCCGAAAGTAATATTGGAGTCTTCGTTCGCTTAAATTATAGTTCGTAGGCATTCTGATTTATATTTCTTCCCCTTTAAGTTTTCTTTGTGAAAATATAGCTCGACCTACTTTTGTAACGACCCATTTTATCATTCTCTTAACAGAGTGAATCGTGTTCCGCGATTATAATCTTACATAAGAGGTGTGTATTTAATACGCCTAAGCCTTTTTAATTACACTTTTATTGCTACGTTTTGATGGAACTGTGTTAATCTGTTATGGAATTGGTACGAGTTTCCTATATGGTTCTGACACGTGGCGTTTCGGACAATTGATCGTCTGGTGGCTATTACCTTCTAAATCAGGCATTTATTTTATGTACTATTTCTATTCGAGTCATGTGTAGATGTGACATGATATCGTATGAGTTGGTGAGTGGGTACGAGGTAAAGGCGGCTCACTTCGTCGGTGTCGGTCCCGAAGAGAAGTAGGTCGAAGGGGATGGCGGCGACAAGGTCGATGACAAACCACCCTCGCAAGTAATGGAGGGCGATCTTCCCAGGGTCTGATTCCACTTCGTCTGCTGCGTTCACGTACGTAGTGCGGAAGTTGATAAGGATGTCTATTATGAATGTCACGTCCACTGGAAATATAGGAGGGATAATGCAAATCTTAAAGGAAATTTCTATACATACGTTTTCATGCATTTTTTAAATTATTATCCTTAACACAATTTTTATTTTAAAAGTATAGAAAAATTGGCAATTTTAATAAAGTATGAAAAACAATTAGTAAGATTACATAAATGATTACCTATCATATCAATAACTACAATAGGGTCCTGGCCAAAACCACGCGATCGTTTGTCAAAATCTGGTTCATTTAATTGGAATGCGGCCACGTACGGGGTAAATATTGCGGTGTAGATGACCAAAATCAGAATCAACCAATCCCAAGCGGCCTGAAACAAAAATTACTTTATTTCATTTCAATGTTGAATAAACTTTATGTATGTATATTTGTATCTAATGAGAACTGAACACTGACGAAACATTCATGCTTTGCTTCTGTGTCTTTATGAACAAAAAGAAAGTTATCAATATAATATTAATAGCTACATAATTCCTAAATTAAAAATATTGGTGAACTGTACTCTAACAATAAAAGGCTAAAGTACAATATTAATTTCCTGAAATTTTTTAAAATAATAGCGTGTAGAGTAGGTTGCGCTTTTGCGTGTTGAAAATGAACGAGGTCGATGCGGCAAATATTTTTTATGTACCAGCGCTAACAATTACACACCAGAATTCCCTAACTACAATTTACATTATAATATTGTTCTTTTATTGATTACTTTAAAGAAATAGAGCAATTTAAATAAGTAGCATAATAATGAACTGACGTCCATGAACAAATTGCAAAAGGTTTGCTTCAAAATACTACAATAGAACACTAATTTTATGTTTGATAAATGATAAGTGATACTCGTAAGTGGTCATTAATATTTAATACAGTATTTTTGAAAACTAAATGATATAAGTAATTATTTGGTATTGTAACTTGTAAGTATTGTAATTTGCGAGATAATGTACAGATAATAGGTAATATTTTTCCAACTAAGATTATAGCATTGTTAAGAGTTTGTTCATGATCATTGGTCAAAAATGAAAAATATATCTATATACAATTAAATATAAGTAATGTATTCGACGAAACATTAAAGTTTTGTGATTCGATTGTGGCACAATCATTGTGCGCATCTGTGAAGGGTCTTTGTTCTGATATATAGTAGCGTCAGCATTATAGTGACATGTGAGTTGTCGTACCGAGTCATTTGTGACACATTAATTTCTATAAGAGAAATCAGCAAGCAATTTGTATATTAAGATTGCGATACATACAATTATGTCTTTTAACACCTTGTTATCTATAAATGTATGAATGTATGTATTATACCTTAGTATGGGGCCAGGACGTGTTATGAGTATTATATTATTATTAGAATGTTTTTATAAATAAAACTTGCTTTGTTTACAAACTACCTGTCACTTAAAAGTAAATGCGATAGTTATTCACTATTTAACGTAAAATAGCCGTATTATTGAAATCATATAAACTTTCTGATGTAAGTTTTAACTTAACCTTAGCAGAACTTTATGAAATGTTACTTTATTAAATCCTAACTGTACTGAAAAATTGTAAATTATTAAAATTCGTATATTATATGTATATGTACGTGTATTTCAAAGAATAGGTAATAATTTTAAGTAAAATATAATGTTTTAGACAATAATTCCATTTTTAATCACAAATAAAATTTTATTTCTACGAATTTTAATTAGAACAAAGGCTAAACCCATGTATAGTCTTTGTTCAAATCTTAGTCACTCACCTTATAAGGAGAATGGTGGAGGATAGTGCAGGGGTGTGATGGTTGCGTGGTTCCCTTGTGGCCGCCCGTCGCGCCCAGTGACAGGACCTGTGAACAACAGAGCCAGTGATACGTAAATGTATACAAGTGGTAGTATTCCTATATTATAGTATAAATACTATTAGAATGTTAAAATTGTACTTTTGTTATGCACCTCATTTATCATAAGTACCTACATCACGTTGATATTACAATCATAATGTACTTTTAGGTATTATATAGTAATAATTAGCAAAAATAACAAAACGTTCGTGTTTTTCCTTTACATTCTGTTTACTACTACTAACGATTGAAATTAAAAGGCGTAGCCTTATTTCTTATAATAAATTCGAAATAAATTAAACGAAATTAAATTATGCGTAATATTAAAGTTTTGTAGAAGACATATCGTACACCAAAATTAGCAACTGAAATACAAAAATAATTACCCAATGAGAGGCTCGATCAAGCTCAATAACCCTGTGAATTGCATGGGTTAGGCAACGACGCTTGAGTGTTCCGAACTGGGCTTAAAACCATCAATAAATAATGCCTTACACGATTTATCGATATTATCCTGTTAAATAAAAGAAATCATTCATTTCTAAAATATGCTCGGAATAATTCAGTGAAAACTGAATGACTTCCAAAAAATTTAGACAGGAAATAAAAATAGTTTATCCAAAATTAAAGATGAGCAATAGTAGCCTATCTAGCAAAACTACCTGTTAGAACTAAATAGTACAGGGATGTATAAGACATTCAGGTTCAACTACAATATCTACGTCATTCAAATCTACCGTTTAGTTTTAGACATGATTTGCATCTAAAACTAGGCACTTTCACGCCTCCTTTACATTGGTTGCTACATGATTTTTGGCTATTAGGTAAATTTGCACTATACTGTTAAATTAATTATTATTATAAGCGAGTTTCATGCTTATTGATTGTTAGTGTTTTGCGAAAGTTTTGTACGTATATATATTTTTAATAGACATATTTTTATTTTATTATGTGTTAAACGTTTTTATAAATCTGATATATTAATTTATAATACTGAGTGTGTTTAAAACAAAAATGAAGTTGTATTACCAAATAATAAATATCCAATGTTTTTTAAATAATTATACTTTTGTGTAGCGTTTTCATAGTGCACTATGCTACGTGTGATCCTGGTATAATACTCCTAGCTTAGAAGCTTGGTGCATGTTGTTTGTCACTAGGAATTTATATATTAATTAGTGATATAAATAAAACGTATATTTAGAGATTGAATGGAGAACTCTAACTTGCAATGAAAAACTAAAAATAAAATTGTACTCTATAAATAAATGAAAGATAACGAATAGTAGATCTACGCGTGAACGTAAATGGCACCGTCAAAGGCTTTGAAACAATGTTATTCAAAATTTCATAATAGAATGTATGAAACAAAAACAATTTGGCAGCATTTGGATTTGTCAGACCAGAACAGCAGGAAAATAGGTCACTAGATTGAACTTACTGGGTGGAACTAAAACGATTTCAAAGCTATTACTTTAAAAAAATAACGCTGTTTTAAACACTAGCTTTCGCTCGGCCATCCTAAAGTAGTAAACGTTGAAAATATGTTTTTTAATATTGATATTTGTCAGTTAATTATAATTTTAATCTCCATAAAATGAATGAATAGTTATCCTTCTTTTTTTTTTATAGTCGCTACATTAAATACTTTATAAATTTTGTATGTTTTCTTTAAATAATGTACGGTGTACCTATACGGCGAAATAAACGGTTTCTAATTTTTCACAATAAAATAAGCAGATTCAATGTTTTCGAGTTTCCAGCTATTTTTGGGTTTCCTAAATTTATTAATTTTTATACTTTTTATTTAATTAATTTTTATACTTAACCTCCTCTGCCGTACCTACCTCTGATAATTATAAAAAAAATATTGGTCCAGCTGTTTTTGAGTTTTAGCGAGACTAACGAACAGCAATTTTATTTTATATTTTTAAATAAAAATAAGTACCTTCATTATAAATATGTTCATCAAATTATGCAAATACTATTAAAATTGGTATAACTGTAATACTGTGTAAGTGTAAAGCTTCGATAATTGAGTTAACTAGAAAAGATAATTTTATGAGGAAATTACTACTTGGATTTTCATTTAATCGCATTGATTTTTAATAGGTACTTTGTTGGTCAACATTTAACTTAATATGTTTATAATTTATAGTGAAAAGAGATAGATCATAAATGATTGTACGAGTAAGTATAGTGTAAGTACGTAGAGTGTGAATTTGAAATTACTTTTTAAATTCTAAGCGAAAAATAGAAAAGTATTTTTACCTTTAATTGTAAAATGTACTTACTTTACAAAAATTGAACTATTTTAGACATATTTAAAGTTTATAGGACCATAAATCATTATCATATTTATATTTTATCTTATTTAACTCTTAAAGGTGATATATAAAACGGGATAAAAATTACTAAGAGATAAGATAAAAGGTTCCAAAGAGTCTGGGTCGTCGGGGAATCGAGAGTATCGACGCCGCGTCGGTACTAAATATACTCAAATATAGAAAGAATATACGGACTACACACTACTTACTATGAATGCGCAAGGTAGTGTCGCAGTGTATGATTGTTATTATTTTAAGATAATAAAAATTCGTAAAAATTTTAAAGCCTTCAGTAGGCAAGTTAACAAAGACTCGGACTTAATACATAAGCTACTGTGCCAGGTGAAATAATATATTAACATACTGTTTAATGTAATTAACTAAGTAATATGACCACAGCGATGGTCGAACCAGGTTTACTTTAAAAAAATAAATTTTATTTTGGTATATTTATCAAAACGCAGTTTTTAAAATTTTTGTAAGTATAAAAACATTTCAATAAATAAGTCATTAATTTTCATATTCAGAAAAGAGAAATTAAATTTTGTAAATTAAAAAAAAATCATGAACAAATGTAATAATGTAGCATATGTTATTCGAATTAGTTAATAAGCTTAATAGAACATTTTTATATCAATCCTTTTTATATTTCCTATTGTTTAACTTACATGCTAAAATAATAAGTACGGACCTTAAATATATTATATTCTGTGATATTTATTGCTATCACAAAGTTCATATGAAATAGGATCGCAGACTAGTTTGCAAATGTACAATTGAAAAGCGTAATATATTAATTATTTTAAAAACTGTATATAGAACTTACCTTTCCGGATACTCTTATATATTTAAAACAATATTTATGGGTTCAATTGCAATTGAATTATGTATGTATAGTCAGTGGTGTAGCTATCGGAGGGCTAAGTGGTGCAGTGCAAAGGGGCTCTTCAGCTCAGGGGGGCCCCTGTGACCCTGACCGTTAAAAAATTCTCTTTCCTTCGGAATATAAATAAAAAAGGTTTAACACGACTTTCATCATGGCAAATCATTTTAAGGGTACAGTGGTATTCCTAACTTCTGAGCTTTTGATAAGCTTTATCTACAAGTAAATATAAATATATTAAAGTTATGAGTCGCATTCGTATCATGTTTTTGGAAACTATTATTGAAATAGTCATTATTATCGATACAGAGGTATTTAACGGCTTCAGGAGATAAACACTGGACAGATTTTGAGCTGGTGAACGTTACCCAGATCAACATAAAGGATAGTTCTTACTGCGGGGAATTATAATTCCAATCTTTAAGAAATCTATATCAATCGTTAAAGCTTACATATGGACGAACCCGAGGAGAGCAAGGACTAGAGAGAAATTCTTCCAGCTATTTCAGAGTAATTTAAATGAAAGGCTATCGACACTGCAAAGAGATATACCTAATATTGATTTAACTTCCCAGCAAAGCGACGAAAAACTAAAAGGCGTGTTGATGAATTGGCTTCTGACCAACGCGACGCAACGATTCGAAAAACAAGAAGAAAACTTCAGTACTACTATTGTACACATTAGTACAATTTTAGTAGTTAGTTAGTGTCGGTATGAGTGTGGTTTGTAGTTCCAAAAATTTTCTTAGCCTGGATAAAAAAACTTTATTCACAAAATGTATAAGTATCATATGAAATATTCTAATATAACGGGACCCAAGTTTTCGTTTCAATTCCTCAATAGGCATTATCTGGTCCTTCTTAAACTGATTGAGACGTGGTTCGCCAATTTGTAAAGAAATCATATCGATATTTGGCGTACTTGAATGTGACCTTACTTACGTGAAAAATCTTTCAATAAACTAAAGATTATAAAAAAATATTAAGAAAACAGTGCGAGAAAAGATGGAGTACAACATTAATCATTAATTGCGATAGAAAAAAAGGTGGCTTGAATTCGAGAGAAGTACCTAATATAAGAATTTACAAAAACGTTACAAATCGAAACTAAAGAGAAAAAAATAATTTTAATTACTCAGTTATTGTTGGAGTCGGTGCCAGCCAAGAAGGACAGTTTTATTGTCATTCATTTTACTATGGTTTTATCCTGCCTTTGCAATGAACTTTCGAACGGATATTTTTTACAATTTTATTTACAAATTGATACATTAATTAAATTGTATTAAGATTATTTTGCTTTGGCTGGCACCGACTCCAACAATAACTAAGTAATTGATATTATTTTTTTCTCTTTAGTTTCGATTTGTAACGTTTTGAAGTCGGTTTTCATTTTTGTTAAAAAATAATTTATTTTTAATTTTTATGTGGAAATTACATACTAATATGTTTAAATTTAATAATGGTAGGCTAGCTAAACTATTGCTCCAATAAGTCAGCGAAGTTTTGAAGTGAACGACAATAGTCAGTCGAGATTTGTCCACGTCTATTTTTCCACGTAACTCGTAGACGTTAATAAGATTTACCTTCTATTATCAATCAACCTAATATCCTGAAGGAATACGACTATCAGTTCATAAGTACGTATGATATTAAAAGAATTTTCTTTCAACTCCTAACCGTTGAGGAGATATACCTTACATCATCACAAATTCTTGAACAGCTTTAGAAAATATATTAGGAAATATATGAAAAACGTAATAAGTGCCTATAAAATTTGAGAGTTGCCTTCGATTTCCCTGGGATCCCATCATCAGATCGTGACTTGGTGACTATGGGACCAACTGGAAACTATACCCATTAAACAAAAAAAGAATTTTCCAAATCGGTCCAGCCATCGTCGAGTAATCGGGGAACATACATAAAAAAAAAACAAAGTCCCCGATGAATTGAGAACCTCCTCCTTTTTTTTTTGAAGTCGGTTAAAAATTAAAAGCGCCCAAGTGATTGTGATTTTGAATTTGACTTGGAATTTTGTTACCAATCTCTTTTTCTGTGTAGTAATCTCATTTGTATAAGTTTTGCAAAATAAGGGGTTGGGAAGGCCAGTTTTCCTGTCTTTGCACCGGGGCCTTACCTACCTAGCTACGCCACTGTCCGTATACTTGATGTTTTACAATCATAATTATAAAAAAAAATATTTTTTTACTAAAAAGCATTGTTATTTGAAATATTTTTATTACCTATAGTAGTTTTATATAGTTTTCTATAAAATAGACCGTAGTGCTACAAATATCAAGGAAATTATAACTTCACATTTAAAATAAAAATAGACGAAATTAATATATTGTACAAAGATTTTTGCACATTATGAAATCATTGGCCTGAAGTATATTTTGCCCTTCATCGCGGCGCAGAGGGATAGGAAATTCACAGAATTTGTTAGGTATATTTTTGCAGCAAAATAAAGTAGGTACATCGACACAATCAAGAAGCTGAAGCTTTGTGGGAATACAAATAAGGAGATGCCACTTTTGAATAGGTATTTTATGATCAAATGATTCCTTAACATATTAAATCCAATTG
This sequence comes from Boloria selene, assembly GCA_905231865.2. Classification (NCBI taxonomy): domain Eukaryota; kingdom Metazoa; phylum Arthropoda; class Insecta; order Lepidoptera; family Nymphalidae; genus Boloria; species Boloria selene. The sequence continues at coordinate 8,248,309 of HG993133.1, forward strand.
TCTTATCAGCCAGATACGTGAATTACCTCCTTGCCGATGGCGGGCAACCCGTTGAGGCCATTACAGGGCGGTTCGAGACGAACGACGCTTTTTCGGGAGCCACGGAAACTGGTGTCACGCACACGTACTGAGGAGCGCCAGGTGGAGGGCGGGGGGTCATCGCGCGAGCCGCGGGCGGAGGCGGCGCGTCGCGAGGTGGTGAGTGCCGCGCCCGCGCACGGCGGGGTCACGATCAACGGCACGTCGGGGGGACCGCGCTCCTCCATGCCGCTGCCGCGCCAACGCTCTCACCGGAACCCGCCGTGCTCGGACGCCTCCAGGTGCTCACATTCCAGCACGGCTCTCTCGAAGGCCGACGCCGTCTCCAGCAGGGCAATGGCCGTGTTTTGCATAGATGCGCGCTTATCTCCACTCCCTCCTCTGATTTCGATACGTACAGTCACGTTAGGTAAACTTAAGTTAAACTAATATAAATTCTGTGTAACGAAAACGTTTATATGTTTACTATGGTATGGTTTTCGACGAATTAAGAAATATGACAGCATACGTGATTTGCTTTTGCTTGTGCAACTTAGAAAACTTAGGAACTTTCTAAATTTATATTGCCAATTTCATCACGCTATGTGAATGATAGTAATCTAACGGCACTATTTTGGGTTGTAATAGGAAAAGTCGTGACGTGCTGTAGACACCTAATAGAATAGAGAAGGTTCAAAAAAAAGTCCAAAGTATTAAAAAGAGAAGTTTAGTATTTTTTGCGAGCGATAGTAGAAGTCTACTGACAAATTGAGTATTCTTTTTTTAAGATATAATTAAGTATGTAGGTTGTAGAGTGATGACGACATATAAAATATGAATATTATTTACGAGGTCAGCTACAAACAGTTTTAAAGAGAGATATTATTCTAATGACCATTCTCGTTACTTTTTCGAGTGGGTGGTGGTCTAGAATAGTGCTGGCTATTCGTTATAGGCGCGCTAGGGCTGAAAGCGGTAAACGAGGCCGCGCCTTATTCAACAGTGTGTCAACGGGTGGTCGGCCTATTCATCGCCTTTGCCCCTGTTTAACGTTAACATTTCCTTGTTCGGATATAGCGGGTTGCCTCTCTGTAGTTGAATAAATGTACATTTTACTCATTTTCAAAAGTACAAACTTTGTAAAGTAGTACTCTTCGCAAGCCATGAAAAATAACCTAAGCATTTACTTCAACTATAAGTTTCCTGTCTGCTATATATTAAAAGTATTTAAATATAGTAAACTAGATATTGTATCCTAAAAGTATTGTCACATTGGTCAGCATTCACAGAACGAGAAATCCCCAAAAAATAATAAATATTAAACGTCAATATCTTGTGGGTGATGTAATTGTAAAAACACATTTAAAAACAAAATACTCTCTCAAACGAAGGTAGATATTCCGTTATCATAAATATTTCTCTTATTATATTTATGCTTAATTATAGTAGGTATATGTATTATAATATTGTAAAATGGTTTCAGAAAATTTCAGTAAACTACAGATAAAAATAAATGTCGCATGTAATTACAATATAGCCTGAGTGACAGGCGAAAAAGTGAGTAACAAAGTTACATAACTACGTAGAGTCGTATTAGCATATTCATAATTATCATGTGTACAACGAAAAGAAAATGCTCCGTACTTAAGTGATTATTTTTAAGTATGTAGGACGCTATATTTACAACCTATTATTTCTATGCATATGTATATACATAAGTATATATATATTGTATAACTAATAACTGTAGGTAATAGGTATTAGTTATATTTTGTTTGCAAAATCTATAATGTAAGATTCTTCATTTTATTTAACATGTGTTTCAAATATTCTTATATGAAAATGCATTGATTGTCATTCAAATCTATTTGTAAAATGCGTGCCTCGTACTGCTAAATATTTAGGGTTTCTTCATGCTTTAACTATAAACTATAATATACTGCGGTTAACTACGGAACTACTTATAAAACAAAGTATATTGTGCTGAGTGGTGCGAGTATCTTTGTAATAGTAGAATGAGGATTGGTTTCTGAAATCGTCTGTCAAATTTCTGAACAAATTCTTGAGATATCGGATTGAGGGAGGGGCTGCATTCTCTGCATAGTTTTTACGTCACAACCGATCTATACATAGTATTGTATTCTCGAAAAATCATGTATGGGATAAGGCACCAATTAGCTCGAGGTAAAATGAAGTCGATTTTATCAGTTTAGTTAAAGATTTTATTAGTAAAAATTTAGAAATATAGCGTAATTTAGCAAAGCGAAATGTAAAGTTTTCAGTGATTTTATTTCATACTCTCAACTCTACTGTTATATTGTATAGAGTTTGTGCGAATACGTTAAATATATTTGTTCTTACAACTTTGGTTAATAAACGAATTTCAAAACGAAGCCCTTAAAATCTATTATGTTCTATAAATACAATGACTGTTTTACAAGACTGCCAATAGCATTCAGTTGTTCCAAATTTTCGTCTTTTAACTGTATATAGAATATTATGAATGAAATTGATATTTATTTAGAGAGAAAGCACAGTATATGATAAATCTAAAATGATTAAATGTTTGATGTAATGAATAAACTACCTTTCGTTACTAAAAGAATAAGAGGTATATAACGTAGACAAAGGAAACCATACCATGGTAGTCATAACTCCAAGCATGGATCGCGTTTTATCACAATAATAGCAAAAAAATACTAAAGTAAATTAAAATAAATAAATCGCAAAGCTCGCAACTAAAGTAACGACAAAAAAACACCTCTTAAGAACCGACGCACTGTTCACAGTATGAACTAAGCACAGGACGGCACCACTCGATATTCGATTATTACGATTCGCACAAGCTTTTGTGACCACTTGGAATATTTGATATAATCGTGAAGCCCTGTAGCTGTATAGTAGCGTAATAAAAGCTGCAAAATTTGACCGCAAAACGATAATAACAGTTTTTACTTTTTAATGCTGCCGATCGATTAAGCAAGCACTCGAATCATTTAAATACTTTTGCACATATTATCGAGAGCCTAAGCGTGTCGGAATAATTTATTATGTAAATCCCGTTAAAACATAAATCGCGGCGACGTTCTCGAGAGGCGAAGCCCCTGGAACGGATATTTAGATAACAATTCGATGGCAGTGTGAGAGACGGTAGAGTCCGCAGCGTGGTCACCGGACTTAAACTCTACAGTTGCGCGGCGCACGCAGAGGTCGCTGTGCGCGCGTCGATGCCTCACGCCGCGGCGGCGCCCGGCCCGAGCGCCGCCGGAGCCGCCCGAGCCAAGCAACGTGACCTCGCACAACCTCCTCACTACCTCCCCAACACCTCCATTACCACCCATAGAACGTTTCAGCTGAACGAATTGTTGCTACTCGCTACACCGCGGCAATACTCGGCCCGCAACCGAGCTAGACTGCTTGTAGCGTTAAGCCACATCAAACGCACTTATTTCACTCTAATCCTCTGTAACAGTCAATTGACTTCGAATACTATGTTTATGGGCAATGTATACATTTATTCTGCACTTTCATCAACATCAATCAAGTTTTTATTGTTCTGATTTTTGTACAGTTTATACTTGTTTTCTTTTTATTTAAGTTTTTTTAATGAATGTATTATAATGTATGTATGATTAGAACATTATTGTAAGCCAAGGTTTTCCACTCTATAGAAGATTATGATAATAAAATAGTTCGTCTCTGCTGCTCATAGACCTTTAGTAATGTTCTTTTAATCCTTTAAATGACGAAAACTATAAGAAAATGTCACAACTATTTACTTTTTACTTTATACTAAGAAATGAACTTTTAAAAGTCAGTCTGCTATCAACCGTTCTAAATAAAGTAAATTAATATTTGACAGTTACAGTGGTAGCCAAGTGCTGGTTCAAATCCGGGTGTCGCGCCTCTGAGATTTTCATGTGCGAATCTTTTTATCATGATTAGCACTTGTCTAATGGTAAAGGAAAACATCCTGAGGAAACCTGCATATCCGAGAAAACCCAGCAAGTTTTCTAAAGCCATGTGAATCCGCCAACTCGCACTAGGAAAGCGCCGTGGACTATGGCCTGATCCCCCTCTTGTTGAAGGGAGGTCCGTGCCAAGTAGTGGGACGTTAAAAAGCTGAATACCATACATACAAACAATATTTGATTTTGATACTTTGGTTTTGAAATGATTATTTTTTTAAAAACATATCTCCTTAAGGTCTATAAAGTTCTACGAACATAATGAATGCTACACGAGGCTGCCAAATGTGATACGTTGTTCGAAATTGACTTCTTTTAACTTGAAAATTATCTCTATTTCTGATTAATATAAAAAAAGTGCGTGTGTACAAAGTACACATGTCAGAAGTTAAACTTGAATTTAAATTAAGGCTAACTCTTCCCCGTCTCTGAGCGCCTGGTACTATGGACTTATTTTTTCGTTTCATCGAGTTTGAAATCACTACAATTCTAAAGTAGTTTCACTTCAAAAATATAAAAAATACCCTTTGACTGGGCCTGAGTTATAAGAGAGTAGCTGTAGTCTAGAAACACCGACCCTAACGTCAACTAGTGTTAGGGTCAAAATATCAACTTGTGATGGGTCATTTTTTGTTCATTTTCGTCTTTAATTTTGCATGTTTCACTCAAAGTGATAGATCTGAACGTAAAATGAAACATGAGTGACGAATAAATTTATAGAGACACATAAATACAGATATGCTTACTATGCACTAGTAACACAATAGTACGTAATGACTTGGAATGGTGGAGTGGTGGATATTGGCATCTGGTATCTTTCACTCACACTCTGAATGAACAAGAAATGAACGGTCTGAACACTAAGAGGACTTCATTCGGGTTCGGCCATTATATCTCAAGTCCTGTAGTCGACTTCTTTCGATGACATATTAAAAGATATGAACAATGAATATTATTTTCTATATCATTCCTCTCTAAGCCTCCAGTCTAAGCCGTGTGAACATAGAATAGAAAGAAAAATGAAGCATCATAAAGCTTCATAAATAGATTTTGAAACCTTTTTACATGTATTCTTTTTTTGTTTCGTAATGGCTGTATATTGCATATATTATTTTGGATATGTGTGTAGATTAATGTGTGCAAGACCAGAGGGTATGGTCGGTTGTACCTTTATTATTATATTATAGGTACTGGTCTATAATAATGGAACAACACCTATAGATGACGATGACGATACGTTTGGAACAGTTTGTAGTGACACAATTTGAAATGTTTCATTCATAAAAAATATTTTTATTGGCATATTAAAATATTAGCGTTATTTCAGTACTTAATATAATTGCAACCGGTTGTTGTTATAGCGTTTATCGATCAATGAAATTGAATATTTTATGAAGACGCTGTATGCATTCAACAGTTGTAATAGTAAATTATTTATATACGTATAAACGTATAATAGACCAGGAGCTTGGTGAAATCGATATCCGCATTTCACGCAATACTTCAAAACCGATTTTAAGCAAATTTTTTTAGTGATAATAATATTATTAGGGTTGCAGTCATCATCATTGCTTTGAAATATATAAGTAGACTAATCATTAACACTCCAACTCAAACAGTGTGCAAAACTACTTACGAGAAAACTAATTACTATGGTAAACGGGTAGGTATATTGCTATGGTAAGGACTATAGGTCAGAAGTTATCACAAAATTCGTAGTACGATGAATATAGTTATAATAGATGTCAATTGAAATAAAGTTTTCCTTTCGTAACGCCAAGAAACGTTGTGAGGTGGGCTTCCTGGATGGGTAGCCACCCGTTGTTGGCGTGACTATGCGGGTTGCTCCTGGTACTTCTCTGATAGCAGAGTGGACTGTTAGAGCAGCCTCATGGCTACTGTGGCTTGCTTGGCAATCCTGCCGTCGGGGCGCCGTGATTGAATGCGTCAGTGATTCTGCATCGTCTCATAAAGACGAAGAAAATTCGGTTGGGTTTTGCTCGATAGAATTGTTTTTTTTAACTAGACAATTCCACATAACCATCTGCATGTAGGTATATATACAGGTGGTAATATTCTATAATGCATTTTCCGTACTTTAAAAACCCCCAAAGATTATGTGTTGTAAGAATAATTAAAGAACATGTTAAAACTTGTGATAGGTTTATTTGCTAACAACAAACATTTTTATGCATAGAGGAAAAATTTTGCAAGAATTGGTAAATCTAAAGGAAATTAAGTGATAATAGTGCTATTTACAAAGGAATATGATATAAAATTGCTTTATTAGTTCGCTAATTTTGTTTCGTACCTCTTCCACCAGGGGTCCTACACAAGTGTCTCCACTATCGCTCGCTGAGCGCGTTGCGGCATTTGGGACCTACAAAAGATGAAAACCAATCTTGACCTCTAGTTGTTTTTTTTTAAATTTTGACTACGGAAAGTTTTATTGCTAAAACAATATATGTATAATACAAGTCTTAAGGTGCAACCAGTAGAAAGTTTTAATGAAAGTTAAAACGAATATTACTAAGTAAGTAGCCAAGTTATTAACTCAAGGGCGGGCCCTGCAGGAAAGCGGATCGAATTTCGTATGAAAACGTAATTAGTTGGCCTGGAATTGTTGAGTAGATTTTGAGTAAAATGGGGCTTAAATCCTATGTTTATTATTTAATTGTGATATTAATAATCTCCGAAACAAGTTATTAAAAGTAAATTATTTTGTGAATAAAATTATTGTAATATTTACGTGACAGACAACAGCTATTATAAAATTATTATGAATATTAAACACTGAGAAGAAAAACTATTAGCATAAATAAATAGGCAGATGGCACATTTACTGCAGATTGCTGTTATTAAAAATAACAATATACAAGGGTGGCAGTAACTAGAATTTCCTTTTAAGTAAACGTTAAATTAAATTATAATACTTACTTATTAATATTTTCTGAAAAGTTTTCTTTTTAAATATTATATACTTTACAGTTTACAAGTCTTTAGATATTGAACTTATCAAGTCTTACCTATCCTATATATAATAAATTCTTACACATTGAATCTATACATTGAATATTTTTGGAAAATCTTTTTGAAATAGTAATTATTATCTATACTCTATTCTATAGTTCGGTGATGTAGTGACTAACATGTAACGTAGCGGCTACACATCCGGAAGTTCTGGGTTCGAGTCCCGGGTAAAGCTAAGTTTAGTTATCGAGTATTTTCTTTAGTCATTTTAAAGGTAGGTACTTGCGCACCTTTCCAGTACACTCCTCGTATTATACAAATTTGATGAGTTTGTCGCACTTTTTGTGTAGTTAAATGTTGCTAGCGTAAAGTATAGTCGGCTTGGATATAGAGACTTATTACTTTTCCAGAGAATATCGACTAAAAGTATCAATCAATATCCTATTGCTACTTACTCAGTATTTGAAAGTGCTTTTGGTATCTATTACGTATCCTCTTACTTTCACCCTTCTACCCTTTTGCCAAATAAGGTGGTGATTAATTTACCCAGTATCACTGGGATTTTTATAATACTTCTACTTCTACTTTTTATATATCTTCAAATAGGATTGTTTGTCAGTTGCTAGCTTCAGATTTTTAAGAAGATCCCATTTAAAAATACGAAGGTAGCATCTGTAAATATAACCAAAATCCTAAACGATGCCTACTGCTATTCGTGCTACTGATTTAAATAAAAATGTAATTAGTTTTTGTTGCTTATCTTATAGAAGCTAAACTAAATATAAAATAATAAATTAAATAAAAAAAGATAAACTAACTAACAAATTAACTTAAACATTAGGTTCATGTACTGGAAAATTCCAATTAAGCAATTTTTGTATGAAATCATGCAAAGATTTTCACTTCTTAGGTTCGAGAATTATTGTCTATACACATAAATAATATAATGATTGATCTATACACAAACTTAAAGTGTATTTATAAGAAACAGAGAAGGTTGTAGCCAGTAGTAATGCGCTCGCTTGGGAAGCCGAGCGAAGGGCAATCTCGCACCTCAGATATTTGTACTTGCGAATCATTTGAAACATTTAACATAATAATTCAAGTGGTCTTAGTGTGAAGGACAACATCGTTAGGAACCCTGCATATCTGAGAGAGCCTAACAAGTTTTCGAAAGATATGTGGAGCAGAACCGCCCTTAGTCATCGTTGTGCATTATGAGCTGATGTCCCTCGTATTGAAGCCACCCATTGTGATAAATGTAAATGAAATTGTCTTCATTGTTAATAGTAATCAGTTAAATATTTTGCTATTATGTAATGAGCACAGATTGTCTAGATATAAATAGGGTGTGTACACGTGTACAGACCTTGACCCATCGCGTGTTGATCGAATTTGATTCAGCAGCCCTTGGACTAGCAACGTCTAACTGGAATTGGAGATTTCATAAAAAATCTTATTTGTATGTATAAATTTAAAAGTTATATAAATTTTAAATATAAATTCAACAGATAAATAATAAGAAAGATGACATTTATATATTTCTTTATTTATTTCTTATAAGCGCACTTACAATATACATATGTATACAACATTAATACAATAAATTATATAAAAAGCAATATTGTATAGTATATATAGTATTTCATTTGTGATATTAAACTTTTTTTTTAAATTAACATGTTTCTTTGCATTCATGAACGATGTTAATAAACATTAAAGTTAGGCTTATTAAACAGAAAGTATTGAGACAAGTTTCGAACATTTCAGATAATTTTTCTTATTCTATGGACTACAGGCTTTATAGACTCAACCTTTCTGCGCTCGGGTAGGTACGTACATTTTAACGGTATACATCTCTTAGAGAGTAGACATTTTTCTGCAGTTCATCATAATCTGAGTGCTTTGCCCGTCATCAGTCAGATAAACATACAAGCAAATAAACAAACGGACAAAATTCTGAATATGTACTACAAAGTATATACGGCCTTCTTATCGATACCAATAGCCAATAAGAAATTCATAATACTGTTAATGTACAGATTCTACCATAAAGTAACTTAGAATTTTATTATTAACGTGTCTTCTTTATTAATCATTATACGTGCTTGACAAAATGAATGGTGCCCAAATAACACTCCTAGAATCGTCAGAACAAAAGAGTTGGATTGAATAAAATTTCTTGAGAAATTGATATCGGTATTACTAATATGATATGTAGTAAATATAATCGAAGGGTGTGCGAAAGCCCTTGACCTATCGCGTGTTAATCTTAGGTAGTTCAGTAGCTCTTGGAAACCGCCTAACTACACATATAAGATATAGCTAGCTACAATAGTAACACTTTCACTTTACCCTGAGTGCATTTCACTCCGAAAAGTCAAGAGTTTGCCCCACTAACACTTGCTCAGAAATAGCCAGGCATGTGAGTAAAATTGCCGACCTTAATAATGTCAGTCATTAATTAATTTTCGAGTTAACTGTTAATGCATCAGTACGTTTAAAATGTTATGTTTACCATACTTGTAAAATTTTAAATATATTTTTATTAATTTTGTTCGTTAGTAATATGAGAAGTTACTGATGTTCAATTAAATAATCTCCTGACCTTTGAAATACTGCCAAGTAGCCAAAGTATTGTAAAGGCTTAATTGATAATATCTACTTATGTGTCGTCACATTTCGAGGGATATAATAAATTGAGTTAGAAAATATAGAATTAGGTATGTATAGGTAGGTCCTGTTATACAAGATTTAAAGTAAAAAATGTTAAAAGAGGGCATATAAACATATAAACATTCAGTTTATAATAATTCTAGATATTGCACAATTAATAGCTAAATATTTTAGGTAAAATTGTAAACCATAAAGTTTTACGTGAAAATTCTAATGAACTATACCGCATTGCAATCTGCAAAGTAAAAATAAAAAAGACTCCATCTTAAGCTAAGTGGAGCTTTATAATAATTATAAATAATTAATAAATTAATTTTAGTATTTCAAGTTTTTTTTTGAATTTGTAAACAGGCAGACTTTTCATTGACGTACATTCTCAAACTTAACAAACTAGCTACGAGTACCTGTAGCAAATAACTATTAGAGTAGCTTATGTACTATTTCCGCATTTGAATAGATACAATAATTTTTACCCGATTGCGGCGAAGCCTAAAGAAGGTTGCTTGACCCGTATATGTGTGCTTTTGGAATCGGTGCCATGATTTGATAATTTATTTAATAATTAGTGAAAAAAATACCTGCTGAGTTTAATAAAAGGTATCTTAAATCAAATAAATTGGTTTTGTTTAGATTTGGTATATACATCAAGTAAATACACTTTTTAGTTTCGATGTTTCTGGAGTTTACAGTAAGACATCATACTATTTTAATTTATTTAATGACATACACCGTTAGGTGACCAATGGTGAAATAAATATAATATTTAGTAGTATATACCATATTTGATGTTTGAGAAAAATCAGTTCATGCTATGTATTTTCCTCATTGTACAAGGAAAATATTTCTATATTGATTCATTTCAATTTGCCATCGAATATTTTTGGAACGAAGTTCCTTACGGCAGGCTGGAGGAGATAGGGATTTTGCTGCGCGACCGAACTGAAAAATATGTGATAGTAAAAGCGTGGAATAAAACCGTTAAATAGTGCGCAGGCGCGACAGTCGTCATAGTAACAATGGCAAGTGAAGTAACAAGTGACTTGAATGCAATTGACAGTGATAATAATATAATAGAATTAAATACGTAAGTATTAGTTTATTTATAAATATTAAATATTTTACATTGGTTATTTTATTATTATTATTTTACTTCCGAACTCATTACTCATGTACTATATTAATATAATTCTATCTGATTAATGTTTTAGAACAAATGTAAAGTCTTACAGTAAATGTGTGAGCACTGGAAATCTAATTCGTCACCTTCGCGATGTTCATGGTCTACGAGAAAAGGGTATAGCTGCTAAAAAGACAATACAAGATTTTTTTACTACCAGCAGGCCTTCAACTTCAAAGCAGAGTATATCCTCAGCGTCGTCAACTAATGACAAGTGGTTCCTCGCACGAGATCTAGCTCTCTTGTTTTGTCGCTCTTTGATGCCATTTAACTCAGTATCAGACAAATGAATGCAGGACTTTTTCATGGTAGCTACACGTGGTGTACGTAGATAACTTAAAATAAAGAATTTCTTCATTTAATCCATAGACTTGACTTCAATGATTAAAGTTAGTTACCTTTTTTTAGAAATACAAGGTAATTGGGAACACGGCAGATTTACCATCTCGTTTTACAATATCTGGAACGGCTCTGGACGATGTATTTGAAAGCTGTTTATCACATGTGAAAAAGACAATTCAGCTAGATGCGTCATGCTGTGGAGCAATAACCTTTGATTTGTGGAGCGATCAATATCGGAGTCAAAATTATATCACTTTCACATACCATTATCTGACAAAAGGTATATATTTTTCCCCTTTCCTTTATTTAAAGTACAATGTAAAGTGAGAATCTAATTGTAACAATATGTTTTATACAGATATGCAACTCAAATATTTCACGTTATTAACGACCTTAATAACCGAAAAAAAACTGGTCAAAAAATTTGTGATATGATCGCTGAAGTAAGAAATGACTTTGGATTGCTTGATAAAACTATTTTTGCTGTCACGGACGCCGGAGCAAATGTTAAACGTGCAGTCGATTTGGCTTCACTTAACAGTCATCTCTGCTTGGGCCATGGTCTTCATAATTTGGTGAATGTCGATGGAATAAATTCGACCCAAGAAGTAAAGAGACTGGTTACAAAGTGCAAAAAATAGTGAAGAAGCTGCGATATAGATTACCTGAATTAGAAGCTGAAGCTGATAAGGAACAGCGAAAAATAATTGTTTTACTAGAAAAAACAGGAGAAGATTTGGAAAACGACGAGAGGGATCCAATCCTTGATAATTTTGTGTACGATTATAATGAGATGGATGATGGTGATTCCAGTGAAATCGATGATTTTATGAAGCCAATACCAAGCATAAAAACTTCGACACCGACCCGCTGGCACAGCGTTTTGGCCATGCTAGAAAGTTTAAATCATTCTTGCAATCGTTACGCTGTCAACATCTTGCTTGACAAAATTGGCGAAGAGCAACTTAAATTAAACAATTTTGAGTGGAAGTTAATGACAGATTTACTCACATTTCTAAAAAAATCAAGGTCATTGTAGAAATACTAAGCTCTCAAAAATCCACATCTTTAAATGTTGCGCTGATATTCCGATCAGAAATTAAAGACGCACAGGTCCTCAGATGATGATGAACCACTTGTATTGTTAACTCTTAAAAGAAATATGATGGATAAATTAAATCACTGATTCCCGATCACAAAACTAATAGTGGCTGCTACTTTGTTGGACTGTCGCTTTCAAGGGATACGTGAAGTAGATGTGTATCTTGAGATTTCCAATCAAACATGGGTGTCTTTCTTATCAGATCATCAGAGAAATTGTTAAAAGTCGTCCACATCTAATCCCTTCTATGGAGACTTCTGAATCTCAAGCAGTAGCAAGACCGACTACGACATCTGATACCGTCACCGTTAGTTCCTTTCTAATCAGGCTTTCCGAAAAGCATTCTGGCATTGAAACTCAGTCTGTACCTGTAGATGATCCAATTGAACAAGAATGTTGGAAATATTTTGCAGCATGCAAGCTGCAGGATCTTAAAGATGTAGATTTCTTGAATTACTGGCTTGTAAATAAGGATTCTTTCCCGTGGCTTTCTTCGCTAGCGACGTCGATTTTAGGAGTACCCGCAACAAGTACGCCTAGTGAAAGAGTTTTCTCGACCGCTGGGTTAGTTTTGTCTGCCAAAAGGTCTAGATTGACTTATAATCGTGTAAACAAAGTGATATTTATTCATGACAATTATAGAGCATGCAAAAGCGCTATTTTATAGTAGTCCAGATTTATTTAATTTTATTTATGTCAGGTTTCACTTCACATTTATTGTTGATTAATGTAGTACAATATGTTTTTCAGATTCAAGATCTTTATATATATATAATGAAAATGGTGTTCGTTTGAGGCACAATCACGCCTAAACCACTGATCGTATCGACATGAAACTACCACCATTCGATGCGAAATTTTTCCTAGATGGTTTATGGCCATTTATTTTTCGAATTCTAACGTTCCTTCATTTTTTTATTGCTGTTTTACTTTTATGAACATTTATCCCGCTAATAAAAACAAAAGACAAGCGTTTTCTCTTGATTCTTTTGTTTTCATGGATTTCAACGGAGTTTACTAAACGGATAATGTTCTTTTACATTCAGCTAAGAATCTACTTACAAACTTCCACGCATCCACCCACCAACTCCCACGCACCCCTGCACACCCACTCTCATTTTTTGATAAAAATAAAATGCCGTATCTATGATCGAGTATCACTTGAGAACGGCTGGACCGATTGGGTTAATTTTTTTTTGTTGTCTTCAGAATTGTGAGAATGTTTATATGTAAGAAAATTTTAAAAAAGTCTGCTGAAACGTTAAAAATTTCGATGATAATCGAAGTATCCCAATTTCTACTTCTTTAGTTACTCATCACGAAATCTCGGGAACTATAGGACTTAGAAATGTGAAACTTGGTAGGAATATTACTTTCGTTATGTAGAGGTCAACTAAAAACGGATTTTAAGAAATTCATCCCCCAAAGGGGATTGCGGGGGCGTTAACAATGAACAATTCCCTTTTTAAACTATAGCTCCTATAAATTCCAAATTTGGTAGGAATCTTCTGTAAGAGATGTAGAAATAGTCTATGAACGAATTTTACGGTAGCTCACCCCACAGGGGGTTGCGGGGGTGGTTTAACAATGAAAATTTTTATTTTTTAAGCCGTAGCTCCTACAGACTCCAAATTTAGCTAGAGTCGTCTATATGTGATGCAGAAATGATTTAAGAGCAGATTTTACAACAACCCACCGCCGAAAAAGATTGCGGTAGTGGGTGTTAAAATGTGAAATTTCTATTTCCAAACTGTAACCTCTATAGACTTTAAATTTGGTAGTAATCTTTTATTTGTCATGCAGAAATCATCTCAAATAGGATTTTACGAAATTCTATTTCCAATAGGGATTGCGGGGGTGGGTGTGAGAATGTTAAATTTATGTTTCCAAACTGTAACTTCTACAGACTCCAAATGATTATTTTTTTACTGTTTAAATAGAAAAGGTTAAAGTCAATTGTTTTTTTTTATTTAATTAATTTCATTTGTTTTTATATAACCTAATAATCTATATAAATAAAATGATAGAGGTCTGCAGTTGTGCGCGCATCACGGAAAAAGTACTGGATAGATTTAAATGAAACTTTCCAAGTTTTATTTCTTAGACACTTGGCCCTTATATAAAAAAAGATTGCGATATCTTCATTTAATAAAAATTTATTAAAGTTTCAAGAAAAAACGATTTGTATATGTACTGCGTGTTCAGTGATGCAGTATGTATGTTTCCTTCTCGCGGAGTAGTGGGGCAAGCGGCGTAGCGCCATGCGGAAAACTTTGTTAATATTTCAAGCAACGCGGACGAAGTCGCGGGTATCAGCTAGTTATTGTATATTTATATTTTATATAATATATATTTCAGGATTATTTTACGTTTCGGTTGCGGTGATTTTGTAAATCGATCTCATCGGATGGTTTACAAAACAATTTTGGGTTTAATAAAACTAAAGCTTTTTCTTTTTAAGATAATTAGGTAAATGAAAATTATTCAAATTACTACTAAACTCTATTGTTATATTTATTTTATTTGATTTCATTTTAGTTTTACTTAAAGAGACATATTTTATTATTTTAGTTGATAATTTGAATTACGATTTTTTTTATTTTACGTTATTTATTATTTCCTAAAATACTGAATTTCTTAAATACTTTCCTGAAAATCAAGAAAACGTACATAAAATTGAACACGATTTTTTTTTGCAAATTGTGTCGATTCTACATTAACCGAAGGAACTTCGTTCCTACCTGGTGTCCCACGACACCATTTATATATTTTTTATTTGGTAGTATATAAATTGGAGTAGCTACAATAGTCTAAACTATACAAATATGTTCTTTGTCGTCCTTTATAAATAAATAAAAATATAATATGGTTTTGTTAATATATATAATAGCTTTAGTGTGAACTAAAGCTATTTAGTCTCTCTTTAAAAAATATATCTGTCTATAATCTATTTATAAAAATCTCGTGTTACAGTTTGTTAATGAACTCCTCAGAAATAGCTTGACCGATTTGTATGAATTCTTTTGTTGAGGTCTGAGAATAGGTAATAAACATTTTTTATCCTGCTAGGTGATGAGGCCCTCTCCAGATTTTTTATTTTTAGACCCAATTTATATTTTTATTTTTTTATGATTTTGCATCAAAAAGTACTTATAACCATAATGATTTTTAACCCTTTAACACCAATCCCTATTTTTAATAGTGATAAGAACGCGAGCTGAGCCGCGGGAATTGCTAGTATTAAATAATAATAATTTACTCTGTTTCCATAATTCAAGCACAGTAACTAACAGAACAGTAAGAGTTGTTTAGTTTATTATTTCAAAAAATAAAACCTATCTATTCTTGAATACGTACTCGTACCTATTTGCTACAAATTTTTGCTTGGTTAGTGACAAGATACCGTGAATGGGACCTGTGACACTTTTTATGCAACCGGCATCCATTTCATACAATTTGTATCTGAACGAATCTGAGAATGTTATTTTTCGGTGTCACGCTCGGCCGAGATTCTCGACGCGTGACAATAAACAACGCATTTGCCTCAGGTATGCTGTAAAATTATTTACTATTTATTTACGTGCTTACAATGTGGCATTATGTATAAAAGCTAAAATTTCTCTGAGTTGGTTGGAAATGTAATGAAGATGGATGTAGATGGAGAGGAAAACCAAAGAAAAGATATGTCATTTATGTCCTTTTATAGACGACATAAATGCGAGATGACAAGGAGTTATATATTTAATTTTAGAAACATTTTACTAGAAATCAGTATTTTTGGGTTTCATTGGAATAAGATACATATTACAGTTTCCTACAGTCTTGTTATAATATTTGTTTTGTTGTAATGTTTTCACTTGATTTTTATTATGTACTAACACACGCACCCCGCTTCGTTGGGTGTAAATAAAAATAAATTATACGGTTTTTATAATATTCTAAATAAATAAAAGTAGCCTCGTGTAGTGACAGACAGAGATAGACAGACAGACAAACAAAAATTGAAAAAATTGAAAAAAATATGTAAGTACCGTATACTTTCATATGTATTTAGAGAATAGCTGGCGGTTTGAAATTACAGACACTTCATTTCACTATACCACAATAAAGTCTGCACAATCTTGATGCGGTAATAGACAAACAGACAAACTTTTATAAACTGTGGATTAAGTTTCTGAGATAATAAACTACTAGAAAAAGCTTTTTAAACGATTCTGTAAGTATGTGTACTATACTATATTGACTGGTAGCCTCTTGGTACCTAAAAGTGTCTAGCCTATATGTTACTCCAAATAGCAGTAGATATTGCATTTATAATAGTAATCCAATGATCAGATATATTTCATACATTATTAAAATTGTTATTGCACAAGAAACTATTTTAATGTAATAAATTTAATCTCGTTCTATAAAATGAAAATAATTTCAGAATCATGATGATATGCGTGCTAATATAATCAAATCTGATAAGATAAGGTTTTTTAATCAAGCAAAGCGAGTACTAACTTTTTGTGACATTCAAATTATGATTGCTTATCTTTGTTATTCAATTCAAAACTACGATAAGTTGAGGAGTTCTGAATGTAGCCAAAAACCAATACTGCATAATAGCGTTGCAGGTTAATTAGTACAGAAGTTCGTCGCAATTAAATTTATGGTAATGTACCACTGTGAAGTGTGGAGTAGTATCATGACTGACTGGCACTGTATACAATGTCAGAGTTAGTAGGATCGATTCCCTAGGTAAATGCCTGCCTTGCCTGCTAATACGAGTTGTAAATTGATGTTATGAAGGATTAATGTTAAGAATGAGTAACGAAATGATGACTTAATAAACTTGCGCAATCCGCTTTGCTCGCGCCTAAGCTAGTGTATTCATATTTTTAATTTCATATAATTTTTCGGTTTTTTGTCATTCAAAAATTTATTGATTTAGTTCGGTATTTTGTCATACAAATAAGCAACAATAAAAAAATAAAAATACTAAGATAAAATTGTAGATAAAAAATTGGTATATAATATGATATTTTCTGATTATACCTTATGGCTACTGAAACGACTATTTAGAAAATAATCTAAAAAATTGGAACTTAACTCTGCACATAAATATTTTCTTAGTTCTGCATTACTCCATTAAGTTTACTTCATATAGGTACATAGATATAATCTAAGCGGAATTAGGTCACAAACTTAAATATTACACTAGTAGGAAGGCGCGAAACGCGCCTTGGTTAGACTTGTCTTGAAATAAAAGTTTTCAGCTAACTTTCATAAAAATGAATAGATACAGTTTACGATTTGATATATGAAATATTTTATGTGAAACAATAATAGATAACGTATAGCACTTACCACTTTCTCTTCAACAATGTCGTTATTGTTGTTATTGCTCCCATGTTTTAAGGCACCGTTTTCCATGACCACAAGTAACAGCCAGGATTATTTACTTTCTATATATTGAACACTGTAGTCCTAATGTTACTTATTTATATACATATTTCGATATTTTATAGGGGGTTTCATTAAAAACTATGTATTACTAGATTGTCACAGCCTATAAGCCTAAAACTTTAGATAATGACATAGTTGTTAAGATGCTTGTATCCTTTAACGTGATATTTTTTTGTTGAAGTAAGATATGTCGAATCTTCTTAAATATACAAATTCTATTTTACTTTATTACAATGTGATATCGAGTTATATAAGAACAAATTTTATTCTTTCTAGAAATATTGATTATTATTGAATATTAATTATCAAGTATTATCAAGAAATATTAATTATTATTTAATATAAAAGCTTTTTTTTAAATTATGCGCAAGTTACTCAAATCAAATCACGTGATTTTTTATTTACGGTTAATTTAGATCCAAATCACAATCCAAATATAAACAACGCGAAACTTTCGCGGTTAAGCATTTTCTAAGCACTCGTCCGTGACGTACGAAATTTAGCGCACTTTAATACTTTATAACCATTAATTGAGTCGCTAAATAGAATTTTCTTGTAATACCAGTTTCGACAGTCGATACGAATTTTAAGTAATAATAAATCGATCACGTAATTTTCGTTGCTACGTTACATTTTCTGTGTAAACAGTATCCTTTGTCCTATCAACACGAAAATTATGAATTAAAAATCACGCTTTTTACACTTTTTAATATATAACATCAAAATAACTAAACAACACGCTATTCACCAAACTGTATCAGAAGAAACACATAAACACAACCTTGTTGATAAATAAAATGCTGAGAAGCAATATCGAAGGCACTATGTGTGTATCGGGACACATGATATTGTATCGTTAGAACATTAATATGTTAATAGTTGGTAGGTATTAGGCGCATTAGCGTCGTTGAAGTCGGGGCGGGCGGGCGAGTGGCGGGTCGCGTCATACTGCGGCGGGCGGCGCTCGGGCGGCAGGGGCGCGGGCCGCGGTCGCCGCATACCCGCACTCCAACAGAACACCATCGCTCTACGCACCATCGCGTATATTGATGGACCTTGGACTATATACATTTTTACCACCTTTGAATGGTAGTAGGTCAATAAAGTTTCTTCGAATACCAAATTATATTTTTTGTAAATATTGCTTATTACAATAAATATACGTAATTCCACGTGTGACCTTATTTAAATACCAACGCTAACATTTTTCTCATATTATCAACGTTGCTATTCATGCAATGCTTTGTTTTTGGAATGTGTTATAGTAATTTAATGCGTAATATTTAAGGTGGTAGAGGTAAATTAATTGACATCATTTATACATAATTATAATATCTTAAATTTACAATATTCGATGGATATTTAAGCCAGTAATATTTTTTCTTAAAATTAAATACTTACCAGAAGCTATTATGTCGGCTATAAGATGACTTAAAATTAATCCATATTTACCTACAGTTATGATTTATCCTTGTTTTGGTTAAGTGCGACTCTAACTGGTTAGCAGTAATGTATGTTTCCTCCAGGTCCTAAGATTTGGTGGATATATAACTATTTTGAGTGTGTCCTAAATTTCATTCGAATCCGAACAGCTTTTCCAGCATAAAGGAGTCACAATCATGCTCACACATAAAAATTTTCGAGTCTAATCATAATAATAGTATGATAATTTACTTGGTCGATATACTCGTACGAGGTACCATTTCTTTTATAAAAGTTAGGATAGGTAATTGTTACTCAACCACGTCAGAATGGCTATTTTTTTTAATTCCGAACTAATGTACGGTTCCCGTTGTGTAATTATTTTTTTGTTTTGTAGCGACGAACCTTAGCGAAGCAGGGTAAGTCGCAATTAAAACAATACAAATAACTTTTATTTAATAGGATAACCCTTATACATGTACCAGGTATAAAAATGTTGACGCTAAGAATTTTAAAATAATAATTGTTTATTTAATTTAACATAAATAATTTTATAAACTCTAGTCTTCATTACAAAGCGCGAATGCATTATGATAATAATTTCACTATTAAAAAGATTTGTGTTCACGAGGTGATTCAAAGCTCAACACTTGCGGCTTATGAAATGAAAATTCTTTTATTTCAACTGTAAAGCAGAAAGTAAGGCTATGAATATTGAACAACAAAATATATAATTAAGATTATATTAATGTGACAAATGTATCAAATGATTGTTCCTTATCAGCATTTGCCGATAGAAATACACGATTCTGTTTTTTGAGGTTTGTTTTAGTACATAAGCTGAATATAAGTAGACCGTGAATTTTCAAAATATGCTAGAGTATATAATGTTTTGTTATCTAGTATATTTGTAAGATATCTTATTCTATAAAATATTATATCCTAAAATAAAATGCGCCTGTATTCTTTGGGTACGTTGTAGGACTGCGAGGTACGGTTTGTAGTGTGAATGGTCTCAAGTGTCATTTACAGCGTAAAGCCTTAAGCTTCCAGTGCCCTGAATAACTGTATGATGTTAAGAAAAGAAAAAAAATAGATAAGGTATTTTATAATCACTGTGAAATAGATATATGATTCAAAAATAGTATTCAAAAGTATAGATAACCTATAAAACAATATTATACAAAGGTTGTTTTTAGTTATGTAGTTTAAAATAATATTACTACGTAATCCCTACTTCCCTACTCATATATAAATGTGAATGTAAGTTTGTTTGTTACGATTTCACGCGAAAACTACTCAACCGATCATCATGAAACTTTGTACACATATTCTTGGAGGTTGTCTTTGCACCGGGGCCTTATCCACCTAGCTACGCCACTGATTGTGCTACAGCAACGTGTGGCCGGGTCTGCTACTTGTTGTTAAATATAAAAGTAATGTAAAAACATTGAAGAATTGTTACATAAGCTTTCTTTATAATATAATATGTACTTTTTAAGGTACTGGTAATGACATGGACAGAACATGAAACTTATCGGGAAACTGATAAAAACGAGTATTATTTTGATAAACAAACCAGTATAATATTTGTAGCCTTGTATTTATTTTAATTGGTTAATTTAAACTTCACATACAACTAGCGGACCCGCGGCTTCGCTCGCGCTTAAAGTACAGAAAATATCTTTGGCTTTATGCTATTACTTATAATCTGAATGATTCCCCATTTTGGTCTACCTTCTTTTATGAGGACTACTCAATAGAACCATCTACTACTCTATGGTTAGTCTGAATATTGACCCTAGTAATAATAATTTATCATTACGCAAAGATTAGTTAAAATCGGTTCAGTACTTTTTATGTGAACGCGCATAAAACACAGATTAGCTAAGATATGGTTTTTAATATGTAGACATAGGTACATTTATACTAATATTATAAAGCTGAAGACTTTGTTTGTTTGTTTGTTTGTTTGTTTGTTTGTTGATGAATGAAACATTTTTCTGCAATATAAAGCATCTAAGTAATAAGTAATTACTACACCAAATTTGGTTAAAATCGGTAATACCTTTAGAGTTAAACGATACATACAAACGAATATAACGATAACATAGGCAAATAGACACATAATTTTTTAATAAGTATTGTTGTGGGGTTTATATTCAATACATAAAACGTTACAGTTATTGCTTTTAAAAAATATTTAATATAAAGATTTTTTTTCTAAGCTACTGATTTGATTGATGATGATAGATTACAGTAGCTAACATGTTTTCATAAATTAAAGCTGCTGTACTTGGTGTATATAAACTATCTAAAGTTTTACATTATATACGTAGTAGCCTTTCCCGCGGCTTCGCTCGCTTTCTAAAGGCTGGTAACCAAATACCTCACAGAGCTACCGGCGCCCCTAACCGTCACGACCGCCCGTCTTGCACGCGGTGATAACTATTTTGTTTCGGAGTTATGTTAAAACTATGATATCTCGTAAGATATTCATTAAAATTAAATGATCCCAAGAGCTGAGCAATGTTGAAAATTAAATACTTGTGTTTAGTAACTTATTTATTTAGGTAATGATTGATACCATGTTTATAAAACACGTTCGCAAATAAAAAAATATTATAGATAATATCATTGATAGCCCTTTCTTATTAAACGGTATCAATTTTAAAGTCCCTACATACCTACAGAAAGCGCAACCATCTTTTTGAACTGCCATGTACAAGAACAAAATATGCCCACAATACTTTCTTATATCGTTCATGTAACTTATAGAATAAAAAAATGAAAAATGTCACTTCACATGTATTCTAAGATTAACTTTCGAATTTTTAGAATAATATTAATAATTTATTGTATCTCTGTTAATTATTTTATTATATTATGTATTTTTCTTGTCATTTTATTATTATGTTTTGATTGGTGTTTCTATATTATGTAATCTTTTTTAGTTAAGTGTAAATTTTTCCTTTTTTTTGTGTTATTTACTTGTGAAAACCTAATTGGTGTGTGTGTTATATTATCATTATCTATAATTGTGTATTATTGGTTGGTTGTTTCCCAAATAAAGGACATAAAATTTAAAAATAAATTTTATTACCATAAAAAAGGTTATAGCGAGTCAACCTTAAAAGATAGACTTTAAAAGGGGAACAATTCTGTCATACATGATTTTTGATTAGCTTTAACCGGTTACGCAGGGTACGCGAGAGTGGCTCTCAAAAAATATTTTTCTCCCGTTTTGGCAACACTTTTCATTAATGCTCCGATCCTATTAGTCGTAGCATGGTGTAAAATATAGCCTATAGCCATCCTCCATAAACGGACCAGTAGTTCCTGAGATAAGCGCGTTCAACTAAACAAACAAACAATTAAACTCTTCAGCTTTATAATTCATTCAACTCATTTTTAAACATCAATTCATTTTTAAATATATTAATTATACTGACTTTATTTTGGAATTTCTAATATCAATAAATGCATATTAGGTTCATCATCATCAGCCCTTTTTAAGTCCCACTGCTGGGCACGGGCCTCCCTCAGTACGAGGGGGATCAGGCCATAGTCCACCGCGCTGGCCTAGTGCGTGTTGGCGGAATTCACATGTCTTTCGAAAACTTGCTAGGTTTTTCTCAGACATGCAGGTTTCCTCACGATGTTTTCCTTCACCGTAAGACAAGTGGTAATCATGATAGAAATGATTCACACATGAAAATATCAGAGGTGCGAGATCCGGATTAAACCCGCATCACTCGGTTATCCAAGCGAGCGTGAGGGCGCCGGCTGCGACTTGTCGTAGCTGTCGGCTTTTTGGGGTAAGTTGGCTGTGGGTCTGTGTGGTCCACGGGCTCGCAGTCATCAGGGGGACAGGCCGCGGAGGGGGAGGAGTGAGGGAATGGAGGAGAGGAGTGAGTGTGAGTGTGTATTGCCATGCGCCGTTCTCCCTACCCTCCGTGGCCTAACAGGGCCGCCACCGTTAGATAGCGGACGCGGTGGGGCTGCAGGGGAAGAGGAGTGTCGGTGTGTCGTTGCCGTTCTCCCTATCCTCTGCAGCCGTTTGTGTTGTATATTTGTGAAATGTTTTAGTACACATGCGCCAAACAACTTTGCCTAGAAATGACTTATTTATAATTGAATCATTTATTGTCTAAATGTATAAATAACTAATTAATTCAAAAAATGCAATTTGTAGTGGATTGAATAGTCAACCTAAACCATTCTCGAATCCACTCGAACACACAAAATATTTCATCAAAACCGGTCCAGCCGTTTAGGACGAGTTCAAAACATATACACGCACAGAAGTATTTATATATATATGTATATAAAGGCGGCTGGCGCAGGCACTATATTTACATTTTTTTTTCATTCCAAAAGTATATATATAACTGCCGCTATTAGTTCAATCGTTAGATTCTTTTCAAGTCGTAACTCGAACGTTTCTATGTTACTCGTAGTACTATAAAATATACTAAGAATATTAATATACGGTTCCTATCACCATTTTGGTGGATTAAAATATATCAGCTAATAAAGATTATAAGTATAGGTAACTGATATAAATGTCGTTAATGTAGAGCGCACTGTCTTGAATTATTATACATTAAACTTCCTCGTGATATCGCGCGGATACGCCGCATGTCGCGCGCGCAGCTTCATTCAACTAGTGGCGGTTAAACAGTTACATTTATAAGTAAATGCAAAAAGTGCAAAATGGTTACCGTTAAAAGTGCAGGTATACAAAATAACAAAAATGAGAAAAAAAAAGATGAGACAATGAAGCCAAAAAAAAAGTCATCACCTGACTTTTTTTCACGTATGTTGTACTTCTGGACATTCCCTCTTTTTTATAATGGAAATCGACGTGACTTAGAAGAAGAAGATTTAGTACCAACAAAATTGGCGTACAACTCAAAAAATGTTGGCGATAAATTAGAGAGGTAAGTTAATATAAAAATATTTAGGTTCATTTAGAAAAAGTAAAAACCAATTAGGCACTTG
This sequence comes from Boloria selene, assembly GCA_905231865.2. Taxonomy (NCBI): domain Eukaryota; kingdom Metazoa; phylum Arthropoda; class Insecta; order Lepidoptera; family Nymphalidae; genus Boloria; species Boloria selene. The sequence goes on from HG993133.1 coordinate 8,272,439, forward strand.
ACCTATTTTGATCAAAAAATTTTAATCACTTGTTATCAAAAATATAAACGTAATATAAGTACTATGTATAACATACATTAGTAATAAAACTAGTTGCTCAATTATACATTTATTATATTACAGACATATCTTTTAATACCTATGTATATTTTATTTGATAATACTTTACGTAAAGCATTTATACAATATCTATTGGCTTTTTGGTGGTGACCTAGTGTACTATATAATACAGCAAAATATTTTTAAATAAAATGGAATAATTAGGTATACTAATATTTACTTAAAATGCAGATGAGCTTCCAGCAGAACTACTCTATAGTCATTTAAATTTATAAAACAATTGTTTTTGAAAGTACCTACTTATTACTATTTAAAAAAAATCAAATGAGAAGTGAAATATACGCCGGAGATTAGCCATAGGCATAGTGTTTTGTTATACAATTACATATTTAGATTTATTAACATTCTACTAAAATGTTGATGATGAGCTAGACTGTGTCTTGTTATGATTATCAACTGATTATAGATATTTCCGTGCGTGTATTTTACGCATATAGTAAGCATTACGCATGATACCAAAAAAAATTCCACAATCTATGTAATGAACCATTCTAAATAATAAAGCCAAAATAAAAAATAAATTAGAGTATTACGAAACAAACAGTATCATTTAGTTCCTGAGTGCACTTACACTTACTTAACACTTGTAAATGTAAAATCTAATAGGAAAAAGCTAACTTACCTAATTAATAGTTTTTAACATGAAATTTAATAACTTTCGAGTCCTTCTTCAGTTCGCTTTAGTAAAATGTTTTAAGGATGTACTTTCTTACCGGGTTGAATCTCTTAAATTCTCATTAACGATTCAAAATTTATTAAATTAATTTTGTTATTATTTTTAACTTAATAGTGAAGCTGATGGTAACGGCATATATTGGTAACGTATTCCTATATAGATACTTATATATTATGTCATTTAATTGTTTTAAAGAAGGTAGAACATATTAGGCGGAGGCCAGTGGTAGCGCGGTTGCTTCAGAAATTGAGTGTAAAGGGTTTGAATGGATGAAAGTGGTCTCGAATCACTATATTACTACTTGTCTTACGATCAAGGAAAACATCGTGAGAAAACCTGCATGTCTAAGAAAATCTAGGTAGTTTTCAAAAAACATTCGAAATTCGCCATCCTTTATTTGGTCAGCGTGGTGAATGGATAATGACTTCATCCCTACGTATTAAAGAAGGACCTGTGCTCAGCAGTAGGACTTTAAAAAGCACACAATGGCTAAATTCAATTGGCTTTATTTAATTATAAATTATGATAATAAGTTCATATTCGTGATTAAAAATGTTATTAAATTAATCGCAATATAAATATTTAACAATTCGCTTTATGTATTGAATCGAATAGAATTAATGAATAATAATTTTCTATTCGTGTTGAAGTGATTATTAGGTTATAATTTAATCGATATTTTATATTCTTTTTATTTTTTTATAACAAGCTATTTGACCTTACTTTAGTCGAGGCACAAGGCCGTCTTTAGGTGACTTGTGTATCCATATTATTATATTTTTGTAAAGTTCGCTACTATAATAAGTTTAGTTAAGTGTAAATTTTTCCTTTTTTTTGTGTTATTTACTTGTGAAAACCTAATTGGTGTGTGTGTTATATTATCATTATCTATAATTGTGTATTATTGGTTGGTTGTTTCCCAAATAAAGGAAATAAAATTTAAAAATAAATTTTATTACCATAAAAAAGGTTATAGCGAGTCAACCTTAAAAGATAGACTTTAAAAGGGGAACAATTCTATCATACATGATTTTTGATTAGCTTTAACCGGTTACGCAGGGTACGCGAGAGTGGCTCTCAAAAAATATTTTTCTCCCGTTTTGGCAACACTTTTCATTAATGCTCCGATCCTATTAGTCGTAGCATGGTGTAAAATATAGCCTATAGCCATCCTCCATAAACGGACCAGTAGTTCCTGAGATAAGCGCGTTCAACTAAACAAACAAACAATTAAACTCTTCAGCTTTATAATTCATTCAACTCATTTTTAAACATCAATTCATTTTTAAATATATTAATTATACTGACTTTATTTTGGAATTTCTAATATCAATAAATGCATATTAGGTTCATCATCATCAGCCCCACTGCTGGGCACGGGCCTCACTCAGTACGAGGGGGATCAGGTCATAGTCCACCGCGCAGGCCTAGTGCGTGTTGGCGGAATTCACATGTCTTTCGAAAACTTGCTAGGTTTTTCTCAGACATGCAGGTTTCCTCACGATGTTTTCCTTCACCGTAAGACAAGTGGTAATCATGATAGAAATGATTCGCACATGAAAATATCAGAGGTGCGAGATCCGGATTAAACCCGCATCACTCGGTTATCTTTTTGGGGTAAGTTGGCTGTGGGTCTGTGTTGTCCACGGGCTCGCAGTCATCAGGGGGACGGGCCGCGGAGGGGGAGGAGTGAGGGAATGGAGGAGAGGAGTGAGTGTGAGTGTGTATTGCCATGTGCCGTTCTTCCTACCCTCCGTGGCCTAACAGGGCCGCCACCGTTAGATAGCGGACGCGGTGGGGCTGCAGTGGAAGAGGAGTGTCGGTACTAGGTATGCCGAATACAATGTTGAAAATAGTTGTCCTGAAATTTACTCCCTGATTTTAGAATCGGTGAAGTGAAATGAAGCGAATTCACCAAAATGTTTTTCAGTTTTTTTGTCGCTTTTCTGAGAAAGTTAAATCAATATCGTATCTCTTTGTAGTTTTGATGACCATGCATTTAAGTGACTCTGAAAGTCATTTCTGTACTTGTTATAATTTATAAGTTATTTCTTCCAAAGCTGTGGCGTGTGACGCTTCGTCTAAAATGATATCACGTTACATAAATACGCAAAGAGATTTTAAACAGCTTTTACTGGAATTATTGTATCTATTAATCCTGCTGGATCATCTTGTCGGTTTTTTAAAGTTATTTCTTATTTGCAAGTAAATTTCAGTAAAAGAATCCAGCGCTTAATACTCTTTTCAAAGAAGTTAAACAAGTCTTGCGACGAATTTTCTATCAACAGAACCTCGAACAGCATCGTTTATCAGCACATTAAAATGAATACTGGCAAATTATTTTTGCTTTGCATTTGGTTGAGTATCTCTAATTAGTTTCTGCACACCATTATACGCGCATTTCTGGGGAAAGCTATTTAAATAGTTTAAATCGGTTAGGAATGCACGATAATGCACACTGAAAAAAAGATTTTCTCATTCGATTTTCATTTTCAAAATGGCGTTTGCGCCAATTTTTCATTATGATATTCGTGATTAGGGGGTCAAAATACGTTATAATACCAAATTTCAGATCGATCTGAGGTATGCGCTTTTCGGAAGCTTATCGTTATATTTATTCATTCATTTGAAATCATTAAAATATATTGTCTATAGTTTATAAAATGTTGAAGCAAATAATATCAATTTCTAATAAATAAGTTTTATTAGCTTTTTATTTGTCCGCTTAAATGTATTGGATATTTAATCACGTCATATTGAACATTATTACAATATGTAATTTATTGTCTTGATATTTTATAGGAACTGGCTACAAGCAGAAGCTGAAGCTAAGGCTGCTGGACAACAAGCGTCATTTGTAAAAGTACTAGTCAAAACCTTTGCGTGGTCGTTCGTTCCCGGAGGAATCATGCAATTCTTATATATTACATTAAGGTGATTATTCATAAGGGAATTTTCCATTTATTATCTATTTTAGTTAAAAATAATTAATGACTTTCTGATATTTTGTTAAGTATATCTAGTAAAATATCTTGTTACATTTCATTCGTGATATAATTCCGAAGACTTGTCACGTTTTCCTGCAGGCGCGCCAGCAATAGTCATGAAAATTAATATGTATGATGTCAACCAACAACGACGTGTCGTCAAAAATTAATGACATACGGCCTGTGTCGTTACAAAGCCTCGCCAAACGGTACTTGTTTCAAACAACCTTGTTTTACATTTTTGTAAAACCATGACAACTTTGAACGCAAAAGAGAAAATTAATACAATATATACTGATGATATTAAATTATGACTATTACATTTTTTAATATGTAGCACATTATGTACATACATATACATATGTCAGTTTTAGCGGTTACCATTAACTCGGGATCTATCATTATGCCAAATTTCATCAAGATATGTGCACTGTGCAGTGGTTAACATCACTATTCGCGTCGTTCAATTTTGTCTCAAAGTAAAATTTAATATCATATGAAAATCATGTTACGTATTCGTATTTAAAAAACAAGTAGTTTTGGTCATTTCGTGCTCATAGACTTAAGCTATTTATAAAATCTATTCTAGTTTGAATATAATAGAGATATTAATTACCTTATTGAGTGTCTATATAAATATTCATATGTATGTATGTAAATAGACAATGGAAAACAGTACCTTTTGATCCTCGGTTCAGCATCCGATTTTCTTTCTTTTTTGTTTGGTACTATTAACCGAGGTTTGTGTGATACATTTAAAAAAATATATAGTTTCTTACTAATTAGAGCTTCGACTTAAGTTATTAACTTGTAAAATGTTTTATGGTTAATAATTAATATTAATAATATTCTACGGATGTTATAAGTGCGAAACTGTGTGAGGTCGGATGGTTGTTTGTTACTCTAATACACAGCTGATATACCTACTGCTATATAGATATTGGTGAAGCTTCTCAGTACTATAGTACATATATCTTATACGTCGGAATAATTGTATAAATCACAAGTTTTAAAGATATGGTACTCATTAAACTGCGCCTGAGTGGCTTAATTTATTAATTTCGTAAGGAAATATGGGTATAATAGACTTATGCAAAAAAGGTGTTTGCTTAAGATTACTCGTAATCTTAATTTAAGTTCACATGAATATTTATTCGAATGAAAATATGTATTTGTAATATTTTCATCAACTTAATTAATTTTCTATTGTTTATAAACAGAACTGGGTCACCCTTGCTATTTGCTGGATTACTTAATTTCTGGTCAGTTGATTCGACAATGACGAAACAGACAGCTTCATTCTACGCAGGTGGTATGGTACTAGCAAACTTCTTAGCATCCTTTTTCAATCATCAAGGAAATTTTTACTGTCAACAATTTGGTATGAAATTAAGAGTAGCGACCAGCTCCTTAATGTTTCGAAAGGTAAACATTAAATATATAATGCTTATATTTTCGATATTAGTCGTTTTGTTTTTACTAAATTACTTACTTAACTTTTAATCTTAAAATATAAATTTAAATGTCATATTTACAAAACCGTACGTCGAACGTGTTATTGATGGAATAGTTTATACTTTCAATGAACAAAAATGTTGCATAGTAGGTATAAAGATATATGATTAGCAATTATTTTTTAGGATTCAAAACCTATAAAATACATGAACATACGTACGAGTAGGTATATATATAAACGCACTGGAAGAAATACAGTTTACTTTAATTTTAAATGTTATATTAAGTGCGATTTAAAACACTGAGTTATTGAGACATTATCGGTGTAATCTTTAAAAATGTTAATACAACCCATTTATCGTGTCCAACATAGATAACCAATTAAAACGATTATTACAGATAATGCGTATGAATAACGGGGCTTTAGGAGAGACGACAGCTGGGAAGGTGGTAAATCTTCTGTCAAATGATTTACAACGTTTTGACTTAGCCTTTCTTTTCTTGCACTATGTTTGGATTATCCCCATACAATTAAGTGTAGTATGCTACTTGGGATACATGCAGGCGGGATATGCGGCTCTCATCGGTCTCGCTGCAATTATGCTTATTGCTTTACCCATACAAGGTATGGTATATTTCTTTTGCCAAGCGGTTTATTGCAAATATAGGCCATAAACTAAGAAAAAACTAAAGTTATAAATATAAAACTAGTAAGCCCTTTAAAAAGAAATGCTAAATTCATTTAACAATTAGCTATTCTAGATTCATACATAGCTATAATTTACAGAATATATGTGCATAAATTCTGTAGTTTGGTTCGTTAACTTCATAACTTAAGTGTACGTTTATATACTGTAAAGGACCGTTCAATTTTTTTTGAAAAAAAAAGACGATAATTGTTACTGCATGCTACATTGACAAAATGATTAATCCTATTTTTTCATTTTATATGATACAGAATTGAAATATTTGTTATAAATATATAAATATATAGAAATAGATAAAAGCTATACGTTAAAAATTATTTATTGTAGGTGTGCTCGGGCAGTTCCTTGGCAAAATCAGGTCCCGCACAGCAGAAAAGACTGACGAGCGAATCAAAGTAATGAGTGAAGTAATTAATGGGATACAGGTAAGCAAATATGAAAAGTTATGTAAACGTCTGAATTATAGAACAAAGCATCTATACATAGAAGTTGATTATATTTTAATATGGGCCATCCAATATCGCATTATTGGATAACAGACTTCATATTATGTTCATTCTACAATGTGTGTGTTTCATACTAGTTGCGATTCTTACTACGTGTATTGTATGTACGTAGTGCTGAAAATGATAATATGTCTCTGAACGCAAATACTAATTTACTTCGTCAACTTGTTTTCATTTTGGTATTATGTTTGTCTCCTCAATGAATGATTAGTATTGTTATCTACTGGCCGTGTATAATCTTAATATTTATTTTTTTGGCGGTTGTAAATAGGTCCTAACAGAATATTCATTAGTTGTAAAGCAGGCTTAAGTTGCAATTTTAGTGGTTAGGAAATAGAAATTCGAAATTATTAGCATATGATTTTTTACACTTATTCTTTATCGCGGGCTTCTTTACGTCTGCTTTATTTTTACTTGATGTTTTGTGTGGACTTTGGCTCTAAAAATATTACGTACGTTTTAATAGTGGCACTCATACACCAAATAAAAACATCCGTGCGGTTAAACAGTAACCAATGCAATGAGTGTTGTGCTTTATCTTGTTACAAAGTTCGTGCGGTTTTTAAGCCGCAAGCCAAAATGTAACAAATTGCTATTTTAAAATCACAAAAGGGCTGGATTTTATTGAACTCTTCAAATCGCAAAATCATGCGGATGAAAACCGCGCGCGGTTTACAGTTAATCTGTGGTGCGCCCTACCAAGGCTAGAGTCAATTTCAACATTATGTGTTGAATCATGCTACCTATCGTTGATAGAAAAGATAAATAAGGTCCACTTTCACTCACTTTAATTTTCTATCTTTATTGATTTCAATATACTATTAGGTAACAATATGAAATTAAATAACCTATATACTCAATATGATTATACTACTAAGTATTATAAAGAGAATATATTTGTATGTTTGTCTGTAACATATAAGCTAAAAAATTGCTAAAACCGCTAAACCGTTTTAGATGGAATTTGATATGAAAATAATTTGAGATCTTGTAATCGATGTACTATAGTTTTTATACATACCATTTTTTAAATCACTATTGGAGTGAAAACGGGGGTAAAAGTTTGTGTAGGGGAATCAATGATTTTCTTTCTAAGTAAGGGATATAAAACATTCACTATAGGACAGCCCACTGATGTACTCTTTTATTGTTATTATATATTATAAGCACTTTTTATTTTTTATATTTTACGATAAGAGAAAGAGATTGAGAAAATGTTTATGTAGAAAGTAACATTTGTGGAACTCATTCAATTAGAATACTTAATTTATTTCAATTTGAATTCAATTTGAAATTGAATTCAGCACTAATTATGTAAAACTATAATATCAGTAAATGTAATAAATGTTTTGTCACTAGTTTACTCAACTCTACAATGACAAAATATAATAATTGATGTATATATACAAACAAAAGACAAGGCAACAAATAATGTCTGTATTGCGTGCTATATATTTTATAAAGTAATTTGTAAATATGATATCGACTGCATTCTTAAGCTAATTTACACTTCTTGAGTATTTGTAGCAATATCTCAAGCTGATTTTCCTTTGTGCTCATAATATTTCATTCTCTCCACTGACATACTTTTGATCTAATTGTTAGGAAACTCACTGTAAAAATAGTCCTATTGATTCGTATATTATTTATTTGTTTTCTCTATTCTCATGTAGTAACGTGCGGAGTTTTTGTTGTTACTAATGGAAAGTGAATTTATTAGGTATTATTATGATATAAACACATAACATATAAGTAGAATAATATTGCTAATTAAGTAAACTAATAATGATATGAGCCTTAGTATTATGTATTAAATAATTCAAAGCAAATTAAAGAATGTAAACTCCATGTAACGTCATTCAATTTAACGACAAACTCCCTAAAGCGTCGAAATCACTCGGCTTTAGTTGGTTTAGCTTCTCTTCCATACAATGACACGCTCTTTATAGCATTACCCCCACTCTCACACATTACACACTCAATAACGACAACAATTAAATACTATGTAGTACTTTGTAAGTTTCCAAAATTAATTAATTTATTTAAAATTAATTTAAAGTAATAAACTCGACTGTTTTATAAATTATAAATATGTGTATAATAATTGTGATATTTTCTCATTGTTTTATGTTTAAAGGTAATTAAAATGTATGCCTGGGAGATTCCATTCCAAAAAGTTGTCGGAGAAAAACGTAAAGATGAATTAAAAGAAGTGAAAAGAGCCACATTAGTAAGGACAGTTTTCATCGGCTTCATGATCTTCACGGAGAGATCTGCTATGTTCATTACCATCTTAACATATATTTTATTCGGCAATGTACTTAGCGCAAATATCGTAAGTATAAACACATTTTTATTTGAAACAGTTATTTATATCAGTAAACATACAAATTAATTCCACTGTGAATAAAATTCTGACTTATCAGTATAGATATGAGTCAGTCTACATGCCTGGCTTTATTTGATTGTAAAGCAACGTGAAGTAAAATGAAGTTCAAGTTTAAAGTTTTTCGTCTGGAAAATACATAAAAATATAAAGAATGTATAATTAGCTGTAATCGAGCCAAATATGCAAAAATAAATGGTGTATGTTTATTTAATATACTTAGGCATTATTGAAGATACAGAAGTCGAGTCTATAGTTTTTAGAATTTTTGTTCGTGTGTCTGTCTGTCTGTCTTAGGGAACTTCAGTACGAGAAAATCACTGGACAGATTTTGATAAAATTGGGTATTATGCTAGTTGTTTATTCGGATTTATATGTCGACATGTAGGATAGTTTTTGCTTCGAGAAAATAGCTCATCTCTGCATAATCTCTACTAACCTTTAAAAACCCCCAATACTTATAAATATTTTTACTCTAAAATAGAACAAATGTAAAAATGCCGACAGTTGAGTTTGTCACCCTTTAAACAATTTCGGTTGTCAATTGCAATCTCTTCGATACAGCTCATGTTGCGGATCACATGTCATCTATTTGAAAAAAACTAAATAAAAGCTTTTAAAAGATGAACATAGCATTTTTTGCTAACAAATAGACACATAACTGCGAATGGAATAGCAGTTACGAACTGAAGTGGAAATCCAAATGAAGTGGTTTTAAAACTTTGTAATTTGGTTCACACACATGGTGTTGGTTTCGTTGAGATTTTCATGTGCGAATTAGGTAATTGTAATAATAGAAAATTGAAAAATTACTTAACTAGGCAATACACAAATGATAAAGATGTCGACGGCGGATAAAATTACGTCACCGATAATTATAATTCTTTTCAAAAATATAGTATAGACATGTGAATGAAATGTGCCAAGTGCGTGTCGGGTCCTAGATATAGATTTTATAGTTGCCCACTATCTTAACTGTTTAATAATACTACAACAGCACATTAAATGCCACTCGTAGACTTGTAAAGCTCATCTAGTTGTGACAGTTTTCCTTTTAACAACGTTATAAGATATATACACTGCTATATAGGTATATAGTTTACAATTACTACTACTACCATGATTTACTTCACATATCTACTAACAATTGGGGGGTTAGAGTTGCAAGGGTTACACTTAACTTGACAATAATACGTACTTATTTCAAGAACAGAATTGAGCTGCCTGTCTCTGAACTTCATGGCGAAAATATAATTGTTCTTTGTTGACCACGCAACCTTAAAAAGTGGTGTAATATGCTATTTAGAATAGAATTTGGTCATTAATATAGCACTTTCGCTACAACATTTTAACCTTACGTAGGTAGGAATAAACTAGTAAGTACAAAGAGATCAGTTATCAGTCAAGTAACTTTCTCTTAATGACTATCTTATCAAATATATTGTGAGCCTTTGATCACTTTCTATCTAATCAGCACAAACTTGCATAATTTAAACAGTCTTATCAAAGTAACGTAAGGGTTTTAAAGCATAATGTTTACTTTGTAATTACTGCCTATGAATTATTTACTTTTTATTATTACATTAACATCATTACTCATTATTATGATACCTTCAATTAAGGTTGTGTTACTTCAAGTAAAAGAATAATCAAAATATTTTATGCCACCATCAATTATTATTATTACGTCATGAGTCTGCTACCGGTTAAAAAAATATAATAACTCTATATTTTTTAGAAGTTAAATTATAATTTACAAAGTTAATTTGAAATTTTGTTTTATTGTTTTTTCCAGCGACATTTTTCTCATTTTACTAGATTTCGTCTAGTGAACCGACATAAGTAGTCGTATCCACGTCAGTAATAAATCGTATTTTTTTAACAGCGAACGCTGCAGATATGAGTCTGCTCGGATATAGGTATATGGCTATATCAGAATGAAAAAAAATTTCAAAATACCTTTTAATCAATCTACTAAATACTTGAAATAAATTACGTAATATTTAACCATATTACAACAGCCACATGCTGATATATTAGTATTCTTGCAATGCTATATTTTAAATACTTTATTATGCAACGGATTAATATTTTACCTTGTTATAACGCAGACAATATTTATTTAGGTGTTTAAAAGAATTGACATAATGGATCCATTGCGGAACTTAAATATAAAAATCGAAATTTGTCGAAGCCTTTCCCGAAAACGTTTGTCTGAATATTACAGCCTTTTATAATAAAACTGATAGACCTAATGTACTTAATTCACGCTTTCTCGGGTTCGTCCCTCTCCCCCTAAAATAGACTAGACGGTTTATCAAAATTAATCCCCCTCTTCACCCCATTAAGAAATGATTACCGGGATAAAAACTATCATATGTAGGTACTTCCCAGGGTCTCAAACTATCTTATTGCGAAACTTCATATAAATAGGTTAAACGTATTTATAGTAAATCAAATTTATTATCTTTAGTATGAATGGGTATAAATTTTAGAAATCGAAAAAAAAAACTATTTCTGATTTTACACTCGATTATTTTTAAGAGTAAAAAGATAGAGTCTACTTTCTTGACAGTGTTCTCTAGATCTCTTAATTTTTCCGTATCATTCCGCTTAGTACGAGCATTTTAAGAAAAACGAAGGTCCTTTTCCACAATTGACAAGAAAGTTTTTCTATTACAAGTGAAGAAATAATGATATCTTATCAAGTTTTAAAACATTTTATTGAATAATTTTCCATTTCTTTTTTTAACTTAAAGTAAACTTAACTTCAACTCTGCAATAATTTAATGTGGAATGTTCTATTTTTTCTGATTTATTTAATTTACTTATTTGGGATATTGCTTATGTGAACGGATTGGTTATGTGAACGAAATTTGTATCTGGAAGTTTCGCTTTAGTAATTTTAAAATAATTGACGTTCTAAGAATTTCAATCACTTCTATCGTCCCCGGGAATTAATCTTCATATAGTAGAACCTTATAAGGATAGCCGCATTTCAAGTGCAAAGCCTCCAAGTCCAAAATCGCCTTTAATAATGTTCGTAGCAAATATTCAAGATGATGGAGAAATTCAGTTTCTACTATTGCTAAAATAAATAATAATAAAATAAACATTTTAATTTTAGCAATGTGTTTTTTTTTAAATACGACGCAAAACTTGACGCTTTTTAATAATAATCTTATCTATTTTATTTACCTATGTATAACTGTTTTATTGTACATTTAGGGTACATAAGGAAATTCATATATCAAGTACAACACATTCTGCGTAAATCACATTTGCGGTAGAAGTTTAACCGCTTATTTAGTTATCAAAGAAAACATTTATAACAAATGATAAAGTTAAGGACATATTATATGTTGATTTTATTACATACATATTACCTTATATAAGTATGTATAGCTTCATGGTCGTATTATTGTCGTACATTATTCTTATCTAGCTGTGTAACCAAACACCTATTGATACCTATGTAATATACTCGTATCTCTTAGAATTTTTAGGTTCATCCATAGGTATGTTCTAACGGTAATTTTTCGACGATAAGATATAGTGATATTTCAGTAAAAATATTCCATATGTTGACCCTTTTTATGAGGCTTTTTTACCTCGCAGAAAAAATGCCCTATAAAATTTATGCCCGGTAGCCAGTTATCATTATACTGAATTAAAAAGAGTAATTAAATAAATGTACTGTACATGTATTAAATGAATATTACGGTCATTGTTTAGTTAAAAATGGAAAATATTATTTTTTCAGATCTATCCACTACAGCAGTTTATTAATGCAGCTCAAATTAATATTACGTTGATTTTGCCGCTGGTGCTTTCCTTCACGGCGGAACTGTTCGTCTCACTAAGAAGAGTTCAAGAGTTTTTGGTTTTTGGTAAGATTATTATAATCAATCATACTAATAAGTGTTAGAGATTTTCACTGAAAATAAATTTAGACTTATAACTTAGAATACTCAAACATAAGATGTTTGCATTTATTTTATTGGAACCTACAATAGATTACCAGGATTTTCCCAAAATTGGATGCTCGGACATCTAATTTCAATGGAACAAAGTGCGGACGTAATATCATTAATTTATTCCGATTTTCAATAATCTGACCACATAAATCAGGCATGATATGAATTTATAGCATTAAATGTATTGATTTTTAAAAACATAATATCTCTAAAGCTTTTCGCTGATAGCCTGATAATGGCTTTGATATAAAGGTTATAATCATTCACATAACTCTCGTAGTCAATTGAGATTCCCATAATGAAATCATATTAAATAAAGATGTCAGTGGTGTTTGTACTTACTGAGTCATTGATGCAATACTCAGTAACGAACGCCCGACGAGGAGAACGACGAACGGTCGGGTCCGTCGCAAAGCGAGAAACTTTATATTTTTTGGATTTGAATTAAGACAATTATTAGACAAATCATAAGTGACAGGTACAATAGAAACAAAAAAAAACAATAGTAATAGTACATACACCTATAAAGTTTTTACAAACTGATAATTCACACATCACAATAGGAGAGTAATCAGTTATTTTAGAGATTACTTTCTCTTGCACCCAGACTTAATACTATATGCTTACAAAGCTCATCTTTGAAAAGACGCGATAGTTTTAAAATGATATCACTTATAATAATATGAATATTATGTTTTCAATTCTAAATAACAACGAGATCGATTGTTTCTAACAAAAACTCAAGCAAAACATGTTTTCATAATGTCACCCAAATGCTGTGAGGTAGCTTTAGTTCGTGATTTTCTGTTTTAAAGTGATGTAGGCTTTCCTACATCACATTTTACGCGAAATATGAATGTAGATAATATAGTATACTTTTTTTACAGAGGACAGGCCTGACTTGATAGCGATAACAGCCCCACCAGAATCGAAATTATTTCGCAATGTCGTGGGTAGTTACAAAAAACCTAAGGAAGAACCTATTTACTCACTATCCTATAACAAGACAAGTGACAATTCTTTCGCAAATGGAATTAATGGTAAGTCAAACGTATCAAGCCATCAGACATTTGTAAATAACAGCAGATGCTAACTTTCCTAAAAAGCTTTATAGCTAAGAATTTTCTTATACATCTTTTACGACTTACTACTTTGTTTTTATACCAATAAAAAGAACATAAAAGTAAATAATAATTACGAAAACTTTTTCGGTAAATTGTTCGTTTTTATATTTTATACGTACTAAGACGACGGTTACTAAAATATTTTAACAAGTCAGTGCAATTAAAAAACTAAAAAAACTGACTGCGTTTCTGTGTAATTTTGAATTAAAAAAAACCCTAAAATATGTTGTGTTCTGATTCAAAATTTATACCCGGTGTCACTTTCACAATTAATACGAATCTAACGACACCTTTGAAGCTAAAATCCATCGAGCCTTTTAAGCTGCAGAGCATGCCAAACATTTGAATTTGGCAACAAAAATCCACCATATTGCTTTTTTTTTATTTCGATATACCTAATACATAGTAGCACTCTCATAGTAAATACGAATCTAACGACACCTCTCAAGCAAAAATCCATCGAGCCGTTCAGGCCGCAGAGCGTGCTTAACAATTATACATACATACATACTCTCGAAAAACATAACCCTCCTTCTGGCGCAGTCGGGTAAAAATCCACTAAAATCCAACAAACTCTTCTCCGTCTTAATGGGGTATCGCTTACGCATTCTACCATGAAGCCCCGACGGATGGCATGCCGAAGCAAGACTACATAGTCAAGAGTTTGTTTCACAGTCTATCCCTCTGTTATCAGAGAATTACCTGGAGAAACTCGCGCGACAGATGAGCCACATTTTTTTTACATAAAAGCTAAGCGCGTATAAAATACTATCACGTATAGTATCATAAGGTCTGCGTTGTTACCTTATCGTAATGGAAAATATTAATGTCATACAATATTTAAACGAGTATTAACACTCATGTTGGTCTATCGCTTCATAGGCGCACTGAAGCTGTTACATGTGTTTATTTTTATTATATGTTTCTACTTATATAATATACAAGTGAGCAGTAGTACATAAAACTTAGAATCATCTTACTGCAATATACAGTTAAACAGCACATAGGTGTATACTGTATAACTACATGTGCTTAATGGAACATAATTGTCGCAGTCCGGATCTTTTTAAGTGTATCTGGATCGCTTAGTGAATGTATATTATATCTATTATATTTTTATTTTTATGGTTGTCGTACTACTTACATTATATAATCTACAAACAAAATTCGGATCGGAATTCTACCTAATAAAATTCGGAGTCGTATCTTCAATATGTACATTAAATATATTTTAGAAAATCTCAAGTAGTCATTACTATAAATACAGAGGCCAAATTGATATTTTTAATTCATTTGTCTCCATACCATGGCTGCATGAATACCTAGATCGATTATTGAAATTTTGTACTAAAATAGAGCGTTATGTTGGTTAAAATATAAATTACCTTTTATTGCGAGTAAATATCTTATCTAATATATTATATCTAGAAAACCCATATCAACCGGTGAGTCGTTCATTACTAAAATATATTAAACTATCACATTTATACATTCTAAAATCTAATTCAATAAATACATAATGTTGAACACTTTTTTCACGGTAATTTGAAAAAGATTTGCTACTAAACAAGTAAGATTAAAAGTGTAGTACCTACTAGCTGTTTACGAACAGCAAAACAAATAAAATCTTTATTGGAAATCGCGTTGGGACAGCGAAATTTCCGATTTCGTCTTGTCCATTTATATATGAAAGTTTTACTTTAACTCAATAACACGATGTTTATTTTCAATATACAATCTATGTTTCAGTGTTGAATGTTGTTATTTAACTTTATTGCTGATTTATATGTTTTTGAATACTTTATATATATTATGTCAGTATGTTAATGAAGTATCATATTAAAAAAACATTCATACCCTAATTCTGAAGAAATAAATAGCCATGTTTATTACCTAAAAATAACTTATGTATGTAATTTATCAAAATATATCTATTTATTTATAAATATATCATATTAGGATCTCATATGATCTAGTTATATATACTTATATATATACATAATTATAATATTTTACCCGTATGTATTAGCAACTATACTGATCCTATACCTTCATCTTCTTGCAACATAAATTATAAAATTAATATAGATATTTCAGTTACGTGGCTACCTGATTTTAATTTTTTGATGTTTCATCAGAGTTATTTTACTACTTAAAATATTTATTACATCCAATTTGTTAAACAGGTTCAGTAGACAGGAAATTCCGCAGAAGCCTCTCGCAATCAAATGATACGGCGGTAGAGATCCGTGACGTGTCCGCCAGCTGGACCGGAGACCCAGAGTTTTTAGCTCTGAAAAACATTTCGTTACGCATTCGGAAAGGGAAGTTGTGCGCTATCATTGGCGCTGTTGGCTCTGGCAAGGTACGAAAAATTATTCAACGTCATTTTCTCGTATATATACTCGTATATCCATTTTTAAAAGTATAGAGAGATTGGACCAGAACAAAATACAGCATATAGGTATTCTCCAATATAACAACTTTTTTGGTTATTTCTTTATTTATTGACGTGTCTATTCACTATAACTATAACTATCAATGTAAACGTTCCCAAAATATTATTATTTATAAACATACCTAAAATCGAGCTATACATATAGCTGTTTGTATTTTTTTTAATATATTTAAATCACAAAAGCACAATAGATCAATCAATAGATATTTTTTGTAACTTAATAACAATAGAACTTTACAATTACATATCAAGTCGATAAGTGTACCTACGAGTATGTAATGTAGATTAGGTTTGCATTTGATTCAGTGATACCCTGTCATGACCTTTTCATAAATTGCAATATGAAATATGAGAAGTTCGTCAAAATGAATAACTCTGTGTGACTCTATTATATAAAAGTTTAATATAACGCGGAAAATACGTAAGCTTTGAAGAGTTATAATGAATTTCAGGTCACTTGTTAAAATATGTATATCCGCTTCAAAATATGATAATAAATTACACTAATATCAAAATTGAGATGTTCAGACATTGCATACTATATTACACTAGTGCCTCACCCTCGCTCCGCTTCGATTCGTCCCTAACTCCCGAGATACGTTTTAACTGTTAGTATGGTTTTCTCATGTCTCGGATAATCAGCTATCATTTTAGTGGGTTTTTCATGATGCGGTCATTTACAGACAGACAGACAGATAAAAGCTTCGGTATCGTTATTAATGACTACATCAATTATATTTTCTAAAAAATTTTCGATGTACAGACTCGACTAAGTTATAATTTTATTATATACTCGTATAGATTGGCGTATTTTTTTTTTCAAAATTACTTACTTTTTACAAAACTAAGTGGAAGTACGAGTAAGAGTGGAAACAACAGTCGTATGCAGTTTTATGTAACTTGAATAGCATCAAAATGCATGAGGTTCAATTTGCAAACGGCTCATATTTTATACATCGAGTATGCATGAAAAATGGTAATTTTCAGTTCGGACTGAACAGGTAGTTCGTGAGGTGGAATAAATTCCATATTTATCTAAATTGTGTATCAGATCCGCGGATACGGCACATTAATAGACCTGCAACTGAAACGATTCGCTATTGAAAATATAGCGCGTCTAAAGCATGAAATGCATAATGAATTTTAATATATAGTCTATTTTTTAAAACTATATACCCAATGAACTTGTATAGAAATTATCGCATATATATCGATGATGTTAAGTTATTCGTGCAATACACAAATATCTACATAACATACACAAATTATTGTGGACGACGAGTATAGTCAGTAGAATTCTTATATCAAACTCAAGTTCAATTCAAATAAAAGATAATAAAATTCTTGAAAGAACTAATACATAAACATAAATAAATAATAGTTTAAAAAAACTAAAAAACAAGCTTTTTATAGAAAACCGAAATAAAAAATGATAATGACACCATGGTGTCATTATCATTTTGATCTTAAAAAGCACCCCACGCTTTTTTTAAAATAAAATTTTATTTTCTATTTTTTAGTTCGGTTTTCTATAAAAAGCGTGTTTTTTAGTTTTTTTAAACTATTATTTATTTTCTACTTTTTCTAGCAAAAATCATATTTTGCAAATTGAAAAATGAAATAATTTTATCAAATTAGTGTATTGTCATCGGTCCTCAATAAATCTACAAAGTTTGAACGAAATCTGGCCGTTTAAAGTGGTTCAAAATCGCGCCCAAAGAAGTCGGTTACAAACAAACATACAGGTGAAGCTAATAAAAAGCGTGTAAAAAGGTAGCAGACAGAAGAATTTAAAAAATAATATACAAAGGACTTTATATTAATCCTTTATACATTATTTTATTATTATTTTTAAACTGTCTGTAATGCAATATTCATTTTTTCTTCAGTCATCCATACTGCAACTTCTACTGAAAGAATTGCCAGCAAGTAGCGGCAGCGTGTCGGTGTATGGCGATGTGTCCTACGCGTGCCAAGAGGCGTGGCTTTTCCCTAGCACTGTAAGGGAAAACATACTGTTCGGTCTTCCGTATGACGCAGAAAAATATAGGAGGGTATGGATTTGATAATATTATCTAATATTTTGACGACCATCTGGTGCGTATGTATTATGAATTAAGGAATTGAGGTACCGCTCGAAATCTTGTTATTACTTTATACGTAGATTTTCTTTATAGTGAATTGGTATTCATTTAGTATCAAAGATATTACAATAATAGGTATTGTGATTTGTGTTGTTACCGCTTTTAAAACATTGAATGTAATTGTATCAGCGACAAGACAGCGAAAGCCTGTACCTTCTCTCAATTAATGTTTAGCCTATAAATAGATTCTTAAGTGTTAATGCGTAAATATTTTGAGAAATTATAAGATAAAAAAAAATGGTTAATGTGTAAAAATATGTTATTTTAAATCACTACTTAAATCAATTATTATCCTATCCTTAAACTAACTCATTATTTAACTAATTTTATAAAGAGTGGTCCAAAATATGTATACCTATAAAAAATAATCTAGAAATTTACTATAAAGCTCTTAATTGTATACTTCTTTAAAACGACTTCAATTAGAAATCAATCACGATAGGTATTTGAATTAAGTTAAATTGTTTTGATAAAATCTATTGAATCGCGTTCATCGATTACCCAAACTATTTTGCTTGCTAGCAACAAATCAAGGATACACAAACTAAACTTTTAATGTATTCCAGGTTTGCCGGGTGTGCGCTTTAGAAAAGGATTTCAAACAGTTCCCGTACAGCGACCAAACGCTAGTGGGAGAAAGAGGGGTCTCCCTCTCGGGAGGGCAACGCGCGAGAATCAATTTGGCAAGAGCCGTCTATAGAGAAGTAATTGTTTTATTTTTTACGCCAGCTTTACACCGGTCAGAATGACTATAGTCATATTCTGTGTTCGGTGCTTCCAATTTAACGTTATTGGATTTGTTTCTATAGGTATATTGCGACATAATCAAGTGGATTTATATTTTTATTTTATATCTTACTTCAAAGAAACAAATCATTGTAACAGATTTAAATTCGCAATGAAAAATTCTTTTTAGCGGTTTTTATGTTATAATTTTTATTTTTTTTAAATTAAGTACCTATTTTCGAAGTCTAAGAGATATTTATGTATTTATATATTTTCGTACACTAAAAAGTATGCTATATGTTGATCCGGTTATCGGAAAACATCGAATGATTGAGTTATAATAACAAAATATGTCCAGTGTATTTTTCGTGAGGTTTTCCCAGACAGACAGACGTGAATTCTTAACTACAGATAACACCTCTGTAAAATGACTAATTGATTAAGATTTTCCAAAAAATATTTACTGCACAGATCCATTCAGTAAGAATTTCGTTATATGTAAAGATAAGTTATATATTTCTAGGAGTATGATATATACCTATATTACATTTTTGAAATCATTTATTTATCTATTGTATTGCAGGCCGATATTTATTTGTTAGACGATCCTTTGTCAGCCGTGGACGCCAACGTGGGCCGACAGCTATTCGAAGGCTGCATCAGCACATATCTCCGTGGAAAAACCCGGATTCTGGTCACACATCAGATTCATTTCCTAAAGGCTGCTGATTTTATTATTGTTTTAAACGAGGTAAATAATATTATGAAATAATGTAAAGTTCCACTGATTTACTATTAAAAGTAAATAGATATGCTTTCAAATATTTAATTGATACTAATCTATAAAACTATATACTAATCTATAAAACTATATATATTATTATTATTTTATTATTATCTATTTAATATAACTAGGTAGATATAATAATTAATTACAAGGATATAAAATATAAATGTGATATAAACTTCTAGGGAGGTATTGAAAATATGGGAACGTTCGACGAGCTAGTTTCAGCAGGAAAAGAATTCTCCCAATTGTTGTCTACAATACAAGAAGGCAAAGACAAAGATACCGACAGCGTCGGATCAGGAGTAAGTTTTGCAATTTAGTTTTGTTTTGAAACTTAAAGCTCTTCACTTTTATCACTTGGAATATAGATGTCTTATTGCATTTAAATAGAGTCAGAGCCAGTCAGTTAAACAGTTTGAATACGCACATACGATTTGATTGACACAGTTCCGCAAATTACT
Source organism: Boloria selene (assembly GCA_905231865.2). Lineage (NCBI taxonomy): Eukaryota > Metazoa > Arthropoda > Insecta > Lepidoptera > Nymphalidae > Boloria > Boloria selene. The sequence goes on from HG993133.1 coordinate 8,292,956, forward strand.
ATTTCCATATTAAGCATTAACACAGTTAATCACTTTTCACAAAAATGTTGGATACAAACTGAAGAAATGACGATACTTTTCAATTATAGTTTTTCTCATAAAGATTTCCGCATAAATCTTATGAAGTTATTGGCTACATTTATATGTAGTTCAGTTCTAAGTAACAGAATAGTTTCAATTACGCTTGAAATTCATAATATCTAGTTATATAGCAATATGGAATGGTTTCAGAGATCGGAAGATAAAGAAAAGCCAGTATTACTAAAAGCCATATCTGTCACTGAATCAGAGGATATGCCAGATTTTGAAGAACAAAAAATGGCTGCTGAAGAAAAGCAATCGGGAAGCTTGCGTTGGGAAGTTATCTATGGATACTTTACAGCTGGAGGAAGCTTGTTGTTTTTATTGTTCAATATTACTATGATTCTTTTAACGACTGCGAGTGCATCTGGTGCAGATTATTGGATCAGCTACTGGTAAGTTTTATTATATTGTTCAAACAATTCACAAAATAAAATTTTAATAGTATTGCGTTGCGTTTATAAATTTAGAGCGAAGAAATAATCTATATTTGTGATAGAAAATATATGTATGAGATATTTTTTAAGATAACTTTTTGAGGCACGCTAGCACGGTCTGATTTGGCACAGTGCCGGTTATTATTAAGGACTGTTATTACGTCATCAAAGGGAATCGGCGGTTTTATGTTTAATCGCGCTTCACTCAAGTGCGGCTAGACGGATTTCAGTGGGGCTTTTTATTGTATCGGCTCAGTCTAAATTAATAGCGTGGCTGAGTTTTATGACGATAGATTGAATAAATTGTAAGATGAAGCGTAAGAACCCTGTTATCATTGTATTAAATAAGATCGTTATTCGTATTGCGGTATTAAGTCCTTATTAACTTTCCTCTTTTGGGCACGGGCTTTCTATACGAGGAGGAACGGGCGGTAAATAAATTACTGTAACTTTTAGCAATATAGTAGTAAGTAGCTGCTTATTAGTCATTACAGAAAGTTAATAGTATGTTTCTATCTCTGTCGGATTTTCACAGAATAACATATGTAAAGACTTTTTCATGAATAAAAAATTAACACGTATAAAGTATAAAGAAGTTTTAGGTAATATCTAAGGTTTCATTTTCCATCCATTGTTAGCTCGTACAAAAGCAAGAGAAAATGACATAACAGCAACGTTCCCCGCCGCGGAACAACTAACACTTGACCTTTGAAGCCGAACAAACAATGCGAGGGGAACTTCTAAGTTTTGGCTCAACCCTCACGACAGGTTTCAATAATATTCTTTTTATATATTTCACTCGTAATAAATATATAAATCAAGTGCCGTATTAGATATGTTTTATGTTTTTATGTGAATGAAAGAGAGTTCTCATATTGTATTTACTAACCTTTTTATAACATATTTTATAGTAATTTACAAAATGGTAACATAAGGCCTTATACGTACTCTCAATAAAACGGGAATAATGTCGTGGTCATGGCATGTTAATATTATTTTATTATTATATTTTCCGGTGTTTCGAAAGTCTTCCCATGACACCGCGACAACCGTCACCGGCTACGAACGCCTTGTAAATGAGTTAGCGTGCGGTATTCAGGGCGGTGTGATACCGAGCTTGTCTAATTAGACTTTTAAGATAGTTAACAAGACCACCTTAATATTGCGTAGTGTAATAGGCCCTTTAGTGGGTAGTAAATTACTAGTTGGTGAATCCTATAAGGGAGCCCATACGGTCGGACATTAGACAATTAGACAGACTAACTTGCTTATCTCTTATTACACTACGCTCAATCTTAGTAAGACTATCTTAATACTGAATAGTGTAATCGGCCTTTATATACCTATCTGTATGAGTGCAGCTGATATGTTAAGAACCATTTGTCAAAAAAAACTACAATAAAATACTTAGTGTAGTTTAATATACTATACATATGTTTTTTTATATTTGGGTTCCCGAACTTTTGAATCTTTTACAGAAAAAGCTTAAGACGTCTATAAAGAATGATAGTTTAATTTTAAATAATGAAATACTTGAGTAAATAAAAATTATTATGTACCTGTTTATTTATACAACTATTGTAGGTGTATTCAATACCTAAACAAATAATAACATGTAAGAATTTTTTTGCAAAAAACACATATGTTCTATAGATTCGTTACAAATAAACTGTACTTTTATTGATATCGCGAAACAAGAGATAGCAACAAAATCAAATTTTGTACTTCGTTATTCATCGTTATTTAGAAAACTGTAGTCAGATGACTGACTACAGTTTTCTAAATAACGATGAATTTAAAGTAAAAGTAAAATCATAATTTTAACAACAAACAGGTAATAATTGAAAGAAATCGAGTTATTGCAATAAATCTTAAGAAGATAGCGGGAAAAGCTCATAAGAAATCTTGCTCGACGATTTAAGCTTAAGTTGTAGATATTTACATTTATATGTCATTGAATATACTGACTTGTGTGTCAAGTTAGTTACCGAGCATAGTATAATAAAGAACAAAATACCTTGAATATGTTTTATAAAAACAATTTTCCTTTTATATATAATTTGCAATTTGTTTTAAATGTCTTAAATGGTTTCGGTCATTTATTCCAACTACCCTTAATTTATTTATCAAATATTGTTCTAGGTCTAACCAAATGGCATTATATGAAGAGGAAGTTGGTTCAGAAAATATGGGTAAGTTGAATCGAATGATTTATTCTCACAACGCAATTTTTATCGTTAAATTTAATATATTGTAATTTAGATTTAAATGCACTTTTTTAATTATTGTCTAATGTTGTTGCTAGTAGGTAGATACTATCCTAAAATTATACTACTGTGAAGAGTATGTATTACTTATCAAAAATATTGTACCTCCTAAAAAGAGTGTAAGAGCCAAAGATATGAGGAATAAAATTGCTTTTATCAGATATATATACTGTAATATTGCTAACGTAACACGATGTCTGTGATGCGTGTAAAATTTACAAAGCACCATGCTCAAAGTATGAATTTCATAAAGGATAATAAAATTGTCTGACTGATATTGAACTTATATGGAAATATAGTAATAAAATTTATTTGGCCTTAAAATATGTAATACAATATATTTATAAATGATAAAACTTAAATTCTTAAATACTTTTAAAAATAAATAGAAAATATTTATTTTTATTTATGTTTATTTATTTTAAAAATTACATTGTATAAGCTTACTTCATTTTGTTTTATATATAGATCCAAGTCTCGATAAACAAATCGGCCTTTTTACAACGGGCCAGTACATTATGATACACGGAGGAATTGTGGCAGTAGTCATTCTAATGACGCACCTACGAGTAATACCTTTTGCTAATCTCTGCGTCAACGCCTCACAGAAACTCCATGATCTAATGTTCTCTACCATGATTAAAGGAATCATGAGGTTTTTTGATACAAGTTCGTCAGGTAAGCCCACATTGTAATATTTTTACATGTAAATCTGTTATTCATTATTTTTGTTTGTACTACATTATATGAATAAAATCATAAATATGTTAATTTGTGTGAAACCTCAAACTGTACTGCGCATCAGAACCCAACATAAACCAATAATTGAGAATGTTTTCGCGTGATAGTTTTACGCGGTCAAAGCCAAAGCAAAAAATAGTAGTAATATTCTTCTGAATATTCATTTAATTTACTTTTGACTTTTATTGTATTTTTCAGGGCGTATTTTAAATCGTTTCACAAAGGACATGGGTGCTTTAGATGAAATATTGCCAAGATCTTTACTCGACGTATTTCAAATATATGGTACTTTAATATTCATATTAGTACTCAACGCAATAGCCTTATATTGGACATTGATTCCTTCTTTCGTGTTAATGGTTTTCTTCTTCTTTTTTGTGAAGCTATATTTAAGAACAGCCCAAGGAGTAAAAAGACTTGAAGGAACAAGTAAGTTTTTATATTGGATGTAGATATGTAATTTTAAATAATTTCATTGTAAAATTTTAACAGGTACACATATGTATGTACTGAGTTAGGTACCTAAACTAAAGATATTAAATTTTTTTTAGCAAAAAGTCCTGTGTTCGGAATGGTAACTTCTTCTCTAAATGGAATAGCTACAATCCGCGCTGCTGGAGCACAACAAAGACTAATTGATGACTTTGATAATCACCAGGCAAGTTACGATAAAATATTTAATACTACTGTGCTTGTAATTCTGATTTCATTAGAAGTTTAACATGCCTGTACCTTACGTAGCCTGTAGCCTATGTGTGTAAATTCATCTAAGTAAGTTCAGATGTTTCAGTGTCAAACAAAAATACTATGTAGGTATCTATTTTTAAAACGAATTGACGTACACTTTTACATCCCTACTTCCCTACTATTATAAATGTACTGTATGTATAATGTATATATGTTAATTCACATTTAAGTGTAAGTTTAAGTTTGTTTGTTACGCTTTCACGCGAAAACTACTTAACCGATCATCATGAAACTTTGTACACATATTCTTGGAGGTATTAGAAGTAACATAGGATACATTTTATTAAAAAAAATATTTTTCACGAAAAATTAAAAAATTGTTCACAATGGGTTCTGAAATAGCTAGAGGAATTTTGAAGAAACTTTCAGGCATCCTACGGATCAACCCAATGAGGTTGATTAGCAATTAAAAAAATGAACGCGGGCGAAGCCGCGGGTAAAGCTAGTTTATAATACATTGATTTATGACCAAATGGATTCACCTTAAACATTATTAATATATTATGTATGTTCTGACTGTATTTCAGGATCTTCATACGTGGGCTTGGAATAGCTTTTTAGGCGGCGGCTGTTCTTTCGGCTTTTACTTAGATACAATGTGTCAAATTTATCTTACATGCATTATCTTTGTATTTTTATATATTGACTTCGGTAAGTGTTTCACCAAGTATCTACTTAGATATACTATTTCAGTAGAACCAATTAACCATTAAAGTAATAATCTCAAAAAAAAATATTATAACTACTTCTACTACTACTACATCGAATCCTGTATTTGGGATAATCTCAAAACTTAGCAGAATAAAATGTTTAAAACATCAATAATCTATTCTTATTCTATAGTTACCTATTAAATTAAACTCAAATCTTCTATTTTTTATATGTTGGGACATTATTACACACACCACCATCTAGTTCCGTTCGGTAAGCTTTGAAGAAAGCTTGTATAACGGATACCAGATAGTTGATTTACTACATATATAAGTTTTAATACATACATATTATAAATATAAACACCCAAACAAAAACATGACTGGAGTACAAACCTACGAGTTTAACAAATGAAAGCCCCTAGAGGGAACTCGAACCCGCGACCGCTAGCGCAAGAAAGTGGGGTTACTACAAACTGCGCCAAACATGTTGTCAACTTGATTTTGATATCTTTCTTTAAAAATATACTAACTTCATTTTCAGGTAATATAATAGCAGTGGGCAGCGTTGGGCTGGCGGTGACACAAAGTAACATGTTGACGGCGATGTTACAGCACGGTGCACGTATGTTAGTAGAATTCCTCGCACAGCTTACCAGTGTAGAGCGTGTACTTGAATACACCAAGATCGAGACTGAGGCTAATCTCTTTGATGGACGTAAGTGACGCTCCAGTTTTTGCATCCTTTCATATACTTACTTTAATGATAATCACGGATTATAATGCACTTGGCATGCTTTTTTTAAATTAGTAATTCAATTTCAATTTAATTATAAATATAAATAAAGAATAAAATGAAATCGAACTATTTATATATGAATAATAAGATATTACTTTACGGTTTATGTAACAAAATTGTGTAACAATCATGTTTCTTTTTAGAATTGGCATTACCGCCCTCGTGGCCTAATCAAGGTCGAGTTACATTCCAAAATGTGAACCTTAAATATGCAAAGGACGCAGACCCAGTATTGAAAAATTTAAATCTCTGCATAGAAAGTGGATGGAAGGTATTCTCTTGATATAATTTTTATAAAGCATTTAATAATGGAAAAAAACATAAATACTAATCAACTATTTTATTGTAGGTAGGAATTGTTGGGAGAACTGGAGCTGGGAAATCGTCTCTAATCTCAGCAATATTCAGATTTGCTTTCATTGAAGGAAAAATATTGATAGACGATATTGATACGTCACAAATATCTAAACAGGTATGTAATTAATGAAATGTTTTATTAATACAAAACATTTTTAAGTAAACTAAATATTTAAAAATAAAATGAGTTTTAATTACTGATTGTATTGTTTTTAGGAGTTAAGATCCAAAATCTCAATTATACCCCAAGAACCGGTACTTTTCTCAGCAACAATCAGATACAATTTAGATCCTTTTAACATTTATAGCGACGACGAATTGTGGAGAGCTTTAGAACAGGTTTGTCACGTTGAATAAAAAAAAACAGAACTGACGATCTTAAAACCGTTTTTAATTTTTTTTTAATTATGTTTAGGTTGACATGAAATCCGCTGTACCTTCTTTAGACTTCAAAGTAACTGAAGGAGGAGCAAACTTCTCAGTCGGACAAAGACAACTTATGTGTCTAGCTCGCGCTGTTCTGAGGTCTAATAAAATTCTCATAATGGATGAAGCCACTGCTAATGTAGATCCCCAGTAAGTCTTAAATCTTACGATTTTACTTTTTATATGTAGTCTCTTTTGTATTTTATAATATAAACTAATTTTTTTACAGGACTGACAGTTTCATTCAACAAACAATTCGGCGACAATTCGCCTCATGTACTGTCTTGACAATTGCTCATCGTCTCAATACTATTATGGATTCTGACAGAGTGTTAGTAATGAGCAACGGGGAAATTGTTGAATTCGATCATCCCTACATCCTTCTTTCCGATCCTAATAGTCACTTCACGTCCATGGTGAACGAAACCGGCGAAAAGAACAGTAAAAAGTTATTCGAAATCTCAAGAGATACATATTTTCAAAGTAACCTTAAGGAGGACGCTAGATGATTTTGATCCTCAAAAGCCTTATCAAAAATTGTAAATTATTGTTTTATTGCCTTTTAAATTTTTTTTTGTCTTTACTTGTAGTCAGTAAATTTATTTAATTATTACATTATTCATTTATTACGCTCTAGCTTTTGCCCGTGCATTTTGCACAATATAAAAAAAACAATGAAACACATATTTAATTAAATCTTTTAAAGAATATAAATGCCAAATTTAAAGTTGATCAGACCAAGAAAACAAATTGTTCCATACAAATTTTGCAACCTTTTCATCCTTTAGGGGTTGAATCTTCAAATATTAAAAAATATTTATGCAAAATTTCATGGTTCTAGACCCAGCGGTTTCAGCTGTGCTTTGATCGATCAGTCAGTTAGTAGTTAGTTTCTGCTTATAAAGATTTCATGAGCAATATCTTTACTCGAATGTAATTACAATTTATTTTATATATATCAGTCCATTGACCTAAAAACTGTGATTATTGTAATAAGTGAATTTAAAATATTATTAGTGTGGTAAGATAAATATAAATAAAAAATAGATATAAAAATATTTTTTTAATACCCCCTTTTATTTATGCAAACATACAAAGCAAACGCCGTCGTGGATGATAACATCGGTAGACTCGGTAAAGTAAAATAAGAATAACTAGAATTAAACCCGCGTAAAACCCCTGAACCTTATGATCTTCAAAAAACTTTTTCCATTTTAGATGTGAACATATTTCACAGCAACTCATTGTGATTAATGGGGCTCCTTAATGAGTAGATTTAGCTCATCTAGAATGAATAATAATATACAAAGATTAATAAATTGTATTACGGACGTAATTGAAGTTTCAAAAACCTATTTGAATGATACAATATATTATTATAATTGCTTATGTAATATGTATTTTATATTTTTTTGTTTTTTATAAAAAAGAGACATCAGTTTAATACAATTGGGTGAATGTACTAAGCATACTGTGATAATGTCGTAACAAACATTGGCGTCACGCCTAGTACGTAAATTATGTATATTATGTTTTAGCGCATTGAAATGGATTGGACTCATTATAGTTTTATTAAATATTTTAATAAAATAAGATACGTTATGAATTCATAACAATAACAATGATAGAACCCAATTTTTCCGTTTTTAATAAAGATTAATCAATTCATTTCAACGAAAAACTATAATATAAGTAGTAATTATCCGCAAATAACTTATATGTCAGTTAAAACATTAGCTTTACCTTAATCTTTAAGTTAATTAAGAAAGTAATCTTACAAAGTCTTTCCTTTTATGAAAAAAGCATACAACGACCAAGAAATATATAGGCGACCAGCAGTAAAAACATTCCAGATATTTGCACAGCACGTGTGGTGTGGATTATTACATGTTATTATAATAAATGCGATCAATCACAACTAGTCCGACCCCCACAGAAATCCATTCTTAACATTTGAAAAAAAGGCTTGACTTTATACGGATTTTTATTTTATTACTATAAAGTGTAAGGAAATAATTTCTGCCATTCTTATGGATCAATTTTGAATGACATTTGTGTAATATTTTTTAACGTTGCCAGATGACAGATAATGATATTTCAGATATTTCAGTAAAGCTTTGCTTCATAGAGAAAAGTGATATTATACTTTTAATAGAGAGCCCTCTCTACCGTTTTTTTTGCCAACACTAAACTAGCGCCATCTGTAATTTTTCACCCCATGGCCTATACTAGTCCTTCTGATATCATAAAAATTATATTTAAAATTAAAGTCGATCGATTCTAAATGTGTAAATATAGTGATGATATTATTATATCTATTAACATTAAAATAATAAAAGCAAGAAAAATATATACTTAACATCACCATATTTACAAATTTAAAATCGATCTACTTAAATAATTAAGTAGGGTTGAAGACTGTCGTTCTATGTAATAAATAATACAAGAAAATGTTATTTTTAAACTTTATTTTGTATATTTTTAGTGTAATACAGTTATTGTATAACACAGCTCGCCGCGCGTGGCATTACGTAGAGCGTAGACATGAAGATCGTAGATATAAAATCTTACCTCTGGTCATACAGACACCCAAAGACACAACGGCTTAAGCTAGGCGTAATTGCTTAAACTAGACAACACAAAATAAAGCGACCTTTAGACTGCTTATTTAAAATAGTGTCAATATCATATAACTAAATTAAACCCAACTAAATTTTAAGATATTTAATATTTTTATTAAGCGTCAAAATAATAAAATTTAAAGAAGTTTAAAATGTCAAAAAAACAAAACAATGTTGCAAGCTATCCAATTCACGCTTTTGTATAAATTTATTATTTGTTTGAAATGCTGGTTCACTAAAAAGTTATAATGAAATATATCGATTCAAATATTTAAATTGTTATTTTAAGCAATGAACAGTATTATTTTAATGTGACATTATGCTTATTTTTCTCAAAATTTAATAATTTTTTGCATGCAAATTTGTTTGGTATGCGTGTACTGGACTGCTGGATTGACGATTGCGACCGTAGCGACATCTCTTACACCGACTTATAGTCGCTGATAAATTTAAGCAAAAGTTTTGGGTGACGCGAAATAGATGACACTACCAATTTTTTATCTGTTGTCGATGTTCTAAGTTTCCAGCTTTGCTTAGAGTGCATTTCTTAATCCTACTTCTTTTTAATATTAAATTTATTGCAATTAAGCTTAACTTTCTTCTTTTTGAAGTTATCTAATAATTTTTAAAAATGAATTTTTTTTTAAACATTATTGATAACTCGCAAAAGATTATATTGAAGATTTAGGCTATCCTAAAACCTCAACTGAGATTTACACTTGTATTTATCGAAGGTTTTTGCGGCAAACCCAAAGGTAAGAAGCAAGGAGTAGGTATCATTGAAGAGGATCAAAGTATCCTTTGGCCTTAAGGAAAACCCTCCATTTAAGATATCATGCAAGTGAAATAGCTCAATATTTTATTTAAACAATACAATTTAATATTAGATTTAGTGAATAAAGAATTATCTTTATACTCTGAAACGACCGATGGACTGATTTCGATGAAATTTTCAAGAAATCTTCAGATTGACAGAAATAAAAGATATTGGTGCTTGTCTTACTTTATTTATTTCTTAATAATTTAATATTTAACAATATTACTAGAATTTTTAAAATATCACATTTCCTCACCTATGACCTAAACCTTTGAATTTGTTGCTGCTAAATACTTCTGTTTAGCAATATCATACAACTGGCTACTCATACTTTCTCCAGTTTCCTTAACCATAAAGTTGAGTAAACTATTGGCATTAGAGAGCAATAAGTGAGGATGATCAAACTCCGCAACACGACCGTTGTCCATGACGAGGATGCGGTCCGAGTCCATGATAGTATTAAGGCGATGTGCAATCGTTAGCACCGTGCAATCAGCGAACTGATGTCTTATTGTCTTCTGAATAAGAGAGTCCGTTCTGAAAATAATTTATATTTCATCAAGCTCTTTTTTTATTTCTTATAAAAGGTATAGTACCCATTTTATAATAAATATGAGATCTTTTGGAATAGGTATATCAAAATAATTATTTCTTTACAAAAAACATATAGTATAAGGGTATTCTTAGTTGCCTTATATAATTTACAATATAATTAGTTCAGAGATTTTATTCAATTGAATTTTCTTGTTAATGACTTCGAAATCATGGGTGTGATATAACTTATATGGAATATAAATTATCACTACATAGTATAAAACAAAGTCGCCTTTTCTGTCCCTATATCCCTATGTGCGCTTAAATCTTTAAAACTACGCAACGGATTTTGATGCGGTTTTTTTTAATAGATAGAGTGTTTCAAGAGGAAGGTTTATATGCATAACTAGCAGATCTCGCGGCTTTACCTGTGCTAAATCTAGGGAAGAGCCCGAGCGAAGCGAGGGCGAGTCGCTAGTTTTATTATATGAATAAAACCAACTTAGTAGCAAAAATAATTGATTTATCACAAATTTAAAATTATCATGCTTAAGTTAAGCTACCTTAAAACAATCAATATAAAATAAATAATTTAATTTTTAGAAATTATATTCTAACGTGGCCGCACGATGTGCCTTATAAGAAAGCTTATCTTCACACAGAACAGCACACAGCATGGAGAGTTCAACAAGAAAGCCCGCCGAATATTAAAACTTAGGTGGCAGTGAACGGAGCACATCGCTCGTAGAACAAACTGTCAATAGTGCCGAAAAGTTCTCGTGTGACGGCCACCGGCTGGAGTCCACTGGATACGGATGTGTTTGGGTTGACACGACGATATATTAAATAATATTAGGTAGTCAAAATTAAGTCAGCGAAATGTTATTCAAACTTAAAAGGTATATTAAAACAGCAATATTACAAACTCAACCTTTAAAATAGAGAGACAAGAGCACAAAACACAGCACGATACGTAGTGCCAGAAATTATAAATCACTGCGACATAGTTTGCTAACGCTCTATGTAGAGCGAGAGAATTACTTTCCTATTTTTCTATTATTCTACCATATTTTTATAAACTTATATTACTATATATTATACTATATATTATACTATATATATTACTATAATGGATAGCAAAATATAATTTTCTATGCAGGTATACTAGTAACTTGATCATAGTTACAAATTAGTTCTAGTGTCCTCCAAGAACTTTAAGTATTGGGTGGAAAACCCGTAACACTGCATCAAAACTAAAACGACAACGACGTCTATATTATAGTCATCACCGAAAAGATTTACTTAAAAAGCTTTATAAGTACATTTACTAGCAAACTCGCTTCGCTGGGCGTAAGTTAAAATAAACGGTTTCTATATTTTTCTAAAAAATAAAAAATTGATAAATTAAAAATTTAAAAATTGATTTTTTGATGTAAGTAGGTACTGTATATACTTTCATATGCATTTTGTGAAAAGCTGTGAATTTGAAATTAAAAACAGACATTTCAATTTTATATATATATATATATATATATATATATATATATATATATATATATATATATATATATATATATATATATATATATATATATACTGATACAAAAAATGTGTATATTAATACCTACAAGTTTATTTGATTGCCAGTTGTTACTAACATGACATAGCCACTCTGGGGAAATCAATATCTCGAACAGATATGATTTTTATACATTTTTTGTAATATATCAGGCTGAGGCTAGGTACAAAACAAGTTAAATAATAGTGAATTCCATGTTTAACTGCCCTTATCACTACATATTATAAAACAAAGTACTCCGCCGCATCCGTCCGTCTGTCCGACTATATGTTCGCGATAAACTCAAAAATACTGCAACGATTTTCATGGTATTTTCACCAATTGCTAGAGTTGTTCTCGGGGAAGGTTTTAGTACATAACTAACGGAACCCGCGGATTCGTCGCGCTAAATCTAGGGACGATCCCGAGCGAAAGTTTAATATAATAAGATAGCAAGAGTAATATATAATAACCTAACCTAACCTAACATTGCTGATAAATTTTACACATTTAAGTGATATATGGTTATTTTGTTTGTAATAATATAACAATCACCTATAAATGTAAAATTACTCATAGCACTTAGGACATATATTTTTTAGCACTTTACTTCTCACTTAATTTTATTAGCACCTCATAACATTTGCCTTTATTCCTACAACTTGTAAATACTTTGCTCAATACTTAAAATCATACTTACAAATAAAATTAGGGATTTATATAATTATACCCACGATTTCAAAATAGCTAACACACTATATTCATTAATATTTTCCAATATAACTACTATATAAAAGTATTTACAAACTATTACTATATATTAGACTATTTGTACAATTACTTCTTATAAAGACTAAACAAATCTTTACGATTTTAAAATATTCGACGAAGAATTCGGAAGATCTATTTTGATCATAACCTAATATTATAATGTTGATGCAGGATAGACGATTGACGTAAACTAATTTTAACAGGACATTAACTGGCGCTTACACACTCGAATCAGTGGCGTAGCTATCGAAGAGCTTGGGAGGGACCCGAGGAGAGCAAGGATGAGAGAGAATTCTTCGAGCTATTTCAGCGTTAAAGTGATCTCAAAAAGTGTATCGATCAAGATTATGACGGGCCAGTGTGGTTCGTACTTATAATGGTGTGCAGAAATTAATAAAGATATTCAGCCAAACGCCGAGTACAAATATTGCGCCAGTCCTAACTTTAATTTGCTGATAAACTATGCGAGGTTCTGTTGAAGTCCAGAAAATCTTTGCAGAAATGAAAGACTTGTTTAACTTCTTTGGAATGGTACAAACAACAAACAAGCATCAAATTGGATTTGAGTGAAATAATAAAAGAATTTGCGAAAATTACAAGCGCGCAAGTGATTGTTAATTTAACTTGGAATTTTGTTAACGATCTTTTTTCCGCGTAGTGATCTCATTTGTATAATATATATGCATATGTGCATTTCATACTGTCTAGACACAGGGATAATACACTTCTTTAAATTGACGTATCACGAATGCATTTATTCTGTTAGGGATAAATGCAAATCCGTATATTTTTATCGTGTCCCTTTTGCTAACTGCTGAGTTTGAGGTTTCATATAAGTTTTGTGAAATACGGGAGTGGGGGCCCGTTTTTCTGTCTTTGCACCGAGGCCTTCCATGTAGCTACGCCACTGTCTTGAATATATTAAATTTATCCAAATACTATAATTATTGCAATTTACAGTTGTAAAATGTGAAACTAACAAACATTAATCTAACAATGCAATATATTGTACTTAATATTAATTCATAACTTTGTTATTATCTATGTTATTATGTTTATTTTACATTTCAACGTAAAAAATGTCCATCCCAAAATGTCAAGGGTCATTTCTAGATGTATTATTAGTTTAATTTTAAATACTTGTGCTATTTTAATAATCTACTCACTGAGGGTCAACATTAGCGGTCGCTTCATCCATAACGAGTATTTTATTGGAGCGCAAGACGGCGCGCGCGAGGCACACAAGCTGACGCTGGCCCACGGAGAAGTTTGTGCCTCCCTCTGTTACCATGTAGTCGAGCGCTGGTATCGCGTCTTTTAGCTCAACCTAAAATTATCATAATATTATAAAAAATAATTTACTAAATATTTTTTTTCCATGACCAAATTTACTCAGACTATTATAAAAATAAGTCATTTTTAGGTGATGCGTTTACCAAATAACAGCTTTTTATATATTATAGATATACACATACACAAATGAAAATTGAATTTTATTTATTTAAAGAGCAACATTTATTATATTCTTTTACGCATTACAACAAGTTAGAATATTTATTTTCATATATGTTTCACAATCTTTATTTTATTTCTTTAGAGCTAAAAACAGGTTACGACTACATAAAATTTAATATATAAAACTCTCATTTCGTTAAACATATTTACATAGTAAACTTAAGCATTAAGCAAAACTACTGATGGCGCAGTATTTCGTAATTAAAATTCCAGTAGGGCTTGACATTTGACCTCTGAAACTCGTACTAGTATAGCAAACAGCGGAAAGCGTAAAGCTTTGCCATTTATTATATTATCCGTATACTTCCGACAAATATTACAGATTATCTAATATCATTGATCGAATGGTCGGGTACATATTATATATCCAAGGTTAACTTATTTTGATAAGGATTTATAAATGGTGGCATTATTTCTGATACATAAAAGCCTATATACATCCTGAAATTCTATTCTAAAAAATATTTTCTCACTTTATTTTAGATAATACCTACAACGTGATTATTGATTTTTTATGAACTTGTATGTAGGTATGTTGTGGGTATGAAAAGTACCTATATTATGCAAATGCAAACATTTTAACATGGCTAGCTAAAATTATGCCTATTTCATTTGTACAAAGTCGTAAAAACAACAATATTATCTATCCTACCTAGTAGGTAGGATTGGTAGGTACTATAAAACATTTGGAAAGGACACTCGTCTTCCTTAGATTGCTCGTTAATATTAACCTATAAAAGAGGCTTTCGGTTGATTCAATAATAAGAGAGTATTTTTTCTTTCTAAAAGCAAAGTATTCGCTCGCTAACTGAAAAATAACGTTTTAACGCGTTTATACAAATTAGCTTATAAAATACAACTATTTAAATATCTTTATTCTATAATAAGTTATAACAGAGAATCTTATTTCCTAACGAATCTGAATTCAAGTTAAGCAATATTTTTATCGACATAAGTTGTGCTATTTCGTGCTAAATATGCAATAAATATGCAGCTATAATTGCAGATGAAAAGTAATAAAACTGTGATTATACTTCTAGTCTCTTCATCCTCCATTACGCAACAACAATATGTTATGTCACACTCGATAGAATTGTAAACTAATAACGAAATTATTCCTTAAAAATTTTCCGCCCAACTTAACTAAAACTACCTAGTACCTACCTACCAATATATGTACCTACCTTCCTTACCCTCACTCGTCTAGTCAGTTGCTTTTCTATGTGTGTGTAATATAGTAGATATAAATAGTTATTTTGAATTTTTCTTAGGATAAAGACTTATGCAGATTCTTCTGTATTTAAGGCTTACAATTTTATACATTGTACATTATATTACAGTTATACATTGTACATTATATACATTTACATATATTCAAGTTTTATTCAGCATTAGCCATACCAATACTTAAATATCTAAGAACGACTGGATAGAATCAGTTATTCTGCTTTCCCATGGAAATAAACGATTTTCTGTAGTAAAATGTTGAGCAGAGTAATAAGTTATCGCTTTTACAAAATTTAGTTTTTTTTTTTTTTATTCTGGATTAGTGCTTGACTGCGTTCCATCTGATGGTAAGTGGTAACGCAGTCGGAGATGGTAAGTCGCACTAATTCAGTAGCCACCTATTCACTCTTGCCTTGAAGACACCCATATTGTAATCGGACGGAAACACTGACGTAGGCAGGTTGTTCCAATCCTTAGCCGCACGTATAATAAATGACGAAGCGAAACGCTTCGTCCGGATGGGTGGAATGTCCACGACATAAGGATGGAGACCAGCCGTTCGTCGAGTCGTCCGATGATGGAAAGGGAATGGGGGAATTAAGTCGTGTAATTCCTGCGCACACTCTCCGAAATGCAACCTATAGAATACACAAAAGCTGGCAACCCTACGTCGGTGATCGAGGCTTTGTAAGTTGGCTTTTACCAGGGTAGGGTTACCAATAAGCCTTAGCGCACGCCTCTCAATCGAGTCCAAGGCTGACAGATGGCATTTCGCAGTACCAGCCCATATGTAACTACAGTATTCCACGCACGACCGGACTTGAGCTTTGTATAGATTAAGAAGCTGTCCCGGCGTGAAATACTGTCGGACCTTTGCGAGGATGCCAACTTTCCTCGCTGCTACATTATCCTTAGACGCGATGAACCGCCTGTAGTTCATGTTGGGGCTAATGTCCATTCCCAACAACTGCAGACGGTCAGTGTATTCTAGAGGCACATTTCGGAAAGTAGGAGTCAAGATGAACGGACTCCTTTTTGTGGTGAACAGGCACGCCTGTGTTTTGGTGGCGTTGAAACTCACAAGATTGGCATCGCCCCAAGTGGAGACTGTCCTGAGTGTGAGATTCAACCGCTCTACCATGGCCTCTCTTTCGGACTGAATTTGATCTTTACTGGCCCGAGCACTCGGCAGGTATCTCTCTACAATAGTGCTGTCGTCTGCGTACCCATAGATACCGGGTATAAGCAGATCGTTAATATGCAGCAGGAACAAGGTTGCAGAGAGAACAGATCCTGAGGAACTCCAGAGTTGGTCTTTAAGGGTTCTGATGAACAGCCTTCAACTAAAACTCTGAGTGATCGGTCTCTCAGGAAGTCTTTTATCCAGCCGATCAGACCAGGAGATATGCCATAGGCTGAAAGCTTGCTTATAAGGCTAGCGTGCCAAACCCTGTCAAAGGCTTTTGAGACATCGAGGGAGACAGCAATCGCCTCCCCACTTCGCTCAAGAGCTTCGCCAATGGTGTGGTTGGCATACACTAGAAGGTCCCCAGTCGACCGATTCCGGCAAAACCCATATTGTCGATCAGTTATAATTGGTTCAGTATTTTTGCATAAAACGCGCACACATAAATAGACAAACAGAAACACAGACAAATCCTAAATTCACAATACGTAATATATAAAATACCTATATATGTTTGATTAGTCTGTGCCAGCGTTTGCAGCCGTACATTTACAACTTTGATTAATAGTCACAGTTTTGTAATGGTAAAAGAATATTATAAATTAATGAATTATTAATGGCTTTAAAGGTTGTTGCAAACATAAACAAAGAAATAAATCTGACTGATCTACTGATGATTACAACGGAATTCGAACTTTTCACTTACTTGTTCTAGAGCTTTCCAAATATCATCGTCACTATAGTGATTGAAAGGATCGAGGTTATAACGCAGTGTTGCAGAAAACAAAACTGGCTCCTGTGGTATGATAGATATTTTTGTCCTCAATTCCTATGACATAAACAAACAAAGATGGCATTATATAACTAATAACTATGCACCCTCTGACAGGACAAAATAGCAAAAAGGTAGTGGTAATTCAGTGGTGACGCGCTCACTGGGGTAACCGATTAAAAACAGGTTTAAATCCGGGTCTCGCACCTCTGATATATTCATGTGCGAATCATTTCTTACATGAAAACCAGTTGTTTTACGGTGAAGGAAAACATCTAACAAGTTTTCAAAAGACAAGTGAAGTAAGTCCGTAAACTCGCACTTGACAAGCGAGATGGACTATGGCCCGATATCGAATTTTATATGCATAAACAGATTTACAGGCAAAATAGTTTATTAATATACTTCTAACCATAAATACGTATCTCCTATAATAACAATAGCTCTTTATTGTACATCCAAAATCAGAAGAAAATAAACAGAAATAAAAGAAAAGGAAGGAAAATTACGCTAAAACAGCTATTAGACATCCTATATGTACACAGACAGTATCACTAAAATATAAAATAATAATTCAAACTCAGTTCCCGTTATTTTTTTATTATGAATATATAAACTTGCGCCGCCTCTTAAAATTCACCACGTCTAATATTTTACATAATATATTACGTGAATAACTTAAACCAAAAAACAAGATATTATACCTATCTTAAAAATAGAATCTCTTTTTATAAATATTATCCTTAAAACTGTTCAAGATATAAGCAAACATGAAGTCTGCCTCTATCTGTTTTCATTGAGCAGATATATAATATACATTATAATATTTTATTTTGTTAAACCCAGTTCATGAGCAGAATATGAATGTACTCAAAATCAATCCGCAAACTCTTCCGCACCCGCAGACTCACAGACTTAATTTAATGTAGTTACGTTAAATAATATGTATGTCTCCGACTGTATAATCCTCTGTTCCTTTACTGGCATTTTTAGTTTATACCTAATAAATATACCTATATCACACACAAACTTACCACGTTTTGTGAAGTATAGGTAAAACTTTAAGAAATAACATTCAAAGATCCTGTTTTAACTATAACTAATAGGCTGTCAAATAAGTCAAGGTCGACCGATTTAGTTTTAGACGCATATATCTACAGGATGTTTAACTTGATATATGAGGTGATGTTAATAATAATGCGCATAAGGTTAACAATGTAACATTTGTCACATAAAATCTTTCTTCCTCGAAACAGATAGTAGTAGTATAGTAAGGATATTCAGTATTTTTTAACGTCATACTGCTGGGCACGGGCCTCCCTTCTATACAAGGGGGATTAAGCCATAGTCCACCACGTTGGCCCAGTGCAGGTTGGCGGAAAGCACTTTCGAAACTTGCTAGACTCTCTCAGACATGCTGATGTCCTCTCGATGTTGTCATTCACCGTAAAACGTTAGAAATGATTTGCACATGAAATTATCAGAGATGCGAGACCCGTATTGCATCCGCTTTATCGGTTAGACAAGTGAGAAAGCTCCCACTGGCCTACCACAGACTGGTTAAACAAATAGAATAACAATATATTATTAAAAATATATGTTTTAATTTTATGAATTATCCTATAATATTTCAAACAAACACAATTTCTCGTAAACTTACTAACTTCGCCTTATTTCATTATGACATCATAATAACATTTCCAATAATAAGGCGTCAAAGAAACAAACGACTATATTTTATTAACATGTAAGTTAACACTTTAGAGTTATTTTACACGTACCGTTTTGGGTATTCCGCAGGTGTCAATGCCGTCGATTTTAATACTTCCTTCGACGTTCGAGAGTCGGAACAACGCTGATATTAACGATGACTTCCCAGCACCGGTTCTACCCACGACACCTACCTATAAAACGTAATACAAAAATTAATATATTTTTAAATCAATAGTATATTTTAAATGTACCTATAGTTTTTTTTTGTTAAAACAATAATATCACCTAACAAGTCACATAATATGTTAAAATTATCTCTACCTTCCAGCCACTATTTATAGTGAAATTCAAATCTGTAAGAACCGGTGGGTCCTCCACTCCATATTTTAAGCTGACATTTTCAAATTGTATTTGTCCATTCGACGGCCAATTTTGAGGGGGGCGAGTCGCTGAAAATACTTATTCTTATTAAAATATTTTATATTAGGTCTTAAGATTTAATACAATAATATAGCATTATTAAATGTTGATCGAAATATAAACTCTAGATCCGACAAAACCTTGAATAAATACTCGATCGTGTTATTGAATATTATATTTTCTATTACTAGTCTTCATCGAGTAGTATAGATTTTCATCCCAGTAATTCAAATAAATATAGAACTACCATATTCTACTTATATAATAAATAGAACCTAGATAAATACCTAATTCAATTCAATTCTTTGTTCAGTGGTTTCTAGAAGTGATAGTTGGGCACAATTTACTTCGCCAATGTCGCGTAGAGTAGAGAATATAGGTATTACTTATATTAAATAAAATTCATAATATTTGTTCGCATCATTTGACGATTGCATTATGACAGAGAACAGTAATTCAAAAAAGACGTACGTTCTATAAAACATTGAAAAATAGTATTGTTTTACTCCTTTTTCATTATTTTTAAAAGGTGTGTCTTATAATAATTTATTAATCTGTATAAAATTTTTAATTTTATAACTTCATTTTCAAAAACTCAATAGACACAGAGGAATGTTATGAATTACTAACGTCCATCTTCCATGTTTTCTTCGGCAGGGAGCCGCGAGTATTCAAGCACGCGTTCTACTGACGTCATATGCGCGAGAAGGTCGGCGGTGACACGCGCTGCCATTTGCAACATCATTGTCAGTGACATAGACTGACTCACTGCCAGTCCAACGCTGCCTACTTCTATTATGGAACCTACAGAAATCGACGACGTAGATAATTAGAGTACGATTAAAATGTAAAAGTTGCAAAATAATTGCCTTTGCCATTTTTATTTCATATCTTTTTTTATGTATCATTAATATTGCAAAGTTCTAAGTAATAAAAAGCATTAGTAAGTCAATGGCATGCTTAAATCATTAGCGGTCCCTGTTACTACCACCAATTGTGTACTTACCAAAATCAATTAAAAGAAAAATAGCAAGTATAATTCCAAGATAGATTAGACATAATATATCTAAAACTAAAGAAAATGCACTCGACCCTCCTAAAAATGTGTAAGAGGCACTGGAATTGACATCCTGAAAATTCATACATGTTCTTAATTCTGTAAATATGTAATCACAACAAAATGAAAATTAATAATAATTATTATTTTTACTCTTAAAATTCTCTTTCAATTATAGAGAAATTAAAGAACGAAAATTGCCATTGGCTTGGGATAAATTACTTATCAGCATGAGTTTAAAAGTACCTACTGCTTCCAGGGAAAGGATGCTTATTACAAACTTTTAGACTTTGATGCAGTATATTTGTTATACCTCCAATACTTGATAAAAATACACGTGTGGTTTTAGTAAAATTTATTTACCATTACATTTTAATCTCACTCGTCAAATCCGTGTACATTTTTCCAGTTTATGTCGAAGCAAAATTATGTGTTTTGCAAATAGGTATCAATTGAATAATAATATAACAGAATCACATTCTTTATCAAAATAAGATAAAAGTCTGGTTTTTTGTAACGTATTGTTTCGTCGGTATTTATTCTATCACAGTAGATTTTACATTTGTTGTTTGTTGTTCTACAATAGTGAATACTGTTCATATTTATAATAAGATATTTTTACATAGTTTAAAGTATCAAAAATATGTTATTGGAAAGCGATTGAAAATAAATAATAAATTAATATCGAATTTATTACTATATGCGTATGAAGTAGTAAGCAGATAATGTAATGATAATTAGTCATTTAAAAATGTAAAAACAAGGTTATGACATACAAAGACCATTATTCTTATCTGTCAATAACTCTACATTTGTCACTCAGTAAGATAAGTTACCTGAACGGCGTCAAACGTATGCAGTAACCTATGCTGTGCATTTGCGCTTCTGATAGTCGATAGTCCAGATACTGTTGAATTTATCATACCAAATACCGGACTTTTAGCTGTAAATTACAAATATGTTATTTTAGGACATTCTTACAACAGCGCCATCCAGTTCCGCTGTAAGCTATGAGGCTTGTGTTACGGATACTAGATTGTTGATATACTACATATATAACTTTTAAATAAATACATATTATAAATATAAACACCCATGACTGGAGTACAAACATTCGTGCTCAACAAATGAATGTCCCCAGCGGGACTCGAACCCGCGACCGCTGGCGCAGAAAGTAGTGTCACTACCAACTGAGCCAAACGAATATTTACAATAATATAATTGTTAATATTTTATAATAATATAGTTAGTCATTAATGAGAGTTGTCTAACAGAGTTAAATTAGTATCATAGTATATCGTATACATACTTGTACTCTCCAACCTCTTGACGGCTTGAGCAGCATTTAAGTACCATTTCAATAAAACTATAAATATAACCAATAGTATAGAAGTCGGAATGAGCGTCCAGGGAAGAGCCAAAGCATTCAAAACAAGCACACTTAAAACGAACAGATACATTTGAATGGTTTCTAGTATGCTACGAGGTAAAAGTTCGTCTAGAGCTCCCATGTCTTTTGAGAATCTATTCAGAACACGACCTATACAATAAAAAAATATAATCAGAAAAAAGGAAAAATAACATCAAATCAAATTGGAAATACTATTCTTAAATATCGTACTTTTTTACTCATGATTGGTACAAACAAAAATCAATTGCCACATGAATAACGGAGGCATCACTTCTAGACCAATTTGGCTGAAATCTTTATCATTGTCTTTTTAATTGTCAGAACAAGGTGTGTGTGTTTGTATTGAAGATTTTTTCAGAGAAGTGGGCGGATGGAATTTTTGATAAAGTCACAAAACAAAAAGAAACATATTATAGATGTTAACCAACATAGCAAGTATCTACTAACTAACATATAATAAAATCGTAAAAAAAGTACATCTTTATGTGAAACAATTAAAAAGTTCTAGGTATGGTTTGAAAAATCCTGCAATAGTGTGTATCTTCTAAGGTACACTCACAATATCTTATATTAACGCACATAATACTTTAATACTTAGTAAACTATATTATCTATATATATTATACCTGAAATATAATTAAATAAAATTTTCAACCATTTACCACTTTACAACCTTATTTCTTACTTTCTAACATATATCTACTAATAAGACATAGGTATGTGCCAGTAAGTCTGTCTGTTGCCTTTTTATATTTAACCGCTTTTCAGATTTCGATACAATTTGGCGAGGATATTATAACTAAGAGAACGGAATAAGGTTAGCTTTAATCCCCGCCCTACTTACCACGCGAGCGAAATCGCGGACAAGATCCTTTAATAGATGGTATTATTTAGAAATATCGACGAAATTTATTTAAACTCTTTCTATAAACACTGTTTGAGAAAATATTAATTTAATATATAAAATTATTGAACAATAAACAATAACTTGCATTAATAAATTTAAAAACAAATACTTAAAATAAAAATATTATATTAAATTAAACAAAAATTACTACTTCTTATTATTCTTAGTTACTGTTAAAGGTTGCCATAAGCACGTTTTAATTACATTATGGTAAGTCTGTGTCATTCATAAACATAAAGCAATCTTAGAGCAGAAAATTTAACCTTTATTTTTGTTGTAAGTTAAGATAGTACCTTTAACGAATAAGTATATACAGGTTAATCATACAATATCAATGCGAAGGAATGATATAGGTATGAGTAAGTATATTATTAATTCTGAGATAAGTACATTCTTAAATAGGTATTTATAAACAATACCTTTTTTATAATTAATAAGAAATCCATGATAAAACTATAAAACAAAACAAGGATTTTATCGAGTATTGTGCTACTTTGTAAAATAGCTATATGGGGATAAATAGGAACTAATTGAAAAAAATGTATACTATTAAAAAACTTTTCTCTTTTCTAGAGAGACACTAGACAGATAACGTAAAGTTACGTGAGAATATGATTAAACTTAATAACTTACCTGAAGGGTTTCTGTCAAAAAACCTCATGACAGCAGCGAGCAAATTCTTGAACATAACATTATGTAAGTTTTGAGAAGCGCGCATCGTCATTATAACGAAGGCCAGTATTCTAGCGTGTGTCATGATTATTATGAACAAAACGGCGACTCCATAAATCAAGAGATATTGACCAGTGGTTAGAGGGCCTATTTGTGTACCCAGACCGGGATCTAAAATCAAATTTATTGCTTGAAGACTTTTTTTACAGTTGGGAAATATATTAACGCATACCACCTGTAGAAAACAGGTGGTTATGTGGAACTCAATGGCCTAAAGCCAGTACTACCCACTAAACCTAACTGGAGGTCACCCCTCTTAACAGGGCGTCGCAGGATCGCTTGCGCATTCAGATACGACGCCCCAACGGTGCCAAAAGGGGCATTTTATGTGTACAGTGTAAAGTAAAAGTTACTTATTCCTTTAACATCAAAAACCCTAAAAGTCCTTCTTGTTTGTTTCATAAATTTATAATAATCTTAGTTTCCAATTTATAACGGAGTGACTCGAACTCATCGTCGACTTGACTTCGAGTATTCTCAAGCTTTGCTTAATGCATACGTCAAGTTGTATTTAGTAACTTTGCTGTGTTGATCTTATTACAGTATTAACTGAATGAAGTTTATATTGTGAAGGTTTATATTATTCAATAATTTGTTCTTTGTTTCTATGCTATATAGACTACAATTTCTCAAATGATTGAGCTACTTACCAGGTTCTTCTCCTGTAGGTAATGATGACTCATAATTATCTACTTGATTTGTCCTAATGAAAACAAAAGTCAGTAGTAATATATTAAAAATTTAGAGCAAATGGAAAAAAATGAGAATGTAGTAAAACAAGTGTCTATTCTTAGTTTATTTCAAAATTATGTTTACTAGTGCATGTATACTTATTAGTTATTCTTTTAGCTTAATGTTTGATTGCGTTCTTTACTTTAACTTTAGTTCAAATTGTTTAGGCAGCTCATGCCGAGAAAGCGTCTCAACGGTCAGTGTTTTTCGATTTCAATTATGATTTCTAATATTATAATCTTTTTCTTTATAAAAATAGCCTATAAACCTGACCGCAATGTAAGCTATTACTTGAAGAAATTTTAGATTCGCTTCAGTACTTTCAGAGGTATAATTTACTTTATAGATGATGCAGTGTACTTCACTCCAACAAGTTGAATGATACTTAGCATATTAAAACTAATCATCAACATCATCAGCCCTTTTTAACGTTCCACTGCTGGGCACGGGCCTCCCTCTGTACTAGGGGAATCAGGCCATAGTCCACCGCGCTGGTCCAGTGCGTGTTGGCGGACTTCACATGTCTTTCGAGAACTTGCTAGGTTTTCCCAGACATGCAGGTTTCCTCACGATGTTTTCCTTCACCGTAAGACAAATGGTAATCATAAAAAAAAAGATTCGCACATGAAAATATCAGAGACCCGGATTTGAACCCGCATCATTTGGTTATCCAAGCGAGCGCGTTGCCGCTGGGCTACCACTGTCTTATTAAGATGAAAATATAAGTTTAAGTTGTGTTAAAATAAATGAATTAAAACTAATAATGTTACTAAAATCAATATACCAAAAACTGAGCCAATAATCTGAAAACGTTGCTCCAGCCTGTGTCAGTAATAAACTGAAAACAGCCATAAATAAGATGAGCCATGACTGGACAGATTGGAGATAGTGTTGTATCACTGCCCATTTGAGGTTGCCTTTGGCGCGCTCTTCAGCTTCTAATACTTGTTCTATTTCGTTCTTTTTGGGATTATCGTCACTTTTAGTAGATATGCGTGACATACCGTGCTGTAACACTGGTCTACGATCGTCCTTAAAAAATATCATTATTTCAAATACTATATTATACAATACGTAAATGATCAATTGTATTAAGTATAATACATGAAGATCAAGATGTTCATGAATTCTTTGTTACATGACTCGCGTTATTATTTTTGCTTTATTCAATATATCAGCGTTAATAAATATTTAACTTACTTTTAGGACGTTTCCTTCATCACTGACCTCTTTTTTATCCAATACCAAAGAAGAAAACTCTATTTCTGATTTAACTAAGTCCTCATACGAACCCATATTTTTAATCGAACCCTATAATCAGTAAATTATAATTATTTTCCTATGATTCAAACACAGACAGACAGAAAATATAAAGGTAAAAATAACATTACAATACCTCATTCAAAACTATAATAAAATCAGCGGCCTTCAGGAAATGTACTTGATGCGTAACTAAAATGCGTGTTCGTTCACTCAAAAACGTTTGTATACATCCTTCGAATAACTGGCGACCAACGTTAGCGTCCACAGCCGATAATGGATCATCTAATAAATATATGTCAGCCTAAAATTTTCAAACGAGCAAAGGTAAGCTTTTGATATATTACACCTAACTAAAATAAATAAATCAACCCCAATTACATAACAATAAATTTAAGCGAGTAGACTTTTAGTAGACTATAATTTCATCAAAATCCTTCCAGTCGACTTAAAATGAAGAAGTAACAGACATCCACACATACATATAAAAACAAGTTTTCGTATTTTTAATACACCTAGCTATAATATTTTTCTCATATAACTTTCATTTCTTAGTTACATGACAAGCTGTTGAAATCAATTTGGCCGAGGCGATGTCAGTAGTTGCACCTGGCAGGCACAGATTGCATATCGCTCATATTGACTTTCATGAAGATAGGTAAGTGGATTGGACCTGTTACATTATTATTTGTAGTTTGCATAATATGTAAATTTTATTAAATTCCTTTGTTGTGGTGTAACAAATAGTAGCACGGGAAGTTATATTTTATACCAGACATTTTGTATATCTAAGTTTTTATTCTCTTCCAATGTGAACTATATACATGGCATTAAATTTAACTAATACCTAGTAATAAAATTTCGCAAAACAATCGAAGTTTGCACGCCGCAGATTACGCTAAACTACGCTAATATTAACTTTTAACACTTATCATACCAATCACAAAATAAATATCAATATATAAATTATTTCTGATTTAATTAAAAGCTTTGAATCAGTGATCCAATAATAATTCTTGAGAATATGTGGGATATTCTTACTAGTTACTATTTTTGCGTCCAGAACAAAATTTAATTCCAGGATAATTTCTTTTCTAGCCCTGAAGATACAAAACGTAAGATTATATTTTTAATATCAAATGTCATGAAGGTTATGATTTATGAAGTCTTACTTAATAAATATAAGCTATATACAATGTAGAAGAAATATTGTTCTTAATCGGTCTGTTAGTTACAGAGACTAGCGTGTACAAACAAACAAATTCGTAATTTTTATATATTATGAGTACAACCACAAGTATACAGACAATTATTATTAATACTCACTTCTCTATATATTGCTCTTGCTAAGTTAATCCTGGCTCTCTGCCCTCCCGATAATGAGACGCCCCGTTCTCCCACTAACGACAGGTCGCCGTATGGAAACTGTTTAAAATCTGGTACTAGCGAGCACACTCGGCATACCTTACGTAATGACAGTTAATAATAATATTAATTAATTATATTTCATAAATATTTCAAAATTGTGCTTTATAATCAGATTTGGCGAAGTACGGATCTTAGAAACAAGATTTTCTTACAATATAATTTTTTCTAATTACATGTCAAATGAAATTAACAAAATTTTTATACACATTTTTTTCTATTAAACTTACTTACTTAGAGACAAAATATTGATGGAGAGAATGTGGCAAGGTAAGACCAAAGATAAATAGCATGTCGTGTCACAGAGTGAAATCATTTCCCTGCATCTAACAACTTCCGATATAATTATAGAATAATTGCAGAATATAAAACAATTTTAATTTAATATAAAATGGCAAAAGGAAAATAGTTATTGGTTTATTAACTTTACTGGTAGGCATAATACCAATTGAAAGTCAACGTGTCGTTTAAAATACAAATATCTAATTTCTAGATTTTTTGAAATAAACCATTAAAAGAAAGCTTTAAAATGTAAAGATAGAACCTCACCTCCTTATATCGAGCAACATCGTACGGTAATCCAAATAAAATATTTTCTCGCACCGTCGCAGGGAACAGCCACGACTCTTGACATGCGTAAGACAAACTACCTTTGACACTCAAATTACCGGAGATCACTGGAAGTTCCCGAAGCAAAACTTGTAACAGTGAAGACTAAAAGTTTACGAAAAAGGATTTAATGAATACTTATTCTTATTTTGTAATATGTTTAAGTACATTATTTTATCAGAATATGTATTTTAATTATATTTGATTTAATACGAATGACCTAAACCGGAAAGCTCAAGTTAAATTATTTTTTGTCAATTACATCAAATATTAGCTACATTTAAACTATAGAAAATTTTTTATGCCCAACGCAACATGGGAATAATGCATATAAGCAAATAGCAGGTTTAGATTCTAGAAACTATTACATATATAAGTATAACTTTCCAAATATATTCAGAACATAAACTTTTCAGAATGTACAAATAAAGCTCCATAAATTTATATTAGGAATATCAAAATAAAAATTAAAACTTACTTTCCCGGAACCAACAGGTCCCACGACAGCACAAAGTTTTCCTTTCTTTAGGTACATATTAATGTTATTTAAAGTCATTTCTTCCGGGCTTTTAGTAGCATCCCAGGAAGCGCATACAGACGATAACTGTATTATTCGATTTGATACAGTTGGTAAACCGGGTGTTACTAGAAATAATTTAGATATTAAACACTAAACTCACTTTGTTAACTGACGCAATATACTGCAATATTAAAACTCCTCCTAACATATATCTATTTCATCAAATACTAGCGACTCGCTCCGCTCGGGTTCGTCCCACTCCCTAGATACGTTTACACATATATACATAAATATCTATGTATTAACAATATCTCTGACCCCATAGGTTGACTGGAAGAGATCTCTGTTAGACATAAGTCCACCTTTGCCCTCAACTTCTCTGTTATGTTTGTTTTTTTTTCATGTGCATATATAGTTGGCCGACTATTTTGTTTGAAGGCAATCGTATTGCACATCAAACTTTTTAGTCGGCCGTACCAAATTGTTCTAATGAGCGCACTTCCATACATCCCCATACTAATTCAGTAACCAACCAAACTATAGGCCGATCGAAAGTTCGATGTCTGCGTAGGAGCCTCCGAGGAATTATGCATAAAACATCCTTTACATAAAAACTTACCGATGGAGGGCCTAGCATTTTCAGTAATAGAGTATTTCCGCACTACTATTGAATTAGAGTCTAAAGTCGGTGATTTCCAATTAAACGTGACGGGATTAGTCGATTTATCATTTTTCGATAATACTGCCAAATCTTCCCTTTCATCTAAAATTATTTGACTTTTATAGTAACAGATCTAACCGTAATTTCAGGTGAGTTAAGATCGTCAAAGTGTGCTGTGCGAATAATTCTTTTTAATTTAAAAATTTAGTTAATGATTGTATGTAGTGTATTTCGTAGGTTATTTGTAGACTAACGTCTGCGCGTTCAGATTAGATCGCTTTTGACGTTCCATTGTTTCAGTAAATAGAATAGATTAATATTTGCTTGAATAATACATTTGAGCTCATTGTATATGAATGTGAGATTGGTAACATTAAGTAGGATATCTAACCCACCAAAGATAAGGAAATATATTCATTTACAAGTTTCCACGAAACGTTTGGCTCAGTTTGTAGTGACCCTGTGCTGTGTCGCGGATTCGAGTCCCGCCGTGGGTATTCATTTCTTGAGCATTATACTACAACAGTATACAATCATTGGTGTTTATATTTATAATAAGTATGTATTTAAAGTTATATACGTGTAGTGTATCAACAAATCTTGTATCCGTAACATAAGCCTCGTAGCTTACCACGGAACTAGATGGCACTGTGTGTAATAATGTCTCAACATAATTATATTATATTTAATTAATTACTTATAAGCTATACTTTACTATATATTTACTATACAAGTTGACCTTTACAAGGACATTATCATGACGTGCAGGCTATAGGATTATAATACATTAGAATTAATTAGAATTATTTACAAATACATTGTAACATTTCTATTGTATGAAATTAAATAATTAATTATTATCAATGTGCCACCTGATAATGAATTATAAAAAAAAACCTATGTTTGATTCTGGCTCCTGCTACATTACATCGTCTTAGTAGCGTCTAGTTACCAATATGAGTACTAGTTTTAGTTTATAGTAGTGTTTTTAAGTATTAAAAATTATTACCTACCCATAATGAGGACATTTTGTATACGTGTTAAAGACACTTTTAATTCTGAAAGGCTGGCTATTGCAAGCGGTAAAATAAAGGTCAAATTTATTTGCACAATACCGAGAAATACTTTAATGGGGTATATCTGAAAGGAAACAATTAAATAGATTTAAAAGTCAATACGTATAAATTTGAAATAATAATTATTCTTTATAAAATCACGAAAATTATTTACTAATTTAGGAAAATACACAACAATAACATTCAATACAAATTATACCATACCATATCCGCCCTTAGCATTGCTCCAGATAAAATAATAGTCAAAGATGTGATGAACAATGTACTGCGTTCTGCAAACATCATAAATCCCAAGAACACACTTCGTACGAAAATAGACTTTCTGAGAGCGCTGAGTTCAAATGCGCGAGCTACTTCTACAACGCGCTGGAATGATTTCTCCCAGGCATACATTTTAATAACCTGTTAGAAATTAACTTTCAATAATGTTGTGTTAACGGTGAGTGAAATCATTCATAAACAGTCATCAAAATTGTGAGAAATTTTATTTACCTATTAATTTATTTGAGAAAAAAAATTGCAATAAAACATTATGAAATGCCATAAAAGTTGGATATTTTGTTACTGAAATAGTATAACGGATTTGGATTAAACATTATCATTAGCAAGTATTTTACTTTATTTTTGTACTTACTTGTATCCCATTAATGATTTCTCCCATTAACTTTATTCGCTTGTCAGTTCTCTGAGCTACTGTTCTTCTAATTACAGCCGTAAACTTTGTCAAAACCGCTAAATAAAAATATTTATATGATTTGATGATTTTTAACGCAATATATTAAAAAAGACATAGTTAGAAATTAAAGAAATATTAATACCTTGTACAGGAAGAATAAAAAGCACTACACCAAAAAGACCAACAAAGGGAGCGTAGCCCCCGGCTTCATACAGGAAGTACAAAACTATTGCCAACTGTAACGGCACCAACCACAAATAATGCAGGAACATAAAGGCCATATCGAAGCGAGCTATATCATTAGAGAGGAGGTTCACTACCTTTCCTGCTGCTATTTCGTTGATAGACGTCTGGCTTATTCGTAGTATCTAAAAATATATAATTATTTAACTTTTGCTGTAATTTCTTAAATTATTTTCATATTCTATATAATATAGTTTAACCAAATAATCCATCTTTTAATTATCACAAATCCATATTTTATTTAACTATTTATGGATATATAAACCATAATTATGTAATAATAAAAACATACAATACAACAAATAAGACATAAAAACATTTTTTTTTAAATAAGTCAATTAATCTGACATAGGTACTTAATTCAGTCTCTTTACCTTCCTATATATAAGAGATGAAGTTGCAATCTTCATTTTCAAGCTAAAGCGATTCACAAACAAACTGTTATGGTGTTGAGTCATGAGGGCTATGAAATTAAGCACTAACATTCCGATTGCATAATATCCAGCTTCTTCTTTAGTTATTGACTGGCTGGCATTAGCAGACCAGTAGGAGAGAAGTTGGGCAAATAATAAGGGTTGAATAGTCCTGTAAAAATATTTTCTTTATTAATCGTCTTCAATAACAAACAACCTATTTATAAATACGAATTTGATTACGAAACATTTTGTTATTGTGTGCGTATAATATATTGAGCGTGTATATCTATTTATACTTACTTACGACACGTTATATTTTCGAAGTAATTGTAATATTATATTTTTATTTAGTTTAATCTATCTTATACGCAAAATGTATACTAATACCTTGCTGCAGTATTTACTAGAAGTAAAGCAGCACCAGGAAGATACGATAGCCAATACGCCTTAAGGAGTGCTTTCATTAATGAAGGATCTCTACTTTCGCGTAGAGCTATACTATATTCTTCTAACCAATATCTAAATGAAAAGAAAGAATATTTACTTATTGTGATTTTATTAACAAGGGTTGTGTTGCACAAGAAAACTTTTCTGTTTTTTTAGTACACTACTTTAATTGAAAATGCGAAGTATAATTTACCTTTCAAATTTGTCACCAAGTTTTTCAGAGTCATATTGCTTGGTGGGTACAATAAGATCAGTTTCTTCTACATCTCTTTTGTTACCTTTATAAAATACTGGGCAGACCCAACATATAAAAATTCTTGATATTATATTAGGTTTATTTCTTATTTTATTTGCGTCACTTTCTTTAACGTGTTTTCTTTCACTTTCATCCATATTATAGAATGTTTGTCATGTAACTTTATATAAAATATCACTTACAGCTTAATTCAACAGTAAACTATGCTACTTTTTTGGACGTCTCGCACATTACTACACGCCAATAATTGAAGCTACTGATAACAGCTATAATCATTTTTGTATTATCTATCCGTAGTATCATTTCGTCATATTATATACTATCTATAATTTATATTATTAGTAACTATAATAATTCAGTGGTACAATTTTAAAATATCTATATCATGGATCTTTTCTCTAACTACTTAAAAGAACTCAAGATACATACGAGTAGATAGTCATCGTTTCAAAAGTGTCCTTAAAAACTTAAAAAAAGAACTAAATATTTTCATTTTCGATATATAAGCTAAGTATTTTTGGAACTTAAATGTAAATTAATTATTTGTTTAATTATAGATTACTAAGTAGTATAAAAAAAATTATTTTATTGTTGTATAATTTGTTTTGTACTGATATACGACTCATAAATCATAATTGTTTATTTGGAACTACTTATAAGAATAATAGGTAGATATACAGAACAGTGTAGGGTATATCTTATTTAAATAGAGCCGTTAACGTTGAATGCGCTCTTTTTAATTGTTGTTTTTTGTATTTAGTGCCAATATAATTTATATGAATATGTTTTGATAAAAAAATACCTGTTGTCAAGAGTAGTAAGTAAGGACTACTTAATGTTTTTTAAAAAAAAATATTCATTCGTAAATCGACTGTGAATTACTACAACTGATTAAATTTAACATACCCTCTCGCATGCCCCGGAAAGGTACATATAATTTGTTTTATATTCCGACATGTAGAACGAATTTAGGTTATCACGACGCTATACCAAGGATCTGAGTAGACAGTTCAATACACTTTCTAAAGAACACGAAGAACTGGATATATATGTTCTACTAACTTTTTTCTATTTAAAATAAGTATTACCATATTTATAAATTGTCAACCTTAGTATAATTATTCATTGTTATGTTTGTTCTGCCTAATTTTTTTTGTTTCGTTTATTAGTTTAATTTTTTTAATTTTGTTTTCATTTTAATTTTTGTTTACTTAGTCACAATAGAAAAATAAGCAAGCTGTAGTCTCCTATGATTGAAGAAGCACACATATTGTGTTTTATAATACCTAACTTTTGTATTTTTTTAAAGTAACGTGTGTATTCTTTGTTGGAGACTCTTATGAAAATAAAATAAAACAAGGAATAAATTCACTATTGAATTTCATTTTTAACTTAACATATATCTTTAAATATTTAATGGCAAAAACCATTACAAAATAAATAAAGACGTTCTTAATAGTAATAAGATATTATGATCTCATTATCGAAGCGATTTTTTTTTGGTTGTATTAACACAACCTGAAATTAAATAACCTCCCCGTTTTGGAAGTCGGTTAAAACAGCAACCGTGCAACTACGGCATATCAATTACTTATATAAATTAAAGAGTATTGTACAAAGGGTTTAAATTATATTATGTTTTACATATTTTTATGTGAAAATGTAAAAACCAATTGCAGTTCGTAAGTGTCGTTAAAACTCAAAAACACGAAAAATTTTGTTTAAATTTTATGATTAATAATAATTAATAATTCTTAAATCCTCCAAGAATAAAAAATAGGGAAAACTAAAATAAACACACACATGGAAATGCGAAAATTTCAGAACCGTTTATTTTGTATGGAAATTTCTAACACATAAAACAAAGAACAAAGAAAAAGGTAAAGGTAGGGTGAATCTCTAATATAATATAATAATTATATTTTAAATGTAGATCATATCAGAGTTCTGAGTGAACCGGACAAAGTGTAGCTATTGCATCACATGTACATTTAGATTCAATTATTTTTTTCTCAATGTCTTCAATTAACATTTTTACGTGACAAACAGGAACCATTTTGCAGGTACAATTTTCAGAATCTGTTTCTAAATTAGTATCAGAGTAGTTAGACTGTTCACCTTTTTTATACTTTATACGTTTATCAGCATAAACGTATAAGGAGTCGTAAAGCAAATGTTTGTCATATACCATATCAGTGTGATAATTCTTGATCTTATTAAATTGTTTCTCACTGCAATCGTGCCAATGTGAACAATCTACATTGTGTATATTAGCATCAATACTATCATTGTTAATCGCACTCGCCTCATCACATACAATACTACGGTTTTCTTCAGACTTTATTAAAACAATATTTTCATAAGTATAAGTGGAGCTTTCTTTATCGCAACACTTCATATCTTCCTTTGCTTGCTTAATTTGCTTTTTATCCAAAACCGAATTATCATCTTGCTCATTAATATATATGGGTTCAGATTTCACTTCATTTGGCGCTATAGGCATAATGTATGACATTTTTTTAGGAAAACGTTCATTTGGTAACGATTTCAACATTAAATCAATTTTTTCATAGTTAGTATTGACCATAGACTTTATACAATGGCATTTTCCCAGAGCACGATCGCATGAACAATTCAATGTATATCCGAAATAAGGATAATCCGGCCTTTTTTCACCTAAAAAATTAAATTCTACAACACTTTTTTTTAGCGACGTTGACACTTCTAGATTAGGTGACTTAGATACATCATCACTTACGTTTCTGGAGATTAGTGTTATAGTTTCATATATATTCGAAATAGGTTCAGTACACACATTTACTAGAATTTCTTTTGCTAAATGGTGAGACATGTTAATTGGATTTCGACAAGCACAGTCTGTCACGTTCACATTTCTCAATTCACAAGAAACATTTTTGTCTACCGTATTCAAAATTTTGAAATCATTATACATAACCTCACACGATTTATTATCAGGAACATTACAAAACACTTGACTGCTTATATCCCCTTTACGTTTCGTTTCTTTAATACCGTCTTCACTATCTTTTACCTGTACATACATTTCAGTATATCCTTGATGTATGGGAGACGTTTGTTGATCCAAATATGTCTGTTTAAGATTATTATGAATATATTTTTCTTTTAATCGTTGAAAATCATTTTCTATTAAAATATTCACTTTTTCTAATACTTTAGGTAAAACAGGATTTTCATTCTCATCGTTGGAATCGCATGAGCATTGAACTCGTTTAATTTTTACTTTCAAGTACTCTAGTAATAGACCATAGGCTCGGGACCACCGCATCTCGTTACCACATAACCCAGCGCACGAGGAAGGCAGAGGATTCGTACTTTCTGAAATAACTTGTTTAACTTTTTGTAGAATAGAAGTAAAGAGTTCTCGTTTCTCCTGGCGAGATATACATGTAAATTCACACTTACGTTGAAGTTCAGCTAATTTTCCCTTTAAGTGTTCTTCCAATAAATTAAAAGCATTTACTTCTAAATCGTTAGATACTTCTATCATTATATTATTCTTGTCACAACAAATACACTTTGATTCTTCATATTCCTTTACATCCGATATGGTATTCGTTACCATATTTTGCTCAAAGTGGTCCTTTTTTATTTTTTGAAATAGTTCTATATTATCATATACGTTTACATTACATTTTAATCTTTTACTACTATTAGATTTTACTGGAAATTTCTCATAATAGTTTTCAAAATAATCTTTAAGTACAGTTTTGCTTTTCACATTTACTACTTTACGGCTTTTGTTAGTATTAAAGATTTCATTTGTATTTGTCACAGTAACTCCTAAAAATTTAACGTCATAATCGCCAGAAGAAAATATATGAGACTTTTTTATTGTTTCACAAATTAATGAATCATGTACACTTTTTTTGTTTTTTTTGCACTCAAAGTCATGAGATTGAAGTTCTTGTTCAACTGAATAAATCTGTGACTCATTTTGCAGAACCAACTTCTTATTTCCAGGAATGTTATGATTTGATGTATAATTTATTTCTGGAATTTTAACGCACGCACAAAAATCAGTGTTGTGACATGTATATAGATCGTATAAAGACTCATCATTACCTTTGCCATAATTAATACTGTTGACGTATTTATTTGCAATACATTTGCAAGTATTATCATTACTTTTATCCAAATCAATTGCGCCGATATAGTCAGATTCAGTTTTAGGTGGTAATGTATTATAATCAGTGTTTTTATCACGAATGTTATTACTTGAACTATATCCCATCATGGAAAATATTGGAAGTTTTTCCATAACTTTTCTTGACTTATTATTGTTTAACTCAATCTCACTTGTAATTAAATTACTTTGTGCATTTGTTGAATTTAATGGTATCTTATTATAATTGCTTTTTTGTTCCTTCTGATTCCCAGTTCCTTCCGAGTTACCTTTAGAATTGTTCTTTAGACCGGCTCTCCACTTCGCTAAATCGTACAATAGATTATCTATAGATGTATTAGAAGGCAACTTATGAAAGCAAACACATTCACTAGTACAGAGAGGATTGCTAGGAAATGTATTTATCGGCGACATATTATATCCTTTTTTTGATGATGAAAATTTTATCGGTTTTTGTTGTTTTACAATAGGTGTATTTTTCGGCAGATCTCTTTTTGGCTTAAAAGTTTTTAAACTTTTTTGCCTGTTATCTAGTGTTAATTTATTTGATTTTTTATCAGTTTCACATAAACATAAGTTGACAGCAAATGATTGGTCTCTTTTTTTGAAAATTTTACCGGGATCTCTTCCGATGTAACGAAATCGCTGATTAAAGCTTTCCTTCTGAGACTTTTTTTTCTTTATTGTATTTTCTGTTTCATAACATTTATCACAATCTAATTTATCTTTTTGTACATCGACATCTTTAGTACCTTTATTGTTTTTACTTGAAGAAGCAATGTTATCCGGTTTCTGAAAAGAACAAAGATAGCACATTTTTCCAAATTCCAATTGAAGAACTTTGGGAAAAAAGACTCCTAGTTTATTGGTATAAATATACGTTAAAGAGCATGCATCTATGTCCATACATATATGTATGTAAATGCATGTGTAAATATGCAAATATATGTATGTGTAATCATGTCTACGTATAGTCGCTGTGTACAATTTATATCTAATAATAGCATAACATTATTTTTTATTACAGTAACAAGCATAGCTGGGCATTAACTCGTTAATCCGTTAATCGTTAATTAACGAAGTTAACATTTCGATTAAAGATTAACTTTTAAGTTAACCTAGAAAAAATTTAACGAACTCGTTAACTTCCGTTACATTTTCTCAAGTCCGTTAATCGTTAATCCAGTACCTACTCTTTACCAAGCACCACGTCGCGTCGAGTAAAAGGAAACCAGGTACCTAAGTAAAATTTAGTAGGTAAGGTTGTCAATGCGTGTTCACGTGCCGGGCGCCCGGTAGGCATCTGCGTCAGTCTGACACCGTGTGGGCCTCCTGACCCAGTGAAACAGGACGAACTGCATCCACTTTCGCCAGGCCAGCCTCTGGGTTTCCCAGTTGCTCCCTCCATCGCGGGATCACGGCCTCGTCAGCTAGACGGGAGGGATCCCACATTGGAAGTTTCCCGAGCGCACGCTCACTCGCCCGAAACTTGTACACTTCGACGAGTACCTCTGCCTGCGCCTGGAGTACCCAGGGTGAAACGCCCTCCAGAAGGACACCGTGCGTCATCCCCCTATTGCCTTCACCACCAGGACTTACTGAGTAACTGCACAATTGGACCCCGTTGCACCATACAGTGCCAAGGACCTCACATTCTCAAAACCGGCAAAGAGATTCAATGGCTTCTATCAGTATCGGGGTGAACTGGTCTGGGAGAAATGAAAAAGTAACGTCCAGCGTCCGTCCAGGGCCAGAGAGATGTGCCTCATGATAGCGAAGTGGCTCTTGTAGAGTCTCAAACGGCTGGGTATTGAAGGCGTTGAATTGAGCCTCTGAGAAGCCCGGTCCCACCTCCTCAAAATGCTGAGAAGCTTTTAAGTTCCAGAACCCAAATCAACAGATTTTATAAGTAGATCATTATTATTACAATGATATAAAAATACAATTTTAATCACGTGTTAACGGATTAACGATTAACGTTAACTTGCGTTAAATCTTTCGAAATGTAACGCTTTAACGTTTAACGAAGTTAAATTTTTTAAGTAACGGATTAACGATTAACGAGTTAATTATTTGTTTAACGGTGCCCAGCTATGGACTAACAAGTTAATTAACTATTAGTTTTATTTAGAGGTATGAAGGGGAATGATGGTAACATCTTCGGACGAATCTTTCGTATAATTGTGATAGAACTACACTTATGCTTTTGCTTCGACGTCAACATTATATTTTTTATGACGTTCACTTATAATATTCTGAACTTAAACATACCACGTAGTAGGTACTCTGAGTGATCATTTAAATTGGAATAGATAAATGTGTTATCTTACCTTAACTTATCTTTTTCTCCAATATTTATATTTTAATTAAGCCTTGTAGTTAATATTTAGAATAGATCTAACTATACTTACCGCCGCCTTTAGAACTTTTTTCGTAATCTTGTCCTCCATATGATATAAATCTTCTTTTTTAACAGAATCCTTAATGAAGAAATAAAGTAAAACTTATGTAATTAGGGATATGTAATCTTTTTTAATGTTATGAGTACGTTTTGTTTGTTAATTTATTTACAGTGGTAGTGACATGCTTGTTACCTTCGGGTAGCAGCCGAATGGGCCGGCACGCCCTGTATAGTACCGCTCTCTCACAGAAGATCGGCGTGATGTGGCAGCTATGCTGTCGCGTTTCGTCCGGTAAGTGAGAGTCCGGGAGGCTCACTCCCCATACCTACCTCCTTCCCTCCCTCCTCCCTCCTCCCTCCCTCCTCCCGCCTCCCTCCCTCCTCCCTCTTCCCTTCCTCCTCCCTCCTCCCTCCCTCCTCCCTCCCTCCCTTTCCTAAAAGGCCGGCAACACATCTGCAAGGCCTGTGTTGCAGATGTCCATGGGCGGAGGTGATCACTTCCCATCAGGTGAGCCTCCTGCCCGTTTACCATACATAACCATTTCATATTTGTACCATAAAAAAATAGGTTTGAAAAAATGAGATATTTTTAAACCCTTTTTTTGTTAACGCTGGGGAAATTATATCCGTGGTACAACGCGTTTAACATGGTCTGTATGACATTGACAAAAACTTTTCACTTCACTCTTACTTCTTTTACTTCTTGCTTACTTATTCTTCTAGTTTGATTGCAAATTAATATTCAATATTCTTTTATTAAAATATTGTTTACGTTCAACCTACGTTGCGTTGTAGTACTTGCAACGTCAAACTAGAACTTTAATTTATTTGGCAAATCAAATAATATTCAAGTAGCAGCTCTTATAATTCAAATAAAAAAATCAGTTACTTGTTGTATAATTAGATCGATACTATAGTAGTTAATTCGTATTGCATTGGAAAGTTTTTCTTCATATAAAATTTATGTGAAATAATAAAAAGTTCTTACCTTTTTGAGATTTTCTATTTGAAGTCTAAGCTGAGTCACGTCCTGTATAGTCCGCTTTAAATACGATGCTGGTTTATCATTTGTTTTTCGGTTATTGGTAATAGAATGGGGTGTCTTTACAACACATGGAAATGCAGTCGCTAGAAAACAGAATAAGTATATTGTACGTACTAAACTGTTTCAGGCATATATGATATATTATTATTCCTTTACTTATTTTCAAATATGTTAAGCCAAAACAATGCGTAATAGATACGGATTATTAATTAATAGCCAGTAAAATATCCAAAGAATATAATATAAAAAATGTATTCAGTGAATAATAAACTTTAGTTATCGTGGAAACATCCACCTTTAATTCCTTCTAGATCGAAACGATACATACCGGCAATTACTACAAGAGGCAATAAATATAATCGATCGCTCATGTTTATTGCACGACTGCAACTTACAAGGAAAAATTATAAATATTTACTATTATAAAGTAAATATTAATTATAGTCAAATAGTAAATTATTATATAGTCATTTGTTATAAGTGTTGATTTCTTTGCCTACTCTTTACCTACGTAGAACGAAAAGATCAATTTGTGATTTTCTTATACGAAATGTTACAGAATTTTAACTAAAATAGTGGACTGCCGTAAGCTTTATTTCTCGTAATATAGGGAATGTCAATGAATCATTATAAAACTTCTGAAATGTGTTTAAACGGCAAATAGAAAAGAAACAGTAAATAGAAATGTGTTATAAAATTTTTGTATGTTTGTCTGTGATCATCATAAGAAAACCACTGGACAGGTTTCGATGAAACTAGGTATGATGCTAGCTGGTTATTCAAGTCAACATATAGAATACTTTTTAATGCAGGAACATATCACATCTCTGGGAAATCTACGCTTACAGTTAAAAAGAAATCTAGTAAATAAGAAAAACTAATTAAAAACTCATTTCAATAGTTTTAATAAAGATTCATTGACTTTCCCTGGATTCCGAGCTTTTCCATTAATTGTGGTTTTACTATAGTCTGCTGACACCGTCCTGGGGCCGACACATGTAAAAGCATTGCATCTTTGATACTAAAATAACACACTTATTGGTAAACGACAGGAAAGACAAAAATTTCCTGAATTAGCCTATCTTAATTACAATAGGTACATGTAACCTCCGAGTTCTTTCGTACAAAAAGTAAGCTATTTTTCATTAATTAATTGAGACGTCATTTCTTCAAAACATTTTTTTATAAATATTTCGTTCCCTTTTCAGTATTAAACAATTTCTTAAGTTGGGACATTTATCGTTTTGATTCGCTACATATACATAATATTATATATAGATTTGATTTTAAAAAAATGTTTAATATAAAACTCACGTTGACTTTTGCATTGACAAGGTGAAGGTTCTTTAGAGACTATATCTTTAGAGTTATTAGTAAGTTGCTCAGGTCTCTCATTATAAAGGTGTTCTGCCAACTTTGTAGTTAATTTCTGAGCACGATGCTCTATCGCTCGCTCCTGCCACCCTTCATCCATTTTATCATATTCGGGATTTGTCCGAACTTGATTCGCGCAGGATTTGCCGACCCACTATAAAACATGACAATAAATATAATTAACAAGAATCATATAAATATAATTAAATGCAAAAAAAAACATATTCAGCGCATTTTATCGCACACTTTAAATAAATTATACAATGCCGTTTCTTAGTACCGCAATAATATGCATTGTTACGTAATGGCACACAACAGGTTTTCTATCTGATAGTTTTTGCAAGTACTGCACCGAATAGGAAATAATGCTAACAGAATAAGTTGTTACAAAAAGATCGTTACTAACCTTTGCGTGATAGTTCTCAATGGACGTAGCAATCGCAATGTCCAACTCTCGTACGAGTAATTGCGCAAAGAAATTAAGCAGGTTCGTCTTTATAACACTCGAACGATCCCAATTATATTTGTCTTCTAAGCACTTTAATAAGTGACACGGTATTAGTAAACCAGAACAATTTAGTTCTGTTTGTAAGCCTCGGAATAAATCTGCTAGTAGATTTGATAGAAGCTGACTTTGTAGTGACGTACAAGAGTAAGAATCCTGAAAATATGATTATCATATTCTCACAAATGAAATGCATAAAAGAATATTTTTAATTATTTTAAAAATGCAATAGATATATGAATAAGTGAATTCTAGTATCTCCACTTTAATTGAAAAGAAAGGAATAGTTTTTAATTAATTTCGAAGTGTTGTTTTAGTGTGCAAAATGTATTTATTCGAAAAATACAATTTATTTATGATCTATATACTTTTTGCAAAGAATCAAAAGGCTTTTTAATAAGCTAAATAAAAAGAAACTAAACTGTTTTTTTTGCTTATTTATACAAAAAATATACACATTTTTACCATTACTTTTTCCTCGGGGCTGCATTGACATAAAGCAGAAAGAGATGGTGTCCTTCTGACTTCTACAGCGGCATCCTGTGGCAATTTACATTTGCATTCGACCACTTTTTCTTGTAACTCCATTAATTGTGCTCTTTTTTGCTTCAATTCTTCTACTTTCATCTTTATACGATTATCAGATGCAAGCTTGCAACCATCTAAATCCTGTATTATATGTGCTTTCTCTTGACGAAGGTCTTCAAGCTAAAATACATATAACATTATCATATCAAGAAAATCCTAGACAACCTTCTATATAATAAAATCAGTTGTCCGCTTTGCGTAGTTAAATATTCAACAATGTTGACTCAACTATGAGACAATTATCATTTTAATCAAGAAGGAACACCGGTTTATTATTTTCAATTCGTATGAATTTACGTAAGAGAAGCATGTTAGTTTTTAGATACTATATAATTGAAATACCACGCGTGATGTACGCGTAAACTACGTTAACGATATCGGAAATAGGTGTATACGAGTTAATATATAGATTTATCATGTCCAAAAGTCGTTCATACTTCATCAAGATAAACATTTACCATCGCATACTTACTATTAGCATGATACCATTAGCTTGTCACTAATGCTTACATTTAATTCTTATCCGTATGTATTTTTCAATAAATTACGTGATAACAGTAATAGTTTTAGCATTTCGTGATAATAATTGAATATTTCCAAAAAATATTGTAATAATAATGTACACTTACCTCTGATTTAAGATTTTTATTCTGAGTCTCCTCAACGAACAACTGATCAGAAACTTGTTTGATCTGATCTTTTACAGCTGCGAGCTCAGCGCACATCGCCCGCTCAGCCTCATGTGTCAAACACCGCGCTGATTCAATATTATTCTGAATACTCCACACTCTTCTTTGCGCTTGCTCCTCTTTGAACTGAACAAGTAATAGCACAATATAAAATGACAATATATCTGAAATTCGCAATAACCAAGTGACAATCTGATATACGCATTAGTGTTTTACTAAATAAAATTCTTATATATAAAGTTATGTGGTTCTTATATATAAACTCAATAAAAGCATATCATTTTCTTTAATAGTACATCAAAATATTTGCGCAAGTATGAACATGGTTAGTCATACATAGTTACCAATAAATCTCTATCTAACTGCGTGGTACGGCACAATTGTTCTGCAAGAGCTGCATCATGCCGAGCTGACTCCTCGGTGAGCTGCAAGCGCATGCAAGCTCGCTCGCATACCTCTTTCTCTACCATTGTCAATCGAACTCTTTCCTTCTCCGCTATTTCTGCATGTTCTTTTAAGATGTCTATCAAACTAGTGCAGGCATTTTTGTAGTTGTTCCTCTCTTCTGTAGTATTTTTAATCTAAATCAAAAATATATTAAAAGATACTAATTATATGGTGATGAATTTAGAATAGACTAGTTACTCTAAAACTTATTACTCTACGCTTTATATGTTTTTGTCCTTATATATATTTAATATATGAATTTACTTATGCAATAACTTTTTTCATTATGCAATATGACAAGAATCATGGCACTTTAGTAGCAACATGGTTATCAGTTCACAAAAGTATTTTGTGAATATTATGTAAATCCATATTATCATAGAGTTATTTATTAGTCTATTATTCCCAACGGTTATTTTTTAATGAACAAGATAAAACTTAACAAGTAGCTTCATTTTAACGACACTAACAACTCTTCTTTCCAAGTTTGATAGTGGGAACATGGAAAGTTGTGTGTTTATAACAGAATCAAACATAAAACAAAAATAAATTATTGTCCTGCAATACAGATAGTCAGATCAACAATCTCTTCCTCCCTAAAGTTGTAAATGAGAATGTCATAGAACAAGTTCATAACCGTCTGATTTTCATTTTTATACAAATGTGCATAATTTAATGATAAACGAATAGAATGTTAGAATTTCTTAGTCGTACGCTATAATAAATGTTAGTTTGCTAGTTATTTTTTATCTATACTTATCAACACTGTTGAATGCTTAGATATACTTATCTTTATAAGCAAAGCTAATTGTAACTGAACTCATTTTTAATATCAAAAATAATAAGATAGTAACTTGATTCGCTATATCATCTTCCTTTTCATGTGCTAAATTTAAACGCCGCTGATATCCAAGTTCTAAATCCTTCCAAGCTGCCTCAGCTCGGTCTAATAATTCGACTCTCTCTGCCTCGCGACGTGCAAGTTTCGCTGCCCGGCTGCGAAGTTCGTTAACCGCTGTGTCGAGCTCTGACAAACGTTTTAAGCAGGCTGTATCCAAACAGCATGCCTGAGAAAATAATTTTCATATTCGCTATGTTATGTAAAGCTATATTTTTCGGTAATAGGTTTATTTTGATTAGTTATATAACTTTTTAAAAACTTAACAGTAATAATGTTCACAAGAGAGTGA
The DNA here is from genome assembly GCA_905231865.2 of Boloria selene. Lineage (NCBI taxonomy): Eukaryota > Metazoa > Arthropoda > Insecta > Lepidoptera > Nymphalidae > Boloria > Boloria selene. The sequence goes on from HG993133.1 coordinate 8,337,427, forward strand.
AATGGGAAAAGAAAGATATTCTAAGAAAGTATTTATATTAAATACTTATAATCAAAGTAGTGAAGTATACAACTTAACATAAAGATTCCTAATTTGTTATTTCCAAGCTTTAAGTTAAGAAGGATACTCAATATTTAGTACATTACTCTACTAAGGACATTATAAAGGACGTAAAAAGGACAATATAATATTTAATGATGATTGTTGAATAAAAACATAAATTACTTACAGCGTCTATTTTGTTAATTACTTCACTTTGAAGTTTAGGTGATGACGCTGGTGCTGGTTTTTGTGTTTTTTTCGCATTTTGATGTGAACAGTGATTAGAATTTTCCACGTGCATAATGATTTTTTGTTCCACTGGCAATTTAACTACAGGTCCCATTAAAGAGATAGTGTCAGAGTTTAAAAGATCTGTGCCCCTAGAACTTCTTTTTTCATGACTTGCGATATATTCAACTGGTGTTGAAGAAGCTTCGTTAGTATTCTCAATTTTCTCCAAATTTAAATTTTTGGAATTTTTACAATCTATTTTACCACGATTTTCTTCTACAAATCTGCAAATAAATATGTATCTGTTAGTAAAGATAGTTACTTTCATATCTATTTAATTGTGGAGAATCATGCCATAGACTATGATCATGCGTTGATCATTACAATATTGTTTTAAAAAAAACTTTATTTACTTCATTCATTTCATTTAATTCATAATATTATGAATAAAACAAAGATGAACATTTGGTTCAGGTTGAGTTCAGTGAACAGGCTTAATATCGACCACATGCCAACATTCCGATTGTATACAGGTTATTAAAGTGGTTAATTTTTCTGAATTTCCGTGTCGCGTAGTGATATGACGACAGAACCAGATACGGTTTGTTTACTGCATAAATATTTTTTAATGTAATATACATACATATTTTACTCTCATTATAATTTCAAGTCTTTACTATATTACAGCAAAAAAATTAAGTCTAAAGTGCAAAGTCCTTTAGTAAACCATAGTTTGATAACGTGTCCCAAAGTAAACATGACACATTTTATAATATACTTAATATGTAAACTCTATATTAAACGTTATACGTTAATTTCTAACCGTGACATGATTTAAAAGACTGTTAATTGGAAGTGACATTATGGATTACACCTCGAAGTAAATGAAAATAGCAGCAAGGTTCCCGCATTCATCGATTACTTTTATCGTACTTAAAACATTGAATATATACTAAGCACGTAAAAACGTGATATTATGGAAAAAATATACAATAATTCTCGGTTTTTTATTTTTAGTTCTTAGCTAACATTATCAATTTAAGCTATCAGTAATTATGTGTGCAGGTAGCTTAAATCGTCGCCTGTAAACAATGTAAAATAATAACGCTTTTAATTAGCTTCATTATATTTGAAGGCGAGATGTTCCCTTCCGCTCATGAGGGGCTGACCTTAAATGATACTGTAATACCTCGGACCGTAACCGGTGCATGACATACAATATTATATTATTATTTATAATATAAGCATGTAAAGTGGTACTTATATTTAATATACTTAGGTACGTAGATATACTGTAAGTATACGAGTAATTTTAACAGCACATTTTTATGTTATTTGCTAACCTACATGTTCTTTTTTATTAATATTAAAATCAATGTACGTTGTTTATATATTTCCATACTGATTGTAAAAAAATATTAATATATGTTAATACTATTGCACATTTTTATATTAATTCACTTTCCCTTTGAGTTTTGCTAGTAATAAGAAAACACAATGGCACATTAACCAAGAATTATTAAAAATAATCATAAGCAGACTGTTTCCTTACAGATATTGCAATAATGTAATCTTACTTGTAGAGACTGTCGGCGTCATTGTGCCCGAGCTGCTGCCAGGCGAGGAGCGCACAAGTGATGTACCTTCGGTCAGGTGGCTGTGAAATCATTCCGCTGCCCTCACGTGAGTCACGCTCGAGCCGCTCGTGCGCCGAGTGCATCGCATGCTGCAGCACCCATGAACCCATGAATAATTTAAATCTCGTACTAACTATAGTTGCAACTCCTATTATGGCGGTTTATTCGCTTTTTTTAGTACTTTGGCATAAGATATATTTAACCAACGTTACTTTTTCCTATAGGTTTGCTCTATCTCAATTTTGCAAATCGAAGAAAGTTCGATGTCGTTAAATAAATTATATGTTTAATAAATCTCGAAACTTCTATTAATATAAAGTAACAAAATTAAATCCTGTGCACGTAAGGAAAATTTCGGAGCACAGATATAAGAATTATGTGTAAGCTGTAACAGACAGTTTTAAAACATTTTTTGGTTACATTTAAAATTTTTGCAGTTTTGTTCAATTTTATATATTATAAATTTCATTTCTTTAACTACATGTTCGTTGTACTTCTTATAATAAAATTGACCAATAACTATATGCATACACGTTGTTTTACATTGAAATTAGAAACGTAAAGAAAAAAAATATTTTTCATTTAAAAATCACATCACCTCTCTACTGCTTTGTAATTTCACAAAGTTTAAATTTATAAAAAAGCTAAGAAAAATAATATTTGAAAATTTTATCTATTAGGTACTTCAATAAATCCTATGCAATTTCATAACATAGAAAAATAACTGCAGAAGGAAATAGGTACAAAAATATTTTACCCTTAAATCTAAACGTGGGTTTCTTTCGAGAGCTTTGGAAATATTCCAAATAATAAAGGAGCACATCGAGGTTTGTTTAGTTGGCAAGTAAAATGAACCAGTTTCTATACATTTTCTGTAGATTAGAGACTGAAAAAATAATTACATCGTATTTGCATATCAAAAAACCTATTATTACGTAATACGTTAATGTTAATATTACCATTTTAAATATTGAATTTAAAAAAAGAAAGAACGTTTCCACTTTATTCACTAGACTAAATGAAACATTTATTTACAAATTTGAATATTATAAAATAAAACAGACATTTTCACAAATAATTTTAATTCTATTTCTTATAACTAAACTACTTTCTTAAAATGACATCTTTCAGTCATATAAGTAGAATAGAAATAATATTTTTTACCAAAAAGGCTGAATAAATTAAAATGCTGTTCATTGATCAGTTCGTTGCTTGAGAACGGCTGGACCTTAACGGATGTGTTTTTAAATTTGTATGCACCAAGCAACGTCTGTCGGATCAGCTAGTATATAAATATAATTATAGAAAGCAATAATGTAAAAGAGGATAAACTTTTTATTGATCTCCATGATCTCGAAGATCGGATTGTTTGTATCGAGGTTAAACGCAATAATTGCATGACTTTCATGTTCATTTATCTTTTAAAGAAGTACTCAATTAATTTATTACTTAATAATTTTTAATTTTTACATAGAATATTTTATTATTTTGTACTCAAAAATGTTATACGTTTAGAGTGATGTTGGGACTATCCCTTTTTTGTAGCGCATCAGCCTAGTATGTTCGCCGAGGCCAGAGTGGACTGTGAAAGAGGTGTGTGTAGGTACCTGATGCGTATGATTTTTGCTAATTTCAACAGCGTTTACAACAAGATAGCTAAGAGATTAGACTACGACTATGTACTACATGAACCACTGCGCGCTATTTCCCACGGGAAACCTTCGCTAACTCATGTGCTCAGACAAATACTAAATGAATGTAAATCATTGTTATTATCACATTATTTACTAATATTAGAATAAATTATTTTCTGTGTCTATAAATCTACTAATATAATACAAATTAAATGGAATTTCTTGGCCTGAAATAAAAAGAAAATGTTTAAATAAATAACATTATTAATACAGATAAACTCGGCCGTTGAAATGATTAACATCAAGTTATTATTATGAGTTATTAATAAATATTACTTATGTGTTAATGTAACAAATGGTCAACAATGATGAGTTTCTTGCTAAAGTCAAGGATTTAGATGAGATTCACTATCAAGATCTAAAGTAAGATATTTCGTCTTAACGGACTATGAAATTATAATATTCTTATTTTTAACATAATATATATGAATAAGTTGGTTATAATGATTAAATATCTGATATAAACTTAAAAACGACTATAAATAACTACATTATTTTTATAAATACAAATGTATAATATATAGAGTATAATTAATTGTGACCTGCATGTTTTAATTTACACTCAAAATATTTTAGAACAAGGTTATTAATATTGATATGGAGGTAAGAACAATATGAGATATTTCCTTACATCTTTTTAGGATATACTTACTATATATAAAGTACTTGTACTACATATTTGCTGGAACCCAATGGAACCTTCTTGGCAGGCCTGCCAAAGCAAACGGCAATAACCAGAGGATCTCTCCCGTGGGTCACTCTGTGATCAGAGAAGTATCACAAGCAACGCCCATGATACGATCATCAAATTGGCTCTTAGTGTTGGCATTTGATTGATTGGAATTCATTCCAGCCTGACTGCATATCCAAACATTAATCAGCCCCCACTATGAGAAGATTAAAAACTTCTTCTAAAATGTGATGCCTGGCTTAATTTTTATATTTATTTTAAAATGAAAGAAATATTATCATAGATCTTATGCTAATTTAATCTAGTAGAGTATTTCGCGGAAATTTCACCAAAAACATCATTGACATTGCCAAAATGATAAAATCTGGGGCAGCAATGCAGCGGCCCCTATGGTAAGAAGTCGATATACATACTTATACATATCTATATTTAAAACAGGCGCAGATAATAATCGAAAGTTGTAACGACGCACTGAGCGGTAAGTAATATCCAACCGTTATAAATATGTTTTCAGGTCATACTTCTATTGAATATGTTATTTTAAGATACTCTTAATTTTCGTACACTATGCTCATAAATCGTTCATATTGAAATTATGTGCATATATAAAAAACATTAATTTAAAAACATGGAATATACTGTTTTAATTTAATTTAAAAATGAGTCACGCGATGTTATGTGTTAAAACTATCACAAAAGAGAGAAGTTTGATCACGTTTCTCCTCAGTTTAGTGCCCTATTAAGAATCTGAAGTATCTATCATCTCGACGTAGTACAAGCAGTAGAGGAAAAACACTTAATTAACGACTCTCTACTGTTAAATAGAAGTTGTTCGTAACGTTCTACACACTAAAATAATAAAAGAATATTAGCAAAAAATATCTTTCGATCCTACCATCTTCTATTACTTAAGCTAAAATTATGAGAATATTTTATTAATAACGCAAGTACTCAAATGCATCGTACTGGATAATGACAAAAAAGTATAAGAAAAAGGTCGATATACCTCAAGCAGAAGGCGCCGGCGCGGGCGCCACCAGCCGGTTCCCATCGCTAACGGTTCGAGCCTTCCAAGTATAGCCAGCATTAGTGGCGATGGTTAAGCTATTTTTAGTACAAGCTGCATATCAACGAGAAAGCTGCATTCATGTATTAAGGTTCAATCCTGACACATTGTATATATTTTTGCAACAAGTACTAACACAGTATGATTATTGTCATCTAGAAAATTGCAACAAAGTAAATGATTTGTGTAGAATATAAATAGCTCGTAATAGAAGCGAAATTGACTATTTGTACATTTTTAATTTATTTGTTCTTGTCTTTGTTCTGCCAGCGTGTTTTATCATGCATCACTTTAGATTACTGGGTAGATTTTCATGTGACTTTTATTTATAGAACAGGTACAGATATTGACTTAATAAACCTGCTCTACAACTTACGGTTACGATACCTTACGCTTTATGTTCTTTACAAAAAGGAAAACTCAAGCGTGTTTGTGGATGCCTAGATAAAAATACTTATGCGAAAACCTGACTATAGTATGTATGTTTGATTTTTTCTCACGTAATAAGCCCCATCAACTTCTTATATTATAATATTATATGTATTTACGTTTGATTTAAATTAATAAGGTAAATTTGCTTATCTAGAAATGATAAAATGTATATTGTACTCGTATACAGTATACGAATATCATATATAATACCTTTATCTTTGTTTTATTTTCACATTTGTATATAGGTACTTCTATTTTCGTTCCAGCATTACCTAATCAGTGTACTTAAGTTAGATAACACTTAACTTTTTTTAGATTCTATTTAATATTATTATTGTATTTAAAAAAATATAAAAATATTTCAAAACCTATAAAAAAAACAAAAATTTATTCATCAAGAAGCCTAACCCAGTGGGAGTTACAATATATATCTTGTGGGTCTATCGTCAAATTAGTACCATGTTCCTAATGTGTGAGATAATTTAAAGTAAGTTAAAATCAAATTCCAAGTTATTCTTGGTTTATAATTATATGAACCAAGAATATCTTATTAAAAGTTTATTAAAAGGTTATTTTATTATTTACAAGCCAGGCTAAGAAAACAGTGAAATAAGTATTACTTTTATGTAGGAGGGAAATCCCCCTCGTACTGAGGGAGGCCCGTGCCCAGCAGTGGGACGTTAATAAGGGCTGATGATGATGATGATTACTTATATGTGGAACCGATGGTGGGTGGCTTACATTGTTGACATACATATTTTATTAAATTGTGCCGCTACCATAAAACTTAAAGGTATTTCCCGGGCGCATAAGATTCCGTCGATCATGGGAAGACTTAGTTGTTCAACTGTTAAATACTTAAACTTACAAACAATGTAATCGTATAGAATACCTTGGAGTTTATAATATAACAGGTGAACATCAGAAATACAAAACGATTATATCAAAAAATCAATCAAATGTTAATGACGGCATGACTGGGAACTCTGAACAAATAACCACTAACAGATTATACGCACAGCGAATGATAAACTTGATGATAGAGAAACGCTTACCAAAAATGAAGGAAACTATTTAAATAAAAAATGTCTAAACATTATTATCAGCCCATTTACGGACTATTCAATATACTGTATGCTAATAAGATCTAATAAGGTGATTATTTTGTGTCGGATCCTTCAGTAAACTTACAACTTACAAAGAACCGTAGTTATCAAAAAATCGTAGTAGATGCCTACCAGATAGGTAGAGTGAGTTATAGTGCCAGTGAGGGTAGGTGGAATAGAGGTGAAAATAGATTCATTTTTGGTTAGCGCTTCTCTATCATCAGGTTTATTATTTGCTGTGCGTATAATTTGTTGAAGTTTACTGAAGGGTCAGACACAAAAAAAGGTGATTATTTTGTGTCTGATCCTTCAGTAAGCTTTGAGCATTGTCTATAACCGGACGAGCTTCTTTAAATTGGAGGCCAATCACACAGTTGATTATGGTATGGTGCCGAGGTCGGCCCTAGCTACGTCAACCAGTTCTGATCCATTGTAGCTCAATCACACCGTTAGTTAGGAAAAATTATGCACTAGACGTGGACCATAAAAATTTTGCAAAAGCAGTAAGAAGAAAACGTTGCTTCATGACAAATTTCATGATTCTAGATCGACTGCAAGCAGAGCTGGCGTAAGGGGAGGGGGGCGCCGGAGAGGAAAGGGCGTGGGTCTTGTTTATATTGAATAAATTTTAAAAGATTTTAGGGTATCTGGAATTTCTTTTTAGAACTTTTTAAGAGGAACACTTCCTTCACACATAGTTATTGCATAACTTTAACATTTTACGCAGCACACGCTTCGGAATCTTTCACTTTTTTCCCCGTTTTTGCAACATTTTTCACTTATACTATGCTCCTATTAGTCATAGAATGATGTTATATAGCCAATAGACTTCCTAGATAAAAAGATTTTTCATTGTTTGAATGGTTAGTTGATTCGCGCAATCAAGTAACCATTGAAACAAGCAAATAAACAAACAAACAAACAAACAAACATACTAAGTAACCAACAAACAAACTCCTTAGCTTTATACTATTAGTATAGATAACACATTTACGGACTATTCAATATACTGTATGCCAATAAGATCTAATAAGGTGATTATTTTGTGTCGGATCCTTCAGTAAACTTACAACTTACAAAGAACCGTAGTTATCAAAAAATCTATTATATTATTAGTATAGATAACACACTAGAAATTGACATGTTGTTAGAGCTATTTAAGCCGATATTTAATAGATAGTAGTAAATTGTAGTTATGACACTTAAGAAGTTGCACCCCAATTATAATGTATTGGGCAATAGCACCATAGCAGCAAGCATGCAAATAACAGCAGGTTACTAAACAAAGAGCGAGTTGATTAGGAGGTGATTAGCAATTACTTAATCATCTGGGAATAGTTTATATGAAACGCTATTACTACTTTTATTTCTATAATAATATTTAATCGATTTTGATTTAAATTAGTTATTTAAAAAACACAATAAATTGAATGCCCAAAAATCCGATTGTCCGATGTATATCTATATATTGAGTAATATGTATGAAGGAATAAAGACAAGAGAAATATAGTATATTATAGCAAATATGTGAAAAACTATTTATACTCGAATAATATTTATCATATGCATAATTTCACTTTGTACTAAATAACGGTTAAATAATTAATTATTCCTTTAAGAGACTTAAAATAAAATAAAAACATGATATGAGTCATAATCGTATTCATAAATGTATGTATCATAAATAAAATAATATATATATTAACATTTCAATTAAAACTAATCAATTAAAAATTAGTTAGTCGTGCACGTGCCATAATCGTTTGCCTATTTAACGAGACAAAACATCAATTTTATGATCAAGACTAGTCACTAATGTAACCAACGAAGAGATTATCTTGACAATTGAGGACAAAATTAATCAACTGAAGATCCGTTATTTGAGAGTGAATGAGTGTAACATTCGGGGTCTCGGTTTTTTCCAGCTTCAACATACGTATTGATTTCGGCACGCATAAATTTCACACTTGAGCATACAAAGACTCAATTAAGATTGTTGCCACATATGAAATAATAAAATATTATTCTTTTACAAAGACAACAATAACAATTTATGTGAGAGATGTAGGTTTATAGTCGAAGGTACAGGACGATTTTTTTAAAACTTTTATTAACTCTCTCATATTGTAAACCTACTTAATACAAACCTGCAGTTCATTGGAATGCACACTGCACCTATACCTAAATGTATGTAACGTATATAATATATATTATCTATGTTAAATTAATTTGTGATTGTAGTTTAACATAACTATCGTTATTATAATATATCTTAAAATAAAGAATATAAAATTAAATTATCTATAAACCTCGTCTCAGCCATAGAACCTTTGAGCCACGAAGTTAAGGAAATCAGCAGAACTTTGGGGATGGATGAACATTTTTATGTCCTGTCCTCGTTCTTAATTACAAATTAACTTACCTTAAACATTTTTATAGAATTATTATGTTTACTATAGAGTTATGTGTTATTTAGAATGTGAAGTATTGTATTACACTTTTCTGAGAATGAAATCTCACCAATCTGCCTGAAATCGAGCGGGCAAACCGAGAGCTAGCATTTACGGTCGCACACCCAGGACGGGTTTGAGTACCGAGTCGGACCAATTTTACTTAGTTTCGTAAGCCTCAGTAACAGCCCGTAGTTGGAAAATCAGCGGTGTGTCGCCCCCGTGCCTCGGAGAGCATGTAAAGCCATCAGTCCTGCGCCTTAGCTGTTAGTGGTAAGCGAGCGAGCAGACCTCCCACCGGAATATGAGACTGATAGGAATAGAGAGAGCATTTGTGTCTGTGCGTACACTTGTGCACTATAACACTCCTGCGCAGATGGCTAGTCTCAATGAGATTGCCCGCCGTGGCCGGAATCGATCGGGAGGACATCAAATCACATATCACAGATGTTATCAATTTAACGTAACATCTTTTTACAAATATGTACATAAAGATAATACGAGTATATTAAATGTATCTTTCTTTTGTTTTTTTATTTACGGTAAAACGGTGTGGAGGCCTTCCAAATTGTTTTTTTTTTGTTTAAAGTTGACTTATTAGGAGCAAAAAATTAAAAGTCTACGAGAGCTTAAATATGGTTCAGCCTTTTCTTGGTAATCTAATTTTTTATTGTTTTTATATACCTACATAACTTTTTCATATTTAAACAATAAAATTTGTATTTTATTCCTTCGTAAGTAGTTATTTGATCCAAAGTGACAACTTATTTGGAATCTATTGGGTTGAACTTAGCCTGTAATTATTAATTAACATTTCAATACAGGGAAAAGTTAGTAAAATAAAATTGATTCTAACCACTAGAAAATATTATAATTTAGGGTCATTAGTTTCGTTTTGAGAGTTATGTAGATAATATTTTTTATTTATATAAAAAATATGCTAAGCTAATTTAGCATTTATATGCTTAGAGTTCTTTAAGAGACAAACTGATATTCTTGTGTGATAAAGTACCTATCGAAACTATATACTAACGTGTGCTGGATGGTCAATAAATGCTATTGTATACGCATTGTGGCCATTCAGTGACCCCACTTGCACACAATAATAGTAGACGTATACATCGATTGCAAACCGGAAGATAGACTAAGTATTTTACTTTTAAACGAGGAGATATTTATCAAGTCTCGAGTTTTGGTTATTTTTTTTATTATATAGGTGGGAAATAAATCCTTCATCTATCTCTAAACAAATACAAAGGTCTATAGATTAATTGAGATAAAATAAAGTCTAGAATTGGGTCTACATCGGTCTAGATCTCTTTGTTTAACATAGAACCAACACACGACCACAATGGTATCCATTTACGTTACAAAATTTTTGATTTTAATTGCAGAGTTCGTGACATCGTATCATATATTCAACTTAACGTAAAATATATTAAACGTACCTCCTTAGCGCTAGAATCAGCGCCAACCATGATTTTGACTGAAGTTAAAAAAGCTCTCAATACCCTTTATAGAGCTTCTAAAAACTGTTAAGTAAGTGCTGATATTCTCTACCTATCTCTATCGACTCTCTTAATAAGCAGGTAAAAAACGCTAAAACAAACACGTTTATTAGAAGTTGTGACGCTCCAACCGTCATATTGTATCTGCGTATTATAACAGAAGGTACTATTACTATAAGATGCTATGACCACGCGCGTTGATAGTTAAGTGCCTTAGAAATTTTATTCCGATAAAATCTGATTAAATAACGTTAATTAAGGTCATTGGTGTGCGCTGCCTTTAGTATTAAATAAATAAAATGTATGGCATAATCTCCCTTAGGTACTCCAGCAAAACGACGATAAGTAAATCATAGCGTCATAGTCATTTCATCATCGCGTCGGTATATCACACGGAATTGATAAATAACACATATTCATCTGCTCTGTGGTATACATATAAATAAAATTAATGTATCTACTTTTATTACAAGTTAACAGCTTTTCACTAAATGCATATGAAAGTACCAACATACGTTACTTACATCAAAAATTTTTTTTTAAATATTTGTCTGTCTGTTTCACCTAATTTCAGAAACGGCTGGACCGATTTTGACGAGACTTTCACTCGCACATAGCAATGTTATAAGGAGTAACTTATAAAATTATAAAAACGGTATAATTTATTTTAACTGCCCAGCAAATTCGGTTGGGTTTTCTAGTCATTTATAAAGTGTCACAGGTTAGAGCGATCCTTAAAAGATTTTTAAATTCCGTATACAAAAAAACATTCTATAAATTTCTATTTTAACCAAACTTCTGTTGTTGTTCTAAATAAATGTATAATTCATACAATTTTGTCAAATAAAAATCTTCCGAGTTGATGTAGGTATAGGTATTATAATGATTAACGCAAAAGATCATGAAAAAATATTATTCAACATTACAACAATTGAAGAGGAAAAATTTGTTTACACTTCAAAAGCTCTGAAGTGCTAATGAGGCTGTGATGGACAAGAATCATTGGCGAGTAAGGCACTGGCGCCGTTTCAAGCATCGATGGTTCATATAAACGTGAACACTGCGCGCGCGCCACTCAGTGGAAGAAGGTTTGCGTTCGGTCGGTGTCGTATATTGTAAGGCGCTTTGCGCACGCGCATCTTGGCCATAGAGCCATCTCCGCGATTATCAAGTTTCTTTGACAAAAATATGATTTTTACATTGTTATAAATTTTCTTCGACGTGAACTCTCACTCACAATTAAAGTAGCATTATTAATTGTTGTAATTGTTAAGTAAATATTTAAAATATCATAATGGTTAGTGGAAATAAAAATCCTGGCGATCCCATGAAGATACCACCTAAGAACCGTGAAAAGAAAACGAATAACTATAAACGAGCTAACATTTTCTCAAAAACATGGTTCATGTGGATGATGCCTACATTTTGGCGCGGCTTCAAGAGGGATCTCTACGATTCTGATCTTACCAAACCCAAAGACAACCACCTCTCTGACAAACTGGGAGATCGACTGGAAAAGTGAGTATCATTTTTTTAAATTAGTATTAATATAAAACATCAAAAATATTGGAACATGAAACATTCAGCGTGAGTGAAGTTTGTTAGTAAAAACACTTATATGTATTCTCATACTTTAAAAATCAATTTACAGTTGTTGACCTTTTATTTGCAAGGTTATGTACAAATAACAAAGAGTCCATGGATGAAACGGAATATTTTAATAAATGCAAATATCGATATTATATATTTTACAACCAACGTTTTATTTTAAATTTTTATTAGTTCCTTATTTATATAATAAAAATTAAAAATAAAAAGAAAAGAAACCGTTCTGAAATTATCAACGTAACGTCGTACTGTGTAAAATTTTTATTTAACTAAATAAAAAAGTTGAAAGGAAAAATATTAGGTAAGCTCAGAGCTTTTATATTCACATTAGAAATTCATTGAAGTCACCTAAAGATCATAGAATTAGAAAAACTATATTATATTGGCAAAGTAATTTATTAATTTCAAAGAAAATCTTATAGGTACTTGAAGAAAATTCTCAATTTGAATATTTGTTTAAAGCGATTTCTAAGATACACATGCAATACACACACAATATGTTCTTCTCTTATATTTCTTAAATAATCTTTACGATGTGTTTTACATAAAAATATCATCGCATACTTAAAAAAATCAAATACGCAGAAAATCGACAGCAACGTTTAAAATACTCATCTCCATCTGTAAACTATATAAATGCAGTGATATTTTTACTTAAATTTTATTTAATTTTAAGTTGTCCAGAAAAATTAAACAAAAAGTCCGTTCACTGCTTGGTTTAACACAATTAAATAAAATAATATGAACGCCGATAAAGAGATACATTAAAACATTTAAATAAATATTATGATATAATTAATGTATATTTGCACTAATCAACAAAAATTAAAATATTGTTGAAGCTGCTTTTATATTTTTTAGTTCATTATATAAATGGCACTGACTGCAACTGCTGGCGCATAGCATTTTGTTAAGTTCAGACTTGCTGACAAATCAAAAAAAAGACGCTCATTTTTATTCATACTGTTATTGTGACGTAAATATAATTTGACCATATCGCCTTTCTTATAAAGGTAGTAAAATAAAATGCTCATGTGAACATGCAAATAAAAATTCTAAGTTAAATCTCTACATTAAAAAACACATTTTTTTACCATACAAATTAATTAACTTTATGCTCTAGCATTGCATCGTTTATATTATACCAGTAAAAAAAAAAATCTCCGACTGATTCAAAAAGCCAACAAAAGTACGCGCAAACACAAGGTCCTATCACTCTGATATTCCGGTGGAACGACTGTTCGACACGACCGGTGAGAGTTGCAGGACCGACGCCCGACGGCTTCGCGCGCTCTCCGAGGCACAGGGGTGACTCAACGACAACTTCCCAACTCTGGGCTGTTACTGAGGCTTACTATACGAAAAGACTCAATAACTAAACTTGGCCTAACCCGGGTTTATGTTTTATAGTAACGTTAACTAAAGCCTTCCTTTAGATATTTTAATGTTGGGAAATGTATTTGTGTATACCTCCCGCATATAGAATTAATTAAAAACTTGAAAACCAATACTACCCATTTTCCTTCCCCATATTCATAGGATTGGAGCCGCGTCGCAATAGATCGCTTAAGCATTCAACCACGACGGCAAGTCTGCCAAAGCCGACTACATACTTAAGGGGATGCGCCCACCGAAATGGGTGCCCTCCGTGTGCTTTTTTTGGTATCGCGTCGGGCTAGGATGTCGGGTTCGTCCCTATGATATATGGATGCGTTTTAACGGTTTGCATAGATTTCTCAGAAACGAAATAACTTGTTAAAATTTTGAAAACTATAGATTTGTCCTCTGTAAACGATAATATTGACTTTTTCAAAAGAAATTTCCAAAAAATACATGTACAGATTCGACTTAGATTATTTTTAAATTTATATATTATTTAAATTGAATTATAATTACAATTCACCCTAGCTGATAGCTCATCTTGTAATAATAGCTGAAACATTATACGTTTATACATTGCAAGAAAAAATAGGAATCAAACTATTAAAATTCACATTTACTTTTATTATTACGTCATTTTTGATGCAAATGACGCCAGCAAATAAAATGATAAAGAATTTGATTCAAATAATGATAATAATTAGACAAGCTGCATTGCCATAAATTAACTTGCTTTAATGTTTTTGATTCAATTAACTAACGAGTAAATTTTGCGTAATAAAGGTGATTTAAAAATTAATGTGACTCCATTATGAAAGTCAAATATGAAAAGGTAAGAAACTTATAACTAGAAGTACATACAACGTCCAATAAAATCGAAGTGTGTACAAATCTTAAATATAATATTTTTAGAGTGGTTAGATGAAGATAAAATATACATGATTTTTATGCATTTGACCTAAGTTTTTAAGTTTCTGTAATCACTAACATTATTTTCGTGTAATATTTCCCTTTTTTGTTTTTCACAATTCATCTTAATATTTAATTATATTTTAGTTTTATATACTTACGCACCTACTGTAGTTTTTTACTAGTTTTTTTTGTTTCTATACCTAACTCACCATGAACACAAGTGAAAACGTTCTTGCAGGAGAGTCCTATATAAACGCTTCACAACATACCTATACCACATTTATCATAATAACAAAATTAAATTAATCTTACGACCAGATCACGAGAAACCCACTGGACAGATAGATTTTAATCAAGTTTAGTATGATGTTCGCTGGTTGCTTTGGTGACAAATACATTTACGCATACTACCAGGTGGTTGGTTATGTGAGACTCACCGGCTTATAAGAAGGCTTATACCCACTAAAAGCCATCAAAATCTCCCTTCGTCTTAATGGGGCGTTGTAGAGTGGCTTAAGCATTCAACCAAGCAAGCATGTCCCGACGGCAGGTCTGCCGAACCAGACCACACAGCCAATAGGTTGCTACAGTTCACTCTGTTAATAGAGAAGTACCAACCAGAAGTACCCTTATGTTACCACCGCCCACCGCAGTGAGCCTTGCATGCGCGTTTCTTGGCTTCACGCCCGGCTGGATTGCCAGACCTTACTGAGAAAACAACGACAAGGTGAACGCACATGGACACAAGGGACTCTAACGTACCATATACCACATAATATAAGTACTTTTATATTTTGACAGTACAAGCACAGACAATTTATTTTGAATTAATTTAAATGTATGGATTCATAGTAGCATTCCAGTGTTGTGAAGTTGGCGCTTATTATTTATATTGGCTGGGTCGTCGCCCGTTGCTGGTGAATATTGCGGATCTACTGATATAATATTTGGCAGGCAATTATCTCTTATCAATTTCATTTGGCTGTATTGTATTACAATGAAAAAGTTATAGATAACAACTATGTGTATTATATAATTTACGTAAACAGTAGTGAGCTATGTATTTTCCCGCTTAATGTGAGTGATGTGCAAATTAGCATACTGCGACAAATGCGCTGTTAAATAGGTGAGAGACTTCGATAAAGAATACGTTGGCTCATATTTCTAATTTACAACTATCTCGATGACTTTTAAATTACAGGATGCTAATAATTATCCTACAGAGATGGCGTTGAACGTCAATTTTATTTTTTAAACGGTTTTATTTAGCTCACCCCGTTTGTTTTATTATTTATTATTTATTCTTGGGTCAAATTTAGTAATTCAAATTTCACCCTCTTCCTGTCAACCGATTAATCTGAAATTTTGTATACACTTTGGATTTTGGTGACAATACAATTATGTTTATTCATTATCATTATAAATTCAATATGGCCGCCGCTACAAAATGGCGGATAATTTATGTTTTATTAATCCCATCAATATGGGTATCAAATGAAAGGGCTCAACAAGCAGAATACAATATACTATAAAAAATTGAAATCCAAGATGGCGGCCGCTACAAAATGGCGGATAACGTAGGTTTTATCAATCCCATCAATATGGGTATCAAATAAAAGGGCTCAACAAGCAGAATACAATATACTATAAAAAATTGAAATCCAAGATGGCGGCCACTACAAAATGGCGGATAACGTAGGTTTTATCAATCCCATCAATATGGGTATCAAATGAAAGGGCTCAACAAGCAGAATACAATATACTATAAAAAATTGAAATCCAAGATGGCGGCCGCTACAAAATGGCGGATAACGTAGGTTTTATCAATCCCATCAATATGGGTATCAAATAAAAGGGCTCAACAAGCAGAATACAATATACTATAAAAAATTGAAATCCAAGATGGCGGCCACTACAAAATGGCGGATAACGTAGGTTTTATCAATCCCATCAATATGGGTATCAAATGAAAGGGCTCAACAAGCAGAATACAATATACTATAAAAAATTGAAATCCAAGATGGCGGCCGCTACAAAATGGCGGATAACGTAGGTTTTATCAATCCCATCAATATGGGTATCAAATAAAAGGGCTCAACAAGCAGAATACAATATACTATAAAAAATTGAAATCCAAGATGGCGGCCACTACAAAATGGCGGACAACGTAGGTTTTATCAATCCCATCAATATGGGTATCAAATGAAAGGGCTCAACAAGCAGAATACAATATACTATAAAAAATTGAAATCCAAGATGGCGGCCACTACAAAATGGCGGATAACGTAGGTTTTATCAATCCCATCAATATGGGTATCAAATGAAAGGGCTCAACAAGCAGAATACAATATACTATAAAAAATTGAAATCCAAGATGGCGGCCGCTACAAAATGGCGGATAACGTAGGTTTTATCAATCCCATCAATATGGGTATCAAATAAAAGGGCTCAACAAGCAGAATACAATATACTATAAAAAATTGAAATCCAAGATGGCGGCCACTACAAAATGGCGGATAATGTAGGTTTTATCAATCCCATCAATATGGGTATCAAATGAAAGGGCTCAACAAGCAGAATACAATATACTATAAAAAATTGAAATCCAAGATGGCGGCCGCTACAAAATGGCGGATAACGTAGGTTTTATCAATCCCATCAATATGGGTATCAAATGAAAGTGCTCAACCAGTAGAATACAATGTACTATATAAAATTAAAATCCAAGATGGCGGCCTCTACAAAATGGCGGATAACTTAGGTTTTATCAATCCCATCAACATGGGTATCAAATGAAAGGTCTCAACAAGTAGAATACAATTTACTATGCAAAATTGAAATTTAAGATGGCCGCCGCTACCAAATGGCTGATAACAATTTTTTATCAATCCCACCAATATGGGTATCAAATAAAAGGGCTTGACAAGAAGAATACAGTGCACTATACAACCTCAATATTTAAGATGGGCGCAGCCACTAAATGGCGTATAATAATAAGATTTAAATTTAGAAATTGAATCTGTAATTTTTAAGTATCTGATTAATCCAGCCTGAATCCTCCACCCAAGTCAAGATTTTGTATCGTGTTGAGGACTGTGTGGCGTTAGGGTGGCTAAAAATGATACGTCGTTAGCGGTACACCACCCAAGTTAAGGTGAAAGGTTAAAACGCGCCGAGAACTGTATGGCATTAGGGTGGATAAAAATGATATGTCGTTAGCGTTTTTCCCTCAAGACTCAGGCGCATCTTGTTGTACATACCCTTGCCCCTTTATTGGACCTCTGGGGGGGTCGACCGTTAAAATGTCCATTACTCGTGGGAACAAAATGGTAAAAAAAATATAAATAAAAACTAAAAACTAGAAAATAAAAATAGGTAAAAAAAACTTTTTAAGTTAAACGGTTTTATGTTAAACATACATTGCAATGTTTAAGATAAATGTACTAAAAACCAAAAAATAATAAAATAGATACAGTCGTGGGAATTATAAACATATGCATAGACTAGACTAAAATAAAACCGTGGGGCACGTCAATAGATATAGGCCAACTGCCTAACGACGAATTAAACGATTCTTCTATCGCACATTAAGTCGATAATTTGTAGACAATTGACGTGCCCCACGGTTTTATTTTAGTCTAGTCTATGCATATGTTTATAATTCCCACGACTGTATCTATTTTATTATTTTTTGGTTTTTAGTACATTTATCTTAAACATTGCAATGTATGTTTAACATAAAACCGTTTAACTTAAAAAGTTTTTTTTACCTATTTTTATTTCATGTGTAACAATATGTTATAATTTCTTGAATTTATAATATACTTTGAGTGAGTGATTATCACGTAACTGGAACTGAAGTGTGTAACTCCATGCCTATTTTTTTTTATTTTTCATGTTTCATTGCATGCAAAGCGCGACAAACAAAACAGCTAGCGTCAATTCAACGAATTAAGAAAATGTATTATGGATTCGCTTGTATTCGACCCTATTCGTAACTTTTAACCGATAGTGATGCCCATACAAAAAAACAGTACTGAATCTTATGATTTTTGAGCTCATTTTTTAATGGAGGTATTTCATATTTTAACTTAAACCTTCCTGATGTTATGTGGGACTCACTGGCCGGAAAAGCCAGTACCCAATAAAATACACACAGCCAAGGGGTTGCTTCACAATCCACTCTGCTATCAGAGAAGTACCAGGAGAGACCCGCATGAAACACCGCCGAAGTGGGCCCTTCTTACGCGTTTCTTGGCTTAACGCCCGGCGGGATCGCCGGATTGCACGTGGACACAAGGGACTCTAACCAATCTTGCAAATTCTGAATAATTAAACTCTAACTCTATGATAGGAGAATGCATATATGTGTATTTGTATAAATTTATGTTTTAAAATATATTTAATAAGTCAAGATAATATACTAGATTCCCTTAGCTCAGATCTTTTTATAGCTCGCTAAAATACATTAAATGGCTCTTAGTACATGTACCTCTAAGAAGACGTTTTTATTCTATAAATGCTTATGATATTCAATGTGTTCTTTAAGTAGCCTGTACAGTTCTAGAATGATTACGTGAGAACAGGTCGACGACTGGAATTCAGACTCGACTTCAAGCATCATAATTGTCCTTTTGAAATGCATTGCGTTGGACTAATATAAAAACTTTGTGAATATCTCTAGACTTTAATCAATCATCGCATGGCATATATTATAATATAATTTTTTACTAATAATTTATTCTTTCTTTTTAATTTAACAACGTGACTCGCGGCGTAAATATTATTAATTTACATTTTTAGATGGTGTAAAACGTTTACTTAATGTACTATTACTTGTCCGTTGTCCATTTAATGTACCAATAAAACTAATAATTATAATAAACAATTTCCCATTTCTTTATGATACAGGCATCATATTTATGAAAAACCAGAAAATCTTTTAAATAACTTCATACTATTTGTTGCAACGTTCGCTCGGGTGTTACCTTATGCGTATGGAAAATCTGTGCAATAGAAAAAATAAGAAACATGTCGAATAGTGTGTTGTACTTTTCTATATGATCATCAGCCCTTTTTAACGTCCCACTGCTGGGCACGGGCCTCTCTCAGTACGAGGGGGATCAGGCCATAGTCCACCGCGCTGGCCTAGTGCGTGTTGGCGGACTTCACATGTCTTTCGAAAACTTGTTAGGTTTTCTCAGACATGCAGGTTTCCTCACGATGTTTTCCTTCACCGTAAGACAAGTGGTAATCATGATACAAATGATTCGCACATGAAAATATCGGAGGTGCGAGACACGGATTTGAACCCGCATCACTCGGTTTTCCAAGCGACACGTTAGGGGTCGTCCATAAATCACGTGATGTTTGAATGGGGGGGGAGGGGGTTCGGAAAAAATCACGAAATATCACCAGGAGGGAGGGGGGTGTACCGAGTTATCACGTGATTTTTTTTTCGCCGAATTTTTATAATAATAAGCCTAGTCACCTCCAAAACTTCTATGAAAAGTCCTGTACGGGAACTACTATTGCAAGAAATGGCACTATTAAAAGCTATGCTATGCTTTAAAAAATCGTGTATTATAAATTCTTCATAACAGATGATGAGACCAATAGAATGGGCCAAACATTCCCCCAGACACACGAAGCGTCGCTATTAGTAAGAATGGAAATGTAATAATGAACCGATTGGTCTTAATTGGATTGCTTATAAAAAGTATTGACATACTTCCATTAATACCATGTATAAAAATTAAGACATTCATAAATTATAAGTAACGTTACATTGTTATAGTAGTTATAAGTTACAGACGGACGAATTATACACTCAATATGCTCACAAAATTTCATGAGAATCGGTCAAGCCGTTTCGGAGGAGTATGGGAACGAAAATTGTGACACGAGAATTTTATATATAAGGTTATACCTGTTAAGTGTTAATCTTTATTTAAAAATAATATTCAGATTTTTTAAGGTACTTTGTAAAAAATACACGTGATTTTGAGTGGGGGGGGGGAGTAATCTTAAACCTCACCACGTATCACCATGGGGGAGGGGGGGTCTAAAAAGTTGCTTAAAAACATCACGTGATTTATGGACGACCCCTTACCGCTGGGCTACCACTGTCGCAATAAACTCAAAAACTACGGCATGGGTTTACACACGGTTGTCACTCATTGATGAATTGACTCATAAAGGTGTAGTAATATTATTTATTAGGGTTTATGTTAATTGGCTGAAATGTGATGATATTGATATGTTGAGAATGTAGAGAAAAGTTACCCGAGCGAATAAAGGATTCAAACTAGTGACTTACTACTTACTAGAACGTATATTATAAAACAAGTCATTTGAATAAACACTACTGTGTGCCGTGAGGTAATACGTAATTAAATAATACGCCAACAGATATCACAAAGAAAAATACAACACAGTATACAAAATGTTGTTTACTTTGTGACGATGAAAATATACTTTAATATGTTATCATAAATCAATTTAGATTATGTTCTATACTATATCAAACTAAAAGTATTAACGTACTTCAGCCATGTGATATTTCTAAAAAATATACCTACTCCAACAAAATGAAACAAAAGGACCTGGATGATGAAGACGACTACTATTACGTTGTTTACTTTATGAAGTACTGAATAATAGTAGTTGTAAAGCAGATTGGCTGCAATACGTAAAGACTTATACTTAAGCCCACTTCAGCTGTGCCAAAAAAAATCAAGTTTTTAATTCTTTAAATTATTTACCTAATTTACAGTTGTTTAATCACGTTTAATCTCGAAATATTCAATGTGTTTTATTGTAAACTATAAAAAGTTTTTCTTCTTTTTCAGTTAACTGTTTCTTTTTATGTTACAATAATTGACACTCTTGGTACCTAACGATTGTAACAGTAGGTACTTGCTCTATAAAAATGCTATATTCGTGTATAATATGTACCTACATAGGTTTAGTTCGTTCTGCTTTATATATCATTACTCGCAATTCCCGCGGCTTGGCCTGCGTTCTAATCACTATTAAAACAGGGATTGGAGGTACAAGAATGAAAATTTAGGGTTATGTGTATTTTGGATGCCAAATCTTAAAAAAATAAAATAAAAAATCCCTTATCACCTAGGGGATAATAATTATACGACTTATTCTCAGATCGTCCAAATATACACAAAAAAAATTATAAAAATCGTTCAAGCCGTTTCGGGGAGTTCGATAACAAACACTGTGACATGATTTTTTTTATATTATAGTTATAGTTAGTTAATAAAATTTTCGCCAAAAAATATTCAGTGGTGATTTTCCACTTAAATGTTACAAAAATGTTTTTTGTTACTTCTGACATACTCATACCTAAATATATCACATGTGTACCTAAATATATGAAATGTAAACATATCACATAAGCACGGTTTTACTTAAGAATAACAAGAACAGTGTAAAGAACAAAGATTAATGTATTTAGTTTTAAATAGACCAAACGATTTGTGATAATATTTGGCGTATCATTTTATAATGGGTTTAAAAAAACTGTTACGCAATTACATGTAACAATTTACCCGACTACGGTGAATCCCTAAGGAGGATTATGAGACAGACAGGATATATAAATGTCATCAAAAACTAATATGGCGGATTATAGACACGATCCGAATAAACCAAGTGATAGAATAAGGCTAAAAATGATCGAAACATAAAAACTAAAAATATATTAACAAATATTAATTAAAACTCATTGGCATAAAAAGCCAACTTAAAAGTTGAGAACATTGTGACGAAGCATCATAGGTTTATGCAGTTGGAGACGCAGAGCATGTTATTTAAAAATAGATATATTTTGCATTTTCATTTTTGTTTAATCCAATGTCATAGATAGAGATATATAATAACAAAAGACCCAAAATTTTAATCTCTACGATATCAGTCTCAAGAACTTTTACGGTTTACCCTAAAGTGCATAGATTCCGAGATATGAGCAAAACTCTCTTTTTTAAGATAGCGCCTGAGGCTTCACCGGAATCCGTCAGTATTTTGTGATTTTATACTCAGTATGTGATGCTAAACCTTATAAAAACAAAAATTGGATCGGAAATTGAACGCAAATTTGACCAAAAATGGTTTTATTTTGGTGGTCAATACAAAATAATGTCGATTAAAGAAAAAAATATATACCTAAAAATTTACAGAGAGCCTTAAACCTCAATTAATCAATGTTCAAAAAACATGCCACGAAAAATATTTAAAAAAAACTTTATTATATCCATTTATCTTACATTATAAAAATAAAACAATATCGAATTTGCCTTATTAAACTTGTATTTCAATCCCCTCAAGATAAATTATAGGTGCATAAGTTTTAATGTCACATAATTTATTTTTCAATGAAAGAACTTATCATTAAATTGAATATCTAAATTTCATTTTTGAAGTTGTTAATTCTGCTACAGTATGTTACTTTGTACAGACATATAGAATGACCTTTAAAGACAACAAAGAATTATTAAAACTAATAATGAAATAGAGCAGCTTCCTGTCTAATTTGACCGACTTACCGTAATTGCGATTACATACCTTCTCATTGAGTAATGTAGATGATGACGGCGGCACTTCGATAACTGCCCCGTAACACACAGGATCCGGAAAGTCATTAATCAATTCATCATGGTACTTTGGACCCGTTAGGAAGAACTCATCTCAAAAATGTGAAAAAACGAGTTCTATACTGTCACTACTTGTAACTCATGTTACTTTCTATTTGAAACATCAGTATATGTGAAATGAGTAGGTGATAAGGGTTTATTGATATGTGAGCCGGTCGCATATCGACGACTTCCTAATTAATATGTTAATTTCTTGGTTTTCCGATTAAAATATTCGCTTCATAATTGTTTGTTATCTATCTTTGTTACAACTGGGCCGATTTCGTTTGAATGTAGTAGAATATTTTAAAGCCAAGTATTTTAAAACTTCCATACTTTATTAATCGGTCATAGTAATCCAAATACATTGTTGGCTGTAAGCTCGGTGCTAGCTTATATTTAAAATTTCATGAGTTTTTATCGTCGCATTAATTTGAATTCAAATGACCAATTTACTGAAAGAGCTTTTTATACAAAATTATTGATTGTAACTTGCATCGACTGCAAAAAGCTTCTGGCGTTATCTGTTGCATCGTAGCACCCAAATGAATGAACCGGTTTCAAATTAGTTTCTTTTTGTTTAGAAGGAAACTTGATCGAAAAGAGAGATTGAGGCTATAAGTCTTTAAACCTTTAAAGCTCACTATAATTATATGATGTAAAACGCTATATTATTTGCCATGTTTAGCCAATAATTTTTAATATTTCCGATATTTCTGCAGGGTTACATATACCGGGTCAAAATTAGAATTCAACATCTGAAAAACGAGATTTGAGAATTTCACCCATAAGGAGAGTAACTCATACAGTTGTACAGCTGTGTTGCAGTTAGACTTTAGACTCGAACGTCCCGTCCTAATTTGACATAACAAGGCATTCTGTGCGTCACGCTCGTAAGTAGGTGAGATCATAACAAGATTATCCTATCAATCCTTGCGCCCGTCATTATATTACTATTATTTAACGTTTGTGTATATGTAGAATAGTATTCCAAAATGAGTAGAAAGTTTCTTAAACGTTAAATAATCAATGTATGTACAATTCAAAGGGGAGTGAATCAGTGTGGAATTGCAAATTCAATCTGGTTGTATATAAATCGGTATTAAAAATATATAAAGTACATATTCAAATTTTTATCACGTAACAAATTATTCTCCCATTCATCGTAAGTACGAATCAACGGTCGACTCGACAAACCACAAACTTTCTTTACGTTTCCAGTATGTTTAATAAATTGAACTAAGCGTGTCAACTAATTTTGAGCTTAACATTTTGAAATATATATTCAAAATGTTTGTTGAAAATTGCAACGAACCAATAATATAAAAGCGAGTAAGACAGCCAGACGACTCGCGCCGGAATAAACAAGTGCAATCGTACTTTCTGTGTACTATTGAGAACATCTACTGTATTTAAGAAACCGAGGGAGATATAACACAAAGGCCTAGAATCTGTGCGAATGGGAAGTACTAATCAAGGCGACGAGCGACTTGTTAACGCGTACATAATGTATACATACTTCTGCTCAGCTTAGTCAGACTGCACGTAACATGGAATGTAAGAAATTATAAACATGATTATGTGGAGTTTACTTAAATAAATTATTTATCATAAAATCATAAATCACACTCGTTTAAACCCATCATTATAATACAGACTTTCCGATATGTTCGTTATTAATTCAATAAACATGAATCGCGAAATAATAAGAAACCGGTTAGGTTAAATTAACAGTGTCTACACAGCCCCCTGTTTTGTAAAAGATATTAAATTATTTAAATAAATAACACGTTACAATATTTGAATTCTAAATTTATCTCAAATTAGGTGTAGGTATGCAAATTAGTTTTTTATTATCTGTAATTTTTTATCTTTGTCAAAGACATATTATGGTCTTTCAAATACACCTACTTTACATTTACAAATTTTGTATAATAATCATCCTTTAAATTTTTTAATAATATTATTTACCAATTTCCTCTTAAAAAATGTAATATTAGTAGAGGCCTTTGTTACCATTTACGCATGTAAATTGAGAATAATGCAATCTCTAGAGGATTGATGCTCATGCTATTAAGGGTTGTGGACGACTATTACGAAGAGATCGTGAGTGTTCGAAGGCAGTAGTGATTGCGGCATTCATGTCGAGATAGCAACGTGGAATTTTACGCCAATTAAACTTTCTTAACAAGTCGAGCAGTTGGGATTCAATAATAACTGATGTTATGTGAGTGAATAATTATGACACAATATTAGAAATATTTGCGTAACTTTACTTATAGATTATGGCATTGTTTTATAGTTTACTAACGTTCCTCCTTACTTCACTCAGATTGAAAGGACTATATCTACATACCATACACACATACATACAACACACCTAATCTTCTTACTAGTTTTACGTAGTGTATTCAAAGTAATGACGTCGTGCGTGCTACCTACCTTACTTTGATACTGTAGACCCTGAAGCTTTTACACCGTAATCCGTTGAATTGTATGAGAATATTTTTAATATAGACAGTTATATATTCATTTTTATATCTAGATATTATTTTAATATTAGTAGGTAAGTACATAACTACAGGGAAAACATCTGAGTTTGCAACATCGTATATGAAATTAAAACAAAACAATTACGTACACTTCCGCAGTCCCTGTGCAACGATGAGAAGGGCGATTACAGTGGATTCTACGTAAGTGATCTGGTCATCAGTCGCGGAGTACTGACCTTCGCACAAACAAGTCATGTGCCCATCCTTGTCCAGTGTCACATCCTTGTTTATGTTTATAAAATCAAATAGACTGGTTCTTCTGCTATAAGCGTGTCTCTTCTAAACTAAGGTCAATAAGAATTAAAACACTTGTTTAGATTAAAAAGTGAATATATTATATATTCTTATCTACACTAATATTATAAAGAGGAAAACTTTGTTTGTTTGTTTGTTTGTTTGTTTGTAATGAATAGGCTCAAAAACTACTGGACCGATTTTAAAAATTCTTTCACCATTCGAAAGCTACATTATCCACGAGTAACATAGGCTATATTTTATTTTGGAAAAAAATAGGGTTCCGTAAGATATTTGGGTTTTTCGGACACAAGGTGTAATCTATATCTATATTAATAATTTCGTCAAGGGGTACGGTAGACTCGATCGAAACCTTACCTGATTAATAAAACATAAAAAAATAAAGATTTCGAGTCGACAACATATATCCGCCAAATTCGGATTGTCGAGTATTTTGTTAAATTCTAATGATGCTGAAAGACAAATCGATTATCGAAATCGCCATATTGGCCACTCTAGCGAAGCGATACTGACATCGGATGACACGTCAATATTGAAGCAAAGGAACTCATTCATACAGCCATAAAGATTTACCTCTGTATTAGTGTAAATAAATAAAATAAAAAATAAATAAAATAAATCCTTTCATTTCTTGCGTTTACAAAAAAAATAATATCCTATTAACAATAAATCACAACAATTTTAAAAGTATGTTTTAATAAAATCATCTCACATCCAGTTAAAACAAAAATATAAATTCTAATGTTATACGTATTAAAATATAAGAATTTATAATTCATATAAATTAAAATATATAGTATAATTAAATAAAATATAATATATTTACTACATAAAAAAAGAATATTTAATTCCTAAAATACTGCTAAGAAAGAATAAAATAATAATAATATGTTCTAAGTTTTAACTTATCAAATGATGCGTAATGATTTCTCATAGATGGCGTTATTAATCTATATATGTAATATATAAATGCGAAAAACACTCATCACGAAATCTCAAAAACTGCTGGACGTATAAAGATGAAAATTGGCAGGGAGGTACTTTATAAATAGTATAGGTGCACTAAGAACGGATTTTGCGATTGGGCCGGATTAAGGTGGTCTAAGAGCTCTCGCAAGTTTGTATGAAAGTCCTTCATCTTTTGTGCTACAGACTTTAAATTTGGCAGGGAGGTAGTTAATATTTAGTATGGGTCTGCTAAGAACGAATTTGGCGACAGGGTCGCATTAAGGAGGTCTAAGGGCTCTCACAAGTTTTTTTTTAATTTCTTCATTTTTTGTCCTAGAAACTTTAAATTTCCCAGGGAGGTAGTTTAAAGTTATTAGATGTTTGTTTAAGAAAGGATTTTGCGATTGGGCCGGATTGAGGTGGTCTAAGGGCTATGGAAAGTTTGTATGAAAATCCTTCATTTTTTGTGCTAAAAACTTTAAATTTGATAGGGAGGTTTTTAATAGTTTGTAATCGTTCGCTACGCGTATAAACATATTTTCCATCAGGGCCGGATTAAGGAGGTCTAAGGGCTCTCGCAAGTTTGTATGAAAGTCTTTAATTTTTTTATGCCACAAACTTAAAATTTAGCTGGAAGGTATTTAATAATCAGTAGACATCCGCAAAGAACGATTTTGCGACAGGGCCAGATTGAAAAGTGCAAGGGCTGTCGCAAGTTAGTATGAATGAAAGTCCTTCACCTTATGTACAACAAACTTAAAATTTTGTAGAGCGGTAGTTATTGTCAGTAGAAGACTTTTAAGAATGGGTTTTGAACAGGGCCTGATTAAGGTGGTTTAGGGACTCTCACAAGTTTGTATGCTGTTCCTCTATCTTTTCTGCTACAAACTTTAAAATTGGCAGGGAGGTAGTTAATTGTTAGTAAACGTCCGCTTAGAACAAATTTTGCGACAGGGCTGGATTAAAAAGGTCCAAGGGCTCTCGCAAGTTTGTATGAAATTTATTAATTTTTTTGCGCTACAAACTTTTTGGCAGGAAAGTAGTTTTTGTAGTTAAGTAGAAGTCCGCTAATAACGGATTTTGCTACAAGGCCGGATTAATGAGGTCTAAGAGCTGTAGCAAGTTTCTATGTAAGTCCTTTATCTTTTGTGCGACAAACTTTATATCTGGCGGGAAGATTGTAATAATAAATATTTTTTTTAATTTTACTTTTATACATGTTGGTAATCATATATAAATAAACTAGCAATACCCGCGGCTTCGCCCGCGTTAATTTTTTTAATCACTACAAATTTTTATTCGATCACTCGCAATTGATTGATCTATAGATTGATAAAAAAATATTATAAATGAAACTATCTTTTCGGATTTTGTCGCTAAAAATACTAAAATCAAATTCTCTGAAAAATAATCAAATATGTTGGGACATTATTCCACACAGCTCCATCTAGTACTGTGGTAAGCTACGAAAGAAGCTTGTGTTACGGATACAACATATATACATTTTAAATACATACATGTTATAAATATAAAGACAAAGGATAGATGCATTCGAAATGTGGTGCTGGAGACGAATGCTGAGAATACCTTGGACTGCAAAACGTACTAACGTATCGATCCTTGCCCAACTCCATATAAAAACTCGCTTGTCTACAATATGTCAACAAAGCATTCTTTCATATTTCGGCCACACCGTGCGCAGAGGCGACGGAAATTTGGAGAAATTAATTGTGATTGGAAACACCGAAGGCAAAAGATCACGCGGTCGCTCACCAACAAGATGGACCGATCAGGTGAAAGACTCGTCGTCCACACATTTCTATGCGGTTGTAAGAGACGCGCTGGACAGAAACCGATGGAGGCAGATCATCCGCTCCAGATGCAACCTCAATGCTGACCACGATCCTCAGATATGAGGGACCGACTCAGAGAGATAAATATAAACAACCATGACAGGAGGAAATACAAACATTTGAGTTGAACAAATAAATGCCGCCAGCGGGACTTGAACCCGCGACCGCTGGCGCAAGAAAGTAGGGTTATTACAAACTGCGCCATACTTGTCGTCTTAAAAATTTTCCAAAATACTCCAGCTATTTCAGAACCCATCGTTAATATACTCCTGAGCTGCGCGGCTACCTATGTCATATATGTGCACAGTCCTCTCCCGCTTTTAGCACTCCCTCCCCCTCCCCGTTCCCCGCTGTGCGCTTTATTTTATAATTATTATTTTGTTTAGATGGAAATATTTTAAATTTTGAAAATCCTTTGAATGGAGTGTCCAATTTGTATTATCGTAAACGTTATCAACTAACTATAAACTAACCCCCTGCCACATTTAAAATTTACAGTACATAAAATGAAGTAACTATCAAAACTAATAAGAGCACACCACCTTAATCCGGCCTCGTAAAAAACGTTTTTAGCTGACTTTTACCAACAATTAACAAACTTCCTACCAAATTTAAAGTTCGTAGCACAAAAGATGATGAAAATTCATACAAAGTTACCATAGCATAGTCAAAAGTCAGTCAGTCTTGTCGCAAAATTCTTATCGGATGTCTACTAATTATAAAGTACTTTCCGGCCAAATTTTAAGTTTGTAGCATAAAAAATTAAGCCCTTTCATACAAACGTGCGAGAGCCCTTAGACCACAAATCCAAACCCTGTCCCAAAATTCGTTCTTAGCGGACGCTTACTAACAATTAAGTACCTCCATGCTAAATTTAAAGTTTGTCGCACTAAGGATAGAGGAATCTCATACATACTTGCGAGAGTCCTTGGACCACCTTAATCCGGTCCTGTTGAAAAACCATTCTTAGCGGTCTTCTACTAACTATTAACTATCTCATTGCCAAAGTTAAAGCTTTTAGCACAATAACTGAAGAACTTTCATACAAACTTGCGAGAGCCCTTAGACCTCCTTAATCCGGTCCTGATGCAAAATACGTTCTTAGCGAACGTTTACAAACTATATACCTCTCTACCAAATTTAAAATTAGTAACACAAAAAATGAAGAACTTTTATACAAACTTGCGAGATCCCTACGACCACCTTAATCTGGTTCTGGCAAAATACGTTCTTAGCGAACGTTTACGAACTACTAAATTTAAAGTTTGTAACACAAAAAATGAAGGACTTTCATACAAACTTACGAAAGCCCTTAGACCACCTCGATCCAGCCCAATCGCCAAAATTTGTTCTTAACAGATATTTACAAACTTTATAATACCTCTCTGCCAAATTTAAAGTTTCTAGCACATAAAATGAAGGAATTTAAAAAAACTTGCAACAGCCCTTAGACCACCTCAATCCGGCCCAATCGCCAAAATTCGTTCTTAACGGACATCTACTAACTTTAAACTACCTCCCTGCCAAATTTTAAGTTTCCAGCAAAAAAAATGAAGAAATTAAAAAAAACTTGTGAGAGCCCTTAAACCTCCTTAATGCGGCCATGTCGCAAAATTCGTTCTTAGGAGACCCTTACTAGCAATAAACTACCTCCCTGCCAAATTTAAAGTCTGTAGCATAAAAGATGAAGGACTTTCATACAAATTTGCGGGAACCCTTAGACCACCTTAATCCGGCCCAATCGCAAAATCCGTTCTTAGCGGACGTCTACTATTTATAAACTACCTCCCTGCCAATTTTCATCTTTATACGTTTAGCTGTTTTTGAGATATCGTGATGAGTCAGTGTTTTTCGCATTAAATCTAGCTTAAAACTTTAGAGACTGACTGATCTAGCTTAAAACTTTAGAGACTGACTGACTACTCTTTATTCTATATACCCATATTGGGGAGTTCTGAATAAATATGTCAACCGCCATTTTGTGGCGGCGGCAATCTTGGACCGATTTTCATCAAACATAGCTAAGATCACTCCCGACTAATTTAAGACAACTTTCAAACAAAAAAAAGGAAAATGAAAATCCGCTCATCCATTCGGGAGCTACGATGCCACAAACAAAACACGTCAAACTTATAACACCTCGTCGTTTTTGCGTCAGGAGTTAAAAATAAGATACTAGCGCAAATTTATTTGAGACAATGACTTTAAATTTTAATCAATTTAAATACGATTTTTGATCGTTTCATTTTAAAAATAGTTAAGCATATTATTTTTGGAAATTCGTATCTTAGTACATTATTTTACTTAGCATACAGTAAGTACAAAAACCATTATTGCTTAGATATATTATGATTTGCATGTTGGGTTTATAATTAAGTTCACATCATTACTATCATTTACCTCAGTTATTTCAAAATTTAAAAAGAAGATTTTATTCCGCCCAAGGTGAACCGTGAAAATTCAAATGGCCAAAGACACTCGTATATTAGAACAAAGTAAAAATCTTTCGTAATATAGGTACCTACTCTGCGAGACTGATCTTTATTTCATACGGGTATTGAACTCGAGACTTTAAAGGCAGTACACGAAGATAATTTTGTAAGAGCCATCTGATACTTTGAGTTCTCCAACAATTCATAAGAATTATACTATAATGAGATAAAATGTTTTGTATTGACGCTTTAATTTTATGAACTGCGAAAATGTCGTAA
This sequence comes from Boloria selene, assembly GCA_905231865.2. NCBI lineage: Eukaryota > Metazoa > Arthropoda > Insecta > Lepidoptera > Nymphalidae > Boloria > Boloria selene. Next base: position 8,369,151 of record HG993133.1, read on the forward strand.
AATATCAAATTTCATTAAAACATTTTGCCATTTTACCTTTTCAAATAAATTTTATTTATAACAAATTTAATGTCATGCGAGCAGATTAAATTTATAACGATATATACAACAGGAAAAGTTTATGATTTTGCTTTAGATATAAAAAAATAGTTATGTAGAGTGGCGGCCGTATTTACATTATAACGACGCATATATAACATAACTCACATGTTAAATGGCCGATTGATTAACTAACTGATATAAAATACAAAAGGAGTTAAGCAATATTTACCGCTGTAACTTTCATTTAGTCTACTTATTTAGAAAGATACAGTAAAACTAATTCACATTGTTACACTTGAAAAATTTATAATGTCAATAATGTATTTTCTTTGTAACATTGGAACAAATTAAAACACAGAACTTGTCTTAACACTAAGAAATGATGCAAGTCAATACCGAGAAGTCTATTAAAAACTATACATATTCAATATTTGTTATTAATGTATAATTTATAAACTAAATTTTGTATTTCCAATAATACCTATACGTAGGTATTTGTTTTCGTCGAAATGATTTTTTATAAATTACAAGATTTTAAAATGATTATTGGAACGGATTGGAAAAGGTCATAAAAGTGACATAATCAATAATAATAATTAGATAGATTGTGTAAAGCATCGCGTCCGATCTAAACAGGGACAAGGCAAAGAAACGTTCGTAGGTGACGCCATAGCTATTGTATAGTTATTTTCTAAACTAACGAATCTTTATATAACTATACGTATTTAAATCACAAGTTACAATTGAATAAATATACGTATGTAAATATGTAAACCACATTGAATATTGGTGGATGGTAGAACTTTGTATTTAAATAAATGTCGCTCAAATCACTATTATGTAATAATCTTACAATTTGATTACATTTCCGTCGTCCCTAGCGCAATTGAGGTAAGTGAAAATAAATAAACCCGCTGCAGTTTTAAACATCCGAATATAGTACAATATCAAAATGTTTACGCAGCAATAATCGGGTTACGAAACGCGACCGCATAGCTTACTAATGGCAGAAAAATAATAGACAAAATACAATACTGCGTAAACAAACAGCATTTTCGATGGTGTAAACAATATTTTTCTCGTTTTAAATTATGTTAATTATTTAATTTAATATTGGAAAATAGAACACTAGAAGATTCTGTTAAACTGGAAAGATACACTGTGCTATACCTACATATAAACAGTAAATTAAAAATATTATAAACGTGTTGACAAAGGAACAGTACCTAGGTATTATGCACTCGTCACTTGGAGAAATGCATGTTTATCTACAAATAGGTATTTATGTTCGTCCACTTATTTTCATCCTTTGTTTGGTTTTATATTTTGTAAATTACTTTTTATTTATTGGCTGGTGGAGGTGAATTGATTTCTATAATAATGTTAACTTACTTCAGTCAGATAAAAATATTTATCATTACAGACGTTTTATCGATTTAAATATGTATCGGCATGGACAACAATTTAATTAAAACAATTTGCTTATTCACTATCACTACAAAAAAAGGACTCCCTTACATTTATTTATAAGTATTAAATCAAAAGCAGAATTTCAGTCACGGCAGTCGTCTTACTGTGACTAGCAATATGCTAGTGTAGTGTAGGGTAGTGTAGTGCAGTACTAACAGCGGAAATCATATTATGTAATATTATAGTGCACTGTGCAGAAGACAAAATTTTAAGCACAAGTGCACTCTACGAGTAGGTACTAGGTAACTTGCCCCGTTGGGCAGGCAAACCAAATACAATACTGACAATGATTTCCAACTTCGAGCTATTTTCCCTCAATCTGCAACTCAAACTATGACTTCAGAATCTACAAACCAACATGACAGTTTCCGAGTTTAGTAATATTAGTAAAACTAATAGTGATTAAATGTCAAAGAGCATGGTCGTTGTATGGCGTTCAGGGGCTATTCGTTTAGCAGACATAACGTGACCAACTGTGTTGAAATAAACAAGTTATAATAGGTTTTGGTAAATATTTTTAACTATTTCATACATTGTTGGTAATTTGAAAAGGTTATTATTAATAATAATTACCGAATAATAAAAAAAACTCTTTATTTTATTTAATTTCGTCCTTGTAGAAATCTTCAAAGATGCATGTAGCAATAATACTAAAATTGTATTGTAATTTAACTAGGTACCTATAATATACCATGTTATTACTACAAGTTAGAACTGGATATAAAAGCGGTTTTAGGCAAGATATTAGATAACATTACACAATCGTTTGTGCTAATAGATAACTGAAAAGCGTATGAGAATGACACATATAATTTCCAAAAATGTGTACGAACTAGAGTTCAGGAACAAAATTGTTGGCTTTATACTCCCTCCAAAGCACAAAAGTGAAACACCACACAATTCCTAACTACGAGATGTTTTCAACCGACTTCAAAAAGGAGGAGGTTCTCAATTCGTCTGTACTTTTTTATATTTGTTACCTCAGAACTTTCGACTGCTTAAACGGATTATTTTTATTTGAAAGCTTGTGCTTCTCGTGTGGTCCAATTTTAATTTCATCCAGTTCTGACAGTGACATCCATGAGAAAACTATATAAGTCTTAAATTAGCATTAAGTACGTGCGCGATAAATCGACGAATAACTCAATATTACGCCAATCGATTTCGATGATTCTTTTTTTATTGGTAAGTAAGTACCCCTTGTACTTCAAGGGTAATTTGATGAGAGTTTGGTTAGGTTCTGACCATGGGATCCATGACAAAGTAACGGAATTCTTCAAGTTTTACGAGCAAATTAACCATTTGCAGCCAAGGTAGGTTTGTAACTACATACATACTTAAAGATGAGATGCGCTTGAGTCGCACGCGCGACTTTACGGGGCGAGAGGCGAGAGCGGGGTCGTGGCGGGAGGAGAGCTGTTAAGCGGACATGGTTGGCTGACACCGACTCCTATAAACAAATATTTTAACAAAAAAAACAACTTAAAAAAATACTATTCCAAAACAAATTAATATGCACTAAAAAGTAAAAAATAATTCCGTATTGTTCTATAACTTAATAATCAACTTACTTTTTATTTTATTCAGAGTTCTCCTAAGTAAAATGAAATGAAATTACAATTATTGTTATTTTCAACCGACTTCAAAAAGGGAGAGGAGGAGGAGGTTCAATTCATCTGTATTTTTTTGTTTGTTACCTCAGAACTTTCGACAGGGTGAACGGATTTTGATGATTCTTTTTTATTTGAAAGCTTGTGCTTCTCGTGTGGTCCCATTTGATTAAGTTCAGGCAGTGGCATCCATGAGAAAACCATATAAGTCTTAAATTAGCATTAAGTATCTTTCCCTTGATTACATACGTAGTAGTTGCTACTTGTAATACTTTAATATGATCGTAGTACTATGTATTTAGGTGGGGAATCCGAGTAACAAATTTACAAATCGATTTATTAATATGTTTACTACTATAGCAAAAAACGAAACGTAAAACATTTTTTTAAATATAAAAGAATCTTATATTTTCTAAGAACTGAGCGTCGTCGAACGTACCAAGGCTCTTAATAAATGAGCTTGATAAATAAATTAATTATATGGCAAATTTTTAATTGAATATTAAAATAAGTAACTTAATACTGCTCGTCCCAAGATATTCCACAATTTGCATTGTAAAACAAGGTATCGAGTTGCTCGTTTAATCGTGTCTAATGGGTGATATTGAAAGGCTAAATGCTAATTTAGAGTCAAATTTCACATAGTTTTATCTGATACTAGTTTCTTACTGCGATTTCTAACAGCTATCAAACCTAGCGATATACAGATTCTATTCATAGATTATGTACCTATAATATGTATTGTATATGTGCCTATAGAAGTAGCCTTCAAAGCTACGCAATGTATTATTATTACAGTAAACATAAACAACAAAGACAGCGAAAAAATACAAAAAAAATACTAAAAAAACTTGAATATGCAACGAATATTTTAGGTAAAACTGAAAATTATATACATATGAAATGTAAGTAATCAAGATTAAATCTTTTTAATGCGTCATTGTATTATATTTAAATAAATTAGTAGGTAATATTAAATTAAAATATTTTAAAAATAAAACGAAATGGGTAACGTCCAAGGCTCCAAGGTAGTATACGAGTATATTCATAAAACGAATGAAATATAAATCGACCCATGATAATAAGGAAAATATGTAGGTGGTACATACCTATTATTATAATGTCAAGTTTTAAATTATTTTTAAGGGATTTCCACTACAGTGATACACATGACCGTAAGCAAATCTTTAACTCTACGGGAAATATTTATTGTTTGTTAGTTTTTCATTTTTTATGCAAAATTCTTAAACATTAATGTAGTAATAACTAGTAATAAGTGTGAAAAATACTATACAGCTTCAATACGAAAACTAGAAAACTAGCTTGTTATTGATATTTATCTAATGTATACTGTATATAAAGGAAATCCTATTGAACATCTCGTGTGAGAACGTACAATGTAGTTTGAATTCACTTCCTATTGATATATTTAAGCAATTGTGATGATAACCGACCTTGCCAACGCTACATTGTTGAAATTATTGGCTCACTATTGACAGGTCATAACAATCACACGTTAGGGACTCGTCTCGCACTCGTCTGTGTCACGCAACCAGTAGTCACCAGCGCTGGTGGATATGTTTTTAACAATACATACATATACAGGGTAATACTTCTTAGGCTTACGCGAATATTTAGCACTATAAATAGAACTATCTTTTCGGATTTTGTCGCGAATTTATCAACGAAAAGTTGAAAACTCGCCGTTCATTTATATCAAAAACATGGATAGCATTAATTCTATTTGTTAATTTTAGTCTAGAATATTATTCTTAATATAGTTTTTATTTTTATTTTTTAAATATGGCTATCTCAATATTTTATCAAAATATTCGTGGAATGAAAACTAAAATTACTGAAATTTGTAATAACATTATAAGTCAAAATTACGATATATTATGTCTTACCGAAACTTGGCTTGACGACTCTATTCTATCAACAGAATTTTTTGACAAAAGATATGAAGTAGTAAGAAGGGATCGCGATATTATCTTTTCCAAATACTTTAAGAAAAATCGAGGTGGCGGCGTACTTATAGCAATTTCTAAGAACATACATTTTGATGTTATGCATGAGTGGAATTCTGACATACTAGAAGATCTTTGGATACAAATAAATCTTAATAATCACTGTACTTTAAATTTGTGTACTGCATATATTCCAGAATATTTACCATATAATATTTTTGACGATTTCATAAATAAATGTAATAAGGTTGTCAGCATGTCTCCTAACTGTATAACATGCATCATTGGCGATTTTAATCTTCCTAATATGACTTGGTCTAAGGTGCCAAGCCATCCAACAAATTATACTTGTGATAAATCTAAAAAATTATATGATTTCATGAATTTAACAGCATTAAAACAACTCAATTCTTTTACAAATCTTAACAACAAAATACTTGATCTTGTATTAACTGATAAACCGGACAAATTTAATATAGTTAAAGCTATGCCTATAAGCCGCCTTGATTGTCTTTCCTTCGCCTTGAATCCGAGAGACTACGATACTTTTGCTCTCCTTAGAACTAGAGTTAAACAACAAATTGAATTATGTTTTAAATGTTATATATTAAATATTGAAAACAATTTAAGTAATAATATTAAAAAATTTTATAGATATACCAAAAATAAAAGAATAACTAATAATATCCCCAAACGTATGCATTTTAATAATAAAGTAGCTGAATCTGGTATTGATATTTCCAATCTATTTGCTGAATATTTTTCATCTGTTTATAAAAATGTATCATCTTTTAATTATACACCAAAATTCTTTTCATCTATTTTTTCTATTAGCAATTTACAATTTTCAATTGACGCAGTCGAATTTCAACTAAAATCAATTAATATAACTAAAGGATCGGGCTCTGACGGTATTCCCCCAATTTTTATAAAAAAATGTTCTTCGGCGCTATCAATCCCCTTAGCAATCATTTATAATAAGTCAATTTCAAATGGTATATTTCCATCTTTATGGAAGATCACAAAAATAACCCCTGTATATAAATCTGGTGATAAAAGTGATGTTAGAAATTATCGACCAATTTCCATATTAAATTGTTTTGCTAAAATTTTTGAAACTATGATCTATAAACAATTGTACAATCATTTAAAACCACAACTTGACATGAAACAACATGGTTTCGTATCGGGTTGTTCCACAACAACCAACTTATTAGTTTATATGACTTTTTTAACTGATTCGTTTGATAAAAAAACTCAAGTAGATTCATTGTATCTTGATTTTTCTAAAGCATTTGATCGAGTTAATCATGCAATTCTATTATCAAAGGCTAGCCATCTGGGAATACATGGTAATCTTTACCGTTGGCTTTGCTCTTATCTCGATAGTCGCTCTCAATTAGTAGCTTTATATGGATATGAATCATTTCCATTTCTAGCCACTTCTGGTGTACCACAGGGTTCTATATTAGGTCCTTTATTATTTTTAAAATTTAATTAACGATCTGTTGTCCTTAATTAACAGTGAATGTCTTGCATATGCTGATGACATAAAAGTCTACCGCCAAGTCACTAAAAGTTCAGATTGCAATATTCTCCAAAATGATCTTGACTTAATCCAAATGTGGTGTGAAGAAAATTTAATGGAACTTAATAAAAATAAATGTTATATTATTTCATTTACGAAGAATAAAGCTCCAATAACGTTCGACTATAACTTAACATGCACAACTATATCTCGAGTCAAAGTTATACGAGACTTAGGTGTTATATTTGACTCTACCTTATCTTTTAGACCTCATTTGGATTATATTACAAGTAAAGCAAATAGATCACTAGGTTTTATCATCAGAACTGCGCAGCCTTTTAGAAATCCAAACTCATGGATTATTTTGTATACCACTATGGTAAGAAGCATATTAGAATACTGCTCTTCTGTATGGAAACCAATTTATGACATTCATATTAACAGATTAGAGGCTATACAACGTAAATTTCTAAAAATACTATGCAGTCGGCAAGGTCTCAGACGTAAATTACATACTTACAATGACAGACTTAATAAATATAAGCTAAAAAGCCTTGAAGATCGCCGCACTATCTCAGATTTGTGTATCCTGCACAAAATAGCGAATGGTATTATGAACAGTAACCCATGCAATCCGTCAGCCACAACTTTTTAACATTCCTTCCACAACTAATAACGTTTCACAAAATAATCCTATACATAGAATGTGTAGTACCTATAACAATTTAAGCAATGATTACGATATTTTTAATAATAACATTTTATCATTCAAGAAAAAATTATATAAATTATAGTTCTTTAAACATATTTAACAATTTTCTACATGCTTAGCTTTATTTCCTTTCGTTTGATCTATCTTCTCCCTTTTTTTTCACATTTTAATTTTAATTTAAATATTCTTTAATATTATCTATTATTTTTTATTTCAATTCACCTGCACATATTGTACTATATCCTTTTTATTAAGTTTGTGTTAATTAATTAACTATATGGTTTTTTTTTGTTTTTTGAGCGTTGTGTACAGATATAATTGGATAACAAATTTAATATGTTATTTTCAGTTATTAACATGTTTTTATATTTTTTATAATTTGTTATCTGTTTCTGTGCCTGAATAAATAAATAAATAAATAAATAAATAAATAAATAAATAAATAAATAAATAAATAAACATTTTTGGTTCGCGACATTTCGAATGCTTCACAGCAATCATGGTACGGGAGAGACTGACTCTCTCCCTTAAAGATAGTTTCATCTATATAGGGGTTTGGACTGAAGCCTAGAGCCCCTAAGATATAAAGGGCAGCTTGCTGAAAAAAATCGATATTGTTGTGAATTTATGAAATAAAAAACATTCAAAAGTAAGATTGTTGTCAATTTAAATAATAGAAAAATCACCTTTGTTTTAATTTCATTTAGTACTAGATAAATAGGCGTTTGTTATCATTTTATTATCCGGGGGCGGCCATATAAGACCAACCGCGAAGGAGACCTTGTGCGTAAATATGTCTATTGTAGTAGTTACAAAACTTTCCTTTAACACATGCGAAAAACAGCTAATATAACAAGTGCACCCCGTTCGATAGATACTTACTTTCTTCTTCGCCTTCAGATACCGTTGTTACCAAAATCCTAAGTGACGTTACTGTGCCACGACTCACTTACGAGAATATATAAATAATACCGGTTATCACTTTTATTCGTGGTTGAAAGATGCGCTTTCACTTACATATATACCATAATCAAATACATATTAAAAACTAGCGACTCACTCTCACTCCTCTCGGGTCCGCTCCTCTTAGAAACATTTAAATGGTTAATATAAATTTCTCTGAAATGAGATAATAAGCGCAGTAAAAATTATTCTATAATATGTTGATTGTTGACCCGGATAACTAGCAATCATCATTCCAATTTTCATTTTTTTATATATTTATATAGATTTGCTTGATGACAGACAGGCATATAAAAATTCTAGAAATTAGGTAGACCTACATTTACCTGCTATTCGCCCTCGGTATCGATAATATAAAATATATCACTAAGTAAGAAATGTATGTACAGATTGGACTCGGTTTCAATTTATTATAATTTATATTTATAGGTAGATGTCCGAGACCGTTCTAATCTTAATGACACCATAAAGATACATTAATTAATAAAAATCTTAGACCAACCTATCCGTAACATAAATAAAGTTAATTAATGTATAATTAAATTCTGACATAATCATTCATTCTTAAAAAAAGAGCTTATTACACTACGCAGTATCAAGACAATTTTACTAAGATTTAGCGTAGTGTAATGAGCAAGTTAGTCTGTCCGTGTGCTTTTGCGGTGCTTCACATGACACCGCGACTGCCGACAACGTCGCCGGCTACGTACGCCTTGCTAATGAGTTTGCATGGGGTATTTCGGGCGGTATAATACTAATAGCGTTATAAATAATAGACTGTCTTAATACTGAGTAGTGTAATAGGGTCTTAGATAAATCTTATTTTAACAGTAATAAAAGATATTATTTTTTAATTGATGATAACAAATTTGTCTTACATTTGTTATAATTGTAGCGACTCGTGGACAACTACGATTAGATCGTTATTTATAGCACAAAATATAATTATAACTTATCAAAAAACTTTAGTTTGTGCTTTACAAATAAAAATCAACGAGAGGTCAAGTGAACCTGACAGGGAAGCTTGCAAAGCTTTAGCATGGTTTCATTTTATACTTGACTGCGGTGAAACCCAAAGGAGAGTTATGTGTTAGTCCGACTATGTTCTTTATTTAATAGTAACAGACTTAAAGGATTTTTTTACAACACTAGTGTCATAGAGTATATCATTAAAAAGTATAATGGCAGATCGTAGGCAACAATAGTGTCTTGAATTGCTTTCGTCCGAATAAATCAAGCGTGGTATCAAAATACAAGAATAATCAAGGCGAATACATAAATACATACCACTTATATGTGTAAAAATAATTTAGGATAATAAATTGTTAGGTAGAACTATACAATACAAGTAGCAAGACACGTAGCCAGTATAAACCACATACATAGTAGGTATGTATGTCTCCGACGCGATGCTGCTGCAATACCTAGGTAGTTAGGTAGGTACTATGTTTTTTTCGTCAACTTGATCTCATATCTTTCGTTAGCTATTTACGCAGTTGAGTTTTTTATTCTTTTGTCGGCCGAATTTGTTAGTCATGAGTGTTAAAGAACCTCCACACCTTTCTCTTCAATATTGTAAAATCTTTATAGTTTTAACTTTTCCGTAAGATACAAATGTCAGCAACATTTATTGTTCAGATAAAAAATGTATTGTCAATTAATAGAATTTAAAAACTATATGACGTTGGAAAATTTCCGTTATGGCATATCAATTAGTTTATAAATAATATATATATAATAAAAATAAAAAAAAAATATAATCATTTCTGAGTTCTTGCCCCAGATGATTATAATATATTCAACTATCGACTAACACTCGCTTCGCTCTCGTTCGTCACTAGATTTGACGCGAGCGAACCGCGGGTTCCGCTATCAACAATTGGTAAAAACAGCATCAAAATCGGTGCCATAGCTTTTGAGTTTATCGCGAACAAACAGACAGACGCGGCGGAGGACTTTGTTTTATTGTATGTAGTGATGGTGAAATGGTGATTGGTGAATGTAGAAGATACTAAAAGGAAGTTATTAACTAATAAAGCTTTCTTGTACAATCACATTTTTACACCAAGAAACCCATCTTACGATGACCTTATCCGAGTAATTATAACAATAAGAAGTAAAGCGGAAGGAAAATCAAACTAAACGTCGGCAACTTGTAACGTTTCCAAGTTTACAATAAATTGAATAAAGAAAATAGTAAAGATATTGGTATACTAATGTTTAAATAATATATGACCTTACCTAATGTTAAGTAAGCATGTAAGTAAAACCGTTATCGCTATGCACCGCGGACGTCGCCTGCGTCTGGATCGCGCCTTACGTACATACTATTAACATATCAGGTCATCCTCCTTGAATTCAAATTGTTAATGCGAAGCAAAATAAATTCTTAACTTTATTTCTTAACTTAATTGTATGTAGAATGCGTTAAACTTTCGCTTTATATATATATTTTCATACCTTCGCATCACGATTTATTGTTTAATCGTTGTTGAACCATTATAGTATTGTTGAACTATTATAAATAATAAAAACGTTAAAAACTCGAAATTGTACAATCTTGAAATTGCGTTTTAGTCGTGATTAAAATACCTATAAAGATAAATAAGTAGTTTGTATGTCACAGAGAACTCGCACGATAACCAAATCGTTATAAATTACATATTTAGACTTTATAATGCGGATTTTATATATTGAAACACTTAACAATCCGAATAATTATCGTTATTTTTTTACATTATGAATAACATTATGTAAAACTATAAGACACTCCTAACATTTGGCACAATATATGCGGATATTAACATACGACTATAGCCATCATGACGTAGTGAAGGAATAATTAAACATTCAAGCGTCAGCTTATAAAAGTTTGTGTAATTTATTGATCCATATCAAATTATTTATTAAAAAAATAGTAAATAATACCTGGTGGTATTATTTACTATTTTTTTATTTATTTACTATTTTATAAAACTTTTCTAGAAAATTTAACTGACATTATCCTATGTGAACATACTATTATACTTTTTAGATACTTATACTGTGACATTTAAGAAATTGGTTTTAGCTACAAGATGTTAATGCGTATTTTGAATTAATTTTAACATAATAAGTCACATTTCTGAATGTGAATAATTAACATGTTGTGTAGGCTAGTTGCTTTTGCGACTTTTCTTTCAAATTCAAATACATTATCGCTCTAAACCATTGATCTTGATGCCAATATAACTTTTAAGAAAAAACCTTTAAGATTTATGGAAACACATTTGACATTTTTGTATTTTAGTAATGTTCTTGGTTCCAGCTAAACTTGTTCCGTTGGAATTTGTTTAAAATTTGGATACATTATTTATTTTAACTACATGCTATAAAAACACGCTGGTATTAATATTCATATAATATAAAAGATAAATATAAACTAGTAGAGTCTTATTTCTTAAAAATTAACTAAGTAGGTACCTATAGTTTCATCAAATGTTACTTTTGTTTAAAATATTATTAACTGCAAGTATTATCTAAATTAGTAATGTTAATAAATACATAACATTATTGTTTGTTTACAGGAAATGGTTCGAAGAAATAGCTTTAGCCAACAAGCAAGGACGAAAACCGTCGCTTCTTCGCGCTCTGATCAAGACATTCTGGTTAAGTTATGCGCCTTCCGGATTTATGTTTCTCATACAAGCCCTCATCCTCAAGTAAGCAATTTTGTAAATAATTTATAATATAAAATTGTTAATTACTTCTGTAACTTATTATATTTTAACGTGATTTTTATTTTATTAGTAATTTGTTTACTTTTGGCCTTAATACTACTTGCCGCTATACTTCACATATCACCACATTTCGAGAGAAAACATTTTAAAATTATAGTTATAATTAGTTTCTCTACTTTCACCTTAAATGTGTATTTTGAAAAAGTCACAGAAAAATCAAATACAAAGTGTGAAAAAAGTTTTAAAAAAAGTATCTCAAAGCCTACTTAAGTCTTAGGTACAACTCTACATCTACTGCAAATGTATTTATTAGGTAAATTATGCAATAATGGCAAAATTTTGTTAACCTTTTTCTTTGTTTCAGACCTTTCCAGCCAGTAGCATTGAGTATGATGCTGTTGTATTGGGAGCCAGGCTCAAACATGACATACGAACAGGCCGTGTACTGCGCTACCGCAGTCATCTTAATGTCACTCCTAGTTGCTTTCTTAAACCACCACGGCACTTATTCCACTCAACAGTTTGGCATGAAAGTACGAATTGCGGCGTGTTCTCTTATCTATAGAAAGGTAAAGTGTATTTAAATGAAATAACTTTTTTCATACAAGAGAGAGAGCCTATAGATATAATCAAAATTTTGAAGGCCGCAAAAGCTTATATCTATGCATAATAAAATTCTAACTTAGTCGAAATCGAAACGTTAAATCTATACACAAATATTTTTTAGAAACTCTAAATCAAGTAGTCATTATTACGATACAGAGGCCGAATTTATTGTTTTTAGAATTTTTATCTGTCTGTCTGTCAGTGGCTTCACGAGAAATCCACTGGACATATTTTGATGAAGTTTGGTATGATTATTATCCGGATCAATATATATTTACTAACATTTACTAAACTAACAGTTTAAAAGTATTCTTCAGCATTATATAAAATCCAAGATTTTAAGAGTTTAGTTTCTGGTCTTTAAAACGTGAACCACGGAAAGTGCTCGTTTTCAATAAAACTTTAAAAAGATGATGATATATTTAATGTATAATCGTGCCTCGGAGAGCATGTAAAGCCGTCGTTCCTGCGCATTATGCGCATCGTGCACTTTTGTACGTAGACAAAACACTTGTGCACTATAATATCTCTTATGCTGTTGGCTAGTCTCAATGAGATTGGCCACCATTGCAGAAACCGGGCAGAGAATATTATATATATTTATTATATGTTCAACATGTTTTTAATATATGAAAAGAGATAAATATCATAGTAGAAATACGTATAATTATATTCATGTATGTGCAGGTAATGCGAATGAGCTCTGGCGCACTGGCTCAGACAACTGCTGGACAAGTGGTCAATCTTCTGTCTAACGACGTGAATCGTTTTGATTACGCTTTCATCTATACACACTTCATATGGCTACTACCACTCCAAGTGCTCGTGGTCTGCTACCTTATTTATATTAAAATTGGTTACGCTGCCATTGTTGGAGTCATTGGCATCGTATTGCAGACTATTCCTGTTCAATGTGAGTTTTATAATTATAATTACAATTATATATCTTTTATTAATGATATAATTATTATGCCTGAGTCATTGGTCTCTAAATGCACTTCATTCATAAAATCTACATAGGCATACGCTAGCAAGTAGCAATGCCTTCTATTGCTAAGAATAAAGTGTTCAATCATTCATACTTTCAACGTATTAATCAAACTGATTTGAATTTAAATTTGACTCATTTTCTTCATTTATGCAACTATATTTTGCACTTTAGACTACTAATAGATTTTTTTTCCAGCTTACATGAGCAAATTGGCAGCTAGATTGCGTATGAAAACGGCAGTAAAAACTGATGAACGCGTTCGGATAATGGATGAGATTATAAGTGGCATGCAGGTAAAATAATTCATTTTAAATCATTTATCCTTTATTAACAATAATTATTATGAAATACATCATCTACAGCTATATTAGAAAGAGACATCATAGAGAAACAAATTTTATTTTAGGTTATCAAAATGTACGCGTGGGAGAAACCATTTGAACAGGTTGTGGCATTGGCTCGCAAGAACGAAATCAAGTGCATCACCTCAGCGTCCTATCTGCGTGGAGTATACCTTAGCTTCATGGTGTTCACGGAAAGACTTTCCCTATATATAACTCTTCTATCTTATTCTCTATTTGGTTATCAAGTCACTGCTGATATTGTAAGTATTATGAAATTACTTTTGCATTACAATCCATAAACATTTGTTCATTAATATAAGATAGACATACGAGGATAAATATTTTAAAACAAGTGCTTTAATAGCAACACGTGGTTCTTATTCTACTGCGTATTTATGACGAATACGCATATCTCATGTTCGTTATAGGGTACACCATACCATAAAATAATATAATTCCAGGTATTCCCATTGGCGCAATTCTTCAACACACTACAGGGCACACTTTCAATAATTATGTCAAATGCAGTTTCATTTTTGGCAGAAGCACTGATTTCCGTGCAACGCCTTGAAGCGTTCATGTTACTGGGTATGTGAGACCGTTTGGTCTCGACTGCATGCCTAGCCTCTATGGATGATACTGAACAGGGAAAAGGGAAATACCCTTTTAAAGAGTTCATTATATGACAAACTCTTATTGTAAATAATTTAGTGTTTAAAATCTAATACTATATGTATGTATGATGTACGTAATGACTAATGCACCGCAAGCAATGTGATCTAACCAAGTGGCAAAAACGCACGACCAAGTACATTATTAAGAAAAACACTTGACTAAAATAATAATTTCCACAGGCATTCCCGTTGGCTCAAATGTTCAATATTCTCCAAGCTTCAGTAGCTATATTATTACCAGCGTCTCTTTCTATGATGTTGGAGTCATATGCCTCTGTTCTTCGCATCCAACAATTATTACTTTTGGGTACGATTTTAAATATTACAATGTGTGAGTGGCTATTGTGAATCGTTTAAAGATCTGAAAACCTATTACAATAACATACATGCGTACTTTACTCATGTATCGTTAACGTAAGTTATCCCCTAACGATCTTGATCTTGTTAATTACGCTTTTCGTTAACCAGGTTTGGGTACAGTAATATTAAGAATGAATTTTAACCGAATATAAGAACATTACTAACTGCATGGCTTATAATTATAATATAACATGTGTTTAACATTAAAATGTCCAACACGCTTTTTACGTCTCCTCGCATCCCTCCTCTTCCATAGAATTATTAAAAAACTTAATAAATAATAATAAAGAATAAAGTTATTCATAATATAGTTAACTATGTATGTAAGTACAAATGATAACAGATAATGAAAGGTAAGTCTTAGAAAATTACTTAAAAGAAAATTGCTAATATTTTTTTATTATGAATAACAGATGAAAGGGAAGATCTGCGCAGTGTAGCAGATGTGGACATTGCCAAATTGGTCCTGAGGGCAAAAAATAAAAAAATGAAGAATCTTGGCGAAGTTGACTTACGTTCAAATACTTTCAAAAAAATTGAAGAAGAAGGTATTTATAACCCAGGTGCGGGAATCAAAAAAGCTTTAATCAATTTTAATCATTACGAACCAAATATTAACTATGTGCTTTTATTTTCAGGTTTTGATTGCAATGAAAAGGGACTTATCGCTCCAACAATAAACCCCAATTCAATCCACCCAGATGTTGGCATTCATATTCAAGATGTCAGCGCCAGCTGGACAGACGGTGGACCTATTACACTACACAATCTTAATTTGTCTGTTCCTAAGGGAAAACTATGTGCTATCATTGGATCAGTGGGTTCAGGAAAGGTATTCAAACATAATTTAATATTTACATGTTATTGTCAAGCTGCTTAGGTAAAAGTATATATATATTTATACTATTAAATAATTTTCAGAGTTCGATATTGCATCTATTGCTAAATGAGTTACGAGCTACAAGCGGCAAAATTTATCTTTCGGGGCCTTTGTCTTACGCGTGTCAAGAGCCATGGTTGTTCGTATCCACTGTGAGGCAAAATATACTGTTTGGGCTTCCATACAATTCTAAAAAATATAAAGAGGTAAATAGATTTTTTATTATTTTTATGAGATAAAATCTCACTATATTTCATGCATATTGGGTAGGTACATAAATCTTTGTAACTCTGTTTTCGTTTGATAGATCGATTGTACTTGTTTGCCTTAACAATAGTGACATATCGTCAGTGAATTTCTAATTTCTCCTAAGTAACTAGCAAAACCGAAAACTTTATTTTGGAATCATCTTTTAGCAAAAGCAACAACTATCTGAATTTCATTATGACATCATATAAAACTTAAACAGCAACTAAATATTCATTTGTTTTACCTAAATTGTCTATGATTTTTATTTAAAATAATAAATTAGTACTATGATCTTCCTGTAAAATTTGTTTGAAACTAGGTAGAAGATTTTAGACGGTTCATATGCATGTGGATATATCCATTACCGATATTGACTCAGCTTATGAAATAACTCATCGCCTTTAGTCCGTTTACGGAATGCACAATAACATACATTACAATTATTCTATTTATTGCAGGTAGTAAGAGTGTGCGCACTACAAAAGGACTTCCAACAATTTCCTCATGGTGATCAAACCCTCGTTGGAGAACGAGGTGCATCCTTATCTGGAGGTCAACGAGCACGTATCAACCTGGCGAGAGCGGTTTACAGACACGTAATAAATATATACACAAATAATAAAATTTTACACATCTCGTATTATCATAATCATAATATTAAATTATGAAATTAAAAGTAACTACTACATAATATAATTATAGAATTAAAAGTTTTATTTATTTGTAGGCGGAGATCTATCTATTAGATGATCCATTATCTGCAGTGGATGCTCATGTCGGCCGACAACTATTCGACGAATGCATTACTGGGTATTTGAGGCACACGACCCGTATCTTGGTCACTCAC
The DNA here is from genome assembly GCA_905231865.2 of Boloria selene. Taxonomy (NCBI): domain Eukaryota; kingdom Metazoa; phylum Arthropoda; class Insecta; order Lepidoptera; family Nymphalidae; genus Boloria; species Boloria selene. The sequence goes on from HG993133.1 coordinate 8,386,113, forward strand.
CAACTTCACTACCTTAAAGCTGCTGACTATATAGCTATAATGAACAATGTAAGGTTTTCGTATTCATAACTTTATTCAAAGCGTAATATTTCATACTTAAATCATTTAAAAATGTTAATTTAGGCCTAATATCTGGGCTATCATGAATTAGTCCAATAAATTTATATATTTAGACATACTCGTATTACAGTGAAAAGTAAATACGAGTTGGAAAAAACCGAAATAAATAACTGTGACTATTAGAGTCAACGTTAATATTTACATACATTAATGAATAAATATTAATTAATTCTTCATAATTGAACATTTTTATATGTTTCAGGGCGTTATTGAAGCCAAAGGAACGTACGAAGAGTTGACAAAATCTGGTAAAGATTTTGCTAAGCTGTTGTGCTCAGTTCAAGAAGATAAAGAAGTCAATCCAGAAACTGAAAAGCCTCCACCAATGTCAAGACGAACATCTTCTAGGGTCTGTTTAGTTACTAACAATGTACCTTCAAATTAGTCCCGTTCACGTAATATTCAATTACTATTATAAATGCGAAAATTTGTACGTGTGCATGTGATAAGGGTAAAACGGATTTGGATGAACTTTAATACATAGGCTAAGACCTAAATTACATACCATGGTACGCACCCAATTTAAGATATGACAGTAAATAGTTATTTATAGATTTCTTTTTTCCAGCTATCTACAGCAAGGCGTCCGTCTTTGGCAGAATCTGCTTCAGGATGTGATGGTCCCGCGCAAGAAATGGAAGAAGAAGAAAGAGAATCGGGCTCTATGGGTTGGCGTGTATATGGAGCTTATTTACGAGCTGGCGGACGAACTGCCAGATTAATCTTTATGGTTGTCCTTCTCATTGTTGGACAGTTATCTGCAACCCTCTGCGACTATTGGGTTACCCTCTGGTATGTCTAATAAACGAAAGTTTAATTCTCATTTCATAATATAACTCGTAACATAAAAAATATATTTTTATATTATAGGACTAATGAAGTAACCAGGCAAAAAGAAAGAGAAACCAACTCTACTGTGAACGATTACGAAAGAGAAGCACCCGTAGAAAACTCTACATTCACCCTAACAACATACTTTTCTGGAATTGAAATGGAACCAAGTATAAATTTAGCGATTACTTTTTTTATTTTGGAACAATGAAGTTAATAAGATATTTTTATTAAAATAAAATTGTTTTACTATTTTTACAGATTTGGATATTCACGCCTATATAGGACCTTTGGACACATCTCAATATCTCTATGTGTATACGGCCCTTATTATATGTTGTATCTTCTTTATAACGGCTCGCGCATTTATGTTCTTTAAAGTGTGTATGACAGCATCAAGAAATCTTCACAATGATATGTTCCATTCCATGTTACGTGGAGTAATGCGTTTCTTTGATTCTAACTCTTCAGGTAATGGATTTTATACACACATACACATAACTTAACGCAAATCTAATAGAAATAACTCTTAAAAGTTTTTTCCCTTATTTATTTTTTCAGGGCGTATTTTAAACCGATTCTCTAAGGATATTGGAGCATTAGATGAATTGTTGCCCCGGTTTCTACTGGAAAGTATCCAAATTTATCTTGTAATGTTCAGTATATTAGCATTGAATGCAGCTGCTTTAATCTGGACTCTACTACCAACTACTATTATACTAGTCTTGTTCTACCTTATACTTCAAGTTTATTTGAAATCTGCACAGTCAATCAAGCGCTTAGAAGGCACCAGTACGTACAAAATTAAAAGAAATTATTAAAATACATTAAATATTTCATTTCTTGTCATTAAAAAAGTTAACCATACATTGTGTTTGCAGCTAGAAGTCCTGTCTTCTCTCATATGTCTGCAACACTAAATGGAATTAGTACTATCCGATCTGCTGGAGCGCAACAACGCTTGATTCAAGAATTTGATGGATATCAGGTAATATTGTTGTAATGTACCTATACACTATGACAGGTTTATATTCAATAGAAAGTATAGTATAAGATATCATAGTTATTCAGTATTAGTTAATGTATATTAACCAAGAATTTTTAATCATAAAAGACTAAATAAAACCTTAGAGTAACCTTAGATCACGTAAAAGGATGAAAATTACTAACGATGTTGTAATATAGAGGCGAAACAGAAAAGTATCTATCATACTTTAATTATGTTAACTAAGTATTAAATATAGAACTAACATATTTTTTTTATTTTAGGACATTCATACTTCTACATGGAGCAGCTATCTCGCTAGCGGCGTGACGCTCGGTTTTTGGCTCGACTTCATATGCGTGCTCTATTTGGCAATTGTTATAGTAGCCTTCCTAGTTATTGATAGCAGTAAGTTACATTTTAAGTCAAATATTTTCTTGTAAATCATTTAAAAATAAAATTACAACGTTATTTTCTATAACTTTTAAAACGAAATTTTGCTAACTTTCAGAGACCATATTCTCTGGCAACGTGGGATTAGCGATATCGCAGACTCTCATCTTAACGGGTATGCTGCAGTTCGGAGTTCGCCAAACAGCGGAAGTGATCTCACAAATGACTAGCGTAGAGCGAATCTTACAATACACTCATATTGAACGCGAACCCCAATGGGATAAAGGAAGTAAGTAATTCCATTTCTCCTGAACTGAACTACAACGTACTTAGTAAAACTTATTAAACAAAGATTCCGGGTACTGATTCGACCCGCCCGCTTGGCTGGGAAATAGTTAAAATAAGTTAAACTGCTTTTATAATTTTCTAATAAGATTAAAGTAGCTTAGGTTACTTCTTATAACATTAGCCATGTGTGAGTGAAGTTCCGTCAAAATCGGTCCAGGCATTTCAGAGATCTGCTGGAACAAACCGACAGGCCGACAGACAGACAGACAAAAACTTTCAAAATTGAATAATTAATGTTAGTACCGTAAATACATTCTTCCATGTGCATTTAATAAAAAGCTGTGATTTTGAAATTAAAAACGGACACTTCAATTTTATTAAATGTACTGATGTACCGATGTATTGACTTGCAATGGAAGACCTACATGTCTCGTGTGTAATAAATAGTAAGAAATATAAAGTAATATTGAAGCCATTAAATTACGTTGTTGTTGCAGCTAAAGAAACCCCTAAAGGTTGGCCTTGGTGTGGACGCATCGAGTTTCGTAATTGCTTCATGAAATACACGACTGAAGATTTGCCTGTACTGAAGAATTTAAATTTAGTGATCGAAAGCGGTTGGAAGGTAAATTTATAACTTATGAAAATTAATCTTTTTACACGTACACTTTACAAAAATATATACTTAGGTACCTACCTACTAAAGCTAAAAAAGTTGTGTTTCTTTGAAGACGATAATCACACGTCGAAAATGAAATTCTTTTATTGAGGAAAGTTTTTAGTTATTTTAAGTCACGTTTTATTGCAATTATAGAAAATAATTACTTTATATAAAAAAATCCTTTTTAGAAACAATGTTTCCTAATTATGTGTAGGTACATGTAGCAAATAAGTGCAAAATTATGAATCTAGAGAAATCTAATAGATAACTTCTATTGATACTTAGAGCATAGTAAGAGTTGCAAAATGGCAAGGCTTCATTGTTGGATGCCGTACAATGAAACCTTTTTATTTGTCAAGCAAGGAAATGTGTTTTTGAGACTATATTTCTTGTCATTTGTAAACTACTTTCTAGTTACCAATGCTACGTTCCACTAAGCGTTCACAACGATCACGCTCACGACCGTAGTTTTTCCCGTTCCACTTGCTTGTGAGCGTTACTGTCGTAAACTCAAGTGGAATGGATTATAGAGCGTTTTGAGCGTGGAGGTAAATAATACAAACGGCGAGTTAAAAAAAGAATGCAAAAGATTTAGAGGTTAGGTTATAATCTGTAAGCCTTGAAAATAAACTTAATTAATTATTGTTTAAATCGATTTATATTGAAAAAATTTATAATTTAATTTTTTATATTCAATATTAGTGGTGTATTTAGCATCCGCTGCAGAAACATTCACTTCTAATAAAATAATTCTTTCCGCATGAAATGACGAAGGCCCGGTCGCCATTTTTGATTATTGAAAACGCCGCTAATTTTCTCAACGATCACGACGACCCACCTTTTTAGATGGGTCGTCGTGATGGATGGTCGCGAGCTTCGCGTGAGCGTAAGTCAGACGTCATAAGTGACGTTTTCGCCGCGACCACAACGACCGCGGTCGTTATGTGGAACGACTAAAGGAGCATTTTGGTCGTTGTGGGCGCTTAGTGGAACGAGGCCCAAATTACACAAGTTTATTAAATAAACGTAGTGTTGGTAGGTGTCAACTGTCAACTAAAACTAAAAACAATAATTATTATTATAAAATAAAGTTATTTTTTGTGTAGGTGGGAATAGTCGGCAGGACTGGTGCCGGCAAATCATCCCTCATCTCTTCATTATTCCGACTGGCTATTATTGAAGGAGAAGTTCTCATTGATGAAGTTGATACCACACATTTATCTCTTCAGGTACATTTATATACTAATACTACTTTATACTTACTACTTAGTATAACGAAAACATACTTTAAATTATCTTGCGGTATTAATCAATGATAATTAATATTCCACAGGAGTTGCGATCCAAGATATCAATTATACCTCAGGAGCCAGTTCTATTTTCCGCGACCGTACGTTATAATTTGGATCCATTTAATTGCTACGATGATGAAAAATTGTGGCAAGCACTAGAAGCTGTGAGTATATATGTATTAATCTAAATATGTGCAAACATAAACACACAACACTATCAGAGACTTGTGTTATGGATACCAGATAGGTGATATATTACACATATATAACTTTAAATATAAATAAACATGACTGAAGTACAAATATTTGTGTACAACACAGAAATAAATACTTCCAGCGGGACTCGAACCCACGTCCGCTGGCACTGGCGGGGTAACTGGTACAAACTAAGCCAAACGTGTCGTCCTGATACACGGTACACAATATAACTGTTATACAATGCAATATTTAAAAATACCTACTATTTTAGTTTTTCTGTAACTCACAAATCATTTCATTATAGGTTGACTTAAAAGAGTCAATCCCAGCATTGGATTTCAAAGTATCTGAAGGAGGTTCTAACTTTTCACTCGGACAAAGACAACTGGTGTGTCTTGCACGCGCCATTCTTCGTGGCAATCGTATTCTGGTACTAGATGAAGCAACAGCTAACGTGGATCCTAAGTAAGCATTTTTCATCATAGATATTCAATAACATACGAACAATACATAATAAATGTTTTAATTGCATCGAAAGTCGAATACAGTCAAGGTACTCGACGAGTATTTTATTTTGTATTGAAATTTTGAGTATCTATAGACTCTAGAGGTAGATAAAAAGTTGTTAGACATATTCATTATTATTATACACAGATAGTTTTTAGATTTTTTATCTGTCTGTTTGTCTGGGAACGAATCACGAGAATAGCACAAAACAGATTTTGATGAAATTTCGTGTTATGATAGCTGCGACATATAAGATACTACCCATTTACCGCGTGAAACTATCTCATCTCTGAGAAATCTATAGGATCTAAGTAAATGTTAAAACTTAGGTACCTAAGGGCGATCCCGAACGGAACAAGGGTGTGTCGCTGGTTATAAATAAATATATGAAAAAAATGCATATTTAATGTTAAGATACATTTTCGGAATTGTTTGTATAAGTAGGTATTCATATTTTTCATTTAAATTATGTGTTCTTTCAAGTCAATATGATCAATTAGGGTTCCGTGGCCAAAGAGAATAAGGAACCCCTGCACTAAGTGATATATTATGTAATAATAAACTAACTCGATGGTCTTGTGGCTAGCATGTATAGCCGTGGATCCGGAGGTCTTAGCTTTAAGTCCCGGGTTATGACTCATGACGAGTATTAGTTATCCCATTAAGAACTTCTTAATAACTGCCCGTAGTTAGGAATTTTGTCGTCGCCCATCCCGTTCTTCGCAGAGTCCACAGTAATACCGCCTACATGTGAACTCTTACAGGTCATGGCGAACTAATGTCTCATTTGAATTTAGATGACAGGAATAGTTCATTAAAAAAAACCCTGCACAATTAGCTAGTTTCAATGAATCGGTCAGGATTACATAATATTAATGATAATAAGACTGAAAATACATTGTACCTACTGACCTCATTTTTTGTTTCCAGGACCGACGAGTTTATACAAAAAACGATAAGAAAACGTTTTTCAGATTGCACTGTTTTAACAGTGGCTCATAGGCTTAACACAATTATGGATTCAGACAGGGTTATGGTCATGGATTCTGGTCGCCTTGTTGAATTCGACCACCCTTACAGATTGTTAAACAATCCAGATGGATACTTCACGAAGATGGTCAAAGAAACAAGTGAAAAAATGGCATCACAACTTTACGACATTGCAAAAAAAACCTTTTTGGACAGTGGTGGAGTGTTAGAGTAAAGAATTGTTTATTTTTAAGATTATTGTATTTAGACAAGTAAGGTAAATGTTTTGGAATGATGCAGTTAGGTACTTAGTTATTGTTGTGTTGTAACATCAAGCGTAAAAAATAGCTGAAGACAAGTAATTCCTAAGGATTATTATAAGGAAATATTGTTGCCATCATTTAAATTGATTGTATTTAATCTTAGTTTTTTTTGTAAGTAATTATCCTATGTATAATTTTGGTAGTGTATAGATTATTAACTATTCAATAAAATAAGTTTTTAAACTTTCCAACTATATACATTTTGTACATAACGGCATGCTATTCCAATACAGACTGAATGATTAGTAAGAATGAATGCATCATTAGATTATAAGTATCCTTGTACCAACCTAAAATGAATCTGTTATTTATTATCAATATGAATATAGCATCATATTATACTTTTATTGAAAAATTTATTTGTGATTGCCATAGAGGTTATCCTCAAACTATTAAAAGTAAGCTTTAATGAGTGTTTTATTTAGTCATAAATTTCCATTATATTATATATTGCAGTAAAAACAAAAGCATATATTATTATGCACACACTACCTCAACCTAAGCATTTAAATATTATAGTATATAATATGTATATAAGGCAAAAGAATAAAAATTAAAAAATGTTTTTTTGATAAGACTATAATAAACAGCATCTTTTTCTGCACACTCATAATCCATAAACATTTCTATTTTCTAATACTTAGAAACAACCTTAAAACTAAATATAACATGCAAAGTAATTATTCAAGGTAGTTTATGTAATGAAAGAAATTGAGAAGTGATATCATGTAAAACATATGATTTGATATATATTCCTATACGATGAAAAACTAGCAGTAACATAATGTGATTACATTGATCAAGACTCAAGAATACATTCAATATAATATTCAAAATGCACACACTTAAGTTCTCACTTTTAAAATGCTTACACATTTCAAGTATTTTAACTTATACTAAACAAAACATTAATATTTAAAACAAATTCAGATCCTGCTGATATTCATCTACACTAAATGCCTAGCTAAAGCAAGCTACTAAATTCCTTGTACATAATATGATTAATAAGTGATTATTAATTTCACATCTCAATGATTAATGTAGTTTACATTACTAGAAACTATTGCAACATTTTTATTCTATATCAGGCAATTCTTCCTCTTCATTACAGCTTGAATCATCATTTTCATCATCTCCAAAATCGCCAATCTTGTTAGAGAACATGTCATCCATATTATCATACTCTTCACCACTTTCTTCTTCATCTTGCCATCTGTTAAAATCTACCCTAAGCCAGTGGTGTTTCTTTTTGTCACTGGTCAATGTAGGCCAAAAAGCCTCATCTTGTTTTTCTTTGGCTAATACAACCTCAATTAGTCTACCTTTATTCACATAACTACTTTTATCTGGATCTATTTCTCCATATAAAGGTATGACCACTTCATGTAATTTCTGTTCTGGTGCACCAGTACCTTTGAATGAAATTAGTTTTTGCTCTATCTTAATAACCGGCTTATCACATTCCACATTGAACGTTAAAAACACACGGGTATTTGTCTGTGCCCAGGAAACCGATGGTGGAGTAATTACTGCATCCGAATTCATTTTATAAGTGTATTTAATTCTTTTCTAAGTAGTTATTGATGGTATGCCCTTTTTCTTTTAGTGTTATACTATTTTAATCAAATTAGCAAATTTTTACACACTAATTATTAAATACAATATTCAGAAACACTTCAGTGTCAGTCTGATGTCTTTACTCTTGTCACTTGACAGTTGACAATGACAAATAAGTATTTGCATTTGGGCTTTGGCTTTGAGGTGAGAAATATTATATCTATGGGCTTTGGCATATAGGATACATAGATGATAGAAACGTTTATATATCTATGATAGAAACATTATTTTACATTCTCTTTGATAGAAACTATGTCCATTCTGTCAATGTAAAATATTGTTGCTTTGATTGGGGATAAATTTTAAAAACAACAATATTGTTGCTTTAATTAAAAAATATGCTATTAAGAAATTACGAGTAAGTTAAGTGAAAATACTATTCACTTTTCTTAAAGATTCAGTGCTGATTTTTACGTATGTTTTAGAGAATATCATTAAAAATTTATAATTATTACTGCCAGACAATTCCCCTCACTTATTTGCCGAGCCAGACGCTTTAAAGGTCCCAATAAACAATGTAACGTTGCTTATGGTTTATGTACATCTCAGTCTCAATTTTTAAACATTATATTCAGGGAACCAAAGAGTAAATTATATACTAGGAAACAGGGAACAATTTCAACACTTTCTGTAAGCAGCTAGACCAATCGGATGGGCCAAACATCCCCCACACGCACGAAGTGTCGCTATGAGTAAGAAATAAGAATGGAAGCGTGATAATGAACCAATTCTAAACCAATCTATAAGTTGATCCGGATAACCAGCTATTATCAAAAATTTCATCAAAATATGTCCACTGGTTTTCTCGTGATGCGGTCACAGACCGACAGACAAAAATTCTAAAACCTATAGATTCGGTCTCTGTATCGTTAATAATGATGATTACAATTAGATTTTCAAAAAAATATTCACTGTACAGATAAGACTAAGTTAGAATTTTATTATTTGTATAGATTAACAAGCTAAAACGAGATTCATTTTGACGAGATACTCAATTTTTCTTTCTATGACAGTTTATTTTATCAGTATTACTAACAGGCTGTTTAGCGATTTAATCTTGAGAAAATTCATATACCTACATATTATAGTAAAACTGAAATCTATACATATGATGAAGATGATGATTTTTTGGAAAACCTAATTGAAATTGTCATTATTAATGATACAGAGGACGAATAGTGAAGTTTTTAGATTTTTGTATGTCTGTGTGTGACAGCACCACTAGACAAACTTTGATGAAATTTGGTATGGACATTAGGGTCAACATATAAGATACTTTAGTCTTTTTATCGGATAGGTACATAAGTCATAAATCTATACTACAGCCGAACCCGAGTTTCTCAACTCGTCCTTCGTTACGTTAAAATGAAGGTATTTTCATTTTAACGTGATGCTCAACTTTTCTTACTTAGGCTGAAAGCTAAATCAAATAAAACCTTAATCGTCCTTGTGAACTAAATTTGAAAATACTAATAAAAAACTTCTACTTATCTTGACAATCTATGACAGTTATAGGACTCACCCATGTAAAATCAAAATGATATAAATCCGCAATCTCCGTTTACACCTTTAAAATGATTATTTTTATTAAAAAATAAATATATTAAAAATTCCTGAAACATCAAAGATAGCTCATTTATTAATATGGGACAAATTGAAGAAAAATCATCATCTATAAAAATGGCAAAAAGTTCGTCTGTCCAAAAAAAAAATTTAAAGGCAGTGCCTGCTGGAAAAGATGCAATAAATTTTTATGATCCTAAAGTGCAAGGAATATTACTTGTGGGATTGATAGCTGTATTAGCACTAGCACTTTGGTTCGGCTTCACTCGCGGCTGCTTGGGAACGAGACGTCGAAGAAGAAGACGGTCGTGTAGTTGGTATGATTGCCTTTTTTGATTTCTTTGATTCGTAAGTGAAATAAAAAATCTTAGAAATTATGTTTTCATATGAAATCTTTTCAGCCCTTACCACTGAACATTTCATGACACATTAATATAGTAGCAGTAACTTGTTTGGAACTGGATATTTTCTGTATTATACACATAAATTATGTTTTAAAAATATGAAACACGTTTGTTTTATTATATATTTATTTAATAAGGTAATAAAGAATTACATTTTTGTATTTAAAGAACAGATATGGAACTGAAATACCGGCACTTTTTCCAATATCCATCATACTGTGGGTGACTGCTACCGAAGTTAACTGAAAATTAAGATTGCTTTATAGTATGCACTGTCAACCAAATCATATATGTACCCAATACCCAAACTAGTATTAAAATAATTTTCAGCATTGGTACATTATTTTACAATAGTACCTATTACCTACTAACTACTTGTTACACTCTTGATATCTTATGTATAAATTAACTTATGTGAATAAATTATATAACTAAACAACATAATTTTTAATTTACAGCTCCCTATTATTCATATACTTCAAATTATTCATTACCAATCAGTTTTAGCAGATTCATCCCACTTTTCGCCGCCGCCGTTACCCCAATCGCAATTATCACCTGCATTTTCTTCTACTTTGGGTGCAATTTCAACTAAAATAAGTGCATAAATTATGTTACAATGAAGAAGTACACTGTTTTCACAGGCTTTTAATAAACTATTATTTACAAAATATTTGTGTATAAAAAAGGTACAAATGTGACCCATAAATATATTCATGTATGTTTACTTTTTTAGTATAGGATTTAGATGAAATTTTGTACACAGACTATGACAAAATTTTTTACAATTAGGGTTAATGTCATGTTTTAAAATAATATTTTATTGCACACTTTTAATTATAGTCTATTTAGACTATAATTATTTATATTTTATTTAAAAACCTGTTCCTTTTTTAAGCTTGGTTAAAATGTTATTTGGAAAATACAAACTTACCTTCCATAGACTCACCAGCCTCCTCGTTTTCAGCATCTAAAAAAATATTAATTGTTAAATATCAAGGCGATATTTACCTTTTTGAAGTATGTATGGAAGGGGTTTATCAGAAAACTAATGATCCGAATATTACATTTAAATTGTCATAATTGAGTTTGTAGTAATTTTGTCTAGAAAAAAGAAAATATATCCTGTATAATAATTGCACTACACTTTTTTTTTGCAATTAGGGTTAATGTCATGTTTTAAAATACATAATATTTTATTGCATACTTTTTATTATTATAGTCTAAATAAAAACCTATTTCTTTTTTAAGCTTAGTTAAAATGTAATATTGAAAATACAAACTTACCTTCCATAGACTCACCAGCCTCCTCGTTTACAGCATCTAAAAAATATTCATTGTTAAATATCAAGGCGATATAATAACTTTTTTAAGTATGTACGAAGGGGTTTATCTTATGAACAGAAAACCAATGATTTGAATATTACATTTAAATTGCTATAATTGAGTTTGTAGTGATTTTGTCTACAAAAAGGAAAGTATATCCTGTATATAATTGCACTACAGTTATAATCTATCATATCCGATAATCCGATAAGAATCTATAATCTCTAATAACGGTGTACTCAGTGCGCCATCTGGTGTTTTAAGTAAGCGTATCGGATTAGAGTGTGAAGTCAGGTTTAACAAGGCGTTACAAACGGGCATGTTTAAAACATGCCCCTTTTGATTGACATGAAATTAAATTAGATAATAAATTGACTACTTAAAAAATAATAAGAGGAATCAGATTCGGATCATCATCATCAGCCTTTTTTACGTCCTACTGCTGGGCACGGGCCTCTCTTTAACAAGAGGGGGATCAGGCCACAGTCCGCTGCGCTGGCCTAGTGTGAGTTGGCGGACTTCACGTCTTTCGAAAATCGATGTTTTCCTTCACCGTAAGACTTAAACTGCCAGATTTAAACCGCCAATGTACCGCCACAATACAATTATTTCGAAATTTGTAAATCATTATTTATTATGTAATATTTTCTAATGTCTACATTGTTTTTTAGTTATGTTTGTGTTAATTTAAATTTACTAACCGACATTAAATATTTTTTGATATTTTTTTTAAATAGTCATTATCGATACAGAGGCCGTCTATAGCTTTTAGCATTTTTGTCTATTTGGGAACGTATCTCGAGAAAACCGGATCCGGATTAACATATAGTTAGATGAATGTTTATTTACTGTGGGAAATAATCTCTGAAATAATAAAATATCCATAAAATAAAACCGAGGGGTGATTTGCTAGTATTTTACAATATAATACTCGTTGATCTTTTAATTTTTAAGTCAAATAATTACCATCTTCAACTTCAACCGTTTCCGGATCCTCATTTCCACCACCCTTCATCATCTTCAGTATATGTTGCTTCTCCTTTGTAAGATGTCTCTTGCCATTCAAATGCATTGTCATTTGGTCGGTACATGTCACCGATGTCTATAATTATAATTATGTTAATAGTACCTATTAATAAGTATACTATAGTTAATTTGACGACTCGTTTGAGCATGAATGTTTGTATGTCAGTCATGGGTGTTTATATTTATAATATGTTTGTATTTAAAGTTACATATGTATAGTCTATCAACTAATATGTTGGGAATATAAATATGTTGGGACATTATTACACACAGCGCTATCTAGTTCCGTGGTAAGCTACGAAGCTTGTGTAACGGATACCAGATAGTTGATACACTACATATATAACTTTAAATAAATACATAATATTAATATTAACACCCATGACTGGAGTACAAACATTCGTGCTCAACAAATGTATGCGCCCAGCGGGACTCGAACCCGCGACCGCTGGCGCAGCAAGTAGGGTCACTACAAACTGAGCCATCGTGTCGTCAAACTATATAACTATCTGGTATCTGTAACACAAACCTCATAGCTTACCACTCATTACATTCATTTATTATTTATTAAGAGTAGCATACATTAATATATCGAAGTCAAAATTTGATGTCCTGGATGAATAAAGCCTAGGTGAGGTAATCATGCTCTCTGCCCGACTACCGGACACGAGTACACTGTTGAACACTGCCAACTTCCCGGAAAAATCTGGAAAGCTAACCACCTTCCCAACTCCGGCCTGTTTATAGCTAAACTTGGCCCGACCTGGGACTCGAACCCACGACCTTTCGGGTGTGATCGTACATTGCTCGCTACTACACCGCCGAGGCAGTTCACACACAAACAACATGCCTAAGAAAATATGTTTTTTGAAAATGACAAATTACAAAAACTAACATTTATGCATGCGGAAATGGCAGATAGTATGTAATGTATATTTTGTTAACTGTAATTTTCATGTACCTTGCATATATCACAATAAAGCTCAGACGTGGCCGCCTTTACTTCTTTGGATTTTTCAGCTGACCCCTCTTCCAAAGGTTTCAAGTGCCTCTTTTCACGGCGAATAAGTTGCTCACTAAAAATATTGATTACAACCATAGTAAAGTTTTTTTTTATTCATATCATTATCAAATAGGCATGATGACTGATTTTGAAAAACTGGCCTATAACGATTTAAAGTATTTAGTATTTCCAAAAAATACATTATTTCTGCAGGAAACAAAGTTTCATTACGAAAAAAATGCTATTTAAATTTCCAAAGATAAATGCCAAAGATTCGGACATTCAAAAAACCAATGCTTCAGACCATTCCGATGCGTCAAATGCGGAAACGATCATCCAACGACAACGTGCACGAAGCCTCCGGAGACAGATGCTACCTGCGCTAACTGCCAAGGCAAACACCCAGCAAGCTATAAGGGTTGTGATAAATACAAACTATACAAAGAGAAAATACTAAAAATTAAACCTTTTCCTGAAAAAGCCAAACATACACACGTAACCACGCACGTAAGACCGAGCACTAACGAAGGCGATAAATCGGCGCATATTTCAAGGACCAGCTACGCTGATGCTCTGAAAAATAAACGCAATGAGCGTGCAGCACCACCAAACGTTCCTTTGATGGAAACAGGCCAACAAGATATCACAAGTCTCTTGGACACGATGTTCAATAGATTTCAAGCAATCATGAAAGACATGATGGACAGCATGATGGATCAGATGATCAAACTAATAACCCGTCTGGCTTCACCGAGGGACTAAATATACGCATTATCACCTGGAATGCCAACGGGTTGACTGAAAGAAGGCAAGAGTTAGAATTGTTCATGAATATCGAGAAAATTGATGTTGCACTAATTTCAGAAACAAGACTTACCCAGCGATCCCACATAAAATTTTCAAATTATACAATTTATAGAACAGATCACCCCTCCGGTAACTCCCACGGCGGAACCGCTGTAGTAGTGAAAAACAACATTAAACATTATGCCCTCGAACCTTACAGACTGGAAAAAATACAGGCAACATCAATCAAAATACACCATAGAAACAATGAAACCACGCTCTCTGCTGTATACTGTCCTCCACGACACAGAATAGAAACGGATGAATTCAAGTTATACTTTAACCAACTAGGCTCAGTATTCATCTGTGGAGGAGACTGGAACTCGAAACACACCTATTGGGGATCGAGACTAATCAACCCTAGGGGAAGACAACTACATAAAGCCACATTAGACCTTAATCTGGAATGCATTTCCCATGGAGAGCCAACCTATTGGCCCACGGACCAAAATAAGATACCAGATCTTTTAGACTTTTACATTACAAAGAATCTTGGATACAATTATTTACAAATAGAAAAAAGCGAAGACCTATCATCAGATCACACCCCAGTAATACTCAATGTTTTCAAACAAGCCGTTGCATTCGAGCCGCCTCACAATATTCACAACTTAAACACGAATTGGGACCTATATAGAGATATTATATCACGTGAACTAAACTTAATGATCCAATTAAAATCAGACGAGGACGTTGAATCAGCTATCGAAGTGTTTAACAATACAATACATCTAGCAGTTACCGCATCAACTCCTAAAAAAAGGAAAGCAAAAACAAAACAAACGGAATGCCTTAAAATTATTGTAGAAAAAGTCAAAGAACGGCGTAAAATGAGGAAAGAATGGCATAGAACCAGATACCCTTCGGACAAAACTAAATTTAACAAAGCAACAAAGGAATTGAATGACATGATTAAAGAATATGAGAACACCTGCCTACAAAGACGCCTATCTTATCTCACTCCACATAAGGACACTAATTACTCACTGTGGCGTGCAACCAAGAACCTTAAGCGACCAAAAGACCATATCCCGCCGTTGCGAAGACAGGATAGAGGCTGGGCTAGATCTGAAATAGAAAAAGCAACTGAATTCGCCGAACATCTGGCAAACGTTTTCACTCCTTTACCTTGTGCTGAAAACGAAAGGGATGAAGAAATAGACAACTACCTGAAGTCGCCGAAACAGCTATGTCTACCTTTAAAGGCAGTAAATCCTAATGAACTACTATGCGAGATTAAAGCGCTGCCATCAAGGAAAGCACCAGGTTATGATTTAATAGACGCTGATCTGCTAAACAATCTTCCGAAAACAGGCATAATGTTCTTGGTGAGTGTCTTTAATGCATGCCTGAGACTCTCACACTACCCATCCCAGTGGAAAATTGCTCAGGTCATTATGATTCTCAAACCTGGTAAACCTCCAGAAGAAACCTCATCGTATAGACCAATAAGCCTCCTTCCCTTGGTTGGCAAACTCCTAGAAAAAATTATTCTCAACAGAATGCGTCCTCATCTGCAAACCATACTCCCAGGACATCAATTTGGCTTCAGACAGCAGCATGGCACCATTGAACAGGTCCATAGGTTAACAAACACAATTAGCCACACACTGGAAAACAGAAAATACTGTTCCGCGGTCTTCCTGGACATTAGTCAGGCCTTCGATAGGGTCTGGCATGTCGGCCTCCTGTTTAAGCTAAAAAAATACCTACCTCACTCATTCTTCTCCATACTAGAAAGCTATCTAGACAAACGCTGCTTCGAAGTCAAACTCAATCATGTCACATCAGACCTAAATGAAATTAAGTCAGGAGTGCCGCAGGGGAGTATTTTGGGTCCCGTGCTATACCTTATCTTTACTGCTGATATACCCACAGATCAAAACACCCTTATCGCTACGTATGCAGACGATACTGCAATAACGTCAGTACACAGCAATCCAGATGTCGCATCAACAAACCTGCAAAAACATATAGATCATATCGAAAAGTGGTTAAAGATATGGAGAATAAAGGCAAACCAAAACAAATCTGCACATGTCACCTTTACTCTAAGAAAAGGCAACTGTCCCCCAATAACATTAAACGGAGAACAAATTCCACACGATGATTCTGCAAAATATCTTGGCATGCATCTGGATAGACGACTTACCTGGCAAAAACATATCTGGAAGAAACGTAAGACCCTAGACTCAAAGTTGAGAAGCATGTACTGGTTGATTGGTAAAAGGTCCCAATTAAACAATGAAAGCAAAATGGCAATATATAAGACCATATTGAAACCAGTTTGGACATATGGTATTGAACTATGGGGTACAGCAAGTAATAGTAACATTGAGATCCTAGAAAGGTTTCAGACCAAAGCCATTAGGTCCATGTTTAACATACCAAAATGTATACATAATAAATACATTCTGCAAGATCTGAGGCTCAAAACAGTGAAACAAGAAATTGCTACCCATAGTCAAAACTATCAGAAAAAACTATTTGAACATGTCAACTCCCTGGCTGCTGATTTGGCGGGATCTGGAAGTACTTCATACACAAGACTGAGGAGGAACAGTATTCCGACTTTAATAAACCGATTCCCAATAGACTAAGCGAGAGTAGTCAATCGACAATACCTCACTGCTACAAAGATTATCTACAGAATAAATTCATACAAAAGAGCAGCTAAATGTCTAAACGACAGATTGTTGTGATGGGCAGGATACAGAAGAAAAAAAAAAAAAAAAAAAAAAAAAAAAATTTAAATTTAAAGTTTTAAAATTTGCTTCAAAACGATCGACGGTGTCATGGCGTCTGCTTGTGACGTCACGGCCGTATAATCTGACTGTAAACACTAGGGAGGCAAAGCAACAAATCAGATAATTTGGGTTTAAATATGAATTCAAAAGTGTACAAGTGCTGTGCGATCCCTCAGTGTGTTAATACGTCATTAAAAACACCTAACAAATTGTTTGTTTACGTTCCAGACAATCAAAAATTGCGAAATAAGTGGCTTAATCTTGCACGGCGAGATCCAACAGTTATATCTATAAATTCGTCACTTTATTTCTGTGAAGATCATTTTGACGTAAGTTTTTACTTTATTTCATATATTGTGACATGATTTGCGACTTTGTTTAACTAAATTTAATTATAAAGTTCATTCTTTTTGAGATAACATTTCGTCTTTTAAACATGTTCACTATTTTTATCTTATTGAGTATTTTATTCATTTTGCAGTTGCCAAATGATATGGAAAATTTTATGGAGTATCATGTAATGAGGTCAGTGTCGCAGGTCCGCATGAAACCAGGGTGTATACCTACAAAATTTGAATGCCAATCAGATAGAAGAAAACGAACGTCGAATACTTCAGAACGACCATATATTAACTCCCCCAACATCAACAAATCAACTCTAGGCAAATTAGAGCTATTTGCCTTGGTAAATCCTTGTTCCATGTTATGAAAACACAAACTAAGCAACTGATTGATAGAAATAATGAAATACTTCACAAAATACAAACGCAGAATGCAGATTTAAACGTCCTAGTTAGTACTTTATACAAAACAAAGTGACGTTTATACGGCCGTGACGTAATTCACTCTGATTGGTGTTCAACTTATCATGGCGGACTGCTGTATTTTGTCGTTTTATTTTAATAAATAAAATATCAATCTCGCCCTAAATATGAAAATAAATACGCTTTTCAAAACCTATTAATCTTATCTCATTAGATGAACACATTATTTTAGTGGTTTTTAGTTACTGTCATCATGCCTATTAACATTTATTAGTATATTATATATAGTAATAAAATAATTTATTTAGTGTTAAAATATTTAAGTTTAGAATATAAGTACTTACACTCGGTCCTCCATTCCTTCTTGAAGCAAAAATGGATTCTTTGGGTTTTTGCGACCCTCAACAATTCTGTAAGAACAGTTTTTATTCATAAATAACAGCACATTTTATTCATAAATAACACACTACTAAAATGACTAACGTTATTATATTTCTTAATATATGGGATGTCCTAGAACCAATTTCTATCAACATCATTGTTGTTTGGATTGAACTCTCTTATTCCTTCTTAACTTTATTAAATTAGTGATTTGACCAGACATAGAAGATAGGTACAGTTTTATTTCAAAAATTACTTTTTTTTAATAAAATTACTAACAATTTTCACATCTTGTAAGGGTTTCCACAGAAAGTACTGAGAAATAGCTACTTTAATCTACAAATTCTACCACCATACTGATGGAAAAATATTTTATATGTATGCCTTAGAAAAACAATTGTCTGGACCGTTAGCAGTATAATATAATGTTTATGATAAACATACGATCGATGCGCCTTTCCCGCGTAGTGCGAGTCCGAGTGTATTTTAGACGTGATGTGCACGTCACAGAGCTCGCAGTACAATTCCCGAGCTTTTAGTGGTATCTGAAAAATTAAGTTAAATTTAAAACTCCATTTTTATACAAAAACATCGAGTTTCATTGTTTAACTATAATAAATACATAATATAACTTTCTTAATATAACATCTGAGTTATATTTTTACAAATAACATATAGTTACTACCTAAGAATAATAAAGCATAGAAGGTGAGTAGGCCCAACCAAATTGAACCCATTTCAAGTCGGCCTAGGCCAACCCACGTTTTCCGTCTCGATAAAGTCTTGTTACAATTATTAGCTCCCGCATTTTTATTTAAAAATAACTTGCTAGGCAGTTAAAGGGTGTCACAACGCGTCTCATAATAAAAATAAGAAAAAGAAAATCATATTTCACAGTTAAGTACCTACCTATTTGACAACTTATAATTTTAAAGTAAAACATTCGTCTAAACAGAAAATAAATTTTGTAAACAAATCAGACGCCCTTACAAAAAATTTTGCCAGCTATAGTATTTTTTTTATTATAATATAATATATTTTATTTTATACAATTTTTTAACTTTATTATTTTATTTGTTTTTTTTTATAAATTACAAATTCTTATATATAAACGTATTAAAAGAATAACATTAGATCTTATTTAACTGGATACGATATGCTTTTATTAGTAAATACTTCAAAATTGTTTTAATTGTTACTAATAGCATATTTATTTTTTCGTAAACGCAAGAAATAAAAGGTTTTATTTTATCTATTTACACGAATACATTTCGAGGCTCTTCGCGTCAGTTTGAGTCAATTATACTGTATTTCGTAATTTTAGTTTTTGTAATAATAAATAGTAATTAACAAAACCTATACGTTTTTGTCAATATCATAAAAACAAAAACTAAACCGATTTCGATTAAACCATTACTATCCCCTTAGTTTAAATAAATGTAAGGAAATAAAAAAGAACGATTACGGTGCGATTACCTATGTGCTAAATTAAGAAAAACGCGTCAACAAACAAACATACATTCACCTATAAAATTTTAGTAGGTAATGAAAAAACCAAGTCCAATATTATTATCTGACGATTTGGTACATCTGAATACAATTTACATAATAATTCACATGAATCAACAAATATATTTCATAATTCATATTCATCAAATAGCAATATTGGAAAAGTGTACCAACTTTTTTTGGGGTAAATTTCTTGCAACATTATTTGACTGTATCATGTATGTGTTTGTGCCTTCGGTTGTAAATACTTGACACTTACTTACGCACACATAGGGCATGCAATTATTCGCCCCATTTTACTATCCGGATAATTCGGATACTTCATGAATACTATCTGGATAAATCCAGATAATATGGATATTTTGGATACCACTAGGAAAAAAGGATTCTAAATAATAAAATACAAACAAATATTTCAGCATCAATTAACATATTTAAAATCTGGGAACATAATCAACCCAACTTAACAGAATATAAAATCAACGTAAAAAAAATAATAACTATTACTTTTTTATTCTTTGGTAATGAGATCTAAGGAAGTTAAGCAATCTAAAGTCTCATCGCTAGTTTATTAAAATACAAATAGATATAATTTCTATTTTTAGCCATAAAGATCGATGAAGTATGAAAAGTAAAACAAAAAAGAAACTATTCGTATTATCCGTTTTATCCGAATAGTAAATCGAAAAGTATCCGGATATTGTATACGGCGGATATCCGGATATTTTGGATATCCGGATAGCACACATTCATTCTATAAAATATGTTGCTTCAATATTGAGCAGAATTACGTAAGAAACTATCGTTCTATGCTTTATTATTATTCTAAGGTTAATACTTAATTGCATGTATATATTTCATTCAATAATGATAAATGTGTATCTATATAGTCTATTTTTTCTTACTTGTCCTAAATGGTAAACAAACACTGCCTTGAACGAAAATCACTTATTTTCGGAAAATCCCGCATTTTAGACTTGGTTTCATTGTTTATAACTATTTTAGAAACACACACACTATGAGTTACACTTATAAAAGCTGTTGGGTTGGCTTTAGTTAACGGCCGCACGATTTTGGTGTTTTGCGGTAGTGGGGGGGAAGGGGGGAGGTATGCCCTCCCTGATGGTATCACTCCCAGGAAACCAGTAGTTTTTTTTATGAATTTTTTAATTTCATGTTTTTGTATGCGCATAACGGAACGTTTTTCAAAGTAAAAATGGTTTGGTAAGTAAAATGGAACGTAACTAAGAGTGAAAAATCATTATAAGTTTGAAAATAAATAAACACACAAAATAAATTTCAAATCAATACAAATAAAATTGAAATTACAATTAAAAATATTGTTAATATAAAAATATAGGCCTAGGATAATTAAAAAATTGTATTTTGTATGATTTAAAATTTGCAGATTTCCCAACAATGATAGCGAGAAGAAAGAAAAGAAATAGCGTCGTATGCTCCAGACATTTCACACCGGATTGCTTTCAATGTTTAAAAAATAATACACGTCGATTATATAGGTCATCAGTACCTATATTATATTTACCTTCTCCGGTACCTATCTTTTAGTGTATTGAAGTTTTACATAGCCTGGTCATGCACATATTATTAAAATATTTTTTTCAATAAAAATAAAATATTTTCAATCGCCTCCATTAAGAGATATTAAGAAAGAATCTTCTAAAACCACGGTAATATTAATAAATAAAAATGATGATGCTTGTTATACCTATAAATAATAACTACCTTAATTTTTACACAATCACCGTATTTATTGTCTAAATTACATTTTAAATGTCCACGAAATAGTAATCCCAGACAAAAATCTACTTTTTATGTCCCTGTCACCAGAACTAAATTTGCAAAAAATTCATTCATCAACAGAAGTTGTGATCAATATAATAAACTTTTTATTAGTAATGACATATTTCATCTCTGTCTTAATAAATTTAAAATTAATGTTATGCACAATTTGATTAATGTAAGCTGTTATTGATTTTATTATTTTACATTATTAATCTAAAATATTTTATTTAATGAATTTTAATGATTTTATTTATTTGAAATTATTAATTGTTATTGCATTTCTCTCTCTCACTCTTGAATTTGTTAATATATTTTTTTAATTGTCATTTGTAATATTTTGCATCTATATCTATTTCTTTGTAATAAGTGTTATGTTAACAATGGAAACTTTTATTGGTTATGTTTGTTTCCTAAATAAATAAATAAATAATTCCGTGTGCATTTATTGTACCTACTTGTGGCTTATCTTAAATATTTAAATAATATAATGCAGATAATTTTATAGGAGCCATAATAGAAATAAAATTATAATAATAATAGTAATAAATAAAAATAATAGAAACCCTAAAGATTAAAGAAGAAAAATATATTCAAAACTTATCCATTTTAAGAATCAGTAAATATCTAACATATATAAATCACGTGTCACGTTGTTTGTTCACGATGGACTCCTAAACTACTTAATCGATTTTAACCAAATTTGCACACCGTATACAGTTTGATCCGACTTGAAAGATAGGATAGCTTACATCTTAATTTATAGTCGCAATATTATTTTATTTTAAATTAAATGTTTATTATACGACTTTAGTGTACTTATCGGCTAGTTCTATAAAATCCTAATAGATAGTGGTTTGGCATCTAAGTTGCACAGATATCCCGTAGATGGAGCCGTATTTCTATTTCTAGATTATAGATAGCGCGTGGCCAAAATGTAGTAAGGAGTAGTATTTTTATTTTATTAAAATATATATAAAAACCGTTTAGTTTATTTTAACTTACGCTGTTTGCTAGTAAATAATATATATTCATAAAGGTCTTTAAAATAAATCACTTGTTTTATTAAAAAATCTAAATCTCTGTATCGCAAACCAATCCTTACACTAGTAATAAGTCACACAATTGTCGATATCGATATTTTTAAGTAATTCTTTTGGAATCCCTAGAGAACCAGTCATCACTTGGTTGTCACTTCGTTACCCAATCACAGCTAGCGAAGCTTACCTCTCCCCCCGCCGTAAATTAGTCAATTTGAGCTAATACAAAAATATGCCGATTCACACTCCATTGGTTTTATCCTCCTAGTTTGAACACATTATTTTTGCTAAAATTGAAATTTTAACAGAACCAAATTCTATAGATAAAATATGAACCAAACATTTTGACGTTTCGATACGCTACTTTGTCTTTGAATCATAGAGATGTAACATGTAAAATTATTTGGCGAGAATGGAAACTGAACTTTTAAAAAAATAACAATATTTGTAAATTACAAAGTACGACATTTTTCTTCAAATTTTATTAGGTTTTAAAATAGGAGTGTCATCTGTAGAATATAGAAGATTTTTAATTGCTTTTTACCAACTTATACTGATTATTTATTTGTTATTGTAATTATTATTATTTCTTATCTTATTGCACTGTGTAATAAAATGGAGTGAGGGACTTCGCTCTCGGAGATCTTTCGATCGCTTATTTGCATTTTTAGTTTAAAGTTTTAAAAATGACTTTATATTAAGACAAAAAGGAAAATAAAAATATTAAAATTATTATTAGTAAGGAGGTCATATCCGAGTAATAAAATTATCAAATTAACTTGTCGTATTATTTCTACCCAATACTTTACGTTCACTGCATAAAAACCATTAAGTTCAGTCGTTGTCATTCATTCGTCATTGCAATCTCTATGAATTATCTCTGGTTACCTGTCCGCCATATTTGTTTACATTCAAGACAAGTAAGAAAAAATAGACTATACATATGATAAAATTATAACTTAATAGAATTCATAGTTTAAACATTTTATCTACTTTATGATATAGGATAATTTTTAATGCGAGAAATATCTAATTTCTGCGAAATCTATACTAATTGTTATAATATTCCTACAGAAGAACCAGAGGGGATGTTGAATCTGTACATTAGATATTTATTTCAAATTGTAACTAACTGTAATTGTCATTATTCATTGATACGGAAGCCGAATAGCAGTTTTTATAATTTTTGTCAGTCTGTGACCGCATAATAAGAAAACTACTGGACAATTTTTGATGAAATTTGGGAAAATATTATTATAGCTGGTAATCAGAGTTAAAATAAATTATACTTTATATTGCAAGAAAAATTCATAATACATAATATATTAAAGTATCTAATAAGAATGTTGGTTTTAAAGAAAAACCTCACGTCAATAGCGACGTGAAGGTAGACAATTTGTTGCAATGTAAGTTTCTATTTTGACGACAGTGTTCACATAAGTTTCACTTGATTTAGTCTGTCGGCAATAAGCACCTTGCAAACAGCATTTCAAGTGAGCCTAATCAAGTTTTGTTTGTTTTACATTAACTTTTTATTTATTTATATTATGTGAATCAAAAGGTCGGCAAAATGACTACGGAAACGTTACGTGGACAAATTGTCTAGTTACCTCTTTGCCGCGACGGAATCCAATGTCAGATTGTTGCCCTAACCATTTTTTTTGGTTCTTCAGATGATTTTTGCAAATGTAATGTATGCGAGCTGTAAACAAATTAAAGGGGAGTGTACCGTACATTTACCATATGAAAAAAAATTATATATATTTCATTTTTAATAAACTCGTGTCCCATACTTACACGTCGCGAATGAATCAAAACTCATAGCACAAAGCCCGCAGTACTCAGGTTCCATAAGCGCTAACAAATCGCGCGGTAGGTTCTTTAATTGTTCCTTTGCTACACCACAACCTGGAGCAAAACAGTCATATTTATACAAATACGAGTAGGTAAATGTTATGAAATTAAAACACACCACACCATGTAGATCCATGGTAGGCTTGTGTAATGGATACCAGATAGTTGATAAACTACACATAATATATTATTATTAATTTTTAATACTTATTCTCTAGGACCGCTCTTCTCTCGAAACCGCGATCATAAGTACAGCAAGTATCACAAAGATAAATGAGCATTGAGCACAGATATTTATAAATAAATTAAACTATCACGAAATCTTGACAAGATTTGACAATATTTTTTTTGGCTCATCCCAGCAATCAAACCCTAGTTAATAGGGTGTAATTATGCAGCGTGGTGAAAACAAGATATCTAAAATTATACTCACGTAATAAATATCTGATTGTTTTATCATCCATCGGATGTTTTTTCATAGGTGGTCCTACAGGTCCACGGCCCAAAGAGAAATTGCCGGGTGGTGAGCTCTGTGGGAACATTGGTGGGGGGCCATAGTTGTTTGGTGGATGGAAATTGCCTCTAGGTCTAAAATTACGATTATTTCCACCAACTCTTGGTCCGAATCCACCTTGTGGCCCAAAACCACCTGGTGGCCCAAATCCACCTGGTGGTCCAAACCCACCCGGTGGCCCAAACCCACCTGGTGGTCCATAGCCTCCACTATAATTTCCATAAGCATTATTATAACGATCATTCCTGTAATAAATTGTATTTTTCCTTAATAATAATCTTACTAATAAAAATCATTACTTTCAACTAAATTTTCTAATTTTGAATTGTAAAAGTTCCTTTGCTCTCAACTGTGCAAGTTGGACACAACTTTAAAATGAAATTATACCTGAAGACAATGTGGCAAAAAAAAAATTAATTTGCAATAAAACAGCATTACATTATTATTTAAGGTTGCACATTGTACACAAAGGAGAGTTACAATTAGGCAAAAATTAGATTACACTAAAGTTAAAACCTAATATTTTGGTTGTTTGTACATATGTCAAGTACATATAAAATATAAAAATTGTGTTTGTGAGTGTGTGTGTGTGAAGTTGTGTATGTTGTGTATTCCGAGATTAAATTGTGTAGTATCGTGTAAGAAGTAACCACTTCATCTATTGTCGACCCTTGTTAGACTAGGTTAAAATTAATATTTAGCAAATGATCAAATCACTTTTTTATAATCAATTTATAAGTTTGGTTTTCTTATAGGTTTGTGACAAAAATATGTATATTTAGATTTGGTAAGCTTATTTCTCGACAATCAAGATACCTATCACTCAGATAGGTATCTTAAATCACGAGAGTCTGTGAATGTAATACACTAATATAATGTATTTTCACACAAATAAACATTAAAATAGTGGTTAGTTAGCAAACCCTTCTTTAATCACATTTAAAAATGAAAATTGAAAATAATCTCTATTAGAGGATAAACACAAACCTATAATTGTTTCGAAATTTCTTTTGTTTCCAAGATTTTCCTTGAGAATTTGCTTCTTGGCTGTTTTGATCTTCATTTTCTTCTTCAGACTGCTCTTCTCTTTCACCTTGATTAAAATAAATTAGTTATCTAATGTTTGAACACTATTTTTAAGAAATCATTAGTGTCTTAAGCTATAAATATAAATACTTATACACATAACTTTATCAATTGCATTACCACAACTACAATATACTTTAACCAACAAGAAAGGAACACAAACGAAATAATAAATTATTTTTTGTAGAAACGTAGTAATTTATTTAGTCTTCTTTTGACTTCTAACTTTTTTTTAAATTATAATCGACAAGCGAAAGAGAGCAATAATTGAAAGATTAATACTGTTGTAAATTTATTTCAATTCATTTCTCTTCTTAAAATAATACAATTCATTGGGAAACAGCTCATAATTTCTACATTGAAAAGATTTTTTAGGTTTCACACTAAATAATGAAAAACAGTTTGCATAGTAAATATAGGCTGAGTCTATTGATATGGGTACTGTACAAACAATTTATTATTAATAATACGGGTACTGGACAATTCTGGCTGTTGCTAGTCATCTAATAATCGTATGAATAAAAAATATATTATTCGTCCGATTATTCATCCGATTACTGTCGGTGTGTACGAATGTCTATGACTTTTTGATTTCTAATATAAAACAAGAGATTTTATGCCAAATATAAAAAAAAATAACCTTAACCTATCAAGCTGAAAATTCATTATTTAGATCCCACCCACTCTCTAGACTATGTACCTACATCAAAACAATGTACTAGAAAATGGTATTTTCTGTAAAGTCAAAAGTATAGAAACGTCCGCAATTGCATACACGAATATTTCAAAACTTAAAAAACAAATTGATTTCTCTTTGAGCCATTTAAGAAGCAAAAAAGTCTCAGTCTCAGTATATCAAACACCAATAGTCGGACGAATAATATTTAATTTATTAGTCCACTACCCCCACAAATAGTCACTTCGGTAAATATATATGTATTTATACCTTTATCATAGTCATCCATATTTGATATAGTTTATTCAAATGTTAAGACTAAGGTCTAATATAATAATCAATAAATTGAATATAAAGTGGCTTTAATATTCGTTTCAAAACGTCTTTATCACAAAATAATCCGAATCCGAATCGAAGAAATCCGAATGACAAATGACAATTAAATCATAAATGTATTAAAGTGACAGTCGCTAAAAGGAAAGCCAACGCAACAAGCGTTTCACAGACTATAGAATTATAATCTTATCCCGATCCACATTCTCGCCAGGCGTCTCCACTGCCACTCTCCACTAGACTTGTGTAGTTCGCGAACGAACTAGTTCGAAAGAGCGATCCCACAGACGAACTACGCGAACTAGTTCTCAGATCCCTCGCTCCTTAGTTCTTTAGTTCATTACTATGGATCCTTTTTCGAATTCGAAGACTGTCAGCTGTCAAGTACTTCACAAACGATTAACTAACGAAACGAACGAAATCAAATCCCATTACGATAAAAAAGGTTTCAGCTATAATAGTAAAAATATTATATTTTATTTTATTATAATATATATTTTATTTTATATACCTACACTTTTGTTACTTTTTTATTTATTTCTTATTTATTATTCTTATTTATATTTATATACATACATATATGTATATTAGATCTTATATTATTATTTTTACTAGATATGATATGGTTTTATTAATAAATACTTTTAAAATAATATTACATATTAATTTTTTTGTAAACGCCTGAAATAAAAGTATTTATTTTTTATTTTATTTATTTACACTAATACATTTCGCGGTTCGAATCTATTTGGCTGTATGTGTGCGTACATTCGGTTGTAAAGACGTGACACTTTAAGAAAACTCTCATTCATAAATTGAGCCATGCCGGAATCTGGATCGGGCGAACGATCTGTCTCGGATTTGAGAAAGGAACTAACGAACTAAAAGAACGACCTAGTTCGCTAAGGACCTGCGAACTAAATTGACCGCTCCCAGTCGCGAACTATTACGCGCAAGTCTACTCTCCAGCTCGACTGGTCCTACCATGGAAGAATAACAAAGCATGTAAGCCAGGCTAAAATAAAAACCGAGTTATCTATAGTTTACTCATTTAGTTCATTTAGCATGTCATAAGGTATGAGTGAAACAAAACATGGCTGTTTGTTTTTATTATTTTGGAACGTGTCACAAGGCAAAAGTAAATGGTCACCTTTGGTCATCTTATAATGCTAACAAATACAAAAGTTCTTCTAAGACGTTAAAAACTTTAAGTCGGCCATCAGCTTAATTTTTCAGTATTATGTTTTGTTGAAACATGTCTATTAGTGATGTAAAAATGATTGTCGATAATAACTTCAATACTGTTGCAGATTTCCTAACGATGATGAAATGAAAATTAAATGGATTCAATGTATCAATAGGTTCTGTTAACTGTTACGTATAGATTATTATAGATGTCATAGGAAGATTTCACAAACAAATATTTCGCAAAAAATACTTGGAGTTTTAATTATGATTAAAAAAAACCTAATCTAAGCTAACTTTTTTCAATATAATTAATTAAATAATATCATAGATGATTATGTAGTATCTCAGGCTCATATTATAAATATTTCTCTATGCTCTGGGTCTGGCCCTATCATGGGCCATGATAGACGATGTCATAGATGACTAATAAGATGTTTTATTTTTATCTATGGTTGATAGTTGAAAACATGTTTTGTTTTAAAACTATGTATAAATCATAACCTAATTCATTTATAATACGGATTTATATAAAGGACCGTCAAAAATGAGTTGTTCTAGGGGAAGCAATAACAGAACAAGACCTCAAAAACACCAAAATAGAACTGCATTTAAGAATACATTACATGACACCAGCAAGAAAACAAAACTCTTGAATAATCTTGAAGTATCTGGTGTATGTGAACGTTGTAAAGAAATAATTGAATGGAAAATAAAGTATAAGAAGTATAAGCCTCTTACGGCACCTAAAAAATGTGCTGGTTGTGATCAAAAAATTATTAAGCATGCATACCACATACTATGTTGTAATTGTGCTTCCGACAAAAATGTTTGCACGAAATGTTGTAAACCAATAGAAGTAAGTAAAGCTGAATTTTATTCAATTGATTAAAAATATATATCTAGTATTTTATGAATCTCTCATATTACTATCCATTTTTCTATTGTGAAAATTTGTTATTATACCTACCTGCAATTTGCCTGTTCTTTAAAGTGAAAAAAAAACATTATATACTATTATTATTCTATTTCAGGTAGTTGTAAAGAAAGAAGATATTAAAGAACAAAATAATGAAAATCAATTTTATTCAATGCTGAAAGGCCTTCCAGAACGAAAACGGCGTACTATATTGAGGTAAATTATATTAAAATTTAATTTCACACTACCATCAGTACATAGAAATAAGATTGAGTGTCTGTTTGTAATTTCAAATTAACAGATTTTCATTAAATGCATATGAAAGCATTACTTACATCTTAAAAGTATTTTTATATATATTTGTCTGTCTGTTTGTTCTAATCTCAGAAATGGCTGGTCCAATTTTGATGGGACTTTTAACTTTCGGATAGCTATTGTTATAAGGAGTGCCTTATGCTACTTTTATTTAATTACAAAGTTGTTTAAACTATTTAATTTATTTTAATTTACACCTAGTGAAGGCAACAGGTTTTACTAAGAAGAATTATAATTTTTACAGACACATAAAAAAACAACAAGACGAAGGCCATGAGATGACTAATGCTATTGTGGAAAATTTAATGTTAGAAATGGGAAAAGTTGATTTAGATGATAACTTCAGTGATTCTGATGATAATTTTGGTTCTGAACAAGAACTTCAATAATTCAAATATTTCAAATTGCTTCTAGATATTAAAATTCCATGTACTGTTATAGTTAAGTTTAAAATAATAAACAACATTATAAAATTACATATTTTTATTAACAAGAAGTCAATGCAAAAATTTCGAAATACTTATATATTATTAAGTTATTATTTATTCTTTATTAACTATGATTACATTTTTACATCTATAATAATCAACTACCATTAAAATCTGTGCTAAATGAAACAAATTGTACAAATGGCTTTATTGCATTTATAAATTACATCTTACTTAATTCAAATAATGTCTCTTGTATTATTATAAATATTTTGTAAAAATGTGATAATATTAAATTATAATTCACCATTAGCTATTAAATTATTCCTAGTTGCCGCAACTGAAAAAAATAATAATATTATTATCACTTAACAGTTTATCTTAACAGATTGGGATATGTCATACAATCATCATTTTTGAAGATGTAAACAAAAAAAGTAAGAACTCATCCATACACACATGTAAAGGTCAAATTTAAAAATTTAAGGGACAATGATGTAACTACATGATGCCTGCCAGAATGGACAGCTTGTAGAATATACTTCTAATCACCCTGACCAATTAAAAATAATAAGTAGAAAGATATAGATCAGACACTCTGTATTTCTGTCACTCTCATATTCCAGAGGGATAAAAATTCACCAGTCCTGTGCTTGACCATTAAACAGCACAGGCACAGGACCAATGGCTTTACATGCTTTTAAAGGCACGAGCGTAAAATACCGTCAAATTTCAACTCTCAGACCCTAAGCTCTGAGAATTCCTTAGCCCGTTAACCGCCAACGTCTGATTAATCCGACAAATATTTTCGTGTCTATTTCGTCAACGTCGTATATTTACGACCAAATACCATTGGAATTTATTTCATTATGCTGGTTTCTGTTAAAGTAATGTTTAAATAGTATTAAGTAGTTAATTAAGTGATCATTTAACAATATATTACACTTTAGTATTTAGCCTGTGTGCTAAAAATAAAGTTAGTAAGAAATACTGATCTTATATAGAATTTTTTATGGATATTCAACGCCAAGGACGGAAAAATCCAACCATAGGGAAGGAACAAAAAAAGGTAATAAGTCGATCGTCGATTTAAATGACGAACTCATGACTATTAGAAATTAATAAATCGATAAAAATCTCACCATGCTACAGCCAGCTAAAGAGACTGGGACTGCCGGTCTAGAAACTCAAAATTTTGCACTATGGTTCGTTAAGTGATGTAAGTGAGCATCAAGTGAGTATTTCTAGAAATTCCAACGGGATCGGGACCTAGGCGAGTTAGCACTTGCGCAATAATTTTATAATTTCGTAGAGTAAGTAATATTTAAGTAGTTGTTAGTTATTGATAAGTAATCAATTTTATTTTTCACTGCTCTATTTGTTGTAGGTATTTATTTTTCGATTTACTATGCTTGGCACTTGGGGCACTACAACTGATATTAAGTGTGGCGGTTAAAGGGTTAAAAGACTTTATAATGAAATTTGACCTGAGACTCAAACCCAGAACCAGTAGATCTATAACCATACTTGCCAGGCACTTAACAACTAAATCAATGAATAGCTTATACTAATGTAGTAAAAAAAATAAAAAATAAGATCTCACCAGGCCTTGTCTTTCTTTCTCCTTTTGTAACACTGCTTCTGTTTGTCTATCATCAAATTTTACCACAGCAGATAATACTTTAGCAAGAGTAACGGAATGTATCCCTGTGCCAGTAAGGTATTCATATAAAATATTTCTTAAATATTCAAGTTCAGTATTTTCTTGAAGGGAATGCAAATGTCTCAAGCTAACAAGAGCTTCATCTAATCTCCTCTCTAATTTCTCATTGGAAAGTCTTAATTTCGCATTATTTCCTTGTACTTGTAGCATGTTTCTAGTAACTGTTTCATTTACAATCTCTAATTCATTTAATTTTTTTTCTAATTTGTTTTTCGTATCAAGCACATTATTATATTTTTCTAAGATATTTTCATTATCATATTCCTTAAAGTTACTCGCTGTATTTTTTTGAGAGTAATTTTGTGACATTATCTGATCTTTTAATTCCAAATTCTCTTCAGAAAGTAAAGTGTTTTCTCTAGTTAAGTTGTCTACTTTATCTTTCCCTAGTTGAATTTCAGATTTAAGGTTCTCTATTTGACGAATAATTATGTCATTCTTTTCAGGAAAACTTTCATTTGAAGCCATGATTTCTCTTAATGTATCATTTAGTTGTGTATTTTCCTTTGATACTTTTGTCAAATAAGATTGAAGTCCTTCAATGTCTGATTGCAAACGCTTGTTCTCTTCTTTAAGCACACCATATTCATTGTTAATTTCTTCATGTTTATTTAATAAAGTTTTAATTTTATCGATATTTGTTTGATTTTGCTCAGTTAGATTGCTATGCATTTCATTTAATTCCTGCAATTCCTTATTTAATGTGTCTATTTTATCATCTTTACCCTGATCTAAGCTGTCCAATTCAGTCTGCGTATATTTAGCGTCTAATAGTTTCGGCGACGTAGTGTTCTTCTCGAGCTCATTTAAAACAGTCGTCAAGTGCTCCTTCTCAATTTCAATCTGTGAATGTGAATTGCGAACTTCTTTCAATTCCAGTTCTATTTCATTTAAACTTACCGAAATTGTCTCTGATAGATTTTTTAATGTCGTATTTTCTTCATTGAGGTTTTCAATACGTTCTTGTAAGTCCAATACATGCTGTTTTTGTTTTTGGTAATTTTCTTTTAATGTTGATAATTCATTATACTCTTCAGTCAAACTATTAAGCTTTTTAAGAACATCTTCATGCTTTATGGACATTTTATCTATTTCTTCTTTTAATGATTCTTTTTCCAGTTGAACATTATTTAGAGTTATAAGTAAGTCATTATTTTTGTTATTTAATATATTAAAATCTTCTAAACATTTCTGCTTTTCTAATTCACACTCATGAAGTTTATTGGTCAATTCTTCCGAGTCTTGTGTCAAATTCTCTAATGTAGTAATTATTTCGTGATTTCGATTTTTTTGATCATTAATTTCCTCCAAATGCAAATTACTTTCAGACGTGACATCCTTTACTTTTGAGTTTAGTACATCTATTTCTTGTCGTGCTTCTGTTATTTCATTATTTAAATATTTATTTTGTTCTATTAATTTTTGAATATCACACTGTAAAGACATATTAGCAAGACGCAAATCTTCTGATGTTTTTTCATTGAGAGAAATTTCGTCTTGAGAAGTACATTTTAATAAAATAATTTTGTCATTAAATGCATTTAATGTCGTTATGATAAATTGTTTGAATGATTTTGACTCTTCTAATGTCACATTTAGGACTTTACGTAATTTACTAACTTTTACTCTTAAATCTTCACATGATTTCTTAATTTGTTCGGTTTGAACTACTTTATTTCTTAAAAGATTGTTTTCTGATTTTAAGTCTCCGACTGTTATATTGAGTTGTTCACTGCGTTTCTGAACTAATTCGTAGTTTTCTAAAAGTTTTTCAATTTCCGTTTGTAACTTGACCAGTTCTTCTCTTTCTTCTTGTATTTCAGATTCTAAACTATTACATTTCGATCTCCATGTCGTTATTTCTTCTTTATATTTTTTAATTTCAGCTGTATCTTCATTGCCTTGAAAACTACTCATTTCATTTCTTAATAATTGAATAGCATTTTCCAAATTGCTTATCTGTAAACTTTTTTTCGAATTTTCTTCAAGAAGTTGAGAATTTCTGTTTTCTAAATAACTATTTCTATCAATCATAGCAAGTTTTTCCGCTGTTTCTTGCTTCATTTGTAATTGTAAACAATTGTATTCTTCATCTGCTTTATTTTTCATTTGTTCAACGGAATGACATTTTTGGGTCAATGATTCAACTTCTGTTTTTAATTCATTTATTTTGACTATCTCAGAGTTAAGTGTCTTCAATTCATGTTTTAATTTTGAACTCTTTTCTTCTAATTTTCCAATATCACTTTTATAATCGTTTAATATAATATTAAGAGATTGAATTTCATTTCGGCTGCTTTCTAAACTATCCTTCAATGATTTAATCTCTGATTCTTTGCTTTCTAATTCTTTATGAATGCTAAGTTTGTTTTCGGCGAGTGATATAGCATATTCCTCTTCTCTTTTGCTTAGAACTTCAATTTTTTCACGTAATTGTGATATTTCATCTTGAGCTGTCTTGAAATTTAATTCAAGTATTGATAGTTCCTTATTTTTTGTGAATTCATAAGAATTATTTTTGTTTTGTAATTCTTCGATATTTTCATTAAGCTCTTGAATTTTTCGCCTCGCTTCTGTAAGTGAAACTGTCGCAGCTTTGAGTTGATCATTTTCCTTTACTTTCGATTCAAGTTCAGCTGAAATAATTTGTAATTCTGTAGTTAACTGGGCATTTTTATCTTTAGACATCTTTAGCGAATCTTTGTATTTGTTTAACAATTGTTCCATTTTTTCTATTTTATTGTTTAGCACTGTAACCTCCGAAAGTACAGGAGCTTCATTTGTTTTGTTTTCATCACTAACTTCATCTGTAGCCAAACTAATTAATGGAATGTCATTGTCATTTTTATCGTTTGAAACTCCACTATTATCTACTGAATCATTTACTGTATCATTTTGCAAGAGGCTTAATTTTGTATTGAGTGTATGTATTTTCATGTTTTTTTCCTCGATGTCCAAACGGAGCGCTTTTTCAAGATGGGCCTACAATAATATACATATTTAAAGTTTAAAGAAAAAAACAAAAAACATTGATACCAATTAGAAAATTTGAAAGGGATGACTATTTAACTCCTAGCTCTATCATTCGATAATTCTAATGATGGGGGAGTGATATTAAATTTCAATTAGTAATCAATCACGTTTCTCTTAAATAGTTTCAACATATATACGACATTTAGAAGCAGATTAAAATTAACTTCTAAGACTTAAATACATTGTCATAAAAACATGTTAAAAATTATAAATGAAACTATCTTTCCGGATTTTGTTTATTTGGATTTCTGGTTCTCGACGTTTCGAATGCTTTACAGCAATCTTGGTCACGGGAGAGACTGACCATGATTGCCAGAAATCCAAAAAAAAGCGCGACATAATCCGAAAAGATAGTTTCATTAATCATTTATAATGTCAAATATTCCCGTAAACCTAAGAAAGTATTATGTTACAAATTCATAGCTTCCCATTCCCTTACCTTAGCACTTTGTTCAAGTGAACATTGTTCTCTCAATTCAGATATTCTCCTTAGAGCTTTATCTTGTGTCTCCACTAACACATTCTGTAAAATAAAAAAAATCAATGCCTACTCACAGGAACTTCAAAAAACCTTTTTTTATTAAAATTGCTGCAGTTGCACCATTATAATTTCTAAATATTTCAGTAAAATAATACATCAATACTAGGACATCCTAAACATACATAAAGTAAATAATATAATAAAGTAGAAATCCTAAATTACCTTAGCTTTTGCATTTTCTCTTTCTAAGAGTTTATAGTGGCGAGCAAGATCTGCATACTGTGTCTTATATTTAGTACAACGATCTTGTGTTCGACGATAAGCTGCATACAACTGTTCTTTTGTGACTCTATCAAGATTGACAGTTGACCCTGAAAATCCTTTTTCTTCTGCTTCGCTTGCTGATACTTCCATGTCAGACTACATTTGAATTTAATACATATAAATAAAGGATCATAACAACTGAAAAAATGAAATAAGAGCCTATTTCTAGACACTAAAATATTATATCAATACGGCCACCTTGAGTCTTATCTTGTTATAATACAATTTAAGTGACAAATTGGGCAAACTGTATCTAAAAAATTGGTGAACTTACATAAAAATATACAAACAACAAACGAAATCTCCTGCTTTTTGATATATAGTTAAAAACTCAACAAATACCTGTAAGTGGTACATTGAAGGACTCTCATAACTGGGCAATCTAAATGATATGTCACTAGCAAAAGAGCTATTTGACAATCTTCTTTGCCTTTGACTTTCTTGATTCATCTGTTAAAAGAGAATAATTTCATTAAAAATGGCCAGACAGTACTTTTCATCAAGTAAATGTTTTGTAAGAAAGTGTATTTAATAACAATATGCTACAAGCGAATTCGGTTACAGAGGCCAATCTCATTAAGAGTTCAAAAAACTATAAAATGAAAAAAAAAAAAATATAAACAGGTTTTATTGAAAATTTAATTTTTATTGGGTATTTACGTATTTCATAACATTTAATCAAATATTAAAACTATTTAAATAATGAATGGACAAAAAAACAAAGGCTTTTGATAAAAACTAGTTACCATTGTTATGGTTATTACAATGTCATTTTTAATAAATATTTATTAGTCTACTTTAATATAAACATATTAAATTGAGTAGAAAGTTTATAAGCAGTAAACAAAATTATAGTAATATAAATCAAAATATTTAACACAAGTCACAAAATCACCTCTAGATTTTTCTGAATTTCTGACTCCATACTTGTATCTAAATTTTTGGATGGTGATACAAGGGATACTTCTTGAAGTGAGCTTTGCTGATTATTTGTCAGATTTTTTATTTTACTTGAGGTATCTAAAATGAAAAAATGACATTTAGCATTAATATATTTTATTATAAAATTAGTTAAATAAACATAACATAGATACCATTATCACCAATAGAAAATAAATCATTGTTTGTGATGTCAGATATGCTGCTAGATGCTGATGTGACTGCTGCCTGTAAAATAAAATAATAACATTCAGAACTTAATTTTAATTTTGGGTTTGTAGTTGTTAAAGCAAAAACATTTTAGTTTTGCTTAAAGTAATTCACATACACAGTAAATTTAAGATTATGTTTCCATAATATTCAATTATATATAATAACGATATTTACTTGAGCAGCTTGTGCGAACTGCTGAATCCTATGAGGGGATGACTTCACTTCCTCAGCTAATTTATCTTTAAATTTTTTAAACATTTTTTTAATTCACTTTCATATATGATAGTAATTATAATCTTGTATTTTAACATATACGCAATAGCATATCACTTGAACAACCCAATTAAGTATAAGATTAAAATTTATTATAATCGTAATTCGTACATTTCACCTATATAGACGTAAAACGTCATTTACCAAAACTGACATTGACATTAGTGTTGCTGTTGCCGATCGATAGTCGACTATCGATAGCATATCGATAATTAATCGATAGTGATCGATAGTTAGAATATCGGTAGTACTATCGATATTATCGATATAATCGATAGTATCGATACTATCGATAGATAGAAATGTGACAATACTATTGACAGACCACAATACTATCGATAGTATCGATAGTATTGGTGCTTATAAATCATAAACTATTGATAGTATCGATACTATCGATGCTATTGAAGTAACAAAATAAAATAATATCGATAGTATCGATGGTATCGGTACTATCGATAGTTTCAGCTATCGATAGTAGCTTATTTTTCGATAGTATTGTACACAACTCGCAGGTCAGATAGTCATTATTAGTCACAATATACATATTGCATTGCAAATATTTTGAATGTAGTTCCTTTTAATTTTATTTGGTTTAAAGTTTATTTTTTTTATATTGAGGTTTGTCTAATTACATTGCTTTTAAAACTTGATGATCTATCGAACTATCGATGGGCCAAAACTCAACAGTATCGATAGTATCGATACTATTGATAGTATTTTATTTAACAGAAGTTTGATAGTATCGATTCTGTCGATACTATTGATAATTTATAATTTATTATCAGCAATACTATCGATAGTATCGATATAATTGCCCTCTTTCAATAGTATTGTTACATTTTGAGCTATCGATACTATCGATATAATCGATATAGCTATCGATAGTAGGGCTGTTTTAGATGAAAACTATCGATAGTGAACCTATCGATAGTTCGGTAACACTTATTGACATTAGGATTTAGGAGAGTATGTTATGTAACCGTAAAAGTAGATAGAATAACTATCTAATATCTATATACAGTTCGCGTCATGTAAAAAGAACGCTGGAGGAAAGTGGTGGGGGGTGTGTTTGCGCATGGGTATATTCGCACACAAAATTACTAAGTCTATTCTTTTATTTTTGAACTAGCCTTTCGCTTGCGACGTATATTGGTCATTGTTAGGTACATTGAAAAATATATTAGATAGAACGTACTTAAATAGAATTCTATTAATTCATAAAATATGTTAGATTCAATGAAGAATGTTTAATCTAATTACAAAAAAATTAATTAATTCGGTTAATATATATTTTAACTGCATTATTATCAGACTCTTTTTTTATAAAACGATATACGTCATAAATATATTTTCTCAATTTTTTATATAAAACCATTTCGTAAATAATAACTTTTGTTTGCGCGATGGTATTTTGAACTGACGGGCCAATAGCGAGCCGGAAAGCATGCGGCGTGTGCCTCGACGTCCCGCGCCCCGCGTCTTACCACCAAATTGGCCTATAAATCGCCTCTGCGCAACTTGACAGCCAGCGTTCTTTTTACATGACGCGAATTATAGATGTGTCATGAGCGTATACCCGAGCAGAACAGACAGTTACCTATAAATTATAACAGCTATATTATAATAATAAAAAAAAACACCACCGTGGTAAATCTGGGCTTAACACACTAGTTCATCAATTTCCTCTAACCTGATTTTTTTTTTTGTATAATGAAGATCAAATTAGACTAAAAAATAGGGGTGAGGTTACGAAAATCAAGAGAGTTTTTGAGATATAACGATTCAAAATGAATATTATAATATTCGTTTCTATTGGGTAATTACAAGGTTAATTACAAGGGTAGAAAATGATAAAAGGGGTGTAAATTAGAAAAAATATCAAAATTAATCCATCTGAAAAAAATCGCGAAAAACCCGTTTTTGTGACCTTTGACCCCGAGTAAAAAATTTCCACCGGGCTATATGGTATTTATGAAATATGAAATAAATTCGAGTAATGTGATGAGGGTTTAGTACGCTTGCATTACGTGGGATAAAAAAATGAAACTATTGTTACGATAGGCCGCCGTACATCCACTATCCTTGATGCTAGACCTTTCTAGATCGAGTCTTATACTTTGTTTTACATACATCAACCTGATGTCAAAAAATAGTAAAAATACTAATTTTGTGTACGCAGAAAGGGATGGAAAGTTATAACGTTTTCCTACTTTTTTCTTAGTCCACTTATATATGCCTATCTCGTTCCTTGACAATGCTTTAGTATCGTGACTAATCAGTAATCTGTATAATATTCTTTATCAAGTATCATTAATTATCAAGGTTTTCTTATTTCTATCTACGGTAGATACAAAGACTTTGATCATAGTTTATACTATACTTTGCTTTGATCATGAACCTACTATACATACGGGACTTCGCACTGACGAAACTAACACACATCAAAATGAATTCTATCCCAATAGAATAAAGTTGATTTTATAGCGTAATCAACAGGAGAGACAAAGTGTGCCACATGAGAGGCACTAAGGGAGAAATCTGTCCTTGTCCTTCACATTGTATTTCTTAAATACGGTGTAGGGTTACCATAAGATTTGTTTGTTACATGCTGGCTGTTGTATTTTTTCGTTTATATTATAGGTTCCCAAAAGATGATCTTTTGAAAAAGAAATGGCTTCACATCATTCCGATGAAACATGATTTAAAAAGCTATTCATGTGTATGCAGTATTTATTTCAAAAGTGAAGACTTTAAACATAATATGGGGAGGAACGTTCTAAAATACGATGCAATGTCTTCGATTTTCCCAGTGGTAAGACCTACCATGTATTTCGATTGTAGTTATAAAAATACTACAGTCATTGACAGATATGTCAGGATTCTAGATTTTTCTCCTTTTTGAATTAATTTTCAACATAGTGGTCGTACTTGAGAGAGCAGTCAGCTTCATAACTCAAAAACTGTCTACTGGAGTGATTTGC
Source organism: Boloria selene (assembly GCA_905231865.2). Lineage (NCBI taxonomy): Eukaryota > Metazoa > Arthropoda > Insecta > Lepidoptera > Nymphalidae > Boloria > Boloria selene. The sequence continues at coordinate 8,425,989 of HG993133.1, forward strand.
GTGAAAGGTACCTATAAGGAAACTGAGTGACTAGGCTACTATTTATCCCACGGATGGGAACATGAAATACTTGGTCCACGCGGGCGAACGCTAGTGATACATTTTTTTATTCTCACCTCACTACGTAACTGAAGATATAAGTCCACAAAAAAACTTCCAAAAGCATTGTCACTATGATAGAAAGGGATGCAGGTCTCCCTGATGATATCTCGCTCGGCTCGTTTATTCGATCATAGTGCACAATCCCGTATGTATAGTAGGTTCATGGCTTTGATTGACAATTTGACATTTCTACTTTTACAGTCTCTACTCTCTTTGTTTCTACTTTTAACCTGTGCATTTGAATACTATCAATTATTATTGCTATCAATTATCGAAATTCAATTGGAAAAATATAATATATATATAAATAGTACAAAGTAAGTTAAAAGTTTACTTTTTAATGATGAATAATATATCCACTAAAAAATTAGCACAAATTGCTGGATGGGGTGGCGTAGTTCTTGCCTCCACTGGATTTTTTTTACAAAATAAACTTGTAGATAGGGTTAGAAACTTAGATTATTACAAAGATGCATTGAAAATTCTAAGAAGGCATCCAGGAGCTGTACACTTCTTGGGAGAGCCAATAAAAGATAAAAAGTTTAAATTAAGTGATGTTGAAAATAACACATGGGGCCAAAACACAGCAAAATTTAAAGTACCTGTTACCGGACAAAAAGAAAAGGGAAATTATTACTTCAGTGCAGAAAAGACAGATGATAAATGGTTAATAGTTAAGGCAGAACTGGAATTGAAATCGAAACCTGATGAACGATTAGTAATAGTCAAAGAAAAATAGTTTTCAAATCATAGTTTATTTATTTTGTAAATTTAACAAATACATCTAGTTCATTTTATATATAATTATTTTAATATTTCCATACACTATTACACTGATTGTAGATGAATTAGACAATATAATGAAGTGCTTGTAAATTATATAATTTTAAAAAGTAACCTATTACAATTTTTCTTTTAAGGATAGTTAAAATTCATTAAAAAGAGTAAAATACAAGTCTTACATAATGACGTTTATAGGAACATCAAGGGAAAAATTCTTTTACCATAACACTTTGTTATGTTTAGTAAAATCACTACAAAACACAAATATAACAGTTGACCTTAGAAATGATTCATATGTTTGTGGTGAACTTTCTACAGTAGATGGGTAAGTTGTTAAAATGAACATCATAATGTAATTAGAGAAACATTTTATTTAATGTAGAACATTGATTAATTTAACAATTAGAGCTAAATTTATTATTAATAAATTTTTCGCAAAGTAAACCGTGCCCAAATGGCACACATATTAGCCACAGAATAAAGAACATAGAACATTACTAAATTTATTATTGATGAATTAATAGTTTTGTATTGTAAATTATACATTTTTACTTATATTTTCTTATCAAAATAAGTAACAATATGATCCATTTCATAACACAATGTACAGTATTGAATTAAGTTATTATTGTATTTAAAATCTTTTTGAGTAAAATAATAATAATTAATAATGTAAAAACATGTTTATAGGTAGGATAATAAATATAAAACTTCTACAATACTGAAATATTATTAATATCTATTGGAACATTTATTAACTTAAAGACCATGTAAATTAAAATTCTTGATATATATATTATGGTTACAGCTATATGAACATCTCACTCAATAAAGCTGTGTATTGTGATACACAAGGGAATGAATATTATTTTGATAATATGTTTGTACAGGCTCGAAACATTAGATATGTGCATGTTCCAGAGTCCGTAAGTAAATATAATGAGAATTTATTTGTTAAAACTTCTATTTACTATCATTCATTTTCATTTCTTTTAGATTAACATGTTAACAAATATTAAAGATGAATTAATTAAAGGAAAGCATAAGAATCAGAATGATAAAAAAGCACCAACAGTAAAATCTAGAAAAGCAACAAAGGCATTAAAACAGCATATGAAAGTGGTGGCTGATTTAGAAACGAATAAATAATGTTTAAAATGTTTTAAAGTAAAAATAAAAAAAAGACAAATAAAATGAGAGAAAATAATCTGTTGTGTATGTAACATCATAAAACCATATCACTTTTCATCACCTGATGATTGTTTATTATCTGATAGAGATGGATTGCTATGATATACTTTAAGATTCTCATCACTTTTTAAGTCCAAATTCCTATTTTTGTGATAATCAGAAGCATATTTATCACTTGCAAAAGCCTGTTCAATGGTATTGTGAGACATGACTCCGTTATCAGTAAAGTAAAATTTTGGCTTACTAGTACTGAATTCATTGATTTTAACATCTGCGGTGTATCCATCATTCTTGTTGGTTTCTCCACTTAAAAAAGTTACTTGATCATTAGAAAATTTGAGTATGCAATTATTATCAATTGCTAAATTTTTAAAATCATAATTTTCTACTTTGACTCGATTATCATTTATTTTGTAGGCAGAATTTGCATCTCCTTTATTAAAAAAATTCTTCTCAACAGTGGATTGCAGTGATATTTTTTCCCGTTGAATTATGAAAATTTTTTTGATAGGTGTTGTTGATTTATTAGAATTAACATTTGATCTGATGTTAATATTAGTTGGCTTGAGGAAGACGTTGTCCTCTTTGAATTGAGATGTAGGTGAAGAAGCTGCAGGAGGGTCTGTGGTTTGGCTGCATAGATAATTGGAATGGTTTATATTTGTAATTATAGATGTAGGACTTGGGGATGACTGCATTACACTTGGAATCTGCATTAATTGAGGAATTAATGTACCTGAACAAATAAGAAAAAAAATATTAAGTGTTATTGAGAAGGAAAAAGAATATTTTGTTTCTAATATAGAGCAAATATTATGTTTTATATACATTATCATATAAAACAACTTTAAAGCAAACTGTGAAAAACAAAATGTACTCCTAATGTTTAAAAATAAATATACGGATTGTATATAAATAGGGGTTTTATAAAAAAACTAGTTCCAAAATTTAGATAAAAAATTAGGCTATTTTTAATGGACGATGAAAACTTAACTTAGACTACATTGTGGTTATACACTTAGTAAGCTGTGTGAAGACCTGATTATTACGTTCTCTATAGACAATTTCGACACGTTTTGGCTTAATTTATAGTGACCTTACTTGCTGCGCCAGCGGTCGCAAGTTCGAATCCCGCTGTGGACAAAACTGTTCATATGGGTTTCATATTTATAATATGTACTTTAAAGTTGTATATGGGCCATTCCATGACAAACGCTACCGAGGGTAAATATTAAATATATTTTTTTCGCAATAAATTTGACAACCTTTAAAAGAAATCATTCCAAATTATAATGTGCAACGAAAAGAACTAGAAGAAACACGGGAAATACGAAAAAAAATATCTATTAATCTGCTAACCGTTTTGACACGTTATGATTTGAAGTTACACATCGTAGTATTGATAGAATGCATCACAGTTTCGAAAAAAATAATACTGATCACGTTACAAGTGTTTTTTCGTTACTTTGGCAACGTAACGCTCGAAACGAAAAATCTGGTAATTGTTTTTTTATGATACTTTAAAGATTAGTTATAGCTCGCGCCAAACTTTGTGGCCGTCCCGAACTAGGCTCATTGCATTGCGCAGAACACAAAATCAGGTATTAGCGGGACGCACAAGAGCTTGGGGGCAGGGCCACACCCCGCGCGCCCGCACCGCTCACCCGCGACGCGCGCTGGCACCCACGCCTTAGTGTGAGTGCTACGTCCGTACACGAATCACGCACTTGTGAGCTCTGAGAGTACTGTAGCGTTCAAAATTCGTTCGATCGTTTCGTTAATTTGTTATTATAGTTTTTAGTTATTGTTACTTGTTGTTATTGTTACTCGTTGTTATTTGTTTATAAACATGCCTACCGGACGTTGTAATGTTTTACGACGCCAGGCTCGTAAAATGGTCTACGATGTTTATAAATTTATGAAGAAAGAAGCTGAAGAAGGCCTTAAATACGATTTGAAGGCAGTACATAAACGGACTGCAGCCGCTACAGGAGTATCAGAAAGAACTGTACGACGTATTATATCGGTAGCTAATGAACCAAGTTCCAATTTTTTATTTATATTAATGTTTTTTATTTACATTTATCCTATTATTACCTAACCTATATGTTTTACAAACAACACATACATTGTATATTAAATTAAATAAAATAACCTATGAAATAAACACGAACTTTATAATCAACAAATAAAAATAAATTGACATAATATAATAAGTATTAAAAATGTTAGAAAACGAAAATTGTTTGGTTGATTACGTATTGCCCACTCGACTGTACCATGCGCAAGTTCGGACTCGCGACTATACTCAAGGCGGTCACAAAGTTTGGCGCGGGCTGTAATCTAATATATATAAATCACGTGTCACGTTGTTTGTTCGCGATGGACTCCTAAACTACTTAACCGATTTTAATCAAATTTGCTCACCGTATGCAGTTTGATCCAACTTGAAAGATAGGATAGCTTACATCTTGATTTATAGTCGCAATACTATTTTATTTCAAATTAAATGTTTATTATACGACTTATATAATCCTAATAGATGGCGGTTTGGCATCTAAGTTGCACAAATATCCGGTAGATGGCGTCGTATTTCTATTTCTAGATTATAGAAGGCGCGTGGCCAAAATGTAATCTATACTAATATTATAAAGAAGTAAAGTTTGTTTATTTGTTAAATTGTAAGGGGTAATCTCGGGATCTACTGAACCGATTTTAAAAATTCTTTCACCAATAGAAAGCCACATTATTGCTGAGTGTCATAGGTTATATAAAAAACCGAAAAATAAAAAGGCTTTTACGTGGTAGTCCGTTTTGCAAAGTGAATCGGAGAAAAAACGGTCGAATGAAAGCGTTTCTTACGAACGCTGCCTTCACTATGAAAGATATATTTGTGAGTTCTAGAGAAAAGATGTGGAGCTTTTTTATGCCTACAAAAAAGTCAACGACAGCATATGTCTAACTTTTATATTTAAGTGACAAAAAGTAGTTTTTTTTATATTAGTATAGATCATTTAATTTTTAATTTTTAATATTAATAAAATAATTTAAATTATTTAAGCACTCCGTACTAAAAAAGGATTATTAACATTATGCCCAACGAAGTGGGCACGGGTCAGCTAGTATCAAATAAGCAGACTAATTACCTTGTGGCTTAAACTTGGCAAGCTGTGTGTAGACCTGCTTTATGCGTTCTATATTGATCTCGGAGGCCTTGGCGTGGTCCACCATCGGCATGGGGTAGTCCCTGCCTATGATGCAGTGCGCCGCCTCCTGCACCGCCTCGGGCGCCATCCACGGCTCATGTATGTACCGCGTCGGCAAATTCTTAAGCGCTGGAATGTATTTCCTTTAACAGAAGACAATTATTATATTATTGTCTATTTTGTTTCTATGTGTTTCCTTTGATTTTTGTATTTTTAAGCTTTTATAGTAAGGCAGGTAATTTTGTAGATTTCATGGAAAAACCTGAATTTATTTAGATCATATCAGAAGGCATTGTACATTTTATACTGTGGTCCGTTTCATCTGAAACTGAAACTTGGTCTGAAATGTCGAAAGGATCTAATTAAATCAAAATTAAACATTTAATTCAAACACCCTATTATATTTTTTGGATAATGTAAGCAGTTTTAGAAATACAAGAACACGCACAATGAATTTAAAGTATGTTTTTAATTTGGTTTATATTAAATTTAATTGAACGAACACACGATATAAAAATATAGCGAAAGCCCTATATTTTGGTCTAGTACTGTCCCAATGGCAGAACTAACGTAAGTTTTATAATGACCAGTGCCCACATATTATGTTATATTTGTAGTACACTTACATTTATGGTGTCTTTGACCAACGAGGAATTAATGTTAGTTTATAATTAGTGAAAAAAAAACGCATTGTAAGAAAAAATGACTACAAAACATTTGGTAAATGTTAGAGTAAAAATATTTACGATTTGTGTATCACTTTATACATAATACACATAAATAATCAAGTCAGCTACAACAACAAATGTCCACAGATACATATAACAGAAGCTATACGTCATTTATAGCATAAAAATATAAAATACCTAATGAAGTCTCCATTAGGGTCAGTCTTGCGCCCGAAGCGCACAGGGCAATAGCAGTGGAAGAACTGCTGGAAGAAGGACGAGCACGAGAGCCACATCCACGTGCCGGCGTTCACCGACCAGTCGGCGTCCAATAGAAGTTCATCGAAAACCTATTGAATTATTAAATCACATATTGAAGAAAATCTGTATTGGAGTCGTGTATAATATTGTTAGACACATAAATTGTATGGTGATTAGATGAACAAGATTGCGGATTATGGAAAAATGAGATAAAAACCAAAAGTCAAACATAAATTAAAACTTAAAAGATTAAAAAAGTACACTTTTTCTTTTGATTGTAATTTAAAATTCTAAGAACTTAGCTATCCATCACAAATTAAAATGTAGAAAATCATATATTGTACTCGAAAACCTCTTTGAATAAGTATGCGTTGAGTTTAGCGCTTAACCCTTACATTAGACCTTTTAATACTATTTTAATACTTTTGTTTTAAGATATATATGAATGCTTAGTTTTTATCATTATAGACTCGTAATAAAAAAAATATACCTTAAAGAGATAGTAGTCCTCGAAAACAAGGTTTCCTTATGCTATTAACAGCATTTTCTTTGTGTGCATCAAAAAACGTAAACAAACACATATTTAAGCAAAAATACAATAGCAGGATAATGAAGGGATAAACTAAGCAAATAATTTTTGAATTTATAAAGCGCATTAAGAATAAAAATTATTGTAGAGTACATAATTTCCATTTAAAACTTTACCTTTTAACAATTTCCACGCCGGGTAAAAATTTATCGGATGTAATCCATATTCAAAATTTTAAGTTCCTCTAGGATGGGAAAGAAGAATGATCATAAATATTAATAAAAAACATCCAAAAATGGACTAGACCCCCAAGACCTGCAGATTAATTTACCAATTTTTATTAGGGGAAGTATATTTTCTGAAAATAGTCAAAAGATTCCAGCACCTTCAGGCTGTTTACTTGCTAGCGCTAAGTAGTGATTATATATTTTTAACATTGTAATTTTTTGTATATTTTATGTAACAATATTAGCAATATAGTCTAGATAGAACTTAATAACTAATGAAAATTGTAAATAAAAAAAAGAATAAAACTAAAATAACACAATGATATAATGAATTATGACATAATAAGTAAAGATTATATTTAGGTATTTTATTAGATTTTCGTCTTATTACTTCAGTAAAACAGAGCCAGTAAATAAATCAATAAATAATGAATATCTCCGGAATATCCGGAAGTCTTGGGTTCGAATCTCGGGACGGGCCAATTTAAGATATTGAGTCTTTCTGATTAGTGAGCCTCAATAACCGCCCGTAGTTGAGAAGTTAGCAGTGAGTCATCCCTGTGTCTCGGAGGTATTGTCAAGAGAAGCCATCTACTGGCCGCCTTGGTTAACGTTAAGGCGGTAGCGGTAGGTCGACAGTATAATTTAAAATATTGCTTTATTAACATTGCTATACCTCCTGGCGCCATGTATAATATTTTTAGTTACAAACGAAGCTAATAAAACTTGTTGATAAAAGGGACTAGACTCGCCTTCATGCCCTCTTCCCATGAGATCCAAAGATCTCCCCGCGTGAGGAAGCAGGCGACGGCGTGTCGCGCCAGGTGGTGGATCCAGCCCTCTTCGCGTAACTGTATCATTATTGCATCGATCCACGGATAACCTGTCTGACCCTGAAAATTTATCTATTTAGTAATATTCTATGTGTTAATTATACATTGTTATGTATATTTAAATATACAGCGAAACCCAATAAGATTATCTTTTATGAATATTTCAATTGTTATATAAAAATGTATCTGGCTGGAATTTGTTTCAGTTGGTTTAGGAGATCCAAAGATACAGCTAGACAGTTCAATTTCGACCGCGAGTTCATTTTCTGAATATTGAGTGCTGTTGGCCTCGAGAGCGTCACCGGGCGGGGAGGCGGACAGGCGATCCTGCCTAAAAATGGAGCATGAAGCTCAAGGGGTGTAGTTTCGTAAGGGCACCTCCTGCGAGGTTCGGACCACGAACGAAACTGTCGGATGGAGGAATTGCCGCATTCGAAACGGCCTAGGGTGACTCTGAAGAAGTCGTATACGACTCGCTCACGCCTAAGCGTGGACGAGCCGTGACAAACAAGGGACCTCGTCCTCGCCGGCGAGAACGGTGATTGTGTGTACGGTGTCGGTGTGTTCCTAAAGATAGCATTGGCTAAAGTAATCCTATCGTCGGGGTCGGTGAATACGTCTTTAGGTCGTCTGTGCCTATCTGTAATGTCATTTACGGGATCGTAATTACTAATTAGCCACGTTTATTAATAATTGGTCAGTGTGCTGTGATATTTTTGCGAAATAGTTAACGAATGTTGTTTTCATGTAGTCTAGATTTTAATGGACTCTAGATCTAGGACCCACAAGATGACGTGAGTAAGAACTTCTAATAACAATCGAACCACTTAGTATTCAATATCCAAAGATAAAATATAATATTAGAATAACGAAATTGAATATCATATTTATTATTGAAAAAATTATATGCTGACAGCAATTGTGCTACAAATTAGTAAAGCACTTGTAGATATTTGTGCGGTGAACCAGCTTCCTCTTCCTCGCACGTGTGAGATCATAACATTATTCATGTAGGATACTATTCCCGATTTATTTCTGTGACTTACCACGGTCGCACGTTTGGTAATGGATACCAGCGATTTGATTAATTCTTTATATACCTCCGTGATTGCCATCTTTAGTACCTATTACACGAACTACGGTGACCCTATTGTAGCCCATTTTAGGGGACCGTTCTTCTTCTTCCAACTTGTCTAGTTGCACGAGACCGTGCTTCTCACTATAGGACACCATGAGATTGGCGGGATTATTTTGGTTTGTCGCTTCGTTTAGCTGCACCAGGTTTTGTGGTGTTTTAGGCTGGCGTTCTCCGTGTCCGGCTTGGTAAGGCTGTTGTGATTGCTATAATAGGCACTTCTGTGGCAGTCGTTATGCACTTCTTTTCCGGTCCGTATTATTACATTGTCATAGTATGCGGTTATGTTTTTGGGCATATTCTCCAGAGTTAGTGCAAATTATTTCCAAAATTATAGGCGAATTTTATTGCCACCCCAGAGGGCGCAACTGCTCACAAAGTTGCTATATACGTAGATACTTAAACACTGCTTGTTTGTGCTGGGAAGAAACCGTTACCCGCTAAATGGATACTGAATGATTTGAACTTGAACCAAAAAACATGTTCTCTGAGTAAGCTGTAAAAAACTAGGACATTTTCTTTAAACGAAATATAGTGAGAATATTTTGCTGTTTCTATGTTTATAATCTGGGGTTGTAAAAATCTTACAGTATGGTTGCCATGTGAACTCTCTTGCGACTAACTTTGGATATTCTTGACAAATTGAAATAAAAACACCCTTGTTTTTACCAGATACTTTAATATATTCTAAAATGGAAAAGGTTAATAAAACCCTTAACCCTCCACCTATATAAGTCCATAAAATTCCATAAAATCTGACACTTAGGAAAAACGAATGAGACTTAAAATAGTAGAAATTTTGCCTAATTTTTTAATCTATGCACGATAATGACTGTGGAATGTCAACTGGACTAAGCTTTAATTTGTCACTTTTTTAAATAAAAATTCCTACCCTCCTAAACCACCTAACCTCCAATTACATATCAATAAACTTATAAGACATATAATACTTACATTGGCCCATTTTAAAAGAGCATCCTGATTTTTTTCCCAAGGAATTTGTACGCATATAGGGTTACCTTCCATTCTGTCAAAATTAGGGTTCCTTGTTGCTGCACAGTAGAAAAATTCTCTCCAAAGTATTTGCCCATGTAAAGATAATGGAGGTCTTACTCTTTTCACTCTTTCATATAACTCTGTAAGCTGGTAGTAAAACAGCCTTGTTGATAGGCAACCGAACCTGTAAATTATTATTGTAACTTTAGAAAGCTTTATATATATATAGTCATGTATTGATACAGCTTTCATAACTTAAAAATATTAAACACCAAATAAAAATCGATTTTACAGAAAATTTTAAAATATACTATTGTTTGATATGTCTATCCCAATACATATAGGTCTACCAGAATCTCATGGCATAAAAAATAATAACAAATTGTGATTTTCATATGGCAATGTCAATTATCATCTTTCAAATCGTAGAGAAAAGTAATATTATACTTTTAATCAAATTACAAGATTTGTCAAAGGGGTCGTTCAAGTATTACGTAACGCAAATTTTGAAAATTTTTGACCCCTCCTCCCCCCTATGTAACGCGCCGTAACATTTTCCTGTAAACCCCTCCCCCTTCCCTCCATAAACGTTACGTAACACCCAACTGAAAATTTTTACCCAAATTTCATGCTGCACAAACTACCGGAAAGTCGCTAAATTACTTTTGTTATTGGTTTAATCGCGTTTGCGGTAGTAATTAATAAATAAAACAATAGATTTCTAATTCGAAATACATGCGTATTTTATTTATTCATATATTTATTTAATAAATAATCACACATAATTTAATAAGCATTTGCTTAAGATTCAAATATATATATTAAATGTACTCAAAGTCCTAAAAAACTTTTTTTTAAGATTAGTATTTTTTTTTTAAATAAAAAAACAATGCTACGTAACGCGTTGTTCAAAGCCCCCTCCCGCCCTTGTAACGCATCATAACGTTTTACAAGACCCCCCCTCCCCCCAAACTGCGTTACGTAATACTTGGACGCCCACAAACGCAGCTGAGATTTAGTGATAATTTGTTGTTTTTGTGAAAATGTCGAAATAGCCACGAGAAATGTTGTTTTTAATGTGTTTTGTAAAATAAGGGAAGAAGTAGGCGTAAACAAAACTCAATGTATGATTTAAAAGCGCATCGTAGAGTTGACCGGTAAGTTGGACTGAGTTGTTTTGATACTTTTAGTTTATTTTATATTTTTCTTACTTAATTGTAGATTCTTTATAGGGATTTCCAGTATTACTATAAGGCGAATCATAGGTGAGGGCACATCGAATTATTGTGTATTTTCCACGCGTAGTAAAATGAGGGGAGGACGCAAGAAGAATGAATGAATAAAATAAAAGAATTATAAACAATTATTAGAAAGGAATTTCCAACAGTAATAAATTTGTTACAAATTCTTCAACAAGATATTGATTTTAACGGAGGGAGATAATCTTTGAGGTAAGAAAAAAATTAAATAATAATAATCCCTCTCACTCTCACTCGTAAATGGAGGCCTGTGCCCTGCAGTGGGACGTATATAAACTGATGATTATGATGATATAAGGACTTCATGTTCAGTAATACTAAAGACATCCTAACTAATATTATAAATGCGAAAGTAACTCTGTCTGTCTGTCTGTTACGCTTTCACGCCTAAACCGCTGAACCGAATTCGATGAAATTTGGTACACAGATAGAGAATACCTTCAGAAAGGACATAGGCTACTTTTTATCCCTGTAATCTCACGGGAACGGCAACTACGTGGGTGAAACAGTGGGGCGCAGCTAGTCTTAATATATATATTTCTTGTGTGCGTGTGTATGTGATTGAACTCCTCCTAAACGACTGGACCGATTTTGATGAAATGTTTTGTGTGTGTTCGAGTGTATTCGAGAATGGTTTAGATTCACAATTCGGTCCACTAGATAATGTATTTTTTATATTATTTAGTTATTTATACATTTGCACAATAAATGACATATTCAATTATAAATAAGTCGTTGCTAGGCAACGCTGTTTTGCGCATGCATACTAAAACATTTCACCGGGAGCAAAAGTTTATAAAAATTTTCTATATGTACAGGACAACGTCTGTAGGGTCCGCTAGTATTATATAAAATTAAACAGTATCAAGATCGTTTAATCCAATTTTCTTAGTATTGCACACAACAAATTTTTATTTCCCCATTTGCCATGAGATTCCGGTAGACCTATAATACATAAAACGCGTACCTGCAGAATCATGCAGTGGGATCATGGAATATAACACTTGGAATTGGAATATTCGATTTTTAAAAACACTTTTGAACACACTGAAAAAGGCAGATCTAAGTAATTTTTGTAAAAAAAATGTTTCACTAACCTTAAATAGGGTGACAAACCAGTCTGACTGGCCAGTAAGGATTGTGGCGTCATTTTGGGTCTACCGAAAGACGCCACCCATGCTTTTCGCTCCAGATGTCTTTCAAGTCGCAATAACGCCTCGCTCTCGCCTCCGATCCAAATTGGTGGCTTAAGACCTTCCGTTTCAAAACCTGCAATTAACGGTTATTAGTGTTGAGTTTTAACTTCTACGTATCATATAATCATATGCAGAGTTGCCATCTGGCGGGTGCAAACGAAGCAGGCAAACCAGATAAAAATAGTCATTGTAAATGTTGTAGGAGGTAGAAATCCCAACGTGCGTTCACCTTATAGTGTTGTTGTGGGGGAATCAGATTCAGTAGCGTCCGGCAAGCCGGACAGGGCGGTGGGCGATGCAGGGAGGGCCCACTTCGGTGGGCGATGTGTTGTGCGGGTCGTTCCTGGTACTCGATTTTGTTTTCTATTATGTAAATATAATACCGGATAAAAATTGATTTTAAATATTTATTTACAATAAAGTAAATTACAAGTACACTAAAGTATATGTAAAAGCAACACAATTAATAATATATATAAAAATTAATACGGATAATAATCCGATATAATCATACCAAACTTCACCAAAATCGGTCCAGTGATGATTCCAAAAACATTTAAAGTACCTACAGATTTGACTAAGAATTTTATTAAAATAACGTATAATAAGTTTAAATATAACTGCCGAGCAAATTTAAACAGATAATTAGAATGTACAGATTAAGATGATAAAACAGTGAAGTTGAACATGTTCATTGCATATAAAGTCTAATGTCATTGTATAACATTTGTAATTTTACACAATTATCTTGCAAAATATTTTCCTCAGTTTCGAAATAAATTTTACTTTTAAAGCGAAGCCCTAGCGAAAATTAAGTTTAAGGGGTTGGGGGATGAAAGTTACAAGTTTTATAATTTTTTTGTTGTTTGTGTGCTAATACTAGCTTACATACAAAATTTCAGCTTTCTAGGACATTAGGAAATACCTTAAGAATTTTGATGATCATCAGTGAGTCAGTGACGAAATCAGCGTTTTTTAGATATAAATAAAATCTGAAGTATAAAAGCTAATGTAATTAAAACTTAATATGTTCAATAAGTCCGCTATTGACAATATATCCCGAAAATTTTGTTGATCTAGCATAATCCAAACCCAAGTTATGAGGGTTCAAAAAAACGACGAAGCGCTTCGAGAAAAGGTAGGTAGTGCCCGTGCGCTTCGCTTGGCTCGTCTTGGCGGGGGCACTACCGTGCCCCCAGAACATATATATATCTGGGGGCACCAAGTTTTATATTATAGATTAGACCTCTAGCGTCATCAAAATTTAATTTAAAATTACAGGTCTCATACAAACTCCCATCCCCTAGTTTAAGGGGTTGGGAGATGAAAGTTACAAGTTTTATAATTTTTTTGTTGTTTGTGTGCTAATACTAGCTTACATACAAAATTTCAGCTTTCTAGGACATTAGGAAATACCTTAAGAATTTTGATGATCATCAGTGAGTCAGTGACGAAATCAGCGTTTTTTAGATATAAATAAAATCTGAAGTATAAAAGCTAATGTAATTAAAACTTAATATGTTCAATAAGTCCACTATTGACAATATATCCCGAAAATTTTGTTGATCTAGCATAATCCAAACCCAAGTTATGAGGGTTCAAAAAAACGACGAAGCGCTTCGAGAAAAGGTAGGTAGTGCCCGTGCGCTTCGCTTGGCTCGTCTTGGCAGATTTCTAAGAAAATAATTATAAGCTGCTAAAAAGCTAAGCCCACAACAACGTTCGCCGCCACGATGCAAAACACGTGAATGTGTTTTAATACAAAAGAGGAAAACTTTGAACTTTTATAAGACAAGCCATAATCAAGCTACTTTTTAACCGACTTCAAAAAAGGAGGAGGTTATATGTTTCGTTGTATGTATTTTTTTATGCATGTTCACCGATTTCTCCGCCGTCTGTGAGTCGATTTCAAAAAGCTCTTAAGTTAAGCTCTTAAGTATGAAAATCATCATCTCATGTGGATGAGCTGATGATGGAAGGTAAAATTCCTCAAAAGTTGTTTTTTATGTGTTTTCACCGATTTCTCCGTGAATTGTGGGCCGATTTTAAAAATTTATTTTTTGTTAGGCAGGGTATACATTCAAGATGTTCTCATTTGTCACCAAGTCAGCATGTGATTATGGGATCCTAGAGAAATCGAGGGCAACCCTTAAATTTTATCGGCACTGATTACCTTTTTCACATATTTTCTTAAGCTGTTCAAGAATTTGTGATGATGTAAGGTATATCTCCTCAACGGTTAGGAGTTGAAAAAAAATTCATTTAATATTATACGTATTTATGAACTGATAGTCGTATTCCTTCAGGATATTAGGTGGATTGATAATAGAAGGTAAATCTTATTAACGTCTACGAGTTACGTGAAAAAATAGACGTGGACAAATCTCGATTGACTATTGTCGTTCATTTCAAAACTACACTGATTGGAGCAGTAGTTTAGTTAGCCTTCGAATATTATATTTAAACATAAATCTAATTACCACAAAAAAAATTAAAAATAAATTATTTTTAACAAAAATGAAAACCGACTTTAAAACGTTACAAATCGAAACTAAAAAGAAAAAAAAACAATTTTAATTACTTAGTTATTGTTGTATTGTTGGAGTCGGTGATTTGGACCGTGCCATTGCATTTGATAATTTATGCACACAAGAGTTAATAATTAATATAACTGAAGACTCCTCATCGGACAAATCAAATATTAATGATGATTCTGACGAATCAGGTTAATAAAAGGAATTAAACTATTTTAGTTACTTATCTATTTTTAATTAAGTGTCAATTTATTTAATAACACTTACCTGGCCATGTAATTAAGAAATTGTTGAGGAAAATACTTAAATTGTATTTTAATTCTAATCTAATTTATACTTATGACTTTCTATATAAATAAAGAAGAAAAAATTTTTTTTTTATTTTACATTTAAAAAAAATCCCTTCACGGGTGATATGGTGTAAAACGAATACATACCCAGTTCCTCGAGAGTAGGAACTCCGAATCTTTCGTCATGATCGTCTGTGATCGGTGTGATCGCTCCATTGAGGCACTGTGCAGAGATAGCAGCTTCGGCCGGCGGCGGGGACGGCATGCTTGCTATCAATGCTTGAAACTGGTGGTACGTCAATGGGGCCTTACCACCGTTATGTTCTATAATACTGAAAAAAAAATATCCTTAAAGACCCTATAAATTTGTAATACGATAAAATTCTAAAAGTTATAAAAAATATTGCATACTTGTCTAATTTGTACAATGTATGGGATACTCGCGACTTGACTGTAATGCCGACTTCTCGACATTTTGTCATAATATTATGATCTCTAACTCGGCCGTACGGCTCCGGGTCCTCCTCGAAGGTAAGGACGGTGGTTCCCCATTCTTGAAACAATTTGGGTAAGGCATCTGCAGGTTGTCCTCTTACCACAAATAGTCGCGAATTTAATTTTCTTAGACTCCTGTCTAAATCTTCTAAGCATTGCAGAAGAAATCTATAACAATATTTAAAGCTATAACATTGTAAATTTAATTAGTTAAGTAGATTTATCTCGTCATAATATACCTCCATTTGTTAATTCCAACATTAGAGGAGCTCGCAAACCATGGGTCGATGATAAATACGCATCTAAAAGTTTTAGCATCTGTGAGGCCTTCTCGTAGTGCAGGGTTATCGTGAAGTCGCAAGCCTTTTCTAAACCAGTGAATGGTATGTTTTCCAGGAGACTGAGGTCCGCGTGGTGTGGAGCTCGGGATTGAGGCAGGTATCTGCGTTTTTGACGCAAGGAGCGTCTCAGCGGCAGCTGACATCACTGTTCAAGTGAACACCATCACTTCCTAAAAAAAAATCTATAATTAAAAACTATGGATTTTTAAATAAAAGAACTGGATAAGTGCAACTTATGAATTTAGAAGTGGTTATCTAAACATATAATAAATTATAAAACAGTAGCTTAGAAAAATATTGTACATTAAATATTTTATAAAAACAATGACTGTAACATATTATGTATTGAATATAGACCCCCAAACAATAGTCCTTAAAATTTTTGTGTGTTTGTATGTTATCATTTAACTCAAAAATTACTGCAAGGATTTTAAACAAATGCATACGCTTTCGCTTGCTTTTGACGACACCTTTGGTGCAGTTTGTAGTGACCCTACTTTCTTGCGCCAGCTGTCGCGGTATCGATCTCGCTGGGAGCATTCATTTGTTAAATTCGGATGTTTCTACTCCAGTCATGGGTGTTTATATGTATAATATTATCAATGTAACCTTATATATGCAGTATATCAACTATATGGTATCCACAACTAGATGATGCTGTGTTTTTAAATAATGTCCCAACATATTATAATTAATATTATTATTACATGGGTTGTGACTTAGGAACAGGACAGTGGCAATATCTATTTATATCAGTATGTAGAAAAAACAGTAACTTAACAAATTAAACTGTGTATTTCACACAATAAGTGATGTACTGATTTGAACTACATTTTGTATATTAATATGTTATTACATAAAGCAACATGTAAAATACTTTTATTGAAGTGATTTTTTTATTCCTACAGGAGAAAACACAATAGCAAGTCTATATATTATATGTTTAGAGTTCTCTTCCCAAAAAATAAAAATAAGTTTTTGTATCTTTGTGTAACTGTTTAATAATTTATGCATAAAATAGGTTTATAATCCTACCACCCTATAATTTAGTATTCTTAATTATTTATAAAAAAGTTGTTATATACAATTACTCAATATTTACAGCATATTAAATGAATAACTTACACAATATAAACTATTGTATTACATATGTGGTGATGTTAAGAGAATAGCCTTGGCTAAGGCAAGAAGGGAAAAGTAATGGCAGGTAAATAAAGTGCATTTATAGTAGTATTATCCTAAGTATATTTCCTATAAACTAAGAGTTATTTTTAACCGACTTCCGGAGGAGAGGAGGTTATCAATTCGATCGGTATATTTTTCATACTCAAAGCTTTTGCTCGTCCCTAGATACTGTTAAAAAGTAAGTGATTTCACACAAAATAAAAAGTTGCAAAAGCTGAAATTTGTGACAATTTTTTGTGCTTGCTTTTTTAGTTAATACATTTAGCGCGAGCAGAATCACAGGTTCTGTTTCTGGTTCTATTTAAATTAAAAAAAAATCTAAAATAAAAGAAGCCTTAATTACTCCTTATTACATTAGCTATCTGTAAGTGAAAGTCCCGTCAAAATTGGTTCAGCCATTTTAGAGACTAGCCGGAACAAACAGATAGACAAAAATTTTTAAATAGATTTTTTTATGTTAATACCGTAAATATGTTCATCATCAGCCCTTATTGAAGTCCCACTGCTGGGCACGGGCCTCCGTATGAGGGGATCAGGCCATAGTCCACCGCGCTGGCCTAGTGCGAGTTGGCGGACTTCACATGTCTTTCGAAAACTTGTTAGGTTTTCTCAGACATGCAGGTTTCCTCACGATGTTTTCCTTCACCGTAAGACAAGTGGTAATAATGATATATAAATGATTCGCACATGAAAATGTCAGAGGTGCGAGACCCGGATTCGAACCCGAATCACTCGGATCCAAGCGACCGCGTTACCGCTGGGCTACCACTGTCAAATATGTTCATAAGTATTTAGTGAAAAGCTGTTAATTTGAAATTAAAAACAGATATTAAAATTTTATGTATAATATGTATCTCAATGTAAAAATTTACATTACCTATAAAATTCTAACTAAACTATAACATTAAAGAATTATATTTTTAGTTATGTATATTTATCCTATACATCTACTCTACCCCACAGTGACCATGTAGGATATCTTGGCCTATACATTGATTGTCGACTAACCTGGAGGCACCATATTGAATGTAAGGGTTGGATTTGCAATCATTTGGTGAGTGAAACTTATATAAACAGTAGGAGTTTATTCACTGATCATAATAATAACACTTACAACACAAGGTAAATCATATTTTTGGAGAAAATTAATAAAAGTTAACCTGAGAGAGAAGGATAACCTATAGGATTTTGTATATGTGAGACAAAGATGTAGATAAATAAATAAATAAATAAATATGTTGGGACATTTACACACAGCACTATCTAGTTCCACGGTAAGATGCCTTGTGTTATGGATACTAGAAGGTTGATATACTACACATATAAGTTTAAATACATATATATTATAAATATAAACATCCATGACTGGAGTACAAACATTCGTGCTCAACAAATGTATGCCCCCAGCGGGACTCGAACCTGCGACCGCTGGCGCAGAAAGCAGGGTCACTACCCACTGAGCCAAACGTGCCGTCATATTTATCGATAGATCAATTATGTCAAAAATGTGTCGATTTACTGAGATGTCATTGTCAACTGTCCTAAGTTAGGACAGTTAGGACTCCTAACGCCCCCAGATTCAGTTCTGTGTTTCTATGGACATGTTTGAAAGTGCTTTCATTGTAAATAACTAGTTTTTTCGTCTTGGATAACATAGGTTAGGAGTGCTACATTCAAAGTCTATTTTCTCTAGAACTATTATAGCGCTAATAGGAAGCATCTCTCCCACCCCATCTACCCTTTCCCATTATCATCGTCCTGCCAAACGATTGTAAACCGCAACCGGACAACAAACTGCTCCTATATATAGTTATCCTAAAGAACATTTGGACATATATGGTCTGCAACTATGGGGCAGCGTAAGCAATTCCAACATAAATATACTCCAGCAGAGAATTCGGAGTTTGGGGCTAAATACAAAGAGCGGTTAATCCATCACCCTAATGACTAGCTCGACAACTCATCATGAACCAGCATGTGAGGCGACTAAAACGTCACCATATCCTAGACCTAGAAGACCGTCAGTAGCTCTAGGCAGCAGATGAGTAGGTGCTTCCAAAGGGAAGCTTCTCCGCGTGACAGCATCACAGAAAAGATTTGATCATAGTCTTAGGGCTGATTGCAAATATACGCAGAAGAAAAAAATAATTAAATTTTAGCAAAGGAACCTCAAATATCTTCAAATGAAATAAATTGTTTAATTTTCGAGTACTCACCTTGTAATTAAAAAACAATGTCTTTATGGACAAAAAAGATCGAGAATAGATATTCACCTTCACTTTATAATTAACTTCACTATTGCAATTAAATCGTAGTTATATCACACTAATTAAGTGAGTAATGACTAATAACACTTCGATATAATATGTTGCTTACGTACAGTAATGCACTTTCAAAACAAACAATGAAAACAATTCTACTGAGCAGGCACTGAGAATTTTATGATATAATTTTATACACAAACAAACACAATTAAAGATTGTTTATTATAGAACTTATTCCAATGAAATGTACGAAGATAGATGCGCGATAATATTATAATAAAAAGAATACTGAATAAGCATTAAGAAGCTCTACTCTCGACTTCAAGTCACATGCAAATTATAGTTAAATTGTCAGACAGCGAATTGCGAAAATCCGATACACGGCACGCCGCTTGCAACGTGACCACTCAGTCCAGTGTATACACCAAAGAGTAAATTATTATACACTGTATAGTGTATAGTGATAGTCAATGCTCAGTCAATAGTGTACTGTATACCTTTACCTACTCTACTGTTTATATGTGCCTTATGCCTATAACATATTATACTACTTGTAAAATGTAAAGTCTTTTTTTGCCTAAGTAATAAGTTATACGTATATAAATAAGAAAAATTGTTAATGACCTTGGTATGACAGATTACTGATAGCGCATATAAAAATGTTTTTATAGTGGAAGCTAGATCATAATTCATAGGTAGTTTTTGAGATATCTAAAAAATTTAAGTATAATATTACACATATTTTGTAATTTGTATATATAATGTAATTTGTAGTTGTACAACTACAATAAGTACACAGTACACACTACACCTCCGTTAGGAGTATTTGTGTTCTGTGCACTACACACACACCAATAGAGATTAGAGAGTAGAGAGTAGAGACGTCCAAGTCTATATATGTATCAATATACTCTATGCGTAAGTCGTAAGTCACGTGGCAATTGGCATTCTCGTTAGAAAAGGATAACGTTGTGTTAAGACACAAACTATGATGTGATAGAACAAGACAAAATAATTGCTATTGCCGTCCCTTATCGCCTAATCCATATATTTTAACTTGTAACAAGTTACAATCACTTACAATAATTCTAATCGAAATTTTGAATCTATTGTAATAATACCTATGTAATAAACAAAACGCTAACATTGGCACGATCGCGGTTCGATAATCGATAGTATTTTCTGTCGCGTTGAATGATACTAAGTGCACAGTTTTAAGTGAGATATAAATTATTTTATAGTTAGTCTTATAATTTTACGTTTATTTTAAATTAGGATAGTTCAAAAATACCGCCAAAGCAACATGTTACAAGTTACGTTAGGTGTATTGGCAATTACACAAAGAAATTAGAAAATGCTATGTACAATTGAAAATAATATGTCGCAATACAGTCTGTGTTAATCGTCAAAAAATTATCCAATTTGCGTCCACACCCGATTTGATTGGATATAATCGAAATTGCCCATCTGGTCAAATTAAGTGTTAAATTGTATCGTGCTGATGCCCTATAAGCTGACGTATTCCCACTACTCTTCATGCTAGCCCTTCTTTCTAGACCGTGATGTGGATTGTGGACGAATGTGGATAAAAACGACTACTAGCCTGCCGCTCGTTTCATCTCACTTTCTTGCCTATATTTACTTTATTACAAACTCTTGTGAGGTGCTTCCAGCACGAGTCGTGGTGAGAAGAGGCTACGCGAGTTCTAGATATCTCAGTCTATTCTCTGGGCCTCGTGTCCTTTGACTCGCGACCATTGCAGATAGACGGCGAGGCGAGGCTAGTAAAGAAGAGACATGAGTGCACCGTCCTCACTCTCGCGTCCGCATTTCCTCGTGCAGTTGCAGCAGTGTAGCCAACTTAGCGGTTTTTCCCCCCAAATTTAGGGGTAAAAAAATTGCACTGGGGGTTTTTTAGGGGGGAAAAATGTTTAGGGGTTTTCTTAGGGGGAAAAAATGTTTAGGGGTTTTTTTAGGGGCTTATAAAATTTCGTTTAAAGACTCGGAAAAAAAAATCTTTTAATATCTTTTATATCTTTAAACATCATTTTATGATAATTATGATGACATCTAGTGGTCAATCGCATAACACAACGGCCAATAACAGCTCAAAGCTTACATTTGATCACTTACATTTACGATTCGGCAAATTTATTTGTTTATTCGAAAATTCAAGACTTCTTTACATTGATATTTTATTTTTAATAACGATTGATATTATTATTGGAGTGATGTCGAAAACAAAAGATAAAAAATATTCTCAAAAATATGGGAAAGTGACGCTTTATTAAAATGTTTATTATTGTGATTATTATTAAATGGTTATAAATAATTGTAATTCATATGATAATAACCATAAATAAGTTGTTTACGCTACTTGTAATTATTTAAAATACAATAAAAAAATAAAAAAATAAACGTTTTAGTATTAGATAAGAACTTACATTTTTCAAATTATCAATTAGGGGGTTTTAGGGGGTTTTGAATTTACTCTTAGGGGGATAAAATGTCAAGTGTTGGCGACACTGAGTTGCAGTCTGGATGGGGCTTATAGTTTAAACCTCAGAATAATGATACTCATAGAAGCTGGGCTAAAATAAGAAATGAAATGCATATGTTTATCTTTTTTTTCTTACGATGGTAATAGTGCGTAGGAAATAGACATACAATGCCGTTCTGTTTCGTTGTCATGCAGGTTGTCACAAGTTAATTTTTTGATAGTGATGAGTTTATTATGGACATTGTCGTGTTCATGTCGACGAAAAACCTGTATTTAATTTTATTTCAAATTAAAATACCTGGCTGTACATCATATGAGTTGTATTATGTCGTAGGAATATTGACAAACCATTTTATTGCAAAAAAACGAAGGATTTCAGAAAGACACGGAGTTAGGTAGCGCCTATGATATTATTTAATTAATTTTATTGAAAAAAGTTAGCTTAGATTAGGTTTTTTTAATCATAAAACTCCAAGTATTTTTTTCGAAATATCTATCATAATAATCTATATGTAACAGTTAACAGAACGTATTGATACACTGAATCCATTTAATTTTCATTTCATGCATCGTTAGGAAATCTGCAACAGTATTGAAATTATTATCGACAATCATTTTTACATCACTAAACATGTATCAACAAAACATTATACTGAAAAAATAAGTTGATAGCCGACTTAAAGTTTTTAACGCCTTAGATAGAACTTTTGTATTTGTTAGCATTATAAGATGACCAAAGGTGACCTTTTATTTTTTGCCTTGTGACACCAAAGAGAATGTAACTATAATATGTGACACGTTCCAAAATATTAAATACATGTACAATACAAATAGCCATGTTTTGTTTCACTCACACCTTATGACATGCTAAGTGCTAACTGAACTAAATGAGTAAAGTATAAATAACTCGGTATTTATTATTTATTATTCCGAGGTACAATTATATTTATTTTAAATAGTATTTAAAATAAATATAATTGAAGATTGATTGATGAAGACATTGCCAGATCAGAAAGACTACAAAACAAAATTTATTATTTATAAAGTATTATAAATAATTAAATATCTATACTAATTAGTAGATAATGAAACTTTGACATTCCATTATAATAATATTTTGTTAATGTAAACAAATATCTAATTATATAAAAAGTTATTAAAATTTTGAACATATATATAAGTTCGAACATAATTTTGATGATTTCATGTTATTTTAGGCATAGTTAATTTTTAATTAATTACGCTTTAAAACGATATGGGATTTATTGTAATCTGTGGATAACAGGTAACATTAATATTTGTCAATTGTCAGCATTTGTCAATTCTTTCTAAAGTTTCCCTCATTGAAAATGTACGTAAAGATCACTCTTAACTTTTAATCAAAAGTTATCATAATTTGTTTTGTAATATTTTAATAACATTTTTCAAAATAAGGACCATTAGATTCCAAGCTATAACATGATGATATTATTTCGTGTCAACATAAATATTAATTGTAAAATATTTCCAGTGAGGGTTAAGACGGTACAATGGGTCGTGTAATTCGCGCTCAACGTAAAGGTGCCGGTTCGGTATTCGTATCACACACTAAGAAAAGGAAAGGAGCACCTAAACTCCGTTCATTGGATTACGCTGAACGCCATGGTTATATTAAGGGCGTCGTAAAGGTAAGCAAGCATGTTACAGATTGTCAAAGTCATTTAAATTTATAAAATCTTATTTTACGTATTCAATTATTTTATATGTTCTTTTAGGACATCATTCATGACCCTGGTCGTGGAGCTCCACTAGCTGTGGTGCACTTCCGTGATCCATACAAGTTCAAAACACGCAAGGAACTTTTTATTGCACCCGAAGGTCTCTACACAGGACAGTTCGTATATTGTGGAAAGAAGGCTACGCTTGAAGTCGGTACGTCCAATATTCATTGTGATTTATATTTGTTATCATTATTAGTTCGTATTAATTTTTATATGAAATTAGTGTTATCAGTGTGACGAACCAAGGAAATTTCAGAACGTCCCTAGATTTAGCACAGGCAAAGCCGCGGGATCCGCTAGTTATGCATATAAACCTTCCTCTTGAATCACTCTTATCTATTTAAAAAACCTCATCAAAATGCGTTGAGTAGTTTAAAAGATCTAAGCATACATAGGGATATAGGGATAGAGAAAGCGACTTTGTTTTATACTATGTAGTGATTTCATTGTGACATTTTTCAAAATAGTAATTTAAGGCATAATAATGCATGACAATGTTGTAACTATAGGTTTCTGTAGCTTGAATTGTATCCTCAAAATGATTTTTATTTTTTATATATTTGGATTATACCCACCCTATCCAAAAACACCACCTGCTTCTTTAGTGGCCAAGTCCCATATACTAAACTGCAGCTGCAATTTCAATATGTTTTTATAGAATTTTATTATAATGTTCATGTCTCAGTTATATTTCAGTCCTAAGTAAAATTATTGTTACCATTGAGTTAACTCGAAAACTAAGAAAATACTTTACTGTCATCTTTACTAAACAAAATTTTTCTGATAACATTATTTTTGTTTGACATGATGCCACAATAGGTTCTTAGAACATAATTGTGTTAATATCAAATTGACTTCAATTTTATGTTTTGAATGAATAATAAAAAAGATATAAGAAAGATCTGAGACAGAAGTTTAGTATAATTGCCATTCTTCTGTTATGTATGTCAATAGTAATTATGAAACGATAACCTTTTTTTTGTAGGAAATGTTATGCCAGTGGGTTCTATGCCTGAGGGTACAATTGTGTGTAACTTAGAAGAGAAAATGGGCGACAGAGGTCGGCTAGCTCGTGCTTCTGGTAATTTTGCTACCGTAATTGGTCACAATCCTGATGCTAAACGTACTAGAGTAAAGCTTCCCTCTGGTGCCAAAAAAGTATTGCCTTCCAGCAATAGAGGAATGGTTGGTGAGTAATTTCTTCACAGTAATAAAATATATTTCAGTTTTACTATTCAAAGTATTTACCATGATGACCTTAACTTACCTACTCTGAAAGTGTTATGATTACACAGAGGCTCTTTCTGAAGCTATTCAAATATTGAATAAATCTATATTTCTTTGTGCACAGTCTTATAGCATTATATTCATAGGTATTGTTGCTGGTGGTGGACGTATTGACAAACCAATTCTCAAGGCTGGACGTGCCTACCACAAATACAAGGTGAAGCGTAACTGCTGGCCTTATGTGCGTGGTGTGTCCATGAACCCTGTGGAGCATCCTCATGGTGGTGGTAACCATCAACACATTGGTAAGTTTATTAAATTTTTATTATATTCTCTTTTAAATACAATACTTTTTTAATATAGCTTAAAAGTTTAAACAGAACCATATATGTAATGTGAAAATATTTACTTTTTAGGTAAGGCATCCACTGTCAAGAGAGGAACATCAGCTGGTCGCAAAGTTGGTCTTATTGCTGCCCGCAGAACTGGAAGAATTCGTGGTGGCAAGACAGAGACAAAGAAGGAGACATAAACATAATTTCATTGAAATTAAAAAAATTCAAAACTCATTTATTATTATTTTTTTCCAACATTTATAATGTAGGGCTTCTACATCTAAAATAATATTAAAAATATACAAATTCAAATCAGATAAATTTGTATTGTCACCCTACTTTGTTTTTTAAAATATAGCCTGGATCATCTAAGAAAACTATGAACAGAATTACTATTCAATTATTATAGTCGCGCTAAAACTCGAAAACTTTTGACTATTAGAATAACATTTTTGGGGGTGTAATTTAAAAATCGTAAATGTTAAAATGCAGCCGTAAAATTGCAAATTAAGTGTTGGCCTTATTTAAAATTATATTTAAAAAGTTTTCAATATTTTTAACAGACATCAAAAAGGAGGAGGTTATCAATTCGATCTGTATTTTTTTTATCAGTCAACTGAGGTACAGATCAGCATTTTTATAATGGACTAAAGGTCGATAATTTTTGAAACCAAAAGAAATAAAATGAAACCCATTGGAAAAGTAATTTGCCGGCGATCTGAGGTAGGAAAGTGGGAGGTGGTGGGACTTTAAACTAGGTACAGTTCGCGTCACGTAAAAAGAACCCTGAAAGAAAGTGTTAGAACACCTCGTGTTTGCGCATGGGTACAGTCTTAAATACTAAGCCTATTCGTTTATTTTAGAACTAGCCTTTCGCTCGCGACGTATATTGGTTACTAGCATTTCCCGCGGATTCGCACGTGTTCTAAAGACCGGAAACCATTTTTCTCTGAGTCGCGTTTGCAACATTTCCCGTTTTTGCAAAATTTTTCATTGATGCTCCGCTCCTATTAGTTGTAGCGTGATGTAATGTATTATGTAGCCTATAGCCTTCCTCGATAAACGGACTATCCAACACAAAAAAATATTTTTCAATTCCGATCGGTACTTTCTGAGATTAGCGCGTTCAACCAAACAAACAAACAAATTCTTCAGCTTTATAATCTTCTAATATATAAAATTCTCGTGTCACGGTGTTTGTAGCTAACTCCTCCGAAACGGCTTGACCGATTCTCATGAAAATTTTGTGTGCATATTGGGTAGGACTGAGAATCGAACATCTATTTTTCATCCCCCTAAATGTTAAGGGTAGTCCACCCCTAACTTTTTTTTAATTTTTAGAGAAATTATATTTTATTTTCTTATGATACACCATTAAAAATACATACAACCCTAAATTTTCAACCCTCTACGATGAACCCCTATTTTATATTTGTTAATTATAATCTAATTTTTTGGCAAGATTTTTATTTTCATTTTGTCATGACTTAGAATAAAAAAAAAAAAAAAAAAATCCAGCATACATCACGGAGTAGGGATGAGAATGAAGCCGGTCTCCTGTCTCACTCAAGATTCGGCCATTTTTTGGGTTATGTTTGTGTATAGTAGAAAATACTAATAGAAAAATAAAGCGCAATGGGGAGAAGTTGGGGGTGCCAAGAGCGGGAGTGGGGCGTGCACATAATATATGGAATAGGTAGCCTTGCGGCTCAGGAGTGTATTAACGATGGGTTCTGAAATAGCTAGAGTAATTTTGAAGAAATTTTCAGGCATCTTACAGATTAACCCAATGAGGTTGATTAGCAATTAAAAAAACGAACGCGGGCGAAGCCGCGGGTACAACTAGTATTAGTATAGATAGAATGTCATCAAATAGATTTCTATTAATAAAATATTTTTGATTCAAAGTTCAATCTTCTCACAAAAAATTAAATTGATTGGTTCATACATAGAAAAGATGATAGATGTTTTTTATTTATTCTATGGGTTCATATATATTTTTTAAATTATTAACTGCATTATTATCTGACTCTCTTTATAAAATAATATCCTCCAAAAATTTTTTTTCTCTAATTTTATATATAAAACCATTTCGTGATTAAAAACGTTTGTGTTCGCGATGGTATTTTGAACTGACGAACCAATGCTTGCCGGCGCAAGCATGCGACACGTGACCCGCCTGCCCCACGCCCCGCCCTTTTTCTTTTTACATGACGCGAATTATTATAGTTTAGGTTTCGAATCGTATATTATATCATTGTATATCGTCATAGATTTCAAGGGATTATAATTAATAAGGTATAAAAAATACTGCAAACTGAATTCTTGGTATTTTAATCTTAATGTTATGTTAATTAGAAAGATTTGATATAATTCTTACTATCCACTGCATCGTTAATTAAATCTGAAATTTCAATTTCGCTATCATCTTTTTCAGGAATTTTAGATTGTCGGAAAAATGTATTATTTTGTACTGGTCCATCATATGTTTCGTCTAGTATAGAACTGCCAAGACTTGTGTTGCTTCCTCTTAAACTGCCATCCTTCTGCATCGGCGCGGCCATCACGTCGACCCCACCGACAAGGGCAGTGGAAAGAGTTGGACTGCGATAATTTAATTTTAATTCTATGTTCTTTTTCAATTCAGCTATCTTCGGACTTATGTGAGAAGTCACTTGAACTTTAGTTGCTGATTTTGTTGGTTCATTATCTATACTGTTGGAATAAAAAAACACATTGGATGTTATATGATTTCTCTACAGAATGCATCGAAAGACACATTGGTACTAATAACTTTATCGACTGTGGATAATTTAATCTATACTTCTGTTACATGAGAATCTGTCTACTTTTATAAAAATTGCTTACAAACTGAAAAGCGACTTCTACGGCCGATAATTACATAATAAGATTATGTATAAATTAAGACTTAGTTGACAGTGGTCGCCTAGTCTTTACGCTCGCTAAGACAATCGAGTTATGTGGGTTCAGTTCCCGGTCTCGCACTTCTGAGAGGTAAGAGAACCTAGCAAGTAATCGAAAGAAATGTCTAGTCCACCAACTTGCTTACAACTACTTGCTTACTACTCTGATCCTCTTCTTACTGAAATTAGGTTCGTGCCTAGCAGTGTGACGATAAACACGGTTGAATACATACACATTAGACTTACCTCGATATATCCCATTCGTCAGTATCTAAATTAACAACACCAGATTCTAATTGTTCATCATTATTTTCACTTTTCTCTGTAATACTTTGCGAGGGTGAAGCACTTAATGATTTCATTTGAATTGCATCCATATCGAATAAAACTTTTTTTTTATTCAAAGAAGATGTAGAAGAAGCATTTTTCAGAACCCCTTTTGTATGCTTTGGATTATTAATATTTTCTTGTGAGAAACACTTTCTTGGTGTTATTTCGGCAGACCCAACGTCATCACTTTCTATTATAATGCTTGATTTGTTAATAGCTTCATGCTTAGGATTAGATTTATCATCCTTGTATTCTTTATCGGAAGTATTATTAGGACGGCGAATGGGTGATTTGATGAGAAAGTTAATGGTTTTGGTGGTATTGTCATTAGGTAATTCATCGTCAGCTGTAGTAATATCGCTATCATTTGTGTCAGTTTCGTCATTCATTTCCGTTTCAGTACTCTTTAAATATTGAAACATACTTTTTCCTTCTCTTTGAGCCTTCATTGTTTCGTTTGCATGTTTATCGGGTGTTAAATGCTCGCTATTCTTCAAAGGGCTAGACTGTCCAGATCCTGGGGGCGTCTTTAATAAAGCCATTGCTCTTTTTGCAACATCATTATATGATTTTTCAGACTTGTTAATTGAATCATTCGATTTAACAAGAGACAAAGCTTTTGTTTTAACGTTTGTAAGCATTGATGATAAACTAAATGTCTTATGAGACTTGCTTGGAGAGATGTAAATTTCGTTATGTGAAATGTTATTACTAGAAGTATTTTGATCTAAATGCGTTATTATAGAATGCAATACTTTTTCTCTCATAGGAAGTTTCTGAAAGATGGATATAATTAAAATAATTAAATGTTATAGAAGGATTTACAATTTACAGAAACAGAATATTTTATATTCAGCCTACCTTAGCTTTCGTTTCTCTTTGTTTCTGTATAAGTGTTCGTTGCTTTTGAAAAATATTTTGAGGTATTCTGTTCTTAAGTGGATCTATATCTAATGATGTTAAGCGACGATTTACTTCTTCTGTTATTTTGGCCCTTACTACTTTCATTGGACTGGAAAGAAAAAATATTTCATTTTCTTTTATTCTTTTTTTAATTTTCAGAATGATTATTGTTATTATCATGCAATACACAAAATATTACCTTCCTGGAATATGAACATATCCATTTTCTTTTTTTGTTATATGTAATGCGGGATTTAACTTCACTTCGTTGTTGTTGTCCATTTTTTGAACTTTTTTAGTTTCTTCTTCCTCAATATTTTGGATTTTTTTTCTTTTTTCATTAGATTTTTTTGTATTTTGCTTACTTTTAATACTATACTTAAATGTACGTTCTATCTTTGATGGTGTTTTCGTTTCATATTTTGTTAAGTTCACTTTTGATTTCTCATCACTAATGCTTGAGCTATCAGTAGAGCTTATTTGATTAATATTCAATAGTTCTTGAGCTTTTTGTTGAAGTTTTTCGAGTGTATTTAAATCGGCTGTTGGATAACTTTGAACAGTTTTGGATTTCAAGAACTCTTTACTCTGTAACAAAACACGGTTAAGTATATTTATTTTTATACGTATTATTCACTAGTAACGAGCTAAATCATGAATAATTTCGCAATTTATTTCACTCTATAACACAATAAAAGAACATGTACCATAAGCCGATGAATAAATAAACAAATAATGTACAAACGAACGACAAACAAACAAAGTTGTAAACTTTCAACAGATAATTAGCTTTTAAGTTTATTTTAATTTAAGTAATCATCTAACTTTTTATTATAATAAATACGAGTGTTTATTCTTTAATAAGGTATATATATGATATTTATTTTTTATTAAGTAAAGCATTTCTTACTTTATTTTTGTTCAATGTACTAGATTTTTTTGGCGAGTCTTTCTTCAAAAGTTGTTCACTGCTTAAACGTTGTTTTAACATTTCTTGTAACTTGATAGATTTCTCTTTCTCGGCGTCAGCCTGGGCTTTATACGCTTTTGCTTGATTTGCAACTTCGTTTAGTTTTTGCAATAGGGCTTTATGTTCACTAGATTGCAGTTCTGTCTGTTTTATCCAAAAACTCATTTGGTTTTCAATTTCTTTGCGTTTTTCTTTTTCATTATTTTCTCCCTTGAGGAGTTCCTGTTTTAATGCTATTATTTCTGCTCCCTGTTGTTTTATTGTCATTTGCAGCTGTTCCATAATTTTCATTTCATTTTGAATTGTTGACTGATCCTCTTTTTCTTTTTTACTTACAATATCTATTATTTGATTGCGTAATAGACTTATTTCCTTATTATATTTCTCGTTTTCTTCTTTTTTCCATTCTTGAATTTTTTCTAATAAATATTCATCTTCATTTGTTAAGACTTCAGCGTCTTTCATTTCCTTAGGCGAATTTTCATTTCTAGTAATGGAATTATCTTTAACCTTGTTTTGTTCCGGCGTTTGTGTGTCTATATGTGTAATAGGCTTATTATAGTTATGTGTGTTAGCAATAAGTTCTTGCATTTGCTTTAATTTTAGTTTAAGATCTGCAATCTCTTCATTTACTCGTGGGAAACTATCTTCATTTGTAATATTTTTATCTGTTGTATCTTTTTGAGGCATATCAAGTATATTTGGATGACGCCTCGTCATATGACTTTTTAAATATAATTGATTTAGAAAAACTTTTTCGCAATAATTGCATTTATTATGATAAACAACGTCTGCTTGAGATGGAGAACCAAATATATCGCCCTTATTTTGATTTAAAGTTTTCAGCAACATGGTGGCTATATTCTCATTTCCATAAGGAAGGGGATTACGTATGTATTGCTTATTTTTTCTTCTCATTCTTCTAATTTCTTCCTCTTTTTCTATTAAATTCTTTTTTGTTGTGTCTAATTCCTGGCAAATATGAATTCAATTAAATACGACCATAAAGATTATATAATAGCACTTTACATTGGTGACTAACCAACGGTCGGTATGAAATAATAAGTAGCCAGTAGGTAAAAGAAGTGTATATAATATTTGTAATATTTTTAGCATTTAATAAAGCTCTAATATATTTTTATAATTTACCTTTAGTAAATTTGTAACTTCTTCTCGCAGTACATAAACGCTGCGATCGAGATAATGTCGGCAGAATTGTTGATATTCGACCGCTAGCTGCGCCAATCGAAATATTTTTAGGACACCATCGTCTAAAATTCTTACATCGAATTCAGATTCCAAAACACAGTCTAAAATCTAAAACAGGAAATTATATGAATATAAAGAAGTTAAGATTTAAGCACTTACTACTTAAGTAAAGTTTATTACTTTCGAAAGTTTACTTACATCATTTATGTGTTGTTCAACTATCACAAATTTTCTCTCTCTTATTAAACTCTCTATATCTATTAACTCTGAAATAAAATAAAATTATTATAAGAACAAGTGAACAATAGGTAGGTACGTGACGAACTAAAACTGTTTCATGAATTTCATAAGTAGAAATTCAAGTTGAATATTTTAAAATACTCGGTAGTCGGAAGTCTAGAAAAATATTATTATCGGTAGGTAGGTACATTAACAATTACTGAATTTCTTAAAGTACCTATCATTTAATGATAATGTAACTTTTTGAACATTAAGAGAATACCTATACCTACTAAAATCGTAATAAAGAGGATCTATTTTTGTCAGTATCTCTTATGTATAAGTTTAAAAAAATATTTATACATAGGTATTTAAAAAAAAACAATTCAATCTGTGAAAAAATCTGAAATGATAGATTCATTTAAAATGTTAAATATTCGCGTAAATAAGAAAATATCACAATACATATATCTAATACCTATATATTTCATAATCATAAGATAAATAAAGCTGTAGCTGTAGTAAGGATATAATATATGCTTATTAATGAAATTATTATTTACCTACTTCAGTAATAAAAAATAATAATAATATAATCAAATAAATAGGTCTATAAAAATAGGTCTGACCTATCCAATGCATACTACTTATTATAGAAAATAAATAGGTATTACTTAGAATAAAAGATTTTATAAAAATAGTTTGATAACTTACTTATTTTATTCCATTCAATATGTACTCGTGGCTTGTGTGTGTTGAATGTAAAACCTGATTCTTCCGCTAACTTTGGAAAGTTATGATGTAGTTCAAAAGATGTTTTACAAGCCATTTTAATTATAAAGAAGTTATTATACCCAAAGGGAATGTAAAACCTACGATTATACCATTATTAGTTCATTATATTTTTCATAAATAGTATTTTTTTTAAAGAACACAACTAATGTTTGTACTTATTTCGTTACTAAGCAACGATGATTATTAAATTGATATGTGTAACAGTGTAGGTATAGGTAATATAATGTTAACCATTAAAAATATTTTTTAAATTTATCAAATTGATATTTCTGCCATAAATCATGTTTTATTTTAATTTATTAAATGCAATTTAAATTAGATAACGGTTAAAATTAGATAGTTTTAAGGTACTAAGATAATTTAGGTATTTTTTTTGACATGATATTGTAGGTAATTAATAGTATAAAAAGAGGTAAGGAGGGTTGAAAATGAAAATACATATTTATGTGGTCATTAACCACTTTGCCAGTAAATTTTATTTGTCCAATATACAAAGCGTCTTAGCCGTCGTTAAGATTCCGTTGCGTTACCTATTTCTAATGGGAGCAGTCTCATGGTGCGGGGCGGCCTAGCGACATGGTTCCCCTTTTTAATTTTTTTTGTATTTTTTATGCCGCCGGCCAGTGTTATAAGCGAAGGCATAAGAAATGTGTGCAATGTTCAATTGCCGAAGAAAGTGAACCCAAAATGTGCAGGCGCACGATAACTTAAACTAGAGCCCGAACATTTTAATGTTCGTTTTCTGTGTTTTAGATAACTTTGTACAGTCGTATAAAAATAATAAAGAACATCGCATTGGCAGAATCGTAGTCCAGGTGCGTGAGGCGTCGTGTCGAGCATGGGCTGAAGAGTGTTCACGCCGAAGGCTTCTCTTCGGTGGCAGTCGCTGCTGATGCCACTGAGCCGTTGTCATCGGGCGCGGACTGGCAAGCGAGACCCGGGAACCTTGCGTACAAAGCCGCTCGGTATTTCGGGTGGCTGGAATTAAGGAATTATATTTATAAATTTATAAATTCTGAAACCTAATCTTTTTAATTTTTTGTCTATAAGAAATTACTAACCTGATACCGTATACAATAGGATTATATACAGCATTAGCCTTGGCGAAGACAGATCCCCAGATAGTAACGAGAGGGCTGATAGACATGGTTTCAAAGATACCGGCAAAGTTGATTACCAAGTATGGTGTCCACGCCATGAACCAAAGTGAAATGGTCATTAAAGCTACCTGTAATGGGTATTGTTAATATTAAGTTAAAGTAAAGTCTATGTTATTTATATATTGAATAGATATCAAATATTGAATTATCATTTTAAATACCTTCGCCAATTTGCATTCAGCGCTGGTGTTCGCCTGATCCGATGACCTAAGAGAAGCAACGTTCATCTTCTTGGCCTGTTCCCTCATAGCCTTCTCGTGAGCTGCTACAGCCTGGATAGAATATATTAATAGCGATGAACCATACCATTTCATTTGCGTTTCAATTAGTTTCTACATTTCTATTATATATTTATATAGCAGTCATATTACATTTATTTATTTTTTACCTGAACAATGAAGAAGTAGGAGTAGATAATGAGGAAGAGTGGCAAGAAGTAGCAGGCAATGGAGTAGAGCACGATGTAGCTCATGTTGGAGAAGGACTTGTCGAAGTAGTCAGTTCCACAGGCGGTCATGTTTCCTTCAGGTACATACCTAAATAAGAAATATAAATATTATAAAGTTTTACTTCATACTTAAAATAAATGGAGAATGTAACTAATTATAATATTTGTATATATTTCTTCTCTTACCGGCCCCATCCGAACAAAGGTGCAAGAGTCCATGCGAGAGAGAATGCCCAGATACCAAACACTCGGAGAAGAGCGCCATTGATTGTCATTGGCTTTGCGGCGATACCCTTTACGATCACATTGTAGCGGTCGAAAGCGATCATCGTCATAGTCCAGATTGAAACGCATCCATATAGTGAACCCGCGCATGCGTATAGTTGACACGCTAACGGTCCTAAAAAGTATATTTTTTTCGTCAGTAGTGGTCACATAGATACATGTTTATTATAATAATAGACATTAATTTAGAAAACATAACATACCGAATACCCATGTTTCGTTATAACAGTTTATCACCATAGGCGGTGCCATCATTGCCATCATAAGGAAGTCGGAGAATGCTAGATTGATGACGAGGATGTTTGATGGTGTTTTGAGGGACTGCAATAAAATATAGTGATTATTATTGTGTATTGCTAAATTATCTCAAAAATAAATGTTATGATATAGGTAGGTAGTTCAAACCTTAGTGGTTGTGAAAATGTACACGACCATTCCGTTTCCTGTGACGGAGATGAAACCCAGGACACCGATAACAAAGCCAAGTAGACCATGCCATAGTGGGTTCATGGGTGGGAATTGATACCTATAAACAAATTATTTTTAATTAAATGTAAACATATTGAAATAGCGTAATGTTTGTATAGATTAAACATATATTAAGTTTGTAAAAGCAGTTACCAATGAGGGTCAATCAAGTGCAGCATGTCTGGTAGTACTTTGTCGACAACTGTTTCGTTGCTGCCGAAGGCTGCCATCTGACCGCCCCATGCCTGAAGAGCGGCAGCACCTGGTCCGGGGTCCATGCTTGTGATTGCCATTTTTGTTTGTAGGCTTGTGTGTTGAAACCTATAAGTGAAAAAAACATTAAAAATTCCACTCGTTAAATAAAACATTTAAAAGCAAAATATTTGGAGTCCCACAAGAAATTAAAGTAGTATTAGAAAGAAGAGTAAAAACTCGGAAACTCAATTGTTTAAGCACCAATAAGTGTGAATTATTATATTCTTTATGTTTCAAATTTAGTATTTCTACTATACTAAATTCAATAGCAAAAAGAATATTTCTATGGTGTTAAAACAATTTTTTACTTCTTGACTCACTAAAAAGAGGGTTATTGTAGGTAGGTCGCCCCGAGATGGTTAATACCAAAAATACTGAAGAAAATCGCTTGACGAACTACTCCAGTCTTTAGTTTGCTATAACCAATCTCTGGCGTGGATGTCAAGGCGGTGCGGAGGCTACTCGATCTTTCTGCCGCTTCCCTTGTCTTTTATAATAAAAGCAGGAGGATTAAAATATTGTCATGCAGAAATCGATATTCATAATTAGATATAGATAATAGGGTGAATACATTACACCTGCAAGGGTTCCTTAGTGTTTTACAGGGATGGCTTCTTATCATTTAATTTCATGTGTGTTCAGTACGCCAATTTCGTGTTACATAAACGTTTATATTATTATTCTGAGAACCAATATTTACATACAAAAATCCTAGATTTTAGGAAAGAGTAGAAATTAATAGAATATATTTTAAACTTTTACTTACTAAAGATAGCTTGCTCATGCTTATTTCTGTTAAAAATCTAAGATTTTACGAACTTTTTGATAATACATTTATGTATGCGAATAGTATAAGGGCATTAAATCTATTTCGATATATTTAAATGTGCTTTGATATATAAGTATTTCTAGTTGCAATAATTTGTTATATTAAAAAATAAAAAATATTTTTTTGCAAATACTGTGAATACCTCCCTGGGCTTCTTTAATTTAAGCCGGCTAATATCGTTATGGAAATATAAGTATAGTAAC
Organism: Boloria selene; assembly: GCA_905231865.2. Lineage (NCBI taxonomy): Eukaryota > Metazoa > Arthropoda > Insecta > Lepidoptera > Nymphalidae > Boloria > Boloria selene. Next base: position 8,462,304 of record HG993133.1, read on the forward strand.
AAGATTATACACCGCAGCAAAGCAAGTGTCTGTAGTAGTTAGTATACTCCATACATCATTAGTGGGTGCCAAAGAATATGGTTATCTACCACAAAACTTTGAGAAAAATATCTTAAATAAGTGAAATTGGTTTCATTTCAATTAATCATTGTTGTAAATCTATCATTCATTTAATTGAAAATAAATGATAAAATAAAAATGTAATTCCTACATGTAATAGTTAACTGGAGGAACAGTCCTTTTTTACTCCCATACTCCCTCTCAACACCCTAGGGAACTGGGTATTACTGAAAATCAGCGCTGTCTGAGTCTAGCCTCAGCAGCATCATCAGCTGAGTTATTAAACTTTGCCATGGAGTTATTTAAGCCACCTATTATATGTTAAATTGTTTTTACTGTTCTTAATGGCAATAAACGACTTTATTATTATTACATTACTATTATTACATAAAATTGAAGTGTCTGTTTTTAATTTCAAATTAACAGCTTTTCACTAAATACATATGAAAGTATATATACGATACTAGCGTCAACAGAACAATTTTTAAAAATTTTAGTCTGTCTGTCTGCCTGTTTGTTCCGGGAAATCTCTGAAACGGCTGGATCGATTTTGACGGGATTTTCACTCACAGATAGCTAATGTTATATGGCGTAACTTAGGTTCTTTTTAACCAACTTAAAAAAGGGAGGTAGAAATTTTATTTATTTTTAGTAGCGGAACCCGTGGCTTCGCTGACGCTAAACCTAGGGAAGAACACGAGCGATGACAAGGATGATCCTTTAGTTATTATAATTAAATATTTTGCGTGTTTGAAAACAAATTATTAAAATGGTAATCTTTGAAGATAGCTACAAAAGGCGAAAAGAATATTATAATAAAATATATCTATACAAATATTATAAAGCAGAAGAGTTGTTTGTTTGGTTGAACGCGCTAATCTCAGGAACTACTGGTCCGATTTGAAAAATTATTTATGTGTTGGATAGTCCGTTTATCGAGGAAGGCAATAGGCTATATTTCATCACGCTACGACCAATAGGAGCGGAGCATCAATGAAAAATGTTGCAAAAACCGGAAGGGTAGTTCGGGGTAGTTCTGCGAGATACCGTATCGCGCGACTAAGAAAGAATTTGGTTTCCGGTCTTTAGAACGCGTGCGAAGCCGCGGGAAATGCTAGTCATTTGGCAGACAAAAACAACGGTTACTATCGCAAGCGTCATAGGAATGACGATTTGTCGTGACGATATTTTATGACATTTTTAAAACATTGTTTCTGTAGATTTACGACTACACTACTAACTTTCATTCTATTTCTCAATCACATACAGTTCTCAGCGCATACCCAACTGATTCTTATCTTTTATTTTATTATTTAATTTATCATGTATTTTGCGCGCGAATTTAACCAATTTCTTTTTAAGGTACATATTGTCATTACGTTTCATTGTATTGAATAAAATTTAAAGCATCTGCGAAATACTTATTAAAATTAACTAATAGATTATATTACGTAGATAGACAATAGTTATAGGTCTACGTTATATTAGAAGAACTTGTATTTATATATTTTTTTTCAATTGCAATAATAAAACGGTTAAGTTTAGCCTATAAAGAGGACCCGAGACGATCGATCGCAATTGTCAATGTGCTACAACATACACATTATTGTCAATTGCAATTGAAGTGCGATTGATGCAGTGTTCAATGTGCTGCATGGTTGCCATTTACACGGCAATTGCCGTGTTATACGGTATTAGTAGCAAAACAACACGGTACACGGCAGAACAATTACGCTTACAATACAATACTTATACCTTACGCTTACAATACAATTAAAGAAAGAAAAAGTAGAAAAATAGGTATTAGTAGTTATATTATGGTAATAATTTTAACCAAAGTTGTTCAAATAGTTTGTTAATCTGATATATTTTTATGAATTATGTAAGGAACCCTGGTTTTTGGCCACTAAAATTATTTTAAAATAGTAAATACTAATTTGATTTGATTTAATGATAACCCTTCACTGCTGCCGCTCAGTTGCTTTTTGACATTGACACTTGACAGTTAGTGTTCGCACAGGCTCAGACGCGCTAAATTCGAAAACAGAACGAAAAAGATTGTCATTAACTCAGTAAACGATCTATTGCCAACTTCAATGACTCCTGTCAATGAGGATCAATCAAAATATCCATCAATAATCAATTGCTTTCAATCACGTAACTGCAATTGAAAATCGCTTCAACTGTTCTTGTAAACGATCAATGGCAACAGGCAATTGACAATAACGTAAAATTGACAATTACGATTGATCATCTATGGGCTACTTAGCTGTCATTTGTCAAAGTCAAAATATTTAAATTTCTAGTTTCTATTGTGTGTACTGTGTAGTATGTTCCTTGTAAATAATAGTGTTATTATAATTTGAAAGCCTGTTAGGCAATGGAACATACTGAAGATATAGAAATAAGTGAAGATGAAGAGGAAATCACGGCGGAAACTGTTTTAAAAACGCTTCAGAATGCTTGGCAAAATGAGCGCTTAGCTCCTGAAATTCTACCTCATCGTAACGACATGGTTGAATGTATGTTGGGGCAGATACAACACATGGAACGAAATATAAACAAGCTGCCTAAAACAGACCTTCGGTCATCTATTCACAAGATGGAATTAAATAGGATTAAGTACATAATTTGCAATTACCTGAAGACTAGATTGAATAAAATAGAGAAATATTGTATTTCTATCGTCAATGAAGAAAAACAACGTATAGAAACTGGAACAAATTATTTGACTCATTCAGAATTTAGCTATGCTCAAGAATACTTATTAAACATGGAGAATCATTTTAAAACAACAATTCTTGATCATGTTCCTGGTAATATGCAAACATTTGAATTGAATAAAATGGCTGTTTATCCTAATTTACAGTCACATGTATTTTTGAAAGCAAATTATACTGTAAATGGCATAGTTTTGGAAGATATATTAGGTGATCAAGACGAAGAAATAGATTTAGAAGGTATTTAGATGTATTTGTATTTCATTAAGAAAACAATGACTTAAGATATATCAATGGTTCTTGTAAATGTTGAGACATTTACACACAGCACTATCTAGTTCCACGGTAAGGTACAGGCCTTGTGTTATGGATACTAGATAGTTGATATTCTACACAATATAAGTTTAAATACATACATATTATAAATATAAACATCCATGACTGGAGTACAAACATTCGTGCTCAACAAATGTATGCCCCTAGCGGGACTCGAACTCGCGACCGCTTGCGCAGCAAGTAGCAGCACGCAGCACTACGAACTGCGCCATGCGTGTCGTCGAATAAAACACATTTTTAAAAACTTCAAAAAAGGAGGAGGTGCTACACTCAACTGTATTTTTTATATTATTGTTTAACCCTAAATAATAATATATTTTTAATTTCTTGTAATAATGCAGTATTTTTTCAGAGGGCTCTCAACATATACTACAGTACAAACCAATAGCAGATTTAGTGAAAAATGGAAAAGTTCAGCTGGTATGATTTCCTTCTTAATTTTTAATATTTTATAGCTACACTGTGATGAGATATATTTTGTCTGTGTAAGGTAAATAAAAACAATTAAGAATTGCAATTTCTCTTTATTTCAAAACAAATCACAAATATCATTTTAAGCATTCATCTAACATTAAAATAACATTTTGAACACTGTTTTTATCTGGATCCAATGTAGTATGTATTAACATTACAAAATTATTATTAAATGCACATATATTTCATAAATTATATTACTAAAATACACATTAAATTGTGGCTAAATCACAGGTAACTTTTGAAATTTATTTTTTAAATTACTCAAAATAGGTAGCTTGTGACAAGTAATAATGTAGATACTCATTTATTTGGTCCTTCTCACATTTCGTTGATATTTTGTGTTCTACAAGCCCAGTTAGATAAACAAAATGCGTAAGTACAATATTAACACTGCCTATTATAAATTGAATGAAAGATAAATAAGTATCTAAGCCTTTTCAAAACATGTTTTGACATTATTTTGAGCACATATTCAAAGAAACAGTTGTGCTAGATTATTAAGACACTTTTTACTTTATCAATATTTAAAATTAAAATTTTAATGAAATAAAATTATATATGTTATTTATTATCAGAAATTACCTATGTAATATAATAAAATTGCAACAAGGTCAAAGCTTAAAAAATAGCTGCTGTGCCTATAATAGTTCGAATTAAAAGTATAGAAAGAAGAAGAACTTTAAATGGGACCAGGAGAGGTATTATAAAAGCCATACATTACTGTTTACCAAATTGAACTGATAATAAAATCGCATAACACAAGTCTCATATTCTAACAATACCACATTAAATTTGTTCCCTATGTAATATTTTTAGTTAAAATTAAAAATGTTTGCAAATTCCATTAAAAATTTATTAATTTTATCCGAGGGAAACAATAGTATTAAAGGTTTTAAAGTATAAAAACAAAGTTAATTTTAAGGTTAATAGAGTAACAAAAAGTAACTAAATTTTTTATTTTCCATTATTATTGTATAACAGTTCACATGAGTACCTTGGAATTTAAGTTAAATAGCACCTGTACTTGAAAGTAAAATGTCTACTGGTATTGCATATGAATAGTCATGAAAAAATTACAAGGGTTACATTTCTGCTTTTGGCTTCAAAACCCTGCTAAAATAATTGCACTTATTAGTATAATAGTTGCACTTCTTAGTAAAAATTATTTCACTTGTAGCTCTTTTCATCTAATATGTATAACTCTTGTAACATTTATAATACATCAATATATCGGTAAATATTTATTTATATAATAAGAGTTTAGAATAAATTTCAGGCTTATATAACAGGCACATACATTTCTGAAAAGCTATGTTATGTAATATAGTATACTCAAAAAATATATCTTGCTTGGACTTTTTCATTTGCATGTTTTTGTAAATAAATGTTTCATGAGAAAATTAAGTATAAAGGCACAGTTAAACATATCAAATACCTTACACTCCTTTAGAGTCAATCTCATGAATGTCTTTCATCACTGTTTTAAATATTAAAGCCATCTTATGGCTAATGTCATTATTTACTGATGCTTTATCACATTCTTTTATTAAGGACTATTTTTTCACTATGAACATGCAATTTGCCATGAAATTATACACATGGGATATTATTTATTATTATTAAACTTAGCTAATTTTATATGAATATCTTAAATATTTTTAATTAAGAAGCAGTAATGACCAATAAACAGAGCCAGAGTTAGATTAGTGAGGCAAGCAAAGTATAATAACTATCTTTTTTAATAAAAATTACACTCTAGCTTTATTGTTATTTGGTAATTCTGCCATTGAATAAAATAAGAGTGGCCTAACACGTACACGTCTTCATGTCCTTAAAAGCTTTCTACAACATTCTGGCTTATCTACATATATTAAATTTAATTAATAACCAATTAAGTAGTAAGCTAAATCGCAAAAAAGCTTTCATATTATAATTAAAAATCATCATTTAATAAAATATATTCTATACAAATATTTAGTAGCGTATTGTGCTAGGCCACCATTGGACTGACTGTTTCTAAATACTATTATAATCTATTCTTATATTTGGGGTTGGTCGTCTGCGTCGACGTATTTAATGTGTTGTAAGTACGCGTTGTGCGCGAACTCCCGCAGGCTCTGCTCCGAAGCAGGACCAAGTTGGTTGACCATTTTTGTGAAGTGGCCTTCTTCATTTTGTAGCAACTCGTGAGGGTGACCGCATTCCACTATTTGACCTGCTTCCATTACCTAAAATTGAAGATAAAATATCTATACATTAATCTATATAAATAAAATGATAGAGGTCTGTAGTTGTGCGCGCATCACGGAAAAACTACTGGATAGATTTCAATGAAACTTTATAAGTTTTATTTCTTAGACACTTGGCCCTTATCAAAAAAAAAGTGCGTGTGTACAAAGTACACATGTCAGAAGTAAAACTTCTTTGGCAATCTAATTTTTAAATCTCGTTTATATTTATACTAAATGACCCCGTCTAAGCTCGTTGAGAGAGGGAGATGACGCGAAGGTCACACCCACGAGTTAGACAGAGTTAGAAATGTCACTGACTCGCGGTGGGCGAGATCTAACTAAGGCTAACTCTTCCCCGTCTCTGAGTGCCTGGTACTATGGACTTATTTATTCGTTTCATCGAGTTGAAATCTACGATTCTAAAGAAGTTGCACTTCAAAAAAAAATAATTGCGATATCTTCATTTAATTTTCATAAGTTTCAAGAAACAACGATTTGTATATGCACTGCGTGTTCAGTGATGTATGTTTCCTTCTCGCGGAGTAGTGGGGCAAGCGGCGTAGCGCGCATGCGGAAAAATTTGTTAATATTTCAAGCAACGGACGAAGTCGCGGGTATCAGCTAGTGTAGGATAAAAATAGGTTGTTCGCCTCAATAAAAATGACAAATTTTGTAATTGAGACCTACAAGTGGATAAGTAGTATACAAAATACACATTTAAAAATTTTCAACAATAAATGTTTTGATGGAATTTGAATCATAGTCTACAGATAAAAAGGATCAAATGTCAATACCGCGCTGCGTTGTCAACGTTACTGCAGCATGAATAAAGTATATTCATTACAAAAACTTTACAAACCGAAGCTAAAATGAAAAAAATAATAATTGTAATTTTATTTACAATAAAGGAAATTACAAGTAAACTTAACTATACTAACTTAATTATTACTGTACAAGTCGTGTCCGCGCGGAATAGTGGCAAGAATTGTAATTAATTAGTTATTAGTGTAATTAGTTAGTTAGAACTTTCGAACGGGTATATTGATTACATTTACAAATTGATACATTCATAGGATCTATTAAGATTATTTTGCTTTGACTGGCATCGACAACAACAATAACAAATTAATTGAAATTCTTATAATATAAATTTATTTTTTTCTTTTTAGTTTCGGTTTGTAACGTTTTGAAATCGGTTTTTTATAGTAATATATTTTCAATTTTTAGTAGAAAGTAAGTAGATACTATATGTATTTTCTATAATATAATATGGGTAAGCTAAACTGAGCCACTGCTCTAATTATTAGTCAGCGAGGTTTCGAAGAGAAAACAATAGACAATCGAGATTAGTCCACGTCTATTTTTCTACCTAAATCCTAAACGTTAATGAGATTTACCTTCTATTATCAGGTCAAACTAATAGTCTGAAAAACAACTATCAGTCCATTAATATGTATAATATTAAAATAATTTTCTTTCAACTCCTAACCGTTGAGGAGCTATACCTTCCATACCAGCTCATCCCCATGAAATGATGAGTATCAGATGGAAACACATGAATAGCTTTAGAAAATATATAAAAAAAGGTAATAAGTACCTATAAAATTTAAGGGGTGCCCTCGATTTGTCTGCGATCCTATCGTCAGATCCTAACTTGGTGACAATGGGAACATCTAGGAAGTATACCAAAATCGGCCACCAATTGACGGAGCAATCAGTGAAGACAGAAAAAATAACTGTTGAGGAATTTTACGTTCCATCATCAGCTCATCCAGATGAAATTATGATTTTCAGACGCAAACACTTGAACACTTATATAAAATATATCAAAAACATAATAAGTGCCTATAAATTTTGAGAGTAGCCCTCGATTTCCCTGGGTTCCCATTATCAGATCCTGACTTGGTGATAATGGGACCCACTCGGAACTATATCCTATCGAACAAAAACAATTTTTTTTTTGAAATCGTGGGCCGATTTCAAAAAAAATTGTTTTAGATATAAAAATTAGGCGGAAAAATCGGTAAACATACATAAAATATACAATACTACAACATACTTGTGAAACAAACATAGTTTGTGATGTTCAAAAAAAAAAGATTTGTTCAAACGATTGCGAATCAATAAAATATAAATTAAAAACCTTGACATGCAATAGCAGTACCTATACTACCCCCCACTATAGTATAAATAAAGAAAGGCATGTACAGTTACATAAAGAAACACGTTTGGACAGAGTAATTGCAAGGAACGTGAGGTGTGATACGCGGCTTATGAAGGCCAAAATTACATAATATAATGTCTTTGATTGTAATTTGCGAGGTAACTCTTAGAGCTTCGTTTTAAATTATCAAAAATCTTTTTAAACATACCCAGAGCTCGAAAACCAGTTTTCATAAATTACCCCAAACTGAAAAGCTTTTTGGTTTAAAACAGTTACCTTAACCGGTGAATCCGAGGGAACCGTTTTTGACGAATTTAGGCTCCATGAACAAAATCTTTAGTTCGTTGCTAATAGTGAATGGCCTTACGTCTATGTGTATGTTTTACTTTTGAATGAGTTAACTGGTTTATTTCGGTATCAAAACCGCAACCTACCCACTCTCTAAGAATAACTGTTATTTGCATTTCAGATTATGAAACCGTTAATTTTCATGAACCGATTATAACGAACGATGAATTAACCCATTACATTTCCGAATTAAATCGTTTTATTTTAATCCGATTTTGACTCCTAAACATACGTATAAACAAACTAACATTACTTATGTTATCTTACTTATGTTTATCGTCTTTTTAAAGAGGACACTTGCAATATCTCATAGGACATACTGTGAGATATCGCAAATCGTTATCTAGAGTGACTAAAATAAAGATCTCATGTGCGGTTAATATTATACAAAATTATGCGATTAAAACTCATTGTCATTGTAATAATGTAAGTAAATGACATCATGTACTTTAAACTCTCCATGACTTAGTATTCTTAGTGGACGAGGAAACTCGAGGTTGCCGCAGAACACGGACTCATTGAGTGATTACGAGAATGACGTATTTTTTAAAATTCATTACGATGATATTGACATTCATAAATAATAAAGCTTATGAAGATATTTGCATACTTAAACATTATTGCTACTTAAAGAAACCTTTCCGAATAAAGCCTAAACAATTTACGTCAAAATGGAATAACCTCCAGTATGTTTACTATTTTTTAATGTGTTACCTGCCGTATCTGCTCAAATACTTTCATTTTAATACACCCGAAACCCATGCAGTGCAGTATAGTTTGAAGTGTCATATTAAGTTACTTACCACAACCCGGTCAGAATCTGCTACGGTGTGCAAACGATGCGCCACGGTCACCACCGTGCAATTTGAGAAGTGTTTACGTATCGACTTCTGGATCAATGCATCCGTGCTGTAATTTAAAACATGTTTTATAAATATAATACTTTCTTAGATTTATAATATTTAATATTATAAATGAAACTATCTTTTCGGATTTTGTCATAGATTTAGTTTTTTTTTGTTGTTTAATTAGTTGTTGTTTTATATTTATTACACAGTACCTACCAACAAATTTTAGCAATGTCGGAGACCAAAAATAAAAATAAAACTGCAGCAAAATCCGAAAAATGTTAATGTTAATCCATGCATAATTCTTTATTATACCTATCTTAATTATGTCGTAGAATTTTAAGGCAATTTAAATATTTTATTCAACAGCGGTTTTTTCGAAAGCATTTTTATACACTTAAAACTTATATTATGATTTTAATGAACTTTAAGCTACACTCTGATAACCTAATTGGATATTCAGAAACTCGCCCATGACGACGATATTACTAGCGCCAGCTCTGCCAAAAAATTATATTGTACTGTGTTTCGCAAGTGAAATAAGGACATAACTGTCCCTATTTGAAGAAGAGAAGTGTTGCCACCTTTTAATCTACCTTCGCCGTTGGCGTAAGCCGTAACCAATAAATAGGGTATCAAAAATTTGTAAGTATCAAACATAGGAGGATATAAGATATTTTATTATCTTAAATATATCTTACTTATAACTACTCATATATAAATTTTAAATACATATATACATATTGTAAATATAAACACCCATGACTGAAGTACAAGCATTCGTGCTCAATAAACGAATGCCCCCAGCGGGACTCGAGTCCGCGCCCGCTGGCGTAGAAAGTACGGTCACTACCAACTGAGCCATACGTATCGTCATTATCTGCCCAAAGATTCTGAGAATCAATGGAGCTGATGATAACCATTACGTCACAGTTTCGTGAAGTCACTGTTGATTTGTAATTTGTATCAATGTATAAATAGCACGAGTTCCTCCGAAACATTCAAGGCCACAAAAACTATTAATACTTTATGTGTAAACAGACTAAGCAAGTGATTGCAAAAAACATCTGAAGGATTAAAACGTGACTATTAGAAAAACCATATTTTATTTGACCAACGGTGTTAAATAAACTTAAAAACACTCATATGTAATTGAAGTTAATTCACGGATTTAAATATAAAGTTTGTAAAGCACAACGTCGCAACGCAACATTATAGAAATTTTGATTTTGGAACTTAATCATGAATGAAATTAATTTTTATCAGATACATATAAATAAAATTGAAGTGTCTGTTTTTAATTTCAAATTAACAGCTTTTCACTAAATGCATATGAAAGTATATACGGTATTAGCAAAAAAAAAAATAATTTTTAAAATTTATGTCTGCTTGTTCCAACTAATCTCTGAAACGATTGAACCGATTTTGACGGGAATTTCACTTGCAGATAGCTAATGTTATAAGGCGTAACTTAAGCTACTTTTTAACCGACTTCAAAAAGGAGGGTTTATATTTTATTACTAGCGGAACGCGTGGCTTTGCTTGTGCTAAACCCAGGGACGGAGTAGCTACTTTTAAATATAAAAAAACAGGCATTCTATGTCAATAAATGACATGTGGCGCGTCAGTCTCAGTCTCTCTGAGAAACTTGCCAAATTTACATCAATCAACTAACGAATATATAGCATTACTCGTGGATTAAAGTTGCTACTATTTATATGATGAAGCATTATATGTACATAATATTGACAAATTCACAATCATTTTATTTTATTGCGGCACAGTTATGAATAATAATACTTCATTCGTAGTTGTAAATATGTACATATATATTATATATTTCTATGGGTGGTGTAGATATGCTGATGTATAAATGTGCCGAATGCCGATATCAACAATACACTAGCTCTGGGCCTATATATATGACCGAATGATAAGAATAAAGGTCAATTCAATTATTCTCATTTTTCTGATATTGTAAAAATTCATTTACCAAATATTTATTAACAACCATAATAAATGAATTTATTATTTAACTTTATTTTATGAAGCTCAGTCCCCTCGCAACCTGTCGACTTAGGCCATAGATCTCAGAGTAAGAAAACTACTGCATATCAAGTTTACGTAAGTCACCGACGGGACATATATACTACATCACTACCCGTGTCCCGGGGCCGGGGCCTCGCTCGCGTTGAAACTTGCGCTTGAGGCGATCTGATGCGTACCTAAACATATCTTTCAAACAGCTAAAGTTGCTATAGAATCTATAGGAAATATACACATCCCCTACTAATAGTATAAATGTGAATGTAAGTTTGTTTGTTACGCTTTCACGCGAAAACTACTCACCCGATCATCATAAAACTTTGTACACTTATTCTTGGAGGTATAATTAGTAACGTAGGATACTTTTTATTAAAAAAATATATTTTTTATGAAAAAAAATAATAAATTGTCAAAAAATCTCAAAATCTAGCTTCTTCAACGCCATCTACCGGTTCAGTAATGAAGTTCCAACTCTTCTGTCATTATATATGCAGTATAAACGGTAGTGCGAGCGAAGCCGCGGGTTTCGCTAGTAACTATATATAAGTAGGTGTGTGCGTGTAGTGTGTACTGACTTGGGGTCGACGTTGGCGGTGGCCTCGTCGAGCACGAGCAGGCGGTTGCGCGCGAGCGCGGCGCGCGCCAGGCACAGCAGCTGGCGCTGGCCCGCGCTGAAGTTGGCGCCGCCCGCCTCCACGCCCGCCGACAGCGACGACACGCTCGCCTTCAGCTCCACCTGCGGGCACACCGCAACACAGGTATAATACATGCCACGAAAGATGAGACTTGACGAGCGTCAGTAGCGGGGCATTTTCGTATTTAAGTCGTGTTAGTAAGAGTTATGTATAAATAATTTCAAGTCTCATCTTTCGTGGTACGGTCTGTAATATGGAACTTACCTGCTAGAAAAACAAGTAGTTGCTGTCCAAGACAAACCCAACCTAACAGAACCATCCCAGTCCCAATACGAGCGTCGCAGAAACGCTAATGCACTAACACTAAACCACGCAAAACACATCGGCTGGTCTACTTAGGCAGTCCAGCAACCATGCGGTTTGCTCCCAAGTCCCAACTTTAGCCTAACCTGAACCAAGAGTTCCCATAAACTCTCTTAGTTAGTCTGCCTTGTGTTTATTATTCCTATTTACATATACATTATATTAAGTACTAGCGACTCGCCCTCGCGTTGCTCGGGCTCTTGCCTAGATTTAACACAGGCAAAGCCGCGGGATCTGCTAGTTATACATATAAACCTTCTTCTTGAATCGCTCTATCTATTAAAAAAAACCGCATCAAAATCCGTTGCGTAGTTTTAAAGATTTAAGCATACATAGGGATATAGGGACAGAGAAAGCGACTTTGTTTTATACTATGTAGTGATTATAAAAAATCCACTTTAAAGCATATAAACTTTAATTACATAATTGCCCCGAGCGGGACTTTTGAAGTTTTGGAAATATTGAGGTGTTTAGAATAAAGCAATACTAAGTTCTTATGTCGTTTTTTTTACTTTAATTAAATTGGAAAGATATTTACGAAATATAGCTTCCGGAGCTACGTTAAGGTCAGTTGTAATACCACTGTATTATGTCTAACTATTATCAACATATTATTTGCTATTAAATATGTTTTCGACTTTAACGATTGGTGAACAAGAGAAATCTTTTCTTAAAAATGGGTACGTTTTAACGGTTACATTTCTAAAAAATAAGATGTTTTTCTGCAGTAAAAGGTATCCTATATATCGACCCTAGGGTTGCCAGATAGAAAGTTATCAAATCCGGGACAATTCTAGGACAACGGTGTCGGATCGTGATCATAGTAAAATACCTTGTTTTTTTAATATCAAACGTTTTAGCCGTGTGACGTGTTATTCGTTGTTAGTTTATTTTGTTACAAAACTAGTAGGTTTTCGGAATCCAGGACAATATGGTCTAATTACTGGACACGGGACAAGACCCGGCCATGTGGCAAGCCTAATCGACCCGGAAACCGACTATCATCGGTTTTCTCGGTCCATACTAACAAATGTTTTAAAAACTATACTCAATGAAAAAGAGACTACGAAACTGAAAAAAGACTACGAAAACTTAATTTTCGGAAAGGATAATTCCAAATATAACATACGACCTTCCTCGCTTAGCTTGTATCATGTATGCCTTCGACATTTCCGTGTAAATTGCAATAGATTAGATATGCATAATTAAATATTGTGATTTTTATTTTAATTAAATGCTTTTGATTATGAAAGATATTTTTATTACTTACTAGACTATGTAATAAGAAAATATGTAAATGGGAGATAAAAAAAGGAATTAATATTTCTAACAACATACTACTTGTAAGATGGTAAACTGGTCTACCTGGGATTTTTGTTCAAAATGAGATATTCTGGTAGACCACTGCTTTCAGCACATTATATAATGAAAAAATCTAATTGCATGACAAACTTTTTCTTTAATCGGGGACTAAAATGAGTTTTCATCGATAACCTTTGTTTAGGCACATGAGCAACTAAGTATATCTAATATAATATGTATTATACATTTTGTAAGGTTATTAATATTTTCTGTATGTATGTATATTGTTTTTACTTGACATCTAAAATACCTACACGCAATCATTTATATTATAATTTATAACACTCACTTATTCTTTAAAGTTCATCGACAACAAACACTTTTTTTTCATATTTATTATAAAAGTATAGATAATATTGGCGAACTAACTATTAATGAATAAAACGTTACCTGTTCCAATGCACTCCATATTTCAGCGTCTGTGTATTTGTCGAAGGGATCCAAATTGTATCTCAAACTTGCTGAGAATAGCACTGGCTCTTGAGGAATGATGGAAATTTTCGACCGTAATTGCTAAAAAATAGAGAATTCATAGATTTAACTATTCACATTATTAGTTTTTGCAATAGAAATTTGACAAATTGAAATTCATATTAGTGTACAAAAAAAATTTTGAGTAATTATAGGATGATTAAATATCATTTCAAAACGTTCTCTTTATAGGGGCTGTAAATTGATATATTGAGTTTGTGGGAATTACAATCGTTATATCAAACCAATATATCAATATAAGGTATATTGACTAATAACATACCGTAGCGGTTATTCAACGTCAGGGTCAACACTTAGTATGTTAACGTCCGACTTGACTTTACTCACCTAATATTTAGTTTTTTGTATGTACAGAACAACACAGAAGATTGTGTGGCTTTCCAAAACAAACAATAAAAACGCGATTAGATTACCTGTAAAGCTATATCGCCAGTATCGACTTCGTCAATGTAGACGTGTCCATCGATCGGCGCCAGCCGGAACAGAGCAGATATAAGCGATGATTTTCCTGCACCAGTTCGTCCGACGACTCCCACCTAGCGCATACATACATACTATAAACTATTGTTAGACATTAAGCATAAAAACAGCAAAAATATTAAGCACAAATTTATATTTCATTAGTAATATTTAGTTTTTTATCTGAAAATCATTCTACGAATAGCATTTGTTTTTAATTAAAAGCAAATCAATTTAAATAATGAGTACACGAATGGTAATATGGTCGCGAAATAATTGTTAAAATATAAAAATAACCCATTCTTTTGATTTATACAGGATAAGTCAAGATTGGTAGATAAATTTTAGCATTCGAAACGTCGCGAACCAAAAATCTAAATAAATCTGTGAAAAAAACTGAAGAGATAATTTGGAAGTTTAATTTGTTGTGTTTTTTAATTATTTTAACAGCTGCATCTATCAAGGAAATATGACTAGTAATAAAAGAATATTTCAAAAAGGTTTATGGCAGGTACTGGTGGCGAGACTGAAATTTCAACAATTTCTATCGAGTAACAGAAATCATTAAATAATTAATTTTGATATATAATCGTCTATCTTGTTTTCAATAAAAAAGAACAGGTTATTTAACGACTAGTCGTTCATGATCCGGACAATTCTTAATTTTAAGATTTCAATTTAGCTCAATAATTGGTTAGTAAATTATTTAAGATAAGTAGGTATTTAATAAGGTAAAAAAATAAAAAGTTATGGATTAAGCCAAAGGATTTGTCTCTTTGTCGTATCTTAGTCACATTTGACTGCTGAACAGGCATTTTGCTACAAAATAATGTGTAACACGTTTCGTATGTTTTCTTTCTTATTTGATTTGGCTAATCTCCCTCGAATTGAATAATTGAGAGGTTCATGTCTAGCAGTGAGAAGTTAAAAATGATTGGATGGTGATTCGTAACTGCATTGTCATTGAACTATTAGTATCTGTATATCGAACTCCTGATAAATAATTTCGAAACTATTTCACAAAAAAGTCAGAAGAAAAAATAATTGCGCAACTGTGCTAAAAACAAATAAGTAGTTCACACGATCTGTCTCTCACATGATATACCTATGTAGATACGATGTACGTAGCCTACTTTTAGAAGTGATCTTTGAGATAAGGGAATTGACTGATATTGCGATACTCACTTTCCATCCACTTTCGATGACAATGTTTAGATTCTTGAGTACTGGTTCGGCGTCCTTATCGTATCTGAGATAAAGGTCCTTGAAGACGAGGCGCGCGCGCTGCGGCCAGCCCGGCGGCGGCGCCGGCCCCTCCGTGCTCTCCTTGGGCAGGTCTGTGAACTGCAGCACGCGCTCCACGCTCGTCATCTGCGATATCACCTCGGTCGCTTGCTTTATACCATAATTTACCATGTTCACCAATATTAGACCTTGACTGATGGCTAGGCCCACGTTACCCGATTTTGTTGACCCTAAAATAAATTTAGTTTTATTGTATCATTGTGGGATTTTAGGATTAATGTGATATAACATTATTAAAAATAATTAAATTTACCGTCATCTCTTAACAAAAATGTGTATGCGACAATCACGACGTACACTGCTGACATAAGACTGAGCCATACTGAAAATGCTGTATTAGTTACTAGTGTTAAGTACCTGAAAATTAAATATATGTTAAAAATTGCTCTTTAAAAAATGTAAATTATACCTACTTAATGAAAAAATATTGGTGAACTTATTTTATTATTCACAATTAATATTTTCAATGAATCAATCACTTTATCTTAGTAGGTACATAAAACGATAGCAACAATATACCTATCATGTCTCATTGAGATTTGAGACAACTAGAAAACAAGGAAAAATACTAATATTATTAATACAAAAATAAAATTAATATTTGCAGAATCTGTGTTGTAATTTAAAATAGTCATTTTTGTGTGTGAAGTGAACTAGGTCTCCTTAGTCATCAGCTTGAAAACGGAGTAAATAAAAAAAAATATACGATTAGATTATAATATATCTGTCATATATCATATATATCATATATGTATAATATATATTTTAAGAGCAATTGAGATAGTATGCTTATTAAGCCACGTGACTAAAGATGACTGTTATTATTCACCTACATATATCATCATATTATGTATGTAATTGTGAAATAATCCGCTCGTGGCATTTAAATTATGATCAATTAATATTTAATCACTAAGACAACGTTGGAGTATCGTATGAATAGCATCATGTAGCAGATGTTTGACAGTTACGTAAAAAAAATACAAAAAAGAAGACACCACGCCAGTCATATGGAAACTGAAGCACCCTAAAAATGAAGATAAGCTCATATTATATATATATCATACATGCCCTTCCTACATTCTTACGTAATTAAATGCCGAGTAGCTCAATGCGCGTAATGGCAGGTAGAGACCGTGTAGGTATCATTCAAACAGTTAACTGTTAATTAGTTCAGTTAACTGGAAACAGTGCTTTAGGTCTAAGAGTCAATTCAGATAACTTCATAATATGATAACCACTAAAAAATAGTATCAGAAGAAAAATAATTTACTAATACAAAAATAACAGCCAAAAAAACCATTAAATGAAAAAACATGAATAAAATAGCCATGAATACTTTTCGATAGACAAGCACCATAGCATAGGCGAGTTTATTAATCAATAATATTTCATATAAAAAGTCTCATCTGTTCATCAGATGGATTAAGGTCGATCTCCCACGGTCCTCTACTATTCATTTGTGACTCGATCTTTTACTCGGAAATCGGAGTCCTTATTTTTGAGTGTGTGTGTATAAAATAGCTTAGTATGTAGAAGTGGGCGCAACGGCTATAATATATTGATAAAGAGTTATAAGAATACGCTATTTTAAAAACACCTATTTTTTACGCTATAATATATTTATAGCTTATATTTGTTGTGGTCATATTATATGTAATAAAAATAAATTAAAAATAGCGCTTGCCTCTGGAAATAAATAACAGGCGATTTAGTTTTTTATAAATAGCAGGTTATTTTGTCAGCTATCTAGTATAACGAACTCACCAAGCCGCAGTGTGCACGTCCTGCTTGTCGTCGAACTGCGCGCGCAGCATGGCCTGCGCGCCGCACGAGCGCACAGTGGCCAGCCCCGCCATGCTGGCCGACACGTGCGAGAACACCGGGCTGCGCGACACACCCTCCACTCTGCGTTTACACATGGATTTTTTAATATTTACTTTTTATGACTAGAATATTGTCTTCGAATATCATAATTATAGATAGAGACGACGTGCAACGCGTGTTGATAATGAATCTAAGAACCACACAACATACATTTTCCCTATTGTTATTGTAAAATCTGCATACAGTTGAATATGAATAATGAATAATATTATGTTGGGACAATAACACACAACACCATGTAGTTCCATGGTAAGCTACGAAGCTCGTGTTATAAACATAATACATTAACATATGTACTATATACGTCACTACATAGTATAAAACAAAGTCGCTTCTGTCTGTCCCTGTGTCTGCTTAGAACTTTAAACTACGCAACAGATTTTGATGCGGTTTTTTTAATAGATAGAGTGATTCAAGAGGAAGGTTTATATGTGTATAATACACTAGCAGAACCCGCGGCTTCGCAAGATCAAAATGTATCATATAATAATTATATATTTTTTTCAAAAGGAATAGTACCTATATCAAGTTTATAAACAAGATGTATTTGTATAAAAAATACCTAATTTCTGGTATCTAGACGACTCTCGGGTCAATGAATGTGCGAGGTTAATATGAGTAATAATTCAAATACGGCAAAATGGTAACAAAATATTTATTGAAAAAGAGCGCTTGAATAAATATACCCGCATACTAAGCTTTGTAATTAATTGAAAACTGATAATGACCTTTGCTTGGTTACAGCTTAGACTAATATGTACAATAATAGAAGGCTAGAGTTTGGGTAATACACCGTACACGTGTTTGACACATTTGACAAATATTTGAATGCCACGAAATTGATTCTTTAAAATATCTATGTACTACCTACCTAAATAGGTATAAACAATATACATAAAAAAAATCCTTAAGAGATGGTGGTTTAGTTCTCAAATGATAATATCAAACATGGTCAGGCAATTTAAATTCTATCTAAGGGGATGCATGGGATTACCTATTTTTTAAAGTATTCTGTAATCATAATTTCTGTATCGCTCCATAACCCCATTTATTGAGCGAAGGCGCATTCTTAAAGTTTATACTTTTTTAAATTAACTAGGTACTTACTGGAATGAACTTTAGATCTAAACTCAAGAATCTGTATAAAAAGTAACCCCTAAATCTACTTGCCTTTTGATAGCTTGAGCTGTACTGAGATATACAACAGTCCATAAGTACATGAAGACACCGCAAAATGCAGTCGTAACTATCATGAAAGGGCTCACGATGGCTACCATCGCCAAAATACCCAACATCACCATAAAAACCTGAAAAAAAGTATTTTACATAAATGTGAAATTATACTCATTCTTACACTAGGTATATATAAAATAAATGTAAAAGATACCTTTTTGTATTCTATTCAAAAATACTAAAAAAAACAATTTTGTATAAATAAATGAACCTAATTAGGTCTGACGATTAGTTACATAATATTAGTTATCAACGATATCACATTATTTGTATTAAAAAACTGGCCTTTGACGCTCTATATTTATACCTACATTATACATACATTATACATACTACATACGAGTGTATTAAATTTAACCTTATGAGTTATGATATAATATTATAGTGAAATCCCTTTTTTTAAATATATAATTACCTTGTCAACTTGAGTTAGGGTATGAAATAATATGACCCATATACCTATGTCTATATATGTATGTACGAGTACGTATGTATTATTTTTAAGTAGGTAAACTTCTGGTTTGATATCATATTATTTTTCAACAACATACCTATTATTTATTTAATTAATTCTTAATGAGTCTTTCAGCTTAGAATACATTTTCAATAACTAAGACCTTGCGCGGATTTCTTTTTTGTGATGTAATTTGGTAACCTAAATGTTATTTAAGTTAGGTAGGTATATTAATTTAAAGCGTTTTATTTTTTTTTCAATTATGATTGTTTTAATTATCGTAAGATCAATGAGAGGTAACGTCCTTCATAACGTTACCAACAACTTTCATATACATAATATCTTTAATTTTAATTTTAACTATGCTACGTCAGTAGGTATTTAGATACTAATATTTATTACCTACATAGTATAAAACAAAGTCGCCTTTTCTGTCCCTATATCCCTATATCCCTATGTGCGCTTAAATCTTTAAAACTACGCAACGGATTTTGATGCGGTTTTTTTTAATAGATAGAGTGATTCAAGAAGAAGGTTTATATGCATAACTAGCGGAACCCGCGGCTTTGCCTGTGCTAAGTCTAGGGAAGAGCCCGAGCGAAGCGAGGGCGAGTCGCTAGTTATCTATATAACTAAGAGCAGACAAATGAAATTTTGAATTAATAATTATTATGCTTTAAACATGCTTTTATAAGCTACACAACGACAACAAGTAACATCTGAGACACGAGTGTTTACATTCTACGTGTAAGTAGGTTAAGAGCAGCTAACCAAGTGTTGAAGCGGTTAGTCCATTTTAATATACTCTTAGAGCAATCTATCGACAGTTTAGTTACGCTCGTTATCAGTATAAAGTACGTGAGTGCGAACAAGATATTGTTTAAAGAATAATAATTATAGTTAAATTGGAGTATAATGTTTGGCAATTGTCAAAAGGAGTGAATGATATTTCAACTAACTACCTCATGGTGCCATAATCGGATCAACTAGATGGTATCGAATTATAGTACCTATGCCATCCAGATCGATACGAAACTCGATTCGAACGAAGTAGGTCAAAAAAGATCGTTTACTTAGTTAAAAGTAAAGCTAATAGAAACACGGTAAAATGTCCGTTCATTCGTCGCGCTACGGCTACACGATTACCGTCTAACTGATCTGTCGGTGAACTATTGGCAACAGCTAGATCAGCTGGCGCCATTCCAAGTCTGAACTTACGTAATAAATTACAACAATCGTCATTTTAATAATACTATGAGATGGGTTTCAGTTTGATATACATTGTGCATACAATGTATAAAAAATAAAATAATGTTTTACAAGTTAGAAGTCATTGTTTTTCTATCATATAATTTACAAAAATTTTGACCACTAAAAATAATTAAGTCAGTATATGTAAGGGAATAATTGGTTAGAATGCGATTTGCGATTCAGCCGAAAAGGAATGGATTGTTTTTAAATTATTTATCGGTCTGTACGGAAAATCATATTAAATATCAGGCTAATATTTAAATGAAGTTAAAATTTGAGATATACCTGTATGATCTAGATTAGTACGATGGATAACATGTAACCTTCTTTGTACAGTTTTAATTAACAATTCACAAAGTGACATGTTTAATATTAGTACGTAGTTTACTTTAGTATCACTTACTTGTATACTATCAAGATACATCTTGGGTAGTATTTCATCGATGACACCCATGTCCTTGGAGAATCTGTTTAGAATACGTCCAGATGGGTTGGTATCAAAGAAACGCATTGTTGCCGACAGGATGTTACTGAACATTTGATTGTGTAGCCTGATAGAGCTGCGCATACACACCCATAGGAACTGCAGTGATCTAGAAAACAGCATGAAATGAGTCGAAAAATTTAAAAAACTCCTCTGACATAAAACACCCTAATTCGAAAATATTACTCCATCATCAGATCATTGACGATGAGTAATCATTATATTACAATCATATTATTTTTTTATATTACAATCATTTCCACATATGTGATAATATCGACTTATATTTGGTTATATCGTGATTAAAATATTAATGAATGTTAACAATAATATTTCAAATGAGGACGAATTTCGCCACATGTTTTTGAGCGAAATCTATGAAGTACGTAAGTGTGTAATCTATAGTATGGGATGAATAACATGCGACTTCATATCACTCCGGCGCACCCTAGACAGTACGACACAGACACAAAAGGAAGCCGCGACATAAAGGTGCTGTCTTACTGATGCTTTGTAACGCTTATCGGACGGAATGAGGTGAAGAACTTGTCTCAGATATATCCGCTTGACCTAGCTGATTATTTACTGTTGACACATTTACGTCTGTTAGTTTATAATATCATTGACATTTGTTTTATCTAAAAAAAAACAGAACAAAGTAAACAATAACAATATTTACCTGCCAGTAGTGAGAATTATGCATCCAAAAATAGCCACAGCCCATATATAAATGTAGTACTCATGGTCGATTGGCTCGTATAATTCCTCTGTCGATGTTAAATTTTTCACCGTCAGTGCTGTTTTCAGCATAGTGCCGATGACTGATAAGTTTGAGCCCATTGTCGTTGTAACAAGGCTGTCGATGGCTGGGGCGCCTGTTACCGTCTCATTGTCTATTGTACTTTCATCATACGCTAATGTTAAGTTTAACTCATCATTCGCGTTTTTCAACAAATCATATTTATTATGTCTGTCTTCTACAGTGTTCATCCTGAAAAAAGTTCAATAACAATATAGTTTATGGTCCCCAACCACTCCTCTGGACCTAATTGGAAGGCGACAGTATAAAGAGCCATTGAAGCAATAGATTATAATTTAATTAATATCATAAATTATTACAATAGTTTAATACCAGTAAGTGAGCCATAGGTCTCCTGCAGACGTAACAATTTGGGCCAGGAGGATAGATAGTAATGTGAAGAACAAGAACACCCAGCTTCCTCCGGCACGGAAGTACTTTGTATACACCGACCCTGATACTCGACCTATGGAAAGAAATTTTTACATGTCTAAATAAAATAAAGTTAATGAATATCGAACTTGTCTAACCTGCGACCGCTAGAATAGCAAGTTAATTTACTTCAAACTGAGTCAAACGTGTCGTCAAACTCTTAATCTAATATATAAAATTCGTTCAGATTTAAAATTACAATTTCCTTTAATTAATTTTTTTTTCTCAATTTAAATTGATCTTTATCCCTCGCCGCTGGATAACTGATCAGTCCATAAGTTATCCCCGCCAAGTGTCTACCTTTGTCACCTCTCATTTAGCAAACATCACGGAGTAGGGATAAGAACAAAGCAGGGCTCCTGTCTCACTAACTATACAGTTTCGGCCATTTTTTGGTTTTGTTTGTGTATCGATCGTAGAAAATACTAATAGAAAAATAAAGCGCAATGGGTCCTGAAATAGCTGGAGGAAAGATCAACCGATTACGAGTGATCGAATAAATATTAGTAGCGATTAAAATGATTAACGCGGGCGAAGCCGCGGGTATTGCTAGTATTACTGTAAAAAACTGATTAGAACTAAAACACAACAAAGTAATTATAATTCCAGCATACATTGTTCATTTTGTGATATTTTACTTAAAACACAGTGACAGTGGTAGCCCAGCGGTAACACGTCGCTTGGATAACTTCATTGGATTGGTTCAGATCCGAGTCTCGCACCTCTGATATTTTGATGTGCGAATCATTTATATCATGGTTACCACTTGTCTTACGGTGAAGGAAAACATCGTGAGGAAACCTGCATGTCTGAGAAAACCTAACAAGTTTTCGAAAGACATGTGAAGTCCGCCAACACGCACTAGGCCAGCGCGGTGAACTACGGCTTGATCCCCCTCGTACTGAGGGAGGCCCGTGCCCAGCAGTGGGACGTTAAAAAGGGCTGATGATGATGATGATTACCCGACTGCACAATTATAAGAAGGGTATTATGTTTATCAGCCTATGTTTGTACGAGTATTTTTATATCGAGTTTAGCTTTTATTTTATTTTAGATTTGGGCAAAAATGTTTGTTTACGAAGAGTTAAAACTTTTAACATGTATATCAATCGTCTTACGATAGTAACCATATGAATAATAATACAGTTTTGCTAAAAATATGCCATACTTAAAATTGTCTGGTGAATAGATAAACTATAATTAACTAGCTATTATTTAAAATCATCGAACTTCTTAACTTAATAAAAACAAAAAGACAAACTATAATGTAATATGTGCCTACGAATATATATTTTACATCTATCAATCATATCCATGGGCGTATTTACCATAGGGCCAAGGGGGCCATGGCCCGGGGCGGCAGGCTCCTAGGGGCGGCAGGCGCAGAAGAGATGACCACGAGGGGGCGGCGAAGCCGCCCACTCCTGGTCATCTCTTCTGCGTAAACGGTTGGAGATGTGCAAAAATCATGTATGACGAAATTATTCCTCTTTAAAATGTCAAAAAAAATTGCGATAGCATAATTATGTCTATCTTTAAAGGTTGACTCGTTATAGCCTTTTTTATGGTAATCAAATTTGTTATAAGACAACGTATCATTTGCAAAGGTGTTTTATAAATATGATATTATAATTGCTCTTGGCATCATTTGATTTCAATAAATGTCGCAACAAAATAATGATCACCGCGTGCAAGACGGCGGTGGTGAGGAAGGAGGCACGCCAGTTGCTCTGCGTCGTAATATATCGCGCGAGTCGGAAGGAATTTGGTTTCCAGCCTTAGATTATATACATGTCTAGATTGAGCAATGCAAACAAACGACGCGCCGAAAACGTCCTCACTTTACGTGATATGTGTGAGTACAGCTCGTGTACTTATTGTAGTCAAACTGTCAAGGTGTGCGTGTTTAGGGATACCTGCTCCAATTCTTTCTCCCATTATTTAATATGATAAAGATTAAATAAAATAATTATTTTTTAAAAATGAAATATACCTATAATTTGTAATAATTAAAATATGATAATTACTACTGAGGATATAAAAACTACTATTAAATAACATAACTTATCAATGAAAAGTGATCTTGGTGTTATTATACGGTTTTCCCACATAATTTCGACACAATTTGACAGCACAATCCGGCATAATTTTTTTTTCGTGGGCTTGTTATCCACTAGTGACTCAAATGACACTGACGTAGGTGAGAAGCGAGTGTACCAATTTTAGTAGACTTTTTTTGAGCCGTTCGGGACGATTCAATGTGGTTTCTAGACATGTATATATTTATATTATTATTTATAACTGGGATTGGTGCCGAGGTCGGCCCTTGCTACGTCGACCAGTGTTGGTCCATTGTAGTTCCCTTAAGGTGAAATTAAAGTTCTCCGCTTAGTCCTGTTGCTTCCAGGAACTTCCAGATTTTCTGAGCGGAGAGCTTCTGTATCTCTTCCGGTTGCATGATATGTTACCCCAGAAAGACACTTCTGCGGTGCATGAGTGGTCCGCACGAGCAGAGGATGTGCATAGCAGTTTCCTCTGACTCATGGCATAGTCTGCACATTGCGGACTGACTGAGGCCGAGGGTAAACATATGTTTATTGAGTTTGCAGTGGCCAGTAAGTATTCTGGTTACCGCACTAGTTTTATACTTGTTGAGTTGGAGCAACGCTTTTGTAAAGGTTTTGCGATATCCCTTAATTAGCGCTTTGGAGTGAGTTTGTCCAGAGGCGGATTGCCACTCTTTAAGTGCTTTGAGATTGCAGTCATGTTTGAGAATTGAATAGGCATGTTGTTTGGCAATGCCACAAAATGGCTCAGGGCCACATTGTGGGGTTTCAGCGCCCATTTTTGCCAATACATCTGCCTTTTCATTCCCATCTATACCTGAGTGACCCGGGACCCATCTGAGGATAACTCTGTTGGATGCACCCAGGACGTTCAGGTTGTCTATGCAGCTCTTAACCAACTTGGAGTTGGTCTCAAGAGAATTTATAGCCAATAGTGCTGCTTGGCTATCTGAGTTGATGTAGATGTTTTGGTTTCTAAGCTTTCTCTCCAGAATGACTTTAGCACATTTATTGATGGCTAAGACTTCTGCCTGAAAGATGGTGGCCTCCTTACCTAAAGAAAGAAGAGCCTTACTAATGTCACTAATCATTTAGAGATTTTAATTTATTAAGTTTTTACATTTTATTAAGTTTACACACTTCACCCGACCGTTCTGCAACGTTTTACTTACCGATACCAAGACTTGATACAAACATACATTTACTTTTTTTTAATTTTTGTTAAATAAATACTTGAACTTGTTTTTAAATTTACTTTACTGACTTACACAAAAATTGCGTTTTGAAATTAAAACGACGAGGACAATTAGAAGCTCGAATTGATTCGAAATTGTATGAGCAGTTAGAGGATGAAAAGAAGTACTGGCGCAATGTTTTGCTTAGAGTAGTTGTCGCCTTTAAATCTCTAGCTACGCGTGGACTGTCATTCCGTGGAATTTTATGATGATTTTAGAAGCAATAGCTGAATTTGATCCGATTCTGGCAAAACACATAAAAAATTTTGGTAATCCTGGCAAAGGCAATACGTCTTTTATGTCTTTTACAACATATGAAAAAGTTATTAAAATAATGGGAGCCAAAGTCACATCAACGATACTTGAAGAGCTTCAAAGGGCTAAGTACTATTCCTTTATCGTAGATTCGACCCCCGACAACACGCATGTCGATCAGCTGTCATTAATCCTGCGATTTGTTAAAGACAATGGAGACCCAGTTGAAAGATTCATATGCTTTATACCTAATACTGGTCACAAAAGAGGGGATATGCTGTTAAGCGTAATAGAGGTTTTCAAAAATCTTAATATCGATATAAATAGTTGCAGAGGTCAATCCTATGATAATGCAAGAAATATGTCTGGCCAGTACAATGGTCTACAGGCCAAGATAAAACAAAAATGTCAATATGCGACATACGTGCCTTGTGCAGCACATTCCTTAAACCTTATTGGCACATCGGCAGCTGAATGTTGCTTAGAAGGTACAAAGTTTTTCGGGTTGTTGCAGAATCTGTACGTATTTTTTACAGCATCAACGGAGTGCGCAAAGATACTGCACGATTTCTTGACAGCACCCAAAAATGTAACATTGAAAAGCTTATCCCTAACGAGATGGTCAGATAGGGACGATGCTTGTTCTAATTTGTACATAGAAAAAAAAAGTAAAAAAAATGTAAATAATAACCTAACTAAGTTTTTCACTATTAAATGATTCATTTTTAAGATTGTTTTTTCATTTGTTATTTGATACCACATAGTTTTATTTGGTTTACACCTATTACTTGGTTTGTTTTTCTTAAATACTTTATCTTCACTTAATAGGGCGGCAAAACTAAATGGCCTGGGGCGCCAAATCTGTAAATACGCCTCTGATCATATCACATATCACAAGTGCTGTTTCACTGAGATCATGTCATCCAAACTAGGTCATGTTTATACCAATAAACATAATATCTCTGAACACCGTAAATGTACAGCTATTGAGATCGATATTAAACATGCAGGTTTGCAATCACATGAAAACTACGCTCATAATCGGATCGGATCGGAATCACCTATTGTGTAGTTAATTTTTTTCTAAGAACATTTTAACCAGCTATAAGTATTTTTTGCAACAAAAATCTCAGCGGGAATTTATTTTTTCTATGAAAGTTAACAAAAATAGTATATATATATATTTTTTAATTTTAGGTCGTAAAAATATCATTATTCAAATAGGACTTAATGGTTTAGACTTTAGATTAATATAACAAATACTAGTAATAATATAAAATCGCAAGTTATAATATAATTTAAAATGACTAATCTGTGATTCGCATTGACTGAGATAAGAATATTATAATGGTCGTGCTTATCGCGTGCCATATCCATATTTATTATACTTACTTATATAATCATTAAAAGTCATAAAGTAGGTACAGTCTTCGCTACAATAAATTTTATTGCAAACTTTCTTACTTTTTCTGGATATGGTCATATACTATAATATATACAAATATATGTATATGAACTTAAATCATTTAAAGTATTTTAATATTTAAACAACGAAAGGATAACATATGAAGACATCAAATACTTACCTAAAAAAATTTTTAGAGGAGTTATCTTTAAGGACACATACTTTTCATTTAACACACATAATATGCTAAATTTATTTCATATACAAAAAGTGTGTAGCGAAAGCAATAGAATGTAATACGAACGTAGTAAAATAAACAAATATAAAAATCATACTAAATTTCATTAAAATCTGTGCAATGGTTCTCTCTTGATACGGTCACAGACGAACAGATAGACGATCGTATTTATATATATAACTAGTGGAACCCGCGGCTTCGCTCGCGCTAAATCTAGGGACGATCCCGAGCGAAGTGAGGGTGAGTCGCTTGTTAAGATAAACATTTCCATCATACATTACATATGTATAACTCTAGCGGTTTTGGCAGCGCACGCCAGAATAGCTCGCAGATGGTAGATTTTTTACTACTTACTTGATACTTATCGTCATATTTTGGACAATTCACACAATATCTTTATAAATTGTAGCCTATGTGATATTCTGATGTATAAGCTATATTATTGTAAAGTTTCATTAAAATCCATTCAGTAGTTATTACGTGAAAGAGTAACAAACATCCATACATCCATACTTACAAACTTTCGCGTTTATAATATTAAGTATAGATAATAATGACTATTTCAATTAAATAAAAATGGAATAAACAGATTCGACTTCATTAGGATTTTAACATTATATGCAGGGCCGGATTTAAACTCAATGCCGCCCCTGGGCACCGGAAAAGAACCCGCCCCAATATTTTATTTCTCAAAATTAAAATCTCTAATTTATTGCAGAATCTTTAATATATGTTACATATTCCAAAAACATAAATAAATACTTGTTGTTTTTCCTAACAATTATAAATTTTGCATCAATTTTAACATCAATTTTTTGACAGGCAAACACGCCTAACTTTATGTATTGCGAATTGGTCGATTAAATCTTCGCAATCTAAACGTTGAAGTACGTCGGATTCGATGCATAGAATAGCTAAGTTAGTATATTAGCAGGGGCGTAGCTTGCCCTTGATGGACCCTGTATCAACATTTAGTATGTGGCCAGTATAGTCAACCAGTGCTTTTTTGGTCATTTTTTGTAGTCTCAGAAAAATATGGATATAATATTTTTGAAGAAAAATTTGCAAAAGTAATAAATAATTAAGAAAAAAGAGGTTTAGTTTTTTGCAAATATCTCAAAAAGTAATCGAGATTTTTGAAATCTAAAAAAAGATTCAAAAAGAGGAGGAAATTTCCTAAAAAAGAGCCCTTACTCCCGGACCAATTTTGAAAAAAAAAAACAAGTTTTACTTGCAAAACTTGAAAAAGTTATAAACAATTAACTAAAGAAAATAGGGGTTTATTTTTTCGCTAATATCTAAAAAAACCAATTGATATTTTTAAATCTAGAAAAAGATACAAAAAGAGGTGGAATTTTTCAAAAAAAACAGTTCTTACTTCCGGAACTATAAGACCAATATTTATAATTTCCTACGGCCGAAAACGAATGCTCTGGCTCGCAAGCCACATCTACTTTTATCATTAAAAATATTTAAACATATATCTTTACCAACATATTATGTTGGGACATTATTAACACAAAAAGTACTAGACCAATTTTAACCACTATAAAATTTAACTTTGCAATTTTTATAGCGGGACTTGATGTTTTTCAAAGATCTTCATACCATTCCGAATCAAATGACACCTCATTCTTATTTCTCCGAGACTGCTCAAAAAAGTTAACAAAACGCACTATAAATACTTTACAAAAAATTTCAATTTCGTATAATATTTTCATTTTTCCCGGGAAATTAAGCGTATGGCCTTAGAGTTCAAGTGAGATTTTGAATAGCACTTTATGAATTTTTGCTTACATGGGTTGGGAGCCCTTTACCCCCGGGGCCCCGTATAATTGATACGGCTGATACAGCGGTAGCTACGCCCCTGTATATTAGCAGTCATTGTAGAACGTAACAAACAGAAACTATCTTTTCAGATTTTGTCACGAATTAGCATTCGAAACGTCGCGACGTCCGCTCAATTTTTTACGTCCGTCGGACATGTTTGTCAATTAATTATATATTTATACTCAAAATTAAAAAAAATATTAAGCACTCGAGTTTACTAATTAGGGGCCATTCATTTATTACGTAAGACAATGTATGGGGGGAGGGGGGTCGAACATGTCTTATGTTTTCTTACAAGGGGGTGGGAGGGAGTCTCGATAGTTCTTCCGTAAGATAAAAAAGCGCAAAGTTAAAATTATACTTTGAAAAAGCGCTGGCCACCGAGCGGCAGGTACATCTGTACCTTTAAAATTATAAATAAACACTTCAAAAATTGTTACTTTGAAAAATAAACATTAAAATAAACCAAAAGTGTATTCATTTTTTCTTACGTAATAAATATTAAACAGGGGGTCGGCCTATTCTTATTTTTTCTTATAATAGGGGGGAAGGGGTCTAAACCTAGCGAAAATAGTCTTACGTAATAAATGAATGGCCCCTAAGACTAAAAAAATTTTTTTGCCTTTCAAAGTTTTGCCGCCCTAAAAAATTTGCCGCCCTGGGCACTCGCCCCGACTGCCCCTAGTGTAAATCCAGGCCTGATTATATGTATAGTATAGAATACGCACACAAAACCGTTTCTTTTTACTAGATAATAATTAATAGATATATAATAATTTGTTTAATGTTATATAGTCATAAGTCGCCTAATAAAAAAAAATAGTATACTTAAAACAACTTAGTGATAACACATCAATAATACAATTTATTTTATTATCATAAATTCATTTCACTCAAATTCATCACACATTTCATACAGGTGGCGCAATAAATTCTTGCAATATGTAATTAAAAGTTTGCATGTGATTTTTTTAAATTATATCCGTGTAAATTACATAGCTAATTTAGTCTATTATCGTTTTTTCCTTTAGCCTTCGCTGCTTAATTTGATACTTAAAATAAATTGAGCCATGTGATATGGAACGCGATTGCTTCTATTGTTTCCTTACTACTTACGGAGGATTCCACTAACCGATCTGTGGTTTTCCTTAGCCACTATAGTAAGTAGGATTCTAATTCCTTACTTCATTTGACATTAGATTTTTTACTAGTAAGTAGAGATAGCACAGTGGTAGCTCAGCGGTAACGCGTTCGCTTGGATAACCCAGTGATGCGGGTTCAAATCCGGGTCTCGCAACTCTGATATTTTCATGTGCGAATCATTTATATTATGATTACCACTTGTCTTTGGGTGAAGGAAAACATCGTGAAGAAACCTGCATGTATGAGAGAACCTAGCAAGTTTTCGAAAGACATGTGAAGTCCGCCAACACGCACTAGGCCAGCGCGGTGGACTATGTCCTAATGCCCGTGTATTGAGGGAGGCCCGTGCCCACCAGTGAGACGTTGAGAAGGGCTGATAATGAAGTAGAGATAGAGATTAGAGAGATACTTGAATATAAGCGACTGGGATTCTTTAATAGGTTATTCGAATGCAACGCGACTCGTGGGAAAAATAATGTAAGCATGTAATCCTTATCGACGGTCTTGCGCAAAAAATTGACAAAGTAGACGAACGAGACAGGCGTACATACGTATAATAATAATAATATATCTGCAAAAAAAATTGTAATTCGTAACGGACAATTATTTAACCTTTTTATGATGGAAGTCATATTTAGTTCATACACAAGTAGGTTTATGTCGCACTTCTATTACTTTCAAATTCCGATGGGACGATTATTGGATTCGATCAATTTGAAATCAAGCGCGGGAACTGAAGGCTTTATGAATTAAACAAAATTCTGTATAGTGATCTTATTGCTGAGTTCAACATTTAGAGCAATATTTATTACAAGAAATATCAAAGGAAAAAATAAGCCAAGCAGTGGTAAGCAGCTAACAACTATTTAATATTCTATCGTCGACGGTAGCAAACCCAGCCCGCTTCGCTTAAGTAAAAATAAATTACATAAACGGTTTTCATAATTTTCTAATAAAATAAAAGTAACCTAAGTTACTCCTTATAACATTAGCTAGTTCCGTGAGTTTAATTCCGTCAAAATCGGTCCAGCATTTCAGAGATTAGCTGAAATAGACAGACTGCTGAGATAGAAAAAAATGTTTTTTCATGCAAGTACCTCTATATACTTTCATATACATTTAGTAAAAAGCTGTTAATTCTAAATTACAAACGGACACTTTTATTTATATGTACTGATGTACATATTTTGAATTCATAGCAGACTCATATGGGTGGACATCACTGACTGATATGACACATATCACATTTACAAACGTTTACAACAATATTTGCATTGTTAAAATATTTATTCTGCACGTGAGTCTCGCGACCTCTAGTAGATGTCAAAAATAAATAACAAGTCTTCTCTTAGTCCATATTAAAAAAATAGATATTTAATAAGTACTAATACCTATCTTAAAGCATACAAGATGTATGACTAATAAGAGTGCAAAAGTTAAAAACTAAAAAAATCCTGGGACTTATTAAAATAATAAATTTCATTATTATTTAACTATAATTTTAATTTTATGATGTATATAGGTATGTATACTTTACCTTTTTCCATAAGCTCTGCAGTTTCCTGAGGCTCGTTTTCATCATCTGGCGCTTCAGTTGTCGTGCTGACGCTTGTTCGTGACTATAATAATTATATGTAATATTTGTTACAAACATACATATTACTATAATATAATGTGTGAAAGTTTTGTAGAGTTCTTTCTTCACAATGGTATTGAGTAATACCTAACTTTAACCAATAACTAATTAACACCACCTTGGTTTGAACTGGCCTAATCTATAGATGGGGAATAGATATTAGATATTCCATCGATAGAGGAATCCTATCGGTTGTCGAAAGAAAATAATGATATTACTAAAGTCATGAAGCAGCGCATTAGATTCATCATGTTTACATGTATTCAAAATAATAAAACAAATACTCAAAGATCTACGTAACGATCGCAATGTTAGAATTAACAATTGTATGCTAAAAGGAACATTCTTAGAATAACTCGTAACAATTTTAAAAGTAAAATTGTTATACGGGGCAGTTTGTACGATAATTGATTTAAATAACTAATTTACTGAATTAAATTATTTGATTATTTTTATTATCATCGTTTTAATTTATTTTAATTGGGAATGTTCACTAGATTATTGAAGTTTTACATGTTAATGTTACTTGATATTTAAATGAAGCAGAAGTAGTTCTCGAATATGACTTAGATTAAGTATTGTTATGTATTGTTTAATTTAATGATTGATATTGATTTTTCCCTTATGTTTATTGTATTGTGTAAAATAATCATATAATTATGTTTAAGGCGTTTCGAAATAGATAGAAAATAAAAGTTAATTATCGTTTTAATGTTTTTACATACGAGTATGCATTAAATAGGTAGGTATATGGTAGATAAAATTTTGAAGTGTCAATAATTTTTAATTAAGACTTTCTGTAGAGAAGTAAAAGACATACGTATCAATATAAATTGTAAATATTACATTAAAACATCTTATTATATATTATATGGTTTTTTCCAAAATTTTCATTAACCGATTGTACATGATTTACGCGAGTCTCCTTACGAAACGCCTATTTATGAATGGAACTAACTATAATTATTATTATCAACAGAAAACCGGCAGGTACGTATTTATAAAGAAGTAGGTACCCACTCCAAATCCCTACATTTCACAAAAGAATTTACCTGAACTGATATAGTACGTTCCCTGTGTGTCTGAATTCGAATAGCTTCTTCAGTTTGCTCTGGAGTTTCTTCATCTTGCAGTAATTCTTCGAACAGCGGAGTCTTTGATAGTTCTTCGAAGCTGCCTTGCGACTCTAATTCCCCCTGTTCAAATTATTATATCATATATTATTAAACTTATACTGTTTTAAAATGTTTCATTCTGAAAACAGATCAATACTAAAACTATTAAAAGCGTGGAAATAAGGGTAACAAAATATTTAATATTTATATTCCTTAAAAGTATAAATATTTATTGTTGCATAGATATAATATTTTTCCTATTAATCAGCGTTTCATTCTTATTTGTATTGTATTTGTCAAGTATTCATATTAACTTATGCGTAGCGTGGTTGATACCTGAATAAAAGTAAGTAGCAACCGAATGGGCCGGCACGCCCCGTATAGTTCATAAGTACCACTCTCTCACAGAAGACCGGCGTGAAGTGGCAGCTATGCTGTCGCGTTTCGTCCGGTGAGTGAGAGTCCGGGAGGCCCACTCTCCTTCCCCCCTCCCTCTTCCCTTCATCCTCCACCTTCGTTCCCCCCTCCCTCCCACTTCCCTCCCTCCTCCATCCCTCCCTTTCCTGAAAGGCCGGCAACGCATCTGCAAGCCTGGCGTGCAGATGTCCATGGGCGGAGGTGATCACTTCCCATCAGGTGAGCCTCCTGCCCGTTTGCCCCCTTTTTACCATAAAAAAAAAAAAAAAAGAATCCATAGCATTGCATAATAGGTATATTAGATAAGAGTTTTACGTAGATACCTAATTATGTAAAAAACAATTGCTTAAATTATCTACACACATTAGTACATTAATTCGAATTTCATTTCATGAATTCGTAAATAATTAGATACATAGTGAATATGATGTGTTAACAAAATTATGTATTTTTGTTTCTTTCCACTGGAATTGTATTTCTTTTCACAGGAGTAGGTATCACTTTCGACCAAATCATCTATGTATGTAGATCCAGTAAATATCAAGCCTGTAAAGTGTAAAGTATGAAATCCTGTCTGGCAATGAATGTTCTGGTAACCAGTTCCTTACAATGAAAGGGATATACATATTAACAATAATAAACGTGTCGCTGCGAAAATTTTTGTTTCTTGTTATTTGAAAAACCATTTAAAGTCGTACTTATAAAAGATATAAGTAGGTATTTTAAATAAAAATATCTTTTCGAATAAAGTAAAGCCATATATGTAGATCTAGTTTTATAATACTCGACTTGAAAACTTCTAGATTACCTAACATTGTTGGTTCTGATAACTGAGTGTTTAGATTAGGCATATTAACGTGTTTAAGCTCGATAAGGCCGCTCTAAACTATGTAGATATATCTTAACGCGAATGAATTCCTACGTAATGTGTAAAATAAGACAAATATTAATAAAAAAATGTTTTTTAAATTAGGCCTATCTTAATCACAATTGCCCGAGCTTTTTAGGTATTTGCAATCTTATCTTATTCTTAAAAATTACCTATATAATAGAACTGTACAACAGTAAATAAATCCATAATCATTATTTAAAACAAACTATGCTATTCTTTTTTAATATCTTTAATATTGGATTAAATTAAAATAAGCTAATAAGAAATACGAAGCTTTCGGTATAAAGTCATAATCACTTTGATGGGGTTTTATGTAATAATATCCCAACAAAGTTATTTATTAAGTATTTCAAGTTCGTAGAGCTTGGTACTGTAAAAAGTCTAGTAGGGCTTCCCGCAGCAGGCGCGGTCGCAGCCTGAAATTTTGGAGGGGGTCACTCAATACACATTATTGCACAAGACACTATTTTTTTAACCGACTTCAAAAAAGGAGGAGGTTATATGTTCCATTGTAGGTATATATTTTTTTATGTATGTTCACCGATTTCTCCGCCGTCTGTGGGCCGATTTCAAAAATTTTTCTTTTGTTCGGTAGAGTATAGCTCCGAGGGTCCCATTGTCACCAAGTCAGATTCTGATGATGGGATCCCAGGGAAATCGAGGGCAACTCTCAAATTTTATAGGCACCTATTAAGTTTTTGATATATTTTCTAAAGATGTTCAAGAATTTGTGTCTGAAAATCATTATTTCATGTGGATGAGCTGATGATGGAAGGTACAATTCCTCGACGGTTCTTTTTATGTTTGTTCATTAATTTCTGCGTCAAATGTTGGCCGATTTCAATTTTTTTTGTTCGGTATACTTCCAAGATATTCGCATTATCACCAAGTCAGGACCTGATGATGGGATCCTAAGGAAATCCAGGGCAACTCTCAAATTTTATAGGCATTTATTACGTTTTTCATATATTTTCTAAAGCTGTTCAAGAATTTGTGATGATGTAAGTTATATCTCCTCAACGGTTAGGAGTTGAAAGAAAATTCTTTTAATATTATACGTACTTATGAACCGATAGTCGCATTCCTTCAATATATTAGGTTGATCTGATAGTAGAAGATACATCTTATTAATTTATATTGGAGCAGTAGTTTAGTTAGCCTACCAATATTATATTTAAACAAAATATCTAATTTCCACAAAAAAATTAAAAATAAATTATTTTTTAACAAAACGTTACAAATCGAAACTAAAAACAGAAAAAATAATTTTAATTACTTAGTTATTGTTGGAGTCGGTGCCTGAGTTTTGAAGTCGGTTTTATACATTACTTATAAAACAAATGGAAGTCGTCTTTTTGTATTTGCGAATCGGGTGATAATATTTGACTTTGAGACGTCTATTCTAGTACTATTTCCGGGTAAATGTTTAGAAGAGCTAAACCTGTTAATCGCTCTTCTAACATGTTTCATCATGTTCATAAAAACACCACTAGATGTCAGCAAACTATAAATTTATCGCTGTTAGGCTATAGCTAGAAATTTCCTTTTATTATTTGGCAATTTTTTTAAGTTTTTCAATTTGACCTTATACTTTGGGGGGGGTCATGTCCCCTGTGACCCCCCCCTTCGGACCGCGCCTGTCCCGCAGCCGTCTCTGAGAATATAGTTACAAAAATATATACTACGTTAAAACGTCCATATGAATCGATTATTATTGAACCCGAGCGTAGCGAGTGTGAGTCAGTAGTCAAACCTATACATAGTATAAAAAACAAAGTCGCTGTCTGTTTTCGTATGATAACTTGGCTAACGCTGGACTTTATACAGATGCATCAAAACAATATCCTAAAATAAATATCATCATTTAAAAGACTTAAAGAATTTTCCACGATATGTTTATATCCAAAAGAACGCTAGCAGTAACTGTTTTTATCTATTTTTGAATAGCGACGCACACGAGCGACGCAAAGGTACGTCACTAGTTCATTAATACATGTGATGACTGATGGCCCGGAAGAAATAACCTTTAAATGATAACATTATCTCACCCACTATTGTTATCGTGTTTGGCTGGGTTAGTTATAATTTTTAGTCACATTCCACATACTTAGTTATATCCTCTTATGACCTTGTCCTCTAAGACTTTGTAAGATTACAATATTATAGTTATTAGGTTAATTTTACTTACATTTCGTAGTATGATAATCTTATCCGCCGATTTGAGATGGTGCAGTTGATGGGTAACAAGAATTCGTGTCGAATGTCGGAGGAGTCCCATGACGCATTCTGATACCAAATGCTTGCCAACATGAGTGTCTACGGCAGACAATGGATCGTCGAGAAGATAGATGTCCGCCTATTGAAAAATATATTATCATATTAACAAGAAGGAAGAATATAATATATCTATTTTTTTAGTATAATGTTCGCTATTTGTACTTTTTTATATATTTGTAAGACAATATTTATTAAATTACATTATTTAAAAACTGATGATTTTATGCTTTTTTCTAAAGAACAATAAATCGTATTGTACGTGGCTATAAGATTCTAAGTCCTATACAACTGGCGTAATAGTAATTGCAGAGCACATGCGGAAATGCCTCTGTGTCTTTCAACAAAAATATATGAAAATGTTCCAGTTTTTGTTTATAATGGCTGTTTTATCAAAGTTTTTCACCCCAACACGCGCAACGTTGACACAGCTGAGTGTTGATATTTTGCTTTAGTTATCGATATCGATAGAACTACTTAAATGTACCACGGCGCACAGTGGATCCATATTGAAAATTAGTGGACATAGGCAACAAAGTTCCAATATCGATTCGATATTTTTTTATGTGATTCTTCATAATATTCCAGACAACTTTTACTCTTGTGAAATTTCTTCTAAAGTTGATCTTTTGTCTGAAAAAAAATAAATTAGATTTTTTTGTATGGAGCGAATCACGTTTATTTTTTTTTCTTCAATTGTACGAATATGTTGGGTGTATGGCGTGAGTATATGATAGCTAGGGTCATTCTCTATCCACAAAAAAATATATCAGCGCCGGCCATCCGCAGCCGCGCGAGTAATCATTCGGTAAAAAAACAATATTTTCTATGAAATTTTTTGCCTTTTAAAATCAATTTAAAGTATATTTCTGTCTCACTTGGCTGTTTTCACCTTCTTTTTAATTAAATATGTAGTTTTAATAGCACATAGGTACTCACAACTAGTAATTCTAGCAGTGGTTTAGTTATAATTGCATGTTATCGGTGGCACCTGCATTGTGATTGATGTCTCATTTGTTTGTGCGCTCGGCTAAGTGCATAACAAACGAGTCACTGAAAAATAATTGTCTCAGATTGGATGTTATTTTTTTAACTACCTGCACATTATCTATTGTTATCGGTGGCACCTGCATTGTGATTGATGACTCATTTGTTTGTGCGCTCGTCTAAGCGCATAACTAATGAGTCATCGAAAAATGCTCGTCTCTGATTGGCTGAATAATTTTCAGTCATGTTAATATGTTCACTACTTGAGTAATAAACACTGATTATAAATACAAAGACATTCATTAAGTCCCTCTAGTTTCGCTCTTGTTGCCTATTTGTGAACACAGTGAAATACTTTTATTTTTATATTTACTTTAGAACTATGGCTGGATATTGTACAAACCTAGATCTTTTTGTGAAGTTAAGAAGTGGTGGTGATCTGAAAAATTATACGTTTCTATATGAAAGTATAATTTCTGTTTTGAATACTACAGTTTCTGAAGAAGACAAAAACCTAATCAAGAAGTTCTGTCGGGTTTTTTTGTGTAAATCTAAATAAAAAGTGGATAGAGTCAAGTAGAAGTCAAAAAACTTTTAAGAATCGTGTAGTCGCAAGTGGTTGGAAAAAAACATCAACTGGCCTGTTTGTGACAGTGTTGACCTGAGAAGTGAGTTTGGCTTTTCGGAGCCTTATCTGAGCCAGTGGATATGAATTCCCATGTTCCTAATCTTGCAGTATGTACTACGGAAACGGGAACATCTACAGAAAAGGAGCACAGAAAACCGTTCGAAGACTTAAGTAATAAGAAAAAAAAGACGTTCTACTTCCATAGTAGAAGAAAATTCCGAGGAAGAGTTACAGCACTGGTACTTAACAAACTTGAAAGACAACGGCAAAACGAATCTGGCAAAAGTGGTCGAATACTTTTCCAGTAATCCAGAAACGCTATACGAAGTACACGAGCGACTATTCAAAAAGCAGAGCCTAAGTACTGTCTCTGAAGTTAAGTGTTTAGCTCTTTATACATCACTTGACCACACTGTGGAGAAAATTTTACTACATGTGAATTCTGTTGATAGGTCTCAAAATGAAGAACTCAAGTTGACCTGGAAATGGGGGCTTGATGGTTCTTCGACGCAGAGTAACTATAAACAGAAAACGTCAAAAACAGCTACAGAGTTCGGTGATTCATCAGTAGTCATGATAAACATCGTCCCTCTTCGGCTAGTGTCTGGCTCATCATCTGGGAATGAAAATATAGTTTGGGAGAACCCCACACCTTGCTCAACTCTGTACTGTCAACCAGTGAAGTTCACTTTCACTTCGGAGACAGCTGATTTTATAAAATCTTAAGAGTCGGAGATGAAAAAACAAATTGATGAACAAATATCTACACAGTGTGGAAATATTATTGTATCACATGAATTGAATATGACCATGATAGATGGAAAAGTGGCCAATATTATTGCTGAAGTACTATCATTTGCAACGTGTCCCATTTGCTTTGCAAAACCAAGCGAGATGAATAATTTAGACGCTTTGACTTCCAGACCACTTCGTGAAGAATTTTACAAACAAGGAATTTCTTCACTGCATATGAAGATTCGGTGTATGGAATGTCTTCTCCATATATCTTATAATCTAGATTTTCAACGATGGACAGCTCGAGGCGAACATATGGCTTTGAAACAAGCTAAAAAAATACCACGCAACAAGAGTTTCGTGAGCAAACTGTAATGCTGATTGATATAGTCAAACAGGTATGTATTTAGTTTCCATCAGGGCTGGGAATATGACAAACAGCCCTTTTCAGGGCTACAATTATTTCACAATTTCCTTTCGATCATACGTAAGATAACTTATACTATACTTTATATACGCTTGATTATGTAGATAATGATTATCAACGTCCTGCCAGTAAAAAATCAAACTATTTCACCTATATTTGACAAAATTAGTATAACCAGAAACTTATTACTATATTTATTTTACAATAGATAACGTGCAGGTAGTTAAAAAAATAACATCCAATCTGAGACAATTATTTTTCGGTGACTCGTTTGTTATGCACTTAGCCGAGCGCACAAACAAATGAGACATCAATCACAATGCAGGTGCCACCGATAACATGCAATAATAACTAACTAACTTCTGCCAGAATTACTAGTTGTGAGTACCTATGTGCTATTAAAGCTATATATTTAACTAAAAAGAAGGTGAAAACAGCCAAGTGAGACAGAAAATATACTTTGAATTGATTTTAAAAGGCAAAAAATTTCATAGAAAATATTGTTTTTTTACCGAATGATTACTCGCGTGGCTGCGGATGGCCGGCGCTGATATATTTTTTCGTGGATAGAGAATGACCCTAGCT
Organism: Boloria selene; assembly: GCA_905231865.2. Taxonomy (NCBI): domain Eukaryota; kingdom Metazoa; phylum Arthropoda; class Insecta; order Lepidoptera; family Nymphalidae; genus Boloria; species Boloria selene. The sequence continues at coordinate 8,502,558 of HG993133.1, forward strand.
ATCATATACTCACGCCATACACCCAACATATTCGTACAATTGAAGAAAAAAAAATAAACGTGATTCGCTCCATACAAAAAAATCTAATTTATTTTTTTTCAGACAAAAGATCAACTTTAGAAGAAATTTCACAAGAGTAAAAGTTGTCTGGAATATTATGAAGAATCACATAAAAAAATATCGAATCGATATTGGAACTTTGTTGCCTATGTCCACTAATTTTCAATATGGATCCACTGTGCGGCGTAAAGTATTCTAACAAGCATAATAATCATATCACGTCAATAATATATTTTATATATAAGAAATAGGAATTCATGTTTTAATCTTTTGTTAATTATAGATTTGAGAATATCGACATCCTGTACGTAATCACTAGCGGAGACACCTAAAGACACGCTTTTATGGCGCTGACGGTCGCAATCAGCTGACGAGCTCATGTTATCTCTTTCAGGTACCACTTGCAAAGTTACTTAATTGTGACAATAAGGGGTAAATATTCTAACGATTTTATTTTAGCACAATAATGCAATATTTTGGTAGAGGTTATTTGTTTGAGTATTTGGAACAAAATTTATTTATATTGAAATGTTATATTTTGCACTAAAACGATTTTAAGTTTTGTTCGAAATGAACTAAATTCTAAAATAAACGATTTGATAATGATTTGTCATTATTATTGCACTAGGAGTACATACGACTTCACTTGGCAAATAGATCACGTTTGTTGTTTTGTTTTTAGTATTTCTGTTTGCCGCTGTAAAGCGGCAAACAGAAATACATCATCTGTGAATATTTCAACTGTGTAAATGTCACGGTTTATGAGATACAGCCTGGTGACAGACGGAGACGGACAGCGCGGCGGAGTCTTAGTAATAGGGTCCCATTTTACCCTTCGGGTACGGAACCCTAAAAATGGGGGTGGGTGTAGGAGGTTGAAAAATACTTAACGTCCTATCCTCTTACCAAAAAATGTACAAGAAAATCATATAAATTGATCGAGATGTTTCGGAGAAGGGCGACCACAAACACCGTACGAGATATTTTTCTATGAGATGTTATTTTTGTACTGTAGGTACAACTTTATCCTCATACGATTTATATTATCTTTAGGTATGTATAACTTGCCATTTTGAACAGTAATCTATTATCTATACTTATTACATTTAACATATCTGTCAAAGATAGTTATCTTGATCATTTGATTAGTAGGTATTATTAATAGTCGATAATAAAAGCAAATAAAGCCTATCCAAATTGCTTTTTAAATGATAACAAAGTGACATTTGCACATAATTACATATATAAAAATATTAATCTTTGTATATAATATTATGGTAATACAATTATTCGTTATCATTTTTAGCCACATTGATTGCTACAGCTATTTTAATAATTGGATACATTAATTGGGAATATGTATTATGACCAAGTGAATCTTGTATATAAGCTGGTGTAAAATGTATGATGTAAATGGCACAGTAAAATTACAAAAAGATTGGTCTTTAAAAATATTAAAAATTATTTTAAAATTACATTTAAATCGTTAGGCACTTTTACCTAACACAACAAAGGCCTTTAATAACTATTTAGGCACTACTTAACCTCTGTTTCTAACGATTTGGAAAGTTGTAAGTGAGATTCAAATAGAATCTATCTCTTGTGTGCTTTAGCTTTTTAATGTATAGGACTTACATTTCTGTAGCAGGCTCGCGCTAGACCGATGCGCGCACGCTGCCCTCCGCTTAGGCTGATACCACGTTCACCTACCAATGTTGCATCTCCTGCTGGTAGTTGTTCAAAATCACGAATCAATGCACACGCTGTTACCACCTGTATAAAAATAAAAACAAAAATAAATTGACATGAAATTGCTTTTTTTGCGTGGTATCAATGCTTTTGTCATTTTACATACAATTATAGAAAGATTTCGTCACATAAGCAGGAAAAATTGATTACAACTGTACGGCCTCAATGCGAGAAAACAATTTTAAAAGGACATGTCCATGACATGACATAACCATGTGGAACATGCGTAATAAATGTAAATGTTCGGTATAATAAATAAAAAATGTTAAATGCTGTTAATATCTTGAACTAAGCCTTATTTAAGTAATCATTAGGCATGATAATTTAAAAAAAAACCAATGTGTGTTGCAAATTGCAATCCAACGTATGTAATCATTGTCACTAGAAGATATTGTAATTTGCATGACAAAGATAATTACTTGTTCACACGCAAATTTGAAGTATTAAAAAACAACGCACAAAAAAGAATTTTTTATAAATATAAAATTAATTGATCCTGTTTTACTGAGAATAAGGTATATCAAACAATGAGAATAAATTATAATTTATATGTAGGTACAAAGTTTTTTTTACCTTTTAAATATAATGATTATCATGATTTTTACAATAAAAATATAACTGTGTAGGTATAATGTTATATAACTATTGATTATACCATCAAGACTGCTTTTGGTTGGTAGGGATTTGTTTAGTTAATTTTCAAATAAGAATAAAATCTAATAGATTCCTCACCAATAGTCTAATTGTTTTATTACAATTGAAGAACTATTAAATAGTAATAAGTAGTAACAGTTCATGAAAATAAGAACAACTATTTTCATATATAAAACTTTGTCAAAGGTAGAAATATTTGACTCAACGATTGAAAGCTCGCAAAATCTAGAAATCTACATATTTTCATATCCTAGTAATATATGTATATTTAAGCACGGACTAACAATAATATGTATTTGTAAAATATTAAATAACTTACCTTCTTATAGCGCATGCGGTCATAAGGCAGACCAAATAAAATGTTTTGACGGACGGTTGCCACAAAGAGCCAAGGCTCTTGACTTGCGTATGATATGCGTGCTCCACCGAGAGACACGCTTCCTTGTGAAGGCTGAAGTTCTCCCAGAATTACTTGTAACAGCGACGACTGTATAAGATGTGAATGCAAAAATAATAATTTTGTGGTTGTCTTGCTAGTCCATTGACTTACATAGATTGTCAAAAAATAATTAAAATAAAGTAAAAATTAACAGAATTTACGTTATGATTCATAATAATATAAATATTTTGAGTCAACGACACATAACATCTAGTTCTATGGTAAGCTTAACGGCTTGTAATACTTGACATTTGAGGAACTTCACAAATAGAAGCTTTAAATAATGACTGAACATTCCTGCTGATCACACAAATCAGCTCCCAGTGGGACTCGAACTCGTGAACGCTGGCAGTCGGCACAAGTAAGATCACCAAATACTAAGCCCAACGTGTCTCGTTAATAAATATTATTATTATTAATGTTAATTAATAGTTTACACGGAATTTTGGAAATTGAAAATAAATAAACTAATTATTATAATAGAAGTCGTCTATAGATTGTAAATAAATTAAAATTGTTAATGATTAGTAGAAATCAAAGCATGTAAACCTTGTGCAAACGATTCCACACGTAGAAATCTAGTTTCCGGTACCTACAAAGTTTTATGCAGTTTAAATATAACTATTAATGTATAAACTTAATACGATATTTCAAATACTATTTAGAATTACTTTGGCAAAATCTACTACCATAACCACGTACGTATGTAAGTTATTATAATAGCCTACAAGGCCATGTTAAACGTGCCAATAGCATCTTCTATTGGCTAGGAGTTAAATATTCAACGTTTATACTATGTCACGAAATGGTATTTAAAAAAAATCTAATTATAATTTTGAATATTCGATTTTAAGGAGCCTGTGTCAGCTGAGTACTGTTGTGAGTTACAAAAAGTAAAAATAAACTTCTTAGGGCTGTGTTAAAAAATGTAACATGTAAGAGTAAAAAAAATTAATAATCATATTGAAGGCGGATTATTTTTTTAAGGACTATTAAGTAAGTATTAAGCTACAGTACCGTATAATTCAATGTTTCGGAAACCGCTATTTACAATGAACGATTTCTCCGACAAGTACCTATAGGTAGTGAATGTGTCTAAATAAAATAAAAATTTTTTTCAAATCTTCTCTAGTATACTCAATTTTAATATCTAATATGAAATTCTTATGCCAAATTTCTTTAGGCTTGACCTAGAAGTTGATTTAAGGCTTTGAATTATTTGTCAGTGTGCCAACTAAAAAACTTAGAACTTGTCTACTTTACAAACAAACTTTAAAATGTTTTGGGCAACAAACTCCTATAAGGAACTGCCTGGCAAAGAAGCTCATTTTATGAAGAGTTAGGCACTGGCTAGGCAGAAATAAGGGGTTATATTATATAGAACATACAATATGAACTGTACTTATCTCCTTAAATTATCTGTAATACAATAAATCGTATCTGCCTTGTATGTGCTATACAATGAGGTTATAAAATAACATCATTGGTGCTATGTGACAATTTAAACATTTTTTTATATTTAAAACAATTTTTGGAATGGGCAAAATCGGATCGGATTATTTAACATACGAAATATTTATACTGAAGGAAAGCACGAATTAAATTGTTATTACTTTGCATGTTATCTGTTTCCGTACGATAATACGAATCTCAACAAATATTTAATGAAAGATGAAACATAAAGGCCATTTAAACAGCTTATGGAGAATTAGACTTCGTTTATCTCTCAAAGTCTTATTGAATAACTTAATCTTTAAATTGTAGCTTATCGTGTACCTACAAGAACGTATACCTATTTAGATAATTTTATTTTCATACGAAAATATGTAAAATAAAACAGAATTAGTGGAAATCTACGCATTTTTTAGTCGGCGACTAGTCGGTACAGCCGAGACTATATCCGGCGTAGTCGACGATTAGTATTTCGAATAACCGTCAGCTTAGTTTGTATTTGTTTTTTACTGAAATGTATATAGAAGGAAAAGCTTATCATAGATTTTAGAAAATTAAATTTTGCTTTCTAAACCCGAAAGAAGTAGGCTTCCTGTGTATAGTTGAGTAGTAACATTATTTTCAAATGAGATGACACATATAAGTAACCTTAACACTACGCACTCAAAATATTACAATACCTATATCCTATTTAGTATTATAGAAACTAAACTTAAGTAACGAATAATGGCAATGAAATATTTTTACGTTGCGCCTCGTTCTATTAATTTTTTTCACGGATAAAATAGCGTAAAGAATTCAGCTAATTTTGTAAATCAAGCTCGAACCACCTACAAATTTAAATAGACGTCAGAAAGTATCATCGAACAAAAACAACCATCTTAACTCTATTACAACCGTCAACGGTCATTTTAATTTCTCCTTTTTTTTATAATATTTACAAAAGATTTATTATCTTTTATTAGTAGGTTCTACGTAGTCGTTATAACTTCTAGTTAATTCCACGCGCGCCAAGCCCAAGGTCATGCTCACCATGAGCCATGTCAACAACAAAAATCAATAAGCATAATATGAGTAGTATTGAAGGGAGGCCGTTAATAAGGGCTGAATACAAACATACATGCATTATAAGTAATTTAATTTACTAACAGTTTTGCGAAGTACCTAGACGGTAAATAATTATTATTTAATATTATTTAATAAAGTCTACCAAATAATTGGTATAGTTTTATAATTAATACCTCCAAAACACTTGTAGATCAACAATCAGAACACAATCATTAAGCAATCAATATATTTAACAAGATTATAAATGAAATATATTAAGTATTACATAAAGCATTTATTGTTGTAAACATTATTATCGATATTGATACATACAGTACCATAATTTGTCCGGTAATAACATTAATCTGGTAAGTCAATACTTGGTGAGTCTACATAATTTCATAATATATTTGGTGAGTGAGGGAAAACTGTAATGAATATACTAAGCCTAATAATTCTCAATTTTATATATCTGGACGATAATAAATTTAAAAATATATTTAAATCACGCGCAAATCAGCCAACTGCTTGTTAGTAGTTAAATGTGTTAGAAAACAAATTACGTTAATGATTAGTAGTTAATGAGAAGTCAATAGAATACAATATACCTACATACTTATCGTCCGGTCCGACTGAAGAGGTACACAATTACGTAAAATCATACATGTTATGTACTTTGATTTTCGCTCATAACTCATAAGTACCATTTACAGAAAAACTGCATAATATAGGTATTTAGTATTGATTTTATAATGAATATTCCCTTTTCTCTTTATTTATAAGTATTTTGTATATTTTTGTTATCATTAAAATTATTTAAGATAAAATAAAGACAATCTATCTGTCTAGTAAATATCTTCAGTTCAATATAATCAGATAAGAACATTTATATTTAGTACCTATCTCATATCTGAGTGTTTGTTGCAATTGTTTATCACGATTGTAAAAATCGGCGCCTTTTTACCTTTAACTGCGGCGAAGCCAGAAGTATGTGTTCATCATGTGTATCATTGAAAATATGTGTTTGACCTGTAGGTATGTATTAGTGATGTAACGATTGTACGCATTCGCATTCACAAGTATTCGCATACTGACATTTCAATTCTCATTCGTATTCCCAAGAAACATGAGAAATTGTTGAAAATTTATTATACCTATTATCGTTGTACTTATCACTAGCATGTATCCGTATCATGTGTTACCTCATTGTTAATTACTAAATAACAGGATTAACCGATTCTGATGATTAAAGTTATTAAATTCGTCTATTATAAAAGAGTTAATTAATATTTGAGTGACATAAAGAGCCTTAATCTAATCATTTGCTAAGCATAATATAAGTAAATACATAATAGATATATTATATCTCGTCTCTCCGCACCTTTGGTGACGAGAGCTGGCTTATTTTTCAGCTAAAGAAACGGCATTGCCATTCAGCCGGGAATGCAGCCAGCATTCTTTAACTCTAACATGGCTTCAACAGCAATAATTAAGTGATTTTTTTAAATATATAATGAAGTATTTTTTACTTTTATTTTTAAATAGGTACTTTCTATTGACTTTGGTATTTATTTATTAAATAAACTATTTAATAAATAAAATTATCATATTTAATAAATACATATTATATACGATTTGAAGTAGCTTTTTTTAGTGTTGCACATCTGCAAATGAGCGTCATACTTCTGTTTTAGTTATGGATGAACTTGTTACACTTTACTATTAACGAATAATATATTATGACCTAATGTTCAATGGAATGAATTTCTAGCGTAAATGCGTCTCTGATCAGTTTTTGTAGTCCATAAATCATTTATCAAAAAAACTTGAGCCTACTCGCGTGTGAACGAAAAGTATAAATATTAAATACGACGCCAAGCGTTCGCAGTCATTTCATGATAATGACCGAGGTCAGGTTATGTTTTTTATTTCGTCGCTTTAGTTGTAGTGTAACTGAATAAAATCGCTCTAAATATTCGTACGTTAGCCGAGAGATTCCTTCGAATATCTACTACGTGAAAACTTATCTATATTCTCATTAGCTTTAGGTGAAAATTAACAGTTAATCGTATTTCTAACACATTATTTGTCTGCCGAGATTACGTAAGCGTCAGAGGCGAGTATTTTCATTTTCACGCGAGAGTTCAATAACATTGGATGCTGTGTTTCAGTCAATAATAAAAATAAAAGCCCTGATAAATTCATTATTTAATATCAATTTTAGGATGTTTTGGGTAAAAACACTAGCTTGAAAATGATAAAATATTGATAGTTATGTTTTAAATACTTTGGCAATTCTTGTTCGCTACTTTGCAAGTGATTCTAAACTTATAATGATAAAAATATATGCCTACTTAATCTCATTGATTACTGATTAGTAAGTTACCTTGGCAAATCTTGAAGTAAAATTATTTAATTAATCTAAACATAGTGGTGTAAAATGTATGATTATGATAAGTATTTAAATATTTTGTATGTGCGCATACAAGCTTACTATACTCACTTTATTCCTTTCATCTTCAAAATCAAATGTGGTGATATTTCGAATACAACCCAAATCTTGAGTTGTCAATAAGAATTACCTTCTGACTGAATTTAATGTAGCGCTAGCGGTCGCGGGTTCGAGACCCGCTGCAGGCATTCGTTGGCCACAAATGTTTGTATATCATTCATGTCTACTAGCGTCTTACTTACCACGGATTTAGATCATTTAATGAGTTTTGTAAATGATATCTAAAAATAAAAGGATTGCGTACCTTTCCTGCTCCAACCAGGCCGGTGACTCCAATAAACTCCCCAGGACGGACCGTTAGAGTTATGTTTCTTAGAGTAGGAACAATAGGCTTTGTTTGCCAACTTGCCGTCACATTTGTCAGTACCAAACCCGTTGATTTTACACTTTCTTTATGTTTTTCTACACCATTGGTTATACCGTTCGCGCTGAAGCCATTAGTCTTGATTTCATCTGGTTCCAGCTCATCTAGGGTTAAAAATTCCTAAAAAGAAATATGCTTATAAGTTTATGTAAGTTTATAAATAGTCGTAAGACAAAATACAAAAGTAATTTTAAACATAAAACATTAAGTCAATTATTGCATAAGTATACGTATTTATAGTCTAAAATTGTTTTTTTTTTTCATTTTCAATTTAAGAAAATAATACTTTGAACGATCCGAAGCAAAAATAAATATTGTTTATATTTTCTGTAATATAATATATATAATATACTAAATATAATATTCATTAATTTATAATTTATCTTAAAATAAAAATGAAAAGTTTATGTAAAAAAAGTTCTTTTAGTTACCTCTAGACGCCTAATGGATACTTTGGATTCAGCAAGGGATGCCAAGGCCATCGGGAAGAATATATTGCAAGCTAACTGAAGTAGATTATAATATTGTACTAATGAAAAAGTGATCCCTGCGCGAATGTTCCCCCCCAACAGCACAAAAGTGGTCACTGCCGCAAATAATATAAACCGCTCTGTAAACACACTGAGTGCAGTGGAAAATCCTTTGATAAACGACGTTCTCATGATAAATTTCACTTCGTACCTGAAAATACACATTACATGAAATACATTGTCCACTATAAAATTAAAATATACTATCAATAAATAATATTCATACAATATTGTTTGTTTAAAAAAAATTGTTGACAAATTTATTATATGTAATATAAAAAAATATATACATGATATTATACATAGGTATAGTAATAGTGGCATTGCTAAATGATGTATTACTCGTTATACTGTTATTAAGTCTTAAACTCTTACGGGAAATTTAGCTTTTCATCCCATGTAAAAGGATCAGCCATATTATAAGATACACCGTAATTGGTATAAATTATAAACCATTCGATAAATCAAGAACCAAAAAAAAACTGGCAAAAACTCCGAAAACACATTTTAATTTAGTAGGTAGGGAATATATAATATAGTTTGAATTAAAAAAAACTTACTTGCGCAGTTTGTCTACTAGTTTCTCGAAAGGTTGCTCCCAAGCATACATTTTTATAACTTGAACTCCATTAACTAATTCACTCATAACTTTTACCCTTTCGTCTGTACGTTTTGCTATTTTTCCTCTCAAATTACCTTGAAGATTGCTTAAATATGCTGTAAATAATAAAGGTGAACATTTGACCTTCATTAAAAATACTACAGATATACGTTTCGGGCTAGAAGGTTACATTTTCATTGATAAATTACTATTCTACCTATTACATATTGATGTATTAATACAATATTCATTTAATTTTTCAGTACTTCAATTAATACATAAAATCTTGGCTTGGATGAAGCCAAACAGAACTGGATCTGTACCAATGTTATAATTATTATTATTATTATTTAACTGGGTGAAATGTATAATACTCGAGTACGACATAATGTAGAGCAATGAACTTTAACAAGTAATGATTTATCGATATAGATATAGGTCCGTTTTTTACTTATATTATGTGACTTTATTGGCAGTAAATTTTCAAGTAAGTTTATAAATATATTTTCTTTGCTAATAAATAAAGCAGAAGAGATGGTTGGCTTGTTCGTTAGTTTCTTTCAACGCATCTCATCAGAAAAATTCATTTGAAAAATTCTATTTGTATTACCTATTATTTGGTAGTACTAATAAAAATCTGTTACGACTTTTAGGTTTTGGAACATTTATATATTTAAAATAAATTAAGCTAGCAGTGCCTCTAGCAAACACGTGACACTTTATTCTAGCGTTTGCTTGTTATAATGTTGTAAAAACAGCAGTATATATTATATGAATAGGTATATAATATTATAAATATGAAAATGATTGTATGTCCTTCTTTCATGTCAAAACGGAGTTGCAGGGTTAGAGAATGACAGAAACGTTTAATTTTCTTTTTTTTTTAAATTAAAATTATATTAGGTACAAATAAAGTTAAGTGGTTTCTAATATTGCTGAATTATATAAATTGAGTCACGAGAGTCGAATGTGCTATGAACTTCTCTGAGCATGAAATACGCAGTGCTGGTACTCGCGTTAGACTCATGATAAAACACTTGTAATTGTACTATTCTATATAGGGAATATATAAAAAAATTATAGAACTAGTAAAAATGTGTTTTTATATAAGACATTCGTCGCTTATTTTAGTTTAATGTAATTTTATTTAGTATGAAAAAAATGGTTTTGCGACTGGAATTAAAGTTTACCTTGTACAATAACTGTTTGTAAGAAGATCACGGCGAGAGCAGCAAATGTTGCCCATTTGATATGCTGCCAGACCAAATATGAGACTACAGGCACCACGATCGGCATAACCCAAATGTAATTAAGGTATAAAGCTGCTATATCAAAACGATTAACATCGTTAGACATCAAGTTAATCACCTGCCCTGATTCCGTCTTACTCAAACCGATCCGGTTCAGTTTTAATATCTTAAAAAAAGGAATAAATTATTATTTAAAAAATTACAAAAAAGAAAATAATTTGATAGCTAACCTTCATAGTTTCTTATAATTAACTGTTTTTAATAACTACTTTTATTAGGTATATCATTTATAAATAAAATAATAATAAAGCAGGATTAGACAAAAAATGTTAAAATAATGTGTTAGCAATATATAAATGTAACTAATGAGTCGACTAGTATCAAAGGCGGCAATCTGAGCATTTTGAAAAAAAGTAGTTAATGATACGGCAACTCAGATTGATTTGATTAAAAACGTTTCCCTTGGAGTATACGGTTGAGAACTAGCAATAAACCATAGTAAAAGCAGGTCAAAAACTGACATCAGCCTCAAAGCCGGCAATCTGTAAAATTTTGAAATCAAACCCGGCAATCTTACGCTGTCAACCAATCAGAAGCGAGAGTTCATTTGCGTTTCGTAACGGCCGCAGGAACATTTCGTTCTGTGAATTTTAATGTTTTCTACGTGTTTTTGTGACTTAAACTAATATAAAGCAGTGGAAGTAGTATTATGGAAAGCCACCCCCCTTTAGTAATAAATAGTTTTACACGGAAACTCAAGAGGAATCCAGAAAATTGGACAAGAAACCGGGATAAGGAATTGAAGTAAGTTTACCCGTAGGGTTGTCAATTCTTGTCATGTAAAAAATGTTGTTGTAGTATTATTATTTTTTTGTTTTAGAATCTCGGTGAAATCATTACTCGATAGAGTGTACAGCCATAATTCGAAAGCACTAAAATGTGCTACTTTAACAATGGCTCATGACATGACATGCGCATATAATTTTAAATTTAGTTTAAAAAAACTCAAAAAACTTTTTAGAGTTACTTAATTTTTTAGTTCATAAGTTAATTATAAAGATTTTTTGTAACTGCCAAATTCATTATTTTTTAATTACAATATACTATTCCAAAAAATAAAGAGTCGTTCCATGCTTGTATGACAACCCTAATTCTGGAATAACATCTATAGTATCAAAAACGGTTATCTGTGCCTTACTCAATTTCAAATACGGCATTCTTAAAAAAATAGCATCAAAGCCGGAAATCTTCAAAATTGAAATAGTATTTAAAACTGATATACAATTATTATTAGGGTAATATAGCATTAATTCATCCTGCTATTTACCTAAGATCTTATTTAAATGAGTTTTGTAACTACAAACGAGATACAAAACTAACAATCCGTTTTTTTGAATTTACCAACATTTGTCTTAAAGTCACATTGCCACCTTTGATACTAGTCGACTCCAATAACCTATTCGATCTTTTATAAGTGATAGAAGATACAAACATATATAAGCGTGATTGCGTTTCTTACCTTTCTAAACAAAAGCGAACATGCCGCTATTCTCACTCTCATTCCAGAGCAACCCTGAAGTAGCTGTAGGTGGTTTATCATCAAGGCAGTTAATATTGTAGAAACATTCATAGCTAAATTATAAATATGTGCTTTCTTATATGTGTCTGGTGTTTTATCTCCCGCAAAATATTCTATAAATAAAGCTAAAGTAAAAGGAACCAGGGGCCTACAACAAATATTCTGAATTAGTATTACGAAGGATATTACGAAGGATACACATTACTTTAGAAATTCTAAACTAAATCATACCACACGATTATAAAAAGTATGCCTGCTAAGAAGCCACACATCATGTACTCGAACCAAAAGCAGCTTATGATTGCTCTAGATAGAGAAGGTTTATTTTTTGTCTTGCGACATTTCTCCACTTCTTTTTCCCACGCTTGTTCTAGTCGATCTCCAAGACGTCCAGACTGATCTCCGCCTCGAGTTTGCCATAAGTCTTCCAATGTAAACCCTTCTTTATAGCCTTTTCTGAACAGAGGAAAGCTCGACCTGCAACAAAAGAATAAAAAACAAATGAAAAATATAATTTAACTTAAGCTTTATTTCTTTTTAACCGACTTCAATAATCAAGATCATTCAAGATGTTCTCATTGTCACCAAGGCAGCATCTGATGATGGGATCCTAGAGAAATCGAGGGCAACCCTCAAATTTTATCGGCACTGATTAAGTACCTGTTTCATATATTTTCTAAAGCTGTTCAAGAATTTGTGATGATGTAAGATGTATATCTCCTCAACGGCTAGGAGTTGAAAGAAAATTCTTTTAATATTATACGTACTTATAAACTGATAGTCGTATTCCTTCAGTATATTAGGTGGATTGATAATAGAAGGTAAATCTTATTAACGTCTACGAGTTACGTGGAAAAATAGACGTGGACAAATCTCGATTGACTATTGTTGTTCATTTCAAAACTTCGCTGACTTATTGGAGCAGTAGTTTAGTTAGCCTTCCAATTATATTTAAGAGCCCTATTACAAATCTGCACTCGGCGAGTTTAGGTATTTTGAAGCGTCGCGTCCGGACACCTGTACATTGCACAAGAAACTACGACCAAGCGATTTTGATACTTTTCCCTAAGTTTTGTATATTTTTTAGTATTTCTATAGTATAGAGTAATTCGTTATCTACTAACCCGCAAATTTTACATACAGTGCCATGGATGTAGTATGCGAAGAAACATTATATTATGAAGATGAAACCTTGATGATAAATAAGACAGATAATATTTTTTTAACATAAAATTTATTTTATTATTAAAGTTATACTTCTTTAGGCGCGTTATGAAAAATTGATGGGAGTGAAATTTTACAATGCGCGCACAGGAAGACACATAATTCTCACGGGAGAAGTTAGCTAACAGTCAACAGTTTAGAGGACTTACAACTATATTCACGATATTTATTTTCAACAATGACATGGGTGTCATTTTCGAAGTTTCTCGGCGTGCTAATTGCTAAAATGAGGTCCATTTTCAAATCCAAGATGGCGGACTTTCGGTTTTTTTTCAACAATGACATGGGTGTCATTTTCGAGGTTTCTCGGGGTGCTGATTACGAAAATGAGGTCCATTTTCAAATCCAAGATGGCGGACTTACGATTTTTTTTCAACAATGTCATGGGTGTCATTTTCGAGGTTTCTCAGGGTGCTGATTACGAAAATGAGGTCCATTTTCAAATCCAAGATGGCGAACATCCGGTTTTTTTTTCAACAATGACATGGGTGTCATTTTCGAGGTTTCTCGGGGTGCTAATTGCGAAAATGAGGTCCATTTTCAAATTCAAGATGGTGGACACCTGGTTTTTTTTCAACAATAACATGGGTGTCATTTTCGAGTTTTCTCGGGGTGCTGATTACGACAATGAGGTCCATTTTCAAATCTAAGATGGCGGACATCCGGTTTTCTAAACAATTACATGGGTTTCATTTTCGAGGTTTCTCGGGGTGCTGATTGCGATTATTAGTCCTCTGTTATCAAACAACTGTTTAAAAAAGAAATGAAAATCAATTATTCTCCATCCCTAAACTATGTAATCTGTTACCTGAAACAATTATTATTATTAATAAAATAAGAAAATAATGCTTCTAAATTATTGGGTTCATATCATACTTACATTCTCCGATTCAGTTTCTATCTCCTCAAGTGCTAGTATTGGCGGTTCGTCAATATTAATTGAATTTTTTGCAGATAACGAATCAAAAAGAACGTCGTGACCAGTAGGTATCTAAAATAAAAATAAGTTAAATTAAACCTAACCACATAACAATTTACCAATGACTTAGGGGCCATTCATTTATTACGTAAGACTATTTTCGCTAGTTTTTGACCCCCTCCCCCCCTATTATAAGAAAAAAAATGTGTGTGTGTACTTATGTACACGCGTTAGAAGTTATACTTCTTTGGCATCGTTAAATAATACATACTCATTTTCGCAATTAGCACCCCGAGAAACCTCGAAAATGACACCCATGTAGTTGTTAAAAAAACCGGAAGTCCGCCATCTTCGATTTGAAAATGGACCTCATTTGCGCAATTAGCACCACGAGAAACCTCGAAAATGACACTCATGAAATTGTTGAAAAAAAACCAGATGTCCGCCATCTTGAATTTGAAAATGGACCTCATTTTCACAATTAGCACCCCGAGAAACCTCGAAAATGACATCCATGTCATTGTTGAAAAAAAAACCGGATGTTCGCCATCTTGGATTTGAAAATGGACCTCATTTTCGTAATCAGCACCCCGAGAAACCTCGAAAATGACACCCATGTCGTTGTTGAAAATAAAACCGAAAGTCCGCCATCTTGGATTTGAAAATGGACCTCATTTTCGCAATTAGCACCCCGAGAAACCTCGAAAATGACACCCACGTCATTGATGAAAAAAAAACCGGATGTTCGCCATCTTGGATTTGAAAATGGACCTCATTTTCGTAATCAGCACTCCGAAAAACCTCGAAAATGACACCCATGTCATTGTTGAAAAAAAAAAACCGAAAATCCGCCATCTTGGATTGGAAAATGGACCTCATTTTCGTAATCAGCACCCCGAGAAACCTCGAAAATGACACCCATGCCATTGTTGAAAAAAACCGGATGTCCGCCATCTTGGATTTGAAAATGGACCTCATTTTCACAATTAGCACCCCGAGAAACTTCGAAAATGACACCCATGTCATTGTTGAAAATAAATATCGTGAATATAGTTGCAAGTCCTCTAAACTGTTGACTGTTAGCTAACTTCTCCCGTGAGAATGTCGTGTCTCGCTGTGCGCGCGCATCGTAAAATTTCACTCTCATCAATTTTTCAAACACGCCTAAAGAAGTATAACTTCAAAAAATAAGAATAGGCCGAACCCCTCCCCCCCTGTTTAATATTAAGTAAGAGTCTAAAAGAAAAAATGAATACACGTTTGGTTTATTTTAAAGCTTATTTTTCAAAGTAACAATTTTTTTAAATGTTTATTTGTAATTTTAAAGGTACAGTATCTTTAAACTGCCCGGTTGCCAGCGCTTTTTCAAAGTATAATTTTAACTTTGCGCATTGTGTTGATTTTACGAAAGAACTATCGAGACTCCCTCCCACCTCCTTGTAAGAAAACATAAGGCATGGGTGACCCCCCTCCCCCCTAAATTGTCTTACGTAATAAATGAATGGCCCCTTATGATTTGGACAGTTAGTATATCTATTAATATAAGTATTTAATAAAAAAAAATGGTAACGCATCCTCAGTCGATGATGTCGGGATATTTTCTTTATCCATTGGTAATAATAATGTTTTCTTGGCAGAGTAGTTATTCATTCTGAAACAGTCCCATTAATATTATTAGTTTTGAATAAGTAATAAATGAGAATTATATTTAAATATGTGTATAGATAAAAGTGTACCTTGCTTTATTTGCATTTCTTAGGGGTTTTTCGACTCATGCTGAAAATAACAAAATAAATATTAAAAATAATTCAATCACATAATAAGCTATAAAGATTCCATATATAACAATACTAAAAAGAATTATACTTATGTGATCAAAATTTGGTAGACGCACTATACTTCTGACGTTCGATCGATTTTGACACGAAAAAATTCAACACAGGTCCGACGCCGAGGAGCGCTCGCGCAGTACTGAGTGCAGACGGCCGGTGCGTCGCATTTTGTTGTGATTTTGCAGTTATAATTATCGTTTTTATTGAAATATTATAATAAATTCATGCTTAAAAAATATAAAATCTTTATTCCTCATGATGTAACTATTATTCTGGTACAAATTTTGCTTAATAAAATTATCGTAGACAGGAGAAATTCAAAGTTAACTTAGAGCGATTTTCGAAGTTTTTTGGTTTAGAATAAGATTTTTTTTCCATATTAAATCAATGATTTTTCAAAATTCAGAGGCCGCTACGAACTATACGACTATATAAGAGATATTATTCTATTTTTTTTATTTCATTTGTTTAGAACAGTAGTTCAATCGAGATGCTCAAAAAAGTGCTTTCGTGCATTTTATGAAAATCTGTCTCTGCAATTTTGGGTTTAATTAAAAAGTGATCCAAAATTTACAAAAAGCGAGGCCGCTACGAACTATGGCAAGAGCTATTTTGCAATATTCAATAAGTCAAAACTGTTAATGTATTTTTGTTTCTGAGATCAAGATCGCCAAAATTGGCCATCTTACGCAAAAATCACAATCGAGATGTAATATGGCTCTTAAACATAATATCTAATTTCCACAAAAAAATAAAAAATAAATTATTTTTTAACAAAAATGAAAACCGACTTCAAAACGTTACAAATCGAAACTAAAAAGAAAAGAAAATAATTTTAATTACTTAGTTATTGTTGGAGTCGGTGCCAGCTAAAGCAAAATAATCCTAATACAATTTAATTAATGTATCAATTTGTAAATATAATCAAAATATCCGTTCGAAAGTTCATTGCAAAGGCAGGATAAAACTCTCCTTCTTAGTTTTTCAGCAAAGTGTACCATAAAATGCGTGGGATTGTGTTGAGGCTCGCTTTGCTCGCCCTAATAAGGAACCTACTAGACTTTTGACAAAATGTGACCCGAAATAAAAAAAGCAAAATTGCTTCAGAGAAATAAAAAATAGCTGAAGGAGGCTTAATAGACATTGCAAAATTTGTTGGTCGTCGAGCAAAATAAATCAATACTAAAAGTCACTACTTATTCTGCAAAAAATGCGGAGTAGTCTGTAGTAGGATCTGCTTTGTGACGCAACATGACTTGAAACATTGTTACTGATATCATTAAAGTGATCACTGATCAGTGTAGGTACACGATACAGTGACTTGATCCCGATAACTTAGGAAACTTATCGAATTCAAGTCTATAAACTTGTCCTTTCAGTGTATACCCACATTTAAATGGTTTCCTAACATTTGTAATCACTATACATTATAGAAACAAAGTCCTCCGCAGCGTCTGTTTGTCTGTTCGCTTACTACTGCACCTATTTTCATGCTGTTTTCACTAATGGATAGAGATAACCCGCGGTTTCACTTACACTGAATCTAGGGACGAACACGAGCGAAACGAGAGTGAATCAGATATGTTATATATTAACCTAGTAATATAGCCTCATTTCAAATCCCTTACAACCTTCGAGTTTTAATGGTTCCTTAGATCTGTTCTAACTTCTAGCCACTATCTATTTATTGTGCATTGTTTATTTCTTTTGTAATATAGTAAGTACTGAGTGACATAATGAATAATTATATGCCAGCCGTATACAACTTTGTTAAGTGACATTATGCACGTACAAGTACATACGAGTATGTACATCTTTGTTCACTTAAAAATATATAAATTGCAAACGAAATATTTGCTAAAAAACTATAACACAAAACAGTGCGTCTTTTCAACGTTTGTGTTATAATCATTCATTAACAGTAATTACAATGGCCATGGAAACAAAACACATGGAACAATAATTTTATTAAAATCGTTATATCCCTGACATTGGTAATTAATAATTATGTGTATTTTGTAATAGTATCTATTTGAAATTTCGTCAGATGAGAAGAATAGCTAGCTAATTTAAATTCAAATAAATATTTTATAACATATAATAAGTGTTATGTTTTATAGGTACAAGCATTATATACAGATAACATAAAATATGTAGTACCACAATTTCATTAGTAGTACCGCTAATTTCGTTTGCAGTATCATAATATCGTTTGTAGTACCACAATTTCGTTTGTTGTACTGTTAATTTCGTTCGTAGTATCAAGATTTCCTTTGTAGTAACTTTTCTTCTTTTGTAGTTATTTGTATACGAAATTAACGTTACTACAAACGAAATTATGATACTACAAACAAAATTAACGTTACTGCAAACGAAATATTGGTACTACTAACGAAATGAACTCTGCTACAAGAGACCACTAATGCTTGAACGCTATCTGAACTTATGTTCCGCTAAAGTTAAAGATTTCTTTACTACTAAGTTCTAACCTCTACGAACGTTTCGTAATCATTCTTATTGTTAATAGTAGTCGCGTAGGCTTTTAAATTGAATTTATTTAGTACATATCGTTAAGGAAAATTTATTGAGACGATTTTTTTTATACGTTTTTTTATTTTACTACAAACGAAAATTTTTTTACTACAAACCACAACTAACGCTTCTTTATAAGAAACTGCAAAAACAAATTTTTTTCTTCAAAGTCGGGGGGTGACATTTTTTTTTGTCATCTATATTTTTTTTTTGGAAAAACTACAAAAGAAATTAGCTTCACTACTATCCACTACTAACCCAAATCTTCCAAAAGAACCAAAAAGAACACAATTTTTCTGAAGTCGGGTGCCAAGTTCACATAGCCTTAGAGCACGCATTTGGGGTGCGGGAGATTTCTGTTCACGCATGCCATAGGTACCGCATGCTTTATTCGTTTTCATTAGTCGGTAGGAATCGCATACGGGTTACGGGAGATATCTATTTAAGCATGCCATAGGGCCAGCATGCGATAACCGTTTTCATTAGTCGATAGGGCCCGCTTGCGGATTGTTCACTAACTAGCTTCACAGAAGAAAAAGAAAAAAATATTCGTTAACTGAGTCCCCGCACGGCGCATTACGCATGCTTTACACCAACCGATGAATTTCATTGGTTGTTAGGCTACGTGCGGGGAATACACGCATGCCGTATTGCGACCGAGATATAGAATATAGCCGATTTTCATTAGACGATAGGCCGTATTCGGGGATTCACCGCTTGCGGTGTAACGACTGAGTTAACGAGCAATGAAAATGAGCCCTCAAGATATAGGATATATTTTATTTTTTAAGAAAATATCTATACTAGCCATTAAAACATATTTAAGAAGTACGAACGGAACGAAAGCGATTCGCAAGTTCAAGATATAGAGGAAAGTTAAATAAAATAAGAATTTAAAATTAACATATTTAAACACTGATTCTAAGAAGTTTACTAGAATCTGACAATCCTACCGGAGCTAAGATACGCACATAAAGGTAATTCACTTCAGCGGGCGGTGTGCCTTGTTGGTCCAGATACTTCTCTGATAGCAGAGTGGACTGTAAAGCAATCCCTTGGGTGTATGATCTGCCTCGGCCGACCTGCCTTTGGGGCGTCATGGTTGAAAAAAAGGTGCTCTTACTGATATGGACGACTACGAAATATCTATCCCAAGCTAAGATGGGAACGAGGATAAATAAAAAAATATATACATAGATAGAAGAAAAAGTAATGATTACAAAAGGACAAAAAACATAAACTGTGCGTTTAAGAAATGAAGTTTATGAAGAATAAATAAATGACATTGTAAGTCTAAATGCACGATTTAGGTACTTAAAATTATTTTGTTACACTATGTATAAATAAACCACTAAAAAAAAAGCAATATTTTCCCAGCATGTATATTCTAAGAATTTAAGTTAAAATCAACGTTTACAGTAATACTCGTATACCTAATTCAGTTCGATAAAGTCTCACATTTTCATGGCAAAATACAAAATAAAGGCAGGACACATCACACAATAATATTTTGGCTGATAATATTATATGAGTACATAGTAGGTAAATAGCAAAGTCACTGTCTGCCTCTCTCTCTTATACCCCTTTCACTTTTTTAAACTACAATAATTACAATTTACAAAGATAGCGTTGGCGAATTCTTTAGAGATAAGTATTATGTTCCTATATCAAAACATTGTACTAAAGAATTGTAGATCTTAAAAAGACAGAAAAGTCTTTCTAATACCTATTTTCCATGAAATAGAAAATTTTTTCTATTTCGTGGATACGTCCACAAGAACGTTTTTATTAATTTAAAGAGTATGTTGCTTTAAATGTTGAACGTCACAACAACCAGCTTTATTAAACTCAATTGGTATCCACATTAATGACAACTGAATTGCTTATATAAGATCGTTTAAGCGACACAGTTTTCATCATCACTTGTTTATCAAGTCGTATTGTATACAATGAAATCGTAAAAAAATACATTTTCCATTTATTTATCCATTCTATTCATTCGCTTTTTGGTTATAATTATTACTTACCGAATAACGTCGCTGAAACTAGCCAACAAAACTAGCATATCAATCATAAAAGTAATAAAAATTTTTTTTGCAGACCGTACCAAATTAATTTTTGTTTCTTATGGTTTAACTAGATTTAATTTAAATTTAAATGCTATTTTAAGATAAATTCTGTGTTTAAGTATTTTTTTTAAACATTTTTACCACTTATTTTTATTTCTCAACTTTAAAAGAAGATAGTTATACTTCGTATTTGAATTCGAACCTCATACTCAATATCTCTGGCCCGCATCGACTTAGGGACTTGAAATTAACTAGGGATCTTTGGAAGACATCAAGGAATCCAAAAAAATAATCAAAACGCCAGCGACGCCATATTCTATTTAATATTTCTCAACTTTAAAAAAAGATGGTTTTTCTTATTATAGACTCCAAATCTAATACGTGATTTGTCTGGCCCGCGTCGACTTAGGGACTTCAAATTGACTAGGGATCACCAGCAGATGTCAAGGAACCCAGAGAAATCGTCAAAACCCCAGCGACGCCATATTTTATATAATATTTCTAACTTTAAAAAAGATAGTTTTTCTTCGTATATGACTTCGATCCTGGTACTCCATAACTCTTGCCCGCGTCGACTCAGGGACTTCAAATTAACAAGGGATGACCAACACATGTCAAGGAACCCATATAAATCATCAAAACGCCAGCGACGCCATATTTTATATAATATTTCTCACTTTAAAAAAGATAGTTTTTCTTCGTATATGACTTCGATCGTGGTACTCCATAACTTTAGCCCGCGTCAACTCAGGGACTTGAAATTGACTAGGGATCACCAGCACATGTCAAGGAACCCATAAAAATCGTCAAAACCCCAGCGACGCCATATTTTATGTAACATTTCTCACTTTAAAAAAGATAGTGTTTCTTCGTATATGACTTCGATCCTGGTACTCTATAGCTCTTGCCCGCGTCACCTGAGGGACTTAAAATTGTCTAGGGATCACCAGCACATGTCAAGGAACCCGGAAAACCCATCAAAACGCCAGCGACGCCATATTTCATACAATTTTTCTCACTTAAAAAAAGATAGTTTTTCTTCGTATATGACTTCGATCGTGGTACTCCATAACTCTAGCCCGCGTCAACTCAAGGACTTGAAATTGACTAGGGATCACCAGCACATGACAAGGAACCCAGAGAAATCGTCAAAACCTCAGCGACGCCATATTTTATATAATATTTCTCACTTTAAAAAAGATAGTTTTTCTTCGTATATGACTTCTATCCTGGTACTCAATAGCTCTAGCCCGCGTCGACTCAGGGACTTGAAATTGACTAGGGATCACCAGCACATGTCAAGGAATCCAGAGAAATCGTCGAAACCCCAGCGACGCCATATTTTATGTAATATTTCTCACTTTGAAAAAGATAGTTTTTCTTCGTATATGACTTCGATCCTGGTACTCCATAGCTTTAGCCCGCGTCGACTCCGGGACTTGAAATTGACTAGGGATCACCAGCACATGTCAAGGAACCCAGAGAAATCGTCAAAACCCCAGCAACACCATATTTTAAATAATATATCTCACTTCAAAAAAGATTGAGTCGACGCGGGCAAGAGCTATGGAGTACCAGGATCGAAGTCATATACGAAGAAAAACTATCTTTTTTAAAGTGAGAAATTTTATATAAAATATGGCGTCGCTGGGGTTTTGACGATTTCTCTGGGTTCCTTGACATCTGCTGGTGATCCCTAGTTAATTTTAAGTCCCTGAGTCGACGCGGGCAAGAGTTATGGAGTACCAGGATCGAAGTCATATACGAAGAAAAACTATCTTTTTTAAAGTGAGAAATATTATATAAAATATGGCGTCGCTGGCGTTTTGATGATTTATATGGATTCCTTGACATGTGCTGGTGATCCCTAGTCAATTTCAAGTCACTGAGTTGACGCGGGCTAGAGTTATGGAGTACCCGACGAAGTCATATACGAAGAAAAACTATCTTTTTTAAAGTGAGAAATATTGTATAAAATATGGCGTCGCTGGCGTTTTGATGATTTCTCTGGGTTCCTTGACATGTGCTGGTGATCCCTAGTCAATTTCAAGTCCCTCAGGTGACGCGGGCAAGAGCTATGGAGTACCAGGATCGAAGTCATATACGAAGAAAAACTATCTTTTTTAAAGTGAGAAATTTTATATAAAATATGGCGTCGCTGGGGTTTTGACGATTTCTCTGGGTTCCTTGATATCTGCTGGTGATCCCTAGTTAATTTTAAGTCCCTGAGTCGACGCGGGCATGAGTTATGGAGTACCACGATCGAAGTCATATACGAAGAAAAACTATCTTTTTTAAAGTGAGAAATATTATATAAAATATGGCGTCGCTGGCGTTTTGATGATTTATATGGATTCCTTGACATGTGCTGGTGATCCCTAGTCAATTTCAAGTCACTGAGTTGACGCGGGCTAGAGTTATGGAGTACCCGACGAAGTCATATACGAAGAAAAACTATCTTTTTTAAAGTGAGAAATATTGTATAAAATATGGCGTCGCTGGCGTTTTGATGATTTCTCTGGGTTCCTTGACATGTGCTGGTGATCCCTAGTCAATTTCAAGTCCCTCAGGTGACGCGGGCAAGAGCTATGGAGTACCAGGATCGAAGTCATATACGAAGAAAAACTATCTTTTTTAAAGTGAGAAATGTTACATAAAATATGGCGTCGCTGGGGTTTTGACGATTTCTATGGGTTCCTTGACATGTGCTGGTGATCCCTAGTCAATTTAAAGTCACTGAGTTGACGCGGGCTAGAGTTATGGAGTACCACGATCGAAGTCATATACGAAGAAAAACTATCTTTTTTAAGTGAGAAAAATTGTATAAAATATGGCGTCGCTGGCGTTTTGATGGTTTCTCCGGGTTCCTTGACATGTGCTGGTGATCCCTAGACAATTTCAAGTCCCTGAGCTGACGCGGGCTAGAGCTATGGAGTACCAGGATCGTTAAGTCACATACGAAGAAAAACTATCTTTTTTAAAGTAAGAAATGTTACATAAAATATGGCGTTGCTGGGGTTTTGACGATTTCTATGGGTTCCTTGACATGTGCTGGTGATCCCTAGTCAATTTCAAGTCACTGAGTTGACGCGGGCTAGAGTTATGGAGTACCATGATCGAAGTCATATACGAAGAAAAACTATCTTTTTTCAAGTGAGAAAAATTGTATAAAATATGGCGTCGCTGGCGTTTTGATGGTTTCTCCGGGTTCCTTGACATGTGCTGGTGATCCCTAGTCAATTTGAAGTCCCTAAGTCGACGCGGGCCAGACAAATCACGTATTAGATTTGGAGTCTATAATAAGAAAAACCATCTTTTTTTAAAGTTGAGAAATATTAAATAAAATATGGCGTCGCTGGCGTTTTGATTATTTTTTTGGATTCCTTGATGTCTTCCAAAGATCCCTAGTTAATTTCAAGTCCCTAAGTCGATGCGGGCAAGAGATATTGAGTATGAGGTTCGAATTCAAATACGAAGTATAACTATCTTTTTTTAAAGTTGAGAAATAAAAATAAGTGGTAAAAATGTTTAAAAAAAATACTTAAACACAGAATTTATCTTAAAATAGCATTTAAATTTAAATTAAATCTAGTAAAACCATAAGAAACAAAAATTAATTTGGTACGGTCTGCAAAAAAATTTTTTATTACTTTTATGATTGATATGCTAGTTTTGTTGGCTAGTTTCAGCGACGTTACCGAATAGTGCATACTGTAATGTAATACCGAATGTTCAGATAGGTAATTTATAATATATTATGTATTTTATTAAGGGTTATAAGCATATTAAGTATTTATACATAATAGGTATGTAAGAATATTTAACACTATTGTCATTTCAATATCCTGTTTTTGGTTTAACTATGGTTTTTATAAATTCCCAGGATCATAATGAACTCCCGGAAGATGAGCAATAGAAATTTTACTATTACCTATATTTTATTACGATGCCGAATTCCGATTGATTTATTAATAGCTATTAATTTTTCAGCAACCCAAAACGTTATTCAAGGTTAACCACTCAGTGACTTAAGCAATGTAAATTGAGGTTTTTGGATTGAGAAGGAACACAAGGTTTATCGCTAAACTTATCCTTAACTTCAATTGTTACAAGTCATTAAAGATCTATACTAATATTATAAACGCGAAAGTTTGTAAGTATGGATGTATGGATGTATGGATGTTTGTTACTCTTTCACGTAATAACTACTGAATGGATTTTAATGAAACTTTACAATAATATAGCTTACACATCAGAATATCACATAGGCTACAATTTATAAAGATATTGTGTGAATTGTCCAAAATATGACGATAAGTATCAAGTAAGTAGTAAAAAATCTACCATCTGCGAGCTATTCTGGCGTGCGCTGCCAAAACCGCTAGAGTTATACATATGTAATGTATGATGGAAATGTTTATCTTAACAAGCGGCTCACCCTCACTTCGCTCGGGATCGTCCCTAGATTTAGCGCGAGCGAAGCCGCGGGTTCCACTAGTACATAATATATATTTTTAATTGCACAAAAAAAACACGAAGTGTGGACTGTTATGCAACCATGTTCAAGATTGCACACTTGTATTATACTCGTACAATGCTATCAATGATGCAGCTTCTTCATAAAGATAGATAATTCGGAAAAAAACCAAAATTTAGGAGTGAAATATAAATAAGTATAAAGTACAAGGTCGGTAAAGTCCCATAAAAGCTTTTTTTAGCTCTACTAAGTTCTACTACGATTCCAGAATTAAAATACAAACTCCGTGCTCGCGAATAGTATTGAACAAATTAAAGGTAATTAGTATCATGATATCTTTAAAGTCATAATAAAATGAATTGTACTAGCATAGCCGAAATACATTTTACACTTGACAAGTATGTACATGGTAATCTATGGACTATGACCTTGGAAGAATAAAAGCATGGAAGCCAGGCTAAAATAAAAACCGAGTTATCTATAGTTTACTCATTTAGTTCAGTTAGCATGTCATAAAACCTAATCTAAGCTAACTTTTTTCAATATAATTAATTAAATAATATCATAGCCGCTACCTAACTCCGTGTGTTTCAGAAATCCTTCGTTTTTTTTGCAAAAAAATGGTTTGCCAATCTTCCTATGATCTATAATACAACTCATATGATGTACAGCCAGGTATTTTAATTTAAAATAAAATTAAATATATGTTTCTCATCGACACGTGTTTCGTGTCCACACGAATCGTAAAATGAACTTGTGACAACCTGCATGACAACGAAACAGAACGGCATTATATGTCTCTTTCCTGCGACTATTACCAAAAAAAGGATAAACATGCATTTTATTTCTTACTAGCTGTGCCCGCAACTTCGTTCGCGTGGATGTCGGAACTTAATTAGTATTTTTTAGTGCGAAGCGCTTATCTTCTTATCTATCGAACAATACTGCACGCAGTTGATCTCTAGTTATAGTCCCGTCTAAGTTCGAATACTCGTAGATGGCACTGTTTTAATATTTTACTTCGGAAACACTATTTTTTTTTATTAATTTACATTTTTTATAAGTGGTGAACTGATTACGATGAAACAAAAACCTTAATGTTACTTCAATTTACGCACATATTGTTGTGTATAAAAGTTACGTAAAGTTGTGAGACCAAATGCACATAACCCTAATTTTACTTCTGGAATTTCTCTACTTCTTCACTTTAAACTCAAATATCTTTTGATAGACTGAACCGATTGCAATGAAACAAAAACTAAATGTTACTTCAAGTTACGTTCAATCGTTGTGTATAAAAGTTATCTACATTGCTTTCGTACATTTTACGTGATGCCCGGATAAATAAACAGACAAACCGACAAACAGACAAACAGACAAAAATTCTAAAAATGCTGGAAATGGGTTCTATTGGTTATCCTTTAACACCCTGGCTATTTTTTTTGTAATTTTTTTTGATGTACAAAAACGACTTTTCTACAGTTTTATTATATGTATAGATTTCAGCCCGGCTTCTAAGAGTTTCTTATTTTGAGACTATGACTGCTTTCACATTTTGACGGTATAGTGCTAAATCCATCCGTGTTAGTTAGTAACTAGGGTTGTTATTTATCTGAGGTAAAAGAATTCATTTTGAAACTTTTATGTATGAAAAATAATTAGACGGCATGGCGTTTTAAATATGAAGTTCAGGCTTGTCGACTCGGCATAGACAAAGCAGGAACTGTAGTGTGTGCAGTGTGACCCTAAGTGATAAGATAACGAATAAATAATAAATCTTTCAATAAGCGTTAAATCACTACATATTATAAAACGAAGTCCTCCGCCGCGTCTGTCTATCTGTCTGTATCAAGTAATGTTGTCGTATGTATGTATGAATTTAGTTCCTTTGTATGTCCTACTGCAGGGAACGTGGCTCTTCAATACAAGGAATCCGGCCATAGACCACCACGCTGGCCTAACGTGGATTGGCAAGTATATTACGAAACTCATGAATGGTGTTGGTTACTGTATAAGCATTCTATTATGGTTCTCTATTATTAAAATGTAGTAACGATAAGCGGCAATTGTATAAATCAGCCTGAAGGTCAATAGTGATTCGATTTATTTTCACAATTTCAGTAGCACAAGTTAAGTACCACAAGTACAGTCAGTCATACAAGTAAAGTAAGAAATGTATTGAGCCTATTAACCATGGTCATAATCAGGTTTATCAGCGTCTCCAACATAACATTGTAGTATTGTGCATATTTTACTCTAAATCATTTTTGCCTTTAGAAATAAAGAGATTTTAAGCAAATAATTAATGATTTATTTTGCATGTCATTTATTAGAAGCCTTTCCCGCGGTTTCCCTCACGTTCTAAAGGCTGGAAACCAAATCCTTTTCGGCGTCCCTTCCCCCCTCGCCACACGATGATGATTATTTTGTTGCGGAGTTATGTTAAAACTACGAGCTATTCATTGAAATCAAATGATACCAAGAGCAATTTTGTTCAAAATTAAATACCTGAGATAAATAACTTATTTATTTAGGTAAGGATTAATATCATGTTTATAAAAATACCTTCGCAAATAAAGCATTGTCTTAAAACATATTTGATTAAACCAGAAAAAAGGTTATAGCGAGTCAACCTTAAAAGATACATAAGTAGCGCGGACTTTTGTTAGAACTTTTAAAGGGGATCGTTTCCGTCATACATGATTTTTGATTAACTTTAACCGTTTACGCAGCGCACGCAACGGAAGCTTTCAAAAGGAAGGAATATTTTTCTCCCGTTTTTGCTACATTTTTCATTGATGCTCGGCTCCTATTGGTCGTATCGTGATGAAATAAAGCCTATGACCTTTCTCGATAAACGGACTATCCAACACAAAAAGAATTCAATTCGAATCAGTAGTGTCTGAGATTAGCGCGTTCAACCAAACAAACAAACTTACTGATTATTTTGTCTGCTTTAAATAGAACAAAAAAACATCTTAAATTTGTGGATCGATTAGATAGAATGCATTACTAGCGATGTAGTGATAAACTAGTATTCGCAATTCGCATCTTCTTTACTATTAGCATACGCATTCGTATTCACAAGAAACGGATGCAAATTTTTGAAGAATGTATAATTTGACAAACGAATGTACATAATAATATCTACAACGTCTAATAAGTCTTGTAACTTATTTAGCAAATTATAACTACCTACTAGTATTAGTAAACGAAGTTTACATTATCTGTTTACAGACAACAACAAGAAATGAAACGAAAGTAAATTTATAATGTCCTAAATGATACATACTTATAAATAACCTTTGGCTCAAATTAGATTTTTTTCCATTTCGCTATAAGTATATTAATAACAATTAATGATAACGAAATAAAAAGTTAGAAAAACAAAATAATGAATAGGTATTAACTAAACTATTTTTAAATGAAGTAAGGTATAGTTTCTTTTTACAAAAACAAAAAGTTCCATAATATTATTTAAACTTTGGTGTCAATTATAATTATTATAATTTCAATTATCTATGAATTTAATCTAAAAAACGACACTATAATTAAAAGCTCTAAAAACACAGTTCACTAGTGGAATAATAATTGTTTGCTGTAAAAAATTCTTAGTATTTAAACTGAAGAACTTAAAAAATAATACTTAAACATAATATTTTGAGACTCTTTGTCTCTTGTGTTGCAGACTGCTTTCATCGCAAATATTGAAGATTAATATTAGGACTAGTATTTTAGGATGAGAAAAATCGATCATTCGTGACATCATTACTGAGCTGCGTCCGAAAGCTTTACGAACCATACAAATTATTTTTTTCTTGGTTTGTATTTACGCAAATTTATTTAGGTATTAGGCAGTGGTATCTTGGATGACACTACAGATCGTGCAAAGTGGAGTAAACTTAGTCGCAACTCGCAAGGCAGACCCTGGCAGCAGTAGCCGGGATTAATGCCGTGTTAAGAGTATCCTAAGGTAACCCAGGATTATCCAGAACTTTCAAATGCGATTTACGTTAAGTAATTTATAGTTTTTGGATAGAAATCCCGTTATTTTTTTTGAAACCCTTAAATTGTTGTTACTTTAAAAAATACAAGTTACTGTACTCTACAAAACGTGCTTTCTCTTTGCTAGAAAAAAATATATACATACTATAAAAATAAAAAAAAACCGACTGCATACAAAGTAAGTAACTAGAAAGATGAAAACAAGTTGACAAAGGAATATAGTATTATGCAGACATACACGTTTCATCCTTGTCGCGAGATGTACATGATGAATGATGATGTAGACCATACATACATACTCTCGAAAAACATAACCTTCCTTCTGCAGTCAGGTAAAAAAATAAAAATAATTTTCGGTGCTCGCAAAATGAATCTCAAAAATTATTGGAAACTATCAAATAATACAAATTGAACGAGACAATCGCAAATAAAACCAATCAAAGATCTGGGATTCAGCTTTTTGTAAATATTTTTCTGAGAAAACATTTAAAGTTAAGGGTGTTTTCTGGTAATTTTGGTTCTAGATATTTAAATACATTATTACGTTTTCAAATTTGTTTGTGCATATTTTTTATTTCTTTCGTACTATTTTATATTTAAATTGAAGTAGATATAATTTTTAACCGTTTCTTTATAAATATAAATTGTATTTTAGTTTGTACTAAAATAGTGATTTTAGTAGTACATTTGAATTTTACATTTTTTTTTCAGTACGTTTGAATTTTTGGTCGAATCAATCTTATATTTTCGATTTATTCTCTTTCAAACATTAAAGGCACTGAAAAATAATATGATCCACGACATCGCGATCGCGAAAACCGATGGTGCCGTGATGTCGCCGACGACGCGACGCTGAGCTGAGTGAAAATGCTAATTGTAAACGTATGGAAAAATTATGAATTAGGTAAAACCCTATTTGGCTTAGTTTTCTCACTTATGTGAATTTGATCTGACACGTATGATCAAGTATGAGTTTAATGTAAGAGCTATTTAAGTACCTACATAAAGAGAACTATATAATATTATGTACATCAATACTAAGCTCACCCTCGGTTCGCTTGGGTCCGTCCTAAGATAATTTAAAGTTTGCAGCACAACACTTTAAGGACTTATAAAAACTTGCGAAACCCCTTAGACCTCCTTAATCCGGCCCTGTCGCAAAATCCTTTCTTAGCGGACGTAACTATAAACTCCTATCTCCCTGCCAAATTTCATCTTAGTTATACGTCAAGCAGTTTTAGAATTTTATATATTGAGATATTACGTAGATAGAAAAAAAAAAATATTTACGTAGGTACTTTACAAGCGCAATTTGAAATAATCAATCGTCAGGGAAAATAACTCCTTATTTTTTTGCGTAGCTCAAAGCATAATGTAGGTAGGTTACATATGTTATTGAAATATAGATTGTTTACATGAGTTTGTCTTAGGAATAAGTTCTTCGGGAAGAATAATCAATCTACACATACATAATAAAATTTTATTTTTTTGAATTTTTATCTATACTAGTAGGTCTAGGTATATATTATTATATATAATAAAGCTGCATTCTACACATTATGTCGATATACACATATCGCACAATACATATAATGCGTAGAACAACAACATGAGTAGAGCAATATTACTTAGAATTTCAAGTTTCAATGAAATCGCACACGAGGTGCTCGTGCCACAGGCGTCATGTGACATAACTTCGCGCAGTTATTTTAGCAAGTCAAACGCAGACTAGGGGTTAATGCAAAAAGTACTAACGGATTTACCTAAACTATGTAGCTCTTTTAGTGATAACTTACACTTACGGATTTCTTTGAAAATTTCACGGATTTATTACACAAAAACTATTTATTGGTAGCAGCTAGGTTTATAAAAGAAATTAAATATTTAAGTGCGGCTAAGTATTTCATTTTCATGGGTAAATGCAAAATTTCACTCGACTGAAAGCTGTAGGTATATGGTCTGTAGGTAGGTTAGGTTACATTCTGTAAAATACAATCGGTCGCGTCTCTGTCGAGTCTAGGCTTACTTCTTCTAACCCACACATCGGTCATTAATACGATTTTACTATTAGATAATAGCTCTAACCGAGGAAAGTTTGTATACCTACATAATTTGCTTAATATTTTGTACAAAATATCTGAACGATGTTTAGAGAAAATAACTATAGGTACTAAATAGGTATAGAATAGATAAATCAAAAAGTACATAAAAAAATTATTACTAGTTCTATCCATTATAGCACGTGTGATTCTCATTCTCCTAACGTACATTCAATAACTTTTATATCTATATGGGACTACCCACCGGAACGAAGCGAGGGTAAGTCACCAGTCATTAAAAGGATTATAATATAATTATATTGACATTTTGTACGCTAATTTATTGAAAACAATAAACAGTTTAAATGTAATAATGTATGAATTTAATCATCATTTACTAATTATAAGTAGTAATGATGATAATATACAAACGCCGGCACTGTGTAATATTTTGTTATTACTTATTAGGTATAGTAACAGCTGCTTACATTAGTACCGACTAAAGGAAATATCGATGTAACCACAAAATATAAATGATGAATAATATTGCGACTTATTAATGTGTATATAACATAATATTAAAATAAAAATCAACTTATTAAGCGTGTATTTCCACTGATATCTTTCGTTATAAGAAAAAAACACCTTTTTTTTCCAAATTTTCAAATACTGTTACGAATAATGCCTATATTTTTTATATATTGACAGTATTTTAATAGGATATAGGTCAGTTTAATAGTAGATAGTACTTAATTTGGTATAATAGAAATACCAAAAGATCAAAATTACAATATTATTTACTTTACGATGCTGCTAAAAATATAGTTCGTTGATAAATATAACTATCTCAGCTGGTAGCTTTTAACCGTAATTACAACTTACAAGCTCGCGAAACACCCAAGTCTTCCTTAGCTAATGTCAAATAAATTAGTTATACGAAAGCTTTCCACAAAATGATATGGCACAAACAATAGGTGATGATAGTAAGACGTTTTGTATACGCATTTAAAATGTTAAGTCAATTTTATGTTGATATTAGTATTTTACATATTATATTACAAAGTGTAAATCAAATTTCCAAGTAATAGCAAATAAGCACTTACCATAAAAAAATTTTCGATAAAAAATTGGCAGTATCGTGAGGATTTTTTTCCTTAAGTACCACTTTCGAATCCATCTTGCAATGTGACTTTTATCATGGAAATGTATATAGTAAATATTATTTGGCTAAGATTTAAAAAAAAACAAATGAAATATAATAATACATGTATTGGTCTATTTCAATTATTTGGACTATTTTCTTTTACTAATTTAGTACATAAATATTTTAAAACGTGTATGTCCATGAAAATACTGTCACTGAATCGAGATTTGTAAACTGTAATAAAAACGTTCACAATAATTCTATGCACAATGAATCACTCATGAATTTTGAAATTTTGCGAGCAGCATGTGCGCGGCGCCGCTCATGCAATAACGGACTGAAGTCTGAATGTGTCGGTACTCGGTATTCGGTGGACGAGAACGACTGTCGGCTCACTTGACTGTAGACTTGTACCTCTCGCTCTTCAGTCCCTGCCTACACTACACTATCAATACGATACATTTCAACATGATCCCGATACATGCTGAATCATTCCTGAGATATAAACATATAGGTACATAGTGAAAAAATATACTTACAACCATTAATTTAAATTCAAAAAAATCGTGCATTTCTAACCGATTTAGACTATTTTAGCTTTCCCCAGAAAAGGTATTTTTAGAGGGTTTTGAGTTGTTAAAAATGTAGGAGTGACGCCCTACAGTTCATAATCTCAGCTGTACATTAGAGATTATACCAAATTTCAGATTAATCTGACCTTTTCGAAAGTGTATCCAGGTTTTATAACGCTATTGTTTTTAATATTACAGAAAATTGCACAATAATATACTTAACTTAAAAAATAATTATTAGCACATACGTTTGTCATTCCTATCAGCTCTTTTGAGGTTGATCACAAGATGCGAAAAGGGGGCTTGTGTGTGTGTGTGTGTGTGTGTGTGTGTGTGTAATGTATGATCATTACTTATAACCATAAGTAATAATCAATGATATATAATATATTATTGAAAACATATAAGTGAAAACTCACTATATAACCTTTGCTTATTTTATTTAGATAATACCTATATTCCTACTTTTTTTTTTACAAAAGTACTAAAAAGGTACCTATAATAATTAAGTAAAATATCAGCAACACAATCACTTAGCAAAAACGGTACCTGAAATATTTTCTAAAATCATTGTTAATACGTATTGGGTACAAGAATATAGACCACAAAATAATAATTAATGAAAAAAAGTAATGGACTATTTTTGACGTTTTGTGTACTGATAAATTAATTATTATCACCCTCGCTACGCTCGGGTACGTCACTAGATACAATTTAACGAGTAATGTAGCTTTTTCAGAAATAGTAAAATTTTTCACAGTAAAGTATCGGCTATATTATTATGTTGACCTAGTTGGCTAACGTCACATCAAAATCGTTTCACTTACAGGAAGATGGCTGTCGTCCTTTGACGTAGTGGCTTAATCTTAATAGATACATCAAAACATTGTAGTAGGAAATTGTAGGTGTTAAAAAGTCCAAATGAAATGTCTACAATATCATTCCAAATGATTCAATTACACATGTCTTTTTTTTGTTCCTAAAATCTGGTCAACAAGTGTCTTTCAGGTCAACTTTTTTCTTCGCTTCCGAAAAATATAAACGAGGTGTCATTCGATTCGGAATAGTGTGGAAATTATTTTTGAAAAAATTGTAGCGCCGCTTCCATAAATTGCAAAAGTTATAAAAAATTAATTAAAATATGGGGTTTGGTTTTTGGCAAATATTTGAAGAACTATTTGACATTATTCAAATTTGAAAAAAAGATTCAAAAAGAAGAGCAAATTTCCCAAAAAGTAGTCCTACCGGAACTGAATCAGTATTTATAATTTTCCCAAGGTTTACGTTTTCTAACATTAATGTAACAATATAAAAAATGCTAATTTAATCTCGTGTTAAAGGATTAACAATTAACGAAGTTAATTATTTGATAAATGGTGTCTAGCTATGCTAAAATATTTTTATCTATACATTATACATATTAAAAACAGTAAATTAGCTAATCTATGTGCGAAATCACGCAAAAAGTAGTGAACCGCTTTTCACTAAACTTTGCGTAGTGATAGGTTATCACTAGGTTCAATATTAATTATTTAGGATACCTTTTATCTGCTAAGAACGGATTTTGCGACAGGTTCGGATTAAGCTAGTTTAAGAGCTCTCGCAAGTTTGTATAAAATCGTTGGCTTTTATACCTGAATTTAGTAGAGCGATGGAATATAGTTAAGACATGTCAGGTAGGAACAGATTTTACGACAAGACTGGTGTAAGGGGGTATAATTGCTTTCGCGACCCTGTGTTTAAGAAACATTTATTGATGACTTAGAATACAAACAGAAAAAATATTATTAAATTCAAATTAACATAGGTACTTATTTATATTTTTTACAATAACAATTATATAAGTAGTACTGGTACTGGGTGTACCAGTTATTGCTCGAATATTTTTTTACTTTCCCCTGGATACCTGACGGTTTTTTTCCAGGTCAGAAATATCTTATAGTGCGTTGAATCTTGTATACACATATCACAATATTAAATGCCAAATTCCAGACCATATGTAGCCACCGAAATTGTTTAGGAGGAAACTATAATCGTTGCCGCTCATACTTAGAAATTAACGAAAGCGAAAAACAAAGAAAAGCTCTTTTGGGCTTTAACATAGGGGTCCTAACCTGATTGGTCGAGTAAAATGATCCCACGTAATGCAAATACGATATTGTAAAAACGCTACGCTTCACTTCGTTGTACGAATAACTTCGCCTCGGGCAAATTCCGATCTTTGTCGGTTTTTGCGCCCCAGCCAAAGAACTCGAAGCGTACACAAAGCGACTCACTCCACTATTCGCAGAGTAGTGTCTACTTCATTGAAACATCTTCGGCGAGTAACTTGCAAGCCTCCACACTTATCCTTAACAAATACGCATATTTAAGAGCATGTTATTGGTTTCCTTTGCAGTATATGTAAAAATTGTCTTTAAAGTTGTTTTAATATGAATACGATTTTAGTTATGTACTGAAAAATTGTACATCATATCCGATTAATAGAGAAGCAATTTAGGGTAACGACGTATTTTTTTAAAGTTATATTATTTTATTTTAAATATAATTTAGATCATCTTTACCTAATCATTTTTAATTTGGAGGCGGTGTGTATTTGTTTTACATATTAAAAAAAAAAATAGAAAATAACTTTGAGCAATGTTCACTAATACAATAAATACATACTAAAATATCCGAAGTTAATTCCTATAACATCAGCTTGCGAGTTCCCTCGAAATGGGACCAGCAGTCTCAAAGATTAGTCGGATAAACAAACAGACAAAAATATTTAAGAGGCTTTTCAAATCGAACCAAATATGAAAGTATCAACTAGTAAGAGTTCTACTGTCAACCTTCTGGCTCACCATCAGATCAGCTCAATGGTACAAAACTACATACTATACTATCTTAGGGTAAACACTTGATAAGTTTCACGTCTATATGACCATAAAAGTATGTAATTAACAAAAATAAACTAATTAGATCACTTTTCATACTTGAAATTTCATGTTTTTTGTATATGATTTACTTGCAAACTTTATTTTATTTATATTGTTGGTTTATGATAAATAATAAGCGTAAATATAAATTACAAATAATGTTTATTCATAGTAAAATACATTATTATCAAGCTAACAGGATAAACATAAGCTGACACTGCAATGAGCAAATGAGCATCTGTATGGCAAAAACATTCACACGAGAGAGTCGAAACTGCAACTGTGTTGTTCAGTGATTTTCAACAGTCCATCCAGACCGAATGGCAGACCTGTCAAAAAGATAAATAAATCTCAAGTATTTGCTTAAGAATAAGATTACATTAACATACTGATATGCAAACATAAAAAATTTACTTTTAATTACTATTTTTCAGTCACAAGGTACCTAAGTCTCTCGGTCTCGGTTACAGGGACCGAGTTTGCTGTAAAGCATTCGAAACATCAGAACAAAAGACTCGAAAAAAGCCGTGACACAACATATACATAGTTTAAATCAAAAAATATAATGTTCATTTACCTTTGTAACACCCATTTTAGCTAGAAAATGTGGGCACATAACTTCTTAAGATTTGTACCATTCTCATTATTTGATCTTGTCGCATTCAACCTGCAAATTTAAGTATATTTAACAATAGCAAGTATTTGAAACAATACGTTAGTAGATTGAAGTATATAGAAAATTAAAATTAGATAAAATTCATTAATCATATTTAAATCAATTATCTTATAAATATAAATCTTACAATCTACCTATATTATAAATAAGATATATTTGCTCTAATAGCAAGTTCATATTCATAAATTTGGCGCCGTTCATAATAATCCTCGTGTTTCATATCTTTTATACAATGTATTCATTACAAGAACTATTTAGTGCAGTGTTACTTGTACTTAATATGTATTATAAACACATAGCAGCTGCCAGTTTACATCTCTTTCATATTCATTGATTTAAAAGATATTTAATATATTTCTAAATGTAATTTTTTATTATTTCAATCATAACCACCAGCATTGCCTATATAATAAATTAAGAAATATTAATTTACTTTGTTTTAAAATAACTAAATAATAAAATGAGTAAACAATGATTACCTGTCTGTCATTCATCAATAATAATAATCTCCAACATTGTAGTATTAACTACCCACATTAATTCATATTGGTGATGCTCATGTCAAGTTTGTGCAAATATATGACTTTTTCCCAATTTTGTATTACTAGTATTTCATAACTGACATAATATTATTAAAATAAACATTCACTGAATTAAAATATTAAACCTAAAAATGACATAAGTGTCCCAAATTTAAGATAAAAATCTGTATGCATATGCATGATTAAACTTTTAATACCACCTCTGTCATTGTATTTAAATATAAATTCACGCCTTTTTTCTATTTTGATTCTCCATTTCTCTCAATTACAACTTACACTTTCGTAGATTTAATCTCAATAGTCATTATCTCAATTAACCAAGTTGTTCAAGTCTTTTGTTATTAAGTAACATATTGAATTGATGATAACTATAATGAATTACATTATGTTCATGTTCAGCAAATACATAATTTATTTTGCAATGTGGTGTTTAAATATAAAGAAGTAAGTTTTTTAAAGAATAATAAAAATAAACTGCACAAATTTTCTCCATTATAATTTTATTACGAATTGTTCTTAATTTCTAAACATGGTACCTACTTATACCATCAGTTACAACTTTGATTGTTTAATACAAGATGTATTATCATAAATATCAATATATGCCGACTTGTAAATGTAACAAATTAAGTCTAATTTATAGAAATCCTACATTTTTGTTAATAAAATATGTGATTAGATCAATAACATCGTCATTTTTTACCAATGTCAATTTTTGTATGTTAACATTAAAAGTTAAAACTATTCTTTGTTTAATTGTACCTAATTATGATATTATGACAAAATGAGTTAAACCATTGCATCCGTTTATGCTTCAGATAATTGATCCAGCTACTAACATATAGTGTTTCATAAAGATGGTTCATACTTTTTCTTAGTCAAACATCACCAACTGCCTGTAATACAAACAATAACAAAAATATTGATGCTTTGCCAATATTGGTTCAAAAAGCTTTAAACAATTATTCATTTGCAGAAAAGCTTAATGGAATTATTGTCCTGGTTAGTATTATAGTATTATTATTAATAAACAGGTTTTACTCAAGTATATGCTAATATATATATAGTCGCAAATCTGGAATGTTTTCAACATTTCTAAGATCAAATTTTTTCTTAATTTTGTTATTTTATAATCATTATTCACAATTTGACTTTATTTTTCAATGTCTCATATTGTACTAGAAAGCAATCATAATACTACATACTTATCAAATACAAAGACTTTTAGCTACAAATATCCAGTTATCTAAATAATATTGTAGTTAATTATTGTTTATGTAATATGATTTTTTTCTTTTATTAGAATACATTTTTGGTACCATTATTGTATTGCATGAAAAATACTGATGGTTTATATAGAGTATATGCAAATTTTTGAACACTTTAGTTCTATTAACATTATTAAAATGTCTTACAAGTCACATCCAGTCATAGCAGCTCCTACTAATCTATGTAGCATTAAATATAATTTTTCTGCAACTTAATAAAGTATTAGTTCCTTATCTATATTTGACTTGTTGAGGCGCTACCAAAATCATCTATTTATCTATTCAATTCTCTTGTTAATGGCTTCAAAGCATGCCAGTTGAGCACAGATAATACTATTTATCTAGTAAGTTTGACACACATTGATTTATAGTTTGCATATTTTATAGTGTAAGTTTCAATTTTGTATTATATAAAATTTCATCCAAAATATCCTATATTATAGACTAATTGTATCAAATAATTACATATATGATATTTTTTAAAATCAGATGTTTCAAATTAGAACTAGTTAGTACTATAAAAATAAGGGAATCATTAATTAATTTGTTTGTCCTAAACCTTTGAAAACAACGATTACTTAATGGAATGTTGACTACTTAACTTATTTTAGTAAAATATGACTAGAATTTTGTCAGGTTTAATGCCTCCAAAGAGCAGCATCAGCTAATATTTCTTGTACTTACCATAGGTGTTATTGTATTGCGACTGTGGTTGCTGATATGTGTTATAAGAAGGCTGTGAGTAGGAGTCGTAGGCGGGCGCGGGGTTGCGGTACTCTGGCCCTGCTGACCCATACCCAGCGTCACCAGCAGCACCCACATTATTGCTAAAATGTGTTCATTTTTAATTCCAAAAACTTTAAATATTTTCACATTTTTTTATTTTGAACTCATTGTTTATCATGACAACAATAATAAAATCTGTTACTATCTCTACTTTACATTATTGCTATTGCTGGTGCTATAATAGACATTGGTAGCCCAGTGGTAATTTGCTGGCTTGGACAACCGAGTGATTCAGGTTCAAATCCGTCTCGCATCTGATGTTTTCATGGGTGAATGAATCCTTGTCTTATGAAGGAAAGCATCACATAGAAACTAGTGATGCAACGAATACGAATATTCGTATTCGCCGAAAAGTAGGTATTTACCGAATATTCGTATTCTCCGAATATCATCACGAATATTAAAAACAAAATATTTATTACC
Organism: Boloria selene; assembly: GCA_905231865.2. Lineage (NCBI taxonomy): Eukaryota > Metazoa > Arthropoda > Insecta > Lepidoptera > Nymphalidae > Boloria > Boloria selene. Next base: position 8,542,224 of record HG993133.1, read on the forward strand.
CAACCCAAATGACGTTTTGGCTGGCATCGTGTATCCAAACGCACCTACGCACTATATACTGTTTACGGGGAACATTGAATAAAAGGTGTTATTCTCAAGTTGTCAATTGTTACTTGTTTAATAATTTAATAAGATTAGGTGCTCCTTACATGTAGTATTGTTTTATAGTACGTATTATTCAAGCTATTTTTTTCTCTTGTGTGTAAAAATGTAAAGTCTTTGAAATAATTTCAAATTAAAATGATCTCTTTATTATTTATTGCCTTGTTGAATTATTCGTATTCGCCGAATAGTAGATTTGATATTCATATTCGTTAAAGTAGTATTCGTTGCATCACAAATAGAAACCTACATGTCAGAGGAAACCTAGCAAGATTTGGAAAGATAATGTAGAATAGGAAAAGGAATTTTCTAAGGCTATTATAAAATAAACTTACCCATAACTTTCATTTTCATAACCTTGACTCCCTGTTGTGTATCCATAGTTGGATCCATATCCCCCTGAGTTATAGCCAGAGCTAGGTTGAGCTGGTGGTTGAGATGAGTAGTCGCTTTGATATGAACTACAAAAAAAAACATCAATTAAGAAAAAGGGAAAAATCTTTAGTAGTCTAAATGATTTTGAAGACTTATCAGAGTTTTAAATATCTGCATCTAAGTATCAGACGGCAATTCCTATCATGACAAAAGTTTCATCATTAAAAGTAAAATAAAAAAAGTGATATAAGATTATTTTTCAAATATTAAGTTACCTTGAGGTGTTGTATGACTGTGGTGGATAAGGATCTGAGACTGGCTGCTCATAAGGTTGGTAGCCCGTGTGCCTAAATGGAATATAAATTTTGTTTTGTTATAGAATAAGCACAAAAGTATAAAACTAACATTAATGATTATTTAATTCAGATAAATTATAGCGTCATATATGTATCAGACGGCACATTCCTATCGTGTTTCTGGATCATCATTTGTTTAAAAAGTATAAAACTCATATAAATATGACATTTTCACTTTGAAATATTACAAGTCAAGTAGTCAATAGTTTCCTAATACTATGTGATGAAATGCTGCACAATAAACTGTAAATATACAATGAATGTAGTATCCCAATCTATAATTTACACACAGTAAGCCAATACTCATGCTTGGTTGATTTAGTTTAAATATTTTTTTTCGAAAGCACATACGAAAGTGGTCCATAGCCATTAGCTGGAGGAGGATTGTGCGGTGGTGCAGACTGTTGATAACCCCCAGATGGTGGTGGTCTGCCTCCGCTTCCACTTCTTGGTCCTTCAAACCTTTAAAAAATAAAAAATATAAATATTCCTGTTTATGAAGGTGCTAATGTAAACATGAAACAAACAAAAAATGTACACACCTTCCCCTCTTTGGAGGTCCACCTGGGCCACCATGTGGTGGTCCTCCACCTCTTTTGTAGGCCACACCTTGTGGTCCTCCCCCTGCTTGATGTGATGCTGGCGCTGACCGTGGTGGTATGTTTGGCCCAGCAGACTGAACAGGTGGTCCATGAGGTCCAGGCCCTGGATGAGGTCCGTGACCACCCAGTGGTCCACTAGGCGGACCATGACCACCTCTACCTCCTCTCCCTATAATTAACACTAGTTTTAGTCTCTTTTAAAAAATCTCATTTTTAATTCAATTTTTTTATTATATTTACCTCTCATAGGCATTCCATGACCACCTCTATCATTTCGAGGTCCAAAATCTCCCCTGCCTCTACCACCTCTTCCTCTCATTCCACCAGGACCACCCCTGTTATTATTAAATCCTCCTCCTTAAAAAAATCCACTAGTTTATACATAAATCACTTTAGGTAATACAATAATTATATGACAGAATTGGGTTCTTGATGTTTGTAAGAATTATCATAGAATACACATTTTAAGAAAATTGTTTTACTAAAAATTACATAGATCAAATAAATATGTTGGGACATTATTACACACAGCGCTATCTAGTTCCGTGTTAAGCTATGAAATTTATTTTGTGCTTTATTTTCAAATTTATAATGTTTTTCACTCTTAGTTATGGGGGTTGCTTTAGTTAACGGCCACACGATTTTGGTGTTTTGCGGTGGTGGGGGGGATGGGGGGATGTGTGGGCTACCCGATGGTATCACTCCCGCGGTGAGAAAACTAGTAGTTTTTTTATGAATTTTTTAATTTCATGTTTTTGTATGTGCATAACGGAACGTTTCTCCAAGTAAAAATGGTTTGGTAAGTAACATGGAATGTAACTAAGAGTGAAAAACATTATAAATTTGAAAATAAATAACACACAAAATAAATTTAAAATAAATAGGTACAAATAAAATTCAAATGACAATTAAAAATATTAAAGTCGCTTATGTTTTTGGTCATGTTCTAACCTAACCTAACCAATCTGGCCTAGTAATGCTTATGGTACTCGACTAACTAACCAAGTGTTTAAAAGTAAGTTTGGGAATTAAATTAAAACAAAGAAAGTGGTATGTAAAAATTATTTTTATATCATACACATATTTCAGCACTTTAATTAATTCTATAAATGGGTCTCTTTTATGTTTTTTTTACATAAGCGACTAATATTTTTAATTGTCATTTAAATTTTATTTGTATTGATTTGAAATTTATTTTGTGTTATTTATTTTCAAATTTATAATATTTTTCACTCTTAGTTACGTTCCATTTTACTTACCAAACCATATTTATTCGGAAAAACGTTCCATTATGTGCATACAAAAACATGAAATCAAAAAAATCATTAAAAAAAAAACTATTGGTTTCCTCACCGCGGGGATGATACCATCGGGTAGCCCACACATCCCCCCTACCACCGCAAAACACCAAAATCGTGTGGCCGTTAACTAAAGCCCACCCTAGTTATGTTCCATTATAGGTACTTACGAAACCATTTTTACTTGAAAAATACGTTCCATTATGCGCATACAAAAACATGAAATTAAAAAATTCATAAAAAAAACTAGTGGTTTCCTCACCGCGGCGACGAGGGAGTGATACCATCGGGTAGTACACCCCCCCTTCCCCCTCTACCACCGCATAACACCAAAATCGGTAGCAGTTTACAATCGCTTGGCAGGACGATGACAATGGTAGGGAGTGGATTGGTAGGGGAGATGCTCCCTATTATCCCTATACTACTCCCATTACAAGGTAATTCATACTTCATGAGAAAATAAATTTTGAATGTAGCACTCACCGGCCGCCGCCGCGTCACGCTCGCGTGTGTTTTGGTCATATATCTAACCTAACCTAACCTACCTAGAAAGAACGAAAAAAAATTAAGATAAACCTTCTGAACCTATGTTATCCAAGTCGAACAAAAATGTTATTTACGATGAAAGCACTTTCACACATGTCCATAGAAACGCAGACTAAATATGGCGGTGTTAGGATAGTTGACAATGACATTTAAGTAATTCGACATATTTTTGACATAATAATGATCTTACGTCTTTGTCTCACATATACAAAATCCTATTGTTATCCTTCTCTCTCACATTAAGTTTTTATTAATTTTCTCTAAAAATATGAATTACCTTGTGCCGTGAGTGTTATTATTGTGATCAGTGAATAAACACCTACCATATATATAAGTTTCACCCAATAACTCCTGCCAAGCGATTGTAAACCCAACCCGCTGCTAACATAAGATAAAGCTAAACCTAAAGATTCATGAGCGTATTCATGAAAATGAATAGCATTTACTTACTTTGTGGGGGTCCTCGCGATTCAATAGTCGGAACGGGATGAGGTCCCGGTCCTTGAGGTCCAGATGGAAATCGACTACCTCTTTCGCCACCACCTCCACGCATAGGTCCACCTCGAAAGCCTCGCGGTCCCCCACGTGGTGGTCCTCCACCTCTGAGAGGTCCTCCTCGACCTCGCATTCCTGGTCCACCTCTAAATAAAGCAATAGTAAAAGTCGGTTAAGATTAATAAAAACTAACCTGTTTTCATAACCTAAAATAATGTAGTGCTAAATACACATAATATATATAATATAATCTTAAATTCGCAAATTCAATTAATGTTATACCTTCCCCGCATATCAAATCCACCACGACCTCGAAAACCCGGGCCTCCGCGACCACCACCGCCGCGAAAACCTCGATTCGGACCATCCATATTTTTAAAGCTTATAAACTATAGAAGTTAACACTATTTAGTTACAATATGTAAAACTTGCACAATTATTTTTAATCCATTGGTAACTGTACCACAATAAATTTATGCAACGCTCATTTACTTAAAAGCGTCACCTCCTGTGATCAAAATGGCGCGGGCCGCTAACAAGTATGTAAATTCAACATTCAAGATCGTAAAAGAGAGTACGCAAACGACAAACGACCAACGAACGCGAAACCGCAAACGGCAAAGCCAAAGGCAAACAAACAGGAAGTAACTCTAGAAGATTATGGACTCTATATCTTTTGTCGATGGCATTCGTTTATTATGCGCATCATAGACGTATTGTATCAAGTATGCATTGCGATTTACGAAGTGCAATTTGTTATCCTGTTATTCAGGGTGACTGAAGTAAGCCCCCTCTAAATATTAAAAAAATGTGATATCTAACGTGCCCCTAGCACATTTTTTTTAAATAAATAAATGGAGCACAAACAAATGTTTATAGTGAACGACAAGGAACAAACGACTGAGTGAAGTGTGACTAATAATTGCTACCATGGCGCTACCACAAATAAGATTTAATTTACCTTGATGCTAAATGCTAATGTGCCATCCTGTAATTATAATTATAATTTAACGCATTTCGACGGACACTTTTCATACACATAGATAGTCCTCCTTAAATCTACCCTCCAATCCATACACAGAATAAAAAAGAACATAGAAGTAGAGTCAGTAGAGTAGAACCCATAGAGTATACTGCTGTCTCTGACTCACTGATGCCACATTGGAGGAAAACCCCCCAAATTCGGGGGTATTTTATAGTTATGCGCGGATAATATTTTTGGGGGGATATTTGGAGGAGAAAAACTGGTTTTTAAGGGATTTTGCAGTTCGATTGGTCATAATGGCTCTATCAAAGTAAAAAATATATAAGATGGTATAGGAAAGAGTGGGAAAGTGATTCTGTATTTAAAGGTTCGTAATAGAGTATAATGCAGTATAAAGTTACTAGCGGACCCTACAGACGTTGTCCTGTACATATAGAAAATTTTTATAAACTTTTGCTCCCGGTGAAATGTTTTAGTATGCATGCGCAAAACAGCATTGCCTAGCAACGACTTATTTATAATTGAATATGTCATTTATTGTGCAAATGTATAAATAACTAAATAATATAAAAAATACATTATCTAGTGGACCGAATTGTGAATCTAAACCATTCTCGAATACACTCGAACACACACAAAACATTTCATCAAAATCGGTCCAGTCGTTTAGGAGGAGTTCAGTCACATACACACGCACACAAGAAATATATATATTAAGATTTAAGTTATTATTATCTACAAATGTCTTACAAGTAGTTATTATGTTTTTAGCTGTGTTTATGGTACCACAAGAATCACTTGAATCAATGATTTACACAGCATTATGTCTATATTTCAAATAGATATTATAAAAATACTAAATGTAAATAAAAGTACATACAAATGTTGTGTTAATTTTATTTGGGATTTGTTTGGCGATTACCTATTATAATTAAGTAAAGAATATTATCTTACCTATTATAATTAAGTAAAAAATAATATCTGTTGGTGTGTGTTTAGCTTACAGCTGTGATTGTGTTGTGATGATATAATATAAAATAAATTAAATAAAAAAAATAAAAAGTGTTTTAAATTAGTCAATAAATATTTCAAATTTTTTTGAGAGCTTTTTTCTTTAAAACCTAAGTTTCCCAGGATTTCGGGTAAGATTTGGGGAGAATACGAAACCGTAATCTGGCAATACTGCAATCTGACTGCTACTCACTAGTACATACTCTTTGCTCACTAGTACTTAGTAGTGACGTCACCCGTAGGTTTTACATTCTCTTTGGACGTCACTACTCACTAGGGAGTAGGGAGTATAATCATCATCACTACATAGTATAAAACAAAGTCGCCTTTTCTGTCCCTATATCCCTATATCCCTATGTGCGCTTAAATCTTTAAAACTACGCAACGGATTTTGATGCGGTTTTTTTTAATAGATAGAGTGATTCAAGAGGAAGGTTTATATGCATAACTAGCAGATCCCGCGGCTTTACCTGTGCTAAATCTAGGGAAGAGCCCGAGCGAAGCGAGGGCGAGTCGCTAGTGTAGTATATATGTTCTGTGCTCACTAGTCAGCTGTCAGAGTCACTACTGTACTCGTACTTATAGATGGGCCAACACGGGATCTGGCTAACTCGAGTTAGCCCGAGTTCGAATCATGGTAACCCGGGTCAACTCGAGTTAACTCGAGTTAGCATGATAACTGGTATGATTTTAGTTTATACCTACATTGTTTCATTTTATTTCGAGTTCAATAGATCTATTCCTTTCTTTATATGTATGGCTATTGATAATTGATTACATTAATTAAAAAAATCTTTTTAGTATTAAAATGAAGTCAAATGGGGCGTTTGTTATATTATTATCTTTTCTTACAATAAAATTCGAAGTTAAATCAACAAACATTTAACGATTTTTTTTTTTGGAAAATGTATTACAAATTATAATAGTCATTATCAACGATATTAAGGCCGATTCTACGGTTTTTCGAATTTTTGTCTGCGTTTCTTTCAGTCTGTCTTTTTTTCTGTATGTATCCGCATTACGAGAAAACTGCTGGACAGATTTTGGTAAAATCCAGTATGCTGATAATTGGTTATCCGGGTCAACATATTTAATAGTTACTTTTACTGCACCAAAATATCTTATTTTCGTAAAATCACTTTAGATTACATACAATATTTGTTTATTAAATAACTAGCGACTCGCCCTCGCTTCACTCGGACTCTTCCCTAGATTTAGCACAGGCAAAGCCGCGGGTTCCGCTAGTTATGCATATAAACCTTCCTCTTGAATCACTCTATCTATTAAAAAAACCGCATCAAAATCCGTTGCGTAGTTTTAAAGATTTAAGCATACATAGGGATATAGGGACAGAGAAAGCGACTTTGTTTTATACTACGTAGTGATGATGCTTAGTAACTAGAGTAGATACAAACACACACTTAACTATTAAAACTAAACAATATCTTTTTGTATACATAATTCTAAATTAAAAGCATGCATTACAATGCATAATTAGTAATACATATATAAAGTATATTTTTAATTTTTTTATATTTTACATCTGATACATACTTAGCTGCTTAGCTGTACAAAGCTGTTAATTTTTCTTAAAAGAGCGCGCAATTTGTAGTGTAATCCAATCTTAAATAGTATGTTAGGCGATTCTACCACATTTTTCAATGTTTTGTAGTTCAATGTTGTGTAGAAATATTAACCCAAGAGGTTCTGGCACTTGAAACAACCGTAATCTATATCGCAAGGAGTTGTCCTTTGATCTAAGGAGTTGTCAGAGTTCTTAAAGCAAATATACAGATTTAAATTCGCTAGTATTAACGTAGATAAAATTGAGCATTTTAAAACAAGTCAAAACAGATTAATTAACATGTCATTTTTTCGTTTCAGAATCCATAATAGCAAACATCAAGATCCCTAACTTTATTTATTTCTTATAGTCTAGGTCTAAGATAATTCGATACCATTTAGTAAATATATCTATTTCTATTCGATAGGGTACATCATTCATAAAACCTAAAAATCAATGTCAGATTGTAGTATTCTTAGGTATTCATAACTTCTTAGATTTCTAAATATTTTTTAATCATGTATCCGCATCACGTAGATTTTATAAACACGTCAAAAAATAACAAATATCGATGATAATATAAGAATAGAAATTAATAAGTGTCTAACAGTACTTAAATAAAATATAGGTTGGAACTGTCGAATGAACATAAGGTCTAAATATTCCTTAGTATTAGTACCTACTTATAAATAAAATTGAAGTGTCTGTTTTTAATTTCAAATTAAAAACTTTTCACTAAATGCATACGAAAATTTATACAGTAATTAGTACATCAAAAAAATAACTTTTAAAATTTTTGACTGTCTGTTTGTTCCGACTAATCTCTGAAATAGCTGAACTGTTTTTAATAGGACTTTCACTCGCAGACAGCTAATGTTATAAAGAGTAACTAAGGCTACTTTTATTTTACTAAAAAATATGAAAATCGTTTAATTTATTTTAACTTATGCACATCGAAACGGGTCATATCTTTACTTCTATACTATTTATTTATTTATTATTCGGAAGACAAACAGTATTTAGTTACATATAAAACGAGAAAAAAAATAACATATTATACCAATTAAGTCTTCACAATTTACAATACTATATTTTATACTTATCTATACTTTACAACGCTAATATACCAATAATATAATGTTTGTAACAAATAATAAAAATATGCATTCAAAAACTACTAGACAGAATTTTTTTTTACCATTCGAATGCTACATTATCCATGAGTAACTTAAACTATATTTCAAACCTCAATAATAATGTAACCAATTGTATAAAAAATTTGCTACCTATAAAATGTTTTTATTGCATGAAAAATTAATTAATCAAAACGAGTCTAGTACTTTGCTAATACTTAAATAATCAAAAATATTTAAAAAATATTTTTGACGTATATTGTTTTATAAAAAAAGAGAGACTGATTATAATGCTGTTAATAATTTAAAAAATATATTAAACGAATTAATTTAATTTTTTGTAAGTAGATTAAATATTCTACGATGAATGAAACATATTTTATAAATTAATATAATTCTATTTAATGACATTCTATCTAATATATTTTTCAATGTACCTACCAATACTCAATATACATCGTAAGCAAAAGGCTAGTTTAAAAATAAAAGAATAGGCTTAGGAATTTCGTATGCGAATGTACCGATGCGCAAACACACCCCCCACCACTTTCTTCCAAGTTCCAGCGTTCTTTTTACGTGACGCGAACTGTATATTGTAGTCTGTTATAGTAGTCAATAGTAAAAGTAAATTTTTGTAGACTCGCTACTATTTCTAATGGACGTTAATTGCGCGCAAAGATTCGTAAGCAACCCGAGTTGGCTTCCGTCGGAAAGCAAACTTCGATTCGTGTATGAACAAAAAACTAAGTTCCAAGCGAGACGAGGTTCGGTATCGCGCGGTGTCCAACCCGGGTTACGATCGGTCGAACTCGGGCTGACTCGGCGCGACGCTAACTCGAGTTGACTCGGGTTGGCAAACCGAGTTGACACATCGCTACTCGTACTGCCAATTGCCAAATGTCATAGAAATTAGAAATTATATAGATGAGTATAATAAATAAATTATTAATTAACTACTGCTACGCCGTAGTTTAACTGAGTCTACGTGCTACGCTTATCGGCTTGAGCTTACATAAAATTGTAATTAAATAAAATAAACCTTAAACTGCAATCGGCATGTTTATGCCTATTGCCTAAGCCATAATCATAATAAAACATTTTTGATAAGTCCTAACGGGCACTTCCAGAATCCAGAGTCGAAACGGTCAACGGATACGTATAGAATTGAATTAATCATTTAATATTTAAAACAACAGTTTTGGGTTGTGGTTTCTCCGTATTAGATAAAGAACTGCTCTTTACCTTTTAAAATATCCATGGATGATCAAGCTAAAGTTTTAAAATACCTAGTGTCAGTGGAAAAATTAGCTGAAGAAATAATAAATGATAGAAGAGAAATAATAATGCTCGATAAAAGAAGAAATCAAAATAGAGAAGCTTTAAGAGAACTCTTAAAATCATCACAATCAAAATGTTGGGTGACAATAGGTTCTATCTTAGTGAAACATAATTTACATGCCACAAAATCTTTGTTAGAGGCAGATCAGAAACAATTGAATATAGACATAAATAAGCTTCGTAGTAATCTTAAACTAAAAGTCAATAACTTAAGAGATTTAGAAATGCAGCCACCTGTGCCCGGGCTGATGTTAGTTCCTATATCTAATAAAGAAAATGAAGGTTTATCAAGAGCTGGATTATTTTCTTCCTAAAATTATTTTGTTTTCTTGAAAATACACAACACAAATATGTGTGAAGCCCAAAGGTGGGTTAAGCTTTTGACCTGTCTTATCCTCAAGTATTGGATTCGCTTTAGGTAGCTTTTCATGAAGTATTGTACCAAGTATAAAACCAAACTGGAATCTCTAGATGAGATTCTTTCTTATGCAAATGGTGATCCCTGCCATCCTATACCTAACCCTGTATGCGAATATACATATGAATCCATACCATTAATGAAGTCTCACTCATACTTTAAAGACGATATTGCGCTTAACTCTAGCTCGCTCAGCCACACAACACAAAGATGCAGAAGGTTTATGACACACGGGGTTCATTCTCAGAATAGATACTGACCATGTCGCCAAGACTCATGCTACTTTAATGGGACGTCCAGAACTGAGGTTTGCCTCGCTTGGATAACAGTGATGCAGCTTCAAATCCAGGTTATCGCACCTCTGATATTTTAATGTGCGAATCATTTGTATTCTGATTACAACTTGTCTTACGGTAATAGAAAATATCGTGAGGAAACCTTCATATAGCAAGTTTTCGAAAGACATCCGTGAAGTCCGCCAACTCGTAATAAGCCAGCGTGTTGCACTACGACCTTCTTCCTCTCGTCTTGAAGAGAGGCCTATGCCCAGCAGTGAGATATTCAAAAGGGTTGAATAAATACTTACTAGATCTACGCGAATCTGTGCCATTCAATCGTCAATTTTGACGAGTGAAGCTTCAATAAACATTATTGTTGTAAAGCATTCAAAACTTTAGGAGCATCAAAATAAATTTGCTACTTAACCCGAAAAATAGTTTTATTTAAATAGTTTCGTTTTTGTAGCAGCTGCTCATGCTTTGATTATATACATGTATATAATCTAAGTGCTCATGCTTGACCGATTTGATTGATCGAAGATTTTTTTGTTATTTTCACTGTGGTATTAACACGTTCACTGTGCAAGCCGAAATAATAATTTGACCTCATACGTGTATAGTGGGTTTTGTTTTTAAATTAACTTATTGTCATAAAAATAAACAAAAAAGTAGTAATGATTTTATTATTATTATTTTTTAATAAGATATGAGGAATTTTCTGCATGTCCCATATGGGGGTCACACACGTCTGAACTTAAATCAAAGAGTAAATATACTTAAATTTAATGAAATGCATGCACAAATATTTTATTTATGTGACAAGTCATCTGTCAAAATCAGTTTGCCGCGATAATTTGTCGAGTAAACAGAGCATTGGACAGTTTTATCTGAGTTTTGTGCTATAACAGAAGTTTAGTGGAAGAAGGTAATACTGCCGCTCAAGCCCGAAAAAAAGCAACAAAATGGATACGAAATGTAAAAAAGCTTTTTCTCTGGCTTGTTATAATAAATATCATTAATATTTTGTGCTAATGAGTAAAAGAGTTTTTATTAATAAATAAATAATTGTCACTTTCTGTGTTTAATTTTGCATAACGTATACCAGCAAAACCAATATAAAATTTCACTGGGACATCATGGTAAATAATTATTATATTCATTGTTCACACGTGTATGCAAGTAAAAAAAAATACTTTCATACGTGCGCGGAATTATATGCCATAGAATTTATTTTAGCTTGTGCCCCACATATGTGCCACGCACGTATGAACTGATCCTCATGGTGCCCCATATGTGGGGCATACACAGGGAACGTGTTAAAATGACAACATTTTAATAATCACGTTATCAAGGCTAATCTAAGGAGTAAAGACAAATGGATCAATAATTGCGACGTTTAGCAATTATAAGGGTAATTAGGTTAGGTTGGGGCACGTAATATGTCAAATACAAAATACTTTTGGCTTCACAGCAGTCGGGTAACAATTATAGTCCGGGAGGTAGTGTCAAATTTGACCGGAGCATTTTGGCATGACTTTTGTTTTTTTGTATAGTCAGTTGTTCCATCGCTTATTAATAAATAAATTGTCAGTTGGCGCAAAACCGGGGCATAAGATTAGAAAATGCCAGGAAACTTGATAGTAAAAAAATGTTCTTGGACTATTTTGGCAAAGATGAAAAGTATAAATAATTAGTTTATGAATTGTAGATCTCAAAAAAAAAGTGTCAGCTGTATCATGTACGTGACAAAATATGTTAGCTGATCATGTGAACATGTCAAAAAATCAGAAAACCTTGTAGCATTTTGGCAAAGCTGAAAATTGTATATATTAAAGATTATAATTCAATAATCATAATAATTTATGTCAACTGGAATTTTAACAAGGCACAACCTGTTAGCTTGACTTTCAAAGTTTGCTTATTAAGTATATCAGATCATTATGGCATGGTTTTTGTTTTTTTGTATAGTCAGTTGTTCCAACGCTTATTAATAAATGAGGTATCAGTTGGCCCAAGACCGGGGCATAAGATGAGAAAATGCCCGGAAACTTGATAGTAAAAAAATTTTTTTTGGACTATTTTGGCAAAGATGAAAAAGTATAAATAATTAGTTAATGAATTGTAGATCTTAAAAAAAAGTGTCAGCTGTATCATGTACGTGACAAAATATGTTAGCTGATCATGTGAACATGTCAAAAAATCAGAAAAACTTGTAGCATTTTGGCAAAGCTGAAAATTGTATATATTAAAGATTATAATTCAATAATCATAATAATTTATGTCAGCTGGAATTTTAACGATTCACAACCTGTTAGCTTGACTTTCAAAGTTTGGTTATGAAGTATAATATCCGATCATTTTGGCATGACTTTTGTTTTTTTGTATAGTTAGTTGTTCCAACGCTTATTAATAAATAAGGTGTCAGTTGGCCCAAAACCGGGGCATAAGATGAGAAAATTCCAGGAAACTTGATATTAAAAAAATGTTCTTGGACTATTTTGGCAAAGATGAAAAAGTATAAATAATTAGTTTATGAATTGTAGATCTTAAAAAAAAGTGTCAGCTGTATCATGTACGTGACAAAATATGTTAGCTGATCTGATATTATACTTCATAACCAAACTTTGAAAGTCAAGCTAACAGGTTGTGCCTCGTTAAAATTCCAGCTGACATAAATTATTATGATTATTGAATTATAATCTTTAATATATACAATTTTCAGCTTTGCCAAAATGCTACAAGTTTTTCTGATTTTTTGACATGTTCACATGATCAGCTAACATATTTTGTCACGTACATGATACAGCTGACACTTTTTTTAAGATCTACAATTCATAAACTAAATTATTTATACTTTTTCATCATTGCCAAAATAGTCCAAGAATATTTATTTTTTCATCTACGTTAACATTTTCTCTAGCCCAAAAGCTCCGGAGTCGCGCCAGCTGACAAATATTTTAGTTCTCATACAAGTACTAACTATCAAAATAAGTTCATAGAGTCCATGCCAAAATCACCGTAAAAATTTGACACTACCTCCCGGACTATTATGCATCATCGGCAAGTTTGTGATCACGTGATTTCACTTAATCAGTTTAAATAATATTTGAAATGTAAATGCGGCGAGCAACAAGTGTGAAGGAAATATTAGTTGTATTTATGGATTTAAAGAATAAGAAATCAGACATTATATTTTGTTTTTTATTGGGCTAAGGTATTTCAAATAAAAAGGCATCAAATATATAATTTTCAATATGCACAGTTACATCTTTATACATGTAAATAATATAGTACATAACAAATAAATAATAAATAGTACCAAATTTAAGGATTTATCCATTAATAAAATTATTGCAGTTTGGTGTGATAATTATGTTACATAGTGGTATGACTAAGTGCCAATTTCTTACGTGAATCTTATAGAATGAAGAGTAATTTACAGTGTCTAAATAGTATTTGTAAGTTTGTCGATAGTATAATTAATATTTTGTCCGACATGGCATTGATCTTTGTTTACGTTAATGAACATAATAATATACCAATTCTTTAATTATCAGTTATCACCCAACTAGCTTAACATTATAAACAATATAATATGGCATAATATGAATTGATAGTTTGATTTGAATTACATTTTCTTATAGAAATTAACACCTGCAACATAAATTCTAAGCATTATTAACTTACTTAAGAATAATTGTCAATATCAAAACATTTAGACTATAGGTTATTGCTTAATAATATAATATTCCTTAGTAGCTTGTATTGAAATTACAGTATTCAGTACAAAAAATGCCACATTTGTTAAAAGAATAAGATCCTCGAATAGGAAATTGTAAATTGTAATATTTTGTGGTTTGTCTTTTGAGCACATAATCTGTCATTATCACAAGTCTTTGAATTCCGAATGGCCAAAGCACATGGTTGAATTTTGTATCATTGAATAAAATACTGGCATGTGGTTGGCATCACTGAAGGCGGACGTCGCGTGCGTCCGCGGCGTCCTGCCACTACCAGTTGGCCATGCCCGGCTTGTTCAGCGTCATGAAGTATATCTGACAAGACGAACCACCCTTGGCGGATGAGAAGAATACTTTGTCATTGCGCTCACATAAAAACTTCAGCCGTTGGGCTTTTTTGTGCATAAACACGCCGTCAAGATGCCCACTTTCGACAGAGCGTATTTCAATGGCTTTATTGCCCCATCCCATTATTTGTCCTGTTCCAATGTATGCAACAGATGTAGGCATTTCACCCCACTAAAAAGAAATGATAGTATTAACAAGATTTTATTGCTTAAGTAGTGGAGAGAAGATTAAACATTAGATTTGGGATGTAAAGGCTTGCAAGTTATTATATTTAAAAAAATTAATGCACTAGTAATATTGAAAATGGGAGCTTATTGCTCTATTGTAATTTCAGTAAAAAAGATAACTTTTAAGAACTTAACATTCATTACTAACACAACATACCTGTAACACTATATTTTTGCTGACTCTACCATACGTGTTTACGTAGACACCTTCGTTATCATAGCATAACAATAGCTGCACACCATTGGAATTTGGTAGTGGTACAATACAATGTGGAACGATTGCTCCTTGGGTCTGAAAAAATTGTACTAAGTATGAAAAGTACGGTCTTGAGTAACAAAATGCTACTGTTACTACAAGAGAAACAAAAATTATTTGCTGGTACATATTATAAGCCGTTTTGTGGGGATTAAATTTGTAGTAGAGTTTAACTTTATTTCTTGAACTATAGAAACAACATTGCACGCAATGCAGTGCAGTCATTTTGTAAAGTTTGTGGAGTTATGCACATTGCACAATAAACTCACTGCCTTTTTGCATAGGATATTTATATCGTAGAAACTTTAACTTAGATTTATTTCTTCAAGGTAGCATAGAGTAGAAGCTATCCATACTTACATGTTTTGGAATATAAATATCATACACACTGGCAGTATCGAGATCAACGGCATGAAAGCCATCTGCTGATCCATAGATTACTTTCAGTCTTGTTCCTTCTTCTATAGTCAAGTCAACTAATAGGGGCCTGAAAATATAATAATTTTTATATTACTAAAATATTTCATTTCATTATGGGTTAAATAAATATGTATAATAATATGTCAGTTCATTTACCTATGCTGCAAGTCTCCAAAACTTTTGAAGGCCATAAATTTGTGATATGGTTTTGGAGCCCAAGCATAGATCTCGATAGAATCTTTAAGAGCGATTACCAAGAATTTGATCCTCTCATACTTGACTATGCGGAAATGTACAGCACCCTGTAATTCTCCTACGTTTATCCATCCGTTTCTTCTCTCTACTTGCTATAAATGTAAAATAAATAAAAATCTTAGTATTTTATATCATGTGAGATCCTAAATAGTTTTAGTCAATTGGTATTGCAGTTAAGCTTACATCACTTAAACCATCCGTACGCAAAATCTTCGATTTCAACCAGCTCAAGTAATACACTCGAACGCGATTCTTCTTTCCGGATACAGTTATAAGAATATTTTGTCCTTCTAACACTTCCATTTGTTGGAAGCGGCGTCTTGAGATCAATTGATAAACTTTTCCTTGGCCGGAACGATCCAGCAGCATCAAACCATTTTCAGTACCAATTAGCAGATTGACTCCTGGATAGTAACAATCGGAATACATATTTCACATTCAGATAATATCTGCCTCCACAATTTGACATAAACAATTTAATTTTGTTTGTGTGACATAAGTGCCGGGACTCACCCCAAAGCGCCGCGCACAGAATCTCCGAGTTGAACCGCTTCTTGTACTTGCGTATCTCGGGCGTGTCGGAGGAGAGGTCGTGCCCGGTGGGCGTGACGTTGACGTTGACGTGGCTCTCGCGGCGCGACGCGTTGCCGGAGCCGCCCGTGCCGCTGCCCGTGGAGCCGGCGCCGAAGCCGAACGTGAGGAACGAGCGCTGCTTCTGTTGCAGGGGGAGGAACTGTTGCTGCGACCCCACCGACGAGTTGGACGGGGAGTGCTGCAGGGGGTGGGGGGCGTGCGGGGCGGGGTGGGGGGACGCCGCGCCCGCCACGAACGACTTGGACGGCGTCGACTGGGCGGAGGAGGGGGGCGGGGGGTGATGGTGGTGGGCGGCAGGGGTGCCTCCCGCGATCGCTTGCCTATACTGTGAAAAAAATATATGATTGATTATAGTAAATTGATTTTTAAATGTGAATCGTGATTGTTTTTTATTTTCGTAAATAATATCCGCACCTCAACGACATACGATATGATTATGTTATATATATCTTTGTTAGTTAAAGTAAAATCCATCTCCCACATATTAGTTTACATTTCAAATGATTGGAAAGTTATTTGCGTTGCTATTATCTACAAAATTTAATACTGCGAAACTTTGTTTGACGAAAATGTACAGAATGCTGCAGGCAATGGACTAACAGTTGGTTTCATAGTACACTTTATTGAAAATGTGATAAAACAATTCAAAAATGAAATACTTTCACATTCATGTCATGAATCATGATATTATGGTGATCATCTAAAATTAATGAATACTTGCATGAATTAAGATGTTTATATATAAAACAGAACTTATGAAAGGAAATCACGAGCATTCAACAGTTTATAAAGCCTGTAATTGTATGGCCGCCTACGTTACCTAGACCTATCATTTATTTATTACTATCATTTTGCCAACCCGTAGCTAAACTAGTTTCATAGTTAACAATATAAAGTTATATAATCTTATAAAATTATAATAAATGTTCAAATTCCTGTAGATTATTTTCTACATAGAACGACCCATCGTACCGGCTATTGCGGTTATTAAGCTGTATCATATTCTTCAAACTACCATCAAGGCTTAGGACATGATTCAGCGGATGAATACACATGGAAGCTGTCTAGAGAGCATACATAGAGAAGAGGTGATTTATTTTAACAACAATGTATGATAATATGCTGTATGAAAGCATTCTCGTTGCAATATTCGTACTTACGTAGTGATAACAGCAGTCTGCAAACCGGTCGCGGACCGTAGCTCCATGGTGTTTGCATGATTGACAACCATTATCACATTAATACTATATACTAAAAGCTTGGCACCACATGTTGCTATAACGGGAGCTCCTAACAACTACACTTTAATATTATAACATGTAAAAATAATTCGGTAGACTGATTATTATGATTTATGTTATTAAGCTTTATTTTTGTATGTTATAGTATTAGACATATTGTGGAGACATGGTTTTTATGAATTTAAGATTATTTCTATTCATATTGACTTGAGTCAATTGATAATAATGTGAAATAATGGTTTTAGCAAAAGAAGGGAGATTTGCAATGTTAAATTAGGAGCCCCAGGTTATGAATATATAGTGGCGAAGTAAAACAAAAATTTAAACACTAAGCACAGATTTAGTGAAATGTATATCAATGTACTAAATCATGAACTTCAATATATAATTGCAATATATTAATACAATATCTATAGCTCTACTATTATGAAGTGAGCTTATGGTATTCAATAGCTATTTGAATTATAAGGCAACACTAGGGTATTTGACATCTTTTATAACCCAGAAATATCTTTAAATAAAATTCGATATAAGTCTGCAAATTCAATTTTCAAGAAAAATATTTTATCATATTTTAAATTATCTAACTCTATTGTTCACAGGGATATCAAAACAAACATCAAACACCCTGTATATTGCATACGACAGTATTCCGACAAGGTGGGCAGTAGGTGGGGTGGCAGTGGGGAGTGGGGAGCGTACCTCCTCGCTGGTGGACTTGTCGTGTCGCGGCGGCGTGGTGGGCTGCCCCGCCTGGCTCAGCAGGTCGGGCAGCACCGAGCTGGTGCGCGAGCCGCTGCCCTCGTTGTTGCTCGAACGACCCTGCGCATGTTTAGTCGGTACCGTTTTGGATTTACACTAATATTTCATTTAAAAAAAAATATAAGGATAAAAATATCAAAATATATAGCTTGTTCTTGCAGCTATTATCGCTGTACACTAAAAAATTGAAATATCACTTGTATTTGTAGAGGATTTTGTTTGAATCCGCTGCGTAATTTCTTATGGAGATATGACACTTGTCAATTTGATATTATTTAAATAGCTATAATGAATGTTTCATTAAATAGTATAATCATTAATCAGAATTATTAGGGTAAAATCACAGCATAAATATATCGACAAATTAAACACTTAAAATAAGGTTAGTTAATCACGTCGTACATCATACAGCAGTGCTACAGCATACAGCAAATGCAAAATTAAGAGCACGACGTAATCAACTAAGGATTTCATAAAAAACATCATTATTTTGTTAAATAAAATTATGGTGAATCCCATGTTATACTCACATGTACATAGATCCGACGCCGCGACAGCGACTGCCGTACACAATGCATACATTACGTATACGTGTAATGGAAATATCAATAGAAATATAATAAAACTGTAAATAACATGAAGGTCCTCGCGGTGACGGCGTCGGGTTTACGTAGCGGCAGTTGGCATAGCGTGACAAACACAAACACGGCAGCATGCATGGTACACACATTCACTAGTACGTGTCGATGTTCTCGGCAGCTCCGGTGTCGTTAGGCGTCATTCCCGGTTGGTTAAGTTTTAACAGTTTTGGCACAATCTAGATTCGTCGATGAGGACTTTGCATTTCGCGGCAGGAAGACGGTATTCGCGCAGATAAATGTGTTAGTAGGAGTATGTGTTACGGTGAAAGTTTAGGTTTTTGAGACTAACTACTTTCTACTTACGGTTAATGATATGTTTAATGCCTGAATCATTAATTACTCGGAATGCTTAATTCTATCCCATCCCATATAAAAATAAAAATCTATACTAAATTTTCGTCACGCCAAAATGTAAGACGTGTGAGCAAGTATATCGTACTACAATAGAATAATTCACTAGAAAGCTATTTTATTTATAAAACACTTTAAATATTAGTTAAGTACAAAATTGCATCAAAACGATCAGATCAACCAATCCCACAATATTACGTCACCGCAGCCCACACCAATAGCTTCAAAATCACTTAATCCAAGTATACAATACAGCATGTCCAGGGTTAGTTCAATACAACTATGTTAGACAATCATAATTAGAACCCTCATACCAAATGTGAGTAAAAAGATATTAATCAAACTATCCCGAGCAGAGAGGAATTACCTGGTCCTGCGCGATTACCGCTTCCTGCCCGCTCGGTATTAGGTCATTGTGTTGGTTATATTGCGAGTTTCTTCGGAATACTATATCTGACTCGGTCTTTTCCCGGCGCGGCCTCGTGGCGGTGAGGTCGGGCGCGGCGCCGTCCTGGCGGAGCATCACGGCCACGTTCTTCAAAGCCTCGATTGGATTATTTGCTACTGCTTTCTTTTCGGCCAATTTTTTCTCGCCGTTACGTTGCGCCTTTTTTAAGCTATCGTTCATTTTAATGAAGTCAGTTAAGATCGGCTCGCCAGATGTTTGAGGTTTGGTTGACTGTTTGCGAGAGTGATTAAATATTCCGCTGGATCTTAGCTGTTTGTTGGCACACACTTGGTTGTCATGTTTGGGATAGTAGATGGCGGAGTGTCGAGTGCTGGAGAGCGGGAATAGGTCCGAGTTCTCTCGACGGAAACCTCTGAAGAACCTGTTTGAACTGTTAGATTCTGTATCTTGCTCCTTTTTATATTTGAGTATTTCAGACAATTTGTCCTGTGTAGACTTTTCGGACGGTTTCTGGAACAGCTGTTTGTGCCGCAAGGGCGGCGTGGCGATCGCTTTGTACTTGGCCCATGCATCCTCCATTTCAATTCTCGACTGACGTTGGAGTTGCGCGCGTCTTTGTTCCGCCTCTCTGGTTATGTCTTGCTTTTCTTCTTTGGCCTCAGCATTTTTCGATGGGAAAAATCTGGCAAAGTCCCAATCTTTAAGCAAGACGGCTTCATCGATGTCCGACTGTCTTTTATCTTTTTCGGCCTCCCTCTGATATTTTTCAAATATGTTTAGTATAAAAAGTGATATATGAATGAGGAACATTAAAAGTATTCAAATTACAATAAATAGAAATGTGCAAGAATTTAGTCGCTCACTAATCTTACTTTGGCGTGATGTCTAAAAATTTCTAGGATATACACATTTGACTCCATCATCCCTATTTACACATAGACTAAGCAATAAAAGTTAAAATCTTCGCTTTAGCGCAAAAACATTTTGTACTAGAATAAAACTTTACTGATTAGTCCACAATGTTGAAAAAGAAAAACAATTTGTTAATAATATGCCCAGCACTGTAATAGCTTTAGCAAAAAAGTTTAGTTATAAAATTTTCTTTTTCAATTCGGTTTTATTGCAAACTAAAAGCAAACAGTTAACACAACACACCAGATTAATAAAATATATTACACACAAATATAAAAGTGAGACAATTTTGATTCTATCACGAATTACTAAATTTGTGAGCAAATCGATATTATAATCGAAACCAATGCACACCACATTATATTGAACAATCAGACTTCTGTTACCGTATTATAAATACTAAACCAATTTGTATCAAAACCCTACAATAAATAAGATATGTCAGAAACGTCTAGAACCTGTGAGTGTACATATGTATGTATGTGACAATTGGAAACAAACAAATGAGTCAGCAAGTGAATATGTTTGGAGTATGTATGGCTTACCCGCTTGACGAGCGTGCGGTCCGCGTGCGGGTCGTCGTCGTCGGGCGTGGGCGGCAGCGGGCGCGTGGGCGCGCCGCCGCAGCCGTCCTCCGACACCGCGCTCAGCCCTGGCCTATAGCAAAACTCGGGACTAACAAGCCAGAACGCAAAACGATAACCAAATAATGGGGGAAACAAAAATAAAATGCAAATTAAATTAAACGAAAAAAATAATTGTCATTAATAGTGTGCGTTTTAATAACTTTTTGCTATGGAAAAATGATTATTAGTGCCTTTTCTATGATTTGTTGCTAATTAAGCTACTGTCTGTGTGAACCAAATTGATCAGTTGTTAAGTAAATAGCATAATATCAAAACGAAAATTGAATGTATTGTGGCACTACCATAAATATGTTAATAAAATATTTTCTATTTTGATTATTACATTTATAATTGATTTAGAGGTTTCCACCATCATCATAGCCTACATATTATAATCATATTATTTAATTGATCGGCATCATTCAGATAATATCATAACGCTCTACGCATCCAGCAGCTACCAGCCGGGTTCCAAACTTGTCAAGTCCTAAATATCCATTCTAGATACAACAAAGGTCATACAGGCAATATCTAAAGAACCCGCAACAAAAACAATCTATACTAATACTATAAAGCTGAAGAGTTTGTTTGTTTGTTTGGTTGAACGCGTTAATCTCAGAAACTACTGGTCCGAATTGAAAAATTCTTTTTGTGTTGGATAGTCCGTTTATCGAGGAAGGCTATAGGCTATATATCTATATAACGGAGTATCAATGAAAAATGTTTCAAAAATGGGAAGGGCGGGCGTTAGTTCTGCGAGGTACCATACCGTGCGACTTAGAAAGAATTTTATTTCCGGCCCTTAGAACGCGTGCGAAGCCGCGAGAAATGCTAGTATAAAATATATGAGTGATATCAGATGTGCACTCACAGCGGCTTGGGCGGGTCGCTGGCGAGCAGCGTGCCGTCGTTGCGCACGCGGCCGCCGCTCTCCTCCGCCTCGCTGTCGCTGTCCGACTCCTCGAACGTGGGCTCCGGCGCCGCCACCGGACCTGCAAAACCATTGTTATTGCTTTATTTCACTTGCTCATTCAACTCAAAATATCAACTTTTTGTCTGATACAAGCCAAAAGTGAGTTTTATTACAATTTACCATTAATACATTTAAAAATGTTATAAAAAATTGATTTTTGGTTACTCATGAATTTTCAATTTTTCCAGGCTACTTTTGATGTAAAGTCTTTATATAAATTTATTCAACCTGTTTTGAATCTCCTCATTAATTTAACTCTTTAATTTTAGAAACGCGTTATTGATCCAGCTGTTTTCAAGTGAAAAGCTTACTAATGGATACTATTTTATACATATAAAACTTACCCTGGCCGTTGGTTGGCGCTCGCGGCGGTCGGTTAGGAGGTTCATTGCCGGAAACTACACCGAGCTCGTTGAGTTGTGCCGCTAACTTGTCCAAATCCTGAAAATCATATTATATTAATTCTATAATTTGCTTCACATTAAAACAAAAACTGTCTAATAATAATCATTCCACAATGTAATATATAATATAATAATATAAAATACATATTAGAAGCGCAATCATATACAACCTACCTCTGGCCTTCTCGGTGGAAGCTGCACTCATTTATCGGATGTGCAAAGAAAAACAGCGTGACATGAAAACAAAAACACAAGCCAATAAAATAAAATATCACATAATATACATATCATAATATTAACTAAGGTACAAATGCATGCATTCAAAATTTCTCAATAATTGGATACCATTCATTTTCTAAAACAATTTCATTAACGACTTCATATAAGCTTTAATTCTTTTAATTAAAATCACGTAAAGAATCACGATTAATCAATAATAATAACTTGCTCTTTGGGAAGTAGTTAAGCGTTTTCGTAACTAAATATTATAATTTTGACAAAATACTAGAGGATATGGGTATTTCAATGCAACAAAGTTGGGGGATAATACCTTGGTGTTGGTTTAATCAACGCAATAAATTTTATAACATATGTGTAGTGTCCGACCGAAACTGGTTTTTACGACCGAAACCGAAACCGAATTTCGGCAACGGTCTCAGTTTCGGCCGAAACCGAAACCGAAACTTTCTTGTAAGGATCATGTTTTCAGAGAAAAATAAAGAAAATGTATTATAATCAGTCAGTTTTAATTAGTAAAATAAATATAAGTGTTAATTTTATACGGATAACCAGGTAGGTATCTACTCGTTTAATTATAAGTGTTAATTTGTAAAAAAAACAATTTTTATATTGGTACCTACTTAATAATTATTAAATTGAACGCGAAACTCTAAATCCTTAATATGATCACCACTAATGCACTATAGTAAATACCATGTACCTAACTAATGTTTGTTTACATATAGCATTAGCGAAAGAGTTAAATTAACCATAAAATGTTTAGATTTTTAATTTTTTATGGTAAACTTGATTCTACTATAATCTAGGTACTCCTTTGTTATATTAAATTACTTTTCGAGGTACTCTTCTATTATATCACATGATAAAACTTACCGAATTCAAAACATATCCCACGAAAACTCATAACAAACAAAATGCACTGCAAACAAACAGGTCACGACATGATTACGCACGTGGACGCGGCCAAATGTCATCGTCGCTTGGATGTCATTTACCGCGCCGAACACACCCGAGCACAGCGCGGAAACTCCCGAATGCAGTTTCGGTTTCGGTCGTAGTTTCGTCAGGTTTGCTGCCGAAACCGAAACATAACCGAAACTCGTTTTTTTGCCGAAACTCGACCGAAACCGAAACCGAATATTCGGTCGGACACTACTGATATGTGATATAAGTACATAAATTAACTTATAATTAAGATATTTGACGTATTACAAACATTACATACTAAATTTTAAATTAAGAAAATTTCTTTAATACATATACAGCAAAACAATGCCTACGATAATATCGTAAAATCATAAAATGCCTTGCAGCTATCATCGCCTATCCCCGTATAATAATCTATAGGTATTATACCGCTCAAATATGTATAATTAGAAATTAAACTTAAAAAGTGCGTGTGTACAAAGTACACATTCAGAAGTAAAGCTTCTTTGGCAAACTAATTTTTAAATCTCGTTTATATTTATACTAAATAACCCTGTCTAAACTCGTTGAGAAAGGGAGATGGCGCGAAGGTCACACCCACGAGTTAGAAATGTCACTGACTCGCGGTGGGCGAGATCTAAGGCTAACTCTTCCCCGTCTGAGTGCCTGGTACTATAGACTTATTTTTCGTTTCATCGAGTTTGAAATCACAACGATTCTAAAGAAGTTTTACTTCAAAAAAAAAAGTTAGAAGCTAAACTTACCATAGGTTTAAAGATGTGATGCGAGCCGCGCTGCGGCGGCTGCGGGCCGCCGGCCGGGGGCGTGCCGTTGTTGGAGCCCGAGCTGTTGGACGAGCCCGACGACTTGGGCGTCGGGGGCAGTGGCCTGCATTGTTTACAATCTTATTATACACCTAATATCATACTGTTAGGAATGAATAGAAAGGAACAGTAGCAAGTTGCGTCGCGTCTATGAAAGGAAGTGTCAAACCGATGACAGGGCTTTTTAATTGTCAAACGTCGGAGCGTTCACACGTCTCAGCTGTGTCGTATAATTTGTTAATTATAATTCGTGTGTTCTAATTGTTCGTGTATTCTAATTATCAACATTTTTCTGGCTACTTTAAAATTGTTCTTAATCAATATTTTTATATAAAATCCACTTCTGTTCCTAAAAATACATAAATTCAAGACCTGAAAAGATGAAGATGATACGTCGCATTTTCGCTGTTCTATGTCAGTGAAATGAGTGTAAACAGTTATAAATCTTTAAACAGCCATACTTCTGACTATTATTGTTCAGTTCATGCTACGTGATAGACATTTTGTACGTGCACTTCATAAAAAGCAATAAATTTTAAATTCTATTTTCTCGAAATCAAAACTCTGCGACATAGCATCTTCATCCATTTATGTCTTCAATTATATTAGTAACCGCATTGCCAGAATTAGGACTAAGGGATCCCCCTTAAACTATTTAATTATGAAAAGCGGGGTTCTTTTGTCTAAAGTAGGACATATGTTAAAAAACGTATATAAAGAACTCTACAATAGCTTTAGATTGAACTGAATTGGATGAGTAATTATGCTCTCATTGAATATACGGAGCATTTATACAAGGCTAGGCTGATGCTGTGTGTCCCGTGCAGGATATTATTATTTATTTTTGGTTGAAAATCGCAATGTCTTACGAAAATCAATATGTCTGGCAACGCTGATTAGTATATTTTATAAGTTACCATACATGTTTTACATCTATTACTTAACTAATTAGCTAAAAAAATTGCAATCTATTTAAATTTTAGTATGCTATGACAGTTTTATTATATTTACCTATATCTATTTGGCTGTTGTGCCTGTGGATCAGGCACTACTATCAGTCTTTGTGGAATGGAAGGCCGCGCAGGCGGGCCAGGTTCTATTGTCACAGAACAAAACAGTAAATAACCATAGTTAATATATAGTAGAAATAATTAAGTTTATATAAATTAATATGTTTTTGTCATGGTTGAGAAAAAGCTAATTGATGTTATTGTCACTGAGAAAAAAAAGAATCAAATGTACAAGATAGTAGTCTATCTGGATAGACTTCAACTGAGTTTCTTTTTATGATAATATACAATACTGTTGAACACAGTTACACTTAACTAAAGATGAATTTGAGCTTTTTCATAGAACATTACAAGACCAAAAATGAAGAATTGCATACATCAAATTATTACAAAAAAAATAGTATCAAGTAATAGAATGTATGTTGATTGACCATACATTAATAATCTTATACAGGAAACAAGTTTAATAATATGTATAGTGTATTATATTATGTTACTGTATCTCTTACCTGGTATTTCCTCGCGTTCTTCCCGCTTGCTGTTACGTTTAGGTGGCGGTTGAGGCTGTTGCGGTTCCGCCCTGAAATCAATAAAATAATAAGTGCCTATAGAAGTTAAAAAAAATGAATGATGACAAGGAATTTGGGGAACATATATTAAATTGGTCATTTATTAAATCTGAGTGACGGATTCGCACACAAAGGGTTACTAGTTGTTCTTTATTTGCATTGCAGCCATTTAGAAATGTGCAAGCTTAGTATTGTAACTTAAAACTTCACTGTGAAAATTTCAACTGTCTTATTATTTGTTCATGAGATACAGCTCACTGACAACAGACAAACAGAAATACAGTTGAAGCTTAGTAATAGGGTTCTGTTAGCAACCTCTGGTAATGAAACCCTAAAAATATATAATCCCTATTCCCTAACCCTTCTGGTGATAGGGATTATATGTTTTTAGGGTCAGAATAATATTATAATAATTTTAACTGGAATATTGTAATCATACCTTCCCTCCTGTATCTGCTGGAAGTTCCTGCGCAGCGTGTCGCCGCCCTGGTGCGCGGCCGCGTTGTGCACGATGGACGAGGGCTCGCCCGCCACCGCGCTGTCCTCCTCCTCGCCCTCCGACCCCGAGTACTTGTAGTCCTCGCGCACCGAGTTGTCCTGCTTCCTCTTCTTGCATCGGTCTATGTGGTCCTTCAGCTGTATCCTCACTTGTCTTTCTGTTGGTTGATCTCTGGAAATGTATTAAATGTTGTATATGTATACATATTTAGCTTACACTTTGCTGATGGGCAGCTTTTCATCTTTTTAAAAGTATAATAATGGTAAGATAGTATGTTTACTGCACATTATAGGTATATGGTATTTACAGTATTTCTAATTTTTAAGATTGATTTCAGATCTGATCTTGAATTGTATTATTAAATTGCTTCGCTGGGGCCCTTCCCTAGATTTAGGACAAGCAAAGCCGCGGGATCCGGTAGTATGCATATAAACCTTCCTCTTGAATCACTCTATATATTAAAAAAAACCGCATCAAAATCCGTTGCGTAGTTTTAAAGATTTAAGCATACAAAGGGATATAGGGGCAGAAAAAGCGACTTTGTCTTATACTATGTAGTGATTTAGTATAAATAATATTGACACTTTGTTTGTGAGGAACCCATAAAATTATCTTTAAAATAATATAACATTACAGTAAAATAATAACCTTAACTACATTAACATAGCCACTATTTATTACATACTTACCTAATAAATGGATGTTTCAAAAGCTGCTCAGTGTAAGGACGCTGATGATAATCTTTTACAAGGACAGTCTCAATGAAACCATGGAATTTTTTCGCCCATTTTTTAGATTTTAAACGTGGCGGTGGATTTCTGAAAAAAAAGTAAAGTAATAACCATATAGCATTAAAACTGTCATATTCGAAAAATGAATAGCAAACAATGCACATGTGAATTTACATAAATATTATTGTGTTAGTGTGAAACACACAATGACAAACCTATAGCTGATACAAAAATTTACCTCAAACGGGAATCTAATGTAATCTTGGTTGCAATGACCAATGGCAGGCACAATGACCACTGCACCAGACAATGAATAAAATAAAATATCGTAATAAAAAAAAAAAAACAAATATCATTGGATAACATAAAAAGAAAAATAAAATAACCTTACCTTGGAATGAGGAAGAGTGCTCTCATAGGGTGGAGGTCGCACAAAGGCGGTTGACTCTCGGCCATCTCGAGCGCGGTGATACCGAGCGACCAGAGGTCAGAGCGATTGTCGTACGTGGCCTCGGGGTTCTCGTCGCAAGCGATCACCTCCGGCGCCATCCAGTACGGGGTGCCGATGAAAGTATTGCGTCTGCCGATCGTCCTGTCCAACTGTGCCGATACTCCAAAATCGACTGCATAAAAACATTATAACTTTAGAATTATTAATATTATTTAAATGGCTTTGAAAGACATAGAAAAACAGTTTAGCATGCATCTGACCATTCACTGACCATCACCTGAGGCAGACGTACCATTTAGAATAAATCTCGAGGCAGGGTTTAAGTGCACTCACAAGTTAATTAAACATTGTATTTGGAAGAAAGTACCCAGGGAACCCAAGGGAAGCAAGTGAGTCGCTAGTTTATTCTTATTGGCAACAATATTTGTCTAATATATCCATTCAATTGATAGTGGACTATGTTTATACTTATAAAGAGCATAAGAAAATCTTTTAAAAATAAATAATTCTGTAATAATTTGGTTAACCTATATGTATAGATAATGGGAATTATGAGATATTTATGGAATAAAACTTCAGTACTCTGAAACACATTCTAGTAATTACCACTACTGGTATAAAAGTTAAAATTATAAAGTTAACATGGTTGTAAGTATATGGCATGTTGCATAATATCTCTTAATTAGCACTAATGCAATCTTCACATAGTACATAAAATAATAAGTAGAGCATATTATATTGCACAGCAATGTTTATAGTGTTCCACATAACATATTGTAGAATTGTAGTAAAACACTATAGTTTGTAAATTTGTTTAAATTACTAAATTATCATAGTATTTATTACAATAAAACTAAACTTGGATTTTCCTAGTATTGTATATGAAATTAAACTTATAAAACTGAATCTTTATAAACTTTAATTACACTTATTCAAACATATTTTATTCATAAATTTAATTTTAAAATGTGTTGATGTAATCAGTCTACGAGAAAAGTTGTTCTGCTGATAATATATATTATTTTAGAACTATGGTGTAATTATACTATTATGCTTACATTAGATTACAATTTCCATTGGCAGTGTTAATAACATACAGAATTATCTTGCAGATAAAAAAAATCACTTATATATTTTGAATCAGTTCAAGTAATATGAAATCGAATGTTTCATCAAATATTGTTAATATAATATAATCTAAGACATTGGTGTAAGTAACAGAGCAATTATTTCACAACATACTCTAGATTTAAATTTTATGCTACATTATAATTAAATTATCATATCATATTATGATATGTACAGCATTAGTCACTTTCAAGAAAAAATAATTATACAACAAAATAATTCTTATTTTAAAGCAAACCACCAATAGCAAAATTATGACCATGAAGTTCAAGCTGTACATTAACCTATGTGCTTCTTTTTTATATACAAGAAACATAACTTCATACTTTGATTTAAAATTCTTTTAGTTTATGTAAATAAAGCAAGTTAACATTACATAGGTATTATTTCTTACTAATTTTGGCCTCAGTAAGCTCACTCTAAGCTCATTTGAGACTTGAAGTTATTGCAGGAGATATAAAAGTGCACAAGTATGCACATAAACACAAGAGCGCATTCTATTTCTGTCACTCTGAGTCCAGTCAGACATCTACTTAGGTGCCAGTGAATTAATATACGGGGGAGATGGCTTTTGAGCTAGTTGAGTCAACAATCATGAAGTAAAACAATACTAATTTTCCAAGTATGAGCTATTACTGAGAATATTTTTGACAGTTATTCCTTCTTGATAGAATATACGAACTTTGCATAACCTGGGACTCGAACCCAAGAACTAGGCTCTGCAGCAGTACATGCTAGTTACTACACCATGGAGGCACCATTTTAAAGCAGATATTATAGTAATATGATCTACATTCAAATAATTTATTTTACAGAAATATAAACAGGAAAAGAATAATAATTTGTCAAAAGTTTTCTTGATGATTCATCTAAATGTAAAACTGTGCACAAATAATTATAATGAAAGTTATCCCCAATATTAATTACTTTCAAAACCTATTTTTCTGATAATATATTATTATCATAAATGTATTTACTCACCAAAAAAAAAAAAAAAAGTAAAAAGGTTTTAATATTATTTGTAATTGAAAATGTGCTTACCAAGTTTAACTTCAGCATTATCTGTGAGTAGCACATTTTGTCCTTTTATATCACGGTGTATAACCTTGTTAGAGTGCAAATAACTGAGACCTCTTAGTATTTCTCTGCATATGTATGAGATCCATTCTTCTTTTAATGATTGCCCTTTAGTTGATTTTACCAAATCTGTCACGGAACCTATAAAAGATTTTGGGTTGTCACATAATTAATGAAAATGTAGTGTTTAGCATACAATACTGGGTGAAAATGTTAAATATTTCCTGCCAATATTGTAAAAAATATGATTTGTGAAAAATTAGTACCACTATAAGTTCTGTATAGAATAATAATTAAGGTAAATGTTCTTAAAACAATTAGAAAAAACAATTTTCAATTGTTTTAAATATAAGTAAATTATAATTAAATTCATTCAATTATAAAGATTATGAATGTAATAAATTTAACATGTTAGAGGAGAACTATTGTTCACTATGTGTCACTCAGACCTCTTGTCTCAGTATGAGGTCAATAACCTGGTGCTATAATTAAAAGCAATAAAAAATGATCTCTCCCTTTATGCATATTGTACTAAAAGCTTTGTAATTGTCTCTTTTTCAATTACCATTCAGCTTTATGAAGTTTTATATAGTATAAAACATACTTAAGAATTAATAGTCAAGTACTGTATAAAATATTTTCTTAAAAATATTAATGTAAAAACAAAATAGATTGTACATAATGATTTTAAAATAGGTTTTCAAACAACATAGTTCCTATAATTAAATTAATCAATAAATATAGGTTTTTAAAATACTCACCAGCACCACAATATTCCATTACTAACCAAAGCTGATCATCTTTCCCCGGGGGGCTCTTTTTAATAAAAGCACCATAGTATGTGGCAATGTTACGATGATTAGAATACTTTTTAAGGACATTAATTTCAAGTTTTATCTCTTCTTCCTCATCCTGTGTAACATCCATAACTTTGATGGCAGCAAGTTGTCCTGTTTTTGTGTGGCGTCCCTATAATAGTAAAATATACTGTATTCAATGGTTGCAAGTACATATTACCTATCTTTAGTACTGTATATCTATATTTATTCATCTTATAAATAGGTAATTATTAACAGTTGAAATTACACACTTAAGTAATTTCAAGTAAAATATAAATCAAAAAGTAATACATAATAACTAAATATTGAATATTCTAATGTTTTTTCCCCAATATATTAAACAGATAACATAATAAAGAGAGATAAATATATTGGTGGACCTTACAAAATCTTGCTGAACTGCTCAAGTAATTTTTATAATGTTTATTTATGATTTGTGAACAAACAGGATGAAGTCATATTTGCAGTGATTCTTAATCAAATTCTGAAGTGAGAATCTGAATCAGTCAGTGTAAATGAGAGCAATATACCAATGGATATTGTGATATTGAAGTAATAAAAGTATGCAGGTATACCTTGTATACTTGTCCATAGGTGCCATTGCCCACAACTTCTATAAGTTCAAATATTCCAGCCGGGTCCTGAAATCAAGTACATAACAAAAATGTATAGATAAAAGCTAATTATAATCCTTATTGAACTCAAACTATGATTCACGCCCTGTGAGATCATTGCTCTCCGGCATGCCTTTTTTTAATTTTAGGTAGTTATCCAACTTTTATTTGAACTAATTTTTACAATAGTTGAAGAACAAAAATATACCTTCAATGCACTGAGGTCAATGTCGTCCAATGAACAATTTACAGACGGTGCCAGTTGATGCGCCATTTTGAGTATATTGTCACACACGAAGACAAAGCACGAGAACCTCACATCAATATAAAAAGTAAATAAGAAGCCCTAAATTACAACATTTGCATAGATATTAGTGGGATTTTATTTTTTCAAGTACGAATGATTTATAAAACACATTGTTTACAATTAAAATTACAGTAAATTACAGATACACAATTTATATGCCGCACACACACCCGGCAGGGATGCCAGTTCATGAAACTACGTTCTACCATTTTTATAAAAACGTCTACTATAGATTATAAAAAGTGTATATTTATAGATAAAATATGTTCATTCTTTGTATAGTTTGAATAAAATCTTTATTTTAATCCATAATAATATAAGGAACACAACTTTAGTTGTAATAAGGTTATTTATTTAAAATTGCTTACTATATTTAGAATAAGACCAAATCTGAATGGTTTACTTTATCTTTAGGAATCGATGAAGATTGAGGAGTCTATCTTAGACATGATATTTTATACTGTAAAATAAAACTGTGTAAGCACACGTATAAGGTATTTTAAGTACTACATTTATTAAAAATAATAATATTTAGTATTAACATATTTACAAAGTAGAGACGATTCGTTACTATATGAACAGTGAATACATTATTCATCTTACGCCCATGTGAGTGTAGCCATATCGCCAAGCTACATATTTTGACTAAGATTTAGAACTTATAAGATTAGGGAGTGGAAAGTTAGAAGCTTGGCTTTAAATGAAATCTGATAACTCTTTGATAGTGCGAGCCATATGGTTCTCATATGGGCTTCATTAATTTTACATGAAAATATTTTTGGTGAGATTTTACTTCATTTTGTAAGTTGCTTACATATACTTAGAGAATAGACTGAGCATCCCCTTTTCAACTGTAAAGTAAATACGGGCAGGTAAGTGTTAGAATAGAAAGATTAAACGAGCGTTTAGCTAGTAGTAGTCTTTGTCTAGAATTTTCATTGGTCCACGTCCAGGTCCACGTTTTTAATACTTCAGACATTAGTCCAAAGAGTAAAGCTATATACCAACATTAGTCATCTATGCTTCAGACCACGGTCTAGTTTACAGCCCCTCTAGACAAGTGGCATAAACGCTAGTAGAATAGAATAATCAATGTATGGGATTGACATAAGCTTACGACTAGTGATTAGATTCAACGTATCGAATTTGTAATTGGTAGCCAAATGTAACGAAACGTCAGATTAGTACATAATTCCCCATACAGATTGAAGCCAATAGTGTCACTTTTGACAAACGAATTCTGCTGTTAGCGTACGGCAAGGCGTTAGCGTTTATCGAAATAGAATCGACACGGAGCGTTTGCCATTTGTCTAGAGGGGCAGGTCTAGCAACAAGCCCAAATTCAGTAGTGAGAGATTAGTACGATTTGTGATACAACTTCCAAGCTTCGCGTCAACGCCGCTGTACGTAGTTGCTATCGATGGGTGCTGTGTAGTGCGTACTGCGGGTCACTGAAGTTAGCCAGTCAGGATTTTTTTTAATTTATTAACTTTTTTTATTACATCATTAGTTCGTCGTTTGTTCTTTTTTGTTCACTATAAACATTTGTTTTTTCTCCATTTATTTATTTAAAAAAAAAGTTATTAAAAATGTGCTCTATCGCATTTTTTAATTTTGTTTACAAATACAGGTCAATAAACTTTATTTATGATACATGAACGTATAAAAAACGTTTCTTCCTACTTTACATTGTTTCATTTATCCTGTGGCTTCTATACTTAATCACTGCGCTTATTCATTTTGGCGCTTGTCACTAAAATTTTCAAAAAGACCGCGTTAAAAGTTTAAAGTTAAACCATAGATGACGTTTAAACGTAAAGTTGACGCATGCGCAGTGCGAATATTTAGGATACAAATATTTAGCTAATTAAAAATGTTAATTAAACAAAAAATAAACATCAAATTTTGCAGAAGTCTCATAAAAATTTCCATCCCCTAGTTTTAAGGGATTTTGTTTTTTTTTTTCGTTTGTGTAGGTAGGTACTATATTAGCTTACATACCAAATTTAAGCTTTCTAGGACATTATGAAATACACCAAGATGAACTAATCAGGATTTTTTAGATAAATTAATAAAATCTAAAGTATACATTATAATAGCTATGGAATAAAAAAATTACATAGTCGGGTCATAGGTTCTGTCACATGTGTAATATGAAATAATTTAGACATGTTTATTATTTATGTAACCATTATTATAGCAAAATGAACTTAATAAAACATAGATTCTTATGGTAATAAAGTTTATTCAAAATGACCCCCACGATTTTGAATACAGGCCTTCAATCTGCGCGGCCAGTCGTCTATCGCAGCACGAACGAGTTCCATGTCAATATCGGCGGCTGCCTTAATCAAGGATGCCTTGAGTGACTCCAAATCAGGATGAGGCTTTCTTCCAAGTGTTGCCATATCTTGTAATCTAAGGGACTCAAATCTGGACTGGAGGAGGGCCAGTCTTCGTGCCGGATGAAGTCGAATTCACGCGCCGCCAGCCAGTCTTGTGTGCTTTTCGCTCTATGAGCTGGCGCAGAATCTTGTTGGAATACCCAGTGCCTGTTATTAAACATGGTATGAGAAACAGGTTCCACAAGGTTCTTGAGGACTGTATTTTGATACACAACTGCATTCGTTTTTATGCCTTTCTCACAAAAATGTACCTCAGTTAAGCCCTAATAAGTAAAAGACTCCCAACCAAACCATGAGCGAGGATGGAAAGTGACCTCGTTGGATACGTGGAATACGGTTGCTCGCTTCTTCACTGCTGTGTGCGTACACCTTATCATGTTGTTTGTTGTAGCTCTCTTCCACGGTGAAAATTTTTTCAACCGAAAAAAGAATTTCCCGATGCTTTTTTCCCGCGTACCGCTTCAACAAAGCGCGGCATCTCTTCAGTCTCAGGTCCATTAAACGAGCGTCATAACGATGTCCTGTTTTTCTTCGATATGCCCTAAGCCCTAAGTCTTCATTTAACACCCTTTTCACTGTGGTCCTGCTTAACCCCATCTGAAGGGCCAACAGTTTCTGCTTACGTATGGGATTTCTTTGAATTCGCGCCTTCACAGCTTTTATCACTGCTGGAGTCCTAACAGAGCGAGGGCGACCACTTTTTGACCTGTCATCTACACTAGACTCTTCATTGTATCGTTTTATGGTACGATAAACGAATCTTTTGGTTATATTCAAATTTTTCAGAAAGTCGAAAATCTGAATTGGCGCGTAACCGCAACGGTGCAACGCAATAACCGCGACACGGTCTTCTTTAACTGCCAGTTTCTATAACCTATCTACCGATAGACCGGTAGATACTTTCATACGATTTTGACAGGTTGTAACTTTTAATGTGTCAAAATAGTATTAAAGTAACTACCGGTCTATCGGTAGATAGGTTATAGAAACTGGCAGTAAGTGTCCACTCCATATTTAAAAATGAGGAAAATTCTAAAAAGTACACATTTTTATTTTCATGATAAATTCGAAATTCGAATTCAATAAACTTTTTTGTGGCCAGCATTCTAAATTCAAAAGTTTTTATTGTGTGACAGAAAATATGACCTGACTATATTATGTTCATTAAGTCCACTACTGACATTATATCCCAAGAGTTTTTTATCTGGTATAATATAATAATGGGAAAATGTTTAGGTATTGAAATAATAGCCAAAACCTATACAGTAGGTTTTAATTAGCAAAACGTGACATAGGTATTTTTTTATGACAATGACAAATATCCATATGACAATATAAATAAATAATGAAAAGTGTCTAAAGAGGTTCACTATATAAGTAGAGAAAGAGGTTCACCACATTCACCCCGGCCAGATGTAATCACGTAGATACTTTGGCGGATTCCGTGATCTAGCCGATCTCCGGGGTAGCTCCGCGATTGCGGGCTCGTTTGCGTCCAAGCTCATTCGCTCTGGTACTCCTTGCAAGACCTCAGATGGTGGCGGTGATGAAGGAGTCTCTGGCGGCGAGACTGGTGGCGAATAGTATGCTGTTGGCGATGAAGGCAAAGTCGTCGGTGGCGAACATGGTGGTGATTGAGTGAGATATCTTCTCCGTTGCACCCCAAAGGCCTAAATGGCGGTTGGACACAGTAGTCTCGCGACCATCGATCGTTCGAACGTACGAATAGGTGGGGTTAGTCTCCAGTACCTCCACCTCCTCAACTAGCGGTTGATATTTCGTTTTCCGATCAAAACGTCGCATAAGCACTCTGCTTAAGTCCGTTAGCCATGTAGGAATTGAATCTCCATTTGTCGATCTACGTGAGTGTCGAAACATTCTTTTATGTGGTGTACAATTTGTGCTAGTACACAAGAGCGAACGTATGGAGTGTAATGCTTGCGGTAGGACATCCTCCCAGCTCTCTATCGGTAGGTTCTTAGTTTTCAATGCCAACTGTATAGTTTTCCAGAGCGTAGAATTGAGCCTTTCAACTTGACCGTTGCCTTGAGGATTGTATGGCGTTGTACGACTCGTCGCTATTTGTCTGGAGTGTAGGAATTCTTTAACATCAGCCGATAAAAATGATGTCCCTCGGTCTGAGTGCACATAAGCTGGCGTGCCGAACATGATAAAAATGCTATCTAAATGCCTGATTACAGTTTTAGGGCTTATGTCAGAGCACGAAAAAGCGAATGGAAAGCGGGAGTACTCATCGATTACCGTTAAAATGAATCTCTTCTGCGATTTAGATGGTACAGGTCCCTTAAAATCCATGCTAAGTCGTTCGAAAGGCGCTATAGCCTTAATTAGTTTATTTTGCGGGTCAGCTTTAATGAATCTAGGTTTAACTTCTGAACAGATTCGACAGTTTTTCGTCATGCTCTTTATCTCTTCAGTCGAGTAGGCCAAGTTTTTGGAACGAACCCAATGTGCCATTCTGGTTACACCTGGGTGGCAAAGAGCTTCGTGGAGCGATCGTAGCTTCCCTGGTGTTTCAACGATGGCGCAGACACGAGAGAGGGCGTCCGCTACATGATTCTGCGAGCCAGGCCTGTATACGATGTCATATTTGTATGGAGATAGTTCCAATCGCCAGCGCTGTATTTTCTCATTTTTTTATTTTACTGGTGTGCTTAGCGCTGAACATGAAAGCAACAGAACGCTGATCGGTGATGAGCAAATATGATTTCCCTATAAGGAAATGCCGCCACTTCTTTAACGATTCAACAATAGCGTAAGCCTCCTTTTCGATTGCTGAATGATTTTGTTCAGAGGGGTTAAGTGTCCTCGAAAAGAAGGCTACTTGCCTGCCAGCCTGTGAAAGAGTTGCTGCAATGGAGTGTTCCGAGGCGTCAGTTTCTACAGTGAATGGTACATTATTGTCAATGGCGTGAATACAAGACTTGACAATGGCCTTTTTAAGTTCTTGGAAATCTTTAATCATAGTGGTACTCAGCGGAAATGTCTTGGTCTTTGCTAGTTCATGTACCTTTACAGAAAAGTTTAATATCCACTTTGAGTAATGGGCGAACATACCTAGGGCTCTTCGCAAGCTGGGCAAGTCCTGAGGAGGAGGTAAGTTTAGAAGAGGTTCTAATATATCATTGTCAGGTTTGATGATATTGTTGGCGATCGTATAGCCAAGTATGTTGATAGAAGTTTGTTTAAATTTGGATTTTGCTTCATTGAGTGTTAGGCCGTACTTCCTAGCTGCAGCAAGAAAATTTTGTAGATTATAGTCATGCTCTTCTAGTGTTTTGCCGCAAATTGTTATATCGTCGAGATATGCAAATGTTCCTTTCAAATCTTCCGTTCTAATAAGTATGTTCTTTCTTCTGGTAAGATAGGAACTTGATGATAGGCGCTTTTTAAGTCTATGGTGCTAAACACAGAATATTTGACCACTTTTGATATCAGTTCCTCTATACAGGGAAGTGGATAGGCGTCTAGTTCTGTAAATCGATTTATAGTTCTGGAGTAGTCAATTACTAGGCGTTTCCGGTGATTTGCATTCTTAGTGATCAGTACCTGTGCTCGCCATGGTGACCGACTCTCTTCTATGACGCCTTCATTCAAAAGGTTCTTCACCTCCTCCTCAATAAAACGTCGGTCATCATCGCTGTATCTTCGAGACTTTATAGCAATTGGTTTGCATTCTGGAGATAGATTGGCGAATAAAGGCACTGCAGGGACAGATGCTTCGGCTACGTTGCAGACGACGAGAGGTTCTTTCGGGCCACCAAATGCGAATTCGAGGGATGAATGCTTTTCTAATACGTCATGTCCTAAAATCATGTCTGAGCATAAATTTTCTACAACAAGCAGTTGAACGTTTTCGTATGTGTGTTTTCGCAAGGTAAGCGTCAGGCAGGTTTCTCCTTTCACTGAGGAAGTGTGGTTAAGAGAGGCCATAGATATCATCTGCTGACTAGGTTTCATCTTCAGAGAGCAAAGTTTAGAAAATTTGAAGTTAATAAAGCTCTTAGAACTTCCTGTATCTAGTAGTGCTTCAGCTCTAATGCCTTTAATATATGCAGGAACAATAGCTTTATGCAGGGACGACGGCGATGCGGCGATGATGCAGGCGGTGACATTGTCCTGGTCAGACGTGGCAGCGCTAATTGTGTTCTTACTGCGACAGACTTTAGCAAAGTGCCCTTTCTTGTTACATAGTTGACACGTCACATCAAAGGCGGGGCATGACGCGGCGCGGGTGCACACGTCCTCTACAGAAGAAACATTTTCGATTTGAGCGGCTCTGAAAGGTCGGCGTTGACGTGGCTGCAGAGGTATTTCCACTGGAGATAGAAGTTTGACCAGGTATGTTTTCGGTAACAGCATTCAATGAGGTGTTATTGTAGTGTAACGTATTGACTTCAGCCATCTCTAAAGAGCGCGCCTGGTTATGCGCTTCGTCCAACGTTAGGCTTAGGTTAGGTTTCAAGTAGCCTCTCTCTTATTTTTGTTCAGAAGATGCCAGCTATGAAAGCGTCGCGAATATTGTCATCCCGATTCGTCTTACTATCGACAGCAGAAAAATTACAATCTTTGGACAGTTGCTTCAAAGCTTGGATGTAGGTGTCGATAGTCTCGTGAGTACCTTGTCTCCGAGTGGCGAGAGCGTGGCGAGCATACAGGATGTTATTTGGTTTAACGTAGAAAGTTGACAAACGTTTTCTTCCAGTGAGCCCACTCCGCGGCCGACGTGCTTAGGGACGGGTCACCATCGAACCGCTCAGGTCGTAGATATTTATCCATGGGATATAGTCGTTCTGTTTGCTAATTAAATTGAAATAATAGCCAAAACCTATACAGTAGGTTTTAATTAGCAAAACGTGACATAGGTATTTGTTATGACAATGACAAACATCCATATGACAATATAAATAAATAATGAAAAGTGTCTAAAGAGGTTCACTATATAAGTAGAGAAAGAGGTTCACCACAGGTATGTTTGTAAGTAGTGGGTTATTTTCTTTTACTTGTGTAAATTTATCTTTTTTGTACAGCTTATGTAATAATTTTTTATCTCAAATTATTTTTAATCATTTAAGTTGGATACATTTTTGTCACCTTCACCTTTGAAAAATCTGTATTTTAAAACTTTTTCGAGACTCGAACTTTTTCTGACTCTGAGAATTTTTTTTAGTAATAATTAAAAAACACGAAAGGCGGACTACGCAGGCGATTTTGTAGTGTACAAGTGTCTACGCATAGATGCTCCAGAGGGACGAATATTCGACACAACCAGTGAGAGTTAAGAATTTTTTTTTTGTTTTTAATAAATATAAACATGTTGGGACATTATAACATACAGTGCCATCTTGTTCCATGGCAAACTACGAGGCTTGTATTACGGATACCAGATAGTTGATATAGTACACATATAAGTATAACTTTAAACAAATACATATCATCATCATCATCAGACCTTTTTAACGTCCCACTGCTGGGCACGGGCCTCCCTCAGTACGAGGGGGATCAGGCCATAGTCCACCGCTCTGGCCTAGTGCGAGTTGGCGGACTTCACATGCCTTTCGAAAACTTGTTAGGTTTTCTCAGATATGCAGGTTTCCTCACGATGTTTTCCTTCACCGTAAGACAAGTGGTAATCATGATATAAATGATTCGCACATGAAAATATCAGAGGTGCGAGACCCGGATTCGAACCCGCATCACTCGGTTATCCGAGCGACGCGTTACCGTTAGGCTACCACTGTCTTATAAAATACATATTATAAATATAAAAAACCATGACTGGCGTACTAACATTCGTGTTCAACAAATGAATGCCCTCAGCGGGACTCGAACCCGCAACCGCTAACACAGAAAGTAGGCCGACCCAAACGTGTCCTCAAAGATTATTTTTATTGAGGTCAAGAAAAGGGAAAGACTCAATAATTAAACTTGGCCCAACCTGAGACTCGAACTCAGGACCTTCGGATATGCAGCGGGCAGCCATACGAGCTAGCCACTACACCACCAAGGCGATTTAATCTAAGATAAAACATATTACATTCTCGTAAATAGGTAGGTGACATCCTAGACCTAAAAATTTGATTATTATTTAGGTATATCCATTTGTCGTATACGGTATATTCAAGCTTCGTTGGTACAGTAGCATACTATCGCAAATCTAAAGAGCCTAGACTTTATTCTAGAGTCAAGCCCGACAGGTATGTCAGTGTATAATATGATATACCTACATATAAAATATCCATCCTAAAATTCATCTTCATTCTGCGAAACCCAACAATTTCTCAATGGTCAATTTATTTTTCTGACCTACCAGGGATATGAGAGTGAAAGGAGCTGTAGCACGGTGTACAGTATGTGATATGTCATGTAATTGTATAAAAGTAACGTATTGTGACTAGTTGCTGGAATTTAAAACCTTTAAAATGTACAATGTAAGTAAGCATATCCTAAAAGCATAAAGACCAAAAAAAGGATTGATTGTTACAAGGAAAATTTTAGTGTATTTGGTACTTCTATTTTTATTTTCAAAAATAAATATAAATTGATATTTTTTGACACTTTATATGATATTCTCTGACGTTTATCATTCGTGAGTTTTGTGCTTCTCTGCAGCGCACTTTGTTGAATAATGATTATATATCTGTTAATTAGTAGGAACGTTATTAAGACTTTGTATGTATAAAAATATTAGAAGCTTTAA
Source organism: Boloria selene (assembly GCA_905231865.2). Classification (NCBI taxonomy): domain Eukaryota; kingdom Metazoa; phylum Arthropoda; class Insecta; order Lepidoptera; family Nymphalidae; genus Boloria; species Boloria selene. Next base: position 8,583,226 of record HG993133.1, read on the forward strand.
GTTTAACCTTTCACAATAAATAGATTAGAAAACGCAATAAGATATTTGCCACTCGGGTGCGTAGTTCCAGAAATTAGCAGGAGCTTATTGAAGACAGACAGCTTTTTTAGACGACACCACCTTGTATATTTTATAAAAATGAACGTTATATTTTATATCATTATATTTAATATCATTATATCTAATAACATTGTGCCTCTTTACAAACCAAGCTGCCGGAAAAGCACGTCTTTTAAGGTTTTCGAAGTCTTTCACTATTTTCAAGACCTTGATTTTTATTAGATTTTAATAGGGAATTTATTTATATTAATACTAGAGAGTAAAGGCTCATCCTGGCGCTGTCATCTCTAAATACGTTTCATCGGTTAGAATAGATTTCTCAGAAACGAGAAATTTTCCTACAGTAGGAAGCTTTCAGCATACCTACCAAATTTCAATAACTCAATATAAAAAGTCAAGTGGTTTTTGTGTTGCGGTCACAGACAGACAAGAAGTCACAGATTTCGACCTCTGCATCGTTAATAATGAGTTTTTTAAGAAAAAAAATCAATTTACAGATTCGACTGAGAATTTATTTTGTTAGTATATGTAGACTGAGGGTACTTACACACGCTCTTATGTTTATTTGAACCCTCTACTATTCGAGAATTTTGTTTATATTGTATAATCCAAACCAAAGTTATATTAAGATTCAATTGCATAGCTCTTATAATTTATCGTCTAACGTTTTGTCGTGTAGTAGCTATTGTAAAACAGAAAAGTAATGAATAATGAACAAATTTTTACATAAGACCCATGAGAGTGTAGCAAAATGGCCAAACATATTTTGACTAAGATCCGAAGTTTCTGAAGTTAGGGCTTGTAGAGTTAGAAGCTTTGCTCTACATGAAATCTAATAATTTTTGTTAGCCGTATAGTCGTCTTGGCAATAGTTTTTATAAAAATTGAAGTTTTTTGCTGAGATTATGTATACATATGTTCGTAGTGAGGGAGGCCCGTGCCCAGCAGTGGGACGTTCAAAAGGGCTGATGATATGTATACACATATATAGATAAGTATCAATGATTTTAAACGAAGAAGACGAAGAATTCACACTAAAATGTCAATTATACTGTAATGAACCTTCTTTCAGCTAATTACTGAAAAACTATCAGTTTATTGATGTGATTGAACTAGGCACTTTTGACGGCAAGTATGGATTTTTCAGAAACGAGATATTTACAGTAAAAGTTTTGTATATATTGAAAAACAGACAGACACAGACAAAACAGACAGACACAGACAAAAGTTACTAAGGTTTCGACCTCTATATCTCTAATAATGAATATTTCAATAAGGTTTTCAAAAATATTTAATGTATAGTTTCGATTTAGAATTTAATAATATGTATAGATATAAAAATAGCATGACTTGCAAATACCTGGTTCTCTAGGATAACCTTAACTGTCATAGACTCGATTTGAGTAGACGCTGTAGTTCGTCAGAATATTATATCATGATTCGTGGCCTTATTGAAATATCTGTGTACGTGATCTAATTTTGGTAGGTGAAGGTTGTTAAACAAAAGGTTATATCAAACAATGCAACAGGCATATAATGAGAAAATTAGTTAAACCTACAAATTGTAGTGAAGATATAATATAGTGAGTTTAGACTAGTTTTGGCCTAGTGTAGCGCTGTAACGTGTGTTATTGCACAAGCAGCAAAGTTAAATTATTGACTAGATATTATAGAAGTAAAATAAAGCCTCGGTGCTACGTGCGGCTGTGCGGCCGTGCATACCGAATCGTAAGATCAAAGCACGCATAGGTACTTTACTAACTCCAACACCCACACGACTTCACGGGGCACAGATTCGAATGTGTTGGTGTAATAGAACACACAGACGCAACGGTAACACTAATAAAAGTTACCAAGACAGAAGTACGGCGTACGGTACTATTTGTTTGGAGGGAGGTTGGAGGCACTCATACAAGCGAGGGAGAGGCTGTGTTGGCGCGGCTTGCCAGTTTACCGTTGCAAGGCGCGTTGTGCGGCCGGACGTTCGACCGTCACCCGCGCGCCGCCGGCACTTTGTAGCCCGGCCTCCGCAACCACCGCTCATCGCCACCCTCGTCGCCCTAACCACCCTGGACACTAACCAGGACTTTGTCATCTCAAGCATTGTGTTCTCCAAGGGGTGTTTATGGACTGATCATTATCAAACTTGTTCTCTAACTTAAAGACGCAGTGCTACTACTCGTGCTTTTACACTGAAGTGCTAAACCCAAATCTGGTTCTTTATTGGATCGCCTTTGTGTCAACAAGGTAAGTTAAACATTTAAACAATGATATTATTCATATAAACCTCTTTATTAATCTGTTTCTAATTTGTAATTTGATAAAGATAGTCGTGACTAATCTTTGTTATATTAATGTAGTTGCATGATCATAATATGTTAATAAAAACAATAATTGTGAGATTGTATAATATTATCTTTGCAAGCATTTCATTCAGTTGGTGGTGGTAAATTATATACAAATGGGTAATATAAGACATGTTTATAGGAGCACAAATATTTTTTAATCGTTTTCTTTACTTTAATGCTTAGGTCGATGTCGATAGGTACAATATGCTTATCTTGTTAGTGAAAATATTGAAATAGTTAACGAGGTACTTTTCATTCAGTCTTTTACTTGTGTAACAAACATACATACATACTTACAAACATACTTACATACAGAATATAAATATTGTAGGTCTAAGCACAGTAAAGACAAATGCAAGTTGTAATTCTTAAGGATAAAATATAAATTAAGTAGAACAAAAACTAGTTTTCCTTTATACCATGCGGCTACGTTATCTCTACACGTTGGAATTTTATACAGCTATTAAATAAGTTGCAACGCACGTTTGGCAATCGCTCATTCCGCGTTTTCGGCAACAATTTTGACATTCTAACATATATATTTAATTATCTATGTAATTAAAAATCAAAATATGTATGTTTTTAACTTTATTTAATTTTTTTTTTCGCTTATACCATAAAATCGTAGAATTTTTGAAAATTCACTCATTGAAAGCAAAATGCCCATTTCCCTATTAATATTCTAAGGTTGAACATAACCTTTAAATAGATGTATTGATTCCAAGTAAAGTCGTTGACTGAATAAAGACCTGACAATCTATACAATATATTAAACTGATTATATTATATTATGGTCAGTTAGTTTTGTATTTTTAATATACGAAATTATTTTATTAACTGACCATATTTAACATAAATATAGGAAATAATTTTATCATAATGTACAAGTGCATACCTAGTGTAACAATTACTTAATTATGACTTTTTCGATAGAAACAAGACGTTAAGGAAATGATTCATGCCTATTTTAGGCTGATAATTACTTGATTTGCTTTGCTGGAACTAGGAAATTAACAGTTCGAAGAATTTTTTATAGATGTTAATTATAATACTATTTTTCTAATATTACCAAATTACTTATCACATAGACAAAATGCTGTGTGCAATAAAGTTTGTTAGTAAACTTTATAAAATACGTCCAGTTTATAGAAATCAAAGGAATTAGGAAATTTCCTCTTGCTTTCTATATTAGCTAGTATAGGCGCAAACATAAATTTTACTATAAAATTTAAAATTCAATAAAAGTACCTTTTGATGAAATTCCTGTGCATATTACAGGTGTAGGCGTATATGTTTCGATTCCGCGAAGTTACTTATTATCGAAGTTAGTTATTATCATATTTATCCCGTTTAATCTATTCTACATTTTTCATGCAAGCATTTTTATTATTATAAATGCAATAATAAACTATATGGAAGTAATAAGGCACTTAATACGTGAGTAATTTATTACAGCGCGCTGCGTCATCGCATTAAACGTTAATTGCAGGGTGACATTTAAAAACAATATATATATAATATAAATATATCACAAAAACAAAAATATATATCTCTTAACACCCTTTTAATTTATGATATCGTGAAATCACAATTTATTTTAATATTGCTCGAAATAATTACTCCGTATGCTTTATGAGAGACAAAGACTTCAACGGGCGCAAAGAGCTCTACGTAGCGTAGCTACATATTATTGCATGAGACAGTTACTATACGTCATTTATATATTAATTTAAAAGTAATATTGATATGTCATGTACAAATTAGTAAATTTTTATTCAAATACAATCATCACAAGAATAATAGAGATGTAAATTGGGATATATTAAGATGATACTCATACGAGTACCTACTTATTTTATTATAATTTTAAATTTCCACATAACAAAGGCATTTCTAGAAAGTCTAACTTACATTTGTGCAATAATTACTACTTGTATTTAATGTAACATTTTAATCTGATTATTATCATACGATATTCACTTGATTGTTTTATATCTGGTTCTACTATTGTTTCTTAGAAATGGTAAAAGTGGGTATCCTAACAATAAGATTATCCACAATCAATAAACCAAATCAAATACATTATATTACAATGCATTGATAACACAAATCGAGTCGTGACATATGACTAGTTATCTAACTCTGCGTATAATATTGTAGTTTGCATTTCAGCAATATTACCAAGAATTCGCCTTTAGCGGTAGAGAGATGCCATTAAAGTCGGCGGGCGCGGTAGGGGCGTAGCTTGCATTGTTCGAGCGGCGTGCAATAATATCTATTACCCTATGAGCATGAACCGATGCTGTGGAACCATGCTCGTTTTACGTAACACTTTTCCATACAAAGGCTCGTTGGTCACACGATCCTCCAGCTCGATCGGTCTCAAAGACGTAAAATAGATATAACATGTCTTTTAATTACATTTAATTTAAGATAAGCAGATGATGGACAGTCTATAGCAAGTATTTAATATTACCTATAATTTTATGCAAACTATACTATATTTGTAGAAGAAGGTTAATATGAAAGTTACCTTTGTTTACTATCTGATATCAAATTATTCAATTTAAAACACTTAATAATAAATCATACACACTTATGGTTTCAATTTACATAATATGTTATTAAAAAAGATTACAACTTACCTTATTATAATTTCCTAACAATGTATTATTTTTAATATTTGAAATATGTATATTATATACCTATTTACTTTAGTGCTAATGTCTGACGATAACGTTGACTTAGTGACATATATATGTACCTACTAGGTACCTGTATATTTTTGAATAGCGAGCCGACCTAGTTTATCACTTAGATTGTAGTGTGTCACTTTATACCTATAACTTGTAATATATACACTGACTTGTAACTGGTTTTCAGATATTATTATGATTTTCTGATTATATTTCAGAAATTATTATATTTCAGATATAAGTATTTTATAATAATAAAATAAGTATAAAATGGATAATATTAGGACTTAGATTTACCTAGACCTAGGACCTAGACTTAGGATTATTTATAAATTAGGTAAAAGCATGATAAAGAAGTTGATATAGTGCATAAATAGAAGTACATGGTGCATTATAAAAGCATGAGCATCGCCGCCAAAACCGAGACCTAATACCTATACCTATATCTTTTTAAATCCTAAAGTACATTAATATTCGAAGAACTATAATATTTTAGCGATATAAACTAAATCAGATTGTAAAGAAAATATTCCATATTTATATTTTTAATACACAAGTGAGTTTAGAGGTACGAGTACATAGCCTACAAGCATGGATAGAATCTTTAGAATTCCAATTTTGTAAGTATAGTAGCTAGGATGGGAATGCGTTAGTTTTACTTAAATAAACACATCGCAGTTTTTTCTAAGCTTATACCTACCAAATATTCTACAACATTCAGTTCACTAAAAAGTTAATTGGTATAGTTTAGTTGAATTGGAGTGAAATGACCGGCCGCCTTGACCCTTGCGGCGCAGGCACTAGGCGGAAGGTTGGTGCTCGCTCGACCGAGACGTACTCCTGCGTAGAAATTGTTTGTCCTTGTGACAATACAATGCCCAACCTTTGGCCTCCAATGGTAAGGGCACATCATTTTTAACGTTTATACTTTGAGCTTAGACAGTTATATGAAATCATAAAGTGACTTAATAACAGTCTGGTTCCATATATTACAGCCTGACCAGTTTGGAACGAAGATTTGGTATAACAATTTGAAGTGTATGAACACATAAAAAGCTTGATTTTGGTTTGAAATAACACGTAAAGCACGTTTTTAAATTTTATTGACATTTTGACATACGTTAGTTAAGCATTATGTCGAGACGAATTGCTTTTACAATATCCTGTCGTTAATTTTTCAATAGGAAACATGATCCAGTTTTTACTTCCTGTAAATTGCTACTATGCTCAAATTACTTCCGTTCCTTTTTTTCTTGACAAGAGAAAATAATAATATTAATATTAAAAATTTATTTGCAAAGTTTATTCATTAAAAAATCATGGTTCATATAGGTAGGTTATGTATACTAACTTTCATTATATTCAATTGCGTCTCAACTAATATTTTCGAGTGCAACAAAAGTTACACTTCTGAGAAGTTTGTTTTCTAAAGTGAACTAAGATTTTGTTTATTTTGCTTATGTGTGAATTGTGGGTGTGCGACGTGCGTGTACGTGCGGTGTAGTAGCAATTTATAAAAATATTTACCTTCCATTGAATTGCAATTGTTTGTACTACAATTAAAATAGTCGAACTTGCAACCTTCGCACAGTAGAACCAGGAAGTAAGAGATGCCATTCACTATGCCTATGGTGTACCTCCAAAATCAACATAATGTAATATAATAAATAAATATTAAAACTAACTGGCGTGACTAATGCCCGCATTAAGCTTTAATATGGCGAAATATGCTAAAAACAACGTGCAAATATTTTTGAACATATACATACACATACACACGAGCACAGTGTCCGAGTGTTTTTGTCGAATATTAGTAGCAAAGAAACCTCCGAATACCGCTAGCACCACAGTCGGTTATTGCTCTCAGATTCCGCAACAAATTAACATGTATTCGGTACAACTACATTTTATACTTAGTGTCTATAGAATAATTGTTGTTTTTATAAATACTTGTTTGGAAGATCTTACGAAACGCTTTCTAAAGCATGTGTTCTATTGCCTTAATAGCATGACCTATAATAAACGTAAAAATGTTAACATTGAATACATAGCAATTCTACATTTTGTATTAATAATGATTATTGTTTCTTACATTGATCACGATACAGTAATATAATTAGAGATAAGGTGACAGTTAATTGTACTCGTATCTATTTAAAAATTCACAAATAAAGTTATTTTAGCCTTAAATGTAAGCAAACAACCGTCTTATTATACTAAACTAATGATTAGAAATTTAATATAGAGGTCAAATATGTCTTTCCGTTTGAAAACACCATATTACATTATTATTTATGGACGTTATTAGCACACATGCACACTATGAACAAAAGAATATGAGACATCACTGGATTTTATGCATTTAGAAAAAGTCTAAAATTAGATATAATATAAGGAAGTAGGTATAATTGATTTCGTTGATTAATTAGAAATCGAAGCCAAAAGATGATTAATTGTGCTAATGGCTTTATTTTCTATATTTAAAATATTCTTATATAATTTATAAGTGAACATTTTTAATATCTAATAATTAAAACAAGTTAATTGTATTATATTACTTTATTTATTATTATTTAAGTAGTGCATATTTGCATAATTTTCTTAAAGATAACACAAATATTTTTTGACTATATGAATACGGATATTTTATGAGCTAAAAATGTTTAGAACCATAGCGGATATCTAGCTAGTCGAATTAAGAACTGGTTTTATAAAAAATATTCGATGATTGAGTGTAAGTGAAAGCCTTGATCTCCGTGCATACTATAAAAACAGTTCCGTTTAGTATACCCAGCATGAATTCCCATACACTCAATCACTTGAAGATTGTTAGAAAACGTAAATATTATCTACATCTTTGGTAATTTATTCTTTAATATAGATTTAGCGCTAGCTAAGCCGCGGGTTCCGCTAGTAAATGTATACAAAAACTTTACTAATTATATAGTAAAACCTTTTTGAAGACCTACTCTACCCATTGGTGAAAACAGCATGAAAATAGGTGCAGTAGTTTTTGAGTTTATCGCAAACAGACAAATACGCGGCGGAGGACTTTGTTTTATTATATAATGTGATGTTTAAAAGTCTAATATAAAACACATTTTAATGAAATTAATTTTATGTATAATATTGCCTTCTTAGGAACACTTTTAAAATATATTAAGTTAAAACAACGCAATACAAATAACAATAATATCCCCGAAATTAGTTTTAATATAACTAAACGTCCTTCAATGACACTGACGCGGAAACTGACCAATAAAATTATATACAATGCTGCCTAAAACTATACACGTGGTGGTTTAAAACACAAAATATGATTGCATATTTCATTAAGTTGCATATTTTACATAAATGAGCTTTTACATAGAAATAAATTCGTTCTATAACAAGCACGCGCTCGAGCTTATTGTACAGTTGTGTTTAATAAGTTAATACGTATATTTAAGAATTTATTGTAGATACATCTGTGTTATAATAAAGACTCGTACGATACTGATAAATTTACTTAAGAAATAAGTAAGTTTTCAAATTGTACAACGATTACTAAGGTTTGCAAAAACTCGATAAGCTGTTTAATCGGCCTCACAAACGTGGGATTACGATCTCAGGTTTAGGTATAGATATACTTCACTAGCTATGTACTTTTCCAGCGATTCGACCTTCAGCTTTTAGCGTAGAGCCGGAACGTTTGTCAGAGAAACTTATTCAGTGAAGTATTTGCTCTTTGGAAGTACTAATACGGATAAGATTTTATGCATATTTCCGTTTGCTTATTATTATTTTTTTATTGATTCAAATCCGTATCTCCTCCGTGTTTCACTCCTTTTTATCTCCCATAATTCTGTTAGAATGTATTAAATATGTATTATTAAATGATATATATTAATAGAAAACACATTATATCATTTTATTTAAAATTATAAGACAAAATACCTTTATTTTCAAATATGATAAAATATAGAGAAAGACAAAGGAACAAGGCAAATTATAAGTAAGTACTTATTAACATACTTTAAAAATAATAAAATTATAGTGAAGATTTTATCTCCATTAGTCTCTTCCGAAAATATTGCAAAGATGAATCTGCAGAATGAATAAAACCGCAACAGTGGTATCCAATTAAGTAGATTGCTAATAAAAGTGAAATCGAAGCGGGTGCAGTGGCCGCTCTGCGCTCGCGTCGCGTCACGGCACCGCCACCGCACACCACACCACCCCGCGCTACCCCCGCCCATGTGACGGTCAGTTGCTCATTAAAATTAACTTCTACAATAACTACTAGAGCATCTTATAGACGATGTTACATCATATCAAACTAAAGTTTCATTATTAACCGGTTATGTAGAATGAAATATTAAATACACTATTGATTTTAATTCACTTAATTTAAAATTCACTATAAACTATATTTATCGCATGAGCCATTAATGAAATTGATTATTATTAAATAGTTTCTATAATATATTCAAATTTTACACCCACACATTTAGTATTAGAAATTGAATACAAATGACGCTTACAACTTATTTGATTACAACAATTAAATAAATCTTTACCTATGTGTACCACGAATAGCACGCTTCTGTTAATATTTTATTTGATTTGTTAATATTTTACAGTCTAATATTGATTAAGACCAATATGACTTATATTTATAATATTTATATTACTTACTTTAGACCAGTATCATTCATATTTACATTGCATTACCTAACTTAGCAAGACGATTAACATACATTTTTGATAATGCACGTTATACCACGTAATAGGTTTATTTACCAAACTTAAAATTTTTACATTAGCATTTACAATAGCATTTTTTATTACCTATATTTAATACCGAATGAAATTTACTTTTTTGTGCTTGTTAATTAATGTACCTATTAAAAAACCGAAAAGGTTACTTGATGTAATAATGAGTAGATATTATTGTCAATAATTTTAGTATTCTTATCCTGTAAACATGTTCTAAGTTCGATTGGTGAGCTCGTTTTCGTCCGGACATGATTTATCTCGGACTAAGATCCGGTTCGCTGTTCGGCAGCACCTAGTCACCCACGCCAACTCTATTATTATCAAACTAAAGCGATCGATTGTAATATATAAAGTAGACTAAATGCTTTTTTCTTTTGAATTAAATATATAAGACTACATTTTATAAATATAGGTACTCTGCAAATAATTGTATTGTGACACAGATTTCGTCAATATTCTTCATCTTATTTTTGTTACATAAAACTAATAATATCTCGAAGTCGCAAAGTTTAGACATATGTCCAAATATGCATACAAATCCATAGCGACGACGGACGTAAAGTAAATCTCACTACACCTTACTTACTTAATATATTATAATATTGTTACGTACTACAGGTTCGGGATCGGAAATTAAAAGCGTTCTCGCACTAAAGATTAATTTATTTACACTTTGTACACGCGCAGTTTGTACACAGCACTAGTTAAATTGAGTCTCTGAGCTCTACAATTCACCACTTTTAACAATTCACTATACTCTTCTTCACTTTTCCACTATTTCGTATCTCTTCGCAATCTTCACTTAACTTCGAACGACAACTCATCTCTCGACACACTGCCGGCCTTTTTATATGCGTAAATTTAGAATATTCTAGTATCGAAAATTCAAAATGTTTCTAGTAACTTCGAAATTGTTCCTGAAAATGCGTTATCTCTTTCTGTCACATTAAAATTTGTAATAAACTGTTCTTGTTATCTAATTGTCAAAAGTTAGAAATTGACATTCGCTGTTGTAAGGCATGGTACAAGCGTGCTATTATGACGAGTTCGCACTATATTCCGCGACATTACCCCCTCCTAAGACATGCTCGTCTCGAGCATCGTTGTTGCCGTGATACTTGGCTAATCGGTCCACATGCACGATTTTAGCCGGGCTTCTAGATGTACGTTGAATTCGGAAAGTGACGTCGTTAATTTTCGTTATAACCTTGTAAGGCCCCTCCCAACTGGGTTGTAGCTTTGGCGATTTACCCTTTCGTCTCACCGGGTTATGCAGCCATACCAATGAGCCTTCCTCGAAGTTCGTTCCTGTCGCCTTTCGGTCATAACGAGTTTTCATGCGTTCACTTGCTTGTAGCCCTGCATCTCGTATCTGCTCATGAACACCAATCATCTTCGCTCGTAGTTCACTGGCATATTCTGTTATGCAACTGGGAGTATCCGGCGGGCAACCACTTAACAGATCCGCTGGTAGTCGCAATTCTCTTCCGAAATTTGCAAAAGCAGGTGTTATGGTAATGATTTCGTGTACAGCAGTCCGGTAAGATAGCAGGAACAATGATAAATACTCGTCCCAATCCTTTTGATGTTTATCCACAACCTTAGCTAGATGGCGTTCCAAAGTCTGGTTAAACCTTTCAACCATTCCATCTGACTGTGGATGATGTGGTGTGGTTCGAGTCTTGTGCACCCCCATGATTTTACATACTTCCTGAAATATATGCGATTCAAAGTTTCTTCCTTGATCACTGTGCATTTCTAACGGAACGCCGAATCTGCAAAATACATCTTTTACCAAAGTATTTGCGATAGTTACTGCTTCTTGATTTGGGATGGCGAATGCCTCAGGCCATTTTGTAAAATAGTCCATCACAACTAAAATATATCGGTTCCCGGAATTAGTAATCGGAAATGGTCCTGCTACGTCTAATGCGATTCTCTCCCAAGGTGCCCCAACGTTGTATAATTTCATTACTCCTCGGCTTCTGGTCTGCGGGCCTTTGACAGAGGCACATTGCACGCATTTCCGACACCAGTCCTCAACATCATCTCGACAATGCAGCCAGTAAAATCGCTCCTTGATCTTGATTAACGTTCTTCTTACCCCTAAGTGTCCACCAGAAGAACCATCATGGTAGACTCGAAGTATCTCGGATACTTTTATTTTAGGAACCACTAGTTGGAGATGGCTATCATTTCTACGTGTCTTCTCCCATTTCCGGCACAATACTCCATTGTGTAACAGCAAACTGTCCCATTGTGCCCACAAACTTTTCGTAGCGGTACTGTACTGTGCTATGTCAGTCCACTTAGGTTTTGGCCTACCACTACTTAGCCATTCCATGATAGGTCGTATATCTCGGTCTTCTTCTTGAGCTCTCCTCATGGCTTCATCACTCCAACGTTCATCTAACGAGTCTGTTCTAATAACTTTAATTGATTCCAATTCCTTTGCCTCTTGTCTTTGACAGTGCTTGCAGTCGTCTTCACAGGGTCTTCTAGATAGAGCATCGGCGTTGCTGTGATTTTTACCCCCTCGATGTTCTATATCAAACTGGAATTCTTGAAGTTGTTCAATCCATCGTGCTACCTGCCCTTCGGGATCCTTGAATTCTAATAACCATTTCAGGGCAGCGTGATCGGTTCTTACCAAAAATTTGCGTCCTAGCAAGTATTTCTTAAAATGTTGTAAGGTTTTTACTACAGCAAGTAGCTCTCTTCGAGTAACGCAATAATTCTTTTCCGGTTTAGAGAGTGACTTACTGAAATATGCGATTACCACCTCCTGCTCACCCTTCCGCTGGGACAATACACCTCCAATACCGATATTACTGGCATCAGTGTCGACAATAAACTCTCCCTTTGTGTCTGGATACCCGAGGATCGGTGTTTGGCAAAGATGTTTCTTTAATTCTTGGAAGGCCAATTCGCAATTATGGTCCCATACGAAAGGTCTCTTCTCCTCGGTTAGCTTATGGAGTGGTTTGGCGATGTCAGAAAACCCTTTCACAAACCGTCGATAGTAAGAGCACAATCCTAGAAATGCTCTCACTTGCGTCTTGTCCTTAGGGGTCGGCCAATCTTTTACAGCGGTGATTTTCTCAGGATCCGTTTCTACTCCGTTTTCTGAAACTACGTGTCCAAGGTAATTCACTTGTTTTCTGAAGAATAAGCACTTCTTCGGACTTAACTTTAAATTAGCTTCCCTTAGTTTATCGAATACTGCTTCGAGTTTCCTAAGATGGTCATTGAAATCACGCCCCACAATAATTATGTCATCTAGGTAAACAAGGCAGGCTTCTCCTAGTAATCCGGCGAGTATGCGTTCCATCAACCTCTCAAATGTAGCTGGTGCATTACATAACCCAAACGGCATAACCTTAAACTGCCATAACCCTTTTCCAGTTGAAAACGCAGTTTTCTCCTTATCCACGGGGTCCATGTCCACTTGCCAATAGCCACTCTTCAAATCGAGAGTTGAAAACCATTTCATACCACTTAGAGTGTCTAAGGTGTCGTCGATTCGAGGCAGGGGATAACTATCCTTTTTGGTCACATCATTGAGTCTGCGGTAATCGATGCAAAACCTTGTAGAACCATCCTTCTTCCTAACTAGTACTACCGGAGAACACCAAGGGCTAGTGGAGTGTTCGATGATGTTGTTCTCTCTCATGTTTTGAATCATGTCGTCCACTTCCTTTTCCCTGGCCCATGGAATTCGTCTAGGTCGCTGTCGGATAGGCGCAACATCACCTGTATTGATTTTGTGCTTCACTAAGCCGGTTCTTCCTATATCGTTCTCATGTTTGGAAAACAAATCTGAATATCGGTACAGTAAATTTTCAGCTTCTGTCTTCTGAGAACTTGTGAGATTTTCTTTACAGTCTTCGATAAGTTTCGTCGCTTGCTCTCTATCCTTGTTCGGTACCTTCACGTTCGGTTGACATCTGTTTAACCAGGCTATCTCTTCGCAAGTTCCCACAACTTCGCCTCTCTGAATGGTTTGAGTAAAGTTACTAGGGTTTAGCACTGGAATCATGGATGTGGAAGCTTTACCTACAATAACTCTTGCCGGGATCCACGAGCTCTCATCTTCAAACTTCTCTATGATAGCGCACGACCATGGACTACCTGACGTGTTGTGAGGTAAAGCGACAGGTACTAGAGTCTGTGATCTTGGTGGAAGAGCGGTGTCTTTTAAGCAACAAACTTTCCCCTGAACTCCACCACTTATCGGTACTTCCTTATTTCTGCACTTTAAAACTCCATATTTCATGTCGATCGTACACTGATAATTTTGAAGAAAGTCCAATCCAATGATGCAATCATCCACGATATCTGCAACTATTGCGTTATGCCAATAGACGTTGTCCCCAATTTTTATAGCAATTTTTCTTTCCCCCCAAACAGGTATGCGCTGACCAGTGGCTGTCATAAGGGTGATGTGCCTTCTATCTTGCAAATTATTGTCCGCAATGTGTTTCAGCTTTCGGTTATTAATGACAGTTCGCGAAGCTCCGGTATCCAGTGTCAGTTTACATGTCACTCCATTAATAGCGCCATGTATAACCAAAGTGTTTCCATCTATTGCCTGTTTTACTTCTATGGGTGAGGTTGTAGATCCCCCGGCCAGCGCCCACCTCCTAGCTCTGGCTGAGATCAATTCTCCTCTTACTTGATCGCAGGTTGGTACACCAACATCTGAGTATAGTCGACCATTCTTCCTTTTAGGGCAGTCACTTCGAAGATGGCCCCGCTCACCACACTCATAGCACCTTGGGTTGAAAAGACGTCTCCGGGTGGTTAATCCTCCCGTGGTAGCTTCCTGCACCCTCCAAGGTCTAGAGTCATGACGCACAGCTTCAATCTCTAGAGCATGAGCGACAGCTTCTCTGAGACTTGTATGGTGTTTTAGGCGTACAGCGGCACGTACCTCCGAGTCGCGAATCCCGTCCACAAAAGCCTGCAGAAGAATGGTTTCTATGGTAGCTGGCGAGGATTGATATGCCTTCCGTACGAGCCTCTCAATCTCTACGGACCACTGCTGCAGGGTTTCATTGGCTCGTTGTGTACGGTCTTTAATTTGAGCTCTGTACACGTGCTCTAGATGACTATCACCATACCGCGACTCTAAAGCGTTAAGTAGCTCACTGTATGTGGTCTTCCTGCCAGGAACACTAGAACAAAGCGCCTCCAATACATTTAGAGCCTCCTCTCTAAGAGCGACGGTAAGGGCAGATCGGGCTTCATCATCTGTCCATCCACTTGTCTCCTTGATCGTTTCAAACTGGATCTTGAATGCGGCCCAAGAAGATTTGCCATCGAAGTGAGGGACTTTGAAAATCTTTGCTGATGATGAGCTAATGTCGGCACCACGCGGTAATTTCTGAGTTTCCAAGTAATCCATCCTCTTCTCCATTTTAGAGAGTTTTGAGTCGTGCTCGTCTAAAGCTTCACCGTGTGTGACGAGTGTCGTCTTTAGTTCCTCAACTTCTTTTTCAACGACTTCCACCCTTTCCGTATTCTGTTGAAGAGCGGCTATGACATCCTTGTAAATGCCCTCTTGGAGTGCGCGCAGCTGTTCCTCCTGGTGGCGTGCACGTTCTTCCTCGCGGCGAGCCTGCTCTTCCTCGCGGCGAGCCTGCTCTTCTTGGAGTGTGCGCAGCTGTTCTTCCTGGCGGCGAGCCTGCTCTTCTTGGAGTGTGCGCAGCTGTTCTTCCTGGCGGCGAGCCTGCTCTTCTTGGAGTGTGCGCATCTGTTCCTCTTGGCGGCGAGCCTGTTCCTCTTGGAGTGCGCGCAGCTGTTCCTCCTGGCGGCGTGCACGTTCTTCCTCGCGGCGAGCCTGCTCTTCCTCGCGGCGAGCCTGCTCTTCTTGGAGTGTGCGCAGCTGTTCCCCCTGGCGGCGAGCCTGCTCCTCTTGGCGGCGAGCCTGCTCTTCTTGGAGTGCGCGCAGCTGTTCGTCTTGGCGTCGAGCCTGCTCCTCTTGGAGTGCGCGCAGCTGTTCCTCTTGGCGTTGGGCTTGCTTTTCTTCGAGTGCGCGCAACTGTTCTTGCATCATGAACGCCATTTGTTGCAGAAGGGCGTTCATGTCTGGCGTTGTGCTCTGTTGAGCCGCGGACTCTCCACTCGATGTACTTGGGCTAGAGTCTTCCCTTTGCTGTTCTGCCATTGCGCGTGTAGTGACTCCTTGCTTCTCGTGCCTCGGTACTAACGGCATTTCCGATCCCACTTCTGACACCAATTGTTACGTACTACAGGTTCGGGATCGGAAATTAAAAGCGTTCTCGCACTAAAGATTAATTTATTTACACTTTGTACACGCGCAGTTTGTACACAGCACTAGTTAAATTGAGTCTCTGAGCTTTACAATTCACCACTCTTAACAATTCACTATACTCTTCTTCACTTTTCCACTATTTCGTATCTCTTCGCAATCTTCACTTAACTTCGAACGACAACTCATCTCTCGACACACTGCCGGCCTTTTTATATGCGTAAATTTAGAATATTCTAGTATCGAAAATTCAAAATGTTTCTAGTAACTTCGAAATTGTTCCTGAAAATGCGTTATCTCTTTCTGTCACATTAAAATTTGTAATAAACTGTTCTTGTTATCTAATTGTCAAAAGTTAGAAATTGACATTCGCTGTTGTAAGGCATGGTACAAGCGTGCTATTATGACGAGTTCGCACTATATTCCGCGACAATATTAAATTTGATACTTTAAAGAATCTTGGTCAAGTGCATATATTTCTTGTCATACTTTCTTCGACGAAATAGTCGTATTATATACAAAGCGTTTTTTCGCTAAACTTAAAACCTACATTTTACATTTACATTTTAAAGTGGAAGTGCCATGCTTGTTACCTTCGGGTAGCCGCCGAATGGGCCGGCACGCTCCGTATAGTACCACTCTCTCACAGAAGACCGACGCGAGGTGAAGTGACAGCTATGCTGTCGCGTTTCGTCCGGAAAGTGAGAGTCCGGGAGGCCCACTGCCCATCCCTTTTCCCTCCCTCCTCCCTCTTTCCTCCTACCTCCCTCTTCCCTCCCTACCTTTCCTAAAAGGCCGGCAACGCGTCTGTAAGCCCTGTGTTGCAGATGTCCACGAGCGGAGGTGATCACTTTGCCCCCTTTGTACCATAAAAAAAACATTTAAAATAATTTTATATTAGCCTTAATGGTACCTAAATATATTGATTAATTTTTATTTTTTTAGTAAATGATTCACTATTCATTATTATTACTTTCAAAAATTTAACTTGATCATAAAAAATATATAAAAATTTTAAAGCTCATTCTGAATCATTTAAAAGTTAACTTATGACCGATGAACGTTAAATCCGCTCTTGAGATTCTTGAGCAAGAAGGCACATATTATACTTTGCATAAATTATGCGAGATATTTGTGCTTTGATCGAATCTTTAGTATTATTATAATAGCGTTCTGCTTCTTAATGTGGTGGAACTATACCAAATATGTGAAATAAGATTATCTGTTTTACAGTAACGCAGTAATACGGTCACAACAGACTTGGCAATGCATGGACTTTATTTTAAATTTAAATTTACATTGTTGTAAGCATTGTTGTTTTAATATCAAGAAAAAGTTCCTTGTCGAAGCCGATGAAAAGGAAAGTTCGAACGCACATGACAAATCAACATGATTGCTCATAGATCATGCAAATGGAGCAGCGTTTGTGCTATTATCTAGACACATCACGATTATTTGACGTGACTCTCACGTCGAGCAGACTCTCGTGACTCAAAGCGAGGCTGCGTGGCGGGCAGTGGCATGGCGTGCCATCAACGCCGTATTACGGTTATGTTTGTTTGCATCACACGCATATAGAGCTCGCTAAAACCAATCTTGACGAAACTGAAGCTCTGTACATTACTATTTTAAGGGGGTGTTTCGAAATGGAATGTATTTTTGTTTTGAATATTATAGAATTATAATATATTATGTTTGCAAATATAATTATTTGCTCGCACATGCAATTTAACACGTGATCTGTGACCACTTTCTTAGACGCTGCTCGTTGCCTGTCAGTGCAACATCATTATTGATTGACCGTTTGACCTCGAGATGTAATTCGTTGGTAGTATAAATGAATAAAATAAAATATTACTTACACTTGTCTATGGAATTTATTCCACTTTACACGTCTACAAATCATAATTACTTTAGAATTGCATTCAATAACTTATTCAAATTGACCGTATAACGTATCAATGACAATGTGTGCAAATTGACTTCTAAATATTAAACAATATCTAAGTAATTAATTAACAGTTTTCATAGTTCATTGACGACAATATATATATATATATATATATATATATATATATATATATATATATATATATATATATATATATATATATATATATATATATATATATATATATATATATATATATATATATATATATATATCAACGACAATAAGTTATATCTCATATGTTATTGTCCCACCATATTTATTTATTTATCGTATTGTAGGCTAGTAAACTTAAATTATTGAAGATTATTCAATGCTCAATTATATAATATAAGAACATACAACTGTTTCCAATACACAATATAATTAATATTTTATCATTATATGTGCATGTATAATAAGTCTAAAGTCACTAACTGAATCGTAGATATATAAGCTTGTAAAATGTATGTAGCCTGTAGGTAAGTTGATCTTAGATACGAACGATGATTTAAATAATTTGACTTAAGCCCAAGAACATTCTATTTAATTAGAATAATTTTGCTTTGATACAACTATATTCACATTTTTTGGTTTTACAATGACTTTAATTATTGTGTAAAACTGTTATTTATAACCATTATTTTTAAGTAAGTTTTAACTGTTATTTGTGAATATGTTTAGTGAAGAGGTTTTAATTACTCGTATATTTAACTTTCATTGTAAAGCAATAATAGGAACAAACAAATTGTGGATATTACTCTATGTAGATTTTTTTTTTCCTAAGTTCCTAAGTTTTTTCCTAAGTGATGGTAAGAATTAAACTTCAGGATAAAAGGGACTTATAAGGTGGAGTTAAATGTTTAATAAGTTTCGTTGCGAATTCAAAATTCATATATAAGAATACAATTTTTCATATGTTCTTGTGAACACTGAACGGTGTAACAATTACATAAAGTAAAACACCACATGAAACTTAAATATAATATTAAAAATACGAGGAAGTCAGTAAAAATACATAAATATTTTTTAGGTTAATCCATATATTTTAAATAAATGTATTCCATAAATCCAATTGTATCTATATAAAAAATCATAGGCATCATGGTGATGCTTAAGGCGGTTCAGGAAGCTTTGGGTCAGTGGCCATAGCGACGCGCAAAACTACTTTCATCGACGCCGCTCACGATTTACATTATCGGTGCATCATTCCATTAGCCGCGCCCGTAATCATAACCATAATCTATACAAAATTTGTTCTAATGTTATTACCTAAAATACGAACTGTACTTATGGCTCTTTGTCATTTAAACTTATGGCTCTATGTTTTTTATATAAATTTAGTTATTTTTAAGGTGTACAAAAATGTGGTTAAAGCTGAAAAATAAGAGTATGCCTTGTAGAGAGTGAAGAAGCTCTTATTTCAACTTTTCCCTTTATGAAACAACATTTAGTTTTACTAGCGATTACTTTATTACATACGGCGATTATCTAAGTAACTTACTCGCTATTTACGTGATTTCTAATATTTGTCGTAAAATTTTAAGGAAATTAAGTTTTAGTAAGTTTTTAACGACCACGACGTCGCATTAATATATAAGAGATATCTTTAAGATTTCACATAGATTTATAACTAACACAGACATTTATGACTTCAGCATTTCTACTCGGTACAAATATATTTTGTAATACAACAGTTTATGGATAACTTATCTTTTAAGTATCAGCTTAAAGGTTAACTTTCTAAGCTACGTGCGAAATATTACTTAACAATGTTATTAGTATGTTTCAATAAAAATAATGCGAAGAAGTAAAAATAAAACATTAATTAAATAACTTCAGACGGCGATTGTCTGCCGTCGATCTCTAATTATTAGTAGTTGCTATAGTAGATTCAATAATAACCGTGGTGCAGAGGTCAGCGGTGCGTACTGGCGCAGTATACAGTCAACATAAGTTAAATTACCTCGTCAAAAAGAAAAAGTGTACCGATTGAGCTGTGTAAGAGCTAGACGTAAATCAAATTGAAGATGCCCGATAAAGTGGATAATAATTAGTGGAAGATGTGAAAGCGTTGGGAGAAAAATTCGTGAGAGTTTGTGTTAGTGTGATTGTACATCTGGCGAGGGACATCCGGTTGCGGTTTGTACGCGAACCTCGCTAATAACAATCTAGATATTCTGTTTTTGACAGGTATTGTAGATCTTTTAATATAGTCATATTTTACTTTGTTTTATTCAAGTATGCATGGATTTTGATTTTCATTAACAATATGTAAATAATGTGATGAAAAGAATGTAAAATATAAAATATGTGTATTCTAAGAGTATTTGCAAAACCGAACTATTTCTTTAGCTTTTTACTATTCATTCATTGCTTTATTTTTTATGAGAAATGCACGTTAGCTAATTTTCGCTGGAACGTAAACGTTTACAGCGATTACTTATATTAATTGCAGCATTGGCCATTTAACTGGAATGTGGTATTATAAACCGTTTCTAGATATGACTTATGAAGCCAAAGAGCAATATATAGTTAACTTTTCGCACGTCGCTTCTACTCAGGAAGTGTTTCTCAAGTTAGTACATATACTATAATCA
This sequence comes from Boloria selene, assembly GCA_905231865.2. Taxonomy (NCBI): domain Eukaryota; kingdom Metazoa; phylum Arthropoda; class Insecta; order Lepidoptera; family Nymphalidae; genus Boloria; species Boloria selene. The sequence continues at coordinate 8,603,892 of HG993133.1, forward strand.
TAATATAATAAAATTGATTCTTTAATATAAAATTAAATAACAGGTAATAACAGGTATAAATTTAATTATGACCACAGAAATACAATATTAAAGTAACAAAATGGTAATGATTCCTTTATAAACACAAATATCATCCATTTAATTGTTAGAACAGTAATTCGAACGAGTTAACAATTTTTAGTATAATCTTAGATATAGATAAATTATAGCAACAACGATACCAAAGCACATAAGACGAGTAATGAGTGTTCGCATTTCTTAAATAAATTATGTATTTTCATTAGAGAAGTAATAATTGATTTTTCACTCAAAAGTTGCTCGTGCTAATGTTAGTAGATATTTTTAGTGAGTGAGTATTAGCTCGAGACTTTATGAATTATTCGTACTAAAAAGTTAAAAAAATATGTCATGTTTCGAATTCCTTGTTCGCATAGATCAACCTGGTAAACTAGTTTTAGTATTATAAAGATATTTTAAAATGTATATCAAAATAGTTTTTACGTATAATGGAAATATAAATGAATAATTCTATATAATTAAAGTCAGTGTACTACCAAGAAATACTATGTAATGACAGGTACCGGTAGCGATTATGCAACGAGCCGGACCCAGGACAATGTTAATAATATTTATACGGCACGAGCTCCGTGACTAGATCTAGTTCTCATTCCACTTGATGCTCGCAACTCACTACATAGTACATTATCGCTGCCTTCATAAATTTTATATTGAGAGAACCTTTGTCATCGGCATCGCGAAGTGTAGGTATGTATTGTTTGTTGCAAATTCATTTGCATTTTTTGTATTAGTTAGTAATATATTTAACTTATATAATATCTGTACATACTTGAAAATTTATCAAACCATGAGGACCTGTTCAAAATTATCAAGTGCAAAGTTTCACTTTCATTGAAATGACTAGTCTAGACTTACCAATACAAAAGGTACTTTCATTTAAATAAACACTTATTCAAAAATTTTAAACGATGTAAAAAAAACTATAAGCAGCGTGAATCATTCATATCATGGCATGCTGACATTTGATTTCCATTCGTTGACAACAAGAGGTGTGGCAGTAGATGCGCTGTCACCACGGGGCCCTTTATAAAACAAACATAAATTACCATAACTATTATCCTAATGGTAACAATTTAACTAAACTTCTTTAGGTAATTTTTAAAGTGTTAAAATGTGCTAAAAAGTAAGTTAATAATATTGCCATATTTATAATATAATTCAAAATTTTAAAATTTTAAATGTTTAGAATTAAAATGGATAATTTTTAGGTACTTTGATGCCATCTTGAAAATTTTTGTAAATTGTGGGTAGGCACTGTTTCTAACAAGTATATAACCCTGATAACCCTCTATAATCTTAGTCTCTCCCGTGACCATGATTGCAGTAAAGCATTCAAAACGTCGGGAACCAAAAATCATAATAAATCCGCGACAAAATCCGAAAAAATAGTTTCATTTATAATGCATAGTTAAATATATTAATATATTGTATTTCAAAATAATATCATTAATAACTGTCTATAAAAGATTTATTATTCTTGATTAATTATAGATAATTGACATATTAAATGTATATAATTATATCAAATATGTTTTTGAGTTACAATTAGGTAACAATATTTAAAAAGCTTCTAAAGGAACACTTTCTTACCTTCTTAAGCTATCTTGCAATATTTTTTAATTTTTTTTTCCTAAATTTATATCTACAGTGTATAATAAGTGTATAGTTACATGTATATGTGTGAATGTATGTAGGTATGATGCATGTATATACACACACACACACATAAAAAAACCCTCTGTAAAATTTGCTATTTCCTACACATACAGGTTGCCTGGAAGAGATCGCTGTTTTAGCGATAAGGCCGCCTTGTGTACATTATTCCTTCCTATGTATATTTTATTTTCTTTTTTGGTGTACAATAAAGAGTTTATTATTATTAATATTATTAATTCCATTATGGGTATACTATATTATAATGTTTAGATTTTCATAGTTATATGATAATAACCACGTGCGAAACCGAAATTAAAACTTACTAAAATATTAATACATTTGTATCGATGTAATTGTGTGCTAATAAGATATTAATAACAAGGTCGTTTAATTTATTTACAAGGCTAGATGGTTTTGAATTCGTTTTACTTATATTTAAAGTACAACTTGTTTTATTGCAATAAATTATAAGTAACTTAATTGCATCATGTAAATTGTACTGACTTGTGATTAAAAAACGGAGTAAACTTTTACCATTATCATAAATTATTTAATAAAATGAGTCTTTGTAGCGATGTGTAACAATGGCGTTTACACAGAAGTCACAATTCTTTAATATACTTATTCTAGCGGAGTTACCACGTATTGCACACCGTCCACCCATAATATCGTAAGTATTATTGAAAAGACAATTCGTTGTGTAACAATATCATATTTACATACATTGTTTATACAGCATATTATACTGCCTGAATAAAATCTAGAGAACGTTGTCTTCTAAATAAGTACTTATTGTTGAAAACTGTTGAAATAATTAATGAAGATGAAATCCTCGTCGTTACTTAATAAACTTTGATTTCACCTTCGGCTTGAAAGCTTTCATTCAGTTAAAAATTTTATCCGAATATTACTAGTATTGGGAAAGTTATTATTTCAATTCTGTACCTACTTGCAACATTACAAAAACAAAGAAGTGGTAATATATGCTAAGCAATTTTCTATACGAGTTAAAGTATGAGCGAAACTTTATGTATCAGAAAGTGAAATTAATAAATAAAAAGTCAGTTAAGTTCTTGTATCTTTCTTAAGGAGAAACGCTCCTTAAGAAAGATACAAGAACTTGATCTAGCTCGCTTTGATGATTGCCGCCAAGTATATTAAAAGAACATTAATATAATATTTTTATAAAATATATTCTCCATGTTTTCGACGGACCATTACAAACGCGTTAATTGTAGCGTATTATTTTATATGTATTTGTCAGTAATATTTTAATAAAGGCTTAAAAGCCGTTATTTTATATTATATCGTTTGTTTTTGAAATGACACGTTAATCTGGTAGAGTATATTAAGACTAATCGTTTTAATTAACAAAATATTTTAATCACCTAAAAAGTCCAATTAGTTAGTCTTGTCATTCAAACACCATTGAAAAGAACTTAAAATAATTTAATTTTAACTAAAAACATAGTGAAATTTGACATTTTCTTAAACATTAGGCGTCTAAATTGATGTATATTAAGCATACATACAGCATATGTTATGCTTAGAATAAGATATATTCTTATAGGCTTATTTTATATTTATCCATTATTGTAGATCTGTACCTAAAATGAAATAAAATACTATTGATTGACTTATATCCGTATCGCCAGAGTTGAGGTCAGTGCGCCAATTGAATATTATATAGAGAAAAATGAAGGAAGTAAATAAAGTTGCAGAGTCATACAAACAAGGTAAAAATGTAATTTTGGGGCAAGTAAGTATAGCATTATTTCTGTTTAATGGCGTAGTAAGTAGGGTCATGATTCATTATCACTTTCTAATATTCAATTACATTTCTTTTATATCTAAATTAGAACACTTATCATTCAAATCTGTGAGAACACAATTGTCGATTTTACCTTTGTTCGGAATATCGTGGCTGGAAATAGTTTTGTACTTTAAGCGCATTTGCGTAAAAATTGTCAGTCAGTACCTATTCATATACATTACATATTGTGTACAATGTACATACTACATAGGTATGTACATTGTACACATACTACATATATTAGAATATATTTTTTATTTATCTAAACCTGTGTAGTGTAGTTTTGTAGTGTTTTTAAATGTACAATTTTAAAGATAACAGAATAAAGACCCTAAACTGTTCCATAACAATTGTTTCAACTTGTTGATCACCTCAATGTAGGTCATGTGAATGGCAAACAAGAAGTATCATTGATTGTTTTAATCACACGAATTTACTGCTTACTATAAAATAATGTATAAAAAGTTATTCCCAAATAAATTGAGGTAGATACATTTCTGCTGGAAATCATTTTTATGGACCATTACGTTGTATTGCTCTCAGAAGTTGGTAAATCATAAACTTTATTCAGACATTAAACGCTAGAAAGGACTTACAGTGAAAGGTAGCGATACTTTTTCATTTTAGTTTATTTCATGTGGTAAATAGTCGTTGGATTAAATTATATATTCTGTTTTTAAATATAGCATGGAAATTTTTGAATAAAATTGTACAACTCTTGTAATTAGCAGATTTATATTTACTTGTATACGATTCCTGACACTGGAAAATAATTAAGTGATAATTTGTTAAATGAATCCTATTTATCTGAATAAACTAATGGAGAGCGTGGAATGTCGTGTGCGATGCTATTTACATAGCAAGTGCGCGTGTGGATCTCGTGACTGGCAACGATGATTATAGAGCCGCCTTTTATCGTGCCGATAATGCAGTGTTGTGGCTGCGTAATGTTCAGACAATAGCTGGCTCCATATAATGAAAACAGAAGTAAACATTAATGCGGAAAGAAAAGAAGTACTGGTCTAATATTACAGGCGTTATAGTTTTGCCGAGATATGGCAATGTGACTCGAGAAATTATCGCGAATGCGCTTGCTGGTAGGATTGGTAATTATAGCCGTAAAGCATTACAGTGTAACGTGTCCACGATCGAAAGCACTCGGTCGTGAGTCTGCGCATGTAGTCTGAGGCTATTGCGGTCGGTTTCTCTTCGCACTTGTATCTCGAGATAGTAGCGGAGGCGTTTCGTGCACCTTTTTTGGAATAACTCGAGCAAATTTAGTCGGAAACTTTTATTTTGCTCCGCGCGAGTTGCACTCTTAAATCGAATTTTTATTTTAATGAGCCAGTTTCGCGGCTCCGTCTCGCTCACACCCGTCGTTGCACTGAATAAATAAATGACTTGCTCTACTTTCTATGAGATCGTTTCTTTGGGCGGCCGATGAGACTTGCTGACTAGCCCGTACTGCATGCAGTCCGGCTTTGTTTGATCGTCTCTATCATGCTCCAGGTCGCAGTGCTCTTTGCTAACATTGTTCTTTAACTCTCTATATAACAATTCGCTTAACGTTTTTATCTAGATATACTTTAGTCACGATTGTATTGTAAGAAATGCCACTCTTTAAAGAGTGTACACACTTAATGTAAGAAATATAAGATTATATTTTTATTACTAATATTTTTGTTATTATTTTGATTTATTATAAATAATTAAAATTTTTGACATCGAAGTATATAGGTATATGATTGCCTTAATGTAGATAAAAATTGCAGTGGTATTGACTATATTTGTTACCGGACATGGAACCGACATATTATTATTAGTGCAATGCACTTGTATGCGTCACTAGAATGACATGAAGGACACGCTTTGTCTGGATCAGGTGGCTCGCAGCGGCTGGTAGTAGAGGCGTGAAGGGCGGGGGAGAGGTGTGGGTTTGTGGTGGGGCGGCAGATTGAGGGGACACTGAGGTGCGCGGGAGACGGCGGGCCTCGAGGCCGCTTCCTGTCGCAGGACTGGTTCTGCGGTTTGCACCACTTCGATTTGCACTAGTTTCCATCAAGTGCGAGTTCTTAACATTTACATATTTGGTTAACTTAAATTGTCAAATTATACCTATATGCCATTTTTATTTACCTACATAAGCATACGTGGAGTTTACAAAGCCCAATAATTAACTAGACATTTGATGAAGAAGATATTTTACATTAATTGAAACGCCTTCCTGCTGCTCTTTATTTCCCTATGCTAATTGCTAATTGATTTATTAATGCTCAAATGCAAAGCTTTATCTACTGCATATTTGTAGTCATGATCCGTTAATAAATTCGTGACGATTAAATCCATATATGAAAGTGATCATTCAAGCAACTAACATTTACTGTCCTTAACAATAATTTTACAATTATTAATTCTTCATAAATATAAAAGAAAATTAAATATTAGTTTTCAAAAAAAAAAAATTGTTCATTTACACTTACGTAAGGCTCTAAAATAGATCATTTGTCTGACATAACATGGGTACTTACTACTTCAGTTAACATCATCAACATTTATGAAATAATACGAATATAGCCAATATTTTATTGTAAAATATGTACTATAACTACGTCAAATTAATGAAAAAATATTGTTTTTGTTGTAAGCTGTATATATTAAATAGCCTTCCGTTTCCGCCTATTTTATCATATAAATAATTTGATTGATTTTTTAAAGCCATAATTACAGTTATCTATACAAATATTGTAAAGAGGGAAAAAACAAGGTTTTTGTTTGTTTGTTTTTAATGTCTAAACTAAAACAACTTTTGGACCAATTATGTCATCTATCAAAAGCTACAGCATGTAACATTACCCACATTTTTTATTAGGGTTCCCCACGAATAATGTAAAAATTACAACATTAAGGTATCAAAAAGCCTATAACAGTAATTATTATTTATTATGAACTCGAGCGAAGGGAAGTTTAGCCTCCACGTTTGCATCTTTACTGCTAAAATAAAAATAGTGATATCGTTGTAGTAAAATAGATAAAAAACAGAACAAATAAAAATTTGTATGCGTGAAATTCAATAAGAAACCCTTCATAATAAAAAGAGTAATGATATTCATATCAAAATACGTAAGGGAATCTATGGCAAAAAGCTTTGACATCCAACACTTCCAAAAACATCTTTAATTATATTGCAAACCAGTTACTTATCTAGATATTTTTTTGATATTAGATTTAAATCTGATTAGATATACAAAAATTCAAATTACTACCCGTAAGCCAAGCTTTGTATTTAAAATCAATCTTCATTTTGTGTGCAATTATAAGTATCCCATTTTTAGTGACCTCATTTGAAATAGTTATTATGTATGTGTTTAATTCTATCTACATTAAGAAATAATGTATACTGAAATATTAAAGATAATTGTATTATTTATAAGATAACATTTAAAATGAATTCTTAAACATATATCAGAATTTATTATGCAGCTATATAATCCTGACCATGATTCGAATCTTAAAGATTTGGATACCAAGGTCAACTAGTGGTTAGGTTAGTCACCAACGTTTGGAAAGGGTAAACTATTTGAAAATAACAATATTTATTTCAAACAAATGTTTTGCTATATTTACATCGCATTACTTTAGCTTACTGCTATGCCTGATAAAATTCCTAAATGTCCTAAAGTTATCGTATCCTAGTTTTCTAATTTAATATACAAGTTAATACATAGGTATTTCATCTAATCAGTTAATACAAACGGTCGTTAATATCCAACAATTTGTTTAGGTATAAAAAGTATAGCACTTTTATATTCAAGATTGGCATTATAAAGGTTATGATTTAAATTTCTAAATAATATCTTTCTAGGCTTTGTCTTATAATTATTAAACTACACATTTTAAAAATGGCAATTAATAATGAGAATAAAAAGAACCGTCAAACGTTTAGGAGAAAAAAATATTCGTCAAACGTTATATTTTATTCATATTTACGAGTCAAATTAAGTTGAGAAACTGGTTCGCGACACTTCCGTGTCACATTGCTCTACACCCACTGACTTTAAGATCTTGCACACACCAGTGCAGGACGTCATTAAATAAAACTTGACATCTAATATACTTGTTCAAAAAGCTATGTATATTTTTGTAGAATTTTATACTGTACCTTAATCATTATTGAATATATGTATTGTACTGTTGATTGGTATTTAGTATTGTATAATTTTGTGCGTATTGCCGTCTTTTGTGTGAAAATACGTTAGATATGCCTTGCTGGCTACATCCACAAAGCTTTAAATATGTTAATGTAATATGTACGACAAATAACCGCACTGAAAATAGTTTATTCCATTTTTATCGGTTTGCTCTCATTTTTAGCATACAATGACTTTTAATTTTGTATAATTATTATTACTAAAATATATTTATATAATTTGTGGTGAATTTTAAAAGGTAATGAATTAATTGCGGAAATGCAATCGACCGTTTTTATTTTTCTTCTTGATTACTTTGTTTACTAAACGATAATTAAGTTTACTTCAGGTAACAAATAAATGGAAAGGCTTATTGTAACACTAAACAATATAAAAAACATTAAATAATTTAAAAATAGTAATTGAAGATTTTAGAACATCCGGTATTATGTACCGACCGTGTGTCATTTTATGTATTATGATATAATAAAATAATACATAATAACTAGAAAGTTAATGCCTACTCTTTTTAATAAAGTAGAATTCAAATTATATTTCCGTAATTGTTGTAATTCTTTAAAGAAGCGATACATCTATACTAATATTATAAAGCTGAAGAGTTTTTTTGCTTGTTTGGTTGAACGCGCTAATCTCAGGAACTACTGGTTCGATTTGAAAAATTCTTTTTGTGTTGGATAGTCCATTTATCGAGAAAGGCTATAGGCTATATTATATCACGCATTAGTTCCGCGAGGTATCATAACACACAACTCAAAAAGAATTTGGTTTCCGGTCTTTAGAATATTAAACATAACTAAATAACAAATTTGAAAATTACCTAGAATGAGCTAGCTTGTTTATGTTTTTTATTAGTAAGTATAAGTTCGTTTTTGAAAAAAATGTTCCTAAGGAATCTTCTTATATTGTACTAGCATTTTATCGCGGCTTCGCACGCGTTCTAAAGGCCGGAATCCAAATTATTTCTGAATCGCACGGTATGGTATAGACTTCCTCGATAAACGGACTATCCAACGATCCAAAAAGAATTTTTCAATTCGGGCCAATAGTTTCTGAGATTAGCGCTTTTAACCAAACAAATAAACAATCAAACTAAGTAAGTGGCGCATAAGTAGCATATTTTTTATAGGCTAATGTCTAATAGTATGTAAATATTTCATATATCGTACTTTACCTGTAGCTTATTCCCGACGTTTCGGCGGGGTTACACCAGCCGTGGTAACGGGCAGACTGGTAGGGGACTGCATCGCCTGCCACGACCCGACGTGTATGTTTTTAGTACCCACATTGCCTCGCAACCGATTCTTCGGTAGTATTTTCGATCAGTGGACAAAACCTTCGGCTGGTGGATCTTAAAAGTGGTTGGAATTAGAGTTGAGCAGATGTTCTGCTATAGCTGATTTCGCTGTCTGGTGATTCTTTACAGCTGTGATGTGTTCTTTAACTCTTTCCGCGATGGTTCGCTTGGTTTGGCCAATGTACGAACTATCGCAGCTGTAATTAATTTTGTATACACCCGGTGTTTGGTACGGGATAACATCCTTCGGCGTGCGCAAAAGTTTTTCAAGCTTGGAAAACGGAACGTATATAGTCTTAATGGAGAATTTTTTTAGAAATAATCCAACCTTGTCCGTTATTCCTTTAATATAAGGCAAGTACGCAGGTTGGCAGTTAACCTCTGTATGTTTCTCGTTAAGTCCCGTAGTACGATATATGATATAGTTATGAAGCGCATAAGTTTAAAAAGTAGTAAGTAAATATTGTTATTGTAAGTGAATAATAAAAATAACAACATCTAGTATCTTATAATATACTTGCATTTAAAGTATTTTTGAAGCATTTAAAACCATGTATTAATACCGATTTATATTTCTAAGCTTCTTAATCATATAGTGATCGTATTTATTACTGTTTTAGACATATAAAATATACATTTTTTAACAAATCTAATCTAAGCTATATGAATATTAGAGATGTATATTGTATAATAATAATTAATTTAAGTTAATGTCATACTTTAAAAACTGGTGAAGGGATATTAATTTAATATATATAAATAATGAATACAATATAAATATATAATTGCAGCTTAAACCTATCACATATAATCTACAATATAGAAGGATTGTAAATATTATATACTGAATAACTAGTATTACAGTTGATGCGGAAGGTGGGCTCGTTGATGTCTTTTGTACTGGCTTTTCTGTTGACATTCTCGCATTGATGAAATATACCTATTATAAAAAAATCAATTTATCTAATAATTTTGGCAAATGTTATAATACCTAAAATAGGAATAAACAACAAAGTAAATTTAATAATATATTAATAATTTTATTATATTAAAATAATTTTAATATACGATAATTATAATATTAAAATAATTTTAATATACGATAATACAATAAAAGGTGATGGTAATTGAATACAATTATTTTAATATTTTGCCATAGATTATGATAGCATGCTTCTGTAATTAACAAAATGCATTCGACTAATAATAGATTTACTTAATATAATTACTAATAACTAATAATAGATTTACTTAAAAAAATCCTGGTCCAGTAGGTAATGATTGTTTTTGCATGTAATATAATTCATAGTTTTAGTGTAATTAGTTCTACTTTCTTTGAGTTAGAACATAGTTCAACCGTAATTCATATGCAAAAACAGATCAGAATCACAATGTGTAACACAAATATAACTAAGAAATAAAATATATGTATTATACTGGATATAATACATCAGTTGCGGTCTAAGAACCATTGAAATAATTACGTCTTGAAGGATTTTTTCTAATTCCAAAACTTTGATAATAACATAGTGCTTAAGTAGAACAAGGAACTCGTGGAGTGGCAACTAGTACGTTGAACCTCAAACGCCTGTGTTTGTGCGCGCACACCACTGCAGCCGCCGGTGTTATACTTGTCCACGCAGTGGTCTCGCCATCCATATGTGTGTATGCAAACACACATAAACAACTCACTACTGCGGTAGATTAATCTGATTCACGTTGTATATACGGTCTTTGGATTAGGTAAGACTTAAGACACTTAATTAATATTATAAATATCTCATATCTGCTACTTATAGTGTAAAGCTAATTTTTGGAAGCGTACTAAATCGTTACAGTAAAATTATTTGTATTATTTTTTACCAGATTAATTTTTGTTCCACTTAACATTTGAACTTGATAGTTAAACTCATTTAAAAAATAAGTGATGTATTAACTTAAGGTAGAAAACGGATTGGTATCAGGAAGTTTAAAATAAAATTAAGCAGAATACAGGGAAATATAATATAAAATTTATTAGCTATAAAATAAAAAAGATCACAATTCTATAAGTTACATTCTTATTATAGACGAAGTCAAACGTATCACAAGTACATAAGCTTCTATTCGAGCGATTGCTGCAATCACGACTCGATCAGCGTTCGTCCTTGCTGTTTGCGACATCGATAATGCATTAATACACATCGCAATAAAAGCTTTATAATAATGAAAAAAACATACAATAATAGTACAATAAAATAATAGTATACTAGCTTATTAAAAATAGAAACTTGATACAATATGGAGCTAAAAAGTATAACAGAAAGAGAAAGTGATTATTATTATTATTATTAATAAGATCCATTTGATCAATGGAATGTTAAGAATGTGCATATTAAAACACTATTCAGTATGAAAAATAACCCAGATTTGAACCCCGAAATATGGCCCACATCGGCGGTAAAGTAATAAAGGATATTTTTATAATCTTAGCGCCAATTTTTTCCTGACCTCAGTGATACAGTTTCGTAATTGCTACACGCTATACACATGAACTGATTGTTAACAAACATCTAAGTTGCAAGGTCGTATCGTAACAAATGTCATTATAGATTTAATAAATTGTAATAATTGAATAACTTTGTAAAAAAAATAACGAAATTTAAAGCCTTGCTAGAATTGCTTAAAAATGCTTAATTGACTCAATAAGTGTTTTTTTATATGAGATATACTTAGGTACATTAAACGTATCAGTTATCAAGAACATATCCTACTATTAATACAATAAATGTGAAAGTATATGATGATAGATGAATGTTTGGTAGTTTTTCACGCCAGTATTGCTGAACGGTAACAGTTCAGCAATACTTAGTATCCCGGAAAAATCTAGGGCTCCCGTGGGATAGATTTGTTTTTGTATTCACTAGGGATAAAATCAAAGGAAGGAGAAGTGGAAGTGAGTTGCTAGTCACACTTATGACTAACTCATAAAATTTTAGATTTCCTACTTTTAATTGCATAAAAAAATTATGTATTAACATATTTTTTATACAATAAATAAAATCAAAGTATTTGTTTGTAATGCCAAAATAGCAGCTTTTTATAAGTAAAAAGCTGCTATTTGCATTAAGATGCAAACGTAATGTTTTGGTCTGTCTTATTGTTCCCGTTGATATCCGAAACGGCTGGACCAAACTTGACGGGACTTTAGGGATATATATTCAAGTAATCAATTTAAAATATCAATCATACAAAATGAAGCAATAAAAAGAAAACCTATTGTGATATTAATGGCTGCGATATAATAATTATGGCAAATTAAGTCTCAGCCATATTCAATTAGTCAATACGTTAAATTATCATACTTTGCTCATTAAACATCGCAAATCACATAACTAATGCTTGTTATTTCCTTTAATGTTACATAGATAATGTAACTAAAACGAAAGAAACGAACAAACAAAGAAAGTTAAGTACACACAAACGAAGAAATATTTAATGCTTACACATGATTATTAGAATAAACTGTAACTATTAATTGCACAAGAATATAAATACGTAATTATTTTATTTTGATGAATTTAAAATATTTATTAACTCTCCTGTCCACCATTGAGTATCTAGTCGATTCAGTAGATTCGACGCAACGCAATATTCGACTTACGCCCGATTTACATATTTCTTGCTAGACTATATTTGTTGCATCTATCTAACAATATTCCGTAATTTCCGTTAAGACTAATTCAATACACGCACACGAGAACCGTATTACCGCTTGTGACGCACACGTACACTTATCAAGTAGGGTTATCAAATCTATGTATACATAATAATTAAAAAGGCATAATATATAAATAGAGAGGTCACAAATGCTCTATTAAAACTGGCATAAAATTATAGAAATATTGTCTTTAAAATGATATAAAGAACTGCATGTTATGGTTAATAATTAAGCATATAAACATAGTTACCGTCAATATAAGTACGAAAAAACTAAATATCGTAGCTTTACAATTATCCATAAGAGTCAACCCTTGGTACCAGCAAGAACTGTAACTCACGTGCAGCGCAGCAACAGCGCGGAACGGGTTGAGAACCTGCCGCGCGAGAGAGAACTCAGCCAAGGACGCCCGCGTAACGGTTCGGACGTGCCTCCGAGAAGGGACGGGGAGATCCTTTAGAGTGTCCCGCTACGTCAGCGGGACACGTTGTAGGGTGCACACTAATGTTACGCTACGTCATTTTTAAAAACGTATAAATATATGTACGTATAAGTAAAAAAGTAAAACTAGATAATATCATTCTTTTTGTTGGCTTTTTTGTTTCTGCTCTACGTTTAAAGCGCAAAGATATTTATTACTTACGTAAATTACTAAAATTTTCTGTATTTGGTACCAAAAAAAATAATAATAAGTTACATAATATGAACAAAACAGGTTAAGAATAGCCTATTGCAATTATTAAATAACAATAAAAATTTCAAAAATGAACACGTAAATAATTATATAAAAAAGTGTACGCCCGGCCTTTTTGAGTCACAGCAGGAATCAATTTGAGCTCTTCTAATTACAAAAAATGCTGCTTCCTTAGGTCACTGATCTCTAAAATAAAGATGTTATTGACCTGTTATCTAATATTAATTATAAAAAATTACATAACGAATGAAATAACAAAGTTTTTTCTTGACAAAAAGCGTCATTGGACTTACTAAATTGTTTTGTATTGAGGTACGAGTAGTATCTTTATTTATACGATATTTTAAAATAGTAGTATAAACAATCTTCGAAATAAATAAGTATTATTATAATCAATAAATTATACATTTATAAAGTAACTTATTAGAAAAATAAACATTTTTGTACCTAAAATATCATCGTGGTAATCATAACTGTGTTAAATTTTTGCATTTTATTCCACACATATACACAATATTGATGATGAATGAGATGATTGATATATATGCCAAATAAACGTTATTCTACGTAAAACAAAAACCAATTTTAAGTTCCTTCGTCCGTACATCGACCCAAAAACCTTAAATTCTGTCTCGTTCACACAACGCTATCTATATAGTTTTGTCTCGCAATCACGAATACCGCTGTTCTGTCTTTATTTTGTACCATTACGACCAAGAACAATGACTATTCGTCGATAGGAGTTTGTTCCTATATCTACTTCGCTCTCGCTTGTGAGATGCTTCGTGCCGCAAGCGAGACAAGTATATTGTTCAAAGTACTCTCGGAACGCTGAATGCTTCGAATTCTTATTGGGCTATCGTGAGTTTAAAGATGGCCACTTGAGGACCGTTTTCTTGGTACGATAACCTAATTTTATTCCATTACGTCGGTACTTGTTGTGCTTAAATTTCAATAAGGCAAGTCCATTAAGATCGAATGTCAGGAGGTAATGCGAGTAAAAAGATAGCGACCTCGCGGCGTGCGAACACGCTGCTGCCCGCCACCCCCTTCCCTCTCCTCGCCTCGTGCGGCATGAACTATCGTCGAGCCGCCGCCCCCCGCGACCGCTAGTCTCAACTGTTTTGCTCGGAAATGTCGAAGGTTTGCCGGACGTCGACTGACACGGAACTACCTTCGACTCATGCGTGTTTCCAGGTATTATCAATATAATTATTACGGTCAATCAGTTAACTGGAGTAGTAATATTATAACTTAGAATATTCGTTTAATGAATATTTAATTTATTAAAGTCATTTTTATTCTATCGTATTGGTTACAATCTATAAACAAGTAATTTTTGAAATCCTGTTTCAGTTGTACATTACATATGTATATACATATTCTTTTAAATAATAATATTTATTTAGCATATTTAAATAATTTTAACTACTTGTCGACGACTGCAGCTATGCCCATTAAAGTGTAAAGCGTAAAGCTAAAGACTTCAACGCGCTACATCATACATTTTTAGTAATAATATTAGTATATTAATGATTATTATCTAAATGAAGGTAATATTTATTAAAAATGACTCCTATTCAAATTAGATATATTAATGTAATAAAATATATAGGTAAGTAACCTTATAGATAATAGTAGGTAATTAATACATAATTTATTACAAAGAAAATGAAACAAGAATATCTTAATAGAACTTTAAAAATAAAAATAAAAACATTTTGTTGTGAAAAACAATAAGTTTTGCGCGTATTATTCATATATTTAATACATAGCAACACCCATAAGAAATATTTACGAGTAATAGGTGTAAGTATAAATAAAGACTCTAATATCAGACACGCTAACGCTACGGAGTCGCCAATGACAACGACTTTATATTTTTTACTAACTTGACTTTGAACCGTGTCCCCATGTCATTGTTATGCGGATTTACTATAAAATCCTGCTCAACTTTTTGCAAAGGCTTATATCTATTAATCGGTAGTGACCTTAATAATTATATTGAGAGCGATTTCGTGTAACGTTGAAAAAAGAGAGTGATTGATTTTCCAGTTAAAGTCATCGGTTAACACGACATGCATATATTCATATAATTTTCTTTTTTTGATGACTCGCTAGAGAAATTGTACCTTATTGTTGAATAAGGCATAAGTAGTGTAGGTTTTAAAGTGCGAAATTTTATTCATAATTTTAGAAATGATAGTGTTTACAGTATTTACCCAATGACATGTATCGCTATTTATAATATAACTAAATATATTGTATTTATTTATAAAAATGACTATATTTATCCAGTAAGCATTTTTCGTTTTATTCTTAACAAATTATCAATACTTTTCATCTTTACATAAAAGAGTAAAGGAAAAGTTCAAATAAAAATATGGTACTGTCAAAAATATAACCTTCAATCTTCTTAGTGCTCTCGAAAATAAATCATAAGTGAAATGCCGTCAGGAAGCTTATTTTTACGGTGTTCGCTTGTATCAGATAGAGATCTTGTCTTGACTTGCAATCTATCATTAGTTGGTCGTCGATCACTTATCACAACCTACTTACCGTGTAACCATTCTAAGTATAGCATTCTGTAGATGCCAAATAAAAACAACAAACAGGGCCTACGTAAGCGGGTATACTCACAAATAAAATGAAAAAATGTTTTCAATTTTTTTAGTCTTTATACATTCAGTTCTTGTCTGTAACTTTCTAACATTTCTTTCTTTAAGAGAAATAGTAGTTGTAATTAGTATTCCTTTTTTTTAAAAAAATATAGATAATAATATTATGTATTAAAAATATGTATTATGTAGTATTTCACAAATGATTTTTATTTCAATTATAAGAAATAACATACTAAATTAAATAAAAATAATAGGCGCTTAAACTAAAACTGTACTGTACTGTACTGTGCTGTAAACTTCATTGAAAGAAAAGTTAGGTATGTAAGATTTATTGAATGAATATTATAAAGTCTATAATTGTCGTAGAAAAATATAATTAAGTAATAAACAAAACACTAATTTATACATACTATTTAAATAATAATAGTATCTATAAAAAAGATAAAAATACATTACGCATATGGAATTGTTAATTATTTTTCTCAAAAGTGAGTAAAAGTTTTATTGTATATTATGTGGGTTTTATTTAATAATATAATTGAATTCCAAATAAAACATGGATTAATTATTTACATGAGCTTTATTCACACCATATAAGTGTAGTTTATGATTTAATGACGTGTTGTATTGATGAGGTAAAATAAGAAAGTAAAGGGCTTACTGTGTTCTTACAGAAACGGCTATTATAG
This sequence comes from Boloria selene, assembly GCA_905231865.2. Lineage (NCBI taxonomy): Eukaryota > Metazoa > Arthropoda > Insecta > Lepidoptera > Nymphalidae > Boloria > Boloria selene. The sequence goes on from HG993133.1 coordinate 8,620,645, forward strand.
TCTCATTTATACCGTGTATCGTCGTATATCGGAAGAAGAGTGAAAGAAATAGACAATTTGCGGCTGTGTTCAACTAATTGCACTAAAGCCATTTGCTGTATAAGCATGTGATTATAATAAACTTTCACATTAGTTAAACGATGGCAAAACTGACGTGGGGCCGTGCAAACATATTTGGTGTAGTGTAGCGATATAATGACTAGAAGAGACGAGGTAAGTTTCGTAAAACCGATTACGGGCCGAGATTGGTTCCAGCCGTGTCTAATTTATCGTAATGCATCAATATAACTATGACTTGAGTCGAACACCGTCGTAAACTTTGTCGAGTAAACATGGCTTTATTTAGGCAAATTACTATTTACACAGTTTATATTATACTTCATTATTTTTGTTTTTTATTTATGCTTTCAAAAACATTATGTTATAGTAGTATATAATTGTTATTTAGAGTATAGTTGTTTTTAACCTTGGGAAATGATTTACGCATGCCACCTGTGGAAAAAAGGTTATGTGGGGCTCACCGTCAAGCCAGTATCATTCACTAAAACTCAAGAACCCATATTCCGTGTTAATGGGGTTTAACAGAATCGCTTGATTGGGAATGTGTCAGACGTCAGTGTAGTTTTAATAAATACTCCAAGTGACATACAAGTCCTGTTACTTCTAAGTCTTGCTAAATTTATGTCAAGAAAGAAAATTATCCAACTTCCCATTTAAGGCAAATTATTCCATGCATCAAAGGAATACAAGCAGCAATAATTATAAAACATCATAAATCATTAGATATATTAATTAGCTCGGGGTTGCAGATGTTAATATCGTGGTGTTAGTAATGAACGTGTCGTACAGAGGCTCAGCGCTACGACCTCGCACGCATCGTATCAACTCGATTTCCAGGGAAAGTATCGTTGTTATATACACACATAAAATTATTATAATCTGCAGTGTTGCTAAAACGCTTAAAGATACATTATAAATTCATTATTTCAAACGAATTAAACTACATTTAAAGGAGTAAATGCGATATTTCAATGGGTCATACTCAGAAAAAGTGTACATTTGTCATCTTTTCTTGTCCCGCTACTTCATACTTCTATAAATGTCATATTTTACAAATATAATTTAAAAAAATGCCTTTGTTGCTATATTTATCTATTAATAAACTGATTTCTTTAGTATTATATCTATAATTTACATTAAGACATACTTTTTTTTTGAGATTAATTTTCTTAAAAATCATCTCTCTATACATTTTTTCAATGTCCTAATGACCGTTTTACTTGTTCAGAGACTGGTTGTTACGAATAATAATAGATTTATCTAACATTGTGTATACCCATATTACATTTGCTAAACTAATCAATTAAATTAGAATAAATTTATTCGTAAATCATAAAAGGAAAAAAATATTTTAATAAAATAATGTATGTCCTAAAATTATGTCATTTTGTTACTCAGGGTGAGTTACGCATAATAAAATTTAGAAAGAATTTATTTAAAAGAGTAGAAATATTTTTTCTGTTTTGGCTGTACTAGTAATAACGTTAAAATTGTTATTGCTGCGGCCTTTGTATTTTCATTGTCATAGTTCACTCATGATTTTTTGTCAAACAAATATTTTTTTTAAAATGTCTCAGGGTAATAAACGACTATTATTTTGGTAAATATTTTATAATTTTCTTTTAATAACTAAATACTTTTGTTATATTTTGTCCGACCATTGTAACTATACTCAGTGTTTTTTTGTGTAATACACGGTTTACGTGAAAACCCTCTTTAAAGTTATAATTTCTCAGAATTGATTCTCAGGTTTGTTATATTGCGTGACGTTACGAAACTGAAAAATTTTTAAGCTTAGTTCATAAAAACAAATAAATAATTATTTTATGTAGTATTATAAAATATTTTTTTCAGAGCAAAAATATTAAAATACATGTTGTAGGTAAATGGTGATATGTATGATGGCAGAGATCACAAAGAATATCTAATTTAATAGTTTCTTGAATTTACGCGAATATTTGACTTTATAAATGAAATTTTATTTCAGTAGACACGCCGCGAGACAAAAAATATAGAGAACGTCTGAAACCAACTTTATATATTATTTTTGTCAAAATTCCATTTAACCATTATTACTTTTTTTTTATTAGCGATATCTGCGATCAGTCTCTTTTAGACTATAAGCGGATCTTGTGGGCCTATTTCTTGTTAGAGGTGCTTACCAGCGGTAGCTACCTTTTTAAGTGTCTAAGATCTAGCTCTTGGATATCGTATCGCTTCAAGCGTGTGTAGTAGCTGATATACAGCAGCACAGATGCCAGGTAATTTGGTAGATTTTTTAAGGCGGTGTTTATATTTTTGTTTGGCTGTGTTAATCTGGAGTACCTCATGTATCTCGGCGTCCTTGTGTAGCTCTACTTTCATTCAATATGTTTTAATAGTATAATTTATTTAACATCAGTATTGTGGACAAAAGTCGAAGGCGGCCGAACGTAGACGAATTCACTCGACGGCGAGTCGTCGACACGCATTTGTTTTAAGCCACGCCTTTTTTATTAACTCGTTAACGGTTAAACTACTGTGTGTATTTAGAGATAGGAGGATTCCATGTCTCAGCACGAGGAAGATAGTCAGCTGGTCACAGTACACCTGGTGGGGATGGACGGGAAGAGACACAAGAATAGTTAAGAATATGAAGCTTCTCCAACCAGAATACGTCAAGCAGGTAGACAACCTGCTGGAGAAGAAATACGCAGTGTAGTGCGACGGCACAGAACATTCGAGTGATGTCTGCTAATACCTTCAGCAGAGGTGTAAGCCTTTACGACCATCTGCTGGAGGGACCTAATCTGCTAACGTCGCTTATATTGTTCGGCTTTCAAGAAGGGCAGGTGGATACCACGCTGACATACAGGAGATAATCCTTCGGGTGAGATTCGACCTGAGGATCAGCCAGCACGATAGTTTGTGTGGTGGGACACCGACTGGATGAATTCACCTCGCCACTGATGACAAAAAAAAACGCATTGTCGCGCCCTCGAGGTTATCACCAGAAGCCATTGCATGACCAACTGTTCCGGGAGCTAGAATTTCTGTAGCGGCCAGAAGAACTATAATCCGCTGAAGGGGCATATCTGATAAATCAAATCAAAACTTAATATTTTATTCAGCATAAAAATTATAGCAATTTCTTACGGAACGATCAGTTCGGAAAAAAGAAGCCTCTGAATTGAAAAGAACTTGCGAAAGAAACTCGGCGGAACTAATATTATTATTTTAGGTTCATCTCTCTCTCTCTTTTTTCAAATGAAATTGCAAATTAACAATAATTCTATATATTGAAATAGCCTGGCGGCGATCACATCACTCTCAAGCTATACTGTCTTCTAAAAAATCATTAACAGAAGAGGAAGGTCTGCTGCACATAACTGAGGAGAAAAAGCTGCACGTCACTGAGGAGGACAAGCAGTTCAAGCAAGACGACGAGTGGCTACCGGATCCTGCACGCTTCTCTTCTCGAAATCGGAGACATTGGTGAGAGCAGCTAGAGTATTGACATTTGAGAACAAGTGTCAACGTTGAGCTACAGGATGAAGCATTGTCACATCGAAGAAGCTGAACGCGGTCAGCTTCAAAAAGAAATGTTACGGATTAAAGCATCTCGTCCACCACCTAAGACGAGCAGATTATTTCGACTGGATCCAGTACTGGAGGATGATGTGCTGCGTGTAAGAGGCCGTATAGGATCTGCCACCTCGCCCCTCCAGATGAAATGACCTATTATCCTCGATGAAGGCCAACGCATTAGGATACTCCTTGTACTACGAGAACATTGCGCTGGGGTCACGCCAATCGAGAACGTGTAGTTCGTACTTTCCCAACAACCATTCAATTACTTTGGAATGAACTACTTCGGGCCGATGATAGTGAAGATCGGCAGATATCGAGAGAAGCGGTGGGAAGCGCTGTTCATGTGTCTCAAATCGCGTGCCGTGCATCTGGAGATCGCCCATCACTGTCCACGAGTTCGGCGATCATGGCGCTGAGACGAGTGGCAGCTAGAAGAGGACGGCCGAACACCATTCACTCAGATAACGCCACCAACTTTAGAGGAGGGGACAACGGACTTTTTTTACGCTCTGAATTAGTGCTTGACTACGTTCCACCTGATGGTAAGCGGTAATGCAGTCGTAGATGGTAAGTCGCACTAATTCAGTAGCCACCTATTCACTCTTGCCTTAAAGACACCCATATTGTAATCGGACGGAAACTCGGACGCAGGCAGGTTGTTCCAATCCTTAGCCGCACGTATGATATATGACGAAGCGAAACGCTTCGTCCGGACTGGTGGAATGTCCACGACATAAGGATGGAGTCCAGCCGTTCGTCGAGTCGTCCGATGATGGAAAGGGGATGGGGAAATTAAGTCGTGTAATTCCTGCTCACACTCCCCGAAATGCAACCTATAGAATACACAAAGGCTGGCAACCCTACGTCGGTGATCGAGGCTTTGTAAGTTGGCCTTTACCAGGGTAGGGTCACCAATAAGCCTCAGCGCACGCCTCTCAGTCGAGTCTAAGGCTGACAGATGGCATTTTGCAGCACCAGCCCATATGTGACTACAGTATTCTACGCACGACCGGACTTGAGCTTTGTATAGATTAAGAAGCTGTCTCGTTGTGAAATACTGTCGGACCTTTGCGAGGATGCCAACTTTCCTCGCTGCTACATTAGCCTTGGACGCGATGAACCGCCCGTAGTTTATGTTGGGGCTAATGTCTATTCCCAACAACTGCAGACGGTCAGTGTATTCTAGAGGCACATTTCGGAAAGTAGGAGTCAAGATAAAAGGACTCCTTTTTGTGGTGAACAGGCACGCCTGTGTTTTGGTGGCGTTGAAACTCACAAGATTGGTATCGTCCCAAGTGGAGGCTGTCCTGAGTGTGAGATTCAACCGCTCTACCATGGCCTCTCTTTCGGACTGAATTTGATCTCTACTGGCCAGAGCACTCGGCAGGTATCTCTCTACAACAGATATAGAATACACAGAGGCTGGCAACTTTACGTCGGTGATCGAGGCTTTGTAAGGTCACCAATAATCCTCTGCGCACGCCTCTCAATCGAGTCCAAAGCAGACAGATGGCATTTCGAAGCATCAGCCCATATGTGACTACAGTATTCCACACACGACCGGACTTGAGCTTTATAAATTAAGAAGCTGTCACGGTGTGAAATACTGTCGGACCTTTGCGAGTATGCCAACTTTCCTCCCTGCTACATTAGCCTTAGACTCGATGAACCGCCCGTAGTTCATGTTGGGGCTAATGTCCATCCCCAACAACTGCAGTGTATTCTAGAGGTACATTTCGGAAAGTAGGAATCAAGGTAAAAGGACTCCTTTTTGTGGTGAACAGACACGCCTGTGTTTTGGTGGCGTTGAAACTCACAAGATTGGCATCGCCCCAAGTGGAAACTGCCTTGAGTGTGAGATTCAACCGCTCTACATGGCCTCTCTTTCGGACTAAATTTGATCTCTACTGGCTCGAGGATTTGGCAGGTATCTCTCTACAACTGTGCTGTCGTCTGCGTACCCATGGATACCGGGTGTAAGCAGGTCGTTGATATGAAGCAGGAACAAGGTTGCAGAGAGAACAGACCCCTGAGGAACCCCTGAGTTGGTATTTAAGGGTTGTGTTGAACAACCGTCAACCCTCAGGAAATCTTTAATCCAGTTGATCAGGCCAGGAGATATACCATAGGCTGAAAGCTTGCTTACAAGGCTAGCGTGCCAGACCCTGTCAAAGGCCTTTGAGACGTCGAGGGAGACCGCGATCGCCTCCCCGTTTCGCTCAAGAGCCTCGCCACAGGTGTGATTGGCATACACTAGAAGGTCCCCAGTCGACCGATTCCGGCGAATTCCATATTGTCAATCATTGAGGAGATCATTCTGTTCAAGCTATGCCATTAGTCGATTGTTCAATACACGCTCCATAATCTTGCAGTGTATGGAGGTGATCGAGATCGAACGATAATTGGCAGGGTCAGCACGGCTACCTTTCTTGGGCACTGGTTTCACGTTGGCAAGCTTCCAGGATTTAGGTACTATTCCAGTCCAAAGAGAAAGGCGGTACAGACGTGTCAGTATCGGAAACAACTCGGGAGCACATGTTTTAAGCACTATCGCTGGTATACCATCAGGACCACTTGCTTTATTCACATATAGACGACACAAAACTCTCTTTACCTCTTTTTTTCAGGCATTGAGATCCCGCAGTGAGGTAGATGTGGAAGAATAGCATTGCCAGAGTCTAGACATGAATTTTGGGCAAAAAGGGAGGCAAGTAAGACGCCTTCTCTTTTGTCGTATGAGCCAGGGATCCGTCAGATTTTACCAGCGGTGGCAGTGAGGACCGACAGAAGTTCGTCTCGACCGCTTTGACAAGCGACCAAAAAGCTCTGCTGCCAGATGGTTGGGCAGAGAGCTTTGTGCCAAAATGTGTAATTCGGTCAAGACGAGCCTTCTTTAATGTCTTTTTGTAGGACTTGGCGGCTAAGTTAAAGGCTCTCTTCTTGGATCTTACATCCGGAGTTTTGCGGTCTCGAGCATCAACCCAGGCAAGGTAGGCCGAATGCTTACGCTTTTCAGCAAAGGTGTATTCAGCATTAAACCATGGGCGAGCTTTGCCACCGACAGAGAACTCAGAGACTCATCAGAGACTAAAATATTCCATTGCTTGATGCATCATATCAGTTATAGCATCCGCACAACTCGACAGATCGGAAGAAGAGAAGCAGACCTGCCGCCAAGGGAAGGATGCAAAAAAGTGTCGCATCTCATCCCAATCTGCTGACTTGTATTGCCATACGGGCTGTCTACCAAGAATAAAACCAGCGGTGAAGGAGGAAGGACTTCTGCATTGTATGGAGTGGTGCTACATTCCCCGAGGTGCCCCGAATCAGGGAGGCCACTAACCACTTCCTGCTGGGGTCATCTGCTAGCCTGCCTGCAACCGGGCTGGAAAGACGACGACCGATGCACACACGTGAGGGGAGCCAGCAAGGCGCTTGCTGATCATTTTTGGCGAAGATGGGTGCGAGAGTACCTCCCACTCTCATTCTTATCGGTGGACCAACGAACAAGACAAAGATTCTGCAAGCGGGAGACATCGTGATGATGGTTAACCCCATCTTGTCACGTAACATGTAACTTATGGGCATCGTGAAACGAGCCTACTCGACGGTGACGCACGAGGTGCAGACGTTCGAACGAAGAGCGGCGGCTTCAATCGTGCCGTCACTAAGCGCGTTGTGCTGATCGTGCTGATGAAGAATGAGGCGCGCAGCGCTACGCTATGGGGAGAACGTAGTACTACATCCGCCGGCGAGTCATCGACGACGGCACCCGACCACGAGCGGTAGCAGCCGACCGTTCACGATCGTACCTGAACACATTAGTTTTAAACCATGCCCCTTTTATTAGATTGTTAACAGTTAAACTACTGCGTGTAGTTAGAAATAGGCCACGCCTATTTTATTTACGGTGTTTGTTTGTAATAACTTGTCCACACCTAAGCGTGTGTGAGTCATATAGCACTCCTTTAGAGTCCTCCTAAGCCGTCTCCATACCATTCGATAGTTTCGTAAGCCGTGGTCCGAACCTCGCAGGAGGTGCCATTACGAAACTACACCACTTGAACTTCATAATCCATTTCTAGCCTGTGCGCCTCTACACCCGGTAACGTAGTTAAGGCCATTAGGGCTAACCGCACTCTACATTCAGGAAAAATATGTACGGCATGCATTCACTCCGGATAGCAACATCGAGCTGAGCAGACGTACTACAGAGCGTAGCAGTGGAAAGACAGTATAAGTGAAGTAAGTCTAGCGTTGCCAGAGAAGTGTTAGTGTACATTGTAGTGAACTAAGAGCTTGTAGAGCTCTCAAAGAAATCTAAAGACAAACTCGGACCATCTGTGCCACAACCCGCGTCTATGAAGCATACTCTGCCTTTCGCAACCCACGTGTATTCTGTAAACCCGCTGCCAACAGCGTCCTCTGCTCCTTCAGAGTGTCAGTGCCTTCACCACATCCTGCGCCTTCAGCGCAATATTTGTTACCACTAAGCCGCTAAAAGAGCAGCACTAGAAACATTGACATCGATTTAGACATGACAAGGCGTGGAGCAACCTCACAGCAGCCGTGTTTCCTGCGAACTATAATTTAGCGTACTGTCAAGGCTTGTACACGGGAAGTCTGTGGTTCAGCTGTTCGCGCGGGGCGCTAAATGCACTGCGCGTCCAATATAATAATCTTTTCAGGATGATGTTGAAACTCCCTCGTTTCTGTAGTGCCTCTGGGATGTTTATCCAATCGCTTACAGATGGTTTCCATGCTATCATCAGGAAAAAGGTAGCTTCGCATGTGATAAGGATTCGGGGGAGCATAAATAGCATCCTGAAAATCGTGGCTTAGGACACGAGAGCTCCTGTGCTGAGGCATCTCAGGCAGAACCATTGTCCGCATGAAATGCCTCGTAAGTACAAACACACTAAATCACTTTTGTTATGTTTTGTTTGTATTTGTTACTAACCCTAGTGTATAAGTTGTATTATCTAAGGTGTATACTAACAAAAAATGATTCCTATATTGTTCCGAATAAAAACAATTACTATTATTTTAATTTGAGTACCTTCAAGACAAGAGTGAATAGGTACCTTCTAGGCAAGCGCACTCCTATTAGGACGGATTCACGCTACAATATCGGCAACAATGTCAAACTCAAATAAACTTGGAATCGAGCGAGACAACAAACGATGGCAGTTATATTGCCATTAGGTCAGAAAATGTTTTGCCCGCCCCCGTTGTGTAAAGTGTCTAGGGGACCACGGGACTTCGGACTGCCCGCGTAGGGAACCCGTACCAGACGCCTCTTTGAGCAGTTCTTTGCGGAGAGCAGGGAACTCACGCGAATTATAGTGGGTGCTCCCGCGCACCATAAGGGCAGGACTCTGGTACGTGCCCTACACAAAGGCCAATGCCAAATGTATACACGCGTACCAGTGCCGACAACTAACGTATGAGCGAACCGCATGGCTACCCAAAGCTGGGGTCTACCCAAGAGGCCTTCATTGCAGACAGATATCACAGTGCCTTCAGGGCAGACACGAGTCACGACACTCACGTTGGATGAAATAGTCTCATCATTTAAGGTGTTATGTTCTATGAGAAAATAGGAGCCATTTCTGCTACATTCACCTCACTAACAAACTAACAAATGGCTTGTTTAGGTAGAATTAAACCCAATTGGTGTCTACAACACCAACTCACACCAACCTCAGTAGAGGAGGTTAAACAATAATCAAGACACTTCAGACTAGAAAGACACCTTAGATAGAATCCCTAATAAAATAATTAAACGAATGGAAAGAACCTATAGTTATAGGTATTCACAAACCAGGGAAGGCTCGCCACGTCCTTTTTAGCTACATACCGATTTCACTACTAAACCGCATAAGTAAAATCAACGAAAGAATAATATAAGCCAAACAAAGGGCCATAGCATAGGCCAAAACTCTCATATTTCCTGAACAATTCGGAATGCACCGCTTAACGCAGCACATACATAGACATTTTAACATTTTTAATTGATCAGTAGGCACAGGTGTGCTCTTTTCTATAGTAAAGGCGTTTGACAAAATCTGGCACAACGGTTTATTATATAAGCTTTACCGAATGGGCGTACCAAATGGTCTCGTTCACATCAAACGAGAATATTTGTCAAATCGTTCCTCCGTTGCAGAGTAGATGGTACATTTCCCATACCACACCCCATAAGGGCAGTAGTACCTCAGGGCTCAAAGCTAAGACACGAGAGATACTTTATACACTCTACACGATCGACATTCCGAGGCATGAGACTACGACCATCGCCCTCAATGCGGATGACACAGCCATTTATGCCCCAGCAATATGCACTAATAGAATAGTTTCAAGACTTCAAAAGGCAGTCATAATCATGGGGCATTGGTTCCGAAAATGGAGTAGTGAGTTGAACCCTGAAAAAAAAGTGGCTGCGTACTTTTAACTAAAACCGATTTATACGCATAGCCACAGGCAGCCTGGTGCACAGTAGACCTACACAAAGAATTACAGCTAGAGATCATTAGGGACTACATAAAAACAACTTTCATTAACTAGGTACTTTGCAATAATATCAATGCACACAGACGAGTTATTAGTAAACGCCGCTAATTACGAACCCGTAGATGACATAACAGATAGGCACAGACGACCAAAAGACGTAATTTAGCCTTTATCTTTAGGAACACACACCGACACCGTACACACAATCACCGTTCTCGCCGACGCGAAAGAGGTCCCAAATCGTATACGACTCCTTCAAGAGTCCCACTAAGTCCCCGAATTTCATGCTCCATTTTTAGGCAGGACGTTCTGTCCGCCTCACCACGCTGTAAAGGCCAGTAGAGCCAACAGCACTCTACATTCATCGTCAGACAGCCATCGAAGAGGCGAGAACAAGAAGAATAAACGAACAAGCAAGAAAAGAATTTGAACCTCTTATACAGTCCACGACAATCAGTTTATAATTTTTGTAACTTTAAAATACATTATTTTATTTAATGTAAATAATACATTACAATAATGTAAATAATATTTATTAAACCAAACAATTGTTTCTATACTACGCTTTATGACATCAGTTTTGTTACGAAGATTCTCAGTATCGTTACCTATCAGTTTAGTTACAAATGTCAAATGTACACTTTTTCTGAGTATGACCACAATACATTAAAGTAAAGCAGATTTATATTGCTTAAACTCAATAAAGTCAAAGCAATATCATAATAGTAATTATCTGTAAGTGTTTAAGTCGAGCATTACCTATATACATAAGTTGATGTGAATCAAAAATTTTGCTAAGAAATTACAAACTTTCGAATTAAGTGAATAATAATACTACTATGAATTAAATGTACTGTGAATTATGTTTTATTATTATTTTCAGTTTTTTTACTGAATTATTTCAACTTTGAACAAGTAACAAAAAGCTTTGAACATTATAGTTTGTGCGTTATAAAATGAGTGAACAAATGAACATTTTAAATATTACGGAATTGTATCAGATTCAGTTAAATTAAATGTCAATATCTGGAGCGCTCAAAGGAAAGTTTATGAAATAAATTGTTTTCACTTTAACTTGTCGTAATTACCTTCAAAAAAGTTTTAAGTCTCGATTTATACGAAATTCCGGTTTCTCAATACCGACACTCTTATATTAATTGTAATTTGACTATATTGCCGAGGTTGATTTTAGTGTCTCAGACCAAAATAACAATGACATTTTGCTATTTCAGTAAACACGATCACTTACAAAGAGCTATGACTATTCCATGAAATAACTTACTATACAATATTGTCAAAGTTAATATTCAGAAGAATTACTATTGTGATATTCGTTTACAGATTCAAATACAGTTTCTGTCAAATAAAAATTTATAAGTATTACGGCTACATTTAGTGAATTTACAATCCTTTCTATTTGTATTAGAATTATAAGAACGGGTTCCGATCGCGCGCCTATACCGACTACATGTACGGAGCACATAATATATGATTTTAATATCTTTTAGTTTATTTTTCTATTCATTAAATTATATTTTAGTAACAGTAGTTTTAATTATATGAGCAAATTAATCATTTCGCAAATTTAAAATTGTTATCTTTTGTTTTGGAATATGAAACTAGCCTACATATCTAATTACATATTATATAAATAGCTTAAATATTTTACGTAATATTTAATAAATAGAAGATGTTATGAAATGTAAAACGTATTTTAAGTAGAATAAAAAATACGTTTAAGTGAATTTTATACTTTAATTGTTCAATATTCACCTCCACGTATCATTTTTATTTCTATTATCAGTTGACCTATCTCAAGGAGATACAATTTGAATTACGAATATTTTCAAAGAAACGTTTCATTTAGATTGTATGGTACCTACATATTTATAAATTATTTCTAACTCATGTATATTTAAACTGAATTCTAATCTAGTCTGACAATTCTTTCACTTTGACCTGTTTGCTTATTGTATTGTGAGTTTTAATTTTCATCATTATGTAAATTTATTTGAATATGCATTAAAAGTTAAAACACAGTCTAGTGCGAAGCTTAAACAAAAAAACATATAAATAGCAATTATTAGAACTTCTACATCATTAATAATAAAATGTGCGACCATCTAAATGAATCACATTTAAGGTTCATGATATATTAAAAGTGTTAGTACTTGTTGTAGTTTACTATGTGTGATTTGTTTTAATATTACGAAAATAAATATTTTATTCGTCTCTAAAAATTATAATAATGACATACAAATTCATGTTGATACATTCAATTAAAAAAATATATATTATACCTATACGAATATATTTCCCTCTTTTATCATTTCTATTTATGTATATCGCTATAATTCGAAATCCTACCACTCCACACTATATAGTTACATATACAGCCCATATTATATTTTGGGTGTCCATGAAATTCAAATTTACTTTAAGAACTATTAACTAAGGGCATGCAATATTATATGACTATATTTAAAACAAAAAAATAATAATTAGCTGATGAAATTTGACGTTGTGGTAGTTTATCTATCATCATCAGCTCATTTTTAACGTCCCACTGCTGGGCACGGGCCTCCCTGAGTACGAAGGAGATCAGGCCATAGTCCACCGCGCTGGCCTAGTGCGTGTTGGCGGACTTCACATGTCTTTCTTGGTCTTGCTCTTCTCAGACATGCAGGTTTCCTTACGATGTTTTCCTTCACCGTAAGACAAGTGGTAATCATGATAGAAATGAATCGTACATGAAAATATCAGAGGCGCGAAACCCGGATTTGAACCCGCATCATTCGGTTATTCAAGCGAGCGCGTTACTGCTGGGCTACCACTGTTTATTTATAATATCTATACTAATATTATAAAGCTGAAGAGTTTGTATGTTTGTTTGGTCGAACGCGCTAATCTCAAGAACTACTGGTTCGATTTGAAAAATTCTTTGTGTGTTGGATAGTCCGTTTATCAACGAAAGCTATAGGCTATATTGCATCACGCTGCGACCAACAGGAGTAGAGCATCAATGAAAAATGTGGCAAAAGCGGGAAGGGCGGGCATTAGTTCTGCGAGGGACCATACCGCGGTACCATACCGCCGGACTCAGAAAGAATTTGGTTTCCGGTCTTTAAAACGCGTGCGAAGCAGCGGGAAATACTAGTTTATAATATGTAGTCTACTAAACGACCGCTAAGAACAGATTATGCGACTGATACGGATTAAGGGAAGTCCATAATTTTGTTGTGCTACAAACTTTAAAAACGGATATTAAAAGAACGAATATATTACGATTAAAGAGATCTATGCACTCTAGCAATTACCAAGATCGGATTTTATGGAATTCTACCCACAAAGGGCATTGCGAAGGCAATAAAAATGAAAACGCTTTGATTATTTCTTTTTATCTAAGGACGGACCCGAGCGAATCGTGGGTGAGCCACTAGTATATTACATATGTGTGTACCTACCGACATGTATGTGTGTGTGTGTTCCCTAATCATCAATATGCAATAGCAATATATAATTATATCCTATATAATTATTGCATATTACTCGTATATATAGCGATGTTTATTGATATGTTTCATACGTCACAACCAACTTAATGAAATTTGTGAGAGAAAAAACGGAGTTGGGCTATTAAAGTCGCCATTGTCGACGAAACGATCACTTTTATTGAGTTAAATTGTATGACTCTGTATGTACCGGATTTGGTCATCGTCATCATTATAGAGCTCGATTGTTTTTCAGGAACCTTTCTTAAGAATTCGTATTGCTTTGTCTTATTTATAGTCATGTTCTTCATAAGTTTATTATTATTTAGTTTACCTACAATCTACATGTTAATCGATTGTTAAAAAAAATACTCTGTAAATTTTGCTTTAGATTCGCATAATTTTAACGATAAAATATCGTCTTGATATTGTCCTACAAAATTACCTCTATTAGGTAACTATAAATAAATTGTCATTAAATACAAGAATCATGTAGATGTTGGTATTTCCATACGCTTTTGCTTTATTCCTGGTAAATTATTTTCATGGCATTATAATTGATGGTTATATCGCATCAGGAAAATCCGACATACATGAAAATAAAGAAAGGCTATGGGTTTTTAAGGACACAATGAGTAATACCAATATCGTTAACACAACTTTATCGCAAATAACCTTAATATTTATTATAGTGCAAGTTTTGTTTTCCGCGTGTTTTTAAATAACGTCACTAAAATTATAGGTATAGTTAAAATAAACAACAGATATTATTGATAATTAGGAGATAATTACAATTTAATTGACAATGCCATACGGACACATAATTAAAATAAATAATTATTAAAGTTACCCACAGTTATGGAAATTAAACGCTGTAGGTATTTCCTCGGCTTGCGCATCCTTAGGATAAGGGTGTGAATAGTTAGCCTAACCCTTTCTGTAACTATCATTTCTCGCTGCATACTGAAGTCATTTAAATGCTTGTAATTTATTTATTTACTGAACTAATGTGAATAATCACATACAAGTGCAAAAATGTACTGGGTCTCTACAATTTGATAAATATTTAAGAAATGTAGATCACATATTAACTATGAGAATCGTAAAAGACGGAACGTCTCAACCTGAATAAGTGTATGGCAGAAAAAATTTAGAAAAAATAAAATCTGTTTCAATTTTGTTTATAAATGTACATATTTTTATGTGGTGGTATAACTTTAGTTATTTAATAGTAGAAGTAACTTAAGTTATTTAGTGGTATATATCAATACAGGTAAATAAGTTACAATGAGATTAGTACCTGTTAGACGCTGCATGTATACCCGTACTCGTATATTTTGATATCGATCTGTGTTAATCGTTTGCTGAGACATTAAAATCGGTATATTGGTAATGGCCAACGGTAGAGTCGAGCTATTGGCCATCTCAAGGCCTCTAGTGAAAGGATGCAAGAATCTGGATCATCCCAGTATCCTCAGTTTTGAAAAGTAGGTATTAAATAGCAAATATGTAGTTTTTCAATTCTTAAAATATACTATTAGTGATAAATTATTGTATTCGCTGACATAATTACTTGATTTACTCTAAAGCTTCGTCAAATTTGATTCAGTTTATTTATGTTTCATAGTATACGTTAGTTACTCAATCGTTTCTATTGGAACATTCCGTCGGTGTCCTGTATAGACTATTCACGCATTAAAACTTCGATTTGTTGATGGGGTATGCAGTAATTTTGTATAAGGCTACTAAACATCGACACCATCACGGAATATGCAAATTGTACTAAACTGCCGTGTTACGAAATATCACAGACCGATAGACGAGATAATACCTATAAATAAGGACACTCTTAATGGCGAAATAGTTGATGGTGTGAGATCACGACTCGAAAATTATTAGGCGAAGCTATTTTCCGTACAAAAGTCCTTCATTAAATTAGTTATTATAATCTTTGCAATGCAATAACTATGTTATTTTTGTGTAAGCTTGTGGTATTCATTATAATTTATAAGATTTTACAGACCTTAATAAATTAAATAAAAGTGTAAGATCCTAAATAAAAAAAAAACTTTCTAAATAATCTCTCGAGTCTTCTTCTTTTTTTTTATTATTCTTATTACTGCCGTCATTATTATGTATTTCTATTAAAGCTCGATCACCTCAACTGTCAATACACTTGATTTCAATTTGCTTCTGTATTTGTAAACATTATAAAAAGTCATCACACTATCGACTAACTAGCAATTAGAAAGACTTTTATCTGCATTAATAAATTGATGTTCATGTCATGACAACGATTATTTATGTTAAGTCATGAATAATGTTTGAGCATAAATATTTTTTCGCTTTGAGCTGTCTTTAAAGCACCGCATTGTACATTCATTGTAATTGACTGGCTAAGTAAATTTCAATAGAGGCTTCTTTACTATGTCACATTGAATTAAAGTACTATTAAACCATGATTTTTGTGAAATGTAGCTTCAAAGACTTTGGTATAAAAAGTTATAAAAAAGATTTTTTAGTGCAATGGATTAAAATAAAAATATAAAGACAATAATATTTTGTCAAATCTCACAAAAAATGAATAAGTATAACTAAAATCAACAGCCTGTCAGTGAATAGGTATGATAATCGCATACAAATACTTATTATGTAGTTTTATTACCGCCGTAAGTACTATTGGTAGGAATTGTAGTGTTCAAGGTTATATTTAGGTATTTTAAGAAGCCGTAATCGCAAACAAGTCAAGTTTTTTAACGAGAGTAAGTCGACGGATAATGTTTCATGTAAAACCGTAATATTATACCGCCGACATAGTCCTTATAAAATATTGGCTAAGCTTTGTGGGACATACTTATATGTAAAGCATAAAACTATAACCCAGAAAGCTTATTTTCCATTTTTGTTCATATAAAATATAAGTGAAACTTAAACATTAAAGTCACCCATCGATATCCAATTTCATGTCGATGTAATATTATGTATATGGAGGAATACCGAATAACAGTGATTAAATACTAAGAGTGAAGGTACGACAGCGAGTAGGTTCGCACGAAACAAGAGCAAACCGGATCCAAATCGGGGGAGCGTTTTCTGTAACTGGAGCAGACAGTCGGCTCGAATATCGCCCCTTTTGTCGATCATAAGATTTTCTTTCCAACACCGCAATATCTCAGTTTCTCTTTTTTGTGAGTACACCTGTGATGTAGGACAATCTTTCATGATTTCGACATATCATGGTTAATGTTTGTGAACAAATTCACCGTAATGTTTTTATTTTTTATGTAGGTAAAAAATGAGATATATAGATATCACTTTGTATATTTAAACATGTTATTATTAGCAAACATTTTACGAAAACAATGTAAAGATCACTTTTAATTTTTACGAAAAATAAACATTATCTACTTAAAACGGTAGTTTAGGGTAATGCCTAGATAAAATAAAGTCTAACGATCAATTTTAACTTGAAGCAAGTATATATTAAAGGAAATTCATTTATCGAATCATACTATGGTATTCATTTATGTAGATAGATACGCGGGAGTGTAGTCATTGAATGTTAGTAACAGACAAGCCGCTAGCCGCGTGGGAAACTCGAGCAGCGATACTGTTAAATGTACTCAACCATATTTTACGTCAGAATTCGACGCACTCTAGTTACTGAACGATCGCGTAAGTAATCTGCGCTATTAGAGCCACGAATGGATTGTACATCCTTGTGGTCGTTGCAGTGCCCCGAGGCGGCTCTCATATTTGTAGCAAAAGCATACACAAGGTTCGCAATACTAATTACACTCAATGTTCCTAAATCTTTGAACATTATCTTGTCCCTTAACAGCAATTATGTCTTTTGTATTGTAGCCGACAACCAACTTTATATGCATTAATTTATGTAACATTAAACTACCTTCCAAAATACAAAAACGATCTAATATAGATAGTTACATCTATATCAATAAAAGAAAACGATAGCAAACATTTTCAAGAAATTAAATTATATAAAGGTTGCTTTTCTATTTATAACATAATATATACAATATGCATGTATATATTTAAAAAAGTGCAATTGAGACATAATGTAAACTATAAAATTCTTTTAATGTGTATAGGGGTAAATACCTAAATAATAATTAATACATATATACTACTCTCCGACTGTACATTTTCATTTTAAACTAGGTAGGTATACCTACTTATTATTTTTCACAAGAGCTATTTTTTATCAATTGATTATTATTTTGTCTATTGCTGATGAATAGGTATCGCGTGAGATTATTTATTTATTAAATATGCCAATGAAGAGTTCAAGAGCACAGTTTTTTATTTGATATAATAGTAGTTATAATTGCTTACATAAAATCAAGCACGTGCGAACTTAAAATGTAACAATTGATACGAAATAGTAAAAAACACACGCATGGAGAGATCAAAGTTAAGCACGCAAACGGTCATCTTCACCAAAATGTCAGAGGTGAGCAGCACATAACTACATATTCGTAGGTGACGTGTTGACGTATGGTATGCGCCCGCTAGTCACTTTAACGATTTTTTTCAACTAATCATTTATATAATGTAATAAAAGCTTCATGTCATTTTAAGGATAATATGTTAATCAGTCATATATTAATATTTTGCTAATATATTTAAATGTAATACGGAGCATCATTAAGCAACCAATAGATTGTCAATAACTCAAATCAGTTCTAGTAATCTTGTTACTCTTACATAAATCACAACGACAACTGAAAATTTAGTTGCCAATCACGAGCTTCGTGGCGCACCTGCTCGTGCATTTCGATGGCCCGTTTTCGAAAACTTACAGCTTCTCGAGTCGAGGCAAGACATGTCTATGTAAGAGCGCCAATTAAAACCGTCGCATTGTCCTCGAGCGCGTATCGCCTCTAGAGATCACAGTCCGTGGCTGCGAGAGCTCTGCGGCTTTACAGGCGACATTATCGCTTCCATCGAGATCGTACCATTAATTGTAACTTATTTTTGTAGTAAATAAATATAATACAATTTGTAGACATCATTTGATCATACTAGAAGATAAATTGGAGTATTGTAGTTCCATTGAGGCCAATCCGCTCTATGTTAATTAAGATAACGAGATACACTCCGTGTTCCTAAATTACCAATAGTTAACAGCGTATTTTGTTTATAGTGTGATTGCAAGATAACTTATTACGAGCCAAGTAGTTACAGGTACATTTAAATTCGCGTACAAGTTAGATGGAGTCATGTTACTCGTTTACGGATTTGATTACAATTGAGACCAGGCATAATGTGATACTGCGAGAAAAAAATATTAGTATTTACGCAGTCTATACAGTTATTTATATTCTAGAATATAAATAATATCGATCTATTCCGCAATAATATATAAATGATTATATGTCCCTACATGTATATTATATGTACTTTAATAATGAGCGATGCCAAAATACGTTACGCTTCATTGTTGCGAATTACCTTCTATATATTTATTAACTGTTTCATTATCGTCCAGAATACCCTTGAAATTTAGATTGTCTATTATTATAATAACAAAAAATATTTTTAAACTATTGAGATTTTTTGTACATTCAATTCCTAAAGGGATGAACTGTAGTAGAAGAGTTGGTAAGGTAATAACTAATAATAGTAAGTGGGAATTTAATAATAAGCAGTAATGTGGAAGACTTATGCCTGTTCAGCTATATTCGGTAAAATAGCATACTTCCTTTTTTTCGTGCGCTATAGCGAATTCTTACTCTCAAATTTAATTCAATATACCTATCTATGGGTATGGCTGAATAATTGAACATTTCGTGCAATATCTGTATACACGGTACTTTATAAGCTATTCTGAATGTGGCTTTCATACACCTATAAAATGAAATTCAAGTATAAGATACTCAACATCTGAGGATTACTTAATACTTTACTGAAATTTAATAATTGCCAATAATTACTAGCGAGATATCAAGAAGTATAAAAGGACCATTGCTTAACTTCGTAACTTTTAATGATAATTACCAATATAATCATAAAATTTGAACGAGATACTTAACCGTTATGGTGATATTTTCATATCGATTGTGGCATAACAGAACGATTGTGTCGTGATCCAATTGCTGCTTGTGGAGGCGCAGCGTGGCAACTGCGCCGCGGCGGACGGCGCAGCGGTCGGCCGTCGGCGGCTCGGTGGCGCAACGCTCGTTAACCTACATGCGCCCGAGCACAAACTCACATCCCCTACAAGCAAAAAACTTAGCACTCGGACACAAATGGGCATTTAGCGATCTAGAGTACCTTAAATAACTTAAACACTGCCCAAGCCACTAACCCTCGCCTTGCTCGGGTGGGTCCTTTTGTACATAACAGTGTTACTCTAAATCCATACATTTGGAGTAAAAGAGTGACCAACAAATGTAAATATAAACTTTTGCTTTCAAAATAGTAGTTCAGTATGAAAACTTAACATTTTACACCAATGTAAAGGCTTTTAGTTGCATTTATACCAGGAGTTTTTGATTTACTAGGTAATGGTTCTGAATTCACTTATTCTAATAGTTGTATACCAGATGTCATATATAAATTTGTAGACGTATTTTATCTTGTCAAATTATACAATACTATAAAAGAGTTGTGTGAAAAGCGACTGTAACAAGTTACAAAGATTTAATCATCTTTAGTTTCATTTTCTCTTAACATTATAATAATATGAAGTACACTATTTAACTTTAAATACTTTTGTGTTGTAATGACGTAAAGTACTGATTGACTTCAGGATTTTACGAGCCTAGGCCTGATGTTACATGCAAGAGTAAATAGATTAATTTATGATCCCCGTTATATAAACTTACTCAATACTTCTACTATGTAGCAAGCTCAGAAGATAACAAAAATATATTAAACTACACGTATTAGAGGTAAATTGAAGTTGCGACAACGAGTTATAATTAACCGTAGATAGTAATTTCATCTTGTAAAGAGCAGGAGGTCAAATGATAAATAATAACATGTTCTTACATGGGTTCAACGTAACCATACAGTAAAGTTAGTTTGCGTTTGATTATATTTTATTAAAAATATATTTTTTTTGGTTTTATCAGAATAAATGTAAACTTGCAAGTGCTTAAAACAGCTGCAATCTTAAATGTTTAAGAGATAACTGCCTAACCAAATAAATTACAGTCAAACGTAGTTTTTTGGTTTTGGATTTAATATATAATATATTAATTGAATTAACTGAAATTAATAAATAACGAAAAACAGTTTTGTATAACCTTAGCTAAAGAGCAGACTTCTTACTTTTTACACAAAAATTCTTTTTTTAATTCTTTTTATCCTCGCGGTTTAAACAATATAAAGAGTATAATATAGTTAATGCGACGAGCTAAATTAGTTCACAAGATTTCGTACACGTCATGTACTACATATATTCCTCAGTATAATTGTATCAGTTAACAGATGTAATATTACACGACGTGTTTCGGTTCGCGGGCTTGCTCCAATTCAACGTGTCATTTGACAGACCTTTCTCATTTTAAGAATAATAATATAATTTTTAAAATATCAGTACTATTATATATATCTTTGAGAAAATAAAATTCAATTAAAACAAAATTTAATTAACATTTAATTATTTATAAAAGTCGTTTTGAGATTAAAATTTATTAAAACAAAAATAACTTTTTTTCTCTAAAATATATTTGATTTGTGTAAAGTTATTCTTCTTAATTATTTAAAAAAAATATTCTTCTAAGAATTCGCTTAGAGCTGCGACACTAGCGCAGGCGTTGTTACGTGATGGCTGGTAGGCACACCGCGTGACTCGCTCGCCCTGGTTTCATACAGGATCTAAGCATATAAATCGAATAACTTATTAATTAAACATTCCGATATCTTTATAATAAATTTACTAATCAAAAACCAATATTGTTTATATACAAATATTATTTTAGTTTTGATGAACAAATAAAATTAAGATATTTTTTTTTTGTTTCAGATTGACCTCAACCTTTGCTGAATTTCCACCATCGTCGTCTAAAATGGAATATCTTGTTATCTGTGCTGTGATTGTGATGCATTAAATCGTTCGAAAGCTGTTAAGGTTTTGGGGTGAATAATGGGAAAAAGGAACGTTCGGATCAAGTTTGCACATTCCATTGGTCCGCCTATTGATTTAAGTCCACTGGGTACTTCTGAGTAGCACCCCTGCCCACGCCTTCACGCACTATCAGTTACCGACGCTCTTGCGGCTGCCAATAAAGTACAAGTCATATCGGGTTAAATATAACTCACTTATTTAAACGTAGATTTATTTACTTTAGTACAAAATAACAAAACACAACACGAGATTGCTTAATGTAATTATATAATTTTATAAAGCTCTTACCGAGTCATCGTTCTCGGTGGAACAATTGTAACGGTAGTCATGACGGCCACTGCACCAGAATTGTCAAAATCAGATTTTTTTGATTTTGTAACTTCTAATGAAGTAACGGATGCGCAATACAAACAGCAAATGCGATCTGTAAATGTATTCATGGAATCTCCCGATTCTCGTTCTAATCCCTTGTTGTCGGAAGAGCCCAAGGAACAAAATAATAACAGTTTACTCAGTGTTACCAGTATACAGTCTTCCACTACTAACAGCATGACAACAGCAGTTAGCTCTAATCCACTACAAAGTTTTGACTCAATATGGAATGTCGACAGAGATAGAGATCGTATAGAAACAGCAATGCTAGAAGATCTTAATAAATTCTATTGGAATCAAGATAGTGAACTAAATGGAACGCATCCGTGTAGCGATACCGCAATCTCAAATAAATTAATTAGTAACAACACTGATGGGCAAATATACACACTAACTGTTCTTAACCAAGATATTAACGAAACAAGTACGAACCGTCCGTATAATTGGGGCAAAGAAGAAGACGTTTCTATGTCGAGTCCAACTGATTTGGAACAGAATCCTTCACTGGATCTAGAAACGATATTAAATATGAATGGGTTTCCTAACGACTTTAATCAGGATACGCTTAATGCAAACATACTTGCAAAAGATACTTTTAACTATGAAGATGGAGATTCTGAAAATCCTACAACTGAACTAGGTACTACTAGCTTAGTTAAAATAGAAGAATTTAGTTATGATGACAATGAATTTCATAGTAATGATAAAAAAGATGACTCATCGCATAGCACCATAATTGGTACGCCAACCATGCTGGAAGTGGAGTATAATAACAATAATAACGACTGGAAATTGACTGATCAAAACACAGAATCAAATGAGTCTCTATTACGGAGTGCTCTGCAAGGGAAAGCTTTTATTAGATATAGTACAATACAGAAAAATCCCGTTACCAAACTCAGTACTGACCAAGATTTGAAAACGGTTATTATTAACAATAATAACAAAGCAGACGTACCATCAATGTACCAAGATAGTAAAGATGCAGATACGGAACTACTAATGGCTATAGGACCAGCAAATGCCAATGTCAATATTTCAATCCTGTTGGAAGAACCTACTGCTGCTGTATTGACCAATGGAGAAAATCCAACCTCAACACAAAGTGTCGATGATATTATTCTATCTCAACTCGATAATACTTACCCAGATGACTACGAAAAGTTAAAACGAATCGCAACAGAGTTAGGTGAATCAGTACAACCTTTCTGCACTGTGGAACCTATTGACCCAACGCGAAGTGTTTATAATATTCATCACGTGAACGGTGAATTAGTCACAATGATTCCCGCAGGTGACGTACAATTGCCACACAACATACATGTAGTGACAGCATCACCTACTGTTTCGAGTACAAAACCTGGAAAAAGATATAATAAGAGACCTCCGAATAAAAATTCTCCGCCTTCAACTCAAGCACAATCGGGAACCGCCGTTCAAGCTGCTACCTCTACGTCGAACGGAGTCAGAAAAGAGAGATCCTTACATTACTGTTCTATATGCTCGAAAGGTTTTAAAGATAAGTACTCAGTAAATGTACATGTAAGGACACATACGGGCGAAAAACCTTTCACTTGTTCTCTCTGTGGAAAGAGCTTTCGACAGAAAGCTCATCTCGCAAAACATTACCAGACACACATAGCACAGAAAAGCGCTGCCGCTAACGGCACCACTAAGCCCACCAAACAGCGGTAACCGCTCGGAACACGCTAATGTTGCCGTTCACATTGATATTCAATTGAGCTAAATGACTGATAGCGAGGGTACTTATTAATCGAATACGTAAAGGCTGAAATATCAGAAGAATTTGGTAAGGTGCTAAATAAATTAGTAATTTAAACATTTAAGGCAAAAATGCGCCGAAAGATTCTCGGCCGTTATCAAGCTTGTTAATTTGTATGTAATTCCGCCCGTTACCGACTACTTTTAGCTTTAGCTAGTTTTAGCTATATACAGGTACAATTAAGTGTTTTTAATGATGAGATTTTTTAAACTATACATGATTGAATTTAAATAAGTCATATACATATGTAATTTATCATATTTCTAATAAGATTATTGGCAATCAGAAGCATTATCATGTCTAGCTCTGATTCTATAATGATATTTCCATTTATTTTTATTTATTACCATAAACTCTATTTACAGGAAAATTTTAAAAGTAATCATAATTATATAAATGCCGACAATGATGAGCAAATTTAGGATTACCAATAGAATATTCACACTGTAATTTCTCCGGCGACCGAGCAAACTTTCTAAAAAATAATAAAAAACCAGAGTAAAAGAACGAACATTCAGTACCAACTATCTTTCTCCACTCAACTATCGTACATGCCTTGCTTTTAGTTTAGCTTTTTTTTCCTCGTGACGAGAGATGAATACCTACTGCATTAACTCGAGAGTCGGCTTTTTATGCCGATAGTACATTCTATAGACCGTAGAATATGCCAGATTATACTAACTTTAATTTAATTTACAATGTAACAATTACCTTTATGATATAATTCTTTGCAATCAGATGATCGATTATATTGTACTTACTTGTAAAAATGCTCGGTGAAGGGTAATTCTTTGATGAAATTAAAAGGAGAGCAATATCAGGAGAGTTTTGATTGCACCTAAATTGCTATAAATCTCAAATAGGAGTATTTCAATAGCTGTCTTTAAAATTGTGCTCCCTTTCTCATCTAACAAATTGGCCTTTCTTTGTTCCTATCGTGCAGTGCCGCGCCCTGCTATTTATGAAAGTATCTATCATAAACATCAACTTTTATAAAAAATGTATTATCTAACTGAACTATAGCAATAGCAACTACTTCAGCAACTTACTATTAAAATAATAACAAGTAATAAACAAAATTGATAATCACTGGCATAGATATTTAGTAAATATTATCAACTATTTATTTATTTAAAAATGTCGTTTATTAAGAGACTACAAGGCATATTGTATAAAAAAAAAAAATGTAAATTGGATCTAAATTACCTCTTTAAAAGGAAACGTGGGTCTTTTATAATGGGTATCGAGTCGTGACGTTATAGTAATTGGCGCGGCGTCAATCTGTTAGTTTCGTATCATAAAATCTATATATTCAAATAAATATATTCTTTTACCTTCATATAGAATTTGATACATTTAGATGATTTTGCGTTTATGTCAGTTATTAAATTTAAGTAGTTTATTAGTGAAACAACACATTTTAATTTTAAATATGCACAATGTAATAACATACTTAATAATGTTGAGTGACATTACTTTTATTACCTGCTATAGACCATGCCACATTGAACATAATCAGACTCATGCGGCGACGCGGAAGCTGAACTGCACGTCCGTCAAACGTTGTGGCTTTAATATTTTTTAAATTATTGTATGTAAAACAAGTCACAATTTCAGTATTACACTAAGTTACACGCTTATGAACTCAAGCAAAGTATATAACTCAAATACTAAATTAATAAAACGAATACTATAATACTCATAATGATGGTCTATCTTGTGACATCATTCGCATTTTATGTAGTACTTATTCAGTATAGTAATCTTGATTAAGTTCAGTTTACCTGAAATTTGGTCTAGTAGGTATATCTCTTGCCAATAAAATAATTACAATTTATAGTTAAGTAACACATCACTGCCCATGAATGTTTCTATGTAACTGAAAGACTAATTTATCACAAACAACATATTGCTTAGATGCTTGACGTCAGGAAACTTTTACAAGGTTTACTTTTATATCAATTTAAGTTATTCTTAAAATTGAATTCATATGAATTAGTTTCCTTAAAAACAGATAAAAAGATTATTATTAAATAGAATATATAGTTAAATAGAATATTTAAAAGACAAATAATTTTTACATGTTTTTATAATTTTTATTAAATTCAATAAATATATTATAAAAAAGTAGGAAATGCTGACTGAAAATCCTTCGAAATAACATGCTTTGCAACTCAAAATAAAATATTACGCAAAATCGCAAAGTAGTGAAATGAAAAATGGTGCAGCATTCATGATTCATTCTACATCTTATTTTACAGTATTGACTATTGAAGTAGGTATAATTCAGTGTACCCGGAGCGTATCGATCAGATGAATGCATGATATATATTATAATCTCTTCGTTTTTATATAATATTTTACAAACATAGCATTAATAATTTTAGAGAATTCCTTTAACAATACTCATTATTTGTAAATAAATATTTTGTGTAACACGTTGAAGAGAAAATCTAATTTGTGACGTAAAAATTATTCTCTTGTATCTCATTAGATGATATTTGAAATGTTAGCGAATTTATAGATATTACTTTATAAGCATTAAGAAATATTTGAGAGATTTACCAATTAGTTATAAGTAACTATGGCTACCTTATTATGATATTCGATCGCATAAATGATTGTTAATATATTCATGTAATATATTAATTATGTTGGTTTTGAGAACTTATTCGAAAAATTTTTTCAATTTGATCAATTACTTATTATTGCATTTGTTCCTGAGTTGATTATTAGATTTTATTGATAATGTCTTGTTTATAAGATTTCTATGAATATTGTTCGATGTAAGATTAATTTAATTTTAATATAGAAATTTGGCTTCGAGGACATAGTGAAAGTGTAAACGAGTGATTGTTAGGAAATGGCCGACAACTTGTAAATATATTGTTATTTATTTGGATTTTTTATTGTTGCTCAATATGTGGATCGCTAAATTATATGAATGTTCACTTCATCGTTAAACTGAGATCGTCCTGTACAATACTTTATTATTTATTTATAGAATTACGGTTAAGACGAAAAATTAAAAATACAAAAGTTAATTTTATTTCAATTAACCCGAGCTGTGATTTTTACTAATGTATGTGTATTGATACAGTACCTATCCGTTGCAACGTAACGCAGTCCAGTAGTAATCGTACAGACACGTTGTGTGGTGTGTTAGAAGAGTTTCAGCTAATTGACGACTGCTGTAGCAGAGGCTCACGCGACATCGTCTTCCATTTGAAATGTTATTGTTTTCGGTTTTATTACTATATGTAACACATATGAATTAGGTATTAAAAATAACCGTAGATTTTTTAACGTGTTTGTTAATACTTTGTAAATCTTTTGCAATAGCTTAAGGATTTTCAATATATTTTGATAAAATATTCATAGAATTATAAAATATTCCCAATTTCATTGAAAGAGTAAATTAATGATGTTGCAAAAGACTTGCATGAAAGGAGTTGCCTTAACAGTTACGAGCTAGCTAAATCTGGTCATCCATATCAGTATCAATATAAGGACTATACGTAATGTAAAGAAATTCGTAGCTACCATAATTTTTAAATATTTACAATTTTGTAATAAATTTATTATATTTTTTACTTTCCTACTTAAGTTTGCTAATAAAATGTTTTGATAATATAAATAATCTGTTTTTCATTTAAAACTATCATCCTTTCATATTTAAAATATTATACGTGTATATAATAGTAACTATAAGTACCTAATCGGTTAAAATAAATAAAACTAAGAAACTGTCATCCACTCTGTTATAAGAATAATAATCAATACATATAATTAAAAAAATCGAACCGAGTCAGAACTGTACATTAAATATTTTTTGGAAAATCTAATTGTAATAGACATTATTATCGATATAGAGGCCAAATCTATTATTCTTTAAATTTTTGTCTATCTGTCTAAAATAGGTCACAGAGAGACAGATAAATGCCTATTCTATTCTTGATAAATAAAATTTAATACATATAATGTAATAATTTAATTTAATAAATTTAATAATAAATTTTTCATTTGATTTGGTATGATTATATTTATAGCGTGTTGTCCGTGCTAATACATATGATACTTTTTATTGGGGGAAAATATCTAGTTTCTGAGAAATCTCAACTAACCCTTCAAATCGGCTATAAAACATCACACGGTATATGAGATCTATTTTATTTCCGGTCTTTAGAACGCGGCCGGAGCCGCGGGAAATGCTAGTAATACTATAAAAGTAAAAATTATCGATTGTTGACTCTTGACATTTACGCTATCCGGAACCATGTTATTAACTGAGACCTCAGATGGCAGATGCCTCAGACAGCAGACCTCCATAAAGTGCAAAGCTAACTAAGTATTTAAAAAATATTTTAAACCTTAAAAGAAATGTAAAAAAATATTTAAATAATGTATTAAATTTAAAATTTATTATAAATATTAAGAAAATTAATGCTTCATAATATATAATTTTTTTTCTTGTAATAAATTTCTTCATTCCACTTCAATTAACCGCTAGTGGGTATTAAAGGTATTCAGAAAATAGTATGGACAAAAAATTGATACTATTGACCTACAAATTCTTTTAACGGCTATAACTCACCATTCTTACTGAGGTGGTTTAAATAATTCGCTTAATCCTATTGTGATAAAAGTAAGACAAGTGAACAAAAGGCACATATAAAAACAGATACTAGGTCTGCGGCGGCGGGCGGGCATTGTTTCGCCCGTGTTCCGGCCGCGGCGTC
Organism: Boloria selene; assembly: GCA_905231865.2. NCBI lineage: Eukaryota > Metazoa > Arthropoda > Insecta > Lepidoptera > Nymphalidae > Boloria > Boloria selene. Next base: position 8,649,271 of record HG993133.1, read on the forward strand.
CACGCGTCGTAATTAGCTCCATTGTGGGCAGAGCGATCCTATCGACAACGCTTCCGATGGATTTACCTATGTAACTCCAAGTAACTGCTTTCCACTCATTGTTTACAACACCACTTCTATTCCATACTTCACTCGCAAATAAATAAAGACAGAAGACGTAATCTTCAAACAAGTATTCAATGTAATAAAATGTAAATTAACTTTCATTCCAATTGTATGACTAGATTAAAATTTCACAACCGGCTATTTTTACTTTTGTTTAATTAAAATGAAATCATTGTCTTATCCTTAGGAGCATCGCGCTAATTTGATATGTTAATCATTTGTTTTAATTATTACAGATTTTAGAGAGAGTTGTTATTATACATATAAATATTATCCATCTTTTCTCTAACCTTCTAAGCCGTTTATCGATAGGTAATGACTAACCGATAATAATCGCATTAGAGGCGTAAACGTGCCTCTGATTAAAAGAGAAACTTTGGTTTAAATGAAAACTTAATCAAAAAACTTACATTAATAAAAACATGAGACAAAATAATAATCAAGTAAATGTAAAAAAATAAAATATACAGAAATATTATGACTAATTGACTACTATTGAGTAAAAACTTCTTAGGCTGTACGACTAAATGGACGAATACTAACAATATTAATATACTTATACAGGAATTAATCAAATAATAAAAAAAATATAGATACTAAGTTTATTCAAGCATAATTCCATGTAATATTGGCTATTGCTAAATGTTGATTCCACTTAGCTTTTATAACATCCTACTCTCTAAGTGCTAACTCGACACATAGGTTTAATCAACTGTCTTATAAGTTAACGAATACCACCAGTTACCTACTGGCTACTACTTATATGTCAACGCTTCCTATCTAGTGTGCGGCAGTGGGCTTGGATATGTTAAATTAATGATGTACGAGACTAACTAATTACTTATTATTAGCACTTAATATACAAAATTGATTACTTTACTATAATTACGTTGTATGCAAGATGCAAGTACCTACATCTTAAAATTACATATACATAATACCTAATTAAATTCTGAGTCAAATCGGTAACATAAAATATTTTTGGAACGAAGTTCCTTACGGCAGGCTGGAGGAGATAGGGATTTTGCTGCGCGACCGAACTGAAAAAAATGTGATAGTAAAAGCGTGGAATAAAACCGTTAGATAGTGCGCAGGCGCGACAGTCGTCATAGTAACAATGGCAAGTCAAGTAACAAGTGACTTGAATGCAATTGACAGTGATAATAGTGGGAAATTATTTAGTGCAAAAGAATTAAATACGTAAGTATTAGTTTATTTATAAATATAAAATATTTTACATTGGTTATTTTATTATTATTATGTTACTTCACTCTCATTACTCATGTACTATATTAATATAATTCGATCTGATTAATGTTTTAGAACAAAAGTAAAGTCTTACAGTAAATGTGTGAGCACTGGAAATCTAATTCGTCACCTTCGCGATGTTCATGGTCTACGAGAAAAGGGTATAGCTGCTAAAAAGACAATACAAGATTTTTTTACTACCAGCAGGCCTTCAACTTCAAAGCAGAGTATATCCTCAGCGTCGTCAACTAATGACAAGTGGTTCCTAGCGCGAGATATAGCTCTCTGGTTTTGTCGCTCGTTGATGCCATTTAACTCAGTATCAGACAAATGAATGCAGGACTTTTTCATGGTAGGTACACGTGGTGTACGTAGATAACTTAAAATAAAGAATTTCTTCATTTAATCCATAGACTTGACTTCAATGATTAAAGTTAGTTACCTTTTTTTAGAAATACAAGGTAATTGGGAACACGGCAGATTTACCATCTCGTTTTACAATATCTGGAACGGCTCTGGACGATGTATTTGAAAGCTGTTTATCACATGTGAAAAAGACAATTCAGCTAGATGCGTCATGCTTTGGAGCAATAACCTTTGATTTGTGGAGCCATCAATATCGGAGGCAAAATTATATCACTTTCACATACCATTATCTGACAGAAGGTATATATTTTTCCCCTTTCCTTTATTTAAAGTACAATGTAAAGTGAGAATCTAATTGTAACAATATGTTTTATACAGATATGCAACTCAAATATTTCACGTTATTAACGACCTTCATAACCGAAAAAAAACTGGTCAAAAAATTTGTGATATGATCGCTGAAGTAAGAAATGACTTTGGATTGCTTGATAAAACTATTTTTGCTGTCACGGACGCCGGAGCAAATGTTAAACGTGCAGTCGATTTTGCTTCACTTAACAGTCATCTCTGCTTGGGCCATGGTCTTCATAATTTGGTGAATGTCGATGGAATAAATTCGACCAAAGAAGTAAAGAGACTGGTTACAAAGTGCAAAAAATAATGAAGAAGCTGCGATATAGATTACCTGAATTAGAAGCTGAAGCTGATAAGGAACAGCGAAAAATAATTGTTTTACTAGAAAAAACAGGACAAGATTTGGAAAACGACGAGAGGGATCCAATCCTTGATAATTTTGTGCACGATTATAATGAGATGGATGATGGCGATTCCAGTGAAATCGATGATTTTATGAAGCCAATACCAAGCATAAAAACTTCGACACCGACCCGCTGGCACAGCGTTTTGGCCATGCTAGAAAGTTTAAATCATTCTTGCAATCGTTACGCTGTCAACATCTTGCTTGACAAAATTGGCGAAGAGCAACTTAAATTAAACAATTTTGAGTGGAAGTTAATGACAGATTTACTCACATTTCTAAAAAAAGTCAAGGTCATTGTGGAAATACTAAGCTCTCAAAAATCCACATCTTTAAATGTTGCGCTGATATTCCGATCAGAAATTAAAGGCGCACTACAGTCCTCAGATGATGATGAACCACTTGTATTGTTAACTCTTAAAAGAAATATGATGGATAAATTAAATCACCGATTCCCGATCACAAAACTAATAGTGGCTCTGCTACTTTGTTGGACTGTCGCTTTCAAGGGATACGTGAAGTAGGTGTGTATCTTGAGATTTCCAATCAAACAAGGGTGTCTTTCTTATCAGATTACATCAGAGAAATTGTTAAAAGTCGTCCACATCTAATCCCTTCTATGGAGACTTCTGAATCTCAAGCAGTAGCAAGACCGACTACGACATCTGATACCGTTACCGTTAGTTCCTTTCTAATCAGGCTTTCCGAAAAGCATTCTGGCATTGAAACTCAGTCTGTACCTGTAGATGATCCAATTGAACAAGAATGTTGGAAATATTTTGCAACATGCAAGCTGCAGGATCTTAAAGATGTAGATTTCTTGAATTACTGGCTTGTAAATAAGGATTCTTTCCCGTGGCTCTCTTCGCTAGCGAGGTCGATTTTAGGAGTACCCGCAACAAGTACGCCTAGTGAAAGAGTTTTCTCGACCGCTGGGTTAGTTTTGTCTGCCAAAAGGTCTAGATTGACTTATAATCGTGTAAACAAAGTGATATTTATTCATGACAATTATAGTGCATGCAAAAGCGCTATTTTATAGTAGTCCAGATTTATTTAATTTTATTTATGTCAGGTTTCACTTCACATATTTTATTGTTGATTAATGTAGTACAATATGTTTTTCAGATTCAAGATTATTGTATATTTATATTTTATATAATATATATTTCAGGAATATTTTACGTTTCGGTTGCGGTGATTTTGTAAATCGATCTCATCGGATGGTTTACAAAACAATTTTGGGTTTAATAAAACTAAAGCTTTGTTTTCTCTTTAAGATAATTAGGAAAATGAAAATTATTCAAATTACTACTAAACTCTATTGTTATATTTATTTTATTTGATTTCATTTTAGTTTTACTTAAAGAGACATATTTTATTATTTTAGTTGATAATTTGAATTACGATTTTTTTTATTTTACGTTATTTATTATTTCCTTAAATACTGAATTTCCTAAATACTTTCCTGTACTTAAATAAAAACTAATCAGCAAAATTTAAGAGAAAAATCAAGAAAACCTACATAAAATTGAGCACGATTTTTTTTTTTGCAAATAGGCATGATGACAGTAACTAAAAACCACTAAAATAATGTGTTCATCTAATGAGATAAGATTAATAGGTTTTGAAAAGCGTATTTATTTTCATATTTAGGGCGAGATTGATATTTTATTTATTAAAATAAAACGACAAAATACAGCAGTCCGCCATGATAAGTTGAACACCAATCAGAGTGAATTACGTCACGGCCGTATAAACGTCACTTTGTTTTGTATAAAGTACTAACTAGGACGTTTAAATCTGCATTCTGCGTTTGTATTTTGTGAAGTATTTCATTATTTCTATCAATCAGTTGCTTAGTTTGTGTTTTCATAACATGGAACAAGGATTTACCAAGGCAAATAGCTCTAATTTGCCTAGAGTTGATTTGTTGATGTTGGGGGAGTTAATATATGGTCGTTCTGTAGTATTCGACGTTCGTTTTCTTCTATCTGATTGGCATTCAAATTTTGTAGGTATACACCCTGGTTTCATGCGGACCTGCGACACTGACCTCATTACATGATACCACATAAAATTTTCCATATCATTTGGCAACTTCAAAATGAATAAAATACTCAATAAGATAAAAATAGTGAACATGTTTAAAAGACGAAATGTTATCTCAAAAAGAATGAACTTTATAATTAAATTTAGTTAAACAAAGTCGCAAATCATGTCACAATATATGAAATAAAGTAAAAACTTACGTCAAAATGATCTTCACAGAAATAAAGTGAAGAATTTATAGATATAACTGTTGGATCTCGCCGTGCAAGATTAAGCCACTTACCTATTTCGCAATTTTTGATTGCGTGGAACGTAAACAAACAATTTGTTAGGTGTTTTTAATGACGTATTAACACACTGAGGGACCGCACAGCACTTGTACACTTTTGAATTCATATTTAAACCCAAACTATCTGATTTGTTGCTTTGGCTCCCTAGTGTTTACAGTCAGATTATACGGCCGTGACGTCACAAGCAGACGCCATGACACCGTCGATCGTTTTGAAGCAAATTTTAAAACTTAAAATTTAAATAGCATTTTTTCGTAATGAAACTTTGTTTCCTGCAGAAATAATGTATTTTTTGGAAATAGTAAATACTTTAAATCATTATAGGCCAGTTTTTCAAAATCAGTCATCATGCCTATTGTGTCGATTCTACATTAACCGAAGGAACTTCGTTCCTACCTGGTGTCCCACGACACCATTTATATATTTATAAAGCTATAGTTTTAGGATTTTTTGTACTATTTACGAGTGTATGTCACACATTACGAGAAAACCACTGAAAATTTTGATAGCTGGTATCCGAGTCATCATATCTGCGGGAAAATATCTCATCTCTGAGAAATGTTTACATTAAAATATAGTGGTAATATAGTACCTAAGTAACGTATGAAAAACCCTCGCAGGATGAGTCGCTGGTATTAACTAGTATTATCTCTTGTAGTTAGAGCAAAGACTTAGTATGTACCTCTCATGTGAGATCTCAGAGATCTAATAAAACTGGAGACTGTATGACAGCTGAGATTATAGGCTTAGTGGAAATGGAGCATCTGCAAAAGAACAATGCGATTTCATTGTTGTACAATGTTTAAAACTATTAAATGTTCGATTCTGTGTTTTATTCAACATGGGTGGGAATATTGATTTAACTTCATTAAAGGTAAACTCTAACCAAAAAGTAATTTGATAACGTGCATGAGACATTTCTTAGTTACATACTCTCATCATCTAATTTAATACAAATGAATTGCTTCGTGTTGGGTTATTTGAATTCGACGCCTTTGTTAACTAACTCACATCCACCGTGTAAAGGCGAATTCACCACATCAACCAAATTCAGAAATCAATTTGAAATCATGGATAATAAAAAGCGTACCTATTTCTAAGCAATGCCGAGGAGGCTATTTGCTGGATATGTTTTAAATCCATACATAACTCAAGCCCTATTTGGTGTTTTAAAAGAAAAATAAATACAAAACACACTGTTATTTCTGTTTAATTCAAATATTGCGTGAATTTTGCCACACCTATATGTGCGGACGAATGGACGGAGCCATGTAAATTTTAACATCTATCAGAAATGTAAGCTTATGAATGCTTGTTAAAAGATTTAAACAGGCGTTTGTGATTATTAGAAGCACGCGAACTTTCTAAACGTAATGGATCGTCAAATTTATTGCAAGAGGTTTCCTACAACATAATTTCTGTTATTAGGTATAGTCAAATCTCACTCAAGCTTCGAACCTTTTTTTAAATATTATAAATATTTACTTAAACAAAAATAAATAATTATATCACTTGACATTACTAAATTAATTACAATTTATCTTACTTTCGACATGATTAACAACTTGCCAATGCAGTGAAGCAACACAACCAACTTGCAGAGTGGGAATTATTTTAGTCATGTCATAATGTATACTACGAATATTATAAATATTAGATATAAAAATTTGACAGGAAACGGCTTTTACATAGTACAATTATAAACTTTATTATAACAACACATCAAATAACTAGCGCTACTGTAGGTACTTGATGTTAATTTATTTATTTATTTAATCTTCGGGAAACAAACAGTGCGTTAATTCTTATAAATAATTACAAGTAACTGAAATCACACACCAGCAAACTTTCCACTTATAAATAAGTTATAAGTTAATCTCTATTTTTTTTTGGATAAACAAGTACCTACGCAAAGTTTAAATATTGAATGCTATCAAAATATAAAAGTATTCGATCAAGATGCTAGGGCCGCCAGACTTTACTTATTTTCAGACCAATAAATTCAAACCAATCGGATTACATCTCCCAAGACATACGAAGTGTCGGTATAAGTATAAGCGGAAGCGATATCGATAGCGATAGCTCTAGCTGCTTACAAAAAATATTGAAATAGTTCCCTGAATATTTATTTATAAAAATTTTCTGTACACATACATCAGTCATGTATAAAAACCAAGACTGAGATATAGATAGACTATATGTAAAGTTACATTATTGTTTGGGAGCTTTAAGTTGTCTGGTATACCTACCGTATAAGTTACGATTTATTAATTTTTAACTGTATTCTCTAAAACATACGAAAAATCAGCACTGAAACTTTAAGAAAAGTGAATACTATTTTACTTAATATTAGCACTGGTTTATTTAGTTTGGGCCGACGACGGCCGAACGGCCAAACGGCAAACGCATACCACAGTAAAAATTTATACTTTTACTGTGCGCATACACTCTAAAGCCTCGGTCACACACAGCGAATACTCGCAGCGAGTAGGCATCCGCGGCGAGTAGTCGCTGTGTGTGACACACTATTTTTATTACACGAATGAATTCGCCGCGAGCTTTAATTCGCCGCGATCTGAATTGATCATGTTCAATTTTACTCGCGGCGAATGTAGATTCGCCGCGAGTATTCGCTGTGTGTGACACGGTACTCGCTGGCTCGCCGCGAATCGCCATTCCGCTCAGCGCGCCGAACTAGCAGGTCGTACCGTCGCTGCTTGGATACGAGTACTGTAATAATGAGTCAACCGAAAAAAGATTCTCTTAAGTGGGGAAATAACGATATAATTCGTTTCTTGGGTGTGTACAGAGAGTACGAGGAGCTGTGGGATACAAATAACAGCAATTTTTTAAAGAGAAACGTAAAGGAAGACGCCTTCATAAAGTTGTCTAACGATTTAATTCAGTTGGGATTCGAAATAGCAAACCTAGAGCAAAAGAAAAATTTTGGAATTTGCGCACCAAGAGACTGCCGAAATTCGCGTGTAGAACTCGTTGTGTGTGACAGGCAGGCAGTGAATAGTACACTCGCTGCGAGTATGATGCACTCGCTGCGAGTATTCGCTGTGTGTGACCGAGGCTTATGTAATATTTGGTGGTTGGAGTTTTTAATTTATTCATTTAATAATAGTAAAATTAAAATAGAAAATTTAATAGATTCAGATGAAGTTATATTGACATATAGATTATATTGACTTATAGTTATATTTGCATCTGAATTCACCTTCTACTGGTAATATAACTTGATTCTAAAAACTGTTTTAATAATAGGTTGTTCCTCAATAACATGGGCTGCCTTTGATCTCAGTTTATCAAGTATCCAGACCATAATAATAAAATTAAATGTGATTGAGACCCAGGTCTAGGCGAAGTAAGGGAAAACTCAAACATAAATTGAATTAAGCATTAAAAAAACAATAATGTAGTAGTAATAAATTTAATTCTTTATCTTTATGAATCCTTACGCTACTTAAAATTTTCAAATACTTTTTATTTGATATTGTATACACTTAAAATTTCAAATATTGTTACATAAAATTTTATATAGTTTTAATTATTTTCGTGAACAAATCAAACTTCTAAAATAATTATTAAAAAATATAAATAAATAACTTAATATTTTTAATTTAAAGTTATTCTAGTCACAAAAGTTTACTTATTGTATAATTTAACAAAAAGGCTACGAATAATTAATTAGTTTTGATGATTCATTAAAAACCTCTTAAAAAAAGTTTTGCATACTATTTCTGCGATAGTAAGGCATATCAAAACGTTTCAGATATAAATAATGTAGACAATCTATATGTAATGTTGTGATTTGTTTACTTCTTGGGATCTCTATAGACTCCCATAAATAGAACAGAGTTTGTGGGACGCTCATATATGATGTAGACGAAAGGGAAGTTCGCAATAAAGACGCTAGGCTCAGCGGGGCGGGAAGAACGGAAACCAAATATCGCGGTTGCAGCCGCAGCTACAGTACCTGCAAAAATTATAAGAATAATATATATAAATTCATACGCATAATAAAAAACACTGGGATAGTGTATACAATTTGATAAAATACTAGAAAATAAGACATTCAAAGACATACAAAAAAAGATTCACGAATATTATTTGTATCTCCTGAGGTAAACTAACAATAACTATGTATTTTATCTATTAAAAATGAACGAACATACCCTGGTGAAGCCGGAAGCGAGGGTAAATTAATAATGTAACGTTAACTGATAAGCGCTTAAAAGTAACAAAAAAATCGTACTTCTCCATTAATTATCACAGATCACTAACATAACTATTATATAAACTAAATAAAAAATAAAATTCTAACTTAGACGAAAGAACATTAATTTTTTTTGGAAAATTTAATTGAAGGAACCTGTCTTCCTGTCTGTCTCCACATCACGTGAAAACCACTGGATCGATTTTGATGAAATTCGGTTTAGTGATAGCAACTAATCGTTGCAAACCGACTATAAAACATCACACGGTATAGTATGTGAAATCTATGAATTTGGTTTCCGGTGTTTAGAACGCGGGCGGAGACGCATGAATTGCTAGTCTTTCTATACATGAAAATAACTTACTTATTGTCATTTATAGATAGATATCTAGACATTCTTCCGAACTATTAAATTCATAATTGAATATTATATAAAAGATACCCAGAAGATGAAGAATTTCTGTTTTATAACAAAAATATTTTCTTCGACTTCAGAGCTATTTTAAGCCAGCGGTACACTGTACTACAGTATTTAAAATACTAAAACGCTTACATACCTTCCTCATCGACCTGTATCTTGGCCTTGTGTACGGCGTCATCAAACACTATACCGGAATCATTTGAAAGAGTGCTAAAATCAGATGAAGCCTCGAACAAGTCGCCAACGCCAAGAGTTTCCAAGATCTGTAAAAGAAGTACAAAATAATAATGATTACGTAAAATGTGTAAAATTTTTTATATACTTTACATAACGCTCAAGTTATTTTTAGTCAATTATTTATGCATAATTTGTATAAATATATATAAAAACTAGTGACTCGCCGTCGCTACACTCGGGTTTGTCCCTAGGAAATAAGAATTATTCAAACCGTATTAAAGTTTCATGGTCTTTTTTCTCTACAACTCTTAACTTCCATACAAATTTTTATCCCCTATTTTAACCCCTTCAAGCTTTTTTGCAATAAACGGTAGCCTACATAATTTCCTAAAGTCTAGTCTATCTCTATACCAAACATTAAAATCGGTTCAGCGGTTTATGGCGGCGGCGGTTACTTTCGCATCCCTGAAATATGAGGGGAGCCATACTTTATCAAGTTCCTTCGTCAACTTGTTTTCTTATTTTTAGTTGCTTTTAATACAGTTCGGTTTTTTATTTTCATAAATATTTTATTTATTTATAGCTTAGTTTTATTTTACAATTTCTTTTGGCATCTAATTTGAGACATAATTATATAGGTACTTTTAAATTCGCCTGTTAAAAATCTGTGTTTTGATTTGAATCATATCTATAAATCAAACTGAAAATCCGTTGTGGCGATTAGTAAATATGAGGTAGAATAGATATGTAAATGAATACATAGGTAAATGTGTACGAGTACTTACAAACATATATTATGTAAGTCAAACATAATGATATAACCCTCCTTGGGGGTTCGCCTTAATTGGGTAAAAAGAGGACTTTTTTTTTAAATTGGTAAAAATATTCTTAAGAGTTATATATTATCTAAAAAGTCTTACTGATTTAAGGGGAAGGCTCCTTTCTACGGTAAATTTAGGTATTTCCACCACCACTTCGCGACCCATGTATGTTTCTTCCACCACAGCAGCAAGGCGTTCAGGAGTTAACTTGGAGATGATGTTTGATAACCCTGTAGTTGACAAAATTTGTTTTTGTCACATAAAACACATAGATTTTTAATTATAATATATATATATATATATAGTTAAATGTAAATCTATTAAAATTAAAAAACATTTTTAATTTTATTTTATTGGTAAAAATTAAATTCAACTTCGAGTTTTACTAGTAACGAACGTAAGTTAAAAATAATTGCTTTCATAAACTTTCTTTCCAAAAAAAGCAATAAAAGGCTTGATTGATGGACGTAATTTATAGTTTATATCATATATGCATATTCATATGGTTTTTAAAATTTTATGATGGAAAGCCTTGTAAGTTATTTTTATTTTGCAGAGACCTGTAGAACTGGTGAGGTGTCAAATAATAACAATTAAAAATATATAAATATGACAAGCACGTTAAATTAAATAGTTTTAATAATTTTCTAATAACATAAAAGTAGCCTAGTGACTCTTTTTAATATAAAATATCTGGGAGTGAAAGTACCGTCAAAATCGGTCCAGACATTTCAGAGATCAAAATTTTATTTAAATTATACAATGATAAACTGATTAACTGACCTTCTTTTAATGAATAGGGAGGTAGAAAGATGTACATGCTGACGTCCTTCCCCTTGTACGGAAGCTCTAAGATTTGCGCTCCCAACTCATCGCTTACCACTGTACAGGAAAATAAACAGATATTAAATACTAAATTGTAGTTAAGCACCTTAAGCCGTCTGATCTCTCACCAGTTGTGTACCGTAGTTACCGTGGCCGAAATCAAATAATCAAAAGACAATTCAACTATAAAACTATTCAACATATAGGTACTTTTATTGCTCTTGCTAAGTTATAGCCTTCTTTAAACAAGCAAACCAACAAACAAACATACTTTCTCTTAATTTTAAAGTTTTAGACTTCAGTTATTCATTAAGCTTACAATTATATTAGTAATATACATTTACAAGTCAAAAATAATTAGTAGATAGCTAATTACCTATATGAAACTATCTTTTCGGATTTTGTCGACGATTTATTTTAATGTTTGCTTCCCGACGTTTCGAATGCTTTACAGAATAAGGTCACGAGAGAGACTAGGATAGTACTTGTTACAAACAGTGCCTAACCACAATTTTCAAATAAAATAAATAAAATTGTACAAAAGTACTAAAAATTCAAAATCAAAATAAATTCGCGACAAAATCCAAAAAGATAGTTATAATATCGAATATTTGCGTAAACCTAAGAAAGTATTAAGTATATTACTATAATGGAATGTCCCCTTCTGTCGCATGAAAGGCACAAATGTCTGGCGAGATTCAGATACATAAAATGGTTGTTTCTTTGTCCTCTCCACATGGAACTTTGAAGCCCAAACTCCTTTGAAGTAAGCAGCATTAGCCAAAACTAATTTCGTCGTCTGACTGATGCCATCTGCTGGAATTAAATCCTTAATATTGTTTTTTGTGATACGAGATACCCAGTTATTGATTTCGTCACGAGATTCCCCAGGTTTGTCATGGAAATTCTGAAAATAAGACAAATTGACATGTTTTAAACTTTTACACAATTGATACAATTCTACAGCAATTGGGAGTAAAATGTGTTATAATATTCTCTTTAGTTGTGTTTGTGCATATCCCAATCGAAACACTGGCATTACTGTGGAGGTCCATTATCAGTACCCAGCAGTGGGTCGTTAAAAGGGGCTCAATACACATATCCCAATCCGTGTATCCTAATTTTGTAATTTCACCATTTTACCAGTTCTACACCTTTATGTACTCGTATATAAAGTCGAAGCCAACTAGCATAATCTAGATTGTTTATAAAACGGCGCCGCAAAGTTAGCGGCTAAATGACTAATATGATAATATACACACATCTGTGTACTATTAAAATATACCAACCAGAGGTTCCACTTCTCCGCCAAGGACGTCAAGTAGACACTGACGCAAGTGCAACTCATTGTCCACGAACATTTTGTTAGCGTTCGTGAACTCGTAGCTGTCGCTGTTGTTGTTGTACTCGCGCTCTCGCTTGTCCACCTTGTATGCCATCAACAAGTTTATTTTGTCCTGTAAACGAAGTAAATATCCTTCAAATTTTTCCTATTACATCACTTAATGATATCATGAATGTTGTTTATAAATAAAATATTTAATACTTAAATATTTATTAGAATTATTTATGTAAAATTAAGGTGTACCTACGTAAAAAAACGAAATATAGAACTAGTATATAATTATATATTCATTTCATGTTATTTATTTTGATACAAAACTATTAGATAAAAAATGAACAAGAATTTTAACTAACTTAGATTTTAAACTTCTTTTAGACACGTAACATAATGTGGATAATCATGAATCTAAGTACACAGATAAATAAAATTAAAATGTCTGTTTGTAATGTAAAATTAACACCTATGTACTAATTTGAGAGTATATACTATACAAATAAGAAAAACACATTTTTTAATTTTGCTTTCCGTTAGTTCCCGCTAATATCCCTAAATAGGTGTACTGAATTTAACGCGACTTTCATGGCAAATAGATAGCTAATGTTAGGAGTAACATAGTCTAGGTACTTTTACTTAAGAAATAGAGTAAGGACTCCGCTCATAAACAAATAAAACATACCAGGGGACACAATCAAACAAAGCTAGGGTAAGTCGCAAGTGTTGAACATAATTCCAAAATAGATTCATTAAAATGTAGGTATGTTCGTCGCAGACAATTTACATTTTTCTTGTTAGCGTTAAGACTTATTGACTTGTATTATTTCGAATAAATTAGATAATAGGTTTTACCTGTTCATCCGAAATTCGTAATGATTTCTTTAAAGATTTCTCCGTGTTTCCACCCGCGGCGAAGTATCCGAGTAATAACGCGTGGTACACCGAAAATGGCGAGAAGAATATGTTATCATCAGGAACAGCATTATTTATTGTATTGAAGAGGCTTAATGTGAATTCCAATTGATTTCTGTACAAGTTAGTTCGAGCTCCGGGATTCAGTTTCTTATCTGTGTCGTTTTTGTAAAAGCATTGGCTGTTAACCGTTGTCGACAGCGCAAGACATAGAATAGCTCCTACTTTCAACATGGTGCTCACTGTAAAATAGAAATAAAAATATATACATAATTATAATGAAATCGTTTTTCCTGTTATCAATTTTAACATTTACTACATATACATCGCTCAAAATTTGCGCACAGGATACTTTTTACCCCGAAACTGAATTCTTATGGAATATTTCAGAACTTAAAATTATCAGAAGAAGCTGAGACTACTAATGGTAGTAAAATTATATAACAATTACCTATTTTTTCTCATAAAAGAAAACCTAAATCGTTAATCACTGCTCCACGTTAAAAATCAGACAGAAATCATTTCATTATATCGACTTTCCAACAAAACGGTATAAAGAGAGGGGAGTAAATTGAGAATATTGATCCTAATATGTGAAATTGAGGTGACTTATCTGAATACTAATAACTTTACAAAATTTTAACTTTTGCCTCAATATTTATAAACATAAATATACTATTTAACGTTTAATATTTTTATTAATTAGGATACTCTATACATGAAAAAAATCGTGTTGTGGATAATACTAAAAGTTTTTAAGTAATTAATTTGTCTTTTAAATATAATTGTCAAATAAACACCTAATTACTTCCGGTAGATAAGTGGGTACTTTTAATTTTATTGCCCGTTTTATTATGCCCTTCGCTCTATCTCTAATGTTTTAAAAAATAATGTACATAATCACAATGCACATGTCACTATAGCTTGAACAATGCAATTGTAAAAGATTTGTCACGATCTCTACAGCTCCGACATAGAGGCGTTAACCCTGAACAGTGAACACATTGTGGGAAACCCCAGCTGAGACATACTCGTAGAGTGGACAATACACATATATTCATATTACTAAATATGTTTAAATAAGTTTAAATCTTGTTTAAATATACCTAATGTAATATTTTGCTCTCACGGCCAATAATTTTATATAGAAACAAATCTTTAATTATTATTATAATAAGTATAGAATAGATAGGTACATGAAGCCAATATACGGTACGGATGATTAGAATATACAGTATATGTATATACTTAGTGTATGTAAAAACCTGAATATAGATATTGTGGACTAAAACTATAAAACTTGCTTTATTCACTGTGCGTCAACATAGCAACAAAGGGAATTCCAGGCAAACGACTGCACAATGCTCGGATTTCCCTCTGCTGCCAATGTCGCAGATCGCACGGAGAAAGTCTACACGTCATGAGTGTTATACAACAACCGGACCATAAAGCGTGTCAATGCGTATTATGCTTAAATCAAATAAAGTACTGGCGTTAATTGAGCTCGTAGAAAATATTACTAAAGTTTGACCAATTTAGACTAATATTTAAAAAGTATAAGTAATGTGAATGTTATTTTATTTGGTTTTACCTCAATTGAAAAAACAACCTAACAATCTATTACAGATTTATTATATGTAGATGTAGATCTAGATTTTATGTAGGTGTAGATCTAGATTTTATATGAACCTATTCACATGGACATTATAACAATAGAGAACTCAGTGGCATGCTAATTGCTAACTCATCTAGCCGCGAGATGTTAATTAGGTCCTTACTAAATCAATTACCTTTTGGCCGCGCATATTATTTCTGGGAAATACTTCACCTACTTACCCATATTACTTGCGGCGGTTGTAAATCATTAATTAAAAACACTTTTAAAATGTTATTTTTTTATGCCAGGACCGTTATGAATAAACCGTTACAAAAATAATATAATACAGCAAATATTCGCAAAGTTTATTTACCGGTCATTTGAAAGCTTAAATACGAAACTGAATAAGATTAATTCAAATTGAAATAATACACTGAAAACACATTAGATGGTACTAATTTTTGTAATTGTTGTTAATACTTATACTTTTTATTATATTTATTAATTTTCATAAATCTGTGTGTGTAGGTATAGTTATACTTTTTTTCTTATTTATAATCATCTTTATCTCAAATCTTGTGTTCTGTATTCTTTCGTACAATAGCGATGCAATGGAAATAAATCAAGTTCATAATCATATCATATTTACTCATCGTATCTAATAGCCGTAATGTGATTACAAAAACTTTAGAAATATCATCCATCCCAAATTGTGTCCAGCAATGTGGTGGCATCACGGTCAGGTGTGGTTTTTGTAACACTTGCATAACTTACGCTGCTGAAGATACGCTAACGGAATTATAAATAGGTGTTGAACATATCATTGACGCTATGCCAACGTAAAATTGAATTTAAAAAATATAATACCTATACATGCATGCACCTTAACATTTCTTGTTAAAAATGTTTTTACTAGTAAAGTGTATGCCAGGAAATCATTAAGTATAATATCTATGTGCAATGTACATAATAAGTGCAAAGTATGCGCAATCATAATTATAATAATATTTAGATATATTTTGTTCTATAATAATTATATGTACTAACTACGTACTACTGACTACTTACACAATGGTTTAAAGATAAGGCAACGACAAAATAAGTAGCGTTTTTAATGAACCTATTTATAAAATTATCGATAGAAAATTTTCATACATTATTTAGATATGATAAAAACTTATGCAGGTTTTTCCAGCTAGTTCATAAAAATTAAAATCACAATGAATGATTTTAAGGATATCAAAAATATTGATAATGCTCTTTAAGTTTTATTGATACGATTGACGACAACGAAACGTGAGTCCTTTTTCGTGGAATTTAAACACAATTGATTTTATTTTTATAATGATGTGAATAATAAGGAAATTTGATTCGAACGCAATTATATATTTCCTCTAGTGGGAAACGTATAGTTTGAAACCACGTTTCAATATACGCTAATAATAATATTTTTAGACAAATCACTACTTCAACAAACCTACTATTTTTAAACATTTAGAGGATTATATAGAGACAACGCTTAGCAAGAATTAATTTAACTTAATCGCATACTTGCTAGTAATAATGTTGACATTGTGGAGATACCTTTCATTCTTTATGGCAAGCTGGATGATAAATAAAGCATGTATTCCTCCGCTAGAGTTAAATATAATACCTGCAACCTCTAATAAAACGATACAAAGAGAGACGAATATTATATATTATAGTCCCGGTTTTAATATTATATTGCTCAAAAATGAGGGTTATCTATAAAGCATTCAGATTAAGATTGTCATTTTAATAATTTTAGAAATATTCTTTTATAAGTTACATTTTGCTAACTTGACTTATTCTATGCAGTCTAAAAATATCAGCTTGCCCGTAAAAATGTTTCATCAGAATTTTTAATATTTACCTACTTCCGTCCCACCACGATATTTTGGTATCCCCAATAGCATAACTTCTAAAACGACTAAAAGTGAAGTTCAAGCCGCAACCAGTTACCTAAATAGGAAAATAGGGCTTTAGAAGCTGATGACATTTCAGTAGAAATCTTCAATGCAATGGACGAATAAGTAGTTGTTATGCTACATATAACTATATACTATATACTAAGATCGATTAAAAAATGTAATAACTACAGGATTATGGCCTTAATTTCCCGGTGCAGCAAAATACTCCTTCATATCAACAACACCAGACTGCAAACTTTTCTAAATCCTGAAATAGCTTTGCAGCAAGCAGGGTTTGTCAAGGGTCGGGGGACACGGGAGCAGATTTTAATTCTGCGACAGATAATCGAAAAGTCTACAGACTTCAGTATCCCGCTAACGCTATCGTCTGCTTTGTCGAGTTTCGCAAGGCTTTCCATACGGTGTAATGTCATAAGTTATAGGATATACTGATTTAAATGGGAGAACCTCCTAGTTCATCTCATTCCCTCACCGACTCTACGAGGACGGAACTACGATTATCAGGATAGACAACGTCGACTCAGAAAGCTTTCAGAAACATACCGGTGTTCAGCAGGAGTGTATACTATTACCACTCCTATTCATTATATATACGGAGTATATTATGAGAACAATGAGACAAAAAGACTTCAGTAAGATGTCGGAAAATCACGAACTTAAAGTACGCCGATGACACTACTCGTCTAGCGCAAACAAAAGAAGACATGGAACACCTGCTGACATGCCTAGTGACAATAAGCCTCTCCTTTGGACTTGCGATCAACAAGGAAAGAACCAAGATTATGACCATCGACCGAGCTGAACTAAGTCACTCTGACATCCCTACGATTTGTGGCAACTGTGAGGTAATCCAAAGCTACATGTACCTCGGCTCCACGATCACGAACTATGGTGGGTGTGAGGACGAGATTCAATGGAGATGTGCTATCAACAAAACAAACGCAACCGAAATATCACCAAATCCACGAAAGTCCTTCCGGAGTACGAGGAATTTAGTTTACCCAATATTTTTTTATGATGCCAGAACATGGACGGTTCGTCTTTAAGACCGACGAAAATCGTTGCACTCGAAATGTGGTGCTGGCGGCGACTGCTGCAAATCCCTTGGACAGCGTTTCGAACCAACATCTTAATTTTGGAGGACTAAACATCGAACAGAGATTATAGTCCACAGTGCAAATACGAATCCCCAATTATTTCGGACAATTTGTCCGCAATGAGCGCTCCATGGAACTTTTCCAGGGGAAAGTAGAGGGCAAGCAGTTGTGCGGTCGATCACCCACGCTTTGAACAGACCTTATAAAAGCCGTAACATAAAATTCCTTAGTCCAGTGCTTCCGAGACGCTGAAGACCGCAAAAAAAAGGAGGCACATCGTACACTACTACATTATGCAGAGAAAATGCATCGTTATCATGCTCATGCCACTATGTCGAGAGCGAACGACTAAGAAGATCGTTGCCTTATTTTATGAAGTTTAAAAATATCAGCTTCCTCGTAAAAATATTTCATCTGAACTATTAGCTAAAATAATTATCTATTCCACCACGATTGGCATCCCCAATAGCCTAACTTACAACAAAAAGGCTATTGATCCCTATGTTTACAATATGCAGAACAATACATTCTTGATAAGATTTCAACTTTGAAATGGCTTCCTGATTAGTACAATTCTTTATTCTTTATTTGTCCTTTATTTATCTCTATTAGGATTATGATACCCAAACTTTTACCAAAATTTACATGAGATATTCTTTCCCGTTATTTATGTTAAATTAAAATTAAATAAAAATCAAAATTTTTACGTCTCTTTTAATCGAACAAGTAACAGAATTTAAATATAAAAATATTCTGCTATATATTAAAAACCGGCCTCTTAGCCTTGAGACCCATCTACAGCACACACAGCATAAGTATTAATGCTAACTCGTAAAAGTCTACAGTTTAAATTATTTTTTTTATACTAAAGCTTCTTAGGAAAATAACTTTTTTATTTATGATTTATAGTAATAAAACTACTACGCATTACGCATACCATACAAAGTGAGCTAGTTACATATCTACTATTCTTCATGAGGGTATTGAAATATATATTTTAATGGCGACATTCAATGTTTTATTTAAACTTTGAAGTTCGACAAAATACTTAAAGTATTTATTTTATTTGAAGTATAGAAAGAAAACTTTGCTTTTATTCGTCACGTACGGCTAATTAAAATATTTTATTTCATATGAAAAGACTGACCACCACAGTAAAAAGCTTGAAGAATAATAACAATGGTTATAGTACATTACATAATGATAAAATAATAATAGGAACTAATGAGCAGTATAATGAGAGCAGGTAATGACTTGAAACTTTCTATAATACATATTAGTAAACTCTACGATTTATGTGAACTTTTTTAGTAGTTTTTATTATTAAAAATACTAATATATTACATTAAATCTAATTCATATTATACTTTATTCTTATGAAATTACGAACGATCCTTATGAAATATAATTAAAAGTCGTATAAAGAAGACTGAATCCGGATTATGTTACGGCATACGTAGGTGTTGCTCTACATTTTACTTATACTGTAGAAAATGATGCCGGTTTATATTTATCGTATGTAACTCTTCAGTTACGTTAGCATAAACTGGCGTTCCAAACCGGGAAAATTACGCAGTAACAACAAATTACCTTATCTATGTATCAAACAAGTCAAAATAATCATGGGAATACCGCTTAAAGTGTATTCAGATAAGTAAGAGATGTTTACGATTTTAGACATTATAATAAGAAATTTTCTTACATGAATGTTTATGTCGCAATTACGTGTATTCATAATTTGACACAGTAAATTAGAAAGCATGTGTGGTTAACAACGTCTAAGTGGAAAATAAAGGATTGCAAATGCAATAGAATAACATCGAAATAAAACATAATATGTACTTGTACATACATAAAATACAATAATTGACCCCCATATTATTTATATAAAATGTACAGCATAAAGACAATAGCACTATAACAGCCGTTTAATATAAACATTGGAGCAATAAAAAATAAAAGCATGACATACCGTTTTAAACGTCCTCAATGATAAAGAATTTTAGTCACACAGCAAAAAGATCTTTGACTCTGAAGAGGGATTTGCGAGAAACCACTAAATTTTAAATAAAATCAAGAGAGATCATATAAATAAGAGTCGCTACTTCGTTTCATGTAGCGTTGTATTGCACCGAGACTCTAAGGCAGACTGAATGAGGGCCAGCCGCTATCCTCTTTTATGTTAGTGGTAAACTGGTATTGCCCGAACTCAGACCTAATGTGCCTGAACCAATGTGATGATGACTAACTAAAAACATTGTTTATATTATTTTCTACTCTTTAACAATAATAATATTCTAACTATAGCAACAAAATACTTGTAACAATTTAACAAACTTTACCTTATGCTGTAGAAATCATTTAAAAGATTTAATGAAAGAAATGTGAAAGTACCTTCTTATAACTTTTACAGGCTGAACAATGGCACCTACTACCTAGTACCTACTACGTTAAAAGTAGGTTAAGTGAACATCGCATCATAATATTATGTTTGTAGCAAACATTGAAGTAGTGTATAATAAATATGAGATAAAATGTTTTTGAAATGCTTAATCCATAAGTGTCTCGATGAGTTCATCGTTGCCTAGTAAATACCTACATATTATATTAGACAACAGTAGCTTCACTCTATAGTTATATACCTCTATATAGTTTATGCATACCCCTATATAACCTCTATATACATTATACATGTTTACTAGCTGCTTTTGGTTCAAAGTCCAGAAGTTGATGTAGATCTTCAAAGTTTTACGTTATACTCGTACAAGTATAATATAGGTAGCGTAAATTTTTAATGGCCATACGCGAATTTATATTATAAGCAATTCACTATTAATATATAATGCATAGTAACAGGTATTTAGTGCTATATTTCTGACCTCAGCACAGTGTCAGTGGAACACTAGCATTCACTTAGAAAAGTTAGAAAGTAAACGATATTCGCATGATTGATCTATTGTTGGCTTTTTGTTACCATCAACTAAGCGCGACCTTATTTTAATTACAAGCAACCCGCTAAGTCCGTTCACAATATATAAAGTATAAGCACTTCGGTATTATGGTATAAATGTAAGACCTAAATAACTTTTAAATGAAAATAGTACTCTAGGTCTCTATGTTTACGACTTTATAAAAGTTAAACTGAGTAATTATTGGCTTATTAAAAAGCCTATTTGAAAAACACACACACGAATATAGCCACTCAACTTTTATCATGTGCCTAAGACCAATTTGTCTACAATGAGTGAATCAGACCTTTAAAAATTATAAAAAATATCTAGGGCGAGCGAAGCCGCTATTTATTATTAGGCTCTGTTTATTACTAGGTTCCGCTAGTAATAAATAGAGCCTATGTTACTCAGTGATAATGTAGGTTTCTAATGGCAAAAGAATTTTGGAAATCGGTCCAATAGTTTTTGAGTTTATTCGTTATATAATAAAATACTTAATCTTTCCTCTTAATTAACTAATAGTACTATATATTAGTTATTACATAATAGTCAGCTTCAACTCAAGAAAAATATAAAATGGACCTTTCGCTACAAAAGGAAAAAGTAAGGAATACTTTTTGTTTTGTTTAAGAATTAAGATATCGAACTGTAACTCTCTTTCAAATTAGAACACCCGCAAGTCAAAAAGTGCCCTACAAGTACCTACCTGTGACTTAACTAGTATGTATATTGAGATAAAGTATGATAATATATACTAATATTATAAAGCTGAAAAGTTTGTTTGTTTTGTTGAACGTGCTAATCTCAAAAACCACTGGTTCGATTTGAAAAATTCTTTTTGTTTTAGTACGTTTATTAGGCTATATTATATCACGCTATGACTAATAGGAGCGGGGCATAAATGAAAAAAAATTCAAAAACGGGAAGGCCCGCCTTTCCCGTTTTTGCTTTACCGCGCGATTCAATAAGAATATGATTTCCGGTCTTTATAAGGCGCGCGAAACCGCGGAAAATGTTAGTTTTTAATAAATTGACTGAAAATATATTATCTGCATAGCAGTATACATAGGTAATAGGTATAGGTAGGTATACCTTATATAATATATCTTAAAACTTCCGCGATCTTAATATATCCTTCATAATATTTTATAAGTCATGATGATGATGATGTCATATTTGTTAATAGAAGTGATTAAAACTTTTTACAGTTCACGCATTTTCTTACACAAAAATCTATGACAAAACTGGTTTTACATAACTTAAAGTAAAACTAATAAACATTTTATGCACATGTTTAATGTAATATAAGAGATATAATTGTTATTTTAAATCAAGAACGTTATCTATGCACTATGTAATTTTAGCGAGGTCTACTCACTATGCTAAGAAAACATGTTGGTTTAATAATATTAATCTCTCGTTTAATGTCATAGTTTATCACGATTTTTTTAAACTAAAAACTTAAATAAGTATAATTTATATTCGTCTTCCTTTTATTTAAACATATTTGCAAATGGTGTAGCGCAAGTAAGTGTAAGCGCTAGATATAGAATTCGAGTGCTTTATGATGCCTTGGCACAAGTAGAGTGTTACTCCAGCTTATAATATGTAGTTTAATATTTTGCTAAATTTCAAGGTAATTCGTCCAGTCATTTCAACGTGATGAAAGATCACACACTCTTTTCACATTTGATAACACAGTTTTCAATTTATCAAATTAAATCTTATTACAAAAATAAATAAATAAAAAAACTTTTTAAGTTAAACGGTTTTATGTTAAACATACATTGCAATGTTTAAGATAAATGTACTAAAAACCAAAAAATTATAAAATAGATACAGTCGTGGGAATTATAAACATATGCATAGACTAGACTAAAATAAAACCGTGGGGCACGTCAATTGTCTACAAATTATCGACTTAATGTGCGATAGAAGAATCGTTTAATTCGTCGTTAGGCAGTTGGCCTATATCTATTGACGTGCCCCACGGTTTTATTTTAGTCTAGTCTATGCATATGTTTATAATTCCCACGACTGTATCTATTTTATTATTTTTTGGTTTTTAGTACATTTATCTTAAACATTGCAATGTATGTTTAACATAAAACCGTTTAACTTAAAAGGTTTTTTTACCTATTTTTATTTTCTAGTTTTTGTTTTTATTTATATATTTTTTTACCATTTTGTTCCCACGAGTAACGGACATTTTAACGGTCGACCCCCCCCCCCCCCCGCCCGAAAGGTCCAATAAAGGGGCAAGGCTATGTACAACAAGATGTGCCTGAGTCTTGAGGGGAAAACGCTAACGACATATCATTTTTATCCACCCTAATGCCATACAGTTCTCGGCGCGTTTTAACCTTTCACCTTAACTTGAGTGGTGTACCGCTAACGACGTATCATTTTTAGCCACCCTAACGCCACACAGTCCTCAACACGATACAAAATCTTGACTTGGGTGGTGGATTCAGGCTGGATTAATCAGATACTTAAAAAATTACAGATTCAATTTCTAAATTTAAATTTTATTATTATACGCCATTTAGTGGCTGCGCCCTTCTTAAATATTGAGGTTGTATAGTGCACTGTATTCTTCTTGTCAAGCCCTTTTATTTGATACCCATATTGGTGGGATTGATAAAAAATTGTTATCAGCCATTTGGTAGCGGCGGCCATCTTAGATTTCAATTTTGCATAGTAAATTGTATTCTACTTGTTGAGACCTTTCATTTGATACCCATGTTGATGGGATTGATAAAACCTAAGTTATCCGCCATTTTGTAAAGGCCGCCATCTTGGATTTTAATTTTATATAGTACATTGTATTCTACTGGTTGAGCACTTTCATTTGATACCCATATTGATAGGATTTATAAAACCTACGTTATCCGCCATTTTGTAGCGGCCGCCATCTTGGATTTCAATTTTTTATAGTATATTGTATTCTGCTTGTTGAGCCCTTTCATTTGATACACGTATTGATGGGATTGATAAAACCTACGTTATCCGCCATTTTGTAGCGGCCGCCATCTTGAATTTATAATGATAATGAATAAACATAATTGTATTGTCACCAAAATCCAAAGTGTATACAAAATTTCAGATTAATCGGTTGACAGGAAGAGGGTGAAATTTGAATTACTAAATTTGACCCAAGAATAAATAATAAATAAATAAAACAAACGGGGTGAGCTAAATAAAACCGTTTAAAAACTACTTTTGGTCATACTGTTTTAATTAATCATCAATACATATTTTAAAGAAAAAGAAAGCTAAGTCCTCCGCTGCGTCTGTCTGTCTGTTCGAGATAAACGCAAAACTACTGCACCGATTTTCATGCTGTTTTTGAGTCGCTAGTATCCACTGCGACTGCAAATAATGAGTCGCTAGTATACACTGCAAATGTTTATAAAAGTTTAAAAGTAGTAACAAAAAACATAACAAATGCTATTTAAAAATCTGGGAATAGTGGAATTAGTTGAGTCATAGGTTATACATATTTTATGTAGCAGTCAGCAGTAGATTTTATACCTAGTATAAAATTTAATTTTAATGTTATGGTACCTACATATAAACAAGTACACATAATTAGATTGTGGTCCGGTCAAGTTATAGTTTTTTAGTCTCTTTCTGTTTGTAAGTAGAGACTTGTATTGATAATGTGTTCTGTCATGGGGAAGTTCTCGATAAATTAATAATAGGAAATTTAAGTTCAGACCACTTGGGTCAAAAAATTTCAATAACTAGTAATATTGTTAACTCTAAGCAAAATATAAAATGTAGACCTGTATAGAGATACCAGCCCAGAGTCAGAAAGTTGGCGGTGTTACATTCGTTTAGTCACCAGTAAACTTTTACCGAAGTATGAGAATGACAGGAATAAAGAGTGCACTTGTCTGCACGTACGTACACTCTCGTGGACTATAAAATATATCCTGCGCAGGTGACTCAATAAGATCAGCTGCAGTGGAGATCGTTCGTTCAGAATATATTTAATATAAGAGTTATGTATTTAAACTCGCCTTACCTAACTAATAACACTTAACTTAGAAACTTATTCTGATAATCTTTTAAAATAAATATCAACAAAGACAATCAATAAATATAAAATTTATTAGAATCATATTATACCTAGTTAATATTTTAAACCATTTCAATAAATATTGCTTGCTGTATGTTGTAGATTGTACAACTCAGAACATTGTTACTATTAATAATAATTTACTACATAAAAATAATGTTTGTGTAGAAATTGCTAGTTCTTGTTTAAACTAAATATCAAGACAATGCCTAAGTCTAATAGATTAAATTTTTTTTGTTCATCAAAATATACAAGGCTTAGGTGGCAAAGAACTAGAACTAGAACTTTACCTTGTGAAAGATAATATTCATGTGATATGCCTAACTGAACCATGGCTCAAAAAAGATTGTAATATTTTAAATATTGAAAATTTTACATTGTCAAGTTCGTTTGTTAGAGTGAACGCTACTCGCGGTGGCTCTCTTGTATTAGTTAGAAATGATGTAGTTTGCAAGGGCCGACAGGACATAGTGGCACTCTCTGTCGAGCGTTCTATAGAACTATCCTGCGTTGAGACTCAACAGTATGTTACATTATGCGTGTACCGGCCCCCTTCGGGTGACTTTGATATATTCGAAAATAAGATGGACGATATCCTTAGAAATGTATGTACAAGTAGTAAATCAATAATTGTATGCGGGGATTTTAATGTCGATATACTTCAAGTAACGCAGCACAGTAATCGCCTTTTAAGTCTATTCAGATCATACGACTTAAGTAATGTCTTCTGCGAACCAACTCGAGTGACAAATTCTTCCTCCACGTGTATTGATAATGTGTTCTGTCATGGGGAAGTTCTCGATAAATTAATAATAGGAAATTTAAGTTCAGACCACTTGGGTCAAAAAATTTCAATAACTAGTAATATTGTTAACTCTAAGCAAAATATAAAATGTAGACCGGTCACTCATTATAAAATTAACATTTTTAAAGAGAAGGTTATGCAACAATTACTTCAAGTGGACATGGCAGTAGATAGTCCCAACTCATATTATAATAAAGTATTTAATATACTCTTAGACTCGTTCAATGACGTATTCAAAGAGCGCACTGTAATTAAGA
Organism: Boloria selene; assembly: GCA_905231865.2. Taxonomy (NCBI): domain Eukaryota; kingdom Metazoa; phylum Arthropoda; class Insecta; order Lepidoptera; family Nymphalidae; genus Boloria; species Boloria selene. The sequence goes on from HG993133.1 coordinate 8,675,546, forward strand.
ACCCTAAAATGAAATTTAGCGACTGGGCGACAGTCGGCATATACCGTAGTAGAGACAATTTGTATGAACTATATAGTATGAAGCAGTGGAATCATGACCCAACGTTCTATACTCGGGTAAGAGCTTATTCAAAAATTTTTAAAAAAGTTTGTCAGCAGGCTAAGTCTATTTATATTAGAAATAAAATTTTAAATTCTGACAATAAAATTAAAGCCACTTGGGACGTGATTACTCGTACGACTGGCAGATCTAAGCCCGCTAGTGAACCTATCCAATTGTTAATTAATAATGCTACAGTGAGTTCCAATGAAGATGTTGCAAATTCATTTGAAAGTTATTTTTCTAAAATCCCTGAAAAGGTCACATCTTCTTTAAAATCCTCTACTTCAGATGCAATAATTTCTTTGAAAAGTCATACTCCTCACTGTGATCACCAATTTAAATTTTCATATGTAGATGCGAATGAAATAATTAAAATATTTAAAACTATTAATCTTAAAAAAACTGGTGATTTATGGGGCATGTCTGTTAAATTACTTAATACAATAATAACAAACATTGCACCACAATTGTCTCTTATATTCAATAAATGCATAGATACTGGAATATTCCCTGATCTTATGAAAATTAGTAAAATAATACCTCTTTTTAAAGATGGTGAAAAAAATTACCCTGGCAATTATAGACCTATTTCTATATTGCCATGTATGAGTAAAATCTTTGAGAAGCTTATTTTAAGACAACTTCTGACTCATTTTAACGCAAATAAGTATTTCCATAATGAACAGTATGGTTTTACTAAAGGCAGATCTACAGCCGATGCGGGGATTGAGCTTCTTAGACATATTTAAGACGCTTGGGAAAAATCACAGAATGCCATAGGAGTTTTCTGTGATTTGTCTAAAGCTTTTGATTGTGTGAAACATGAAACTCTTTTGCTTAAATTTGCTCATTACGGTGTTCGTGGTATTGCTCTCGATCTACTTGCTTCTTATCTTACTGATAGAGTTCAGAAGGTCGCAGTAAATAACGTCAACTCTTCTGGTTCTCCTCTTAGAATGGGTGTTCCGCAAGGATCTTTCCTAGGTCCATTTTTGTTTTTAGTTTATATTAATGATCTCCCGTTTTATGCCGATAAATTGTGTGATATTGTACTCTTTGCGGATGATACCTCCTTAATTTTTAAAGTTGATAGAAAGTCAAATAATTACGACGAAGTAAACAGTGCATTATCGCATATGCTTCACTGGTTTAACATTAATAATCTGGCTTTAAATGCCAAGAAGACAAAATATATGCAGTTTTTATTACCTAATGTAAAAAGACAGAATTTGAATTTGTATCTCAATAACGACACATTAAATACGGTAGATTCCACGGTCTTCTTGGGATTGACATTAGATTCGGGTCTGCAATGGGGTCCCCATCTCTCGTCTCTTGCGAGTAGACTGAGCTCAGCTGTTTTCGCTGTTAGAAAAGTCAAGCAGCTAACGGACATTGATACTGCCAGACTTGTTTACTTCAGTTATTTCCATAGCATTTTATCTTGTGGTATTTTGTTGTGGGGTAATGCAGCGGACATTAAATCGATATTTATTCTACAAAAAAGGGCCATTCGGGCTATTTATAACATAAGCGATCGTGATACTCTCTGCGTACTTTTTAAAGAAATAGGAATTCTTACGGTTGCTTCGCAATATATATATTGTAACATTATGTTTGTTCGGCAAAATATTAATTGCTATTCAAAGCACAGCGACAAACACAGTATAAATACAAGAAATAAAGATAAACTTGTAACACCCAGTTTTCGCCTACAAAAGGTAAACAGATCGTTTATGGGGCAAGGTGTACGCATGTATAATAAAATTCCACAGTCCATATTGAACTTGCCTTTGAGGCAATTTAAATCAAAAATTAAAAGTACGTTGTTGAATAAAGCTTATTACTAGAGATGGGCCGAGTACTCGGTTAATACTCGGTACTCGGCGTACTCGGCGGTTATTTTGATACTCGTACTCGGCCGAATAACTCGGTTTTAATGCCGAGTATACTCGGTTTAAGTATACTCGGTTTATCTCGAATACCTCGAGTGTTTAACAGCTAGCAACTCTAATTTGCGGCCATTTGTTCATAGGCAGCGATATATCATCGTATTTTAAAAAAAATTAGCTTTAATTTTATATAAAAAACATGCGTATACTTCATGAACGTATAAATACACCAAAATATTACCTATTTACACCTGGCTGCTATTTAAAAAATAAGTGATCGAAATTTTTTTTCAAAAATTAAATAAAATAAATTTAATAAAAAATACTTGCGGCCACATATTGACTGACTTTTAATTTTGATAATGTAAAAATGACGATTCAAAAGAGCTTGTAAAAGTCTATTTGAATAAAGAATATTTTGATTTTGATTTGATTTGATGAATAACCATAGGCCATTGCATTCATATTTACTTTGAAATCATGTTCTAAAATTGAACGTTCGATGTTTATTTTCCTCAGTTGTAACCGAGATAAAATATTATTACGAAAATATTCTGCTCGTCTTGCTTATTACAAATTATATTAAAATACTTTATGTACATCGATTGAGAAATGAGATTCGATTGATAAAAAATGATTCCCACCAAACTGAATTTTCAAGACCTACTTTTATATTGAACGCTTTGACAAAAACTAACCAACTATCTGTATTCTGTACCAAGCAATTTTCATTTAAACAAATAAAATAAAAATTACACAATTAACATCAGGGTCATAATTTGTCGTAATAAAACCATTTAGTGCGGTGAATTCCCTCATTTTCATTAGAGAATACAAAATTTAGCTACATAGCTTTGTTTATAAGTGCAGTAGATATGTTTACGCTAGACGTAAGTTAAAATAAGTTAAACGGCTTTTATAATTTTCTAATAAAACAAAAGTAGCCCAAGTTAGTAAGTAAGCCTTATAACATTAGCTAACTGTAAGTGAAAATGCCGTCAAAATCAGTCAAGCCGTTTCAGAGATTAGCCGGAACAAACAGGCAACAGACAGATAAAAACTTTAAAAATTCATGTAAGTACCGTATATACTTTAATATGCATTTGGCGAAAAGCTGTTAATTTGAAATTACAGATACTTCAATTTTCTTTATATTATGTACTCACAAAATACTCCAAGGGAAGCACCCGAAACTTACAGCGAAGGTAAGCCACTAGTTAATAAAACAAGATGACAAATAATATTATAGTTTATTATGCAAAAAGAATATTATAAAAATACAAGATAAAGTAAGTCTTATAATCCAAAAAATACTTTTAAATAGTCATCTGAAAAACCAAAATAAAAACAATTCAATGTAGTAAATTATAACTAAAACGCTAAAAGGCGTTTTCAAGAATGCCATACCCAAAAACATTTAAAATCTAATTTTATACTCTCCTTATATTATGCTTCGTAATAAGGCACTTACAATACAGTGCCAGAATTGTACTTTACAAAGGAATGGAACTTTTAACTTCTAGTTGATCTTGATACGTTATATTAAAAAGTCAATAAACAGAAAACGTGCCTCGCTACACTACGCTATAAGAGTATAAAATGATGTAAAAATGTATCTTCATTGGTTTTACTTAGGAAGTTTTCCTACTTCGTAGAGGTATGCAGCGAATAGCTTTATCTGCAAAAAAACATACAAAAAATTAAAAACCAGTCTATCCATCTAAAATTTTATATTAATTATTCATTAAATAAGTTAATAAATATAATATAATAAAGTTAGTTTCAATTTATCCTCACAAATGATAGCTTATTAACATTTGCTAATTACATCTTTTCCATGAAATAATTTCCAATTTTAGAATAATTATGAAATTAACTATAGTTGCTCCCACAACGGCATAATATTCTCAGTAAAAATTAAAAATATGAATACAAATACTATTAGACACACCACTCGTAAATTTTACACAAAAAAAGCAAATTGGACCAAGTTTCATGAGAAACTTGGTCAAATTTTTAGTCAAAATAATATTACAATAGAGAAAATAAATAGTTTAAACACAAAAGAAGAATTGGATGAATTAATCATAAATTTTAACAAATCAATAGACACAACTTGTAATAAAACGATACCAAAAATAAAACACAAAGAAATCCTTTCCTTGCCGTGGTGGTCCGAGGGGCTGGCAGCGCTTAAGCGCGAGGTAGCCACCAAGAAAAGCAGAATTAGATGCGCAGCGCCGATTAGGCGTCAATTGGTGATTGGGGAGTACGTCGAGGCGAAGGCGAGATATGAGACCGAAGTCAGAAATGCACAAACGCGTGGTTGGATAGAGTTTTGCGAACGACAGGATGGAGAGTCACTGTGGGGGGGCATTTACCGGGTTCTTGGGAGAACGACAGTGAGAGAGGAGGATCCGCCATTGAACGAAAACAACACGGAGCTTGATCCTAAAAGCTCGGCAAGACTAATGGCCGAAACCTTTTACCCTGATGATACAAGGGAAAGCGATACCGAAGAGCACAAACGGGTGAGGGAACAAGCCGACAAATCCTGCAATGAAACCCCGCTGGACGTACTGGACCCGCCTTTCACCCCTACGGAGCTGAAGCTGGCCAGTCGGTCCTTTAACCAGAAGAAGGCACCTGGTGCGGACGGTTTCACGGCTGATATTTGCCTCCACGCGATCGAGCATAACCCCCAACTCTCGCTGGCGATTTTCAACAGGTGTCTAGTCTTCAGCACTTTCCCGCGCCTTGGAAGGAGGCAACAGTGATATTCCTTAGGAAACCAGGAAAGAGCACATACGCGGTCCCAAAATCTTACCGCCCCATTGGCCTCCTCCCGGTGCTCGGCAAGGTGCTGGAGAAGATGCTTGTAGCCAGGCTACAACACTACATCGGGCCTCGTCTTAGTACTCGTCAGTTTGGTTTTATGCCACAGCGCAGTACCGAAGACGCCCTTTATGCCCTAGTGAATCAAATTAGAAACAACTTGGACAAGAAGAAGATCGTTGTCTTGATTTCACTGGACATAGAGGGCGCCTTTGATAATGCCTGGTGGCCTAGAATAAAGGTCAGACTGGCTGAGGAAAAGTGCCCCATTAATATCAGGCGGCTACTGAGTAGCTACCTAAATGACAGGCACGTAACAGTGAAATATTGTGGGGAGGAATACAGGAGGGATACAGGAAAGGGATGTGTACAGGGTTCCATAGGTGGACCGGTTCTCTGGAATCTACTCTTGGATCCACTGCTCCGAGACATGGAGGCCACAGGCAATTATGCCCAAGCTTTCGCAGACGACGTGGTGCTGGTGTTCGAGGGCGACACGGCACTGGACATCGAGGGGCGGGCCAATGCTGCCCTCGAACGTGTGAAGGCGTGGGGAGAGTCCAATAAACTTCGGTTTGCGCCTCAAAAAACCAATGCTATGGTGTTGACACGCAAGCTGAAGTATGACACCCCACGCCTTCACATGGGCGGGGTCGACATTGCCCTGGCGAACGAAATCAAGCTGTTGGGGGTCATCATAGACCACAAACTCACGTTCAATGCCCACGTCGCGAGCGTCTGCAAACGTGCAGTCGCTTTTTACCACCAGCTTGCGAGAGCAGCAAGGGCCAGCTGGGGTCTCCACCCCGAGGTGATTCGAACCATTTACAAAGCAGTGGTAGAACCGGTTGTATTGTACGCCGCTGTTGTATGGGCACCCGCAGTAAATAAAAAAGGAATCCAAAAGCAGCTCAACGTAGTCCAGCGTGGCTTCGCGCAAAAAATTTGTAAGGCATACCGCACCGTCTCCCTGAACTCGGCTCTACTTCTCGCTGGCGTGCTCCCTCTTGACCTCCGTGTCCGCGAAGCCGCGGTATTATACGGGGCCAGGAGAGGGGTGCCCCAGCGGGTGGTGGGAGGTCGGGAGGTGGAGCGGTTGTCACCTGCTCTGCAATCTCCGCATCCCGCCAGTCATATAGACCTCGAGTTCATGTGCCTGGAAGACAATGCGCAACTCATGGCCAACAATGGTCATGACTACAACATCTTTACGGACGGCAGCAAGATTGAGGGCAAAGTGGGAGCGGCACTATCCATCTGGAAAGGAGCCGCCGAAACTAAAACCCTCAAACTTGCTTTGCCGTCGTACTGCACCGTCTACCAGGCGGAACTTTTGGCTATATGCCGTGCGTTGCGGATGGTTGCCGAGAAACTGTCCGGATCTGTCGGAGTTTACTCGGACTCTTTATCAGCGCTACAAACCCTGAACAACCCAAAAGTCCTCCATCCCCTGGCTGTAGAAGCACGGGGCTACCTGCGTGAAGCTTTGCTCCAGAACAAGCAAATTAGCTTGTTCTGGATCAAAGCACACGCAGGAATGGAGGGCAATGAGCGTGCCGACCATCTGGCCAAAGAAGCCGCATTGAAGCTCAAGCGGAGCTTCGACTACGACTACAGCCCCGTTTCCTTTGTAAAACAAACCATCCGAAGGCGTTCACTCGATGAGTGGAATCAAAGGTACCAAACCGCAGACACGGCCCAAGTAACAAAAGTGTTCTTCCCGGACGCGGTGGCTGCGTATAAGACAATTGGTAGGATGGGGGTGGACAGACTCGTCACCCAGATGTTGACGGGGCACGGCGGATTCTCCGAGTACTTGCATCGGTTCAAGTGCAAGGAGAGTCCATCGTGCGCCTGCGACCCTGGGTGTCCAGAGTCTGCCCTCCACGTCCTATTAGAATGCCCAATCCATGACAGGGACAGAAAAAACTTCGAAATCCAGATAGGTAAAAAACTGATGCATAGTACACTACCAGATATAATAAAAGAAAAAAATACTAGAGAGTTATTCCAACAGCTTTGTAAAAAAATATGTAACACTGTAAATAATCGAAATAAGAGTTAGCAAATTATGTTTTATTAATATGGTAGGTATATTAGTATTAACATAAAACAAAAGTAATAGATTAGTAATTAGGAATAGTAAATAATGTGTAGCAAATAGATTAAGTAATTGTAAGTAAATGTAAAAAATAGTGTAGAATGTAGAAAGTAGTATAGCAATAAATAAGTAATATTATGTAAGTTAGAAAGAAAAACAGTAAAAACTGATCGAAAAGAAAATTGAAAATAAAAAAAAATTTGTAAAACCTTTATTATCCCTGTACAGATGTAGTATGTAAAGTAAAGTATAGATAGCAGTAAAATTAGCTCTTAACGAATGTGGATGAATGAAAGAAAGAAATAGTATGCGGAAAGAAAGTGCGAGAGGCATAAACGCGAGAACTAGTATGAATGAACTAGAAAATATAGTCTCCTTCCCCCATGTTGGAGGTATTAGGTTTTTTAAAAAAAAAAAAAAGAAACAAAAAAAAAAACTATAGTTGCTATGATTTATTCTTGATAATGATTTATTTATATTGGTACTTTTAGAAGATTCTGACAAAAACTTCTATTAAATTGTACGATAACCCCAATATACTTGAGAAATAATATAGATTCTACAGTTGTTGATAACAATAATGCACACTTAGAAAAGAGTTTTTTGTAAGAATGTTATTATTTTATTTTTATACTAGCGACTCGCACTCGCTTCGCTTGGGCCTTCCCTAGTTTTAGCACCGGCAAAGCCGCGGGTTCCGCTAGTTATGCATATAAACCTTCCTCTTGAATCACTTTATCTATTAAAACAACCGCAACAAAATCCGTTGCGTAGTTTTAAAGATTTAAGCATACATAGGGATATAGGGACAGACAAACCGACTTTGTTTTTTACTATGTAGTGATAATATTTTAGCATTTTATATATCTAAGTAGTTTTTAATTGTATTTTTATTTCTCCATGTTGTACATTTAATAAGATGGTTATACTTGTAAACTTGTAACTAGAATGTAACTTAATTGGTATAGTTTTTAAAAATAAAACAACGTTTTTGAAAGGTTTTCAAAAACTGACAAAAACCCACGCCTAGCATGGCGAGAAAAAAACATGCCTACTTTTACGTGCAGGTAAACACAGGAGTTACCCTAAAAAATATTTTCACCTTTTTATTTAACAACTTTGTCGACGTCTCCAATATCTATACCCATGCTAAATTACACTTTCTAGTAATGAGGGTATAAGATAAGCGTAGAACAAACAAACAGACAAATGGACGGACATGGCAAAACTGAAAAGTCCTTGACTATGGAAACGTAATAAAATTTTAGAAGCCACAAAGCGAACTCTGCCTTATAAATTATGTGGTCGTAGCAAAGGTCGTATTTGCCACAATAACTTTTCGTCATTACTTGTCACCCGACTGCGTCAGGAGTAGGGTTATTTACAATGTCTTTTTTTGACGACACGTTTGGCTCAGTTGGTAGTGTCCCTACTATCTGCGCCAGCGGCCGGGGGTTCGAGTCCCGCTCGGGCATTCATTTGTTATGCACGAATTTTTGTATTCAGGTCATGGGTGTGTTTATATTTATATTATGTATGTATTTAAAGTTATATATTATGTAGTATTCAACTATCTGGTATCCGTAACACAAGCCCCATAGCTACGGAACTAGATAGTGTTGTGTGTAATAATGTCCCAATTATTATTTATTTATTATTTATTACTTTCTGAGTTAAGAAAGTAATAAACGTTAAAATTATTAGAAGCTGCTATTTGGTAGAGTTTATTTAATTGGTTCTTATAATGTCCTATGTGTCTTCTTAGAGCGGTGTTGTTCTATACTGACTATGTACAGACTATCCGTGCCTCGGAGAGCACGTAAAGCCGTCGATCCTGCGCCTTAACTCTCACTGGTCGTGTCGAGCAGTCGTCCCAGCGGAATATGAGAGTGATAAGGAATAGAGAGTGCACTTGTGTCTGCGCATACACTTGTGCACTATAATATGTCCCGCGCAGATGGCTAGTCTCAATGAGATTGGTCATCATCATCATCATCATCATCATCATCATCATCATCATCATCATCATCATCATCATCATCATCATCATCATCATCATGTACAGACTAATACTGGACCGGACTCACCCCCTCGATGTAGTTGCGCACGTTGAGCTTCTCGTTCTGCGAGTGCGCCATGTCGTCGCCCGCGCCCATGGGCAGCAGCAGCACGTTGCGCGCGCTCGCCTCCTGCAGCGTGATCGTCACCGGGATGGAGCCGCCCTCGCGCGACATGTCCGGCTCGGTCTGCACACACACACACACATGTAAACTGCTATTATTAGCTCCGGTGAGGTTTTAAAATTACCTTATTTCCAACTTTTATTCTTTTAAGTATGAAAGTCAGAAATTAAGTACAGACAGTAGTAGCCCAGTGGTAACAATCTTGCTTAGATATCAGAGTGATGCGGGTTCAAATACGTGTTCATGAGCGAATCATTTCTAATATCTTATGTTGAAGGAAAACATCGTGAGGAAACCTACATGTCTGAGAGAACCTGGCAAAATTTCGAAAGACATGTGAAGTCCGCCATTACCTTCTACATTTCTAACATATTCTTATTTAAAATCATCGATGTCCATATTTTTCTATATTTTATGTATCGTTCAAAATAACCGTATTAAAAGGCTGGCCTGTTTCAATCAAAATGCAACATAAATGACTGTATCTTTTGATTGCGTTGAATTAAAAGTTGATTTTATTCATAAATTGGAGATATGATTATTGTTACCCGTAAAGATATCAAGTTGTAATTATTTAATATATTAATTACAGATTGACCTGTACGGATTTCTAAGATAACAATATTACATTAAGAATAGCAAGAGTAATTGTAAAAAACCTGGTATATCAGCTTGGTAGCGCGCGCCGCGGCCTGGTAGTGCGGGTGGTCGGGGTTCTCCGTCCATGCGCGCCCGCTCTGCGCCGTGATGCGCATCTTGTTCGGCGACCCGCGCTCTGCCCACTGGAACATACGAATTAAAATTAAACTCTATACTAATATTATACAGGTGAAGAGTTTGTTTGTTTGGTTGAACGCGCTTGTTTGGTTAATCTCAGAAACTACTGGTTCGATTTGAAAAATTATTTGTGTTGGATAGTCCGTTTATCGAGAAAGGCTTTAAGCTATATTGTACTACGCTGCGACTAATAGGAGCGGAGCATCAATAAAAAAATTAACAAAAACGGGAAGGACGGGTATTAGTTCTGCGAGGTATCATACCACGCGACTCAGAAAGAATTTGGTTTCCGGTCTTTGGAACGTGAGCGAAGCCGCGGGAAATGCTAGTGTTAAATATAACTACGAGTATCTTTTCGGATTTTCTCGCAGATTAAACTTGTTTTTAAGCTATTGCATAGCTTATATCGCGGGCTTCGAGCGCGGCGACCGAATCAAGAAATTCCGAAACGAAAAAAAACCTAACACCGCCCGATTTCTCCGCCGCCTGTGGGCCGATTTCAAATTTTTTTCTTTTGTTCGGTAGGGTATAGTTCCTAGGGGGTCCGATTGTCACCAAGTTAGGATTTGTTGAAGGGATCCCAGGAAAATCGAGGGCATCTCTCAAATTTTATAGGCACCTACATGTTTTTTATATATTTTCTAAAGATGTTCAAGCATTTGCGTCTGAAAATCATCATGTCATGTGGATGAGCTGATGATGGAAGGTACAATTCCTCAACGGTTATTTTCCGCCGATTACAAATTTCTTTTTTGTTCGGTAGGGGTATACTACCAAGATATTCACATTATCACCAAGTCAGGATCTGATGATGGGATCCTAGGGAAATCGAGGGCAACTCTCAAATTTTACAGGCATTTATTACGTTTTTCATATATTTTCTAAAGCTGTTCAATATTTTGTGATAATGTAAGGTATATCTCCTCAACGGTCAGGAGTTGTCGTCACACACACACACACACACGTCACGTCACCACGCTCAAAAAGTGAAACTTGAATTAATATCAAAGAAAAAAAATACTGCATACATAAAAAATAAATAAATAATTATAATTGTATAAGTTTATAAAAATGCTATGCAATAGCTTTACCGCAGCAGTCCCCGAGTGACACACATTTTTTATGATTTTTATTTACATTTTTTTCCCATGTCCAAAAGTATAGTTGTATTTCAAATGTCAAATATTCGCACTAGGAACGTTTTAAAATAAATAACAATTAATATTAGTATTATAATGAAACTTCTATTATAAATGAGAATTTGTATGTGTGTTTATTATTATTAATTCTTTAGGAGAGTAATTTGATGAAATTTCGTAGGTTCATTACATACGTTTTAATGAAAGTAGACTTTTTCATTATTTGATTATTAATCAGTTTAAATTTTGACCCCACAATAACATAACTTGCTGTATAAAAATAATCAATTCCAACATCTTATCTCATATCTACATGATGAATGACGTCTTTAATATACGTAATAGATAGTTAATATATTAGATAATTTAAATAAAGATTATATGATATAGTAATTATTTTTCCATTCCAACGTTCATACAATATTAAAAAATTACCTATTTTTATAGCCGTCTTAGGTACCTATATATCACAAGTAATGCTTCACTGCAATAAGTAATAACAGATTATAAAAATATAAATATCTTGTTAATACCAAAAAATCAATACCCACCTTTTTATTAATATAGTCAAAAACAAGTTTTTCAACTTCTTCAGGCTCCTGATTTGGCACAATACGAATAGAGAATTTTCCAATTACTTTCGCCGGAATAACAGTTTTGGCACCAGTTTGGTAGTGGGCACCTGAAATTGAACAAATTATCGGAATACCGTCAAAGATATGGTGAAAAAACACATATTTTTTTTATATTTGGAACTCTTGTATGATGAGAAGACTGAATTAAACTATGTTAAATTATAATTAATTAAGCTAGATTTAATCACGATTTTTTTTAAATATAGTTTAGAGTAAAATAAAAGATAGATGCACCTCGAGGGACATTGCGAAACGATGGTAATTTGTCGTAAATACTTATTAACAAGGTATCTATGGATTCACTCGTCTATACAATTTCGAAATTGTCTGTTTGCATATTTAATCAAACCTACAATACAAATAAGTCCTATGAGGTTTCATCAATGGTAGGATTCATTTGATGACGTAATTAGTCTTTGAGAATAAATTGCTCTGCGAAAAATAAAGTTATGCTGTGATAAAATTATAACCTATCATCGCAATGATGTAAGCATTTGAAATTTATCACTACATAGTATAAAACAAAGTCGCCTTTTCTGTCCCTATATCCCTATATCCCTATGTGCGCTTAAATCTTTAAAACTACGCAACGGATTTTGATGCGGTTTTTTTTAATAGATAGAGTGATTCAAGAGGAAGGTTTATATGAATAACTACCTGATCCCGCGGCTTTACCTGTGCTAAATCTAGGGAAGAGCCCGAGCGAAGCGAGGGCGAGTCGCTAGTTTAAACATAAAGATAAAAAAGAATAGGTACTTTAACATGGCGTCAAAGCGCGCGAATTGCCTTTTAGTTTATCCGATACTTGCAACTCACATACATTTTTCCAGATTATTAACTGTAATCTATACGTACGCAAAAACCTATATGTAACCTATATGCAACCCAAACTATAATCTATCTCTGTACCTTTCATTCAGGACCTTTCATAATTTTGTATTAAATACCTATTATAAAATATTTATTTTGTGACTATATAATATTGTAACAATCTAATTTAACATTATTATCTTATTATTATTATTTTAATTGGATATTGCTTGCCATGTTGTACAACATTTAAGCAGTGTTTATTATTATCTATAGTCTTATAGTTGTACCGCTAAAGAAACAATGTAACACAAATCAATTTAAAAATGTCTTAAGGGTATTACCTCGCTCAAATCCCAAAAACACTATAAGTTTAAAGAAGATTGTCGATGAATCCTCTCGTGCGATTTCCATATAAAAAATATATGGTTTACTTAAGGTTATCACAAATACTTTGTATTGTTTTTTTTTCTTATTTATTCTTAAATAATAAATAAAAACCCGAAACTTAACCAGTACCCCGCTGACGCTCCCCCGCTACGCCTGTGACGCGTACTCGTAACGCAATACAACAGTGTCCCGATGACTCGACTGGTGACGGGTGGACTATACGCGCGTTATTTTTTCCAAATAAAACTTAAAACTTCTCGTTTTGAACGAAATCATATTGTAAATAGTACAAATATAAATATTCGTATATGTAAAGTAGTTTGTAATTTCGTTTTGTATAAATATAAGAATAAATGTATGGTCATCATCAGGCAGTTTTTTTATATTATGTTTACACCTTATAGACATATAATATTGTTTATTGCTCACATACAACTATACCAATACCTACATACCTACATCCTAATGTATATTATGATATTACAAATAAAGAATAGGGGCGTATAAAGAAGGTAAGCCACTTGTAAATGTTGAAAGCTATGTCAGCAGGCATAGTGCATTGTGTAGTTCAAAATAAATTATATAAATTATGATGTAGGCAGATACTCGTACAAGACTACAAAAACTAGAGGAAAGGAACAAAATGAGATCTCTCAGAGATCGAATCAAATAGGCAAAAAATGATGACAACGCGACACATCTGTTCTTGCTTAGTCTTCACTTCGTTTTATTGTAGTATGGTCGTTGGTCGGTAGATAGCGCTAAAAATATAACAAATACTATGGGCGTATGGTGTCTTTTCGGCATTTTTCAATACCAACAATAAATAGCAACAAAAACAGAAAACAACAGTAGTAACAAGCAACGCTCCGATAGAAAAAAAACACGTGGCGCATACAAGGCGTTAGCACTCGTACTGAACTCGTACGGCGTAGTCGGTAGTGACCGACCAAATAGTGTGGCTATATCTAAAAAAATATCAATTTACATTATAATAACATAAGTTTTTCAGACAAATTAAATGGGGGACATCCATTTTCATGATAAAATATACACTAGCGAATACTTGTTTACTGTTGGGTTAAAAATTATTAGAAAATGATAAGGTGCATTTTTATTTTTGGAAAACATTCGTTTTACTTACCTACTTAATCTGTGCCAAAAAACTTATATTAATACAACAACAACATAATAGACATTAAAAATGCAAATTATTATATTTTTTAAAACATGTTTACCAACGTGGCTGAATGCAAGCCACGCCTTTGGCTATAAAAAAGTTAAGTATCGATACGACCATAGGGATCAAGGTTCGCTGCGCCGAGTATAGTACAGAGATCAAATCTTGAAGGTCATTGGGGGCAAGGGGCAAGGTGAGCACCTTAATGGTCATAAGTAGTAGCAATTGATTTGACCTTCAAATATACAACTCCCTGTTTCTATGTGTATGTCACAGTCATCTATTATTCTTTTCAATTCAATAATTAATTAGTGCCACTACATAAATATTACAAACTAATAGTTCCAACTTTACATATTTATTATTTTTCTAAATAGTTATAAATTACTTTTCTTAAATAACCATTTTTATTTGAAGCACATAAGATTTAGATTGCAAAAAGAAGCAAAATCTTGCCTCTACAAGCTCTGTACAGAATCGAATGTAAGGTTGCAATCGCAATATATGAATAAACTCAAAGACTCGACATTCGAACACAATACTCTAAAAATGTCAGCAGATGGCATGAACACAGAGTTCAACTTTACAAAACAATACACAATAGATCTTCCCAACCGGGACATGTGGCTGAACGGCCAAGAGTCTCACGAAAAGGGCAGTCATGTATGGTTTACGAACGGATCCAAAAAAAGATCTGATGTAGGGTGCGGAATCTATGGCCTTAAGCCTAGATTTAACATGAGTGTCAATCTAGGTAAGGAGGCCACCATCTTTCAAGCAGAAGTCTTCGCCATCAATAAATGTGCTGAAGTCATTCAGGAGAGAAAGCTTAGAAACCAAAACATCTACATCAACTCAGATAGCCAAGCAGCACTATTGGCTATAGATTCTCTTGAGACCAACTCTAAGCTGGTAAAGAGCTGCATGGACAACCTGAACGTCCTACATACATACATTACATCCAGCAGAGTTATCCTCAGATGGGTCCCGGGTCACTCAGGTATAGATGGGAATGAAAAGATGAATTGGCAAGGATGGGCGCTGAAACCCCACAATGTGGCGCCGAGCCATTTTGTGGCATTGCCATACAACATGCCTATTCAATGCTCAAACATGATTGCAATCTCAAAGCACTTAAAGAGTGGCAATCCACCTCAGGACAAACTCACTCCAAAGCGCTAATTAAGGGATATCGCTAAACCTTTACAAAAGAGTTGCTTCAACTCAACAAGTATAAAATCAGTGCGGTAACCAGAATACTCACTGGCCACTGCAAACTCAATAAACATATGTTTACCCTTGGCCTAAGTCAGTCCGCAATGTGCAGACTATGCCATGAGTCAGAGTAATCTGCTATGAACATCCTCTGCTCGTGCGGACCACTCATGCACCGCAGAAGTATCTTTCTAGGGCATCATATCATGCAACCGGAAGAGATACAGAAGCTCTCCGATCAGAAAATCTGGAACTTCCTGGAAGCAACAGGACTAAGCGGAGAACTTTAAATTTACCTTAAGGCAGCTACAATGGACCAACACTGGTGACGTAGCAAGGGCCGACCTCGGCACCAATCCCAAATATAAATAAATAAATAATAATATGATTTAGATATTTACTTTTGATACAAATGTAGAGCATACAACACCATAATTTGTTTATGCTGAATTGCATAATTAAAATTCATTAACAAAACACTTGCATTGATAACATTAATTTTAAAAGTAAAAAGTATTTTCTTTTACATGTCAATTTATTATTTTGAGCTTGAGAATTGATTTAGTTTATTGTGTTGAAACGTTTTTTTTAAATAGACATTAATGCGTTTACTGTGGCTTCGCGTAGCTTATTTATATGGAATAAGAATATAAATAAATAAAAATATAAATAATATACGTCTCTAGCAGTAAAATTATTATACTTACTTATGGACTCAGGACGCCCTTTTAATTCTACCCTGTGTATCTGAGCCAAATTTTTTTACCTTTAATCTTAATCCTAATTGTTAAATTGCAGCTTTATATTATTACTTTTTTAACAAGTTTTTTTCTAGATTTTGTGATTGGGAGTGAATGACTGATTTTGCTTTGCTAAACATATTAAAATTACATACAATTACATTCCTCTAACTATTATACCTTCAATGCCATGAAGAGATAAGCTGGGATACCTCCAGCGGTGCATCAATAACTGTTCTTTAACAGCATTATGAGGGAGTTTATAAGCCTCAATTGACTGTCTGAAACAAAAAAAATGATAGTTGTCATCAACAACAAACTAATTAATTTAATATACTTTAGATAACAAAAAAAGGCATTAAGACAATATATCAGCATATCAAAAGAATTATGTATATCAGTAATTTCTTTAGAATTATGGTTTTATCTTGCCTAGTTACAAAATTAAAGTGATATAACGTAGCTCCAGAGCACTGAACCGGTTTAAAAAAACGGTAATTTTGGTAATAAATCGTTTATTCATCAATCTAATTTTACCCGGTTAATAAAAATAAATGGTTTAGTAGAACGAAAAGACCGAAAAGTTATTCTTAGAAAAAGGTTTCCAACCTTCGGTTCTAATGCCGAAATAAACCAACTAGGTAATTCATTAATAAAAAGGACACATAAAAATATCCTGGTAACCCATTTAACATTAGCAAAGATGCGTCAAAAAACGCACAAAAACTTGTTTTAATAGGATAACTTTAGTAATGGAACCAAAGTTCAAAAGCCATCCCCTGACTTAAAGATTGTCTAAATTTTTTTTACACATTGTATAATTCATATACTTAATGAAATTAAGGACCTTAAAATAAAAAAATACTACATTACTACATTAAATAATAAAGCATACCTATAAGCCTCTGGGTCAAAGTCAATACTGTTGTAAAGCTTCTTCTCACTTTCAACAAGAGGAGCAACAGATTTGTAAATGTCAGTGATCAAGATCTTTCCATCCTTATCTACTAATTCATTCATCAGATAGATCAAATCTGTCATGGCTGAAATTATTAAAAATAATTAGATATAAATTTAAAAACTGTTATTATGTAATACCAAAAAAACAGAAAAATAATGAAAAAATGATGATATTAATGACTTGGCAAAGCTCAACAAAATGCTCATTGTAATTCTAAATACAAATAATATTGAATTCCAACTTTTTACATATAAAAAAGTATGTGGCTATTTATTAATATCTATTCTTTATTATTTTTTATTTTAGTATTAATTTAAGACATTTTCCATAATTCTTTTATTTAAAACACAAACTAGACATTTATATTAATTTAAAACACAAACTAGACAGGTTTCTTAAACATGTTAATTTGCCCTTTAATGTACTCGGCTCACATGCTTTGTTCAAAACACAATATACTTAATACTTTATAATGTAGTTAGTAGTATGAAATTAAATAAACATTTCAGACTAAAAATAAATGATAATACATTTTACACATACTGAGGCAATAAACTTTTATCTAACACCCTAAGGGCTATTTGTTCAACGTTATCTCTTTTTGTATTATGTATACATAATATTCTGTTTGTATTGCAATCACATTGACATTAACAAATGTTTGATAGGAGAACATATTATTATGAATCTAAATAAGTTAATGCTCATCTTAATTATAAATACATATTGTTAATACAGCCCCTTAAAATATTTTTTTAAGTACATATAAATAAAATTGAAGTATCTGTTTTTAATTTCTAATTAACAGCTTTTCACAAAATTTATATGAAAGTATATGCAGTATTAACATCAAAAAAATTTTTTGTGTTTATCTGTTTTGTTCTGGCTAATCTCTGAAATGGCTGGACAAATTTTGACTGGACTTTCACTCACAGATAGATTATTTTATAAGGAGTACTTATTTTTTAATATAAAATTATAATTAATAATATTTTAAAATTAAAAAAACTAATATACAAATAATAATAAAGCTACAATGAAAGATGCTTTTTAATCATAAAATTATGTACCTTCTACATACCTTCATGTACTGTTCCTCCATAGACACCACTATGTAAATCCATCTTTGCACATTCTATCTCTAAGCAATAGTAGCTAATTCCTCTTAAGCCATATGTAATACATGGTTTTGTTGTTCCTAACCAATAGTTATCAGATATGCAAACATAGTCAACTGAATCAAAGAATCCTTCAGGCTTTAATTTTTTGATAAGTAACTCATCTAAACCTTCAGATCCAGATTCTTCCATACATTCAAAAATAAATTTTAAGTTAACAGGCAACTAAAAAGAAAAAGAAACAGTTTATACAGGAAAAATATCAGTTTTTCAATTGGCTATAAAATCTTAAAATAAAAATAGATAAGATTTTAAAAACATATAAATTTGATTTGACAATTCATAACATGCTCATTAAATAAAATATTTATTTAAACATGAATATACTATAAAGAACTGGTGTCTTTATATTATGATGTACAAAAAGAAAAAACTATACATAAATATACTATACCATAAACTTACTTCATCACCAACACCTTTGAAAGCATTGATGGCATGTAACCAGCCTAATACAGGACCCTTGTCATCAGTAGATCCTCTTCCATAAAGTTTCCCATTTCTTTCTTCTAGTTCAAATGGTTCAGATTGCCAGCCATCTGATTTAAGAGCCGGTTGAACATCTAAGTGGCCATATATACAGATTGTATTTTTCTTTGGATCCTAAATTAATATGTCATCACAATCAGTAATAGCACTATCACATTAGCAGTTATAAAATAAATACAGAAAACTAATAATTTTAGCAAACTTACATTTCCTAGAGAACCAACTAACACAGGGGGTAGCTTTATTTCAGCTCCATCTAAGACTTGAAAACCAATATCTCTCAATTCTGTTGAAGCTCCAACTTCTTTTAATTTCTCTTGCATCCATTCTACCATACGAACACAGTCACCGCGGTGTTTAGCATCACTCGACACAGATGGAATTGCAACAGCCTCATTTAATAGTTGGATATAAGATTCTTTGTTTTGATCAACAAACTTAAAGATTTGAGGCAATGTTTTTTCTGCTGCCATTTTCGACACTTCTTTATATGTAACAGAATAACGACGATAAATGGGGCGTAATCTATTTACCGTTGCCGTCAATGCAATTGCCGGCAAACTAGAACTACAGCAACCACGTAATGATTTAATAAGCAAAGACGACATTTCAAAATACATGACATTTGTTGACATTACAATGAAATTGACAATGACGGCACTGCAGCAGTCTTGCTATTTAAAATAACTAAAAACCATGGATGATTATTATAGCCTAAAACGGCAAAAAGGTCTGGTTGGTAGTTTGAAAGAGTAGTGATAGACGACTTATTATTATAATATAAAGTATATGTAAAATTAGTAATTTAAAGTTTTCATTTGATTTGTTTATTCGGCTCTTTTTAAAGGGTTGGGTTCACAATCGTTTGGCAGGAGTTCATGAGTGAAACTTATATAAATGGCAGGGGTTTATTCACTGATCATAATAATAACACTCACAACACAAGGTAATTCATATTTTTGAAGAAAATTAATGAAACTTAACGTGTGAGAAAAGGATAGCCAATAGGAATTTGTATTTATGTGAGACAAATACGTAAGATCATTACCTATGTCAAAAATGACATTGTCAACTATCCTAACGCCGCGCGCCGGCATATGAGTCGACTAGTATCAAAGGCGGCAATCTGAGCATTTTGACAAAAAGTAGTTAATGATATGGCGACTCAGATTGATTTGATTAAAAACGTTTCCCTTGGAGTATACAGTTCGGAACTGGCAATAAACCGTAGTAAAAACAGGTCAAAAACTGACATCAGCATCAAAGCCGGCAATCTGTAAAATTTTGAAATCAAACCCGGCAAATGGCAATCTTACGCTGTCAACCAATCAGAAGCGAGAGTTCATTTGCGTTTCGTAACGGCCGCAGGAATATTTCGTTCTGTGAATTTTAATGTTTTCTACGTGTTTTTGTGACTTAAACTAATATAAAACAGTGGAAGTAGTATTATGGAAAGCCACGCCCCTTTAGTAATAAATAATTTTACACGGAAACGCAAGAGGAATCCATAAAATTGGACAAGAAACCGGGATAAGGAATTGAAGTAAGTTTACCCGTAGGGTTGTCAATTCTTGTCATGTAAAAGGGTATAATATTGTAGTATTATTATTTTTTTGTTTTAGAAACTCGGCGAAATCATTACTCGATAGTGTGCAGTCATAATTCGAAAGCACTAAAATGTGCTACTTTAACAATGGCTCATGACATGACATGCGCATATAATTTTAAATTTAGTTTAAAAAAACTCAAAAAACTTTTTAGAGTTACTTAATTTTTTAGTTCATAAGTTAATTATAAAGATTTTTTGTAACTGCCAAATGCATTATTTTTTAATTACAATATACTATGCCAAAAAATAAAGAGTCGTTCCATGCTTGTATGACAACCCTAATTCTGGAATAACATCTATAGTATCAAAAACGGTTATCTGTGCCTTACTCAATTTCAAATACGGCATTCTTAAGAAAATAGCATCAAAGCCGGAAATTTTCAAAATTTAAATAGTATTTAAAACTGATATAGAATGATTATTAGGGTAATATAGCATTAATTCATCCTGCTATTTACCTAAGATCTTATTTAAATGAGTTTTGTAACTACAAACGAGATACAAAACAAACAATCCGTTTTTTTTAATTTACCAACATTTGTCTTAAAGCAGCGTTCGGAACCGTACGATAATTATCGTACATATACGATAATGTTGTGCCTACGTACGATGTACGACAGCATTATTTTTTTATTATTATCGTACGCAGGTCTGTATATCACGTGTAAAACATTTGGGTTTCAGTGTTCTGTTGATTTGACAGCGGTGGTTTAAAAAAGATAAACTCTATAGTTTAGTGTAGAGTACTTGCATGCATATCAATATTACAATTTATATGATTTATTTATCTATAATAGACATTATCCTAAAAAATACGATAATGTACGATAATTTTTACGCCCCTGGTACGATAGTTAGTCCACTTCAAGTTGCTAACGCTGTCTTAAAGTCACATTGCCACCTTTGATACTAGTCGACTCATATTTACTATTTATACCGATTGTACACCACACCCATTATTTCTCTTTTTTTATATAAAACCATTTCGTAATTGAAAACTTTTATGTGCGCGATTCGAGCCGGAAAGCATGCGGCGCGTGTACATTAAACAAACCTCAAATCGGCTACATGTCACATTTTTTTTTTATGTTAATTTAGTTATAATTTGTACTAAATGTACAAGTAGTTTTCAATACGCTCCGAAACCAAAAGTAGATAATATTATTAATACCAATCAATATTTAGAATTATTATACAGTAGAATATGGCTTCCTTATTTTTGGCGATACCTATATATTATGTAGTTGTCTCAATGACCGGAGGCTTAATTTATGTAACAGAGTCGTATTTAGGACAGACAGCTAATACATTAAACATTATCATTTTACACTAATATCAAGTAAAAAAACCTA
The DNA here is from genome assembly GCA_905231865.2 of Boloria selene. Lineage (NCBI taxonomy): Eukaryota > Metazoa > Arthropoda > Insecta > Lepidoptera > Nymphalidae > Boloria > Boloria selene. The sequence continues at coordinate 8,697,134 of HG993133.1, forward strand.
GATAACGCATTTAGGACAGAAAGTGTAACCACTTTTCTAAGTATGTGTGCGCGTGAATGTGTTGACACTTTTTAAAAAATCCCCGTTCATATTCTGTATTATAGGTAATGTGCGATAAAATAAAATAAAAAATAGATGTAAATAAAAATAAAATAAAAATGTTTTTATTTACAATAAGATTTTAAATATGTAGGAGGCGTGTAGGATCACTTTATAAATAGTTTGAATAGATAGTCATGGCTGAAAAATACAACTATGGTAATATAAAGAGTTTTGTTTAAAATAACATTAATTAATAATAATTTAAATTTTAATGTCTACTTAATTATTTTGCTATGAATTCACCTACAATTTACCCCACATTTTTTGACCAGTAGAAACTTGGAAGAATAAAAGCATGGAAACCAGGCTAAAATAAAAACCGAGTATCTATAGTTTACTCATTTAGTTCAGTTAGCATGTCATAAAGTGTGAGTGAAACAAAACATGGCTATTTGTTTTTATTATTTTGGAATGTGTCACAAGGCAAAAAATAAATGGCCACCTTTGGTCATCTTATAATGCTAACAAATACAAAAGTTAAAAACTTTAAGTCGGCTATCAACTTAATTATTCAGTATTATGTTCTGTTGATACATGTCTAGTGATGTAAAAATGATTGTCGATAATAATTTCAATACTGTTGCAGATTTCCTAACGATGATGAAATGAAAATTAAATGGATTCAGTGTATCAATAGGTTCTGTTAACTGTTACATATAGATTATTATATATGTCATAGATAGATTTCACAAACAAATATTTCGCAAAATACTTGAAGTTTTATGATTAAAAAAACCTAATCTAAGCTAACTTTTTTCAATGTAATTAATTAAATAATATAAACCTAACTCCTAACTCAGTGTCTGTCAAAAATCCTTAGTTTTTTGCAAAAAAATGGTTTGTCAATCTTCCTACGACACAATACAACTCATATGATGTACAGCCAGGTATTTTAATTTTAAATAAAATTAAATATATGTTTTTCATCGACATGGACACGACAATGTCGATTATAAACCATCACTATCAAAAAATTAACTTGTGACAACCTGCTGAACGAAACAGAACGGCATTATATGTCTCTTTCCTACGCACTATTACCATCGTAAGAAAAAAAAAGATAAACATATGCATTTTATTTCTTATTTTAGCCCGGCTTCTATGAGTATCCTTATTCTGAGAGTAGAAATACAAACTCCTGTCAACACTCTCCCGTACGTCATTTCGGGACATTGTCATTATTTATGTCAAACAACATTAAAAGTATTTTAGAATAATCTGTTGCCATTAACAAGAGAATTGAATTGAATTGAATAGAATAATCTAAAAAAATATAGTCTTGTGTGTACTTACAAGTGAAACGATATTCCATCAGACTTTTTGTTCACTTTTGAATTGTTTTTGAACCGTTTAGTTACACAGGACGGCATTTTTAGACAAACTTACTGCATGACGACCCGTAGGACACTAACGAAAATGAGCATTGTTTCGTGCATATGTGTGCTGTGTTAACATGAAGGAGCATGGTTTTGTGGCTTCAGTAATAATGTAGGCGGTGCGATATCTAGATTTTTTTATTTGATCTTAGATTTTATAGAATATTTTTTAAAGATATATAGATATAAAGGCGTTAACTTACCTATTCGTCAATATAGTTTAAATAAAATAAGTCACTATTGAAGGTAAAGAAATTCTAATATTTTTAAATACTACATGTACATATATGTACTATATGCAAAATATAATGGTTGTTTTCATTTTATGTCTACAAACCTAAAATGTTTAAGATAATATAAGAAGTTAGAGACCTATATATTATAGTCAAAATAAAAATCATAAATTGAATTATTATTTATTCCTAGTATACAAATAAAATAACTAAGATATACATTTCCTTTTATGTTATGAAAATAAAGTTAAGGAGATCAGTTAAATATAAAGGTTTTTGTTATAAGAAAAACGTTGCTGGTAAACTAACTTGAATGCAGGCATTTTTGTCATTGCACTTAAAATAATTAATTTAATTAGTTATTGCTATATTTTGAAGTTCACAAATGTGTTAAAGTTGTTATATTTTTTTTAATATCATGTTTCGTTTTGAACTTCGCAAAATCTTCCTATATTTTTTTCTAGAGTCCTTCTACTTCTTAACAGTTTACAGTCCTTATTATCCTGTAAAGAAATCATTGTTATGAAAACAGTTTTTTAGTCAGCAATTAAATATGAAACGCATAATTAAATCTCCTTGAATCATTTTTAATATTTAATACTTATTGGTCACATTATTTGCGCAAAAAATATTATAATGCCCAAATATAACTTTTGAGCCTAGCTTAATTGCGTCTAACAGAATCAAAGAAATACACTTAGAACTTGGAAGGGCGACTTTAACAGACTGTGTACTTTGCTTTTGATTGTATGAGCAACCCACTGAAGCTACACTACAAAGTTAAAAAATTTGGCTAAATGTATACCCAGTAGCAGTAACAGTGGTAGCCCAATGATAAGGCACTTACTTGAATAAGCGAGTAATGCAGGTTCAAATCCGGGTCTCTCACCTCAGATATTTTCATGTGAAGGAAAACATCGTGAGGAAACCTGTATGCTTGAGAGAACCTAGCAAGTTTTCGGAATGTGAAGACATATTGTGAGTACATGTGTAGTCCACCAACTCACACTAGGCTAACATGGTAGTCTATGGCTTGATCCTCCTGGTATTGAAGTGAAGTCCGTGCCAGTTTAAAAAATAAGTGCGTGTGTACAAAGTACACATGTCAGAAGTAAAACTTCTTTGATAAACTAATTTTTAAATCTCGTTTATATTTATACTAAATAACCCCGTCTAAGCTCGTTGAGAGAGGGAGATGGCGCCACCACACCCACGAGTTCGACAGAGTTAGAAATGTCACTGACTCGCGGTGGGCGAAATCTAAATAATGCTAACTCTTCCCTGTCTCGGAGTGCCTGGTACTATGGACTTATTTTTTCGTTTCATCCAGTTTGAAATCACAACGATTCTAAAGAAGTTTTATTTCAAAAAAGGGCTGAATACACATACCCAGTAGCATCTCCACGGACAGACACGGCGTCCCCGACGAATATGAGGTCTCTGTGCCTCTGCAGCCAGTAGGTGAGCGCGGCGGCGGCCAGCGTGGCGGCGGCGCCGGCGGCGGCGGCCACGCGCGCGCCCGCGCCCGACGCGCGCACGAACACGCGCGCCGACATCGCCTGCCACACTGACTCCGTCCACGTTGAGAACTCGCCCGATGACATGTCGTAGTCTGTTTATAAAAAAAAATATACATAAATGGTGTCGTGGGACACCAGGTAGGAACGAAGTTCCTTCGGCTAATATAGAATCGACTCAATTTTATGTAGGTTTTCTTGATTTTTCTCTTAAATTTTGCTGATTAGTTTTTATTTAAGTACAGGAAAGTCTTAAGAAAATTCAGTATTTTAGGAATTAATAAATAACGTAGAATAAAAAAAATCGTAATTCAAATTATCAACTAAAAGAAGTAACAAAATATGTCTCTTTATTTTTGTTTGACAACATAAAATTACATAGAAATAGAAATAATTACAAAAAAAGTTTATTATTATATTATAAGTAATAGAGAGAGAAGGGATGACAGAACGAAAAGAAAGAGGTATTATACACTACTCGCTTGTGTATACAACTGTCGCGCCTGCGCACGTCTCATTTGACGGTTTTATTCCACGGACTTTTTCTTACGGTTTTACTATCACATTTTTTTCAGTTCGGTCGCGCAGCAAAATCCAAGCCTGCCGTAAGGAACTTCGTTCCAACAAAAAAAAAAATTATTGACTCAAAATTTTTACATAAAAACTAGTCGCAAGTGCACCTGTACTAGGTGTGAACCCGTATTACTGGGTGCCCTGCTCATCCACCTAGACTATAAAGTCAAGAATATTTTGATTAATCTTTAAGACAGAGGCAGATTTAAATGTTCAGCAAAGTTTAATCTTTAATTTTTTTCTTTAAATATGAAATGGTTTACATTTGAGTATATAAATAATACATATTTGGCAAATTAAATTATAACTTCACTACCGAAAACTATTGTTAAAAAGCTAACATTTAACATTAGACTATTATTATTGTTAGTTTACAATCTTAATGCCAATAAAGCACGTTTCATTACAATAGGACAAGCTTCTAACCTGGTTTAACAAAAGCTGGACTGACAGCTTGACTGAAGTTCATTGTAGTCTGAATACATATACCACTGTTGTTCCAGCCTTTCAGCCAGTAATAAGAAAAGCCCTGAAATAACACAAACAATAAGAATATATAATTGTCCATTTAAAACAAAATATTTATTTATAACCTGTAACAATATTATACACATTGAAGAATACATATAAAAAATAAAAATATTGAATATAACAACGTAGTAGCTCATAGTATGACCGAGTTGGACCTACCACTACCGTTGTCATTTATGGAACCTCTCAGTGGACTCACCTTATTGCAAGCGTGTCTAGTTTGTGGAGACACATCTTTGTCATTTGTATGGGATTACGTGACAGAGTAAGCGCTTTATTAACTTTTCTCCGCGGATAGAGTATATGGCCTGAATACACCGAATCCGTCATCGGCCGAAGTTTGCTCGGGCGATGACGGCCGAACTTGGACGATCGAATCAAACACTTGTAAAAGAAAGAGCGCGCGTACACAAACACGACCTTCATCGTCCGACGACGCCCGAAATCGGCAAATTAACCGTCGAGTCTTAACTTGTCGGGATTATGGTAACTGGTATACACGTCCGAATTACTGGCCCGGGTGGTTCTGTCTGCAATCGGTCGACAAAATCGGTTTTGGTGTATACGAGTCATAAATAGATAAATTGTAATACAATATTGTTACCAAATATTTTTTTGAAAAGAGCAACTGTTGAGTTTCTCGTCGGTTCTTCTCAGCAGAACAGCTTTCCGAGCCGGTGGTAGTTTACTCACAGACTTACAGACTGACTTTTAATTTTGATAATGTAAAAATGACGATTCAAAAGAGCTAGTAAAAGTCTATTTGAATAAAGAATAATTTGATTTGATTTAATAAGAGGAGCTCACCTCGTGGTCGTACTTGTCGCAGGCGGGTCGGGCGCGCGGCACGGGCGCACCGGTGAGCAGCGCGAGCAGGTGGCCGGCGTAGAAGGCGGGCGCGTTGGAGAACGCGGCCACGCCCACGTACAGCGGCGCGGCGCGCGCGGCCGGCGTCTCGTCGCCGCCCGCGTAGTCCGCCGCCGCCAGCAGCCGGCACGCCTGGCTGCGCAGGAAGCAGTACAGCATCTCGTCCACCTGACACAGTCACATTGGGAATTTGTGACTTGCTTGGGAAACTTTAATAGAATTTGAACATTGACGTCTTCAAAATTTTTAGCAGTTCAGTACATAACAAAAAAGTTTTTTTGAAGTGAAACTTCTTTAGAATCGTTGTGATTTCAAACTCGATGAAACGAAAAAATAAGTCCATAGTACCAGGCACTCAGAGACGGGGAAGAGTTAGCCTTAGTTAGATCTCGCCCATCGCAAGTCAGTGACATTTCTAAGTCTGTCTAACTCGTGGGTGTGACCTTCGCGCCATCTCCCTCTCTCAACGAGCTAAGACGAAGAGAGAGAGAAAAGAAGGAGTTATTTAGTATAAATATAAACGAGATTTAAAAATTAGTTTGCCAAAGAAGTTTTACTTCTGACATGTATACTTTGTACACACGCACTTTTTTTTACATTTTATAACGTCATAAGTCAATAAAAAAACGTTCCCTAAGCACACCGATATTTTCATCGCATCACCAACGATTCGCGTGTATCTTACTCACCAAATGAGCAGAAGCAGTAACATTTCCAGAGTAGGGTTCGCCAGTGACCTGTTGATACAGCGTGTACGCTAAGGAAGTCGCTAGACGAGCTATCTTTATTTGCGCTTCGGTATCATTCATTATGCCTTTAGAAAGAAGTTCCGACGTAGACAAAACTGAAAAAAAAAACATTTTTCGAAATCTGAGTGCAGTATTTTATGATCAATTAAATTTTTTTTAATTACTTTTTTACTGTACAGTTGACACAATGAAGTTTACGGCCTTAAAAATATTTAGTATCCAGAACCAATATAAAACGATATTATAACATTTTTTTTTAGTTTAATTAGCAAAATTTATAAATAATAAAAGAAAAATAAGAAATATTTAAGTGAAATACTCACATTTACCCTCGCTATCGATACTTATATTGTGGTACACGAAACCAATAGACTCATGGTCGTCCAAAGCAGACTGATAGAACTTATTAGTGAATGTTTCATTAAAGTCCACTAATAGTACCTCTGGAAAACCAGCGTCCGTTTCATTTCCGTTTCCAAGTATACGTCGAAACGAGTGCAAGGAAGATGGCGGCAAATTAAGATTAAATACGGCCTCAACTGTCATGTTGTTTTTGTTTGTATTAGTTAAAATTTCTACGAGAAATTCACGAACCTGTAATCAAGTTATTTTATTTATTTTGTAACAATACATTGTATTTTTTTTCTTCTATTCTTGGACAATTTCCACCATAAAATATTATAATGTTATTTAAAGAAAAACGCTAAGTTCACAAAATTACTTAGTAAAAATCTTCAGTCTTCACTTCATACGTTGACTCATTGATATATATATAAATTAGTCAGCAGTATCAATTTATGCAGCAATTCTTAAAAAAATATTCAAGTTTCTGCTTAAATGTCCGATTGGAAACCGTAAGCTATATTATGCTTTAATGGATATAAAATTATAAAACTTACCTTTGAAGGTAATATACCTCCAGATGTCTGATCGTATGGAGCGTATGCGTACAAAGGCCAAGTAGCGCTGTCCTTAAATAACTGAAGAGAGCCTCCAATTTGTCCAAGTTCTATGTGCAAGTCGATGTCATTAGGGGACAAGGGCGATATAGGGGGCCACGCTCGTCTCGCGATGTCGTACGCTACACGCTGGGATCCGATATAATCAAATGATTCACCGTTGAACAATGTCCAGAGCACGTTTTTATCTGTAAATAACACAAAATATTGTTCATATGTTGGAAATAAAACAAATCTATAAAATAAATACACAAATAAAAATGAAGTGTCTGTATGTAATATCAAAATAATAACTTTTATTATATATATAATAATTTTAAGAAAAAAAAGAAATTCAGAAAGAAAAGGTAGGTTTCACGAAAAAATAATTGAACCTTGGCAACTCTGAAAGTGTTAAGTCGCTCAATATAAAATTATTTTCTTACCATATTTGTCCATATCAGCAACAGGAATCATTTGCGATAGAGCGGTGGCAGCGACCATTTCCGTCACCATCCCCACTACAGAGCTAGCTGCACCAGGCGCTATGCCTGCAAATGACATGTAATAAAAATTCGGCCAAGTGCGAGTCAGACTCGCGGACCGAGGGTTCCGTACAAACCTGTACGGAACGGTGTATGAGTAAAGGGGTAATAAGTTTAAAATTATTAAAAATATTTTTATTATATCATGTAACTAAAAATTTATGCTTTTCGCAATTTTTCCTTTATCTGTGTTATAAGACGTTGCTTCGTACCAAATTTCAAGATTCTGAGTTCACGGGAAGTACCCTGTAGGTTTTGATTCCCTTGCGAGTGTCGAAAATTTGCGGCATAAACGGGAGTATCTTTTGATCGCGTTGACTTAGAAGTTTGATTTTTTCACAGCTCCAAGAGACCATAGACTTGAGTATTTGATATGAATTTCAGCTTGATACCTCCACGCGTTCCTGAGAAAAAAGGTCTTGACAGACAGACAGACAGACAGACAGACAGACAGACAGACGGACAACAAAGTGATCCTATAAGGGTTCCGTTTTTACCTTTTGAGGTACGGAACCCTAAAAATGCGTGTGTATGTGTGTTTATTACTCCTTCAAGCTGACAAGGCTGGTCACAATTCGTATGAAATTTAGTGTTTCTTCTATGTTTGTACTACAAATATTTTCCTAGGTTTACGAATATCTGTGTTTGTGAAAATGTGACATTATAAATGAAACTATCTTTTCAGATCTCTCCCATGATCAAAATTGCTATAAAGCATTCGAGACGTCGGGAATCCAAAATAAAAATAAATCCGTGACAAAATTCGTAAAGAGTTTCTCATAGGCTACTGTCAGAAATCAAAGGACTCACCCGAATGAGTTAGTAGGTACAAAAGGTAGGTAAAAAAGATAAGGGAGATTAGAAGATTAAGTTTGTATAAATACTAAATAGCCGCTTTATTAAACTATGCAGAACCGTCTTAATCAATTTCGTGGAGATATTTTATATGAAGAGTTAATGCACTCGCTTGGATAACCGAGTGATGCGGGTTCAAATCTGGCTCTCACACCTCTAATATTTTCATGTGCGAATCATTTCTAACACGATTATCACTTGTCTTATGGCTACAATTAGTAACTGCGGTGAAAAAAATATATAATTCGTAACGAAATGGGCCCGGGCCATGGCCCCCTTAGCCCAATGGTAATACGCCCTTGGGTGATTTACCGTCACGTCCTCTTCACACCAATTTTTTTTTTCGATTAATCGCGCGATGGCAGGCAAACATGCCGCGTTCTTTTTACGTATCGCGAGCTATACCAAGCAAGCAAGTTAAGAAAAATAATTTTGAAAAGAATAAGTGAAACATACTCAGCATTGACAATAATAGCATACCTTACCTATTCTTTTAAAAACAATTAAAAATTAATCATTTTTACATGATATCAGTCAAATAGAAAATACTTTGCAGATAATCACAAATTTAAATGAATTCTTTTTATTATTTTTCTTAATCAAATCAATATTTATTTTACAATAGTTCAACAAACCATCAAATAAGGATGCAGAATCAATTCTTGCCGTAACTAGGGTGACAGGTCTCTTCTTTGTTTCAGATTCCTAAAACAAATGAAGCATACTTACATTTTATATTCAGTTCATAAAATATTTTTTTTACTTATGGTTGTTATTCTAAGTAAATTAAGATAATAACTTTTGTTTAAACATCTTCTTAATATTTTTTTAATTATTATTATTAAATGCATTAATTTGTGAACATGTATTTATTTCTATTTAATGCAGAAACTACTAAACTCATTTCCTCTATTCTAATTCATGTGATTATAATATATTCACATAAATAAAACTACAAAAATAACATTAAACAAACCTTTGCACGAGGAAAGAGTGAATAGTAGACATTGTAGTCACCGAGTGGGTCACATACTTTTGTTGAGGTCAACAGAGCAGAGGCAGCTGATCTATTTAAAACAGAAAATAAGTTTTTACATCTTAAATCATTGAATATCTATGCAATATACTAAAAAATTACTAATGAAAAAGTAGACTTTTACATAACCACAGAAGTAAAAAACAAACAGAAATTCTAAACTTACACATATACACACTAAAGGGTTTCAGCTAAAATGAAACAAAAGAATATTTTTCATTTATTTATATTAATGTAAAAACAGAATTAATTAATTTACTAACCTTCTCAGACATACAGCACTGTTGACAGCTGCATACATAAATGATTTTAATTGAAGTGAGCATAAAGGCTGTCCTTTTTGATTATTTAAATCTGAATTATATCTGAAATTTAATTGTAGTTAAATATGCAGTTGTTAAAAACATATCCAAAGATTAATTATTCTGCCTACTAATACCAATACCTTTGGAAACATTCTTTAATTTTGTCAATTTCTGTTACATGAGGTTGTGGCAAGAAAAAAATAGGAAATGGAATATCTCTTCTTATTAGATCTGTGCCTTTCTCATTCCAAACAATTCCATCATTATGGCTAGAGGAGCACTGACCTCCTGGCCCGACGGAATATTCATTTGGGCATTTAGACTCTTGACTGAAAGCATCTGGTCTAAAATAAAATATATACATAAACTTTAATAAAATTTCATAACTGTGTATCAAAATTATTAAAACTTTATATATAATCATTATCTATTACATATATATTAAAATAATACCTTATAGCTGGATTATCATACACTAATATCCCAGCAACATTTGCAGGGTTCTTCATTAATAACTCAATTATATCATAGAACACTACTGTGTTTACAATAGCCATGTAAGGCCCAGCAGTAGAATTATACACAAGCCACTCTGCATCAGAAGTGTTTTGAATCATATGTACCACTCCAACACCACCACTCAGTGAAGCTGAAAAAATATTTTAAATTAATACTCTCAAAGAATAATTCAGAGACTACCAAAATGATAAAATATTAAATGTGTTAGAAGACGGAAGTAGTAGTAGTTTCATGGTAAGGTATGAAGTTGTGTTATGGATACTAGATAGTACTATCATTCAATATATAACACTAACATGAACATCCTGCTTGATGTGTTCCATTCAACCTCCTAAAACATGCCGCCCCACCTTCAATGGTCGAGTATATTTGTTCGTGAAGCCTTTCACATAAGCTTACTGTAATAAGTTAAATATTATTATTAAAATTAATATAAAAACAATGTATCTAAAATACAATATAATTAAGAGCATATATAAAGCCGTAAAAAAATAATAACTATGCATAGCTGAAAAGCTTTAATAATTTTACGAAACTTATAGGTATTTAATAAAAATTTTTGTACCACTTATAAAAAGAAGAAATAACGAGCAAACATAATAAGTATCCATCTTCCACTATTTACTGCTATCTTAATTTGTTATAGTTTGAATCTTATTTGTATACTCATTTCGAAATAATTATTTCAAGAGAATTGGAACTCAAATAATCACTCGATAACAATTATTATAAAAGTATGAAAGTAACAAGTTACAAGCATAGCATAGATGAATAATAGAACAAAGTGAACAAACATGAAACATCAAATGTCAAACATGAAACAAGTAACAACGCAAATGTCAAATATGATTGTTGTTGTTTTTAAAATTTATCAATTATCCCCAATAAGGAAAGGCAAAGGACAATAGTCCATACAGCCTAGTCTAAATTTGACAAATATGAATGACTTATGACCACAGATTACTATATACTAGTCAAAGCTTATGACCGTAACTATTAACTAATATACATAATCTGTACGACAAAGGTTTAATGACATTAATATTTATTATATGGGTTGTAGTTTACAATCGTTTGGCAGGACGATGGCAATGAGGAAGGAGTGGATAAGGGTAGGGGAGATGCTCCCTATTATCCCTATACTACTCCCATTACAAGGTAATTCATAGTTCCTGAGAAAATAGACTTTGAATGTAGCACTCGTCAGCCGTTACCGCAGCACGCTCACTTCGCTCGCGTGCGTTGTGGTCATGTATCTTTTTTTTACATGCTTGGAAAATGCATTCACGCACACCACCTGATCCCGAGGTGGGTGTGGGACTCACCGGCCAGAAGGGCTGTCCTACCCACTAAAAACCAAGCCCCCCTCCCAGCGCCTAAGGTGGGACGCTGCAGGATCGCTTTCGCAATCAACTGCGGCGCCCCGGCGCAAGACACCCAAAGCCGCTCCAAGTCTACTCTGTTCTTATCACCGACACTCCCCCTCCTCTGCAGCCTCACTGACAACAGAGGACAGGGAGGGCGGCTTATCACCAACACTAACAAACAAACAAAAATTTGATATTTACGATGAAAGCACTTTCACACAAGTGCATAGAAATTAGAAACGCAGAACTAAATATGGCAGCGTTAGGATAGTTGACAAGTAGTTTCCATTTACGGCCGTAGCGTGACGATAGACTCAGGTGAATATTATTTTGTCTCTTTTTATCCCACCTAATGCAAGCGTACTATAGTTTGTCCATTTTATAAATGGTTTCTTGACAGCTTATCGTAAATATCAAGTGTGGTGGAGAGAACTAATAGAATCATAATGCCTGATTTGGACCGTGACATTGCATTTGATAATTTATGCACACAAGAGTTAATAATTAATATAACTGAAGACTCCTCATCGGACAAATCTAATATAAATGAGGATTCTGACGAATCATGTTAATAAAAAGAAATTAAACTATTTTAGTCGTTTTATTTGTATGATTATAATAAGAAGAAAGTAAAACTTTACATTATGTTATTAATATTTTAATTTATTGGTTTCAACTTTAAAATTTTGTTGGCTTCCTGATTAAGCTTGCTTTCCATTAACTTAACACAGAGGGACTCTGCGTTACATTGTGAAACACTGCCAAACACTGTGTAAAAGTTTAAATGAAACAGCTAGTTGTCTCGAAATAACACTAGAGCGCATCAATATCGCAAAATTATGGGCGTTGTATACCTAAATGCAAGTTCCTTGACAAAGTCTTGGCTCAATAATTTATAAACATAACCTTCCAATAAGTTAAAGAACTTTGACAATTTGCGGGCAAATAAATAATTGTTTTGTAATAATACTACTTTTGTTTAATAATAATTATTTGAACCAACTATAATTTAAAAGTAAGTAACGTTAATAATTACCTTTTTTTTTAATTCATCAATTAATGTTATGAAAATGAAGAAAGTTGGCTATTCAGTTGTAATTAAATATAATGTTTAAAAAACCAACTCAAAAATTGTAAATAATTTTTGGCTATAAAAATAAAACAATCACTGTAATTCACTTATATTTTTATTATAATTTGTACGTATTTCAATAAAATTATAGGCGAAACAAAAGTAAAAAATATTTCGATAATACTAGGATGCTTATAATTAATAATATAAAATATCATCAGTCAGTAGTTCTTACGGTATTATTAATCTTTGACATTACACCACTTTTTCGAGTATCAAACAGTGTACGGCTGTGTTCAACAGTGTCGTTGATGGAAAGCGCTTTATCGAGCACTGCGTTACACTGCGTCACTTTTTGTATTAATTGGAAAGCATGCTAAATAACATAGGTATTACACCTTATTCACATATTAGCATTTATTTCTTCTGATTATTTGTAATCTGTGGCACAATCGCAGTAATCGTTGTCGTTATGTGTGGCACACATGGAATTAGTAAGTACTTCGTACAACTGGAAAGCTTACTTCAATTATTTTGACATATTAAAATGAACCTTATCAATATGTGTTCAAGTACCTATTTTTTTAATTAACCTATATCTCCTTATAGAAGTGAGCGAGAAATCTTTTTCTTGGTGTGTCCCTTTCGCACAATTGCCATGTGAAATATTTAAAAATACAATAGTAGTAGATTCAAAATAGCCTTTTCCGCAGAAAACAATAAATTTAGGGCATGAATATTATATTATACGACATGTTTGTAAATAATGCTAAAGTATACTATCAATAAATGCAATAGCATGCAGGGCCAGGCTTTATATTTCACGCATTTCACGACATTTTAATGTTATGGGGAAGTTTTATAACTTTTCCGTTAGGCAACACTAGATACAATGGTAGCCATGGAATTAGTAAGGTACTTACTAATTCCATGATGGTAGCATAAATTATTCATTGCTAACAAATATCTCACAATGAGAATGTCGACTAATGGCAAAGATAAAACATTAAAGGTCATTGGCACATCTCGAGCTACTTTACGCCATATATTGCACATAACAATTTTGTTCAGTACTGTTTAATTGTAAAATGTCAACTGTGAAAATACAATATTTATTTGGTATTTAGAAGTGTTTTATTTATTTTAAGTAAGTATACATATTGCTTATTAGAGGATGAGACGCAAGAGTGGTGAGTGCTAGTGAATATACCTTTGGTTTTATTTAGATAGCTAGCATTAGGTACAAACATAATTAAAAAATTTACTTCAATGGACTAGGATCTTACGAGTCTTACTCTATAAAAACAGAGTAAATATAATTACCTACCTATTTTAATAAAATTCTGTGCTTTTCTGCTTCATTTTAATATTATTTAATTCCAATAATCGATATTAAACTGAATCTCGCCTCCTGTGATATACAGGTAAGACACTAGTTTGAAAGAGACGGACCAAGATTTATGACCTCTTTCTCGGTGCGTTTTTCGATACACAGTAAGCCTTCCAGTTGTAAGAAGTACTTACTAACTCCATGGTGGCACATCAATATGTATCAATATACTCTATGAATAAGGGTTACATTCTCTTTGAATAAGGGAGCGGTATCCGTCCATGAAGTACAATATTATTTGTATGACTCTTTAACTTTAACGGCCTAAGATAAAAAATTACATAGATTTGACATGCGCGTTCCCCAGAAAGGAACAGAGCTATAAGCGTAGTCTCCTTAATCTGTGGCTATAAGTACGTGCAAAAACAATGTTACCATGATACGATAAATTTTCCCCAATTTTTTGTTGTGAATAAAATATACATAGATACATTTCGAGTGGTGTGCGATAAAATACCTTGCTTTGATTTCATCTATAAGTTTGATTTCATCTATTAGTTTTTCGCGTCAGTTTAACTATTTAGATATGTTTTTTAGAATTCTTATATATTTTTTGTAATGCACAAAATTTTAATAAGAACTAAAAATTAAGACGTTTACTGTTTTTAGCGCCACAGCGCTCAAGGTCGTTGCGGGTGCGCCGGCGCGGCGCCGCGCCATTTTTATAACTGCGCTGCGCACCAGTGTTAAATCAATTTAGTTCATTTTATGTAATATAAAATTTTTAAGTATATTTATTATTTGATTGCTTTAACAACTGTATTTTAGTTGAACCAATAGATGTAGAGGGAGTGGGATAGGAAATAATAAAAATAAAATATTTTTTAAATCTTTTATTGTCCCTTAAGCAATACAAGTTTGTTATAAAAAATTATTATATATATTGAAATTAATATAATATAAATATCCAATGTCACTTACTAAACAATTGATAAAAAAAACTTACATGTATGAATAATTTTGGAAGTGCAAACTTATTAAAAACACTTTGAACCGAGTTCTGCGAAATAAATGACTCTCAAAATGCTTAGAGCACATGCGGGTGTACATAGTAGGCTTCCAATTTCGCCGTCCAGTAACACATTTCAAATATTCTCGTCTTTAGGGAACCTGAAAAAAACAAAGAGAACAATTTGACAGATATAACTACAAAATGTGGAATATGTTGGATATGATAACTTTAATAAAATTATAAAATTATGTATGATTAAACAATTTTTTTGCGATATTTTATGTGATTTCTTTACATGATTCGAATGGGGCGGCCATAATTGAGGCATCCTGTGACGACACATCTTAAACTACAAGGAGTATCGTATTATTGTGTTTAATATTTTGACTTATGATAAGCTAAATATCGGTATATAATACACATAATATGTATATAAAAAAATATATTTTCCCATGAAAACGGGTAATTTCTTTCACCTTTGAGTGGTATCCTTAAAAAGCTTGAAACCTGGCTAAATTGAAATTAAGCGTATAATGGCCGCCTTGATAGACTCTGATGACATACTTTATTAGTCGGTTAATACAACAAAAAGTAAACTTTTATATGTTATATTTAACTAATTTCACGTATTTTCTATACAATTTAGACAACTATTGAATATAACCTAACCGTATTTAGTATTTAAATACTTAATTACTTCGATATAGAAGGGTAATTTAGAACTTACATGTGAAACGTTATGTTTTCGATTTTTCGTTCACTGCGGCTTTAACAGCCAGAAACACAACACTGTACCATGATTATACAGTTTAGGGAATATCACTACATAAAACACTTGTATTTTATGCAATAACTTTGGTTCAAAACGATCTTTATAACACACTAGCTGCGCCCCGCGGTTTCACCCACGTAATTGCAGTTCCCGTGGGATTACAGGGATAAAAAGCCTATGTCCTTTCTGAAGGTCTTCTCTATCTGTGTACCAAATTTCATCGAATTCGGTTCAGTGGTTTAGGCGTGAAAGCGTAACAGACAGACAGACAGACAGAGTTACTTTCGCATTTATAATATTAGTTAGGATTAGGATAGTTAGGAAGGAAGTTAGGATTACACAAACACTACATTCATTTAACTCACTGTTTGTCACAAACGATACGTGTCAGACACAAAAAAACGGGTACGAAGACAAAGACAAAATAAACTATTTGCATTTCTCTCGCACTTAGTAAGCTCGTATTATCTATCTCGTTCGTCGCCACTATGGTTAGTACATGTCAAATCTATGTAATTCTTTATCTTAGTTAACGGCTTACCATTATATAAATACGAAACTTCGTGGGCGTGAGCTGTCAAAAAACCATTAATAAAATGGACAAACTATAAACCCTCATCACATCACTCGAAATCATATCGTATTTCATAAATACCATTTAATTGCACCTTAAACGGCGTGCGCAGTGCGGCAGCTCCAGTCGATAGCAACGCCGTTCAGCGGCGTTGACGCCAAACTTGGAAGCTTGTCTTGAAGAACCTTTTTCTGCTTGTTCCGTCCAGTCCACATATTAAGGAGACTACGTCCAGTCACTACTGCATGAAAGCTTCTTCTAAAGAATGCTGTAAGCATAGCTGGGCATTAACTCATTAATCCGTTAATCGTTAATTGACGAAGTTAACATTTTGATTAACGATTAACTTTTAAGTTAACTTAATAAAATGTTAACGAACTCGTTAACTTCCGTTACATTTTCTCAAGTCCGTTCATCGTTAATCCAGTACCTACTATTTACCAACACCGTAAAGGACTCCGTAAGTCATCTCCGTATCACCCTCACTCCCAGGACCCATTGCGCACAAGCAGACGTTTCGGGATCCCTTACGGGGGCCATGGAAAAGGGGGCCTTCGTTTTAAAGATGTAGACACTCTGACCCAGCATACAAATCCGGTTGACGGCCAGATTTGTGCCAACTGTGGCTAATCGTGAAGCGTGCGCGCACCTACCTATGCCGATGACACCTAGACTGTGAAGAAGTGGATATCACCAAAGCCAGACATAACCAAGGTTTCATAGAACCGGGCATAAAACCGCCGTCGACCGACATTGAGACAGTAAGCCACCATTACCCGCCGGAGATAGCGAAGTGCCTCTCGAAGAGTCCCAAACGGCAGGGTATTGAAGGCATTGAACTGAACCTCTAAAAAGCCCTGCCTCACTACCTCGAAACGCTAAGAAACTTTAAGTTCCAGAACCCAAACCAACAGATTTTATATGTAAATCATTAGCGCAATGATATAAAAATTGCAATTTTAATCACTTTAACGGATTAACGATTAACGTTAACTTGCGTTAAATCTTCCGAAATGTAACGCTTTAACGTTTAACGAAGTTAACTTTTATAAGTAACGGATTAGCGATTAACGAGTTAATTATTTATTTAACGGTGCCCAGCTATGGCTGTAAGCTATCCAAATTCTGCGCTATAGACTTTTAGACATAAAATTTAAATTACACAAACCTGGATGGACGTACCTGGGATTTATATCGCTATAAAAAACGCACCACAATAGATATAAGTATTACAGCAAGTAGATTACATTCTACTGATAAACTTACTATTATTTACTGTCAGTACCAGTCTTTAATTAGACGAGCCTTCAGCCTTCATGTATCTTTAACTTAATATGGCAACATTGCTTAGTTTTTGTAATGTCTTTTTGTTGCTTCTTGGCATAATATAATATTACTTTTCTCTATGCTTCTTGGCAAGTTGGCACAGAGCAAAGACTACTATTGTATAACGGAAACAGAGTAGGTACTCCTTGGGTCGGCCATTTGTAACAGCCACAGCTGAGATTCACTTAATCAAATATCGTGTAATCTGCTCATAGTTCTATAAATTCTTATGTATATAATTCTCAAAATAAATTCATCATGGTAGAAAAGGGTGAAATAAAGGTATGTATGCCATGAAAGTCATTAATGATAAAATACGTACAAACTTCCATTGTTTCAACCTTGTCGGTTGGTCGATATTTTTTATACGTGCATAAACGTGTCCTTTTATTAAACCGAATTGTTTTTATATATTTGGCATATTAAGGGCTTATTTAAAAAAAAATTATAATATTTTTTTAAATCAATTTTAGTTTTTTCGAAGTTAGTAGTTTATTTTCTATTAACAAATTATTACTACCTGTTTGTTATTCTTCTTTCGTGGTAATTTTAAGTTTCTTTATTAAATACTTTGTCTTTATTTAAATTTATTATTGTGATAATTTATTTAATAAGTTGGCAATTAAACTAGCTAATTCTTTAATAGGTATTTATTATTTTATTTAACTCACTATAAATTGTTTTTATGAATTCA
This sequence comes from Boloria selene, assembly GCA_905231865.2. Lineage (NCBI taxonomy): Eukaryota > Metazoa > Arthropoda > Insecta > Lepidoptera > Nymphalidae > Boloria > Boloria selene. The sequence goes on from HG993133.1 coordinate 8,715,427, forward strand.
CTTAAATATACGTTCTAAACTTTATACCTATTATTTATATAATGCATGCGTATACTTCAGGTATATTTTGTTTTTTACTCATATTTATTTTGTAAGAAAATTATTTAGAATAAATAATTTACTTAACCTTCAAATTTGAGATTAAATGTTCTTGTGATTGTTATAACAAGGTCTTTATGCATACTTTATATTCAACTCACATAATTTACACTTTATTTTCAGTGAATAAATGTTTTTGATATATAATATACATAAAAAATAGACCTCAAAAAATATAATGAACTTTCTATACTTGTGGGTACATGCTAATTTATTGAAATTTTTATTAAGACATTAAAGCTATTTCATATACATGATTTTATATATAAGATAAAATAATACATTTATTTCTATCATTTGAAAATTACAGGGATAAATTACAACATTAATATTTTAATATAAGCTCTAAATGCCTTTCAAATGATTATCATTAGTTTAAAAGGTATTTACTTTTCACATTAACAAATAGATTAATTTGATAATGTATGTTGTTAATTTTACAATGTATCAATAAAAAATATTGAATACATAATATGTAATATGTATTTCTGGGAAAGATAAATTGAAAGCAAAAAAAATAATAGTATCTTTTAGTGAATTAGATGTCTGTCTATTATCTATTAATAAATAAGCTACTGTGCTTAACATACCCTCGGCTAAATATAATTAAGTTGCCTTGCCAAATAAAAAATTTGAACTACATTTTCCACAATTCATAAAGCTCCCCATTTGCCTTTCGACCCATGAATAGCTCCAGCACCCACTAGGGGTCAATACTGCACCATGCAGAACCTATGATCTTGCTGTTTCAGTTTGACAGTTACAAATACAATATGTAGAATCACAAAGATTGTTATAATTGTATATGTTTCTCACATTTATAATATATTTTCTTTTCAACATCAACAGCCAGAAACGTTGCTGAATTTGGATGATTTACTACAATGTCCTGTGTGCTATGAGATACCATCAGGCCAAATATTTCAATGCAATGAAGGTCACCATGTTTGTGGCAGATGCAAAATGCGCTTGGATATGTGCCCTGTCTGTCGTGCCCTTTTCTTTGGTACACGCAATTATGCTATGGAAGAATTAATAGCAAATTTTAGAAAGCTTCGGGCCTTTGTAAGTACATATCTTTAAATTATATTAAATCTCAGAAATATAAATTTACAAAAATAATATCTTTCTTTCTTGTTAATTGGGAACACCCAATGTTAATCAGGAAATGCACATGCAAGTATGCAGGTTGTGTGCTGTTTATATGCCTAAATGTCATATCACCTGCATACTTTAATGTGGTTTAGTGCTCACTGGGAAAACAGTACCCACCAAAACTCATTGGAACCTCCACTGTCTTAATAGAGTGTAGCAGGATATCTTATACTTTGAACCAACACCCCCCAACAGCAGGTCTGCCAAAGCAACAGTGATATTCCCTCAAAAACATGATTATTTAACATTCATTAATAATTATATATTACATATTATGCAAAATATTTTTGTGTAGTTAATGATATAATTTGTGTCATTTTAGAAATTGGGCACCAAAAGTCAAACGGGCTCAGGCTCAGAAAGCACCACTCCAGCTAGAGAAGTTGCCTCAGAGGAATGTGAAAATGACAACAATGAAGATGCTGAAGAAAATAATCCTAATATTTTGAATGTATGTAACTATAATATACTAATTTTATCTATTTGTTATTTAATCTCTATTAAATGTTAAAGCTCTAAAATATCCAATTTTACAGCAACCTACTCAGGCACCACCACAAGCATGTAAAGGTCTGTTTCGTTGTTTGTGTTGTAAAAATGGCAATGGAGAAAGGTTACCAGCAGCTAGATTACTCAACCATCTTCGTTATTTTCATTCTCCAGATCTGCTTGAGGTAAATATTTATTTTTAATGGGAATATGTCCAACTTCAGTATATTGATATTGACACATGCTTGATGTGTCAATTCAATATTGTGACACTTGAAAGTGTTTGTGAGATTTTTCACATTTAATAATAATTTCATGTGCCTATCACATTTTCAATATAGTAACTACTTGTATGGGGAGGGCATGCTACATATAAAAGATCTAGCTTATGATAAGTGTATAAAGTTCTCTTATTCTCGCATTTAGCTAGCCTGGTGGACATTGGCCACCCCATGGAAGGGGTTTACCCCTTGCATTATGGGGAGGCCTTTTAACATACATCCAATGTTGCTTTGCTTAGGTAAATAAAATGTATCATAATTTATCTGTTTATTTTCAAGTTATTTCTATTATAACTACTTACTTCTTATAACTTTGACCTAGAATACAAATACATTTCATGGAATCTATTTTTTTAAATTAATTACATACATCATATTATGTTATATGATAATCAAATTTGGTTCCCTTACATAACCTAGCATTTTTGCTTATAAAATAAATATTTGGATAGCAATGAATATATAAATTTAAGAGCTTTAACAAAAAACCTTTTTCGCAAATTCAAATGCAAAATTCACATTGTTGTTGGTTAAGTTGTGTACATATAACATATCACCTAAAAATCACATTAATTTTAGGGTCGATCTGAAAATGGAGAGTATTTACAAGCTTGGCAGTTTTCTACAACACCTGGCAAAATTGTGACAGCAGTGAGAATATCTGACATGGGCATATTCTTTTTGACAATTGAATTAAATAGTAAGTTAAAAAAACATATGAGATTTCTTTAATTTTATTGAGTTATTCTATTTACTATATTATTCTATTTACTACATGTGAAATTCAATTACATAAGTTTAATATATTATGTACCTACATAATTTTATTGGCATGCTGTCTGTCATTCTATGTTTGCTCAAATTGAAAGCTAATTACCACCGTTTCTGGTATAAGTTACAAAGAAGCATTCTTTGTTAAATAAGGTAACACTTTCTTAGGTTTACGCAAATATTTGACATTATAATTGAAACTATATTTTCGGATTTTGTCGCGGATTTATTTAGATTTTTTGGTTCCCGACGTTTCGAATGCTTTACAGACAGTGCCTATGGATTTTTTGTAAATTCCCTCAATTTGAATTGCCCTCAAAATGACACTTAAGTATAATTCGCGTCATGTAAAAAGAACGCTGGCTGTCAAATTGCGCAGAGGCGATTTATCGGCCAATTTGGTGGTAAGACGCGGGGTGCGGGGCGGTAATGCACGCGTCGCATGCTTTTCGGCTCGCTATTGGTTTGTCAGTTTAAAATACCATCGCGCACACAAAAGTTATTAATTACGAAATGATTTTATATAAAAAATAGTGAAAAAATATTTTTGTCCTATATTGATTTATAAAGAGAGAGTCTGATAATAATGCAGTGAATAATTAAAAAAATATATATTAAACGAATTAATTTAATTTTTTGTAAGTAGATTAAACATTCTACACTGATTCAAACATATTTTATTACTTAATAGAATTCTATTTAATGTCTTTCTATCTAATATATTTTTCATTGTACCTACCAATAATCAATATACATCGTGAGTGAAAGGCTAGTTCAAAAATAAAAGAATAGGCTTAGGAATTTCGTATGCGAATGTACCGATGCGCAAACACACCCCCCACTTTCTTCCAGCGTTCTTTTTACGTGACGCGAACTGTACCTACTTTATAAAATTATACATTTTAATTCTGAACATTTTAAATTTTAAAATATTCTTTATTATAACACAAAATACATATTTTAATAATACCAACACTACATTTTATTACTTAACAAAAACTTAAATATTATAAAAAATTGTTATAATTATAATTATAGTAGCTAAAAATAAGTTAATAATATTGCCATATTTATAATATAACTAGCTGACCCGTGCCCACTTCGTTGGGCATAATGTTAATAATCCTTTTTTAGTACAGAGTGTTTAAATAATTTAAATTATTTTATTAATATTAAAAATTAAAAATTAAATTATCTATACTAATATTAAAAAAACTACTTTTTGTCACTTAAATATAAAAGTTAGACATATGCCGTTGACTTTTTTGAAGGTATTTTTAAGCTCCACATCTTTTCTCTAGAACTCAAAAATATATCTTTCATAGTTAAGGCAGCGTTCGTAAGAAACGCCTTCATTCAACCGTTTTTTCTCCGATTCACTTTGCAAAATGGAGTACCACGTAAAAGCCTTTTTATTTTTCGGTTTTTTATATAACCTATGACACTCAGCAATAATTGCTATTGGTGAAAGAATTTTTAAAATCGGTTCAGTAGATCCCGAGATTACCCCTTACAATTTAACAAATAAACAAACTTTACTTCTTTATAATATTAATAATAATAATAATAATATAATATAATAATATAATAATATAATTAATATAATATATAAATATATAATATATAATATATAGTAATATAGTATATAGTAATATAGTATAGATTCAAAATTAAAAAAATTAAAATGTTCAGGATAAGGATGTATAATTTTGTAAGGTACTTGGTGCCATTTTGGATTCTTTGTAAATTGTGGGTTGCCTACACTTTTTTTGTTTTTTTTCTGTAACAAATATATAAACCCCTGAGACGTCAAATACCTTAGTCTCTCCCGTGACCATGATTGCTGTAAAGCATTCGAAACGTCGGGAACTAAAAATCAAAATAAATCCGTGACAAAATCCGAAAAAATAGTTTCATTTATAAGTATGGTAATGTTTACATAAAGCATAGGTTCTAATAAATATTTTGATTGTATTTCTTTAGATGACGCAGTCTGTGCGTGGCTGACTATGGCCGCTGCGCCCTGGGTAGCTCATGCGTTTAATTATACTGTTACCATTTGTGGTAATGATCGTGAAGCAATATTTTCAGATTGTGTAAGTATGAATTAGATAATCAAAACTAATTGTGGGAAATTCATTTGATTTTATTAATATTATATTAAAATTTTACTTTCTCTGATTTAGGTATGGTCTGTGAGGTCTTGTGAAGGTTCCTTAAAGAAACGTGGTCACTGTTTGGTCGTTAAAGAAATGGATGCTCGAGCGTTGATGGCACCCGCAATAATCAGCGGCAAGCTTTCCGTGCGACGCACCCCACTCGACCAGCTCGCTAATCAATCGCAGCCGCGAGCAGTTCTCAGAATTGCAAATAGAGGCAACAACAACATGCCAAGAGTTCTGGAACCTTCCTTCCTCGAGGATTTACAAAATGATGTGGAACGGTTGTCCAGAGCATTCGAATCTTTGGGTAGAGAAACAAGTGCCTTAGTAGTACGCTCCGAAGCACTGGGGCATGCGAGAAACGAACAAGAGACATATCAGGACAACCACGAACCTGAGGTTGAGCCTCAGCCAGAAGAGGGGACGCTTATATCCTTGTCTCGGAATGCTCGCAGGCGCATGCGCGCCAGGCTGCGCGCGGCTCTGAGCGAACCCGTGCCGCCGCCTGCCGCCGCCCCCGCCCCTGCGCCCGCGGCCGCGCCAGTCTCCACACGCAATCAGAATAGAGAATGGAACCTCTCCGAGCATAGACATGCCTTCCCCGCGCTCCGACCTCCCCCTTCCCCCGCAGAGGAGCCGGAGAGGCCAACCATGTCTCCCCCCGTCCCCCCACCTTCCTCCTCCACGGGACCCTCTCAGGTACAACCACAAGCGGGCAATGGTCCCCGTAACAAGAAGAAGCGCCGCCATCGCAGATAAGCGAGAGTTACATTTTAGTGTATTTGATAAGTACATATAGGCCAGTAAAAATACCATTTTACCTCGCACTAAATTTATGATCCAATTTTTCTGTTTTTATAAGATTTAGGATCACTTACTGAGTATACAATCAAAAAAATCTGACAGATTCCGGTGAAGCTTCAGGCGCTATCTTGATTAAAAGTTTTTGGCTATAGCTCAAAAAGTATGGACATTAGAAAAAAAACATAAGAAATAGAAGTTGTAGGAAATAAATTAATCCTTAAAAATGGATAAATGCATTTTATTGAGTAAATGAAATGACAATAGTATGAGAGTAATTGGTCGAAATAGAAAAAACGGTTCATTAAATGGGCCATAAATCATAAACAGTAAATTTCAATAAAATAGTTTACAAGGCACAAAAAAGATGCAAAATTTTATTCTCTACAATAATGGTCTCAATTAGCACTTAAGTGCAGTTTCCGAGATATAGGCCAAAAATTTTTTTAAGATGGCGCCTGAAGCTCCACTGTAAGCTTCAGCATTTTGTAAATTTATACTCAGTAAGTGATAAGAAAAATTGGATGCGAGGTTGTGCTAAAGAAACATCTATTTTTACTGGTCTAATAATTGCAAATCATTATGTAATGTTATTTGTTACTGTATGTTAGTGACTCGACTGATTCCTCTGGGGTTTCCTATTATGCATGAACTGTTTTGTTTATTGTAAATATTTTACGTCTTTTGACAATGCAATCTTTGCTAGTGCTGTGATAAATAATGTGTGCCGAGTTCATACGACATACAGTTAGGATGCTACTTAAATATTTCATTGTTTGAAATATCCCCAGAGTGAGTATTTCTGGTTTAGGAACGAAGTATATAAATGAATTTTAAAGAATTTAGTTATATTATTTCATAAATAATGATTAAATACAAGCATTTGTATTATTTTAATTGAATTTTGTCCGATAAATTATGTATTGTACCTTATTAGTAATGAAGTGGAATAGGCTATTGGAGTAATAAATATAGATCTGCTTGTTTATGATCATTGTAATCACTAATTCTTATGTAGAATTATTATGTTTACTAAAGTGTTAATCATTTACTAATAAATAGTGTTAATTACAATAAGGAATTACACAAATAGTACTTTTATTTTCCTTTCATCTCTCAAATTAGGGGCCATCCATAAATTATTAGAACTTTTAGACCCCCAACATACCTACCCCCGGCCCCCCGTCCTTGTCACAGGTTGTCACAGTTTTAGACCCCCACCTGATGTGACATCAAAAATTTTTCAAATTAAAGCATGTATTTAAAAATAATCAAAAGAAAACAGTTATTTTCATTTTTTCTTATTATTATTAAATAATCTTTAATAAAATTAACATAAAATCAAATATAGCAGAAAGAACAAAGTACTAGTTAAGAAACAATAAGCAAAGAATTATGTTAATTAAAGATAAAAACTTAATCATCTTGTTTCGTGTTTTGGTATTTTAAATTTTAACATGTGACGTCACAAAGCTTTTGTCCCACCCCCTGCCCCTTGTCAGACTATGTCACATTACGGTGATACACGCCCCCCCCCCCCCCCATTAACGTGTGACGTAATTTATGGATGGCCCCTTGTTATCATCCTCTTAAATGTACAGAAAATTAAAAGTAAATCCAATTGGTCTAAAATACGATGCCATGTAGAGTTTCTATTATTGCAACATGCACAAATATAAATGCGGTGTTCATTATTTTGTTTGAATTAGAACTTCTGAACATATTGTGAGCTGTGTATACAGTATGTATCAATATACTCTATGGTATACAGTATAAGACAGCAAAACTCAGGGCCGGGTGTGAAACTCGCCTACATTATCGTAATTCAAAAATAGTCGTACAAACTAACGCCACCTTTTGGACGAGGAAGGTGAATTCGGGATGAGATATTAATATATCAAAAATAGATGGCAGTAGCAGTCGAGAACTTTTGCTAATATAATAAATTTAAATAATTTTTCAAAAGGAATTTTATTTAATTTAATTTTATATTAAAATTTAGGAATATTATAATAGAAAATTATAAGAACCGTATAATTTATTTTAACATAATATCGCCCCGCGATGTGGTTCGGGTTTGCTTGTTTTTAAATATTACGTGTTCTTTATATACTTTATAATTGATAATCTGTGTATTTCCTATTGGTCAATTTTAACAAATTAAGAAAACTCCTTTGTTACTTGCACAAATGTCACATTGCTATTGGTGGAAAATTACATTTATCATACTACTTCTAAGATTAACTACAAGATGACGCCACTAGATTTTCTTGCCAGCTTCTCAATACTAGATGGCGTTTTACGAAAAACATGACCATTCTAGAAAGAGTGTGATCATGTATAATTGTCATCTTAAATTGAAACCAGGTACGGCATAAATTTAAAACACACGTAGCATAAAGCATTTCAATTTTGTTTTCTCTTACTTGCGTCTACAAAAGGTAAAAATATCTGGAATTATAATTATTTTTTAAAAACATTTTTTTAATTATAGGTCTGTCTGTCTGTTTGTTCCGGGTTATCTCTGAAACGGCTGGACCGATTTTGACGAGACTTTCACTGGCAGATAGCTGATGTTATAAGGCGTAACTAAAGCTTACTTTTAGACTTTAGTACTTTTAGTACTAAAAAGTTTTAGTTACTTTTAGTACTTTTTAGACGACTTCAAAAAAGGAGGATAACTATATTTTAGTTTTTTTTTAATACTGACGCTAATATTTTCGAATTTTGTTATTACTCGTATATTCTCAACAAGTTTTTAAATTATAATTATTATGTTATAGTGCTAAGTTAAAGACGTTCACCTTGTCTAAAGGAGAGGGGGTGCAGTTTCTTTCTCACTTGGCCCACTTCGGTGGCTGCGATCACAAGATGTTGTGATCGCAGCCAGCCGACGCTGAAAAACGAGCGCACAGCTAGGATCACGGAACAAACATATTACATACCACAGTTAGCATCCCTCCCGTCCCTTCGCAAACATTTCATCACTCCGACGCTACCATAAGCCAAGTAAGATGAGATCATCGAACAATGCACGCATGTGCGCTTACGCAAGAACTCACGATGGTGTGCTCCAAATGACTCATCGCGTTGTGTCACACGCAGGTGCAACGACCATGAATCACCACTTGTAGCCACGGGCTACAACACATCAACCTGAAGTTATTATTACGCCGCCGGCACCCGCCATGGACACTTCTCCACCCGAGATCTTATTCTTCGGACGCTATGGATGGTACAACTGCATCTATAAGACATCTCCGCTAACTGCAGTGTGAGCGGCACTGCCGAGTGGAAGGCAGCTCAAGCTCCGCCTCCTGTAATCTTAGAGTGCGGGGCCGGGATGACTACTTTCACCAAGGCGCTTCAGAATTCGTTAAAGAAATCCGGCAATGCAGACCAGGCTGTATCTTTTTAGCCATTCTGACAAACACGCGACACACGGCAGCGACCACTCGGCCTACTACTAGGTAGCTTGCCCGCAATTTAAAAAACCAAATAAGTAAAAAGAACGCAGGCATATCAGGCTGAAGACAAAACCAACAACCATACCAGCTGTCTTGGTCATCTTTAAGAGTGCGGGCACCTCTCGGCCCCAGCAAACAATCCTTTCGAAATGCTCCTGCGTAGAAAGCGGGGCGAAAAAAAGCGGAAATTCAAGCTCATACCAGCAACAACTAACGCAACAACCAACACAGGGTTCTCTGTTCTATATAAAAAACACGTTTGGCTCTTTCTGCGCCAGCGGTCGCGGGTTCCAGTCCCGCTGGGGGCATTCATTTGTTGAGCATGAATGTTTGTACTCCAGTCATGGGTGTTAATATTTATAATTATATGTGTGTATTTAAAATTCATATGTGTAGTATATCAACTATCTAGTATCCGGAAAAAAAGCCTCGTAGCTTACCACGGAACTAGACGGTGCTGTTGTTATAATGTCCCTACATATTTATTTATTTATTTATTTATTTAAGCCCCAGCTACTAGTAAACTCAGCGACAGTGAAATAAACAAACCTTTCCCTCCTACTATTCAAGAGGTAAAGAAACTTAAGTGACAGTAGCTCCAACTCCGACTTCAGCTCCGCCAGCACTAACCACCGCACCATTCTTCAGATTCTCAACTCGAGCAAGTAGCATGACCTTTCAATTTTATGGCATCTGCTACACCAATCATCCGTCAAGCCGCACCGAAAACTTACCAATAAACCTCAGTCGTCTAGCATACACTCGTCCGTCGTAAAAATACTGGGAAACGATTGACGTTGCGACTGAAAAAACTCCCTCACAACCCTGAGGACGTCCTTAAGGATTTCAATTGCAAACCCCACTGAAGTTTCTCTGAATTTTCACTGAAATTCTACAACGAATTATGTTACTCCTTTGTCAAGGATAGTCTAAGGATAATGTATTAGAACGCATGCGGCCTTAGAAACAAAATAAATCACCGTCGTTGGCTCCTTAAGGAAAAATACGATGCCACCCTGATCTGCGAGACACTTCTAATCTCAACAGACAGAGCAAACCTCCCCGGCTACCTACCGTCTACTGACAAATTGACAATACAACTTAGCGAGATACTGTAGAATATTGGTATTGGTATGACGGAACCTCGTCCACCAGTTATTATTATTTACTTTAACTGCAACGGGTACAACATTTAGACCTTGAAGTCGCGGGATTCCTCAAATTATGCTGAAAACACTGCAAACGCCTTAGGTTCAGACCATATACCAGTGCTACCATCTCCAGCCATGTGCCATCTCGCTACCTCCTCGCCACCACATGAGCTGGGAACATTTCAGTGAGCGCGTCTCGCATAATACGGCCTCCAGAACAGAGCTCTTGACAGGAGAAGTTGTGATACAGTCAGATGTTGGTGTATCAACCTGCGATCAAGTCAGAGGAGAATTGATTTCGGCCAGAGCTAAGAGGTGGGCGCTGGCCGGAGGTTCTACAACCCCACCAATAGAAGTAAAACAGGCAATAGATGGAAACACTTTGGTTATACATGGCGCTATTAATGGAGTGACATGTAAGCTGACACTGGATACCGGAGCTTCGCGAACTGTCATTAATAACCGAAAGCTGAAACACATTAATGCGGACAATAATTTGCAAGATAGAAGGCACATCACCCTTATGACAGCCACCGGTTAGCGCATACCTGTTTGGGGAGAAAGAAAAATTGCTATAAAAATTGGGGATAACATCTATTGGCATAACGCAATAGTCGCAGATGTCGTGGATGATTGCATCATTGGATTGGACTTTCTTCAAAATTACAAGTGTACGATTGACATGAAATAATAAATAAATAAAATAAAAATAAAAAAGCCTTTTATTTCTTGCAAAAGTAACAAAATGTGTTTAAGTAATATAATAAAGTAAGTAGTAAAAGAAATGCTTAAATATCTATTCTTATATCTATTATTTATCTCTAATTTTTATATTAACTATCTGCAAGAACCCTTCCGCAGGTGAAGGACTCCTCAAAAGAGTACCATCTTTCTCTATCTTGGGCCGATTGCATCCAGTTTTTGCCAGCTATTTTTCTAATATCGTCCGCCCATCTCATAATCGGTCTTCCCCTATAGCGCTTCCCACTTGGCCCTCTCCACCGTGTCACCCTTATGGTCCATCGTCTGATAGTCTCGCCATATGCCCTGCCCATTTCTATTTCAATTTTTGGGCATATTTTAAAGCATCGGTAGCTTTAGATATGCTTCTTATTTTTGAGTGTCTTATTTTTTGAATTTTCCTAATATTTAGCATGCTACCTTCTAGGCCTCGTTGACATGCGGTGATTTTTCTTTTTATTTTTTCTGTGTATTTCCATGTCTGACATGGTATCCATAAGTTAGACACGGTAAAAGGCAGCTCGACATGGCTTTATTTTTAATTTTTACTGGCATATTGCTTTTAAAAATTTCCTTCAGGCTCCAGTACTTGTTCCAAGTAAGTTGAATACGCCTCTCAATTTCTGCGTAGTTGCTTTCCTTGTCGAAGCCGATTTGTTTGCCCAAGTATATATTATATATGTTCGTATATTGCAGTATTTCTTCATCAACAGATATTGTGTTTATCTTGCTATTTGTCATTACCATTGTTTTTGTGAGTTTCATTTTGTTTTTACTAACTACATTTAGTGATTGGATCATGTCTTGTAGTTACGAGCTTGATTCCGATAATATAGTACCAAGTGGTCAGAAAAACGGAGGTTGCTCAGGTATTTTCCGTTAATATTTAGGCCGCTAGTTTTCCAGTCCAGTTTTTTTATTATCGACTCTAGGATGGCAATAACAATTTTGGAGAGGTCGGGTCGCCTTGTCTCACTCCTCTTTCGATGGAAAAGCTTATTCCGACTCTTTGCAATTTAACTCTGCTCTTGTTGTTTTTATAGATACTTTTATTACCTGTATATCCTTCTCTACCCCTTGTTCATTTAGCGCTTTCCAGGTACTTGAATGTTCTATGGGTTGTTTCACTTCCAATGTAATACTCATTCTTTGATTTATGAGAGAGGAAAATAATTAATAAATACAGGGCAATAAACTTATTGGCCTATAATTGGCAACATCGCTTAGGTCACCTTTTTTATACATAAGTATTATATCTGACTCTGACCATTGCGTCGGTGTTTTAAACGTGTTGTTGTGGTCTACATTTTCATGCTTTTTGGCGCTGTAAAGTGATGCGTAGAATACCGTTGCGATTTCTATAACATCTTTACGACTATTCAGGGGTTTTCCTTCTCTATTTAATCCATCTATCCATGTCTTGTTGGTTCTTAGCTCCTTGAAAGCTGAGAGTTCATTTTTCATTGACCTAGATTTGTTTTTGGTATTTTGCAGTTCATGTCTTCTCTCCATAAGTGCTAGCGTACTATCCGATAAAATTTTATGTCTTTTATGAGTATGTTTATTAGGTATTCGAGCGTCTTGGAGGCTTTGTTTGTTTTATAGGACAAAGGAGGCAAACGGGCAGGAGGGTCACCTGATGGAAAGTGATCACCTCCGCCCATGGACATCTGCAACACCGCAGGGCTTGCAAATGCGTTGCCGGCCTTTCAGGAAGGAATACGCTCTCTTCTTGAAGGTTTCCAGGTCGTAATGGTTTGGAAAGACCGCCGGCGACAGCTAGTTCCAGAGAGTGGTTGTGCGTGGCAGAAAATGCTTTAAAAATCGCACTGTTGTGGAACGCTGGACATCGAGGTGGTGTGGATGGAAGTTACGGTTTTGGCGCGATGTCCGATGGTGAAAATCTGCTGCCGGTATCAGTCCAAACAATTCCTCGGAACACTCCCCGTGATAAATGCGGTAGGTAGATAATGCAGAAGATGCAGAGTGATCCAACATCTCTACGCAAAGCTAAAGGATCAAGCCGGAGGGAACTTGATCGTTGATAGCTCGAGCCGCCCTTCGTTGAATGCGGTCAAATGGAAGTATCTGGTACTGGGGTGCTCCCACCCAGAGATGAGAACAGTACTCCATGTGGGGCCGAATTTGCGCCTTATTGAGATTAAGACGCTGACCCGACGTGAAGTACTATCTCGCCTTACTGAGCACACCAAGCTTCTTTGAGGCCAATTTGGCCTTAACTTCCAATTGACCACGGAACTGGACGTTGCTCGAAATGTCGACGCCAAGTATTGCGATACTGGCTGTGGCAAACAGGGGAGTGTCCTCAAATAGAGGAGTGACGACAAATGGCGACTTTTTACCGGCTAACGCGCAAACTTGTGTCTTTTTGGGGTTGAATTGGACTAAGTTTAGTCGTCCGGGGCAGAGGCTGACTGCTACCGGACGCGTCCCCGGGTGGCGGATAGGGGAGTGCCACTCGCACCTGGCCCCAAACGGGAGCGAGTGGTACTGGAGCAATCCGGCGCGGACCAACAGCCAGGGGGGGGGGGGGTTTGTGAGGGTGCGTGGTGCATCGGTGGAGGCACTGTGCTAACCTCCCGCCGGGCTTGCTCGGCGGGCGGGTGCTGGGAGCGGGACCGCTTCGGTGGTCCTGCGTCTAGCGAGGGGTGTCGGCGAAGCCGACGATGGAGGGCCGCGGGGGAAGAGGAGTGCCGGTATTGCGGTGCGCCGCTTTCCCTATCTCCCGCGGCCTGGCGGAGCCACCACTGTTTGATGGTGGAAGCGGTGGGGATGCAGAGGAAGAGGAGCTACGGTATTACGGTGCGCCGTACTCCCTATCCTCTTCAACCGTTGGGGGCGGCGGAGGAGGGGGAGTGTCAGCGTTGTCGCATCCTCTTCTCCTGCGGCTGTTAGTGGGGGGGGGGGGGGGCCCTTCGGGCGTAGTGGGTGGGCCTTCGGGCGTTTTTGCGGTGTGACTGATTGCACTGGTGGAATAATCTCTGTCACTAGATTATCCCACAGGTGGGTTCATCACGCCCTACGCCGTGATAGCTTTTAGAATTTTATAGTAATAGGTTTGGACTGAAATATTTTCTTGAGGATTTAGTAAGTTTGCTTTGCCCTCTTGGATTTCTTTCGCCATTATCCATTTGATTTCATTATTAAATATTCTTATTATGTACGTATTATGTGCAAGGTCCATGGCTCTATGCAAATGTGTATAAAAGACTTCAATCTCTTGCTTCTTCTGCTTCTGTAGGCGCATAAACTTGTATAAAAGACATTTTATACAAAACCTACTCCGTATAGTACTTGTGTGAGTCCCGTATGACAGAGTTTCAATTGTAGTTTGGTATTTCAAAGTTTGTTATCTTCTTTGGAGGGTTTTGGTCAAAATCTTCCACAGTGACCAACCGGGTTGGAAGATGTTTGTTGTTGCTTGTTTGAGTTTGTTTATTTATATAATCCATGCGGGAGGGGGGCCTTGTTTGTTATAAGTTTTTGTCTCTGATTTCTGTGTCATGCTTTGATGTTGTGTTGCTAGCAGTTTTGTTTACTAAAAAGTTTAACATGCTCGGTTTCAAGACTTCTTCTGAGACACTGTTCGATCTTCGTGCAGAAGAGTGTACTTTAGCATTCCGGCGAAACGTGGAGTAACCTTTTGTTATTGTGTTTTATTACGACCAATTTATCATACTTTATTTTCACTATATTGCCCTTTTCCTTGTCCAATTTCACTTGCTCACGCAGTTCTCTCCTTTTCTCCAAAACATGTTTTGGGTAGTCTTCTTTCAAGTAGTATTGAGTGTCTCTTAGAACTCCTTTCTGCTTGAAAATGCTAATCTTTGTGCTGAGAGTCGTAAAAGTTACAATTATTGGACTAGGTCTGTGTCCTAGTTCCTGTTCTTTTTATCTCTTGTATATCCCTAGGTTCTATATACAGAAGCGTTCGTTAATAAAGTTAATTATGTTGTTTTGTAAGTTACCTTAAGATGTTTCTTTCTCTTCGATTCCAAATAAAACAATGTTTCTTTGTCTCGCCCTTTTTTCCAAGAAATAAATTCTTTTTTTTTTGGTTTTCTACTCTTTCTTTCAATTTTTCATGGCTTACTTCCCATTTAAAAAATCTTTCATCTAGCATTTTATTGATATTCTGTGTAACCTGTTTTGCTACATTTTCTCCACTTTTCGGAATTTCCATTTTGTGTATGTATGTTTTTAAGAGCGCACATAATTTTCTCCATGATTTAGAAGCGTAGTTGTGTTGTTTAGTTTTAGTAATGAGCGCCCTCTTGTGGTCTGTCTGTGAACTATCTCGTTAGTATGGTTATCGATGAACGCATGCGCGTTAGATGGCGTTGCACTTACTTTTAATGCGCTGACGTCTGTTGAGTTATTTAAAATTGCAGTTCGTCCTTTTTTGAGGTTATGTTTCGTATTTAGATTACACTAACAATAGGATTGTTTATTTCGTATATGGTAAGCTTGCACTTTATGTTTATTTACACTTTTGCACTGTACTATGAGTCACGATTAATGAAAAAATCTTCAATGAAAATAGCAGAAGTTACACCGTCTTCAATTTTTATTGTTTATTGTGATTAACTGTTCACTTTTGTCTTTGTCTCTATATATGGTATTTATCTCACAATTTTTTGATACTTTTCACTTTCACACACTCTAAATGTAGCTTTTCATTATTTAAAATTTGTATATTTACAGGAGCTAATGCTTATACTAGCAAGGTGGTGCCCTCTCCACATGAAATATGGAGTTTTAAAATGCAGAAATAGAGAAGTACCGATAAGTGTAAGTTTAGGGGAAAGTTTGTTGCTTAAGAGACACCGCTCTTCCACCAAGATCAGCAAAGAATAAAGAGCAAGCAATGAAACTTTTAGAAGACTGCAATGAACATCTCACGAGTTCACAGAACACAAAAGCTGAAAATTTACTTTACCAATATTCAGATTTGTTCTCAAAACATGATGGCGATATTGGAAGAATCGGTTTAGTGAAGCACAAAATGAATACTGGTGACGTAGCACCTATTCGTTAACGACCAAGACGAATTCCATGGGCTACGGAGAAAGAAGTTCACGAAATGATCCTTCATACTAGTCCTTGGTGTTCTCCAGTAGTACTTGTAAGGAAGAAGGATGGATCTACAAGGTTCTGCATCGATTACCGCAGACTCAACGATGTAACCGAAAAGGACAGTTATCCCCTGCCTTGAATCGACGACACCTTAGACACTACTCTACTAGTACAAGTACTCACTAGATTACTAGGAGCAGCCTGCCTTGTTTACCTGGATGACATAATTATTGTGGGATGTGACTTCGAAGACCATCTTAGAACTCGAGTATTTGATAAACTAAGGGAAGCAAATTTAAAGTTAAGTCCAAAGAAGTGCTCGTTTTTCAGGAGACATGTGAATTACCTTGGACATGTAGTCTCGGAAAACGGAGTGGAAAAGGACCCTAGCAAAATCACCGCTGTGAAAGATTGGCTGACCCCTAAGGACAAAACACAAGTGAGAGCATTTCTGGGATTGTGCTCTTACTATAGAAGATTTTTGTAAATGGCTTCTCTGACATCGCCAAACCACTTTATATACTGACTGAATAGAGGAGACCTTTCGTATCAGACAATAATTGTGAATCGGCCTTTCAAGAACTAAAGAAACATCTTTGACACTGATCCTTGGGTATCCAAACACAAAGTGAGAGTTTATTGTCGACACTGATGCCAGCATATCGGTATTGGAGGTGTATTGTCCCAGCGGAAGGGTGATCAGGAGGTGGTTATTGTATATTTCAGTAAGTCACTCTCTAAACTGGAAAAGAATTATTGCGTTACTCGAAGAGAGCTACTTGCTGTAGTAAAAACCTTACAGCATTTTAAGAAATACTTGCTAGGACGCAAATTTCTGGTAAGAACCGATCACGCTGCCCTGAAATGGTTATTGGAATTCAAGGACCCCGAAGGACAGGTAGCGCGATAGATTGAACAACATAACTTCAAGAGTTTCAGTTTCAAATAGAACATCGTGGGGGTAAAACACACAGTAACTCCGATGCTCTATCTAGAAGGCCATGTGAAGAAGACTGCAAGCACTGTCACAGACAAGAGGTAAAGGAGCTAGAATCTATTAAAATTATTAGAACAGATTCGATAGATGTACATTGAAGCAATGATGCCATAAAGAGAGCACAAGAAGAAGACCGAGACATACGACCTATCATGGAATGGTTAAGAAGTGGTAGATCAAAACTTAAGTGGTCTGATATCGCACAATTCAGTACCGCTACGAAGAGTTTGTGGGCACAATAGAACATTTTGTTATTACACAATGGAGTATTGTGCCGCAAATGGGAAACAATGCGTGGAAATGATAGCCATCTTCAAATAGTTGTATCTGAAATAAAAGTATCTGAGGTACTTCGAGCCTACTATGATAATTCTTCTGGTGGGGTACAAAGAACATTAACAAAGATCAAGGAGCGATTTTACTTTACTAGGTTGCATTGTCGAGATGATGTCGAGGACTGGTGTCAGAAAGCTTCTCTCAAAGGCCCGCAAACCAGAAGCAGAAGCAATGAAATTATACAACGTTGGGGTAACTTGGGAGAGAATCGCATTAGACGACGCAGAACCATTTCCGATTACTAACTCCGGGAACCGATACATTTTAGTTGTAATGGACTATTTCACGAAATGGGCTGAAGAATTCGCCATACCAAATCAAGAAGCTGTTACTGTTGCAAATGAATTGGTTACAGATGTATTTTGCAGATTTGGTATCCCATTAGAAATGCACAGTGATCAAGGAAACTTCGAATCACAGGTGTTTTAAGAACTGTGTAAGATCATGGGGGTCCACAAAACTAGAACTACGCCTGGTCAACCACAGTTCGATGGAATGGTTGAAAGGTTTAATCAAACTTTAGAACGACTCTAGCCTAGGTTGTAAATAGTCATTAAAAGGATTAGGACGAGTACTTATCACTGTTTCTTCTATCTTATCGGACAGCTTTACATGTAAGCATTGCAATGACACCTGCGTTTGCCAATTTTGGAAGAGAATTCGGTTACCAGCGGATCTGTTAAGTGGTTGCCCGCTGGATACTCCAAGTTGCATCACCGAATATGCCAATGAACTAAGAGCGAAGATGATTGGTGTTCATGAGCAGATACGAGATGCAGGGCTACAAGCAAGTGAACGTATGAAAACTCGTTATGACCGGAAGTCGACAGCAACGAACTTGGAGGAAGGCTTATTGGTATGGCTGCATACCTGGTGAGCCGAAAGGGTAAATCGCCAAAGCTACAAACTAGTTGGGAGGGGCCTTATAAGGTTAGAACAAAAATTAACGACGTCACTTTCCGAATTCAACGTACATCTAGAAGCCCGGCTAAAATCGTGCATGTGGACCGATTACCCAAGTATTATGGCAACTACGATGCTCGAGACGAGCATGTCTTAGGTAGTGTCGCGGAATAAAGTGCGAACCCGTCATAATAGCACGCTTGTACCATGCTTTACAACAGCGAATGTCAATTTCTAACTTTTGACAATTAGATAACAAGAACAGTATATTGCGAGAGTGAGAGTGTCAGAGAGAGACAAAGCATTTTCAGTAAAGATTTGGAAGTTACTAGAAACATTTTGAATCGATACTAGAATGTTCTAAATTTACATATATGAAAAGGCCAGCAGTGTGTCGAGAGATCTCAGCTGTTGATGTTCGATGTTGAGATTACAAAGAGATACAAAATAGTGGAAAAGCAGGGGCGTAGCTACCGCTGTATCAGCCGTATCAATTATACGGGGCCCCGGGGGTAAAGGGGCCCCCAATCCATGTAAGCAAAAATTCATAAAGTGCTATCCAAAATCTCACTTGAACTCTAAGGCCATACGCAAAAAATGTGCAAAGTTATAAATAAATTATTTGTTTATAAAATTGTTTATTACATACTCAATGAAAAATTGAACAAAACGTTTTTTTAAATCGAAAAGAAAAACAAATAATGATTTAAAAAATTGTTTCCTTAATATTTATTATATTCAATTTTATGTTTAACTTACGAAACCCGTGACTTTCCTTGCACTTAAAGTACAAAATATTTTTGGCTTTATTCAATGTAGGTACTTGTACATATGATTGATTCCCCATTTAGTTTAGTACCACCCCACTTTTATGAGAACTACTCTATAGAACCAGTTATTTATTTATTATTATATTGTGATTTATTTATTATTATTTTTCTGTAAGAGTATCCTAAATATGCCTAATATATAATATAAAAATATGTTTTTAAGAAATATTCATGTACAGATTTTTTTAACTTACTGATATATTTTAATATGTAAAGATAGGTATGTTTAAATAATTTTTAATGATAAAAGTAGATGTGGCTAGCGAAAGCTAGAGCACTCGTTTTCGGCCGTAGGAAAATTATAAAATTATATTATTTTATCTTACAGTTCCGGGAGTAAGGATTTTTTTGAAAATTTCCTCCGCTTTTTGAATCTTTTTTTAGGTTTCAAAAATCTCAATTAGATTTTGAGATATTTGCAAAAAACTAAACCCCTATTTTTTAGTTAATTGTTTATAACTTTTGCAAGTTTTGCAAGCAGAACTTGTTTTTTTTTTCAAAAAAATTCCGGTAGTAAAGACATTTTTTTAGGAGATTTTCTTCTCTTTTTGAATCTTTTTTTAGATTTCCAAAAACTCAATTAGTTTTTGAGATATTTGCAAAAAACTAAACCCCTATTTTTTTTAGTTAAATGTTTATAACTTTTGCAAGTTTTGCAAGCAGAACTTGTTTTTTTTTTCAAAACGTTCCGGGAGTAAAAATTTATTTTTAGTAAATTTCCTCCTCTTTTTGAATCTTTTTTAGATTTCAAAAATCTCAATTAGTTTTTGAGATATTTGCAAAAAAGTAATCCCCTATTTTTTGTTTTAGTTAATTGGTTATAACTTTTGCAACTTTTTTTCTTCAAAAATCATCTACATGCCAAATATTATGTTACCTCGTCCACATTTTTTTGACTACAACAAAAAGTAGACCAAAAAAGCACTTGTTCTATTCCAGTTAGGAAGAAGGGCCCCCCACTAAATTTTGATACAGGGCCCCTCAAATGCAAGCTACGCCCCTGTGGAAAAGTGAAGAAGAGTATAGTGAATTATTAAAAGTGGTGGATTATAGTGCTCAGAGACTCAATTGAACCAGTGCTGTGTACAAACCGCGCGTGTCGGTGAAAATCTTGTTAAGTGTATATAGAAGAAATAAAACGTCTTTAGTGCGAGAACGCTTTTAATTTCCGATCCCGAACCCATAGTACGTAACAATACATTTTATAGGTCATTCGGTATCTATCAATGTAATGTAGTCTCTTACTGAGGAATTCCACATTCATTCGTAATCTTATATTGATGTCTTTGTTTGTCGTTGCTAATATGTTTTTAATATTTAGTTGATTTAATATCGTCGATGTTCTGTATGGTTTTCGTTGTTGTTCCCCCCAACGTGCGTTTACCTTGTCGTGGTGGGGAGGCTCATTAGCGTCCAGCAATCTGTGCGGGCGTAAAGCCAAGAAACGTGCAGGATGACCGGTGTGTCATGCGGGTTGCTCCTAGATTTGATAGCGGAGTAAACTGTGGAGCAACCTCTTGTCTGTATGGTCTGCTTCAGCAAATCTACCGGGCCGTTGGGGCGTCGTGAATACGCAAGCGAAACCGCGACACCCCATTAAAACGGATAATAGTTTTTTGGGTTATAATGGGTAGCACTCGCTTACCGGTGTGGGGCTTCCACAATATAGCAACCTGTTTTTTATAGGTGGTACATTACATACATTAATGCGCTATCCGAGGATAAAAAAAGACAAAAAATATAGGTAGGTTGTTATATTGTAATAAAGTTGATTTTGAATTGACCCTTTAACAAATGATTTTAAATTAAAGTAAAATAATAATAATATAACATTAAAGTCACATTACACCTTTTCTTGCGCATAAAATGTGACTGATTGGCTCAATTTAGAATGTAGATAATTTACCTAATACACTAGTATCGTTAAAGTTAAGCTACTCACCGATAGATGGCATTGATAAAGTAAAGCTATGATTATTTATAAAAGTAAAACTATAAAAAAAATAATTTTGACAGGTAGAATTTTTATTTTACATTTGCTTTGTGTTAAAACTTAAAAGAAAATATTATTGTTTTATCTAGTATCTATTTGTGAATTTTATGGTAAATAGTGTGCTTTTTATTTGGTCTGGTATAGTGTGTAACTTAAGGATTGATATAACTAACGAATACATGTTTATATTAACCTGGAGGGATATTAGTTTATAATAATAAGTTTATTATATGTAAATTTATATTTTTTTATTTTCATTTCAGATATAAGTTAGAATGGACATGATTGAGGTTGACCCAAAACTATTTGTAACATGTCGTTTGTGTTTAGAAGAGATTGGTGTTTATCAAATTGTACCAGAAGTTCAAAAAAAGATCAACTATTGTTTTGACCTTCACGTATGTTTAATAAATTATTAAAAAAATATGGTGAAATGACATTACACATTAACTTTATAAGCTTCATATTTCAATTAAATCTTACAGATATCACTTTTTGATGGCCTACCACAACTGATATGCAAGAAATGTGAATCTATGTTACGCCATCATGCACTTACTAAGCAAATGTTACATGAAAAACAGAAAAGTCTCTTGATAAAACTGAAAGGAAATGTAAGTAATTTTGTTATGATGTATACTTGATTATTTTTATACATATAGTAGTTGTATGTTTCTTAATATTTAATTTTAAAGCGATGAAGCTGTCTATGTAATTTAAAATGCTGACAGTTGATGCACAGGGTCTCCTAGTTCGGCTGCAGTTGCTATTTATAAGATATTTGAACATATTCATGTTTCAAGTTTTTAGCTAATACATTTTGTAGGAGATTAAAATACTGCCTGTGAATGTATTAGGCTTTATTCATCTTTAAAAATATTAGTTACATGTATTTAGATACTACTATAAAATACATATGATGACAGATATTATATTCTATTACATTTCTTCTAAATAAGTGGCCAGTATTCTTACTACATTCTTCCCTCCTTTAAGAAACATAGTCCCTTAAGTACTGTGGCCGACTTCTATTACGACCTGACCTCCGAGGTGCTAAGTCTATTCCAGTAGATGGCTCTGTTTCTTCAGATGAAGGTGAAGTAGACCCCGTGTCTGTATAGTACGTGTCTGAATCATCTTCAGAGCTTTCTGTTTCACCTCGAGGCGCCAGATGTCGGTTTGACACTGTTTGTTCACATCCGTTTCTATACCGAATAAAGCTATATTCCTGATTGGACTTTACTATCTGTACCTCTTCTAGACAGGGATCGTATTTTGATGTCGTTGACTGTTTTTTATAAAAGAGTTTTTTGCCTGACTCTAACCATGTTGGCATGGATTGGCCCCAAGATGATCTTCTTGGATGAGAGAACATACGTTCATGTGGCGTTTCATTCGTTGCCGTGCATAATAGCGATCTGATACTATGTAATGCTTGTGTCAGTACTGTTTTCCTATTGATTTCCCATTGATTTCCCTTCTATTGATATAGGTAGGTCCTTTGTTTTCAAAGCAAGCCGAACAGTTTGCCATAGTGTGGCATTGAGGCGTTCAACCTGTCCATTCCCTCTTGGATTATAGGGCGTTGAGCGACTGGCGGCAATACCTATATTTGTCAAAAAATCCCTTATTTCTGTTGACATAAACGCCGTACCTTGATCCGTATGCACATATGCAGGCATACCAAAGATAGAAAATAAATCAGTGAGACAACGAATGACTGTAGCTGAGGAAGTGTCTGGGCATGCGTATGCAAATGGGAACCTTGAATATTCATCAATTATCGTCAGAATATATTTGTTATTAGTTGAAGAAGGGAGCGGACCTTTAAAATCTAAAGCTAACCTTTCAAAGGGCGATGTCGCCTTAATAAGCGTCCCTTTGTATTTGCAAAATTTTGGTTTTATTTCTGCACACACTGGACAAGATGTGACAACTTTCTTTATCTCATCAAGAGAAAAAGGTAGATTTTTGTGCTTTATCCAATGATACAAGCGCGTCACTCCTGGATGGCAGAGAGATTGATGAATTTCAGATTATTAATTGTTACAGAAGAATCTCTTCTTTGGCTCAAGGCTATGTATATTAAAATATCCTAGCCTTTCTTTGTACGAAGAAAGTTCTTTGACCTTTCTTTGAGAGAACGTCAGATGGTAGAGAAAACGCCTTTGTATCCTCTCTATTCTTAAGCAGTGTGTTGCATAGTGTGGCCTCCATATGACACTACCATACTCTAGTATACTTCTTACTAAGCTGTTATACAAAATTATTTTGGTGTGTACATTTCGGAATACTTTGCTGTTCCTCAGGACAAAACCCAACATCTTTGAGGCTTTGGTGACTATATTATATATGTGTGGATTAAATGTAAGCTTCTCATCAAAAAGAAATAAAGATTTTTTTTAATATAAATTTCTTAGTAATATATATTTAAAATAGTCCTTATTGGAATGTCTTATTTTCCCATGGCATGGATTCATTGTTATTGTTTTTAAAATTTATCCCCAATAGGGAAAGGCAAAGGACTGCATGGATTCATTTTACGTAGGGCCAACAATTGTTATTTCTATATGTCAACCAACTTCATAAAGGTGAACTTTAAGTGCTTAATTTGGTTGTATTTTTTTACCTTAGAACTGTTCCTTATTTACTGTTCCTTGTTAACATTTTGGGAAACTCATTTTTATTTTTTTTTAAATAAAAACCCCCCATAAGTGTAAAAATTATGTGGCAGTTAGTTTTTTATCAACGGATTTTTTTTGTGACCACATTATTCTATGTGTAGCTTGATTGGAGTGATTCTTTTTTATTAAATCAAAATGTAGCAATGCATTTTGAACAATTAAAATGCACCACTAAGTGTAGAAAACAAGGTTAAATATACATCACAAATTGGTTAAAATATTTTAAAGTATAATAAACATTGACTGGCACCGACTCCAAATACTCTTATAACCTACATCAAAAAAGGAGAAGGTTCTCAATTCAACTGTATTGTTTTAACTTTTAGCTTTCCACTAGGTGAATTGATTTTGATGATTCTTTTTTTACTGGAAAGGGTACTTCAACGGTAGTTTGATGAGAGTTTGGTTAGGTTCTGATTGTGGGATCCATGACAAAGTAACAGAATTCTTAAATTCTATGGATAAATTAACGATACTCCACCGAATCTAAAAATCCATAACATCGTTATCATGTAAATGAGCTCTTGATGCTGATGGCTGGCACTGACTCCAAAATTGACTAAGTTATTAAAAGTACTATTTTTTACTATTTACTACAGGTTTCTATGGGTTTGAAGTTGGTATTTATTTTTTGTTAAAAATAATTTTTAATTAGGTAATAGGTAGTAAGTGAACGAAAACAATCAGACAAACAAATGCCAATTTAATATTTTGCATTCTATTGTTTTTTTTTAAGTTTTAACTGTATACCTGAATCATTCTAACATTCGGATATTAAATATAAAATAATTAATAATAATAAAAAACTTTTTGCGAATTTTTTCTATAATTTCTTTATGACATTTTTTGGTCTTTTTTTTAAATTTTTGCTTTATTTTCGCAGATACAAAGTGATACTATAACAGATGAACAAGAAGCTACGTTATCGGTTCACCAGAAAGATGCTAAGAATGAAATTCTTGTCAACAATATTGAAAAAAGTGCTAAAGCTGAAATAAATAAGTATGAAGACAATAGTACCAAGCAAACACTAAGTACAACCAAAAAATCTTCTTACAAGAATGTTATTTGTGATGGTGATAATACTGAACATTTGACAGAAATAAAACCTAACAAAACTTTGAAAAGTAAATGGCGGAAAAAATATAACAAACAATATGTATGTAAATATTGCTCTTTATCTCAAAGACATAGGGCAAATATTATTCTTCACAGTGAAAAATGTGCTTTTATGCAAAAGTATTCGCATATGGTAAAATGGTGTTGGGTAGATTTGCAGACCTTGAATATCAAACCTAATTTAACAGATTCTTGGGAAAATGTTGTTTGCGAAAAGACTAAAATTATTAACTCTAGAAATCCGAATTATTACATTCTTTATTCTTTAAAAACCCAAAGAAAAAGTAGCTCTGAATCTTCTGATGAAAATTTTATCAGCAACAAAAAGAAACGCAAAAGACTAAGGATAATGTCTGAAAGTTCAAATTACTCAAATGAAACACTAGTTTTAGACACTTATCCCAATAAGGAAAATAGCCAAAGTAACTGCCCAGGCGAAAGTGATATTGAATGTGTGACGTTAGATGATTCTGACAATGTTTCTACATTAAGCATTTTCGAAACAGAACATGATAATCATTCAGAAACAAGCACGGTAATTATTGAAAAAGAAAACACTGAGAAAGGGATTAAGAATATTGTTTCTGCTCGTAATAATAAGTATTTAAAAAAAGATACTGAGTGTGTGTCATTAGATGATTCTGACAATGCTTCCACATTAAGCATTTTCGCAACAGAACATGAAAATAATTTAGATATAAGCTCTGTAAATGTTAAAAAAGAAGACGTAGAGAAAGTGATTAAGAATCTTGCTTCTTCTTGTATTAATAAGTATTTTAAAAATTCAAAGAATTGCAGAAACGGTGACTCGTTTCTGCAAAGAAAACTTTTAAGTATGGGAAGAAAAATAATTCATAAAGAGGGATTTAATCCAACCGGATTATTAAGGTATATGGAACAAAAAGATCTTGATGTCGATTGGATAGAAAAAACAGACGCAAATGTAACTGTGAGAACCACTTTAAAAGAGAAAAAAAGTAATGAATATGGAGTCGTTTGGAAGTGCTTAAATAAAATAGATAATCATTACAAAAATGAGGATTTTATAGATCATTTTGAAAAGCTTTCTCCATCAGAAGCTGACTCAACGAATAGTAACTTAGTATATACTCATGAAGTAAATACACAAGATGGAGATAGTGTAAATAATAGTGGAATGGTCTTGCAGTATAAAAATACTATTTTACAGAAGCTACTAAATGCCAGTCCCGTGCCAAACCCAAAGAAATTAAATACACGCAATCAAGAGCCTGCAGTCGACACGACAGACACTTGCAATGTTGAAATGTTACGTGACACGGAGGTGCCGGCCAGTGCGATCCCTCAGACGAATAGCTTACATATGCCCATCATTACATCGACAGTATCATTAGCACCAAATTTTGATACGCAAATAACGTTCAATGAAGAACAATGCCCATCGTCTAGCGAAGCTAATACTGCACCTAAAGATCCGGAACCAACATTACCAAGAATAAAAGTAAAGCCTGTCTCCGAGCTCATGGCAAAGGCACCCAATTATCCCAAAGATGTTGCTGCGACGGCAAACGTGTGGGCGGGGAACTCGAATGAAAATCAAAACGTATATTTACAAAACATAGCTCCGAAAATACAATTTAAATCTGTACCAGTGTACATGAATTTGGCGTTCAATGGTTTCCAATCAATTTCTTTACCACAAATTCAAGCTGTACAGTTGAATAACATCCCACAAGAGACTTCTCAAAATCTCCAAAGGCAAGAACCAGATAATCTCAATTATATTGTAATGCACACGACGGAATTGCCCAAAAAAAAAACTAATTCCCCCTTTCAATACTTTAAAGATTTGTTAAATATTCATAATTATGATTTTCTAATTAATGTAGAAGTTCCCCCTCTTTTAATGCCTTGCATCGTCAAATTTAGGTTGGTTTTTGAACAAGCCGATATCGATCCGGTGGCTCTAAGTTTGTTGCTTTTGTGTGATAAGAACACGTTTTGTATTCAAGTGAAAGACCTTAATTCGAAATTTCTGGATGTGAATAGTTTATCTGCTCATTGGCAATGGGAAATACTAAAAGGTTTCAAAAGTGATGTTGTAAATACAATGTATCAAAATGCCAAAAAGTTTGGTCAGGAAATGTTTGATCGTATTTCATATTTTATTTCGTTACTTAACACTATTGTTATATCACGATGTTGATAATTATCACTTGATTAATTAACATATAATATTATTCATTATGTTTCAATAAATCAAAATAATAGTGCTCTCTTGCATGATAGGTACTTATGATAAGTATGATGCAAGAGTTTCTGATGTTTGCACTAAAGTCAAGTTAAACACCATGGAACTGATTTATTTCGTAGTTTACACGTTGTTTATTGATAAGTCTCTGTTACTCCTCTGCTGTATTGCTGTTGAGCTTCGTCATTAAAAATTTTAATCGACCTTGATATATATATAAAAACTATTTATTGTATCTATAGCGTGGTGCTTGAGTCATAATGTAAAACTTATAATAACTTAAGATAAAGCAGTTAATGTCTCCATTATGAATGAAGTTTATAATAATAGGAACCTCCTGACAATACAACAAAAAAATAATTAGCGTAATCGGTCCAGCGTGACCAAGGGAAATAGGGATTCATTTTTTATATAATATATATAGATTATTATAATCATCATCATCATCATCAGCCCTTATTAATGTCCCACTGCTGGGCACGGGCCTCCCTCAGTACGAGGAGGATCAGGCCATAGTCCACCGCGCTGGCCTAGTGCGTGTTAGCGGACTTCACATGTCTTTCGAATACTTTGTTAGGTTTTCTCAGGCATGCAGGTTTCCTCACGATGTTTTCCTTCACCGTAAGACAAGTGGTAATCATGATATAAATGATTCGCACATGAAAATATCAGAGGTGCGAGACCCGGATTCGAACCCGCATCACTCGGTTATCAAGCGACCGCGTTACCGCTGGGTTACCACTGTCTTTTAAGATTTAGATTATTATAATACTATAGGTATATAAAAATTTACGAGGTTACAACCACCCAAAAAAATATATTTCTTACTTTTTTACCTTACTTGTTTAAATAACTAAGATACTTATTAATTTATTGATTTATCAGTATATCATCATTCAACTCCGTTTTACTGTGATTTGTAATAAAATAAAAACAAATCATATGATCTTATTATGAATATTGATTGTTATTTTAATAAAAATATAATAATAGACTCACTTTTGCAAAACTCATTTTACCAATATTGGACCTAACCCTCAGTTAAAGTTCAATAAAATGAAGCTTTTTTTACCAACATTAAGTTTAATACCACATTCCTTTGTTAATATAATGTACCTAACCTAGAATTTAATATACATAAAGACAGGTACGCGAAACTGATGAATTAAAACATTGTATAATTTTGTAATAAAAGCAATATAAATATAAATTATTTTATTTCCACAAATACTAATTCTAATTTATCACAGACATTATCCGAGCGTCCACAATGCATCTACATTTGACAGAACTTCATCTGGACTAGAATGTTTGTGGAACATGAAGTAACCTTGTACCTGTGCTGGGCTTACATTCTTTTGCTTCTCCATTACCCTAAAATTTAAAAGAAACAACAATAATATTGGCGGTTAGAAGATTCACTACAACTACGACACGTTTGGCTCAGTTGGTAGTGACTAGTGACCCTACCTTCTGCGCCAGCGGTCGCGGGTTCGAGTCCCGCTGGGGGCATTCGTTTGTTGATCACGAATGTTTGTTCTCCAGTCATGGGTGTTAATATTTATATTATGTATGTATTTAAAAATTTATATATGTAGTGTATCAACTATCTGGTATCCGTAACACAAGCCTCGTAGCTTACCACGGAACTAGATGGTTTTGTTGTAAAAATGTCCCAACATATTCAAAAATTTAACTAATTTATTGATAAACTAGCGACTGACCCACGATTCGCTCCCTTTCGTGGTTGTCCCTAGATTTAAGGTGAGCGACGCCGCGGATTCCGCTAGTTATTAAAATTTATAAAATAAAAGTAGCCTAAGTTACTCATTATAACATTACCTATCTGCGAGTGAAAATCCCGCCAAAATCAGTCCAGCCGTTCCAGAGATTACCCGGAACAAACAGACAGACAAAATTTTTAAAAATATACTTCCATATGAATTTAGTGTTAAAATGAAATTAAAAACATTATTAAAACTTACTTGTTTGCAAATATTTTAGCATGTTCTGCTTCTTTGTAGAATCTTAGGAACATTAGTTCCACCTGCTCATGGTCGCAGTATCCCACATATTCTTTCATGTCCACACGACCTGGTCTAATCAAAGCTGGGTCTAACCTGAACAATCATTAAAATTAGATCAATGCTGCTGATTAATCTAGTCAGATTAATAAAGTTTACGGCCTATATATCGGAAACTATGCACTTTAGAACAAAAGTTATTGAAACCATTATTATTAATTAAGAGTTATCGAACATGCATTTTATTGATTAATCCAGTCGACCGTGACAGAAAAACCGGTTCATTCAATGGGCCATAAATCGTAAACGGTAAGTTTTGCAAAAACCTTTCTAGATAGTTAGTGGTCATGAATACGATTCGTGCTTCGGTGGAGGCGACGCCATCTAGACAATTCAAGAGTCCACTAAAGGTGACTCTGTTAAGTCCTTCAAACGCTGCCTTCTGTTGCGCCGTGTCCTCTCTTGAGACGAACGCGGCATCGATATCTTCTAAAAGAATTATAGATTGTTGGGGGGCTACACTGTAAAGAAAGTTCAAATTTTATGAGCCTTTACATTATAAGAAAAGGAAAATAAGGTGCTAAAATTAAGTTGATGTAATGTTTTTCTCTTATACATAGTTCATAAAAGATCGAGAGAGAGAACGAGTCTACGCGACGGCGGAATCTAGTTTAATTTCTAAGTGACGTCCGAAACTTCACTATCGACACGCGCGCTCTAGACTTAAGACATGCCCTATTATTGTAACAACCTTATAAATTATTATTATTGACTTTCGACACCCTAGCTATAGAACTTCTTAAATAAAACAAATAGTGGACAACATTAGATTTTTTTTCATAAATAACATGTATCTTTACCTCAGAAGGTGATTTAACCTATCATCGGTAAGGCCTCTTTCAGATAAATTCAGCACACAAATATTATATTCCAGCTCTCCTGCCAAAGCCATTATAAATGAAGATTTGCCACACCCCGGGGGCCCATGTAGTAAATATCCTGGAAGTCAATAATACAGTATAAATGAACAATGTGTCTATTTAAAACATTTTATATTTCCTTAACCCAAAGTATATTATGTACTTTATTAAAAGTTACTTGCATTATTTACTTGGTTAATAGGGACTTTTAAAAAACATATATTATTCCTCATAAAAAACTTTACCCATATAACTCATCAAAAAATCTTTAACGATTGTCATTACCACTTAAATGATATGTCATATCCTCTCTTAATGATTAACAGGAGAATAAAAAGGGATTTAGATACAGTTTAGTATCCAGGGTAATATCAGAATTGGCTTCATTTTTTTTTATTATTATATGTTGGGACATTATTACAACAGCGCCATATAGTTCCATTCCGTGGTAAGCTACAGATAGTACCATGAAAGATGAGACTTGAAATTAATTATACATAACTCTTACTGACACGACTTAAGTGCGAAAATCCCCCGCTACTGACGCTCGTCATGTCTCAACTTTTGTGGCACGTATTATACTAGGGAAGCTTGTGTTACGGATACCAGATAGTTGATATGCTACATATTATATAAATTTAAATACATACATATTATAAATATAAACACCCATGACTGGAGTACAAACATTTGTGCTCAACAAATAAATGCCCCCAGCGGGTTGCTACTGAAAGTAGGGTCACTACCAACTGAGCCAGATGTGTTGTCAAAACCCTAAAACTTTGAAACTCCTTTACTCACCTCTTCTATAAGGAATTCCTCTATCAGTATACCAAGTAGGGTTATCAATAAAATCTAAACAATCTTTAACAATTTTGTCTGTGAGACCAGCTCGCAAAACCACACTTTTTAATGGTCTTCTTCTTCGAGGATGACCAAATGGTCGCCATTCAGAACCCATTGCTGTGTACATAACTGTCATACCTTCATGCTGCTTTAAGGCCATTGTTCTTGCTGTAATGTCAGATTTTTTGAACACAATTCTTTCTATCAAGGTAAAAATATCTAATTACATTTTATTCTCATACAACTGCCATGTTATTTAAAGAAATTCTTCTTATACTTTATAAACTTAATCTGTTGGGTAATGTAAATGTACAATGGTATATAATGATGAGCTTTGAGATATCTTAAGCCTCAGCCTTTCCTGTGACCATGATTGCTGCAAGCATTCAAAATATAGGTAACTAAAGATCATAAAAATGAATTTACTGTACAATTGCTTTAATTAAAATGTCAAATATTCATGTAAATCTGAAAAGATTTACATTAACATTATTATTATTATTTCAAAACTTTAAATCAACCAAACTGTTAATGGTTTACAACATTATACATATATTAGCTGTCCAATTTCTTTATATGGAATGGTGTACAATAAATGTGATGTAGTCTATAACGGACTAAAATACTTTTAATAGAGTTCTTCAGAATATATTATAAAATATGTTCAAATAATGTTTGTTTTATAGTATGTTACCTTCTTCCAGTATGTTATAAAAAAGCTGTTTATTCCTTCCAAAGGAAGTTAAAGTAACAGTTTCCCATGGAACACCCATATGAAGATCAAGTGTTTGCTGTTCTCTCACTCGATCCACTTTAATCCAGGCTCCTTCGTACCTAAAAAGTGTTAAGACCTAAATAAATGACGAGTGTGGTTTTTGCTAATCAATAAAATAATCAAATATTATTTAATTATTTTAATTTGTGAAATATGTAACCTGAAAAAGTGCTGACCAACACTAGGGATAAAATCATATTTTGTTTTTATTTGGCCTGTGTCTTTTTGAAGAAATGAGGTCTCCACACTTAGATGTTGGGTTTGTTTTGCTCCCTTTTGTGTTATCCACTGCAAAAGCCATTGGTATGATTTATCCCTGCAAGGTACTTCGAGGGTAATCATACAATGTCTCCGAAATAGTAATACAGAAGTCTGGAATCCTCTCCGTAATATAGCAGCTCCAGCCCCGACACCAAATAATCCAAAACCAGCGCCGAAATATGGATTTGCTGACAGAGAGGCCACATATTCTGTTAAGGTCATCCTTAAAAATAAAGTTTAATTCATAAACATACCAATAAATCAATTAAATATTACGACACAATATTTTACTAATTTGAAAAGTTAGTGACATTGATATGTGTCACTGTCAGGCCGTAGGCGTCAATTACTCACATGCTACATTAGCAATATAGTACTTTGCCTTTCCCTATTGGGGATAAATTTAAAAAACAACAACAATTAGCAATATATAATTCGCGTCATGTAAAAAGAACGCTGGCTGTCAAGTTGCGCAGAGGCGATTTATCGGCCAATTCGGTGGTAAGACGCGGGGCGCGGGACGTCAAGACACGCGCCGTATGCTTTCCGGCTCGCTATTGGTTTGTCAGTTCAAAATACTATCGCGCACACAAAAGTTATTAATTACGAAATGGTTTTATATAAAAAATAGAGAACAAATATTTTTACGTATGTTTAAAAGTTATAAAGAGAGAGTTTGAAAATAATTCAGTTAATAATTTTTAAAAAAATGTTTAATTAATTAATTATATTTTTTGTAAGTAAATTAAACATTTTACACTGAATCAAACATATTTTTTAAATAATATAATTCTATTTAATGACATTATATCTAATATATTTTTCAATGTACCTGCCAATAACCAATATACGTCGCGAGCGAAATGCTAGTTCAAAAATAAAAGAATAGGCTTAGTAATTTTGTGTGCGAATGTACCGATGCGCAAACACACCCCCCACCACTTTCGTCCAGCGTTCTTTTTACGTGACGCGATCTGTACTCTGATTACTCAATAGACTTTAGGAGTGAGCGTTCCAAAGACGAACCGTTTTCATATTCTGACTAAAACAGTCTTCGTTGCGAAACCAGTCTTCGAATGTGTGATATGATTTTATACTTAATGTCCCTAAAAATAAAGTCGAAAATGTAATGTCCTGCAAAACCTTCGTTCGCGCTTTTCTTTTCTTTTTTAGATCCACAAATACAAATTTACTTAATTATGTTTCTGATCTGGTGGATGCAGTTGATGCGAATTTACAAGTGGATGCTATTTACACCGATTTTGCAAAGGCATTCGACAGGGTTGATCATATACATCTTATTAGGAAGCTATCTTTGTTTGGAATATCTGATTCTTTATTGTCTTGGTGCAAAAGTTACCTTCAGAATCGTCAATGCAAAGTGGTGATTGATGGCGAAAAGTCCGATAGCTTTGAGGCTACTTCTGGGGTACCACAGGGATCGAATTTGGGGCCCCTTTTCTTTATACTATTTATTAATGATATAGCAAGTGTTTTTGACGATTGTCACGTCTATATGTTTGCAGATGATATCAAAATAGCTAAAGTTATAAGGCAAAACTCTGACATAAATGATCTTCAAGCTAATCTTGATAGACTTGCTGAATGGTGTAATCTGAATGGCATGTCACTCTACCCAAACAAATGTAATTTTATTAGATTTACAAGGAAGAAGTACCCAATTATGAGTTCTTATAATATTATGAACACTAAATTAAAGGAAACTGACCAGATTCGGGATTTGGGAGTTATTTTTGATAGCCAACTTAAGTTTGATAAACATATTAACTCAATAGTAACTGCTTCATTTAAATTGCTTGGTTTTATTCTAAGACAGTCCAGATACTTTAAAAAAGCTTCAACTGTTATACAACTGTATAACAGCATGGTCAGGAGCAAATTGGAATATTGTTGTCAGGTTTGGTCTCCTACCTCTAAAACACAAATTAATAGGATTGAACGAGTTCAAAAGAAATTGATTAAATAGTACCTGATATTTCGTTACAAAGCTACAGGACTTCTTGACTCATATGAGAACAAGCTGGCTTTTTTTTAAAATGAAGGCATTGGTTAAGCGTAGATCTCTCTCTCTGAACTTAAGATTCTATATAATATCTTTAATGGTAAAATCGACAATGAAAAGCTGTTAGAGAGGCTTAACATAAATGTTCCTAGAAGACCACCTCGCTACCCATGTCCATTACTCGCAACTTATAGATTCCGCACGAAGTTAGGCAGTAATGCTCCGTTATCGCGTATTACACGTTCATATAATTACTGCGTAAAGCGCATTGCATCTTTGGACATTGGTTGCGACAAACTCTTCCAATTTATAAAAAAGTGTGTAAAGTGTTTCTGAATATAAATTGTACAGTATATATATTTTAGTCACTTCGTTAATTGCTAATTGTTATATTTAATTTAATCATTGTTAAAGTGATAAGTCTTGTTTTTTTTTCTTTTTAATCGTAATCGTTCTAAATAGTTTTATATGTTATTTTTTTTAGAATTTAATGAGTTTTATTAAGCATTTTAAAGCATTGTTCTTTTTTAGCGAATGTTGTGTTCTCCTATAATTGGTTATACATTAAAATAATATGTTAGATTTAAGCAAATTGTGAATGTATTGTATGTATACTGTTGGAGATCCGTATTAATAAATAAATAAATAAATAAATAAATATAAACCTTCCTCTTGAATCACTCTATCTATTAAAAAAAACCAAAATCTATTGCGTAGTTTTAACGATTTAAGCATACATAGGGACATAGGGACAGAGAAAGCGACTTTGTTTTATACTATGCAAATCCTAAAGATAGATCGAATTCCCATTCCAAGAACAAAAAAAACCTGAAAAAATTGGAAAACGCGAGATATGTTCACCCTGTGACTCCAAGACTATAACGCAAAACATCTTATATGAGTTTTGCATGCTAGAATCTGATTTGCATGGAATATAGCCAAAAGAGGTGCTTTAATTATTGTCGTTGTAACTTATGAAACTTTGTGGGTTGTGATTTTCTAATAATTGTGCCCTAATCGTGCCAAAAGTTGTTTTATGTTAGAGATTATACATCGAACTTTTCATAAATATGTAAAAACTATGGCGTTCTAGTAAAATTTCCTACTTAGACCTTAGATTTTTAAAGTGCCTAAATTTTTCATTATAATTTATATATTTATGTTCAGTGTTGATTTTTGATAAGTAAATCCATACTTTTGCATAGTTTAAAAACTTAGAATGAATAAAAATATAATGAAAATAACGATGTGACTTTAATTTAGCGTAATATTTAAAAAAATGGATGTTTATTGTAGAAAATACGCAAGCGGTCTGCAGGACCGGCGTCAGGTGGTAGTGTAACTGAAAAACACGTCAGGTGGCTAAGGGATATATAAGATTTAAAAATAAAAATAATATTAAAAAATAAACATTAAAATTACACAGATTTGAATAATGTATTGAAATAAAAGTAGATAACGCATTAATTCAAACTTCCTTCCATAGTATGCTTTTCTGTTTAAATTATGAAGGGAATCTTAGTGAGGACTAAGATTCCCTTCACAATTCGTTCCCGGTCTGATCTCGGTCTTGTATTATCAAGTATGGGTTACGGGTGTGCATTCATACTATCGGTAACAGTCAAGTTTCTTTCCATCCCATTCCAATCACGATCAATCTTGAAGAAGTTTTACTCCAATCCATTCAACAGTAGGTACTGTAAGAATTTTTCTTCATAACTTAGTTACATTGTATAATATAAACATGATAAGACTTTCCAGACCAGATCAGACCGAGATCGACCGGCGACCCTGCAATAACCAATTCATAAATAATTATAGGTTAAAACTTTTAGGAATGACCATAAATGTCAGCAAAACCCATTCGTTTACTTTCATTTTTTCTTTTCATTTATATTAATAGTTTTTGCGTAAAGCTCCTACAATTAAAGTTAAATATTATGATATACCTATTTCTATAATTATAGTAGTGTATTAAGTAATAACTATCTGGTACTAATATCTATAACACAATACTCCTTACCTTACCGTGAAACTAGGTGGTGCTGTATGTTGATGTCCCAATATATGTATAATAATTAATAGGTATAATCGTAAAGTGGCGTAACTATAGGGTGGCAGGGGTGGCAAAATGCCACGGGCCCCTGACCCAAGAGGGCCCCGACCCAAGAGGCCGTGAGCTTAGAAATAACCTAACATTTTCAACAAAATTTTGTACCTAAGTACTTAAAAATTATAATTTTTTAAAAACTTAAAATCAACTGTTTATCACAACTTAAGATGTCGATTTTCAAAATATATACATAGGTTGCAACATTTTTAAAAAAAATCGCGAATTTGAAAAATTTGTATGTAAATCTATATAGTTAACAATTATACGAATAAAATCAACTTGGTACGTGTTGACTTGATGATAGTATCCCATGGCCCCTAAGTGGGTAAAAGGGCGTTCACAGTACTCCACTACCTCGTTGGTTTTGGGCTACGCGCTTCGACTCTTACCATGTGAGCCCGATCGTCTTTAACTCCGCTGCCACTGAACGCCTCCAGGTGTGTTTAGGAGAACCACGTTTTCTCTTTCCTTGCGGAGTCCATTTCAGAGCTTGTCTAGGAATGTGGTTTGGAGCTCCACTGATGGTGTGGCCGATCCATGACTACTTCCGGAGCTTGATCGGCGTTTCATGACAGAGACCGAGCGGGGGTTCATTGGAGATCCTTTCGAGCGAGAAGATACTAAGTATCTATCGGCATCGGTTTATAAAGACTTCGATCCGCGGCATGATATTTTTTGTTACCCTCCACGTTTCACACAATATATATAGCAAGACGGTTTTGATATTCGAGCGAAATATTTTTAATTTCACTCTACGTGTCAGCTTCCTAGACTGCCATACAGGTTGTAGCTGCTGCTGCTTCACAAGCTCTATAGGTTCTGAGTCTAGTGTCAGTGGTAGAGAGTTCCTTCCTTCAGTATGCATTTCCTGAGTATCCCGCGTGTTGATTTCGAGTCCATCAAGGATCACCTCACGCAGCAGATCGTCTAATTTGGCTTGCATGTGGACGTGTTTGTGGCTGAGCAGATGCAGGTCATCAGCGTAGTCTAGGTCATCCAAATGTTCAGTTAACTCCCACTTTATACCGCGCTGCTTACCATCGTTTGTTCTGTGCATTATTCCTATGCCATCTAGTACGATGAGGAACAGCAGAGGTGAAAGATGACAGCCCTGCCTCACCCCCGCGTGCACAATGATATGTCTTCGGACGTTAGGTCATCATGCTCTACCTTAAAAGAGTGTTCTTGTAGAAAGTCTTCAGCATGTTAATAACAGGATCAGATTCTGGACCAATGGAAATTAGAATGTGTCGAAAGCATTGTCGAAGTCAATGAAGGTTAGGTACACCTCACGTTGCCATTCTGATGTTTCGTCCACGATGATCCGGAGAGTGTTTGGTTCGTTGACGAGCGGTTCGGTCTCTAAAACCAGCGGTTCTCTCCTCAGCAATGGTTCACCAGGTTTTGATAATCTGTCCAGCAACAAAATGAGGGAATTGCGACAAAAAATGAAACAACCAATGAATGCGTTCTGAAATCTTTGTCAAAAATGTTAAGTTATTTCTGAGCTCGCGGCCTCTTGGGTATTGTATTAGTATTTATCGAAAGTAAAATTAATTAAGGTAAAGGCACCTAACTCCGAGGGGTTCTAAAAATGGCACCATATTCCGAGGTATTTAAACAAACAGTGATTTCAAGTGATTTACAAGTTCTTTTTGTATGTAAGATACCATATTTATCTGAATTCATAATTTATCTGTTCGTGTTTATATGAGTAAAAGAGAGTGTTAATGTGTGTACATTTTAAAATAATGCGTAAACTTTGCGCTAGCAGCTGACTTGAACGCACGCTCCATACATTTTGGACCTTACGCACGTAAGTACTATGTTTTACTAAATAGTGTTTTAGATGATATTTTAATGCTATATGAGTACATGTTTAGATTAAAATAGTAGAAGAGTTATATTTTTTATTTAAAACACGTAACATTTGTGTATTTTTCTTAACAATTTAAGAGTAAATAAAGTTTAAAAATACCACGGCATTAGGTGCCAAATATTTTAGTTGGTTCCTAATGCCGATGTATACCACGGAATTGCGATTTCATAGACGTTTTCTTTTCCTTAAGTTTTGATGGTAATTTTATAATTACAAAATTTACTGTTTTGGTTTTGATTAATTAAATGGCCAATAAATATAAAAATCTATTTCCGATGTATGTTTTGGCGTCAAACTCACTAATTATACATGATCAAAGATTATCTATTTAGGTACTTTATTAATTTATTATATGGAAAGACTAATAACATTAAACTGTATTATTAATGTATTTGATATATTTCTGTTTGTGTTCTATGTATTTTTTCGAAGATATTGCAATTAAAGATTCATTTATTTATAAAATATTGAAAAATCTCTTGGTTTTTAATAAGCGGAGTTAAAAAATGTGATATGGTATTATAAAACGCTATTCCGATGTACGTAAGTCGGAATAAGGTTCTATGAGCACCTAATTTCGTGGTATTGACACGAGTAAATACAGTATGTTAATTATTAAAAAAATCAGAAGAGTTCCCAGAAAACAATATTCAACAGTTAACAATCTCATTTATTGCTCTCTCAAATGTTTGTATTAGTACTCGAATCGCTGCCTATTTAACAAATTAAAAATCTATTATCATGACACATTGAAAAACTGCCTGTTACATTATCTTACGCAGCTTTTATAGACATTCATAAGATATGGGCTCATAGTATTTTAAATATTGATATTATTATTTTTTTTTGTTGTAGGATAATGAAGCCAAAAGAACACACGGAAGAAGATCTCCGAAATGCTATTACAGCAATCAATGAGGGTAGTAGTGTATATATTTGTAATATTATGAAGAAAACAAAAAATACTGTTAACGAATTAATTATATATAGTTACTAGTTACTCCTATGTTTTTTAAATCTTTACTTAGAATAATATTATTAATCTAAATAAATTACATGTTGTGGTGACTGGTGTCATCACTATCACTACATAGTATAAAACAAAGTCGCCTTTTCTGTCCCTATATCCCTATGTGCGCTTAAATCTTTAAAACTACGCAACGGATTTTGATGCGGTTTTTTCCAATAGATAGAGTGATTCAAGAGGAAGGTTTATATGCATAACTAGGCGATCCCGCGGCTTTGCCTGTGCTAAATCTAGGGAAGAGCCCGAGCGAAGCGAGGGCGAGTCGCTAATTTTACCATAAAAGACTGAAGACTGATTTAAAGACCACAGTAAATAAATAGACTTGATTTTTGAACACCATGTATTATTCTCCCCACCTCCATTTCTTTGTATTTTGAACACTCGGAATTAGGAACCAAATACATCGGAATTAGGATTTTTACATCGCAATTAGGTGCTCTCGACTTCTTCACATTTTTAATTAATTAAAGATAATATAAAATTTTCTATTGCTAAACTGTAAGTGTATTTCAAGAGTTAGATAAATAATACTTTTGATAAAAATAGCGAATTCTGCAGAAAGATATAGTAAATGCTTAATATATAAAGTTCTTTCTAGTTTAGGTGAAAATACCGCGGAATTAGGTGCCTTTACCTTAATAAAGACAAACTACGTAACTTGGCTATTCTGTCTAATGAAAATTGTATGGCCCGATCTTAAAATTATTTCAAATGCACACAATATCAATACTATATCTGTACTAATATTATAAAGTTGAAGAGTTTGTTTGTTTGTTTGTTTGTTTGGTTATACGCGCTAATCTCACGAAGTACTGGTCCGAATTAAAAAAATATTTTTGTGTTGGATAGTCCGTTTATCGAGGAAGGCTATAGGCTATATTACATCACGCTGTGACCAATAGGAGCGTAGCATCAATGAAAAATGTTACAAAAACGGGAAGGGCGGGCGTTAGTTCTGCGAGGTACCATACCGTGCGACCCAGAAAGAATTTGGTTTCCGGTCCTTAGAACGCGTGCGAAGCCGCGGGAAATGCTCGTTATTAATAGTTTTGGATACCTACTAACATAAGTGATT
Source organism: Boloria selene (assembly GCA_905231865.2). NCBI lineage: Eukaryota > Metazoa > Arthropoda > Insecta > Lepidoptera > Nymphalidae > Boloria > Boloria selene. The sequence continues at coordinate 8,755,676 of HG993133.1, forward strand.
CATTGAAATTAAATTATAACGTGACTATTTTTACTGGGACGCCGGAGGGCCACAACCGAAAATTTTGCCACGGGCCTCAGATGGTATAGTTACGCCACTGGGTATAATGATTAATCGTAAAGTGCGACGGATTAACATAAGTCCGATAAGAAGGGAACAGAACAGAAGGGCCACTGGAACCCAAGTGCCCACTAACACTAAATAATCATGAATATATTAAATGAGAATAATGCGAGGAAATATACATACCTATTTTTTTTATACCACAAATGTTTATGAATATAATTAAAATTATTATATTTCTATTTGGTCCCTACATTAAACTTTTTAAAGCTTTTCAGACTACTATAGTGACTATAGCTTATTACACTGTAACAATAAGAAATCTAATTATGTGGTTTTTATTTTTATTCGTATTTGTATCAGAAAGAAGATAAACAAATATTTGAGTTGATGACTTTATTTCATCCAAAAAAAGCTCGACGTGTTTGGATCAGTTTGTAGTAACCCTACTTGCTGTGCCAGCGGTTGCAGGTTCGAGTCCCGGTGAGGGAGGGCATTAATTTGTTGAGCCCGAATGTTTTAATTTTTACTGTAATCATTGATTGTTTATATTTACATATGTATTATATGTATCTACCTATTTAAATTTATATAAATGATGTGTAATGTATCAACTATGTATACAGTATCCGTAGCACAAGCCTTGTAGCTTACTACGGAACTGGATGGCAATGTGTGTAATAATGTTCTAATATAATATTTATTTTAATCATACGAAACATATCTGAAAATCCAACAAACTTGGTACAAGTAATAATAAAAACTTTAAACTATAGTATACAGAGTCAATTGTAATGATGTTGGCACTTAGTGCCTCTCCCCGTATAACGAACACGCTGCGGGTCACGCGACCCCTATAGTCAAAGCTGACGTCATATCGTCTTAATTTACTGTTCGTGTTTTCTGAACCAACTTAAATAATGAAATTACACAATTGCTTTTGATCTTGCGGTTAAGTTACAGAATATTTTGTTTGCTTCATTCCTTGCACTTCTTGTTTAATTAAGACTATTGTTTTTATTTTGCCACAAATTGTAAAAATTATTCATTTGAACCTCTTGAATTTGTAAAGGAGTTTTTGAAACTGATTCATATATATATACTGTGATATTATTTTTTTATTTACTTATAACGCAATTTCTGGGTGCACGGTAGTGCCCCTGTCAAGACGAGTCAAGCAAAGCGCCCTCCCTACCTTTTCTCGAAGTGCTTCGTCGTTTTTTGAACTCTCATAACTTGGATTTGGATTATACCAGATAAACAAAATTCTCGGGATATGATGTCAATAGTGGACTAAATAAATATATAATTACGGCTAAAGTAACAAAAAGATCAGATCTCATGTAGAGCCAAGCTTCTTGTATATTCTTAATACACGCTCTAAACTCTACACATCAGTCAAAATGTGATTAACAAGTAGAACTTTATTTTTATAAGCTTTGGAAATAATGAAGCAAACCTTTGTCGTGAACATTAATTTTGTTAGATAAATATAATTTTGGTAGGTACATTTAAAATTATAAAATCATTCATAAGAGTTGTTTGTGTGATGTATATTATATCTATACTAATATCTATAAAGCTAAAGAGTTTGTTTGTTTGGTTGAACGCGCTAATCTCAGAAACTTCTGGGCCGAATCGAAAAATTCTTTTTGCGTTGGAAAGTCCGTTTATCGAGGAAGGCTATAGGCTATATTACAACACGCTACGACTAATAGAAGCAGAGCATCAATGAAAAATGTTGCGAAAACGGAAAGGGCGGGCGCGCGCGAATTCCGGGCGATTCAGAAATATTTTGGTTTCCGGTCTTTAGAACGTATGCGAAGCCGCGGAAAATGCTAGTAATATATAAAACTGAATGCCTGTTTTCTTTGATTACGTCATAACTTTACTGGTTTCATTCGTCTTGTTTTTTAAGTTTATTATTTTGAAGAAGGTTCTTACAAATAGAAAAATGAAGAAAATTGCCCATGAAATCGGATTACTATGAAAATCTTATCGACTATTATTAGTTCACGCGTTTGACAGGTAGGTATAATATAGTCTAGTAATTTATAAATGTGTTAATGCGAAGACGTGGCCTTCTTGAATGGATACACGTCTACAAATTATATAATGGGAGTTAAATTATTACTTTTTTTAATATCTCTAATCCAGATGGACCAAAAGGTTGATTTGGGAATTGCTGTGAGGAAATTTGTTAACCAGAAGGACATGTCCGAACAGTGCAAGCGTCGTGTAATACCATCGGTGTTCTTAGGGAAGCAAGTGATGGATGCAAGCTCACATGTTATGCAATTGTCTCGATTAGATATTCCTTATAGTTGTGCTTTGAGCGTTAGGTACTAACTTGTTTTTTAATAAGAACAAAAATAAAACAGACTTAAAAAATATTAAACAGTAAAAAGTAACCGATTGATAGTCTTCATTTGTTAACTATACTTACATACCTAATCCTATACTTTTGGAGTCGGTGTCAGCCGACAATTATTATTATATGTAGTTTAAAATATAAAACATACTTGTACTGTAGGCTTTGCTTTGATTTGTATCGGCTGGCACCGACTTTAAAAATAATCAGCTAAGGTATCTAAAGGAATTAAATGAAAAGTACCTACATTACCTTACCTAATTTTCATTTTTAGCGTTTTTTGAAGTCAGTGTTTCTTTTAAAATTATTTTTCCATATTTGTAGACATAGAGATGCATAGTAAGCACTTTTTAAAAGACATAACACCTCGTCTTATCGCCTCTACTGGTGACAGGAGAGCTGGCTCATTTTTCGCCCAAAGAATCGGCATTGCCATTCAGCGGGGAATGCGGCCAGCGTTCTTGCCACCATTCCACGCGGACACGACTTGTACAGTATTAATTAAGTGTAAATTTGCTCTGTATATATAGTGAAGTAATTTCCTTTATTACTTGTAATTTCCTTTATTATAAATAAATTGTAAGAAGAAAGTATTTAAAAAATTAGTAGTGAACCATCAATCATCCAATACCATTTACACTTTACTGTACTTTACGTACAGTAAAGTGTAAATAGTATTGGATGATTTTTATTGTTTTTTTACCAAATCGATTAATATTTTTAGTATAACTTAGTTATTTTTCGTTATATTTGACTTAATTTTTTGTGTAGAGCCGAAACTGGATATAATATTATTCTTATCATTCACCTGCTATCAGTGAGTACCCTAAAAGAGGCTTGTTCACAAAATCAAGATCAGTTCATAGTTTATGAATTAGGTGAAACATTTGGTGGTTACTGGGGCCATTTACCTGATGTCATAATGATGAAAAAGGCTAGAAGGAACTACACTAAGTTTTATACAATTAAAACGACCCAGTCGACTAAAAATAAAGAAAGGTATTTAATATTTTTCTCTTAAACTAAAATTAAAGAAGACAAGTAAAATAATGTTATGTAGGTAAGTAATTTTGTTACTTATTTTTAACACATTATTGTAATTTATGTAAGTGGTGATATTCCAATGAGTATATACATATAAATAAAATTGGAGTGTCTGTTTTTAATTTCAATTTAAACGCTTTTCACCAAACACATGTGAAATTATAATATTTATAAATAAAAAATCAATTTTTAATTTTTTGCCTGTCTGTCTGTTTGTTACGGCTAATCTCTGGAACGACTGGACCAACTTTCACACGCAGATAGCTACTGTTATTAGAAGTAACTTAGGCTACTTTTATTTTATTAAAAAGTTATAAAAGCCGTTTAATTTATGCTAACTTATGCCTAGCGAAGCAGGCCGGGTTTGCTAATTCTTACTAAAAAGTAAAAACCTTATACATAGGGTACTTATTAACTCAGTACTATATCTATTACCCTTGGGTAAGGCTCATTGGTGAAAGATGGGCGATGTGCTATCTCTTAAAATAAAACTGTAAACATAATAATAATGTCTCAGGACGCTTACACACACAGAAGACACAGTGAAGGTCTTGATGGAAACGTTCCCAGCCACGGACAAAGAGCCAGACTACATTAGAATGGAAGTCCCGTTGGTGAATGTGTCCGGAAATCTCCAATTAGGCGGCCCGATTCGTCATACCTACAATTCTGAAGAGATGTTTGACTTTATATACGACGTCACGCCTAGGTTTTATTTAAAAGCTAACATTTATAAATAAAATATTTTCATATAATAGTATTAGTAGTATTTTCATATTAGTAAAAGTACTTCGGATTTATTTTTTAATTAACGATGTTTTCTTCACAGACAGGGGGACGATTTTGTCAAACATATTATGAAAGTACGAATAAAAAACATAACAAAAATTTTTTTAAACGAGTATATTAAATTATATGAAACATATTTATTTGTTATTTGCAAAGCAATCATGAAAGTTAAGAATCTTTAAAGTCTGAAAAATATAGAATGGACAAACTACAAACTTCATCTTTAAACATTAGTGTTGCATGATTTTCGATTTTGACTTTAAAATAATTCGTCAAGTGTTTGTGAATGGGTCTATCGAAAGAACTTGAAAGCATTTCAAACTTCTTTTTTCTGTACCGTAGAATAATTTTACTTAACTTTTAAAAATATACCTAAACCAATATAAAATATATATACCTATTGTTTGCTTAGAAACGGAAGTCAATATGAGACAAGTATAATACCGTTGGTGCAATTTTCAATACGGCAACAGAAGGGCTACGATGAGAAACCGCGCTACGAACTGGGTTACAACATTAATGATTTCACAACCGATTCAAGGTGCATAATACAGATACCTATAAGTTATAACCTAGAGTTACACAAAACAGTGTACATTTAGTGTTTGCCAATGTTACCTGTAAAATTTCTTTTCTTTTTTCGTTTGTTATTTTGGTTTTATATATCCTCAAAATAAATTATTTACTGGGTGTTAGAAATAGAGGTGTAAATATAGATTCTAGAAATGTCACGTTTCTATGTATGTTTATTACCTATAATCGATATAAAAACCTATTGCTATTCGTTAATCTCGCTTAAACTCAAAAACCGCTGGACCGATTTATATATTTTGTTTTTAAAAACAGATGGAATCTATGGAATCTAGGAATATGATTTATAAATTTAAAAGTTCAGAAGTGTTTATTTTGTACTTTCTTAGATTTACGCGAATATTTGTCATTATAAATGAAACTATCTTTTCCGATTTTGTTATCCCGATTCCGATTGTGTTGTTGTCGCGGATTAATTTGGATTTTTGGCGTAGACACCATGACTCTCCCGTGACCATGATTGCTGTAAAGCATTCGAAACGTCGGGAACCAAAAATCCAAATAAATCCGCGACAAAATTCGAAAAGATAGTTTCATTTATATTGTTTATTTTGTATTACAATCACCAACCTTTAAAACGTACCCAGGAATGAACCTGAACAAAGCGAAGGTGAGCTAGTAGAATAATAGAGTATATGATATACTTAATATGAGTATCTAAAAACTACATTAGTAATTACGATTTACGGTTAAATTCTGCTTACATAATGCATTTTTTTAGATCAATCATGCTTAGTACTAAGCGCAGAATTACCACAAAGGAAAGAAATTGGTTTGCAAATAGGTTGTATACTTTTGGAAAGACAAAAAAGTATCAATTTGCTAAAAAAGGCTATCCAGTTAGTTCTAAAAAGTAGGTATAGGTATTTCGTTAAATAGTATGTAAATTAGTAGTAATATTAGTAGCTAATTAGAGCCTATAACTTATAAGGCAAAACAAGGGACAGACGCTAAGGGAGAGGCTGCATTTATAAAATAGGTACTTTAAAATGTACGAACAATAAGTATTTAAGTATCTATGTAATCCTCCTTTTGAAAGTAGGTTAATAACGTACAAAATAGGTTGATAAAATCATTATTTTAGATTATTTACGCCTATTCCGGGGACATACATGACTTCTAATTATATTCGGACGACTATAATACCTACACTTAATCCATTATACAATTTGACATTACCTTGGAAAAATGTTGATGTTGATCTCTTTAAAATTTTAAATGTGACTTCAGCAAGTACGCGAGTGGAAAATCCCACTTTAAGGAATATTTTAAACAATATTTCTAATAACCAACACAACTTAAGTGGTAAGTATAAGTTCATAATGTAAAGTTTTTTTTTCTGTGTATGCATAATTTATATTCAAATCTGGTGACAACGTCCAAGTGGATACTAAATTCTAAATTTCAGTTTATTTAATCCAAAATCTCTCAATATATGAGAATAATCACTATACAACAGCAAAGACAAAGGGGTTTTTTGGCAATACAGCGCTTACGACAAAATCATTACGTACAGCTCTCTTAAGGTATTAATTAATTCATTATTATTAATCAGAGTTCTAACAAATATTTTGTCTACGGCTAAGTGTAAGCTTTGTTGAACTTGTAGTCTTTCAATAACAACGGTAAGTGAGTACCTATATAGTAGTATAGTTTCGTTTAGGGTCTTCGAGATATCATAAGAATGTAGAGTCCACTACTACATTACAAGCAAAGCAAAGTGTGCCAAGGCCGGTCCACATTAATTTGTAAATATCTAGTGGTTAGCTTGCATGCACCTTAACGAGCTAGCGATTTCGCTTATAGAATGCTTCTAGGTGGTTGTTTCTACTCAAAGCTCTTGTTTTCGAAATTAATAGTGTTTTAAGGGAAATAATTTTATAGGTCTGTAATATTACAAGAATACGAGGGCACGACCATTCCACAGCATGAAGTGCTAAGTAACGTTGAAGCAAATATTTCTGAAAATAAAATCACTGCATTATTACGTATTAAAATGAATTCAACACAATCAAATAATGACAACTATAATAGTACTGCCGGTGGTGTATTTTTCTTCTATTAAATATTATTTTATAGCTAGTATAATTTAATAATTTTATTTTACGGCGGTTTCATATAAATGACACAATCATATTAAAAATATAAACATTTTGCTAAAAAAATCAGATTTATATAGCACATGCGTTATCCATCTTCGGACTTATACGTAAGTACATGGATAAGTATAATATGTTCCTTCTACAAGAACTCCATAGAGATTCTTAAACATAAATTATCTGTTATTAATCTAAAGCTAGCAATTTCTTTTAAGAGTAGAAAACGCCTGTTTTTATTAATAACAATTATAGTATTAGTTTTTATTAAAAACAAAAGATTTTTTGTGTACAACATTCGTATGTATATAGACGTACATTTATACATTTTAGTTTCCTTTTATATTAAACAAAAAAGTTTCAGATGGTGCGACAATCATACTAACAACAACTATAAGTACCACGCCGATGTAAGTGAACACATTTTTATACATGAGATTTTATTATTCAATTAATAATAGTGTCATAATAAAATAACTTACGACGGTGCCTTATTTGTTGTGCGGGTTCGACTCTCGCTGAGGACCTTTTTTGTGTGATGAGCGCGAATTATATTTCAGTCATGGATTGTTCATGTTCAGTTCAGTTCAGTTAATATAAGTATGTGTCGTGTATCAACTATCTGGAAACAATAACACATGGCTCGTTTTACTCGTTTTCATTGAAACTACTCAGATGGTGCTGTGTTTTAATGTCCCAACATAATATTATGTATTCATATTTACACTATCCCACAACCTGAGTATTTTGTGGTATACTTTACTGGAAAACTATCATGCCTAATTTTTTAATTTTTACATCGTCATTTAATTTCATATCTAGATGATTTATCTGTCAAAAAATATCATTTTATAACCATTAAAAATTAACATTAACAACTGTCTTAAAATTAATAACCCGTTAGAAAAACTACGCCAGCCCTCACAAAACTCAGCTTTTCGCTAGTATTATAATAGGAATGTTATTACAACAGACTTTTGGATCTATAAATGACGTATTTAATTTGCAATATAATACAATTGCAGACTAAAAAATGGAACTTTAGTAAATCATGAATCTTGGGAAAACGTAGTTCAATCAGCACCGATTATGGCCATTATTTTAAACAAAACTAATCTAAGCTTGAAACATTTTCATGATAAAACACAATTAAATAAATCAATGAGACGTAAACCAAGGTAAGTTTTCTTTTTTTTTACGATGGCTTATTGAAAAAGCCAGGAATGATATTGAATAATATCTGATATAAGTAGTTGTACCTAATAAATAAATGAAATATTAAAATCTGTCCGGGTTCGTCCCTAAGATAGGTAGGTACTACACTTAAGCAGTTAGTATAGATTTCTCAGAAATTATATATTTCGTCTGCTGTCAAAAGTATCCTATATGTTAATACCCGGATAACCAGTTAAATTTCACGAAATCTATCCAGTGATTTCCTCGTGATACGTTCACAAACAGAAATTCTAATATTTTAACTTAATATTACTATTTTAATAAAACTTAAAAAAACTATACAGTTAGGGACTAATGTACAGTTAGGGATAAAGGTACCTACAATCTTATTTTTCCCCCACCGTTCATACAACAATTGATAGCTTTTTGAAGCTTTTGTTTTGAGACGTAATTTAACTTAATATCTTTTATAAACATTTAATTAACCAAATCGAGAATATGAAGTCAAATAGAATTATGAGTAATTTTCCGAATTATAAGCAAGTTCCGAAAGAAACGCAATATCCAAGCAGTGCCAATAGAAAAATCTCGGCCTCGGAACATAGCGACAGAGAAGAACATGGTCACAGAAGACGAGTCTGCTGATGAATTCTCTGAGCTGCAGGATCTAGCGCGTCTGGTAGAGTTGCAGGATGACGAGGTTTTATAAATAATCCTATGAATTCAATTTCATTTTTTTTGCAAGTTTTTGAGATCAATTTAAGTGATAAATCATAAAAACGGTTAAACTATAATAATAATTAATTATATAATTTTTTTACTTTAGAATAATAAATTAAATAAAAAAAGAAATAATACTAATTAATTTTAAATTGGACAATAGAATATATTCGTTCTCGTAATTTTTATAATTAATATAATTCGTTCTTATAAGTTTCATTGTAGATGCAAGGTCGCGTAGCGCTACGCTATCTACGAAATTATGTAGGACCAGTTCTTTTTAATATGTGTGACTTTCAAGAAGCCGAAGCTCGCCAAATGTTTCTTTTTAATGCTTCGCGTATTGTCATTGCCATCAACAATTTTACGGTACCTAATTAGTTATTTTAACATTGATTCCATATTATTTAGACATTCACCGATGTTGTAGTTATATAAATTAAGCTCTAATTTAATTTGAGAATTTTATATCCTGAAAATATAAAATTCTCTACAAAATACATTCCAAAAATAAATGTTTTAGTTAAGCCGCATGATGTTAGTATTGACTCCAGCGGTAACACTTTTCGATACTGTGTCGGAATGTCCGCCGGCGCACCTCGAATGCCAAATAACTGGAACGCGAGTGTGTATCGATTCCTTGAATGCATGTGATGGAGTACCAAATTGCGGATCTTACGGTAAAACAAATATATGTTTTATAAATAAATTTGAATTACGTACCTAATATTGATCTAGATAGTATTTTCTACTCAGCATTATTCACGCTTTTCACCTTGCCATAAAAACAAAAATCAGTGTTTACTTACAATAGAGAATGATGAAAGTCACTAAAATTTGACTTGCTTAGGAATCAAATCTGTGATTGATGTCCTTAATTTCATCTGTTTTAGTATTAATGTTAGATTTCGTGGACTATCATCGTTTACTCATAAATCACTACCTGCCTAGTCAACCATATGAAATACCGTAGGCATGTTTATAATAAACATGCCTACAGTACGGCATAGTATCTTGATTTTTATACACTAACTTTATACATACTTAGTTTTACTATATTTTAAAACGAAAAATATTATTAACGTAAAATGTATTGGTTTCATACTCATAATTAATTAAGTAGTAGCTGTAGCACATTATGTGGGTTTTTAATATTACGAATAAATTACTTAATTAAAATTTAAATATTCATGAAATAAAAGATATATAACAAAAGGATAATTTAATTATACAAGAAAATATACAATGACATTTGATACCTCATTTTTTAGATATATACGACGAAGATCGTATCTTATGTGGAGTAGCGAAAGGTCTTCAACACAACGTGTACCTAGCGGCTTTTACTTTTCTCGCAGTACTCTTGACAATGCTGTACACCGTACATTACTGGTTGAAACGTTGCGTCCCCAGAGTCTCTGAAGCTTTTTTTGTTTTCTCCGATACTTCTGAAAATACGTTAGTTGTTATTAATATTTTAAATATCATCATCATTAGCCCTTTTTTTTTAACGTCCCACTGCTGGGCACGGGCCTCCCTCAGTACGAGGGGGATCAGGCCATAGTCCACCGCGCTGGCATAGTGCGTGTTGGCGGACTTCACATGCCTTTCGAAAACTTGCTAGGTTTTCTCAGACATGCAGGTTTCCTCACGATGTTTTCCTTTACCGTAAGACAAGTGGTAATCATGATATAAATGATTCGCACATGAAAATATCAGAGGTGCGAGACCCGGATTTGAACCCGCATCACTCGGTTATCCAAGCGACGCGTTACCGCTGGGCTATCACTGTCTTTTTAAATATAATATGTTTTAAATCTTTATGATAAGTTCGACGAGAAAAGGAATTTGTTTTATACATGCAACACTAATGATTAAATTATAGGTAACATTTTAGGTTTTTAATTTTTAAAATTTTAATTTAAATAAATATTGTATTATTCATAAAATATCTTAAGTATATAATATTAGCTATTATGATGATAATCATACAAAACTTCGTCAAAATCTGTCCAGTGGTTTTCTCGACAGCCAAAAATTCTAAAACTACAGATTCGGCCTCTATATCGTTTGGATATAAATGTAATAATGACAATTTCAATAAGATTTTCCAATAAATATTCAATGTACAGATTCAACTAAGTACGTAACTTAATTAACGTTTTTTTAAATAATTATGGAAAATAACTTTTATATATTACAGATTAATTCTGGATACGATCATGAGATCACCAACAGATACCGACGATAATTCATACAAATGTGTGTATTCTTCTGGTGCCTTTTTTGATGATATTTCTTTGCCAGATTACAAAGAAAGAGTAAGAGATAGTTATATTTTCACAAAGATTTACAATGCATGTTGTGGATTTTTACTTTGTAGAGCTAAAACGAGTAAAAAAGATCAAGCCGATGAAATAACCGCAAAATATGACTCGAATGTAGCTCAACCCAATAAAATGTATTCCTTTACTGAACTCGAATTACGTAAATATGCTTTGGTTGTTAAAGATGAAGGTGTACAAACTGGTGACAGTATTGAGAGAGTGCTCGAGAGGAATAAAAGAAATGACAGGGAAGTACCCAAAAAACAACACGCAACGTTTGCAAAATTTATAACAAATAAAGGCCAAGCTACGGCTAAAGACAAAAAGTACGATGAATTAAACTTATTAAAAATGACAAAAGAAAAAAAATCATCGATATCACAAATATCAAGTACATTAGAGGAAAATTTTGTAAAAAATGAAAGAAGACACGCTATTTCTCCAGGTGACGAAAAAGAAATAAGAAGTACAGTTTACGAACGTTCTTCTTACGCCAGTCTTATTTCCGATAAAATACCAGTTATTTGTGAAATTTATCCCGAAGAAACAAAAAAAAGTAATACAAAGCGTTTAAGATTTGACGAATCACCCACTATGATAACGTCGGTAGGCTACGAGGAAGAAGCCTCTAACTCAAGGCGCAGGGATAGTCGTGATAAATGTGATCTCTCTACTATTATTGAAACAGAAAATGGCAGCTCTAGTAACGCTTTTATGAAATTCTGGAATTCTAAAAGTAAGAAGCAAAAAAAGTAAGCCAACAAGTTCGCCGTATTTATTAAAATTTATTATAAATTTTAACGTTATTTTATATTTTTAATTGTACAAGTATGAAGTCATCGTTGCTTACTAAAACACAATAATAAATATTTTAAATATTGTAAACTTTTATTTCTTAACTTATATAACTTAGGTATATAGTCAGATTTCTATTGATGAATTGATGTAAGAGTTACAAATATAAATGATCTACTGCTTCTCCGCTTGTAAATTAAATGAAATTGATTAATTTGTTTACTATACAACTCGCGTCGAACAGTTATTGTATTTTTCCATAGCGATGAAGGATTTACCTGCAGTAAGAGGATACCTTTGAAGGTTTTGACCACTTACCTAATAATATTATATCATTACTCAAAATTTAGTTAAAATACGTTCAGTGTTTTTCAGGAATCGTACTGAAAACAAACAAAAATTCCATTTATTATTGTTTGGAATCTATGTGCTGTACGTAATACGCAATAGTCGTGGTATATAATAAAATATTTCTTGCATAGTTTTTTCTTTGTTACTAGGTATTTTATTATACGTGTATATGAAATATAATATTGTTTTGCCTTTTTTACACATTCTATTGGGAAAATAAGACTAAGCGATTATAGTACGTGTGCTAAAAATTATAAAAAAAACTACGTGTAAGTAGTACACTGTACAACTATTGGTATTATGAACTCTCGGTCCTAAATGTGATAATAGACCTTAGAAAAACGGACAATAGTACAGTACCTAAAAAGTAATAATTATGCACTTTTTATGCCTGAGTCAAGTAAACGGCAGATTCCATGAATGAGCTTACCACTCATCTGCCCACATAGTTCAAGACATTTGCGCTTTACTGCCGTCCCGCGCCATTTCCTAATTAACGCCAATTGTGGACCGGACAGAACACGTGCCAAAATGTGTGTCGTCTTTTTGGAATTATACTGTCATTGTTTGTAGATTTATTTTGGAATACAGCTGACCAGTTATAAAGAGCTTTTATAGGTAGCTTATTTATTTTGTTCAAAAACCATGACATATCGATTATTATTTACAATTAATATATCTGTATAATAGTATTCGTGTGTTCGTTTTTTATAGTAGTTCAAATTGGATCATAATAATTAATAACTATTTAGGATGAAATAGATATAGATGGGTTTCCTATATTTTACATTTTTCTATACTTTTTTCCTGTTACTCTTTTGTCCTGTTTTTAGTTATAAATTTATATCTAAAGCTTGTCAATAGATACGAAACAAAAAAAATGGTTGCCAAGCACACGAGAAAATTGTACTGTCTGTCTCTGCGTATTCACATATATACCTAGACAATGATTAATGAATGAAAGAAATTATTTTGGAGTCGGAGTACTTTGACACCGAGTTTGTTTTGACTATTGTCGTTTGTAAGTTACGAAATGTTGATTTTAATATAAGTATATCATATTAGAATATGATTTTAATATATTATATCATATTATTATTGTACGTTTATTTGATAATTTAGGCTTGTTAAAATCAGATATTTATTTATAACGAGCATTTCCCGCGGCTTCGCACGCGTTCTAAAGACCAAAAACCAAATTCTTTCTGAGTCGCGCGGTATTAACTAACGACCTCTCTTCCCGCTTTTGCAACATTTTTCATTGATGCTCCACTCCTATTTGTCGTAGCGTGATATAATATAGCCTAAAAAGCCTAGCTTTCCTCGATAAACGGACTATTCAACACAAAAAGAATTTTTGAATTCAAACCAGTAGTTTCTGAGATTAGCGCGTTCAACCAAACAAACAAACAAACAAACTCTTCAGCTTTATAATATTAGTATAGATGTAGGCTCTAGCTATACATATAACGATATATCTTACTTATTAATTTTTTTGTACAACTATAGTGTGCTCTAGGCACCCGACTTGGAAACACGCGTTTACTCAGCATACAGACAAACAAATTGAATGACAAACCAAATATTCATAAATAATGGATATATCTATAAATACTATATACGGCATCTCTTCCGTTCTGTAAAAGTTTTTTTTTAATATTATAATATTATAAGGAACATCCTTGATTGCATTTCAATTTCAAATATAATAATAACAATATGTGTACAGTTATGCAGAAAATGGTAAATTGTTTGGCTGTATAAAGCACGGCATAAACACGTCTATTACATATAATGACACCATTATCTAAACATCAAGCTTATATAACTCTGGTAAGACGTACTTCAGTATATTATATACATACAGTATACATATAGACTCACATAAGCAAGTGGCGTCGTTTTATTGGGTTCATCTAGGGGCACTGACGTATATCATTTTATGTCAGTTCCAAAAAAGATAGATGTAAAAGTGTCAAGCTAGAAGTGGGAGCCGGTGCGCGAGGTCATTTCAATTGAAATCAATTAAAGCAATTGCCTTCAATTGAACGGGCGGCAGATTCAGCGTCGCTGCGTCCACAGAGAGATTTTATGTGAAGCGCCTACGCGCCGTCACATGACTCATCGAGTCTTTATAAAAAATAACATGTTTTCATAATTTTTATTAATGTTATGTTATATAACAAAATATTGCTATTCAATGGCCGTAATAATTCCAGCATAATAAAGCTTTATTTAATTAATAAAATAAATTTATATGTTATGACTTGTATAAGTATGGCAAACTTAATCGTACTTATAATGTAATTTAAGAACTAAAAAAGCTGTGCTCATACTTTATATGTATACCTACAACTTTGCGTATATGTACTTATTTTGTTCCAAAATACTGGTACGACTCGCGCTTTATACGAGAATGGGTAGATTAGGTAGAGTCTTTGAATGTTCTTAATTAATACAAAACATGTTTTTTTTAATTAATAATAATAATCGTTTATTTCGGAAATTTGAAATAGAGTTCGCGTATATTCTAGATACCACATATTAGGCTACTTTTATTATGTCCCGTAACCGGGAGCGTTATAAACAATGGACATACCTATTATAAGAAATAAGCATCCTGTAAACAAGTTCAAAGTAAAATTTAAACGCTTGCAATTTCATATAAGGATAATATTATGATGATCATCTGATAATAAAAAAAACATGATGTGCGTTACTAAATATAGTACTGAGAGTGAGCGTTAAAATACAAGTAGATAACATTTCATTTTTCGCACAAAGAATCGGCATTGTCATTCAGCGGGGGAATGCGGGAAACATTCTTAGCTTTCTTGCCACTATTCCACGCGGACACGACTTGTACAGTAATAATTATAATTTAAGTGTACATTTGCTTTTTATTTATACTTAAGTTTACTTGTATTTCCCTTTATTGTAAATAAAATATTTTTATAGTAGATAACTATAGACATTTATGTTTAGTATATTGTGAATATTTATTTATAAGAATTTTTATACATTATACATATTACGTTATATTATGTATCTAATAGCGAACTGTTCTTTGGTTTGTAGGTCATCTGTGGTAAGTTTACAAAACCAACGGGTCCGGCTTTTCTTTCATTATGGAAAGTGAAAACGAAAACCCAGTTAAAAAAACAGATTTAATTATAATAATTCCATTTTCACATAGAATACTTAAAGCTAATTCCGACTAATTCCTGAACTACTTTTCATGAACTAGTTCCTTTCCACATCATATTATGTTAAAAAAACAAAAGTTTTACATCAATTCATTTAATGTCCGTTATCATGTCTTACGATGTCTCGCCCTATCATGACATTAAAAAAACATTGCAAAAAATTATCCACTAAGTAATATTTTTTATCGTTCATAAATATGGACCATAAAAATACTATTAACACTATAAGAATGATATGGAAAGATGTATCGCCATCTACAGAAAATTAAAACCGCAGGCGACAGTTGAATAAACGGATAAAACGTCCAAGATAATTAAGTTTTGAGTAGGTACCCATATAGGTATAGTACTCGTAGGTGTGACTGCACACCGACCGTCGCGTCGCTAGGAAGCCGGAGTGGAGTTAAATTATTACACAAAAATAAGGTGCACTCTAAGGTAATATTTTAACAATCTTTATGCAGATGGAGATGTACTCGTAGTGCATATATATATATATATATATATATATATATATATATATATATATATATATATATATATATATATATATATATATATATATATATATATATATTTTTTTTTTTTTTTTTGAAGTTCCACATCTTAAACAGAAATAAAATCTAAGAACATCAACTTGTGTAAAATATAAAATATGAAAACTTGGTAATATAATATGATATAGAGTAAGGACTAAGGCCTCTTATACTAGACTTACGTAAATCGTAAATATTTTTTTAACATGATATGCATATTAGTGATTTGAATATACTTTTTAAACGTGTTTAAAATGAAAAATGGGGAAAACTTGACTTTAGCGAGCGAGGGCGAGTGAGAGTCACTCGTAATTAGATAAAAATAATTTTCATAAGTGAGCAAAAAAAATATTAAAATAAAACGTAACATAAATACTTGTAAACAAAAACTTACTAAAAATTTGTGTTTTTCTTCTTAAAATTGTTGCAATAATCAATTAAATAAAACTGAGAGCAGATTGAAGAAACGTAAGTTTTATGGATGTCTTAAAATTAAATAGTAAATCGGAAAAATATGAATAACATGGCTTGTACATAATGATTTATTACATAATATAATTCTGTTAGGAGGCGCATTTGTACACACAGGTTAGTTTTACGTAATTTTTGATGGAATGTGATATTTCTTAGTAGTCTAGGACAAGGAACATTTTTAATCCAGGGACCTAGGTGGTATTGATATGGTAAAGTCGATTGGGGATGATAACCATTCGGAACTCAATTACGCCTCTTACAAGTTTAAAAACAAAAGATACGAGTATCATGTCTTTGATCTGATAGAGATTAGAAAAGTGTAAAAATTATATAGTGTGTGTCACTCTCTCAATGAAATCATCAACGTTGGTTGCATTTCAAGTGAAAATCCATCACACCGTGTACACTACTTCTATCAAGATCAAAAACATATCCCTCCTTCTGCTGGAGTCGAGTAAATATAGCCAAGAAGGATTAAACCGTGTTAAAAAAAATACCGTCACATTATGAGGAAAACATATTAATTTTCCAACAAATGGTACAATGACTGGCGTGATAACGTGAAAATTTTAATATTATTGATGAAAATATGATTCAACATTACATCGAATATAAAGTATGCCGGATGTGTAGACTATCTAAGAGATATTCAATTCTTCTCTTTTTACCCCACAAAGCGCACTTGATATACCTACGCCACAGACAATTCAACATAATGTCTGTGGCCGTATTTATCGATATACGATATGTTACAATTTGTAAAAAACAATAAATGTGTGTAGGTACATAAATGTGCTAGAATCTATATTTGTTCTATATTTTACACACAGTCTCAAAATCTGCCTCTTTTAATGTTATATAGTTAGCGAAGCCGCGGGTTCCGCTAGTAAATGTACCTATACAAAAACTTGACAAATTATATACTAAAATCTTCCTCGAGAACCATTCTATTCATTGGTGCAAACAACATGAACATCGGTGCAGACAGTAGTTTTTGAGTTTATCGTGAACAGACAGAGAGACAGACGCGGCGGAGGACTTTGTTTTATAATTTGTAGTTATTATACATAAATTTTGGTTCTTAACCAGTCGAATAGAATGTTATTTTGGGGTTGATTTGCTTCGAAGTAGATAGCAATACTCCTTACTCTTAGGTCTTTTGATTTAAATACGATTTTGTTTTGACACATGTTTGAAAACTCAATCCTATTTTATTCACAAAACGTTAAACTCACATAAAAGTTTGCTATAATGCATTATGCAATATACACATAATAAAACAGTAACCCGAAAACCGTACATAAAAAATATTTTAAAAACATTGACTGTAACGTGTTGTGTATTGAATATAGACCCCAATGTTGTGAAATTTTGTATGTTATCGCTTAACACAAAAAGTAATGGACCGATTTTAACCAAATTTTGTGTAGTGAATAATAAGTTATTATTACTCTGGTCATGACTTAGTATACTTTTTATTACAGAAAAGTTCTTAATTTTCACAGGAAAATAAAATTGGTTTTATTGAGTTGGCTAAATCTAAGGAGATACATCAAAACAATGTAGTAAGAAATTGTAGCTCACATTAATTGGAAAATAGAAAACACAATAATTTGTTCTAAAGGGGGACTTCCTTTCAAATTTATATCTACCTAACACTTGCTTATATTAAGGCTAACTCTTGCTTAAACTTAAGAGAAACATCAAAACTGAACTAGAAAATTATAGGTCTTAATAATGTCTATAAGACAGTGGTAGCCCAGCGGTAACGCGCTCGCTTGGATAACCGAGTGATGCGGGTTCAAATCCGGGTCTCGCACCTCTGATATTTTCATGTGCGAATCATTTATATCATGATTACCACTTGTCTTACGGTAAAGGAAAACATCGTGAGGAAACCTGCATGCCTGAGAAAACCTAACAAGTTTTCGAAAGACATGTGAAGTCCGCCAACTCGCACTAGGCCAGCGAGGTGGACTATGGCCTGATCGCCCTCGTACTGAGGGAGGCCCATGCCCAGCAGTGGGACGTTTAAAAGGGCTGATGATGATGATGATGATAATGTCTACAGAAAAGTTTACAGTTTTGTTTCGCATACGTTTGTCTCCTAAGGTACACTCGCAATTTAACTATTTTTCTCTGCACATAGGTACTTATTAAAAACAGTAACTTAGCTAATCGATTTCCGCGTTCACACAAAATTCACTGAACACTTTTTAACTAAACTTTGTGCAGTAATAAATTATTACTAGGGTCAATATTTAGGATACCTTTTACTGCAAGAAAATATTTAATTTTTACAGGAATACACAGCAACTGGTTCTATACAGTAGTTCTCATAAAAGAGGGGTGGACTTTAACTGTACTAAATCCACCAATCGTTGGTACATTATAAGTAATAGCATAAAGCCAAAAATAATTATTTTTACCTAAAGCACCAGCAATGCCGCAGGTCCCGCTAATGACCTTAAAATAATAACGCTAGAAAGATAGTTTAATACATAATTCCGCTCAATTATTATTAAAGTAACATTAGAATTAATGTGTGCGTACCTAAGTGTCACGTAATTACAAGCACAAATACACCCAAATAATGTTGATTTACCTACCTCGAAATGAAAAATAAATAATATAAATCCTTTTATTTCTTGCGTTTACAAAAATTAAATATGCTATTAGTAACAATTAACACGTATAATAAATAACAAGTATTTATTAATAAAATCATATCATATCCAGTAAAATAATAATATAACATCTAATATTATATGTACTTATATAAATATAAATAATAATTTGTAATAATTACAAAATTATTTTAAAAAACAAACAAAATAGTGACTTGACGGGAAACGTAATCCTTATGACTACATTGAAATGGCTTCAATTGAAATGGGCCTACTCACCTTCTATGTGTTATTATAAGTAAGTGACATTATAAATGTTGTAAGAATAAGCTATTATCGCCTACAATATAAGCAGTAAGTACAAATTAAAGCTTTATATAGGTACATAGAAGTACTATGTGTAGCTTATTATTTAAAACTTACGTGTATATTTGATGTCCCTTTTAGTACTCAACACTTTATCAGAGATATTTGCTGTCATTTCACCATATAAATTAAATTCACCGTCACTTTCACAAGAGCTATATTACGATTTGCTCTAGGTACTATTCACATTGTAAATCACTGACTGATCCTATCGGTATATTATGGCTAAGGGTCGACAAAAATGCAATGATAATTTCGTGGCTCTATGATGTCTCTACATGACCCACTTTAAATAGACGTAAACAAGTGCAAATGCGCTGAGAAGTGCATCAGCGAGTGCAATTCGTGTTGTCTGAAAGTCACCAATGAGCCCAATGAAGGAGAGATCCCGCTGGCGAGTGCCAGCACCAACCTAAATAGACTCTGATCATCTAAATTGACTTCAATTAAATAACAACCGAAATTGTTGAAATGCGCCATTACTCCCTCAGCGCTAATCTAAGTGCCAATAGTCAGGGCAAATGTTTTATTAATAATCCTCTACAATAACTGTTAATTAATAATTAAGCGATGGAAGCTTTCATCGGCAGCATCAGTTAGCGCGCAACGCGCCGCTGCGAGGGTTCGTATCTAGTACTAATGTTTTAGTAGGTACGAAGTGATTTTATAATCTAACTTTAGGACTTTGATATCCTCAAATTTTATATCTTAATCTTATAGGAAATGGCGAATCAGTGTTTCTTTTGTAATTATTCCCACGGCTATAAATCATATAAGAGACATGTGAGTGGTGTTGATACGGATTTATAATAAAATATTATGGACTTTCAAAATAATTATGTGGGCGTTCGCACCCTTCAAAAGGATCGAAACACAGCATCTCGGGTGATTTTGTGGGAATCCCGCATGATACGTTTGTCCGGAGCTCGCGCTGGGATAGCGCCCGCAGCTCGTGCCGCTCCGCCGCGAGGGAGACACTCGCCGCAGCGCTGGGGGTGTGGCTCCCGGGCGACGCCATTGGCTCCCTTGCCACATTGTGCTATCGTCCTAAACGCCCGCTGCGCCCGATCTAATATCTCACTTCAGCTCATCTACTACGAAATAAAATAGCATTCACGCACGCACATCTGTCGAGATCGGTCAGTTCACTCATTGGCTCGGTTTCTCCATCGACAGTCGTATTATGGTAATATAAATTGACCAACCGTAGAACAAATTCGGTTAGTTCGTTAAAGTTGATTAAAGCCATTTAACCGGGACGGACACGACGAAACGAACGGCGCGAGCGTCGATCCCGTGGACTCGACTAAATGAGCTTCAATTGTTTAATATCTGAGTCGATAATTCGATCGTAAATCGGGCTCGTCGAGCCCAGAGTCCGAGTAGCGGCAGGCAGGCGGCCGCGACGGAGCCGAGCGAGGTGGGCACGGAGGTAGCGGGTGCGCACCCGCCTGCCGCCGACGGCTACATGTACGTGTGTGGAGACAGCACCGGCGGCGCCGGGCCTCGCTACGAGTGCGCCTTCGAGGGTGGCGGTGGCATGGAGCAGCCGACGTTTGAAGAGCATATGTTTGGCGAGTTCGGCAAGGACCGGCAGGTGCAAGTCGTGGTGGGTGCCGGCGGCGAGTTGCAGTACCGCGAAGACCTGCCAGTGTACACCGGCAGCGAACAGAAGCGTAAGGAGGAGCCGCTGTTGCTGCAGGCGGTCGAGACGGTACCTACTTCGCACGCGACACATCCGCCGCCGCCACCTCCTCCGTCAACATCCAAAAAAAGCGACAAGAAAAAAAGTGAAAACAATGGAATCAAGAAAAAGAAGACAAGGTATGTTCATTTAACTTTTATTGTTTTCGAGACAAAACTACACATAACACAATTAACGCCTTAAGTAAACTTTATAAATAAACTAGCGGACCCTACAGACGTTGTCCTGTACATATAGAAAATTTTTATAAACTTTTGCTCCCGGTGAAATGTTTTAGTATGCATGCGCAAAACAGCGTTGCCTAGCAACGACTTATTTATAATTGAATATGTCATTTATTGTGCAAATGTATGTTGTTTTATAATGTGTTAATATATTTGTATGTTTTATAATAGTGAACAGTAAAACGAACTAAAATTGAGTTGCTCTGAAAAGAGAAACAACATTTAAAGCTACTGTTTCACCAGTTCTTAATTACTATTATTTAAATATTCGAATTACAATAATTTACATAACCTATTTTGGAATAGCGTGCTGTCTCAATACATCAATCTGACAGACAGCTCCATAGATTAGAAAACTAACAAGCTCACTCACAGATAACTTATACACATCCAAAACTATTACGCAAACATACTTAAATGAAGTGTGAAGCACTTTGTTTACATGTATAAATAACTAAATAATATAAAAAATACATTATCTAGTGGACCGAATTGTGAATCTAAACCATTCTCGAATACACTCGAACACACACAAAAAATGTCATCAAAATCGGTCCAGTCGTTTGAGAGAAGTTCAGTGACATACACACTCACAGAAGAATTATATATATAAAGATAAGACTTCACCATTTTCAAAACCACTTTAAAGATTAAAGTCATTTATTTATTCTAACTTTCGGGTCACGGGTGAATTGTTTTTTTGAAAATATGGGATTTTCTTTGAGTTACAATGACAATAACATATATATTTGGCTAAATAAGACTACTTATTTACCTACAGTGGCGCCACATTATTAATTTAGCTTTTACATTATTAATTTAGCTTTTACGACACGCGTGGCGCAGTTTGTAGTGACCCTACTTGCTGCGCAAGCGGTCGCGGGTTCGAGTCCCGCTGGGGGAATTCATTTGTTAAACTCAGATGTTTGTACTCCAGTCATGGGTGTTTATATTTATAATATGTATGTATTTAAACTTATATATATGTAGTATATCAACCATCTAGTATCCATAACACAAGGCTCGTACCTTACCGTGGAACTAGATAGTGATGTGTGTAAATGTCCCAACAAATGTCCCAACATATATCATGTAGCAATATATGATGCGTAGGGGGCGCTCTACGAAGACGTAGTCACCTGTTGCTACGAAGACGTCTTTGAGGTGTAGCGGGTACATATAGAGTATTTAAGTTGTTTGTAAAAAACATTAATATAGTTTTGTTCCATACAAAATATTTAAAAATACATAGAATCAATTATTGTTAATAAAAAGTAAATTATAAAACTTGCGATTATACTCGCATGATGCACTCACCCCAATGCATAACTAATAAGGTGACTTTAAATATGAGATAGTACTGACATATGGTATTATGTCCCATTATTATTTACATTTTTTATATATCAAATATACTTACATAACTTAATATTTTTTATGTTAATAACATCAAAAAATAAAAAAATAGTGATTATAGCTTTTAATTATGGTAAAAAGCTTTAGAAATAAAAATTGATTTTTATTATAACTATAAAAGGTTAACAATAATAAGTAGATATTGTGCTTTGTCAAGTGCCTAATAAAAATAACGCCCTATTTTAATGCTAAATTGTAACAAATATGAGTACGAAGTTGACGCCTTGGCTATTTAACTTTAATAGATGTTCGTGACTATAATTACCCGTATCACTGCGGGGAGTCCATTGCTTTATCTTAGAGTTATATCATGGTGTGATAAAAATATCTGATCGTGAATAAAATTGCAATTTCAAAAATATTTTAACTTTGTTTTAAAGTGATCATAATTTAAATAACTAAGTGGAAGTAAGTTTAATTAGATCAGATAACCTCAGGAAATGTATTTTCATAATATAAGTCAATAAAATATTTATTAAAACTTATACCAAGTACCAACTGATTTTAAAATATTTGCTTATACTTCAATTCTAATTAATAGCATGCCACCACTATATTAGAAGTGTTGTCAATTGGAAAGCAATTAGAGGTGCGCACGCGCAACAGGGGTGAATTTAGTTTCACGCTCAATCAATTTCCGCGCGTGCCCGCAGCCATATTGCACGCGTCAGATGGTGGATGCACCGCGGGATGATAAGAATTTTATTTATTCATGAAAATTTAATTAAATTCTGAGAGTATTTGAATTGTTTTAATCGCTCTTATTTTTTTTAACCATAGGACAACATTCACCGCGTATCAGTTAGAAGAGCTCGAACGGGCATTTGAGCGCGCTCCCTACCCTGACGTGTTTGCGAGGGAAGAACTAGCTCTGAAACTTAATTTATCTGAATCACGAGTTCAGGTAAGTTTTTTTTAATATATATAGTTACTACTTTCCGTATTACTTAGTAGGTATGTGTCATACGCTTTAATAATTTTAAAATTGCAAAAGTACAATATTAAACATACTGGCAATATGCTAAAATCTAATGCAATAATATGCAATATTGCCAAAAGTCATCTTTGAGAGGAATAATTTAAAAAATATTTTATTTTTAAATAGGTTTGGTTTCAAAATAGAAGAGCAAAGTGGCGTAAACGCGAGCCGCCTCGAAAGACCGGCTACATAGGCTCGAGTTCTCCGAGTTCGACCACATTAGGAGGTGGCTTTTCCGGTATTGCAGGAAACTTGCCCGCTTTCCCTCAGAATGGCTTACCAGCCCCGGCAGACTCTTGGTCCTATCAACATTCATATGAACTTTCGTCGCATCACTTATTATCTTCAGGGAGTAGCGGATACCCTGGATTTAACACGCAACCGGCTTATTCTTACACAACAGTGCTTAACGGGCACGATGGTCAAATGTTTGCTCCGCGTCATTCGTACGAGTATGGCGAAGGTAGCCCACCGCCACTTGGTGTCAGGGACTACCCCATGATAGCCGCACATTCCCCGCAGATGGAAGCACATGGGCACGATGATAAATTGGAGTATCGAACCCACGATCATGAGGACAAGTACTCGTCGTGCGCTCTACAAGAGGACCCTCCTCGATACGCTGCTCCGCCTGAAGACTATGACAAATGCGGGATGGTACAGCACGATAAACATTACGAGATGGATCGTCACTCCGATATATCTCAGCCTGTAGTAGTGAAGATGGAGCCAAGTCCCGGTCAGCCCTATACGTCACTGCCCCCTTTTTTGAATTGAAATACTCCTTTTCGAAATTATCGTAACGCGTAGATCAATTTCGAAAAGGAGTATTATGAGACGCTGATAAATTTTTAAAGGAAGGCCTAAATTATAAAAAGAACACTTAATTATCAAAACTTAAGAGGTTACATCATTGTTGTGCCGGAACACGCGTAAAACTTTATATTTTATTCATTTGCTATTTTCTTTAAATTAAAAATATAGATATAATTTATATATATTATTAGCATAAATACTTAGATATATTTTATAGAATATTTTCTAAATGTAACTAAATAAAATATATTGTAGTTAAAATGTATGAAACTAAATATTGTACATTAATAATATGCAAAATACATGAATTAAACATAGTTAACTGCCAAATTGATAGATACTAATAAAAGTATACATTATTAGATTGTAGTGTATAGACTTTTGTACTATTACTCTTGCATTCCTCGTGCCTTATTATATTTTTGCATCTAGGTTATATTGTACTATGGGTTCAACCCAATTTAATAAATAAAATATTATAATAAGTTAAACTTAAAAGCTTTTGGTGTTAAAATACTAATATTTTAATACTTTAAGCATTTTCTAGCATTTAATAGTAATATGATGGAGTTAAATGTTGTAGGAACACAGTTGTAAAAATACCTATATTTATAGTTATAGTAAATCATAAGGTAGATTTAGACAATTTATTAGAAAGTGTCTGACTCCAAAGAGCACTTTTTAAAGTGTATTTTATGTATAACGTGAATGACGTGCCAAATATAAGTTAATTTTCTAAGGTATATAATATGCCTAGGTAGTTAATAAGTTTAAACAAGTTTGTTAATTACTTTAAGAAAAAATACCTATATATAGTATATAACATGTATGTAGTGTGCTTGCTGAACTGGCTTCTATGAGACAAATGAGCCTCGACCATTGCAATGAAGAAAAAGTACCCTTCCAAAGCAACTCCTTAATGTTTATGAAATTTATA
Source organism: Boloria selene (assembly GCA_905231865.2). NCBI lineage: Eukaryota > Metazoa > Arthropoda > Insecta > Lepidoptera > Nymphalidae > Boloria > Boloria selene. The sequence continues at coordinate 8,781,285 of HG993133.1, forward strand.
CTTATCGCAAATTTGTTAGACAATGAATTAATAATTTTATATCATAAAAAGCAGACAAAGCTGGTTAAAATATGCTTCAGGGTATTTATTTCTGATAAATTAATTGTATTTAATTTTAAAATTATCATAAAGTTATTAGTTAAGTATGGATTAAGAAATCGCATGAAATTTTGTACATTAAGTTTTGAAGCAATATTATACGATAGTTCAGATGATTTTTTCAAAAATAATAACAAAAATGTGCTTATCAGGTTCTTTTATTTACAAATATTTCTTTTCATATATAACATACACATCTAATATACCTAATTACAATACACCTTACTAATAGAGTATTTTTTTCTAGAATTCAATATAATAATAATCGAAGAATATCAATAAAACCTCATTTCTTATTAAAATGAAATAAATAAATATTTAGAGACATTAACACATAGCACCACATAGTTCCATGTTTTTGAGATTTGTGTTATGGATACCAGATAGTTGATAGACAGAACATCCGTGCGCATCACACAAATTAATGCCAGCAGCGGGATTCGATCCTGCAACAGCTGCCAAAGTATACACACACTAAAATCTGAGCCAAAGCCAGTGCATAAATGTATGTTAGTTAACAAATGTGTGAAAGCCCTCTTATTTCTTTTATCTTTTTGTTTTTTAGTATTTGTTGTTATAGCGGCAACAATAATGAATCAAAATTTCAAGACGGACAGACGGACAGATAGACAGACGAGTCTTAGTAATAGGGTCCGTTTTACCCTTTGGGACGGAACACTAAAAACATACAAAAAAATTAGATGCTCGGTTTGAAAAAGTGAATGGGGAGATGTTTTTATTATGAAAATTAAAGTTCAACATCCACAGAAAAGCGGCAAATCTGACTACAACAGTTTCGTCAGATGTCAAAGAAGAAGTAATTTTCTATATAATTAAAAACAATTCGCGGCACTTTTTTCGGTAATTTTATAAAGCTCTTTTATCCATAAAAAATATCATCCTAAATTAGACAGAGTATCGTAATAATCGTTTTCAATAATCAGATAAGGACGGCAATAGAAGTTGCCAGATCGATCTGCAAGCGACACTAATCTTTATCACCTATGAATCTGCAAACGGCATTCAACCTAAGGGTTGGTATTATATATGTATCAATATACTCAGGCCTGGATTTACACTAGGGGCAGTCGGGGCGAGTGCCCAGGGCGGCAAATTTTTTAGGGCGGGAAAACTTTGAAAGTCAAAAAAAAATTTGTAAACAATAAATTAGAGATTTTAATTTTGAGAAATAAAATATATAAACTATAAGTTTAAGTAAAGTTCCAATATTGGGGCGGATTCTTTTACGGTGCCCAGGGGCGGCATTGAGTTTAAATCCGGCCCTGAATATACTCTATGGGGTTGGTACACCACTTTCTTGGCCGACCGTACCTACACTAAGTTATGTGACAATTTGAAGGCTCCGAACAAAGAAACAAGGCATCATTATTACAAGAGTTCTTCACTTATAAGTTACAAGAAAGTCAATCACTTACAGAATTAATAAGTGTCATAGTGTCAAATCTACAGTTTAGACTGAATCAGACGGGTAAAAAAGTTAACGAACAAATAGTTATATCAAAAATATTATCGTGTTTGCCAAGTAACCTAAACTACTCCATCACTGCTTGGGAATCAATGGCAGATGGCAGATGGCCCTGACTAATTTAACAAATACAATATTATGTGAGTGAAACCGAATATTAAAAAGTACTGTAACAGACAAAACAGTTGGCATTTCACAAGTTGGCTACAAAGAAAAATGATTCAAGTGCAATAAAACTGGGAACATGAAGAAAGACTGTAAAGCCTGTAGCATTGCAAAAAGAATAACCATGAAGAGAAATACTAAATTAAAGAATAAACAGTGTTCAATTTGTAAGAAAACAAATCATAAAGAGGAAAATTGTTCTTTCAAAAATAAGAACAAGAAACAAAAAGAAGAAACAGATTAGAAGAAAACAGAGAACACAAAAGAAAGATCTGTTGGTGTGGACTCCGGGTGCACTGCACATATGACTAATAGTAGAGACGTATTAACAAATTATGAAAATAAGTCATCATAATGTGTCTTGACTGCAAATGAAAAAAACAATAGAAGTTAAGGGAATTGGAAAGATCGAAGGTGAAAAATGTAATTTAAATAATGCCCTGTTCATTCTTAACTTATCACAGAACTTTTTGTCCGTGAATGCAGTCACGAATAATCCAGGAACTGTTGTGTTTACTAAAGATTCTGTTAACATATTTAAGGAGTTAGAATTATTGTTAACAGGAAAAGAGGAAAATAGCTTATGTAAAATTAATTTTGATGGGAAAAATGCTGAAGAAAAGACATTGTTAATGAAAGAAAATAGCACTGCCTTAGAATGGCACCACAGACTAGGACAACCAGGAAATAAAATACTAGAAATATTACCAGATGTGGTGGATGGAATAAAAATACAATGTCATAAACAATTGTTATAAAAGATACATGTGAAATCTGTACACAAGCAAAACAAAAAAGATATCCATTTAAAACAGTAAGAAACAGAGCCCATAGAACATTACAATTAATACATACGATACGAGACGTATGTGGACCATTTGAAGACATTGTAAAAAAACTCCATTTTAAATGAGAGCACATTCAGAATTTAGCAAACTTCTTCTTGATGTTGAAGCGTAATCATCGCATTTTAGATATGGTTCCTGGTAAATCCCAAACATACCTTTCCATCAATACAGTTTACAATTAGGATTGCAAGTATTTTTTGGAATTCTGTTGGAAAATTATTCAACAGAATTTTTAAACAGTATAATTATGCCTGGTCTACCCCCTCACAAACTAGAACTTAAGATTGGAGTGCCAATCATACTATTTCGTAATTTAAGCCCACCGAAACTTTGCAATGGTACTAACTACTAGGTTGCGAGGAGTATCATTATAAAGAAACGTTAAAGAAGGTCGTATAATATCAGGATGCGGATAAAATGAGATAGTATTTATACCACGAGTTCCCATAATACCGTCAAATTTCTTCTTTGAATTCAAAAGTCAGCTTTGCTATGACAATTAACAAGTCACAAAGGCAAACATTAAGCAAAGCTGGCATAGATTTTACTAAGGGTTCCGGGTTGCTTAACCCATGGCCAACTTCACGTGGCATTTTCACGTGCGAGGAATGCCACTAGCGTTGTTGTTTTAGCCCCAGAAAATAAAACACCAAATATTGTATAAATATACAGGGGTTTTGCAATAAAATTAATGAGAAAAATTAAAAATAAAAAATTCGACACGAGACATGCCAAATATCCTGTAGTCCACGCAAACGAAGTCGCGGGCACAGCTAGTTAAGAATAATGACGAATATTTATGACTACTAAGAATTTGTTAATAAAACTAGTTAACGTTGTATTATTTAACGTAATGAATTTTAAAAACTGGATTTGTTGAGGACTAGAACTTACACATTGAACTAAATTCAAATTAGATTTCTAACTATTGGTTAAGGCACAAATATAAATAAAAGATCGGTGCCTTTTCGGCTAGATCATGAAAAAACTATACTATTTCAAAGGTAGGGTTCAAATTTACGCAGAGAGTATCTCTATTGCCGCTATTATAACAGACAATAAAAAGAAGGCCGTCATGATAAGCAACTGGGTTAGTGCATATTTTAATATCTTATATGATAGTACGGAACCTTCGTCTGCGAGTTCGTCTCGCACTTTACGGCTTTTCACACAGATTTAATTAATAACTATTTCCTTTAGTTTGGTAAGACCGTGTGTTTTTTCCATCTGACTTGTTCCACACTCCATCGCCACTGAAGTGATATTTTTTCTCTATTTCATACAAAACCAAGCTCAGTATTTGATTGTCGGTCAATATGCTACAGTTCAAGTTCCTATACATCGCGTCTATTTCTATTATTGGTTCTGTTGATGTCTGGTTGTCTCGGATTTTTAATAGGATCTCTATATATTGTTCTAGCTCGTACCTGAAATAAAGATTTGAACAAAGACGTGAATGGATTTTACCTTATTTTAGAATTTTTCGATTTCGATTTTTGCTGTTTTATGCACTGATGTCCGTGTTATGGGTGTGTTAACAGTTTAAAACATTACTAATAAACTTATAGTTTAATTCACGCCACTTACCAGCTATTTTCGCATAAACTCTATACATTACACAACTCGATTTTCTCGAATTACAATTTAGCGACATCTCATACCTATAGCCCTTATTACTAGAGGATAGATTAGGGCATATTCGACCACGCTGTCCAAGTGCGGGTTGGCGGACGCTAGGTTCTCAAACATAAAGATTTGCTCGCGATATTTTTTAGAAATGATTAGCACATGAAGTTTTATTCATGTAACTTTTTGTGCACTAATAAGAATAATATGAAAGAATCAGATGAAATCAAATCGGTGGAGGATGATGCCACCACTGCGCTTTCACAACTTTTTATCTGGGTAAATTAAAAATCTGAACAAGAAAGGTATATTTAAATAACATGAAGTAAATGCTTTATTGATGTTGCCATACTACAAACACAAACGGGTGTTTACTTACACGTACACTGAAAAATTTCATATAGTTGTTGATTAATACTTACGCCGGGTACAACAGTAGTTGACAGTTATTAAATATAACGTCATCACTAAATTGCTTTTTCAACAAGTTAATGTTCTCTCCGATGACGTTGAGGGCGGTGTAGAGCCAATACTTGTGTCGCTTTAGTTTCTTCAATACGGACTTATTTGATATCCCTTTCGTTTGTAGAGACGAGCTAATTAATATTGCTATGTCTCTGCCACATACTTTGTTACCAAAGCTGTTAATGTATCTGGAAAAATGAATATTAATACATTATATATTACCTACTTAATTTTTTTATGGGGATTTTTTTGTAAGTAACATCAAAATTGTTACAGCCGTTTTGAATATTTGTTGGTTAGAAACTAGAGAAACAAACTTTATATAAATAATAAATATATGAGTCGCTAACTCATCCTCACTCCGCTCAGATTCGTGGCTAGGTACCTTTTAATAGTTAGTGTAGATGACTCAGAAATGAGATATTTTTCTGAAATGAAAAGTAAAATATATAAAATATATGAAATTCACCATCGCTTCGCACGGGTTCTACCTAGATTTAACGCGAGCGAAGCCGCGGGCTGCGTATATAAATAAATAGATTCGTAAATAAATTTATAGAAAAACTAGACAAATTATATACTAAAATCTTCCTCGAGAACCACTCTATCCATTGGTGCAAACAGCATGAAAATGGTGCAGTAGTTTTTGAATTTTTCGCGAACAGACAGACAAACAGACGCGGCGGAGGACTTTGTTTTTTTAAATAATATGTAGTGATTTTATGTATAGATTTTATTCGCGTTTTTGTATACTTACGTATTAAAAACTTTAGTGGAGGCCACCAGATGGTTGAGACTGAAGCATTGTTTTCTGGCTGCCTGTATCTTTGACAAGCGAGCCATCATTTTCTTTTCGTGAACTACCAAAAATAGTACCTGTGTATACAATTTTTTATTAATAAAGTTTAGCTGGCATTCATTTCATGGTAAAAACGAATATTATTATTTTATATAGCCTAAAGGCTGGAAACGAAATACCTAGCAGAGCTACCGGGTTCCCTTTCCTTCACCTTCACGACCACTTTTCTCCCGTTTTTGTAACATTTTTCATTGATGCTCCTAGCCTTCCTCGATAAACGGACTATCCAACACAAAAAGAATTTTTCTACTCGGATCAGTAGTTTCTGATATAAGCGCGTTCAACCAAACAAACAAACTCTTCAGATTTATATTATTAGTATAGATTTTCCAAGTATATTGTTTTTTCATTAAATTTATAAATAATTGATACTAACTCTAGGGTTTGATGACAATACTTGATATTCCTTTAGGTTTGCTAGATGCTCTAATCTCGATCGCACTGTTTCAGGTCGCATGCAATACACTTTAAAACAGCTTCTCTGTGCTTCATTTGATATATTATATTGCTAAAAATAATATACAGTATATTATCAGACCGATATCAGAAAGAGAACGAAAGAGTGCACTACATGACACTCACCGATAAACAATAACACTTCTTTACGTACTTTTCGATCAACAAGCTAAGAATTTCTTAACAGAAAAACACAATAGCTAAACCTGACTAAGTCTATGATGGTACTCGAACTTAGGACCTCCGGATTTCAACTACACCACCAATACAGATGGTTCAGATAAAATATACTGATATAAATATACATACAGATAAACGTAAGAAAAAATATTTTCAGTTACTTGAGATTAGGCATTGCAAATGATCATTAAAAGCTAAGTTTTAAATGTCAAAAATATTTTATATTACAGATATTATACTTCATTTTATATAATACTAGCGACTCGCCCTCGCTTCGCTCGGGCTCTTCCCTAGATTTAGCACAGGTAAAGCCGCGGGATCTGCTAGTTATGCATATAAACCTTCCTCTTGAATCACTCTATCTATTAAAAAAAACCGCATCAAAAACCGTTGCATAGTTTTAAAGATTTAAGCGCACATAGGGATATAGGGATATAGGGACAGAAAAGGCGACTTTGTTTTATACTATGTAGTGATGATTGGCAGGCCATACAACTGTATTGCTGTGGCGGACTTAAAAAATATTTTTATCTATAGCTGTAAGGGTAGAATTTATTAATACTTAAAGTAGTGTTTTTTGGAAGATGTGAATATCATTAATTTTTCTATTAAAAAAATAACCAAGATAACAACTTAACCAAGATCTTATTGTTAAGATTGAATAAGAAGTTTAAAAATTTTTAGTGGACTAACATTGTGCACTGAAATTTTAAATACAATATAAAATTTTAAATATAATAATAAAATAAAATATTGTATGCAGATATTTACCTCAAGTATATTTTTAATATCTAAAAGGGCTTGGTAATGATTTTTCAATATGGCTGGTTCAATTCTTATAGCAGTTCTAATATCTAAGCCTCCTAATGAATCAACATTTTCCAATATTAGTTTAGTATTCACTGGATCTGAGGATATGATGAATCCATTTCTTCGTATAGATTCTGTATCAAATTTAATATCATTTTGAGCAATGTTTAAAGCTTCTTGTATGTCACACATAGGCCTATGTTTTAGGGGTAAGTAGTTTTTACAATACTTTCTAAATTCCTCAGATGAGATAGAAAATTTCCATTGAAGATATCTTTCTAAGATACTCAGCCTCACACTTACTGGAAATTAGAAATTTGGTGTGGTCAAACTGAATAAGTCCTATATCATAAAATATATTTTTAAGAAATTAACAAATAATAATTATATTATCTATTTTATGGCATATATTCATAACAAACTCAAACACAATTTTATTTTTGTTTATTATTGTTACCTAAAAGCTATTTTTTAATAATGTTATGGTTGTTATTTTGTTACAATATATCTTTGATTGATGGATATACATTTATATATTGTTAGACATAGTAAAGGTGATTTACTAACAAATATTAGTGTTGGAATCAGAAAAGTTAAGGAAATGAATATTTTCTCTTGGCCAGTCATGGAAATAATTATATAACAATTCTTCTAAGTTAAGGTTATCTTTCAGCAGACCATCCTTTTTTAATTGTGATATTGTTCTTGATTTAACCAAAGTATGATATCTACAAATAAGACATTTTATTATGTTACAAATTATAAACTTCATATTTTTATGCATTATTTATGTTTTAATAAAAAAATGGTCTGTTACCTTATAATATGCTTAGGAAGTATCACTGTAAAGTTACATTCTTTTAATATTTCTCCATAATTATCCATTGAAATGAAGTTCATGCAGAATATATGAGGATTTAAGCATGCCTCTTCTGCATTTATTCCAAACTTACTTAGTACCTGTAAAGTATTTTGTAATTGTTCTCGACTAAGGTTTTTTAATTTAGGATTCTTTCTTTGTAGTTCTAAAGCAAAATGTTCAGATATTGTCTCACCTGTAAAAAATATTTTAAAGCCATGAGTATCCATTATATTTATTTGGCCAAATAATGTGTAAATTTGTAGTACGTACCCATAACATCTTTATATAAATTTATAAAGGGTAAATTGTTATAAAATCGCCGGCTTCCGTAAATATTTTGGTGGAATAACAATAAGCGCATATGTGCTGCATTCAGAGCGCATCGTGTGATTATTCTAATATACATGATTTTAATAGATCATTATTTTAATTTTACTTTTAATTACTAAAATTAATTTACTTGTGTGAAATAACCAAAAATTGGTTGTTTATTTACTATATAGTTTGTCCATTTTATTAATGGTTTTTTGACAGCTCGACGACTGACAAGCTATAGTGATGTCAAAAGGACGTAATAATCGATATCTCTTATTTTTTTAAATCTATACTTCTATACTAAGGTAGCAGTTTACAATCGCTTGGCAGGACGATGACAGTGGGAGGGAGTGAATTGGTAGGGAAGATGCTCCCTATTATCCCTATACTACTCACATTACAAGGTAATTCATACTTCATGAGAAAATAAATTTTGAATGTAGCACTCACCGGCCGCCGCCGTGGCACGCTCGCGTGTGTTGTGGTCATATATCTAACCTAACCTAACCTACCTAGAAAGAACGAAAAAAAATTAAGATAAACCTTTTGAACCTATGTTATCCAAGTCGAAAAAAAATGATATTTACGATGAAAGCACTTTCACACATGTCCATAGAAACGCAGACTAAATATGGCGGCGTTAGGATAGTTGACAATGACATTTAAGTAATTCGACATATTTTTGACATAATGATCTTACGTCTTTGTCTCACATATACAAAATCCTATTGTTATCATTCTCTCTCACATTAAGTTTTTATTAATTTTCTCTAAAAATATGAATTACCTTGTGTCGTGAGCGTTATTATTGTGATCAGTGAATAAACGCCTACAATATATATAAGTTTCACCCAATATCTCCTGCCAAGCGATTGTAAACCCAACCCTATACTATAATTAATATTAATATTTAATAAAAATTACTATAATTAATAATAATAATTAATTAATTAATTAATTATCTATTATCTATTAATTAATTAATTAATTAGTGGTAATCATTTATATCATGATTACCACTTGTCTTACGGTGAAGGAAAACATCGTGAGGAAACCTGCATGTCTGAGAAAACCTAACAAGTTTTCGAAAGGCATGTGAAGTCTGCCAACTCGCACTAGGCCAGCGCGGTGGACTATGGCCTGATCCCCCTCGTACTGAGGGAGGCCCGTGCCCAGCAGTGGGACGTTAAAAAGGGCTGATGATGATGATGATGATGAATTAATTAATTAATTAATTAATAATATTATAAAGAAGTAAAGTTTGTATATTTGTTAAATTGTAAGGGATAATCTCGGGATCCACTGAACCGATTTAAAAAATTCTTTCACCAATAGAAAGCCACATTATTGCTGAGTGTCATAGGTTCTATAAAAAACCGAAAAATAAAAAGGCTTTTACGTGGTAGTCCGTTTTGCAAAGTGAATCGGAGAAAAAACGGTCGAATGAAAGCGTTTCTTATGAACGCTGCCTTAACTATAAAAAATATATTTTTGAATTCAAGAGAAAAGATGTAGAGCTTGAAAATGGCTACAAAAAAGTTAACAACAGCATATGTCTAACTTTTATATTTAAGTTACATAAAGTAATTTTTTTTAATATGAGTATAGATAATTTAATTTTTAATTTTAATTTTAATATTAATATTAATAAAATCATTTAAATTATTTAAACACTCTGTACTAAAAAAAGGATTATTAACATTATGCCCAACGAAGTGGGTACGGGTCAGCTAATATAAAATAATTTTTAAAGTGGTAGTGCCATGCTTGTTACCTTCGGGTAGCAACCAAATGGGCCGGCACGCCCCGTATAGTTCATTAGTACCACTCTCTCACAGAAGACCGGCGTGAAGTGGCAGCTATGCTGTCGCGTTTCGTCCGGTGAGTGAGAGTCCGGGAGGCCCACTCTCCTTCCCCCCTCCCTCTTCCCTTCATCCTCCACCTTCGTTCCCCCCTTCCTCCCACTTCCCTCCCTCCTCCATCCCTCCCTTTCTTGAAAGGCCGGCAACGCATCTGCAAACCTGGCTTGCAGATGTCCATGGGCGGAGGTGATCACTTCCCATCAGGTGAGCCTCCAGCCCGTTTGCCCCCTTTTTACCATAAAAAAAAATATATTTACTTTTATATTTATGAATATAAAAATAAATATTATTATCGTAAAAATCAAGTTTGGTGGAGAGAACTAAGAGAATCATAATGTCTGATTTGGACCGTGACATTGTATTTGATAATTTATGCACACAAGAGTTAATAATTAATATATAACTGAAGACTCCTCATCAGAAAAATCTAATATAAATGATGATTCTGACGAATCATGTTAATAGAAGGAATTAAACTATTTTAGTTGTTTTATTTGTGAGTAAACTTTGTAACTTGTAAAATTTTGTTGTCTTCCTGATAAAATAACGTATTACACCTTATTTAAATATTAACATTGATTTTTTCCGATTATTTGTAATCTGTGGCACAATCGTAGTAATCGTTGTGTGGCACAGCAGTAACATAGTATAAGGAATAGACAAAGTAAGGCATCTTCATACAAACGCACCGCGCGCGGCTTGTATGTGTGCGTCATAGTATCTTTTAATTCTTTACGTTGCCGCACGCACACTCAAACAATATCTCGAACCGTATATCAGTGCGCCAGTCTAGGCTGACGCCGCACATGTTTTGCGCGTCACGGTTTTTCACTATATGAAAAATGTGTGATATTCGTAGAAGAACTTATTGCTGTGTGTTTGGGTGTCTAAATTCTTCATCGATTCCAGAGTTGTCTTTGTTCAGATTACCTACTAAACAGAAAAGGTAAACAATAATAATATAAATAATAGTTTGTCCATTTTGTTAATGGTTTTTTGACAGCTCGACGACTGACAAGCTATAGTGACAATATATAGTCAAAAGGACGTAATAATCGATATCTCTTATTGTTTTAAATATAAAATAATATTTATTTTTATATTTATTAATATGAAAATAAATATTACTATCGTAAAAATCAAGTGTGGTGGAGAGAACTAAGCGAATCATAATGTCTGATTTGGACCGTGACATTGCATTTGATAATTTATGCACACAAGAGTTAATAATTAATATAACTGAAGACTCCTCATCGGACAAATCTAATATAAATGATGATTGTGACGAATCATGTTAATAAAATGAATTAAACTATTTTAGTTGTTTTATGTGTATGATTATAATAAGAAGAAAGTAAAACTTTACATAATGTTAATGTTTTCATTTATTGGTTTTAATCTTAAAATTTTGTTGTCTTCCTGGTTAAATAACATATTACACCTTATTTAAATATTTACATTGATTTTTTCCTATTATTTGTAATCTGTGGCACAATCGTAGTAATCGTTGTGTGGCACAGCAGTAAGGGGGCGGTGCCCGTCCATGAAGTACCATATTATTTGTATGGCATTTTAACTTTAATGGCTAACCATTAAATACGAAACTTTGTGGGCGTGAGCTGTCAAAAAACCATTAATAAAATAGCTACACAATTTTAGCACCCCATCGAAGGATTTTTGAAATCAAAATGACCTTAATCGATAGGTCTACGTTTGGTCTGTATAGGTCCACTATCAATTTTGTTAGGTCACCTGTAGTTTTTTAATAAATATTTTTTTAAATTTAACTATCATTTTAAAATAAATCTTAGCACCTCATTTAAACGAAAACTGATTAATCAATAATCTTTATATTTCTACATTCTTTATCGTTAGGTCCGTATTGGTCTCTATAGTTTTTGCTTTTATATTATCCATTTAATTTTTTTTTATTAACAATTATAAATAATTAACATTGACAATGTCATAAGTTATTATTACTAATTCATCACTGGCGCATGCGCTCGACGCGCCTTGACTAGGTGTCAATGTCAATTATTTATAATTGTTAATAAAAAAAATTAAATGGATAATATAAAAGCAAAAAACTATAGAGACCAATACGGACCTAACGATAAAGAATGTAGAAATATAAAGATTATTGATTAATCAGTTTTCGTTTAAATGAGGTGCTAAGATTTATTTTAAAATGATGGTTAAATTTAAAAAAATATTTATTAAAAAACTACAAGTGACCTAACAAAAATAATAGTGGACCTATACAGACCAAACGTAGACCTATCGATTAAGGTCATTTTGATTTCAAAAATCCTCCGATGGGGTGGGTGAATATTTCATTTGGTGCATATTACAGTTCTGGCCATAAAGAATGTATAAAACGTTAAAATATTTTGAAGATGATAATATTTATTTTTAATAAGCTACGGGTTCTAATGGACGCAACTCGTTGAATATGTATATTATTATTAGGTATGTGTAAAAAAAATTAACAAAATCGTAAAATCTAATTACCATTTGTGTCCTTTTTCCAGATTTGATCTAATCAAAATATTTTCCTAAAAAACTGTCCTTAAAGAATAAGTTATCATATATATTTATGATAAAAGACTAAATAATCTATGTTCTATTTTTTTATTATTAATGAAAGAACAGTTTTAAGCAACTTTTTACTATTTTAAAAAATGTCCTTACACTTCTTCATAATTACCATTCAGCGACATGTTTGTGTCGATATTTTAATACTTTCGCATCACTATGTACCTTCATTCTCACAAAACGTTTGGCATCAGTCGACACTCTGCAATAGAGCAGGATACACGCATGAAAGACTGTTACCGGCAAAGTGAAATAAGTTTCTCCGGTTAAAATTTGGTGTGGTTTGGAATATTTCTACATACCGTTTCGATTATAAAAGGTTATATATTGGTTATTTTTTATTTAATTTTAGCTAGATGTAACCAACAATAGGATATCTCTTAAACAATAGACTGCATAAATCCATGACTCTTTAAAAAAACTATATTAAACCGCATATATTGATGAATCTAATTACCAAACTTCTAATTACCATTATTTACCATTCGTTTATAGTCGAATGATGATTAGAAGAAAGTAACGGTAATGATTTTAATGTTAAGATTTGATGAAACCTTAACCATATAAATTAACTATTATACTTACAATTAATGTAAAGTGACGCATTTTCGGAAATTAGATTAGTAAGCTTTTATTTTGGTTCTATTTGTCTGTTTGACCCCCACATACTTTAATTATTTTTAAAAAAAACCAAAAAAAAACCAGATTAAGGGCTACAATAACACACAGAAAAAGATATTAAATTGAACCCAGTCTTACATGCTCTAGAAAAAGAAAAAGAAGTCCAAAAATATATGTATAAGATGAAAGGCGTTCCTTTCTGTCAATTGGTGATATGACTCCAAGAAGCAAAAGACAGCAAAGAAAAAGTGGTAAGAGACCATTTTTTTAACAGTAAGGGGAAAACGAGTTAACAATCCGCGTTAGCTGGTGATGGTAAGTTTGTTGCCCCTCGACACCTGCAACATAACAGGAGTTGAGAGTGCCTCACATAATAGCGCTCAGAGAAAACCCCAGGAGGAAGATCATTGCACATTTTGCATGTGCGGGCAGAAAGGAGCGAGATGCATGTTCATTTTTGGGATGCCAGGCATGTAATATATAAGGATGACATCCAACCCGACGGGGAAGAGAGCGGTGACAGAAACGCGACGGTGGCATCACATCAAAAAGTTCGTCAGAACATTCCATTATACAGACGAAAGAATACACATAGAGAGCAACATCTATCCGAAAGCTTAAGGGTTCTAAGTCGTATGTTAGTATGGGATCATCGACAATATGAACGGCTTGTCACATGGAAGAAGTTGGTATTGAGGAGTGCCAGCCCAGAGATCATAACAGTATTCCATGAGAGGGAGAACCTGTGATTTATAAAGAACAGGAACTGAAATACTGTTTCGCTCCGTTAAGCACTACTATTGTTTTGGAAGCCAATTTGGCTTTCTGTTCCAAATGATGTGTAAACTGGACATAGCTATAGCATAGCAGGGATATAGCTGGAATAGGAAATCTGACCCTTCTTGGATGTCCAAAGGGTCGGTCTATTTCGGCGTTTCCACTATGAGATACACGTCTATATTGGAGTATGTCCCCCATATTTTATACGTGATCATAAAATTGACAGGTCAGGACGGGGTGGCGACAACAGAGTGATATCTTCCCTGACGAACGTACAAATCCCAACTTTTGGCAGAAAGACATGTTCCAAGCTGTAACTAGGATATTTTAAGCAAGATGTATCGGCAGGACAATATCTGTCTCCATTAAAAAAAGTAAGACCGGCTTATCTGTTTCAAGATAGTGATGGACAGCATTGAGGTTGGAATGGAGTGCCTTTTTGTTACAAAAGTCCACATTAAACGCGGAAGGGGTGGCCGCTGTGCAAATTTTTCTTACGTTTGTTGCAACCATAGTGTGTCAAAAAGGGGGAAAAAAGGAATTCTGAGATTTCGGCGGACTCGGGTTAAATAAAAATATTCAGTATGTGTATATCTGTACCACTCAAACTGTGTATTTTGCTGGCATGGGGGATAGATCTGGGTACAAACAAACGAGCGGCCAGCGGTAGAGCGTTTCATCAGGTCTCCATGGACTCCATGCCAACACGACACACTTAAACAGAAGCGATGGACTTCACTTAAATACCGATCCCGAGGTCGCCGAGATCATCGGAATTTAGGAAAGGGGCTGGCTTTGAACATATCTGCGACTGGGACATTTAGCGATTCGATTAGCAAGTTCGATATGAAACTGGTCGCGAGCCAGTAGAGAGCAATACTGGCAAGTTTTAGTGGTGTTTATTGTTACAAATAAAAATTGACAATTACTATTATTTACTTTGAGTTGAAATTCCTTTTTTATGATTGTTTATATTATACGCGTTTGATTATTTATACTAATTATGTTTCCTCTTTGTCACTTATTACAAATCATATTTGATTGTTAACGAATAAAATGCTGATTAAAGTACTCTGATGTTATACTTTTTAATATATTTCTAATCACCATTTGAATAAATCTCATTACCATTAGCTAAATATCAATTACCGTTCGTGCTAATCTCATTACCGTTTATTAAAAAAAACAAAGCCCTATATCTTCAATACTAAACGTCACATTACTGTACCTCCTTCATATTTAGTTTATTTTCATTCTATATTGTACAAAAAAATAATAAACAACACCATCAGGCTTAATATTTGATTCGTCAAAAAAAAATGTAAAATATGCATGAAATGAAATATTCACCCGGGTGCTAAAATTGTGTAGCCTAATAAAATGGACAAACTATAGCATATAATTTATACTTGATGATGAAATACTTATGTTGGTACTTTTATTTTTGTTGTATTAGTTTATTATTTTAATAGGATGTGATATGATTTTATTAATATATTATACTTTTAATTTTTTTTAATTGTTACTAATAGCATATTTATGTTTTTGTAAAAGCAAGTAATTAAAGGATTTATTTTATTTATTTATACAAATAAATTTCGAGATAAATCTAACAAACAAACATTTTTAATACTATTTTCTACTGATATATCAGTTAAGCAAGTAACTAAAGGTCTAATAAAAATAATCATAAACATGTAGAAACAAAATGTTTTACATTCTTAAATGTATATAAATAATAAATATTTTTTAATAACACACTTCCCGGCCCAATGCCAATTTCTGAACACTGAATTAAAATTTAGCTACAGTGACAACCCTGTGACAGGCAACTATGGTAACTAGGGTATTATTGTTCTGTGATGGTAACTATGACAGGCAATGAGATTATAAAAGACTAGAGGAGCAACTACCAATAAAAACATTGCAAAAAAACGTACCCACTTACGCGTTTAAAAGTCGTAGCTTTGAAACTGATAGATAAATATGTCAATCCGTCCCAATAATTTATGTTTGTCTCATTTTTTCTATCGCAAACTAATTACCATAGAGAAGGATGTATGTATAAGGCTAATTACTTTGAAAAGAGACAAGACATTGTCATCGACGAAACGGTTAGGTGCTGCCATTGATCAACTTTAATTAATTAATTTTCCCAGAATTTCAAAAAAAAACAAAGTTTGAATTATTTATTTATTTATGAAATATCTTTTATTCGACGGATCTTTTAGAGAAATTGATAAAGACTAGGTAGATTATGATGGAAAAAAGCGTTAGTGTATATTATATGTATTTAAAAACTATAAAATCAAGATGAAATAAGTAATAATTATAGTTTCTAATTGCTAGATTAACACAGTTAGGAACTAGAAACTAAATACTATCTAAAAATTCTCTAATATTTAAATACAAATTCAAATAGAAGTTTATTTGATTGTTAAGTTTTATTTATTTATTTATTGAAGTGAAACTTCTTTAGAATCGTTGTGATTTCAAACTCGATGAAACGAAAAAATAAGTCCATAGTACCAGGCACTCAGGGACGGGGAAGAGTTAGCGTTAATTTAAATTCAAGATTTACTTCTGATATGTGTACTTTGTACACACGCACTTTCTTATTTATTTATTTATTTAGCAATTTTATTAAATAATCGATTAATAATTAATTTAAGTTCTTCAATTAAAAGTGAACCGATTTTTTCTTCATACAGCATAACACTATTGCACGTATACCATAAGGAATAACAATAATTTTACATTTAAAAATAAATAAAATTTAATTTACTGGTTAGGTGGTTTAGGTGTTTAAATTTAAGAAAAATGTTATATTGAGGTAAAATAAACGTAATTGTACTATTTCTTCAATCAGTGAGTGAGTACTATACTGCAGTGTGTCTAACAAAACATTTTTTAATAATCAATTTAAACTTACACTAACATAATGTTTGTTTTCAAACGTTTTCATTTACTAAATTCCCAACAGTCAAGGAAATTCTAAATCGTATATACTGGAAACATTTATGACAAATACGATGTTGGATAAATTTATTTCTTCTTATAATGTTTTTATGGATAATCTGGAGAAAATCATACAAATTAACTTGTGAAAAGTAACACCACTTGCTTTATTAATCTTTTCAGACCGTGATTGATACACTTGAACCACACATTTCACCATTTTGATTATTTTTATTGCCAAGCAACCGCTCTGTTGACATCCAGCTGACAACTGAGATCTAATATGCGTATGCCCGTGGACATATTCAATGTAGTCCCGCATCGATGCCGTACATTGCTTATCTAGTCCTATATAACATCATTGATGACAGGTAATTATATCGTGGATTGGGCCGAAGATGCCCTACTTGTTCTCTTTATACTATGGCAGTAAGGGGGCGTTGCCCGTCCATGAAGTACTTAGTACAATATTATTTGTAATTTGTATGACCTAGTCAAGGAGCGTCAAGCGCATGCGCCAGTGATGAATTAATAATAATAACTTATGACATTGTCAATGTCAATTATTTATAATTGTTAATAAAAAAAATTAAATGGATAATATAAAAGCAAAAACTATAGAGACCAATACTGACCTAACGATAAAGAATGTAGAAATATAAAGATTATTGATTAATCAGTTTTCGTTTAAATGAGGTGCTAAGATTTATTTTAAAATAATTGTTAAATTTAAAAAATTATTTATTAAAAAACTACAGGTGACCTAACAAAAATGATAGTGGACCTATACAGACCAAACGTAGACCTATCGATTAAGGTCATTTTGATTTCAAAAATCCTTCGATGGGATGGGGTGCTAAAATTATGTAGCTGTATAGTTGTTGTTGTTGTTGTTTTTTAAATTTATCCCCAATAGGGAAAGGCAAAGGACTATAGTCCATACAGCCTAGTCTAAGTTGTCGGTCTGTATAGGTCTACTATCATTTTTGTTAGGTCACCTGTAGTTTATTAATAAATAATTTTTTTGTCAGTTTAGACATTGTCGTGTCCATGTCGATGAAAAACATATATTGAATTTTATTTAAAATTAAAATACCTGGCTGTATATCATATATGAGTTGTATTATGTCGTTGCAAGATTGACAAACCATTCTTTTGGCAAAAAAAAACGAAGAGTTTCAAAACACGGAGTTAGGTTGTGGTTATGATATTATTTAATTAATTATATTGAAAAAAGTTAGCTTAGATTTGGGTTTTTTTTAATCATAATACTCCAAGTATTTTTTGCGAAATATTTATTTGTGAAATCTTTCTATGACATCTATAATAATCTTTATGTAACAGTTAACAAAACCTATTGATACACTGAATCCATATAATTTTCATTTCATCATCGTTAGGAAATCTGCAACAGTATTAAAATTATTATCGACAATCATTTTACATTACTAGACATGTATCAATAAAACATAATACTGAAAAATTAAGTTGATAGCCGACTTAAAGTTTTTAACGTTTTAGATAGAACTTTTGTATTTGTTAGGATTATAAGATGACCAAAGGTGACCATTTATTTTTTGCCTTGTGACACGTTCCAAAATAATAAAAACAAACAGCCATGTTTTGATTCACTCACACCTTATGACATGCTAACTGAACTAAATGAGTAAACTATAGATAACTCGGTTTTCACGGCTTTTATTTTACCCTGGCTTCCATGCTTTTATTCTTCCAAGGTAATTCTATAACCTCTGGAATCTAAATAAATAAAAATATTATAGAATATTTAATTTAGACTAGGCTGTATGGACTATAGTCCTTTGCCTTTCCCTATTGTGGATAAATTTTAAAAACAACAACAACAATAATATTGATATTAAATTGATCAGAGTTATTAAATAATATATAAATAGGTAAATAAACCTATAATTTTTGTAGCTGTAGGTCTTAGATTATATACATGTATATAATCAAAGCTGTAGGTATTTGTTAACTATTCTTATTGCTTATTTATACTCAGCCACAGATGTACTCAGCTATAAATCTAATCAAAGGGCTGAACTAAGACTCTAAAATTTAACCATACCGGCGAAATAAATCGCAATATACGGGAAGTATGTTTTAAAATTTATTTGTATTAAATTAAATTGTAGTTTTTCAATTGCTGTTTTGAATGCCTAAAGATTTACACATTTTATATTTCAGATGGATTGGAAAAATGTTTGGATTAATTTAAAGCAAACTTGGCTTACTACATTTCTTACCCTGATTTTATTTTCAGGAGTTACTTATTTCCTTATATGGTCTGAGGTTAGTATTAGTTATATTTTGGAATGTACTATTTATATAATATTTATAAAAATGTTTTTTCTAATACTCTTTTTAATAAACATTTCAGTGCCAAACAATAAAAAGTAATCTTATGTTAGAGGAACTGGTTTCGGTGGCTGAGAGTATAGATGTACACACAGGTGAAGAAGCTGAAAGATATGAAGGCAGGGTTGTGCATATTGTGGGACCACTCAGGATTCTAGAGCCTATTTCTGAACCTGACTACAATATTCATGTGCAAGCAGTGAAGTTGAAAAAAAGAGTCCAAATGTATCAGTGGATAGAAGAAACTACGTAAGATATAGCTTTACATTTTTGGTAGAGCAAGGTTATTAATGTAATCATTGATTAATATTAGGTAGACTTGAGTTTGTTTAACAACACATTTGTTGTAATTATCAATGCAAATTATAATTATTTTTTTTTATTCATTTAATAAATTTTGAACAGGGAAACTGAAAACTTCTTGAGCGAGCCAGCAGAAGAATCCCAGAAGACATATTGGTATCATAAAGATTGGAAAGATTATGTGGTAGACTCAGCATTATTTTACATTAGGCCTGGACACCATAATCCTACCTCTATGCCAATGTTTAGCGAAATACATATTGCTGAAAATGTTAAAATTGGATGGATGAATTTAGGTAAATATTAGTATGTAATAGTTTGTACATCACATTAGTTTTTGTAAAAGAATGAGTTTTACAACTGCTTCATTTTAAGATGACTTCAATTAAACATTTTTTAGGGTTAGATGTAAAACGAAAAGTAAATGACTACTATGAAATTTGGTCAGATACTAGGCCTGATCGTAGTGACATTAAATTGCATTCAGGCTTCTACTACCATGGGAACAGTGCATTGGAACATGAAATAGGTGACCTTCGAATTCATTTCTCTTATGCAGGACGGGAGGATGACATTGTAAGTCATTATTATAGTCCCTGTACTCCAAGTAAAATACTAATCATATTAATTCCTTTTTAATACAATTTATCCTCTTATCCAAAACTATTTGCTGTGGTATCCTCTTTCTGCTTTTTCTGTTTAAAGTTTTTTTTAACTGTATTGTAATTGAAGTAGCATTTTGCTAATAATAAGTTATTTAAATAATTAATTTTAAGATAAAAAATTTTCTTCATTCAATATATTTAAAAAATTAAAATGAAAATGTAGGTACATGATAAATTATTAAAAGTAAATAAAAAAGTGTGTTGTTCCGTAGAATATGAGCTAAATTTATTATTAACTCGACAGTACACAGCCGTTGGTGTGGTTGAAAAGGGTTTCCTTCAGCCATATAGTCCACAGAACTTCCCCACATCAGATCCAATCTCACTCATGAGGAAAGGTTCATACAGTTTGAAACAATTGTATGATCTGGAAAAACAAGATGCAAACACACATACTTGGAAATACAGAATGATGGGATTCGTTCAAGTGTTTGCATCTGCTATGACACTGCATCCTGACTGGTTGACTTTGTGTAAGTTTTATAGTAGTTATTCATAGAATAGAATAAATGAAAAGTCTTCCTGACCAATTTCTGAAATGGTGGTCCCTGTGATTGAGACTTAGCCATTTGTGTAGGTGATATTATAGTGGACCAGTATACTTTATATTCTTTTTGTATCAAACTGCAGTAGAAAAACTACATGAAGATCAGATGCTAGAGGTCATTTTTCTAACTATGCTTCTTGCTTATAATGGAAATGTCCTAGAAAACCCAATAGCCTAATCACAAACTTTGACCTCCATATATGCTGCAGTACTTTTTAGACACTGTCTTTATGCCAATAACCTAACATGGTCAAAACACTTTTTTTTATGATAATATGATGAATAAAATTGTGAACTTTTATTCAATTTTATTGTTAATAGCTTCGTAGTGGGTTGTTGAGCACAGATTATTTCTCCAATGTCACAGAATTGGTAGATTAACATTATCATTATATTAATTTTATTGAACTTTTTTTTCTATAGTTTTGGAGTGTCACTGGGTGTCAAATAGTTTAAGGCGCTGTACGAGAGTTTGGGCCAACTTAGTTCTGTCCTTCTCATACACATTGTTCGTCATTTCATTACCATGGTGAGATATTTAGTCATTTTATACAAAAACTAGATAAATAATGTGTGTATAATAAATTTAATGTAACTTTTTTTTTTTTTGGGGGAACATTATATATTGTGTCTATTTTATCAATGGTTTTACAACGAAAACATTTATTTATCTGCATTTAAACAAGAAATAAGTGAAAAAGGGTATTCATCAACAATGTAGTCTGTCTTAAACTTATGAAAAAGGTTTCTAGTACCTTGTGACACCAGAGACTTCACATAATGGGTAAGAAGTAATATAAAGGAAATAGAAGGTAATGTGTGCTTATGTTCATAGAATGCAATAACACTAAAACACAACCTGAGCAATTCCTGGTCTGGCACTTTATTAAAAAGCTATCGCGCCTATAGTTTTGTGCTTATTTAAGTAAATATCTAGATGTGTTATCTTTAAAAAAAATGATTTTATAACTATTAAAATAATGAACATTAACTATTTTGTGTTCATTGGATGGAATGTTAATCTACTACTAACGCCATCTGTTAAAAATCATCAATAAACCTATATAAAAAAAATAATTAAAAAACTGTCTTAAAAATTATTACCCGTTACAAAAACTAGGCGAGCCCTCACAAACTCAGCTTTTCTCTAGTTAATTCTATATACGTCAATTTCTGAAAATAATATACTCTAATGGCTACAACAAATTAATAAAGAAAATAAATGCATTTTTTAATTTTCCCTAAAGCACTTCTTCAGAAAACATGCGAAAGTAAGACATACTAATGTCATATTAATTTCTTAGACATTTTTTATTTTCGTATTATATTTATGCTGAATTGTATGCCACTTTGTTTTAACTTGCTTCAGTAAAAACGTCGCGTTGTCAATGTGTGCATTTAATTGATTTTATTGGGAACGATTTACAATCCCTTGGCAGCATAATGGCTGTGGGGAGGACGTGAGCTGGAGGTGGGAAGCTCTGCTTTCCCCCTATATCACTTCCATTACAAGGTAATACATTTTTCTACAAAAAATAACCTTTGATTATGACTTTCGCCGGCTGCTTCCGTGACACACTCGCTTCGCTTGTTCATGTGTTGTGGAAACTGTCCTAAAAAAACCAATCTTGAAAGAAAAAAGGTGCTCCTACTACAAGATAACCCTCCCTCCACCTTATAAAACACTAGGGGTAGGGTGGACAAGATTAGAACATCTAATAGAAAATAAAAGAACTGTATATAAATAATATTCATTTATTATTATTATTATAACTATATAAAATGACTGAAATTAATTGTTCAAATGGGTCTAATTTATTTTTTGTTATATTTCTTCTCCACATATACTCATATATGAGATCAGAGAATTTTTCTTGATTAAAATTATCTCTTAAAAAAAATTTTTTGAGAACTTGACACTGTGACTTAATTCTTTGAATATGAGTACCATCAGTTCCCATGAAAGGATGTTTCGGGTCACTATTGTTAACTTTTTTATGAATATAACCATATTTTTCCAGTCCGTCATAAGCCTGCCATACATCAGTATGGATGATGGTGCCCTCAGTCACATGCTTTTGAATGAGGGGCACCAAATTGTCGGCAGATCTGATGTTATCTGGGCAAATTTCTAATCTCAAGTCCTCACTCCCATCTTCAATCATACCTAGAACCCACTGTCCTTCAAGCTGTTGACCTGAAACAAATCAAACATTATAGTATACATTTTATGCCATATGACAGATTTGTTTTATCAGTCCTTTTTACCTTTATTATACTTTCTTTTTCCAAATTTGCTTTTCCCAATTTGTACTATTTTCCCAGGGCCACCAATCTTTCCCTGAAACGTTTGTTTATCAACTTGGTAAGCTACCACCAACTCTCTACAAAAATTGTACCAGTCACTGATGGTTACTCTGGAGAGGCACCGTTTTCTATCTGAAAAATCTTCTTTTATTGTAATATTATAGCTCCATTTTGAGGCAAAGGCATAAATGATATAAAATATTTGTGGCATAGGTAATTTAACATTCTCTAACCATGTCCCCTTGCCTCGACTAACTTTTGACTTGGTTCTGCATGGGCCTCTGTTACAGACAAAAGAGCCAACTGTATTGTTAGTTGAATATTCAATTCTCATTGGTTTTTTATGATAACTGCATATCTTAGTAGACGGGATTAATCCTCGCTGCTCGGCAAAAGCAACAGCTTGCTCCCTAGTTCCGAGTTGGCGAAACACCTTAACCAAGTTCCACATCTCAAGAACTTCCTTCACATACATGTGTCGCTTTACTGGCGGTTGGTAATCTAAACTGTGACTAGATGATGTCTGAGGTTTCTCGCGACTAGTTGATGGAGGTGTCGCCTGTGGTAGTTGTTGAGAATCCGTCATCTTTAATAAACAGATCGTCGGTTTAAGCAACAATCCGGTGTCCGGTATACAAAAGCTAGTTATTCGTCGTGTAGGCAATCAGTCGGAGTCCAAAAATAGAAAAGAGGTTTACGGAATAGGCACAATAAACAAATCACGATAGAGGCACATTCACACAATTCGATAGAAAAGCGGATCATTGACATTGACATTTGACAATGACATTTTACAAATTCCGATTCGACACATTTTTGCTTTGAGGTGGGCGAAACTGCTATCTGTTGATAACCTGTTATAACTGTAGCGGTGGACGAAACGGCTATATATTGATAAAGAGTTATAAAAATACGCTATTTTTAAAATGCCTATTATTTTTTACGCTATAATATATTTATACGTTATATATGTTTCATAATTTAGCGCACACGACTCGTGACAAAAATATTATACGGCTAGCACGAAGTGTCAAGCGCGGCAGTTGTCGTCCATAGTGATTACATTCTCTTTGTTGTGGTCATATTATATGAAATAAAAATAAATTAAAAAATAGTTATAGCGCTTGCCTCTGGAAATAAATAACAGGCGATTTGGTTATTATAAATAGCATGCTATTTATAAATAGCAGGTTATTTTTTCAGCTATCTAGAATAACGAGCACCCCTAAAAATAGCCTACAAAAAGCCGTTGCGACTTGCGGTTGCGCCCCACCTCTATATTTTTACTTATTGAACAATACATCTTTGTCCCACATTAAATAAATCATATTTGTTATCCCGATCTCACAGTGATGATATTTCATATTACGATTTGAGGTTATACATGCTTTTATTAATTTTCTCAAAAAAAAGTGAGTTACCTAGAGTTGGGAGTGTTATTATTATGATCATGAGTAAACCTCTACAGTGTACATAAGTTTTACCTATAAACTCCTGCCAAACAATTGTAAATCCAACACATGACAATTATTATGATACATGAAATGTATTTAGTTAAATTCTAAATATTTTCATCAAACTTTTTATTAATAGGTACATACCTATGGGCTATGTCTGAATGTGCTAAATTAGCAAAATGAAATGTTTTCTTTCCATGTTTACTGTACTTTTGTTCCATTTATGTTTAAGTAATTTTAAATGCATTAATTTAACAACCAATAAGTATAAATTGACAAATATTAAGCTAAATATTACAACTAAACTGACCTTTAGACACGTTAAAAACGGTCGTATAGCCATAAAATATAAGAAGTAAAGCCCGTATATCATATATCTATCTTTAATTTCTGTTTAATTTGGTTATGAGGGACTCACCAGCTTAAAATAAGCCAATACTACCTACTTAAACCCAACGGATCTCTCCCGTCTTACTGGAGTGTCGCAGGACTTTTGGCTGTGTGGTCTGCTTCGGCAGACCAAAGGGTTGCTCCACAGTCCACTCTGCTATTCAGAGAGGTACCAGGAGCAACCCGCCTGACACACCGCCCACCGAATTGGGCCCTCTCTGAACCGCCCACCGAAGTGGGCACCTCCTGCACGTATCTTGTTTTCGTGTCCGGCCAGTTGCCAGACGCTACTAAGCCCCCCCACCACGACAATGTGAACGCACGTTGGGGGGGGGGGGGGGGGGGTTGGTTTCCCTTACTCATACTAGTCTAATGCACTCTATTCATCCTTCATCTGCTACAACTAAAACATACTCTCCTTTTCCAGGTTTCTCCAAAAGCCATCCTTTGGTGTAGTGGTCTTAGCTGGTGCAATACTACCTATTCTACACTACTCAACTATCCTATCCCGAGAGCAGGGCGAGCGGTACAACCGATGGGAGGACCGTTGACCTTCTCTCCACACCACTTTGCCTCGGCTACTCAAATTGATTGTCATGGCCCTTATTTACTTTTTCATCGCTTTTAGAATGGGTCAATAATGGTTTCTCATTAATTGGTGATAATGATGTATAAAGAACTGAATCAAGGTATTTATATTATACAAAGAACGTGAAACTACAATATCAACCACACCATTATTATTTTCGGCAGTTTTTAACAGTTTAATTTCTATTTTTTTTACTTTAGTTTGAATAAAACAAAAATATGTAGCAATAATGAAAATTATTACTATAATATCTACAGAAAACAACACCATACGGTTCATTATAGGCTAAGTGAATATTTTTGTACTTAAATTTAGTTATTGGTTTAGTATTCTGAATATTCTTTGCATTTCAAGCATAGTAATACTTAATTTATGGAATTATCATGTCAACATGTTTTTAGATTTAGTTTTAATTTTAAGTTTTAATAAAACCAAGCATATACGAAAAATCAAATTATTATGTGTACATAAAAAATCTATTTTATTAATACTATTTTCATTACTTTGATAGCTGAATAGAAAACTAATTATAGTATTTTTAAATCCCTTACAGCATGGAAACATGTCAAACTGTCTATGAGAACCAATATTCCAAGGTATCTCGTGACTAAATAGCATTTGGACCAATTGGCACACAAAAAATCTTCTCAAATCAAATTCCACTTTCTATTATCCTTTTATATTCTCTCAAATAATCATATTGATTATATCTTAATACCTTGACTAAATGCTGTATGCTCAAATTTTAGTATATGGGAACTTGTCCCCTTTAGGCTTTAACTTGTAATTTGTTAGTAGCAAATGAAATAGCAATGTTTCACATTTGGTCAAAGTAAAAATTTGGATACTCGATAAAAATGTTAAATCATATCAAATATAATTAAATTATAAAAAATAATGTAGTTATGTGTAGGAAAATCATTTTCATTAAAACTTAAAAAAATGAAGTCATTTATAAAAGAAATTCACTAATAATCATAAAGAAAATAAAATGTTTTTTTCTCTTTAAATATTTCTTGTCTGTTATAACTTTATTGTTTTTATGTTAAGGTATTCACATGAATTGTAGGTAAGTACAGTAAAATGTTAAATGAATATGATGATGATATAACAACCTTCCTGGGCCTCAAGTCTGCTATTGCAATGGTGTTACAATTGTCTATCAATGACATCGTAATTGCTACTTTTTGCAATTTTGGTAGTCTACTTTCAATGGTCTTCCGATGGTGTATCACTGACACTGTCAATGACACTTCAGTGACAATTTGCAAATAGTTGGTAGTCCCGTACGTAATGACAAGTCAATGATCAAACGTATTGCGTAGTCTGTTAATCTATCTTTTTGACTTTGTATGATCATTTTATATAATGCTTAGTCTTTAAAACATATATTGATAACATATATAATCGAACTTAGCCTAAATAAACGTTTTACGAACGCTTTTACAATTGACAAAATTGTCAAAATGACAAGACCATTGATCGACCATTGTAAATTTAGTAGACTACGAAATTAAAATAGCATTGTTCTATAATGACAATTCATGTAAAATAGCAGACTTCGAGGCCCAGGAACATTTTCACTTATTTATAATATCAATATCAATTAATAAAATATAATACTGTTTTATAGCTGTAGCTGTTTTTAATAAAAATGTAATAATCTAATAATAAATAACTTCTTAAATATATCATTAATTACTGAAATTAAAAAAAGAACTTACTAGAACTTAAAATAAACGTGTCATAAAATTTCTACTTGGTTTTTTCGAACTTCATGATCATATTAGACTCAATACAATAGTAATGTTTTTATTATATGTATAACGTTTCACAAGGGTCTCTTCTTTGTAATTTATTATAGTTTTTTGAAATACATAAATAATATATTTACTGTGTAAATTGTAAGCCATTCTAGTCATGAGACAATACAAATTAAAATGAATACATAAGATGTGTGTTTTATTTTTATCTTTTATGGTTTCCGTAATAGTTTCTTAGGTTTACGCCAAACTATCTTTCAGTATTTTGTCGCGGATTTATTTTGATTTTTTGTTTGTTATTGTGTTTTCTGATTTACAACAATCATGATCATGGGAAAGACATAAAGATTTTGATGTCTCAGATGTTTATGTACTTATAAATTTATTTAATGTAATTAATACCCATTTTACTTTATATTAAAAAAAATATACCTTTATTACGTTAAGTCGCGGGCCCACCGCGGCGCATGGAGAGGCTGCGCAGGTGTATTAAGCTTCGCTTTGTAAGAAATTGTATATGTGGTTGTATGTGGTATGGGCCACTGCAACCCACGAAGAGGTTAAGCATGAATCGACGTCATTGATACATGCGTGGCTTGCTCGGATAGGCGGTTACATAGCACAACGCTATCAACGTGGGTCTACCTTTCCACGGGGAGAACACGAATATGACCATCGACTATGTACAGCTCGCTTTTATCCTTGAATTGCAGTGGCATGTGCGTAGCATCCGTGCGCCGTGCCACGCCACGCTATTACATTACATTATTCGTGGGTCTTCCTGTACTCCAGTGGAAATATTGACCCACGTTGTCAAACAAATTAATACACGCAGCTAAAATGCGCCGCGTGTCCGTGTACAGCATGCGCCGCGGTGGGCCCGCGCCCTTATGCGGATGTCAAAATAAAAAAGCTCTCGAACGAAACTGAAGGTGGTATAATCTATACTAATATTATAAAGCTGAAGAGTTTGTTTGTGTGGTTGAACGCGCTAATCTCAGGAACTACTGGTCTGAATTAAAAATTATTTTTGTGTTAGTCCGTTTATCGAGTAAGCCTATTAGTACAGTAAATAAAGCCGTTTTTTTTTGGTCAACCTCGCACTAAATTTCCGATCCAATTTTATTTTTTTTTAGGTTAAGGGTCACTTACTGACCATAAAAACACAAAATACTGACAGATCCATGTGGAGCTTCGATCGCAATCGGGAAGAAAAGTTTTTGGCCGATATCTCGGAAACTATGCGCTTTAGGGCAAAACTTATTCAAACCATTATTGTAGAAAATTAAATTTCGCATCTTTTATTTCTTGTAAACTTTTTTGTAAAAATTACCGTTTACGATTTATGGCCGATTTATTGAACCGGTTGCTCTTTTTCGGCCGATAACTTAAAATATTAGATTAATCAATAAAATGCATTTATCCATTTTTTAAGATCACATTATTCTTTACAACTTTTGTTTAAAACTTTTTTTTAATGTCAATACTTTTTGAGTTATCGAAGGTTTTTTTCTATAGTAGGTAGCCGTTTCTTTTATGTCTCTACACAAAAGAAGTCAATTTACTCGAGTTAATTTCTTGTAAATGGCGAACTGGCTGTGGAAGAGCATGTGGGTGCAGGAAAGCAGGTTTAGACTGCACTGTGATTGATTGATGAGATAGCACATGTACAAATCAACCGACAGTGGACCTCACCTCCAACGAGGAATCGATTGATATTGATTAATTTGATCATGAAAATAAAAAGTTCATTAGGCTTTACAGTCTTCCTTGTATTTTTCCGAGGAGGGTAACGAAGATGAAGAAGCGACATCCTATATAAGTGGATTTTCGCCGCTTCCGAAAGGCCAAAAATTTGATAAAATTTTGAGTTTTTCATTGTTCAATGTTTAAAATAATTTTTAAAACATTTTTAAAAAAATATTCTCCTTTCGTTTTCTTTCATTTTATTCTAGCTATCTATTTTTTACTTAAGTACGAAATATAATAAAATAGAATATAAAAAAGTTCATTATTATTGCAGGTAAGGAAAAACTATTAATTTTTAAATAAATAAATAATCAGGATATTTTTTTAATTAGTTTGTTGAATTTTTACCTTTATATTCTATGTGTACTTTGAAATAATTGTCGACTTTACGCCCGGTAGTCCAACATAAAACGATCGATAACTCAAAAAGTATTGACATTCAAAAAAAAGTTTTAAACAAAAGTTGTAGAGAATAATGTGATCTTAAAAAATGAATCAATGCATTTTATTGATTAATCGAATATTTTAAAGTTATCGGCCGAAATAGAACAACCGGTTCAATAAATCGGCCATAAATCGTAAACGGTAATTTTTACAAAAAAGCTTACAAGAAATAAAAGATGCGAAATTTTATTTTGTACAATAATGGTTGAAATAACTTTTGCCCTAAAATGCATAGTTTCTGAGATATCGGCCAAAAACTTTTCTTCCCGATTGCGATCGAAGCTCCACCTGGATCTGTCAGCATTTTGTGTTTTTATGGTCAGTAAGTGACCCTTAACCTAAAAAAAAATTAAAATTGGATCGGAAATTTAGTGCGAGGTTAAATGCTTTATTTACTGGCGTATATAGGCTATATTAATCACGCTACGAACGATAGGGGCGGAGCAGCAATGAAAAATGTTGCAAAAACGTGAGTAAAATATTTTTTTTTATTTTCAGCCTTTAGAACGCGAGCGGAGCCGCGGGAGAGGCTAGTATATTATTATCACGGTTTTATATTATTATGGTTTGCTGATCATAGACGATTTTGCCAATGAGTCATATTTTTTCTTATTTTGGACTTAAAGTACAATATTTCATGTGGTTAAAGTTATTTTTGATACTAAATTATAACGGTCGTTTGTACGAATCTTACATTCGTATTATTGCTTACTACCGGTCTATCGGTAGATAGGTTATAGAAACTGGCAGTTAGCGTATATTATAAGCTGCGGTAGACTAAAGTAATGCGCATGCGTGCGCTTTTAGTCTCAGCTGATCGTACTCCACCCATTGGCTTTTTCTTCCAAAATGTTTTTATGGTTGTGATGTAAACATTTATTAAGTAATTAGTGATTTTACTATGTCTTATTGGCACTAAAGCTAGTTGTGATAGCACATATTTAGGTAGACATAAGTTTGTGTTGTTCCTAACAATGAAAGCAGCGGCTATGTCTGTTTGGATATTCATCAATCTTCTCTGCTTTGGGATGTGTGGTTATTTATACTTAATATGGTCACAGTATTGGATGAGCTTAGAAAAGCAAAGATTTTTCAGCAAGTCCCATATATCTCCACAGAAAAATAGCATATCCGGAGTCAGTTTTCAAGATACGTTTTCAGAAAATAATGTAAATACAATTATAAATATGTCCTTAGTGAACGCGGATTCTGTGCGAAAGCGATCAGTTGTGTCATTTAAAATGGGCCAACAATGGTCTAATAAATCTTTTGGGAGTCAGTTGCGAACTAATAACATCGTCATGAAAAGTCGTGGCAGTCCAAGATTTCCTAACATACATAAAGCTATACTTGAGCTCGACAGCGAAAAGTACGTCTGCAATGATTTGACTACATCTGAATGTAGAACTAAGACAACAGAGTTTAAGGAGTTATTACTAAAGGAGTTTCATAGAGTACTGATGAGTGATAGTAAAGTGTTTACATCTGGCTTAGATTCACAAAATCCTTATGACGTTAAATATGAGAGAAGTACAGCTAAATCATATAACAGAGCGGATATCTTGTGTGCGCTTGGGAAGATACCCGTCCGAACCGTTATGGCTGAAGATGAGCCTTTTGCTAGGCTAGATTTCCGCATTCCTAAAGGCCCCTTACAAGATCATCGCACCTTCAACACATGTGCTATTGTAACTAGCGCCGGAGCTCTACTAGGATCACGTTTAGGAGAATTTATTGGTAGGTAGAGTTTGCATAAAAAATTATAATTTTATTTGAAACAGGCAATTTGTAGCCTTATGTTTGTCGCATTTTGATGATTTGAATTTTAAAGGGAAATTGCTATAGGTAGGTAGGTTATAACCATCGACTAATGTATGAATCACATACCTACTATGAGTGTTCAATACCTTGTTATTATTTCTTTTAACAGTTAACTGGCCTCAATTACGGCCAATTCAACCTCATCCTTCACCAATTTTGACCACTCTGTTGTTATTTTTTAGAACTCTACTTTTGGTATAGGTAGAAGAATATCGTTTAAAATTTTCTGCATATTATTCGTATTTTTATATCAACGATAATAATAATCTAAAGGATGTAAAGATTGGTAGAATGATATTAGGTGATCGACCGGTATTGTGCAGCTATCGCTTCGGATCTTTGCTTTGTGAACGCATTGTCATGCGCGGGCGACGGTCTTCGACGAACGTCCCAAATCGTATGCGAATTACATGAATTATTATTGTTCACGGGACTTCACTGATTACTCAGAGCTGCAAATCACATTAGACAGCTAGGTACCTCTATTATTTGCCGCTTATTATTATAGTAGGAAACTGCGGTTATAAATTATGTGAATCAACACACAAAAACCTAAAATTCTCTCATGGGACATGTTTTAGCGTCTATACGAATTTTTTGTACGCAAATAAACAGTCTATGCATATGCGTGAATTTTTAGAAACCATTAACAATTTTTTTATAATTTTTAAATGTCTAAAAAAATGTTTTACTTTAAAATGCGAACGCTCTCCGCTATATGGTTCTGCGTATCGTAGCAATACTTAAATTGCAGAACCGGGATAACAGAAATAGTGTAGACTTTTAAACTCTTTTCTACAATAATTAGTGGAGTACCTATGTTTTTTTACATTTAAATGCAACCAACTTTGAATGGTTACATGATACAAAGTTATGCGTGGTCTAATAAAAAATCAATCGCCCCTATATATAAATGGGATATAAATGGTATGGGAAGTAGATATATTATTATACTTATTATATTTATACGTAGGTACTTATACTTTCAAACAAGAAAAAGCAAATGGGTGAATAAATGTCCGATTAGGTAAGAACCATAAAAAATGTACAATTGCGAATTCGGTGGCAATAATACAAACAAAAGGTTGCTGCAAACTAAACTAACACATGTATGCACCATAAAGCTTTATGCATATCCGGTGCTTCACAAAGTGCGTTTAATTAAGATATTGTTGGAGCTTCATAATGCATGGCTGCTAGATAGCCATCATACCATGTAAGTGTTTTATTATGCATCGATCTATTGATTTATTCATGATCATCGCATCTAAGCTCGCAGAAATGCAAGACGGCTCGATATGCTGATATGGTAGTTTAGATTGTGGCGCCGGCGGCCGGCGCCTCTATAGTCTGTACTGTATCTGTAAAACCAGCGTGTCCCGTATGGAAAATACGAAGAACGCCTAATAAAATGCTTATGTCTGCAATGTGGTTGACAGCACCTGTTAAATATCTATTGACTTAGAAATATCTTCCTTATATTTTTATTATTGGCAATAACTTAATCATATACCTAATTACAATTAGAGCGGAAATATAATCATACCTCTTTACCAGTACGCACATAAGTATATAAAGTCCATCTTAATCGTTTTTTGTAAAGAAATAACAATTGTCACACTCGCACACTCAATTCGTCACAGAAATCTTTTCGTTTAATAATATTTAGTCTATATTTTCCTATTTCGAAATTTTGGAAAAAACAACCAATACTTCAAGGAAAGGTAAGGGTTATTTCTACGTACTTACTACCATTGATAATGTGCAAATGAACAGATGAGTTTGATTTATGCTTTGTCCATAAGTTCCTTAATAATTACTATCAGCATTAAGCTTTTGGTCGTATAGGACTTTTTGAACCTCTATAAATATTTTATTATAATTGAAATGTGAATTGAAACATACCTAAGTATATAAACTATGAAATATAAAATGTTACATTTAAAAAATAAAAATATATGTGTGTATCAGAGTACACAGGTAAGAAGTGAAACTTCTTTACGACATATAATTTTTCTACTATTTGCAACTTCACGAAAATGGGGTAGATTAAAGGCTTAACCTTAAGAAAAACAATTTTTTCCGTATTAAATTAAAGCTATTTTATTATTATAGACATGCATACAATTAATGAGTAATTTATTTTATCATTGTTCTTATTATAATATCATTGCTCTTGTTGTATTTTTACATTTCTACAAAATTTCTCCCATACGTCGATAAAGAAGTTTCACTTCAATAACTTCAAAGGACTTCGTACTTTATTGTACTACAAAAAAGTAGGTAAGAAGTTAGCAAGCGCTAACAATGACTAAAAATATAATTTTAATATATTATAATATTTTTAAATATACCTATTAAGTGTACTGGTACAATAATAATTATTGGGAATTTATATAACGTCATCGTTACAAAAATAGTCAATTAAATCTTTATGTCAACCTGTTTGAAAAAAATTAGTTATCAAATTCCCGTAAAATTGATTCAGGAGACCGTTTGGTTATTTGTATACCTAAGTTAAATAAATAAAATTATTTTTTCGCTTCGATATTAGATTTTTAACATGTAGGTATGTTAACTAGTTACTAAGTAAATGTAGTAAAAATCGTAAACGATGAATCATTAAATAAATCATTATATTTAAGTTGTATTGTGTTAGTCATTTGCTCATGTCTTTGTCTTTACTCGAAAGCTGCGATAGGTCAAAGCGCACTATGCAACTTACTTTTTATTTTATTCAATTCTATTTCTTAAGTGAACGTAATAAGGTGTTTTGAGGAAGTTACTAATATTTCAACGCAAACGATAAGACAATGGTGACAATCAAAACACGTGTAATTCCTCTTACTCCCGTAAAAAACCCAACATGGATTTGAAAATCACTGTCCTGTTAGAGTTGTACACTCATTCTTATTACAAGTAAATTACCATACCTAATATCTATACATATAATAAAACTGTAGAAAAGTCGTTTTTGTACATCAAAAAAAATTACAAAAAAAATAGCCAGGGTGTTAAAGGATAACCAATAGAACCCATTTCCAGCATTTTTAGAATTTTTGTCTGTTTGTCTGTTTGTCGGTTTGTCTGTTTATTTATCCGGGCATCACGTAAAATTTACGAAAGCAATGTAGATAACTTTTATACACAACGATTGAACGTAACTTGAAGTAACATTTAGTTTTTGTTTCATTGCAATCGGTTCAGTCTATTAAAAGATATTTGAGTTTAAAGTGAAGAAGTAGAGAAATTGCAGAAGTAAAATTAGGGTTATGTGCATTTGGTCTCACAACTTCACGTAACTTTTATACACAACAATATACGTGCGTAAATTGAAGTAACATTAAGGTTTTTGTTTCATCGTAATCAGTTCACCACTTATAAAAAATGTAAATTAATAAAAAAAATAGTGTTTCCGAAGTAAAATATTAAAACAGTGCCATCTACGAGTATTCGAACTTAGACGGGACTATAACTAGAGATCAACTGCGTGCAGTATTGTTCGATAGATAAGAAGATAAGCGCTTCGCACTAAAAAATACTAATTAAGTTCCGACATCCACGCGAACGAAGTTGCGGGCACAGCTAGTATATAATATATACCTAATGCATATGTTTTTAGTGCTATACCTATATTTCATATTAAAATTATTTTAATATGTAAAAGAATTTATATACATTTGAGAATTTTAAAACATTTGAGTAAAGATCTATGAAAAAAGATCATGAAAATCCCTAGGCTCTTTTTAAATGATAACAAATAATAAAGACCGTAGTAAAGCTAGTGGATTTATTCGATTTTTAAAAAAAAATCTAATTAATATAATTTTCTTATACACAGCAAATTGAAAGTTAGAGTTAATATAGTTTTTTAATATATAAAACAAGGTTGTAAAGAAATTATAAATGTCATAAGTACAATACCTAAAGTCTGTAGCGATAAAAAAATATTGTGTAAGTCGTTCCTCATTCTCTATACTCATGCTTCATAGAAATGTAAATTCCAAACAACAAGTAAAAAGTCAAGGGGAAAAAATACCTTCAATGACCGACATTTGTTTAAAATTTGCATTGTATTTAAAATCACGAAGTTGTGACAAGTTATGGTAGAGTGAATGTGCAAAGGAACAAAGTTTTCCTACCGGCCGCAATATGTTTACATTGTAGGTTCACTAACGAGTCATCAGCCCACGCGTCTGTCCATAAATATAGTATAATTTATAGTTTGCTTATTGTGCATAATATGTTGAACTGCGGTCTCCAAATGCTTGAATAATCTTTTCAAATTTTTAAGGGAAAGCCCTAACATTTATTTCAAATCTTACATACTTATCTTCTTTCCAGTGATAAAAAATATTATTTTATTAAAAATTACTGTATTATTGTAAATAGTAAATTAAGAGGTCTTAAGTTACATTTCAAAAACTATATAATCTCTTCTAATAGGTATTTTTTTAAATGTAC
Organism: Boloria selene; assembly: GCA_905231865.2. Lineage (NCBI taxonomy): Eukaryota > Metazoa > Arthropoda > Insecta > Lepidoptera > Nymphalidae > Boloria > Boloria selene. The sequence continues at coordinate 8,817,147 of HG993133.1, forward strand.
AATATATATAAAGTAGATAAGATAAATTCGCAGCTTATTAGCTCGCCCTCTTCAGTGGAAAAAAAATACGCATTACTGTACACAGTGCTCCCCACAAGTCAGTTTTGTTGCCTTTTATATCGAATACCATAAAAACTGCACTCTTAAGTTATGGCAATAAAACTTCAAACAATTAAACGAAGTGCAAGTATAGGTGTCGCAAGAAGCTATATTTCATACGGACAATAGAAATAGCATGTCAACGCCCAGACTAATGCACCACATACATTATTAATCAGTTTTATCTTCCATTAATTGTCTCGTTTTTTTTCATGTGACTCTTGCTCTTGACCTTTGAGATGTAGAGACTTTTAAATAAAAATAGCCTCAAATGTCCTCGTGCAATGGGGTTCATAAGTACTGATTATAAAAATAAAAAAATGATCGCTTTCCTAATTATGGATAATAATGGGCGCGTCATAATCAATTATCTTGTCACCATTGCAGATTGTTTAGTTTATTTCTATTGTTCTAGGTTCTAACTACACTTTAAATAGGTATTACGTGTGTATACGATTTTTTTATATTTATTTCACTATTTCTTCAACGTTTCTGAATATTCCGTGAAGTAGAGCAGAAAATTTAATAAGTTTTCGCTAAATATTCAAGGTCTTACCGATCAACTCCTTTATATGTTAAATAAAGGGAATGCAGCTATCTCGTAAAGTAATCTGGCAATGTTGTATCAGACAACGCAATGGTATTGTAAGTTGCGATATTACATTTGGTTTATAAAAAAACTATTACAAAATTAGGTTTCTTCATTTTCTCGCCTCCAAAATATAATTGAATATTTTGTATCGGATTGTACAACGGAGTTGTAGATATTATGGTCTTTAATGGTAATGAACTAACTTGAATCAAATATTTTTTTAATTGAAACTACTCCAAATAATAAAATATTGGCTGTTCTTCACAGATTCCCACGATATGGTACTGAGATTTAACAACGCTCCAACCGAAAATTACACAGAAGATGTTGGTTCCAAAACCACTTTCCGCATTCTTAATTCACAGGCGAGTTTGTAAATAATAATTTAATTATATAGGTATATTTTATTAACATTGTATTTCAAATGTAGGTTCATTAATTTTGTAAATTTGATGTCAATTTGAAAGTAAGAATTCCAGACCTACCTACTAGTATGAAATTTTCTGTATGCAGAAAAATTTTAAATGCCAAATTGTTATGTTATTTTTTTAGGTAGTCACCAAACCGGAATTCAAATTCTTGGAGAATTCAATATATAAAAATATTTCAATATTAATATGGGATCCTGCGAATTATTCCTCTACACTCGATGATTGGTATCGCCACCCTGATTTTCCAGTGTTTTCAGTATACAAAAAGTAATTATTGTTTAACTTTAATGGCATAAAATTTATTTTTCAATTTACAAGAGATATGTTATATGGTAAGTTTATGTGTCGCAGATTACTCAATCGCCGAGGCAGTGTTGACGTTCATCTTTTACATCCACGAGTTTTATGGGATTTGTGGTTTGTTTTACAAGATTCGTCGCAATACCGTCTACGAAGAAATCCTCCTTCATCTGGATTTATAGGTATAGTACCTATTGAATAAAATATTATTTCAAAATGACTATTTAGAGGGCAGTGTAATATTATTTAGTTTATGTAGGTTTTTCTAGTAAAGGTAGTAAAATGTAGAGTAGAGTAGAGTCTGTATTCACTATTAAGAATAACGTGATATTTTTGCATTAGGTTATAATTTTTCAATACATTTTATTATTGCAGGTCTTTGGTTTGCTGTAAACCGCTGCCACCGTGTTCGCGTGTTCGAATACGTGCCGTCAGTCCGCGCGACACGGCGGTGTCATTACCATGCATCAAGCGAGGACGTGGGATGTACCCTCGGCGCTTGGCACCCCCTCGCTCAGGAAAAGGTACTCGCACATCGTATGAGCGACAACTCTGATATTGATATCTTCCAGCGAGGCTTCATTGATATACCCGGAGTGAAAACTGTTCGGTGTAAGTGATAATAAGCCATTCGCTTTTTAAGCTTTGAGCTGTATAAAATCAGTTTTCTAGGAAAGTTATTCAAACTTAACGACATATTAGCTAACATAATATAGTGGCATTGTTATAAACCCAATGAATTTTTATAATTAAATAATATCACAGGCCTCTTAAAAGGCCTCTCTCTTTTATTTAGTTCGACATATTTATGTAGATAACTAACTATACATTTTTAATTTAAAGTAAACGGCAATATATTAATAATGCATCAGGGAAAAGAGAAGTTTTATTTGTAAGCCGTCATTATTGTGATTTGTGATATACACACGTACTATAGCAATGCTTTTAATGTAAACTATTTAAATATATGTACTTAGTTAAGATTCTTATTTTCAGTGCAGTGGTTAGAGATGTACCTACATAACATTTTGTTTTCATATTTTGTGTAGAATGTATAACTGGCAAATTAATAAATACCTACTACCATATATTTATGTAAATTTAAATTTGACAATAATAGACAGTAAGGAATGTAGGATTTTACACTGAAACGTTCAAAAGTATGCATTAAAAGATAATAATCAAAATAAAAACCTGAACAGGTTATGGCTATAGTAAGATAATCTTTGTTTTTTTATATTCTTATGAAAATTACAGTATTATTTGGTTACCGTTACAAAAACAAAATTTACTCGAGAAATGCTGTTACTTGCTGTAAACAAACTTAATGACTACAACCTTATAAAGTTAAACGGGAAGGTAAATGTCTAAGAAATTTATTAAAAAATACCTAGTGGTATTGTGTTACCATTTTTAAACAAATTAACAAAAAATATTGATGTTTTAGTTAGTGAAAAACATCAAAGCAATAAAAATATAAGTCTTCCTAAAATCATTTGAAGGTGCTCAATGATTGTTAAAACTTACAACTTCCCTAATAATAATGCGTATATGACAAAAACTGTGTTTTATTTCATCCATATATAAGCAAACATCCTCATTATTATCATCTAGTGGTGTGGCCTATTATTTATGAATACAGGAACAAACATTTGGTTATTTTATGAGATTCCAGTAAGGCCATGTCGGCCATGAGATGCCCTTGTCGTATCTTATATTTTTAGCGATTTGCCGTCGCGCTGTGATGTGTGGGTGCTGGTGGAATACTGATGGGTGGTGCTAGGTGTCATTGATTAGTGATTCAGTGCGAGCGTACGGAATTAGCGACATCCGAGATGTGCGTAGTGTGTAGTGCCGGTAAAGACTCGGACTTACCGGTACTCTTATTTAATTTAATTGTTTATTGTTTTCTGGAAACTAATATAAAATCTATTTAAAAAGATCTATTATGTTATGTATTTGGATGTTGGAGGTAATCTTTGAAAATTTAGGTACTTTCGATTATGAAAATATTTTCACTACTGGAACTAGCATGAGTCAAAGAAGATTAGACAGTCTTTCGCTTGGTCTGAGAAAATTATAAAACTATTTTATAGTATAAATGAAACCTAAAGCAAGTACGTTTTTATGCAAGGTACATATGCATTTCTAAAGTAACAGAATGATTGCTATTAACCATTTGCTTGGCATTACAAATTGCAAGATTTTTCATATATTATTTTATGTAACGTTAGATGTCTGCTAAATTTTAACCTTTAGATTGGAACATTTCTGGATATATAAAGATTGATAGAAAGATTTTAAAAATAATTTACTCCGATACATTTCTATTGTAAGAAAAATTTAAATTTCCTGGAAAAGAAAAAAGTTTTTAAATAATAATTATTATAACACTGATATGAACGTGGCCTTATTTACACGCAGTACAGCCAGCGCGACTCTGCAATATTGCTTCCTCCTTCTGCTACACTTCTTTACATTTTATTTTAAGGCGTATTTAATTTTCATATAAGTATTGTTTATATTCAGCACACACATCAATTGTACTTTAACTGCTAATTACTTAAAATTATAACGAAAACGGAACAGCACGATTTTTCCTCTTGGACTTTGTGTTTTCGGAGATGAATATGGGGTCAATGGCTCAGTTTTTTAGAAGAAGTAAAAAGTGACGTATGAATGGAATAGGGTAAAGTACAATAAAGTAAATATTGTAAGTGTATACAATACTAGGAAGCGTTGGAGTCTTGCCTAGTATCCTCTTAATTGGCCATCGTCCAATGATAAGATACACATAATCAGAAGGTAATAGGCAATTAAATATTACACTGGAAACCTTTACTTGCTGCCGTTTTTGTTATTTTACTATTCCTATCTCGTTGAAAACTAGCCACACATTTTCTCTTGGCAATGGATATCTAATATTTTGAATAACTCATAGTTAAATAAATTGTTTGTAGATATACCTATATATTATTAATTTAATAAAAGAGGCATTAATTATCTTTCTTGTTTATTTAATTCAAAAGTATAAATAAGACAGAATCTTTGCGTAAGTATAGATTCATTTTTCAATAACTCCTTTAATCAATAAATATAATTTAATAATTTAAAACTTCACTTCTAATAATATCAATGTATTTATAATATGTATTTCCATTATAATACTTATCACCTAAGCTTAGTTTTAAATTGGATAAGAGGATCCTATGGAAGATTAGACGTACGCGACACAGGGTATCCTAGTGCGTGCGTCTCAGCACTCCATTTGATTACGTTTTGTTACATTATAATTGTTATTAGTTTAAGGAGTATGTTTGTATCTTTTTCTGATTACGAATTAAATAAATAAATAAATAAATAATTTATTAAAATAATAATAACAATAATTTCTTTATTCAAAAGTGTTATTACAATCTATTGTGTACTTGTAATCCCTGTCTCTCGAACTAGCGTTAGCCGTGTGTCCAGTGACAGTGACTTCCCATAATCATAATTAGCTTATAAAGTACGACGATTAAATTAATTTATAGGTAGGTACACACTTTATAAAAAAACTTACTGAAAAATACAATATTTTTTAGCATAAAATCCTTGTTTTTTTATTCTTTAGAAAAACGTTAACGTGTGACAATAGTTCCACGTGGAGTTAATAAGTAAGTGAGGAGGCACGGAAATAATTATAAAATTATATAAATATAGATACTCGTACAACTGAAGGTTGCAATGCATCGGATGCCAATAGTTATTCCTGCATAGTCCAGCGAGAGGTTACATTCGCAGGCGCACGAGCGGCTGATAAGATTCATATGCATAAAGACAATGAAATGCAATAATGAATACAAATTGACTACTATTTATGAAGAATTATTTCTTATTTTCCAAAGGTAATTAAATGTTTTGTGAATTAAGCGTAGTGTTTAATTGTAAATATAACTAGGTAAATTCGAAGCGAGAAATTAATCTTTGGAGCACACCTGATTTATATTTATATTTTATATTGTAATAAATAACTGATGTTTTTTAATAAAAGGCAATAATTATAAGTATATTAAGAATATGATGTCCTCCCGAACGATTATGGCCACGGCGGCCAATCTCATTGAGACTAGCCTACTATTATCGCGGAAGATATTATAGTGCACAAGTATATGCGCAGACACAAGTACAGTCTATATTCCTTATCATATTTCAGTGTGACGAATGCTCGACACGACCAGTATGAGTTAAGGCGCAGGACCGATGGCTTTACGTGCTCTCCGATGCACTGGGGCGGAACACCACCAACTTTCCAACTACGGGCTGTTACTAAGGCTTACGAAACAGAAATACTCAATAATTAAACTTGGTCTGACTCGGGTCCCAAACCCAGGACCTCCCGGTGTGCACCCGTAAATGCTAGCCAGTACAGCACCGAGGAAAAATAATATATTGTCATAATTACCTATATCTTACTATATCTTTTCTGTAACGTTGGCAAGTGCATTTACGCATATCAGAAAATCCAGTATTATACACTTAAACCCAACGGAGCTTGTTCATAGATCAGGCATCTATGAAAAAGCTCCTTTCAATTAATTTAGTCTTGAAAATACACAATTTTCCTGAAGTTTTATTCCAAATTAACTATTAAGTCATACTGTTCAGGTGATGTACTTATCGTATATAATCTTGGATTATGAAGTTACTCGTTTCGTGCTCTAGATAGTACTGCCTAGAGCACATAAAACGGACAACCCGAGGGATACATATTTAAACGTTGTTACTGTTATTTGTATTGTCTTTTCTAGCCTATATATATATATAGCCATAAGCGTTTTAGGTACATATAAATTATACAGATCTCTAAATAATAAAAAAGTATAAAAATTCATTAAAAAAAAGTAAAATAGGATTAGGAATGTGATTTAAAGTAAGGTGGTTCTAGTATCAATATGGTATTTGAAAAGATAAAGTTTAATTAATAAGTAATAACTTCTTGTAAGTGTTTTTATTCCTGAAACTATAAGCATACTTTACGATTATAAGGAAAAAGAAAAAAAAAACAGATGAAATTTGGTAAAAAGAGTAGTAGTTTTAGACTCTGGCAAGGACGTACGGGATTGAAAAGGGTGATAGTGCTAGGCTAGTGCGTAAATCGTCATTACATCATTAATTTAGTTTTGGCATGAATCTATGTACATACCTACCTATAGAATAGGTCAATTAATATATTTTTTAAAGTGTAAGTATGGTTATCAGTGACTAGTAAATAGTGTAACATCGTAGTAGGACAGCGGGAGTAACGGCGAATTTAAATTACACATGTACAAGTGTTGCACTTACATATTATATAGTCTTTTAATTTCTTTTTTGACATGAATTCGATTAAAGTGCGTCATTACTCTGGTATTTAACTTGCATGCGCTGACATTTTAAAGTTGATTATGCTTTTATATTGGTTTATTTAATGCCCCAAGAGATTGAGAATTATTTTGCTTGATAAAAACTATTAATAGGATATTAATAACTATACCAATAAAATAATACAGGTATAAAATTGAAGAAATTACACACTTATTGTGTATTTTTATTACACAATGTGTGTTAATTTAAATCGGAAATCTAATAAGATACGAAAACTATCGCTTTTAAGCGTCCCTTGTGACTCAAATAATCCAGCCGTTTCAGTTTTTACCTTTTGTTTTTAGTTTTAGTATATACCTAATGGAAAGAACTCCCAAAACTTTATCGTAATATGTAGCTACCTAAATAGATTGTAGCAGTTTTCTTCTTTATATAGGTATTTGCGTAACAGTCATGTTGGTACAGTCATACTTTCTTCTCATTTCGTTACTATAAAATTCTGAAAACCCTATGGAATACCTATGGCGTATTTTCCTTCAGGAAGTGTAATATAAAATAAATCTCCTGTTTATAATTCTCAGTATTATAACCACGCGGGTCACCATTTTAGGTGGACGACTCATTTGTGATATGCTAGTTTTGAGGTTTTGTATCAAATGACTGACGCAAGATGTACGTCAAAGTATACCGTTCACGTTTTAATTGAGAAGAATACTGCTCTGGAAATAATAACAACTTTTTTGTGTCTGTATATGATATACTATATAACATGTAGATTGTACGTAGATTACCGCATAATGAGAAAAATTAATTGCATTTCTATACCTACCACCTGTAAATCGTCTATTTATGTATGTTAATAAGGTAAAAACTTTGTTTTATAATTTAATTAATTATTTCAAACTTCGAGCGTAAAACTGTAACTTTCAGTTTCATACAGGGCGTGACGTGCAGTACAGTCTACAATAATAAATTAGAGTTATAATAATTGTGTTCTAAGGAAAATAAAATACCATTTTTCCTTTTATGTAACTATGTAGAGACTAGAGCTTTATCTTATTTTGTTCTAACTGCAAGAAGAAAATTTTAAAATATAAGTAATTTGCGCTAAGTAACCTTTTTGATAAAATAATACGATTTTTAACACTTCAATTGTATTAGTGAGAATCCAAAGTTTGCGTTGCCAGAATTCTGCAAGCTTGGAATAGATTCTACAAATGCATTAGCTGAGTTTATTTAATTCTTCATACAGACGTAATGTCTTTAAAATGGGTCGGACCGGTTACTGAGAAACCGCTTCATTCTGAGTCATTGTTTTATAGGTAGACGCTACAATAATATGTATATGCATATGATATATGTACACAGTACACATTACAAATAATCATGAGGTCTTTCGTTTGAGGCTTCAGTCAGGGCAAAAACTATATGATTTTTTTTCTGTCAAGAATTATTTTCTCGGTAACATCCTCATTCTGATCCAATTGGTTTGGCTACTTACAAAAAGTAATAAAATAGTTCCCGGAATATATTTCATATATAAAAATTAGACTATAAGTAAAGTTATTATTATTTTTGGGAGCTTTAAAGCGGCTGATATTGGTTAATTTTTATTATATATATATATATATATATATATATATATATATATATATATATATATATATATACGCCAAATTTTAGTAACGGCGCCGTGACTCAGCGAGTGCTCCGCAGCGCTTTTATTCGCTCTTTATGTAACACTACTGTTACAAAATTTACAGTTATAGTTTTCAGCATAATAAGCACGCTCCTTTGTTTCAGTCATCAAAACACTGAAAACAACGACACCATTACAACGAGTATTTCGAGGACATATTTTTGATATAACATGTTTGTTCTATGCACTTTGATTATTTCCTTAGGTGAAGTGTTTTCCTTATTAAGTAAAATTGTGTTATTGAGAAGTGCGTGAATATGTTTGTTCCGAGGGATGGGATAATAGGAATTTGGATAAGAATGTTTATAATTTCTAGGATAGGATAGAATACATAAACTAATTAATTACCAGATGTATGTACCTGCACCCGTACAAAATATATGATCTTCTTATAATTGTAATCCTACGACTTGTACTTGTATTGCTGGTACATAAAACATGTATTTGTTTATTACTAGTCATCCAATTCTAATTAATTCAATGTTAGAAACTAAGATAAATGTAGCCGGTAATTTTTGTAAATTTTTATTTATATTGGAAATAAATATTATAAATATACTAGAAACACCCGCGGCTTCGCCCGCGTTAATTTTTTTAATTGCTACTAATTTTTATTCAATCACTCGCAATCGGTTGATCTGTAGATTGCCTGAAAATGCGCTACAATTACTTTAGCTATTTCAGGCCCCATCCTTAACATACTCTGTCCCGCTCTTTGTCTACTTGTCCCCGCTCTCTTGCTCGCTGTGCTGCATTTTATTTTATAAGAGCCCATACACGACCTTAATCCAACCCTGTCGCAAAATTCCTTCTTAACGGACGTTTACTAACAATTAACTTCCTCCCTGCCAATTTTTAAGTTTGTAGCTCAAAAGATAGAGGATTCTCATACGAACTTGCGAGAGCTCTTAGACCTCCTTAATTCGACCCTGTCGCAAAATCCGTTCTTAAGGGACATCAACTAACTTTAAACTACCTCCTTGTCAAATTTAAAGTTTCTAGCACAAAAGATGCCTCCCTGCCAAATTTAAAGTTTCTAGCACAAAAAATGGAGGAATTTAAAAAAAAAGCTTGCGAGAGCCCTTAGACATCCATAATACGGCCCTGTTACAAAATTCGTTATTAGCGGACATCTACTAACTATTAACTAACTCTCTGCCAAGCTTAAAGTTTGAAGCACAAAAGATGAAGGACATACAAACTGGCCAGAGCCCTTAGACCACCTTCAAAAATTAAAGTTTATAATTAACAAATAAAAAATAGGTGTTGATCGTAGAGGGTTGAAAATTTAGGGTTGTATGTATTTTTTAATGTTGTATCATAAGAAAATAAAAAAATTAATAATTATCCTAAAAATTAAAAAAAAATATTTTGGGGTGGACTACCCTTAACATTTAAGGGGATGAAAAATAGATGTTGTTTGATTCTCAGACCTAACCAATATACACACAAAATTTCATGAGAATCGGTCAAGCCGTATCGGAGGAGTTTAACTACAAAAATTTTATATATTAGATTTTTTTATTAAAAATCTATTTACATACAAATAAAAATAATAATAAATGCAGTACCCATAGAAAACGGTGCTTGCATGGGTACATACTATGTTTGAGGCAATGGCAGCTCAATGGTACCGCGGCCGCTCACGCACCTCTCATATTTTCAAGTGCGAAACATTTACTACATGATTACTGTCTAACGGTGAATGAAAATAACATTGGAAAACCAGTGTAGTATGTAGGGGGGATCCTAGCATATTTTTCAAAAATATGTGTAGTTTACAACTTTTTGAACAACACGCACTTGGCAAGCGTACTCAACATTGTTCTGGTTCGTATTCAAGGGACGCCCATGACCAGCATAAGTATTTGTATTTGCATTAAAAATAACTTAAAAAGAGTACTTATTTGGGTACAATTACTGCCATGCTACAATTAGATAAATACCATCAAGTTTCATATGATTAATTAAACTAATATTTTATAATAAAGACAGCTTCGGTATTTCCATATACATATAGTATTATAACAATAATTCATAATCGATTATATCCAATGCTTAGAAGTTAGAACACATTGCGTGCGTTTTGTTCTTTGAAAACGTAATACGCCAGCGATCAGAGTCAAGTGTCACAAATAATTACGATGCTTGAGAGATTGAACGTTACTCAGAACTTTGTAGATTAGATGATTCATCTTGTATAGGATTTAATAGGACATTTGGGATAAGAACGGCTTAGTAGGAAGTTGTCAATGTCTTATGCTATTTTTTTATTATGGTTTATGCTACTTAAATAACCTCCTATTTTCTTGGAAATTGAATTATATGTAGAAAATATACTATTATTATAAATGTTAAGGTATACCTGTACGGGAATTGTAGCATAATATATTTTAATAAATTAACAATTAATTAACCTAGTGTGTTTCGGCATGTATGAATTTATAAAATTTTGTTACTATAAAAATAATATGTATCTATTCAAGTTCGCTTTTTTTTCTGCTACATAGTAGGTATATGATTTTTTAAAATTTTGTCCGAAAAAAATGTCCATGACATTTTTTAATGTAAAATATTAAGCGCTTCACATTTTTTTGAAAATTTTTTAAACAATTTTTTTTTAGTTTTTGAGTAATTAGGAAAAAACACTTTTGACAAAAAAAAAATTACAGCCCTTACTGGGTATTTCAGACACGAACACCTTTAACACATTGTTTTTGTATCATTCAAACTACATTATATCAATAATGCAAAGTTGAGTGCCTAAATTTCGATTTCAGACCTTATTTGTCCACACAAATATTAAATGCCTGACGGGAATTACATTGTTGTCTGATTAAGTCTGGTTCAAAACAGTGCACAATTAAAAAATGAAAAATATTTTAGAACAGAGGTACAGTCGTAAGCAATGACATGTATACATCGACAACTTTTCAAATATATGTAAACATCAATCGTTTCAAAAGAAAGTATACAAGCTTTGTGTCAAAACAAAGTATACGTAAGATGTTTCATTAAATTATGTATACATTTTTATCAATTCATAGTAAATAACATAAAACGAATACTATTATATACAAGTTTCGTGTTATAACTATGTAGTCATTAGTCTAAGAACTAAGAATAAAACATTAAATATTATTTTCGTATTTAACAAAGTTTTCTAATACAAATACTGTGTCTCTTTCATTAAATACGTGAATTCTTTAAACTGGTCGTTAGAAGTTTAATTTATTTTTATATTTTAAGTGATTGAATCAATTCGACTAATTGCGATCTGATTCTCTAGGATGCGCCTTGGATTCACTTTAGGCAGAGCTCTCCTAAACAGCTTTACCCAGGGTATATGAGATATCTTCTGCAGCCAACAGCACAGACAGGATTTAAAATATTGTAACACCATGATTCGTAAACTTATTAATTAGATAATTAACAGTAAAATATGTTTTAAGATCTTAAGCTTCTTGCATCGGAAAATGAAGCATAATACTTTGCTTTTAAAAATGTATTATTATGTATTTAAATTTAAATATTATAATACAATTTTGAATCATACGTATAATACAAATATTATCGCGTAATAGACTGTGCATATGTGTATGTGTAAGAGCGTTTGTAAGACATTCACAACATTGGATGACAGTTTTAAACTTTTGACAATTCGAGGACAAGATCAGTTTATTTAAAATTTTAATGTGTAACAAAGCATTGAAAAGAATTCGAAATTATTAGAATTACAACTGACAATTCTCTATTTGTTTAGTTTGCGTTGTTATGAGAAACTTACTTTTTCATGAATTCGCCCAATGATATTAAGTTGTCATAGCTCAATTGGCGTAGTTGTAGTATGCGTTTAATATCCTTGCGACGCGGGTTCAAATCCCGCGCGTGGATAACTTTTTTAATTTTTGTTTCGTGCGTATCTTTTAATTTATGCATTATATACTGGATGGCGATTTAGGGACAAGGAGTGAGCCGTGATGAACGTGGCTCGTCATCATCATTGAGTATTATATGTATAACACATATTTTGTGAATTTATAAGAATATACAATAATACGTATAATTATAAAAGAACAGTGAGTTAAAAAATCTATACATGAAATATTTTTTTTTGTTTTTATAAAAAAATACTGTAACGTATAGTGCATTGAATATAAATTCCAAAAAATATGTTTTAATTTTTTTGTCTGTTTGTATGTTTTCGTTTAACACAAAAAGTACTTGGCCGATTTTAACCAAATTGTGTAGTTAGTTACCTATAACATATTTCTCGGACCATGACTTAGGATACTTTTCATTACATAAAAGCATTTTAATTTACAGGAAAAAATAATAATTGGTTGTATTGAGTTTTCCTTGGATAGCTATGATTAAACGGTAAGTTCATCTGTGTCTCTTTTACGAACCGAGTTTGAGCTTCTCGCCGGTTCTTCTCAGCAGAACAGCTTTCCGAGCCGGTGGTAGTTTACTCACAGACTTACAGACTGACTTTTAATTTTGATAATGTAAAAATGACGATTCAAAAGAGCTTGTTAAAGTCTATTTGAATAAAAAATATTTTGATTTGATTGATTTACGCAAATTTTTGAACGTAAACCTAATTTTTTTATAATTAATATTTACCACTAGCGAGCCCGGACCGCTGCGCTCGGCGTAAGATAAAATAAATAAAATAGTTTTCATAATTAAAAGTAGCATAAGTTACTCCATAAAACATTAGCTACGATATCTGAGGTCAAAAGTCCCGTCAAAATCAGTGTAGCCGTTTCGAGGATTAGCCGAAACTAACAGACAGACAGACAATTGATGTATGGATGTAAGTACCGTATATACTTTCTATGCATTGAGTCTTCTTCTTCTTGCTGAGTCGATGGCAATAGTTAAAGTAAGAAAGCCCAAAACCCCTTAAAAATAAAGATTAAAAAAAAAGAAGCCCAAAACTCGGCCACCATAATAATTGCATAAGCTCCTGTAAGATGCAGGTAACAGGACCAGGAGGTCATATAAGTAAGTGTAAGAGAGGTAAGAGAGGAAGAGTACAAGTCTGCACTCCAGGTCAATTCGCAAATCCCCACCTGGTTGAGTATACTTATCTATGATTTTTATCACACTATGATTAATTCATATTTTATATTTTAGAAGAATATTTAAAAAAATGTATCTTTTTAAAAATGTAAGAAACTAGCATTTCCCGCGGCCCCGCCCGCGTTCTAAAGACTGGAAACAAAATACTTAGATTTCACACACCGTGTGACGTTTTATAGTCGGTTTGTAACGGTTAGTCGATATTTCTTACAAAATCATCATCAAAACCTGTCCTGAGGTTTTCTCGTGATGCAGTCACAGAAAGACAGACAGACAAAAATTTTAAAAACGATAGATTTGATTGTATGGATAATAATGTCTATCTATTTTAATTAGATTTTTATCTATTTTAATATGATTTAAAAAAAATTATGTACAGATTACTCAGTTACAATTATTTTATTATATATGTTTATGATAGATAGTGAATTATTTGACTTTTCAAAATAGATTTTAAGTTGACGTCTTTGTATCGATGCGCAAAACGGCAACGTCGCGTCGCTTACGACGGTTGCCGTTCCGTCAAATAACATGTGGCCTAATATAAATTTATCTTGACACATTGTAATTTGTAGTAGCGCTGTGGTAACGCGCTTGCTTCGATATCCATGTGATGGGGGTTCAAGTCTGAGTTTGAGTTAAACGGGCAAAATACATCTAAATTTATCTGCCAGTTACTTTATTGGGAAGTTTTATTATGAAACAGATAAAATATATCAGCAACCATTATCGCTAATCGACTACTAAACGCTAATTACCTACTAAGGTCAATATTTAGGATACCGTTTACTACAGGATAATCGTTTATTCTTACTGGATAATACAATAACTGGTTCTATGGACCACCCACATAAAAGCGTGGCGGAAATTTAAATGGGAATTGAATTATTATAAGTAATAGCATAATATTGTCATAAAATATGAACTAAAAAATGTTAATGGAAGAGACACACTATATATGCATTAGAAAACTTTGTTTCAAATACGAAAATATTATTTTATGCTTTTCGAGCGCAAACCTGTGCACTTTTTTGTGCACAGACTAATGGCTAACTACTTATATTACGAAAAGTATACAATAATATTCGTTTTATGTTATTTACTATGAATTGATAAAAATGTATACATAATTATGAAACATCTTACGTATACTTTATTTTGACACAAAGCTTGTATACTTTCTTTTGAAACGATTGATGTTTACATATATTTGAAAAGTTGTCAAAGTATACATGTCATTGCTTACGACTGTACATACGAGTGTAACCTTGTATACTGTTAACTTTGATAACTTTGTCAATTTTTGCATTTCGTGCACATGTGACTTGATTTGTTGATTCGAATCGCGCACCGATGAATATATACTGTTTACTGGTCCTTTTTTGATTACCTAACTTAACAAAACACGATTTTTGATTGTTACCTTTTCATTTTTATAATTTGTAAATTACGAGAAATTATTAACCGTATATCGAGTAGATTAGGATTATTGGCTGGAGAATTAATAGAGGAGCCACGGGAATCTGCACAAGAGTTGAAAAACCTCGCAACGTGAAGGAATTCGGTTACGTTTTTTGCTTCTACTTGAACGTCGATGTACCTACAACGGTTTTGGATTACTTGATATTTGTGTTGCAAACATTTCATGATAATCCAATGCACTAAGCTCTGAGTCGGAAGTTTTCCCAAGAAATGATTGGTGCAAACTTCAATCAATTTGAAGAATTCGAAATTCTCATCTTAAAGGTACTTATAAATATAGAGTTGAAGTTAGTGTAGTTATGATAAAGTATGCAAAAAGTAGACTTCACACGTCTTAGCGGCGTCGCAGGATCTTTTGCGCATTCAACCACAATGCCCCGAAAGCCCGGCAGGTCTGCCGAAGCGGACCACACAGCTAAAGGGTTGCTCCACAGTCCACTCTGTTATCAGAGAAGTACCAGGATCAACCACCATAACATAACGACCACCGAAAAGGGCCCCTACGCGTTTCTTGGCTTCGCATCTGGCCGGCCGAATGGCTAAGCCCTCTCACAACGTCGACGTAAACGCACGTTTGTGGGAACTAGGCTAGAGTAACAGAGTTTGTGACATATGACTGTGACTACCACATTTATTCGTAATTGTTAGTTTTTAAACCCCAAAGTGAGTGTGTGTGTGATTTTGTTTGTTTCGTTTGCAAGGCGAAATAGTTGGGAGTGTTGTTAGCTATGTTTGATAAAAATTGGTTCAAGAAGGCCGCCGCCACAAAATAGACGGTTATATTTTTTTCACAACTACCTCAATATGGGTATGAAATGAAAAGCCTTGACTTATAAAACACTATACACTATAACCAAAGTTCAAATTCAAGATGGCCGCCAACACAAAATGGCAGTTTTTTTTTTTGGCGAAATAATCTGTGCTCAACTGGCACGCTTTGCATACATGCAACACATGCGATAACGATCTATCCATGAGTAATATTTAAGTTAGAAGGTGTTATTTTTGTCGACTAGTCTGAGTGTCTGTAACTTCTCATTTGACCATATAGTTACATAGGACCTGAGCGAGCGAGCTTTGCTCGGTGTTTTTCGAGAAAAGAGTTTTTCCGTAATTAAAATAGACAAACTTAAAAAGCAACAGCCTATCTAACCTTTGATCCGTTTCACAATCGTTTGAGCCGTTTCACTTGCATTCTTTCTATTAATATTCTTTCTAATAATAGTGAGATTTCCTCCGAAAATATATTTTTGTAATAGCCCAATTGTACTTCAAAAGGAGAATAAATGAGGATAAAAATTATGCGAAAGACTGACATGAAAGGGTGGCCTTGACAGTTACATACGTAGAAATATAAACTTTTTCCAAGGATTATGAAGAAAATTCACAGTATCAGTCCTTGAGATGAAAATCTAACTTTATGTTAACTTTCGTAGAAACAAAGAATTCGTGTTATATGTAGTTGAAGGTTACTTCCATCAGTTTTAGTAATATATGGAGTAAGTATGTACGTGAATTAAGTTTTAGTATCATATTATCTTTTTATACACATACATACATTGATTTCTTCCTTAAAATGTTTTTATTGAGAGTGTATTTACGTAAATTTGCGGTAACTTATAAGGCAATACCTATACTAAATACATATACTTAGATAGATAAACAAAGAGTCATGTTTATTTCAATAATTTTATGTTAAAGATTTTAGTTATTTCTATAGTTACGTACTTGGTACTTAATATACTGAGTAAATAATAATTAATGAGTTCATAGATTTACGGAAAACTTTAATTGATGCTTCCCAGTTTATGCCATAGCTTTATTCCATGACGTATATATTGTTAAATTCATATATTTATACGTATACTAGCAATACCCGCGGCTCCGCCCGCGTTCTAAAGTCGAAAATGCAAGTCAAAATGTTATTTTTTATGTCGTAGCAGTCCAGTGATAATGAGCTCGCTTAGGAAACCGACTGAAAGAGGTTTGAATACCGGGTCTCAGTATCGATCTGGGGGCACGGTAGTGCCCCCGCCAAGACGAGCCAAGCGAAGCGCACGGGCACTACCTACCTTTTCTCGAAGCGCTTCGTCGTTTTTTTGAACCCTCATAACTTGGGTTTGGATTATGCTAGATCAACAAAATTTTCGGGATATATTGTCAATAGCGGACTTATTGAACATATTAAGTTTTAATTACATTAGCTTTTATACTTCAGATTTTATTTATATCTAAAAAACGCTGATTTCGTCACTGACTCACTGATGATCATCAAAATTCTTAAGGTATTTCCTAATGTCCTAGAAAGCTGAAATTTTGTATATAAGCTAGTATTAGCACACAAACAACAAAAAAATTATAAAACTTGTAACTTTCATCCCCCAACCCCTTAAACTAGGGGATGGGAGTTTGTATGAGACCTGTAATTTTAAATTAAATTTTGATGACGCTAGAGGTCTAATCTATTAATCTAAAACTTGGTGCCCCCAGATATATATATGTATAGGTACTCCTTGTTAAAAAAAAAAAAAAAAATTAATTGACATATATTGAGACATATACTTCAGATCAGATCAAATCATATAAATTTGTTACAAACAACTTACAAAAAGAAATGAAATCCCACCAAAAACATTTTCATGTAAAATGTTGCCAAGACTGTTCATTACTTTTGTGTTATACAATAGTTCTTGTAGTAACGAACGGCCAAGCCACATATTTTGACTAAGGTGTAGAGTTTGTGAAGTTAGGCCTTGTAGAGTTAGGGCGTGTAGTGTTAGAAGCTTGGCTCTACATGAGATCTGATAACTTTTTGACAGTGCGAGTCATATGGGCTCGTCTTGGCAACATTTTACATGAAAATGTTTTTGGTGGTAATACTGTCTAGTTCATTTAGATTTTCCAAAAAATAATAAATGTATAGATTTGACTCAGCTAGAATTTTATTATATGTATAGATTATGATTTTATGATTTTTTTAAACTTATTCAGACCTAATTGCGTCATTTTTGTTGTTTTTCCTAAAAGAATTACTGATTAATTTTTTATTGATATCGCAAGTGTTTGTTAGTATGGGTTGTTATGAGACACAAAGACGCCCTTGAACTCGGTCATGGTGACTGGTGACTTCATGCCTCCACCAGCATTCAGGGAAGCCACCCTGGCTTACTCATTGCAGACAATGGCTTCGTCACGCGGAACGGCCCTATGAAGGTTATGCTGCATGCCATAAGGCGCTTATCATGCTGGTGTCTTATCGATAAATACACACTAATGAGCAAATATTGCTTTATTAAAATAATTTTACTTTAAAGTTAAATACCCATTATCTACCTTATAAATATTTCAATAAAATGTTTATTTGATTTTAAACTACTATTATATATGTACTTTCTATATAAAGTAAGGATACTTTTTTGACCCTTTATGATTCAAAGACTTAACTAGCTACTTATATTAATACAGAAAATTGTCTAGTTTGTTTTTATAATGGGTCAAAAGTTAAAACCTTATTTAAGGGTGCACTTATTAATTACAAGATTTTCATTTATTTAATAATATCCTAACCTACTTTAATATCTGACCATCGCCTACCTACTATTGTGATAAGAGCTTAGCGTACAAGTTACAACCGACTCTTAATGTAAGTACTGATCCAAAGCTACTAAATATTTCGCAGAATGTTTTAACGTAAAATTATATACGAATAATAAGTAGAAAACTCAATGTCTAAAATAAATAAGTGTATTCCATTGAATTGTATTGTTACAAACGATTTTCCAGAATAAAACCGATATGGATTTATAGCTATTTTTTATTGTACAATTAAGTTCTTTAACTAGATACACGTAGATGAAATATTAAAGTAAGTAACCGGACTCCAGATTTGTTAGAATTATGTAATATGTTTCACAACTTAAGTTATAAGTTTATAAATTAACTAAATAATGTTTTTATTGAATCAAATGAATTTTATATAATAACGCTTTTGCGTCAATTAAATGACTCATTTCCGAAACGACTAAGTTTTTTTGGATGAAATAAGATTAGGACACAAATGGACTACGACCTGGGGCAACACATGAGCAATGTTAGGCATATAGGCACACAAGCACAACCGAGTGAAACGAGAGTAAGTCGTTAGTTATTCAATAAATTTGAAATACTGTATTTCTATCAGTAATATGGTTTAATTTATAAAATCTACATATTTTAGTAATTACTACCTACTACAAAAAGCACTTTATATTTCAAGGAAAAATGTATGCGACCTCAATCGTAGTTCTGAACATATCCTGCAAGTAACATCTTTACGCTTTTTGGCGGTATGTGACATCCGCATCTAATATTTGATATATTCTATTGAAATATGTAAAGAAATTATAACCATAAAACGTGTATTGCAATTTTGTTTACTGTGCATTCAATAAGAGTATTTAGAAGATATAAACGTTTTTTCTTATATTGCATGCAGATTAGCTATTAGCAATGTGATATTTACACTTTGCATTGTATATAAATGAAGCTAATTGTTTATGAACCTATACGTTACTTAGTGTACCTACATATTGTTTTTTACGCATGCAGATATCAAAAGCATGTTGCAATACTTAAAACAAGTTAACATTATCAGAAAACATACAAAAGTATAGGAATAATTCACGGCTGTAATGACATAAATAATCAAGTCATTACTCTTAGGGCCATAAATTATAACCAAGAATATCTCAAATACCTGTTCAAAAGAAATAAACCAAAAAACTAACTAAAAGGAACAGAACAAGTTGTTGAAGGTATACATTATACATTGTTATGAATGTTTCTAAAACATGTAAATATATTAATATGCTTACAATGTGTATATACTCGTACTATACCTACCTGTACCTGTAGTAGTGTAGTAGTGCCAAAACACAAAATCCTGCTTAAGGCTTCGCCGAAGTCGGGTAAAAAGTAACATAACTATATCACAAAATTTATACAAATTAATTATTTAACATTACGTGTTCGAGTGAATAATAAATATATAGATAATACTTATGTAGTAAATAACGGAAATAGATCAAATTCCATTAAAATGTTAATTAAATTTAACATTATTATCTAAATTACTTATATAATATATTACCTAATATAAATTACTTATTAATATAGGTAATATGTATTATATTATGGGTATTTAGTAATCGATATAATATTAGCATGATTTTGAGAAGTAAAAAATATTTGTAAGTGTGTACAGACGAATCTCTGGAATTACTCGACCTATTTAAAAAACCATATAATAAATGTATGAAAATGTACACCATGTCCATGCGCTTGTAATGGTTAATTTTGATTGAAGTACCAAAAACCTAACTTGTGCTAAATATATTTGGGTTTGGGAAGTAGTTAGTTTACTGGAACCGAACACAGGAAATATTACAGACGCAATTGTCATAGAGTATTAAATAAATAATGATAATGTCATAATGGAATTACACTTGAATGTTAATTTAACTTATAAAATAATATTCTGTCATGGGTGTTTGGATATAAATAATACAATAAATTATAAAAATATTTATGCGTACATCATCAGTATAATCTACACTGATATTACAATATAATAAGTTTGTAAGTTTGTATACAAAAGTCTGAAAGTACTCTCTCGAAAACTCTTTTGAGTGAAAGAGGAAGCTACATTAGCGCCGATTGTGTGTACCCTATATAATATGGTATATACTTTCTGTTCTCAATCATATAACGATGATTGAATTTGGAATAAATGGCTAATTAGTTACTTTATCGGTTACTGTTAGACACGTAGAAAAGCACCTACGCAGCGAAGTGAGAGCTGCGTCGCTAGTGTAAAATATAATAATGATGGTGGACTTAACCTTGTAATCTAACCCACATACATAATTAATCTATGCTAGTTTGTAAAGATTTATTTTGTGGATTCTATTAACAAATTCATAGAAAATAAAAACCGGGATGGTCATTTAGTACTAAAACAATATGTTACGAAAAAACAATTTGTATGTGTAAAAGTTGATGAATGACTAAATGTATGCCAAAATTAATATAATAATTTGACTTTTTTATGTTCTAATTAGTCAATATTGTTAAACATATAAGTTTTGTTACAATATTAAATTTTGTAATTTCAATTTCTTCTTCACTTTTAAAGAAAGGGTCCTGTAAGTAGCCAAATGGTCCTGTGGACATTTGTCACGCGAGCTTTTCTGTAAAATAAGTTCAGTTGGGAAAGGGGCGGGCGGAGGCCTCGCCGCGCCAGTCAGTTATAAGCGGCGAGTTGTTCGCGCGCCGCACACTCGCCCTAACACGCGAAGAGCGATAGGTCGTGCCGCACAGGGCACAACGATCGCTTGACGTGAAGTAAACACGCGACGCACACATTTTCTTTGAAAATTCGTGCAATTGCAAAGAAATAAGTGAACCCCGTGGGACTTTGTGACTGAAGTGCCCTGTGAATGTTTGCTTTGACGACCGTGATCGCGCTAGTGGAACAAAACGCACATGTTTCAAGTAGTAAGGATTGCGTGAAATCAGGATCTGAATTACAGGCAAGTAGATAACATTCCATTCATATCATATCGCTTTCAGCTGAAGTGTTAGTTGGCACTTCGACCATTCCTATGTGGTGACTTGGGCTCACCTCGTAACAAAGGGTATGTCTAGTAAAACCTTTTGACTGTCTTGTAATGGAAAACGAGGTTTTTTCTGAAGTATAATAATAACTATTTATTACGACATCCAGTTCTGTTTTTGTTTGAATAAGTGGTTAATTGTTGTACTATAATCACGATAAAATAATTGCTCTTTAAATACACTATTAAATGTCTTATAATGTGTATACAATATAACAAGGTAGGTACCTATTATGAGTAATTAAAGAAATATATAATCTATATCTAAAATATTAATGTAATGAAATAATATTTTCAGTAGTAAAACAGTCACAGGCCTTTATGACATGTGTCGAATAACTAATCGTGACCACAACGTGTATACAAATACTATACCTATATTAAAGAGTAAATATTAATAAAGACGACTCTACTCAGCATAGACTACCTTACGAGTATGTTAATTGTTGCTAGCAAGAAGATAATTTAAGATGTTGTCATCATGAACTCATTAAAAGATTTAGATAATTACATCGACGGTGTCTACGATTTTTTACGTAGGTAATATACCTATAAGGGTAGGGGTATAGCAGAGAACTAATACAATTTATCATTAGAAGAGTATAGGAGTTTTAGTTGATATATTCTGTTTAAAATAAATAAGAGCAATCTTGTTCTAAAAAAGAATGTTGCGATTTGTAATATCATAGATAATTTGCTGGATAAGACTGTTGAACGTTATCTTGGTGATAACAACTGATCTCTTATATTGTGCTCGCAATTGAGGACTATTAAAGATATATGTTTTAATACGGCACATTATGATACAGTTTACCATATTTTCGTTCAAGTGTTAGTGAAAATGTATAGACATTTATGTAATATTTAGTTAAGAGTGCAATTCGAAATATAAAAGTGTTTAAAGTTTTAAATTACTTTATGTGGTTGCTGACCGGCACGATATAATTTGGTAAACAAATATTTTAATTATACCTTTGTACTCCTTGTCAATATCAGTGAATCATCGTACAATGTCTTTGAAGCAAAATACATAGAATAACAGGAAATATATAATATATGTATGGTTATTTTTTTCTTAATTAATCTGACGGCATTGAAACATCTATGTGAATGTTATATAACTTTGTATCACATGTTTTTGGCATGTTAATCTTACAAAGGTTTGATTCTTTTTGTTATTTCTTTCTATATTTTCTCTTATTCTATATTTTTGCTTTTTAGTTCTATCACAGATTACTAAATAGTTACTACGTTCTATGACGAGTAAAAGTTAAAATATTTATGTCGACTTAACATAATTCCTAAAAGATTATAAATATTAATTTTACACTTGAAACAAAATAATTTAAATATAGAGATTTGTCTACTTATAATAATCCACATCGTACAAAGTAGGTAAATAATATAATCTCCACATAAAGATTAAGTAGGTATTAAAAAGTCACTGTTTGCCTTTTAAGACGCTGTCATTGATAGGTACATGTATGTATGTAAGCTGTACAAGTGGCTATTTTTCTTCAAATTAATTACCCTGTCTTACGATGACATTGCTAGATAAATTCTGTTTTGTTTCTACTATACCTAGTCATCTTATTATTAATGTGTCATTAGTATTGCCGTAAACCTACGGAAGTCGGAAAGAGTTGAGGGTCGCAATATGTGAATCTGCATAAGACGTGATATCCCGGGAGAGTTCAGACATAGTAAAGTTCTCTTTATACTTTGGTTCAGATCTGCATGTGTCTCATTGGTATGCTAGTCAAGTCTAGCCACAAATACAAAGTAATGAATTCAAATAACGTAAAATAAATTTTCAAACAGCCGGAAATAATATTTTAAATTACTACATAAATTTACTTACCACGTATTGTAAAAAATGTAAAAACTAACTATTGAATCACAATGAAAACAATAATACAACGAGTATTGTTCGAAGTGATAGCATTAACTTATATATAAAATGAAGACTTCAAAGTAAAATAGATCATATAACAAAGTCAGTTTAATATATTATGTACATATTAACAGTATGTTAAAAGAAAAAAATAATCGAGGAAAACTTACAGGAAAATGTCATATATTTTCCTGCACAATAATTTCAATCTCATCTGAATTTTTCCCTAATTATTCATTTTTCACAACTGTACGCATGACTGGTTCCATTTAAAATATGACCTCTGAGATTTCATTAAGTAGTCAATCCATCCGTCATTGAAGAACCTTATTTCAATTAATATGGATAATAATATAATAATTTAACAAGTTTTTGAAAGTTTTCATAGAGCTGACTTCTAAATTAACTAAAGCAAAAATTATGTCCTAGGCTTATCTAGGCTTTTCATATAAGTAACTTTTATAAGCACAAGAACTGAATAAGTACTGAAAAATAAAATTAATGAAATATTTATTAAATAAACTAATTTATTAATAATTCATCGGTGTTCAAATAGCACAGTAAATAATCACACCTTACTCTATTTTGTTTCTTCAGGTTTTAAATTTCTTAATTACTAAGTAGTATATATTATACTACTTGTAATGTTTTCAAGTTGTTATGATTGGATATAATTAAACAAAACTATCAAAAACACAAAGAAATTAAAAAAGTGTAAAATAATAGATCATAATATCAGTTTATAAAATGTCGATTACATAAATACCTTTCGATTTAAATTAAGTAAACTTACAACCGCAATTTTATTAAACTAAGAATAGCTCCATGAATGGGTTTCCAGATATAATCTGTAAAGTAATAAACAACAAATGAAAGAAAACTTTCAAATCAAGTTATTATTATTACACACCACTTTAATTCAATGCTGCGATTGCTTAATGTGCACTTCTTTTAAATCTACGGTCAAATAAATTAGACATTGATTATATTATTAAATTTCGCAAAATAATTAGATTCTAGTTTATTTCGGCGCCAAAATTTACATTGCAATAGTAAATGGGCAGTTGTCAGGGGCGGCCTTAGGGGGTGGCGAACAGGGCAATCGCCCAGGGCCTCGCTCTTGCAGGGGCCTCGCGCAACAACCCAAGCAAATTTTTTAAAATATAGTTTTTTTAACTATATATTTTTTATTTTAAACTTTTGATTTTGATCTTTAAATACTTATTAAGGTTATAACACAACGTTAGTTAGTTAAGTAAAATATAAAATTAATTTATTCAAAACATAATTGAAAAATTCATTAGTTAGCGGTGAAAAGCTTGACAGGCCCTGGATGATTTTTCACAAACAGAGGATGCCGTTTACTGCTTTCCATGTCGAATATTCGGGCTAGATACAAAGATACAAAGATTGGATCAAATCGAGGAGTGTGTGATTGGAAACACTTGGGCGATTATCTAAAGTCTCATGAATCTAGTCGAAACCACAAAGAATGCATTTTAAAGTGGAATAATTTAGGGAATGGTTTGAAAAGCTGTTCCAAGAAATGGATAAGACGACTATATCGGAAAAAATATTCAAAATGAGCTCATACAATAAATGGCAAGTCACGTGAAGACTCAAATTGTTGAAAAAATAATAAATAATAAATATTACTCTATTAGTCTTGATTGTACTCGTGAAGTTTCTCGTGTTGAACAACTTTCAATTATTATAAGATTTTTTAATACAAATACAGCTGAAATTGAAAAACATTTTATTGGTTTTTTAGGGTTAGATTATTAAGCTTTAATTAAAGAATTTAGTCTTAGGAAAAATCCGCAAACATCAATTTTGAAATTTATCATTTTTATATTCGTTAATTTTGTGAATCTTTCAATGTGAAATATTTTAAAACTCAAATTTTATTTATTTGTATAACTTAAACATTTCTTCTCAAACATGACAAATACCTTAACCAAACAACCAGACCTACTATCGCATCACATACTTTTCACGAAGGACAAAGGGCCTCGCAAAGACCTGCGGCCCGGGGCCTCGCAATGGGTAAGGCCGCCTCTGGCAGTTGTAGAGAAAAGGTTTCGGTAAATATTGTTAGGTAACAGATCCAATGCCGGTGAAACTGTCATCGCTACGCTCCGGTGAGCAGAAAATCGCTATCGACACTTTATACTCTGCTTTACGATTTCGATTTTCTGTAATTATGTGCTTATATGAGGCCTAATTCATAAATAATAATAAGTAGCTTATAAATGATATTACTTAATATTATAATAAATAAACTCGTCTAAGTTAAATATTGTTCTATAATATTTTACTAGATTTACTGAAAAGAACTGAGTGAAAATACGTTTTCTTGATACATCATCCTCGGTTATTGTATCTTGGTGCAATAATATAAATTTTAATTTTTGTTTCCCGACGTTTCGAATGCTTTACAGCAATCATGGTCACGAGAGAGCCTCTCTCGATCGTGATTGAACCCGAATCCGTGACAAAATCCGAAAATATAATTTCATTTATAATATCAAATATCGCGTAAACCTAAGAAAGTATTATTGATGTAATAATATGGAAATATTTATATAAAATTTCATTGAATAAAGTTCCCCTTACTAAATCAAAATATTTAACTTCCACTCTACAAATCGGAACACATCAATATTAACATCAATAAATCGTATTTATATAGCGATTGTATATACAAATGGGTTATTCTATGAGTGATGATTAGGTTGAAACTATTTATCTTTCGTATTGATAACAGTGTTTGTTGGCAAGCCCGTACCCGTGCCGGATCTGGGTCAACTGCCTTAGAACACTCCATATGTGGTATCTATGAAAAATTCTCTTTGAATTTGGTAGTCTTATTTTGTGTTTTACTCGAGTTGCGCGTGATAAGATTTATGTGACATGAGTCACTGTGGATATGATGTGTCAACTGAGATTAAATATGACCCCAACGACGGTCATCTTAAAGCTAATCTTTACTATGTTTTATGTCATTTACCAACTTGTACTGACCAATAACGTATTTTGTTACAGATCTAACACTATTCTTCATAATAAAGAACAAATCAATGTTTTATAGAAATATTTGTAGCCGTATCGGTTAAAAGATATTTTAAAGATATACAAGAATGACATACAGTCTATAATAAGAGAAGATTATTTTTATATAAATTTTAAAAAACAAATGAGCTTTAGTATTTTAAAAGACATATCATCTAGAAGTATGGCGTTTGTGAGTTTAAGAAGTAGTCTACGAATATTGTGGGCGGCGGCGACGACGATGGTGTTTTTGACTCGGAGCAGCGCAGCACCGGCCTTTGGAGAAACGAACAAGGCCATGGTAAGTAAAACATTTTGATATCGCATCAACCATTTCAGACAATTCAAGACATTGCAAGTTTGATCAATTCATGCACGCTTAAATTCTTATAAATAACCAATTTCCTACTTTAATACTAGTATTTCAAAAACTATCATACTAACATATTGATGTAAAATATGATAAACTAAATAAAAAGTAAACGGCCTGATGACTAAGAGTAATGTTGATGGGTTCCGTTAAGTGAATATCCATACAACATCATCTGTTAATCGATTAGAATGGAATCGGAAATGATCTCGCACTGGGTCGACATTTCTGACTCACTGTTCTCAGAATCTTGCTCACCCGACCATTCTAATTGTATAAAATTGAATCTGAGTGATACTGTAGTAGCCTCACTGAGTAGTAACATTCATTCATAATAAATTAAACCCGAACGATATAGACTTCTTAAATATTACTACACACTGGCAAACCTGTAGCCTTTTAAAATCGACTTCGTAATGCATGACTCACGGGTAAACATAATATTATGTATGTTTACACCGGTTTTATTGGTCATTATACTTTTTTTTAAATCACTGCGTCATTAGTGACTTATGGTTAAGTGGTTTATATTATACACAACACATGCGTAGAAAACCAATAAAGTTTCTAGTATAACTAGTACGTAATTTATAACATAAACACGTATATTTTTAATGTAAAATATTAATTGGTATATATAGTCTTTTTAAACGTTATATAATTGTATATTTTAATTAAATAAAGGATAATATGAAATGGGTTCTTCGTCACAGTGAGTCAGGTGGAATGTAGAGTTCAAGAGGAAACGGCAATAAACTCCGTTTCTTAGAAATCAAACGTGAGTCATAGAAAGAAACAAGCATCAAACTTACGGCATTGCAATTCTTTATAAGAAAAAATAATATAAAATAATATTATGTTGATTTATTATATTTATACTACTATAACGGTGAATAGTAATAACGGCTAGAATGTACGGTCATGCATCGAGATGTCTGGGTTCGAGTCCCGGGTCGGGCCAAGTTTAGTTATTGAGGCTTTCTGTTTAATAAGGCTCAGCAACTGCCCGGAGTTGGGAAGTTGGCGGTGTTTCACCACCGTTGCCCGGAGAGGATTGTAATTATCTTAGAAGTGCCGTATATAATTATTACATATACATAATATAGTAAAGAGCGGTTATTATGTCAAACGTTAAATCACAGATTGTAATAGAATAAAGCAACCCTCCTTTTCCACCTATCTGTGGAAAGGTGTGGGACCTTAGATAGAGAATAATAACTTCTACGCTAACTAATAAAGCAACTGATCATCAAGTCTAGACCAAAGTGCAGCTTTGCTCTCAGTTTGCTTAACGAAAAATTCATTACAAAACAATTAGCTTACCAGTTACCACGGATTTATGCTTAGAAATCAATTATTATCTTGCTACTTCTTACCATTTAAATTATAATTAGATTTAGTTTAGAAGAAGACTTTCATAATTTTGTAAAAGATAACTGTGTGTTTTGAAAGTATACTAATACTTCTGCTTAGTGACACAATTATGAACAAGAAAATTGAAAAGATTTTTTTGCTATGTAAAACTACGTCACTCAAATCTGATAAGTCATCTAACGTGTCAAGGTAAATCCGCGCTCTAATAACCCGTTTCAAACAAATCGATTTTGAAGTTTTTGAACGTAATCTATACATTACATTAATTATTTAAAAAAAATCTTGTTTAAAAAGTGTTGAATCTATACTTCTAAAAATTCTTGTCTGTGTCTATGAGAACTAAAACAACTGGACAACTGGCTCTGGAACAATTACTTATCTGGGTCCATATCTATGATACTTTATAATATAAATCCAAAATTGAACGTCCTAGGCAGTATACTACAGGAAAATATCTCTTATGGCATACCTAAGAGATCCAAACGGAGCGAAGATGAGTTTCTTGGAGCTTTAGTCAATTGTTAAGCGTAATTTTTGTTATACTAGCCAGAATAAACAGATACACAAACAGACAGACAAAAATTATTATAATCAATTTTTTGATCCCGTATATGCATTTAGTGATAAGCTGTTAAGTTGAAATTAAAAACAGACACTTCAATTTTACTTATATGTATGATAACACTTAGGTTAGGCACATATTATTATTAATTTTTTTAATGAATAAGTACATAAGGTTATGGTGTAGTGAACAAAATTACTTTAAGTTGTTTGTAATTATAACATAAGGATATTTTTTACAATGATAATTTCATTTATAACAATTTACACATGAATTGAAATATTTTTATTCCTGTTTGTAAATAACTACAAGATATTGCAATAACTAAGGCCATAAACGTGAAAACCATGAATATTTAAACTATTAACCAATAAGTAAAGTATTGAAATGCTATCGTCGTAACTAGGATACGGTTGGTAGAAGAAGAACTTTGCGGCATACAATTAAACGAGTCACGAAGTTATACTGGTTACCGTTAATAAGTTGTACTATAGGGATTTAGGCTTCAAAATAATAGGTCATTGCACTTTGTCACGTGAGTTACTGTGGCTGCTTTGCCGCAAGAGTAGCATTTCCTGTCATTTTCAATAGGTACTGTTATGAATAACGTATCCTTAAACAGGAGGTCATTCTCCTATCACACACTAACAGGTGTACTCAGGAACAATGGTCCCAGCTGAACGCGAAGACTTAACTATATTCTTTGTTTTCATCGCGCTGTATTATTAATACCACATAAAAATTCGATTCGTGTCCCATACAGCGGACATCTCTCGTAAAATTTCCTCCGTCGTAACTGAGAACAATGAACCCTTGGAACATATAAACGCAGCGTATAAATGTCTCGAGCTAGCAATTTTTATGGATGGAATGCGTAAACGTTTGAGTTTCCTTAATATAGTAGATTTATCTTTTGAACTGTCCATTGTCCTGTGCAGTTCTCAGTCTGACGAGAGGCTTTAGGAGTGAGTACGCGCTACGCATACCTAACTGTAATCTAGTCGTCGGTCACCTTTTTGTTATAAATGTTTATGGGGACATGAGTTTCCATATCGCGCAATCACACCACGCTAGTCCGCAGATAAACTGACGAAAAAACAGTGTTTGGAGCCAACCAAACGTTCAAACGAGTCTTTTAACTCTGGTCACGACTTTTGCTCCTGAGAAATGAACGTGTTTTGAGATCTTAATTAAGGAGATTATGTAATACAATTTGTTTTAAATAATAGTAATAAATGTAACTTATTTTTCCCTAATTTTGGCTCGAATGGTTGTTTGTTCGTCAACATAAAGAAACGTATCATGTGTTAATCAAAGATACACGCTATTTGCATTAAATGATATTCTAGTAGGATTTGCTAAAAAAATAGGCGAAACAACCAGTGAATTTTCTTGTACACATAATTAAAATTGGCCTCGTTTTAAGTTTATAGTATCTAAATTTGAAAATTAGGAACTCTCGAAATAGAGACGCCGTTAACCAGTTCAACGGACAATAGCTTTTAACCGAGCACATGAAGCGACCGGGTCACCTCGATGGTATTATTGTATAAATGAATTTCAGCGATATTTTTGCATAGTTTAAGCGGAGCTATTTCTTTGAGCGAGACGGGTCGCAGACGAAATGATTCAGAGTGATTTTTTGCGGTTAGGTGAGTGAATATGGATTATTATTAGTGATATATTAATATGAGGTTTGTTGGTTTGCGGTGCCAGTGTGCATGCTCGTCACGCACGCAGGAAGCACCCGGCGACCTTCAACACGCGCGCCACGGCCACCGTCCTCTGATGATCACTTCTCATTGTTCGCGATGACGCTCAATCATTACTCCAACTATTGTCAACTACCGTAATTTCATGATAGAGCGTTACGGGTGGTGATCCGTTGGTGGTTATTTCTGAGTGATCGATAACAACAGTCAATTTTATAGAAGATTAAATAAGATTTATTACACGTGGCCATTTGATGATTGACGGATCAATTATAAAAATCAACAATACGCTAATACACGTGACACAACGTGAGTCTGCGGACAAAGGGCGACTAAGGCGCGAAAAAAATCTACACTCTACGGAAAATGTTGTTATTACACGCAAAGAAGCGTATATTTATGTTTTGTCAATCGGCGCGTAATTGTTGGTAATTAAACGCTCAATTATCTACCGCATGAGTGTGATAAATTGTAATCTTAAAGATCTATTTTTCATTATTTTAAGCTTTTCAAAGTTACAAAAAAATAATTTAACTTCATATTTAAAATATAAATAGATACTAAAAAAATTATATCATAAAAAATGGTAAACCTATTTAAATAAATAAATAAATAATTAAATAAAACATATATTATATCACTTCCAAGTAAACTTTACAGACTATAGGAAATAGACATAGAAAATTATGTTCGTTAAAACAGTAAACATTTTTTATACAACTTATTTGCATAAATAGGTGATAAATATTTAAATGTCGACATCCCCATGTTAATAGCTGATGTATATTGCGTATATTTTCTACTCGTGTTATTTTGCGGAATCTAAGATTCTTTGTTGTTTACTTTGCCCGCATGCCTAAACAACTCACGTTCTCGAATTTATACATTTTGAATTGATAGACGCTATTTTAATAAATCTTAGAAGCGTGGAAGTCATGATAAATGTATATAGAAAACCTGTTTCATTTTAGCTACCAGCGTCAATTATAATTTATCGTCTAAAAACATTATATTTAAAGTTATTTCAGCTAAAGAAGAACTTTATACTCAAGTTGAAGCACTATGGAAATGAAAAAAAGACATAATATTTGCGATAGAAGTTTTGAGACTAAAGTATCTATTCATGTTTAATAAGATTTTATATAAAATCTTTATATAAATGCACGATTCACGGTAGTAATGCAATTAGTGGTGTAAATTACCAATCAGATTACTTAAGTGATCCAATTATGCCACTAATATTATGGAGTCCACGAGCTTGCAGTGGCGTAGCGAAATCTTTTCCACTCATCTGTAATTTGCGTCTTATATTGTAACACGTGCATGTAATGTTCGAACGCCAACCCCATTTACACATATTTAATTTCTAAATAATGCATGTAATTTATAGTACCTCATTACTATGCATTAGTTGCATTGTTTTGGTGTATGAAACGTCATCTGATAAAGTGTTCTATAAACTTTGCAAACAGTACAGCTTTTGCATTAAGTCACAAAAAATAAATTATCGAGGTTTTTATTTATTGAATTTTTACGAAATATTACGGTACAATTATAACAAAATTAACTTATAGTTTTGTTATACCGATTAAGTGGCAAATAATAAGTTAATATTTTAATATAGGTGCAAACATTGGGATTCCTTAAAACAGAAGCAAGAGTCGTAATACTCTTAGTATAGCAATTTAAAATTTTGTTATCCTAAAATAAATTTATCTTATTAATATTTCTCTTATCTTTGGATAAATGAAATTTCATAAGTAGATAAGTCAAGGAGATATCTTTTGTATCGCAATACTGAAAATACTTCGACATTCTTACTAGAATTGGAATTCAAAAGTGATTCTTACTAGAGTTGAGTTCAAAATACTTTTAGAAATTGTAATAAATCAGTATAATAAATTAAAACGGTAAATTAAACATAAAATATGATGGAGCTAGAATGTATAATAACTTACCCGAATGTATAACTAACGTAAAGTCCGTGGCAAAATTTAAAGAATTGCTAAAAAATTACATTCTTAGTAACATTTGAAAAAACGTAATATTAACATGCCTATATTATAACAGGCTTTAAAAAAAAAAAAAAAAAAGTAAATAAAAATACTAGAAAACACAAATTCATTAATAACATTATATCAAGCACGCACACATAAATAACACACACACAAATACACACTACATACGCACGCATGCACCAACAGGCGACCGCACGCACCAACACACACACATACACACACACACACACACACACACACATTTATAAACAAACAAACACACACATACATACGCACACACATCTACAAACACGCACACACACACCAAAACGTATAGACACACGCACCGAACATTACTATACCGTTTTATATTCTTTCTAATGTTTCTCATTTTAAGTGACTATATACTGTAATTGTATGTCTTATGAGAAAAAAATAAAGATTCTTTAAACCGAAATGTTTGGAACAGGGTAGTTAATAACCTGGATAAACTAGCACCGGAGTTAGAACTAAAACTAATGAATAATGATGTTAAAATATGTCATAGTATAAACAGAAACTTTAGAGGCTCATAGCTACTTTTATGGAGCACACTTGCATCAAGAATTTTGATACATAACCATAATTCACGAGGAAGTATTTATAAGTAGATGCACGTGTAGCGCGTCTGCCGAAAAGCATATCAGCACTGCTTGGATGGATACATGCTTCCTAGAACATGAAGTGCCATCACGTTAATATTTAACAACTGCCCATGTTTGGCTTTCGTTGCAGGGACAGCTATCAGCTGATAAGTAAGGAATTCTGTTGATTATGACGTAACAAGTTATTAAATGGGTGTGCAAAATGAGTCCGTATATATTACAAGTATGCAGGGGAGACAGTAAAAAATTGTTGATTATGTACTAATAAATAGTAATAAAATATTTAAAGAAATCGATAAAATCGATAGAACAAGACATACAAGGAAATATTTGTCCATAAATCGATTATTAAACCTGTATGGTGTAATTGTACTATGTGTGTAATTATCTGTTATACTATTGTTTGTACAATAGTGCATCTCTATTTATTTTTACACGTGTTTGTAGTAACGTTCCATGCATAGCATTTGCGCAAAATATGTAAATATAATATTATGGTTCTTTATTAGCATTTTTATTTATAAATTGTATGCATTTTACATATGAGTATTACATATTTTGAATATGCCTACTATAATATACGCTCGCGATTGTACGATCGCAAGCGCAGCCTCCGACCGGTACAGGGACACACTGACCTCGATACGCTTGTGCCAAAAAACCCACCTTGACAAACGCCTTTATTATCCTCGAACTTTCGTGTTAATAGGAATTACTTATTACGGTTCTCTGCAATTACTCACGGATCCGTTGTTTTGTTCTTTGTATTTATCTGTGTTTTTATTTATCAAAAATATGATACGCAATTTTTTAATTTAGCAATTAAATTTTAAGCAAAATAGCAAGGCATAAAACAAAATGTACTGTTACGATATAAAAGCTTGCCACTTGTTAGGCAGTTATTTTAATGCAGAATGCATGGACGTTTCATAAACAATGCATGTGTCAACGCACCTTCTAGCGGGCAAAGTACTCAACACACCCAAAATGTGAACCATGCCCGGCGTACCAATTAGTCATGAAAGTTTACATAAGACTTAAATGAGATTATAATTTCTTTGTTTCTCAGTTTATCTTAGTATATTTGTCCATAAAATATTTAAATAGTATGTGAAATTTACCTAAATGTCAAAAGTATGTTAAGCCAATAATTCGTGCTAAAACCTAATAGAACTAAAAATGTTTATAAAATCTCAATGTTATTTAGGTAGTTAAAAAAATACAGAATTTTGAGCCTGTAAGAGTTATTCCTCGAAGACGGCGTGCATAAGACAAAGAGCTTTGATGCCAGACTGAATGCTCTATTGACATGCATCGCACGCGCAACCAAGGACGGCTGCCTCTTGAACTTCCATCCCAACATAAGGGAGTGCGGTTAACGATCGATAAATGATGCTTTTCTTATGACTGTTAAAGTTTTGCTTTTAGCAGTCAGTATTTTACAATAATATTAAAAAAACATTTAAAATAATAATAAAATTAAAGTCGACTCGACGAGGTAAATTATCATAAAATTTCTCGTACATATCTTTAAATGTTAAACTTAAAGTTTGCACCCTTTATAAGTTGCTTCTTGTTTGAAGCAAGATAATCGAATTAAAGAACGGCACACTTTTTTCGTTATCGTTTGTGTTATCCTTATCAAACACGTCTACACTAAACAATGGTGGGTAACCTTGCGCTTGTGTACGATAATATGTGAAAGAGATATTATAAGTTAATTACCTACTAGGTATCCACGAAATAAAAATATTTAAGCTGTTTGTTGGAATCTACTTTATTTATGCTATTAATGATACCATATTTGTTGTTTTTACTTCAATGATATTCTTTTACGAAATAAGTATGTATCTTGTAAGAATCTTGTTAAAGTGCAAGTGCAAACGAATAGCATCCTATGATTTGATAAGGTTCCCTTCTGAATAGGTACGAGTATAAATGAATCAAAGTTTGAAAGAAGACGGGTTTCCTCCACGACATTGAAAGGTTTACTTTTCTTCAAAAAACCTAATAAAATTTTCAAACTTCCCAAACAAATAGGTATATATTAAATACCTAAAACAGCAATAAGATAAATCAATCCTTAAGTAATGAATGCTATTTGAGCTCTCGATAATGACAAATGACGTTTAGTAGGTTAATCTGTAAGTATCTGTGTGGTAAACTCGTAGCGTGATGCTTAATCTTGCCATTCTATTGTTCCTGCTGTCGGAACATTCCTTGTCCTAATCAATTACTACTTTATTTTCCATTCGTGATTAGTGAATGGGTTTCTTAATACATATTTTATTCTATAGTCAAAAAGTATTATAATTTAAAAGATTGTAACAGCTATTATATTATAATAGCATCACAGATCACATAATACTGTACTAGGTAGCGTAGTTACTTACTTATTCTATGAAGTACACTTTTCTTATTGTTGTTTATTTTTATCAGTTTTACCCCATAACAATACATTGTTTTAGTGATAAAGGTATTCGTAATTCAAAATATAACCAGCCGATCTCAAATGTGACTCTGTGACTTCATTCAATATACCTAACATTGGCGAAATAATTATTGTTCAACCAGCACACGTTGTAGTCGTTAAATAAATAATTTATTGAATGGAATTGAAATAAGTTGATTAAGTTTAAACTAAAATGGAATTGAAGTAAAATTGGTATACTAATAAATATTAAAACTGAGTTACAATAACTATGTAAGTTGTTATTAAACTTTTATATCAACAGATGTTGATGACACACATAATTAAAAAAATCATGTGTTCCAAATTATAGGAACAGGCTGTAGTACGCCCATTCATTAACGTTAGTCACGTGGCAGTGTTATTCTTATTCATCGCTGATGTTCTTTCTATGCGGTTAACTAGAACGGTTCCATAATAAAAGGAAATTCCACCATAAACACAACATACTTATTTGCATTCTTATTAAAAAATATGTTACGTTTTTCATATTATTATTAATTAATGCAGCAGTTTTTTTATAAAATTAGTGCAATTAATTAACAGCTTACACTAATTAATACGCATAAGTTACTAATTAGTACCATTGCACCATCACTAATACCCATCATCATGACAAAGGTCCATATCCAGTCTTGGATGCGGCAGTCTAATTATGACATGAACTTTCAGATGTACCTAGCACAGTATGGCTACCTCAGCCCGTCAGTAAGGAATCCGTCCAGTGGTCACATTATGGATGAAGCATCGTGGAGGCGAGCCATTTCAGAGTTTCAAAGCTTCGCTGGACTTAACAATACTGGTTTGTAAATTTTAATATTTCTATATTATTAAAGTTTATTAAGTAAAGTTCAACATAACACATTTTTAATATTTAAGTAAAGTTTAATTGACGCGCAGAACCGAAAACTTTATGTTCTCTCCGAAGCAAGGGTGTGAAATACCGCCAATTTTCCATCTTTGGGCTATTATTGGGAGTTTAATAACAAGAAGAATAAAGTTGGACCGCCGGATGTACAGCCGTACAAGCAAACTTTATAAATTACATTAGCATTTATTATTTACACATCACATTTTGGTTGTTTAAATTATTCTTAAATTTTGATAAATAGAAAAAATACAATAAACTTAATTTTCTAAGCAAATAAAAAGGGAAAAATATCCCACGTATTTTGTAATCAAAACAATCAACTAAGTTTATAATATTCTTCTTTTAAAATCATAGATGTACCCGTAAAGTACTGATATCATAATGTATATGAACATTAGCAGATAATAGAGGAAAATGCATGATTCGTATGCGTGACAATGCATTTGATGATGATTTGTGGGGTTGACGTAATTGATGTAATGTTAACCCGTATTCGAATGCCATGACCTTGCCGCCTTGCTGAATCTCGACGTTATATTAGAATCACTAGACGCTCACTTGAATTAAGCTTGTAAAAATGTTCACACTTAAGTTTTTTCTGAATAAAATTAATACCTACTGGTAGGTAGGTTTAAATTTTATGCAAAAGTAGTATGTACTTAAAATATCTACAAATGAACTATTTAAAACATTTACATTTTACATGTATGTATAATGTATATGTAACAGCCATAACATGAAGTTTAATTCGCGTTGTCACGAGTAACAAACGACATTGGTAATGCAATTACAGTCTGCAAAATCACTGCTGGCAGCCAACTATTCGAATACCATACCATTACGTGGGTTGAACTTGAATCTTCATTACAATGTACGTGCTTTGACACTAAAAGTAGTTTATGGGTCTCCCTACAAGGGGCAGTTATTATGTAAGCAAATAACGATATATGCACATAAATTATTCATTTAGGATCATTGTGCTAGTTCTTAAACAGCGCCAGCTTGATATTCGTGGTATTCATTGTTAAACATAATATTATGTAGCATAAAAATAAAACTATTAACTACACGAGTATTATAAGTAAGCTTTAAGCAACATTTTTTACACTGCGTAGTAAAACGCTTCAAGGAATATTTGTTGGTACTGTAATAAGTATTAAATATACACCTATGTAGCTACCTACTTGTAATATGTAAACTCGTTTGCAATTTCACTTTAAGAATATGAAACTAATATAATATAGTAAGGCACAGCTATATCAATTAACGTAGGTAAAAATATAGACCCAAAGTTGTGCTTTTTAGACTTAAGAAGAAGAAAAAAAGTTGTGCTTTTTAGACTTAAGAAGTCTTTGTTTAGGACTAACTAATAAATATATAAGATATTCAGCGATTCAGTATGCATTATATTATGGCTATACAACTCAGCCATATGTGTGATAGGTTTTGGACATTTCAAACGAGCTTCGAAAGTACGGAACGGATTACGAAGTCGAAATATTCAATTAATTATTTAATGAGTAGGTTATATATAAAGTATAAAGTAATAAAATTTGAGGATACAAACGTTATTCAACAAAGTGTTATGTACGTGAACATTTTACTAAATTCGCGCCACTTTTCCATATCAGGCCGTTCTCCGTGCTTTTAATTATGTTCCTTTGGTACAATGATTTCCGCTACAATCATTAATCAATCTTTAAGAATCATTATGAAAACTTAATTTTTCTTCTACACTAATTATAACTTCTTGATTCTGATTGATCATTTTATAATAAGAGGTAAAATGTATGAGCCTGGAACATGAAAACTACAGATGATTATACAAGTAGGAATCTACGTTATCCCAGAGTGACATACGTTATTTTATCCTATATTGCAAAGCGGGTATAACCGGGATAGTTAGAGTAAAAATATATAATATTAAGTAAAAAATAAATAAATCTTATTAAATTTAGTAAGTGTATGAATAGATTAAACTTCGAGGAGAAATAAGTTAACAATTCTAATAACTGCTAAATTAGTACTATTTTTTGTTAAACAGGTGAACTCGATGAAGAAACAGTTCAGCTAATGTCATTGCCAAGATGTGGAGTAAAAGATAAAGTAGGGTTCGGCGAAAGTCGTGCGAAAAGATACGCTCTACAAGGTGAGTACTGGAACTAAATAATGTATAATATTTTTTACCGTTTTCATACTATAAGATTTTCCATGCCCAATAAGTATTTTTATTGCGTACTCATAATAACACATGACACTCATAATTCATTCACGGAAAACACTATGAGAAAATCCAGTTTTCTTAGAAGCAATAATTAGATCTATGTTCACATGCCAACAGGTAAAGATCGATTCTTAAGACCAGTTAATTAATGTATGAGCCTAATGTATTTCAACAATAAAAATTATACACCTGTAGTACTCGTATCTATGTAAGGTATACATAATAGGTATATGGAAAAGAAAACCTCTATTACAATATTGTACATTTTAGAAGATTTAAAGTACTAGTCTTGTAACCAAAAATCTGAAGAGTAAAGCTAGTAACAACATTAAATAACATTAATATTATAAAATATTGACATATCTTTTTGTTAACTCAGGCTCAAGATGGCGAGTGAAGAATCTTACATACAAGATTTCTAAGTACCCGTCCCGCTTGAACCGCGCTGAAGTGGACACTGAACTTGCTAAGGCCTTCTCTGTTTGGTCTGATTATACCGACCTTACCTTCACACAGAAGCGATCTGGACAAGTGCATATTGAAATCAGGTAGAATAATATAAGAATTAAGATTACACATACTTTTATCAAGAAATCCTAATAAAAGAGTTATCTTAAAACTAATATAACAATAAACAGAATATAAATTATTTTCATTTACTATATTTGGCATTAATAGTGAATGGGTAAAACTGGAGGTACCTATGGAAAAATATTTACGATAAGACGTTGACATTAAAGTTTACAAACATGTTGGGACATAAATAACTATTTACCATAGATGTTTAGCTATTTACCGACTTTTCATATATATATATTTTAATGTACTATACGTAACAATGATTTATAAATAAATATTACCGAACTTTACACAACTTTGATATCCATTTTATGAACACTTGCTACATTACAAGCGGGCAACAATGGGGTTCATTATAATTTAAATGTCGAATCCAGTTCAATCTGATGGATTTCGTCACAATGGTAATCCTCGTTGTGTAACCGACGTTGTCATTGACTGCTACAGTAATGGTCTGTTGTACACTATGATTAATATGAAATGGACTTACTGACATATTAGGACAGTCAGAGCTTATAGTCAAAATTATGATTTTTTTATATGATAATTTTGTTATATTTATTGCTATATAATAACATTATAGTTCAGTGTTACGAGTACGAAACAATGTATGAAATAATTTTACAGTATATATTAGATACGTACATACATCTATTAGTAAATAAATTAATGTATTTTTTTTTAATAAAATAGGTTCGAAAAAGGAGAGCACGGTGACGGCGATCCCTTTGACGGCCCCGGAGGTACCCTCGCTCACGCATATTTCCCGGTAAGTTAAATGCAAATATATACGTAATTAACTTTAAAAATTTTATAAGTATAAATAGATACAATTTTCACATGGAATTGTTTAAATGTAATTCAAAATTATGTTTTATTTTATCATTTTCCTAGTTATAATTAGAAAAAATATTATATATTAACACCCGAAAACTGAGACAGTTTCATATATTTTTTATTATTTTAAACATATTATAATTAAATAAATTAATTTATGCTACTGGTATAGTATTATGTGATGTATGGATATAACAAACTGTAACTTTATATAAAAATACCGCATTGATGAGCTTTTGTTCTCTATAAACTCTACAAGGACAAACATGAAAAACTATTGATATACTCGTAGGTATGAATACAGAATACACGACACGAGTTAACCATTACAGTGCAACATTGAGATGACTTATGTCCTAGCTATTACCATCACGTACTCTGAACCTATACCGACGTTAATAATGATAATTATCACAAGCAGTTGGTCAAATGGAATAAATTATTCATTTCCATGGCACCACAATACAAACATTACAGAGCAGAGCGTGAAGACAATTTAATGCATAATAGATGATTTATGTAAATCGGATGTAACATATTTAAGTAGCGAAAGTATTTTTTAAAATAAAACCATATATAATTCGCATAATTTTAAAAGTTTTATGAAATTCCAAAAATTTAAAGCGCGCTTTATATTTTGCGGTTAAAGAATATTAAAAATCAAATAGTAATAAATTGAATTGAATAATAATTATAGAAATTTTCTGCGGACTACAGATTTAGTTTCTTTATTCGATTCTTCTCGATGTTATAATAATTCATGATAGTAAAAAATGAAAACACACGATTAAATATGTGATCACGTTAATTTTTGTTGCACTTCACTTATCGTAAGTAAACTATTATTATGCAAGTAACAAAAATATACTTAGTAGGTATTCTTGTTGCATGACTAAGATTGTATGAGTCATTTGACAACCGGAAATATAAAATAAAATCAGTTACCTATTCGATAACCGGATTTTGTATAGGTATTTATTATTTTTCAAGGTGGAAAGTATTATATTATGTAAAATTTTTTTTTATTTTCTCCTTGCCCGATTCAAACCGAGTTCCTTGTTTTGATCGATTTTCTAC
Organism: Boloria selene; assembly: GCA_905231865.2. Classification (NCBI taxonomy): domain Eukaryota; kingdom Metazoa; phylum Arthropoda; class Insecta; order Lepidoptera; family Nymphalidae; genus Boloria; species Boloria selene. The sequence continues at coordinate 8,858,499 of HG993133.1, forward strand.
AGGAAGTACACTTCTTGGCAATTAGCGTTATTATTTGACACTGTTAGGTCTTATAATATATTTTTAATGTTTTTTTATTTTGTTCTAAAAGGTTTATGGAGGCGATGCTCACTTCGACGACGCAGAAGTATGGTCCATTAACTCAAGACGAGGAACAAATCTCTTCCAAGTGAGTCTATATTATTTTATTATTATGTACAAAACGTTCTGTTAAGTAGGTAAATGGGGTCTTTTAATAGTGATATTATTTTATTACTAATAATAATATTATTTTGTAAGAAAGTACTTGAAGAAATACCTATATAGTGCAGTGTTTATTAAAATTATTACTAACAGGTAGCGGCGCACGAATTCGGACATTCACTCGGATTATCACACAGTGACGTACGATCAGCTTTAATGGCACCTTTCTACCGTGGATACGACCCAGCCTTTCAACTAGACCAGGACGATATTCAAGGGATACAGGTAATGAAATTACCCAAGCATTACTCTAAACATCAATAACAAATATTTTTGTAAGCTTATATCGGTATATGTGTAAATATTTTGTTTAGTTCATGTTTTCTCTAAATTTTATATAATGTTAATTGATGATTGAGTTAAGCTACTGAAGAGGTTCACTATCTATTTCTTCCTTCACGGGATTAGTTCATTGATATCAAATTATCTTTTGCCACTGCCCACTGGGATTTTAAATTAAAAGAAGATTTAAAATCAGCTTACAAGAGTAGACTGCGTAGCTACAAAAGCGTCTTAAAACAGAAAGTAATGTTTCAATAATTATTGGATAAAATATTTCCAGGCATTATATGGGCACAAGACTCAAATCGACATCGGCGCGCCCAACCCCACGCTGCCGCGCGTCACCACGCCGCAGCCTTCCGCAGAAGACCCCGCACTGTGCTCAGATCCTAACATTGACACAATATTCAACTCAGCTGATGGAGCTACATTTATATTTAAAGGTCAGTTTAACTATTAACTCGTAACTTATCCTGACTTTGCTGGAATTAGTCCTAAGATATTTTACATGTAACTCCAGGTCTTCGTACTTATTCAAATCCGTTCAGCCATTTTAGAGTGATAACGTAACAAAGACATACAAACTTTCGTATATTTCCGCGAACATATTTGTATTTATATAACTGTGGATTCAACGCGACAGGCTGTCACCTCGTTATTGTTTCATATTTATTAATTAGATTTATTTACATTTTATGATTGTTATGATAAAGGTGAACACTACTGGCGTTTAACTGAGAATGGAGTAGCAGAAGGCTATCCACGTCTCATAGCGCGCGCGTGGCCAGGCTTGCCCGGCAACATCGACGCCGCCTTCACATACAAAAATGGCAAGACTTACTTCTTCAAAGGCTCCAAGTATTGGAGATATAACGGACAAAAGATGGACGGGGAATATCCTAAAGATATCAGTGAAGGTAATTAGTATTTTTAATTATTTTTATCTGACATTAATGTGTCCTATATTTAAGCATCTTTTTTATAGAGTGTGATCGTACATTTTAAGTCAAACATTCTGATATGACGTACTTATATTATTTATATAAGCGTATCTAAAACAAAATATATAAATTATTAATTTATCATGACCGTATTATTATAGATTTTGTGCATACGATTAAACTATCCTAAAAATAAAAGATTTCTTTTTTGAATAGCCTCAAAAGGTAACACATATTTATTATGGCCTTTGCTTTATAATATAAGTTTTATTGTATCTCTTTATCATTAAGGTTTTACTGGCATCCCTGACAATATCGACGCGGCCCTAGTCTGGTCTGGTAACGGCAAGATTTACTTCTACAAAGGCTCTAAGTTTTGGCGGTTCGACCCAGCCCAGCGCCCACCAGTCAAAGCTACATACCCCAAACCCCTCTCCAACTGGGAAGGCATCCCCGATAATATAGATGCAGCTTTACAATATACAAATGGATATACTTACTTCTTTAAAGGAGGATCCTATTGGCGGTTTAATGACCGGACCTTTAGTGTGAGTATACTAAACTTTCAGTGTTGTACTCTGCATATGATCATTTTAGAGTTGTACCATTGGAATGAGATAAGCTGCATTTTTTTATTCAGCACTTAATATTTTTATTAAACCTTAGACAAATCTAAATATTTAACGTCTAATTCAATCTGCCCATTAAATCATAGGTGAATAGTAATAGTTAATCTGACCTCAGTATTAAAAGTAAAAAAGTATTCTATAAGTAGGTACGGGTAAGAAGCTAATAACATGATTTTAAAAATTAAAAACAATATTAACAGATTTCATGATGTAACTACGTTAGTTATTTATCGTAATGAAATATTGATCGCAAAATAGAAGCCGAAGTGAGAAATAATTACAATTTGTTGGTAGCTTTGAAGGCCAAATTGACTTTAAGTAAGCTGTTGAATCAATACAAACATGAATGTATCATATCTTGTAACGATATTTTTTCTTTGTTTTGCACAAAATGAATAAGTAGTTTGCTAAATGAGCAAACTTAATGTCTCATTACTTTTTCTATTATTATATTTTTTAAATATATAAAACCTAATATTTACGTAATATTTTATCTGAGTTAGTATTCATTAGTATATGAGCGCGACTGATAAATTCTTCTAAGGACTCAGTTTTTTATTCAAACTTGTAATATGATTTTTTTCGATCTTCAGGTGGACACAGACAACCCAGCGTTCCCGCGCTCCAGCGCATACTGGTGGCTCGGCTGCAGCAGCGCGCCTCGAGGCACCGTCGGAGGTAACGCGCGGCTCTCCGACGCGCCTCACAGTGACGAGGACGTTGGCGACATACTCTTTGATGCAGGTAGGTTCGGGCCCCCAGAAACTAGCAAGGGGTCCTTTTGTGCCCCTGGAAGAAGGATGGGACGACTAAGATGACATAACTGAAAATACTGTTGGAACAGATTATGACTTGGAAAATACTGAGGTGCTGAATGATGCTCTAGGTTTTTTAAAAGTATTACATTGATAATAGTTGTTACGTACATGAAGATTATTTATTAGTAGGTTTAATGATTATTATGTTTGAATCCAGTTTAGGCATACTTGCTCAAGACAAGTGATAGCAATTGTAGGAATGCTTGAATTATAAAAAAATATCTGTTTCTTTCTAGCAAACACTTATTTATTAATAAATTGATTCACCATCAACCCTTTTTAACGTCCCACTGCTGGGCACGGGCTTCCCTCAGTACGAGGGGGATAAGGCCATAGTCCACCACGCTGGCCTAGTGCGTGTTGGCGGACTTCACATGTCTTTCGAAAACTTGTTAGGTTTTCTCTGACATGCAATAAATTGATTAAATATTGAATAAATAAGATTTCGGAAAAAAGACTGAAACATCTTGAGATATTTTAGACTTAAGACTGACTTGAACAAGTCAAATAATCTAAATTCGCCTTCGATATATCTATTCAACAAGAAAGGTGACTACGAACTGAATTTTGCATTACGTTACTTGACCGATATCACTACATCGTATAAAACAAAGTCACTTCCCGCTGTCTGTCTTTCCCTATGTATGCTTAGATCTTTAAAACAACACAACGGATTTTTATGCAGTTTTTTTAATAGATAGAGTCAGGATACAGGATAGCGAAACCCACGATTTCGCACAAAATGCTAAATCTTAATAAGTTTTTAAACTTACTTTAGTCATTACACTAATTGTTAGTTAAATCAAATATTTTTATTATTAAAAAACATTTAAAATTGACTGTACTAAATATTGACATTACTTTGCGAATAGTTTATGACTTACTTGACATATTATAAAAATTATCCCACCTACCAACATAAATATTTTTAGTAAATTAATAAGATTACCGTCTTCCACTGTTTTTTAATGTTGCCCGCTCTGTGTATGTTTTGTTTCTTTTTTGTTCCTTTGTATTAGATTAGTATATGTTACTTCCTGATAGTGCTCGTTGTTAAAATACAGTATTAGTATTAGTTTTTGAACTTCCTATGTGTTTGTTTGTGTCTGTTTATATCATTTTTTGAATTATTTGCTAATCTTTTTACTTTTCTTAGTATTTAATTTTATGTGGTGGATATTATCATTTTCCCTTCATATTATCATTATAACAAAACCTTAAAAATAATTTTAATATTTTAACAAATTTTTCGCCAATTGTACTAACTGAAACTAACATTAAAATAAGCTTTTCTATACTAATTGAAAATTTCGACTAAAACATGTGACTAACTTGCTTATTTAATTTATAAAATGCTGGCATTTCGCTGATAAGCTTAAGCTGAACTCAGTGGTCGACGGTGGATGGTCCAAATTGTAAGATGGCTTCTGGGCGCCCTGAACCTACGGATATTGTATTGAAATGATATGGCAAAACTATTTTTTACCATACTTCTATTCAATACATTGCGACACACCATACAAGATAATAAACAAGTATTTATTATCTTGATTAATCTATATTTTTTAAATATTTGTGCGATCACATCAATTTACTCGCACTTTTCGCACCAAAAAGCTTTATATATTTCAAAGAAGAATGAATTCAGCAAGTAAATTTACTAGATAGCGTTTCAACATTATTTACCAACTAATCTTTGAAATAGTTTTTTTATCACATTTGTTAACACAGTATTAAACTTTTAAATTATTTTTGTTGGCACATTTTTAGTTAAAGTATTACAATGTTAAGTTAACACTAAGTGTTAATTCATGGTGGTTGGGTTTACCACGTGTGCGTTTGTGTTTGTCTTTTAGGTGTAAAATCATCCGCTCCCAGATCATTCTTCTGGTTCAGGAAATAGCCTCGGTGGAGAGTTCCTGAACACTTGTACATAGAGAGTAACATAAAGAACAAAGACTAAATTAGTAAAATAGGGGAACATATGAATACCAGTGAGATTATAGACATAAGCGGTGATTTTAGTACCGGCGAGCTTCTCACGCGTTGCCTGTACGTTTTATTTTATATCACATTTGCATGGTATTGATACTTTAGTTTGCTTTTGCGAGACTTATTGAGGTTGATTTGAGCTTGCATGATGCATGAAGCTTATCTTATCATTAATTCATTAAATACATTCTGTAATGGGTGATCTGCTTGTATGCTTTTACAGTTTTTAAACTACTGTTTCACTTTTTAAGTTTTTGATTTATTTTTCATGAGTATCTATGAAAAATAATTTAAAAGTGAAGCAGTTGGTTTGTGAGATTTAAGTTACCTATATTGTATTTTTATTTAGACTAAAAATATATGATTAAAGAATACATTTCAAAATACTACGTAGCATCAAGTATAAAATACAATGTAAGTTTGGTCTAAAAACTTAACATGCTTACCAAGTGTGCATACTAATTTCAAAAAATGTGGAATGTTTTTTTTATTTAAATATTGTAGGTGTAGTTAATGTAGAACAAATACACTTCTAAGTTATAAAAATATATAGTTACAAAGTAAGTTTTGATATTTTAGATGTAATGAAGCGGATATTTCGTGTGTATGTCATAAAATTGTAAAACTCCGACTTCTTCGTACAGATGAAATACTAACATAGTTCTTGGATCTTGTAAGATATTTATTAGATTTATTCCGCACTTGTCATATCTCACAAGATAACAATAGTTTTATTCACATAAAAGTTTGCACTAATTCATTATTAAATAAAAATAAGTTTTTCTTAGTTGTGGCAAGATGTATGTAACTAACGAAACATTATATTGATAGATGGTATGCATAAATTTTAGTCTAACGTTATATTATTAGTCATCATGTCATAAATTTTATAAGTGGTAGATTACATAAATTGCAGTAGAAATGCATGTGTGAGAACTGTACATACATACATATAGTAGAGTAGTTTGCACCAACGGGAATCGGTGATCATAAACTAAAGATATCTTGCTAAAAGCAAGTTCATGTTTCAGTGATCAACATACAATCAGACGGAGCTAAACTTTAGTATTGACTCGAGGCTCCGTTATATTAGGAGGGCACGAAACGTCCTCCGCCGCATCTTCACTCACCCGCATCGTAGGTTACTTTTCATTTGTTTTGCTTTATCGTTATGATTGTTTTGATTATGCCTTTTATCATCGTAACTCCATTTGTGTTGTCTGGCATGTTGCACCAATGAGTAGCGGCGGTCGAGACTGGAGGCTAAGGTGGTGTGTATTATAGATGCGGGCGAAGCAGCGGGGCGCAGCGGCGTGAAGGGAGCGGGTGGCGCGGCGGGCGTGCTCGTGGGCTGCCTAGCGGCTCTAGCGCTGGTGCAGTTACAAGGTGTACGCCTATAGCGTCTCCAGTCTCCACTCTCCACTGTGATCATGTGCTGTGTGCGTGCGAGCTGCGTTCGATATATTGTGTATAGCGAACGCCTAACTGACTGTGATGAATGTGTTTTTTATACTGATGCGAGAACGATAATTTAATTCGAAGTCATAGTTTTTATACTAAATATAAATAGATGATGTAAGTTCGAGTGTGATATTGACGTAAGCGAACATTTTTGTATTAAAGTTATTTAAAGAAACAACAAAGCTTTTATTGATGATTCCTGGGGGTGTGGGGTTAAATGAGAAACGTGATTGTATTTTAATCGGTTTATTTAACGTTTTTCTGTTTCTCCAATAATTCCTCTTAAGTTAGTAATTACAGGTTCATATGACAATATTTTTCGTTTTTATTTCATTTTCATAAACGTATTTTTTTAATAAACATCTCCACAATTCATCATAACACGGTCGTGCGACCTACTGTCTCAATCGTTCTAACTCTTAGGAAAATGCAAATAATATTAAACTTCAAAATCTGTCTACTTCATAATTATTCGAACAATATTAATCTTAGTTCGAGTGCTGAACGATGTCTACTCGAGCGGTGCGGGTGCGGCCTACGAACGCTTCGCTCGCGCGGCCCCCATGCGTCAAACGAAGCGACAATGCTCATTTCTCCTTCCCACAGGCAGTTCTACGTACTTATGAATACATATATGAAATTGACACATTTTTTCCACGAAATTATTATGCAAGAATATCTCTTATGAACTATGTGAATATAATTTATATATAAAAGTAAAATTGAAGTTCACAACAATTTACGAAACCATTTTGAATTTTTTATCGAAACACGATGTGGATCATATGCAATACAATAGTTACCGCACCCGCCTCCGCCCCCGCGCACTTATATCACTTAGAAGGCGTAACATAAGACTTAGTACACGAATACTACTCGAGAAATATCTACGACACATCCTAGATCATATCAATATATAGCCTGCAGTGGCAGTGTTCGCCGGCGCCGCGGCCGCGCCGCTCGCCGAGTTTACTTATTAATTGTTGTAATTTAGGTTTTATATACTACACTACCTCTCTCACTATTATTCAGGCATTTTATAAGATAATATTACGAAGATTAAAGTTAAGTTAATGTCGCCCTGTGGACAGGTTCCTTTCCTATTAAAAAGGAATATATAAAAAATATGAATCAACTGTTGGCAATATACAAATCATGGCTTTATAAATGAAGGTAGTTACATATATTTATATGATCTAGAACTTATAAGTAATAAATGATGAAGGATTTTGATGAAAGGTAAAATGAGTTTTGATTGTACTCAAGTTAGGACAAAATAAATGTAATATATAATACATATAACGTTATTAGGGATTTTGAGAACGTAATATAATAGAATAAATAAATGTGATAAGTAGTTCAAATATCTCATGTAATGTTAAATAAAGTGCAATCGTATTATAGCAATTTAATTATAATAAAACTGTCAAATGTTTCTAAAATTAACTCAAAATAGCTAAGTAAACTGCAATATTTTGGTAACTTTTAATTCAATTCTGTAATACATTAAAGCTCCATATCATCACTATTTTTGTTAAGATCTTCAACAATAAACACAACAATTACTTTGGTATTTTAAAGTATTAATACAAAACATTGATGAATTATACCTACATCTAAACCTTCCTGATAAACCAGTATTGGTGATTATTATTGTTTTAAATACACATTGTACCTAAATAATCATTGCACTTTATTTAAACATAGTTAACAGTTTAATAATAAATAAAAATAAAGCTAAAGTAGATCAAACGAGGAACTTCTACAATGATGTAGCTTTTGTTATTGACAAATTATATTCCACCCCACCTTTACAGTTGATGACTCATACGTGTCTCTGATCTTTCCGATTTTCAACTTTTAATTATCAAACCCGCAAAGTAAACTGAAGTGTATATAATATATACGTATATATATTTATCATGGTTGGGACTTCCATTCAGGGCTTACAAATTTGATATTATTTTTATATTTACCCACATAACTATTCTCATCGCGTACAAATTATTATGAAAAATAAGTAAAACTCTTAATTTATGAATATTCATCATAAGATTTTAACGTTGTCATATATTACTATCACCTCCATATAAATATTGATCCGTTAAAATGCTAAGCTATTGTAGAATTAACGAGAATATTTAGACCATGGTACATAAAATGTACCTACATAATATGTATTTGAGAACCTAAACAAAAACTTCCCAATATAATGTCGTATCTTTGTTTGGTACAAGCACAGTATTGTACTTATATATATTAGAAAATAATGAAATGTCCGAATTCTGAAATCACTGTAAAATAATTAACAATTAATTTATAAAAAATATTTTTAAGTAGGTATGTACCCATGGAATAAATACACTCCCAACCTGTGTCTTGTACGAATGCATTAAAATAAATAATTGTATTGTATAAAATATTCACTCATCAATGTGACCGAGTTTTCGGCCACAACTATTTGTACTCATATCTATATATATATTGTATGTAAAAGGCTACGATTTGGTGTTTTCCTTACATTTACTTTAACGGAACGGGACGTCTATGGCACATGGATATTATCTATATTAAGTCGAGACACCATCGACGGTGAGCCTCGAGATGGTTGATGTTTGTGCGTGTGTGTAACAGTCAACAGTGTTGCTGCGTAAACTTAACGTGAAAATTTGCTTACAGTATATAACTATTTAACTTCGTCGGTATTGAATCCAGTAATTTAAACCGAGGAGGATTTCTTGGGTATCATAGCAACGTGCTGCCTAAACAAACTGAGACTATATTAGTCTTTATTAAGTTTTTAAATCACATTACGTGAAATAAGAAACAGTAAAACAACATAGCTTGGCAGCAGACGTCCGCATAAACCTAAGGTCGTATTACTAATATTAAACTTTCAGTTACAGTTATAGCTAAATACATAATAATTTTCGTACAATGGTTTGTTATTTGTGCGTTAAACATTTACACTTTATTTATGTACATCAAAACATACATATATTATTCAAAAACATAATGTACACGCTATCATCAAACGCTCAATGTAACACCAAATACACCCGTTATACTAAACCTACTCGTACGTAGAAAGAAGAGCACGTATCATGCGCACACCTTGTCCCGGTTGGTATCCCACTTCGCTGCGCTTCACTGCCTCGCCCGGTCTACCGAACTGTCGTGTCACTTCAACGACCCGTGGATGTGAATCTACATGATTAATCAGTTAATTCCTACGATTTATTGCTAACTTTGTGTCCCTACGAAATCAATATAGAAACGAAGTAGCTGGTCTCGACGATAAAATTTAATAATAGCCTATATAAAATTTAATATCCTATGACTAGTATCTACGCGTAGATACTTTGCTTTTAGTACAAAATTTACGTTAACGTGATGCTGTGTAGAGTACCTATTAGTTCACACGAAAGGCCGACATAAAACGAGACGCGTGTTATCGTAATTAACAACATTCAAGCCAAACTTCTCTCTTTTGGTCTTTATTTAACTACTCTAAAATAGAATAGTGGCCAAGTGAAGAATAATTAGAGTGAGAGTAGAAACATCCAAAAAGAAGGAATGTACGGTCAATGTGTGAGTTTTAACGAGTGCTCGAAATTGTTTCAATTAATTATGTTCTAGTAATTCATTGTCTAATGCTAAATTTTGATAATTTATACATAGATACAAGTAGATTTCGTGAAAAATACCCCTTTCTAAGGAGGCAAAGAGAGTATCTAGTAATTTAAAATCTATTCAACATGGTGAACATACATTACATAAATAAAAAAGTTAATTGTGATCTGATATATACTAAATACATAATAAGGTATATGTTAGTGTTTATAAATAAATAAAACTAATGTAACTTTATTAATTGTGATAATGATAAAAATACTAACAATATTAATATTAGATAGAAACTCTTTCATGGTTATGAAAAAACATAAATCGGCCATATCAGATTGTTTGAAATATAAACAAACATTTTGCCACGTTAAACCATATTTATACCGAATATAACTTTGTCTTATACTGTTGAATATTTTATATCAATCAATAAGTAAAACATATTGTGGACTTATTATGCATTGACTATACTTGAACACAATAAAATTTTGCAAGGATTTATGCTCACATACATATTTTTAATAAACTTTTGATTGGTTAGATACATTAGTACATTTATTACATCTAATATTCTCTCTATATACGATTTCTGCTTGGCAAAACTCATACTTAAGTTACATTCCTTTGCTTTTTGTACCCTGATTATATATTTAATAAAGTCGGGCGATACATTATCAACAACAGCGGGTACCGAAACGTTTTTAGTCTTCAACTCAGGCAAATACTTGTTCTTTTCATTCACACATTAGTGGCATGCAGCTCAATCTTCGTCGTTGCAAAAATATTTATTTTATCTTACTATCTATGAAACTGTTTCAAAGCGAATATCATCACAATGAATACTCCAATCACCAGCATTCCTAGAAAATTAGATATTTCGTTCACGGTCAAATCAAGTCATTAATTTTTAGGATTTAATAATGCCAGACAATTCCTTAATCGGTAAGTGGATACAGGCTTAGCATTCACTTGGTGAAGGCACTAGGCATCACTTGCGAATTAGATACTCGATTGAAACAATACGACCCACCGCCCTGCAATAATCTTACTCGAACCGGATAAATTCTATTACATTTTAGTATCAGAATTCTGTTTAAAATACTACGAAAATAATAGTTTCTGGTATGCATAGTGTACATAGAGGTTCAAGTGATATGGCTCTGACATTCGGAGAATTAGTATGCCCCAAGTGGGCGTGGATTTGCTTCTCGAAAATGTTTTGTGCAATTAATTCCTTCTACATCTATCGTCATATTTACTGATAAAAAGATCACGTTATAAGTTTGAAGTCTAGAAAAACGAAATAAAGTCCTAAGAAGCGTTAATAGACATTTAGCACCCTTGGTGGCTTGCACTTAAGTATGGGAGTGGAAACAACAAACCGTTTTTGATATATTTACACAATAAAAACGTAAAAAATAACTTATTTAATATTATTATCTTTCGAATACAACAACTACATCCCCGATCGAGGACAATATTCTCAACAAATGTTCATTCAATAAAGTCTTAATAACCATTAATTTCCGATCACAAAATCTTCAACGACACCACTATAATTTTAATACCTTTTAAAATAAGACAAATCAATAACAAATATTGTTACCTATTTAATTATGGCAACGACTATACTCGCGATCAAGGTAGCACTGTCGCCTTCCGACGACATGATCGTCTATATAATAATATATATCAATTATTCAATTTATATAAAAACATCTTCAACCATGTTTACAGCGGTAACTGGTATATCAAGTTAGTTCATAAGACGGATATATTATTACATATAATTGTCATTAAATTTTAATCTCATATTTTCTTACAAAACAACAACTACCTTTAATTAATTAATCCTAATACAAATAGCCATATAATGTATACAATATAGACCAAGATTAGGCGTCCGTAGGCAGCTGAGCATCGAAACAATTCTGCTCATTACAATAATTGTTACTCGGTGACATTTTTGCACCTATTAGTCTGTTAAGCCATTAACAACTATACATTACCTATACATTAAACAAAATATAATGATACGACAAAAAATAAAATAAAGCAATTTGAGTTTTTTGACTGTAGATACTATATTAAAATAAATATATTATATGTATTGAATGAAAGAACTGATTTTATTGCAGAAAATGTCTCGATGCTCCCACCTCTTTGTTTTTGTTCCACTAAAATTAATTCTACAAATGATCAAACTATTGTCACTATGGGCATGTTGAGACAAGGGAAACTTCTGTTGAAATTCGTGCCAGGGCTGGTGGTTTTGGAACGCCAAATTATGCAATGTTAAACTTAAACTTATTAATTTTATTTGTTTTGGCAACTAAGTCTTATTTCTTTCTTTAACTGAAACAGAACTCTCTTTTGCGACGCAAAATTTAGCTTTCTCACCACGTCACTAACGTTTAACATGATTCAATAACAAACAACTTTTCACTTTAATTGTCAAAACAACTTTGCTATGACACGACTTCCGAACAGTTTTAAACCTTGTTAACAATGCTAGAGCTCTTGTAAACTATTTAGCAAAAATAAATAACATAAATCCAATTTGGATCTTTAACCACGCGACATCAAACTGTAGTCTATTATAATATAAAACATTTTCAGCAAATATATTTTTACTTGTTTACAATTCGTGTCGAAAATATTAATCATACTGGCCGGAACGTCGGCTTAATGTAACTTTGAAGACAACGCATAAGTAACTTTTTCAGAACATTATTTTGGTGTTTCTTCGAAAGGTGTACCAAACAAACGGACACAGACATAAACTTACAGTCTACGGACGCCTCGCGCTCGCGGCGGCGGCTCGGCGGTCCGGCGCCGCGACTCGCAGGCGTCGTCGAACTCGTCATCGCTTGTAATTTATTATCATAAGTACAGCACTAATAGAAGTTTCGATCATAGTCCGGCGATCGCAAGACGTGAGAGTGCGACGCACGTTAACGTAAAACTATAACCTCGTATCGCGCACATTCACTAGAGGTAAAGATGGTGTCCAGTGAGTCCGAATCAGGGTGGCGATAGTGATGATGAGAGAGGTGAGGAGGAGGGTGGGTCGAGGCGGTACGGAGGCGGCGTCGGACGCCGGGTACGGCACGGTGCACGTGGCGTTGCGCTCCTCCACGGGCGCGCACCGCTCTGCCTCGGGCCGCGGCGCCTCGCTCAGCCGCGCCTCGCAGCGATAGCACAGCCGGCCCTCGCAATACCAGTAGCAGCACTCGTCGGCTCCATAGTTGGACTTCTTCGCCTGTGCACCCGTCTCTGGTATACGCGGGTCTGAAATTATAATGTTATCGCTAAAAATTACTACTTTAGCTAGAATCTTATACCTTACAAAATAATTGTTTCATTAATATTTTTTTAGATTTAATTAAAGATTCATAAAAGATATGTTTTTAAGATAAACTTTTAGAATTGTTAGAAAAGTATTTAGAAACAGAAAAGCTGAATAAAACCTACAAGCAACAATTGGTCAAAGCGATGTGAAAAGGAAACAATAGCGAGTGCAGCTTACAGAAGGTGGCATTTGTTTCGAGCTCTCGTTTTGAACTGAGGCCAAGCGGCTGCGGCTAATCGAGCCTAATACGCCACCCTCACTGTCAACTACATATGCACACACTTGCCAAGAATATCGCAGTAAATAAAACGTAATAACTTAATATCAACCACATTAATTTCCTCAGTTAGCGTAATAAACACTAGAAGCTATTGATCTGCTTTGCTTCAATAGTTTATAATCATTTTTCGACTTTTAATTGCGTTTTGCATATAAACTTACCAAGGCATAGGAAGGTGGGCTCGCCGGCGTACTGAGTAGGGTATGCGGGAGCGCGGTCCGCCGGCAGAAAGTAGGGGCAATGTTGCTCGACGAGCTGGCAGACCGAGAGGCAGGGTTTGAGTCGGACAATAGGCCGACCAGGGCCAGCGGCGGCGGCGCGCACCCAGCGGCCCACGACACCGCCTCGCCGCCGGTCCAGGTGGCCCACGCGCTCCAGGTGACGCGCATGCCACCGCGCTGTGTGCTCGGCGGGTGCTCGCCGCGACCGCCCGCCCTCGTCACCCTCGTCCGCACCTTCCTCCACCCAAAGAGGCACCATTGTGCTACACGCCCACCGTCGATACGTCTCCTGTAATGGTATAACGTCATGTTTTATGAAAAGTCTTTCTTTCACGTCCTTAGACAGCGTCATTATTCGCGATACAGCGTTAAGTATAAAAACTCACAATACGGGATTTAAGCGTGCGAATTCGTAAGTGGCTAAAATATGTCCAATATTCACGATGATATAATCAATATTTAAGTTAGTTCAATTTATTTATTAAAATTTAACACACATTTAAATATACTCCTTAGTCTGATAACAATTAATTGTTAAGGCAAAAGTTATGGATACGAATTATGAAATTATGTAAAGAGTCACAATGTTATCAATAAATACGTAGGTACCTACGTAGGTATATCAATCAATATGTACAAATTTATCTCTATTTTTATATCATGTGTTCTTTTTATGTTAAATACTGCTTAACAATACTATTTAATAAAAGAAAATCAATACTTAATCTTGTTGATGAGATCAAAAAAACTGATCGTGAGGCAGAAATCAGAATCTAATGTGTAAATATTCACGTGGGGTATGTTTGAGTTTTGACTTTATGTTATAATCACAAATGTTTCATTATATAGCACGTACGTGTTGTGATTGCCCTATAAGACTAGAGACTTCTTGACTTGGAAATGCATCCAATCCACAAATATGTCTATATACTTTTTGAGGTAGGTATAACACTCAATTACTAACTAAGTACAGAAGGGATTAGCAACTTCGAACTGCCTTACAAAACACAAGTTTCTGATGTAACGAAGCTACTTATCTAAAATGACCGTTACGTTGGATTACCTAAACTGTCTAACAGATCAACGCTAGAAATAAAGCGGAGTGGAAGGATAACAGAGGCTTTTGCCCAGCAGTGAGATATTAACAGATGAAAAATAAAACATCGTATTCTCGTGATCATAGCGTGATGTTAATAATGATAATATCTTCCTAATTTTGGTCCCGGTGTGGTTGGTTGAAAATAGACGAAAAAAATAAGACCAACTTCTATTCAATTCTCTTGATAATGGCTTCAAAGCGTGTTAGTTGAGCCCAGATTATTTCGACCAACTTCTTTCATTACCAAATTGTAGTGAGACAATATTTTGACACGACTGATTTGGACCGAGGCACAGGAGTGTAACCCCACGTGGCCAATACTTGGCCCCACGTGAGATCTAAATATAAGTACTCCGGATCTGCAGCTATTCATGCCTAATATTGTTAGTAGGCGTTCCTTAATGAATACGCAAAAAAAATCTTATCTTTGATTGAGAGTGCGAGAGATTATCGCGTTCAATAAAATTCTACTACTGTATATACATTAGTATAGATAAGCGATATATAAAATTCGTATTAAAATATTCATTTAAAAATAGATTAACGGGATAACTACAACTATCATTGGGTCAGAGATCGTAGATTCAGAGTAACAGCTGGTGCGTCTTCTCATCTATCGTTATTCAGCATTTTTCTATCCCGCAGGAAATCACGTCGTGTCGGCTGTAATTAATTACATATCTGGCGACCGCGGCGTTCCAGCACAATACGTTTATGATGTAATAAATAGACATCGGCTGTTTTACGTGTGCAAACAAGAACTAATAAAGCAAATGTCACCACAAGGATAAGAATAAAGTGTTTGATATTAAAAATAAAAGTTAATTTTTTAATACAAATACTTAATTTATACATTACTATCATTTTTTTATAAATTATTAGTACAACAAATTAAAGTCCGAATCTGCTAAAACACCTCGGTTAAAAAACCCTTTCTGTGTAATGGAGTAACAACAGTTGTGCAATGTGCATATAGAAACTTTAGCACTTTTAATATACTTACGTATAGTATTAGGTATAGCTCTATTAAATCATAGTGTGTACCTAAACGATGGGTCTTCGCGTCGCGTTCTTAGGAAAAGATTCAAAATAGCGATTTTCGGTATAGATGCAAAATATACTAAAGCAAAATTTTATGAAAATACAGATTTTAATAAAACTTGCAAAAAATTGCAAAAATAAATGCATTTAAATTGACTAATTGACATTGCCTTATATTGACATACTTGATTTATTTAATTCAATATTAAATATTTTTATTTTTCTTTTCTTATTGTCATAATTTTGTAGTATTTCATTTCTGTTTCTATGTTCTATGATTACTGTAAAATACTGTTGATTTTTTATGGACTTCTGGTCCGAAATAAACGTTTATTATTATAAAAAATCTCCGATAGCACGTGTCTTCCAACTAAGTAAGGTATACTCACAATAACTATTTTAAGAGTCGATAACGAGGATGGCAAAGTCAGTAGAAACAAGTAACTCGTTTAAAGGTAGTCCTAAAATCACATGTTAAATATTTCTTTAATAGAAAACTATTGATTAAATAGAGAAAGTAATATCTATTTATAATATGTAACTCGTATGCGCAATACAAGAAGCAAACAAGTGGCTAATTTATAACATATACTCTATTTCTAATAAAGTTATTATATCACCAGAATAGAGTCATAGCCTAGATGAAGAGTGCACACGAGATATTTCAATTAGCGCCTTCTATTGCCGTAATAGCCTATACAATGTCCCTTTTATGACCATTCCTTTATCTTATGGCCCATTGACACGTGCTTCTAGTAATTACGACAACAAACACTTATCGTTTATGAGTGAATATAATTCTATTAGAAATATATTAAAAAACCTTATAAACTTACCTAAAAAGATTTTTCGTGTTTCTAATAAATGTCTCAATTATTTTTTCTATACTAAAGAAATCAAAAACCTTAGACCTAGTTTTAAGAATTAAAATAAACCATTTTTTTGTTCTTTCGGCAACGTCGTAGATGATACCTGTTACTATTTGAGAATATATTATTTTCGCGAAATAAAATACCTACTAAGAATCTACATCGTAAAACTACACCTGAAAATAAATTTTTCACAACAAAATCCACTTTTTTACAACACAACTAATTGCGTCCAAAACATGTTAATGTAAAATTAAAAAATAAATTGTAGTTAAGGCTTAATATAATAATATAATTATCTGTACTAGGTAGGTATATCGTTAAATTCTAACACTCGTATTGATAGTTGAGTTTATTATTTTATTTTATTGTAGTGATTAGTGACTGAAGGATGTCCCTGCGACGATTCTTGGTGTATTGTTTGTGATCGCCGCATTGCGTGGACTACAGTAAGCCACTAAGTAGTAAGTTTTGTAGCTGTGATAAGCTGTAGGATTTGCTTAGAAGCACACTTCAATATTTTGTCTGTTCCTAGAAATTGCTTTCCTTAATAAATATTGCATTTATCCATGAGCGATCCACATTTCCCCAGAAGATGAAGCGGCATTTTAAGTTTTCTACACATAGCTGTAGGCTTATGTTTCATCCTGCTTGTTCAACCTGGTGTTACTGAACATTACCGCTTAAACAAGAACATGTTTGAACATGTTCTTATTTAAGCAGAAATGTCTAACAATGGTCATTACCAACATAATGAGTTCCTATTTAACTCTAGGATGAGATGTTAAGTTTTTGTCCTAGGTAGGAGCGGATCGATAGGTATGGAGTGAATGATTTCATTCAATTCCGCCGAACTAGTAAGGTACTAGCAGTCACCAGTATTCTTTGAACTAAGCTCTTGGGTTTACCACATTGGTGGATGCCAACTTTGTTTTTTTATATCTTAAATATTTTATTATCATAAATAGTTGCACCAACAACTTTTCATGAACTTTTTACTATGACGAATTCTACAACAAACAAGTTGTATAGGTATATATAGAATTTGTTAATGTTAAGAAATCACTATATCTAAAACTTTAACCATAGAACTTGCTTACAGTAAAAACTTTATTTGTTGCAGAATTCGTCACAGTAAGAACCGTAAGTATAGGTCATATAAGAAAATTTATGTTAAAATTTGTAAAATTGTATATAAAACATAAAACGTTGCTTGCCCGAAGCATTTAATTTCTCTTACAGTAAGGTCAAGCCGCTTGAGATTGAGACTATTGTTCTTTAAAGTAGTGAAATAAAAGAGGAGTTGTTTTAGATTACTTTTGTAAACCCTTTTATTGCTGCTATTATAAAGCACTACGTTTTCAGGATATTGTATTCATTCTTCTGTTTTGAAATGCAACCTTTAACCACATTTAGGATGTATTCTTAGGCTACCATTCTGTAGCAAAGTAAGACGTACATAACAAAGACTCTATTAGGAATATGTTTACTCTGTTTTGGATGTAAAGCCTCTTCATATCAATAATTAAATATATTATCTTATATATAGCTATAATAGTTCATATTTTTAGAAATTATTTAAACGGTTACGTTTTTAGTTAATAGGTATATTTATTAAACGTCAAAAGACATCGCAGTAGATCGAGACAGAGATGGAGAAATTACCTGGGTGCATTTAAAACGGTAAGTCATCGCAAAAATTTGAACAAAATGGCAGGAGAAGGTAGAGAGAGACGTTTGCACAGCAGTGGAACATAAATGGCTGAATAAAGTAATACTTTTTTAGTCAACATTTAAGTAGAATAACAATATTACTTAATAACCTCCTCCTTTTTTGAAGTCGGTTAACAAATCACAACAATGGAGGATTAGACTCTCACATCATAACACTCAGAATTACCGAACTCGTTCCAGGTAGGTACTAAAAGACTCATTTTCTATATTCAATAAGTTCTAGTGCCCAAAATTAATTTACTATATTGCTCATTTGTAATATCTTAAATATTGTTATATAGATTGGTATTGTCAAACTATACTAAATTGTTATACTATACCTATCTAAATTTTATAGTAAGGAACTTTAGAACAATAGAGAATCATAGTTTTTTACACGCACATACCTATATATGAAAGTGCGATGTTTCAGACTGCATGTTTTAATAATTCCATGTAGAATATAAGCTCATTACGAAATATTTTTTTAATAATATTTTTCTAATTCAAACGAAAGCATTACTTAATATTCAAAGTAACTATAATTACATTTAGAAAACGTCAATTAAGTCACAAGGAACGCATCACAGAACAGGGTTACGGTCCCGTTGACCTCGTGATCTAGAATAATAGCCTATTGGATCGCTAACGCAGATCTGTGAGTCATTTTGACATTTCTTTACTATATAACAAAACAAGAATACCACCATACCGAATAGCTGTTTGTGTGCATGAATTTCTCGGTATTTCCCCGACTATTATGAAGGGAAAGAACAGTTACACCACTTTTTATGTTAACTTAATGTTAAGTAAAGTGTATGAGGGTTTCTAGTAAAAAAACTTTGTACGTATCTATTTTATGACTTCAGAAACTATTAAGCACGCCTGTGGTAAGCGTTTTACTATAGCAAATAGTCGCTAGTTCTTAATATTATTTGAAATATTCTTAGTTTTGTAGAGTCAATCAAGTATTTACCGATCTTACTTGCTACACGAGCAAAAGCTAATTCTATTATTATTTATTATATGATGACGATATCGATAAATTATTAATTAAGATAGTAGTAGAATGACTTAACATATAACCATTTGATATTTGATTGATTAGGCACGGCCAGATAGAGAAACGCGATGTCATGGCGAATGAATCATGCTAGAAGCTACTCTACTGTCTTAGCGTTTGTTATAAAAACTAGAATGAATCTTATATTATATCAAATCAAGATATGAACTCAAGCTAGGTAGGTAATAAAATACTATTTAAAATATTCTAAGATAAATATATTCTATAGATATTCTGAAATACATGCTGATGCATATCTTTATATATAAAACAAAGTCGGGTTTGTTCGAACGTTTATAACTCGAGAACTGCTGGACCGGTTTTCATAGTTTTTGATATGTTGTATTTTTCTTCGTCCCGAATAGCAGAGTGACTATAAAAAACATTCGCAAATTGACGAAAAAAGAAATAAAAGAAAAAACTTATGCCCATACAAAAATTGTTCATGGGTTAAAATGGGTTAATATTTAATTTTATTTACATCCCGTCAATACGGTAAACTCTCCCCTCAAATTAAAGAAGCGGTTCACGGTCACGAGTATATTTCCGATGGGTTCAGAAATTTCTGGAGCGATTTCGATGAAGTTTTCAGGCAATCAATACCTAGATAAGTGATCGTGTGAAGTTTAAGCATTACATTTAAGTATTACATATAGGTATCAATACATTATAATTTAAATTAAAAAAAAGTTAAATGATTTCGTAGCAAATTAATAGCACGCGGATTGAATGAGGTTTTGAATTTTGCTGTTTTTTAATACATACATACACCATTACATGTATAGTTAGTTATCGGAATTCTGGAACTCATAAATCGGAAAAACATACAAAGTAATATTAGTGATGTTACTGAACAACATATACTTTAAGCATGACAAAAAAGAGTGAGCCAAAGTCAAAAGTCAAAGAGTAAAAAAAAATCTAAGAGTAGATCTATGACTTTAAATAAAATATGACTAATTTTTAATAGTGAAGAGGGAAATGAACGGTATAAATAGAGAGTAACAGAACGCGTTAGACTGGTAATCCTCTTATCTGGCTACCCGCTGCCAGGCGCCCCAACTGATAAGCCATTTAAAATTTATATCTCCTCGCAACTTTTTATTTCCCCTATATTATTTATTGATGTTGTAAAGGGTAGCTTAATTGCGGCTAATTAAAAAATAAAATCCCCATTTTAAATATGTAACTTTCGTATTTAAGTAATAAATTTTTGGTTTTGTAGTTACGTGTATGGCAGGTAAAAAGACGTTAATAAATGCTTGCTATTTATGTGAGTATAATGGTTTATAAAGTAATTGAAGATAACCATAATAAAGCGCTTTTTAAATAGTTACACAAGTACAATTACGAAGCATAAGTAACCTTTCCTATTTCCCTTTAACATAACCTTTCCATAAAATGTGATATTTATCAATAAATTTCAATGTGTTTAAATAGGGTAATGTAATAGTTAAGTACTTTTTCTTCTCTGGGAACTGTAACGCTTTTACATATTCGTGAATATAAAAAACAATTTTGATAAACGTTGGTATTTGTTGTTATGTTTAAAAAGTTGTTTTCAATAGAAGCACACTATTTATCCGACCATTAATAGTAAAATTGATCGTCGACAAACAAGTGAGAGTGACAGTTTACATGTACAAATTGTTACAAATAGCAGCGGGCCCTTCGACAGTCAGGGCTGTGCACAATGAGTCCGCGCTCTATACAGTCGCCCGCGCCACATTTACGGGAATTTCCTCCCTGCTGCATTTTTCTGATTTTAAAAGCATTAAAAACTTCAGCTTATTTTAATGAGTGGTGTTTAGAGAGAAATATGGGATATATCTAAATACATATTTTTATAAATATACTGGATTGTTAATAAAAAAATATGTAATCTTCATTATATAATATTATTAAATATGTAAAAGTGTTAATTTAATCTATACTAATATTATAAAGCTGAAGAGTTTGTTTGGTTGAACGCGCTAATCTCAGGAACTACGGGTCCGAATTGAAAAATTATTTTTGTATCGGATAGTCCGTTTATCGAGGGATGCTACAGGCTATATTACATCACGCTACGACCAATAGGAGCGGAGCATCAATGAAAAATGTTGCAAAAACTGGAGAAAAATATTTCTTTTGATTTTCAGCCTTTATAATGCGAGCGGAGCCGCGGGAAAGGCTAATTTGTCATAAATACTTTCAATTGCAAAGCACTTGATAGACGTGATTCCGTAAACAGTGCCAGCAAGCGACATAAGCATAGTTCGTATAATATTACATTAATATTATAATTGTTTTAACAATTATAAATGGTTCGGGAAAGTATTCTACTTATAGCAAAAAGTAAATTTTACCTAAAATAATAATAATCAGTATTATGGTTATATTTAAAATTTTCTTTATTTTTTAACTTATTTTCAATTTTCTTTTTGTCTTTTGTTTTTTTTTATTTTTCCTTTATGTTATCTTAACAAAATGTTTCGTCTCAACTTGTCTATACAACACATAAAACAAACCACTAATTGAGTCGCCAAATCGTATCTGATCAGTGTTATTATTAATATTGTAATACTTTTATGATCTGTTCGAGTAATCCCTTAGGATTTTTCTAAGCTAAGTTCGAGTACAATATAAAATATGCATGAATACTGCGTGAAACATAATTTGGAGTAAGTGTTTGGACTTCTCCCAAAAGGAGGACGCTCTATAGTATTCTTCGAATGCGGAACAAATAATATATTATGATTTTAAAATATGTAATTCACTAAGCATAAAAAATAAAATAAAGTAAATAAAAAGGTACTTATGTCTCTTAATAAAATTATTTGTTTAATCTCGTTTTCTTTAATGTAGAAAAACATGAGTTTATGTTATTAAAATACATAACATAACATGTTCCCAAAGTGTACGAAAAGAGTAAAAAAAATTGTACATAATCAATCATCTGGTTTAATAGTATTGTTTACGATATTATCAATTAATTACGTTTCCGATCATAATCATAGCCTGTCTTAGCGTACATCGAAGCATAGTGGAAAAAATTAGGTCAAGTCCTTGTGGGTAGAGCGTGCCACCCTCCGCCATGTAGTTGCCTATCGAGTTAAGTTAATGGTTTGTTTCGAAGTTAATTTGGCATTTCGATAGAGTATGTAACCAGAAGAACTTCTGATGTTTTATAATATGTGACAGAATAAATAAGCGAAGCTGTCAGTTCATCTTTAAAATCTTTCCGATATCTTTACAATAATAACTTAAAATAAAAGAAATTACGTAAAAGCTTAAAGCTTTTAACAATAATACATTATAATATCATAAATCTACATGATTTTATTGAAAAATACTACGACCGTGATCGCTCCAAGACTTATAAACAGTAACATTTCAAGGTGTTCCAAATTATAGTTACGTAGTTAGTTATTTAAATTAAAATACTACGGACTGTTAAAAAGTAAAAACGTAACTTATTTATTTATTATTACTACATGTATCTACTAATACCATATATGTCAATATATGATTTGGCATCAATAGTTTAATAACTTGTTTAATAAGGATTGTAAAAGACGCTGTAAAATGCTATAAACAACCTTCAAAGACAGTTAACATGCTACGAAACTTACTGAATAGCATTTTTAAAGAATCAAAGCAACACAACGACTAGATACATTCTAAACTCATTATCTAAGTGCTAATTACTTGTATATTCAGTGTTAAAGTTCTCACGACAGGTTTAAACAATGAAATTATGAGCCGAGCTACAATTTCACCACTTAGCGCCATACATAAGTAAGGACTACGTTGAATAGGTTATGAGCAGTGAACGAACCTACCCTCAATGTGAACGCTACAAATACACTATGAATGAAGATTATTTACACAACTCTTTAAAATACTTTTCTCTATGAAAAGTAAGTTTTTTTTGTATTCTTCCTTAAATAAGGTGTACTTAATTATATAATGTACAGTACAACTTAAGTGTATAATTATTACTACACAAGCCATATCTGCGTGAAATAGTATATAGAAGAATACTAGCTGCTAAATGTTAAGGTCAATTCTTTAGGCAAAAATGTGATTAACACTTATAGTAGCTATCCCACAATAAGACACGACTTCTCTCCCAAAGAATCACCGGCTGACCATGACAGATGATGACAGACATCATCTCGACTCATTCTAGAGGTGTTGAGTAAATGATAAAATACCTTTCCAGATTACAAAAAATGACACAGATTGGTAATGTCAGTCATGAACACCCTGCCGGCGTCACCCGCAGACACCTTCATAAGGTCTTTAAAATGCTGTGGATTATTGCGATTCCGTAAATGTCACCAGCAGAGCCACTTGGAAATGACAGGATAGTTACCAAAGTATTTTCACCATTACTCTGTTAAGATTTTGAATTATTAGAAAAAAGAATTAATAGCAATGACCTTCCTTTTTGCTTTTTAAGAATTATAAATTTAATTTACTTGTGTATTTTCTTTCATGTGGTTGTTCTATGATGTAGGTACATGCTGAAATTGAGACACTTTACATTGCAGACTTTCAGATTATAATCAAAAAACATATCCAATGTGTTTGTGTATATTCCATAATATGACGAAGTATTAAAATAAATATTATAGCCCTCCACAGAATACAATTGTATTCACTACAACGCTGAAGGATTAAATTATGTATAACGATAAAGTTGGTTGCTCTCTTCGTAGAATGATACTCAACAAAGTCAATTAGGCAGATAAAAATTTAAAACAAATTCTTTTATTATGTTTTTGGTAGGTAGGTATCTCTTCGATATAATTTTTTGCCATACCAGTCCTTTCGAGGTAGAGCTTACCATAAGTACTTACATGTATATCTATATGTGCATTTGTAAAGTTATTTATATACTAAACCATACGAGGAAATGTATTTAAGATTTTATTTAAGTATGTACAAAATTTATATATTTATATAGATATTACATATACAATATTAAACTACATACCAGAGAGCATTCTTTATAAATAATGGGGAAAATCATATATTCGATCCAATAATGGGCACAAAATAAAAATAAAGCGTGTCGTTGAGGTGGGTAAAATAAATTGAATATACACGTGACGCTATTTTTCTATACACAACATGTTTACCAATTAATCTTTGTGTCATACATAATTGGTAAGAATTCCTGGCTATATAATAAGAAAGCGATTGAACACTACGAGAAATCCTAGAGCACATAAAACTACTAAACCCATTTTAATACAGTAGACCAAACTGTGATCATAACCATCTGAGTAAAAGAGAGGAGAAGAAGGATCAGGATGATGTGATTGAAGAGAAGGAGGTGGATGAATTCAACTGTCGCGAAATTAGACATAGGAATGTAATTTCTTCGAAACCCATTTTTCCGATGCATTGACGTCTTCGAGACGCGTGATTGTGCGAATTATCATTATGACACTTACAGAAGGAAGAGGAACCTGGTACCAGGGAGCGGGAATGCACCTATGGGAAAAAGTTTTGTTCAGCATCAGACTGACATCATAGACTGACACATTGACGATGAAAGTTTCAGTTTTAAGATCACAGTCTAGGAAAATGTGTGACCCTGTTTTTAGCTCTTTAGAGGAAAACATCAAATAGTCTAGGAATTCGAAACAATAATTAAGTACATATAAAAATACTTAATTGCCTATTCAATCTCTGTTTATGTAGGTAAGTATGCCAATTAATATAAGAAATTTCAAAGACGACATTTTTGGTCACTACACCCCACTTACTATGCGGTTCGAGTCTCGTGCTGGGCATTAATTTGTGCGTGAACACAAATGTTTGACTCCAGTCATTTATAATAATGTACTTAAACTTACAATTATGTGTATACACTATCAACTATATTCTGGTATTAATAAGAGAAACTTCGTAGCTCACCATGGAACTAGATGGTGCTGAACTGTTGTAATGCTACAACACATTTTTTTATTTATTAATAGACACTTAACACGTTTGATCATTATACCAAATTTCATCTAAATCAGTCCTGTAATTTTTTGGAAATGCGGTCACAGATAGACAGACCGACAAAAAATCTAAAAACTATTGATTCGGCATCTGTATGAATTATAATGACCATTTCGAGAATAATATTTTCCAAAAATATTTAATGTATATACCTCACCAATGATACAGATTCGACTTAATTAAGTATTATTTTATTATATGTTGAGATTTTAGTTTATTTAAACTTATTAGTTATTTCAAATATCGTTTGGTCTTAGCATCGAGTTCAAATACAAATTAATGAAATACAATCAATATATGGTTATTTTTTCAAAGAATTACGTTAACAATACTTGACTCAGAACTTTTGTCCAAATATAACCTATATAATATAAACTAATATATAAAAATCTCGTGTCATAGAGTTTGTTATCGAACTTCTCCGAAACGGCTTGACCGATTTTTATGATTTTTATTTTTTATTTTTAGACCAAATTTTTTTTCTATGTTTTGGTATCAAAAAATACTTATAACCCTAAATTTCATCCTTCTACCACCAATCCCATTTTTTTCAATAGTAATAAGAACGCGGGCGGAGGCGCGGAAATTGCTAGTACATAATATATAATACGATAAATTGCCTACTACATAACTCAAAATGATATTAAAATTGCTCCACGATGCATTACGCCGACTGAATTTATTAAAAATAGTTTTCAGCATAAACATGAAATTTCAATAGAAATGAAACTGCTTATACCATAGAATTCAGAAGTACTGAGTACTTCTTTGGTATTCGCTACTTTAAGAACTATTCTTATTAAAATACGCAACATATTATGCGTATTTTTGAACAGTAATAATTTTTATTTAGATTACTTCTAACTGAATTTGAGATGTAGAGGGCATTAAATAACAGATTTTGAACCGCTTCAAAGATGAAATAATAATAATTAATTTAAAAACTAAACTTATTATTATTAATGTGTGAACGTGACGTTAATTAGGTTCAGTTTGTGGTTACTCTACTTGACGTACTAGCGGTCGTGGGTTGAAATACCGTTGGAGGCATACATTTGTGGAGCACGAAATTAAACATAACCTGCTTTAACTACTAAAGAATTTAGTAAATGTAATGTAATACTTAAAAGCATTTGGTCTTAAGGCTTAAACTATTAAGTGGCAAACGTATCTATGCTATTTAGATGAATTTAAGTAAAATTAAATAATCAGAATGCCACTACATCTATTTAGCGTAGTCATCATGTAAGTTATTTCGTATAAGCAATTTTATAGTTTCCCACGATCCATCAAGGCAATTGTGATGCGGACGGCGTAACCGCCGTCGGCTGCGACAACTCATAATAACGCGAACTTCACGCAAACCTCACTCATCCACTCCTATTGCCTGACTTTTTATACGGACCCTTCAAATGGCTTGTGCAAAATATTAAATCACTCCCTCTAATGAAGATTACAAGGAAAAATCTACTAACAAACTTAATATACTATAAAGCATTAATTTAGTTAACTATATTAAGTTATATTATTTCATTTTTTTATTGAAATATAATTATTGTAAGCTATGATATATACTTGTATTAAACATTAGTCGTATCGCCACAGAATAGTATCGCCTAGGAAACATTCCTTTTCCGCTTTTCATTTCGCTCCATGATCGCTCATACTCGTAGTTCATACTGTTGAAAATAAACTCATTTTTCTATTGAAAATGACTTGATAGGTGGAAAAAGCTTTTACGACATAGTCTTTTAACTATGTAAATTAATAATAAAAAATTACCTTAATAGAAACCCCATTATTTAAGCATTTTTTGTGCAAGAATTTTGAAAATTTTATGTACTCATACATACATATAAATTTATCGCGTACTCGTAAATTATATCATAATGATCAATATTTTCTACATTTGGGGATAGTTTATGTAAGCGTCATTCTATGACCGATCATATCAAACATGCATTTTGTCTTACGAGAAATTGACTTCTTGAAGCACTAAAAGGGAACTTCGACCTCTATGTGCCAGACTGACGGCCCGAAACAACAAATATAACTAAGCATGTAACTATACTTATAGACTATGGCAAGTTGTCTGAGTCAGTTTCTATTTGTGACTGTGAACAAATGGAAGTGATATTTGAAATTTCTATATCAGACGAGTATCGAGAATAGGCAAGGTTAACTTGTTTCTACAATTTTAACTTAGCTACTTTTTTTGACAGTGCTCGATATCTTCTATCATTTACCTATCATACTTATGGAGAAAGTCAAGAATCTTTCCGATATATCTCATCGTTCGTAATATTGCTTGTCTTCACATCATCATCATCACTACATAGTATAAAACAAAGTCGCCTTTTCTGTCCCTATATCCCTATATCCCTATGTGCGCTTAAATCTTTAAAACTACGCAACGGATTTTGATGCGGTTTTTTTTAATAGATAGAGTGATTCAAGAGGAAGGTTTATATGCATAACTAGCAGATCCCGCGGCTTTACCTGTGCTAAATCTAGGGAAGAGCCCGAGCGAAGCGAGGGCGAGTCGCTAGTATAGGATAATAGGTAGATAAGCATTTCTTAAGTATTGAATAAATACTTTTTTACTTTCATTTCGGATGTATGACCTGCTTCGGTGTAGTGGCTGGTATTACGGTCGCATATCCGGAGATCCTGGGTTCGAGTCCCGGGTCGGGATAAGTTTAGTTATTGAGTCTTTCTGTTTAGTAAGCCTCAGAAACATCACGGAGTTGGGAAGTTATATATTAGTCAGAATAATTTCTATCCCTAATTATAAAAATGAGCTTTAACACTTTACATAAGTAGTAGTTACTATATAGATTAATTAAAAACGTAACATGATTGCCTACACAAAATGAAAGGTAAACAACATTAAAAACTTTCTTCAGTCCTTGTCTCATGGGGTTGCAGCGCAATCAATAGAGGGGCTGCGGCCCGTACGCCGCGTGAGGCACGTGCGCCGCGTGACCGCCGCCATTATACCTCCGGAATCTGGTTTTAAAGCTTCCCTACAAATAGTGTACTGAATTAGGCATATGATAACTTCATACTATGTAGGTACCTAAATATTAATAAATATGTCCATATAACTTTATCACAACATTACTACATATCTTAAAGTATGCAGTAGGTCTACATTTGAGCGGAAACCCTGTATTTGTACAATGTACAAAATACATATTGTATATTAATATGTATTATATATTATACGGGTTTCATCATTAGGAAGAGGAATTATCTAGAAAGGTAATACGGTTTAATGTATCATTTAACAATAATTATAATGTATTTAAAAATAAGTAGTAGCTGTTGGTGTGTTGTGTTGTGTGTTATTACCCGATAATAATCTACTTCACGCTTAGATTGTACATTCTCAACTCGTACAGAATTATGATGATATTTCGGATATGTGAACTTTCTTTTATTGGCGCGCTTGGACAACCAATTAAAATTTTAATGATTCTTCGTACGCCCAATTTCCGATGATTAATCCTTTACACTCCGTGTTGGCTCGAAATCCAATGTATGTAATATGTTTACAGTAAAGGTTATTAAATGCGATTGATGTCGTCCAACGGTAACCTGCATTCGAGGTTTTGCCGGACAGCGCTTGTTCCTTTTTATTAAATAGAAATACTAGTGACTCACCCTCGATTTGTTCGAGTCCGTCGTTTAGCGCGAGCGAAGCCGCGGATTCCGCTAGTTATAAACTAAAACCTTCCTCGAAAACCACTCTATCCATTTGTGAAAACAGCATGAAAATCGGTGCAGTGGTTTTTAGTCTATAGCAAACAGACAGACAGGCATGTAGTGATAATAAAATCGTAAAATTTTAATGCATTTTTACGAATCGTTCATTCGTAAAAATGTTTTCTTTTTAAATTAGAGTCATTACCACTATTCAGCGAGAATGTAGTTATTTTTCTCTCTAAACAAATTTGATCTGTGCCTCTGACCAATGCGCAAATTGAAGTATTGTCAAAATAAGTCAGTCATTCCAACGATAAGTTGATAAAAAATATGTACAACTTTTTTTATTTTCTGTAACGACCAGATATCCGTAAACATTCTATGTAGAGTAGTTTTATTGAAATTACACATGTAATAATTCATCGTCATTTTAAATACCTATACTAATCAAGCATGCAAGCATTAAAAACAGGGGTCCATATAAATATTAACTTTATTTTGATAATAGAGCTTTGATTGACCAGTGGCTTTAAATAACTAATTAAAGTAACTCCCAAGTAACTTAAATTAAAATTACTACATTTTTTAGTCGTAGAATAATATAGAGTAATGTCAGCATAGAACTGTATTTAACATTCTTTATAGTTTTACTCGTTAAGAAAATTTACGCCCGTCCTGATCATAGATAATATTTAGCATAATTGTATGATATTAAAAAATAATAAGGCAAGGCAAGTTGCCAAGACCTTTTGTAACTAAGTCATCATCGAGAACCCTCTACTTGCGGTAAAATCGTAAATAGCGACTCATCACTTATTTGCAACAAGAAATATGTAGAAGTTTATTCATTTTTATAATAATAAGTCTTTTAACAATAAAAAACCCGTATGAATAGTAAAGTTTTAAAAGCGAAAAAGATTGCTTAATTGGTGACTGTGTTACGCCGCGTTTGAACATGTTAGATGGGTGTGGAAAGACGTGTAATAGCCGTTAATAAAGCAGAGGGTGCTCCACCTAGAGTTTTAAAACGACAGCTTGCGAATGTATCGTCACTTTACTCTCCAACAAGATACAACATTTTTTTTATATTACAGTAATAAGCTAGTGCAAGCTGACTTTATATTTTTAGCTTAATATTTTTTTACTATAAAACCTATTTAGTTTATATACAATTAGGTACGTTTAAATCTTAACATATTATAATTATACAATTTCATTAGTTAAGATACTTTAAAACTTAAAGACATACAATTTTTTTTTTTTAAACATTTAGATATTGCAATTTAAAATATGATCTAATAGTTTTGGATCACGGTCAAGTTTTTTTCAAAAACTAAAGCTTTGTACAAGGTTGCTTTAAAAAGCTTTTCTCATCTTTTTCTATGACAATACAACAACATTGCTAGTACGAAGGTATACAAGCAATATTTTTGTAAGATTGTGTTGGCAGGATTTTTATTCTGGAGAATAATAAAGTTATGTCAAAGTGTTGCTTGCTCATTTCGATTCCCTCACTCTCTACATAAGATATTTTAATTGTTATTCGTTTTATAAAATTCTGTGAAAGCTTATAAGAATAAAAATACCTATGCCACATTATATTATGCTATTCATGATTTAACTTCCTTTAAGTAAATTTTAAAAACCAGATGTAGGTAGGTACGTAGTTCTGCGAATTTATCTATTAACAATTTTATTATTCATTTTAGCTTCTGCAATTATATGCAAATTTTACTATAGGCGTGTTGCCCGTTTTGAAATAAATGTATAGTTAAAGCCTAACCTAATTTGAAGATGTCATACTACAAACATTGTATTAAGTAGGTATCTTAAAACTAACAAAAGCATATTCATCTGGAGGGCAGCAGGGCAGGTGACAGGCGAAGTCTACCAAGATAATTGATATCGTAGATAGTGATCAATTAATCTTGCATTAACGTTATTGTTCCGTATGTATCACATATCAAGTCAATTAATCTAACCACAAACGTTTTATGTTTATGCACATAACAATGTTTGTTACACATACCTAGCTACTTTTATATTTTCTCGCACTTTTTCGATGGATTTAAATAGCACTAAAACTTGAGTATTTTAGAATTTTTGAAAGCTTAAGGTTCAAATCCGGATCTCGCATCTCTGATATTTTCATGTGCGAATAATTTCTAATATGATTACCACTTTCTCTTACGGTTAAGGAAAATATCGGTAGAAAACCTGTACGTCTGAGAGAACCTTGCAAGTTTTAAAAAAACATGTGAAGTTTGCCAACTCGTACTAGGCCAGCGCGGCGGGCTTTGGCGTGGTATTGAAGGGAGGCCCGTGCCCAGTAGTGGGACGTTAAAAAAGGGCTGAATACAATGTTTTTCAACGTTTCATTTATAAATCTGTCAGTCATCTCTATCATAGAATAATAATATTGAAAAATTAAATTATATTATTGATCGGCGTTTTTGCTATAAAAATTGACTTAATTAAAAAGCTACAAGAAAACCTTTTATACTATGTAAAATATTAATGATCATTTTTTTATATACAAAAGTTTACTAATATACTTAGTTAAAGCAATTAATACAAAGGACAATCTAAATAAACATAATACATATTACCAAGCGCCGTTTAATGAAACTATAGCATATATGCGTGGTATTTTTCTTTAAGTATTTGTCTTAAGACGGAAAGAGTTACGAGACATGAAACCTATATAAAATTCTGGACACAAAAGAAAATCAAATTCATTACGACAGTTTCCGCAGTATTTTCACGCCTCGTCCATACGATCGATGCTTTACTTTTTTAAGTTAATATTTTCCTATTCATCTCAAGTGAGTCGAAAACAACAAATAAATAATTTGGTGGAATAGGGGCGATTTTGCAATAATCAGACGAAGATTATTTATAAGATGAAATGTATCACAAACAAATTATAGATTACTGAAGCAGTAATAAAATAGTATCAAATAATTCACTTTTATATTGAGGAAGCTTTTTTATTTATTAAATCAATTTGATCTTATTGAAATTAGCTTACAAAGAATAAAATACGACATAAATCCTTTCAATGAGTAGTTTTTGTGTATGTAGTACGTCGCAACAATAAATACCTACTAGACAATGAAATATACTTCAAAAATATGTACGTCTTTCGTTATAATATGAAAACTTAATTAAAAATCGTTAGCTTATATTTCATGTATTGTTGTTATTATCGAAATTAATAAAGTGGTATCGATTGCGCGGTATGTAAAGCCTTCTTTGGTGCTTACTATTGTTAAGCCTAGGGAATATCATTCACACTCACTTCACTTTGTGACTGAATCTCGGATGAAGAACAAATTTTTCCTATACGATATTACTTATTCAAAAAATATACTATAACCCACAATGTTTAAGGCTGATAGTCGAGTAACAAAATTCGGTCAGAAACGTGTAGGAGAGAGAGGTCATTGTCCCTGCCCCCGCCCGAAATCTGCAGCCTTCATGGCGAGGGCGGCGCGCCGTTGCGACCGTATGTCAAAATCAAACATTTATTGAAAATCTCTGCTTAATACTTTTCATGAATTGATTGATTATTTATTATTCATAAGCATTATAAAATATATAATTAAAATACAAATATTTCAAAAGTTTGTATGCAGCGATTGAACAAAAATATTTCTCCTAAAATAATATAGTAAGTACTGTATAGGTATATCTTATTTTTCTGTATCTTATAGGTGTTATATTCACTACATAATATATTCAATAGGTATACAATATGGAATAAATATTCAATGTTGAGTTTAAATGGTACCGTATCCGTAAGTTAACAATACCGCATGCGTATAGCAGTGAGTTATATAAGCTTCAGATGTAAGATGTAATGGACCAAAGTAAAGCTTTTTAAGCATACTTTGGTGGAAATTTAAAAGAAACTCGAATCTTAAGATCGTAGCCACTTATAAAGGATCTCTATACCATCGTCCGATAGAGTATTATACTTTAAAATTCAGGTCATTACAAGTCCATCATACCGAGAGCAATTTGGATGAAAAATTACAATACTTGTCGAATGACAAGGTTTTTAAATAAAATAAATATATTTTATAACTAAGTCTTTAATTATTTATTTTATTTTAGCCTATCTATGAAAGGCCAAAGAAAAAACTTTTTATGTTAGACTAACTCTTTTCTGGGCGCTCTTATTTAGGTTATTTCTATAGAATTACTCCTCTACTAAATGTTGATTACTTTTAATGTCCGATAAAGCTTCTTTTAATAAATATTATATAATAATATATAGATATAATAATTGTTTTTATTAATATTAAAGACAACTACTAAAATCTATAATATTCGTTTTCAAATACCAAATTGCAAACAAACAATATCTCTTTTTTCTTTATATAGTAGAATAGTTTTAACATATACAATGAATAGTAATTAGGTAACCAAGTAAGGCAGAGGCGGGAGGCGCGTGCTATCGTCGTGATCGGCCCCTCCAGTTTTTGGGTCAAGCGGTGTCTGGCCTTCCAGCACTCACTCTCAGGAATTTATTGAGAGCATAAATTTCACTAGCCTTATTGTATCGGGGATGAAAGATGATGTGATGTTCCGTTGTTGTACAGATTTTTATGATAATCTTATTTGTTTTCGTTAGTACTCCTCTTATGTGATCTGTGGTACTCGTATAAGGAAAGGTTTAATATTCGATAATGATTATTGATTTGCGATCTATTGTTATCGGTATATTTCGAGACAGTATAAAAATATTTAATTACATGTTTACTCTAGTATAAGTAATATAATAATCTAAATTGTAAAACTACATCATTAAAGTATTCACTGATAAGGTTACATTTGGCAAAAGCTAATTTTGTGTGAAACTGTTATTTTCTAATAAAAATCGTAATACTGATGTGAATAAACACATTTCTACGAAGGCACATCACCGTAGTGGCACTCGGGCTCTCAAGCGGTGTATCAAAAAGGTGAATAATATGGATTTCGAATATTCGAGTTGTTTGACGAGTAATCCGCGCAGGCCGCATTGTGAGCGCTCTCAAGAGAACTCCACGGTTATTACGTGACGGAGTCGCCCGCTTGTAACGCATTTCAGGAAAATAGACACATTGGCCTAAGATAACATATTTACATGTACAATGTAAGCTAATGTGTGACGTGAATCTTATTACAATGTACGAGATAATTGATTTTATTAATTAAGCATAACGGATACGTGATGATGACTTTCTATACACTGATGATTTTAATAATGTATAAAAATAACTATACAAAATAGCTTGTAAAAGTCTATGTAAATAAAGTATATTTGGATTTGATTACTTTAAAGCTATTTCAAATTCATGTGAAAATCCGTGATTTTATTTTGCCAACTCCTATATTCATTCTGAAAATAATAATTTATATACATTTTAAATACACGTTCAAGAAAATTTCGTATCCTTTTCAAGCAAATAAAGGAGACTGTACCAAGAAGGTAGTAAAGAGTTTACTATAATGAAAACTCTTAAGTTTAATTAAACTGCCAGCATCTCTTTGGCAAACAATAGGGCAATATGCAATGAGAATTTTAAAATAATAACGAAGCATACCTTTTAATTTTTAAAATATCAACGCAGAAGATTTGTGTGAGTAGAATATTTCAGATATTTACATACATATTAGTATGTTAATTAACATTTATTACCATGTTCGCTAGAGTTATAGGATTAAAGAGGATAGATATAAAGATGTAAAGATATGCACCTACCCGAACTTTTGAAAACCCATTTTTTTATCCATTATTCCGTTTATGTTTGAAATATGTAATGTATCTATAGTGCTAAAATTTGAGGATAGCTACCAAACAAAACAAACGTGAAAGAAAAATGCATAGACTAGATTTTACGAAAAACATAATCCAAAACAAAATGATTTCAAATTGATTGATAGTATTCTAGTCGCTTTAGTTTGTAATACAATTAATATTCTTGTTGTTTGTAATGATTAACATGATTTTTTCAGGTCACAATTATCAAAGATTACGTACTAATTCTAATGGAATAACAAATATCCTAATCCAACCTTAGGCATTTATGTAATAGTTAGATAATAATTATTATTTGGGATATTTATGGGATTCATGTTGATGCTGTATACTGTAAAAATCGTAGAAAGAGAAGTTTTAAATTTTAATATTAATAAAATATACAAATGTATTGCATATTAGTCATATTTTCGCGTCACATTTTTAAGGAATTTAAGCTTATAATGTTCTAAATTATCCCTTTAAAAGAAATAAATGTATCTATATGAAAGTCCTTTTTACTATGAAAGTTCTCAAATGTCTTACAGTATTCGTATTAGCAACATTGTGAACAGATTTCAACTACAAGCGGTATATTATACTAGATCTAAGTTGTCGACACGTGTAGCACTGCGCCAGCACCCGCTGCGCTGCGATCTACATTGGCATGTTTTCAATGTTAATTAATGATTTTCTGTAATTTCAACAAAAAATCCATTTTGAGTATTTCAATCTACAATAAGTAATCAAGGTAATTATTTTAATACTTCGATTGTCTTTAGTTACTCTTATACACGTATTACGCTACGCATTATTATTATTTTTTTAAAATATACGAACATATAACGTACAACGTTGTTTTCGTTATGATTAACTTACTTAAAAAATTAAAATTTATATAATCTTAGTGTCAAAAGACAAAAGTTCATTTTAATTATTTAAGTAGGTAGTTTAGAGGAAAACTCTTCACCTCATGTTTACTCTACAGTTCTCTATCCACTTAACTAATAAACTCACGGTAATTATAACTCTTGACGAAAACACATTAAAAGCTACTAGCCGTGCTCACTCCTGATTCTTGTGAAAACATTAGTTCTGGAACTTGTAAGTGATAAAAACACATAGTTAAATGTGGTTGGAATGATTTTATTTCTGCGGTAACTTTTTCGTGCTATCTAAGGCGCCAATTTGGGTAACATGAAAAATTTTGTTTCGTCTTAATTAATTGAGTATCAAAATATAGGTTTTCATAATGTGATTACAATAATCTGTATGTGTAATTTATAACTAACTAGCAGTACGTGCGGCTTCGCCCGCTTTTTTTTTTAATCGCTATTAAACTTCATTCGATCACTCGCTGGATTGATTTGTAAATTGTCTTTAAATTTCCTCAAAAATACTCCAGCTATTTCAGAACCCATCGTTAATAGACTCCTGCGCCGTGCGGCTACTAAATCATAGATGTGCACGCAAAATTCGGTAATAGCGGACTATTGCTAATAATTAACTACTTCCCTGCCAAATTTAAAGTTTGTAGCACAAAAAATGAAGGACTTTCATACAAACTTGCGGGAGTCATTAAACGACTTTAATCCGGCCCTGTCGCAAAATCCGTTCTTAGCGAACGTGTATTATTTATAAACTACCTCCCTGCCTATTTTCATTTTTATACGGTTAGCGGTTTTCGAGATTTCGTGATGAGTCTGTGAGTGTTTTTCGCATTTATATATATTATTATCGATTATAGATAAGTACGTTAATTAAAAAAAACATTTTACTAAAAACGCACGACAGAAAAGTTAAATCCTAAAATAGTCAAGGTATATTTTAATGCAAATGTTAAATAAATATTCACACAAACACTATAATAGAGATAATGTACAGGTATTGGTACCTAATGATTAAGTCAGCAGCAAGTCCCACCTAAGAATAGGGTAGTGTCCACTAAGAATAAATCGCATGGACGCCAGTTTCTAATGATTAATCATGACTTAGAGATCACAAAAAACAATATTATTTAATAAAATAAATAAGGATTATTAATATTTCTGCAAAATAAATTCAGCTAAAATAGACATTTTGTCACGTGACAGTAAACACCAATCAGAATGCATTACGTCACGTCGTACGAAACGCCATTGTTGCTGTTGATATTTTCGTACAGTTTGCTATGGAATTAGGATTTATATAGTAAACCGTAACAATTTGCTCAAAATCGAACAATGAGTTTTGTTCATCGGTATTCCGTAATGTAAAAACGTCAGTATACACAAGCATAAAATGTATATTAGTAGCTTGAATTGATTTATTTCACTTCTATATACCAGTTACCAGTCTGTTTTCATGCGTACGTATTGTAAGTAACAAATAATTGAACTGGTTTTCAGGTGAGATTTGCGAAATATAAACAAGTGTTAATAGCTAAACTTGAGTTTAGACCCTCACGCGCGTGACAGCAATTTGTGCATAGTAAAGTATGTCCAGAGCACAAATTCATGCATTAATTTTGTATTCAATAAATAAATAAATAAATAAATACTTAAACTTGTATCAGAAGTATCTTTAAAAGATAAACTAGATTTACAGCTTTTTTTTAAATATGTAATATTTTTCTGTATAAGCCATTTCTATACTGCTCTGTTATTGCTACACATCTCATTTTCCGTCTTCATGGCATTTGAATTTACCTGAAGTATAACCAGGTTTCATGCGCAATAAGTGATACTAATTTCACAATATTATACACCATGTAATTAACCATATCATTTGGCAACTAGAGAAATAAGAGCATTTGTGTTTTTTATAATAACTATGATACTAAAACAAAATTTACCTATATTAGAATACTAAAACAACTAAACTCAAATATCATAGTACATAAAGTACCTACTAGTACAAAATAATCTTTACAAATACTGATTCTGCAAACTTCAACAGCTTCAAAAGCTTTAAGTTTAGACTTCCATTGTGTAAATCTAACATCAAAATGATCTTCATAAAAATACATTCGGGAATTTGTAGCTAAACTATTTGCATTATCTCTCTCTTTGCAAGTTTTATACATTTTTGTCGTATTTGTTTATTGTTAGGAACGTAAATAAATAACTTTTTTGGCGTTTCTATAGTTGCGCTTTAACACAAAGTACTTGTAATATAAAAAACATTTTCAATTAAAGAAAACAAAATTATAGTAACTACTGTTAGTACTGAACTGTACTGTTGTTTTTTTCGTATCGAACGACGTGACGTCATTCAAGACGCCATGACAGTACGGAGCGTTTTCGAGGTAATTTTAAATTGGTTTTTTATTATGCAAAATACTTAATGTAAATGATGGATGTTTTTAAAATAAAACGATTTTTTATGTTAAATAGGTGCTAATGTTCAGTATAAACCAATTTTTAAAATTTAGTCAACTAGCCTATTATAAAAATCAATCTTAAAATAAAAATTAACAACAAACTTTAACTGTCATATATGGTATTGCAGTATAATTTTCAACAACAAAAATATTTTCATATTTTGAACGAGAAAGTGTTAAAACTATTTCGTTTTTTATTAGAATGCATAATACGTGGGTACGTATATGTATAATGTGGTATACTGAATACAATTTTGCATATCATTACTTTGTGGATACGAGTAAATAGTGTTATACCTTCGTATTATATAATATACATGCTAGTTTTCGTTTGAAGCTTCGCACGGTCAAAGCATATCACTACACAGTATAAAACAAAGTCGCTTTCTCTGTCCCTATATGCTTAAATCTTTAAGACTATGCAACGGATTTTGATGCGGTTTTTTTAATAGGTAGAGTGATTCAAGAGGAAGGTTTCTATGCATAACTTACAGATCCCGCGGCTTTGCCTGTGCTAAATCTAGGGAAGAACTCGAGCGAAGCGAGGGCGAGTCGCTAGTAAGCTATATTATTGATTACTAACAAATTTTAAAATTATATAAATTATAAATTATGAAACTATTTAATATTGAATTATTTCGATTATAATTTAAAACATTTAATAGGATTATTCTAATATGAATTTTATTTAGAGTAATTCCTAGCTTCATTCAGAATGTTATAGGAATATGAATGAACAAATTATATTAACTTAGGTTAATATAATTACGTTACGTTACGTTATAATTACGTTAGGTTACGTTTCTTAATGTTTGTAAAACTGACTAATCATTACTTAAATGTAGCGTGTCTAAAATTTTACGCTGACAGCTTCATAACAGTCTGAATAGAAAAATACTTAAGCAACATCGCGCTAAGGCACTTCATACAATAGAGTCGAGTGTGGAATCGATCTCGTGATGAAGTAGACATTGGCTATCAGGTCATCTAAAAATATACGTTTTGTACTATTTAACATCAAGCTTTTTAAGAGTTATGCTCAAATTTCGCATATTAGACATACTATATACTTATACTATATTTATGTCTTTGAAATCCATACTAGTAATAAATAAAACTCCTGCTAAGACTATGTTCATAATATTGTTTTTTATTATAAAAATAAATAAAACTTTCAACATCTTACAAGTATTGATTACTCAACGTACTTTTAAATCTAGTTTCGAAGTTACAATGTCATACTGCAACACTACTGCACTGCCGCTGTATCGGACTGCAGTTTTACTTGTTTAGGTGTATACAATGTTGGTGTATTGGTACATAATTTTTTTCCTGTATAAAGTCACGTTTACACCGGACCCTTTATTCTATGTACCAATTTATCAGACTAAGCACCACTTTCCTGAATACTTCATTGTACGCTCCACCCTTTCCATTTAACATGGTGAATATGTTTTAGACAAGCTTCACAGAAACAATAACAACGCTCCAAACATTGCACCGTTTTCATGCACTATAATCTTCATATACTGAAAAGAAATACTAAAAACGTACAACTTATATTTGTATAACTAAGCAAAAGTAAGTTTTAAATACTTCATAAAAATTTACTACAATCTTAGTTAGCATTTGTATGGAGTATATTGCACTGAAGACTTGATGTCAGTAGAGTAAATTTGTAGAAATCATTAAAATTATTCATAATATAGTAAAAATTTTAAAAAAACAATTATAAGTGTAGAATTCATAAAAAGAGTCGAACTAATTTACGTTACTGCATTTGATTTAAAAGAAACTATGTCGTTACACAGCATATCTATAACAAATAATATATAAAATAAACACACGGTTATAAAATAAAGAAAAACGTATATTAAAATAATCCAAATTTTAAAATCATTAAACCCGTGCGTAATCGATCACAGACGAACAATATATGGGAGGTCGCCTTAAGAAAAATTCGTAAGGAAGCGTCAAGTTTGCGGGTGGCGGAGTATCTGCGGGGCGGGCGGGGCGCAGAGGTCACGGATCAGCTGGGCGGGCGGCGGCCATATTGATTCCAGGCCTGTTTGATCGGCGC
Source organism: Boloria selene (assembly GCA_905231865.2). Lineage (NCBI taxonomy): Eukaryota > Metazoa > Arthropoda > Insecta > Lepidoptera > Nymphalidae > Boloria > Boloria selene. The sequence goes on from HG993133.1 coordinate 8,899,070, forward strand.
CCGCCCGCACGCCGCGCCGCCGTGGATTAATAGATGAGAACAACTTTTATGATTTCAACTCAAATGGAACCACCCGATATGGATATACAATTATTAGTATATTCAATTTAGTGATAATATACTAGCGTTGGTTAATGAAGCGGCTAGTGGAGTGATTTCTAAGACTACATATTTGTGACATTGACTTTCCACTTAGTCAGATTTCCTTTGCTATTGAATAGACTTATTTATAGTGCCATGTTTATTTAGAATACTTACCAACAAAGCAATAAAAATCAAATACCTACCATAATACAAAAGTCGGTTTAGGTATGTTGCTAGGAAGTGGGTATGTGTCCTCTCAATTAAGTCACATTTCTCATGAGTGAAATAAGTGTTTACGAACTCACCAAATGATGAAATAAATACCGATCTTTAAATGAACACATCTATACTTAATATACCTCTTTAAACAACATTGGCACTTTTGTATTTCGTGAAACGACCACCAACTGTTTAATCTTAATAAATTTGCCTCTATACCATTCTTGAATGTAAATTTTTAAATCTAAAGAGCGATTGATGTATTTCCAAGCCCGTAACTCTCTTGTTAGTTGATTTGGCGGAAATTGTTAGAGTGGAAAGCTATCATGGATTAAAAACAATGGCCACGAATGTTGCAGTTAGTATACGGGCAACACAATATCAATGTTTCATTTCAAGTAACAATACGCTATATTTAAGATCTCTACATCTAACGAAATGGAATATAATGGTTTTAACAAAAGGTTTTAGAACGTCAATAGAACTATATATGCTAAGCTTCATATGCGTACAAATATGCTTCATGTGCAAACAACATACTTTCTTTAAAAGGTAAATGCGGAAATGGTTTAAAATCTTTCATACATTTAATGACGAAAAAAAAAGACAAAACCTCTTAAGTTCGAAAAGCACTTGGGCGAATGTGCTTTCCGAGCCGATGGTAGCTTTCTCACGGACATACTTCTGCCCTTAAATAAAGTTTACAATGCAAAATTCCTCATAAAATTCTAATCAAATAAAGTTCAATTTCATATTAGTTGTGAAGAACTAATTGTAATAGTATAGTCGAGGGTTAGATATAGTTTAAACAAAACCTATAGACACAGTCCTACCAGATCAAACTAAAAGGAACCAACCAGATTTTGTTTAATAGTGCCGTAAATACATTAAAACCCCCTAAAACTTTTATTAAAACATCGTAATAAATAAAGCCCGCTTAAGCAGGATTAAACAAGCACGACGGACGCCTATCGTACACATCGTGCAACGATATAATATGAGAACGTCAGCTTTACTGAGCGACTTAATCCGATTTTTAACACGAAATTTAATGAGTAAGTAATATATAGGTATATACTTTTTTAGGAAGAGCTTATAGGTACTACACTTGGATAATTGTTTGAATGAAAGCTCAACGCTTTAAAAGTTTGCGTCCATTTTATCTTTTTATGTAAGTAACTTTCACTCTTGTGCTTATTAGGTAATTAAACAAAACACAAAGTTTCAGTTCAGTTTCAGTTTTAGTTGTACAAAATTATTGAAAAATTTCAATCGTATATAATGTAATTATTTTAGTCAAAAGCTTTAGACGTCGAAATAACAAAACGTATTACCTATTTAGTTCATAAATAAATTATTAACTTTAAATATGTAATCTTTTAATAGTTTAAATTTACAAACTTTTTACTACCTTCACATGCCCTTTAATAATTTTAATTAATTTAGCATTCAACAGAATTTATATAGTAATTAGAATAGTACGTATTGTAAGATTTTGTAAAATAGTCGATAAAAAGAAAAACTAAAAATACGATGGAGCTATAGATGACAAAACAACCGTCGCGCGTGAATTAAAAAATATTGAAAAAAAACTGACAATTAATTAACGAAGCAATAAATCCAATCGGAGTGCATTTGAAAACTTCCTATGCAATACGCTTGTCGTATAATGGTTTATTACGATATCTCGGTATAGTTGACGACCGGACTCTTTATTTGCCTCCGAAGTCCCGACTCCCGCCCAGCACCACCGCTTGCTTGGCTCGACGCCAGCACAAATACTAATTCGTTGACATCGTTACAAAATTGCTTCGTTTTTGTACTAACCAACCATGAAGTTCGGTGCATTCGAAATCCTATTCTCACACGAACGAGGTTACTAGAGAGATGGCAGAAAATAGCAGAAAGAATACTCTACTTAATGTCAATTTTTAAAATGATAATTAATGAATAGAGTAATTGCTATTCTTACATGCATTACGCAAATGCTTAGGTATACTTTAAATACAAAATCCAAACTCCAAATGCCTCAACCGTGTAATCTAAAAACTTGAATTTTATTTTTATTATACTACCTATCCATATTGTTATATAAAATAACAAAGGCTCTATTTAATTCAGTATTAATAAGTTTCAGTCTGAAATAACACAAAAGTACACGAACGAATGTGGGTGGCCATTTGTCTGCAAAAAAATCCTTCAATGTATACCTTTAATACACAAAGGCAATTTGTTGACTTTGTTTTGGTTCGCTTTTTACACAGTCGGTTTTTATTTTATTTTGTAAATATATTTTTTCTTTATTCTATACATACATACTTTACATACATTCAATTCAAACACACAACTCTCAGGTTTTCATGTTATTTTTTCACATCTTTAAACTTCCGTAAATTTAACTGTTGAAAATACACTACGATCAAAGACAGCAAATAAGCACTACTGATGCTAAAATAGTAATTGAAAATCTACTTTTTAGATTTTACTATAGCGGTACTATATTTACTATAGTAGTATTATATGATCCATATCATTATATTGAGGTAGTACTAGCTGAAATAGACTGTGATACGTGAATACATCACTCATGAGTTTTATTTTTTACCATAGTTGGCGAACCCTACACAGCTGAGTTGGCGTCCGAGCCCATTATTATTCCGGAAAATGTAATATTATTCCAAAATAAAACACGCTACAATTTTAAATACTAAAAGTTAGAGAATGTTATTATACAATACACAGTTATCTAAATATGTGACGTGCACAGTGCAAGTATGTATTGTACTTTCATTTTATTCTTGTAACATGTTTCAATCTATATAAAAAATTAGAAAAATAATTATTAATCATTGAAATCTAGGTATACTATTATAACAAAAAGTTACAATTTTATTTCGTCCAATATAGAATTTTTATTTGATACTAGCTTTACCCGCGGCTTCGCCCGCGTTCATTTTTTTAATTGCTAATCAATTGGGTTGATCTGTAGGATGCCAAGTTCCATGATGATCGGTTGAGTAGTTTTCGCGTGAAAGCGTAACAAACAAACTTATATACACATTTATAATATTAGTAGGGATTTATAAATCAATATGGAAATCTAAATTATTCAGAAATTTATATCTAAAATTCATCAACTAAAATAATAGTGCAATTACGAGGTTCATTAAACACCACAATAATATTATGAACATTGTCGGTGCCGGCCTCTCAACTTCGCCCGCAAGTCCCGGCCACCGCAGAAAGAGAATATTAATTTTCCTAGCTGCCGGCTTTAATTATGACGAACAACTTTCACCGGCTCACGTTACATACTGCTAGCCATTGCGCCAGTTTAAACTTCTTTTAAACGATTGCCGACGCTTTGAATGAAGCCAGAAAGTGTGTGGCGGGCGCTCTACGCAAGTTTTCTCCCTACTTTATACTTTTAAAAGGGACAATTACGCGACAAATGTTGCTCATAACTTTATCCATTAGGTTAATAACGAACATGGATAGAAAGAGCAATGAAACGTAATATAGTTAAACGAACGATAAAAAGATCTTAGAGAGTCATATCTATAGTACGCATATATGTGTCTAATATAAATCTTAATATTATGTTAAGAATATATTATTTTTTACTAATGTCACGCTTTTTCTTCGTTCTTGATAACACCTTGCGTGTCCCTTGTTTATGATTACACTTCCCCCAAGTAATATATCTATATTATAAAAGATTTACTATTCTATATATAATGTTCACCGATTAGCTTCGCTGGTATGAAAAAACTCATACCAACAAACACTTTAAGAAGTTTTTAAAAGAACTAATTCTGCATTAAATTCATTCTATACTAAATACTCTATTCTATTCTATACAAAATATTTCGCACAAACATTATAATTAATCAGTCCAACATTAGGTATAACAGACGTGACATCAACGGAACGTGTTGATATGAAGTATGAACAATCGCAATGAAGCGGTAACTCGTCAATATGGAAACCATCCAAAGCATACTAAGTGAAGCTTGGTGAGTTCCTCCGGACTAAAATGCTACTGCAGTAATTTATACAGCTCATTAATAAACATGAGTAGATGAGGCGTTGACGCAACCACCGCGATCCACCGTGATCTACACCGTGGTCCTACCCCAAAGAATAACAAATGGTTTTTATCAATAGTACTGGATGGTAATGGTGATAATTCTTAATTTTGCATCTGTTTTACTTAAGGAATGAATTAGAGATATAATCGGTATTCAATGAGTATTTATTTGATTGGTGATCATATCAATTTGCATTATTTTAAATGAACTGAAATAATATTTCAGCTTTTTAAATAAAATTTATCAAATCGTGTATTCAGCTCATTTTAACTCCCTTCAATACAAGGGAATCAGGCCATAGTCCACCACTCTAACCCAGTGTGGGTTGGCGCACTCCACATGTTTTTCAAAAACTTGTTAAGTTCTCTCAGATATGCAAGTTTCTTCGCAATGTTTTCCTTCACCATAAGACAATTGGTAATCATTTGAACTCGCATCACTCTGTTATCCAAGCAGGCGCGGACATCTTACAATTCCATCATGTCCGCCTGTGCTTTATTGAAGAAGTTTGGTAAGTAACAACCCTACAGCTAGTAACTTCAAACACTTAAGAGTATGGGGTGAAAAATACTGAAAAAAATCGATATAGCTTTATTATAAGTGGAGCGGAGTTATAGTTAAAATTTAAGTAGAACATGTATCACATGTTTAGCTGAAATAATAATGTGGTCTCTTCACTATAAAGTACTAAAAACAATAATTCCTGGATAACTACTTTTATTACCCTAAGATACGAGTAAAATGCATTATTAATTTAAGTATTTAATAAGTCGTATGAAATCACAACTCGTACCTACTCAAATTTTACAGATACTAGATTCTGCGTAGGTACTATATAAACCATGTATATACTATTATGTATATACTTTATGGAAACCCCATTATTGGTACCAAATACAATAAAAATAAATAAAGAGTAAAACTATACACATAATAAAATTCTAAGTGAGTCGAATCTGTACATTTGATTTTTTAGTTTTGAAAAATCTTGTAATCGAACCAAAAAAATTCAGAGGCCTTTCTTTAGTTTTTTTTTATGATACAAGGAGGGCAAACGGGCAGGAGGCTCACCTGATGGAAAGTGATCACCTCCACCCATGGACATCTGCAACACTGCAGGGTTTGCAGATGCGTTACCGGCGTTTTTGAGAGAGGGAGGGAGAGAGGAGAGAGGTAGGAGGGAGGGGGGAGGGATGGGGAGTGGGCCTCCTGGACTCTCACTCACTTCACGCCGGTCTTCTGTGAGAGAGTCGTACTATACGGGGCGTTCCGGCCCATTCAGCTGCTACCCGAAGGTAACAAGCATGGCATTACCACTTACAATTTTTTTAGAATTTATGCCTATCGGTAAGAAAACGAGATGCATCATAAGAAAACGAGACAGATTTTGATAAAATTTGGTATTATAATAGCTACTAGAAAAATCTTATCTCAAAGAAATCTTTATAGTGTTTATTCTAGGCAATATAACCGGTATATCTTATATTATTACCTATATATACATAATAATAGATATAAAATACGTGTATATACTGAAGATAATATAAATACAGTTCGCGTTACGTAAAAAGAACGCTGGAAGAAGGTGGTGGGGGTGTGTTTGCGCATGGGTACATTCGCCCACGAAATTACTAAACCTATTATTTTTTAACTAGTCTTTCGCTCGCGACGTATATTGGTTATTGGCAGGTACATTTAAAAATATATTAAATAGAATGTTATTAAATAAAATTCAATTAATTAATAAAATATGTTTAATTCAGTGTAGAATGTTTAATCTACTTACAAAAAAAATAATTAATTCGTTTAATATATATTTTTTAAATTATTAACTGCATTATTATCAGACTCTCTCTTTATAAAACAATAAACGTCATTAATATTTTTCTCTATTTTTTATATAAAACCATTTCGTAATTAATAACCTTTGTGTGCGCGATGGTATTTTGAACTGACGAACCAATAGCGAGCCGGAAAGCATGCGACGCGTGCATTGACGTCCCGCGCCCCGCGTCTTACCACCAAATTGGCCGATAAATCGCCTCTGCGCAATTTGACAGCCAGCGTTCTTTTTACATGACGCGAATTATATATAGGTAAATGTGCTAATTTTAATTAAAATGCCTGCTTTACATTTTTGCATTTTAAAATGGTTTGACAGACAAAATGAAGACAGAAATGTATGCCACCAATGGGAGGCATAAGGTGTAGTTAGTCAGAAGTAGTTTTTCAGTTGAAGCGTATGACATAAATATTTTAGTTTCAACTATTTTGCCTCGAGAAGCTCTTGAGAGCGAAAACAAGCTCAGAGAGACTTTTGCCTTTAGACGAGATACCTCTCCGCTTATTCCATTTTAACTTAGAATTTTAATTGATGAACAGATACTTCTATTTTGAACCACTTATTAAAATTTTTGAAATTTATATGAGGTTGCAATGTAGGTTGCGAACTACTCAGAATTATATATTATAATGTTCTTACCACTTGAAATATGTAAGTGACGCTCGACGCTATGTAAATCTATTCTAATACTAACGACTCACCTCGCTCCGCTTGGATTCCCTCGTGGTTATGTTTTTAGTTTTACGCCCTCGCTTCGCTCGGGATCGTCTCGTCCGCTAAATCTAAGTTCTTTATTTATTTTGGTTCCGCTAGTTATACATATAAACCTTCCTCTTGAATCACTCTATTAAAAACCCGCATCAAAATCTGCTACGTAGTTTTAAAGATCTAAGCATACATAGGAACAGACAGACAGCGGGAAGTGACTTTGTTTTATGTTTGTTTGTTTGTTTTATATTTATGTAGTTATTTCTCTGAGATGAGATATTTTCCTGCAGTAAAAAGTATTATACTCGTCCATATATATATGGATGTGGAATCATGATAGCTGATTATTATATAATCCTCAAAAAAAAATTTAAATATCCATCGCCATTGCTGTATAATTTCTTTTACAAATATTTTTATACCCACCGTGGACCAAAAAAAGGTATTTTGGAATAACACGAAATTATTTGATATAAAAAGCGGTTTTAGTACTCTTGTAATATCAAAATACCGACTTAGAATTTGGGTTATATTTGAATGGTGCCGCTAAGCCCGAGATAGAAAGCATTAGTTATAAGGGTAAAAATAATTTTATTTGGACGTAACTTACAGATAAGTGCAGACGAAGCCAAAATAAACAAAAAAAATACCGAAGTTTTAACTTGAGTGCTTAGAAAAACTTCAGCGTTAGAAGCGGAGACACTGGAACGAAGGGAAAACATTTCCAAACTCAATTGTAATAGGGAAGCAAGCTGACGATTAACCAAAGCACAGAATACATACTACTTTGAAAAATTCAATGTAGGAAATGAAAACTAAAATGCCAGCCAGTACGAACTAAATGTACTTTTCTTAATTACCCAAAATAAATTGAAACTTCCTTTCTTCACACACTTCACTTTACCGGATAGACGGCGAAAACCAAGTAACTTCTGCCAACTATTTTTTTTATCTTACATAGGCACAAAACAAAATGGTACTTTATGTAGGTACGCTTGCAAGACCAATGGCATCGCTCACGTAAAAATGTCTAAGGTAAAAAGGGAAAGGAGAGGAAAAATAGCGAAGGAATGTGGAAGGGGAATGCAAAGGCACTAGCTTACTATTTAATTAATAGTTGATAAATAAGAACATTTTACCTATGTTATAAAATGAACATGATTCTAAGTTAATTCACGGCTGTGACTGTTTAGTCGCGTTTAGTTTGTTTCAGGCCTACTATTAACTTCAATAAAAGTAATGTAGCTAAATAACTGTCAAAGAACTTTCTTTGGTTATCTTAAAAATAAGCAAACGTAAACTTTACGGTACTTTACTTAACGTAAACGGCATCAAGATTATTGTTGACAAAGCTGATATTACAAAAGTGTGCGTTTAAATTTGGTTGAAACAAAGAACATCTAGGGACTACTTCAGCAAAATTATTTTACCATGAAATCATGATTCAGGATTATAACGACAGACCTAACCATCACTGGAGGATTCTCTTAAGGAGAGCGCAGTTAATGAAGATATTTGAGATTATACGCAACTCTGCAGCCATGACGATACTCATCTATTATTCTTTTAGAAAAAAACTGCTTACAATTGTGCAATAACAATACATTTTAATTAATAAGCAACACATACAGCCAAATTGCAAAAAACTGCTATACGAGCTATATACTAAGATACCGATTTAAAACTCATGTTAAGTAGAACGGCAGCATCCATTGTTTTGAGAAGCCTTACTCTGCTTCCCTGTTTTTCCTGTTTGAATATAAATAAATATTCTTTAAAAATCTTAAAAATATTTTAATCGCATAGTAAGTAAAAAAATTATTATAAATAAGTTAGAAAATTTAATTAATTAACTACTTCTTCATAACTACACTTAAGCCCACCAGGTGTATTGAAGTCTATTGAGATTTTATGTAAAAATTAATAGATTCAACAATCCATTCTAATCATATTAAAAGGCCTTATATATAGATTGCAATTCACAGAGAAAAGTAGGTCACGATGTGAATTTAACTCTGGGCGACGGCATGGAACTTTGTTTAAAGAAAACTATCTTTTCCGTACTGGCAACTTTGTATGCTCTCTATGAAAATAAGTATTTTAATTTTTAAGCAATAATCAAAACATAAAATTGTAGTATCATCTCACTCTTTTAGACACTAGGTACATATTATAAGGTTATACCCGTATATTTCTTGTACGTACATGAGATAATTTCCCATTGAAAAGCATTGAATTGTGTCCTATATATTAACTCGGATGACCAACTACCGTCATATCGAAACTTTATCTCATCATAAGTTCCCAAACTGAAAGACAAAGTCAGACAGACAGACAGAAATTCTAGAAACGTTAGATTTGGCCTCTTTATCAATAGAAATGACTATTTCAATTAGATTTTCTTTAAAATATTTTCAGATTCAGTTTATGATATATAGGATTAATGGAAGGGAGCGTCATCTGTTCTAAGATTTATATCACTAATTAATAACATTACTTGACTGAATTGATTTCAGTCACCCTGGCTATGCTCGGGTTCGTTGCTACTCGTACTCGTAGACACACTTTAATAACAAGTATACTATACTTATATTTCTCAGAGATTAGATATTTAACCGCAGTAAAAAGTGTTCTTATGTTGATCCGGATAACCAGCAGTCGTGAAATCAAGTTTTATCAAAATCCGTCAGATGGTTTTCTCGTGATGCTGTCATAGACAGACAAAAATTGTTAAACCTAGGTTACTTAGGTTTGGAATCAAAATGACTACTTCAATAATATTTTCTTATGAAGTCTTATCTTGTCTTATCTTGTTGTTGATAAAAATTAACAACTAAACAGGGAAATGCCGGCACGTAGCGCGTAAAGCTTAGGATTTTCTGTAGCACTATCACGTAGCAACACTGTCAAGGAAATCCTTGTTATGTAGTTTAAACAAATGCTCAAATAGTCGACGGTGCGCTAATAGTAATTATATTACAAATTATTAATATAGGTCGCATAGGTAAGTAGGTCAACTATAAGATTAACCACGGGCGGCGACACGGGGACGTTGCCTGTAGGAAGCGATCGTTTCTCAACAGGAAACTTTACTCCCTGTCGCCCTGTCGCTCCTTCCGGCGAGGGAACGTCAGCGCTCTATAAGCAATTTGCCTATCTTACACTTACACCGGACGAATTGAATTTTATTGGTACTGAATATTAAAAGAATTCAGTTAGAGCGTACTACGAAATTCTGAGCTTCTGCTGCAATAGTATTGATTAAATATTTTCCATTTTTATCTGTCCATTTTTTGTTCCGTAAATTGTACATGAAATTAATAATATGATACAATTTACTAGTAATAGCTCGCTTCTTATGCGAGTGAAATAAACAGCACTATCGCATAAAAACAAGAAAAAAAATCTAGAAACAAAACATTTATTTTGTAGGGTTTATAAATATTAAAATTAATACAATTTGAATATATTAGGTACATTTTAACCATTACATAGTTATTATGATATAATAATTTAACAGTTAGGTACCATAACTTAATGGATATTCTATTACACAAACTTGACTATCATGGATAGTTATTTTGTTGTTGTAATAATAAATAGATACTAAACATTGGCTTGATTTTTATTTTTTATCAAAATTTATCATATTTTCCTTAAAAGTGCCAAGTGGTAGTGGTAGTACGGGGCGTGCCGGCCCATTCGGTTGCTACCCGAAGGTTCATTAGTACCACTCTCTCACAGAAGACCGGCGTGAAGTGGCAGCTATGCTGTCGCGTTTCGTCCGGTGAGTGAGAGTCCGGGAGGCCCACTCTCCTTCCCCCCTCCCTCTTCCCTTCATCCTCCGCCTTCGTTCCCCCCTCCCTCCCACTTCCCTCCCACTTCCCTCCCTCCTCCATCCCTCCCTTTCCTGAAAGGCCGACAACACATCTGCAAGCCTGGCTTACAGATGTCCATGGGCGGAGGTGATCACTTCCCATCAGGTGAGCCTCCTGCCCGTTTGCCCCATTTTTACCATAAAAAAAAAAAAAGCTGTTCTTTACGCATGATAACAGAATTTCTTCTAAGTACATTTAAGCACTTCACATGTCACTGCTGAGTACAAGTCTCAATCCAAAGAGGATTGGTAGGACTTTCCCTGTGTACAGTCTTTCACGTTTATGTTGCTACGTAAAAGATGGACTGACTAACAAACATATTTTTATAGTTAATATATTATTTAAAGTCATGAAAACGATGGTAACGCATTAGGCAACAATGTTAGAATAATACCAAAATATAGATAGACTCTTTCTTACGGTGGATGCAGCACAATAATAAAGTTTTCAGAACATTTAATCACTATGTTGAGGATATTATTTATAATATCCCAACATATAATTATATTATATTTGTAGAAAACTTTGATTATTATGGATATTTAGGAATATCTTATTAATTGATCTTCGACCTTGTTATTCAACAATGTTTAGCCATTTTACTAGATACGTTCACAAATTAGTAAACACAAAAAAAAAGTTTTTTTTTTCATATTTTCATATATCCACTTTAATAAAATTATAAAAAATAGTAAATATCACGTTCTAGCTTATTATTATCACATTTCGCACGTTTGGCCCAGTTTGTAGTGATCACACATAAAAGTCAAATATAGAAGAAAGAACTCTACACCTACAGCAGTATTTAAAAAATAGTTTTTTAAAACAAGACATAATATAGACATACGTCCCGAAAACCCTTTACGTCTAGCCATCCAAAATTATTTAGGCTTGGCATACACTGAACGGTGAAGAGTAATTTATTTTCAAATATTGAGGGCAAAATTTCGCTCGTCGGATGTTCCTAATCAACTGCCTTAGCTCACAGCTCGTACTATTAATCTAATTCGAATTAACTAGATAATCAATAAGTCCGTGGCGAACGGGCCAGATTCTTAATTTGGCCTTTTGGCTTTTTTAAATAAAAAAGGATGGTAATTAGAGGTAATTAATTTCACTACAATCGATGGTTGATCTTAAATTGCGATATACCCTTAATTCGCAAACGTGCTACCCTAGGTAAGTTTAAAAAAAAATGTTTATTGCTTAACTTTGTGAAATTGACGGATATAATATAGATGTTATATAGGACTAGATAAGCATTTTACGGCATTGATGCGCGACTACATTGAATATAACAAGCATATTAGACCTCAGTTGTCACCTGGATATCAGCAGAGCGATTGCTTAGCAATCTATATAAATAAAATGATAGAGGTCTGCAGTTGTGCGCGCATCACGGAAAAACTACTGGATAGATTTCAATGAAACTTTCTAAGTTTTATTTCTTAGACACTTGGCCCTTATCAAAAAAAAATGATTGCGATATAATCTTTATTTAATAAAAAGTTATTTAAGTTTCAAGAAACAACGATTTGTATATGCACTGCGTGTTCAGGTATGTATGTTTCCTTCTCGCGGAGTAGTGGGGCAAGCGGCGTAGCGCGCATGCGGAAAACTTTGTTAATATTTCAAGCAACGCGGACAAAGTCGCGGGTATCAGCTAGTAAAATAATAAAAATGGTAAAATGTGTGGTTAAAGTGTGCCAATCACGGTCTGAAAAGATTAATAAAGCAAGTGGTGTTACTTTTCAAAAGTAAGTTTTTTCAATTTTCTTCAGATTATCCATAAAAAATAAGACGAAATAAATTTATCCAACGTCGTATTTGTCATAAATGTTACCAGTATATACGATATAGAATTTCCTAGATTGTTGGGAGTTTAGTGAATGAAAACGTTTGAAAAATTAAATTTTATTAATTATTTAAATGTAAAATTATTGTTATTCCTTATGGTATACGTGCAAGAGTTATTCTGTATTAAGAAAAATCGGTTCATTTTATTAATTATTAATCTACTTATAATTTAATAAAATTGTTAAATTAGGTACAATCAAATAAACTTATATTTTAAAAGATTTGAGAGATTGATTGTAATTGAAGAGTTTCAATTTTTGAATGAATTTTTATAGTACATTTACGAGGATTAGACGGAACGGTTCACTTCAACGGAATTTTTTATATAGCATTTAGTTTCTAGTTTCTAACTGTGTTAATCTAGCAATTAGCAACTATAATTATTACTTATTTCATCTTTATTTTACAGTTTTTAAATATATATAATATACACTAACGCTTTTTTTTCATCCTAATCTACCTAGCCTTTATGAAATTCTTTAATTTTTGAAAGATACGTCGAATAAAAATATTTCATAAATATACTTTGTCCATTTTGTTAATGGTTTTTGACAGCTCACGCCCACGAAGTTTCGTATTTAATGGTTAGCCATTAAAGTTAAAATGTCATAAACATTAATATTGTACTTCATGGACGGGTACCTCCCCCTTATTGCTGTGCCACACATAATGATTACTACGATTGTGCCACAGATTACAAATAATCTATAGAAATCAATGCTAATATGTAAATAAGGTGTAATATGTTATTTAATAAGGAAGACAAAAAATTTTAAGATTTAAACCAATAAATTAAAATATTAAAGTTAATAGTAAAGTTTTACTTTCTTCTTAGTATAAGGCATACGAATAAAACAACTAAAATAGTTTAATTCCTTTTATTAACATGATTCGTCAGAATCATCATTTATATTAGATTTGTCCGATGAGGAGTCTTCAGTTATATTAATTATTAACTCTTGTGTGCATAAATTATCAAAATATGCAATGTCACGGCCCGAATCACATTATGATTCACTTAGTTCTCTCCACCACACTTGATTATTACGATAATAATATTTATTTTCATATTAATAAATATAAAAATAAATATGATTTTATACTTAAAAAAAATAAGACAAATCGATTATTACGTCCTTTTGTCATCACTATAGCTTGTCAGTCGGCGAGCTATCAAAAAACCATTAACAAAATAGACAAACTATAAATAAATAATTCAAACTTTGTTTTTTTTATAATTCTGGGGAAATTATGTTAATCAATGACAGCACCTAACCGTTTCGTCGATAACAATGTCTTGTCTCTTTTCAAAGTAATTAGTTTGCGATAGAAAAAATGAGACAAACATAAATTATTTAGACGGATTGACATATTTATGTATCAGTTTCCAAGCTGCGACTTTAAACGCGTAAGTGGGTACGTTTTTTTTTGAATGTTTTTATTGGTAGTTGCTCCTCTAGCCTTTTATAACCTCATTGGATATAAATATATGTATATATCCGAGTCATGTGTGATACTTTTTTAAAACCTACAAGTTAAAGCTAGCATTAATCGTTAGCCTTACTATAATACTAAAAGTGTCTTGTAACAAAAAAAAACCTTTTAAGCATAGCTGGGCATTAACTCGTTAATCCGTTAATCGTTAATTAACGAAGTTAACATTTCGATTAACGATTAACTTTTAAGTTAACTTAAAAAAATGTTAACGGAAGCGTTAACTTCCGTTACATTTTCTCAAGTCCGTTAATCGTTAATCTAGTAGCCACTATTTACCAAGCACCGTGCCGCGCCACACTGCCACGAACATGAAAAAAGAAACTGGTATATTTTGGCGAGTGCCTCCGCCTTCGCCGGAGTTCGCACTGTTTTGAATTGAGCCCTGTTCAGGGCGGAGATGGTGTCGATCCAAACGGAGGCACCTCCTCAAAATGCTGAAAAGCTTTTAAGTTCGAAAACCCAAACCAACAGATTTTATAAGTAGGTAGGCTATTGGCGCAATGATGTAAATATGCAATTTTAGTCACGTGCTAACGGATTAACGATTAACGTTACCTTGCGTTAAATCTTCCGAAATGTAACGCTTTAACGTTTAACGAAGTTAACTTTTTTAAGTAACGGATTAGCGATTAACAAGTTAATTATTCGTTTAACGGTGCCCAGCTATGCTTTTAAGTATACAAATTATTTACAAAATATATAACTACACAAACTCTTCTCTTTTATTTTCTTGTATTAGTAAAAACCGTAAATGTTCGGTATAAAAATTCGTTGTACGGTACTACTAATCAAGCCGAATGTAAATGGAGAAACAGAGCCAGGGAGAGATTTTGTTTTATACTATTAGCGACTCACCTTCGCTCTGCATGACTACGCCCCAATTTTACAGGAATCCTATAATATGTTGTTTTCCCGGATAACCAGTTATCATCGTACAAAATTTCATAAAAATCCATACACAAACCACAAATAAAAAAATCCGAAAATTGCAGATTCGGCCTACAAAAAATATTTGAGCATTTTATGCATAAAATATGTATATTGTTTAGGTAAATAATATGTATAAATATACAGATGAGCGACTTGCGCTCGAACACTATTTTATTTATTTTTATTTTATGATAGTAAATTGTTAATTGTTTACTAATCAATTGACGTTTGGTGTATTCATTTAATTTTTTGCTCGAAGAAAAACTATATGTATTCTATTTTTGGAAAGATACCTTCTCTTGTTATAAAAAGTATGCATAATTATAAACCGTAATTGCTACACAAAATATAGTTAAAGTTCGTTCAGTACCTTTTGTGTGACAAACAGATAAACTGCCTTGAAGTCAAACGAAAAAAAAATTAACTACAGAGTATAAAAGCGATAAAGTAAACTATAGTAGTAAACTGTATTTTAAGATGTTATAGAATTATTAATAGGTATTAAATAATTTTACTCCTATAATTCAATATAACTCATAAAGACAAGTCAACATTACATAAATATGTAAATCAAGAAGGTTAAAGTAAAAGTAACACTGTGGCAGTAGGTATGTCAATGTTTTTTGAATGAATTGTTTTCGATTATTTTTCACTATACCTGATAGACATAATTATTCTTAAAGTAGAATAATTTAAAAAAATATTTAATTATTTTTACTTGATAAAGCACATGAATATAGGGTTTTCCATTGTTCAATTTTTGTCCTTGCTGACCGTTTGAAACTATTCAGTAGTTAAAACTTATAAGACTAACAAACAGACATACAGAGTTATGTTTACATTTACAATACCTATTAAGCATCAATTTTAATTTTTAGATTCTGCCTTAACATTATATTATATGTAGGTTTACTTTTGGTATTTATTCGCTGAACTCATTACCTTACGTGCTCACTCATAATGCTTATTGCACATAAGATCACAGGTTTGATTTAAATTTCTCCCCCAAGCTCGGAGGTTTATACAAAGAATAAAATATTTCTTGATGTGATCTGGTTGAAACAGAATTCTTCGTGAAGCGACTCGGAATGTCATTCCATTATCGATCAAATGAAATAAGGTGATTCGGGATTTTCAATGTTTATATCACCCTAATATAATAAATGTGAAGATTTTTCCTTGTATGTAGTTTGTGTTTATTTGATATTATTATTTGATCAGTGAAATTTGAATTAAGGAAACTCCTTTGTCTATGGTCCAGCAAATTCGGTAGATTCACACATTATGAACTATTAAATATCTATTTTTATGAGCTTATCGGTCTAGTACCTGCTTCGCGAGAGAACAAATTATTATAAGTACAATTTACATAATATGGTCTATACTTTCACTATTTAAGACTCTTTTCTTCCACTTTCTGTATGTTTGTTTCACGACTATAATCATAGTCAAGATGTAGATATAAATCGTAGGCTTTCATAATTTTCTTTAATAGTAAGTTTCCTGTTAGTTTGAGAATTTTATCCTTACAATAGACTTTTAAATTTTTATTTGGTTCGATTCCCAGTTCAGTTAAGCATTTAAAAATATACTTTCCTTCGAGTATATCTTGATAACTTTAATATTTCTCATGTCCCATCCATTTCTTCCAACCTGTATAACCGCTATGTCATCACTTATAATGTTTCTACTTATCCTGTTTCAGAAAGTCATAGTAAAAACAGATTTTTATTTTAAATAAATATAGTAGGTAGTTTAGTTTACATTCAATATACCAAACATACAACATTTCAAATCCTATAATCATCATTTTATTTTTACCTTTTATAATGATTTTTCCATCATCATCATCAGCCCTGTTTATCGTCCCACTGCTGGGCACGGGCCTTCCTCAGTACGAAGGGGATCATGATAGAAATGATTCGTACTCGTACATGAAAATATCAGAGGTGCGAGACCCGGATTCGAATCCGCATCACTCGGTTATCCGAGCGAACGCGTTACCGTAATAATAATACCGTAAAATATACCGTAATACTCTATATTTTTCTAAGGTCTAGTCTATCTTTGTACTTACCAAATTTCAATGCATTAATTAGTATTTCAGAACCCATCGGTAATACACTCCTGAGCCGCGCGTCTGCCTATTTTATATATGTATATATTTTATATCCCTCTCCCGCATTTGGCACCCCGTTCCTCTCCCCGTTGCCCGCTGTGCTGCGCTTTATTTTTCTATTAGTATTTTTTTTTAATCGTAATATCTTTTGAATGGAGGGTCCGATTTATATTGATTGTTTGTTGAGATTGTTTTTCGCATTTATATATAAATAATTTAGAAAATTATGAGTTAACTGAAGTTCTAAATAAAATCTTATTTAGTGTTCTATAGCAAATAGTGTTAAACTTAAGCTAGACTTTGGATTCGAAACTGACCTAAAAATATTTCTAATTAGGCATCCTGATGTATCAAAAGTAACGTTTTGTCCTCCTTCCAAACAACAATAACATATTATAAAATGTGTATTTTACTATTAGTACTTACTACTGGATCCCACTCCTCTTTTTTTTTAAATTTGGTTAAAAAACACGTATAATTACAAAAAATAATTATAATAAAATTAATTACATGTAGTACATGTGGCTAATTTTATAGGCATTCGTTTAAAATTAGTATTATAATAAAAACAGATACCTGCAGAATCGAATCGAGTGGGATCTTAGACTATATTATACTGCTATTGCGAGATTTAAGAAATCATTTTCTTAGAAGATCAATACAAATACAACATTATAAATTTTCTTTTAAGTGCACTTCAGCCTAGCATATATGTAGTTAGCTTACACTAGTTACATCATTTTTTTATATATTCATGACGGAAGAATTCCTGGACATTACGAATAGACAAGCAGTTGTATGAGTGATAAAATTAATTGGACATTAAATGTAAAATTCCAAAGTACTAAGAAAGGTGAAATCATTGCGGGAGTGAGCATGCACGCATGCGCCACCAGCACGCCTGCGCACTACCACTTAACCTCAATACGAGTCGTGTTTTTGAATGAAATTCTCAGCGTTGCCTGATCGTCCTGAAAGAGACAGCTCCGGCCCCACTTTACGTGATACCTATACCTATACCTATCGTACTATAGTTTAAATAAGAATTATTTTATTAGGTACCCATTTTCATTGTTAGATTAACAAAAAAATTTAGTTTAATGTAAACACTGATTTTTGTACTTCAATATTAAAATTCACTCTAAACGTATTATAAGTACATGCTATACTGAAGAAATGATGAGTTTAGGGAAATATATGATGTACTTACATGAAAAATACACAGCCTGCTGCAGCGATATTGTTGTAATGTAAATTACAAAAAAAGGTCTGCAAAAATTACGGATAGGTATGTTTATGGAAATAAATGGTACGACTCTAGAAAAAATAAAATAAATGAATTTATTACGCTTTTTGATAACTGCAGAAGTATGGTTAGTATATTATAATGAAGAAAAACTTCGCTTCTTCGTTTTATTCTTAGAAATTCAGAACAGGTGCGGACAACTCTACAAACTTATTCCAGCTCCAAGACCGCACTTTGCTCTTAGAACTCACAGACTAATCCGCTGTTATTCAATATTTACTAAGCTCATTGATTATATATGTAACCAAAGACTATCGATATTCCAATAACTTAGGGAACTACTGTGGGATGATGGCAAAACAACTTAAAATTTAAATGGAAAATTTTGCCTTCAAGCAGTTAGAGCTTTTTATCCATGCATGAAATAGGTTCCCGTAGAAAAGAAATCACTTATTACGTAACTAGGGATACAAAGTTTATAGTACATAGAGATATTTATAGCCGCTAAATATATAAGTAAAATATATTTTTTATTATAAATCGATATATAATATCATCGATATATGAAGACTGTTGTTTTTATGTTATGTTTAATTGTAAATTGTAAGCCGATCTCAATTTGGTTGCATTTTTTTGTTACAGCAAAACTTCGTCATTTATGATTCAATTTGAAAACTTATAAGTATACTAACAATTTTATCCCATTTACTTAAATTTGAAAGAATCCACCATAAGAGTAGAAAATAAGGGATGATTTTATTTTAAGCTTCTGAGTTTTTCAATTAATATTCTTCTTAGTTCTTACCTTAAAAAGTAAAAATTACTCATTGGTAGTTTTCATTTATATTACATTTCTAGCCAGATGTTTTTAAAGTCGGTGCCAGACTATAAATTAATCAAAGCATAGTATCATAAAATGTATAATAATTTAAACCATATTAATAGTTGGCTACTAGTTGATTACTAGTTCTACATAATATTATAAAACAAATTCCTCCGCCGCGTCAAGTTTATGTATACATTTACTAGGGGAACCCGCGGCTTCGCTCGCACTAAATCTAGAGACCAACCGGAGCGAAGCAAGGGTGAGTCGCTTGTAGTAATTAAAGGAGAACTACCATCAGTAATTTTAACATTTCAATGTTTTTATGAAGTTTCTTTTCATAAAATGTTATTATGATGGTACATGGCGGTTCGTTATCGCGTTAGTATTAAGGCAAAAAAGAACGTAATTGGTGGTTTTTTTTATTTTTTAAATGTTTCATAGTAGTCAGCTGGTATACAAATAAGTTTTAATTAGTAAAGAATTAGGGTTCTACTCAAAAAAATAAAAAAAAAACAAAGCGAGAGTTGCTAGTAATACAAATTGTTACTTTGCCACTTAAATCTAGTATAGTATTATGTGATCTGTGCTTATATAGAACTGTATGAAGTATAGTTTGATAATAAAAGTACAATAACTTTTTAAGGATAATACCAAGATCCTTACAATATACGAATAAGAGGCTCGAAATGGGCTTGAAAGGTAATATATGTAAATAAGGTAGGTTTATTAAGCAAAAACAAATGTTTGTCAATGAAAGGGTATATGTGCTATAAGTAAGTATGTGTTTTGGGTTATATCGTATATGAAAGCAGATTCACTGAGATACTATTTGAACTTAAAATAATACCAGTTAACGAACCAGTAAACTGTTAAAAGCAATCTTGTGCCTCAAAAGCTTTGCGATGTAATCAGTTTGAATAGGAAATGGCCAGTAGCACGCTAGAGTACAGCAATGTCAACGGCCCGTTGTTACCTGACGTGTTTGTTGTAAATAGAGTAGGTATAGCATACAACATTACCATTTGTTCAGTCAATGAAAGTAATAAACTTACAAATATATATGTTAGAAAATCTTTCTAAGAAAACTTAATTAAAAAAGTTTAAGTTAACAGAGGACAACGAAATATATATTTAAATATACATTAAATAAATAAATTGACTATTTGATTGACTAACTAAAACATAAGTAAGTAAGCCTCAATCAATTTTTTTAGTATATTTACATCTTTAACTAAAAAATAACAATATATTTATAAATATATAATTATTACATACATCCTTACAGAATTTTCTCATATTATAAATTTCAATGTAGGCTCATTTCTCTCGATGTATGGGAAGGTTTTCTTTGGAGAAATATATCATTAAATCGGTTGACAATAGACGTAGATATCGCATGACATAAACATAAAAACGTGACTCTAATTGAACGTCCTTATCATTTAAAACGTATTTTATGATTATTAAGCAAAATCATCCACAAGAGACTATTTATACATAATTGGGCATCCATAGGTGTATTTTAGAAAATTGGCTGCTGAAAAGACCTATTAAAATGAATTGTATGAATCGAATTTTGTATGTTTGAATAACGTACGCGGTATGAAAAAGTTTATCAGTTTCAAAAGTTTTAGAAAGACATGTGCAAATTATACTTGACCACCGTGGCGGCTAGGATTTCTTTCCACATTAATAATAATCTCCGTGATAAAAACTATTCCATGTCCTTCCTCCTACCAAATTTCATCTAAATAGTAAATGGGTTCTGTGGATTTTTAGTTCATCCACTGTGAATATACATGCATACCTGCAACATTATTTTACTAATATATAATATTTACCAGTAATTGTGGTATCTATATATTATTCCTACGCTATGGTAAAAGGGTTCGCTATAATTAAAAATTAAAAATATTAATAATATGTTTTAGTCATTATTATGTAAATATAATATGTATATATACGTGTACATGATTTCTTAATATTTGCCTGTGTCTGTTTGTGTATTTGCGCTTCACGCAAACATGTCTAAAATAAATGGTATTTAGTCACTAGCGGCTCACCTCGCTTCGCTCGGGTTCGTCCCTAGTTCGGTTCGGGATCGATCCAGTAGTTTTTGAGTTGTTTCGTTACGTAAAAAAATATATTACATATATTTCTTCTTTATAATATTAACGAGAATTATAGATAACTTATTACTCGGGTGTACATTAAGGATACCTTTTAGTGCAGGGAAATCTTTCTCACGGAAAAACACAATAACTGGTTATATGATCAAGACGTTATTATTTTTATTATTATATGTAAAAGGCAATGTCGCGACTCACTGACTTATCAACGAAAAGCCTAAACCGATGATGATAGACGATATTATAGAGGATATTGATTTTATCTGTAGACATCAATTAATGAACGCTCTTTGAAATTAAATCCGTGAGGGGGTTAAATAGGGGGTATCCCCTATTTAGCCCCCTTACGGATTTAATGTAACGCCCCTATAGGCGTTATCTATACGTATAATTATTATCAATTTAGAGACTAAATCTATTGCTTTTAAAATTTTTCTGTTTGTCTGCCTTTGAGCGCATCACGAAAAACCACTGGACATATTTGGATGAAATTGGGTATAGCTGGTCAATATATTATATAGGATACTTTTTACTGCGGGAAAACAACTTATCCCCGAGAAAAATACAAAAAGAAGGTTACAAATAAAACCACGCTGACACTACAAACATTTTAGCAAGATAACTAACAGAAACAGTAAAAAAATATTTTAAATAGCTTCTCTTGAAGGAGAACTATATCTAGCTTTAATGTGTTTATAAAAATACGTAACTCGATAAAATTTATTTATTTGGGTATAATTGATATGAAAGATGTGTGACGGAATATTACTGAACGTCATTGAAACAAGGAAAACTTGATTAGCTTCATAAATTAGTAATATATCAGTAATATTTTTAAACCAAAGTTTGAAATAAAAATATTTAATTAATAGTAGAAATTTAGTAAACGAAAAATAATCTTTAAATAAATCAGGCAACGGCCAACGAGCTACGGTTCGGATTTAAAGCAAACAAAGCAGTGTTTAGCTAAATCCGAACGAGTTCTTGCCTATTCATAATTAATTTTTATTTACGATTTAAAGTTTACGATTCCATACTTATTCCATACTATATCAAAAACTATTTAACGGGATATTTCCGAAAAGCAATTTTCAATTTTAGAAACTCTCTTACCTCTAATTTTGACACCATTTCTTTATAGAAGAAGTGTTTATTTTATAAACACTACAATATTTATTACTTTAAAGTTGCATAGCTTTTTTAATGTCCCAGTGCGGGCCGTCTTTCAATACGATCAGGAAATAATAATAATAAAGTTAGCGGATTTCATATGCGTTGCGAAAACATACTATAGGTTCTTTGATTAAATTATAGGTTCTTTGATCATGTATATAATCAAAGTATAGGTTCTTTCTGGCATGTAGGTTTCCTCATGATGTAAGATCGTAAGATAATAATTGGTGATCATGTTAGAAATTATTCGCACTTAAAAATCAGGGTTGCGCAACCTAACGGTTTCCTAAACATACACATTACCACTGAGCGTCTAAAGTAAAAAAGTAAAGAGCTTTTGAGTGAGAGATTAATTTTATAACTGCTACGGACAACAACTTTACACGTGAACAGTTTTAAAATACTTATCAAAAAATAAATCACTAAAGCTTAAGCACTAAATAAATATTATCTTCCAAAATTATTTACTTCCTTCAGCATTATATACAATAAACTTTCAAGCAAAATAAATTTCACAAATGATATATTTCTTCTCTAGTTTGACCTACTTTTGTAAGTATTTTAAAGAAATAACTTAACAACTACTCATGCAATGTGTGTAAATATTTTTTAAATGGGACGAAAATAGTTGGATCATTTATTTTAGAGTAAGTACTTATATAATTATTTGTAGAGTGTGGAAATATAAATATTTCGAATTCGAATACCTAAATGTATAAGACATCGAAATATCGAAAACTATACGTATAAAGATAGAAAGGCAAGGAGGTAGTTTATAGTTAGTATACGTCCGCTAAGAACTGATTTTGCGATAAGACTGGATTAAGAAGGGCTAAGAGTTCTCACAAATTTGTATAAAAGTTCTTCATTTTTTGTGCTCCAAACTTTAAAGAAAGGCTGCACCTAGGAGCAAAAAAGCGAGGGTTTGTCGCTACTACTTATTATACTTAAGCGTTTTGACAGCAACCATTACTCTAAATTTCGATTGAACGATGATTTGTTTCTTCAAGTAATTATGCACTCACTTATGTAATACATACTTTAAAAAAGAATAAAATTAATTATATAGGCATCAAGGAAGGCGAATGTACTAACATTTCCCCATTGTGTAAGAATTATAAAAGATTTTATATGTGCTAGGCTAGTTGCCTCATATTATGTTTTCACCTGTCATTCGCAGAGATGTGTAATTCATTAAATTCCGCCCGACCCATCCCCCAGTTCTTTTCCATAATATCTCCCTCAGAGACTTGATTTCATATTCATTACTTACAACTTATACGATACCTGGCAATTATAATATTACTCATAAACTTTACACTTTGACCTAAATCAGAGTATATTTTAGTAGACCAATAACAGTGATACGAGAAAGAAAATTACATGAAAACAGAACTGGAATTTTTGTATTAATCATAGAAGTAGCCCAGTGGGGCTACCACGTGCTAACGCGCTTGAATAGCCGAGTGATGCGAGTTCAAATACGGGTCTCGCACCTCTGATACTTTCATGTGCGAATTATTTCTAACATGATTACCAATCGTCTTACGGTGAAATATTGTGAGGAAACCTGCATGTCTGAGAGAACATACGAGTAGCAAGTTCTCGAAAGACATGTGAAGTCCGCCAACCCGCACTTGGCCAACGTGGTTATACTATGGCCTGATCCCCTCGTATTGAAGGAAGGTCTGTGCCCAGCAGTGGGACGTAAAAAGGGCTGAAATACATACAAAGAATAGAAATTATTGTCTTATTATATATTTATAAATAAGTTTATTTGACGTGTTTTATGAGTTTTATGTGTTTAACTAGTAATTAATGGGAGTTGAGAGAAATCAATTACAAAGAAGTCAAAGAGCTTTAAGTTTTACTATTCAAGAAAGCTATGCGTATATTATTTTAGTCGTCATCATAATGTTTATATAGTCATAAATATTATTAGTTAACTTTTATAACTTTAGGGATTTGAACATTCACAAAATCATGGTATTTTTGATGTATATTTTGTATTTTAGTATGGGTTAGTGAGGTTAAGAAGCGTGGCTAGCTCAAATGGATCGATACACGCATATAATCGTCAAACCAGCGATGCGGGTCACACGATTTGCCCGTGCGGCAGTACAATCAACGCTTCGTATCTTTTCAAATTTAATGTTTTTTGTTTAGATAGAAAGCTTTTATTATGTTCTATGTCATCAATTTTTGAAAGTCGATTTTAATCTACTTCTAATACGAAGATAATCGATTTGAAGCTACGTTAGTATGTAATATCCTGATATACTATGATAATACCTACATTAATTTGATACTATTGAGCTAATATAACGATGGAGTCATGAGGTGGAGCGTCGAACTCAATTCCATGGCTACATGAACCTACGATTTTAGGGGTCACTTCATCGTTACAAAGAGTCCATTTATGACATACCTACCTATAGTTGATTAACATCTTGTTTACTTTAGCTTTTATACAAAATTTAAGTTAATCATTCGAATAATCATCGTTAGGTATGATTCTTAACTTATGTAGGTATAAGTCGAAATGATGTTGAAAGACATACCTATGTATGTGTTTCGGAGGTGTGAAACCTGAGGAATAGTTTATAACCAATTCACACAACATCCAAGCTGCAGAAATGCAAATCCTTGATGATTTCATATGAATATCTACTAGGGCGATAGAATCACTCACCTGGCACTCGCTACACGTGTGTACAGAGTAGGACTGGTCGCAGTCATAGCGCTCGAGGATGGTGGCGAAGTCGCAGTGCACGCGCGCGACCATAGCGTCGAGAGCGAGCAGGTCGCGCAGCGTGCGCTCGCAGCGCTCCCCGCCGGCCAGCACGTCGGCGCGCGCGCTGCGGTCGAGCGCGGAGGCGGGCGAGCGCTCGCAGCACGCGCGCAGCCGCAGCTCGGCCAGGCGCCGCGCGCGCGCGCCCGCCCCCAGCGCGCACAGCGGCCGCACGTCGTGCCCCGCCAGCGTGCCGACGCCGCTGCCGCCGCACGCGCCCAGCTGTTCGTGCTCGCACTCGGCGCCCGCGACCTCTTCCTCCAGATCGCACGCACTCAGCCAGGGGTTGAGGCGCGCGAGCGGACTCACGGCCAGGCCCGCGGCCGCCATCAGCAGCAGCAGCAGCAGCGGCGGCGCTCGCATGGCGGGGGCGGCGCCGCTAGCGGGGGCCGGCCCGCCGGGCGCGGCGCTGCCTCATACCGCATCGCGCATGGCGACCTACTCGCGCGGCCCGGGCCGCGGGGCCGCCGCGCGGGGTGGGCGCGCCGCCATGTCGCTCGCTCGCCGCTCGACTGACTCCCCCCGGGCGCGCATCGATCGCCCCGCACCCCGCGCCCACTGCGCGCGCCCTACGGCCTCCGTCCTCGTTATGTAACCTGCGCGCGCAACCCCGACCCCGACCGTCTTCCGCCCCCGATCTTCACAGGGCTGCCCTCTAGTATCACGCCGCCCAGGTTGCCCTGACGTTTACAACCACCCAAGCACAATAAACAGAACAGACACACGAATGCTGTCAAGATGAATTGACTTAGTAATGACAGTCATAGATGGCGCTATGGCCTATGGCACCACTGTTCTGATATTAAATTGACATATTTATTAATTGAACTTGTGATCCGATCTAAAGGTATAATTGCGCAGTATTTATAGTAATATTAATTTCTTTAATCACTTTCTTCAGAGCATTATTTAAAACATTTCGAATTTTCATAATTACTATTATTGAATATTGTACTTGCACTTTAAAACTATTATGACGTGACGGTTTAAAAAAAAACCTTTTTGGTTTGTTTAAATTCATGGTTTTAATTAATATAGGTAGGTATAGAAGATATATGCCTGCCATTAACTTTTAAAGTAACTCTACCCAAGCTAAAGTATGTACTTATTACTAGTGGAATCCGCGGCTTCACTCGCGCTAAATCTGAGGACGAACCCGAGCGAAGTGAGGGTGTTTCGCTTGTTTAAGATAAACATTTCCATCATATATTATATATGTGTAACTCTAGCGGTTTTGGCAACGCACGCCAGAATAGCTCGCAGATGGTGGATTTTTTACTACTTACTTGAAACTTATCGTCAAATTTGGGACAATTCAAACAATATCTTTATAAATTGTAGCCTATGTGTTATTCTGTGTGTATAAACTATATTATTGTAAAGTTTTATTAAAATCCATTTAGTAGTTTTTACGTGAAAGAGTAATAAACATCCATACGTATACATACATACTTACAAATTTACACGTTTATAATATTAGCATAGATATAGAAGTAAAGATATAGTATATAGATATAGATATATTACCTATAATATAATAATGTTCTCCGACCGATTCCGGCCATGGTGGCCAATCTCATTGAGACTAGTCAACTGCGCAGGAGATATTATAGTGCACAAATGTACGCGCAGACTCAAGTGCACACTCTGTTCCTATCACTCTCATACTCCGGTGGGACGACTGTTCGGCACGACCGGTGAGAGTTAAGAACCGACGGCTTTACGTTCTCTCCGAGGCACCGGGGTAACTCACCGCCAACTTCCCAAGTCCGGGCACTCTAACAGTAGAACACTGAGGCTTACTTGAGGATAGTTCGTTTATCGAGGAAGGCTATAGGCTATATTACTTCAAGCTACGACCAATAGGAGCGGAGCCTCAATGAAAAATGTTGCAAAAACGGGAAGGGCGGACGTGAGTACTGCGAGGTACGCGTGACTCAGAAAGAATTAGGTTTCCGGTGTTTAGAACGCGTGCGAAATTGGGGAAAAGCTAGTATCTAATCAAAAGGAAACCTCGTTTATGTTGATAATTTTCCTGTAGCACACCACAAAATCGTAATACTATACTTTTTACAGTGCTTCATATGAAATATGGCATGTTTGACAAGGACAACCTTTCCTAATATTGCATATTAGGGATATTGCATATTATTATACTATGACTAGCGATTCTCCCTCGTTCCACTAGGGCTCGCCCCCAGGTATTAACGGTTAGTATAGATTTCTCAGAAATGAAATACTTCCCTGCAGTAAAAAGTATCCTATATGTTGACCCGCATAACTAACGATTATTACTCCAAATTTCATCAAAATCCGTGGTTTTGTTCGTGATGCGGTCACCGACTGACGGCCAAACAGACAGACAGTCAGATAAAAAATTTTAAAACTATACATTTGGCTTCTACCTTCTAATAATGACTAAATCAATAAGATCTTCCAAAAAATATTCGATGTACAGATTCGACTAAATAGGAATTTTATATGTAGTATGGATATAGATAGTACTATAGGTATTCCAACATCAATTAACTTATTTTCAAGCTATTAGTTTGATTTTGACGCAGTGGGTTTTGTTATATTTTTATCATACCTACATTGCACGAGACATTCAAAGTTTTGTTTATACGCTTATAGTAAGATACACGGACGGATTTTCCAGGAAATATATTATTGAACCATAGAATACCTATATTACAAAAGTACAACCAAAGGTTTTAAAAAAACTCTAGTCCGGAGATATTTAGGTTCAAAGACCGCTTGTTTGACGTAGGATTTTATGGTTTGTCTACAATGGTAAATTACAATGGTAATAGGTATAAAATAATAATTACTAAGTAATTAAATATTACTTTATGTTGATTTCAGGAAATCTATGGCGTACGGCCAATATTGGAGCGAGACCCGCGCCCTAATGCATGTACCTAAATACAAGAAAATACTTTCAATATCCTCAGAACCACTCTTTAAAATAATGATTCGCTTTTAAACGTAATTTAATTACCTAAAGCTAACAAATTATCCGTTTAGTTTATTTATAGAAATGAATTACGACGGACGCTATATTCACGTGTGGTCTTTGCAAATTAGCAATTTGCATATATGGTGCACAATGTTAATGGTATCATTTTTATATATGTCATTGTAGTACTATTTTGATAACAATCAGCGTTGTTATGGTGATCGTTATTTCTGACGAGCGTGAATACTGAGAAGTGATGACTGATGAGCTATACCGAAGTAACACGGAGCGGCGCTATAGTAGCGGACGTGTAGCCTGACATTCGCAATATTTTATTGCAAATCATTTATTAATTATCATCATAATCCAGCGCTATAATTGTCCAACGTAGAAAGGCAATATATAGTGACGCAGGCGCATGTTTTACCTCTCTTTTACGCGCACGATGGAACTTCTCTTTTCCACGCGCCTCTGTTGAAACCCGCTCGGCGCGCGGAGTGCATTCACTTCACTCAATACTTGCTTTTGGCGTCATCAAGTAAACAAGTTTTCCACAAGCGTAGCATAGTACAGGATCTTAAGTACATAAGAATACCAAAATCATACGTCTATAATATTCTATTATAAGTGCGATTGAAGATAAAATCAAGTTCAGTTCAGTTCCGTTGAAACAATCGAGGCAGGAAGAGACTGTTGGAATAACTTGCGTGCGTCAGCTCTAAATTATTAAGAAATCGGAGCAAAGGTTAAGTTTTTACACAATGGACGCTACAAGTAAGTAAAAACTATATCGTAAATAAAAATATAGTAAATTCCGTATTTTAATCTTACTTTGGATTTTACCATGTTGTATAAACCTTTTATTATTTTCCAACATGAAACTAATAATTTTTCAACCGTGACAGAATATTTTTAAAGGTGCTACCTACATAGTAAAAAAGTTTATAACTGTGTTATATTATATTGTGCTTCTAGGACATGTAGCCATTATGAACCCTAATATTATATATACATTTTGCTATTCCCAGTACTAGGTATGACTTTGCAATGATAAAAACAAATTATACCTATTTGAAACAAGATATTATCTTAACACATAACCCCGTTCGAAATTTAAAAGTGATAAATTCATTTGATAAAAAAAACCATAATATTTAGCTTCTATCACACACACATTATAAAACAAAGTTCTCCGCCGCGTCTGCCTGTCTGTCTGTTCGCGATAAACTCAAAAACTACTGCATCGATTTTCATTTTGTTTTCACCAGTGGTTCTCGAGCAAAGTTTTAATATGTAGCTTGTAATGTCTTTCGTATACATTTACTAGAAACCCGCTGCTTCGCTTGCGCTAATCCCAAGCGAAGCAAGGATGAATCGCTAGTTAAATGACGATCGCATAAAATACATTTCTCTATTTATCACATTAAAAAGTAGGTGCCTAATTACTACACAAATATTTATGTAACAGGTTCTGCTAATAATCATTATTAGGTATAACTAGGTATATTTGGGTATATAATTCATTTCAATAAATGTATGTAAGTATGTTCGTTGAACTTTTGTACACCCACATATAAATACGCATGCAGTTATGACGCTGCATTCAATAGGTATATCTATCGCAATAAGATAAAACCATTGGCATTATTAATAAATCAAGCTGCTTTAGCGTTCTGTTTTCAAAAACCTTGACTTAGATACGCGCTGAATAAAATTCGTGCAAGTTTTAATCGCTCTTTCAACACAACGGCACAATTCATAAATAGAAAAAAGTTTTAGTTAGTACAAATAAGTATTTAGGTAATTTTAATATAGAAAAATACGTTGGTATTTTGTAAAAATATGTTTCGTTTTACGTTAATTTTAATATTTTTTCAATTCATTGATGCAGCTACGAGTATATTATAGATTACTAGTGGAACCCGCGGCTTCGCTCGCGCTAAATCTAGGGACGATCCCGAGCGAAGTGAGGGTGAGTCGCTTGTTAAGATAAACATTTCCATCATACATTACATATGTATAACTCTAGCGGTTTTGGCAGCGCACGCCAGAATAGCTCGCAGATGGTAGATTTTTTACTACTTACTTGATACTTATCGTCATATTTTGGACAATTCACACAATATCTTTATAAATTGTAGCCTATGTGTTATTCTGATGTATAAGCTATATTATTGTAAAGTTTCATTAAAATCCATTCAGTAGTTATTACGTGAAAGAGTAACAAACATCCATACATCCATACATCCATACATCCATACATCCATACTTACAAACTTTCGCGTTTATAATATTAGTATAGATTAGAGGACGTGATAATGGTTTCGATGGAATATCATTTTTATTTTTTTAATTCGCAGTCCGTCTAAACGGATAACACATCAATCTTTCCCGAGCCAAACACCGAATCTACTACAGCTTGTAATTCATTAAAAAATCCCGTATGTGGAGTTGACTGAGATATAATCATAATGTGTCGTGACCACTGAGATTGGTCCGCTCCGTACCGAATACGTAATTTTTAAAACGTTTTTATGTAGGTACCCACAACCACCACACACACACACACACATTTGTAATGTAAATAGAGTTAGTTATAAGTATATATACAAAATTATACATGTTGTTTTGATGGTACGCACAAGATGGCATATTAAAGGGTCTAAACCGCTTGGAATAAAGTACTTTGGATGTCGGGTAAATGTGTTACATATTCGAATTGGTTCTCCATACTTTGCTGGAAGTCAATTAATAATTTCTGCATGAACTAATCGGTTATCCTGGTCACCAAAATTATTAACTCTGATAGGCATAAATATACTTAATGGCAAAAATGCCTCATCAAAGTAATCGTTTTATAATATGCTACTTACATAACATATTCTATAGCGTCGCAATGCACTGTGCACACAAATTTCGTAACCGATAATAATGTTTTATATAACAGACACTGAAGATGATAATGATGTTGTTATAACTCATGCAATAAAAGATTGAATATCTAGCTGATATTACAAAAAATACTTAGATTGTATATTAATTTGTTTGTCATGAACGCTTTCAGTTTTCAGAGCTAATTACGACGAATTTGACTTAAGAAATCGCCATACCAGATTATGTTACTCCCTAGTTGAGAAGTTTATTTTTTAAATTTATAATACCTATTGAATTATGATTAATTATGATCCTGATTCTCAGCATACCCTGATAGTGATTCGCAAAATCAAAACTGATTCATTCGAATTTATGAATTCGATCATAAACACATTTTTTAAAGGAACGAATGAGATGCACGGGTTGCATAAAAGCCAGGCTCAAACTAAAGGCTGATGCTAGTCGTCTGCTAGTTGGACGAGTAAAATAATTTAGTCGTCCAACAATTGTTGGATGACTAAATTATTTTAAAGGCTGTTGCTAGTCATCCGATAATCGTATTAATAAAAAATATATTATTCGTCCGACTATAGTCGGTTTGTACGAATATCTATCACTTCTTTGATTTCTAATATAAAATAAGCGATTTTTATGTGCAGGATATACCTATGCCAAAAATAAAAAAAAAATAACCCTAACCTACCGAGCTGATAATTTATTATTTAGATCCCACCCACTTTTAATAAGTCCAAGAATTTTTATATGTAAAAGAGCTGGCTCTATAGAGTCGTCCTATGAAATTTACGTTACTAACACTCCCTGAGAGTATGTACCTACATCAAAACAATGTACAAGAAAATGGTATTTTGTAAAAGTACTACAGAAACGTCCGCAATTGCATTCACGAGTATGTTAAAACTTAAAAATCAAATTGATTTCTCTTTGAGCCATTTAAGAAGCAAAAAAGTCTCAGTCGCGATATATCAAACACCAATTGTCGGACGAATAATATTTAATTTATTCGTCCGCTTATCGGATGACTAGACACTTCGCTCAAACTAAATAGAAATAATTATTGATAATTGGTAACGAATATCTTACAATCAAGTATTATGTGAAATGTTAATAAAAAACAACAAGCCTCGTGTCGAACTTACGTATTTATTTTATGACTTGTCCTCTATATTTACGGAGATCGCGAGATCGATTATCATGAGTAGAGAGAGAGAGAGACTTTAGTAGGGATAGTTAACGTACTTTCCATGTCTAGTTAAGTAGACACACGCCTTGAGGCTCGTCGGATCAG
The DNA here is from genome assembly GCA_905231865.2 of Boloria selene. Lineage (NCBI taxonomy): Eukaryota > Metazoa > Arthropoda > Insecta > Lepidoptera > Nymphalidae > Boloria > Boloria selene. Next base: position 8,931,600 of record HG993133.1, read on the forward strand.
GCTCACCAGTAACCAGTTAAAAAGGTTATTTGTGGAATATAATATCATCATAACGAATGTAACGAACGAAACGAATGTATGAAAAAATATGGCACAAATGTAAAATAAAGTAACCAGGCAATAATTAAAATTCATCAATAAAATTCTTTATTTTTTTTTATATGCAACTATAGTAAGGGTATAAGCATATTATTATAATACATTCCACCTTATTGAATGTTTTGTTATTTCCAGTGGAAAACAAGTTAGGCCTGCCACCTCCGTATGAACAATTGCCACCCAATCCAGCTCCACCACCGTCATACTTCGCGGACCAACCATCTGCACCTGTAGCTCCTCCTCGCACAGTCGTGGTAACTGCCACTCCAGGAAATCCCTCAACCCCCATAAAATTAGGCCCAGGGCCCACTGGAACTATGTGCCCTACGTGCAGCAAGTCAATAGTATCAAGAGTCGATTACGTTTCCAATAACAGAACACATATCATATCAGCAGCTCTTTGCGTAATCGCAGGGTAAGTATTTTTTATATTACTGGTTAGTTTTAATTGAATTACTACAATAATATACACACATACACACACGCACACACACAAAAGGACGCGCGAACGTGGTCGCACGCACGCACGCACCAAGCAAAGAAATACCTACACTAAGCATAAATTGCTTTTAAAATATAAAAACATATGTGAATATCGTTATGACGTCATTGGGGGCACACCAGACACACAGGAAATGGCAAATTTAAAAAACATGTAGTTGTTTTATTTTTAATTACTCAGTATTTATCCTCATTTGAATCGAACACTTTATTAAATTAAAAGGTTTCATTCATTCTTCGAAATCTACATATTTAGTTCTGCAGTCGTGTACAAAAAAATGTATGAAAAAGTATATTAGTATTATAGTTTCTTTTATGAATGTTTTATCTATTTAGTTTACTTAATTTTTCTCCATTTTTTTTACAACCATGAATCTCTAAGAATTAAAAAATAATGTTTTGCTTTCAGGTGCTGTTGTGGATGTTTCGTGCCCTACTGTATGAAGTCATGCAAAACTGCAAACCATTACTGTCCACAATGTAGCGCTTTCATAGGTTCTCACGTACAATCTTAACACCTACTACGTCTGTGATCTGAATATTGTTTAGCTTTAAACTTTACTTAAACTAGAATAAATCTATTAAACATATGGAAAATATTTAAAAAGGGTTAGTTTTAATGCAATACAGAATATTGTAAAGCGGCTAACAATATAGTAAAGCAATGGCGCTTGGGAAATCGAATGGACCGGGTTAAAATTTATGGTTTCACACCTACATTTTTATATAGTGAGTGAATTAATTCCAATTTGATTGCCACTTATCTGAGAGAACTTAGCAAATTTTACAAAGATATCTATAGTCCACGAACCTGCAAGTCGGACGTTAATAAGGCTTCATGAAATAAAAGTTATTCTTATTTCTATACTCATATTAATTCATAGGATATGTGTATCTCAAATAAATACTTCAGTACTCGTACATTTAAGGAATAATCTCAGTCTAGGTGTTAACAAATCATTCAGTAGGTAAGGAAACGCTATTTATGATTAAATGACTATGTTTTAGTAGATTCGGAGTTCATAGTCTGCATAGATATCCTTAATAATATTATATATGTCACGTAGGTATTTTAAATGTTTCCTTTATTTACTTCTTACAATCCCAAGGTTTTAAATATATAGAATAAAGATTTAAAAAGGGTGAGTAAAATAATTTGATAAAAGATCGAATTAATTCTCTATATTTATTTATTATTTTTAACATTAAATAATATATTCAATTGTATGCATAAATGTGCTTAGTACAAAATTAATATCTACTACATATGTTAAAGAACTTATGTAAATACTATTTCAACTGTTCTGTGATACTTTTCTATTATATGTGTCAAAATATTTATACATAAAAAATCTTCTTTTTATAATTAGTTTTACATTAAATTCTCATTTTAAGCAGTTTTATTATTTCTCTCTGAACTAAGCTAAACACTGTAAATTGGTGTTTAAGTCAATGTGCTCGTCCAATGTTCGTCCTGCTGCTTTATTTTCATAAATGGGCTCTACTCACTTTTGAATATCACTACATAGTATAAAACAAAGTCGCTTTCTCTGTCCCTATATCCCTATGTATACTTCAATCTTTAAAACTATGCAACGGATTTTGATGCGTTTTTTTTTAATAGATGGAGTGATTCGAGACGAAGGTTTATATGCATAACTAGCGGAACCCGCGGCTTTGCCTGTGCTAAATCTAGGGAAGAGCCCGAGCGAAGCGAGGGCGAGTCGCTAGTGTCAAATATTATATTTTACCCAAATATTCATCAGTTATCAGGCAGTGCCTATCCGTAATTATATATTTATTAGACAAAAGAGCGACTTTCCTATATTTCAATTAGTTAAGTGGTAGAGAAAATTGGCCCTTTTCACAGAATAATTTTTATTTTTTTTATTCAAATTTTAATAATAAGTAGCTATGGAAATTCTGTCATTTAGTTTAGGCGACACGCTAGCGAATATTACGAATTGAAAAAGTGTACAAAATTGTAGTTAGTTTACAATGTAACTAAATATAAACTGTCCTACTACACGCACATAATGTATCTACCGAACATCTTATATGATTATATTGAATTTTTTCAGTGTACATAAAAGGTACATAGTCTATTTAGAAATTACAATAAAGATTTTCTTGTATAAACTCCCAAATATCGATGACAGTTAGGACAATAATGTTCCACATTCCTCCATCGTTTTGTCACATATGGTAATATACAACAGCACAACCACCTGAAAAATGGAAATAGGTTTAAAATTATGTTCGTACACTATTTTATCTCCAAACTCTAGGTTCAGAGTTTTACATTTTAAAAAAGTAATTTAATGGGATGCATATACCTACTACTTATGAACAGGAATGATGCAAGGATGGAAAATATACTTATAAACAGTTTTATCTAAAACCTACAAAACGAACCTACTTCTATCAAAACTTCTTAGCCTTAAATCCTTTTAACTGAAGCTAGACATAAAAAAGGGTTATGTGTATGACCTAAATGGACACATTTTATATGTTTCTACCTATACCTAATTGTTTTTTTATTGTTGGGAAATGCATTTCGGATACCACCTGTAGGAAACGGGTGGTTATGTGGAGCTTACTGCCTGGCCTAGAAAAGTCAGTACTATCCACTAAAACCCAACCAAGCAGGCGTCGCAGAGGACATACCCATACCCATTCAACCACGACGCCCCGACTGCCGAAGCGACTATCCACTCTGCTACGAGAGATGTACCTTGCAACGCACATGACACACCGCCCACTGAAGTGGGCCACCTTATTTTGCACTTCTTGGATTCGAGCCCGGCCGAATTGCCGGGCGCTACTGAGCCTCCTCACCACGACAAGGTGAACACATTAAGGGGCACAACTATTATAATCCTTTGTCAAAACCTGTTATGGTTTAAATTATTTTTACGCAGTTAGTCGGTTTATTTTGTGTCTATCCTAACAGCCATGTAAGGTAGGTATGAACTTGAAATCCCAGAAGCGTGTTCCTCATATAATATGAGATGATGTGTGAATCTATACTAATAAAGAGTTTATTAAATAAAGTGAGTTTGTGTGTATGGTTGAACACGATAATCTCAGAACTACTGGTACGAATGAAAAATTATTTTTGTGTTGGATATACCGTTTATCGAGGAAGGTTATAGGATAGGTTGGTTAAAGGTAGGTACATCACGCTACGACCAACAGGAGCGGAGCATCAATGAAAAATGTTGCTAAAACGGGAGAAAAATATTTCTTTTGATTTTTAGGCTTGAGAACGCGAGCGGAGCCGCGGAAAAGGCTAGTACGTAAATAAATAAACTGTTATTAGAAAAGCCAGATAAACGATGATCAGTGTAGCATTCATCAAAATTAACAGAAGAAAAAATTTACAAAACATTACATAAATAAAAGGGAGAATGTTACCTACATACATTTATACTCGTAAGTAATTAAAATATTTCACTAAAGCCTCAACGAAAACCCTTTTCGTATTCCTAAACAAATTATACTAAAATTGTCTAATATCTAGACAATAATACTTGGCTTTAAAATTATTTAAAGAACAAGTTTCCGCATAGGTACACAAATTTTATTATTTTTATTTTCTTTACATAGCTTTTATGAGTCTTAAAAATCAATCTAACTTAATTATGTACATAGGTAAGAATTCTTATTATACAAAACTAAACACCCACGCTCGCTCAGCTTGAAAACGTCCCTACTCTCTAGACATAGGTACGTTATAACCGATTACATACATATTGATTGTATAAAAGCAAAAAGTGACTAGGTATGTCATTTAGATTTTTCAATAAATATTCAATTTACAGATTCGACTAAGTTAGAATTTCACAGTACATAATATGTATAAAGTACTACCGATTCATCCTCGCTTCGCTCGGGTTCGTCCCTAGATACATTTTAACGCTTAGTTTCGGCTTTCTCCGAAAAGAGATATTTTCCCGGAGTAAAGAGAACCCTATATGTTGAAGTTATCATCATCCCAAATTTCATCAAAATCGCTGAAGTGGTTTTCACGTGATGCGGTTATAGACGGCCTCTTCGTCGATAATAATGACGATAGGTATATCAATTTAAAGATTTTGAAATATGCAATGTTCGAATTCGACTCAGAATTTTATTAAATGTATCTATAGCTAGATAGATTTAACACCATGTAGTACCTATAATATACAGTTAATGAGCTAGAAGCCAAGGCTAATTAGATCTTAGACATGCTAAATTGCTAATTAAAACTCTTTACACTGCATACTGCATACCTAAGTATACCTATTCAAAATCATACCTACTTTTAATAGTTTTCACTTTTTACAATTATTAAAAATATTATAAACAAGAAATGTACTATACATATGTATATAGATAATATATAATTCTAACTTAGTCGAATCTAAACAATACATACCTATTTTTTGGAAATTCTTATTGTAATAATCATTATTATCGATACATAGGCCCAATCCATAGTTTTTAAAATGATTGTTATCTCTCTATCTGTGTGTTAACATAGAAGAATTGTTACTGTTAGGAAATATCTTATCTGCGAGAAATCTATATTAACTATTACATCGTATCTAGGCCCTAGGTAGACCAGAGAGAATATCCTTCCTCTGATCGGGCCTAGGGACGACCTAAACCTAGGCTCTAGCTCTCGCTCTAGCTCTAGCTACGATAAGTATAAATATTATTTTTTAAACTATAACTAATTTGTAATTACCTACTTCTTATACTACACTATAATTATACTATATACACATCTGACGGGATGCTTATCTTAAAATAATTAGTAAAAAATAACTGTAAACCAGTGACTTACCAGAAAAATATACCAAGTACTAAAGCGAGAATATGAGTTATGGTAGTATTTCTGTAATTGGCTTTAGTCATTATGTCTTCTTGGCAATAGGGACATCGCATGCCTACAGGCTCGGAGCCTACCCGCAATAAGTCCATTTCGATGCACGTATCATTATTCTGTGTGATTTGCTGATACGAATTGTTTTCCACTAAAATATAATCAAACGTGCTAATTATTCGAATGAATAACTTAACAAAATTTTATAGAAATAAATACCGAGGTAAAAAGTTTACTTTATTAACTAATACATTTATCTAAATTTAAAATATAAAAGCGAAAGGTCGCTCACTCATCACGAAATATCGTAAACCACTGAATATATAAAGATGACATTTATTTTGGCAGGGAGGTAGTTTAAAGCATGGATAAATAATAAAAGTTTATAGTTAACACACGCCCATTAAGAACGGATTTTGCGATAGAGTTGGATAAAAGAGGTCTAAGGAATAAGGGCTCTCGCAAGTTTGTATTCAGAAAGTCCTTCAATTGCGCTACAAACTTGAAATTTGGGAACACCTAGAGACGAACCCGAGCTAAGCGGGGGTAAGTCGCTAGTATGGTAGGTAGGTATATAGGAAGTCTCGTCTAGAAGACGACGAAGATACAACTCATTATGCTGCGCCTATGTTTTAGTTACAATATGTGTGAAGACTAGGCATAGGAGTGGAAAAAAAAGTAAAATAATTTTATTCTAGTAAAAATTACTCATCAAGTACACCCGGTTATTTGAACCAAGGACACCAACTACAGTAATTCAAGGTGACTTAACGTTACGCAATAGATATAGCGATAATAAAAAATAATATAGTAAAACTAAGCATGGCACTAGTAAACTAAAGCCACTGAGCACACAGCTACTTTAGGCGCCGAAAATGAATTTGTCACTTAGGCTCTTGCAATGTTAATATATTTAACTACCAATGCTAAGCCAGCACATTCTAGCAATTAACTAATTACTTACTAACACACGATTTTTACATTTTAATATGTGACACCCGTCGTTAATTTTAGTATTTACTGAAATAACATGGGCTAATATTATCTATATTTCATGGACTTTCATGCTTATGTAGTACTAGATATGTATACCTATACGTTTATAAATCGATATTAACTTAATAATGCTACAAAATTGCTTTTTGATCATTGGGACTTGGGACTATAGATGTTTCATATTAATTTGACCAATTACAATAGAGATTACAATATTAAAATGTATTTATATCTAATACTTAATGCAAAAGAAATATATTTTTCTTAGCTCTACAAATAAGATCTCTACTTACTTGTTTTTTAACGATATACGTACACTTATTTTAGTCACAACAACAGTAAGTCATTGATAAGTTAATTCATCTATTGCAAGAGATACTATAATATATTACTTTTAATACATGTTCACTCTATTTTTAAATCAGATACAGTAAACAGCATTAGCCCTTAATTGCTTTAACTTACGTCGAATAATACCGCTCTACTTACTATTTGTCAATAACATGATAACACATAACAATTCGATATCCAATGGTTATCATATACCTACAGAGATAAGAGAATGGATAAAATGCAAATAGCTTAATCTAATAAGTACTACACTTTCAATCTCTATTACACTATAAATATTATGTACATTTATAATTTCAAAAACTGGCTTTAGCTTCCAAAGATATCTCTTTCAGAAAATATACCTATATAAATTTAAATAAAACAATGTGTTTTACTGTTATGATTTCAATTTTCGGCGATAACTACACAATATTTGAAATCTGTTTTTACTAAAGTGACGTTGTTTATAAACGACAACAAAAACTGAACTGTGTACAAAAATATTGTCAGTACATTTCAGTTTAAAGCCTGCCCTAGGGTAGAGTGTAAGTAGTAGCGCTATTCGCCAGATGACTAGGTGCGCTGAATTATACCAAATGAATAAAATATGTGTAATAATATAACGAAAACTTAGAGAACTTAGATTTAATCAATCAATAAAAAATAACACTATAAAAATAATCATCTATCTCTTATTCCGGGTTAAAATCAACGCAATAGGTACCTACGTATTCTACGTAAAACCCTCAATTTTGATTGTACATTTGCAATAATGGTTAACGAATAACGATAGAAAGTTCCATGTTCAGAAATGAGAAATATTTTTAACATAAAAACATAATATCAGATATAACATGGGAGTTGGGGTTACAATCGTTTGGCAGGAGTTGGCGAGTGAAACTTATATATACGGTAGGGGTTTATTGACTGATTATAATCATAACACTAATAACACAACTAACACAAGGTAATTAATATTTTTGGAGAAAATTAATAAAAAGAACTTAACGTTAGAGAGAAGGATAACCAATAGGATTTTGTATGTGTGAGACATAGACGTAATCATTATGTCAAAAATGTATCGAATTACTGAAATATCATTGTCAACTATCCTAACGACGCCATATTTTGTTCTGCGTTTCTATTGGCATGTGTGAAATAGCGATGTGTCAACTCGGTTTGCTAACCCGGGTCAACTCGAGTTAGCGTCGCGCCGAGTCAGCTCGAGTTCGACCGATCGTAACTCGGGTTGGACACCGTGCGATACCGAACCTCGTCTCGCTTGGAACTTAGTTTCATACTTCATATACGAAACGAAGTTTGCTTTCCGACGGAAGCCAACTCGGGTTGCTTACGAATCTTTGCGCGCAATTGACGTCCATTAGAAATAGTAGCGAGTCTACAAAAATGTACTTTTACTATTGACTACTATAACAGACTATAATATATAATATATTGTTCTCTGTGTAATATACATATAATCAAATTCTAAAATACTGAATCTTTTTGAAGTGAAACTTCTTTAAAATCGATGTGATTTCAAACTCGATTAAACGAAAAAATAAGTCCATAGTACCAGGCGCTCAGAGACGGGGAAGAGTTAGCTTATTTTAAATTCAAGTTGTTTTTGTTTTTTAAATTTATCCCCAATAGGGAAAGGCAAAGGACTATAGTCCATACAGCCTAGTCTAAATTTTAAATTCAAGTTTTACTTCTGACATGTGTACTTTCTCTTTGCTTTGTACACACGGACTTTTTTTTATATTAAATATGTTTTGTATGTATTATTGAAATAGTTATATATTATTCATACAGAAGCCGAATTTATAAATTTCAGAATTACAAAGCAAAGTACTAGACTCGTTTTGATTAATTAATTTTTCATGCAATAAAAACATTTAATAGGTAGCAAATTTTTTATACAATTGGTTACATTATTATTGAGGTTTGAAATATAGTTTAAGTTACTCATGGATAATGTAGCATTCGAATGGTAAAAAAAAAATTCGTAATCTGTCTAGTAGTTTTTGAATGCATATTTTTATTATTTGTTACAAACATTATATTATTGGTATATTAGCGTTGTAAAGTATAGATAAGTATAAAATATAGTATTGTAAATTGTGAAGACTTAATTGGTATAATATGTTATTTTTTTTCTCGTTTTATATGTAACTAAATACCGTTTGTCTTCCGAATAATATATAAATAAATAGTATAGAAGTAAAGATATGACCCGTTTCGATGTGCATAAGTTAAAATAAATTAAACGATTTTCATATTTTTTAGTAAAATAAAAGTAGCCTTAGTTACTCTTTATAACATTAGCTGTCTGCGAGTGAAAGTCCTATTAAAAACAGTTCAGCTATTTCAGAGATTAGCCGGAACAAACAGACAGTCAAAAATTTTAAAAGTTATTTTTTTGATGTACTAATTACTGTATAAATTTTCGTATGCATTTAGTGAAAAGTTTTTAATTTGAAATTAAAAACAGACACTTCAATTTTATTTATAAGTAGGTACTAATACTAAGGAATATAGAATAAGGAATATAGAATATAGACCTTATGTTCATTCGACAGTTCCAACCTATATTTTATTTAAGTACTGTTAGACACTTATTAATTTCTATTCTTATATTATCATCGATATTTGTTATTTTTTGACGTGTTTATAAAATCTACGTGATGCGGATACATGATTAAAAAATGTTTAGAAATCTAAGAAGTTATGAATACCTAAGAATACTACAATCTGACATTGATGTTTAGGTTTTATGAATGATGTACCCTATCGAATAGAAATAGATATATTTACTAAATGGTATCGAATTATCTTAGACCTAGACAATAAGAAATAAATAAAGTTAGGGATCTTGATGTTTGCTATTATGGATTCTGAAACGAAAAAATGACATGTTAATTAATCTGTTTTGACTTGTTTTAAAATGCTCAATGTTATCTACGTTAATACGAGCGAATTTAAATCTGTATATTTGCTTTAAGAACTCTGACAACTCCTTAGATCAAAGGACAAATCTTTGCGATATAGATTACGGTTGTTTCAAGTGCCAGAACCTCTTGGGTTAATATTTCTACACAACATTGAACTACAAAACATTGAAAAATGTGGTAGAATCGCCTAACATACTATATAAGATTGGATTACATTACAAATTGCGGTCTTTTAAGAAAAATTAACAGCTTTGTACAGCTAAGCAGCTAAGTATGTATCAAGTGTAAAATATAAAAAATTTAAAAATATACTTTATATATGTATTACTAATTATGCATTGTAGTGCATGCTTTTAATTTAGAATTATGTATACAAAAAGATATTGTTTAGTTTTAATAGTTAAGTGTGTGTTTGTATCTACTCTAGTTACTAAGCATCACTACATAGTCTCAGACCAAATAAAAAATACTACTTTTTATTTGGTCTGAGTACATAGTATAAAACAAAGTCGCTTTCTCTGTCCCTATATCCCTATGTATGCTTAAATCTTTAAAACTACGCAACGGATTTAGATGCGGTTTTTTAATAGATAGATTGATTCAAGAGGAAGGTTTATATGCATAACTAGCGGAACCCGCGGCTTTGCCTGTGCCTGTGAGTGAAGCGAGGGCGAGTCGCTAGTTATTTAATAAACAAATATTGTATGTAATCTAAAGTGATTTTACGGAAATAAGATATTTTGGTGCAGTAAAAGTAACTATTAAATATGTTGACCCGGATAACCAATTATCAGCATACTGGATTTTACCAAAATCTGTCCAGCAGTTTTCTCGTAATGCGGATACATACAGAAAAAAAGACAGACTGGAAGAAACGCAGACAAAAATTTGAAAAACCGTAGAATCGTCCTCAATATCGTTAAAAAAAATCGTTAAATGTTTGTTGATTTAACTTCGAATTTTATTATAAGAAAAGATAATAATATAACAAACGCCTCATTTGACTTCATTTTAATACTAATTATATATTTTAAAAGATTTTTTTAATTAATGTAATCAATTATCAATAGCCATACATATAAAGAAAGAAATAGATCTATTGAACTCGAAATAAAATGAAACAATGTAGGTATAAACTAAAATCATACCAGTTATCATGCTAACTCGAGTTAACTCGAGTTGACCCGGGTTACCATGATTCGAACTCGGGCTAACTCGAGTTAGCTAGATCCCGAGTTGGCCCATCTATAGTGTGAAAGTGCTTTCGTCATAAATAACAATTTTTTTTTTCGACTTGGATAACATTACTTCAATCTTAATCAAATTCAAATATTAATTTTTTTTCGTTCTTTCTAAATAGGTTAGGTTAGGTTAGATATATGACCACAACGCAAGTGAGCGAAGCGAGTGTGCCGCGGCAGCGACCGAGTGCTACATTCAAAGTCTATTTTCTCAGGAACTATGAATTAACTTGTAATGGGAGTAGTATAGGGATAATAGTGAGCATCTCCCCTACCCATCCACTCTGCTTGCATGTTAGGTACTTCTTCTTCTGTCACTTTTTCAGGGAAAATAAACTCGCCTTTTCTTTTTTGTTAATTAGTGTTTCAAAACTTTTTAAAGCAAAGTATTTTAGTATTGTCATATGAAAATAACTTATTTTATATTTTAACTTAAATACCATAAACTAGAATGGAAGTGATGATTGTATATCTGTATTGAAACAGTCTTGTTTGACATTTTTAGTCAGCTTGACATTTTATGGTTGACACATGACATTTTCTGACTTATTATTATTTATGGAGTCAAATCAAATATTTTCATATCCAAGTTTAGATTACTAGAACATAATTAATAAGCTTATTTAGTCCTTTTAGTAACGTTTCCTACTGATATTAATCAACTTTTAACTTCAACCTTAAAAAAATACTTATTTTATATAAATTTTTCGAAATGGATGTAGATTTACTAAGACCGGGCACTGTGCCTATATCCCCTGACACAGTTTTTTGGTTTGAATTTTTATTAGACCCAAATTTATTGAAGAAACATTTAAGTAAACCTTACCCAGGTCAGACAAAGATCATATACGTCTTAATTTAACCAATCAATGTATGTAACTATTTACTATAACAGATTTGTTTTAATAGATCCATCAGCATGTGATTTAATAGAAGAATTCCTGACGGTAGACATTAAGAATGCCAACTCGAAACCAACAAGTGAACGTGTGGTTGATGTTGATGCACCTCCAAGTCCTCCATCAGCAAGCTCTCCTACATTACAGTTCACACGCAAACAACTTGCTTTAAAAATTCTTGCATTAAAAGTTGCATCAACATTAAACTGGAATTTAGGTATGTAGTAGTCTAAATCAATTAATCTATGATGAAATAATAATGAAGAATAGTATATACCTACATATTAAATAATTTATAATATTTTAGATATATTTGAAACTAAACTTCCTCCACAAACTCAACAACATCTAATGCAAGATCTGGTTTTTATGGCCACAGATACAGCTTTTGCAGTACCACCACAGGTAGAAAAAATATTCTCATAGATCTCACTTAAAATTGTTTTATACATAGGAAAACATGAAATATGTACATATTATAAAACAAATATATACTTTTTTTATATTATCAACTGATATCTAATCCTTACAATGCTGTTATACATGTTAGGTACATTTTTTAAATTCTGATATCAAAAACAACTTATGCAATTTTTTGTACAGGAAACACCACCAGAGCTCTTACAAAAACCACAGGCACAATTTGCCCTCACTTTATACCATAGATGGGTGCTAAGATTTCCAGTCAAAGCTGCTCTTTACTCAAAATCACCAAAAATGCCTTTTGTTCATATGTAAGTAAATTCTTATGAGCAATATGCATCTATACTAGATAGATGTGGTAGTCGCAATGTACAGAACTGATTCTAAAGATAGTACTACCACAGATAACATAACACTATACAAGTACAGATGCAGCATCCCAAACAAAGAAATTGAACAGCATTAATTCAGACAATTCTTATGGCTTTTTTGTTTGCTTGAGTTGAATAATAGATGTTATAAATTTGCAAATAGTTACACTGTTTTATTTTATAAAAATGTGCACACATACTAATTATAAATTATAATCACTCTTTCTAGGCCTGGTATGCAAGCAGAAAGTAATTACAACCCGATGAATCAAAATTTTGAAAAAATTTTGCGTATGTGCGAAGCATCACGTATGCAAAGTATTAGGTATCTGGACAGTGTGTTATCATTCTACAATACTACACTAGATCGTAGGGAACCCCGTACAATCAAAATACCTGTAATGGAAGCATTTGCTTTTCTCACAGAAGATTCTGATGAACTAAATCACAATTGGAAAGCTGGAGACATTCTCATAAGCCAATATGAACTAGCTATGCAAATACATTTCGATTTATGCTACAACTACTTCTTTTACGGTCAGCATGATTTAGCCAAACAACATATTCTGGGGTGTAGGGAAAATTCGGACCTTTTAGAAAAAGAAATATCAATCTCTGGTTATGGCATACACAAAACTATGCCATGGGGTAATTTCTACTATGCAAGCATGACTAAAGATGACATTTTAGGTTACATAAGGGCATTGAATCTAGGTTACGAAGTTTTGAATGAGGAACCAACACTCTTACAAAAACTTCAAGAATCAATAGCTAACCATTACACAGGAATCATAGCTATTTTACAGGCGGACAATCTGGTGCGAGAAATACCAATGGTTCATAGAGAGGTTGTAGAGCTTGATATTCAAGGCTCAGCCTCAAGCGGAGCCTTCACAGTTGCTAGGGATCTATTAAATCGAGTTTCAGCCCTTAATGCAGTTAGATACGCTCTTGAAGGGGGAATACCCTCCACACATCCTGACTTTTTGAACAAATTCAAAAGTTTTGGCGTCAAGTTTTTCGATTTACTATTTTGGGCACTAGCTCCGGTATTAATGTCCAAACTCTCTGATGATGACTGGGAGAATCTTAAAATGTTTTTTCTCCATCTAGCTACATCACAGTGCAAAATTCCCATTGAAAAAATAGATGAATACTTAAAAAAATATGTCGGCGAATCAGCAGAAATTATAAGAAAAAGATTAATATCTAACGAGCATCTGAGTCAAATATTAAATGATCCAAATAACATTGACGACGAAAACATAGATCTTCCAAGAGAACTTTTAACTGATGACTGGGAAACGCCCGATTTCGAATTCAAGCCTGTACCTGAGTTGGAAATGGGTAAATTGAAAAAGCGTTTAATTGAGGCATCGACAGCGGACGATGTGCGTATGTGCTTAGTGAAGTTAGCCACAATGGCGCCAACTTCACCTTTATGGAAACTCAGTCCTTCATGGAAACCACCTGGTGGCTTAGAAACTGCCCTGATTTCCTTGCCCCGAGGATTTTTGCAAGACTTTGGATATGTAGTATCGGGTGCGGCTAGAGCTCGGGCAGAGGCAGGGTGTGCGCGAACAGCTTTATCCCTACTTTCTGTGTTAGAAGGGGAAGCAAGAAGTCAATTGGGTGGCGGATCAGACCCTACATTGTACCGACTTTGTCGCCATTTATCCTGGGAAGTGCTGTTACTTCAAGTGAATGTAGTACTATCTGAGTGGCCTCATCATCGCATCAATTTGACGGTCCTAGCTAATAAATGCAAAGCATGTATAGCTGCGGCTACATCTGGTGACAGTATTGTTCCTCGACCTCAAGTAAGCCAATCAATAAATATGCATATTTTTTCCTAAATAGATAACAATCATAATAGTCACATTCAATTAAATTGTTCCCAATAGCTTAAAATTCTCTCGTTGATTTTTCATACATAAATCTTTTTACTATGAATACGTTTACCAGTAGTTTAAACAATATAATGCAATAAATGAATATAAAAATTACTTAAACTATTTCAATAGGTCATTGAAGCATGTTGGATTGGCTTAGTGAATGCTTGCGAATGGGAAGGAGCGGGTGTAGTGAATGGACCAGGAGAGGCTGCCGCGGCTCTGTGTGCTGCTTGCTTTGAGTTGCAAAGAGGAAAAGGTGTTAGAAAGTTTCCTAGGCCACTTTGGGACTATGGTAAGTAGGAATCAATATAAATTGGGAAGATTTATGTATATTTTGATATATATAATATTTGCAGCGTTGAACAGCAAATGCACATCATACTTAAACATAAAATCAACTATTCTCTATATCGTAATTTCAGCACTTTCAATATATAGCAACGGATCAAACGGAGCTGTTAAACGGTCAGCCGGCGGGGCGCCTTCACATTCAAGGGACACAAACGCGGCTGAAGCACGTAACGCCTTCAATGCATTTCTTTCCACTCTTCGGGAACCTCTCGCAGTCAGTGTGATGATGTCCCTGCTTGCTAGAATCCATAACCTTCTTATAGACGATAGCTCTTTGGAACTGGTTGTAGAATATACAAACCTTTGGCCATCCAATATATCCAATATAAACAATTACAACATAAAGCACATATTGGAGACTTTGACAGATTTATTGGAAAGGAGTTTGAAGTTGTATCCATATAATACGTCGTGGTAAGTGAAGCACTATTTTGTGTAATATTAGCGAAATGACTTTGGTTAATCTTGGTCCCACATATCACGTCCCTTTTTCAGCGTGCATTAATCTATTACAATTTATATACAATCACATTAAGTATTATAAAATCGAAAGTGATGGTTATTGGTTCGACAGAGAGATGTTTGTTAGTCAATTTCGCCTAAACAGCTTAACAGATCCGGATCAAATTTGACACAGACATAGATTATAGTCTAGAATAGCACATTAGAAAGAAATAATTGGTGGCTGACTTTACCCGGTCTAATATAGATATTTCGTGTAAATGGACAACTTAATGTAAACATCCAGGCTGCGTCTCTACGGCGATGTAGAGATGGCATGTGGCAGATGGGCGGCAGCTCTCCGCCGCTACCTGTGCGCGTTGACGGCGGCCACTTGGTACTTCGCCAAGCGCGCGCCAGACGAGGGCGGGCTGGCGCGTCGCGCGGCGCGCTGTTGCCAAGCCCTCGCTGCGCCTACCCAGGCCGTGGCGCTCTGCCAGCTGCCAGACGAACCTGATTACCCTACTGCCTTCAAATGTCTGGCTGAAAAGGTATGTGCCTTCGTCCCTCAGGATGTTCTATGTAGTTCTTGAAATGTAGTAACAGCATACGTGGTACATCTCTAACAGAAGAGTGTTCCATGAGAGCAAACTCCTAGGTTGTGTGGTCTCCTTCAGCAGGCCTGGCGAAAGGGCGTCGTGGGTGAATGCGTAAGCTAACCTGCAACACTCCATTAAGATGGGGAAGGTTCTGTTAGGTTTTAGTGAATAGCCGGTGAGTAACCACCTGTATGCATCACCTGCATGCATATACGTTAATATACTTGTACTTCACAATGTTAGAAAATCAGACCGTCTATTATTAGAATTTGTGATCTGTCATGCGCGTTTGCGGTTTTTAACCGATGCTTGGCAAAGAAACAGTCATATGGCAACATCATTTCCATTATAAATGACAAACTAGTTACTATGACGAATTGTAAACATAACTCTTTAATTTACAGACGGGTAACGCAGCAGATGCAATGGATGGGTACTATGGGTGTCTATGGGACGGCACTCTTCTAGAGGTGGCAGTAGCCATGCACGCGAGGAGGGGGGAGGGCGGGAGACGCGCACGCGCAGTCAAGGCGGCCGGCGCCCTGGAACTAAATGCAAATAACAGTGAGGACATACAAAGAGAAGCTGCAGCAATACGACGTGCTAGGCTCCTGAGGGCACTTACTAACCAATATGTCGCTTAATATAATAAAGTAAATATTTACTGGTTTTTTTTATTTTATTACTAAATAAATAGGTGCTAAGAGGTACTATAGCATAAGGTTAGTTAAAACGAAAATAGATAAATTCATAAACAAATAGAAAAAACTATCCCACACATTTTCCCAAGCTAGCGCTTTTCCGGGGTAGGTACCACTGCCTTGAGTATAATATATTAATAAATAAAAAAAAAACATTTGTGTCTATGGATTTTATTTAACAATAGTTTTAATTACATACACAATCAATGGCATTTTAAAATACGCTTAAATTGACAAGAGATGTAACTTTTAACATGTAAAGTCCACTATTACTACCTGCACTGTCATCATAAATTATTATTAATTATTATAAGACACTCTTTGATAGTCGACATCGTTAACGTTCCCAAGTAAAACTTACATTTGTCACTGTTCAAAGTTTAATCTCACATCTAAAAACGTTTTATGACTTACTTTATAAGCTCCGCTTCATTTTGTTAAAAAGAAAATAGACAGTAGTGTTGTTATAAATAGTATTCATCTGAGACACTGTTATACTATAAAATAAATAAAAAGTCTTTAAGACAATCTTTAGAAATTGCTTTATTGAAACCTGCACTTAATCAGCTAATCCTTACTAATATTATAAATGCGAAAGTGACTCTGTGTGTCTGTCGCGTTTTCACGCCAAAACTACTGAACCAATATTAATTGAAATTTGGTACACAGATAGTCTAGACTCTAGAGTCTTATATGGAAGTATCGTCATTTTTAGAGCTAGAAGCTTGAAACTTATTTTTTTGGCTGTTGATTCAATATAAATAAACTAGCAGAACCGCGGCTTCGCTCGCGAAATTTTAACATAAGATTAAATACTATGGCAAAAGTAATACAATGTCAAAACCATGTTATTTGTATTTTTTTAATTTAGAATTTTCTCATCAACAGGAAATATAATATTAGATCAATTTCCAAAAATATTCTTTTCATTAAAGAGTACTTCTAAATGTTGATTCTAAAGGAATCACAGGTAAGCTCTTAGTAGGTAGATAATGCTGCGCATCTAGATAGTGTTTTACCTACAAAAGTATATTTACACAAAACATTTTCATAATCAAACTTCGTTCAAAAATTTCACCCGTCAGATAGGTACAATTTTTACCATACATTGAAACAAAGAATATACTACTCTCTACCGAGAGCATTGAAAGAAGATAGATCACAGACAATTCAACCTAAATTGTCTGTGACATAGATATAGAGAGAATAACCGTCTCGGTCATCTCGATAGTATTGATAATGACAATTAAATATGTATAATCTATGATTAAATACATAAAAATTATCCATCAATTAGGATGTACCTAAGTTCTTATATTTTATTAGAAAATAAAATTGTATAATTTATATAAATGTTGTAAATCTCGGTACCAAGAATATTGTTTTGGAATTGATGAAAATTATACAAACTTTCAAAACATGCAAAATATAAAGTAGGCCCAAACTAACGGTTAACGTTGGTCTAAATTATGGATTTATAATTACTAGGTATATAAAAATTAATGAGATTATAAATTAAAGTCGGGAAGTGTCGTGGAAGGTTCCCGGTGATCAATTTCGCTCTCTGCCCTTGGCTCACAGTATTGGATTATAAACGTCAACCAACGTACATTGCACATATTGAAGCTCATCGAAGAAAGGCTTACTCTGAGTTCACATTTCTTAGTTCTTAAGACAAAATATTCTTAAAATTTGAACGCCTGGTAGGTTACTTTTGACACGAGTAGGTACCAAATGTAGTCATGCTGATACACACGTACATATGTCTTTACTACATAAACTCCTTAACACTTAATATGATGATGTCGATGAGTCGATATATAATACCTATAGAACACCGTTTTTCGTCAGAAACTTCGTTCCACATACGAAGATTGATAAAAACGTGTCAGATAAATCATAGTAATTTTCATTTATCCTTGTGTGATAAATAAATAGAGACAGAGGTGTAGGCGGTGTAGCTACACCGATAGAGTTCAATCGCAAGAAAATGTTTATTTTTATACAAAACATTTTGACAATTTATAATACATAATTTAATTTTATTTCATTTATATACATAAGATATACAAATAGAAACAAATTAACATGTCATTTAGAATAATCAGTAGAGAACCTGGAAATTACTATAGTGTTAAATTTGATTTATAATAAAGCCCAAAACATTTTCCCTAAAGCTTCATCCCCATAGTGGCTTCAGTGCAGGTTACAAAACTGTAAGATATCGATAGATGACATAAGTAAGTAATAATACCTATAGATAGGTATCTACATATAACCTCTACAATACCAAGGAAATGTCAACATCCAAAAAACGACAAACTGTAATATGCCAAGTATTAGACGAATAGTGATTTGGGTGTAATGCATCGATTTAAGTGCGGCTATTTAGTTTCCAAAACTAAGATCTACAAAATTAATATTTAATTCTACATCGACATTTATTAACAATTCCTGCTATAATCGTCTTACAAACAACAAATAGGTTCTCGATGGTAAAATCACTACAAAATCTCTTTAGTTCCCAAATTCTGCTACGTTTGTTTAGTGTTCACGTTACAATCTATGGCCGTGTCAAAGTTTCGGTATCAAAGACATGTTGATTCTTAATATGTACATAATTGTAAAGAAATAATTCTATTAACGTGTAATAAAATTACACAACAAACGCTTCTAAAGCCAGCATAGCGAGCGACGCCATTGCTGCTACGGCTGGAAGAGTCACGACCCAGGCGAATATAATGTTCCTGAAAAAATATAAATGGAATTTTAAAATTATATTTGTTATTTCATATACATGATATCATTTGATCTTAACATAAATCCTGCAAGGATTGTAAAAATATCAATTTTAATGGCTACCGATTTCTTAAATATAGCGCTACATTCAATTTAAATGACCTTGAATGTTCCTATTTTAAACTACAAATTTTTCCAACATTATAAATTAAAATAGTCCAAAAACCGGACTCGGTCTCATTTATTTGAAGAAAAATATAAAGCATTACCAACCTGAACAAACTCCAATCGACTTTTTTTTCGGAAAAGTACCCAACGCAAACCACAGAACCGACTTTACAATGAGTAGTAGAGATAGGAAGGCCTGCCTTGCTCGCCACTAACACGGTGAGCGCTGCACCCAGCTCGATTGTGAATCCCCTAGAAATAAGTGTTAATATTGTTATTTGGGCTTTTTTATAGTTATACTAGAGCGACTTAAATACCCGAGTGAAATAAGGCTCGGGTTCGTGCCTAGATTTAGCGCGACCGAATATATTATAATAAAGTCAAGTTTTTGTATACAATATACAAATCATATACCAAAAACCTTCGTCGAGAACAATCCTATCCATTAGTGAATACAACATGAACTTCGGTAGCAGCTCTACCGAAGTTCATGTTGTTTTTGAGTTTATCTTGAACAAACAGACAGACAGATAAAAATAAATTAATTTATTAACTGACCGTGGAAGCCTGTTAATATTGTTTTTTATTAAAAAATAATGATTTATAACTAAAATACCTAAAACGTTTAACCGATTTACGAGAATATAAGGCATTTTAAATAAGAAAATCTTTTCGATTGTTTTAACTGGTTCATTTTGATTTTTGGGATCTAGACGTTTCAAACTTTATAGCAATCACGGAAGTCCCTCGCTTTATTCCTCATTAGAAATTGGTTACTAGTATATATTTAACGCTATTATTGACATGAATATAAAGACAATATTTACAATGCACGTGTATTTTGGTAGCTTTACTTTCAAAGGCTCGTATGTATGTAGGTAGGTAGGTGTCAGAAAAAATCTTAGTACTCACGTGTCAGGTGTTATACTGGTAAGGTCTTCACCCACAGTTTGAATGACCCGCCTCCCCCACAGCCACAGGCCCAGAGCTATGCCAACTCCGCCAAACACAAGTATCGCAAGCGGGGTCTCCGCTCGAGCGTGTGCGCCGCCTTCAGAGTACAGCAGCCATAGAGCCACGAGAGGACCAATAGCATTGCTAGGAAGATAAATATTGCATTATAAATTCATGTATTTATAACAAAACTTTGTTTTTGAGCTGATACTTCGTTACTTAGAACAACTGAAGTAATAATATTTATGCCCCATGTACGAGTATGATGGAAAGGGACCGAACCCGTGACCTATGAGGCACTAGGCATAGAATCATTGTTATTATAGAATATGTTATATAACTTAGAAAGACTATCGTAGGTAACTACATAATATGGACATACTGGATACATTCAAGAAACATAATAAGAAAAGCATTGTTTTTAATTATGATGTAGGTACTCGCACAAAATACTTAATTATATGTACTATTGTCAGAAGTACGAGTATATGTCTTATTTCATCACTGAATTGTTTTTATATGTAGATAGTGTCTTAAGCGGCAAGTTTAGCCTAGCAAATTTTATCATTAATATTTTCATTTTTTTAAATACCTGACATCGTTCCCGCCATGCGCAAATGCACCAAAAGTCGCTGTTAAGACTTGTAAGAAGGAGAACAGTCGAAGAGTGTCAGGCGGCGGAGGAGGAGGTGCGGGCGGCGCGGGGCTCGCTCCGCGCAGGAGTGGCGCCGCGCTAGAGTTAGGAGTGATGGCGGCCAGACGCGTGTTACGCATGTCGCATTCTATACTCCATGCGCTGCCACCTTCTGGACCCTGAATTGTGCAGGAAAATCTTGCATTGCCATATCTTATATATAAAATTCTCGTGACACAATTTTCGTTCCCATACTCCTCCGAAACGGCTTGGCCGATTTTCATCAAATTTTGTGAGCATATTGAGTAGGTCTGAGACTCGGCCAACATCTATTTTTCATCCCCCTAAATGTTAAGGGTAGTGCACCCCTAATTTTTATTTTTTAGCCAATTTTTTTTCCTACAGATCAACCCAATGAGGTTGATTAGCAATTAGAAAAATGAACGCGGGTGAAGCCGCGGGTACAGCTAGTAATGTTATAACTTCTTTACTAGTAAATATTGTAGTCTAAGATCGTCACTTACTTTTTTAAACTTTTCGATCTTTTGAAGCATTTTTATAACGGTAAACGGATCGTTCTTAATCCTATGAAAACGAAGTGATAATAAATAAAGTACCTTAATAAATAACATACCTTGTCTAATCTAGGAGGAGGTGTGTCAAACTCTACAGCAGCAGGTTGCGGTTTTAGAGCTGATAAACGTCCAAACTCGGCACGTGCGATGGTATCACATGAATCCCCCAGAAATCCGTTCTTTGAATCGTAACTCTCACCCATACCCACCAACTGGGCAGAATCTAGGCTCTTGCAACAACTTAAAGTCTCGTCTATATATTTAAGTGTATTTATTTGAGGATCTGCGTCAATAAGCTGTAACCGTGATTTATTTGGCGGACTTAAACTTCTAGAAAGTATGCTACAATCGTCCATGGTAGCAAGAAGTGCTCTATTTCTAGCATTCAATTCCTTAACTCCGACGGAACATTTATCTGCGTCGCTTAAGGTCACCATTTCCGCACTCTCAGCTATTGCTTCTAGAAGTTTACCATCCTCTGAGAGTAAAGATGTTGGACGTTGAGGAATGCTGTTTTTAGTGTGTGTTGGTGTGTTAGTAGGTGTAGTTTCTGAAATTGTATTACTAATAATAATATTTTTCTCAAAAATAATTTCTCAAATCTATAGTTAGTATAAAAACGAATTTTACTAAAATAAAATAATGAATCTCAGTTTATATCTAAAAAAATGAAATTAAATAAGTTTTACTTATTACAGATGAAAATATCATTATTAAATCTATTGTGGAATTACTTGAAAACTTGCCATTAGATAATCCAAGGGTAAAATTGACTGGTGGTGGCGTAAGATGACGACGGTAATATGGTACCAGAAAGGCACGGACACATATAGCTCCAAAAGTGCCAAGAACCAAAGTGCCGGACAAGGCTATCCACAATGGTATGTTATCCATTGCTAATACTGAAATAAATAAGTCCATTTCTATTTGCAAAATTAATTATTTTCTAATATTAATTAGACTTTCCTCAGACCAATTCAAGGAAATTTTTAAGGAAAAAAAACTCACAGTCACACTTATAACAGACGCAAACCCGGCCCGCTTCGCCGGGCGCAAGTTAAAATAAATAAAACGGTTTATAATTGTTTAATACAATAAAGTAGCCTAAGTTACTCCTTACAACATAAGTTATCTGCAAGCTACAATCGTCCCGTCAAAATCGGTCCAGCCGTTTCAGAGATTAGTCAAAATAAACAGACAGACAGACAATTTTATAATATAAGTACCGTATCTACTATTATATCCTTTCATATTGCATTTAGTGAACTCGTGTTAATTTTTAAATTACAAACGGTCACTTCAATTTTATTAATAATGTGTACCTACCGATATTACTCTACTTACGTTTAGGACCATCAAGGACTACACTAATAACGTTAACCGCAATCGTTGCCCCGTAAAAGAAAGGCAATGCTTGCAGTCCCGCGGTGAGCGGCTGCGTAGCGCGTAGTATGAACCTCCGCACCAACCAGTATAATGTTGCCGACACTGCACCACTCAGTGCCGGAGATATGAACCACGATAAAACTGTAAAAATAGTGAAATATAATATTTAATACCAATAAAAATGTTTAGTCATAATATACTTATGTACAGTGTACATATTCCAACTTTTCACTGAAAGAAAAAGGGGCGATAGAAACTTTTTCTTTCTATTCATGTAAAGTTTAAATGGATAAGGAAGTTATATTTTTACTTTAAAAAAAATAAAAAAAACAAGCACTAGCAAATGTATGTACTATGAGAATATTTTGCTAAAAGACTATGTCTTTGGGCTTACCAATCGCGCCAAGAGTAGACCAGCGCACACCGATGGGGCCCTTAGCAGTTAGTGTGAACCCAACAGTTGCTCCAACCACCGAGTGAGTACCCGACACGGGGAGCCGTAACGCAGTAGCCAGAATCAACCATATCGCCCCAGCAATGAGTGCCGCCAGACAACCCGCCGCAAGGAGCTTCTCTCCCCCATCCGCATATAAGGACACGTCCAATATCCCCTTTCGCATCGTATCTGACACCTTGTATCCTTTATGTAATAGGTTTGTTGTATTACATCAAATAAATTCATATCAAAAAGGTATCTCAATAAATGAAAAAGTTAATTTTATTATCTTGTTCAGATATAAACCTATTTATAAGAATTTTGAAATAGGAAATCATAAACTAAAATAAGAAAACTTTCCTACCTATGAGTACAGCTCCAGCAATCTCGAAAATAGTTGCTAATATGCATGCTTGTGTTAGTGTGAGGACTTTTGAGCCAACACTCGTGCCGAAGGAATTCGCTACATCATTAGCGCCGATACCAAACGCCAAAATAAAAGCTACCACAAATCCACATATGACTAGCCAAAATAACTCATCTGAATACGGCTCCATTTCTGCTTTCTGATGTCTTTTTTTTTATTAAAAATTTTCCGGCATTGGCTTTTTTATATTTTTAACAATTACTAGCACCTAATTTTTGCAACTAAATATAGTTAACAAATAAGCTTCGCTTTAAAAATTATTTCCTAAGTACTAATCTTCACAGTAACAAATTCTTTTCTATAAATTCAAACAGTCAAAATCATCTTTCCATATAAAAATATATGTAACATACAAAATTTTACAGTAAGATACCTACTTAAACAAATTTTATTTTAATTATCATTAATAAATGGTATTTAAAATATCAGTAACAATATTGATTGAAATTACAAAATTGTGCGTCACAATGTAATGTCCTTAAAAAGCTGTTCTTGGAGATGATGTGGCTTTAGTAAGTTCGGCTTCATCTCTGAAAAGAAATAGGTATAATACGTTTCGTAAGAATTGCTAAGATTGCACGACAGTTAATTAAATCTTATTAACTATGACGCCACTAGAAACTTCTTGACGTTAAGGTAATTGGAATAATTTATTTTTATTTCCAAGTTAGGCTTGAACATTATTTTTAGTACAGATTCTCATGGAAATATCTCGATGTTTCAATTTTTTTTTTCGTATACAATGAAGTAACCACATGGTCTATTATTGATTTGTCGACGCCGTTCAAAAACAATTCGCGGTAAAAATTTTATTTGAAATAGTTAATTGATTTGTCTCTATACCAAACGATATTTCGTCTTTCGATAGGTTACCAAAATAAGTGTCCTAGATGTCTAGATCCATGTAGCGAAATATAACACTTTAATTTTGAAGTAATAATTAACATGCTTTTTCTATACTATATGAGGCAATACAATATCATTTAAAGTAATACAATATAAAATGCACAATTACTTACTTTTTGAAAATGTAGGATTTTATGGTCCTAAAACTTTGAAAACTTCTTAAATGAGTAAGGCTACTCGCCTCAAATCACTCAGTTAAACACTGAAGTTACCGAGGGTCGCCCCATCTCCTTGTCTGAATAGAGCATGCGCGGATCGCCACCCCACTTCTGCAACCCCCCTTTGCCGTCTTCATTATTATAGAACTATAGGCATGGGTATTTGCAAAAGACCCCCTGGAAACAGGCTTTTTAAAGTAAGACGCTGTAACAAGTTTATGGTTAATCGTAAATCTCATCTACAAACTTTGACCTTCATAAGTATATTGATTGCAGTATTACTGAATGTCAAGACTTATTTCAATTTCATATCCAGTTAAAATCATTTGTCTTCAATAGACTTTTGAATTTAAAACTGAGATTTTAAGGTTGGTTTATTTGGATGTTTTTTTCAAAATCCACGGTATTATACTACATGTTGGGTAACTATTAAATTTAGAGTTCCATCTATAAGCTGTTATACATAACATTACAATACATTACTATCTTGATATTTATATATTGAGTAGGTAAATATATAAAATTAATGTGTAAATGCTTTATGAGCATTAAAAGCTTCATTTAAATAAAACTAGCGCTAAGCTGCGGATTACGCTAGTAAATGTATACAAAAACTCGACAAATTATATACTAAAACCTTCCTCGTGAACCACTCCATTCATTGGTGAAAACATCATGTAAATCAGTGCAGTATTTTTTTAGTTTATCGTGAAAAGACAGACAGACGCGGCGGAGGACTGTGGGTCCTAAAAAAGGTCAAATCGACTGTTTTTACTTTTTGTAAGCACAACTGTTTCGCTCTAATTTTCACTAAATGCATATTTCCATATGTATATACGGTACTCAGATCAAAAAATCAATAAGTATTAAAAATTTTGTCTGCCTGTCTGTCTGTCAACCCGGCTGTTTGTTCTGGCTAATCTCTGAAACGGTTGAATCGATTTTGACGGGACTTTCACCTGCGAGTGAGGGTCACTGAAGTTAGCCTAAAAAACATCAAAAATTTAAAAAAACAAAATCCTGGGGAGCTAACTTAAGTGACTCTAAAATCTTAGTCTCTTAACATGATTGATGTTTAGGCAATGGAAAAAAACCGAAAACCATAGTTTAATTAATATAACTTTTCAACTTATTTCCCGTATAAGCTTGTACTCTTCACCTCTAATTTTACTTCAAAACTGACCACACCACAATTCCAACTGTAGCATTTAGGTATGATATAAACATTATCCTCCATGGATATAAACTAGCAGTTGTAAGCGTAAACAAGTGTGCCGAGTTGAAAAATTTTATATTTTGGGTATGAAACTAATTTTGGGTGACTAGTGTATTTGATGAAACTGCAGTATTATATAAAAAAAAACTATATACGTAGTACAAAATATTTTAAGTAAACATAACCTACAATGAGTATATGTGGAGATAAATTTGTATTAAATCCTTTTTGAAGTCCCATTTCTGGGCACGGGCATCCCTTCAATATGAAGGGGTTCAGGCCATAGTCCACCACGCTGGTTGAGTACGGGTTGGTGGACTTCACATATCTTTTGAAAACTTGCTAGGTTCTTCATGCAGGTTAACGACGTTTTCCTTCAACGTAGGACAAGTGGTAATCATTATGATTTGATTCGAAAAATATCAGAGGTGCAAGACCCGGGATTGTACACGCATGACTCAATTATCCAAGCGAGCGCGTTACCATTGGCACATCACTGCATAGCACCCTTTTCAGTTTATTTTATTTACTTTTTATAAAATTTTAATATTATTTTTTCATGATCTTTCAGTGCTTATTTTTGTAAAACTTCAAAAAATTTTTTTATAATATTAAGAACAATAATTAATTCTTCCTCACATAACACTTACGCTTACTGTTAAATAATTCTATTTGTTTTAAATTATAATTATTAATTAATAATTATTAATATCAATTTTCTAATATTATGTAATAAATTCAATTTTTAAATCTTTTCATCCCTCAATTTATAAAATAGTAATGTATGCTATACCTATAAAAAGAAATACAATTATACTTATAATTTATGATGTAGTTTATTATCATTTACCATTAAAATTATTGTAATTTCTGTTGGTAATCCAAATAAATAAATAAATGCAACACTGGCAGAATTTATTACTGTTAACGCAAATGTAAGACATTACGAAAAAAAAGAACAATAATGGTAAAACTACAAATTACAATACTTTGGCACTATCTATAATATTAACTTTTGAGTACATTCCCTTTGATTCTTTTTGAGGTACACTTTTTCATACATAGATGGTACTCCTTACCTCTATTTTCATATTATTACTCATCTATGTTCCATAGTATCTAATAACACTACAGTTTGTAAATGTCAAATGACAAAAACTGTCAAATCACAAAATACAAATGTCAATCTATAAATTTCAATTACCAAAATAATAACCCGAATCATTGAATTAAATATCAAATAATGTAAAAAACTTACTTATTCATTTAAATTAACATGTTCTTCAGAAATGTTAGGTCGGTGGCGGAACTGACTCTTTGCTGGTAAATTCCAAATTTGATTGTAAACAAATTTAATTAAATTCATAAAATTGCAAAGAAAAAATAGTTATTACTCTATTATTATACAAATCCTTCTAAAAATTATTAATTGTACTGTCTTCCAGCAATTCTTCACTGTTACGGCGAAAAACAAGTAATTTCGGATGTGTCCGACTACGAAACGCATTTAATAATTCGCGGCGTGGTGTACGACGACCTCCTGAGCCCAATCCACTGGAACTACATTTAGAATCTGGTCCACTGCTGGCAAAGAATCTGTTAAGACCTTTTTTATTTACTGTTGGGGTAAATAATCCATTATTACACCTTTCTAGTTTTGTTTGAAGCTTGGCTATGTTACTCTGTTTATATTATATATTATATCATATGTCTGTCCTTGTTGAACAATTTATTTCCTTACTGAACTTCATTGATATGTTCAGTGGCTAATGTCATGATTAAAAACTTAAACTTATATGTTACTCTAAATAATGATGTAATAAAAGTAACTATTTACTTATTACATCATTATTCAGAGAAAAGTTACACAATATTTTTATAATTTTTACACTGAGACCACAAAGACATTCACATAGTTGATATTGATGTTTAACAATGAAGTTGATTAAAATTAAAGTAACTTTAATTAATATATTATAGGTATCCTCTCTGAGTCTGGCTGGCTGTGTAATCTGGGAATATGAAAACTTGCGTTCACATGCTACTTCTTTTCTCAAAAGACCTGGAGCCTGGTTAAATACACATCAGAAGAGAATTACTTCGCAATTTGTATGTAATATTTTGTAGTATTTTTCTACTATTTTTAGTATAAATTAGCATTAACAAACTTTTACTCCACTAATATAATAATTTATGTGAGGCTTAGGTTTTGAAGTCTTGAACTGTTTTAAACAGATGTTTAACAATATAATATAATAGTTTGTTTAAATGCCTATATCAGAAACTTCAAATCTGATTTACAAATTATTTTCTGACTTATTAAGGAAGGCTATATAGAGAACATCTATTTAATTTATACTGACTGTTAAAAGAAAGCTATGGAAGAACTAAATAATAATATGAAAATAATCTTTATTCTTGGTAAAACTCAACTTTTTTTAGAAATCAGAACCAGGCCCTATAAGAAAATGGTGGAATTCACTTAGAGAAAGTGAAAAAGTTTTCTACCCTATCTTAGCTGCAAATGTATTAGTATTTGGTGCATGGCGACTAAGGCCTCTACAACCTTTTATGGTTAAATATTTTTGTTCAAGTCCTTCAGGCGGTAAGATTTCTTAATCTAACTTAATATTTTAAAATATAAAGTTGTATTTTATTTATCATGTGTTATTAAAAATATATTTTTGTTTTATTACATTATTAAAATTATATGGGATTACTTTCAGTGGCAAAGTGTCTCCCAATGGTTCTATCCACATTTAGTCACTACTCAACATTGCATTTGGCTGCAAACATGTATGTTTTATACAGCTTTATGCCAGGTAATTAGGACTTTTATTTACTTTTAGTTCTAAAAGCTCCCATTCATATACCAATATATATATGAAAATTACTATTGTGATTTTTATCAACAGCTGCTGTGACTTCATTAGGGAAAGAACAATTTATAGCTATGTACCTTAGTGGCGGAGTTATAAGTAGTTTTGCAAGTTTCCTCTACAAGGTTATGCTCAATCAACCTGGCCTCAGTCTTGGTGCGGTAAGAAAACAATGAAATTTAAAAGAGTCACTTGCTACACACTAGCTTGAAAATGTTTATGTAGATTACTTAGTAATATTTAATTTTTATTTTATATAAATGCATAATTATGCTCATAATAATAGATTTTTTATTTTTCAGTCTGGTGCAATTATGTCAGTATTGTCATATGTATGCATACAATTTCCCAACACTCAGCTAAGCATAATATTCCTACCAATGTACACATTTGCAGCTAGCACAGTAAGTTATAAATATCAAGCATTTATTATTGCTTTTAAATAACAAATCTGTAAATTACTGTGAAAATTAAAACATTTAACTTTAAATTTCATTTTTAGGCAATAAAATTTATAATGAGTATTGATCTTGCTGGAGTTGTTCTTGGTTGGAAGCTTTTTGATCACGCTGCTCATCTTGGTGGTGCATTGTTTGGAATGTAAGATATTTTTTTAATATCAATGTTGTATGATGATTTCTGTTATATGTAGTATGTTAATTTCCTATTAAACTTTTAGTGTTTGGTGCCACTGGGGAAATTTACATGTATGGGGCAATAGAGACAAATTCCTACAATACTACCATAGCCTCAGAAAAGATTCAAGATAAGTTTGTACTAAAACTCTTATTTAAATATATTTTAATATAAAAAAGCGATGTTATAATTATTTTAGAGATTCTATACGAGAGTAATTTTGTCAAAAAATATAAAAATTAAAAATTCTAAATGTTTTATTTATAAAAAAACAACAATAAAATTGCTTAAAGGTGTATAAAAATATCTTATATAAATGTAATTTTAACAGAAACTATACAATGTCTAATTAAATCAATTCATATACATACATACGGTACAAAAATGTTTTATGTAACAATTTTCAATTGTATTGATTTAATTATAAATATTTAACAATATGGGTTTAAGCTTTCAATATTTTTGCATGGAAATCAAAATGCTCTCCAATGTAAGTAGCAATGAAGTAATAAGAATGATCGTAATCTTCACGCATGTTCAAAATGATAGGTACTCCGGCGGAGCGACAAGCTTGAACTAAGTTTTCTGGCAGCAACTGTTTTTCGACATAAAACTTGTCGGCAGCTCCCTGAAATAAAAAAGTATGTAATTTTATAGTCAATTTGCATTATAAGCATACATTAGAAGCCTATCAAAATAATGTAAATGACTGTTCATTGTTATAGTCTACTTGACTGTGTCATATTAAGCAGTTTTTTTTTCAATGAATAAGCAATATTTGAGGAAATAAATTTTTACCTGATCAATAAGGAAGGTGAGTGGGGGACCATCATAATTCTTGACAAGCTCAGTAGCATCCCATTCTACCCACTGACTCTTATCTTCTCCTAAATATCCTGAAAATGCCTTTTCTCCCCATGGACACTGGGTTGGATTACATATGGGGGCGAAAGCACTCACTGATTTATATAAACCAGGATTTCTTAATGTTGAAACTAAAGCTCCATGACCACCCATGCTAAAAAAAAAGGTATATTATGTTTTATTGACAGTATGAAGCAATATAATTGAAGGTCACAGTAGGCCATTACTGCATGTTTTATATATGAATTAGTTAACTTATATCACACGTCACACTTGTATTATTTTAATATATATAATATATTGTAATTGTATACTTAGTTATAATTCGCGTCATGTAAAAAGAACGCTGGCTGTCAAGTTGCGCAGAGGCGATTTATCGGCCAATTTGGTGGTAAGACGCGGGGCGCGGGACGGCGAGGCACATGCCGCATGCTTTCTGGCTCGCTATTGGCTCGTCAGTTCAAAATACCATCGAGCACACAAAAGTTATTAATTACGAAATGGTTTTATATAAAAAATTGAGAAAAATATTTTTGACGTACATTGTTTTATGAAGAGAGAGTCTGATAATAATGCAGTTAAAGTATATATTAACCGAATTAATTTAATTTTTTGTATGTAAATTAAACATTCTACATTGAATCTAACATATTTTATGAACTAATAGAGTTCTTTTTAATATATTTTTCAATGTACCTAACAATAACCTATATACGTCGCTAGCGAAATGCTAGTTCAAAAATAAAAGAATAGGCATAAGAATTTCGTTTGCGAATATACCAATGCGCAAACACACCCCCCACCACTTTCCTCCAGCGTTCTTTTTACGTGACGCGAACTGTACTTTTCTCTATGATCACATGTTTATTACAGAAGTATAATTCGCGTCATGTAAAAAGAACGCTGGCTGTCAAGTTGCGCAGAGGCGATTTATCGGCCAATTTGGTGGTAAGACGCGGGGCGTGGGACGTCAAAGCACGCGTCACATGTTTTCGGCTCGCTATTGGTTTGTCAGTTTAAAATACCATCGCGCACACAAAAGTTATTAATTACGAAATGATTTTATATAAAAAATAGTAAAAAAAATATTTTTGACGTATATTGTTTTATAAAAAGAGAGACTGATAATAATGCTGTTAATAATTTAAAAAATATATTAAACGAATTATATTTTTTTTAAGTAGATTAAATATTCTACGATCAATCAAACATATTTTATTAATTAATAGAATTCTATTTAATGACATTCTATCTAATATATTTTTCAATGTACCAACCAATACTCAATATAGTACATCGTGAGCAAAAGGCTAGTTCAAAAATAAAAGAATAGGCTTAGGAATTTCCTATGCGATTGTACCGATGCGCAAACACACCCCCCACCACTTTCTTCCAGCGTTCTTTTTACGTGACGCGAACTGTAAATTGGTTCAACAAACACATTAATATTTAATATAATTTTGAATTAAGAAAATCTAGCCTAATATTAAATGTTCTTAAAGAAACTTATTATGAAAGTATAATTTATAAATTTGGTAAGGTTAAAGACTCTGAATAAGAGTTTGTTAAAGATAACATCCTTATTTTTTTATAGTTGAATACCAGTTTGGATCAAGCAATCCTACATTCAACTGAAGTTGTTTTATTACTATAGATCAAACTAACATTAATTACAGTTACATTTCACATATACCTGTGGCCCATAATTCCTATCCGACTAGAATCAACATTGTTGCTAAACACCTGAAGAATTAGTTCATATAGTTCCTTATTTAAATAACTGGCCATTTTATAGTTTTTAGACCAAGGATCTTTAATTGCATCCAGGTAGAAACCTGCTGACACACCAAAATCCCAAGACTCATCATCACCAGGTATCTTGATTCCTCTAGGAGATGTATCAGGCCCGACAACTATGATACCATGCTCAGCTGCATATCTTAAAAGATTAAAATAACATTATATATAAATTAGATAATATTAAGCCACATTATAGCCTAAAAGTTGAAATGTGATAATATTATCAGTTACATAATTTATCAACAAAAAATTGTACATGTAAGGTTAAAAGGGTAATAGATAAACATATTTATCAAAATCTAAATGGCTTTTTTTGCATTAACACAATTACATCATGAGGGTTACTTATTACTTTTTTATATTAATTATTTAGAGTATTTAATATATAATATATTCTTTATACTTAAACATAATAGACAACATCATAATATGATAAATGTAAATTTATCACATGTCATGTACATAATATTTTGATTTTAAAAATCTTACCTTTGAAATCCAGATTTTGATATAAAATTTTGTTCATTGCAAGTGAGGCCAGATAGATAATATACTAGTGGCAGTTTCACATCCCCACCTTCTGCTTGAGGTGGAAAATAAATAGAAAAGTTCATTTTGCATTGCAATTCTGAAGATTGGTGGGAATACACTTTCTGGTACCCACCAAATATTTTATTGGATGATACTAATTCTAAGCCTTCCATTGTATTGCTAAAATATAATTAAAAAATTTATTACTTATTACAGTACAAAAATTATTGCACTATATATTATATTCCAATTTCCAATGAGTTATTAACATAATACATTAAATCAATGTGAAATTTTTAAATTAAAATAATCATCAATTAGATACATTTTAAAAGTTGTAATAGTTTCAAATACAAATAAATGTAACTATATATGTGCCAGTAAGATGTCCAATAGTAATAAAGTAATTAATATTTACAAACTTAGTGTACACTAATCTCTCTAACCACAAATACATTATTACGATGACAAAATAAAATATATATCATATTTTAACAGGACAGCCAATAAATTCTACTAATTTCCAGCTACTGTCTGTACAGTCCAACAGAAAAATAATTTCATTTATCCAAAGTTAAATATAAATATTATAAACCCAATTACTTTCTACTAGGAAAAGATATACTAAATATCTTTTAGTTTTCCAGATGTCGTCGTAGAATACGAATGTCTTAAATTCTTAACCTCTCTTTCGCTATACACGGCTGAGCAGTGAGCACAAGTCACAACTGACACTGAGTACTGACGGCCACACTGACGGCTGACAACTGACAACTGACAAGTGAGTAGTGAGTAGTGACAATCGATATTTGATATATATATTTGTTGTTGTTTTTAAAATTTAACTCCAATAGGGAAAGGCAAAGGACTATAGTCCATACCTAGTCTAAATTTGTAAATTTCGTTCCGATATGACGAAAGGCCGAGGCCAAGTCTGAGGAAACTTCATTTATCTTCTGATTCCATTCTATTGACATAATATAGCAATCGTAGACGTAGAATAGGGACGTTTTACACGACATTGGCGAACCAGGGTACATTCCGGCCTACAAATATTAAACGAAATAAATAAAATCTCATTTTAAATATCTTTATTTGCCCTTTCAACCTTCGCTAATTATCTTATAAACCCGTTTTTCGTTTTCACAGGAAAAATAAAAATAGAATTTCCCATTTTCTTATATTTCAAATAGTCATATATCTTTGAATAATGATTATAAGCAATAATCGTTATTCAAAGATTCCACAATGCGTAAAAAAATTGCCCTTGGGCAATTTAATTTGCCCTAAAAAAAGTCGGTTAGTAAAAGTGAAAAGCTTTTTAGAAAAAACATTTTGAACATACGATTCAAAAAAAGACATTAGCAAGGCAGGACAGATTTATTAATTGTGCATTTTTAAATGCCTTTTTTTAAAAAATATTTTGTATTAAAGATAACCACTTTTTGTTCGTACAATAAACATCACTTAATAATTTGAGACTTTTCCAAAAAAAAAACAAACGAATAGCCTATTATGTGCCTCTTATTTATTCCTCGCAAGCTCTCTGGAAAGTGTAGTTGCAAAGCTAACGGGATGAGATATTTACTTAAACTAGCTAGTAGCTTTATTTGGAACTAAACAGTCACCACTATGAGATGTTCAGAGTTTTGTGATCTGACTTTATATCCCCAGAGTTGGATACCATAAGTCCTTATAACAAGTTATAGAATTCGTTTTTGGTCTAGGTGCATTGGAGATATTTATTATTATCGTCCTGTGGGCTTTTTGGCCTGAATTAAAGACTTTTCGACTTGTATAAGGTCTTATATGCCTTTTAATTAAATCATTATCTATTTCGTTCAGTGCAGATTGTTAAATTGCTGAAGCTTCTTTGGGAAAAGTACTGCAAGCTAGGACGGCAGTATCAGCCAAACGAAATCTGTAGTAGGTCGTAGTTAAACAATGATTACAATACAAGTTTCAGCACTTAACCTTGTAGCATTCCTCATAGGACGGGATAAAATAAGGATGTGTATTCATTTTCGTTAATTTGGGAGGTATTTCCCCGTCCCTTAGGTAGGATTCTATGACGGGCAAATGCGGAGCAGGTAAAAGGCATTTAATATTTGCTAGCGTCCCTCTGTGCCATGCTCTATCAAATACTTGGTGACCAAGGTACCAAGGAATGCAGAAGAGCAGTATTGTTAACGTTCTAAATAATCATTAATAACTTTATACTCTCGGCGGATTTGCTCCACTGCACCAATAAGCTTTTGAAAGCCAAACCTGTCGGCTGTCTGGTATATATATAGAACGGAGAGCACGTAAAGCCGTCGGTCCTGCGCCTTAACTCTCACTGGTCGTGTCGACTGTCGAGTAGTCGTCCCACCGGAGTATGAGAGTGATAGGAATAGAGAGTGCACTTTTGTCTGCGCATACACTTAAGTGCACTATAATATCTCCTGCGCAGTTGGCTAGTCTCAATGAGATTGGCTGCCATGGCCGGAATCGGTCGGAGAACATTATATATATAGAACAACATCTATTTTTCATCCCCCTCAATGTTAAGGGTAATCCATCCCTAAATATATATTTTTTAATTTTTAGATAAATTATTATTTTTTTATGATACAAAATTAAAAAAATACATACCACCCTATATTTTATTTCTTAATAGTACTTTCTTTTTAATATTTCTTAATAGTAATTTCTTAATTATAAACTTTAATTTTTTAAGGTGGTCTAAGGGCTCTTGCCAGTTTGTATGAAAGTCCTTCATCTTTTGTGCTACAAACTTTAAACTTGGCAGAGAGTTAGTAGATATCCGCTAATAACGAATTTTGTAACAGGGCCGGATTAAGGTAGTCTAAGGGCTCTCGCAAGCTTTTTTAAATTCCTTCATTTTTTGTGCTAAAAACTTTAAATTTGGCAGGAAGGTAGTTTAATGTTAGTATATGTCCATTAAGAACGTATTTTGTGATTGGGCCGGATTGAGGTGGTCTAAGGGCTCTAGCAAGTTTGTATGAAAGTCCTTCATCTTTTGTGCTAGAAACTTTAAATTTGGCAGGGAGGTAATTTAAAAATAGTTGATGTCCCTTAAGAACGGATTTTGCGACAGGGTTGGATTAAGGTGGTCTAAGGACTCTCGAACGTTTGAATGAAAAGCCTAAATTTTTGGGGTACGAACTTAAAATTTGGCAGGAAAGTAGTTTGTTCATGTTCATGTTCTTTATTCTATGGCTTTTAGGCGTGCAGGAAAGTAGTTTATAAATTATAATTAATATGCATCCGCTAAGACAAATTTTGCGACAGGCCCGGATTAAGGAGGTCTAATCTATAAAATAAAGTGCAGCACATCGAGCAATGGGGATATATATATATATATATATATATATATCGTCGGCGTAGGTGGAAAACTAAATAACTGCGAATTTGGCCAAATTGACATTTAATTATTTTCATAACACCCAAAAAATACCGCATATTTTACTCTAACAAACATTTTCATATCTTGTCCCGTTTCAGAAATATAGCCATTTTTGTATTCCAAATGCTAAAGTAAATATGCTGAAACTAGCACTAAACAGTGGAAGGAAAAAGAATCAACTGAATAAATAAATTGATAACTATGATTTATGACCAGTTGAATGTTTAATGACTTAAATAAAATAAGTTGTTTAATTTATCTTGGAAAAAAAAATTGGAAAAAGAATCAGTAAATCGCGATTTTCTCCAAACTAGAAAATTTGAGTTATTTAGTTCTCCACCTACGCCAACGATATATTATTGTCTGTCTGATTATGGGTGAATGCAATATTATTTCCCACAAATCAAAATCAAGAATCAGAAATAAATCAAATATACTATAAATCAACTAATAGAATAAGTTATGTTTAGAACAGCTTTTAGTCAAGAAAACAGTATAATTTACACGTGTTTATATTAATTTGCAGTGTGAAAATGTTTCAGTACTATTATATTATGCAGTTGAAATAAAGTACAATTATTTTTACAAAGATTTATTTTATAAACCACATCTTGTAATACCTCAAGCATCAAAACCATAGGATCTGTTTATGTAAATATGTATTTAAGTTATATTAAAATATTATATAATATAAATTTTGTCTGGTTATTATTATATTGGTTTTGAAGCCATATATATAAATTAAGAACAATATAACAATCAACATTTATTATTAGAAGTTAAAATATGAATTTGTTGAGCTTTTTAGTATTATTGCTTTTAAGACAAACCCTTTGTGCTTGGTAATACTGTTAAATATATATTTACTGTTAGAATACCTTGCCTAGTTAAATATCTCTAATAATAGGCAAAAAATGGAATTTTGAAAAATGAGATTTTCCTATTCCAGTAACCTTTTATGATTAGTTTTCCAAGATAAATATGTATTCCAAAACAGTGCTACTGATTGCACAAGTAATACTTGATACTGAAGAGGTATATAATAGAAATTAATTAATTGAACCCAAGGCCATATATAATAATTACTTTGTAAAATATCAAAATAATTGGCATGGACATCTTCTTTTATTAATTTCCATGATTTGCCTTGCATCGTACCAACAGCAATTAAAATAAAGAACAAAAATGCAGGAGCAAATATAACTTGATCAACAAATACTTTTTTAATTGCCACAGCTTTTCCATGTGATCCAACTTGTTTACTTAATAAACCATACCATACACGCAATGCTGGTCCCTGTAAAAGAATTGTAATTAATATTTAATAGTACAACAATAATAATTTAAAAGGTAAAACTGAAACAACATAACTCAATATACTTACACCTACAAAAAATCCAATAGATGAAAATTTAAGAGCTCTTTTATAATCTATATGTTTTAAAGATTTCTTTTCAATTAAAGTTTGTGAAATAAGATCTCCAGCACCCATAAGTGTGCCTGTTTGAACAGCCTGTACTAAATAAGGTCGTTTATTGAGAAGTTTTTGGTACAACTGAAAAATTCCACGAGCTCTCTTCATTATAAAAGTCATACTTTCCTATTATATATTTATTATTTATGCAATTGTAATTTCCTAAATTTAAGTATGAATAAAACTTGTTTTATATTTAGATTAATTAATATTGTAACATATTATAATGAGTTATTTTCCTTTAAATTGGTACTTTCTAATGAACGACGATTATGTCTTACTTTTAATCAAACTATTTTTAAACTAGCCGAAGCCGTCTTCGGATTTATATTCTAATTTTTATTAGACGAAGTCAACTGACGTTTACTGTGTTGTCAGGTTTTGACAAAATAAAAATAGTGTTGTAAGAAAATGAATGATTGAAAAAACTCCTGAATGAATGAAATTGCCTCGATTGTCTAGTGAATAGTTAGTGTACCGAACTGCCGATATCGGGTACGGGGTTCGAATTTTAGTCGTGCTTTGTACATACCAACGAGTTTTCGACGACTATGTACCTATAGAATCCAATTATAGGTAGGTAATGAAAATAAAAAACATCGCTTAATATTACATCATTTGTTTTTATTCATCATCAGATAAAAAATCATCACTATCGCTTTCGGTGACATTAATTATCAATATGTCTGAAACATTGTCCATCATGTGGTCGAGACCATACATTTTGTCTTCTTCTTTAATTATATGAGTCATAAAAAAATTATGTACTTTTCACCTTATAGCGGTAAAAGTAAAATCGTCTAATTTATCTTTGAAACGAAAAACTTAACAAAAACAATATATTAACAGCGTGGGCGCAGAAAAAACATTCGTGCTATCAGACCAGAGGTTAGAAGCCGAATAACAAACAAAATGGCGACCGCAAGCGCGGCGTTGATCGGTGTTGGCACTAGTCGCCGCGCCGCGCGTTACATACTACTACTATTACTAGTGTAAAATAGAAATAATATTCTTTTATAGTTTGAAATGATTAACTATTCACACTCATTGTTCATTCATCTGATTGAACGAGAACTGAACGCATCACTAATACTTTAAATATGGCAACATTATTTTACAAAGTGACATTAGCTACTGTCAGTTGGCTTCGTCTAATTAAAAATACGACTTATACGCCTTACTATCGGTTGAATCTTGAATGACATGAGACATCAAGCAAAAGCTGGCCATACACGCACAGATAGCTAGCCATACACGCACAGATCTGCCCGCCGGATCTGTCCGACAGGCAGATCCGTGATTCGCCACACACGAGTACGGGCAGCAGTTCAGATCGTAATTCCAGCAAATACGGTCGTCTGTAAAAATGTCTATTTCAAAGCATAAATTAGCAATAATATGTGGTGGTTTGGTTGTCTCGAAGAAAGAAAACGAAGAAAAGTTTGGGTAAAGCAATGGCTAGAAAAACGGCCGCGATATAGCCATATCGCGGCGAATCTATTTGATTTTCCATAAACAAGGCATAGACTTATAAAGCTCTATAAAACTTGTCCAAAATTCTTTACTTTCACTAAACGCCATTTCTGTGATCAAACTCATGTATATTACTTCGAGTGTTAGTGCGCGACTGACGTCAAATCTGGCGGGTACATCCGTCGCTACGCACACCGCACAGTTAGGAGCTCGGATCTACCCGCCCCGTGCCCGATCCGCTCGAATTGACCACGGGCAGCGGGCAGGCACCCGGCGTGCAAACCCGTGTCCGTTCTCACCATACATGCATGGATCTGTCCGCCAGGCACGTCTGTCGGACAGATCCGCCGGGCAGATCTGTGCGTGTATGGCCAGCTGATAGGAAGAGGAATATTATATGAATAGAGAAAAGTAATATTATACTTAATATATGACATCAAGACTCAATTCAATTCAATTCTCTTGTTAATCATTAATGCCATAATGGCTTCAAAGCGTGCCAGTTGAGGACAGAATACAGATTATTTCGCCAATGTCACGTAGAATTGAGAAGACACAAAGGTGAAAGGAGTTAGGACTTAGGAGATTGGTATAGAGATGACGATAGTATCGATACTATCGATAGATAGAAATGTGACAATACTATTGACAGACCACAATACTATCGATAGTATCGATAGTATTGGTGCTCATAAATCATAAAATATTGATAGTATCGATACTATCGATGCTATTGAAGTTACAAAATAAAATAATATCGATAGTTGGTTGCAACTAACGATAGTAGCTTATTTTTCGATAGTATTGTACACAATTCGCAGGTCAGATAGTAATTATTAGTCACAATATACAAATTACATTATATTTTGAATATAGTTATTTTT
Source organism: Boloria selene (assembly GCA_905231865.2). Lineage (NCBI taxonomy): Eukaryota > Metazoa > Arthropoda > Insecta > Lepidoptera > Nymphalidae > Boloria > Boloria selene. Next base: position 8,971,823 of record HG993133.1, read on the forward strand.
TTTTAATTTTATTTGGTTAAAAGTTTAATTTTTTTATACTGAGGTTTGTCTAATTACATTGCTTTTAAAACTTGACGGTCTATCGAACTATCGATGGTCCAAAACTCAACAGTATCGATAGTATCGATACTTTTGATAGTATTTTATTTCAGAAGTTTGATAGTATCGATTCTATCGATACTATTGATAATTTATAATTTATTATCAGCAATACTATCGATAGTATCGATATAATTGCCCTCTTTCAATAGTATTGTTTCATTTTGAGCTATCGATACTATTGATATTATCGATACTATCGATATAATCGATATAGCTATCGATAGTAGGGCTGTTTTAGATGAAAACTATCGATAGTGAACCTATCGATAGTTCGGTAACACTAATCAAGACTCAAGTATCAATCATAGATGACTAATAAAAGTATCAATCTACGCCTACGGTATCAATTAGTCATCTATGGTATCAATCAACTACATTAAGTGGCAAATGTCAATATTGTTGTTGTTGTTTTTAAAATTTATCCCCAATAGGGAAAGGCAAAAGACTACAGTCCATACCATAGATATATATATTTCTCACCTCAAAGGTCCATACAGCCACAAATGTCAATAATTCTTGATTCACAATAATTGTCATTTGCCTAGATAAATAAAAATGTTCATCTTTATAACATATTGCGAACGAACGAATATGAAATTGGATGATGATAGCTGATAATCCCAGTCAACGTATTATAGCATACTTTCAAAAATTTCCTATTTCTGAGAAACCACACATTTTATCAATTGTAGTGTGACTCGCTAGTTATATAAACCAAATTATATACTTGCCTTCAAATTTTTTTAAATAAGATATTTACAATTTATAATGATTTATAAAATTTATTATTTCGTTAGGCTAATGGACAATTATAAACTTTTATGTATAACTAGGAATATTTTTTATTTCTTTCTGTTTATTTTATTTCTTATTTTTTGTTCACAACTAAGATGTTATTCTTTTTTTTTCTACTGACCGTTAGGAGTATTATATCATCTATCAAGTATCATCTATGAATTATGATTTATGATTAGTATTCTGTGGAGCTGCTACCACTATGGATTAATCTGTATTGAGTATTCTGTGGCAAATTCTAAAAGATTGAAGAAGGGATAGGGAGACGTTTGTGAATAAGATCGGTTTAATGATTTTCTTGAACCAGTAATTATTGCGCCTTTATTTTGTCATTTTTTCAATATATATTAATAGAAGTGTGATATGGATAAAAGGAAATTATCTACTGCTGGGGATAGCCTGTATCAAATATTGCAGGTACCCAAAACTGCAACTGCCGATGATATCAAGAAAAGTTATCGTAAATTAGCTTTGAAATATCATCCGGACAAAAATCTTAACAACCCAGATGCATCGGAAAAATTTAAAGAAGTGAATAGAGCTAATACTATATTAAGTGACGCTACAAAAAGAAATATCTATGACAACTATGGCTCCTTGGGATTGTACATAGCAGAACAATTTGGAGAAGAAAACGTCAATGCTTACTTTGTCGTTACCAGTACATGGTGCAAGGCTTTATGTATCTTTTGTGGTATTATAACGGGATGCTACTTCTGTTGCTGTTTATGCTGTTGTTGTAATTGCTGCTGCGGAAAATGCAAACCGCGCCCTCCAGAAGAATCTGGTGATTATCATACATTGGAGCGTGATGATTCGGACGGTGTACAGCCAGTCACGATGCAACCAGGAGCGGAAGGTCGTCCTACAGGCGAGCAGGCGCCACCCATAGCCATGCCGGCGCCGGCACCGGGTGTTTCCGAAAACACAGGCCTCAACACAGGTGGGGTTAATTATGGAATCTCACATTAAGATTTTTTTATTGCCATAAATGATTATCGCTGTTTGTAATACATATTTATACTACATTTTTATTTATTTAATCATGTATCCAAATGATATAATGATTTTTTTTCAATCAAGGTTAAGTTGGTGTGTTAATGATGTTGTCTTAGCTTAGTTCCATTCCTTTACATTAAATATGATATAATATATAGGATAGTAGATGAATACACCAATTTTGTTTCTTGACCATTAAAAGTTTTACATTTTTGTAATACATATAAAGTGTTATCTAATCTATAGATTAAGAAATCTTATACTCAAATGTGTTACCCTGATAGCCACACTAATGCTATAAAAATTTTGGAATACATAATAGCAAGGCAAAAAAAAGTGGGTTAATCTCATCTATGATACAGTAAACATGCAAATAAAAGAAATTTTATTTTTTGTATTATTTATTGTATGTATTTAAAACAGAACTCATGATAGATTAATCTTAAATGATACCTTATTTATTTGAAGGGGGGTTAATTCAGTAAATAATTGTTTAAAAATAAATAAAATTAAGTAGTTATTTCCATTTACAAATTCAGTAAGATATTGATCTTTTGTTTCTATTATGTAAGCTTATTCAGCATCTTTTGTGTGCATTATTAGAACCAGTTACTGTTATAATTTTGTGGTTTTATTTAAAACTTAATTTGTAAAAATTATTGGAATATAATAAACATTCCATGTATTAAAAATAATATATATTGTATTATATTATTTTATTGCTTCCTTGAAAATATTTAAATCATTAATTGTTCTATAAAAGATTTAACTAAAACAAGTTATGGTGTTATAATATAAATGAACACAAAAATTTTACAAAAGAAGTTACAAAACTTTGTCTTTTTAACCATGTAAAACTATTCAAGAATTACCTTAATAATTATGCAAAATAATATTATATTCATAAAAATAAACTTTATTTTGTTATTAGTTTAGCTAAGTTCTAATAAACCTACTAATAATATTTATAATGTATATTTAAAGATGAAAGAAAATTTGATAAATTTGATAAACAGTGAAAGGTAGATCCCTAAACTTAACAAATGTAAAATCAATACATGCCAGACAATGTTGCCTGGGACAGTTTGTCAGTGTAATGGATGATATGTGTTGAATGGTTTTTAAAACACTATTTTCTTTACTGCTTACAGATAGTTATAAATAAAATCATAAATTGATAAGTTTATTTCAATTTTGCTTGTTTGTGATGTGCTGCTAATTGTTATTTATATATACTATATTTATAGCCATTTTAATATTTAATTAAAACATATGTTTATGATTAACTTAGAAAATAGTTACTCTTGAGATTAAGATTTAACTTATAAAAATGTTGGCTTCAGCATTGCCTACATTGAAAACTTTGTAAATCATATGGAATTGACAATCAAATAGAAGATAATTTATCTAAAAGCTAAAATATAACTTAATATTTTTATTGTTAAGACTAAAAACATAATATGTTGGTTAGAATGCTAGTTTCTAGAGTAAATTGTCCAGTATTTTGTTAGATATCTGTCTTTAATGCAAGTCATTAATATAAGTTTATGATAAGTAGTTTGCAGGTATTTTGTTATAATTGGTGGTAGCAGATTGTAATTTGTATTGTGTTATATTAAGGGCATGGCTTATTGATATGTTGACTTTACATTGTAATAGGTAAGAACTGGTATATTTTTAAATTATTTTGGGTTATATTTTTTGGAATCCCAAATTTTAAACTTTTTAATGTTGGTCTCTATAATATAACCACACGTGTGACGTTTCGCTTGCAAAAATATTCACTTTTAAATAGTCGCAATTTTATAATTAATATATATATATACTACTATATAGGTACTATGTTAGGGACGATCCAAACCTTAGATAGTAAAAAATATTTGTCCTTTATTGCCTTGTGATAAAAATGTGGCAATTACGACTTCATACAATGTCTATGTATGTATTTTGTTATTATTAAGTTAAATATAAACTGAAATTCGATTATGATACATCTTTATCATGTGGCATTAAAAGAGCAATGATAAAGGGACTTTTTTATATTACGTAGCTATTATGAAGAAAATTAAGTCAATCGATTATACTATTTACTTAACATGCTAGTCTTCAGTTTCTAAAATTAGCCGACGTACGTCAAAATTGCTTCTAACCTCGCCGTCTGTGTGTGCGTCAGCGTGTAATATATAAAAGACCCTCTATAAACTGTAATCACTTGAATGAAGATAAGTAAATCTTTATTGTTGCATAGCTAATTATATTCTAATTCGTAACGTAGCTTTTACTATAGACAGATTGAATTCCTATACACTTATTCTAATGTTATAAATTATAATACTAATCAATGAGTATTTATTATAACGAGTGTCGAGTTATGAACATGTTAAATTGTAATTACACCTCATACTTTCAATCAAATAAATTTCTGCATTAAAAAGTGATTATCATTAACTTGCCTTTACATGTTTAAAGCGTTGTAATTGGTGAATAAAACAATATATATATATTTTATAACTTTATTTATTTTCAGGGGGCAGTATTCCAAAATACACATGAAGTCTTTACAGCTAGTCTAATGTAAGTTGTTAAGAGAAATGAGGAACTGACTACTTATTACCACCAACATGCCAGCTTCTTACTGATGTAAGCCTACAATTATTTTTATGTTTCCTTTGATATATTTTTTATGTTTTGTGGTTTATTATTTCTTTTTTTTTTTTTGATATTTTTTATATAATTTATAGTGGACATGTACCTATTATTACATGGTTTTTTAATTTAGGGCCCAAGTATTTTTCTTATTCTTAGTTTATTTTTGTAGTGATAACATCCTTTTAAAAGACTAAACTATATATTATTAAAAAAAGTTAACAAAAATTAGTAAAAGTTGATTGATATTATCATTAAAGTTTATTGTAGTCACAACATTATATTTCCCAATTATATTTAAAAGTAGCGTTTAAAATAAGCCTAAGCTTAAAGCTTTTGAAGTCAAACTCTATTGATATTCTAGGAAAGTAATTCGTATCTGTAATAAACGCTAATAAAACAGGCCTATATCATATACCTTCATTACACAAATTGTCGTTTGTATTCTATTTAAAAATATTTTGTATATTATTGGTTCACTTCTTTTTTAGTTTTAAGACTTTATATTAGTCCTTATATTTTTATTTTTTATACTATTTTGTCTATGGAAAAATGCATAGCTGGGCATTAAAAATGTTAACATTTTCACTAACGGATGTACTTTTCAGTCAAGTTATAAAAATCAAATTCGTTAACTTCCCTTAAATTTTCTCAAGTCCGTTAATCGTTAATCCAATATCTACTACTTACCAAGCACTGCGCTGTGCCACGCTGCAGCCTCCGTGAAAAACACGTTCTGACACTCGGTCTAAAGAAAATCCAAACAGCCACAAATCTATACTAATATTATAAAGCTAAAGAGTTTGTTTGGTTGAACGCGCTAATCTCAGGAACTACTGGTCCGAATTGAAATTCTTTTTGTGTTGGATAGTCCGTTTACCGAGGAAGGCTATAGTACATCACGCTACGACCAACAGGAGCGGAGCAACAGTGAAAATGTTACAAAAACGGGAGAAAAAAGAACGCAAGGGCGGTGACGAGGGGGTGCGAGGTATTTGGTTTCCAGTCTCTAGAATGCGGAAGAAGCCGCGGGAAAGGCTACTCTTTAAGGAAATCAAGACTGGTTTAACGATGCGGCATTACTCGAAAAACAGATGTTCATAAATATGTTTCTAAATATTCCCTCAAACGCAGTTGAAAGTTTTTTTCCATTGGTAAAGATATTTTAATGCCAAAGTGAGCCTCATTTCAGACGAGAACTTCAACACTATGTTCATGAAGGGCGATATCCACATTATGCCAGATGATTCAATTACACACGTTGTTTTGTTCCTAATAGTCTGGCCAACAAGTGCCTTTTAACTTAACTTTTTTTATCCGTCATCGAAAAATATGAACGAGATGTCATTTGATTAAAAACAATTAACTAACAAAAACAATTAACTAACAATTTTTAGAACCTAAACCAACAGGTTTAGGTTCTAAAAATAACAGGTACAACAAACAAGAGTTACCAAGCAGTAGGTATTTTTAAAAGTTAGTGGAAAAATTAAAAAAATGCTATTTCAATCACATACGACTTGAGTTGCGTTAAATCTTTCGAAATGTAACGCTTTAACGTTTAACGAAGTAAACTTTTTTTACTAACGGATTATCGATTACGGAAGTTAATTATTTGACAAACGGTGCCCAGCTATAGTAAAATGTGAATACTTTATTATAAATAAAATTTCCTATTTCTTTCTTATTTTGAAACGTATTAAATGTGAGCTAATCTATGATTTTAAGGCGGAAATATTTTTATCATTGATAAAACGGAAAATGGATGACGTGAACACAGATATTGCAAAATATTAATAAATTTAATATTATAAAAGTTTAAACGTTAATTACTGCTGTTCTATTTGTATATTATAATATTATAATTTATATGCTTGTAATAATCGATGTAACCACCTATATGTTAGTTTTAAAAGTATTTCTTGAAAATTACCCAGTCATCCAGCCCTACCCAGATTTAAATGTACAGATAAAATAAGCAATAATAAAAGTATAACCCTGAAAATATGGTTTTTTGATACTTACAAATAACTGAGAAACAATTCAAAGTCATTTCCATTTAAATGTGTAACTGTGTAAGAGGTCTAATTTTTATATTAGGTAACAATAAATAACCTGTTTATTTAACAGTGAAAGTAACTATAGAAACATATTAAAGATTGATGATAGAATAATGGATGCTGCGTCATACGTGCACATTTTTATGCATAATATATATCTATAAATGCAGATGAAACGAATCACTGTATTTATAATGGACTTAATACAATCCACTTGAAGCACTTCAGAAGTGGTACGATACAAGGTCGAGTTTGACTTTGTTTGCATAAAAACTGGTAAAAAAATGTATTCTGTTAAAACTAGTTCCAGTACGGGTTTGATGAGTATTGTAATTATTTTCAAATTGTATTTAAATGAAATAATGAAAAGTAATGTGATGACTAGTGGCAGACGCCGGTATTTGCTAGAATAAATAGCTTTGCTTGTGATAGGTGTACTCATGTGTAAGTCGTAACAATGTGAAAATAAACGTATAATAATATAAATCATTATTATTATTTTATTAAAGAATGATGAATTGAAATTACATAGTATGTATATTATAATATAATAATAATTTCCACCAATGATACTCCACCGATTCCGGTCATGGCGTCCAATGTCATTGAGACTGCGCAGGAGATATTATAGTGCAAAAGTGCACTCTCTATTCCTATCACACTCATACTTCGGTGGGACGACTGTTTGACACGACCAGTGAGAGCTAAGGCGCAGGACCGACGGCTTTACGTGCTCTCCGAGGCACGGGGGTGACTCACCGTCAACTTCCCAACTTCGGGCTACTACTGAGGCTTACCGCTTACTAAATAGAAAGACTCAATAATTAAACTTGACCCGACCCCGGGTCTCGAACCCAGGACCTCTCGATGTATGATGCCTTTTACAATGAATTACATAATATTATGTACCTATATATTTTTTATTATTTCCATTATAATCTATTATTCAATCAAAGTTATCCAATATTTACTGTAACTAAATAGTAAACCAATTAAAACTTTAATTTAGTTACATTTGAAGCCCCTTCAGAATTTCATTAAACATCCCATTTTTTGATAAAATGGTAGTTTTTTTGTGTCATACAAATATAAGAAAACCTATGTTACACAAAGCAGTATCTTTAAGTATGCAAAACATTTCCTAAATCGCGATATTATTTAGCACTACGTTGGCAGATTAAAATTTGAATAACATGGTAACATTTGGATTTTCGCGGCCAATGTAGCGATATTGGCGTTTTCTTGTCGGCGGCTATCTGCAACTATGTAATACATTTTTAAAAATATGGGAATAAATAAATAAATAAATAAATAAATATGTTGGGACATTTACACACAGCACTATCATGAACGAATAAACTACTGGACCAGACGTAAAATACAAATGCATGAAAACACGTTCAACCAATTGAAGTATAACGCACACAAAGAATTGACACAATACATCAAAATTCACTCTAATGCTAGTCCTTGAACGTAGTCGATAAAATACATATATCAATGACATTTTAAATATTAATAATAAATATTGTTTGATTTTTCGCCGACAATTAATTACCCAGAACGTTCGAATGGGAAAGAAAAGGCGTATCATAAATAAGCTGTAAGGCAAAGAAAATAAAGGGAGAATAAAGGTGGGGTAAGCTTCCGGTATTTATATTTTAATTATACTAAAATAAGCAGGACATCGTTATGAACTTTTTACTCAAATATAGTTATTATAGACTTCAAATTTTTTGTTAAGATTTTTTTTTCTCTTTCGAGAAGGATCCCTAGGAAATCTAAAATTTTGTGTAATTTATGTGTTAAAATAAAATAAAACATTAAGTACACATACTAATTATATTTTTTGCATTTATAATGTTTTTAATTACATAATTATAAAACTATTATTATAAATTTATTGTCATCAGATTGTAGGATACTGCGATAAAAGTGTTTTATGTTATTGTACTGTACAAATAACATCATCATTTGTTCAGTTATTTCGTCAAATACCGATATATTTTTCGACATTGTCAAGTACTAGTCGATGTCAAATGGACTCACTCGACAGTTCTGTCATTTGTTTTGAACGGTATAATCCAGCCATTTTATGATGGTTGTCAGATGTCAACAATAAATAGATATATCGACTATATTTAACATAGTTGAATAATACGAAACTTTATTTTACATTTACTTAAATTTTGTGATGAATAACATTAAATGTAATAAAATATATTACTTACAAGTGAAAAGAAATAGTGCTGCTTCCGCCGCTATAGTTTTTACACCATCTAATAGAACATTTAGTCATTTTTGGGAGATGTTTTGTTGACAAGTAAGTGCTTGAGACTGACGTAAAAACAAACGGCCAGGCCTAAAATATCCTGATTACTGATAACACCGGTAAAGGTACGTCCGCTTATATGTCTCGTCCATTGGTTTATTTGTTCATGAGCACTATCTAGTTCCACGGTAAGCCTTGTGTTATGGATACTAGATGGTTGATATACTACACATATATAAGTTTAAATGCATACATATTATAAATATAAACACCCATGACTGGAGTACAAACATTTGTGCTCAACAAATGTATGCCCCCAGCGGGACTCGAACCCGCGACCGCTTGCGCAGCAAGTAGGGTCACTACAAACTGCGCCACGCGTGTTTTTTAAATGATATGTCACTCATGTTACTGATTGATCGCTTTTTTATTTTTAATGAGCTAAAGGAATAATTAATTGTCATAATTCTATGCTATTTTCTATAAATTAGATTGATAGACAAGAGGGAGATAGAGATCGATGGTCTTGTCTGTAAATAGTTCCATATTCCCGTAAATCTCTTGCTTTCTGAAGAGGTGGATGCATTGATGAATAGACAGGTAAAAGAGAATAAAAATATAATTAATAACGAGTATCTAGTAAGTAGAGGACGATAATAATAAGGTCAACTGACATAATATATCTTATTATTATTCTTACCATATTATTAAATAACATTTAAAAGCGCATCTAATTAATTGGAATAAGAAAATCATGTTTGTTTAGTTTACAATAAATGAAAACAAATTAAACATTCCATGCACAACTTTATCATCAGGATATTTTATTTTGTACATTATAAAAGCCTCTTAAGCGCTCATGGGCCGGTCCAACTGTTGAAAACTAACATGCACCAGATAAACGTGATGGACAAACTTGGAATATTTTTGTGTATAAGTATCTTTGTGTACATTATGCTTAGCTGTGATTATTTATTCCTGTATTGTAGAGTAAAAAAACTATCTTAGTGTAACTATGCGACGGTCACCGCGGCAGATTCGAGGGGTATAAGTAAAAACTTTTGTCTTCTTATTAACACAAGTAGTAGATATTTGATAACATTAAACTATTAGCCTATTGACCTCAATTAACATCCGCGCCCACAACGATGAATGAGCGCGTTTTTTAAACCAAAAAGTCTGGGATTTTCGTTGACGTCCGGAAAAAGACATTGACTGTAGTTTATTCTATACCATACTAACTAACCGTTAAAGCGTAGGTACTTAGGTACGAACACTGGCGTAAGAAAGGGTGACTCACAATAGATCCTTCAATGCGCATTCTTATGAAATAGGTATTCCGCGCCAGATTTTGTTGACTTACTGCTGTTACTTGACATTATATAAACAGTCTTCATTTGCCAAATGTAGTAGAAGATAACCTAGTTTAGATTGCAATGGAAATACGAAGACATGAGCTTAATTCTTATTTTAATACTAGCTGCGCCCGCAACTTCGTTCGCGTGGATGTCGGAACTTAATTAGTATTATTTAGTGCGAAGCGCTGTTGGAGGATACCGATACAAATCATTTTTTTTATTTATGCTAGTGCTTCTTTATAAACAACATTAGCTAAGACTCCTACAAAACTCAAATATGGCCGGCAGGCATGGGCGAAGGTCATTCTTTCAAAGAAAATCTTGACACCGCGATTCAGAAAATGACGTTACACGCACAACACCATCTATCGAACAATACTGCACGCAGTTGAAGTTCGAATACTCGTAGATGGCACTGTTTTAATGTTTTACTTCGGAAACACTTTTTTTTTTATTAATTTACATTTTTTATAAGTGGTGAACTGATTACGATGAAACAAAAACCTTAATGTTACTTCAATTTATGCACATATTGTTGTGTATAAAAGTTACGTGAAGTTGTGAGACCAAATGCACATAACCCTAATTTTACTTCTGGAATTTCTCTACTTCTTCACTTTAAACTCAAATATCTTTTGATAGACTGAACCGATTGCAATGAAACAAAAACTAAATGTTACTTCAAGTTACGTTCAATCGTTGTGTATAAAAGTTATCTACATTGCTTTCGTACATTTTACGTGATGCCCGGATAAATAAACAGACAAACAGACAAACAGACAAAAATTCTAAAAATGCTGGAAATGGGTTCTATTGGTTATCCTTTAACACCCTGGCTAATTTTTTTGTAATTTTTTTTGATGTACAAAAACGACTTTTCTACAGTTTTATTATATGTATAGATACCTATTATGTGAATAATTGTCACGATGCTATGAAACCCGTCAATTATTATTATTCTGGTTGCTTATATTTTAACATTTCATATTTCACTTGTTAACATAATCATCAATATCGTGAAAAAGTATCAAATAACAAGAGATCGGTACTAAAAATTATCAATGGGGGCGGTATTTTATATCAATTTTTCAGTGTGTGCATTTTAAAGACATGTAACGCTTTATTGAGTCTAGAACCATGTTACAATACGAAAGTGTGCTTTTTCTTATCTATAACATAGCTTTTGCATATGCCGAATGTCCTCCCAAAAGGGAGCATACAGTGCACCAGGAAGCTAAACTTTACCATGACTTGCTATGCGCATATCCATCTCACATCTGTTAGACGTCCTTTAAAAGATCACAAAAGTACCGTTAACGTACACTTGGGAGGATGAAGATTTTTAACTTGATCACTGAATGATTATGGAGACATAACAGAAATTAATATAAAAAGCTTCAAGATATGGATACCACATATGTTCCTGTTGCCTACTTAAGTGGGTTTGGTTTGCAGCATATACAACATGTTCAGTCAAATCAATTGGATCGGTGACTTGCGTCCCGTATATTCCCTATTCCGGTAGTTGCCGCACATCACTTCACAGCTGGCCTTATGATACACAAAATTGTTCACTCTATTTCGGTTCATGGATGCTGTCCGGTGAGCAGGTAAATTTTATGTTTTTTAATAATCATAAAGCGATAATCCTCGACACCTTCCAGGATGGACCCGGTTGAAAACTTATGAAGACTTACAACGAACGAATACTAAAAAAACATAGCTACAGTCCGAACAGTACATACCCTATATTAAAATATACTTACACATTAAAGAGAGAAGCAGCCGGCCCTGCGGAGCCTACAATAGTCGTTCCTTTGTCATTGTAATAATAACTTTAAAAGACTTTTTATTAGAAATTAAGAATAATACTAGGTTAATGTTGATGTGTTTCAGTTTGTTCGCACATTTTATTTTGCTCGCTACAATTGGTTTTGTTATACCTAAGTTCAGTTCAGACGCCCAATATTTTACTATTTATTCGAGATTCGATGATTGTGACACTAGTAGGGCTTTTGATCACAATCCTACTTACCTCCTTGAGGAAACGTACGAAGTCTGTTCTAGGATGGATTTTGACTATTAATTCTACTATAACTTCTAGTTTAGGAGAATACTCGATATATACACAATTTGATCCAAATGAAGTACCTACTTGAAGAGAAAAGTGTCACCGAGGGTTCCAGCACTAGTAATAACGCGCGAGTTGCTATGAATTGGATACAGTTAGCAAGCATTATTATTAATTTTGTTTTTATAGTTATATGTCTTATATATTTAATTTTAATTATTAGCTATATTCCCAGAGTCTTCAAATTATTATTATAAAATTTTATTTTTTTTAAATTGTTACTTTTCGACTTAACCTCTATGTGAGTTAAACAAATTTTAAAAGCTATTTATTATATTTAACTATTATATTTTTTCATTACTATAATGTGGCTTTCTATATGATTGGAAAATGAAAATGTCATATTTGATTTTCAGTCTGACAAAATAACTTACTACCTACTTAGGGTATATCGTCTTAAGGTACTTACTAGTCAATTGTGCCAAAAGGAGAAACATTTTACCAAATTTATTTCCAAAACTTCACCAATTTGTGAAAAATTGATACTTCATTAAATTTATCAAATTGGCCAAATTTTAAAATAGAAGACAGTAATTAAAATAGAGACCTAGTTCTTATCGTACATAACTATCCATTTCAATGGACTATATTAGGCCGCGCTTATGAAATGAAAATGATGAATGTACCTATTTAGAGCAAAGGATCAGTTTCTGTACAGTTTTGGCACAGTTTCTAAATTAAATTGTGTTCATTTATACCTATCTAACTTGGTGTATATATATGTATCTAAGTAAAGTGTACTTTAAGACGGGGATATACGCCGTTGACCTTGCTCGATTGGGCGTTGCCGGTAAAAATTCCCCGCGCAACCCCGCGCCTCCCGATAATAATTACGCGCGACCAGCGCGCTAGAATTCGCGCGTAGTACGGCACAGTGTAACAACTAACAGCTGTTGCTTTGTTAGGCATGGTTCTATTAGAGGTGTTCGCAACGGCAATATATTGATAAGGCGTTATAATGATAGCATTTTTTATCAACTTATGCAATTATAAAAACGACACTAATAATAATAGAAAAAAGAGTATTTAATACATTGAAAGTTTTATTATAAAGCATTATCTAGTTAAATAAAGTTTATTTAAATATCATAAAAAAATATTTTTTACATAACTAAAATAATTATTATTTATATCTATTATTAATTTATGTGTACAATATGTAGATACAATTTTTATCACTTATAATCACAGTAAATATATATAATTTAACACACCGATTCTCGTCCGATCATCGAAGTTAAGCAACGTCGGGCGCGGTCAGTACTTGGATGGGACCGGTGGGCCTGGGAACACCGCGTAACGTTGGCTTTTTGTTTTTAATTTTGTAAAAATTCATTTTATTTCAGTCCTCAAACAATATTGTCATATTAAATATGTTGTTTTATACTTATTGTTTTTATATATGATGTTAAACTTAAAAATATTATAATAACGCTGTTAAGTCCTGAATCGCGCTATCGAAATATACTAACTCGTTGAATATATATACAATGTTGTCGAACGTCCAAGTGTACTCGCTTCGGCAGTACATATACTAAAATTGATGATCGAGACACAAAAAGTGTTTGTAAGTTCACAACTTTCAGTTTCACCAGATAGGAACGAAGTTCTTTATTATAAAAATGTTATTAATTTTAAGTTCTATTAGCGGTATAAAGAAAAAATAAAAATATGTTGTGGCTTACGGGAAGATGGTGCCTTTTGTGGTGGTGTAGGTTTTTGTGAGTCTGTAGATGTTTGTGTTTGTGAGGTTGATCTGAATTATTAACAAAGTTATGGCTATTTGAAATTTAGGGGGTAATTGAGGGTTTGTCTTATTATAAAAAATCTGTAGGAACTAAAGTAAAAATAATACTTTAAAATTAAATTAAAAAATAATACTAATAATAATAAATAAAAAAGCCTTTTATTTCCAGTTTTACAAAAAACATGAACAAAAGAAAAGATTTAACTATCGTGTACTTTATACAATTAATACCTATAAACAGTGCTATGTTTTTTACAAAAATATGTGTGAGTACAGCTCGTGTACTTATTGTAGTCAAACTGTCATGGTGTGTGTGTTTAGGGATACCTGCTCCAAATCTTTATCCCATTTTTTAATATGATGAAGGTTAAATAAAATAATTATTTTTAAAATTTAAATATATAATTTGTAACGATTAAAATATGATAATTACTCCTGATGCTTGACATCATTAAATAATACATACTCATTTTTGCAATTAGCACCCCGATAAACCTCGAAAATGACACCCTGACCCATGTAATTGTTTAAAAAAAACCGGATGTCCGCCATCTTGGATTTGAAAATGGACCTCATTTTCGTAATCAGCGCCCCGAGAAACCTCGAAAATGACACCCATGTTATTGTTGAAAAAAAACCGGATATCCGCCATCTTGGATTTGAAAATGGATCTCATTTTCGCAATTAGCACCCCGAAAAACCTCGAATATGACACCCGTGTAATTGTTGAAAAAAAACCGGATGTCCGCCATCTTGGATTTAAAAATGGACCTCAATTTCGTAATCAGCGCCCCGAGAAACCTCGAAAATGACACCCATGTCATTTTTGAAAAAAACCGGATGTCCGCCATCTTGGATTTAAAAATGGACCTAATTTTCGTAATCAGCACCTCGAGAAACCTCGAAAATGACACCCATGTCATTGTTGAAAAAAAACCGGATGTCCGCCATCTTGGATTTGAAAATGGACCTAATTTTCGTAATCAGCACCTCGAGAAACCTCGAAAATGACACCCATGTCATTGTTGAAAAAAAACCGGATGTCCGCCATCTTGGATTTGAAAATGGACCTCATTTTTGTAATCAGCACCTCGAGAAACCTCGAAAATGACACCCATGTCATTGTTGAAAAAAAACCGGATGTCCGCCATCTTGGATTTGAAAATGGACCTCATTTTCGCAATTAGCACCCCGAAAATCCTCGAAAATGACACCCATGTCATTGTTGAAAAAAAACCGGATGTCCGCCATCTTGGATTTGAAAATGGACCTCATTTTTGTAATCAGCACCTCGAGAAACCTCGAAAATGACACCCATGTCATTGTTGAAAAAAAACCGGATGTCCGCCATCTTGGATTTGAAAATGGACCTCATTTTCGCAATTAGCACCCCGAAAATCCTCGAAAATGACACCCATGTCATTGTTGAAAATAAATATCGTGAATATAGTTGCAAGTCCTCTAAACTTTTGACTGTTAGCTAACTTCTCCCGTGAGAATTTTGTGTCTCGCGCATCGTAAAATTTCACTCTCATAAATTTTTCATAACGCGCCTAAAGAAGTATAACTTCAACATGAAAGATAAACAGATTAAATTTTATGTTACCTATGGCTCAGTAGACGTAACTTCGTTACAGGTTCGATTTCCAGACTTAGTCCTTATAAATATACAAATAAAGTCTAAATTGAAACTTCTCTTAGTCGATACTATATGTATACTAAAATTTTTAAGTAAAAAATTTACAAGTCAATAAGGTCCAAAATACGCCATTTATTTATTTCATTTTAATATAGTTTTAAATACAAATGTTTTAGAGCATAATTTAGCGCACACGACTAGTGACAATTCTGTTCACGAATTAAATAAATAAATTTCTAAATTGGTTCTGCGATTGCGGAGCAAACAGTCACAGGTCCGTCCAGCACAACGCCTCGTCCCGCACTGATTTACTGGGCGACAGAGGGTGTTCTCTCGCGGCTTACGTGTATGAATTACGTAAAAAAATCATAAAAAATAAATAAAACAGTTATTTGAAAAAATAATCGGAGATCATATTAGGTGTTGTATTATTTAATATGCTGAACGCAATAAAAAAATCTTGTTTTTGATAGTTTACGAGAGAAATGATATGAAAAATTGTAACAGAGGGTACTTAGCATATTTATTTATGATATTTATGTTGTTTTTTTTAACTTTTTAAGCGGAAGAGATAATGCTGTATATGCTGTAGAATAACATACATTTTTTTAAAAAATTTTCCTATTAAGATTACAGAGAATTCAAATACAAAGAAAGTCCAATTTACATATATCGCCGCCTTAAATAAAAAAAATCTTTTTATAAGTAAGCTTTTAATATCGACAACTACCCAAGTTTAAAATATTGATGATATAACAATTTTAAATAAATTATTATCTATAATCTATATACTTATAATAATTAAATATCTAGTATATTTAAAAAAATCTTATTAAAGTAGTCATTATTATCGACATTATTATTATACAGTGCCCGAATCTTTAGTTTAGAATGTTTGTCTGTCTGCCTGTGAACTCGTCACAAGAAAACCACAGTACAGATTTTGAAGGAATTATGGTATTATGATATCTGGTTATCCGGGTCATCAATATATAGGATACTTTTTACGGCTGGAAAATATCTAATTTTTGGGAAATCTTAAATAACCGTTATAAAGGGTATGTACAACATCACACGATAAATAAAGTAATAGTGTAATCTAAGATAAGAAGAATTTAGTTCCCGATCTTGCTAACGCGGACGGAGCCGCGGGAAATGCTAGTTAATTGTTATAGTACGAAGTTGCCATTCATTAGTGTAATATTATGCCAACGCACATAAAAAAGAAAGGGGCGGTTCACTACAATCTCGCGCTCCGGCGCCTCGTCCCATTCGATACCTATGAAAACAAAATATTATATTATGCACGTTAATAAAAATAGGTAATTAACTACTACTTGTAATATAAAAAAATCATATTCGGACTTAAAATTTAAATATATTGTTGGGCACCCAGTGCAGGGGGCGCGCATTCAAGCAACGAAGGGCAAGGCAATGACAAGGTTGATAGTCAAAAATAATGAAATAAAGGACTATATAATAGGTACTTTTTTAATAAATTAACTTTTAACATAATATATTTTATACAGATGTGCCATAAATAACACGTCTGAGTGAGTGAGAGAATTGCTAAGCTTTTAACAAAAACATAGTACTAGTGTTACACCATTTTTAGGAGGGCATGAAACAGACAATTTTTATAAGTTATTTAGTTACAGAGCTAATTCAGTCTAGTAATTACTTTAATGTAACTTTAATTTTCTAAAGCTGCTATTCAAAAGAGCCAAATAGCCACAAAAGTGGCGATATCTCGAAAATCAGCGAAATTTTACTGAGGCTTTATTTATCTTATAACATAATTGTATGTATTATAGACCCAGGAAGCCAATCTCTAACTATAGTGTGACTGTGCCGTGTTACTTTTGTGACACATGTATACTGTCTTTACAATAGGAGTAGGTATATAATATAACCTTTCCTTAGATGTCCATTTCTTATGCAAAACTGTAATTATTCGTCTTTTATTCGTCTTTGGGTTTGCTTTCACCAGTAGTTCAATAACAATATTCAGAGTAACAAATCGATGCTACTCTTTTGCGCAGATATGTTGGACTATTGCCAAGAAGTACTATGTACTCGTATTGATATAAGTTTAAACGTGAACTCCAATGTCACATTCGAATTTGGATAGTGTATTTCGATTAGTAAGCGTGCCTCTGGCAAGAGACACTATGTATATACAGTTTAAACGAAAATAAGTTTTTGATTCATTATTCCATAAAGCAAATGTTAAAAATAATATCTAGTACTGTCTTTACCTAAGCGAATTATGGGTTTACTGGTTTAAGTTTAAAAAATACTAAAATCAGACAGAACAACTAAATAATAATTAAACTCGGTCCGATCTAGGAGTTAGGACCTCTCGATCAGTAACCGTATACGCTTATTAGGCAATTTCAATTCTCACATACATCTGTAGAAAACAGGTAGTTATATGGGGCACAACGGCAAGCCAGTATACAACCCACTAAAACCCAAAAACCCAACTTCCGTCTTAATGAGACCTCGACGTCCCGGCAGGTCTACCAAAGCAGACCATTCTGCCAAGAGGATGCACCACAGTCCACTCTGCTCTCATAGAAGTACCAGGAGCAATCCGCATGACACACCACCCACCGAACGCCACGAATAGAATTGGGATGGCACTAACAATTGATATTTTTGACAACGGACTAACTACTGTATGGATTCTTATACTGCTTGAGTAAAAAATAACAAGTATCAAATACCATCATCCTTATAAGCGTTACGTCCTGGTTCCGACCAAAACATAAGTCGTTGGACTGCATGAGACAGCTTTAGCGTAGAACATGTGTCGATATTTACCAAATGAGTTATTCCCATCTGTGAATAAAAATGAATATTTAATTGAACAGTAAGACTGCTAAAAAGCAGTTTTAAAATAAACTTGTTCTATTTCAATTGAAGAGTTAAATTAAAAGCTAAGTTTGCAAAACTGTTTATTGTTGCTGCTTTGTTTCTTATTTGTAATAAACAAATTCTCTACCGATAAATCGGATCCAAATTCCGGACCGGATATAAGCCTATATCAATTTTTATCTTATCAATTATTTAGTCTAATGATTGTTGTTATTGAACTCTCCTTCAATTTATTGTTAATTAATACTAAATAATTTTATTTAGCCGTGAACAAACACACAGTTACCAAACTAGTCAATACTGTCTTCACCTAAACATAAAAACGTTTCAATTCCAACTTGTTGTTTCTTTTTGTAGGGTGAAAAATATAAAAATCCGTATGCTATATTATAGATAAAAATGTTGCTGAATCGAGTCTGTAATTTAAATATGATGTGAAAAATGTTATTTAAATGCCGAATCTATAATTTATTGTCTATTATATCTCTATCTGGAAATGTATCTGTGAACTGAAAAGCACTGGATCGATTGAAGCAAATTTGGTATTGATTGCAGATTATCCGGATCCATATATAGATTACGTTTTACAACATAAAAATATCTCATCTCTGACAAATCTACTACTACTAACTACTAAAACGTACTTACTTACTAATTTTAACATTAGTTAAACAAATAAAAACTGAAGTTGAGCCAGTCAACAAACCTTACGAAGCTTCTCTGGTAACAATAATGTCATACGCAGTGTATAGAGCGGTAACGTTGCGGCTATCCTCATAGTACTCATCTTATCAGATATCTCGTGAGGTCTTGTTGTGGACATTCCAGCTGCCAGTGTTTTTAGGGAATAATTTTTAGGCACCAATAAGAGAAGAGTTAGGCCCGGTGTAGCATAGTTAATTTCAATAGCCTGCAAATTATCGGAAAAAACTAGTTTTAAGAAACGAATATTGCCAAATGGTCATCAATTCGAAAAATCTTATTAATATTAAGGAAAGTAGTTTAATCTTCGAGTAGGACATAATCTAGTTACAAGTGGAAATAATATAAATGATAAAATATTATTAGACTATGATATATCATTAATTTAGAACTTATAAAACTTACATCGTATTTACAATAACTAATTAGAATACATATTATTATAATGTTAAATGCTGTCGTATTACTATGCCAATAAATATAACGTTCTAAGTTCTAAACTTAACTAAATTACAAAAAATTACAAAAATAAATTGAACGAGATAAACTTAATCTACTTAATCGTTTTTTTTTTAATATATAAATGAACTACATATTGCCCCCGGCTTCTCCAAGCTAATTTTCAAAAAAGGTAGCGTCGGTCGCGGCTCTTCGTTGTTAAAATTTAAAATTGCATCGAAATCCGGTCAGCGGGAGAATCATACGACTTACGAGTATTTACTATGAATTAAAAAAATATTTGTTTATTCAACCACTTCAGTTAAAAAATACATTGCAAACATATAACCAAAAGTATGTATAATTATAAATCTCGTTGATATCAACATGCAATATCATTAAAAATATCGAATTACTGGGTGTCAACATATTTATCGTTGGGGGCGGTGTTATGATCAAATTTTCTGCGCCTGCACTTTATAGGCGTGTGGTACTGTTTCATTGTGTCTGGCACAATGTTACGGTACGGTGGTGTATTTCTTCTATTAGCTATCCCTAAATTAGTTGTTTATTCATTGGACTGCCCTTCCGAACGAGAGCACGATGTGCATAATGAAGCTAAGCTCCACAATGACTTAACATGTGCATATAACTCCGACTATCGTCCTGTGCAAGACCATAAATCTACAGTTACTGTACGCGTGCGATTTGCTCTTAAATATCTTTCTTTCGATGCCACAGAAGAAATGTTAACGCTACATAGTTGGGTGGCCTTAAATTGGAAAGATGAATATTTGACGTGGACGCCAAGTGATTATGGTGGCATAACAGAAATCCAATTAGAGAGCCACGAAATATGGTCACCGCGTTTGGCTTTGTTTAACGCAGATGCAACATCCTATCCGTCGGATTCCTTTTATACGACGTGTTTAGTCAACTCTAGCGGAACGGTCACTTGCGTGCCGCAAGTAGCACATACTGGAATTTGCCGCACATCTCTTCGCAGCTGGCCTTACGATAAACAGAATTGTACATTGTATTTCGGATCATGGATGCATACTGGCGAGCAAGTAAACTTTACATTTAATACAAAACCGATAATACTCGACGACTACCAAGATGGACCCGGCTGGAAACTCTTGAAGTCTTACAACGAACTACTTCCAGGGAAATATAGTTGTTGTCCAAATACCTCATATCCTATGTTAAAATACACTTTCACGTTACAGAGAGAAGCGGCTGGTCCTGCGGCTATTGTAGTTATTCCATCGATCGTCATCGTAATATTAACATTAACGGGCATGCTCTTAGAAATTAAGGATAACACGAGACTTATGTTAATATGTTTTAGTTTATTTGCACATTTTGTATTTCTAACAGAAATTGGCTTTTTATTACCTAAATTTAGTACTGATACGCCCATCATTTTGCTGTTTATTCGCGATTCGATGTTAGTAACTCTAGTAGGGGTTTTAGTAACATTTTTGCTGATGTCTATAAGAAAACGTGCTGAGCCTGTTCCAGGGTGGATTTTAACTATAAATCACATTATAAGTTCTAGTCCAGGAAAATACGTGATATTTACAGAATTTGATCCAAATGAAATACTCGAAGAGAAAAGTGACACTGAGGGCTCCAGCACTAGTAATGACAACACGCGAATTGCTATGGATTGGATACAGTTTGCGAACATCATCAACACCTTGGTATTTATAGTGATATGTCTGACATATTTAGTTTTAATTATTAATTACATTCCCAGAGACCCAGAAACCTAAAACAGTGTACCAATGATAATTCATATTCATTTTCTAAGAAAAACAAGCTAATGTCTAAGCGCTTCTATAATACATAATAGCAAACTAAACCTATACATATATATTTTATATAATATATAGGTTGTTGTTAATTTTTACAAGCTTTTATTTAACTTTCCTTGTGTGTGCGTGGGTATATGCAGAATATGTAATCAAAACCTTTATTTTGGTGATATTGCACAATGAACTAAATAACATAATCCTTATTTTAATGTGGCCAACAAATGAAAGGCTCACTTTCGAAAATATTTTCGAAAACAATAACTTAGTACCCACCTCGGCATTTAATTCGTCGAGAGCAGCATATCGCATGATGTCATTCAACCTAATCATACGAACAGACTGATTTAGATTGGCTTTCTCAGAGTCATAAAACGGTTTAGTTTCATTGAGGACTGTGGGGGCTGACCTCCAGGACGCGCGAATATATGCCGTCATTATCAAAACTGAGCATATTTTATTATTGAAATCGTCGTCTTCGAAAGTGTTTCTCAAAGCTCCCCCTGAGTCTATTTCTACCTGATGTTGAATAGAAGATATTAAAATATTTTTAATGTATAATACGAAACTACACAATCATTAATCTCAAATATTGTTTGTAGTCAGCTAATAAATATAATTATAAAAATTTGGTCCCTACATATGAAATTGGCGTTTTTTCGAATTGGATCTCAAAAACCTGGCATTTCGGCTAGGTTTTCCATATTAAAAATTTTGAAAGGCTCATGTAATTGTGTTTCGAATTTGTTGTGGCTCTGTAGAAATAGCTCTCAATGATGTGTATGGAGAAGGTACTATAGGAGAAAACATGTAGGTACGTTTTTGTTTCCAACGTTTTCTTTCTGGATTTTTTTCCAACAAAATAATCCCCGTGGACGGCGACGGCGATAATCTTCAATAATTGGTACCGCATAAATGGAGTGCATCATGCGAAACAACACGCGCCGAGTGCTACATTACGTTACATTACTAAAACGTTTCAACAACGAAGGGATTTAAATAGATTCGTTACTTGTGATGAAAAATGGATCCAGAACGATAATTGGCAACGCTCATCACGATGGTTGAACTCAGGAGAACCAGCTTAATCCTGTCACAAGAGAAAATTGATTTAGAAAAATGTACTGGTAAGTGTCTGACGACCACCGACTAGTGCTGGTCTCCTTCGCTAAAACTTGGTGAGATCTGGCTTAGAAAATTACACAGATCTGAACTGTCAAAAATTGCAAAACCATTCTGAATTAGCAATCTGTTAAGCGGTCAATTGCTCTAGCCTACTGCTGTTTCAAGACAACGCTACACCACGTAGCATAACAAACGATCGCTAAATTACAAAAGCTGAGACACCCACAATACTCCGGCCCTTGCTCCAACAGATTACCACATTTTCAGAAATTTTGACTATTTCTTGCATAGATAATAATGAATTGAAAAACTTTGATTTGTTTTTTCATATTATAAAACGACAATTTCATGAGTACGGACCTACAATTCATTATAAAATAAGAAATATGTACTTAGATTAAGTTATATTTGATGGATAGATAATGAGTAAGTACCACACTATTTAAGGTCCTGGTTAAATATTCAGATGTTTCAGTTCCATTTAAACGCATTATTTTTATATTCATTACTTTCTCAGTGCCTTCTTTGAAGCTTTGGTTAAGAGGTAACTCTGCGTTTACCAAAAGGCGGGATGCCCATCGAAATTTCAATTTTTGACTTGAAAGTGGGAGCCACGATGTAATAGTTTCTAATGTTCTGATATTTACCTAGATATGAATTTTATAAAGTATCAATGCTTGTACCGTTATATATATAACTGCAGATACTAAATGTTTTTATATTTAAAAAAAATATATTATGTAAGGTAAATTCCTATAAATAGTTCATGTATAAAGTGCATTATTTAGTTTTTAGTGTTTTTAGTGTAACTTTACGTTTGAAGATCAATAAAGACGGATTAGCCCAATATTGTGTATTTTATGATATATAGGTCTCACATATATACTGACATATCTACTTATTTCTATGTATACTACCTATGATTTCATTAAATTACCGTAGTATTTGCCGTTATATTTAAGACTGTTTCAATCTCTGACTTAGTAATTGAATCTACTTCTGTAGAGATCGCCATAAGCGCCATGTACAAAAACAGCCCTGTCTGGGCAAAACTAATGCCATTCTCTTTACGATCAAGTGGACTTATTGAAATTAATTTACTAAAACTTATCTGAAAATAAAAATAAAATTATACAAACGTCCTAGTCTTAACTCTTAGGTTTTAATAAAATATTAGATTTCTTAATATTGCTAAAATATAAGGCACCAGACACAGATACATTAATATAAAGTACTTATTAGACTACAAAAACTACTTGCTATTTTAAAGAACTAACACAACTCAAATTATCCGATTTAATGGGACAAATAACAGCTTATCAAACTTTCGAAGTCGTATAGCATTTCACTAGCGCTGTTTGATTACAATTAAATTTATTTATTGTCATTGAAAAAAATATGTGTGCATTGCAAATAAACACGCAAAAACATACATCTTATTTATTTTATATAGATTATATTCGACAATTTAAATGTGTTTAGAAATATTAATTGATGACCAATGTACCTAATTTTAAAAGGATTTTCTCAATATATTTACAAGTAATACAGATCAAATAATACTGTACTAGTCAAGTAAGAACCAACTGAAGTAAAACAAATCAATTAATTTCACGTACCTAATGTTAGAGCAGCGGCTCCCAATTGTTTTTCTTAATAATACTTAAGCTATTGAGTAAAGTTTACCTGATAAAATAGATTCTCAAATCTATCTAAAGATGTCGTGAAGGTATTAGAAAGAAAATTATTGTTCCTTAGATCCTCTTTTTCTTCCTTAGGATAAAAATACATAACGCTTGAATTTTTTGAAGTGATTTGTTCGTTATTTTGATTTTTATGCTTAAATTGATATAAATTCTCTAGAAGCCTACGTCTTCGAGGATTGAAAATCTGAAATGGTCTGAAAGATCTATGAAATGGTTCTTCCGAGAACCCGTACCCAGCAAAGACCAATGCTAATTATTATAAATCATGTACCCTGACGACCTTGATTTATCTTCTTGAGGCTTGGGATACGCTTTATTGGGTGAAGAATAAGAGCAGCTTATCCATTCATTATTATACCAGCATTTTTCAATAAAACCCTTTAATACTTCTTGAGTGGCGTAAGTTTGTCGAATGTGCCGTAAGTGAAGCATAGAGTAATTGTAGTCTTTGAAACTGACACATATCCTAAATAAAAGAATAAGAACAAAACAACTAATCATACTTAACAGTGGCGTTTTCAAATAAAATTTTTGAAGAAAATTTACAAAAGCAAGTGAAAATATATTAAAAACTCATATTTTGTGTACAGGCTTATTAGATTCACACTCACTACTACAATAACTGAGAGTTGTTATACGACTGTTAGATTCAAACTTATCAAGAAACAAAAAATAGGTTTTGTTCCGCGTAATATCTACTTAATAATGAACAAGTGGTACAAATTAATTCAGTGCACGGTATAAATCAACAATGATTACACCAAACATACAATGTTAACACAGTACTTGCACTTGGATATGGTTGAGCGATATTATATTGAGTGAGACCGCCATCAAACAATAGTAAATCAACGTTTTAAAGCGTTCAATAGTAACCTGTTCTATACTAGAAAAACAGCGACTTAATCCATAAAGAGAAAACAAGCTAATATAGTAAGTAATAAACTTTTTTTATTTAAATAAATAACAGTCACTACTTGATGATAACTGCTAATTAAACTGCTTTATTATAGCTACGAGTTAATACAAAAGGAATAAAATATAAATATTTTAAGGGCTACATAAAAGCTATTCGGAACTAGTATTCCGGCCAAGTCAGACAAGAGTAATTTCTTTTTTGTTCAAAAAAATTTTAGCACCAAGCCTCAGTAGGAACCTTTTTAGTTTTTAGCGAATAATAGAAGTTGATGGAAGAAAAAGAAGTCTCGGTGAAGTCCATTCCACGAAGTTTGAACGTAGACGTGGTACACGCTCTGTCCACTTCTCACCAGTCGATATGTGCTACCGGACTTCGAAAGTGAAATAAATTGAGTCACATCAACACCTGTGATGTGGACAAAGATGAGTTGTTGGTTCAACGGATATTAAAAGTTGTAATAGAGGCACACATCTCAGAATTTGAATTAACATATTGGCTACTTTTGATGACGTATGTACTTACCTATCTTATATCTACCACACGACTGAAACTCGGGGCAAAACCTTATTAATAATTGCAAGAAAAAATGACGCTCAAATTTTCTGTTGTTAAATAACTTAAAAACTCATTGCTCTAACATAATTATGTATTAATTTAAGACTGCAGAAATCTGACTAACTGCATATAGAAATCTGACTACTTACTGCATATATGTTAAAATTTGAACAAAAAATCTAATTGCACTAATTAATTCACTCACCCCTATATTACGTATTTTTGTTAAAACAAGCTCTAAATCATTTTTGCTCTAAGACGTATATTTAATCCAAAAAGAAGTTGTTTTATTGCATATTATTATACACAAAAATGGGTGATTGGCTGTGAATTCTGTATCTGTATTTGCCGACAATTTTTGTACCGCCATCACTGTAAACAGCAGAATATAAATGCAGGAATTCTTTAACTTCTACATACTTCCGCTCAGGTTCGGCCCAAGAATGAGATATTTTCTCAGAGATTAAATATTTTACTCGTGATTCGTCACAGTCTGACAGAACAACAAGTATTTATTAAAACTATAGATACGGCTTCTGTATCCATAATAATATCTATTTCAATAATATTTTCCGAAAGTTATTTAATTTATAGATTCCACTTACTTTGAATTTTATGATATGTATAGATTTATTGAAGAAGGTATAAACTAATATAATCTAATCATTTTAGAAAGTAAGCTAATAGTTATGTGGTAAGTAATTCTTAAATCTATGATAGGTACATAGGCTAGGGGTAGGAAAACAAATTTATTTTTAATAAGCTTTATTTCTTTGTAATATCTATATACTTTAAACAATATTAAAATAAAATTATTTGTACATAAATATCTTAAATAACATTTATATAATAATATTCTTATAAATAATAAATGTGCAACTGGTGTCAACAATAAGGTTTATAAAAATAGGTTCCTTCAATAGACTGAGGTATTTATAATATATTATTTAATAAAAATAATTAATAAGGAAATGGAAACACACTGCATTCTGGTATAATTCAATGTAATGTTTTAATCCA
Source organism: Boloria selene (assembly GCA_905231865.2). NCBI lineage: Eukaryota > Metazoa > Arthropoda > Insecta > Lepidoptera > Nymphalidae > Boloria > Boloria selene. Next base: position 8,998,734 of record HG993133.1, read on the forward strand.
AAAATCTAATCACTATAGTCCTCGCGCCTAAGCTCAGCTTCGCAATTGTGCGAGTGCGGTGTAAGGTGCTGATTTTTAAGGCGCGGCTATTATTTTTGGCTATCACATAACAAATGCACAGCTGAGCTTACACCTCGAGGACTGTAACGGCTGTTATTGTTTTTCATATTAAATGTCAATCGACATAGAATGTATCAAAAATACTTGAAATATTCTCACTAATATTATAAATGCAAAAGTAGGTCTGTTTCGTATTATCACCACACATCAGAAGACTGATGTGTGACCATATGAAGATGGAATCGAATACGTTTTGAATCTGTATGTAAAAGAGGTAGATATACATCTAAATAATCATCTGCTACATAAAGACACGTGAACTACTCTGAACCATTAAATAGGGCTAGGAAGCTACACTATAACATCATTTTATTGTTAAAACAGTTTTGTAGGCTACTGCTGCGCTAAAAAGTTAAGAGAGCAAATATCAAAACATGAAAAATACTGTAAATAAAAAGTGAAGTGAAGCGAGTTTTATCACAAAAGTAATTTATTTCCCACGGTGCGTAGCCATGAAGTACAAAGTGTCGCCGGCTACGATCGCAGCCAGGAATGGATGGTCCGCTATGAAACGAGGCACTTCTGGCTCTCCAATGACCAGAGAACAAAACGCGATGCTCATCACTGCAATATAAACAGCTCCGTCATATCGACCCATCTACAATTGACTCATATATTTACCAAATATGATCATGAATGAGACAAAAAAAGCCAAACCACATTGCTATTAATAATTTTGTGCGCACACAATGCGATGAGATATCAGCCAGAGTGATTCTTGATAACAATCAAAAAGTATGTGAAGGTATTTATTGATTTAAAATCTAATAAACAAATTGCTTTTACGCCGAATTGATAGGATAAAAACAAATTTATCAACTTATTAGAGCTTTACACTTTTGAGTTGTGGGTTTTCATATATTTAGCCCTACTTGTCTGTACTCATAAGATATAGATAAAAGCAAAGATTATAAAGTTTTTTTTAGAGATTTTTTTATTTGATTACTACTTGTGCATTCAAATGCAATTCAATTGCAGCGATTAATTTATATACTCGAAGAAATACATTTATACAATAAGCGTGATATAATAATGTATTTATCATGCATTTATCATGTTTTTAATAAGTACTTTTTGTAAAGACTTGCCAAACAAAATGTTATAGAACAAGTAGCATTGAAAATATTACTTAAATAAAAATGGCGGAGCCACGTGGGTAACACTAGCTTCTATTGAAAAGTAACTCTAATTAAGCCGATGTCTTTACACTATTTTATATAGCTTTAAATGAGTCGTTTCAAATTTAATTCTAAATACGGTGTGTTTCCATAAAGTACAGGAACTTTAAGAATCGATAATCAATTATTTTAGAGACCTTCAATAAGGCAATTTACAGTGGAATTTTATGCAATTTGTTAGTAATATAAGTTGCATAAACAATTAACAATGAATAAACTTAAAATTAAGATATAATATTATGTATTTATATCGGTGCACTATTGAGTGTGAAGTGGATCGTTCTAGCGTCCGCGGTATACGCCGAGGAATAGCTCGGTAGAGCCGTGTAGCAGCGCGTAGAGGAAGGGGCGGTCGGCGCGGAAGGCGGGCGTGGGGGGGCGCGCGCACCGCAACATCATCACCATGCCTGCGCGCACACGCGATACCGTCAACGAACCCCCATATTAATCCCATAAAACCCCATATGAATATGACTTAAATCTTATGTTCTTAAGAATTTATGTGCTATGACATTTCCACGTAGCTACCGGCATGTGACGTGAACACGGTAGGTATATGGCGTGAACGATGAAGGTCTGTTAGATGAAGTTATCGCTACTCAAAAATCATTAATTGCATGCGTATACATAAAAATAATAAAATTGTTAAATTTATAAGATATAATGGATGCAAAAAATATTAAACATATAGAAAAAAATCAAAAATGTTACTTTAATATTCATACAAGAAAAATGATAGAATGAAAATAAAAATATGAAGATTGAGAAGAAACGACGAGATACCGAATATAATTACAATGCGTCATATTTAAGTATACCTATACAAAGAAATTGTAAAGCATCACTTTTTGCAAGCGATTCTTTTGCAAGATAATAATTTAGTTCAAAATCAGATTATCCACTGTTTTTACCTAGTCGCTTTCTTAGTGTTTAGTATTTTAATTCAGTGAATACATATACATTATACATATTATGTATACTAAACAAATTATGTAATATCAACAAAAGAAAACATACTAAATTTTTGGTACTAGAAAGTCTCTATACAGGATTTTAAGTTTTATTACTGCAACTTCCTTCAAAAAGAAGTTAAATATTCACGAAAAACGTTTGGCTGTCTGGCTTTAATGTCCGGTCACGTCTCATGCCAGTATTGCCATTCAAGCTATTCTATTCTAGAATTCTCATTGGCTACTGAGTACTAGAGGTCGACGCGAGGGGCAAGCGGGGTGAGCGGGGCGGGGGTGAACCTCGGCGCGAGCGCGAACACGGGTAGGTCGCCAACCATCACGCACCAGAGGGCGGGGTGGTCCACGTACACGCGCTCTATTCTCGGCGCCGAACGCTTCTTGCGGACCACCGCAGCTGGTCACCGGCAACCCAACAACGGACACACGCTATAGATGTACCCACTACCCCTAGTATTAGCTAGACTTATACTAGACTAGACTAGAATTGTAGTACTTTGGCAATGTACAGATTTCTGATCAACCTTTTGTTAAATTATACAAAAATATAATAATTTAGTCGACGGTTATATTTAGTGAGAAAATATTATGTGAATGAGAAATAAGAGTAGTCGGTACATCTTAAGAAGATATAATGCAGCGTACATACACATAAAGTAGGTAATTACATCACATTCACAGACACTGCACACTATTTTTAGTATGATAGAAAGTGTTAGAATTTTATCTATTCCTACTTTTGTTAAGAAATTCTGTAGTGATTGTTAAAGAGAAATATACCTATAGGTAATATAGAAAATTAGACCGAATGTATATATATTTTTTATATATCACATATAAATATACTATTGTTAACTTCAGATTCGTTTTTGATTGCAAGTATAGCGTTAAAGTATTGTCATATTACTGAGAAATTTAGAATGATATGTTAATAGACTGAACAGTGAATATAACGAGACAGGAACATAGAGACAGTTTCCCAACCACCATATACCAAAAATATTTCAAAACAACACAAACCAAACATAATATGCCAAAATAAATGTATGAATAAATTAATGAAAGGTAAAAGAACAGAGGATCAAAAAATTTTTATGGTGAAATATGATAAAAAAATTGATAGAAAAACTAAAATTTATATTCCTCATCTCATACGAAACAGTACATGACGTCATTTGTGTAACTAATACACGATATTTTTCTAAGGAATATCTATGACTGTAAATTTTAAAACAGTAAAAATTCTGATCCCCTTTTCTATGTAGGTGAAGAATATATTAAAAATTATAACTTCATATCAATGAAATTATTAAAAATTATTAGTAATTGCGATTGATTACTGATTTACAAGAGTTTAACTAACGTAGCATTTCGATCGATAACCCAATTTATTTGAAAATTTTTTATCAATGAGTAATAACTATAACATGTAACTGTTAAAATAAACAAAATGATAAAAAAATAACGTAGCTTCGAGTAATATCAGTTTGGAGACTAAGAGAAAGAAGTGAGTCACAACTTTATTTACCTGTTTTCATTTAACTACATTTCTGTTTTGAATATAAAATATTATAAGATATTATTGTCTTATCTATTATATCTCATGATATATCTTAGGATTTCAAACACAATGCGTAAATGCATAAGGAATTCTAACATGAACAATGTCAATACACTTAGTTCCTTGACCAAACTTAAAAAGGAACGCAAGTGCCTATTGTAAAGTACATAAAGTAATACAAACATTATATAAAATTATTTTGGAATGTAATAATAGTATGAATTCGATTACGTTATTAATGGCATTAAGACCCAGTTGGGCAAAGATTAAAACCATAGGAAAGTTTTTTAGAAGCATTTTTTATTTAAATTCATTCGTATATAATATTTGATATTTATTATTATTACTAGTACTTCCCGCTGCTCCGTACGCGTTCTAAGACCAGAAACAAAATAGATTTCACGTACCGTGTGATGTTTTATAGCCGGTGTAACGGTTAGTTGAGATTTCTCATAAATTAACTATTTTTCCCGCAATAAAAAGTATCCCATGTATTAACACGGGTAACCGGCTATTATCATACCAAATTTCATCCAAATCCGTCAACTGGTTTTCTCATGATGCGGTCACAGACAGACAGGCAAAAATTCTAAAAACAATAGATTTGACCTCTATATATCAACAATAATGTTTATTTCAATTAGATTTTTTTAATATTTAATGTACAGATGTGACACGGTTAGAATTTTATTATATGTACTAGCCTTCCAAACGCTGAAAATCTAAGGAAATATTTTTTACCCGTTTTTGCAACATTTTTATAGCCGCTCCGCTCCTATTGGTTGTAGTACCGTAATACAATATATCCTTCCTCGATAAACGAACTATCCAACACTAAAAGAGTTTTTCAATTCCGACCAGTAGTTCCTGAGATTAGCGCGTTCAACCAAACAAACAAACAAACAGACTCTTCAGCTTTATATTATTAGTACAGATAGATTAAAACGTACTCGAATTTTCTGTTATAAATGAAACTACCTACCTATAAAATTTTGATTTGATTCGCATAAACCTAAGAAAGTATTATAGAATTTTCCAATAAAAAAGATTGAGTCAGAACATTTCCTAAGTCAAATTTACAAGGGTTATCAATCGAATTGCAGAATGAAAAATAAAACGCAAGCAAAACTTACCGGTAGCCGCGGCGGCCTCTGCACCCTCCTCGTTAACTTCAATAAAGGCCTTTTGGATGGCCTTAGACACAAACAGCACTTCTTCCGAGTTCAGCATCTTCGTAATGCCTGAGTTATTGCTGTCGAAGATAGCTGAGATGCCCAGCTGAAAATGTACATATTTTTGTCATATACAATTATGTATTTTTTAAATTACATAAATAAATATTTTGGGATATTAACACACAGCGCAATCTAGTTCTATCGTAAGCAGAGTAAGCTACAAGGCTTGTGTTACGGATACCAGATAGCTGATAATTGATACACTACACATATTATTTAAATACATAGGTACATATTATTATATTATATTATTATATAATAGATATATTTATAGTAAGCACCCATGACTGGAGCAAAAGCATTAGTTAGCTAATCACACACATTATGTATGCCCAAAACGGGATTCGAACCCGCGACCTCTGGCACAGCTAGTCACTACGAAATGAGCCAAACGAATCGTCAAATTAAATAGCTCTTTCTTTAAATGTACCAAAGTAGTTTTTGGTGTGTGTATGCATTTGTGTGTTCACTGTAGTACACAAATAGCTACTATTAGATACCCGAAGACTCGACCCGAGAATAATAAGGATATTTCACTAGTGTTTACTAGGTATATATTATTAATTCGTTTTTTTAATTTAAATTGTAGAACTAGATGTTGATTTTTTTAAATACACATTTCAAAACAAAACAGAAAAAATAACTCAATAATACTCAAACAAATAATAAATAATATAAAGGTCATTATTACTGGTATTATTTGAATAATTCAGTCATTCATTCAGTAACATACCTATCGTTTACTACAAAAATCGGTTTTCTGGGGAGGAAATGAAGTACTTATAAAATTAAGGTTAAGAATTAAGATTATAGATAGAAGAATGTTTATTGACCTAGCTTCTATTCCTGTAGAATACATTTTGAATTGTAAACAATTTGTCAAACGAACAAGATGTTTACAATTCAGATGAAATATTTATTTTTGCTAAAACAAATGAAAGCTTAACTATAACAGCTACACGTATCGTGACAGCTGTTAAGCATTTAAAAAATTGAATGTGCAATAAACATTCACAATAAGTATTTAGACTATGATTTATGATCGACAGTAACAATTTAAAACGATCATTAATAATCAAGTAGGTACTAGAAGTAATTATCACATCGACCAAATATGTAATGATTTAATGTTTCTTGCAATTATTATTCGAATACCTACAGATAAAAAAATACAGTACAGTCAGATTATCTAGAAATTAATGAGTGACATTTGTTGGTATTTATGTTAATCATGTGTTTAAATATAGGTTTTTACGAGCGTATGCGATTACAAGACACGTAATTATGTAGATAAACGCATTTGGAGTACAAAGTAAAATTTTTCAACAAATATTGTACATGTACTCTAACACAGCCATACTTTTGTTTCATTATGCATGCATATGCTAATGCAAAAGTTTTTATGTGCCTATATGTTTTAATTTATTACTTTATACTAAAAAGGCTGGATAAATTTAGATGAAAAAATAATATGGACTTTTCGGTCGATTTCAGATATTTTAATGTACAAGTATGTACGCAAATAAAAGTGAATTCATTTCCTTGTCACTTTCATACTCCGGTGGTCCGACACGACCAGTGTAAGCTAAGGCGTAAGGACGACAGCTTTATGTGCCATGGTTCAAGCAACGTAAGTGAAACAACGCTCAACATCTTCTGGCTTATGGCCGATGTAAAAATGAAATATAAAGTATCTGAAGTAACAGACCATGCATGTCGGTTATTTTACATACGGCTCTATTTTTTGTATTAATTAATGCAGAAGTATGTGCGTGAATCGAGCTATTTCTATTCTAAACCTTACAACCGTACACGCAATAATTCACAAAAATCTGCATTTAGAAGTATTAGTGTGATTTACTTACTTTAGGCAGAACTTCCATAAGATCGATTTCGGTTTCAATTTTGAATTTAGGGATCGTCACTTGTACTTTAGTCTGGTGCATGTTGTCCAACTCAGAGAGCAAGTTGTGTCCAGAGGCCAGCTTCTGCAGTATGGCGTCAAGACCGGTGATCTCGTTCGGCAACACTATCAACATGCTTGCCTCGTCGCCAACGTACGGGATTTTGAGTAACTGGAATTATCGAAAGTTATAAATACTCCATCCACACCACCACTACAAATCTAAAGTAATATTATAAAGCTGACGAGTTTATTTGTTTGTTTGTTTGGTTGAACGCACTAATCTCCGGAACTACTGGTTCGATTTGAAAAATTCTTTGTGTTGGATAGTCCGTTTATGGAGGAAGGCTATAGACAACATTACATGCTACGACCAATAGAAGCAGAGCATCAATGAAAAATGTTGCAAAAACGGGAAGGGCGGACATAAGTTCTGCGAGGTACGCGCGACTCAGAAAGACTATGATTTCCTGTCTTTACGCGTACAAAGCCGCGGGAAATGCTAGTTATCAATAAAAGTCAAGTATTTATGGTTTTTCGACTCCGTACTCAACGACGACAAGGGACGTTTATAGTTTCATCATGACCGTGTGTTCACAGTTAGGCTCAGAGACTTTTAGTACCACTAGAAAGTTGTAATTACAAGTTTACAAGTTATAGTCGAGCAACTTATAATATGTACTGGTAATTACCATGCGGAAAAGACTACCTTAAAATATACACTTACGATAAAGAGCGCAACCGAAAGAAGCGAGTAAGGTAAGTCGTTCGCATTTTATAAGTAAGTAAAGTACATATTATTTATGGCACCGGTATAAATAGAAGAAGAAGACATAGTAAATTTATTCGGTTTTACGAGCCTATTCCGGGTTTAAAACCATGCAAAAATTTTTGTGTATAATGAAAAGAATTGCGAAAGCTATGCTTAAATTTGCAATCATACACTATTCTAATAATTAGAGATGCGCTGAGTAGCACTTTTGCCGAGTAACGAGTACCGAGTTTTACTCGGTTCAATTTTTTTCCAACCGAGTACTCGGCCGAGTAACTCGGTTCAATCAAATTCCACGATTAGCAAGACTGTTTCTATGTGCACCTGCAAGCACCGTGTATAGCTAGCGTTTATTTTCGGAGGCCGATAACGTCTATGAAGAAAAAAGGAATAGGCTGTTACCAGAACGTGCAGAGAGCCTTGTGTTCCTGCATCATAATTTACCTTTATTAAATTTTAAATATTGATTTTTTTATTAACGTTATCCTAATTTTGTCTCATTACTACTCACTCATTATGGAAAATCAAAAGATTGTCAGAGATTTCCTAAATTAGTTATAAATACTTTTTGATTATATAACACTGCTGTTTAAATTATATCTACCTAAATAAATATATTGCTTTACTTAAACCGAGTATACTCGGCATTAAAACCGAGTTATTCGGTTTATATTAAATAACCGCCGAGTACGCCGAGTACCGAGTATTAACCGAGTACTCGGCCCATCTCTACTAATAATACTTAAAATAATTGTGGTAGAATTATTACAACATTAATTTAAGAACTTTCAACCACTTTATAGATTTATAGTTTTGTATATAATAAGAATGCCGGGTAATTTGGATGTAATCCAGATTCGATATGTTTATACTTTTAACTATTTTTAGAACTTGTGTTTTCCATGCCGCGTTAAATTCATCGGAAAGATGAGGTTTTCACACATACATATGAATCAACATGGGATTTTTTTTAAATAATCTAAAGATAAATAATATCTTATCTTGTAAAGAAAAAAATCACTGTCTGGCAACCGCTATAAGCGCACTTATCCTTTTTTAATAATATTGGTGTACATTACAAATTGATAAGTTATGTTTATTGAATGAATGTCCAATATACCTAGTATTGCATTGCTATAGACAGAAAGACAAACACAAATTCTAAAAACTATATTTTTGGTAAGTTCGGTCTCGGTATCAATATTAATGACTATTTTAAAAAGACTTTCAAAATTTTATTGTACTCGTAGTGTTACGTTACTATTATACCTACGTTACGTACACTAACACGTCTTTGTAAACATGCTATGGGACTAGGCTTGCAAGATAGCCGGGAAATCCAGGATTTTCCCGAAATTTTGTATCTTGTCCCTTGTCCAGTAATTAGACCATATTGTCACGGATTCCGAAAACCTACTAGTTTTGTAACAAAATAAATTATCAACGAATAACACGTCACACGGCTAAAACCTTTGAAAATAAAAAAAACCAAGATATTTTAATATGATCTCGACCCGACACCGTTGTCCTAAAATTGTCCGGATTTGATAAGTTTCTATCTGGCAACCCTATATGGGACATAGAGGCTTACGCAAGTAGTGTTATATGATGAATAGAATAGATATTATTTTTATAGGTCGTTTTTAGAGGAAAGATATGATTAATTTTCAGACTTTACGACGAAAAAAAATTAAAATGTATGTTCATCATAACATTATTATAATTTTGCTTCAACCTGAACCAAATCGCATTTAAAAGCGAGAATATCTATAGTAATTGATAAATATAATTGATTTGAAAGTGGATATCTACATTTGAGGATGTTACGCAAATAAATATGATACATTGATAAATTAGTGCACTATCAATTATTACACGTGTCCAATTCAAATTGGCCAGTTTTTCATTATATATTATGTGACCACACCTAGGTTAAATTAAATTAAAGTTTTTATTGCATCTTACACGATTTTTATTTCTGATTATTAACTGTATAACAGACATAATAATACTCCTTGGGATATGTCCACGATAAGAATTTCTGAAGTCATTTAACATGAAATGACTGTATTATTTCACAATAGGTACATATAAGGTTCTTCTCTAGGGCCTAGGATATGTTTTGACGATTCATATGGGTTCGACAATAATAAATCGAATAGGTAGATACTATGTGAGAAACAAATGTATGCTACAGTAACTGTACATATTCACAATAATATATATTATATCTGTGCCTATCCAGATCTGTTTCAGCTGTTCTGATGTGATTGATCTGCCCAAACTTTATATAAATTATAATCTATTTATATATTAAAAAGTTGAATCTGTACATTAAATAGATACAGGCTGAATCTATAGATTGGTCTGTCTGTGAGTGCATCATGAGAAAAGCACAAGACAGATTTTGAAGAAATTTTGTATGATGATAGCTAGTTATCTGTGTCAACATGTAGGATAATTTTTACTGTCAGATAAGTATCTCAACTAAGAAATATAATATAATAATCGTTAAAATGTATCTTGTAAGAGTAACCTAGTTTACATAATACAATAATTTACATATATTTTCAAATGTCAGTTTTTTTCATTACCCTGTAATTTGTAATTATGTAAATAAAAACTATAGTTTTATTTTTACTATAAAACCATAATACATTAATTTATTACCTGAGCATTTAAAGCTTGACTTTCTCCATATACATAATCATCTTCTTTATACATCATAGGAACATCCACAGTATTCTGTTCATCAATATAGAATGGCTGATTGTTAGTAAATTCAGGTTGGAACTGTTTCTTCCACGTTCCCTATCAAAACAATAAATAAATAGTAAAAATTTTGATCTACAAATAATCAATTAAAAATTGATACAAAAACATGTTCAATATTCTTAAAATTCATAAAAAAAGTAATGTTTTGAGACTATAGAAATTATTTATGACAGCTGATAAATGTTTGAAAATAAACTATTATACAATATTATAAATGAAACTATCTTTTCGGATTTTGTCGCGGATTTATTATGATTTTTGGTTCCCGACGTTTGAAATAGAATGTATAATTTTATAATCTACTTTGATATAATTTTGAATATTGTAAATTGTGGGTAGGCACTGTCTGTAACAAGTATATAACCCCCTGAGACGTCTAATACCTTAGTCTCTCCCGTGACCATGATTGCTGCAAAGCATTCGAAACGTCGGCAACCAAAAATCATAATAAATCTGCGACAAAATCCGAAAAGATAGTTTCATTTATAATGTCAAGTAATCGCATAAACCTAAGAAAGTACTATTATACAATATTTATTGACTCTTATAAGGAAAACATTATAATAAGGTGTAAAATACATCTAAAACTAACTTTATATTTATGACACAGACAAATGAATTTTCATGTAGGTTTAAAATTATTATCAATATGAAAAAAAGTGTTAAAATTCTACCTTAAAATAGATTGCATTGAGGAGGACAAGACGTGTGTCATTATCAAGGCTGTCTTCCGAAATAAGATCCTTAATTTTTCCATTGGTTTTGCCTTCAACCTGTTAATTTATAGAACAAATTGAATTATTATTTGAAAAAAAATATGTGTACATACTTTAATTTTTAAATACCTACATACAATATAATTGCAAGCATAGCTTAATAAATAATATTTACCCAATCATTTATGAGTTTAGCTGACTTTGCACTATTACCAAAGTCAACTTTCTCCAATGCAGCATCAAATACTTTCACAGCATCTAGTTTTAAATCCTCATTTAAGTCATAACCACCCTCTTTTATATATATCTTATTCGCAACACTTAATGTTACACCCTTAATAGCTTTCAAGTTTGATGAGATAGCAGAAAATGATGACCGAATCTAGAAAGAAGTTTTGTATGATTATTCATTTTAAAATACAAGTCACATTATATTAATTTAGATAATAATGACACTTACATCATCATCCCCAGAAATACCAAGAGATTTCAGTAATTCAGAATGAGCAGGATCTGTAGTACCCAAAGCTAAAAGAGCAAGCACAAATTCAGCTGACAGTGGTGAAGAAACCACACTGGTGCTTTTGTTTAGTTCCTAGAAAAAAAATATCTAAAGATTGTACTCAAAATTACTTAACAAAACATAATTTTTAAGTCATTCAAACAGGAGGCATAATTTATTTGGTAATGTGTTTTACTTACCTACATAAAATAATTAGGAAAATAAACAAACAACTCACATTACAAAACTTTGCTGAAAATTCAGCGACTGCAGAAGAAAGCGCCTTAGTATCCATGTTTGGTGAATGTATCGGTTGTATTAGCAATATTATAGCTGGAAGACAAAAACAAAAAAAATATTAAGTGAGTACCTAGCTAATTCGACGTTACAAACATGCGATTGTCGACCTGGCTGGCGAACTAAAAATCTAGACTAAACTCGAGTCTCGATCTCGAACGCTTCATTATTCATACCACACAAAGTCAACAACGATGATGTCATAACCGATTCATTGGCTCGCGCCGCGGACCCACGGCCACCACCATTACCAAACATTTTTTGGAATGCGTAATTTATTTGTATGAATCACGACTTCTATCAACGACATAAACAGTGTTTATAATATAAAAAATATTTACATATAAAATATATCACTCGAAAGCACTTCGATACGGTGTTTAAGTGTTTCAAATCAATACTGATTAGTGATTGTTAATTTTTAGCTGTTAACCAATCAGATTATCTCTCCTTTATCGTAGCCACAATGAAAATGTACTAGACTTCGGTGCTGTAAAACTATTATCATTTATCAATTTTAAATTATTGTAATCATACTAGCCTAGTGACGAGAGAAGATTAACATTAAGAATATCCTTTTCCATTTTTATGTCGAAATCAGAAATAAGTTCAGTTAAATAACATATAATATGACTATTTTTTTTTGTTACCTATTCGATAAAAGAAAATAAAATTAGAATATACACATATGTACCTATTATAGTGATTATTATTTTCAAATTATTATACAATTTATTGTGTCAACTGTCAAATCGAATGTCAATGTCATTTTTTTTATTATAAAAAAAATATTTATACTGATATGACGTCCTCCCTTCAAAAGTCCCTCGTCCTGTTAATGTTAATTGTTTGTTAATGTTTGTGTACAGTCTCTTATGTAGATTTTTATGTAAATATGTTAAAGGTAATAATATCAGATTGTAATTATTATAACACATTTAATTAAATTCTTTTAACAGCTGTTTTTATGTATATTTATTTAATTTAACATGTACTTTATTGTGACGTCTTGTTTGTTGTAGGTACAGATTATATAATAAAAGTCCTCATTAATTTAACGAATAAGTTCCTCAGTGTGCATAACTCTTTTTAAACCGAGCAATTCTCAATCTTCACTGTGTATTTTCCATTCTTCTCGACATTGGCGAAGTAATTTGTGCCCAAATGGCACGCCTAGAAGCCACAGAATAAAGAACATGAACATGAACATATTTATACGTTATCCATGGTCAAGTATAACAGGTTTAGCAACAAGCTCAATTTCAGTAGTAAGAGATTTGTACGATTTGTGTGACAACTTTCAAGCTTCCCGACAATGCCGCTATACAGCGTTGCTATCGACTGGACCTGCGCAATACATACTGCGCACGCCGCTAAAGTTTTAATTAAATGGTATTTATGAAATACGAAATAAATTCGAGTAATGTGATGAGGGTTTAGTACGCTTGCATTACGTGAAATAAAAAAGAGACAATAATTATAGGCGTGTTCCGATATACACTGTGAGCACTGACGTCATAAATCGCCGCCATTTTTGCACTGTGAGCAATGGCGTTTTCGAGGTAAGGTACTCGCAGTGCTTTGGTCACGTGGGCCGTCTTCCGATATACACTGTGAGCACTGCGCAGTATAACCATAGTAAAAAGAATGACAAAGTAGGGCAACTTCATACAAACGCACCGCGCGCGGCTTGTATGTGTGCGTCATAGTATCTTTACGTTGCCGCACGCACACTCAAACAATATCTCGAACCGTTTATCAGTGCGCCAGTCAAGGCTGACGCCGCACAAGTTTCGCGCGTCACGGTTTTTCACTATATGAAAAATGTGTGATATTCGTAGAATAACTTATTGCTGTGTGTTTGGGTGTCTAAATTCTTCATCGATTCCAGAGTTGTCTTTGTTTAGATTACCTACTGAACAGAAAAGGTAAACAAATCACTTATTCTATAGTTTTAACGTTCTAACCATTAAATACGAAACTTTGTGGGCGTGAGCTGTCAAAAAACCATTTAAAAAAATGGACAAACTATAGCATATAATTTATACTTGATGATGAAATACTTATGTAGGTACTTTTATTTTTGTTGTATTAGTTTATTATTTTAATAGGATGTGATATGATTTTATTAATATATGTCGGAGAAACATCTCTGTCGACATCGTCATTAGTGGTTGCTGGCTTAGTGGGCGTCATTGGGGTGAATGCGAGCACAAAACAAACTTGTCACCATTTAACATTTAATGTAATCTTCACAATAGTTTATAATAATCTCGAGATAAAATGAAATAAGACCGAGCAGCGAGTTCAAGGCACCAATCTTATTTCTAATCTTAATTCTTCAGCCAACTCGCCCTGATCTCACAATTCAAAAAGAAAAATGTCTCCTCCAAAACTGTCAACATCGCTTCAAAAAAGAAAATTTAAGATGGCGCCTCGACCCCGCTCGAGGCAATGCTCTGCTCTGATTGGTCAATACATGAATTACCATATTCATAACTTTTATAAGATAATTAATATTTTTAAAGTCAAGAAATATGTAAGAAATTAAATAAAATTAAATTAAGATTTTTAAAAGTAATTAAAATGTAAACAAACAATATTGTGAATTATGCAAGAAGGCAATAATTAACTTAATTCATAGCTTCCTCCGACACGGCCGTCCTGACGTATCACACGCCCTCGTGTGATGTTGAAGGCCGTGCATCATCGTTATCTGCAAAAAAAAGAGATATAATTGTATGGTTCGGCCGTTCCTGACCAATCCAAGAAAATATTGTAAATTCGCCTCTCAATTTCCATCTCTCCTGCTTATGGCCAACTCGCCTGTTAATGGCCACCTCGCCTGTTTATGGCCACCTCGCCTTTTTATGGCCACCTCGCCTTTTTATGGCCACCTCGCCTGTTAATGGCCACCACGCCTGTTTATGGCCACCTCGCCTTTTTATGACCACCTCGTCTGTTTACAGTCACCTCGTTTTTTAATGGCCACCTATCCTTTCAAAGGCCACCTCGCCTCGGCAAGCTTAACCTTAACGACCACCACAGTGCTAGAAAATCTTATAGAGAGCGCCACACATACACACACATACACACACACACACACACATATTCATAGACCTGCTAATATTTTAGCAAAAGGAATTTAGTACGACGTTCTTACCATCACTGTCATCCGACAAACACGGATCGAGCTCAATAGGAACATGGGATTGCGGTAGTGGACGTAAGCGGTCTCTCGCATATTTGTAAGTACGATTAGAATTCAAACTCTTGAGATGATACCTGTCACCACCTAGTATTTCAATGACCTCATAAGGTCCTTTAAATTTAGGATCCAATTTTGTTTGATTCCGTTCGTGATTTTCGATTAGAACGTAATCGCCTACAGAAAACGAAGTTACTTTCGCCTTACTTTTATCGAACCGTGCTTTATCAAGGCATGCTTTATTTTTCATTAACCTATTAGCTTGTTCTCTAATCTCTTCTACATCTACCTCGACCTCGTGATCGTCTACGGTTAATAAATTTAAGGGTCTAGCTACTCTACCTATAAGCAATTCCAACGGGCTTGCTTTAGTAACTCTATGAATTGTGCTATTAATAGAGAGTTGGACGTCATCCAATGCATCTTGCCAGGACCTACTTTGGCTTGTTTCTACCACAGTTAACATATTTTTAAGCGTACTCATAATCCGCTCTACTTGACCATTGGCACGACAAGATCCGGTTGCTATTAAATGTAATAGGATATTATGAGTGGCACAAAAATCTTTAAAATCTTTATTTGCAAAACATCTACCCTGATCTGCAATAATACGCACAGGGGACCCGAAAAGAGATATAGAAGCTTTGAGAGCGCTGATCGCACTATCAGTATTAATTCTTGTGGAATGCCTTAGTAGTACATATTTAGTGAAAGCGTCCACAAGAACAAAAACGTATTCTTTTTGGTCATTTTTGCCGCTCAGCTTACCTGTGACATCTACGTGGATTGTATGCCAAGGAATATTAGCTTTTGGTATGGAGTGTAACTCTATCTGTTGTTTACCACTTCGTGACTTGGCCACCCTACATGTAATACAATTTTCAACGAATTTTCTGACATATTTAGACATATTAGGAAACCAATAATGTTGATATGCCTTTTCTAAAGTTTTATCCCAGCCCAAGTGGAGAATTGACTCATGAATATGATTTATTACAGACCAACGAAAAGCTCTAGGTACAATTGGAAGCCAAATGTTGCGATTGTTCCTTTGAATTTTTCTATAGAGTACATTAGATCGCAATTCATAAACTCTACAACTCTCCAAGTCGAGATCATCGCTTTCGAGTTTACTAATAATTTCACTGTACTCAGGGTCTTGTCGTTGTTCCACTTGTAACCAATTTGAAGATAACTCAGCTATATTGACACGTCTCTCTTCTACACGCTCATGCTCTCTACCCAAAGTAGGTGTATCACTAACTGCTGTGTTGTTTGCCTCGGGCAAGTGATTTCTGGAGAAAAAGTCAACATGGGCCATCCTCCTCCCCTCTCTGTACACTATATCGAAATCAAAAGCCTGGAGGAAAGCCCACCACCGATGTACTCTCGGGGTTAAATCTACTTTAGTTCTCGAGGCTTTCAGAGAATTGCAGTCAGTAACGACTGTGAAATTCCTGCCATACAAATAATGACGGAAATGCTTAACTGAGTTAACAACTGCTAATGTTTCTAACTCATAGGAGTGGTATCGAGACTCTGCATGAGTAGTGCGTTTACTGTAGTACTCTACAGGATGTAATTTTCCATCAGCTTTTTGGAAGAGGATCGCGCCGTAACCATCACTACTAGCATCCGTATGTAACTCTACAGGTAGTTCAGGATCAAAAAGCATTAAAACCGGGGATGAAGTCAATATCGATATTATGTCTTGTCTTATTGTTTCGTACTCTGTGGTCCAATTTATTTTAGAATTGTTGTTAGCTAAAAGACGGTATAGCGGTGCCATTTTAAGTGAGAAATTATTAACAAACTGCCTAAAGTAGGACGCTAAGCCTAAAAATTGTCTGAGTTGAGTGATGGTTTGGGGTGGTAGGGAACTAGTCAATGCGACTATTTTACGGGGGTTAGGCCTAATCTTACCCTCAGATATTTCGTATCCTAAAAACTGTACCTGCTTCTTAAGAAAGACACATTTTTTTATATTAAACGAAAAACCCGCGTTACTAAGAGTTTTCAGTACTACTTCTAGCCTTTTTAACCCTTGCTCTTCATTATTCGAGGGTATTACTAGATCATCCATGTAGACAATTGCGTAAGAGTGCGCCAGATCACCTAGAGCCGTATTAATGGCTCGCTGATACACAGAAGGAGCATTTCTTAGACCAAACGGCATAGCAGTAAACTCATAATGAGCATCTGGGGTAATAAATGCAGTTTTCTCTATCGAATTCGACCCTACATGTATGGGAACTTGATAAAATCCACTAGCCATGTCAAGACACGTATAAAATCGCGCACCTGATAACCTTTGAACTTGATCACCGATTAGAGGTAAGGGATAACGGTCGGGAACTGTATTAGAGTTCAATTCTCGGTAGTCAACACACATTCGGTCTGTGCCATCACGCTTCTTCACTAAGAGTATGGGGCTAGAGAAAGGCGATTTACTTGGTCTAATAACACCGGCAGATAATAATTCACTACACTTGTTCCGTACTATCACTCGCTCTTCTGGGCTCAAGTGATAAGGCCGCCGTTGCACGATTTTGTTAGGATCTATTAAGTTAATTTCTAATTCACCTGTTTTTACTCTTCTAATAGGCGTGCCTTCAATAAACGAGTCCTTAAAATAGCTAAGAAGTTTTATTAATTGTGGTTTAAGGTCGTCAGATATATCAGTATCCACGCCATGGAAGTCAGCTACCGCGCTACCCACGTTGCAAATATTAACTAAAGAGGGCTTTTCAACTATACATAGTTTATCACTTGATATGTGTACTGACAATCCTAAGGCCAACAAATCGCGCCCAACCAAAATGTCGTCATTAAGGTATTCATCAGGTATAATATGAAATAGAATTTGAACGTCATGTCCACTAAGAGTGACTCTACTTAAAATTTGCGAGTTACATAATACACTAGATTTTCCTACACCAGTTAAAGTAACAATTGCATGCTGCAATGTGCCGATAAGTTTACGAGAGACGCTTTCTTTAATTAACGAACAATCGGCTCCGGAATCAAAACAAAATAAGAACTGCTCACCGAATTGCGTAATTACTCCGGTGACAGGTTTCAACCCACACACATCCACTCGCTTAACAACGCCGGGTGGGGCGGCGAGTTGTATGCTGTTGTTCGCAGCTGGCCATGTTTTTGTGCACCGCGAAGCCACATGACCCTCAACACCACACTTGTAACAAATAACAGGGGCCCGCGCAGCAACGGCCGTGTTGGGGCGCTCAGAAGTCGTAGTGATTTGCTGCTTATCATGCGATCGACTGAAACATTCAAAAGATTTATGACCAAGCTTTCCGCAGGCGTAACATTTTGATGATACAGAATTTAATCTAGGACGTTTATTATCTTGGGTAGTGCTTGCAGGGGCCTTCATCATCTCTTGGTAATTCCGCTTGCGATAAGAAAAAGCCATTAATTCACGCTGCATTTTACACCGGGTAGTTATTTCTTCAGAAAAAATATTTCTTTGTAACCGTGGCTCGATTTGCCCCATATGTGTAAGTATTATTGATACCACTATTTCTTCCTTATCTAAATTTCCCCATCGTGACATAAGTAAAGTAAATAAGCGGCTCGCATATGCAGCGAGACATTCACCTTCTTGTGGTTTACCCGTAAACAATTTTAATACAGTCGCTGCACATGTCTCTAACGTATCAAAACGAGAAAGAAAAATTTCTTTAAATTCTACCCAATTCATATTAGGAAAAGCTATCTGAGAAAACCATGTTGCAGCTGAGCCTCTCATAGCCTTACTAAGTATGAGAATTAATTTACTTCCCTGTATATCGCGATCCGATAAGCAGATGTCCGCTGTTGCCAGCCAAGCCCGGGCGTCTGTGTCAGCATCTTCCGGTTGAAATTGGGGCAGCGTGATACTCTTATCCTCGATATTCGGTGGGTTGGTTAGCGCCTCCACGAGTAGCCTCATGCTGTTTTGTTGCGCTTCAAATAACGCGCGCCACCCATCATTTGTCGCTATATGTTCGCTCACGTTTTGTGCCTGCACCGATCCCACTTCTGATGTCGGAGAAACATCTCTGTCGACATCGTCATTAGTGGTTGCTGGCTTAGTGGGCGTCATTGGGGTGAATGCGAGCACAAAACAAACTTGTCACCATTTAACATTTAATGTAATCTTCACAATAGTTTATAATAATCTCGAGATAAAATGAAATAAGACCGAGCAGCGAGTTCAAGGCACCAATCTTATTTCTAATCTTAATTCTTCAGCCAACTCGCCCTGATCTCACAATTCAAAAAGAAAAATGTCTCCTCCAAAACTGTCAACATCGCTTCAAAAAAGAAAATTTAAGATGGCGCCTCGACCCCGCTCGAGGCAATGCTCTGCTCTGATTGGTCAATACATGAATTACCATATTTAATATTTATTAATTAATTAATTATCTTATAAAAGTTATATATTTATATAACTTTTATAAGATAATTAATATTTTTAAAGTCAAGAAATATGTAAGAAATTAAATAAAATTAAATTAAGATTTTTAAAAGTAATTAAAATGTAAACAAACAATATTGTGAATTATGCAAGAAGGCAATAATTAACTTAATTCATAGCTTCCTCCGACATATATTATACTTTTAATTTTTTTTAATTTTTACTAATACCATATTTATGTTTTTGTAAACGCAAGAAATTAAAGGATTTATTTTATTTATTTACACAAATACATTTCGAGATAAATCTAACAAACAAACATTTTTAATATTATTTTCTACTGATATATCAGTTAAGCAAGTAACTACAGGCCTAATTAAAATAATCATAAACATGTAGAAACAAATTGTTTTACATTCTTAAATGTATATATATAATAAATATTTTTTAATAACACACTTCCCGGCCCAATGCCAATTTCTGAGCACTGAATTAAAATTTAGCTACAGTGACAACACAGTGTGCAGGCAACTATGGTAACTATGACAGGTAATTAAATCGCGGATTGGGCCGAAGTTGCCCTACTTTGTCATTCTTTTTACTATGGTATAACGGCAAATTAACTACTAAAATAAACACTGTTAAGTCGTTTCGTTATAGTCAGTTGTAATGGTTACTATTTAAAACAGAACGCGGTCCAGTATACTGTCGTTCTTGTATTTTTTTAACCACAAACTTCTATTTATAAATAAATAACTGGTGTTACCTACAACTCTCGACACCTTTGTGATCACAGGCGTGTTTCGATATACACTCAGTATATAAGTGTATAATCTATGGATATACACTGTGAGCACTGCCGTTTTTTACTAACGTTCTGAAGAGTTTGTTTGTTTGTTTGTTTGTTTGTTTCCGAATGTCCGAATTAGAAAATTATTTTTGTGTCGGATAGTCCGTTTATCAAGGAAAACTATAGGCTATATTACATCACGCTACGACTAATAGGAGCGGAGCATCAATGAAAAAGTTACAAAAACGGGAAGGGCGGGCGTTAGTTCTGCGAGGTACGCGCGACTCAGAAAGAATTTGGTTTCCAGTCTGTAGAACGGGTGCGAAGCCGCGAGAAATGCTAGACTATACTAATATTATAAAGCTGAAGACTTTGTTTGTTTGGTGGAACGCGCTAAACTCAGGAACTACTGTCTGAATTAAAAAAATCTTTTTTGTTGGAGAGTCTGTTTGTCGTTATCCTTTTTGCGAGCTTTCGTCGCTTTCGCTGCGTAAACGGTTAAAGTTATGCAAAAGTCATGTATGGCGGAAATGTTCCCCTCCAAAAGTTCTAAAAAAGTCAAAAAAAAGTCAGCGATAGCATATTGCTATCTTTTAAGATTGACTCAAATTGTGCTGTTTTAATAAATGTTACTATAGATAGGATGTTAAACAAAGAAATATTTAATAAGATGAAGATAAATCGTTACACAATAATATGCATTATTATAATGACGACACGTTTAGCTCACAGTAGCTTTCTGGCTTAGCCTTTGTTGAGTATGAATATTATATTTTATAGTCCAGTCATGAACATATCACTACATAGTATAAAACAAAGTCGCCTTTTCTGTCCCTATATCCCTATATCCCTATGTGCGCTTAAATCTTTAAAACTACGCAACGGATTTTGATGCGGTTTTTTCCAATAGATAGAGTGATTCAAGAGGAAGGTTTATATGTATAACTAGCGGATCCCGCGGCTTTGCCTGTGTTAAATCTAGGGAAGAGCCCGAGCGAAGCGAGGGCGAGTCGCTAGTTTATAATATTTATGTATTTAAAATTATATATGTGTAGCATATCTACTGTGGTATCTGAAACAAGCCTTTGTAGCTTATCAAGGTGGTCCTGTTTGTATTATGTAAAATATGTATTTATTTATTTTACTTTATACAATTATATTTTCTATTTCGTGAATTATACCATGAGCTAGTGTGAGAGCTGGCCGAAATTATTCTTAAGTATGTAAGTGAAAAGAAGATTTAGTAGTGTCAAAAATGTAAATTTATAATGCGTATCATCAAAAATTTTTAGTAATATGTAAAAATTACATTTTATCAAAAAAAATAAAAAAAAATTAAGATGTCTTGTTTGTTTGGAAAAAAAATAATCAGATTCAAAAAATATTATTTCTCTCGAAAGTTTTCCTGTCCATGCGGGTATCCAACAGGTGCAAAAAATGAGATCAAGCCCCCAGCGTATAGTTGTGTTACTGGTGTACCACCAAATCCATGCATCCCTCGCTTTCATCATGGGAAGAACACTTGGAAAAAATACAAATACTTTGCGCTTTTCGTATGTTTGCCTTTAATTTTGTTTCAAACTTTTAGTGTTTCTGGACATGCTTCACCTTGTAAAGGAGAATGTCGTGACTACGAGTATATGCGCATACGCACGAAAAAATATCCTTGGAGAGATGGTGTCCAGACTTTATTTCATAATGATCGCGTAAACCACGTACCAGGTGAATGTGTACCCCCACCACTAGATTGCGATTAAGCTATCCCTGATAACTGATAAGTGAAAAAGACATGTTAATTTTCATAATAAGGCAAATTTATCGCGACACAATATCTTGTTTTGAAGCGGCTTAGATTATTAGTTTCAATTAGGACTAGAAGAAATAATAATAGAACAGAAGGGTTTGCCAGGAGAAGATGCGCACGCATCGGAATATGAAAGGGCGTAAGTCGACGTCGTCGTCGCGAGGCGCGCTACGGTCGGCGTAGAGGTGGCGATCAATAGTCGCGCTGACGTCAGTGTGGTATCGCGCGCTATTGGCCCGTCCGGCATTATTAAATAAACCTTCGGGGTGAGTGTCGCGCCGCGGGCACAGCACCGCAACGCGGCGGGCCCGCGCACCGCTCGCGGCCGCCCGCCATGGACGACATGCCGGACCTGTCGCACCTCACGCCTGAGGAGCGCGCCATCATTGAGGGTGTCATAATGCGCCAGCGACAAGAGGAACAGCGAGAGCACGAGATTATGAGGTGTGCCCCGTCCTCCTACCCTCCCCGCTCCCACGTACCATATCTTCATTTTAAATGCACCGTATGTGGTAAAACCGTGGATATGCTTTATAAATATGTAGTATTATGAAATGTTCTGTTGAAACTCCTGATCTAAAATTGAGGAATACGAGTAAATCAATTGTCGAAGTAAAATCATATCGGTTGTTGCAAAACTCGGTATATCGATGTGTACTTAGTGACACATCTGCGCGTACTTATGATCTTGATTACGTATACACCATGAGCAAGATTAACAGCCTTATTCTTTTGTATTGATTTATACCATGAAATGGGTATACTGTGATGATAAAAAGTTAATCTATTAAGGAAAATTGCCAATAAGGAACGTAAAAAGAGTAAAGAACCAGTGCCGTTGTAAAATAAATAAAATAATTAAATATAGTGTGCATATTTTTAACACAATAGATAATAATATAAAGAAGAACAAGGTTGCTGCTATTGATATAATAGAATAATCTAATTATATATACGTCAAACTTTTAATTCTATCCTACTTCATCTCAATTTATTCTATATTTCGTGAATATAATTTATATATACTATTAAAATATCGACCTTCATAATCCATTCCTCTTTGGCTAACATGGCACAAGGTAGGTACTTAGTTGTGGGCGCTTCGCTTGCGGGAGCGTGGATGCAGTAAGATATTTTAGTGACCTACTTTTAGACCTGCATCGCCAAACGGGGATCAATGTATTCATTTTTATAATTGTATCATAATACTTAGTAACTTATTTAATGTTACTCTTTGCCTATCCATAGATACAATTTAGACATGGTTGCACACTGATAGTGAAAAATTTAGAATTAGATTTTAATAATTAAAATAAATAAGTACCTTTTATTGGGCAAATAGTTTGAGAGATTTGATTTGATTAATCTGCATTTGTGTGTGCAATAAGGTCATCACTGTGCATCAAAAACAATGACATTCTGTTATTGCAGTTCCTTCTTTGTATTAGTGCATCAAAGCATTAAACAGGATTTATACATTTTCTTTATTAGATGTAAGTGGTAAGTATTAATAACAATAATAAATCTTAACATGTGTATGACGCTTGTTCGGTTATGAGACTTCCCTGTGACGTCACTTAACCATGTTGCGCAAAATGTGGTTTCGGCAGCCTATTTAAATTGTACCTTTTATTACCACTTTTGGAAAAATACGTATAATTATTAAAATAAACACGATTCGTGTTCCATAAAAACTACTCAAAAATTTTACTTTACGCAGTCGGTTTTTTTGTAATATACCTTTGTATTATGTATATGATTTAGTGTCAATGAAGCCACAAATTTAAAATAAATAAACTTTCTACCTCGTCCCCTTTTTTGAAGTCGGTTAAAAAGTAGCCTAAGTAACGCCTTATAACTTTGCTATACTTACAGATAGAAAGTCCCGTCAAAATCGGTCCAGCCGTTTCAGAAATTACCCGGAACAAACAGACAGACAGACAGACAAGAATTTAAAAAATTGGTTTTATGTTGCCAGTATCGTAAATAATTTCATATGCATTTAGTTAAAAGCTGATAATTCTAAATTAAAAACAGACACTCCAATTTTATATATATGTTTTATATAGATGTATAGACTAGCAAACCTGGCCCGCTTCGCTGAGCGTAAGTTAAAATATTAAATAAAAGGTTTTTATAATTTTCTAATAAAGTAAAAGTAGGGTTAAGTTACTCCTTATAACATTAACTATTTGCGAGTAAACTCCCGTCAAAATCGATCCAGCCGTTTCAGAGATTAAAGCCTGTCTGTTTACAGGAAAACTGACTGACAGAGAGAGGAAATATTTAAAAATGGATTTTTTAATATAAATACCGTATATATTTTCACTAGCGACGCGCATTCGCTCCGCTCGGGTACGTCCCAAGATTTAGTGCTAGTGAAGCCGCGGGTTCTCCTAGTAAATGTACTTACACAAAAACTTGACAAATTATACACTAAAACCTTCCTCAAGAACCACTCTATCCATCTGTGAAAGTAGCATGAAAATCGGAGAAGTAGTTTTTGAATTTATCGCGAACAGACAGACAGATGCGGCGGAGAACTTTGTTTTATAATAATAAATTTTTAAATTTAGATGAACTAAACCAACACTTCTCATCGTCCAGTACAATTGATAGTACAACTAAGTTAAAAACTAAAAATCAAATTCTCGCCTTGGCCACTCCCGATTCACCCATTTTTAATTTTAGTCAATTTACAGAATGTGATGTTGAGAGAAACATAGTGGCAGTTAGTTCTAATGCAGTTGGTTCTGACTGTATTAGTCGTAATATGATTCGTCCTATACTTGATATATTGATACCCGTCATAACATCAATTCTTAACTTTTCTATCGAAACTGGCTGCTTTCCATCAGCCTGGAAAGATGCTCAAATCATACCACCAAAATACCATACGCTCATACCATACCAAAGAAAAACAATCCTACTTCTTTTTCCGACTTTCGTCCCATTTCAATTCTTCCCTTTTTATCCAAAGTCCTTGAACGCCTTGTGCACCAGCAATTAAGTAACTTTCTTTCAAACCATAACCTACTCAATCCTTTGCAATCCGGTTTTCGTCACGGTCATAGCACGACTACTGCACTCGTTAAAATAACGCAACTTACAGTTTTAACACTTCTGGATTTTAGTAACACTTTTAACACCGTTGATTTTGATATTCTACTGGCTACTTTGGTTTCTCTTAACATATCTCCAGATGTGATTGACTGGTTTCATAGTTACTTGTACGGACGCCGGCAACGTATCCGTTTACATGATTCTTGTTCTGAATGGATTTCGTTACATGCCGGTGTTTCTCAAGGTGGCGTGTTGTCTCCTCTTTTATTTTCAATATTTATTAACTCTCTCTGTACCTGTATTTCTTCTCCCTACCACCTATACGCTGATGATCTCCAGATCTACCGTCAATCGACCGTATCAAACCTAGGACAAACTATCGATAATATCAATAAGGATCTACTTAATATTTCACAAAAAAGTAAGTCTTTAGGCCTAATAGTAAATCCAGGCAAAACCCAAGTTATAATTATAGGTAGTTCAAAATTAAAATCAAAAATATCTTTATCACAATTACCTCCGGTTGTGTTTGATGGAATACAAATTCCTTACAGTGACAAAGTTAGAAATCTGGGTATTATATTAGATGACACATTATCTTGGAAGTCGCAGGTGGGTGAAGTGAGCAGGAAATTGTTTGCTGCCGTAGCATCGTTACGCCGTTTACGCAACTTTCTACCCATCTCCACTAAAATTGCGTTGGCTAACACCCTCCTATTACCAATTCTTGACTATGCTGATAGTTGTTACCTTGATTTAAGGGAGGAGCAATTAAATAAACTTGAGCGAATTCAAAATCTCTGCATTCGGTTCATATTTGGACTTCGTAAATATGACCATGTTTCCGAATTTCGTAAAAAGCTCAAGTGGCTCCCTATCCGTCTTCGCAGGAATACCCACATACTTTGTCTTTTATACAATATTCTGTTTAATCCTTCTTCACCACAATATCTTAAAGATAAGTTTAAGTTTTTAAGCGATTCCCACCATTTTCCTCTTCGTTCTAACCTAAATCTAACTCTAAAAATTCCTTCACACTCTTCTTCCTTTTATACTCACTCTTTTTCTGTTCAATCTGCTCGACTGTGGAACTCTTTACCAAACAAAGTGAAACATGCCGATTCGCTGCCGCTATTTAAAAAGTTAGTTAAAGATTACTATCTAAACTTATATTAATTATAGTGTCTTATATTATTTTATTTTACATAAAATAATATGTGTATATATGTGTATATGCATGTATGTATGTATGTATGTATGTATGTATGCATATATGTATGTATGTATGTATGTATGTACGTGTATATAAGTAATATATATTATATGTATAATATACTTTTTTTTTTGTTTGTCTGTTTATACATTCACTTGTAAATATTCTTAGTTTGTTTGCACCCCTTCCTTCTCTCTTTCTTTTTCTCTACCCAAAGGTTGCCTAGAATAGATCGCTTCATAGCGATAAGGCCTATTGTACTTCTTCTCTATATAATGTTATATAATGGTGTGCAATAAAGAGTAATATGCATTTAGTGCTGTTAATTCGAACTTAAAAAAAAGGTACTTGAATTTTATTTTGGTATATGTACTGATAAAATGCAGTAGTAGATTTAAACAAGTAAATTACATTAATAACTTGATCAGATTGATTAAAGTTTTTAAATTTTCGCGAAAAAAAAAATGCGAATACTTAAATCTCGCAACAAGCTTTTATATCATACTAGTAGTACCCGCGGCCCCACCCGCGTTAATATTTTCGATCACTCGCTGGGGTAATCTATTGATTGCCTGAAAATTTTATCAAAATCGCTACAGCAATTTCAGAACCTATCGGAAATATACCTAACTATTTCAAGGATGTGCACGCCCCTTTCCCGCATTTGCAGTTGCATGAGACTAAAAATGTTTTACTAACATGTTTATTTAGTTAGTTTAGTTTTTATGAGCAGGAAACACATCTTCGATAAATGTTTGTTGAACACATGACAGGGTTTCGAAAGCGATTATTCTCCTTTAATCTGGCCCTCTTGCAAAGTCTGCTTTTAGTGGACATCTACTAACTATTTACTACATCCCTACCAAATTTAAAGCTTAAATAACACAAACTGAAGTACTTTTATACAAACTTGTATGATCTCTTAGATCGCCTTAATCCGACCCTGTCGTAATATAAACGTATTTGCAAAGAAAACGGGCACCTAAGGAAATTTGCGTTCTAAGATCGATTTGAATTAATTAAATGAAATTTGATTGTTTGATGTTGTCTGTATACTTTAAATACCTAATCGTTTAAATTAATACGCGTAAAGTGAATTCTGGCAATTTTTTTAATAAATTTCGATTAATTCTTTAAAGCCGATGTACACGGTCAAACAATAAGAAGTGATCGGCAATAAAGAGAAGAAGATTTTTTACTTTTTTAATTAAATAAAGTTACAAATGTAAAAGCCTAATAACGAGTGTGACCTCCTCTTGCCAAAATCACAGCTTGGATCCTTCCGCTTTTCACGATGATTTTAGTAACATTTTGAGGAATACGTTCCCACTCTTCTGCAATGACTCTTTCAGCTCCCTGATGTTTTGTGGAGCAGGTTGCACTGATCTTCCTCGTCTCTTTAGAACATCCCAGACATGCTCAATTGGATTGAGGTCAGAACTTCGAGCTGGCCAATCTCAACGATGGATCCCAATGTGCGCTTCCACATCACCAGAACGGTGCGGGCGAGCAAATTGTCGTCAATAAAAACGGAATTTTCTCCAAGTGCAATTTTTTTTTAACCAAAGCATTTTAATACAATAACCATTTTTTTGTTAATTTCAAAAGTTAAACTTGAAACGTAAAGAAGCATGCCAATACATTGTCAAATTAATAAAACCTCTTTCTTGTTCTTCATTGATGTAGAGAAAAAAATGTAAGTGCCCGTTTTTTTTTTGCAAAAGAGTTTATATGTATACATTCTTAGCAGACGTATACTAACAATAAAATACCTTATCAAATTTAATGTTTGTAGCACAAAAATGCATACAAACTTGCGAGTGGCCTTAGATCCTTAATCCGGCTCTGTCGCAAAATCCGTTCCAAGTTCACGTCTACTTACTATTAACTACCTCCCTGCCTTTCATCTTTTTTTGTACAAGTAGGTTCGACTAATACTTACTTGTAGTATAAGACACAGATTAGTATATATTATGTAGGTATAAGTTAGGTAGGTATTTTAAAGTAAATTGTTTTTTTTAATTTATTTTATAAAAATGTTCATCAAAACGATTCTGATTGCTACAATTTATCCACAAAAGTTTAAAATTTTAGGATTTAAGACATGTGCCTGTGCATAGGACAACGTGCCGGGTCCGCTAGTATATTAAAAATGTATAAACAATATGATATTATATTACTTTTCCTATAAACTATAATCTGTATGTATTCAGCCATTTTTCTAGAGGCACAGGTAGATCTTTTCAATACGAGGGGCGATAGTTTATCATGACGGCCAAGTACGGATTGGCGGACTTCGCATGTCTTTCGAAACTTGTTACATGTTCTCTCAGACATCCAGGTTTCTTCATGATGTTTTCCTTCACTGTAACAAGATGCTGTAACTGATTCACACATAATAATATAAGAGTTGCAAAACCCAGATTTGTTACCGCTTCAATCGGTTACCCAAACGGTACCCAGCGGTTACTGGGCTACCACTGCCGTTTTATCTCTTTATTAAGCAAGATTAATGATACGGAATAGATTTTTTGAAATTGATTATTAATTTCAAGGATTCTTAACTAAGTTAAAGTTAATAAAGAATGCACAAAGCGCGAAAGAGGACTGGAACAATATATTTAAGAAAAAATGCATGGGTTTTGTACTTAAATAAATTTAAATGCAGACGAAAACAAGACGAAGTTGCCGTTCTGGAGCAAACTATTCGTACAAGGAACGAGATGCACCGTGCCGCTGGCGTGGAGCTAGCCGCCACGTGCCACATTTGTTTGAAAACCAAGTTTGCTGACGGAGTGGGTCACTCCTGCCATTACTGCAGAGTCAGGTGCTGCGCCAGGTGCGGCGGGAAGGTCACTTTACGATCTAATAAGGTAAAACAATGATTAATTTGGTATTCAATCTCTCAATGCTATTTTGCTTGCTGTATCACATAATCTTTTCCCCCTAAGCTAATTTAGATGATCAGATACTTATAACACTTTCACTTAATGCAGTTGCACCAAAAGTTTTAGATTTTTTACTAAATTGAACCTTAAGACGCCAAGTCATTTGCATGTTTCACAATTTCTAGCAGAACTAGTGAAATCATTATCTAATGTTTCGGTAGTAGGTATTATAATAATATTATAGGTATAAGATTACAATTTACACATTTCCTATACCAATTTTATTATGAAAATATATTTTAAATTACTTTCGAGACGTCAAAGTAGCCTACATAACTGCCAGGATATTTAGGTCATATAAATTTACAGGTTATATGGGTATGCATACTCTGTCGCAAAAAACAAGAACTTTTATCAAAAACTGGTCAATGGATACATAAAAATGCCGGTCAAGATTCAATGCTATGGCGAATGGAATCAGACTTAAGAGGCTTGCCACCTCAAGTGGATGTTTCGTTGGACAAAAGACCCAAATTAGAAAGAGCACACAGCGCTGCTGAAAAAGAAAATCTACCACTTCAAAGATCGGGCAGTGCCTTACGGAGGCAATACAGCCAGCAGGAAGCACGGAGTTATAGAGAATTAGAGGGACTGGGCCAGACACATCCTCAATTGCTACATGCGCGGCAGTTGACGTCATATGGTGTGGACGAAGAAGTACGCCTCACAGCCACGCAGCTGCTGCCTTTGCCTCATACCGGCGTGCATCCTCCTCTGCCTCCTCGCTCACCATCATCAGACGATGAGGTACCGGAATGCATCTCCGACGAGAACGACGAGTATCGCGACCGTGGTAAGTGAGCACGCACTCCCAGCGCTGGCCCTTCCGACCCCTAACATCACGATTCCTTTCCATCCGAGCTATTTTTATTTGTATCACATTACACAACAGCTACACTATACACTACATGCAAATTTTAACCATAAGTTTAATAGCGTATTATTAATTTATTAATTCCATAATATTTTATTAAAATTTTATATTAAGTTGTCTCCTAACATTTTTGCAGCGATAAAGTTAAGGTGTTCCGTGCGAGGTTTAAAATTTTATTACGAGTAACAATTGTAGCTTTTAGTTAGTACCAGGTTAATTAATAAAATATAAGCTAATTCACACAATATATTCTATTCTAGAGCACCTAAACTTATCCATAGGTACATTCACATATTTTATGTTAAAATCATGTCTGTCCATTTAGTACGTACATATGTATGAGAGAATAAATAAGTAAGTACTTTGAATAATCATTTCTTCATCAACTTGACGTTTGTGTAAACGGAAATCTTTTTTCAGATAGTGATCCTGTTTAAAAATGATTGTAAAATGAATGTACAATCGTGGATGTTCAAAATGATACCAGTGTAATTGAAAAATGTTTTATTTTGCTGTTAGCAATAAAGTGATATGCCATTAAACGCCGTGAGCGTCTCGCGCGCCTCTGCTATACGCCCGGTTCCGCGCCGTGCTCCGCGTCGCGTGCTTTGTATCCTCACCGCCATGCACTGTTCGCAGGTAATGCTAGAGGTAGAGTTCCCGGAGGCACGAGAAACCAGCGCCAAGCGATATTAGATGAAAAAATGAAAAAGTTCTTATCGGTGAGAGGGCGTTTCGCGAAAGCCATGCGTTGTAAACTAAGTTAATTCTAGATGTTTCAGTATTGTTATTGTTTGTCGTCTAGTAAGACCTACTTCTCTAACCGGCAACCTGTGATCGCTGTTGAGTTTGACTAAATCTCTATCCTTTCTAATACTTGAATCATTGCCATCATTGACATCATCTAAGTAGGCTGAAGTACATAAAATATATACATATGTATATATCTATTAAATACTAAAAACTCATTTAAATGTACAGATACTGATACAATTCATAGCAAGCAATGTACTTCTGCCTTTTTGTTGCTTGAACCAGTATGTTCATTTTTGTCTATTTTAATTCTTCAAAACATTTTGAATGCTTCTTTTCTGGTCATTGCTCTGTACACTTTGTGTGTTATTTTTTTAATCATTTATTGGATAATAAATAACAATAATCAAATTGATTGAGTGATTTAATATATATTATTTATAATTAACATTGTTTATATTGAAATACGTTTATTGTATGTGTCGATTGATCAGATAAGAATGCAAAAAAGTTTTAAGGTGATGGTGAATGAATCTCTCTTGCATATTTGTTGTGGTTCAAGCAATGCATGTTTGGGCGAAAAGAAGTGTAACATACTTGGTAAATTGGGTTATGAATATTATAGATATTGTGGCCGTCTTTCTTTTATAATTGTTATTTTATTGTTTGACTTGAATAAGTTGTCACACGTTCTTTCCGCTTTTGCGTGATCACTGCTTTTAACTGCGATTTATTTGTTTTGGTGCTAATTTTAAAAGTTAGGGCGCAATTTAGTAAGTTAAATTCGGAAACGCGTAAATAATAAAATTAAAAATACTCGTGATAACAAAAGAATATTATGTAAACAAGACGGTTCCGGGCGCGTACGGGCGCGCAAGTCGTTGGGCGGCCTCAGTCTATATGGCGTTAAAGGTCTAATAAGGCTCGTTGCTATTTATGCGTTGTCATTCATAGGACAACTTGAGGCGTGTTCATCACTCCGGCACCCGCACCTGCGCAGCACCAGCGTGGCTGCCAACAATTATTACAATTTGACTAATCATTCACCGGCCTCGTACATGCCGGAGGCGCGCGGAGCGTTCGATTCGGCAAGAACGGCGCCGGCCGGCGGCCGTAGCTTCGACTCGGTCACAGACTGTCGGTGGCGCGCTCGCGACGATGGCGAAGGTTCGTACTTGCGGCCGTACGTTCCTGACGGGGGTCCGCGTACCGATCGTGCCGTGTACAAGAGTGCCTACTTGTGGGAAGATTCCTCCGATAACAGACGTTTCACGGAGAGGAGAAAAAAAACTGTCCGCTTCGATGGCCACGAGGGGGCTGCGACGTTCCCTCGCGGCGGTCGTGACGCGTCCGGCGCTCCGCACGACTGGGCCTCCTTGCGCTGGGAGTCCGAGCGGCAGACGAGCCAAGACTCCGCCACTAAAGACTCGGGCATCGATACCTCTAGCACTTTTACTTCCAGTGAAGACTCAAACAGGGGCGATTGCCCTAAGGTACTTAATAACTATTGCACATTTTACTATCGGTACTAAGCTTGCTTTTTAAAACTGAGAAACTCTCTACAATACCATAGTCACATGGTTTGCTAGAATAGGTTTAATGATATAAATAATATAAATAACATCTTCGTAGAATCCTATAATTAATATAATTATCTGCGTATACATATATAATATATTTAAATCGAATTAAAATAATATTTAAGAGGTATGTATTCGGGCTGTATGATACAACATGTTTGTGTTTGGCTGCAGCATGATTGCATTGGCAGGCATGTCTTATAATAAGTGTGCACTTTCGTTATTGCGTCACACTTCTAGCCATATTTGCTAAATATCTGTGATTTTAAAAGCTTTTCATCGGTTTTATATGAATATGTTCCTTTTCTAACAGTTTCCCCTGAACTGGCAAGTATCAGCTGATGGTACACGTATGATGGGACACATGGTTTTACGCAAAGCCGTAGTTGAAGGAAATTCGCACTCTTCGGCGGCTATTCTAGGGCTGAAAGTAGTTGGAGGCAAGATGCTGCCGGATGGTACACGTGGTGCTATTGTAGAAAAAGTCAAGAAAGGTTCTATTGCGGACATAGAAGGACAGCTTCGAATAGGTTATTATTTTTTAGATAAACCTTGTTAAATTTAACGTAATTTCATATCGGTAAAAACGACAAAGTAATTAATTAATATATATTTTAATGCAAATTTTTATTTGTTTCCTATTGTTTTAAACAAATTAAAATTATAAAATATGGTTAAAACACTTTACTTATACATTGAAAAAGGCGATGAAGTGTTACAATGGAGTGGAGTGCCGCTTCAAGGGCGTAGTGCTGAAGAAGTTGCCGCAATAGTGGCTAACAGCAAGCATGACTCGCATGTTGAGCTTGTGGTCTCACGACAACTGGCACCACCCCGACCCGTGCAGTCATGGAGAGCTCATAAAGGTCAGCTGTAGCAAAATAAGTAATAATGCTTTAAAGAACCACTACACCAACTTCATAATATCTTAATAATATATGTAGAACATTTTGAGCCTATTAAGTATTCTATTCAAAAACACTGATTAAAAACGGATGTGATGATTTACAAGGATCGAAAATATTATATTAAATTATACATAAAGGAATTATAGCCAGTTAAAAGTAGACGTAGAGATAGAATTACGAGTAGGTACGTGAAAAGTTTTCATGTTGTTTTGTCTTTACTTGTTATATGGTTTTTTTACTAGTAATGTGTTAATTCATTTATTGTTTTCGTCCGTAGAAGTGTACACTGAGATTATGGGTGGATGCGAAAAGCCTAGCGTACTTGTAACGTCACCAGGTTCTCCCGACATGCACTCCAGACGACGCTCGGCGCGTCACAATCACCATAATGTCAGCGTCACTGGACGCATACAGGTATTTAAGTTATAAGTACCCAGTATTTGACTAGCAAATATTATAATATTTATATGTACCCGAAATCACTTTATATATATAAACTCTGTCACGGTTGTGTAGTGGCTAGCCTACAGTGGGATCCCAGTGAACACATGACTTTAAAATGACGTCATATATAGGTCACACAGAGGTCAAAAAAATTTCACGTAAGTATGACATAATAGTGACTATGTTTGATGACTTTCAATTGAGGTCATGTTGTATTACATCACTATGACCTCATATTGACATCAAAATTGACTTTGTTATGATGTTATTTGTATGACTTATCTGTTACGTACATATTATATCATATTTTCATCATGCTATGACGTCATACTGGAGTCATTATTTTATGTATTATTTATGTAATTAGTAAGTCATATGATTACATAAGGTACAGGTCAGGTTCCTGACGTAAAAATGATATAATAATTCCATCATATTCGTATGCAAGACATAAGTCCCCACTTTTACGTAAAACTGATGTAACAAGAACATCATATCGTTACATCAGTTATAAGTCATTTGTTTACGTACAGTTGATATTATATTGGAGTTATAAATCGTGATCATATATGAAAACAAAATTTTTTTGCGCATGTGCTAGATAAATGAAGGTTTTGTATGCAAATTATTAATTCATAGGCTTATATGGAGTACTTAAATGGTCATAGGTAAGTAGTTCGACATATCTTCCACTAGATGGCGCTGCTCAATTGTAAGCAATTTCTGAATCGCGATGGCAAGATGTTCTCGCAAACAGTGACTATGGCAGGTCGTGCCAAATTGAGCATACTTACCTGGCGTAGGGGACATTGTGATCAAGAAGGCGGTTCCCCCAGAGCGAGACCCTCCCATTGCACTGCAGCTGGGTTGACCTCTGCGATTATCCCTAATGCGGATAACTCTGACGCGTAATTTTTGGTAGTGGGGACTGCGTACGCGCCGTCCTATTATATATATATCTATCAAATTTACGTCACATCAGTCACAATGATGTCAATAGGACGTCAGGAGGTGGACGTCATATTTACGTCATCTATCTTACGTAAGAATCTTACGTCAGGAAGTGGGAAATTGTGAGTCATATATGACTCATATATGAGTCACATCTTACGTAAATCATGACATAGCATGACGTCATTCAGACATCAGTCTGACATAATTGTGTTCACTGGGATGTATCTCTAGATAGGCTTTTAGAATTGAGATTGTTTGAGTTTTAAATAGTTAATATATTAATATTTCTAAGTCACTTTTTTGCTAAGTAATCTCCTTCTAAAATAGAGTTTGGACAATTTAATAATAATATTAAACGTGTCTTGTCCTTTGGCGACACGTTTGGCTCAGTTGGTAGTGATATTTGCTTGCTTTATATTTATAATATGTAATGTATTTAAAATTTATGTGTAGGATATCAACTATCTCACGTAGGATAAACAGATAAATATTGTATTAATACAATATTGTTATTAAATATTTTTTTTTGAAAAGAGCAACTGTTGAGTTTCTCGCCGGTTCTTCTCAACAGAACAGCTTTCCGAGCCGGTGGTAGTTTACTCACAAACTTACAAATTGACATTTAATTTTAATTTTGTAAAAATGACGATTCAAATTTCAGCTTGTAAAAGTCTATTTGAATAGCTTAACGCGGAACTAGATGACGCTGTTATAATAATGTCCCAACACATACATAACATATTTATATTTATTTTGTACTTTACTTTACGCCTTTATCTTGATAATGATGCTATTAAAGAAATGACGGTGTATTAAATTTTTAATTCTTATAAGTTGTAATATTATATTTTTTTTTGTTACCAGCTCAAAGTGTTTTTTGATATAACGGCACTACAGCTACTTGTGACTGCGGTGTCGGCCTGTGGGCTAAGTCCAAGAGCAGACGGCTCCACCCGTTGCCCATATGCTAAAATGTTTTTACTCCCTGATAAAAGTGAGAAGAGTAAACGCCGAACTAAGACAATTGCAAATACATTGGAACCACGATGGAACCAGACATTCGTATATTGCGGAATTAGAATAACAGATATCAAAAAACGAACATTAGAGGTTAGCTATATTATTTTCTATAGGAATATTACTTGACACTGATATAAATACAATTTGCAAACAGCGTTATGTGTTGAGGCCTAATTTATCATTATAATGTTTTAGGTGACAGTATGGGACTTAAATCGGTACGGTCCCAATGATTTTCTTGGAGAAGTCCTCCTTGACCTAGACACAATTATAATGAACCATGAACCTAATTGGTATATCCTGAAACCTCACGAAGAAACCGGTGGATATAGTGTAAGTATTTGTTCTATATATATTACCTATCGCTGTAGAAACAGAATAAAGCGAATTCAAAGTCTGGAACTAAGACTTGTTAATTTAATTTGTTATTTAAAGTTCGATTTTGCGAGTTCTAGATATTATTTAGAATATATCCTCTCGCTGATATTGTGAAGCTAAATATATAACAACATGTCAGTATGTGTTAGAGTGTGTCTAGTGTAATATAAGTAGTTTTTGAAAGTTGTACTCATGTAGAGGGTAGTTAAAAGAGACCAATAATTGAGTATTTATTACATTTAAGCTCATAACACCTTGCTGTTAATATAAATATAGGCAAAAGATATTTGTAAAAATCTGTTGAAAGTTCAAATAATGGCAAATTGTCACAAAAATATCTTATTTCTTACCTAAAAAATAGGAAATTTTAAACATATCATTGCTTACCAGCGTTATCGTGACGAGGATATAGATGGGGAACACCTGTCGCCGCCGTCGACGTCCACATCGCGGCTGTCCGACTCCGACACACCGAGCGAATGCGACCTGCGGCGACACCACTCGCTATCCAGCCTCGCCTCCAGCTCCAGCCCACCACCACCACACGAGGTAACTTGAAATTGATGCTATTTAATATGTTACTATTATAAGTGACAGTGTGTATTTGTGTATGCGCTTGCATTACACACGATATGAGATAGACTATGGCTTAGAATGAGCTACAATGGATCTTACTGGTCGACGTAGCTAAGGGCCGACCTCGGCACCACATCCCAACTCAATAATAATAATAATAATGGCTTAGAATAGTGTGATATGTTATTCCAAGCCAATGTAGGCTACATTTAGATTCAGTCCAAGACTACACTGTAATCTATTGCAAAGTAGGACCTGAGCGAAGTGACGGTAAGTCCCTAGCAATTTATAATATTCATAACTCTATGACATTCAAAAAATCGATTATAATTTAAAATATGAAAAATAATAATTATCTTGCTATATCATCCTGTCAGATTGAAGGCACGCGATGCAGCCGACGAGACATGTCTCCAGCTGGTCGAGTGAGAACGGCCGGCATGGCGAGGGAGCGAGTGAGTACATAATATGATATCTACCTAAGTACTTATCATACACTGTACTTTATAACAAATAAATAAATTTAAAGAAAATGCCATTTCAAATATCTGAAATGTTCTGATTGTTATGTGTATCGAATTGATATGACACAATTCATAAAATAAATATTTGTAATAAAAAAATAAGAATATAATAATGGAATATTTAAAAAAAATAATTGTCCTTTATAGCAGTAGGCAAAAGCAGTAAAATGAATTAGTACCTAAGTATAAGTAAAATTGTCGTAGAGCGGCTACGTAGCGCGGTCCCAGTCGGCGGCGGGCGGACGTAGCGCGTCGCCGCGACGGTCGCTGTCGCCACCTAACTCTGCCTCGCGCTATCCAGGTCACACACATACACTGTCACACACACATATACTCATATTGCTGTAACTGATAACCAAGCAAATAACAAAACTCAAAAACAATAGAAAAGCATCTAGAACCATTGTAAGCTCTGTCGTGTATAATAGAGCTGATAAAATAATTCAATACAAAATTACTCATTTGTTAAATGCATCTCTGTTTTTTGAATTATTATTCCTACTAAGAGTGATCAGGTATGCTGGTTTGCTGTACCTGGTTACACTTCTGTTGGATTTATGGCAAAGCATCTTCTATCAGACTTACATTTTGAAATATGTTTTTGACGCTTTATTTGTATTACTTTACGTGTGTGTTTCTATTATACTTTGATCAACACAATTTGAGCATATTCAAAATATATTCAGTGTAATTTATTGCCTGGTTGTTACCGGTATGTATGTATAATATATATAATATGTGTGTCAAACTTCTTGGTGATGTATTCAAATTTTTCTATTTCCTGATCGTGGTCTTACAATTACGCAGTAACCAATAAAATTATATACTCGCGAAATTGTTCGGCAACGATCTCGCCTGGACGGGCCGCGGAGTGGACCGACCCCGCACGGAACACGTCGCGACTTGCACGTATCGATCATCACTTTACTGCCACTAACTGTTCTCCCATCCTGCCATTTTTGTTTCACGCATTTTCGACCTCGTCCTCTACCTACACGCTAACTATATAAACCATTAATTCACATTAATGCAGTAAGCTCACAGTGTTTATGATTGCATGCCTCTCTACCTTAATTATCTTTCAAAGGCAACGTTCGTAAGTTGTTTTCAATTATTATACTTGTATGTAAGATGTAACTAAACATATTTATTATTCGTTGGCCACTAATTTGATGTTCAATTTAATTAATATTGTAAAATGTTTCCATGTCATAAACGAAATAAACTTTAAAATATTGAATGTTTTTTTGGTTTGTGACATCAAAATTGTAGTTTAAAAAGCTTAAGTAGCCGTAGAGTAGCACTAAAGTGTGGAAAGCAGCGTGTATAATATTACAGTGTGTGATGAGCGCGGGGACGCGCGACTGCCGACGCACGCGTACGCGCCACGCTTCCAGTCGCGGTCCGCCACCGCAACGCCTACCACCAGTCCCAAAAAGCGGCAGCTACCGCAAATACCACACCAGGTACATAAGAATAGGTCTAGCGCCTCTAAACTATAGAGTAACATCCGGGTTGGAGTCCCAAATCGGGCCAAGCTTGAATACTGTGCTCTTCTGTTAAGATATTGTCGCCTGAATTTGATAATCCGGCGGTATTTCACATACGTAAAATCGTCGGTCCATCCAAGGAACTCTCATTGGCCGTGTGGACTAATCGTCCCATCGAACTTTAAGATTTTAAAAGGAATAGAGACCTGTGCACTTGTATTTACGCGCACAGTTATGCACTACAATAGTGTATCTGGTTAGTCTCGGACCGATTGGCTTTATGGACTATATCGGTCCAGCACATATGCCTTAAATTCCCTAATTTTTAAATAATAAAATGTTGTTAGAAGAAGATATTATAACAATATCATTAAGTTGTGGCTTTATGTGGATTCAACGATAAAGATTACCCAAATACTTATGTATGTATGTTTCACCGTAGCGCCTAAACTACTGAACCAATTTTTATGAATGAGGTGAATATATATAAATTTTATCAAAATTTTATGACATGATGGAATATAATTTATGTAAGATTCTAATCTTGAAAAATCATTTTAATGGTCTATCTAATATTTTTACGAGTATATATCCGTTAGGGGTGAACACAAATACCCCGGTAGACTTCAATTGAAATGCGATTCAAGGCGACACGACGCCATTTATAATCCCATTCTTAGTATAGACGAGTTGTATGATCACACCTATCTTTCCCGACTTAGAACCTCCAACTAGCATATAAGTATATTAGCTAAATATTTTCATTTAAAAAGGAAAGTTTTAAAAAGTTTTCCTAATGTTATTCTTTGTCTCTCTTTGATATTTCGTGAAACTTAAATGACGATGTGTTTAGTCATAGTGCATGAGTGTTAAGTATAATTATTCGTTGACGCAGCAGAGTGGGCAGCGGGCGATGCGCGCGCAGGTGTCTGCGGACCTTGAAGAACGTAAGTGGATCGCCCCGCACCACATTGGCGCCACACTTACCTACCGCAGCACGCCACAAGGTCAATACATCCATACCCTCACATGCTATTTCGTCATCTGCAAAACGAACAATTCGAAACTTCATGCCGGAGCTATTATATTCGTTGCGCTGTCTTTGTGAATAATAATAACCTAAAAAAAAGAAAAGAAAAGGAATAAAATTATCTTAAATGTGGCGACGAAAATCTCCAATGTGTTCAAAATTCGGAGAAAATGGCAAAACTATCGACCATCATTAATTATTCACACTCAGGTATAATCATACACAGACCAACATATATAAAATGCAAATTGCAATAAATGACAAATGATAAATGTAATGATACATACGTACACAAGTGTACAAACTCCTATATTCATATTCTCTTCAGGTAGTTAAAATCATATAACAAGTACTTCTAGTTTAGTGAAAACCTTAGAAACACTTTACACTTATACATAACACTCCAGTATCATAATATAGTCGAGCTGTCTTAGGTCCTTTACGCTCATTGTAGAAAGTACAGCATACTCGTATTAAACTCCGGTTAACATGGGTTTAAAAAATATTGTATAAATCTGTAATTTTATTTTAATAAAAATAATTTATTGGCAGTTCTTAAATAAAGCGATTTCAATTATATAATAAATTTTAAAAAGATAATTTGTGTTAAACTATTATAATTTATTCGGTCGTTATAGTTTTGCATAATATACAGAGAATCTCTTTGACGATTATTTCCCTGCACTGTCCTGCACCTTTCCTATGATAACCGGAATGTACCATTATTACTTAGGGTGGGAGAGACACTATGCCGGGTTGTCGGACTCAGAACTGGCGCGAGGCGGCGGCTGGGCGCCTCGGCGCCGCCTCTCCCCAGACGCGACGGCCGCAGACTCTGACCTCGAGTCTGTCGCTTCCATCACTTCTAGTGCTTTTAGCACGCAATCCGAACGCCCACGTCCCACGAGGATGCTAAGGTGACAGACAAAATTTTATTTGGCATTTTCACAACCTTTTTCTCAAACTTTTGAACTTCTTTCAAAATTTGTCTTTAAATTATGTACTCCTAATATTTTATTATTATTTTTACTAATTATTGATATCTAAATGGCCGTATTATACGAATGCACAGCCTCTAATTTCATTAAATCACAAAGAAACACATTCATATCATGAGCTCAATTTTTCTTATTTACGCTTAGCTTTTAAAATAATTTATATTTATCATTTTGTTTAAAATGCATGAGATCCATATTATTATCGGTTGCTTCCATGATTTCCAGCCGGATGCAATCGCTTCCAGTTTCCAGCACCTCCTTTTACTTTGACCCTGCTCTTGAATGTTCTTATGGATCGACTGTTGAAAATATTAATAGTGAATATGACATATACGACTATAGTCTGCCGTCTATTCTAAAATCGCATCATTCATGTCCTCCTCGTCGACATCGTCGTTCCCTAGCCCGCAGTCGCTCTGCTGGTACCTATTCAAAAGCTTCAACACATTTCATTGCATACGAAAAAAGTTATAGCTATGGTGATCATCAAGGGCAGTATATAAGCACAAACTACATTCCCCAATCATTAAAACCTAAAACTTCATTTCCCATAACTACTAGTGCATATGATGCGCGAGAGGGTGAAATGCCGAATTTACATATTCCACTTAAAACACGAACC
Source organism: Boloria selene (assembly GCA_905231865.2). Lineage (NCBI taxonomy): Eukaryota > Metazoa > Arthropoda > Insecta > Lepidoptera > Nymphalidae > Boloria > Boloria selene. The sequence continues at coordinate 9,040,361 of HG993133.1, forward strand.
CAAAAAAGTCTGACAAAAAGGAAAATTCTAATTCAACCAAGTATTTCTTGTGACCAATACAATAAAGATGACCATACATACGACAAAACAAATAAGCAAAAAAGGTCAATGAACACAGATAGTACAAAAGTATTCCACATACTACAATCCTTACCTAATACTCCAGTCTACAATAACAACGAAGAAATGTTTAATGAAAGTAACTATGCTTTTAATGATTCTGACGCACGAGGTGACGATGATATTAATCATTATTATCATGGTTACGCTAGTGATGATAGTATACCAGAAACTATGATACACGTTAATAGCGATAAACAAAGCAGATTTGATATTGAACCATATATTGTTCATCAAGGGGTAACAACTAGTTCAAGAGTTAGTGGTAAGAATAAATGTATTCATTCTTGTTCCTTTATCAAAAATATGGATAGTAAAAATATATTGTCGCTAGATTTAAGACTAAATAATAAAAAACAGCAACAGATCGAATCTAAACAAATCAATTACAATAACAATTTAAATCGCAATAAATGTTACCAAAAAAGTAATAAATTCATCAAAATTAGTAGAAGTCATTCAGATTCAATAGTTTCTACTTTTAGTTCACCCGCTAATTCCCATTGTGGTTCACCCGATAAAGATAGTGCCATTTTTAAGAAAATGACTCATACATCAAGAAATAAACAAATTTCAGAAAAAATTCTTAATAACGAAAAAACATACTACTACATATTAGAAAATTGTCACCCTCATAACACGCAATCAAACCAACCATCGAACAGTAAAAACCATGCTTTTGATCCTTCATCTCCTAAAGTTGAATCCTATCGATTAGTTCAAGATTTTAGTAAAATGGCTAATTCTTTATCTGTTGGTATTTCTCCCACGAACCTCGGCTCGCCCTGTGGTCTGCTTACATCCGTCGCCCCACACTTACCACCCGATGACACTCATCACAAAACTACCGAAGCGACGAAATACCTTCCTGATGTTGCTGAATCTACGCAACCTGATGAATCGAAAACGCCTTATAATGGACCAAATTGGGAAAACGATGACGCACCGCAATATAATGAAAAAACTTCTGCGAAAAATGTAAATAAAACATTGGAAAATAACGTCAACTCGACTGACTTGGAAAGCAGCAATGACTATAATGGACGAGAGAATGGGCGAAACCACAGCCAACAGCAAACTTTGGAGAGGCGGGAGTCGCGACGGGGACAATTTACTCGCAGTCTTAGTAACACAGACGCTCCTGATGAAAAAGCAGGTAATATATACTTTAATACTTTGAATTCGTGATTTATTTATTTCCTAAAATGATATTTCAATATTTACTGGTGATAAAAATATTATTGAAATAACAATTCGCTCCGATCGGGTTCGTGCCTTAGGTGCATTTTATCGGTTAGAGATGTAATATTTTTTCGTAGTAAAAACTATCCTATATGTCCAGATGACCAGCTGTCATCACACCAAATATTATAAATTTCCGTTCACTAATTTTATCTCGATGCGATCAAAGACAGACAGATAAATAGACAAACAAATATTTAAAAAAAATTCGCCTCTGCATCGATAATAATAATAAACATGTCCATAAAATTTCCCAAAAAATATTTGATAAACAAATTGGACTTAGAATTTTATTATATGCATTGGTTTAACATTATTTTCAAAATCATGACATTCCAAATGCATAACGAGAATTTCATATATTACAAAAATGCAGATGGCAGCCTCAGCGACACTGCTCTTGGTGGAGGCAGTGAAATAGAACCTGCCAGTGACGACGCCCTTCTAAAGGCTGAACCCAGAGATTATTTTGGCTCTGGTATGGGAAAGAAGAGCAACTCTACATCCCAACTTTCCGCAACAGGTATATATGTTATAAGTGTAATAGTACTAGATGACATTTGGGTTCATTATATTAAATGTCTTTTAGTTTAGGTCGGTAAGTCTTTAAAGAACAATTTTAATATATTTTCTGTATCTAATAGTAATATGACTCATTTGTATTTTAATAATAACTTATTTATTTGATCATCGAGCAGCAATGTAAAAATAATATGAATGACTCAAGCCTAGGTAACGTGTAAGTAGAGTAAAGAATTAGTAGTTGTGTCAATTTCTAAGTAATGTTGAATGATCGACAGGACGAAAAAGAAGGTTAGGTTTCGGTAAGCGAGGAAAAAATTCGTTTACGGTACAACGCAGTGAAGAAGTGGTGCCCGGGGAAATGCGTGGGGTTACCGGTGTTTCGCGGGCCTCCTCTGCCTCAAGCGAGAACGACGACGACAGGTTGGCGACGCTAACAAAAGCCCGACTTATTGACACAATAGTGGGCTCTGAGGCGGTAGTTCTCGCGTCGCGGTTACGTTGACCTGTTGAGATATTCTTCGTTCGCTTTAGCCAATGTTAGGAGAACTATATCTAGAAATAAAATGAGTAATATAAATACATAACACAGCATGCTAAAATTGATAGATGTGCAATGTTGCTTTGCAGAGTCGGCTATGTAGAGCTTTTACTAGTACATGTTATTGGCGTATAAGCGAGCGAGTATAATGAAAAGTAATAAATACTTTACTTTGAAATACTATAATATTTCTCTGAGAAATACCGGAATACTACTTACAACATAATTACTTCGTACTACTACAGCAAAAAAGGAAGACGGCGAAGATTGTACTGTCTATTACAGCTGCATTTTGGATTTACAAAAGAATTGGCTTCCTTAAATAAATTAAAATTACTTGTCATTAATATACAAATCAGATTCATTCTTCATACATATTGTACATAGTTTATGTAAATTTTATTGCAAAAATTCCGGATGCAATAGGATCGAACACCCTTCGAGTATCGCCAAACGCATCTTGTGTTCGAAAACCTCTGCGCCCTGGATTTTTGACAAATGCAATGGTATAATATATAATTGGCATGAGTGTTTGACGGGTACTGAATGTTGCGTGTTGCGCGTGTCGCGTAGAGGGCGGGGGCGGGAGTGGCGCGCGCCGCAAGCGCTCCGGGCCCACCTCCTTCCAGCGCTCGCACGAGGTGTGCACCAGCCTCGTCTCCATATCTAGCTCGGAGGGATCCTCGTAAGTCGCTCGCCCGTTCCGTCCGCAGACATCTATGTGCATCGATGTTTCCGCGACTCTCTCTTACCCTATCAAAGCCTTCGTCTTGTACGCATGATGTTGTATTTTATAGGTGTTTTTTACTTCACCCACACACGTGTCTTCTCACGTATAGACGTCGCACATACACGAAAATAAAACATATATGTACTGTACTCTTGCCAGTTCGGACTTTTTGCAGTTTCTCCGGTGCTTTACTGCTCTCACTGCACGATGTCGTCGGTGTACGTATAAGTGTTGCCTGAAAGCCTAATGTTTGCACCTTTCTGTTCTGATTGTTTGTTTCCATTTTATTTATTATCCGTTTTTGTTCATGCATGTCTCAGAATAACAAATTACTTATCTTTTATCAAATTTACATGAAGCATAATTTTCAATTATTTATTATTTAAGCTTCATTTAAATTCCATATATTATGTATATTATACAGATCCACTTAGTATTCATCACCAAAATCACTCGTATAAAATTCAATTAAACTTAAAAAAATTCATTTTTCCTTCCGGTTACCATGTTCATTACTTTTGAATTTCTTACTTTAGAAATTCTTTACAACTAACTTTTGTAAAAACGAAATTTGTTTATTGAGAAACCTTAACAAATAAGTACTTAATTAATTGAACATTTTCCCTACATATTTAGTAAATATTATTTACATATTTTATAAATGATACACATCATCCAAGTTACATTATTTATAATAAATCATTACAATTTACCTAATAATTAATCCAATTCTACAATCATTTGTTGTTACCACTCAAGTTACTTACTCTGTTGTTTCCGTAAAAATTGTAAAATTACTGTAAAGAAGCAATGATCTGAAGCAAATAACCAATGGTAGGTAATTACCTTATTTTAAAATAATTTGGCTTATCACGGAATCAAAGAGTCTTAATTCATTTGCTTTTTATTTAATTTTAATAGATTCAAATTGTTAATACACAAGGTGTTAATATACTTGTACAATAGAAGTTTACTGTTTAAATAATATAGTTCTTAAAATTTTATTCTTTCTAAGCCTATAACGCCCAGAATAGAAATTAGAGTTTTCTTGAGCTACATATCTTACGGATCTATTACTGAAAAACTTCGACTTCTAGATATAGTCTCCTTACTGTTACCCTGACTAACAATGTTTATAAAACTTAATTTATTATTCGTTGCATCCGAAGACTACCGCCCCTTCTTCACTACTGTATCAGTGTCGTAATTGTTTGTTTTTTTTTCAAATATATTTTTTAATCTATTACTGTGATAACCCTGCATTTATGAAAGTTTAAGTATCGTTATACATATATTACCAAATGATGTAACGTCTCATAGAAAAAGATGTTAATAAGCAAATTGTAAAATACATATCTAAAGTAAACGATATCGGTACTTGGATTTTCAATTGTCTTACCCAACACAGTAGGTATTTACTTTTTACCAATGCTTATCATATTAAAATATAAACAAAATTTAAGAAAAAAAACTTAAGTACCTATTTATATGTTTCATAAAATTATCATTTAATTTATCTGTTTTTTGCTTCTACAATGTAAGTTTCGATGAAAAGTAAGTATTAAAATTTATCCATTGACAAAAAATATCGCGCTTGGCTACTATAAAAGCCGCTGATACGCGCCTAAATGCAATTATTAAGCATCGTTATACTTATACTACATGTTCAACGAGTTATTACATACTGATGGAAATATGACAGGTGGTCACCTGGAATGCGGGGATCAGGATCTTCCGAAGGAGGAGGGTTATCAGACTTCATCGACGGACTGGGTCCAGGACAGCTAGTCGGTAGACAGCTGCTTGGTGCGCCAACGTTAGGCGATGTACAACTCTCCATGTGCTACCAAAAGGGCTTCCTTGAGGTATGCTCGTAAACTTTAGGTTAAAGATGTTTATTAATATAAAAAATATCAAGCTGCTGATTTTGCCTCTTCGTTACTAAATAATTAGGTAAATAAGGTTTACATTAAATAGAGTATATCCACAATTTACTTCTTGACAAAGCAATCGTCAATTTACCTAACTTTTAGAAAACTATTGTTTTACCTTTATTATGAAGTAAAGTCGCCAGCCGCGTATTTATTTGCTCGGGCCTAAAAATACGAATCTTCCTACAGTTCATACCAGTAAAAAGAGGAAGGGATCTTATATTTAGGAAGCTTATCGCCTGTAATTAATAGAAGTTGATGTTTTTAAATAAAGTCGGAATTTGGATAAGGTAATATTAGTGTACTTTGTCTTAAACTAAGTTATATACCTAGGTGGAGGTGATAAGAGCGCGAGGATTGCAAGCGAGGCAAGGCAGCCGCACGCTGCCGGCGCCCTACGTGAAGGTGTACGTCGTAAACGGCAAACGCTGCATCGCCAAGGCCAAGACGAACACGGCGCGGCGCACGCTCGACCCGCTGTACCAGCAAACACTTACCTTCAGGGAAAACTTTAAGGGATGTATTTTGCAAGTAAGTCAGTTACAAACTTTTTAAAGTTGGGATTGGGATGCATTAACGGATATTACCTATCGTCTTATTTATTTAGATTTCTTTGAAATGTAACATAACACCTACGCCATACCTTATTGAATCGCAAATGTCAAGTGACCTCTAAGGCTAGTATAAATAAGTACCTACTGGCTACTATTGCGATTTTAAAGTCAAATTATAAAATTTGAAACACAAAGTACCTACTTACTCGTAGTGCCATTTAAATCGATTTAGTAGTTTTGAGAAACAGACAAAGAAAAAACGATAAACAATTCAGCAACTTCATATAAACTTCAAAATTTTATAATGTGGCGTTTTGAATATAGGTACTTATTATTTCAACTAGATATAATAAAGTTTCAGACATTTTCAAATATGTTTATACTGTATAGGTAACCGTGTGGGGTGATTACGGTCGCATCGAGGGTAAGAAGGTATTTATGGGTGTGGCACAGATCATGCTGGACGACCTCAACCTCTCCAACATCGTCATCGGATGGTACAAGCTATTCGGAACTACGTCACTGGTACCTTTTTTATTATAACTACTAATTTATATTAAATTACTAGCCTCGCTTCGCTCGGGTTCCGCTAGTAATAATTATAGCCTATGTTACTTAATCATAATGTAGGTTTCTAATGGCAATAAACTACGTTTAAAAAAACCGACTTCCAAAACTAAAAAGTTTAAAATAACTTAATAAAGATTTAATTTAATACACCTCTTATGCAAACCTAATACCTTTAATATTAATAAATTACTATTATTTGTATGTGCTACCTATTGATAGGTTTGAAGTCGGTGCCTCTCCTGCGGAAGTCGGTTAAAAATAATGGCAAAAAAAATATTGAAATCGGTCAAGTAGTTTTTGAGTTTATTTGTTACAAATAAAAATTAAAAGTACAAATCTTTCTTTAATTAGTATTATATAGATTATGTTTTTGCAGTAAAAGTAATAGCACCAAAAAGCATTTGGCAAGTCGTTCCGGCTGTATTTTGGACCGATTCCAAGAACCAGATCGATTCGAATGAATGGATATTTTTTGTACGACATGTACAAAAACAGACAGGACATCGACATCCTTGCCAAATGTAATTTCGGTGCATTTTAATTATACAAATTCTTGTATTAAATAAATGCGACCATGATGTATGTGATACATTTATGTACTTTGAAATAAACTATAGTAACTACATTTGCTTAAAGTCATTCTTTATATAGTCTATAAAATTCACGTAGTTTTATGAAAAGTTAAAATATTACATTATAACACTAACACAGTAGAGATTTCTCAGAAATTAATGATTAATATTATCTCGCAATGATGTATCTCATACGCTGACCCGGATAGCCTTATCATAACTGTTTTAATGAAAGTCAGTCCAGATGATTTTTCGTGATGCGATCACATTAAGACATACAGACAAAACTAAGAACTACACTCGGCCTCTTGATAATAATGAGTATATCGATAAGATTTAAAAATATATGTTTACAGATTCAGGATTTGAAAAGAGAATTCAATTGTTAGCGTCAGCGAAGCCACGGGTTCTGCTAGTTAATATGAATAATTTCTACCTTCTCTTTTTTTGAAGTCGGTTAAAAAGCCTAAGTTACGCCTTATAATATTGAAAATCGGTCCAGCCGTTTCAGAGCTAAGCCGGTACAAACAGAAAGACAGACAGAAAGACAAAAATTTTAAAAATAGCTTTTTGTTGCTAGTATCGTATATACTTTCATATGCATTTAGTGAAAAGCTGTTAATTTGAAATTAAAAACAGACAATCTTACTATTTATATGTATAGATTTGTTAATCTACAATGAAGGTTGTGTTTGTTTCAGTAACCAACGCGCTGCAGTGGCTCGTGAGTTCGACGAACATTACCAACAATAAAGATTAACTTTGTCCAAACGATACATTTAGTGATACTGCTTTAATATCATAATAAACTGCGTAATAACTTTGAACATAGGAAATTTTCTATAAAACGAAAGTTATATGTAAATTATTCGTATTTTATTTTCTTTTGGAATGCCTACCGGAGTTTTGAATAGATAGCATTTTATAGCAAAAAATAAAATGTATAGTGTACTCAATAATAATATGTAATTTATAAGTATTAAAAGCCAAATGCAATATCTATTTTTATTTTCCTAAACCTGTCATTTTAAATATCATTATTATAAACTAATTATACTTTTGAAAACTATTTTTATATATAATAAAGCTATATTTAAATATATCGAAGTTGCTGGTTTTTTTGTTGTTACTTTTATAAAAACTAATTTTACTTTGTATTTACTTTTAACAATAATTTCGAGATACCATATCATCCCTCAGATCAAGTAAAAAAGGTTAATAACGCATTTTATATAAGAAAACGATGCCTTTTTTTTCACAGTGAGTCAAGTGTTATCACTTTTTAAAATGTCCCTGAAAATTGCGTAAAAATAGGTACAGCTAATATGCGAATGCGAAAATGTTTTTATAAATAACAATAAGATTAGAAAAGATGTAGGATAGGATAGGCGTGTAGGATCACTATAAATCGTCTCAATAGATAGTCCCGTCCTGGATGCGTAAGTAACGAAAAAATACAACAACGGTATAATGTAGTTTATAAAAAATAAATACACGGTTTATAAAAAAAACAAAACAAAAAAATATAGGTATAAATTTTTCATCACATAATTATGCAGATAGAATAAAGAACCTCCTTTTATTTGCAGTCGGTTAAAATACCTTTTTTGGATATCCCGTTCTATGAATTCGGAGAAGTCCATGTTGTGTAGCTTGATTGTGTGGCTTCAGTTCTAATAAAGGCTGTATGTAATCTACCTTTTTTTACTTGATCTGAGGATCATCACAAAAAAAACAATACAAATTATTTAAAAATTATGTTTATTCTCTGCAAGATATTTTACATAACACATATATTTTTGAACTTATTTGTTTAATGTATACTTACACAACATACTGTCATCAGTCACTTATTGCGATTCAACAATAAAAAAGTCAAAGTATTCTAACAAATAAACACGTCACACGCGAACGCTGTCCAAGATGTAACAATATTAAAAAATATTCTCTTATTTTGGAAAATGTAAATGATAAAATCGTGCTCTAGCACGAGGGTATCGCTTTATACATTACTAATTTATTACTAACGCTAATCTCAATAACCTATATTTCATATTTCTCACATTTGTCAGGACATGTACTTATTGTCAAATTCCTATCTCTAGGCCGGTAGTCCCGACATAGTTAGACATCGATATTGTATCGATTGTTACGTCGTAATTGTCGATGAAAACAATATTAAAATCATTCATAATTACATAACGACACAAATCGATAAAATATCTATGACTAACTACTCTTACGTCGAGACTATCAGCCCTAGTAAGAAAATCCATACATACATAGGTTATTGAGTTCCGCTGTATGAAAAACCTAGAACTGTGATTAAAATGAATATTAGTGCATTATTTGTTTGGGCTGCTTGGAAGGCGACGCGCCCGGCAGCCGGCCGTCGCCCGCGCGCTTCACGCCCGTCGACTTGATATCTGCGGCAATAGATTTAATTCATTAAATGTTGTCCACTGATTTTTTTATTAATGGGTTATGTTTGTAGGGATGTCTGTCTCATATTCTCAATAAATTTACCTTGAAAGGTTAGGTTAGGTTAGGTTGGGTTAGTAAATTGACTACATATAATATGATATTAAAGTCAATATTATTTTTAAAAAAACCACATTACACAAATAATTATGTACACTTCCAAAACGGAACATTTATTAAAATACCTATATAGGCTGTATATGTAATACAGCCTATAACTTTCCTCGATAAACGGACTATCTATCGCAAAAAGAATTTTCAATTCGGACCAGTAGTGAGATTAGCGCATTCAACCAAACAAACAAACAAACTCTTCAGCTTTATAATATTAGTATATATATTAAAATAAAATAATAGATGAATGATATATTCTATATATTCTATATAAATGAAATATAGAAAAACTACTGGATAGATTTCAATGAAACTTTCTAAGTTTTATTTCTTAGACACTTGGCCCTTATCAAAATAAATGATTGCGATATCTTCATTTAATAAAAAGTTATTAAAGTTTCAAGAAACAACGATTCGTATATGCACTGCGTGTTCAGTGATGTATGTTTCCTTCTCGCGGAGTAGTGGGGCAAGCGGCGTAGCGCGCATGCGGAAACTTTGTTATTATTTCAAGCAACGCGGACAAAGTCGCGGGTATCAGCTAGTAGATATATATGTCGTATTCGGAAATGAATATGGACACTCAACGACACACAAACGTCATTTTTGGCGTGTACAGAGCCTAGGTGGGTGGGAAATAAATTATAAAAAGTCATGATTGAAGTAAATCAGTTCAGTTTTAATTTGGGTCTCCATGAGTGCGTTATAATAAGCCTGGGAACTGTGCTGTGTATCGTGTTAGTTATAGTTGTGAAACAATAAGTGTGGGTTTGTGACGCATATAAAGTAATAACTGTGAAATTGTGATTATAGTGTAACTATTGTGAGTGAGTTCCTCATAGTATATATGAGTGGAACAGAAAATAATGGCGACTCGTCATATATTTATGTGGGTAGCGTACCTTGCAGCCACCTGACCTGGGTGGCGGGCCCGTAGCCCTTGTCGTTGCGCGCGGCGATGCGGAAGATGATGGCCGGCTTGGTGGAGGAGTCCACGTGCGCCGCGCCCAGCGACGCCTGCCCCACCACGCACGTCGCCGCCTTGCCGCAGTACACGCGCACGAACGCCAGCTGCGACTTAGACGCCTCCTATAAATATGTTGGGACATTTACACACAGCACTATCTAGTTCCACGGTAAGGTACGAGCCTTGTGTTATGGATACTAGATGGTTGATATACTACATATATATAAGTTTTAAATACATACATATTATAAATATAAACATCCATGACTGGAGTACAAACATTCGTGCTCAACAAATGTATGCCCCCAGCGGGACTCGAACCCGCGACCGCTTGCGCAGCAAGTAGGGTCACTACAAATTGTGCCACGCGTGTCATCAATCCTATACATTACACCACTGCAATACATTATTCATTATGTTGTTTCAACTGGGTTATTCAGTTTATTTGAATACACACGAACGCCAGCCGCGACTTAGACGCCTCTTACATTACACCACCGCAATACATTGTACATTATCTAGTTTCAACTGGGTTATTTGAATACTCAATTATAGGCAAAAAAATTATTCGTCACACTATTATTTAGACAATATATTATTTAGATAATAGCACCCTATTAAGACAATTGCACCAAATAACGTATCCACATACATACAGTTAATTTTGTTTATTGAATTTCACCATAATAAGAAAACCATTTGTAAGAACAACATAAAAATTTAAATATCATTTTGTGCAAATATTCTTTAGGGTACATGTTTGTAACAACTGATAATGAACAGACTAAAAACTTAAGTATGTCACGTGACCATAATTGCTTCGTATGTTGAGGTTTCTAAACGTCGGCAACCAAAAATCAAAACTAAATCTGCGAAAAAATCCGAATAGTTGGAACGTTTTTTATCTTTCAATCCTTTACCCCTATTCCATTCCTCCACAAAACGCGTACATAGCACCAGCAATCAGTATATCTAAAGCAACAAACCTTAGGCTGCGTGTTGGATCGTACGGCGAGGTACACCGAGTACTCGAAGATGCCCTCGGCGGCGACCTGCGGGGGTTCCCACGACAGGTGCGCGCCCTCCACCGACTTGGAGATCTTGATGGCGGACGGCGCGCCCGGGAACCCCGGCAGGCACGTCTTGAACGCTGACTCCTGTAATACCGTATATTATACATAACATGCCCTTATAATTGTTGAAGATATCCCTTCTATACGAGTGGGTATAAATAAACATGTTTACATGACAATAGATATTATTTATTATAATTTTAATTTTTGTGACATTGGTTAGACTATAGATAAAAAAATTAAAAGTGCGTGTGTATAAAGTACACATGTCAGAAGTAAAGCATTTTAAAAATGGCGTATTCTTATAACTCTTTATCAATATATAGCGTTTCGCCCACCTCTACGTCTAAGCTCGTTGAGAGAGGGAGATGGCGCGAAAGTCACACCCACGAGACAGAGTTAGAAATGTCACTGACTCGCGGTGGGCGAGATCTAACTAAGGCTAACTCTTCCCCGTCTCTGAGTGCTTGGTACTATGGACTTATTTTTTCGTTTCATCGATTTTAAAATCACAACGATTCTAAAGAAGTTTCACTTCAAAAATATATAATGTTGGCTTTATTAAAATAATGGGAGTATAACAATTGTGACGGGGGTAGTTGATAATAAGTAAGACGTAAGTTGTGTGTAAGAAATTAAGATTATTGTACCTCACTATAATCTCCTTTCCCACATGAGTTGATTGCTGCAATTCTGAATTTGTACGCCGTACCATGTTCCAGCGGCGTGGTGGGCAATCCCGCTAAATCCGGCAAACTATCCAGAGATAGATTCGACAGATCTACATTTGGATCAGATATATAATTATGCACCTGAAAATGTAGTATAGTATTATCTTTATAAATAATAATCCAGTGATGTTTGTTAAGTCTCACAAAAAGGTAGGACAATTTGAACAAATATTTGTGTTGTTTTAGTATGTATGTTAAAAATTGAACAAACATTAATAAAACAGCTGGAAATACGAAAAGTTTCGAACTATTTTGTATGGGGACAGTGATTCCTATATGTGAAAACATTATTCACGACGACGCTAAATATGTATATAGTTGATACTTACTGTGAATGTTGTTCCTTTAACAAAGCCAACTGTGTACCAAATATCCTCTTCATTTTGTGGTTTGGGTTCCTCAGGTTCTGCCTGCATATTAAATAATATAAATATTAGATTGTAAGTTAATTTATTTGAACAACCAATTCTAACTGGAATAAGCATAATAAGGATGACTGAGGATAGACATATTACATATTATGGACAGGTACAGTCAATACTTATTAGTAACACTGAACAATGAACTCTTAAGAGCTTGCAACATGCTCACAAAAGAACAACATACTCCACATTGTCTCAGATGTTTCATTATCATCTTTTTACTCGGTTTGTGTGTATGTGTGTGTGTGTGTATGTATGTGTGTGTGTAGTGCGTGTGTGTACGTGTGTGTAGTGCGTGTGTGTATGCGTGTGTGTATGTGTGTATGTATGTGTGTGTATGTGTCTGTTTGTCTGTGTGTGTGGAATACCTGCTCGTGCTGGTGGTGCAGCGCGGCGCTGGCGAGCGTGGCGAGCGCGTGCGCGGCGTCGGCGGGCGGCAGCGGCGCGGAGCTGCTCACCGCGCCGTCGCCCTCCGCACCCCCCGCGCCCGCCGCCCCCGCCGCGCCCGCCGCGCCCCCCGCACCCGCCGCGCCGCCCTCCACGCCCGACGACGACACGCCCGCACCACTCTCTTCACCTGCACAAGCTTTACATTCACTCACATTTACTAATCACTGATCATAATACTATAAATGAAACTATCTTTTCGGACAGTCTCTCTCCCGTAACCGTGATTGCTGTAAAGCATTCGAAACGTCGAGAACCAAAAATCATAATAAATCCGCGACAAAATCCGAGAAGATAGTTTCATTTATAATGTCAAATATTCGCGTAAACCTAAGAAAGTATCACTGATCATACTGTTTCAGCTAAATAAATATCAAAACAATCGCGATTGCTATTTATTGTCATGAAAATGATTACGAAATTTCAACATTATCAATGAGTACTGACAATATTATTTAAGTTAAAATACTGTAAAGCGCGTCGCAATCTTAAGCCATATTCCAATCGTCATATAAAAGTTATGAGTATGGTAGTCGGGAGCGCGAGTGTCCTCTCGCACGCTCGCGCTTTTATGTCTGTTACTTCCCTGACAGATGTATTGACTAATTACTGATAGTGCTCTTTGTACTCTTGAACGAGTTATTATCTAACACGCGATAACAGCTTAATCGATTTGAGTGAAACATACAAAAACCGTAAAGAAGTATAATTCGTGTCATGTAAAAAGAACTCTGGCTGTCAAGTTGCGCAGAGGCGATTTATCAGCCAATTTGGTGGTAAGAGGAGAGGGGGGGGGGGTTGTGACGGCACGGGGGCAGTACACGTGCCGCATGTTTTTTGGCTCGCTATTGTTTCGTCAGTTCAAAATATTATCGCGCACACAAAAGTTTTTAATTACGAAATGGTTTTATATGAAAAATAGAGAAAAATATTTTTGTATTATAAAGAGAGAGTGTGATAATAATGCAGTTAATAATTAAAAATAATATATATTAAACAAACTAAATAACGAATCTATATCTAATGTATATTCTTCAATGTACCTACCAATAACCAATATACGTCGCAAGCGAAAGGCTAGTTCAAAAATAAAAGAATAGGCCTAGTACTTTCGTGGGCGAAATAATGTACCCACCACTTTCTTCCAACGTTCTTTTTACGTGACGCGAACTGTAAGATAATTAATATAACATATTCTATAAACCTTGTAATAAATTAGGAGAAAGTAATGCTGATCCATTCGCCGTCATAGTAAGGAGTGGCATAGAGTCACTGACAGAGGGCATTGTGTCCGCCGCACCCTCCATTTCTGACGTATCAGCATCACGGAATCTGAACAAATCACTTATGTTAAACTTACATTGAAATAATTCTTTTTTTATTATTTTTTTTAATTTTAGAACTTTCTTATATCCTATATTCACGGAAATCAAATGATGCCAAGAGCAATTTTGTTCAAAATTAAATACTTGTGATGAATAACTTATTTATTTAGGTAAAGATTAATACCATCTTTATTTATCTTAAAAAAAAATAATTACCACAAAAAAGGTCAGAGTCAACCTTAAAAGATAGACATAAATGTTATCGCTGACTTTTTTTTAGAACTTTTATAGGAGAACAATTCTGTCATACATGATTTTTGCATAACTTTAACCGTTTACAGTGTACGCAACGTAAGCTCTCAAAAGAAATAGTTTATTCCCGTTTTTGGAACATTTTTCATTGATGCTCTACTCCTATTGGTTGTAGTGTGATGTAATATGAGTCGACTAGTATCAAAGGCGGCAATCTGAGCATTTTGACAAAAAGTAGTTAATGATACGGCGACTCAGATTGATTTGATTAAAAACGTTTCCCTTGGAGTATACGGTTGAGAACTAGCAATAAACCATAGTAAAAGCAGGTCAAAAACTGACATCAGCATCAAAGCCGGCAATCTGTAAAATTTTGAAATCAAACCCGGCAATCTTACGCTGTCAACCAATCAGAAGCGAGAGTTCATTTGCGTTTCGTAACGGCCGCAGGAACATTTCGTTCTGTGAATTTTAATGTTTTCTACGTGTTTTTGTGACTTAAACTAATATAAAGCAGTGGAAGTAGTATTATGGAAAGCCACCCCCCTTTAGTAATAAATAGTTTTACACGGAAACTCAAGAGGAATCCAGAAAATTGGACAAGAAACCGGGATAAGGAATTGAAGTAAGTTTACCCGTAGGGTTGTCAATTCTTGTCATGTAAGTCTTGTATGTAATATTGTAGTATTATTATTTTTTTGTTTTAGAAACTCGGTGAAATCATTACTCGATAGAGTGTACAGCCATAATTCGAAAGCACTAAAATGTGCTACTTTAACAATGGCTCATGACATGGCATGCGCATATAATTTTCAATTTAGTTTAAAAAAACTCAAAAAACTTTTTAGAGTTACCTAATTTTTTAGTTCATAAGTTAATTATAAAGATTTTTTGTAACTGCCAAATGCATTATTTTTTAATTACAATATACTATGCCAAAAAATAAAGAGTCGTTCCATGCTTGTATGACAACCCTAATTCTGGAATAACATCTATAGTATCAAAAACGGTTATCTGTGCCTTACTCAATTTCAAATACGGCATTCTTAAAAAAATAGCATCAAAGCCGGAAATCTTCAAAATTGAAATAGTATTTAAAACTGATATACAATGATTATTAGGGTAATATAGCATTAATTCATCCTGCTATTTACCTAAGATCTTATTTAAATGAGTTTTGTAACTACAAACGAGATACAAAACTAACAATCCGTTGTTTTGAATTTACCAACATTTGTCTTAAAGTCACATTGCCACCTTTGATACTAGTCGACTCATATAGCCTATAGCCTTTCTCGAAAAACGGACTATCTAACACAGAAATATTTTTTTCAATTTGGACCAGTAGTTCCTGAGATTAGCGCGTCCAACCAACCAACCAAACAAACAAACAAACTCTTCAGCTTTATAATATTAGTATAGAAGTATAGATTGATATAAATATCTATAGAGATACAGTCCTATGTTATATGTTATAATGTTAGTAAAATATTTGGTTTTAAATGTATTATGTTGAAATATTGTTATTTTACCTATTAGGTATATTTAATGTTAAATATTAATTTGTTTTCTCATGTCGTTATCACCTATAATTAAGGTACTACTTTTTATGTTTTATTTTCCATGTACAATTTTTTTTCATGTGTTTTGTAAGTACTTTGTTGGTGGTCTAATAAAATAAAAAAAAATAAAAAATTAATAAAAAAAAATATTTTAAGTATACATATTATCTTATTTGGATAAAGAGACTTACTCATTTGCCTGTGGCTGAGGTAGAACTGAAAAGGAATGAAGTACCGCTGGCCCATTAGCAGTTGAAGATATCAATGGAGCCTCACTCTGCTCGGAGCTTGAAATATCTGCACCACCTTCAGTTGTGCTAGAACTAAAGTAATACATAAATTTAATATTTTAACAGTATTGAATTTAAAAGGAATTGGAATTTAAATCATCAAATTATTAGCTATACATATATATATAGAACATTTGAATGTCTGTTTTTAATTTACAATTAACAGCTTTTCACTAAATGCATAGTATGAAAGTACATATATGTATATGATACTAGCAACAAAACACAAATTTTTAAGATTTTTGTCTGTCTGTCTGTTTGTTCTGGGTAATCTCTTAAATGGCTAGACCGATTTTGACGGGACTTTCACTCGCAGATAGCTAATGTTATAAGGACTAAGTTAGTTACTTTTTAACCGGCTACAAAAAGGAGGAGGTAAAATAAATTTTATCTAGCGGAACCCGTGGCTTCGCTGACGCTAATCCTAGGGACAAACCCAAGGGAAGCAAGTGTGAGTCGTTAGTGTTTAATATGTAAGGAAATATTGCAAAATTGTTATTTTATAGTTTAATTTTTTAAACAACAAAAAAGTATCTTTATCCTTGTGCAGAGGAACAATATGACATTTGTAATAGTAAATAAATAAACACAAAAATGGTTTAGAAAATGAGGCAACTTCATTAAATAAATTTTTAGAGACATAAACACTTAAGAACACACCTGATGCCTGTGCTAAGGACTTCTTGTGCAGCACTGCTTATGTCATTCACATCATCACTACTGGCTACACCCCCTCCGGGGGGAGAACCCCCTCCCATATCTTCATCCATTGTACTTGATTCTTCTACAACCAATACATCAGGGTTTTTACTAAATGATAATTAAAGTGACACAGTATGATAGTATGATATTGCCTGGTTGATGATAGCATGACCATGACTGGTCAAAACATCGGGAATTAAGGTATTTCATCATAACAAATACATAAGTTTACATCCCAGTGTCTTTATTATATTTTTTTATAGAAAATGTATGAATATATCCTATATTCATGGAAATAAATTAATTCTAAATAAAATTCGAAATAAATTCTGGCTGGGCGACATACCTTACATACCTATATTCTTAGAGCATTATTTATATTTATGTATTCATAAATTTGACTCTTTAGCTCTTTATTTAATTAGGACTATTTGAAACAGTAGATTACTTTTATGTGATATGGTTTTGTTTTTATCATATATTATATTTTTTTATATTTTTTATCATATTCATATGTGGTAATTTTGTTTATAGTATTTTATTTATCACCTTCTTGAATCATTGGTGCACTTCCTTCAATTGGCATACCCGAACTTATAGATTGATCTGGTGATTCTTCCTGCGCAGCATCTTCACCTTCACCTCCTTCTAAATCTTGATCTTTCAGTAAAGACTCCATATTTTCTTCTTGTGGAGAATTATCTTCTGTTTCAGCCTTAAATAATTTATTTATAAAATTAATAATCAATTTACATAACAATAATAAAAAAAAACAGAAAACATTCACATTTAAACAATTTTAAATAAATTGATATTACAACAAAATATTACTATTTCAAATTTAACAAGAAATTTAAGAGACTATAATGTATGGGTGTCAGAGACTATTAGCCATTTTTAGAATTGGAGAAAAATTATGCATTGGCTAAGTAAGTAGAATAAAAACATGGGCAACTTTGAAAGACAATTTTAAATATAATTTTAATTTAAATACATTTATACTCACCGGAGTTGACAAACAATTATCTCCTATATAAGTAGGCTCATCAACTGTACCAGGTGTAGTGTCATCTATGTCCATTTCTTCTTCTGCCTCTGCATTATCTACAAATAAAAATGCCATCTAAATAAATTTAGGTAGTTATAAAAAGAAGATTTATTCACTCAATATTAAGTTGTTAGAAAAGTTATAAGTTATTATTTATTAATTTAAGTTAGGAATAATCTCCTTCTACCGATTACCTTGCTCTGCAACTGGTTGTTCATCATTTTCTTCCTGATCACCAGGTTCTACATCCAAAACATCACTGCTACTTGTTGGAGCACCTCCATTTGTTGCTACATGCAATAACATTAAAACATGCAAAATGGTCACAAAACTTAAAAAAAAACTAATAACTTTAAGTAAAATTTGAATCTTTACTACTTTTTGCATAAAAAAGCACATTTAATAATTTTCTATTAACTACTCAAAAACTGCATTTTTGGCATAACATTAACACACCTCCACTATCTGCAGCAGGAACTGCTTCCGACTCATTCGCTGCTATATTATTTACTGCATCTTCGCCAATTGTTTCGGCTGGATTGTCGATCAAAGGGGACATTTCCGCGCCATCGGGAACATCACCATGAAGTGCAGAGTCTGATTCCATTTTAAAGCAATTTGACACGCGGAGTTAGTTAAACACAAATAAACATTGAAATATAATAACTAGTACGCAATATAACAAAACATTTTTGGAAATATTAACAAAATTTCAATTTTTTTGACAGTTACTAAAGTCAGTTCATAATAGTGCCATTTGCCAAGCCAACTCGGCGTCATATTTTTTTTTTTTTTTTATTAAATTAAGCAAGGGATACTGTAATACAGTCTCATTGCACCCAAGGTTTAATAAAATATTAAAAAATATGTGGAAGAACTATTTTCTTATTAAATATAAAGAAATAAGTTCACCAGTGTAAGTTAAATAATAATTTAAATTATTAAAAGTTTTAGAATTAAGGCTGAGCAAACCATAAATGAGCAATAAACATGCAAGCAAGCAATACACAAAAATCTATTGACATATACATATTATACTTACCTAATTCATAGACTACGGGGGTGCTATTTAAATACTAAACATGTTTGAGAAGTGCTCTTAAAAATACATCTATGCGTATTTTTATTTATATATAAATATCCCATATTCGTAGGCTGAGGTAGGGTAGCTTTCATATTCCCGCGGCCTCACGCGCACGTGCGAGGAGACACCGTAGTGGTTTTAGCCGGTAAGAGTCCGGCACTCCCCTCCGCCTTTCCCCAGGTGAAGGTAGTCACTAGTCCATGAGGATTTCCCCCCGTTAAAAAAAAAGGGTAGCTTTCACATATGACACTTATTTTATACATCCATGATCCATGGTTGACAAAAAGCTGTATAGTCCTTTCCCTATTGGGGATAAATTTTAAAAACAACAAAATGGTTGACAAATGAGTAATGACAAATGACAGTTGACTGTTGACAGTTGACACTTGACACTGTCATGTTATGGTCTGTTATATAGTCCATAAGTTATAGTGTTAAACGTAAATTAATAAAATAATAAGGTTTAAGAAATGCAAATACTTATATAACAATATTGAATTTTTAATTTAATTACTTTTATAGATTTTTGTAATATATAATTTCCTATCTTGTTTGTTAAGTATAATATAAAATTAAAATATCACTTTCACGTTCAACGAAATAATTTGTTAATAAATAAAAATTTATATTGTAGGGAATACCAATATGTCAACAAATAATAACAACAATGAAAAACCAGGTGAAGGAATTCGTGCTATGAGATCAACAACAGCATTTAGAGTTATCAATTTTGAACTTTATGCTAAACCAGTATGTATTTATTGTATGTTTATTTGTACATGCATTATTTCCAACATACCAACTTCATGTTTTATTTTATTTTACCTAATTGCTTAATTGACTATTTTTCAGAATATAGTGATTATGACTATAGGCCTTACATGTTTTGGTCTTACATTAGGTTATATAGCTTACATGAGACAAAAGTATGAATCAATGGGCTACTATTCTGCTGTGGATAAGGATGGAAAAGAAATATTTGAAAAACGTAAATCAAAATGGGATTAATATGATGACAATATTACATACAAAACATGGAAATTAGTAAAATGTATTGCTTAATAGAAACTATAGAGGTTTATGTAAATAATACTTTAATCAATTATTTATTTATTTTTATTATTATTACTAATGTTTACATAAATCAAATCAAATATTAAATTCAGAATACAATAAAAGGTCCTTATTCCCAAATAAGAAACTTTTACCTTATTCTATATCTTGCATTATATATTTATACTTGCATTCAAAATTAAGGATATAAAACAAATAGAATAAGTAATTTTTAATATTAAAAATAATATTTTGTGACACAATAACTTATGGTAGCAACCTTAAACTAAATCCTAAATGTCCTTACTCCTTACCTAATCTAAAATATGCTCTCTTAGTCAGCACATGAACCATTTGTGATTCGACAATGGTTCAGGTACTCACAATCAAACCTGTCAGCAAATGCCCTCAGGATACTGTTAAAACTGTCTCAAACTCAGCACACCAGGAATGCGCCACATTTCTTTGATTGCCATATCTTGTTGTAGAATGTGATGAGGGTTTAGTACACTTGCATTATGTGATTATTGTTCTGTGATTATGTGGGATAAAAATGAGACAATAATATTTTATCTTTTTTTTCATCTCATTGCAACCCAGTCTATCGTAACGCCACGACCGTAAATGGAAACTATTGTCACGATAAGTCGACGTACAACTACTCTCGATACTTCCGCTCGACGCTCGACCATCTTTCTAGACCCGGCTTAAGTCCGGGAGGTAGTGTCAAATTTGACCGGAGCATTTTGGCATGGCTTTTGTTCTTTTGTATAGTCAGCCCCTCTAGACAAGTGGCATAAACGCCAGTAGAATAGAATAATCAATGTATGGGATTGACATAAGCTTACGACTAGTGATTAGATTCAACGTATCGAATTTGTAATTGGTAGCCAAATGTAACGAAACGTCAGATTATAGTTTGTCCATTTTGTTAATGGTTTTTTGACAGCTCGCCGACTGACAAGCTATAGTGATGTCAAAAGGACGTAATAATCGATTTCTCTTATTTTTTAAAGTATAAAATAATATTTATTTTTATATTTATTAATATGAAAATAAATATTATTATCGTAAAAATCAAGTGTGTGGAGAGAACTAAGAGAATCATAATGTGACGTCACGGCCCGAACGTGACATTGCATATTTTGATAATAATTTATATAACTGAAGACTCCTCATCGGACAAATTAATATAAATGATGATTCTTACGAATCAGGTTAATAAAAGCAATTAAACTATTTTAGTTGTTTTATTTGTATGATTATAATATGAAGAAAGTAAAACTTTACATAATGTTAATGTCTTAATTTATTGGTTTCAACCTTAAAATTTTGTTGTCTTCCTGATTAAATAACATATTATTACACCTTATTTACATATTACCATTGATTTCTCTCGATTATTTGTAATCTGTGGCACAATCGTAGTAATCGTTGTGTGGCACAGCAATAAGGGGGAGGTGCCCGTCCATGAAGTACAATATTAATGTGTAAGTCATTTTAACTTTAATGGCTAACCATTAAATACGAAACTTCGTGGGCGTGAACTGTCAAAAAACCATTAACAAAATGGACAAAGTATAGTACATAATTCCCCATACATAAGTGTCACTTTTGACAAACGAATTCGGCTGTTAGTGTATGGCAAGGCGTTAGCGTTTATCGAAATAGAATAGACACGGAGCGTTTGCCATTTGTCTAGAGGGGCAGTTGTTCCAACGCTTATTAGATATTATACGAGGTGTCAGTTGGCCCAAAACCTATATATAACATATATATAAGATGAGAAAATGCCAGGAAACTTGATAGTAAAAAATGTTCTTGGACTATTTTGGCAAAGATGAAAAAGTATAAATAATTAGTTTATGAATTGTAGATCTAAAAAAAAGTGTCAGCTATATCATGTACGTGACAAAATATGTTAGCTGATCATGTGAACATGTCAAAAAATCAGAAAACCTTGTAGCATTTTGGCAAAGCTGAAAATTGTATATATTAACGATTATAATTCAATAATCATAATAATTTATGTCAGCTGGAATTTTAACGAGGCACAACCTGTTAGCTTGACTTTCAAAGTTTGGTTATGAAGTATAATATCAGATCATTTTGGCATGGCTTTTGTTTATTTGTATAGTCAGTTGTTCCAACGCTTATTAATAAATGAGGTATCAGTTGGCCCAAAACCGGGGCATAAGATGAGAAAATGCCAGCAAACTTGATATAGTAAAAAAATTTTTTTGGACTATTTTGGCAAAGATGAAACAGTATAAATAATTAGTTAATGTGCAAGCTGTAAGTGCGTTTCTTACGCCACATCCAGACTCTCAACGAGACTGCACAAGGGAACGCGGGTGCGAGAACGAGGACGGTGCGCTATTGTCCCTTTGTCTTCCCTCACCTCGCCTCGCCTGTTGTTCCACTTTGTATCAGTTTTCTGGCGTGAGTGAAAGAACAGGAGGCGAGTAGCGGGCAACTGAATATATTGATAGTGTGAAAGACTAGCACCATGGATGAATAGGCTAGCACACGTGTAGCTTCAAAACACCGAGAACGAGTCTTGGAGGCGAAGGCGTCTTGCGAATGTTTGGAGCTGACATTCAATGAAAAATCAAATAAGCTTAAATAGACTATCAGCCTAAGAAGTCCAGTCTCTTGTTTATCCATTGCTAATGAAAAAGCAACATTTCTAAAATTAAAAAGAAATGATTTTGTTGATTAATAATATTAATAAGTATATTCGTAGTCAGTAGTCACCTTAACCTTTACTAACAATATTCATCTTTTTGTGTATGTATGTACATAGCTTAAGCCTAAATTATTGTTCTGTGGCGTAAAGCGACCAAAAGTGACAAAAGTTCAAAACAGTTATTTATTATCTAATGTCAAAGGCTGTATGGATGGACTATAGTCCTTTGCCTTTCCCTATTGGGGATAAATTTTAAAAACAGATTATCTAATGTCAATTTTCATTTGTCATTAAAGTATTTCATATTTGTAAGATTATGTTTGATTATTGAGGATTTTCGCTCGCTTGTTGTGGTTGACACACGTGTAGTGAGATCTTTTGGCCTTTCTTATAAGATTTATTGTTTTGTAAAGTATTAAAATAGTTGGTTTTCTGTGTATTTGTGTGTTTTAGGTGGTGGTAAGTAGTTTAATTGTGTATAGTGTGTATAATTAGTTTTTTAAGGCGTTGCAATGGATGGTGATCCTCCTCCGGATCCACCGGATACTGGAGGTGGAATATATCTAAGTGAAATTCCTATTTTCCGTAAGAGACCTGGTGATAACGATATAGATGCAGTCACTAATAAAAAAACCATAACAGACCCTAATTTAGCCACTCCTTCCATTCAAAATATATATATTCACCCAAGTATGATAGATGGTCCCAAATCATACTGTAATGATGACAAAGGTCCTTTCATTGTACATGTCTCACGGGAAGTTGCAGACCCAGCAGCAGGAACTACTATACGGGCTATTAAATTCGGCCAATTTTTACACCATAATAAAATACAGTCTATAGTTCATGATGGGGTAAAGAATGTTGGTCGAAACAAAATCTCTGTCCAATTCACTTCAGCTCAGGCTGCTAATGAATTTCTAAATAACCCCTTTTTAAAATTGGCAAAATATGTGGCAATCATCCCAACATATAATATTACAAGAATGGGTCTGATTAAAGGTGTCCCAGTAGACTGGTCAATGCAGGAGCTTGCTGAGTCTTTAGAACTTCCTACTGGTTGTGGAACAGTTATGAAAGCGCGAAGACTGAACAGAAAGAATGTTAGTGAGGGTGTTGTAACATGGGTTCCGACCCAATCTGTTGTCATCACATTCCGTGGACAAATGTTACCAGAAAAAGTGTACTGTTACCATACATCCCTACCTGTAGAAAATTATAAACTTCCTACTATACAATGCCTTAGCTGTTGTCGCTTTGGACATATTAAAGCCCAGTGTAGATCGAAGCCTAGATGTTACAGGTGTGCCCAACCACATACTGGGGATGCGTGTGATATCCCTAAGGAAACTTCAACATGTTTATATTGCTTAGGTAAACATTTTGCCGTTGATAAGGATTGTCCTGAGTTTTCTAGACAGCAAGCTATCAAAATGGTAATGTCTCAAGATAATGTGTCCTACATGGAAGCCTCGGCTCGCTTTCCCCCCGTCCAAAGATCCTACTCAGATGTAGCTAAGGAAATGTTTTCCCCTCCTGCATATTCCAATACTCAATCTCACTCAACTGTTCCCTCTTCTTCACAAACAAGATCCTATCGCCAAACTGTTGTCCGACAATCTCGTCCCAGGGCCCCAATGGGTAAGGGATATGATAAAGAAGCCCATCAAGCCATTACTGGCAACTGTCCATCCTCCTTGTCCAATGGTTGTGCTCTTAACAATAATGTTAATACCCCTTCAGAACAAAAATCCCTCTTACTTATTCTTTCAGAAGCTTTAATTAGCATTATCTCAATGTGTGATGAACTCCCCCTACCGCCCAACGTTGCCCAAAATCTTTCCCAACTTTTTAAGATCATTAACAATGGCCCCTCTCCACTTTCTCCAATGGAACAGTAAAAGTATAAAAAACAAAAAACACGAATTACTTTCCATTATTAACCTGTATAAGCCTGTCATTATTGCCATCTCAGAAACATGGTTGTTGCCTAGTTCTCGTTTTCGAGTTACAGGTTTCACCTGTTTGAGGGATGACAGAAGTGATGGGTTTGCAGGTAGTGCCATCCTTATTCGGCACTCTATTCCCTTCTCCTCTATTTCTCTTCCTCCTCATAGCCAGCACATTAATGCTGTTGCTGTGAGAGCCTTTGATATTTCATTCCTATCTCTTTATATTCCCCACCCTTCCTCTGCCCTTATTCCTGAGCTACACTCTATCCTAGCTGCCCTCCCCAGTCCATGTCTGGTAATGGGGGACTTTAACATTCATCATATCATGTGGGGGTGTTATTATTGCGATGGGGTTTCTCCTTTGTTTGTTGATATGTTGGATAACCTAAACATGTGCATATTAAACGATGGTTCTCCAACCAGAAGAGTGCTTCCAAGTCAGAACCCCAAGACAGCTGTGGACTTATCCATATCTTCTCCCTCTCTTGCTTCTCAACTATCATGGTCCACTCTTCCATCCACCCATGGTAGTGATCACTTTCCCATCCTCATTTCTATTTATAGCAAAATTTTACCCCTTCTGAATTCCCAACCCCTATTATCACATAACCTAAAGAAAGCAAACTGGGCAGACTATGGTTATTCGGTCGATTGCATGATTGAAACACTTCCGGAGACTGTTAATAGTGAGAATATCGTGTTTTGTTACAACCAGTTTGTTACAGCCATTTTACTTTCCGCGGACCTGACCATCCCCAGAAAATCCTCCACACAGAATCAGTTGCCTTCCAATCCATGGTGGGATCAGGAATGCACTGATGCTGTTAACAGCAGATATTCAGCTGAAGTGTCATATAAGGCCTCTATGACAGAGGAGAATTTTATTACTTTCCAGCGCAGTGCGGCTAAGCTGAGGAGAATAATTTCAAAAAAGAAAAAGTCTGGTTGGATTAATTTCTGCGAATCTTTAAATCCTCGCTGCCACTCCTCTACAGTTTGGAGAAATGTTAAAAGATTTCGCAGATCTCTTAATAATTTCCAGCTCAATTCCAATAATCCTTCCGAATGGCTGAATGATTTTGCAGACAAATTAGCTCCTCCTTTTGTCCCTAATTGTGATTCTTTTCTTAATTTCCTGCCAACGCCTGCTTCCTGTGATTTTGATGCCTCTTTCTCCTTCGATGAACTCAATAACGTCTTAACGGGTTTAAAAGATTCATGCCCAGGAGAGGATGGCATTCCCTATTCATTTTTATCCAAACTTAATGACAGGGCAAAAAAATATTTTTTAAATTTAATTAATTCATCATTTGATTCAGGTATAATTCCGGATGCATGGAAATCCCAACTTATCATGCCTGTGCTTAAACCAGGTAAAAGTCCTTCCGACCCCAACTCCTACAGACCAATTGCATTAGCTTCTACTCAGGTTAAAATTTTTGAACATCTCCTTAAAAATCGCTTGGAATGGTTAGTGGAAAGCAAGAAAATCTTAGCGCCCTCTCAATTTGGCTTCAGAAAGGGCCTGAGCACTATAGATAGCCTCAGCATTTTTACGACAGACATTCGACTAGCCTTCGCCAAGGGGGAGTTCTTGGTTGGTGTCTTCCTGGATGTTGCTTCTGCATATGATAATGTTCTTCTTCCGGTACTCAGGCAAAAAATGCTCCAGCTGAGTATCCCTGCGAGGTTGACTCATTTTATATGTAATCTGCTGACCGGTAGAACCATATCTGTTAGACACCCGTTGCTAGGTATTCCTCCTAGGCGGGTTTGGAAAGGTCTTCCACAAGGCTCGGTCCTCAGCCCTCTGCTCTATAGCATTTATACCCATGACCTCGAATTGTCTGTCAACAGTTTTTGCAATATTTTACAGTATGCAGATGACATCGTCCTTTATTTTAGCTCAAAGTCAATAAAGGACATTCAGTTTCGTTTAAACACTGCTTTGCACTACCTTGACCAGTGGCTCTCTAATCACGGCTTGTCCCTGTCCGTGGATAAATGCCGGACAGTGGTTTTTTCAAGAAAGAGAAACATTCCTAACTTTAGTTTTTGTGTGGAAAATCATCCCATTAGGGTGGTAGATAAAGTTAAGTTTTTAGGTATTATTCTCGATAACAAACTGAACGGAGTTTCTCATTCGGATTATATTAGCGATAAATGCGAGAAAGGTGTTAACGTTTTAAGAGCACTATCTGGTGTGTGGTGGGGTGCACACCCGTATACTCAAAAACTGCTGTATAACGCTTTAATTCGGAGCCATATTGATTATGGACTCTTTATCTTAGACCCCTTTAATAAGGCAGCCTCAGAAAAATTGAATAGATTGCAATATAAATGTCTCAGAATCATAATTGGTGCAATGAAATCTACTCCAACCAATGCTCTTCAGGTAGAGTGTGTGGACGCTCCATTTCCTTTTCGCCGCCAGTTCCTTTCTGATCGTTTTGTCTGCAAATCTTTACAGCTTTCATCCCACCCTTTGTGGCCTCGTTTAATTGAATTGTCTGAAATTTCCGCTTCACGTGGACCTGCTTCCTACCTTTTGAATAGTTTCCGTAGATTTACTAACCTTCCTCATCCCATCAATTCTTTTAACTCCAATCCACTCTTCTCTACCCCCTATCCTGCCTTGACTTATTCCCCTCCTATAACAGTAGATATTGGTCTAGTTAAGGGTGCTGCTGATACCAACACGAAGTTCCAAGCTCTTTTACATCAAAATTGGCTAAACCACGTCCACATATATACAGATGCCTCTAAGCTGTCCAAAGATGGCTGTGTTGGTTCAGCGTGTTGGATTCCTAAATTTAATATTATTCTGCAATTTAAATGTCCTCCCCTATCTTCAGTGTTTACAGGCGAGGCTGTTGCTATATTAGAAGCAATCTTGTTCGTCCACTCTCATGACATAAATCAGGCGGTTATTTTTAGTGACTCCTTAAGTTGTTTACTGGCCATTAAAGAAAGCCCTTTTCGTAGCAAAACAAGGTATTCCATTATATTGAAGATCCGTGAAGCTTTACTCTCATGCCTCAATAAGCAGCTTAGTATTCAATTAGTTTGGATCCCAGGCCATTCTGGTATTATTGGTAATGAGTCCGCTGACTCTTGTGCTAAAGTTGCGACTCAGTGTGGCTCTCTTGAACACTTTAGTAATTCTGCTCAAGATGTATTATCCCTCGCTAAAACTCATCTAGACAACTCCTGGATCAGCTACTGGAATTCATCAAAATCTTTTAAGGGAAAGCATTATGCTTCTATCCAGGCGGATATTCCAAAGCGTCCATGGTTTTTTCATCAGAAACATACTGAACGGAGGGTTATTACTACTATTAGTCGCCTACGCTTTGGACACGCAAGTACTCCTGTTCATCTGGCTAAGATCAGGGTAAGGGATCACTCATTATGCGAGTGTGGCTTAGATGAAGGCTCAGCTTCCCACATCCTCTTTAATTGTCCCAAACTCCGTCGCCCCCTCTATGATATTCTTCCGTCCAAGGTCCCCCGTCCCCTCAATGTTCAATCTTTGTTGATGTTCGTTTTTGGTCCCCTATGTACTTTTTTATGTAAATATGTTAAATATAATAAAATTAAGCTTTAATAGTAGTATTAGTTCATTAACATGTTTTTGTTTGTTTTGTTTTTGTTTGTTTTTTTTTTGTGTATAAATTAACTAACCCTTGTGCCGTTTATATGTTTTTAGGTGGAGGTATAATTGTGGGAATAAAATCCTACTATTTAATACTGTGAATCCAGTCTTTTTGTGGAATTAATTAAAATATAACCGGCCAATCTCGAACGTGACTCTTCCAATCGACTTGACATTGGCGAAATAATTTGTGCTCAACTAGCACGCATTGAAGCCAAAAAACTAAAGAATTGAAGATTATGTTTTTTTAAACAAATTACAAATTTATAGATACCTATATTATGGTGAATAGTGTCACGTATACATTTTTTGTTAAAAGTTTATAGTAAACAATTAGTACACAACTATTGTATACTTTTCTTATTTTATATTTTTAAATATCTCCTTTCGACGACTAGCTTGAAAATGTTTTCTGCACTGAAGAAATTAACAAGAAGTGGAGATGATCGGTGCCCAGCACCAATGCCTATGTCGACTTCTTTACAAAAGAAATTTTCTAGAGGCGTCCATTTTAACAGTAATAATTTTAATTTGCGCTCTTTTTATAAGTCTACATACTAGCATTTCTAATACCTTCACTAAAACTAAATTTTAAAATTTTAATGCAAATAATGTATTATTTAAGAACAATTTTAATTACCATAAAAAGATTATATTGAGTCAATTTTAAAAGATAGGCGTAATATGCTTTCGTGGACTTTGTTTAGATCTTTTAATTTAGAATAATTCCCTCGTTCATGATTTTGCGTAACTTTAATGGTTTACGAAGTGCACGCAATGGCAGCTCTCAAAAGGAATAACTATCCCGTTTATGCTTCATTTTTTATTAATACACCCTGATGTTCCATCTTTGATAAATGGACTGTCCAACAGAAAAACAATTTTTGAATTCAGACAAGTAGTTCCTGAGATTAAAGCATTCAACCATCCAAACTAACTTCAGCTTTATAATATTATGTAATATAACCTTAAGCCTTCCTCGATAAACTGCCTATCCAACACAAAAATTTTTTTTTTCAATTGAGACGTTCAACCAAACAAACAAACTGTTCAGCTTTATAATATTAGCTTAGATAGTATAGACTATGTATGCATATTTTATTATCCATAAAACAAATTAATTAACATTCTATATTCAAAATGTCTGTAATTTTCTAGATATCAAATAAATAAAATTATGTTTTAGTGAAAATATTAATAAAAGGAGATAGAAATGTTGGCAAGTCTTGTTTATTACAAAGATTACAAGGTGGATCATTCACAGAAGAATATGTACCCACAGAACAAATACAAGTTGCTCCTATACATTGGACATATAAAAATAGTGATTATATAGTTAAAGTAAGATATTATATATTCATATTAATATTAGAATTACAAAAGAATTGTAGTTAGTGAAATGATGACATGATTAAATATTTAATTTATCAAGACAAGTTCACCAACATCCAAGAAATACCATTTGTATCATTTATAGGTCATTTTTATTTATAATTATATATTTATATTATAATTGAGTTCTTTTAAAAATTTAATTAGGTTGAAGTATGGGAAGTTGTAGATAAAGGTCGTACTAAAAAGAAACCTCCACTTGGGCTTAAATTAGAGAATCAATCTGCACCGTCAGTATCCGAAGAGGAATATGAAACACCAGTTCTAGATGCAACTTTTCTAGATGTTTATAAAAATGCAAGTGGAGTGATATTAATGATGGACATTACAAAACCATGGTATTTAAATATTTACAATATCCAAATGCAAATATACATGTCATTAGGTCCCAGATCTTATGACTTATATTTATCATATATTTTAACCTAATTTATGTATATTTTTAAATATTATATAAGTTAAATTGTATTAATTTTAGGACTTTTGAGTATGTAGTTAAAGAGTTGACACATATACCAGCAGACTTACCTGTAGTGCTACTTGGAAACCACTGTGACATGCAACACCACCGCCAAGTTCATCCATATCACATAGAACAAGCTATGCATCATGCTAAAATGACAAGGTAAATTTATTTTTCTTTTCTCAAGTTACCTCTACTTAAGTGTAACCTCTATAAAATTTTTTGACGACACATTTGGCGCAGTTGGTAGTGGCCCTACTTTCTTGCGCCAGAGGTCGCAGGTTCAAGTCCCGCTGGGGGCATTCATTTGTTAAACTCGGATGTTTGTACTCCAGTCATGGGTGTATATATTTATAATATGTATGTGTTTAAACTTATATATGTAGTATATCAACTATCTGGTATCCGTAACACAAGCTTCCTTCGTAGCTTACCACGGAACTAGATGGCGATTTGTGCAATGATGTCCTAACATATAAAATAAATGGTCAATTTTGTAAACCTAAAATACATAAAAGGAATAAAGTATTATTATCATGTATAGTTAAATTATTTTTGGTAAAGAATGTCTAGAGAGCGATCTTTTTTTATATTTTAGAACAGCTCCTATTCGATATGCAGAATCTTCAATGAGAAATGGCTTTGGATTGAGATTATTGCATAAATTTCTCAGCGTGCCATTTCTAAGACTTCAAAAAACTAGCCTTTTGGAACAATTACAAAGAAATCAAAAAGATATGGAGGAAATTGAAAAAGAATTAGATGATTTTCAGGTAAGTAATGGCCTTATTATATTTTATTGGTATTTTTTATGTATATCAATTATACAAGAGATAAATTATATTTATTAATTTTGTTATGTACAATATTAAGGGAAAATTAACATTGTGTCACTTCTTTTAAATTACTTCAATATTTACAACCAAAATCAAACTCAGAAATGTTTAATAATTATATTTCAGAACTCTGATGAGTCTCACTACAATATATTCTTAGACCGTCTGGCAAATAAGAGGCGACAAAGTGCAGAACCAGAACCTAGAGTAATCACTGATCGCTCACCCAGCATTGTGCTTGGAGCAGGAAAACCAATAGTGCCACCAAATGTTAACCCACTTGTAAGAAATATTATTATTATTGTGCTCTAATTTTTTTTGTAATAGAACAAGTTTAGATACAAAATTTAAAAGAATGGCTGTTACTTCTAAATCTATATTGTTATGTAATTTAACCTAAAACAAACTTTACTGATAATAATTAACTAAAAAGGTGTTTAAATATTTTAATGTAAGATTTACTGTAGTTATATATTAATATATTAAATACATAAATATAAGTGCAGTAAATCTTACAATGCATATATTTTTGTAACAGCTAGCCCAATCCTTAAATCCCACCATAACAAAAGTACAGAGTAATGAAAATATCCAACCAAAACAGAGCCAATACGTAACCTCAGATTTATTTAAAAATAAACCACCAGTTAGTATGGAGATGACACCCTCAAAATTGCCACAAGACAGGTCAGTACTATAAATACAGTATTCTTCTTCTATCTTGTACAATACAATGAACAAGTCACCAATAAATATAAGAAATTGGATAATTATTTGTAATTGCTTTGTGATGGATTGTTCCTTCACTGGGTTTTTCATTCCCACCCTGTCCCATTAACAAAGAAAGTTAGTTCTAACAAATGTCTACAGATGATGTAATCTGCATGTATCAATTTGTGATTAAAATTTTGTCGAAATAAGAAATGATAAAAATGAATCCCAATAAGGTGTATGGTATAGAATATTAAACAAAATTATACTACTGTAATCAAATTTGCATAATTTTACTGATTACTTATGAATTGTTTATCATGTTTAAAAATTGTTCAAGTCTTTGATTTTTTATCTGAATGCAGGA
The DNA here is from genome assembly GCA_905231865.2 of Boloria selene. Taxonomy (NCBI): domain Eukaryota; kingdom Metazoa; phylum Arthropoda; class Insecta; order Lepidoptera; family Nymphalidae; genus Boloria; species Boloria selene. The sequence continues at coordinate 9,072,759 of HG993133.1, forward strand.
TGTAGGATGAATTTTATAATATTTTCTATACATCAGTTTGCACATATTTATAAAATAAAGTGTAACTATTTTTTGACAATCACAGACATCTGTTATATATTCAAGGAAACAAAAATAATCCATAGAATAATCCTTAGCACTGTCCTATTTTATGTGGGAGGCACCTGTACTAGTATAGTATTATGTGTTCTATGATCAATGACAATAGTAACAAATACTGTGTTGATGAAAATACCAGAAACATTAAATAATTTATGGTGTATTATCTTAGTGTACCTAGCACTCCATCAGGAACAAACATATCCGGGTCATCGGGTGCCTTAGATGAGTTTTATGCTGGTACTTTGGATAGCAGCTTTTTAGAAGATCTTGCCCCACTTCCTAGCATTAACCAGGAAGTGACTTATGAGACTGATAGGTAAATGATGATTTATTATTGTTTATTATATCATTATCATCACAGTCTATTTACAGTAATTATTAAGAAACTAACATGCAATTTAATGAAAATAATGTGTCCTTTTTAATCATCATTATTTTCAAGCATAAGCTAATAATTCATGTAATATGAGTTAATGTTGTTTTATTTTAAAATTATATCATTATACTAAATAATATACAATAAGAATGACTAAAACATAAAGTCGACAAACAATCCTATAAATATAATATTATAAATACCTTGTTATTTTTGCTGTATACTGCACAGTCAGAGTGGTTATAAAGGTATGAAGTAAATGAAATTTAATGTTGTAGCGAGGATGATGCCAACCCTAAAGTAATAGTCGATAATGATGATTTGGATATTGAAGGCAGCCCACAAATAACAGAAACAGTAAAAATAGATTTAAATACACAATCTGAATCAAGGTCAAGCACAAGTGATGATGTCTTAAGAAATATGTTTATAAGCAAAGCTGTTATTAGCAAAAATAATGAAAATGTCAGTGATAGTACGCAAAATATTGATATGCACAGTGATTTCCCATTGTGGGCTGGTGATTCAAGTGTTAGAAGATCTCCAGAAGGTAGGTAGGCTTTTTTAAATCTAAGAAAATAGTACAAAAAGAATAAAACAATATTTTATTCTAATCACACTATATTGTTTTTGTTGTGGTGTATATTATTCAGTTGTATAATGTTACTTTTTGCGTTATCATAATTATTAATTTCATTTTAAATATATTTTACTTATATTTCGTTGTTTATAGGAGGCGAAGATCCTGATCTGTCTAAAGAGCCTGATGTTAAAGTGAGTTGATGATAATAATAATTATTAATAATTTTATTGAGCAATTTTATTATATTTTCATAAATATTTTTTTACTTTGTATCTTCTAGAATGAAAAGAAACACAAAAAGAAGAAATCAAAGGATAAAGATAAAGGAGACTACAGCGACAAATCTGATCGAAAGGAAAAAAAGCATAAACATAAGAAATCAAAGAATGAAAAATCTAATCCACAGAAAGACTTATTAGAGCCCTCCTCCTTAACAACTACAGAGTTTAATTACGAAGAGTATGACAGCATTTAATATTATAAATTATATACAACTTATAGTCTAAGATCGTCGAAGAAGTACAGTCGTTTTTACCTTGTTTTTTGCCAGATGTAAAGTATTTGTTAGGAAAAGTCAAAAAAATGTTGGATTACCTTTACATTCAAGAGATCCATTTACTTTAAACTAGTGGAACCCGTGGGTACTCGCGCTAAACATAGGGACGACCCTAGTTTAGCGCAAGTAAAGCCACAGGTTCCACTAGTTAAAAAAAATGACTAAAATATGACCTACTCCGTTTTTGAAACCGGTTAAAAAGTAGCCCGAGTTACGCCTTATAACATTTCCTGTCTGCAAGTGAAAGTCCCGTAGTCGGTCCAACCGTTTCAGAGATTAGCCGGAACAAACAGACAGACAGACAAAAATTTTAAAAATTGATTTTTGGATGCTAGTACTTTCATATGCATTTAGTGAAAAGCTATTTATTTGAAATTAAAAGCAGACACTTTAATTTTATTTATATGTAGAAACTAGCGGCCCGCTCCGGCTTCGCACGGGTAAAATATATAGCCTATGTCATTCACTGAAAAAAATATTAAAATCGATCCAGCTGTAGTGTTGATTTATTCATTACTGCCCGTGGCCTGCACGCGTTAAATTTTCAAAAATAACAGTACTTCTCCACTATTTAATATGGATGTTATTATAAATATAAAGTATAAACCTTCCTCTTCAATCACTATTGCGTAGTTTTAAAGATTTAAGCATACATAGGGATATAGGGACAGAGAAAGCGACTTTGTTTTATACTATGTAGTGATAAGTAATATTTTAATGTTACCTTATCATACCCGTTACCTCTGTATTTACACCAAATTGGTCGTACTATCGTTCGTTGTCGCAAGTCTCTCCGCTTTATATTTTAGACCTTTTTTAGCTTTGACCCGGGCATCAGGCAGTAGTAGGGCCCAATACAGCCCATCGGTGATTATTTTTTTCCATACTATGTTTTATTTAAACAATAATTTTCAACAGAGTAAAGAAAAACTTACTTTTTATACTTCCTTACTTCAGATTTTTATTATTTGAATTTCAAGAACTTTGCTTAGTAGAATGTCTGCATCAAAAATTTAATGTTAATTGTTATTGTAATACGCATAAGTGTAACGTTGTCGGTGTTGTTCAGTTGTTAAACAGACATACTTTGTTGTTGGTCTTAGATGTATACAATATAGTATGGACTTGTTACTACTATCTGTGACGATCGAATATGCACTATGTACATTCAAATATAAGTATAAGTGCCTACCTATGGTATATTATAATGAATAAATAAGAATTTAATGATTTCAACTGCGTATTGAAAGATCTGATATCTAATATCATAGTTTAAATTTTACTTAGTGTTACTAGTTTAAGTTTTATTTTTAGCCTTTTTTTAGGCCATTTTGTAAGAAGAAGACAGCATGTTTATTAGTTGTTTCACTTATACATTAATTACAATATTTGTGCTGTGTTATTCACACAAGAATAAATAAGTCGGAATTATGTAGTTTGTAGACCCTATTAACGTGTCACAACTGGGCATGTGCCTCCATTCAATGTGAGGGGCATCAAGCCATTGTCCTTAACGCTGTCTAACCCAGGGCACAAACTACTCCATTTACTACGGCAGATTTTTTAGTTTATTATAGTAGTTATACCCATTTTCCATCCATTCTCCATTCTGCGGTCAGTCAAGCGAACTGTGGAGTGTGGAACAAACACCACATATGCTATTACGTTTATTACGAATTTACTTAGGCTGAAAATTGTTATGCAGATTATATATAAATATGTTATATCAATGAGTCAGTTAAATGTGGAATCGTAGCTGATTAGTCAGACCCTTTTTTATCCCACGGAAATGTATTATTTAACGCATACCACCTGTAGAAAACCGAAATTGGCCCTTCCTGCGCGTTCACTTGGGCTCTGGCCCGGCCGCTCGATGCTACTGTTTAGTCAGACCCACGCAATGTATTTATAATAAATGACGTGCCATCTATTTAAGTTTAATATTTTTGTACTTAATTAAATTAAGTTTCTTCACTTTAAGGAAAGTGTTAACAAGTTGGAAATAATTCGGACAAAAATAATAACCTTTCAGATCCCATCGGAAATATAATTGTGAGCCGCGCAGGTTTCATAGATATGATTTCATAGATGTGCACGCCCCTCTTTATTTTTTTATTATTATTTTGTTTAGATTAACATTTTTAAATTCGTAATATCTTTTGAATTATCTGTTAAAAGCCCGATTTGAATGATGGGATCTTGAATTATATTTAAGCCATCAATAAATTTTTGTTCATAGGCTTCCGAAAGCAATTACGCTCTTTTAAATCGGCTCTGTCGTAAAAAATTCGTTCTTAGCGGACGTCTACTATTTATAAACTACCTCCCTGCCAATTTTCACCTTTATGCGTCTAGCTGTTTTCGAGATTTCGTGATGAATGAGTGTTTTTCTTTTTTATATATAGATTTTATAGTAGCTTGCTCGTTTGAACAATTTCTTGTTGCTCAACTATGAGGCCAATAAGCTTAAACCATGTTATACACGTTATTATTATAAAGTCTTTTAGCTCCTACGCTTTGTTGAATCTTTACTAGACATGCCAGTAGACAGTACGCTAGATGTACCAATGCGCTATGTCTGTTTGATGTCAGTATAGTGAGCAAAGAGATTTTAACGAGGTACTAATTTCGTAGCGATATAATCTCTTTTCCAATATATTATGGAAATGTGTATTAAAAATTGCAATGGCAATTTGAATGTTAATATTGTTATTATGTTAAAACAAGCTATAAATAAATTGTATTTGCAACATTCCAGATCTGAATATATTGCATTTCAATTGGCACGATAAAATTAATTTTCCAGTATGATACTAATCTAGTCACAAAAAATTATGCAATATTTATAAGTATTTATAGTGTGAAATATATATTTTTATATAACTCTATGAGACAACCTTCGAAAATGGCAAGTTTTTATGATACTGAATATTCTTAGGGTCTTACTCTTAATTGTTTTTGAGTAGAATCCAAAGTATCTATGATTAAGATACAAGTATTTGATTACATTTGTATTATTTAAAAATATTTAGAAAAATCTTTCTAGAATATCCACAAAATACACTTAGTATCTGCTAAAAGCTTTACAGAAGCACTAAAGCGTGTCATGTGTGTGTGCAATTATTGAAAGCTTAGTAAATAATTAATGTTAAATATAAAAAACTTTTTTATTGTGGTTATGCTTATTGTAAAATAAATTAATTTTTACATTTGTTTTTTTCTTCAGTTCCCAGTGTTCCCATCAATAAAATATACATTCTCATCTCAAATTTTATCGTACCTTATCAAATGTTCATAATTTTGTTAACTCTAGCTTTAGGAAATTAGGAAGATTACCCCATTTTACTAAATAAAAATTGTGCAATCATTTATATATGCAATCATGTATATAGACTGATTTAAAATGAGTGTCAAATAAAGTTGTAGAAGAAAGTTGGTACTAACAATGATGGGTGATATTGTTTTTAACGAAAGAAATTTAATAAATAGATTACAATCTATTTAAAATATAAATATACAACCACATCGATATTTTTATTGGTTAGATTATAAAAATTGGACCACTTGTGTGAAGTCCACGCAGTAATGTAACAATATTACAAACAAAAATCTCTACATAACAGAACTTACAGATATTAGTCAACTTTATTTTATACATTCTATAGTACACGATTATTTAACATTAATATTTACCTAATATTATATTTTATACATTCTATGTATAGTAGATAATATTCTCGATTTGTAATAAGTTAATAAAACTATAAAATATTCTCTTCAGTTAAAGTATAGGCATTCAATAAGGCTAAGTAGGTATGAAACGATATTTGGTGATTTTACGGTTGTCTTCGAAAACGATACGAAGTACTTAGGTACTTGATATACGATTTATACAAAGCACTTTGTACTTGCCTTTGCATTATATTTGAATATACGAATTTTAGTTCAAATGCCTCGAAGCTAATAGTCTAAAATTATTAAAATAAATTACAAAATTCCAGGATCATTTGGTGGATTATTACCGCAAATAAAAAAGTTTACAAAAGGTACAAAATAGTACAAAATGCTGTCAAATTATATTACAATTATCACACTTACAAATATATTTAACGTTGCAATGTTTCCTCTGATGTACACACTGATTGTACTTCGTTTTATTTTGCAAGAATGTAGGTATTACAAGAGGAACCATAACAACGAAAGGCCATTCAATTTTTATTGCAATATAATACATTCAAAAAAATCTCAATTTCATTATATAAATAAAATCACATTATTTACTGACTGATTATGACAATGTAGATATAAAACATGTATAAAAAATAGTAAATGCATATAATGTTATATAATAGTAAAACATAATATTATAACAGTAACTTTCATTAGGTTATAGGTAGATCATATATTTTTTCCTCTTTTTGTCCTATATAGGATATATCGAAAGACGTATACATGTGTATGTGTAATAATAGAATTTATAAAAAGATAAGCTAAAAGTTTGATAAAATTACTGTATGAATGAAACCACTTTAGAGAAAAAATTATAAGTACTATAAAAAGAAGGCAGAGTTTGTTTGTTTCAACGCGTTAATAAATTATAAATGCATATTTTTAATTTACCAACTACGATGAGATGTAATTTGACCCTTACAAAATCCGAAATGAAAGTTACTTATATAATCCCAGGTTAGTTAGAAGTTAACATACTGAATCTATTTAATTCTAACATAGCTGACAAATAAATTTTCTGATGTCCCAATCAGTGAGCAAATAATCACAATACATCATATATAAATATAAAGTTAAGCAAAATTGGCATTTATTTATTGCTGCTCAAGTACCATTCAGATCTATTGTTATGCGCAATATACTAGTGCATTGACAATTTTATTTTGGAGTATAAAACAAATATGGTAGCGTTAACACTTCATAAAACATTAACATTTTCAGAAACTAAACGTCTATTAACAAGGAATGTTGATTTATTGACTGATAAACTTCATTGAGCTATTAAGGATATATCAATTTATTTGGCCTCATTTATCTATTGCGTAAAGTTGTTTATTTAGTATATAAGAATTTATCACGGCGTAGCGCTCTGCAGAGTTCATTGTATTATCCCTATCGTTATTGCTTTTCATAAGACCGATTTATACATAACAAACAAACAACGGCAGCCCTTCCGGGCGCAGCTATAACACTCGTAATGTTTACATTGCATTTAAATAAACAATTATATCCACATTTAACATATAAGCCAATTTTAAACATGTTTCAACATATTTCTTCTTTTGGTTGCCGGTGCACAGAGGAGTGATTCCAAGTAGGTATTCAGTTGTGTGAGTTTCAACTATTATGTTCTGCTATTTCAAATATACTACATCCAGTCGAGCATTTCAGCACACGAATTTAAAACAACAACATCTATTTGAATGAAGAATTCACTAGTTTCTAATATAATTAATCTGTATCTCTCATAAACTATAGGCTGCAAAATAATTTGAATGCATCTCTAGCTTCCTTAAACTTAGCTTATGTAGATAATCTTATTTACATTTACTAACAATAATTGTTCAAATTTTTAATTATATCACGCGAACTCGCCGTGGAGTTCCGTCAGCATCTGTGAGTGCGAGCGCGGGGCGCACGCTGCCGGCGCGGTCAGTCCACGCGCGACGCCTCGGGGAACCCCTCGTCTAGGTAGCTGTGCAGGGAGTGCGAGTGCCCCGCGTGTGCGCCGTGCCCCGCGTGCCCCGCGAGCCCCGCGTGCCCCGCGTGTGACGTGGGATGCACACTTAGCGACTCGAAGCTCACGCTCTGCTCGACGAAGGTGTGCACGGGCGCCGGCGGCTCCACGCGGAACTGCCCCAGCGCCCAGGGATCTCCCCACGGCGCCGGCGGCGGCGTCTGCAGCATGCCCGTCGCGTCTACGCCGCCACTCGTTACCCCGGCGCCGGACCCGGCGGCGGCATCAGCACCAAACCCGCCCCACAACGACTCGATGCTCGGTGTAGACGTGGGGGTACCCAGGTGGTTGAATCCCCAAGAATTAGAAATCTCAGGCGGTGGGATAGGTTGCGTCACCTCAGGGACCTTTGGAAGTGATCGCCCGAACATGTCCTGGGTTCGCCCTACCAGGTGCGGCCGAGCGGCGTGACCTCCTCCCTCGGGGCTGGGCAAGTGGCAGTCCGGACGCATCATGGGGCTGTACTTGCCGACACCGGGGCTCTTCTTGTTACTGTAGCTGTTCTCTACACTGGGGCGCGGCGAGTAGGGACTGTGGTGCTGCTGGCGCGACATGGGGCTGTACTTGCCGGGCGTCTTATTGGGGTTGCCGCGCAGAGTGTCACACTTTACACCTAGACCGGGGTCGGGGCTCGTGTGCGTCGATGGGTGCGGCGAGAATGGTGCGTGATGTTTAGGCATTGGACTGTAATTGCCCGTGTTCCACGCCCCAGTCTTTTGTAGATCCTGCTTGACTATTTGACTGGTGTCGGGACTCGGTTGAGCGGAATAGGGACTAGGTTGTGATGAGTATGGACTAGGCTGGGTGGAGTAGGGGCTTGGCTGTGTCGAATACGGACTCGGCTGAGCGGGGCTCGGCTGAGCGGAGTACGGACTCCTTTGAGAAGAGAACTGGTTATCCTGCCTCGGCATCGGACTATAACTTCCATAGTTCCAATTGTTAAGATTCTTAATATCCTGTTCTTTATGTTTCATTGCTAAGGTTTCTGGACTAGGTTTGTTTTCTAAAGAAGTTGTCGGACTGCATTGTTCGATGACTTTACCTTGTCTCATTTTAGTATGACTTTCTAGCCTATTAAGTGGACTCGCTTCAGACTTATGAGAAGGTGTACTTTTGAATTGTCCTAGATTCCAGGAATGGTTACTTTTGACTGATTCAGGCTGCACATCAGGGCTGCTGGGTACCTGGCTGTCAGGTTTCTGGACGGGACTAAAATGCGGACTACCCATGTCAGTTTTAACGGAATCTGATCTTGGAGTTGAGGAAGAGTCTGGTTTTAATTGAGCAAGGGGACTCGACAGCGTGGGCGTTTTCGAGCCTTTTGGAAATTGTGTACTTTCAATATTAGATATAACATTGTCTAAAATATTTTTGGATTGTTCATGAACTTTACTACTAGGAGAAGCCTTCTTATATGCTTCAGTGGAAGTGCGCTTGTCTGACAAACTAGTACCCACGTCGGATACACTTTTTGGTTCTTGAAACACACCCTGGGAAGACTTAACTGGAGATTTTACGTCGATATTACTACCTGAACTTTCTGGAACCTCGCTTTTTCGAGACTCCTTATCCACTTCAGTTTTCGAAGTAGTTTCAACCTTCGATTTTTTCTTCTTGGATTCATCAGTTTTACTTTCTTTGAGCTTCACTTTTTCTGGATCTAGACTGTCTTTCAAGTCTTGCAGTTCTTTACCCGTGTAAAGCCGTTTCATACCTCTCGGTAGAGCTCTACACGAACTTAAGTTCAAAGATTCAATATGAGGACATTTCAAAAGAACTTTCTTAACAGCTTCGTAAGAAACGGACGATCCACATAGATTGAGTATTCTGCAAGAAGACAAAATATATCCATTATATCATAAAAATAATAATTCAACGCTGACCAAATCTGACGTTGGCGAACATTACACGCTTTTCGATATGTATTTGAAGATATTAAAAATTATTGCGCCATACGAAATTTCAAACATTTATTTATCAAGCCACAATACACATAATAAATTTTATCACTACTAACACTTTTGTAATACATAGTGTCAACTTCAAAGGAAAACGTTAAAAATGTGATCATCACATTCTTCAAACGAGTATTTTCCTGCAATGCCTGCAAACCTTAACTTCCACGCAACGATCTTACCTTAACTTGCTATTCGGCGAGTCGGCCAGCGCGGACACGGCGTCGTGCAGCACCTTGGCGGCGGAGGCCCACGACAGGTCCACCTCTAGCAAGCTGTGGGACCATTTCTCGCAGATCAGTTCGAGACACGCGTTCGTCTGGCGCAGTACATTGCAACCTGATGAGTTGAGATTATAATATAATTACAGGCTACAAATATGCACAGATGTTATACGTTCATTAGGTTCTTCTGTGCGTATAAAAAACGTGGTATAAACAGCTTATCAACACAGACGATGCCGTTCATAATAAGCTTGCTGGGGTGATTTCATATCTAAATATGAAACTCTGTTAAAAGAGCAATTTCGCACTCGCGCTTTCTGTAGATCTAGACATGCTTAATTTTAGGAAAATAAACCGAAAGCATTTACGACCCTACTTTCGTTGAGCACGAATATTTGTACTCCAGTCATATTTATTATTTGTATTTATAATATGTATGTACTTAAAGTAATATATATGTAGTGTATCAACTATCTGGTAACCGTAACATAAGCTTCGTAGCTTACCACGGATTAGACTAGATGACGCTGTGGGTAATAATTTCCCAACATATTTATTTACTTTTACGTATTAGCGTATCGTTTGACAAAATTACGTTTAGCTGTCATTTGCATTTTGTTATTCCATGTCAGATACGTTTTTGTTATACCACGTTTTATATATATTTTACTTGTATTATCTTTGACGTTTTATGTCACGTCACACGGGAACGCGGTCAAACAGGATAAAAAGTATCCTATAAACGGACATAGGATACTTTTTATTCTGGTTCTAAGCTACCTCCCCGACAATTTTCAGCCAAATAGGTTCAGCCGTTCTGGAGTTATAATTAGTGTAACTACCACGATTTTCTTCACTACATAGTATAAAAGAAAGTTGCTTTCTCTATCCCTATGTATGCTTAAATCTTTAAAACTACGCAACGGATTTTGATGCGGTTTTTTTTAATAGATAGAGTGATTCAAGAGGAAGGTTTATATGCACAACTAGCGGATCCCGCGGCTTTGCCTGTGCTAAATCTAGGAAAAAGCCCAAGCGAAGCGAGAGCGAGTCGCTATATATAATTCAAAAAAACACTATACTAATTGTTCTATTTGTGTAACTATATTTCGTGGTTTGAATAAAATGTATATTGACTGTTAAATTTATATTTGAATATTAAAAATAAGAAACCCTGAACTCAAAATACTCGAAAATGCGCTAAAAACAGGATAGTTTACGAATAATTCGGAAAAAAAATCGAATTATTCGCACAACCCTAGTCGTCAAATGTACCTCCAAGGAAGAGATGCTGCAGGTCCCAGGCGGGCACGCGCACGAGGCCCGAGTCGGTGAGGCGCTGCAGGCCGCGCAGGTCGAGCAGGCGCAGGCGCGTGGCGGCGCGCAGCAGCCGCGCCAGCGCCTCGTCGCCGAGCCGGTACTCGCCCGTCGCCGCGCGCTCCTCCGCCGCGCTGCACGCGATCGACACCTCCTCCAGCTGCGTCCACCCGCAAGCGCTCATCTGAAATGTCATTGTTTTATTGAAATTCATATTGTTTTGTCTACGTATAATACTGTGCCGTCAGCACATTTCATGCTATGGGTTGAAACTCTCGGGCAGTCGCAATGAGGCACTCGGGTGCGATACTCGTCTCTTAATAAATGCATCGTTCAGTTGTTTTGAGTTTAATTCATACCACACACTACCAACTGCAAAAATGGTGACCCCGACGTGATTTCTTTGTACGAACTTTATAAGTCATAAGTATATTATAAAATGACCAGTGAAAATAAGACACCGTCAGCCGGCACAGCATCCGAGTTAGCAACAGTCACGGTGTCATCAAGGATCCCGGAATTTTGGTGCGACCAAGCTCGCTTATGGTTTGTGCAATGTGAAGCCATACTAACACCCCAAAAACTGAGCGACGAAGCGAAGTTCAACTTAGTCGTCACGAAGCTGGGAAAAGACGTTATACAACAAGTAAGCGACATTCTACTTCAACAACCCCTTACGAAGAAATATGACACCCTAAAATCGAGATTATTAGCAGTGTATGAAGAATCAGAGAATCGTCAACTCCAAAAACTGTTGAGTGAAATCGACCTTGGCGATGAAAAACCATCTCAACTTTTGAGACGCATGCGAGATTTGGCCAGGGGAAAAATTCCTGACGAAACGCTGAGTATTATGTGGCAAGGTCATTTACCAGCCGCAGTGCGCTCCGTCCTCGCCGTCACTGATGTAAAAGATTTGGAAAATTTGGCTACTATTGCAGACAAAATTATGGAAAATACAAGGCCTTTTCAAGTAGCGGAGGTTAGTAGCAAACCGTCAACGTCAGATAACCTTTCCGTGTTGCAAGCACAAGTGGCTCAGTTGTCCTTACAAGTCATGGAATTACAGAATATTCAAAGATTACAACACAAAAAACGAAATTATAATATTAATAATCGCTACCGATCAAAATCCCGAGGCCGTAATATGATACGGAGTAAGTCGCGGAGCGCCGACGATCTCTGTTACTATCATGCGCGATTTCGCCATAGAGCTAATAAATGTACAGAGCCGTGCGCATGGAATAAAATTAATAAACATAATACCCAGAACCAGGAAAACTAAATAAGGTGCAGTCAGCGGCGGATGTCTGCACCCTTTCACCATGCCACCGCCTGTGCGTGACCGACTTAAACAGTGGCCTACGTTTTTTGGTGGACACGGGAGCGAACGTTTCTGTTTTACCATATGTAAAAAAACTTTATGGACAAAGTGAAAGTGACAGTTATAGACTATATGCCGCGAACGGGAGTGAAATACGAACATACGGAACTAAACGCTTAGAATTAAATTTAAAATTAAGAAGACCTCATGCTTGGAATTTTATACTCGCTGACGTAAAACAGCCTATCCTTGGTGCCGATTTTTTAAATCACCACAAACTCTTAGTGGATGTGAATGGTCGAAGACTTATCGATTCTGTTACGAGTCTAAGCGTTATTGGGTCTATGGTAAATTGTAAACAAGACACTATCAAAACAATACAAGTAACCAACCCGTACTACCATTTATTGTCAGCATATCCCGATATAACAAAACCTATGTGCTACAAAAATGTGCCGAAACATAACATTATGCACCACATCGAGACTACTGGACCCCCTGTCTTCGCCCGCGCTCGACCTCTTTCCGCAGACAAATATATGAGAGTCAAGAAAGAGTTTGAATTTATGCAAGAAGTAGGCATATGCCGACCTTCGAAGAGTTGTTGGGCCAGTCCGCTTCACGTGGTTGCGAAGATTATCGCAGTCTTAATGCTATTACTAAGCCAGACAGGTACCCGATTCCGCGTATCCACGACTTTACATACCTACTGGCTGGAAAGAAGATATTTTCCCGTATAGATTTTAATCGTGCATACCATTTTATTCCGACGGCGCCGGAAGACATCGAAAAAACTGCAATTATAACTCCGTTTGGCCTGTTCGAATTCCCACGAATGACCTTCGGTTTAAGGAACGCGGCACAAACTTTTCAGCGTTTTATGAACCATGTCGTTTTTGAAGGTCTGGATTTTATATTTAATTACATCGATGATAGCATTATTTTTTCAAACACGGAATCAGAACATCGAATGCACTTAGATACCGTTTTCAAACGCCTTAATCAATACGGCGTTACAATCAACTTAGCTAAGTGTGATTTTGGAAAATCAGAGATAGACTTTTTGGGATACCACGTATCTGATAAAGGCTTACGTCCGCTTGAAGATCGAGTCAAGACTATTTCGAAATATCCAAGGCCAGAGACTGTAGACGAACTACGACGCTTTTTGGGGATGTTAAACTTTTATAGACGTCACCTTCCCAAGGCAGCAAGCCTTCAAGAAAAGTTAAACGTTTTTATTCACAACTCAAAAAAGAAAGACAAGACGCCTATTCCTTGGACCGATGACTCCATTGAAGCTTTTGAACAATGTAAGGAAAGCTTAAAAAGCGCGGTTACATTGTCTTTTCCATCTCAAAATGCACCTATGTCAATTATGACGGATTGTTCAGCCACCTGTGCCGGAGCAGTCCTACAACAAAAAGAAGGAGACTCATGGAAACCACTTGCATTTTTTTCAAGCAAGCTGAGTGAAGCGCAACAGCGCTACAGTGCTTTCGATAGGGAACTGTTAACTATTTACATGGCTACAAAGCACTTTAGATATTTAATCGAAGGAAGACCCCTAACTGTATTTACAGATCATAAACCACTAGTTTATGCATTTAAAAATAATAATTCTATAGGAAAAAACGATACACCAAGACGGTTAAGACATTTAGATTTTATTTTACAATTTTGTACTGCAATCGAATACGTCAGCGGAACCGAAAACGTTGTAGCTGACGCATTATCAAGGATTTATACTATCGATTTTCCTTCGCCGATAGACTACGAAAAACTCGCAGAAGCTCAGAAAAATGATAAAGAATTGAAACATTTAATGACTTTAAACAATTTGAAATTTAAGAAACTAATTTTGCCGAATAGTAATATACCGATGTACTGCGAAATGTCTACAAATAAGCCGCGTCCATATTTGCCGCTGGAGTTTCGTATAACAGCATACAAAGCTATACACGATCCCAGCCACCCAGGAATTCGCGCCACAAGAAATTTGATGCGAGATCGCTACGTGTGGGCTGCAATGAATAAAGATGTTGCTATGTGGGCTAAATCATGTTTAGGTTGTCAGAGATCGAAAGTACAACGTCATACGATATCACCACTCGGAACATTCCAAAAAAGCCAACGTTTCGAACATTTACACGTGGATATTGTTGGCCCACTAACTATGTGTAAAGGATATCGTTATTTAGTTACCATGGTGGACAGAGCAACCGGTTGGTTAGAAGCTTATCCAATTAAAGATATTACAGCTGATACTATATCATGGATAGTCTATTCAGGCTGGATTTCAAGATTTGGATGTCCCTTGCGGATTACAACGGATCAAGGTCGACAATTTGAATCCAACTTGTTCACACGGTTAGCAAAGCGAATGGGTATAACAAAATTAAGAACTACAAGCTACCACCCGCAATCAAATGGTGCCGTTGAGAGAGCTCATCGTTCTTTGAAAACAGCCCTTATGTGCAGAGGAAATACGGATGATTGGGTAAATGAATTACCGGCAGTTCTACTGGGCTTAAGAGCAAGTCTACGTGATGACACAAGTGTGAGCGCCGCCGAAATGGTTTATGGACAAGTCTTACGTCTACCAGGAGATTTCTTTTCGCCTACAAAGCTAGAAGTCACTGATAATGAAACATTTTTACAAAATTTGCGACATAGAATAAGACAAATTTCATCGATTCCGAAACGAGATAATAGGCAAGGTCGCATATTCGTACATCCGGAATTAAGCACGTGTACGCACGTTTTCGTAAGATGCGATCAAGTTAAAAAGCCACTTACTCATCCATACTCCGGACCATACAAAGTCATCGAACGTACGGACAAATATTTTAAAATATTAAAAGGAGAGTCGCAGCAATGCATAAGTATCGACAGATTAAAGCCAGCGTTTGCAATTGACACCGGCGAATGCAAAAGCGCATCATATAACCCTACGAGCTATGTAAACAAAGAGCCGAGTGGGCCGAAGATAACAAGATCTGGTCGTACTAGCAAGCCAGTCGTTCGCTTTGCTCCATAATAAATTATTTTATTAACAACTTAATAATTAATTAATAATCGTTAGATAATTTTATTAGCAATGGGGAAACAACAAAGTAAGGATATCAAAGAAGAAATAATAATAGCGCAAAATGGTGCTGGCAACGAAGCATCTGCAACTACGACAAATACGGAAACTATATTCAGAATAGAGATGTATCTGGTTTTCATAACTTTATTTATCTTGGCAATTATAGGATTCTTAATTTGGAAAAATTGCAAGATTAAATATGGAAGATACATGCGCAGAGAGTTGGCAATTACACCTCATCGCATAAGTGACCAGGGCCCACACGGCCCGGTCACTCAGCAAGTGATTGTGTAATGTGAGTGAATGGAAATTAAGTGCCTAATTAAAAGACATGTTTAAGTGCAAGTTATGTGTTACATTAGTTTAATTACATTATATTCGTAAAATGAACTCTATACCCTCGTAATATACTACATAATGTTAGTTAATAAAACAAAATATATATTTAAGCATGTATCTCTATTCCAATTTTATGATGTAACATTGAATATTATGATTTTATGTTGTTCTAATTAGGAGATAAGTACTTACATTAAAACAATTTTATTTTGTATCATTTAATTAACGGCTAATCGAATTTCAAGATTTGAATAGTAATCAATACTTCGAAATTGTTTGTAATGCATGCAGGTTTCAAATGAGCATGAATGAAAACAATCTTGCTATTTTTATTTTTTGTAGTTGTGTTCTTTATTCAGAGATTATATTTCAAGACATTATGTAATTTTTTAACTGGAATTATCCTGTGTAATTGTATTTTGTAGTTTTATGTAGTAATTTGTATCCTATGTGTAATTTTACCTATTTTAGTCACCAAAAAAAATTGTATTTTATATATATATATATATTTTTTTTTTTTTTGTAAAGGGGGATGTTATGTGCCGTCAGCACATTTCATGCTATGGGTTGAAACTCTCGGGCAGTCGCAATGAGGCACTCGGGTGCGATACTCGTCTCTTAATAAATGCATCGTTCAGTTGTTTTGAGTTTAATTCATACCACACACTACCAACTGCAAAAATACGATATTTATACTGTATATAATCTATACGTGTTTAAAGTGAGTCAACCCTGTACATTACATTTTTTGAAGTGAAACTTCTATAGAATCGTTGTGACTTCAAACTTCGAAAAAATAAGAGCATAGTACCAGGCACTCAGAGACGGGGAAGAGTTAGCCTTGTCAGTGACATTTCTAGCTCTGTCTAACTCGTGCGTGTGACCTTCGCGCCATCTTCCTCTCTCAACGAGCTTAGACAGGGTTATTTAGTATAAATATAAACGAGATTAGAAAAATTAGTTTGCCAAAGAAGTTTTACTTCTGACATGTGTACTTTGTACACGCGCACTTTTGTTTTTTCGATTAACGATTTTTTAGAAGACAGTACGCCTTGGGAATGATGTGATCGCCGCCAGGCTATTTCAACATATAGAATTATCGTTAATTCGCAATTTAATTTGAAAAAGAGAGAGAAAACAAATTAGTCCCGCTGAGTTTCTTTCGCCAATTCTTCTCAGGTCAGAGGTTTCTTCTTTCCGAACTGGTTGCAGACTCATGACGTTCAGTAAGGAATTGTAACATTTTTTATGCTGAATAAAACAATTTGATTTGATTGTTCATATTGTTCTGTCTACGGATAATACGATGTTTGTACTGTTTATAATCTAAACGTGTACAGTTCCTGAGGCATAAGCTCAGCTTTGCATTTGTGTGAGTGCAGTGTACGGATAGGCACGACCGAAGTCGTAACGCGTTGCGAGTTGGTTTAAACTTGTTATAACTGGTTTTTGATGCGCGGCTATTGGCTTTTAGCTAGCACTCACACAAATGCAAAGCTGAGCTTACGCCTCGAGAACTGTAATGAAGTTTAAAGTGAGTCAACCCTGTACATTACATTTTTTTTAATCTTATTCTTATCCGGGTCAACACATAAGATTCTTTTGCTACTGGAAACGAGATATTCATCTCAGAGAAATTCATACTAACCGTTAAAATCTACCTAAAAAAATTAAAAAAATGTTCCGCCTTAAATTATTACAATTTTTTACTTAACGTCATAAATCTACCACCTCATTACAAATTTAATATACATATCTCATTTTGTTCAGTCTTTGTAAGAATAAAATAAAAACAAATCTTTCTTCAATCTCTATTCTATGTTCTATCGAATTTCATCTAAATCCGTTGAGCAATTATATAGCGGTACTACATATTTATTATATAGTGTAAAGATTACAAATATTGTTTTACCTGTTGTGAAGCCGAAACTGAGGCGAGGACTAATTGAGCGTTGGCTGCCCTGAACACCCTCATTTTCGGACAGCCCTTCTGTAAAGACTCCAGCGGAATAGGCGCCGGGTGGGATGTCGCCAAAGCACCTGATATATCTAGCACTTCGAGATTCGGACAGTGGGACTGTACATAAAAAAATATGTTAGAAAACTATATTACATCATAGCATATATATAACTGAAGTATACACCAAAGTTCTTATTTATCATAATACTAATCATACTAGTCAGTAGCAACTATATAAAGGTTCCACCTTTAAAAACCTCTAAAAGCTTAATCTCTCCCGCGACCATGATTGTTGTAAAACATTCAAAACTTCGAGAATCAAAATAAATCCACGAAATAACTCAAAAAGTATATAGACATTTATTTTATAAACATCAAAAATATAAATTGCAGCTAGGAAATACAGTATAAATTTTCAACTTTCTTCTTAACCAAGAATACGAAAACTTAAAAGAAATACCAATAAATAAATATAATATTCAAAATACAAAACATAAAAATTAGAATAAAAATGGAAAAAGAAATGTCTTACAGCTAGTGAAGAAAGTATTTGCGGCAGAGCAGAGAACTTGTTGTTAGCTAGAGTGAGGTGCGTGAGCCGCTCGCCGAAGTTGGACGCGATGCGCGCTATCGACGCCGCCGACAGACACGTACTCGAACCGCCCGTCTCCGACTGTGGGGATCATTTTCATATTGTTAAATAACACTAATATAACTAACGTGTCTTGCAAATTTGCTTAATAAATAATGAACTGCATCACCTTATTTGGTGATATAAATATTTTCTAAACAAAAACACTTAGGCCTGTATTTAGTAACAAAAATTTTAAGTTTGACATAATTTACAACATAAAAGTATGAATTAATAATTTCAATTTCATTAATAAAAGAACGTACCGTGAGCGATAGATCAAGGCGTTGCAAGTTAGTCAAGCCTTGTACGAGATCGTACAATTGTTCGGGAGTGATGCGACTCCAGCCCGCCACGCTTAACTCCACTAGTCCGGGACAGTAGTCAACCACGCATGCCAGCACCCACGAAATGTTAGACACCTTCCATTGAGCTGGAAATATTGGTTATTAATTAAAAAAGAAGCAAATTATTATTTTTTTATTTAGAAATATACATTTGGATTCAAAAAGTTATAGAACTGAGTGTTCAAAATTTTTATCTATACTAATATACTAATAATATTATAAAGAAGTAAAGTTTGTGTGTTTGTTAAATTGTAAGGGGTAATCTCGGGATCTACTGAACCGATTTTAAAAATTCTTTCACCAATAGAAAGCCACATTATTGCTGAGTGTCATAGGTTATATAAAAAACCGAAAAATAAAAAAGCTTTTACGTGGTAATCCGTTTTGCAAAGTGAATCGGAGAAAAAACGGTCGAATGAAAGCGTTTCTTACGAACGCTGCCTTAACTATGAAAGATATATTTTTGAGTTCTAGAGAAAAGATGTGGAGCTTGAAAATGCCTACAAAAAAGTCAACGACAGCATATGTCTAACTTTTATATTTAAGTTACAAAAAGTAGAATTTTTAATATTAGTATAGATAATTTAATTCAATTTAAATTATTTAAACACTCTGTACTAAAAAAGGATTATTAACATTATACCCAACGAAGTGGGCACGGGTCAGCTAGTGTAATATGAATTCCTAAATTATGATTGATTTAAGTTAAAAAATTATTAATGTGATAGTTTATACATTTTCCGATGTAGTATATACATATATATATAAATAAAATATTATTAATATTTTAATAAGAATAATTAGCAATGCATAGTGAAGAATGTATACTAAAAGTAATAATATTATTTATAATATATAAAATTTCATTTACAAGTCAAGAATCAAAGTAAAGGTCTGAAGTAATTCGAATGCTTCCTTTTTCCAACATATTTTTGCAATTCGCTTGGCTTCATAGAAATTGATAATTAAGGGACTCTTTTTATGTATCGTTAATAGAGAATTAGCATTGCACCAAATACATGACATAGATCTATCTATGAATAAAAATAAATGTTCGCATGTTTGTCCTTTGGTGAGTGGGTACTCCTGTACACTACTCCTACTCCTGTACTTTTATCAATTAATTGTTAAGACCACTCAAGTATACTATATTCAGACCTGTGCGAAACGAGGGTAAGTTGGATATTATATAATTATGTTAAATTATGGAACAAGATCATAATTAAACTGTAAGATGATCCATTGGTCACAACATAGTAAACACGCTGATAAGAAACTTATATAAGAATCCTTACTTACCAATATTTAAACTCTGACATTGCGTCAAACGATTTTCGAGAAGCCAGACCAGTTTGTAGTCAGTTTTACATTTTTCGACGGTATATTGCGCAAGGTCTACATTCTTCCACAGTTCTGGCCTACAGCTAACACTGTGCCATAATTTACATACTCTACTCAATCTGAAAATAATGAAGCTTAGGTTAGGATGTTGCGTAACATTATGATTTAACATGATGTGTTTAATAATATTAATAAGTATTATCGGCAAATCTTAAGAAACTGCAAATGTTTAATATTTATAATCAACAAAATAAAATTTATACTTATATACCTTCAACTGCCATTGTTTACAAAAGACAATCTCGTGTTATCAGACAATTTGACTGTTTGGTTGGCAATAAGTTATTGTATTGATAGTCCAATTGAACTGACCAGTTCATAATTAACAAGATTAAGACTTAATATATACTTGCATTGTTGCGATATTTTGTATGTATACTATTATACATAGGTATATAAAATATAAGTTTAATATGAAAATAATATTATACCTAGGTGCATATATCTCACCTAACTATGGCAGGTAGAGTGCCTTGTTGGACGACATATTCGAAAATTTTTACTAAAATTTCTTCAGGCATGGAATGCGCCCATGGACTTTGTGGTCCACTTTGCTTACTATCTGTTGCGTTACCTCTACTTCTTTCAGTCTTTTGAGCTTTATCTGAAAATAGTTACAAGTTACATACACAATAAAAAATTAAATAGCTACAATAATCTATAAATTAGTATTTGCGTAATTTAAAACCAGCAAACCTTTAGTTCGGGAGTTATTATTATTAGATTTCCTAGCTTTCGGGCGAGGCTGTCGCGGCTTGGTTGCTGCGACACTCATGACCGCTGCAGTGTCCCCTTTGGACGGGTCATATTCTTCACCAGAGCTTGCACTCGCCACAGGTGAGGCAGCTCGTTTCTTTTTAGATTTTCTCTGCCCAATATCAGCTATTGATGTTGGCGTTGGTGTTACCTATAATAGAGGTACAGTCAAATATTAATAGATTGTATAACTTTTAAATATGTTAATGCAAACACATAATTATGATTATTATTACGTATAATAATTAGCTGTTCTGTAATTGTGCATAAGAAAATGCATAACAAAAACATACGCATTTGATATTTTAAAAAAAGTGCTTTAAATTCTAAACTATATTCTAAAATACTAGCATCATTTTATTATTTCAAACATTAAAAATTACATTACCTCTCTTTTGGGGGCCAGGCGCAGCTTTAAAAATTAATAATGGAATTTGTGTTAGATTCTTACGAAAACAACTCAAAGTATACTTTATTATTAAAAACTTATAAATCATACGTGTTTTCGAAAGTCAGTTTTAATAAAGTATACTTGATTTTAAGTTTGTTTATACATAATATAAATTAAGTCTTAAAATTAAATACTTATATACATATTAAGGAATTTATTAATTATTATTAGCTATTAAAACAGGATTTGTAGTGCAAAATATATAATTAATAATAGGTAATAAAAAGTAATATTTAGATGGATAAAGACGCTTGGATATCCGAGTGATGTGGGATCACATCCGGGTTTCGCACCTGTAATATTTTCGTGTGCAAATCATTTCTAACATGATTATTGATTACCACTTGTCTTACGGTGAAGGCAAAACATCGTGAGGAAACCTGTAGGACTGAGAGAACCTAGTAAGTTTTCCAAAGACATGTGAAACTCGCCACACCGCACTTGGCAAGCGGTAATTCCCCTCGTATTGAAGGGAGGCGCTTGCCCAGCAGTGGAACGTTAAAAAGGGCTGAATACAATTGAGATAGAACTGTTGTTAAAGTTAATTAAAGAAAGGAAATTAAGACAAAGTAAAGTTGGAAGAAACTTTTAAACACTACTTTTTCTGTATTCATTATAACAATATACTTCAAATAAATAAGAAAGGGGATATTGTGTGCAAATAAAATAATTGCAAGTTTATGTAACTGATAAAGCAGATAAACACAAAGCTCATACATTTCTGAGTGAATTTACCTTTTATTTATCTAATCCTTAGAATGCTAAGTGTAACGAGTCGAAGAAAAATAAAGAAATTGGTAGGCAAAATTTTTCGTATTTACATCGAAATTACATAATTAATTACACTGGATTTAAGTACTTGATTTTACGTATTTTATACATGATTTCATGTGCTAAAATAAATTTAATATTGTTATTTTAGAGGCACAAGTAGAGTTTGGCAATGTTTTGTCCAATGACGAATGTAGTACTAACGATAAGTTAAAGCGCTATACTATGAGATAGTGAAATTGTCGGTAATGGAAGAATATAATATATAAAAAAATATTTCTTATCTCATAGTACCTATAATAGAATAAAATTCTTGTATACTTATAAATTTAATTCGTGTATCTTTAAAACAGCACGACTTGAAGAAACTTTTATGTTGAGATAAGGTTGTCTTAACGATTCTTATGGTCTCGCTAAGCGAGAGGAGCAGGAGACATATTTCTAGGTATATATGTATAAATTTTGCCTTAGGTACTGTCTAATAATTTTGGTATCATATCTTATTAAAATGGTAATATTTTTTAAATTATTACATTATTTATGTAAGTTTATATCCAATAAGTAGAAGAGTTTCACAATCTTACTTCGCATCTTCTACTACAACCCTATGCCACTTTCACCAAATCCTCTACTCAAAAGTGAAAGTTAAGTTTGGTATAGACGCTTGATATAAACTAATCACATTAAACCTTTTTGTATATTAGTTCCTTTATCCGGAAATAATTGCCAAAAGTTCTAATGACATACCTATGGGTGTAACCTTTGTTATAAAGGTGCAGTGGTAAAAGATATAAAAAATATACATTTTTAACTATGTATTCTATGAGTACTAGTAATGAAATTTGGCTTAACCTAAAGTATTTTTAAAATTTGAATAGTATAGGTTTTTGGGTTTTTATTATTAAGTTTTCTTTAATTCAGCCTTTTTCAAGCTTCACTGTTAGACACCGCGCCGGCCTGACGGCCGGGATAAGGAGTGATATCAGGCCATTATAGTCTAAAAAGGTGAATAAGTGCGGGTTGACAGATTTTATATGTATTTCGAAAAGTCAGGCGAGGAAAACCTCGCGCGATATTTTCCTGTGTTCGAAATGACTCCATCATCCAAATAAACTAATTTTGTAGGTTTTGATTTGTATTGTAAAACAAACCATAATCTCTTGGGTACATAATTAATGAATAGAATAGCTATTGAAATGAATTTGATTTAAAAATATACGAAGAATAAATAAATAATAAAAATGTTTGG
Source organism: Boloria selene (assembly GCA_905231865.2). Lineage (NCBI taxonomy): Eukaryota > Metazoa > Arthropoda > Insecta > Lepidoptera > Nymphalidae > Boloria > Boloria selene. The sequence continues at coordinate 9,095,938 of HG993133.1, forward strand.
ACATTATTACACATAAGCACCATCTTGGTAGTTCCGAGGCTTTGTTGCGGATACCAGATAATATATAACTTTAAATACATACATAGTATTATAAATATAAACACCCATGACTGGAGTACGAGTGCAAACATCCGTGCTCAACAAATGAATGCCCCAAGCGGGTCTCGAACCCACAACCGCTGGCAATATATATAATTATTCAGATAATATAGGCAAGGATCTGACTGAATAAACATAAATTAAATCTAAGGAATCAGAACCATTAGAAAAATCTACACAGAACACAATAATATTTATGTATTATTAAATTGTAAGTCTTTTAATTTAATTTCACCTAATATTCAGTAAAGATAGACCTTAAGATTTTTCTACCTTAAAATGAATAGCTGAATTATTTTGCCACACTATTGGCAATATAACATGACAAGCATTATTATTTACCACAGTATAGAAATTCTGATATGGCTAACTTCTTACAGTTCATATGTTTTTATGTATGTCTATGAGGTAGTGTAGATTTTGTAATATTGCAAAGGTTTTCTATGTGGCAACATATACAGAACACCTACCTACAATTTTAATGAAATATTAATTTGTATATAAATATTTCCATAGACTATTTCAAAAAAAATATGACACATGAAAAAGCGGAAAGGGTGGTAAGCCAAGATGACAACTAGATGATGATAATACCCTGTAAGGTAAATCAAAGAAAAGTAATGTAGTTCCTAAAACAATCATTTAGTTCCTTCTAAAGAAATAAAATATAAGCCTATCATTGTTGGTCGCAATAACTAGTTATTTAATTTTAATTAACTGCAGCTTATTTTCTTATTAATAATCTTTTTAGAAAAAGCTTAATTCTTAAGTTACCTAGTTCTGTTATTTTTAAAGGAAGAATAGAATAAAATGATTATTTTCATGTAGGTAAAATCATAATTCAAATATATTATTTACTACAAAATATTTTAATAAAATGATTGTTAGTTTTTTTTAAAAATTTTTTAAAATTTATTATTATAGTGGTAGTAGTAGCAGTAGTAGTAGTTGTTGTTGTTGTTGGTGGCAAATTATGTAATAGAATAGAAAAATATAGGTATATTTAAATGTGATTGCCAACTGTGACAACACCTCTTTACCATTCTGTTGTTGTATAAATTGGTACTAATTCATCAGTAGGAGCCATAATTCTAATTAAGACTATACATAATATATTTTTAACATAAAATATAAACTCTGATTGAGTGTCAGTTTTATTTCACAATCAGGAAGAATACTTTGTCTTAAACATGATTATGATATTCTATAAAGATCATCACAAATTTATTATCAAAAATTTCCAATCATTCAAATACAAACAACTACTTATACTTATCCTCAATATATTTCCTTGCTTAAAATTATTTCAATTTTCACTTGTTGCTCTTACTATGAAAATATCATGATTATTTATTAATTTAAAGACTGAGTGCCATAATTTTTAATCATTAAGTATTAACTATAAAAAATGCTAATATTATTAATTTATAATTTTACTTTGCTTACTTATAATTTTAAAAGCTCATTTTCAATGAAACAAAATATTGTAAAATAAAAAAGACCATAATAAAATAATTGATATAAGCTAACAATGATAATAATTAATACTGAATGGTGAAAGTTTTCTACCATAGTTTGTGATATCTTGATCTATGAGTAAATTGTGTGTATTTAAAACTATTGATAAATATTATATTAATACTTAGGACTAAAGTTAAAGATAGGAGGAGGATAGAGCTCAATTAATAGAGTACGAGTAGGCCTATGCCAAAAGGCATGGTGAACTGTAGAACATATTATAGATTCTGATTATCAAAAAATAGTTTAAGCTCCATAAAAAAAATTACCCAATTTTGGAATAAATGGTTAATATTTTGAAGAAAATTAATAGTTTTACATTAACTTTCATATTTTTGGTTGAATATTTTTACCTAAACAATTATGAAATGAATATTTACTGAGTTTTTATAATACATATATGGCATAATAAATTTTTCATAAATAATTATTATTATTGTATTAATCAAAACCTTAAAGACTTACCGTTTCCTGAACACTTGTCCTTCTTATCTTAATTTTAATTTTAGTTTTTGTGTCCACAATCTGACTTCGATATGTGGCTGCACACTCAGACTTTTTAGATTTCTTTTTGCTACGAGAACTACACAAGTCCAACATTGAACGAGGTTTGCCACTACAAGGTATCACTATATGAGTTCTTGATTCCTTTGTTTTACTCTTTTTTGATGATAATTGACTAAGTTCATGACTGTATGGTTTGCCACTCTGCCGTGGCATATTAATTAACGGTAACTTTATACTAGGTGTAAGGAGTTCATCATCTGAACTTTCACTTTCCTCTTCTATATCTTCTCCTTCTTCATCTTCCTGACACTCACTACTACTCACTAAGTTCAAGTTTTTACCACCTTTCACCTTTGATACTACACTATTCGAAGAATGTGTCCTTTTATGAGAATTATGAGAGCGTTTTTTTCTTTTCTTTTCCTTTGGAATACATCCATTAAAAGGCGAACGATCGGTATCACGTCTGGAGTGCTGCTTATGTTTTCTGTGGCGAGGCCGTGTCGGGGACGGCAGCGCTCCGTTGACCACTTGCATCCTTTGGTGAGCAATATCGTCAATACTCTGCTCAAAGTCTGTCTCAAGCTTAACACAAGAAACACTTTCAAGTTCGTCTTGAGCAGTGTCAGAGTCGGAATCAGAAGTTCCTTGGGAGAGGTGGATGTTAGGGAAAAGGTCCTTTCGGACCGAGAGCCTCAAAGCGGGCTCAGCAGCCTCATAGCCACCGTTTACGGGACTCGAACGGCCCGACATACCGCCCGCTTCCCGCCGCCCTCACGTACCACTTCTACAAACCGCTCACCGTCACCTGTCCGTCGTGAAGTAAACAATCAGTTTGACACATCACATTTTCACTTTTGATGCTGAGACACTCACTGATCATTAAACGATTGTGTGATTACGTCTGATTGTCGATAATTGAAATACCGATACGCATCATATTTTTTAACTCGCACTTCTTGAGACAATTCAAAGCATCTTTTTTTCTTTACGTATTCGCATTTTAGGTCATCCATGTTCATGTAACGTTGTGATTGCGAAAAACAAAGTACATATCATATTCGCGGACACTAGTACTTTAATCTTTGTTATAGATAGATTGATTGCACAAATTCGGACAGTTTCTACCGATTCTCAATTATTTTTGTCCTCTGGTAGTTGATGAAAACTGTTGACCTTGTTAAAAGCTTATTAGGTTTCAAATTTTAGTCAACAGATGCAGACATTGTCACAAAGGTTGTACTTGTTCATCGTGTGTGCGCAATATGCTTGAGAAGACGTACATTATTGTTTTTAAGAAAAATAATACTGTTGTTTTTTAAATATATATCACTTTCTTTGAACAGAATTATAAAAACGTTATCTCATAATAATTATAGATACATTTTCAAGCAAGTTTAGTGATTTGAATAACATTTAATCCTATTAATGCAAAATTAAAGACTTCATAACAAGCATAAGATTTACGTCAAAGAATTGTCAATTTTGCCTTAGTAAACTTTTCTATTTGGTAACCCTGAGACTATGATTTTAACCAATGAATGTCTTTATATTTCCTTGCGTTAAACAATTCTGATTGGTTCATTAAATTTAGTACATTATATTGACCTATCAAAACACTTAAATATTAAGAAATTGACTAAATTGCACAGTAAAGTTGCTTGGTAGCATATTATTATGGATATTAGTTAAAAAGCTTTTTTGAATAGCTCCTAGGTGGCAGTAGTGGTATGATTAACAAAAATTCAATACAGAAATTAGAATAGCACTACATTTTATTGTTTCTCTTTCTCGCTTTTCTAAGAAACGCAACTTTTGATAATAATTTTCAGTTTAGTAATAGCTCAAAAAATGTATTGTTCTGTAACAATAGCATTAATACATTTTAGTCTCTGATCTCTTCAACAATATTGAAATGGTGCTATCTATGACGTGTGTCGTATGTACTGTGTGTGATAATGATAACCTACACCGTCTTTCTGTAGCTAGTATATAAACGGGTGAGTCATATTTAAATTTATTTGCTGTATCGATGATCTCATAAAATTGTAGGTATAGTAGGTATTCTATAGTGAACATCATTACCATAATTAGTAAGATATGTGATAGCAATTATTTGTCAATAACGTAATGCGTAGTTGTATAACGATTTAATTTATGTACTTAAAATGTATATCGCAATAAAATATATACCCGCATAGGTACTTAAAAAAAAAACTAAAATTATAAATAATTATCAAACGGATGCTTTTGTCCTATAGACTATGTGTGGTCATGGTGTTAAACGAAAAGTAAAATATACCTAGCTTTGGTTATTTTCATTTATCTATTAGTTTTTCTTAAAACTACCTGTTTGTATTTAATTTATTGTCTAATTGGCCATAACAATATATTGTGGGACAGGATACCAGCACTATTATTAATAATAATTTTACATAATCTTCTTTATTTATAATAAGTCTGTCATTTAAAAAAATATGAAAAGAAGCTTTGAAAAAGAAAATAAAATAATAATTTAAACCACCTTTGATTATTTAACTCACACATATACTTATAAAAATGGCACTACATAAATAATAACTACAAAGAGATAAAACATTGAGCCATGACATCATCACTTGATAAAGCCACTTAAAGTTTATACAAGTATATATTAAATTTTAATAAAAAAATAATTAAAACAAAATTTAAAGCTCCATACAATTATATTATAAACATTAGCACATTATCTAATCCTCTAATGGAAGAGGATTATATTTTCATCAGGTACTCACCCTCCCTTCGCTCGGGTTCGTCCGTAAATTTAACGTGAGCGAAGCCGCGGGTTCCACTAGTTATATACTAAAACCTTCCTCAAGAACTACTCTATCCATTGGTGAAAACAGCATGAAAATCGGTGCAGTAGTTTTTGAATTTATTGCGAAGAGACAGATAGACCAATGCGGTGGAGGACTTTGTTTTATAATATGTAGTTATGTAGAAGAATTAAGCTTTCAGCAACTACAAACTTATACCTACAATAAGTGTTATTTTTAATTAATGTAATAATGTACATACATATTCTAAGAAAATTCTAGATTTTATATCACTGTTAAAAGCTATGACTAACTATATGTACCTACATACCTATAAGTGATTTGTATATTCTGACTGAGTTAGGCTAACTCTATTGTCAAAATATACAAAATATTTAGGTAGGTACATAAAAATAATTATTCATTAGAACATTTGATATTTAACTTAATACCTAAAGAGGTAATGAAAGAGATATTGTAATTTAAATACATATATTTATTATTTATATATCAATAATATATAAAATAAAATAAATGAAGAACACTCTACATGGCTAGACCTAAAGAATAAGATACAAAAGTCATAATTATAATATTTTACTTTCTTTGTTACAGATTTTGCTTTAATTAAAAATTAAAATATATACAAGCAAGTGGATGCAAGTGAATATTTAGGGTGTTTTGATTTTGAATTGACATTATATTGAACATCACCTTTGCAGATCAGGTATTAGACAGTTATACGGTTGTTTGTAATGTAATGTATGCGCGTGTGAGTGTGGTAGTGGAGTGGTGGTGGTGATCAGTCAGTGATGCTCGCGGTGATGCAGAGGCATGGTGGACGCGGCTGCGGAGCGCCGGGCCGCCGCCGCCGTGGGCTTTCAAGCTACCTCCAGCCTCACCAAGTGAGTATGATAATGATTTAATACTGACTATCTATGATCTGTTGGAACTTTATTTTATCACACTTGCATTTCATCTTCGCTCTGCTCGGGTTCGCCCCTACGTACGTAATAGTTGATATTTTTCTAAAATTAGATATTTTATCACAGTAAAAGGTATCCCATATGGTAACTCAGATAACCAGTGTTATAATCATGCCAAATTCTCATCATCAAAATCTGTCCAGTGGTTTTCTTGTAATGCGGTCACAGACAGATGGACAAGCAAACATTCTACAAACTATACATTTGGCCTCAGTATTGGTATAGATTCGATTTTCCAAAAAATATCCTAGTAATTTGACTCAGTATTTTTTATATTATTGATATTATATATAATAGGTTTAGCGCGAGGTAAGCCACGGATTCTGCTAGTTAAAAAAAAACTTTTTTGAAGTCGGTTAAAAAGTAGCCTAAGTTACGCCTTATAACATTAGCTATCTGCAGGTGAAAATTCCGTCAAAATCGGTCCAGCCGTTTCAGAGATTATTCGGAACAAACAGACATCATATGCAGATCATAATATGCATTTAGTGAAAAGCTGTTAATTTGAAATTAAAAACAGACACTTCAATTTTATTCATATTATATAGGTATAGAATATAGATTAAGTGTTCAGTTCAACATAGATGATCTAAGTTCTATTTATTAGTTTAACAGTTTTTTTTCACTGAATACGTACCTAATTCACTTCTACTTTTAGACTTTTTATACTTTAACTCAGACTTTAGAGAATTAATTAATTATTATTTATTAAGTTTTGTCAAAATGTATATAGACTTGTATAGAAGTGATTGATGATATTTTGACCTCCATTAACTGGAGTTAGGATATAAGCTCTACTTCAGTGACAGTTATGCCAATAATGTTTAATTGACCATACAGTTTCTTATCAGACTAAAAGCTCGAGCATCCTCTCTTGTCTCCATTCACGACTATTAAGGCAATAAATTTTTAAATATTATGGTTATGTTGCCCTCCGCGCCAACATTCGTGGAAATCTGAGTGTTGAATTAGTCTGTAACAACTCATTTAGCTTGCAGAACGTAGATAATAATGTTCTAGTGTTTGTCTCATTATTCTCATTGTTCATTTGATTGTAGCATCATATCTTTTGCAAAGTAATTGTTTGATTACATGTAAACCGAGCTGGGCACGCAATATGAGTTCGTTAATGAGAGTACCGATGTTTCGTCACGGCTGTGTTATCAGGGCCGTGGGCGACGGTGTGCTGTATGTACACGGCTATGTTTGTGTGCGTCAATAGTAGCGCTTCCAGGAAACGCAGCCGGATTTCTCGGAACCGATTGAATGTCGCACGCGTTTTCAGCAATGTATGGCTGAGGAAGACGATTTAGAACACTGAAATGTGCGCTCCTATTATCTTATCGATCTTACATATTATGCTTTTGCCATAATTCTATTCGTCCTCATTAATGTATACTATAGCGTTACCAACGGCTGTTTATTTGCTCTATAGAAAATTATCTGAAAAGTACCTAGTTCAATTTTACACTGACAATTCTGCTTGTTTTACAAAATTAAGATAAAGATAGCAAAGGATCAGTTACATTTCATAGAGATCATTGCTACTAGGTAAAAAACATTATTATTACATCGTTTTATAGGTATATTCATTATAAAACTATATTTAAGCTACATTAAATAATTTTAATGCCTCTAAAAGGACATTATAATAGTTTCGAATAAACCATAGTGCAACAAGGATTATTGAAATCAAGTTTTTTTGTGTTTGACTAATAAGGACTTCCGGAAAGTAACACCTGGTGCGTGTGTGAGCTGTCAAGAGTCAAGGTCGATTACATGTTGTAAGTGATCTATAGAACGTTTTCATTATTCTTTTGATATTTTAATTAATGTCTCTGAAAATATAATACTGGCTTTTGAACTGTACGTACGTTTTAAAATTCAAAACATTGTTTTGTAAAAACTTTTTCCCTCGTTAAACATGATATGAATTTAATTTGTTTTAAATTGTTTTTGCTGATCGATATCAAAAAGTAACTAGGTTTAGGTGTACGCCTTGGTGGAATTGTGAGGGATCGTAGACCGGGTTGGCTCAAGTTTAGTTATTGAAGATATCTATTACATTCTTAGTACCTACCTAATAGCTCGTAGTTAGGAAGTTATAGGTTTTTCAACCCGTCCCGGAGTTTATATAAAACCGTCGATCATGTGGATGATCTCTCGTCGAATTGTCGTTCCCCTAAGTATGATAAATGCTGGCATTGCATGTCAAGCGAAGGCACTTGTATTTGTGCCGTGTGCGCTTACTTGCGCAGTTGTCTAGTCTCAGTAACATTGGCCACCGTGCCCGAAATCTACCTATCAGGGTGAAATTAATGATGTAGGTATATTTCTGAGACTTGAATTTTGTTTGTTATGAATAGGCTATATCCAAGGAGTCCAATATGATATATAGTTATATACCTATGTGAATTTTAATGAAAATACTCCTGAGCCTTGAGTAGAAATATCGTCTGTTAACTATAATATGTCGTTTTATTGTTTACATTTTATGTGTACTTCGTATCTAATGACTGTATAAATAATATACTTATATCATATCTATGTGTAGGTATATTGAAACAGATGTGGAAATTAGAATACCTACTTAAACAATATTACGGGCTCTCGAGAAGTTAATGTACCTTCTCTTACTTAATTATTATTGGCTACTAAGGTATATTGTCTTTTTGCCACACATTTTATTTCTTTATATCGAACTGTTTATGTAAATGCAATTTTCGACATTTTCTTTCATACTTTACTTTTAATAATGTTATGAATCCATATTCCAAACATGATCACGTAGAAAACTGACTGACCTGAACTGACCAAAAAGTTGCTTTAAAGTATTGTTTAATAAGTATAGAATTAAAAACATATTGCGTATTTAAACAAAAGAGGACAAACTATGTACATAATATGACACATTGACATTATAAAATTCCCTATTATTATTATTATAATAAACATATTTGATATTGTAGGTCCTTATCATTACTCGCTGAACTAGTCAATCAACGATTAATTATGATAATAATTTCTTAAAATTTCATTTAAAATCACCGCTCGTTTCCATGGAAACTAAATTAAACCGGGGAAATGAGAAAATAACCTACATAATAATAATGTATCTAGAATCTAGATATTTTATAACTTCACCCTCGCTTCGTTCGGGTTTGTCTCTAGATTTAATGCGACCGGAGCCGCAGGTTCCGCTAGTAAATGTATACAAAAACTTGACAAATTAAATTATGAAATTATATACTAAAACCTTCCTCGAGGACCGCCCTATCCATTGATGAAAACAGAAGGAAAATCGGTGCAGTAGTTTTTGAGTTTATCGCTAATAGACAGGCAGACGCGGCGGAGGACTTGATTTTATAATATGTAGTGATAAAAAATCCTAGGTAATTAGTTATATTTAGTACTAGCTGATACCCGCGACTTCGTCCGCGTTGCTGTTTTCCACATGCGCGCTACGCCGCCGCTTGCCCCACTACTCCGCGAGAAGGAAACATACAGCCCGCGCCAAACTTTGTGACCGCCTTGAGTATAGTCGCGAGTTCGAACTTGCGCATGGTACAGTCGAGTGGGCAATACGTAATCAACCAAACAATTTTCGTTTTCTAACATTTTTAATACTTATTATATTATGTCAATTTATTTTTATTTGTTGATTATAAAGTTCGTGTTTATTTCATAGGTTATTTTATTTAATTTAATATACAATGTATGTGTTATTTGTAAAACATATAGGTTAGGTAATAATAAGATAAATGTAAATAAAAAACATTAATATAAATAAAAACTATATTCACAATGGGGCCACACCTTCCATAAAAACATCTCCCTTACTAGTGGATGGTTCCGCATCCGAATCACTCTCTTCCCAAAAAATATCCAAATCTTCTTCATCTGATTCATTATCGCTCACGTGAATTATTATTTTTTCAGTTAGGTCATCTATGTATATCAATAACAACAAGTAACAATAACTAAAAACTATAATAACAAATTAACGAAACGATCGAACGAATTTTGAACGCTACAGTACTCTCAGAGCTCACAAGTGCGTGATTCGTGTACGGACGTAGCACTCACACTAAGGCGTGGGTGCCAGCGCGCGTCGCGGGTGAGCGGTGCGGGCGCGCGGGGTGTGGCCCTGCCCCCAAGCTCTTGTGCGTCCCGCTAATACCTAATTTTGTGTTCTGCGCAATGCAATGAGCCTAGTTCGGGACGGCCACAAAGTTTGGCGCGAGCTATACAACACTGAACACGCAGTGCATATACAAATCGTTGTTTCTTGAAACTTTAATAACTTTTTATTAAACGCAATCATTTTTTTGATAAGGGCCAAGTGTCTAAGAAATAAAACTTAGAAAGTTTCATTGAAATCTATCCAGTAGGTTTTCCGTGATGCGCGCACAACTGCAGACCTCTATCATTTTATATATCTATAATTGATTTTTGTGCTTCAAATGAAATCAATTTGGTAAATTAAAATACAGAACCCAGGTAACTTGAATAATATGTTTATTACGAGAAAACGCGACTAAATATTTGAATAGTTTTAACTGTTTAACAAGTTTCATTATAGGTAATTTGTTGTCAGATAACGTGAGCTCTTTAACAGCATGCCTTTGTATACAACTTGCAATCTTGATCGACTTTGAATTGTTGTGAACTTAAGATTTATTTGACTAAGTAAATCTCTTCTTGGCAAATGTTTTATGCATGCAGAACGTACCCTACGTTATGTTCTCTACATTATCTAATCTACAGTTTACAAGTTCGCAACAGTTTTTAACTGTTTATATTTTAATAACAAACGAATAAATTATTACATTATTAACGAAGAAAAGTAAGCAAATAATGAATAACATAGGTACAAAAAGATATATCTAAAGTAAAATGCGCCAGTTATACAAGTGGACGGTTGTCAAACATCTGACTACGAAGTCGGACCGCTTCGGGCCGGCTCGGCTCGCTAAATTTGTCGGTGACGGTGTAAAAGGGGCCTGTGGTGGGGCGGGGATTATTTTCGTCTGGCAGCCACGTTTGGAAAATGCGAGATGACGTCACGATCCTCTACAGCGATGGCATCATCGGGCGCCCGCGACACGCAAAGATCGACTTGCCAAAATATCGGAGCGAGCTCCCCGCAAACCACTTTATTTTGGTCATTGTTCCAACATGAAAACTTGCCTCACGCGATGCTGTGACTGGTTGGGATGATGAATGTAAAGCATTCTCGTATAATGAATAAAATGATATTTATACGTAGGTACTTACGTTCATTATTAATTTTGTAGGTAGGTATGTGTACCTACACGACAGCAATAGTTTATTGATGCACTTAAATTAAATTAATATGTATATTTTACTCCGTGTCTCTTTTAAATGTTAAATTATTCTATATTCTGTTTTTGTTAACTCCCGACGTAAAACGTATTTGATAAACTGTTACTATGTCTTTGTTATAGTTGTATTATACTCGTATTTGTCTGTGTTTACATATATATATTTCAGCTGTTCTTTAAAATCCTTTTATTATTTAACTGTTGCCGATGATATAGAGGTAATATTGATATAGAATAATTAGCTATACCTATAATTTTCTGGCATTATTATTATTTATTAGTTTGGTAATTACAAAATCGATTAGAAAAAAATTATTTTATAATTTTAAATCATAAAAGTAGAGTAAGAAATTTACTTTTTCAAATTTAATTGAGACGTGAAAGAATCTATAAAAATATTTTTATAAGAACATTTAACTATGTATTTGATATTTATTGAAATAAACTTGCATTCTTAGCACATAATTTTAATTTAAAAATTTGAGCCTCCACCGAACTCTACGTGACAAAAATTATTTAGCGCTAATAATGTGTAGTGTATCTTATTTTAATACCTAGTATACGGCAAAATATATTATGCACAATGCAATTATACTCACATAATATTGAAAAGATAGAATTTAACTCTAAATACAAGTTTTTTTTACTCCCTCCAGTCATCATCACTTAGATCTAAGTACCTACTTAATAATACGTGAAACGAAGGCATATATGTATTATGTACATACCTGTTATCAGTGTCAAGCTAATACTCTATGCCTCGTACCAAGTTCACTCAGTACGAGTAAATCTAGTATCGACGTTCTGTTTTGGTTGTGAGTAAGCGATAATGTAGCGTTGTTGTGTATCGTTAGAGTTTTCGCAGTAGAAGTTGTAGGGTCGGGCATGCGCTATCGTTCGTCAGTCATCAGTGCTGCGCGACCGCCGCTGCTGCGTGGTAGAGTCCGCCTAGAAATAATAATGCTAACTTAACGTTCACATTTATTTACATTTACAGTGACGTTGTGAGAACTATTCCACCATGGTACTTTTTTCAATGAAAATTTGCCATTACTTTAATAAACAGGTGACTGAAACATAGTTTTTTAAAGGTCGTGAAAATGTTCAGTTCAGTTTTCTTTAGAACATGCACTAATGAATTATGCAGAGGGATGTATAAATCTTAGAATTGTGTCGTGCTATGTATTTGCCATTTTATGGATGTAATGTAAGTGTAAACTGTGCAAAGCCAAAGGCTGTTTATGTACCATTCATTTTCATAGATGATTTACTCTCAGCTTAGAATCTTGTTCAAAACTGAATAACGGTTAAGAAAATACGTTGGATATGTGAATAATTTTGTGTAGCTAAAATAGATTTTTTACAGTTAGTATACGTATTTAAATTATTACTTTTATGTACATAAAGATATATTTATTATATAATATATGTACTTTTTATTAATTTATATTAATTAACTTATAATTTGACAATACAAATACAATTTACAATTTCAATGCTTGAATTCTTTAATATTATGTTTTATTTGATTAAACAAACTTCGTAAAAGCTAAAGGCTCTACTATTTTCATTTGGAATATTTTTCCATAATTGACACTATTATTAAATTACTTTGATAGGTATATTTAGGTATTACATAAATTAATTTTTTCTGGGTTCGAGTCGACATAACCTTTATTTTCATAATCTTTTACCTATTATATTCTACCTAATATACATTCTAAATTCATAGATTTTACAGCTTAGCTTACTTAGGATAAAACATCTTATACGTCTGGTGTGTTAATTTTATGTACATAATGGCGTAATTACACTTCTTAATCTATCGTATACACATTGTCTTATAAGCATACTTGTAGACGATGAATTGATTATATATGTATATTTAACACATATATAATCAGGTACAGGTAGTTTGAAAGAAAGACAGCGAACAATTTCACCAAATAAAAGCATTTTGCAAACAAAAACTATTACATAGTCCTTCCCAAATTCCAAGTGTGAACTCGAACATCATAAATAGGCAAGCTCATACAAAAATTCTATAACTTCTCTATAGAATTTTTGTTTTTCGACAAATTATACATTTTCCTGAAAAGCTTATTTGAATTATTACGATTTAAAATAACATTTAAAAAAAGTTGCGAATCGATAGTGATGTTAACTAAAGTCAAAACACATTTCCGCCTCAATTATCTATATTACTCGTAATTACTAATGTTTACAATTTACATAGTACCTAAATATAAACTGTCATATTGTCCGAAAATTATTGAATTCAATGTAAAATCAACTTCTAATATTTTTTTTTAAATTGGCGCAGTTTGTAGTGACCCTACTTTCTTGCGCAAACGGCCGCGGGTTCGAGTCCTGCTGGGGGAATTCATTTGATAAATTCGGATGTTTCTACTCCAGTCATGGGTGTTTGTATTCATAATATGTATGTATATAAACTTATATTATATAGTACATCAACTATCTGTATCCGTAACACAAGTTTCCTTCGTAGCTTAACCATGGAACTAGATGGCACTGTGTGTAATAATGCCCCAACATATAACATATTTATTTAATTAATAAACGGTTATGGATTAGAAATGTCACATTCTCAACTTTTAATCGATGGTTAATGCTGCCATTTACTTGAGCTGTAATTGATTTCCGGTAGCCCTGCGAATATACTTGTATGATTGTAATATCCATAGGTACGATAACATTTCGCTCAACCGGTAATATGTCTTTACCACCTAATAGGTACTCCACATGAAACCTCTTCGTACTTATTTTAATATTTTGGTGTAGGTACATAACGTGTCACTCACTTACTTTCTTGATGTATGGTTAGTTTTAATATTAGAGTAATATTTCAGACTTTTTTGATTATTTTTGGAACAAGAGTAGTTTCTTATTATGGTAAGTAGCAGGTTTAATAATATAAAAAAAATTATTCTAACATTACTGAAACTTTCCTTGTTTTGGAATTTTGCTATGTTTACACATTTTGTGTTACATACATTTTCATTAAATAGCTTAGATAAGTGCAGTCTCATTAATCAAAGCAAAAAAAATATAATTAATAAATCCAATAAGTCTAAAATGGGTCCGTTCCATATTTTTCGTTGAAAAGTAAAGTTCAGTAATGTTCGACTTTAGAGCGTAGCCGCAGTTACTTGATAGTGTAATTTATAAAATTGCTTAAACGCGTAACTACAGGAAACTATTGATATGTTTAACAAAAGAGCGAATCGTTGCCAGGATGTCTTGAACTCGTTCTATAGATGAGAACACAATCAATACGATAAAATGGTTGACCTCTATGTATAATATACTAAAGGAGATAACTTCACAACCTTGTATGATCTAAGAGTCGATTGTCAGTTCGTTGTCACTGACTGGCTTTGTAAACCTAAAATGTTCAGTAATCCGATCAACTGTTTTTAAGTAGCGATGATCTTATTGAAAAGACTTGTCTAATAAAACCGTCAACGTTAGCGGCTGTAAATGTCAAACGAAACTGTTGTCTTTTTTATTTTGAGATTAGATCAATAATTGTCGACAAGCTCTTTTGAATATACATTTTATATCCTATAATTCTCGCTACTTCATAAAAGGTTAATGCGCACTAACATTTATATTAATTTCAATTCAACATATCAATATAATATAACATTCAGAACAATAATAGCTTTGTTATTATATAAGTACGTAAACGCACGATTTCGATTACCATATCCTCGTTCACGACCTTTACTAATCACAAGATGGAACAAAATATAAATTGGTATAAAAATGTATGTTTGCCATCTGCAGCGCCTCCCTCGTTTAAAAAGAATCCTCTATGAAAGTATAGGTAGGAATTTGTAGTTCAAATTTCTTTAAATGGTGTCTGGATAGAACACTAATTAATTATATTACTTGGTTGTTAACTGACATACTGACTAGTTTTAGATACTTTACACAATTCTATTCAATATACAAAAATCTAAATAGTAACCTATATTTTTAAATAATTATTTTTGTTTCATTTATAATTAACATATTATTATGATTACGATTAGTCAGCCATAAAACTAGGAAACGGATACTCAGGGCACCGACCATCGACTACTAAGCCCGATGGCACCGACCGACACCACGATGCATCCGTGCCACAGTGATTGATAAGCCAATTTAATATGATAGTCGTGGGAAATATGGGACAGTTCCCTTAGATTTTATATTGGTAAAAAGGACGTTTTATCTAACACTCTATTTCATTTAAAATGTTCAAAATATTTGAATAACCTATAGGATTTTAAATTTTAGGATTTTGACAAATTAACAACACATTTGGTTCAGTTTGTAGTGACGTGATATTAGCAACGAAAAACCAATTTTAAAAATTTTTGTCGGTCTGTCTGTCTGTTTGTTTCGGGTAATCTCTGGAACGGCAGGAACGATTTTGACGGGACTTTCACTCGCAGATAGCTAATGTTATAAGACGTAACTTAACGTGCCGCTAGTCTTTTTATTTATATTAATACGTGAAGCAAAAACTTTGTACACCTTTTCACGAAAATTGCGCGGACGGAGGAGTATGAAATTTCGATGGAACTTCGCACACCTATTATAGTTTATATGGAAAAGGATTGCAGGATGTTAATATTTTTTTAAAATTATGCATAAATCATAATATACATTAAATCGATAAAAAAATCGTTTCACACACTAACAGTATTTGACACACTGAATGTCAAACAGAACTATAAATTCATTTATTACAATATATATCAATTGAATTTCGACCACAGACCACTAGTATATATTATATCTTCTAATATATAAAATTCTCGTGTTGCGGTGTTTGTAGTTAAACTCCTCCGAAACGGTTTGACCGATTCTAATGAAATTTTGTGTGCATATTGGGTAGGTCTGAGAATCGATCAACATCTATTTTTCATCCCCCTAAATATTAAGGGTACACGCCAAATTTTTTTTTTAATTTTTAGATAAATTATTAAAAATTTTTTTTTTATGATACAACATTATAGTATTTTTTATACATACAACCCTAAATTTTCAACCCTCTACGATCAACCCATATTTTTATTCGTTAATATAATTAACTTTATTTTTTTTGTTGTTTTGTAATTTCCTTCATTTTTTATGCTAGAAACTTTAAATTTGGTAGGGAGGTAGTTTAATGTTAGTAGATGTCCATTAAGAACGCATTTTGTGATTGGGCCGGATTGAGGTGGTCTAAGGGCTCTCGCAAGTTTGTATGAAAGTCCTTCATCTTTTGTGCTAGAAACTTTAAATTTGGCGAGGAGGTAGTTTAAAGTGCTACAAACTTTTAATTTAGGGCTAGGATAGTTAATAATTAGTAGACATCCGCAAAGAATGAATTTTGAAATATCACGATATGAAAAATATAGAGGTATGACCATTCTTAAATATTATGTTATTTCCTAGCAGATTGTTTCGACAATGATGTCGTATTGTCGCAGTGAATAACGTGGGCGGTGATAAATTGTTCTGTTGCACTTACAACTCCGTCCAAACCCTCTCCTTTAAATGGCTGCAATTATTTCGTTATGGTATATTAGCTAAATGCAAGTGCAAATAAAATAATACTATTTATAAAATCTTATAGATAGTTTGTATTTTGGAAACAAAAAACTTTTTGATTTAGTTATTTTTCTTCAATATTAAAATCTACTCTGTGCAAAAATGCATGACAAAACTGATAATAAACCTACATAAGCGCAGTATTATAAATATGTAAATTATCTGTCTGCCCTGTGTACGTGTAGGTATATATAATATAGAGAATTCCGTGAAAAGAACGAAGGTCTTCGGCGTTCGATGAACTGTTTGTTCTTTCCCTTCGCTAGCCTTCTGTCACGATATATGTTGTGGCAGAAGGCGTCAGGCGGTGGGAGTAAGCAGCTAGCTGGATGATGTAAGAGCGGCTTCGACGGTGATGTCAGCGCGCCTACACCTCGTCCCCACCGCCCCTCCGTTGACCGCACCGCCCGCGCTTAAAAGCCTTCCGTCAAACTGTATAAAATATTCAAAAATTGTTTTAACTTTTGGAAATTTGTATTAAGTTGAATGAATTAGATGTAGCTAAGGTTAGCGATTTTAGTATAAAATCTTATCAACGGGTCAGTACATTATTCATATTTGGTGTCTACTAAAAGTTAACGGTACCTTAATTTAAAATTCTATTACATCTTGTTTAGAGTCAACCACTAGCGCAATGCAGTCGTACCACATCAGCTAAGTAGACCGCAACTAATATTTACCCAACAAGTATTTGTGTAACTTTTCATATTCCTTTAATTTAAATTTATTGTTCACTCTACTACCTATTACAAAATACACGAAGCACGACTACAATTTTACGATTAAGTATAGTTAAAAGTATCCACTCTATAGTAGGTGATTATTCGTTGTAGCTTATCAAATGAGACTTCATAGCCCTTTGTGGTAAAATATTTTTTAAACTCTTTCAAGAGAAATACGTAACATGTTATTGATGAGGTGATCATATCATTGTGGACGATAGTGTAGTGAAAATGATAACAATGGATTGAGAATAAGTAAGTGTAGTGAAAAACATTAACACCAAGATGGAGGGTGCTATATTGAGCACCCAAAGTAATAACAGATTTCGAACGCATTTGAAGAATGCGGCGACAGTTTTATGCTCTCGGACGATGCCAAAGACGAAATGTAATGAACAACCTGCTAATTCTTCTCGACACCATACTTATCCCAGAACATCTCCACCTAAAAGAACTTCAATTTCTTGTAAAATTGAGCCTTTTACGTGTGAATTGCCTCAAGCAACCTCGTTCCAGCACTCTGAAAATATCGAAAATGGATTGACGAGTAAAACAAACGGAATGACAAAATTAAAAGGTGCCTTGTCTAGGTAAGTGTATCGGAGACACATTATTTTATCCTATGTTCAGTTAGAATCTCTAAAATAGATATATAAAACATTGAGAATAGTAGGTCGATTTATAGATACGGTATAAATATAAGAAAACAGGAAGGTTACTTAAGTAAATAGATACTTTTACGATTTATGACATGGATCGATATAAATTATTTCTTTTATCTGTCATCATCTTATACTATGTTTATAATAAACATAGTATAAAATTAAAAATATAAATGTCGGCACACATTGCGGCTGGGTCAACAACATGAAAATGACATCATGGTGGCTTGTTTACACCGCAGGGTGGAGGTGATGTTTCTAATTACGTAGCTGGCTTAATTCGAATTCTAATACATATATCGGCATGTATATTTTTTCAAATCATGACGATGACATTGATGAGATTATATTACAGTAGCGACTCATCCTCGCTTTGCTTAGATTCGTCTCTAGATTTAGCGTGAGCGAAGCCGCGGTTTCCGCTAGTGTATTATACATATAAACCTTCGTCTTGAACTACTCTATCTATTAAAAAACCGCATCAAAATCCGTTGCATAGTTTTAAAGATCTAAACATACATAGGGACAGCCAGTCAGCGGGAAGCGACTTTGTTTTGTACTATGTAGTGATATTCTAACTCAACTACTACGTGTTCACGGCACCCTAAACTGGCATTAAACAGCGGTGCAATCAGAATTTCTTAAATAACTTAAAGTAACGTAAAGTAGATATAATATGGCTGTTTAATATTAATTATTAAAATATAATGTAATATGCCTATTATGTATTAAACATGGATTTGGGCAAACTCTAAAAGAGGTCGTGCGAACGTACCACGATACATGCAATTCCGTTCAAGAAAATTTGAATTCAAAAACGTTCATCATTGATTGATCGATTGATTGATTAACGATTATTAGCAAACAAAAATAGAAAACCTAATAACAATAATAAAAAAAGCTTCTTAATAATATATATTATGTTGTTTGCACTACAATGTTTTGTTCAGGACTTTCTTTTTGAACGATCGAACTTCGAAATCGAACATTCTGAATTAAACGCGAATGGAGTAAATGCACTCACTAGTGTATTTATAAATAAACGTGTAGTGTGTGAACGGAAGGTCGAAAGCGAGATCTCTCTCGCACACCATGATGTCATGGTATATTTTTGTAGCCGCTCGGCAGCCTGGGTCGCACGCGTTCGTAGTCTTTTGCTCTTGTGTGACCATAGTAATATTTTGCGGTTTAAGTAATTAGTATTATATAAAATTTTAAATAATGTAGTATTCTCTAATATGTCTTTTTCTGTAGGTACTTACTCTTATTAATAAGTATTTTTAATATTTAAATTGTCTTCATTCTTTTAATAATATGAATTATACAAAATTATACTAACTATGAAGTAGATAATCACAGTACTATCTACATAGTATATTTTATGTACTAGGTAAATATGGTATAGCAGCAGGGAATCCACTATAAAGTGCATTCCATGCCTAGGTCACAATTATTATATCCCTAGAGACATTTAATACATAGAAATATAATAATAGCTCAGTTATGTCGAATTCCTATGCGGAATACTTTGTATTTGTCAATATATTTATTTTATTTCGTGGCGTGTAAATACCTCAGTATATTGCACTTATCTACACTAACTACGCAACGATTTAGCATAAAACTAACTAAATTTTGTATCAAACAAGCGAGTCACGGTAACTGCCTCAGTCACCCTGGCTCCAGGTTCATCCCTAAATATTACCTTTTAACGTTTAGTATACATTTCTCAGAGATTACATTTTTTCCGTAGCAAAAAGTACCCTATGCGTAAACTCGGATGACCAGCTATCATTATACCAAATTTCATTAAAATCTGTCCAGCGGTTATCTCATAATGCGTCCCCAGAGAAATACAAAAATATGAAAAACTGTAGATTCGGCCTGAGTATCGATAACGATAACATAACGATGTTTTCTTCTAAAATCAGTGATTTAACATACTATCTTTCAAAAATTACTTAGAAGTTTTCTCAAACTTGGAGTCAGCTATAAATGACTTACGTCTTTTACGTTTTTTCGTCACCGTCACATGATATTTACGTGGAAAATTATTCACAATTCATTCAAATTATGTGGAAAATTGAGAATATCGGAGGTGCTAGACCCACGATTTGAACCCGCTTTACCGAGTGGTTTCGGTAAAGAAACTTAATCCAAAAAGATTTTTAGATGCCCTTTTGATTCGTAAATTGTTGTATTAAATTAAATATAAGTATCGTAGATAATTGTGAGTACGGTTAATAAAAACCAGCGAAAAAATCATAACTCAATTGTTACTTATTTAAATTATTATTCGTTTACTTTTATAAGAAGTAATTAATGAAATCTTAAAATTACGACTCATATTTTTTTCACCGTCAAAAGAGCTTAGTCGCTACATATGCAACTATGATGCTCTGTGAGCAGTACCTACTTCGATATTCTGGTAAATCTTTTTCGACAGCAAGTTATTACATTTGGTGTTCTGGTCGACTGGTTTTAATTGGTTAGTTTATTGTAGGGTTGACGCCATAATCGGAATAGTGAGGATGTTACGCCCTCGGCACTTAGCATGTAAAAATGTCCTATCAAAAAAAAAGTCTGCCAAAAATGTCCGTAGTGTATAGGATTTTATTGCACTATAATAGCTCCCCGTACCTATATGACTAATGTTAATAAGAATGGTAAACTGAAATTCATACTAGAATCGAATCACTCATACAAACAGTGACCAAACCTTTACTATAGGTTTGGATATAAACATACTGTGCAAATAATAAAGCTTCTTGCGATCTGTGGCTATACGAAATTGTTCAAAATTACACCACAGACTCTGTGGCGTCTACATTATCTTGAATTATGAAACATACCTAAAACGCTCCCATACCCATCCTAACTGCGCTTAAATAATATAGACAGTCAAATGTAACTGATGGCTGCTCTAGGAAGTAGAATCACACTTTTGTTGTGTTCATATTGTGAGGCATTAGTAAATGGTTGGTGAATCGTGATATTATTTATAAAGATTAACGAGTCTTGTTTTTGCGAGATCGCCCATAAAGAGCCGATCGCTGATTCCACTCTCATTAAATTACTACCTCAGTGATATCATCAGTCATTTCGACTCTTTTTAATTATTTGAACAATATAATTTTTGTTTCTTTGTTTCCTATTTGACATAGAATAACATAATAGATAAAACAAATTATATCTTACATCGTTTTAGAATAGTTTCCATACAGGCTATTCTTAATGTAACATTAAAGGACAGTATGTATAGATATCGCAGATATAACAGGTACACTGATTTAAAGAAATATCACAACACACATTGCTGTAAATATATTTATTACGGCGAATTTTACACATACATATGTACCTAGTACCTACGTATATATATATATATATATATATATATATATATATATATATAAATAAATCTTCTTAGACATTATGCGCCGCTTCATAGTCCCACCCTGTTGGTACCACTGAATGCGACAATATTTTTAATGTTTTTAATGCATATATGTGCAGTTTTTATCCTTACGATATCATGAATCAACACGAAATTTCAATTAAATGAAAAATGTTGATATTCATTTTTCATATTTCCCGCTTCGGTTAGCGGATCCAAACTATTACCGAGATCATTCCAGCACACTGAATATATAACGTATCCTTCATGAGATTGTTGAAGCTTTAGTACATCCGATGGATTATATCAATCATATAGTCTCCTGAATATAAACGTATCTTCTCTATTTAACATTGTTGACTTAACGAATCCGGTCATTAACCGAATCATGCGGTATCTACACTGAATAAGTTTAAATCGGTCCCTCCGTCGATCGAATTATGATACTATTTTGATTTTGTATTTAATTTGAGTTTTACTTAACTATAGCAATAATTTTTTTAAGCAGAATTCTACTTATACTTGTTACCAAATACATAAACAAATATAATGTTACATTAATAAATGTGTCTATCTTTTAAGATAAACTCAAATTCGGTTTAAAGATTGCATTACTAGCGTAGGCGTTTTTATAAAATAACTAGCTGTACCCGCGGCTTCGCTCGCGTTCATTTTTTTAATTGCTAATCAACCTCATTGGGTTGATCTGTAGGAAAAAGAATTGTCTAAAAAATAAAAAATAAAATTTAGGGGTGGACTACCCTTAACATTTAGGGGGATGAAAAATAGATGTTGGCCGATTCTCCACCCTGGCCGACAATCACACTAAGGATCACAAAAATCGGTCGAGCCGTTTCGGAGGAGTTCAAGTTCGAACCCCGTGACATTTTAGTTAACAAATAAAATATAAGGGTTGATAGTAGAGGGGTGAAAATTTAGGGTTGTATGTATTTTTGTATGCTGTGTCATAAAAAAATAAAAACAAAAAATTTTGCCTAAAAAATAAAAATATAAATTTAGGGGTGTACTACCCCTAACATTTAGGGGGATGAAAATTAGATGTTGGCCGATTCTCCACCCTGGCCGACAATCACGCTAAGGGTCACAAAAATCGGTCGAGCCGTTACGGAGGAGTTCAAGTTCGAACCCCGTGACATTTTAATTAACAAATAAAATATAAGGGTTGATCGTAGAGGAGTGAAAATTTAGGGTTGTATGTATTTTTGTATGCTGTGTCATAAAAAAATAAAAACAAAAAATTTTGCCTAAAAAATAAAAATAAAAATTTAGGGGTGGACTACCCTTAACATTTAGGGGGATGAAAAATAAATGTTGGCCGATTCTCAGACCTACTCAATATGCTCACAAAATTTCATGAGAATCGGTCAAGCCGTTTCGGAGGAGTTCAAGTTCGAACACCGTGACACGAGAATTTTATTTCTAACCTTAATAAATAGAAACTCATCACAAGTATTTAATTTGGAACATTATTATATTTATATTTGATTACATTTAATTTTCATCATTTATTATTTGATTTCAATAAATGTCTCAAGATATATTATAGTTTTAACATAACTTCGCAACAAAATAATGATGACCGCGTGCAAGACGGGCGCGGGGCGACGAAGGTCATGAGGGGGGAGGGTCACCGTTAGCTCCGCGAGTTACTTTACCACGCGCGAGAAAGAATTTGAATTCCAATAATTAAAACACGGGCGAAGCCGCAAGAAATAGTAGTAGAATTGTAAGAACGATACAATTTTAACACTGTCCCTCGAGCTGTAATTATTTCTTAGGAATTAAAGAGCTTATATTTATTTCTTAATTATTAAAACAGAAAAAAATCTTAAGAAGACTTTATTTTTTTAGAAAGTTTATTTTTTTTTAATTCTTGTGAAGTGTTATAGCAAAATAGTCAATACATTTAATATTGAGTAAATTAAACATTTACTATTGAATAAATATAAACATTTTAATGAGGCCATCTATGAGAAAATATAACGCATCATTTCGAATATAAATAACGCCATCTACTGACATGTTTTTGAACTATTCATCTATCTTACTGAAGATATAGATTTTTTATTTATTTATCAAACGAAGTTAAATTAAAACTATGAAATAAGGTGATAACCTGTTTAAAGTAAAATAAATAGAATACACGTAAAATTATTTTGTTAAAGTAACACGTTTAAAATAACTAAAAACATATTTTCACTTAAATATACATTAAGATACGCAAATTAATAATGTCTTATAGAACACACCGTAATTATAAAATTTGTGAAACAAACACAACAAAAAATGTCTATTTTACGCTAAAATCAACTAAAAAGACAATAAAACAAAAAAACATAAATAATGCAGAAGTGCAAACAGAGTCGCCATATTAATTTGTTTGAATTTAATCTTATTTTTTATTTTGTCATTCTAAATTGAAGCAATAAATGTTTAAACGCAAAAGCCCTTTTGGGTTTTGCCCAACTTTGCCCACTTTTATATCGCAAATAAGATCGACGACAAGTAAAAACTTAAACTTTATAAATAGACTAGGGGAACCCGCGGCTTCGCTCGCGCTAAATCTAGGGACGATCCCGAGCGAAGTGAGGGTGAGTCGCTTGTTAAGATAAACATTTCCATCATACATTACATATGTATAACTCTAGCGGTTTTGGCAGCGCACGCCAGAATAGTTTGCAGATGGTAGATTTTTTACTACTTACTTGATACTTATCGTCATATTTTGGACAATTCACACAATATCTTTATAAATTGTAGCCTATGTGATATTCTGATGTATAAGCTATATTATTGTAAAGTTTCATTAAAATCCATTCAGTAGTTATTACGTGAAAGAGTAACAAACATCCATACATCCATACATCCATACTTACAAACTTTCGCGTTTATAATATTAGTATAGATTCTAAATATTATAAATTTGTTCAACGAACAAAATCTGTCCGACCAAAAAATTGTATAGATAGCTAGGAGCTAAAAACATCGTATGATACTAATAGAAGCTAATTATATGCCAAGTAAGAGCGGCTTACGCAATTTAAATTAAATTAATAATAATTATATTAACATTTTTGATAAGGCCTATAATGGCCCAATCGAATCCGGGACTTAGCATCAGCACCACCGGGCCATACCCGACTCGAACATAACTGAGCGGCCCGCCTCCCCGCCGCCCCGCCGTGACGTCAGCCCTACCAGTGCTAGCTACAGCCGCGAGCGCCGGCCCTGCCGCGCGTCCCCGCCGCCCCGCCGCACTATGGGAAAATCGCGTATGTTTCGTCTCAAAACTCCGTATCTCAGTTGTTTCAAAACTAAATGAGCTGTAATTTTGCACACGTATACTTGTATGTATGTACAAAGTTTAATGGAAATAATTTTGATTTTGAAAATTCTGTTTATTAATTAATTTAAGAAATAAAACTTAAAAAAACATATAATACATGCATTCTATTGAAAAATAAACAAAATTTGTCTTTTTTTTTGTAATATACATAAAATGGAATAACAGTAACAAACGAGAAAAAAAAAATATGTACAAAATTCAGGAAGCTACTACAAATTTTCGTTGATAGCAAGAAGGGCCTTGGCTTCATCTAAAAGTTTTTTCGATATTGTTTCTGAGTTGTTTCTCAAACTTGATATGTACGTATCAGAGGTGTGCAATAAGGTATGGAACACGTCTTCATTGGTAGCCACTCGTGAACACTTTCTAGAAAGATGAAGTCTAAACTTTTTGTAATCCTTATTTCGGGATTCTTGCGAGCCTTCGGACAAATGCACGGACGAAGGCATATAATACCAATTATAAAAATTTAAGTACAGTTGGGCTGTACTATATGCGTATTCACCAAACTTTTTTGAATTAATAAAACCATTCCAGATGACATAGTTTGTAGTATTATGTACATTCGTTTTATAAATTCTACGTCTACACCTGTAATGTCTGCACAGCAAGAGTAATTCTGAAAAAATCTCCGAGCTCTGTTTCCGTCATTACTATTTCCAGTGCCTTGTCGATGTTTATCGACATGCAGTCCCATTTCCTCCCTAAACCGCTTTTGTACCAGTTTTTTCTTTTCGTCTTTGTTTTTTTTTATTTTCAGGTGTATTAGCTGACCACTTTTCAAAATGCAATTTATAAGAAATGTGTAATATCATCTCCATACTGTGTTTTATTAGGTTATTACTAATCCAAACATATAGTGTTGACAGTCCGTATTGAAATGAACTTTCGTTCACATCTCGTGTCCTAACTGCCTCTAAGTTATTCATTTGCCGAGGAGTAGCACCACAAACTGTACAAGAAGCGCTCGAACGAGTCTCAGTTAAAAACTATTAATAATACTGTAATGAACATCACTGTAATGAACTTTTTATCAATTTGACCTTAATAGATAACAAATGATTTTATGAGAAATAAAAAGAAATTGAAAAAATAATGATTTTTACCTCGCGATATGTTTTGGCACCGTGACAAAAAAGGGGCAAATATGGGCAATATTTTTTTTTCTCCTTGCGTTAACTAATGTATAAAGATCTTAATACAACAAATATCTCGACAGCGGCAAGCAGCGGTAAAGGGTAAACGTCTCGTTAAAAAAAAAATTAACCCTAAAAACATACCATATTAAACTATAATGATTAATTTTATTTTATCAAACTAATATATATAATACTAATTACGAAACGTTAAGAGGAGATTATAAGCATTTAAAAAATATATAATACTTATACATTTATATCAAAAACTTTCGAGTAATGTGGCGTTGAATTGTAGTAACACATTGCGTCAAAATTACGTTATTGAACATGAGTTAGCTTTGAAGCCTATTTATATACATTATAACAGAAAAAATAAAAAATAAAAATAGGATAAAGAAAGCTTATTTATTAGACTATATTAATTTATTATTTTTATTCCATAACAACGACTTTCACGTAAAACAGTTTTGAGACGGCTTTGTATGGGGCTTTCCCATAGTGCGCCGCCCCGCCGTTGCAACCGCGAGCGAGCATATTTGTTTTATTGTAATTTACCTTACTAAACTTTTATTCAAAATATTTATTTACAATAAAAGAATTTACAAGTAGGCTTATCTATATAATAATTTATTTTATTTATGTAATTTTTAAATATGCAAATTAAAATATAAGAAGTCCTAGATTTGTTATTTGAAATCACATCACACGACTATTGCATGATGGCAGACCAGCCACGATGGACTAGCTATTCTTAACACACTCCTACAACATGTTTATCAAATGAAAGGATTTGTAGAGAATACGAATGCGGGTTAAAAAAACAACAGTAAAAGTAAAAAATAAATTAAACTCAAGCTTTTATTTAAATGTGTTAAAAAGCTAGAATATTCCTTTCCTAAAACTATTCCTTTAAAACTTTTTCTATTACCTTATAACGTCACTAGAATTAGGGCGAGCGAAGCCGCGGGATCCGCTCGTATGTTTATAATTTATAGCCTATGTGATATGCTGATGTGTAAGCTAGTATATTATTGTAAAGTTTCATTAAAATCCATCCATTCAGTAGTTTTTGCGTATTCTTAAAAACTGTCGCTCAACTTTTATAATATTAGTAGGATAGCGCAATTTACCTACCAGTACATGAGTACATCAGTATATATAAATAAAATTGAATTGTCTCTTTTTCTGATTTCAAAACAATAACTTTTTACTAAATTCATACGAAAGTTAAATACTTACCTAAATAAAAAAAAAACAATTTTTAACATTTTTGTGTCTGTCTGTTTGTTCCTGCTAATCTCTGAACCGGTTGGACCGATTTTGACAGGAATACATTTTACGAGAAAAGAAAATAAGTTAAACGGTTCTGTTCGTGATATTAATATTTAACATTAATTTAACTAAATTAACAGCAACATTAAATTAGAAAAATGTAATTCAACCGGGATTCGAACCCACGACCTCTAATGGCTCTGTGGGCCAATAACCCTATTGTTAATAAGGGCGGCAAATTCACCCATCCAAAGTCTAGATAAATAACAATTTATCAAAATAGGTATGTACAAACTTGTTAATATAATGTAGGTATGTATCTCTAAGCGATAGCATAAGTTAATCTAAATAATATTTTTAGTTACAACTTTATTACAAATTACAAGATAAAATAAAATATTTTTAAACCTCCATCAATTCACACAAACAGTCATTAAAATAATACACAAAGTTATATTATAAAATGATTTAATTGAATGATGCAATATTGAATAACATTCACTAGAAATTACAATCTATCACAATATCTCGTTACATACTTTAAACAAAACAATGTTTAATTTATTTTCGCAAACATTCTTATAAATAACAATAATTACGCGCGGCGTCGTTCATTTTTTTAATCGCTACTAAACTTCATTCGATCACTCGCTGTGATATCAGTGATAATGTAGCATTCAAATAGTGAAAGAATTTTTAAATCGGTCCAGTATTTTTAAGCCAATTCGTTACAAACATACTTACATACAAACCTTTCCTCTTTATAATATAAGTATAGATTTAACATAACTTCGCAACAAAATAATGATTACCGCGTGCAAGGCGGTCGTGAGGGGGGAGGGGCGCCGGTATCTCTGCGAGGTATTTTGATTCGTCTTTAGAACGCGAGCGAAGCCGCGGGAAAGGCTAGTATTAAATATAGCCTATGTTCATCAGGGATAATGTAGGATTCTAATGGTAAAAATTTTTTTAATCGGTCCAGTAGTTTCGGAGCCTATTCTATTCAAACAAACAACAATAAAATCTTTCCTGTTCATAATATTGGTGTAGAATGTAGATAGTGTAGATAGATACCTATCAACCATAATACCTAATTATCATCACTACATAGTATAAAACAAAGTCGCCTTTTCTGTCCCTATATCCCTATATCCCTATGTGCGCTTAAATCTTTAAAACTACGCAACGGATTTTGATGCGGTTTTTTTTAATAGATAGAGTGATTCAAGAGGAAGGTTTATATGCATAACTAGCAGATCCCGCGGCTTTACCTGTGCTAAATCTAGGGAAGAGCCCGAGCGAAGCGAGGGCGAGTCGCTAGTAATAAAATACATTCAAACTGTTATGTACCTAGAATGTACTCACAAGTTTTTAATTCTACACGAATATCGGTGATCCACCTAATACATAAGTAATTCTAATGGTAATTTTTTTTAATCGGTCCAGTAGTTTCAGAGCCTATTCTATTCAAACAAACAACAATAAAATCTTTCCTCTTTATAATATATAAGTTAAAATTACAAGGACATTTACGATACCTACGAGCATAAAACAAAATTATTGTATGTATGACACAGACCACAATCCAATATCCATACATAAAATTTAAAACTAAGTAGGTACATACGCACTAGAGTTTTGATTTCAAATATCAATTAAATACAGCAAACTGTATCTCGTAACTACACACACTGAACAATCGAAGCAAGTCTTGTTAGGGGTACGAGTAGGCGAAGGGACTGGGCATTGGCCTTCCTCTATCAATAAGTTCCTCAAATCCTAGTAGTAGGTACGCGAAGCGGTACATAGCCGTTGATACCGCCTGCACACATTTTATTTTACGTACGCAGAACTCCTGATGCTGTAGCTTCGTTTTATATCATCTCCCGTTAATTAAACGGTTGTCACTGTTGAAATATGTCTTCGAACCTTGGCAATGGCAACCACTAGCGGCCAGGATGGATATTAACGAACCGCTTGGTTTATTGAAGACTGTCTAGGTACCAAATGCAAATACCATAGTAAGCATTAAAGACTAATACAGTATGACACTTTCACAACTATTACACAGATTCATTAAAATCAGTCCTTTGTCTCATGTACGTGCTCCAACTTCAACGCTTTAAAGTCAACTAAAGTAGTAAAGACAAAAACATAGGTAAGTCATAAGCAGAGCCGCCTTTGTCAAAGGAATGCCGACAATCGACATATTAATTGCAACTTTAATTTTATTTTTGGTAATTTTAGGCCTTTTAATATTAAAAAAAATTGAAGTAATAATAGTTCAAATACCTAAATATTTTATAAATATTATTATTTTCCTTAAGGGGCCGGCGATCGACAAATTGCTAATAAAAACGTAGGTAATAGGTACGAAAATCATTTTCAAGTTAAGCATATTTTCACCTTGTTATGCTGTTATTCGGATAGTATTAATCTAGGTTTCAAATATTTTTTAATTGCAAAATACTAATTTATAACG
The DNA here is from genome assembly GCA_905231865.2 of Boloria selene. Classification (NCBI taxonomy): domain Eukaryota; kingdom Metazoa; phylum Arthropoda; class Insecta; order Lepidoptera; family Nymphalidae; genus Boloria; species Boloria selene. The sequence goes on from HG993133.1 coordinate 9,125,836, forward strand.
ATTTGTAAAGTAATTGAATTTCTCACATTTTTACAGTATAAATACGATGTTATAATCTCATATGTTCTATATTAAAAAAGTTGATATTTTTAATATCGTTTGTTTTAAACATGGCTTACTATATTGTTAAATAATACAATATAAACTAACTAAAACTATTGTAAAAGCATTGAGTTTTAAATAATTTAATTCATCATTTTTGTTTATTCTTATTCGAGTGAATTTGTTAAACTCATTAATACGAGTGAAAACAAGTTTGACTCGAGTTCGTTTGCACTCGAGTTGTCGAGGGAACTCAGCGGGCCGAATAGATCAGTTAAACGCTAAAATTAGTTATTATAAGAAATATTTAGTTGTAAGTTTACAGCAAAAGTCTAATTATTATCTAATTACTGATACTTAATCAAAAACAAATTGAATTTTTAAATAAGTGAAGTTCATTTTGAACTATAAAAACTGATAATTTCTTATTTGAAATTAAATTGTACTTTTACATGGAAACTTAATTAGTCGTAATACTTACATTTTATTTCATATACCTACCTATTTAAAATTTTTATATAATATAAACTAATCGAAAATCAGCTCGAGTGATAAATTCTGACTCGAGTTGTAAGGAATGTAAGTACTAAGTAGTAAGTAGTTCACTCGAATGGCTCGAGTCGTATCTATGGTATGACACGTCATAAAATAACCAATTACATATTTATGAAGTTATACATTTATTTCATTTCAATATAGTTTTAAATGCTATTGTCTTAGAGCATAATTTGGCGCACACGACTCGTGACAAAAATATTATACGGCTAGCACGAAATGTCGAGCGCGGCAGTTGTGGTCGTATTATATGCAATAAAAATAATTTTAAAAATTAACGCTTGCCTGAGGTATTATATATAATAGGCGATTTGATTATTAATTAATAATAGGGTATTTTTTCAGTTATCTAATATAACGAACACTCCTAATGACGGCACGCAATACACATTCTAACTACATATTCGCAAATGTTAAACGGCTAGTCATGCTTTCTCATCAAGTATTGCGATTTGCGCGGGAACAAGCGCGGCGCGGCGCGGGACGTATTGGTGTGTCGACGTAGTCTATAGCGAAACATGTAAATGTGTGCGTGAGCACGACGACTAGGACTAGTAGGTGAAAATATAACAAACGGCAAAACTATTTTTATAAGATATATTTATTCTTTAATTATAATCAAAAGAAAAGTAATGAGGATAAAGGTTACCTTTGGTATGCCATCAATTTCATTACTCTGTATGGATATTTAATTGCAACAATTAAAATATTTTCGAAAAACGAATGTGATTTCGTTTTGTTCTATAAGCATGGTTACATTTAATCGTTATATCGTATTATTTTTTAAATCTCTTATATTCTCTTCTCTCTTTTTAGATCTTTGAATCGATAATAATTGTAGGAAGGCACCGTAAAGAAATATTCTAGGTATTTGATTTGCGCACGGAATTTTATTTTAATAAAAATCAAAGTTAAATTACAATCTTTTATCTAACTTGCAAATTGCAATGTGTGTTTGTTGGGATGGAATATTGTGACTCAATTTTGAATGAAAAGCGCTTGCATTTTTAACAATTTTAATTTAAAGAAAATAATAACAGCGCTGCAGCGCTTTAAGCGCTTACAGCGCTTGCATTTTTAACAAATTTCACCGCAACTAAATAACTAGCACTTAACTTAAAAATAACAGCGCTGCAGCTCTTTTATCATCAAAGAGGACTTTGTCACCTTCCAAACAAAAACTTACATCAAAATCGGACAATGGATTACGGAGTAATAGCTAAAAATAGAAGACAAGTTAAAAAATTGGGTGCGGCTCCTAAAGCCCTTTTACCTGACACCAATATTATAAAAATCCGTTGAGTAGTTTAGGAGTAATACACGATTTTGTCCAAGGGGGTGAGGTAAAATTGGGGGGGGGGGGGGTCGGTTTTCGTGGGAAGATTGGCGGGGTCGAGTTTTGGGAAGGTGTTAGAATTGGAGTGGGGGGTGCACGTGCTGAATTTGAAATTTTTGAAGTAAAGGTAGGGGGGGGGGGGTATTGGTAAGGGTATACTCTACGATCACGATTGAAAGATATGAATTAAAAGAAACATATTTTTTCGAAAAACAGGTAACGGGTTCGATTCCCGTTCCAGATTATACCTATACACACAATATGAAATAATAATTCTTATATCTAAACTTAATATTTAAAACTGAAAACTTCTCAAGTCTTAATTTTTCAAGTAAAATAAATAAGATAATAATCCTATGTCTTGGCACTTTTAGCTCCTCCCATCAACTAATATGAAAAATATTGTACAAATTTTGTTCGTTGAATTTTATTATTCATATTATTTTCTATACAAAATCTCGGTTTTATAAAAAAAAATTAATTATACTAATTTTACTGATTTAGTTTAATTAATTACTTATTCTACTACTACTTTTTTTAATTTTAATTTTTTAACAAAATTGACTTTATTTAATATAAAAGTTACAAGGATATCCAAAGAATCTAATATGTATGTCGATATCTGTAAAATATTTACGTAAACAATTTTTAAACTATAATTTTACATGTCATTTTAGTACCTTAACTTATATCTAGTCCGATATCTCCGGATCCACTGAACGGATTTGAGTGCTGTTTTCTTCTCTGGAAAGAAGAAGAGTTGCTCCGTTGGGTCTAATAAGTTCCAGGGTGGGGCATCGATCTAGATTCTTAGTTATTTAGGTCCAAAGTTAGGTTTCAATTTTCAAAATTTTGTATGTTAGATAACTCCGAAACTACTGGAGCTATTTTGATGGGATTTCGCTTTTTGTGATCCTATTGTTATGGGTTTTCCTCTGATGTCTGTCGTGACCGTCTAAGTTTACCGACGGCGAAAAGAGCAATTTTGCTGGAATTGTTTTTTTTGCCTTTTTAGCGCACTTAGTGGAGTCCAAAAAATTCAGTTTTTTGGTCATAGGTGGAGGTCAATGAGCGCTTTAGAATGCACTATTTAGAAGCATATGTCGTAGATCTTAATCGAGCAGCGTCCACGAAAAACAAAATCGGTCACTCACAAAATTACAGTTTTTATGCCAAATTAGGTTCAAATTGTTCGATTTTGAAGATTTAAAATAGTCTGTGCTATTCACTGTCACTTTTTACACCTATATAGTCACTTTAAAGTTTTAAAATCGTCACTTTTTCCACTTTTTATGAAACGGTTGGTTTTGGCGGGAATCCATTTTTCGAGAAAAGAAAATGAATTGCTTGTGAGGTATTATGTTATACGGTTCCGTTGGTGATATTAAACTTAACATAAATTTAACTAAAGTAACAGCAACAGTAAATTAGAAAAATGTAATTCAACCGGGATTCGAACCCACGACCTCTAATGGCTCTGTGGGCCACCCTATAAGCGCGTAAATTTTTCTGCCTCGTGTCTCACAATCACGATTTTACACAAGCTATTCTTTCTCTTCTACATATTTATTTTTTAAATTAACATGATTAGTAAATAAAATAATAATTTATTGTAATAATCTTTTTTTAAAATAACAACGCCTACAAGAAGTCAAAATCAATAAAAATGTATTTCTTGCTTAAATCCTTCTTCATAGAAATGCCGCGATAAGACGTAGTAGGTATAATTGTGGCTTACCGTTTTTGTGTATCATTCATGTCTTTGGATTGTAATTCATCGATTTATTAAAATTAGCCCTTTTACATATTCTTATGTGCGTGCACGCACTTCAAAACTTTTAAGTCAACTGAAGAAAAGAAATAGAAATTAGAAAAACATTTTTAAGGATGTTCTTTATATTTTAACATAATTTTTATTACATATAATACGACCACAACAAAGAGAATGTAATCAATATGGACCACAACTACCGCGCTTGACACTTTGTGCTAGCCGTATAGTATTGTTGTTACGAGTCAAATTATGCTCTAAGACAATAGCATTTAATACTATGTTGGAATGAAATAAATATATTACGTATTAAATTATAGGTATTTTTTTTCTTTTTAAGATATTTGTCCGCCAAATTATGCTCTAAAACATTCATTTTTAAAACTATATTGAAATGAAATAAATGTCGTGCTAACCGTGTAATATTTTCGTCACGAGTTGTGTGCGCCAAATTATGCTCTAAGGCAATAGCATTTAAAACTATATTGAAATGAAATAAATGTCGTACTAACCGTGTAATATTTTTGTCACGAGTTCTGTGCGCCAAATTATACTTTAATACAAAAGCGTTTAAAACTATACTAACTATACTAACTTGAAATAAATATATAATTTATGTACATATTTGGTTATTTTGTTCCTAATATAATATTTGTTTGTATTATACGTTACGTTAGATTGTTTTTAAAATAATATTAGTGCGGTTTACTCGCTTGAATTGTTTATCAATATAAAGAACACTCCTTAAAAAACATAAACCGCGTTCGCCAAAGAAATGCCGACATAGGGGTCAAGGACATAGCAAGTGTGACTACCGTAGTTGCGGCGGTAATTGTATTGCTTTACTTAATTGCTACTTTAATATTATTATTGATATTTTTAGGCCTTTTAATATAAAAATCATATTATTGATGTTTTAAAATATTGACGTAATAATAGTTTAAATTAAAATATTTTATGAAAAGCTTTATTAAATATAATGTCAGAAACGTAATAAGAACATATAATTTCATCTTTTTTGAAGTCGGTTAAAAGTATTGTCTGAACACTACTTGTGAAATATGAGCTAACAAATATATTAAACACAAAACGCGCATGCCGCTCCGCCTTTACCCGTGCACCCAGAGTGGCCCCCTCAGTAGTCAGTGAGACACAATAAAATCGACAAAGTAAATGCGAAATATACGTAGTTTACAAATATTATAAACACGGAAACGCACCCCCGCACCACCCCGCTCCGCCTTTACCCGTCAACCCAGTGCGGCCCCATAATTCGTAAGTGGGACACAATAAAATCGATAAATTAAAAGCAAAATATACGCGGCTCGCGAGCACCCTCCAAATTTCGCGCGGCCGATGGCTGAACTACGATATTCGCCAAAAATCACCCTAGGAATAAATTTGTGTCCGAGCCAAGTTTCCGCCCGTGCACCCAGAGTGGCCCCCTCAGTAGTCAGTGAGACACAATAAAATCGACAAATTAAAATCGAAATATACGTAGTTTACAAATATTATAAACACGGAAACGCACCCCCGCACCACCCCGCTCCGCCTTTACCCGTCAACCCAGTGCGGCCCCATAATTCGTAAGTGGGACACAATAAAATCGATAAATTAAAAGCGAAATATACGGGGCAAAATATACGCGGCTCGCGAGCACCCTCCAAATTTCGCGCGGCCGATGGCTGAACTACGATATTCGCCAAAAATCACCCTACGAAGAAATTTGTCTCCAAGCCAATTTTTCGCCCAGTCATTTCAAACATCGAAACAAACCTTTGGACAAAAAATCAGGGTTGGTTAATATTGTATCCGGAATACGGATACAATAGGCCGGTGGATACAAGAGCGCAGCCAAATTTCCCCATACTTGGGACAAGATGATTCGCAAGATTTATATATATATATATATATATATATATATATATATATATATATATATATATATATATATATATATATATATATATATATATATATATATATATATATATATATATATATATGTTTATCAGACTTTATTAGGTCTTATCTCCCGGGTCAAGATCATCGTATCTACAGCGTCACCATGTTTTGCTGACAAATCCACTTACAAACTATCAATATAACAATTGTCATCCACTACTTCACACATGTCATTCAGTTTAAATGGTAGTTAAATAATATGAAGATTTTTACAAGTTTTGTTATTATAATGTGTCAAAGGTGCGCGCTCCTCCTTGAACTTCCTCCCGATCTATGTGATTGTGGTTTGCTACTTACGTCTTCAGTTATACAATTTATTCCGTAAGTTTAAATGTTTTAACTTTATTTATACAAGTATTTCTGTTTTGTTTGATTTAGGCGAACTTTATTTGGTTCGAATATAATCTTGAAGCGATACTATAAACTACATTTCATAGATCCATTCATTTAGAATACATTTATATAAACTTTATGTCCCCTTTGAATCTCTTGCACATATTTCCAATATATAAACTACTAATTTTATTAACTAGCGACTCACCCTCGCTTCGCTTAGGTTATTATGGAAAAGATAGACTATACATTATATTATAAATATATAGTTATGACGAGATCCGGAGGTCGTGGGTTCAAACCAAGTTGGGTTAGGCAAATTTTAATTACTGCGGTTCTTATTAAGATCTTTTCGGTAGTTGCCCGTGCTTCGGTGAGCATTTAATGCCGTTGTCAGTCCAGCGCGCTGCAGCGTGGCGCTTTTTAGCAAGGCGCTCTCTAGCGCGGCGCACTTAGCTCTTACCGATCGTGTCTAAGACTTTAACATTGAACTTGTGTCTGCGCGTACATTTGTGCCCGATACTATATTAGAATCAGTTTTACTATTACATTTTACGTTTTATATTATCACGTTATATATTAGTCTCGGTGAGATTGGCCGGCCGCCGTGTTCAAAATCGATCTACATTATTGATATCGGTATTAGAATGTGTCTCTGTGTGTCTATTTTTCATCTTAATAAGCGGCGGATAATAGTATAATTGTAACCAATCAAGCAATTATGTCAGATAATAATACAAGTGCAATAAGTTACTAGGAATGCTAGTTATAGTAAAATGTTTAAAGTAAACTTATTAATAGTTATGTCTATGCTTATTTCTCATCGTGTGAGTCTAAGTACTGAGTATAAGCCTATCATATATAAGTATAAGCAAAAATATATAAAATACCTACATATAAAAAGATAAGTAATCTTAAAAATCGTCATAAACGTCATAACTTGTCAGAGCGGAAGTGTTTGACTGATCATATGAGTCAACTTATAGGTACTTTATTACTATAAACAACTAAAACACTAATAATCCATTGTTTTCAGTTTTATATAGTTGAAGCGAAGTGAAGGGTAATAGCATTGACTAAAAGTTATTGATAGGTATCAATAATAATCTAATAAATACAGAATTACAAAAAAACTAGTGATAGGTATATAAAAACTTCTAAAACTCTATAGTTTATTCGTTTATTCGCGAAACAAAAAGTTAAGTAAAAAACAAGTAAGTTAAGTTTTTTGATAAAACTTTAGTAGTGCATGGTGTGGCATTGGCGATGTTGGGTTGCTCCAGGTACTTCTCTGATAATAGAGTGGACTGTAGAGCAACCCCTTGGCTGTATAGTCGGTTTCGGCAGACAGGTCCGTCAAAGCGTCTTTGTTGAATGGGTTTAGTGGGCTTGGGTTTTAGTACGTAGTACTGGCTTGCCGGTAAGCCCTATATAACCACTTGTTTTCTACATGTGGTATGCAAAAATATATTAACCAAGATTAACAAAAACAATATTATTGGAACTAACTAAAAATTAATTTCATCATGAATAAAAGTGTTATGTGAATTCGGCTTAAGACTAGTTTTTGAGTTATTTGAAATTATATCTTGTATACCATTACAGGGAGGTGGCGCAGGCTTGGGAGTGCCGCATTGGCCCGCCCGACCTGCCGGCGCCCGCCCACCGAGTACAAAACCTCTTCAACGATATAGAATTATATCCAACTAAATCCCAGGGTGAGTTTATTATAGACTAGATACTAGATACTATTATGAATATTATCTATCAAGAAAAATTATTAAAAGTACTTTGGCTATAATTCAAAACAAAATTAATTTTTCGCTAGCGTTTTTAAGTTTTAGCAGAGTTTTTTAAGGATGATTTAGAAATTGTATTTGTTATCATTTCTATAATTATTCAATTTAATTAATTCGAATGGTTTCATTAAGTCCTGTAAGTTACTATTTATACCGATGGAAAAAATTTCAAGTGGTTTCCAGGAGAGTTGTAAAAAGTTTACAAAGGGCGTGTCCGCGACCGTAGCATAAAACAAAAAGGTAACTACGTCATGTACTTATATTAAGATTATAATATCTTTATTAATTTGATTGTATTTTACGGTGGCCGTAGCAGAATTATCTAAATAGACGATTAAATTATTAAAAGACCTTAGCTTGAGAAAGTGTTGTAAGTAGATTTTAATCTAAAATATGAGTGTTGTAAATAAAATAAAACACTATTAGTTTTTATCCAAATTGGATATGTCGCTACGAAAATTATTTGCTTAATTGTTGCGATTATTTATACATACATGTTTGACGATTATGTTATTCTTGAACCATTCAGCAGCTCAGCTTGTATAATGTATACCCTTTATTTCATGTTCAGAGTAATACAAATTCACGTTACTGTTTGATAATATACTAGTAATCAATATCGTCCTTTTATCAAGCTTTGACGTAAACGATAGCGATAACGTGCAAGCTATTATTAGATCTTCCTCCAAAATATGTGGACATAGCACATTCCGAGATGTTTCAAATAACGAAAGCTAGCAAAAAGTTGAATGTTATGTGATTTTTTACACCATGTACCTACTTAATATTAAAATGTCTCTTAAGTAAAAAACACTTTACTATAACACTGCTCTTACTTGTAAGTTGATTACTGACATGCCCGGTAAAGGTACGTCCGCTTATGTGTCTCGTCCATTAGTTTATTCGTTCATGCTTAAAACGTACATATTATGCTATCGCGGACCTTTTTTTAAAACATTTACAGGGGAATAATTCCGTCACACATTATTTTTGCATAACTTTACCCGTTCACGCAGCGCACGCTACGGAAGCTCTCAAAAGAAATACATATTTAATATTTTATATAATCTATACTAATATTATAAACGCGAAAGTTTGTAAGTATGGATGTATGGATGTATGGATGTTTGTTACTCTTTCACGTAATAACTACTGAATGGATTTTAATGAAACTTTACAATAATATAGCTTATACATCAGAATATCACATAGGCTACAATTTATAAAGATATTGTGTGAATTGTCCAAAATATGACGATAAGTATCAAGTAAGTAGTAAAAAATCTACCATCTGCGAGCTATTCTGGCGTGCGCTGCCAAAACCGCTAGAGTTATACATATGTAATGTATGATGGAAATGTTTATCTTAACAAGCGACTCACCCTCACTTCGCTCGGGATCGTCCCTAGATTTAGCGCGAGCGATGCCGCGGGTTCCACTAGTATTTAATATATTAGGAATATTTATATAGTCTAATAATAGCCATCCTCGATAAACGAACTATCCAGCACAAAAATATTTATTCAAATCGAACAAGTAGTTCCTGAGATCAGCGCGTTCAACCAAATAAAGAAACAAACAAACATACAAACAAACTCTCAGATTTATAATATTAGTATATATAATTATAGTATAGATATTATAGATTAACTTGTATTCTTTTAATATTGAAAAATTTATATCTAGACAGAGTATTATTATTATTATTTATAACTGGGATTGGTGCCGAGGTCGGCCCTTGCTACGTCGACCAGTGTTGATTGTAGCTCCCTTAAGGTGAATTTAAAGTTCTCCGCTTAGTCCTGTTGCTTCCAGGAACTTCCAGATTTTCTGAGCGGAGAGCTTCTGTATCTCTTCCGGTTGCATGATATGCTGCCCTAGAAAGATACTTCTGCGGTGCATGAGTGGTCCGCAAGAGCAGAGGATGTGCATAGCAGATTCCTCTGACTCATGGCATAGTCTGCACATTGCGGACTGACTTAGGCCAAGGGTAAACATATGTTTATTGAGTTTGCAGTGGCCAGTGAGTATTCTGGTTACCGCACTAGTTTTATACTTGTTGAGTTGAAGCAACTCTTTTGTAAAGGTTTTGCGATATCCCTTAATTAGCGCTTTGGAGTGAGTTTGTCCAGAGGTGGATTGCCACTCTTTAAGTGCTTTGAGATTGCAGTCATATTTGAGAATTGAATAGGCATGTTGTTTGGCAATGCCACAAAATGGCTTGGGGCCACATTGTGGGGTTTCAGCGCCCGACCTTGCCAATTCATCTGCCTTTTCATTCCCATCTATACCTGAATGACCCGAGACCCATCTGAGGATTACTCTGTTGGATGTACCCAGGACGTTCAGGTTGTCCATGCAGTTCTTAACCAGCTTAGAGTTGGTCTCAAGAGAATCTATAGCCAATAGTGCTGCTTAGCTATCTGAGTTGATGTAGATGTTTTGGTTTCTAAGCTTTCTCTCCAGAATGACTTCAGCACATTTATTGATGGCGAAGACTTCTGCTTGAAAGATGGTGGCCTCCTTACCTAGATTGACACTCATGTTAAATCTAGGCTTAAGGCCATAGATTCCGCACCCTACATCAGATCCTTTCTTGGATCCGTCCGTAAACCATACATGACTGCCCTTTTTGTGAGACTCTTGGCCGTTCAGCCACATGTCCCGGTTGGGAAGGTCTATTGTGTATTGTTTTGTAAAGTTGAACTCTGTGTTCATGCCATCTGCTGGCATTTTTAGAGTATTGTGTTCGAATGTCGACTCTTTGAGTTTATTCATATATTGCGATTGCAACTTTACATTCGATTGTGTACAGAGCCTGTAGAGGCAGGATTTTGCTTCTTTTTGCACGTGCAGGTATAGCGGAGCTATGTTCAACAATGCATTTAGAGCGTCTCCTGGTGCCGAATGGAAGGCTCCTGTAATGATTAGACATGCCATCCGTTGTACACTGTCTAGTTTACTCATTGTTGTCTTTTGTTTGGTTTTGTTACACCATACTACTGAGGCGTATGTTATAACCGGCCTTACCACTGCGGTGTACATCCAGAGAGCCATTTTGGGTTTTAGGCCCCACTTGGCTCCAGCCATTCGACAACATATGCAGAGGGCCATTTTGGCTTTTTGTATAATGTTGTTGAGGTGAGAGTTCCAAGTCAACTTTTGATCGATAGTGACTCCAAGGTACTTTACCTCATTAGATAGGTTAAGGGTTTTGCCATTTAGTCTGAGTTCGGTCAGCCTTTCAAGCTTCCTTTTCCTAGTGAAGGGTACAATTACTGTTTTATCGGCGTTTATTGATAAATTATTTTCTCTGCACCACCTACTTATGGTGTTGAGAGCTCCTTGTAACCTGGTGGAAATTGTGTTGAGGCAGGGACCTCTTACTATTACAACAAGGTCGTCTGCATAGCCCTGTGTATCATAGTCGAGATCCGCCATGATAACAAGCAGCAGGTCTACAGCTAGTGTCCATAATAGGGGTGAAAGTACTCCTACTTGTGGACAACCTCTGGTAGTATAGAAGTTGTGCGAGTGTTTGTTGAGCGTAACATTTGCACGTCGGTTGGAGAGCATATATTCAACCCATCTGGTGGTTGTGTCATCAACACCTTTTGCGCTTAGCCCTTTAAAAATGGTTGCTGTAGGTGTGTTGTCAAAGGCTCCCTCAATGTCTAAAAATGCACATAGAGCGGTCTGCTTATCCTCTAGGGAACTTTCTGCCTTGTCGATCAGAGCTACTAAGGCAGATTCTGTAGATTTACCCTTTTGGTAGGCATGTTGGTTGTGGGAGAGTGGTCTAGCCACAAGGTACCTTGTTCTAATGTGCTGATCGATTACTTTTTCCATTGTTTTTAGTAGGAACGAAGTAAGACTAATAGGCCTGAAGGATTTGGGCTGAGAATAGTCACTTTTACCGATCTTCGGTATAAAGGTAACCTTCACCTTAGTCCATTGTTCTGGTATAATGCCCCAAGCAAAGCTTGCTCTAAAGAGTTTTACCAGATGTGGAATGAGGATATCCATGCCCTGTTGGAGAAGGGCTGGAAAAATGCCATCCTCCCCTGCTGATTTAAATGGTTTGAATTTATTCAGAGCCCATTTAATCTGGTTAGGCCTAAAAATAGTGTTGGCCATGTTCCAGTCATAACTATTGGCCCTGTGGAAATTGTATTCCTTAGGGATTAAATCGGTGTCGGAGACAGGGTACGATCCTGGGAAATGGGTTGCTCTTAAAAGTTCCAGCGTTTCCATCTCTGTGGTCGTGAAAGAGTTGTCTGGCTTTTTTAAAAAGCCGAGAAAGATATTTGGTGTCTTGGCGAGGACTTTGTGGATTCTCGCACCTTTATGTGTTTGGGCGATATTCTCACAAAATCGTCTCCAAGACGCCCAGACAGAGTATAACAATTAAGTTTGTAACATTTAAAACACCGTAAATTTTTTACAAAAAATCAAACAATATTTATTATTAATATTTAAAATGTCATTGAAGTATTTTATCGACTACGTTCAAGCACTAGCATTAGAGTGAATTTTGATGTATTGTGTCAATTCTTTGTGTGCGTTATACTTCAATTGGTTGAACGTGTTTTCATGCATTTGTATTTTATGACTGGTCCATTAGTTTATTCGTCCATGGTTTTAAGGTTTACTCGCTATAATAACCTTTTTTATGGTAATATTTTTCTTTAAGATAATGCTTTGTTTGTCCTTCTTCCTTACCTAAAAAAATAAGTTACTTATTTAAGAGTCTTTAATTTTGATCAAAATTACTCTTGGCATCATATAATTTCAATGAATATCTTTCGAGATATCATAGTTTGAACATAACTCCGCAACAAAATAATGATGATCGCACATCGTACGACAAGACTAGCCGTAGCGAAGGGGAAGGGACGCCGGTAGCTCTGCGAGGTACACAGCGCGACTTGTTAAGGATTTGGTTTCCAACTTTAAACCGCAGGCGAAGTTGCGGGAAAGGCTAGTGTAAATATAAAGTGAACGTAATCATTGAACTTTGGTAAGAAACTAAAGTTCACCTACACGTGAGTGTCACTCCCACTACATTTGTGGTTTGAAACCATAGTGCTTGAAACTTTATAATTATTTAATAATTTAAAAATAAGGTATGGCTCTACATACGAATTGTGTTATACCTACGAGAGGTTAAAAATTAGCTCCATTTTGACAAAATTCTAAAGGGAGGGAAATACTTAGTATTAGGTATTTTCTGCACTTTCTTAGAATATACGTAGGTTGTTTGAGATAGAGCCATAGCGTCACTGTTATCGCACTTGGATAATGGATTCGATATAATTATATCACGCAAGAAAGCAGCCTGAGACTGGTAAATCCCAAGTCTACAATTTCTGTCAAAATGTCTAAATGTCAAACCTTATCTAAGTTTCCGAGAATGAAATTTTTCATAGTAAATTTTTGTCAATGTTGATAAATAATCGGTTATAGTAGCTAAGTGATGGACCTTGACGATTTAGGCCAGGGCCGCACCGCAGGCAACACGCTTGGAGGCTAGCTTAGTTCTCGAGACGCTTCAATACATAGTGGCCATACTGCCTGGCTACAAAAGCTCGTGTCTGGTGATTTAAAGTGTGGTTAAAGACGTATATTATTTTGTTGTGTTAAAATATCTCTCTCAAAATTGTCTAAAAAATTGTTTCTTAACTGTCTAGTAACTATCCTCAAATTTACTTCACTGAACCAAAGGTATCAAACATGTTGCTTACATGATATTATCATGTTGAGATCCACTGAAAGAGATTCGAAATAATCGAAAAATATTAATATATTAATAATTAATTATTATAATAATTCGAAATAAACAGAGACTAGCATCAATTCTTCCATGATGAATCTCAGTAATCCAAGCAAATAACCAACATGTCGGTTCTCGTGATTAACCGCTAGGCTATTATCGAATCGCCACACGGCGAGTGGTGCGACCGTGAACATAGAGTGCCTTGTGTTGGTTCACTAGGATGAGCCATCGAAGCTCTTAGCTAACCTCTTGCCGCTAAGCGTGCCACTTGCGGTGCGGCCTTGGCCTTAGATCTTTATCTTACAATTTTGTATTACTTTTTTTATTAATTAATAATGATATTATGCTGTGTAACATTTAATTCTTTACTATCGATTCGCCTTCGCTTCGATCGGGCTCGTCCCTATATTGAGCGCGATCGAAGCCGCGGGTTCCGTTAGTAAATGTATGCATAAACTTGACAAATTATAAACTAAAACCTTCCTCTTGAATCACTCTATCTATTAAAACAACCGCATCAAAATCCGTTGTGTAGTTTTAAAGATCTAAGCATACATAGGGACAGAGAGACAGCGAGGCGACTTGTTTTATACTATGTAGTGATAATAAAACATATAGGAACTTAAATATAAATTAAAATGAGAACAAGATATGAAAAAGAACGTCTGATATTATACATATTATCATATACTCGTTTACTTAGAATAATAACGTATTCTAGACTCGTATATAATTCCTAAGCTCATTAATTAACTAACACTAGCCCACAACCTGAGCATTTTGTGGTACAATTTACTGAAACAGTATCACGCCTATAGATTTGTGCTTTGACATAATAATTTACCTCCATATGTAGATGTCAATAAATATAATTTTACAACTATTAAAAAATAAACATTAACAACTGAAAAATTTTTACCTGTTAGAAAAGCTACTCGAGCCCTCACAAAGCTCAGCTTTTAACTAGTAATAATAATAGTTAGCAATAGAACATTCAATACTATTTCCTAATAATATCTATATATTAATACATAAAGCAAAAACCGTTTATCGAGGAAGGCTATAGGCTATACTATATCACGCTACGACCAATACGAGCGGAGCATCAATAAAAAATGTTGCAAAAACGGGAAGGGAGGGCGTTAGTTCTGCGAGATACGCGCGACCCAAAAAGAATTTGGTTTCCGGTCTTTAGAACGCGTGTGAATTTATTTTTTTAATTATGCATAAAAAATACATTAAATCTAACTAAATGTGTGACAGTGATAAATTATTACCAGGAGTCAATATTTAGGATATTTTTTGGCTTAAGACTCAATGTGTCAAGTTAGGCAAAGTACAAGAAAATAGTTTTTTGTTAAATGAATAATTCCCTCTCATTGTATTTATTTTTTTCAAAACCAACACAATACATATACGTATTAAATACATCTATTAGTTCAATTTTCGTCGGCTGATGCTATCATAAACTACTTGAAATAACTGGGCATTGCACGTCATATGAAACAATTTACGAACATGTGTATGGGGTTACGCCCCGTTCTTAACTTGTTGTGACTCATAAATCACGGGGATCACTCAATGTATACACTTATAAATTATGATTGCAACGTCTTCTAACAAATGTTTACTACATGTGTACAAATTACAATGTACATACATAGTTAGTGATATTTATTGATTTATCCGTGTCTTCATACGTTATGTTTTCTTTTATTATAGGTAGGTACAGACCGTACCACGAAAGATGAGACTTGAAATTAATAATTATACATAACTCTTACTAACACTACTTACCGGCGAAAATCCCCCCCTACTGACACTCGTCAAGTCTCATCTTTCGTGGCACGTATTTATACGTACCGTCAAATATTTTTGTGTAATTTTTACTTACGTAATAATATATTATACATTATAACGACTGCAAAAAATGTTTTGTATTTTAAAAAAAGTCTTGAAAATAAATCCAATAATAAATTTTGCGGTCTCTACAATAACTAAGCGTTGTCTGCACGGAACCCTAAAAGTGTTTAACTCGATTGCCGTTATCACCGACAGATACCATTTTCGCTTACCGGTGTATGAAGTCGTTGCTAATTTGCGATAAAAAGGTATTTCAATTCTCTAAGGCTTATACATATTATAAAAAATTACCACGGGTGTTGATTGTACTCGCATCATCAGTCGTTGAAGATTATGGCAAATACTGAGTACTGCTGAGAAGACTTTATCATGTTTATTAATTTTTGTTATAGTTGCTGATTACAAAGTAACAATTCAAGACAAATTGTGTTGTTAATTAAAATAAATGGCTATTGTCTTTTATAGCCTCTTTCTTGAATATCGTTTATCCAAAATAACTACAGTGTTACAGTATTTAAAAACGCTTGGGATTATCATTATTTTGTTTAGATTATTTCACTATACCACTTATACTATCTTCTGCCAAAGCTGCTTCGGTAGTATGTACAGCCGTACATCCAGAGGGCCTGGGTTCGAGTCCAAGTTTAGTTACTGAGTCTTTTTGTTTTGTAAATTGTAAGCCTCAGTAACCCTCAAGTTAGGAAGCTGGCGGCGGTGTGTCAGATCCCATACCATCGGAGAGCACGTAAAAACGTCGATCCTACGCTGCAACTTTTACTGTTCGTGTCAAGTAGTCGTCCATCAGAAGTATAATAGTGACAAGAATAGAGAGTTCACTTGTGTCTGTGTACACTTGTGTACTATATGTTCGCGCAGTTGACTAGTCTCAATGAGATTAGCCGTTGTGGCCTGAATTGATTGGGAGGACATTATTATTTTTACAAAATCTAATTTAGGAATATAATAAAAAAAATACGTTTCATTAACTGAATAAGCGGTGATTTGGTTGTTTACGTATGTGTGTTTACACCAGGTGTTGCGCAGGAATGATCTCATCTATTGCTCACTTCAATAACATCAATGACTAGTAGTAGTGAAACATAAATAAGGGATAAGTAGAAAAGCGCACAAATGCCACAATTATATTTAATTATTTTGATTTATATTTCAAACTCCATTACGTTTTACTATAAAATAGCACTAAAATTAACTTACATGTTTAACTAGTATGCGCACCCACGAAACCCAACTGTTTAGTCGGGCCAGTGTGCGCGTAGCTATAGCCGTAGACAAACCCGACCATACTATCGGCCAATCGAAAGTCCGCTGTTTGCGGGGGCTCTTATATCTATTCCATAATAACTGTTAAAACGTACCTAGGGACGAAATCCAAGCGAAGCCAGAGTCAATCGCCAGTTTATAATATTTCTAAACTTACGAATCCAAAAAAAATCACAAATATGGACATGTAAATTCACAATAATTGTATATTATTACTAGCTGATACCCGCGACTTCGTCCGCGTTGCTTGAAATATTAACAAAGTTTTCCGCAGGCGCTACGCCGCTTGCCCCACTACTCCGCGAGAAGGAAACATACATACTGCATCACTGAACACGCAGTACATATACAAATCGTTTTTTCTTGAAACTTTAATAAATTTTTATTAAATGAAGATATCGCAATCTTTTTTTATATAAGGGCCAAGTGTCTAAAAAATAAAACTTAGAAAGTTTTTTCATTTAAATCTATCCAGTACTTTTTCCGTGATGCGCGCACAACTGCAGACCTCTATCATTTTATTTATATAGATTATTAGGTTATATAAAAACAAATGAAATTAATTAAATAAAAAAAAAAACAATTGACTTTAACCTTTTCTATTAAAACAGTAAAAAAATAATCATTTGGAGTCTGTAGAAGTTACAGTTTGGAAACATAAATTTAACATTCTCACACCCACCCCCGCAATCCCTATTGGAAATAGAATTTCGTAAAATCCTATTTGAGATGATTTCTGCATGACAAATAAAAGATTACTACCAAATTTAAAGTCTATAGAGGTTACAGTTTGGAAATAGAAATTTCACATTTTAACACCCACTACCGCAATCTTTTTCGGCGGTGGGTTGTTCTTAAATCCGCTCTTAAATCATTTCTGCATCACATATAGACGACTCTAGCTAAATTTGGAGTTACGGCTTAAAAAATAAAAATTTTCATTCTTAAACCACCCCTGCAACCCCCAGTGGGGTAAGCTACCGTAAAATTCGTTCATAGACTATTTCTACATCTCTTATAGAAGATTCCTACCAAATTTGGAATTTATAGGAGCTATAGTTTAAAAACGGGAATTGTTCATTGTTAACGGACCCGCAATCCCCTTTGGGGGATGAATTTCTTAAAATCCGTTTTTAGTTGACCTCTACATAACGAAAGTAATATTCCTACCAAGTTTCACATTTCTAAGTCGATATCTATTCTATTCTATTCTATCATCGAAATTTTTAACGTTTTAGCAGACTTTTTTAAAATTTTCTTACATATAAACATTCTCCTGACAATTCTGAAGACAACAAAAAAAAAATTAACCCAATCGGTCCAGCCGTTCTCAAGTGATACTCGATCATAGATACGGCATTTTATTTTTATCAAAAAATGAGAGTGGGTGTGCAGGGGTGCGTGGGAGTTGGTGGGTGGATGCGTGGAAGTTTGTAAGTAGTTTCTTAGCTGAATGTAAAAGAACATTATCCGTTTAGTAAACTCCGTTGAAATCCATGAAAACAAAAGAATCAAAAGAAAACGCTTGTCTTTTGTTTTTATTAGCGGGATAAATGTTCATAAAAGTAAAACAGCAATAAAAAAATGAAGGAACATTAGAATTCAAAAAATAAATAGCCATAAACCATCTAGGAAAAATTTCGCATCGAATGGTGGTAGTTTCATGTCTATACGATCAGTGGTTTAGGCGTGATTGAGCCTCAAACGAACACCATTTTCATTATATATATATAGATTTTTTCAGTAAATGCGAAATTAAGTTGATATTTAGTAATTCGTGCTGAAGATAATATACAATTTCAACTATGGAATTTACCCTTATTTTAATATCTTTAACAGACAATTTGTTTTTGTACAGCCAAATATGAAATAACATTCATTCATAAACTCTTCATTCTTCTAAATCTACACATGTCATTTGTAAAGATTGCTTAGAAAAAAATTATCTATATAAAAATATATCTAATATAGCTATAATTCAATATATCTACATGTAGCTAGACTTGGTTTAAAAATATAAATTACATAATAAACGTATGTCACTACTACACATGTTATGGTGATTTTATTGTTTACTATTATGTGCACAAATGAAAAAGTGACACAATATAATATTATGACACATTAAAATCCTATTCCTATTTGCCGCTACAATATGTTAACATTTAAACTACTTCCAAATACTAATGGTTAAATAACTTATTATTTTTTTACATACATAGATATTATTGTAAATGAAATAAGAGTCTTGAACAGATAGTAAAATTATGACTGAAGTAAATTGTATGTAACAAACGTAATATAATAGTATAAAGAGAATAAAGTAAGGCAACTTCGGCCCAATCCGCGATATAATTACCTGTCATAGTTACCATAGTTGCCTGTCACAAGGTTGTCATTGTAATTAAATTTTAATTCAGTGCTCAGAAATTGGCATTGGGCCGGGAAGTGTGTTATTAAAAAATATTTATTATTTATATACATTTAAGAATGTAAAACATTTTGTTTCTACATGTTTATGATTATTTTTATTAGGCCTGTAGTTACTTGCTTAACTGATATATCAGTAGAAAATAGTATTAAAAATGTTTGTTTGTTAGATTTATCTCGAAATTTATTTGTGTAAATAAATAAAATAAATCCTTTAATTTCTTGCTTATACAAAAACATAAATATGCTATAAGTAACAATTAAAAAAAATTAAAAGTATAATATATTAATAAAATCATATCACATCCGATTAAAATAATAAACTAATACAACAAAAATAAAAGTACCAACATAAGTATTTCATCATCAAGTGTAAATTATATGCTATAGTTTGTCCATTTTATTAATGGTTTTTTGACAGCTCACGCCCACAAAGTTTCGTATTTAATGGTTAGCCATTAAAGTTAAAATGTCATACAAATAATATTGTACTTCATGGACGGGCACCGCCCCCTTACTGCTGTGTCACACATAACGATTACTACGATTGTGCTAAGATTACAAATAATCGGAAAAAATCTATGTTAATATTTAAATAAGGTGTAATATGTTATTTAATCAGGAAGACAACAAAATTTTAAGGTTGAAACCAATAAATGAAAACATTAACATTATGTAAAGTTTTACTTTCTTCTTATTATAATCATACAAATAAAACAACTAAAATAGTTTAATTCCTTTTATTAAAATGATTCGTCACAATCATCATTTATATTAATTTGTCCGATGAGGAGTCTTCAGTTATATTAATTATTAACTCTTGTGTGCATAAATTATCAAATGCATGTTCTTTATTCTGTGATTATCAAATGCAATGTCACGGTCCAAATCAGACATTATGATTCTCTTAGTTCTCTCCACCACACTTGATTTTTACGATAGTAATATTTATTTTCATATTAATAAATATAAAAATAAATATTATTTTATATTTAAAAAAATAAGAGATATCGATTATTACGTCCTTTTGACTATATATTGTCACTATAGCTTGTCAGTCGTCGAGCTGTCAAAAAACCATTAACAAAATGGACAAACTATAGCTATAAGTGATTTGTTTACCTTTTCTGTTCAGTAGGTAATCTGAACAAAGACAACTCTGGAATCGATGAAGAATTTAGACACCCAAACACACAGCAATAAGTTCTTCTACGAATATCACACAGTTTTCATATAGTGAAAAACCGTGACGCGCGAAACATGTGCGGCGTCAGCCTTGACTGGCGCACTGATATACGGTTCGAGATATTGTTTGAGTGTGCGTGCAACGTAAAGATACTATGACGCACACATCCAAGCCGCGCGCGGTGCGTTTGTATGAAGTTGCCTTACTTTGTCTATTCTTTATACTATGGTAATATGGCAGTTAAGCTGCCAGCAAAAACTATTACTACTTAGAGTCTATTTTTCTCGAATATATCATTATTACATCATAATTATAATTATGACGTCGGCATTTACCAAAGAGCTTTTTACAATTATTTTTTATCATTTTAATGACTACATAAAGCAGTCATTTGGAACTGTAATTGAAAGGTTTTCCTTTATTACTCAGTTCTATAATGGCTATATGACACACTACGTTCAAGGAAGGCAAGTTACATTAAAAGTTAAAATAAAAAATAATAATTTATTATAAGTGTAAAATATACAGATATACTGAAAAAAAAAATGCTCGTATAATAAATATAATACATATATATTATTTGTGGCATTGGACATTGGTACAGAACTAAGCATCATTAAAAAGTAGAATTTTGCTCTTATTAGGTTAATAATCTTGCATTTCATTAAGGAACTTTTTGCCGTAAAAAATATAAAAACTAAAAAAATAAATAAATAGAATTTAATAAAATCTTATAAATTATAACCATGTGAACCTTTCAGATACAATTTATTTCGCTGCTATTGTGGAATTTTATAAATTGGGCACATTTACTCGTCTCATTTCACGGTTTAGAATAAGGTTTCAAAAATTATTAGTATGCCATGAAATAGTAAAATCTGAATTTATGGAGTACATCACAAATAAAATTGTGAAACAGAGAATTAAACTTTTCAACTTACTTACATATTTTATTCTTTTTGTTACAGTTTTTGAAATGCTGGTCTGCGCGCGCCAGTGTGCAAGGCGAAAATCCCTCATACTTACGTTTGGAGAGTTTTGTGTTTTTGCCGCTGAACTTAGACGTTGTTCAAGACAAACAAGGCAGTGAGTATAATGTGTTAAGACTATACTAAGTAGTATAGTAATATAAAATTTAGAAAAAAAAAACATTTTGTTTAGTGTTAATATAATAAAATATAATAGTATGATGTTATGATTTCTATTATATGACTTCGGAGACCTAATATATACAAATAGTTTAATAACTTATTCATAACCGCAAATAATTATAACTACACGTTTCATTTAATTCGTTTCCGGCTGAGGTCATATTTGAATATATTTTTACAATAAACTTTAAAAGAATCTTTGTTATAGTAACATTCACGTAAGTTGAAGCAAGATTGTTTTCCTTACGTTTAGCCTTAATCTTTCATACCTATGTAGCAATTCACAGATTAAACTAATACTAGATATTATCATATTTACCTATATACCTAATATTGTTAATTACTCATTATTTTTTATTTGATAAATTTACTTTTAACTAACTTATTACAGAATTATTTAATATAATATTAGCGATTCACACTCTATGTTTTATAGGTTAGTATTGTTTAATTAGTGCAGAGATAAAAATTGTTCTCACACTAAAAAGTATCCTAAATAACCCGTCTGGGTTTTCCAGGCATCATAATAATAAATTTAATCAAAATTAGTTCAATGGTTTTCTCGTGGTGCGGAAGTGAGGAAAATTTTTAAAGACCATAGATTTGGCCTTAGTATCAATAATAATTAATGATTATCTCAATAAGATGTCAAGAAAATGTTTCATGTACAGATTCGATTCGTTTAAAACTTAATCTTTAAATTTGACTTGGTCATCAAGTGTACATAGTACAGGGCTTGTTCTGAAACGAATTAAGGCTCCTTAATGTCGTCAAAATTGTTGATGGTTATAACATGATTCTCTATATAATTTTAGATTCTATACTACCTTTTTATACAAATATTAAGGGTTTTTAATGTTGGGCGCATAGACTTTTGGCAGAATAACAAAAACAAAGGCGAGCTTCATATATTCCGTGTCTTGTAATAATGGCGTAATTAGTGTCCTTCTATGTCCGTTTCAAGTGCAACATGAATCAGTTTAATTCTGTCGATGACGGTCACAATGGGTCGCAAGTGCAACTGTTTGCGCTTATCCGGTCTACAACCGTGGTAGTTCAGATGCCTGCCACTGCCGGTACCGCGGACGCGAGCGTTGACCCTTGATTGTCACAGAAAATGTTGGTCATGCACTGAATCATCCCTCCGAGGACTTGCATTCTCATTTAGAATATCCTAGAACTCTAATGATCACGTCAAAGCGTCATATCATAGCTTTATTTACACGATACATACTTAACTATTGTTGTGCATACAGCTTATTTACAGAAGCATTTATTTACAGAGCCTCGAATAAGCCGGAATCACCCGTTTGGAGCCTGGAGAAAGAATTTCGAGACAAGGATACCATTTGCAAACATGTCAACGGTAAGAATTTCAGTTATAATAATAAATTATTTTAAAGTTTTAAATACATTAATTACTCTCTCACTATTCTCTATATAAAGTTGCTTCAGAATGAGTAACAGCATGTAGAGATGAGACGGCTCTCATCTGTTATAACTTTAGAACGAACTCTTAATGTACTCTTATTTTATCTCGCGGAAGGTCGATGGGATACAACGGAGATCCGCTAAACAAATCATAAAGTGAAATGACTAACTTTCCGCACGGTACCAATCCAGAAATACTTTACGACGGCATCCCCGTGCCTGTGCGGGCGGTGCGAGCGTAAGTTCACTGCCGCTGTGCCCACGCCCCATCTATCAATGACAGGGATGTTATTCAGTTTTCAAACAATGTTGTATTTTAATAATAAGTTATAATATAGTACAACATATAAAATCATAAAATTTATTTTTTGTAATATAATTTCAAATTATTAGTTTGTATAAAATATTATTTTATAACATAGTCCTATTCATAAAGACGTGTTAATATAAAATAACATCAATCTATCATGGATCGAGGTAATAATTGATTAATGCACCGTTTAATTGTCAGGTGGGCATTATATGGCGCGCTGTTAATGAATAGCGATTGAAGCACTTGTCGTTCACCTTAATCGATTTTATTATAACTGGCATTGCAGATTGTTCGAATACCATTATTTTGTCTAATCTAAGACGGCACTTTTTATGTTTGTGCTTAGAAATCTGTAAAGTATCTATTTATTTAAAGTTTGTTTGATTGATAACTTGATTTATAGATATTCCTAGTCAATAATTATTTTTAAAAATTTTGATTGACTTTTCAACGGAATTAAAAAAAGGAGGTTCCCAATTCGATTGTATTTTTAACATAAATCATATTATGGCATCAGAAAAATGAAACTCTTAACGTTTTAATAAGCTGGTATTAGCTGCTGTTTACAAATACATTTTCAGCTATGTAACGATGTATAATTGTAAATAAATCTCATTGTGATTGTCGTCAGGTCGGGTCTGATTTTACGCAGGTTATAGGTTATCTCACATCTCATCATCCTTAAGAATGGAACAAATGAACTACATGTTAAAATTAACATACATTATATTTAAAATTTAAATTCATTTTATACTAAGGGTTAGTAGTAGTTTTAATACGTATCGTTAAAAGGGTATAAATAGCCCTTTGTGAAATTAAAAGAATAATTTAAGAAATATATAATATACAGTAGCATAATAAAATTAAAATAAATATTTTCTGTAGCTGCAGTATTATCAGTATGTAACTGATACTGATCATAGAGATTCCGCAAATTGGCGTCATCTTGCGGGTGCATCTTTATTAATTTTACTAACATTCAAGTCAGGATCATAAAGTTGTGCGTTATTTATATACGTCCACGTGATACAAGAATTATAAAACTTTTGTTACGTTTTATATGACATACTTAAAAACATAATATCATTTGCAAAATTTTAAAATAACCTAGGTACCTACCCAATTTATATATCTTCCTAAAATTTATCTAACTTAAATATATATTATAATCTAAAAGTATTAGAATAGTCTAATGAAGATAAATGATGTAAATTAAATATAATTTACTACAAGATACTTACTTTAATTTAAGAGAATCATTTAACAAGAATTTGATTACACGATACTGTCTGACTACGCGACGGGTTTCCTAAAACAATATGTATAAGGCTTTATGACTCAAATGTAAAGTTAATTTAGAGTTCTTCCGCACTCCCGACATTCCTACCGTAAATGGTAAGACTTATTTATAGATTTCCTACCAAATATTATATGTATAAATTTTGTTATAGTAAAATTGTGATTCGAATCACTGTACCTACTAAAATATTTTTTTAAAAATCTTACTATACGAAATAGTCATTATTATAAAAGGTAAATCTCAAAGGACATCTGAAGGAACTTCAAGGAGACAAATCTATAAATTATTTATGGAATTTTTGCCTGTCTGGAAATGCATCACGAGAAAACCTTTGGATAGATTTTGATAAAATTGGTGCGATGATAGCTGGTTATTCGAGTACAGTCTACTGTGGGATAATTCGAAATCTACACTAACCTGTCTTTACTACTTGTTTGTATTTTTGTTTTAACAATAACAAATATGTCTTAAGTTTTTTTTAAATATATAATAGACAATAGACATATAATAATTATTGTATAAAAGGTACTAAGGACAATCGGTCACATTGACATAATATGATGACACATTGCCTGGAATATCTTAAATAAGTAAACATTTTTTATTATTTCCTTATAGCGTTTTTTAAAATATTTTATACATATTGTTCCGGTTCTTAGTAATATTATATTTAAGTCTCTAAATATTTTATTTTAAGCAGGAAGCAAATTGAAGCACTGCGTTCTTAAAATGTAAACGACACATAGAAAAAGTAGTTGAAAAAAGTGTCTCAATCACGATAAATATTTAAAATATACTAAACCCTTTGTCCATAATATATTTAATATTATGGACAAAGGGTTTAGTTCCGCATTGCTCTGAAGCAAATAAACTCAAATAAATAGCGGGTGTGGCCTTCCCGGTTCTTCCGCACCAACTATAAACAGAGTGCGGAAATGTGCGCCCAAAGCAGGACGACACGACGCGACAAAACTACTTCAAATCCTATTATTAAATAAACTTTAAGTTTATTAAAAACCTACCGAAGTTTAAAAAAATTTGTATGTACCTAGTAGCGATAATTTTATCATGTGGAAAACACACCTGTTTTTATGTACAATACTTTAACATAATATGTTTTAATAAGTTCAAAGTGTTTGCCTGAAACACAGTTCACTGAATTTGCACAGAAAACCAAAATAAAATTTAGAACGTAATGACGTACGATTTAAAATTTAGATATACATATAAATACTATAAACATAACTTGTATAATTTAAACAATAATATGTGTAAAATTAAACAAAACATAATATGTATTAGGAACAATTCAATCTCAAATAAATTAATGAAACTCGTTAAGAAAGTTTAATCAACATATAAAACAAACGCGTCTCATAAAAACTCATACCTAAATTTTGAATTTGATTTTATTTGAAATTGATTAGGTACCCATTTAATCTTTTAGTATAATTGTTATCATTAGTAATTAATAAATATTTACTCTACCACATTACTAGAATAAGAATAGAATAATAAAATTTAAACTCTACAGAATTAATAAAAAGTAACACCTTTAAATCTTAAGGATGCTTGTACATTATGTTTATTCTTGAATATTTGACTATATACCTAACAATTGATATTTAGCAGTGAGTTAAGCGTGTATGACATCACAATTTACATCGTCTTTACCATTTCAGGCCATTGCACCTTACCTCCAGACCAATTATAATTTTCGAAATAATTTTCACGTCTTATAAACGCGTATGACAATAACATTGATGGATATCGTCCAACCTTGTAAGAATAATAATTAACACGATGACTTGGTGTCAGTGACCATTTTCAAGCCTTTGACAGACAACAAATATTAAGACGCTTATAATATATTTTTATGCATCAAGTCAAGTTTTTCATAATCATAATTATTGACTGTGACATAGGTACTGACTACTGACCATGTAGAGCGTTCGAATGTGTTCATCGTCAATTACCCGATCGAGTTATCGTTAACGGATGAATAAGATAATAACTGGTTCAAAGACTGGATAATAGTCATGATAATTGTGTCATGTCTTTGTAGTGCTATAGGAATAACGGAATATTTTAAAATGCGGAATTGGCTAGTAGTCGGACGTAAAGTTGGCTGCCGCAACGCCAGTCGGCCGCCGACCGTCCGTCAAGGCAGCGCGCACAGGCGCGAGTGTCAAGAAACAGCCGCAACCATGCCGCCTACAACAATGATAGTGCCCTGTGCGTTTCAAACCATCGTAAACCTTATTATAAACTATACTCATGCTAACTTACAGCCACTTTAATTTTAAGAATTGTGAACTTCATGGTATGGATTAGATAGGGTTAATCAAAAAACATGGTGTTTCATATTTACTGTGTATGTGTTCATTCAGTGACGTAAATAATTTTACTACAAAATCGCGTGGATTAAAAGACATTTTCTAAGTGTCTGTGTGAGCGGAGGAAGGGATGTTTAGTGCGTTCACTACGCGTAGTGTTTACGTTTTCAGTCTGGCATTGAATGCGGATCCCGAGTTGAATTGTGTGCTGGCCACGTTTTAATGCTTTCAACTGTCAACATCAACATCTGTTTCATTCATATATTTTTAATATTTTATATCGTATACAGGTTTCGTATAAAAATGAGTGTGCAAATTTCTTGATTTTTGTTTAAACTCCTTCCGACCGTTTTACCCATGAGGATCAGTGCGGACGGATCGTTTACCTTTGCGGGACACTTTCTAATTTAAGGTGAACCATCACATTAGTCAGTAATATATATATAGCGACCCAAATATATTTATGAGTCTTTTTGCATTTGTATAGCTCAGTAAAGGTAAAACGTTTATTTTAGAAATCAACATTTGGCAATAACATGAGTAGCTGGATTGTCTGATTTAGCAAACGTAAGAGCTTCGTATGCGGGCAGTAGGCACATCTACAGATTTAACATTTTGCATAATACTTAAAGTACCACTTTAGGTCATGATTGATCTTTGGTTTCCTAAATGTTTGTAGTTACTGTTCATGCGAGTTCAACCACAATACAATTGTTAACAATTAACTGTACTTCTTTAGCGTGCTTCAATCAAGTTCGAGAAATAGGGTCAACTATTCATACATTAGACAACAATGAGTATATTCGAGGATACACTTACAATCCAAAATTAATATCAAAAAGCGTCACAAATTCAAAACAATTACGATTTCCTTTATTTTTTGTCTTTTATGTTAGCACTATAAATGGCATTATTCACAGTATTGACGTAGACACCACGTTAGACACGATGGTAGTTGTTAGATTAAACAGCGTGGGTTTCGTGCTTTAAGCACGTGATGAAATCTATTCTTTATATAGCTTCAGTGGCTCTTCACTACACCTACATGTAATATTAGCGTTGCAGAGTTATTGATTTATGGTTTCGATACTAGGGAGTTAATTAGTTTTTGGAACCGTAATCAACGAATTTTGTATTTAGGTTGTTATAATATTTATTTATATTTTTTTATTTACTGCTTCCAAATATTTAGATTCATTACTTTCATACAGTGGAGGATATTTAGCATTCGCATGACTTGTAATTAAGTTTCATAATAAACGCACAGACAGCTACTAAGTTATGCGACGAATTTTATGGGTTTATACTTTTAAAAGATATCGGCTTATAAACTGTGCGATTAATACAAGTTACAGTTAATTATATTTAAACAAATATTATTGTATAGAAAACAATGATGATGTCACCATATGTATATGCCGCTGACCTTACATACCCAACGTGAACTGGACTGTTAAAGGATAACTTAATGAAATACGACAGTAATTTTATGTCCAAATAAAGTAATCGTAAATTAATAAAATATTGAATTAGAAAAAATTAAGTTTCTAGATATTCTACCTTTCGACGACTTTATAATCGTGTTTAAACCACTACCACACTAGAGTAATATTTTAATAATAGCGTTCAAAATTATTAAAACGAAAAATATAGTAGATGTTAGGATCCAATTATTTTTCTTTTGTGGTATTAATTGAATATTTTGGTACCGCCATAAAAGTCAATGTTTGATTGTTCCATAAATGTTTCTACTACTTATTATAAACCATACAAAATAGACACTACCACGGAAATTCAATAAATCATATTTATATATAATAAATGTACTTCCTGCACTATGCTATTCCGGAATAAGTAAATAATGTAACGTTACGCAGGCAGCGAGGCGTCGCCACCTCCATGCGAGGTGTTCCTCGGGGGATCCTGCAACCCGACCACATGGAGATCGGACATCGCTATACCAATGCTTAAGAAAATGGGCATCACTTATTTCAATCCTGTAAGTTTTATTTTGATCTTACTAACTAAAACAATAAATAAACTACACATGTACCTACTATATGCCCTTATAAAATGCTCAATTTATAAGACACATCATCGAAATGACTGATGAGGTCACTGAGGCGGTAATTTAATGAGAGTGTAGTCAGCGATCGGCTCCTTTATCGGTGATCTCGAAAGAACTTAAACACAAGGTTAATTCATTTTTACTATTACGCCTTTAATTTTTATTGTAACATTCGATCACCGTCTAGCGTTTTGTTTGCCTTTTTATCTCTTAGGTTCTATTCTCTTTAGGGAATATAGTTAATAATTATACAACATTGAATCTGTCAAATCATATAGGATGAGGTACTTTAGAAAGTAATAAACCTAGATTAACTTTAAAGGCTGCTGTTTATAAAGTTACAATAAACAATATTATAATAATAGGTATTTGTTATTAGCAGAAAAGGTATGCTGTAGACCTTCGTATTTAAATTCATTGAAATTTCAACACTTTGAATATGCCTACTGTGACTGTCGGCTACTCTTATATTATGTACCTACCTAATTTAGCGTTTGCTATTGTCTCTATACTCTAATAGGCAAAAGATATGGGCATATTTTAGAAATACGAATTATTAATAATTTGTTAAAAAGTTGTAATTCATTGAGTGTATTTTTTTCGATTTACTCCTTTGTAAACTAATAGTAGTTTATCTTGACGCCAGTATGATTTTACATTCAATGGTTACAAAATATTAATAAACATGACAACATTCTTTAACAGGTTTCTAGCAACAAAAAATAAATAATCGAGAATCGATTGCCAGTCGGCAGAGTATTGAAATATGTATATTTTCAAAGTATCATGTGCAATATTGGAGATAATGCGTATTCCTTGAACATGTAACTTAATAAACGTGATTATATTAAAGAAAATATCGACCGTACAACACGTTTATCATAAATATTTCGACTACTTTTATGTAGATAAAATTGTGAAGACCAATAAATAAAATAATAAAGTATTTTAATTAGGTATATTATATGATAATTTTATTAACAAATACTAATCAATTCAATTTTCACAATTTTATTGATATGTTTTAGTTAACTGAGTTATATGATGTTGACAGCCACATTTGTTGATACCTTAACATATTTTTGGTTGTCATTTACGTAATTTTACATAACAAATAAATTATAATCATGTTACCAGGTTGTTTAATCTGCTTACATACCGCGCAAAGGAAGTCCTGCCTTACTTACCTATAATATATTAATTAAATAAGTATAACAACTTAATGAATGTTTTGGTATTTGTTGCCATGTTTAGCAAGTAGACGATTGGTCGACGGAGTTAATAGAAGTTGAGCATCGCGCGAAGGCTGAAGCTAGAGCTCTTCTTTTCGTGTTGGACAGTGAGACGAGAGCCGTCGCGGCCAGCGTGGAGGCTGCTCACCTCGCCGCGGCCCCACGAGACCTGCTGCTAGTGCTGAAACCCTACTCGCGACACCAGATTATCGGCCGTGAAACTATCTCGGACCAGTGAGTAAAACCATATACGATAATTTCTCCATTGCGCTATTATCTATCTTTATCGCTCTTCTATTTCTCGTAGCGTCTACAAACACTTATTGGTCCATCGCACACGAGCTCTCAGCGCCTGGGACACCATAGACTGCTTAAATATAAGATAACGGTTCACTTGACTCGCATCTTCAGTCCAGTAGGTACCAGTAACTCTTTGCAGTCTGTATTAAAATTGGATAATTCTAATGGACTTCTAGATTGGTCTATGTTTATTTTCAGAGAATACGTTGAGCTATCGAGAGCGCGGGCAACATTGCAAGAGGCGGTAGAACGCCGAGGATTACCCGCGTTTACAGACATCCCCGCGGCGTTGCGTTGTGCTCGCGCAGTCTTGCGAGGGGCGCGGACGCACCCTCGACACTCCCTTGGTAACACGATACTGCGGCTTAAACGCGCGTACGATGCAGCGGGCGGCAGAAACGCGCGTTTGTCACGCGCACGAGCCATCGAAGCTCTCAGAGAGTCGACGAGAGCGCCGCGCGAACTCGCCGAGCGCTGCTTACCCCCTAACGCAGACACGATCGACTTTGAAACGTTCTGTGCTGCCGTTGCTGAACTAGCAGCAGATACAGGTAATATTACTAATTTACTTCACTTATTATTCAATTTCAGACACTTCCACATCTAAGTAAACTGTCTTTAAAGTAGAAATCTCAAGTAGTTGAAATTGGTAGTTTAGACCAAAAATAATACGAAGTATTATAGTACTTATATGTTTCCCCGATTGCCATTATTTGTTGAAGGTTCGCAATCTCCGCGAACTACGTCGGCTTCGAGCGTGGCCGCGCGTGTTCGCCGCGCATTTCGCTCTCTGCGTGATTTGATCACGTCGCCCACATTGTCCCCCGGTGCGTGCACGCACGGAAAGCTTTGCGTTTGATTTATCATCCATACAAGCGTACCGTTACATACTCATGTTGAGATAACGGACAAAAATCTTCCAATGCGTAAATAACTTTAATAAACTTATATATTAAATTTGGCAGAAATTTTTTACTTATCAAATATTTCTGTATAACTTACAATTTGACGTACGAAAACCTAAGAAAGTATTATTGACGTACGTATTTATATGTATAACTATGTACAATGTGGTACCAACTTTGATTATATTTATATCGGTCATTAAACTTTGTGACGATAATATTCGATGGCAGCTTACAAGTTTTTCTTTCGAACAACAACAAAAAAATAAACATCGAACTAATTTTTTTATTCACAAGTGTACTTTAGGGCGGTATTTAAGTTATCATGTTTAATCTTACGAAAATTGCTGATGAATTTGAAAAAATTTATCATCATAAACTCAATAATAAAACGCCCTAGCCGACCTCGTATATCGTAATTAAATATGAAGCCATAGTTGTGCCAGGAATGTAAACAACGGCTAAAAATAGCGGCAAATGCACTATAAACTTGCAATTTATCAAGTCACGCTCGTTAAATAGTTTTGGCATTTTAGAGTTTTGGCCATGTCGCTCTCTACGTGAGAAGGCGTAACGGTGCGCTTAAGGCGCAATCTACACTATACAGACATGTATAAATACATTTCATTCATCCATTCGTTTTACTTTGCAGCTGTGTTCGCTGTTCGTTATCTTCTTTCCCTCGCAGATAGAATTTTCAATTGTAATCATTCAACATAATTGCTGTAAACATCGCTTATTTATCTTATCACTTTAAACACTTCACTCAGAAATTCATGTCACTCAGGTTTCATTCTGCGAATGAACTCATGCGGTGTGATAATTTTTTTTGCATCCGATTTGATTTTCAGTTTTGTTTCAAGGCGTTTCGACGAGTTTATTTTTGCAATTTCTTTTTAAATATCACTCATATTGTTTTTATATAACCATCATCTAATTAAGTGTGATTTTATAATAAAAAATTTGTAAAGTTACGACATAACAAATTGCGAGAATAAATAAAACTCAAAGCCAACTATCGCGTATTTGTAAACTCGAGAGAGAAGTGTAGTCGTCAAGGTCTTAAAGCTAATTTTATCAAATTTGACACATTATTTGTTTTGTGTACTTTGAACGTAGTATGTCATAAATTAAAACGATTTCCACAGCTTTTTATAAATTGATTCTCCATGAAAATGTTTCTTTTCAATTGATTAAAAAAATTATTAAATATGAATAACGCAATATGTCTCACTCCGTGCGATAGGTTCGTACATAAATATGAAACCAAATAATAATAGGATTCAGTGAAACATTACTTATATATAAATAAATGTTTTAGACTACCAGTCTCGTCACTCAGAATCTGAGCACACTGAAGCGAGTGCAACGTCGGGTGCGAGCGGGACGGAGAGGGTGTCGAGTCTGGATTCGCGCGAGAATGGTCTCAGAGTGCACAACCCGCGCCTAAGGGCGTACGGGCAGAAACTCTCCCTGTTTATCCCTAAGGTATTATAAATATTTCCTAAGGTATTATAAATAGTCCCTACGGTATTATAAATGTTCCTTAACGTATTGAAAAATGACATGACACTGGTTTTAAGATGAATGATTTAGGTATAGCACTTTTAATGGTGTAACGCTTCCTGTATGATACTCAACTTTAATGTTATTTTCTTCTCAAGGATGGTGCTGCAGAAGAATGTTAAAATAAAATGCTGCTCACACGGAAGTAGTGGCTAAAACTGGTTATATAAAGATATGGGAGAATAATATCGTTAGTCATGTATAATCCTGTTCTGCTTGAGGCTAAGTGGGTCGTTATAACTTATACCTATATAGTAAACAGTAAAGTAAAGCATTATGCATTGTCTTAAAATCACTTAAAAGTGTGAATTCATTTTTGATTATGAGTCTCTTTGTTTGCGGTATTTCCTTTTCTTTTTGTAAATTTTATAAATGTGAATTATCGTAAAGTTTTAATAAATGTCATACTATTTTGAATAATATTGTTCTTAACATGATATCATATACGTATACGAATCAATCTACAAAACCAAAAAAGCTGTTTAAAAATAAAGCAATAGCGACTCTATTGACCGTTACGTCAAACGATAGTTAAACAAGTTTATTTTTTGTTTTTGTTTAACCTTAAATATGATATACATAATATATAACATTTAAATAAATGAGAAAGTTAGCCCGAGTGTGTTTATGTTAATACTTCATGATGAAAACGCTGAATGTAAGTGCTTAAATGTGATTGGTACTTGGTAGTACTCTAGGACCTAGAGTCCAGGTCACAATCTATCTGTGTAACTATTAATTTTTTCAAACTTTCGCCTTTATAATAAAGGGCAATCCAATAATAATAAGAACACACCAATCTAAATCTAAAAACTTAAAACTTGCCCGATGAATCTTGGCGCTTTACCGTATGTTCTTTTTGGAAGATAATTTCAACTATAGATTTGAATCTCAAAATAAATCCGCAAAAATAGTTTTATTTAATTTGTTAAATATTAGAGTGAATCTAAGAATGTATAATGTATCATCATCATCATCACGCCTTTTTGTAACGTCCCACTGCTGGGCGCGGGCCTCCCTCAGTACGAGGGGGATCAGGCCATAGTCCACCGCGCTGGCCTAGTGAGTGTTGGCGGACTTCACATGTCTTTCGAAAACTTGATAGGTTTTCTCAGACATGCAGGTTTCCTCACGATGTTTTCCTTCGCCGAAAGACTAGTGGTAATCATGATAGAAATGATTCGCACAATAAAATATCATAGGTGCGAGACCCGGATTTGAACCCGCATCCGGTTATCCAAGCGAGCGCGGGGCTACCACTGTCGTTATTAAATTCCAGAACGGCGGCAACAGAAGCGCGGAGGCTGCGCCGGAGTCGGGCGCGGCGTCGGGCAGCAGCGGCGAGGTGTTCACGCCGGGCACGGAGCGCCGCCTGCAGCGCCTGCCCGCCATGCTGGGCGCGCCCGTGCACGACGTCTACCTCGGCGGGGCTTTCCCTGTGAGTACCCATACATTGCAGATTAACGATTCTCAATCTTTTTTAGACCGCAACCCTTCTAATTTCTTCTGTAGACGACACGTTAGCTCAGTGTGTAGTGACCTTGCTTGCTGCGCCAGCGGTCGCGGGTTCGAGTCCCGCTGGGGCATTCATTTGTTGAACACGAATGTTTGTATTGACATGGGTGTATTTATTTATAATATGTATGTATTTAAAAGTTATATATATGTAGTGTATCAGCTATAAGGTATCCATAATACAAGCGCGAAGCTTACCGTGGAACTAGATGGCGTTGTGTGTTAGTGTCCCAACATATTTCTGATATTTTTTTAATAGATGCTCGTTTTCATGATAATGAGACTGATTGTGTTGTAAGTTAGATGACTTTCTTGTTTGACTTGAAAGAACATAATATTATGAGAAATGTTAATACTAAGACCATTATTATTGAATTAGTTTTTCTATATTTAGTTTTGTCTGATAATTTTATTTAACTCTCGGATGTAACTCGGGACCCTTATAACTTCTTCCACAGGTTATGGTCCACCATTTGGGAACCGCTGTAGTTATACTATTTGGATTTAGGTGCATTTTACTATGTTTTGTTAATGTTATATTATATATTATACAAAAATAACGTTAAATATTTAATTTTTAAGAAATACTCGATACAAAGTTGGCCTTAAGACAACAAAATAATATTTAATCCAAGGGCAGAGATTAGTCGGGACAGTCCCTGAAATTAGGTGCTCTATAATTTTTTTATTTATTCTGTCTTTTTCCACCAATATCGATAAAGATTATCTATGAAGGTTATCCGTTATACTTTATGAACGATATAATGGTATTTGTAAATTAAGTGGAAAATAATTGTCCCTTCTGAGAACTTTCGGTATCTATACCTACATATAATAAAATTGCAATTGAGTCGAATTTATCAGGTCATTGAATATTTTTTGGAAATGAAAATGTTATTGAGAAAGTCATTATTATCGAAATCACACCTATTAAATTTGATAATACTCAAGGTAATTCTCTAATTTCTTTATATGTGCGAGTTGAACACAGATCACTTCGCCAATGTCACAATATATAGAGATACACATAATAGAGAAGATAAATAAAATTAATTCAACACAATTTGTTAAAACACAATATAATATTTTCCTTTTAATATCACTCACTACTTGAATAAATAAACTGTTCTAAATGATAATAATCTGAGCAAACATTTGTGTTGACATTACAATTGTTGTGGTCCAAGTTAGCATTATGAAAATATTTCTCTTTGATATTTTAGTAAGAAATGATGTCAGTCTCAAGGGTAATAGAAAGGCCATAAAAATATACGCCTACATTGATTGTCGTTATTGGATAAGAATAAATTATATTAAAATGGTGGTTCATTATATAAAACATTTTTTTAATTAAGTTTTGTTATTCTTGAAAATTTTTGTTTTTAATGTATTACTAAATTGGCTATTATAAATAAAAAATATTATGGTTATAGCATTTATAACGCAGCACGTTATCAAGGCTGCAAATCACATATATGGAACAAAGCTATCTATTTACATGCAACTGGGCTAAGGATTATAATGCCCCTTTTAGACGCCAATAAAGTTGAATGTTGAATAAATTTTCTATATGTGTGATTACTTTGACAAAGCCATCTTTAAAGGTTTATTGATTCGCCCACACGCGCCAGTCGCCGCACATTGACCCAAAAACCTAAATGTTACCTCGATTATATCGATACAAAATTAACTCGCAAGTGAAAACTATTCTCATGACATACAATTAACACAGTGAAAGTTTATAAAATACAATAATACAATATTATTTCTGCGTTCACGAAACCGTAAAAATGTAATGTATAAGTAAATATATTGGCTATCTATACACAGCACCTTCAAGTTTCATGGTAAGCTACGAGGCTTGCATTATAGGATACCAGATAGTTGATACAGTATAGATATTTAAATACATAATGTGTATAATATTATAAATATAAACACCCATGGCTGTAGTGCAAACAAAAATGCCCCCAACGGGTCTCGAACCGACAACCGCTGATAACGCAAGTAGGGTCACTACGAACTTAGCCAAACGTGTCTTCGATGTTATTCATTTTAAAAAAAAAGGCTCAGTTATGTGCATATTTAAATTTCTTTGACGTCAGAACTCTTCATATGCCAAAAAAAGACATTCATATCAAGTCATATTTCGTTTTACGATAAATATCTTTTAACCGAATATAATGTGTAGTATCGTTTATTGAATGACGTGTGGTTAGTTAGCACACAATGCGCCTCTCTTGTTCTGCGAACCCTTGTTAGCATAATGCGTTTCCAAACAAACCATACTTACATAGCACGTACATACGTAATTATCAACTGAGTACTAGCGTTCACTCACGCGCCCCTACAAATCATAATATTACGCATAATTACCTACTTTTGTTCTACACTAAAAAGATATAGGGTATTTACTCTTGTTCGGTCATTATAATGCAAATTAACACTAATGTTTAACAATTGACTAATCTTTTTGGTTACTGTTTAAACAACGGTTTTTTATTACCTCATTTTAAGGTCCAGTGACTTTTAGTTTTAATTTCGATGAGTAATATATGGTGTCACTCAATGACTAACATCGATTAGTTAGTTTTTTCTATAGATAACCATTAGTCGATATAACTATGACTAATTTATGTAATTCATATTAGATCTAGTAGATAAAACGTAGTTAAAATGTCGACATATTCTCAACTGTATGTAATAGGTACCTACTCGTACATGAAATTATGTAAGTAGATGTATTTTTAGTAGTAGTAGTAACAATAATTGTTTTTTAAATTCTGGTAGTATATATTATTTAAGAAGTTTACATTATTTAAGAAAATATCACAGTTCGTTAAGTCAATACAATAATACGCTGGTACTTTTATGTTTGCATTGGATATTTAAAAGTAACGCAACAATGAGGCATAGACCTCTAAACCTTTAATTTCTAAATCACGCTATAACTTATCGATTTTAATGAATATTCTGTTATCACATGCGCATATACTATTCATAAATCTATTTATTTATTTGTAAAAATTGTACATTCTAACGCATCTTTGCTATTTTCAGTCAAATAACACACGACCAGAAGAAATATTGAGGCGGGAGGGCTTCACATACGTAGTGCCTCGAGTCAACGACTACACGCGTATGTTCTCGGCGCCCGCGCGTCGCACTGCGCCTGCGCCGGAATCCCCCTGCAGGGACAAGAAGCCGAGACCGGACAGTAGCACCCACTCCCCCTCCCCCCACTCCCCCTCGCGGGACATGCACTCGCGACCGCACAGCGCGCCTTGCCCCGCCTCCCCCCAATCTCCGGCAGATGTGGTACTAAGGGAGCGAGCCCCGGATACCGACCGTCCCAGCGACAGGCTCAGCGCGTCCGACTTCTATAGCGTTACTGAAGATATCACGCCACAGCCCTTCAAAGGTTATTGTAATTTGTGTATATATTGTTGTTTAATTTAACTTGTAAAGTATGTAATGAATATAGTATTGCAATTAAATTACATATGAGAAATTGTGTCAGTTGAAAAAAATATAAAAAATTTTTCCACCCAAATGTCCACAAAATCCTTCTGCAATACATTATTCAGATTTAATGTATGATTTAAGTTGTATGTACTCATTTAGCTATTTAATATTTCCAGGTACATATGACGAAGAGTTACTCCTCGGGTCGCGTGTGCTGGTGTTCTCGCTGAGCGCTGAGACGCCCAGCTTCGCGGCGATGGTGCTGGCGGCGCACTACATGGGCCTGCGCCCGCGGCACACCGTGCTCATAGTGCAGCCCATGGACATCGTCAAGGCGAAGCCGGTAAATAGATTGCTAGTTTTCTTTGTGTGTATGTTTGTGTGTGTGTGTGTATGTGTGTGCGTGTGCAGTGTGTATGTGTGGTGTGGTGTGTGTGGGTGGAATCGCGAATCCGGAATGCAAAATAAAACAATCTATATACATATTAGGTATGTATTGTAAGTTTAATTTTTTGCCTTTTATTCATGCACAAGAAGAGTGATTTTTTTCATATGAATTGTGGCTGAATATGAATGAGCTTTTAATGTGTTGATAAAAATTTAAAAAAAAAATGATGGTTTTAAAATATTTGATTACTGTTACTTGTGTAGTTAATGTCACCGACATTTTACTCAATTATACCCTCTTACTATTCATGTAGTAGTAACATTTGATATTTCCACAGTACAGCGAAACGGCAGTGAAGGATTACAACCGCGGGCGCCATTACCTGACGGACCTGGCGCGACGTGCCAAGGTGCCAGTATTCGACACAGTGGACGCCGCCATGGCCTGCGTCGTACAACGCCTGCGCACTGCGCTCTGACACCACACACAGACATACACACAAACAAACATACATAATATGTACAGTTCTCGAGGCATAAGCTCAGCTTTGCATTTGTGTGAGTGCAGTGTACGGATAGGCACGACGATACGGATAAACGTTGCGAGATTTGTTTACCAGTTTTTTAACCTGTTTTAACTGGTTTTTGATGCGTGGTTATTGGCTTTTAGCTATCACTCACACAAATGCAAAGCTGAGCTTACGCCTCGAGAACTGTATATGCGCACACACAGGTATATAATACACTGATCGTGTTAGATTGCTGTTCATGTAAATGTAGGGTATGTTGGAGGGGATGATAATGGGTATTAGAAATTTAAATCTTGTAAATATTTTTAATGGATATGAAATTTTACAAATCCAAAACGCTTGTTGCGTTAATATTACCTTCGATTTTCTAGTATTTGTACATATCTTTATACTATGACATCCCGCCCACGCAACATCCTTCATTACGCCGAAAAAAATAACAAAAGTAGTGTGCAAAATATAGCAACTCTACAGCGTATGAATACGCACAAGTGCATCCCACTGTTACATCCATCACAATATATTTTAAATATATGCTTTAAAGAGGAATTGACTGCTCAGTAACAAACACCAGTTGTCGTCTAGACGATATGTGAATCTCATTCATTCTTTCCATACAATCAGATTCCTCATACGTAATTCCATGATCACAAAGTACGTAATAAAGACATCACAAGCATAGGTTATCGCGGCAACGAGTCTCATAATGTACTTATTTGTTACGGTACGATGTTCAACACTTAGTCTAGTACAAAGTCTCTCTTTAAACTTGTCACTCTCTATAAAAAATGTTGAAGCGTCTGTACGTGCCGATTGTAAATTCAGAATGAAAGAGCCGAATGGAAGGTGAAGGTCTTGAGTTCAACAAATCTCTGTGATTAATTTGTTTAAGAAATTTTATGTCTTGTGAATTTTCAATGCATTAGATAATAGCGTGTAATATAAGTTAAACGTACGGGAGGAGGATATATGGCATGTTAACATGTATTTAATGAATCTTAACATGACAAACGCATATGTCAGTACACGGCTGTTTAGATCCAGCAGTAATATGGTGACGCACCTAAAGTAATGCAGTGAAGGAAATTTTACAACGGTAGTGAAACTACAGATGAATTATGTTGAATAGTTCAAACAGAACCATTTTCAAAGTGAACGTATCAGGAATATAAAAAATTATATCGTATATTTGCTGCGACGACTAGTTGCGTAATGTAATATTGATATATTTATTAGAAAAGTGTAATTTGAAAAAACAAACAAATTCGTTTGAAATTTTAAATTGTACCTTTCTTCATCACTATGTAAGGGTGTGACATCAGATTGATTCTGGTATCTTTTTATTTATTTATTTATTATGTATCCATCTTTACATTTGTTTAAGTGTTAGCACATTTGTTATCTTTTGACGATTCTCTCAAATTAGATCTTGTTAGTGTATTGGCATATTGCTGTTATATAATATACTAAACCGTTGGGATAATGGAAAGTACAAATGCGTCTTGCTCATGTAGCAAATTTAAGAGTATGTCGTTATACCTAATTTTATTATTCGGAAAATAATTTTACTATGCAAAATTAATCGTAATCACCTTATACTCATTTTTAATCT
This sequence comes from Boloria selene, assembly GCA_905231865.2. Classification (NCBI taxonomy): domain Eukaryota; kingdom Metazoa; phylum Arthropoda; class Insecta; order Lepidoptera; family Nymphalidae; genus Boloria; species Boloria selene. The sequence continues at coordinate 9,166,284 of HG993133.1, forward strand.
AGATATAATAAAATATTAGATTCTAGAGGATTCTATATGCAAAATTTAAAATTAGCTTTTGTGAATTACATAATCGAGCTTCTGAAGCTTCGGTTCCATACCTAATGTAGGTATAGTGTAGGTAATATTAGATAATTTAAGTCGTAAAACTTTGACCCACTGTCACTAAAATATTACAATTATATATAATCAGCAAATATTATTTGCTAGTCACACTACCCATTAACATTTATAAGTTCTGTGTAATATTGTTTGATAGTACAAAAATCTAATTTATAGAAAAAATATTTCATATATTAATTGTAATTATATGCCATGTACGCTTATTTTAAACTAAAAACATCACATGTAAATATAGAAATTTGTAATTATTACTGTGTCTATTATTATTGTATATCTCCTCAAACCTCATTATTTACGAGCGACTTACACTCGCTTCGCTCGGCTTTGTCCCTAGGTTTAAAGTTTGTAGCTCAAATCCGTCGCGTAATTAAAATAATTGAAATTTCAAAAATAAAGCCTAAATTACTCCTTATAACATTAGGTATCTGCGAGTGAAAGTCCCGTCAAAATCGATCCAGCCGTTTCAGAGATTAGCCGGATCAAACAGTAAAAATGTTAAAAATTGATTTTTTGATGTAAGTACCGTATATATAATAAATAAAACTATCTTTGCGGATTTTGTCGCAGATTTATTTTGATACCTCGTTTTTTGATTTTAGACTCTCGTGTCTCTCCCATGACCATGATTGCTGTATAAAATTCGAAACGTCGGCAACCATTTCTTCATGTATAATGTCGAATGTTCGAGTAAATCTAAGAAAGTAATACCGTATATAAATTTCAAATGTATTTAGTGAAAAGCTGTTGAGTAGAAATTACAAACAGGTATTTCAATTTTATTTATACACCAGTAAATAAAGCATTTAACCTCGCACTAAATTTCCGATCCAATTTTAATTTTTTTTAGGCTAAGGGTCACTTACTGATCATAAAAACACAAAATGCTGACAGATCCAGGTGGAGCTTCGATAAGAAAAGTCTTTGGCCGATATCTCGGAAACTATGCACTTCAAGGCAAAAGTAATTCAAACCATTATTGTAGAGAATAAAATTTCGAATCTTTTATTTCTTGTAAACTTTTTGGTAAAAATTACCGTTTACAATTTATGGCCCATTTAATGAACCGGTTTTTCTGTCTCGGTAGAGAACTCTCAAAATATTGGATTAATCAATAAAATGCTAAATATGTTCAATAGGTTTACCAAAAAAAAACGGCTTTATTTACTGTACTATTATATGTCTAGATAATTAAGTTCTTTTGAATTTACGAATTTAATTTTAAAAATGGTTTGCGTTTTGCTAATTAGCTAGGATGTATCAGAATTCAGAAGTTCACGGACGGATAAGTAGATCTAATACATTCGAAACTTGCTAACCCGTTACTTAAACGACATTGCAATATGCAATGTGGTAACCTTGGCCTGATTGCTGCAGACTCAACTCTTTAATAAATCACTAGAAAGATATCGTGCTTATTGTAATGGCCATAATAAATAAGTATTATTGTGTTAAGGGGTTGTTTTTGAAATTTAATTCTTTGAAACACAAAAAATGGAAAATTATCTGAGTATCTCCTCAATTTTAAAATTCAATAATTTGATCTGCATAATCATTGTAATATATGGTATAAAAAAACGCAATAAACAATGTAAATGTTTACTAAGCATTTTAATAAAATTAACTTAATATTAAAACACTGTCATTTTATGTTTATCTTTTCTTTGCTTTTGTTCATTAAATATTTGTTTCTCCTTATTCCGCATTATATTCAACTCTTTATTTTTTTCTGCTATCTGCATACTAATACTTCTATAACCATTAGTACCTTGCGGGTACTTCACGAGGCTATTATTTAATTTTAAAATTTCGTTCTCTACCTTCTTACAATCCTGTTCCACTTTAAACTTTTCGATGTTTAAATCTTTACTCGTGGTTTGCTTTACATCAATAAATAAGGCATTAGTTTGAGACACTTCGGATTTGTTTCCAAGAGTGTTGTTAAGGAAGTTGAATACATTTCTTCTCTCTCTTTCTTTCTCTCTTTCGTAAGCTCTTTTGTTGCGTTCTTCTTCTCTTTTCTGAAGCCTTTTGAGATTTTGTTCAACCTTAAATAATTTTTCATTATTTAAATAACTTGAATACTACTTGTGTAAGTCCAATTCTAGACTTAGTCATTGTTCTTACATGTTTAAAAACAGACTGATACAAGTATACAGTGTATGACAAAACTATCCTAGAAATAAAACAAGCAAGCTCTTGTCACATATATTACCTACAAAGTATTAATTATTTAATCTATACTAATATTATAAAGCTAAAGAGTTTGTTTGTTTGCTTGGTTGAACGCGCTAATCTCAGGAACTACTGGTCCGAATTGAAAAATTCTTTTTGTGTTGGATAGTCAGTTTTTTGAGGAAGGCTATAGGCTATATTACATCACGCTACGAACAATAGCAGCGGAGCATCAATGAAGAATGTTGCAAAAACGGGAGAATAAAAAATTCCTTTTGAATTTCAACCTTTAGAATGCGAGCGGAGCCGCGGGAAATGCAAGTATTATATATATTTTAATAAACTAAAATTATATTTTAAAAGCAAATACCTTTAAAGGGTCTTTCGCAGCTAGTTTCTCAGAGATGGCCATGCAGTGGTCGAGGCTCTTGCCGGCAGACACGCGCGCTTCAACCGGCGCCAGGCGCCCGTCCGCGGCCGCGCCCAGCCCCGTGCCCGGCACGTAGCCCATTGACAGCATTATCTTCGAACCTATACCCTGAAAGTAGAATTATCTATATTAATATTATAAAGAGTTTGTTTGTTTGTTTGTTTGGTTGAACGCGTTAATCTCAGGAACTACAGGTTCGAATTAAAAAAATCTTTTTGTGTTGGACAGTCCGTTTATCGAGGAAGGCTATAGCCTATAGGCTATATTTCATCACGCTACGACCAATAGGCGCGGAGTATCAATGAAAAATGTTGCAAAAACGGTAAGGGCGGGCGTTAGTTCTGCGAGGTGCGAAGCCGAGGGAAATGCTTGTATATAATACAAAAGCTACCTAACACTAGCCTACGTGTTATTTCAGATCATAATCTATTTCTGTATTAGATTCCATCAAAATCCGTCTAGCCGTTTTAACAAGAGTAAACATCTAATTCAATAGTAAAAGAAAAACCTATTTAGTGGTTTGTTATTTAATACTTATTTCATAACAAAAACGACTATTTTTATAATAATATAGTCTAATGTACTAGATAGTGAAAAGCATTTATATGCTTTAAAATACAAGAATTATTTCTAGTTTAAACAATGAAATGTATATTTATACATACTATATGATAACTAGCACTCAACATTCCTAGATTCCCTTAAATTAGCAAAATTTTCTTAACCCATCGATATCTCTATTTATATAGGTGAAAACCATAGAAAAATGTTTAAAAAAACTCTATTAACTTAACACAATTTGTGATACATGAAATATAAAAAGAATTAATACATACTCACTCTAGTATGTCGCTCCCATTCGCCCATAGCAGGTGCATTGTTTTGGAGACTCTTCTCTACTAATAAATCTTGATTGTGATCAGTCTTAACTGTCTTGCTATCGGGATATTCAGTGTCGCTCAAACTGTCATCCGAGTCGGTGTCATCACCTTCAGCTGAAAAATTGTTGCTATTTAAAAAATAGAATCATTTGTTTATGTATGTTAGTATACAGCCCTTTGTAACATCCCACATCTGGGCTTGGGCCTTATTTAACACAAAGGAGAACAGGTCATAGTCCACCATGCTGGCCAAGTGTGGAATGAGGGCTAATCATCTTTTACGACCAATACCATAACATCAAAATTATATGTAAATAATAAATATACTAACTATTAAGAGGGAATATTTCTTCAAACAAAACAAAATGGTCAGCAGATTTTCTCTTCTCCCCCGCAACTCCGTGTTCAACTTTAGCAACACATGATTTTTTCTCAAAGTTCACTTCTTTGACAATAGCCCGGTGCCACAAATGATACTTCTCTGTTGATTTTGTTGCTGTGCTCATATCCTATAATGAAACATGGAAACAATTTAAAACAATAAAATGCATTATTATGTCATGACAATGTCACGCCACCATCTGCTCTCACACCAAAGAAGTCTGTTTTACTGCAAAGGTGTGCCAATAAATGTTTAATGTCAATAAAACAATTAATAGATTAAATTACCTCATCATCTGGTGGTTTTAGTTTCATTAGAATTCTGCTGCCTACTTTAATACCATTATAATCAGGCTCTATTGCTTCTTTTAAACTTGATAATTGTACTACAGCACCATGAGAATATCTGTAAATATTTAAGAAAATATTATGTATAAAGCCAAAAAGATAAAGTAATATAAAATATGGGAGATGTATAAACTCACCTACATTGTTCATCACTAAATTTGCATTCACCATTGAGGTAAAATGGACATGGTAACATTTCTGCATGTGTTGGATGAGTGAACAACACCTTCACCTTAAAAAATTGATTAAATATAATCTCTAAAAATATCAACTTCTAACATTAAATAAAAAAATACCTGGAGATCATTGAATTGATCATCATCTTGCCGTGGAACAACTGAGCTGACCATAGCATTATGCAAACTTGGTTGCCCACCCCATGTATGTGTATGGTACACTGCACATTTCATGCCAAGGAGTGAAGATAATTCATCCTAAAAATAATATAATATTTTGTTTAAAATTATTTCCAGGACCATACAGTTGCTTCAACGCATTAACCCACTAAGTCCATATAATTATTACAAAATTATTATTTTTTAATCCTAAAAATTATATATTTAATTTAAATATTTTGTGACATTAGAAAATATATATAAATATTACCTACATGGCAAATGAACCTCACAAGAGCACCTTCTTACAACTTAGTCTTGGCAGCTATGATTAAAATCAATATTACTCTGTTTATATTAAAAATGTTATCATACCTCTATATCACTGTTTTCACCATGTTGTGTTTCTTCTTTAGGCCTATCATTATTTACTTCATAAGCTCCTGTTTCAGCCATTTCTTTCTATAAATATAGAAAGTGCTAACATTTAAATACAATACAAAAAGAAAATTAAATATATTTTGTGGAAGTAACTCTTACCATAAATAAGGCATATTCATCGTCCATTTCTGTAGGACCATTTTCATTGGTAGTTGTAGGTTCAGGTTGTATCTCTTTAAGATTTTCAGCATCTAAACTTTCTTTTGTAAGATTAATAAGTTCTTGTAATTCTGCTTCTAAAGCCAACAGAGGCTCCCTCTCACTAGCATTATTTGCTGATTGTAATGCTTTTTTAACCATCGACAGCTGTTAAATTAAATATACATTAAGAATCTTAAGTTAAAATGTAAAATAACTAGTATATGTACCTATTGTAATGTAAAAATACCTGATCTTCATATTCTCCCAAGGACGATGATAAATTTTCCATATCGGGATTATTGAATGATATTTAAAATATTAATTGTCTCATAATGTATTACATTAGATGTGCGTAGCTCTATGGTGAACCGGCTCAGTGAGCCGTTTCTTATTACTGAGCCGGTGTTCCGGTTCACATCGCTGGCAAAAATCGGATCATTCGGAACTCGATCTTGCTATATAGAACGAAGATTGCAATTTCGAATGAACTAAATGTAGCGTATCAGCTTCAGCGCTATCGGATCTTTCAGATTCTATGATTGGCGACACGAGTGACCAGTGTTGCCAAAGTGATTTGGTCGAAATTTACGTCTGAAAAGTTACATTTTGAAATAAAAAATTACGTTGTGATAATTTTCAGCTTACAGATCATAAATAATTAAAAATATATTTATTTATATATTTTTCGAGATAGTTTACGTTTTTACCCGACTTCCAGAAGGAGGTTTATGTTTTTATTAAGGAGTTTGTGGGCGAAACTTTTATATACTATTGTATACCGTCGTAAATAATGCAAATGTTTGTTCGTTTTTTTATATTTACCTATTATGTGATTCTTAAAAAGTTACATTAATATGACTAAAAATTGTTTTTACATACATGTTACATGAAGTAGTAAAAAGTTACGTAAACTGTAAGAAATGTTACCTTCTGGCAACACAGGACACGACGCCTCGGCAACGGCAAAAATAATTATATAGGTTAATGTTAGGAAATTATATTCGCGATACCCACCGATCGTAGTGGTGAACTTTTCACTTGAAACATCGGATCAGTATGACAGGCGGTCGTAGTGATTCGATGATCCAAATGAAACGTTTCACTGAACCGGATCACCATACTGATCCAGATTCAAATGATCCAATCCTAACCAAGATCCGTTTTTACCACCTCCATATTACATACAATAATGATTAATAACATAATAATATTAAAAGTTTTATTTAAAACATAAAGTCGTTTCATTAATTCATATTTAAAAACAGTCAGTGCATTATTATTTTCTTTAAAAACAAGTTACAAAACTGTTAAAGTTAATTTTTTATTAATTATATTACTTAACAAATCTAACAGAGTATTAGTTAATACTTAATATATGTTCTGTGATTACAATCACTGATTAGTTAAGTGTCAAATTCCAAATTTGTAATTGGAAGTTTCCGTTTGACGTTTATCATAGTGTTGCCCAAAATATAAACGTTATTCGATTTACAGATTTACGTTGGATGATTTATGTTCCGTGTTAGTTTTGTAGTTTTTGCAGTTAGAGCTAACAAAAAAAAACGTCATGCCATTTATTAGTTTTGAAAAAATCTTATATGGAACACAATAATAAAGGTATACTAGCTAAAAACTCAAAATATTAAATTACTTCATACGATTTCTTAAAATGTAGACGTCCCTATTTTAGAAGCCAAAGAGGAAAGTATAATATTACTTTTCTCTATGAGGAAAAGGTACTCGATTTTCAGCTTAATCTATTAATGAACGTCGGCAATCATATTATTTATTTCTTGTTTGTTCAAGATTAGAATTGATCAGACTAAACAGATTTCAGCCCTCTTTATTCCGATTCCCCTCCCTTTTCCGGATGTTGCAAAGCTAGGAAGGGACTTGATAAGGTGTATAAAACTGCTAGGGATGTCAAATACTGAAATTTGAAACACACGTCTTAAATCTTAATTTTAGAAATTGTTAATTTCGTTGTTTTTATTCTGTAGCCTTACAAAATGAATTTATTAAGGCTACAGTACTCAAAGCATGTATTTTCACTAGATTGTTGGTACTTAATAGTGGCGACAATTTAGTGAATAAAACAACTAAAATATGATTTCAATATGAATTATGATTATCTATTTACATAAGGCTTTTAATAACAGTTCTAAAAATGTAATAAAAATAATAAATGTACATCAAATGTATTGTTATGAAATGTTATATGCCTTCTAATAAAAACCTAAAATATTGACACTATCTTGAAACTTGAAAACTTGATTTTAAAATTTTAATTTTAACATAATTTGGTTCATATTTCTTTTAGGTATCTTTTAAACAGTCCATAGTTGTTTTTTTAATAATTGAAGCCACTATACTTTTTATAGCAGCACCAGTGTATTTCTCTTCATTATCAAAATTTGCTGATATAGTTTGAAATGTATCATTCATTATTTCTTTGATTTTATTTGTTATATCATTGTTTTTCTTATTAATTATTAATAAATTTTCAAGTTGATTGCTTAATTTGGTTATTTCATATTCCTTTGCAGTTAAATTATCCTTTAAATAATCCACTTCTTTTAGAATATTATTATTGGAGTTATTTAATTGTTCTTGTTCATTTAACTTATCTGATAGGGTTTTTATTTGTTTTTTAAGTTCATTTATTTCTATTTCGTTCCCCTTGTGTGATTCAACTCTTGATAAATTTTCAACTTGTGCTTGTGCTCCCTGTTCATTACTTTTATTGCCTATAATTTCAAGTTGATTCAAACTATTAGAGTCAAGTCCTTTTAATATGCTTTCATAGTAATTAATTTTTTTCTCATATTCATTCAACAACTTGTAAACAATTTCATTTTGAAAATTTGATGAGCTGTTACTTGCACTGTTTGTAATGTTGTTGTCTTGGGTGTTTTTAAATTTATCAAGTAAAATATCTACTTTATCAGTCAGCCTATTCATATTCAATCTTAACTCACTATTACTGACTCTCTGTTCAGCAATTAAAATATTTACATCAGTTCCTTCAGAAACATTTAAAGAGCTTTTTAGAATGTCTATGGTGTGAATAGGTACTATTTGTTGATCATTATTCTTGTATGATTTCCCACTTATTTCTTGAGAGGTAAGTTTTGTTGTAATTTTATTTATTTGTGACTCACTATCATTTTCAAATTCTAACAAGTTTTTTTCAATGTGTCTTTTATTTGTAGGTCTTGCAAGTTTATGTCTAGTTTTATGTAAGTTGTATGGTTCATTTGTGTCAGATGAGTCACTTGTCTGCGCAGTGGTCAAATTGCTTGGGGGTAGGACAGACTGTCCCATTGTGGCCATTCTTTTCATAATCGAATCTTTTGTTTTTCTATTAATTGATGAGTCTGTATCACTTTCTTTATCATCTTTACTTGAGTTAGCTATAACAGGTATTTCTTGAATGTCAACATTTTTTATATCCCTATTATCAATAACATCTTTTTCCACATCTATAGAAGCTTTCAAGCAGACATTTAAAGTTTGTAAAATTTCTAAGATATTTTTATACTCTTGTGGATTTGTGTAAACATTCCAATATTTTCTTTGATTATCATAATAGGATATACTGACATTATATTTTATTATTATCTCTACTTTAGGCTTTAATGTTAAACATGATAAAGTAGTTTTATTTGAGTCATATAATATAATATTATGAATTCCAGTTTTCAAGATTTTCATTATTGCAAAACCAACTCTTTCTTTTGATATATAAGAATCTTTTAACCTTAAAGAAAAAAAACATGTGAATATTTGTAATTTAAATTAAAGTGCATAATTTTAATATTTTAATTTACTAAATAATAAATATACAATATAAAATATGATCCAATTTACCATTCATATGCATATAGTGCACTAGCATATATGCACTGTGTGGGCTTGGAGTCTTCCGATCTAGTTGCTAGTTGAGTGGGTAGTGGTGGAACATATTTTAAAGAAGCCTTTTCAGTTTCATCCGCTTGTGGATTACTACCAAAAATTTTTGCAAGTGATGTGCTGAAAATAAAACATTTCATAAAATACATTTATCTATTATAAATAAAAGTACCTTGTCGGATTTTGAGATACAAGTCTCTTTCGTGATCATGATAGCTGTAGCACATTCTAACAAAAAATCTAAATAAATCTGCGACAAAACATGAAAAGATAGTTTCATTTTTAATGTCTCATATTCACTTTACGTGAAGAAAGTATTAACTTCATCTATATTATTTGTTTAGTGCAAATACATACCCAGATGCAGGAGTAAAATAGTCAATATCCACTTCTTCAGTTTCAAGCATTTTTATCGAGTTTAATTATTCAGCAAATTATTTTTAAATAAGGTCAATTTCTATAATAATTATGTACATTTTGATTAGTAGAATTATCAATTATAAATATTTATTTTATTTATAAGTTTTAAGCTTTCCGATTGAAAACACAAATATCATGAGAATTGAGAAAATAAGTATAGTTATTCTTATTTAATTAGTAACTAAAATTATTAGTATTTACAATTAATTTACTATAGAAATTTTACAAATGACAGTTGTGAGTTGACATCACGTTGACATTTCATTGTCCCCAGTAGGAGAGTTTAGTGTTGCCGATCGATAGTCGACTATCGATAGCATATCGATAATTAATCGATAGTGACCGATAGTTAGAATATCGGTAGTATTATCGATATAATCGATAGTATCGATACTATCGATAGCTAGAAATTATCGATACTATCGATGCTATTGAAGTTACAAAATAAAATAATATTGATAGTATCGATGGTATCGATACTATCGATGGTATCGATACTATCGATGGTATCGATACTATCGATGGTATCGATACTATCGATAGTTTCAGCTATCGATAGTAGCTTATTTTTCGATAGTATTGTACACAATTCGCAGGTCAGATAGTCATTATTAGTCACAATATACATATTGCATTGCAAATATTTTGAATGTAGTTCTTTTTAATTTTATTTGGTTTAAAGTTTAATTTTTTTATACTGAGGTTTGTCTAATTACATTACTTTTAAAACTTGATGATCTATCGAACTATCGATGGTCCAAAACTCAACAGTATCGATATACTATTGATAGTATTTTATTTCAGAAGTTTGATAGTATCGATTCTATCGATACTATTGAAAATTTATAATTTATTATCAGCAATAATATCGATAGTATCGATATCATTGCCCTCTTTCAATAGTATTGTTACATTTTGAGCTATCGATACTATCGATATAATCGATATAGCTATCGATAGTAGGGCTGTTTTAGATGAAAACTATCGATAGTGAACCTATCGATAGTTCGGTAACACTAGATTAGTTACATTCTCTTTGAATAATATTATAATATTATGTAGCACTGCAATATACTCTATGTCAATAGGGAGGGAAGGCAAAGGACTATAGTCCATACCCAGTATATAATTGTATAATCTTTGGTCCATACAGCCTAGTCTAAATTGACATTTCATTGTTGAGTGTTGACAATTTTCAATATTGACCATAGACAAATAAATATATAAATAGGCTGCGTTCCACTAACCGCCCACAACGACCAAAATGCTCCTTTAGTCGTTCCACATAACGACCGCGGTCGTTGTGGTCGCGGCGAAAACGTCACTTATGACGTCATGACTTACGCTCACGCGAAGCTCGCGACGACCCATCTAAAAAGGTGGGTCGTCGTGATCGTTGAGAAAATTAGCGGCGTTTTCAAAAATCAAAAATGGCGACCGTGCTTACGTTATTTCATGCGGAAAGAAATATTTTAGTAGAAGTGAATGTTTCTGCAGCGGATGCTAAATACACCACTAATATTGAATATAAAAAATTAAATTATAATTTTTTTCAATATAAATCGATCTAAACAATAATTAATTAAGTTTATTTTCAAGGCTTATTGAATTTATTATTTAAGAGAGAGGTAAAAAAATAATATTAGTTCCGCTAAGTTTCTTTCGCCAGTTCTGCTCAGGTCAGAGAAGTAGAAGAGAGTAAGAAATTGTAACAATTTTTATGCTGAATAAAATATTTTGATTTGATTTGGATAGGGAACACACAGTGACTCGGTACATCTCCATTCTCTAAATCTATGGTTGCCACTAGAGATGGACATTTAAAATATACATCGATGTTTTCTTCGATGTAACGCATCGATCGGTCACATCGATGGTAATACGATGTATTGAGAAATACATCGATGTTTCTTAAACATCGATTGTTTTCGCCATGACGTATTTTAGGTTAGGTTAGGCCTTAATTAAAACAAAAATCGAGTCCAGTTAGCCACGCTAACAATTTTCGCACATATTTTAGTGTCGGGAATACTTGTAACTTTGTCATTTAAATAAAACGTTGATTATGCGCAAGTAATCAACTTTTAACCATAAATTCAGCGAGTATTTATTTAAAGCGAATTCATAATCTAGTATTTTCACATAATAAAAATCAAGTTTAATTTAATTTTCCCGCGAACAAACGAATAATACGAGTCGAACGCTCTTCAGCGTTCCAACGGGCGAATTAAAAGAACCCCGTTCAATAAACCATAGCTATTTGGCGGCTATACAACACTATATTCGATGTTGAAGTATTAACAATACATCGGCTTAATACGATGCATCGTTACTATACATCGAGTGTTTTAAATAAATCGATGTATATCGTCCATCTCTAGTTGCCACTTGCCGTTGCCCTTGCCACCATAGATGACTTAAGTTGCTACTTGCTACCATTCTCTTTGCTTGCTACTTCAATTAGACCATAGAGTATATATATTGCTATTTGCTACATGATTCATGAATTAGACAGTTGTGACTTGTGAGTTGACAATTGACATTGAAAACTTCAGAATCTTTGACCCTGCCTACATAATATTCTCTTTGTAATAGATATTTAATCGTCATTAATAGTACATAACACTTAAAGGAATATTTAAAGGATTTTTCACCTTTCTAACGTGTTCATATAACTGTGATAAACGTTACAAACAGGTTGTGATAAAATTTCTTTTTAACAATGTCTAATGCATACACGTGCATAACATGCCAAGTAATTTTCAAATCTGCTGATTTACAACGAGAGCACTATAAATTAGATTGGCACAGATATAATTTGAAGCGAAAAGTCGCATCTATACCACCAGTAACTTTGGAAGAATTTGAGGAAAGGGCAAAACAGCACAGGGAACAGGCTGAAAATGTAGACAAAGATGAATCTATTTACTGCAAGTGTTGCTCTAAGTTATTTAATTCAAAAAACGCATATAACAATCATTTAAATAGTAAGAAGCACAAATTAGCTGAAGAAAAAACATTAAACGATAAGAAGGAAGAAGAGGAAAGTTCAGATAGTAATAGTTTTGAAAAAGTTGAAGTAAGTAAGTCTTTAGTACAACCAGGAAAATTTGTTGTTGTAAATACTGAAGATTCTTGTGATGAAGATATTGAAACAGATTCAGAAATTGAGGAGGTAAAGTAGACTCTTAATTGATTAACATTTACATTTTAAAATGATAGCTAGTTCTGTAGTTTTCCTAACCAAAATTGATATTATATTTCAGCTTGATTCTGATGAATGGGAGGAATGTCGAATCAAGGGTAGTGATTCCTTGATTAAACCAAAGGAGTGCTTATTTTGTGGCCATCACAGTAAGAATATGGTAAAAAACTTAAAGCACATGTCAGAATCACATTCATTTTTCATTCCTGATGTAGAATATTGTGTGGATGTCAAAGGACTGTTATTATATCTAGGAGAGAAGGTAAATGACAGTAAATAAATATAGGAATTAAATTATTTTTATTTAATTTTTTTTATATCATTTAATTGTGTTGATATAGATTTCCCAAGGGTTTATGTGCCTATGGTGTAATGAAGCTGGTAGAACATTTTACTCTATGGAAGCAGCTCAGGCTCATATGATTGACAAAGGCCATTGTAAGATGTTACATGAGGGTATTGCACTGGCTGAATATGCCGATTATTATGATTACAGGTAAGACTTCTCTTGAAAGTGAATTATAATTTTATTGTTAAATATTGCACAATCTTTAATTTAATATTTATGTTTATACAGTTGTTGTACTGTGCTATTGTTTCTGCTATAAACATTAAATTTGTTACATTTCTTTAGGAATTATGGATAACTTATTTACATATTTATTGAATTATAAAAAAATTTGAAGATAACTATATATTTTTTATTTGATAATTGCATTAGCATAATTTTATTTAAAATTTTAGTTTATAGAATTAATTAATTAACCTGTCTAAGCATACAATACTTTTATTTTGATGAATAATTCATATAATAAATAAACAATAAAAAAAAAACATAATTTTATTGTTTATAGTGCATCATATCCTGACCATAATGAAGGTGAAGAAAATAATATGGATGTAGATGAAGAAGTAGAAGGTCCAACAACATTAGGTGGCGATGATTTCCAGTTAGTGCTTCCGTCAGGAGTTACAGTTGGCCATAGATCTCTCATGAGGTATTATAATAATATAATACTTTAAACATGTTTTCATTTTAATTGTTTTGATGAAAGCATAAGATCATTAAAAATGTAATCTTTTTGTATCTATAGCTATATTTATTTTTCAGATATTACAAACAAAATGTAACACAGAGCAGTCAAGCACTTGTCAAGAAGTCAGACAGGAAGTTGCACCGTTTGTTGGGAGTTTATAGAGCATTAGGATGGGCACCTAAGGAACAAGCTTTGGCAGCCAAGTAAGTTGCTGCAATAAGAGTCTAGTCACAAAAATTTATTGTGATTTTTATATTCAAAGTTCAAGTTAGTTCAAACACAATTTATCCAAAACATCATGACAATCACAATCAGATGTTGCACTCATATATGAGAGATAAACATATGTATTGAAATTAATTTAATATGTGTAATTAAATTATATATACTAAAAATCATAATTAACTAAAGTTAAACCACATCTTGAAAATCATGACATGTAATTAGCTTTAGTGCCTATTTAGTCTATATTTGTACAATAATTTTTCAAGGTTAAAGACAATAACGATAAGGAAACTTCTTGCCAACTATCTATATGACCATTACAGTGCCATTTCATAAATAGTAAATACTAATTAATAGATAAAAAATGGTAAATATAATAAAGTAATAAGACCTTTTTTTACATATCATATAATTCTTGTTTTGGTACTTTTATCTATACAGTGTATGTATTATGTTGGTACAAACTGTATAAATATTTTTTCCTGTTAGCAATTTGTACCATAATATATTTTATTTTTATTAATATTTTGAACAAACATAAAAATTGTCTTTCTGTCTGGTGTTTATATTGTTTAATCACACCATGTTGATAAGTAAATATAAATTAAAATACCTATTTATGTATATATTTAATTTGTTATCATTTTCAGGAAAGCCAGAGACATTCACTTTATGAAGCGTGTTCAAGCAAAATGGGAAATGAAGATGTCTATCAAAAACAATAAGTTTCAAAAGCATTACAGGCCACAAGTTAACTTCTAAGTCATTGTTGCTTAGTATATTCAAATTATTGTGTGAAATGTTATGAAAGTAAATGCATATAGTGCTATACCAATTCTTATACACAGCTGGCATTATTATTTAATGTTTTGTTATGACTTTTTTTATTACAATAATCCATAGACAAAGTGTGCTATATTTTATCAGCCCCCTTTTTTTTAATTTTTTCATCGATCATTAATTGACAGTAGTTCTATGTATCTATACACTGTAGTAATAGAAAATTTTGGACAATTTTGTATAAAGTATAACTCATGACTTTCTCTGTACACATATACATAATAACTGTTGTATCCATAACCATAGTGGCATATATAAAGAGTTGCTGCCACATTATTGTACTTTGTAATTATTTTTAAATATGCAATACATAGATAACATTTTAAAAATTATGGACAAGATGACAAGATGACGAGACAAGAGAAGAAGACAAGATCAATCAATAAAACTCAATTTAAAACCAGATTTAAGAAAAGGCTTGCTCATCTCTCGGACTATCCCAATGACTTGAATAGTGGTGATAAAAATAAAATTGCCCTAGTACCAGTTACTAATGAAATTTATCAATGATACTTTATTTGGTTTTGGTTGATATTTTATTCAATACTTTTAATTGACTTGGGCAATTGACTAGGATTTGTCTTTAGTATTTATCTATTATAAATACAGCATTCATTTGCTGACTAACTGTAACCAGTGTCTTAGTCTAACAACAGGAAATGTGCTATTGAATCTATAATAGATTATATGCCGATATAAATGCATACGTTGAGAATAGACTTTTTAATATTTCTAATTATTTTCACTGATACTTGATTTTAAACCCTTTTTTAATATTATATTAGGTATTTTTAAGAGTTCTTTTGGCGGGTGATTTTCATAATTCAACGAGTATATAGACAGACAAAAAAAGATGTATTGAAAACGTAGTTCGCGTCACGTAAAAAGAACGCTGGAAGAAAGTGGTGGGTGGTGCGTTTGCGCATGGGTACATTCGCCTACGAAAGTACTAGGCCTATTCTTTTATTTTTAAACTAGTCTATGCTTGCGACATATATTGTTTAGGTAGGTACATTGAAAATTATATTAGATAGAATGTCAATAAATAGAATTGTATTAATTAATAAAATATGATTGATTCAGTGTTGATCAGATGTAAAATAATTCGTTTAATACATTTTTTCAAATTATTAACTGCATTAGTATCAGACTCTCTCCTTGTAAATAACTAGCATTTTCCGCGGCTTCGCACGCGTTCTAAAGACCGGAACCCAAATTGTTTTTAAGTCGCGCGGTATGATACTTCACAGAACTAACGCCCGCCCTTCCCGTTTTTGCAATATTTTTCATTGATGCTCCTCTCCTATTAGTCGTAGCTTGATGTAATATAGCTATAGCCTTCCTCGATAAACGGACTATACAACACAAAAAGAATTTTTCAATTAAAACCAGTAGTTCCTAGGGTTAGCGCGTTCAAACAAACAAACAAACTCTATATAATATACGTAAAAATATTTGTTGTCTCTTTTTTATATTTTTAAGATTTAAGATTTTTTTATTTCGTTATTAAAAACTTGTGCAGGCGATGGTATTTTGAACTGACGAACCAATAGCGCTCCGGTAAGCATGAGGCGCGCGCACCGCCTCCGCGCCCCCCTCCTCTTACCACCAAATTGGCCGATAAATCGCCTCTGTGCAACTTGACAGCCAGCGTTCTTTTTAAATGATGCGAATTATATGTAGACAATAGACGAAATAAAGATGTATTGAAAACTAGATAGAAAATACATCAGTTCTATCGTTCTATCTTTGTCGTGTAATACACAATAAAACAGAGACATTATGATTGCAAAGTAAAAGTTTACGAGAGACGAGAGTAAACAAAATACGTAATCAATTTGCATCGATAAAGCCACATTGTTATAAATCCAAAATGCTTAAAAAATACAGAAAACAGTTGCAATCATCACTTATTTAATTATTTAAAAAATAGTAAATAGAAAGCATTTTTTATAACCTCTTTTTGTTTTGAAGTACTCAATATTTTTTTAAATTGAATTATTGTTATATAGAAATAAATAAAATATTTTCGAAAAACTTTATAATGTTTTCTTATAAACCTTTAATAAAACGTTTACCAGCTTTCACATATCGATATCTTTTCCTTATAGGTTTTTCAGATTGCGGCTCCATTTGTACTGGATCTACAGTCCAGGGTATTCTGATGGGCGTCTTGTCAATTTTTACACTGATTTTGAAAAGAGGGAAGGCATTTATTTTACCGTTAAAATATTTTGTTATAGTTTTTGAAAGTCCCTCATTAATTATGTATTTATTATCTACGTCTGGTACATTTTTGAAATATTCTTCCATAACCCTTTTCACAATGGCGTCATCTGTTTCCATTTGTGTTGCAAGTGACGATATAAGGCAAGGCAAAATCTACAATTTATTTATTATTTTAAAGAAGTAAAAAAATATAATGATGGTAACAATAAACGATTAAGGTAAAAAATAGTTTTGAGTGTGTGTTTGAGATTCTGTTCATTCACGTCGAAACAAAGTGAGGGAGTAGCGTTATAGGTATTTTGTGTTAAGATAAAGGGCTGGAGACATCTATACATATTAAAATAAAACGATTACGATTCATTAAATATTTTTTAGAAAATCTTATTGAAATAGTCATTATTATCAGATACAGAGGCTGAATCTATAGATTTTAGAATTTTTGAGAATTTTTGTCTGTCTGATGAAATTTGGTATGACGACAGCTGGTTATCCAGGTCAACACGTAGGATACTTTACTGCGAGATAATAGGCAGTGGTAGCCCAGCGGTAACGCGCTCGCTTGGATAACCGAGTGATGCTGGTTCATATCCGGGTCTGGCACTCCTGATATTTTCATGTGCGAATCATTTCTATCATGATTACCACTTGTCTTACGGTGGATCATCGTGAGGAAACCTGCATGTCTGAGAAAACTTAAAAAGTTTTCGAAAGACATGTGAAGTCCGCCAACTCGCACTAGGCCAGCGCGGTGTACTATGGCCTGAAGGGGAACGAAGGGGGAAAGGGGGGAACGAAGGGGCGTTCTGAGGGAAGCCCGTGCCCAGCAGTGGGATGTTAAAAAGGGCTGATGATGATGATGTATAGCGAATTCCGAGCAATCTATACTATATGTTAAATCGCATCTATCGGGACGAACCCGAGCAGAGCGAAGGTGAGTCACTAGAAAGCTGCTTTGTACTGCAGTATATTATCTTATTCTCACGGAATACCACGCCAAAAAACACCCAGGGACGGAGCCGAGCGAAGCATGGGTCATTCGGCTAGGATGTAGTGCACAAAGATAAAAATTTAATTGCCGTGAATTCAAATCTTTTTTTAAATTATTCCAAAGAGAACATGATATTCTAAAAGTTCATATTACTGTTTACTTGTGTTTTAAAACCATTTAAATAGGTAGGTACTTACAAATAATACATTAAACGGCGATATTTTTTTAAAGTTACACATTTTTACTTAGTAATATTGTTTTAAGCAAATATGTACTGTGACCATGTTAAATTTTAATTAAATTTCATAGAAATAGTCGTTACGCCTATTAAGTTACATTCATGAGTAATGTTTACTTTTATAGGTACGTAAATATAAATCAAATCAAATCAAAATATTCTTTATTCAAATAGACTTTTACAAGCTCTTTTGAATCGTCATTTTTACATTATCAAAATTAAAAGTCAGTCTGTAAGTCTGTGAGTAAACTACCACCGGCTCGGAAAGCTGTTCTGCTGAGAAGAACCGGCGAGAAACTCAACAGTTGCTCTATATAATAGTTGCAATATAAAGTTAAAGTTAAATTTATAATAGCCGTTTTAATTATAATAATAAAAAGAACCTAACTATATAAGGTACTCTTGCGATGTGCGTATTCAACGCGTGCACAGTCAACATAGATTTTATTAATTTGGGTAATGGAAATTGTCATAGCTGGGCATTAACTCGTTAATCCGTTAATCGTTAATTAACGAAGTTAACATTTCGATTAACGATTAAATTTTAAGTTAACTTAATAAAATGTTAACGGACTCGTTAACTTCCGTTACATTTTGTCAAGTCCGTTAATCGTTAATCCAGTACCTACTATTTACCAAGCACTGCGCTGTGCCACACCGCCGCAGACGTGTAACACATGTTTTGGCATGTAAGTTCGGGAAAGTCGGGTAAGTATTGTCGGTGCGTGTTAGTGAGAAAAAACCAAAGCCCACGTGCCGGCCTCTTGACCCAGCGAAACACGTACGGACGAACCGCACCCGCTTTCGCCAGGCCAGCCGCTGGGTTCCCCAGTTGCTCCCTCAGGCACTGGAATAATGCCTCGTCAGCTAGACGCCTAACCCTAGCGACTCCCTCCCACGCTGGAAGTTCCCTGCGCGCATGCTCACTCGCCCGAAACTGGTACTCTTCGGCAAGTACCTCTGCCTGGATCCCAGGGTGAATCACCCGCCAAAAACGTGTTCATCGTAAAGGACACAGTAAGTCATCCTCACTGCCAGGACCCGTTGCGCACAAGCAGACGTTTCGGGATCCCTTACTTGGGCCATGGAAAAGGGGGCCTCCGTTTTAAAGATGTAGACAGCAAAGACCCAGCATACGAATCCGGCTGACATCCAGATTGGGGCCGACTGTGGCTAATCGTGGAGCGTGCGCGCACCTAACTATGCCAATGACACCAGCCTGGGAAGAAGCGGACACCACCAGAGCCAGACGTAACCAAGGTTCCATAGAACCGGGCTTAAAACTGCCGTCGATCGACATTGAGACCGTAGGCCTCCAGTACCCGCCGGAGATAGAGAGGTGCCTCATGATAGCGAAGTGCAGTGGCGTAATTATAGGGTGGCAGGGGTGGCAAAATGCCACGGGCCCCGACCCAAAGGGGACCCCTACCCAAGAAACTCAGAAGTAACCTAACATTTTTAACGAAATTTTGCATTGAAGTGCTTAATTTTTTTTTCTGGGATGCCATAGGGCCCCATCCGAAGAATTTGCCACGGGCCTCAAATAGTATAGTTACGCCACTGGCGAAGTGCCTCTCGTAGAGTCCCAAACGGCAGGGTATTGAAGACGTTGAACTGAGCCTCTGAAAGGCCCGGCTCCACCTCGAAATGCTGAGAAGCTTTAAGCTCCAGAACCCAAGCCATCAGATTTTATAAGTAGATCATTAGTGCAATGATATAAAAATTGCAATTTTAATCACGTGTTAACGGATTAACGATTAACGTTAACTTGCGTTAAATCTTCCGGAATGTAACGCTTTAACGTTTAACGAAGTTAACTTTTATAAGTAACGGATTAGCGATTAACGAGTTAATTATTTGTTTAACGGTGCCCAGCTATGGAAATTGTCTAATTGTTCAAAGTTTGAAATGAGATTGATTTAAATCAAAATGTCTGATTAAAGAATAACAAAAAGGTCGGCAAAGTATTCAAAGAAAGAGTAGATTAATTTTGCTTTACATTGTTCTTTATAAATATTTTATTTAATACCTCAGAATTATCGTAACAGTACATTTGAAAATTTAAGTTTTCTTCGGCGGAGTCTGTATAGGCAGGTCGAGCACGCCGCGTGGCGTAGTGCCCCTCCTAGAGAAACCCAAGGCGGCTTTCAGTATACATAATCCTGCCTCAATAGTCCTCTTTCTGTCGGAGACATTACCTAGAGCCGGATTAATTTCCACGAGATCAATAGCTCGCAGCCGGCCGGTTCCGTGGATTATCTCCATCAACTTGATAGCTTCTCGGAGTGTTAGGCCTCCGGGAACTGAAATATACAAATTTTGTTCAGTAATTGGATTTTAGATGTTATGGAAGATTTTTAAATTTTTGTAACTAATTTTATAAATGGCATAGTATACCTAGTCGGTAATCAAAATATCTGAAGGAGAACTTCCTTGAAGTGCGACAAAGAATACAGGCAGTTTTGATTAAAACTGATTGTAGAGCCTATTTTTAAAAAAATAATCTTAATATTTTAGCGGTATTGTTGTATATTTTATAGTCAGTCAGTTATTTATTATAGTATGTAGACGTATATGATAGCTGATAGCATACCACAGAACAAAATATGAATGTCCCAAAACAGTAATATAATTATTATTAAATACAATATGTAGGTACTATACATACTTACCAGGCGTGCCTGTACTAGGTGCTACCATCGCGTCGATAGAATCAATGTCGAAGCTCACGTGAATAGGTTTCTTGCCTTCTGGATCTATTTTCTGGAATATGTAGTCTATAGATTTTTGGATTCCAAAACTGAAAATGTAAAGTTTATTTGTATATTTGTTTTTCTAATAACGACAATATTGTATGATTTAGAGCTGATATTTCAACTATAAACTGACCAAACGATAAGAGAAATTACTGCATTACTCGTATTATATTACTCGCCCTCGCTTCGGCTCGTGCCTAGATTTGGCGCGAGCGAAGCCGTGGGTTTTGCTAGTAAATGAATACAACTTATATGCCGATAGTAAATGTAGACAAATTATAAGTATATTTAAATCTTCCTCTTGAATCTCTTTATCTAATTAAAAAAAACGCATCAACATCTGTTGCTTGTTGAGTTTTAAAGATATACCTACTACTTTATGTAGTGATTTTTAATGTTTTTTTTTAATTCAATTGAAATATACATATTTTATTTGTATAATTTATTCATTATTAATCCGAAAAAATCTTGAATAAAATATATTAAGTAAGTACATATTTTGAAATATTTGTAAAATCGGCCTAAAAAAACTATAACTTAATAGAAAAGTATTAATTCATTTTTACATTAACTTGGTGTATCAGTAAAGTTTTAAAAATTCTAATATCTATTTCTTTAAAAGTTAAAAAGGAACAAAACATCTCTATTGTATTTTATTGTGTATAAACAACGCTGTAATCTCTTCGATTTCGAGATAAAGTGTGCAAGCACTTAGAAACATTCTTTCAGCCTAGTAGGTGAGGTAGCGCTTAGTGACATAAATATTTAACTTACTCGTCGATATCAGCCATTGTGAATGCTGGCACGTCGTATTTTTCTATTGCCAGCCTTTCGTATTTATCTACAGACCGCAAGCCAACGTAGCCTAGATTTTTAATAGAAAATCTGTGGATATAATTATTTTTATATATAAATTTATATTAAAAGAATGTTGTGTTGTCCGGCTTATTGGCGTAACAATCACGTGAATTACCGTAACCATAGAGGGATCCGTACAAATTTAGACAATAATGTAGATATACGGCTTTTACATTTTTCTCTTCTGTACAAATTAGTAATAGTTTAAATAAATCTATAGAAAGATTTCTTCATCCATACAATTATTATACCACTGCTTAACCTCGATGATTATGTACTTTAAATAAAGACTATATTTCTATATATTTTTTTACTTTAACTTAGGTGGTTGATTTTTTCACAGCTTCAAGGGACTGTCGAGTGTTGACCTAATAAAGATTTCCCGAAATAAAGGACGGACGAAGGACTTGACAGTCAGACAGACGGACAACAAATTTCGTATTTTTTCTTTTGAGCTACGGAATCCTAAGAATAGGTTGAAGAAGAGAACATTTTACTTAATTTTCTTGGAGATAGCTTTGAAACGATGAAATGATGAACAATAAAACTTACTTTGGCACCTGCCAGTCCATCGTGGGTAGATAAGGCCAGTAATCAGACAGTTCCTTGACAAGCAACGCTACAGGCATGCCATGGACTGAACCGGAGCCTGACGTTTTATTAGTATTGATATCTGCATGCGCGTCTACCCAAAGGAGAATCATATCTTCGTTGACTTTGTAGTGACCATCGACAGTGCCTAAATGTTGTAATATTATACTTTTATTGCATTCCCATAATAATAATAAACAAAAAATACAGAAAATTATTTAAACCAGGATTATTACATTTATAAAATGATAGATTTACGTATTACCTGTAGGAGCAGACATATAAAATGATAGATTTACGTATTACCTGTAGGTAGGTACATATATAGTAGAATAAAAGCGTTTGGCACAGTTTTCTTTTAATATACTTAACATGTTGCTTTTTCTAAAATTTATATGAACGAAGTTATAAAATATACATGAATGAAAAATTTCTAATTTTAACTTTACTTTCTATTATAACTTATTAACCTACTAATATTTATTATGTGTAGCTGATCCAACAGACCAATCCAGTCCAGTCTATCACATCAATTCAAAATATTCTTTATCTCAGATAATATTCTTTAGTCAGTAAGTTAAGTATTGTAGAAAAAGCAACTAAAGCAGACCAGACAACTTACAATTTTTTTCATTTTTTTCTCTGAAAACCCAATACCAACAATAATTTAAAAAACAACTAACGAGTTTCTCACCGAGTCCTATGGAGTGGTCCCCACCGATAGTTACAGCTACTCGCCCTTCTCTCAACACTGTTGACACTTTTTCAGAAACTTTCTTGTTACAAGCAGACACAAGGGAGAGGTGTTCCATATTATCTACCAATACTGACTGGTTGCTTGCGGTGATGTCGATGTCACCGTAGTCTTTTATATCTATGCCATCTAAAACGTATTGGACATGAAGTCTATTAGGAATATTATTTACATGATAGAAATATTTGAGAGACACTCTAGATAGAAAAAATATAAATTAAGCTAGTTTGTGAAAAGTTTGTAATTGAAGAACAAAACATACTGCTGATATAGTCATTTTGTTAAACAGTTGTAAGTACCTACTTTAAAATGCGATGTATTTTTTTCCCTAAAAAAGTTTCTGAAAAATTGTTACACCATAACCTAAATATCAGTAAGTTTTAATAAGGTAGAGCACTTCTTTTATTTAAAAAAATAAGGCACAGTACATTTCACCGTGTTCAAAATATGTTATCGAATAAAGTTTACCTATTTCTTTAAGATGTTTTATGAGACCAGCTGACCTCAGAGCTGCAGGAGCGATGCTAACTCCATATTTCTTCTGCCCTTTTTCAAAGGGCACACCAATGATTCCCACTTTTTTTAAAGGTTCCAACTTCTGACTCATAGTCCTTGCAATAACACTAATAGAATTCATTATTATTTAGTATAAAATAATATAAAATAAATAAGTAGTGTAATAATATCACTCTCCGTGCCCAGTTACGATACTGATACTACTATTTGAAATAAATGTCTTAGGGCTATAATATGCGTTATCTTCTTAAGTCAAAGGTTATTGATTGTCATTTTGTTGAACCACATTGAATTAGTTACATGAGATTCCTTGAACTAGAATAATATGTCGGTATTTCTAATTACTTTACTACATATTCTTATTTAATAATTAATAAAGGTTTATTAATAAAGTTTCATACATATGTATAGTGTTTGAACAAGAATTATTGTAGGGTATAAATTGGGCCTGGTGCCGAGGTCGGGCCTAGCTACTCGTACGTCGACCAGTGTTGATCTACCACATATGAAGCAAAGTACCTAGCCGCGTCTGTCTCATGGTGTTAATAAATATGTTAGACAACTTAAGCACTAATTGTAGATTAATGCTGACCTTTAGACTGCTTGAAAATTAATCTTAAAGTATGTATGTGTGTGTATGTAAAGTACAGAAGTTATTGAAATAAATTCAAACAAACTGTAAAATACCATCTAAGCACATGTATATACAGATCACTTAAATTATAAATATTTAGGTACCTACTTGATAAAAGTAAAACACTACCAAGTAAAAAATAATAGTAATACTTATTTCATATACACGTTATATTTTGAAGTTAAGCCGCCAGAGTATCAACTTTGGAGTTTTGTTTGTATCAGAGTTTAGGAGATTAATTATTTCAATACGAAATTTTTCTTCCTTCCTGAGTAGGTACCTATACTTTTATATACATTGATATATGGCGCAGGCGCTCCAACTTCAAAACATGAAGTGTTAATTAGATATTTATTATGATCGCTTACTTTTATTAAGGTCATTTTTATTTATTGATTGGTTCAGTTTGTAATGACCTTACTTTCTGCGCCAGCAGTCGCGGGTTTGAGTCCCGTTGGGAACACTCATTTTTTGAGCACGAATGTTTGTACTCCAGTTATGGGGGTTTATATTTATATATATGTATTTAAAAGTTATAGATGTGTATATCAAATATTTGGTATCCGTAACACAAGCCTTGTAGTTTACCACTGAACTAGACGGCGCTGTGTGTAATAATGTCCCAACATATATAACAAAAACATACCAAAAATAGAAGAAAGAAGCAGTATTCTCTAAAGACAGCTCTTCAGCACTTAATAGTTTCACTAACAAGTTTGCTGTGTAGTGTGAATATAGGTTGCGTATTTATACACTTGTATTGGGTACCTAATTTAATCCTAAGCTATGCATCAGATTGGAATTTGATTGTCAATAAAAAAATACATATCATAAATCCGTTATCTATCTTTCGACGAGGGGACCATATTATTAAGGATGCAGGATGCGTTCATATAGAACGGTGCCTGTAAGACAGCTTATAAGCCTATTTTAGTTCAAATTTATTTACACAAACATATATACAAATACATATTTATAATAGTAGTGATTTATATGTTTGGTTTATCATAATATTATTTAAATTTTGTATTTATCCATATTATATTTCTTTTGCAGGATATGGCTAAACGGTACTCTTGTGATGCACAAAAAAGTGTGGTATATTGTGTAAAGTTTGAAGACCCCTTTTTGAAGACTCCACCCGTCGGAATTAATTTATTTACGCTATAAATTCACAAAACCATATATGATGTATGCACAGACTGACCATTTCATTGCTTTTTTATATCTAGAAATTTATAAATCCGCCAACGCACGGTAATTTAAGTTGGTAAATTGGCATAAATACTAGCTCAGATGGTGATAACTTTAAAAAGATTAAATCGTGAAGCGAATAGCTAAACTGAAATCAGAATTGAAGAAATCTATTGTAGATTAACATCTATCATACTATTGGATAGGTATATATTTATATTTTATGTAGAGTATATTTTCAGTACAAGCCTTGTGTTGTAGATACCAAATCGTTGAAACATCACACATATAATAAATTCAGAATACATACATATTATAAGAATAAACATTAAACTTCGTGCTCATCACACAAATGAATGCCCCGCCGGGGATCGAAACTATGACCGACACAGCCAGTAGTTTCACTACAAACTGACCCAAAAGTGTCGACAAATGACTTATATATTGACATACATACAAATGACATATTACCTACAGTAGTAGGTCCTATAGTATTTGAAATTGTTAAAAAACAATATGCCTATTTAATATGATATTTTTGTAATCCATCTCATATAGTAGTAATTAGTCCCTATTATTGTAAAAAAATAAAATTGTTCTTAAGGGTTATTCTAAAGGAGTAGCAGCGATAATTCCAGTAATACTGGAGTCATTAGCTATATAGTAATATTGGATTTCCTTTACGAAAGGATTCTTCATATGAAACAGGAGAATACTCTCATTGCTGATATGCAGTAAAACCATCGAACTCATACAACTTATTTGTTGATTACAAAACCAACAAATACGATTTTGATATTCAATATTTTCAATTCAGATGCATAAGGACTACATACTATCGCACTTTCCAGGAATAAAAGGACAGGACGCAAGATAAACATTAAGCCAATATTTGCCACTATTCATACGTATTTTTCAAGACCCCTTTCCTGGAAATCGAAGGTGAAGTCTCCGTTTACATGGGACTATGCTGCTACTCAGCTTATTGTTGATTAGAGTTGTACTCACACAATTACATAAATAGTCTTTGGGTTAATACAAACTTCTAAATGTATGTCTGTCTTTTCTCCTACTAATAATTATTTATTGTTCCTGAGCACGCACAATCTTTTCCTATATTCGCTAGATCCAAGACTTATGTACCTATGGATGACTTTTCGCTAAATTCTAAATAGCTCTTCAATTTTCAGAGCTTACAATTACATATATATTTTAAATAAAATAAAAAGTAAAACAAAATTCAGATTACATTAGTGCTAAGTATATATAAAAAATACGAAATTTTTCTCTAAAAGTCGCTTATTTTGGCAGGTCATGTTCGTGATGTAATAGTTGTAATAACAACGTTTCTTATATAGTGCTGGAAGTTTTGCTCTTTTTTGCTCCTCTAATAGAGGACCAAAAAAGAGAGAGAAATTATAAAAATAATAATAATATTAAATTTACTATAATAATCATAATACTACTGATTGCTTTCGACTTTACTAACATGATAGGATTTTCAATAAAAACAATTTACTTAATTTCATGATATACTTATTTGTGTGATTCAAAAATGAACTGTAATTAGTGAATTTCTCGTGTATTTTATACATACAATATAAGCAAAAAGATAAGTAAGGTGAAACTTCAGCCTTCTCTATCTTAGAGGTCAGCAAATTCTATTATTAGGTCTATGAAATTAAGTTTTCAGCACGAAAGAGTGTAATAGATATGATCTTAGTGGGGCGTGTGCCTTATCTTCAGCAAGTTACTCCACACGGCAATGGGCCTTGAGTGCTGTTAATAATTTGATGTTTGCTTAGAACGCTATGAATTTCAACGAGCTCTTAACCTTAATAAGGGAAATGGATTTCGAGGGGAATTGGATCTAGGTTAGTAAGGCTGGCAAAGGCACACTTAAGTGAAATTTCGATAAAAAACAACATTTTTTATAAAATCATTACTATTTTTCTTGTAAAACGTCAGAAATAAAAAAACTTTGTTCGAATATTGATTCTAATAGTGGCTTAAAAAGCGAATATACCGGAATGTTCATTTTTGATGACACTCGAACAACAACTGCTCAAGTATTCAAGAGGCTTTTAGAGCGTTTAAAAGTTTAAATGTATCTGAGTTTTAGTCTATTTAAAAAAAATAATGTCATTTTTACTAACCACCTGCATAGTTTATGTGTAACTAACTATACTCTTTATATATTGTTATTTTAACTACTAAATATAATAAAAAATAATAAAAAATAGCAAGTTTAGGAATAAATTATTATCTATTAATCATTTTTAGGTTACCGTTACCGATCTTATTACTAAGACTCTGCTGTCCGTCTGTCTGTTTGTCCGTCTGTCACCAAGCTGTATCTCATGAACCGTGATAGTTGAACAGTTGACATTTTCAGAGATGATGCATTTCTGTTGCCGCTATAACGACAAATACTAAAAATAACAGAACAAAATAAATTTTAAAGGGGGCTTCTATACACCAAACATGATTTTTTTCTGATAGATTTTTATACCATAAAGATATAAACACAATATAGTATACGTCTACTGATTAGTACTCTTAAACGTACGCGTAGCACGTTTGCTAGGAGTATCATCTCGTAGCTTATCTTGATACCTGAGATGAAGAGGATAGAGGGGGAGATTATACGAAAGAGGAAAGACATAATGGATATGGATTTCTAACGATCTAATTTACCGAACGAAATGTAACAGGGGTGTAACGGTATTGCTACTTTACGTCAGTATTTTTCGCGTATCTTTATGAGGGTAGTAGGTACTTTCGTAGCAGAGCTGCGCGCTAATATATAACTTATAAGCGTAATTTTCGTATTCGACCAGAACATACAATGTTTACGTATAAAAGTCAATGGTAGAGAAAGACCAAAAAGGTTATGGTTACCAGTGACCATTACTTAGTTCGCATTACTATGAATAATAAATAAATACTCGTAAATATGTCAGGACAAAACTAAAACAGCGCCATCTAGTTACGGAAACCAGATAGTTGATATACTAAACATATATATAAGTTTTAAAAACATACATATTATAAATATAAGCACCCATGACTGGAGTACAAACATTCGTGCTCAACAAATGAATGCCAGCTGGACTCAAACCCGCGACCGCTGGCGCACAAAGAAGGGTCAATACCAAGACCAACTGAGGCTAACTTGTCGTCACCTATATTCTCTTTATGTACATTGCAATAGGTTTAATGTAAATATACTGTACTGTATATCTTGAATTGTATTATTTAAATATTAGGTACGAAGATATTAAGTACAGATATTAGGTAAATGTTGCCAGACCTCAAATATTTTGAGATACCTGTTGAATTATGAAAACATTCCGGAATAAATGGAGAGGTGCTGTATTATTTTTTACTAATTAAGCTCTACTTCATAAGTTGTAGTATTGTTTGTTAATTATTCTGTATTTTTTGTAACAAAGCAAATTTTAAAAGGGAAGGTAATTAAATAATGTGTACGTTCTACTTCCTGTTGAGGTAAGTAATTGATTAAAAAAGACGGCTTTCGTTTATTCAAAAACGTGGTGGATTAAACGTTGTTTTTTTAATGCAGATATAATAGAGTATAGAATATTTAATATGAAATGTTGAATTTGCATGTTGATTAATATTATAAAATACTGAAGGTAGAGTCAGGTAGGTAAGTTGTGCATAAAATAATATGTTTTTTTCATTTATTCTTGACACACGAAAGTATAATTATGGTATCACTTGTATATTATCTGTACTGTGTACATATAAAAATTGTGAGTTTAATCTGTATTCTGTACATTACTTTTTTTGGAAATGGTCATTTTTATAGATACAAATTACAAAGGCTGAACCTAATTAGTTTTCTGAAACTTCGTCTCGCCTGTGTAGGGACACACCACGAAAACACCTAAATCTTATTTAATAAGATTTTTTTTGAAAATGAGTGATTTATCATTTAAACCGGTCTTGAATGCAAAATTAAGTAGTTGAAAATAATGATTTCCATTTAATTTTCTCTCCAAATTTAATTTAATCATATGTAAATTTATAAAGTCCAGTAAAAGCTATCTCATTCAATAATATTTTAATATGTTATCATTTTTCATTGTACATACTTGTACAAATTATATAAGAACAAACTAAGGTTTTAGAAATTGGAAAACATCGAGGTTTTGTTATTTTTTCAGTATATCCTCAAGGAAAACAGCGTAAATATTAACGTTGACAATTTATCTTGTAATAAATATTCACTCCACAATCCACAGAACTTTTTACGATTCTCTATAGATTTTATATAATTTATTTTCATGAATGAAGTATATATATTGCAAGCCATAAAACTTTCTCATCTGTGGTCCCCCGATGGCCATTAAAACGATACGACGATTATCTTTTGAAGCGAAAATATATACGTAATATATTTTGATTTATTTTTAACATTATGTGACGATTAAAGCTATCCTGTAAAGATAATTATCTATTCAATCATTATATAGATTCATCTATGTGTTTTATTGAAATATTTAAGACATCTAGATTAATAAATAAATTATGGTTTTGTGCAGCCCTTTTTAACTTCTCCTTATCCTCTCATATTGAAGGGAGGTTTAATATGAGAGGATCGACCCATGGTCCACCACGTTGGCAAAGTCCGCGTTGGCAGATTTCAGATGTCTTTGGAAAACTAGCTTAGTTCTTTCAATCGTGAAGGTTTTTTGACCATGAGACCAGTGGTAACTAAACAGCTTTGAAATAATAAGCACATGAAAATATCAGAGGTGCGAGACCCGAATTCTACCTGCATCACTAGGGAATCTAAACGAGCGCGTTATCACTGGGTTACCACTGTCTATTTATTTATAATAGGGATAATACTTTCTTAGGTTTACGCGAATACTTGACATTATACTCTTTTTTATTGGTCTGAGACATTATAAATGAAAATATCTTTTCGAATTTTTGTCGCAGATTCATTATGATTTTTGGGGAACCAAACAAAATACAGGAGGATACAGGGAGTTCAGAATTTCGGACGAGAAAATTTCCTTGGACTTTTAAGACGTGGTGGATTGTGTGGTTGTGATGGTGTGATTATGTGGTTTTATAAATTTGAAACCATTTAACGAATGTATCCATCAAATAAATGGATTAATCGAACATATAGTTGCTAATAAATTTCATTTGCCAATTTTCCGTTTTACAAGTAACGGTTATAATTTAATCATGATAAATGATGAAATTTCAACCACATTGTTTTAATTATTTTATGCGTGTGGCATATATTATTTCGTGAAAACGTGGCATTTTCAACCAACTTTAAAAAGAGGAGGTATTCAATTTGCTTGGATAATTCTTTTTTCAGTCTTTTAATGGGTCCTATTTAAATTTGAAAACTACCTAAGTGTTGAATATCCCTTATATTTGATTGACCTTAAACCTACCTGGCTTAGCATAAATAACTGTTCGTTAACCAATACACGCAGCATGATAGAATTTTACGAGTACTTTTGTTATGGAAATTGTAGACTGAGGGAATTTTGTAATTCGTCATTCTGTTCTATGTTATTAAGATAAATAGTGTTATATTACATACAATAGCACAATATATTTCTTGAAGAAGGCTAGTACATTATATTTTTTCTGTTTTAAGATAAATAAATAAAGAAATTGGGACATTATTACAACAGCGCCATCTAGTTCCGCGGATAGCTTCGAGCCTTGTTATATGTATTTTAAATACATACATATTATAAATATAAACACCCATGACTGGAGTACAAACATTAGTGCTCAACAAATTAATGCTTAAAGCGGGACTCGAACCCGCGACCGCTGGAGCAGAAAGCAGGGTCACTACCAACTGAGCCAAACGTGACGTCAAATGTTAAGATATTATCAGATAGAAGTAATTGTATAAAAATATCTAAGTTCTCTTTCTTTGCTATTTCTATTTAGTTTTTCTGCATTCAATAAAATAGAGATAGTAAAACCATTCATCATAGAAGCTCGCACAATGATAACGAGTTCCTCTAGTTACACATACAAACCTTCCTCTTGAGTCGCTCGATCTATTAAAAAAACCGTATCAAAATCCGTTGCGTAGTTTTAAAAATTTAAGCATACATAGGGACAGACAGTTGTTTTATATTATGTAGTGATTATTATTTCTATAAATTATTTTTAATCATAAAGTTGATTACTTGTTTTTTGAGTTTGAAAGTTATTCTTTTTTTAATTTTTACTAATGAACGCTCACTGGCCCAAAAATTCATATTGAAAATAGTATTTCTAAAAAAGTATGTAATATATTTTTCCAAGTTACAAATGTTACGGAACTTTAGTCCAGTTTGCGATGTCCATTGTAATCTTCAGCTGTAACACACTTGAGTACCCTCTAAGGAAATGTTCGACGAGTAGAATTCTTAATTTAACCAAGGCTTCTATGGCCGCGAGTGATTTCCCAATTGCATTCGTATACGGCTGTTGGGAAATAAAACGCCACAACTAATAATACTTGTGTAGAAACTTGTACATCACAAAGAATCTATGTTGTTTTATTAACGGACTTCAATCAAGGTTAGGTAAGGCTTAGGTACCTACATTTTGTATATATATATATATATATATAAAAAAATGAAGAACGGAAACTACATAGTATAAAACAAAGTCGCTTTCTCTGTCCCTATGTCCCTATGTATGCTTAAATCTTTAAAACTACGCAACGGATTTTGATGCGGTTTTTTTAATAGATAGAGTGGTTCAAGAGGAAGGTTTATGTGCATAACTAGCGGATCCCGCGGCTTTGCCTGTGCTAAATCTAGGGAAGAGCCCGAGCGAAGCGAGGGCGAGTCGCTAGTATATATATATATATATTTTGTATGTTCACTCATTTTTCGAGGACAGCTATATGATTAAGTTAGTTAAAATTATGTTTTATTACGGTAGATGCCAAGGTGGTCTATATACTTATTATTTGTATTTTACCCGTTTAAGTCGGCACTTCAAATACATCTGAATTAACTGAAAATATCAAAAGGAATTTATTTGTTACGCTTTGAAGTCCGTTTCGTTTGGTCTTTTGATTTTTTTAATATCAATAACTTGCCCTGTTTGTTTTCAACTATATCCGAAGTATTATTTACAAATACGTATACAAACACACATACACACACACACACACACACACACACACACACACACACACACACACACACACACACACACACACATACACACATACATACACACACACAAACACAACTTATATAATTATTTTATAAGGTATCAGTATTTTTCTTTTATTACTGTATTCGCAAGCTATTTAGGCTATTCTTAAAATATAATATTAATCATATTACCTTTAACCTTCCTCAGAGAACAAATAAGTAAGTTCATGTTTTCGGTAAATAACGACTATCATAAATTGGTCCAATTTCTTGGTTGTATGAAACAAATATGAATTTGGCATAGAAATATTGTTCCAGGACGAGAACAAAACGAATCAAAGTCACTATGTGGAGATATTTGTCGATTGTCATGATTAATGGGCTCTATTTCACGGAACAGGGATGGCGATACGGGTAAATAATATTATTATCTTTTTATACATCTATAGATTTATAATGTGGGTAGTACTAATGTGGGTAAATTATTATTAATCAAAAGAAGATGCTACTAAACTTTTTTGATTGAGTAGTTTTATGTATGTTTATGGAATAGATGAGATATATATTAGACAGATTAGAAGTAAAACAAATACTAAGTAATTAATATAATTCTACATAATACTTACTAATAATTATTTTACTGTTTTCGTGCAATATTTACATCAATTAAAATTTAACTACGTAGAATTGTGCAGTCAATAATGAAATATTCCGATCTTGGAATTTATATTTATTGAAAGGACAATGAGAACTTTGAGTTGTTATTTTAATTAATTCACAAAGAATGAGAAAACTAAGAAATTTATAAAGCTTCTTTTAATTAATTAATTGGTATATTCGAACATAAAACGAGATTTTAAGAGATAATGTGTTTTTTTAAGGTTTCTCTTTATTAAAGAGATTTTATTTAAAATATTGAGTGTTAATCCGCGACGCAAAAATAGGAGCTTTAAATTTTTAAAGTGTTTTATATGTATTAATCTTCTTTTTCTAGAAAATATATTATGAACACCTTTTTTATCCTTCGAAACTGCGTATTTAAACGATATATGAGCTTTGTGTAGGTAGCTTGATTAAGAGGTATATGATATGATTTGTAATATTTGAATGAAACGAGATAGTAAATAGTTTATTGATAATAAAGTTAATTTGATAAAAAATTAAGATTGTTTACTTTTTTCAGCAGCAATAACGATATATATACTGAATACTTTGTTCTTAACTAAAGACTGTCAGCCACAAATGATGACAGCCACACTACTCGTACAACTGTACGCTAAGCCTACCAACATTCTATTCGACACGTATCTTCTTAGAGCAGACGAAACGTGAAGTAAAAATAGATAGTTGTTATAGCTTAGGTAACTAACAGATAAGTTAAATGCAAATTATGATTAATTATAGAAATATTTATGAATAAAATTAAAGAAATTTAAATGAACGCATAGTAAGTGGAGCGGTATTGGTGGTAATGCGATCTCCTGAGAAATCGAGTAAAGCGGATTTAAATGCACCTATGTCATTTTTATATACGAATGGTTTCCTATATCACCCCTTTTCTTACCGTGAAAGAAAACATCGTCAGGAAACGTGCATGAATGAGAGAACGTAACAAAATTTCTAAACATATGAAGTCACGCAAGATCACACACGGGAAGCTTGTGCTCAGCTGTCAACAGTGCGACGCTAAAAAAAGGAATGATTGCATATAGAAAATAACTAATATTAGTTTTTATTAGAATTTGAATCCATCTCTTTCGTTTAGAATACATATTTTATATATATTTATCATAATGTATACAGTATTTAAAAAGTTATATGTGTAATATGTCAACAATCTGGTATCTGTAAGCTATGAGGCACTAAGCTTCGTAGCTTACCACGGAGCTAGACGGCGCTGTGTGTAATAATGTCCCAACATGTGTCTTGTTAAGTGGTAATGCCATGCTTGTTACCTTCGGGTAGCAACCGAATGGGCCGGCACGCCCCGTATAGTTCATTAGTACCACTCTCTCACAGAAGACCGGCGTGAAGTGGCAGCTATGCTGTCGCGTTTCGTCCGGTGAGTGAGAGTCCGGGTGGCCCACTCTCCTTCCCCCCTCCCTCTTCCCTTCATCCTCCGCCTTCGTTCCCCCCTCCCTCCCACTTCCCTCCCTCCTCCATCCCTCCCTTTCTTGAAAGGCCGGCAACGCATCTGCAAGCCAGGCTTGCAGATGTCCATGGGCGGAGGTGATCACTTTCCATCAGGTGAGCCTCCTGCCCGTTTGCCCCCTTTTTACCATAAAAAAAAAACATATTTATTTATTATTTATTTGTCTTCTCCACAAATCACATTATACTAGTACTATGGACTTCTCTGGCAGAGAGTTATGCTTCGTAATAGCGGTATAGGACACGCTTTGTCCGCTACTATAATTGAAGGTTTTTTTTTCTGTAAAATCAATCAAACTTGGAGAATTGTACAAAAAACATTTAAAGGTACGTTTCAATAAAATTGTGCATGTATAATATTAAATATTATTGATTTCATTTCTTTAGAAGAATTTATTTCTCTCGCTTGGTGCGAGAAAAAAAGTTAATAACGTAAAATATATAAATTCTTATAATATTAAGTTTCTAATTTGTGTGTGTTGTCGTACAATATATACTTTTATTATTTTATTAGGGTCTTAAAGGTACGGCGCTACTCTAGTATATAGCTTCGAGATTGATAATGCGATTATATAAACTGTATTACTAACCAGTCATGTGGTAAATCGCTTAAGTATAAGCCGTCCGTCGATCTACACTTTTATCACATATGTAATAGGTGAATTATTATGGATGGCTGCTTGGAATATAGTTATTATGAGCTTGACTGCTTCGTTAGTCTATTGGGTAGCATGTACGATTTTAGTACCAATGGCCTTGCATTCGAGCCCGGGTAAGGCAAGATTATGTTATTGGGTTTTTATTACAAGTAATATTCCATAACAGCTCAGAGGGAAAATTTGCGGTATAGTGCACCATTATGGTATACCTTGGAATGGTTTACCCTATGGTATGGTATACCTTGTTGCCTGATCATTCACTGATCATATCGAATTATTGTACTCCTCGAATTAGACGGTGAAGGAATGAAAGGAATAGATGGTGCACTTGTGTTTTCACACGTATGCACTATAATATATCGTGCACATATTAGATTAATAAACTTGTAATTACTTAGCGGATCAAGATGCACCACCTGTAAACGTTTGCATTAGTCAGTTAACTACAGTAATATTAATATAATGGTACTGGCATATGGCGTTTATGTTGTAAACTCTAGCGTAATCGAAGGCACATATCCACCCTGTGCTCAGAAAAAGTTAAAAATCAAATAAAATATATTTTGTTTCGAGCTACAATGGATCAGCACTTGTCTATGTAGCTAGGGTCAACCTCGGCAACACACTCAGCCACTACAATAATAATAAGGGTTGTTTTGTTAAGATTATTATCATGTGATAGACGATTCTGAAAAAAATACTCAAAGCTATTGTCTATATGTAATTGTAGTCCATTCTGGGTTTGTTTTACATATTTATTTGTCATAACGTATTTATTTATCATGTTTATGAATTATTATTATGAATATTATTTAATTTATATATTTATCTCTTTACTAGTGATGTATAAAATCAACTGAAATGTACCTAGTATTATGTGATCTGTGAATATACGCATATCTTTTAATGTCGTTAAGTTTTATGTCAACTTAACAAATATTATTCTGTCTGAAAAGTAGTTTACTCTTACTACAGTCAATACTTTGGGCGGTGCTGGCAACATGCCAGAGTCTATTTCTGTAATTCCGACCATTAAAGGTTTGTTTGCCTGAAAGTTATAAATTATATGTACCCTATTTCTGAATACCGACTGTAATATGGGTGTTATATGAATATGGTTGAAAGTTTTATGTAATTTATTCTTCCTGCACATTGCGTTACTTGTTTCGTCTTGAATGCATATTTATTTATTTGTTGATAATATAATGGTGATTATACATATTGGGTTGTTATTACTGATTGTTTTCTAACGACTTGATTCAAGCTCTTTCATAGATCAATTTTTTTTTTTATGGTAAAAAGGGGGCAAACGGGCAGGAGGCTCACCTGATGGGAAGTGATCACCTAAAGGGAGGGATGGAGGAGGGAGGGAAATGAGAGGGAGAGGGGAACGAAGGCGGAGGATGAAGGGAAGAGGGAGGGGGGAAGGAGAGTGGGCCTCCCGGACTCTCACTCACCGGACGAAACGCGACAGCATAGCTGCCACTTCACGCCGGTCTTCTGTGAGAGAGTGGTACTAATGAACTATGCCGGCCCCTTCGGTTGCTACCCGAAGGTAACGAGCATGGCACTACCACTTTAAAATTGAGAGAAAAAACGGGTATTGAATTTGAATCTTTACGTTCATACTCTATTAAATACTTATTAATACTTATTAATAATATATCACAGTGGTAGCTTAGCGGTAACGCGTTCGCTAGGATAACGGAGTGATGCGGGTTCATATCCGGGTGTGGCACTTCTGATATTTTCATGTGCGAATCATTTCTATCATGATTACCACTTGTTTTACGGTGAAGGAAAACATCGTAATGAAACCTGCATGTCTAATAAAACCTAGTAAGTTTTCGAAAGACATGTGAAGTCCACCAACACGCACTAGGCTAGCGTGGTGGACTATGGTCTGATCCCCCTCATACTGAGGTAGGCCCGTGCCCAGCAGTGGGGCTGAAGACAATATCTAATATCTACAAATTTATATTTAGCCTATTTAATTTTTACTTTGTTTGTACATGTATATTTTGTTGTTGTAGAGTAGAGTTTAAAGTTGCATTTTATAGCTTTTATTAGGGCCGGTAATAGGCTATTTAACTTCATGATCCGGCAAATGTATTGTTTTATGAAAGGCTTACAAATATATTCCAGGTTTATAACACAAATTCAGTTTAATTTCTGCTTTGTTTTATTCTACGTAATGTCATTGAACTTAAGCTTGATGGTTAAGGATTAAAAAAAATACTTCCCTAAGGTGGTAAATATTATGTTTATAAATGTTTTAACCTTGGTACATAAAATGTATGTAAAAGCGTAACATTTATTTCGAAATAATGGGTACAAAAATAAGCGAAAGATATATTTATCGAATGAATTTCTATCGAATGGGTCTCCCGAAACGCAATCATGAGGCTCCGGCTCACCGGAGCGTTTACTGGAAACGCGCGTTATTGTTTCCTCCACATATCACCTTCGTGGGATTTCAGTTTTAATATAACGATCATCAAATATAAGACTGTGATGGAAAAGGGAGAATATTATTTTTAATAAAAATTCGATGTATTTATAATGTACTAATATAAATTATATAATGTCTCAATAAGTTTATATTTTTTTAAGATTTCAACTAACATAGCACACATTAGGACGCTTATGTTACAGTAAACAATTATTATTTTTACATTCGTCCAGTTCCATGCTTGCACATTGGCCATACAGTTTTCTTTAAGACCTTGCTTCCTTATGGTTTTCCTAAAAGCCTACGTATGTGATATACTAGATATTAGTAGAGTTTATATCTGGTAAGGAAAACTTTATATATATAAAGCCCAATAT
Source organism: Boloria selene (assembly GCA_905231865.2). Taxonomy (NCBI): domain Eukaryota; kingdom Metazoa; phylum Arthropoda; class Insecta; order Lepidoptera; family Nymphalidae; genus Boloria; species Boloria selene. The sequence goes on from HG993133.1 coordinate 9,204,744, forward strand.
TATTTTCACCATCGCTAAAATATCTTTTGAAATAGGTGAGGTCAAAGAAAAGTTTTTTAAATCTACTAATTTATTTACACATATTTGTATGTACTATGGCTAACGATTTAATCCGAAATATACCAACGTAAATGCCTCACTACCAAGGTAAAAGGTTAAATAATTTATGTTACTTACAAGTATTACCTTTTTATGTTTGAAGATATTAAATTCTTTTAATATATTAAGTGCTCAGAAGGTCGTAGGATGGTATAAATTTTATTTACGACTTGATTTATTGCTATGACGTCAACGACGTAAGAATGGTCGTTTTCCTTATATTGAAATTACAGTTACATAATATTATAAAAATTTGGGAAATGGGCATATGTCTGTTAATATTTAAAATATTTCTTCGTGCAGGTATAATGAATTAAAACATAATATTTTAACTGCTGAAATTAATAATATCCTTTTCATCTAACTCCCGTCCTACACATTTCTTTATCGATCTTTATAATTTTTAAAAACCGACTACATTTTCTAAGAATCGTTTTTTAACCTTTGCTGTGATGTTAAAGGAGCTTATTTTATGAAATCCTGTGGGTGAGCCAAAGGAAATTTAATTAAACCTCTAGATCGTCCATTAAGATTATAGAAGCCTCAACGAGATGGAATATTAGAAAAGTAATAATAAAGGAACAGACAATCTTAACGGACTTTATTATTCAGTTATTTGAATATGATGTTTAAGATTATGCAGGAAATTTCTGGTTTCCTCTTTAATAATTTGCCCAACACTTGATCTTACACTGGATCGCCGCCCACCGAGTCGTTGCGGAGATGGATCGTCGAGGAGCTTCAAAGTTTTCATTGAAGCCACATTAAGCATGAAATTAATGGCAGTTGGGTTTTTGTAACATTTACCAATTAGAGGTTGGATGGTTACATCTGGGAAAAATCCTTCGTTATTTAGGTACCTAATTACGGTTTGTAGTAAAAGTTATTTACTTATAGACTTGACGAAAGTTAAGTTATTATCATAAACATCCTATAACTTGAAGAAATAGTTTCCTTTAACTGTGGAAAATTTGGTAAAAAGGTTTAATTACAGGAAATAAAAAAAACAAGTAGCGTACTTACTTACACCAACCACACAAGAGTATAAGTCAATATGACAGTGGTTGATCATTGGTCTGTAGACGTAAGTTTGCATATTACGTGACCATATCTGCGCACACGCAGGGTCATAGATATCCAGGCAATAAGTGGGGCATGTGTGGTTACAGGCTTGATGCGCACCCACAATACTGAAGTCTACTAATCTACGCGACTTCATGTTGGAAAAATTTGGTTTTACAATCTGGCACGATTCATCAGAAACTTGATTTATGCCTAAAATTAGTACTAATTATTTGTCATATAACAACACCAAATTTATAACTTAACTCTTTTTCATCGATTTTGAAAATACAAACCCGCAAAATTATATAGACATTGTGCTAATTTCAGATAGCAAATGTTATGAAACTTATGAACATGCCTTGTGTGATCGAAAGCTATTGCTTCGCCACACACTGGATCGTAAACGTTTGAACACAATATGTCATCGCAATTCTTAGGCTCAAATGATTCCACTAACTCTATAACGAAAATAAGAAAGAGCGTATCTGTAATAAACTTATAATGTAATTTTTAAAATCTTTACATCTTAATAATTGTTTATAGGTGTCAAAATCTTCATATTAAACAAATAAAAGTGAAATATGTTTGTTTTAAATATTCTAAAATTTTTACGAAAAACTTATACCTTGAGAAATGAAAAATAATACAACAGTAAAAAATGTACATCTTTTTAAAGTTATTAAATCCGTGTACATCGTGCCACCATTCTTATATCACTACTCGGTTTTACATTTTAATTCCACAGAAATTGAAAAGAACAGCATTTTTATATTCATTCTTTACGGTTATAATTTAATTAAAATTTTAGTGCATCGCTCTATTCATTTTAACTTTGTCAGTCTTTCCTTTGCTTAGTTTCAGGTCATGCTCAATTATAATTTTAATTAACGCTAGATTGTACCTGCGGCTGTACAACCAATTTAAAAAATATATAAAAAAAATACCTTATTTTTAAAGTAGCAGTGAAGTTTCCTAATTCATTTATCAATTTTATGATCAGACTGGCTACATAGCATGAAAGTTATGATGGTTCTGGTAAGTCCTGGCACAAAAAGCGAGTGAAATAATACGTAGTTTGATAGTAATAATTTTTTATCGACAACAGTGCTATCCCAGTGACAATGTATTTGTCTGGGAAATCAAGTAATGTAAATATTCATTTTAAAATTATATAATGTTATATAACATGTATCGTGTATTTGATAGTATAGGTAATAAATCTGTTTCAAAATCATTTCAATCATCTTGATCACGAACGTCGATTTGAATATCGCTTTGAAGGAGCTTTGTTTTTAATATATCGTTCTTAAATTTAATGTTTATAGGGCAAAAAATAAAGGTTACATATAAACTTACGTGAGTCCTTAGACCTCCTTAATCGAGCCCTGTCGCAAAATCCGTTCTTAGCGGACTTACCTCCCTGCCATACATCTTTATATTTCAAGCCGTTCAAGTGAGTGACCATGCGCTTTTATATTATATTTACGTTATTTGTAATAGCCGTAATGAATATAATAATTGTAAATGATTATATTATAAAATTGCTCGAGGTTTCAATGTCTAAATTGAAACTGAAAGCAAGCCGATCTACTTATTAAGTTTCATCGGCTTACATTCAAACTTCAAGTGAGAGCTTTTAAGGGCTACCAATAAGGGCTATCTTTGTCTTTGGCAAACATTATTAAAATTGTATAACAATTGTAAAATTGTATAAAACATGTTTTTTTTGGATCATCTTAAATAATAGTACAATCTGTTAACTTCGTTGAATCCTAAATTATTGTAATTACCAAAGTAATAGAGCAACATATTCATATAGTTTTTAAATAGATTTAGTTTTTGAATCGTAGAATACTGTGTACTTTTATTCTGCCTTTTTTTAACATGAAGTGATTTCTATATATATATTTTATAATCTATCTTATGTTTTACAACTAGGTAAAGTACCTATTCTTAAGTTTACAATTACTTTTGATTGGAGATAGTTTAGACTCTTCACTATATAGAAATAATTCGATAAGTATATAATTTTTCGCTCAAAATTATGTAAATTGTAGAACGTCTGGCAACTTTATTGGTTTCACACTCTGATAATAAGCTCTTCAAAGATGAAAAATGTAAGAGCTCTCGACGGCTTATCTCTTTATATGGAGCAAATCCTGTGGGCTCTTTATTGGATCATATAAAATGTTTTGTATAGGTATATAAGAACCTACTATTAGCTTCTGTCTTGTAAATAGTGTCTTGTAAAGTTTATACAATTTAAGTGTTTGTTAAAATTTACTTTATTTATTCTACAATTATTATTTGTTAACGACCTTCTAAAAAATTCTAATTGAATGAAATCAGACAAGAGTGCTAGTTCTACTTGCATACTGCGGGTTTCGTAGCAAGTGACATTTTTATGTTTTTAGGTCAAAAGTTAAACAATTTTTTTATCCATCTAGGATATTCAATTTATTGACAGTATAAGTGCATAAACTTAATAAACTATCTACTAATAAATATAAATAAGTTTGTGTTTCATACTTTTACTATGTTAAAAATATAATGTGTATCCTAGATAACAAAAATTATGCCTTCAGTATATATTTCTTTCAGAATTTAACGTACGTAAAAATGTTAAAGACGAAAAAGGTGATGGAACACATTTAAAACTTTAGAAGTATGCAACTTTGCAATTACTTATAGGCTTGAAGAAAAAGCACTTATAAACACGTATCCGAATTTCAAAGACCAATAACGTCTATATTTTTCAACTTCTGTAGGTGTCTAGTGCTTTTAGCATTTGGCCATACCAGAGAAACCCACCCACTGAATTTCAGGAAATATAGCATGGATAATGTTAGAGCAAAAAGGACTCTGACATGTACTAAATATGTATGTATGTATGTATGTATGTATGTATGTATGTATGTATGTATGTATGTATGTATGTATGTATGCGTGAATGTATGCATGTGTGAATGTATGTATGTATGTATGTATGTATGTATGTATGTATGTATGTATGTATGTATGTATGTATGTATGTATGTATGTATGTATGTATGTATGTGTGTATGTATGTGTGTATGTATGTATGTATGTGTGTGTATGTATGTGTGTATGTATGTGTGTATGTATGCATGTGTGTATGTGAGCATGTATGTATGTGAGCATGTATGTATGTGTGCATGTATGCATGTGTGTATGTATGCATGTGCGTATGTATGCATGTGCGTATGTATGCATGTGTGTATGTATGCATGTGTGTATGTATGCAAGTGTGTATGTATGCATGTGTGTATGTATGCATGTGTGTATGTATGCATGTGTGTATGTATGCATGTGTGTATGTATGCATGTGTGTATGTATGCAAGTGTGTATGTATGCATGTGTGTATGTATGCATGTGTGTATGTTTGCATGTGTGTATGTATCCATGTGTGTATGTATGCATGTGTGTATGTATGCATGTGTGTATGTATGTATGTATGTATGTATGTATGTATGTATGTATGTATGTATGTATGTATGTATGTATGTATGTATGTATGTATGTATGTATGTATATATATATGTATGTGTGTGTGTATGTATGTATATATTATATGTATGTATGTATGTATATGTAGGTAACTACAGACGGTCAGGTGGACAAACGGACAATCGGAACGTAATTGTAATGCTTCCACTTTAAATATATAGGAACGAAACCTTGAAAAATTACATATAAAAATTAATGATTTAACATTTCTCGTTTAGTCATTTCTCAAAAATTTGTAAAAATTGTATTTCTACAATTAACCTTTGAATCTGTAAGTATTACTTAAAAGTAGAAAATTTAAAGTATTCTTTTGTTATCGGATGAGTGTGTTGATGAGATAATATGTTTGGAGCAAAGTATTATCTATAGTAAAAATGCTCTACATTATTTTATTTTATTTTATGTGCTGAATACGAACGATTACGACGGTGAAGTCGGTTAAAAACCAACAAAATGAAGATTTAAAAGGGCAATTAAAAAAAACAAACTTTGATCTAGAAAGTTACAAGTAAACAAAGATATTAAAGATTGAGATTAACCATATATTTCATTGAATTTATGGATACTAGTTATAACTATTTATAGCCTGTTGAAACTATATCAGTACGTTTAGGTATACTTGATATTATTTGTATTAACATATAACCATAAAATATTACTACTATCGAAGATATTACTTTTTTACGAAAATACATAAAACTTAGCATAAAAATCGAGGTAAGCTTGTGAAAAATGTTGATTCGTGATAATCCTATCGCCCGAAAACGGCGGCTCTTCAAACGGGATTAAATTTAAAAATGTCACCTTCGCATTTTCTCTCGTAATTACAATTTATTTTAAGAGGATAAATTCTTTCGAAGCATGGGCACGATAGAAAGATGGCTTTTTCAGTTTTTTCAAATTAAATACGAATTATTTAAGCATAAAGTATTAAAATGTAGATCATACTATTAACGAATATTTACTATGTGTTAGAAAGTCTTTGCACATAATAATAATTTTTTTTTGTATATCAATACTGCATACATACACACGTGTATGTGTTCACATGCATACGTACATACATAATAATGTTAATGTTCTCCGAACGATTCCGGCCATATCGGCCAATCTCATTAAGACTGGTCAACTGCGCAGGAGATATTATAGTGCACAAGTGTACGCGCAGACACAAGTGCACTCTCTATTCCTATCACTCTCATACTCCGGTGGGACGACTACTCGACACGACCAGTGAGAGCTAAGACGCAGGACCGACGGCTTTACGTGCTCTCCGAGGCACGGGGGTGACAGTTGACACACCGCCAACTTCCCAACTCCGGGCTATTACTGAGGCTTACTAAAGAGAAAGACTCAATAATTAAACTTGGCCCGACCTGGGACTCGAACCCAGGACCTCTCGATGTATGACCGTACATGCTAGCCACTACACCACCGAGGCAGTGATGCATACATACATATAATTCGCGTCATGTAAAAAGAACGCTGGCTGTCAAGTTGCGCAGAGACGATTTATAGGCCAATTTGGTGGTAAGACGCGGGGTGTGGGACGTAGAGGCACGCGCCGCATGCTTTCCGGCTCGGTATTGGTCCGTCAGTTCAAAATACCATCGCGCACACAAAAGTTATTAATTACGAAATTGTTTTATACATAATATATAAAAGATATAGAAAAAATATTTTTGAACTATCTCTAGAGATAGTTCGATAATAATGCAGTTTATAATTTTAAATAATATATTAAATGTATTAATTAAGTTTTTTCTAAGTAGAGTAAACATTCTACACTCAATTAAACATATTTTATTAATTAATAGAATGCTATGTAATACATTCTATCTAATATATTTTTCAATGTACCTGCCAATAACCAATATACGTCGCGAGTGAAAGGCTAGTTTAAAAATAAAAGAATAGATTTAGTAATTACGTGTGCGAATGTACCCATGCGCAAACACACCCCCCACCACTTTCTTCCAGCGTTCTTTTTACGTGACGCGAACTGTACATATGTAATGATATATGAAACAAAGACCCATGCGCGAAATTTCAATCTTATCGCTTCCATTTAAGTATTTCTTCCATCGTATTCCATATTATATTTTTAATAGATTCAATATGTTTGGTAAATTAAAGTCTTAACGATACACACACGTCGTATACAACGCCACTGAATAGGGTTAGAACATTATCGCACTGTGGGTGTCCCTGGGAAGTTATAATCTGACCTATATACAAAGGGTAAAGAGGGTCGGTATAATATTACACATAGAATTTTCGGAACACGAAGTAAAAATATTAAATTTAATTAAAAATTACAACCGTAATTTTATTCATCATTTTTATTTACGAAACTGTATAATTTTTATATTTTTATACTGTGCTAATTAAGATAGAGGACCGTAGAGAATAATAATATAATATATACCTACGTTATACGCTTTATTGTTTTCGTGAAACAAGAAGCTTAAAAATTAAATGAAGTAAAACCTTGACAGTTTCCCAGTGTTAAAAGTTTTTTACGAGGCAGAGAATATAATCGATACTTCGATACTAATATATAAAGTTGATGTGTTTGTTTCGTTGTTTGAATACAGTAATCCCTGGATCAGAATTGGTCCGATTTCTCATTTTATTTGTGTTTTATACAGCTTAGTACATCAAGAACGGAATAATTTCATAAAATTAAAAGTTGCGGGCGCAGCCATGCGAAAACGTTAGTGCGGCCCGCTTCCTTGGGCGTAAGATAAAATAAATTGAACGGTTTTTATAACTTTCTAATAAAATAAGAGTAGCCTAAGTTACTCCTTATAACGTAAGCTATCTGCGAGTGATACCTAGTCCCGTCAAAATCAGTCCAGCCGTGTCAGACATTAGCCGAAACAAACAGATAGACAGACAAAAATTTTAAAAATTATTTTTTTGATGTACTATCAGTACCGTATATACTTTCATATGCATTTAGTGAAAAGCTGTTAATTTGAAATGACAAACAGACACTTCAATTTTAGTTATATGTACTGAATTTGCATATAAGAGATGTTAAGTCGGTATATATTTCAGTAAAAAAATATTTTATTACTGACAAGCATTATGTAGATACATGAATGTAGGTATATAATTTACCAAGCAAAAGGACGCACAACCTTTCCTCATTCCTGGCTGTGTGATGTCGAGTCAAATTTATAAATAGAGCTCGAGCAATTTTAACGTTAAAACCTTAAATTTTCGTTTACGTAATATCATGATGGAATTACTTTATTAACCGACTTCAAAAAAAATTCAAAAAAGGAGGAGGTTATATGTTCCGTTGTATGTATTTTTTTTTTTTTTTTTTTTATGTATGTTCACCGATTGCTCCGCCGTCTGTGGGCCGATTTCAAAAATTTTTCTTTTGATTCGTAGGGTATAGTTCCGAGGTGGTCCCATTGTCACCAAGTCAGGATCTGATGATGGGATCCCAGGGAAATCGAAGGCAACTCTCAAAATTTACAGGCACCTATTATGTTTTTGATATATTTTCTAAACCCGATAAAGCTTTTACGTATGAAAATCATCATCTCATGTGGATGAGCTGATGATGGAAGGTAAAATTCCTCAACAGTTGTTTTTTATGTGTTTTCACCGATTTCTCCGTGAATTGTGGGCCGATTTTAAAAATTTCTTTTTTGTTCGGTAGGGTATACATTCAAGATGTTCTCATTGTCACCAAGTCAGCATCTGATGATGGGATCCTAGAGAAATCGAGGGCAACCCTTAAATTTTATCGGCACTGATTACCTTTTTCATCTATTTTCTAAAGCTGTTCAAGAATTTGTGATGATGTAAGGTATATATCCTCAACGGTTAGAAGTTGAAAGAAAATTCTTTTAATATTATACGTACTTATGAACTGATAGTCGTACTCCTTCAGGATATTAGGTGGATTGATAATAGAAGGTAAATCTTATTAACGTCTACGAGTTACGTGGAAAAATAGACGTGGACAAATCTGGATTGACTATTGTCGTTCATTTCAAAACTTCGCTGACTTATTGGAGCAGTAGTTTAGTTAGCCTTCCAATATTTTATTTAAACATAATAATTTCCACAAAAAAATTTAAAATAAATTATTTTTTAACAAAAATGAAAACCGACTTCAAAACGCTACAAATCGAAACTAAAAAAAAAAAAAAATAATTTTAATTACTTAGTTATTGTTGGAGTCGGTGCCAGCCAAAGCAAAATAATCCTAATACAATCTCCTTGGCTGGCACCGACTCCAACAATAACTAAGTAATTAAAATTATTTTTTTTTCTTTTTAGTTTCGATTTGTAGCGTTTTGAAGTCGGTTTTCATTTTTGTTAATTTAGAAGTTGTAAACAAGTTAATATTTGTTAAGAAGTGAACGTCAAAAGAACTTGATACTAATTATGGAACATGTCTGCTTGTGAAGTGTGTCATGGTGTAACAACGTTTTGAACAAAGAATTTCTTAATATACTAGCGACTCACTCTCACTTCACTCGGGTTCTTCCCTAGTTACTCCAGCCAAATTTAAAGTCTGTAGCGCAAAATCCATCTCGTAATTAAAATAAATATAAATTCTAAAATAAAAGTAGTTTGAGTAAATAATTTGATATATCAATTGGCATATTGTGATTTATTGAGCGAACAATATATTTGGATTTTGGAACAGTTTTTGTAAAGTTGTTATACCGTTTATATTCAGAGTGATTTGTGGCTATTGTACACATAACATTTGTCCTTTGCAAATATAATCAAACCTAACTTGTCCCAAATACATAACCAGATTCGTGTCCAACACATATTGCATTAATAACAAGCTTTGGTATACATTTTACCCGTGGTCCTTCTACCGCCGATTTTATTTATTCTTTTCTTTATCACTTCCCTGTTTGTGCGCTTTTAAATTCTGAACCACACGTCTTATATACATATAACTAAGATAAAATTCAACAATTCCTTAATACTGTCTATTTGTATTGTCTAAATAACAAATTTTTACTAACTGCATATGAAAAAGTGACTATATACGGTTTTTTGTCTGTCTGTCTGTTTGTTCCGGCTAAAATTGCACTAAATAAATTGAGCGTACCTAGGAACGTACTCGAGCGAAGCGGGTGTAAGTTGCTAGTGTTAAAAGAAAGGAGGAGGACTAGAATTTATGAGAAACCGTAAAAACTTGTCATTATGTGCATTTATTTATTTTCTATTATTGATATCGTTTACATAAAGCCACAAAATCTTCTTCCTCATAATATTAAAAAAATGAATTACATAGTAGTAGGATTATATACAAGCATATCATGGTGTCGCGTTGTTACAAGTCTCCGTGATTACGGTGGGTAAAGTAATGGCTGGTCGCTTGGTTATTACTAAATCTGTTTTGTTTCTACCGAAATATTTTGGACTTAAAAACGTAAGGGTTACCCTCGTAATGCCCTCAACGTGTGCCAAGAAACGCGTAGGAAGAGCCCACTTCGGTGGGCGGTGTGTCATGCGGGCTGCTCCTGGTACTTCTCTGGATAGCAGAGTGTACTGTGGAGCAATCCTCTTGACTGTATGGCTTGCCTTCGGTAGCTGCTGGGTCGTAGGGGCGTCGTGGTTGCATGCGCGAGCTATCCTTCGACGCACCAGTAAGACGGGTGAGGTCCATTAGTTTTTAGTGAGTAGTACTGGTTTATTTTAAGCTGGTGAGTCTCACATAACCACCTGGTGGTATGCGTCAATGCATTTCCTAACGATAAAGTAACCCATAATGCTTATAATGATTATACATATTATTTAGGATTTTTCTGAACTTGGTTGATATATAGTCTTAACCTTTTCTTAAATCAAAGAACAGTCAATACTCCCCCTCACAACGTCTTGTAATACATTTTTTCCATGGCATCTTTTGTTTTCTAGAAAATAGCGAACAACGCCGATTTGTTGTTTAGAGAAATAGATACATTCAACACTGTCGTGAATTTTAAATTGGTGTAGTCATTGGAGCCATCTCATACGAATAAGTTTGATAAAAGCAGTTATAAAATATTGCTAGAGCATATGAAAGCATTGTAGTTTTCATTTGTTGTGACTCATAGCGCTGTAAAATATAAAAATAATGTATTTATATAAATATAAATTTATATAAATATGTAAATTTACATATTGTGTATGAATATTACTTATATTTTAGGTACTATCCTTTTCTATTTATACTATTTTCTTATTTAATTATTAGGTTATTATATCATAATATCATCTTATTATATTGGTTTGTGGTTTTATTATTCTTATCAACGGCCTATTTTTTAGGTTCATTCAATTGGTTTTATATAAATAAGTAAAACATCCACTTAAGTTTACCCTACGATTGTGATTAAAATATATTATTACCTTATTACTACCTTAAAAAATCTGGAGAGACCCTTTCATCCGTCATCTGTCGACCCGGCATTTATAAATTAACATTTTGTTAATTTAACTGCCTTTCATGTCAACGACAGAAATATTAATTGAAATTATTGAAAAACCGATCCCTGGACATATTTTTTTAATTGACTTTAAATCGTCGTTACAAGTAACTTCTATTTTTGCTGTGTGGGTCACTGTCACTGTCTGTTTGTGCTTCACTGCGCTTTAAAAGGGTTAGTTCAATGGTCTTTATGTTATTTTATATGTCCTTTACGCGATATGAAGGGTGCAATTGCATAGTAATACCTTTAAAAATATTTCAGTCTTACTTATTTATCTAAACAAATATTACAAAGCTGAAAAATTTGTTTGTTTGTTTGGTTGAACGCGCTAATCTCAGGAACTACAGGTCCGAATTGAAAAAGTAATATTGTGTAGGATAGTCCGTTTATTGAGGAAGGCTTATTACATCACGCTAAGACCAATAGGAGCGGAGCATCAATGAAAAATGATGCAATATCGGGAGAAAAATGTTTCTGCTCTCATATTATTATAGGTACTGTTAACTGTGCCGTGTTACATTTTTTTGTGTAAGTAAATCTTCTTTCTCGTAAGATCCCGTTTTAAAATTAATCTACATTTAAAAAAAATACTGTAAGTAGTAACGACGCGGGCTAGATTTCTATTTTATTTAATTGTTATAAAATGTACAGCAAACTTGGCAAAATCTCCTGTGCATTACAAATGCAGTGAAATATGACAGCTATTGACACAATTTCTATTGAACGTTTGCTGCGAATTTTCATTGAGAGCCTTCCTCGACCCAGCGAGCCGTTCACTGAAAGTGCACGCTATTGTCAGCATTGTAGGTAACCTTTTCACAAATTTGAGATTCGATGTTACCTCTACAATGTAATATATTGAATAGACACCCGACTGATATACATTAATGTTTACAATTCAGCAGCGACGCGATTTTACAACGACGAGAAATATAAAATTATATTACGTATTTTACAGTTACATCTGTATACATCTTTGTTATAATCGAAGCTGCATTGGTCTTTGACATTGATGGGTTCAAGCCTTGCATAGGAAGGTTTTTTTATTTATGTTGCACTAAACCGATCTACTTAATATATTCTACTCAAACCTACGTGCAGGACTGAGAGAGACTGACTTATTGAGTGTATACACTTTCGCGTAAGTTCCTTTAGATTTTTTTAGTGCCGTAGTTCCCAGAAGTCGACGAATGCTTTATTAATATAATTATTAAGAGATTGCTTGTCGAATATGTAAAGTAAAAATATTTTATAATATTAAAAAATATTTAAATATTTTTTAATATTAATTTAGTAATGAAATTATACATAAGTGGGCTTTAAAGCTGCCGTTTAGGTTCCGAATAAATTCAAAAGGTTTAAAATCTAATACGCTGTAATTAATAAGTACTTTGAATAAGCCTATTAAAATGTGCTCAAAATGTACGCGTAGAAGTTAAAATAAAGATTTGAATTAAATTATATTGAAACCTGTATAGCGATGCGTCTCGACTTGAGCGTCTGTAACAGGCGTTACAGACGCTCAAGTGGGCCTGAAGAAAATATTGCATGAAATTCAAAGTGGTACATTACATGGTTAACTTGATTTTCTTGTTAGTAGTTTCTTTTCCGTACTGATATTTGTATTTATAGTTACTTTTTATTTCTTAGTAAGTAGTCATTTACTCTCGATTTTTTAGTTCCTACATCATACTCCATCTATGTATTTTCAATTTTATTCAAGCTTTTCCACCTGGAAATATTAGTGTAGGGGATTAAAGAACATTTAAAAATGTAAAAACTAACTAAACTGTTACTAACATTTTGAGTAGGTAATAATTCTTTATTATCTAATATAATCTTTATAAAAACACGATAAAAAAGTTGTTTATATAAAGCTTAATTTATACAGAATCGACTAGAAGACAGACCCCAAAAATGCATTATACGCTTCCTCGTGTTGCAGGTTCTTCTATATTATTTTATATCGATGTTTTGTGATTCTTTTTCATAGATACTTTTTATATAAGTCTTGACAAAATTCCTTTGATGAGTATACGTTTTAAATGAAATTACATGCTCTTCAAATAGCTCTTAGTCATTAATTAGCCATGCTAATGTGATACTTGCAATGTAGGTACTTAGGGAGGTGATTCAATTAAACAGTTTGCCTCCTGAAGAGTGTACTATATACAATTCACGTTTTAATAATAGAGTGTTCATCAAAGTTGAGATTATAAGACTTGTGCGTACACTTTTTGGTTGTCCTCTAAATACAAAATATAGAAGAAAAAATCAGTAATGAAAAATTAATTTTCGTATATGAACTTTATTATACGAATATGTTTTTCGATTAAATATTTCATGAGACTCTTTGATGTCAACTGACAAGTAATGCGCAAAATTTATCATATCAAACTAAATATTGTATTCGAGGCTGCTGCCTTTGTGCTTGTTACATTTTTCATTAGGCTATATTATAGAGAGCTATAATGTTATACAAAGAAAACATCTGTAAGTTGTAAGTGTTTCTAAGTCACCGTAACTGTTTATCTTTATTAATATGTATTTTATATAGTAATACTAGCAATTCCCGCTGCTCCGCCCGCGTTCTAATCTCAGTGGTAGAAGGATGAAAATTTTAGGTTAATATAAGTATTTTTAGTGCCAAATCATAAAAAAAAATTTGGTCTGCGAATAAAAGAAAATCTGGATAGTGATAATTATCACCTAGAGGAATGAAAATAGCCTACTACCTATTTTCAGTTCTACACACAAAAAAAATCATAAAAATCTGAAAGATTAGAGCCCACGGAAAGGGCGTGGCAATAGTGAATATTGGATTTTAACTACTATGTTTCTGGAACAACTTAAACGACTTCTACGAAAACTTTACTGGTATATTATTTCAGCTAATTTTGATTGATATTTATTATTAAATAGCGTTTCGGGTAAAGAAGGTCGTTCCTGCGGTATAGAACATAGAATTTCTTATGATTGTCTCGGCCCATAGGTGGCAGATGTGTGAATTATAAACAATGCAACAAACCTACATTGATACTAATCTGTTCAAGCATATAACTTACATATATTTATAAAATAATTATGTCAAAATTAATTTAATTTTAAGGAGGTACAGTACCTAAATCAAAATCATAAAAGGAATGTGTGACGCAGATTCTCTTTACGTAAATTGTTTAAATATTTGCTTAAACCATTATTATAAGCCGAAATGATTAATGTGTCGAGTCGTAAAAGAAACCTACGGTGATAGGACGATACATGATTCGAGACGGTTTATTTCAGAGGATATTAAATTTAAATATATTACGTGTTACGAGAGAGTGAGAGAGATATTTTATGTTTTTTGGGCGATATTTGATATTATGGCTTATTATGGAGCTACTTTAGAATTCGTATATGAACATAATTAGAACAAGAATATGTTTTTGCTGGCTTACTGCTGGACATAGGCGGGATTAAAATTTGCTAGGTTTTCTAAAAATGCTGAGCAGGTCATGCATAAGGGTTATGCACATTACCACACTATGCAACAACAAGGTACAAGGGGTGCGAGTCCAGGATTTTAGGCTGTTTTTCGAAGTTTCCCAGGTAAGCAAGCTATCGTCACTGGGCTACCGTTGCTTTCTTCAGAGGAGAACAACGTGAAAATTATTCATTCTTTATAATTTTTATTCTATTCGTATTGCTAACAAACAGTAATTTAAAGCATAACGTTAAGATTAAATTACCTTAAGGTTTGTTTCTAATTATTATGGACACTTATCTATACTAATATATACTAATATTATAGGGGTAATCTCGGGATCTACTGAACCGATTTTAAAAATTCTTTCACCAATAGAAACCCACATTATTGCTGAGTGTTGGTGTGTTGTAGGTTATATAAAAAACCGAAAAATAAAAAAAAAATACGTGGTAGTCCGTTTCGCAAAGTGAATCGGAGAAAAAACGGTCGAATGAAAGCGTTTCTTACGAACGCTGCCTTAACTATGAAAGATATATTTTTGAGTTCTAGAGAAAAGATGTGGAGCTTAACCCATGGACGAATAAACTAATGGACAAGACACATATGCGGACGTACCTTTACCGGTCATGTCAGTAATCAGGATATTTTAGGCCTGGCCGTTTGTTTTTACGTCAATCTCAAGCACTTACTTGTCAACAAATCATCTCCCAAAAGTGACTAAATGTTCTATTAAATGGTGTAAAAACTATAGCAGCGGAAGCAGCACTATTTCTTTTCACTTGTAAGTAATATATTTTATTACATTTAATGTTATTTATCACAAAATTTAAGTAAATGTAAAATAAAATTTCGTATTATTCAACTATGTTAAATATAGTCGATATATGTATGTTTTGTTGACATCTGACAACCATCATAAAATGGCTTGATTATACCGTTCAAAACAAATGACAGAACTGTCGAGTAAGTCCATTTGACATCGACTAGTGCTTGACAATGTCGAAAAATATATCGATATTTGACGAAATAACTAAGCGAATAATGATGTTATTTGTACAGTACAATAACATAAAATACTTTTATCGCAGTATCCTACAATCTGATGACAATAAATTTATAATAATATTTTTATAATAAAATAAAAACATTATAAATGCAAAAATTATAATTAGTATGTGTACTTAATTTTTTATTTCATTTTAACACATAAATTACACAAAATTTTAGATTTCCTAGGGATCCTTCTCGAAAGAGAAAAAAATAATTCTTAACAAAAAATTTGAAGTCTATAATAACTATAATTGAGTAAAAAGTTCATAACAATGTCCTGCTTATTTTAGTATAATTAAAATATAAATACCGGAAGCTTACCCCACCTTTATTTTCCCTTTATTTTCTTTGCCTTACAGCTTATTTATGATACGCCTTTTCTTTCCCATTCGAACGTTCTGGGTTTGATTGTCGGCGAAAATCTAAAATCAAACAATATTTATTATTAATATTTAAAATGTCATTGATATATGTATTTTATCGACTACGTTCAAGCACTAGCATTAGAGTGAATTTTGATGTATTGTGTCAATTCTTTGTGTGCTTGAGTGTAATTCTTATACTTCAATTAGTTGAATGTGTTTTCATGCATTTGTATTTTATGACTGGTCCAGTAGTTTATTCGTTCATGGGTTAACCCTTTGACAGCTTGAAAATGCCTACAAAAACGTCAACGACAGCATATGTCTAACTTTTATATTTAAGTGACAAAAAGTAGTTTTTTTAATATTAGTATATAGTGAACCGGGGCTATTGTAGCTCCGGGGCTATTGTATCTAATCACTTTATCTTCTTTCACAAGTCGGTTAAAGGAGTAACGACACTACTAGTTGATAGAGAAACTAATGCTTAAAAGAGTGGATCATAGATTGTAGTTGTATCGCGTCTACTTTTTTACTGATGGCGCATTATTTTTGATCGACTATTTTTCATTGAGAGCGCTGAATACCTACTGTTGTGTTTTAGTGGATAAAATTTTAATGTGAGCCTTATATAACAAACTTTATGGAAATTACAAAGATAAAGAATAATTGCTTGTTAATTGATAATTAATTTCTTTCACTGCCGTAGTTATCTAGAGTTATTTATGAAGATACAATAGCCCCACGAAAATTTTTACAGAAGTCTCTTGTATCTTCAATGAAAGATACAATAGCCCCGTAGATTTTAGTATGGAAATAAAAGTATTAGTGACGCCAACGTATTTTTTCTATCGATAAAGTAAAAAATACTGAATTTGCGAGTAAATGACTGTAAAAGTTTATAATTTACACTATTATATATTAACATAATTTTTTATAACTACAATTTACTTTTAGAGTGTGCTTACCATCGTATAATTTAATAAAAATGTATACCTAAAACTGTCCCAACATTTATATTTATTTATTTAAATCGCTTAACAGTTGACGGAGCTATCGATGAACATACATAAAAAAATATATTATACAGCTGTGGAACATATAATGTCTTCGAGTTTTAATCAAAACTAGCGGACCCGCGGTTTCGCTCGTGCTAAAAGTACAATAACTATTTTTGTTTTAATGGTAACTTATAAGGTACCAACGATTGATTCCCCATTTAATTTAGTTTAATTCTACTACTTTTAACCAATTACAGTGTAGTTTAGTTATTGAGTCTTTCTGGTTAGTAAGTCTCAGTAATCGCCCAGAGTTGGGAAGATGGCGATGTGTCACCCCCGAGCCTCGGAGAGCAGTCAGTCAGCGTCAGTCCTGCGCCTTAGCTCTCACTAGTCGTGTCGAACAGTCGTCTCACCGGAGTATGACAGTGATAAGAATAGAAAATGCATTTGTGTCTGCGCGTACACTTGCACTGTAATATTTTCATTGAGTTTGCTCAACTGTGCAAAATGAGCAAACTCAATGAGATTGGACGCCGTGGCCGGAATCAGTCAGAGAATAATATTCCTGAGATAATAAAATGTTTTGTATTATCTTTGTAGTCCATGGTATCGGCTCAGCTCATTTTGTATAAACGCGCACATCGATTAGCACGATGTTGCACAGTTTTGCTGTATACATTAAGAGTTAGCAAAATAAACTGGATTTGAAATGTCACCATTTTTATTATTATTACATAGAATGCGCTTAACGACAATCAATGCTAGGAAGCACTGATGAGGTCTAGGTTGGAGCACGTTTGTCTTGGAGATTCCTATTCCCTCTTGCCTTGAAGTGGCAGAAAAGACGGATGTAGGAAGGGTGTTTCACAATTTAGCAGTTTGTATCAGAAACATTGAACTAAAACGTTTCGTGAGTTGGTTGGATTTCAACCACGAAAGCTCTACTCTCACGTAACTTTAACTCAAGCACTCACTACTGTCTAATCGGGTTCTTTTTGAGGTGAATAAACACGCCTGTTTTGGTGGTATTAAACTTAACTAAATTGGCATAATTCTAGTCGGACACCTCAAGTCAACGCGATTCACCAAAACCTCTCTTTGCTCAAGGATCTTAGTAGCACTGGTTCTAGAACTAGATAAGTATCTATCCGCAACAGCGCTGTCATCAGCGCATCCAAAGATACCGGGTTTCTGAAGATCTTTGTTGAGTAGCAGGAAAAGTGATGCGGGAATAACGTATAAGCAGCCGTCATCGACCCGAAATGATCTCTCTCTCAGAAAATCAGACATCCAGCTACAAAACCCAGTGGTTATTTCATATGCCGGAAGCTTAATGATAAAAATGCCATGCTAGACATCAAGCCATGCCATGCAAGACAGGTCAAAAGCCTTCGAAATATCGAGAGAAACGGCGAGTACCTCACCGTCTTTTCGATGGCTTCATTCCAAGCGTATATGATATACACTAGAGTACATATAAATTGAATTCAAGTGCCTGTTTCTAATAATAACCGTGTGGCACCGGCAGCGTAGAATGTTGCCCTCCTTCCTACATCATGGGTGTCATAAGAGGTGATTAATTAAGGAAACTGGGGAACCATTTACCAGCTTATTAGGTTACCCGTAGTAGGGCGTAGGTTAGGGCTTGCGGAGATTGGCACCGACGGGATCCTCTAGGGGCCCGCTACTGGTGGTGTATGTCGCATGAAATGAACGTCTTAAATGAACGAGAATGTCACTGCAGGAACCTGACGGACTGGCTACCGAGCGGCAACGTACTGTGAGTTCCTGCTACTTGAGCCAACTATAACTGTTACGGAACCAAACCTGGTAGATCAGGTTCGGTATATTCAGCGTTTAAAATACAGCGCTCGAACTATTATGACGTAAGGCTGTTTCCGAGGTGACAAATCCAACCAAAGAACAAATCGTGCCTCCAACTGTTCCTACTGAGGAGTACCTGGTTACCATCTTCCACAATTTGCCTGTTGAGGAAAGCACCCAGGAAACAGTCGCCCTTGATTTAGAGTGGATGAGAAGGATTCTAGAAGAAGCGATTTCAGAGATTCGGAGCACTCCGCGGCTCTCTCACCTCAAATTGAATGTAGTGACGTGGGATGTCATTGAGGCCATTAACTAAATGCTGCCTTAATACCTAGAGAGCACTGGCCTGGATGATACGGCGTATCTCTCGGCTCTTTGGTATGGCTTAAGCCAAAAATGGATTTGTCGGAGCCAAGATCCCGGGCTCAGGAAGCAATGCTGCTGAGGTGGATAGAACACTGTATTAACCATGCCAGAGGTCTCATTGGCAGACTTTAAAGCTTCTGGTCGAGCAATACCAGACCAACGTGTGGTCACCTTGTCGTGGTGGGGTCTTAGTAGCATCTGGCAGCCAGCTAGACGCAAAGCCATAAAACGTTGGGACGTTGCAGTTGCTTGCGCAAGCGATCCTGCGACGGCCCATTAAGACGGGTGAGAGCTTTAAACCAGTGAGTCCCACATGCAAAAAAAAGTTCGGATCCTGATTGTTTGCATCACTACTGGCTTAAGGGCTTTTCGATTTTACCATGCGACCTTTGCTCGACAATTCCAGGAAGCTCTCGAGCAGAGGACGCTCACGTTCCTTTTCACTACTGGGATCACTCACCTAGCTCCAAAGTCGGATGCCCGGATGCCTCTGATCTAGCTAAGTACCGCTCCATTACGTGTCTTACGACCATCTTTGAGACGATAAGATCCGTCATGAGCCTCAAGATATCCCGTCATGTAGACGAAAATAACATCATTCTGGGGTAGCCATTACACTAAGCAGATTCTTCCCATCGATTCCGTTGCGAAGCAATTGGTCAAACGCAACCGCCGGAACTTCTCTGCTGACTGGTTCGACTATAAGAAGGCGTTAGAGTCGGTGTCCCATTCAATATTCTTGAGGGTCCTTGAGGTGTACAAAGTTGATGGTATAGTTTGAGACTTCCTCGAGGAATTTGGTTTTGCCCGTCTCTAAACCAAGCTCAGTTTATTGCTGGTTTTCAATTTCGGAGAGGAGGGACAAGAGAGCTTTACCTTCTGTATATTTATAACCTCAAACTGCTGGCACCCAACGCCACTCACCTGCAGAAATTACTGAAGATCACCACTGAATTTAGTAATTCTATAAGGATGGGGCTTGAGCTAGACAAGTGTGCATGTGATGAGGGAGCAGGTTAATCATTCGGCTGAGATAAATGTCGACCCTATATAAACCGAATAAAGACCCTTTCTGAACCTGAATCGTACCGGTATCTGGGTATGTCGCAATCAATAGGGGTGAATGAGATGAAAATGAAACAGTCTGTTAGCGAAGCCTTTTTTGGTCATTTGGCAAAAATTTGTAAAAGCTTTTTGTCGGGTGCTAATAAAGTCCGAGCCTATAGCGGCTTATACCCATTCTCATGTGCACTTTCGGCGTGCTTAAATAGACTTAAACTGAATTTGAAACCCTGGATAGAAGAGTCTGCACGACTTTGACTCTTTAACGCATGTGGTGCACCTAAAATCGTATGTAATAAGGTTGTATACGCGGTGGTTGAAGTGTTTTGAGCGTCAAAACCATGCATAATCGGGATATAGTAAACGTTAGTTACATACTTCGAGACAAAGAAAGAGTCGTGCAATGGACGTAGAATATGATAAAGGACTCACTTCCCTATTCTTAGCCAAAAACAAGTGGCCGGCCCCGGTCATACTTAGCACCTCTGACCGTGAGATCGTGTGGAAGGAGAAGGAGTTGCACGTACGCTTATTTAAAGCTCTTAATGAGCCACACGTACATAAAAAGCGTCCGTGTAATGGCTGCACTTCGGTGACCTCTTTGGGAAAACCAAGGGTTTTGTCTGTACAATACAGGATCAGGCAGTTAAGACGCAAAAATACCGAAAGTATTAAATAAAGTATTATGAAGGACGTCTATCGAGTTTGTCGCCATCCCGGTGAATCACTCAAGCATGTGCTTTCGCAGCCAAAATCCTTCACCACGAGCTTGCCTCGTAACAGTCTCCTGGATGAGAGGCTGCCGAACAAAACAAGCGTAACGTCTGGCTATATTGCAACCGGTCCATCACAGCTCGACGGATCGTTAGTAGAGAAACAAACTGGCCAAGGGTAAGATGCAAAGAAATGCTGCAACTCGTCCCAATCTGCCATCTGCCATCTGAATCGCCACTACCCGTCTCTTTTTTTACTGAGGAGTCTGGAGTCAGAGGATAAGCAGATTTTACGATACAGTTGTCTGAGGTTCCCAAGGGAAAAGAAACTGAGACTGAGAAAATATCAGGATCAGTTATATGCAGAAGGTTCAAGTAATTTGCTTTTTTGATGTTCGGTTTTCCGACCTAACTGTGAGATAGTGATAGTGCGAAAAACGCCTCTCCCAGCATGATCAGTTTCTATGAATAGAAACAGCTACTGCTGTGGTGGGCATGAAGCCTCCCAGAAATACCATTTGAACGGTTGGATATCGATGTTGAACGATGTCAGCTTTTTCGTTTAGGTAATTGAACAACTGAGTTGTCTTCCGATCACCGCTATGTGACTGTTCGACACCTAACAAAACCAGTATCGACCAAGCACCACAAAACCGAGAAGAAAGTACAGAGACGTTGGTAGCAGATGTTATTACGAGTGTACAAACCGGACTCGCTTCGAAGTTCCGCGGGGTTTAAAATTTTTCTCAAGTGAATACCCCGGGTACATCCTGGGCTGGCAGGGCTCTTAATTTGCGTCTCCTTTAGAAAGAGTATATATGTCTTAGCGATCTCAAGGTAGTAGTGGACCGCATAGAGATAAGAGTATAATGCTCGAATTTTAGAGAAGCACACTGAAAAGGAGAGAATAAGCAGTCGCTGCTTAAAATCATTTCTCTTTTGGCTTTTGACGAGTCAGAGCTGCATTCTTGATAACATGACCCTAATTGGAGCAGTGGTAATGGTAGATTTAACTGAAGACCACACTTACGCCAGAACCCTCCTGGATATCACCATCGGGTCTTCTCTCAGGTCACCAACCGGCACGATGAAAGTCATCCCAGAATTGTTCACCAAAGGTTGTGGTGCAGCTTTTCTCCAAATTAAGCCACCAAAACTCAGGTCAGAACCTGTCATTGAAATGCAGCACAACTGTACAGAATCATTTTCCCGCGTATAAATCAGCTAGCGAACATCGCACCGGAACTCAAGCCAACCCTTGATGCGACGAACCATGCTACAGGATGATTTGGCAGTTCGTCTTTGCTCGCTGGGTAGTGTTAGCCATGGCCAAATTCTACCACCTATTATAATGTTGTTCAATTAGCATTACCCAGGGGTCACGTGGAGGGTAGTGAGAATAAGAAACCGATTCCGATATGACCTAATAATATAACTTTAAGGAATACACGCGTTAAGTCCCGTTATACGACATATGATATAGTTATGAAACGTGAAAGCTTAAAAAGTTATATTGCAAACGGAGTTGCCGGAGTTAGCATCTAAAGTTCGTCAGCTAGAGTGTTTGCGTCGGAAGAAAGTGCGTCTTGAAAAATCGTTGACATTTTTTAAAAAGTGTCGCGATTGGAACTTGCTACTTACATGTGTTCGTATAAAACCACGTAGTGATATAGCGGATTCTGACCGTATTCTAGGCAATACGAGTGTCCGCCTGCTACGCCAATTGATTCGAAATAGCCACAAGGATTTAAATGATATACAGTGTAAATTATACGCGTTACACTTGGATTGCAGTGTTGTTATGTCGGATGGTGATTTTGAGTTGTGTGACCGCCTTACCTACCTACAAGCTCAGAGATTTTTTGTTTTGTCTAGTAGCAAACACAACCGAAAATTTGAAAAGCTACTTTCACGTAAGTCAACTTTAGAACATACTGACCGTAAAGCTAACACGGTGATTAACCTCTCGAACAGAACTCTTGATGAATCCACTTTATCAGTACTGGAAAAAGGTTTGAATTACGCACCAACACCTAAGCGGGTTCCTTATGAAAATATCATTTGTAATGTCGAGGAGGCCATTATACGTAATAAAATGCCACAGTGTGATGCGGATGCATTAAGACAGGATATTGCAGTCATTTTGCGCCGCTCTAAGTTTCCTAAAAGTAACATTACTCTTGAAGAACACGCAGCCTTCGGCAAACTACGCGAAAACAAAGATATCCTGGTTCTCAAGGCCGACAAAGGTAACGCCACAGTAGTGATGAATACGATAGATTATGATATTAAAATTCGGAACCTACTCGCCGACACGAATACTTATAAGCCAATCAGCTGCAACCCAACTGCCCGAGTGACGTCATACACGCTCTCTAGTACAACAACATAAGGAGCTTTTTACGGACGACGAGTACAATTGGCTGCAAAGCCCTAAAATATCGCAGCCTCCAAAACTTAAGGGAAGTCCAAAAGTTCATAAGAAAGACGTGCCATTGCGACTAATAGTGAGTCAGATTGATTCTCCAACGTACCACTTGGCGAAACATATTAATAAAATCTTGCAGCTATTAATTGGAAACACGTCATCTTATGTAAAAGATTCTCGACATTTTATCAGCATCATAGAGGAGATCCAGCTAGAATCTGATGAGATTATGGTGAGTTTTAACGTGGAATAGTTATTCACCAATATTCCGCTGAAAGAGTGCCTTGAAGTAATCAAAAACAAATTATATTTCAAGGGCATATCAGATCGGTACGTTGCTCTACTTCAACACTGCTTAGAAGGTAACTTTTTTCTTTACCAGGGTCAATACTATCTTCAGATTGATGGAGTAGCTATGGGTAGCCCAATAGCACCTTCCTTAGCCAACATCTGGATGGAACATTTTGAAGAAAAAGCTTTGAAAACAGGGCCTTTCAATATCCGACTATGGAAGCGATACGTTTACGACGTTTTGTTTAATTAAAGGGAATAAGAAGGAAATACCATCGACCATCTTGACTCCATTCACAGTAAAATACGATTTACATATGAAATGGAGAGCGATCGTTCGCTGGCATTTCTGGATGTGAAGTTGCTTGTGCGAGAAGATGGCTCTCTAGGGCACACTGTATATCGCAAACCGACACACACGGATAGATACCTTAATGCCTCCTCACATCATCACTCACGTCATTTACAAGCGGTAGTAACGACTCTGACTGGTCGAGCCCATGATCTGTGTGACCCTGAACATTTGGATGCGGAGCTTGCGCATGTTCAGGAGGTACTTAAGAGGAATGGGTACAAAGTAGGTAGAAGGAATCTAGGTCACCGTGATACACGTACGAAACATCCAGAGGTTAACCGCCAACCTGCGTACTTGCCTTATATCAAAGGAATAACGGACAAGGTTGGATTACTACTAAAAAATTACTCCATTAAGACTGTATACGTTCCGTTTTCCAAGCATGAAAAACTTTTGCGCACGCCGAAGGATGTTATCCCGTACCAAACACCGGGTATATACAAAATTAATTGCAGCTGTGGTAGTTCGTATATTGGCCAAACCAAGAGAACCATAGCGGGGAGAGGGTCAAAGAACATATCACAGTTGTAAAGAATAACCAGACAGGGAAATCAGCGATCTGCTCAACTCAAATACCAATCACTGGATTGAGCTCCACCAGCCGAAGGTTTTGCCCACCGATCGAAGATACTACCGAACAATCGTTCGCGAGGCTATCGAAATAAAAAAACATCCAAACTTCAATCGTGAAGATGGATACAGGCTCTCGTCTGCGTGGAATTCGGTAATAGAAAAATTTAGATATCGCGATTTCCCGTCCGACACACCCATGGATAATATTAGCACCGTGTGTAGTGGCCATAACAAATTATTAAAATTAAATGAGGGTACCAGCAACACACTCCTCTAATCGTGGCAGGCGATGCCATCCCCCGCCAGTCTCCCCGTGACCACGGCTGGTGCAACCCGAGCAAAACGTCGGGAATAAGGTATCTTCTACCTTTAAGTAATACACGCGTTAAGTCCCGTTATACGATATATGATATGACCTAATAATGTCGTGTAAGAATGCACTGTACTATAGTACAATACACTAAATTTCGTTCAAATGGATTCAGTCCTTTTTGCGTGAAATGCGCCGATAGATTTGCTAAGTTAGGTAGTACTGCTTTTTGTACGTACTGATAAAAATAGGTATTGAGGTTCACTAACTTGGAAG
Source organism: Boloria selene (assembly GCA_905231865.2). Taxonomy (NCBI): domain Eukaryota; kingdom Metazoa; phylum Arthropoda; class Insecta; order Lepidoptera; family Nymphalidae; genus Boloria; species Boloria selene. The sequence goes on from HG993133.1 coordinate 9,229,981, forward strand.
AAAGATATTTAATATTGTTGACTTTCCTTCAATAATTATGTTTTGACGTATCTTTTAAGATTTAACCACCGTTAGCTTTTCAAGGACTAGTTAATCAACAATATTTTGTTTTCCTATGAAAATAGAACATTTTTCTGTAATAAAAGGTATCTTTAGTAATCACCCCCACATACGTTATTACTACACAAAATTTGGTTAAAATCGGTTCAGTACGTTATAAATTGTAATAATAATTATTTAATATTCATTCATTGTTTTTAAAATATTTAATGTACAGATTTTTAAAGTTACTGTTTTATTATATGATATATTGTATAGATATTATCGACAATCGATATAACATACTTATCAGGCATAATCCCAACACTTCATTTTTAAAAATAGCTACAATAGCCCCTCTTTTACGAAAAACAGTATTTTTAAGTAGGAACTAGCCTTCCTACATTGATACAATGCCCAAATTATTTTCTTAAATGCCCTTGTTTATCATATTCAGGGAGTCCGAGCATCATATCTCGTCAAGTTTAGGAGTAAAAAGTAATAGTTACATTTGCCCCCGATACGGGGTAAATGTAGCTAAAATTTGTTCTTGAAATTAAAATCAATATTAATAAGAATATACTGGGTATTTTCTAATACAATTAATTCAAAATAAGTCTTAAGTATCTGATCGTTTAAGATATTTAAACATATTTTCCGTAAATTATTCAGTAGCTGAAATACAGCTTCTCAAACCTACCTCGGGCGGAGAAAATTCACTTTTTAGATACAATAGCCCCGGTTCACCTTATATAATTTAATTTTTAATATTAATAAAATAATTTAAATTATTTAAACACTCTGTACTAAAAAGGATTATTAACATTATGCACAACGAAGTGGGCACGGGTCAGCTAGTTTTCTGTATGTAAGAAGTATTTCTTGTCCCGGGAAATTATCAAATGATAAATATCATATAATAATAAAAAAATAAAAATTCTATATTTCTTTATCCTGAATTGGTGAAGTCTTCGGGTGAAGGCCTCCTCAAGTCCTTTTCACTCGACTCTGTCCTTAACTTTATAAATATCATATATTGTAAAGTTCCCAAACATAATTTACTGAGAATAATGATTTAAAGCCTATATTAGTTTTTTCTATAAAAAAAGTTTTGAGAAAATATTTTAATTTCTAACAGGTCTACAAAAGCAACATTATACCTACAATCAAGAACTCTCAATCAATGTGACATATCTGGTAGCGAATACTTTGAAGAGGGTCGAGTCTCATGTCTCATGATTAATTTATTACCAAAATTGGAGAATCTGATAATAACTACTGTTGGCTTTATATTACATAGTTTATAAATTGTATTTAAACCGGGAAATTAATATAACAAGTAACTTTAATTAACTTTTTAATCTAAAATAAAAAAAATCCATTAAGTAATTAAAAAGCTCTAATTTTACTTGTTAATATGATTACGTATAGTAGAGGCACAGATTCGTAAAGCAATTTGTTGTAGGTAATGAACATGAAATGAACGTATTATGTAACTCTGGCCAAAATAAATTTATTTAACATTTTGCATAATTTACTGTACAATATTTTATATGTGTAAGCTAAATTTTATGAAATATTTTTAAAATATTACTTTCGGTACGTATATATACGTTCAGTAATGAGTAACTGTGTCTGTCTGTTACTTTCAGTAATTAATTAACAACTCCAAAACCTTACCTTATACCTTTAAAACTACGTAATGGATTTTGATGCGGTTTTTTTAATGGATAAAGTCGATCAATAGGAAGGTTTAAATGTATTATACACTAGCTGAACCCGCGGCTTTGCTCGCGCTAAATCTGCGGACCCCCTGAGAGAGGCATTAGTGAGGCACTAGTAGGTTTACATACCTAATATACACGAATGTAGAAAATACTTTGGTGCAGATAATTATAACTATTGCATTTTTACCTATGTAAAATTTAATACAGGCAGTTTTCTATTAAAGTTTATTGAAACATGATTCATGAATTACTATCGTAATTGGTTGCTAAAGCCAGCTTTGACCAAGTCCTGTATTCATTTTGAACGAGCATAATATGAACATGTATATTGCCCGCACGGATATTACTAGGCCCAATGTTGATGGCTAAAGGTTTATTTGCATATTTGATTTAACAGGTACTGTTCAAATAAATGTTCACTGGTCACTTTAATATTCAGTGCATAGCGAGGGCGTAAATAACGGGTGCTAGTTTCAGGATATGATTAAACCTGGGCATTACAATTTATTATTAAAAATATGTATCCGTTGAGTAAATTGGCAACTGAAAGCTAACTAAATGCATTAGAAATCATCTAAAAAGTAGATTTAGATTTACGGATTTTTTTAATAACCGCAGTATCGTACTTTGTATGCTATAGATATTTGCTATAGTAGAGTTGATGAGTTGGAACCTTATTCTAATGTATAAACAGGATTCAACTGCTTAAGTCTGTTGCAAAGTACGCTTAATTAAAAGATTAGTGGATACAGTCCTTTTTCATGAGGCATGACATGTTTGGGTAGATAATCTGTTTTTTTATTTCTTTCTTTGCGCATCCATCGAGATCAGTTGAATTCATTCACGAATTCTTAATATTTTATGTTAAATTTATAGTAAAAATTCTCTAAAATCGAGGGAGAAGGCACCCACACAGATTGTTAAGATTTTCGCTTTAGTCCTGAAGAGGGGTAACAACGCTGGCCTAACGCGGTTCGTCAGGTTCTCTCAGGTATGTATGTTTCCACTGGCGGTTTTACACTGGTCCCGTAAGAACAATATTTTAAAAATGTTTGACACATGAAAATGTTACAGGTGCGAAAACCGAAATTGAAACCTGTTTTCCGCACGCGCGCTTCCACTGAGTTACCATTGCGTTACATTTCATAAAACAATAAATTTTTAATATAGGATATTAAATATATGATAATATTTTTTCCCTCTCGAAAATCACCAAATACCTAAATCAGTTGACCTGTGTCATTTCGATCATAGTTGGACTTAAGTGAATAAGTGGCCTATTTCCGTGCGTACGATTAGACTCTAAACGGTTAAATTGAACGAGAATATTTGCACGATTTAACATTGCATCACGGTATATTAGATTGAATGCCTTAATTGCATGCTCCATACTTTTACAAAAGGCATGAAATGAAAATGACACTGTATTTTATACTAATAGATTTAGAAAAGAGAACTAAATGAGAAAACATTTTTTTTTGCATTTATGTTTGTACAATCCCGGCACGCTTCGCTGGGCGTAAGTCAAAATAAATAAAAAGGTTTTTATAATTTTCTAATAAATTAAAAGTTACCTAAAATACTTCTTATAACATTAGCTATCTGCGAGTGAAAGATCAGTCAAAATATATATTATAAGATCAGTCAAAATAAATATATATTCAATAGAAAGCCAACGTTGCATACAATAATTCTTTAATCAAATTAGAGCACACTACCACCCACCACACGCCCACTAAAGAAGGCCCCTCTTGCGCGTTTCTTAGCTGCGCGCCTGGCAGCTGCCGGACGCTACAAAGCCTCCCCATCACAAGGTGAACGTACGTCAGGGACTCATACTAATATGCATTAACCCTCAAACAATGAGATGAGGCAGTTAAATTACATGATGTTTCTTAACTTTACATTGTTAAACATTATATTCTTTATTAGCGTTTCCCGTGGCTCCCTCCGCGTTCTAAAGACCAGAAACCTAATTAATAGATTCTTAGATTCTATATATTACTAGAGAATACATTTTGACTGTAAGTATAGATACTAAAAAATTAGATGTTTTCCGGCAATAAAAACTATTATGTTGACCTGAAGAACTAACTATCATAACACTTCATTAATCTCTGTATCGTTAATAGTGACTATCTTAATTATATATTAAAAAAAATATCAATGTACAGATTCGAGTAAATTAGAATTTTATTATAATATGTATGTAGTATGTACCTATAATAGATATATAAGAATGTACACTATGAATATAGGAATATTTTATTAAGAAAAGTATTAAAGATATACATACTAATACATATTCTAGATATTTTATTTTTCTATAAGAAGATTTGAAAAGCTGCGGGTCACAAAAAAGTTTTCACCTCGCAATGCTGAAATGATTTCTATTGAAAAACTGGTATCAGGTAAAAGTTTTTTTGGAGGCGATCTTTTCAGAGTCGTATCTACAGCGTCCAGGCCGCTTATCGAATAAAACGCGAATACTTTCTACTGTCTGATTAATGATAGTTTTTATTATTCTTATGGGTTCTTGGAGTTTATATAAACGAGAATATGTATTGATAATATATACTATACTTATTGTTGTGATATTAACAATTTTCTCTGAAGCGTTTTTCTATTGCAGATATTAATTTTAGAACGTCTACTTGTCTAAGGGGCAGCGTAGTTAAAAATGTACTGTATACTAGTGAAACTTCAACTCATACTTAATTTTAAATTAAAGTTTTTTAAATTAGTTTGCTTTAATTAATCTATGTAAATCTACGAAGGTGGCAGTGAGAGCACTTAAAATAATTAATTTGCTGAATATTATAGAATAGGAATGCGTTGCGGCACATATTGTTGCTGTTAGCGAGGGGCTACAGAGTGTGGGTGGATTACAAAAGCCACTTTTACAACTAACACAATGATATTTCACAACAATGCTAATGTAATGCAATTCAAGCTCGAGCTAAGTACGTCCTAGTTGATGTATGATTGAAAATTCTATGAACCGGGGTCTTTTGGTTTTAGAACTGTCCGATTTCTGACTGATTTATTATAACCTTGTAGATGGTGGCAGTCGCAGGGTCGAGTCCCACTGGAGGTAATCATTTGATGAGCATGAATACTCATACTCCAGTCATGCGTGTTAGTGATAAGATACTAGTTTATTGACATCAAATATTTTTTTAATTTATTGCTTCAACTGATTACTTTATTTGTAATCAAAACCAATATTATATTCAGTTTTAAAAACGCAACAAAACCAGGAGTTCTATAGCGAAAAGTTCATGACGTGGTTGAGCGGAGTTACAAATTACAATCTGCATATATCATACTTATTTAGAGCAGCTCCCAAGAGGAAATGTTTTATTTGGGCGTACGAGTTTTACATATACAAAGTGGCAGCCAAAATATACCTTTACCTATGAGAAAAGTTAACTTAAAATATATGAAATTGAGCACAATTTTTGGAAAAATTGTATAACTTCACACGATGTTATGATTTTTGCTCTAGTCAAAATATGGGTGGTTAGACAAGATTTTCTTTCGTGATGATTCTACTATCGTAGAAGAATAGAAATTATAGCATTATAAATATATAAACGATCGAACTATTTATTATAAATGCAAAATGTGTAATGTGTATATTGGTGTAGATTTCAATGAAATTTATTACATAGATTTAGAGGCTTTAGTTAGACTTTCGAAGCAAAGCGAAGATAGACGAAGCAAATGTAAGTCGCCAGTCTTCGGCCATTTTTTAATAATATAAAAAAACAATTCCAGAACTGTTTGTGTTGTTCAGTAACAAATGACGCAAAACAAAGTTGAAACAAAGTTCATAGCAATAAATTTCTATGTAAATGTGGAATTTTATTTGGCTTAAATTATTCAAGGAAACAAAAATAAACCTTTATGGTGAGTTGTAACCGATCCTCTCATATTATTCAATTTCAAAGGGATTTGTGAATCTTTTTGTCTATTTGCCACTATTCTTAAGAAAAGATTATTTATTGTTGGATAAAAATATTAAATGATATTATATTTTATTTAAATGGGGTTCGTTTTTATTCAGAGACAGTCATTAATTGCGTCGCTTTGTGTAGTCGTGCTTTCAAAACGTGGGTGGTTATTGTACCTACTTGTACGTAGTACATATAAATTCTAACAGCTGCTGTCATGTCTATGTCGGGAGAAGTATATACTGTTAAAGTAATCTTACAAATTTATAGTAACCTAGTTGTAAAGCGCACGTTTGAAAACCGTGTGAAGCGGGTTCAAATCACGCGCATCGCAACCCTGATTTTTTTATATGCGAATCATTTCTAACATGATAATCACTTGTCTTATACGCTTAAAGAAAACATTATGAGAGACCTTGTCTGCGACAACCTAGCAAGTTTTCGAAACGCATGTGAATTTTGTTTTTATTTCAGCTTGTTATTTTTATAAATTTGAAAAAATGAAAAAAATCACATTTTTGTGGTTCCTTACTACCTATGCGTATGACGATCTATTAGTAGTGAGGCTTAGCTCCTGATACGCGAACCAGGTAGATGGCGAATATGAACTTTGATTTGAATGTGCTGTTGATGCATAGCGACTGACCTGCAGGCTTGTAGCTTGTGTACAGAGTACACATAGGATAGTACCTATCTAGGTATGGCGAGTCCTCAAAAATTGTAAAAGCCTTGTTGACACAGTTGCGTTAATGGGCTACGTTGCGCATTTATGACTTGTTTATGTTATCATTTTTCTCATATTCATATTTCAGACGAAATCCCTATTTTCTACTTTCTTTTTGATTATTTTATTTTGGACCACGCTGATACACAAAAATATATAAAAAACACTTCTTATGGTATTTGAATTCGTTATCTAACCCTCTCTAACACATCGCTATTCATGTCAAGTCTAATCTTACATTTATTAACATAATATTTTATTATTAAGTATTGAAGCATGTACAAAAAACTTCATACTTTTTAATATAATATTAAATGTACTGTACAGTACTTTTTAACTTATTATTCTTTGAACGTGACCAAAGAAACGCCATTCAGTCGACTGTGCATTTTTATCGCCTCAAATCTCCTATTTTTCCTCTTCGATGAGCAAAACGTATACGAGTGAAATCTACGAAAAATGTGTCCCTAACACCAATGCATAATTCAGATGGTAGGACGACATGTTTTATATAATATTAACATTTTTTAGAATTATATTTATTTTGTTTCTATATTTTATTGCTAATTGACCCAAGAGAATAGTGTAGGGCTTACCTAAGTAGCAGTACATTTACAGTCATAGGCTTAATTGTGGCAGGACACAAATAGATGACAGTGATTTTGGAAAAAGTCGCGCCAAGCCAAGAACCACTACGTCATTAACTACGAGTAAACACACATTCTTACATAAAATTTTGTAAAGGACTGCATACTTCACTACATAGTATAAAACAAAGTCGCTTTTTCTGTCCCTATATCCCTTTGTATGCTTAAATCTTTAAAACTACGCAACGGATTTTGATTAGTTTTTTTAATATATAGAGTGATTCAAGAGGAAGGTTTACATGCATAACTACCGGATCCCACGGCTTTGCCTGTGCTAAAAGTAGGGAAGGGCCCGAGCGAAGCGAGGGCGAGTCGCTAGTTTTAATATAACAAAATGGCGTGTAATAACAGTAGTATTTTTTCTAATTATTATTTTTTCGTAATGTACGACTGAGCGTTATACATTAAACTCTTTTTAAACGACACAAAATCTTAAGTTATAAAATTTTAATGGCGCCTTCGATACTGTACTTAGGAAATTAAAAAATATATTTTTCAATTCGATCTGTGTTGGCGGTAAAAACTGCGGTAAAAGGGCTGGTTCTAAAAGGTATAATTAAGTGGACTGTATATAATTAGCGGGGAAAATTAAAGGGGGTGCGGTTGTATGCGGACAGCGGGAATAAAAGCACGCCTACCTTGCTGGAGCTCTTCTTCTCGTCAGCTTCAGCGGCAATGGTGTCGACGACAGCGGTTACAGGGCTATGGCGGTGATGGTACACGTAAGGACACACACCACAAGCACTCGAATGTTCTATGTAAAAAAGCAGGCGCGCGCGGGTTACGTCTCGAGACTCAAACGGTGGATTGCGTACTGTATTTGCGTATGATGACCCTTAAATAGCAGGCGTGCATAAAATGGGAAGCGGGTAGGAAAAGAAAATATGCAGGTATACTATTGGCGGAAACATTTCCCCCGGCCTTAAAGGGTCACCTTTAAAAAAAATTAAAATAATTAAATAAATAAGATATGCGGTTATTATAATAGGAAGCGGTTACTTAGAAATATATATAGGTACATATGTTTACATATATGCAACAGCGGTTAATATATATATATACAGCGGTACATAAAATATAGCGAAATATTATAAAATAAAGCGGTTATATATGATAGATTAGATAGATTTATATTACAAATTATTGTGTCGGCAAAGGACACAAGCGAATCGTAGGTCGTACGTAGCAACCTTTCGAAGTTCTAACTGTTACAACACGAACTTTGCCGTCTTTAGAAGGATGAACCTTTTCTACTACACCTAAAGGCCACGAAAACGGCGGAGAGTTGTCCGTGACTATAACAACGACCGTCCCTACTTCTATGGGAACACTCGGCGTATTCCACTTCGCTCTCGCCTGTAACCTATGTAGGTATTCTGCTCGCCATCGACGCCAAAACGACTGCACAATTTTATCTAGAAGTATATGTCGCTGATTGATGGATACAGACTGTACTTCAGGTGCGGGTAAAGAATTAAGTGGAATAGTGTGCAAAAAATGTGCAGGTGTAAGCGCGGACGGTTCACTAGGATCAGAGCTTAAAACCGTGAGCGGGCGAGAATTCATCAAAGCTTCTATCTGGGCAAGCACAGTCAGCAGCTCTTCATACGATAAGATCTGCTTTCCAATTACTCTAAATAAATGCGTTTTAACTATTTTCACCATACTCTCGACACAACCTGCGAAGTGTGGTGTAGCGGGTGGAATATTCTTCCAATTTATGCGGCTTTCTGCTAATTCATATTCCATATGCGGGCGATACTCGTCAAGAAATTTATATAAATCGCGTAAATATGAACGAGCACCAACAAAATTTGTACCCAGGTCAGAATACATGCACTCTACTGGACCGCGGCGCGATAGAAAACGTTTAAAAGCATTTAAGAAACACACAGTAGATAACTCTGTAGCAATTTCTATGTGAGTTGCCCTAGTAGTTAAACATGTAAAAATACACAACCATGTCTTTCGGCCTTTAACACCTCTTCCACGAACAGGCGTGCAAAGCAAAGGACCTGCATAATCAACGGCGCAATGAGTGAAAGCCTTTTCCACCTGGTTGACGCGTTGGCTGGGTAAATCAGCCATCATTGGGAATATTGGCTTTGGCTTATATCTAAAACAAATGTTGCATTTAAAGATACGTTGACGAATTACGCGACGAGCTGAAAGAATCCAATAGCGTTGCCTTAACATGGTCATCAGCAACTCTGGACCTGCATGCAAATGTTTTATATGGTAATAGTCAACTATTAAATTAACGATATGATCCTGTTTAGGTAAAACGATTGGATGCTTATAATTATAATCTTCGGCGGAGTCAGTAAGACGGCCTCCTACGCGAATAAGACCGTTACTATCTAGGAAAGACTTGAGTTTAATCAAAGCGGGAGAGCATACTGTATTGCTCTTCAAATTATTAATATCAATAGAAAAGTGAAAATTTTGTAAAACGCAGAGTAATTTAATTTCAGCGAACTCAAGATCTGCAGAAGTAAACGAATTGGCGCGCGGTAATATTTTAAGAAAGCGATAAATGTAAACAACAATGCGTAGTAATTTAGCGTAGTTTGAAGTTCGTAATGCGAGTTGATAAATAATAGACTCAGTCACGTCTACGGTGACAGAATACGAAAGCGATTTATGAGACGTACCTTGCTCAGGCACGTTCTGTACAGAATCTTTATCAAATTCTTTAATCGGCCATTCCGTAGGGTTGAGCGATGCCCACGGAGGCCCATGACACCAAAGTGCATGGTTAATAAGCTTATCAGGAGTTAAACCTCGAGATAAACAATCAGCGGGATTTTCAATTCCTGGCACATGATAAAAACATGCGGCAGGCAGGTTGTCAGTGAGAGTGACAACGCGGTTGGCAACAAACGTTTGCCAGCGGTGCGGGGGAGAATTGATCCAACATAGGACTACCTTTGAGTCGGTAAAGGCATATATTTGATTTATTTTATACTGCGGATTAAAGTTATCATAGACCTTGCGTAACAACTTGGATAGAAGAACAGCAGCTAGTAGCTCGAGCCTTGCAATAGACATAGGCTTAGTCGGTGCGACTTTAGACTTCGCGCAGACTAGATGCACCAGGTTTGAGGCGCTATTCTGTATATGCACATAAACAACACCACCATATGCACGTTCACTTGCATCAGCGAAGCCCAATAAATTGACTATCGATCCTTCAACAATGCCTGTATGTCGCGGTATGCGGATTTCATTAAGCTTAGGTAGCTCAGAACAAAATTGTTCCCAAGCAGCAACGATATGACGCGGAGGTGTGTCATCCCAGTTGCATTTAGTTAACCAAAGTTCCTTAATTAAGAGCTTGGCAAATAATACGACGGGAGCCACGAAACCCATGATATCCCAAAGCCGGGCTATGGTAGATAATATCGTGCGCTTCGTACATACTTGACTAGGAGGTACGACTTCAAATCGGAAACAATCACTAGCCTTGTCCCAGCATAGACCTAAAACCTTATGCGGTAACGTTTTGTCAAATTCAACACAAGACGAGGCTCGGTGTGACGCGGGAATATGTTGTAAAACTGTATCGTTATTACTGGCCCACTTAACTAATTGAAATTGTGCACTACTAAACAAATTTATAAGTTCAGTGCTTGCGGCTATAGCTTCAGACACCGACATAACAGAGAAGTTTATGTCATCCATATATAAGGAATTTGAAACAGCGGAAATATTATTATATTTATGCCCCTCATCCTCGATCAGCTGTTGAATAACGCGCAATGCATGAAATGGACTCGACTTCAAGCCGAAACAAACTCGAGCGAATTCGTATACAGTTATAGGATCGTGTGGACTAAACCTAGACAAGATGCGTTGAAAACGTCGATCGTTCGGATTCATGCCTATCTGTAAAAATTGTTGACGACAATCAGCTGAAAGAGCAATAGCGAAAAGGCGAAATTTTAAAATTATATTAAATAAATTACCCTGCAGATTAGGGCCTGAGTGAAGAAGATCATTGAGGGAGGGGTTGCCGCTACTGGCATCCAGAACAATTCTAAGCTTCGTGGAAGCTTTATCTTCGCGGATCACTCCATGATGCGGTATATAAAAGCATGGCTTAGTAGTATCTTCGCTAGGGTCGGATACCACCTCTAAATATTTTTTATCTATGTATTCTTGAATAACATTATTATATGCGATACGAATCTGCGGCGAGGCTTCTAATTTTCTTTCAAGGCAAATAAAACGCCTATAAGCGGTTTCATATGAAGCGCTAAGAGAATAAGGATCACCTCTGAAAGGCAACGACACTATATATCTCCCATCGTTCATATCTCGAATTGTAGTAACTCGAAAATGTTCTTCGCATTCCATGTCTTCTGGGCTGCGAATAAGCGGGACATTAACCTCCTCGAGCTCCCAAAAACGTTTAAGAAGAGAGTCTAAAGGATCGCGGACTGTGGTACAACACGAAGTTGTAATATTACAATTATTATATAAAATATTATGCGGGTTTAACACAGGCAAAAAGCCCATTATAATATATCCTAACGTGGTTAGAATAGCGGACGCGGATTTATTTTCGTTGCATAAAACCCTACCAGGTAGCAACAGATGCGGAAATAAAGAGGCTCCGATCAACATTTGAATCGGACCCGGAACAGCGAAATCATTATCAGCTAGCGGCAGTCGTTGTAAGAACGGCAGAGCGGCTACATCGACGGACGCAGTAGGTAACTCGTCCGCGATGCAGTCGACAACAAGCGCGGGGACGTCATAGGAAACGGTTGCCCGATGACGTGAATATAATTTAATTTGTGCCGAACCCTTAGTGGATTTTTCAGCACCACCTATACCTTTAATGAGAAGGTTTGATTTTTGAACCTTTAAACCTAAACGATTACACAAATCACTCGTAATAAAATGAGATTGCGAACCGTTGTCAATAAGACATCGAACAATAACAGGTGTATTATTACGATCATAAACGATAACTTGCGCGGTCGCAAGAAGCACAGTACATTGCTGGCCTCGATCGCGGGAGTCACACAAAGCGTATGCACGCGGAGCGATGAACTTTGAACACATCGATACGCCAGCTGTGAGTGACGTCACGTTCGTGTTATCTAAACTAAGCGGCGCGGGCGCGGGCACGGACGGCTCGCGTATTATGTTAACCGAGTGTGCGGCTTGAGAGGAGGGTGCGATGTTTCGCTCACCTGCGGAATTTATAAAGTGTAAAAGAGTGTGATGTTTACCTCCACAAGAGCGACATTTACTATTTGACTTACACTGCATTGACTTGTGTTTAGTACTTAAACAATTTATACAAGCTTTTTTATCTTTAATTAGTTTAAAACGTTCTTGCGGGGATAAATTGAAGAAAGCGGGACATTTAAACATATGTTCATGCACTATATTTGTACACAAACATTTCTCAGCGGAAAATGTTAAATATGAATGAGGATTCGGTGCGTTATTATTACCTTTACGAGGTTTTAAAGTATTTAGACGACCACTATCGTTTTGGGTCTGTAAACTAATTTTGTACTGCATTTTAATAAAATCAATTAAACTTTGAAGTGTAGGTATTTTTTCATTATGACTATGCATTTCAAAGGCGCGAATTGTATCGTGATCTAGTTTCTTTAATGCAATATGAAATAAAATGTAATCGCCTACGTTATCTAAACTTAAGTTTTGAATGGCATTAGCGGCGGTGGATATTTTATCTAAGAAAAATTCGTAATTAGACAGTGAGGCTGAAGTAAAGGATTTAATGTTGAGTATTTGATCAATGTACATAGATGCGAGTGTGCGTGTGTCTTGATATCTATCAATCAACGACTGTAATATAATGTTATAATTTTTACCATTAGGAGTTATACCAGAAAATACACTTTGCGCTTTATTTGACAATTTGCCTACTAAGTAATATAACTTTTCGTCGTCTGTCAATGAAGGATTATCATGGACAGTAGCCTTAAAACTAGCGTAGAATAGTGGCCATGAGCGAATGTCTCCCGAAAAGGTCATAAGTTCGATGGGTGGCAGAGAAGGCCTCGAGCGAGGTGGAGACGATGAGCGTTTAATGTCACTACCCGTTGGCTTCGGCGGTAAAAGTTGTGATAAAACTCTTTTAGCATAACTATACAACTCTTCAAAGGACGTCCATGTTTGATAATCTGGTTGCGATTTCGGATTAATAGTTAGTAAAACGGTGTTATAACTATCCACAGTAGACTTAAATTCCGATCTAATGTCATTTATAGTTTCAACAGCAATGAAAAAAGATTCTTTATTATTATCATTAATATGTGCCGTAATGGCTTTGTTATAAATTACTTGCATACGTGCGAAGAGTGCGCCACGTCGCGCTTCTAGTACACGCAGCTTAATATCTTTAGAGGACAGCGAAGTTTCTTCGTCGCTCGACGACATTTTAAAATATGATTTAATGCGAACGATAATGCAAAAGAAATATTTAAATATACACGTTTTATACTTAAACGATTTATAGGTTACTAATATAATATTTATACATAAATTACTTATTTGCGGATAATAAAAATATATGCGGTAAATATAAAATTATTATATATATTATATTTATAGGTGCCTAAATAGGATGCGGTTAAATAAAGAAATATAGCCTATTTAGGTGACCTAAAAGAGCGGTAGGAGAAAATATTTTATATAAATGGCGGTATGTTAAATGAATCCGTCTCGTATTGGAACAGAAATGATGAACGAATCCGTCTCGAATAGGACCAGAAATGTTGGCGGTAAAAACTGCGGTAAAAGGGCTGGTTCTAAAAGGTATAATTTAAGTGGACTGTATATAATTCGCGGGGAAAATTAAAGGGGGTGCGGTTGTATGCGGACAGCGGGAATAAAAGCACGCCTACCTTGCTGGAGCTCTTCTTCTCGTCAGCTTCAGCGGCAATGGTGTCGACGACAGCGGTTACAGGGCTATGGCGGTGATGGTACACGTAAGGACACACACCACAAGCACTCGAATGTTCTATGTAAAAAAGCAGGCGCGCGCGGGTTACGTCTCGAGACTCAAACGGTGGATTGCGTACTGTATTTGCGTATGATGACCCTTAAATAGCAGGCGTGCATAAAATGGGAAGCGGGTAGGAAAAGAAAATATGCAGGTATACTATTGGCGGAAACAATCTGTTTTTAATTAAATTTGGGATAGAATTTGTACTATAAGCATTATGTGCGAAAATTTTTGAATTGTTTTAATTTGGTTTAAAAAAAACTTACGATGTTGGTCACGTATGATCAGTTTGAAATTAACATGTATAATTTATAAATGTTATATTATTAAGTTATTGGTATCAAAATCAATTATATCATTGTTTAATTGTAGATAAACTACTCAATTAAGTGTTGTTGCGAGTTAAATATAATTACATAACAATTACAAGACTACTTGAATAATAGAGCCTTTAGCTTTCTATATCTTGTTTTCAACAGTAATAACGAATTAATTAAGATATAATTAGAAAATATAATGGCTTTTAAACAAAAAAAAATATGGCATCTAGTAATTAATAACTGCCTAAGCTGTATTAATAAGTAAGTTTAAAATAACAAAAAATCTTTCCATTTAATTTATAAAATCTTCTTTAGAATTCGTTTTAATTCTTTACGTTACTTTTCATAACGTTTTCTATAAATCTTAATGTAATGCGAATTTGACGAGTATGAAGTTTCTCTCTGGGACTTCGCTAAGTACCTCTGAGAATATTAAAGTTACTTCTTGTGAATGAGAGAGTGTTAAAGTCTGCGTAAATAATGCATATGAATGTATATTCTTTGTATTTTCTCAAGAATGGTTTTTTTTATCTTCACCAGATCTCTACCGCGTTTCATTTGCAGGTTTATGTCGGTACTGTACTGACTGCAAATAGATAAAGTCGTTCATCTTCTATCTAACTTCCAACATTTATCATTTTTTATTAATCTAGGAATAAAGTAGTTTAATTTATTATATGTACATATGTACAGAAATAGTCGTATCGATGTCGTCATTTGTGTATGTATTCATAATTAATAAATTAATCTATAATTTCGTATGGTAAAATATAATTAAAAGTAATAATTAAAATAGTTTTCATTTATTCGTACATACGTATGCAAAATGAAATTATTACACATATAATGATAAGATAATGAAAAGATCTCCTATAAAATTTCGTAATTTGATTCAATATATAGCGCAGACTTTAGACTCTAGACATATTTCAGGCATCTTTATTTGTCTTGATTACCTATAGGCTATTTATCTTTAAATAGCCTAAAAATGCTAAAATTAGTTTTTTTTTCTTTGTTTTTAATGTTATATATTTAAGCTTAAACCTAAAAAATAAAACTAAGAATAGGTACTACTATGCGTTATCAAACCAAAATACGAACGTTTGCTACGAATCGCTTTTGAGCCTCCCCTAATCCGTTCAAGCGTTAACTGAGGGTACGCATTATTGTTCGCTTCACGAATCACCTTTGAGTCAAAGATTCAATGTTACCATCATCAAATATTGAAAAGGGTAAAACATTTTATATAATATAAAACTCAATTGCTGAAAAAATAAATTTCTGTATAATTATAACATTCATGTTATTTTTAGAGTGTACCCACAAAGGTAAAAAACGGTATCATTTCCTTAGCGGAGTGAAACATTGATAGGTCTCTCTTTGTTGGTTAGTCACAGTGTAGTTTTTGGTAATAGCGTATGAATAAGAATACAATTTTTTTATGTGAAATTAGAGTAAGATGAATCAATATCTTATGTATTGTATAAAGAAAACCACTAAGACTAAAATATAAAATGAATTTTAATAAAGTTCAAGGTATGTCAGATAGAAAAATGGCTCGCTATACAATAAACATAATATTATAGAAGATATTTTTGATATATATTATAGTAATATTATTTTAGGTACGAGTACAAGACGTAATTTAATCATTTCCCCTATCTTCGTCGAAATCTGAGCGTAGACTGTAACGAGATAAATATAGCAAAAATTGTATGTACTTTGTACATGATATTATATAGGTCACGAGTAACTCACTCTTGTACGTACCTCGGTACATCTAATTCTATATGTTGACCCGGCTAATTAGCTATCTTGTTTACAGATAGACACAAAACACTGTAGATTCGTCCTCTGTATCGATAATATTGACTTTTCACTAAGATTTTCCAAAAAAAAAAAATGTTTTAACATTTAAAATAATAGAATTTAATTATCATCATCACTACATAGTATAAAACAAAGTCGCTTTCTCTGTCACTATATCCCTATGTATGCTTAAATCTTTAAAACTACGCAACGGATTTTGATGCGGTTTTTTTCAATAGATAGAGTGATTCATGAGGAAGGTTTATATGTATAATACATGCATAACATAGTAGAGAAACACTGATAATTTTAGAGGTTTCTAATGTGATGTCGTAAATAAACTCATTTTTTGCGCTTACATTGCGAACGCTGGCTAAACTCTACGAGATAGATCAAAATAATGTACTACAGTATTGTAAACCTTAAAAAGTTCGACAAAAAAGTCCACGATGGTATATGTCTATCTCTTACGGATAACTCACAATAACCATTTTCTCGCTTCGCTTAGGCTCTTCCCTAGACTTAGCGCGGGCGAAGCCGCGGGTTCCACTAGTATATAATATGTGTAGATAAAGATAATGCCCAGAATGTGGCGAGCTTTTGAGAGGTGAAAAAAGCTGCCTACTGCTCGCTTCATTTAACTTTTGAAGTATATGTTGTAAAATTATGAATAATTGAGATACTAGAGCTTCAATATACTTTCCACGAAAATCTATTTGAAGAAGGTACGTTAGGTTATTTTTGAGGTATTAAATATTGTCCATTACACAGTCTGCAGTAAAATAAGTAGTCATTCGATAAAGTACTTTATTTATGTTGTCAATGAAAATAATATTTTTAGGTATTTTTTAAGTACGGTTTTTTTATTTAGTGTAGGTTTTAGGTCTCAGGTTATATGGAATAAAATAATGAAGAAACTTCTTTAGGAACACAATTTATGTACTCAAAGTTATTTAGTATCAATGAAACTAAAATCCATTGTCAAAATAATAACATATAACAGTAAAAAGTATTCGTACATAAATACTTAATATAATATTATTAATATTATAAAGCAATCATAAAAAAGTAAATAAATACAAACTCCTTTCTCCCTTTGATCACGCCTATGGAAGATGCCTAATTGTGAAAGCTTTCAACTCTGATTGTTACAGTATCAATTATTTCTCATGAATGAATATTTTCACCCGAATTACACGTCGAACTAACACTTTTTCTATCAATGTACATTCTATAGTTTTATACTTTTATATAAACTAATCCTTTGTTGATACTGAAAATTGATCCGTTAACTCTAAGAAATACAAAGATATATCATTTATATTATCGATCTCATACTCATTTTATTATAAGATATATATTTTCCTTCTAATTTAGAACTAAAAGTGTTTGCTGGGTGGGCTAAATTTGACTATAGATGAAAATTACAGAAATAGCCTGTATGTTCACGTAAAAAAATTGATGGCAAATTTTGCTATCTGTCAATTATATTTAGATTTTAAAAAACTATAATTTTATTATATGTTGAAGATAAACACTTGTTCAGATACCCACGTCTCTACCTTTCTTGGCGAAGAGCTCTTATGAGACAGGTACAAGCACTCTCTATAAAGACGACTTTGTACTTTGTAGGCAATTTTATTGGAGTGTATACTCAAATCAACGTCGAACGCTAAGCGTCTCTTGAAGTAATAAATATAACAAAATAGCTTATCTTTATAAATAAACTACATACTTGTATATGACCTTTTAAATTCCAAGTTAAATGTTTGAACACTACATTTTGAATATATTATGGTTCTAAGATACGGACAGAACGATTAACAGGAAGAAAACAATAAATTTTAAGTGTACCGTTTTTATTTTCAGGATGAACCTATTTTGATTAAACTTAATTCATTTATTTATTCATATGTAGTATGTGCAACAGTTTAGATGTTTAGAAAAAGTATCTCCACGCTTTTAAAATAACTTCGGCATTAAGTGACAGTAATATGGCTATTTCTACTAAATATAACAGCCACTTCAGAGAAAGTGCAGGGTTCGATTCTGCATGGAAGCTAATAGTTTAACTTAAATCTTTGTCTATACCTTGCAAAATTAAGCACTAATTATTTTTCTTTTTACAATTCTAATGGCATTTTTATAACTTGCGTTGCACTTTTTTGTCATTCTATTAAAAGAAAAAAAATTGATTTCAAAAGTTTTTTTATCGAAAACACATCAATCTCGCCAATAACTTCTAAAAAAAAAGAAAATCATTTAACGAATGGAGAGAAGATGGTATGGTGGTTGTATTTGCCTAGGTATTTTTTTTTATGGTAAAAAGGGGGCAAACGGGCAGGAGGCTCACCTGATGGGAAGTGATCACCTCCGCCCATGGACATCTGCAAGCCAGGCTTGCAGATGCGTTGCCGGCCTTTCAGGAAAGCGTGAAAGAGTGGGGAACGAAGGCGGAGGATGAAGGGAAGAGGGAGGGGGGAAGGAGAGTGGGCCTCCCGGACTCTCACTCACCGGACGAAACGCGACAGCATAGCTGCCACTTCACGCCGGTCTTCTGTGAGAGAGTGGTACTAATGAACTATACGGGGCGTGCCGGCCCATTCGGTCGCTACCCGAAGGTAACAAGCATGGCACTACCACTTTAAGTATATATTTGTATATGCTCTTTTTAGAACATCTGTAGCATAGTCTCTAGTCATTTAGTGTATACAAATTACCACTGATATTCATAATTTACTTAAAACACAAACAATTATTAACATTAATCTTGCAAGGCTTCTGTTAAATTGGCTGATCGATTAATTTATAATTCTATATTAATTTCGTTTTAATCAAGATTCATTAAAAAGCTCAAGATTTAATTACGATTCTGTAACTAATTATATTTTGTGAGAACTTTACGTAATACGGCAGTTAAATCTGTAATTACATTTCGCGCTATGAAGAAAATTTGATTTATTAATAAAAGGTTTAGATCTGGATCTTGAACATACTCCGTACTTTAATAAAATAAACTATATGTTCCGTCCTAATATCTTCGATTGTTGCGTGAAAACATGAAAAGTTATTTTTTTTTTCAAAAAAGTATAATAATATGGTCCAGGTATTTTACATCGTTTCAGCAAACAACAGCACCTGACAATACAGACGACCGGGAAGCCAAGAAACGCATAAGGAGTGGGCTACCCACTTCGGTGGGCAGTGTGTCTTGTTCCACAGTCCACAGTCAGTACTTCTCTGACTGTGGACTGTGGAATAACTCCTTGGATGTGTGGTCTGCTTTGCCAGACCTACCGTCCGGTCGTCGTGGTTGAATTTTGTCCTAAGCGATCCTGCAACGCCATACTAAAACGAAGTTTTTTTTAGGTTTTAGTGAGTAATACTGGCTTTTAGCCGGTGAGTCACCTTATATGTGTAGGTAGGTTATATGCGTAAATTCACATCACAATGTTAAAAAAGGCTATGTTACTTAGTTTTTCAGTAATAATAATTTCTATATTTATCATAACCGAAGTTACTTATGAATACTGTACCGTAAAAAATGAACATGTAACAACGAACTTTAAATGATATATTCTTCGGAATATTTACAAAGAACATAGATTATATAATATTCAATTACTATGAAATACGGATGTGGTAGAGGAAATTTAATTAAATCTCCAGATTGGCCATAAAGATTTTAAAAGCCTCCGGAACAAACTGTTCACGAGATGAAATGTTCGCAAAGTAATATAAAGGAATAATAATGGAAAAGACAGTTCCGAACAACTTTATTATCCAATCATTCGAACTCAGTGTCGAAGACTTAAAGGAAATCTTTAATTTATTTTTTCTATAAGAGGCTTCTGAGGAAAGGCCAGTTAAGCAGTGATTGAGGTTTTTAAGCTCACGATAAGTATTGCAAAGTCTTTTACATTTACTTAATGGCTTGTATTTGTAAATTTACGTAACAGAAAACTAGGGGTGGTAGGTACGATTATTCGTTTTTTTTGTTCAACTTGCGACTCATAGTTTATATTATTTAGATACATATATAATATATAATATGTTTTTTTAATAGCCCGAATATTTAAAAATAGGCTCAAAAATATACAAATATACTTACATGTTTAAATTAAATAAATTTTTAACTTTATGTTCGAGTTGTCGACGATCAAGCTCTCTCCGATCGGCTTGATCCTTTAGCTCTGCGTAGAGATGTTGGATCACTCTGCTTCTTCTACCGCATTTACCACGGGGAGTGTTCCGAGGAATTGTTTGGACTGATCCCGGCCGCAGAATTTCACCATCGGACATCGCGTCAAAACCGCAAATTCCATCCACACCACCTCGATGTCCAGCGTTCCACAACAGTGCGATTTTTAAGACATTTTCTGCCACGCACAACCACTCTGTGGAACCAGCTGCCGCCGGCGGTCTTTCCAAACCGTTACGACCTGGCAACCTTCAAGAAGAGAGCGTATTCCTTCCTGAAAGGCCGGCAACGCATTTGCAAGCCCTGCGGTGTTGCAGATGTCCATGGGCGGTGGTGATCACTTTCCATCAGGTGAGCCTCCTGCCCGTTTGCCCCCTTTGTCCTATAAAAAAAAAATCTTGTAAGTTGTAAGATCTTTAATCAAAAATAATAAATTAATTATAAAGTTATAACATTTATTTTGTAAAACTTACATGTAAATTGTAAGTTGATAAACGCCCCAATTATTTTATACGTCACAGCTTACTTTTAACTTAATTTTGTTATTAAAAACATCATACAGCCAAGCAGAAACAGAAACATTTCATTCCTAAATTACGCATTCGTAAAATTAGAAATGAAAATTTATTTTATAGTACAAAGTAATGAATACATATAATCTTATTAGCATATTTAGAATCATTGTATTTTTCTTTTGTTTCTCTGTTTTTAAAAAGCTGTGCACACGTTATATGAATGAAGAGTAAGGGAGATATTTACTTTTGTTTACTTCTCGTATTTATATTGTGGTCTTCATGGTAGCGTATAAAATGAGGTGTATAAAATAAAATTCTTTTTCCTCTTTGTATATTTAAATTAAAATTATATATACTATTTTATGCACAGGTCTTGGTGATGTTTCTTAAAAATTAAGAAGTACATATTACACACATATACCTACTCGTAGGTCTAGGATTATTATTTTTCTATTTCACTACAATCAATCGACTGTGTTGAGGTAAATGGTGTACTTTGCTAAAAATATCATAGGGAAAGTCAAATGAAGGAAGCCACTCTTACTATTTGATACAATAATTATTCTAATGTTTTTACAATTTAATTCAATGTTCTTTGCAATGGCTTCAATGCATTTTAATAAATCATTTACTAGAGTAAAATGCTTGTCAAAGTTTCTGAGATAAGAATAAATTCCAGTGTTATAAATGAAACAACTTTTTTGAAACAATATCTCATTTGTATTGTTTTCAGCCCTTAAATTCTATATTTCTATATGATATATAAATATGAATATAATCTAATCTATATTTATAAAAGGCTTCAATCGTTTTGTTCTTCTTTATAGTCTTTTCATAAACTTTAAATAGTGTTTGTGTGAAAACTTATTTTCTGAACCTCCAACACAATCTAGATTAACTTTAATAATACTTCTTTTACCACCTTCGCCGTATACTAATTGAAAAATCTGTGCTTGTATTTTTTTATCAAAATAAGAAACAAGCAAGCTTTTAATAGAAAGAATGTATGACAATGCTTAATCTTATCGATTCTTTTGATAATAATCAATTTCTAATTTTAATCTACTTTCTACGATTTAGATTTATTATTTATTTACAACATTTGTATTTAGACATATATATAGTATCGTGCCATTTTTCTAACATGAAATATATCTAGGAGAAAACGAATTAAATCAATTGGGTGCTAAATGTTAATGAATTATAGTGTACTTAATTTATAATAACGTGAAAATTGTAGTAGGTACTCCTATCCTAAAGGTCATAATACATCTTTAATTGCTTCTATACATTGTGTACAACAGAGCAAAATACGAATAAGAAGTAGTAAGTATCTGAAACAAAAACATTTCCTTTTAATATAAACGGCTTAAATAAGAGAAGGGTTTCATTATTTAAATTCTACATACCGAGCTATAAGTTGACATAGTGATGGGGCTGAATTTCATCGCTGTGAAATAAAGAGGTTTCTGGGATCTGCAAGGGAAATAAATAAAAAGTTGAACGTCGCCCCGGGCTAGTCTGAACGGATTGGAATGCAAATTAGTTGCTATTTACGGAGATTTTACTATTGCAGAATATTGCATGGCTCTAAAGTTGATTTGTTTTTAACACCTTAATGTTTAAGTTATTTATTAATAATTATTTGAAATTAGCCAAATATAAGTTCCCAGTTTCTTTACCCAAAATGTATAATACACGTATGTGAATGTTTGTTTAACCTTCAGATATACAACACTTTAAAAACATATTGTTCGTGGCTTTGATCTCTTTTTTTTATTTTGCTGTTATTATAATGGTATAATCGCTATCCCTTGGAGAGCACGGAGTTGTCGGAAAATCAACGGTCAAGTTTACATTAGGTATCTCTCTGGATCTCGCTGTCAATAAGATAATAAGATTTTAAGTAAGAGAAATTGAGTGCATATATACGTGAGTTATACAGACATTATTGTGTATTTATAGAGATATGCATGTTTGCAACGTCTTTGACTTGATTGATTTTATATCTGATATAAAGTTTTGTTCTATTTGACCTTATTAAATACGTTATTTTACTATAATAATAATTTTACCTTTGAATTATAGCCAAGAGTAATCTCTGAGAACGAACATCACAATGGTACCAGCCACTCTCGTAAACTGCGGTGGCCAACCCGGAGCTCTAGTAGGCGACAAGAATGCTAAGTTTATTGATTTGGTATTTTATGTACTCGTATATGTACAGGGAAATGGGACTATTAGTATGAATGCATATTTGTATGCAGATAGAGTTTTATTTGGAGATTTGACCATTATGATAGATAAGCGTTTTTTTTAATATTTTAGAATGAAAATGAAACTCTTTTATTAATATTTGGATTAAAGTACTGTTAAAATAAGTTTTTCTATTTTCATTGTGGTTTTTACATTAACACTACTGTAAGGTTAAAAAATAATTTTGGTATCTCTAAAATGATTTAGAATAATAATTTTGGTGAGTTAAGCAAAGGACATCTCACCGACTTGGAAATATCATCAGCAAACCAACAGATGATGCCAACTTGGGTTAAAACTGCAGCCAAGTAAAACTTATTACTCATGACCATAATTGGGTCTAAAAGCTGTAAAATTTAATTAATATTAATAATATACTACCTGTATACTATCTTCTCAATTATCTTACAAATAATTACGCAATAACAAAATAGCAAAAGAACTCTATTAATAAAATATCTCTATTAAAAAAAATCTAAGATATTTTCTATATAAGAATACGACTTACCTTCGCTTCGCTCGAATAAGTCTCTAGCTACGTTTTATATGTTTATTGGAACCCTTTTTCTTTTTCTAAAGCAAGTGCAAGTCTAACGTCTAACCTTAAAATCGGGTCACCCGTTTCGGAGATTAGCGGATACACAGACGGACAGACAAAATTTTAAAATTTGGTTTTTCTCATAAGTACTGTGTATAATAATTTACATGAAATATTTAAAGTTGCATTTTTAATACTTACAATGTTAAAAGCAACACAGCAAATATTGACGGAACTCAAAACAACATTAATAAGGTTGACAAGACAAAAAGCATTCTCTAAGTCTTCCCCGTACCTGAAAATATGTTTATTCAATATAAACTTATCTAATATAAACAAATGGACGAACTTATTTAATATTTCTTACTTAATTAATCTCTGATGAATTTTAATCAGTGAAGTTATATCTTCGTAGCAATTGTTATTATCTTTCATGTCTAATCGTCGAATTTTGTCTTGTAACAGTCGAAGTAGCATGCTGATGTGACTCGCCATAGTCATAAATAAAATGTCTGAACCCAACATTGACCCCACGGACAATAAGCCTGCAGGAATATAGAAATAAATTGTAATAGAAGGCAAATAAGTAAATACTTTATACGTAAATAAATATTCTCGTGTATATTATTTATTATTACTTCATATAGACTACTTACTTACTCAGTCGTATCTATAAAATACCTATTTTTATTGAAATCTTTTTATACATATTCGTATAGCAAAATTATGATTCGAACCTGTACATTGAGTTTTTTTTGAAAACTTATTTATAATATTCATTATTTAATAGTTTTTAGAATTTTTGTCTGTTTGTCTGTGACCGCATCATGAGAAAACCACTGGACAGAGCTAGTTATCGAGATCAACATAGTAGGATACTTTTTACTCTGGGAAATTTTTTTCTCTGGCAAATGTATCCTGACGTGTGTATACTATACGTAAGTATAGTAGGAACGATTCGAGCTAGAGATTAAATAATATATGTATATGTGTTGGAATAACTTAATATATTTTTCTTTATTATGTAAAACTAACATAAAAATTAGTAAATGGTGGAATTTGATATACTGTAATATGTTAATTTATGTATTTACAGGACACACAATTGTTAATACATTTAAAATAAAAACCAAAAATATAGCAATACAAAAAAAAAACATAAAATGCTTAACGTTCAAAGGTGCACCACATGCACCAAACTAAAAAACCAATTAAAAACTAGTAAATAGAAAAAATGAAATTCAAAATAGATATATGCGGGTAAAAACTAGTCATTAATCATATGTCAGTTTTTCTTTACCTGAAATTACTTCGTAGAAAAAGGTAAGTTCATGGTAAACAGGCTTAGTTTTATCAAAAAAGTATGTTATCTGCCAGATGTACCCTAAATCAGCAGGGACTCCTTGAAACTTGTGGTATAAATAAATTACCAATGGTGGCAAATTATATAGCCAGACGCCCAAAATATTCCAAAAGGCATACCCTGTAAGCAGATACCATAGAATCGTATTCGTTTATGATTATATCGTAGATGATTAAGAATTAATAATCGGTCGGTAATTTTTTAAACTAAATTAAGCGCTTCAAAATGTACATTTGAGACTTAAATTACGTTTTAAGACAGAACTTAATATAGAAGGAGTTTTAAAAATATGCTAACAAATTAAGCAATAAATTATATTTTTATATAACTTAATTTTTATTAAACTTACAAGATTGAACTAATCCTAGCCTTGAGAGTTTCATCCGTTTGACGTCAGCAGCCTCCTTGTCATTGCTAGTTGATGGCCACAGATCACCAAGTTCAGTGATAAGGTTACGAAATACTTTCTTCTTATACCACATCGTCAACAGTTTGCTTAAACCTTAAAATATTTATTAAATTTTTGTGTCAGCTAGTGCGTGTGTAAAGCCTCTCTGATTCGAGTGACATTCGATATCCCACGTCACTTTAGTCTTTCTAATAATAATGAATGACGAATGATATTTTTTATAATTCGCCCTTTCAAATATCTTTTAGTAAGTGGAGATGTAATAGAACAAAACTTCAAAAATATATTTAGTATTGACAGAATAGTGAACAAATTAATGGAACTTGATGACCCTTTTTACACCGGGATACAGAGTTTGTTTTTCAGTCACATGTAGCGAAAATTATGTTAATAGATTGTGGATTAAATGAATATGACACTTACTTATGAAGTCATAACCAATTATATGTAAGCCTGCTACAAAATCTGCAACCGAAGCAGATGCCGCTAGCTTTGTTAGGGCATAAATCATTTCCCCAGTTACTTTTGAAATTATTGTGATTGCAGCTCCTAAAAAACATACGTATTTCCAAACATAACGAAATACGCTTGTTGGTAATTCATCAATCAAAGATATGCCGAGGAATCTTGTGCAATAGTTACATAGCTTTAAAGTCTTCTGAATTTCCTGCTTGGCAGCAATATTATCGTGAGGAGACATGTCTGTAGAAAAGAAATGTAATTGTTAAATAAAAATTCTTTTCAGGTCTCAAAGGTTTGTCATTTTTTGTAACTGCTGTGTATCAGAATTATTTATAAGTAGCCGTGATTGGTGTATAAAGTTATTTTTCCAGTGAATAGTTAATCATTGTTTCATTAATACATATAAAGTAAGTACATATGTACAACATTTTGTAACTTGTTTATGAAGGTATATATTTTTTTGGAATTTTACAAATAAAAAGGTTTCGAATATTTAAAATGCAAATGCTGGTCGAAATACACGGTCGGTTGGTACGAAAAAATAGTTATGTTAGTGATTCCCATACAAAATAAACCAGTTCTGAGCTATTCGATTTTCTTTTTGTCGAAATCTTCAAACGTGAAATTGAAGTCGCGATTGCTAATTCGCTAGTAATACAAAAAATCCGTAAATATCCATAAATACAACTACAGTAGCCAATTTTAGAGGTTAGAGATTGGTATTTTATTAAACAGAAATAAAGCGGATGGAACCGCAGGACTTAAGTAGTTACATATTTCTTAGGTAATTTTTTTGTGATAAATATGTTAGTAAAGTTCTTATGTAACTTTTAAGTCCGCCCATAATGAACCCTTTACTTATGTAAATCACCCTATTTAGAATTTACATAAATGATTAATTGTAATGTGCTCCAATTTATTTATAAGTTGTATATACCCGTATAAGTATGTATAAGTCATAATAATATATAACACAAGAGACTCATCCCGGCTTTGTTCGGTTTCATTCCTACGTACGTTCGCATAAATTTCTCACAGATGAGCATGAGATAATTTCCTGACGTAAAAAGTGACTATATATATACTATAAATACTATATGACCTAGACTGGACCTGGACTAACTAATTATCATTGTACCAAATTTCTTCAAAATCTGTTCAGTTTTGTGATGCGGCACTTTAAACATTTGATTAAACATTAGCTGGGATATCTTGTAATATACCTTCTCCCTTCCACCCAACGTGCGTTCACCTTATCGTGGTGGCTTAGTAGCATCCGGCAGCCGGCCAGCGCGAAGCAAAGAAACGCGCAAGAGTGGGCGCACTTTGGTGGGCGGCGTGTCAGGCGGGTTGCTCCTAGTACTTCTCTGGATAGCAGAGTGGACTGTGGGGCAACCCTTTTGGCTATGTGGTCTGCCTTGGCAGACCAGCTGGGTTGTCGGGAGTTGCATGCGCAAGCAATCCTGCGACGTCCCATTAAGACGGGTGATGGGTGCTTGGGTTTTAGTGGGTAGTACTGGCTTGCCGGTGTGCCCCACATAACCACCTATTTTCTCCAGGTGGTAACCTACGTCCTACGTACACAAAAAAGTCATATATTCAAATCGAGTACTCTGCTCCTTTTTTAAATTGAAAAAGAAAAGATAACAGGATATCTCTCATTCAGTATCTTTCTTTTCTCTCATTGTTAAATGAGTTTAACTTCTTTTGTTAAATAGCGATTGGCGTGCTTTGGGGTTATCAAACAAAAATTAGAAACGGTTATTTTTATATTAAAGATAAAAACAAAAATGTTCAGTACCTGTTTCTCCTCGCCTTGGATTCATTTTTTTTCTTACGCTATTAGCTATTGACGAGTTTCAGTGTTACCGTTAAAAAAAAACTCGATGAATTTAATTAAAAATACATATTTATAAATAATATGTTAATTTTTGCTTATTTAATTATAAAGGCTTACTTCGATTATGTTATGTTATAATGAAGCAATTTAGTTTGCTCTACGTAAATGATGTTAACCCTAATCTAGGTTTTAAAAGTATACGATAAATAAATATAGCTTCAAACGCTTATACAATGCAACAACTAGAGTAGACTGTCTTTGTTAAAGTGTTTATAATTACGTTGAACGTTGATTAATTATATCTAGGTATATAGTTATTACGCGTGGATTTTTCTGTTCTATTTTTTACACTTTTCTTTCTTTTTTGCTGTTTGCATATTTTGAGATGCTGGATCGAGTCAAACTCCCGGAAAAGGTTATTACCTATTAATTGAAATCTTTTTTTATGAACGTTGGCGAAATTTCACCGTGCCTCGAGAAGAACGCTATACGTTTGGTCCTGCGCCTGATCTCTCAGCGGTCATATCATTATCCCAACTGTATTGAATTTGTACATACAATTCTTCTCTTTTGCCCCCTTCTACTTATCTCCTACTACTTCGTCTTTTCACCTGCGCACTTAGATAGTCTCAGTAAAATTGGACAAATTTGGATGTTTAGTCATATTACGGTCATAGTTTTTGATCATTGGGAATAACACGAAGGACCAAAAATTTTTTTTAATATTGCCCTAATTATTATTAGTGCATAGTTAATAGGTTCTTATTAAGTAATTTAAACACACATAGTTTATTCTAAATTAATTGTAGTTTGTATAATTTAGACATATTTAATATAATTATCTTTAATAAGAAAATATAATAATTGCACCACTTTATAATATACGAAGAAGGTCTTTCAAAAGCTCCGATATAAGTTCAAAGAAAACATTAATGTTAAAAGATATTAGAAAGATATTAAAACAATGCATTTTATTAATTTTAGACATCATATTTCATAGTAACATTTACAGCTTAAAAACATACACAATCGATATCTAAATATAAAAAGTGTTAGTTTTATTTTTCCAAGCCTCCGGGTTCGATTCCCGAACTGAGTATTTTTAGTTGTATGAATGCAATTTTTCTTGTTACTAAAATTGATGACATAGTACCCTAAGATCTTCGTAGGTCTTATAGTTTCAAACTTCCCCATACTGAAAGTTTTGAATGTTACACCCGGTATATTTTTTATTTAATCGATAATAACGAGTGAGTTATCAATAAAACATGTATGGTATTAGAGGTAATTTATTACTATAGTAACGTTTATAATTGTATATTTCGAATTTGTAAACTTTGGTTTAACTTTTTTTTTATTCAGTTGACTTTTCAGAAAAATCATACTAAATTCTTAATCACGGCTCTCAATATTTATTTAATAGTCAGAATTTTCTCTTCCTTGTATTTATTTCTTAAACAATGTCAAAGTGCGAGTAA
Organism: Boloria selene; assembly: GCA_905231865.2. Taxonomy (NCBI): domain Eukaryota; kingdom Metazoa; phylum Arthropoda; class Insecta; order Lepidoptera; family Nymphalidae; genus Boloria; species Boloria selene. The sequence continues at coordinate 9,259,259 of HG993133.1, forward strand.
TCTAGGTCTTTATCCAAAGTGAATCGATCTTCTAATTAAGCCTCATCGGTTTAGTTTCAAAGCCACAAGTTGTGGTAAACGGCCGTCAGTACTTGCTCTGTTTAAGTTGTTATTAAATGCTCCGATATGTACTCGCTCTTAAGTCTTCTTCAATAAAGGAAGTTTGAAATTACCTATATGTATATGTAAATAGACTGTTGGTATTTGTGCCTTAGACCCTCGTTTCATTCGGGTGCGTCCCTCATCCCTTATCTCCTTTTTGTATTTATAATCGGACCTTCTAATATATAAATTTAAAAATTCCCTTGTCGATGAGTTTGAATAAAATTAAGTTCTACCAATAGAAACAGACGAAAGACAGAAGTGATAATAAGTTGGTATTTTTGTATAATGTAAATAGATTATGGGCATTTGTTTCTTTGGTCATTATTGAAATCACACTATAAGGAAGCCCTTCAAAGGGAAGAAATATAAGTGCTTTTTCGGCTTATCTCTTTATATAGAGCATAAATCTTTTGGGGTCTACGCCAAATGTTATGAAATATAATTTCAAAGGAAAAAGATTTGAACAAAATAAGAGTATGTAGAATGTGACTACAGATCAAATCTTTTTGAACATTCAAAATAAAGTCCCAAACCGGTTCTGAATACATAAATAGATTCCTGTCCAATCACACATGATATATTTAACCGAAACCCCTTTTATTTGTGGTGTTTACAGTCCCCGAAATTGTTATGTACACGTGTATGTTTCTATTTTTATATTTGAATGATTCTAGCTATATTTTTATACTAGCGCTACCCGCGGCTTCGCCCGCGTTCATTTTTTTAATTGCTAATCAACCTCATTGGGTTGATCTGTAGGATGCCTGAAAGTTTCTTCAAAATTACTCTAGCTATTTCAGAACCCATTGTTAATACAAACAATTTATAGTGGGATGGTCTAAAATTGAAATGTCTAAATATTTATAGGCTTTTTACTGTAAAGTCATATACGGTAAAAGAAAAACTCAAGAGACGGATATTATAAAGAGTAACTTAGGCTACTTTAATTATAGGAAAAGATTTAAGGGTAAAGAAATGTAGTAAATGATACAAATTCATATTAAATAATTGGTTTTGTATTATTTTAATTACATTTTACATTGAGATTTAAAAATATGCAAAAGTAGGTACCTACTTCTTTATAAAGTGTTTTCTAAGGAAGTCTTTAATGTGCTTGAATATCAAAATTTCTAAGGCACACTACAAAAGATATACATATATTGTATATTAAGAGATATACATTTATGTAAAAAATTTATAAAGTTTTAAAAAGCTCGTTATTTATAAATATACTATTATTATATATATAACTTAAAAATGTTGAGGAGGAAATTATAACTGGACCTTTCTATTGTTAGTTGCTTTTTAGTTGCTTACAAAAATTAACTTAAATATTTATAATCTAATGTAAACTTCAAATAGCAGCTAAAAATAGACAAAATTACTGATATTTTTATTTCGCTTCGTAACTGAATATTTTAAGTTAATACAACGAAACAAAATAAAAAATTCTGCAGTTACTCTGCTTTATACGAAGTTTTAAAAAACTCGTTGGCTTTTTCATCAATTTTATGCTAAAATATGATAATATTGTTCGTCCAAATATTTATAAAGCTCGTTTGACCGCAAATTAATATCATAATTGAATTAACGTAATCAATAAAGTTAAGATAGAATTGATAGACAATTTTGATTAGCGACGGCTTTAATTTATTTATATTGTTATGGACTACGAGTATAACAAATAGAGGACAATATAAATGAAAAAAACCTTGAAAATAAAATATTTTATTAAAAATAATTTATTTTTTCATTTTCTTTACTTTGTAATAAACGTGTTACAAAAATAAAGTTTAGAATGCTAAGTGAGTATATTACATACTTAGCTAACCCGGCGTAAGTTAAAGTAAATTATACGTTTTTTTAAAATAATATTCTAATAATATAATAAAAGTAGCCTAAGTAACTCTTTATAACATGAGCTGTCTCCGAGTTAAAGTTCCGTCAAAATCGGTCCAGCCGTTTAAGAGATTAGTTGAAACAAAGAGACACACATTAAAAAAAAAATTAAAATCGTTTTTTTATATAAGTACCTTATATACTTTTATATGCATTAAGTGAAAAGTTGTTATTTTGAAATTAAACACAGACTCTTTAATTTTATTTCTATGTACTGATAAATAATAAAATACTAAAGAAATACGTAAGTAAAAATACAAAGAGTAATATCTACGTTTTAGTGTTTAGGTGTTTTGACGACACGTTTGGCTCAGTGGGTAGTAACCCTGCTTTCTGCGTCAGCGGTCGCGGGTTCGAGTCCCGCTGGGGGCATACATTTGTTGAGCACGAATGTTTGTACTCCAGTCATGGGTGTTTATATTTATAATATGTATGTATTTAAACTTATATATGTGTAGTATATCAACCATCTAGTATCCATTAAACAAGGCTCGTACCTTACCGTGGAACTAGATAGTGCTGTGTGTAAATGTCCCAACATATTTATTTATTTATTAATTTAGAATTTTATGAAAGGTATGTAATGTTAAGTAACATCCGTTAAATACGAAAAGACCTTCATCATAATAAGGACTCAGCCGTTGTGTCGGCATTTTTTATTGAATTTTCAAAGTTTAAATCCAGTTCGAGACAAACTCGAAAAAATCTTAGTTGACTTTTCAAGAAGCATTCGTTACAGATTAAAAAAGTTTTAAAAGAGTTTCAAACAATTTTTCTCTTTGAAAACCGAGAAAAGCCTCTCAGAAGTCGCACAGTGAATTCATTTACACAAAAAAGATATACCTAAGTATTTGTATATATATAAATATAAGCGTGATTATTTCTTATTAAAAATTGTACTGATAATATTGTATATAACTTTTTTGTGTCTTGTAGATAATAATCTAACATAAAAAGAGGTAAAGATATGAATGAAAGAATAAAATAATTTGAAACCTTCCTAATTAAAGTAAAACATCTAACAGATTCATCTTTAAACAAAGTCTTTGTACAATATTGCCACTTAGAGGCATACATACTAAATTAGCGTCCAATTAGCTCTTCATTCACGGCTGATTGGATTTGAGAAATCTATTCATCCATGTCTGAATATTTTACTCCTACATTAAAATATACAGTTAGAATGACGAGACGATAAATTTATAAGTACTAATTTTAAACAACGGTTTATTTGGCTTTTATTATCTATTATTATTATAGCTGGTTCCGCATCTTAAATTTCAAGCTTCTAACTCTAAAAATGATGATACCAGAAGACATAACAGACACTTCAATTTGGCTTAAATGAAAATTGTTAAGTTTATAGTTTTTATAATAACTAACTTATAAATTTAAGCTGGCAAGAAATGCATTAAGTGCACAGGTAGTAAACAATGCACTTAAATTAATTTCGCATCTTGAGCGTTAAAAGGAGTGGGCTATTGTTAGATTTTAAAGTACCTACCTAAGAATTTATGTTTATAGCATATTTACCGGCATCATAAGAGCAATTACAACTTTGGTACTTTGTCGGGTTCACCGAACACCCGACACACATATAGATTTACAATAAATTATTACGACACGTTTGGCTCAGTTGGTAGTGACCCTACCTTCTGCGCCAGCGGTCGCGGGTTCGAGTCCCGCTGGGGGCATTCATTTGTTGAGCACGATTGTTTGTTCTCCAGTCGTGGGTGTTAATATTTATATAGTGTATGTATTTAAAAAATTATGTGTAGTATATCAACTATCTGGTATCCGTAACACAAGCCTCGTAGCTTACCACGGAACTAGATGGCGCTGTTGTAAAAAAATGTCCCAACATATATTAAAAAAAAGATACTTGTTTTTCTTGCTTCTACTTCCCTGAATATTGAAGCTAGAGTGAGTAGCTAGTATTATTATAAAACTTAATTATCTTTTCTAAAAAGCTATTAAACGATATTGGTTTGACATTACTTATTGTAATTCACAATCCAACGGGAATCACAGGCATGGGTCAATGGAAAGTGTCGTTTATGTGTCATATCATGTCTAAATATATAACTCGTAATTATTGTTAACATTGATTTACTTAGATATCACTGTTAGGTTAATAATAAATAAATAAGAAAACCAATTAATATAAATTATTAAAAATAATTAATAAATAAAATATACTTTCCAATTCACTTAAAATGAAAATGTGTTTATAAATAATTTTATGCGCTGGTTTTTCACTGTACAGTACTTCTATATTTTTAAGATAAAACAGTATTCTTTGTAAACCATTCAAATTGTGTAAAGTTCTAACAAACGTTCCAAGCAACAAATTGTTATGTTAATTTGAAAATTTATCTTGCTCACGATATTCTGAAAAATAAAACTGCCTGCAAATTGTAACTAATGTTATCAAAATATTTATTACAATCCATTACTTATAAAATGAGGTCGAAATTTTTAATCTCGGGTATATCCAAGACATGAGAGTCCCTCGTGATATACAAACTACTAAGTGTTCTTCGATCCACAATGCCTACATGAAATCGGATAGAAAATATATATACTCAATGTTATTTATATTACTATACCCACCAATATATATATTTGATATAGCGCCAAGATAAGAAAATAATGACGATTCAGTAGGGCGAGCACGAACTCTTGCAAAAAGTGTTTGTATCGTCATCGAGAATATTTTGTGTAGCATTTTATATAGCACCGTGGAGTAGCAGAATGCTACTCTATCTTTCGTATTGTATTCGTAGCGTCATCGTACTGAAAATATTCGGAAATTTTAAGCTACAATTTTGTCGTTGTCGGTTAAAGAAATAATTTAGAAATATCTAAACGGATGTAGAGTTGAATAGCCATCCTCTGAGAACATCGTTTGTGCACCATTTATACAAAAAATATGTTTTGGTTTAGCTTCAAACATGAATAATACTGAGTGCTTTTATAGTTTGACTTTATTTTTTTTACCTACATAAAAAACAGCGGTAATAGTGGTTACCGACAGAGCCGTTCATCCATTGACGTATGACAAAGTAAACATTTTATACAATTTACACATAACGGGTTGAGTGTAGTAATATTTCTTAATAAATTTAAATGGAAGTTATATTTCATTTTAAAATTATTAAATAAAAACAATGAAACATGAAAATGAATTACTTTCATTTATAAACAACCGTTATTTATCTACTATAAATAGAAAGATAGAAACAATGTGTTAGGTATAAACTTAAACAATACTAGTTCTGTAATAGAATGGATGGAATACGTACACTTTGAAATGAAAAATAGTTGCTAAAAGCTAAAATTGTGACAAGTGGGACGCTTTAAAATTTTTCCCCTTTCAAGCAGGTGCGGTTTTCTGAAGAGAGTTTTTACACAAATCAACATTTATCAAGCCGCGAGCGATGAACAAAAGCGCCTCTGATTTATTACTCTTATTTTTTATATTAAAAGCAATTAATTGAAGTGTTTATATAATTACTATAATGCACTCAATATTTGAGTGCGAAGATAATGTATTATTGCTTTTTTGATACTAGGATCTGTGGCCATTATCAAATGAAAATAATAATGATGATAGACTAATAACTCACCCTCGCTTTGCACAGGTTCATCCATTTATTTTACTGGCTAGTGACTGCCATAAAAAATAAGCAATTTTAAACTTTTTGACTTTCTAGTTTTTGTTTTCTTTTTTGGAGTTTTAATCGTTTCAGCTGTTTTGAATTTAAGCACTTGATATTAAATAAATTAAACAAAACTATCACTACTTTGCATAGTTGCTTAGTTGTAATCGAAGTTTGAATAGAATAAACTATTATAATTGTAAAAATGCTATTTGTTTATTATTTTACTATCCACAGAGATAAGAACTAACTTCATATTTATTATGAATCTATTTAACGTGTAGTGGCATATTGAGTAAGGGAGATCCGAAAACTATACTACTAACAAGATAAGTACATACTTACCCATATAGAAAAAATATCATACAGTAGACTATATGTAATTGGAGCTCTTTGGATATATGAAAAGAATATAAAAAGCAAAGTAAAAGAGAATCTAGTCCAACGATACCATAAATTCTGCCACGATGACGGAAGTTGGGATGCTTTAGCTCAGTTTAGCTCATTATGGAGAAATACTAAAGTTGAAGTGATTTACGTCTGGAGCGAAAGTAATGAGATTGCAGAGGGACGTGTAGTGTAAGCGAACTGACGACCCTTTAAGCCAGTTTAAGTATAAATCGAATTTAACTGTAATGGCTTTTGTTCTCTATAACTCGTATTTCTGGACATCATCCTAGAATGACACACATTTTGTATTTAAATGTGGGAAGTTTGTAAAATCGATACTCCGAAAATAGGATTTAAATACATTTACTTGAATTTATTTCCATCAAATCCTTTACACGACTGCCCAAAAAAAGGATTAGTGCTTAGTATTCAGGGTTTATGTACGTATGTATGTATTTTTTCTTGTCAGTTTCTTTATTCCACCATAACTTCTAAACGGCTTAACCGATTTTGATGTAGGTACGTATCGGTATCGATCGCTATCGTAAGAATCCTTATCTTTTACCGGGTTACATAGGCTAGTGTAAAATTAAAATATAAAATAAAGTAGCTATGATTCATAAAGAACACCAGTTATTGCACATAGATACGTAGTACATATTATTCGGACTACTATAATGACTTGACTGATTTGTATGAAATTTTGTGAACACTGAACAGATACAACAATTTGGAGCTCGTCGACTACTCTTACGCACCGGTATCCACAACTAAATAAAGCAAGCTTAAAATGGTAGCTTCTTAACATTTTATTATTTTTTATCTCGTATAAGGAATACAAATAATAGCATCAATTTCTTAATAAAGATGCAGATTCTCTCGAACATGATTTGCACTTCAATTTCCACAGCACTGGAGACTGAATTTTATTACAAGTCCATTAATAAATGTCGACAAGGGAATGTGAAATTATTGTAAAATCGGCTTAAACTTACATAAAGCTTTTTCTGATAAGAGTATTTAAAATGTAAAAGTACTTATATAATACGTACTTTTTTTTGAAAACTATGTACAATTTAACTTTAGGTGATTAAAAACTTCCTTTCTTGGATATGGAAGTTATGAAATTTGCATAAAATAATTCAGCAAGTTCAAAAGTTTTAGTTTTTCATTTTATCATTGGGTATTATATTATATACATACATTTAATTAAACAAATAAGGAATTTTCTGTTATGGACTTCTATCGCACGATAGTCTGCCTTCTTGTAATCTTTTCTATGTGGTACATAATATAACGAAACATACATAATATATTATTGAAATTAATACTCATTAAATTACGAATATCAATAATATAAAAAGCACTGAAAACAGAGCCATAAGTAATTACAATCTGCAAATTATATTAAAAAGTTAAGCTTGGAACCAAATAATTTGTCGTAAATCTCAAAACTGGTGAATAAGCTTTATAAGGGTGTATTCTATTAAGTAAGGCTTGGCTGAGATTCGCAGGCTCCATTAGGGCTCTTAGTTGAAGCGCCGCGGGCCAAGAGTGGCGTACTAAGTACTTCGTTCCATACGTACTGTCTGTTTATATATTATGTATGTACCTAGTAGTCATTAAGAAATGCACACGAATGGTACTTGGTATATAGAGTTTATACAACTTCATATTTACTCGTCTACGGCTAATGACTGCAACTAGCTACGAGTATGTAGGTGTGTATCTTTATATTATGTTTTCACAACACTACATAGTATAAAACAAAGTCGCTTTCTCTGTCCCTATATCCCTATGTATGCTTAAATCTTTAAAACTACGCAACGGATTTTAATGGGGTTTTTTTAATAGATAGAGTAATTCAAAAGGAAGGTTTATATGCATAACTAGCGGATCCCGCGGCTTTGCCTGTGCTAAATCTAGGGAAGAGCCCGAGCGAAGCGAGGGCGAGTCGCTAGTATCCAATAAATTAACTATCACATTTACTTACAAATGACTCATTATTGTTTTAATTTCCTACTTGTAATAGATTATGTGCTAAGACACTTTTTTATGACACATTAAATTCTGTTTTAAAATAAAACTATTTAAAAAAAAAAACTCCATTTTCAAATAAAAAAAAACATAATGTGGTTAGATACGTGTACGTGGATGAATACAAAAATAAAAAAGAAAGAACGAGACGCATGATTTGGATTTCAGTCATAACTTAACCTCGTTTACATATTCTTTACTGAGGTTTAATTGATTTACTAGCACCCAAAGGAAATAGCAACGCATCAGTTCATTAAGAACTAATTGAAAGCTTTTAGTCTGACAATAAATGATTAATTTAATAAAATAAATAATTTGCCTTATCAATGGATATGTTCCTCAGGGTATGTTCCTCACAAACAGACTGACAAAAATTCTAAAACAATAGATTTTGCCTCTATTTCGATAATAATGTTTTTACAATTAGATTTTCTAAAAAATATTTTAATGTACAAATTTGAATCGGTTAGAATTTTATTATATGTACAATGTACATATATAGATTATTCGTATATGTTACTAATATTAAAATACTAAGTATATTGAAATACTATACATGTAAAAAATAACAAATTTTAAATTTAGCAGCTGTTAAAGTAAATATTTCTTTAGCCATTAGAATTATTAACGTCAATTATTTTCTTGTAAAGCTCGTTTTTGCTTCCCAAATAAAGAGATAAGACGCTGGAAGCTCTCACATTTTTCCATTGTTCTACTTAATTTCGTGAAATTCGTGGAAAGCCAATCAAGTTTCCAATAAGCTTAAATATTGTAATTTGGTCGTTGTTTAACTTTTATACTTTGCTAACAGAAGGAAAAATAATCTTCTTTAGTCTTAACATAATTGTAATTTGTATTTTTTGTTCATTTCATATACCTATAAGGTTACCATATAATATAGACTACATTTTGTCTTATTGATTATTACAATAATACTTAAAGTAAAAATCTGGTGCAAATTTAAAATGTATATTAAGTAAACATTGTTCTGGATAAAAGGAAGTGAGAGATATGAGAGATGTCCAGTGGTAGTAACACATGATAAAGATATGAATATGTTACAAACCTTATAAAATTCAAAAGGTTGCTAACATTTGGGTTGCTAACTAACACCCTGACATTTATCGATTTCGCTTTCTACTTTTCGACTTCAAATAATGCTAAAAACGTTTTACTTAGAATAAAAAATGGTTTTACAATATATCTATAGATTAATTTTATTCCTAATGACATTAACAGCTTAAACAATTTAAGAATATTACAAGTTAGGATAATTAGATAAGTGGATTGGACAATGGATTAGACAAAACTAAACTGGAACTAAAAGCTTTCCGCAAAGTCAAGATTATAATACAAGATATCGATATTTTTGGGTATTAAATTTGGTAAAAATATCCAGAATCCGCCGCGCCGTAAAACTTTGGGTTAGGAATTTAATTCAATGATTGTTATCGTTGAACCGACATTTGTATTTATTGTGACATGTCGGTGTTACCCTTTTCAAATCCCCCCTTTATTATACTCCCGTCTTGTCAATGGTGTATAAGCATTATTAAAATTATCATTTATTTAAGATATTAATCCCGTCGCCATCTTTGATTGCGAGTTGTCATCGCCATTTTTGTTCAGGATGCTTCCTTAAATACTTTAAAAGGAGGAAGGGGACACAATGTTCTTATCAGGATAATGTGCAGTTAATTTCTTTCAGCTCGACTTTTAAGTGACGGCATGGCTATCTATGCTGTAAATTTTTCACTGGACATAATATAAGTCTTATTTTGACTTATTGTAATATACTTATGTGCAAATTTTTTAATATGATACCAGTCGCTTATGCGACGAATGAAAACACTATGTACCAGATAACAAGAATTATAAGAATAAATAAAAAAGTAATGTTCAGAACCTTCTCGCCTTGAAAAGAAGCCCGAGCTTAACAGTCTGATGTTAATAAGGACAAATTATACTTATCTGGAATTGTTATGTAAATACATAAGGTAAATTCGCTTTTTCTTTTGAGTTTTTATAACTGTTTTATAACGAGAGGGAATTTGACTTGGCTCCGACTTTACTAAAATTCTCTGAGAGAGCACTGACTCAAAAGTAGTGTATGTACTCGTAGTAAGTAGTCTGTACCACGCATTAGCTGAAAAGTGGTATAATTCAAATAGATATATAATTTTGTGTTTTTTTTTCAATCATGCTTCGACTTCAAGGGTTTTTATAGCAAATAGTAAGCATAATTTCGACGTAGGAAGGCGTGTTTGTGGAAAAGTTAATTAATGCATTTGAAGATATTTAACTTTCAATCAGATTTTTTACTAATACTCGTAGAATAAATATACTAAGTGGTAGTGCCATGCTTGTTACCTTCGGGTAGCAACCGAATGGGCCGGCACGCCCCGTATAGTTCATTAGTACCACTCTCTCACAGAAGACCGGCGTGAAGTGGCAGCTATGCTGTCGCGTTTCGTCCGGTGAGTGAGAGTCCGGGAGGCCCACTCTCCTTCCCCCCTCCCTCTTCCCCTCATCCTCCACCTTCGTTCCCCCCTCCCTCCCTCTTCCCTTCATCCTCCACCTTCGTTCCCCCCTCCCTCCCACTTCCCTCCCTCCCACTTCCCTCCCTCCTCCATCCCTCCCTTTCCTGAAAGGCCGGCAACGCATCTGCAAGCCTGGCGTGCAGATGTCCATGGGCGGAGGTGATCACTTCCCATCAGGTGAGCCTCCTGCCCGTTTGCCCCCTTTTTACCATAAAAAAAAAATACTAAAGCTTTAATATATATGACATGATATGACATTTGTATGATATTTAATATTTATTTTCCGACATTTCGAGCTTAAGCGTAAGCATAAGCGAGATTGTTATGACTTATTAGATCTTAAAATTTTAATTAAAATATAAGTGACTTAAATTAAGGTTAAACTAACTAATATACCCGTAGATCGGTTCAAAGGGAGAATTGAATCCGCAATTCCCAGAGCAATGATAACTGCCGTATATTATAAAAAAGTAATAAAAAATCCGTTTAATCTATCTTATGAAGCAATTTTCTTGTCCAATCTAACATGCAAATAAATCTCTAGTTCAACACAGCACCCAGCCTAGTAATATCCGACTACGTTTGCAATTCTAATAGGCACTTTGATATGTCCGTAACTTAAACGTAGAATGGAACATTACATTATAATAGTAATTTCATAGTTATTTATAGAATATCAATTAACAATAAGTGTAATCATGCAATGAAAAAGGAATTATATATAAACTAGCAACTCGCCCTGATCCAACCATCAAAATCAATATAGTGATTTTATGGTTCGTTTCCAGACATACAATCAGACAGATAAAAACTCTAGAAGAATGAAATCTGCCTATCCTAGCAAGGTACAAATCGATAAACATAATGACTATTTTAGTAAGGACTAGCGACTCGCCCTCGCTTCGCTCGGGCTCTTCCCTAGGTTTAGCTCAAGCAAAGCCGCGAGATCTCCTAGTTATGCATATAAACCTTTCTCTTGAATCACTCTATCTATTAAAAAAACCGCATCAAAATCCGTTGCGTAGTTTTAAAGATTTAAGCATACATAGGGATTTAGGGACAGAGAAAGTGACTTTGTTTTATACTATGTAGTGATTTCGAAATACCTATATTTAATACAGAGTTTAGTTGTTTTTATTTACAAAATCGAGCTTTTGTAACACCGTGTTTTGAAATATAATAAAGAGAGAAAGATAAGATTATAAAGATAAATAAAAATAATATATTAAGCTATATAAAATAGCATTGAGCATAATTTAAACCCTTCTAATTTTAGAATGAAGACATTAGTCACCACATGAAGGTGTTTCGGAGGGAGTAAATTATTCCTTTGTTGACAATGATATTTTACTTATATTCCACTATAAAATTTCGCTGAAATTCCACCATTTCGAGTACAGATATTTTCCCCATGCTATAATAATCAAAGCCCCTAGAGGGACGAGTAGTGGCCGATGCCAGCCTATAAAATGTTATTAGCTGCGATGATTGCCAAGAGATTGTAATACTATATTATATTTATATAGTATGGGGATGTTATGATATAGGAAAAGAAATCATATGACAAAGAATTATTTCTCTTCTTCAATTAGTGATTTCCCTTATTGACTTTCCTCATTTCTCGTTTAGAACTTATCTTTAAACATCGCACAACCAGACATCTCGTCTTCGCCTGTATTCTTCAACCCCATCATAATTAGCCAGACACAAACACACTATCTTACAAAGTAATTAAAATAAAAGCAAACTTTTTGATAATTTTGTTTGTCAAATATTAATTTTTATCCAAAATCACATTTCATAAATCGGTTATTAACACGATTTAGAATAATAAATTCAACAATGGATGTTGATCATCCATTTTCAGATTTGTCACATTAATTGGGAGTTATAAATCCCATAAATCTTAAATTATTCCAAAGCCATTAGGCAGATTAGCTAACTATGAATTACATAAAAATACTTTTACTGATATAATAGTACATAGTATCGTTTATTGTTATAACTGACACTTTAAACTAAAAGTTCGAGGTTCGTTAAATATAACAACTAGCGATTCGCCCTCGCTTCGCTTCTGTACCATACTAGTCTTTCGAGAAATTCTTAGATTCTCTCAGACACGAACACTTCCTCATGAGTTTTTTTCTTCACCGTAAGACAAGGGATAATGATGGAAGAAATGATTCGCGCAGGGCTTGAACCCGTTTCACTCGGTTATCCAAGCGAGCGCTTTACCACTGGGCTACCACTGTCTTTGTGTTCAAGAATAACCCTTAAGATATGAAATAAAATGATACTTTTAAGATTGTTTACTGCGGTATATTTATGGAATGAAATAGGTTCTCCAACAGTCATTAATTTTTCAGGTCTTCGATTAGACGCCGAGTGCGTACTCTTTAATTACTCCTCTAATGTAAATCCACGCGATAGCCACTTCACACTAGATGAATAATTAGTTCGTCTTTTTAATAAAAAATATTATTATAAAATAAGCTATTTGTCAGTTAAAGTTCCGAAAAAATCGGTCTAGTGAATTGGGAAATTAGCTGGAACTTACAGAAAATATATTTTTTCTAATAAATATCGTACATACTAGTAGTCAATTGTCACCCGCTGCAATGGAGTGCAAAATGTTTGCAGTCACCAACGAGGCATTATTTAACAAGTCAACAAACAACTTTACCTCGGGCGCAGATGGCCTTTAAGGCGGAAATGAACCGGCGTCGACTTTACTTATATTTACTCTTTTTGTAAGGCTTAATTCTCGTCGTAGCTTATGAATAGCCGTTCTTGGTGAGCCTTTTCGTAATGAATGCTTTTGTGTAGACAATTTACTTTATCTTAAGATACTTCGTATATTCATCCTTACCCATGGGAATAACGGATGGTGTAACATGTTCTTTGAAGAATTCAAGATTTTGTAAAGACATACTACTCGTAAGATTCATTACAGCTTAAAATAATATAGTTTGTAATTGTTTTGATAGAAGTGAATTATCCGCGTCAATGTGTCTTAGAACTTATTAGAAGGGACGATGTTTACCAGATATAACTAACATATTTCATAATACCGGTAGTTAATTGTGCAAATTGTTCATAAATTTAATTTAGCCCAAAACTATTATTAAAAAAAAATCTCCTCTTCCATTTTATTTTAAAGGAATGTCTCTAAGATTATTCCGAGCTCACTCAAAATAAGACGACTAACGAAAATTTATCTTAATTTATCGCAAGCAACGAATTATTATATAAACTCTGCGATTGATCAATATAACTTATAGCCTAGTCATAAAATAATAATGGTGCTATACAAGTAAAACTATTATAGTATTATGTGTACATATATACATATAAGTAATAACGAAACTACTTTATATCGTGGTTAATGTTCATAAGCTCACTAATGGCTACGCCGTCAACGCTTCGTAGCAGGCAATCTGTAGAGTCATTAAAATTACCCTCTATCTAACACATTTTGACAGCGTATAATATAATTATTATGAAGATAGAATGGTGGTATACATTTAGAAAAATATAAAGAGATATTTCACAGAAAAAAATAATAAATAGTAAGTATGATAATTGATATAGTATGGCACATTCGGACCAATAGGTTATCTCTAAAATCATATCTAACATTCAAAATAATGAAATTAGATCAATTATATACTACTTAATAGTTATATTTATAATGGTAATTGTGCTACGGATGCGGACACGTTTTTCTCTGTAGAAGACAGTATATTGTTTATACTGCTACGTATTACAAAAAAACTCGTTTTTAATAGTAAATTATCACTACGAATGTAACTAGATATTATAAATGTTTGGTTTGATTTGTTAATACTGAAATATCCATGAACACCAGGAACGTAAGTAGCAGTTAACAGAACTTACGTAAACTGTGTTAATAAAATTTTAGCTATATCTTTAAATAAGGCAAAATGTGGCACTGTAACCTTCTGGTCATTTTCTGCTGCGACTCCATTCTCTGTGAGACCAATCGTGCAAGTGAAATCATTAATGCTCAAGTGAACGCATCACACTATCCATTTTCTCCATACTGTAATTCCGATGAGGGTGTAACTCCGGGCTGTAACTGATAGTTATTATCAGAAAGACTCAATAACTAAGGTATAAGCTTAGTATACGCTAGTGATATAGTTAATGTCGTTTTAAATGAATTTATGAATTTCTATAACTAATTCATAATTTTCAAATTTTTAGATCTTAATGTAATGTAAATATATTTATAATTGTAATTATGTACTAGACTTGCTTTTTTGACTGGCAATCTTTTTTTAATGACGTAAACTATTTCTATGCGAATAATTATGAACAGTGCTTCGTATGATTCGTATTTGTCGATATAAAAGCAATAAATAAAAATTCATGATATCAAAAGAATCATAATTTAAGGTAAGACCTATATTCATCTTTAAAATATATTTTATTGTTGATCGAATTTTCTGAATAGAGTACGTGAAATGGACAATAACATGAGTTTCCAGTGAACGCTCCGATGACTGTTCGCAGTGACATGGAGCATTCAACAGAAAATGAAACAATATCTGTCATAGCACATGATATAAAAAAAGCTATCGATTTTTTTACAAAATTCATGAAAGCACTGGTGTTATATTTGAAATAGGTGACTTAAATTTGACATGGTGAAAAGTTGCATTTGGATTTAGCGGGCTTGCTTTTGAGCGATGTTGTTATGAAATAAAATCTATACATATAATAAAAATCTATTTGAGTCAAATCTGTACATTAAATATTTTTTGAAAAATCTAATTGAAATATACATAATTATCAATATAGAGGCCAAATCTATTTTATCTTATTAGAATTTTTGTCTGTCTCTGTGTCGGTCTGTATGTGACCGCATCACGAGAAAACCAAGGCATAAATAGGTAGAATTTGGATGAAATTTAGTAGGATCATAGCTGGTTATCCGGGCTAACACATACTTTACATACTTTTTATTGCGGGAAAATATCTAATTTCTGAGAAATCTCAACTAACTATTACAAACCGGCTATAAAACATCACACGGTATGTGAAATCTATTTTGCTTCCGATCTTTAGAACGAGGGCGGAGCCGCGGGAAATGCTAGTATAAAAAAGTACAAACTTATATAACCTTCTGCTGCAATATAAATAAGCACTGAGCGCTTAAAGTTCGTATAGTCGCGGTCAACCTGCGCGCGCGCGGTGCGAGATGATAATAATTATGCGGAAGCCGTGTTAATTGTTACACGGTGTAACGACGACTGGGGTGAGTGCATCAGTGCATTATCCCATCACAATTGTCCATTGCAAAATGGTGCAACCTACAAGCTTGTAAAATAAATGTTTTATTTAAAAAAAATTAAGTAAACTGAAAATCTTAAGCACCGAAGCGGTTATTTATTTACGACTGGCAGCTCAATTAGAAGCAATTACATGGATAATGGTGTCAGGACGTCCGCTGAAGAAGTAGGGCCACTTTCACTACTGAAATTTTAAGTGGGTAATATCTATTGAGATTCATGCCTTCGTTTTTTTATTTTACTCTTTCAAATGTTTAGTTGTGTATGTATTTGTTAGTGCCGCTTATAGAGTAATGTATTTTTTGCGCAGGGATTGCTTCTTAGTCTTCTTGCTCTAGGTAAAACATAAACATATACCTATAACGTTTTAACTTTTATATACCTTAATATGGCATTGTCAATCATGTCTCTCAACAACTCTCATATTAGAAGTATATAATCCGTTGCATATTTTATTCAACCCATTTTAAAGTCCCACTGAGCACGGGCCTTCATTACGAAGGCCTAGTGCGGGTTGGCACACTTCGCATGTTTTTCGTTAGAAATGATTTCCATATGAAAATATTAGATGTGCGAGATCCAGATTTGAATCCACTTCACTCGGTTATCCCAGCGACCCCATCACCACTGGGCTACCATTGCTACAACGTTGATTATTACTTATTGAAAATTAAAGTAGAGGCCTGGCCTCTTTTCTATTATAAGCTTTAAAAATAATACACAATTTAATTGTATTTTATGAAAAAATAATATTTGGATACTTTGTCCATAAAAGTGCTTTTCTGTTATAGTAAGTCACTTTTCTCTGTCTCTATAAAAGATGATATTGATTTAACATTTACTCGCATAAAAAAGGGCCACATAGGTTTCTTATCTTGAAAATGAATTGTTTTGAATTTGGTGGCACAAAATAGGGACTTAGATAACCCGTGACCTCTGCCGTAATTGGCAATTCCAACCAGACTATAAAACAATCTACTGTACCACAAAGAACATGATTACATTGTTAGATCTATTCATTTTTCTTATACTCGTGTCATATAAACTAACGTCCCCAGATAATTTTGCGCGCGTGTCGCGATTTATTTTCTTTTTTCATCATATCCGATACTATTTTATATCCAAATGATATTCTGTAAAAGGCTATCTCTATATTTGTACTTCCAACATGAAACTGAACTGAAAATGAACTAAACTGGGTAATATTTATTACGAAAACAATTTTTAAAAATATGTCTAGGTTAGATAGAGTGAAATAAAATAGATATTATATAGCGGACTTCTTTATAAAATTATTCAATACTAGCTGACCCGTGCCCACTTCGTGGGGCATAATGTTAATAATCCTTTTTTAGTACAGAGTGTTTAAATAATTTAAATTATTTTATTAATATTAAAAATTAAAAATTAAATTATCTGTACTAATATTAAAAAAACTACTTTTTGTCACTTAAATATAAAAGTTAGACATATGCTGTCGTTGACTTTTTTGTAGGCATTTTTAAGCTCCACATCTTTTCTCTAGAACTCAAAAATATATCTTTCATACTTAAGGCAGCGTTCGTAAGAAACGCTTTCATTCGACCGTTTTTTCTCCGATTCACTTTGCAAAACGGACTACCACGTAAAAGTCTTTTTATTTTTCGGTTTTTTATATAACCTATGACACTCAGCAATAATGTGGGTTTCTATTGGTGAAAGAATTTTTAAAATCGTTTCAGTAAATCCCGAGATTACCCCTTACAATTTAACAAATAAACAAACTTTACTTCTTTATAATATTAAGTATAGATATAGATATTTTCCTTTTTTTCATACCATTCAACTTGTTAATTTAAATCACTTAACTTTACAGCGAAATTTTATTCGAATTTGTTGTTTCACAATATGTTATGAACGTACCTAAATACGTAAAGATATGCGCTCATAATTTGCTATCTCATAAAATATATTAATATTAATCATTTGATTACATATTGTTGTAGCTATTTAGCTACAACAATAAATGTAAAAATTAAATTTTATAGGTTCATTTAAGTCATAAATCAAGCAATCTGTCTGTTGAAAGTACCAATAACTTATATTTCCAAGCAACTCTTAGCGGTTGGAATTACGCGAACAGAGGCTGGCGCTAAGCCAAACCAGCCAGGTATCCGCTTTGATGCAAAAGGTAAATTACATTCATTCAGTAGTAATAAAGGCTGTATAACGGCATATTACTATATTTTTCGCAACATTTCTCGTCTATTTAAAAAGGTAAACCGACTTTAAATCACTAAAAGTTATTTTTTTATAAAAAAAATGTTTATATGTAGGTACTCTTGAGACACACTTTTTCGTTTAAAAATCGTTTGAAAAAGATGTAATGTACTTATA
Organism: Boloria selene; assembly: GCA_905231865.2. NCBI lineage: Eukaryota > Metazoa > Arthropoda > Insecta > Lepidoptera > Nymphalidae > Boloria > Boloria selene. The sequence continues at coordinate 9,277,583 of HG993133.1, forward strand.
TGTATATAAAATATACAAAAAAGCATAAATGTAGGATGCACATTTATATAGAACTTCGTATTTACTGTCGTAAGGTAATTATAACCTCTGCCTTCTATAAGCCCGTGTAATTAAATATAGTAGTAATGAGGAAGTGAAAAAGTAAGTCTATTAATTTATCTCCAATATACTAAGTGATTATCGCATCAAAAAGTTCCAAACATTTTCAAAGTTTGTATAACAATATTAGTATGATTAATATTGAGAGTACATCATTACCAGAAAATATTTTACGGTCTTCTTTATCCTCACAAAAATGCTATTACAGCTAAGGAAATTGAAAGATTTCTAAAGAAAAATCTATAGATCACGATCTTGCTTGTGTTCCGTTTTGCTTATTCGTTTGAAATGTTGTGGCGTTAGTTTTTTTACGGTTTACGGCTGAATTATTCAGTCGATTGAAATGTATTGAAAAGAATTTTTGCTTTTGATATTGCTACTCACAGATCTTGACATGTTCTGGTGATTAAATCTTACTGGTTTAAATCCTTACACTATTTGTATATTTAAATTTATTTGCGTGAATTTTCGAAACAATTTTATTTGTGGAAAAACTAGGAGGATAGTTGTAAAAGAAATGTTAAATTCTCACGTTTCATAATATCAGTTTATAATATAGAAGTCAAATAAACTGGCAGATGTAAGTTGTCAGTATCACATAATCTATAATCTATAATATATTATATAAATGCGAAAAACACCACTGACTGATCTCGAAATCTTGAAAACCGCTAAACATATAAAGATGAAAATTGGCATTTACTTATAAATAGTAGACGTCCGCTAAGAACGGAATTTGCGAATGTGCCGTATTAAGGTGGTCTAAGGGTTCTCGCAAGTTTGTATGAAAGTCCTACATTTGATTTGATTTGATTTGATCTGATCTGAATTGAATTGATATTACAGATCGGACACTCCATTCAAAGGATATTACGAATTTAAAAATTTCAATCTAAACGAAATAATAATAATGAAATAAAGCGCAGCACAGCGGGCAATGGCGAGAGGGGGCCAAGAGCGGGAGAGGTAGCCACGCGGCTCAGGAGTATATCAACGATAGATTCTGAAATAGCTGGAGTAATTTTGTAGAATTCTTGGGCAATCTACATATCAACCGATTGCGAGTGATCGAATTAAGATTAGTTGTGATTAAAAAAATGGACGCGGGCGAAGCTGCGGGTACTGATAGTATTATATAAAATTCTTAAGTATAAGTAAAATAAATTTCATTAATTTTATTTTACTGTATAATTTTACGTTGAGTTTCTTGAGAGAGTGGCGTATTTGATTGTAACAGCGGCTAATTCAGCCTCTTAATCGATACAAGAAAACTATATGCCATAAAAAGTACAAAAAGTATCAAATAAAAATCGAACATGTGACCTACGCGTGTATTGCTTCTTTCTTATATACATTTTTTTTTCTTGTTAAAATTGTACTATGTACTTATCTACCCGCTGTTTAAAATTGTTAGCTTTACTAAGTTTTAATTAAAATGTGATCGGGTGACATCTCGTTATATCAGAGTATGGTTTAGTGTGCGAGATATATGAGAAATCATGATTTAGTTTATATTTAGAAACCAGGCCGTTGGCACGATGTGCTAACTTCACTTTGCTAATCGTTAAATATTTTTTATATTAAAATCACTGATGATGGTAACCCGCTCGCTCAGATAACCGCGTGATGCGGGTTCCAATCTAGAACTCGAACCTCTGATATTTTCATTTGCGAATCATTTCTAACATGATTACCACTTTTCTTACGGTGAAAGAAAATATAGTACGGAAACCTGCGTGTGTGAGAGAACCTACCAAATTTTTGAAAGACATTAATTGAAGTCGGCCAACCCGCACTAGGCCGGCGTGGTGGACTATGGCCCGGGCCTGCCTTTAACACTAAAGGAAGGCCCATGCCCAACAATAGGACGTTAAAAATGAGCTAAATAAAAATACTTAAAAGAATATTTACTAGTTATAGTCTGTTTTATATAATATTTTTAATATTCGCGTTGTATAAATGTGATTTATAAACGAACCAGCATATATTCGTAAAATACATGTATATATTCGGGTAACATAAATATTTGTCAGTGTTATCAATATTTACATCGAAAAGAAACGAAGTAAAACTAAATCGCTTACTTGTAGAAAAAAGTAAATTTTCTTGTCGTTTCATCATCGAATCATTACTTATCTATAGTTTATCCTTAACTCCAAAATTAATATATTATTATTAGAAAATACAATGTAATAGGTATATTCTATACTAAAAAAATCACAAGCGTATATAAATAAAATATAAACTTCTTATTTAATGTAGAAGCCATGTCCGCCTGTATTAGTGGCGAGAACGCTCGCTGCATTTTGCCGCTTACTGACAGTTCCATAGAAAATTGAATTGTATATTATAAATTTTATTTCATATTTATTTTCAAAGAGGAATTGAGCATTGTATTTGTTCATTTCAATGAAGTTATAAGATCTTCTGTAGGAAATGACTTTTGAGTTTTGAAATGAATTGACTCTGGCGACATTTAAGACAGCAGCACATTAGTAGCCTGGCAATATTGCAGAAAATCCGGCAATATCGGCCATACCAAACATGATTGCCAGGACTGTACTGCAATATTGCTGGTATTGTTTGCAATGTTGCCGGCCATTGCAGCCACATATTGCAGAAAGATATTGCCCGTTTATGAGCACCTTTATAGGTAAGTAACACACAGGTGTGCACATAAACTTATTTTCGCATTTATACTAGGGATATCATATAAGTTGCCCAGTAAAATATCGAATTCATTGAAAATCGCTACTCGATACATCGTCAATGCTATATTCTAATATAGCATCTAATATAACCTTATAAAATATAGTTAACATACTGTCCATACAGTTCGCCGGAATAACCAAGCGTCTTGTGGTTTCACAACAATCCAGGTTACATTTTATATGAAGCGGTAGGATTATAACTTCCCAGGGACACGAAACGGTGATAGCGCTCTAACCTTATTTTGTAACTACATACTTACGAGTGAGTATATGGAAAATGTAAATACTAGCAAACGCTACGCTAGACGTAGGTTAAAATTTTTATAATTTTATAATAAAACAAAAGTAGCAAATTACTCCTTTTACTTTACATACTTTCTTATGCATTTAGTGAAAAGCTGTTAATTTGGAATCAAAAACACACTTCAATTTTGTTTATATGTACTCATGTAAAAAAGTTAGATGTTTTTTAAAAATGTTTGTTGTGCGGCGTTTCTTTTTTTTCACTGGAAACTTTTAAAGAAGATTTGAAAAGCTAATTTTAACCATTCCGGCACCAACATTTTCGTCTTAAAATTATGATAAGTTGGTAAGAGTTAGGTAAAATCATTTCAAAACAAATGAAATATGTAAAGCGTAAAGTTCTACGTCAAATACTTTTTAGACTTTTTAAATATTTTTAAAGTTAAAAAGTTAGATGATCGCTCAAATTAAGAAATATTTATAACGTTAGCTTGAACGCTAAGCTTTTGATTTAACCTACCTGTTCTACCATAAGACAAGTTGTAATCAAACCAGTAAATACTTCGAACAAGAAAATATCAGATGTTCGAGGCCGTGAATTTGAACCGCCACTGGGCTACTAATGCCTTGGGGTCTATAATTGTAAGAAAATAATACTTAATTATTATTTATCTAACCATACTTTTGTAAGATAAATGATGTTCCTTACATTTGTAAGGAACATCATTTATTTTGTGTTAAATTGAGAATATTCTTGAAAAACCGTCGGTTACATTTTTACAAAGTTTACGTTTCATGTTCTTTATTCAAGTTTATATTTCTCATAAATGATTATAATGTAGTTTCAAAAGGAACGAAAGTTTGCCAATATTATTCCATTTATGGGTATATTTGTGTTTAGTGCGGCTCGCTTTCGCAAGATGGAGACATCGTGGTAGAAATTGCTAGATTTGTTAACAATCTACACGTTAACTTTTAATTTAAATCTATTGCTGATTGTTGTCGAAATATTATAGTAAATTCGAACGTTTATATGTCAGTTAAACAAAACTGGAAAACATAGGTATACCTCATGACCCTAAACATACCCTAAATGCACACAAGATCTAATTGCCTGTCTAACGAAGATAAGTTGTCTAAAATAACTATTATAAAATGAGATTGTACAGGAAAGGATGGTCATAGTAGTTCTTATTAAATAAACTTATTAAAAGCTTTTAAAAGCTAGTTAGTAATTGCTTCTACATTATAAATGACGTTATTTTAAATCTCCTATACAATCAGGCAAAACCTACAGTCCCCTGTTTGTATTACATAAATTTTTCCCCAATGCTCTAACAGTAACTCTTATTTCAGTAAATTAAATATTTCATGGCTTTTGATGTTTGAAATAAATTTAACGGAATGTTTGTGAATATTCCAAGCATGATAAATTTTGATTCGTGTAAAAGTCCACTTCCAATTTAAAAGAGAAAAATTTGAAACGCGTCAATGACATCATTTTACAGAACTGTCCTTCATTCCAAATGGATAAAGTTTTCCTTTAATTTATCATTGAGATGATTGCGATTACACGATTACTTATTACCTATATTTTTAACATAGATGTCATAATATTAAACTAGTATAGATGCCTCATCTCATATAAAATATTTTATATAATATTTACGAGTAACATTCAACAGATTTTGATAAAATTTGTTATGATGATAAATCATCACTACATGTATAAAATAAAGTCGCTTCCCGTTGTCTGTCTGTCCCTATGTATCCTTAGATCATTAAAACTATGCAACGGATTTTGATACGGTTTTTCTAATAGATAGAGTGATTCAAGAGGAAGGTTTATAGCGGAACCTGCGGCTTCGCTCGCGCTAAATCTAGGGAAGAGCTTTTGTGAAGCGAGGGTGAGTCTCTAGTTAATACTAAATATTATAATTAAGGATGCGTCAATTACTTTCCTGATATAAGTATAAATCTAAATATCTTTTAGAAATATTTAATATGTAATTTAAAATGCTTCAAATTTTAGATATATTTTAATATATCTTTTCTGAAAAAATAAGTCTACTTTTCAACGAAGATTACCAAAATGAATACCTGCTTACACAACATATGTAAACATCCTACGTTAATAACTAGGAAGCATAATTAGAAGAGTGAGTTAAATTTATGTAGCGTATTTATAAAATAAAAAAAACACTTTTAAAAGTACCTCCTTTAAATAATTATAAGCCAAATCTTATTTGATTCTTACGCTCAATAAACATTTTATATTGATAATATTATTTTCCTCACTTTGTAGCTCTTATGGCTGTTTTTCATGTAGCATCAGTATCGACATGAGTTTATGAAATTTATATACGATATTTTTTATATGTTGTTGTATTTGTAGGTATTCTATTAAAATTGTCAGTGTGGTTAGTGGTTACTATTCTAGGGACTTAAACTTTTTTTAAAATACCTTGCTTAATTTATCTAATCCCCTACTCGAGGGATGGTTTTGGGCGGCAATTTTGACCGACACGTGGCGCGAAAACACGCTTAACATACGACTTACCTTGGTAAGTTTCACGGGATGTACCATGCGAATCGCTCCTAATATTTCTCTGATATCACAATGAGTGACAATGGTCTTAATCAGCAACCATATCGTTATTGTGGTGGTTCGCTAGTGGTGATTCAAGGAAGGTTCCGTTGGATTTTAGTGGGTAGTACTAATGAATCTAAGGCCCTTAACGATAATAATGACTATTTCATTAAGGCTTTTTAATAAATATTTAATATAGGCATATCATACAGATTCGGTTTAGTTATAATTTATTAATATGTATAGAGACAATTTAAAATAAAATACTATCAAAATGTTCAGAAGTAAAATTATAGAATTTGTTGAGTTATATTTATTTTTCAGTAAAGCAAAGCCAATTTAAGCAAAATCAAAGGTTCAATTGCTCTTTTAACAGAACGACTTGTACTAAGTTACTAATGATTCCTTCCGCACTTTTTTCCTTCTGAAAGGAGCTTTCTCCGTAGTAACATAAAAAGGACGTTCTTTATAAATACAATTTAAAATTCCACCAACCAAATAGGACGGGCTTCGTTCCTTTCCTAGTAAAGGACTTCCTCCTCATAATATGTAAATCCATCCGAGATATTTCTGCTTTATTTTATTTGTTTTCCTTCTTTCTAAATGATACATTAAAGTTTCTGCCTTAGGATTATTAATATTGAAAATTAATGACACTCTCGCTTTACTCGGGTCCATTCCTGGGTGTTTAACAATGTGCTTAGGTCAAAGTTTGTAAATCTATCTATACTTACAATAAAAATCTAATTGAGTCCAATCTGTACTTTACATATTTTTTGAAAATCCTCTTACAGTAATCATTATTATCGACTTAATCTATATATTGATTTTCTAGATTTTGATGAAATTTGATTTGATAATAACTGGTCTATATTTAGGACTTTTACGGCGAGAAAATATACCATCTCTAAGAAAACTATGCTAAACGCTTAGATATAATTAGGGACATATATACCCGAGTACAGCAGGTTTAGTAGCTAGTTTCATATAAATAGATATGTCTAGTTGTTTCAATTCGAAGTTTAACATAACACGTAAATAATATCAGAAGTTCAATTAAGCACTTCAAATACTAAATTTTCACAATCATGACTTAACATAAATGCGGAAGGGTTTTGTTTGTTGATTAATTGGTTTGTTTATATTTCCTTCAACAATGGTTCAATCGACTGCCATAATTTGTTCATAACATGTTTTTATTAGCCTCCCTTTTAGCTAATAACAATGTAAACTTAATACCTACGAAACGTTAAAGTTATGAAATTTCCAAAATCGGGAGCATACTCGTATATGGTGCAATGAATATTTGTCGTATTGATTTAACACTATCTATTAGTTAAAGTATGATATTGGTATCTTTTCGTTTCGACGAGTCTTATTTTGTGATAATAATGTAACTCCTTTTTTCCTGTTTTCTAAGTAAGTAGATACCTACTTTTAAAACGTTATGTGTGTAATATATTAATATAATTTAATTACATTATATGTATATTAATATAATTAAATTTAATTTGTTTAAAATTAAAATTATATTAAAAAGATATTAATAGAATAAATACGAGTATATAAAATATTTCATTATTCTGGACGGATTCAGACCTACGTTAGTACACGTGTGTATACAAGAACTTTGTTCTTGATAGACTATGACGTCAAGGGTCCGAGGGAGGGTAGACTGTAGATAGTAAATATATTTTCTCCTTTGTTTGGATACCATAAAGTCCTATAAAACTAAATCACTGACTTGGTAGGGCCTAATGTTACTTGTTAACGAGCGGTTGGTGGAGCTTAGACTAAGTATTATCCTCTTAACTTTAACGCCAACACAAGACGACTGAAGCGAGATAATGGCACAAACTTTGTCACTTTTATCACCAATATTCAGAAAGCGAAAAATTACCATTTTCCATTTAAATTATTTATGAATGTTTATTATGTCGTGATAATTTATTAATAAGAATATTAAAAATTCAGTGAAGTTCAAGATAGATAAATTCGTTGATGTTAAAGTGTAACCGGTTGAAATATTTACAGATTATAAAACCAAAAGTAATAAATGAAAGAGGCCATAGATCATTAAAAAAATGTGATTTAATATGTTTATTGTACTAGTGTGTGGTATGCATCTGTCGTCGGATGTCGCGGGTCGTGCCTAAGTTTCTGAGTCTTTCCGTTAAGAAAGTAGAGTTAGTCTGGGGTTTGGAAATTGGTGGTGTTTCACCCAAAAAATCTAACCGTAATTACTAAAATTCAATTCATATAATTTCAATCTTATTGAAATATTCGTTGTTATAGATACAAACGACACAGTTGACGACCTATAGCTTTTAGAATATTTTTTTGACTGTCTGTGATCACGAGAAAACCAATGTGTTAAACAAGTAACAATATACAGGGTACTCTTTATTACGGGAAAATATCTCATCTCTTGAGTTCAATGTGCATAGAAACAAACCCCAACGGGGCGAAGGTGAGACTCTAGTGTCATAACAAATTTACACTTACTTACTTATTATATTATATTTTTATTATTAAACCTCATGACCTATAACCGTACGTGCTAACCATCAAAGCACTGAAGCACTATTATTAATATACAACATACATATCAATAAAGTAATAATAAAAAGGAAACATCAAAGAATGTCTACGAATATGACATATAAATAAAATTTTATATTCATCCTGATTTGAATGAACATAATATTTTTCGCGGAAGGTAAATACGTTGTGCTACGAGAGGCAGTTTATCGGTACGGTTCAGTCGGAAGCAATTACACGAAGATTGGTGTCGGAGGTGCGGTGGGGCTAAATGGGAAATAAAAGGGACAATAGACATTTTGTGAAACACAAACAGCGGCAAAGCCTGTAAAGCCACCAATTACGTATAGTCTGGCTTAAAGTCATACTCTTAAAAATGAATTTGTAAGGCGCAGCTACGGCTTATCTCAATTTATACAGTCAGAATGTTTTTTCAATATTTAAAGAGTATGTAAAATTCAATAGCTACGTCAATTTTGATGCATGAAAAGTTTACAGAATATTATTTCTAGATCAGCAAAGCCACGGGTTCCGCTAGTTTAAATAAATAAAATGTCTACCTCCTCCTTTTTTTTGGCTAAAAATACGCCTCAGTTACGCCTTATAACATTAGCTATCGGTGAGTAAAAGTCCCATCAAAATCGGTGCAGCCGTTTCAGAGATTAAACAGAACAAACAGACAGACAGACAAAAATTTAAAAAAATGTTTTTTGTTGCTAGTATCGTATATACTTTCATATGCATTTAGTGGAAAGCTGTTAGTTTAAAATTAAAAGAGACACTCCAATTTTATTTATATGTATAGATGTATAAATTCCTTCAACTATTAATTATGCACGACAACAATAATTTCCACGATTTTTTTCTATACTAATATTATAAAGAAGTAAAGTTTGTATATTTGTTTTTTATATTGTAAGGGGTAATCTCGGGATCTACTGAACCGATTTTAAAAATTCTTTCACCAATAGAAAGCCACATTATTGCCGAGTGTCATAGGTTATATAAAAAACCGAAAAATAAAAAGGCTTTTACGTGGTAGTCCGTTTTGTAAAGTGAATCGGAGAAAAAACGGTCGAATGAAAGCGTTTCTTACGAACGCTGCCTTAACTATGAAAGATATATTTTTGAGTTCTAGAGAAAAGATGTGGAGCTTGAAAATGCCTACAAAAAAATCAACGACAGCATATGTCTAACTTAAACACTCTGTACTAAAAAAGGATTATTAACATTATGCCCAACGAAGTGGGCACGGGTCAGCTAGTAATGAATAAATCAAGTTTTATCTTAAAAAAGTATTAAAAGAAAGCAATTTTATATCTTTTCTCTAAGATAAAAAAAGCCTATCGAAGATCTGTCGATCAGGTAATAGGTATACAATAATAGGTACACTTAACACGGTGTTTTTTAATGTTTTTTACTATTTTAATTAATTGACATGATATCTGTGGAATAAATTAGAAAAAAATATCTCTTTTGATATTATAAATGCGATGTGTATCTTTGGCCCATTCTTTTACAAAAAAAAAATGCAATATAGAATCGTTTGCAATGTCGAAGGTCACGAGTGTGATTTCTGCACGGGAGTGTTTGTATTACCCATATATGTAAATGTTTGTTCCGGTCTGGTTAGGAGAAAGCGTATTGTGGAGGGCGCCATCAACCAGCGAGTCCCGAATAGCCGTGGGCGGATTTATGTGAATTTAGGTTTTTTGTTGACTTCACAAAAGAACTTTTACTATAAATTTTTCAGTTAGATGCAACTTTGCGTGTAACATTTTTTAAACATTGAAACAGAAAACATATACTTATAACAAAATTTAAATAAGTTCCTTCCCAAAAATCGATTAACAAATACTTAATAATATTAAATGTCTAATAAAGAAAAGCAAATATATTTGTGAATTGTGTCTGGTAATTATGAGCATTCAAGCAATACAGCTGTCATCGCAAGGACCAGTTTAATGACGTCATGGATGATCTATATTTGGCTTATATAAAGACTTGACGTGGATTAAGATAAACTGGAAGAGATTTTAACCCTTTAGATGTAAACAAAAAAATGTCAGCGATGTAGATACATACTGTGTTATATGTGTAATGTGTTTATCTTTCCTTTACGGTAAAACTGCTGGCCAGTAACATTCTTTCGACCTGCAGTGTCACAATGACTAGCCTAGGGCACTAATAAACATCCCTTGGTGTACGTCTGTGCGAAGCGAGGCTAAGTCGCTTGATATGTACAGTCGTAAGCAATGACATGTATACATTGACAACTTTTCAAATATATGTAAACATCAATCGTTTCAAAAGAAAGTATACAAGCTTTGTGTCAAAATAAAGTATACGTATGTTGCTTCATATTTAAGTATACGTTTTTATCAATTCATAGTAAATAACATAAAACGAATACTATTATATACAAGTTTCGTGTTATAACTATGTAGCCATTAGTCTAAGAACTAAGAATAAAGCATTGAATATTATTTTCGTATTTAACAAAGTTTTCTAATACAAATACTGTGTCTCTTTCATTAAATACGTGAATTCTTTAAACTGGTCGTTAGAAGTTTAATTTATTTTTATATGTTAAGTGATTGAATCAATTCGACTAATTGCGACCTGATTCTGTAGGATGCGCCTTGGATTCACTTTAGGCAGAGCTCTCCTAAACAGCTTTACCCAGGGTATATGAGATATCTTCTGCAGCCAACAGCACAGACAGGATTTAAAATATTGTAACACCATGATTCGTAAACTTATTAATTAGATAATTAACAGTAAAATATGTTTTAAGATCTTAGGCTTCTTGCATCGGAAAATGAAGCATAATACTTTGCTTTTAAAAATGTATTATTATGTATTTAAATTTAAATATTATAATACATTTTTAAATCATACGTATAATACAAATATTATCGCGTAATAGACTGTGCATATGTGTATGTGTAAGAGCGTTTGTAACACATTCACAACATTGGATGACAGTTTTAAACTTTTGACAATTCGAGGACAAGATCAGTTTATTTAAAATTTTAATGTGTAACAAAGCATTGAAAAGAATTCGAAATTATTAGAATTACAACTGACAATTCTCTATTTGTTTAGTTTGCGTTGTTATGAGAAACTTACTTTTTCATAAATTCGCCCTATGATATTAAGTTGTCATAGCTCAATTGGCGTAGTTGTAGTATGCGTATAATATCCTTGCGGCGCGAGTTCAAATCCCGCGCGTGGATTACTTTTTTAATTTTTGTTTCGTGCGTATCTTTTAATTTATGCATTATATACTGGATGGCGATTTAGGGACAAGGAGTGAGCCGTGATGAACGTGGCTCGTCATCATCATTGAGTATATGTTTTCCACATTTGTGAATTTATAAGAATATACAATAATACGTATAATTATAATAGAACAGTGAGTTAAAAAATCTATACATGAAATTTTTTTTTTTGTATTTATAAAAAAATACTCTAACGTATAGTGCATTGAATATAAATCCCAAAAAATATGTTTTAATTTTTTTGTCTGTTTGTATGTTTTCGTTTAACACAAAAAGTACTTGGCCGATTTTAACCAAATTGTGTAGTTACCTATAACATATTTCTCGGACCATGACTTAGGATACTTTTCATTACATAAAAGCATTTTAATTTACAGGAAAAAATAATAATTGGTTGTATTGAGTTTTCCTTGGATAGCTAGTGATTACACGGTAAGTTCATCTGTGTCTATTTTACGAGCCGAGTTTGAGCTTCTCGCCGGTTCTTCTCAGCAGAACAGCTTTCCGAGCCGGTGGTAGTTTACTCACAGACTTACAGACTGACTTTTAATTTTGATAATGTAAAAATGACGATTCAAAAGAGCTTGTTAAAGTCTATTTGAATAAAAAATATTTTGATTTGATTTGATTGATTTACGCAAATTTTTGAACGTAAACCTAATTTTTGTATAATTAATATTTACCACTAGCGAGCCCGGACCGCTGCGCTCGACGTAAGATAAAATAAATAAAACAGTTTTCATAATTAAAAGTAGCATAAGTTACTCCTTAAAACATTAGCTACGATATCTTAGGTCAAAAGTCCCGTCAAAATCAGTGTAGCCGTTTCGAGGATTAGCCGAAACTGACAGACAGACAATTGATGTATGGATGTAAGTACCGTATATACTTTCTATGCATTGAGTCTTCTTCTTCTTGCCGAGTCGATGGCAATAGTTAAAGTAAGAAAGCCCAAAACCCCTTAAAATTAAGGATTAAAAAAAAAAGGAGCCCAAAACTCGGCCACCATAATAATTGCATAAGCTCCTGTAAGATGCAGGTAACACGACCAGGAGGTCATATAAGAGATAAGTCATGTAAGAGAGGTAAGAGAGGAAGAGTACAAGTCTGCACTCCAGGTCAATTCGCAAATCCCCACCTGGTTGAGTATACTTATCTATGATTTTTATCACACTATGATTAATTCATATTTTATTTAGAAGAATATTTAAAAAAATGTATCTTTTTAAAAATGTAAGAAACTAGCATTTCCCGCGGCCCCGCCCGCGTTCTAAAGACTGGAAACAAAATACTTAGATTTCACACACCGTGTGACGTTTTATAGTCGGTTTGTAACGGTAAGTCGATATTTCTTACAAAATCATCATCAAAACCTGTCCTGAGGTTTTCTCGTGATGCAGTCACAGAAAGACAGACAGACAAAAATTTTAAAAACGATAGATTTGATTGTATGGATAATAATGTCTATCTATTTTAATTACATTTTTATCTATTTTAATTAGATTTAAAAAAAAATATGTACAGATTTGACTCAGTTACAATTATTTTATTATATATGTTTATGATAGATAGTGAATTATTTGACTTTTCAAAATAGATTTTAAGTTGACGTCTTTGTATCGATGCGCAAAACGGCAACGTCGCGTCGCGTCGCTTACGACGGTTGCCGTTCCGTCAAATAACATGTGGCCTAATATAAATTTATCTTGACACATTGTAATTTGTAGTAGCGCTGTGGTAACGCGCTTGCTTCGATATCCATGTGATGGGGGTTCAAGTCTGAGTTTGAGTTAAACGGGCTAAATACATATAAATTTATCTGCCAGTTACTTTATTGGGAAGTTTTATTATGAAACAGATAAAATATATCAGCAACCATTATCGCTAATCGACTACTAAACGCTTATTACCTACTAAGGTCAATATTTAGGATACCGTTTACTACAGGATAATCGTTTATTCTTACTGGATAATACAATAACTGGTTCTATGGACCACCCACATAAAAGCGTGGCGGAAATTTAAATGGGAATTTAATTATTATAAGTAATAGCATAATATTGTCATAAAATATGAACTAAAACATGTTAATGGAAGAGACACACTATATATGCATTAGAAAACTTTGTTTCAAATACGAAAATATTATTTTATGCTTTTCGAGCGCAAACCTGTGCACTTTTTTGTGCACAGACTAATGGCTAACTACTTATATTACGAAAAGTATACAATAATATTCGTTTAATGTTATTTACTATGAATTGATAAAAATGTATACATAATTTTGAAACATCTTACGTATACTTTATTTTGACACAAAGCTTGTATACTTTCTTTTGAAACGATTGATGTTTACATATATTTGAAAAGTTGTCAATGTATACATGTCATTGCTTACGACTGTACCTACATTACGCGTACAAAAGCTTTTTTGTCAAGTGTTATTATTAGTCACTATCTCAAAATGAGTGAAAAATAAAATATTGTGTGTGTCAACGTTTTGTATTTATGGCAAAAGGTTACCAAGTAGCTTCTAAACAAACACATAAGTGGTATCACTATCACACTACATAGTATAAAACAAAGTCGCTTCCCGCTGTCTGTCTGTCCCTATGTATGCTTAGATCTTTAAAACTACGCAACAGACTTTGATGCGTTATTTTATATAGATAGAGTGATACAAGAGGAAGGTTTATATGTATAATACACTAGCGGAACCCGCGGCTTCGCTCGCGCTAAATCTAGGGACGAGTCTCAGCGAAGCGAGGGCAAGCCGCTAGTTTATTATATAAGTATGTAGATAATTGTATAAAACTACGTGTGTGTAAATGATTTATAACAGCATATATGTTAATAATTTTAATGTATATGACTCGCCCTCGCTTCGCTCGGGCTCTTCCCTAGATTTAGCACAGGCAAAACCGCGGGAGCCGCTAGTTATGCATTTAAACCTTCCTCTTGAATCACTCTATCTATTAAAAAAAACACATTAAAATCCGTTGCGTAGTTTTAAAGATTTAAGCATACATAGGGATATAGGGACAGAGAAAGCGACTTTGTTTTATACTATGTAGTGATGATTAGTGAAATGATCCATTTTTAATGGGTGTTATTCTTCTTCTTACTAATACTTCGAGAAAATATTCAGCGTCAAAGGCTGAGGGAATGAAGTTAATACAATAAAATAATTTATTTTTCGCAGTTTTGTATAAACTATGTCCTTGTAACATTATTCGCTACTAGTCGAAATGAGCCGCAGGCTGTTGGGGGTCTGTCAGAAGCATATCGTTGATTCTCTTTCACTCGCTACGAGTTACGTCGTTAATTGGAATATATTGTTAATTAATAGGAAAGGATTCGTATTGTTGTAATAGTTTACAAATGTTTGCCACTTAATTAATTCGCACGGTATATTAATTTTCGGATATTACTCATCATCTCAATACAAATATTGTTATTAGTGTTTACGCTATGATATTTGATTATTTTCTTAACTTTATTATGGTTACGAGGACGGGCATCTACCTCTTTTGGACCTTATAGGGATAAAAATAAGGGGATAAAAAAACGACATACGATAGAAAATGTGTCTAGAACTATTGAATTTTAGCAAACTAGCAATTCTATATATTTATGTAAAGTTTTTTAGTTAGTAGAGAGTAAGTGTTCACACTATTATAAAAACAAAACGGGTATTAAAACCATTTCGTGCGTTAATAACATTTTTAGTTTAATTAAATAATCTCTAAAAAATAATATAATATAAAAATAATGCATATTTTATAATAAATATAAAATTTTAAACACGTCACAATTTCACAAATATTTAGCGCGTTTATTGTGAATCGCTAAAGCAAAACACATTTCATTTCCAAGTTTGCATCTGCCCATAACGGTTCGCTGAACGCAATAACGTTCACAATATGCGTACCTATAAATACTGGAACTAGTGTTATTGCATCTAGCCAAAATAAATTGGACTATTATATTAGGTCCGTGGGTTCTCGGAATTCGCACGCTCCGTCACGTTGGTCGCAAATAATAATTTATCAGTGTCGGCAACAAACTTCCTTCTGACCTCATCTTAGACTGTCTTCATCAGAAAATCTATATTTTATTCAAGAAATAAATAGACTTATTTTAAATGCTTAACAGTTTGAATTTAGTGCTTGTTTATGTTTGATACTTAAATTATGTGATAAAACACATACGGCATTAGGTGCTAACTCTATACACTTTTAAGCCTTATATCAGTGATAGCCATTGTAGATTGACATTTTGTCTAAATCCTCTAAATTGAATAAGTTAATATTGATATGGCACATTTAAATTTTACAACGTATCTGATAGATCCAAATGAATTCATTTTTGAATAATTATTTTTTTCATTAATAATTTTTCTCTTACCGTCTTACCGCTGGACTGGGTTATGCATAGGACTACGCTACTCTGAGCAACTGTTGGTCAAACACAAAGATTTCCTCACGACGAATTCCTTCGCCGTGTGACAAGTGGTAATCATGTTGTAAATGATTTTTATATATGGTTATATAGGATTTTTAATACCTTATTTTTACAATTATTAGATAATCCATATTTCAATTCGAACCAGTAGTTACTGAGATTAGCGGGTTCAACCAAACAAACAAACTCTTCAGCTTTATAATATTAGTATAGATAAAAATACTATATCTTCTATAAACAAATAAAAAGCAGTGGGTCGAAAGGGAGCACTGACGCCTTCACGTCTTATGATGTTTAAAATGGTCAATGTCAAACAATCGCGATTGTTTGTCAAAACCATCTACATTTTCCTTCTATTGTTATTCTTTTCTTAAAATGAAATAGAAATTAAATAAACAGTTAGGTATATTATGTTTTTACACATTCTATTAGCGTGGTTGATTCAGTTGTTTACTTCCTAGCAGAGTCAGCTGCAGAACCCGAGGTTTTCGGTTCAATTATAATCGGATATTATCAGCAATTACCGAATTGCTTGCTTATTTTATCAAGAAATTTTCCGTAGTTAGTCAGAAGTTAAGAAGATCCTGCTTCAGAAAGCACGTACACTTAAAATACTATATATATGTTCTTCATATATGGCAGTTTTATAAAGACTTTCGTATCCACAAGCATTTGCTTTCGTTTGTATTTTTTATTTACTTTCATTCTATAATAAGAAAAAGAGACTGTTAAATAAAATTGCATTTTTATATAAACTTAATAGATTACTTATAAATTTAATAAGACTATTTCAAAAAGCACGTACACTCAGTAAGTATCTCGGAAATTTAATAACGTAGGGAGACACGAATGTAGCACAACATTTTTTATGACTAATTTGATTTGTCTCGGCTCGCAGAATTGGATTTTGAGCAGGATTCAGTTAATAAAATGCTTAATAGCTTTTAGCCGGCTACAGAAATAAAAATGTACATATTTCATGACTAAGTAAAGTCCTGCCTGGTAATGCCTGAAAGAGATCACAGGATTGATTCCTCCGACTGAGCGTTTGTTGAGAGAATTCAACATTTCCTTAGATTTTATATTATATTATTATTTGCAGTATAAAAAAAATCAAACATACCTACATAACTAAAATATTAACAATTTACTATTTTAATAGAGATACTTTCCAATTATATCGTATTGATTCGCACTCGTGCTTCATTTGAGCCAACTCTACTTTATTACTATAAAGATGGAGAAGAGATGTTATTTATTGTTCTCATATATTGTATAAGATATCATATATTTTTAATGCATTTTGTACGATAATAATAAAGTAAACATACATAAAGAACAAGCAATACGAGAATAAGAATTTATTTTTCCCTTGAATGTAATTTTTGTCCCAAGCTTTAATTAGTTACGTTCTATTTATTTTTAATTTTCTTTAGTAAAATACGTTTAAAAACTGTTGTTATGGCATAATACTTTCCTGGTAGCATTAGCAGGATGAACTTTGTATAGTAATGGAGATCCCATTCAGCTCTAAGCTTTCTATTGGAAGATAATAGCAGATGTCACTATTTATTAACAAGAAACTTCACCCAGAATACGGAATCCTATTTGTGTGTATCAAGTTTGTAAATTAATTTAGATGATTGTCACTCAATGACATGTTACAAAAGTTAAAAAATATGATTTATAAATATTTATTTTTTTGTTCTAGAACGTTGAAAGAATATCTTTAATATATAAAGTTAGTTGAGCAAAATAGAATTCTCATAAACTAATAGAATATTAAAAATGAAACAAAAGTTTATGTAAGTTTATGTAGAGCTTTTTTCCTCAATCTAAGGAAAAAGAAAAGATAACAAATATAGTATTATTTTTCTAAAGACAATAATCTTATCAAAGAAAAATTGCTTTACGTTACATAGTTTATATGTTGCTGAGTGAAAGAATTATTCAAAAGCCCGAATAAATGAATCCACTAGTAAGTTGAAAAGTCTCATAAAACTTTTTTGTTGTAACAAATGCCTTTCCGGAGGGATATCTAACATTTTGCCGAGTTTGTTTGCAAGTTGGATTCCAAGTTTTCAATTCAATAAAACCTCCTGACACGCCATTCAAATGGTTTGGGTTGTTTCAAATGCATTCAAATTATTTATACCACAATTTTTCACATTCACATTTATAGAACAATCCGTTCTTCATGTAAGTATCCTATGAAAATGTTCTCTTTTAATATATCTTATACGGAGATATCCAGACACTCTTCACCAATTACAAGTATTCAGCTCGCTTAAACGTCTCACAGTTTAATAAGCAGACCATACGACCAAGGAGTTACTCCACAGACTGCAGTTCACTCTGCTATTAGAGAAGTATCAGAAATAACTCGCATCACACACCGCCCATCGAAATGTTATAAAGTAAAGGGATTTAAAAAGGAGGTAAAGAAATGAAAAAGAAGAGATAGCATGAAATTTCTACTTCAAAATATTCAGCATAAACTTATGACAATTTTTTACTGAAAGTCATGAGTTCACTACCAGTTTGGAAAGAAGAAGCCTCTGACCTTAGAATCACTGGTGAAAGAAACTCAGCGGGTCTAATATTATTTCTTGTCTTAATCTGCTTTTTATAAGTTAAATTAAAATTCACACAAATTCTATAGAGTTGGCTTTGGAAAACTCTTAAATATTTTTTTCAAAGCCACAACGCTTGCATAATTAAGTAATCAAGAATTCAAAATAGATTTGTTTGTTAAAAATATTAATTAATTTCCTTAAACGCTTGAATGCTTAAATGTACGCTATATAAAGTTCAAAAATTAATTGCCATTCACGTAGCCTATAAGCTTCGTAATATTGACGAGTAAGCTCGGAAAGATTGGTTTCAACGTCGACCTTTGCAACCGAGAACAATTTGAGTTGATAATAATTAAAATGTCCTTCGGGAAAGAGTCACTATCAGATAATTTGTTAATTAGTTTTCAGTTTCAATTTAAGTTTTTTGTAATTAATACTTTGGACCCGAAATAGAATAGAATTAAACATTATGTAACATTTATTTTATTTGTATTATAATATAGCTAACACTTAGTTTACTGCACGTTTTTATCAAATTTTCTTAACTATCATTTTTTTCTATTTTTCTATTTCTTATAGTTTAAATCAAAATACTTTTAATTCCTCAATATACTTAACTGTGTTAAATATGTTTTTATACTGTAAATCTATCGTAAATGTATCGTAAACCTCTATGTCCTTAGACAAGTTTACGGAAAATCGGTCAATTAAATAATACGTACAATAAAAATAAGCCATTCTTGTGTACTTATACATTTTTTGCTACTATGTACTTTATTTTACATAGAAACATATTAAATATAAATTATATTATAACATGTTGTTGCTTTTGCAGATAGTTTGCTAATATTCGTTACTTTAAGTTATTTATTCCATACATGCTGCCAGATTGACTCTATTGGCTTTGCAGGCAATAGCAAATAATAATTAAAATGTTCCCGGTACATGCACATCTGCCGCAGATCGTTGCGTACTGCATTTACTTTAATAACTATTTGTTAACACTTTTCAAATTGACTCGTTCTACTAATAGTGAATGTAGTTTATTATAAGCTTTTATTTAACTTGCAATGTATGTTTGTATGGGTGGAATCATGCAACTCCATTTTAAAACAGATATATTCAACCGATTGAGCTGAAATTTTGTATATATATTTAGTTTGGATGACACGCATATATGTGACGTCATTCTTAATCCAACATGGTGGACTATTTGAATGCACTGCTTCAATATACTTATCAAATGAAAGGGCTTGCTGATAATAAATCGAAAAATAAAGCGATGTTACGAGTAGGTACATAAATTTATCATTTAACTCTGTTCTTTTTTTCGACTTTCGAATTAAATGGCCAACGTTTGAATATACCATACATATTGTAAATAAAATTAAAGAACCTGCTCGCTATAAAAAACATTTCATTATTTACCTAAACTGTAAATCCTTTTTATGATTTCTAGTTAAGCAGTTTTAATAAGATAGGTAGAAGTAAGGAAAGTAAAAGGGCTATCCCAGGATATGGAGAAGAATGAATGTAATAAATGAATGAAGAAATTTAAAAAAGGGCTTTAGATAGTAGGTGCAGATGAGAGTGCAGTTATAACAAAATACAGTTAATACTTTTTTGTAGTTATAATTGCAATAATATCTACAATCTCCAAGTGCATCACTAAGTTTTTCATATTTATCTTTTATAACATTTTTTTCAAGATCTCATTTCACGTGTTTCGTCTTTAAAGTTAAAAGTAAAAAATAACACATCATTAAAAAAGATCACGACCCAAGTATATTAAAGCGATATGAAAACTACTCTCGCATATCTAAAATCCATTTAAAACAGCATTAGCAAAAAGTATCTAATCTGCTTATATATTTTTCATCCAAACACATTAATCACTGTAGCGTCGACCACCTTGCGATAACGCAGGCCAGGCTGTTTTAAGTAATTTACGTACAGGGGCTGGTGTCATAATTTGTTACGTAATCTTATCGACACAGCGTTATTCGAGTTTTTTTATGTATAACCATGTATTTATAATAAGCGTACAGATTATTATACTTTTTTAAATTCTTATTCTATTAAGGGACTTTTAAAGCATAATGCTAAAATGTCAGCCCCATCGTTCCCTAAAAGATTATTAGCCCCTTGTGGTATGCCATTATGGTACATCGGAGTCGGAGTTGCATGCGCAAGCGATCCTGGGACGCCCTATTAAGACGGGTGAGGTCCGTTGGGTTTTAGTGGGTAGTATTGGCTTAACCACTTAGTGGAATTCGTCAATGCATTTGTCAAAGTTAAAAAATAATACAATTATAATATACTAGCTGACCCGTGCCCACTTCATTGGGCATAATCTATACTAATATTAAAAAAACTACTTTTTGTAACTTAAATATAAAAGTTACACATATGCTGTCGTTGACTCTTTTGTAGGCATTTTAAAGCTCCACATCTTTTCTCTAGAACTCAAAAATATATCTTTCATAGTTAAGGCAGCGTTCGTAAGAAACGCTTTCATTCCACCGTTTTTTCTCCGATTCACTTTGCAAAACGGACAACCACGTAAAAGCCTTTTTATTTTTCGGTTTTTTATATAACCTATGACACTCAGCAATAATCGGCTTTCTATTGGTGAAAGAATTTTTAAAATCGGTTCAGTAGATCCCGAGATTACCCCTTACAATTTAACAAATAAACAAACTTTACTTCTTTATAATATTAGTATAGATTATGAATCTATTGTCTGTTAGATCTACCAGAAATTATATATTAATTTTCATTCCTAGTTCATTATCTTTCAAATTAAGGTATTTTATCAACTTATGGTCATCTACTTCTAGACATGAAAGCAACCTCATCATTATAGTAAAGGTATGCGGCCTTTAAAATCTCTTAAAGTGTAAATATAATTTCTCTAGCGTTAAAAATTACGAAGTAAAAACTTGAACTTTAGGGATTATCTTTACGGATACCACTTTTTGGTTCGAAGGAGGGTTAATGTTTGACCTGTGCTATGTTGACAAAGGAACTTAGTATTATGAACTTAGTCTGAGACACACATAATATGTGTTATATGTATACATATAGATACAAGTTATTGAAAACAATACTTTATAATCGTAAGCTACAAGGTAAAAGTTTCTTATTAAACATTTACACTTTAACTTAAATGAAACTGATATAAAATGCGTTTGATGTAACGTACATTACCTAAATTTAAAATGTAACGTTAAAATATCCGTGTGCCAGCAAAGGCAAATCAATCATTCTTGTCAAGCCAGCACACATGGCTGTCAAATATAATATTTGCTCAATTTGTTCAAAACTTCATCAATTTAAGTTTAACAATTTTATAAAAATCGAACTATTTTCACAATATCCGCATTCGACTGATCTTCAGGGGCCATCAATTGTCCGCACCGAGATTAGGCCCCAGAGCACATTGCTGACTTACGACCTTCGCTCCACTTACTCGGAACTAAATTTATTTTAAAAGAAAATTGAAGATATGAAAATAGAATTGAAATTTCAAGGAATATTTGCATCCAAGAAATATTGTGATAATTGAAATGAAAATGAAATATTTCTGCAATATTTATAATACGTTTTTATTATGTTACGTTAAATTAACTAAATATGTCTAATTCTATACATTTAATAACACTGTACAAAAAATATTTTTTAATTCAGAGTATCTATCAGAGATACAGAGTCCGTATCTATACTTTTTAGATGTTTGTCTTTTGGTCTGTCTGTCTGCCTGTCTGGAAATGCAACAAAAATTTGGTATTATGAGAAACTAGTTATTCGGGTCAATATATTATACTCACTGTTAAAATGCATCTCTAGTATATATAAGGTATTAAAATATCTATTTTGAACTATAAACGAAAATATTGTTTTTTTTTTTATCTCAAAACAAAAAGCAATTTGCGCAATGCTTTATGCTACTCAGCTGTCAGGTCTTCCTTCAATTTTTAAAATTCGCCGTTTTTTCGTTAGGTAGTAAACCAAACATGTAGTATCATTTGTTATTTTGTCATTATGGTACATACACTACTTAGGCAACAGTAACTGAAATTAAAATAACTTACTTTAAAGGATTTGTGTAAACCTATCCTTAGATTAAAAAAATAGACAATATACATAATATATCAAATATATATAACATAATAAATATATATTTCACTTTGCTATGAAAATGGACTATTAATTACAACCATACTGGCAACATCATTTGATGATGAGTACTTATCACAACCGTGATAACATCAGACCTTATATCTGTCACCATTAATATTTGTCAACAATGCCATAAATGATAGGACGTGTTCATTACTTTTCCCGCATATTACTGCGCATAGTTTGTTAGATTTATGTTTTCAATCTCACTAGTTAGGCTGAGCAGAGCAATCACTCACGCTAATGGGGTAATAACTACTCTCGAAAGTGCCCATTTGTAGTGGATTTTTTCCGTTTAAATATTTCCTGTTTTCACGCTTTGATGTTAAATTACTGAGACAAGCAAATTGTTTTTCTTTGTTTCATTCAGAATGCTTTGTCAGAATTTGTATTGTCATTCTAATAGGTACAAAAAGTTAAATTTCTCTCCTTCTGTCGTAAATATATGCTTTTTAATTATACACTAAGTTTCACATTTGGTTTTGCATCATATGAATAGTTTGTTTCTATCTAGTTAATTACTATAAGTTGTTTTGAGTTTATTTCGGAATAATTTAATTTATGGGAGACTCTTTCAGCTTTGAACTTCATTATCACTACATATTATAAAACAAAGTCCTCCGCCGCGTCTGTTCGTCTGTCTGTTTGCGATAAACTCATAAACTACTGCACCAATTTTCAGGCTGTTTTCACCGATAGAGTGGTTCGTGAGGAATGTTTGAGTATATAATTTGTTAAGTTTATGTATACATATACTAGTGGAACCCGCGGCTTCACTAGCGTTAAATCCAGGGACGAGTCGCTAGTCATAGATTAAACATTACCTAAATATATGTTAGTATTTTAGGTACTAAGCGTGAATTCGATCAAATGTAAATTATTTAAAGATTTTGGTAATAAAGAATAGTGTGTACAAAAAGGCAAATTCACAATGATAGGTAGCCTACTCGGTACGTTAGTGTAGGTAATTAGACTCTTTTTAGTGCTAAAAAATGTCAAAATCGGCATATTAAAATTTTTGTAGTATTTCAATGCTTGGTGATATAATACTTGCTTTGTCCTATGATTTTCCTAGTATGGTTGATGGGGTGTATATGAAAGTAAACGGCTTACTTTGTCGTCTATGATGCAATTTAGTCCTTCCCAAACATCTAATTCGGTTCGGTTCAGTAGATAGTATTTATTATTTATAACACAGAAACTGTTGGTTTCACGATGAAATTTTATATTTCACCTACAACTTTAATTTATCTTAACTCATTTTGAGTTATGGACATTTCGGCTTTAATCAAATTTGTTATAATTACTGCGATTATATTCATCTATGTACCTTTATAAGCTTTTCAAACACTAAGAGAAATCCGATTAATATGAATGGCGATTAATCGAGGTGACATAAAATAAAGCGGAAAATTTAATTAAAGGCTCAAATTGGCTATTTAGATAATGGTTTCCGTAGTTACGGGTCGTCTCTGTGGGAGCAGGAATACTGAGGTACTAATGAAATCGTTACACCTACCTCGTTTGCGAGGTTTACTCCTTAAAATAATCTGTGTCAATTTGAAATGGTTTTTATAAGTTATCGCTTAACGTACATATAAATGTACCTTTATAAATACGTATAAATGTAAGGTACATTACATTTATACGTATTTATAAAGGTACATTTTTTCATATAAGTAAATTAATTTAGGCTGAATAAAAAACATCGAAATATTTATTGAAATATCTGTCGTAAATATTTTAATAAAGTATATTTCAGTACTGGTTGGATATGAAAAAGCAAAGGCGCGGACATAAAGGAAAAGTTATACAATTTAAAATAACAAGCTATTTACAAATGTTAGAAACTTATTTGTTAAAAGATCCCATAAGAAGTTAAGATGAAGATCATAAGTTAAAGAAATCAAGAATTAAAAAACTCAAAATGATACATAAATTATAAAACATATTAAAATCATTGAAATGTAGGTGAGATATCAACCCTTTAATCTTAGTAAGAATACGTCTTTAGAAGAAGCTTAAACGAAAACATTTTTTCGGTACAAAAATACATAAATTTCACCGAGCTCTGAGATTTCCCCCAATTTAGTACTTGCTTTACAAAATTTACAGCCTAACCAATGACGGCTTATTTGGCCTTTAAACCGCCGGCTGTAAATCGAAGCGAACGAGCCATTCATCACCATGAGGCTCTAGTCTTATAGGCTGATTAAATATATTATTGTTGGAACTAGGATATTTTATGGATGACACAATGATATATGCATATTATTTCTTGTTAGTTTTGTTAGATAGTTGAATCGGACGAGAGTTGTATATATAGCCTTTGATACTAAGAAATGTTTGTCTGTGCATCGTAGCTACCACCGATGGACTATTTCTAATTCTAATCTAAACGAAGGTCTTCATTATAATCTATACGAAGGTGGTCATGCTACAACACACGTCGTCACAATCACGGTCGAACACAATACGCAATACCAGGCGTATTTCACACTCGCTTACTTAGGAAGCTACGTCTGTAAATCATTAACGTCATGATTACCACTAGCCTCCAGGTAGGATAAAAAAGGAATCAAACGCAGGACGACTAGTATGTTTATTATGTGAAGTTCAGGTCAGTCGCGTGAAATTCAAACACGATTGACCCTAACGTAGTTTAAATGGAGAATGAGCAAATACTATCATTAGGAAATCTACATGTCTGAGAAAATAAAGTTTTCCAAAAGACACTTTATATTTTATTATATTTTGACATAATTTAGGGTCAAAAATAATAATTATTAATGTTTCATTTTGAAAACTGTAGATTGTATTTTCAATCTTAAAGTATTAATTACCTACTACCTATACAAGTCATGTTCGCGTGGAATTGTGACAAGAATGCATGCTTCATTCCTAATTTGCTGTTTGGCAATGCCTATTATGTGGGTGAATTAAGAGCTACAGGCTGAGTATTATGTTTTTAGCATTTCATGGGTTCTGCTGTTTTGAGAAAAGAAGTGTGTGTGTATATGTATATTTTATATAAATATATAAATACGACTATATCAGAGAATTTGAAAATTATGTTTTAAAGGTAAGTAATAACATCTATTTTCTCATCCTATCCTTTTTATGTACGAATGTCATATTTTGATTATCTTATCTCAAACTAGTTTTTCTTCATGTCGTAATATTATTTTTTTAAATTGGCTTACTTGTTAATATTTAGAATATATTTATATACATGTCTGCATTTAGATATTTTTGGTGAAGTAGATTTTTTAAATAGTGTTCAATAAAACCAAACAAACAATAATAAAGTTGCGTAAAAGATACTAGACTGAAAATATCTGTTTTTATGTTCTACATTGGATATACGAGTAGGTAATTAAAACTTCACTTAACCGGTCACTTGCAATAAACGCGTTTTACTACTACTACTACGAATAACCGAGTAATATAAAACAGTTTGCGTATGTAGGTACTTAAACAGAATTCACATTTATTGTTAATTTTTTTTATCTAGATATTTTTTGAACAAGATAAAAAAAAATTGGTTACTACCAGTAAGGAATGGAATAAATGATGTTTTAGGAAAAAATGTCCGTTGTCTACTTTTTGCTCTCAAGCTCGACGACTCGAGACTTAAACCCAAGATCTCCCTGCATTTATGTAGGTAAGACTAAAGCAACGAGACATTTGCCTTGATTTATTTGACAACCGTATTGTTACAATGCAACCATATTAGTTATATTAATCTAAATGTCACTTTGAGAACGTGCCGACCAAATAGATTTAATGGTATATTTATTAATTTGAAACAACTCTCTGCTGGGGTCCGTTAAAACATCTACGTATTTACAACAACGCTTTCTGAAAACAAGTAACTTTAATTAATATTATGCTCCCATAAACATGTTTCATTTCAGTTGTAGGTACAGAATGAAACACAAAACATACAATTTATAAATGAAAGAGCATGATTTATGAGTTTCCGCCTGATTGGGGTGGAGTTGTTAAATATTTTATGGTTACCAGTACTATGCAGAGTATTCACAAAATATTGTAGTGCTTTAACATGTTATTTTGATGCGGTAATGCATATAAGTAAGTATACAGTGGTAGCCCAGCGGTAACGCGTCGCTTGGATAACCGAGTGATGCGGGTTCAAATCCGGGTCTCGCACCTCTGATATTTTCATGTGCGAATCATTTCTATCATGATTACCACTTGTCTTACGGTGAAGGAAAACATCGTAAGGAAACCTGCATGTCTGAGAAAACCTAACAAGTTTTCGAAAGGCATGTGAAGTCCGCCAACTCGCACTAGGCCAGCGCGGTGGTCTATGGCCTGATCCCCCTCGTACTGATGGAGGCCCGCGCCCAGCAGTGGGACGTTAAAAAAGGGCTGATGATGAAGTATCCATTAATAAGAAATATATAATATGTTATACGTATGATTTTTTCGTATAATTTAGGTATTGGTATAATATAAAATAATAGTATTGATATTAATCTTCAGGGATTTTTCAACACGAAGGGGATCAGGCCATAATTCACCATGCTGGCCATTTTTTGCTTGGCGGACTTCTCAAGCTTTTCGAAAGCTTTTTAGTTTTCTCAGACTAGCAGATTTCCTTATAATAAGATTTAGTTCAAACAGTATATATTGTAAGTGTCTAAGGCAATCGAGGCGGGATTACTGGTTCAATACAAATACATATACGACCCGAATGTACCAGACTAGCCATAAGCCCTGCCGACTTACTAGCCGCCGCTTGCAATTTGTCAGTGTCGCTATCAGTGTCTGTTTGTGACCTCGCCTCAAATTATATATTGTAACACTCAAAAGATTTATTTACGATGGAATTAAGGAGATTTCTCTACTAATAGTTAAAAAACCCATATCATTGTTAAAAATCTAATGAAAATTATAGAAATTAGCTAATTTAACTTAAATTAAACATTACTTTTATATAAGGCTATATATAATTTAATACTGCCTCAGTTGTCTAGTGGCTGGCTAGTGGGATTGAGTCCCGTTCTCTTGACACTGAACGATCGTATCGTATTTTCGTCCTATCGAACTTTAAGTGAAAAGTGCTCTTGGATTGCTGTTACGACTGAAGATCAGGCGGACCTGCATTTAAATGCCGCGTCAGGTACATAAAATTAGTTTGATTTTTCAAATCCAAATTTCAAAATGAAGTTTGCAAATCCAAAGCATCTGGAAGATACGTATTTTGGTCTTTGCGTATTGTAATAAAAAATTGGTAATTCAAGGTTTTTATCTTATGATATACTTATTTAATTTGTATTGAGTTGTGTTCAATTTATTGTACAGTATCTGCAGCTTATATTATAATTTTATGGCATAGTTTCTCGAACTAGAACCTACCATCGCTTTTGTGGTTGGTTAGCAGCAATTAATCAGTGTCGCTATCTAGCGTTCTCGATGACCTCTCGGTTAAATTAATTCATTAGTTCGAACATAAAGTAAAATTTAGAAATAAAATACTTGTAGTATATTTTTCATTAAGCAAATGTTTTTGCACAGGGGATGTACGTACAATATAATGGAGTCATTTAGCGTGCTTTGAATAATCAACAAAATTTTAACCTAGTCTTGAAGAAAACAATCTATAGCTAAAAACTAAACCCCTTCTTGTGTTACACCAGGTAGTGAATTAAACATCCAAGTCCTTTAAGTAGTGTCAGTATTCTTATTCGAAAAAATATTTTTGTACATAAGGTAGGTTCGAGTGTTAAAGCCTAGCTAAGGGAGATTTGAAATAAAATAAAAAATATACATTGAAATCAATCAATTTGACTGTTAAGTAAACATATAGAATCATTAATATTAACTATAAACAAAAGATGAGAACTTTAGCCCTAAACAGAAATAATATTTACATTTTTAAAACCCTGTCTACATGTCTTACTATACAAAATAGTTTATTATTATATATGAAATATAAAAAAGCAAAAAAATTGTCAAAATTAATATGTTCGCATTGAGCCAAGCATCCATCTTTCATAAAGAAATATATTCTGTATTAATAGAATCAATACGACCTTTCAGATTTATTGATAAGTTCGCCCACGTACGCAACGTTTCGACTCCACAAATAGATATGAAAGAGAAAATGTTCTCCCTTTGAACATATAATTTCATGATTCCTTTAATTTTCCAAAGATATGAACATTAACCAACCAATAACCAATATTAAAACGAGTTTCATATTAAATAGGCATTGGAAGTTAGTAATTTGTATTTAAATAATATAATAAAGGTCCTGCAGGATACAGGACATTTACTATATTTATTTATTTATTTTTATTTGTAAGAATTACAGTTACTACTGGTGACACATCCTTGCTTCGATTTGGTTTGCTTCGTGTGCTTTAATTTTTTGGAGATGATTTTTTCTAAAATGAAAGTAGCCTAAGTTCCTCACTATAACATCAGCTAATTAGTAAAAATTCCAGCCAAGGGTCCAGACATTTCGAAACAAACAGCTACATCTACAAAGAAATTATAAATTATGGTTTATATATATGATTTAATAAAAAGTTGTTATTTTGACAGTACAAATAGACACTTCTATTTTTATATAATACTAGCGACTCGCCCTCGCTTCGCTCGGGCTCTTCCCTAGATTTAGCACAGGCAAAGCCGCGGGATCGCCTAGTTATGCATATAAACCTTCCTCTTGAATCACTCTATCTATTGGAAAAAACCGCATCAAAATCCGTTGCGTAGTTTTAAAGATTTAAGCGCACATAGGGATATAGGGATATAGGGACAGAAAAGGCGACTTTGTTTTATACTATGTAGTGAAATAAAATAAATGGATTAATGATATAATAACACATTTAAGTAAGAATATATCACAAAAAACAATTCGATTTTAATTTATGTAAAGGAAACAAAAAAATTGTGAAGTCAGAAACAGAACTTAAATCTATAGTTTATTAGAATTACAAAAAACCTAAGAAAATATGGTTAAAATGGTAAATATTTTCTGAAGTAAACTTCAAATGTTACTCGAATAAAATGTCATGTTAACATTTTGTAACTGCGCCCACTAGCAGTAGTGGGATGAATCTATGCGAACTGCGAACAAACAATTGAGTGTTATAAATGAAACTATCTTTTCGGATTGTATCGCGAATTGATTTTGATAGATCGAAAGTCTCTCCCTAGACCATGATTGCTACATTCGAAACATCGAGATCCAAAAATCAACAA
Source organism: Boloria selene (assembly GCA_905231865.2). NCBI lineage: Eukaryota > Metazoa > Arthropoda > Insecta > Lepidoptera > Nymphalidae > Boloria > Boloria selene. The sequence goes on from HG993133.1 coordinate 9,307,512, forward strand.
AATCTGGATAGAACGTTTCATTTTTAAGACAAAGTATTCGCAGTATATTACAAGTATAATAATAAAGTTATGTGTGTATATATTAATTTTAATACATCTTTAACCCCTCGAGCGTTTCATGATACACCGTAAGATCATAAGAGAAAAGGCTCGAGGCGTCGACGGATCCGCATATGCATCCTAATTTAAAAATAATTTAAAAATAAAAAAATATATATTACATCACTGCGAGATAAGGTCAGTTTTATTTGCTTATTAAATTATATAAATAGTTAGATAAACTCATAACGAAGCCGGGAAGGTATAATTTATACCATTTTAATATATACATATCAACGAATTCATCGTTTTTCCGAAGGTCTCCCCTATCTATCAAACGTCCTTGAAATTACGCCGACGCTTCGAGCCTTTTCGTAAAACGGAGGCCGACGCTCTAGGGGTTAAGTATCTTTGTTGTGGAGAATATTTGGATTTTGCATTTACTCCTGCTACCAAAGTGAGTGTTTCATATTACTCAGACGGAATAAAATTTATTCACAGTTAATTCTTATATTTACGTTGTTTAGAAATAAACCTTTAGGCCAGTTATTCGACACCCACTTTAACGTTAAACCGGACAATATTGCAAATGATCGATGTTTATACAATTACAGTAATGACAGTTAAAAATATTTTAACTCGGAAACTAATTTTAATATTAGGCAATAATTGTCGATGTATCTTAAGTTATTTATTATTTATATAAATTAAGCATTTTACATTGTATTAATAAACTTTTATTAATTTTATGAATTTTTTAACGGCTTTAAACAAAATTATAGACTATACTTAACTAATATTCTAAAATGATACTTAACCGCGTTTACCTTCTTAGTTAAAAATCGTATTTTTAACATAAAAATAAAATTTATAAAACCGTCTCTATACGTTTTGTAAGATTTACTTGTACTGAGTATTCAAATAAATCTGTATGGAGACGTAATAATTATAAAATATTGTAATGTATGTAAGTTATGCATTGACAAGGGTATGCTGTCAAGATGTTATGTTAAAAGCTGTCACGAAATAGTTTGAATAAGATATAGGAGAACTGCGTCTCCGCAAGGAATACATGATTTTCCCATACAAAAGGTAAACAGTGAAATGGGAATTCAGGAACGATTGTTGAATGACAGAAACATTATTTTTGTCGTTTTTACGGTTTTTCTAGTTCAGGCTAGTATAGACTTAATTCATACATTTGAGTCCATGGGCATTTCAATATATTTGAATCCATTTACATACATATAAGCAATTATCTGCGACATCGCCAAACTATTAGAGATGCTAACGAGATATTAAGACCGCTTCGTTAGTCACTACAGCTATACGCTATAGACCTATTTCTATATTGCCATGTATGAGTAAAATCTTTGAGAAACTTATTTTAAGTCAACTTCTGACTCATTTTAACGCAAATAATATTTTCCATAGTGAACAGTATGGTTTTACTAAAGGCAGATCTACAGCCGATGCGGGGATTGCGCTTCTTAAACATATTTATGACGCTTGGGAAAAATCACAGAATGCAATTGGAGTTTTCTGTGATTTGTCTAAAGCTTTTGATTGTGTGAAACATGAAACTCTTTTGCTTAAATTTGCTCATTACGGTGTTCGTGGTATTGCTCTCGATCTACTTGCTTCTTATCTTACTGATAGAGTTCAGAAGGTCGCAGTAAATAACGTCAACTCTTCTGGTTCTCCTCTTAGAATGGGTGTTCCGCAAGGATCTATCCTAGGTCCATTTTTGTTTTTAGTTTATATTAATGATCTCCCGTTTTATGCCGATAAGTTGTGTGATATTGTACTCTTTGCGGATGATACCTCCTTAATTTTTAAAGTTGATAGAAAGTCAAATAATTACGACGAGGTAAACAGTGCATTATCGCATATACTTCACTGGTTTAACATTAATAATCTGGCTTTAAATGCCAAGAAGACAAAATATATGCAGTTTTTATTACCGAATGTAAAAAGACAGAATTTGAATTTGTATCTCAATAACGACACATTAAATACGGTAGATTCCACGGTCTTCTTGGGATTGACATTAGATTCGGGTCTGCAATGGGGTCCCCATCTCTCGTCTCTTGCGAGTAGACTGAGCTCAGCTGTTTTCGCTGTTAGAAAAGTCAAGCAGCTAACGGACATTGATACTGCCAGACTTGTTTACTTCAGTTATTTCCATAGCATTTTATCTTATGGTATTTTGTTGTGGGGTAATGCAGCGGACATTAAATCGATATTTATTCTACAAAAAAGGGCCATTCGGGCTATTTATAACATAAGCGCTCGTGATACTCTCCGCGGACTTTTTAAAGAAATAGGAATTCTTACGGTTGCTTCGCAATATATATATTGTAACATTATGTTTGTTCGGCAAAATATTAATTGCTATTCAAAGCACAGCGACAAACACAGTATAAATACTAGAAATAAGGATAAACTTGTAACACCCAGTTTTCGCCTACAAAAGGTAAACAGATCGTTTATGGGGCAAGGTGTACGCATGTATAATAAAATTCCACAGTCCATATTGAACTTGCCTTTGAGGCAATTTAAATCAAAAATTAAAAATACGTTATTGAATAAAGCTTATTACACTATAGTGGAATACCTGGTAGATGTAAATGTGTGGGATTAGTGACTTGTTGTGTCTCACGTAGGATAAATAGATAAATTGTAATAAAATATTGTTACCAAATATTTTTTTGAAAAGAGCAACTGTTGAGTTTCTCGCCGGTTCTTCTCAGCAGAACAGCTTTCCGAGCCGGTGGTAGTTTACTCACAGACTTACAGACTGACTTTTAATTTTGATAATGTAAAAATGACGATTCAAAAGAGCTTGTAAAAGTCTATTTGAATAAAGAATATTTTGATTTGATTTGATTTGACTACAAGAGAACTTCCAAGTTAAATGCTAATTAAGCTCAGGAATTGTAAATTAAGAACTGAGAAAAATAAAAGTAACAAATATTTCTATATATATATATATATATATATATATATATATATATATATATATATAAATCTTCTGTGCGTGTGTATATAATTGAACTTCTGACTGATTACGATGAAATGTTTTGTGTGTGTTCCAGTGGATTCGACAATGGCTTAGATTCACAATTCGGTCCACTACAAAAAGTATTTTTTGAATTAATTAGTTATTTATACATTTAGACACTAAATAACATATTCAGTTATAAATATAATAACATATTATAATTCATATATTACAGTATGAAGATTGGACAAGTCCGAGTGTTACGCACAAGGGGTTCGGTACCAAACACTAAATTTGAGTTATGTATTTCATAAAAGAAGCCTTACATAGTATTTTTTGAAAACATGGCAAATAAATGAATTCTGCGGTCATGAACTCTACCTAAAAATATCAATCACAAAAGCTACTCATACGGATATCATTTTTGCGAACCTTAAAAATACGATACGGTTAGATATCATTAAATCTAAATAAATATTCCAATAGATAACAAAACGATTTTTAAACAACTCAAGCACTAGTTGTGATAAAACAAAGAACCTAGAAATTCTAGGCATTACTTTTGTTCAACGTTATTGCATTTTCTACAGACTTACCGAGCAAATAGTTCTAAAGCCATAATACTATTGTATTGAGTCGGTATATTATCTTTACTACCAATACTTTACTAAGAAAAATCATGTTTGTTTTAAAATTTTCAATACAACTTCAATTGACCTGCTTTCGTATAAAACACGTAGTTTTTTAAAAAATACAAAAAGAGGCAATGAAATCCTGTTGTTAGATACAATAGAAAAGCATTAATTACTAAATTAATGAACTTATTATAGCGAGGGGGAGTCGCTAGTTATTCGATGTTGTTAAGTTTTTTTTATGTTCCATATTTTTTAGCTCGCGAATAACGGCACAATTAAAAGTTAGTCTTGAAAAAACCTGGTGTTAAAAATATGGACTGTGGAGTACTTAATATCAGTCATAATTTTTGTACCGCTAGATATTCGTTAATGTAGTCATTATAAAAAGCAGGTAAGAGCACTTGAAGATTTTGTAATACCTTGCTTTTTGTATAAAATTTATTTTTAACATTTTAGTTCATATTTCTATAAGAGTATATTTTTGTATATTTTAAAAGTATTTTTCATTTATTTAGAGCTCAGATTAATTAAAAATTAATTAAATGAAAATTAATTTTACTTTAGATTACTTACTTATTGTTTTTAGGGTTCCGTACCTCAAAAGGTAAAAACGGAACCCTTATAGGATCACTTTGTTGTCCGTCTGTCTGTCTGTCTGTCTGTCTGTCTGTCTGTCTGTCTGTCTGTCAAGACCTTTTTTCTCAGGAACGCGTGGAGGTATCAAGCTGAAATTCATATCAAATACTCAAGTCTATGGTCTCTTGGAGCTGTGAAAAAATCAAACTTCTAAGTCAACGCGATCAAAAGATACTCCCGTTTATGCCGCAAATTTTCGACACTCGCAAGGGAATCAAAACCTACAGGGTACTTCCCGTGAACTCAGAATCTTGAAATTTGGTACGAAGCAACGTCTTATAACACAGATAAAGGAAAAATTTCGAAAAGCATAAATTTTTAGTTACATCATATAATAAAAATATTTTTAATAATTTTAAACTTATTACCCCTTTACTCATACACCGTTCCGTACAGGTTTGTACGGAACCCTCGGTGCGCGAGTCTGACTCGCACTTGGCCGAATTTTTTATTTATAATATCATCATCTTTTTATCATTTTTAAGTACAGAAGAGATTTAAACCCTTATAATAAAATATAATAAAAATACACTCAATATTTTATAAGTCATATTTGAGCAGATAGACAGAGTTTTATTCTTGTACATTTTATAAAAAACTAGCATTTCCCGTGGCTTCGCACGCGTTCTAAAGACCGTTTCTGAGTCGCGCGTACCTCGAAACTAACGCCCGCCCTTCCTGTTTTAGCAACATTTTTCATAGATGCTCCGCTATTATCCGTACTCCGTAGGGTGATGTATTTTTGTGATATATGTTTATCCTCGATAAACGGACTATTAAACGCGAAAAGAATTTTTCAATCAGGACCAGTAGTTCCTGAGATAAGCGCGTTCAACCAAACAAATAAACAAACAAATTCTTCAGCTTTCTAATATTAGTATAGATAATACCTATCTGAACAATATTTTATTGTATAAAACATGAATAAAACCGAACAAGAAATGTCTAAGAGCTTAGGAAAAGTTAAACAAAATAATTTAATTGTTAGTTATTTTATGTTATTTTAAATATACTAAAATGAAACATAGGACGAGAAACAGTTGGCGGGGCTTAGCATAAGCCTGTTCGTGTTGCGCTCACTTACAGAAAGATTTACAGAATTGCTGCCTTGCTATGCGCTGTGCATAAAATTAAATTCATCCATAATGTTTGTTTGTAATTTAATATTTAAAAAAAATAAAAAACACACAGTTCATTGATAATTAATACTGCCTATTAAGTCTGGAATATCGAGTTTGATTTCTATCTAATATAACAATATATTATATAATTTTACATGTTTTTAACAATACTCCAATAAATACGTATATAATAAAGTAATGTATATATTAGATGCTACATTATAAAAAAACTAAAAAAGGTGACTGACTAGTAAGTAATAGCTACAGACTGCCTCTGTCAATTCCGAAAAGGCATAAAGATAGGTACCTATAATATTGAAAAAGCTTACAAATAACTTTAAACTTAAAACGCTGGCATTTCATTTTAAAACTTTATTTACTTTTATCGGATTGACACATGGGACGTGAAACAGTTGGAAGGGCTCAGTTAAGCCGGCTCGCGTAGCACTCACTTACAGGTAGATTTACTAAATTGCCGGCTTACTGTGCGCCATGCATAAAATCATGTTTGAAAATTTGAATATTCGATATATTTAGTATGCGCCATTCAAATACGAAAAATCAATTCAAATCAAAATATTCTTTATTCAAATAGACTTTTACAAGCTATTTTGAATCGTAATTTTTACAATATTAATCGAATCGAAGCTGTATCTATATTAAATATTTTTTGGTAAACCTTATTGAAATAACGATACAGAGACCAAATAGCTTTTGATATATATGTTATTGATTAACCTGACTTAAGTATATCATATACGGAGAACCAGGCATGAAGGTTATCAGGGATTCTTTCTAAAAAATAAATACGTCATTAGTAGAACTCACGTATGTATTAACGTGTTATAAAGAAAGTGAATTCATGTTTCGAAGGAAATATGTGTTATCATTACAATTTTTTGTTATAAATCATTTTAATATAATAAATATTTATATTTATTTACAGTATATTAGTTAAAACATAATTGAAGAAATTTAATTAAAACTTTTGTGCTCGAGTTTGTCTAAAATCATATAAGATCTACAGAGATTTTCCTGGAATCTTGAATGTCCCACTTTGCCTAACTAATAAGCATCATTTCCCTAGAATATAATTATTAGGAAAAAGCAATTTGTTCTGAAATATACATTAAATTTACAATCATGTACGTGACTTCTTTATATAACAACTTACTCAATTTCCGAAACAAGACAGTGATGAACGTATTTATTTTTTAAAAGCATGTCAAATGACTAAAGCAGCGAGATGAGTCTGAAAATTAAGTTAAAAACAGTCTTTTATTGAATATAAATTAACATTTTGCTCAACGTTTTTTGCGCATCGTTAGCTGATAGGCAATTTTTTAACATACTCGTATATTGTTAATTTAGAAGGTCAGAATAGATATACATAAATATAAACGATCATTTTGAATTAATAAATGTTAATAAAAGCTACACTTTTTGCTAAATAGATCAATCGGTCTATTTGTCAACTAGTTCACCGATCTGTCATCTGTCCGTGTTACGTGATTTATCACACGGTCAATTGAACAATAACGACAATAAACATAAATACGAACAAAAGAAAAGTTCGTAAAAAATTATATGTACCTATAAATGCTTATAATGTTACACAAATTTAAATAATTTCTTCTTACACAAATTTAAAGCCAGGCCTTTTTTTATTTTATCTAATACATACAATTATAATTTGTACATAATATTCATATACAAATAATACATAATACATTATATAATATTCATAATCGACCAACAAATAGTTACCGTTTTCATTTAGTGAACTGTCAATTAATGAAATTGAGTTCAATGTTAGATATAGGACTCATGCTCGATTTTTTAATTGATCAATCACCAAGTTTAAACTTGGGGAATAGCCGAAAACCACAAAAATGCACAAAATACACTTCTTCTTTTCTTGATCTTCATGTCTTATTCTTAATAAATATTCCTGGTTATCTATGCCTCCTTACTTCTTAATCGAATATTATCTTCTTCTTTCCATATTATACATATATTTTAAACAACGCTTACCTATTACGGACGTTATACACCAGTGACAGAGAATACGCTTACGTATTCTCTGTAACTGGTGTATAACGTCCCGTAATATATTTATTCCTAATCTGGGCAAGATGAACCCTGATAATACACATCCATCTTAATCTTAACATTTGGGTCTCTGCCACATGTAACCTGGTCTCCTCTGTTATTAGAACCAGTCACTCAACTCTCAAAAGTCACATATTCAATAGAATGCTAGTTCGAAATAATGAATTACAAAATTAATTTAGTTACGCATATGTAGTTTTCAATTACAGAGCGTGTTAGGGGAATTTCTCGAGTATAATCCCTTTGATGGAAAATGTATGTTGCGGTTCTAGAGTACGCCCGTAGCCTTTAAATTAATTACACTCAAATCTGGCATGGCTCAATTATTCATAGGCCTTACGAAAAATAGCACCCAAAATTAATTTAACGTTTAACGGAAATTATGAAATACAGTGATCCCACCCTGTTATTAATTACATCGCAAATAATCCTGTCTTTGATGTTTTTGGGAAAACCATTTAATAATAAGTGCTATAAATAAAGATTAAAGTAAAATTTATAGGTATTAATATAGGTTAATGACTCAATGACATGATGTGATGAAAAAATCATGTCATCAAGTAAATCAAAATTCTATGCCTCGTTTTCGTATTGGATATATAAATATTATATGTATATTTATTTCAATACTACGTTTTTTGATTTTGTCACGGTTTTAATTTTATTGTGGTATAAGATAATCTAAAAAAATATTGTTAAATAGTACTTTATGTAGCAGACTTAATTTTTTCTGAAGACTTTTCAATTAATTAATTTATTTTTATGTGGCTTTTAGAAGTGTCAGTCTGAATCCATTTGATACTTAAATATGTATTATCTCTTAAACAAATTCGACCCTTGCCTGTATAATAACATTTTCCACTCACATTATAGGGCAGCCAGCCAAACAAAAGCTGTATGATTTTGAAGTAGGTTGACGTTAACTGTCACCAATGGCTTAGGTTTCCTTGTTAAATATGTTGTAGCTTTTATGTTGTACATTTTTTTTGGGTTGTGTACAATATAATATTACTTCTTAACTAAAATAAGACAAAAGAAATAAAATATTATTAAGAACAGTTAAGAAATCTTTTATTCGCTTAAAGATGATTTTTATATAATATCAATGCTTCATATCGACTATAAGAATGCACATTGATAAAAACATACTTTATAAGCACTCTACTTGGAGTCCAGATCACGCTTCGGGCCCGAATATTATCATTCCATTACGAGTTCTCGGCGGTGGATCGCTTAATGGTAATTATCATTTCGCACGTGATCGAATTAACTATGTGGCGAAATATTTCCCAAATACACTATAACTATAACTAGAGTTAGTTAATAGTTTGCGGTTGTTTACGTAATCTTATAAAATAAGAAATAAGTTTAAAATATTAGTACTGTTGAGTGTACCAAAATTTCAAGTTCATAAAACACTACCCCTAATCTAACGATAGGTGATCTGATCAAAGCGCAGGGTAACCCTCTGGGTTTCAAAATATGAAATTTTGTATAATGACCTTATCTTCTTCATTAATAGATTTTGTGTTTGTAAAAAACAAACTAAAGAGCGAGGCTAACAAGGATATTGATGTGAATTCTTCTGGGATGTTCAAAAATTCAACAGATGCTCTCTAAAAATCGTGTTACAATAGTTTTTAATGCAATAGACAAAAGACTCGCATACAAGTTAGCTTAAATCTAATAACTAAACGGTTATCTGGCTACGAAATAGCACATGTACCTATATGAGCCATAAAATCTGGAATTGGGTTTTAAATATTACAAGCCTGTTTTCTCGTGACAACGAGTTTTAGGTATTATTACGTTCTCGCCGGCTCCACAAAGTTAAAGTTATCGTTATGTTACAATACTGTATTTTTCTTAGTTAAATTAAATGGATAATATCTTTTTCTTTTTCTTCAGCCCTTTCTAACGTCCCACTGATGGGCACGGGTCTCCCTCAGTACAACAGGGATCAGGCCATAGATCACCGCGCTGGCCCAGTGCGTGTTGGCGGACTTCACATGCCTTACGAAAACTTGCTAGATTTTTCTCAGTCATGCAGGTTACCTCTCGATGTTTTCCTTGACCGTAAGATGGGACAAGTGGTAATCATGATAGAAAATGATTCGCACATGAAAATATCAGAGGTGCGAGACCCGGACTTGAACCCGCATCACTCGGTTGTCCAAGCGAGCGCGTTTCCACTGCTTAATGGATAATATAAGATATATAAAATTACAAAAATTACTGCATACGACCTTTACTCGTTATAGGTTAACATTTTATCATAACGGCCAGTTCCGTAAAGCTATTATGTAAATTCCAATTATGCCTCTTGAATTATAATTTTTCGATTAATTCAAAAAACACGGTCCCTAGAGTACTTGGCATAAAATGTCAAAGGATCATTCAGCAGTTATCGCTATTCAAATGTAAATGGTATTTTTTCATAATGTGAAATTGCGCATGGCGGCCGTTTAATAAAGTCAAGGGATTTGTGAAAAAGAAATATTTCTAATGGAGAATAAAAGCGACTACCTACTGACTCAAACTACTCCAAATGACACTGAAATCTTAATATTTCACTCATAGGGGAAGAGTTTTTCGTCAGGTAAAATATTCTATTAAAAATCATAAGAAGCGCTTAAAACCGGCGGACATAGCGCGCAAAATATTCTAAATAACTTTTTTTGAAGTCAGTCAAAGAGTATTTCGTCCCTTATAAAAAGTTACAATTTATGTCAAACTAGTGGAACCCGCGGCTTCGCTCGCACTTAATCTATGGACGAACCCGAGCGAAGTAAAGGTGAGCGCTTGTTTAAGATAAACATTTCCATCATACATTACATATGTGTAACTCTAGCGGTTATGGCAGCGCATGCCAGAATAGCTCGCAGATGCTAGATTTTTTACTACTTACTTTACACCTATCGTCATATTTTAAAAAAAATCACACAATATCTTTATAAATTGTAGCCTATGTGTTATTCTGATGTATAAGCTATATTATTGTAAAGTTTCATTAAAATCCATTCAGTAGTTTTTACGTGAAAGAGTAACAAACATCCATACATCCATACTTACAAACTTTCGCATTTATAATATTAGTATAGATGTAAAGAAATTTTTAGACTTGGGTATTTTTGTATCATTTTTAGGATTTGTAAAAGAAATATTAAGTATGTAGGTATATCCCCGAAAAAACAAGGACTTCAATGTAACTTTACATATTTTATTATAGGTTATTAGTGTATGAATCTTTGTTTGGGCTAGCTAGACTGAAAGGTTACGCCGTTTTTATGACACCATATGTCACCGACGATATTTTTCCCGTAATATATACAATTTATCCATTTAATTACGTAAATGTGTCGATTCTGAAGATCTTCTGTAGGTTATGGCACATTATCTTCATTCCTTATTATTATGATGACAAGGGTCCTTGAGAGTTATTTCGCTGAAGAGATTAATCGCGAACAATTTTCAGTATTTATATTTAGTTTGACAATGTTACTCAAAATGTTAGTAATGAAGATGTTTTGCGAGCCCTAACACTATCCCACAACCTGAGCATTTTGTGGTATACTTTACTGAAAAACTATCACGCCTATAGATTTTTGTTTTAACATAGTAATTTACCTTTCTATCTAGATATGTTATATGTGAAAAAATATAATTTTATAACCATTAAAAAAAATGAACAATAACAACTCTCTTAAAAATTATCGCTCGTTAGAAAAACTACGCGAGCACTCACAAAGCTCAGCTTTTTGCTAGAATTAAAAAAAAACTATAGTATATACAGATTATACACCAAATATACTTGTACTAATACAATTTGAATTTCCCTACGACTAATAGGTTAATCAAATAAAAGTTATACGTAGATGTAACCTTTGCTAAATATATACATAAAAAAACGAAACTAAACAAATATTCGTTGTAAAACTCAATTGCACTGTTCCATTTTATTCTTTTTTTACTAATGTTCGACAGAATGAACTATAAACGTACAATAGCCCGATCTGCTTCGCTATAAAATGTGTCGCACCAATGTAAAGTACTATGGCGCTGCGTCAATATTTTAAAAGGTATTTTTTATACTAGCAATTAGACCAGTACCTATGTAGAACGGAGATGTACTAGATTAGTACGAATGAAACTTTTTTTTTAAATAGTTATGTAATATTTCTATATATAAAAAGAACACACACACTTAACTTTAGAGATTAAAAAACACAATTTATAAAATTTTTGTATCTTTCTGTCCATCTGCTTGTTCTGGCTAAACTCCAACACGACTGAATCGATTTTGACAGTACTATCACTGATAGATAGCTGATGTTATAAGCAGTAGTTTATGGGGTCGAAGCCAGGATGTTGTAATACAAAATATGAATATATAGCGAAGATATTTAGTTAATAGTATACACACTAAAATGACTACAACTGAAACTATAATTCCTTTTTAAGTCAGTTAAAACTATCGTGTTAAATAATGAGAGTAGTCCATAATACCTTAACAAAAATGTTGGAATTCGGATGCCCAAATCATCCCGGATTTTATTGATCACAAGCTGCAGACCCAAATGCGGATGAGATGGAAAGAGGATATTAAATAAATCAAAGGTATTTCACCGAGAGGTTGAAAATTTTCTCGCAACGTAATAATACTCAATTACTAAGAAGAAGAAAGTTAAGTAAGGGTATGTTAAAATTGAAAGTCCTCGATTTTATTAATAAAAATAAATTGTCTCTTATATTTCTTCTTATGCTTCAGTTAAGCTTTTGTAATTTTTTCATTAAATATTTTATTGTTTAGTTATAAGGAGCGTTTTTTGAGAAATCCTCTAAACAAATTTATAGGTAATTTAAGTTTGTATAAAAGTAAGTAATTAAACTACTATTATAAATAGGTATATATTATAAATGCGACAGCTTATGTGTACGAGAGCGTATGTGTACGTGTGTGTATGTGTGTGTGTGTATGTGTGTGTGTGCTCACCTCAATGATAACTAATTAGTACTAATAAATATAAAAATATATGAAATAAAACTTATTTTAGCTTGTCATACAATATTGAATAATATTATCACTCATCGAGGATACTGGATCGAAGACTGTCTAGACAAAAAAAGTGATAAGTACTATAAATTAAATTCTACCACAATTTTGCCACACAATTTAAAAGAAAAACAAAAATTAAGATATACATGTAATCTCCCAATCTCCCAACATAAAGCATTTAAAATGTTTTTAAGATTTTGTATTATAATAAGAAGCATAAGAAACTGTTAAAGAATTTACGCTTCCCGACATAGTTGTTCTAAAAATACTCGTACTCATACTACTATTTAAATATTGTGGCAACACGTCGTTCAGGGTTGATGAAAAAATTTTTTCTTATATTATTTTAATTGATAAACTCTGATTATTATGTGAGATAAAAAATGTATTAAATTTTTTCAACATGCAAAATTATATTTAAAGGTTACTATTAGGTATACACTATACACTTCGTTTGGAAATCGAAGCGTTTTTTAATACCCTTTTTAACGTTGGGAAATGCATATGCATTATACTATTAATACTACTAGTTCTAACCACTGGAACCTAATAAAACTTCTACTGTCTTATTGGGGTTTCGCAGAATCGCTTACGCACTCAATCATGACGTCCCGACGGCAGGCGAGACAAACCACACCTCCAAGATATCGTCTCAATAGACTTCATTAATAAACTCTTAGCAAAGTACATACCATTTACCTTAAAAACTTTTTTAGCACCTCTAAGAATATTTCAATGAATTATATTACTATTGTTAATTGTATTAGATTTATTAATTTATAACTTTTCAAAAGAACAAATCATTCTAATCTATTCAATTCTCTTGTTAATGATGATGACAAAGACTACAGGATAAGTGAAAAGTGGGAAATATAAAATTTTATTATTCTAAATTAAAACTAAACAAAAAATACTGTTAAAAGACTACACGAAAAAGCAAATGCTTTTTTTACGCCATAACGAACTGTTAAAACGATAATGGGTTAGGGAAATGTTATAAAATTAAAATACAGAAGTAAGTACATTATATACTATATTCAGGATCTTACAATTTTAATTTGTAATTAACTATAATAATTATTAAATTAAAGATCTAAATGTACAAAAATGTTTATATACAAGAACGTTCATGCATATACCTACCTTAAAATTAACTCAGTAGGTAAATGTTCGACATTTCAGAAATTGATTAAATTTTTGGAAAAATTTAACGATCATGAAAATACACAAACTCCTAAAACAATACGATTTAATGTTATCATAGTTATTATATATTATATATTTATTTACAATAAATTGACAAATATTTATTAAAGAATGAGTCAATTTCATATCTCCCAATTAATTTAAGAGTAATACGAATAATATTAAATAAAAATATTTATGGAACTCAATCCCAACCAATAACCAATTAAGTTTGTTGTAAAACTTAAAAGTTAAATAACAATCGTAACAGTCGATGTCATTAAAATTAAAGCTTGTTATTTATATGAGTACATAGAATGATTACTTGAGGTGGCACGAAAATGGCAGTAAGCCACCTTTACCAAAGTAATCTTGAGTATATTATGCATTACGACGTAGTTTTAGTGTCTAACAAAACCTTCGACATATAAAAGAAACAAAACGTTGCTTCGACTCTTTCTTTTGCCTTTTATTACATCGAGACTTATTAAGCGTACTACCAAAACAATACCTCATTGAATACGACAATACTCTTAGGATATAATATAAAATCTTTCGTTATTTATGATTTTACAATCCAATCGCTCACTAAATTCGTCTTAAACTCGACTCAAACTTAAATATCACACAGACTAATTTTACATGCAACTAACTCACATACCAAAGAAAACGTATAATTTTCCACACTATAATAATACCAATTGGACATTTGGCACCACACTAAGGCGTTTCACGCTGTCACTCTGACGAAACTACGGGTTCTGAGCAAATATAGGTATGCAAAGATATCTACAGGATTCTGTATAAACTCACCTATTTTTAAATTACAATATTAATAGGTGAGCTCTTAATCTATCTATTTACATCTCACAATCAGTCAAAGTTACTATTTTGGCAGATTATCTTACATTACCATCTAGACTTTTTAAATCTTTTGTTAATACACATTTAAATAATTGTTTAAATTCTTTAAATAGCCAATAAACGTATAGGCCATGTAATGTCTAATATGTAGCATCTATTATTATATAATTTACTTTAATACAATATCGAAAGCTATCGAAATAATCGTTTGGCACTAAAACAATATCCCCGAAATAGGCCGGTCTAAAAGCGGCTAAAATATGAATAAATCTAGAAAAATTAAATAGTATCCGTCATAAAGTCGAATATACGATCAATGATTCAATAAGAGCATATCTATTTCACAACCTGTTAATGGTGTAAGTGTAACTGGGTTTTTTGTTGCTAAAACATGTTCCACCCAGTTTTACAATATCGATGAGTCTAAAGTTATTAGATTACTGTTTCTAAAATCGAGGTTTAAAGATGATATTGTCAAGGGGTTAAGTTAAAGTTGTAACGCTTTGAAAGTTTTAGAAGTTGCTGTCGTAGTCGGAGCGACGCCGTGAATAGTGCGAGCGTGGGAACTCCCCTGTGTAGCCATATGCTTGCGATCCTGCACCAGTCTGCCCGTAAACTTGTGACCCTCCATATCTGTACATGAAAGAGAAAAATATTTTATTTTGTTTACAATTTTATTTGTCGATGGCACGCCTACTTATTAAATGTCTGCGTAAAATGGAAAATATTCACTAAAAAGTAGCATTGCTTAAATTTGTAAAATATGGAAATGCAAGTAGAGATAACATGCGCGGTGAGAAGAATGCTAAATTTCTTAACAGTAGCATCTGAGGAACATAATGTGCTAGTAGTAAAGTACAAGTGCACCATTTCATTGAGTTTCCTCTATGTCACTTTTCTAGTAAATTCAAAGTTTAAAAAAAAATATTTTATAATTTGAAACCTCTTCGTTTTAAAGAAAATAGGAAGAATTCTTACCCATTCCCTGTGGTACCATAAATCTGTGATCCTCGACCTGAGTCAGGTGTGTAGTGCTGCATATACTTCTGCAGCTGTGGAGTCCACTCTGATCGCCAGGAGTCACCGGGATTTGTATACGCTAGTTGATCTATAAAAGCACTTGACATGCGCTGTACAGAAAGTAATAGTGATAAATAATTTGTTTGTGATTTTTAAAATTGAGAATATAAATACTTGCAGGCAGATTAGTAGAAAATATAAATTTGTCATAAAAGTTATTAAAGTTTTACGTAAATATATTTATGGTATAATTTCAAATAAGTGACACGTCTATAAATACCTTTACCTTTCCTGAAGGCAAGTACGGGAGATCACGCTCTTTCAATTGGTGCATGTCGTCGAACCCACCCATGTGGCTTTTATCAAGTTCTCTTAACATGTCTTCACTAAGAGGAATCGGCTGTTTGGTTTTAGTACTTTTTTGACGGTTAACAAGCTGAAAGACATATTTCATTTTAATAGTTATAATTTATTTTGAAAAACCATTGTTAATACCTAGTTCGAATTCAATAATAATTGCTAAGTTAAGAACGTACCACTGTAACACCAAAAATAATAACGAATAATAGTGAAGCTAGGGCTATTACGATAACAGCGATTCCCCACTGTGGTAAGAGAGACTCCTCGTCAGGTTCTATAATAGTAGGCTCTATACGTTTTGGCACAACTGAAATAAAAAAAAAATTATTTCGTCTAAAAATGAAAGAATTAAATTTTACTGAATATAGAATTTGTATGTCCTTAGTTACCAATGAATTCTGTGTATGCTGGGTCCATGACAAATTTTCCCATTTCTAATTTTCCTGCAGATTTATCAATGGTTTTGGTCATTTTTTCGTCACTCTTTTTCATTCTATCTTCATCTGGTTGATCTCCTAACATTACATCTGGATCGAATGTATCTGATTGTGGTTCTTCCATCACTGAACCGGCTTTAGCTTCATTTAAAGATTTGTGGAAGAGTTTTTTTAGTTGTTGCGTATCAACTTTATCTTCAACATTGTTTAGTTCAATAAAATAATCGACAAGTACTGAGCCTTGAGTAAATCCGTCTATGCGAATTCCTTTGTACCATTTACTTAGTAAATCAGATTTAGAGTAGACGGAATTAAGCTGCATAAAGAAAAGAGAGTTAATAATAATGGCATTATAATAGACTTTAAATTTATCAATATTTCTGAGATAAATATATTATGATATAAATATATTATAATGATATAGAAGCATAGGCATTTTAAAATAGGATACATTTATTTATTTATTTATTTATTTCCAAAAAATAAATAATTTCTTTCTTTGCTACTTTCTTTACTGCTAATCGTCGTCATTAACGAGTTAAAGTTGAGTTGTGTAAAGGATTAATTTAGCGTTATTGTTTATGGGAAAAAATTATCACAATAATAATTTTAATCATTAATTAAATGTTTTAGTTATTATAGTATAAACTCATTTTCTGAAAAATAATTATTTTTCCTTTTATATATTAATAAAATATGACTAAAAATATAGTTCAGAAATGAGTTTCTTTGGTTTTATGGAGTTTATATTAAGTATTAATATAATGGAGTACTTAATGTTGTAAATAAGCTTCAGTATGGTAGCATATACTATAATTATTATATTACATACACATTACCCCTACTACTAAATTATAGTTATATATGTATATTTATAATAAATAGTATGTATGTGCTTACGAAATTATTTCACATTTTATATTCTATTCATACATACCTCCTCTTTTACCTCCTTAGCTAAGTTTTGCCATTCTATCGTATGTTGATCTAAGAATTCTGGGACCCATTGTACACCTATAAAAAATGAAAAGTGCGGAATAAAATATATTGTAAAAATATTTTTTTCATCAATGTCTTGAATAATGTTGTATATTAATAATATTATACGTAGTCATATGTTTTATGTGTATTAATTAAGTAATCACCTGAAACAATCTTAATGGTCGCGGCTATGTCACATTCGTGTCGACATACTCCAGGAGTGGTAGACGGAGGTGGTGCTGGCGTCGTTGTTGTCGTAGAAATGAATCGCCTAGTCGTTGGTTCGGTATTAATTTCTGGTGGTGAAGTGGAAGCAGTAGCGTTTCTTTGTAATTCCAGAAGCCGCTCGATTGAGAATGGTGTTGTTGAAGGTGAAGGCCAACCGGTGAATTCAGTAGAAGCTCTGCCAAAATAAAACATAATGCACAATTTAGAAACCAAAGAAGTTCTTCATTAAGTGTTAATTGTACATTATTATAAATAACCATTTTTTATTATATTTACCTTGTTGGCCAGCCTTTTTGAATTCTCGGGGTTACTTGAGGTGGACCTACACTTGATTTTTGAGTGGTACTCTTTCTCGTTAATTTCCCACCTGGTCTGGAAGGGAAGACTAATTTAAAACCACCCGAAGACACAGTAGTGGTAGTTGATGGTTCGGAATCTTCAGAGTTCTCTAATTTGAAACCTGGCGGTAATAAATTGGAGATATCGGCGACTTTAATTATTGGACTTTCAATTTTTTCTGGTTCAGTACTATTTAATTTAAATCCTGTCGGTAAGAAAGCAGATATGTCAACAGGGACAGTATTTATTGGTAATTTTGGCTTAACTTTAGGCTTTTCTGTTGTGGTCGTTGTTGTTGTTGTTGTTGTTGATGGAACAGTACTTGAAGCATTAAGTTTAAATCCTTTTGGTAAGAATACAGAGATATCCACCGGTTCAAACTTTTTCAAAATATCTGGCTTATCTTCCTCTTCATCTGAAGCTTCTGGCTTGTAACCAGGCGGCAAAAATTTACTTATATCATCCTTTTGTGCTTTCTTAAGTATTTCATCGTGGATTCGATCTTTTGGTTTATATTCTTTTGGAAGTAATGATTTATCATCTAATATTATAACCTTATTTTTAGAACTTATACCAGAAGAGCGTCCTTGCGTACCGTTTATGGCATCGATTTTTATAGTCGATATCGGGGCTTCTGTAGTAGTTGTAGTAGTGGTTGTAGTAGTAGTAGTTGTTGTAGAAGTAATACGTTTATCTTTAAAAGATTGTCGCGGCTTATATCCTGCGGGTAGTAATCCCGACAAATCGTCCATTACAGTTACCAATTTTTTCTTTGGTTTAGGCGTAGTTGAGGACATTACCCGCGGAGTGAATTTTTTGATCTGCACTGGTAATGGATCTGGAGAGGATCTTTCAGTGGCAACGGAAAACTGCGTACTTTTTAGTGTAAACAGTTTTACAGGCTGGGGAGTAGTAGTACTAGTTGTTGTGGTTGTGCTAGATAGAGGAGTTTGTTCTGTGGTAGTCTCAGTTATTAACTCTATGTTTTTATGTTCTTTGTTTAAATTTCCTGATAAGACTGCACTGGAGAGTTCTGATTGTATACTGTCTAATTTATCGTTGATGTTTTCAGTAGAGGAGGAACTATTTAATGTATTACTAGGATCCTGCATTGGATTTTGAGTAATACTTTCCTCTTCTTCCTCTGTTAATACTTGTTTCTTTTCTTCTTGTTCTACTGTTGGGAATGGCAGGAATCGAGCACCCGACACACTTCTACTTGTTTGAACAGATGCAACCACAATCCAACTTTCTGTAGTTACTGGAAAACCATCCTTAGTGTCGTTAGATATCGCTGGTGTTATTTCCGTCTTAGGAGTAGGTGAGTAAGTAAAATCTGGTATTGAAATAGTGCCATTTACTACACTCTTTGTTGTTACTACGGACACAACTTCTTGTCCTAAAATCGACGGTGATTCTTGTGAGGAAGTATCTTCTTTTGAAAATGTAAATTTCAAGCTTGGTTCTGCTGTGTCATTATGACGGTCATTCTCAGGCTGATCTATAACAGTTGTATCAATAAACTCTTTGAAGTTATCATCTTTAACCATTGTTTTGTTAACTTTCATCATCAAAACATCAAATGATTTCGTAGCATTGCCCTTTACTTCTATGACAGTCTTTTCTGGTTCTTCAGAAGCATCATATTCATCATATATATCAGTCACGGGCTCCGCAGTAGTCTTTATGGGTTTTGGAGTAGTAGTGTGTTTTATTTCAGGTTCTTCTTCTTCATCATAATATTCAACGTATTCCTCTCCATCTTCTATTTCCGAACCATCATGTATATCATCTTCGTGAGTATCTGCATTGTGTTCTACATTTTCAGTTGTCGAAGATGAATTAATTGTAGAATTTAGTAACATTTTGGAGGAATCAACAGACATAGGAATTATAGCAGAATCGTTCGGTAAATTATCAGAATTTACGGAACTTGCATCGGATTTGCTATCATCTGACTCTAAGCTTTTATTAGATTTAATAACCTCAACATCAAACGATCCTTGATTATTTTTCATTAATTCTCTGAATGAACTTATATCACTGATATCATCCTCAAGAAGTGGTTCTATATCTAAGAGCGATTTATATTCAGTAGAAGATGCGTGGTATATGTTCGCAATATTATTTGATGGTTTGAAATTATTATTTCCATTATATTTGTTTGCTGGTACATTTTGAACAACTTTTTTCACTTCGACTGGTGAAGTATCTAAGTGAGGATATCTTGAATTATTTGGTTTTATATTTATTTTTTGCCTACTCGAAAGCTTGGTGGGATTGTATGTTGTAACTTTGAGGTGGTCAAAGAAATCTTGATCGTCATTATCAATCTCGTCATCATGGGAGATATGTCCACTTTGTCCGTTACTTTTAAGACTATTGCCATCGAATGGAATATTTTTATATCTATTATTTTGTAGATAATCTATATCTGGGTTATTTATCGTTATTTGACCTAAAAATGCCTCAGGTTTCGAAGGATCATTTTGGTAAGCGACTGAGTGAATCTGTGAAACATCAGGCCTTTTTGTTGAAGCAGGATGAACTAGTTGAAAATTGTAAGGTAGAGCAGGCCTAAACCTTTGGCGTTGTGTTGTAGTAAATTCAGGCTGATTTATATAATACTGTGTCCCGGATTGGCTTCTGCCAGTTGGTAATTGAAATGGTGAAGGATTTTGATCATAGTTTGGGCTAGGAAATCTTACGCGCCCATCATTATAAAGTGGTTGTTGCGCAGTGGGCGTAACTCTAAAACTATCGCCATGTTCGAAAAAGGTCGCTGGTCGACTGTTTGGATATATAGGCGGTTGAACTTGAGCAAAACTTCTTTCTGGTGTGTAGTAAAAATCATTTTCATCTGTAACAAAGAAAAATAAAAATATTAGAAAACAACAATCGTTACCATAAAACCAACATATCATAATTAATTCTTTATATTTTAGTATCATTGCTAAATAATCACTCGAGAATTTATGGAATGCAATTTACAAACTGGTTACTATTAGGAACGATAAAATTATAATCCAAATAGCAATGAATGCTTTATTACTTGTAGTGCAAGCAAAATGATTTCAATAATGGTAATATTTTGTGCTCACAATATTTTACTATAAATATTGTGGATGGATAAGTTTCTCTCAATTCGACTATTTTCCTTACAATCTTCAGTACCATAAAAAGTATTTTGTTTTATATAAATATTGATATTTAGAATATATATTAATTCTTTATCATCAAACATAACCTACCTGTAATGAAAAATATGGATAAATATTAAGCAGCAATATACCTAGTCCAATTACATAATGATGTTTTAAATTGGATAAGATTTATTTAAATGAGTGAAATTAGATAATTTAAACTGATTTCAGCAAATAAAGATAAAATAATTTCAAAGTTATTTCATTAAATACTAATATATCTGATACATTATTTATAATAATGTCCTCCTGAGCGTTTTTCGGCTACTTGCTTCGGTATGACGACTTACTAAACAGAAAGATTTATTAACTAAACTTGGCCCGACCCGGGACTCGCACCCAGGCCCATTCGAGGAATGTAGTTACTAAATAACAAACGCTTTACTAACCTAGATATATTAATTTTAATAGGTACCGAACCAATAAATATAGGTAGTCTTTAAAATAAAAGAATTTGTAATTTATTATGTTTTTAACACTTAACTAACTGTATAGTAGTCATTTAATAGCAATGCAAATTAAGGCATTTAGGCTATAAACTCACTTAACACTACAAAGCTTCGCCAAATTGTGGGGCAAACAGAACAATAACATAATGGATTTCACGAGTTCCTTCCGTACAAATTTTCCTTTGTTACCAAACCAATACCAATCTTAATCCATTTTCGTCTAAAATAAAATTCAGGTTTTTAAAGATAAAATATTATATTATCACAATATTCTTTTAATACATTAGGTAGTTACTCTCCGGGGCTAGAATAACCGATTTATTGAAATATGTTGAAGTTAATCTATACATCTATACGTCATATAAATAAATTGAAGTGTCTGTTCTTATTGTCAAAGTAACAGCTTCTCACTAAATGCATTTGAAAGTATAATCGATACTAACAATAAGAAACCAATTTTTAAACATTTTGTCCGTCTGTCTGTTTGTTCCGGCTAATCGCAGGATCGATTTTGACGGGTCGTTCACACGCTTTGTTACTTTTTTAACTGACTTCGAAAAAGGAGGAGGTTATATTTTAGAAATTTCATTTATTTTAAGTAGCAGAACTCGTGGCTTCGCTGATGTGTAACCTAGAAACGAACCCGAGCGAAGCGAGGGTGAGTCGCTAGGAAATATTTAAACAATTGAAATGTATTTATTAAAAACGTTAGGTACTAAAGTATATTTAGTATTGTAATTAAATTATATAAATTATTTCTTACCAAGATAAATTTAAAGTTTCACGCATATGTTTCACTTTCCTTAGTGTCTCTTGTGGCTTTCGCTTCAAATCAAACTTAAGCCATTAACGGCAAGATGTGTTACATTAATTAAACTATATATTTACTCTATTCATTTCAAAGCACCTCGTTACTTATAACTACAATCTATATATTGATTGGCAGAGAAAAAACAGTGCAGTATTATTTCTCCTCTGACAATCGATTTACATTTATTTACTTTGTAGTTATTTAGTGCAATAAGTATAAGATATTGGAAAGAGTAGTTTTTTAAATAGATAGATAATTTCTAATCACCTTATATGTTTCCTCGAACCCTCAATGGCGATTATGATCAAATTTCGACGACTGGTTTAACACTAGTTGATTATATTAGGGTGTCATATGCATTTATACCTAAGTATACCTATGCACAAAATTAAAATAAATATGGAAAGTAATCCAACAAGATAGTTTTACTTCAAAAAAATGACTACTTTCACTTTCAAAATTCTAAAATGCTACATATAAAGGTATCTTATATATTGTTAAAAATCAACAAAGTCTAATCTAAAGTGATATCATATCTCCAACTTAGAGCGACGGTAACGACTCAAGGGAAGGATCTTTTGTCATAATAATAAGTAATCAATAAATCCTGTCAGGTTGTATTAGGCGAGTTAGTAGTGTTATTAATACCCACACAATTACTTAAAATACTGTAAATGGTTATTTCTGATTTAGTTACAGACTTCCCCTTATCTGAAGGGTTTAGTCGGTAGGATATAGTCTTTTATTCCATTATGTTTTTATTATTATATATTATGTGTTGGCGGATTTCACATTTCTCTCATAAACTAGTTAGGTTCTCTCAGAGATACGGGATTTTTTCTTTACCAATAATTTATTACCAAGACATAAATAATGTTGCTTAAATATAAAATTATAGATTAGAAGGTACGCGGATATATTTTGATTTATGTTACTCTTGTCTTGCAGCAACGACAATTGAAACATTAATAACCAAAAATGAAATAAAATCTGCGAAACAATTAAAATATATTTTTATTTAAATTGTCATATATTCGCGTAAATCTAAGAAAATATTTGAAGTAAAGTTTATTTTGTAAAATAATTGATATAATATTCAAGTTCATTGTTATGCTAAGGGCTCTTGGTAAAAACAGTCTCAACGACCATCTTTACAACTTGACCTTTTACAATATAATAGTAGCAGCAAAATATGATTATTCTTATTAATACTTTAAATGTAAATGTCTTCTACAGATAACCTCTAACCGCTCAATGGATTTGATTGACATTCTAAATAGAGCTATACCGTATTAGTTATTTCTGAATACGAAATATTCACTCAAGCTATAGTATATAATTGCCACATTCCGATATTATGGCTTACAAATTATAAAAGTGCACTCTGTCACTCAATTGAGATAACTCGACACCAACTGTGAGAGTCAAGACGTAGCAACAACGGTTACAATTGAGAACATTTTAACAGAAAAGAGAAAGTAAACTTTGCCCAGCCCCAGACTCGAATCCATGTACCTGACCTGCATGCGTAAATGCTAACCACTAGACTACCGTGACCTAAACTCTAGCAAATTGAGTATCGCCTCCTTTGCGATGTCAGTCAAAAACATCTTAAGGTTTTTTAGGCGAAGTAATTCATTTTGCATTATCTTGAGTAGATACGGAAACAATGTAATACGTGTTGGTGTTATTTCCTGAGGGGCGATACGCAAACAGACGCGATAAAATAGCGCACAGGTATAACAGCAGATTGTGTATTACCTTGAAATTGCTGCGATTCGAGTTTAATCCTTATAACTTTGGTGATAAGAATTAAATCTGAATGTTATAATATAGCCCTGAAACCTTCTGCCTATTGTTCGCGTGTCGAAATAATAAAGCGTTTTACATGCATGAATATTCATAATATAGCTATCTCATAAACATATTTTAGTAACATGGTTCAGGATTGAAGGATAATTAAAATATCACGAAGTTAAATAAGTTGGGATTACGAACTACAGCACTGTGTAATATTATTTCGTACTTCATGTTGAAGATACAGTTGTTATAATTTTCACAAGATAATATTCTGAGATGTAAGTTTTCGTGCCGTATCGAGTAGAGATCGTAACAATGTTGACTTCACAAAGTTTGTTGAGCTTTCAGCTAGTAATATAGTGAAAAACGGTGCACCAACATCAAAATATCTTTTCCATCTTAAAACGTATAATTTTCTGATTTAGAAATTTATATCCTGATGGGATAAGATAATTACAGATTTAGTTAATAGATAATTTTTCTGGTAATAGTTCACAAAATATGATGAAGATTTTGAATATACTTACATTGAAAGTAGCTCGTACGTTTCTAAAGTTAATAAAAATATAGCGTATTATAGTAGTAGTATCCAATGTAATACCATCATTTTGTGCTTTGAATATGAGACAGTTTTTTATCAAATTTTCTGCGCAACAAACAACCGTCTTTTGCTGGCAATTTTCGTTCAAGCGAACCAACAAAAATATACGTAATATACTCGAATGTCTTTAATAATTTATTATGTATTATTTCTAGTGATTTCGGGATATTATTAAATTCTTATATATCAACATATATATTTTGTCCAAGATCAAATTATATAAGAATTTTTTCCTTAAAACTAAACTTGTGTGAATGTTGTCTTGCAAATTGACAACTTGAATTTAATGTTTTGGAGGTAACCTAAATGTATATTCAAACATTTGTGTTGCGAAACATACTACGGCAGCGTAATTACTAGGTAAATAAATTAAGCGTAAATTGTCGTTAAAATCTCGTTATTTATTCATTTAAAATAAGCGATTTTAGAGCTAAAGAATAAAAAATAAATTAAAGGGTTTGTTATTTTCCCGATTGCGAATTAAATGAGGTTACTTTTTTATTGAAATTTAAAATATTTCATTATCGAAATTTATTGATATTTTAATTAGTAGTGATACTTAATTAATGTATGTTCGATTCCAATACAATTTAATTTCAACGATTGTGTTAATTATAATATGCAATTATATTTTTGGCATCTATCGTACCGCACAGTAATTATGTTATATAAACATGAAAACTAAAGAATGTTAATATTTTATGCAGCATTAAATGATTCTAACTTTTTATCGAACTAAACATGAGACCTTAGAAACAGTCTCAGTCCTCACAAAAACTTGCGAAAGAAACTCAATAGTACATAATAATTAAAGTTAAATATTTCTTCAGTATTTAAGAAGCCTTGAGGAGATCATGAAATAGGCGAGTCACCTTTTTTTTATCTGTTATTTTCTATACTCTTCTTCTATGTACATATTACATAGCCTTAACTGATTACAGAATATCTGCCTAAACATGTAGAGAACTTAGAAATTATAAATAAACTAGAATTTCCCGCGGCTTCGCAGGCGTTCTAAAGACTGGAAACCAAATTCTTACTGAGTTGCGAGGTATCTCGCAAAACTAACGCCCGCCCTTCCCGTTTTTGCAACGTTTTTCATTGATTGTAGCGTGATGTAATATAGCCTCGATAAACGGACTATCTAACACAAAAATAATTTTTCAAATCGAAGCAGTAGTTCCTGAGATTAGCGCGTTCAACCAAACAAAGAAACAAACAAACAAATACTTCAGCTTTATTATATTAGTATAAATTTATCATAAATACATATCTGACAATATAATCTTTAAAAAAAATATATTATTACATCATAATGTTTTAGTTAACCTATTTTTTACCTCTTTTACTCTCTCATTATTATCAAAATTGCAAACACTTATCCAGATCATATACTTTATGTACCATATTTTACGGGACATTACAATTTACATTTTGTTAAAGTATCTGCATAACAACATCGGTAGCGATATAGGAGAAAATTGCGTAACTTATCTCAATCAAATCTGACAGCTCTTGTACTCTTTTCGTTGTTTTCTTCTTTTGTTCAATGAAGGTGCTCAGCGGGCGCATATTTTGAAACGTCCGACGATTTTCCCTTTTAATAGGATCCCGTAAGTTATATTATTCATACCTTGTTGTTGCAATGATAAATTACTATTTTCTAAATTTAACTTCTACTTTCGCTTTTGTGTTTTTAATCTAAGGATTTAAGTTACCTATCCTCATTAAGTAGGAAGAAAATAAAGAAAATAATTTGCCAATATCTTTTATAATAGTATTGTAATCTTTATTACCAACCCAATGTTCGTCACATCAGGCGATCAAATTTTCTTTACATCTCTCATGTTCGGTAAGTAGATTCTTATTACCTCCAAATGGGGCTTGTAGGTGACTAATTAGCGCTCTAGGGTAATAATTTAGGGCCGTAAGTAATTAAAAAAAAACACTTCTTTCTTTCAAAAAGTTCGCGTACATCTAACCACCATTCTGGCAATAGACATCATGCATTCAGCCCAATGACCAAAGAGGTCGCTTTGCTATTCAGCCTTGTCTTCGTGTGAGTATAATACTCGTAGTCATTAATTTTAAATATCGAACGGCGAAGCTCAATTTCGATCTTGAAAAAAAAATTATTCTTGTAATGCCGGTTTTTTTCTACTTACCTCACAATCGAGATGTAAAGCAGAATAGTTAGCTCGGGTGTAAGCATCAATTGCACCCTCGAACTATAGGCGCACGAGCGCAGCGATGGCTGCAATTAATGCCTTACAGCCCTTGGCTACTAATCTACTATTAAATACTTCGCTGTCAAAAGTTAATTATAAAATACCTTCAACTGCGCATAATTATTGCCAACATCTAATTACTAAATACTTCAACTATCAAATTTAACGATTTTGCTAACCTAAATATAAAATTTAAATGCCTAATACAGCGTATAATTATGTAGGCTTGAGTTTCCTGTGACATATAATAATAAACTCAATTATTAGTTTATAAGCAACTTCCTTAGGTCATTAATTATTTATTACCTAATAAACTATTTATAATGGTAAATTTTCGGCAGAGGTTTGTATAGTACTAGTACAAACTTCAAAGACACCTAAAGATTTCCCCTGGGTCGTGTTAAGTTACCTCGCTCGATGTGTCAGTGCAAAACTAATGAATGTTCGAGTTGACTAAACTTTTATTTTGCACGAAAAGTGTACACACTATACAGTGAACTGTTCTATTGGAACCGTTGGGATTTAGAGTTTGCGAGTTAGAGTTCAGATTGTATAACTGACAGAAATAAAAATGACATAGGTACTATCATTAAACGAATAAAAATTGTGAAAATGCCCCATTGGTCACTTTTATCACCGAGTGTTGTGTGTTCAAATCCGGTCTCGCACCTCTGATATTTTATGTGTGAACCTTTCAAACAAGTTTACCCCTTGTCTTACGCTGAAGGAAAACATCATGAGGAAAGCATGTCTGAAAAAACCTAGCAAGTTTTCCAAAAGAGATGTGAAGTCCACAAATCCGCAATAGGCCAGCGTAGTGGACTATGGTCTGATACCCCTCATATTGAAGAGGGGCCCGTCCCCAGCAGTGGGATGTTAAAAATATATAAGGATATAAGGATGTTATAAGGTATTTTTCGTAGTTTTTGTTTAATAGTTCCCGTAAATATCGAACTTTAGATAGAATTTTTATGAATAATCATGTTTCATTTTAACCAATTCTTGTAAACGATTTAATAGTCTCATCACTAAATATGTACAAGGGTTTTTTGACTTGCATAGAATCTATACACAAACAAATATTTAAGACTGTAGGGTGTAGAGCAATTGTTAAGATTTGTAAAATGAAATCAAAATATCCGGAGGCAATTAATACAAAGGTGTGGTTAGTCGTAAATCGTAGGTAATTAGGCCAACATGTGGACCAGCGTGTGCGTGACATGGAGAAAGGGTTTAAACGCTCTTTATAATATAAAGGGCATTTTGAAAACCATTTGGTAGCATGGATGTTGAAAATTGCTTATCATAAGCGTTGTGCATGTTTGAAACTTTTTGGTTCCCCCCGTTTTATTTAGACATAACAAAGTGTAATTAATATTTTTATGTGTAAGTAGTAGTTATTATATAGTGAAGTCTTCTTAGATTTTAACAGATTCAAGCAATCGTCGTTAATCGTTATCAATACGCCTGATTCATCGTCACTTTATCTCCTATATATGTGCTAGAATATGGACTTACAATTATTATTATTTTTACTGTGACTTGTTTAGATTAGGTAATTTTATTAGAAAGTATATATTTCTAAGTACCGTCTTTGAAATACAAACACAGCATTCGAAGTTACACATTTCCACAAATTGTGGATCTAAGTTATTTTTAATAAATATTCAAGGATTGCCATAAAAATACCGAGGGAAATTACCATCGAGAAAAATAAGATGCGCTACTTAAGTTAGTAAGTGCTAAAGTTAAAGAAATTATTTTTAAAGTAAAAAAAAATATTGCTTTAAGTTGTCATGTGAAGTAAGAGCATAAAATATTTACACCTAAGAACGATGTACATAAAAGGGTCTTAAGAGTATGAGAGGGATTAATTTCCTTTGTTGAACCGAATAATGGGAACTTAGCAAGGCGTATTGAGCTCTATGTAAAAATGATTATTTCGGTACATTTATCACGTTGGTGCTTTTGTGTTTCAATTATGTATTATGTTACATTGTAATACTTGAAAATTCGCTATTTATCTGTGCTTTGATATATGTAACAATGTAAGAAGGTAATTTGACGTTCATTTTCCTTTGAAAATGAATAAACCTTAGCCTTATTATTTATTACTTAGAAATATAATAGAATGTATTAAGAATACAATATTATGATACAATTTAAATTTTAAATTCTTTATTATTTACATTAATTAAGTTTACTTATTATATACCTATAAGTAAGAAAATAGTTCTTATATTATCGTCACTTACTTCAAACATGGCTCGAACAAACACTTTCTTTAAAAGCTCAGACATGTGACTGTGAATTTTTTGAAGAAATATAAGTAAGTACTCCAACTTTTAATTATCTTTGACCTTTGATCTTCCTTTACTCCCCTCTTGTTTTTTATACCTTCTATATGTTATGTGTAGATATACGTACCATGTAATATATTTTCTTTCATTCATAACTTCTTTTTTACCTTCGGCTACACAAATGGAATGTTACGTTGAATAACCTTCCTCCAAATAGTCCATTAAAATAAAAAAATAATAATATCTAGATCAAATAAGAAGTTCTAGACATTATCGTTCTAGTGTTTAAACAAAGAACCAAACTTAATGCTTCACATATACGTAGGTAGATATAAATTATAATACATCATATATTTTCTACTTTATTCTTATTCTGCTGAGACTTCTAAGAGATTAAATTATAAATATTGTATTCGTGTTCGTAGTTTATAACTAGATCACTGCGGTTTCCAAGTATTAAAGGGTTAAATTAAATAATAATGAGATTTTATAAGCAATGAATGAAAATAATATTTTTTATGAAAAAAATATAGTTTGTGTTATAGTTTTAGTAACTTTTTCTCCACTCTTTCTTTAGATAATCTAATCTTTAGATATGAAAAGATTATCTTTCTATAAAAAAATCAAATAATTAAAACTTACCTTTAAAGGTAAGCATAGATCTTACTTGTTACAAGCATCGCTTATACTGGTCTTCAGGGCCGTCTTTAATCTATTAGGGGCCCTGGGCACATAAGGACAATGGGGCCCCTATAACCATAATATAGCACTATTTTGTTAAAATAGACAAAGAACGTATATATGCAAAGTTTGAGCTTTATTTTTATTGCTCTACAGTAACACTAGATATTGTGATGAATTTTTTTGAAGGCGACCATTTTCTTTCGACGTTCATAGTTTTTTTAATTTGCGAAACAATGCTTTGTTAAAACAGTTAGTTACTGATCTATCACCATCTTTGTAAGTTCTGGTGCCACAGAGAAATCAGAACCATTATCTTGAAAATATACAGGTCCCTTACGAATCATAATTTCACGATCTTTTTCTGTAAAACTTTTTCATGAAAATAATCGGTGGCGTGTGATATATGTCTCCAGGGTTGGAAAACATGGTTCAGGATTGAAGGATAATTAAAATATCACGAAGTTAAATAAGTTGGGATTACGAACTACAGCACTGTGTAATATTATTTCGTACTTCATGTTGAAGATACAGTTGTTATAATTTTCACAAGATAATATTCTGAGATGTAAGTTTTCGTGCCGTATCGAGTAGAGATCGTAACAATGTTGACTTCACAAAGTTTGTTGAGCTTTCAGCTAGTAATATAGTGAAAAACGGTGCACCAACATCAAAATATCTTTTCCATCTTAAAACGTATAATTTTCTGATTTAGAAATTTATATCCTGATGGGATAAGATAATTACAGATTTAGTTAATAGATAATTTTTCTGGTAATAGTTCACAAAATATGATGAAGATTTTGAATATACTTACATTGAAAGTAGCTCGTACGTTTCTAAAGTTAATAAAAATATAGCGTATTATAGTAGTAGTATCCAATGTAATACCATCATTTTGTGCTTTGAATATGAGACAGTTTTTTATCAAATTTTCTGCGCAACAAACAACCGTCTTTTGCTGGCAATTTTCGTTCAAGCGAACCAACAAAAATATACGTAATATACTCGAATGTCTTTAATAATTTATTATGTATTATTTCTAGTGATTTCGGGATATTATTAAATTCTTATATATCAACATATATATTTTGTCCAAGATCAAATTATATAAGAATTTTTTCCTTAAAACTAAACTTGTGTGAATGTTGTCTTGCAAATTGACAACTTGAATTTAATGTTTTGGAGGTAACCTAAATGTATATTCAAACATTTGTGTTGCGAAACATACTACGGCAGCGTAATTACTAGGTAAATAAATTAAGCGTAAATTGTCGTTAAAATCTCGTTATTTATTCATTTAAAATAAGCGATTTTAGAGCTAAAGAATAAAAAATAAATTAAAGGGTTTGTTATTTTCCCGATTGCGAATTAAATGAGGTTACTTTTTTACTGAAATTTAAAATATTTCATTATCGAAATTTATTGATATTTTAATTAGTAGTGATACTTAATTAATGTATGTTCGATTCCAATACAATTTAATTTCAACGATTGTGTTAATTATAATATGCAATTATATTTTTGGCAACTACCGTACCGCACAGTAATTATGTTATATAAACATGACAACTAAAGAATGTTAATATTTTATGCAGCATTAAATGGTTCTCACTTTTTATCGAACTGAACATGAGACCTTAGATACAGTCTCAGTCCTCACAAAAACTTGCGAAAGAAACTCAATAGTACATAATAATTAAAGTTAAATATTTCTTCAGTATTTAAGAAGCCTTGAGGAGATCATGAAATAGGCGAGTCACCTTTTTTTTATCTGTTATTTTCTATACTCTTCTTCTATGTACATATTACATAGCCTTAACTGATTACAGAATATCTGCCTAAACATGTAGAGAACTTAGAAATTATAAATAAACTAGAATTTCCCGCGGCTTCGCAGGCGTTCTAAAGACTGGAAACCAAATTCTTACTGAGTTGCGAGGTATCTCGCAAAACTAACGCCCGCCCTTCCCGTTTTTGCAACGTTTTTCATTGATTGTAGCGTGATGTAATATAGCCTCGATAAACGGACTATCTAACACAAAAGGAATTTTTCAAATCGAAGCAGTAGTTCCTGAGATTAGCGCGTTCAACCAAACAAAGAAACAAACAAACAAACACTTCAGCTTTATTATATTAGTATAAATTTATCATAAATACATATCTGACAATATAATCTTTAAAAAAATATATTATTACATCATAATGTTTTAGTTAACCTATTTTTCACCTCTTTTACTCTCTCATTATTATCAAAATTGCAAACACTTATCCAGATCATATACTTTATGTACCATATTTTACGGGACATTACAATTTACATTTTGTTAAAGTATCTGCATAACAACATCGGTAGCGATATAGGAGAAAATTGCGTAACTTATTTCAATCAAATCTGACAGCTCTTGTACTCTTTTCGTTGTTTTCTTCTTTTGTTCAATGAAGGTGCTCAGCGGGCGCATATTTTGAAACGTCCGACGATTTTCCCCTTTTATATGATCCCGTAAGTTATATTATTCATACCTTGTTGTCGCAATGATAAATTACTATTTTCTAAATTTAACTTCTACTTTCGCTTTTGTGTTTTTAATCTAAGGATTTAAGTTACCTATCCTCATTAAGTAGGAAGAAAATAAAGAAAATAATTTGCCAATATCTTTTTTAATAATATTGTAATCTTTATTACCAATCCAATGTTCTTCACATCAGGCGATCTAATTTTCTTTACATCTCTCATGTTTGGTATATAGATTCTTATTACCTACAAATGGGGCTTGTAGGTGACTAATTAGCGCTCTAGGGTAATAATTTAGGGCCGTAAGTAATTAAAAAAAACACTTCTTTCTTTCAAAAAGTTCGCGTACATCTAACCATCATACTGGCAATAGATATCATGCATTCAGCCCAATGACCAAAGAGGTCGCTTTGCTATTCAGCCTTGTCTTCGTGTGAGTATAATACTCGTAGTCATTAATTTTAAATATCGAAGGGCGAAGCTCAATTTCGATCTTGAAAAAAAAAATTATTCTTGTAATGCCGGTTTTTTTCTACTTACCTCACAATCGAGATGTAAAGCAGAATAGTTAGCTCGGGTGTAAGCATCAATTGCACCCTCGAACTATAGGCGCACGAGCGCAGCTGCAATTAATGCCTTACTGCCCTTTGCTACTAATCTACTATTAGATACTTCGTTGTCAAAAGTTAATTATAAAATACCTTCTACTGCGCATGAATATTGCCAACATCTAATTACTAAATACTTCAACTATCAAATTTAACGATTTTGCTAACCTAAATATAAAATTTAAATGCCTAATACAGCGTATAATTATGTAGGCTTGAGTTTCCTGTGACATATAATAATAAACTCAATTATTAGTTTATAAGCAACTTCCTTAGGTCATTAATTATTTATTACCTAATAAACTATTTATAATGGTAAATTTTCGGCAGAGGTTTGTATAGTACTAGTACAAACTTCAAAGACACCTAAAGATTTCCCTTGGGTCGTGTTAAGTTACCTCGCTCGATGTGTCAGTGCAAAACTAATGAATGATCGAGTTGACTAAACTTTTATTTTGCACGAAAAGTGTACACACTATACAGTGAACTGTTCTATTGGAACCGTTGGGATTTAGAGTTTGCGAGTTAGAGTTCAGAATGTATAACTGACAGAAATAAAAATGACATAGGTATAATTCGCGTCATGTAAAAAGAACGCTGGCTGTCAAGTTGCGCAGAGACGATTTATAGACCAATTTGGTGGTAAGACGCGGGGTGTGGGACGGCGAGACACGCGCCGCGTGCTTTTCGGCTCGCTATTGGTTTGTCAGTTTAAAATACCATCGCGCACACAAAAGTTATTAATTACGAAATGATTTTATATAAATAATAGTGAAAAAATATTTTTGACGTATATTGTTTTATAAAGAGAGAGTCTGATCATAATGCTGTTAATAATATAAAAAATATATTAAACGAATTAATTTATTTTTTTGTAAGTAGATTAAGCATTTTACACTAAATCAAACATATTTTATTAATTAATAGAATTCTATTTAATTACATTCTATCTAATATATTTTTCAATGTATGTACCTACCAATACTCAATATACATCGTGAGCAAAAGGCTAGTTCAAAAATAAAAGAATAGGCTTAGGAATTTCGTATGCGAATGTACCGATGCGCAAACACACCCCCCACCACTTTCTTCCAGCGTTCTTTTTACGTGACGCGAACTGTACTATCATTAAACGAATAAAAATTGTGAAAATGCCCCATTGGTCACTTTTATGACCGAGTGTTGTGTGTTCAAATCCGGTCTCGCACCTCTGATATTTTATGTGTAAACCTTTCAAACAAGTTTACCCCTTGTCTTACGCTGAAGGAAAACATCATGAGGAAAGCATGTCTGAAAAAACCTAGCAAGTTTTCCAAAAGAGATGTGAAGTCCACAAATCCGCAATAGGCCAGCGTAGTGGACTATGGTCTGATACCCCTCATATTGAAGAGGGGCCCGTCCCCAGCAGTGGGATGTTAAAAATAGCTGAATACATACATATATTGAATATACCTTATAAGGTATTTTTCGTAGTTTTTGTTTAATAGTTCCCGTAAATATCGAACTTTAGGTAGAATTTTTATTAATAATCATGTTTCATTTTAACCAATTCTTGTAAACGATTTAATAGTCTCATCACTAAATATGTACAAGGGTTTTTTGACTTGCATAGAATCTTTACACAAAAAAAATATTAAAGACTGTAGGGTGTAGAGCAATTGTTAAGATTTGTAAAATGAAATCAAAATATCCGGAGGCAATTAATACAAAGGTGTGGTTAGTCGTAAATCGTAGGTAATTAGGCCAACATGTGGACCAGCGTGTTCGTGACATGGAGAAAGGGTTTAAACGCTCTTTATAATATAAAGGGCATTTTGAAAACCATTTAGTAGCGTGGATGTTGAAAATTGCTTATCATAAGCGTTGTGCATGTTTGAAACTTTTTGGTTCCACACGTTTTATTTAGACATAACAAAGTTTAATTAATATTTTTATGTGTAAGTAGTATTTATTATACAGTGAAGTCTTCTTAAATTTAAACAGATTCAAGCTATCGTCATTTATCATTATCGATACGCCTGATTCATCGTCACTTTATCTCCTATATATGTGCTAGAATATGGACTTACAATGACTTGTTTAGATTAGGTAATTTTATTAGAAAGTAGCAATATTTCTAAGTACCGTCTTTGAAATACAAACACAGCATTCGAAGTTACACATTTCCTCAAATTGTGGATCTAAATTATTTTTAATAAATATTCAAGGATTGCAATAAAAATACCGAGGGAAATTACCATCGAGAAAAATAAGATGCGCTAGTTAAGTTAGTAAGTGCTAAAGTTAAAGAAATTATTTTTAAAGTAAAAAAAAAATATTGCTTTAAGTTGTCATGTGAAGTAAGAGCATAAAATATTTACACCTAAGAACGATGTACATAAAAGGGTCTTAAGAGTATGAGAGGGATTAATTTCTTTTGTTGAACCGAATAATGGGAACTTAGCAAGGCGTATTGAGCTCTATGTAAAAATGATTTTTCGGTACATTTATCACGTTGGTGCTTTTGTGTTTCAATTATGTATTATGTTACATTGTAATACTTGAAAATTTGCTATTTATCTGTGCTTTGATATATGTAACAATGTAAGAAGGTAATTTGACGTTTATTTTCCTTTGAAAATGAATAAACCTTAGCCTTATTATTTATTACTTAGAAATATAATAGAATGTATTAAGAATACAATATTATGATACAATTTAAATTTTAAATTCTTTATTATTTACATTAATTAAGTTTACTTATTATATACCTATAAGTAAGAAAATAGTTCTTATATTATCGTCACTTACTTCAAACATGGCTCGAACAAACACTTTCTTTAAAAGCTCAGACATGTGACTGTGAATTTTTTGAAGAAATATAAGTAAGTACTCCAACTTTTAATTATCTTTGACCTTTGATCTTCCTTTACTCCCCTCTTGTTTTTCATACCTTCTATATGTTATGTGTAGATATACGTACCATGTAATATATTTTCTTTCATTCATAACTTCTTTTTTACCTTCGGCTACACAAATGGAATGTTACGTTGAATAACCTACCTCCAAATAGTCCATTAAAATAAAAAATAATAATAATATCTAGATCAAATAAGAAGTTCTAGACATTACCGTTCTAGTGTTTAAACAAAGAACCATACTTAATGCTTCACATATACGTAGGTAGATATAAATTATATTATATCATATATTTTCTACTTTATTCTTATTCTGCTGAGACTTCTAAGAGATTAAATTATAAATATTGTATTCGTGTTCGTAGTTTATAACTAGATCACTGCGGTTCCTACCTACAATTATTTCCAAGTATAAAAGAGTTAAATTAAATAATAATGAGATTTTATAAGCAATGAATGAAAATAATATTTTTTTATGAAAAAAATATAGTTTGTGTTATACTTTTAGTAACTTTTTCTCCACCCTTTCTTTAGATAATCTAATCTTTAGATATGAAAAGATTATCTTTCTATAAAAAAATCAAATAAGTAATTAAAACTTACCTTTAAAGGTAAGCATAGATCTTACTTGTTACAAGCATCGCTTATACTGGTCTTTGCAACTCGCTGTTTAATAAATAAGTTTTGAGCTTATAGCGAACAGACAGACAGACAGACATGGCGAAGGATTTTGTTTTATAATTTATGAAGTGATTGTAATATGATACCTTAATTTAATAAGTTATTTTATTTGATTGTTTGTGTTGAATGTACCATTTTCTTTATATTTATCTAGTAACAATATTTTAAATATATAATAAGTCTTCTTAATCATCAAAACTGCTAATATATTATATTTATTTTTTATCTCTTGAATGTACTCAGTAGGTAATAACGTGATATCTCTGCTAACTGAAGACTTAATTGGCAATTAGTTTACTAAATTAATGAAAATAGCTCTAATGATTCTCTTTATTTAATTACAAGCAGATCTCGAGTTAGGTACTCGTTTTAAAGAAGTTTATTTTAAAGTTAAATCATTAATGTATTTCTTACGTAGTAAAAATAATAATAATGTACGGTACATAAATTATTCTTTTAAGCTACGTTCTTGAAAGTATTCCAATATTCTTAAGTAAGATTCCCATTATTTCTAAGATACAAGACTTAACTTTGCGAGTGCGAATCGTAAATTATTCATTTTCCTTATAGGGATACACATTGAACCAATCGATATATTATGTGGGTACTATATAATAAATTTAGTAAGTTTGTGGCTTCTTCCTTTTGTCTGTAATAAATAATGTATATGGTATTTATACAGTTTATTTATTTTATCAAATTCCCTGGAACTACTGACCTCGTTCTAAAAGTTAGTGAGGTACGACTAAAAGATTGCAATAATTCTTAAAGAAAATAGGCTCTTATATAACGACTAGCGCGACGTGCAATGAATTGTATGTGCTTTAAGTTGTAAGATGAAATTTAATACAAAACTATGACCATCGTAAGGCACCTTTGGAAAAAGCGAAGCGAGGGTAAGTAGCTTCTAACAAATATCTTATATATATATATATATATATATATATATATATATATATATATATATATATATATATATATATATTTTAAGAATTGAAAAATTGTCACCTACATATATATGAATATCTCTACCCAAAAACTATTTTACTACAAACATGCTAGAGTTTCAGTTTTGAACATTTCATTTAAACTTCATACGATATCAAAAGTTTGTTTCCCGGGGTATTGGGAGACAATTGTGCCTCAACTTTATAGCATTCAGTTGAGACTACAAAAGCGGTTAGTTTCACTTCTAATTTGATTAGTTTGTTATCGCTTTTCGTTACATCTCTCTTATAATATTATAAAACAAAGTCCTCCGGCGCATCTGTCTGTCTGTCTGTCACTTCACGATAAACTCAAATACCGAATAAGCACCGATTTTAATGCTGTTTTCACCAATGGATAAAGTGGTTTTCGATGAAGGTTATAGTAGGTATATAATTTTTTAAGTTCTTATATACAGGTTTCCAAAACTTATTAACTTATTAAAAATAGTATTAGGTATTTTAGTTATAACTTATGTATCATAGAAAGAGGATTAGTTGGAGGGTATAAAAATTTACGATATGACGAGGAATCGGATGAGATTAAGGTGAAAGAACTACACGTGCGGAACATAAAATTCATACTTTACTCACGAAAAGTAAAATTAGGGTCGTCATATGTAAGCAATGGAAATAAAATGCTCCAGATGCTATTTGTTCATTTTGTTTCGTATTTCTCATTTATATGTTATCTCAAAATTAAATAATAACAAATACTTTAGTTTATAATAAAATCTTAACTCTTAGTTATGGGTTGGTTATATGGCTTTATAAGTTTTTCCCTCGTCAATGAACGTAATTATTAATTATAGTATTAGCAAAGGATTTATGAAAATAATATTAAAAATAATACTTTTAGGTTATAATCTTAAAAATAATGGCTAAAATTTTTAACATGTTCCTAATTTATTTTGAAATTGACTAGATAATTAGAACACTACCGAGTATTTCCCACAAGCCTGATAAATTTTAATTATAGCTTAATTAAAATTGGTAGTGTAGATTAACAGCACTATCTGGGTATTTCATAATGTACAAATGTTAGCAAGTTTTTAATAACTACGTAAAATAATGTAATAAGTAATTTTAGTTATAGCAAAGGATGTACCGTCAACTATTCGAATTTATTACTATTTTTTGATTGAAAACATAATGTATTAGTAATTTGTTATTAATATATCGCACAACATTCAAAAGCGACTAATTCCGAGAAGAACGTGCAGAAAGGCAACATTATTTCCAATTATCATATTATTTAAAGCTAAAATACACTAAAGCCCCATGTTATAATTATCGATGTACCAATTGAGTAGGCGGGTGAAAATTAGAAGGTAAATCCAGAAAATAGTAGCGTTACAAATTAGTAATTCGTAAATATGTAAGCTATTTCCATTTCTATATACGAATTACATTAAAATACAATAGTAATTTAATATTAGCCAGATTCATCACTAATTGCTTTCGTATATTAGAGATTCCTTTCCAGCTCGTGTGGAATGTTATCTGTGCTGTGGATTAACTTTTTACTACTTAGACATATCTAAAGGGCTTTATATTTATTTATAGGTATTTAGATCAGTATTCAAAATAAGAACGAAAGCATTATTTGTCTTTGTTTCTAAATATAATCAATTAATAATTATAAACGTTAAAGTGAATTCAATATAAAATCCGTCTTCATCAGAATAGGCTTTTCATCTCTATAATGACTGAGTATAATCTCAAGAAGTGTAAAAATATTTACTTTTAATGTAAACAACACATAAAATTTTGATAAGTAACTACAGCTTTAATTTAAATATACATGTATGAAATATAAACATTTAATTTACATAAAATTACGGCACAGTTAAAAATTGCAAAGTAACTGGTCTTTATTACATGAATAAACATGACTAAGCTATCATTTGCATTTAAAGTACGTTTTTATATAGTAAAGACTGGCTTGTTATGTGATTGTACGTATATTTTCTTATAAGAAACCTGTTTCTTATGTGATACATAGGAACAGGATTCGTGATTTAGGTTTAGGAACGCTAAACCAGTCTATCCAGACTGCACTGGTTATAAGTTATTCCTGTTGCTATAAGTGGCTTACACCTACGCTTGATTTTGTATATAGATTATATTTAATTATTATTTACTAAAATCGTTTTTCAATAATACAGATTGAAGACGCAGTTACACTTAAATGTGATTGTTATTTTTAAAATACACACAAGATTGCCTTGTGGCTCCACTTACGTATTTTATTTATAAATAGCTTAGTATATATTTATGTACACCACAACCTCGCTTCACTCAATCATAGGTATAAATAATTATTGTCATTGGTGATGCTAGCTCGCTAACGGCGTTGAAAGAACGCTAGGAAAACGAAGTAGTGAGAAACGTAGAACGTAGTGAACCCACTGCGGGTTCAAATCCTTCTTAATGATTCTTCTTTTAAGACGGTGAAGACAAGATTGTGAGAAACCATACTGAATGTGAGAACCAAGCAAGTTTTCAAAAGACATGTAAAGTCCGCCAACTCGCCATTACTGTAGGGAAATATGTCCTAATCCGCCTCGTAATCACGTGTCCAGCAGTGAGAAGTCAAAAATGTCTGATTACAATTATTCTAGACGTATCAGTATTTTTAGGAACAAATATATTTATTGAGTAACACATTGATCACCACTATCAACTATGCCAATATGATATGCATACCTTTTTTTATGAATTTTGATTATGTAAAAAAGTATAAATATGTCTTAAAAGATATCCGCGTTAAATTTAAATTTTGTGTACGTTTCTAACGATAATTAACCGACACAACAAACAAATAACAAATAAATCGTTTATTTTGATTCGTTACTTCAAACAGGCGGAAAAATTTGATTACGTCACATCATAAAAATACACAGTGTGTTTCAAAATAATATCCGTTTACTTATTCAAGCTTACATTGAATACTTCGTTAGGTATCTAGTGAATAAATAATTAGAACGGCTTTACTTACTCTAGTTTATAATCAACCTTCATTTGAACGTCCTTTGACGGAAGCTCGATACTAATTGCTCTACAGATATCTGACAAAGAATTATTTGCCTGCTCACGTGTAAACACGTAATACGATGGGTAGGGAGGGTAGACCTATTACTGATTTGTAAAGCATGAATTCTATTCGTTAGGATATGACATGTAGAAACTGGGCCAATTCTCTTTTTAGCATTTTTCTTTTCTTAATAAATTTTTTCATAGATGTCACAAACACTTTAAGCATTCAATTTCTCTTAAAATTTAGTTATTTAAATATTATAATGATATTGATGGACTCGTAATCTATACAGATATATAAAATTGTTTGTAATGTTGAAAAACTTTGTACTATGCTACTATGCTTATTGCTTAAGCATAAATAATGGTATATGCGTTACATAAAAGAAAAACACAATTTATATTTCATTGGTTTGTTTGTTTCTTCCGACTAATCTTCTAAACTTCTGGACCGACTTAAACGGGACATTCACTGACTAACAGTTATTTTTCTTTTTAATAATGTATTAAAATTAAAAAAAATTTTTTGCACAAAAACCGAAAAAAACTGTAGTGAGAATTATAAAATAAACTGAGCCATCTTAAATTATTAAAGAGAGACATATTTTTAGAAGTTGTGAAGTCGAGATTAAAATTTTCCATCGTTTTGTGTTTGCTCCGAAATGTTTGTGCAGATATTTTTAAAGAGTA
This sequence comes from Boloria selene, assembly GCA_905231865.2. Taxonomy (NCBI): domain Eukaryota; kingdom Metazoa; phylum Arthropoda; class Insecta; order Lepidoptera; family Nymphalidae; genus Boloria; species Boloria selene. The sequence continues at coordinate 9,349,018 of HG993133.1, forward strand.
GCATTTTGGTAAATGCAGAGTAGATGAGTTTACATTTCACAAGGTAGAATCTCGTTCTATTCGTGCTTGGTTTTTGAATAATAAATGGAGCGGCAGTTAGGTGACACGTGGGTGGCAACCCACATTGCACAGGGACATGTATTTAATTTATCAGGTACATATAAAGTGACTTTTCATTTGATTTTATCTATGACAATACCTAGTAATTAAATATTGCACTTAAATTAACTGTTTCAGTCCCTGAAGTTTATGGAATTTTCTCGATAAAAGGTAAATTTTTCTCATGAATGCGATAAAAAGTGTAGGACAAATTATCTATCATTATCTATCGTATTTTGCATAAACATTGAGTTTAAATTGGAAACGTGAAAAGTGAAATCTTACGTAGTCAAGTAGTGTAAGAAATTGATTACAGGTTTTTATCTCTAACATAATAATTATTAAGCTTTTCTAAAACTAACTTTGACTTTTGTTCTAAAACGCTATTTTAAATAAGAGGTTTAAAATATAAAAATTAGGTTAACTTTAAATCTTACCTTGACACTGCGTGTCTTTTGTAATAAATAGCAGAAAAGCAGCGATTGTTGCGAATCTCCAACGACGCCGCCCCATTTTGTTCTGCTTCATTCACCTTAACATTGATAAATTTCGTGAGAGTTTCTTATTCATAGAAATGTTCAAATTGTTAAAGTCCACTGAATTATTTTATATTCCATTTTTGGCACAAGTCATTTCTAAATCCGTCGGCTCTACATCTGAAACAAAATATACATTTATTAAATTCAAGAATATTTAATTTTTTTATATAATATAATTAAAACCATAACGCGCCTATTTGGTGAAAGTTTAGTTTACATAAATCTCTAAGGCCCAATTTCACCAATGATGTCTTTATCCAAGAATAACTATACCAGGTATAAAATTATTCGCTGCATTTACTCTTAGAATAACTCGTAGTACGTTTCACCGCTTTGTAAAGACAAAATGTTAATCCTAGTATAACTATTCTTAGATTAATGTTTTTTTTTTACCTGTGGCACATTGAATGAGAATTGAATGTAAATGCAGTCAAATTAAATAGACTTGTCATTATCTCAGTACAGTATAGCATAACAGGACATTTTTAATTTAGTCGTCACTTTGAACTTATGTCAATGTGTCAGTGCTATTTTTCTAGTTAATTTCGTTTTGTTTACTATGTGTTTTTTAAAAAATTATAATAAATTAAATAATAATAAATTTAATTAATAATTAATTTAATTTAATAATAAATTGTATGCTGCTGCTTTAGATAAACGAAATCTAATCATGAAATCCTTTTCATCGTAGTTGCAAAAATGCTCATTTCTTTCTTTAAACCACCTTGGACGTCTCAAAATAAAATAGTTATCTTCACTATCGCTTTCACTGTCCGATAAAATTCTTCTCAAACGCTGCATTTTAATAATATTTTCTCCTAATTACAATTCAATGAGCAAAAATATGAATCAACAGTTTACTGACATAAAATTTGACACCATTTTGATTTTATCTGAGGAATAAGCCGGTTATTCTTTCAAAATTGGCGGTATAAGAGTTACTCTCGTATAGCTTTATTATACTCAGGATAAGTAGTTGGTGAAATGAAAGCATGGTTATCTTAGAGTAAATAACAGCTTTATCCTAGGAATAAAAGTTATTCTACTTTGGTGAAATCGGGCCTAAGATTACATAATGATGTTTTCTACACGCAAATACATATAAATAATAGATATTTTGATTTTTTCCATCTAATGACATAAAATGTCTTATGTCTAGTATATTCAAAACATATATACTTTATATCGTAGTAAGTATATAACAGGGAAGGCAATTATCAGTTTTTATTAGAGTTAAGTTAAGCTGAATGCGAGACTCGATGCCATCTGTTTTTTGCCACCACGCTAATTATGAAGTCGAGGGATGAATGGAAATACTTTGATGACTTTTTATCTGTATAAAGAAAAAGACTCTCAATAAAAAGCACGGAGAATTCATAGATCAAAAATTATTTGTATCAGTTCATGTATGTATACGTTTATTTTCCAGTGATTTAGGAAAAAATCGTAGTTTCATAGGAAGAAAATATAAAATTAAGAAGTTCATTTTTTACATTTGTGTCCTTTAGGTATAAGACCTAAGAAATAAGTAAATCATCATTACAAATAGCATGAAATTTGAAAATGAATTACTAAGTAGGGAGTCCCAAAAATGGAAGAAAAATGGGTTTTCTAATAAGAATGGTAGGTATATTATAGTAAACCAATAAATTGAAGTATGTATATCTTTATACCATATACGTAATAATTTTACAATTTAAAAGAATAGGGAAATATAACTTAATCATTGTTACTATATATTTTCATACAATTCTTATCTGTGATCAATAAATTTAAAATTGGGTAAAGTAAGTAGAGCGCAACGAGCTGTCGACAGGGTAAAACTTGGTGGTCTTTGTAACTGATGATGTATTCAAAAGATTCTCAAAGTATTGAAATAGTAGTTTCAGGTTCGTGTAGATTTGATTTAACACAATGCAATTTGTGCTAAATAGAGAAATCATTTATTTAAACTTTAAATATGTAGGTACTTAATTCATGTATATTTTTATTATATATTTAATATGATTAAATAAAAATGTTTAGATTTTTTCTATTGTGTTTTTGGTAATGAACTTGGTAAACCTAAAATATTTCTCGTAAAATATGACCCGCAAAGGTTGAATAATTACATGTACATATTTTGTTACAGGAGCAGTGTGACTTTACGTTGAGGGAATTTCCATAAATGTAGATGGATGTTCTATGTGCTATTCCATGGGACTGACTCATCATTTTCCTCAGATATAATGTGATTATTAATTAGTATGGATTGTTAATTAGAGTAAAGTCTTTAAGTAACATTTTTTGATTATTTTGAAAATATTAGATATATATATACTTAACTAAATTTTTGAAAATTTGTAGGAGAATCTTAATTTCCAAAAATAAAAGATCAATCTACTCTCAATATATCAAAAAAACTTTGATCGGACAATCAAAATAATAGAAGTAATAGAATTTGTTAATATATAATATCTAAAAATAGATCAACAGGAAATATTTATCCGACGAATGTATATAAAATATTACTTACGAAAAGTGAACATTCATACGGAAAGATTTTTTGGAATCCAAAGCAAAACAAACAAAAATATGAGGCTCTGAATAACATTCGGAAAAGTTATAAAAAAACTTCTGAAAGCTTCGTGCAAATCTAACTATCTTCCACGTATGCCTATAAACTAAATATATTGAACTTTAGTAAACAATATTGGAAAAAATCTGATAAATTCTGTTATATTTTATGCAAAAATTTATAAATCGTTGTTTGCATCAGTATAAACTAGATTTTGAATAGTGCTTTTATTAACACAATACCTAGCCATTGTTCGATTTTTTTTCTTAGTATTGTTGAAAAAAAAAATATTTTTCGGCCTAAACGTTCTTTCCACTTAAAGTGCTAAAAACTTAAAATAATCAACATGTTTTGCAAATAATTTTAGCGTGCTTTCTTGCTGTATTTAACGTATCTATTGTCCTTCACTACAAACGTAGATATTGTATCAAAGGACTGTTTGTGAATTCTGTTACTGATACGAGACAATGTCAGGCACATACTCCACCATATTAAAACAGTTAACAACGAGAATATTAAAGGGCTTAGACTTAAATTGAATTGAATAATAGAAATCTAATTCAAATCAATTTTATTGTTTAACGCTTCAGACCAGGCCAGTTGTACACATATTATTTTAAATGAAATTTTGTACACAGATAGTCTTGAGCCTGAGAAAGGACATAGGCTACTTTTCAAGGAAAAATGAGAGCTGTAAGTGGTTGAAATAGAGGATGAAAGTTTGTGTGGAAATCACGTCATTTTTAAAGCTAGGTGAGTCTCTACAAGGTAGAAGGTACATAAAAAAAACTTTATGGTCATTTAAATACACATTTAAAAATATTTGTTTCTAAACAGTTATAAAATTACATCTCGTCAGAGTCTATAGATTATGTAAAGAAACATGTCGATCGTTTATTTAGGTTCTACGTAAGAGCGCGTAGTGAAACGTGACGCGCACTACGTCAGCTCGTGAAAGCGCGTTCCGGCTCGCCGCGCAGTTTCTAGCTAATGCTGTAGCTGTATCGTATTGTACAAACCTTTTCAAGGTTGAATACAAGTGTTTAATGTTTTATAACTCTTAAATATTACATCTATTCGCAATTTATTACTGTAATTGTTTTGCGTTAAGAATAACGAAGCGTGAAATCGACACACGTTGTGATTTACTGTTTGTTCTATTAATTATATTTTATATTTATTCAAAGATAGCAATTGTCTCGCTTCTTTTATATTAGAACACCATTTTGTAGTGACCCTACTTCCAGCGCCAGGGGTCGCGGGTAAGAGTCCCGCTGTGGGTATTCATTTGTTCATGGAGAGTGTTTGTACTCCAGTCATGGTTTTTCATGGGTTTATATTTATTATATGTATGTATTTAGAGGTAAATATGCGTAGTTTATCTGGTATCCGTAATACAAGCCTTGTAGCAAACCACGCAACTATAGATGGTGTTGTGTGTAATAATGTCCCAACATATCTATATTTATTATCATCTATTATTTCCATATAAAATTCACTATAAAGATTGTTAGGTTTTTTGTCATGTAGCAATAAGTTTTTCATCGACACCTAATAAGTATTTTATAAGATAATATGATATTTTCCTTCAATTTAGTTTTAATGTTAAAAATAATAGTTGAATATATTCACTTCTGTCTAAAGATGATTTTATAAATACAAAAAAACGTAATAACTCTGAAGAAGAATTTTCATGAGACAAGCTAACGAAAATCTTAGCATTTTTTTAAAAAATCTAGTATTGATACAATAATTTTGTATTTATCCTACTAATCTATGCACATATTGCGATTTTGATCAAAGATAATTGCATAAAGTAATTTCTCTCAGCATTTGATATTGTCTCCAATGCGCAATGCGTATGAAAAGTAATAATGTTAGGAAAATACAATATTTCCTCCACAAAGGCTTATCAAACATATTGTGAACGTAAAACTGGCATGTAATAACTAAATAAAATTATTAATGCATAAAATAGACATGTTTATGTTTGTGGCTCCCTTCACATTAATTATTCACACCACCCTTGAACATGTTTCATTTAATATTACACGATAAGCAAGAGTTGCTTTTGTTATAAAGCGATGTTTGTCGAAATATCAATGTCTGTTTCTTTGATCGTTCTAATCATTAGTCAACGAAAATTATAGCGTCATATTCTTGCTTCGTTTGAGTTTGAGTCTTTGCAACAGTGGGTACATTAAAAGCATAGTTATTTACACGTTGTACAAATATATTGTACGTTGTAGAAACAACATTTTATTTACTTTCCCTCCTTTGTTTGTCGACCATTTTTTATCAGCAGCCAATAGGTATTGACGCACTTTAGTGTTTTCAATAAACATATGAAAAAGCTGCCAAATATTGAATTTAATAAATTATTATTTTCTTATTATAACTTTATTATTACTTCTTTAAATAATTCATTCTTCGAAGCGATCCAAGTCATTACACTTTTGTTTTATTCGCATTCCTTCGACTAGAAAACTTCTTTCCTCATTACCTCCAGTCAATCATATATTGACAGTTATTGTCACATTATTCGTATCGTATACGAGTATAGCAGGATTAGGCAAGTTCAATCGTTATTACAAATAGAAAGCTAAAACATATGGAAATGGCTTATCTTAAAGCGCTATCATTAATGGTCGAAACATGTCATAGATATTCGAATATTTTCAGAAGGTCGATATAAAGCTATATCTATTTTTAAACTAGTATACCACCTAGAAGGAATTTCGTATCAAGTATCGTACAAAATAAAATTAAATGTACTATATCATTACTTTGTTATTTATTACAGAATTTACAAATTATTAAATAAACAACCCTTTTTACTTAAAAAAGTGAAATTCAATCAAATCAAAATATTTTATTCAGCATAAAAATTGTTACAATTTCTTACTGAACGTCATGACTCATGAGTCTACCACCAGTTCGGAAAGAAGAAACCTCTGACCTGAGAAGAACTGGCGAAAGAAACTCAGCGGGACTAATATTTTTTTTTTTTATCTTAATCTCATTCTTTCTTTTTTAAATTAAATTGCATATTAACAATAATTCTATATGTTGAAATAGCCTGGCGGCGATCACATCATTCCCAAGGCGTACTGTCATATGATATGTTATAATGCAACTCTCTAAATCTTAAAAATTTCAACCGAAATAAATTAGAGACCATCAAAAAATTTGAATGCCTATATTCTAATCTTAAAACAAGAGTAGAAAACAATTTGCGCTATATTTAAAAAAAGTAATCAATAATATTTATCTTTAAGTTAAATTTTATTTGAATCGAGTGGTTTCTAAATCAGAACACGGCAATTACAGTATACAACAAAAACAAATAGAACGAGTGAACTGATTTTATTGCGGCTTTTATTCAATTATATATTTCAAATAAACAATATTAGTTCTGTTTTTGAACAAGCTTTTATTTTTCAACATACTATTAATATTTTACTGAATAACTTTAACCTCTAATGACTAGAGAGCTCACTAAAGATATGGGATAAAATTGACACTCTGAAGTATATAGGGGATATGGAAAACGGATTAGAAATAAGTAGAAAGTTTTTATTCATCTTCTCATAGAGGATTGGAGTCATATTGGAATTGATTTGCATATATGGACATCAAACTGAAAATTTGAACGCGCTTCTGTTGGTTTTACAAGCGAGCGTTTATTACCATTGTGCTACCACCGTTTTTTTCGTGTTTTAATTAAGTAACTATTTCAAATAACAAAACTTAGCATTCACATGTTTCTAAATCACGTTTATTATATATATTTCATATAATATGTTTTCTTCTTTTTTACATTAATTCTTTTATGTATGTAAGAGTAGGTATGCTTCACCAACTATCTAGGTAAACGTATAATTTGTACGTCGTTATAGAATTATTATTGTATCACACATTTTGCTTCTGAATATAATTTTGATTACATTAGTGTTATATATTTACATAACACTTTGCCTCTTTTCACAATTTTATTATTATTATTTTTTATAATGCCTTTCTTGTTACGAAATTTTATACATATTTTACAGTGTGCGTTGATTATGTAAACATTACTCCATTAGATTATTTATGATCATATTAATAATTATTACTACCTATTTGTTTACTACCAGTGATACTCGCTCCTCTTAGTTTCGTTTCCTAGGTACATTTTAACGGTATGAAAAATATACGCTGCAATAAAAAATATTCTACATGTTGACCCGGATAATTAATAATGATTATCATCCCAAACTTCAAAATGTTCCACTGGTTTTCTTGTGATGCATTTCCAGATAGACATACAGTATTTTGTTATATTTATAGATGGACTAGCATTTCCCGCGGCTTTGCACGTGTTGTAAAGACCGGTAACCAAATTCTTGCTGAGTCGCGCGGTACGGTACCTCGCAGAACTAACGCCTGCCGTTCTCGCTTTTGTAACATTTTTCATTGATGCTCCGCTCCTATTGGTCGTAGCGTAAAGTAATATAGCGTATAACCTTACTCGATAAACGGACTATCCAACACAAAAAGATTTTTTTAATTCGGACCAGTGGTTTCTGAGATTAGCGCGTTCAACCAAACAAACAAACAAACTCCTCAGCTTTAAGTATAGATTATGAAATCTCGAGCTTTTATTTACAGTTTACAGAACTTCACTGATTCTAGTATATATTTTATTAAAATTAAATATACAGGTATTTAGTCGAATTTTGTTGTGGTTGCGCTGGTTAGCGTTTTCATCTTATAGTTTTTAGTGAGGGAAAATATCTCATCTCTGAGAAAACCATGCTAGACGTTGAAACGCAAGGAAGGTGAGTCGTCTGTTGTTAATAAGTAGCGACTGTGGCTTGACTATAGTTAAAGTCCCTATCGATTAATCATATGTACATTGTACATACATCATATAAGAAGGCAGTGGCAGTGGTGGCCTGACCCCAATGGTAACGCGCAATGATGCGGGTTCAAATCCGGGTCTCGCACCTCTGATATTTTCATCTGCGAATAATTTCCAACATAATTACCACTAGCCTTACGTTGACATATGAGTAATATCATCATGAGTAAACCTACATGTCTGAGAGAACCTAACAAGTTTTCGAAAGACGTGTGAAGTCGGCCAACCCGCACTAGGCCAGCGTGGTGGACTATGACCTGATCCCTATTGAAGGGACTATTGAAGGGAGGCCCGAACCCAGCAGTGGGACGTTAAAAAAGGCTGAATAGATACATACATAATTTATGTATATGAAAGAAAATTTTATAATCCTAGCTTACTCAATGAAAGTAAAGACAAGCTTACACAAATCTTTAATTGGTAAGCAATTGCATTACACAATAAAAGTATTGCATGCAGTTAACGCAAGTGTGTAGAAGCAGATTTAAATTGCGACTATTGTGGTGATTATGAAACGTTCTCACGGCCGATGTATTGTCATGTGTGGTAGCTTTAACTCTACTAATATTCAATTTGACTTTTTGCCTTGCTATAATATGCCATTATCCTTAGTCAATGTAAATGGATTTCTGATTTAACATGTTTAACAATGTTATTGTGAAATACTAGAGATTTGTCCAGGCATTGCTTAAATAGCCCCCCCCCCCCCCCCTCCGTTTGTTGACCTTGTCGTGGTGGGAGAGGGCTCATTAGCGACTAGCGACAGCGTGTGGCAGCCGACCGGCGTGAAATCAAGAAACGCGCAAGAGGGGCCCACTTCGTCTGGCGGAGTATGATGCGGGTTGCTCCTGGACTGTGGAGCAACCGTCTTGGTTATGTGGTCTGCCTAGGCAGACCAGCCGGGCCGTCAATGCGTCGCAGTAGAATGCGTAAGCGTTCCTGCATGGCCCCATTAAGACGGGAGAGTTTTAGTGGGTAGTACTGGCTTAAATACTTTAAGCCAGTACTACCCACTAAAACTTTACCTTAACTTACTTTAAGCTGGTGAGTTTCACATAACCACCTGGTGGCATGCGTCAATGCATTTCCAAACGAAAAAAAAGGCATCGCGTTCATGCGTCCCTATTTGCCTGAAGGTAGTTTATGTATTATGTGGGTACATACATACTACAATTAATAGAAATCCTTCTATCTTCTTTAGGGTAAAGGTCACATACATAAATACATGCAAACTTCAAGCTTATAATTAAAGGATACATTGATAACTTTTAAAGTATCTTTGAATGAAACTTATTTCGATATCCATTGCTTTGAATATTATTTTTAATACAATAGTAGCTTATTCTGCTTTCGCTCAGAGCTTATACTCATGCTTTCATCTGTACTTTTTGTAATATCCCGCAGGACTTATTTTATGTTCAAAGATAAAAATATAGCTATATTTTTACTACTCTACGGTCATAAAATATCAACAATAACTATCTCTATAAAAATTATTTTGAACAAAAGCAAATTAAGCATTAGTTGCAATACTAGTGTTTGCCTACAGATGCGTTCACTCAGTTTATTTTCATATGGCCATTCTTGAGGTTCGTAGCATAAGATTGTAAATTTAGCTGTATACATTACCTCAATAGATAAGCTATAAGAAGATTTTTTTCTGTTCTTTCTGTTTTAATATTGACCCAAAAATTTGAGACTCCTATTAAAAGTATCAATCCAAATTATTTTATAATTAAAACGCAAATATTAATACGTACATATTAATTCTGTTACTTTTATAGTACAATTTAAAAACCTAAAAGAAAGCAAAGAAATGATCCAGTCTAAGCCGTCGTTAGTCTAGAAATGGAACAAAGAGTTCTTAATGTCTTTTATGTCGTATTGTCGAATAGATGGAATTATTGTGGTCGCTATGAACGCAATTAGTATGGGCTATTAGTGCTGTGAAGGTGTTTGTACTTAGTTGTTTCGAGGCCAGAAACTCTTGGACACATGTCAGGCCTAAATAATCGTGACTACATGACATAAATATTTAACTGCTGACCTCCTTATAGAAATCTTATGTTATAATTGTTATTGGAACGATAAAATATAATTTTCACATACGTGTGAATAGATTTTTTAAGGTTAGCATGAAACAGTTTCTTTATTTTATTAAGGTTATTTCATTTACGTTTCAATGTTAGTAGCATTTTATTAATCGATTTTTTTTGTTATTACGTTCCGTGTTTTTTTTTAACATTTAGTAATATTTTGATAAATCTTAATACGAAAACGCGCATCAACATTTATTTTTGTACTTAATCTTTCAAACACTTACAACAAGTTAGAATACAATGGATACAAAATTCGATATCTCGAAATAATATCATGAATGAAATGGGACTTCATTTATCAGTGACGTGTCATAGTGAAAAATGTTTGCCACATTTATCGTATTTTCCATGAAAAGTGGAAATTGTCGTGAAAAATATGTAATAGCTGTCAACAGCTTGAAGTATAAATTTTTGTTATGTCAATAACCAATCGACAAATGAAAAATTGTAGTTAACAACCAATGAAATTAACACACTGCTCGGGTTCGCCCTACGTATTTTTCTAATTGCCAAACGATTAAAGATATTTTTTTCTATTTTGCTTTCGAAAATATTAGATATTCAATACGTTGCCTGATGTGATTACATATGATTCTAAATACAAATAATTATGACACTAAGCACATTTTTTTGTGATTTATAAACTCACTCTACCATATTTCTTTCTAAAGGAAATTGGTTCGAATAGGAAAGCCAGTGAAATGCATGTTACATTCTTTCAAATTGCTATTTCAAATAAAGTTAGACTTTAAAACGAAAAACAATTTTAATGACCTAATAAAGAGGTAAATTAAGGTAGACTTACAAAGTTTCTACATACTAATCATTTTCATGAGCTATTAAATATGACTTAGCCCATATACACAACGTCGTAGAAGAAAATTGAGAAAAACTCAACATTACCGTGACATACAGAGCAGAAACTGTATCTTTTACCGTCATTAGAACCTAGCATGAAATGTATCTACTCGTTTCAATGAACACGAGTGCGGGTAATTGGAGCGTAATGAATTTTATCGGTTTAAGTAACTCGAGCTATTATTTCATAGTAAATACCTATGGTATTGCTTTGGAACAAATCTTTTTTACTTTTTTTTTAATAAATATGTTGGGAAATTTTTACACACAGTGCCATCTAGTTCCGTGGTAAGCTACGAAGGAAGCTTGTGTTATGGATACTAGATAATTGATATACTACATATTATATAAGTTTAAATATATATACATAATATAAATATGAGTGCCCCCGGCGGGACTCGAACCCGCGATCGCCGTGCTGGCGTAAGAAAGTAGGATCACTACAAACTGCGCCAAACGTGTTGTCTTTGATTTTATTTCTTAAATTAAATTGCAAAAATATACGTATATTTCTTATTTAAATGTTAAATTAAAAAATAATTTGGTAGTCTCTTTTGCTCGTTGTTCGACAAAGCAATTTGTCACAAATCAGCATCGCTTGGTTGAACAAACTTGAATTTCAATCATTAATACAAAGTTTTCTTATAATAAGCCTTTACTAAGTAAATTTTGTTAAAGTCAATAATTCTCTTATATAAATATTCCTTTAACGAATAAAATTCGCAAAATTAATAAAGTTTATGTCTGGGCTTTGTTACTATAATTTTCGTCTTTTTCTGAAATGTTGGACGTATCACAATATTATACTTCTATATTATGTAAGGATCAATAATAAATATAATATTTTATAGATCGTAACAAAATTTTTAAAATTCCACTGTAGAATTAGTCCCAGCTTTCTGCAGCGGAATTGATTTCCGAGCTGGTGGTAACTTCCTGACAGACGGTTTATACAAACAATTGAATAAAGTCAATTAAAGCAGTCTAATTAAATAAAGCGAAATCTCTCTATAATATTAGGAATATTTTTTAAAAATATTATTCTCAATTTTCGTAGCAATGTTTATAGTTGTAGCAAAGAGTTTGTAGTTACTATATATAGCCCCAGTTTTAAATGAAAAAAAACGTAACAAGCTCGATTGTACCTGTATAAAAACTATATGATTAAAATAAATAAGTGAACAATTTTGTAATACAAAATCCGTTGCCCGTATGCCAACAAGCAAATATATAGAAAATTTAATTAAAACTGAGTACTTTTAAGTTTTATTAAAATTTTCAATCTGTTTCATGAAAATAATTGACAATAAATATGCTTCAATATGATTTTATAAATGGTATTTTCGGATTTTGTCACGGATTTATTTGGATTTTTGGTTCCCGACGTTTCGAATGCATTACAGCAATCATGGTCACGGAAAAGACCAGGTCCGGTGACTATGATTGCTGGTTTTTAAGTTTTTTAAGTTTCATTTATAATGTTAAATATTCGCGTAAACCTAAGAAAGTATTCAAATCAAAATCAAATCAAAATATTCTTTATTCAAATAGACTTTTACAAGCTCTTTTGAATCGTCATTTTTACATTAATAAAATTAAATGTCAGTCTGTAAGTCTGTGAGTAAGCTACCACCGGCTCGGAAAGCTGTTCTGCTGAGAAGAACCGGCGAGAAACTCAACAGTTGCTCTTTTCAAAAATATTTTGGTAACAATATTGTATTACAATTTATCTATTTATCCTACGTGAGACACAACCAGTCACTAATCCCACACATTTACATCTACTAGGTATTCCGTGATGGTGTAATAAGCCTTATTCAGTAGCGTATTTTTAATTTTAGATTTAAATTGCTTCAAAGGCAAGATTAGTATTGACTGTGGAATTTTATTATACATGCGTACACCTTGCCCCATAAATGACCTATTTACTTTTTGTAGGCGAAAACTGGGTGTTACAAGTTTATTCTTATTTCTTGTATTTATACCGTGTTTGTCGCAGTGCCTTAAGTAGCTATTAACGTTTTGACGAACAAACATGATGTTACAATATATATATTGCGCAGCAACCGTAAGTATACCTATTTCTTTAAAAAGTTCGCGGAGAGTATCCCGAGCGCTCATGTTATAAATAGCCCGAATGGCTCTTTTTTGAATTATAAATATTGATTTAATATCCGCTGCATTACCCCACAACAAAATACCGTACGATAAAATGCTATGGAAATAGCTAAAGTAAACAAGTCTGGCAGTATCAACGTCCGTTAGCTGCCTGACTTTTCTAACAGCGAAAACAGCTGAGCTCAGTTTACTCGCAAGAGACGAGAGATGGGGACCCCATTGCAGACCCGAATCTAAAGTCAATCCCAAGAAGACCGTGGAATCTACCGTATTTAACATGTCGTTATTAAGATACAAATTGAAATTCTGCCTTTTTACATTAGGTAATAAAAACTGCATATATTTTGTCTTCTTGGCATTTAAAGCCAGATTATTGATGTTAAACCAGTGAAGTATATGCGATAATGCACTATTTACTTCGTCGTAATTATTTAACTTTCTATCAACTTTAAAAATTAAGGAGGTATCATCCGCAAAGAGTACAGTATCACACAATTTATCGGCATAAAACGGAAGATCATTAATATAAACTAAAAACAAAAACGGACCCAGGATAGATCCCTGCGGAACACCCATTCTAAGACGAGAACCAGAAGAATTGACGTTATTTACCGCGACCTTCTGAACCCTATCAGTAAGATAAGAAGCAAGTAGATCGAGAGCAATACCACGAACACCGTAATGTGCAAATTTAAGTAAAAGAGTTTCATGTTCCACACAATCAAAAGCTTTAGATAAATCACAGAAAACTCCAATTGCGTTCTGTGATTTTTCCCAAGCGTCATAAATATGTCTAAGAAGCGCAATCCCCGCATCAGCTGTAGACTTGCCTTTAGTGAAACCATACTGTTTACTATGTAAAATATTATTTGTGTTAAAATGAATTATAAGTTGACTTAAAATAAGTTTTTCAAAGATTTTACTCATACATGGCAATATAGAAATAGGTCTATAGTTGCCAGGATCATTTTTTTTCCCATTTTTGAAAAGAGGTATTATTTTACTAATTTTCATTAGATCAGGGAATATTCCAGTATCTATGCATTTATTGAAAATAAGAGACAATTGTGGTGCAATGTTTGTTATTATTGTATTAAGTAATTTAACAGACATGCCCCATAAATCACCAGTTTTTTTAAGATTGATAGTTTTAAATATTTTAATTATTTCATCCGCATCTACATAAGAAAATTTAAATTGGTGATCACAGTGAGGAGTATGACTTTTCAAAGAAATTAATGCATCTGTAGGAGAAGATTTTAAAGAAGATGTGACCTTTTCAGGGATTTTCGTAAAATAACTTTCAAATGAACTTGCAACATCTTCATTGGAACTCACTGTAGCATTATTAATTAACAGTTGGACAGGTTCACTAGCGGGCTTTGATCTTCCAGTCGTACGAGTAATCACGTCCCAAGTGGCTTTAATTTTATTATCAGAATTTAAAATTTTATTTCTTATGTATATAGACTTAGCCTGCTGACAAACATTTTTAAAAATTTTAGAGTAAGCTCTTACCCGACTATGGAAACTTGGGTCATGATTCCACTGCTTCATACTATATAATTCATACAATTTATCTCTACTTCGGTATATACCGACTGTCGCCCAGTCGCTAAATTTCTCTAAATTAATATTATTTTAGTTAAAATATACTCTAAGCTCTATTATCTATATTTTATATAATATATTTATTAGAACGATATTTTATGATTACTACGTAACTATATACGTCATAAGAGGCAGGAAGGGCGATTGCGCTGATATGGTCATGTAACGCGCAGGGATAAACTACACATGACATGACGAGTAATGGAAATAGACGAGGGCAAGAGAGGTAGAGGTCCCGCCAACAACCTGGACTAGAACCAATTCCAAAGATATGATGATTGTCGGCCTAACGCTAACAATGACTTAAGATCGTAAAAAGTGCCAATCATGAATCAGGAGGGCAGACCCCAAATAGGGAATGATGATGTTAGGTAAAATCAAAATCATATTTTTGTGAAGCAATTTATTACTCTAACGAATGAAAAAATAATAGCTCAGAAATATATTTTAATTAAGTTATAAACTTTATTTGTATATAGAGTATGAAGGTCGATCAGTTTAAGTTATGACACGAGAGTGTGGTATGTTTGCCGCATTCCACTTTGCTATTAGTAATAGGTTTACACGGGACAAACAAGGCAAATAACCTACACATAACTATTACTTATATTTACTACCTATAACTCTATTGAATAATGAAAGATCTTATTATGCTATGAACAAGTACATATATTCTGAATAACGTATATTACTACATATTACAAAATAAAGACTTTCGCCGCATCTGTCTGTCTGTATGTCTGTTCGCGATAAACTCAAAAACTACTGCACAGATTTTCATGCCGTTTTCACCAATAGATAGAATGGTTTTCGAGAATTGTTTTAGTGTATAATTTGTCAAGTTTTTTATACATTTACAAGTGGAACCCGCGGCCTTGCTCGCGCTAAAGTTATGAATAGACAAATATAATTCTAACTATTCTCTATGTCTTTGTCGTTAGATTAGAGTGTTGAGAGGTCATTAGGCTAAAATGAAGAGAGTTTTTAAAGGTGATCATATTAAAACTAGAAAAGGCAGTATTTGCGCAGTGGGAACAGGCTCGCTTGAGAAACGGAGTGAAGCGGGTTCATTTGGTGCGTCTCTGGCTTGACCCTCGTATTGAAGTGGTTGTGTCAGCTGTGGGCAGGTAAAAAGCGAGACAAATAAATAAAATACCTTTATCATATGCCAGCGCTTATATTGAAACCTATGTACAAACAGTACTAATTAATTTTCATATGTATGATTACTATGGCTATATCTTTATTACTCGTATACCGACCAGACCTTAATTTTGATGTTATTGTCCTTACAAACAGCTCGTCAATTATCCATGACCTAAAATAACATCAATATTGCTGTAAAGCTATATAAATAGTTGTTTGATACTTCTTAAATATATTTGATCAAGGTTTTTTGGTATAATGATGTTTACCTTAAAAATGTAATGTAAGTTTGAAGAATAACGGCACGATATTACACTTACAAAAACAATTAGTAATTAATAAAATTACTTTACAATTTGTTTATTATTTTATCATCCTCGATATACAATTTAAATACCTAAACTAATAATATTTCTATTTAAAACGTACTTAGAGCGAGAAAAGCAATGGTAAATTGGTATTTCTTATAATATAAAATTTCACTTTTATTCGTTTAATTACGAGTATAAGGTGAAGAGGTATTTTATTGTCTATTTGAACGCGCTAATTTGTAGTAAGATTGGAATCATTCTTTTCGTAATTTATTATGTATGGAGTTGCACGTTACCTATGAATATTGTTTGGATTATAGCAATACATACGCCTTTTAAACATTAAACATGTAAAAGTACATAGGCAGCGCAGAGATGAATTTTATAAAACATTACAATATCATATTAATATAATCTATACTAATATTATAAAGAAGTAAAGTTTGTTTATTTGTTAAATTGTAAGGGGTAATCTTGGGATCTACTGAACCGATTTTAAAAATTCTTTCACCAATAGAAAGCCACATTATTGCTGAGTGTCATAGGTTATATAAAAAACTGAAAAATAAAAAGGCATTTACGTGGTAGTCCGTTTTGCAAAGTGAATTGGAGAAAAAACGGTCGAATGAAAGCGTTTCTTACGAACGCTGTCTTAACTATGAAAGATATATTTTTGAGTTCTAGAGAAAAGATGTAGAGCTTGAAAATGCCTAAAAAAAGTCAACGACAGCATATGTCTAACTTTTATATTTAAGTTACAAAAAGTAGTTTTTTTAATATTAGTATAGATAATGTAATTTTTAATTTTTAATATTAATAAAATAATTTAAATTATTTAAACACTCTGTACTAAAAAAGGATTATTAACATTATGCCCAACGGAGTGGGCACGGGTCAGCTAGTGTTTAATAAAACATTAAATAACTCCCCTTAACCCATCTCCATATCTCGTATACAACAAAATCTAATTTTCCATAGACTAACAGGTAGTATATACTTATATAATTAATTATATGGCGCACTAAGTGCTATATAATGGCAAACAACGCAAGTCCACATGCAATTTGACAATAGGTAGGTAGATTTTGAATGGAAAATGGAAATATACGGTAAGAAGGGATTTGTTGAAGAAAAGCCCCTTACTGTACGCCGAGGGATGTACAAGCTTGATGGAAAATCGATTCTATAATAAGGAATATTACATATTATACAGATGAAATACGTTACGACGAAATACGTATTGCTATGTTTTTTTTTGTGAAATACACAAATATATAAATAGAGAGATCGCAAGTAATTGCTCTATGCCTATGGCTATTTTACATAACATGCTGACATTAACATAAATAAAAGTAAATAATTGATTTCAAAACCATACAACATATGATTGTGTTATAGCTTACAAAATATATTCATCTCTATTGCTTTCTATTTCTGTTCTCTTAATGCCAGACATGACTTTCTGGAATGTTACAAACTAAGGTAATAGTTCATTTCAGTATTGAACTAGATTTTACCATATAAGTAAGTTATTTTGATATACGGAACAGCTGTGACCTCATACAAGTTTGGAAAACTTGTTCAAGATATACGATAAAGATAGATTTATACTAGTTTCACCTTGGATGTTTACTTTATACATACGTATAGCGAAACTTCCGGTGTAACTTCCGCTTCCGAATTAAGCCAGTAATGTTTACTTATTATAGTTAAGAAAATCTTTTAATTTCCGGTAAATATCGTGATTGAGTTTAAATCTATACATATAATAAAACTGTAGAAAAGTCGTTTTTGTACATCAAAAAAAATTACAAAAAAAATAGCCAGGGTGTTAAAGGATAAACAATAGAACCCATTTCCAGCATTTTTAGAATTTTTGTCTGTTTGTCTGTTTGTCGGTTTGTCTGTTTATTTATCCGGGCATCACGTAAAATGTACGAAAGCAATGTAGATAACTTTTATACACAACGATTGAACGTAACTTGAAGTAACATTTAGTTTTTGTTTCATTGCAATCGGTTCAGTCTATCAAAAGATATTTGAGTTTAAAGTGAAGAAGTAGAGAAATTCCAGAAGTAAAATTAGGGTTATGTGCATTTGGTCTCACAACTTCACGTAACTTTTATACACAACAATATGTGCGTAAATTGAAGTAACATTAAGGTTTTTGTTTCATCGTAATCAGTTCACCACTTATAAAAAATGTAAATTAATAAAAAAAAATAGTGTTTCCGAAGTAAAATATTAAAACAGTGCCATCTACGAGTATTCGAACTTAGACGGTACTATAACTAGAGATCAACTGCGTGCAGTATTGTTCGATAGATAAGAAGATAAGCGCTTCGCACTAAAAAATACTAATTAAGTTCCGACATCCACGCGAACGAAGTTGCGGGCACAGCTAGTTTTATAATATTATCTTTCTTATGAACCTAATTCTGACCTAAAATGAATCAAAAGCTAGACCTGTCTAATCGTAAACAGTGTGTTATTATTTACTCACATAGTAAGTTAATATTCGGAACTTTTGGCTCAGTTTGTATTGATCTTACTTGCTACACCAGCGACTGCGAGTTCGAGTCCCGCTTACATTTATTGAGCACAAATGTATGTGCTCCAGTCATGGGTGTTTATATTTACATTATGTATTTATTTAAAGTTAAGTATATAGTATATCAACTATCTGGCATCCGTAACACAAGCCTAGTAGCTTAACACACACAGAACTAGATAGCGCTGTAACACACACACATATATATACAGAGCGCTATGTTCCAACATATAATATATTTATTTTATTTATTCATCAAATATAATGTTAACATTTTTATTATAATTTGAATGTAGTAATTGACCAAAATTATACGTAACGTTTCAAAACAAATATAGTTATACAAAAAAACATTACAAATACATAAATTCTTCATTCCATCCTATTTAACAAACATGTGATTACTCTAAGTTACAAAAACATCTATTAAGCTGACTAACGCAATGGATAATACGATTACTCAACTAGTATCGGGCACGATGAGGTCGGTGCAATTCACAACCTTGCTTCCCCACCTTCCTCCCCCCTCCTCCCATACCTCCCCGACACTTTCACTCTTGGCCTTCCTTGAGTATTTTGGACTTTAAATATATTATAATAATTAATGATGAATGAGAACATATTTTCCATCTAATCGTATATTTGTATATAACACACGTCATAACGTATCATGTGTAGGTTTATACGACATTAGGTATAATTTCACTCATTATAACATTAACTAACTTCACGAAAAAGTAAGTGTTAATCTAGAACAAATTAATATGTCCATATTATGTGCACTGAGTTTTACTAAAAATTAATTGGTTTAGTAAAGAAAAAAGTGCGATATTCGAAATATAGTTTCTTGGCTTTAAATACAAAGTAATTAATACTAGGTAAACGTAACATATACTATATTATAATCACAAAAAAATTGACTGTAACAAAAAAGTGTTGTTGTTTTTGCTACTCATATACATGTACAGGTGTGTACGGTGTGTTTATATATAGAATGTTATGCTCAATTTAAGGTGCCATCAGATGGATGTGTTTACACAAAACCTGTGTCCAGGTCTAAATTCCGTAAACCGGTTTTAATTTGCAGTGAGACGGAAGAGTTCGAGTTAAATATCACTTGATCACCTTCCAAAGTAGGATCCACCTCATACGTAGTTACCTACTTTAATATATATTATATTACCTGTTTTGACCATATTTTGCATAATGTTAATTTTAATGAAGTATATTCATTCATATTAAGTTTTTGTATAGCTGTTAAGATATACATTTCTGCCATATGTTCGCAAGTAAATTACCGCAGCGTGCTTATTTGGCTGAAATTATAATATTATTTATCTTAATTAACCGCCTTCTGGCGAAGTCGGGTAAAAACATAACAATAACAAGATCAATAAATATACACCCAAATAAAGGCAATAACTTTAATAGTTCATACATAATATCGTAATTTAAACAAAATCTTGCAAGTTTAGTGATTTCATTAATTGTCGATTATTTTCATTGTTTGTATAATTAATGGTTAATTATTGGTAATTAAGTATTCATTCGAATATTTATATTGAACAACGCCTTTTGTTAATTAGACAAGTCCGCAGCGTTAATTTGATAAACGTCAGTTTGCATAATTGCGGTCATTCTAATAGGAACATTGTGAGCTGTGACGTCACAGCTCCCACACCAATAGGGTAGTGTCCACTAAGAATAAATCGCATGGACGACAGTTTCTAATGATTAATCATGAGTTAGAGATCACAAAAAACAATCTTATTTATTAAAATAAACACGGATTATTAATATTTTTACAAAATAAATTCAGCTAAAGTAGACATTTTTATCATGTGACAGTAAACACCAATCAGAATTCGTTACGTCACGTCGTACGAGACGCCATTTTTGTTTTGATATTTTCGTAGAGTTCAGTAGGTTGTTTGTAAAAGTTTTCGTTTAAACATATCTCTTGTCGAATTAATACAGTTATTCGTAATTATATCTTCAGAAACAAGTACAGTTTACCATAGAACAAGGATTTAACAAAGCAAACAGTAGCAATTTGCCCAAAATCGATGTGGTTATGCTTGGCAAATTTTTCGCAACAAATAATGAGTTTTGTTTATCGGAATTCCGCAATGTTAAAACCTTGATGTAAGTATACACAAGCATAAAAAGTATATTATTAGTTTAAACAAATTTATTTCACTTCTGTAGATAACATCCGTTTGTTTTGATGTACGTATTATTCGCTCTGTGCGAAGCCGGTGGTGGGGAGAAACTGATTTACCGTCAGCGCTACCCGTGGCTATATCCGATACTACGGGGGGCTGTTTTTATGTTTCGAGTTAGCTAAATATACAAGTGAATTGTTATTTAAAATTTATTTAAATAAAATAACATAAAATGAGTCACAAAAGTTGTTGTGTTGTAAGTTGTAAGAATACAGGTAGAAAAAGTGCTTGTCATTTTTATAAATTTCCAACAGCAAGTTGGAAAATAAATCAGAGGAAAAAATGGATAGCCGCTGTTAGGAGACAAAAGTAAGTAGAATCATAACCTTACTATCCGTAATAATAAAAATCTTGAAAGGAGTAAAACTTAAAAAAATAGTAAGTTTAGAAAATGCTAGGAAATATTATTATTAATTTAAAAAAAATTTTTTTTAAACATTTTTAAATTTAGCATAATTATATATTAAAAAATAAGATTGAATTTTTTTATTATAAACTTTTCATTAATTATTTAAGATTCATTTACTCTTTGCCACTTATAATATTAAACAAAAAGATTATCCATACCAATGATCATAAATTTTAAATATTAAATATTAAAATCTAAAAATAAAAATGATAAATTTAATCGATTAACAATTTTTCCCAGCTTTATTATTGAATTGTAATATGTTAATTTTAGTTAGCAAACATAATCTATTTTTTTTGTACTCAAAAACAATCAGCACTTTTAATTTGTAGAATTTTGAAACATAAAATATTTTGGTAATTTCGTTTAATCTAAATTTGCTATTAAAAAAAAATAATTGAATGTTTATTCAAGTTTTCTTATAATTTTAATTTTAAAAAAAACTTTTTCTATTTTCTTTTTATTTGATTTCAGTCTGATTTCAGTTAACCTACCTTTATGTGTGCTAACTTCTATGCTACTTTTTCGGTATTAACTATACTTACATTTTATTTTTTAATGCACAAGAACACTTTACATTAACAAATATTTATTATAAATATTCCCTTTAATTAAAAAAGCATTTTTTTATTTATCATTCGATATTATTATTACTGACAGCCATTCAATACTTAGTAAAATATATTACAATAGCCCCCTGTAGTTCAAACGTACCATGGCGCTGAAGTCGCGCACAGAGCGAATAAGTAACAAATAATTGAACTGATTTTTAAGTTAGATTTGCGAAATATAAACAAGTGTCAATAGCTAAACTTGATTTCAGGCTTCGCGCTTCATATGATGATGACGCCGTCAGACCAGTTATGTGCAGCTTAAGCGTGAAGGCAATTCGTGCATAGTAATACATTATATAAGAAAGCTAGTGAAAAATATAATGCCCAAATGCAGCTTCAAATGTATTTAACACGAAAAAAAAAGTGTTTGTTTTGTGTGGCTGACCCAGATTTCATTAAAAATAAAAAAGTTGAAATATTAAGTGTTCCATTCAATCTTGAATATAATGTTATGTGTTTATTATAATAAATATGACATTAAACAAGATTTTAAATCAGAATACTAAAACAACTGAACTCAAATATCATAGTATTTACATAAAGTACTATTACAAAAAATTCTTGACAAATATTGATTCTGTAAACTTAAATACATAGCTTCACCAGCTTTTAATTTAGACATTCATTATGTCAATACTTACATCAAAATGATCTTCACAAAAATACATTCGGGAAACTGTAGACAAACTATTAGGATTATCTCTCCTTGCAAGTTTTAGCCACTTCTGCCGTATTTTTTTATTGTTCGGAACGTATATAAATAGCTTGTTTGGCGTTTTTATACTTGTGCTTTTACACTGGGGTACTGCACAGTATTTGTAATATGAGAAATTCATTTTTTATTAAAGAAAACAAAATTATAGTAACAAGTGTCATACACAAGCCCCTATTGTTTTGTTTGGTATCAAACGACGTGACGTCATTCAAGACGCCATGACAGTACGGAGCGTTTTCAAGATAATTTGAAATTGTTTTTTAAAAATGCAAAATACTAAATGTAAATGATGGATGTTTTTAAAATAAAATGATTTTTTATGTTAAATAGGTGCTAATGTTCACTATAAACCAATTTTTCAAATTTAGTCAACTAGCCTATTTGCTAAATGCTAATGTCTCTCATTCGAATAACGAACCCCTTGTTTAAAGTCAGACGAATTATTGTTTCGAGCAACTGTGACTGCGGAATGGAATTGAATAGTAGAAATACAAAAGCTAATTTTATCTAATCGATCTTAATTTAGTACAAAGTAAGTAATTATTTTCTTTGTAAGACGAAAATATAAAAAATAATAAATTACTAAAACTAGATTACTACAGCTTTTGTAATAAATCCATATCACATTGATATAAGAACTAGCCACTCGCCCTCGCTCGGCTCGGGTTCGTCCATAGATACGTTTTAACGTATAGTATAGATTCTTCAGAAATTTGATATTTTCTCGCAAAAAGGTTGTGTTTAACGCGTTGACCCGGATATGATCATACCAACTTTTATAAAAATCTGCCCGAAAGTTTTTTATTATGTATTCACAGACAGAGAGACAGACATTATCAAAGCTATGTATTCAGCTCTATATAGAGCTGAATACATAGCTTAATAATTATTATTTAGATAAGATTTACCAACAAGCTTCCTAAATAACAACGAAGAAGATATGAAAGCTGAATAACAAAACAGTTTGAGAAACCTTTGTAAAGTGCTGACATGTGGTATCCCCTTTGTTCTAAGTGAAACGTATCTCAGGAAATAAGCCGAGGTTGTTATGATAAGAGTTTTGATCAGTTGTGTGTCTTACAGAATAGCCACCGTTGGGATTTAACTTCCTTTATACAAGTTAAACAAGGTATGCTTACAATTTCATGGAATGAGCTTGAATAAAGAACCTTTTTAGTTATGATATATAAAGGTATGAGTATGTTTGTGATATATACATGTTTGTTTTAATGTACAAAACAACTTATGGTGATAATAAGCTGGTATTTGACTCCCCTTATATTTTAGACCATTTAAAAGTTTAATCGTCATTTGCCGTCACTGAAGTATAAGTTTTAACTTAACTTTGGTTCATTAGCATTATCAGATAAACTTTATTACTTCTATACCGATTTCCTGGAAGATATCCAAGTAAAGTAGTTTCATCGTGAGATACACACTTTAAAGTATCATAAAAGAACAGGTAAGCCTTTTACAAAATTTAAGATGTTTGATTAAACTTAACAAATTAAAGTTTTAAATTACTTTTATTTATATAAGGATCCTCAACAAAGAATACGCACGTTCCATTTAAAAATACATAAAGTAATTATAAAATACATAATATGTGCTCCTTCAATTAATTATTATAGGAGACCACAGCTTGCTTATTTATCTAATGTAACTAAATAAATAAAAAGTATCAAGCATAATAAAATATCAATAGTTACTTACAAATACGTCGATAATCGAATTTTTGTAAAAACTTTGCATACATCAATTTTTATTTTATTGAAAATGTACAATAAAATGAATAGGTAGGTATTAAATTTGGTGATTTATTTTATTTTATGTTTTGAACATTCTACCACTGTGGGTAGAAAGCAATTATACTTAAAGTGATATTTGAATCGTAAACATAGAGTTAGTGGGTTACTTTTTTATTAATTTACAAACAAAAGAACACATAAATATACTTTATGCATAAGACGATTAATCTTCCATCTTCTTACTATTGACTTCAGTAGATAAGAAACAGTGAATGATAATTCACGAACGTAATAGTTTTAAGTGCGAAACGTTTTATTCTGTTTTTGCTGTATTGCAACCGTGCCAGTATTAATGACAACTAGTTCACCTCCTTGCGACACTCTGGTCTATTAACGTGCTCAATGATTAATACATTTATAAGAATTTTGTTAGGATTTTTTATTTATACTTCTTATTAATTATTTATTTTACTATATGACAGTAATTAATATAATATTTCGTAATGAAAATTGCTGGTCATAATATTATATTTAAGCGCATTAAACATAATAATTAACGATGTAAAAACTAAAATGTTAGACCTTACCAAAAACAAAGCCAAATACCTATGTATCTTATACGTAGTTCAGGCATTATTACTAAAATATTATATAAACAAATTTAAAGTACCCATATCGTCTAATTCATCGCATTATTCATTTCACTATTCAATGGGAAAAGGGAGAGTTATGTGCAATTATTGAACGTAAGAAAAATCATAGCAAAAGCTATTATGTCAATACTTTCAATTTCTTAGCACAAGTCGGCCTCGCACCACGCCTTGCCTCGCCACTCACATACCAAACATGGTCGTGATCACAAACAGGTTTGCCAACTGCTATGCGCAAAATGTACTTTATTTGTAACCTCATTATATATTATATTGCTTCAATGTTCTTTTTAGAACTGGAATATTTCAGGTTACACTCAAACAAATAATTGATTGCTAATTAACGAATTGATAGAAAAAAAATAGTTGCCGTAATTATCTTAATAATTAAAAATTGTTAGTTATTATACGTAATATCTCGCATGGTAAGCGAGGTAAAGATAAATTGAAGGCAAGTAAGTCATTGACCGTTTCATTGTACACTTAAAGTCTTTGTCACATTTTGTCACAAGTTCTGCAGCAGGGAGAATATAGGGAGAGCTTCTTTTACAACATAACATTGTCATTCTTCTATGATGTACCTTCCAGTCCAGTTCCAGTCAGTTCCTACCCCATTTTAAAAGATTAAGATACACATTTATTCCCTTCTAACTAGATTATTCAATATTAGAAATCTATTGAGAATATTGAAAACCAATAGAATGAAAGTAGTAAACTACATACACGATACATATCTAAGTAGACAAAATATTTCAGCCCTGCATATGGATTGAACTCAATATCTCTAAGTTTGAGGGTAAGCTCGCCGTAACAAAAATTGATACCTACTCGAAAGTGAAACAAATGTATGTAAAATATATTACAAAAGAATTCATCTTCTAAACTCAAACTCTCCACACATTTTAATGATCGAGTGTCAGAAAAAACGTGTACTAAAAAGGAATTGGGTCAGTCTCTTATTTGAAGGACACCAATAACGTGCTTGAGTCTGAAGCGAGGAAACGTGATCAACGGTCATAAGTTTTTAAATTGTATCTCTGTAGTGAAGTACTATTGTCAGATACTTAAAGCTTTTGTTTGAAATTGTAATTGGATATATGTAGAGACGGAACGTGCTTAAGATATCGATAGGTTAGTTAGTGAACTTTCTGTCGGATTTGTAAAGTTACTCGTAAGTAGCCGAAGGCCAGAGGGTTGAGACGGCGCCCTATTGTTAAGCCTATGTTGTCTGTCCATCTAATGGGTAGTAGTGTAATGGGTAGTTTATTGTAGAACTATAATGTAGAAAAGATTAGTAAGTACCTACCCACTTTCTAAAGGAAATATTCTTAATTAGTTAATTTTTGTCCTTAATTTTGGTTCAGACTAATTTCATTCTAATATAGAACTATAACTAAATATTGTAAATAACTAAAATATTTTGCACATCAAAACTTATCGAACAATCTTATATAGCCATAAAGAAAAATCTCCTATAAACTAAACATCATCTTGATATTGGGATTCCCTTTAAATAAGATATGAAAAGGATACGACCACGATAACTTTTTTGGCATGGCTGAACCCATGAGTCACGCTGTTGGAAGAACTTATTACGCGGCTTTAATCGAAAAAGCTAGTTTGAGTCATTTATATTTTTTTAGAGACAGCCTTCAGATAAGGAATCCTAATATTTTATAAAATTATACTGAATCATATAATTTATTGGTTTAAAATTAAATGGCCAACGTTAATTTTTAATAGCTGTATTCTGTCATTTTGGTATACATTTAGTTTTTTTGTTGATTATATTTTGCTTATATCTTTGCTACAACCGAAAAAGATTAGATGATCAATCAATCAATTCATTGTAACTATTGGCCCAGCGGCTGATAGTCGGACATAATCATGTCGATATCATTGTTCAAACAACTGATTACATTTTTTTGTTATCAAAGTTTTTGAAAAGAGCAACTGTTGAGTTTCTCGCCAGTTTTTGTCAGCAGAACAGCTTTTCGAGCCGGTAGCGGTACGAGTATACTCACAGACTTATAAACTAACATTAATTTTAATAATGTAAAAATGACGAATCAAAAGAGCTTATAAAAACCTATTTGAATAAAGAATATTTTGATTTGATTCATGACAACACTAAAGCTCTAACTTTAACACTAACTCTAATCTCACTTACAAAAAAAAGATGATAAAACAGAGGTGAAAAGGGTCCTAAAATGTTTACCTTTTACTATTATATATACATGTAATACATAGGACTGTATACACACTACACACACATATATATATATACATATACACTAATTTATAGGTATATAGACGCGAATTAGCTGTCATCTACAGTGTAGTACTCCGGTCACGTTTAAAAGGCCTGCTAAAATTAGTTCAGTCACCTGTTTTATTTTACTTTCATGCTGGGACC
The DNA here is from genome assembly GCA_905231865.2 of Boloria selene. Taxonomy (NCBI): domain Eukaryota; kingdom Metazoa; phylum Arthropoda; class Insecta; order Lepidoptera; family Nymphalidae; genus Boloria; species Boloria selene. Next base: position 9,376,587 of record HG993133.1, read on the forward strand.
CATTATTTCGAAATTCAAACATACGAAGTGACACTTCAATTTCATAGTATCTATAAGTCACATGCACGGAATACCTATACATATTTAATATCTAGATTGAAAATTATTTAATGTTGAAACAATGTTCCATTATAATGATTAATAAAAATAAATATAAAGAGGGCCTTAGAAGCCCTTAAATGGTATTATATGTAACATGAATATCTTGTAAGCTGAAAATAGCAACGGTAAAACATTTTAAATAACGATATACTCGTAAGTTAGAAGAGTTATCAAAACTCGCAGCTTTCGTCACATTTTACTCGCAGATAGTTAATGTTATAAGGAGTAATTTAGGCTAATGTTATTTTAGAAATTTTGTTTAGTTTAACTAGCGGAACCCGCAGCTTCACTCGGGCTAAATCTAGGGACGTACCCGAGCGAAGCGAGGGCGAATCGCTAGTATTTAACATTAAGATACAATTACGATATTAATAGAATAATGAATACATAATTCTAAATAATTTCAAGTATCCTAGATAAAAACGTGACCTTTAAACACTTGTATCGATGAAATAGCGGAAGAATTTCAATATCTAGCGTCCTTTCCCGGGATTGACGCAAAAAGTACAAAATAAGATATTTTGTGCCGACGACGGAAGCCTTGTCACGTACGATGAGGACATATTATATAATATTCGCTCACAAAGGTTGCGTAAGTACTTGAACTTTTCGGATCTGTATTTTTGTAAGGAAATTAGCTATGGCGCAGAATCTTCAGTTCATTATTAAGCTTGTTCTCTAACCATGACTTTGTCCTATTTTTATATATACTAATTGTCTGAATGACACAAGATTAGTTATCATAAAATATTCTACTCTTTTACTTAATTTTATATTAAAACATGTTTAATTTGTTTATTAATCGTTCACATTTGCATGCATTGCACACGTATAGTGTAACCTATGACATTTAATTGCCCAGTTGATTAATTTTCCATAGTGTTATTATATGGTAAAGTTATAAAAAGACGTGTTAGTAGCGAGATAAAGCTAATGGCCGGTCTAATAAATATTAAAACCGTAAGCTACTTGTAACCTTTTTTTTCAGGATTCTTGATAGAATATTCTGGTCGCTACATCGCGATTTTTTCTTGTTTTTTCATTATGCACGTACGTACAGAGCGTTTAAATTTAAATACATAAATGTGAAAGTAGTTTTACGAGTTTGCTCATATATTGTGCACGTATGTTCGAGTATATTATATATTACATACATCTCTCTCTATATATTGTTATATACGAGTAATATTATTTACACACATTAGACATCAATAAAGGAAGTATTGTCATGAAGTCAGGATAAAGCTATTGACATTTGTTCATATTATTACTGATGTAAATAAGAACATATAAAAAACTTATTATTATCACACTTTTCACCTAAAACTACAGATTCTTTCTAACTTTAAGCTTATTTCACCATATAGATGTCGTAACATTCATATCGAGTCTAACCATTATGTATCAGAATAAGGAGTTTTGTTCACTGGAATCACTACAACAGAACAAGAAAACTAAGTGACTAAAACGTATATCATTTTAGTACTCATACATGCTTAAAGGTTTATCAATTTTTATATCGAATAGCATTGTACATCTCCGTTCATCTTGAATTCGATGCACCATCGTAAACTCGATATGCATGCACAACAATTCAAATGCAAAGGTATTGTTAAGAATTCCGTTTGTGAATATCACCCCGTGTAGAATAGATCATGTTTGTGACATAAAATCGAAAGCTTTTGATATATTTAATAACAGACATTATTATCGCTTTAAAGGTTTTTAAAATTTTTGTCTGTCTGTCTGTGACCGTATCCCGAGAAACCCACTGGACGGATTTTAATAAATCTTGGTATGATGATAACTGGTTACCCGAGTCAATACATAGGATACTTTTTACTGCGAGAAAATATCTCATTTTTGAGAAATCTCAACTAGCAGTTAAAAGTCGTCTATAAAACATCATCACGGTATGTGAAATCTATTTTGTTTCCGGTCTTTAGAACGCGGGCGGAGCCGCGGGAAATGATAGTAATATTATATTTCAGTTTCGAGGCATTTAAGTTTGTGAAAAAGCAGTTACGCCAGTAGAGAATGTCATGTAACTCTTAGAAACGTAAGATAAAAATATTTTTAAAATAGTCTACTCTAAAAACCTTATATAATAAATAATAATATAACGTAAGCATACAAATTAACTACTTTTTACAATATGCTTATATAAACAGAATTTTTAACATATCTGTCTTTTAGTTAGTCCCGCAACTTAGCTAGATCATATGACAAACAAAATAATATAACAGACCATTTAATTATTCTGTGTTACCAAATCGAGAGCAAAATAATAAATAGTTTCGTTATGTTTAAGTTTTTAACTCATACGTAATTAATCTCGAAATATAACATTGCCACATTTTGTATTATATTGTACCAAAAATTGCAATAATTATGCAATTTGTTGCGATCTGCCGTTTCAACACGTTTTCCGCTATTGTTTCTAGCGGTAAATGTGCGGCATAGTTCACATTGCTTACTCATTTCTAATTTGTATACACGAATTGTATTCGTTTTTGGATAATTTTATAGTAAAAAAATTATAGTACAAATGTTATTTTATATCATAAACTATTAGGTATATAGGTACTATATACATATATTATTAAATTCAATTGAATCATTAGAAATTCACTATTACTTATTAACTATTATATGTAAAAATCGAAGGAATTTGACGAATAATGTTATGGACTTGATTATATTTCTTCTTTTGGGAAATTAAAAATATGCTAAACATTTTTTAATTTTTTATTTTATAGTCTACATTTTTAATATCTTTCTTTTAACAGACATACATACTACGTGTACAAGGAATTTATATTTTTAACGTTCTTTACTCAAAGTACTAAAAAAATAATAATAAAAGTAAGCAAAAGCTGCATACGTCCGCACTATGGCTCTGCTACATTCCTGAGCGGTCGAGCTGTCGCATTCCTGTCGTGCCGTCCCGCCTTATGGCCGCTATTTTATAAAAACTTCACGCGTGCCGTGAAATTACTTTGTGCTTCAATTTTTCAATACTTTAATTAACTTTTGATTTTATCAAAGAACATTATATTATATTTTGTATTTAATATTTTCTTTGGGGGCATTGTGTGTGTGAAAATATCAGAAAAATGCTTTAAAAACAATAAAATGAACGAATTTAAAATAAATGAGTCAAAATTAATTTTGTAAATTTCACAAAAAAAAAAGAATTTTTCATCAAAACACAGTGGCAAGGGGTAGGGAGGGTGTACAAAAACTTATAGACTTACTACTTTCGAGAATTAGCGTGCCTCCAAAAGAAAGGCATGACGGCATAGCTGATATTAAAAAAAATGTAGAGATACGAGTACGAGTATTTACTAGAGATTTGAACGTAATTAATTTTCTAATTCTACGATCAATCTTACTTCATCTTAAGAGTTAATTAATCTAATGTATCGCTGTTGTTTTTCTTTGATTCGTATTTCAGATAAAAATAGCTTTTTCGTTTCCTCCTTTAATAGACGGGCAAGATTAATGAAAATTCCTTTTGTTTTCGGAATTCGCTTTGGAATATTTACTGTAATTTTACTATGTACATTTATTATAACTACCTTAGTGTCGAAATTTATTATTGAAATTTGAGGTTTTCTCCGTGAATCAGCAAAATTTGCCTTTTTATATAATATATATTTTTAATCAGATTTTTTTATATATATGGTTCGATATTACTGTAAATAAAAAATTTCATCGTATTTGTTTGTTATAATAAAAAAAAATAGATACCTCAAATGTCGGATATATTATAATGTCGGAACTAATTCACATTACTTTAAAACTTAATTATATTAAATAGTCTTTTCTTTTAAATATTAACCTCGTTAAGTTTTTTAAATAATGTAATAAAGGCCAAGGTTTGTTTTCATTTAACATATATATTCAGTGGTAGAGGCCAAAAGTTGTAGACCAGTATTTTCATCTCTACCCACTTCTACTCGCAGCCTTGCACGCACATATACCATTTACTTCAAAACCAATGACCGTGAATGAATCATTCAAAAAAAACATTTTCTTTAAATTAATACTTTGTCTTTGTTAAATCTTACTTTGTTTAAAACTTTATACAATTTCAGAATTCCACAGTTAGATATTAACATTCTAATTCCTTTAGGTCTCAGGAGTAGTTTGGCATTCTATTAGAAACTAACTACTAACTATCTAGAAAGGGTTCAATACATACATAAAATAAATAACATCTAGTTATCTTATTACAATCGAAGATATTTCGCCAAGTTAGGTAATTTTCCATCACATTTACGCACATCAAAGAAAATCCTCATAATTATAAGTACAAATTAAATCCATAAATGAACATGATTATAAAGATATGAAAAATTATTTCGGAGAAAGTTAACGAACAGGTTAGAAAGCATTTATTAGCATCTATTGATATTTGCATTAGAAATCTGCTAAACATAACTGTTACTTTCTCACATACAACGCATTGTGGGGATTTTTCTTTCCATTATTTAAGATACTTAGATTTTTTCCTAAATAACTTAGTTAAAATAAAAACTAATATAAGTCATATTTTACATATTCATATTTACATACTGACATAATCACTATCTTCTGAGCTGTAACATTTTTACACAATTGTTCAAATATAAAAAACGTGTAGTACTAAATAAAAAAAACTATAATAATTAAATTATAATAAAACTAAAAGCAGTGAGATAATAATAATATTATGTTTGCATAAATTAAGTTTGATCAGAAATGATTATTTCAAAGACATAAATCACTCTAATGGGTTTCCTAAAAAGGTCAACTGTAAATATTAAACTATTCCCCAAGAGGTTCACCTCGGGCGATTTCAAGTCGGTCTAGCGTTGCGTAGCCTATAAAATCATTTAACATTTTCGTCACGCCCTTTAAACATCTATTTCTGTCATTCAATGAAAAAAAGTAAAAAATATATGAATCGGAATACTGATGCCTTTTGAAGTTAGTTCAGATTGACGTATGCGTAGAATTATTATTTCAACCGCAAACTATAAACTTATAAATAAGCTTAGAAAGTTCACTACGATATAGGTAATATAATACTACAACTAAACAAAGAAGTACACAAAACAATAAACACTTGCTAAAATATTTTTGATATGATGCCGACATGAGAAGACGAAGTTGCGAGGGTGAATTTACGCAAATTCTATTTCGACACTACCCCAGATCATGTTTAGGGTGTGTCAAGAACAAAACAAAAAGAACAGATACCCTTCAAGGGGAAACGCTTACTAACTGTATGAGAATTTGCTGACATCTTTGTTTCGCTGGCGATTTTGTAGTTTATAAATGTAAATATATGTATGTTAAAATATCTAACTAAACTGTTATTTGGTTGACAAAGTTATCATTTGATTATAAAACATCAATGGCCATAAAAAGAACGTTAATCTACACTGAAGATTATATCAAATCATAACTTCTAATAGAAGTACAAATAAATATGTCATGTTTAAACACTCAGTCCTATCTAGTTCCATGTTGAGCTACGAAATTTGTGTGATAGATACCAGATAGTTTATATTATACTCCACATACATAACTTTAATACATTGTACATATTATCATTAATATACGCATCCATGACTGGAGTACATATTTCATTCTCATCACATAAATGAGTTCCTCAAGCGAGAAACGAACCCGCGACCACTGGCACAGTAGGGTCACTACAAACTGAAACAAATGTATCAATAAAGTATTTCTAATTACCGTCAAAATCAAATACCCTATTTGAATTGGCGCTTAAGTACAAAAACTTATTGAGAAGATCACTCGCAACGACTTTACATAATGAAATGCGAAAGAATCTACTAGGGAATTAAAAAGTCCACTGCAGTGTTTTCCTAAATAAATGAGCTTTTCCTTCAAGTGGCGTTTATTGCCTTATCTTGAGAATGATAGCATTATAGGCGGGACAAAAACTGTTACTATGTCTTTGAACCTTGGCAAGCAGCCTTGAAACCAAGCCAATTTTGCTGCATCGTAGGCAAAACTTGAATGTGTTTTGGGAACTTCAGATCGAATAATACCATGCCTGAAATGAGACTGTTTAAGATTGTAATCATTACATTTTATTGATTTTACCCGCATCTCCTTTATGATATATTATTTTATGGTTAGATTTTATCGCGAACAAAGCTTTAACGTTAGGGAATTCCATGACATTAAAGTACTGAGTTTGGAATGAGTGTATTTCTCATCGCACTTTAACACTTTAGTTTCATTGATTTTAATAGTAAAAATGCGTGGAAATAAGTCGTGATCTAATATTCGCGTGTCTCATTTCACATTGGTGAATTCGATTGGCATGGATGCCTTACAACCTAGGAGACTTAGAAAGTTCCTTCAACCTTATATGATCGTTGAGAAACGTATGACAGAGCAAGGCTACAATCAGCGACCTTATATATGAATAACAAATAATTAATCATATTCAATGCACACACACAGTCCTTCGGTCCTATTCACTCACTGAAAGTGGCTCACGTAACAAAGAACGGTAACCTAATACGTGACCAGAAAGATGATGTATACTCTTTATGATTCCACTAGTCACTGCCCGTGGATCTGTCAGCATGTCATACATTTTTTTATAGTCAACAAACATATAAGCTTATACAAGATGTGTTTCTATATATTTGAAAAACATATATTTTAAAAATTGTATGGAAGTGATTGCGATAACTTAATGTAAGCCTTTAGAATTATTTATATAATGCAAATGCAATTGATGATTCAAATATTTAATGTCAAACAAACGGACGTTATTCAAAATTTAAATGTAGATTTTTAGACCCATTTACCGATTAATTGGTCCCGATGGCTCCCAATTCGTGACGGGTTTATCGTCCAACATGGAAGCCGAAGTAAAATTTTATTCGAAAGTGCGTTATTCATCACGATCATCCATCTGACTTGTTTTAGTTGAAGTAGCATATTTTTAGCTTAGTGTAACACGCAATCCATCAAGTTGCTGGATATCACGATATGAGATTTTCTGTTGTGATTCATCTTTCATCAAATATGAATACATTATATAAGCATTTCAACTTAAGACTTAGAAATTAATTTGTCTAATAATACTTTCTTAGGTTAACGTGAATATTTGACATAGTATAGTACCATTTATAATTTATTTGCCATATTTTTATAAAAGTTTTTTTAACATTTTCCGTAAATTGTAGTAAGCTGTCTGTAACAATTATATAAACGTCTGAGACGTCAAATGCCTTATTCTTTCCCATGACCATGATTGCTGAAAAGTATACGAAACGACGGGAACCAAAAGTCAAAATAAATCTGCGACAAAATCCGAAAAGATAGATAGTTCCATTTATAATGTCAGCTATTCGCGTGACAATAAATAAGTAACAAATTATATCAAAATCGTTTCAAATATAAAAATACTTATTAATGTACTTTACAAGGTAAAATTAAATGTTAAATTTATGGCTTGATGTTTATGTATTGAAATTCCCGTATTTCCTTTAGGTATTATTGCAAAATAAAATTTTTTATCTAAGTATTCGTAATTGCAAACCAAAGCACCAAAAAATATATTTAAAAATAGCACTCTTCCGCTTTTTGAACTTTTGAGGTCAAAAATAACATATTACAGTTTATATCAAAACTTAGATAGAAATCATATCTATTGTACATGTCTCTAAATTATCTAATCCTGTGGTTTTCTGGTACCACAATACTCAATACATAAGGCCAATGTAATGCACGTATCAAGTCTTTGACCTCACTTGCAAGCGTCCTTTATTCTTCTAGACATTCTAGAATTTTTATTTAATATTTTCTAAATAGTAATTTCTATTTTATTAGAGTCGCATTAAGCCTCATATTTATATGTAAATTAACTGGTCCAAATGTGACTAACGCTATTTCTTGTTCTTATATTAGTAAAATAGCTTGTGCCCACGACTCTTTCTACGGAGTCTTTTAATAATATAATTACTCTATTAGTAGCTAATATTAGAAACCTGTAAGTAACTCGTGTAATAATCCGTTTAAATAAAATGTTTTAAGATAATTTAAATTTCATATATCATATACTTTTCTCAAAAAATCAACTCAAATTCATGGAGGCGTTACAGTGCGAAGAAGTAATCTCGGTCTCTCCCGTGGCCATGTTTACTGTAGCCCATTCGAAACGACGGGAACAAAAAAATAAAATGAACCCGTGACAAAATCCGAAAAGTTTCGCTTTAATAATATTTGTCTTATAAACATCAATTCCACAAAGTTTTCTTTTACTTTTAAGTAAGGTGGAAATTTTCCCGGTAGAATAAGTGACTTGAGATATCAGATGTTGGCACAGAATTTCAAATTTCACGCGCATTAATATGGACTTCACGTTCTGGGCAGGTTGTTAATGTTCCGTCAGGCTTGCGTAAGAATCGAAAAGCGCGTGGAGACGGATGCTGAGATGACCTCGAGAGGGACCTCTGACTCATCTTATACTCATCTTAACAATAGAATTGGGTGTCGTATTTACGAACTTAAATACATTATTAGTTAGGTTGTGTAAGTATTGAGAATTATTATTATTTTTTTAAATTAAGTTATTTAAATAACCTATATATATTGAATAAAATTATTCATTCAATAAAATTTTACACGCAAATTTGTTTAAATCAATATGCGAATACTGAAAAAAGGTTTTTGAAAATTAAGGGGATGAAATTATTATGCGCCATAAAACTCTTTTAGCTCTTCATTTTTTACGATTTTTTAACATGTTTTCCCTAAACATTTCAACCACACGATACGTTTTTCTCAACAATATTTTATAATTCTTAGCGACGCGCGCTGTCGCAAAGAATTCCACAGTGACTACGAAATGCAAATTGTTTCAACCAAGCCGGATCTAACTTGCGGCTGTGTTGTTGTCTAGATATTTCTAATAAAAATTATAAGCATCAGAAGTTTATTGATTTGATTTAATTTTATTTACTTAATCTTAAACAGGATTTTTTTATTTATTACATAAATATATTTAATTATATAATAAATTTAAAGGAACATAACATTACTGATATCAAATCTTATACATTTTAGCTTTCTATGACTGTAAATAATGTGGTGCGAATACAATATCAAAAATCTTGCGCGTTCTTTTTACGCATTACGTTTTTATATTGGGTACGTACTATTTTATCAGGGATGGATTGAGAAATATTTTGGAATATGCAATACATCGAAGTAGATTGAGAAATTTCATTAAATTATCTATGCAAAAAATTGCAAGATAGCTAACAAAATAATATTATTGGTGAAATATATGACCGTAATATTATGCAAAAATATTGTCTAGTTTTAAGCAACGCCTATTTTGCGTACCTATATTTGTTAAAATTATTGTGTCTGTACTTGAATTTTTGGGCAATTTTGAAGTAAGTATTTAGTAATTAAAAAGATGTTTTTATTTTTTATTCATTGTATCTATTACATAACAATAAAAGTATAAATTATAATCAAACTTAATATTTAACAATTTCATGAAAAACAAGTTATTAAAGCACTAATTATAAATCTATCAAAACTTGTTTAAGTGCAAGTCGTTACAAATTATATGAATATTTTTGTTCAAAAAAAATGGTATGACAATTATGTTATACGTAGATATTGCCATTAAATTTATTTGTCATTTATTCAATGATATTACTAGTATAAAAACATTATAGAAAATATTAGCTTAAGCTTATAAAAAGACCTTTGAGTTTCTTTATACCTAATTTATAGTAGATATATAATATTACTTCAATCCAATTTTAGTTAAATTTATTACATCCTTAATAATAGCTTTTTTGTAAGTCTTTCTATTAAAATTCTTTGTGAAGTAAATAGTATTAAGAAAATCAGCCACACAATTTCTTCGCCAGAATTTTTTCGTGTCACGTCGAAAATGATTTACCTTTAATTTAGCCTTTGTGCCTATTTTTCTTATTTGATCTCTGACGAATTTCCTATCGAAAAAGAAAGCTTCCCTTAAGTAATTAAGTTCGTTAAGGGTTTGAAGCGTCGTATTCGCAATTGCCCTTTGCTTTTATGTCCAGGGCCTATACTTTTAGCGCCTCTCAAGTATCTTATTACAGACAGAAAAGAAGGGCCGTTTTATTTCACTACTTATAATAATATATTCTTATATATCAGAAGAATATATTTATATTTAGTATTACTATGGTCATAAAATAGTAATCAAAGCAAGTTTACATACATTATAATCTGCATCTGCATTTATTATACAAATTATAATGTATTAAAAGTGATATTATTTAAATAATTTTAGTGCATAAAAATATTTGAAAACTAAACTTTCACCAAAATACAAATTAAAACGTGTAAAATCTCAGAATTAAATACAGAACAACTTTGAATAGAAATAAGCATCATGTTATTTTTCGATAGTAGTATTGAACTTACCAATAGAGCGAATGACAATCCAAATCGGGGGATATAACACACAAGCACAGACAGTCCACTAAAAACAGGGTTAGGAAATTATATAAAATAAAATCACCAGGGTCAAACAAGTAACACTAAAACAAAATAATAACGGCACGTGAACGCAAGTTTAAGGATTCGCGTGGCTTTACAGGATCTAACGCAACCAGCGTTTCATAATCTTTATTCGCTGTGGTAATATTTACGTAATTTTTTTCAGGCTGTCAGATGTTCGGGACGATGTAGTGTGACGGCAACCGAGTGTACCACTCTTGGTGAATGGACGCTCCGCACTGCTGCCCGTAACGGCAAAAGGTCGTTCGTTACCCACATTCTCTTTCCGCGCAAGCCTCTCTAAGTTGAAAAGAGACAAACGACCGATCAACGAATTTTCCCATATGACAAACAGAGACAGATATACTATAGCTTCGTAGAAAACCCGAATTCGAGTCTTGATAGTTTCAAGTTAAGACCACGCTTTGCCTTTGTGAATTACTCTAAAGATATTTGTAATTGCACAAATATGTGAATAAACAGGTATGTCGTAAAGATATTGTTTCTAACAACAGAGAAAAAGTGACAATGATCGTTGAGCTCTCACGAAACTTTTTCTCTTAAATAAAGTAAACAAAGGCCGCGTTTGGTGTTTTACTTGATACGTAATATTTAAGTGACTTTTTAGTGTTACCTCTGCACTTGAAAGTACAATTCAAAGTATAGGAAATACAATTTAAAATAAAATGCAAAGGACAACACTCCTGTAATATATTGTTTACTCAATTTCCTAAGCTAACCTGCTGTATATATAAATTTAAAAAAAATGTACAAAATCATGTGATGACACGCATTCCAAAACATCTGGATTATGTTCTTAAAAGTTGGAAAATCCTGAAAGAAAAATAAGTGACTTTTCTATGAATTCAGAAATTACAGCAATATTTATTGGGAAAAGATAATCTGTCGGGTTAGTTATTCAGAAATCTTAATAATGATTAGTCATCTATAAGTAGGTATATACATATACATAACTAATAACTATCATAATACATATACATAAGTAATAAAACACACCACTAGTACGAAAAAGAGTTAAATAGATGTTTGTTTAACGCAAATGCTACTTTTTGTCATTAAACATACGCGCACAGATCCGTAGACAAAAACTAATATTACTATACATTATAGCTTTACTAAAACTAATATTACTATACATTATAGCTTTACTAATTACAATCGAATAAGTAGTTGTATTTAACAGAAATTGGTAATTTTATTAAATTAATAAATACGTGATCCATTATGCTTCTATAGAACTCAAAATCAGACATTATCTTTAATGAGTAATGAGCCATTTATGTACAGTATTATAATTAAATGACTTGCGTACACATTTCTGGCTTAATTATTCATTGCCTGTTTTTATTTAATACTATATTTTGGTTCGTTAGATATTTTTACTTTTACTTAACATTTTTCATCCTAAATTATTTACAATCATAAGATTGTAGTAATATTAATTAGTACCTAATTACATAATCTATATATATATAATGAAAATGGTGTTCGTTTGAGGCACGATCACGCCTAAACCACTGATCGTATCGACATGAAACTACCACCATTCGATGCGAAATTTTTCCTAGATGGTTTATGGCTATTTATTTTTCGAATTCTAACGTTCCTTCATTTTTTTATTGCTGTTTTACTTTTATGAACATTTATCCCGCTAATAAAAACAAAAGACAAGCGTTTTCTCTTGATTCTTTTGTTTTCATGGATTTCAACGGAGTTTACTAAACGGATAATGTTCTTTTACATTCAGCTAAGAATCTACTTACAAACTTCCACGCATCCACCCACCAACTCCCACGCACCCCTGCACACCCACTCTCATTTTTTGATAAAAATAAAATGCCGTATCTATGATCGAGTATCACTTGAGAACGGCTGGACCGATTGGGTTAATTTTTTTTTTGTTGTCTTCAGAATTGTCAGGAGAATGTTTATATGTAAGAAAATTTTAAAAAAGTCTGCTAAAACGTTAAAAATTTCGATGATAATCGAAGTATTCCAATTTCTATAGTTACTCATCACGAAATCTCGGGAACTGTAGGACTTAGAAATGTGAAACTTGGTAGGAATATTACTTTCGTTATGTAGAGGTAAACTAAAAACGGATTTTAAGAAATTCATCCCCCAAAGGGGATTGCGGGGGCGTTAACAATGAACAATTCCCGTTTTTAAACTATAGCTCCTATTAATTCCAAATTTGGTAGGAATCTTCTGTAAGAGATGTAGAAATAGTCTATGAACGAATTTTACGGTAGCTCACCCCACAGGGAGTTGCGGGTTGTGGTTTAACAATGAAAATTTTTATTTTTTAAGCCGTAGCTCCTACAGACTCCAAATTTAGCTAGAGTCGTTTATATGTGATGCAGAAATGATTTAAGAGCGGATTTTACAACAACCCACCGCCGAAAAAGATTGCGGTAGTGGATGTTAAAATGTGAAATTTCTATTTCCAAACTGTAACCTCTATAGACTTTAAATTTGGTAGTAATCTTTTATTTGTCATGCAGAAATCATCTCAAATAGGATTTTACGAAATTCTATTTCCAATAGGGATTGCGGGGGTGGGTGTGAGAATGTTAAATTTATGTTTCCAAACTGTAACTTCTACAGACTCCAAATGATTATTTTTTTACTGTTTAAATAGAAAAGGTTAAAGTCAATTGTTTTTTTTTATTTAATTAATTTCATTTGTTTTTATATAACCTAATTAATTTTATGATAAAACGTCAGTTCATAAGCGGTTGAGAAGTGAAATAAAAATGTCAGACAGAGAAAGTATTGAAAGTTTATGTTTGTGTGCTGACTATGTGTTTAGTTCTAAAAACTGGTCTCATGAGATAAAAGCTCAAACTTTAGGTAAGTAATGATTTGTAAAATATCTATACTATAATATTATAAAGAAGTAAAATTTGTTTATTTGTTAAATTGTAAGGGGTAATCTCGGGATCTACTGAACCGATTTTAAAAATTCTTTCACCAATAGAAAGCCACATTATTGCTGAGTGTCATAGGTTATATAAAAAACCGAAAAATAAAAAGGCTTTTACGTGGTATTCCTTTTTGCAAAGTGAATCGGAGAAAAAACGGTCGAATGAAAGCGTTTCTTACGAACGCTGCCTTAACTATGAAACATATATTTTTGAGTTCTAGAGAAAAGATGTGGACCTTAAAAATGCCTACAAAAAAGTCAACGACAGCATATGTCTAACTTTTATATTTAAGTGACAAAAAGTAGTTTTTTAATATTAGTATAGATTTTTTAATTTTTAATATTAATAAAATAATTTAAATTATTTAAACACTCTGTAATAAAAAAAAGATTATTAACATTATGCCCAACGAAGTGGGCACGGGTCAGCTAGTACATAATATACATAACTGATATATGTATTTTTGTAAGTGCCTCTTAAGTCTTAAAATATATATTTTGATATCCAAAATCGATAAACTGAATGAAAAAATACTTTCTTAGCACACAACGTATCATTTTTTTTTAATATCCTCACTATAGTGTCACACACTCACGTTAGGAAGTATTCATTTAATCAAACACATAACCTTCTTTACTGGTGAGAAAATTATAGTATATCGACAATGAGAAGACTGACTTTGATAAGGGTTAATTGTAAGAAAAATTATCCATATTCTTAAATATAGTGTAACTCTGTAAATGAAATAAAATTATATAGTTAACAAAACTATTCCGATTCGGAACAATTGGATTAATAAAAACGAAATTCTGTAGTTCAAGAAACTAATAAGTCAATAATATTCCCAAAGCTTTATCAATTTATGTTTATTGTTTGCCATGGATTTAGATAGTAAACAAACGATATAAGAATAAGAAAATTGGCTTAACCCACTTTAGTGCGGCCCAAACATTGGCACGATTAATTCGATAGAGCAACAACCTCATATATTCTACTACAACACATTCTACATTTTTGCTGATTAATTAAAAATAAAATGGCGGATAAAAGCTTAGTTTTTTTAACAGTTCAAGAAATAATTTAAACCGCAACTTAAACTATTATACTTTATTATATATTATATATTATACTAATGCTATGAATTTTTTGTGTTACATAAATTTTAAAATAATTCAAATGGTTCAAAGTCATTATCGAAATAAAGTTAAAACTCTAAATTTCACACGTAGAAGTGCGACAAACATATTTTAATTTATATTAAATAAGTTAGCTTAGTTCGTGATTTGATATAAAGGGCTAAGTTTCAAAGGTTACACACGCACAGACTCTTGATCAAAAAATTCTATTCTAAAGCTTACTTTATTTTTCTTAAATGTTATGCCTACCATGTCTTTAATATAGAGGGTATAAAATTGTAATATTAGCCAATTTAGTCCGCCATATGATCAGACAAAGAATTACTAGAATTCCAAGAATTTTAATATGATAAGCTTTGAAAAAATAAGAAATAATGTTTTTACTTTAATTTTTATCTCGAAATATATTTTCAAGTAATTGAAGAAGCAAAATGTTGCGTCATAAGTTTGATATACAATGAGTTTACCAATACCAACCAACGACTACTCAATTAGTGGGATGCGGAGACGAGCCCGCTTTAATTATCCAGTTTGTATCGACTTCTACGTAAAATGTCAATCTTATTATTTTGTGCCGCCTCATTAGTGTTTTCTAAAGTGCTTCGTAGACTGCTTGGAAATTCTAATGAAGGGTACGGCATTGTAGAAGACTTGGAAAAGGGTGTATTAAAAACAAATCCAAGCTTATTTATTTGGAGAAACTAAGCTTAGCTATAGAATCACTTTGCCAAATGAAATTACTTTTTTAATAGTGGTTAACTTTAAGACGATCATAGATATCATATTTTAACTCAATGAAGACGATTAAGTTAATAAATAATAAATATATTATTGGTCCCACATATTTTGCGGTTATATGAAGATAACTATCTATTAGAAAGCAGGGAGTTAAGTAGACGTCCACTTAGGTCTAAGGGCTCTCGCAAGTTTGTATGAAAGTCCTAAATTGTTTGTGCTACAAAATTTTTCCAAATCTCGAACACCTAGGGATGAACCCGATACGAATACGAATACTAATTACTTCATATAAATGATATAATGTAATAAATTAAACCTTTATTTATCCTTAAGTTTGTTTTCTACTTTGAAGAGCATTCAAAATAAAAGCTTGCAATAAAAAATAAATGATTTTTCAATCTCTTCTCAGCAAAACCTTTCATTTGCATGCTTTTCAGTTCGCCATCTTTGGGAGTTTTTCATAGGTTTAGAATGACGTCACTAAGGACATAGCTTTTTTATTAAACATGTTTGTATATGTATGGCATTTTATATTAGAGCTCGTTATAACCACTGAATTAAATAAGCCTCGTGAAAATCGGCTCGCAAATTGTCAAGGATGTTGTGTAGTATCTACATATATATACGACATAAACCAAATATATCCTTTGACGATACTGTAAAAACATTCTGGCGACTAAAGAAAATGAAGCGTTACAAAAACTATCTTTGATTCTAAGGAAAAATTAAAAGAAAATTTATTTTTTACTGATCCCTTGGGATATTTGATCCAGTTATTTGTATAGGATGAAGGGAGTCTTTCTAACAATAAATTACTTTGAAAACAATTATTTACACACTAACTGTAACTACATTTCAAGATACATATTCGCTACAAATTACAATTATGTATGTCAAGGTCCCACCTCACTAAATAAATTTAAAAAATATTAGCTTCCTTACAACATGGCTTCACAAAATTTTGTTCATCAAAGGTACATTTTGAGTTTTATTTGCGTCATATTTTTAAGCAATAAAAATTTCCATAGCCTATTTTTATATCACACAACCCGTCGTCTAAAACCCTTAACGCCTAGAACGGCCCGGAGGCAATTTCACTCCAGCATAAATGCGCATGACTATGCATAATTTTAACAATTGTTAGACATTCTTCGATCTATTCCAATATAGCAAATAAATATATAAAAATGTTTCGTAAACTACATATATCAACTAAGCAATCTTGTTAGTAGTCAAAAATTTTAAATGTAACTGGTTCTATAGTAGTACTTTAAGAAAATTTGTGGTTTAAAGACCTATCTTGAGTACCCTAAACATTTATATGGACTCAAATTATATATGTGACACCTACTCGTACTTGCTTAATGCTTATGTTTAGCCATCTAACTGGAATAGTCTGTGCAGGAATTTTCCTGAAGGCATTTGCCTCTATTACGATTTTTCTTAGCGCTTTTTATGTAAATAATTTTATTTTTAATAAAAAAACTTATTTATATAAATGAAAATAAATAAATAACCAAATAGACTTCCTTTTTAGTTTAAATTGTTTACGTGTACGTGTATATAAGGCAAAATACATTAAGGCTCGCAATCGTTGCAATATTGTGTGTAGAGATAGTCAACGACGCCATATCTATAAATCTGTCATAGAAGAATCTGATTCAGATAAAATCTGGAAGTTTCTTAAGTCTCTTGGAGTAGGTAAATCAAAACATAACATAACTCCGCATAATATTGATCTAAATCTGTTAAATCAGCATTTCTCATCCTCCAGTACAATTGATAGTACAGAAAAGTTAAACACACTTCACTCCCTTTCAACCTTGCCTACTCCAGACTTCTCCTGTTTTACGTTTAGTCAATTTTCCGAAAGTGATGTTGAGAGAAATATTATGGCAATAAAATCTGATGCTGTTGGAACTGACTGCGTTAGTCGTAAAATGATTCTTCCCATTATTAAAATTATCCTCCCTATTATAACATCCATCTTAAACTCATTAATAAAACTTCATAAGTTTCCTTCTTCCTGGAAAGATGGATATGTCATTCCACTTCCAAAAAAATCTAGTCCATCTTGTTTTTCGGATTACCGTCCTATTTCTATTCTTCCTTTCCTTTCAAAAGTTCTCGAGCGTCTGATACACCAGCAGATAAGTTCATTCCTCTACAAGCATAATCTCTTGAATCCCATGCAATCAGGTTTCCGTCCTAATCATAGTACCACCACTGCGTTAGTCAAAATCACTGATGACATAAGGCATGCCATGGACGATCAAAGGGTCACTGTGCTGACACTGTTGGATTTTAGTAACGCTTTCAATACAGTGGACTTTGACATATTACTTGCCATTATATCTTCTCTTAACATATCTCCTGAGGTGGTTGACTGGTTTCAATCTTACTTGTGTGAACTCCGGCAGCAAATACGGATTGATAACTTGTATTCCAATTGGTCTACAATTAAAGCCGGTGTTCCACAAGGTGGCGTGTTGTCCCCTCTCTTGTTTTCAATTTTTATAAACTCTATTTGTTCTCAAATTTCTTCTCTCTACCACTTATATGCTGACGATTTGCAAATTTATGCCACTTCAACCGTAGATCATTTAGCTCAAACAATAAACCTAATCAACGCAGATCTCTCATCGATATCGACCTGGTGTAAATCGTATGGGCTAAACTTGAACGCTACAAAATCGCAGGCAATCATAATCGGCAGTCAAAGATTATTATGCAAAACTACAAATAGAACAACGCCATTACCGCCAGTAGTTCTTAATGGTATTATAATTCCTTTTAATGAAAATGTAAAAAATCTTGGGATAATAATGGACCGCTATCTGTCATGGGGACCGCAGGTAACTGCACTGAGCCGAAAGATGTTTGGAGCAATCTCTTCCCTTCGCAGA
Organism: Boloria selene; assembly: GCA_905231865.2. Taxonomy (NCBI): domain Eukaryota; kingdom Metazoa; phylum Arthropoda; class Insecta; order Lepidoptera; family Nymphalidae; genus Boloria; species Boloria selene. The sequence continues at coordinate 9,394,962 of HG993133.1, forward strand.
TTGCGAAACTTTCTTCCTATACCTACTAAAATTGCGCTGGCTAATTCACTCCTACTACCAATTCTTGATTATGCTGACGTTTCTTATCTTGACATCAAAGAGGAGCATCTTAATAAACTTGAGCGACTCCAAAATCTATGTATACGGTTTATTTTCGGACTCAGAAAATATGAACACGTCTCTCAGTTTCGCAAAAAGCTCAAATGGCTCCCTATCCGATTTCGCAAGAATACTCATATTCTTCACCTTCTCTACTGTGTGCTGTTTAATCCTTCAACTCCTATCTATTTAAAAGAGCGTTTCGGGTTTTTGAGTGACTCTCACACTCGATCCCTTCGCTCTGATCAAAATCTCCTTCTTAAGATTCCTTCCCACTCTTCTAGTTTCTATTCAAATTCTTTCTCAATTAAAGCTGTCCGCCTTTGGAATTCTCTTCCTTTAAATATAAAATGTGCTAAGAGCTTGGACAAATTTAAGATTTTATTGAAAGAATATTATTTATCCCTTTAACTATCTCCTTTTTTCCTTGACGGTATCCCTCATGTGATTACTATAATTTTTCTTCCTAAAATTTTTTGAATTATTTTTATTTGTATAATCAGACTTTCTTAATGAGCTCTTCTATATGTATGTTTGTATGTATGTTAATTATGTATGTTATGTATGTATATGTATGTATGTATGTATAAGGATGTATGTATGTATCTATGTATGTATGTAAGTTAGTATGTACGTATGTATGTATGTATGTTTTATGTATCTATAGTATATCTATCGAAGTCTTCGCGTACACCGCCTACCTTACTTGCAAAAACTTACTCCTCTACCACAAGGGTTGCCTGGAAGAGATCGCTTTAAGCGATAAGGCCGCCTTCTGTACATCTTTTCTTTTTGTGTTTTTGTGTCTTATCTTTGTGTGTATTATTGGTGTACATTAAAGAGTTAAATAAATAAATAAATAAATAAATACTACTAACTGAAACACTACTGAAACTGAAACGAAAATTTTCTCATTTCATACAGCATGAAATAACTCATTCATTTCATGATTCAATTATTACCAATTATTTCGAAATCATTTTTAATAATTTCAACGAATTCTTCTATGATCAGAAAAAAAGGAACCCAAATAAAAGTAATTTAATAATGATTGCTTCTCTCATTAATTACAGAGATATCAGTAGTGTAAAAGTTCTTAATTAAGTCATCTCGTTAAAACTTGAAATTTATTCGTTCTGTTTAATCAGTATTGAGTTCCTATATTTATTTATTGGATTAATTATTGTTATTAGTTTAACTACAAAATAATTTTAATGAGTCATTATTTTTATAAAAAAAACCGTATAAAGCTGTTGTTTATTTTAATGAAGGGAAAAATCTCAGAAACTGTTAAACTGTACTCAAAGAACTTTTTTTTAAAATGAAAGTCTCAGAGCAAAATAATACATATTTTAATTTTGGTTATTACTCACTCAGTGATCCTCTATTATCAATCTTATAATAAGCTAGTGACTCAACCTCGCCTTGATCGGGTTCGTCTTAAATGCACCTTACCAAAAAAGTAAAATTGACTTTCACACAAAATTGCGAGAGACCTTAAACCTCCTTTAATTCGGACCTGTCTCAAAATCCGTTCTTAGCGGATGTCTACTAACTATAAACGACCTCCCTGCTAGGGCTTCCAATCCCGAAATACTGAGATCTCGGTATTGCGGGATCCCTCGTCATTTTCCGATCCCGCGTGATGCGGGATTACGGCCGCGGGATTCGCGGGATTTGCGGGACTCTATGAATCTGGGGGGTCAATGGGAAAATATCTTACATTTACATATAAAGCCTTAAAAGGAACACCGCCAACAAGCGTGGAAGCCGAAAGGGCATTTTCTGCTGCTGGCTATATTGCCTCTAAAATACGCAGTAGTTTGGCTGACGATACTTTAGATATTATGTTGTGTTTCCTTCGCAAACATTTTCAATTGAAATTGAAAGCTGACCAACTAAATAATAAATTAAAGTACCGTATACGAGTATATAAATTTTCAGTTGAAAATGTGTTTTGTTTTTGATTGATTTTTTTAATTTGTTGGTGTATTATTTGAAGCAGATAGATTTTTTGTTTTTATCAGTATTTGTTACTTTTTTTTCTAAAAAATTAAAGGTGAAATTTGATGGATCTCATAATCTCATATAAGTAATAATAATACGTATAATTCGCGTCATGTAAAAACGCTGGCTGTCAAGTTGCGCAGAGGCGATTTATCGGCCAATTTGGTGGTAAGACGCGGGGCGCGGGACGTCAAGGCACGCACCGCATGCTTTCCAGCTCGCTATTGGTTTGTCAGTTCAAAATACCATCGCGCACACAAAAATTATTAATTACGAAATGATTTAATATAAAAAATTGTGCAAAAATATTTTTGACCTATACTGTTTTATAAAGAGAGAATCTGATAATATTGCAGTTAATAATTAAAAAATATATATTAAACGAATTAATTAATTTTTTTGTTAGTAAATTAAACATTCTACACTGAATCAAACATATTTTATTAATTAATAGAATTCTATTTAATGACATACTATCTAATGTATTTTTCAATGTACCTACCAATAATCAATATACATCGTGAGCGAAAGGCTAGTTCAACAATAAAAGAATAGGCTTAGGAATTTCGTATGGGAATGTACCGATGCGCAAACACACCCCCCACCACTTTCTTCCAGCGTTCTTTTTACGTGACGCGAACTGTACGTAAATATTTAAATAAATGTGGATTTAGTTGATAAATTCATTATTCTTTTGTGATAAAAAAACGGTGTAATTTGATTAATCTTATACTAATAGTACTACTTAAATAAATGTGGAGTTAGTTGATTAATTCATTGTTTTATTTGCCTTATATAAATATGAATATTTTCAATATGCGGGATCCAGCAAATACCGAGATACCGCGGGATTGAAAATTCGTAGTCCCGCAAATACCGAGATTGAATTCAGGCTGCGGGATTGCAAGCCCTACTCCCTGCCTATCCTTTTTATATGTCAAGCGGTTTGCGATAATTGTTGATGAGTCAGTCAGTGACCTTTTGCCTTTTTATGCCTTTTTGGATGTAACACAAGGTACATATGTCAATCTCAAAGTATTTAAGACTTTTTTTTGTTTAGTCACGGTTAACACAATACCGAATACTACTTATACTAGAATAGTGAAATATGCTATAAACTCTAGCTAGCAAACTGTTTTATGTTATAATATTATCACTTGTTTGACAGTCAATATTAACCTAGTTAATGCATGTAAGGTTTTAGCCAAAAGTATTATTTTGTTTTATTATAACAGTATCTGGTTTAGGTACCTTCCTGATGATCATAAAATTCTAGATGCTAGTCATATTTTTATTCTTTTGAGGCCTTTTTTCTATTCTTTTGAGGTCGCTTAAGAAATTATTTCAAGACATTTAAACCATTTAAAAAATATTTTAAATATTTGTTTTTATATAATTATGCAAATTGTCGAAAAGTTACCAAAATCGTATAACCAAGGATAAAGGCAAAGTGGAAGTGTAAAGTTCAAAAGGCAAATAGCGTTCCAAAATTGTTCCTGAATTTAAGTAGATTTTGTTTTTCAGCCAACTTTCTTATTTTAGCCCAACGGAATGATGTTTTAAGCTTTCCCATTGTTTCATGTACATACATTATGAAAAGGTCTCTTTCCGCGAGAAACGGAATGCGAATACTTAACCAAGGTGTCGACGGTTGTAAAACTTAATGATAGAACTTACTCTAGTTTTCCATTTTGGCATTTCTTTTCTTAACAATCTTTGGAATATAATGCGCGGGGAACTCAGAAACTATAAGACATACAAAGATCTGTTCTTAGATAACATGTCATCGATTTTAGTAAAAAAACTGCATTCATTCTTTTGCGTGACATACACATAGATGTAGAAACAAACAAACAAAAATAGTTATCACTTTCGTCTTTAGTTCTTTTTCTCGGTATTCAGATTGGCAGACATTGTTTTGAAAAATATTTCAGACTTCGGATTATTACTATTTTTAAACGACTTCGTAATGCAAATAGTTTGTATATTTATTTATAAAATAAGCCACTCTAAGCGATCTGATGTAAGGTATTGAAAATATTTATAAAACTTTAAGTACCTGCGGAAGTAGTTCACCTCTGGAACCTATAAATTCTTTTATGGATTCCGGGTCACGGCGTGGCGTCAAGCATTTCGGTTTCCTAATAAAAATGACGCTTTGATCGTGTTCACAATAACAACTTAGATAAATTCTTTGTTTGTTCGTACTGGAAAACATATTTTTTTCACAAAAGAAGCTTCTGATGATATTCCGCCCTGCGTAGAGCTTAATTAAGTTTGCCTCTCAGTCAGTATATAATCATCACTACATAGTATAAAACAAAGTCGCTTTTCTGTCCCTATATCCCTATATCCCTATGTGCGCTTCAATCTTTAAAACTACGCAACGGATTTTGATGCGGTTTTTTTAATAGATAGAGTGATTCAAGAAGAAGGTTTATATGCATAACTAGCAGATCCCGCGGCTTTACCTGTGCTAAATCTAGGGAAGAGCCCGAGCGAAGCGAGGGCGAGTCGCTAGTAATATAAATAAAATTAAATTGTCTGTTTTTAATTTCAAATTGAATGCTTATATATATGAAAGTATATAGGTTCTTACATAAAAAACAAGTGTTAAATTTTTTGTCTGTCTGTCTATTCGTTCTATCTAATCTCCGAAATGGTTGGATCGATTTTTATGGGGATTTCAGTCGCAGATAGCTAAAATTATAAGGAGTAACTTACGCTTACTTCGCTAGTTCAACCTCAATAAAAGTAAGTTAATTTGAAAAAGGGGTTTAATTCCACTTTATATATTCACTACTTATGTACTTCTTCTACTACTATCGTATATACTTACATATTTAGTAGGCTTGATTAAAGTTCAAAATATTGAGCATCGTTTTTTATTTGGAACGGCTTAATATTAGAAAATTTTTCTTTATTACTTTTGTGCCCCGTTAATATTATTTTCCTTAATGCTGAAATGAATTCCTTTATACAGATAAATTAAATTAAAGTGCCTCTTTGTAACACGAATATAATAGATTTTACTTAATTCATATGTATAAGAAAAATAAAACTTTTGACATTTTATGTAATAAAATAATTGAATTCCCCTCAAAGAAAAAACTAGCCGTTACTAACCAAGCCGAAGCAAGCGAGAGTAAGTCACTTGTTTATAGTATAAGAGGTTCTGCTCGCAACTTCCTTATTATTTACCTAATGGCGATTTCGCGACCCTTAATTGTAGGTAATGATTGATTTATATGTTTTTTTCTTTAAACGTTCTTGGGCAAAGCCATCTATTAATAGACTTAGAAATAGTGTTGTTAACAAAATGAAAATTTTTAAAACTCATCACGTTTCATCCTTGAAAGTTCAAATGTGATGTGACTCCATCCCATTGGGATATCCCACACGGTCACACCGGAAAATCCCACAGGAACTTCAATACATTAGTGCGGTGGTAAGTTTTGCTTCATTTACTTCTTCAATACGGGATATCGGGAAAAGTTTCAAAATCATTTTTTCTTGTGCAGTATCGTATAATCTTAAAAGCATTTTGCTGCGTTATAAATCTTAAAATCGTGTAGGCGTTTTAATATAAATCGTAAGTTAACACTACTGTTAGAAAAAAATTGCCTAAAGGTAACATCGTAACGAGAATAAGTGGTTGATACAAAATTAAGAAGTTATATTTCGACAATAGGTATACTTAATAATTCAAAATGTTTAATTACTATATTTCAATTACTATATTTTAATAGTTTTTCCTAAAACCTAATAAAATTATCATGTTAAAACTATATGCGTAAGTATAACTTTAATAATGTGTCTCCGTTAAAAGTTATGAGCAGAACTTCCATTATTATGACCTTAAATTTATAGTCCATTGTTAAACTTTGGCCCACTTTATTCTAACATTAAGCCAAAACTAATTACCTAGTGTGCAGTTTGAATATTCTAAGCCTAAGGGAGTTACGAACTTCAATACACCGAAAGACAAAATTAGCAAGTTCACATAAACACAATTTTGTTCAGAAACGTTAGTCTACGAAGCCGATTTTAGTTTATCTAAGTTTTTAATATTAATAACCCTTAACTATCTTGAATATTTAAAATTTTGATTATGGAGTGTTTGAAAACAATTACACTTGCTAACATTTGGGATTTTCAACAAACTCTATAAAAACAAAAATCCCTACGAAGTATTTCTGTCAAAACTTTCATTTCCGTAGAGGAAATTACATAATAATACTTAGGCTTTAACAGGCCATGCATGTTTTTCGATGTATTTTATGTGAACATGATCAACGAACATTTCTGGCTTTTTTTAATTATGGTTTCTACATGGTTACCAACACAGGCTATATACGATAGATAGAAGAAAACTTTTGCTTTTCAGTAAAAGGGGCGTGAAATCTTTTATACATATTAAGCACGTTATATAACCTGTTAAATCATGTTGCTATATAATATATTCCGTGCCGATTTACTTTATAAACAGTCACTTTTATTAAAATCTTGACCGACCATAAGTTTAATTCACCAAAGTATTTAATCCGCAATTCCAATACATATAATAAAGTAAGTCATCGTTGTCTGTATACAGAAGATATTTAAGAAAAACTATTATTGGTATTTTTTGAATTTTTACAAGTTTGTCTGTTGGTCGGTTTGTTTATAAATGCACGTTCGTACGCGATAATCTCAGAACCGGCTTAAGCAATTTGGAAAATTGTCATAAATGTGTTGTTGTAACGATTGTAGTAACAAATGAAATTGGTTAAAAGTAAATAAATTGTAAGTTAGTTCAGTAAAAGAAACATCTTTGGGACGACCCCGAGAGAAGCGGGGGTGAGTCGCCTGTGAATAAATATAGGAGATGCTAACCGAAAGAAATGGGTTGATAAAAAGTAAGTAAATTTTGTTTTCCTCAAATCGACAAAGCAAAATATAATTTAACAGCAGAATATTTTTTCTTTTGAATGAAAAAGATAAGACAAAGTAACGGCGGAAATTTTAATCAATTCAAATATTCCCACTGTAAGATTAATCACGGTTTTATTGAGGGTTGCTTAATCTTAAGTAAATATAATTGCTCTTGAATTAATCTTTGATTTTATAAAGATAAATATTAAAATCCTTCTACTTTTTTTAGTATTTCTGACGAACGCTATAGTTTAAAGATTACAGGTTCGATTCTTTTTCTTACACAAGGCAAAAACTCGTGTAGACTCTAACAAACTAATTTGAATATTTGATTTCCTTACATTCTATTTGAATCATAATATAATTTACATTTTACGTACAACACGAGTTATGGCAATTCGTTTTGTAGCAGCAAACTTTGCATGTATTGTTGGTGCAACAAAAGCTCTTTGTGACGTGCTTCGAACGTTTAGAGGAATGTGTGGGCATTCAACTTAACCACGCATCAATCATGCGCTTTTGTACATCGTATCAAAGTTCGCGTTTACCTTTTGATATTCGTTTATTTATGAATATTATAAAATAAATGGATTTTTACAAAAAATAATATGATAAGTGTTAGTGAAATAATACTTTTCTTAGTTCTATTCTTAGCTGGCTTTTTGTTCATCGCTTTATCTTAATAAATAATAATAATATGTACTTTGAAATGTTTACAAAGTTATTTATATAAATGGCCAAAATAATTAAAACGACCTGTACTTCTATTAAGTAACTAAAAATAGTTTATAAGTACCTACCTAAGCCTAAAAGTTCGTAAAGCGCTCGTATGAGCGGAGTTAGGTAACTTAAAAAATTCGAATGCATCTTGGGAAAATATATATAAACGAACGCACGTTTGATAAGAATTTTATAATAATGTATTACTATAAACTATGTACTGCATATTACATAATACAACTAACTTACCCAAAAACAAAATGTCGCTCAATTTTTATGCTTTAAAAAGTAATGGACCAAAGATGGAAGGACGACGAGACTTATGTCCTCTACCATAAAAATACATTTTGAAGCTACTTTTTATACACGAGGATATTAGTTTTATTTTACACACAGATTGACAATCGTAGCAAAGATAAGATAACTTAAACGCTTGCAAATAAAAAAGTTTTATTGTCCTCCATAAATGGAATAAATTACTTTATATATTATTGTTGTATTATGACGAACAGTTTTATAGGTGTTTTGTCTAAAATGCTGTTGCGTTTATCTTTCTTTCAATTTTATCATATGAAAATATCAACAAAAGGATCGAGCCTATTACCTCTGTAATACCTAATATTATTTTTTTTTTGCGTCTGTATCTGTTTATTTATTGCTAGTAGGTATTTATTATTATTTTAAATAGATGAAAACGAATATAACAAGACAGGAAACTTAGCATCTTAATTGCAAATATGCCTAATTTTTTACCTCATAAAGATCTAGGCAGCAAATATATAAAATTTTAGTCGAAAATATTATGTTTAACAAAATAGTAAACGGTGCTTTGGTCTTCACAAGCGAACTTGGTATGCATTGTTAGTGCTACGATAGCGCATTGTGGCACGTGCTACGGGCGTTTATAAGTGGATATTCACCTCAGCCACTCATCAATCATATAATCCTGCTTTACAGGAGGATTTACTTACATGGAAGCATAAAATATAGGCGTATAAAATGAAAATTTAAGTTTGCATAGAGTTTATTATTTTTAAAACTATCTTCAATTTTTCATGTGATCACTCTATCATTAGGGCGAGCGAAACAAGCCCTAACACTATCTCACAACCTGAGCATTTTGTGGTATACTTTACTGAAAGACTATCACTATAATAACTAACATAGTAATTTAACTTAATTTCTAAATGTGTCAAAAAATATAATCTTATAACAATTAAAAAAATTAACATTAACAACTGTCTTGCAAACTATTACCAGTTAGGTATACTACGCGAGCCCTTATAAAGCTCAGCTTTTTACTAGTAAATAGAAAAATTAAACAAAATGTGCACGCTTTAACTTTGGGTTACAACGGCCAATCTTACAACATAAAATTGAGACTATCTAAAGATAACGAATACATAATATTGTATTACAGACATAAATTGGTAACTTAGTTGGTTGCTGCTGCTATGGTGCTTTTGCTCTAAAGGCATATTATACTACAAAGTTACAATGTAATACATTAAAACGTTAATAGGAACAAAAAGAAATTACGAGTACGAACTAGGTAAAAGTAAATTAAAAAACTCGTTCGTTATGCGTTGGGGAGTTTAGAAAGAAAAAGGCTTCATCCTCTATGTTTAGTGCCCCTGTGAAATTTAAAAAGGTTTTCATACTTAAGCTTTACGCGCGAGCTGTACTTTGTACATCTAATACTTATTAGATTTTTAAGTGGGACACCTCTTGAAACTTCAATAAAAGTTTAAATAAGTTGGAAAAGGTAATCCATACTAATATTATAAACTAGCAAATCTAGCCTGCTTCGCTGGGCGTAAGTTGAAAAAAATAAACGGTCTTTATAATTTTCAATAAAATAAAAGTAGTCTAAGTTACTCCTTATAACATTAACTCTCTGTGAGTGAAAATCCCATCGAAATCGGTCACGCCGTCACAGAGATAAGCTGCAACAAACAGATAAACAGGACAGAGAGACAGATAGACACTCCTGAGTAAAAGTATTCTATGGACAGACAATTTTTTTTAAAATTATAGTAAATAAAATTATAGTAGTTATCTATATTACTTGCATATGCATTTAGTGAAGAGCTGTTAATTTGAAATTAAAACATATACTTCAATTTTATTTACTGATGTACTGATGTAAAGTCCACTGTCTGTTACCTTTTAACGCTTAAACCGCTTAAGAATTTTTGATATGGCAAACACATACATAAATAGAATTCTGAGGGAAGAAATAGGCTATTTTTGATCCCTACTCTACTTACCACGTGAGTGAAGCAATGACCTAAAATTAGTATCATACATGTATAATATATGTTCATAGGTGTCAAATTTCATATACTCTGCTCGTAGTACTAACATAAAACATATTTAACGGACTTAGCAGTTGCTTAACGGAGGCATTGTTTGATACTTGGTAGTAAGTACCTACACTAGCGGATGATCCCTGCTAAACTACTACATTTTTTCGCTGTCATAATTTTCGTTTTTGATAATATTTTATACAATGATTTTTTTTTCGATTAGAAACTTATGAGAATTAACTTACACATTAAATTAATAAGTTTATTCGGGCTAGTAAAAATAAATTGTGTAAATTTTTATGGGATTGTTAGAATGTTTCATAGGAGTACGAGTACTATTTACATTAGTAGTATAAATGTAAGGTGCTGAATGGCTGGACGTGTTTGGTGAAACTTTGAATACACCTTAAAATTTATAACCTGTTCTAATACACTAATTACTGTTAGCATAGAAATAATTATATGAAAAGATCTAGTGCTTCACCCGGCTTAGCAGGGGTAAGACCCTACAACCAACAAACAAATGCTTTTTAATAGTATTTGATCGTAAAACATTGTTCTGAATTGAACAAGAGCTACGCAAATATCCTTAACGCTTTCATTTCCATTATCAACGTTATTGAAAGAGTCAACAACCTTACTCAAACTAGTTTAAGCGATCACAAAGGAACCCATAATAGTATATGCGTACCTGCCTCCCGCATTACTGTAGCCGTTTAAATATAAGACATTGTATAAAATGGTATGCTTATAAAATAGAACTTTCTATAAAATACAAGATACCTCTATAATCTACATAAGTCAATGCTTTTGAACTTCATCGAAATAATAATGCAATAGAAATATTGTTAACAGTCCATCCTAGATACTCGTTTGGGCAAAATGTTTTATATTGTTTCATACAAATGCGTTTGATAAGATACCAACGTCTGAACTACACGGACGTACAACAATACTTTTTCGTTTTAATGAATAAAGTAAATGTTTACCAAAAAAAATTGTTAAAAAAATATAGTTATAAATATAACCTCGCTTATCTCGAATCAGACAGTATTTACAAATACATTAAAATCTCGAATAATATAATAAATAGGGTTTGTTGAACTTTACACTGCACACACGTCAGTTCTTACCGTCATATAACAATAAACTAGTGAATAACGTGTGCACGTGCCAACATTCGCGACATGGTCATGCTGTAACGTCTAGTGCAATAAACTCACTAAGCTTTGACATTTTCCTATTATGATATTAATTACTTTAGCAATCCTTAAATAGTGCAGTTTCTACTCTCCCTTTAATAGATACGAGATGAATCTGTCCAAAATCACTAAGCAGATCAAATGTGGCTTGGCTTACTAGGTCCTTTCAGACCTGCTGGTTACCTCATAATGTTTTCCTTCACGGTTTACCAACATGTTGAATATTGATTAACTAGCATCAAAATTTCAAGAAACAAGATTTGAACACACTTCACTCACTTTTTCAAGTGAGCGCGTTACAACTGAGCTACCAATGCTTCTAGTTGCTGCAATTTATGAACCAATTCTTATCCATCCTGGTTTCACATCATATCGATTGGGATATTCCACTTTGTGTAATTGGTGCATCAATATTCAACCGCCTAAACGCTATACATAATTTACCACTATCGCTCACTGCACGTTTAAATTTCAGACGGTTTACCACTATTACTATTTAGCTGTATTTACTTTTAAAAATGCTTGAATTAAATTTAGTTACTCACCCTCGCATCGCTCGCGTTTATCGACTTTATAAAACAACTAGCAATACGCGCGGCTTCTCCCGCTTTCATTTTTTTAATCGCTACTAAACTTCATTCGATCACTCGCTGGGTTGAAAATTTTCCAAAATTACTCCAGCTTTTTTTCTTGCAATTAAAATAGCCTATGTTAAACAGGGATAATGTAGCATTTAAATGGTGAAAGAATGATTAAAATCGGTCCAGTACTTTTTGAGCCAATTCGTTTCTAACATACTTAGATACAAACCTTTCCTCTTTATAATATTACTACCTATAGAACAATATTACCTTAGAAAGAGTTTACTTAAAGTAATTTTACAAAATGATACTTGCCAAATGTACAATCATAGGTATGATAACGTACGTTTTAGGAAGAAATTCTTCTCCTCTCTTGTTAGGTTTTTTTTATTTCAAGCTCAGATAAATCAATCCTAAATTTTATGATGTAAACTTATGATTTACTAATATAATATGGGCTTATACAGACATAATCACATACATACATCGAGCGGCGTCACAAGAGAGACAACTACTTAGTAATGAATATAAACATCAAAATAAATGTCTTTATATTTCTATTTTTTCTAAACCATTCATAAAATAGTGATAAAATTTTGATAAGCTAACTTTTTTTCATCATATCATAAAAGCCTTTGTGATTAATAAAAGTTATACGAAATTGAATAAAGTCCCTCTCCTATAAATCAATATTGGTTGGAAATTGCGTCGATCGCCGAGTAATTAAATTATTGAATTCGATTCGATAGGTCCTTGTTGCCCACGCTGTACACAGATGTGCGAAACGTTGCTGATTGAGTCATATTTACCTTTGTTAACTGGATTGCGTTTGAATTATTACGAATTTTGCTATCCCTAGGGAAATCTTTATAATAAAAAGTTACATGTAAACAAATATAAAAATTGCTACAATTTATAAATCTAAAATTGTTTGGTATTTCCGTTGTTGAGTAACATATGTAATTTTTACCGTTTCTATGACATTATTTTAAGAATTTAGAAATATCAACATCATTTCACAAGAATAAAGTAAAAATATTGCTTGCTTATATTCCTTCTTGATATTTTTAATAATACCTATGAATATATTATTAAAAAGATGTGCACCATATAATTTTATCCCTTTATTATATCTGTTTAAATTGAAGTTCGGCTTAATATTTAGGAAGCTAAGCGCAGAGCGGAGCTAAGAGACCTGCTACCCATGTAGCGTACGATTTGGCTCTACCCTCGAAAAGTAATACAATTATCTAGTATCTTTTTAAGTGCAAAATAATTTGTTTATTAAATTTGTGTTTTTGCTTACTTTGCTTAAAAGCTTGAGATTATTTAATTTATTTCTTATTTCTTTAACCTTTTTTGACTACAAACCAAACTACGGCCTTCTCTCTATGTAACAAGGAACATAGTAATCTCTCCATTTTTTCCGCAATAAAAAAGCGATATAATATTTTAAAAATAACTATTATTGCTAAAATATGCAGTGAAAATTAAACATATTTTAAGACATTTCAACAAAAGAGCCGTAAACAAACGACTTTTGCGCAAGCCTTAACTTGCTCCCTACTTAAGTGGGTTTCAAGAGTCTACATGCCCTAGAACTCTTTCATGTCGTTCGTATGTAAAAGTAGAAGTAAAAATATGAATTAAATGTCTAAAAGTAACAATTTATTAGTCATTTCATTCCTTTAATAAGTACTTAACTTTTATCTTACTGCTAAATAGATGTGCTGTTATTCAAGTAATGCATAACGGCTGTACAAATTTTAATAAAATTTGACATAGAGATAAATTATATTCTGGAATAGCACAAAGATTATATTTTATATCAAGTATAAATAAATAGACCCACTTATTTTTGTTCTCCACTAGGAAAGAAACTAATAAAATGCTTATTCTGAGCAGCTAGTAAATACAGGTAATAATAATTGTAAAGTGGTAGTGCCATGCTTGTTACCTTCGGGTAGCAGCCGAATGGGCTGGCACGCCCCGTATACTCCCATTCTCTCACAGAAGACCGGCGTGAAGTGGCAGCTATGCTGTCGCGTTTCGTCCGGTAAGTGAGAGTCCGGGAGGCCCACAGCCCATCCCTCTTCACTCCCTCTTCCCTCCCTCCTCCCTCTTCCCTCCCTCTTCCCTCCCTCCTCCCTCTTCCCTCCCTCCTCCCTCTTCCCTCCCTCCTCCCTCTTCCCTCCCTCCTCCCTCCCCACCTTTCCTAAAAGGCTGGCAACGCATCTATAAGCCCTGTGTTGCAGATGTCCATGGGCGGAGGTGATCACTTCCCATCAGGTGAGCCTCCTGCCCCATTGCACCCTTTGTACCATAAAAAAAAGGTATATACCGTCTAAAATATACGAAACGTTCAGTCATATCTACCTTGCCTTGATGAAGGTACTTCCTCTCATGTTCTCTTTAGCTATAAACTTCTATAGAAATATATCAAATGTAGTATTATTTGTCACAAAAATGGTATTACCAAATAATTTTCAATTAAAGTTTTAATGCAGGAATATATGTTAATTGTACTGCCTTCCTTGCAGATCCAAAATAAAAATAAAAGTTACTCCCTTTTTTCACGTAATTATTATAATTTAACTAACCAATCTCTTTCTCGTATCTTTTCCATTCCACGAGACATTAGCAAAGTAAGTGATCCACTGGTACGTTTTCAGTCATAAAATAACTTAATTTTTTATCGTTATGAATCGGTTTATCAAAAGAGATCCACCACCACTACCACTGCCTACCACTATCTTAAATTTATTTATATAAAAAAATCTAACGAACAAATATTATTTTTATTGATATATTTATACAATACTTTCTTAGATTTACGCGAATATTTGACATTATAAATGAAATTTCTTAATCTTTTTATTTTTATTATTTTATCCTAAAGAATGATACAGTGCTTCTACTTTGCAGAAAGTATTCTTGCGGAACTCGCTATTTCAAGGAGGATATTGTGTTTGTTGGACCATTTCCAGATACTTGTATCTTCAGTTGAGTAAACCTTAGGACGACTTATATAAAACCATTTAAACTCAACTGTTCCATTCAATTTTGTCTATAATTTGTGATTGAATTTTGTTATTGTAATTTTCTTAATATAAACATTAATAATGTTATTTTAAATATTACACGGATTCTTATTTCTTATAAAATTCACATAGTAGAAACATCTTAAACAACACAAATAACTAGATTAAACGCTGCACCAGACTTAATATGGCAGCACTTTGCACTATAATAGAGCTGTAATACAAAGAAGAACTAAAGAGCTTACACAAGACGAGATTCTATGTATGTATGTATGTATGTATGTATGTGTGTGTGTGTGTGTGTGTGTGTGTGTGTGTGTGTGTGTGTGTGTGTGTGTGTGTGTGTGTGTGTGTGTGTGTGTGTGTGTGTGTGTGTGTGTGTGTGTGTGTGTGTGTGTGTGTGTGTGTGTGTGTGTGTGTGTGTGTGTGTGTGTGTGTGTGTGTGTGTGTGTGTATGTATGTATGTATGTATGTATGTATGTATGTATGTATGTATGTACGTACGTACGTACGTACGTACGTATGTATGTATGTATGTATGTATGTACGTATGTATGTATGTATGTATGTATGTATGTATGTATTTATGTATGTGTCACATTTTCACTATACGTCTTTCCCATTTACTCTTCACTCTGCCAGTTCTATTAGCGATATTGAAAAGTGTGGTATGGAAGCTCCACTAAAACAAAAACTTCCGACTATTTTGACCGAGTCGTCTTGTGTTTCTAATAAGCTTATTCAAGCAAAAGTTAGTGCCTCTAACGCAACATATACATACTATATATTATGATCAATATTGGTTCAATATATGATATTCCCATGATAACGTTATGGAATAGTAAAGGGAAAACCGCATTCGTATAATTATTATCGTATCGACACTTCGCCAGATGGTCACGAAGTAAGCTTCAGATATAGGAATTTACTTTTCTGAATAACTAAATCGGAATATTCAGTTGCGCAAATCCTATTCAATACTTTTTCACGGTCACTTGCGAAGAAGGGACAGTAACATCTATCGATTTAAGTTAAAAGGAATTTCAATTGGATGTGTGAGAGTGTGTTGAAGCACCAGGTTTCTGTAATTGGGTACAGTTTAGTACGAATAACAGATGTTGTTCTATACGAGATGATTAAAGTGTTATACGTACTTGTAAGTTGGGAAAACAAACAGGTTTATTTTCATCTTACTTAAGTTAACTGAAAAAAATGTATTCGACGGAATTTTTATGAGTAAACACAATTTGAAACAATTCCAAAAATTGATTTTTGATTAGGAATTTCCCAGTATTTAAGTTTTTAGTTTAAATTTATAATTCAGAGTTTTAATCATAGAAAGAGGGGTTATCTAGGAGGATTTAAGACTGTAACTTATAAGGACTTTGCAAAATTAATATACCAGCATCGTGAAATTTGCAAATTAAGTCGAAATAATCATGTATTATAGCATATAAATATGCGAGCAAGAGAAAAGCTTAAGTTTTCAGTTCGGTTTATATTTTAAGGTGCAAATTTTAGAGAACCTTAAGTGAATTTTATACGCAATAAAATTTATAATAAATCCTAAAGTTTAAAAATGTAACAATTAACGTTTCGTTAATTAACAATTAACTATGTTTTAATACATGAAAGAATTCTATAATAAAATGGAGGAAGGATATGTAAGAAAAGGAGCGATTTTTACAAAAATATTAAACAACAGTCGCTTTGCTCAAAGCTCGGGTGAAATGTGTTAAGAAGCACCACATAAATTGTACATTTCTTTGTTTCTATAAACAATATTATATTGCTCGCTACAACGCTTGCACTGTTTCTTTTGTGCGTCCACTTCGTTTCTAAGCTGTTTATTTAGATGTATTAATATATTATATTTTTTTGATTGTTAGAAGTAAATTTTAAAGTAAGGCACATAATAATTTATTTTTGTTTTATTATACGTAGAATTTACAAACTACTTGTTTTACAGAAACCTATTTCGCGTTATAGCCTTCAGTGTACATTAAAATACCATACGAATATCATTACAAGAAAATGGGTCCGAAATAATGAAATTTACAAATAGACAATTTATAGGGCAAAGTCGTGGTCATGTTTTTAAGCATGTTACATTATCCGGTTCGAATGTATACTGTACAATTTTCATATCCTCGTATGTAAAGTTTGGGAGAAGCACAAGCACCTGTGAGGAAATATTTGAAAATAGAACGTAAGCGTTTATTAAAAAAGGAAAAGTTTATATTCCTGCCCAATTTTGAAAGTATAATATTGGATAAGCGTTACAACTCAGATATTGAAAAATTTGGAGGTTCAGTTACCTTGGGGTAATCACAGGGAAATTGCCATTATTTTTCCATACATTTATTTTCTTGGAAGGTATATCACGTTCGTCGTGCAAAAGTATCAGAGAACTTTTAGAAGTTTGACGTGTTTAACAGTTTCCTATATTTAATCGTGCTCTAAATGGGAAATAAATGTCTTCGTGTAACATTAAGTTATTTAAATAAAATATATATTATTAATGTTGTGCTTGATGAGTAAATAAGTAATAACTTATCTCTAAATCTTTTGTTATATAATATAATATTGCGCCTATTTTATAAAATTCAATATAATGTCAAAAAATGATAACAGGAAAAAATAATAGGCACTAAGCCTTACAACGGAATTACAATAACACTTAAGAATGTTAAATAATTTTGTAACGTAAAAGCGTCTACCATTCACATTAGAAATGGAAGAGACAGGTGAACGAAATGGTTTCACATTAACATTACTGCTCTTTCGATACAATGACCTTTTTACTAACAATAGTCGTCAATATCTGATTTTATTTTATTTTATTTATAAAATATGTATAGAGAAAGATTGAAAACGTGGTTAAAGTTCTTGTATTAGAAAAGAATTCTAGAAGCAAATTAAAGTTAAATGAAGAATGAGAAAGATATCAAAGGCGACTTTAAATGGATTACAGTGACTTATCTGAAAGTGTTACTCAAAGATTAAACAAGTTTCATTTAAATCGTTAAAGTGGATTCAAAGTTACATTTTAAGCTCGCTACGCTGTGCCTTTCTATGAAGTAAATCAAGTTCATTTCAATTATTCAGGATCGAAGATGCAGATGGTGTGGAATGGTTATTGTCACCAATGTCATAAATGCTAAAGAGTAATTTTAGAAGATTATTTATACTGTGGACTCTCCTTATTAGAATGTCACGAAAAGTTTGTAAAGTAAATGCCGAATATTGTGATGGCCTATTCAAAGTAAGGGCAGGTATGTCATGATAATGAAAATATATTTGCTGAAGTATACATTTTAAATATAATCTATAATTGATTTTCTTTTTTTTGTCACACAAAAATTAAATATAAGATTGCCAAATATTGCTTTAATAATTCTCTCATAATTTAATTGCATTCCACGATAATATATAAATGTACATATGGAATAGTACATAAAAATGTCAATCCAGTTTTGTTATTGTTAGTTTATACTAACTGATACCATTTGAACTACACCATCTGAACTTATGTTCAGATGGTGTAGTTCAAATGGTATACATTTTTTAGAAATATATTTTTATAACGTATGGACCAAAACAGAACATGTCATTAATTTATACAGCATCCCTCTTAATCCTTACCTTATATAAAATACTGCTATAAATGCGAAAGTAACTCGTCTGTTTGTTTGTCTGTCGTGCTTTCACGCCAATACTACTTTAAACGATTTAAATAAAATTATTTGGTCACAGATAGTCTAGAGCCTGAGAAAGAAAGAGATATCACGTTGTCATCGAGACTGAGAAAGGACATAGGCCACTTTCAAGGCAAAAAAGGCGAAAAAAAAACATTCAAAGTAAGTAAAAATTTTATCCCAAAAGGTTTAACTAGGGACGAATCCAAGTGAAGCGAGGGTGAGTCACTTGTAAAAATATAACCGTAGGTACTATTTGACATACCCGTATACGTTTTACAAATTTCCCCAGGCTTCTCTCTGTAATAGCTGCTCAACGCGTTTCGTTAAAAGAGCAGGAGTCCTGAGGGAAAAAAAATATAGTAGGAACCTTAATTTTCTATGCATTTTTTACTTACTTTTATTTCTGGAGTACACCATTATCTCGATAAAAGAATGAGTTGAATCTACTTTTTGTTTTATTAAAAAAATAACCATTGAGTAATCATATTCATGGCTATTTAGTTTTACAACACAAAGGAAATAAGTTGATTTTATATCTTGTTTAAATAATTATTAATGTAAATCCCACCACCACATACAAATTAACATTTCCTCTTCACCCTAGAATGAATCAATAATGAAACCGCGTACTTACATACTTCAATATTAAGGAAAGGTATAGTTTATTTTTTTTAAAGTACTGACATTCTTTAGATTCTTTTACAAATAAGAAAAAAATCACTTACTTCATGGTAGAAATCATACTGGTAATAGGTTTAAAAAGGTAGGTTGCTTGGTACGCTTGAATAAAAACCAAAAAAATATGTGGCAGTAACCTCTGGTGACGCAAGTATCTCACTAACTGTTTAGTATAGGTATATGAAACGACATGCACATTTACTAAGTTATACCTTGAATTTGCACTACGAATGTATGCAAGCGGCGTAGCAAAGCAAGCCCCGACTAACAACGTGATTAATATTCCAGTTATTGTAGTACAGGTCTGTGATGTGTACATTGGGCAGGCGGAGTAAAGGTTGTATACACAATGGGGTAAAACGCGAATTCTCATAAACAAATATTGAACGTTCTAATAAATATACTTATGTTGTATATTTTAACGTTCAAGCTCTGTTGAACGTACCTTACTTATTTTAATGCTTAATAATTTGTAAACGAAAAGGTAACAGTTAACATTAATATGTAATGTTACGAAAGTTCAAAGTTATTATTTAAATAATTTTATGAGGCATAGATATATAATATTGTTTTCGCTACAACCTTAGTGTTTAATAACGCAATGTATCTATGTATATAAGCTTGTATGTATTCAGTCCCCGTCCCACTACTTCCCCTGGGTACGGGCCTCCCGTTAATAAAGGGGATCAGGCCATTGTCCACCACGCCGCGCCGGCCAAAAGCAGATTGCCGGACACGTCTTTCGTGAACTTGGTAGATTCTGCCGGACATGCGAGTTTCCTCAAGAAGTTTTCCTTCTTTTTAAACAATTACTTCTATGTTTACGACAAACTAGTGTCGATCTAGGTCATTATTTTTGAAACTACAAAAAATATATAAGGGCATACTTGTACCTATATTATATATTATATGTTTTATAATTGTTCTATACGTACTTGCAACATTTAAATAAAAATAAATTAAGTTTGTGTAAAAAATTAATTATTTTGAAGTTCGTCTTTCTTTGATAATTATAACACACACAACATGTTAAAATTATCATTATTTTATTTATAGAATAATTTCCTTAAATTAACCTTATGTTTCTTGTACGTTTAATACTTTCTGTCAAATTCTCATAGATGATTGAATAATTATTAAGCAGTATTCATCGGTAACATTAAAGTAAATATTCGTATAGCAAATTTAAAATTTACGCAACAACAAAAATATAAGTCGTATATTTTCATCAAACATCAATTTGAAGAGATAAATATGTATATTAGGTACAGTAAAAATAATTGAAAACGTTGTTTTGAACCTCTGTTGAAATTTAAAAGTAAATTTCATTTTAAAGGGAATTGATAAGTGGAAAAGGGTCAAAACAACAAAATATACAAGCCCGCAAGGCTTTCATTTCCATTATCAGTTAAATTAAGCGGGTCCATACTGAGCCTACACTAGCCTAAGGTGTGTTTAAGCGATCACAAAGGCACAAAGGAGCGTTACATTAGTACGCCCCACAAGATCAGTATAATAGTTTAAATTAGATAACATTATCGTAGACTGAAGTGGTTGTCTTTCATTTCCCTATCAACACTGAGCTATTTTGATATCTTATACTACTACCTACTGCGACTGTAAATTTAAGTTTTTTAGCGCTAGACGGTAAGTTGATATTTACCAAAAGGACCAATAAACATTATATCAATACATTTTTTGACATTTCGACCAAACGTTTTAGTACTTAAATATAATTAATTACAATAGCTACTTTTTTATGTCCATTTCTTGTATCCTGTATATTGTAGTCTTAAGAGGGCAAAATTAACAAAGTTTACGTACAAAATAATACTTTTTCTGGACACATGAAGCAAAACTATTATTAAAAATGTAGTAATTTTTGAAACAAGAACTCGCCAAAATCCTGGTGTATTTAATAAAGGCTATCGCATGCTTTCAGCCCACTTCATCTAGCTTATAGCGCTTAAATATTTTCCACGTTACATAGAAAACAAGTACAAATGCAAACATAAACGCTTTACTCTGGGCTTAGACATTACATGTTAAATGTAATGGGTCGTTATAGTAGCCTCAAGCGTGAGTTATTTCTACATTTACATTGTTAGCCTTATTTACAACGACGTAAAATGTTCATAGATCTGTCTGAGCGGAACAGCACTAAATCTTTGCAATTTGCAGTAATATTTAATCTATATTGCCTCCTGCGTTTTCAGAACGTGTTAATTTCATAAAGTATAGAGTCAACTTTGAGAGTTTTAATGTATTTTATATTTTATTTAGGAAAATATAAGTTGAGATGGGCCGAATATTCGTTTTATATTCGGTATTCGGCTTATTCGGCAGCTTTACCGAATATTCATATTCGGCCGAATATTCGGCTGAATCACCTAATATTCGGCAAAGTGATATTCAAAGTTTTTACTGTTATTGACCCGTGTATTATCATGATTTGTGTACAGTGTAATGAGGTAAGTATTTTAGAGTATAGCTTTCTGTTTTTGTCGTCACTGAAGCTTTATTTTCAATTAAAGTAGGTTGGTAAAAAGATAATAACTTAATGCAAAATATAGGTACCTACTATCTAGCTGTTTTGGGATTAGGCTGCTGTGTAAACTCTTTAGAAGTTTAGACCTGCATTTGTGCGACGGAACGGAATCAAATGTACCGAATATTCGGCCGAATATTCGGTTCGGTAAAAGTTTTACCGACTATTCGGCCGAATGTTCGTATTCGGTGAAACCCATGTTCGGCCCATCACTAATACAATAATTACTGTACAGTACAATCCTTTTAAATGCAGCGACAGCCTGCAAAAATTAAAATATAATATCAAAAATTGGCTAAGAGATCCTTATTCTATATTATTATATGAGTACACAACTAAGTTCTCTTAATTCTACAAAATAAAAATATTATTCACCATAATCATATTCTAATAATCTTAAAATTTAATCTATCCAGTTTATATTGTTTGAATGAAAAGCTTTAGACTTTTTCACTACAGACAATCTTTATCGATCACGTACTCTGAAAGCCTGCAGCTCATACATATAATAGTACATACATACGCCATAGTACACTTTTGTGAATACGTCAATTATTTTTCGTTTTCCAGTCTCCACTATTAAGGTTATGTCACACTAATCAACACAACCATCATCTATTTTAAATAAAGAAATTATTGTATTAGATACTGTTGCTTATATAATTATTATGATTAAAATGACGTTTGATATAAATATTTTAAAATATATATATTTTAAATATTTTAAATGATATAAATATAAAATTTTTAAAAGATAATGATATTACGAAGGACAAATAATGGCTCGATGTTGCGGACATAAAAATAATTAGTTAAGAGAGCAATACCTATAACTTAAAATGCCATTGCTCAAAGCACTTTAAGTATTAGTAGGTACCACGTTGCAACGCTCGCTCGATGGAAATTCGGCTTTAAGCCTCACGGCCTGCAAAACCGTTGGAACATTTCGCTCTCCATGTAATTGGAGCATCAATATTCGCTGTTATAAACATTTTGCATATTTCACGACTTAACAGTGTTCTACTGGCACTGAAAATTGAGAAACTTTTCAAGTAATAGCTTGAATATTTTGTTCGAAAATATTATTTTACATTTGTACGTGACACTTGTACGTTCTTGTGCATACTAAGAAAGTATAACCATACGTTATATTGTAAATACGCTGTCTCGTACTATTACGAACAATGACGCCAGGAAATAACAATCGTCACTTATATCCCCAATATTCTATCCGCCAGATACATTAAAGGCAGATCATGGAACTGAAGATAGCAGCCGGCTAGCGGCCGGCCGCCTGACGATTTACGCGAAGGGCCGCAACGGTACCGCGCGTCGTAAAAACCTTTTGTTATACAATAAATTCGCTACAAATGCTATAAATTATTACTTTTTGATAATTTTAAATAGATATAGTAGTAATGTACAGTTATTTCTTAAAATATTAAAATTTTTTATTTTATTAATACTCGTGTCCGTTCTTAGCGTAAAGGGTAATTTCATTATAAAAACTATGTAAAGCAAACTGTGAGCAACTTGATTTTTTTATATATTATTATGCTTATATATACTAACTAAATAACGTTAAAATTAGACAGGATCAAATCATACTTTACTTGTAAAAAAATTTTAAAGATTTTTATTACTTCTTACGGCATCTCGTACTAAGATACAGACGTCTAAAAATAATACAACGCAAACTCGAATCTGGATGATATTTTTAATAAACATTCTTTTAATATCACTAAACAAGAAATAATTAAAATCTCGCAGGATCCAGACATAGAATAGTAGTAAATTAACTTGTAAATATGCTTATATTAGCCCGCCCGCGGTTCTAGAATGTATGAAAACTTCAAGTCCAAGAAAACGATAGAAAGCAAACTGGGAGGTCTTTGAATTTTTTATGTATTATTATGCTTGTATATACTAACTAAATAACGTTAAAATTAGACAGGATCAAATCATACTTTATTTGTAAAATATGTTTAAATATTCCTTCATACCGCATCTCATGCTAAGTTTCAGACGTCTAAAAATAATACAACGCAAACTCGAATCTGGATGATATTTTTAATAAACATTCTTTTAATATCACTAAACAAGAAATAATTAAAATCTCGCAGGATCAAGACATAGAATAGTAGTAAAAAAACTTGTAAATATGCTCAAAATAGCCCGCCCGCGGTACGAGAATGTATGAAAACTTCAAGTCCAAGAAAACGATAGAAAGCAAACTGGGAGGTCTTTGATTTTTTTATATACTATTATGCTTATACATACTAACTAAATTACGTTAAAATTAGACAGGATCAAATCATACTTTATTTGTAAAAATTTTTTAAATATTCCTTCATACCGCATCTCATGCTAAGTTTCAGACGTCTAAAAATAATACAACGCAAACTCGAATCTGGATGATATTTTTAATAAACATTCTTCTAATATCAATTAACTTGAAATAATTATAATCTCGCAGGATCAACACATAGAATAGTAGTAAAACAACTTGTAAATATGCTTATATTAGCCCGCCCGCGGTTCTAGAATGTATGAAAACTTCAAGTCCAAGAAAACGATAGAAAGCAAACTGGGAGGTCTTTGATTTTTTTATATACTATTATGCTTATACATACTAACTAAATTACGTTAAAATTAGACAGGATCAAATCATACTTTATTTGTAAAAATTTTTTAAATATTCCTTCATACCGCATCTCATGCTAAGTTTCAGACGTCTAAAAATAATACAACGCAAACTCGAATCTGGATAATATTTTTAATAAACATTCTTCTAATATCAATTAACTTGAAATAATTATAATCTCGCAGGATCAAGACATAGAATAGTAGTAAAACAACTTGTAAATATGCTTATATTAGCCCGCCCGCGGTTCTAGAATGTATGAAAACTTCAAGTCCAAGAAAACGATAGAAAGCAAACTGGGAGGTCTTTGATTTTTTTATATATTATTATGCTTATATATAATAACTAAATAATGTTAAAATTACACAGGATCAAATCATACTTTATTTGGAAAAATTTGTTAAATATTACTTCATACCGCTTCTCATGCTAAGTTTCAGACGTCTAAAACTAATACAACGCAAACTCGAATCTGGATGATATTTTTAATAAACATTCTTCTAATATCAATTAACTTGAAATAATTATAATCTCGCAGGATCAAGACATAGAATAGTAGTAAAACAACTTGTAAATATGCTTATATTAGCCCGCCCGCGGTTCTAGAATGTATGAAAACTTCAAGTCCAAGAAAACGATAGAAAGCAAACTGGGAGGTCTTTGATTTTTTTATATATTATTATGCTTGTATATACTAACTAAATAACGTTAAAATTAGACAGGATCAAATCATACTTTATTTGTAAAAAATGTTTAAATATTCCTTCATACCGCATCTCATGCTAAGTTTCAGACGTCTAAAAATAATACAACGCAAACTCGAATCTGGATGATATTTTTAATAAACATTCTTTTAATATCACTAAACAAGAAATAATTAAAATCTCGCAGGATCAAGACATAGAATAGTAGTAAAAAAAACTTGTAAATATGCTCATATTAGCCCGCCCGCGGTACTAGAATGTATGAAAACTTCAAGTCCAAGAAAACGATAGAAAGCAAACTGGGAGGTCTTTGATTTTTTTATATACTATTATGCTTATACATACTAACTAAATAACGTTAAAATTAGACAGGATCAAATCATACTTTATTTGTAAAAAAATTTAAATATTCCTTCATACCGCATCTCATGCTAAGTTTCAGACGTCTAAAACTAATACAACGCAAACTCGAATCTGGATGATATTTTTAATAAACATTCTTCTAATATCAATTAACTTGAAATAATTATAATCTCGCAGGATCAAGACATAGAATAGTAGTAAAAAAAACTTGTAAATATGCTCATATTAGCCCGCCCGCGGTACTAGAATGTATGAAAACTTCAAGTCCAAGAAAACGATAGAAAGCAAACTGGGAGGTCTTTGATTTTTTTATATACTATTATGCTTATACATACTAACTAAATTACGTTAAAATTAGACAGGATCAAATCATACTTTATTTGTAAAAAAAAATTAAATATTCCTTCATACCGCATCTCATGCTAAGTTTCAGACGTCTAAAAATAATACAACGCAAACTCGAATCTGGATAATATTTTTAATAAACATTCTTCTAATATCAATTAACTTGAAATAATTATAATCTCGCAGGATCAAGATATAGAATAGTAGTAAAACAACTTGTAAATATGCTTATATTAGCCCGCCCGCGGTTCTAGAATGTATGAAAACTTCAAGTCCAAGAAAACGATAGAAAGCAAACTGGGAGGTCTTTGATTTTTTTATATACTATTATGCTTATACATACTAACTAAATTACGTTAAAATTAGACAGGATCAAATCATACTTTATTTGTAAAAAAATTTAAATATTCCTTCATACCGCATCTCATGCTAAGTTTCAGACGTCTAAAACTAATACAACGCAAACTCGAATCTAGATAATATTTTTAATAAACATTCTTCTAATATCAGTTAACTTGAAATAATTATAATCTCGCAGGATCAAGACATAGAATAGTAGTAAAACAACTTGTAAATATGCTTATATTAGCCCGCCCGCGGTTCTAGAATGTATGAAAACTTCAAGTCCAAGAAAACGATAGAAAGCAAACTGGGAGGTCTTTGATTTTTTTATATATTATTATGCTTATATATAATAACTAAATAATGTTAAAATTACACAGGATCAAATCATACTTTATTTGGAAAAATTTGTTAAATATTACTTCATACCGCTTCTCATGCTAAGTTTCAGACGTCTAAAACTAATACAACGCAAACTCGAATCTGGATGATATTTTTAATAAACATTCTTCTAATATCAATTAAATTGAAATAATTATAATCTCGCAGGATCAAGACATAGAATATTAGTAAAACAACTTGTAAATATGCTTATATTAGCCCGCCCGCGGTTCTAGAATGTATGAAAACTTCAAGTCCAAGAAAACGATAGAAAGCAAACTGGGAGGTCTTTGATTTTTTTATATATTATTATGCTTGTATATACTAACTAAATAACGTTAAAATTAGACAGGATCAAATCATACTTTATTTGTAAAAAATGTTTAAATATTCCTTCATACCGCATCTCATGCTAAGTTTCAGACGTCTAAAAATAATACAACGCAAACTCGAATCTGGATGATATTTTTAATAAACATTCTTTTAATATCACTTAACAAGAAATAATTAAAATCTCGCAGGATCAAAACATAGAATAGTAGTAAAAAAAACTTGTAAATATGCTCATATTAGCCCGCCCGCGGTACTAGAATGTATGAAAACTTCAAGTCCAAGAAAACGATAGAAAGCAAACTGGGAGGTCTTTGATTTTTTTATATACTATTATGCTTATACATACTAACTAAATAACGTTAAAATTAGACAGGATCAAATCATACTTTATTTGTAAAAAAATTTAAATATTCCTTCATACCGCATGTCATGCTAAGTTTCAGACGTCTAAAACTAATACAACGCAAACTCGAATCTGGATGATATTTTTAATAAACATTCTTCTAATATCAATTAACTTGAAATAATTATAATCTCGCAGGATCAAGACATAGAATAGTAGTAAAACAACTTGTAAATATGCTTATATTAGCCCGCCCGCGGTTCTAGAATGTATGAAAACTTCAAGTCCAAGAAAACGATAGAAAGCAAACTGGGAGGTCTTTGATTTTTTTATATACTATTATGCTTATACATACTAACTAAATTACGTTAAAATTAGACAGGATCAAATCATACTTTATTTGTAAAAATTTTTTAAATATTCCTTCATACCGCATCTCATGCTAAGTTTCAGACGTCTAAAAATAATACAACGCAAACTCGAATCTGGATAATATTTTTAATAAACATTCTTCTAATATCAATTAACTTGAAATAATTATAATCTCGCAGGATCAAGACATAGAATAGTAGTAAAACAACTTGTAAATATGCTTATATTAGCCCGCCCGCGGTTCTAGAATGTATGAAAACTTCAAGTCCAAGAAAACGATAGAAAGCAAACTGGGAGGTCTTTGATTTTTTTATATATTATTATGCTTGTATATACTAACTAAATAACGTTAAAATTAGACAGGATCAAATCATACTTTATTTGTAAAAAATGTTTAAATATTCCTTCATACCGCATCTCATGCTAAGTTTCAGACGTCTAAAACTAATACAACGCAAACTCGAATCTGGATGATATTTTTAATAAACATTCTTCTAATATCAATTAAATTGAAATAATTATAATCTCGCAGGATCAAGACATAGAATAGTAGTAAAACAACTTGTAAATATGCTTATATTAGCCCGCCCGCGGTTCTAGAATGTATGAAAACTTCAAGTCCAAGAAAACGATAGAAAGCAAACTGGGAGGTCTTTGATTTTTTTATATACTATTATGCTTATACATACTAACTAAATAACGTTAAAATTAGACAGGATCAAATCATACTTTATTTGTAAAAAAATTTAAATATTCCTTCATACCGCATCTCATGCTAAGTTTCAGACGTCTAAAACTAATACAACGCAAACTCGAATCTGGATGATATTTTTAATAAACATTCTTCTAATATCAATTAACTTGAAATAATTATAATCTCGCAGGATCAAGACATAGAATAGTAGTAAAAAAAACTTGTAAATATGCTCATATTAGCCCGCCCGCGGTACTAGAATGTATGAAAACTTCAAGTCCAAGAAAACGATAGAAAGCAAACTGGGAGGTCTTTGATTTTTTTATATACTATTATGCTTATACATACTAACTAAATTACGTTAAAATTAGACAGGATCAAATCATACTTTATTTGTAAAAAAAAATTAAATATTCCTTCATACCGCATCTCATGCTAAGTTTCAGACGTCTAAAAATAATACAACGCAAACTCGAATCTGGATAATATTTTTAATAAACATTCTTCTAATATCAATTAACTTGAAATAATTATAATCTCGCAGGATCAAGATATAGAATAGTAGTAAAACAACTTGTAAATATGCTTATATTAGCCCGCCCGCGGTTCTAGAATGTATGAAAACTTCAAGTCCAAGAAAACGATAGAAAGCAAACTGGGAGGTCTTTGATTTTTTTATATACTATTATGCTTATACATACTAACTAAATTACGTTAAAATTAGACAGGATCAAATCATACTTTATTTGTAAAAAAATTTAAATATTCCTTCATACCGCATCTCATGCTAAGTTTCAGACGTCTAAAACTAATACAACGCAAACTCGAATCTAGATAATATTTTTAATAAACATTCTTCTAATATCAGTTAACTTGAAATAATTATAATCTCGCAGGATCAAGACATAGAATAGTAGTAAAACAACTTGTAAATATGCTTATATTAGCCCGCCCGCGGTTCTAGAATGTATGAAAATTTCAAGTCCAAGAAAACGATAGAAAGCAAACTGGGAGGTCTTTGATTTTTTTATATATTATTATGCTTATATATACTAACTAAATAACGTTAAAATTAGACAGGATCAAATCATACTTTATTTGTAAAAAATTTTTAAATATTCCTTCATACCGCATCTCATGCTAAGTTTCAGACGTCTAAAAATAATACAACGCAAACTCGAATCTGGATGATATTTTTAATAAACATTCTTCTAATATCAATTAACTTGAAATAATTATAATCTCGCAGGATCAAGACATAGAATAGTAGTAAATTAACTTGTAAATATGCTCATATTAGCCCGCCCGCGGTTCTAGAATGTATGAAAATTTCAAGTCCAAGAAAACGATAGAAAGCAAACTGGGAGGTCTTTGATTTTTTTATATATTATTATGCTTATATATACTAACTAAATAACGTTAAAATTAGACAGGATCAAATCATACTTTATTTGTAAAAAATTTTTAAATATTCCTTCATACCGCATCTCATGCTAAGTTTCAGACGTCTAAAAATAATACAACGCAAACTCGAATCTGGATGATATTTTTAATAAACATTCTTCTAATATCAATTAACTTGAAATAATTATAATCTCGCAGGATCAAGACATAGAATAGTAGTAAATTAACTTGTAAATATGCTCATATTAGCCCGCCCGCGGTTCTAGAATGTATGAAAACTTCAAGTCCAAGAAAACGATAGAAAGCAAACTGGGAGGTCTTTGATTTTTTTATATATTATTATGCTTATATATACTAACTAAATAACGTTAAAATTAGACAGGATCAAATCATACTTTATTTGTAAAAATTTTTTAAATATTCCTTCATACCGCATCTCATGCTAAGTTTCAGACGTCTAAAAATAATACAACGCAAACTCGAATCTGGATAATATTTTTAATAAACATTCTTCTAATATCAATTAACTTGAAATAATTATAATCTCGCAGGATCAAGACATAGAATAGTAGTAAAACAACTTGTAAATATGCTTATATTAGCCCGCCCGCGGTTCTAGAATGTATGAAAACTTCAAGTCCAAGAAAACGATAGAAAGCAAACTGGGAGGTCTTTGATTTTTTTATATATTATTATGCTTATATATAATAACTAAATAATGTTAAAATTACACAGGATCAAATCATACTTTATTTGGAAAAATTTGTTAAATATTACTTCATACCGCTTCTCATGCTAAGTTTCAGACGTCTAAAACTAATACAACGCAAACTCGAATCTGGATGATATTTTTAATAAACATTCTTCTAATATCAATTAAATTGAAATAATTATAATCTCGCAGGATCAAGACATAGAATAGTAGTAAAACAACTTGTAAATATGCTTATATTAGCCCGCCCGCGGTTCTAGAATGTATGAAAACTTCAAGTCCAAGAAAACGATAGAAAGCAAACTGGGAGGTCTTTGATTTTTTTATATATTATTATGCTTGTATATACTAACTAAATAACGTTAAAATTAGACAGGATCAAATCATACTTTATTTGTAAAAAATGTTTAAATATTCCTTCATACCGCATCTCATGCTAAGTTTCAGACGTCTAAAAATAATACAACGCAAACTCGAATCTGGATGATATTTTTAATAAACATTCTTTTAATATCACTTAACAAGAAATAATTAAAATCTCGCAGGATCAAGACATAGAATAGTAGTAAAAAAAACTTGTAAATATGCTCATATTAGCCCGCCCGCGGTACTAGAATGTATGAAAACTTCAAGTCCAAGAAAACGATAGAAAGCAAACTGGGAGGTCTTTGATTTTTTTATATACTATTATGCTTATACATACTAACTAAATAACGTTAAAATTAGACAGGATCAAATCATACTTTATTTGTAAAAAAATTTAAATATTCCTTCATACCGCATGTCATGCTAAGTTTCAGACGTCTAAAACTAATACAACGCAAACTCGAATCTGGATGATATTTTTAATAAACATTCTTCTAATATCAATTAACTTGAAATAATTATAATCTCGCAGGATCAAGACATAGAATAGTAGTAAAACAACTTGTAAATATGCTTATATTAGCCCGCCCGCGGTTCTAGAATGTATGAAAACTTCAAGTCCAAGAAAACGATAGAAAGCAAACTGGGAGGTCTTTGATTTTTTTATATATTATTATGCTTGTATATACTAACTAAATAACGTTAAAATTAGACAGGATCAAATCATACTTTATTTGTAAAAAATGTTTAAATATTCCTTCATACCGCATCTCATGCTAAGTTTCAGACGTCTAAAAATAATACAACGCAAACTCGAATCTGGATGATATTTTTAATAAACATTCTTTTAATATCACTAAACAAGAAATAATTAAAATCTCGCAGGATCAAGACATAGAATAGTAGTAAAAAAAACTTGTAAATATGCTCATATTAGCCCGCCCGCGGTACTAGAATGTATGAAAACTTCAAGTCCAAGAAAACGATAGAAAGCAAACTGGGAGGTCTTTGATTTTTTTATATACTATTATGCTTATACATACTAACTAAATAACGTTAAAATTAGACAGGATCAAATCATACTTTATTTGTAAAAAAATTTAAATATTCCTTCATACCGCATCTCATGCTAAGTTTCAGACGTCTAAAACTAATACAACGCAAACTCGAATCTGGATGATATTTTTAATAAACATTCTTCTAATATCAATTAACTTGAAATAATTATAATCTCGCAGGATCAAGACATAGAATAGTAGTAAAAAAAACTTGTAAATATGCTCATATTAGCCCGCCCGCGGTACTAGAATGTATGAAAACTTCAAGTCCAAGAAAACGATAGAAAGCAAACTGGGAGGTCTTTGATTTTTTTATATACTATTATGCTTATACATACTAACTAAATTACGTTAAAATTAGACAGGATCAAATCATACTTTATTTGTAAAAAAAAATTAAATATTCCTTCATACCGCATCTCATGCTAAGTTTCAGACGTCTAAAAATAATACAACGCAAACTCGAATCTGGATAATATTTTTAATAAACATTCTTCTAATATCAATTAACTTGAAATAATTATAATCTCGCAGGATCAAGACATAGAATAGTAGTAAAACAACTTGTAAATATGCTTATATTAGCCCGCCCGCGGTTCTAGAATGTATGAAAACTTCAAGTCCAAGAAAACGATAGAAAGCAAACTGGGAGGTCTTTGATTTTTTTATATACTATTATGCTTATACATACTAACTAAATTACGTTAAAATTAGACAGGATCAAATCATACTTTATTTGTAAAAAAATTTAAATATTCCTTCATACCGCATCTCATGCTAAGTTTCAGACGTCTAAAACTAATACAACGCAAACTCGAATCTAGATAATATTTTTAATAAACATTCTTCTAATATCAATTAACTTGAAATAATTATAATCTCGCAGGATCAAGACATAGAATAGTAGTAAAACAACTTGTAAATATGCTTATATTAGCCCGCCCGCGGTTCTAGAATGTATGAAAATTTCAAGTCCAAGAAAACGATAGAAAGCAAACTGGGAGGTCTTTGATTTTTTTATATATTATTATGCTTATATATACTAACTAAATAACGTTAAAATTAGACAGGATCAAATCATACTTTATTTGTAAAAAATTTTTAAATATTCCTTCATACCGCATCTCATGCTAAGTTTCAGACGTCTAAAAATAATACAACGCAAACTCGAATCTGGATGATATTTTTAATAAACATTCTTCTAATATCAATTAACTTGAAATAATTATAATCTCGCAGGATCAAGACATAGAATAGTAGTAAATTAACTTGTAAATATGCTCATATTAGCCCGCCCGCGGTTCTAGAATGTATGAAAACTTCAAGTCCAAGAAAACGATAGAAAGCAAACTGGGAGGTCTTTGATTTTTTTATATATTATTATGCTTATATATACTAACTAAATAACGTTAAAATTAGACAGGATCAAATCATACTTTATTTGTAAAAATTTTTTAAATATTCCTTCATGCCGCATCTCATGCTAAGTTTCAGACGTCTAAAAATAATACAACGCAAACTCGAATCTGGATAATATTTTTAATAAACATTCTTCTAATATCAATTAACTTGAAATAATTATAATCTCGCAGGATCAAGACATAGAATAGTAGTAAATTAACTTGTAAATATGCTCATATTAGCCCGCCCGCGGTTCTAGAATCCTTGATCCTGCGAGATTATAATTATTTCAAGTTAATTGATATTAGAAGAATGTTTATTAAAAATATCATCCAGATTCGAGTTTGCGTTGTATTATTTTTAGACGTCTGAAACTTAGCATGAGATGCGGTATGAAGGAATATTTAAAAATTTTTTACAAATAAAGTATGATTTGATCCTGTCTAATTTTAACGTTATTTAGTTAGTATATATAAGCATAGTAATATATGAAAAAATCAAAGACCTCCCAGTTTGCTTTCTATCGTTTTCTTGGACTTGAAGTTTTCATACATTCTAGTACCGCGGGCGGGCTAATATAAGCATATTTACAAGTTGTTTTACTACTATTCTATGTCTTGATCCTGCGAGATTATAATTATTTCAAGTTAATTGATATTGGAAGAATGTTTATTAAAAATATCATCCAGATTCGAGTTTGCGTTGTATTAGTTTTAGACGTCTGAAACTTAGCATGAGATGCGGTATGAAGGAATATTTAATTTTTTTTTACAAATAAAGTATGATTTGATCCTGTCTAATTTTAACGTAATTTAGTTAGTATGTATAAGCATAATAGTATATAAAAAAATCAGAGACCTCCCAGTTTGCTTTCTATCGTTTTCTTGGACTTGAAGTTTTCATACATTCTCGTACCGCGGGCGGGCTATTATGAGCATATTTACAAGTTTTTTTACTACTATTCTATGTCTGGATCCTGCGAGATTTTAATTATTTCTTGTTTAGTGATATTAAAAGAATGTTTATTAAAAATATCATCCAGATTCGAGTTTGCGTTGTATTATTTTTAGACGTCTGTATCTTAGTACGAGATGCCGTAAGAAGTAATCTTTAAAATTTTTTTACAAGTAAATTATGATTTGATCCTGTCTAATTTTAACGTTATTTAGTTAGTATATATAAGCTTAATAATATATAAAAAAATCAAGTTGCTCACAGTTTGCTTTATATAGTTTTTATAATGAAATTACCCTTTACGCTAAGAACGGACACGAGTATTAATGAAATAAAAAATTGCTTAATATTTTAAGAAATAACTGTACATTACTACTATATCTATTTAAAATTATCAAAAAGTAATAATTAATAGCATTTGTAGCGAATTTATTGTATAACAAAAAGTTTTTACGACGCGCGGTACCGTTGCGGCCCTTCGCGTAAATCGTCAGGCGGCCGGCCGCTAGCCGGCTGCTATCTTCAGTTCCATAGGCAGATCAGCTATGTTAACGCGTAATTGTATACGTGCGTGTGTACGAGTATGTGTCATTAAAAGCAAAAAATATCGAAAGTTGAATAGTGTATTTCAATCTGAATGGATGCTAATTCAGATTATAGTACGTTTTAGCATTTACATAGATATGCGCTCAATGACCGGCTGTGGACAAATTGCCTTCCTAATCGATTAAAGTGCTCTTGTAAAGGGGCTTCAATTTGACTGGAATGCAAATCAGCCTAATGACTATGCTATGGTTAGATTGAAGAGATAGATGGTCTAGAATTTTTAAAAGTGAATCTGCATCGTGCATTTTCCATTCTATTTCACAAGCTGTACTCGTCTTAATGCCAAAAAAGTGATGACTGACTAAAATGATGATTTTCATCGCCTCGATCAGAATCTATAACAAAAATATATTAAAAGCAAACTATCCTTACAGCATCCGAGCGTAAGTTAATATATGAGATTTGATAAGATAATGTATAAGATTATTTAATAGAATACTTCAACAATAGGAACATTCTTTCTTACCAATATCAATATAAAAAGTTGTTTGCCCAATATTAACAATCCGTCAACCTTGTATTCTTTTCAGATCAATGAACTGCGCACAAGTCGCAGAAACTGAGGGCATTATAAGCTCAACACTCAAGAGACAGTAGGTAATTGAATTTTGACATTATTTCTTAACAAAAGCTATAATTTGTGAAGAAATAATAATAATGCTTTGTGTTTCTTATTTTAACGTACAAGAACGAAATATTTCACTCTAGAGATTCGCTGTCACTCTACGTTCTTCACTTTAATTAATTTTGACTTTAAGATGTATTCGAATGAACTTTATGCGATTTCTGAACTTACTGCTCGTATGGAAATCAGATTCAGACCAAGGCATACCTATATTATTTGAAATGCCAACACAAATATTTGCATATAAAGTGATTAATTGGATAATATTACCCTGATCTGAAGGTAAAGTTCGCAATTACTCTTATGGAACTGTTAAAATATATCATTAAAGAACATGACTATTATACAGATATCTAGAGTAAAAATCAAATTAAATCTTTATATATAAAAGTCTTCTGTGCGTGTGAATGTAATTGAACTTCTTAATTGCTAGGCCGATTTTGATGAAACGTTTTGTGTTTGTTCCAATGGATTCGAGAATGGTTTAGATTCACAATTCGGTCCACTACAAAATGTATTTTCATTCATTTAAAATTTAAATAATAAATGTAATAATTTAAAGCAAACTATATATAAGGTAATTTGTTTCAAGAAACTGTGACTGTGTTTAATGGACACTCAGATTTTCTTTTATTTCTTATTAAAATTAACGTTCCATATTATTTATAGTAGATTATTTCATTTAGTAGGCTGCTTATCTATACATATAATAAAATAGTATTGTATACTTATAATA
This sequence comes from Boloria selene, assembly GCA_905231865.2. Classification (NCBI taxonomy): domain Eukaryota; kingdom Metazoa; phylum Arthropoda; class Insecta; order Lepidoptera; family Nymphalidae; genus Boloria; species Boloria selene. The sequence goes on from HG993133.1 coordinate 9,431,145, forward strand.
AAAATGTTTTGAAAAAATTGTGTTGCAGCATATAATATGCTTAAAATTAATATATGCCTAATATACCTACTGTAAGAACTTATACGCCGCAAACATACTTCATTTCATAAAAGTAAATCAATAGTTACTCGCGGATTCAGCTGTTACATACAAGTTTTTATGAAATAACAGTATTGGTGTACTTTAAAGAAGTTTGTTAACGTTTGCGTAGCGTCTCGCTGAGTGCCGCTACGCAGCATAATTACTTACGTATGGCGGAAAACAACGTTAAGTGCTTTCTCTAAGTATGTATGTAGGGATAAAAATAAATGTATGTTACTGGTATCTTTTAAAATTAGTGAATTATATTCTTTTCTATGGCATCTTCATATTCCAATACTCGTATTATCTCGAATTGTTACACTGTATTTTTACAGCTGTAACGCGCTTGCTTGCATAACATTTATGTACAAACCTTTTCTAACATGATTACCACTTTTCTTACGGAGGAAAACATCGTCAGGAATCCTGCATGACTGAGAAAACCTAGCAAGGCTTAAAGCACAGAGAAGATGATAAAAGACATGTGAGGTCCGCCAACTCGCACTAGGCCAGCGTGGTGGACTATGACTTGATCCCCCTCGTATTAAAGGGAGGCCTGTGCCAGCAGTAGGACGATAAAAACAAACGTCCTAGAGTAATTTGAATATTATTATTGTTTCACAATTTCATTTCTATTTTACATTCAAATAAGCGTTACAAAACTCCTAATTTGTTGGACCAAGAAAGTGACAAGTTTGACATATAATAACGAGGGGCATTTTCTTTGAAATTTATTTGCCTAAAATCTAAATCGGACAGTGATTTGAGACAGGTTCAAAACAGAGAAACAATTTCTCATTTACATTTACATTTAACTTTTTCTATTTATTGATTCGTTAAAAATATCTTAAAAAGGTTTTATAAAACATTTCGGTTATATCTTCCATTCCTTTGTTTTTATATATGGCAATCATCGCTTATTTCTGTCAATCTAAATTGGTAATTGTAATATTTTTTCTAAAATTCAAAATTACCGCTCAATCATTCGTGTCTTCCTCACAAAACGCGACACTGGCAAGATGTATTGCGTCTGTTAACGCAATTCTAAGCGATTACGAAAAAAAAGGGGTTAATTCCAACATTTATAAAAACACATTCTATAACACGAGATTACATTTACACAAGTGAGTTTACTTTAGCCGATGAGTTATAGGTTGTTTTCAACATCACTTCTGTTTAATTCCAGTGTCAATAACAATCACGATGTCTCATATGCCAACAAATACGAAAGGAAATTGAATTGAAGAGCGTATCAATGTGTTCGTATTTTACGAAATCCCAATATATCGTTTTTCTCCATGAATGAGTACGATTGATAAAAATGATATATTGATTCTAAATGTCATATACTACTAATAATAATTAATAATAATTCCAGATTTCACACACAGTATAACATGTCTAATGTTTATTGATACAACAATTGTTTAGTGACACAATAATGGGAGTGACTAAGATTTTTTTTCTTATTTCTACACATTAATCTTTAGTAGTTCTGTACTACACTTTGCATTTAGTAGTGGTATTTAGTGTGCATTTAGTCTGTAACTACTAGTAATTTGTCCTTGCTCGGTGTGGGATATTTATTAAATTGGTAGATTTCCTTAACAGCAACATAGCCTAATTTCATTTAAATCGATGAAGCCTTCATACAGTTAGTATAAATAACACTCATTTACAGAAACACAAAACTTCACAAATCACATTACCTAATTTTATCGATACAGAGGCCGAATCGATAGTTTTTAGAATTTAAGTCTTCCTGTCTCTATTTGTCCTGTATGATGAAATTTAATATGACGATAGCTTATCGGGGTTAATATATAGGAACTTTTTTTGCGTAAAATAGCTAATTGCTGAGAAATGTATGTGTGTATGTACTTGTAACGTTCCTACATAGGGACGAACCCGAGCGGAATAAGGGTGTGTTGATAGTATAGAATATAATAAAATTCAAGTAATTTCCATATGCACTTTTATTTTTTTATGGCTAATTTAACTGACTAAATGACCCTGAATAGAGGAATACCTCATAAATATGAACAAACAAGGTCACGTACTACGCGCTGATAAACAAGTCAAATCATGTTGTCACGAATAAAGCAAAATTCTTAGTCCAAATGAATCTCAATAGATCACGTCGTACCTATATTATATCGATTTATTATGTCATGTGTCATATTGAGAAGTTGGTCTTCTAACTTCTAAGAAACTAACTTTGAGTCTAATCAGCTTCGCTATTTTAATCTTTATATAAAAAAGTACAACATATTGCTATATTACTCTATACATATAAATAAAATTAGTGTCTGCTTTTAATAACGAAATTAACAGTTTTTCACGAAATGTATAATATGAAAGTTTATACGACACTAGCAACAAAAAAAAATTTTAGATTTTTTTGTTCTGGGTAATCTCTGAAAAAACTGGACCGATTTAACCGACTTCAAAAAAGGAGGTGGTATAAATTTTATTTATTTTAATGAGCGGAACCCGTGGCTTCGCTGACGTTAAACCCAGGTACGACCCCGGGCGAAGCGAGGGTGGGTCGCTAGTAGGTATATAATAAACTTATTTGTATTATATGTAAGCATTTTTGCAAGAAGTATACTTAGATTATAATATGATGTGTAATAGATGATCTTTGCAGCAAACCTCCTATTGTCTCCCTAATACATAAAATCACTCCTGTCATACTAAGGCCGTACATAAGTTCAAATCATCCGATATGGGAAAGCTCGGCTCTGTAAGTTGTTTACTGTTGTCTAGGCATGTTTATGGGATAATAAAGCAAGCTTCGGGCCTAATATCTCTTTGAAAATTGAAACAAAATTGCATTGGTCAGGACGTAGAGATAATGTAACAAATTACAATAACTTCATCATAGTATGTAGTTAATATCTAAGTAATTGTATATACTATATAGGTAAAAGAAGGGAATGGCTATACATAATAATAGATATACATATTAAATAGTTTACATAATGTATATATATATGTATTTAAGATTAATCAACTAGAAGTAATGTGGATCAAATAATTAACTTTTTTTAGAAGTCTGTCAATAAGACTTTATTTAATGTTACACGGCATTGAATGGATATGTTCACTGTCGATATAAACTAGCCTATACGTTTACATAATACGAGTATATAAGCTATTTAGCAAGTACAGTATCTTCCAATGAATTACCACACAACCATCAACAGTTTCACAACCTAGAAAATGATATAATTTAACATGTAATAGTAACAAACACAACAATTAAAACATGTGTGTATGTGAGCTTATATACTATCATACATATGTGTGTGTGCACACACGCACACACATGAATGAAAGAATATAAGTATGAGGTACTTTATAACTCATATTATGTTATAGAGAAATTATTGAATAGCTGTCATTAATGTGGTACGGCTATTACTAAGTTTTAACGACGGGACCAGCAAAACTCCTCTCATAAAATACTCTAAAAGTTCTCTTCTAACTTACTTTTAATATGTCTTTATACCGTACATTATTTTTTTCATATTTTACATATGATTATTATGTTTATAGTATACAAGCGACGCGTATATCGCGAACAGACAGACAGACAGACAATAGTGATGATACAGTTCTTAATACTATACCTACTAGGTTAAGCTGAAAAAATGTGTTTTAATATAAATAGTCAGAAACATAGAGTAGGTAGTGTTTAGATTTAATAACCGTTAGCCCGCGTTCTAAAGACCCAAAACAAAATAGATTTCACATACCGTGTGATGTTTTATAACCGGTTTGTAAAGGTTAGTTGAGATTTCAGAAATTAGATATTTTCCTGCGATAAAAAGTATCCTATGTATTGACCTAGGACCCCTCTATATCGATAATCGATAATACTGTATATTTCAATTAGATTTTCCAATAAATATTTAATGTACAGATTTTATTCAGTTAGAATTTTATTATACATATAATATATTTAATAGAAGACAATAGTAGCTTGTATGATTAGGAAAATTTTCACCATCTTATGCTTAATGACATCTTAATTTTATAATCTTAGGTTAAGTGGGGAAAGCTTATGAGCCTTCGGCCTACAAATATTAAAAATAAATTAATTTTTCCTATTCATTCATTAAAATATTTATAGCGGGGTATACATATTTATTTTGTTTTCTGGGTAACGTTTTTTCTTTATATAAAATTAAATGTAAATGTATTCAATTCAATTCAATTCTGTTGTTGATGGCTTCAAAAATGTAAATGTAAATCATTATTGTCACTTCACATTTGTTTACCTTGTGACTTGTCATAACTTCAAATGTCATATGTCAGTGTCACAGATAAATAATACTTCCAGCTTTGTTTATGTTTCGTTTAAAAATACTTAAAACATCTATTTACAGTCAACTTATGCCTGAGCATAGTGGTATTTAATATTTATATAATATTTTGTTTTTGTGTTGCTAATTATTTAATATTTATATAGGTATATTTATTTATAATATATATCTTTATATTATTATTGCTCTTCATATATAATATATAATATCTTCCTTAAATCTTAAAGATGTTTGATAATGAGGAATACTTCTCGTGTTCTTCCGACACCTTTGAAAGTGCCGAGAATAGTACTAATAGCTCTCTTACAGATGCTGAACCACTCGAAATAAAAGTTTCGAACGTTTTTGCTAACCATACAACTTCCCTTACCATGGTGCATATCAATGCGCAGAGCATACTTGCTCATTACTCCGATCTTCTCACATCCTTTGGTACTCCCGTAGTCGACTGTATTCTTATTTCTGAAACTTGGTTGAAGCCATCACTCCCTTCTACTAGCTGCTCTCTTCCAGGCTACCAACTTTTTCGTAATGATCGTACTGATCAAGGAGGTGGTGGTGTAGGGATTTATCTTCGTAGCACTATATCCGCTCGTGTGGTTGCTCAATCTACCTCACTTACTACAGGTCATCTTGAGTATCTCTTTTTAGAATTATCTGTACACCATACAAAGATTCTTCTGGGTGTCTTGTACTGTCCAAGTGATAAAATTAATTATTTTGATGACCTAGAAGATCTTTTAGATAGTCTGGTACCGTGTTATGATCATATTATTTACATGGGTGAACTGAATACTTGTTTAATAAAAAATGATGCCAGAACGCGAGCATTGAATGACCTTACATCATCATTTAATTTGCATTTACTTCCCATGGCTAACCCAACCCACTACTTTCCAAACTGTCGTCCATCTCTTATAGATATAATATCTGTCTCTAAACCTACTCTTGCTATTTCGCATGGTCAAATGACTGCACCTTTCTCACACCATGACTTAATTTTCCTCGCTTACAAAGTGCGCCCTCCAAAGGTTAGAGGCAAGGTCATACTTCAGCGCAATTTTAAGCATATGGATCTAGAACGCTTGAGAGAGGATGTTAAAAACATTAATTGGACAGCATTATTGTCAGCGAACAACATCGACACCATGGTAGACTCTTTAACTGCGGAACTGATTAAACTATACGACAAGCATGCGCCGGTCAGGCCAGTTAGGGTGAAGCATGCTCCTGCACCATGGTTATCGCCTCTGATCAAAAGAACCATGGCCAAGCGTGATAGGGCCAAAGCTAGGAACAAAAAGTACCCATCAACTGAAAATCTTGACACCTATAAAAAATTACGTAACATCTGCAACAGAATGTGTAGGGATGCCAAACGTCGCTATATTCACTCCACAATTCAGAATCTCTGTCAAGCGCAAGTTTGGAGATTCTTATCGTCACTGGGTGTGGGCAAGGCCACAGAAACTTGTCAAAGTTCTGTGGATCTTAATGCTTTAAATAAACATTTCACCACTCCACCCATAACTTTAGACAAAGACATAAAAACTGCTACACTCTCATTTTTATCCAGACTTGCTCCCCCTGACGTACCTCCATTCGTCTTCAAATCAGTCTCGGTAGATGATATAAAGAAGTGTGTTCGCTCTATATTCACGAAAGCTATTGGTAGTGATAATCTCAGCCTTGAAATGGTTCTTCCCGTGCTGGAGGATATTGCGCCTGTAATCTCCCACATTATTAATTTTTCACTCTCACGCAATGTCTTCCCGTCATTGTGGAAGAAAGCCATCGTCATCCCACTGCCTAAGACATCGAATCCTACCTGTCTCTCTCAATACCGTCCTATATCTATTCTCCCCATCCTATCCAAAGTAGTCGAATCATTAGTCCACACCCAACTTTATTCATACCTGTCTAACTGTAACCTTCTATGTCCCTATCAGTCCGGTTTTCGCTCCTCTCACAGCACGGTTGGAGCGCTGCTAAATGTCACGGAGGATATTCGTAGTGCAATGGGTAACACCAAACTCACTGCGATGGTCTTACTTGATTTTAGCAGTGCCTTCAACTCTGTTGACCTTGACGTCCTCATTGGAACGCTTCGTGCAGTCAACATTTCTCCTACTGTCTTAGACTAGTTTTACTCTTATCTCTTCGGACGTCAGCAGTGCGTGAAAATCAACGATACATTATCGGATTGGTTAGATCTTACTGCTGGTGTACCTCAAGGCGGCGTACTTTCTCCTTTGCTGTTTTCTATTTTTAATAATAACATATCAAAAGTAATTTCTTCTCCCTTCCACCTGTATGCAGATGACTTACAATTGTATCGACATTTTCAGCTGACTGAGTTGAATGAAGATATTGGTGCTTTAAACTCGGACCTTGCTGAAGTCCAGTCGTGGGCTGAGTCTTTTAGCCTTCTTGTAAATCCAAAAAAATCACAATGCATAATATTCGGCAGTAGTAGACTGAGATGTAAAATCGACTGGACTTCAATACCTCAAGTTCAATTTTCTGGTATTTCAATCCCCTATTGTAACAGTGTGAAAAACTTGGGCTTAATAATGGATTGTAATATGACCTGGGTAGCTCATGTCAACGAAGTCAGCAAAAAAATGCATCACTCTTTCCACTCTCTCAAGCGTCTCCAATATTTTCTACCCTTTAATACCAAGATTATGCTTGCTCAAACTCTACTTCTCCCTATACTTGACTACGCAGATGTGTGCTATTTGGATGTGAATGAGGAGCAACTTAACAAATTAGAGCGACTTCAGAATTTAGCGATTCGCTTTATTTTTGGCTTGCGTAAGCATGATCATATATCTCACTTTCGTGCTCAACTAAAATGGCTCCCAATCCGACTTCGCCGTGATATGCACATCCTTTCGTTCCTTTTTAACATCCTTAATGACCCTAAATCTCCTTCCTATCTCCGTTCTCGAATCCAAATTCTCCCACCCCCCTCACGTTCTAGGCGATCTGGCGTCACGCCAATGCTAGACATACCAAAGAGCAAGACGAAGTTTTTATCACATTCTTTTTCAGTGTATGCCACATCGCTTTGGAACAAACTACCTAAGCAAATTCAACGAAGCCCCTCAATAACTGCCTTTAAAAAGAATCTTAAACAGTACCTTTTGACGCAAATCGCACCTTAATTGTTATACAGTATATATATATTATGTATGTGTGTATATATGTATATATAAACATAAGTATATGTGTATGATATATTGTATGTATTATATAAGTATATTGTTTATTATATCTATAAACATAATATGTATGTATGTTTATTTATCTGTTTAGTATATGTATGGTATTGATAATTATTTAAATATATTCTATCACATTTGCACGTGTTTGGCCCGTTCTCTTAACCACTATCTCTTACTTCCATGGGTTGGCTGGAAGAGATCTCTTCTAGAGATAAGTCCACCTTTGCAAACTCTTAATTGTTTTTAAAATTACTGTATGTTTCTTAAAGTGCAATAAAGAATATTATAAAATCATGTAAAGAAATATTTAGAGATTAAGCTTTCTTCAAATGAAGGGACCATTGTAAAAGTGGACATACAATACATTTGTATATCATAGATATTGGTTATGCAGTATTAAATAAATAGAGTAAAAATGATCATGTTCTCAGTTCACGGTAAAATAATAACCAAAATTAAATAAACGAAAAATGGTTTCGCAAAATTTAAAAATATAACTCACATTCAATACCTTACCTCAATATCGATGAAGTAACAAAATTAAATAATTTTATGTGGTCGGCCGGCGGAAACTTTATAGCCTGACCTGAAAACCTTTTACATGAAATTCACTGCCAATTGACCACGCTATTTGTATTTTACTGGTTATTTCAAAAATTACTTTTAAGCAATAATTGCTATGTTAAGAAAAGATTTTTTTCATATAAAATTTTATAATAAAATATTTAAAAGAACTTATATAAATCTATAGTACTTATTATTAATATTATAAAGAGGAAAGATTTATATTTTTGTATGTAACGAATAAACTCAAAAACTACTGCACCGATTTTAAAAATTCTTTTGAAATTAGAAACCTACATTATCACTGAGTAACATAAGCTATATTTATTGCTAGCGGAAGCCGCGGGCTCGCTCGCGCTAGATCTACGGACGAACCCGAGCGAAGCGGTGGTGGGTCGCTAGTATTTTCATAAAATAAATAAATGTTAGGAAAGAGTGAGACAACCTATCTGTTAAGTATATTTAAGACTGACATGAAAATAAAATTCATCTTCTATTAACACAAAAATGTAATAATTTCTTTTTGTAATAATGATGGATTTTCAAGCATTTCTCGAGGCGTTTTTAATCTAGAGCAACTTGAGCGACCTCATAAGTCTATTGTTAAATTAAAAGACTCTTGTAGCAAATATAATGTTCGTAATTAATTAGAATTGTTATAAAATTCGTTCGAGTTTCGTTTTTGTTTATTAAAACTAAATTTTTTAATACGGATATTAAAAGATAATGCGATATTATCTATCTAGCTGATTTTCTAGAATGTCAATTCATAAAATTTGTCCTATAAAAAAATGCTCTATATATTTATAGAAACAATAAAATAATGATATAGATTACAATTAATAAAGGTTTAATTACAAAATATAATTATTAAATGATGACTACCGAAGGCAAAAGTAACTTTTGCGACTCAAACACTACTATAAACTATCAAATATCATCTAGACGACTCATTTGGCTCAGTTGGTAGTGACTTTTTTCTACTTTCTGCGCCAGGGGTCGCGGGTTCGAGTCCCGCTGGGAGTATTCATTTGTTGAGCATGAACGTTTGTACTTCAGTCATGGGTGTTTATATTTATAATATGTATGTATTTAAAACTTATATATGTAGTATATCAACTACCTGGTATCCGTAACACAAGCATCGCAGCTTACCACGGAACTGGATAGTGCTGTTGTAAAAATGTCCAATCATAAACATAATATAGGTAGGTATATAGACAAACTATTTTATTTATTTACTGAGTAAAATTCGATTGTGGTGAAACGAACGTTCAAAGGTTGGTTATGGTTCAATTTTGAACTATTTATACCGATTTATTTGAATGTTTGTTTTAAATGCTTCCATGTTTTTAACAATTACATACAATTTTTTTGTAATTCTTCCTTATATAATGAAAATATGCTTAATTATTAAAAATTTAGAAAGAAAGTACCTATTATAAAAAATTTAAGTATCGGCAAGATAATTGCTTTTAAAGGTATTTTGAATCCGGTTCACCTTTCAGTTAAAAAGTTACTACACGAGTATTAAGAAACTGGAATTACAACACTAGAAGAGTATGATCTTTTATTATGGGCTAAGCAAAATTTTAGCAAATTAAGAAGTTTCACCCTAATTTCATGTAAATTTTCTAACTTCGAACTTGTCACTTGTTCTTCGCTAAAATTTTAAGTAATTCAATTTTAAGAGAAAACTTTTAATGACGAATTAGATTTCAAATTTAAAATTCAAGCGAAGGGCTCCCTAATAGTCGTTAGTGGATAACAATTAAAGCTGAGCGGTTGCAGGCGCAAACGCTCATTTAATTTTATTTTTAATTAAAAGAGCAATTCTAATTATATTTCGGTATGTAATCAAAATAAAATTGAAACCTTACAAATACATTTCTGTACAGCCGTTTTTAACATCCCACTGCTGGGCACGTGCCTCCCTTCAATATGAGGGAGATCGAGGCATAGTCCACCACGCTGGCCGCGGGTTGGCGACTTCATGTCTTTCAAAAATTTGCTAGGTTCCCTCAGATAAGCAGGTTTCTACACGATGTTTTCCTTCACCATAAGACAAATGGGGAAACAATCATGATACTGTTGACTAACTGATTTGAACCCGTATAACTCGGTTATCCAAGCGAGCGCGTTACCACTGTCTCAATATTATAATAACAGGTTTGTACATGAATATTTTTAAAAGCTTTTTTTTCTGTGATTTAAACCTGTTAAAGAATACGAATGTAATATTTTAATCACACCGTTAAAAACAAAAATTTTATAAAGGTCTCTTTTTAGATGATATTTAAAATTGTAAAGTTTTTGTAAAGGTATATTCTAGGTAGGTATTTTCTAAATACAAAAATTAGATAAATAAACATTTCACACTGCGAGGAAGGTTTTGTTAAAAAATAGACGAAAGATATTCAAAAGAAAACCGTTTAAATTATAGAAATGTGAAATGGTAAATATGAATAATAATTAATGATAAATTCATTATTATTCCCTTATTTTATATCTTGTGATTGTTTGAATTTAGTATGATTTATATAACTTCCGCCTTAGGGTAACCGTGTTCGAAAGCTTAACGAGGCACCTGTTACGAAGTCTGTTCAAAGTCAGCGTGAGAAAACTTGCATATCTCTGAGAAGCCCAGTAATTTTTTGATTTATACTGAGCTCGAAGCCGCACTGAGCGAGCATGGTGGGCTATGGCTTGAATTCCCATAGTATTGAAGAGACGACAGTGCGCAGCAGGACAAAAGAACTGAATCCACTTGTAAGTAATTTTACAAAGTAATCAGTGCACGATTAATTGAGTATTGGTAGTTTCTCCATTATATTAAGTAAAATAAGTGCCTAGGGCACTTATTTTTTATTTCTTATTATTTGTATAGTTATTACATACCAATGTTTGGTATTTTATTGGTAATTAATAAATACACGGTATTATATAAGTATTAAGTAGTGTTGTTTTATTTCTCGATTCGCGATATAGTCTCACCGTTGACCTATTTTCAAATTTAAAATCACAAAAAATCAAATCAAGGAGAAACTTTGTGTCTTTAAGACATTCGCTAAGAAAACCATTTAATTTATGGAATACTATGTTAAGGTAAAATTTCTTGTTAATAAAATGCCTAATTGCTTTAATGTAATAAGAGTCCCTACTCACTTCTATTTTACCTTAATTAACATTTTTGTACCTCCAGCATAAATATTAATGTATCCAAAGTAGGTAGAATGTTTATGAACCAAATTTAGTTCATTTTTTCCTCACTTTAACTACATCTAGCTATGGTTGTAGAACACGTCTTATAGTCGCGGGTTCGATTTAGCACATACATTGTGTAGGAATCAATAAAAGTGTTTAATTTGCTTCTTACCATTTACATGTAGGTACTAAATATTGATATGATCCTTATGAATTGAAATTATTTCTAAATGTTTCAATATTTTTTCTAATGAAATCTAATTCTGCATAATGAAACTTTATACTATAATAAGATTATTCATCTAAAATTATAAATACAAAATACTATAAAAAAATACCATGCGTATTTCATTACGACATACTTTTCTGATACATAAAGTTCATAATCAAATTATTCGCTTATCCTTATACGAGCAAATTCTTAAAGTAATAATCGAAATGGAGACAGCTTATATAGACTTATTAGAATATCTGACGAATTGAGACTGGTGCAGAGATTCAGGGTTCAATATACCTTTAATCAATGCTTCACGAGATATACGTCATTAACATAATACCTACACAATACATATATGTATGTATATATACATTATACGGTTAGTCCTTCGGTTAAGCCGTACTGTCGCGTTCATTACGTAATTCCTCTAATTATATTAATAGGCTCTGCAACCATTAACCACTTATCGTTAATTTGGTGGATAATCATAATATAACAAATAAATTTGTATGTCATGTTATATCAATAATTAAGTCTTAACTAGTTGTTTTGCGTACAATGCCGCATTTCGTATATTCCGTTTCGTTATTAATGCATACATACTCGTAGTACCTACAATCTACATGTAATACATATATTTATGTTTATTTATATTTTCAGATATCTACAAGCATAGAAATTCTCAGTGAATTTTGAGTGCTGCAAATATTTTGGTTAATCAAGGAACAAATCTTCTTCATTAGGAATAAAAACATTTTTTTTATGGCAAAAGGGGCGCAAACGGGCAGGAGGCTCACCTGATGGGAAGTGATCACCTCCGACCATGAACATCTGCAACACTGCAGGGCTTGAAGACGCGTTGCCGGCCTTTCAGGAAAGGGAGGGAGGGAGGAGGGAGGGAAGAGGGAGGAGACCTTCCAAAGTCAGGCTAATCTTCGAATTATTTTGCTTGACCTTTATATGAACAGACTTTACTTTAAATACATTTAAAATTAATATTATTTGAACAGTTTAAGTAATATTTTATCTTAAAAATGACTGCAACAAAGTTATAAAACGCCAACTGGATCTATATACGAAATTATATATGTATATGAAAGCTATTGGACAATTTTACAGTAAAGATGTGAATTGAATTTTAAGAGGGTTGATGGAGGCACGTTTTAAACACATAACGTTGCGCAGGAATTTTCAATCAGCGTCATTGCTCTACTGCCAGCAATAGTTGCCAAATATATTGAAATTTGCGGAATATCCAGATTTTTGAGAATTTCAAATTATCATATTTCGTCCGGTTTTTGAAAAAAATACATTCTAATTATTATAGATTGAGATACAAAATTAATTCAAATAATTTTTAAAGTAAAAACCAATATATATAAACAATACAACATATTCTTAAAGCTATCTCAAAAATCCAGGTATAAACACCTCTATTTTTTCTATACAGTAAATTGTGTTTATATAATTTTATCACACTGAAATTTCATTTCAGTATTGTTCTTTAAGATTGGCTTATTCTCTTAAAAACTTTTCTTGTTACAAGTCGTTAAACCCAACATTGGGTTTATTTAAATTTATAAAAAATAATAATTTATATTAGTCATGACAGTTAAAACACTACGCCGTAACATAATTTTTATTATAGTAATTACCAATTAAATTAAATAATAATTCTGATATCTAAACGCATTTGCTTGTAACACTACTCTGCATTTGCACAGTAATGTGATGCAGATGACGGTTCACAAGATGAATATTCGAAATTGCAGCGCAACCTTATTTCATGAGCCTAATAAAAACAAAACTGTCCATAATTTGAATTAAATCTTGAAAATTAGAAACAAATATTTCTGAATAGGGTATCATAAAACGTTATCAGTGGATGAGAAAACTTAAGGATGCTTATTATCTTCTATACAAATAACTAAAGAGCAAAGTTTGCTACATTTTATTGCCATAAGCTAGTGCATATGGCTACCAGTTATAAAGCTGAGATGTCAACATTAACATTGTTATTAGTTCACCAGCTTAAAGCATTTCAGTGAGCTATGGAAAGTGATATGCTTGGAGATTTTCTGATAGGACCTGGAACGTGGTGATCTAACAGACTGAACAGAACCAAAATTATCAATACCTGTAGTATAATTATAAGTACTGATAATTATACCTATAGTAAAAATAAAAATACCCTTTATATTGATTTCTATAATAACTAATATCCCGTTGCTGAACTCAGAAGCAATTTCGACGTCGTATCGTTCAGGGCAATGGTATTAAATTTCATTCTAAAGCTGATATTTATGACACTACGAGGATTGGCAATTTCCTTGATATGAAGCGGCGTGGACCCCGCCTTAGTTTGGTTAGATAATGTTATAATGGGTCCATAAACATTTTATAAGCTTTTAGGTTATAAAATATAAACCCCTGTAGGTTATAAAATATGAACCTTTTCCATAGTGTGCTTTTTATTTAACCCCCGACTCTGCTCACGTAGCTTAATCATTTCAGGGGGATCTAGCCAAAGTCCACCACGGTGGCCAAGTGAGAAAAAGTCCGCCAGGATTTCACATATCTTTCGAAAACTTTAGAGGAGACACGCCAGTTTCCTCTTGATATTGTTATTCGCCGTAAGAATAGGGAATAAGAATTTCAGAGGTGCAAGATCAGGGGCTTAAATCTGTTTCGCTAGTTTCGCAAGCTAGTGCATTAACGACATATATAATAGTACTCATACTGTGCATACGCCGTTGCCTCAACCTTCCTAAATTTGTATCCTACGTATAGTACGATACACATATGACATAAACACGTACTTTAATTTTTGATTTCATCCCAGCTCGTAACAATACATACGTACGTTAATAAGCAAATAAAAAAATATTGATTACCTCTTTCATTATTAAATGTTAAAACTAGGTTAGTATTTAGAGGAAGTACAGAGAATAATACATATCATTAATAAATAAAACCGCAAGCCTGAGCACTAGAGCTTTATAGGACTAACTGCCAGTAGTGCAATGTAACCACTTCATTAGAGAGGGGACGCTGCAGTGAAGATTAATTGCTTGTTTTACCTCACATTAAAAGTAGTAGCATTTTTTTAACATTTTTACTCTGTATAAGTAAAATTGTTTTTTTTTTCTTTTTCTTTTTCTTTGTATGCTTCGTTTTTATTTTTTGATTCTTTTTTTTATTAAAATATACGTGACGTAAACGTAATTTTATTGTTATACCTAAAATACCTATAAAGTACTCTTAGATTAAAAAACAAAATTGATATAATAACTTTCTGTTTTTTAATTTTCATTTCAGTTATTTTTTGTAATTAAACTACATACAATGCGTATACATATCATACATTTTGTGAGTCATCAACGAAAAGACCAGGTGAAGTCGGTGTAAGTTAAGGCTAGTTAGATAAATATATAAACCCTACACCTAACTATTAATTATTCATAAAATTAATTGCTATGTTCAATTATATTATCATATATCTACTAATATTTTAGCTAGAGCTCTAAATAGGTTAAGCCAAATTAGCAAACTAACTCGTACTGTATATGCTGCATGATTAAATTTAAATCTAATTACAGCACTGTAGTTGCTGATTTGAGGAATCTTGAGTTTGCAGATTTTAGTTTGAGTTTATATACCTAAATGATTCGAATAAATTTATCAATACTGATCATAAAATCTAGCACAACTCTTTACTCTTATAAGAAAATATTATTTTATCAACAGTATACGTCTCGTACACCTCTAATAACAAGAATAGTAGACTTATAGTAAGAAAAATATGATGTATTCGTTTGTACAAAATTTTACTCGTAAGTTGGTCTGTTATTCTCTTACACTATTAGGGGTTCTCTTACACTATTCTTCAACTCTTACACTATTAGGGGCCATCCATAAAATTACGTCACACGAATTTTAAAACTTTTACTAGTAAAGTAAGTTAAGTTAGGTAAGTTATAGAAAATAGGTCCTTTACGGCATATGTTTAAGATATATCATAAAATGTAGTACTTTTACTGGGAAAAAATATCACATCTCTAACAACTCTATTCTAACTGTTAAAACTTAGAAAACGAAACCAAGCGAATCGATGTGTGGTGAGTAACTAGTAAATATTAATTAAGTACAATGGTTTTTCGATTACCTATTTTGCTTTACCGTATACAACTTTAAACAAAAATTTTAAACTTTTAAAAACATTGAGTAATGTTTTTGTAGTTCGCACTTTAGATTCGTTACCAGTCAAGTTTCACTGAACTACTTAGCTCTCTAACAACTTCCTACCTTACATTCTTGAAAAGCATGAAAAGCTTGTTTGGAACGTTTCAAAGCTGTAACATTTTGAAATGGTAAAGGAAAATACACTTTATGATAATATGTTAGGTACTTTTTATATGTGTGATGGCAATGCTTATTGAGTAACTCATAAATTCTAACAACTTTGAAATTAAATATTATGATTATTTACTAAGTTTTCTTTTAAAAATAAAGTATTTATTTATTCTATTTTGAGAGTAAATTCACTTATTCTGTTTCATTTCCCTACTAAATATTAAAAATATTTATTATTCTACTCGGACAACAATATATTGTTATATTTAACATAAAAGTTTGCTTTTGTGTCTTAAGTAGCCTCGGACGCTAAGTGCATTAGGTTGTTTAAAAATACATTGTGCTTTGTGTCTCTGTCAGGGAAAAGGTGTTTGAAAGTTCTTTCTTATCTTTTTCGATATTTAAAAAAAGTATTTTTTTACATAAAAAGTCTTTTAATATATTTAAGAACGACTTTGGGCAACTGCTTCACAAACACATAAATTTATTATATTTAATAATATGGTATATAGATTTGAAATAATACTCACAATATTGTATATATTTTGTAAGAGACTAATTTCTGAAGGTTCATCGGACGAAACATATTGAACCTAGCAAGTTTTCGAAAGACATGTGAAGTCTGCCAACCCGCTCTATGCCATCGTCGTGGACTATGTAGACTATGTAGTAGTGGGACGTTATAATGGCTTAATACAATCTCTCAATCCAACCCAATTATGATTTTAATATTTTGAAGAAATTTCACTTAAAATTTTAAAATAAGTTATATATATTCATAAATATAATTTAATAATATAACTTCAAAAATACGACAATTAATTAGTAGGGCTTCCACTTAAAATGTAAATAAAACACAATTTAATTAGAGCTATTCATAAAATATTTTAACGCTCCAGACAGTCAAGGCTAATAAATAATTATTGTCAATTGCTTTTAGGTGAAATAACCTATTTGATAAAATTCCAATAGTTCAGACAAAACCATCGAACCGTTATTGCATTTATTAGTATTTTATCGAAACAAGTTTAAAACTGGAGGGATGAGAGGTATGTGAGGCCCACATCCCGGAAATTTTGAAATAAAAAAATTACGCCTACCACTTATTCTCGTAAGTTGAAGAAAAACATCCTTACTGTTTGAACTTTAATAGTTTTCGAAAATAAAGTGATGTTAAAATACACTAAGTAAATGCTTAAAGTGACATTAAGACAGATTTACCTAATATAATAATATAGTCTACAATAATTACTGTGTACTCGAAGCCCAGCACATTTATCCATTAACTATTTTTGTTATTTCACGTAAAAGGTAGAGTGTTCTG
Organism: Boloria selene; assembly: GCA_905231865.2. Lineage (NCBI taxonomy): Eukaryota > Metazoa > Arthropoda > Insecta > Lepidoptera > Nymphalidae > Boloria > Boloria selene. Next base: position 9,448,449 of record HG993133.1, read on the forward strand.
TACTTAAATCAGGTTAATTTTTAATATACTTATATATAGTTATGTATTATATATAAATGGAGGGAAGTATGTACAAATATATTTCCTTTATATAACTTCGAAGCCGCGGTTACTTCTGTTGGTTTCTTATAAACTTTTATAAATTGAGGATTTTTTATATTAAATACGTACCTATCTATATAAATTATAAATGTAATGCTTTGAAATGTAGAATCTTTATTTTTCCATTAGTTCCACTTTGAACACAAGATACGAATGTCTCTAAATTTGTTTGTATACAATTATTTTACTGCGCAAAAAGCTCCATGTGACTACAAAAGCGTAAATAATCCTTACAAATGGCACAGTTTACATATAATTATGCCGCGCAACACAAATTGCGAGACTTCGTACGACTGAGTTAATTAGTATAATACTGCGCATTGTGATGTCATAATACATCAGGCGTCCGCCGACTGTCGAGCCTTCAGCTCTCTCAACCCTCGAGGAGTAAACAATACACGAAATCAGAGCAAGGTCAACTTTGACGTCGAACAAACAGATCTTATTGGTGTTCCAAATATCGAGTATTTTTAAAACAATCTTGGGGCACAAAAGACATAAAAATAGATGAATATGACCAGGTTTTTCGGTGCTATGATGCTATAATGCAGCGGCACACTATTGGCGCAGGATTTTTAGTCATGTTATACATACATAGGACAAACCTTATACTTAGTGTCTTATAGCTAAGGAACTATGAAAATTACCTAGGAGACGACATATTAAAAACTTTTATCTTATTAAGAAAATGTAACGAAAAGCACATTGAACATGATAAACAAAATGCAAATGTTTAAAAATTATTAAGTTTTAACTAAAATGATGATGATGATAACCAAAAACCAAAAGTCCAATTATGTCCAAAACACCTAGTTCTAAAACTCCTCTCTTCAACAGTCGGAAACTTAGTACCTACCTAAGAAAGCACGTAAATAAGTCGATTCTGCGCTTGATCTTATAGAAGTCGTGTAAAATTGTCGTTCCAATAGCACTAGAAAGATAAAAAGGCTATATATGGCTAGGCTAGATAGGAATTATAGGTTAGTATCTATATAAGATTGGTCACAGTGACCTGGGGCCAAAATTGTCAGCAGGCCATTTTTGCTGAGTAGTCTTAGACGGTAGAACGTTTAGGTACCTGGAATGAAGCATGTTTAAATATTATGCTATTTATAAAAATAAACGCGTCTTAAATTTTATAAAAAAATCATTTTCAACATTACTACAATTTGTCAATATTGTAAGGGATAATGTTGTGCGGTACTTGCATATCTGATAGAACCTAACTTGCTCCCGAAAGACAAGCATTTTGGTCAACCAACATACAGCCTAGAATAATAATAAAATAAAAATATAATTAGGTATTATACTATTCTAATTATTCTAATATTGAAATAACGGGACGCGCTGAATGCTGATATATTTACTTTTTACACGCCCTCATCTTCTTCGTGATTAACGAGAGCATGAAAATAAAGTTTCTAAAGTTGTATAAGTTTAAGTGAAATATGTGCAAATATTTCTGAAGTTTTCTGAGTTTTCTTCTATCGTTTTCACAAAATATTGTTTTACATTAAACAGTAGGCTTCATATTGATTATTGAAATTGAAGTATATAATCAATTAGTGTTGATAGCTTTAAAGCTCAAAAGTAGCTACTAAACAAAATAATAGAAATTCGGTTGAAATTTTTTGAAAAAAAAAGGTATTTTAAGGGTTTTGTCATTGCCTATTTATATAATTATACTATCTGTAACAGGGAGTCAGACCAAAATAAAGTTACCAGAAGTAAAAACTATAGATTTGAATAATAAATTGATAATGATAAACATTTCGATAGGATTTTCCAAAAAAATATTAAACGTACAGACAAACTTTATTATAGGTGTATGTATAGAATAGTAGTAAAAAATTAAAACAAGCTTTTATCTAGAAGGAAATCAAACCAAACTTATTCATTTATTTCATTAATACAATCACTACATAGTATTAAACAAAGTCGCATCTCGCTGTCTGTCCATATTAAGATAGGGACTATACAACGGATTTTGATGCGGTTTTTTTATAGATAGAGTGATTCAAAAGTAGCGGAACCCGCTCGGCTTCGCTCGTGGTAAATACAGGGATAAGCCCGAGCGAAGTGGGGGCGAGTGGCTAGTTTTATATAATTAACAAGGTTATCGTGAGATCTAGGTCTACTCAGCCCTTTTTAATGTCCCACTGCTGGGCTTCTCTCTATAATACGAGGGGGACTATTTTATGGAGCCATTTATATTAGCTATAAGAATAACAATACACACATTTTATATTCCAAACCAATCCCTTTAACCAAAATTTAATAAAACGAGGTATCCGTCCATAGGAAACACTATTCCTTTGTCCTCAAGTGACCGAATAACAGCATTGAGTAGGATTGGCACAATTTAATATTCCAAGAGAGTAACTTAGAAAGAAGAGAATTGTAAACGTTTTTATTTTATATCACGTTTTGTCTTGCATTTTAAGTAACAGAGAAATATAAGAATAAGATAGCGTTATAATTTACCCACGAATGCCAATTTTATTGCAGTATATAGAAGACCATTATGTTATACGTACAAATAAGTATAAGTTATTTGGAAAAAAAAGAACCTTACATCTACAAGAATTAGCAAACTTATAGTAACTAACAACATTTATGTAAACCTACCTAAATAGTTTGTACGTAAACCAATATAATTATTTTAAAAATCACTTTAATGTAATTGCATCGTTGTTCCTTTTCTTCAAAATACAATTTGAAATTTTCTTTCACAAGATAATACTTACGTAATAAATGACATCCGTTCCTATTCGGAATGAAACAATTTATCAAAACTGCGGGCTTCTAGCGCGAGAACTACACTTTAAAGTGTTCTTATTAATGTTTTATGTGTTGAGCGTTATAAAATATGATATAGAAAAAAAACTTAATGCAGTAGTCTTAAATAAGAAAGTCTCACCAATTCCCTAGTAAAGAATACTTATAGGCAGGCCTATTTGGTCGCTTTTTTTGGGGGCACACTAATTCTCGAAAGTAATAAGTCCATAATTTTTGTACACCCTCGCCTACCCCTAACTGCCTTTTGCCCTTTGCTGCCTTTTGAATTTTACTATTTTTTTTTTCTTATTGTTCCAAAACAAAAACACGTCTTTTTCCTTAATACTAGTACAGTATCTGAATTTATGTTTATAATATACTTAATATTGTAATTATATACTTAATTTGAAATTCAAAAACTTAAGGTACTACAAGATAAAAACGTAAGTGATCCAGTAACGGTCATTTCTTTCCAATAACATTAAATCCCATATAACAAATATCAAATATAACTAAATTTCATGTATGTAACATACAATAAAAAAATCATTGAAAAAAATAATTAATCAACTTAATTAAGATATAGTAGAAATTAATTAAAATGTAAAGAGCGTTCCAAAATGGCGATACTTTTGTTCGCTTTGCTTGTAATTTTAGTAAAAGCTCGAGCGGTTTAATTAAAAATTTCATGACCTCCTGCGGTTTCTTGCGACTTTTAAATGCGCTCTCATAATTACCTTTGCAGACTGTATCTGGGCTGCTTAGACTACAGAAATTGCTATAATAATATCTAAGAATGTTCATCTCTTTTTTAAGCCACTGGCTGCTCAACAATTTGTGAGTCTCTTAAAATAGAATTTTAGAGCAAGTTATACGACAAAAACTTGTTTAATAACTAGGCAAAAGCTTTATATTTGCTGTGATAAAATAAAATCTCTAAGTATCAGATATGGCCGCTTTAAGATTTCCAAAGCGAACAGATTTGATTATCAGTCACTATTACTACTAGGTATTATTAGAATTAATGCATTAAGATGTATCTTAATAAGCATATATATATCCTGATATACAGATTAATTATATTGAGTTCATTGAAGCAGCTACGTTAGCTAATGAAGATTAAACATCAAAAAGCAATCAGTAGTAATTAGGTACGCTAGGCCCTAAGAATACGATAATTAATGTGTCGCCAGAATATTGCCAACATAGATTTAAATTAATTTATTGACTAAATATAATTGACAAACGGCAATACAAACCTTTAGCCAGCCCTATCAGCTAATATCTTACACAAAGTATTATCAGTGAATCCCAATAGGTTCTCCAAGAACTTACACCATTTTTCTATCTGTAAAGAAAAAACTTTTATTTCTACTCCATAAAAGTATCGGTCCTGTTACATAATATAGTCCTCACATTGCAACGCTAAAAATTAGGATAAGCTAAGCGTCAACCCCATCATAACTGGATTCTGAAAAAATATTTTCTTCTGGTATATTACTTTTAATTATTATTTTGACTTAATTTATATAGGTACTATATTATAATTGAAGATATAACTATACCTATACAGAGAAGTACTTTTTCTGAGAAACGATACAGAAAACAGTTTTGAGTCGTTTTAGAGTATATATTTTATCTGTTAGAAAAATGTTAGCGTGATTAATAACGCAACGTTACAGGTTATTTATTTATGTATATATAATAATTTAACTAACCAAAGAATCTAAAAAAGGCTATATCACTTTGTTCGTTTAAGCTTAACCCTTCTTCTTGAAAACGGTTCCTAATCCTTCCATATTATGTCTAAATTGTGGTATGCACTAAGGTGCAGGAAGTTTGGGAGAAAGCATCTAGCCTACTACGATGCCACAGCAACACTTCCGTTAAGGAAATTGCCACTTTTCCTGCTACTATGAATCAGCTCTAAGGTAGAACATAAAATCATTGCCTTAAAGAGACGACGAAGAGATTATTTTAAAATATGATGCTTGGAATTTCCGAATACATTTTCCTTAAAATAATCACCAAAGTTTTAATGAGTATGTAACAAATATGTACAAAAAGTTTGAAAATTGTTTGGTATTTTCTATATATTATGAAATAGCTTTGAGACTGGATTTACTTACTAAGTCTAGAATAGAATTACTAATTAGAAAATCATATATTATAATTGTATTTTAGTATATTATGTAACTCAGTTTTTGTTCTCAGAGACATTTTATTTGAACCTTATTCGTAAATCCGAGTATTATCCTGTTATTTTAAAAACATAAACTAATGCCGGTTATAATGTTAGTTAATTGAATCTTTCAGAACACACACAGACAGTAGAAGTAAAGAGACGTCAACAAGTAGGTATTACATTTCGACTAACTTGATGCACCCTTACGTAGCGCCGCCAGGCATTTTAGCCAAAACTCGTCTAGTGCCGCCTTGTCTTCTTAGTACTTTACAATTGTGTTACATACATCCAAAAAGATTATTTTTTTATTTATTTTAATTTACATTTTGTTTATTCATAATATCATTCCAGTACTTCAAGATTTAGGAGGATTTTTAATTAAAAATATTAAATTATAAAATTCTTATTCATACAATTGTCATTGACAATAATAAAATTAAAGATTATAGAATGACCAAATGACGATTTTATTACATATATTATTATATATGAAAAAACAGTGCTCTCGACTGCGTATTCGTTTTTTATAATACAAAGGTACATCACACTAATGGTCAACATGTACCAAAAACTAAAAAATGTATCTGAATAAACAATATTATTTATAAATATTTAAAAGATTTGTGCAGAAAGGCTTAAATTTTATACTGCTTTTTTATCAGAGCCCCAATATTAATAAAAGATATAAACTATCTCTATTAAATTTTATTTATAAGCACATTTGTAGATCTCGTATGTAGCACGACGAATACTTTAGTGACAAAGCTACAGCAGACGAACGCCTTCAGCTTGAAAACTTTCATCTACTTACAATCTGCATCTTTCCAAGCTAAAGATTTTAGACAGGATTTTTAACGTTAGATGAAATTGACTACAGATCCCAGTTAATTTCCTTAAATATTAATGAAACTTAATTAAGATAGGCGTTTTTAATAATAGAATTCATCCTTTCCTAGGGCTTTGAGAATGTAGGTTTCAAATATATTCAGAATTATCGTCTTTTATAAGCGACAAAGGTCCACTTCGCAGGTATATTACCATGATGTCCGGGCAGCAAACGCCTTTAAGTAAATATAATAACATAATTGTGAAACAGTTAATTTAACATTTCTTTATCTTTAAATCTTCACTTATAGCAAATTGAGGTATAGTTTATAAGTTTGTATCTAAAGGTTAATTCCGATACAAAATCGGGAAAAAATGGCCTTTGGGTTAGGGCTTTAGACGCTATGTATGAATTAAGTATGTATATTGTATAATATATTAAGTGACTAAAGTAAAGTAATGGTTTAGCCCAATGATGACGCGCTCTCTTGAAATTCCAAGTGAAGCGGATTCAAAATAGATTTCAACTCATATTATCATGGCCAAGTTATTTTCAACATGTGAAGGAAAACATAGTTAAGAAACTTCCATGTTTGAGAGACCCTGCCTAGTTTTAAACAGACATGAAGTCCGCCAATGCATTCTCCAAATCGCATTTGGCCAACGTTTCAGTCAATCTATAAATATAAATAGAAGCAAGATTTTTTGTATAGGTATATTTCCTAAAAGAACTAGGACCGAAAATGAGGAAGAGGCAGTTAGTGGTTAAAATTCGAAACACCGAGAAAGTTGACGTACAAGTGGTTACTGTGTTAAAAGTAACCAAGAAAATGTGTCGTGTCGTGATTATTTTAGTAGTATTATAATAGGTACAATCGACTAATTATCCATACCTAATTATTATTCATTTGTACTACATAATCTTAAAATCTCAAAGCTAAATAAAAGCTAATAATATGAACGAAAAATATTTTAACGCTATATTTAATCCCCGTCGCAAAAAAATATTATAATGTTCCATTCTGCCAAAATTCAGCCACCTTGCTGGCTTGATGACCTACGTATTTTTTATTTACTATTGTTATAAGTTTTCTGTAATAATACGGACCTATTAATTTTTAGTAAAATTGATAAGTTTTCTCAATACTCATAACTATGTTTCAGTGGGTTCGCCAAAACTTTTCGTTCAAGCATAAATTAAATGTCAAATTTCATAGCAACAGCAGAGTGCTTTCCGTGGCAAAGTTTCAGAATAAACGCACCCACGCAATAAATAAGGACTTCATAAATCGACTTTAATAATAAAATTAATATTTTCTTTTATATGTTGTTTTCGTATTCATTGATATTTTGTATTTATTTACCAACTAAGTTTACGCTATTATTTTCTCTTTCTTGGTAGCGAAATGTTATAGAATTGCATAGTGCAAATGGAAAGCATTTCGAGTTTTCAACCATTCCTAATTTATAATACCTTGGAATCTGATATTTCTATCAGGTATCAACTCCTAATGTCCTAATATTAACATAGTTCTTTAATATTTTCTAATATAATATTCTATAAAATGATAAAATTATTTTTTTTGTGAAACTAAAACGTTAATAAAACCCAGTAAAAGAAATAAACAGAAATGACTTTTTACACTAAAACTGAAAATGACAGCGTCACACTTTCGAGTTTTGGCCCTCACATTTCCCTCCATTCTTATGGGGTTGCGCTAATTAAGGCTGCGGTACTAGCCAACGGCCTTGAGGATTTGGGCGGAGCCTGTCATATTCCCCGCGCCACTCGCTTTCCCTCCGCTACATTTTTACGCGCGCATTTTATGTCAGGCCGCTAGACCACAATGTACGTCGGCCGCCGGCGAGTGGCTTACCTACCGAAAGTCGGATTTTTTTTTTAATTTATATTTTCCCATTATTAGTGTAGACATAATAAGCAGGTAATTTGTAGAAAAATGTTTTTAATAACATATTCGAGCAATTTATTTTAAAAAAATGTGTGGCAATCAGGGACTGCCGCGGTAAAGCTATTGCATAGCATTTTTCATCAACTTATGCAATTATAAAAAACGACACGAATAATAATAGAAAAAAGAGTATTTAATACATTGAAAGTTTTATTATAAAGCATTATCTAGTTAAATAAAGTTTATTTAAATATCATAAAAAATATTTTTACATAAATAAAATAATTATTATTTGTATCTATTATTAATTTATTTGAACATTTGTTACATATTAAATAATAATGGAAAAATTTATCTTATTTTATGATGTAAATAAATAATACATACCGGCAACTAACCTCAAATTCTACAAACGTACTACTCAAAGTAATATTATGTAGAAACAATTTTTATCACTTATATTATCACAGTAAATTATCTTTCAATCAATAGTTGAACACACCGGTCCGATCACCGAAGTTAAGCAACGTCGGGCGCGGTCAATACTTGGATGGGTGACCGCCTGGGAACACCGTGACGTGACCTGACGTTGGCTTTTTGTTTTTAATTTTGCAAAAATTCATTTTATTTCAGTCCTCAAACAATATTGTCATATGGCAATTATAATTTTTATTGATAATTTTTAAAAAATCGCTCGACGGATTTCGATAAAATTTAAATGGGACCTGGGCAGTAAACCCTTCGCAACCAAAAAAATCCAAATCGGTTCAGGCGTCTTCGTGAACATACATAAATAAGAAGATTCCGTTCACCTCCGCCTATTTGGAAGTCGGTTAAAAATACCTAGGTAGTTTTTGAAGGTAATAGGCAAAAAGGGAACGGAACACTCACCCAATTAATTAAAATGAAACTGTTTTTTGACTTTATAAGCAAGTTTTTTATTTACACATATTGAAGTTTTTGAATCGCAGTAGTATTTCAGAAAGGTTAAAAATAAGAATTCTTGATAATTTAAGTTTTTATTAAACACACTAGTATATTAAACAGATTACAGTAGCTGACACAAGAGAAAGAATACATTTTTTACGAAGTATTAATACAGTATTTATGAAGACTCACTAAATTAGTTGACGAAGACACCTTAAATTTATAATAATAAAACCTTTTATTTTCTATAAATATTATAAAGTATTACAATATGCATCTTATTTTTAAAAAATTCCTGGGGCTGCCCAATATTAATTAAAAATTATTTACTATATTAATATTTCTTTTATGGCTTCACTGGCAGCCATGTACTCGGCTTCAGTAGTGAATAAAGCCACACCACAGTGTTTTGTTTACGGCTTGACCAAGTGACTAGACCCCCATTCCTTAAAAATAAATAGCCTGTGTTAGAATTCCTACTATCTAAGTCACCAGCATAGTCAGAATCAGAGTAGCCGACTAAATCTATACTACCTTTATACACAATAGACTTTTCTTTTGTATTTATTCGAAGGATTCTTTTAAATGCAGTTACATGTGAAGGACCTGGATCATTTATATACCTACTTACAACATTAAAATTGACACAGAAGTCAAAAACAATAATGCTCCCACTGCTTCTCTATATGGAAAATTAACAGACACATTACTTGTATTCTTACATAAATGTACTTTATGTCAGCAGGAGTACTGCTACTTCTAGCATCTGACAAATTAAATTTATTTATTATTGACTTAATATAATGTTTTTATTTATACTTATTATTATATTCCATAGTTTTATTTATTTCCATACCTGTAAATGAGTTAAAATTTAATAACTTTATATTAAAATTTTGTTTGAGACCACTTCATATCATAGACAAAATAATTTTACTTTTACTTAATAATAATCCATATAAACATAAAGAATTAAAAAACTTTGACATCATTAAGAGATCCAACTGATGATTTGAACCCATAAGTAGATAAAAATGAACAAAATTTCTTATTTCAACATCTAGAAGATTGAGTCCATACATGGATTTAACTAACTTACATACTTTTGTAGGTCCGGCTTCCACTCCCTCTGGCAGCTCCATGTATATCTCCTCAGATAACTCACCATACAGGAAGGCCACATCAAACTATTCTATGTGTAGGTCATCTTACGCTGCAATGCTAGGTAGTAAGAGTAACCTAATGGAGTTGTACCTGCAAGTGGGTGAAAAAGTATCATAATGTTAATACCACTAATAGAACTAATGAACTTCTTTCTTACACGCATATTTTCCTGTCTCTCGTAAAGTATGTAGATAATTACTAATTATTCGTATGTTGATAGTGATGGGGTTTTTAAAATAATTTAATGATGTCATGTTTATAATAATTAGAAGTAAAGTAGTCGCTAAAAATCTTTTTTTAATTCTCTCTGAAAGACAAATTAAATATAATTTATTAGTTTTTTTTGTAAATAAATTATACAGATACTTTTCTGATAAACCTAAGCATTTTATCGAACTATAGTAATTGAGAATGATAATATTATTACTATGATCAAAATTACACAAAATTACATGACTATTGAGTTTCGCGTCACTTTCTAGGGGTGCATGACCTTAGCGAACTTCGCTTGCGCGAACATATGATGGTTTTAAAACTAAAATAATTTCCTGTGGCTTCATTTTTGAATATTTTCAATTAGTTTTTTTGTATTCGAGTCGTAATTTTTTATAGTATATGTGGTTTGAAGGAACGTTTATCAAGCAATAATAAGCAATAGCATCCAACATTCACATAGGTACCTCCTTACATAATTTCATTTCAATTCAAATTAAAACAGGTAGGTAATAGGTATATGACTATTACAATAATTAGAGTTATAAACATCACTTACCTTCTCCTCTCTCATTTTGGCAGCAAGTTCACGCAAATCATTTCGTTTTTTTCTTGGCATGATGTAATACTGTAACACTGGTAGGTAGGTTTTCTGTTGATTCACAAAATATGATATGCAAGTCGGGAACAAGTTCACGCGTAGGAATAGGAACGTAGGTCCGTCGTCCAGTAATGCGTGAGCGGCACTGAGTTTGATGGGCGGTGACGGCATCCACGCGTCCCTCGCCCCGCGCAGGGCGACTCAGTGGCTTGGAAGTAAAAGCCGTAAGCGCCAAAACTATTTCTTTAAATTTAGAGAGAAAGATTCAAATAATATTTATTTATACTTTGGCGAAATTTTAGCACTGACTTTGAAATATTTTTCAATGTAAGTTTCAAGTTAATAAGTTATATTCAGCCAAACAAGAAAGCAAAAATAAGATAAAATAATGGTGTTTTATATTATTTTTTTCGTGTTACAAAACTTAACTAATCATGTTTCTGCTTTGGTATGTTTGTTCAGACTGAAATGAAAAACTACGTAAAAAAGTATAAGAGTTCTAGCATTTATATTTGAAAGGCAGTGTGATCTCAAAGATCTCGAAAATGTTGATTTTTTCGAGAGAGCAGCCTTAAGAAGTTTCTCTCCCGTTCGACGTAGATTTTGTAAATTCTGACGTGAAAGTTATTCCTAAAATTAAATTAGTTAAAAGATGGTATTGGGTTTCTAATCTCTAATTCAGGGGAAGGCATCTCTAATAGACTTCGTTGGTTATAGGTACTTTAAGTTGAAAACAAGCGTAATGGGTGGGTTCTTTCATAACTTTAATTGGCAAACATTTTGATTGCCTATATACGAGTAGGTACGTACGGCTTAAAAATATTGTTAATAATAAACCGCGACAAGGCCAAAAAGTTTGGCGAGAACTAGGTATTCTTATGAGGTTCAATAAAATTAAGATTGCAAATTCTAATTAAAAATTATATGTGTCGATAAAAGCTCTCTTACAAATATGTTAAATACCTATAAATAAATATGTTGGGACATTCTTACAACAGCACCATCCAGTTCCGTGGTAAGCTACGATGCTTGTGTTACGGATACTAGATAGTTGATATACTACATATACATATAAGTTTTAAATACATACATATTATAAATAAATATAAACACCCATGGCTGAAGTACAAACATTCGTGCTCAGCAAATGAATGCTTACAATACAATACACATTAATTAACAAAAAGTTTCTTACATCTTATTCTCAAACGCTTATCTACTAAATTATTCAAGCCTCGTAAGAATTTAGCACTGCATGAAAAAGAGTTTATGTTAAAAAATATAACTCTAAGCTCTTAAAAGCTTCGAAACTAAGACTTCCTGTCGTTAAAACTCTCAATTGCCTCTCTACTGCGACGAAAAGTGCCCACTAAATCACCATTATTTAATAAGTAGTAAGTAGGTGCCTTCAAACGCTCGCTTGGCGCATATTTTGACAGATTCTATATCAACGAGCCGTTAATATTATTAAAGGTCCTACTAATGCTCGTTATAAAACTAAATGAACTTTAACAAATCTATACCTACCTATGTATATGTCATACATACATTATTACATTCATACATACCTACACACATTTACATTCATATTATATTTATGTATAATTAGTTATATACCAAATAGCAAAGACATATTAATACTTTCTTAGGTTTACGTGAATATTTGATATTATAAATGAAACTACCTTTTCGGATTTTGTCGAGGATTTATTTGGATTTTTGGTTCCCGACGTTTCGAATGCTTTACGGCAATCATAGTCAGGGGAGAGACTAAGGTATTTTACGTCTCAGGGGGTTATATACTTGTTACAGACAGTGCCTACCCACAATTTACAAAAAATCAAAATTAATTTATAATGACATATTAGTTGAATTTAGGTTTTTATTTTTCTAGTAGTTTTCACTTTACCCGCGGCTTTGCTCACGTGGTTAATACCTAGGCCGATTTAATGTTACAATATCATTATGATTTATTCCAGGTAGGTATACATTATATAATCTATCTAGATTTCAAAATCAGATCTACTATCTTACTCATCAGCTATTAGCGTATCTGCCACGTGCGATTCCACTTAGTTGTCCTTCATTTTATATGGTAAATCCTAACTTTAAAGGTAAGATGTAAGTATTATTTTTTTAATTTTGACTTTGGGCTACAGATATAAAACTATTATATGAATAAAAATCTATAATTTTATTGCAGATATAACACTATCTACAAATTTTTGAAGAAATTTTTTGAGAAAATTTTATCAACATAGTAATCATTTACACGCGTTTCTAATCAGCATGCCTAGTTAGTAGTTACACGTTTTCTATCCAATGAACTTAGATGAAAATCAGGGCAATAATATGAAATATATATTTTTAGCAGATTCGGCCGCACGTTGCTGTGGCACACGTATGAAAATCCTTAATATTTGCAATATTAAAAGGAAGTTATCGTGATAAATTAATAGATTAATTTGCAGCACATCATTGAAAAAAATACGTTAAGGTCGGGTAAATAGTTACGTACTTCATTGCGGACAACATTTGTTACACGGGAATTTTATATAAGTACTAGCAATACGCGTGGCTTCGTCCGCGTTCATTTTTTTAATCGCTACTTCGATCACTCGCTGGGTTGAAAATTCTCCAAAAATACTCCTGAGCCCCGCAGCTACCTATTTTAATATTATGTACGGCGTGCACTCCTCCTCCTCTCCTGTTATTGTAGTTTTAGTAGGCATCCTTATTTTTTTCTTGCAATTAAAATAACCTGTTTAATCAGTGATAATGTAGCATTCAAATGGTGAAAGAATTTTTAAAATCAGTCTAGTACGTTTTGAGCGAATTCTTTACAAACATACTTACATACAAATTCCTCTTTGTAATATTAGTATAGAACATTCATTAATAGGGATGTAAAATTTATCTTTTCTTCCCATTTTAATTCATTTATTCAGTTGATCGATGCACAATAGTCTGTACCTAATTGAGTAAAATGATTGTCCCCAACACATAAAGCGTTTTCTACTAGATAGACCAAGGCCGACAATAACTCAAAGTAAAATTCCTCAAAGACAATTTATCGAGGTGACAATCTTGACGACGGAGAACGAGATTTGCGGACTTTTTCTCAGACGAGCTCCATTGTGAAGAGCCGCGATGCTGCCCTAATTGATATCAATTACTCCCAGAATCCCTCACAAGCTTCAAAGCCTTGGAGAAACAAAATTTGTCGAGTACTTTTAGTAAAACAATAGCTTTTATAGAGTGAAATGTAATTTTTCAAACTGTTTCCCATAAAATGTTTGTTCCTATTATAAATAAAAAAAATTTTATGCTCTATCGTGAATTTTTTAAAAGATATGTTAAATTACGTACTTTATTTTGTTAAAATTAAGAGCTTTAAGAGTAAATTTGTAATAAATAATTTACTTGTAAGAATATTCTATATCCACTGACTTAAGCAGTCGGTGATAATGTAACTTCGTATCAACGGAAGAGTTGTCAGAATGAAATCAGTACTACTTACTATCTGAAGGACAGTATGAAGTCGATGTTTTTCAATTACTATATTTAATTTACCTGTGTAGATTTAGTGTTTAAATTATACTTGAAGCTTAAGACCTAAGCTCTCATCTCATTAAACAATGTAATGCCGATAATCTTGAAACGAATTAATTGCACACATTACAGAAGATGTTGAATCAATAGGTACGTTTAGCTCAGTTGGTAGTGACCCTACATTCTGCGCCAGCGGTCGCGGGTTCGAGTCCCGCAGGGGGCATTCATTTGTTAAGCGCGAATGTTTGTTCTCTAGTCATGGGCGTTAATATTTATAGTATGTATGTATTTCAAATATATATATGTAGTATATTAACTATCTGGTATCCGTAATACAAGCCTCGTAGCTTACCACGGAACTAGATGGCGCTGTTGTAAAAATGTCCGAACATAGGTATAGGTACAAGCGTTCGTTCATTTGCTCAATTTGCTCGTTTGTGAGGCATTATGTGTCGGTAATCCACAAAGAATTCACAAAATACAGCAGTCAGTAGCAAATGACATTATTGTAGTGTATACGTTTTTTTACATCTACATTAATATTATATGGTTGAAGAGTTTCTTATTCTTCTTTGCCTACCTACTGAAAAAGGTTATTTACTTAGTATCACATTATACGCATATCCATTAGGAGCGGAGGAATAGGTAAGCGTAAATATACAACGAAGGCGGAATAATGCACAAAAGCTAGTTTTATGTAGAGACTCTTGCCCTAATTGATCGATTATAGAATCGAGCAATTGATAGCAATAAGCTCAAAATATTAAGAAAACCACTGGACAGATTTTGATGAAATTTGGTATGATGACGATAGCTGGTTATTCGGGTCAACATATAGGATATCAATGAGATATTTCTACCTTAAATATATCATTGATGAGAAATCTCAACTAACCTTTATAATATACGTTATCTACTATCTAGAGATGAACGATCGAGCAATAAATAAAAAAATAAATAACACGACTTAAATATAGAGATTAAATTAATTCAGGAAAAATCAAATGTTTCTGAATGATCATAACAAAAAAAATTATTTATTTAACAATGTCAACACCAAAATCTAAATATAAGATAACTCTCTTTGTAATAGTGTTGAGTTACACATTATTGCGTCTGCTCTACTTTAAGAAATAAGGACAGCAATTATCTGATGATGCTCATACCGGACGGCCATCATAGCTCAGTTTATTAACAGTGATGTTGTTTGTCACGTACAACACGTCTGGCTATTATCGTTGGACATTGAAATAATAAAATCAAAACCTAATCCAGGTATTCTATTATTATTAAGAATTTTATGGACGTAAAACGTTACTCTTATAAA
The DNA here is from genome assembly GCA_905231865.2 of Boloria selene. Lineage (NCBI taxonomy): Eukaryota > Metazoa > Arthropoda > Insecta > Lepidoptera > Nymphalidae > Boloria > Boloria selene. The sequence continues at coordinate 9,464,033 of HG993133.1, forward strand.
TTATTCATTGGTTAAGTAGTTAATTTCAATAAAACCCTTACGCCTTACTTTATTTTGAACTTTGATTGCGGGCGGAGCTGCGGGTTTCGCTAGTGTATTATATATAAAAACCTTTCTCTTGAATGACTCTATCAATTAAAAAAACCACATCAAAATCTGTTGCGTAGTTTCAAAAATCTAAGCATACATAGGGACAGACAAACAGCGGGAAGCGACTCTGTTTTATAGGTGTAGTGATACATTAGATACCTATCTCATTTTCAATTAAAATTCTGTGTTCCGTGGCTCAGACGAGTGCTATTTTGGCATCGTACACACTAACTACTATACTATAGGTAATACTTATGCTATCAAAATGTACTATTACTAACAATGCATAAATCATACAAACACATAACCCTCACTTGGGCATCGCCGTTATAGGTAAAAATTAAAGTATTAAAATTCAGACATATAAACATTTTTCTTCAGTACAAGATAAAAAAAATACTTAGAGACTAAGTATAATAAATTTCTATTTATCTTTTATTAATGTTAGTATTACCGTTGCTTTTATAAAATCTCTACATACAAAATACACCGATAATAAACAAATAATATTTGGATTGAATTAAATAAAGATCCACGACATCTATCTATACTTTACAGAAACAAATTATCAGTTATTCGAAAGGAATAAGAAAAGTAAAGCAAGTAAGTCTGTTAAGTTTTAAAGGTTTCATTCGATATCACTAGATGGCGCTAGCCAGTAAAATGAATTAATCGTAGAGCAAACGGAAATGAAAACAAAGTAACAAAACAAGTAAAAACTTAATATTGACGGCGTACCGCGTAAACACACTCGCAGCGAGGATAAATACATGTCACCAGTCACCTACTGCATAAAACTATTTTCTTAATTACCGGCTTCCAGCCGTTTAAAATATTAGCCGGAACAAACAGACAGGCAGGCAGACAGATAAACAAAAATTTTAAAAATTGATTTTTTTGATGTAGGCAAGACAAAAAGAATGTAATTACATAGGTACTTATGTACCGTAAGTTCAAACCTTCATTCGCCTACGCCTAAAACTCGCCATTTTTATTGTTATTAGGTTTCGCAGTCCGCAGTTGGGTAAAAAAAGTATTATGTACTTATATATAATAATGCAACAATGCAACTATTTCACTCATAGTAGGTAGAAAAGTAAATATATATTATATTAAATAAAACCACAGAATGTGCTAAAGCCATGTATGTTTTAAACAGGTGGTAAGACATAATAAAACGAATAAATAGGTGACTAATCTAGCTCATAAAAATATCTTACAATCAAATCAAACTTCTTTCGTCTTTAACACGTTCACTGCGTATCCATATTTATGCTACCTTCTACTGTTTCGTTACGAGGTCTAAAAGAACTCGTTATCGTCTTCTCATAATGACGGGACGAGATTCTTTAGATATCGTACGGACTGGTCTCTTAAAATCTAAATATTTTTATGAAAATAGCTCAAAATCAGTTTTTTTTGTATGTATCGGTAGTTGATACATATGTTCTTATGTATGTGTGCTCGCCCGATGATCAATGAAAACAATTGAACAATATTACAAAAACAAAATCACGAGATCTTAAGGATCTCGTAATGCATTGAAAGTTAGAACATTACGAGACGTTTTAGATCGCGTAACGCACATGTGTCTAAAAAATCGTTAAAACAATAGTGATGGGATTGGACCAAAAATAAATTATCGATGAATAAATGATACATTTATTGCTGATTCACATACAAAATGTCAAACAAATCAATATTTTTCGTTAAAACACGTTCAGCACAATTTTTTTTTGCATCCAATATTTTTATCCGCTTCTCTACTTGTCATTTTTCGTCTTGCTTTTTCATAGCATCCAGTACAGCGACTTTTCTTATCACTTATTATATATTTGTGTTCAGATATGACTCCAGTAGTATTTTTTTTGTTTTCAAAAGGAACTCCGGCAAATTTCTCTATTAGCTTGAACAAATGCTTTTTATGGCATATATTTCTTATTTATCTTGTTAAAAATTACCCATGCATTTACTAAAGTGGTACCGAAAATTGCGACCTTTTACGGGTGTTTTTATCCATGATAGCAAGTCAAAGCACTCTTCAAAAGTCGACACAAGTTGGCACAACACTAATTGATTTATAAACTGGCTTCGTACGAGATATTTACGAGAACTAATGAGTCTCGTGTCGCACTAAATACAAATTTTTACTACCTGGTCGCTACGGGACCTATAAGATCTCGTACGTTTTTATTGATAAAAATACTATGTTTTGGATATTTATAAATGATGGGCTAAGGAATCTCACTCTAACTCAAAAAGTACCTAAGGAAATTCAATGGCCGGAACGGGATATACATACAATTTCTCTTCCGCACTGAATGGAATACTCATACGAGAACCATTAGGTCTCGTAACGCAGTGAACGTGTTAACTTGTTACATTACTGTTAAGGTCCGTGCGCACTAGGCGTAACCGCACTGCAGCGGAGCGACGCGGAACTGCACTGCAAAATATTCCTTGTATGAAATAGTATTAGACATAGCGCACTACGCGGCTTTGCCGTGCAGCCGCGTCGCGTCGCTTAGTGTGCGCGGACCTTTAAAAAAAAATAATTAATAATATTTAAGAATATCTATTATTATCATTACATTACATATTATAATGCTTACAATAATATTAATGGCCCCATCAAAATAAATAAGTTTGCAATTTGCTTTTAACTAAATTATGTTGTTCCAAATTAATAAAGTAATTTACTTAAGGAGGGACTTAATACATCTCATATTATTATCACAATCATTTAATTTAAATTAATTTATATATCACTCAAATTCAATTAAGCTAACAAGTTTAACAAGAATAAATATAGAGAAGGCACTTAAAAGTATGTTTTTTAATATGTAGGTATTATACCTATTATACAATTCATACATGACCTAAAAATATTTACAAATGTCACTAGTAATATTCGAAAATATTTGTAAATGTGAAAATTTAATAGAATGATATTTAATTAGGTAATATTATATTATTATAAATAACATGTGCGGAAAATTGGCAGTTCATAATATATTAAAAACAAACCTAAACAAAACAAACCTAACACAAAACATAAACATCTTAAAAAAAATCATGAATGCTTCTTATAAAAATACATAACTGTTTATTGCACAATATTTATCCACTAATATTACAATGATGTATTTGAAATATTATTTTACCTTGTAGATTTAATTAACTTATGACCAGTCTTACACAATAGGTGCAAATCTTAAAACTAAATAATAAAATTGTGTACTCTAGACATAATATGTAATATTTATATAGTATTAAAATGATTAAACTGCTTAGATGTTTTATAGAATTTGAAGTAAAATTTTTGAAACCACAAGTGAAATGGAGAAAATTGTGCATAAAAAGTGATTGACAATCTTAATATTTAAAAAAAAAATATGCAAACTAAAGTCATAAATAAACATGTAGTTAAAAATTATAATATAAATTTATATAAATATGAATGATCTTGAAATAAAATTATATATATTCAGCATATGAGATTGTTTCTATAGAGCAAAACATTTTATTGGCAAATAACATTACGGTGAGATTTGTTAAAACAATATAATAATCAGGCTTTACGATAATATAACTTTAATTGTCCTTTCTATATTGGTCCTACACATGGGACAGGCTTCTAAATCCTTTTGTGAGCAAGATTGGCAGCAACACATATGACCGCATGGCACAAACACTACTTCTGACTTGGTTTCCATGCAAATTACACATTCACCCTCACCACTTATGTCTTCCTTTTCATTAATATTTAGAACCCCAGAGACGTTTTGCTTATCTGACTCTAAGGGATGGGCACTAGGACTAGAATACATTACATTTTGAAGTTCATCAGTCTCTTCTGAAAACATGTTGCAAGAATTTTGACTTTTTAATTGAACATACAATTTTAAAGCTTTTAAAATACCCTCTCTATCTGAGCTTAACAAGACTCCAGCTTCCTTTAAATTTTGTTGAGTAATATCTAATAAGGACTCGCCTGAGAATAAATACTTTACCAAGAAGGGCAAACAATGAATTACTCCTTCCTGCAAAAGGTAATTTGCAAAAACAGGATCTAGCTTTTTTATGTTAAATAAAGATTTGGGGGCAGAATCGAGTAGTTTTTGATAGCTCTTAAGCCAAAAGTCATTAGGTTTATTGACTTCACTCTCAGCTTCTTTCATAGTTTCAATTAACTGTTTCCTTCTCTTACTTTGTTGATCAAGTAGATCATTTAATAGATCCACAAGCTTTAACCTTTGACATAAAAGCTCATTGTAATTAAATGCAATTTGCATCTTTTTCTTTTCTTGTTCAATCACACTAAGCCTTGCTAAATGAGTTGAAATTAATGAAATTTCCTGATTAAGACTCCAACTTTTTGCATCAACTCGATCAAGCAGTGAAGAAACAATTGCTTTTTGAATATCTTGATCTTCTAGTAGTTGTTGCACCAAAGCTATATGAGATTGGTCTTTGGCATTTAAAAGATTTACTAATTTTTTATCTCCTTCCAATTCCTGTGACAGCAAATTTTGCTTAATATTATTCAAACCATCTTTATAACTACTTTTTTGTAACTGTATTATTGAGTAATCATTCTCCAAGAGCTTTTGCATTGCACATAATATATCAGCCTTCTTAACATTATCATAATTTTGTCTGGTAATTTCAAGTAAGCGGTTGTGTTCAGCTTCTTCATAAGCAAGTTGTTGCTGAATTACTTCTGGTTTCAATCTATCAGTTTGAATAAAGTTATTAACTAAACACTCAATTTCTTCTTCTTCTTGCTGTATCACTTTCATGAGATTTTGCCTTTCTATTTCTCTATTTTCTTGAAGCTTAGCTATCTCAGTATCTAATGATTGTTGTTCTTGCAAAAATGTAGATAAAAACTTTTCTCTTTGCTTTTGGTTAGCTCTGTGTATTTTAATTTCTTGTTCAACCATAGCAGCTTCTTGCTCCTCCCACGTAAAACTCACTTGTCTCCCAAATACATTATAATTTGTGCTAGGAACTTGTGATGGTGACATATCAGATGTAACAGATTCCGGTGGATTATATTCAATATTCATTTTAGAACACAAAAACTTCATTATCTCCTGTGTCCCCTTTGTAGCTATTTCAGAAGGTGGAAAATTAAAATGTTCCGCATCTAATTCCAGTGATATCAAATTTTTAAGCAAACATAGTTCAACACAAAGTTTATTTAATTCTTTATTATCAGATATTTTTAGACATCTCAAGCATTTTAATTCACTCAGTACTGGATTTAATGTTCTTATCTTATTTTTTGAAACATCTAATATTTGTAGTGATACCAAGAACTTTATTTCATCTGATATAAATTCAATACAATTATCCTGGAGATAGAGTTCCGTTAAACTAACCAAGTTGTTAATTTTATTAGGAATTTTATAAAATTGATTGCTGCTTAAATTTAAAACTTTAATAAGTTTCAGATCTGACATCTGCCCTCCTTCTTCTAATGATTGCAAGCGATTGTTATGTAGATATAAATTATCTTTTCTAAACACTTTACATATAGAAAATATCCCAGGAGGCAAACGTCGTAGCTGGCAGTCCGATAAATCGAAATCTGGTTCTGGTGATTCTCGAGCAAGATACATTTTTCTTTCTAATTTTGCCTGCATATCCTCAGAATTACTAGAATGTCTGCTAAAGAGAGACATTGTGCGTTGCAATCCTGATATAACACAACCCATTAAATATTGAGTAAAAAATAAGCACAAAAACAAGGACTTTATAAATATCTGAAGCTCAGCAATGTCACCGTCTTGTTATAATCATTGCGGAAATTTTTATCGTTACTTTTATCATAATCTTGTGCGAACGTATCAAATAATAGAACTTGAGTATTAGTCACATAATTGCTTATTTCATTTTCAAAACAGCAATGATATGATGTTGCTATTGACAATATATCAATGTCAATTCACAATTGTCAAATGCCAAATGGCAAATTGTAACTATTATTCAGAATACCACAGATTAACTATATGTATACTAAACAGAATTTTAAAAGATGGCAGCACACTGATCTATCACTATATTTAATAACTAAATAAAAAATATTTATTGCCAGCCATAAGAACAGTCAAAGAAATAAACACAATAAATAAAAGCTCAACTTAATCCCATTTGATGCTGTTAAAACCGAAAACTCTCGTATCAAAATAAAAACCATCATCAATGATAACAACGTCTAAATTTGTGTGGCTGCTAGTGTCGCAGAACCATCGATAGTTGACCTCGAAAACTCTTCAGAATATCGATATATCATCATGTGACAATATATCGATAATATCATCATGTGACAATATTATCGATAGTATCGATTATATCGATGGCTTATCATGAACAATAGTATTTATAACAGCTTTCAAATAATTTACTATCGATATTATCGATAGTAATGTATTTGAAAGTGTTAATAGTATCAATGGTATTGAAAACAAACGTTTCGTTTTTACTTTCATGAATACAATGAAACTTATTTTATAATAGTGTCGTTATTTACTTGGCCCACTATATTACTTATCTTGAGAAAGCAATATTATCGAAAAATCACTGACTATCGATACTACCAACCATTGATACTATTGATAGTATCGTTGTTTTTAGGTAAAAAGTTAAGAATTTTGCAATACTACTCGACACTATCAAGCATTAATAATATCGATACAATCGTTAGTATCCCTGTTACCAATAGTATTGCTCATGAAGAGCTATTAATACTATCGATAGTATCGAAATTATTGACACGTGATAATAGTATCGATAAATAATCGATACCATTGCTTAGACCTAAACTATCGATAGACTATAGATTGTCTATCGATAGTGGGCTATCGATCTGCAACACTAATGGCTGCGAATGTGTGTGTACAATTGCGTGTGATGAATGTATAAATGGCTTATTACACACTAATAATAATAAAAAACCAATTTCAACACAAAGGTAATATTTATTATTTATAAACAAATAAAATATAATACTGTTAAAACAATTAAAGTATCATTAAAATTTGTAATATACAATGTATATATTATACATATCAAAATATACGACTACTGCAACGAACTACTGGTTGTTACAACTTTAATAATTAGTACTAACCATGGTACTGTTATAACGGTATTGCCTAATAACAATTTTAATACAAACTTATCTGGTAGGAATTTATAAATTTAACTAACAACACATAAATTGATTAATATCTAAAATTTAATTGTTTATTTTAATATTTCGGCACTCTAAACAAACAAATTTAATTGAATTTCAAGATAAAATAGATAACAATAACTCATTTGCAAACTACGTTCATTCTCTCTTCTCGTCAGGACTCTCAAAATACATAAATTATACTAATTGTAAATTTGTTCACGGTCCATCCTGTTTTATATCACAATTTATGATTGATGCATATTGTTACTATACAATTTCTTACACTCTCACTCAACTCGGTTTAAATCTGTTCTTGTGTAACGACTAAATACTTTTTAAACTCTAAGTAGGAAAATGTAAGTCTTAAATTCTATCTGTAATCAAATGATGAAGGAGTTCCAACCCCGTAATTCTTTTTAAATTCATCGGCATTAAACCATTTTTCTGGTACTGGTGTATTCTGTTCGTCATAAAATGAATTCCTGAACGAATTATTGCCTTCATGACTTGCTAGTGGTAAATATCTTTGCCTGGGCGAATAATTTGGATGAGGAAAATCTTTGTACTTTGAAGGTTTTTCCTCGTCTCTACTTGAATATTCCTCAAAATGATGTAATTCACCATCATAATCGCCTCCATGGAGTTGCTTCACTTTTGTTTGAGGATCTTTTATTTGAGACAATCTGTAAAACTCTGGTAAATCATCCCCAAAATGGTCTGACAAAGTTCCTTCTGTATTTTGCTTCTCATTGTATGTTTTTATAACATCACCCGCTGGCGTATGATATTGTTTAAGTGCTGCTATTGGTGGATGCTCTTTCATTATCGTCCGATTTGGTATTATGAAACTACTTACGATCATTTCTTCTCTAGCTCTAGCTCCTTGAATAAGCGGATTCTGTACCTCTGGCTTACTAAAATAATCAAAAGTAGTATATTGAGGTGAATCTTGGAATTGATATGCCTTTGGTAATTTTATAATCACGGTTTTACCTTTTTGATATCCCAAGCCTAGGCCTTCAAAGGGCTTATTTTTATGTTTTTTCTTGTGTACTTTTTGAATTGAATCATTACTAACAGAAGGTAGGTCTGATTCTATATCACAATACATTTTGTTGAGCTTTTCAACATCTTTTTCTGACAAGCCTATTCTTTGACCTATTGTTGCACCAAGCTAAAGGTAAGAAAACATTAAAAAATATAGTAAACACTTCAGGATTTGTTATATAAAATATTATTACTTAATGAGAAATGAATATTTTTACCTGTTTAGGAACTAAAGTATCTTGCCCATTTACGGAGAAAGCTTTACGGCTATAATGTAGGACGCTGTCATAGTCGTAACCCACACCGTAGTCGGAAACCGAGAATGAATTGTATTTCCGAAAATTGTGTCTAGCATCTGTAAAGTGCAAATGTTTGTATTAATTAGACATTTTTGTTTTTAGAAGCTCGTGTTACTACGTAGATATATATAATATATTTATACATTAATAATCTTGTACAGTTGCAAATACTAGTATATGTGCAAGTATGTAACATCAATAAAAAAGTACATAATACATAGTTTTTTACATTCATATTGTCAAAATTCTTATTTCAATATCTTCGTGTAGTATTTACTTACTAAGTATAAATAATAATCGAATAAGATAAGTAACTATTTTCAATTATTGTTAACCAAGAAGTTTTTACTTACTTTTGATAATATTAGGCCAGAAAACATCAATATAATCATCACGATCAGGACTACTTTGCATGTGGTAGAACCCTAGTGTATGTAACATTTCATGTACAACTGTTCCATGGCGGAAACAACCTCGTCCCGCTGGATGGCGGCTAGATAGATTCAATATTTGGTATCCTCCTTGATATCCTACTTGTGAAAAACATCCTCTTCTGCTGCCCTAAAATCAATAATATCAACTTACTAAAGACTAGTTTAATTGAATAAAACGTACTAATCAATTTTTACAGTCGAGAATCGGATAAGTCCTACTCGTTTAGTTTATAAAAAATGCCAAAATACTGTGGGGTGCTTCAAACGTGTATTCATATTAGTAAATGTATTTATTATTTAAATATAATACATACCTGTATTACAACTGCATCACGATCCCCCTTTTTGTAAGGCGTAAACTTTACGCAAGAAGATCTAGCTAAATCATCTATACCATTTTTGATTGACTCGATTTGATCATTTGCTGAAAAAATATATCGGCATTTAAAGCAATAATGAAATATAGATCAAATAGTAACTTTCTTTTACTATACTTAACAATACAACAATAGCGCTAGTTGACAACATAGTTGTTTTGACGACACTTGTGCGACAAACCGTTACTATTGTGAAACACTCACATTGTGACACAGTCTCTACATGTTATTCTTATTTACATATTTGTTATTTGTAGCCACAAAATAATAATATTTTATATAATCATAAGTATAAAAAACTTTTTAGGAATAAGGATTCTACAAATTACAGCGACGAGGAATTCAAAAAAGCGAAACTCAGTTTATATCAAAAGTAGAAACTACTTACAGAAATGTTCGGTTTGTATGTAGTAAATCACTTCGTTATTCGGCCAACGTTTCGTTGTATCGGATATTCCATTGCGAGCGAGTCCCTCGGCAACGCTAGCTACTATCATACGTCTTTGTCGATCATTTAGAATCAAGTCACCCTCAAACTTCCCGCTTTCTTCCCAAGCGTGATCGGATACAGAGGCATCGTCGTCATACTCGTTAGGAATGTTACCTTAACATACAATATTAAAAAGTAAATGATACATAATTCCATTTGATAAAGTCAACAATGTTATAAAAATTATCATTAAATATGTATGTTATAAAAAATCAATAATAGCGAGACTCATATTGCCTGGTACCTGTACCTATGTAACTTTTAAAAGTATAGCATTACAGTATACAATGCACAGTGTGGAAGATATTTTGTATCAAAAGATTTTTAAAATAACTAAATTCCAGCTAAAATTAAAATATGTAATAATAAATGTAATATTAAAATAATATTTTTAAAAAATCCTTACTTTTAACATTCTGATCCAATTGCGAAGTTTCTTGTAAAAAAATACTAAAATCTTCTAATTCAGTTGGAGACATCGCTAAACACTTAATAACACACATACAATATAAACTAAAAACAACTACCCACTTCATTATTAAATATATTCTTTATATTAAAAGGGGAAATTAGAAAATAAATACATTAGTATTGTCCTCACAGGCGATGACTCGATCACTTAGTACAAAAGTATGTCACATTAACGGTTCAACCACATTGTTTAGAATTTTAGATGAAGTGAAAGAAATCTTGCGAATTTAGATTTTTTTGTCGCACACCGCGAAGTTTTTGTTAAACAAAACCCACCGAGGCGGGTCGGGAATTAATATAGTGTTAGATACGACCATTTCACAAGGTGTTGGCGCGCTACTGCAGCTGCGTCTTGCGACAGCGACCGTACCGGCCGCCGCGGTAAAGCCACCCGTGCAAGAACCAATTGCTAAATTTACTGCTCGACTTAATCTATCATTGAAGAAAACCTTGATAAGTAACCCATATAGCTTGAAAATGTTCTATAAATTAGCAACTTCTTTCAGTTAATAATTTTAAAATGTAATCCCATTATTTCTATTTTTTTAAATATAGGTAGAAAGCTACGTTAAATCAAATTATATTATATCGTTTTATATACGACTACACGACAGTGAGAGTTAAAGCGCAGGTCCGATGGCGTGCTCTTTAAAACACAACTTCCGAATTCCGGGCCGTTACTGAGGCTTACCTACTTAATAAAAAGACAACAACTACAATTGGCCCGACCCGGGACTCAAACTCGGAACCTCTAGATGTATAGCCATACATGCTATCCACTACACCACCGAGGCAGCATATAGCTATCACATCACTTATAAAGAAACTGGTTATGCTGGTTATGCAGGATGCTAAATCTGTTTACATCAGTAGCGTTTTTTAAAGTATCTACTTGGAAGTTACATAAAAATATGATATCTCTTAAAACACTGCTTGTTTACATTCGTAAACAAACGAATTAACAAACAAATCTGCGGTATAATGGTAGTATGTTCACAGTTCAACTGATCTGTGCGCGAGATGAACAATTTGACTGTTTCACTTTGATAGATCATAATCTACTGAAACATTATGCGTTAAATTGTAAGTCAGTTTACAGTCTCGCGAGGTAAATTATGATCTACTTTCTGTATTTATATATAACTATGTTATAATTTAACAACTAGGTAGATACATTTAAAATAATAAAATGAGATTGATATTAACATTGAATCCACCTTTCTCAAATAAGGCCAAATCAAACAGACAAACAAATAAAAATTATAAGATTTGGATTCAATTATTCTTAAATAATTCTTTACTTAAAATACTTTTCAAAAAATATATAGGTAATGTATCTACTAGTAATTAACGCGCTCGGGTTCCAAGATACGCAACAGTTAGTATATAATATATCTCAGGATATTATCCCATTTCTTATAAATTGCTTATTTTGCAGTAAAAAGCCAGCTATCACACCAAATTTCATAAAAAAATCTGACCTGATGTTGTTTTAGATTTTATCTTATTTATTCCGGTTACATTCATACATGAGCTTTCTCTTACTACAAAAAATACATTCACTCAAAAATAAATTTATGAGAAGTTGTAATCAACCAATGTAATTAATTGCGTCGATTAATTTCAGCTACGCTTGATCCACTTTAAATAGAATATGACTTATATGTATTATATTGAGAATGAGAGAGATCATATGATTTGACACGTTTGGTTTTTGTAGTGGTCCTTCTTGCTGTGTCAGTGGTCGCGGGTTCAAGTCTCGCTGGGTGCGTGATGTGAGGAACTAATTTTTAGTGGCAACCCCTGAGTCGTGTTTGTCAGTATGTTTTATGCCTTTATAATTATTTACATCGAAATATCTGAAGACGATTCAGGGTCCACCACTTATCTATAAAAAACCGTTATAATCGAACTAAGTAACTATTCCGAGGACTTTTAACACTGGCTAACAGATAGACATTTTATATTAAATAATTAAGTATTTAACTAAATTCTTAATAGACATAAGTACTGACTGACTATGTAAAGTATTTAATTAATACTTATATAAAATGTGTTAAACATGTGACATCAAAGAAAACGGGCTGTACATGGTAAGACTTCATATTGAATATTTGTCGAAAATCAATTTGGTTTCGTTACGCTTTCACAAATTTGGCAATGTAAAAAAATTATAACACGAGTTCTCAATCATGGAAACTAGCAGAAGATTGCAAAATATTTCTATATAGCTATTGTTAGAACTCACTTTAACAACAACGACGACTGAACAATTTGACATTATTTTTTATTAATATTATATCATTTTTTAATTGATACCATAAAATATGAACTCTAGTAACATCCTGGATAAAATACCTACGACTACAAATTTAACAACGAAATAAAACTTACGGGCCGTTCATAAAAAAACGTCACGCAAATTCATAAATGAGCAATCTAATCCGACCCCCGAAAGTGTGAAGTTTCTAGGATATTTGAAAGTTGAACTTATAAATTCATTATAATGTAATTTATTAATTAATAATAATAGGTACAGAATATTATTTAGATGATATAATGTATCGTTTTTTCGTAGAGATCCTTAGTCTGCTTGAAGACGATCTGATATAACTTATAGGCAATATAATAAATTAATTTTATCAATATCGCCTTCGGATAAACCTGCTCGTTGGCCAATTACAGCGTCAGTCTGCAAGCAAACATTAAAAATTAAATTATTGAAAATAGAAATATGTAATTTATAACTTTAATATAACTATAGATATAAGTATATAACTGACCTTTTTAGGCACAATAGTATTTTCCCCAGATTTTGAAAAAGCTTTTGGGCCATAGTGCATGACACTATCGTAATCGTATCCCGATTTTAGTTCCAAACTACTGTGTGTAACGTATTTCCGGAAATTATTTACTCTTTCTGCAATTATTTACAATTTATTTTGTATAGCTAAAAGTATGTATTTTTTGTGTAAAGTTGCCTCGCCCTTAGCTAAAACATAAACTAATGCATAGGTATACCTCTTCTTACCTTCCTCAATAAACAGGAATAGGTAAAAACGGAACAAATTGGTAAACAATTTACTTTATTAATTTATTAGGATTTCACTTCTCCACTAGAAATAACTATTTAAGTACCATTATAAAAATGTTTCTCCAAATCCCTTCACATTTGTGAATATGAGGGTTTTCAAACATACAAATAAGAAACAAATTTTTGAGATTTATACATTAGTAGATACTAGATAGATCTACAATATATTTTTTCCCTTTTTGATATAATAAACTGTAGGTACACTTACTTTCAATAATATTATCCCACTTTATATCAATATAATCGTCTCGATCACTTCTCGCATGCGTGTGATAAAATCCGATAGTATGTAACATTTCATGAATAATAGTACCAAAACGAAAGCAACCTCTACCAATACCATGTTCATTGGATAAATTTATAATTTGCCTTTTTTTCCGATATCCAATCAATGAGAAACATCCTTTCATGTTACCCTGGAAACGGGATATATTTCAGAATTTATAGTATTAAACGATTGTAATATTTTCGAAATGTAAATCTATAACATATTATACGTTTTATTTATTCCAGTTTAAAAACAATTAAAATGTTAAACATACTACTATCACAACCGCATCATTACTATCTTTTGTTACTTCACGAAATTTCAAACAAGAAACACGTTGTATCTCATCAATAGCGCCCATAATTGTTTTTATTTGATGTTCATCTGGGAAAAAAACAAAACTAATATAATATGGAAGTAACAATTTCTACAAGCTGCAATTTATTACCGGTGAATTTTGAATATAAAGCATACTGCCTGGGTATTTAATAAGCAGTACTTACACATAGTGGGTCGTTAGATACTAATTGCACCTACCACCTAAATAATGTACGATGCAGGATGACTTAAACATTCATTTGTATTGCTCGCACCCATAAAGTTGCTTTCACGATTTACTCTTACATAAGGCGCCGAAAGAAGAAAAATCTTTTGACTCTCTCTCTAGTTAAATATAAAACAGTACCAATGCTAAACTATCTAAGTACTTACTAAAATGTTCTTCTTCAATAACATATAGAATTTCATTATTAGGCCACAGTGACACTAAGCTTTCACCTCCAGCTCTATTAGTACCGACAACTATATCAACAATTTCTTGTATTTGTGTATCGTCTAGTATTATATCGCCTTCAAATTTTCCACTATTCTCCCAAGCATTTTCTGGTTCATAATGAGCTGCACAATATATAAAAATCGTTTAATTTTTATTTCAGCTAATATTATTATGTCGTAAAATTGTGCACTTACGTACATAAAATAAAATATGTATGTATGTACATTGAAGGTACATATTATATACAATATCTGAATTAGTCCTGATAGATGCTTTGGTTAAAGTTAGTTCAGTAAATATCGATGATGGTAGTATTTTCCATACACTAATATAAAATGATATAAAAAGACAAATTTTTGAAATCGGCCTACAAATGGCGGAGAAACCTCCTTCTTTTTTGAATTCGGTTAAAAATATGAATGTCTAATAGCAATTTAAAATAACACATTCATATCATATGTGTAGGTAAAATATCTGTTTAAAAATATGTAAAATGCGTTACTTATAGGGCTATCTTCCAAAACAGACGATCTTTTAAGAAAAAGACGGAAGTTTTCAATCTCATCCTCAATTGCGGTCGTAGTTGCCACATTCAGCACAATGCTCAAGTGACAAACGACACCAATAGCCAACTTCATACTTCTACACCTTTGAAAAATAATTTTGTAAGAAGTATTATTATCTTCTCATAATAATAATGCTTGTATCATAGTAAAATTAATATATTATATCAGGCATTACTTACTTAAAAAAAACACAAAATCTAACAATGTTAAAAAATACGTTGAATTTATTAAGAACACAACTACGCACAGTGCAACAATTTTACCATTGAAAATAATTAATTATACGGTAGGTATATGGTGAAATAAACAGTTATTACAAATAAATCAATTAGATACATCTAACACGTCTGCAGATATGAACATTGAACATACATAACAATACCTACTTATTGTTTACACGTACCTACATCATAATTCCGTATTAACATGATTTGTTCTCTAACTAAATATTTTATCTATTATCGTAAACCAATCGAAATCGAATCATAGTAAAAATTGCACGAATGTTATTCATATTTTGTGATAAGCATATCCAGTGCTGCTTTTACTTATTGTGTTTACCTATGAAATCTATACTTATTTATTTTAATTTAATAATATTATAAAGCTGAAGATCTTGTTGGTTTGTTTGTTTGTTTGGTTCGTTGAACGCGCTTATCTCAGGAACAACTGGTACACCAATCCTGATCAATAACACATCTCTCGAATTAGTAGAAAAGTATGTATACCTGCTAAAACAAATATCGTTCAACAAAAACAGAAACTCAGAAGAAGTATTACATGGAAAAAATATTAGGCTCATAAGGAAATTTTCAAAGCGCAACTGCCGTTGTTCACAAAAAAATAGCTATGGACACAGCTAGCTATACTTCCATGTTTAACTTATGGGTGCCAAACTTGGACATTCGATATAAAAGTACAAAAACAAATAATAATATAAAAAATCCAGACCACTAAAGGCGTATGGAAAGAAGCAGTATGGGCCTAAAACTCTAAGGTGAGGAATGCGGAAATCCGCAAAAAATCACGAGTCACAGACACTAGAAAGAAATTGGCGCGACACTTCGTAATTTTTTAATTTAATTACAACTAAAAAAATTGCTTCTCAAATGCTCCAGAAGAATCCGTTATCGCTCCACTGCTCTAATTATTGATTAGTTAATAATATATTTTTTAATTAATTTATTGAAAATTTGATTTTTCTGTCAAAGCGTGAAGTTTCGATTTTTTTCTTAAACTATATCTCAAAAAATTGCTCCACAAATGCTCCAGCTCCAGCACAATCTGTAAAATCCGTAATTGCTCCACTGCTAAACTTTTCTTTATTTTCAGATACTTTGTCCAGTAGACCGTATCTCTTATTCTGTGAGTGGTGACAAAACTAGAGTCTTGTGTATTTAATGCATTCGTTAGTTATTAAATCTTGTTAAAGCTATTTTCCTTTTCCAGTTTCATATTTTGTTTCAAAACTTATGGTTCTTTAAAGTTCTCTACAGTATCTATATTTGTACTTTGTACTTGACTAGGTTGAATTTCAGATGGCTTGGAGATGTCTCATCCTACAGCTCTTTGTAGAAGTTTGTTCACTACATGACGTGACCTGAAACTATTTCGTCCAGTTGTATGGTTTCTAAATAGATGTTGAGGTTTCCAGGTTAAAAAAAGGGCAAGGCAAAATTTCTTAATTTTTTTTGTTACTGTTTAAAAAAATATGCACATACTTTTTTAAGTTTCTGTTTTATTATATAAATAGATTAAGTTTGCGATAAACGTATTTAAAAAATATTTATTAAAGAGCTAATATTATTAATGAGCTAATAATAATCATAGCGAATTAATTATTAATGAGCTAATAATAATCATAGCAGTGGCGAGATCATAGATTCTGAAGGAGCCTTTGAGGAGCAATTTTTTTGAAGTATAGTTGAAGAAAAAAACCCATTTTCGCGCTCTTACAGCAAAATTAAGTTTTCGATAAATTGATTTAAAAAAATTAATTATTAAATAATCAATAATTGAAGTTATACTTCTTTTGGCGCAAAATTATGAGAGTAAATTTTTACGATGCGCGCGCACACCGAAATGAAAAACTGACAGTATGAAGTTAGCTAGTCAACAGCTTAGAATAGCTTAGGACTTGCAACTATATTCACGAATCACGATATTTTATTCACGTTTTTTTGAACCTACAACACGTGTTTTGTATTAGTCCGAATGAAATATATATAAATTTACATACATATATATTTTTCAAATAATATATCGTGGTGATTTATATTTTTTAACAATTTATTGATTGAAAGATAATTTACTGTGATTATAAGTGATCAAAATTGTTTCTACATATTACCTTGAGTACGTTTGTAGAATTCGAGGTTAGTTGACGGTATGTATTATTTATTTACATCATAAAATAAAATAAATTTTTACATTATTATTGAATATGTATCAAGTGTAGAAATAAATTAATAATTTTTATGATATTTAAATAAACTTTATTTAACTAGATAATACTTTATAATAAAACTTTCAATGAATTATGAACTTTTTTTTTCTATTATTATAGTGTCGTTTTTTCTACAAACGTAGGATGACGCGAAAGCAAAATTTTTAGAAAGATTTTTATCTAGTTATGCCAAAGAAGTATAAGTTATTACGTGCGTACATAAGTACACACACACTCACATTTTTTTAGGAGTCGAGCAATGACGGATTCTGCTGTAGTATTTGAAGAGTAATTTTTGAGGTATAATTAAATTAAAAAAAAGTGCGTGTGTACAAAGTACACTGTATGTCAGAAGTAAAACTTGAATTTAAAATAAGGCTAACTCTTCCCCGTCTCTGAGCGCCTGGTACTATGGACTTATTTTTTCGTTTCATCGAGTTTGAAATCACATCGATTCTAAAGAAGTTTCACTTCAAAAATATGAAGTGCCGCGCCAACTTCTTTCTAGTGTTACACTAGCAGCGATAGATAAAAATCAGTGGTTTTACCCGCCTGGAAGTTGCAAAACAAATAATTGAAGGAGTTTTACGCTAATTTTATTTTAACATGAAAATGTTAGAATTTCTTTATTGTGATATTATTTTTTCGGAGATGATGAGATGTACCAAACACAAAAAATAAACGATGTTCCTAAAGTTAACTATTTCGAAGCTTATTTTTCAATTTTAGCAGTGCATTTACGATATAGGACAGTCACTTACGACGTCGATAAATATTATTATATTGTATTTACTTCTACTGCTTTTTGAGAGAAAATAAAAATAATAGGGAAATAATTCGCTTTGTTAATTATAAAATTTTTGTCACACACTGTCATCACATCAGCTAACTAAAGGAAACCCCATTTATTTGTTGTATGCACAAAACACAACCTTTAGGTTTCTAAAATATACAAACTACAAAGAATACTTTCGGTTACAATGAAAATACTTGCAGCGAGAAATAATTGTACATATTAAACATTTTAATGCATTCTTCTTGGTCGGTACAGTCTTGACAGACTGGTCGTAGTCATCATTTAGATCTTATGACCCGCTCGATTTTACGCCTCCACTCCTCTCTGGAGATTGCCAATCTTGAACATTCATGCAATGGTACCTCTAATCTCTATTGCTGCTCTGACTTGGCCCATCCACCTCATTGCTGATCTCCCTCGTGCTCTAGTGCCTTCTACCTTTCCTTGCACCACAAAGCGTTCGATGGCTACATTATTACGTCTAGATTTTTTTTAATACATAGTTTATATTAAAATGAAAAGTTTTATACTTTAAATGGAAATATGCAGAGTGTATGTAGGTGTGTTAACAGTGACAGTTGAATCCAAGTGGGAATAAACCTCTCGTCTGCTTTGTCAAGGATTAAAAACGGTACGCAGACAGAGGGAAGGCGATCGTTTCAATTTCTGGCAAAATTAAGGCAAAGTAAATCTAAAAATTAAATAAAACACTCCGTGTCTTTACATTAGTATTTTATTTTGTCATGAATTTTCTTAAAGGGCGCAGCGCCGTTACTCATTTTTTGTTTTTTTCGTTGGGTTCTCAGGATTGGGCTCGGTGCCATTACAATATACTGCATTTAGTTTATTTATGTCCCAGGTAAAAATATTTATTCTTTGACCAATGTAACGTGAGGAGCTCTAAAATTAAATCAATAGTAAAATTGTTGAAACCGAAATTATGGAGACTAAAAAGTGAATACGAACCTGTAATGGTACAATTGTTTCTTCGTTATTTTTACTAAAAGCTTTTTTGGAGTAGTGCATAATACTGTAATAATCGTATTCCAATACATCTCTTCCACCCAAATTTGTAGTACGATCAACGTACTTCTTAAAGTTTTTTTCTTCACCTGCAAAACATAAAAATACAGATATATATCATCATCAGATACTCTCAATTATTATTTTAATCATTGATCATTTTACTATTTACTAGCATTTCAAACCAAAAGATAACAAAATTCTTAGTTAATATGTATTACTGGAGTTATATAATTTAACTGTGTGTAATAAATAGATTTCTCTGAAATATATTTTTCTACGGTAAAGAGTAGAGAAGTAAAGAGAAGTTCTACACTCATTTGTAGATCCGGATAACAACTATCGCCATACCAAACGTCAAAATCTATCCTGTGGGTTTTCTCGTGACAGACACAGACAGACAGAGCTATAGATTCGACTTCTGTACCGTTAATAACGACTATTTTAATTATATTTTCTAAAAATTATGCAATGTTCAGATTCCACTAAGTAAGCATTATATTAATTACTAGCGGAACCCGCGGCTTCGCACGCTAAATCGATAGTATAGTATAGATATAAAATATTATAGCAATACAATGAACACTTACTAAAATTAAATAATAAAAATATTAATAACGCCATCTATTAGAAATCATAAGGCATCATTTGATAAGTGAAAACGGAAGTATGATTTAAGAGTTTAGAACACATTATTATATAATCCTTTTTAACAGTATTTTAGGAATTAAAGATTTTTTTATGTAGTAAATATATTATATTTTATTTAATTATAATATATATTTTATTTTATAGACTTTCGTTGTTTCATTTGTATTTTGTTTTCTGTGACGTTTCGCTAGAGACTACGATTTGTCTGTCAGCATCATTAGAATTAAACAAAATACTCGACAATCCGAATTTTGCGAATATATTATGTTGTCGACTCGAAATCTTTATTTTTATTATTCAATATTCAGTTAAGGTTTCGATCGAGTCTACCGTAACCCTTGACGAAATTATTAATATAGATTATATTTTGTATAGATTTTGCTTTTTGTAAATCTTTGTGTGTGTGTGTGTGTGTTTTGTTTGTTTTGATTTGATAGGTACACTTTGCGATTTTAAAGATCCCAATTTTTTGTGACAATTTTCGATACATACTTTAGCTATTATATAATATTATAAACTAGCGTTTCCCGCGGCTTCGCACGCGTTTAAAGACAGGAAACCAAATTCTATCTGACTCGCGCGGTAGAGCCTTGTAGAGCTAACGGCCGCCCTTCCTGTTTTTGCAACATTTTTCATTGATGCTCCGCTCCTACTGATCGTAGCGGGATGAAATATATAGCCTATAGCCTTCCTCGATAAATGGACTATCCAACACAAAAATAATTTTTCAATTCGGACCTGTAGTTTCTGAGATTGGCGCGTTCAACCAAACAAGGAAACTCTTCAGCTTTATAATATTAGAATAGATATATAATACCTTAAGTATGTATCGCAAATTGTATATTGTAACGGGAATACAGTATATACCTAAGACTGTTTTTCCCCGTGAGGAGACGGGCTTAGAATACATTTCTCCTCCGCCGCTGGGATAGCGTCTCGTAAAAGCCGAGTAACCCATGCCGATTTGGTGGTTGAGGGCTATGCCTTCCCACTATCTTAAGCGGTGGTAGGTCCCGCAAGGGGCCGCCTGGAAGCTACCACCCTCCCGTCGGAATCAGACGCCAAGTAGCTTGCTGCGTTCCGTCTGCGAGCGGGAGTACCAGTGCCTTTGGGGGAATAGAAGGGTATCAGTTGCGCTGCTTATGACTAGTCTAGGCTTCAGGGTAAAGCTATACCGGGAAACTCATTCTGGAGGGTAGCGGGATCCGAGGCACGGTCTTGCCGTTGACCGACCGCAGGTAGATGGGGGCCCAAGTAGCGCGCCAGCCACGTGCCAAAGGCTGCCCCGCCAACTCGCGAAAAATCCCGAAGTGCTCCACCGTGCCAGTTGGCGACTGGATGGGAGGACCCGGTGGCCATTTTTGGGGGGGCTCGGGCGTCCCCGCAGTCTCCAAATGAGTTTCCCTTCAGTTGGCTAAGCTCTGGAGTTTTTGTAGGTTTATTAAGCGGTGCCTCGATTTCCTAACTGTTTCCCCACCAACACCCAAATCTACAATGACCAAAGTTAAAATGAAGAAAAAGTTAAAACAACGGCGGCACTTCCTCCCACTGAAAGTGCACCTCACAAACATCAGAGGGTTGCACTCTAATCTTGTCTTCTAATCTTGGACACCGGCTTTGAGTCTATCCTTTATGCCTGTGTCTATCGATAACACAGCGGAGACCTGGAGACGACCAGGCTCTTTGAACACCTGTCAGAGATGGCTGATAAAGCCCAACAACGGTACCCGAAGGCGCAGCTGGTATTTCTTGGGGACTTTAATGCTCACCACAAAGAGTGGTTGTTCCCCTACAAATACACTGACCATGCTGGGAGAGAGGCGCGCAAATTCGCTTTATCGCTAGATCTCACTCAACTGTTCCAAGTTGCGACGCGGGAACCGGATGTGGACGGACATGTACGAAATTGCTTGGACCTGCTGCTGACAACAGACCCAGATAGATACTCAATATCGGTATTATCCCCGCTGGGGTCATCCGATCACAATCTTGTGAAGTCCGTATCGATCTTCTCTCCTCCCGTTGACAGCCCCGTGGGTATAAGGAGAGTATGGCGATACGAGGCAGCGGACTGGGATGAGATGCGGCACTTGCTTTTCTTCGATCGACCCCTCGTGCTCTGCTGATGCGGTTGTTGATGTGATACGACAGGGAATGGAGTACTTCATTCCGTTCTCTGACATTCCGCTTGGCCACAAAGCCAGGCCCTGGTTTAATGCGGAATGTGCTCGTGCTGAGGCGCGAAAAGAGTCCGCCTACCGGTCCTGGGTTCTGGCTCGCGATCGCAAAGTCAGGGCTCGGAGGGTTCGTGCGAAGAAGAGAGCCTATAACTCTGCTACAAAGTTTTGCAATAGGGTTCTCCGTAGGGCACGTTTTGAACATGTCAGTCATACAGGAGCCAGGCTTGCTTCCTACCCTCCTGGTAGTAAACAATTCTGGTCCCTGTCCAAGGCTATTGAATCCAATTTCTGCCGTCCCTCTCTACCTCCCTTGCAAAAACCAGATGGATCACTGGCCCACTCCGCGGCAGAGAAAGCAAATATACTTGCAACTCTGTTTGCAAGTATATTTGCTTTCTCTGCCGCGCTGGCTCTAAACATCCGCCATCTTTGCCTCACTGTAATTCCTTGATGCCGAAGATCAGCATTCACACGAAAGAGGTCCGTAGAATACTGCAAAACCTTGACGTGAATAAGGCCAGTGGACCTGACGGTATACCCTCAAGGGTCCTAAAGCATTGCGCGCCTGAGTTGTCTCCTGTACTGACTCGCTTGTATCGCCTCTCTCTGCAAACTAGCATAGTGCCCAATTCTTGGAAGCTTGCCAATGTGCAGCCAATACATAAAAAGGGTAGTCGTGCCGATCCCTGTAACTATCGACCAATCGCCATCACCTCCATACTCTGTAAAGTTATGGAAAGGGTGCTTAACAGTAAGCTGCTGTCATACCTTGAAGCTAATGATCTCCTTAGTGACCATCAATACGGCTTCCGCCGGGGACGATCTACTGGAGACCTTCTCGTGTATGTCACGCACTGCTGGGGTGAGGCCATCGAAAATCGTGGTGAAGCTCTAGCAGTCTCACTCGATATCTCGAAGGCATTTGATAGGGTTTGGCACGCAAGTCTGCTGAGCAAGCTTCCTACCTACGGCATCCCCTCCGACTTCTGTGACTGGGTATCTGACTTCCTAACCGAACGATCGATCAGAGTCGTCGTTGACGGCTGGTCTTCTGATCTTATGAAAGTTGATGCCGGAGTTCCACAGGGGTCCGTTCTTTCTGCGACTCTTTTCCTGCTTCACATCAATGACCTACTTTCACCAGGTTTTGTTTCATATGCAGATGACTGCACAGTCACAGAGAGCTATGTGTCCGGCACAAGAGACGGAGGGGTAACAACACATTCTCTGAGAGAGGCCATGGTGGAGCGTATAAATGCGACTTTAAGTCTTGTCTCCCAATGGGGCGACAACAATCTGGTTGCTTTCAACGCCGCCAAAACGCAAGCATGTCTGTTCTCCGCAAAAAGGAGTCCATTCAGCCTGATTCCTACTTTCCGTGGTACACCTGTAGAGGTTTCCGACAAACTGGAGCTCCTCGGCATAAGGTTGAGTGCAAATCTTAACTTTGGCGATAACATCGAGTCTAAGGCACAGACTGCGGCCAAAAAACTAGGTATCCTTAACAAGGTTAAGCGATACTTCACGCCTGGACAGCTTCTCACCTTATACAAAGCTCAAGTCCGATCATGCATGGAGTATTGCAGTCACCTTTGGGATGGTTCAGCAAAATACCAACTTGCTGCACTTGACTCGGTGGAACGCAGAGCCAAAAGGTTAATCGGCGACGAAAAGCTGGTGAAAACTAAGCTTCACAGCTTAGCACACCGTCGCCAAGTTGCTTGTTTGTCGGTTTTCTATAGACTGTACTTCGGGGAGTGTGCCCACGAACTCCATGGTCTCATACCGCCATCGCCATTCTTCCATCGGAACACCAGACGTACTGCAGGATACCATCCTTTCTTGGTTGACATTCCGACCATTCGCACTAAGCGCTTCTCATCGTCTTTTATAATGCGCACAGCCAAGAAGTGGAATGCCCTGCCTGCGTCTGTTTTTCCGAGTGCGTATGACCTGAAACTTTTTAAGGTGCGTGTTAACAGGCTTCTCCTGGGCAAACTCGATCCATCGTAGACCTTATCTATGCCTTCGAGCTAAGGTAAAGGTCAAGAGTAAGCCCATATATAATAAAAAAAATAAATAAAAAAAAACACTCTGATTGAAATCATATCGATGGATTGTGTCCATCGATATGATGTCTGAATATTATAACTGTTACGTTAAATGTAAAAGGCGGAACACTTGTCGCCTGGAGTCTGGATCGAAGAATACCGAATAGAATGCTGAATACACTGATAACCTTACAAAGATGCCACAGGTAAAATAGCGAATATTAAATATTAACTCATTTACTCTTATTCTATCAATTATCTCCGAATTATATCATAAGATTTTATCGTCCAACGAAGTACAATTTATACTAGATTTATAATATAGTATAACTACAGCCATCTGCTCCTATTGAGCAAAATTGTATTATGACATCTTATGATGTGGAATCCGTTCCAAATAAGAATTTAAATTAATTATTAATACAACAGAGGATACCTCTAGCATATTAAAAAGTAATGACACCATATCATATAAATGTCATAATAATTTAGTGAAAATGCCCAGGAGGTTTGGGATCGAGCCCAGTCGGTAATTACGCGGCGGAAAGACGCGTTCTTGGCGTTTCTAGGGGAGGACGAGTCATCGACAGGGAAACGTGGTGGTGGAATGATCGGGTGCAGGAGGCGGTTCGGGAAAAGAAGACTGCGTTTAAAGAGTGGCAGCAAACCAACTCTCCCGAAGACAGAGAGAAGTACAATGCAGCCAAACGTGCCAGCAAAAGAGCTGTAGCCGGAGCCCGCAGTGATAGTTTGTCACCATTATACGATAAGCTAGATACTGCGGAGGGGCAAAAGTTCATATACAAGCTGGCACGTGCCCGAGATAAAGCGACGCAAGATATCACAAAATGTCTTTGCGTCAGGGACTCCCATGGCACGCTGCTTTGTGACCGTGCCTCTGTGAAGGAGAGATGGAGAGGCTACTTCCAGGAGCTGCTGAACAATCAGCACCCATATAATCTTCCACCCGAACCGCAAAACCGACCGAAGAACCGAAAAGCGGTGGGACCTGACGACATACCGATCGAGGCGTGGAAATCGCTGGGCTCTCTTGGTGTGCTCATGCTTACTGATCTTTTTAACTGCATCTTGAACACTGGAAGGATGCCTGATTAGTGGCGTTTTAGCTGCATCACCCCTGTATACAAAGGCAGGGGCAGTGTTCAGGAAAGCGCTAGTTATAGAGGGATCAAAATCATGTGTCACACCATGAAGCTCTTTGAACGCGTGATCAACCTCAGGCTCCGCCAAGAGTGTACTGTCTCTGAGTGTCAATATGGGTTTCAGCCGGGATCGGGCACCATGGACGCCATTTTTGCCCTCAGAACTTTGATCGAGGCGTACAGAGAAAAAAGGAGAGCTCTGCACATGGTATTCTTGGACCTGCAGAAGGCATTTGACTGTGTACCGCGTCAATGCATCTAGTGGGCATTGCGATCTAAAGGTGTGCCTGAAGTATATATTTACATTATCAGAGACATGTACCGCAATTCCGCTTCGGTGGTTAGAACCTCTGTTAGCGATACCAAGCCCTTCCCGATTACTGTGGGGGTCCACCAGGGCTCGCCTCTTAGCCCGTTCTTATTCAACGTAGTACTAGATGTTGTCTCGGCATGCATCCAGGACCAGCCTCCGTGGCTAATGATGTATGCTGATGACATAGCGCTCGTTGATGAGAGCCGGCTGGAGTTGGAGCGTAAGGTGAACCTCTGGAAGGGTACGCTTAAGAACGGTGGTTTTAAGCTAAATTTGGCGAAGACCGAGTACATGACTTGCGGTAATCCGGACTCTAGCACCATTCAAATAGGGCTTGAACCAGCCGTTAAGTCGGAGAAGTTCAAGTACCTTGGATCCGTCCTGCACGAGTCCGGAAGCATCGATTACGACATCCAAGCCCGTATAAGCGCTGCTTTGGCCAAATGGCGGGAGGTCACAGGTGTGGTCTGCGACCGAAAAATACCGCCCAAGCTCGAGGGACAGATATACAAGAGCATCATCCGACCGGTCCTTTTATACGGGAGCGAGTGCTGGCCAGCACTATCTCGACACACTCAGGAGCTTCACGTCACGGAGGCGAAGATGCTGAGGTGGATGTTTGGCGTAACGCGGGCTGACCGCATACGCAATACGTTCATCCGAGGTAGTCTCGGGGTCCGTGACGTAGCGGATAAGCTCCAAGAACGTCGTCTGAGGTAGTATGGCCATGTCGCGCGTCGATCTCAGGACTATGTCGGAAGAAAGTGCCTTGATTTGTCTGTTCCTGGAAGGCTTAGTCGGAAGGCAGACCCTGGCAATAATGGCCGGGATTTATGCCAGGAAGAAGAAGAAGAATACACACATTGTAAAAATTAAATACTGTAAACCTGGTGCACCAAAATATACAGAGCATGTTAGGTAAGGATCTTGAACTGGAGTTATTTATGAATGGCGAAAATATTCATATTTTATGTTTAACAGAACACTGGCTTTGCATTTCCCAGTCCATATTTAACTTCAGCGGTCACCAGGTAGCTAGTATGTTCAACAGAGAAAAAGCTATACGCGGTGGCTCTTTAATAATTATAAGTAAACTTTTTAATTATAAAGAACGTAAAGACATTGTGAGCCTCTCTGTTGAGCAAACTATTGAACTAGCCTGCGTAGAGCTTGAGCACTTCATTGTTCTATGCGTATACAGACCTCCTAGTGGATTATATGAGTACTTTGAGAAAGTATTGGAAGAAGTTTTGTTAAAATTAAATATTTCTAAAAAGGGTATTATTGCATGTGGGGATTTTAATTTTAATTTATTAGATAATAATTATTACAATTATTGTAATACAAGTCTCAGATTTAAATCTATGCTTCTATCATATAACCTACATAACTTATTTACTAAACCAACTAGGATCACTACCAGTACCAGTGCTACATGTATAGATAACACATTTACAAACTGTAAACCAAATTCTAAAGCTATTATTAATAAGTTAAGCTCAGACCATTGTGGCCAGTTTGCGTGTTTTTCTTTTTCTTTAAATGCCAACAAAAATAATTTAAAAAAGTCTTTTGTATAAGTACCACACGTATGGAGAAATTCGGAGGTAATATTGTGGCAAAACTTCCCTATTTATCCTACACTAATGACCCCAACTACTTATATAACTCCTTATTTAAATTAGTAAAAACTGAGTTTTCTACAATATTTGCTTCTAAAACAGTCAATTCAGGGGGTCTCTTGACATTCGGTGAATGGGCATTGGGCAACTCCTGGCATATACAAGAGCAGGCAAAGGCTATACGAATTTTACAGTGAAAGAGCCTATGTATCGTTTGCTTCTTTTGTAAGTGCCTACTGAAAATTGTTTAGAAGAGTATGTTCCATGGCAAAATCCTTATATATTAAAGATAAAATAAGAAATGCTCATGATAAAATCAAAATGACATGTAACATAATTGCTTGTGAAAGTGGAAGAGTCGCAGATCGCAGCTTCGATTTTAAGTTAAATATTAATGATCATTTTATTACCTCAGACCGAGAAGTTACATCTGAGTTTGAAAATTTTTTCACTGACATTCCACTTTCAACAACGCAATCACTAAATTCGTCTCCCGACATTGCCGAACTTTTGCTAAAGAAAAACGTCAAAGAATGTAATGTTATATTTAAATTTAAACAAGTAAACCATGGTAGCCTTCAGAAGCCTGGACGTCAAGAAAACAGCTGATCTATGGGGTATATCTGTAAAAGTTATTAGCTCGGTAATAGATGTTGTTGCAACTTACCTTGCTACTATATTTAATGGCTGTATAAAACATGGTGTGTTCCCTGATCTAATGAAACACAGTAAAGTTATCCCTATTTTTAAATCAGGTAGTACCCTAGACCCTAATAATTTTAGACCAATTTCGGTACTCCCAACATTTGGTAAAAAATTTTTAAAAATTATAGTCGGGCAAATATTATTGCATTTTAATGCACACAATCTACTTCATAAGAAACAGTTTGGTTTTACGAAAGGTCGCTCCACAGCAGATGCTAGTGTTGAGCTAGTTAAAAATATTTTGAGGCTTGGGAGAGGTCACAGGATGCTCTTGGGATATTCTGTGGTTTATCCAAGGCCTTCGATTGTATGCATCATAAGACATTGATCAAGAAACTACATAACTATGGAATTACAAATAATGACTCAACCTCCTGAATTCCTATTTGAGTAATTGAATTCAGAGGGTTAAAGTAAATGGTAAGAGATCTCCTAGGGCTCCGTTAGATATGGGGGTTCCACAAGGCTCTAGTCTTGGTCCATTTCTCTTCCTAATTTACATAAATGATTTGCCATTCTTTGTACAGGACAAACATGAGATAGTATTGTTTGCAGATGACACTTCACTTATTTTAAGGTGAAATGTAATTTACTAATGTACAACGATGTAAACGATGCTCTCTCAAAGGTTGTCTATTGGTTTGATTCGAATAATTTATTATTAAAAAACAAAATTAATTAAATTTACAACACCTATTGTTAAACATGTTGATAATGGTGTAGTATTGGGAGGGGAAATGTTAAAACCAATAACATCAACTAAATTCCTAGGCATTATCATAGATTCGAAATTGCAGTGGAATCTCCATATTGAGGGGCTAGCGAAAAGGCTCAGCTCTGCAGCGTTCGCGGTAAAAAAATTAGACTTATTACAGACGTAGATACAGCTTTATAAGTGGTAGTGCCATGCTTGTTACCTTCGGGTACCAACCGAATGGGCCGGCACGCCCCGTATAGTTCATTAGTACCACTCTCTTACAGAAGACCGGCGTGAAGTGGCAACTATGCTGTCGCGTTTCGTCCGGTGAGTGAGAGTCCAGGAGGCCCACTCTCCTTCCCCCCTCCCTCTTCCCTTCATCCTCCGCCTTCGTTCCCCCATCCCTCTTCCCTTCATCCTCCGCCTTCTTTAATATTGACTGTTGCTTCTCAATACGTGTACAAAAATGTTATGTATGTTCATAAAAATATACACGAATTTCCCAAGAATTGCGACATACATAGCATTAATACTAGGAGCAAACATAAACTTGTAATACCTGTAACTCGCTTACGCCGAGTCAGTAATTCTTTTTATGGACAATGTATACGCCTATACAACAAGATCCCAGAAAACGTTCAAAAAGCTTGTATTGCCAAATTAAAAAAAAATTGTGAAGGAACGTTTGTGTACTAAAGGCTATTTATTCGATTAACGATTTTTTAGAAGACAGTACGCCTTGGGAATGATGTGATCGCCGCCAGGCTATTTCAACATATACAATTATTGTTAATTCGCTATTTATTTGAAAAAAAAGAGAGAGAAAAAAAAATAGTCCCGCTGAGTTTCTTTCGCCAGTTCTTCTCAGGTCAGAGGTTTTTTCTTTCCGAACTGGTGGTAGACTCATGACGTTCAGTAAGAAATTGTAACAATTTTTATGCTGAATAAAATATTTTGATTTGATTTGACTATATGTAAACTTACCCTCTCTTATATTTTCCCATTGAATTTTAACGTAATTGTCTCGGTCCATCCTAGAATGTGTATGTAAGAATCCAAGAGCATGAAACAGTTCATGTCCAATTGCTCCTAACCTAAAGCAACCACTTCCAACGGAATGCGAGTTATCTAAATTAAGAATTTGTTCGCCACCCCGTCTTCCAATTGCCGCGAAACATCCACTATATTGACTCTGTAAGAAATGGCTCTGTATTAATTTTGTGATGGTAAATGAATTCTAGGCATCTTCATGACCATCTCCCTGCCGCCCATTACGACTTTTAGTTTTATTTAACAACTAGAAACTCAACCTCCAGTTGGTCCATATAGGTACACTTTAACAAGTAGTATTATATTTCTCAGAAATTAGATATTTCCCGTGAAAAGGTAAGATAAGGTACAAGTCTTTATATGTTGAACCGGATAACTAGTATCATCATACATCTCGTCGAAAATTTGTGTAGTGATCTCCTCATCATACGATAACAGACAGATTGACTAAAAATATATTATTAAAAATAAATCTGTATCAATAATAATGGCTATTTCAACAAGATTTTCCAAAACAAAATATACAGATTCGAACCATTTAGAATTTATTATTATTATGATTATGATCAAAAATTTTTGAAGGACAACATTACATTAATTTTAATGCTAAGTAGCATTTGCCGCGGCTCCGGCCGCGTTCTAAAGATTGGAAACCAAATTCTTAGACTTAGCATTTGTGATGTTTTATACCAGGTCATATCTCATTTTTTCATTCAGATTCATTCATTCAGAGATTTCTCAGAAATGAGATATTCTCCAGCTGTAAAAAGAATCCTATATGTTGATAACCAGCTACCATAACATACTTACTAAATTTCATCGAAATCTATGAGAAATACTTATTTGTAAATTTGTACATACGCCTATAACAATTACATCTCTCGCTTTACTTCTTGACGCATCATTAAAAACTAAACAAGTGTTGTTCGTTATAATATTTAAAACCTTCTTTATTTGTGCCACTTGAGATCGAGCTGTAAAATAAAAATATTCTGTAGTTTAAAAAGAAAAAACTAATTCTACGAAGATATCAATCTTAAAGATTAAGATTACAGTACTATTAATACAAGTCGTTATAAGATAATAATAATAATAATAATAATACACTTTATTGTACACCAAAGAAAAGAATAAAAACACATACAATAACTAGTTAAAACTAAACAAAGATGCACAGCAGGCGGCCTTATCGCTTAAAGCGATCTCTTCCAGGCAACCAACAACCAGCCAGAGAAAAGTGCAAAAAAACGGTAGGCGGTGTACTTGCTACAATTAAATTTTAAATAATACTATACTAATCAATAAACATAAAAATACATAAATGCATAAAAAAAATATAAATTATGCAGACACATACAATACTAGTACATATATTAGATACACATATTCAAACTAACATAAATAAATAAATAAATACATACATACATACATACATACATACATACATACATACATACATACATACATACATACATACATACATACATATATATATAATATATATACATACATACATACATACATACATACATGAATATACATACAAATGCAAATAGACATACGTTGTTGTAAAATCAATCAAATGTTAAGTAACAAAGCACTAAAGTGACAGGTAATATTCTTTTAATAGCAGCTTAAATTTGTCTAGACTTTTGGCACTTTTAACTTCTATAGGAAGCGTGTTCCAGAGCCGGGCGGCTTTTATGGTAAACGAGCTAGAATAGACACAAGAAGAATGGGAGGGAATTTTAAGGACAAGGTTATGTGCCGAACGTAGAGAGCGATTGTGAGAGTCTTTCAGCAATTCAAAGCGCTCTTTTAAATAAGAAGGAGTTGAAGGATGAAACAGTATGCAGTAAAGAAGATGAAGAATGTGAGAATTCCTGCGGTAACGGATAGGAAGCCACTTGAGTTTTCTGCGAAATTCGGAAACATGGTCGTATTTTCGAAGGCCAAAAATAAACCGTATACAAAGATTTTGAAGTCGCTCAAGTTTATTTAAATATTCTTCTTTTATATCAAGATAACAAAGATGAAAGAGATCCTATATATACAGTTTTACAACCCATACAGTAGGGAGTCGCCTTTTATGTTGTACGACACCGTCGCCGAGTAATAGTTTGTATTAGTAGTTAGTATTAGCACAGCGTAAAAAAAGAAGCAGTGGGCCATCGCGTTTGAAGTCACGCGAAATGCCGCTTTTGTGTAGGCATTTGTTTTTACTGAAGGGTTGTCACAATATATAAATATATATACATATTATATCATCCGTTCTACATTTGTGTTTTCGTATAGTATGTAGAGTACCAGGAATAAAATGAAAAAATATTGAAGTATATATGACGAGTTTTATTATAAATATAAAAAATTTAAATAATAAAAAATACTAAATCGAGTCTTCCACATGCTTAAATCCAAATCTTACATCTGAAATATATTAATAAAATGTTAAAATACTAGAAATAGTTTGTGTATAGTTGAATCAGGTCGTCCAGAGATATCACTGCTCCATATTCGTAATCGGCTCGGAAACGATAACCATATTGAAATTATGTAAAAATTCGCGTCCGCCATCTTGAATCTAGTAATATGTCATATTCGTAATCGGCACCCCCGAAAACGTGAAAACAATACCCATATTGATTTTATGAAAAAATTTGCTTCCGTCATCTTGAACCTTGAGATATATTTTTTTATTCGTAACCGGCCCATAACTGTTCTGAGAAAAGACAAAAATCTAGTAAACAATAATATGCATAATTTAACCTAATATCGCTGGGCTAATATTATTGATTTCATTTAATTAATAATTATACAAAAAATACTCTTTAATCAAAATCATCTCGAAAAAATATAAGTAAATATAGGTATTATACCTACTTACACAATTAATATAATATATGTTTTTCGAGATGGTTATTGATTTCATTACAGCACGTTATAACCACATAACTGTCCGCCATTTTACTTATATAGATTACACCCAAAAATTCTAGCCTAGCAACGTAACAAAATAATAATGGACTTACCTTTCTTCAATGTGTGGAAACTGATGATATATATATATATATATATATATATATATATATATATATATATATATATATATATATATATATATATATATATATATGTAATACTAATAATAATAATATTATAAAGCTAATAATGAATAGATTTGTATTTTTGTATGAAACGAATAAACTCAAGAACTATAACTGAACCGATTTCAAAAATTATTTTGCTATTAAAAACCCTTTTTTTGTTATCGCTGGAGCAAACTGTGCCCAGTTCGTCAACCGGTGGGGACTGTGACACTCCTACTAACTAATACCTCCAGCGGAACACGTCGCCGCAGTGCAATGGGACGTTACAGGATCGCTTTCGAAGTCGACCGTAACGTCCCCGATTGCGATTAGAAACCTAGATTATCACTGAGTAACATAGGCTATATTTATTTCTAGAATGGTGAGTCGCTAGTCTTAATAATATATTTATTTTTAATAACAATTAAGAATATAAAGTACTTACCAAAATCACCTTTTCTGATTTTGTAATGGATCGGTTCAGTAGCATTCCACAAACGCGCTAAGTTAGTTGCTACAGCGCGTCCGGTCTTACCAACGATAGCAGCAATTTTCTGTCTTTGATCTTTATCAAGAATTATATCACCTTCGAATTTGCCACTATTCTCCCAAGCATATTCTTCTGCAGGTACTTTCAGATCTATATTATCAGTAAGATATAGAATAGACATGTTTTAAGCGCTTAGCAGTTACTTTTAAACCTTAATTTTGTTATTTATGTAATTGTATATTTCATCGAATTTTTAAGGTTTTCAGTTAATACATTCCTAATAGGAGCCTAGAATCGGAAAGTGTTACATAAAATATCTCCTATTGTATGTAGCACTAATCAATTCTATGCCTGACTTGCATTTCTCGCGCCTCGCCCCGTGTTCTTAACATACATTGTGATGTTCTACAGACGGTTTATAGGCTATGTGAACTTGGCACCCGACTTTAGAAAAATTGTGTTCTTTTTGGTTCTTTTGGAAGATTTGGGTTAGTAGTGGATAGTAGTGAAGCTAATTTCGTTTGTAGTTTTTCCAAAAAAAAAAATATAGATGACAAAAAAAAATGTCATCCCCCGACTTTGAAGAAAAAAAATTTTTTTTGCAGTTTCTTATAAAGAAGCGTTAGTAGTGGTTTGTAGTAAAAAAATTTTCGTTTGTAGTAAAATAAAAAAAATAATAATAAAAAAAATCGTATCAATAAATTTTCCTTAACGATATTTACTAAATAAATTCAATTTAAAAGCCTACGTGACTACTATTAACAATAAAAATGATTACGAAACGTTCGTAGAGGTTAGAAGTAAAGAAATCTTTAAGTTTAGTGGAACATAAGTTCAGATAGCGTTCAAGCATTAGTGGTCTCTTGCAGCTGAGTTCATTTCGTTAGTAGTATCAATATATCGTTTGTAGTACCGTTAATATCGTTTGTAGTTGAGATCATCATAAAAAATTTTCTTACTCACAGACAGACAAAAATTCTGAAACCTAGAGATTCGGCCTCTGTATCGATAATAATCACTATTCCAATACGATTATCCAAAATATATTCAATGTACAGATTCGACTAAGTTAGAATTTCATGTAGATTTCACACCAATCGTATCGAATTGTCTTCCTTGTCTCAAGTAATAGAAATAACGTAATAGACACTTGCTTTTGCGTGCATACTTTTCCATTAAGGTAACATGAATGACTAACATAGAGGATTAAGCCAGGCTTATGTATTTTCTAACCAGATAACTATAAAGTACTTACACAATTTTGAAGGAAAATATTTTGGCGTTCAACACAGTACAATTATTTTTCAAAATCAATATACCTATAAAAAGTAAAATTATTAAAACAACTAATAATATCATTACTTTTGTCAATGTTTTCAATTGCTGCTGTCTTTTCAAGAAATATACTAAATTCTTCAATTTCTTTAGGTGATAAAGGTTTTACCCCTGGATTCCTCGACGCATCCTGCGCTATGCTACTCGTAACAGCAAATAAAGCGATAAAGACTTCCCACAACATTATTGTATTCCTTAAAAATATAAATCATGTAAACTATGCCATATTTGATAACATACATGTACAATATTATGTTGCAGTCAGTGATGTGTTTGGTCATTATAGAAGCAAGAGTCAAGTTACAAGCGCCAAATACTTTACAAAATTATGACAGGAAATTGATTTTAAAACTGTTTTGTTTTAAAATGTTTTTAAAATTTATCCATTCCTATGGTTTAAAGTTATACATATAGCATACATACAGCCTACAGTTACGTGGAACTCACGGGCAATAGCAGTAATACCCACTAAAACCTAACGGAACCTCCCGAGTCTTAATGGAGCTTCGCAGGTTCGATTACGCATTAAACTCTACTTTTTTTTAAAGTTTACGGAACACAAAAGATTCGTTTATTCTCTACGATAATAATTTCAATAACTTTTGCCCTTTAGTGCACAGTTTCCGAGATATTGGCCAAAATGATTTATTAAGATGCTGGCGTCTGAAACTCCACCGGAATGTCAGCATTTTGTGATTTTATACTCGGTTACAAAAAATATGGGATTGGAAATTTAGTGCGGAATTAAATACCATTTTTACTGGCCTGTAAGCAAGGTAGGTTAAAGGCAGCGAATAAATTCATACACAGTAGTACTTACTCACTTTATCAGAGCGGTGTCAGTATTACAACTAATTCAGATGAAAAAATCACGAAAGTATAACAGAAATGAAATGCTACTCGAATTCCCCATTCTTTTTATTATATTTTTTCTTACACGGTTGATTAAAAGTAAATTAAAATAAAAAATTAATACTTTGCATACTTTACATCTTACGCTATGTAACTAATAGATTCACTTTCAATTTTCTCACAGTACATTTTATTAAGCTTCAGTACATAGTTTTCTGATAAACCATTTCTTTGTCCAATGGAGTTTATATTTTCCTGTAAAAATAAAAATTGATTTTATTCCGCACCATAACAAGCTAGCAACGCTTAATTAATTTAAAAAGGCTAGTGCTTTAAAAAAATAAATCAATTTGCAATTTATTTTTTTTAGTCACACCAAGTGTGGCACATATGTACATATTAATAATAGAAGTACAGGCTATGGTAGGATTCTTCATGTACTTTTACTTTCTTAGGTTTCCATAATATCCACTTTGCTGTAAGGAATCATAAGGAAATTTTCAAAGCGCAACTGCCGTTATTCACAAAAAATAGCTATGGACACAGCTAGCTATACTTCCATGTTTAACTTATGGGTGCCAAACTTGGACATTCGATATAAAAGTACAAAAACAAATAATAATATAAAAAATCCAGACCACTAAAGGCGTATGGAAAGAAGCATGTATATAAGTATGGGCCTAAAACTCTAAGGTGAGGAATGCGGAAATCCGCAAAAAATCACGAGTCACAGACACTAGAAAGAAATTGGCGCGACACTTCGTAATTTTTTAATTTAATTATAACTAAAAAAATTGCTTCTCAAATGCTCCAAAAGAATCCGTTATCGCTCCACTGCTCTAATTTTTGATTAGTTAATAATATATTTTTTAATTAATTTATTGAAAATTTGATTTTTCTGTCAAAGCGTGAAGTTTCGATTTTTTTCTTTAACTATATCTCAAAAAATTGCTCCACAAATGCTCCAGCTCCAGCACAATCTGTAAAATCCGTAATTGCTCCACTGCTAAACTTTTTTTTATTTTCAGATACTTTGTCCAGTAGACCGTATCTCTTATTCTGTGAGTGGTGACAAAACTAGAGTCTTGTGTATTTAATGCATTCGTTAGTTATTACATCTTGTTAAAGCTATTTTCCTTTTCTAGTTTCATATTTTGTTTCAAAACTTATGGCTCTTTAAAGTTCTCTACAGTATCTATATTTGTACTTTGTACTTGACTAGGCTGAATTTCAGATGGCTTGGAGATGTCTCATCCTACAGCTCTTTGTTAAAGTTTGAAGCTATGTTCACTACATGACGTGACCTGAAACTATTTCATCCAGTTGTATGGTTTCTAAATAGATGTTGAGGTTTCCAGGTTAAAAAAAGGGCAAGGCAAAATTTCTTAATTTTTTTTGTTACTGTTTAAAAAAATATGCACAGACTTTTTTAAGTTTCTGTTTTATTATATAAATAGATTAAGTTTGCGATAAACGTATTTAAAAAATATTTATTAAAGAGCTAATATTATTAATGAGCTAATAATAATCATAGCGAATTAATTATTAATGAGCTAATAATAATCATAGCAGTGGCGAGATCATAGATTCTGAAGGAGCATTTGAGGAGCAATTTTTTTGAAGTATAGTTGAAGAAAAAAACCCATTTTCGCGCACTTACAGCAAAATTAAGTTTTCGATAAATTGATTTAAAAAAATTAATTATTAAATAACCAATAATTGAAGTTATACTTCTTTCGGCGCAAAATGATAAGAGTAAATTTTTACGATGCGCGCGCACACCGAAATGAAAAACTGACAGTATGAAGTTAGCTAGTCAACAGCTTAGATTATCTTAGGACTTGCAACTATATTCACGAATCACGATATTTTATTCACGTTTTTTTGAACCTACAACACGTGTTTTGTATTAGTCCGAATGAAATATATATAAATTTACATACATATATATTTTTCAAATAATATATCGTGGTGATTTATATTTATTAACAATTTATTGATTGAAAGATAATTTACTGTGATTATAAGTGATCAAAATTGTTTCTACAACGTTCTCAAGGTAATACCTTGAGTACGTTTGTAGAATTCGAGGTTAGTTGACGGTATGTATTATTTATTTACATCATAAAATAAAATAAATTTTTACATTATTATTGAATATGTATCAAGTGTAGAAATAAATTAATAATTTTTATGATATTTAAATAAACTTTATTTAACTAGATAATACTTTATAATAAAACTTTCAATGAATTATGAACTTTTTTTTCTATTATTATAGTGTCGTTTTTTCTACAAACGTAGGATGACGCGAAAGCAAAATTTTTGGAAAGATTTTTATCTAGTTATGCCAAAGAAGTATAAGTTATTACGTGCGTACATAAGTACACACTCACATTTTTTTAGGAGTCGAGCAATGACGGATTCTGCTGTAGTATTTGAAGAGTAATTTTTTGAGGTATAATTAAATTAAAAAAAGTGCGTGTGTACAAAGTACACTGTATGTCAGAAGTAAAACCTGAATTTAAAATAAGGCTAACTCTTCCCCGTCTCTGAGCGCCTGGTACTATGGACTTATTTTTTCGTTTCATCGAGTTTGAAATCACATCGATTCTAAAGAAGTTTCACTTCAAAAATATGAAGTGCCGCGCCAACTTCTTTCTAGTGTTACACTAGCAGCGATAGATAAAAATAAGTGGTTTTACCCGCCTGGAAGTTGCAAAACAAATAATTGAAGGAGTTTTACTTTAATTTTATTTTAGCATGAAAATGTTAGAATTTGTTTATTGTGATATTATTTTTTCGAAGATGATGAGATGTACCAAACACAAAAAATAAACGATGTTCCTAAAGTATTAGTAGTAGTATTAGTAACTATTTCGAAGCTTATTTTTCAATTTTAGCAGTGCATTTACGATATAGGACAGTCACTTACGACGTCGATAAATATATAATATTATTATATTTTATTTACTTCTACTGCTTTTTGAGAGAAAATAAAAATAATAGGGTAATAATTCGCTTTGTTAATTATAAAATTTTTGTCACACACTGTCATCACATCAGCTAACTAAAGGAAACCCCATTTAACTGTTGTATGCACAAAACACAACCTTTAGGTTTCTAAAATATACAAACTACAAAGTATACTTTCGGTTACAATGAAAATACTTGCAGCGAGAAATAATTGTACATATTAAACATTTTAATGCATTCTTCTTGGTCGGTACAGTCTTGACAGACTGGGCCTCAAGTCTGCTATTGCAATGGTGTTACAATTGTCTTTCAATGACATCGTAATTGCTACTTTTTGCAATTTTGGTAGTCTACTAATTCAATGGTCTTCCGATGGTGTGTCACTTACACTTAATGACACTTTGCAAATAATTGGTAGTCCCGTACGTAATGACAAGGCAATGATCGGATGAATTGCGTAGTCTGTTAATATTTTGACAGTTCCAATGACCACTGAACTAACTCACTGTTAACTATTAACTATAACTTTCACCATTATTATGTATGCTAGTACAGTAGGTAATTTATACCACGACCGTCCACGAATAAATAATTGACCTATCAAATGTGAAATGACATTGATATTTAATGTCAATTTGACAGTTACAGATGAAACTTATTTATTTTTAGGATTTATTATTTATATTGCATTTAAAATTTATATTTATGGCTTTTTATGATCATTTTACATAATGCTTAGTCTTTAAAACATAAATTGATAACATATATAATCGAAACTAGCCTGAAACTCATTTCGGTGATCGCTTTTTTAGCTAATGGCAATACCAATTCCTGTTATACTACAATTCAACTACAATCCAATTACAATCCAATGACAAGACCATTGATCGACCATTGTAAATTTAGTAGACTACCAAATTTTGGACCAATGGTAATTGAATTAAAATTGCATTGTTTCACAATGACAATTGTATGTAAAATAGCAGACTTGAGGCCCTGGTCGTAGTCATCATTTAGATCTTATGACCCGCTCGATTTTACGCCTCCACTCCTCTCTGGAGATTGCCAATCTTGAACATTCATGCAATGGTACCTTAATCTCTATTGCTGCTCTGACTTGGCCCATCCACCTCATTGCTGATCTCCCTCGTGCTCTAGTGCCTTCTACCTTTCCTTGCACCACAAAGCGTTCGATGGCTACATTATTACGTCTAGATTTTTTTTAATGCATAGTTTATATTAAAATGAAAAGTTTTATACTTTAAATGGAAATATGCAGAGTGTATGTAGGTGTGTTAACAGTGACAGTTGAATCCAAGTGGGAATAAACCTCTCGTCTGCTTTGTCAAGGATTAAAAACGGTACGCAGACAGGGGGAAGGCGATCGTTTCAATTTCTGGCATAATTACTTAAGGCAAATTAAATAAAACACTCCGTGTCTTTACATTATTATTTTATTTTGTCATGCATTTTCTTAAAGGGCGCAGCGCCGTTACTAATTTTTTGGTATTTTCGTTGGGTTCTCAGGATTGGGCTCGGTGCCATTACAATATACTGCATTTAATTTATTTATGTCCCAGCTAAAAATATTTATTCTTTGACCAATGTAACGTGAGGAGCTCTAAAATTAAATCAATAGTAAAATTGTTGAAAACAATATTTTGGAGGCTGCCTAAAAAGTGAATACGAACCTGTAATGGTACAATTGTTTCTTCGTTATTTTTACTAAAAGCTGTTTTGGAGTAGTGCATTATACTGTAATAATCGTATTCCAATACATCTCTTCCACCCAAATTTGTAGTATGATCAACGTACTTCTTAAAGTTTTTTTCTTCACCTGCAAAACATAAAAATACAGATATATCTACTCTCAATTATTATTTTAATCATTTTACTATTTACTAGCATTTCCATCCAAAAGATAACAAAATTCTTAGTTAATATGTATTACTGCAGTTATATAATTTAACTGTGTGTAATGAATAGATTTCTCTGAAATATATTTTTCTACGGTAAAGAGTAGAGAAGTAAAGAGAAGTTCTACACTCATTTGTAGATTCGGATAACAGCTATCGCCATACCAAACGTCAAAATCTATCCTGTGGGTTTTCTCGTGACAGACACAAACACACAGACAGAGCTATAGATTTGACTTCTATACCGTACCGTTAATAACGACTATTTTAATTATATTTTCTAAAAATTATGCAATATACAGATTCAACTAAGTAAGCATTATATTAATTATTATATTATGTATAGATTCTGCTATTTGTAAATCTTTGTGTGTGTATGTGTGTGTGTGTGTGTGTGTGTGTGTGTGTGTGTGTTTTGTTTGTAGTAGTAGTTTGCGCGGTAGAGCCTTGTAGAGCTAACGGCCGCCCTTCCCGTTTTTGCAACATTTTTCATTGATGCTCCGCTCCTATTGATCGTAGCGGGATGAAATATCGCGGGTAGCGGGATAAAATATAGCGGGATAAATATAGCCTATAGCCTTCCTCGATAAATGGACTATCCAACACAAAAAGAATTTTTCAATTCGGACTAGTAGTTTCTGAGATTAGCGCGTTCAACCAAACAAACAAACTCTTCAGCTTTATAATATTAGAGTAGATATAATATAATACCTTAAATATGTATCGCAAATTGTATATTGTAACGGGAATACAGTATATACCAAAGACCACTCTGTTTGACATCATATCGATGTACACAATCTGAACGATCGAAGAATACCGAATAGAATGCTGAATGCACTATGACCGATGACATTACAAAGATGCCACAGATAAAATAGCGAATATTAAATATTAACTCATTTACTCTTATTCCATGAGTTCTATCAATTATCTCCGAATTTTATTATGAGATTTTATCGTCCGACGAAGTACATTTATACAATTTATACTACATGTATATGTATAATATAGTATACTATATGTAAACTAAAAACTTACCCTCTCTTATATTTTCCCATTGAATTTTAACGTAATTGTCTCGGTCCATCCTAGAATGTGTATGTAAAAATCCAAGAGCATGAAACAGTTCATGTGCAATTGCTCCTAACCTAAAGCAACCACTTCCAACGGAATGCGTGTTATCTAAATTAACAATTTGTTTGCCACCCCGTCTTCCAATTGCCGCGAAACATCCACTATATTTGCCCTGTAAGAAATGGCTCTGTATTAAATTTGTGATTGTAAATGAATTCTAGGCATCTTCATGACCATCTCTCTGCCGCCCATTACGACTTTTAGTTTTATTTAACAACTAGAAACTCAACCTCCAGTTGGTCCATAGGTACACTTTAACAAGTAGTATTATATTTCTCAGAAATTAGATATTTCCCGTGAAAAGGTAAGATAAGGTACAAGTCTTTATATGTTGAACCGGCTATCATCATACATCTCATCGAAAATTTGTCTAGTGTTTTCCTTTCCACAATATTTTTTTGATTATGGTTTTTTTGAAGGACAAAATTACATTAAGTGGTAGTGCCATGCTTGTTACCTTCGGGTAGCAGCCGAATGGGCCGGCACGCCCCGTATAGTACCACTCTCTCACAGAAGACCGGCGTGAAGTGGCAGCTATGCTGGCGCGTTTTGTCCGGTGAGTGAGAGTCCGGGAGGCCCACTCTCCTTCCCCCTTCCCTTTCCCTCCATCTTCCCTCCCCCTTCCCTCCCTCCTCCCTCCCTCCCTTTCCTGAAAGGCCGGCAACGCATCTGCAAGCCAGGCTTGCAGATGTCCATAAGCGGAGATGATCACTTCCCATCAGGTGAGCCTCCTGCCCGTTTGCCCCTTTTTACCATAAAAAAAAACATTAATTTTAATTCTAAGTAGCATTTGCCGCGACTCCGGCCACGTTCTAAAGATTGGAAACCAAATTCTTAGACTTGACATATGTGATGTTTTATACCAGTTCATATCTTATTTTTTTTTATTCAGATTCATTCATTCAGAGATTTCTCAGAAATAAGATATTCTCCAGCTGTAAAAAGAATCCTATATGTTGACCTGATTAACCAGCTACCATAACATACCAAATTTCATCGAAATTTATGAGAAATATTTGTAAATTTGTACATACGCTTATAATAATCACATCTGTCGCTTTACTTCTTGACGCATCATTAAAAACTAAACAAGTGTTGTTTGTTATAATATTTAAAACCTTCTTTATTTCTGCTATTTGAGATCGATCTGTAAAATTAAAATAGTTTAAAAAGAAAAAACTAATTCTACGAAGTACGACTTAGGGTTCGTGACAATTAAAACAGCCGATTAAACTACTAAAACAGACACTTTAATTATCCAACACCAATGACAAAACAACACACTAAATTATAAAACACAATCGCACTATGATCACTTTAAATCGCACTCGTAGATCGCTTCGATGTTTCGCTTGTATCGCTGATTCCATACCTTCGACTGTAGAAACTTCCAGAATGTTCGAGTACATACCGGCCCCGATTGATCATAGATCGATTGTTCTCGATTGTTCTGGAAAGTTCTATCATCGAAGTTTCTAGAACGATCTCGACTACTAGTTCCGCTACTCGATACTAGATGGCGCTAGTGGTACGTATACGTTACGTCACCATGTCCCGAACATTATTCGTTGCGCGCAACACTGCCCCCTCCTAAGACATGCTCGTCTCGAGCATTATCGGCCTCATAATAACGCGCCAGTGGATCCACATGGACGATCTTCGGAGTACCTCTTGCACCTTTCCGTATCCTTTAGGTTACGTCATTGATCCTTGTTACAA
The DNA here is from genome assembly GCA_905231865.2 of Boloria selene. Classification (NCBI taxonomy): domain Eukaryota; kingdom Metazoa; phylum Arthropoda; class Insecta; order Lepidoptera; family Nymphalidae; genus Boloria; species Boloria selene. Next base: position 9,507,338 of record HG993133.1, read on the forward strand.
TCCGGTATGGTCCATCCCTTTTAGCTTGAAGCTTAGGAGATTTTCCTTTGCTGCGAACTGGATTGTGCAACCATACTAGTGAGCCCTCGTCGAACCCTTTGTTTTTCATTTTGCGGTCATACCGGGTTTTCATCTTCTCAGACATTTTCTGACCCGATTGTCTGACGTGCTCATAAATTTCGTCCATCTTGTTTCGCAAGTCATTCGCATAATCGGTTATACAGCTTGGGGCATCAGGTGGTATTCCGGTGATCAGGTCTGCAGGCAGCCGCTATTCTCTTCCAAAGGTTGCGAAAGCTGGTGTTACTGATGTACTTTCGTTAACAGCGCTTCGATATGACAGCAAAAACGGTTGGATGTGCTTGTCCCAATCTCGTTGACGATTTTCCATGACTTTTGCCAGGTACCTCTCCAATGTCTGATTAAATCGTTCTACCATTCCATCCGATTGTGGGTGGTAAGCAGTCGTTCTCATTTTATGAGTACCCATGACTCGACAAGTTTCCTGGAATATTTGAGACTCAAAAGTCCTTCCTTGATCGCTATGAATCTCTAAGAGTACTCCAAATCGACAGAACACTTCATGAACCAGTTTATCTGCAACTGTTGACGCTTCTTGGTTTGGAATGGCGAAGACTTCCGGCCACTTAGTGAAGTAGTCCATTACTAGCATGAAATACTTGTTCCCACTGTCACTTTCCGGAAACGGTCCCGCAACGTCAAGGGCTATCCTCTCCCAAGGTGCACCAACATTGTACAATTTCAATGCACCTGTATTACGAGTCTGAGGTCCCTTTACAGCCGTACAACTTGTACATTTGCGGCACCAATCCTCGAAATCGTCACGACAGTGGGTCCAATAAAACCGTTCTCGTATCTTCAGTAGAGTCCGTTTAACTCCCAGATAACCTCCTGAACAACCATCATGGTACAGCTTCAGAACATCCGATACTTTAGCTTTAGGGACAACCATTGGCAAATGACTGCTGTCCCCCCGAGCATTTTCCCATTTACGGCACAGGACTCCATCCTGAACCACCAAGCTGTCCCATTTGGGCCCAATAGCTTTTCGTGGTCGAACTCATCGCCGAGACATCGCTCCACGTGGGCTTAGGAGCACTGGCCTTTATCCACTCCAGAATCGGCTTGATATCCGAGTCTTCCTGCTGTGCATGTAGTAGGCTTTCCTTCCACTCGTTTTTAAGGTCTGTCCTAAGCATCTTCACAGGTACCACTTCCTTAGCCTCTTGCCTAGCACAATGCTTGCAATCTTTGGGACAAGGCCTTCTTGACAACGCATCTGCGTTGCCATGGGATTTCCCGCTGCGATGTTCGACCACAAAGTCGTATTCCTGCAGTAGTTCAATCCATCTCGCAACTTGTCCTTCTGGATTTTTGAACTGCAATAGCCATTTCAGTGCAGCATGATCGGTTCGTAAGTTGAATTTTCGCCCCAGAAGATATTTGCTAAAATGCTGCAATGAATTTACAACAGCAAGTATTCCCGTCTCGTAACGCAATAGTTCCTTTACGGTTTCGATAACGACTTGCTGAAGTACGCTATCACAACGTCTTGATCGCCATTACGTTGGGACAATACACCGCCAAGTCCTATGTCACTTGCGTCTGTGTCGACTATAAACTAGGTGTTTTGCACAGACGGTCATTGAGCTCCTGGAATGCGCTGTCACAACTTTCATCCCAGCAGAAATGTCGCTTCTCCTCGGTTAATTTGTGCAGAGGTTTTGCTATATCTGCAAAGTTCTTGACAAATTGCCGATAGTAGGAGCACAAACCCAAAAATGCTCTGACCTGCGTCTTGTCTTTTGGAACTGGCCAGACCAGACAGGCATCGCCAATTAATCCGGCTAGAACAAGTTCCATCAACCTTTCAAACGTTGCCGGAGCATTGCAAAATCCAAACGGCATAACTTTAAATTGCCGAGAAGTCGAGAATGCAGTTTTCTCCTTGTCCTTAGGGTCAATTTCAACTTGCCAGTAGCCACTTTTCAGGTCCAGCGTGCTAAACCACTTTACTCCTGTAAGCATGTCCAGCGTGTCGTCAATTCTTGGCAAGGGATAGCTGTCCTTCTTCGTCACGTCGTTCAGACGGCGATAGTCAACACAAAACCGCAGGCTACCGTCCTTCTTCTTTACCAGCACTACAGGTGAACACCATGGACTAGATGAAGGTTCAATAACGCCATCCTTCACCATTCCCTCAATTATGGTTTCCACTTCTTTTTCACGTGCTACCGGTAATCTCCTTGGTCGCTGACGGATAGGCATCTCTTCACCTGTGTTTATTTTGTGTTGAACTAGGCCAGTCTTTCCAATGTCAGCATTGTTTGACGAGAAAACATTGGCAAATATGAGTAACAACTTCCTCGCCTTGACCATTTCATTCGGAGAGAGGACGCTGCGACAGTCTTCTAAAAGTGTAGTCACCCTCGTTTGTGCGTCCTTGCTAATGGTTCCAGTCGATAGATTTTCGCATCGACGCAACCAATCCACTTCCTCGCAAGTACCAACCAGTGCGCCTTTGTCTATAATCTGTTGCTGATCACAAAGGTTCAGCACACGTACCCCTGAGATGTCGGTGGCTCTGACTAAAGTTCGAGCCACTTTCCATGGAAGGTCATTGTCTACCCTTTCCACAAGTACACAACGATTTGCATGCCCAGGATTCCGAGGAAGACTAACCGGCACAATCGTTTCCGATCTCAGCGGAAGAATAATCTTCTTCAGGCTGTACACATTCCCTGGTAACGCCCCTTCCACGAACAGTTCCTCTTGTCCACATTTCAAGACACCTTGCTTAACGTCGATCTCACAACAATTCTTCCTTATAAAGTCTAGGCCCAGGATGAAATCGTCCATTATATCAGCCACGATGACATTATGCAGGTAAATCCTGTTGCCTAGCTTCAACTCCATCTCCTTCTCTCCACGGACGGGTATGCGCTGACCGGTGGATGTCACCAAATTAATCCGTTCTCGGTTATATGCTGAGTCCCCAAGGGACCGACTAATAAGTTGGGAACTGACAACCGTGCTAGAAGCTCCAGTGTCTATGGTCAGCTTACACGGCGTTCCGTTGACCTCGGCATCGATGATTAGGCTGTTCCCGTCATGGGTTTGTGAGATCGAAATCCTTGGGGCTCTCGAACATCAGCCAGCACCCGCCCCGCAGTCCTGGCTATTACTCGTTTCTCTGCTGCTGCTGGGCGGTGCTGTTAGACGCACTACCCTCTCGACATCGGCCATTTTCCCTTTCTGCAGTCCGCTTAGGGCAACTGGATCGAAGGTGGCCCCTTTCCCCACAGCCGTAGCACCTAGGGCTGAATCCTTTACTATGGTCGCGAACTATAGCCGCTGTAACCTCCCTGACGCGATGGGAACGATGATCCTGTCCCACAGCTTCCACTTGGGCCAAGGCGTTCTTGAGCATCCCATGGTGCCCGAGCCTCGCTGCGGCTCTCACTTCAAGGTCACGGATGCCGTCGATGAATTCCTGCACCAGGTTCCCTTCAATCACAAAGGGCATAGACTGGTAGGCTTTACGAACCAGCTTCTCCACTTCTAGGGCCCACTGCTGCAGGTTTTAGCTACTGCGCTGCACGCGATCCTTTAGCTGCGCACGAAACACGTGTTCCAGGTGAGCGTCACCATACCGGGCCTCCAACGCTTCCAACAGCTGCTCATAAGTCACTTCCTTGCCGAGAGCTTCTAGAACAGTTAAGGCCTGGTCGCGCAGGCCTAGGGTGAGAGCAGTCATGGCCTGGTTTTTACTCCAGCCATTCGCCTTCTTGACGGCCTCGAACTGGATTTTATAGGCCGACCAAGAAGATGTCCCTTCGAATGGCGGCACTTTGAAACCGCCCCGATTGATCATAGATCGATTGTTCTCGATTGTTCTCGATTGTTCTGGAACGTTCTATCATCGAAGTTTCTAGAACGATCTCGACTACTAGTTCCGCTATTCGATACTAGATGGCGCTAGTGGTGCGTATACGTTACGTCACCATCTCCCGAGCATTAATCGTTGCGCGCAACAATATTAAGATTACAGTACTAATACAAGTCATAATAAGATCCTATATACAGTTTTACAATCCATACAGTAGGTAGTCGCCTTTTATGTTGTACGACACCGTCGCCGAGTAACGCTATTGCAGGTATTTAGTATTAGCATTTAGCATAGCGTAAAAAAGAAGCAGTGGTTTTGAAGTCACGCGGAATGCCGCTTTTGTGTAGGCATTTGTTTTTGCTGCAGGGTTGTCACAATATATAAATATATATACATATTATATCATCCGTTCTACATTTGTGTATTCGTATACTATGTTGAGTACTAGGTATAAAATGAAAAAATATTGAAGTATACCTAATATGACGAGTTTTATTATAAACAAATATAAAAAATACTAAATCAAGTCTTCCACATGCTTAAATCCAAATATTACAGCTGAAATATATTAATATAATGTTAAAATAGACAGTGGTAGCCCAGCGGTAACGGTCGCTTGGATAACCGAGTGATGCGGGTTCAAATCTGGGTCTCGCACACCTGATATTTTCATGTGCGAATCATTTATATCATTATTACCACTTGTCTTACGGTGAAGGAAAACATCGTGAGGAACCTGCAAGTCTGAGAAAACCTAGCAAGTTTTCGAAAGACATGTGAAGTCCGCCAACACGCACTAGGCCAGCGCGGTGGACTATGGCCTGATCCCCCTCGTACTAAGGGAGGCCCGTGCCCAGCAGTGGGACGTTAAAAAGGGCTGATGATGATGAATGTTAAAATACTAGAAATAGTCTGTGTATAGTTGAATCAGGTCGTCCAGAGATATTTATTTATTACATAGGTTGCTAACAGAGCATACATTCATACAAAAGTAGGTGATATACAACAAAAAAGACAAAAAATACTACACTAAATGATGCCCTAATTAAAAGCAACACTGCATTCCTATGACATGACAACATAAATAAAATAAAAACTTATAGAATAAAATAATAGACTGACATTAGTAGGTAAGTAAAAGTTATTAAAAAGTTAACAAAGTAGGTTCCTTCCTGTAAATAAAAACAAAAACTTAAAAATTAAATTTACTTCTATATAACATTATAATTAATAACTAATTAACTACGTAATTAAAGAAAATTGATGAAGTTTAAATTCAATACTTTTCTTAAATTTACACAATGAATCAGAAAAAATATCAATATTAGGGCTTGTGCATAACGCTTTGTGTTTAGAGGCGCATTATGACCCAGGTTGGTTTTGCATAGTTTTTTTGTGAAATAATGTAATATTATTAGATTTGAGAAGTCTTGATGGTATAGGAAAGTCGATTTTCCGAGTCAAATATGCCTCTTACAAGCTTAAACAGAAAAAGGTAGTCAAGCAAATGTCTTCGATCTGATAGGGATTGCATTTTAAAGTGCTTAAGTCGGTCCTCATAACTACAAATAGATCTAGCAATCCCACTATGATATGAAATGTGGCATAAGAACCGCTTTTGTACAGATTCTATTCCACCACTTCATTGGGCATAATGTTAATTATATTATACATATTCTGTCGTTGACTTTTTTGAAGGCATTTTTAAGCTCCATATCTTTTCTCTAGAACTCAAAAATATATCTTTCATAGTTAAGGCAGCGTTCGTAAGAAACGCTTTCATTCGACCGTTTTTTCTCCGATTCACTTTGCAAAACGGACTACCACGTAAAATTTTTTTTTATTTTTCGGTTTTTTTATATAACCTATGACACTCAGCAATAATGTGGCTTTCTATTGGTGAAAGAATTTTTAAAATCGGTTCAGTAGATCCCGAGATTACCCCTTACAATTTAACAAATAAACAAACTTTACCTCTTTATAATATTAGTATAAGGTAAAGGCACCTAATTCCGCGGTATTTTCACCTAAACTAGAAAGAACTTTAAATATTAAGCATTTGCTATATCTTTCTGCAGAATTCGCTATTTTTATCGGAAGTATTATTTATCTAACTCTTGAAATACACTTACAGTTTAGCAGTAGAAAATTTTATATTATCTTTAATTAATTAAAAATGTGAAGAAGTCGAGAGCACCTAATTGCGATGTAAAAATCCTAATTCCGATGTATTTGGTTCCTAATTCCGAGTGTTCAAAATACAAAGAAATGGAGGTGGGGAGAATAATACATGGTGTTCAAAAATCAAGTATATTTATTTACTCTGGTCTTTAAATCAGTCTTCAGTCTTTTATGATAAAATTACACCACAACATGTAATTTACTTAGATTAATAATATTATTCTAAGTAAAGATGTAAAAAAAACATATTAGTAACTAGTAACTATATATAATTAATTCGTTAACAGTATTTTTGTTTTCTTCATAATATGACAAATAGATAAACTACTACCCTCATTTATTGCTGTAATAGCATTTCGGAGATCTTCTTCCGTGTATTTTTTTGGCTTCATTATCCTACAACAAAAAAATTATAATAATACCAATATTTAAAATACTATGAGCCCATACCTTATGAATTTCTATAAAAGCTGCGTAAGATAATGTAACAGGCAGTTTTTCAATGTGTCATGATAATTGATTTTTGATTTGTCAAATAGGCAGCGATTCGAGTACTAAGAACTATAATGCAAACATTTGAGAGAGCAATAAATGAGATTGTTAACTGTTGAATATTGTTTTCTGGAAACTCTTCTGAACTTTTTAATAATTAACACACTGTATTTTACTTGTGTCAATACCACGAAATTAGGTGCTCATAGAACCTTATTCCGACTTACATACATCGGAATAGCGTTTTATAATACCATATCACATTTTTTAACTCCGATTATTAAAAACCAAGAGATTTTTTAATATTTTATAAATAAATGAATCTTTAATTGCAATATCTTCGAAAAAATACATAGAACACAAACAGAAATATATCAAATACATTAATAATACAGTTTAATGTTATTAGTCTTTCCATATAATAAATTAATAAAGTACCTAAATAGATAATCTTTGATCATGTATAATTAGTGAATTTGATGCCAAAACATACATCGGAAATAGATTTTTATATTTATTGGCCATTTAATTAATCAAAACCAAAACAGTAAATTTTGTAATTATTAAATTTCCATCAAGATTTAAAAAAAAGAAAACGACTATGAAATCGCAATTCCGTGGTATACATCGGCATTAGGAACCAACTAAAATATTTGGCACCTAATGCCGTGGTATTTTTAAACTTTATTTACTCATAAATTGTTAAGAAAAATACACAAATGTTACGTGTTTTAAATAAAAAATATAACTCTTTTACTATTTTAACCTAAACATGTACTCATATAGCATTAAAATATCATCTAAAACACTATTTTATAAATGAAACTATCTTTTCGGATTTTGTCGCGGATTTATTATGTTTTTTGGTTCCCGACGTTTCGAATGCTTTACAGCAATCATGGTCACGGGAGAGACTAAGGTATTAGACGTCTCAGGGGGTTATATACTTGTTACAGACAGTGCCTACCCACAATTTTTTACAAATATTCAAAATGATAGACTATAAAATTATACATTTCAATTCTATACTTTTAAGATTTTTAAAATTTTAAATTATATTATAAATATGGCAATATTATTAACTTATTTTAGCTACTATAATTATAATTATTACAATTTTCTAACATTTGTTAAAATAATATTAAGTAGTGTTGCTATTATTAAAATATGTATAATGTGTTATATTAAAATATAAATTATTAAAGCAATATTAAACTTTCATATATTATAAAATAAAGATTAATAGTTTAAAACAACTTGAGTTTTGATAATTTTAAGTTAAATATTAAGCAACACCACTGCAAACTAAATCATTTTTAAATTTGATAATATAAACAAATCTAACTATGCTCAATCCACATAGACTTCTTTAAGTTCTTTTGAATTATAACTTTTAAACTATAAAAAAGAGTTAATGTCATTTAGTATGTCAGTTGGTATGTCTGTCTGAAGTTATTATAGGGATTTGAGACTATAGAGTTAAATTGTTGTCAGTCTGAAGCTACTACCGGTTCGGAATGCAACTGATACTGAGAAGAACCGGCAAGAAACTCAGCTCTTGCTTTTTTCAAAATAATGTGTTTACAATTTCAGTATTATCAATATCTAAAATATATAAGTTTACTTAAGTTTACAATATTGCAATACAATAATTAATATATATAATTAATCATCACTACTATCATTGAGATCTACACAGTATGAGCTAACTACATCTGGCTGTCTGTTATGACTAATTTTATTAGATGATTTTATTATATTAATGACAGGATCCCAAGATGATGGTAGTACCCAGCCGTCCTCTCTATTAAAGTTAGGATGTTTTTTAATTTCAATTGCTTCGCGAATCATTCTTGGTCTATAACGAGTTTCTTTCGCGAGTATTTGAGGATTATCAAAGCGAATATAGTGGTTGGGGCGATCCTGACTATGTTTACAGACAGCAGATGTTGCATTGCGACGGTGTTTCACATCAGCTATGTGTTCTTTGATCCTGGTTCTAATGGATCTCTTTGTTTGGCCGATATAAGAGAGCCCACAGTCACAATCAAGCTTGTATACTCCTGCATCTTGGAGGGGTATATGGCACTTGACTGATGGTAAGAATTGACTAATTTTCTTGGGCGGCTTGAAGTATGTTTTGATAGAAGCACGCTTCAGGATGTAGCCAATCTTGTCAGTGACACCTCTCATGTAAGGCAGAACTGCAGGTACGCGCTCGACTGTGGCTGGTTTCACTCGTTCACTGTGACGCAGGCGTGGCACTTGCAGCTTGTTGTCTCGCAGAACCTGCTTGACATGTTGCAGTTCCCCCGCTAGGTGTTCCTCGTCACAGATCCCTTGTGCCCTCTGAAACAAAGATTTTCCCACGGTAGCTAACTGTGAAGGGTGGTGGTGAGATTCACCATTCAGGTACCTATCAGTATGGGTCTTCTTTCTATACACAGTATGACTCAAGGTGTTATCTGGTTTACGTTTAATTAAAACATCTAAGAAAGCTAATGTATTGTTCGATTCTAATTCCATTGTAAATTGTATTTTAGGATTTATAGAATTAAGGTGTTCTAAGAATACAGTTATTTTGTCAGTTGGTAATATTGTGAAAGTGTCATCTACATACCGCTTGTAGAACCGAGGGGTCACAGGTGATGTGCTCCAGACAGTCTCCTCGAAGTCCTCCATGAAGATGTCGGCTACAACGGGGGAGACTGGCGAACCCATGGCCACTCCATCCACTTGCTTGTAGAATTCATCATTCCACAGTAGATAGCCAGTTGTTAGGCAGTGTTTTAAAAGTTCAGTGTATTCAATAGGCATGTTGTTATCCATAAGTTTCTTAGATATTATTTCAATACAGTCCTCTACTGGTAGGCTGGTAAATAGAGACTGTACATCAAAGCTAACCATTGTTTCATTGTCCATGAGTTTAAGATGTTTCACTTCATTGACAAAATGGTAAGAGTCCCTTGTGAACGCTCTTGTTTGTCCTCTGATGACCATGATGATTCGCGAAGCAATTGAAATTAAAAAACATCCTAACTTTAATAGAGAGGACGGCTGGGTACTACCATCATCTTGGGATCCTGTCATTAATATAATAAAATCATCTAATAAAATTAGTCATAACAGACAGCCAGATGTAGTTAGCTCATACTGTGTAGATCTCAATGATAGTAGTGATGATTAATTATATATATTAATTATTGTATTGCAATATTGTAAACTTAAGTAAACTTATATATTTTAGATATTGATAATACTGAAATTGTAAACACATTATTTTGAAAAAAGCAAGAGCTGAGTTTCTTGCCGGTTCTTCTCAGTATCAGTTGCATTCCGAACCGGTAGTAGCTTCAGACTGACAACAATTTAACTCTATAGTCTCAAATCCCTATAATAACTTCAGACAGACATACCAACTGACATACTAAATGACATTAACTCTTTTTTATAGTTTAAAAGTTATAATTCAAAAGAACTTAAAGAAGTCTATGTGGATTGAGCATAGTTAGATTTGTTTATATTATCAAATTTAAAAATGATTTAGTTTGCAGTGGTGTTGCTTAATATTTAACTTAAAATTATCAAAACTCAAGTTGTTTTAAACTATTAATCTTTATTTTATAATATATGAAAGTTTAATATTGCTTTAATAATTTATATTTTAATATAACACATTATACATATTTTAATAATAGCAACACTACTTAATATTATTTTAACAAATGTTAGAAAATTGTAATAATTATAATTATAGTAGCTAAAATAAGTTAATAATATTGCCATATTTATAATATAATTTAAAATTTTAAAAATCTTAAAAGTATAGAATTGAAATGTATAATTTTATAGTCTATCATTTTGAATATTTGTAAAAAATTGTGGGTAGGCACTGTCTGTAACAAGTATATAACCCCCTGAGACGTCTAATACCTTAGTCTCTCCCGTGACCATGATTGCTGTAAAGCATTCGAAACGTCGGGAACCAAAAAACATAATAAATCCGCGACAAAATCCGAAAAGATAGTTTCATTTATAATGTCAAACATTCGCGTAAACCTAAGAAAGTATTATGTAAAACACTATTTAGTAAAACATAGTACTTACGTGCGTAAGGTCCAAAATGTATGGAGCGTGCGTTCAAGTCAGCTGCTAGCGCAAAATTTACGCATTATTTTAAAATGTACATACACTAACACACTCTTTTACTCATATAAACACGAACAGATCAATTATGAATTCAATATAGTATCTTACACACAAAAAGAACTTGTAAATCACTTGAAATCACTGTTTGTTTAAATACCTCGGAATATGGTGCCATTTTTAGAACCCCTCGGAGTTAGGTGCCTTTACCTTAGAAGTATAGATATATTTCAAAAATTATTTTGCCATTAGAAACCTTTTTTTTGTTATCGCTGGAGCAAACATTGCATGAGGTCCCACCAGTTCGTCAACCGATGTGAGACTCCTACTAACTGATAACTCCAGCGGAACACGTCGCCGCAGTGCAATGGGACGTTACAGGATCGCTTTCGCAGTCAACCGAAACGTCCCCGATTGCGATTAGAAACCTAGATTATCACTGCGTAACATAGGCTATATTTATTACTAGGATGGTGAGTCGCTAGTCTTAATACTATATATTTTGTTTTTAATTACAATTAAGAATATAAAGTACTTACCAAAATCACCATTTCTGATTTTGTAATGGATCGGTTCATTAGCATTCCACAAACGCGCTAAGTTAGTTGCTACAGCGCGTCCGGTCTTACCAACGATAGCAGCAATTTTCTGTCTTTGATCTTTATCAAGAATTATATCACCTTCGAATTTGCCACTATTCTCCCAAGCATATTCTTCTGCAGGTACTTTCAGATCTATATTATCAGTAAGATATAGACAAGACATGTTTTAAGCGCTTAGCAGTTACTTTTAAACCTTAATTTTGTTATTTATGTAATTGTATATTTTATCGAATTTTTAAGGTTTTCAGTTAATACATTCCTAATAAGAGCCTAGAATCGGAAAGTGTTACATAAAATATCTCCTATTGTATGTAGCACTAATCAATTCTATGCCTGACTTGCATTTCTCGCGCCTCGCCCCTTGTTCTTAACATACATTGTGATGTTCTACAGACGGTTTATACCGGTTAGTTGAGATCATCATAAAAAATTTTCTTACTCACAAACAGACAAAAATTCTGAAACCTAGAGATTCGGCCTCTGTATCGATAATAATCACTATTCCAATACGATTATCCAAAATATATTCAATGTACAGATTCGACTAAGTTAGAATTTTATTATAATGTATTTGTATTGAAATGTATCTAAGATGTATATTATGTAGATTTCACACCGATCGTATCGAATTGTCTTCCTTGTCTCAAGTAATAGAAATAACGTAATAGACACTTGCATTTGCGTGTATACTTTTCCATTAACATGAATGACTAACATAGAGGATTAAGCCAGGCTTATGTATGTAGAGTCTTTGGAGCTGTTATATCGGCAAACAAATTAAACGGCCAAAAAACTAATTTTCTAACCAGATAACTATAAAGTACCTACTTACACAATTTTGAAGGAAAATATTTTGGCGTTCAACACAGTACAATTATTTTTCAAAACCAACATACCTATAAAAAGTAAAATTATTAAAACAACTAATAATATCATTACTTTTGTCAACGTTTTCAATTGCTGCTGTCTTTTCAAGAAATATACTAAATTCTTCAATTTCTTTAGGTGATAAAGGTTTTACCCGTGGATTCCTCGACGCATCCTGCGCTATACTACTCGTAACAGCAAATAAAGCGATAAAGACTTCGCACAACATTATTGTATTCCTTAAAAATATAAATCATGTAAACTATGCCATATTTGATAACATACATGTATATGTACAATATTATGTTGCAGTCAGTTATGTGTTTAGTCATTATAGAAGCAAGAGTCAAGTTACAAGCGCCAAATGCTTTACAAAATTATGACAGGAAATTGATTTTAAAACTGTTCTGTTTTAAAATGTTTTAAAGTTCTATGGTTTAAAGTTATACATATAGCATACATACAGCCTACAGTTACGTGGAACTCACAGGCAATAGCAGTAATACCCACTAAAACCTAACGGAACCTCCCGAGTCTTAATGAAGCTTCGCAGGTTCGATTACGCATTAAACTCTACTTTTTTTTAAAGTTTACGGAACACAAAAGATTCGTTTATTCTCTACGATAATAATTTCAATAACTTTTGCCCTTAAGTGCACAGTTTCCGAGATATCGGCCAAAATGATTTATTAAGATGGCGCCTGAAGCTCCACCGGAATGTCAGCATTTTGTGATTTTATACTCGGTTACAAAAAATATGGGATTGGAAATTTAGTGCGGAATTAAATACTATTTTTACAGGCCTTTAAGCAAGGTAGGTTAAAGGCAGCGAATAAATTCAGACACAATAGTACTTACTCACTTTATCAAAGCGGTGTCAGTATTACAACTAATTCAGATGAAAAAATCACGAAAGTATAACAGAAATGAAATGCTACTCGAATTCCCAATTCTTTTTATTATATTTTTTCTTACACGGTTGATTAAAACTAAATTAAAATAAAAAAAATAATACTTTGCATACTTTACATCTTACGCTATGTAACTAATAGATTCACTTTCAATTTTCTCACAGTACATTCTATTAAGCTTCAGTACATAGTTTTCTGATAAACCATTTCTTTGTCCAATGGAGTTTACATTTTCCTGTAAATTAAAAATTGATTTTATTCCGCGCCATAACAAGCTAGCAACGCTTAATTAATTTAAGAAGGCTAGTGCTTTAAAAAAATAAATCAATTTGCAATTTATTTTTTTAGTCACACCAAGTGTGGCACATATGTACATAATAATAATAGAAGTACAGGCTATGGTAGGATTCTTCATGTACTTTTACTTTCTTAGGTTTCCATAATATCCACTTTGCTTTAATTCATCTCTACAGGGCTTTGGACGTACCGTGTGCTTATAAATATAATGTTTCTCGCAATAAATAGATATTGCCTGTATTAATTATGGAATTTAGTTATGGATAGAGATAGTGATAGTTACTTATAAATAACAGCTGTTGTAAGAAACTCATTACCAACACGCTATATTGTAAGTAAATGTACCCTTAACATTCACTTAGAATATAGCGCTTAACTTAGCTAGTAATCTCTTTTATTATAGCACAGATTATAGGCACAACTAAAATTATAGTTTCACAACGTAATAATATATCACATAAAAGTAACTTTTATCATACAAAATCTATCTGACTCAGTGGTCAAGTTCCTTACGACTGCAGATCTTGCTGCAGATCAGGCTGTATATCTGGCTGTCATAGATTCGAGTCCCACACCGTGCCAATTTTAATTACAGAGTTTTTGGATATTATATACTTATACTATTATACTTAAAGCCGTCGTACCTACGCTTTAACTTACTGGTCATCATCGGACTTTAAGAGTAAACAGAGAGAGCACTTTTTTCGAAAATATCTTTACCTGCAAGGGAATAATCGTTTTGTTTCCATTTTTAGAAAATGCTGTCTTTGGATATTGCATCACGCTGCCATAATCATAAGGCGTGCCTTATGATTATGGCGAAATCGGTTATTGTATCAACAGTATACTTTTCAAAATTATGCTCCTTGCCTTAAAATCAGAAAGGTTTATTATCTATCAACTTATGTATTACACTACATAAAAAGAATTAGGTGAATTTCTAAATGAGTAACTTGATTAGGGTTTCAAGAACATGGAATCTTGAATAGTTTTTTCTATTGTGATGATGATTATTATTATTGAGGGCAAAAAATATTAAAGCATTTACAAAAACTTTCTTATACGAAGTCGATATTACGGTAAAATTCACTTTTGACATGTCTTGTTGTGTGTATATTGGACCTATGGCTATACCTGGACTTATGTTTTCCCATACAATTTCTGTTTAGAATCTTTATTTCTCTTTAAGAATAACAAATTCACTTACATGAGAAAACACATTAAATATTATTACATTCACTAAATGCGAGTAGATACGTACAAGTTGCATTTGCAAGAAATACTCGTACATAAAAAAATATTTAAAGCGACAAACAAGTTAACAAAACAGTTCATATTTTTAACGCAACTATAAATTCGGATAGATTGAAAAGAGCACGGAATTTTTCATTAGTTATTCTATGACGAATTCGGGGAATCCACTTTCTTTGAATGATATTTGGTAGCGAATGGCAACATCGTCTGACTTGCGGGGATTCCCCGTATTTTATTTTGTGCTCGGATTGCTTATGACTTATAATTTTGATGCAGTCACTTTCCTTTCTTTGTTTTTTGGGCCTTTGGCAACCGGTGCTACATGAAGTGATGCACATAAATATTTACAAACAAAGGGACTTGACATTAGAATGTGCGCTCAGAAAAAAAATTCTTTGCATATGATACTGACAGAGAAACGAGAGGAATGGCCAGATGGCGCTATCCGATGGCGGATGTTAGTTACGCAAAAAATATGTGTGAAGAGCTTGGAATTTCCGCAGAACCTCAGGAGCGCATAACAAGAAAGCATATTTTTGAAGATGGAACTAGAGATGCTAACTTGTCTTGTGAAAATGAGTTGAGACGAAATCTGTTTTCTTCATTAGATAGAACTATTGTAGAAATTCATGAGCGTTTTCATCAGCTACAGAAATTGACCGATAAGCTTGCTTATCTAACGCCGGCTATATTATTAGATCCAGACAGCACTAAATGTAATCTAGACTACGCATCTGTTGAAATTGACGAGCAGGATTTCAAGCTGAAACAACTTCCACTGTGGACTTTCGTTGCTGCTACAGGCAACGAAAATAAATTAATTAGTGCAGACTCACTTGAATTATTTAAGTTTATTATAAAAAATAAGCTGGAAGACACTCGGCCCAATATTTTAATCATGCTACGAATATTTTTATTTGCCATATAAGCAATGCCAGCTGTGAGAGAAGTTTTTCAAACTTGAAATGAATTAATAATTATTTAAGGTCGACAATGAGTGCTCTAAGACTAACAAATTTGGCTATATTGTCTATTAAACATGAGGTGTGTGAAGCTATAGACATTGATGGTGCAATAAATGACTTTGCTCTTAAAAAAAGTAGACGTTTAAATTTTTAATTAAAGCCGGAACTTTGTTTTTAACTCTAACAAGTACCTGCTTATTTTATTTTTCAATAAAGTTAATTATAATATAAATATAATAAAATTAATAATAAAGTAGTTTTCGTTGGGCTCTCAGGATTGGGCTCGATGGCATTACAATATACTGCATTTAATTTATTTATGTCCCAGTCAAAAATACTTACTCTTTGACCAATGTTTGTTCGGAACTTTGTTTTTAACTCTAACAAGTACCTGCTTATTTTATTTTTCAATAAAGATATAAATATTACTTAATAGTAATAGTATCATCCTAGTTCTAAATTCTAATTTAAAATTGATTTTCGTTTTATATTCAGTAGGTAATGTTACCTACTTAAAATTAGGGTTCACCTGGACGATCGAGATGATTAAATAATACCTATGTACCTGTTATATAAATGGTTGAAGTAAGAATTTTTGTATTAATAAACGTGATTATAAAACAAATAAACTTTTTTATTTGAAATCTAACCTGCATAATGCAAAATAATTATGACTGTTCTTGCCGAAAAGTTCTCTAAAATTAAGCTAATTACCTAATTAAGAGGGCGGCAAAATTATCTTCCGCCCCGGGCAGCCGATACCCACGCTACGCCACTGAGCTGAACCCCAATCACTTCGATAAGGTAATCAATATGAGGTTTCGCTAATGTGTTGTATATTATATATTTGATTTGTTTCGGAAGACATCTAACAAAATTTCGGACGGATCCATGAAATAACTTTCCACGTACCATTTGAGATGACTATCAAGGGTAAGGCCAAGATATATTCATTATTTATTTTAAGAAGTTGGTAATTATTAATTCTTTTATTTTTAGCCGAAAATATAATATAGTTAGTCTTTGTAGTATTGATTGTTAATAAATTATATTGAAACCATTCGTCTAGTATATTAAGGTCATTCTGTGCTTTTTATATTATAGTATTGATAGAATTACCGAAGTAAAACAGAGTATCGTCAGCGTAGAGGGTAATATCTCCATTTAAACCATTTCTTGTGTATTATTTATATAAATAAGAAATAAAAGAGGTCCCAATACCGATCCCTGCGGGACTCCCCATGTAATTATTTTGTATGTCGTCAAAATTTTATGTACAACGCTTTATTGTTTGTAAGGTTTTTAATCGTTATGACAGTAAGAAGTAGGTTAAAATTGATTTCCTTAATTTGTCTACATTACGCAGCTGCTTGTTATTAGCAGTTACCTAGCAGCTATTAAAACCATCA
Organism: Boloria selene; assembly: GCA_905231865.2. Taxonomy (NCBI): domain Eukaryota; kingdom Metazoa; phylum Arthropoda; class Insecta; order Lepidoptera; family Nymphalidae; genus Boloria; species Boloria selene. Next base: position 9,524,372 of record HG993133.1, read on the forward strand.
TATAATCGTTGATTTCAAATTATAGCCAAGGTGGGTTCACTAACTTGTGTAGTAGTGTAGTAATTTGTCATCTTTCAATATGTAAATAATGTTCTAGAGTCAGAGCTTGATTTCATAAAAAACTTGAACTAAGTAACTTGAACTAACTGAAGCAGTATGTAAAAAAAATAAAAATTTACTTACATTACGATCTCAAAAGATATACCTAAAGGTTACAATGAAAATACTTGCAGCGTGAAATGGTGGTACATATTAAACACTTTAAGGCGCAGATAAACGACTTTTAATGATTTTATATTGAACATCACGTCTAAACTTCTAGTCTTATTTCTTTGAAATAAAATATATGTTATACTAGACAATTTTATTCATAATTTGATATGTGAAAATGTGAAATTATATTTTAATAACATAGTGTAATTAATTTGTAAAGTAATGTCTCACGCGGACAAAAAAACGATAATCACGCAAAAGCTATGGGGCGTATTTACATGAAACTTTAATCATATAAAAGACAATTTAATGACCCATATTTTAGTATACGGTTTTTATTTGTATTGTGTTTGATAAATCAAGGTGGGTTGTTTTTTCGAATAATCTTGGTGGGCGTTGAAGCGCGACGCAATCTCCTCACACTCGCTCAAGGGCGCGGGCAGTTAATGTCGCCTTAATGCATAGTTTACATTAAAATAAAAAGTTTTATACTTTAAATGGAAATATGCAGAATGTATGTAGGTGTGTTGACAGTGACAGTTGAATCCAAGTGGGATTAAATCTCTCGTCTACTTTGTCAAGGATTGTCAAGGATCAAAACGGTAGGCAGACAGAGGAAAGACGATCGTTTAAATGTCTGGCAAAATTAAAGCAAAGTAAATCTAAAAATTTAATAAAACACTCTGTTTCTTTACATTATTATTTTATTTTGTCATGAATTTTCTTAAAGCGCCGTTACTCAATTCTTGGTTTTTTCGTTGGGCTCTCAGGATTGGGCTCGATGGCATTACAATATACTGCATTTAATTTATTTATGTCCCAGTCAAAAATACTTACTCTTTGACCAATGTAAGGTGAGGAGCTCTAAAATTAAATCAATAGTAAAATTATTGAAACCGAAATTTTGAAGGTATTTTAAAAAGTGAATACAAACCTGTAATGGTACAATTGTGTCTTGCATATTTTTACTAAAAGCTGTTTTGGGGTAGTGCATGATACTGTGATATTCGTATTTTAATACATCTCTTCCACCCAAATTTCTAGAACGATCAACGTACTTCTTAAAGTTTTTTTCTTTACCTGCAAAACATAAAAATACAGATATCTGCTCTCAATTATTATTTTAATCATTGATAATTTTACTATTAGCATTTCCAACCAAAAGGTAACAAAATTCTTATATATTATGTATTACCTTTAAGATATACAATTCAACTGTGTGTAATGAATAGATTACTCTAAAATATATTTTTCTACAGTAAAGAGGAGTATAGAGAAGTTCTGCACTCATTTGTAGACCCGGATAACAGCTATAACCATATCAAACGTCAAAATTTATCCTGTGGTTTTGTCGTGACAGACAGACAGACAGAGCTATAGATTCGAATTCTGTATCGTTAATAACGACTATTTCAATTACATTTTAAAATAATTATGCAATGTACAGCTGATTCAACTAAAATGGAACTATAGAACTATATAACTTATATTATGTATAGATTTTGCTATTTGTTAATCTTTGTGTGTGGTGTTTGTTATGATTTGATAGGTTATAGATACACTTTGCGATTTTAAAGATCCCAATTTTTGTGACAATTTTCGATACATACTTAAGCTATTATGTAATACCTGCATTTCCCGCGGCTTCGCACACGTTCTAAAGACCGGAAACCACATTCTTTCTGAGTGGCGCGGTACGCTATCTCGCAGAACTAACGCCCGCCCTTTCCATTTTTGCAACATTTTTCATTTATGCACCGCTCCTATTAGTCGTAGCGTGATGTAGTATAGCCTATAGCCTTCCTCGATAAACGGACTATCCAACACAAAAAGAATTTTTCAAATCGGACCAGTAGTTCCTGAGATTAGCGCGTTGAACCAAACAAACAAACAAACAAACTTTTCTGTTTTATAATATTTGTATAGATAATAGCTTAAATAATAAGTATGTATCGCAAATTGTATATTGTAACCGGAATATACTAGTATATACCAAAGACCACTCTGATCGACATCATATCGACGGACACAATCTGAAAATTATAACTGTTACATTTTAAAGAAAAGTAACAACAGTCTGTGAACATCTAAAAGGCGGAGCACTCGTCACCTCAAGTATGGACAGAAGAATACCGAATAAAATGCTGAATGCACTTTGACCGATGACATTTCAAAGATGCCACATTATTTCCTCTTATCATAAGGAGTTCTATCAATTACCTCCGAATTTTATCATGAGAAAATTATTATTAAGTATGAGGTCTTCGTTCGACTAAGTACAATAAATACCTTACGAAACGAAATGTAAACTTACCCTCTCTTATATTTTCCCATTGAACTTTAATGTAATCGTCTCGGTCCATCCTGGCATGTGTATGAAAAAATCCAAGAGCATGAAACAGTTCATGTGCAATTGCTCCTAACCTAAAGCAACCACTTCCAACGGAATGCGTGTTATCTAAATTAACAATTTGTTTGCCACCCCGTTTTCCAATATCCGCGAAACATCCACTATATTGGCCCTATAAGAAATGGCTCTGTATTACAATTGTGATGGTAAATGAATTCTAGGCATCTTCATGACCATCTCTCTGCCGACGACTTACGGCTTTTAGTTTTATTTAAAAAATAGAGACTCAACCTCGCTTCACTCGGGTTCGTCCATAGGTACACTTTAACAAGTAGTATTATATTTCTCAGAAATAAGATATTTTCCCATGAAAAGGTAAGGTAAGGTACAGGTAAGTTCTTATATGTTGAACCGGATAACTAGCTATCATCATACATCTCATCGAAAACTTATCTAGTGTTTGCCTCGTCATGCGGTAACTGACAAATAGACTAAAAAATATAATATCAAAAATAAATCTGTATCAATAATAATGGCTATTTCAACAAAATTTTCCAAAAAAAAATATACAGATTCGACCCAGTTAGAATTTATTATTATTATCATACATTTTTGAAAGACAAAATCTAAGTAGCATTTACCGCGACTCCGCCCGCGTTCTAAAGTTTGGAAACCAAAATCTTAGATTTAACATACCGTGTGATGTTTTATTTGGTATAAATCACATATCTCTCAAAAATAAGATATTCTCCAGCTGTAAAAAGAATCCTATATGTTGACCCGAACAACCAGCATATCATACCAAATTTCATCGAAATCTATGAGAAATATTTGTAAATTTGTACATACGCCTATAACAATCACATCTCTCGCTTTGCTTATTGACGCATCATTAAAAACTAAACAAGTTTTGTTTGTTATAATATTTAAAGCCCTCCTTATTTCTGCCACTTGAGGCCAATCTGTAAAATAAATATATTTTGTAGCTTAAAAAGAAAAAACTAATTCTACGAAGATATCATTTTGGTTGAGATTTTTTATTGGTATTTTTTATTGGTACTGTACTACCAATACAAGTCGTAATAAGATCCTACATACGTTTTACAATCCATACACTAAGGAGTCGCCTTTGATGTTGTACGACACCGTCGCCGATTAACGCTATCGCAGGTATTAAGTATTAGCATTATGTGATCTGTGGTATTAGTCAATATGGTCATGGGGCGGAAACATACTCACACAAGAATTTTCTATTCTAGAAGTTTCTGTTTGAACACAGTGCCAGTGGATCAAACTTATGTAAGTACATACACGAACATAAATAAATCTCTGGTGACTGACATTTAACTTTCATGCTTTTCTTCGCCTACATGCGCACGATTTAGCAATAAAATTCTTTGTAGTTTCTTTTCAATTCATGAAAGGCTAAACTTTATTTATTTATTTATTATTTTACAAATACAAAATAATCATTACAAAGTTCTAAGACGCTAGTACTAAGTGGCACTTGCTTTACGAGCGTCTTGCCTTCCATATTGAACAATATTATTATTTAAACAAAAGCATAAATGTTGATAAGATTGCGTTGACGTCTTTATTTACGAAGTATAAGTAAGTAAGTTAGTATTTGTTTTCAGTTTCATATTATTAAATTAAATTAAATAATGTTTGAGTTTGGAGGAAAAATGAGCATGGTCGCAAACAATTTTACATGATACTGTTACGTATTACGGGTTCAGGATCGGATATTAATAGCGTCTCTTGCACTACAGATGTTTTAATTCTTTATATTAATTTCAAGCTATCACTGACACGCGCAGTTTGTACACAGCACTAGTTTTTGGTCTCTGAGCACTATAAAGCCTATTACACTACGCAGTATTAAATATCACGTGTATCTGTACTAAATATCACGTAGTGTAATAAAATTTAGCACGCTTAGTACACATTGGCTTGTTCAAAAGAAGAGGAAGGGATTTTTAATGTTATTGATGTGTACCGTGATGGCGAAAAAGTAAAAAAAATATTTATTAATAAGTATTATTTTTGCGGTGTTTCGAACATCTTGCTATACTAACAGCAATTGCAAATAAGTTATCATTCAGTATTCAGGGCGATGTAATGGCGAGCTTGTCTATCTTGACTCTGAGACAGTTCAGTTCTAATAAGACTGTCTTGAGACTGCATAGTGTAATAGGCCCTTATACTCAAAGTGTTGTTATAACGGGTTCCCACTCTATTACGTTTAATATGTTTTTCTAAAATTATTATATTATGTCGTTGACGTGGGTGAAAAAGTAAATAACTCAAATTTTCTAGGACAAAAGAATCACTGCATATAGTACAAATAAAGTGCTGGTTTGTACCTAATTATAACTTAATAATCGTAACGTTTAACGTTGGATAAAAAAATTAAACAGAAAAGAAACACCTACAACCCTAAGCAAAAGATAACAGCGGATCTATCTATACTATTACACTAATAATAATAATATTATAAAGATTTGTATTTTTTGTATGTAACGAATAACGAATAAACTCAAGGAACTATAACTAAACCGATTTCAAAAATTATTTTGCCATTAGAAACCTTGATTATCACCGAGTAAGCGTAAGAGTAAGTAAGTAAGCTATATTTATTACAATGGGAGCCCACGGCTTCGCTCGCCATAGATCTAGTAGGCCAGTAAATAAAGCATTTAACCTCGCACTAAATTTCCGATCCAATTTTTTTTTTTTTAGGTTAAGGGTCACTTACTGACCATAAAAACATAAAATGCTGACAGATCCAGGTGGTGCTTCGATCGCAATCTTGAAGAAAAGTTTTTGACCGATATCTCGGAAACTATGCACTTCAAGGCAAAAGTTATTTGAACCATTATTGTAGAGAATAAAATTTCGCATCTTTTATTACTTGTACACTTTTTTGTAAAAATTACTTTTTAGTTAAAAGAAACCATCATTACTTATTATAAAACAAACTCCTCAGCCGCGTTTGTCTGTCTGTTCTCGATAAACCCGAAAAGACTGCCCTGATTTTCATTATGTTCATTTTCACCAATGGATAGAGTGGTTTTTGAGGAAGGTTGTAGTATATAAAAATATAAACTATGCCCATATGCATCAGGTGCAAAATACGTTGTTAGCAAACATACACGAGCAATTAACTACCTCCTAAATATAAATGTTTGTACCACATAAGTTGAAGGACTTTCATACAATCTTGCGAGAGACCTTAGACCACCTTAATCCGGTCCTGTCGAAAAGTCGGCTCTTAGCGGACGTCTACTATTTATAAACTACCTCCCTGCCAATTTTCATCTTTATACATCTAGCGGTTTTTGAGATTTCGTGATGAGTCGCTAGTCTTAATAATATATTTATTTTTAATAACAATTAAGAATATAAAGTACTTACCAAAATCATCAATTCTTATTTCGTAATCGATCGGTCTAGTAGCATCCCACAAATACGCTAAGTCAGTTGCTACAGCGCGTCCGGTCTTACCGACGATGGCAGCAATTTTCTGTCTTTGATCTTTACCAAGAATAATATCACCCTCGAATTTGCCACTATTCACCCAAGCATATTCTTCTGCAGGTACTTTCAGATCTATATTATCAATTATAGAAAAGACATGTTTTATGCGCTTAGCAGTAACTACCTACTAGTTACTTAACCCGTAATTTAGTTATTTATGTAATTGTATATTTCCTCGATTTTTTAAGGTTTTCTGTTAATACATTCCTAATAGGAGCTTAGAGTGGGAAAGTGTTACATAAAATATCTCCTATTGTATTTAGCACTAATCAATTCTATGCCTGACTTGCATTTCTCGCGCCTCCCTTATCCTTAACACCGGAAACCACGTTCTTAAATTTCACATACATTGTGATGTTCTACAGACGGTTTGTATCGGTTAGTTGAGATCATCATAAAAAAATTTCTTACTCACAGACAGACAAAAATTCTGAAACCTAGAGTTTCGGCCTCTGTTATGTATCGATAATAATCACTATTCCAATACGATTATCCAAAAAATATCCAATGTACAGATTCGACTAAGTTAGAATTTTATTATAATGTATTCGTATTTAAATGTATCTAAGAGGTATATTATGTAGATTTCACACCGTCGTATTGAATTGTCTTCATTGTCTCAAGTAATGTCTCAATAATAGAAATTACGTAATAGACACTTGCATTTGCGTGCATACTTTTCCATTAACATAAATGACTAACATAGAGGATTAAGCCAGGCTTGTGTATGTAGAGGCTTTGGAGCTGTTATATCGGCATACAAATTAAACGGCCAAAAAACTTATTTTCTAACCAGATAACTATAGAGTACTTACACAATTTTGAAGGAAAATATTTTGGCGTTCAACACAGTACAATTATTTTTCAAAATCAATATACCTATAAAAAGTAAAATTATTAAAACAAATAATAATATCATTACTTTTGTCAACGTTTTCAATTGCTGCTGTCTTTTCAAGAAATTTACTAAACTCTTCAATTTCTTTAGGTGATAAAGGTTTTACCCCTGGATTCCTCGACGCATGCTGCGCTATGCTACTTGTAACAGCAAATAAAGCGATAAAGACTTCCCACAACATTATTGTATTCCTTAAAAATATAAATCATGTAAAACTATGCCATATTTGATAACATACATGCATATATACAATATTAGTCATAGTATGCAGTCAGTGATGTGTTTGGTCATTAAAGAAGCAAGAGTCAAGTTACAAGCGCCAAATGCTTTACAAGATTATAATAGGAAATTGATTTTAAAACTGTTCTGTTTTAAAATGTTTTTAAAACTTATCCATTCCTGTGGTTTAAAGTAATACAAAATTAAAATAAGAATTTTTACTTGGTTTATATGTCAAAAATATAATTAACGCTACTTAGAAGATTTTAAAACTATTTTTATTAACGTTGAGAAATCCATTTAAGCATACATGCATGATGCAGCCTACATACAGCCTACAGTTATGTGGAACTTACAGGCAATAGCAGTAATACCCACTAAAACCTAACGGAATCTAAACTATCTAAGTCTTAATGGAGCTTCGCAGGTTTGATTACGCATTAAACTCTACTTTTTTAAAAAGTTTACGGGTCACAAAATATTAGCTTATTCTCTACGATAATAATTTCAATAACTTTTGCACTTAAGTGCACAGTTTCCAAGATATCGGCCAAAATGATTAATTGATGGCGCCTGAAGCTCCAACGGAATGTCAGCATTTTGTGATTTTATGCTCAGTTATAAAAAAACAAGGTAGGTGCCAGGTGGCTAAATGCAGCAAACAAATTCAGACACAATAGTACTTACTCACTTTATCAGAGCGGTATTACATCTAATTCAGATGAGAAAATCACGAAAGTAAAACAGAAATGAAATGCTACTCGAATATCCCATTCTTTTTATTATATTTTTTCTTACACGGTTGATTAAAACTAAATTAAAATAAAAAAAAAACTACTTTGCATAATTTATATCTTACGCTATGTAACTAATAGATTCACTTTCAATTTTCTCACAGTACATTCTATTAAGCTTCAGTAGGTATATCGTTTTCTGATAAACCATTTCTTTGTCCAATGGTTACATTTTGCTGTAAAAATAAATATTGAATTTATTCGTCGCCATAACAAGCTAGCAAAGCTTAATTAATTTAAGAAGGCTAGTGCCTTAAATTAAAAAATAAATCAGTTTGCAATTTATTTTTTTAGTCACACCAAGCGTGACACTATAGTAGGTATATATATGTACATTGTACATAATATAGGGGTACGGGCTATGGTAGGATTCTTCATATACTTTTACTTTCTTAGATTTCCATACTATCCACTTTGTTTAACCGACTTCAAAAAAAATTCAAAAACGGAGGAGGTTATATGTTCCGTTGTATGTATTTTTTTTTTTTTTTTTTTATTTATGTTCACCGATTACTCCGCCGTCTGTGGGCCGATTTCAAAAATTTTTCTTTTGATTGGTAGGGTATAGTTCCGAGGTGGTCCCATTGTCACCAAGTCAGGATCTGATGATGGGATCCCAGGGAAATCGAAGGCAACTCTCAAAATTTACAGGCACCTATTATGTTTTTGATATATTTTCTAAACCCGATAAAGCTTTTACGTATGAAAATCATCATCTCATGTGGATGAGCTGATGATGGAAGGTAAAATTCCTCAACAGTTGTTTTTTATGTGTTTTCACCGATTTCTCCGTGAATTGTGGGCCGATTTTAAAAATTTCTTTTTTGTTCGGTAGGGTATACATTCAAGATGTTCTCATTGTCACCAAGTCAGCATCTGATGATGGGATCCTAGAGAAATCGAGGGCAACCCTTAAATTTTATCGGCACTGATTACCTTTTTCATATATTTTCTAAAGCTGTTCAAGAATTTGTGATGATGTAAGGGATATATCCTCAACGGTTAGGAGTTGAAAGAAAATTCTTTTAAAATTATACGTAGTTATGAACTGATAGTCGTATTCCTTCAGGATATTAGGTGGATTGATAATAGAAGGTAAATCTTATTAACGTCTACGAGTTACGTGGAAAAATAGACGTGGACAAATCTCGATTGACTATTGTCGTTCATTTCAAAACGTCGCTGACTTATTGGAGCAGTAGTTTAGTTAGCCTTCCAATATCTTATTTAAACATAATAATTTCCACAAAAAAATTTAAAATAAATTATTTTTTAACAAAAATGAAAACCGACTTCAAAACGCTACAAATCGAAACTAAAAAGAAAAAAAAATAATTTTAATTACTTAGTTATTGTTGGAGTCGGTGCCAGCCAAAGCAAAATAATCTTAATACAATTTAATTAATGTATCAATTTGTAAATATAATCAAAATATCCGTTCGAAAGGTTATTGCAAAGGCAGGATAAAACTGTCCTTCTTGGCTGGCACCGACTCCAACAATAACTAAGTAATTAAAATTATTTTTTTTTCTTTTTAGTTTCGATTTGTAGCGTTTTGAAGTCGGTTTTCATTTTTGTTAAAAAATAATTGTAATTCATCTCTACAAGTACAGGGCTTTGGACGTACCTTGTGCTTATAGATATAATGTTCCTCGCATACATACGTAGATATTGCCTGATAAATTTAATTATGGAATTTAGTTATGGATATTGATAGTGATAGTTACTTATAAATAACAGCTGGTGTAAAAAACTCATTCATCTCTACAAGTACAGGGCTTTGGACGTACCTTGTGCTTATAGATATAATGTTACTCGCATACATACGTAGCTATTGCCTGATAAATTTAATTATGGAATTTAGTTATGGATATTGATAGTGATAGTTACTTATAAATAACAGCTGGTGTAAAAAACTCATTCATCTCTACAAGTACAGGGCTTTGGACGTACCTTGTGCTTATAGATATAATGTTACTCGCATACATACGTAGCTATTGCCTGATAAATTTAATTATGGAATTTAGTTATGGATATTGATAGTGATAGTTACTTATAAATAACAGCTGGTGTAAAAAACTCATTACCAATACGCTTTATTGTAAGTGAATGTACTCTTAACATTCACTTAGAATATATAATTTTCAATATATAAATAATGTCCTAGAGTAGAGCTTGATTTTATACTAAAATTTGAACTAAAGCAATATTTAAAGAAAATAAACACTTACATTACGATTTCAAAAGATATACCTACTTCCTGGTTACAATGAAAATACTTGCAGCTAGAAATGGTGGTACATATTGAACATTTTAATGCATAGTTTACATTAAAATGAAAAGTTTGATACTTTAAATGGAAATATGCAGAGTGTAGGGTAAACTACCCAATAGTCAGCCCTGCTCCAGTACTCAGCCTTTTCTTGCTTTAAACGTATAGGAATAACGTTATAATTCATTTAAACCAATTATGTTATAACTAACCCATCCAGTGACTCAACCTTAGCAAATTAAAAATGCAAAAGTTAGTATGCCTATTCAAGATAAAGAGAAATTTGAGTTTATTTCGACGAAGTCAGCGGGCAAGGAAGCGAGCGTGGCATCCGCCATTTTTTACAAACGGTCAGTGTTTTCAAAACAGGTCATAATTTCTCTATTTTATGAATGATTTGCAAATAATATGTAATGTATGTGACTAATACATAAATTCTTATTATTAAATAACGACTACTGGATTGCTGTTTTTGATGATTTTAGAGAAGTCGGCCGCCCCCGGCTGACTGGTTTTCAGCAAAATTTTTAGGTTTGATTGTGTTTAGTATCAATAAATAACCCTTTTAAAAAAATTGTGAAGGAACGTTTGTGTACTAAAGGCTATTATTCGATTAACGACTTTTTAGAAGACAGTACGCCTTGGGAATGATGTGATCGCCGCCAGGCTATTTCAAAATATAGAATTATTGTTAATCTACAATTTAATTTAAAAAAAAAAGAGTGAGAATACGATAAAAAAGAAAAAAAAATTAGTCCCGCTGAGTTTCTTTCGCCAGTTCTTCTCAGGTCAGAGGTTTCTTCTTTCCGAACTGGTGGTAGACTCATGACGTTCAGTAAGAAATTGTAACAATTTTTATGCTGAATAAAATATTTTGATTTGATTTGATTTGATTTAATAACTTTATGTTTTAGCCTAACATGTCATACCAAATTTTACCAAAACCCCAGTAGTCAGCCCACCTTAACAGTCGCGAAATGTGGCTGAGCACTTGCAGTTAAAAATCTAGTGGTCAACCTTGAGTTATGTATTTCTAAAAGTTTTTTATTCAGCTTTTATACTTTAATTACAATGATTTTTAATGTTATACCTAATCGTATCATTAATTATCAGATTATAATCTTGTTTCTTTCTATGCTAAATAACATAAACTTACATAAAGTTTAGATGTTAACGAAGATAGAGAGATACGAACGGCAAGATAATTATTATATAGGTATATACAGTGATGTCTTAAGTCTATTCGGCGCCGGGGTGCGGGCCTCAGACTGCGCCCTCCATTTTAATTAAATCATTTATTTTTATATCATATTATTTATCATATCATTATATTTTGGATTCTATAGTACTTATAATAGCTAAGTTAGTCAGTCTGTCTTGGGTTACATTTGACCGAAGATAATTTTTTATTAATTTCAATTTTGAAAAGGATCGTTCACCTACAGCAGACGCCCCCGGGCGCTCCGCGCCCGGGTGCACCGCACCCCTTGCACCCCCGGGTAAAGAGGGCCCTGGTGAGGACATCATGTCATTATGGCGACACGACGTACCGCGTTAAAGTTATATCTTACAAGTATTTCAAAATATAAATAGTCTTTGAGTTCTGAAAAAGTGCTTATATTTACCATCGTTAAGATTCTACATAAATATATTATAAATCGATTTATGTATTTTATCGACTGTGTTTAAGCACTAGAAGTAGAATGAATTTTTATGTATTTTGTATCTGTATGTATAATAATGAATTAAAATCTTTGTGTGCGTATGCTTCAATTGGTGGTGAACGATGTTTTATGCATTTGTATTTTATGTCAGGTCCATGGCTTATTCGTTCATGGTTTAAATTAACACCGTTTATGTTTATTGAAATCATTGGCTTCTGTGAAATTATATTATTATGATTAATCATTTTAACTGACATTACTTCACTAGATACTGAACGACACTGTCATATTTAGGTGAATTTTTCTCATTTAAGTTGTTAACGGAGCAGGTTTTAACCAAATTGTCATTTTTATTTTCTACTTTTTCGTTTATTGTACCAATAGGATTTTCTGACATCGTAGTTGCGCCTACTTGAGAAACTCCAAACATGGAATGTTTTGTCAATCTGTTGCTCGAAGACTTAAGATTGTACTGATTAGGTTCCGATCGTTATTCGTTTCTTTTACATGTTGAACCCACGTGGCCGAATTAATTGCATTTGAAACATTTGAGCCCTTTATCTTTATGTGGGCAATGTAACGAAGCATGACCCACCGCGCCGCAACCATAACACCTTATCCGTGGCACGTTTTGAGATACCTTGTTCTTTTCTGCTATTTTTGTTTTAATGCTTATCATCTCGTAGATCCTCAATTTTTCTTTAAATTCATTATAACTGTTGACACCGTATAACATCATTTTATTTATTTCTGTGTCCTCAATTCCTTTAATGATATATTGAATAACTACACTTTCTTCCATTTTTCCCCGGTTACCGAGTTCCTTCATAACAAACATGTAATTTATGCAGCTTTCATCATGCCGTTTCTTCCTCGCGCACATGATTTCATGAATTGCCTTTGCATCTAGCCGGTCGGGAAATTCCTTAATTAATGCGGACTTTAACTCATCCCAGCTTTTAAATGGCCGCTCGGATTTTATTCATAGCGCCGCGGTTCCTCTAAGGGATCTTCTTGCAAATAACAACGTCTGTAGAGGAGACCACGCGAAAATCTCCGCATTAGCCTCCATGTCATCGATCCATTTTTCAATCGAGTGAGTCACATCCTCACCACTAAAATATGCGACTAGTTCCGCAGTCATGTGCAGCATCATCATCATCATCATCATCATCAGCCCTTTTTAACGTCTTACTGCTGGGCACGGGCCTCCCTCAGTACGAGGGGGATCAGGCCATAGTCCACCGCGCTGGCCTAATGCGAGTTGGCGGACTTCACATGCCTTTCGAAAACTTGTTAGGTTTTCTCAGACATGCAGGTTTCCTCACGATGTTTTTCTTCACCGTAGGTTCTAGGTCACTTTTTCTCAAATCCCGGACGAATCCCCGATTTGTAGGATCATAAAAATAGTAAATAAAACCACTTTGTTAGAACTCACTGAATTATTTATATTTTAAAATATAAGATACTATATTACGCGTTACGTCGTGTCGCCATAATGACAGCACGTTCTCATTTCTTCCTCCTCCATTATTTAATAATAATTTAAATTTAATTTAAATGTCTACATAATTATTTTGCTATGAATTTACCTACAATTTACCCCACATTTTTTGACCAGTAGAAATACAAATTCCTGTCAACACTCTCCCGTACGTCATTTCGGAACATTTTCATTATTTATGCCAAACAACTTAAAAATTATTTCAGAATAATCAAAAAAAATATAGTCTTGTGTGTACTTACATGTGAAACGATATTCCATCAGACTTTTTGTTCACTTTTGAATTGTTTTTGCACCATTTAATTACACAGGACGGCATTTTTAGGCAAGCTTATTGCATGACGACCCGTAAGACACTAACGAAAATGAGCATGGTTTCGTGCATATGTGTGCTGTGTTTACATGAAGGAGCATGGTTTTGTGGCTTCACTAATTATGTAGGCGGTGCGTTATCTACCTTTTTTTACTCGCTCTGAGCTATTCACGCATTCTATTCTTAAAATCCTCACATTCATCGCCTTTTATTCTTACATGCATACTCCTTTTACAAATCCCACATATATATTATTTCGCAAACTTGCTCATAGATCTAACAGCTTAATGATTTCCCCTAAGACCTGACGATCTTGTGAATACTGTTTTTTATATTATGATAGACGGTGGTAGGTTTAATCTTTTTATTAGGAGAAAACCTTACTAGAAATGATTACAATCATTTTTAGAATAAACCATTGTCTTTGTGCTGTATTGCTAAGAGAATCTGATGCGTTATTTTAAGGAAGTGCAATAAATACAAAAGTAAGTATTAGAAAGTTGTTTATTTCAATATTTGTATGTTTACATCTACTGAAGCGATGTATCTGTTAAAAAACTAAATTTTGATGAATATATAGTTATCTCATAATATATAATAGATAGATAAAAAATGAGGAAAAAGAAGAATCTTTTTGAAAGAGTCTTTTTTATCAGAGCAAAACTACAGACGAAAATTTATTAGCAGTGGAGTACACAAAGATAATAATGTACATGGAGTATATTATGAAGTAACAAAGTTAAAGTTTCAGTTAAAAGGCTGACTACTGTGTACTTTACCCTATGTAGGTGTGTTGACAGTGACAGTTGAATCCAAGTGGGATTAAACCTCTCGTTGGCGAAATAATTTGTGCTCAACTGGCACGCTTTGAAGCCATTAACAAGAGAATTGAATTGAATTAAACCTCTCGTCTGCTTTGTCAAGGACTGACAACGGTACGCAGACAGAGGGAAGGCGATCGTTTCAATTTCTGGCAAAATTAAAGCATAGTAAATCTAAAAATTAAATAAAACACTTCTTTACATTATTATTTTATTTTGTCATGAATTTTCTTATGGGGCGCCGCGCCTTTACTCATTTCTTGGTTTTTTCGTTGGGCTCTCAGGATTGGGCTCGATGGCATTACAATATACTGCATTTAATTTATTTATGTCCCAGGAATAAAGATTTATTCTTTGACCAATGTAAGGTGAGGAGCTCTAAAATTAAATCAATAGTAAAATTATTGAAACCGAAATTTGAAGGCAAAAATGTGAATACGAACCTGTAATGGTACAATTGTTTCTTGCATATTTTTACTAAAAGCTGTTTTGGGGTAGTGCATGATACTGAAATATTCGTATTCTAATACGTCTCTTCCACCCAAATTTATATCACGTTCTACGTACTTCTTAAATTCATTTTCATTACCTACAAAACAAAATTACAGATATATCTACTCTCAATTATTTTAATCATTGAATTCATTGATCATTTTACTATTTCTAGGAAATAGTATTTTTTCCATTTCCAACTAAAAGATAACAAAATTCTTAGATATTATGTATTACTGGAGTTATACAATTTAACTGTGTGTAATGAGTAGATTTCTCTGAAATATATTTTTCTACAGTAAAGAGAAGTAAACAGCAGCTATCACTATACCAAACGTCAAAATCTATCTTGTGGTTTTGTCGTTACAGACAGACAGATTCGACTTCTGTACCGTACCGATGCACTTTAACCGATGACATTTCAAAGATGCCACAGATAAAATAGCGAATGTTAAATATTAACTCATTTTCTCTTATTCCATAAGGAGTTCTATCAATTATCTCCGAATTTTATCATGAGAAAAATATTATTTACGTATGAGGTCTTCGTTCGATTAAGTACAACATACACCTAACGAAACGAAATGTAAACTTACCCTCTTCTATATTTTGCCATTGAATTTTAACGTAATTGTCTCGATCCATCCTGGCATGTGTATGAAAAAATCCAAGAGCATGAAACAGTTCATGTGCAATTGCTCCTAACATAAAGCAACCACTTCCAACGGAATGCGTCCTATCTAAATTAACAATTTGTTCGCCACCCCGTCTTCCAATTGCCGCGAAACATCCACTATATTGGCCCTATAAGAAATGGCTCTGTATCAAATTTGTGATTGTATTACATCTAGGCATCTTATGGCCATCTCTCTGCCGCCCATTACGACTTTAATTTTTATTTAACAACTAGAGATTCAACCTCGCTTCACTCGTGTTTGTCCATAGGTACTACACTTTAACAAGTAGTATTATATTTCTCAAAAATAAGATATTTTCCCGTGAAAAGGTAAGGTAAGGTACACGTAAGTTCTTATATGTTGAACCGGATAACTAGCTATCATCATACATCTCATCGAAAACTTATCTAGTGTTTGTCTCGTCATGCGGTAACAGACAGACAGACTAAAAAATATAATATCAAAAATAAATTGTATCAATAATAATAGCTACTTCAACAAGATTTTCCAAAAACAAATACTATACAGATTCGACCCAGTTAGAATTTATTTTCGACTTTATAATATTATCTCAGTTTTTTAGCTGGTATATCTGCATATACGGGTCTTAACCAAGTACATGCAGAGTGTGTCTTTTATGATTATTCTGTTTGAGTATGATGTTATTCATCTATTTGCAAAAATTTTCGAACTAATCTGCAAGTGTTAAGTATGGCTGCTTTTTGTAGTGTTATATAGGTTGTATTTTTTTAATTCCAAGATTTTATTACTGCTGTGTAGATTGGGATGATACCAGTTGTAGAGAGAACGATAGGCACAATGAAAACTGTATTCTGTTTCCATATTCGGGCAACTTCTTCTTTAAGCTCTAGATATTTATTTGTCTTTTCTGTAAATGATTTTTGGAGGTTGTGTGTATTTGGTACTGAAATATCTATTAGGTAAGTTATCTTATCTATTTTGTTTTGTAGTATTATGTCCGGTCTATTAAAATGTATAGTTTTATCTGTAAGTATGGCACGGTCGTAATACAATAATATGTGAGGCATTTTCTAATATTGTTTGAGGTTGGTATTTATAGTATGGGGTATTGGTATCCGGTATGAGTCCATATTTTATTGCGAGTTGTTGATGAATGATATTGCTAATTTGATTATGTCTATGTGTATAAACAGAATGTGTTAGGCTAGAGCATGCTCCAGTAATATGTTGGGTGGTTTCTGGCTGAGTATGGCATTAACGGCATTTGTCATTGGTGATTGTTGTGTTTTTAATGATGTATTTTCTATAATTTTTAGTGTTAATTATTTGATTCTGTATAGCTATGATTAATCCTTCGGTTTCTGGGAATAAATTACCTATTTTAAGCCATTTGTTAGCTATGGGATCAACATGGGCTTGTTCCAAATCGTAAAGGATGTCTTCCGTGTCTTTTCTCTTCCAGTTTTCTATTTTCTGTTTTTGTGGGTCTTTGCTTAAAGTATTATCTAAATGATCTATTTCTTCTACATTTAATGGTGTGTAGTTATGGTCGTTTTCTGTTATAATTTTATGTAAAGTACTAGTATTTGCCTTTGTTTTATAGAATTGCTGCAATTTATATATTTGCTTCTGCCAAAGGTAGTGAATGTCTATAAGCCCCCTTCCCCCATCTTGTCTTTTGATATGTATTATCTCTATAGCAGATTTAGGGTGTATGTACATATGTGTGGTTATAATACCAAAAGAGTAAGTTAAAATGGGGATGGCGTAAGTATTAATTCCTTTAATGAGATGTTTTGCTGATAGCTGAGTTTTGCAAATAAGTTGTGTTCAACTTTTAATTAGAATTTATTATTATTATTATTAAATTATTATCATACATTTTTGAAAGACAAAATCTAAGTAGCATTAGCTGCGACTCTACCCGCGTTCTAAAGTTCGGCAACCAAAATCTTAGATTTAACATACCGTGTGATGTTTTATTTGGTATAAATCACATATCTCTCAAAAATAAGATATTCTCCAGCTGTAAAAAGAATCCTATATGTTGACCCGAACAACCAGCATATCATACCAAATTTCATCGAAATCTATGAGAAATATTTGTAAATTTGTACATACGCCTATAACAATCACATCTCTCGCTTTACTTATTGACGCATCATTAAAAACTAAACAAGTGTTGTTTGTTATAATATGTAAAGCCTTCTTTATTTCTGCCACTTGAGACGAATCTGTAAAATAAAGATATTCTGTAGTTTAAAAAGAAAAAAACTAATTCTACGAAGACATCAATTTTAAAAGTTGAGTTTAGTACCGTACCAATACAAGTCTTAATAAGATCCTACATATGTTTTACAATCCATACACTAAGGAGTCGCCTTTGATGTTGTACGACACCGTCGCCGAGTAACGCTATCGCAGGTATTAAGTATAGTCAAGTTGGTCATGGGGCGGAAACATACACAAGAATTTTCTATTTTAGATGGTTCTGTTTGGACACAGTGCCAGTGGGTCAAACTTATGTAAGTACATACACGAACATAAATAAATCTCTGGTGACTGACATTTAACTTTCATGCTTTTCGTCGCCTACAGGTTCGATGTCGATTTCGTATCGACAAAGATATATTGATAACCTCGTTTTGAGCATTATTAATTGTTGCAAAAATTTTTGTACAGTAGTAACTTTTATTCAATTTTACTAAAATGATCAAAGACAACCTCAAATTATTATCATTAACAGTAAAATGCGCACGATTTAACAATAAAATTCTTTGTAATTTCTTTTCAATTCATGAAAGGCTAAACTTTATTTATTTATTTACTATTTTACAAATACAAAATATTCATTACAAAGTTCTAAGCCTTCCATGTTGAACAATATTATTATTTAAACAAAAGCATAAATGTTGATAAGATTGCGTTGACGTCTTTATTTACGAAGTATAAGTAAGTAAGTTAGTACTTGTTTTCAGTTTCATATTATTAAATTTAATTAATAATGTTTGAGTTTGGAGGAAACATGAGCATGGTCGCAAACAATTTTACATGATACCTACTGTTACGGAAATTAATAGCGTCTCTTGCATTACAGATGTTTTAATTCTTTTATATTAATTTCAAGCTATTACTGACACGCGTAGTTTGTACACAGCACTAGTTTTTGGTCTCTGAGCACTATAAAGCCTATTATACTAAGCAGTATTAAATATCACGTGTATCTGTAGGTACTAAATATCACGTGGTGTAATAAAATTTAGCACGCTTAGTACACATTGGCTTCTTCAAAAGAAGAGGAAGGGATTTTTAATGTTAGTGATGTGTACCGTGACAGGCCATATTTATGGCGGAAAAGTCAAAAAAAAAATTATTAATAAGTATTATTTTTGCGGTGTTTTGAAAATCTTGCTATAAAGGCGCGACAACCAGCAATTGCAAATAAGTAACCATTCAGTATTCAGGGCGATGTAATGGCGAGCTTGTCTATCTTGACTCTGAGACAGTTCTAATAAGACTGTCTTGAGACTGCATAGTGTAATAGCATAGTGTACCCTTATACTCAAAGTGCTGTTATGATGGGTTCCCCACTCTATTACGTTTGATATAAAATTATTATATTATATCGTCGGCGTGGGTAAAAAAATAAATAACTCAAATTTTCTAGGACAAAAGAATCACTGCATATAGTACAAATTAAGTGCTGGTTTGTACCTAATTATAACTGGATACGTAATTGTGTTTATCTTCGTAACGTTTAACGTTGGATATTAAAAAAATAAACAGAAAAGAAACCCTAAGCAAAAGATAACAGCGGATCTATCGATACTATTACACTAATAATAATAATATTATAAAGATATAAGATAATGAATAGATTTGTATTTTTTGTATGTAACGAATAACGAATAAACTCAAGAACTATAACTGAACCGATTTCAAAGATTATTTTGCCATTAGAAACCTAGATTATCACTGAGTATATTTATTACTATGGGAGCCCACTGCTTCGCTCGCCCTAGATCTAGGGACTAACGCGAGCGAAGCGATGGTGAGTCGCTAGTCTCAACTCTTAATAATATATTTGTTTTTAATTAGAATTAAGAATATAAAGTACTTACCAAAATCACCATATCTAATTTCGTAATCGATCGGTCTAGTAGGATCCCACAAATGCGCTAAGTTAGTTGCTACAGCGCGTCCGGTCTTACCAACGATAGCAGCAATTTTTTGTCTTTGATCTTTACCAAGAATTATATCACCCTCGAATTTGCCACTCTTCACCCAAGCATATTCTTCTGCAGGTACTTTCAGATCTATATTATCAGTTAGATATAGAAAAGACATGTTTAAGCACTTAGCAGTAACTACCTACTGGTTACTTTTAAACCGTAATTTAATTATTTATGTAATTGTATATTTCCTCGATTTTTTAAGGTTTTCTGTTAATATATTCCCAATATGAGCCTACTGCCTAGAGTCAGAAAGTGTTGCATGAAATATCTCCTATTGTATGTAACATCCTCGATAAGACTTTAAACTGCCGTACATTTAGTTACGCTAAATTTATAATGCCATCTCTGGGCTACGGGGGTGATAACTCTCGAAAAGGCTACAATTGAACAGTCGGCATCAGTGCAGGATGACGACTTAGGGTGGCAGCGGAGGAACGTCTAGACATCAACGGCGGCACCCGAAGACCTAGTGCAATGGTCTACTGCACTTCCACCAACCCGCATTAGACAAGCGTGGTGGGATATTTTGTCTAAGCCTCTACTCTTCGTGACACTCATAAAAAAGAATGCGCCCCAAGTACCCGGCACCGGTTTCAGTGGAGCCGATGCTGATGCTGACAGTAGACAGAATCTTCCTCTATCCCTTAAGAGAAAACTCATGGACGTGTGCATTTTCCCTATCCTTACCTATGGTTCTCAAACCTGGACTCTAACAGGTCAACAAAGATCCGCACTTCAGGTTTGCCAAAGAGCAATGGAACGGAGTATACTAGGTATTAAAATAACTGACCGTATTAAAAATACGATAACCCGTTCCAGAACTCAAATTACGGATGTCACTCGCAAAGCTGCCATGCTGAAGTGGGACTGGGCTGGTCACATCATCCGTATGCCCGATATTTTTTGGGCCAAACAGACTACTCTTTGGATCCCCCAACACAGCAGACGACCGCGTGGTAGGCCAAGACGAAAATAGCGAGATGAGTTAGACTCCTTTCAGAGAGACTGGTTTTCTAAGGCATAAGATGAGGGACCAGTGGAAAAAGAGTAGAGAGGCCTTTGCCCTACAGTGAGACACTACAGGCTAATAATAATAATAATAATAATGTAACACTATCAATTTTATGCCTGACTTGCATTTCTCGCGCCTCCGCCCTCGTTCTTAACACCGGAAACCACGTTCTTAAATTTCACGTACATTGTGATGTTCTTTAGCCTGTTTGTAACGGTTAGTTGAGATTTTTCAGAAATGAGATGTTTGCCAGATGTAAAAAGTATCCTATATGTTGACCAATGGAGTATTTAATTTTTGAAAAGTATCTCAATTACATTCTGTAGTGCTAATAAACCACTTTAAAAAATTACCAGATTTTTATTCGTTCGATAAGTATCATAAAAATGCATTAAAATTTTTACATTTTCAAATTTCGCGCCTATTTGAACGAAAACGCCGAAAACAGTGAACGTCATTATTACTCTGTGGTCATGACATCGTGATATCTAAATGTAAACAAATGCGCTGATAATTTGAAATTGATATAATTGTTTATTATTTAAAAATGAATTATTATTCTACTTATCGTTGGTGTGATGTTCCCGAATGCAAGAATACTAGTGTAAAAACACCGAAAAAATTATGGATTCATGTGCCAACTGATATAAATATGACTTAGTTCAAATTTGCGAAAAGGGATCCCGAAGTTTTATGTAATTTGCCGACCATCAAAGAGCTTATTCTTGGCAAATTTGTGTTGTCTCCCTTTACGAAACCGTCTTCTATGGTACTAAATAATGAAAATGACGTTGTTTACGAAAATAATAAAACTACCTACAAAAGTAAATACACTGATCAGTAATCAACACAGAAACTTTTTTGTGTACAGGACAGTATGACGTCATAACGCGGCGGCTACTATTTCGTGCTGTTCAAAAACAGATAAAAAATACTGAAAATTTTGAATTTCATTTTAAAATTTATTTTGTTATTTTATGAAATAAAACTAACATTTCCCGACTGCTTTTTACCTAAGCTATCTCAATAATAGGTTTTTAGATTGTTTTTCATATGGAGTAAAATACCCTATTATCATCATACCAAATTTACTTACTCACAGACAGACAAAAATTCTAAAAACTATAGTTTTGGCCTCTGTATCGATAATAATCACTATTCCATTACGATTATCCAAAAAATATCCAATGTACAGATTCGACTAAGTTAGAATTTTATTATAATGTATTCGTATTTAAATGTATCTAAGATCTATATTATGTAAATTTCACACCGATCGTGTCGAATTGTCTTCCTCGTCTCAAGTAATGGAAATAACGTAATATACACTTGCATTTGCGTGCATACTTTTCCATTAACATGAATGAATAACATAGAGGATTAAGCCAGGCTTATGTATTTTCTAACCAGATAACTATAAAGTACTTACACAATTTTGAAGGAAAATATTTTGGCGTTAACACAATAAAATTGTTTTTCAAAATCAATATACCTATAAAAAGTAAAATTATTAAAACAAATAATAATGTCATTACTTTTGTCAATGTTTTCAATTGCTGCTTTCTTTTCAAGAAATTTACTAAATTCTTCAATTTCTTTAGGTGATAAAGGTTTTATCCCTGGATTCCTCGACGCATGCTGCGCTATGCTACTCGTAACAGCAAATAAAGCGACAAAGACTTCCAACAACATTATTGTATTCCTTAAAAATATAAATGATGTAAAACTATGACATATTTGATTACTCTATAGATAATCTACATACATACATACATACATACATAGATACACATACACATACATACATTAATAATGTTGACAAATACATTTTAAGCATGCATGCATGATCCAGCATACATACAGCCTACAGTTATGTGGAACTCACGGGCAATAGCAGTAATACCCACTAAAATCTAACGGAGCCTCCCGAGTCTTAATGTAGCGTCGCAGGTTCGCTTACGCATTTAACTCTACTTTAAAAAAATGTTTACGGGAACAAAAGATTCGTGTATTCTCTACGATAATGATTTCAATAACTTATACCCTAAAGTGCACAGTTTCCGAGATACCATCCAAAATTATTTTTTAAGATGGCGCCTGAAGCTCCACCGGAATATGTCAACATTTTGTGAGTTTATACTCAGAAACAAAAAATATTGAATTGGAAATTTATTGCGGGATTAAATACTATTTTTACTGACCGTTAAGCAGGGTAGGTTAAAGGCAGCAAATAAATTCAGACACAATAGTACTTACTCACTTTATCAGAACGGTATCAGTATTACTCGTACCTACATCTAATTCAGATGAAAAAATCACAAAAGTAAAACAGAAATGAAATGCAACTCGAAGACTTCATTCTTTTTATTATATTTTTTCTTACACGGTTGATTAAATCTAAATTAAAATAAAAAAAATAATACTCTGCATACTTTACATCTTACGCTATGTAACTAATAGATTCACTTTCAATTTTCTCACAGTACATTTTATTAAGCTTCAGTATATCGTTTTCTGATAAACCATTTCTTTGTCCAATGGTTACATTTTCCTGTAAAAATAAAAATTGATTTTTTCGTCGCCATGACAAGCTAGCAACGCTTAATTCATTTAAGAAGGCTAGTGCTTTAAAAAATAAATCAATTTGCAATTTATTTTTTTTAGTCACACCAAGTGTGACACTATAGTAGGTATACATATGTTTATAATATAGAGGTACAGGCTATGGTAGGATTCTTTATATACTTTTACTTTCTAGATTTCCATAATATCCACTTTGCTGTAATTCATCTCTAAAGGGCTTTGGACGTACCGAGTGTTTATAAATATGATGTTCCTCACACAAGTACATGGATATTGCCTGGTAAATTTAATTATTGAATTTAGTTATGGATATAGACAGTGGTAGTTATTTATAAATAACAGCTGTTGTAAGAAACTCATTACCAACAGTCAACACGCTATATTGTAAGTGAATGTACTCTTAACATTCACTTAGAATAGCGCTTAACTTATCGAATCAATTAAGTAATTAGGTTTATAATTAGGTATATTAATTAGCTATATTAATTAGCACTCTCTCACAGAAGACCGGCGTAAAGTAGCAGCTATGCTATCGCGTTTCGTCCGGTGAGTGAGAGTCCGGGAAGCCCATTCTCCTTCCCTCCTCCCTCTCTCTCCCTCACTCCCTAGACCTCCCTCCCTCCCTCTTCCCTTCATCCTCCGTCTTCGTTCCCCCTCCCTCTTCCCTCCCTCGCTTCCCTGAAAGGCCGGCAACGCATCTGCAAGCCTGGCTTGTGAGCCTCCTGCCCGTTTGCCCCCTTTTTACCATAAAAAAACGACACGTTTGGCTCAGTGGGTAGTGAGCCTTCTGCGCCAGCGGTCGCGGGTTCGAGTCCCGCTGGGGGCATTCATTTGTTAAGGACGAATGTTTGTATTCCAGTCATGGGAGTTAATATTAATATTATGTATGTATTTAAAAAAATATATATTATGTAGTATATCAACTATCTGGTATCCGTAACACAAGCCTCGTTGCTTACCACGGAACTAGATAGCGCTGTGTGTAATAATGTCCCAACATATTTAATGTCCCAACAACGTAATATTGTATCACATAAAAGTAACTTTTATTATACAAAATGTACGTGTCTCGGTGGTCGAGTTCCTTAGGCCGCAGATCTGGCTGTCATAGATTCAAGTCTCACCCAAGTCAATTCAGGTCAATTTTCATTACAGAGTTTTTCGGTATTTTTTATGATTTTCTCGGAGTACGTAAAGCCGTCGGTCCTACGCTTTGACTCACTGGTCATAATCGGAATTTGAAAGTAAAACAGAGAGAGCACTTGTTGTGTAAACTAATATTTTGTTTTCAAAAATATCTTTACCTGCAAGGGAATAATCGTTTTGTTTCCATTTTTGGAAAATGCTGTCTTTGGATAGTGCATCACGCTGCCATAATCATAAGGCACGCCGAAATCGGTTATAGTATCAACAGTATACTTTGCAAAATTATGCTCCTTGCCTTAAAAACAGTAAGGTTTATTATCATAGATATTATATATTAATAAAATATTAAAGCATTTACAAAAGCTTTCTTTTACAAAGTCGATATTAAGTATTGTAAAATTCACTTTTGACATATTGGACCTATAGGGTATACCTGGACTTATGTTTTCCCATACAATTTCAACGAAATCATCTCTATCAAATGTACTTTGCATATGATGAAAACCGAGGGTGTGAAGCATCTCGTGCACAACTGTTCCGTGTTTGAAACATCTCTTAGAAAGATTTAGTACTTGGCGTTCTTCTTCGCCTTCCTCGCCATCATCATGTTCTTCGGTGTTAAATCCTACACTTGAAAAGCATCCATTTGCTGACCCCTGTATTTAATGAAGTATTCGTAAAACTGTCTAACGTTAAAAGTAGAATGATGCCTAAAAAAAGCATCACTATCCACGTCGCGGCTTCATTACTATCGTAATAATTCATATATAACTTTATTACTACACGATAAAATTGCAACTTTATTTTGTATGTCGTCAGAATTTTATGTACAATCGCTTTAGTGTATGTAATGTTTCTAATCGTTATAACAGTAAGAAGTAGGTTAAAATCGATTTCCTTAATTTGTCTACATTACGCAGCTGTTTGTTTGTTACCTAGCAGCTATTAAAACCATCATAAAATCGTTGATTTCAAATTATAGCCTAGGTGGGCTCACTAACTTGTAAGAAAGTTATCTGTCAACTTTCAATATGTAAATAATGTCCCAGACTCGGAGCTTGATTTTATATAAAACTTGAACTAAAGCAATATTTAAAAAAAATAAACATTTACTTACATTACGATCTCAAATGATTTTAGAAATTATCAGGTTTATATTGCCCTAGTCTTTAGAAATGTACATAGCATGTACTATATGTATGTAAGTATATAAATGTAATTAACATAGTTATATCTACTCCCCATATTCAAAATCAAATGAAATGCCTTAGCAAAAATTCAGTTTATTAAATTAATAATTAAGTTTTAAAATTACGGTACTTGTGGAGGTTAGTCGTTTTATAAATGTTATATTTGTATGCTTATATAATATCGAATTCATTAAGCTACAATTCGTATCGAGAAATTGTTTAATTATAAAATTATACAAATTTACACTTTATTTATGTTAATTTAATACTACATTTAAGTATGCCTGCGCATATAAAGAAATGGAAATTGAATATTAAATTCTCAGGAAAAATATTAAAATGATGAATAAATTTGAAATAAAATAAATAGCGGCTGTGGTAGTGCAGGTAATTGGTAACGTATAGGAAACCGAGTGAAGTGGGTTCGATATCAGGTCTCGCACCTCTGATATTGTAAGTGTGCTAATGCATTTCTAGCATGGTTATCATTTGTCCTACGGTGAAAGAAAATATTATAAAAGAACTTGCATATCTGAGAAAACTTTTAAACTTATAATTGCCTATAGGTAATAATTTTAACAAACTATACCTGTATCATAACCGCGTGTTCATCTTTTTCCTTCTTACGAAATTGAAGGCAAGATTTATTAGCTATGTCATTCATCGCTTCCTCGATCATCTTTACTTCTTTTTCATCTGCAAAAATGTTTGCAATTATCAGTTAAAGGACTGATTGATTATCTAAATAAACGTTTAAGACAATTGACAAGTATCGTTTTCACAAGGTCTAAAACTTAAAAGTACGAGTACCTACTTGTAAATACTGATACGCGTTTACTAGATATTAATGTGGTTGGAATACTAATATGAGGTGTATATGTATTGTATTCAGACCTTTTTAAAAAAGTCTCATTGCTGGGCGCAGGTCTCCCTTCAATATGAAGTAGATCGGGCCACAGTCCACCACGCTGGCAAAGTGCGTGTTGGCGGACTTCACATGTCTCTCGAAAACTTGCTAGGTTCTCTCAGAAATGAAGGAATCCTCAAGATGTATTACTTCACCGTAATACAAGAGATAATCATGTTAGAAATGATTCACACATGAAAATGTCAGAGGTACAAGAACCAACTTTGAATCCGCATCACTCGGTTTTCCAAGCGAGCCGGGCTACCACTGCATTTCAGCCTTGCCTTCCTCCTTCAAATTAGGTATAATTTAAACTAAATATTAAAATAAATATATATTAGGACAGCATCTGTAAAAAATGTAACTAACCAAAATCCTCTTCAACGATATGGTATACGACAGTACTATTAGGCCAGCGCTTAGTACTGTCTTTCAGTCCATTGCGTTCTATTTTCGCTTTCTCGATAGCTTGTTGTTGCATTGAAGTCAACACCATGTCGCCTTCGAAGTATTCTCCGAACTCTCCATCTGGTCTAGAATCTTAAAGAATTTATTGCAATATTAAACCTACTAGTAAGCTAGCTTTTCAGTATTTTAATAATATATGCCTTTCAATTGTTATTCTAGATATTTAACTACAGATTTCAAGTGTTAGCCTATTCGATTCAGTTACTATATTGCAGGTATGTATGTGCTATATATTTTGTGAATAACCATAGTTTACGAGTCTAGCCTACTAATCAAATTTTCAATACAGGTAAGAGAAAAGAGTAGGTACCTCAACGTTAAAGAATTACATTAGGTATGTAAATATTATTATTGAATTCGAATTCGATTAAATAATAATAACTACTGTCCTGTGTAAGATTGGGCGTAAGAGCAATAAGCATTGCCGTTAGGATCTACATGGTGCTACGCCTAGTTGCATTTCCTTGTGAATATTAAAAAGTAGGTATTTTTAATATAAAAAAAATTAAAACGTTATTATATTTACCATATAATTGATTTATAAGCGGTTTATCAATTTCATCGCCATTTCTATCATTGTTTGTTGGAGCCGAGGTAATTAAAACAGCTAAGACAAGAAGAAAACACACAGCTAAGGCAACCATAATTATCTACTACTACTTATACCTAAGTATACTAAACAAGACACACAACGACGTAACTCCTTTTAAATACCGTCGGTTCGTGAAAATATTACCTAATTAGATAACTAATCTAAAACAATGTTATCGTAATTAGGTAGGTACTTTGCTCTCTTTCGCCATAGTAGTTAACAGTTATCATGTAAGAACCCTGGAGTGTCAACAAGAGGATGTTGCCTCCATGCATATACATAAGTATTGATAAGCCTTTGTCATTTGTTTATTTAAACATATTTAAACAGCTCTTTATATTAGAGGAAATATGGATAAGTCCAGTGGATTTTTTGATTATATCCATTACATAAAAAAATATAATGAATTTTCTAAAAGCGGCTTACGGTAGAAGTTTACAGGTACCCCCCAATGTGCGTTCATGTAGCGAAACCAAGAAACACACTAGGATGCAAGTTACTTTAATGGGCAAGTTTCAAATAACCTATACCTACGTACAGTTCGCGTCACGTAAAAAGAACGCTGGAAGAAAGTGGTGGGGGGTGTGTTTGCGCATGGGGACATTCGCACACGAAATTACTAAGCATTTTCTTTTATTTTTAAACTAGCCTTTCGCTCGCGACGTATAATTGATTATTGGCAGGTACATTGAAAAATATATTAGATAGAATGTATTAAATAGAATTCTATTAATTAATAAAATTTGTTGGATTCAGTGTATAATGTATAATCTACTTACAAAAAATTTAATTAACTCATTTAATATATTTTTTAAAATTATTATGAGGCTCTATACTGTTTATAAAACAATATACGTCAAAAAAATATTTTTTGTCTATTTTTTATATAATATGTATAAAACCATTTCGTAATTAATAACTTTTGTGTGCGCGAGGGTATTTTGAACTGATGGACCAATACCGAGCCGGAAAGCATGCGGCGCGTGTCTCTACGTCCCACACCCCGAGTCTTACCACGAAATTGGCCTATAAATCGTCTCTGCGCAACTTGACAGCCAGCGTTCTTTTTACATGACGCGAATTATATGCATGTGGTTATATATTTTTCAAAATAAAAAAAAGGATTTCACAGGTAAAAAAATTATAACGAAAAACCGTTTACGCGAGGTTCGGGTACATCCGGTGCAGTTCTGATGTTATCGTCAAGTGCTGGCCGCGATACTTGTTTACATCACGGTGCTCGATAGAATCCAATAACTATTCATAATTTTTTCAAGCAGCAACAACTAACAAGGTATGTTTATTGTGTAGTTAAATATAAAAAAATTGAATTCAGATCTTATTTGACTGGAATATAAATAATAAAAAAGTATAAAGGTAAAATTATTAGTATGTTATTTGATAAGTTGTCATTTTGATATAAAGTAGGTACAGTTCGCATCACGTATACTTTGTCCATTTTATTAATGGTTTTTTGACAGCTCACGCCCACGAAGTTTCGTATTTAATGGTTAGCCATTAAAGTTAAAATGTCATACAAATAATATTTATTTATTTATTTATATATTTACGATTGTGCCACAGATTACAAATAATCGATATAAATCAATGCTAATATGTAAATAAGGTGTAATATGTTATTTAATCAGGAAGACAACAAAATTTTAAGGTTGAAACCAATAAATTAAGACATTAACATTATGTAAAGTTTTACTTTCTTCTTATTATAATCATACAAATAAAACAACTAAAATAGTTTAATTCCTTTTATTAAAATGATTCGTCACAATCATCATTTATATTAGATTTGTCCGATGAGGAGTCTTCAGTTATATTAATTATTAACTCTTGTGTGCATAAATTATCAAATGCAATGTCACGGTCCAAATCAGACATTATGATTCTCTTAGTTCTCTCTACCACACTTGATTTTTACGATAGTAATATTTATTTTCATATTAATAAATATACAAATAATTATTATTTTATATTAAAAAAATAAGAGATATCGATTATTACGTCCTTTTGACATCACTATAGCTTGTCACTCGGCGAGCTGTCAAAAAACCATTAACAAAATGGACAAACTATAAAAAGAACGCTGGGAGAAAGTGGTGGGGGGGGGGGTGTTTGCGCATGGGTACATTCGTACACGAAATTACTAAGCCATAGAGTATATTGCTACATATATAATTATTAAGCCTATTCTTTTATTTTTGAACAAACCTTTCGCTCGTGACGTATATTGGTTATTGGTAGGTACGTTGAAAAATATATTAGACAGAATGTCATTAAACAGAATTTTATAAATTAATAAAATATGTTTGATTCATTGCAGAATTTTTAATCTACTTACAAAAAATTAATTAAGTCGTTTTTATATATATTTGTTTATTGTTAACTGCATTATTATCACTCTCTCTTTATAAAACAATATGCGTCAAAAATATTATTTCTAGAGATGGGATACTCGTACTCGGCCGAATAACTCGGTTTTAATGCCGAGTATACTCGGTTTAAGTATTATACTCGGTTTAAACTCGCCATCCTCTTTTAACAAGTGGCGTTGCGCGCTAACTCAAAGAGAGTTAGACTTTATCTCGAATACCTTGAGTGTTTAACAGCTAGCAACTCTAATTTGCGGCCATTTGTTCATAGGCAGCGATATATCATCGTATTTTTAAAAAAAAAAATAGCTTTTATTTTATATAAAAAACATGCGTATACTTCATGAACTTATAAATACACCAAAATATTACCTATTTACACCTGCTGCTAAATAGTTGCGGCCGAGTGTGCAACGGCACCCATCGATTTTCGGATTCTTTACATACATTGCTATAATGTGGATGATATTTTATTTAAAAAATAAGTGATTAATTTTTTTTTTCGAAAATTAATTAAAATAAATTTAATAAAAAATACTTGCGGCCACTTATTGACTGGCAGCCTGTTATCAATGTATTCTCCTGATCATGAATGTGTGTAAAAATGTGAATTCGATTAACTACGCTATGAACGTAGAGATTTTGCAGCCGGATCTCCTACTATTGCAGGTGCACATAAAAACACTCTTGCTAATCGTGGAATTTGATTGAACCGAGTTACTCGGCCGAGTACTCGGCCGAAAAAAAATTGAACCGAGTAAAACTCGGTACTCGTTACTCGGCAAAAGTGCTACTCGGCGCATCTCTAATTATTTCTCTATTTTTGATATTCGTATTTCGTAATTAATAACTTTTGTGTGCGCGATGGTATTTTGAACTGACGGGCCAATAGCGAGCCGGAAAGCATGCGGCGCGTGCCTCACCGTCCCGCGCCCTGCGTCTTACCACCAAATTGGCCGATAAATCGGCTCTGCGCAACTTGATAGCCAGCGTTCTTTTTACATGACGCGAATTATAGTACAATTTGCATAAAACGCACAAAGGTGTACAATCAAGCAGGCAAACATTTCAATAACTACTGTTTTATTGTTTACTTTCTAGTTTCTACACAATCGTTTCAGCATTATTTTTATAAAATAGTAATTAATTAATTGAAAGTATAATTTTATTTATGTAAGATAGAAAAAGAGAGTACTTTCCCCGAAAAGCCACATATTTATCATGAAAATATATAAAATAAAAACACAATTTTATCAGATTGTAAATAACGTGCTATATTTATATTACAAAATAATTACAAAGAAAATTTGACACACAAAATATAACTGTACAATACGCATGCAATTCTGATACAATGTTTACGCAAAAATAATTAAAAAATTTACAAATAAAACAAATTAATGTATAAAAAATACTAAGATCAACTGTATAAGTAAACAATCGCATATAAAACGAAATAATAAAAATCCATTTGATACAGTATGGCATTTCTTATAACATAATACTGAACTCGCTAATACAACAGTGTACGTCGTTCTACAGTGACAACTTTATATAATAATATATAAAATTCAATAAATATCGACATCGCTACAGAAAACCCACCGCAGGACCTACAATACCAAAATTGCAAAATGCGATTTCCACTACATAATGTAGCAAACCACTACACTGTAACACAACGAAAATGTTTAAAAACATAGCTAGTTTACACATCGATTTACTGAGTAATTAATTTAGGCAGTCTTTAATATATTTCAATTATTTATAATATACCAAGTTACTGAAATTTATGAAACACTAAATAAATACAAACAATACCAATGGCCTGATTACGCAACAATTGAAACTATTAATAATTATAGGCTATAAATTAACTAAATATAATAATCATAATAGTCAATAGTTACTCAGCGATATGATTATCAATGCATCGGTTTAACTAAAAAGTACGAACCAGGCCTACATAGAACAAAAAATGGTAACACACCTACCAACCTAACTACAATACTTCAAATTATTTTACATACAATTACAATATCAGCACATTGTTATTAATAAAGCACTGTAAAACATTAAAAACATTGGTCTAGTCATTTATTGCGCGGGATACTGCGTCCCAGTAAACATACACCGACTACCAAATCGTTGCATATACATTTTATTAATCTACACTGCCAAATACAATATAATTAATTGTCATATCAACTACGTCTACAAAACTGAAGTGTCGTGACAAACCTTAGGTACTTCGTAATATTTTATTAAATTATGATAAACATAAAAATATACCGTAAAAGTGATATTCATAAATGATATATTTCTCTTATTTTCAGTATGTAACAAAAATATTAACAAGATAAATAAACTCTGATGTGACTATAACTTCTGTATAGGATTCAAAATGTCGGGAACTGAAAATCCGCGAAAAATAAGTTTTATTTAAAATTTAAGTAGACTATTAACCAAGAATTTTTAAATATAAACATAATTTTTAATAAAAAATAATAAATGTTGTTGTAATTAATCCGAACTTGTGTACAGTTGGCCGATTACGATTACGACTAATTATATTGTAGTAATAGGTACGTAAGGTTTGTCACAATGCCATAAGACCAGCTTATAATATTCGATGATCTTATACTATAAATAGCGACCAAACATGAATTCGACATCCATAACACTTGTATATCTGCCGCGACAGACACATGGGGTTTATATCCGCTTACTGCTAATATTTGCCTAATATAATAATTTGTCTACGTATAGAGGACGTCAACAGAGTAGTAAGCGGCACTCTCGTGAGTGGTTATTATCACAAATGTGCAACGATTCTACGATCAAAAATTATTGCTATTATATCAAGACTCGATCGTCTTAAGGCAAATAATTAACCAAACCACATACCTCATCATTAACTTTACCTATATTTACAGTCCCAGTTAAATACGTTCCACTGTATGAAATCGGTTCTATTGAGCTATATCTTAATGTATGTATGTATATTCAAATAGAGTTATTCGCTGCATCTTAAGCTTTAATAAACACTAAAATGACACGAATAGTGACGACGACGTTATAAACGATTTAAGATCTCAAAAGTATTCTTTATCGTAAACACTTGCCGCCTTGTAGACGACAATTTATAGGAAAAATATAATTTCTGATTATCAAAAATAAAAATATGTATCAAATTTTACTTCAAGAATATGCGCAAAACATTGCGTTAATATACATATTATATATTCTATTGCGTAAATCATATGTGCTAAGGTCTACACTCCTAGAAGAACCGACCGCACCATTTTGTATAGCAAAGAGCGACCTGCAAAGCTGTTCTTACTTTTAGTACCGTATTATTAAATATGACAAAAGTTGCTATACTATATACTTGTCTTGGGTTTGTTGAGTTATTAATAATGATTTGTTATTGAAATATGATTTCGAGAGGCAATTACTAATATTTTAGTCCAATAAACACTTTTAATTACGACATTACAGCCAAAACTTTTTATATTACTCGATATTGTAATATAATAAGTGTGCGCATTCTCCTATCTCCTAATATAATGGTCTACCTACGTTGTACACGAAGTCGCATTACGTACGCTACGTTACAGTCTAAGTTTTATTTATAAAATGGCTGATATAGAGTTGAAATCAACTGTCTAAGGTATGTTTCATAACGTACAAGAAACTGGCCAGAAGATTCTTTTATAAAAAGTTATAATATATTCAGTTGAACTAAGACGTAAACGTTTATAGCATTTTGGTCTGGTGAGTAATATTATAAGTAGCATCAATTCCAAAATGTATTAAAACTTAGCGAAAGTGGGAAATTTCTTAATATCCGATCGAGGTTCAAAATACCATGCTTACATGCGTCAAAACATTAATTAAATTATAAATATATTACTTAAAAAATGTATATATACCTATATTTTCTTATTCGTTGTTCGTTCATTCGTACTACATATAAAAATTACAAAAGAAATATATATACAAAAAGTAATCTTACATATTAACTAAGATTTCAAATTATAATATTAAGAAATTTCCAACATTTCCTGAAAACTAATATGCATAGTCAATATATGACCTACATGAGAACGAGTGCGCATACATAATGTGGCCAAACTATAAAAGATTTATTCTTTAAAATTATTGTTACTTTTTCTATTATTTCTATTTTAATATTGTAAGAATAATACTTATCCAAAGTAAATATATCAAAAACTGCAATCGCTAATGTGAACTAATATTCATTTGTGTCTCAAAAACTCCCTAGAAAGACTTATCCCTGAACAACAAATCAGTAAATACTTCGCAAATTGAATACCTTGAATAGTAAATGATATTATACAACATTTTAAACAAACGTTTTTTTTTTCGGATTTTTGTGCGGTTTTATTTAAATTATTGATACCCGACGTTTCGAATGCCTTACAGCATCATGGTCACAGTTTTTTGTTGTTAAACTTTAGCAACACTGCTATAAATTATTTATACAATTTTTGAAATTGTGAAGTACTTTCAGTACCATTTTTCTTTTGCTATTCTTCTTTTCGTCTGTAATAACTATAAAATAACTTTTGAGACAACACACACGTCTTCGACCCTGCTTACAATAAAGTATTCGTAACTATGGCACCAAAAACCAAATAAAACCGCGAATACATCCAAAAAAAATTTATTTAAAATGTCAGATATTCGCGTAAATCTGAGACAGTGTAATCACCATGTTTCATTGATTTCTATCACACTATCTTCCTCATACGCGCTACTTATATTTACGTCTACCACTAACTATAGCAACTCGCACTACTTATTACAATTTGAAAAGAATTCCTCTAATTCGATGTACTGAGATGTATTAAGCTATGTAGTAATATACCAATATGATATCGACTAACCACAAGACCTAGAAGAACATTACATCTAAGCGTCGCTCGTTTCATTGTAACCTATTCAAGTCACATGCTGATATGTATGACAGTATGGTAAGAATACTGATAAATAGTTTTTGGCTTTTCCTTTTTATTTAATTGTCAAGGGTTTCAGACCTATTATAGTTAGAGGCGATTTAAATATAGTGTGAGGATTTATTTTGATTATATATCACTAGTTATCTTAAGCCGAGCGCAAACGAGCTAACTTAGCGGATCTGTCACATCTGTCACATGATCACAGTTGAAATTGCATTACCAATAAATACACTAAATATAATTAGGCCATTTTAGGACAGATAATCACAATATTTTATCTAATTTAAACAATTCCTCGTCGATAAAATCTCACATTTATGTCATATCCTATTTTCTCTCTCTTCTTGTCTTCTTTGTTTTAATTCTTTGGATGCTTTACCTGCAAAAGACAATAGCTATTGAAACATTTCAAATAAATAAAAGTCTTACTTACTTACGATTTATTCAACACATTCAACATTGTCCTAGAAGCTACTGATTAAAAAAATATCTTCAAGACTAACGGTTTTAATGTTAAAATATTGTAGCGCCAACTCGAGTAAAGTTAATATAGCATCTAGTAAATTAAATAAAAATACGTGGTTTTTAAATATTTTTATTGCAAATGTTATTAAAAAGAAAAGTAGCTTTTTTTTATTGTAAAAAGGGGGCAAACGGGCAGGAGGCTCACCTGATGGGAAGTGATCACCTCCGCCCATGGACATCTGCGAGCCTGGCTTGCAGATGCGTTGCCGGCCTTTCAGGAAAGGGAGGGATGGAGGAGGGAGGGAAGTGGGAGGGAGGGGGGAACGAAGGCGGAGGATGAAGGGAAGAGGGAGGGGGGAAGGAGAGTGGGCCTCCCGGACTCTCACTCACCGGACGAAACGCGACAGCATAGCTGCCACTTCACGCCGGTCTTCTGTGAGAGTGGTACTAATGAACTATACGGGGCGTGCCGGCCCATTCGGTTGCTACCCGAAGGTAACAAGCATGGCACTACCACTTATAAAGCATTAAATGCTTCCTTACAATATAAGTCAACTTGGAACAAAAAAAAGTGCGTGTGTACAAAGTGCACATGTCAGAAGTAAAACTTGAATTTAAATTAAGGCTAACTCTTCCCCGTCTCTGAGTGCCTGGTACTATGGACTTATTTTTTCGTTTCATCGAGTTTCAAATCACAACGATTCTAAAGAAGTTTCACTTCAAAAATTGAGATAGGACCGGTTGCCAGTTCACAGTCGATATATACCTTTACGTGGCGGCGGCGGCGGCGGCGGCGGCGGTGTTGGCGGGCGGGCTGGGCGCGGACTGGTTGCGCGAGCGGCCGCCGCGGGGCTTGATGGTCTCGGAGATCTGCCACATGGTCTCCTCGCTCAGTACGTCGTCGAACTCGTTGAACATGGCTTGGATGCGCTCGTTTTTCTTTATCTTGTATTGTCTACAATAAATGTAATGTTATATGTTAATGACGTGCGTATATGTAATTTTTTTTTGCAACATTTTTCCAAGTAAAAAAAGAAACTGAGATAGTTGAGGATTTAAAACATAATTTTAAAGGCATTTAATTTAGAGCTAGATTTTTTAAGGTATTTATATAGCACACACATGTAAAATAAGAATGTAATTCCATATAAATTAAGTTTTATTTTTACAGGGAACTTACTCTTTATGGAATCGCTTCATGTTCTCCATAATGTTATATTGTTGCCATCGCTTTGTGAAGTTGATACTGCCGTCAGGTAGTAGATCCGGGTTACCGACGTGTACAAAAGTTAGATCTTGAAGGAATAGACCACTGCAAGCAAATATAAACATTAGCAACTTTAATTATTTGTTAGTTAATTAATTATTTAACTTTATTTATGAAAAAAAATCCAGATACTAAAATTTAACTTAATAAAAATGATGTTTTGTAGGCAACTGAAAAAGCTCTAAAATCTATAAAAATTATTATGAGATTATTAAAATAACGACAGCTGTTCTAGACTTTTCCAGTAGAATTTCTAAAAGAAATGTGTCAAACCTTATCCTGATAACTAAGAACACAACATAAAAAAAATATTTTATTTCACATATATATTTCAAATAGGAACGAAGTTACGAATGTTACGGACGTTTTTTGCCGACAAGGGTACCCCTCCGCAACGCCCCATAAGGAACTTCGTTCCAGAAATCCAATATGATAAGTTAAATCGGTTAGTGTTGACTTAATAAAGTTTTGTCCCTCATGCATGGCAAACTATTAGTCGATTATAATCGTATCATAAAAATTAAAATAGTCGATTATAATATTATCCATAACCGCTCATCGTCCGACGACGCCCGAAATCGGCAAATTAACCGTCGAGTCCGAACTTGTCGGGATTTTGGTAACTGTTGCAGTGTAAGCACATACACGTCCGAATTACTCGTCCTGGTGATTCGGTCCGCAATCGGCCGACGAAATCGGTTTTGGTGTACTCGACTCATTACTGTGTAGACCACATACAATAGACAGTGGTAGCCCAGTGGTAACGCGGTCGCTTGGATATCCTAGTGATGCGAATTCAAATTCGGGTCTCGCACCTCTGATATTTTCATGTGCGAATCATTTTACCACCATGATTACCACTTGTCTTACGTTGAAGGTAAACATCGTGAGGAAACCTGCATGTCTGAGAAAACAGAAGACATGTGAAGTCCGCCAACACGCACTAGTTCAGCGCGGTGGACTATGGCCTGATCCCCTCGTACTGAGGGAGGCCCGTGCCCAGCAGTGGGACGTTAATATGGGCTGATGATGATGAGTCATTACTTACATATAGGGTATGCAGGGCGGCTGCGTAGCTGCGAGCGCGCTGCGGTAGTTGCGGAACGAGTGCGAGCTGTCGATGAGCTTGCAGTGGTCGCGCAGCGCGTCGGCCACGCGCTCGGGCCAGCCCAGCCGCTGCACCGGCGGGCAGTCCAGCGCCGACACCAGCGCCAGGTACGAGTTGAAGTTGTTGCGCTTGCGCAGCTCCTTCATCACTTTCAGCACTTTGCTCGCGTACTTCTCGCGCTCGCGGGCCTCGTACTGCACAAGTACAACAAATATTAATCATTTCAATTATTTTAAAACGATTTTAAAAACAAGAAGAAGAAGATAAATTATAAATTGATTTTAATAATTTAGAACAGACTTGTGTGGTTTTCTATATAAAAGAAATTCCATCCCCTAGAACCATTTAATATTTTATTTTTTAAGTTTAAATAATGAACTTTTGCGTAAATTTATACAATATAATTTGTTACAAATAAAACCATTTTAATTCTATTTCTTTAAATCACATTATTTTAAAAAACGAAAGAAGCCATTTCTTAATGAAACTGATAATCAAATTTTATATAAAGAATATGAATATTTAAATAAAAAAAAATATCACCAAAAAAAATTCATATAAATAAACATAATATTAATATCATTAATTCAATAGTAAGTTAACATAATACAACACACCTGTTCCAATATCCTGGACCTGGCCCAGTAGCTCATCTTGTTGAAGTGCTCGGTGAAGCGCGTGAGGTTGGGCGAGCTCTCCTCGGACTGGTCGCGCGGCCACGACAACATCTCGGCTGAGGTGATGCGCACGAACAGCGCCGAGTCGAGTAGCGTCATCTGGTCGGCTAGCTCGTGGGATTTGAAGTCGAGGAGCGTGTCGCGCCGCAGCGACACCGTGCCGTAGCAGGGTGTGTCGTACTCGTATCTGTTGCTCGTCTGAGAATAACGTACCATATAAATATTTAATAAATGAGTTAATTAAAAATAAAAATATCCTTTTATTTTATATTTTTTTAAATAATGTATTTTTAGTGTAATATAAGCTAAAAGTTAAAGTAGCATCTGTATTTTTAAATATTATTATAATACAATTTATTTATTTTTTATATTTTTTTGTAGACATTTTCAGTCAATAGAATGATCACAATAGATGATCTTTTATCTAGTATAATCATTTAAACTTGCTACTAATGTTTTTATCTTTAAAAAGTTAATGTTTAAAATAACTCACGTTTTGGAAATGTAACTGTTTTTGCTTATCAACTAGTATTTGTCTCAAAGCTTTTGATATAGGCAGTTCCTCCGCTTCGACTAGCCAGTAGATGAATTCCATTATTTCCTGCATCAGTGGTCGGTCTAGGTCTGCCATTCTAAAAGTGCATTTATTTTGCTATTAAATCCCAAGAGTAAACTTACTCTTCAACTTTTCGATTAAATCCGGACAAAAATCACGTCAATGAATCACTGCTTTGATGGGACAGAAAGTAACTAATATAAAGATACTATAGATAATACGAACATGAAGGAACACATCGTGAAGAAACTTGCTAGGTTCTCTCAGATGTCTGAAGTTTTCGAAGGACCAGTAGTCCACCAACCCTCGTAACGAAGGGAAGCCCGTTCCCAGCAGTGGGGCATTGAAAAAGGGCTGAACACATATAGTAGTTTAATACTTGCTATTTTATTTTGGTTTTTTTTTTTAATTTTTTTTTTTCATTGGGAAAGGGGGAAAATGTAGTGAACGTGAAATGAATCGTCTTAATACTATAGTGACCATAGGGTCATCTTGACATTTCACGAGCGCGATGCATTTCCTCCCTCTCTCTGTGCCCAAGCCTCATCGGAGTAACACCATAATTATTGTAACGTGTAACTAATATTATTAAATTCCCTTGTGCCTCAACGTGGTTTTATAATTTAAATAATAGTCTTCACTACAAATAGTCCAAAAGTCCAAGTCGAAGCATTACAAACGGGCGACTCACGTGAGATCGGCGACGACCCTGGTGAGCAGGCCGAGCGTGGAGCGCAGCTCGTGCGGGCGCGGGCGGAAGTGGCGCGCGCGCCGCACCAGCTTGTGCACCAGCGAGCTGGGCGACACCCACGTGCGGTATGTCGCTAGGAACGCTTCTTGGTACGCAAAATCTGTATACATTTTATTTTTGTTTGTTTTGAGATCATTATTTGGTAGTTATTCGGAAAAGCGTTTATAGTGAACTGCATAATATGTGATTTTAATATTTTGTTGTTCAATTTCAGATAATATAGGGTATAGCCTTGACACTATGTGGATTGAAATTTTTTTCAATGAAAAATAATTCGTATGCCATTTCTAATTTATTATTTTTGTAATTTACTTGACAATAGCAAAGATACAAACTTAAATTTTTAATAATAATCTTCATATATTAATCAGTTCACACTATACACCTTATAAAGCACAGTTTGTTTACACATAATATATCTGAACACTATTAAAAACAAAATGTGCTACACTAACTCTACTCTAAAGCCGTGTATTTAAATGCAATATGAGTATAATATTTTTTTGTTCTTGTATACTTATAAGTTCATTTTTATTAATAAAATCATGCCTTTTAATATTGGTGTTAATTTCAAAGCAAGCGCGTGAATTAATTTCGTATAAACGTTTAATATATCCCATAATATGTAAATAAATACGATAATTATAAAAAGTGCCTGTAAAACCATATGAAGCGAATTCAAATCAGCTAAGCTTTAATAAAAATATTAGTATTCAACCAGCTAGTGTTTCCAGCCCCAAATCATATTTTATGATTCACTTACACTCGTCCGTTTCTGTAAAGTGAAAGCATGAAAGTTAAGATGTTAGAAGCGTTGCTTGATGTTGTTGTTTTATATTACTTTTATGAAACATACAAAGATCACGTGGAAAAATTGGAATGAAAATATATTTTTTTTACTTAAATAAAAAGAAAATCATACTTTATGAACATTATAATGAAAACTTAATCAATTAATGAATTTAAATGATTTAAGAAATAGCTCAGATCACAAAATATTTACTAATAGAACCCTTCAAATAAAGGTATTTAATGAAAACATATCATGCTTATGACAATAATGAATCTGAACCCTCTCCATAATTATTATTAACTGACTACTTGTTTAGTTCATAGACCTCGACCCAATGATTAAAAAGAAAGTATATAATATATTAAAAATACCTTTGGTAGCTTTAGTGGCAAGTACGATGAGAGCGTCCGGATGTCCGCCGCGCACTTCCCGTATCTCTGTGCCTTCTTTGGTGGCGCCCTTTAATATAAGCCAGCTGTTGACGTCAGTGTGCAGGATGATGTCGTCTGCGTCGGACGTGAGCGACGAGCTGGAGTCGGCCGCGGCCGGCGCAGGCTCTGTACTGCTTACGCTTCTCTGTGAAAAATATTATATATTTTAAATGTATTTTACCACTATTCACATAATGTTTGCTACTTACAATAAGTACGTCAAAAAGCCAGTTTTAAAAAAACTTTATACAAAACTTCGTAGTTTTATATAAGGATGAATTGGGTTGTTTTGTTTTCTAGCGAAAAAAATATTAAAAGTAACATTTTTAGTTCAGACAACATATTTAATTCTACATAAATTACGATTTATCGATACTCGATTGTTTATTTACATCATTTAAAAGTAATATGCATTAGACAAACAGACACTTGTAATATATAATTTATGTACACTAAAAATGTATTTTAACAGTTTAAAATGAAAATGTCTATGTACCTGTGAGGGCGCAGGGGAGGGCACCGGCACCATCCTCGCCAGCTCCTCTTCGTCCACGGGGAACTTACCCGGCGACGACGAACTCACGTACAAATCATCGGAACTCTGTCAAAAAATATTATGTTTAACACTATTTTTTATTATATTATTAGTAAACGAAGATTGATTCTAACAATTATTATTAGAAATATGTTAAAATAAATAATGCATACCACATTATTCATAATAGACTCATCGGCTGAGCTGTTGTGCGACGACGGCCGCGGCGACGGCGGCGGTAACAGCTCGTTACTCGAATTCATTGATATAGTCTGAAAATAAATATGACTTTATAAAAACAAGAATATAATTCACATAAACAATTTAATAAATTGCTTTAAACTGCTATACTTTCAATATTTTAAAAAATGGAATAAACAAATAATTGTAGGGAATATGAGCACAAGAAATAATGTAGGTGACTTCGCATACGACTAGATTTCTAATGTGAGTTATAAAACAAATGCAAATCCAGAAATCCAGTGATCCGGTATTTCCACTTGTTCGATTACACCTATTACGTACTTGTTTTTTCATCTTTGGTGGTAGCGCCGGCGGCTCCGGGGGCACCGGACTAGTTCTACTTGACGTCTTCATACTGACACTGTCTTCTGATCCACTTTAGAACAAATATCATTGCTATTAAATATTATTAAACTAACAACAAAAGGAAAATATACATTGATTTACTATAGGAATAGAAGTACTATTTATTGTGTTGCATATACTAATGGAGGGTTTTATTTACCATTTTAAACAAACTGTAGGAGATACTCATATTTTTTTTTAAACAATTTGAACTTTGTACTTATGTTACAACAAAATAGACATCTCAGGAGTACTAAAGGGTTTTCATCGATATTGGATTACGGAACTATAAAAAGAGCATTTACCTGAGCGGCGGCGTGCTTAGCTGTTGAACAGTCAGCGACGAAGCCATCGTCCTTTGTACTTGATGATGACCCACACTTATCGTACCCGCACTGGAATGCATAAATAATAATATATAAATTAAAAAAGCCATTAAACCATTTAAGTTATTTGTTTATTGCAAAAGTAATTTACCTCGTTAAATTATACGTGTGTATTGAGTGCCGGAACATATCTGCGGGAGCCTCTGAATTTATCTGCGGATGTGCGTTGAGTGTATGACTGCAGTTTCCGAACATCTCCATATATGCCATAACTGAAAATCCCCACAAATTAACCATGGAACCACTTAAAATCACACTTCACAAACAAATGTTATCTAAAAGGCGTAACATGTATTTCTATGCCGCCAAATGAAACAGCAAAGGCGCCGTAATGAAGCGCTAAGTACATCCATCATCTGGGGTGATAATTAACTATGCGAAATTCCGTTTTTGTTATTAACTGACACAAAATTAAGCGGCGATAGCCATAAATTGAAGCAAGCTGTGTTTTATGGGAAAATGTATCGTGATAGCTAAGAGATAAAGGCGTATGGTATTCTCCAACCCGTCTGCAATATGGAGTGAACGACTGCTACTTTGCATCGAGATATTAAGTATGACGAGTTGCTTTTCCAAAGTAAATTAATCTTAAAATTAGTATTAGTATTATTACATATAACAAACCAACTCTCAACAAAAACACATAAGTGTATTAAAAATGATAATAGTGTATGTTATATATGAAACAACTGCCAAACTCATATCAGAACGCGTATTTTACATCGCTAGGCTTATGGCGTGT
The DNA here is from genome assembly GCA_905231865.2 of Boloria selene. Taxonomy (NCBI): domain Eukaryota; kingdom Metazoa; phylum Arthropoda; class Insecta; order Lepidoptera; family Nymphalidae; genus Boloria; species Boloria selene. Next base: position 9,567,915 of record HG993133.1, read on the forward strand.
GCGTGTAGCTCTCATGCAGTCCACTCACCGCTGTACGCGACGCTTTGAAACACTGCGGGCCGCACCGACACAAGAGACAAACATGCCGTTATAACCCCCATAGCATTACAGTACATTGCTGATTTCGATTATTTATTTGTCACTAACGACTCACTCTCGCTCCTCTCGAGCTCGTTTTTAGATTTTAACAGTTAGTATAGAAGTATCAGAGATAAGGTATTTTCAAGGTATAAAAAGTATTTTATATGCTGACTTGGATAACCAGTTATCATCATTTTAATCAAAATCTGTTCAATAGTTATCTGTAGATATGGCTATTTCACGACGACTATTACCAATAACATTTTCCAAAAAATATTTAAAATATAAATTCACCTCAGTTAGAATTTCATTATATGAATAGATAAGAACATTACAAAATATCGAAATCAACAATATACCTTATTAAATGACCTATTTGATTAATTTTTCCCCAATAAACCCTTTAATATAATCGTATTAAAAAAGTAAAGTAAATACCAGCATGAACAGACAGACATCATTATTGAATTTTCATAGATAGACAGATTTAACATTTATAGTAGCAAAGAAATAAAACATTGTATTTGTACACATTTTTCAGAGTGGAGCATTGTCAATTTAGTGTGCGACAGATGCAGAATAATTCTCATTCTTTTTTTTAGCAAATATTACGCTACATGCAATGATAGTTCATTGAACACGTGACATCCATACTTCGAATATTTAAATATTTTTCATTCCAAATCAGTACAAACACACATACACAGGCTATATTCACTTATAACTCAATATATAGCATAGCATATAAGTCGTAACCTTAACCTTTTATATCCTTAGTAATTAAGTATTTAAATTCACCAATGGAGGTAAAAATTTGACTTTATTTATTTATCAATGTAGCCACATACCACTTACTAGTCAATTGTTAATAAGAATTACGAAGAAAATGAACTTATCCGATATGTATAATATAGTAAATGTTAAGAAATAGAAGATAAACATCATCTAATATAACTTTTACATAAAAATGGCAGTGGTAGCCCTGTAATAACGTGTTAACGGTTCCCGGGTTTCGCACCTATGTTTTCGTACGCGAATCACTTCTATCCACTTGTCTAAGACACTTAACGGTAAGACAGGCTGAATACAATTTAAAAAAATCTCATATTTCTAGTACAACATTATTAGATTTCTATGAATGATACTAGAAAAACCACATTTTCTATTTTTCAGTTACTTTTAAAAGATATTCTTTATCTTCTATTCTTAATTCATATTAATGGTGGATCTCAAAAAGCAAAAACCCTTCTATTTGAATTAAAGTTTCCTTACTAGAGAGTATATAATATATGGCTGTAGTTTTATAACTACAGATTATATATATAGTTTTTAGAAATCCACCATAGTAAAAACGATTAGAATAGAGGGGAAGAAAGAATTATTAATAAGAAGGGATAGAGTTAGATTAGGTATATATATAAGTCAAGGTGATACTGACTGTGTTTCTTTTTGAGGGGTAGCGGGGGCGGCCGCTGGTGGTTGTGCTCCGCCAGCGTGTGCGGCCGCGTTTCGTGTGGGAAAGGTGAATTCCTGGAAATAATAGAAATTTAAGTTAAACAGATGGAAATCTAGTTTTCTGAGTCTTTATTAATTGTAAATACTAGTGACAAACCCTCGTCCTTAGGTAAAATTTAATTTTTTGAGCGGAATTCCAAATTTTTTTCTTAAATAAAATAGCCTTAGTTACTCTTTATAGCATCAACTATCTGCCAGTGAAAGTCGCGTCAAAATCCTTCCAGCCGTTTTGAAGATTAATCAGAACCAACAGACATACAAAAATCAAATTAAATTATATTTTTTATATATGCCGCATAATTTCATACGCATTTAGTTAACATACACATTATTTTTTATACACTCAAATATGTTAACCAGAAATTACAATATGGCGAACCTAATTTCAACATTGGGGAAGTACTGCTGCATGTCTGCGCGCAGGTTGCGCCGCGTCTTCACCGGCAGCTCGGGCGGCGTCTCGCTCTCGTCCGACGTGATGCTCGCCAACCTGCCGCAACTCACTGTGTTACCAACCTCACCATACTATTGCAAAACTAACTAACTAATGTATTATTATTATATATAGTATATATTATTCTCTGTATGACTCTATTTTATAGAGTTGCCTCTAATATTTATTACGTATATTTCAAATTTGTTTTACTTTGTCTTAAATTATTTTTTTATAAAATCATATAATTTAAATTAAGGTAAACTCAAATCTTTTATTTATGTTTATAATTTTAAGGTATCTGTTATCTGTTGTTTATAGTTAAAATATTTTTTTATTAAAAACTAATTTGATTATTTCTTTTTTGACTATGTTATTATAAATCTAGACTATATAAAGTTAACACGTAAATGTACATACAATTTGAAACATGCAAAAGTGCATTAGGAGAATTTTAGTTTATACACTTCAAAACCATAACAACATACAGTAAATTTACTATATACAAGTCTACTCGATAGTACTAGTCTCTATATCAAACTAGCTTCTACTTGTATTTCCATAACAGATAATTTTCTAGTAATATTTATAAAAAAGACAGGCGATGGTAGCCCAGTAATGCTTGTTTGGATAACCGAGCGATGCGGGTTCTAAACTGGGTCTCACAGCTCAGATATTTTCATGCACGAATTATTTCTATTATAATTATTAATTGTCTTGTGATGAAGGAAAACACCGTGAAGAAACCTGCATGTCTGAGAGAAACTAGCAAATTTTCGATAGACGTGTTAAGCCAGCCAATCCGCACTAGGCTAACGTCCACTACATTTCTGATTCACCACTTACTGGAGAGGTACGTACTCAGAAGCGGGACGTTAAAAAAGGGGAATACAATACATTTATATAAAAATATATAAAATCCGCTTCAATGCCTAATAATAATAATCGATCATATTACACCACTATCTGTACACTAAACATCATTACAATCCATCCAGCCGTTCTAATGTATAGAAGTAACAAACAGACAAACTTGCATTTACTATAGTCATCCGATATCAAGTATGAAATCGCTAAACCAAAAGCCACGTCCGTAACCATCGACTACTCAGCCCGAATAGACGCCTAATGTATGTACTTCTACATCCAAACCTGTCAGTCAAAAATCTGAGGCAAGCGATACAGGGGAGGCGGGCTGAAATGCACGCTGATTGCGTGTTAGATAGCTTGAGCTATATTGGTCTATATTTAATAACATTTAATGATTTTGGAGATTAAAATTCAATTACCTATGAAAAGTGATGCCATTTTTTTGAAGTTACACGTTTGGCTACTATTTCCACACCATTTTATTGTACAGTGAGCCATGTTGCGCGTCTGTTGTATTTTATTTTGTCGGAAATTTACGAGTCGCAAGCAATATGTTCTCGGATGTGGTCGGTACTAAAGTAAATCGCGCGATCTTTTTCTTAAGTAAGACGTATTGGTCTAACGTGTTGACTGAAAGTGTTCGCCTTGCGTGAGGTGTCCATTCAGGCTGAGTAGTTATTGAATCTAGCATATTACACCACTATCTGTACACTAAACATCATCACAATCCGTCCAGCCGTTCCAATGTATAGAAGTAACAACAGACAAACTTGCATTTTCTATAGTCATCCGATATCAAGTATGAAATCGCTAAACCAAAAGCCGTGTCCGCAACTAACCCTCCCGAGACTAATGCCGGGGCACTCACTTTGAGCAGCGCGGGGCCGCCGCACTCACTGAACTGAACATATTCACGCGGGCCTCAACGCTCTGCACTGTGCACTTGGTTTCGCTCACATACTCTGTACTTTCAAAAGTACTGCAAACAATAACATCAAGCATGACAAATGATGAGTGATGGGATTAGTGTGGACTAGTTATAGTGATGTGCGACTATGGTTTTGATATTGTATAGTTTTATATAGTAAGTGTATTTTTGTAAAGTATTTTTTATTTTTAATTCGATATTTGTACATGAAAATGTGTGAGATTAATATATGGTCGGATCTCACGTAGTATTAATGTATAATTATTTCTATTGTAATATTATTTTCAAATAATTAAAAACAAAAGAGCAACTGTTGAGTTACTAGACGGCTCTTCTCAGCAGAACTGCGTTCACATAAATTTCACATAATTCTATATATAATTTATTGTAAAAATGACGATTCAAAAGAGCTTGTAAAAGTATATTTGAAGTAAGTATATTTTGATTTGATTTGATATTGATGAGTTAAATTAATTGTATTGATGTATAGTGCAAGGTGAAAAAATAATTAAAATATTAAAATTCAAAGTAAACAAAAGGTGCCAAATCAAGTAACCATAGTGCTATAAGTAGTAACAAATAACAATGCAAACAAACAGTGAGTGTACAACAAAAAAAATGTTTGTGTGTCTTTGTGACTAGTTGAATTTTGTCACCTGTCCGTATGACTAGAGTAGTGATGCGAAGAGAATGTCGATGTAAAACTGTGTTCTGTTGATATCTCCGATTGACCGACTGACACAAAACCGGATTCGTTGGAGAAGCTTGAAATAAAAAAAAATGCATAATAAATAGATCAAATTAAAGATAGAAGAAAAATAGGTCATTAAATAAATAACACCAAAGGCCGAATGATTATTCTACTTAATTAATGGTAATACTACTCACCGATTGTGGTTGGAGTGGCCGTGGACATTGTTCATGTGAGACTCGTGCGACTCTACCGACGTTCGCATTTCGCTCAAATTGTTACAACTGCATATACCTGATAACAATTTCATTAACTCTATAAAATTTATGATGACAATATAAATGTGAGACACGAAGTATTATATATAAAACTATAAAATTATTTAGACTTTAGGACATATCAGTTCTTTGCAATTTAAAACATACTAAGAGCATTTTTGTAAATAACTGTATTTTAATATAAATATAAGCCTTAATCGCCTCCATTTTTATTACGTTCAAAATCTTGAAGAGTTTGAAATAATAAAAATTAGTAAAAAGACATCTTAAATTTTCGAATTTATAAATGTGAATGTGACCCGAAAATCTATATTATCTGTATTGACTATATACAAGGTGTCTCAAAAGAAAGTTCACATTTAAATCTTTTTTTAAAAGAAAAGGTTTAGCTTTATTGAAAAAATGTTTATTTTATATCGATTGAATTAAATTGCTCCATCCTGCTGGAACCATGTTCTTTGGTTGTAACCAGGAAAGTTTTGCAGTTGGGGTACGAAAAACTCGTCTAACATCTCCACATAACGCTCTGAATTCACTGTGAGTGTGCGTCCCCTTCCATCTTCAAAAAAGTAAGGTCCGATAATTCCTCGTGCCGACATCGCTGCCCATACGGTGACTTTGGGTGAATGTAGCGGTTTCTGATGTTTTTGTTTTGGGTTGGTTGCACTCCAGTAACGACAATTTTGCTTGTTTACATGCCTATTCAGGTGAAAATGGGCTTCATCGGAAAACAAGATGTTGGTGAACGTTGGAAAGCGCTCAATCATCTGATTTACAAAGGCAAGCCTCTGACCAGCATCTTGAGGCTTCAGTTCTTGCACTAACTGAATTTTGTACGGGTGCAGCTTTAAATCTTTGTGTAAAATGCGGCATAATGAAAATCTGTGCACATTTAAAGCAACAGCACGCTTCCGAATCGAGAGGTTTGGATCATCTCGAATAGACTGAGTAACACTGTCCACGTTTTCGGCTGTTCTTGATGTTCTTGGCCGCCCAGATTTTGGTTTCTCCAGAGTTGACCCAGTCTCTTCAAACTTCTCAACCCATTTTGCAATGAGTCGAGTGCTAGGCGTATCATTTAAGTGACGAATATGTCGAATACTGCAGAATTTTCTACGCGCTACAGTCGCCGAATTACCGTTTTTGTAAAACTCACGTACGCACAACGCACGGTCCGCACCAGAGAAACGCTCCATAGCGACTAAATTCCCAAGAGCCAGACTACCGACTGACATACCCCCCGCGCCCCTCAGAATAGTTGCTTTCGCGTAATAAGATAAGCAAATGTGAACTTACTTTTGAGACACCCGGTATCACAACAAATTATAAATCTCATTATAATAGTTTATTAAAACCACTAAATTATATATCTTATCTTAATTAATATCAAATCCCATATAGTGTGAGTATAATAAATATGACATAATATTATATTGATAGATAATGACAATTGATCTATCGAAAACAGGAATATATATCCCATATATTTCTACTACCAGTTCTTAGACTATAACACAGAAGTTTACAAAGTGTAAACTATTGTACCACTAATATATTTGAAAATTTTCCAGAATTGCTTTCAAATAAATATATAATAAAAAAATCGTTCAATAACCAATATAAATACCTAAATCAGAGTTAGGCGCCGTCACGAACACTTCATGGTTCATAGAATCGTGTGCATTCCTCTCCTCATCGTTGGACACGTTGAGCATAGAGTCCAGCGACCCGCTGCTGTGGGACTGGAGAGATAATCTGGGAAATATTCAACATAATAATATATGTACATGAATCCCTTATACATATCGACGAGTGTCGTTAATGCGTCACCTATATCTAACAGCAGACTATAATATGTTAGTCCAAATCATAGTCCGTAAAAACACTTCCAGCTGTTTCAGCGTGTAATTACTTTAGCCCTACTTATATTAACTACAGTGCTTTAGCCCTTAAGTTACTTTAAATTTATTATACATTATTTTATAACAAAGTTTATTCATGTTTATGAATATACCACTCTGTTCTCATAGAACATTTTACAATTTCAAAGTAATTTATTTCAAATCCTCAACCAAATGTAATATGTACTTAAAAAAAATTCTATTAGTAAATCAAAAAAAAATGAGATTCTAGATAATCAAATCATATAAATATAACAAGTGCAATAACATTCTAACACAAAACTAAAACAGGTTATATTACGTTATCATTATACCGGAAGAACTAGGTAACTGACTCTATGTAATCAAATAATTCTAGTAAGGCAAGGTAGGCAAGTTATCAAAACACTTTCTATGGAAGAGTGAAAGTAGTCATAAACATTTAAAAGCGACAATAATTCGTAATTATACCTGTCCATAGAGAGCCCTTGTAGGGACGTGTCGGTGGGCTTGCGCTTGGGCGGCAGCGGCGGGGCCAACTCTATCTTCCTGCAATACACTTTCACTTTTACCGACCAAACTCGATATCAAATTATGTGGAAAGTGAAAACTAACAACTCAAGGTCAATTACAGAAATGCTATCTTGATTTCTAATCTATTCTAAAATAACATTTTACTAAGAAAATTTTATATCAATGAATACTAATAAAGATTAAAAACGAATATTAATAGTGCAATTCATAATCGATTCGTTTTTTATTCGCGTTCATTATAGAGAAGTTTATGATACGATATTTATTTATGGATACTTTATCATCGAACAAATATTAATTTTACAGTGACCTGTAAATTTGAATATTTAAAAAAATCATTTTAATAAATGAACACTATGTAAACGAAAAATTTCTAATTTAATAATTTCACAAGCATAAATCAATTTGCATTTTAATTATTATTATAGTTTGAGAGAAACTCGCTTTCAATATTTATTTTAATTTCTCAGTTTAAATATTTTTTATACTTATCATTCTGTTTAAAGTATGCCTAACAAGTTTTCTCGAACATATTATATAGGACGTAAAGAAAGTAATTAAATGAAACATTAATTTAAGTTAAATTAACAGCTACTGTACAAAATCACAGGCTTGACTATCATCTAGGCAAACAAATGGACAGCTGGGTTGCATACATTTCATGGACTGATAAGCACATAGTGTTATATATAATATGTGATATTTTCTTAATTTTAATTAACATATTTTTATTAGCTTTACATGTAACTCTGATGTAATCGTGTTTTAGAAGTCAATTTTCACCTACATCTTAATACATAAGTGATATGCTGTATGCATGGACGTATTAACTAGGACGAGACACATAAGCTGACGTACCTTTACCGGCCTTGACAGTAATCAGGATATTTTAGGCCTGGCCGTTTCATTTTACGTCAGTCTCAAGCACTTACTTATCAACAAAACATCTCCCAAAAATGACTAAATGTTCTATTAGATGGTGTAAAAACTAAAGCAGCGGAAGCAGCACTATTTCTTTTCACTTGTAAGTAATATATTTTATTACATTTAATGTTATTTATCACAAAATTTAAGTAAATGTAAAATAAAATTTCGTATTATTCAACTATGTTAAATATAGTCGATATATCTATGTATTGTTGACATCTGACAACCATCATAAAATGGCTGGATTATACCGTTCAAAACAAATGACAGAACCGTCGAGTAAGTCCATTTGACATCGACTAGTGCTTGACAATGTCGAAAAATATATCGATATTTGACGAAATAACTAAGCGAATAATGGATGTTATTTGTACAGTACAATAACATAAAATACTTTTATCGCAGTATCCTACAATCTGATGACAATAAATTTATAATAATATTTTTATAATTAAATAAAAACATTATAAATGCAAAAATTATAATTAGTATGTGTACTTAATTTTTATTTTATTTTAACACATAAATTACACAAAATTTTAGATTTCCTAGGGATCCTTCTCGAAAGAGAAAAGAAATTCTTAACAAAAAATTTGAAGTCTATAATAACTATAATTGAGTAAAAAGTTCATAACAATGTCCTGCTTATTTTAGTATAATTAAAATATAAATACCGGAAGCTTACCCCACCTTTATTCTCCCTTTATTTTCTTTGCCTTACAGCTTATTTATGATACGCCTTTTCTTTCCCATTCGAACGTTCTGGGTTTGATTGTCGGCGAAAAATCAAACAATATTTATTATTAATATTTAAAATGTCATTGATGTATGTATTTTATCGACTACGTTCAAGCACTAGCATTAGAGTGAATTTTGATGTATTGTGTCAATTCTTTGTGTGCGTTATACTTCAAATGGTTGAAAGTGTTTTCATGCATTTGTATTTTATGACTGGTCCTTAGGTAATACGTCCATGGCTGTATGTAATATCTTCATGAATATTTCAGTTCAATCCTTCGCATATGAATGAGTCAACCATTAATTCATTGTGTTAAGTCAAAAATCGCATTTTTTAAAATAATAATAATAAAGTTGAGGTAACTCACTGGTTAGGCCTCGCGGGTTTAGGCGGAGGGGTGTCCGGCGCATCCAAAATGGATTCTGAGGAATGCGACGCGCGCACTCCGTTGTTCTCCGAACCCGGCTCACCCATTAATAGTGACAACTCTTTTGGAGTTAAGGGAATATCTGAAATATCCATTGTAAATGTAAAAATAAATCCACTAAACCACCACCACCACCACCATTTTTAATACATCTTTTGAATTAGAGGAGTATTCTCGAATATTCCGTTTTTTTACCAATTGTTATATTTATTATTTTATTGTGACACAGAGCACACAACACAAAGCCGCTTGTTGAATAAAACATAACTATATAAATATTCATAAATAATCTTGATTAATGTATTAAAGAATTCCATTGTGTCATATTACATATAACATGATTATATATGTGTTTTCTCAAAATGGAAACTAAACTCACTTGTTACATAAACAAAAAAAAAAAAAATTAGTTACGCTATCATGGCATTTAATTGCTTATTATCAAATCACTACCGGGTAAGGAGTTCCTCTGGTTCGACCGCGGAGAGACGAGCGCCGGGCGGGGGGATAGAGCCGGCCTGGTCATGTGTTGCTGCGCGAGGCCGGCCACCTCCTCCACCGCCGCCGTCACGCCCTTCACCACCGAGCTCACGTGCTCGGGAGACAACGCCGCGGTCGACACTTCTGTTTCCGCCTCATCTGTGTCACGCCGCAAGCTCACCACAGTCACCTCGTCGCATAGACGTATCAACATCGCTAGCGCTGTACATAGACGTTTCACTGCCCCCGTTAGCTGCGGCGACCGGCTGCAATACGGCTTTATTGCTGGAAATAAATCGTCATATTATATTGTGTAAACGCTTTGTAATTTACGACATTTTAAAATTATACATCTTTTATTTTTATTGCTACTAAATTTATGACCCATGAATTTTAAGAAATAACAACGGATTTTAATGCAAACAATGCAATGTTTTCGGTTTTACACAAAAAACACACTCACAAAAAGAGATCGTGCGTTGATAGAAATTGCATAATGAAATTACCTTTGTGTATATTTGCGATCGATTCGAAAACAATAGTGCCGTTGTCCGGCAACATTTCGAGTTTCCGCTTTGTGATGACATCAGAGAAATGTTTTAGTCCGAATGTTACCTGAAATATTGAAGTTTTTTATAAAAATCGATATATTTAAAAGGCGCAAGTTAAATAGTACAAACGCCTCCATCATTGATTCAAATAAGTATATAGTATAAATCACGAATTGCCATCCTTGAGTGATTTTCTTGTTTTTTATCCAACTGTAATTGTTAGTCTCATACATAAAATAAGATTACGAAAAAAAAGATGAAGACAATTTGAACAAAAACAGACCTCTTTGACTAGCCGTTCGAGTTCTTTGGCAGGTGTGATTTCACCTTCCTCCGTGACTGTTTTTGCACCCATGTTTCGAGGCTTCGGGCTAAGTGGCGAGTGTGATCTGAAAATAATCAATAACTAACACATTACATTTCTCGTCTGTTTACCTAATAAATATGTACATTTTAGAAGCTTAAAATTTTGACGTACAAATAGTAAAGATAAAACTTCATGTTTGTCCTATATATCTTATCTTATATATTAAAATACGTTTATTTTTTTTTGTTTCATATTATTTGGTTATGACATTTGAGCACAGAATTTATTCATTTCCATTCATTAGTTTCAATAGTTATAAAATCAATTTCCTGAATTACCATGAAATAGCTGAAATTGTTATTAAAATATTTCACTACTATCTTCTCAATAACTTTTATCAGTCACTGCCATTTTGATAATACAACATAACATTATGTATGCAGTGTGTTGTAGACAACAGTTAGGCAAATGAAAAAAAATATATTAAGTCACGTCATCATTACATAAAAATATCGCCGAAATATACTGGAATGTATATTGCGAAAGAAACCACTTTATATGCGAGCCTGCTCGGCGCGAATAACAAAGCTAAGCTGTATTTGATATTCAAAGTCCCGGTTCACTTTACTATATGCATGTTCAAATAACGTAGGTACGAGTGAATAATAAACATACATATCCATACTAATAGCGTTAGCTTTAATGACTCCATGCGTGTTATGAATTTATTCATATTTGAATACGAGCTGCTAAAAGTTTGATAATATCCTACGTATAATGAAATAATTAAGAAGATGAAATAGTAAAAAACTTATATTCTTCAACGTGACTCTAGTTCTGAAGTCACTCAGCTTGCTACAAAAAATGTATACTTTAAAATAAGGCTTTTGATTGAAAAATAAGTTCTGACCATGACCGAAAACAGAAATACAACAAATGAGACTCATGTTTTAAAACATTTACGAGATTGGGTTTATTATCCGAGAGATAAATGCTACTATGTAACATAGTATTGAACATCAATGTCATTATGAAAAATCTTCAAAACCAACATGTAAGTACCGTTTTCCATTGTTGACTAGCCGTAGTTGAAGTTTATTTGTACGCTTGTTTATCCAATATCCAACGGGTGATCGTACAACGTTCGACATTTAGACTGACAAAATCACTGGATACGTAATGATATCCTGTCACAGATTTATTATTCACATACACTGATCTACTTTCGTATAACGCTCAGTAAAATCACGTCCAGAGCACAGTAAATAAAACAATTCACCCACTGACAGTCCGGTCGCGCACATTAAAATGTAATCACTTAACATTGCACGCACCGAACTAATGAGATTTCAGCGGACAATGTCATTAATGCGCGCGACAGTCTAGTCGTGACTCACTGTACCCCGCTACATTTAACGCATTAAATACTACACCAAACGTTTCACAATTCCGTTCAAAGGTTGACAAAAATTATATTTCAATAAAAATCTACTTAGTTGTACGTTAAAAACAACTGTTTTGTTTGAGAACTATAAGTCAAGATAAAATTCTTAAAGTGAGCGACACTTTCTTGAATCGCTGCCAGTAAGATAATAAGACTTATGTATAGGCAACATTATTATCATCTTAGATAAGAAGCAATAGCTGGCGGGTAGATTTCATTGCTATGTACACAACTATGAAAGATAACATATTATGTATAATGACAAATATGGACAAAGCTATACGACAGAGCCATAATGACTTGTCAAAATATTAATTAAGTACTAAGAAATAAACACCTATAATTTAACTATTCATTAAAGAAGTCACGAAACAAAAGATTATTTTTCTTCAGTAATAATATGATGTAAATTTAGTTAATGGAATTTGTAGTTTAAAGAATAATTAGTACGTAGCAAAGTGTTTAAGATAAATCACTTACAATAATATTAATCTTTAATAATATCCGTGCAATGGCAGAACAAAAAAATATAATTAATTCTTATTACAGATAAACCGTATTCATCAATTAGGTATAGCGGTAGCAAAATTTTACCGACTGTTAGTTATATACCATTAGCTTGAAAGTGGATAGTAAATAATATCGTCATATGCTTAGGCTAATCACGTAGATAATTAAGTTTGCAGTCGTAAAAATTTTAAAATTACTACGTTACGTTAAAAGTAACTGAAACGTTACCTAATATGGTGATTGTAGACGGTATCTAAACTAATAATACAATTTTTAAGCGATAGCCTCTGAAACTACTGAAACGATTTTAATTAATTCTTTAAAAAAATAAATCACGGTTTGCGGATAGAAACGATATTACTTTACATTTAAATCAACTCAATTGCGCAATCTCTTACATTTTAGACTATACAACCGTCAGCGGACGTGCCGGTTACTAGATAACGTACTGACCTGATATTTGAGGCGAGATGCGGCGGATGGGGAGGCTGTGCCGGCGACCGCATGTTCGAGATGCGCTCGAGTAGGTCGTCCTTGAAGGAGCGCGCGCGCCGGGCTAGTTTGTTGGCGCCGCGCAGTGATCCACGATGCCCAGAACCTGCTTCACCGCAAACGTCGTTTTCTGTAACCATATACGGACATGCTTGGTGAAAAAACGTTCATAAACACCCTATGTTACTAATATATAATTATGGTTTTATATATATATTTCACATTTTATTTTTGACCTTCGATAAATAAAAAGAGTAGGTGCAGGAGTATCCACTGTTCAATTTCTATGTAATACTTTTATTACACAAGAATATAATATAAAATGTAACAAGTATAAATAAATCTCTAAGACGTCAAAATGCGTAGTCTCTCCCGTGATCACGATGTCGCCGTACTTAAACTTTACTTACTGCCAATAAAACGTGCTCTAGGTATTTTCAATAAGTCACTAAAATAAAATTTGTTTTATATAGGTAGTTATTAATTAGTTATTACGCTGTCTACATTATATTTTATATGAAAATTGTTTTTGGACTTTAGATTTTAGCGCCCCTTGCTACCTGGCGCCTAGAACGGCCGCTCCTCGTGCTCTACCCTAGGGCTGGTGAAACGCCGGGATTTCAAAAATCGAAATAATTCGAAAAGATAGTTTAATTTATAATGTTAAATATTCGTGTGAATTTAAGAAAGTATTCAATAAAGAATTAATTAAATTTAATATTTCGCCGTAGTTATATTTTTCTGAAGTGTAGTGATATAATATTATATTGGCCCGCGATTGTATCTAGTCTAAACAGCTTTGATTAAATATATTTCGTTATGATACTTTTAGTAAATTCATACAAAGCTGTGAATCCAGACCTCGTTCAACCAAACGAAATCAAATAGGTAATCGAATTTTTAACGAGATTTCATATCATTTTAGATTAGCAATCAAACTTTGTAGTTGCATATTTCGTCAAATGGGTCTTTATTACATCATCTATAATATAATTTTCAATGTCAAAATAGCCTTTCCCGGCCAATATAAGCGCCCAATATCCACCGACCACGGCCAAGAAACGATTGTCCAAATAAAGCTATAGTGACATTGAGATTTTAATTTGAAATAATACATCGTGTAAACGTGACAGCAGAAAAATATAAATAAACAAAAAGTCTAAAGTTAAGGCATTGAACTCGGTAGGATAATAATAAAAAGGAAAAAGGTTTCCAGACGTACCTACACGAAATATTTAAAAAGATATACATACTGCGTTAAACTCAAATAAAAAAGTTTAATTTGAGTTCTAAATCAATGACCCTGGGTGGGTAATGGTAAGGTATAAGTATATGTACCTCCCGTACCACTACACAGAAAATATTTTAAAAATATTTTTGAGATGCATTTATATAACTTTAAAAACGTAATAATCAACTCTGCCAAGACTAATCGTCGTGCTAATTAACTCAGCTTGGCTTCTTAAATTAAACTTAGTTAATTAAATGTAACTAATAACAATACATGGGGTATTGTTGGGAAGTGGATTAATTAGTATTTAAAATTAAATAATAATATAAATGACGTCTTTACCTAATGATTGTAATACAATTCTTGGACCAAAGTATTGGTATGTAAACATTTAATTAGTCACGAAATTTTTCATTTTTAATTTAATGTGGGTGTTTCATTACGGTTCAATGACGAATGGAATAAATGATAATACTTATGTAATAGATACTATTACTCTTTGGACCATCTATATTTAAAGAAAGTAGTAAAGCCGTAGGCAGTAATAGTAAGTGTACGTAATCATATTATTACATAAATTATGTAGCTATATAATATTTAATATTTTTCACTCTGTTCGTCTGTTTTCTTTATTCTACAGTGAAAAAGAGTTCTTTTGATTTTTTGTAATTCCCTAAGTGACTTTGCGTAATAAAAAGCGTAATTTATTAAATTACTTTACGGGTAATCATCCAAAATGTATTACTATTTGTATCTGGGGGCACTACCGTGCCCCAGTACCACGTATTTTGACGAAGGTCCTTTGTGAAGTTAGGTCTTGTAAAGTTAGGGCATGTAGAGTTAGAGCATGTAAAAGCTTGGCTCTACATGAGATCTGATAAGTTTTTGACAGTATGAATCATAAGTTCTCGTCTTGGCAACATTTTACATGAAATTCTTTGGTGGGATTACTAAAAATGGCTCACTTTAAAATTATTTATATGTATCAATTATTTCACCTTAAGAGGGTAGATTTTAATTTATATAGGTAAAAGAATTATAGATATTAATTAGAAAAATATAAAAAAATCTCAATTGTTGATGATGTTGGTCAAGTTTTAGAGTCTTAAGTTTATCAACAACGAAAATTTGTTTTATGGTTCTATTTTCAATGACTCTTTAGAGTTACAAAAACATCTTGCTTTTTGTACAGCATATAGCAGCAAAAAAATACCATTAATAAATATTTAAAAATTATGGTGGATTGATGGTTCAACTTCATATAGGTATTATGTCACGAATGAGTAAAAAAATTAACTGCATATTATGTGACATTCCTATATATGTACTAATAAGATAAACTTTAGCAAAAATATTTAAATGTAGGTATAGTTACCTAGTCGTTCGCTTCTGAAGTCACGTAAACATTGTGCTTCCAGAACATATAATAATAAGTATTGAATCTATTATTGGTTTCTTCAATTCTCACTTAACTCTAAGTTCACCACTATTTTTAAATCCAATTCAATGTCTGATAAAATATTAATACTGCTAATTAATCGAAGGATTGTTGACGCAATAAGTCTGACAAACAAGCGACGACCGACCTAATAATATTAATTAAATATGTGTATGATATTAAACCATTGTATTATTCCTCTTACTACATCACAATGATTTGTACTATTTGTTAGTCATAAGGATAAAATATATCTTTTTAGGGACCTATTTTAAAAATAGGTGTACCTAGTGTACCAGACATGAATAAATCATTAATTTGCTAAGTTCAATATCTACATATTTATAAATAAGGCAAGGACTTAAGCATTAGCATTTATGTAGGTCGAAATTCCATAATATGAATTTGGTAATGTTAGACATGAAATAACGAAACAATTTACCTTTAGCTTTAGTCGATTTGAGATCTGCAATTACAAAGTAGTTTCAACTTATGACTATGACATCACTAACATCACAACATAATATCTACAAAACTCCGAAGATGTTATAAGACGCGTAGGAGGACGAGTAAACACAGCTTTATCAATGACGTCGAGTTTAAAAATACACACGAAGGCGACAGCAGGACGCGCCCATTCCGCGACGCGTGACGACTGAGACAGGCTACACAGCGAGCCGCGAGGACACCGCACCGTCCCGCGCCGGACGGACGCCGGGTCATGCCCGCTTCCTGGGCTCGAGTGCGTCATACATATCATAAACACAAACTAAAGCTGAGCATCTACGGCGAACAAGGTCTGCTATAAACATGTTTAATTTGGTTTATGGTTACACGGTATGCAAAATAACATTATGTACTTGCGAACTAATGAATGTGTAATATAAATAAGCAAGCATACCTAATATGGCGATTTTTAGAGGACTGAATAAAATTTTCGAATTTGAATTAACTTTGTACCCGGAAGCATTATAACATGACAAAGAAATAATATATTATGTGATACAATAACAAATGACTTTTGAACTCTTACAACGAGCTCTTATTATCCTGTTGTAACTTGCCATTCTTTGTGGTTCATCCCTAGGTACGTTTTATTTTTTTTGACTGGAGTAAGTCTTAAGTTAGTAAGCCTAAGTTACTCCTTTTAACATCAGGTATCTATCTGCCTGTGCAAGGCCCGCCAAAATCGGTCCACTCGTTTCAAGATGAACAATAGCAGGAACAATCTGCTTATCCGACCATCCAGCCGGGCGCGAAGCCAAGACAAGACTAAGGGAGGTGGCAACTTAGAAGGTGATGTGCCATGCGGGTTTCTCCTGTTACATCGCTGACAGCAGAGGTTCTATTGGGTTTTAGTAGATATTTTAGATGTCATTTTTAGGCAATGAGCCCCACATAACCTTTATGTACGCAGGTGATATGCACATTATCCAACATTAAAAAAGGCAAAATTAGACTTGTGACTTGAAATGTTGGAGACTTCCAATCCTGGATGTTTTAGAGTGTTAGGACGGAATATACTAAGTCTATTTCGCAGAGCCAGAGAGAATTCAGAGTCCTGCACTGTAAAAAGATAATCTGATCGCAATCTGATTGAGTGGGCCCAACCCAGCTGTGTTATCCAAATGTCTAAAAAATCGAATTATATAAATTGGTATGTGCCCATAAATCTGAAAGTTCAAGTACACATACAAATAATATAACTGATAAAAAGTATAATAAAAGCATATATTATAACTATAGAACACTAAGTCATTATTAAAAATTTCGTTAACGGCCTTAACATTACAACAACAATAGATACAAATACACAATGGATTGTTCCCGCGTCTCTTACGTTTTATTATACAATATCAACGATTCCATTATATGCAACTCTACTATAAAATTACTAGGAGAAAAACCGAAAGCACTTTACATTCTCTTCCGTTTTGAGCAAGGAAATAATTTTGTTACCTAAAATTGTTTTATAAATTGTATTTCATTTAAATTTATAAATCTATGTTTGTATAATAATAATTTGTAGAACATTTTTAAGGAAGTAAACTATTAAATCATTTCATGTTTTTTTTATTTAAGTAGTGCCCCTTATTAGAGTATTAGAGTATATATATATACATTATACAATATATATAAATTGATTTTGATATTTAAATAATAAATGAAATTAAAATGTAAGTACCGTTCTGATCACCTTCAACTCCATCTACATAAATTTTTCTATACACTCCAACACCTGGAGCTGCAGTGGTCCGCGAGAAACGACGTTGCACAGGTTTTCTGCGAGCTCCTACGACTGAATAAGAATTTCTAACGTCTCGTCGTGATCCTTTACAATCTTCAATAGGCGAAATAAAGAGTTTTAATTTATCTTCGGGTACTAAATTTTGGAGACTAGTCCCATTTCTTATTTTATCTTTATATGAATCTCTCTTACCATATCTTAATGTCAAATTGTCAAAACTCTTACATGGTGTTAACGAAACGACGTTGTTATTCCGTATGTCGTAAAGCTTATTGGGATCAAAAGTGCTTATACGGGGATAACGACTTACAAATAAGTCAGTTTTTTTAGACACAGACGGTGAGGCTTCTGGTCTATATCGTCCACGTTGTTTAATATTCATAATATTTTTTTTTATAACATTAGTCCCTCTTCCTTCAAGGGCATGAATCACATCATTTGATTCTATAAAACCTATGGGGTTTAAACCCGTTTTATAAACATGATAGCTTCGTTTATTTCTTCTTTGATTCTGATTATCATCGTGGATGAAACTCTCGTCGTAATGAGGCATATCGGCACAATACATATTTAAATCACTGTATGACTTCCATTTTAATCATACTTGATAATTGAAATGTAAAATATCCAATGTTTTCCTATTTATAAATGTGCAGAATGTCTAGAAAAGGGAGTGTCTGTCCTTTAGAAATCTTCGAAAGTTCACACAACACAACAAGTTTCTCCTCTGAATATATAATTATGCACTATCGTTACAATGTATTATCAGACACTGCTTGACATTCAAAATCAGATCAACACATAGCGATCATTCAGGAACCGAAATAGCAAAGACGTAAGGTACAATTAGGTCATTATTTATTTACAGTAAGCGTCGTAACGAGCTTTATGTGTACTTCACGTGATATTTTACCAACATCTGTCTAATGTACATGAAAAATATATGTATATCATTAATTGTTACTTTTAAAATTATTTTATATTATAAAATGAAAATGTAGTTACAATACCACAGAATATTTCAACTCCAGCATTTCTGCGAGAAACTTCTAAAAGTAGGTATAGAAAGCTAGTATTTTCACCATAAACATCGAACATATATTTTAAAAACCTCTAAGCGACTGTATTGACTAACTTTCTCTATAAAGTAAACGCCAATTTCGAGTATCACTCAATCACTACGACATAGACGTGTATTGTAAATAGCAAAATAAAGAGTCCCCACTTTACAAACAATCGTTATACGTGTTGCAGTAAATTACGAAAATCCACAGCTTAATCTGTCTAACACTGAAATAAGTTCGTGTAACAACGCGCACTTTATGAAATAATCTAAAATTAGATGATTTTTTCACAACGAGCTCTCAATATGCAGTAGAGCTGAGAGTAGACAAGGTAACAAGGCAGTGAAGCATACTATTGACACAGGATGTCGAATTGCAGACCAGCGAATTAGATACGCGGTAGAACGTTGCCGCCGGTGCGACCGACAGAACAGGCGCGACGGCACTGCGCCGGCCTGCTTAGAACCGCTGCTGTCGCACCAACGAGAGTGAAAGTGATAAATCCAAGCATCTCCGCCGCTGCGCCTGCGCTGCACACACCTGTCTTCGCGGATACTTGTATTATGATAATATATTACGACCAAACTCATATAACTAATGCACGTAATACGATACCACCTAAAACACTTAATTACTAACAGAACAACAATAATCCAAATAAAATTACTACTTACAAAATAGAGAATTTGCTTTACTAGAGCTTACTTAATCGTATTAGCTACGTGATTACTCAAAATAAGATGCTTGCTTCCATTACATCCTACGTGTCTCGCAAAAGAAATCACTATCAAAAATTGAACAATAATAAAGTAATTATTTTGTGAAATTCAGAAATGTGACTGATTATATAGTATCTATTACTAATGTACAAAGTATCAAATATGATATGTAATTTTGTTCAGTATAATAAAAGTATGCCAAAGAACTGTGTCACTTGACCATTAACAGACCGTCAGGGTTACACGCGAGGCAGTGGTAACTGTATTGAACATGCAATATCATTAGATAAAGTAAAAAATAATTAAAACCATGGACTATTAATCTATTTTTATTGAAAGGTTAAATTGTAATATTTTATAATAAAATATATTTAAATTTGTATTCTGTATAAACTAATAAGGAATGACAGTGGTATAAAGAGTAGTTGGAAATACGGATTTATCTTGTAAAATAAAGTTCAATTTACATAAAAGATGGTGATATTCTTCCGACTCAAAAAGTGTACCAATTCTAATATCTATCCTTTTAGTTTAAACGTTTCAAAGACTCGCTATTAGGCTACGCTGGCCAAGTGCGGGTTGGCGGACTTCACTGAGCTGCCGCAGTAGAAGTTGTAGATATGATATGTTAGTCTTAGGGAACTAGTTGTATTTAGTTACTGAGATTTCTGGGTAAAATGTATGGTGATTTATGTAGTTGTATCATGTATGCTATATAAAGTTTTTGTGATTCTATATGTCTAAGGTAAATTTAGGTTTAAGTACTAACGCAATTTTCTGTTAAATAAATGTAATTACATACTTGCAATAACGCAATATACCTAGTTGTTGTACATTGTACATATTATGATACAAATACATGCGTGTATTCAATGAAGTAGAAGAAATTCTACAAACCACTTCAAAAGTTTCATAAAAACCATAAAATGAAGAATTGCTGGAATAAATAAGAAAAGTAATGATTTTCAATTTAGACTTTTTGTTCCGATTGCAGAAAGCACACAGGCGCACGCTCGGCCACCGGCTACGGTCCAACCAACTCACTTTCCAATAAACTAGCCCGATCGCGATACCTAATCTAACGGGATTGTATTACTCCTAACCTTCTACTTACTACGTCCAGCCATTGTAGCTGGACATCTTTCAATTATTCTATTAGTTACAAGCAAAAACTCATGGCTTCGTTTACTTTAAGAAAAAGCAAAAAATCAGTAAAAAGCTCATCTAAAGCTCAGCGCTACGATACAACATAATAATCTTTACGAATCTATATTTATATTGAGCATTAGACACAGATTAAATTTAGTACTATTATACATTATAAATTATATATTATAAATACTACTATACATTATAAATTTGTAAGTTGAGAATAGTGAAAATATAATTAAATAGCATTTCCCGCGGATTCGCACGCGTTCTAAAGTCCGGAAACCAAAAATTTTTTCTGAGTCTCGCGGTATACCTTACGCCCATTCGTCCCATTTTTGCAACATTTTTCATTGATACTCCGCTCCTATTGGTCATATCATGATGTTATATAGCCTATACCCTCCTCGATGAACGGACTATCCAACACAAAAAGGATTTTTCGATTCGGACCAGTAGTTTCTGAGATTAGCGCGTTCAACCAACCAACAATCCAACAAACAAACAAACAAACAAACAAACAAACAAACAAACAAACAAACAAACAAACAAACAAACAAACGCTTTATAATATTAACTATAGATAATCCGACTCCAACATTTAAGTACTGCCTCATAAATTTTGTAAATACCATATTTTTCTAGACACATAAATTTTAAATATAGGTTTACCCTCATTCTCCTCGGGTTCATTTCTAGGTACGTTATAGTTTATAACTTTCTTAGGATTTCTGTCATGAGAAATTTTCTGGCAGTAAAATGTATCCTAAATGTTGACCCGAATAACCAGCTATAAACATACCAAATTTTATCAAAATCTGCCCTGTGGTTATGTCGTAGCGTGATCGCAGACAAACAAACAGAAAAAAAATCAATCAAAATAAAAAATATTTAATTTACAGATATGATTGAAATGGAATTTTATTACATGTATAGATGTATATTTTACAGACTACCTGTCAAAGTTAAAATAGTTATATTTTTTTTCTGCGAAATTTTCTTAATTTTTCTTTCCGTCTACCTTCTATTACTATTACTCCCTACATCTTCACATTTTACGTAGTATTGGAAAATTTACAAAAGGATGAATGAATTCTATAAAGTCGTTCTTAAGTATGGTGTGACCAAGGGAAACGTGGCATTCAATTTTTTATATAATAGATTTCCTTTACATATAACATGGAGTGCTACCTCTATTTCCTTATAATTTGACTATAAAACTGTCTAGTGACGTACATGTTACACCTACCTAGTAGCTTCCATTTATGTAATCTAGATGCAAAAGTCTTCCAAGGGGTTTTAGCCTATTGGCTAACGGATCCTAAATCCTTCAATAATCAAAGCCTAAATCCGTAAATGTTTTTTTAATATTTTTTTTGATATTGATGAATATTTTAAATTACGTAGGTGAATATTGATATATGTGCATAATGTGGTCTATTTTGTAAAATTCCTTAAAGCATGTATACTTATATAGAAGGTACAATAAACGGCAAATTATTAAAATAGTGAACTAAACCGAGGTAGCTTACTTGTTTATTGATAAATATCATATAGAATACTTAAAAATTATAGTAATAATACTTAACGTATTACAACATTTTTAAATTACGAGAACAACCCATCAAAAACGTTACATTATGAGCAATTACACATAAGGTCAAAATAATATAAAATCGTTTAAGACTACCGCAATTATGCACGCTTGCCAGCAATAAGATCGGGCCATCACAAACTTCTTGATTTATGTAGATTAAATAAAATATGATTTCGAGACAAATTCTTTGCACTCGTCAAGCCTTTCACTTTTCTTAGTAAATACGACATTCAACAGATCCTTATGCTACCGATTGAGTCAAGGTAAAGCAATCTAGCACCTGCTGTAACAAATGTCTATATAAATCTTCACTTGAAGAGCGTAACATGTAAACCGACTCTTACATAAACTGACTGTGTGAATAACTTAAGGTAATTGAGGAAATAACGACTTGCATCGAGTGCAAATTGGTTCCCCATAACGGATTTTTAGAAAAGAGCTTTATAGCCTGCGACTAGTCGGTAGATAAAATGTGACATTTGTAAAATAAAAATAAAGAATTCTTCAAACACTAGCGTATTTTTATAATATGTGTGATACTTTTATTTCCTCGTAGTACTAAATAAGGCCGTACCCTGCCGTGTGACGTTAAAAAGGGTTTAATACATACTTACATTATGAAGGAGATAAGGAGATAAGAGAAGGAGGCTTACTCTATGGTTTCCATTTGTTGGAAAAATCTAAACTATTGAACTCATGAGACAATTTTTAAAAGTACTTTTTGCAATTACTTTTTTTTATTTAAAATCTTTGGTTTAGGCTTAGTTAATAATAAATAAACAAAACGTACGCAACCCTTATCAATATCCAGTATTATACATAATAAGTCCTCTTTAAATATTGCATGCAAACGTTTCAAAGATCTGTACAACATTTCCTTTATTCAAACAACATGATGTTGTCACTTAACTAAATTCCGCGCACATAATATTAAATACTAAACTCTGTATCTCTGTGTCCCTAATACTAATTAGGGTCACGAGTTTTGACGTTTTACATAATATTATCTCTGACTATAATAAACGTTAATACGTTTAAGCATTAAGGAAATGGAAGCTGGGCATTTGAACTCTTGTCGACAGGCGAAATCCCGTTACGTTGCCTTAGCAGATAGGCCAAAGTAAGCAGTGTAAGAAACTATCTGCATTCTGCATAATGCATTGTGACTATTATTTTGCCGATGAATAAGATTTTTTTAAGTTAATAAACGTGAACACGAATTAGTGAAAAATTGTTTAAGATATTGGACTATAGGATATAGAAAAATGTACATCACCAACATACAATTTATCAAAACCATTTATAGATAAATAGTTCGAAGATTGAATAAAGAAATATGTCATTTGAAGTTCATATATTACTTAAATTATAAAAACATACTGTGGAAGGTCTTGTGACGGATTTTTTGGTTTTAGTCACAGTGAAAATGGTTGACGTAGAATATCGTACTATTAGATTCATCTATATTTGGGACAAAGCAAACTTCATACTGAAGATCTATATCCAATAGTGTTCAATATACTCCAAAACAGAACTCTACTTGAAAATATGGGCATTATAGTTACTAACGATGGGAGCGAAGCTTTACTATCATTATACATAAATCATTTTTATATTAGAAGTATCACTGAAAACCAAAATACTATAATGACTAATTAATTAAAATGCCTTTATTAATTGACAGTTCTATAAGGTAATTTTTCTAATAAGTATATTTGTGTATTTCTACTACATATTTAAAATAATTAGGATTTGATCTATGGTTACCTTAGAAGCTAGACAGCATTTGCAAAACAAAATAATTATTTAAAAAACGTTAAAAATAGAAAGACTCATTGTTGAATAGTGAATACTCGACCTCTTTTAATAGAGAGCAGAATCTTGAACGGCATTATACAAACTGTTCAGTGGTTTTCAAGCGTTAACCGCAGGAATATTAATAAAATAAGTCGGACGGACTGCGCTCCGAAGCGGACTGAATAGCATACATAATTTCGCGTCTTCAACCTCAGAAGTAATGTCTATAATATCATACCGTTATATTATAGAATAATAATGATAATAGATATTATAGTACCTATATCGTTTATTATGTTATGTTTAATTATTGTAATATATAATTTTAGCTATGCCTATAAGTATGAGTATCTATACTTCTTTAACGTCGTGTTCAAAAAAATTGGTCTTAAGCGGCTTTCACACGATACAATGTTCGTAAGACCACTTTGACTAGATTAGCAATCGAATTGTGTAGTATGAATGGAAATATAAAATTGAAGGTAATTTGTCAATCGACATCAGCCAACACGATTGTATCCAATCAAATTGGATGGAGTGGACGCTAGTTGGACAATGGATCATTTGTTGACGTATTTACCGTGCAAGCGGCGTGCAGGGAGAGTGTGTGCTGTATATTGTGTATTTACTCATTAAATGGAAAACTATTGACAAAAAATCACTCTGGAGAGAGTGAAAAAAAAAATTAGAAAATATAAGACTTATTTTAACTGAACTACTAGTAGCTTTCTTTTATACAAAGCATTGTGTTGTCCATACTCTTCTATTTCCTTTTTTATTATCTACATTAACTGTAATTACAGCCAAATCAACTCTAAATTTTGCTTCTTGTTAAAGTCTGTTCAGCAGGGGAAATACCTAAAATTGTATCATGTGGCCACTACACATTTTTTGATTAGAGACTTTAATATTTTGTTTTTTTTTTAACTGATATAATAAATATTGAGATAAAAGAAATAAAAATGGTTACAAACTTTTGGTTTTATTAAAAGAAGAAAAAAAATATAAAAGGAATTCAAAATCAAAATGGTAAAGGGTGTATGAAATTGATAAAATGCTAAACCAATGACTCCGTATTGGTTGATCAATATCAAATAGTTTTGTCGCATTGTTTCTATGTATTGGTGTGATTAAGGATAAATAATTTTCAACTTATCTACAAATATTGTCATTTTGAAAATGAAACTAATTTGATCATTCAAATCAAATCCAACAATCATCATAGATTCAGAAATGAATTTTTAACATAATTTACTTTTGTCTTTACATAATAGAATCACAATAATTGTATACAAACAAGATTTAAAATCTTGATATGAACTGTTTACTCACAATCAATGTAATCAAAAACAATTTTTTTTCATAAATAAATTTACCCCCTATTTTGTTGTTGAAATATGAGCAATGAAGTACATTAACCCAAAATTATCTTTATATATATTATTTAAATTAATCAAAATTATACCATACATATAAAAACATAATAAGGCCAATTAGCACATCATTAAAATGGAATCCTAACAGGGGCTGTAGTTTTGAAATTTATCATAAGTAATAAGGTAAGGTTTTGCATTGTTTATATATTTTATACCGGTTTGTTTCAGCAAACCAAAATAATTTAAATTATCAATAAAGAAACAACGCGCTCATTATTTTATACTGAGACTTAATTAAAAGTATAATTAAAGACATATTTGTGACTTAAGATAGTTAAAAGAGTGTACGATACATTGCAAAGCATCTAAATAATATTAAATATATTAAATACTTGCCGTAACAAAGTAAAATACTAATGAATATTAAAAAGATTGAAATGGAATGTATTTTCAAGTAACTTACCTTGTGTGCATTTCTCTGACTTTGGTGTCGAAGTCATCGTTTCAATTTATCAATTCACTGTCATATTAGCACTATAATAGGGCTTTATGATTTTATTTATAAAATTTTAATAATAAACGCTAATAAAATAAGAATCGACCGGCAGCCATATTAGACACCATATTTGTTGTTTATAAAATTTATCCCCAATAGGCAAAGGACTATCACCATAAGTATAATATCACTTTTCTCTATGATCACCATTCACCATATTTTATTTTTATTCTGTCAAATGTTTGTAACCATGGAATTAGTAAGTACTCTTACTAATTTCATGTTTGTAACTACCTACTAACAAGCCAATAGCTATTAGGCATAGCTTATTCTAAACACCCAAAAATAAAGAAATATAATTTAAACTAATAATTTCTCAGAAATAGAAATTGTAAATTTTATTTATTGGATTATTGATTAAATGTATTGTTTCATTGAAGAGCACATTATTATTTCGTAGGTCCCTTAATTATTATTTTAAGCTCGTCAATTCAAGTCATTACATAATTAAGTCGACATGAAGTTAACTACAATAGTTTAGAGAGTTATAATTAGGTTTTTTATTATTATTATTACTGATTATAACATGTACGATATTCATTTGTACATATTGTACTTATGTAAAACAGTTTTGAATTCCGTTTGTAACGAATAGGGTATTATTGTTCTGTGGTAACGAACCACAGATGAATAAAGAAATTAGAAAGAAGTAAGAACACTATGACTATAAACAATTTGACATTTGAATTTTGAAATATGAATATGGAGTGTTTGACACGGTGATAGTATTGAATATTGGTGAAATATTTCCAAAATTATTTTTAAATAGTGTTTGATCCGTGTGAAGTATGTCTGTACAATAAATGAGTGTATATTATTATTATTAATAATTTGAAATAATTGTAAACTGTTATACAGTGAGTATAATACGACGTAATCATGGCGGATCCTCTAAGTTTACTTCGTCAGTATAACGTAAATAAAAAAGAAATTATAGAACGTGATAATCAAATAATATTCGGCGAATTTTCGTGGCCTAAAAATGTTAAGACTAACTATCTTATGTGGAAGTAAGTAGTCTCTGTTACTTTTTAAACTTAATTAGTTCAATGTTTTTTCACTAAATAATATTTTTAATTCTAAATCAGATCTGGGAAAGAAGGCAGTGACAAGGAATACTACACATTGGAATGTTTGCTGTTTATTCTCAAAAAAATATCATTACCTCATCCAATTTATGTTAAGCATGCAGCTGTAAGTAGTGTTTTATATGGATATGAGGTTATTACTTTTGAATTATAATTTTATTACTTTTCTATCGTTTGCAGGCCGCGAACATTCCACCTGTTCGTCGTCCTGATCGTAAAGAACTGCTGGCTTATTTAAATGGTGAAACTGCAACTTGTGCATCTATAGATAAAAGTGCTCCACTAGAAATATCAACACAGGTAAATATTTGTAAATTGAGTCGACTAGTATCAAAGGTGGCAATGTGACTTTAAGACAAATGTTGGTAAATTCAAAAAAACTGATTGTTTGGTTTGTATCTCGTTTGTAGTTACAAAACTCATTTAAATAAGATCTTAGGTAAATAGCAGGATGAATTAATGCTATATTACCCTAATAATCATTCTATATCAGTTTTAAATACTATTTCAATTTTGAAGATTTCCAGCTTTGATGCTATTTTTTTAAGAATGCCGTATTTGAAATTGAGTAAGGCACAGATAACCGTTTTTGATACTATAGATGCATAGCTGGGCACCGTTAAGCAAATAATTAACTCGTTAATCGTTAATCCGTTACTTAAAAAAGTTAACTTCGTTAAACGTTAAAGCGTTACATTTCGAAAGATTTAACACAAGTTAAGGTTAATCCGTTAACCAGTGATTAAAATTGTATTTTTATATCATTGCAACAATAATGTTCTACTTATAAAATCTGTTGATTTGGGTTCTGGAACTTAAAAGCTTCTCAGCATTTCGAGGAGGCGGGACCGGGCTTTTCAGAGGCTTAGTTCAACGCCTTCAATACCCAGCCGTTTGGGACTCTATAAGAGCCACTTCGCTATCATGAGGCACCTCTCTGGCCCTGGACGGACGCTGGACGTTCCTTTTTCATTTCTCCCAGTTCACCATGATACTGATGGAAGCCGTCTCAACTTTCGGCAAGCTTTGGCCGAATGTCCGGGGCATTGAATCTCTCTGCCGGTTTTGAGATTGTGAGGTCCATGGCACTGTATGGTGCCCCCGTTTGGATCGACGCCCTCTCCGTCCCGAACGGGGTCCAATTGTGCAGTACGCAGCGGGTCCTGGCGGTGAAGGCGATAAGGGGATGACGCACGGTGTCCTTCTGGCGGGTGTTTCTCCCTGGGTACTCCAGGCGCAGGCAGATTTACTCGCCGAAGTGTACCAGTTTCTTCTTCAGAAACTTCCAATGTGGGATCCCTCCCGTCTAGCTGACGAGGCCATGATCCGGCGATGGAGGGAGCAACTGAGAAACCCAGAGGCTGGCCTGGCGAAAGTGGATGCCGTTCGTCCTGTTTCACTGGGTCAAGAGGCCCACACTGTGTCATGACTTTAAGACTGACGTAGAAGCTTACCGGGCGCACGGCACGTGAACACGCACCGACAACCTTATCTACCAAACTTTACTTAGGTACTTAGTTTCGTTTTACTCGACGCGACGCGGTGCTTGGTAAAGAGTACGTACTGGATTAACGATTAACGGACTTGAGAAAATGTACCGGAAGTTAACGAGTCCGCTAAGTTTTTTCTAGGTTAACTTAAAAGTTAATCGTTAATCAAAATGTTAACTTCGTTAATTAACGATTAACGGATTAACGAGTTAATGCCCAGCTATGTATAGATGTTATTCCAGAATTAGGGTTGTCATACAAGCATGGAACGACTCTTTATTTTTTGGCATAGTATATTGTAATTAAAAAATAATGCATTTGGCAGTTACAAAAAATCTTTATAATTAACTTATGAACTAAAAAATTAAGTAACTCTAAAAAGTTATTTGAGTTTTTTTAAACTAAATTTAAAATTATATGCTCATGTCATGTCATGAGCCATTGTTAAAGTAGCACATTTTAGTGCTTTCGAATTATGACTGCACACTCTATCGAGTAATGATTTCGCCGAGTTTCTAAAATAAAAAAAATAATAATACTACAATATTATACCCTTTTACATGACAAGAATTGACAACCCTACGGGTAAACTTACTTCAATTCCTTATCCCTGTTTCTTGTCCAATTTTCTGGATTCCTCTTGCGTTTCCGTGTAAAACTATTTATTACTAAAGGGGGGTGGCTTTCCATAATACTACTTCGACTGCTTTATATTAGTTTAAGTCACAAAAACACGTAGAAAACATTAAAATTCACAGAACGAAATGTTCCTGCGGCCGTTACGAAACGCAAATGAACTCTCGCTTCTGATTGGTTGACAGCGTAAGATTGCCGGGTTTGATTTCAAAATTTTACAGATTGCCGGCTTTGATGCTGATGTCAGTTTTTGACCTGTTTTTACTATGGTTTATTCCAAGTTCTGAACCGTATACTCCAAGGGAAACGTTTTTAATCAAATCAATCTGAGTCGCCATATCATTAACTACTTTTTGTCAAAATGCTCAGATTGCCGCCTTTGATACTAGT
Source organism: Boloria selene (assembly GCA_905231865.2). Taxonomy (NCBI): domain Eukaryota; kingdom Metazoa; phylum Arthropoda; class Insecta; order Lepidoptera; family Nymphalidae; genus Boloria; species Boloria selene. The sequence continues at coordinate 9,597,781 of HG993133.1, forward strand.
CGACTCAATTAAGGGTTTCTAAAACTTAATTTGTGCCTTATAAATATGTTTTTCATTTAATTGTGTAAATTCAGGTCAAACGCACACATGATAATGATGGAGGGGAATCTGCAGCTAAAAAACCTCGCATTGAGGAGACACATGTACAAAAAGTACGAGAGCAATTGGCAGCTCGTCTTGATGCACCAAAAGAAGCTTCAGTTACAGTTGATAATATTAAGTGAGAAAAATTTTTTAATTAATTTATATTGATTTTATTTATAATAGTAATAGATTTTTACTATGATTTTGTGTGTTTTAATTGAACTAAAATTATATAATTTAATGTCATAAAAGGGATATCTTAATGTGTAATTATAATTAATTATTATATGTATATCTTATTGTGTAAGACAGTGAGTGTTGCTATGTTATCCAAGTGATGTGGGTTCAAATCCAGGTCTCGCACCTCTGACATTTTCATGTGTGAATCATTTCTAACGTGATTACAACTTGTCTAACAGTGAAGGAAAACATTGTGAGGAAACCTGCATGTCTGAGAGAATTCAGCAAGTTTTTGAAAGACATGTGTTCACCAACATGCATTAAGCCAGGGTGGTAGACTATGGCCAGTGCTCAGTAGTGGGCAAAATGTATTATATAATGTACATATCCTTTCAGGTCACTATCAGAGGCTATGTCAGTGGAAAAAATTGCTGCTATTAAAGCAAAACGTTTGGCAAAAAAAAGAACAACTATCAAAAGTAATGACTACTCTGACACATTAGGTGTGGTTGGTTCTGATCTTAGAGCAATCCTTGACTATGATGTTGATCTTACTAAAGATATTATTAGTCGGGAGAGGCAATGGAGGACTAGAACTACAGTATTACAAAGCAATGGAAAGGTTTGTTATTTGGTTTGATAGCTTTCAAATTCTACCTTAGATAATTGAATGTTTTAGTTCAAAGTAATGCTGCTTTATTAGTATAAAATTTTAAAATTGGTATAAAATTAATTTATTAAATAAAAATAGTAGCTAAAAAAATAAAAATGAAAAAGTACTCTTAACAAATTATAAAACTTTTAATAAAATATTTAACATTTTATTTATATTCTTATTCTCTACATCCTAATAGTTTAATTAATCCATAATATAGACAATGAAAGAATAATTGAATGGTTATTAAATTGTAATTATTTTTTAAAACTAACTGTATTATATTATTTTTAGACATTTGCAAAGAGCATTTTAGCTCTATTGGGTAGCATAAGAGCAAGAGAAGAAGGTAGACCTGGAGTGCCGCGTCCCCCACCAGTAGTAATGCCTGCACCAACTGTAATCCCTGCGCAGCAGACCCAGTACAACAGATATGACCAGGAAAGATTCATTAGGCAAAAAGAAGGTATGATTATGTACACAGTAATTAATGAAGCTCGAATATTCTTTTGTTATTGTATTTGTAATTTATATTTTGAATGTATATTAGTAAATTTGTTATAAAATATAATGTATATTTATATGATAGTACATTTATAACGACATATGTATTTCTTTTTCAGAAACGGAGGGTTTCAAAATTGATACTATGGGTACATATCACGGTATGACCCTGAAATCGGTGACAGAAGGACCGAGCGCGCCGATGCCGGCGCGTGCTCCGCAGACGCCAAATCACCCACGACAAATGACCCGTAAGTCTTATTATGTTTTAATATAGTTTAATAATTCAAATTAAAATAATATTGATGGTTCTATACATTTCAATCTATATGCACTATATAGCAATACATGCAAAGGGGCAATCGCTCATTAAGCATTTTAGATGTTAGGGAGTTTAAAAATTCAAAAATTTAAAAATCAAAATAAATCGGCGGAAATATCTATTTTCACATTTTTACTTTTAAAGTATGAAGGTTGTTGAGAAAGTACAAAAATTTATGGTGAGTTGTTTGTTGTTTATGAATTTAAAGATTGCAGTGCTCTCTCATTGCAACTTACAATTATATCTACAGCTAACATCTTAGAAAGTTATCATATAGTTATTGGATGAGGGTTATTAATGCTGGATTTCACATAGCATGTGAATAGAAGAAGTCAATAGAAAATAGTGATATAGGTTCCTCGGTGGGCTAGTGGCTAGATCCTAAATTCAAAATTTGGCCTTAATTTAGCCTTTTACGTAATGAAAAGATTGTAATGGTTATTAACTAACCTAGTCCTAGTCCTCTTAAGAAAGTATCAATAATAGCCCAGAGTTGGAGAGTACGACTCGTGAGCCATATGTGCACTAAAATACCTCTTGCACAGTTGGCTAGTCTCAGTGAGGTTGTCTGCCGTGGTAGACATTGTAGATAGGGGTGTGCATATATCGTTCGAATCGAATCAAATCGAATAATAATATTCGATTCGAAATTCGAATCGAATAATTCGAACTTTCGAATTATTCGAAATTCTACGAATAATTCGAAAAATTTCGAATAATTAGAAAATTATCGAATAATTCGCAAATTAATGAAATATCTCTGGATTTTTAATTGTTTCCATATAAATTCCTTTAAATCGATATCAAAATATTCTACTATTCTACCTACGAATAATATATAATTCAAAAAAACACTATACTAATTGTTCTATTTGTGTAACTATATTTCATGGTTTGAATAAAATGTATATTGACTGTTAAATTTATATTTCAATATTGAAAGTAAGAAACCCTGAATTCAGAATACGCTAATAACATTTATTCGACATTTTTCGAATAATTCGTAAGTTCGCATTATTCGCACACCCCGAATTATGATGTGATTTGTCCGCAGAGAACGGTCCAGCGTCGACGCCGGGGCGGCGCGAGCTGCTGCCGGTGGCGGCGGCGCGCGCGCCGGCGGGCGGCAAGCGGCCCTCGCGCACGCCCATCATCATCATCCCCGCCGCCGCCACCTCGCTCATCACCATGTACAATGTTAAGGACATGCTGCAGGAGCTCAAGTGTGTACCACTGTTATTTGTTAAAGTTTTGTTATTTGTCTGCGTAATAGACAGATTAACATGAAAAAATATTATAGTTAACCTATTAATAGGTTCCTAAAGAATGAAGAAAACCATTGAATGTAAAACATTTTTTTAGTTATGTTTATTACTTATATTATTATAATTATGAAAATATAAATAAAACAAATAAAAATGGATTTATATTTAACAGATTTGTGCCTGTGGAACAAAAGAAGGCAGAAGGAGCTGCTCGTGAAAATGAAGTATTATTACAAAGAAGAAAAGGACCTACTGGAGATCAAGTTCCTAACAATGCTACTACAATAACGGTATACCTATTCACAATATTTAATTTATAACATCCAATTGATACAACCTTTCTGTCTTCAAGTTTCTATAATTAACAGACAAACACCTTTAAAATTTGTGTATGGTAGTTGTGTATGATAGCAACACAACAATGTATAAAAACTGTATTTTTAATACCTATAAAGTAAAATAAATATGACCAAAACAATTAATGTAACTAGTTTATAAACTTCACAGGTGCCATATCGTGTAGTAGACAACCCTGGCAGGTTGTCGGCTGCGGAGTGGGACCGCGTGGTCGCAGTGTTCGTGCAGGGACCCGCGTGGCAGTTCAAAGGGTGGCCCTGGGACGGCAACCCAGTTCAAATATTTGCTAATAGTAAGTCCTGTTTGTCCAGACATTTGTAAAACACATTAAATAGTAATATAAATTTAATAATATATGAAATGAAATAATTTGATTTTAGTAAATTATATTATGTTGAGTGTGTCCATTAATGTTTTTGGTTTTTTTTTATCAAAATATATGTACTTTATATACAACTGTCAATTTATCATTTATAAAATGTCAGTAGTGCAATATCCTGAGAAAACTAGTAATATGCTCAGTATAGCTAGTTGTTATTAATTTTTACATTAATAATAATTTAGAAAACTTGGTCGCACCCGCACTTGGACTTTAAATGTTGACCTCATACATTTATGTCAAAATTTATGTATTTAAGCAATAAAAGTGCAAATTTACAGTTCACAAAGTGTTCATAATATGTAAAGTTGTAAATAAATTGTAATACTGGAATCAGAAGATAAATGAAGTTTCTTCAGACTTGGCCTTGGCCTTTCGTCATATCGGAATGAAATTTACAAATTTAGACTAGGCTGTATGGACTATAGTCCTTTGCCTTTCCCTATTGGGGATAAATTTTAAAATCAACAACAACAATAAATTGTAATATTTATGTGTGCAGTCTGCGCCTTCCACTTGAAGTTCGACGAGATGAAGCTGGACGCGAACGTGGCGCGCTGGGCCGTCACCGTGCTCAACCTCAGCCGCACCAAGCGCCACCTCGACCGCGCCGCGCTGCTCGCCTTCTGGGAGACGCTTGACAAGTCAGTATATTTTGTACAGTTCGCGTCACGTAAAAAGAACGCTGGAAGAAAGTGGTGGGGGGTGTGTTTGCGCATCGGTACATTCACATACGAAATTCCTAAGCCTATTCTTTTATTTTTGAACTAGCCTTTCGCTCACGATGTATATTGATTATTGGTAGGTACATTCAAAAATATATTAGATAGAATGTCATTTAATAGAATTCTATTATTTAATAAAATATGTTTGATTCAGTGTAGAATGTTTAATCTACTTACAAAAAATTAAATTAATTCGTTTAATATATATTTTTTAATCATTAACTGCATTATTATCAGACTCTCTCTTTATAAAACAATATACATCAAAAATATTTTTTCACTATTTTTTATATAAAATCATTTCGTAATTAATAACTTTTGTGTGCGCGATGGTATTTTAAACTGACAAACCAATAGCGAGCCGGAAAGCATGCGACGCGTGCCTCACCGTCCCGCTCCCCGCGTCTTACCACCAAATTGTCCGATAAATCGCCTCTGCGCAACTTGACAGCCAGCGTTCTTTTTACATGACGCGAACTATACTTGGGTAGAAATATTATATACAATTAATTATTTTATGAAAATGAAGTAAAATATGATATCTGACTTTACGCAAGTATTTAGCTCATTATACTTTTTCTTTTAAAACAGGCTAAACTAATAGTCCGGGAGGTAGTGTCAAATTTGACCGGAGCATTTTGGCATGGCTTTTGTTTTTTTGTATAGTCAGTTGTTCCAACGCTTATTAATAAATAAATTGTCAGTTGGCCCAAAACCGGGGCATAAGATGAGAAAATGCCAGGAAACTTGATAGTAAAAAAATGTTCTTGGACTATTTTGGCAAAGATAAAAAAGTATAAATAATTAGTTTATGAATTGTAGATCTCGAAAAAAAGTGTCAGCTGTATCATGTACGTGACAAAATATGTTAGCTGATCATGTGAACATGTCAAAAAATCAGAAAACCTTGTAGCATTTTGGCAAAGCTGAAAATTGTATATATTGAAGATTATAATTCAATAATCATAATAATTTATGTCAGCTGGAATTTTCACAAGGCATAACCTGTTAGCTTGACTTTCAAAGTTTGGTTATTAGGTATATCAGATCATTATGGCATGGTTTTTAGTTTTTTGTATAGTCAGTTGTTCCATCGCTTATTAATAAATGAGGTATCAGTTGGCCCAAAACCGGGGCATAAGATGAGAAAATGCCAGGAAACTTCAATAAAAAAAATTTTTTTTGGACTATTTTGGCAAAGATGAAAAAGTATAAGTAATTAGTTAATGAATTGTAGATCTTAAAAAAAAGTGTCAGCTGTATCATGTACGTGACAAAATATGTTAGCTGATCATGTAAACATGTTAAAAAATCAGAAAAACTTGTAGCATTTTGGCAAAGCTGAAAATTGTATATATTAAAGATTATAATTCAATAATCATAATGATTTATGTCAGCTGGAATTTTAACGAGGCACAACCTGTTAGCTTGACTTTCAAAGTTTGGTTATGAAGTATAATATCAGATCATTTTGGCATGACTTTTGTTTTTTTGTATAGTCAGTTGTTCCAACGCTTATTAATAAATGAGGTGTCAGTTGGCCCAAAACCGGGGCACAAGATGAGAAAATGCCAGGAAACTTGATAGTAAAAAAAATTTTTTGGGACTATTTTGGCAAAGATGAAAAAGTATAAATAATTAGTTAATGAATTGTAGATCTTAAAAAAAAGTGTCAGCTGTATCATGCACGTGGCAAAATATGTTAGCTGATCTGATATTATACTTCATAACCAAACTTTGAAAGTCAAGCTAACAGGTTGTGCCTCGTTAAAATTCCAGCTGACATAAATTATTATGATTATTGAATTGTAATCTTTAATATATACAATTTTCAGCTTTGCCAAAATGCTACAAGTTTTTCTGATTTTTTGATATGTTCACATGATCAGCTAACATATTTTGTCACGTACATGATACAGCTGACACTTTTTTTTAAGATCTACAATTCATAAACTAAATTATTTATACTTTTTCATCATTGCCAAAATAGTCCAAGAATATTTTTTTTTTCATCTACGTTAATATTTTCTCTAGCCCAAAAGCCCCGGAGTCGCGCCAGCTGACAATTATTTTTTTTCTCATACAAATACTAACTATCAAAATAAGTACATAGAGTCCATGCCAAAATCACCGTAAAAATTTGACACTACCTCCCGGACTATAACACATAATCCTCTTATGTTTCGCCATTATGTAAATCATATACTAGTACAATAAACTTTATGGCACTTACGCTGAAAATAATCCTAACCTAAACCTACCTCTAGTCCTAATCCAAAGTAAGGTTCAAATGCTTGTAAAATACGATTAGTAGCAGAGTACCTACATACAGATGGACAGAAATCAAAATTAGCTAGTATATAGCACAAGGAATAAAGCGAAGCTTTTTTAGAGATTTCATTTTCATCATCATAAAAATAATAAATTATAATATTATTATTATTATTGTGTGTGTATGTCTGTGGCATAGTAGATCCCGAACTGATGAACCGATTTGGATTTTTTTTGAAACGTGAATTTGGTTGTTTTCTTAGCTATGTTTAAATGAAAATCTGTTTAAGATGGTCGCCGCCACAAAATGCCTGATATATTTTTTCACAACTCACTCAATATGGGTATCAAATAAAATTTACTATACTCTATTCGCCGAATGAACTAAGCACTGAGATTTTGCGCTTCCGCATGATTGGTTGCAGATAAGACGCTTAAGCCGCGCTCACAATACATATCATAATTATTAATTAGTCTCTCGCGTAGTTACCTGATCTATTGCGATTATATAAATATTTAAAAATCAAGTTAATTTAATTTAATGTAGAGAGATAGATTAACACGAGCGAAGCCGCGGGTTCCGCTAGTTATACATAAAAACCTTCCTCTTGAATCACTCTATCTATTAAAAATCGAATCAAAATCCGTTGCGTAGCTTTAAAGATCTAAGCATACACAGGCAGAAAGCGAGGCGACTTTATTTTATACTATGTAGTGTTTATTAATAATTCGTCACTAATGCATTAGTGTAGTGTAGAGCAACATCTAGTTTGATGGCCTGGCAAGACACTGGGCTTGTGTTATGGATACTAATAGTAGATAGTTAATAGTACACGTACAATACATATTACATGTAGGTGTATAGTATACCTATATGTTATTTTAGATATATGTTATAGATATAAACAACCATGACTGGAGTACAAAGATTTGAGTTCACGAGTGAATGCCCCCAACGGAACTCGAACCTGTGACCGCTCACACAAGTAGCGTCACCACAAACTGAATCAAATAAATAATGAATTAAATTAAAAATTATTTAAATAAAAAGCCTAAAGACGATAAACTTCACTTATTTGTCGTCTCTAGGACTTTTTCAAAGAACTGGCGAGAAATAACCGTGTGCTCTTTTAAAAATAGTAGGTATTTGGTTTCAATGTTACAATGTCTACTTAGATTGATTAAGTTAAGTATAATTTTTAGAAGTTTTAGAGGAGTTTTATATATTTTTTTTTTGATTTGGCAGCTATAAGAAGTTTAAGCCAAACCCGAAATTACCTTAATCCTAACAGATGTGGAACTAATTATAATAATATATTGAAACTTTATATAACAAATTTTATAACTATAGAATTAAAAGATTTTTGAAGTTAGTATAACGCAAATTCTGCTCGCGAGCGCCATTATATCTCTTGCATGTAAAAATAAAATTATACAAAACGCGAATAAAACTACAGATTCTTTATTTTTTTACAAAATGTATACGCCTCGTCTCGCTCAGGTTCTAAATACAGCTCGTGCGTCCTGTAGTAAATTTGATGTTACCACTTGTTTAAAAGAATATTCATTTAAAAGAAAATTACGCTACATTTTGTTCTCAACATTCAGTTTAAGCAAAGAAATATCTTGTCGTAGCTCATTGGAATGTTTTTGAAATAGTATATTTCTATTATACGGTCTATTTCTTTTAACTTCCTCATACTATCTTATTCATTGAAAACATTCATTAGATTATATAAATAATATGTGAATTAAATCTGCACATTGAATATTTTTTGAGAAAGATAGTTTCATTTATAATGAGAAAGTCTTATTGAAATAATTTACTATCGATACTGAAACTGAATTCATAGTTTTTAGAATTTTTGTCTATTTGCCTGTGTGTGACCGCATCACGAGAAATCCAATGAACATATCCGATGATATTCGGTATGGAAATAAAAGGCTATCCGCCGGCAAGTGGCAACATATATGGTACTTAATATTGCACAAAGTGGTATTTACAAATGGCGAATGTAACTTTCGTGTACAATCGGTCGATCATAGTTGTACGCGATGCTCTATTGAGTATTGTTTATAAATAGCTTGGCCCTAGTACAGAGAGGAAGTACATCGTCAATGCCTGTAATGCAGTTTCGTATTTATAAAGATTAAATTAGTCGTGTGATTGGTCGGGCAACGCGGCCATCTTATTGTTATGTAGTCGTCACCGCAAGAAGCTACAAATGTTCATTACGTTAGTGCACTTATCTGTCTATTGCATTCTAACATAAAGATTTTTGTTGCCCATTAAATTTTGGAATGCGTTACAATTTCATTAGTACTACGAATGTGGAAAACATGGAATCATTGATTAATGAAAAATATGGTTCTTAAAAACAAAGATATATTATATTCTTCTTACAATATGAAAACACTTACTTTCTTGTACTTTGTGAATAATGCACGGTATATCATACAGTATATTTCCTCATAGAGAGTATAGATATATTCACTAAGAAATGATCTTTTTTTTCACTTCTAAGTAAAAGTATACAAAAACTTGACAAAATATATACTAAAACCTTCCTCGAGAACCACTCTACCCATTGGTAAAAAAAGCATGAAAATCGGTGCAGTAGTTTTTGAGTTGGTGGCGACAGACAGACGCAGAGGAGAACTTTGTTTTATAATATATCAAGGATAACGATCCTTTTCGTGTAATATGCTAATAAAATTCTTAAGCAAGATCTTTCGATAATGTTTATCGCTTAGGTCTTGCTTTATGTTTTTACCAAGTAGTGTTTTATTTTAAATATTTTTAATAAACAAAATTTAATCGTTTTTCTTTGTTGCAGGCACATGATGAAGAATAAGCCACACCTTAGGTTCTAAATTTGTTGTAGCTTTATAGAATTTTATCCTATAGAGTATTATATACCGTGTGAATATCAAAACGCCTTAACGCAATGATAATCTAAGTCAAGTCGTACCATTTAATCGATATTTTGGCATTGTATGTATGTATATATTATTATATTATGTATGTTGAAACTCGAATTACGCATTTTTTATATTTTGTAACCGATAATGCCTTGACGATTCTATTTATTTAGAAATGATGAATACTTTTCATAAACTTATTCATTTACGTTAAAAAAATAATTTGTTATATTTGCTGACATTAGTAATAATATGATAAGGATTCTTCTCATGTATCGATATATTGAACCTTTTCCACCCACTTAGGTTATTATGAATTTTAAACCTGTGATATATAAAAAATATAATATATATTAATAGTCATGTGTATGTTGTCATTTTATATTTTCCTTGTAATATCGATGATTTAATTGTATTTGTATATATTTTCTATATAAGTTCCATATATACGATACTCGATTCTAGTAAACAGGTCAATAGCAATACTTACGAACCTATAGTTACATTATACAATATTAAGATGACATAAGAAAGAAGTGTTAATAAATGAATATTAAGCGTATTAATTGAGTTACAGTTTTAAAATCCTTATAAAATATCTTAATTATTTGCGTATGTTGCATATTGTATAGTGTAACTGTAACTTTTTAGAAATAAAGACATCTCTTCGTATAATAAAATATAGTATATAATGTTCATTTAAATATATTTCTTTCTAATTAAAAAATTATGATTACGACTGAAAACAGCTAAATCTATCTTTAGGTAGTTAAATAAACATCGTGTGGGATTTCGATGGAATTTAATTTTAACACAATATTCAAAAGCTAAAACATGCAAAAGCTACTTCGAAGTCCGTTTAGATATAATTACACATAGCTAGTTTATTATCAACACCGCGACAAAATCACTGAGTATTCAAAATATAACGCATAGTTGTTTGATGATTCACTGAATGTTGAGTTAGCAACAAGTATACGAAGCGATTCTTTACGATAGAATTTCAATTGATGGGACGTTACGGCTCTCGTAACGAGCCTTAATAGAATAAATCATCCTTCAATTTTAGGCCGAAGCTTACTTGTATTTATTGTAAAGCACGTCCCAATACTTGCTCGGTTCAGGTTTTGTTAAATAATATTGTCATGTTGATATTAACATATTATCTTTATTATAGTAGATAGAATCCATTACTTTGATATTTTAATTACTGCTTATGAAACATCACTTTTATGCTTTCAACATAATAATAAGAAAATATTGTACCAATTTTATAAAATTACAGTAAATAATAATATCTAATATGATAAAGGTATATTTGTTTATATATAATATATAGTAGCTTTTATACTTATTAGAGCTTTTAGGGTCGTAAAAATAAATGTCTTTTTTTTCATTTTCAAAGCCAAAATATTTTGTTAAATGGTAACGAGATGTTCAAAGATCTGCGATCTTTGTTTATTGACAACAATAAATTGTTGAAGATTTTTCTTTTATCTTTCATTTTCGTACCTCAATCTCATATCTCAAGTATTATTTTTAACTTTAAGAGTAAATAGAACATTAGCATATTTCACTTCGAGCGTTTTAGTAGGTATAGATCTTAGAATTGCTAGTATGAAGGTCATCAATTTTGTTTTCTTAGAAGTTCTAAGTATTGGGTATGCCAAATGAAACAGCGAGAATTGTTTTCAATTGTCTTTATTTAAAATTTCATTTAATTCAATGGTAGTGTATAACAATAAATAAATCTGTCCTCTATTTAGAGATAAGTACATAGGTTATTTATGTAAGTATAAGTATTTGATATTTTAAACAGTAGGTACACAAAATAAAACCATCAGTTTTACCCATAGCTATCACATCATAGTGTACTCGTGTGCCCGATTTATAAGGTACGGAGGCATAGACAGTAATTGATATATGTAGACCTTACAATTCTACACAGTAGCTCGATAGAATGGGGGCAATTTAATAGAACAGCTAAGCTTGAATATATTGGACATATAAGCTACTATTTAAGTACGTCAGTCATCTACTGGAAATTAAGTATCGTTTACAGTACGAACTAGTTTTCGCTAATGTTTTATAGAAGAAAATACTGATGACCGACTTATCGTCCTAATATATTTACATTCTATTTTCGCTAACTGAAACCTACAAAATATCACCTAATATAAAAAAATAGATCGAAAAACCAACAAAGAAAGCAGCTTCCTTCTGCCCCGGTAAGGAATGATAGGACCAATTTTTACCGATCGCAAAGATCTGCTGCCTACTTGTAAAATGTTAGTCAAACCACACTTTAGTCTTTAAAATGGGATAGAGTATCGATTAATATAATTTCTTTTGCCTTAAACAACCCCACATCATATTTATTTAACATTTCTTTTTAAAAATTTTATTAAAATTTAAATATTACAAGCAATTACAAAATATTGATGTAGATACCCATTTATTTTTCAGTGCCAATATCTGTGGGGCGATTGAAATACTTATATTAGAAAATAAGAAATATAACATTTTCATAAATTCTATTCTCTCGTCAGATTCATCGAAAGTAACGTTAATAAATACTTAGTTTATTTCGCTACCTATCCCCTGTAATTAAAAATGTTGCGGAAGAAAATAGTAAACTTAAATGAACTCAATTTTATTATTTCTAAACTAAGGTTACTTACGAATGAGATGACGTCTATAGACTATGAGTTTAGCACAATCACTCATAGTGATGCGAAAAGGGCTTCGAGCCTAGAGATTTGCCACATTATTCTCACAAACTTATGAGATTTTAAAACAAAATAGTTTAACAATATATGTTAATAATTTTTCCAATAGTATTTTATTATTTGGTAAACTTGGTAGAAAAAAATATTTTAAATTGTTTACAATTCACTTGGCTGATATAATTACGACGAATTCTTGGCAAAATCTCACTGCACGTGCCCACAGGAATGATTCGTGCAAACTAATGAAATGAAACATGAAAAATGTCTATCTAAACAAGAATAAAAGCCTGATGGCTTTGATAAACACGTTAGGGAACACCATATAAACTCACATGTAAAAGTAAGTATTTATACATAATATTTTAACCGTTTCATAAGATCTATAAAAGTTAAGAAATACTAAACAAAAATAGTAGCTATTTAATCGATAATATAATATTTAATTTTGTAAATAATTATAATAAAGTACAAAAAGGAACCGTTACATCAGTCAAATAATAAATCGAACATACTGAGCCAGACTACATTTTAATTAGTAGATTCCTTATACTTAACCACCTATTTTATTTTTGATTTGATATATTTCAACTTATGACTCAATAATAAATAATATTTTGGAAAGAGCCAAACTTAAAATTTCAAAAATGCTTTTTTATAGTCCAGCGCGACTAATATTCGAAGGTGGTTGACGTTGGCACCACTTCCAGGACCATTTGCAGGAAAACTGTTATTTTATCTGTGAAGAAAAATTTCTTAATCAGCTGAAATTATAGTTTTTATTGGTTCTATAGGGAGTATAAAAGAACAGTCATTATTATTTATATAGAGTATTGGAACGACAACGAGACGAGAAAAACGAGGGTAGATACGGGGATGCCATGTGATACTCAATACTCATATATCTAACTATAATAATATAGATGAAAGCTACGAAGTTATTTAGCGACATGTTCACTCTTATAAATCTGCTTGTAATTTGAAATTATATTATAGTTTGTATTTTTACATTGTGAACGTATTGTTACTATCCTTAATGTTACCTCACTGTGAATAAATAAAGGAGACTTAAAGAGATGTAACTGACCCATGAAGGGCAGCGAGTAGCCCCACTTGACGAAGGGCACGTAGACGAGCAGGCCGGCGAGGATGAAGGCGCCCGCGTACAGGTACTCCCACTCTGGCTTGTCCACGATGGGCGCCACCACCAGGTACGTGGACACGATCAGCACGATGTACGGGATCAAGATTGGCACCTGACCGGTGTCACACAGCGTTAGAGTTCTTCGTCATTTTACAATTACAACCATTTTGAAATTAAAATTACTTTATAACACTAAGTTTACTAATATAGAAAATGCGTTACTGATAATATATGAGGAATCTTGCTATGCCGATTAATAGAAATTAGGAATTCAACAGAGAACTCCCTGTTCTGTCACTATATTCAAGAATATAGCAAATTTGGTATTATTTCGTGTATTTCGTATTATTTTATGAAAATTTCGGTGGATTTGTTTTAATTTTTTAGTTCCAACGTTTGAAATACATAATATCTCCAAAAAGATTCTCGATATCCAGAAATTTTATTTTAAAATAACAATAATTCACGTAAATATAACAAAATCTTATGAAGTTCATACATCTAGACTAGATAATAGATAATCCGGTTAAAAACGGACTACGTCTATCGACATGTGTAATATGTATTATGTAGCATCCTCAGCCAACGCACCTTATAAGGGCGCGGCGCGTGCGGCTTGGTGCGGCGCATGACGATGAGCGCGAGCATGGCGCCGCCGTAGAAGATCCACGCCGTGAACGAGAAGAAGTCGATCAGCGAGTCGATCGTGCCGTACAGAACCATCGCCACCGCTATCAGGGACTGCAAGGGCAGAGGACACATTGGACATATTTCCCTATACAGTATAGAAATTTAGTACATAGACTATATGACCTGGAAAAAATTGACACTTCAGCCCACTTCAACCCCACTTGAAGCGAGGATTCAGAATTTATTTAATTTTATAGATTATTTTATTATGAGCTACTCTACTGTTAGTCATGTACTATATTGTATAGCTAAGGTTTAATTTATTAATTGTTTATCAGACATTACGAATATTAATCTAACAACTGTGACATTGTTACAATACTTTCCAATGAATGCGTAGTTTTATTTGGGAACAATCCAACCATAATTATGCTGTTTTCTTCAGACTGTAGCTATTACTGAATCAGATCTGGTAGATTAGAAGTCAAATGCATAATATGCTGTAAATAATTAAAATTCCTTCAATTCAAATTTCTATAAACACAGCTTTGACCTAAATGTCTAACTATAAATAAAAAACACTTTCAAACGCATATGAAAGTTACATCGATGTAAGACTTCTTTAAATACATACGTGGAATATGAGCCCAGGGGCCGGCGTGAAGCGACGCACGTGGACGTACGACAGAATGTCTAATAGATGCCCCTCACGAGATGCGGCGAAACACAACCTGGAATATATCATAATTTAAATCCTTTTTTAAAAGTATAATGTCTAATATTTATTTGAGTCATGGATGTAAAATCCCCTTAATTCCTGCCAATGTACGTTTACGTTGTTGTGGTAGGGTGTCTGGAGAAAAGGCAAGAAACGCACTAAAGGCGGCCCACCGACAGTCCTGTATGTATACAGGTAGAATACGTAAATGCACAAACAAACATTTACAAAACGATTTAGAGCAAAGGAACTGTTATGTGCTGCTCTTTTTTAAAAGAAACAATAGCCTCTCAATCGATTCAGATTCAGACAAACAGCCCACTTACACCACGATAATCGCTTGTTCCTTTTATCCTGCTTTTATCTGGCAGTAGACCAACACCAAAGTTCTAAATTGAAATCGGTTCTGATACAAATTATTATAGAACCTACTTAACTACTAATAATAAAAACTGACCTTAACACATTTACTACCTAAGCTTATCATATTATCTAGCATATAATATAGGATCAATACATGCAACCAATGTAGTTAATACCTAATTATCTACTGGATAAGAATACGAAAGCAAAATATTTTTTTTTTTAGATTTTTAGGCAATTTATCCAAGAAATAAAATTACTGTAATAAATGTGTCTTGTGACCATGAATAAAGATTACAAGTGTTAGAATATCATATTTTAAAAATATACACGAGGCATAAGTTTTTTTTATGAATAAAGTGGGTAGGTGTTACTGCTTTAGAATGTTTTATTATCTGAAATATCATAAACAAAATTGCACTACTCAAATATTTGTGTTGCGGGTTCGATCAATAGATTTAAGAATTTAATCTATATTATTAATATATAATGATTAGATTAAAATCACATACAATTAAGGGGAAAAAGAATAAATTCGATAAGTTAAAAGCAATAATAGCCAGGGCGATTGCTAGGACTAGATATACAAGAGATTAAACAAAGTCGAAATCACTTAACTTGTGGTCCAATCTCGGTCTGGTAAAGTCGTATCATGTTTATATATTATGATTTATGCAAACTATGAAGAAAAATTCTTTCAGTAGGTACTGTCGAATGGTAAGTAATTCTTCGAGATTGATCGCGACTCGAAACGATTGGAGCGGAACTTGACTATTGCGGATAGTTAAGGATGATCAATTTACCCATTATATTTCTTACTTAATAATATTTTATCACACTGAGATCGGACTGAGAATGAATGAGAACGGCATTATAGTGAGGATCGGCTATGTTGGGACATTATTACACACAGCTCCATCTAGTTCCGTGGTAAGCTACAAATAGTTGATATACTACATAATATATAAGTTTAAATACATACATACATATAATAAATATAAATACTCATGACTGGAGTACAAACATCCGAGTTTAACAAATGAATGCCCCCAGCGGGACTCGAACCCGCGACCGCTGGCGCAAGAAGGTACAACATTACAAACTGCGCCAAACGTGTCGTCGAAAAAAATCGTATAAGCTGACCTGCCAGCGACGAAGAGCGTGCCGTTAGCGGAGCCGAAGGTGGATATGGTGACTGCGAGCGGCATGAGCCAGGCGACGGGCCCCAGTAGGCGGTTGCCGAACGTCACGGCCACGGCCTCGCTGTCCGCCATCTCGCCCACCGACATCACCGCCAGGTACGACACGTTCACCAGCGCGTAGCACAGCGTCACCAGCGGGATGCCGATGATGATGCTCAGGGGGAGGTTCCTGGTGCAATATGGCCAGGTACGTGTTATAA
Source organism: Boloria selene (assembly GCA_905231865.2). Classification (NCBI taxonomy): domain Eukaryota; kingdom Metazoa; phylum Arthropoda; class Insecta; order Lepidoptera; family Nymphalidae; genus Boloria; species Boloria selene. Next base: position 9,614,428 of record HG993133.1, read on the forward strand.
ATGAAACTATCTTTTCGGATTTTGTCGCGAATTTATTATGATTTTTGGTTCCCGACGTTTCGAATGCTTTACAGCAATCATGGTCATGGGAGAAAGTAAGGTATTTTACGTCTCATATACTTATTACAGACAATGTAGGTGTTCTTAGATTTTTGTGTCTGTATTGTTATTAGGTCGCAGAGGAGTTAATGATGGAATTTTACAATCCTTGAAGAATATACGTAAATCTAAAGTTTGTCCCGATTATATTTTTAAATAGAGGGCTTGAATAAGTTTAATTTAGTTGTGTCATTTTTTTAACGTTAAACAAGAAAAATCTAAAAACAAAATGAAATAATAGTGCATTATATTTTTATTAATTTTTATTCTTAAAAAATTGTAGTACCTAACAACACACTAGGATGCATGTTTAATGCAAAAAATATACTACTGGAATTTTACTTAATTTTGCTGCACACTTATAATAACATACAAAATTTTAATAGAGTTTTCGATAAATAATATGCTTCGCGGAAATTTGGCACAAAATAGTTATAACACCTATACGCATCACACACGGTGCGATAAGTATAACACGTACCTGCTGTGTTAAGCAAAATTTTTTAAAAACAAATAAAATGAAAAAAAAAATCAAGATATTTACAATAAATGTTATAAATATAGAATGTGATTACGGTGGTGCAAGGTTAAATATAAAAGTTTAAATAAGTATTAGACATAGTACTATACTATTTTGTTGTAGGAAACTAACTACTCATGCTTGTTATAAGTATATATTAATTACATTATATAAGTTTTTATGTTCTCCATCGAATTTCAAATTCGATGAATTCAGAATTAACCACTAGATGGCGTTGATAATGTACTAATTGTAATAAAAAATTGGAATATGGTTAGGTATTTAAGCTCCGGAAATATTCTCGCGTAATTTAACTCACTGCATCTCACCAGGTTTACTAGACTCACAAGAAGCCATTGTAACTCGTAGCAAAATACAGATTGCAGATATCTACTTATAATAAAAATTAATGCATTCATCTGATTAAGTAAAAACTTTTAATATCAATTATTGTCAGTTATTTATTTGACATTAACACATAATACATAGCGCGTAAAATGCATTTTATAATTTATTTAATTTGTATCAATACACTATTTTAAATGTCAACACTAAAATAACGGTCTACGTTCTAACGAAACTCCACAAAATGTGCACTTACTTGGATGGGTTTTTAATCTCCTCAGTGACATAGTTAAGGTTATTCCAGCCGTCGTATGCCCAAAGACCTGTGTAGAAGGCCGTGGCGATGTTGCCGAGAGTAGCCGTGCTACTCGCGAAGTTGGGCTCCTGTAAATGTCGCGTATTACCTGCACCATACGGACACAACCTAATGTCAGTCTACTCAAAACATTCAACCCTGATGATTAGGTCAATGATTGAATGTGATATGGCGGTTAATGAGGGCTATCGTGTATGAATTTGCCGCTAGGGGTGTTTATGTAGCGTGAGGTCTCCGAGATGTCACTGTTTGTCGGTTAGTTACGCGGTTTATTTCTATTCAGATTAATGGTACAAATATATTTATTTATTTATAAATCCTTTATTACACCAAAAAATAATATAAAGATACAGTAGGTACATATACTTCTTATAAGGAGAGCAATAACTGGTATAAGGGCGGCCTTATCACTAAAAGTGATTTCTTCCAGGCAACCTAGTCGGTAAAGAAGCCTGTGGGGTTGCACGGACAGGGGATGGTGTATTGAGGAAGAACGAAAAATACATTATACATACAATACGCTAAATATACATATTATAATATAAATACTATACATATATAATATAAATATATACGTATATATTCTACAATATACTTACTTAGAGATAACATAAATATACCTACATAAGCTTATAGCGATAAATAGTAGGTTTTAAGACGACGTTTGAAGACTTCTACTGACTCCGATTGACGAATCTAGCAATACTTTAGATTAATTATGGCAAATATAAGTTGCGAATCGCTACTTACTTTGCTTTGAAACAGTTTTAGCGTTCGGAAATTTATGTCCTCTTTTTTTCCGGGCAAACGGGATTGCGCACGCACGATAATGGACAATACGTTTACTCTACGGTTCTTTTGTATTAAACATGATTTAAATATACATTTTTGTTTTGGCGCCCGTAAAAACAAACTTTAACAGCCGTACTTTAGGACCTCGCTCTACAGTAACGCCACCTTGAGCCATAAAACGATAGTGCTCATTGAAATGGATGTGACTCTACATACTTAGAGTTTTAGGATATATTATTTAAATGGCATGCAATTTGTATATAGTGCAAATGTTATTAGTAATGAATGATAGTGCTTATGTGATTAAATTAAAAAAAAGTTTGATTTCGAAAATTTTGTCGTAATAAAGTTTTAGAATATAAGTATATGTTATGTATATTTACTTTACAGATGTATTGGTCCAGTCAGTAATCTTTGCTTAATGTACATGTATATAAAACAAAACAAGGAATCATGTGTGCGGGATATTTAATGAATAATATAATTGTAAAAAATATTGTATTACCCATTATTAACTTATACGCTCCGCCGCAGACGATGATCGCAATCGCTACTAACTTAGCCGCAGTAAAGATGTTTTGCACGTTTGTCGCTAAGTTCACACTGTAGCAGTTAACCGCCAGGATCATAACTAAAAAAACAATTAGCAATAAGCAACGTTTTTAACATTTATATTTATATCATATAAATTGAATAATTGTAATAAAAAATATATGTACATAATATTATCTAAGAGAACAATTTTCATAAATTAATATTTTCACTGAAAATATTGAAAAGTTGAGAATAAACATACCAATAGATATGACTGCCACCAGCTTGACGAGCGCGTCGGGCGGCTCGCACTCCGCCACGAATGGCTCCACCGCGTACTTTGCAAAACTCAGACAGATTATTGCCATTTGGGAAGGTTTCAGTACCAATGTCGAAACCTACAAAGTAATGACATTCATTATTAAGGTGTACATAAGTTATGTAAGTTATGTTCCTCAAAATCAGCCCACAAAATATTTTTAATATATCTTCTAGCTATTCAGATATTATAAATTGTATTCTTTTGCTTTATTTAATACTAAGTACCTACAACTCTACTTCATTTTGGTGTCACTCTCTCGATGTTCACAAATATATTCTCTATATGTTTATTACAAGATTATTATATATTTATATTTACCCATGAAAACAGAAATGCTGGGGGTCCCCCGAATGCATCCATGAAATACGCGTATTCAGCGCCGGAAGATGTGTTCATCGTTCCTAGCTCCGCGTATGCGAGTGCTCCTGTACCATGTATTTATTGAATTATTTAAAAATTACAGTAACCTTACAGTAACATATAATTATGACACGAATATAAAGAAAAGAGTCCAAAAATGAATCAATTATTCCAAAATTCTTAAAACTTTTATTATCCATATAATAAATCCCATACAACTCTTTTTTTATATACCAAAAAGTATCCGGATAACCAGCTAGCTATATATCCGGATATCCGGATAATCATCATACTAAATTTCATCGAAATCTGTCCAGTAGTTTTTTCAAACAGACAAAAAAATTGTATAAATATATTAAAACCGTAAACTTTTGAGGTTTATAGCATGATGAAACACATATGATGGCATATAATTTTCCATATAAGCTTACCAAGCAGCGAGAGCAGGCCACATGCCATCCATATGATGAAGCTTATGCCCACTGAGCCTGTGCGCTCCAAAAGCCCAGAGGGCGACACGAATATTCCAGATCCTACGAAATACAAATAAGTTTTAGTATATCTACCTACTTAAGAATTGAAACTATATTTTCGAATTTTAATTTTTTTATCACGGTTTTATTTGTTTATTATCTTACCCATTATTTTATGCAATTAATTTAACAGCAAAAACAAAAATCGGAAATGGCGGTTCAAAAAGATAGTTTTGTTTAAAATGTAGAATATTAGCATAATTTATATATATAAATCTACGAAAGTGTTCACAATCAGTATGTAGTTCTATTCGAATAGGCAGATTACTTATAGATATATTTATTATTTATCATACATAACGATTACCTATATCTGTTTCTTCCTAAAAATCCATAGTTTTGAAAGGAATTACAAGATTTAAAACAAAGTTATTGAAAGAGAATATAATGCTAAGAAAATAATTTCTCATGTAAAAAAGTAACATGACTCTAGGCTTACGACACAAGCTCATAGCAAGGGTCCCTTAAAAATAAAAACAATTTAATGTACAAAAATTGTTGATATAAAATTCTTAAGACAAAATCTGTCATATAATAATTCATAGCCTCATTTAAAGTAGAACGTAAGTGCATTCGTCAAAGTCCCTATTAACATAATATATCATAGTCGCAATAGAATGTATTGACGCAAGTTCCGCAATGTTACCATCAGGCAACAGGTAACATCGTATCGATCAATATTTTATTTCGTACCTAGTACCTAGTACTATTCTCTGATTTGAAATGCATTTTCAACAAGTATTTATTTCTTTCATATTATAAAGAGATATTTGCAAAATAAAGCATAATAATTCCCAAAATAAGTAAACCTTCTTAAGTTTTTTATATTACACTAGCGAAACTGCGGGTTCCGCAAATGTATTATATGTATAAACCTTCCTCTTGAATCACTCTATCTATTTAAAAAAACGCATCAAAATCCGTTGCGTAGTTTTAAAGATCTAAGTATACATTGGGACAGACAGACAGCGGGGAGCGACTTTGTTTTATACTATGTAGTGATGTAGTATTACTCGGATATAGCGCTGAAACGTTCTCGAGCTGTTAAACATTAAAAGAAGAAGTTCAAACAAAAATCTTTAAAAGTTATTGACATACCATAATAAATGCTTAACAAATATTTAATGTAGGTGAATCTGTTAAAGTTTTATTACATAATATATCTATTACATGATACACATCTTTATTCGATATAAACCGCAAGTATAAAGGGATACTACGCAAACATTTTATAAGGTGTTGTCTCATATTCTATTACAATTACCTGAGGTGTCGTATCCGATTGCAAACTTCTGTGTCATCGCATAGCATTATTAAAACACATATTGCGAAGATCAACATTATAAATTGCAATCAGCACTGTCTTAAATATATTGATCTAAGCCCTTCATACTTATTTATTAGTTTTCATTGTGACTCTATGCGCTATTTAATTGAAAATTAAACATAGGTATCGACGATCCTTTTAAATTAGTTTATTAAAATATTACATCACAAAAAATGTGTCTGGGATTAAGGTGTGAATGATTTCTCTTCCGGAATATAAAGAGACAGAATATTATAGTATAGTAATCTAAGAAGCTCTTCAATGTATTTGAAATAGTAATATTTGATGCAACAGTAAATTACAATTATATACTCTTCCTTACCTATAACTCTAAAATTTACTTTCATACATAAAATATACCTACTTATACATAAACGTATATTATATATAATATGTTATTATACATATAATATTATATAAATATAGTTAGTATAGTTTTGTATAGTGTAGTTTTGTATTGTTAGTATAGTTTTTTATATATATGTTAAAAATGTATGACTAACGTTTGAGTATATAAAACAATATAAATTTGCAGAGCCAGAGATTTTTAGGTTTTAATTTTCCGTCTTCGTTGACGTAAACAATTTTTACAGCTTTAGTATGTAATTTACACTTACGTACTTCGTATTTTAAACATAAGTGTCCTAGAATACAGCAGTTTATTATTTTTAAAGACATTCGTTAAACATATGGTATTATCGTACTTAATGTTAAAATATTGATAGTTCACACTATTAAATATTTATTCTTCTAAGATATATACTTCTAAGGTACCTACTTCAAGTATTCATTCTCAGAACACGGTAATTAAATAGTTGTAAAATAAGAATTACCTCTGTAATAGCTGCTTTGCGTTAAAAAATAGAGTTCGGCTTTCTATTTTAATAAAATGGTATACTTCTAGTTAGAATTTCATTAAAATATATGCTAAATTAGAAAAACATGAAACCTACCGATCATAGTACCGACGATTAGAGCCACCCCACTGAAGAGTCCCACCCGTCTCTTGAGGTGAACAGGGTCGTCCGGAGCTGCGTCCGACCCCTCCAGCTGCATACAATAAAATTTTACGAACAAACTCTTATAATAAAATCTTAATCACCTAAAATTTAAACAATTTAGAAGGTAGATTCATTATTAATGAGAAATTTTCCCGTAGTAAAATGTATCTCGTAGTATAATTAAGGAACGGTAGCCGTCAAATTAGTGTTTTATGTGAAATTGATATGAAAACAACGATAGAGCGCCCTGCTCTACCTCATAGCATACCACCATGCATACGACTGGTTGTGTATGAATAAAAGCATGTGACCTCATAGATAGCCATGACTTAATTGGTTCATTGACTGTAAAATGTTTCAGGTCGATAACAGACCTTATAGGCATCTCATATCCACAAAAAGAAAACATCAAAGTAAACGAATTCGTATTTTGTAAGGTTTCCACAAGGTAGAGTCCAAATAGATTTCAATTGAACAAAAGTGAGTTAGAGTTCTCATAATAATTAGAAGATTTTCCTATGTGTTTTTAGTTTATAAATGAAAGACACACCTTTTCCTACTGCAGGAAGAATGATAAACCAGTAAGCAGGGGATGAAATGAGTCAAACAAACCGTAAAGAACGTAAACTTGTTAATTTAAAAAAATCTGAGGCTATTATTACAAAAAAGGACAAGGTTGCTTGATTTAGATCTAAAAATTCTTGTTTTTCAACGGAAGAAAGTTTGCAACGTTCATATAGAGAAATATATTCACATATTATATTTAACAATCTAGAGTAAGAATTGGAGTGGAGCGGAGAGTGGAGCAGTGGAGAGTAAAATTTGTATAATATATCATTTTTGTTGTAATCTGTTTTGTATAGATAGAAAAGCGTTAATAAGAAAAAATAGATGAATATAGGTAATTGAAGCTTAAATTGACAAATAAAAATATTTTTACACGTATTTTGTTTAGTTTATGTATTGCTTACTCACAACAAAATCAGAAAATGCTCAAGTATTTAAGAAAAATATATTAATTTTCCATTTAAAACAGGAAAACTTCGTAATCAATTACATTAAATAGAGACAGAAGACGTAAACATTTAATAGTTGGTATTTGGTATTTATGGTATATGGTATTTATGTTTAATAGTTGTTATGTTTTACAGCTATGTTGTTCATAACCACCTACACTTGTCATTGTTTAATATTTGTAAAATAAATTGGAGTCAGCCATCTATGTTCTTAATTAAAGCGTTCATTTCACATTAAAAATACACATATCGATTGTATGTCGATTATCACAAAATACAGATATGAATATAGGTAATTAACTAGAGTGCAATTACTATTTACCAATACCGATAGAGGAAATAATCTTCGTCACATTATCCTTAGATAATTTATTAAGAAAAATACTTATATTTTTCTAACTTTTAGTGTACAACTGATACAAAAACAATTCAAGATAATAATTAATATCTAAATGTTAACCTTTGTAATGGATAATGACACACCAATAATTCTAAGAACTCTCATATCAGCAATCTTTACCCTAATATATCTTGGAAATGGCGGCAAAAGGCAGCTTTGCCACTTTCCATAGAAAAATACTCGAAACTCATTATGATCATCATCTCCCTGCTCATCTTGTATTTTAGTCTCACCGGTCTAATTCGGGGTCCTTTATATCTAGCGTTAAAGCGAACCTCTTTATGGTTAAAATTAAAACAAATGACATAGATGATGATTAGAATAAGTAACGACCTGTACCTTGTCTCCTGCGTTGGCGTTGCCGTCGGCGAGCGTTCCCGCCGCGCCGTCTTCGGCGTCGCAGTCGGCGGCGCACCCGCGCCACACCAATCCGCCTTCGCGTGCGCTCCCTGCACAGGTGCATATGAATTGATTTATTCGCTAAAATACTTTATTATAACTAATTCGTTGGTCAAATTACTAGCATGTACGATAATCCGGAGGTCTCGGGTTTGAGTACTAAATTGGGTCAGTTATAGTTAGGTAAGTACATATTAGGTTTAATTTTTCAAATGGGTTATTACTTATTTCATCTATGTCTCACAATGTGATGAAAATCTATATTTTGGTTTATAAAACATTTACCAGCAACTAGTGGTTTGATAAAAACTTTATTTTTGAGGTTTGATTTCCTCGCAGCCAAAATCATCATACTCAAACTAGCTTTGACTAGAAATTCATGAAAATTTCACTTTTGTTTTTCACTTTTAAATTTACGTTTAATTGTAACATTATTAAAAGTGTTACTGAAATAACCTTCTAGCTGAAATACTGCGACAGTTACAAACAACTCGATGATTATAAATCCTTCGATAATAGGTTGTGTAAAAATAAAATGTATAAACTGCACACAATACGTGCCAAAATAAGAAAGTTTCCAGACATTTTGTTTATTATTGATATGTTAAATATATAATAAAATATGGTCGGGAAAATATTAAAAATAAAAAAATGGTCAAAAAGACCTGTCCTAATGAATGAAGACGAAAACACACAGTGATATTTGATGAAACATATGTAGTAGTAGTAGGTATACGTAGGTCGGTAATCACTTTAAGATATTACGAGGAATCAAAGACGTACGAGTAAGTTTGACTATGCTCATTTTTTGTTAGTAAAAATATAATTAAAAAAAAATGTTTTCTCTCTAGCTCACAGCTTGGTCACCCTATTAAAGTAATAGCCCGTGATACGTTTTTAAAAATATTTGGCAGTAACATACCATCGGATCAAGCCCCTCGTGATGTCACACAGCCCACGCCAAAATAGTCTCTATAATAGTTTTTATGACGCTGGGGAAACCTACCATGAAGTCCCTGCCGACTGTCAATAGGAAGATTACCGTGAGACTAATATTCACTAGAACCCACCACGGAATGCTTCGTCGCAATGCAATGGGGCGTTGCAGGATCGGCCTGCCATCGGTGCACAGAGCATCCCAACCGCTTAACGTGTGACCCTTTATTAAAATATGAACTCACTTAATTTGTTCCATCTTTCCGAGTAAAAAATTAATTATAGTAGTATCACAGATCACATAATACTAATAGTGTAATGTTAATTAGTATGCAACATGAGGCATATATGTGACTCTCCTCTCTCCTTTTCTACTCGTACCATTTTGTAGCAGACAAAAATACTTTTAATTTAACACTAGGTAAAAAAAGATCATATCCCACGTAAAGGCTAAGGTAATAAGGAAATCAATAGTGTAATTTCATCAATTAAATGATTATTTTGTGTTGCATATATTTTTTAAGTGTCACTTAATGTCTACAATATTAGTCAGTTATTCTCACTTTGCTTTGTATATTGCCTCGGTGGTGTACTGGCTAGATGTACGGTCATACATCGAGAGGTTCTGGGTTCGAACCCGGGTCGAGCCAAGTTTAATTATTGAGTCTTTCTGTTTAGTAAGCGGTGAGACTCGGTGATAGCCCGGAGTTGAGAACTTGGCGGTGAGTCGTTGCTCTCACTGGTCGTGTCCATCAGTCGTCCCAACGGAGTATAAGAGTGATAGGAATAGAGAGTGCACTTGTGTGTGCACGTACACTTGTACACTATAATATCTCCAATCTCCATCTCTCAATTGGCCAGTCCAATGAGATTGGCCGCCATGGCCGGAATTGGTTGGAGAACATTATTATTAACTATTATACTTTGCTAAAAGGTATTTTAGCTATATTACCTAAATGAAATAATAAGTCTAAATACTTAGCAATGGCTAGCTCCATTAGTCTTTAAGAGAAACCCTTATTTACAAGCAGAGCTCTGCTCTAAATGCTACTCGTAAGTGGGTCACCTTCATTCAGGGTTGAACGAGCTTTGGCAAGTAGGTACGTATTTATATATGAATTTTTGCGGCAACACGAAGAATCTCGGTATGCTATATTAATTAATGTTAATTAATTATATTAAAATATTTCTTAATAATAAACAATAAGAAGTATATCGGAGCGCAAAATTAATTTTATTAAGGGCCCCGATGTATTAAAATAACGTAGGTATAATTCGCGTCATGTAAAAAGAACGCTGGCTGTCAAGTTGCGCAGAGGTGATTTATAGGCGAATTTGGTGGTGAGACGCGGGGCGCGGGACGGCGAGGCACGCGCCGCATGCTTTCCGGCTCGCTATTGGTTTGTCAGTTCAAAATACCATCGCGCACACAAAAGTTATTAGTTACGAAATGATTTTATATCAAAAATAGAAAAATAATATTTTTGAATAATATTGTTTTATAAAGATAGAGTCTGATAACAATGCAGTTAACAATAAAAAAATATATAAAAACGAATTAATTTAATTTTTTGTAAGTGGATTAAAAATTCTGCAATGAAACAAACATATTTTATTAATTTATAAAATTCTGTTTAATGACATTCTATCTAATATATTTTTCAACGTATCTACGAATAACCAATATACGTCACGAGCGAGAGGTTAGTTCAAAAATAAATGAATAGGCTTAGTTTTTTCGTGTGCGATTGTACCGATGCGCAAACACACCCCCCACCACTTTCTTCCAGCGTTCTTTTTACGTGACGCGAACTGTACTGAGGTATGAAGAAATGTCCCAATGACTACTATATACTATGTGTTTATTTTGAAAAAGAAAATAGTGTTCGGTTTTACACTATGTGTTAGTCGACGTATTAATTAAAAATAGATTTTTTACATTTTTTAAAACTAATTATAACAAGTTAAGTGACACAAGGAGATCTTACATGTATACTTCATTACTCTATATTCTGCCTCCTATATTCTCATTTTTGTGAGCGACCTTATAACGCGTGAAAATGACTGTATCGCTTAGCTTTTATGCTTATCTTATCTATTAAATGAATAATGATTTTTTCATCTTAAAATAAGTTTTTATTTCACTAGATATTATATCTATAATGTTTTTGATAAAGTTAAAAATATACACTGTATTTACAAGTTTTCTTTTAATTATTTGCTTCTACATTTTAAACAAAAGAAAAAAATACTTTTTTCAATGCATATTGGATAGCTTCGTGAGTTTCTTCAGTTGCAGTGGTCAAGTTCTCATTTGATGACACATTTACAGGCATTAAGTCATTCAATACACCGGACGCCACGTAGTGAAAACAAAGCCGATGTTTTAGACATCACGTATACCATTTTATATATAGAATCGACGTCGCCGTGTAATAATTATTTTTTATCTAAGCTAAATTAACAAGATATAAGAATACAATAAAAATTTATTCACTCATATCATATCAAGTAAATTGTATGAAAAGTTTGAAAATGAATAAAAGTTAATTATGCTAACATGACTTTGTTCTGTAAACATATACGATTTTTTATACATTTTACGTAACTCTGTATCCGAATTAACAGTTTGATACCTTACCTTTGATACCTATTGCTTAACATATCTTATACCTAAATGACATTCTTGACCTAGTTGTTTACACGAAATGGAAATTGCAAATACTTAGATATATTCTATACCAATGCGTTATCGAATATTTATTGCAACATCTTTCAATTTCCGAATAATTTCTAAATATTTTTGCATGTAAAACTTTCATGCTAAACGAGTTTCGTTGATAGGATAAAGCTTACTTTATTTGAATATGAAAGACTAACGATATACTTCGTTCGAATTAACCAACTGAAAATATTAATATATGTATTATTATTAAAACTATTAATATAATTCATGTTTAACTAAAGAATATTTTCTAAATATTTTATCATACAATATTTAAATTAAATAATGTGCATCTCTTACAGTTGCACTTAATGACGCAATAATACGGCATCACGTGCCGGGATCCGTAATAATATCCTAAACTACGTACGAAGTACGAAAAGTTTACGCAGTAAATCACACCACTGTAAACTGTTGAATTTATCACTAGATAAAATTTAGAATGTAGAACAAATGTATGAAAAACCATATTACATCATCGCTATTCTGAATATGAGTAAAATAATAAAGTTTTTTTACTCTGAAAACATATATGAAATATTTAAAATATTTCATTAATAGTACATTACTTCCATACTAATGGAATAAATACATATAAGAACCGTAATTAGTAAATAATGAAGATCATCTCAAGTTGCGTTATTCAGTAATAAAGTAAAATAAAGGTCAAGTTTTCTCCGTTCATATCCTTACCGATCGATACGTAGTCCGATTACGATTTAAAGAGTTAAAATCCAGGCTTACGAGTATAATATGTACAATGATTCACTATATAGGAAATAAAGGTTGAGACAATAAAGCTAAAGAAAGTATTTAAAATATTGATCAAAAATCTATTTAAAAAGTAATTACCTGCATTTTAATAAATAAAGCTTACTAGAAACGGTAATCGAGCTAAATATGCAAAAAAGGTACAATGTTACTATTCTTTCGATTTGGATAGATAAAAAAAATATTTTTTATCTAAACATAAAAAAAGTTCTATTGAAAATTAAAAACTCATAAGCAACAGATAGCATAAGAAAACTGTGTTGATTAGTTAATTATAATATTAAATAAAATATTTAAAGGGCTAATTAAATTTAAACATAACATAAAAAGCTTTACTGAAAGTGAAAGCTCTGGAGTACAAACATTCGTGCTCAATATAAGTACGTATTATTAATTGTCTACTTAAAATTTATAGCAAGCAAACAGTAAACTGACACTTTCCTGAAATCTTCATCAATGTGGAAAACTGAAAAGGTCAAGACAAAGGTCTCATTACATTGATACCGTCTACGTCACGTCTACGAATGTCTACGTAAGTATAAATCTATCTACTCTGAATATAAAATTCACTCATCACGAAATATCGAAAACCGCTTGACGTACAGAGATGAAATTTGGCAGGGGGGGTAGTTTATTAGTAGTCGTCACATAAGAACAGATTTTGCAAAAGATTCGGATTAAGGAGATCTAAGAGCTCTCGCGAGTTTGTAGGAAAGTTCTTCATTTTTTGTGCTACGCTTTAAATTTATTCAATTTCCTCACAATGTTTGGCCTGATCACAAAACATTAAAAGTATAATCAAGTACGTATCTAAGTTACAAGTTTTATTAGGTTCTTCAATTCATAGTTTTTAACTTATTATAATTATAAACATCTCTATATTCTCCATATCTGGTATATAATTATCCATTAAATACAAAAAAGATTACAGAAAAAAAAATAACCTTCATTAGAGAAAAGCAATACAGGGGAGATCGTGCCATTGTGTAATTTATCAGTGTTGTCCGTATGTGCCTGCGCCCGAGCCGAGCTCCGCAGTAGCGCGGCTAGTTGGTCGCGCATCGAATCGCACATACGGTCACACTGCGACCCCTCCACAGCGCCGGCACCGCTATCAAGAACACAACCTCCAACCTCTGAATGATGAGCCAAGTCTTCCTTTTGATAAATTTAACGCCCACCGTATTTGTCCACTACTAAATCACACTTTACAATCACAATTTTCCTTACATATCACAATATATTCAGTAACTTATATTCTTAGTTAAAACGAATCAAATGTTATTAAAATAATTCAACAAATTTAACTTTGAATAGTACTAAAATGGAACGAAACTTCGACTAAAACTTTATTTAATTTAATTTGTGCGTTAATTTAATTGTGTCATTGTAATTTTTCATACATATAAAGCCACTTCAATTTGACTCGTCTTACTCGTCTAATAGAGACGGTAAACGTCTGCGATGAGCAGTGGTTCAGGGCAAACTAGCTATTCCCGGCGCGAGCCAACACGTGGGCGGAAAAACGCCCGTCCGCCCCTCGCCGATCAATGGATGAGATTCGACACCTGACCCCTAAAATCTACAAAATAGTTTCATTTGTTAACCACTAAACAGATAATATGAACGACGTAAGGCGACTTTATCTTACGTTCTTAACATAAAACGTATCTCTAAAAACAATGTAAGTAGTTGCATATATACGAGTGACATCGACGTACCGGTTTGTATGCGAATATTTATGTTATTTCTGTGGTTCATTCATAATTTTATTTTTAATATTAGGTCAATGCATCATGATTGTAACTAAAATAAGTACGTTTTTATGCATTTTAAATAACAACTTACAACTTACTAAGACATTTTCCTATATTGCGTGAAGGAGAGAAACAAACATAAATAAACTGTTTTTGGCCTGCGATGTATGAAGAGCATTACATTTTCTATTATAATAATATATTCTGTATTTTCTGCTCGGGAATAAAACTTTTATATTTTTAGTTCTCACTTCCCATCAATTTGCTGAACTATGTAGTAGATAGTCGTACACATAGATTAATTAAAATTATTTTTATTGCCATTGAACTCTCTCAATACTTTAACTTAAAATAAGCCTAGATACCCCGTCCTTGGGCTCTTTGGAAAGGGCTTGAGGAGATCTAACCCCTCTTTACAGAGTTAGGTCTCTTAGACCCATATACAAAAACCTAGGATACAAAAGTAGGTTTAAGTAGTTTTAAGTAACTTTACTGTATTAAGTTGACCTTAGACATATAACTGAGCACTATACACTCAGTTATAGCACCAACATTGTTAATATTGACGTAGACCGTCCTCAAAATGTACAGAACACCTGACAGAGCTAAAAATAGACCCCCTGCACAAACATCCACTCTATTTACATCCACACCAACTTACTCACAAATGGGCCTTCCGGGAAGAAGAACAACACCAACCTCAGCCTCGACCAGTTCAACGTCAATCGCTTCAATAACATCTATGGAGGAAAGAACAACACGGCGAGAGGCAATGATAAATGACATACTAAAGGGAGGAAAGAACAACTTGGATAGAATAGAGCAAGAAATAAAGTCTGCAGGGAACCTGAAAACATCTATTAAGAACGAAGTACTAGGTCATTCAAGACTTCTCTTTTGCAATCTGGAGAAGGCTATAAAATTGATAAGGAAGGAAAGCGAAACCCAACATACAGACCTTATAGCGAGACTAGAATCAGATCAAGATTCAAGGGAAAAATTAACACAGACAATAGTCATACAAAACCAGAGTTATGAAAAATTAAGCAAACAGATGTTAGAACCTATACCAAATTTAACAGAAAAACTTGAATCAATTAATAAAAAACTAGATAATTTTGGCAATAAAAATTTAGAGCATAATTTGGAAATTCAAACTGTAATTCGGGATAAGCTAGAGGAGGAATTTTACAAACTAAAACCTAGTATAGAACAGCAGCACAACAAATTAGATTACAAACTTAAGAAATTAGAAGACATCCAGACAGAGATAAAAGAAAAATTGGACCAGGACGTGCGAGGGTTGAAACTCAAATTAGAAGAACAAGCAATACTACTCGACGATAGAACAAAATATCTCCAAGATCAGTACGTCGAAGGACTAGAAATACATGGAGATAGACAAGAGATAGTAATAAGGGAGACACAGCAGACACAGAAGGAAATACTAAACCTGAAAGACGAATTAAAGGACCTAAAGAGCAACCAACAAGACGCGACAACACAAAACCCGAAAACATACGCTGAGATCACGGCCTTACAAAAACCCAAACAAACCCTCTGTCTACTCGTAGGCACGGATAATGTTATGGACACCAGCGATGACGTTATTACGAAAGTTAGAGATGTGCTGAAGGCTAAACAAACCGGTCTGCAGATCTCGAAACTTCGGAAGGTAAAGGATCAGCGCGTACTTATTGGAAGCGAGAGTAAACACGATTTTGACAGCATAAAAACAACATTAGAAAAAGGGAAATTTAGAATAGAAGAACCAGCTAATAAAGATCCACTAATAATAATTCGTAACGTAAATAAAAGTAACTCAGATGATGACGTGATAAATGCATTAAAGATCCAAAACAGCGAATTACTAGAAGGCATACCTGAAGACGAGTATAGGGTAAAAATGAGACATAGAAGAAAAGCTAGGAACCCCAAGGAAAATCACGTTGTTCTGCAGGTGTCGCCGATGGTGTGGAAGAGCTTGACCACGGCAGGCAGAATATACGTCGACGTACAGCGGGTTCCCGTTTTCGACCTCTCGCCGCTGGTGCAATGCTCTCGGTGCCTGGCCTTCGGCCATGGAAAGAAGTGGTGTACCGAGAGCATCGACCTCTGTAGTCACTGTGCAGGGCCTCACATGATACATGAATGCCCAGCCAAACTAGCAGGAGAGGCACCATGCTGTAAAAATTGCCAGCAAGCAAAACATAGCACAGATCATCAGCACAACGCATTCGATATGTCATGTCCAGTCAGACATAAATGGGATGCACTGGCAAGATCGAGCGTCGAATACTGCTAGCAGAGGAAAAGAAGCATCAGACGTAAAACACGCGGAGGTATTCTGAGGATACCCGATGTTAAGCATGAACTTAATAATCAAGCGCAAAGTCGGAAAAGCTACACTATAAAACACCCTATACAAAACACACTTCTACACACAACATCCACAAAATACCGACTAAGAGTAGTTTTAAGCAAATAAAAACAGTACTGAAAAAAAAAACCAGTACGGGAAAGCAGCATTAGTAATATTAAGCATAGAATTAAGTATATATATATATATATTTGAAAATATATATTATGTACATAATATTAGAAAATAGTAATAGCATAAAACACTCTGTATAGAACCAAAATTAGCAATATCGCTAATAATGTTAAATAGATAAAAATGTCATCATCGCATAGTATAAAATTAGAATAATATAGCATTAATTTAATATTAAGATAAGCATTACATACCTGTAATTTAGATTGATAAAAGTAAATTTAGCACTCCTTGTATATATACAGTTTCTTTTAAAACAGTTTTTTGTAAAATAACGATAGTAGAATGAATTGCAATAGTAAAAATGTATATAATAAAAGCTCATATCTCTGGCAAAATAAATGTAAGAATGTTTCAAAGTTATAAGGATAAATGTAAAAAACCATAAACCCCCAGGTTTCCAAATTAATAGCAAAAAATATAATAAAGTAAAAAAAGGTCTCCGATCATGTTGGAGGATCTCGGCTATATATATAAAAAAAAAAAATACTTTAACTTCAAATTAGACGAATATGTTATTTAAATATTTTACAATTCATTCGGTTATTACAGACATATATTTAGAATCACTATACGTAGGTATTATAAAATAAAATCCTCCGTCGCGTCTGTCAGTTATCTATAAACTCAAAAACTACTGCACCGATTTCTATGATGTTTTAGCAATAGATAGAGTGGTTTTCGAGGAAGGCTTTAGTATATAATTTGTAAAGTGTTTGTATATTTAGTAGCGGAACCTGCAGCTTCGCTCGCATTAAATCTAGAGACGAGTCCGAGTAGAGCGAGGGCGAGACGTTAGTTTATTTTATGTATATAGGTATTCGAGAAAAAAAGTCAGTAGATATGAGACATCGAGGTTTAATTCTTCGAAACAAATAAAATGACTTGACGTTGCATTATAAATGCAAATAATAACAATCTAATAATGTAGACCAACAAGTAATACTGTATGAATTGGCAATTTCGCCATAGATACAAATCAATGTGTAGTTAACATTTTATACTTAATTGAAGCAACACAAGCTATTTGCAAGTCTGTAACTGACTTATATAAAAAGGAGGTTCAATCAATCAATTCGTTCCATTAATGAATAAAGAATAATTGGAATTTCTAAATGTTTTGTTGCATTTTAATAAAAGTATAGAAATGAAACCTTAATAAATATGTAATATAAAACGAATGGGTATTAAAAATAAAATCTAGCCTTTACTTAACAATTATGCTTTGCCATCCCTTTTCGAGCTTTCTCTTAACAAAGTTTTTCTCTGAGCGAGGTAAGCGACCTTTATTTGTGATCTTATCCGCAAAATTCTAGACGTATTGTCGCCGAAGAATATCCTCTGTAACCTTGAAATGACCTATAAGAAGTATTGTACACAAATAGAATTATTTGAATAAATTAACTTGCCTTAGCTACATGTACATTGAAGTTAAAGTTAAAATATCAGCTCTAAAGTTAAAATATTAGTTCTGATTTTTGTTTAGCTTTAAAAATGGTTGGGCTTATTCACATTACGAACTTTAGAATGTATAATGAACGCTCAGCACATTATTTGGAAACGTATTACACAAATATTGTTAAGTACTTTTTATTAAAAAACCGAGTGAAAAAATCATTAAATTTAAAATTAAAAAAAAAACAGGTTTTTACTTATTTACTTTTAGAGGTTTCTTTTGGATGACATTTTTTTAAGTAAGAAAAAAGTATTATTTTTATTTTATTTTAAATTAGTAGATTCTGTATTAAATTCAACAAATCAATACCTCTTTCATTACACCTACTTGGTGACGTCATTAAATTATTGTACCTACAAGTCATACCTATTACTTGTTAGTAATTAGTAATTTTAGGAAACTCCGTAAATTATATTCTGAAGTTTGATTAATAATATTCTCTTTAATATTATCATATGCGATTTCATCTATGTAAATTTAAAGAAACTTAAGATAGTTACTAAGTAATTAAAATGCGATAAAAAACGAACCTCACTAGAGATTTTAAGTCAAAATAAGAAGTATTCTACTTATATAATAATTAATACATATATACCACTCTAAAGTACACGTTAATGTTCTTTGAACTTTTAATAGGGCTTAGTTTTGCAGTGAACAATCATATTATCGTAACAGACAGACTAATTGTGTCTACTAGAGGAGTGTTTTTGAAGGACAGTAATTTGATGTTTGAAGTTAATGTAGTATCTTGAAAAGGTAAGATTTTAGATATATCGCTGAAAGGAAAAATCCGTCGAATATTAGTAATTACTACGACAAGTGACTTCTCTTAAATAAGTATTTAATATATTATGTATAAATATTTGGGCAACTTTTACATAATCTAATTCAATAATTTCTTTGTTTCGAACAAAGAATGAATTCGAAAGAGATTGAATAGTTCATCATTTGAAACATCCACCCAATACTACGATATTAATGTAAATAATATGTTTATTATTTCACATGCAGTATCTAACAATCTAGCTTGTTAGCGTAAGTCAAACCATGTCAGTCGTATTTTGATAAACAACATTGATCGCTCTATGTGCTTCAGTCTGCCGAATGCCGTCGCTTTTTAATATCACAATAAGCATGCTCTTTTGAGAGAGATCTTCAAAGATTGATACACAAACGTCAGCCGCCTACGCTTTTTCAGTTTGCGAAAATATTTTAAAGTGATTTTGACGCATGCGTGAAGCGTATCGATTCTTCCGTAGCCTCCCGCTCCTTTAACTGTCTTAAAAAATAAATTCTTTACTGAGTTATCCATTTTTAATAGATATACGATATTGTAGAATATCATTAAGGAAACCTATTGATCCAAATATACATATGTGTACTAAGTACTACCTACTTTTATTATACTTTTATTATAATCTTTTTTGAAGTACCAACCTAATCAATATAATGCAACGATTTCCCCTTCCTTTTTCCATTGAATAAATTAAGTAACAAAAACTGTGTATGACCGTAAACATACTAATTATGACACATTTTGTGATTTAAAAAAAAATGTTGTAAGTCAATCTAATGGACGTTGAGGTGATCCCAATCTTTTACTTGGTACTTTCTTCAGTTTTGAAAATGCAGTTTAGACTCCCTTATGATTTACATATAATGATATATACGGATAAATTAATATATACGGGTATATACTCTCAAGTCTGTGTTCTCTGTATAAAATAAAGCGTTTCTTTAAGATTTAATAAAACGTTTATAATTAAAAATACTCGTGTGATAGAGCCAAAGTAGAGTCGATATTATGTTTCATATGTGTAACATTGTCTTGAAGGTGGTAATTATTAACTTTTAGAACACTGAAGTCTGTACAATGGGTGAACTGTTGTTACGTTAAATATAATTGGCAATTAGAACTATTTTATTTTTTGAACGAATGTGATAAATGCCATATGAATGAAGCATTCATAAAATAAATAGGCGTTCACGAAGAACGTATTACGTGAGGTCCTGTGACGTAGCTCCCTCAGAATAACCTCATTTCTAATTATAAATCATAAATAGGTAAGGTAGTTACACCTGACATAATAATTATAATTTCAAAAGAGAAATGTTAAAGCGATTCATGCGTATTAATGTCATATCTATAATAATGCCGTTCATAATAAAATCAATTTCTATATTCTATGTTTGATACAGGGCTTAAATATGATGAAGGCTGACAAATACTTTACTTTCCTTTTGTTAATCTTAAAAAGCTTTAGATAACGTGCTAACGCTGTAGCGTCATGTATCCCTTGTATGTATGAACGAAATACGATCATACGATTTATATTTTTAGTTTGTCACGTGTTGACAACGAGATACACAGTTAGGCAATCATTGTCAAAAAGGATTGAAATAGAAAGCTTTACGAATACGTATTTTTACGTTAACTTTTACTTACACGAATAGGTTTATTTTGGGAACCTTAATTTTTTTATCGCGCATGTAGTGTTTTTCAACCGACTTCGAAAATGTGGATACTTTTTATTGGATTTAAACGTAATTATCTCAAAGTTCATCCCGTTTCATTTATAAGGAATAAGTCGTTAAATATAGATTTTTTTTTGGATTTACGCGGTTATCTTAAAAAAAATATCTTTTAGGATTTTGTTGAGGACGGGAGAGACTGAGTCTAGAGTCTGGACGAACTAAAACTTAGTTTAAATCACCGAAATCCGGATATTCATACATATATTTTTTATATTTGATTAAAAGTGCATCTTATAAAACGAATATTACTTATATCTAAATAAGTTTATTCGTATTTCGGACGTTTATCGAACATCGTAAAAAAGATAAATCGCCTAATTATTATTGTGTATATCACATTATGTAGGTATATTCTAATTAAGATTTGAATTATTTTTCCGATAATGGGTAATTAAATTCAATTACACTTATTCTGTTATTGGTGATATAAGACCTTCAACGGTAAATAGATGTATTCATGAAGCGCCAACAATGCTAATAAAATACCTTAATTAAAATAGACGGTAGCTATTTGGCGCATACTTCATTCGTAGCATGTCATCTGTAGCATTCGTCTCGTTTGATCTACAAAAGCTTACCACGCGGAGATATCATACTAATATCTATAGATAGTCATAAAACGCAAGACTCTCCTTTTATTGTACATACATCAAATTTTTTTCAATATAAGTTATAAATAAATTATATTTTTATTGTATATATCAAGTATGATAAATGAATATAAATTATTTCTACCTTTTCAAATTTTGAGGTCTGCACATTATTTACCAAATAATAATAAATAAGCAAACTATATTTAGCGTAAGAGACAAGGGCAAGACCGAAATGTGACTTTTTCTCCTTACAGAAATTTTACCGTAAAACTTTATTGTATCAGGTAATTTATTGTAAAATTTGTATTTTATTATAAAATACTAAATCATCCATCCTAAATGCATTTACGTACATGAATATACCCATTGAGGCATTGAGTAGGTATACTTTTAAGGTATATTTTACAAAAATCATCAGAACAAGTACCTAAATAATAAAAATTTGATAAGGTTTAATGAGTTGAGTGTCTATGACTCATGATAATGATAACATAAGGACGGATAATCAGTCATATCTATGTACATAAATTTATGATACGTTATAACGTTGGAACTTGGAAAATATCACAAGCAGCTGCTTGTGATATTTATTAAAAGCTTTTTAAAGACAATGTCAAAAAATCGATATGATATTAATTCTGAATGTGTTATGTTGACAAGCGTATAGAATAGTTTTCTTTTGGAAGAAGTATGATGCAATATATATCAATGTCTCGCAATACAAAAATAAGAACGTAGTCATTGATTTAAGTTTTATCAGGCCAATGACATCCTTAATAGCCCCCTTCATTTAGGTGTATGGATACATATTTGTTTTTTTTATCAAATTGTTTACTTGTTGACTTTTTTCTAAACCCAAAATGTTCCAAAAATGTCAGATACATTTATCTATACATTGAGCTATGACCCGACTTATAACACAGTCTTCACATACTTCGAGAAGCCAATTTCAAATCAATAAAATGGCATTGTATGTAGGTCTAGTATCAGTCGATCGTATGTCCACAAAAGACATTGAAAGTTGTCAGCATTATTAATATTAAGAATCAATACTGTTCGATAACATTTACAACGTAAACGAATACACAATTATTAATTAATTATTACAAGTTAATATTCTAATACTCGTAGTGTAATCAAAAGTGAAGTGATAATTTCGCAATACTTATTTAAATAATAGTTTAAAGAAACTAAAAAACACGCTTTTTATAGAAAACCGAACTAAAAAATAGAAAATAAAATTTTATTTTAAAAAAAGCGTGGGGTGCATGGTGTCATTATCATTTCGATAATATCTTAAAAAGCACCCCACGCTTTTTTTAAAATAAAATTTTATTTTCTATTTTTTAGTTCGGTTTTCTATAAAAAGCGTGTTTTTTAGTTTTTTTAAACTATTATTTATTTTCTACTTTTTCTAGCAAAAATCATATTTTGCAAATTGAAAAATGGAATAATTTTATCAAATTAGTGTATTGTCATCGGTCCTCAATAAATCTACAAAGTTTGAACGAAATCTGGCCGTTTAAAGTGGGTCAAAATCGCGCCCAAAGAAGTCGGTTACAAACAAACATACAAACATACAGGTGAAGCTAATAAAAAGCGTGTAAAAACACCACAAACGTTATAACGATTAATATTGATTTTTAAGCTGATATAATATTTTCCCGCAATAAAAAGTATTCTATATGTTGACTTAAACAAATCAAAATTCATCAAAATCTGTCCAGTAGTTTTCTCGCGATGTGTTTACACTTTACATATCAGATAGACAAACAAACATACAGAGAAACATATTTTCCTTAATATTCACGTCATGAATGCTAATTAGGTCGCTGCTTAAAATATAAGTACCTACGTGTAAATTATTTCTGAATTTACAATTTACTCATATTAGCTTTTCATGTGCCGACAAAAGGAAACTGGAAAACATCGCCAGGAAACGTTCACGCGGGGGAACTTCGGTGGGCGGTGTGTAATGGGAGTTGCTCCTGGTACTTCTCTGATAGCAGAGTGGACTGTGGAGCAACCCTACTGGCTGCTTCAAACCAAAGCAATCCTGCTTCGGCAGACTTGCCGGGCAGCCGGGGCGTCGTGGTTGAATGCGGCGATCTTGCGACGCTCCATTAAGGCGGAGGGTTCCTTTTTTTAATTTAATGGGTAGTACAGGCATTTCTAACCTGTGAGCCCCACATAACACCCGGTGCCGGTGGTATGTGTAAATGCATTTCCCAGCATTAAAAAAGAGGTTTTAAGTGGTTACGTGAATATAATCCATATATGGCCCACTTTAGACTAATCCCTGAGAAGTGAGTGTGAGTTAAGTGACGGCCTGCTCCTAGTGTACCACAAGGAGCGTTATAGGGACTGAAATATTATAACCAATATAGCGTAGATATACGATATATTATATACAACGCATTCCATTCAATTTAAATAAGTGATCTGGCAAGAGGACATGATAGAAGGAAATCTTTGTTTAATTAGCTCATGCCCTAATTAGGTAAAGTATCTGACTTAGGCATGATCACCTATGGGATTTCTTCAATTTCATCTGCCTAGAATTACTTTTCGTTATTTTTTAGTTAATATTAAATGAAAATGCTAACTTTTAAAACAGTATACATATTAAGACATTAATTGTTCAAGTCAAGTTAACTAAACTAACAAAATTAGCAAACCTCAATAGTTATCTTAATCCTAATTCAAGGTACACAATACACATATCTAAGTATACTTAATTCTAAGGTGAGTCAACATATTTATTTTTTATTTTTAGGTACATAGTTTGAAGGTGAAACTAAAATTAACGTCTCGATAATGTATGTTTATAAAAAGATTAAATCTTTTTATGCCTAAAAGGCAGTTATGTTTATTTTTTAAAATAAAATTAATGTTTCCATGATTAAAACATGATACTTTCAGTATATTATGTACCTATACGCCTTTCTACCACGTTCTGTGCGTTTGTTACAACTTAAAATGTTAAATAGAGTCGATGGAGGATGTCTATATACTCTTGACGATTTTTTTAATGCTAAGATAGTATGCTCCCACATCTGATAGACAACTTTGGATAGATTTGACGTTTTAGGTATATACTTGAATAATAATTAAATACTGAATACTTGTATAATTAGGAAATAGGAGAAATTCCTAAACACAGAACTGTAGGTGGGGGATAGCGGGGCTAAATGAAGCAGGACGGATATGAATGGGGCAAAGAGACAAGTAGATTATAATTAGATTTATATATAAATATAAATAGCAAATGTGCTACTTTTTATTGTGCGAAATTTTTATCCGTGGATCAAATTAGCCGCGTTAAAAACATGTGGTGCCTAAAAAATATATAAGATGTTAGCTTGACCCGCGGCTTCGCCCGCGTTCATTTTTTTAATTGCTAATCAACCTCATTGGGTTGACCTGAAAGTTTCTTCAAAATTACTCTAGCTATTTGAAAACCCAAACAATTTTTTTAATTATTCGTAAAAAGTATTTTTTTAAAATAATAAGTATCCTATGTTACTTCTAATACCTCCAAGAATATGTGTACAAAGTTTCATGATGATCAGTTGAGTAGTTTTCGCGTGAAAGTGTAACAAACAAACTTACATTCACATTTATAATACTAAGTAAGGAGAAGGAATGGTTGCCATGTTAAATAATATCACAGGATGTCCCAGTAGGTAACGAAAACCTGGCACGGCAAGAAAGGCTTCTTATGATGAGCCAGTAAAAAAATAAATTGAACATTATTTTGTTACAGTTACATGTGATAGTTTTAGAATCTCCATAAAATCGACCATTTTTTTATTAAACTTGTCTGCTCCGCTAAGTGTAATATTTTTATAGTAGGAGTAGTCAAAGTTAAGTGATGGTCAATTTAAAGTATCATGTACCGATGATATTGACTTTTTCTTTAAAAATACGTTGCTTCCAATTTGTTTAATTTGGCAACAACTAGATTGGCTTCTTGCGAGGCCGCGACAGCATTAAAACCTACAAACAATTGAAAACTCACTAGAGTTTGCGTCTACACAATGCCGAAAAATTCCACTCCGGGTAGTGCATTTTTAATATTTCGTTTCGAGGAGAACACAGATTTTTTTAATGGCTCATCATAAGAGGGCCTTTCTCCCCGTGCCAGCATATAGTTACCTTCTAAGACAGCCTGTATAGGAAAAAATCTAATTAAATTACTAAGTATATGGGCACCAATTATACACTTTTTAATTCAAAGTTCTGAGTTTTTTTAATATTCATGATTAAATCTATCTCCAATAATTTCTTCAAGCAAAAGCTGACTGACTGAAAATGATTGCCATTGAAACAACTTCGTATTAATTATTGATTAAGGATCAGTGAGACCTAGAGTTGAAAAGCGCTGAATAGAAGTGAACCTAGAGCGCAAGGTCAACGAGGACATAGAGAATTTATGATAAGTCTTCGTAAAATAAACCCACTGTACTTATGCTGATGAAAGTTCAATTCATTATACAAGTACCTAAAGTATGTACGTAATACGTATATTACTTAAAGTTCATATCCTTATCGTTATTGTACTATGTATTATGTATTATAATTAGCACATAATGCCTAAAAGTAAAAAAGAAACCCGGACCCGCGGATTTTTTTTATATTAGGATAACTATTTTATATTTGTACTTAGTAGAAAGAAAGTTTCAGGTATCATATGACTTAAGATATTTTAATTACTTAGATATCTACTAACGATTTATTTTATAATATTAGATAGATAGATAGATACCTTTTACGTAGTTTTTGGTACTTAAACATAATATTGATTCGTTGATCTCATAAGATCAAATGAAACTGAATATTGGTATACATTATATTATGCACTGTATTGCGCTAGTGTAATAGTTACAGTTTGAGACAACATAGCGTTCTTTTGTGTGAAACATACTAAGAATATATTTAAAACAAGAAACACTCACCATTACATGCAATCCCAGGAGGCTGTTCATTGTAATGCATTTCTCGGAGCACCGTGATGCGTGTGAAGAATCGCGCCCTTTCATGTCACAAGCGAGACTGGACGAGCTACGAGACGGCTGAAACGTTGGAGCTTCGCCCCGTCTCCCGCTCCCCCGCCTCGCATGCGCACACTGGAGACGTATCCTATAGCCATAGTACGTACCTACGTAACCAGCTACGTATGAATACATTATGTACAATGCCTACAGCGGCACAGTTTTTATTCGTTAATTTAAAATATTTCATCTACATTCTACACATTATAATAAAATTCTAACTTAGTCAAATCAGTAAATTTTTTTTGTAAAAAATCTTATTAAAGTTAAAATAATCATTATGTTATATGTATTATTGATGCAGAGCTCAGAGGCTAAATCTGTAGTTTTTGGAATCTCTCTTTTGTTTTCTCTCTGACTGCCTGTGACCTCATCATGAGAAAAGCACAGGACAGATCTTCATGTCTGGTACGATGATAGTCGGTCCGGGTCAAGGATACTTTTCACGCAGAAAAAATCTATACTAATATTATAAAGCTGAAGTGTTTGTTTGTTTGTTTGGTTGAACGCGCTAATCTCAGGAACTACTGGTCCGAATTGAAAAATTCTTTTTGTTGGATAGTCAGTTTATCGAGGAAGGCTAGAGTACATATATTTTATCATATTACATCACGCTGTGACCAATATTGTTCTGTGAGATATCAGATACCATACCGTGCGACTCAGAAAGAATTTGCTTACCGGTCCTTAGAACGCTTGCGAAGCCGCGGGAAATGCTTGTATTATATATTTCTTAAAAAAAATGGTTGTTCCAAGGGAGTGGGACAAACCCAAGCAGAGCGAGGGTGAGTCTCTAGTTCGTTAATAAGGGCAATTATATTGTCTTACCTACATTTCAATTATTTGTTATATTTATTAAACAGGTGACATTTTAGAAAAATAAATAATGAAGATAAGAATTAAAATTACCTATTTTCCAATTTCTTTTTAAATAGGTAGAGAAAAGCAAGTACCTTCTATGTAAGGCCTCGTTTAAATTCATATGCAAGAAACTTGAACTTGCTACATTATATACGTGTAAAAAATCCAACGCCTATACGCTTCCATTCCCACAATTAATCATTCTAAGTGTGGCCATGGTTTTTCAAGTGCAGCTGACAAGCTCAATCAAATACGACAATCAAATATAAAACATTGTCCAAGTTGTTTGAATTCGTTTTCATTAAAATACACAATATGACTTGACAATAGAGCTCTAGAACTGTTTAAATGTAATTTTAATAATAATAATGTATTATGTAAAACACAACTGGTATTACGTAAAAAATTCCCTAAACATTAAATATCGTCTATCACAAATCACAATGATGAGTGAAGGCAACAGGTAAAGGTTTGATTTAAACAAGATTGGTGTTCATTTTTATTTATTAATACAAAATTAAAAGCAACCATTATTACAGCATGTTGTATCTTTACCTAGTTCTTAAAATTTACTTTTAATTTTTAGCTATTTATAAGAATTGAAAAAGATTTCAAATTACCAAAACCAAAGATATCGAAATAAATATGTTTTAAATATTACAATGCAGGAAGTTAGAAGCATTAATTTACAATTTTTACTTATTTTTTAAATGGCATCCTTTTAACAAAATAATTAAGGCCATAATTTCACTTTATAAAATGTAAAAAGCGCTTCTCCACAAAGAATTGCTTCGGAGTATAACACAATTGCAGCTGTTAATCATACAACTAGCTTATGATAAAGAAACACAAGCATCTTAAGACACAATGGATATGATTTAGGAATAAGTATTAGAAGAATTAACTATTAATGAAGAATTAGTTTTCTTTATATGCTGAGGTTATGTACTCATAATGTTTATATGCTTTAGTTTTATATTAACAAGCAATAATGCATTAAAATAATATATTAACCTACTATAATTTCATGAGATGAATTAACATTAAAATAATAATATATGCAGTTATGTTTTGCATTTTTATTTAAATATAATTAGTGTATTACAAAATGCTGAGTAACTTTAACATAACAATAACCTGCTGTGTTTACCATTATCTACTTATATCTAACAATAAAAAAATCAAATATATACAGAAATATTTTATGTTTGCTAAAAAAACAGTTAATTTTACTCTCAATCATTCATGATTTTTAACTTTTTTTTATTTAATTCTGTGAGATGGTAAGGTACTATAATATAAAAAATAGAGCCTTGTATGACATTATACTGCAGTAGGCATAATAGATGGTATTAGTAGGTTCTTACAACACATAATTTATAAAAAATGTTTTAGTTGCCTACAAAAATTAATCTGCTAATTTATATCAAAAACAATAACTGGGCCAAAAAATGTATAACAAGAGCCTACTTCATTTAACACTTTCAGTTTCACTCACTGGCCCTGCAGGTGCCAGTGAACTCACAGGTTGAAACAGTGGCACTGAATGTGTTAACAAACTTCTTTTATATCATTTTATAAAATATATGTTTACAGTTTAGTATCACTGAACTCATCGAGCACTTAATTTAGATACATAACAAAGGTCTTTATAAAAAATGGAGAATTATAGTTAATAGATGTTATAACAAATAAAAAGTGAATACAAAATTATAATTATTCAGTTGTCAACTGATCTTGCTAACTTAGTGAAATAAAATAGTATCACACAAACTAATTTAGCTAATAAACTATATATGTATATTTCACAAATCACATTATAAAGTTTTAATTATGTGTAAAAAGTTTTGTTCCTTTTAAACAGATCCAATTGTACTTTATGTAAAACAATACAGATCAACACTGACTATTACAGTGACAAGTATATACTTTACATAAGAGCTAACTTATAGCAATGCAAGTGCATTAAAATCACCAAAACAAATGTGAAAGATCTATCATACCTATACAGTTTTTTACATATGATCAAATATCATAGTAACTATTACTTATGAATAAACATATATTATATTGTAATATTTTTATATAATATATAAAATAAGGAGACACTAATATATTGCCATTGTTAAAGAGTGATGTGAAACCTAGCAAGCACAGTTATCTCCATCCCTGTTGCGACCATTGTCATTGGCATTCAGCTTGATTTGATCAGGAAATTCATTGTAGAGCTCGGCTTCAGTCTCTTGTGCCAAAGCATTGCGAGCTATAGTCTGAAAAGCAAGTTCGACATTCACAGCTTCTTTGGCACTTGTTTCAAAATAAGGAATGTCATTTTTACTTTGACACCACTGCTGTGCACGCTTTGCAGACACGGCACGGTTATCCAAATCCACTTTATTACCTAATATAACAAATGGAAAGTTTTCAGGGTCGCGTGGTGAAGCCTGTATCAAGAATTCGTCTCTCCAACTCTCTAAGGACTTGAACGTGTTAGGGGCAGTTACGTCAAAAACTAAGACGCAACAATCCGCCCCACGATAAAACGCCACCCCCAGTGATTGAAATCGCTCTTGCCCGGCTGTATCCCAAATTTGCATTGTTACAATTCTATCATCGACAATTACCTCTTTCGTAAGAAAATCTGCACCTATTGTTGCCTTGTACTGGTTGGAAAATTTTTTGTTGACAAACTGATTCATCAGGGAAGTTTTGCCGACGCCACTATCGCCAAGGATGATGACCTTTAGAAGAACCTTTTTCCTTGAAGACATGATGCACAAAAATTTATACAATTACGACGAAAAATAAAAATAATATTCACTCTTTGTCTGTAGGTACTTTTTGACATTAAACCAAATTGATAAATGCGTCACCTGTTTGGATGTTACCATTGGTAAAAAAAATAATCCTGTTAAACGAGATCCAATAGTCACATCGTAGCATCGTAATTCGTAGTATTTTAATTAAATCTATAACTGACTCTATTAGACTAGTATAATATTATAATATTCTATAAAGATTTTTCTAGAATTTTCTTTGGTTTTTATTACATTATATTATTAAATTTCTACTTTATATAAATAACTTCATAAACATGAAAATCAATTATACTGTTTTAAACTTCCATGATTTTAATTATCAAAGACTACGTCAATTAATATAATATGTACCGATTTTTTAGAGATAGCTTCACGGATAACGGATTTTGCTACTTTAAACAGTATTGTACCAAAGAAGATCCTGAACTTGAAGTGAACCCATATTTTTGATTTTGACATAGGTAATATTGTACTGTATTCAAGAAAATAAATGAATTTTAAGCACATCCCATTGACATATCTAATTTTTATCTACTTCTTAATTCTTATTGCTATATTGACTTAAAACTTTTTAAATGTTATGTAATTCTGTAGTATGTATGTATGTATGTATGTATGTATGTATGTATGTATGTATGTATGTATGTATGTATGTATGTATGTATGTATGTTCTCTCAAACATGCAGGTTTCATGACGATATTTTCCTTCACCATAAATCAAGTGCTAATCATGTAAGAAATGATTCGCACATGAAAATATACGAGACCTGTGAAAACCACTTCACTTAGTTACTCAAGCAAGCGAGTTACTGGTCTATTTCTGTTATAAGTATTTCGGTATCTTGGAGCCAATATGATGATGAGGCCAGAATACGGTTAGTAGAATCGCTTTTACTTATTTGCCTTAACACCAATTCGCGATTCAAGTCTATTTCTCTTCTTGATCCATCTTCTCCATTGTTAAAAGCAATAATAACATTTCTGGACAATTTCGAAACGTTTATAAATTGCCCATTCTTGTTAAAAGCCATCGACTACTAAGCCCGATAGACGCCTAATCTATGTACTTCTGCGTCCAAACTTGTCAGTCAAAACTCTGAGGTAAGCTATACGGGGGAGGCGGGTTGAAATGCACGCTGATTGGTTAATTCAAGGTCGCGACACTTGCTTATAGACAAATAGTGATGGGTAATAAATTTGGGTCGTAAATTTTTTGTACCAAGTCTACTTAATTAGTACCAGAATTATATTCTACTATAAATTAGCACAAGAGAAAAAACTTACAAAATAAGTTTTATATTTTATCGTAGGTAAGAATATTTTTATTAAAACAAGCTTTCTTTACTACAAGGAATAAATAATAGAATACTTATCTTTATTTACATGTTTACACATGTTTAAAGTTTTCGGAACGTGTCGTGAAATGTCAAAATGTCCGAACTGAAATATATATACATATATATATATATATATATATATATATACATATATGTCGTCTGTAAAACATTTAAGAAAAAATGCATAATATTTACTTGTACCAATTTTATAGTTTAACTGGTACAGCAAACTGGTACAGCACTAGTTACTCGTGCCGGTAATTAAAGAAAAGTATAGCAACAATGATCTGTATCGAAAAGAAAGGGATGCATTTTCCGAGAATGTCCGAAGATGTCAAATACATCATCGCGAGTTGCGTTGCGACCAATATAGCTTGAGCTCTGATTTAATCATATTTAATGATTTTGGAAATTAAAATTCACTTACCTATGAAAAGAGATGCCATTTTTTTTTAAGTTACATGTTTGGCTACTATTTCCACACCATTTTATTGTACAGGGAGCCACGTTGCGCGACTGTTGTATTTTATTTTGTCGGAAATTCACGAGTCGCAAGCAATATGTTCTCGGGTCACGGATGTGGTCGCTACTAAAGTAAGTCGCGCGATCGTTTTCTTAAGTCAGACGTATTTGTCTAACGTGTTGACTGAAAGTGTTCGCCTTGCGTGAGGTGTCTATTGGGCTTAGTAGTCGATGTTAAAAGCCGAATACCAACCAGCATGCATATTGCATATCGCCCGAGAAGAGTTTGCGTTCTCTGCACTCACCACGAACCCAACTCATTAGTCGGGCCGATGTGCGCGCTCAGTATAACAAACTATCTACCGATCTAAAGTCTGCAGTATGCGGGGGCTTTTAATAAACTATTTTTCCTATACTTGCTATCTTTTGCTACCATGTAAAAAGTGCGTTAGGGTGTAACCTCATGCTGACGCTTGACGCTGGCTATGAGCGTCAAATTGTGTCACGTGGTTAATTTAGGCTGTGCTGCCACCTGGAAAAAACTTAGTAGCGTCAAATCGTAAAAAGCTAAACTCGAATTAGCTTTTTATTTTAAGGATTAAACAGAAATTTAGAATCTATATAATCGAACTCGAAAGTAATCGATATTAGTGGTGTAAAAGTAACGAAACATAGCGTACCCGTATGTATTCGTTACTATAATAATCAGTATTCGTTACTTTCGTATCGTTACGTTACTCGTTACTTTTGATACGATACTTAGAACATCGCATCAAGTCGTGTTGCGTATTTCGTATGATCCGTATGATGATGACGTCACGTCGTTCGTACTTTGTAGTAAAAAAAAATACTATTACGTATAGTATTTTTATTTTTTATAGACCCTAAAACAATAGTTATTAAATTTTTTGTCTATATGTCTGTTTTTGTGTAATCGTTTAACACAAAAAATACTGGACCGATTTTAACCTAATTTTCTGTACTAATTACTCGTGTCAACATTTAGGATACTTTTTATTGCAGAAAAATATTTCATTTCTAATATCTGGAAATAACTCTTCAATTTTCTTGTAAACACTGTGTATCATGTGCGTGAACTGAACAGTCGTATTTCTTTGTACGTAGAACTAGAATCATTCAAACTAATATAATAACATCAGGCTGTATGGACTATAGTCCTTTGCCTGTCCCTATTGGGATAAATTTTAAAAACAACAAAAATCTATAGTTTGACGCTGAAAGCTAGCGTCAAGCGTCATCATGAGGTTACAACTTTAGAAACATGTAAACATGACAAATGTATTTTTGCAATATATGAAATATAATAGTTATAACTTATCTGTGGTTAATTTTGCATCTATATTCTATAACCTGCGCTGATTTCCGTAGATTACCGTGTTTCATAAAACTATAGAATAAAATATTTCCTGAAAAATATATTTTCTAATTTACATAGATTCTCAAAAATGAGATAAAAGTAATGACTGTTATAATATAAAATAAAACTTAATAGTTTCTATTAAGCAGCACCAGGAACAGATGTGAGACCAATCAGAATTATGTTAGTCTGTCCGTTATCGAAATTATAACTTTATAAAGTTTTTGCAACTTTCTTAAAATTACAGAATGGAGAGCAATTTAAGTCGAAGTGGGAGCCACTCAAGCTCAGTATGTGAGTTAGAAAAAGACCTAAGCGATATGGAAATTATGAAATCTAGGACGAATCGACGTAACGTAATGGCTCGGTCACAACCCGCTCGAAAGGCTAAAAGAATCAGGTTTTTTCGAAATGGTGATAAATTTTATTCAGGAGTGATAATACCAGTCTTGCCAGAACGATATAGGTTGGTAAAATTATTAATTGGATATTTATTTCACGTAATTTTAAGTTCACTTTCACTTTCCAATTTGCACCTAATTCGATTCTTTTGTTTTGCACATTGTTATTTTATTGTAAAAGACATTAGGATTCTTACTTCTAAATAATAATTCTTATAAATATAAATAATGATTTAAGAAAGTTAGGTGTTAAAATATTTATTTCTATATAAATTAAATTATTCATTTTAATGGTATTTTAATAAATATTTTCTATTTTGTTGAATTTTAATTGTAATATTAATTTGTAGTTTTTTGAAACATGACTCACTGCTGTTTTGCACACATATTATTTTGAGTAAAGCATGTTGACAGAATTTTTTTTTACAGATCTTTTGATAGTTTAACTGCAGACTTAACTAGGGTGTTAGTTGATAATGTTACTTTACCCAGTGGTGTTAGAACAATATATTCTCTAGAAGGTAGAAAAGTAAGTACAAGAAATATTAACACAATCTTTATATTCCTTTAATTAAAATAATTGTATTAAATATGTTATTTACCTAATAAAAATATTAAATATACCGTAAAAATGTATTGTTTTAAACTTTTGTCCTTTTTATGTAACAGATAGGAAAAGTGGATGATTTAGAAGATGGTCAATCATATGTATGCAGTGGGGTTGGGGAAGCCTTTAAACGCTTAGACTATGAGGCTAGTGCTGTAACTCCACAATCATTTAGACTTAGTGGTCCTGAGTCACTCAGTGATAGTGCTAGTCCGTCACCAGCAAGAGCTAACAATAGGCTGTCCCGATATTTGCAAGTAATTATTTTTTTGTGAATGGTTACTGTATGTATTATTTTTTTTTATTAATAAACTCTTTTTAACATTTAGTAATAATACATAACTTATCAAGATAATCCTGCGTTGAGATTATTAATACTTAAACTTCCTTATCATGATATTGATAATATAATATTTATATGTATTTTGAAATAAAGTTAGTATAATTATTTACATAATGATAAAATATGCAATTTACAGACAAATGGTACCAACTCTACAGGCAATGGAACACCAAGAATTAGTCCAGCAGGTGATAATGCAATCCGGCCACGTATAGTTACTATTATTAGGAATGGAGTGAAACCCCGCAAGGTATAATTTCTTTTGTTACTTATTATTATGTCAGTATAAAAAGAAATTTGAGATATGATATACTCTTAATGTTCATTTGTGATAAAATAGTTTTTTAGTTATATTTAATCTAAGGTAAGAAGGCTATAATAACAAATATTTTTATTTTTGTACATTTAGTAGTACCTACTTGCCATTTACTAGAGACTATATAGTATATAGTAAATTATAATTAATGTAAATTCTAAAAATATTGCATTTTTCCAAAAGTACCAAAAAATTCCTAATTCCAATCATCATTGAAAGAAAAATTGTGCTAAGATTAATAATAATGATAATACATGCAGTGGTTCAGTGTGATAAGCTCTATTTGCTATCACTTTTACCTGCTGTCACTATTATTGTATAAATGAAACTTTAACACAGAACTTGATGGCAATACTATAATTTAATACTATTTAAGATGGAGATTGGATCAATAGTGAAACAATAAAAAACCTATGTGTCATCAGTGCTCACTTTAAGTTAATTTAAATAATTTCCATTATATAAAATGTAACAAAAACTTTTTGTACCATAATATAGCATAATAATTAGGAACTAAGTTACACAAACTGAAAGTGAATCACATTCCAGGTGTGCAGATTGCTATTGAATAAGCGCAATAGCCCAACTCTGGAACACGCACTTGCGGCCATCACTGAATGCATCAAGCTCGATACGGGCTGTGTACGGAAAGTGTTCACTCAGACTGGTACCCCAGTGACCGCTCTACACCAGTTTTTCGAAGAGGAAGATGTATTTTTTGCTTATGGAAACGAAAGGTATGATAATTTTATGTTAGTGTCATAGTTCATAGTCTATTCTTTTTGTCGAACATGTAAGCAATACCTGTTTACATTTACGAAAATAACAAAATATTGGAAAACATATGATGTCATCAAAAATAATTCTATCTGTTATTTTAATGTTGTTATGACCATTATTGATATTCAACGAATTTAATTTATCTTATAGAGTCAACCAAGAAGACTTCGAACTCGAATTTGAAGAAAGCAAGGCTGTTTTACAATGTAGGAAAAGTAAATGTAATGCAATATCTAGGAATTCAAGGTAAATAAATATATTATGAATTTAATTAATAAGTAGTGTGATTAAAGTGTACTATAATGTCTTATGACGCAAGCAAAGGATGCAAAACATGTTTTTTTTAATATAAATCTGATTTATGCAATTTTTAGAATGTTTTAGTATTTATGCAATTGTTATTATTGGTTCAAATCAATTCAATCAATTTACGAGGTTCTTTTTGTTTATCAGAATCGTTATTACATCTATCAAGCGTGTAGTTGATGAAAAATTTTTATAATGTAAATAATCAAGTATTTTATTTATTTTTATTAACATTTTTACTTCAGAATTACAATCAATTACCGGAATTTTATTAAGTAGGTACATTGACAAAATAGTGGTAGCCCAGTGGTAACGCGTTCGCTTGGATAACCGAGTGATGCGGGCTCAAATCCGGGTCTCGCACCTCTGATATTTTCATGTGCGAATCATTTCTACCATGATTACCACTTGTCTTACGGTGAAGGAAAACATCGTGAAGGAAACCTGCATGTCTGAGAAAACCTAGCAAGTTTTTGAAAGATATGCTCAGTCCGCCAGCTCGCACTAGGCCAGCGCGGTGGACTATGGCCTGATCCCCCTCGTGCTGTGCCCAGCAGTGGGACATTGAAAAGGGCTGATGATGATGATTATGATGATGAATGTTAATTGGTGTCGTTAGATCTGGCCCCAAGCCGCGCATGCCGGTGCGTCCGGCGGCGCGCGCGGCGGCGGACGGCGGCGCGGCGGGCGACGGCGACGCGCCGCTGGCCGGCCTGCTGCCGCAGCCGCTGCGACTCAAGTACTCCGTCGGCAAGATCATAGGTACGCTACACACATACACACATACACAACTTTAATTAAATCTCTGTAATGAAATATATATTTAAACTAGAGCATTTCCCGCGGCTTCGCATGAGTTCTAAAGACCGGAAACCAAATTCTTTCTGAGTCGCGCAGTATGGTACCTCGCAGAACTAACGCCCGCCCTTCCCGTTTTTGCAACATTTTTCTTTGATGGTCCGCTCCTATTTGTCTTGGCGTGAACTAATATAGCCTATCCAACACAAAATGAATGAATGAATTCAGACCTGTACTTTCTGAGATTAGCGCGTATAAATAAACAAACTCTTTAACTTTATAATATTAGTATAGATTATATAATAAAAATAGATTAAAAAATAGAGTTTATTGTTACATTTAATTTTTTTTATTATTGTTTAAGGGAATGTTATTCTATACCTATCCTTTAATGTTAAAAATGTAGACCCAGCTAAAAAATGCTGTGGAAAGAAATTGTTTAAAGTTATTTAAGTAATTAAGTTTGTGTAAGTAGGTACTCTAGTTGGTAAGCCTTATTCAACAAA
Source organism: Boloria selene (assembly GCA_905231865.2). Taxonomy (NCBI): domain Eukaryota; kingdom Metazoa; phylum Arthropoda; class Insecta; order Lepidoptera; family Nymphalidae; genus Boloria; species Boloria selene. Next base: position 9,651,688 of record HG993133.1, read on the forward strand.
AAATAGTAAAATGAGTATATTCACTTCAAGTACTGTGTCCACAAGATCATAGGTATGCTGACACATACTTCTATACCACTATAAACGTCCATCATACAGTCGACGATGCCGCTCAGCCCCAAATACTACAACCGCAATATCATATTATCTAGTACATTCATCACAATATGTGCGTGTCAACAAAATATATATAACAGCAGTAGCAGCAATTATTAGAAAGTTAAAAATTTACCTAATTAAAAGAAAATATTTCAAAATTAATCAATATTTTGTTTTTATGTTTGCTTTTTTGCATTAAAGTTGATTGACCTGTTTCGTAATATATATTTATTTGTAATACTCTGTTGAATGCTAACATTGCATCTTCAAATGGCGTATTATCGTCATCAAATATAGATCTTTTTTAATTTCATGCACAGGTAATAAGTAATTCAGATTAAATATACTTACTAGATGCTTATATCATAATTACATGCTAATTATGCGCATTGTGATGCAAAATTGCGTGCTGCCAACTTGCTATTGTTCTTTCACTGATTATCAATAAGATCAAAAATTATAATTCAAATGTTTAATGCATCAAGCATAGAGTAATACATTCTTTTATTTCCACAAGAACTAATCATGATAAACAAATAAAGTATAAAACAATGCCAGAGACATGAAGACATCAAATATATATTATATAAAATACTAGCGACTCGCCCTCGCTTCGCTCGGGCTCTTCCCTAGATTTAGCGCAGGCAAAGCCGCGGGATCGCCTAGTTATGCATATAAACCTTCCTCTTGAATCACTCTATCTATTGGAAAAAACCGCATCAAAATCCGTTGCGTAGTTTTAAAGATTTAAGCGCACATAGGGATATAGGGATATAGGGACAGAAAAGGCGACTTTGTTTTATACTATGTAGTGATTATTCATCTATAAAAAGGGTTTGTTCGATCATTATGTGTATAAAAAAAATTGTTGGAACATTATTAAACACAGCGCAATCTAGTTCCGTGGTAAGCTACGAGGCTTGTGTTACGGATTTCTGATAGTTGATATACTACATAATATATAAGTTTAAATGGATATTTTAAATGTTAACATCCATGACTGAAGTACAAACATCCGAGTTTAACAAATGAATGCCCCAGCGGAACTCGAACCCGCGACCGCTGGCGCCAGAAAGTAGTGTCACTACAAATTGCGCCAAACGTGTCGTCGAATCGTGTATCATCATCAGCCCTTTTTAACGTCCCACTGCTGGGCACGGGCCGCCCTCAGTACGAAGGAGGGCCATAGTCCACCGCGGTGGCCTAGTGCGAGTTGGCATACTTCACATATCTTTCGAAAACTTGCTAGGTTTTCTCAGACAGGTTTCCTCACGATGTTTTTCCTTCACCGTAAGAAAAGTGGTAATCATGACAGAAATGATTCGCACTTGAAAGTGTCAGAGGTGCGAGAGAGACCCGGATTTGAACCCGTATCACTCGGTTATCCAAGCGAGCGCGTTACCGCTGGGCTACCACTGTCGTGTATATAGAGACTATTATTTTTAAATATTCATACTTTTTTCTAGGTAATTCTATAGTTTACGAAATCATCTGAACATGAATATCTGTAATTTTATACCATGCTCCACTAGAGCATATCGTTGGTTATAAAAGTCTTAATGAGATGTCTATTGTTGTATCGTTATTATTAGTTTGAAGTATATTACATAGCTAAGTTTGTTCTAATTTGCTGAATAGATCCAAAGACTAGATTTTGCTGCCTCTTTACGTGTCTACGCGAGAATAAAATGTCACATGTCATGGGTTCGAGTCCCTGGTCGTGTTTATAAAATATACCTGTGAAGTCAATATCAGCAACAGCTCCTAAGTGCTAAATCCCTTCGAAAAACACAAAAGGCCGTCGGTACTGCGCCTGATTTTTAATCGGCAAATTCTAGTCTCATTAAAGGAAAGTGAAAGGAATACTAAATTCTCTTTGTGTGTTTCGGTATACTTGTGCACTATCTCCTATGCTATTGATAATGGGCCTGATCACTTCTATTGAAGGGAGGCCCCTACCTAACAGCCGAACTTTAAATGACTAATATAGTATTGATATCTCATTGAGACACTAGATAATTTCAAACATAAATATTAAGTTACTATTACGTAAATAGCTTTTACATTGTCCAATACATGATTTTTATAAGAAAATACTTAATTTACTTTGTTTTCTAGGTGATGGCAACTTTGCCGTTGTTAGAATATGCAAGGACAAAGCTTCTGGAAAAGAATATGCTCTCAAAGTTATAGACAAAGCAAAGTGTAAGGGCAAAGAACATTATGTGGAGGCAGAGGTTAGTTAAATAAAGATATTCATTAAATACTTAAAGATGTATAATTATAAGTTAAATAGATGCATCTTTGAAAAAGAACAGAATATGACAAAAAAATATTAGTCCTGAGTTTCTTTCGCCAGTTACTCTCAGGTTAAAGGCTTCTTTTTTCTGAAATGGTATTAGAATCATCAATTCAGTAAAAAAAATTTATATTTTAATGCTGATTAAAATATTATGATTTTTTTTAATTTATAATAGCAAAACATTAACTTTTTTTTTACTTAAACATGTGCAGAGTACCAACTATCTGATATTCATAACAAATGACAAATACCATGTAACCAAACTATGCTGTATACTAGTGTCCCAACCTATTTATATTTACCTAATAGGGACCTAAAGTATATATGTGTATGAAAGCTACAATTTTAAATGAATAAAAACATAATTTGTGGATTTTTGGATCAAATTTAGTTTTTGGTGTATTTTTTTGAATCCGTAATTTTATTTATTTATTATTTATTGTTCAGGTGCGGGTGATGAAAAAGCTCTGCCATCCTCGCATCGTCTCCCTCATCGAAGACCAAGACAGCCCTGAATGGCTGTTCCTTGTCATGGAACTCGTCGGCGGTGAGTTGCTATTAACTTTATTCATTCAATAACCCTAACTTTCACTTTCGCCCTACTTTGAGATACGTGAGCCAATGTCATAGAGTAAAAGTTTGTACTTAATTTATATTGTATTGATTAATGGCTATTTTAATTTTTAACATATTTTTTAAAATAAATATGAATATTTCAAGTAAACTTAAAAGTAATAAAAGCTTACATACTATTATCGAATCTTCAACTCGAAAAATTGATTTATATTCAACAATAACAAATCGATATAAAAATTAATTAAAAATGTATATATATTTTTAGGTGGCGATCTATTCGATAGTATCGCAGCCGCGTCTAAATTTTCCGAGCCGCAAGCGCGCTTGCTAATAGGCCACCTAACATCAGCTATAGCATACCTACACTCGCTTTCTATCGTGCATCGAGACATCAAACCTGAAAACCTATTGGTAAGACACCCACTTAACATCCATGTTATACAATATTACTAAAATTATCCCTATTTTAATATCACGTGGACCTTAGCAGTAGTTAGTCATACAAATTTTATTAGTATTTGTTTCCTCTAATTGTTAGTCATTTTAACTATGAAGTTATGTATTTTATATTATAATAATATTAATTACCTAGTATTTGATTATGTCATATCTTTATGCAGATATTAGTGTAATTTAAATTACAGTAGGAATATTTTTAGTAGAACAAAGACATGGTATTTGGTCTTTTGATTACAAAATAATTAATATTGATGCATATAATAACATTCTAACTGAGTTGAATCTGTACAATTTACATTGAATATTTTCTGGAAAATCTTTGTAAAATAGTCATTACAGTCGATAAAAAGTTCAAATGTATAGGTTTTAGAATTTATGTTTGTTGTCTATGTCCATATCATTAAAAAACACATGACAATTTTTACTGCAGAAGAACATCACATTTCTGAGAAATATGTACTAATCGTTGATCGTAACTAGGGAAGAAACCCGGAGCGGAGCAAGATGACTCTAATTATTAGGTATATAAAATATTGTTAATTGTTAATGCAATATACAATCAAATAGTATTATATATAAAGTATCTTCGTCAATTTTAATGAATTGTAATATTATAAATAATAAATACAATAATTCTAGGTGGAAATAGGACCGGACGGCAGTATACGCGGGCTCAAGCTGGCCGACTTTGGGCTAGCGGTGGAGGTGTGGCGGCCGTTACACGCCGTGTGCGGCACACCCACCTACGTCGCGCCCGAGATACTGCTCGAGACTGGCTACGGGCTGAAGGTCAGATACAATATAAATGAAACTATCTTTTCGGATTTTGTCGCGGATTTATTATGATTTTTGGTTCCCGACGTTTCGAATGCTTTACAGCAATCATGGTCACAAAATCCGAAAAGATAGTTTCATTTATAATGTAAAATATTCGCGTAAACCTAAGAAAGTATTTTGTCGGATACATTGTTTTATTTATATTAAACATCCTCTACATTCATTAAGTACTGGTCGAAGTTGAACGAAGTCTGAAGTAATTGATTATATTCTGAAAATAGTGGAGTGAGACGCTTTGTGCACAACCTCGGGACGCTTCGTAACCTTTCCCCCTTCACGACGGGATGTCGACTGAGGCGAATATTGTAGTTGCACGTAGCTGAAGTGCCTCTCTACACTCTCGATTTGCTTAAGTCCAATCAACTTCGGGAGTAATGTGGTGTAGTGACTGTGGGTAGCATCATAATTAAATATGAATGTCTAAGATTAACTTGTAAATATTCGAAACATGTGAGTCCGTCAACCTGGACTTGGTTAGTGTAGTGGTCTATGGCATGATTGTCCTCATATTATCTATTATGCCTACTATCAGGAGTGGGACAGGAGTCTACATTTGAAGACGTGAATGGATGTAGGTACGTTGGTACATTATTACACACAGCGCCATCTGATTCCGTAGTAAGCTACGAAAGAAGCTTGTGTTACGGATACCAGATAGTTGTTATATGTACTACATACTTAAGTTCAAATACATCTTATTATAAATATAAACACCCATGACTGGAGTACAAATATCCGAGTTTCACAAATGAATGCCCCCAGCGGGACTCGAATCCGCGACCACTAGCGCAAGAAAGTAGGGTCACAACAAACTGCGCCAAACGTATAGAAGGAGTTCCGCTAGTTATGCATATAAACCTTCCTCTTGAATCACTCTATCAATTAAAAAAACCGTATCATAATCCGTTGCGTAGTTTTAAAGATTTAAGCATACATAGGGATATAGGAACATAGGACAGAGAAAGCGACTTTGTTTTATACTATGTAGTGATTTAATGTTTAGATCGACGTATGGGCAGCGGGCGTGATCCTGTACATCCTGCTGTGCGGCTTCCCGCCGTTCTCGTCCCCCGACGGCGACCAGGAGAAGCTGTTCGACGCGATCCTGTCGGCGCGGCTGGAGTTCCCCGCGCCGCACTGGGAGCGCGTGTCGGCCGGCGCCATCGACCTCGTCGCCAACATGCTGCGCCCGCAGCCCGAGCTGCGCTTCGCCGCGGAGGACGTGCTCGACCATGCTTGGATGGCGGTTAGTATACCTGGCTGGCTTCACTCGGAGAGTAAACTGGTTATAGTTTGCCCATTTTATTAATAGTTTTTTGAGTTTTGAAGTTTCATACAAATAATGTTGTTGTTTTTTAAATTTATCCCCAATAGGGAAAGGCAAAAGACTATAGTCCATACAGCCTAGTCTAAATTTGTAAGTTTCATTCCGATATGACGAAAGGCCGAGGCCAAGTCTGAAGAAACTTCATTTATCTTCTGATCATACAAATAATATTGTACTTCATGGAAGGGGGCGGCCCCTTATTGATGTGCCACCACAACAACTACGATTGTGCTACAGATTACAAATAGTCGGTAGAAATAAATACTAATATGTAAATAAGGTGTAATATTACGTTATTTAATCAGGAAGACAACAAAATTTTAAGGTTGAAACCAATAAATTAAAATATTAACATTATGTAAAGTTTCACTTTCTTCTTATTATAAGGCATACTAATAAAACAACTAAAATAGTTTAATTACTTTTATTAACATGATTCGTCAGAATCATCATGTATATTAGATTCGTCCGATGAGGAGTCTTCAGATATAAAAATAAATATTATTTTATATGTAAAAAATAAGGGATATCGATTATTACGTCCTTTAGACATCACTATAACTTGTCAGTCGTCGAGCTGTCAAAAAACCATTAATAAAATTGACAAACTATAAATTATAATGACGTGACGAGAGCGTTATGTGAAGTGTGATTGAGTGTACAGCCCGCGCCAAACTTTGTGACCGCCTTGAGTATAGTCGCGAGTCCGAACTTGCGCATGGTACAGTCGAGTGGGCAATACGTAATCAACCAAACAATTTTCGTTTTCTAACATTTTTAATACTTATTATATTATGTCAATTTATTTTTATTTGTTGATTATAAAGTTCGTGTTTATTTCATAGGTTATTTTATTTAATTTAATATACAATGTATGTGTTATTTGTAAAACATATAGGTTAGGTAATAATAGGATAAATGTAAATAAAAAACATTAATATAAATAAAAACTATATTCACAATGGGGCCACACCTTCCATAAAAACATCTCCCTTACTAGTGGATGGTTCCGCATCCGAATCACTCTCTTCCCAAAAAACGAGTAACAATAACAACAAGTAACAATAACTAAAAACTATAATAACAAATTAACGAAACGATCGAACGAATTTTGAACGCTACAGTACTCTCAGAGCTCACAAGTGCGTGATTCGTGTACGGACGTAGCACTCACACTAAGGCGTGGGTGCCAGCGCGCGTCGCGGGTGAGCGGTGCGGGCGCGCGGGGTGTGGCCCTGCCCCCAAGCTCTTGTGCGTCCCGCTAATACCTGATTTTGTGTTCTGCGCAATGCAATGAGCCTAGTTCGGGACGGCCACAAAGTTTGGCGCGAGCTATACGAGAAGTGAGAGAGTTACGTTTCGTGTATTAGTGTAAGGGCAAGATAGAAAGGTGCACACATTTTCTATTTTATGTTTTACTAAGATGTGTGGTCTAAACTCTAAAGCATACTCGTTTTTTTTGATATGGCATCTTTAGAATTCTAGAAGGGCCTTTCTATGGATTAAGCTAATTTTACACCAATTTTGAATTAGGTCCCTTGTATTCTAAATCATTATGTAATGTGATGCAAAGTTCTTGTAGTTTCTTGTTTCCTGTACCACAGTCGAATATATGAGCAAGTGCTATAGATCTGCTCTAACATTTACTATTGAAAATATGCTTCGTAGAAAAATGTCCTACACTATGATAAATTTCCTATCATCATTTATTTTTCTATTGAATCTACTGATATTGTTTCAAACATTTGTGCCAGCTACCTCCTGTAATATACAGGTAAGGTTAATTTTACCCCATTGTCTTATGTAATGAAATTATTACAATATAAAGCTACCACAATATATACATTTGTATGAATAGTCAATTTCAAGGAAAATATTTATTTTATGTTCTATCATAGGATGACTACGATGAAATGAGTGACTTCCGAACATGGTACGATGAAGACTCGTCATAGCCGCGTTACGCTGCAAGCTGCTCGCCGGCGCCTCACTACGCATGCCTTCATATTGACACCAATACCAAAGTTATTCCATAGTATATGTAATATAAATTATCCAAACAATACTGCACATGAGTGTTCAATTTTCAAAAATTTTCATACAAATTATTGTGATGCAGTATCATTGTTGATGAGGTTTTGTACTGATTGATGTCTTCGGGTAGATAATATGTTATAATCATTAAATGAATCCTCTATTTATTTTCTCTATGCAATCAATAATATATCCTTTAAGAGATTTAGCCTTAATTAGTATTTATGTGGCTGTAAAACCAGTTATCTAGTATTATTTAGGTTTATTTTTTATACAATCGGCCGATAAATTTATATGCATTTAAATCATTAATCTTATGAAACAAAAAACGATCTCCAACACTGCATAGTAGGCCACTAGTATATATTTTTTTGACTGTTTTTATTTATGGCTTAAAATTATATTCATAGTCTCAAGTAGCTTTTCACGCATTTCCTAGAGGCCTACTGCATCAGGAGTGAAGTGTCGAAAAACAGGAACGGCTGCTAAGAGCTATTTATGTAAGTTATATAAAATATACCTGTATAATAATAATAGGGCTTTACCGACTAGCTGTGGGCTCGTAAAATGGTGCATATCTCCAACATCTTAGGTGACAGAAATAGGTTATTCAACTTTTACAATTTATATTTTACAATTATTATTGTTTAGTTTCTGTAATTAATTTATTTAAACACCATTTATATTTTGCACATGTTTAAGTTGAAACTGAAGGTAATTTATAGCATATCATTCAGTCCAATCACAACCAATACTTTATTCATTTGTAAAGAAATAGAATAATAATTTAAAAAAAACTAAAACAATAATTTAAAAAAAAACTAAAATAGAATAGTAATTTAAAAAAAACTGTCTAATACCTATTTTAAATTTGGCAAGTGAAAGATACATGTGATTTGTAAGTAATTAAGAATACTCAAAATTATTCATAGTTGCACAAGACAAAAATTTATTTAATGGTATAATATCTATTTACATTGAATATTGCTTATAAACTGCTTTTTTTTAAATCATTCGATAAATTAATTTAATTTGCTTCAATATAATACGGCGAATAGAAAAAAAATTGCTGGATTTATACCTTGTGCCAAAAGATCATTTCATGAAGTTTGTTTGTTTGACTTTGAAGTATTGTTCCTCGAATATTGTAATGTTTTGTTAGTTTTGTCAAATATCTGTTATGCATTAGAGTGTAAAAACATCAGACTGATACACATTCCTTTACTAAAAATATATGAGTAATATAATTTGATTTTATTTCTTTATAAGTAACCTTAGAAGTTGAAACATACCGCAAACCTTCAGCATTTGATTTGCCCAAATGCTTTCTTTATTATTTAAAGCATCAAATCTGTATCTTGTTTTATCCTGTGTTTTATTGAAGCGATCTAAAGATTTATTTGCTTATAAAATAAATTATTTATTATAAAATGAGTTTTATTATGTTTGTATTATTTCAAGTTACCCATGGTTATTTTATTTGTAAAAAACATATTATTTCCCTTAAATAACAACAGCAACATACATATCTTTACACTTAAATTTCAACCTCAACCAACATATATTTTAAACACATTAAATTAAGGCCATGTAAAGATCTACAATGGATCAGAACTGGTCAACGTAGGGCCGACCTCGGAACCTCACCCAATAAATGTAACCCCTGGTCTGCATACCGTTGTGTCCTTGACAAAGCAGACAAGGGGGCGCAAGGATCCCAAACAAAACAGATAAGAGGTAAAATATTAAAGTAAAACAATTTTTAAACTAAATTATATACCTTTATTGTAATAATATACATAAGATCAACATGATAATAATATCATGCCCTCCATAAATATAATTAAAAAATATCATTGATGTTGTAAAAAAGGAGTAATATTGTTATATTTTAGAATCTGTTCATTAAAAAGTTGTTGTAGAAATAAAGCTTGCCTTGGAAATTAAGACGGCTAGAAATATTTATTTTAAATACATTTAGAGGTGGCAGTTTCTGATGTTATTTATATATATTTGTATGATTAAAGAAATGCTTGTTATTACTCCATGAGATATTTATTTTTAATATTACCTATACATTATTTAATACTTAAAATTATAGCAAGTTTACTTTAATATATATCCAGTTAAAAGAAAACCACTTGATCCATTCATTGTAACTTCTGGATGTGTTCTGTCAGGTAGAATCTGAAACATAATGTTGTTTAATAGATAATTATTTAATAAGTTGAACCTTTTATAAGGTAAAAATTAATGCTACAAAGTACAAACCTGATAATTTCTCATCCAATTACAAGTTAATTTTAGAGCAGCTACTTTACTTAAAGACTTCAGTGTCATATACAAATTTTGCAGTGGTTCAGCTACACTATAATATATTACAAATGGCCTTCCAGGCTTGACAAAATTCATAAGTTCCATAAATATGTTCTGGGGATCTTCCTTACAAGCAATCACTAATGAGTCTACTTTACATGATAAAATTTCTGAAGCATTTATGTTATCAAAGTGCCACTTAGGCTTCTTTTTGTTCTCTGTTTCTGTGTTTTCTTCATACTTTTCATCATTTTCAGAAGGCACATGTTCTGATTCTTCAAGCCTCAGTATTTTGCTATCATTTATTAAATTGTCAGAAGCCTTTCTTTTTAAACTACCTACTTTCTCTGACTCACATAAATTTGTATCACAACCTTGATAATTTTGCCTTAACACAGAATAAACATTAACAGATATACATTTATTAAATTGTTCAGCATTAAAGTTCATAGCTAATAAGGCTTGTTTCTGTGACATGTTGCCTGGATGCATGTGAATTAATTTTCCCTCTCCCTGTGGGCCCATAGCACTCAATAAGGCAGCTGCAAGCAATCCGTTAGAACCAGAATCATAAAGTAAATGATTGCCTTCACTACTAATATTAGAATAAGTTATAATTTGAGACAATGTATCTATACGAATACCCTGCACTTTAGTTGGCTCTAACTTATATAAAATTTCAGAAATACTTCTTAAGTTTGGCTTAACAATCTGAATAAATTCAAAATATTTTTTCTCTTTCCTCTTCAAATACTTCTCTTGGGCAAAACCGGTTTTATTGTGAAATGTTTTCGAATTTGTTATTAAAGTTTCCACAATATCGGAAGCTCTTGCAGATTCACTTTTAAGCTCATCAATCTCAGTTGCAGATAGTTTTTGTGACCTACCATCATCATATATATTTCTATTGTCAGCACCAGATGTTTTTAATGAGATTTCTTCAATAAGGTTAACAGTTTCTTTAGATAATTCTAAATTATAATCTTTGTACATTTTCGTACTCTTTGGTATCATTCGAAATATAGAGAAATAAGGACAATCTTCAATACCACTTAAATGAATTGTATCTTTACCAATGTTTACGGTAGAACTTGGTTTATTAAATTTATATAATTTTTTATAATTATGTTTTTTTATGACTATATAATCTCCAACTTTGATTTTATCATCAGTGTTCGACATATTGTAACTTATTCAATTTACAATGTATTAAGTGAAAATTATAGATTCTTAAATAACTAATAATATTATGAATACTGTTATTATTGCAATAATTGAGGTTATGTTTACAGTTTAGAAAACTTTGAGTTTGAAGTTTGAAATTGTTAAATGTTAGGTTATGTTGTGTGGCACTTAGGGATAGGAAAGTCGACTCTGACCATAGAGTATATTGCTACTTTAGTCAAGAATCGATCTTTTCATAAAAATAATCGACTTTTTAGAATCGACTTGAACCTTTCTCGAGTCGATTAAAATCGATTCTCACTCTATGACTTCAACTTTTTTTAAACAATACTTAACACATGATGGTAGTATAGTTTGTACCGTTTTCATGAATCGACTCTTCCTTTTTTTTATGTCTCATAGATACTTAATTTAAATAGTAAGCTTTAAATTTAAATTTAAAAACTATTATTTAACACTTTATAACTGATATTTAAAATTTTTATTGATATTTAATATTAAATATTGATTTTAACGTTTCAAAAATACTTCATTTAAATACTACAAACTTATTTTCAGTGCCATACTACGTGCAATTTTTATGTAGAATGTATCTTTTATAAAAATGTTTAAAACAATCCTTTGTGTGTAAGTTGTTTAAATAAAAAGTGCAAATGATAAATAAAAAAAAGTATGTATGTATATATGTATGTATGTAGTATATGTACGGTATGTTGTATGTATTGTATGAAATTATGTATAATATTTAAGTAACGAATTATCTTTGACTATCAGCTTTGTGCACATTTTATACCTGCTCATTAACACTATTTCTAACGAACAAAGGTTGGCTGGAAGAGATCTCTTCTAGGGATAAGTCCACCTTTGCATACAAAAATTATATTAAAATGTCTGTATAATATTCTCTTAAAGTGCAATAAAGAATACTATAAATTGTTTATTAAAAATAAAGAAATATGTCGAATACAATTTGTAAAATATCTTTTAACTATGAGTTATATAGTTATTGTGCTTTCAAAAAGTCGACTTGAGAGTCGAAAAGTCGACTTTTAGCAATGATTAATCGACTTTGAGAATCAAAAAATTCCAAGTCGATTCTAAAGTCAAAAGTCGACTTTTTTCGCGCTGTTTCCATCCCTAGTGGCACTTGGCAGTTGGAGCTATAGAAGATAGATAAATAAAGCTTAACTTAAGGGCTCCATAGACGGGGCAATTATCGCAACGATCTGTCGTACAATGTTAAAATCGAACGACAGATTGTACGTGTGTGGCAATATCGCATCCAATTTTGTAGTCGTTCGATCGATCGCAGATTGCAACAAGCAACCCCGAAAATATCGTTTGCGATCTCAACATCGTTCGATATATCGCATGTGTATGGCCTGATCGGCTGCGATCATTGTCAGTCTGCCTTCCGTTTATTAGTATTGCCTCATATTGGTATCTTTTTTATTATTCTGGCAGATATTTTATGCAAGAGCTATAAATATGTTTCCTCTGACATCCTACGGTAGTTATGCCAATCTTTAGGATGAAAACCTAATTCCTCCAGAAGGTGGATGTGGGAATATTGATGCCTTTTCAGGAGCCATCTCTTAGTCCATTCTCTCCTAGTCGTCCTTTTCGTTATTATTGTAATTTTTTTTTAAACGCTTAAATAAAGTAGTTGCGACTCCATCGTGCACACACTGAGAATCGTTCGATCGAATCGTTTGTGTGTGAGCGGACGAAAATCGAAAGATGGATCGTACGATTTGCTTGACGATCAATCGAATCGACTGATTGCCCCGTCTATGGGGCCCTTAATGTCACTATTTATTATTCAACTGTGACAATAGCATTGGACTGATTGTGATTTGTAATAATCATATTCTCCCACTGAGTTCGGCCATGGCAGCCAAATCTCATTGAGACTAGCGCAGTTGAAATTATAGTGTACAAGTGTACGCGATAACATAAGTGCACTCTCTGTTCCTACTTCCTATCACTCTCATACTCCAGTGGGAGGTTTACTAAACAGAAACACTCAATAACTAAATCTGGCCCGACCCTGGTCTCGAACCCAGGACGTCTCGATGTGTGACGGTAGCTAGCCAGTGCCACAACACAACTAAGCCAGTGAAAAGTTAAAGTTGTTGTGATAATAGTTGGATAATGATTATTCAATAATTTCTTTTAAAAAATATTAATACAGATTCGACTGAAAGCTTATTATATTATTACAGTAAAACGACATTTAAAAAAAATATTGGCTACTTCTACATACTGCTTGCTTTCCATTTACTTAACACAGAGGGACTCTGCGTTACATTGTGAAACACTGCCAAACACTGTGTAAAAGTTTATATGAAACAGCTAGTTGTCTCGAAATAACACTAGAGCGCATCAATATCGCAAAATTATGGGCGTTGTATACCTAAATGCAAGTTCCTTGACAAAGTCTTGGCTCAATAATTTATAACCATAACCTTCCAATAAGTTAAAGAACTTTGACAATTTGCGGGCAAATAAATAATTGTTTTGTAATAATACTACTTTTGTTTAATAATAATTATTTGAACCAACTATAATTTAAAAGTAAGTAACGTTAATAATTACCTTTTTTTTAATTCATCAATTAATGTTATGAAAATGAAGAAAGTTGGCTATTCAGTTGTAATTAAATATAATGTTTAAAAAACCAACTCAAAAATTGAAAATAATTTTTGGCTATAAAAATAAAACAATCACTGTAATTCACTTATATTTTTATTATAATTTGTACGTATTTCAATAAAATTATAGTCGAAACAAAAGTAAAAAATATTTCAATAATACTAGGATGCTTATAATTAATAATATAAAATATCATCAGTCAGTAGTTCTTACGGTACTCAATATACTATAAAATCTTTGACATTACACCACTTTTTCGAGTGTCAAACAGTGTACGGCTGTGTTCAACAGTGTCGTTGATGGAAAGCGCTTTATCGAGCACTGCGTTACACTGCGTCACTTTTTGTATTAATTGGAAAGCACAGACTATAAGCGACGTTTAGATTTAGATTAGAAATAAGGTCTAGCATCAAGAGTAGTGGGGGTATGTTGGCTTATCGTGACAATAGTTTCCATTTATAGCCGTAGCATGACGATAGACTGAGGTGATGTGCATCTAAGATTGAATATTATTCTGTCTTTTTTTATCTAATGCGTAATGCAAGAGTACTAATCCCTCAGCACATTACTCGAATTTATTTCGTATTTCATAAATACCATTTGATTGTCACTTAAACGGCGTGCGCAGTGCGGGTCACTGAAGTTAGTAATTTTTGAATTTTTTTAAGCTATTGCATAGCTTTTATTGCGGGCTTTGATGTAAAACCGACTAACTGTACTACCTGACTTAGGAGACTGCACAAAAAAATCTTTATATATCCTAACTTTTGACTACTACAGTATTTATGGCTTACTAAAATTATAGCAATTTTATTAGGGTTAATCCTTTTAATCGCAATAACTCAAAACTAAGTTAACTGCACTTAGCAGGTTTTCGTAGTAAACCCTCGATATGTATGTTTAAGGTATAATGTATGTTTTGAGGCAATTTAAATCAAAAATTAAAAGTACGTTGTTGAATAAAGCTTATTACACTATAGCGGAATACCTGGTGGATGTAAATGTGTGGGATTAGTGACTGGTTGTGTCTCACGAAGGATAAATAGATAAATTGTAATACAATATTGTTACCAAATATTTTTTTGAAAAGAGCAACTGTTGAGTTTCTCGCCGGTTCTTCTCAGCAGAACAGCGTTCCGAGCCGGTGGTAGTTTACTCACAGACTTACAGACTGACTTTTAATTTTGATAATGTAAAAATGACGATTCAAAAGAGCTTGTAAAAGTCTATTTGAATAAAGAATATTTTGATTTGATTAAGTATTGACACAATAAAATATTTACCGTATATATTGTATTTTATATTATATGTAATTTCTATGTATGTTTATTTATAATAAGTTAATTGAGTACACTTTATGCACCTTTCCGCTTTCTATTTATTTTTTGTATCCTACGTCTAGTAGTTGCCTGAGAGAGATCACTTTTATTGATAAGGCCGCCTTTGCACATAAATCTCTAAATGTATTTGTTTTGTATGTATCATTTGTATTGTTGTGTGCAATAAAGTGTTTAAATAAATAAAATAGAAGGAGAACAAACAAAAGTTTGTAGTGAAAAAAAAGAATAAACGATGAACTAACAATAAAATAATAATTAATAAAAAAAAAGTTCAAAAATTTAAAAAAATACCCTGGGACCAACTTCAGTGACCCGCGCAGTGCGCAGGTCCAATCGATAGCCACGCCGTACAGCGGCATTGACGTGAAGCTTGGAAACTTGTCACACAAACCGTACAAATCTTTATACTGAAATTGAGCTTGTTGCTAGACCTGTTTTACTCGACCGTGCTATAAAGTATAGCATGTCAAACTGTCACTGTCGTGAATCGTCCGTCAAGTCAACTGTCAATTGTCATCTTCAAGTTCAGCATAGAGAAGTTCAGCATCAGGCAGACCGCAGAATCAGGCATCAGCTAATTTTTCGATTTTTATTTTTTGTTTTAGACATAGATTGTGGTTATAGTTATTTTTATTAAATTGTCGAAGGGACTTCAGTGACTTTTGAACTCTTCTTATCATAAATATAGTAAATATTTTTAATTTATACGTATCAAAAGAGTTATCCTAAGTTAAACATTATGGCTGCTATATCGAAAACAAGGAATTTTAAAATATTTAACGTGTTAACTCAAAAATATAGCCCACGATTAATTTCAAGAAGAAATTTAAATCTCCAAGAGTATCATAGCAAGGATTTATTAAAGAAACACCAAGTTTCAATACAAAATTTTCGCCTCATTGATTCTTCATTAGATCCAAAGTCCTTGTCAGATTTTAAAGCTGAAGAATATGTTGTTAAAGCTCAAATTTTAGCAGGTGGTCGAGGGAAAGGACATTTTGATAATGGATTTAAAGGTGGTGTTCATTTAACAAAAAATCCAAACGAAATAATTGGCTTAGCAAAAAATATGATTGGACATAAACTCATTACAAAACAAACTCCCAAAGAAGGTATACTAGTTGACAAAGTAATGGTTGCAGAGAGTGTGAATATTGTAAGAGAGACATATTTAAGTATTGTAATGGAGAGATCTTACAATGGAGCAGCATTAGTTGCCTCCCCAGCTGGTGGAATGGACATAGAAGCTGTGGCTGAGGAAACACCGCATTTGCTTAAAACAGTTCCTATAGACATTTATGAAGGTATAACAGATAAAGTAGCCAAAGAAGTAGCAGAGTTTTTAGAGTTTAAAGGCCCATTAGTACAAAAGTGTGCTGATGAAATAAAGAAATTATGGCAATTATTCTTAAAGGTTTGTTTGGTATTTTAATTTTATTATTTAAAAATGCATATTAATACAGCTTTATAAGTTATATACTATAATTATAGGTTGATGCTACACAACTTGAAATTAATCCATTGGTAGAAACTGATGATGGAAGAGTTGTAGCAGTAGATGCAAAAATAAACTTTGATGATAATGCACAATTTCGCCAAAAAGAAATATTTGCACTTGATGATACATCTCAAGTTGATCCAAGAGAAGTAAGTGAACTTTTTAAGGTTAACTTTAAAAACATTTCACACTAAATAAATTACATAATTGTGTATATTTTTATCCCTTTTTTATATGCTGATAAACTCTCCACATTTAAAAAAAATTACTATCATTTTTATCTGCAACAATAAGCTTCATATCAATTCATCTTTTAAATTACATTATAAAAATATTCCAAGCATAATCACTACATTTACAAATGAAATAGAAATAAATATAATAACGCCTGCTATTGATAAACATATTTTATCAATACCTTATCAGAATTCCAAGTTAACAAGGGCAAGCATTTCTCATAATAAATACTTTATGCAATAAATCCAAAAGATATAATCATCTTTAACAAATTTTACATAAAAAAGTTATCTTGAAAAACATAATATCAAGTCATACTCTATTATTGAATTTAAAATATAAAAATAGTAACCAATGAGTGTTAAAATGAAAAAAAGCACAAATTTGAACACTGCTATGAACATAATACTGTTGTTATAAAACAACTCAATCTAAATATATTTTAACTGGTCAAGTGTCATATTACGTAATGTATGCACATTGTGTTTGTTTGGAATATGGATAATAAATAAGAAGAAAACCTGATAAAACTTTTATCATTATATTAATACAAGTGTATACTGTATCAAATAATTTTATATTTGAAGCATCATAATTTATTATTATAAAATGATTATTTCCAACAACTTTATTTTTTTAAAATATAATACTATATAACTAAGTAGTTAATTTAACACTTTGACATCAAATGTATTTCAAGAGTTCCTTATTAAAATATGCATATAACACACGTCTTATTGAATGTTTGGTGGGAGAGTTAACTAATATATTATTTATTGTAGAGTATAAAATTTATGATATTTACTTCAGAGAGAAGCCGCTGACCTTAATTTGACATATATTGATATGGATGGCAGTATTGGATGCATGGTTAATGGTGCTGGCTTGGCCATGGCCACGATGGATCTCATCATGTTGAGTGGAGGAAGGCCAGCAAACTTCTTAGACCTGGGCGGTGGAGTGGGACAGTCACAAGTTTCCGCAGCTCTTAGGATACTAGAGTCAGATCCTAAAGTGAAGTCTATATTTGTTAATGTCTTTGCAGGTAAAATATTACATTTAATATGTTTTTATATAAGCCAAAATTAGTTTTAAAGACTATACTAATAGTCTTAACATCCCAATGTGTATAAGGCCATGATGGCCAATATGATGCCAAGTGTGGATTGGTCACATGTCTTTCTGGGCTAGTGGAGTTCTCCGAGAAGGTGGTAGTCAGTAACCACCTACAGTGAACTCACAAGATTTTCCTCAACTTTTTACTATTAAGAGAGTCCCCAAGGTTTGGAACCATATTTGAACCTAGATCTTCAAGTGAATCCCTAACTAATAAGCATAACCGTTTTGTCTAGTTTACTAGATTTTTTGTAAATATAAGTATATTTTTTTCGATTTCAGGTATTGTGAATTGTGTAACAGTCGCCAAGGGGATTGTAGCAGCGTGCAAGGAGAACCCACCAAAACATCCTCTTGTAATTAGATTAGAAGGCACGAATTCTACTGAAGCTAAAAAAATTCTAGAAGAATCCAAGTTACCATTTAAAATTATCAATGATGCTGATGAAGCAGCTAAAACTGCAGTTAAACTAGCAAAATAAGGATAAATATTTGGTTTTAACACTTTCCCGAGAAACCTACAATCATCTGAAACATTAATATACTGTTACAAGTTATGATGTAGTTAATTATGTATCACTTTTCCATAGCCGTACTTATTTTTCAATTAACAGGGTAACAATTATAAAATGGATCTTCGCACAACGGTAAATTACATACCTTTTGATTGATTATAATTTTTGTCAAGTATGATTTTATGTATGACAATTAAATTTTACCACAGATCAGATATCAAAACTAAGTGTTACTTAAAATTATGAATTGATTCCTTGTTTTTTAATGTTTACTTTCTTTCTGTATCCAATCAAACAACCTGTACTTGCCATATGTTTTATATTTTTAGAGGAGGTAATAGTTGTAAGTGTTATTTTGTATATAGAATTATAAATGTACTATTATATAATTGGGATCTTTATTTACTTCCACTTGCTTTAGCCCTTCTTCTGAGCAAGGGCCAACCGCAAATCTGAGATCTCATTATAAATGCAAAATATGATACTCAACTCAATCATACCAGAATCGAAAATTAATCAGATGTTAGGCACACAAGTAGATTATAGATATATGGAAAATGTATTCCCATGTTACCTTTGTTTCTTTACTAAAAACAATCCCGATGAAGCGAAGGTGATTCGCTAATCTATACTAATATTATAAAGAGGTTTGTATGTCAGTATGTTTGTAACGAATTGGCTCAAAAAGTACTGGTACGATTTTAAAAATTCTTTCACCATTTGAATGCTACATTATCATTGATTAATACAGGCTATTTTAATTGCAAGAAAAAAATAAGGATCCCTACTATAACTACAATAACAGGAGTGGAGGAGGAGTGGACGCTGCACATAATATATAAAATAGGTAGCCCGCTCAGTAGTATATTAAAGCTGGAGTAATTTTGGAGAATTTTCAACCCAGCGAAGTTTAGTAGCGATTAAAAAAAAAATGAACGCAGGCAAGCCGCGCGTATTGCTAGTCACAAGTAAATAAATATGTTGTGACATTGTTACACACAGCGCTATCTAGTTCCGTGGTAAGCTACGAAGCTTGTGTTACGGACACCAGACAGTTGATACATATATAAGTTTAAATACATACATATTATAAAATAAAAAAAAACAACACTAAAATAAATTTATTTAACATGGAATATCACGCTACATGCGGAAGAGGTTGAGTCGTCGCGCGGGCGGCGCGTCGGGCGCCATGTTGGCGTGTATGTCAGCGAGCGCGGGAAGCTGCGAGAGTCGGCCGCGCGCCGCCACCGCCGGCGGCTTGCCCAGCATGCGCCGCGCCACGCGCTGGATGTCCTCCGCTGTGATTTTTTCTATCAAAACAAATAAATATGTTTAATCTTTATTAAACGGTTCATTATTTTAAAATATGTGGGGTTGTTGTGTCTTGTTGTAGTGTTCGTGTATTCTTTGAAGCGAGAAATGAATTTTGTATGTTATATGTTATTTTATGTTATGCATTAAATGTTTTATATAATATGTGAGTCAGCCACAAATATGTTAAAATAAAATTAATTAGATATGAAAAGTGTTGTAAAAATAGTTTTATGTACAGATATCAAATATATCATTTTACTAGCGACTCAATCTAGCTTCATTCGGGTTCATCCCTGGGTTTAGCTTCAGCGCTTGGCTGCGCTCGGTTCCGCTAGTTAAAATAAATAAAATTTCTAAGTACTCCTTTTTTGAAGTCGGTCAAAAAGGAGCCTATGTTGCGCCTTTTTACATTAGCTATCTGCGAGTGGAAGTCCCGTCAAAATCGGTCCAGCCGTTCTAAAGATTACCCGGAACGAACAGACAGACAAAATTTAAATAAATATTTTTTTGTTGCTAGTTTCTTATATACTTTCCTATGCATTTAGTAAAAAGCTGTAAATTTGAAATTAAAATCAGACACTCAAATTTTATTTATTTGTATAGATTTTAATTTTCATTATTTTTATGATATGGTGACATAATGTCTACTATGACACCAACTTCGTTAGATCATAGATGTGTATTGAAACTCAAATGTTAACTCACATAGTATTGAAAAAGGTAGTTTTAACTTAAAACAGAAGTCCAAAATGATTGATGCCTAGAACAACTTCTATATTGTTCTTCTTACTTCTATATTGTGAAATTTATTAATACTTTTATATTCATAAAGTTTATTGCACTAACCAATTTCGTTAATAAAGAACGACGGCGGTTTCCTCTTGCCCGTAGCTAATACTTGTCGGCCGACGTCCTCGAACACGACCGGTCTCGCTTCGAGATTCATCAACAGCATCGACTGAAGTTGAGTCTTTGCTCTCTGTCAAATAACAAACATATATTAGAAATAAAAAAGAGCTTAACAAAAATGGTTAAAGTAAAAAAAAAACTGAGATATGAGCCCAATTCAGGTCTTGAATGTAGGACCTGAAACACCTAGAGCGTTTAGTAAATATAAATAATACTGTATAAAATATTTTTTCTCAAACTAAAATTTAAAAGAATTCCACAATCAAATCTAAAAGTCAAATATATTTGTAAATTTAACAACATAACAAAGTATGGTATATATTTATATTTTATAATATATGTATGTATTTAAATGTATACATGTATACTACACGGTACATCAACTATCTGGTATCCGTAACACAAGGCTCGTAGCTTTCCACGGAACTAGATGGCGCTGTGTGCAATAATGTCCCAACATATGTACTTATATATTTACTTACTTATTTACTTAAGCTCTTTTTAACGTACCACTGCTGGACACGGGCCTCCCTCAGTACGAGGGGGATCAGGCCATAGTTCACCGCGCTGGCCTAGTGCGTGTTGGCGGACTTCACATGTCTTTCGAAAACTTGCTAGGTTCCTCTCAGACATGTAGGTTTCCTCATGATGTTTTCCTTCACCGTAAGACAAGTGGTAATCATGATAGAAATGATTCGCACATAACATCAGGGGTGCGAGACCCTGATTTGAACCCGCATCACTCGGTTATACAAGCGAGCGCGTTACCGCTGGGCTACCACTGCCTTATCTAATATATATAAATCACGTGTCACGTTGTTTGTTCCCGATGCACACCGTGTGCAGTTTGATCCAACTTGAAAGATAGGACAGCTTACATCTTAATTTATAGTCGCAATATTATTTTATTTCAAATTAAATGTTTATTATACGACTTTAGTGTGTATTTATCAGTCAGTTTTATAAAATTCTAATAGATGGCTGTTTGGCATCTAAGTTGCACAGATATTCGGTAGATGGCGCGTTAGTTAAAATGTTATAAGGAGTAGTAATTTTTATTTTATTAAAATATATATCTAATATATAAAATTCTCGTGTCACGGGGTTCGAACTTGAACTCCTCCGAAACGGCTTGACCGATTCTCATGAAATTTTGTGAGCATATTGAGTAGGTCTGAGAATCGGCCAACATCTATTTTTCATCCCCCTAAATTTTAAGAGTAGTCCACCCCTAAATTTTATTTTTTAGACAATTTTTTTCCTACAGATCAACCCAATGAGGTTGATTAGCAATTAAAAAAATGAACGCGGGCGAAGCCGCGGGTACAGCTAGTAATATATAAAAACCCTTTAATTTATTTTAACTTACGCCCAGCGAAGCGCGCCGGGCTTGCTAGTATATTTATAAAAAAAATGTAGTAGATAAGTACCCGTAGCTCGTTGTCGGCGACGGGTCCGGCCATGGCGGCGAGCTCGCGCGCCACCACGAGCGCGGTGTCGCGCAGGCGCGCGGGCGGGGCGGCCGCGTGCACGCAGAACAGCCCCGTGTCGCCGTACGCGTGGTTGTACGCCGTCGCGTTGAACATCCAGTGATATCTGCGGGGAAATGCTCATTTGAGATGGTAATGTGGTGTAAATATGGGGGTTTAACCCTTCTCTCTCTTTAGTCATCCAGTATATGCGGAAAATGCACACACACATTTGAGATTGTAATGTAGTGTATATATGGGATTGATAAAGAAACGTCTTTCTTGATTGGTTACATATTTAATACTCAAACTATATTAAAACATGATTACTTACGTTAAAGGGTCGATCATATATATAAGAAATAGTGGGTGGTCGACCACATGATGAAACAAGCACAAAGACAAACGAATTAGTGATATTAATATTTATCATATAAAAAATGTTGTAATATTGATATTTTAAGTTCAAAAGCTATGAAACGAAATGAATCAAAGAGAATAATTTTTTTTACAGCATATACCCACAGATAAATAAACCTTAAGCAAAACCACCATTTATAGTCCCAATGCATTATATTATTATGTTCAATTGCCAATTGGTACCTATTAAGCACGTTGGTGTAGAGGCGCGTGTACATGCCCTTGCCGGGCCCGCCCGCAGAGAACGACCCGCCGCCGCCCATCATCATGTTGAGAACACACGTCGCCACGAAGTCCGGGTCGCTGTGCGAGCAGCCTACACACAATTTAATATTTCTTTAAAATATTTATTATTAATAGTATATACTATGTATATACGTATAATATTATGATAATATTGTGAGGAGAAATGGTTAAAAACTATATCCAATTCATCAAATTTGAGAACTCAATGAAAATCTAAGTTAGATTTAGATTTTTTTAGGAACCCTTGGAGGTATAAATACAGGTGACCTACAGGATTCATCACTCCTATCAATGTCTGCAATGACAATTAAACGTACAAACATTGAGTTTTTATAAAGATATTTATGCTAAAGAAATGTACATGGAATAAATGTAATGTCCAAATATACTTACTTTCTAATCCTATGACAACATGCGATAGTTCTGGTAGGTCTGACCCAGGGTACAGTGGAATTTCACACTCTTCCTGCAATGATTCAAATATTAACAATAATATAATCATAATTCTAATAATTTAAGTTAAGGCAAACATTAATAAAATAAACATTAACTTCTTCTTCTTTCTTCTTCTTGGTTAATGTCATTTACCCTCACCTGAATCAATCCTCCTGTATATTGAGCAATTGACTTGTCTGTCTGTGGAGTGAAGCTTTGCTCAGAGTGCCATGTTGGTTTTGCATCAACAAAATATTTCTGTACAAATTCCACAAAAGGACCATGATCTACCTGAAATATTCATATAGTTTATATTCTTAGAATATATTGCCAAAATAATATCTTATACTCTAAATAAATAATAAAGAGTATCATATAATAATATATCATGTTAATATAATGTCCTAATTCCAAGCATATAACATCTCATCCTCTTATAATCAGAATTTACCATACTAGGAGCAAATAGATACCTAGTAAAATAAAATCCAATTATACTTTATACAGATACTTAAAAAAAAATAGTTTAGTCATATTTTACATTTTAAATCTAAAATGTCAAGTGGTGTAGTAAAACAGAATGGTTTTTTACTAAAAGTATGAATTAACTTACTCCAACTGCTGCTACAACCATTCTGTCTGGAGTGTAATGATTCTGCAAATAGTTCAATATTATGCTCCTATCAATTTTCGATACATTCTCATTTGGACATATTTTTGGAAGGCCCAGGGTATTCATATTGTATGCAGCCTGTAATATAAATATAATTTATTATTTAAGTCCCTTCTCATACTCATACTA
Source organism: Boloria selene (assembly GCA_905231865.2). NCBI lineage: Eukaryota > Metazoa > Arthropoda > Insecta > Lepidoptera > Nymphalidae > Boloria > Boloria selene. The sequence continues at coordinate 9,675,782 of HG993133.1, forward strand.
TCTTGTGTATAGTAATAGAATCATAATTGCAAATATATTTTTAGTATATATAATGTAATTATATGTTTATATACTAGTCATAATATTTCTAATTTAGCTTTTGGAAATAATTCATAAAAAATCACAATATTATTCTATTTTAATATTATACCTAGTCTTGCCATAAATATTGTCACAAAGAAAAAAAAAATTAATGCAAATAATATTTATTACTTTTACAGTGTATTAGTTTTATACATAAATATAAAACAATTTAAAATATAAAAAGCTTATTCGAAGTGGTCTCCATTGGCTGCAATACAGTCCTTTAAACGTTGAGGCCAGTTATCAATAGAAGCACGCACTCTTTCTATGGGAAAATTCTTCACTGCCAATTGTATGGATTGTTTTAGGGACTCCAAATTATCATGGCGTTTAGAGCAAGCCGTACTCTCTAAAACTGACCATAAATCATAATCCAGCGGATTAAGATCGGGACTAGACGACGGCCAGTCTTCAGCTCTGATGAAGTCCGAAACGTTCGCTTCTAACCAAGACTGCGTGGACCGAGCTTTATGACCCGGCGCCGAGTCTTATTGGAAAGACCATGCTTGGTTATTGAACATGGTGTTGTTAAGGGGCTTAACTACCTTCTCAAGAATGGTATCTTGATACACTTGTGCCGATGTTTTGATACCTTTTTCACAAAAATATGGCTCAGTCACTCCTTCATAGCTAACACCCCACCAAACCATTACTGAAGTCGGGTAATGCCCTGCAACGTGGGCATTACCCGACTTCAGTGCTCTGCCGACTAATTGGGAAGCTTCCTTAGAGGTTTGAGTATAAATACGGTCATTTTATTTGTTAAAATGTTGCTCAATTGTAAAGATTTTCTCATCTGTAAACAAAATTTTTCTGTGACCTCCCTTTGCGTACTGCTTCAGTAGTTTTTTCGATTTTACCACCCTATTCTTTTTAAATTATCAGTTAAAAAATGACCAGTGCGTCTCTTATAGGCTGCAAGTCTTTTAAAATACGCGACATGGTTTTGGGTGCTATCTTCATCTCCCAAGATAAAACCTTTTGCTTTCGGACAGGATTTCTGTGAATTCTTTCCCTTACCTACTGCTTTGACCACCTTTTTCGTACGAACACTACGTGGACGGCCAGATCTTTTTCTGTCACAAATAGAGGAGGTCTCATTGTACCTATTGATAGCCCGGTACATAAACATTTGACTAATACCAAGCGTATGGAGAGTTTAAAAAATTGCATTTGGCTCCATACCAACTTTGTGTAATGCAATCACAGCGATTCGGTTCTCTTTATCACCCCACTCCATTTTAATATCGCAAAATATTATAAAATGTATTGGCGCCAAAATTAGAAAACACAATGAGCAATCATATAAAAATGACAGATTCCAAATTCAAATGTAATATCTTTCTTATTTTTAATTGTAACAGTATTTATGGCCAGACTGTGTATATTGATGTTATTTATATAAATAAGACTTTATAAGTTTTTTCCAAGCATGCAATAAATAATATTTAACAGAATACCAAACACTATGAGAAATGACTACAATTAATTACAATATAATAATAATATATAAACAATAAAATAATAAACATTTACATACCGCATGTATCATGTCCATTAAAATAGTTTCTTGTTCAGGTCTCATAGACAAAGTTTCAAGTTCAAATGCAACAGCTTGTCTAGCTCCTTCAACCTCATCTGTAGTTAGTTGAGGTCTCAAAGTAACTTCAGCTAATACCTTAAATCGGAATAACTATAAATATATTGCATCTATAAATATATTAATTTACCATCAAGATTTTTTACTTTCTGTAGGTTATCTAACTAATAATGAACTAATCTTAAAGTATGAGTAATAATATAGATTAAATATAAAGTTTTAATTAATTACTTGAGTTACAGCTTCCAGTCCCCTGGAATCAGCACTGGTAGCATAAACTGTTGTATCTCGAGAGCCTTGACAGTCACATATACCTCCATGCCGTTCTAGCTCTCTCAGCATTACATCGCGAGTGGGAAACTTATGAGTTGCCTGAAAATAAACAGTATTTTACATATAAACTTTTTTTATTAGATATGATTAATGTAGGTATATCATTTGTGTGTTATTTCATATTCTTACCCCAAAGCTAAGTTTTTCAAGGAAGTGACAAATACCATTAGGGTAAGCCACTTCATATCTTGGCCCTGAATCAATGACAACTGAAATACAAGGTTATTTCATATATTAAAAAAAATTGAATTTAACTATAAAACTAATATTATCACATTTAATTATATAGATTCATTATAAGAATAAATGAGATTTATATTTTATTTATTTCTTCAAATTAATAATATTTATTAAATTACCTCCAGCAGTACAGAATTGACCAAATTTTTTTTCTGATGCAACTCTTAGTCCGTTACTTAATACAGTCACTTCTGTAGTATAGTTTTCTGCTTTTGAAGATGCATATGTTACTGGCGGAAGATTCGGGATTGGTTCTGACAGAGGTGGCAGAGGTGTGATACTGCCCTTAGGTAAAGGCTGTGTTGGCTTTTCAATAATCTCACTAAAGCTTCGACTTCCATATTTAAATGAAGGCAACCTGACATTTAAAATTATTGCACAATTTTCATTTCAGTATTTTAATGAAATAAAATAATGAAAACGACATATGAAATAATATATTATTACAGCCATATTAACTTATTACTGAATAAGTGCGACTTACCATCTCCGACTGCGTTACCACTTACCATCAGGTGGAACGCAGTCAAGCACTAATTCAGAATAAAATTAAAAAAAAATTGTCATAGTGATATAGTGTATATTTTTTTTTATATTACATACATACATATTATGATGATGTAAAACATAAATAAAAAATCTTGTATATTAAAGTTTATTATTTTCTATTTTATTGTTAGTATGTATTTAATAACAGATATTTATTAATTTACTTTACTAACCCATTTTTCATAGAACACAACCTAGAAAAAAGAATTTTCATGTCTGATACGTGAGACATCACAACGCGATATATCTTGACATAAAATTTATTACTACTTTTGTGTGAGTTTTAGCATTAAATTTATATTAAAGTTTTAGTTATATTTGATAAACTGCATTAAAATTATTATTTTTAATTTTTTAAGATAATTGATAAATATGACAGAAAAATGACAAGCGGAGATCTAAATGCCACAGATTATAAAACAGATTGACAGCGGTTTACTTTTTTTTATATTTTCTATTTTACTTTTAATTTAAGAAGAATACGCACTATCAACATTCATGTGCAGTGTTCTTATTATGTGAAGTAGATTGGACTGCCATAAGGCATAATCAGTACAGATTTTAAATAAAAAAGAAATTGTAAAATAAAATAAATTAAAAACTATAAAATGAGAAATCACATTGTGAGAATAAAAAAAACAGTCTGTAATGCATAGATTATATACACTTATTGTGTGTCATAACCATAGACGACTAATAAAAGTCATAACTTCTCTAATCTCTTGATACTTCATCTGTCATCATCATTTTAAAAAAATAGTTTTGTTTATTGTTTACATAATTTAAAAACTTTTTCTTCGTGTCTTTTAATAATTATTGTTAGTTTGTACTCTTTTTAGGTATTTGTTAAATCTGTTATATTTTGTTGTTAGTCAATTATGACTTTAAAAGCTTTTAAAATGACTAGGCGATTAGTTTCGACGTACCAAGATGTACCCCGTGTATGTGTAGTAGGAGCAGGACCTGCTTGTTTTTATGCAGCTATGCATTTAAATAAAAAACTTGAAAACGTTGAAATAGATATAATAGAAAAGTTACCTGTACCGTTTGGATTAGTACGGTAAAATTTATTTCAGTTTTTTAAAGGTGTTGTTATTAAAAGAACTATATTGCATATTGACTTATATTGCTAACATACTTCTATATATTAGTCAATTCTTTATCATTACTTTTATTCCAGATATGGTGTTGCCCCTGATCACCCAGAGGTTAAAAATTGCATCAATCAGTTCACTAAATTTGCTCAGCAACCAAATGTAAATTTTTATGGTAATGTAACTCTGGGGAAAGATGTAAGCCTCAAACAACTGAGACAATATTATGATGCTGTTTTATTGGTATAAGTTTTTGTATTCTTTTTACCCTTTATTAGTATGTTTGATTTTCTAGGATTATTATTTTCATGTTACATTTTAATACAGACATATGGTGCAGAAGAAGATAAAGTTTTAGGTATTGAAAATGAGGATGCTGGAAACATAATAGCTGCAAGAAATTTTGTTGGATGGTATAATGGTCACCCCCGAGACAGGAACCTTAGGGTATAAATGTTTATTTAATAAATTCTTCAAAATTATTTAATATTACTTACAATTATTATTATTGCAATTTATTATAAACTTTTATACACATTAGTTATTTTTCTGTATAGGTTGATTTATCTGGTCACACAGCTGCAATTCTTGGACAGGGAAATGTGGCTTTAGATGTAGCTAGAATACTTTTAACCCCATTGGATCTATTAAAAAAGACAGACATTACAGAGTATGCCTTGGAATCCTTAGCGGATTCAAAAATTAGAGATCTATATCTTGTAGGAAGGAGAGGTCCCCTTCATGTTGCATTTACAATAAAGGAATTGAGAGAACAAATTAAACTTAAAAATTGTGCTACTGTTTGGAGAGAGGAAGATTTTATTGGTGTATCTGATGCTGTTAGTACTTTACAAAGACCTAGGAAAAGATTAACGGAATTAATGCTTACATCACTTGCTGAAACTGAGCAAAGGCTTAAAGGTGATAATAGTATCTATTTTAGACCTATTTTTTATAGAAGTCCACACAAATTCCTGTTAAATGATCAAAGACTGTTAACTGGCATTGAATTAACATGTAATAAAATTATAGGTGATAAAATAGAGGAACAAAAATGTGTTCCAACAGAATGTAAAGAAATTTTAAATTGTAGTCTTGCATTCCGTAGTATTGGGTATAAAAGTATTAATGTAGATACGGACTTGCATTTTTCTAATGGTGTAGTTGTTAATGACAAAGGAAGGGTAATTGATAATGAAGACAGCGATATGGCAAAAGTATATGTAGCTGGATGGCTAGGGACTGGACCTGTAGGAGTAATATTACATACAATGAGTAATGCTTTTCAAGTTGCCAAACTTATATGTGAAGATTTACAAAAAAATAAACAGAAATCTTCTAGAGGTGGTTTTAAAGAATTAAGAAGAGAAATTATGGACAGAGCTAGTCCTGTTGTTACTTGGGAAGGTTGGGAAAAAATAGATAAATTTGAAATTGAAGAAGGTAAAAAAATTGGCAAACCTAGAGAAAAACTTACTTCCATAGATAAAATGATACAGATTGCTACATCATAAAAATGTGTATTAAAAGTATAGGAATAAGAATAAAGATTGCTTATAAGTTATAAGAGTAATATAAGAAACTTATTGTTATTAATTTTATGTTATTTATTTTTTATTCTATATGTTATTAAAACACAATTGATAAGTTTGGGGTACTTATGTTTCATTTAATTTGAAATTGACCAAATCAAATCAATAATTTGCTAGTCTATTATATACCAGCGGAACCCGTGGCTTCGCTCGCGCTCGCTAATTATCGCTATTCTTTTTTTTATATTATAATTTATAGTACTCTTTGTCGCTAGTATAGTATAGATATAAAATATTATAGCAATACCATGAACACTTACTAAAATTAAATAATAAAAATATTAATAACGCCATCTATGCAATCATAACGCATCATTTGATAAGTGAAAACGGAATTATGATTTAAGAGTTTAGAACACATTATTATAATTACTCTTTTTTAACAGTATTTTAGGAATTAAATATTTTTATATAGTAAATATATTTTATTTAATTATAATATATATTTTATTTTATAGACTTTTGTTGTTTCATTTGTATTTTGTTGTCTGTGAGGTTTCGCTAGAGTGGCCAATATGGCGACTACGATTTGTCTGTCAGCATCATTAGAATTAAACAAAATACTCGACAATCCGAATTTTGCAAATATATGTTGTCGACTCGAAATCTTTATTTTTGTATGTTTTACTATTCAGTTAAGGTTTCAATCGAGTCTACCGTAACCCTTGACGAAATTATTAATATAGAAGATATTGGTCTAAGAGCCGGTGGGAGATCGACCTTCGCCGATCTGATAACCAGATGAGACATATTTTTTATCAAATATAATTTATAAACAAACAAATATGCCTATAATTACTTGCCTATCTGAAAGTGATCATGGCTATTCTTAATTAAATTAACTTTAATCAATTTTTTTTTCATCACTTTCATTATTTTGATAACCAAATGAATTTTATTTCACTGTTAGTTTTTAACACACAGAATATGCCTCAGTAGGCAACTACTCATTTTTGTGTATAGCTACCTGGCAAGCCGATGTGAACAGGTAAGTCAATATAGGTGACTCCATCGTTCTGCTAACTTATCGAAAGTTATATCAAATTTTAGATCATTTTATTACAAAATCAGTCATATAGACTTGCCTGCAAAAAATCATACTTAAAGCACTGTTGCCTAGCTAAAAATAGCCATGAGCACTTTCAGATAGGCAAGTAATTATAGGCATATTTGTTTATAAATTATATTCGATAAAAAATATGTCTCATCTGGTTATCAGATCGATGAAGGTCGATCTACCACGGTCTCCTCTACTACATGTATAAACATATATAATAGACTAGCAATACCCGCGGCTCCGCCCGCGTTAATTTTTTTAATCGCTACTAATCTTAATTCGATCACTCGCTGGGTTGATCTGTAGTTGCCTGGAAATTATTCAAAATTACTCTATAATCTTATAGCTATTTTAGAACCCATCGTTATTATACTCCTGAGCCGCACAGCGGCCACCAATTTCATATACGTGCACGCCCCTCTCCGGCTCCCGGCACCCCTTCCCTCTCCCCATTTCTTCTTTATTTTTCTATTAATATTTTGTTTAGATTGACATTTTTAAATTCGTAATATCTTTTGTTCGATTTGTATTATCCTAAAAGGTATCTAACTACTAACTATAAACTATCTGCCTGCCAAATTTGAAATTTGTAGCACAAAAAATAAAGGAATTTCGTAAAATCTTATGAGAGCTCTTGCACTACCATAATCCGGACCTGTAAAAAAATGTTTTTAGCGGTCTTCTACTAACAATAACCATCTCTCTCATATCTCTCTACTGAATTTAAAGTTTATAGCACCAAAGATGAAGGACTTCCATACAAACTTGCGACGGCCCTTAGACCTCTGTAATCCGGCGCTGTCGCAAAATTCGTTCTTAGCGGACGTCTACTATTTAATATTTATAAACTAACTCCCTGCCAATTTTCATCTTTATACGTTTTACGGTTTTCGAGATTTCGTAATCAGTAAGTGAGTGTTTTACGCAATTATTTATATTATTATATATTATAGACAATTAAGTTGAAAATCTAATTTCGTCTTGTATATCAGACGTTATATTACTATGTCAATTGTCAGTTAAATAGTTACTGCGCTGACTAGTATACAATAATACAACTTAGTGTGCTGATAGGTTTTTAATAATCAGCTGAACAAATCTATACTAATATTCTAAAGCTGAAAAGTTTGTTTGGTTTGGTACTGGTTAGGTTGTACTATGACGCTAATAACAAAGTAGTTTATAAAGTAGTTTTTGTTTGGGAAACCGAGTAATACGAGTTCAAATCCTGGGTTTTTTCGAAAGACGGACTATGGTACAATCACCCTCATATTAAAGGGAGACCCGTGCCCATGAAATCACCTATTTTGTTGTTATTGTTAATTACAAAGAGAATGGTTAATTATAAATATGTTTTATGCATCTATGTGCATAATATATTAGGCCATGGTGCGAGTTGTCCGTGTGGATGTGGCCTTATTACTATCAATGATAAAGCAAAAAAGTGTTTTTATTATTTTCTTTTGTCTATATTTATTGATTGATGATACATGAATAGTAAAAATAACAATTTCTATCAACGTGAAAAAATATTACCTACCTAATATAAATAAAACATTGTTAGTAGAGTGGCAATAATTTCAATGTTGCCATCATCAAAATTTTACCTAAAGCTAACTTCCTTTTTCTCGTGTTCTTTTGACAACGCGAGGTTATAATTTTCAGTTTGTGGAAAGGTGGGTTAAATACTTGTTATTTCACGTAAAATCATAGTTGTAACGTATCATAAAAGTGCATTTGTGACAATATAATTAAAATTTTAGGTTTTCACAATGGCTGAGGAAAACTGGAACGACGATGGCGTGGAAGCGGGCAGCATGGCTATCGACAACATGCCATTGCCACAACCAGCTGACATTCCCGAAATCAAATTGTTCGGAAGATGGAGCTGTTATGACGTTCAGGTTTCAGATATGTCCCTGCAGGATCACATTTCTGTTAAAGAAAAGTTTGCTAAATACTTGCCGCACTCGGCAGGTAGGTATGCACACAAGCGATTCCGAAAGGCTCAATGCCCAATTGTTGAGCGTCTGACCAACTCCCTGATGATGCACGGTCGCAACAATGGCAAAAAATTGATGGCTGTACGTATTGTTAAACACGCTTTTGAAATCATCCATCTCCTGACTGGAGAGAACCCTCTTCAAGTACTTGTAACAGCTATCATTAACTCTGGCCCTCGTGAAGATTCTACTAGGATTGGTCGTGCTGGTACAGTGCGTCGTCAAGCCGTAGATGTGTCTCCTCTACGTCGTGTAAACCAGGCTATCTGGCTGTTGTGCACAGGAGCACGAGAAGCAGCATTCAGAAACATTAAGACAATCGCTGAATGTGTCGCCGATGAGCTGATCAATGCTGCCAAGGGCTCATCAAATTCATATGCTATCAAGAAGAAGGATGAGCTTGAACGTGTTGCTAAATCCAACCGTTAAGTGTTTTTAAGAAAAGGACTAAATAAAAATGTAAGACTAATATGTGTTTTATTTAATTGCTAAAATTTTGAATTTATTTTTCCAAAACTAATATTTACATATTTTATTTACTTTAAATTGTTTTCTGTTTACACTATGAAAGAGTTAAGAAAAAAAAATATTGCATATTATACTCATGCAATTCTTTATTTATTAAATAATGATGTTTGTGCTATAGTAGTTATTTTATAAATCAGTATAAAATTCAACCATGTATAGACATATAACAAAATAGTTTTTTATAACTTAGCATGTGGGATAATTAATGTTTCAAATATATGCATATTTTATATTTATAATTTCTAATATTAGAATTTATTCAAATTTATTCATTCACAGAATTTATTCAAAGCTAGAATTAAATAAAGTAGGTATAGGACATATTATTTCATTTCTTTAAGAACTTGTGTAAATAATAATTAAACAAACTGTTATTTCTAAAATTTGGACTTCAAAAAATATTTTCATGATTTGTATAAACTGTTTAATGTTCTATAACAACATGATTGTGATTATTCTGCTTTTTACTTTAGTAAAAGTGTGTTGTCAGATATAACTACATATATATAACATTTGTAGAGATGTGGTGTCGACTATGATTTAGGCTGACTAGCTGATTATTTGGCTAAGTTGACAATGTTCAATGATAACTGCTTCTTTTCTTTTTAAATCAGAAGAAATATAGATGTTTGACGACACGTTTGGCTCAGTTGGTAATGATCCTACTTTCTGCGCGTGCGCTGGAGGCATTCATTTGTTGAGCACAAATGTTTGTTCTCCAGTAATGGGTGTTAATATTTATAATATGTATGTGTTTTAAATGTATATGTGTAGTATATCAACTATCTGGTATCCGTAATACAAGCCTCGTAGCTTACCACGACTAACTAGATGGCGCTGTTGTAAAAATGTCCCAACATATTTATTTATTTATACAATACAAAAAATATTTTATGTAATTAAAATATTTTGCTTGATAAATGGCATATTATAATATCATATTTCTTTACAATTTGTAAGTAAATACATTTAGAGACTGACATAAGATAAAATGTTTTTATAATAAGTGGTAGTGCCATGCTTGCCTTCGGGTAGCAACCGAATGGGCCGGCACGCCCCGTATAGTTCATTAGTACCACTCTCTCACAGAAGACCGGCGTGAAGTGGCAGCTATGCTGTCGTGTTTCGTCCGGTGAGTGAGAGTCCGGGAGGCCCACTCTCCTTCCCCCCTCCCTCTTCCCTTCATCCTCCGCCTTCGTTCCCCCCTCCCTCCCACTTCTCTCCCTCCTCCATCCCTCCCTTTCCTGAAAGGCCGGCAACGCATCTGCAAGCCTGGCTTGCAGATGTCCATGGGCGGAGGTGATCACTTTCCATCAGGTGAGCCTCCTGCCCGTTTGCCCCCTTTTTACCATAAAAAAAAAATAATGAAAGGTGATAGTTTAATATCCTCATTAATTTTTGTGTTGCTCAAGAGTATTGAAAAACAATATGTTTGTACATTATTATACACGGCCATCTAGTTCCGTTGTAAGCTGCAAGGCTTGTGTTATGGAGATCAGATATTTGATACATTACACTTATTTAACTTTAAAAACATACATAATATTATAAATATAAACACGCACATGACTGGCGTACAAACTTTTGTGGTCAACAAATGAATGCCCCAAGAGGGACTCAAACCCGCGACCGTTGGCTAAGTAGTATCACTACAAACAGCGTAACGTGTCGGCAAAAACAAAGTATTTTTTTTTTATTTAAATCAATCTGTGTGAACTGTGATTATATCTCTGAATAGTCTCTGTTGCATCTCGTGTCTCGAAGACCATAATATAATATAAAAAATAATAATATAATTTTTTGAATTATTTTTTATAATTAGCCTATGAAAACAATTTTAACGACAACGAATGGTCAATATGAATCATTAAAATCGGAGAAACTTAGGATGTCTGATCCTGCGAAGCATTATACAAAAAGAATCCACGAGGTTGGGCTTTACTGCAGACGAGTAAAATCAAGTAAGTAACTATTTCACCATGTTCGTGTCCTCGCAGCTTAGCTCAAAGTACGGATGATTTATTAAAGGCTCTTGAGACTCAAATAGAAGTATGTAGTAGAAAGCTGTAATTTTCAATTCAATTAAAATATTTTATTTAATGGCTTCCGGCACTGGCACTTCTGCCAATTGGGATAGCTGTAATTTTTCATGGATACATTAGGCAGGGTAGAAAAATAATGTTGAAAAAAAATTAGGGTCATACTCATTGACCATAGCGGTGATGCTTTTATCTCGTCTATCTCAATTCTCATAGTGTCTAAGCGTGAGCCTGTGAAGCATGTGGGGTGTCATTTTACAGCACGCCTTTTAATAATATTGTGAGTTACAAAAAATTAAAAAAGGTAACCTTTTAATAATATTAAGTGTTCGAAGGCTAATTTTGGTTACACAAGTCAAGCTCCAATTCTCAAAATTAAGTAAAGAAAGGTAAACTATCAGTTAAAGCGGGCTTAACAAGTTTACGAGTAATAGTCGATCAATTTATAAAATGGAGTTATGAACGTAGTTATATATATGAGCCACCGAAATTGTTAACATGAAATATTTTATTAGTCATCTATGATGAAATATATGTTCACTTCATAGTATAAATAGCAAATCTTTTATGATGGGCAGCAAAGGAACCCAACATTTTGCATGACTCGACATGCATATTTTGAACGGTTTTTTACGTAGGTAGGTAAAAAGCCAAAGTATTCAAAACAGGCTTCCTAAGCTCGTTAAAAGAAAAACAAAATCTACTGAGAAGAGACTGAAAGCTTGTATTGTATTCTAACTTTCATGGGATTTGGAAAATATTCCCAAAACGTATTAAATAATCAAAATACGGTGAGAATTAAACAAATTTTTTTTTAGTTTTAGGCGTGTCACTTAAGTATATTTTTCAACAACTTTGCGTAAAACGGAAAAGACACAAGATAGAGGTGGGCGAAACTGCTATCTGTTGATAACGTGTTATAACTGTAGAGGTGGGCGAAACGGCTACATATTGATAAAGAGTTATAAGAATACGCTATTTTTAAAATGCCTATTATTTTTTACGCTATAATATATTTATACGTTATATAATTTCGCATAATTTAGCGCACATGACTCGTGACAAAAATATTATATTATGGCTAGCACGAAGTGTCAAGCGCCGCAGCTGTCGTCCATAGTGATTACATTCTCTTTGTTGTGGTCATATTATATGTGTAAGCGTTTATTCTAATTCTAATTTAATGTCTTTTTTAAAACATGCCAGTTTGTATCACCTTGCTGCCATCGATTCGACGCTTTACAAGAGTGCGCTGTCAAAGCTTGATTTCACACTCTAATCCGATAAGCTTACCAAAACCTCCAGATGGCGCACTTAGTGCGCCGTCATATGTAATAAAAATAAATTAAAAAATAGCTATAGCGCTTGCCTCTGGAAATAAATAACAGGCGATTTGGTTATTATAAATAGCATGTTATTTATAAATAGCAGCTTTTTTTCAGCTATCTAGAATAACGAGCACCCATAAAAATAGCCTATAAATACCCCGTTGCGCCCCACCTCTACGTAAAATGCTGTGTCTGTCAAATGTCAAAGTCATAACTCATAAGTCAACTAACAGCGTTGAGTGTGCTGGTATTTTGTGAATTTCCTCGCTTTTTGCTTTTTTCTTTCCCAAAGAACGATAATTTGAGAAACCTGTGGATGTCCTTCCTGGTGCCAATTAACTCTATCCTTGTCGGACTCTCTAAAGAGCAACTTCTACGAAAACGTGTTTGTGAAAAACATTTTGAAAAACACCAGCTTGACGAAGAAGGCAAGAGACTTAGGCATTCTTATCCATGTCTATTTACGGATGATGAAATAGCGCACGGCGTGCCCCTATCATCCAGGCAATCTAGTGAGTCCTTGTCCTAATTCTATTTTGTAAAATTAGCGCTGTATTGGATATATTATGTTATATATTTTGTTCATTACTTATTATGGATAATAAGTAAACAATGATCAAAATATAACCATGTACTTATTAAGTTTTCCAAAATAAAGGTATTTAAATCTTGCAATTGTACATGAAAACTTAATAATCTTAATCTGGTAATCCACAAATAGGTATTTGGACCCGAGATAATGTTGAATCTATAATGCAATAATATATTATATTCTGTAAATTGCAGATAAGCTCCATACTAAAATATTCAAATCCCTTTCTTTAGATTTTGATTTTACTTATTCCTGTCATGAACATAAATATATAGTAACACAATAATTATGAAATTATATGTTTGTATAGATAATATTTTTTTAAATCCTATCCTTTTTTTTTCAGAAAACAAAATGGTACAACAAACTGTAGAAGGAAAAATTAACCATGAAAAAAAGTGTATTACACAAAGGTGTACAGGTAAATTTTATAAGTATATAAATACATTAAAATCAGTTAAGTGATATTATCTGTATTTTTATGACATATTAACTTGTTAATTATTATAATAGTGCTCATTATTACTTGCTTCATAGTGGGTATAATGTGAAACCTATAATAAGTTAATAACTTTTCTGTCATTTTCACAGATTCTGCAGTAAAAAAGTTAAACTCAAAGAAAAGGTAATTTGTGAAACATGTAATAAAAGTTACTGAGAATAGTTTGGGTCAGACAGTTACACAAAGGCTTGAACAAGCTGTTTCATATCCTCATTCCAAATTTGCTAACTGTGAAGTGGATGATGGAGATAAATTAAAATAAAAGAATTTATTATTTGAAGATGAGAATAAAGAAAATATCGACAATATAAATCTTAACCTAATACCATCCACTTCACATAAAAGTCATGTTCCAAAAAACTGACTAATTATTAACTAATTTAGTATATCCTAGTTCCCAACTCCTAATGTTATATGGAGACACAAGTTCATATAATATTCATAATTATTTAATAAAAATGCTTGCCAGAAGAGAATCGGAGTGAATTTGAAAAAAAATTTAGAGAATTTAAAGTTTTCCTGGTTTGGGTGTCAGAAATCAGAATACTCATTCAAATTTATTAAAAAAATATATTTTTAAAATATGTAATCAGGCTTCATGTCCACAACTGGAGCAATATTTTAAATAAAATTTTAAAGGGAGGTATTGAAGAAAAGTATGTATTAAAAATGTCAGACATTCACAAAACTGCTTTTGTAAAATATAAATGTAATAAATTAAGAAAAAAAAACATAAATAAATGATAAAACTATATAACCTGGTTTTTATTTTTGAGTAAATATTCAAAATAATTATATGTAGGAACCTACCTGCCTACACAAAAATTTTATCGATAAAATAGGTACCTCACTTAAGTATCGATAGCTGTATTATCGATTGTTTCAAGCACTATGCGATGTCAACTGTCAAAATAAAGCTAGGCAACAGTGGCGCCAGAACGGAACAAATGGAAACTGGGGAAAATATCACTGTCGCATCTGTTACGTAGTAACTAATACTTAATCTGTGTCATAAGTCAAACTCAATATAGTTTGTCCATTTTGTTAATGGTTTTTTGACAGCTCGCCGACTGACAAGCTATAGTGATGACAAAAGGACGTGATAATCGATTTCTCTTATTTTTTTAAGTATACAATAATATTTATTTTTATATTTATTAATATGAAAATAAATATTATTATCGTAAAAATCAAGTGTGGTGGAGAGAACTAAGAGAATCATAATGTGATTCGGGCCGTGACATTGCATATTTTGATAATTTATGCACACAAGAGTTAATAAAATAATATAACTGAAGACTCCTCATCGGACAAATCAAATATAAATGATGATTCTGACGAATCATGTTAATAAAAGGAATTAAACTATTTTTAACCGACTTCAAAAAAATTCAAAAAAGGAGGAGGTTATATGTTCCGTTGTATGTATTTTTTTTTTTTTTTTTTTATGTATGTTCACCGATTGCTCCGCCGTCTGTGGGCCGATTTCAAAAATTTTTCTTTTGATTGGTAGGGTATAGTTCCGAGGTGGTCCCATTGTCACCAAGTCAGGATCTGATGATGGGATCCCAGGGAAATCGAAGGCAACTCTCAAAATTTACAGGCACCTATTATGTTTTTGATATATTTTCTAAACCCGATAAAGCTTTTACGTATGAAAATCATCATCTCATGTGGATGAGCTGATGATGGAAGGTAAAATTCCTCAACAGTTGTTTTTTATGTGTTTTCACCGATTTCTCCGTGAATTGTGGGGCGATTTTAAAAATTTCTTTTTTGTTCGGTAGGGTATACATTTAAGATGTTCTCATTGTCACCAAGTCAGCATCTGATGATGGGATCCTAGAGAAATCGAGGGCAACCCTTAAATTTTATCGGCACTGATTACCTTTTTCATATATTTTCTAAAGCTGTTCAAGAATTTGTAATGATGTAAGGTATATATCCTCAACGGTTAGGAGTTGAAAGAAAATTCTTTTAATATTATACGTACTTATGAACTGATAGTCGTACTCCTTCAGGATATTAGGTGGATTGATAATAGAAGGTAAATCTTATTAACGTCTACGAGTTACGTGGAAAAATAGACGTGGACAAATCTCGATTGACTATTGTCGTTCATTTCAAAACTTCGCTGACTTATTGGAGCAGTAGTTTAGTTAGCCTTCCAATATTTTATTTAAACATAATAATTTCCACAAAAAAATTTAAAATAAATTATTTTTTAACAAAAATGAAAACCGACTTCAAAACGCTACAAATCGAAACTAAAAAGAAAAAAAAATAATTTTAATTACTTAGTTATTGTTGGAGTCGGTGCCAGCCAAAGCAAAATAATCCTAATACAATCTCCTTGGCTGGCACCGACTCCAACAATAACTAAGTAATTAAAATTATTTTTTTTTCTTTTTAGTTTCGATTTGTAGCGTTTTGAAGTCGGTTTTCATTTTTGTTATAGTTGTTTTATTTGTATGCCTTATACTAAGAAGAAAGTAAAATTTTACTATTAACTTTAATATTTTAATTTATTGGTTTAAATCTTAAATTTTTTTTGTCTTCCTTATTAAATAACATTAAAATAACATTACACCTTATTTACATATTAGCATTGATTTCTATCGATTATTTGTAATCTGTGGCACAATCGTAGTAATCGTTATGTTGGGCACAGCAATAAGGGGGAGTTGCCCGTCCATGAAGTACAATATTAATGAGTATGACATTTTAACTTTAATGGCTAACCATTAAATACGAAACTTCGTGGGCGTGAGCTGTCAAAAAACCATTAACAAAATGGACAAAGTATAGTTATTACTTATTAGTTACTTAATTGACAATTTACAAATTACGATTTCACTTTGCTTCTTGTGATTTTTTTATTATTTCATAAAAATAAAAACATTCCCTTATTTGTAATTATAACAAAGAATATTATAAGAAAAACATTTATCCATTTTTATCATAGTTGGAGGTTTATTTACATAAAATGTTCTAGACATAATAGCTCTAACATATTGTTTGATTTAAATTTTAAGATGATCCACAGTTTATTTATCATAAATCCTTCTGGGTAAGTTTATCATATATGAGTAGTTTAGCCATATATTTTATATATTAAGTATAAATAAACAGATATCAGCTTCATTAAAGTTTTTTTATTATACCATATTTTGTTTTTCTTACTTTTTTTTCATACGATTACAGGGATGTGTTTCTAGAGAAACATTGGCGTAGTGTTATACCGAGATCGGTATGTGACTATTACTTAGAAGCACAAAGGGCATCTCCTAATGTGAGTAGTTATTATGTTCCTAATTCTTGCTTACGATTTTTAACATGGTTGAATAATAAAAATATAGATATAATTATAATGAAATATTTGCCTAATTGTAGGATGTTCCTCCGGTGCTAGCTGCTCCTCATCATTACTTAATATCAATTCAAAGGGGTGGGGTGGCACTGGTAGCAGTCAGCAAACAGGAAGTTGCCCCTCTTTTTGTTATTGAATTTCTACACAGAGTGGTTGATACATTCCAAGTAAGTAAAATAATGTACTTGCTGTCCTTCATATTGATTTAAATTAACTGAATTTCAATAAATATTTTTACAGGATTATTTTTCAGATTGTACAGAAACTATTATTAAGGAAAATTATGTGGTTGTTTATGAGGTACAATTTTTTTTAATTTCAATTGCTATTGAATTTGCATTTCAACACCATTTTTAATGATTTTTCTAATAATATATTTTAGCTACTGGATGAGATGTTGGATAACGGTTTTCCACTGGCTACTGAGAGTAACATTCTTAAAGAGCTCATTAAGCCTCCAAATATACTAAGGACAATTGCTAACACAGTAACTGGAAAATCAAAGTGAGTGGTTCTATTTTATTAACTGTTTTGTTGTTTAAAAAAATATTTAAAAATAAAATAATTAATTAAAGTTAATTTATTATAATTGACCTTATTAAAAATGTAGTAGATTGACTGATTAGTGATTACTTTATGTTCTATTAAATTAAATTTATGAAAAATATGCTTTTTTATTCACAGTGTTTCTTCAATATTACCTTCTGGCCAGCTTTCTAATGTACCATGGAGAAGATCTGGTGTAAAATATGCTAACAATGAAGCATACTTCGATGTTATTGAAGAAGTAGATGCAATAATTGACAAAAGTGGTGCAACAGTGTCTGCAGAAATACAGGGATATGTAAGTCTAGTGTCTAAATACTTATAGTTACAGAAAAATACTGCTCAGTTCAATAGTTATAATATATTTAATAACTTATCTCTTATGTTATAAATTTATATACCTACCTAAGTTTATCAAATGTTGACTATATTAAACAAAACACACAAAAAATTTTAATGTAGAACAAAAAGCTCTTTTCCATGCATTTTTAATAAGAAGGTTTTTCTAATTTTGAGAATTATTTTCAGATTGATTGTTGCATCAAGTTAAGTGGTATGCCTGATTTGACTCTCACTTTTGTTAATCCACGGCTTTTTGATGATGTTTCTTTTCATCCTTGCGTAAGATTTAAGAGATGGGAGGTGAGTATGACATTTCTATTTAGATTCAAATAATACAAGCTAACTACAAAAGGGGAAAAAATTATAAAACTTATTATATATTTGTATACTATTTATGAATATTTATTATAGCTACATTGAAACTTGGTCACTATACCATTAATATGGTCACTATCATTGTCTGAATTACTTTAGACTTTCAATGTTTTGTAATAAAAAAATATTTTATTTTTCAGTCTGAGCGAATACTATCCTTTATACCACCAGATGGCAATTTCCGGTTGATGTCCTACCATATTGGCTCTCAAAGTGTGGTGGCCATTCCCATATATGTGCGACACAATCTCACTTTAAAATCTAATGGAGATCAGGGACGTCTAGACTTGACTGTAGGACCTAAACAAACTATGGGGAGGACTTTAGAAAGTTTGTATCATATTTTTTTAAAGGATTTCTATTATAATTGCAATTTGCAATGTACGAAATTAACAAAGTTTTAATCAATTTTTATTTATTTTAGATGTAGCATTAGAAATTTGTATGCCAAAATGTGTTCTCAATTGTTCATTGACTGCTAATCAGGGGAAATATTCATATGACCCAGTGAGCAAGGTGCTACTATGGGATATAGGGCGCATAGAACTACCTAAACTGCCTAATATCAGAGGAAGTGTAAGTTATGATTACCTTTTACAATTAATCTGTGAATAATCTTGTGGAACATGATTTTCTACACACTAATGTTAGTATATTACGTTAGTCTGACATAATTTCACTGTATATATTTTATGACAACAAGTCTCACAATTAAAGAATAAGACTGCAAACTTAAGTTCAATTTAATGGAATCTATTATAAAAAAGAGATTTCTGGACTTCATATTGCTTTAGGTGGTAAAAGGGTTAAAAGTTGAGACATTTTCCAAACATACAGTTACACTAGTCTTTGGGCAAAAATAAAAAATTGTAATTGTCAATTTTAAACATCATAATAAAAGTGTGACTTAGTTTATTATATTTTAACGATTTACATTCGTTTCGTTCATCAGCAATCCTGCAACCCCATAGCGTAGCAGAACCCTATGTGTTATGTGGTCACACAGATGATTACTATCAATCTAGAAAATTTTATCCAATTCTGTTTAGTTTTTAAAATATTAAGGATACACATATTATACATAAAAATTACAAACATTTTAAAATAAATTAATTTTCCCAGGTGTCAGTAGCTGCAGGCGCAGACACAACAGGCGCTAACCCCAGCATCAACGTGCACTTCACGATCCCACAGCTGGCGGTGAGTGGGCTGCGCGTCAGTCGCTTGGATATGTACGGCGCTAAATATAAACCCTTCAAAGGAGTCAAATATGTGACTAAAGCCGGGAAATTCCATGTTCGAATGTGAATTGTTTGTAATAATTTAATAATCCATACAGTTGTCTAAACGAAAGCCTATTGACCGAATGGACTTTAGAGTGGTGCAAGTGGAAGTGATATTATACGTGTTGATCCGAGAACGATTGTCTTGTGATTATGAATTCAATTCTATTTTAAAAAGCTTCAAAGTTTGCCAATTTCGTACAGGTTTCTTCGTCAAGTCAATATCACGTATAATGGAGAAGATACGATACCGATCGTCCTACATAATTTATTTAGGGTTGACAGTTGTAACTTGCTCTTGTCCCTTGCATTTGACAGCATTTCCGTTAAAATCAATGGGCAATCGTCTACTGTATGGATTTTATAATTTGATTTTACTAAATGTATACAGTTTTTTATATTTTTAAACTGATATAACCTAATCGATTTTATGTTAAACTGTATTGTAGTATATGTTAGATATTGAATTGTTATTGCGTTGAAGTTTTTTAAATTAATCTTATCAGATATCTACACGGCATGAAAACCATAGGGGAACTACCTATTTTGGTATAATATGTTAAGAATAATAACATTTATTTATTATTTTTTTATTTCACAAAAGTACCAGTTTCGTATTTACATGAACTATACACATTTTCACATTTTTACTGAAATATGAGATTACTAAATAATAATTTAACTTAAATAGATATGAGTGTGAATAATAATAATGTTAACTTTTTTACTTCAGTAGAACATGCTCAGTGCGTTTGTAAGGAATAAATATAATTATAAAGTTTAATTTGTTACATAGCAAAATTTATTATTTTGATATAAATCATAAATGTTTTGTTGATGATTAGTACGAAAAGGGCACTGGTTATTTTTAACATTATTCTTTGATCTGATTGTTTCGTTGAAACTTCCATTTATGTTTGTATATAAAAACAAGTTATATATATTTCATTTTATAACCAATAAAGTTATTGCATAAGTACTTTTCTTTTATTGTTGGACACAGCAGTACCTCACGCAAACAATATGTTTTTTACTATGATATATTCAGTTCTTTTCCCTTTGGAATGAGCAAGGAATAATGATTGGTAACCGTTTCTTTTATCACACATCTTTACACAAAAGAAGTCAGTCTACTCGAGTTAATTTGGGCATTTGAGCATGTATGCATGAGTATATGTATGCATGAGTATGTGTGCGTACATGGATTATATATAGATATTTAATATTTATAAGGATGAAAGGAGCGCTTATGTTAGCTCAAAATATATATAAAATGGATAATCCCTGCTGCTCAAGGAAAATCTAGTTTTATTTTTGAACCACAGATTAAAGATAAGGTCAAACAATGCGATGTGCCGTATCAGTCAGAATATAAGAGACTAGACTCGAGGTGTAAGCTCGGCTTTACATTTGTATTAGTGATAGCCAAAAGCCAAGCCACGTTTCAAAAATCTGTAAAAACGGCTTTAAACCTAGCGCGGATCGCGTTACGCCACAATCCTGTCCGTACACTTCTTAATGATCCCTTTAAAATTAAAATTATTGTTTATTCTAATACATATATTTAATTTTGGCGGTATAAAATCATCAAGTTTTGCAGTTTCACTAAAGGTTATAATTTTGTGTCCTTATCCTACACTAATGTTAAATTAAATGCTGCTTGATATCTTAATAACCAATATTTTTATACACCAGCATTTTAATAATACTTTTTACAATACTCTTAGCATGACACGATAAAATTAATGATCATTTTTATTTATATGAGTAACATTATTTTTTTATTACCTAATTACCTAACTAAAACTCTGAACTCATTAAAATAAGTAAACAATTAAGAAATTTTAAGTGCTTCATTGTTGAATGTAAGTAATTGTGAAAGTACCATATTATTGTGAATCAAAAGTTTCGTTACCGTTTTATGACACATGAAGTACCCAGTGACCCAAAACGAGCAAGTGAGGGCAAATCGCGAGTTATCATTACACAGCAAATTCACAGATCGAAGATTGTTTGAACTTTTAATTAGGTTATAGGTATATACCTATGTATATACATAAAAGTTGTGTATCATAGCTTAGAAATGAAAGTATATCGACACCATGACAAGAATTGATAAAATCTATACTTATAATAAGATTGTCTTAGTAACGTCTGGCAGCCGGCGCGGCGGCGCGAAGCTAAGAAACGCGCCTATCCATTTATTCATATTTTTACCCGAGTATTAGTTGCATAGTAAATTTACCCGAATACCTTTGGAGATATATTGTTAGAATTGGTATTGTGAGAGTTGTAGGTAGATGTCTGATCTTAACCACTGAGCGTGTCGAGCCAAAATAATAGCAGGGGTCGCATTTTATACATAACTGGGGGTACTTTTTTTGAATTTACATTCTTAACAAATCCATTATGATTTATGGCTCTATTTCTAATAGAGCTTCAAAAATACTTTCAGCGAAAATTTAATTTAAGGAAGATATGCGTTTTGAAATATGAGATATTTTCCGTTTTTAGGACCTTTTCCTTACTATGAAAGGCTAACTTATTTAAGAATACACTATATGAGGAATATTATCTAATATATAGGTTCAAAAATGAAAACTTTAGAATTTAAAGTTAGTTAATAGTTTTAAAGCTAGTTTTTATATGAAAAATTTAACTAAAACCCTAAGGTTAAGAAACCGTCACGAGACTTCGACTCATACATGTCCAAATTTAAAGAAAATGTACAGGGAACATTTAAAATCTGGTCACATAGTTCTCTAAACACAAATATTTTGAGTGTTTAATTTAAATAGTAACTTATGACCCGTCACGATTATTCAAACTTTTATAGTTGCGTAGCGGTAAGTGCAAGAATAAAAAAATGTGATATTATTTAAATGCTTTATAGTGTTATTAAGTCTATTTTGATAATAATTTAAACTCAAAATCTGAACTTTATTCAAAGAACCCTTTTTTTCTGTTAAAAAAATATTATAAATACGTATGATCTGCAGGTACTTAATTTTAAAGCCTTAAAATGTTTATAAGTCGATTCTTTTTACATTAAATTTGCTAAATAAAGATCTCAGCTTATTAATGCGAAAAAAAAACCAAGTGAAAGTAGACTGAGGAATTTGTAAAGTAGGTATCTTACTACATTTATCTCTACATATTATGTTTGTACGGGTATTCTTATTAAGGCATATTATCTTGAACTGACTGTACGTAGTTACTTTCCAAATTAAATACTTGCATTGAAACCTAATATAAAGTAAATATACCGTTAACGTATTACAATATCCTTATTAATTATCATTACTAGTGACTCACACTTTCTTAGCCCTCGTCCCTAGATATAGCTCTAGGCTCGAGCGAAGCCACGGCTTCCGTTAGTAGTAAATATAACCTATGATAACCTCAGTGATAATGGAGATTTCTAATGTCAAAAGAATTTTTGAAATCGGTCCAGTAGTATTTTTGTTTATTCGTTACATACAAAAATGCAAATCTTTCCTCTTTATAATATAGTATGGATATAAGTATCGATAAAATATTTATGAAAATTGTTGGACAATCAAGGCAGAGAGTTTAAGCTTGTCTTTTCCTAACCTATCTTAATAAATATTACCCACATGTTTAATTCATAAACAAATTAAAACACAAGCCATAAGATTTCTATTTTTAAAATAAGTATTGATTACAATTATTAATACCGCTATAGGCCGATAACTGTTGCTTTCAAACTTATCACTAACAAGCGTGAGATATTTTTGATTAAGCAATTAATATTCTACGGAATTGCGTTAGTCGTCGTCTCAGTTAGTTGTCGCTATACATCGTGTAAAGTAAAGCAAAGTAAGAGTAGGATCTGGTCAAAATCTGAAAAAAAAAATTAAATCATCTTAAAATGTGCAGTTAAGTACTTAGTTACTAAGTTATTAGGCTGCTACTCTAACTTCTTTCATTCATGTGAATATTTGACATTTTAAATAAAAGTATGTTTTCAGATTTTGTCTCGATTTTGATTTTTAGTTCCCGACGTCACGAGACAGACAGTCTCTCTGAAATATAGTCAGACAAAAACATTCTTTTCTAAGGATAGTTTTATTAACAATATTATCTTTTTTAATAAAGTTAGTTCGATTAATTATCTTTCTTATCGTAAGTTTTAACGTAATTTATAAAAAATATAATAAAATTTTAATAACATAATTTTAGTCTTGGTCGTGAGACTCTTTTTCAATTTAATTTCAACATGAACGGTTTTTAGCCCAATAACTTACCGATGAATATGTCACAAGTGAAATATTTGTAAATTTCATTGCGGTAAATGCAATCGGTTTCTGACATCTAGAAAAGAAACAAAGAATGAATGTGCCGTATGCGAAAGAAAAAACAAAATTCCTCGTAAACACTTACCTCAGTATGTGAAACAGTAAAGCGCGTTGACACTTGAGGACTCATTTCATACCACACACGCGTTATGATTTAGATACTAGCAACTAGACTATCGTGACCCTTCTTTTATATAAAATTGCATAGTACAGCAAGGTCTTATTACTATTTATATTTGAATTTGAGTTTCGTTAATGTTGATTTTGAAATTTACTTTTTTATTTAATAAATTAAAGTTTTCAGTAACTCTAGCCAACGAATCAAAGAATATTAATAACTGTTGTATTAAAAATATGTTTAGAAAGTTAAAAATACACGATTATAACATTATTTAAAAAAAAAATTGTACAAACTCTACCTCAGAATTATAAACAGTAAAGTTGTACAAACTCTACCTCAGAATTAGAAACAGTAAAGCTCGGCGACAGCGAGGGCTCATTTTATACCAGTCGCTTTTGTACACGGCAGCAGCTATATCACCATTCTAAAAATATAAAGTATACGTCATATAAAAAAATATTAGGGCTCATATGACTTTGCTTGCAAATAAACAAAGACGTATACAAACCGCGTGGAATATGTCATCCGCATACCAGCACATAGCTCCGACTTGGATAAGAGCTGATCCAAGAAACAATTTATTGCTAATCGCCATGAAGGGTTCTAGTAACTAAAATATAGGAATGTTATATATTTAGTTATTAAAATTACTTTTTACTTAATAAGTAGAATCAAAATCACTTAAAAACAAAAAAGGATAATGTTTAAGTATATCTATACATACGAGCATAATAAAAAAGCAGTAAATTAGTGAATCTGTGTATACAATTTTTTTTAAAAACAATGACAGCACAACCAAAAATTTTCCAATTCCTTAATGAAAATTAACTCTATCGTCTTTAGAAACCTTGCACTATTTCACGCAATAAGTACAGAACTGATTGTAACAAAATATTATGTATCGCCAACTTATTACACGGGTCCACTTACTACAGGAAAATCTTTCGTTGTTATGAAAAACACAATAACTGGTTCGAGATATATATTTAGAAATTTACATGTTAGCCATGTAAATGTCTGGGTGAACATATTAAGTTTAGCAGAGTTGAACCTAAAGAGGTCTATTAGAAAAGTATGCAATATCAAGCATGACCTTTTCGCCTAAGGTATACTCGTAGGTACGTGCGTAACCCGAAACGACCCACCCGAGCGAAGCGAGGCTAAGCAGCTTGTATATATTTATATGAGACGTGCTCTTTTTAAAGTCGGTCAAAAAGTTAATATTTTGTTTCGATCATTCAATTTGTTTCAAAAATAGACGAGAAATATACATCGATCTAATAAAGTATCTGTGAATTTATGTACCAATATCAATTTGAATTTAGTTAGACATGGTTTAATCACTACATAGTATAAAACAAAGTCGCTTTTTCTGTCCCTATATCCCTATGTACGCTTAAATCTTTAAAACTACGCAACGGATTTTGATGCGGTTTTTTTTAATAGATAGAGTGATTCAAGAGGAAGGTTTATATGCATAACTAGCGGATCCCGCGGCTTTGCCTGTGCTAAATCTTGGGAAGAGCCCTAGCGAAGCGAGGGCGAGTCGCTAGTTAAATACATAAATTAATATACTGTAAAAATAAACATAATAAAATTTATATTATTTGATAATAGAATATGTTACATACCACAATCACAAACACCACACAGCAAATATTTATTGAACTCATTACAATATTTATAAGATTGCAAAGTGAAAAAGCATCTTCCAAGTTGTTGCAATAGCTAAAACAAAAATAAAATAATAGTATAGTTATTGTAATGTACATGTATGCTGTCGATAAGCTAAACTACATATTAGTTTAAATTCAATTTAAGGGACCTAATCCAAACCCTTAGTTTCTCCCGTGAAAATGATTCCTTGTAAGCATTCGAAACATCGAGAACCAAAAATCAAAATAAGAAAAATCACAAAAAAATATCTAGCCTTATAAGCCGTTGATGGAGTTTGATATTAGAACGTATCTCCTCATAATTTTCTTCATCAGTTTGTTCGGTAGACGCTAGAGACTCTAGGCGTCTTTGAAGTATTCGCATTAGTAGAGCAATATGGCTGGCCATTCCGAAAAATAATAAATCTGAAGATACCATAATCCAAACACAGGTGACACCTAAAAAACGAACGTAGTCAAAATTTTTAAGGCAAAAATTTGTATATTTATTGCTATATGCCACTATATACCTACCCACATGTACTAATTTTTAAAATTTAATCAAAAAATGATAAAAAACATGTAGTATCGAAATAACGCAGTAAGTATTCGTAGTACAATAACGCGTTATACATTCACATTTATACATAGAGAGTTCGTTTAATATCTATCATCATCTAATATATCTCATCACTACTAATAGCGTAATAATAAATAATTGTAAAATAAACTACTGTTAGAGGTGATCTAATTACAGGCAGTGAAGTGATATTTGTTTTGAGTTCATCACGAAATTATAACCACATATAAGGCCTCGGGCTACATTATCATAACTACTGACCGACTAATCAAAGTTTTATTATTTGTATTTAATTGTATTAAATGCGCTCGCGTGGATCTAAAAATTATTTGAACGAAGATATAAAGAACCATTATCTACTTTCATATAAAGAATAGTATAACATATTCTTAACTTATTCAAATGCGAATAGCTTTAATAGTTATGTATGTTTTTTGATAAATATTACTATGAAAATAAGATAAGTTTTGTTTAAATCAAATATTTGTGTTAATGTGCAGTTTTAATTACTACTGTAGTTCTACAATTCTTATTTCTTATGCTTAATATTTATAAATAAAAAAAAAAGTCAAATTAAATATGCGAAAATTATTTAATATTTCATGTGACGTAATTTGATATTATTTTTTAACGAGCCTGCGTCTCAACACTCGCAATAGCCACATCGGTAAAAAGTATTTATGTTAATATGGCATGTGATGATATGATTAGTAAGATGTTTTTCATTAAAATTAACGACAGTTTGCAATATCCTCTCAGTTTTATAATAAAAACATAAATTACTATATTAGAAAACATGACCAAAACAGTCATATGTTATTTTCATGCAAATTTGTCATTGCGTAGGTAGACATCTAGATCGTCATTATACCAAAGTTCGTCAGAAGAATGTACAAGAATATAGGTTAACCGCTACGTATTTTATATGCGCATAATACGTAAATTTAACAGTAGCGCGTAGTACAAATGGACTAATGTACCTACTCCAGATTATTTCATTGACAGCTATAGATAAGTTAAGTTAGCTTAACTTAGTTAAGCTTTGTTAAGTGGTAGTGCCATGCTTGTTACCTTCGGGTAGCAACCGAATGGGCCGGCACGCCCCGTATAGTTCATTAGTACCACTCTCTAACAGAAGACCGGCGTGAAGTGGCAGCTTTGCTGTCGCGTTTCGTCCGGTGAGTGAGAGTCCGGGAGGCCCACTCTCCTTCCCCCCTCCCTCTTCCCTTCATCCTCCGCCTTCGTTCCCCCCTTCCTCCCACTTCCCTTCCTTTCACTTCCCTCCCTTCCACTTACCTCCCTTTCCTGAAAGGCCGGCAACGCATCTGCAAGCCTGACTTGCAGATTTCCATGGGCGGAGGTGATCACTTCCCATCAGGTGAGCCTCCTGCCCGTTTGCTCCCTTTTTACCATAAAAAAAAAGACTCCGAAAGGATAACCAAGAATGAATACTTCTCTTACCAGCGAATATTTCAAATAGGTACACAGCAATATGTGAAAGGGGTTGGTATTTGTCAAAGGGATACCAAGACACCCACACGAAGCCGACTTGAGCATCATCCTGACCTTGCCATAATCGATAAAAATAGACAATTATTGGCGTCAAGTTATAAAACCATACACCCAAAATGTTCACTGAAAAATACCCTAAAAATAAACTTAAAATTTAAAATGTACGTAAAATGCGTGAAATTCTAAGTAATATACGTAAATTAGAGTAACATAGAGTTATGGAGTATGTAGATAATAAGCAACATAACTAACAGCGATGGCTAATATGTAACGCTGTCAAACTTTTTTCTTTGATTTCTAAAGCATCTTCATCGAGAGGAGGCATCGGCCATATTCCAGCGAGCTCGTCAATCAGCTTCCCAAAAACTTTATTTTTGTACCACAGAACGAATACTTTTGCGATACCTGAAAGTGTTTTTATCAAAATTCCTGCTTGTTTTAATAGCATAACATGGTACCTATGGTACATAAAAACAACAGTATATTAAGTTTTTAACGCATCTTACGTTGGCGGCAAATTTTGCCAGAAGTAAGAAAAACTAAAAACCAGTGGCAGTAATTTCTTAAATAAAATATTAAATTACATAATCGATCACGTTTATTGATGAAAACATTCGTAATAAATATTTAATAACAGTTAAAGATCTTCAATAGTTTGTAAAAAGTCTTACTCAAAGCGCCGTAGCCAAAGGTATGAAAGAGCGGAACGACGTCTTCGACACGAGGTGAGCTGGCGAACGTGAGGACTATGTTAATGAATTCAGTGAAAACGTGACAGCAGATACCGCAGATGGAAAGCACGAAAATAAGTTTTTGGCGAAAGTAAGCTGCTGTATTCTGTGGTTTATTAAAGGATAGACCTATACGTCTCATGCTGAAAGTGCTCAGCATTAGTGACTCATCGATTTCCATTTTTGCAGATTTTCTCGTAGCTTCATCCATTTTC
Organism: Boloria selene; assembly: GCA_905231865.2. NCBI lineage: Eukaryota > Metazoa > Arthropoda > Insecta > Lepidoptera > Nymphalidae > Boloria > Boloria selene. The sequence goes on from HG993133.1 coordinate 9,704,372, forward strand.
ATATGTGTTTCGTGATAGAGTGTTATATTGGTGTCAATGTATGCCCGACAAGAACATGGTTCTATCTACTTAAAATTTCAGCAAAGTTAAGGGGCTTAAAATATCTATATATAAAATGTAACGAAGATCTAGTTGTAAAAAAAAACATATTTTTTTGGATATCAATTTTCATTTTATCATTAATGCAAAATTTTCTGACTTACTTCTTATAAGTACTAACACTATGTTACTTTAATTGAACAAAATGCCCTCTACGTTTTTAATTATTATTTTAATTCTCGTCGAACAAGAACTGGATGAACAGTGTACTCTGTCTTTCGCGTAAGTAAATATGTTGAAATAATTGATTGATTTATAATATTATTTTCTAGGCAAAGTCAAAAAATGTGTCAGTACATTAAAATAAGCAAAGGGGTGTGTTTTAAAAGTTTACAAAGTTTAAGTTTTATTATTCAAAAGACAAGGTGTGATAGACTGATACCGCCTACTTTGTTTAAAACTTGAACTTATGTTGTTTAAATTATTAAGTAGATAAGTAGATTAAGTTAAGGTACTATGTATCTTTCATAAATATGATTATATTTTTCTTATTGTATTTTCGTTAATTGCTATTATTGTAAAAGGTTAGACATACATTTCTAATTGGTTTGTTAAAATGCATACATATAATATATAATTAAAATCAAGTTAATTGTCCATTTGGAATTAGAGGCGGCCATCGACATGGATTGAAATGATTTAAGAATTTCCCGCTAGAGATGGCGGTGTTTCGGCAAATTTAGCACGCAGCCGCGCTTCGTGGCGCACTTTACAGTTCGCCACCGTTACGCGGCGATTAAGCTGCGCACGCGCACTATGGAAGGTACCTTCCCAATGATTGCGCTTTACACATGTCACTCGATTGCATCAGTAGTACTTATCAAACATTGTTAAGAAACCAAAAAGCCAATCAAGAACTTTAAAAATTATTGTATATCTTAATTTCGTCCAAATAGTAATGTAAGTATATATTGTAAATTATATAATATGTTAGATGAGCTGATATATAAAGAAACGTTTTAAATACATTTTAGAATTGTACAATGGGCTATCGATATCATCCCAACAATATTTTTTTAAATTCTGTTATCAATTAATACCTAAAAGTTTGAGCGAGACATTGATACTTGAATATAGCAAACTATACTTAATACAAAATTTAAAAAATTAAACTTCTATGGCTACCTAATACAATATTTCTAAACATTTTAAATATCTATATCATGCCTTTACAGCCAATATTTACGGGTATACAATATGCATGCATACAGATGTACGTTGCAATAAACATAATGAATACAGTATTCTTTCTCTTTAGCAATTAAAACTAAATACTTCAATTATATTCGGTTTTTTATAGTTGCCTGACAGAAATCGGTTAAGTTCAGACGCGAGTTCGGTCCAAAATAAAATTAATAATCGACGATCTCTCCACAAGTAAAAGTGCTACGTATTATCAATGCTCGGACGAGCGACCTAGATCTGGGTGTTTGAGAAGCAAAAACATCTTACGGACAAATTGTACAAAAAAAGGTGCGAATACAGTGAAATAGATGGTTCTGTTTATAATTATTGAAAAGTTAGTTTGAGATTAGTTAGTCCACGAAATTGTTCAGCTATAACAGTATTTTACTTAATATTTGCAATAGATCTGTTTTCTGTGGGTCTACGACTGCGTAAATAAACTTTAGATTCACTAGATAAATGTAAAACTACTTATTTTTATTTATATTTCAGAACTTTATTTACATACATGTTATATGCCGTATAATATGCTGGAAGTTATATCTAACCCATTAAAATGAAATTTAGATTTAGTTTACCGTTTGCGTCATACTGTAAGATATAATACTTATATTCGAATTTAGTCGAAATTCGTAGCAGATGGCTTCATAATTCATAAAGTCGTATGGTAAAATGATTTGATAAATATTATTTGATTTTTTTTAGATTTAGGCTGAATGTGAAAAATAAGCTTCTGTGATCCCCAATTTTTTTTAGATTTGTACGATATATGTTGCTGTTAAAACAAAAAATGCAGTGTTACTATAATTAAATCTTTATTTATAAAATATTTGGAACCTTTGTGGTATTGCTAACACTTTTTTTGTAATGCTCCATGAAATTGGTTTATGTAAAAGAGTTTAGTTTTAGTCATTTAATTATGTCGCGGGCAACATAATATGCAATTTTTACCGCTTTTTTCGTTGTATTAGATGATTACAAGACATTAAATGTCTAAACAGTAGTTAAATGCATTGGCTTATCTTTTACATGAAATAATCTCAAAGGCTACTCATTTGTAACCGTATTTAAATAGTATGTACGCTATATAAGTTACAAGATTTACTATAATTACAACGACTCCTTGTCCAAAGCATTGGTTGCGATCGTGTCGTTATATTAAATGCCGCAACGTTAACACAATAACCCACATGGGTAACATTAATATTGGAAAATTGCTTCTAAACGATAAGTAGGCTGATATTATTGCCAATTTAGTTTCTATATCTGCATCGACATAAATATGGATACACATTTGTGGTAAAGTTAGACAAATCATGATTTTATATCCAATGAAACGTTTTCTAATAATTTATGATAGCTAGGATATGCCTGAACGTACCTACCTAATATTCAATTTAATATTCGGAATTATGTCCACACTTGATTTATTACTCAATAAAACTAATGAAAATATATTCCTAGTCATTTTCACGATTATATTTATCTGAGAAGTGGCAGAAACTGTTATAGTAATTTATGCTTTGTTTATACCATTTATACTTTAATGCTATTGATAAAATGTAGTAAAAGTTTGTTAAAACATAAAACAAAGAAAACTTACCTAGAATGTAGCGGTAATAACTAATGAAAATTACGGTAAACACAGAAAAAACTAATTTAACAATATCGTCTTTCAGCGACACTGCAACGGAGTTAGCTGAGTGGACTAACATTAATTTTCAATGATTCAATACTTGAGAAACAATTTAGTCGTTTCTGACGCTGCAGCATGCTATCTTGCTCAGCTCTCGTCTTATTTCCTGTCACAGAGAGATACCGACTCATTTATACGCGTTGCAATGACTTACATTCTGATTCTAAGTCGAAGCCTTCGGCGCTACGTGGTAATTATTTTAGTTTAGACACGAGTAATTGAATCTCATTCAAATAAAAACAGATAGAAATTTGCCGTGCGCGATGTAATTTAAGATTTTCATCTTGCAGATAAGTGGCAATGAGAATTACGCGAGTCTACACATTAACTTTCACTAGTATATCGTTTCGAACTTGGCCTTAAATCCTCTTTGGGAAACCGCAGGAAGTGAGATTAAAAAAACTGTCTGCGGCAGTCTCACGTATTGTACTGTTTTTATTGCACCTCTAATGTGATTAAGTAGCAATAGAGCGCATATAGAAACTATAATTTTGTTTGTATCATAACTGATTCACTTTTATAGTTATTATTTTTATGATTTCCAATAGTTTTGAATTTGTTTTCATCTGATGTGATTATGGGGTGTAAAATTGAGTTCAATCTTGATAAGATATTATTAAATTTAACCTTTCTTTTTTTTGATTCCTTTACTAAATTACACTTTTAGTGATTCGTTCATATTACAATCGGTATTGATTTCTTCTTTTTCACAAGGTTTTATTTATTATAAACAATTTACCTACGTTAGTTTGTTATTTGGTATGTTTATCAGGGACAAATCTAGTAATTGAATTCTTCAATTTAATCCTTGCAAAATGAAATTTTGCAAATTCGATGTATTTTTGATGACATTATATTTTTATAATAATAATTACCTACATTTTGATGATGTCCTCCCGACCGATTACGGCCACGGCGACCAACATCATTGAGACTAACTATCTGCGCTGGAGACAATATTATAGTGCACAAGTGTATGCGCAGACACAAGTGCACTCTCTATTCCTTATCACTCTCAGTAGGATGACTGCTCGACACGACCAGTGAGGCTTACGAAACAGAAAGACTCATTAATAACTAAACTCAACCGACCCCGACCCGGCACTCAAACCCAGGTATCTCACGGTGTGCGACCGTACATGCTAGCCACTACACCACCGAAGCAGTAATAATTATATAGGTATGTGATAATTCTTCATCTAATATTAATTAGTAAAAATTAAAGGAAGAAGAAAAAACAAGCATTAACATAAAAGCTGGTTCTTAAAAAGATTTTTAAAATATAAACGATAATAATGATCTTCAAACTTAAATTAAAATACATGAAGCTACTTTATGAAGATGTAAAGCGAATACTTTAATATAACTAATGCGGCTAGTTTTCGAATCTAGGATTTAATTAATTACTTCTATACTTCATTTGTGTCTATGAGAGCTTCATTTAAGTGCGTCAATAGCAAGTTGTGTTTTTAGACTATAATTATATTAAAACTTTGTAATATATTTTAAAATTAATATGATTAATTTATAAACGAAAAAATACAAGCACTATTTTAAATAAGTATTAGGTATTTAGTAAAAATATATATAGGTAGGGTATAAATATAACTTTAGATTTTAACTAAAATAAATCTTTAATCAATATAATAAATTGACGACACGTTTGTCTCAGTTGGTAGAGACCCTACTTTCTGCGCCAGCGGCCGCAGGTTCGAGTCCCGCTAAGGACATTCATTTGTTGAGCACGAATGTTTGTATTCCAGTCATGTGTGTTTATATTTATAGTAATGCATTTAAAGTTATACATGTGTATTATATCAACTATATAGTATCCGTAATACAAGCCTCGTAGCTTACCGGGACGGAACTAGATGGCACTGTCGTAATAACGTCCCAACATATTTATTGATTTATTCTATATTTCATTTATAAAAAATACAGACATTATACATAATATTTTTCCAGTAGATTAATATTTATGAACTTAGATAAATGCTTACAAATCAAAATCTTTTATAGATTTATAAAGATTATCTTATATAGATAATAATAAACATATTGTCCCTTTAAAGAATCTTCTATTTTAATACTTATAAGTTATAAATTTTAAGGGAGCTCTATTAAAACGAATATCTCTCATATTAAATGTAACGCCTACTTTAATTAATCTACATCTATAATTTTTCAGAATATAGAAAGTATAGGCTTGCATTACGCAATTCTTGCTTAAAAATTAAAATGCTTAAGACTTAAACATGTACACAATAATATGCAATTTTAATATTAATACTTTTCTATTTGATAATGTTAAGGTCATCTAAAAAGTTAATAAACTTGCTTTACGTCAATTTTATGCTCTACTTTACGTTAAATTATTTTTTGTAACTTCCACCGTTATTGAATTATTTTGATAAGTTTTTCTCCTCGAGCCCTCGTCGTAGTGGACAGCAATATTACTCTTATAGTTAATTATTTATTATTTATAGAATTTTTACTAAAACATCCTTACAATCTAGGCTTACTTAGCTTTGTTATTTGATCAAACGTTACAAGTAAAAAACAAATAAATATTTTCAAAAAAAAAACCAACTCCTGAAAAAGCGAGCAAGGTCCATAGCGGATGGGCTAACTTCACGTTTTCCGAAAACTTATATAGTTAAATAAATAATTATATATATTTATTATATTATAAGTAACTAAAGCTTTAAAACAAACTTTATCCTTAAATCTGATTCATTTGAAACGCAAGTTACAAAATTTATAAGTTAAAATACAAAACCACCTAACATAATAAACTCTTTCGTCAGGAAATATCAATGTACAAATAGATTTGCTGTAAATGTGGATAAAAATACATATTTATCGTGTTTTCGGTTTTTGTATCTCCGAACATATCCCAAGTATTGATAGTGATCGCTTTCTGATTTTCTATTGCTTTGACATCAAACCCAATATCTAATATGATAATATTGTGGTGTATAAGGAATATTTGGAGGATTAATATATACACGTGAGGCAATGGATTATGCCATATATAGTCAGCTTTATTATATTTTATTGTTGTAATATTTTACTGTTATTTTAGTAGATTTAGTAAACTGATAATTTTGATCAACAAAATACATTATTAAGTCTAAGCATCTTTTTATTTCTCCCTGTTATTGTACCAAGAGTGTTGCATGTGTGGAAGATAATATTTAAAGAACTAGAATATATAACCTAATCTTATAAGGATAAAAATACTTGTTATAATTATCAAACATACAAAATGCACTCTTCAAATAGTCCAATAAAGTAAAAAATACACATTAAGATATTGTAAATGAGTAATAAAGCCTGTTTATTCATTAGTATAGACTCACCTAGCTTCTCTCGGGTTCGTCTATTGGTACCTGTCAAACGCGCGTAGTAGAATAGATGTTAAGTTTTCCGCAATAATCCAATGGTTTGCGTAATTTTCTAAATTATACTTTTCGTAAGAAACTTCTATAATGTATAATTTAGTTAAAAAATAATGAATGAAATCGGTAAAGTCGTTTTTCAAGTTATGGTGTGACCAAGGGATACATTCATTTTTAATTACGTATGTAATTTGTCATGTCATTCATAAATCAAGCCTGAAAATGACATATTTAACAGTCGATTTAGCCCATTTTATACTTATATTTTTAATAATTCAAACAAGAAAATGTTTTTTTAACTTAGGCTTTATTAAGACTATAAAATAAGAGCTTTCAAAATTGTTCCGTTAAAAAATCTTTATTTTTGCTCATAACATTTCTAGTAAGATTAAAAGATTAAAGTCTAATAAAGCAAATTGTCTATATTACAGATAACTAGACACAGTTGAAGGAATGTCGCGGTCGATGTGGTGTGCTGCTATGCGTCGATAGCAAATCTTTATGATTGATGTTATTTGCAGATTCGTTGTCCTGAGCTTTATTCAGGCTTTACCAGTGTTAGAGTCAGCAAATTGCAGTGTTCAGCTTCGGGCGCTTTATTGAAAATTCGATCTATCTGTTACAGAGCTTAACTAGCTTTGCAAATATGTAAACTATGTAGTGGATTGAAGAGCTAAAGTCGTGTGGTTTCAGTTCTGGTTGGAGTCCGTTATCCGGCGTCAGGTTACGGTCATGTCTATAAAAGACGGCGGCGTCTTCTTCACCGTTTCATTCTGTTTGAGACGCCCCGGCTGCGTGCTCCGTGTGCGCGCCCGTCTCACCAACTTAGTGTCGGTCTCGCGAGCTTTGCCTTTCCCTCACTACTGCCAGGCTTAGGCTTTAGTGTTCGCGACTAAGGACAGTTCTATTACGTGTATTTATTTGAACTTGTTCTTGTTATTGGTGTCCGTGACGTTTCAAAAGGTATGTTTTGTGGTTTTACTTCTAGATTTTCTTTACAATACAGTACTCGAATAAAAAAAAATATTAAGGATATAAAAAAAAAGTTATTACAGGGTTTAGATTATATTTATTTTCAATAATAATCTCGTAGCTAGCTAATTACTGTAGACCATTTTAAATTATCCAGTAAACTAAATTTTTAACTGATTTCCAAAAAGGATTGTATGGTTTTATGGTCGTCTGTATATTTTTTTTGCTTTCTAGAATATAATTAATTATTTTTATCATCAGTATTGTAATAGTTAACTTCGATAGATAAAAGCTCTTATGCACTTTTGTTTTATAATTAATCATTATGTCAATTGACTTAATGAAAGTTTTCATACGGTTTTTATTAAAACATTATTTAGAATACAAATGGATAAAGCTCAGTTAAATAATTATGTTAATGTATACGAAATATCGTAGTTTTAAATTCGGCGTAGCATACCTAATAAGTACTTTTAATTTTGATTATTACCACATATGGTTAAAACTAACTGCTGTTCTATAATTTTAAATTGGCCTACGACCGTAAATCCATATTACTTTAGAACATTAACATTACTTCTAAGTACTTCTATAATACCATTACATTAGGTTATAGAAAAGCTGTGCTTTATAAATTGTATTCGCACGGTACAGTCCGTTTTACCCGGATAAGTAAACGTACATTATTGGGACGAAGATGGTAAAATGATTACTGTCATTACCGGAGAATTACGTGACGGGCTCGCCATTACATGCACTCTGGACTGTTACCACGCTATTGTTGATTAGAGTCTTTCCGTAATAATAGTAAATGGCTTTGGACTATTTTTTACTCAAAGAAAGTAAAAGTAATATATGTATTATTTAGTCCAAAAATTATGATTTTTTGCTAAATTAGGTAAGATGATTCAGTACAGTATTCGATGAACAACTTTATCTTTGAAACGTTTTTTTGCTAATGTTCTTTTGCACGAAATTCTTCTGCAAGGAATGTATTTTTATTTTATAGGTTTTTCATTCATAGGTAAGTAGTTAATAGTAATAGACGAAAAAGAAATTAATAACTAGGACCTGTCCTAACCCTGGAACTGGTTTTAAACAAGTAATAAGAACCCGTAGTTAATGTTAAAAATATGGAAGGCTATTGACTTTAATAAGCTTTTGTTATATCTTTGTTAAATTATATACAGTACCTTGTTTTCTACCTACATTTCATTAGATTCAGTTACATTACTTCTTATAATAAAAATATATTTTTTTAAATAACATAATTTATGATCAGTTGTTTACGATTAAGAGTAATTTAATATCTCAGAAAAGTATAATTTACAGGGGATTTTAAGACCACAAGAATAAAATAAAATTTATATATAACATGAATAAAAATATGCATAGAGTCGAATTGGTAAGAGTAATATTTTTTAATTCTAATTTATGGCATGACATATCTATATCATAAACGCTATAAGTATAAGTACAACTTCATTGAGGAGGTCAGAGCTAAATAAAAAATTGCTTGATCTAATAAATTAGTGTGTTAAACAGGTAATCAAAATGAAGTGTTCAATGGCCTAACAGCGAGGCAAAAAACATAAGTCATATACGTGGACACAAAACCATATAACCAGTTAGTTTTTTGCGAACAAGTGCAAGCGACCTTGACCGTATATACGCCCAAATCTTCGATCGGCCCAGTTATGAGTGAATGGTCTACAAATATTAATCTTCTAATACACACACATTCTTTATAGCATCTTCATTGTGAATTTAGTGCTGGCTATTTTATATTATGCAATTTTAATTGAATTCATTGAGATGTTTTTTAATTAAACTATAATTTATACTTCTGAGAACAATAGTTATATGACTTTATAATAATATTGTATCAATGTCCACTTGGATTCGGGATTTCCAATACATTAGTAAAAAGTTCCTCAAACTTAATCTCAAAACTATTTTTTGCATTATCATTACAGTTTTTACAGATAAATATAGGGTGAACAGCACAGAGAAGTACTTTGACGCATATGTATATTAGCGGTCTTAAACCCCACACAGGATATAATGACACACCATTTGTATGTATCCTATAAACCCGACAGATAATATGCGTCAAGCTTTAAGCTTTATTCAGATAAATCCTTGCTTCCTTATTCAACATGGTCACTTGGTATGTTTATTACTTGATTGATGGCTTTTTCTATGGTGCAATTTTCAGCAGCCATATATACGCTACTAGGCACATTGGATGTCATCTGCCACTATAATTTATTGTCCCTTGTTATCGATCTTTGTTCCTCGACTAAGGCGAAATTACCCTTAGGCAGCATTGCGTCCCAGTGTCATTACCTATGATTTAGATGCTTGTATGTCAAATAAATATTTATAGGCTCTTAATTTTTAGAAAACGTGGCCATAGTTCATTGTACGTCAGATTGGATAGAGCAAAGAATATATTAATTGATCAAGACAAAACTGTTTCGATAAATCTTTGCCTTTTTTGAGGTTAAGTAATCTCATGAAAAGAATATTAAGAAAATTACAATTTATTTGAAACCAACACTTCTTTAATACGAACAATAATGGGTCTGCGAAAGAACCGACAAACAACTAAAGAAAATAGCTGTTTAAACTTTTTATATCAGTTTGAATATATATAATAGGGTACTTTCACGTTTATTCATTACATTAGTAGGTCGCGTGGAGATGCGGGACACTGTAGCCAATCCATTAAACTATACAATACTAAATGTTTCTTCTAGCTACGTGATCCCAAACGTCAGTGAAAGTTATATTTCTGTCGTTTTGTCAAATATAACTGTCGTTACAATCATGAGGCAGTCACATCTACTAAACGAAATAAAAAAATACAGTTAAAAGTTTAGAACAGAAATCAAATTAGACTCAGCAATTTATAATTCACAACTAATGCAGCGTGAAAACGCAATGTTATCTATATTGTATCTGAAGAAATTATTTAACGAGATCTTTTCGTGTTATTGTGTGGTTAATGGAGATGATTCAGTGGTTCATGACATTTAACCTTTAAGCCCTTAACAAATTTATATGATGTATTTCTATATTTCTAGTAGAGACTGACCGTGCGCGTCGTCACGAACGCGCCGGCCCACGCGCACGAGACGCGACTCGCGAGGTATTGTATCGCGCAAACCAAAAGAGCGGAATTCTAAAAATTTTTGTCTAACTGTTCTTCATTGGACATGCGGACGTGAAATAACATTAGCAATGGATTTACCGTATGTAATTTTTGACGCAGGTTCCAATATCTAATTTTAACTTAAAACAAAAATATATAAAAACCTATATAAAATATTAGTTAACTATAAAAAATTATCACAGAAAAGAATATAAAGGAAAGATAAGGTGGAGTTATGTACTTTAAGTGATTATCAAATGAACCAGAAGTAGTTTTATTTCATAAAATATGCAATTCAATTATTTTATTACATAATACAGTCCTCTTGCTGATCCGAATGGTTCAAAATTACAGTCATTTTGTTCTTCTTCTTACATTATGTGGCTTAATATAGGCTTAATATTCCTAGACTAGACATATTTATACTCAGATTTTTCTTGTGTTCATGCTTTGAAAATGGAGAAGAGTAATTTCATTTCATGATATGGTGATTTGATTATGTTTAAAGTACCCAAGCAATCTTAGGTCGTGTTGCTATTAAGTTTATTGAAGTTAGCTTTTCTGTTTATAAATTTTATGACTACACATTATTATTAAAATTATCAATTGACATATATTAATATAAATATTTAGAGAAAGTAGTTTGTATTTAGTTATTACTCATCTTACTCGTTTTTATTTTATTAAAAAAATATCATTAAATGGTTTAATGTTAAAAGTCGGAAATGAGTGTAACAGAAATATGAATAGAAGACATTTGATGCTTAGGTAATATATATTAATCTTTATTTATTACAACGCAGATGTACATAGAATTAGTGTCTCAAAGATTTCTTATAGGTTATATACCTACCTATAATTTATTGACACGATGATGGCATCAGAAAGTTATTTCTGACGAGACGGTTTTTTTTCATTTTTCTTATTTTTGTAATGCTGCGGTCAGTATCAGTAGTACAAATGCATATTAGATTTATAATGAAGATAGTTATGAGTAAAAAAATTTTATGTAGCGTGCAAGAGACACGTAGATCTCTTGTTTTTATGTTCCGCAGTATGGTATTTATAAGTATTGCGATCTGGACAATCGAGATGGACTATATCTAAACGTACATTGTACGTGTGACTTTAGTAGATTTTTTTTTATTTTTAAGATTAGATTTAGGAGAATAAATAGTTAAGTTTATATTTACATTTTGGTTATTTTGTGTAGGTATTGAAAAAATAGAAGTTCACTACATTATTAGTTAGTTTTCCTTAATTTTTTGCAAGATTATAGTGTTTAAAACGAGTGACTTACGGAATAGCGAAGGTTGTGGGTCGAGCTGGCACTGTCGGAGGGAGGGCACTGGGTCGAGGGAAAGTAGTGGGGACGTACGGTGCATACCACAATTACATCCGCGCGTTATGTTGTATTCAGATTAAGGCCGCTCTCCAATGACACGGTGCAACAAGATTTAAATAGTGCTACTGCATAGGTCTGAGAATTTTGTCTCTTTTCTATGAAATTAAAATATTCTGTTCAAAAAGGCTCATCCCTATATACGTTTTAATATAGATTTCACTGAGAATGTGATGTTTACCCACAATAAAAAGTATCCTATATGTTAACCCGGATTACCAACACATGCCAAATTTCACACAGTCACAGACAGATAGACAGACAGGCAAACAGACAAAAACTCTAAAAATGTTGATTCGGCTTCTATCCATAATAATGACTAAGTACTTCAATAAGATTTTCCAAAAAACATTCAGGGTACCGATTCAACTGAGAATTTTATTAAAATTGTATGGGTAACACCATTATTCAAGCTTTCCATGACATTAATTTATTTTTATATAATTTAGTACCTTTATAATTTCATAAATTTAGTTTTATATATAGTTGCAAAAAACTTTAGATTCTATTTATCTAAAGGAGCTTTTTGCAAATCTATCTTAACAGCGTAATGACAGAATGGCTATTACTAAATAAGACAAGTTAACATGTTCATAAAATGATGAATAGGTGTGTCAAACAATAACATCGGAATGCTCACAATAGTCTACGATGTAGACCGCTCTCACCTGAAAGGCCTAAGCAATCATAGGTATAGAGAATAATAGACTTACTACACAGTTGTAAGCCCACTTTCCAGAAGAAATTATAGGTTGTTCGGACTTATGTGAACTTAAGATTTTGTATTTATATATTTAATACAATTAATATTATATGTATAAATGTATAAACAATTTAATAATAAGTGAAACATATTAGGAAAATATAATATATAGTATATCCATCACAGCACAGAACAAGTCTTTTAAGTAATTGCTTATTTTATTGGAAGTATAAAGTTTATTTAAGGTACATACTCTCTAAAGATATCGCAGATAGGATTACTCACAATTTTCTCACTAGCGCTTTAATTCGCACGTTTTTATACTGATAAGATTGTATCAGATTCCAAAGCAATTTATTATTATAGATGGGATGCTTCCGAGTAGCTTAAAGGTGTAAAGTTCTTTGTATTTTATTTTTGTACGTAAGGCAATTTCATAATAGTTTATATTTAAGGTGAAGTAGTCAAATGAACACATGAGCAAAAATAAGTAGTAAATATAAAATAAACTTAGAATATGAACTAAATAAATAAAAAAAATTTGAAATCTGAAAATGTTTACTAAAGACTTGAAATATATAATAAACGTATTGTAGTTTTTTTAATAATTTAATGTTTATAATAAATATGTATGTATATTTATTTCAATATTATTTATTTTCTGTAATAGAAAATAGAAAATTGGTATTTTATAAGTAAAGCCAGCGTGCTAAGTAAGGAAGTGTGACGCTACGGTTGCATAGCAGGCAGTGATGCGTAGCAAGGCCTGAGAAAAGTATCTTTAGTATAACTATTAGAATATAGCTTCTATGTAGAAAGTTATAAGGGCTCAGTGATTAAGTAGGCAGCGCCCTCTGCACCTAGGTCTGGCCAGTTTGTAGGTAGAGCATGACCAGTTGACCGCCCTCACTATTACTGCCTTATAGGAAATCTTAATTATACTGTACACAAACAATCTATTAGTTACATGGTTTTTGCTTTGCTTTTTTTAATCGAATATTAAATCGTTCTGATTATAAATAGTTGAACAAAAACTGTGTTTAACAAATTACATGTTTTTACAGGGCTCATATTTTATACTACCTTCCAATACAAATCTAACAAAGCAATACATTTTGCCCAAGATGTAAATTATGTTGCATATTATAATTGCTGTCAGTTCTTATCCACCTGTGCGTGAGCAGAAGATAAAATACATACATACATATTTATGTACTCCTTTTGGTACTAAAGTTTTGAAGTAATTATAACACTTTTTTAGTTTTACGAAAATTTTAACATTAAAATTTACATCTTTGCAGTTTTTTTCGTTGATCTAACTTCCTTTTATTAGTTAAAAGTAAAAAAGCACGAAATAATTGTTGAATTAATTATCAATAACCTGTACTCGACTGAATTGAAGAGCTAGCGAAGCTCTAAATCGGCCAATTATTTTATCGGGATACAATTTAAAACTCATTATAAAATATCAAGAACATCTGAGTATCGGTGATTAACTTTGACAATTAATAAAAGAAAGAATATTGAAATATAAAATTCCTTATGGAATGCATACGGCCCTAGAACGGGTTTGATCAGAACGTATGTATATATATCAACAAATAATTCTCACTGAATGAACACAGATATAATAGATATTTTTTTCTTTTATGCCAACATTTCTTCCTTGTAATATGAGACGATGCGGTTGAGATAGATCGCGTTTAGTTTTTATGTTTATGAGAACATTGGACTGCACTTACACGTCTTATAAATGCCATAACTAATATTTTATTACGAATACATTATTAAGATAAAAATTTTCTAACACCTATTCTTTTTATTAGTGTTGCATATAGTTAATCATTAGGAGTATAATTTTCTCATGGTTAATTAAAAATTATTATGATTTTATAAACATAATATACCTATATGAAGATTGATAAGTCTCATCTGTTAGCTTAAGATGTTATGATGATGGTGATTATAGATAATACTAAAATTTGCCACTTTACCGAAAGAAAGTTCTCGCTTTCGCTACAGCAATTTATATTTAATCAAAGTCATTTATCATAAGATTAATAATAACAGTCAACTCTTTTCGATTTTCATGTGGACACAAATAATGACTTAACGAATAACGAGAAGAAATTATAATCGATTTTACAGTGACTTATTAGCATAAATTATTCAAGTTCAACACTAAATTCATCACGTCCTAAGATCTATTATAAAAGGAACGGCTTCTAATAGTTCTATGACATAGTGCAAGTAGCGACGTGAGCGGGGTGTTAGTTACGCGGTGTCAATGACCTCAAGGATGTTTCCGCTCCTGATTGATACGATTGTTGAGTAGCCTCGACTGATATAATTACACTTTACAAAAAGTAATCCAGTTAAGGGATATTTAATATTTTATCAGTAAGATTTAAAGATAATGGTTTGTTGAAAAATATATTAGTTTAAGTAAGAGGTATGGAAAACGATGTTAAAAAAAGGATAATTTTATACCTATAGAATAATAATTTATGTATAATATATATAAGTAACCTATACTTAATCATTAGTGAGACTTAGAGGTAGGCCATTATCATTTTGTTCATAAACTTAGGCTCTGAGAAAAGCAATGACTATATAGGAAAGGGGCAATAAAAAGCTTTGAGTCATGTTCTTCAACATTAACCATACGAGTTTCTATTAAAACTTTCCAGAATCCCCCATGATTAGTATAACTTTAATGTTTAATAATTCAAATTTAAATTTATTTGAAATATTCAACCTATTTACTCTTATTTAACAAATTTTTTCTTTTTCGAAATGAATCAAAAATGTAAAAAAGTCAGTGTAACTTTCTAGCGCATAAACTATCGCAATATAAATCTATGGCGGTTAATCCTGGACATAAATTATTTTATTTCAAATTTCACTCAAATCCCTTAAACCGAATCTGATTAGTTATTCCCTCAGTTTTGTGTTTATAATATTAGTAAAATAATAATTTAAAATATTTCTGATAATAGAGTGGCTAGATTGATAATATTGAATAACTAAGCTCATTTTCAATTTTTCTGTACAAAAGACATCAACGACATATCACTATTTTAATCATCATCAACATTATATAATAACGAAGATGTTTAAGATTGTTGTGTGTGTAAGGATCCATTAAAATTTTTATTTTTATAATGACTTTTAATTTTATACTCTATAAAAACTAATTCATTGGGTGTATTGCCAATTATATAAGACATGGCTGTTACACCGAGAGGAGAAATATAATTAGATGACAATAGTTCAGAGATGAGGCTACGATAAAACCGTAATCGTTTTAACTTTTTATCTGGCTTGTGGATAGTCTACTAATTTGTAATTACAGGCGTTAAATAGACTACAGCGTGTCGTGATGACGACGTTTCGCAAGAATTCTAACGGTTAATATGAAAATTTTGAATATGTGATCCTTATATCTAGTACATCTTGATAAAAATGAACTTTTACGTAAAGATTAAGTTTTTATTTAATGTGAATGAATGTTTGAAAAAAATCGAAAATAAGATTTATTAAATAACATAGTTGTCATTCAATTAAAATATTTTATATGTAGCTATGTCATGTAAATATATAAATATAGGTTCATTTATAATAAAGGTTCAGTAACAAAAACTTCAAAATTTCACTTTTTAAGATTAAGATAAATTACTTACATTACTAAAGAATCGAGGACAGCGAATTAATTCTGGGAAAACTTTACTATGTCGTTAATTTCAGATATTTTCTCCACTTTTAGTGGGACATTTGACTGACGGTGACACTCACTTTTAAGCAGGTTATGAGCAATCTGTTTAATACTGTAATTTATGGCACAAATAAAAGTAAAAGGTAGACATATAACAATAAATTTGACATTTACTGTTTTTCATGGCCCTCGTGGTGCATTGGGTTATGTGCTGATATTTTATATATGTGTATATTATATGTCATTATTATTAGGTGACATAATAGACGTTAGTCTCGAACTAGCTCGAACCCGCGACCGCGGGCATAGCTCAAGTATCACTACAAAGTCAAATGCGTCGTCGCCCCATACGAGTAAGTCCATCACGTAGGAAAAAACCTGAATATTTCAAACTATTCCTCAACAATACGACCGATTTAAAAAAGATATTACAATCTGCATCAAAGATATGTTAATTACGATCGTAAGTTGTGTTTAATTGTGCAATAATTGCTGCGGCTCATATAAGATCTCATTTATTAGCTTCATTCCCATGCATTTATAATAAAAATGCATTAGTGTACACATTTTCTTTAGTATTGGTTCGAGAATGTTATACAATCGAAGGTTAATTAACTGTTTTTTATTATAATCAAGAAATTTACCCTTTTAGAAAAATGTTTATCTTCTAGAATGAAATACTCTTCGAATGTATATGTATTTATATGATATATACCCATAAACAGAATTATTATATTTATGAAAATAACATTGTTAATTCCTATACTTCAATTTAAAAATAAATTTACTATTTTAGTTTATAAATGTTATTTCATAACATGTAGTTTAATGTAAGCACATAAGTATTCTAAATTATCAATCCTCAAGCTAAATTTTTAGGGATAGTCTAGTCTATTTTTATTTTCTATAGTTCAACAAACGATTATGTTCACGATAAACCATCACTCACCTGACTAGTGGTTAAAGCTGATACGTAATTGATGTAATGAAAACAGGTTTGATTCTTAAGTCACAATCGGAAGATGTCAGCGTCTTATTATAGGCGTAGATGGATTGACTGAAGTTATTGCAATATTAATATTATTAAAAAAAAGAATTTTATTAAGTATATCATATAAATTGTGTTCTATGTAAAATGTATTTTAGTAGAATTTTTTTTTTGGTATTTTTCCTACTGATCTCAGTAAAACTTTTTATTTAATATCTAATTCTACGGCATCCGCCATCAGGCGGCGCATAGTCCGCCATCTTTGGTAGTCCGTCCGCCTTGTTAGATTTAGAGTGACATCAATTAGCTAACTATGCATTGTCTTCTAAACTAAACGTGTGAAGTTTCAGTTCAATGCTAGTAAGTCATTTCTTTGCTCAACCTCTACGTCAATGACAAATCTCTAGGTTTCTAATTGTAATGATTTTAGCCTCAAAAAAACTAAATTACATAAATTGCGTATATGTTAAATTTTATAACTATAAACTATGCGAAGTTATTGAAGTGAAACTTCTTTAGAATCGGTGTGATTTCAAACTCGATGCAAAGAAAAAATAAGTCCATAGTACCAGGCACTCAGAGACGGGGAAGAGTTAGCCTTAGTTAGATCTCGCTCACCGCGAGTCAGTGACATTTCTAACTCTGTCTAACTACAGAGTACGACCTTCGCGCCATTTCGCTCTCTTAACGAGCTTAGACGGGGTTATTTAGTATAAATATAAACGAGATTTAAAAATTAGTTTGCCAAAGAAGTTTTACTTCTGACATGTGTACTTTGCACACACGCACTTTTTATTTTTTTTTATTTCTCGTTTATTTTAGGATTGAGTACATTACAACAAATTAAGCTTACCAACATATTTATTATATTAGAAGTAGTGAGTTTTTTATATTTATTAATATGAAGGCCTTAACTAACGATATTTTAAAATTAACAATTAATTGACTAGTTCACACCTTGTTACCTCTATTCTCTTTATAGATGAAACAATAGCAGCGTTATTACTGTGATAGAGAAAGATAAAAATGATTCATTGAGAAAAACACGCGTCTCATGCAAACATTGTCTCATAATATTTTTTTATTTCCATAGGGCATAGCTCCATAATGAATGGTAGGTTTTGCTAAGAAATCATCATGTGATCATTTCTATAATGTTTTGCGTCAGTTGTTATAATCAAATAGTTTTAATTATAATTCAAATCCTATGACATAAATAAGCCCATAGTGCTTTTTGTTCAGTATTATTCGATATTTGTCGGCGTCACGTTTTCGTTTCACAATTTGTAAATTGTAAACATGAATAATGAATATTTATGGAATAAATATAAAAATCACTCTTATAGCGTAAATTTCCACTTCGACCATATTTTTTTACATTTACTGCTAAGTTTTGTGGTTTTTGGTGGCCTAGTTATCATAGGTAGACTTTAAATTACCTTAAACGGTTTGTGTTCTTTCGGAGTTTTGTTGATAATTTAGTCTAAAGTCCGTTATATTCGTGGTTTAGTCACTAGTGAGTAGGTGCAATTTACTTCAAATGTATATTTTTTGTGTAGGTGTTAGTTCCAAATTAACATATATAGCGCTTACAAATTGCCATACATATAATGAAGATTTAATTTATGTTACCTTTATACGGAACACATAAGCCTTGATCTAAATTGCCTTGTGTATTGTGTTTGCCTTTAAGTTTTTCCTATTTACTCAGCTTGTTTGCTCTACAATATACAACTAGAAAGGTTAATAACCTAGTTTTCTTTTCTCATGTATTGTTTGTCTTTCATACTACAATCTATTCTCATAGCGGGCTTTGCATAACATCCGTTACGTTATGAAAACATATAAAGATTAAACTTTTATATTATTATTAATCCATATTCTTTGAGAAATATAAGCTTATTTACTCTATCTATTTTCTAAGTCTCTATATACGATAGATTAGTCAGGAGAGTCGCGGGAGTCTAAGGAAGAGCGGAATGTGCGCGCAAGGTCATTGCGCCCTGCGCGGTCATGCACGTACCCCTCCCGACGGCATCCCCCGCACTCCTCCGCCACCGCTCATCCCCGCACTACCACATTGTCTAGCGCGATCAGCTGCGGGATAAAAGCCAACGAGCGAAAAGCCGATAGGAAACGTTTCAATGCAAAATATCTTTTTATTTTCCCCATCACGACCGCCGCCGGTGATTATGTTCCTCGCTCTAATCTCATTTTCTAAGCTTCGAAGCAAAAAGGCCGGGTCCTTGATTTATTTACAATGCTTGCTCTAACGAGCGCTTATACTGAGCCTTATGCGTCGGACGCACTTTATGTTCAGTGCCATTAACCACTAAAGATTAATAGGTGGACATTATGCTCTACTAAGATTTTGTAGGACTTTCACAATTAACCGTTAAACCCTATAGTAACAAAATATTAAATGAATCTCGAAATTTTCACAAAATATAAGCGATTTGCATATATTCTCTTTTCTTAAAGTTAAGACACATAAAAACAAGTTTTTTCTCATTCATTAGCACCGTTACATTATTTTATTATTAAATCTAATGACACATTTCCATATACGAGTATATTCAAACAAATATCGTAATTTAGCTATGCATATAATTTGATTATTGACCCTGTTAGTTGTTAATAAATGGTTATATTTCAATGATGTATTTAAACATTGATGTAGATCTTTAAAACTTTCAATTAATGAGGTGTTAAGCGGCCGGCAGCGGCACGCACGCCGGACAGCCAGCGATGTCAAGTCATTATTTGCTCGAACATCTCGGCGCCAGAGGAACGTAGCAAATAAATAACACAGACGTTCTCATGTTACCATGCAGTACTCACACGGTCCATTGAGACTATACTGGGGTACTTCATAGAAGGCTTAACTTATATTAGATTATTATTGAAACTATATACTTTCAATTTTAAAGTTCTTCATTTATTTTTAATCCTAATAGAAATCGTTAATCATGTGAAAATTTCATGTAATCTCGAAGTTTTTCTCTTTCATCAAGAGGCCTCTTTGATAGCGATATCCGACACCATGATTAAGCTTATCCAGACCGTGTCAAGCGTCTAACTGAATGGCTAATACAAAGTCAGAGACACGGAACTCGCGTCTTTTCATATAAATTAACTTGTGTTCAAAAATGTACATGTCCGACGTTTATATACAACTATGCGAAATTAAACTGCACATTGAACCGGGAGAAAGTAGAACTTTATTGACTTTTGCGCCAGAGAAAAGCAAACATGCTCTACTTTTAATTTAAAACGTATACGGTTTAAATAGAGTATGATTGCTCAATCTTTTGTTGTAACAGTTGAAAAATTTTACTGTGCATATTGTATAGGTGAAAGTTTCTAACAATCGAAAATTGATCAATGATTAAATACTCCTAAACGTAAAATAATTAATTTATGTGAAAGTTTGATTATAAATATCACGTTGTCTCCTATTTTTCAGAACTAACAACAATTTAAAATTAGGATACAGTATGTTTTCAGTTTTTTTAATATATTTTTATTTGTTGCAGATTTACTGAGGGTTGTCCATCCTTTGATATTGGTATACATATTTACGTAAGTATGATACAAGTTATTCATAATAAAGTTTTAAGCTAAATTACTAAATGATAATAATTTGTATTAGTTGTATAAAGTATTTGACAATAATATCAAAATGGCATTTAAACAGTAAAATAGTTGTTCTTCTAAGTTGTTTAGATTATTTTTACTATAATTTTTTAACTTTCGACCTCTTAAAGTACTTATAGTTCGCGTGCGTGACAGTAATCCTCGTTTCTGAACGACGATGAACTTTGGCCTTGCTAGCTTTGCGAGTTTAGATATTCGCTTTATGGCTCGACCAGTCGACTGTCCAGACGTAAAGATCATAAGACATATTGTGTGCTATATTTCTATGTGTTTTAAAGTCACGTAGAATTATAATAAAATTTTCTAATATATCCAACAGATGTGGATGTACCTATATTATGTGAATATACATACTAATATGTAAGTATGTACATACATTAACAGTTTCAGATAAATAAATTTTATAATGTCAAAATAACAGATTTAACTAAATGCATGAAATTTTTATACGAAACTTTTAAAAAGACACACTTTTTAAATTTTTTGTCTGTCTATTTTTTCCGGCTACTACTGAAGTATGAAAATAAAAATTTTACAAATTAATTTGAAATTCTTAAGTTATACAGTATTTTATTATATTATTAATGAATAATATTTTTGTAGAATCTAGAGAATAATATACTAAGACTTGTAGATGATAGATCTTGAAATGATTTATAACTAGTCATAGCTATTACTTGCAATGCTACGTGGGCGGCACATGGCTTCCATCATGATTAATCGTACTTGAATTTGCACTTGCAACCAATTGTTAATTACGATTGATATTTGATTTGATGTGTAATAGTAGTAGAATTGCAAATTATCTAATCTAATATGTAAAAATCTCGTGTCACAGTGTTTGTTACCGAGCTCCTTCGAAACGGCTTGACTGATTTTTATGTACCTATATTGGTAGGTCTGAGAATAGGTCGTAGGCTATTTTTAATTTCACTCTCTAGATATATATATAACCCTAAATTTTCATCCTTCTACCACCAATCCCTATTTTTTAAATGTGAATAAAAATCGAGCGGGCCGCCGAATTGCTAGTTTTATATAAAAAAACTTGATTTAAATTTTTACTGAACAATACGGCGCAATATTTTACTGTTATCTATGAACAGTACAGCTACCGTAATAATTTTGGTTTTGTAATTATTACACTGATTTTATCTCCTGCATTGTAATGATTTCTCACGCGTTTTAATAACGCACGAATTACAGCATCTTTTGTAGGAATACATTTTATTTACTTATATTTTGTTACAAAAATATGTTAAGACGCTGTTTAATTTAAATATATTTTGATGCATTTAAAAATTAATGTTTATTTATTTAACTAGCCTATGTACTCTGTGTACTATTTTGTTCACGATTTCATGGGCTTTACTACTGATACTTTTTCTAAAGTAAAATTACTTAGACTAAGTCACTTCTTGTAAAATCAGCTACCTGCCAGTGTCACGTCAAAATCGGTTCAGCCGTTTCGGAGATTATCCGGAACAAACATATTTATAGATACACCATTTTAACATTGTTTATTTTTTTACAGTATACATTCATATTACTATATTCAAAAGCTCTGATTTTGGCATATGAAACATACATCTATTTTATTTCTCTACACAGATAAGGTTTTATTTAAATTTCTCCACTTTGAGATATTTACGAGTATAAGTTAACTCATTGGATTGTTATTTTAAGGCACTCTTCGTCTTTTGAATTAATTAAACCCTTACTGAAACAATTTATTTCCTAGAAAGCTTTATTTAGAGTTTCATCGCAACGGATTTCCAATTAAGGCGAATCTACTTTAACGTTCATCTCTAATTACTAAGAGCTAATCAGCATTTTAATGTTTCTTCGGCTTGAGTATAATATATGCTATTGGAGATATGCTTTTTATTATAGCGGAGTCGAAATATTCACACACCTAATAAATAATAAATAAATAAGATCCATAAATGAGGTCGTAAAACACTTTCTACGCCCGCGAGAAATCCCTAACCCATTTATAAATGTCAGCACTATCGGTACCTAGACTTTTAGCCACGTGAACTTCAGACAGCAACAAGGTAAAGCCTCTGCATTCCAGTCCGGACCACAAGATAAACACGCGAGCTCATTGTACAAAACAAATACGTCGTTTAGACCAATACAATGTAAAAACAGGCTCTAAATAAACCGCCTACAGCCTTACTTTCGCAAGTTGATCGTGTGCATGTTAAGTTCTTTTGCTTACTTTATTGACAATAAATTGGTCGTAATAGTTATTGTCTAACTAAAACAGTAATTATAAGGTTACAGGATAAATTTATAAATTATATACATACTTAATATTTTTTAACACAATAACATATATTATATAAAATATATTAGATTGTAATAATATCTTAGAGGCTTTGAAACTAAGACACACAAATAATGAATTCTTTAAAGGATTTAAAAGTACATTCTAGAACAAAATAGGAAATTATTATTATAATTTTCTACAATACTTTAAAGGAAGTAAAAGGACTTTTCATATAAGGCACGGTTAGTCACACGCTTTAAAGAAATGTCCTAGTTATCATATATAATTGGGTCAGACAACAACCTGCCTCACACACATTGTCTCGCGGTAACAGTACCGTTAACATTCAGCGCATTGTAGACGCTACTAGTGATTGTAAGGTGGATTAACCAAATTTATGAGGTGTATTGTCGGTATTGAGATACCATCTATAGATAGAATCTTTAAGCAAATTCTCTAGAAAAAATAAATATTTTATATTAAAGAATTAGGACTCATCGTGACTCATTTCTTTGTAAATTGGTCATTTACAAGTTTATCTAATTGCACCTTGACCTCGGCAAACATTAAAGCGTTAGAGTTAGCAATATACTATCATCCAAAGGTGCAATTTTAACAAAGCCGCCATGAAAGCGCCGTCTTTGTATTTAAAGCGAGAATTTTCAATAGCTGACATACATTAGAATATTCATTACAACTGTACGTGTTTGTTATTTGAATGTAACCAGAGAATGTATGGCGAAAATAGAAACATGTTGCGAAGGTTGTTATTGCATTTTTATTTTAGAGAGAGGATTACTCCCCTTTTTACTTTAACTTTAAAACTAGATTTTGTTTACAAAATATTACAATTTGTAAATATTTGTTTTATCATACAACTTAGTTTATGACTTAAAATAGATAAGTTCTATCGATAAATACTGATAATATACCTAGTTGATATAATATACTATAAAAGCTAGGCAAAAAGCTCCTCAAAGCTTCTCAAAAAATAAGAAAACTAAATATAAAAAATAAGAAAACTAAATATAAAAAATAAGAGCTAAAACAAAAAAGGTAATGAATGAAAATAATATTTAAGGATAGATAATCCCAATATAATTGAATGGCCGTGACCGCTACCGTTCTGTGTGCCACTGACCGGCGGCCGACACACGGCCATTGTGCGCACCCACGACTGACGGTCACGGCCGGTAATTGGGGAGTGACTGTCTATCTATAAAAATGTCATAAATAAATAAATAGGCTACGATCTGATATAAATAATATTAATATTAGAATTTAAATTTTCATAAATCGAAGCAATACATTATCTTTATATATAAAATAATTAAAACATTGTATAAAGGTTAATTGTAGGCGTTAAAAAGTAGATATCGAAATACTAGCCAGTAATTTTGAATACTGCTCATAGGATATAAGAGTAAGTGTCTATTCTATTGTACGAATAACAAAGAAACTCGATTAATGGTTAATTGTAGTTAAACGCATCTGACCTTTTCTTTTTCAAATTATTTTGTTCCAATCGTATAATTTCAAGCAACAATGAAAGCTTAACGTTGATCACAGAAAATTGAAGTACAAGTTTGTGTCTCACAAAAAAGCTATCACTGATTCGATACGCAGGAAATATTTAGTAATGACAGCAACGTTTTCCAAATAACTCCAAAGTTGGTTTTACCGTTAAATTGAGTAATTTGAAAGCGCATCTATACGGTGGTTGCATATACGTTACGGTTACTCTGTGTTTGTAAGGTACGTCATGACATAACTGTTACAATAACTATTCGTTTAAATGACAAATTTAATCAAAGTCAATGGGATAAATATTTTATGATTTATTTTTAATGGCGAAATAAGAAATTTTAATTTATTATTATTTATTAGACGTTATAGATACTTTGTCTACACAAATTGGGATGAAAATCTAAACAATCTTCCCATTTGAAAATGGTACTTTCTACTTTGGTATGGTAAGTGCTACCACATAACGATGACTGTCACTTACATAGACCATTGTGGTTTTACTACTATGACCATTAATGATTGCGTGCAATATAACTGTTACTATCACTATGTGTATTATGCGAGACAAGTCACACTTGTTAATTGCATTTTAACATTACGGCGGTGACACGCCCTGGTTCACTCTTGGCTTAACGGTTTATGAATCTGTTATAGTAATTTATTTCGTAATATACTTTATTTTGCATTGTTTACTTTAAAAGACTTCGGAAGTGTTACAATAATCACTTTGTACTGGTTTAGACGTTAAATAAAATGTCACACATGGGCTGATGCTGATGAGCATGATGAACATACGTGTATTGAGCTTACGATTAACAATAATAAAATTCATTGGCATTATTGTAAGAGTAATTTTTTATGGGCAACCAGGATTAAAGTTTATTAAACTGACAACAAAAGAGCAGAGATTTTTAATAGTACATACGTATAAAATTCTACATATTTCAAAGATACCTAGAATTCAGATTTAATATTATGAGTCTTTTTTATTAATGTATGATCCATTGATAGCGTAATCGAATCCATGAACTTTTATGTGGCAGTAAAAGTTGGATTAAGCAAAACAAGAAATTATAATAAAGGTTATATGTTAGGTCTAAAAATATTTCGAAAAAAATCTACTAAGCACTTTCATGTGCGTTAGGTTTCATAAAAAACATAAGCGTTATCGAGGACATCTTGTTTGATTTCATAGACATATTTTAAATTAAAGATAATTCTGATAGAAATAATATTAAAACGTATGAAAAAGTGGGTACCTAAAAATATGTTCCTGTAGGGAAACCTACTTGTATTGAAATGGTTTAATTTAAGTAAATATCTTTTATTTCTAATATTATGTTAACATTATTGTTTGTTTTTCTTTCATAAAGTGACTAGAAAGCTTTTTGAAATAATTTTCACTTGCATAGAGGTAGTTGCACAGAATAGTTTGCGAGGTCTTATAAGATATTAGTATATTATAAAAGTTTTAAAAATTAAATTTGGATTGAATAGTAGACCTCGTACAGTACAATGTAAAACAGAAAGTCATACTAAAATGTTTGTAACACTTTCGAATCCAAAAACAACAATACCAGATAGTGTGATGATTTGGATCAAAGGTTCCAATGGTAGAATATTGCGGTTAACTTACAAAGTGTTCACATAGTGAGGAATAACTGTATCGATATCTTTCTAACTAATATATCCTTTGAATATAAGATTTTCTTTTTTTAATAAACTTTTTTTGGTATAGTAATATTAGCTTTAAATTTCACTGTAACATAGACTTGCCATTTTCTTAAGGATTGAAAATGTGCGAAATTATTAATACTAATAAAAATTTTATTCAAATTGGCTCTTAATAAATCATAAATTTATTTAAAGCTTTTCCTGGATTCCTATAATTATTGTCAAAACTGCTATAAGGAAAAAGAGAACTAGTAAATAAACTTTGTACTTCATATAAAGATTTGAACTTTATGTATACTTATACGTACATATATTTTTTTGGGACGTATAAGTGACTTCAAATTATTATCATTACCGCGAAACCGTTGGATTGTTTGTGGTTCGTTAGAGTCGAGCTTACTGCATTTCGCGGTCTCTTCCCCTTCATTTTAAAGCGCCCAGTGTATACTTACGTACAAAATTGATGGATTTAAATCATTATACAATTATTAATATGCTAGTATATATTAAAGATTATTAATATTTTTTTAAAAGCATGATGGTAAATTAAATTATTTCTTATACATTGTATGAAGGCTTTGCCGTCTTTTTTTAGACTTTTTTTACACTACAGCGTTTTCGCAGTATTATACGTTAGTATATATAGTAATTCAAATAAAACCTAGTGACAAATATCACAACCTTACAGATAGTATCGATTTTGAAATCGAATTCCTTTTAGATTAAGTCATATTGTGAAGCTCGTATAACCAAGAAGACTACTATAATTCAAGAAAACGCTTGCGAATAGCGGTTATTTTACAAGCAATTAGACATTTAACAAGATAATACGATTATATAGATACATTTAAATTGCTAATACTTAATTAAAGTTGCAATCTCTATCTTTTCTGTTTATTGAAGATGTTAAATCAGGCAGAAAATTGTAAGAGCAATCGAAAGTTGTTCAACTCATTAAACATGTATAAGAATTATTTCAGATGTGCACGATGTAAAGAATACAACAGTCGCCTTACTTTCACGTTTCCGGATGATCATTTGTCAGTTCATAAAAAGCCTAGTGAAAGCGATATAGCAATGCAAAAAATAATGAAAATTTGTGTCACTGCCTTCCTTGCAACTTGTGTATCTTGACCTGCATCTAAATCGAGATAACCATAATATACTTAAAAATTAATTTTTATATGGTATCTTAATAACCTGCTCAGATAAAAATCTTTTTATTAGTTTCGACAAAAGTAGTGAAGGCAATAATATACATTTCATTTATATACCTAAAAGGCAATGTCAAGTTGATGACCGACTTTCGATTTTATTTATTCATTGTCTATTATAGAGTTGTGCTTTTATATGAATACAAATACAATATACATACCCAACGCGCCATTCTAAATAAGGCTAAACTAGTACTTGTGTTCCTACGTACATTCATTAATAACTTAAAGTAGAAGAGAGTAAATATTGTGTATGTCGGGATATTTTACCGATTCTAGAATAAATTTAATACTTTAGGAATAAAAATAGAATATAAGATATATTAGAAGTTTTCATGAAATGATGATAATTGTTTTTTTCTTTTTATAGGTGACGGCATCATGAGGAACAAATTCTTAAACTGTACGTCGCTCGCCTTACTCTTGCTACAGTCATCATTTGTTCTCAGTAAGTATTTTCACGTTATTTTGATATTTATTAGTTGACTTCGGCTTCAAATTGTTTATTTTTAATTTTGAAACTACATTTGTATACTTGTCACACAAGCTACACACTATATCTATATGACGTTGAAAATCCTAATTTTTTTCGTAGCGATAATACCAATGCCATCACAGAAAAAAATATGTAGGTTGTACTGAATCTATTAGTTTTTTTTAGAATACCATAATAGCATTTTTCAATTAAAATGCAAATCAGTTACACAAATTACATCATTCATTAATCCTATGAATGGGTCTCTAAAGAAACGATAGATTAAATATTACCGTTTTGTACACATTACAATAGGAGAGAATATAATGTATACCAGTCACTTAACACACAATACATGGGAGAGCAAATGGCAGGAGCTATTTGCTAGCACTTCATTGTAAATGTGTGGAACGTAATTGCTTAGACAATCCTATTGCACTCGAATCGGTGCTAGGCTTGTATTCCCAGAGAAACTTCCGTACGTAGCCGTTATTTGCTCTTGATCATGTATGATTTAATAATGAACTATAAATGTTGAATTCCAAGCAGCTCATACAATAACAAGAGATTTATTAAGGCTTTAAGCTACTGGAGCTTCTAAGATTGTTACTAAAATTTCCATTACTCAAGTTTTTTTGTGGATTTTCTTGCTTATGTACGGCTATTTTTGTAATGTAATGAGTATCCAAAAAATGTAAGTCTAGGTTCTAGGTATTTTGGTGTTAAGCCTTATATAAATTATTTTTTTTTACTTCTAATTAACTTTTGTTTTAGGTCGACTCGCTTTTGAAAAACTGACAGATGTCGACTTTGCGGGCACAGCGTACTACACCGTACGGAACTTGTCGCTTTACGAGTGTCATGGCTGGTGCAGAGAGGAGCCCGACTGCCAGGCAGCCGTATTTAGGTTTGCTTAATTGAATTTGTTCCCATACTCGTAAATTTTTCATCTAACATACTAAAAAATGAATATATAATGAATACACTTATTGAACAGCAATTCAGTCCAGTTTTTCATAGATATTTTTAATTGTAAGATATAAAAAGAAATAGTAGCCATAGCTGCAAGATAAAACTGTAATTATTTTAAGTACTGTTTGAAAGTTGTTTTCTAATCAAAAACATGACTTGTCATTCTGTGAGTGATCACAAATAGCGAGCAACGTATCGTAGATATCTTAGATCACGCTTAACCCAAATGTCGTAGATAAAATCGGATTGACGCGAGGATTCGCTAATCGTTGGTCATCGGGGAAATCAGATGTAATGGTATGACCATTCCTTGAGATATCGGATGTTCAAATGTGTGTCAGTCTGCCAGTTCAACTAAATCTTAAGTACTTGTAGCATTCCAATGACACGGTGTTGGCTTTTAACAATGTACTTCTCGCCGCCACAAACCGTGTAAAAGCGGAAACCAACACTCGCTCTAAATTGGATAACAGTAAAAGTGATCGCATACGTCTTCAATAGATTATTGCCAATGAACCATTTGCATTTCATGTCTATTGGCGGTTTGAACTCATATTCAATTTAATATTATTATCCGATTTTCTAACGGAAACGGAATTGCTCAGAAAGTTGGTAGAGAAATCGTCGTAGAATAAAATGTGTGATATTTATTTTTGATTCAAATGGAAGAAAATGCCATACAAGCAAGCTTTAGTTTTCTTGTCATATTTAATGACTGTTACCATTAGCAAATCAAGGTTCTTCTCGAAGAAAAAGAGAGAACTTAAATTTAAAATATTATATTTCATAGTAGATATTTTATAAAATTATTTTATTTAAGAACTATTATAAAATAAAATTTAATAAAAATGGTCGCATTTATTAAATTTTTAAATAAAAGACAAATAGTCGGAAGGAAACGGAATTTTAAACAATAATTATGCCTGAAATTACGCAGTAACAAATAACAATAGACTTAGCTAGACGTATAACAGTAACATCCAACATTTCTTAAAATTGAATATAACGGTACTAAAAACTTAAGTAGGTATCAAATTCAATTAAATGAGACCAATCTTTCCCCACTTCTAATTTAGATTTATACTATTAAAACGTATCTCAAATCAATCTATCCAAAGAAACAGCGATCTGACAAAAGAATAAGAAGACTGCGATAGTAACAATCGGTAACTGTTCCCTACGGTGCCACTGCGTTCCGAGCCTTATACGAATATAACGAGCCGCCGTTTGCTAGAATAACGCACCATCTCACTTATCTCATACATTATAATGAACTTTAACAGTTATTAGTAAGAAATGTTATAGATTTTAAGATATCACCGTCTCTGTTAGTCATGTGAAAAAGCACATTAAATATGAATTATAATAAGCAATACGCATAATGAACCTGTATAATGTTTGTTTTGTTCTCAAGGTAGCATTTAAACTTGAATCTATTTTAAAAGCTTACAGTTACTCATAAAATACGTACAGATTCTTGAAATGTATATTCTCAGATTGTTTTTTTTTTTTCATTCAAATACTATTACTGCGTTGTCTTTTCTAATCTAAAGGAAAATGGATCAAAGATATTATACTGTATTATTTTAAGGATCGTGACCTGCTGTACATTTCGCTGTCGGGATTGATAGCATCAGAAAGATGTACGTGGTCAGATTTTATTGATTTATTTCATATCTGATCAAAGTTTATTCCGTTATTACATGATGTGAGCTATTAATATTGAGATTTAATATATATAGAAACCTATAAATTACATTATTTAATAATAATAAATCATGGGATACAAGTGCCTATCAGTTGTAAATTCTACAGCATCGGAATGCAAAAGGTGTTTAGTACTATCAACAGTCGTGTGCACTTGTTTCGTTGGATTCGTGCAGTAGTAGTCATTTATTATCGTAAACTAGTCATTAATTTATAGTCCGATCAAAATATATTGAAGTATTTAGAGAGTGAGATTAAATGCATTGATATGCGCGTGCTACTTTACAATTTTATCGGTGGGTCTGTGATTGATGCCATGTTACTCGTAGATGCGCGATCAGGCGCCGGTAATGATAGGAGGCGATTTTGAAGATCTCTTTAGAGCTAATGTGTTTAGTTTAAATTTTGTACTAGCATCATATTTTTGGTATAGTTTATATATATTTGATAAACGAACTTCATTTATTTGTAGGTCTTTGTGTATAGGTATATTAGCCGTTAAATTAATATTAATTAAATAGTTTTAAGTATTTTTTTTTAATTTTACATAAATACAACCGTGAAAGTAAGTTCTAAGAGAAAAAAAATAAAAAGTAATTTAAATTATAAATAAAAAAGAAATAAATTTGATTGCAATAAGTTGTTCAGTTATGTTTTCCCTAGCGTGAATTATTTTAATTACAAAAATAAATGTCGTATGGATCATTTTCACCAATCTATTAAAAGTATGTACAAAATAGCGTTAGATTCTTTAAAGTGGTTGCGAAATCAAAATGATATTCAACATCATTAATCTAAGGGCTTAGTGCATTAATCATATTTTTACTGACGCGTTAGTATTTTGTCTGTTCATCATCAAACTTGCTACTCAATGAATAATAATTTATAATTGACCAAGAATAGAGATGCAATTTAACATTTTAAATTTATTTACTTTTGTATTGCGTAAAAGCATAAATAATAAGAATATATTTGTTTGACTTCACATCACAGGATCTATGTACCGAAGAGTGAACTATTAGAAGATACAAAAAAGTCTCA
This sequence comes from Boloria selene, assembly GCA_905231865.2. Lineage (NCBI taxonomy): Eukaryota > Metazoa > Arthropoda > Insecta > Lepidoptera > Nymphalidae > Boloria > Boloria selene. The sequence goes on from HG993133.1 coordinate 9,736,232, forward strand.
AATTGAAAGTTTGATGGAATATTGATGTTGTCGAATCTACCCGCTTTTTATTCGATTAAACTTAAGTTATCAAGGTGCTTAAGTTGTTTATCAATATTAACAGTTTTGGCAATTACATGAAAACGAGGACAGACAGACATTTTAGAAATATATTGGAATAAATATTCACATATATAACAGTTAACTTTACATCATTAAACTTTATAACAACAGTTTAAGTGCTACCTATAAAATAAATGGAAGTAATGTAATTTTACATTTAAGCATTAGCGTTTTCCAATATTATTGCGGAAGAAGAACGTTAAGCAGTATTTTTATAATGTACTTTAATAATAACTAATAAGACATTGCGGTTATTCGATTTATATTGTCTTAAGTACCTAAGACAGATGTTTTTTTTTATATTTAAAGTTCAAAAATAAAATTTGTCAAATAAGCAATTGGTTTAAATGTTAGGTTAAGTCAGTCCTGTTAGACTTACTGCTAAGATATAAAATAACAAAATATCAGGTTGGAACGGTAAACAGCGCCGTTATGCAGGCTGTAAGTGTAACGCGCGATCTAGTGTCATTAAGACGAATGCAACGCATTAATGTATACCCTTTTAGTAAGAAAATATTATCACAGTGTTAAACACGTTATAAAGTTTATATGACATACCTTTGGTATTGCTTTTTTGTCCGACTGTTGTAGAAGGAGGGTAATGTTGCTTCAATAGTGTATGTACAAATTTTTCATATTTGTATGTATGTCTTATTCTTTGGAACGTTAGCAGATGCTTGATTCATTTTAATATTGTCAATGGAGTTATTACATTCATCTTAGGTAATAGTGAGAGAGTAATCAAGCATTTTATCTGCTATTAAAAGATGGCGTTTGAGAATAAAAAAGCTGACGGGTTAGAAAAATATTGTTCCTAAATTACTATTAGGACCCAGTAGCAAGCCCGAACTGTACAGATTTTAGCAATTGTAGCGTTCTCCGCTTGTATCCGCCTAAATCGTTAAAAACCACGTGAAATAATAAATATTCTAGTAGGTATATATAAATTACACTTGATATATAAGTTATACTTAATATATTATTAAGAACTAGCTGTACCCGCGGCTTCGCCTGCGTTCATTTTTTTAATTGCTAATCAACCTCATTGGGTTGATCTGTAGGAAAAAATGTCTAAAAAATAGAAATAAAAATTTAGGGGTGGACTACCCTTAACATTTAGGGGGATGAAAAATAGATGTTAGCCGATTCTCAGACCTACTCAATATGCTCACAAAATTACATGAGAATCGGTCAAGCCGTTTCGGAGGAGTTCAAGTTCGAACCCCGTCACCCACGTAGTTGCCGTTCCCGTGGGATTACAGGGATAAAAAGCCTATGTCCTTTCTGAAGGTCTTCTCTATCTGTGTACCAAATTTCATCGAATTCGGTTCAGCGGTTTAGGCGTGAAAGCGTAACAGACAGACAGACAGAGTTACTTTCGCATTTATAATATTAGTTAGGATTTAATTTAAATTTAGAAAAAAAAACGTCTGACTGAAATAAATAATTAATAATATATTTATTTTGACATCATAGATTTAGGATTATTAAATTCATTGTTAGAATTTCTGTTATTTATTAAACGCAAACACCGCTTCTCTGCGGTAGCCAGTTCTACTTCCCGGTGCATTGCTCTCTCGTCTAGTAAATGTTAAATGGCAGTCTTCTAAATTATATCTTTTACAATCCAGAGATAAATATCATATATTTTCCGCAATAAGTGGGCACGTTCGTAGCGGACTAGATTAAACACCCTATATTACGAACCAATAACTCAGATATTTTAAGATAATATTTACTTACCGCCGGTCGTATATAATATATAATTAATTATTTTTTTGTTCTAGTTTCGTCTTGAATCCTTTAACTCCAGTACAAGAAACGCGTTGCTTGCTTCAAAATGATACTCAAGCTAACAATCCCATGGCTATACCACAGGTATGTAAAAGTAATAATATATAATAAACGTTCTAACTTCATTCTAATTAGTGTTCGTTTGCTTTTTGAAATGTCTACATTAGAATGAAGTCATTCAAAATATTGTAAGATATTAGTGCTCTTGAGGTAAGACAGGGCGCAGTACATACTGAACTTTGTTTTTAAGTATTTAAAAACTTTTTTTTTAACTAAGTAGTCTTTAATTTTTAAGCGGAAGCAAGCAGACTAAATATAATGACGATGATAATTTTATTATTATATACCATGAGTATAATATTCGCGTAAACCTAAGAAAGTATTATACCATGAGTTTTCTGTTTTAGATACTATCTAAAAAAATTCTGATAAAAATATGTAGAGCCACATTGTATTGTAGTCTTATCCATCTATCACTATATACGAGTAAGTATTCGTTGGCCTATACTGCCAATTAGTGTTGCTATACCGAGATTATATTAACAATTCAGATTAAATCGGTTAACAAGCTTTAAGATCCCGGAAAAGCGCAGCCCTAGAAGCTCTATACGTTCTGCTTTGTATTCATACTAGACGTTCTTGGATAATTCCGATGCATATAAAGTTGCATATTTTGTAGCGATTCTGGATTTTATATTATCAGTAAAATTTAAAGCTGACTTTTCACTTTAGTTCTTCAAATTGCAAGTACAAATAAGTTTAGTTATATCAGTTTCCATGTTATCTGCCAAGTAAATTAAGTACAACAAAAACTTATTATTCATCTAATAGTCGTTGTTCTACATTAAGTTAATGCAAAATTGATTAAGATGAGCTTACAATTTCGAATTGCAGTAAAAAGCAGTGAATACACTTTCAGAACTAATGAGCGCAGTCGGATAGTAAATTCTATGTTAAGTGATGCATCTCGACACATTACGTCTTTTGTTTATTTTATGCTAGAATAAGCAAAAAAAAACTGTGCGCGTGGGTACGGGTTTTATTACGTAGGTAACTTACGGAGCAAGTTTTGCATTGATACGAGATAACTCTTACATCCACTAGATGTATTAAACAATAAAACCTGATAAAAATAGTTTTATATTACACAGTATGCGCAAAGATAGCCAGATAAATACGCACTATAGCCTATAGGCTACACTTACACTTGTAGTTCATTTAGCTAAACTTTTACACACACACACATTATTTTTTAATCTTATATATTAAGTTGTTTATTACGGTAATTAATAAATCATTTTTTACAGCGTTCTGTCAACACATACTACATGGTGAAACTTCAAATCAGATCGGAACACTTGTGCTTACGGCCCTGGGCATTCGAAAGAGTACCAGGCAAGGCGCTTCGGGGGCTCGATAATAGTATAATATATACTTCTACGAAGGAGGCTTGCCTCGCTGCTTGTCTTAGTGAGGTAATAAGTCCACTTAGTTGAAAATTCCCGTCATTTATATCAACATACCGTTTGAGGCGGTTTGTCTTTCCGCTGTCTATAAACACCTTTCCGAAGTATCTATTCAATTTATATTTTACGGGTCTGGTTTACTTTGAGAGAGATAAAGGAAAATGATACGGGTTTTATTGGGAACAGGGGACTAAGGCAACTTGCAGCAACTTTGTTAGTTTATGGAAAATCGATTACGATTTTATGGGGCCGCTTTAGTGCAGTGCACTATACTAACCATTGTTTGCTTGTTTTAAGAAATATCTTTTCTGCAATATATTTTATCCCGTTGGAATAAGAAAAAAGGAGAAGGTTTGATTTGTTTTCAGTATTTTATATTATTTGTACAAAAAGAAGTTTCTAAATAAAATATATGATTCACGCTGCGAACCCTTTTCCATTGGCCACATTCCATACCGGTTTTACAAAACAAAGATTAGTGTTAAACATAACTTGTTATTAAAAGTATGTATAGTTATATCTTTATATTTATTGGTAACAGAAAAAATTCGTCTGTCGGTCTGCTGAGTACGAGTACGGGAGTATGCGATGTGCACTTAGCGACTCTGATAGGCGAACATCTCAACACTTTGCACCCCTCGTAGATACACCTGGAACCGATTACTTTGAGGTAAATTTTATTTTATAACTATGTAATCATGTTTTAATATTGGAATAAGTTATTTAAAGAAAGAAAAAAATAGTTATACAGAGAATACTTATAACTTAATTTATTGATTATTTTATATAATATATTGATAATTTAATATTATATTGGCTTTTTAAGCATCATTTTAATAACGTCTGAAATCGAACGTGATCAATCTCTCATCAAATCAAAATCTATTATTACATCGAAGGTCGTTTAATTTAATATTAATATAATAAGCCGTCATTAAATATCCATAAAACCTTTAAACAAAGATATAGTTAAAGTAAATATGTAATAAATATACAGGATATTATTATAATATGCGAAAGTTACTACATTTTACATTTCAAAGAAACTATTTGCTGCTATTTTGTTCTGAAATCGATTCGGAGAACGTTAACACACGTAGTGTGAACAGTGATTATCATCGGAATTACGAGCTATAAGTGTTTTGTGTGGTGCAGAATCTGTGCCTCAAGGGAACGCAAGCGTGCAAGGGACAGAGGATTTATACTGCGCCGCGTGTAGGAGTTGCTGAGGACAAAGTAGCGCAGTACGCTGGCTTACACTACTACACCGATAAGGAGTTACAGGTATTTTTATTTTTAGATTTCATTTTATTATTTAACAATGTTAGCATTTAATAGTTAATTTATTTTCAGATTTATATGATTTACTTATTGTAATAAATGAAGATTTTTACAGCACCACCTTATGGAATGCACCTTCTGTAGAAGTATGCGTGCTATATTAATATTATTGGTTGTACAATTAATATATCTAGACATCCAATCAATTTAATAATTAATATTTTTATATGTAACAAATCTATCTACCCATACCATATATGTTGGTTTTGTTATAATTATAATCATAGACTAATATAAAATATTTTCATAATACGTTTTTTCAATCAAGTTATATTTTTAATTTGAAATGAAATTGAAAGTCCTTGCAATAAAAATATAATTGTAGTAATAAAAGATTTCTAAAGAGATAAATGTACACCGTAAAGATCTTTAGTAGTTTAAATAATGGACTTGCGACTTTTCTTGTTAAAAGTTCTTAACTAATATTAATTACTTCACGATATTATTTTTTTAAATAAACTCTACAACAGATCATTGGGAAATACGAGTTCAATATATTTGTAAAGCTGAATGAGTATGTAATGCTATAAAGAATTTACTAAGTTACAAATACAGCTATATTGAGTTGAAATTTTATTAAATATTTATTTATTAACAGGTGACATCTGAATCTGCATGCAGACTTGCTTGTGATATAGAATCGGAGTTCCTCTGCCGTTCGTTCCTGTACTTAGGCGCGCCGCACTCCGCTACATACAACTGTCGCTTATATCATCTCGACCACCACACACTACCTGACGGACCTTCGGCCTATTTGAACGCTGAAAGACCCCTCATTGATGATGGAGAACCTATTGGGAAATACTTCGAAAACTTCTGCGAAAGTGAGTATTAAAAAAACTTTATATAAACTATTTTTTTTGCGTACATTTTGTAATCGTTTAATAACTATTTTACTGTCCCGTGAAAATTTATTTAATTTTTATGACACGAAAACGTCCGTAGGCTTATATAATCTAATCAACAAATCTAGATTTTTTGGAAACTCTATATATCTTTTCCATATCTTTCAAAATCCACTATATTTTAAAATTTAAATGTAACAAATGAAAATTCTTACTATTTAATACCTACTTCTATTATTAGTGCTTTAATCAAAGACATTCACATAAAACATATTGGTGGCACTCTGCAGTTTTTATCTGCCTTAATTCCATTACACATATTATGCGTAATGGCAAAATAATATCATGCAGTCACGATTGTAAAAACTAGAAACACTTAATATTAGACATAATTACGTAGCCACTGGCGCCTGTGCATCCGTAGTTACCGAATAATAGATTGCCGATTTTTTTTTACCGAGTGAAGATTTCAACGCACTCCAATTGGTACGTATCCCTCTTTAATTAAAATAAAGAGAAAAAATTAATGGATTTGTAATATTTTTTAGTCTTACGCAAATTGAATACGAATATTTATTTATTTTATTAATTAATAATATAAGTTGCAATGCTATGAGAATCAATTACAAACGATAATAATAAATGATGAATAAAAATAGAATCGCGAGTCGTTGACTAGTAGGATAATGACATAGTGTAGTTAATAATAGAGTGAACTTTTAAATACTAGAATGACGGCATTTTATCTCTTTACATAATAATACTGCCCGTTCATTTTCTTGCTCTACGAGAATACAAATTGAATTGTTAATATCACCCGAATTTCCAGCTCCGTAGCAAAGAACCCGTTAAAGTCGTTTTATCTTTTATTATGATGCGCCTAGAAGCAGACAGAAATATGTTTTTTTATTTTATTTGGACTTTAGTATCAGGCAAATAAAAATCTAAGCAAAATAAGTTTACTTTTAAGGTTTTAGAACCTGAAACTTTTGGATGTAACATCTTTAGGCGTCCCGTAGGATACAACGGTGACGACCAACATTAATCTTACTCTTACCATAACACAACCATGAACGTAGGCATGAATAGATTTTAAAATTTATATAAAAATATTTTTAAGAGTCTAATCGCATTCGTAAGTAAGTCTTTAATAGTACTCGTAGTAGTTTTTGGGAGCTTTAACCTCTCTTACTTTTAGAAAACTAGTCTATAAAGTGTCATAAAAATTTATTATATAACGCTTGTCAATTTATTTAATTTATGTCAGTTAAATTATTTTTTTAAGATAAACAATATATATACATACTTATCATTACGTAGTATAAAACAGTCTCTTTCTCTGTCCCTATATCACTCTGCTTAAATCTTTAAAACTACGCAACGGATTCTGATGCGGTTTTTTAATAGATAGAGTGATTCAAGAGAAGGTTTATATGCACAACTAGCGGAACCCGCGGCTTTGTCTGTGCTAAATCTAGTTCTAATTTATTTATAAAATTAAAGCTAACAATATTATGTGAAGGAAATTAATTTTAACACACCCTTATATAACATAAATTTAATTCTAGAAGGTAATCCTTGTTTGATTGACTCTATTAAATGAAACATTCCATATATGACACTGTGAAAAATCTTAACGCTCCGTATTAAGAATTCTCATGTACGTCAAACCACACTCGGGGCAATTAATATTTCCAGCGCGCAAATCCCGGATGTGCGTTTGAATCACCTGCAATACGTGGACAAAATTTATTAGACCAGCTTCTTGAGCTGGATATTGTATACTGCTCTTTTTCTAAGAGACAGGTTCAAGGATTACACCCTTTAATATTTATTATGTATTAAAAACTTAGTGTACCTACAAAATTTTGGTATTAACTGCACAGATCACATTATATTACTTATATATATACTAGTAGTACCTATCTATCAATGTAAATAGTGAATAGTAGTATATTACTGAAAGAATTTTTAAATACGATTTGTATGTACCTAATTCATAACCATATAAAACTAGATTTCTACGTCCACATTTATAAAATTTTTATATTAATAGTATTTTCTTCTATTAGAAATAGGATTATTGAACCCGCAATATTTGTAATACTAGTATATCTATTCATAAAAATATGCAAAGAAACCGTAACAAAAACGGTTTCATATTTTTTGTTCAATCCAGTAATAAGAACGACGAAAAGAAATAATCAAATGTTATAATTAGGAAAATCATCTCCCTAAGATGAAGTATAAATGTGTGCACGTACAAAAATTAGTTCCAGACCGACCACAGCAATGATACGACTGACAATAGCGACCTCGGTGGTCCGCAATTAACGGTCCGTGTTTGTGCACTTCAGAAATTGTTTTCCAGTAGCACGAACCCAAGATGAACTTAAAATGAAATTGCATTTTAGATGCCGTATGAGCTGACAGAGAGCTCATACATACTTAAAAAGCTAGCATGAAGGAAATATAAAAATTATGCAATTTAATTATTAATAATACATATAAAGGTGTCTCAAACACGCTCAAATATAAAATTTCTATTCTATGTATTTGATTGCTTACTGTTTCTCATATTAAAGCCAAATTATATAATTAGCGGATAGTAGATCCAGATTGTACAAATAACAGTTAAATATATGTTTTGATAAAGAATATAGTGCACTTATTATATTTGAACTAGAATATTTTATTAAGTTTAGGTTACGGGGACGGATGTACGCATGTAGATTATATACGTAACCTAGGTTTCCGGTGGTCTCGTTTTTTATGATATAATTGTTAGGTATATTTTATATTTTTAAAAGTAAATAAGTAGTTTAGAAGGAACGTCAAGATAAGTGCTAATGATTTCATTTCACCGTAATCTTTCGCGGAAGTTACTGTTTAAGAGAGCAATTAAACATTCTCACCTTACCGGTGCGTGGGAAAGGTTTTGTGCATAATAAATTCATAAAAACGGATTAATTTTAAGAACTTTTAATTAAAGAAAGGTTCAATTTAAATTTAACTATCTTATTCCCATTGAAGAGTTTTGCGATCAAATTCTCTTTGCATATCCATGGTGGTCTGGTATAAAAACCCATTAGAATTTAATGATGTATTGATATATCTACCTGTTTGCTGCACCTATTTGTAGATAGCATTGAGATCAGGAAGTGTTTACAATGTATCTCAACGGCAATGTCTCGGATTCAGATAAACGTTATTTAGATAGTAAATAACAACTGGAATCATCGACGGTTTATCGTTTGATTTATGAAGAAATTCAGCCCACTATATCGATATCGTAAATATAGTAAGATGGAGATAAACTTGGGTTAATCTCGCAAACGAGGGCCAGGGTCAGCAATCGAGGTAAGTTGAGTAACGACCATGGAAGCGACGGACACTTTAAATTGAGATGTAGTTTTATATGTAAGTAATTCTAAAGATATAATATTGATTAATTATTATTGTAGTATCTATAAGCTCTAACATCTGCTAAAAGTATACAAATATTTATATTTATGAGACGTTTCAAGCCTACTATAAAAGGTACCGTTTTAATTGAGCTATTCCAAATAGAAACCCGAGACGGTTGAAATATGCAAATATTTAAATAGTATTTATAAAAATATGTTAAAAAACTGCTAATTTTTTAATGTGGGAGGGTCTAAAGTTACATGCAACAGTTAGATTCCGCTATAAGAGGGCATGGAAAGCTACTCCATTACGTGGGCTCGATCCTACGACATTTAGATTGCCATCTATTGCTAAAGGCCAGGCTCAGCGAACACAGAATAACATTATATATCACTACACCAATACCGTTATGTTCGAATAAAACCCCTTAGCCTACAGTAAAATACTTAAGATATGTAATTGGAATAAAGCGGTAGATTAACGACTACTAGTAATCAATGTGTCATTCCAATCGAATAAGGTCTGAGAGCGGTCGCAAATTGATAGAATTAGAGTTGAAAAGGCGCATCGCTATCTATTACATGTCGACATAATTTCGTTATGTATACAATGCACAAAGTGCTGAGTCACGGCGGTAGTTGCATTTTGGTGCAAAAAGTTCTATAGCGAGCGTCGTCGCCGCTCGTGCGTGCCTTCTAACGGTGGTGGTACACGAAATTGAAAATTAGTTTTTGCGGCGCCCAGAGCTCCGTCTTGCTCCAGTCCTAATTTAGCTGTAATTGAATCGAGGTAGATGTAGAACGATGATGGCGTGGATGGTGCACATATACTTAATTTACGTCACACGATAATAAAAACTTAAATGATTTGTTCTAGCGGAAAACATCAATAAAAACAAAGTGTTCTATCTAAACATATAAAAACGAAAGGTTACTCCCTCATCTCGAAATATTGAAAACCACTTGCCATATAAAAATGAAATTTCACAAGGAGGCAGTTTAAAGTTATAGTAGACGTCCGCTAGGAACGGATTTCGCAGCAGCGTTAAGAAGGTCTAAGGTCTCTCACAAGTTTGAATTAGGTACAGTTTCGCTCAAAAAACGTACAAAAGTATTGTTATCATAAAAATATTTCTTTTAAAATTTCCTCCTTTGTACAGGAATAGTTCTTGAGTTAGTCCTTTATAAAAGCTCTCAATATCATTCCGCTTAAATTAGCCGTCTTAAATCATAATATACATTATGCATAGTTAACGAGCTCAGCTTCGCTAATGGCCTTGCCTGGCCTTGCAACCAGTAATACAGGTCAGCGTCCGCTCTATCCATCTCATGTATTACCTACAACAATAACGACCATGTTACAGAAGCACTTATTGCATAATTTTATGTTAAATAATATGACTGCAATGTCCTCATATAACAGGAAAAAAACTGTTCTAAAGTTTTTTTAATAAAACTTTTCATTATACTCCTTTAACATATTTGTTGTAAAGCATTCAAAACGTTGGAATAAAAGCTGAAATTAAACTGCAAAAATAGTTTTTTTGCACATTTAATTTGTTTCATTTAGGAGGGATGTATTATTATTGTTTTAAAATTAGATAATATTAACCAAATACATTTTTTCAAACCAAATGCAAATCTAAAACCTTAAATAGTAAGCAGTATTGCCAATTAGGGTCTATAATAATTCATAGGAAATTATGTTTACACTATCAACTTACAAGGTTCGCTTAAAATAAACTTGTCATCGCGTATATTAATATGCACTAATGAAGTTTATTTGAAGCTTGGCAATAGCCTTGGGTGTCCTTGCCATTGCCACTTGTACATGCAGGTCAGTGGCTCCGATTACTGTAGCATCTTATTAAAGCGTTTTCGTAATACTACCCCTATCATAGCTTGGTAAAGGTAAATTGACGTTTCTTTCTGCGAAACGTATGTTTAGATGTCTACACATGTGGCACTTAAACGATTTGTAGATATTAGGTTCATTTTCAATTATAAAATCCGGTTTTAGTCTCTAAGTATAACTTACTAGGTTATGCGGTTGTAAATTGAAGTTGTACATTAAAATTACTCGTAAATAGCAAAATGGATTTGATGAAATTTAAAATTCTTGTTAAAATATACTGTTATTTAAAATGAATAGACATATTCCTAAATAAACAGTATCAGTTTTGCAAACTTAAAGAGTCACCGTCAGAAACTAGGTAAACTGTTATTGACTTGTTGAACTGGAATTCTGTCGTCGTCGTCGATAGCTTCGAATTATGGTTATCTTATTAATATTCATTACGTAACAGTAGCTAGCTGTTATTTAAGATTTTTCTTAAACATCTTATGCTTATCTCTAAATAAGGTAAAATTAAATTCTGTAGCAAAGCAACGGTACAACCTTTGAATATACCGTTTTAAAATATCATACTAAAATGGGTTAAAATTGTGCATTTTTATTTATAAATGCAGTATATAATATCTATAAAAAGGGGGTTAATCGCCTATGTATTAGACGAAAGAACAATTAATAAGTTTTGTATTGTAAAAGTTAGAAGGTATTAGAAGAAATTATTCGTAGAGAGAAAGAATAGAATAACAGTTGTTCTCGGTTAAATAATAGAACTATTACTCTTCAACAGTGGGTGTAATCTGTAATCGTAACATACCTAACGGCAAGCTAGTTTAAGTGGACAAAAAGGGGAATTTTCTATTGTAACGATGATCGCTTCCATAAAAACGGCGACTGACTAACTTTCAAATCGTTCGCGATTTCGAAAGTTTCTTTGAACACCAAAAATCATGATAATAAAACTATAAAGACCTGAATTTATTATAAATATTCGATACGATACGATGGGATGATGTTTTTAGATAATTTTGTAAAACCATGACCTTATTATCAATTCTTTACTTTTCTGAGCTTCACTTTGAAATCTGGTGATTTTTCTTACGCATTATGACGTGACAAGTTGTATTTTAAAGTTCGACTCATTTTATCATTATAACTTATTTAAATTGAATATTTAATAATCTTGCGCGGTTTTTTTTGTTCTTGGCTCCCGATGTACTTACATCTTTATGGTCACGAAAGAAACCAAGACTTACAAATGTAAATGTATATTTAATAGTGACATTATATACTAACTTTTTGCTAACTAATATTACATTAGAATAATTGATTTAATATCAATTTTAAAAGTTCAATCTTGGAATATTACCGTGGGAAAAATTCATTACGTTACTGAAGCGTTACTAATATAAAACGAAGTGAAGTCATCGACTTTTATCTAGAAAATATGTACAAGCGTAAGAATAGGTTTTACGTGCGCATCGCCTAACATAAAAAAGTTTATGGCTTGGGGTGACCATTTGTTAGGGATTCACCTACTGTAAAAAAACAGATGTGAAAAAGAGATCTGACTTTTAATAGCCAATTAAAACTTTATGCTATCACACTCTGTGTAGTAAATGAAGCAAATAAGTGATCTAATGTCAAATTATTATTAAATTATACTACTTACTAATCTACGTACTTCTCTATTAGTACTATGATTAGTACTATGATCAATACTTAAATACTTACTTAAGGTACAATATAATTTATTTGAAATATCTTAGAATATTTGCTTCACATGGTAAGAATATCAATGGCAAGGAACTTTGGTTTGACCGGTCAACGGCCTAAATCGCTTTACGTCATTTTATTGGAGGCATGTCGTATACGAGACATTGGCACTATGCTAACGAATCAATTCGGGATGGCTCATGGCCGGCGTTCCGGTAAACGATTGTGTCATTAGCACCCTTACATTTACTGTTGTTCCTCAACGGAAATATTCTAACATTGTTGTTTCTACAATATTGTTTTGTTGTGTCGATTTATTTTAAAGTAAAATTAAAATTGTAAAGCATATAATAGCTTTTCTCGTCTGATATTGTGTGTGCTATTCATATACAATTCCATGTATCAATCTGCGTGTGAGGTATAATAATGATTTCCGCTGGCAAGTCCAAGGAAGATTAGAATAATTCATCATCATTCATGCGACATGAACTAAATCGCAATTTAATATATTGTTTAAGCGTATACAGTTCTTTAGCTAGCCCACGGAGAACGTAAAAGCTTCTAAGTGTTCTAAGTATGCACTTATGAATTGCGTGTGAAAAATCTAGAATTGCTCGTAGCGGCGAGCTTTGCCTCGCCGTGCAATTAGAGTGCCCACGTTACACTTGAAATCATCCATTGCCGCAATCTTCTATCGATTATGATCGTATACGCTGAACGCATCCGTTTCTAGCTAATCAAATGTCTAAATATAATCCCTCATAGATTACTCATAGCCTGAGAAATGCAGTAGCTAATTGTGTTCTATTTGTTCCAGAACCACCTGCCATTCCGAGTGGCGAACTGCCTGTCTCTATAGATCACCAACAAGATACTAACATGTCTAGCAACTTAACGAGGAACGACGCCAACTGCGACAAGACGGGAACTTGCTACGATGGTAATTAACTACCCACACAGCACGTACTGCACTAACAATTTCGCCAAACGACCTCCTTACTTGACTATTTTGGTCTTAACTAATAATGGTTATATATTTCAGTATCAGTACATTGCAAGGATACAAGGATCGCAGTGCAAGTGCGCACAAATAAACCTTTCAATGGAAGGATCTATGCATTGGGCCGTTCGGAGACTTGTAATATAGACGTAGTTAACAGCGATCTCTTCAGATTGGACCTCACTATGGCTGGACAGGACTGTAACACTCAAAGTGTCGTAAGTTACTATTTACTAAAAAAAACTAATAAAATATAACAATAAAGAAATAATAATACGACTTTCTTTGTAGACTGGTGTATATTCCAACACGGTCGTGCTCCAACACCACAGTGTGGTTATGACGAAAGCCGACAAGATCTACAAAGTCAAGTGCACATACGACATGAGTTCGAAGAACATTACATTTGGAATGGTGCCCATCAGGTCGGTAACAGTACATCGACACGATAATGTATGCTTAAGAAAATTCACCATGTTTATGCAAAACTCCTATCATTAACGACATGATTTGCCTACGTGATAATAATGTGTTGCAATATTTTTAAACAAGCTATGACAGTACCTATGACATATAGGTACCCTATATGTCATAGGTACTATACCTATTTTCTAAAATGTTTTTTGTGGTTCTTTAAAATATTTATTACATTTCCTTTTAGTTACATTTACTTTTATTGATGCAATTACAGTAAAGATGTATAAAGCTTAAGTAAATATATATTAAAACAAATTACACGTCTGTAGTACATAGTGGAACTAAATAATACCTATAAAACAATTCACATACCGACACATGCGAACACGAATATAAAATTCTATTGACCCAATATCGGCTCTGAATTATACATAAAACAATTAGATTCCCTCACACCGGTACGAAGAAAAACGTGATGATAATAATAAACAACTTTTACTACTTTGTATGGGTTTTTAATAGCCAGTAGAAGTGCGATTAAATCATGATTGCTGTCAATGATCCCGATATGTAAATTTCTATAAGGCATTGTATTTGTGCGGCAAGGTGTTGCACATAAATTATAGTTAAGTTAAAAGGGTTTATCAGGATAAATGAATGGGCGACATCTATTTCGACTTATTATCTTTAAAGTGGACTTAATGTGTAGTACTATTTGTTACTATGTTATTACGCGACGGTCATTAATTTATTTAGCATTTATATAAGAAATCCAGTTTCATTTTCATTTTATTGCATCTAGACTCATTAAAAACTTGATTTATAATAATCATATCATTTGAAAACATCTGCATATTACAAAGTGGCATTGAGATAAAGTTAGCAGTTAAATATTTTTAGAATTTTTTTGGTATGCCGTATGCCTGTAGGTAGCCTGCATACGGCAATTTAACCAAATAATATACATGTGAGTAATGAAATAACAGTTTTTAAGTTTTGTTTGTTACGTATTAGGTATACTTACTACGAGAGAGCTATTTACAGCTGGCCAAATACCAATAAATACAAAAAAACAATAGTCAAGTTACTAAAATAGCACAGAATTTTCTGTGCCTTTTTGGTTTATTATATAGTTGTTCGTATTTCAGAGACCCAGAGATGATTTCTATCACTGCCGCCCCCGAGGCTCCGCCACCACGCATCCGCATCTTGGACGGCCGACAGCGCGAGGTCGAGACCGTGCGTATTGGAGACCGTCTTACTTTCCGCATCGAAATACCAGAAGACAGTAAGTTTATTATAATAGCTAATACTTATTATATTTATATAACAATAATTGTTAAATATAAAGCGTTTTCGCATTTTCTACTTAAAACTTTTGGAAAAATAATAGCGATTGTCACTTCTTTTTCAACGAAATTTGAAAATAAAAATTTACTTCGTTAGTTTTTTAGTTTTTAATTATTTGTATATTATAATTGCCAAAATACTTGCAGCACCTTACGGCATCTTTGCGCGCAGTTGTGTTGCTATGGCCAAGGATTCGAAGAGTACATTCCAAATCATCGATGACGAAGGGTTAGTAAACATCTTTACTGATATTATTATGTTGTTATAATTTGTGCTTTACTTATCATTCATATAAAAAAGTCAACACGCACGTAGCTTTCATGGAGAAAACTTAGCATGTAGATTCTCATGGGTATCAGTGACAAAGTGGAAAATTAAATTTGACTGGTTTTTAAAATAGATGCTTCAAAGGCATTGTGTATAATACTAGACTAGCGAGTTTAATACCTATGTAAATTTAGGATTTTTCAAATATTAAGAACGTCAAGGAACTCGAACACGCGACCTACGGCGCGGCGTAGAGATTGATTCCCATTACTTGACGCGTCATAATTCATAAGTCTTTATTTTAATTTGTAATCTATAACTTTTTTATAGGTGTCCAGTTGACCCCTCAATATTCCCAGCGTTTATTCCCGATGGTAACGCGCTGCAATCAGTGTACGAGGCCTTCAGATTTACTGAATCATACGGCGTTATATTCCAGTGCAATGTGAAATACTGTCTCGGACCTTGTGAACCTGTGAGTATTATTATATTATATGAAGAAATATTGCATATTTGATTTGTTTTTTTTATTACTTTCAAATGTTAATGTATAAAGTCAACAAGTTTTAAAGCTTATTAAGCTTAATAGGACGAATTTAAAATATAGTATGTACCTAGTTTCATTTTATTCAGTATACTTAGTATAGTAAACCCCGGGTTGTAGCATAAGCTTTTGGTTGTACGATCTCCGAATTCCAAATAATGTCATAATATTTTTATGGAATTGAATCAAGGTCTTAAGACACAAGTGTCCTTAAACTATAATGATTGTTATAAGCAAAATCTCTACTTAACTTTAAACGCTTTTTGTGCATAAATTGTAACGTTCATAATATTATATTACTCTGGTGCTTAGTCACGCTGATTAAGTCAACATTGGCTGATGTAACCTTTTATTTATTCTCATTATTCTTAATCTTTTCCCATAACACGGTATATTATTAAATTATATAGGCAACTGTTAATGTTAGAGCGAAGTATTTTTAATGGAGAATATCGTTATATGTAGAGAAAGAGATTATGATATATTTTAAGTATTTTTATTTATATCCATTTTATTTGGTAGGTGTTTGTAAAATATTTGTTAACATTACACAATCTCAAACAAAGTACATATTTAAATTAATTTATGAACACGCAGCCCAAGCCGATCAACAGCGTATCAAAAATAGTTATTTAAGTATTATGTGCGCTAAAAGGACCCATAATAGCGTATCAAAAATAGGTATTTAATATTATGTGCACTAAAAGGAATTTTATTAACGAAAATAATATTTATGGACCAAATTTATCGTTACTTTTATAAAAAATAAAATATTATTTTATTAATTTTCTTACACAGGCTGTTTGCGAATGGGGCAGAGAATCCATTGAGTCGTGGGGAAGAAAGAGGCGTTCGTTACCCCATAATGAAACAGAAGCTCACAATCAAGAAGAAGACATGAACATCTCCCAAGAAATTCTCGTCCTCGATTTCGGTGATGAGAGACAGAGTACTGACTTCTTGAGATCTGATAAACCTGGTGGCACAGCTAGTGAAACCAACTTTGGAGGTAAATAATTTAACATTATAATTAAAAAATCGTTCACGTGCGTTGTTTTTCGTTAAATATTCCCTAAATATTACAGTAACTAATTATGTGTATAGTTTATATTTCAAAAAATAATTTAAATCATTCATAAATAGATATTAAAAACATTTGGATTTTTACCTTAGATGTAGTATACCTACTATAATTCAAGAAGTATTTAGACGATGCGACGCAATTTACTTTTTAAGTCCATAGGTACTTTAATTCTAATATGTACAATGTACATAGAACATTTTTTGTCAATTAATTGGAAGGAAGTTTTTCAAACACTTCTTCCCAGTACATTGACGTTAAAACATGTTATAATTGAAGTCTCCATTTTATTTTTTGCAGAGAAAACCGTGACCATTGTCGAGCCTTGTCCGAGCAAGTCTTCCGTCCTGTTGCTTGGAGTAGCTTGTGCATTGTTAGTTCTTCTGTATATCGCCACCATCTTTTGCTATTATATGCGCAAATGGCTGGCGCCGCCAAAACATATGTCATAATTAATATCAAACTACATTAATTCCCTATGATCAATTATCATGTGTTCCAACAGTTTTCGAATAGATAACGACGATATAAACTTTACAAGACGATGAGATTTTGCTTTGACTATTTTAAAATAATGCTTTAAGAACTGATGGAGAAATAATAACTTAAGTCGTCATTTATATTTTGGGAACTAAGTTTTACACTTGTGATACAAATGACTGATTCGGAATTCCATGATTTGTCATTATATCCGTCCATTTAGTTTAGGAATTGTATCGTGGTTAAGAATATTATTATTATAACCACCGCGTAGCATTTACCTGATGGTAATCACTAGCATTTGGAAGCATTTACTAATTATAAGTAGATATACGTCTGTAGGTACAATACATGGCTAATATTAAATAATTAAAGGAGATATTGCTATTTTATAGAGCAAATAGTTAAGGTTCTATTAGTTTTAGTATAAATTCAGAATTTGCATTTACTACAATAAGTAGCTAGGTCAATCTGATATAAACACAATTCCTTTTGGAATAATCCCTAAAAATTAGTATTCTGTGTCCATAAATTTGAGGGGACTATTCTGAATTTCATTTATTGGTTAGTTATCACGGAATTGGCAGATATTTTAGATATATTTAGGCATTAATTTTAAGTTGTCATAATTTGTGTTATTGTGCCCATTTATAATATTAGTAAAATATTCTTTCTTTAAAATTAATTTTAAATTCTTGTAAATATACTGTTGTGTCATAAAACGGCACTAACAGTTTTATTTCATTTTACATCTTGATGAACTTTCAGTTGGGTTTTGTAGAAATATGACTTAAATTACATAATAATATTTTTTTAAAGTATTTGTTTCTCCTAACCCAACTTGAGATTTCTACTTTATTTATTTAGACTAACTGTAACACACTATTTATTTATAATTTTATTTAATAAATGAAATAAATTTGTACAAATCAAATAGTATTTTTATTTCCTAAAATATGTATAAAATTAACAACAATATATTATTATTTAACAATATGATTGGTATTATCCTAGTTCAGCCATCAATTTACTATAAACATAACTAAGAATTTCTTGTTGTGTATCTATATCTAACTCTTCTGAATTACAATCAAATACTCTTTTGAAATGGTTTAGAAATATTGGGATTACTTTATCAATTGAGTATTCTTCGCCTGTTTCCTTTGTTATTGAAGTGACACCTTTATCAGGAATGCCACAAGGGTCAATATGAGAAAACCATGACAGGTCGATATTACAATTCAATGAAATTCCATGGGTTGTAACATATCTCGATGCATGTACACCAATTGCAGCAATTTTATTATCACCTACCCATACTCCTGTATGAGGGGACCTGTTTGCCTTTATTCCTAAAACAAAAAAATAAAACCAATTAAATTAAGAATATAGTGGCAGTAAAAAAATATTAATATTTTTAAGTCAATATATAATTTTCAAATATAACTTATTTTATGGACTAAAAGAATGAAAGATATATAGATGACAAATGATTAAACCTGAGAAAAAATATTTTTACCTAATTCTTCACACAAATTTATTACAGTTGCTTCTAAACTGTCAACATACCATTTAACACTGGGTTTAAAGTTTTTTAAATTAATAATGGGGTATGCAACAAGCTGCCCTGGTCCATGGAATGTGATGAGACCCCCTCTATTGGTATTTCGAAACTCTGCTCCTAGCCTACAAAGTCTTAAGATTTCTTCTTTTGATGTTTTATCTCTAATACCTAAAAAACAAATTAAAATTACTTAAAAGTCAATTTTTTTTTTCAAAGAAAGAAATAGCATATTATAATATTTTAATATATATTGCCTATATTATTATTATAATATTTTAATATATATATGGAAAGAAATAATCTATTATAATAATTTATATTGCAGAAACCGTCAGACTTACCTACAGTATATACTGGCTTATGTTCAACTAATAATAGAGTGTCATAGTTCGCAGCTGAACCTTTTGCTATTGCGTCCAAATGTTTGCGAGCTATAGTTGATTGAATTTTGTAAGCAGTATCATAACCTAGCAGACCCAACCTCCAAATTTTAACCATTATTATAACTTTTCTTCTGTGGATTTACTTAGAGAATTTTAGTAATTGTCGAATTTATTATACCTACATAGTACATAATACGTATTAGGTATGTGGTGCTTTTTTAATTTAAAATTACTAATTATGAATTTACAATTTTAGATACAGTTTATTTGACAGAGCATGTCAATTATTTGACAAATGACAATCACACTAACGTTTAAAAAGATTTAAATGCAAAACATTCTGTTTATAAAAAAATCAAAACATGTGTCTTATTTTTAACCATAAACAATTAATTAACAATATAAATTAATAAAGTAATTTATTCAATTTTATTAAAATAACAATACTTTGTTCATTAAGTGCAGCCCTCTATTGTGGAGAACAATAATTATTAACAATATATTTACCATGTGATAGTACTGCTACCGGCCACTAGATGGCAGTGTAAATATGTTTGCTAACTTTTCCATGTTGAAGTACTGGATTACAAAATAACATCTTTCAGCCGGCTTAGTCCTCTCGTGTTCCCTGTCCGAAGGGCGGTGTTACGTTCATTACGTAAACAAACTGTAATACAAACATTGTATTAATCGAATGAAAATGCTTTTCTTTTAAGTTGGTAAAGTTGATGATAGTGCCTAACGTTGTACAGAAATAGTAGTTTGAGTAATAAAAGACAGAAAATTCTAAAGTTTATATTTATTTACAAGAACATTAGCCGCGCTTTATAGTTTTGAAATATAGCTCTTATGTTATTAACGCAGTCTTCCGTAAATGTCGTGCTTAAACAAGCTGTTAGTAAAATCAGAGATGTGGTGTTCTTTAAAGCGATGACAACAGGGGTGAGTATTTTTTTTAAAAACTAAAACTAAATATTATATAAGAAAGAATACTTCTTAGTTGAATAAATGCTTCTTTAATTAGTTTTGTAATTGTAATATGTATAACACTGTAGCGGTTATATGTATTTTAATGTTATTTTAATATAACTTAACTATGCTTTTTGTCCTATAATTGTGTATAATATTTTTGCAATTGGGTAATTGGTATAGGCAAAATTTTAAATTATGTGCGAAAGTTACTTACCTTATGTATCAATAATTTACTTAAGAATTTATTAGTTAATTTTTTTTTCTTAGTATAAAATTCGTGTTATTGTCAGTAACAATATAAGTTTAAAAAACGTATCGTTATTATCCATGTAGTGTCCAGGTAATGCCATTAGTTTTCATTACTGAGGAAATATGATATATGACTACTATAATACCATTACATATACGTATGTTTACAATATGGGAATATTGTAAACATACGTATATGTAATGGTATTTATACTAAAAGCACAGATCACATACTATATACTATAAGTAACATACGCGTACATATATAATGAGTGTGGCGGGTGAAGACTTAATATTTTACGAATTACGAAAAAGGCTAGAGGTGGGTTATGAAAAAGAATGGAGCGAGTATTCTTTTTTAAATTAGAATTAAATATTTTATTATTTCAGTGTTTATAATGGTATAATATGAGATCCTGGGCGGTCAATAAAAATGGATCAAGTTCACACTAGGTATCGAGTTTCAATTACATTGTCTTTTTAAACATTGTTTATTTTTGATACTTATTTGCTTCTGTATAACAATAAAAGAAAGTAAAATATTTTGATAATACTTTCTTAGGTTCACGCGACTATTTGACGGGTTTTCATTGGTTTTCACGAGTCCCGTGACCATGATTGCTGTAAAGCATTCGAAACGTCGGGAACCCAAAATCAAAATAAATCCGCACGTGAGATAAAAAATATTATAACACACGGGTGAAGCCGCGGCAGTTCGCTTGATGACCATAAAAGTTTGCGGTGTGTACAGACAGCGTGGTGCTGTTACGCGTCGGTGTTAATCTCGGATCAATGTAACTTTGTTATTGTTCTGAGGTGTTAATATACTTTGCATTCAATGTTCATAACTGTCAAAATTAATTTCGTAAGCTGTTGTTATAATTAGGTAAAGAATTATCAGACTACTTTCAAAGGGTAGTTAAAATATACAGACTATTAAGGTAGTAACGTACGATTGGAAGCCCGGACTAGGACTATTATATTTATATGCTAGCAGAGGCATAATATAAATTTTGGAGTCACATAAATGAATTTTGACTTATAATATCTAGAATATGTCTACAGTCCTTTACACGAGCGCATAAATTGAATCAACCCTTGTGAGGCACTAGATATATTTCAGGCAGTAAAGGTGATATTAAAGTACGTACTTGACGGTAACCCTTGTTGAGCTAAAGTAGTATCGACATTGTTAAGAATTGCTTTGTGCACTTTTAAACTACACTTTATTATGCGGGGTTCAAATCTTATGCTTTAAACTTATATTTTTTCAATTGGTAAATGATTGTACTTCTCAGTTTTCTTAAAAAGCTTTTGTAAGCTTCACTTGTAAGTAACGACAAGTTCGTACTTAGACTTACTTACACTACTTTTATTAATAAAGTATTTAAGGTCGATTTCAGGTTATATAAGTGTGGTATTGACTTGAAACTGAAAAAGCTTTGTATGTAAGATTGTATAATTGCACTGTTGGTTGTTTTGAGATACTAAAGGTATCTTCTTTTTTTTTATTTAGTAATCTTATTCGTACAGGTGTTTTTAATATGCATATTGTGTTTTGAAAATATCATAATTTAAGTTTAAAATATCAGTATTGATTTTTTCTTTGATATTTCTATATTTGCTAACAATCTCCAGTTTACCAGGCTTTACTAACCTATTTACTGAATTAATTAATATTTTACTGATAAAATATACTTTGACTTTAAATTATTTTAATCAGCCTGTATTGTGATAATTTTATTTAACATCTCAATAATGTATACAAGGAGTGTAAGGGTTAAACCACTAATAAGGTAAACAAGTGTCTAATAGGTGAAGCAGGAAGGCCGGTGCTTCCGTCCGGTTTATTTATAGGCTGGGGTGTTGTGGGGTGCGTACTGTACACCGTGTACTGCGCATACGCAGTTTACAGCTTTAAACTTCAGCTCAATAGAACATTATGGGAAGTTGGTCAAAAACAATCAATAATATGCATATTGTGTATATAGAAACGTATTTTAATATTAAAAGTTATTACTTTTCTTCAAATCATACTTAGTTACCGTTTGACGACACGTTTGGCTCAGTTGCTAGTGGCCCTACTTTCTGCGCCAGCGGTCGTGAGTTCGAGTCCCGCTGGGGGTATTCATTTGTTAAGCGCGAATGTTTGTACTCTAGTCATGGGTGTTTATATTTATAATATGTATGTATTTAAAATTTATTTATGTATTTATAATTTATATATGTAGAGTATATCAACTATCTGTTATCCGTAATACAAGCCTCGTAGCTTACCACGGAATTAGATGGCGCTGTTGTAATAATGTCTCCACATACATAATACATATACATACCGTCATCTAAATACTCGTATATAAAAGCGACAGCTTACTTATTCATCAGGAAATATCCAGAACTGCTGTACCGAATTTTGCTAAGAAGGTAGTTTATAGTTAGTAGACCCCGCTAAGAATGGATTTTGCGACAGGGCCGGATGAAGTTGTATGAAAGTCTATAAATTTACAGGGAGCACCTAGGACGAACCCGGGCGAAGCTAGGGCGATTCACTAGTGCAAAGTAACTATGTCTTAATTAGAAGTTATATTGAATCCTATTCAAATCGAATCCGCAACTTCTAGCGTAAAAGCAACATGAATGATATAACTGAGTATGCACGAGTAGTTCAGGAATTGATGTAATAATTCTCATTAAAACTATGTTATCTAATTAAAATCCGTAATAATATTGATATGATTATATTTTTTTTAATTAAACTTGAAAACGAACATAAATACAATTGCTTATTCAAAGTGTCAGACTCTTCTCGTGTTCTTTTCTGCTTCTGGCGACGTTTACATAATATAGACTACCAGCATTTCCCGCGGCTCCTTTCGCGTTCTAAAGACCGAAAAAAATCACATAACGTGTGATGTTTTATAGCCGGTTTGTAACGGTTAGTTGAGATTTCTCCGAAATTAGATATTTTCCCGCAGTAAAAAGTATCAAACCAAATACATATTTTGTACCCGAATAACCAGCTGGTTATTATCATACCAAATTTCATCCAAATCCGTACAGTGGTTTTCTCGTGATGCGGTCGCAGACAGAGGAGAATTCCAAAAACAATAGATTTAGCCTCTATATCGATATTAATGTCTATTTCAATTAGATTTTCCAAAAAATATTTAATGTACAGATTTGAATTGGTTAGAATTTTTTTTAATATGTATAGATGTATTAGTTATTTTATAGCAATGATCAAAGTCACATTTTCAATTGCCAATATCGAAATATTGTTATTTGATTTCTATTTTTTTTTCTATTTGAATAATAATGAGATACCAATTAAAATATCTACTTAGAATTTAATTAACATTAAAGTACAAGATTTTTTCATGAAAAACATAAATAAATATTAGATTTAAAACGGCTAAAAACTAATTATTATATCAAAATTTAAAATTTAATACTTTAGTACTTAATTCACTTTAAATGTGTACATAATTAAAATGCTAATTTATAAAAACTTTATAAATATTAATAAGGATCGAAATCTGTAAATGTTTTTTATTTATCATATTTTGTCTGAAAGGGCTCGTTGCCATAGCGACGGCGCAGTAGGCTGCAAGCCGTGACGGGAATGACAACGCATGGATCGATGTCGGTCTACACTTTTTATCACCGTCTTTGATCTCCTGTAAAGCCTCCTTTGACCGAATCCTTCGGTGTTACCGAATTTTCAGGGATTTGTGGCCTCATATTATTATGTTTCCCTCATGTCTTATATTACGTGAGATCGAAATGAGGTGCTATAGCAATAAATATATAGAATGGAATCCATCTTAAATACTGAATCAGGCACATTTTGTATATTATATATTAATATAGGTACTAGTAGACCCAGTCCGCTTCGCTGGGCGTAAGTAGTCGAAATAAATTAAATGGTTTTTATAATTTTCTAATAAAATAAAAGTAGCCTAAGTTGTTCCTTATAGTATTAGCTATCTGTTAGAATGCCCTCAAAGTCGGTAAAGCCGTTTCAGAGTTTAGCCCTAACACACAGATAGACAGACAGACAGCAATTTAAAAAAATATTTTTTGATGTAAGTACCATTTATCATAATATTATACTTTCATATGCATTTACTGAAAAGCTATTAAATTGAAATTAAAAACAGACGCTTCAGTTTTATTTATATGTAATATTGTATATTCTACGTATTACGTTTTTATCAAGATGCAAACGGACACAAACATTGATATCAAAATATCTCCCCTTACCGAGCTAAAAATACTGCAGTGCTTATTTTTAGCCGTGCTTTTTATACAGTTTCTGTGAATAAACATTCCTAATTTCCGCTTTCCTTCTTTTAATTTGGTTTTTAAGTTACTTTAATTAGGTTTACCTCCATGCAACTTCAAACGACTGGAGCTTTTTAGCCTCGAAAGCTGTTTTAGTATAATTATATTTGAACAATAATCGTAAAACTTGTGCTTCCGGAGCCTAAAAATTTGGTTTAAATTGTCTGTATTATTGCTAGGCTAAAAAATGAAATAGGAAAATATTTAAAATTATTTTTTGTTGTTACAATTAAAAGCATTTATTATATATTATTCAATTTTTTTGTTGTTACAATACAACAAAATACTTAAACACTTAAATGAAGTGAAAAGAATACTCAAGATGCGTAATTGATAATACCTTTAAAAAGTCAATTATCTTATTTGAGTATATATTTGTCTGTTTGTAGTTTACAATGAATAATTTAATCATGCATATTGTAAGACTATTTATTCTATTTTTAAAATTAATAAATTAAATTATTCATCCAATGCTGGCGACACTTCGGTACAATATTGTGTTATTAGTTATGGTAAACTGTTATGTATTTAAACGCATATTATAAAAATACATTTATGTAGCTCAGGTTTTGTTGTGCTCACTTAATAGAATTTGTCAATAAGTTATTTGAAAATTTACTGCTTTTAATACAAGTAAATTTTGTAAGTTTGTGTTCCTTTATGTGAAATTTGCTGTATATAATTCTAAATTCGTATTACTCTGAAAATTTACTTTCCCACGTTTTATTTACTTTACTCTTAATGATAAAGAGACGGTTTAGCTGGCAACACCGAGTCGTGTCGAGATGTAACTAATTAAGCCATAAAAACGACGTTTCCTCGAAGTGTTTTGCGACGGTGTCGGTGCGAGTGAGTTATCGCCTCAGTTTAATTATTCATGAGCCCTCGGACAACTTTCAGCAACTTTGAACTGGCATCTGGCGCTAAGCTTTAATTCGCGCTTGTAAAACTTTAAATACATGTAGGTCAGTCTATCTACATATATACGAAGTAAACGTATGTTTTTTCGTTTGCTTTTCTTTCTTAAAAGTATGGAATCTCTTTCACGAGAAACAGCGATCAGACTTTTATTAGACTAAATTTTTTGGGCAAACATACATATTAGGTACTTTTTCCGGATTAAAACGCCTCATAGTATATTTATAAATAGTTATTGATATCCTTAAGAATTCTACCGATAGAATTTTACACAACGTCCTTCTAAAATGCAAAGAGCATTTGAATAATACAATATCGGATCAATGATACAAATCATCTATTTCAGCACACTTATAATGTAAATGAATATCAAATATCAATCGCATATTGTTACAGATGCGGTCGCCGCAAACGTGCGAGCGCCAGTGAGATGAGCTCTGCGGCTACCAGCCGCAACTACTCGTATGATGAAACCATACAGGTGTGCAAATTTCAATATTTATACAAATCTGTAGTAAAAAATTAAGTATTTACTCGTATGAAGGAAATATTTGATAATTAAATTGTGATAATTCATGTTTTTTGAAGAAAAGCTGCACTTTTTTAAAGCTTTCAAGCTGTACTTGCAAGAACTATGTTAAGATGCATGCAGCTTAATATAAACTTTGACACCTCGTATGTTAGTTAAGTTTCAAGCAAAGTACAGGGCAACTTAAAGCCTAATATGTAAATGTACGTTGTACAGTATTTTCAGCGATCGAAACTTAATGCTGCAACAGAATATAATCCAAAAGATTTGAGCAGCAAGGGTTTATTTCGAATGAAAGTAACAGCGCTGAAACATCAGGTTGTTAAGCGCGATACATAATGCGATTTTGCGAATTCATTGTTAAGCTAATTTTAATCTTTAGCTAATGGTTACAAGGTTGTTTTTCTTTTGTATAAAAGATTTTTGGGGTGAGATGAAATTTTTCAGGACGGGTCATAACGACACATTAGCTGAGGCGGGCTCACTCACCTTTATTAATGTGGTACAGAGTTTCTCGCTTACATTCTATGGTTTTCTTGCCCCATGCAGGTCAAAGGGAATTACAGCCTTTTAGGTGTTCATTATTCTGTCATAAACATCTGTCAGTATGGGGGAAAATAATATGGTCTACAATAATTTTCTTTCCTCAATATCAAATAATAATATTATTTATGTAAATAAATCTACTTGATAGTAATTAAAAAACTATTTGAATATCCATCCTAATTTGAAATTAGGATTTGCATATAAGTTTGCAATAAACACTCTAAATGTCAGCAAAGCGTTTAGTAAACGCGACTAAACTTTCGGTAATATTCGCATAGCCTCGTAAAGGCTTTATTTTGCAGATACAAGCCATTATTCCTAGATACGATATTCCCCCGAGCGGGCACATTTATCAGCCTGCGACCCACATAGCAACATCTGGCGAACGCCACCCCAATATTGGACTTGAAAGAAATTGTGAAACGAAGTTCATGGTACTGGTGTGTGTTTACGGATTTTTGTATGTAATACAATGACATTTTTACCTAAGTTAATATTTGTAGTCATTCAATGTGAACAAATATTGCCCACGGTCCATGTACTAGATATGAATATGTTTCTTTTTTAAAGTAACATTATTTGTTTTAAATATTGTAGGAGAATATACAGTGAAAAATTACAATCTCTTGTTGCTACCGGAGATTTTTTTAAAATAAGAATAAGAATATACAGTCGATTTACCTTTCTTATTTAACGTATATGTATTAAAATTACTATCCATCGTACTCTCAGAGTCATTCCGCAAGAAAAATGTCACCTGACTATTATGTTTATAGTTTAGTTTAATGAATCTGGTATACGATAATATGTATCATTTAATTGTTATGAGAATTTCACAGCTATTTAATTCAAATACCACAAAGTATAATATAATGTAGATTTAATTATACAAGCATTTGTGTAGCCGTATATATGGATACAGATTGGCTTAGTGACTTTGATTAGCAGAAGGGTTGGGCCTAATGTAGAGGCGCGGGCTAGAAAATCGAATTTTCTGCTCTGTGCCTTTGGGTCTTTGTCGGGCTTTTTAGAGCGTGACGTAAACACAAACAGTGACACACTTCCGCGTATCAAGTCTCACGATGGGGTATTTTTATAAAATAAAAATAATATCTACGTTTGAAAAATGTAACTTAGTTTATTAATAAACTCGCTTCGCTCGGGTTCGAAGCCGCAGGTTCCGCTAGTTAAAGTAAATAAATCTTCTAAAATAAAAATGGCCTAAGTTATGACTTTAGCTATCTGCGAGTGAAAGTCCCGGTCAAAATCGGTCCAGCCGATTCAGAGATTAGCCGGAGCAAACAGACAGACAAATATTTAAAAAATGTAAGTACCGTATAGCATTTAATATGCATTTAGTGAAAAGCTGTTTATTTGAAATTAAAAACAGACACTTCAATTTTATTTATATGTATAGATAAGAAGTTATAGCAATGTTTACATTTTAAGTCTATAATCTAATATTCATAACTCTACACTTACACAAACAAGAAAATAAACAGTAAACAGTGCTTGAAATTGAAAACATTTACGCCGTTCTTGACGCGTTGTTTAAACAGTAAACAGAATATAGCAATTTCAGGAGCTGAATTAACGCAGTTTACATAGATTTCAGAGTGCCTTTTAATCCAAATTCAAATTTTCCGAAAGATAAAGCTTTAAGGGCCTTCAGAGCCTTTTGTGTGTCGCGAAGGTTATAAAAATAAGGAATTTAAAATTACTGTAGAGAATAGATAAACATTTACTTATATAGTAATAAGTACTAGTAAAGTACTTTTATAATGATCTGAAATCTGGATTCCTTCATAAGGAGTGTTATTCTTTATATTTGACTACGGGTTCCGCTAGTTAAAATAAATAAAATTTCTGCCTCCTCCTTTTTTGAAATTGGTTAAAAATAGCCTTAGTTACGCCTTATAACATTAGCTATCTGCGAGTGAGAGCCTCGTCAAAATCGGTCCAGCCGTTTCAGAGATTATCCGGAACAAACAGACAGGCAAACAGACAGATAGACAAAAAAAATGTAAAATTGGCTTTAGGTTGCTAGTATCGTATATACTTCTATATGCATTTAGTAAAAAGCTGTTAATTTGAAATTAAAAATAGACACACCAATTTTATTTATAAGTATACTATAGATGTATTATAGATAGAGATAGATATTGATTAAAAATTGGTTCTTGTTATCAGTCGATATTTGAAAAAAATATTTACATTATTATTATAAGGCATTGTAATACACTGTAATGTTTATTGCTCATTCTCTACATTAAAATTATAGCTGCTAGTTCTGCGTTATGGTTTAATTTAGCTCACATAACCTCTGCCTAGGGCCAATTTACGTCTCCGACATGTGTTCATTTTGGTATGTTTTAGTTCTTTTGTTTCAGAGGCCAGTTTTAATTTTCAGTTTGTAGTATAGCAATTAAATATTTCTTTTTATATTTGAATAAGTAGTAGATAATAATTTGGTACATATCAGAATAAATAAACCTATCCTTTATTTTTTTATTTAAAAATGATTGATAAAATATAACCAAATTTTATTACAAAAAAAATTAATAAATATATTAATTAATAATGTATTATTAATATCACAAAAAGCTCGGGGAAAATTTTATTATGCCATCTAGTATCTAATAGCGGCAATATAATTTATATCCATGACGCACCCCACTACTAGATGGCACACTAAAATATTCTCACGCATTGCCAAAGTATTTTTTTAAATTTAATACATGACGTTTGTATTCTTAGTTTTTATAGTTAGAGATACTTCCAATTTCATAGTTAGAGTGTAGTGGCTAGCCTGTATAAGTTAATGACTAATAAATTTTCCCTATGCTACCTTCGTTGAGTTATCTATGAAAAAAATAGTTGAGTTAAAAATAGTTGAGTTATAAATGAGATAAATGAAATGAGCGTAGGATAAATTTTATTAATATAATCGCGTTGTATATATTTTTTTTATTTCTCCGCTACTAAAAGTCTAAAGCTTTTAGTAAAAATGTAACAAATAAGCTTTATAAAATGCACAATCAATGTTAAATCATAGTGGTAGAGTCGGTAGATGGTTAGCGCGTTAAACTGGCAGAATAACACATAGACTGCGCCGCTTTACATTGATCTATACTATTTAATATTATAAAGTTGAATAGTATGTTTGTTTATTTTCGTCCGAATTGAAAAATTATTTTTTTGTTGGACATTCCATTTATCAAGGAAGGCTATAGGCTATATAACATCACACTACGACCAATAGGAGCAGAGTATCAATGAAAAATGTTGCGAAAACGGGAGAAAAATATTTCTTTCGAGAGCTTCCGTTGCATACACTTTGTAAACGGTTAAAGTTATGCAAAAATCATGTATTACGGAGTTGTTCCTCTCTAAAAACTAGGTCAGCGATAGCATATGTCTATCTTTTATATACCTAATAGAATGAAACTATTTAATAACAATTATTAGTAACCTATCATGGCTGTTAGTTAGTTATGTCAACTTTTTGCAGTTTATTACAATGATAAACTACAATAAGTCCCAGTAGTAGAAGAACTTAAAAATAAATACGTTATTTGTGTCAATTATACACAAAAACCTACTTGCATAAAGAACTTTTAAAAAGTATTTTATTTTAAACGTAAGCTTTTATGTGTTTCCGAGTTCGAGTTTCTTAGAAACTTACAAGGGTTGCTTATTATGATAAAATAGATAGAACTTGTGGATAAAAGTGTTTTTTTTTAATTTCAACACTCGAGCAGAGCCAAGTGAAAGTTAGGTTAGTATAAACATTTATAGGTAAACCTTTATTTATGTAAACTACTTTATTAATTTAATTTAGGTAAATTACGAAAACGTGCTGATATGTGTAAATACCTTGTTACTGATATCAGATAGTAACGGCGTCCAATGGCCATTTGTCGCAATTAACGGGCGAAAGTTAATCTGGCCGGCTCGCGCGTCGCGACGCCCTAAATCACCGGCACGCTGCATTGTGACGCTGCAGTTTGGGCTGGCCTATGTTGCCAATAAATAGTGTAACTTTTTAGATTGCTGTACTTTGTTTCATCATCATTTCTATTTCAAATAAATAAGAAATATATTTGTTTATCTTTCTTGAAATTCGTTTTGTTTACTTTTTATTCCTCAAAATTGATATTTTTATTGTAAGTAATACTAATAATATAATACTTAAAGTAACTTAATCGAAACTAGTCATAATTATATAGTAGGTATAAGTAGTTATGTTGTTTTTTAAAAATTAAACAGTAGGTATTTGAATTTTTTAGTAGGTATATATTTTAAGACTATGTCTGTCACAATTTACATACAAACTTGAGTTTATATTCATAATATATATAATTCTCATTACATTATTTAAAATGGTTTCAGAACAAAACTAACTCAGAGCAAATTTTAACGTAGAAATTTGAAAACTAAATAGCATTTTCAAAATATCTAAGAGACTTTCTCTTCTGTCACTTGGAAACCCAAGAGGTATGACGTCACCGCCCTTAGGATTTCCCTTATACTTTCATCAAATCCCGACACAGTTCAGTGTGATTATTCACACGATGAGCCAGCGCCTCTCAATTTATTAAGAACTCACAATTAATATGACTCATTGTAGTCTCATATTTTTTGAAACCATATGCATAATATTATACAGTAATTATTAAAGGTTACATAATATTATGTGTTGTTTGAATAAAGTATTGATTATTTTCAAAGTATCTTATTTTATTATAAATAGAAATAAAATCTTTACAAACAAGTTATACTCCTATATTGAAAAAAAAACGATTGTTAAATATCTATCTAAATATCTTGAAACTTACTTTAATATATTTGTAATTGTTTTTAAGTTACATAAAAATTCATTAAATTCCAAAGTAATTCAATTTTTTAAATTAGGAATATCTTCTAGAAAGCTTAGCTTCTAAAAAGAGTTAAAGTAAAAAAACGAGGCTTGAATAATTTCGCAATAATTGTGCTTAATTTTTGAAACAGAAAAAATATAATAATACAAAACTATAATAAATGAAAGTTTGGAAACATTTCGATACAGAAAAATTGTAGAATCCCCTTCTTACAATAGTAATCCCGAAAGTAGACGGTAATGTGGGGATTTGTACAGGCTGTTCATTAATTTGAAGTATTAATAACCACTAATTCATAAAAATACTACTAACTTATAGAAACCAAAGCGTATAATAAAACAAAAGCTCTGTAACAACAACGCCGTTGGTAGGTAAATATATGTAGTTATTTTTTATGTAATTTAAATAAAGAAATAGGTATTTTTCATTATAAATATTTAAAAATATCTATACCTCTAAGAATTATAGTTTAATTATTATTTAAACAATAGTAATATTTTTTTTACATTTTTAATGGCTTTATCAAACCGCTGTATATAGAAAGATGCATCGATGCATCGACCGAGGGCGAGCGCCCACTGCAAGCGCCTTAATCAAACCGAGCAATTTATGATCGTCGCAACACGCCTGCTGGTTTATTCTGAAAGTTTTGATTATTTTGAAAATAGTTTTTGTTTTATGTCGATATATTACTAAAAAAATAATTTATAACCCAATATATTGAATAAATTTTAATTTATTGCCCTTTTTACCATAGGAAGTGCGCAAAAGGAGAGAAAAGAGTTCCAAAATATGATAGAGTTTTTAAATAAATTATGAAAAATACTCCACGTACAAACTTACTTCCTTACCTACTCTTAGCTACATTAATATTATGACTTGCTCACCATAAATACTTGAGTGCATTTTATATTTTTAAGGATCGGACAAAAATTGCAGTACAGTCGTAGAATGACGCACCATAAACGTATTGGATCTTAACTTAAAGGGCGGCGCCCCTATAGAAAGTGCTTACATTAAGACTTACACTTGCAGGCTATCGATGCATACGAATCTTATACTCACATTGCTCTTTTATTCTGTTTTAATTTTTATATTTCCTTAAAATAAATAAAAAATATAATAAAATAATTAATATTAATTGACTGATGGAGATGGAGAGAGATGATTAAACAAAAAATGTAAAAAATCTAAAATACAATATTATTTAAAAATATAAACTTTGAAAGTATATAAAACGAGTAATATTATAACTTTGCTTTACTGCTCTTTTCTTAATTAAGCTTGTTGAGTTACTTCCAACGTTGCAGTTTTATCTCTCCAGACGTATAAACCAGGTAATATAAGTAAAAGAAAAATAGGGAGTATGTATTTTACACTGGAACATGGTGATTAATTTTTTAAATAAATCTAATCAAGACATCATCGAATCTATTTTCTACTCGTATATCACTAGTTAAATTAAAAAGCTAAGATAAGAGCCAAATAAACGTTGTTTATTTTAATTGAGAATGTAACTTGATTAAAAAAATTAAAAAATCTATTTAAATTCCTTCTATGCGTCTATCCTTCTATCCTTCTCTCGTCTATGCACTTAAATTGTTGAAAAGTCTCAATATTGTTGATTTAGTTTCTTTCTCTTGTTCTGAACATGCATTTAACAAACGTATTTAAAAGTATTTAAAAATTACTAATTAACAAAATTACGTGTTTGTAAATAAAGATTTTAATTGTAGTTCAGATTCTACTTATTGTATGCTCATTCATGTTATATTTGGTAATCATAACGTAACAGTGTTGTTCGCTAAATTATTAAAGAGACTGAAGTGTTCGAATTTGTATCCATTAGGACATGCAAAGCGCAAGTCATTTAGGGTAGAATACTCATAGAAGGATGCATGCAGTAATTTATACAGGCGACGATGCGTGTAATAGACACATAGTGAGTGTCTATGAATAGTTATTATACACTCATATTAAAAAAATATATATTTTTAGTTTACTTATTATTTTGTATTAAAATAATTATATTAGTATAGAAAAATATCGATGCGCTGAATTGGCGAAACTTTAAAAGTCAAGAATTGTGCCTTTTTTTCATACTTATGTTGCGCGCACGTTATAACGAGAAGCCTCGGCTTTAGCCATATTTTCTTAACTCTAAACATTTCTTCGCACTTGCTGTGTTATGTATGGACGGGGTACGTACACGACACGACGTTCCTCAAGTGATGACAGCTGGGATTACTTTTATTTATTTATATTTTTCTACGTTTACTTTAATTTTTGATTTTTTTTTGATTAATAAAACTTAATTACAGATAATATATGTTAAAGAACGAAAACCAAAGAACAATATGAAAAATTATTGCTCGTGAAGGACTGTACTAAAATGAAGTTTATATTTAATATTGTGTAGTATCTAAATCGTTTTGATCCTTGAGTTTTACTTTTATCAGCACTAAGGAAGTTATCGAAAGAGATCAAAAAGGTAGCTTCCTGCACTTTAGACGTCAATTCAAGTTAACCGATTCTACGTGACTGAGGCTTTTGGAAAAACGTGTTACAATATAAACTATAGCATAAACAATAAACATATAGGTATGTATGTAACATTTGTAGTGTACACAAAAAGTGCTGATAAAAAATGACATAAAAACATTTTTATGTAATCAACAATGTATTAAAATATCTAATTACTAAATGAATATAAAATAATTTCTACTTTCTTTAATTTATTCATTAGCCAGTAATTAAAGCACTCGGTTTGATTTAAAACTTACCTTAAACTTACTAAAATATAACTAAAACTTAGATAATCATAACAAAAAATAAGGAGCTATGAAATTAAATTTCAGTTGATACTAAACATGTTCAATAAGTATAAAATATGCATACGAGAAATTTTGGAGCCTATAATAAATTTTCTCGAGCCGCATACACATAATGGAGAAATGGGATATTCTGTTACATTTAGCAGCGGGATATTTACTCAATCCTTTGCTTTGTTATTAAATGTTCAATGTTATTAATATATTAATAACTAAGCTCGTTTTATTTAAATTACTGTAATACCTTTACATTATTTCATATGAAATTTGGTTTATACAATCTTAAACTAAACATGTTATGTGTTATTAATATACCTAAATAAACTGTATACATATATTCAGAGTAAATAGCGACGTTTATGTATAAACGACAAAACTAATCTCATCACACATGCTAGCTTAGCTTTAAGGCTTAACATTATATATGGATTTCAGTCACAACATAAACATCCATAAGATTTAGATATCTTATTATTAGACCTCCATAGTCTTATTTTCTTTATGCTGTCTGCAGCTGTCGCTTTTTTGGATGACGCTTTTTAAAAAAGTAATATATATTATCAATATAATTAAAATGAATACCTGTTTCCCTTGGTCACGCCATAACCTGAGAACAACTATTCCGATTTAATTATTTGTTAAAGTTTTCTCATTCTTTGTAGAAGATTAATACTATACTGAAGAATCTTAAGATTTACACTTTGTAAAAATGGAATCATTGTGGAAAACTTAACGACTATTTTAACTTTGCACGTTTGACAGGTATCTAGAGACGACCCCTAGTGGAGCGAGGAGGGTGAACCTATAGTAGAAGTATAAAATTCATATAAGAGCAAAAAAAATCTTCGAAAACGTTCCATTTCTTTAGAAATAGGACAAACTGCAATATACCACGACTATGATACATTTTGCAAGTTTTAATAGCTGAAAACGAAACTGTTTAAAGAATGAAACTACAGAGTAGTTCGACGGAGGCGTTAAATAGGTTAATAGACCTATAAAGTCAGTTAGACTTTCAAGACAGGAGGTAACTGCAAGTGCGCATCTGGAGAGCGGCAAGGGGGTGGAGGCTGCTTATTTTCCCGACCGGCGGCAGTGCGTCGCGCGCGCCCACCGCGTCACACGGCGACCCCGCGTCTACGCCTGCAATGTTTGTACATTGTGTACGCTAAGCTTTAAAGTGCTACGCGGTAATAACGTACGTAATCGAGTGTACTGTGTACTGTGAAATAGTGTTAGTGCAAGCTCTAAAGCACAATTGGATGTTCGCTAAATTTTATGAGTTTGTATTGGTGTTATATTACATATCTTATTTATCAGATTTGTTGGAATAGCGTACAGGCGGAAATATTTGTCATATTTCTTTAACAGTTTTCCGGCTTTCCCTTTTTATCCAAAGAGGTCGAATATTTTATAGTTGATTTTATGTTATTGTTTCTTATATTGTTCTGTTTGTATTATATTTATTTTATTCACGACCGTATTTCTGAACATTTTTTTAAAGATTTCGTTGAAGAAATCACATTGAAGTTATAGAGATGGAATGTATTACGCGAATATGAAACATAACTCGTACTCACTAGCCGTAAACATGGCAATCTTAATTAACGATACCATTTTTCTAATTAAGAACCAAAATATTGTACACGTAAAAGTAGATTCATTTACTACTACATTAACTTAACCTTGATTTGTTTTATTATCGGATTCCTACGACAAGAATATAAAAAAGTTCAATGTAACTTTTTATGAGTCATCATGAAAGTTATATTATTCATGCCATTTTATTATCATTACCTGACTAGTATTTTACTAATATATGTATATTCAGTGGTTCGGTTAGTCTAGCGTGTGCCGCACTCGGCGTCAAGTTCTTATCTTGTTATGATCATTTCATAAAAGCTAGTGGATTTTAATTTTAAAACACGAATTATAATTTAATTATTTATACATCAATATTTTTATGAATATGATTAACAAAATGAATATTATTGTAAATATTATTACACACGCCTTACCTTAATTGTTAAAATATTTATACTAAGGCTCTGTATTAAGGAATTCGTGAAATTAATGTGAATACAGAGTGTAATTCACAGTGAATAAGCAGTTGAAACGATCGAATAACCACGTGTACGCCATGCCGTAACTCGCTCCCTTCAGCCAGTTATCCATTTAAATAAACACTGTTATGTGTTAATCACTTAATTCGTTTTGCATATTAGATATGAAAATTTATTGCGGCTTATTTGATATTCTCAAGTGAAAATTGCGGGATGAGTCAGTGTAGAATTATTGGATGCAGACGTGACCGAGCCGCTGTGTACGGAATAACAATACGCGACAATATTTGCCTTCCTGAAAAATATATTTGGTACATGCATGTTCTCGTTACTGGCTAAATCCGTTTGTATATGACTTGTTCGATGAATATAATATACGTTCGAAAGTTATTTATGCTGATTAAATTAACTAACATAAAGATAAAGTATAATTAAACAGTAATTTAGTAACGGGGTTAGAATTATTGAAGAGCAAATACATTTTAAAATTATTTAAATGTATATTTTTTACGGGTTCCGTAGTTGAGAAGGCCTACTCCCATAGTTTTACCATGTCCGTGTGTCTGACAGCAGATTAGCTCTGAAACATAGAGAGGCACAAGAAAATTCATGGTAGTAGTATTTATAAGAAGATAAGAGGAAAACTATCAAAGCAAAGTAGGCTTTACAAGTTTGCGAGTAATATTCTACAAACTAATAAAATGTATTTTTTACTTTGACCGGCCGAAACCGTTGTTTATATTATGTAGTATAAAAAGTTAAAAACCTTCTTAGTAGTGATAGGCAACTACGGGACCCACACTGCGCGTGGAGAAACACGCACTTGGTAATTTTTTTAAGTATAAAGATTCTTATCCATCCACAAATGGTTTAATCTTTAAAGATGAAATTCCTAATTAAGTTAATTAAGTTTACGTTTTATTTTAAACGGTTCAGCAACTCTTTCTTTGAGTTTCTAAATTGATGTTTACTATTTAGTATTTGATATATAAAAATATGTAAATTAAACATGAATTGTATTCATTTATCCATACATATAATAAAAAAGGTTATATATTAAAAAAATAGTTATTAAATTAAGTTATTAAAAAAAGATTAAGTAAACTTTGAAGCCGTTTCGGCGGACTTCGAAATATCATTGACACGAGTTTTCTTATTTTAGAAATATTAGATTAAAAGATTATTATAATAATTATAGATAGATGATGTTTGCTTATTTTTGTATATGTGAGAGTAAGGAGTATTTATAAGTTGAAAAACTAGCGATAAAAGGCTAATCTGTAATAAATCGTCGAAAATAAGATGATTCTTATCGGTAAATACTTTTCTCGACATTTGCTACGTCGTGTCGGTATCAAACAAAGAGTACAAAGGGTGTACTATTGTAAAGCTATTTTAACCAATCATGTTTGCTTTGCAGTACCATTGAGTAGAAGATAGGAATGGGAAATGTAATTACATCAAGTTTTCTTTTGTTCGTCTTAATCGAAGTCTGGTCTTTCCATTCATTTCCTAAGCTCCCAGTGAGATGTAGTCGGTAGATTGCCGTAGCAATAGTTCTTTTTATGCGAAGACTTGTATTCCCAACAATCCTTTATAATGGTAAATGAGGAATATCTAGTTTCTGACGTTTCGTGATAATTTTTGTTTTAAACTTTTTTAATACTTTATTTACAGTTTGTTCTTAATGAGGAAGAAGAGAATATTTTTAGAGTTAAATTAAAATCAGATGCGTTATAATTGTTCATTAAAAATAACTAGATAATTAAATTTGGAACTCGTTTAAGAAAAAAATTTGTTTTACAGAATTAATATATACATATTATTAACTATTAAAAATAATACTTTGAATTACTAATGTATCTTTGAAGTCACGATGAATTAAAATATTATAGTCGTCGAAAGGGGGGCAATAAACACTTAATCAATTATTTTCTTCAACCTAAAAAAATAAACCGTAAAAAAATAAAAGTAAAAAGTAAAAAAATTAGAAAATATTTTATAATGGTTATGTATTAGGCAATGCCGCAATAAATCAAAAAAATCAAATTCGTCTCCTGGACTAAAGGTTTTGATAGCGCTTAATAAACAAACACAACAAATCTCATTGCGACAACAAAACAAAAACAAGAGTCAGGTTACGATCGGGGGAGGCTACATTTGTTTTTGATTAAACAAATTGTCCACACAGTTTATAGCT
The DNA here is from genome assembly GCA_905231865.2 of Boloria selene. Taxonomy (NCBI): domain Eukaryota; kingdom Metazoa; phylum Arthropoda; class Insecta; order Lepidoptera; family Nymphalidae; genus Boloria; species Boloria selene. The sequence goes on from HG993133.1 coordinate 9,775,370, forward strand.
CCCCAGCGCACGCTCCCATTCATCTCATCTGTAACTTTTATTATTTACTTTGATAAGAAACGAGAGCGTACAAAAGCAGACGTAAAAATTAACACTTAAAAGTCCAAATGACTGTATGGTATAGTAGGATGATTAATTAATTATTATCTCTGGATGTATATCGAGTGATACGATTCTTCCAAAGATAAGAACATATTATAATATATAATACAGCACTATTGAAGAAGAATCGATTGAATATATTTCGTTCCTTTTTAGTAAATCGAAAGTCAACTATTTCCAAATTAAACCCTATGTCATGTTGAAGTGGAGGTAGAGGTGCAAAGTTGTACTGTTCTTAGTATACAAAACCAACGCGTAATTTTTTTTAGTAGACACAACCCTTTCACAGGGTTTTTCACAGTCGTTTGAGTCCTTTAAAATTTTTAAAGCTCGGTAGAGCTGAAATTTGCTGCTAGGAAGATCTATCCTAATATGCGTGATTGATGTATCTTTTACGATAGCCAAGGTTTCTGCAAATTTCATATATAATTTCATAGTCTTATATAACATGTACATCACAACATTTAAATTGTTGTAAGTTTCTGAAAACGGACCACTTAAAATTTCATTCGTAATTAAATATTGTATAAATACGTAAATAATAATTTATAATTAATAGTCTTCTGACAACAACGTAGTGACCAGAAACTCAGATGGACCTTGAACATGGGGTGTATAAAGAGTGTGCATAGAGAGGTTATTTGGGGGAAATGTTTGTGTGTATTTATTTGGGAGGGCTGTGGAGAGTTCAATATTGATTTACATAAATCGTAACAATTCAAATGAGTAGAAATTTACGAAATTGAAAAGAAAGATAACAATTTGTTAATATAATTGTTACGTGCCTGCCCTTTCGGCTAATGCTGGATTTGACAATAAAAATAAAGGTATCGGTTAAATGGTTCTCAAAAGGACAGTCTGGGTCCCTCTGAACTTCGCTGCAAAATTGCCTTCGCACCTGACAAGCATACGGAAAATATAAAGAGATGGACATGAGTCTTAAATACGTAGGCTTTGCTATAGATCGTTTATTTTTATTTTTTTTCGATTACAATCACTAGTATTCAAGTAATTTTTTTCTGCTTATAATTTGTTAAATACCTACAGAATTTGCTTTTAATTATATAAATTATCTAAGCCGTCTGCTATATCTAAGGGCGAAGTTATCGAAGGTGTACTTCGTACGTATCCTCAAGCCACGTGTTATAATAATTAATCCACAAAATTTATGATAGTAACTTTAAAACTATTGCTTGTGTCGAAAGTTATATTGTTTTTAATCAGGGGCGTAGCTACCGCTGTATCAGCCGTATCAATTATACGGGGCCCCGGGGGTAAAGGGGCCCCCAACCCATGTAAGCAAAAATTCATAAAGTGCTATCCAAAATCTCACTTGAACTGTAACATACGAAAAATATGTGCAAAGTTATAAACAAATTATTTGTTTATAAAATTGTTTATTACATTCATGAAAAATTAAACATAACGTTTTTTTAAAACGAAAAGAAAAACTATAATGATTTAAAAATTGTTTCCTTAATATTTATTATATTCAATTTTATGTTTAACTTACGAAACCCGTGGCTTTGCTCGCACTTAAAGTACAAAATATTTTTGGCTTTATGCAATGTAGTTTGTACATAATATTATGATTGATTCCCTATTTAGTTTAGTTCCACCCCACTTTTATGAGAACTACTCTATAGAACCAGTTATTATATAATTCTGTGAGTCATGATAAGTTTTGCAAGCAGAACTTGTTTTTTTTAAAAAAAGTTTCGGGAGTAAAGGCTTTTTATTGGGAAATTTCATCCTCTTTTTGAATCTTTTTTTATATTTTAAAAATCTCAATTAGTTCTTGAGATATTTGCAAAAATCTGAACCTCTATTTTTTTTAGTTAATTGTTTATAACTTTTGCAAGTTTTGCAAGCAATACTTTTTTTTTCCAAAAAAGTTTCTGGAGTAAAAATTTTTTGTTAGGAAATTTCATCCTCTTTTTGAATCTTTTTTTTAATTTTAAAAATCTCAATAAGTTCTTGAGATATTTGCAAAAAACTAAACCTCTATTTTTTGTTTTATGTTAAATGATTATAACTTTTGCAAGTTTTGCAAGCTGAACTTGTTTTTTTTCCAAAATTTCCGGGAGTAAAAACTTTTTTTAGGAAATGTTGTCCTCTTTTTTAATCTTTTTTTAGATTTCACAAATCTCAATTAGTTTATGAGATATTTGCAAAAAACTAAGCCCCTATTTTTGTTTTAGTTAACTGTATATAACGTTTGCAACTTTTTTTCTTAAAAAATCATCTAGATGCCAGATATTATGTTACCTCGTCCACATTTTTTTCCATATTTCACTTTTTGACTAGCCTAAACAGGCCATACACTAAGTGTTTTTATTCCAGTTAGGAAGAAGGGCCCCCCCACTAAATTTTGATACAGGGCCCCTCAAGGGCAAGCTACGCCCCTGTTTTTAATATTAGAATTTAAACTTAATATGTTATATAAGTATTTTAATAATATTTGTAAACTTATTATTATTGTTTAAAAATACTCATTAGCACAATTTTAGTCTAAAAGAAGTGAAACAATATTTTCCCTTAAAGTGCTCAATTACTTACGTAGAACCAATTAAGAACGATTTACAATGCTTCTATAAAAACCACCTTCCTGCGTAAACGTGAAGTTAACTAGACCTGAATGAGAGGGGAAAGTAATAAAGGAATAAGTTTTCTTTGAAATTTATTATCTTTAATATATATAAGATTTTTATATTCAGAGATTCAGAGATGCATCGTATCAATTTTTTTAATCACAGTGTAGTATTATTTATAATTTTAAACATGTGTTTTCTTATTATAAAGATACATGAAGGTTTTCTTTTAAGATATAAGTAACTATTAAGTAAATCATCGTTTTTTTGTTGTAACATTTTTGGGGGGATAAATTTATAAGAATATTATTTTTAAACCTACGTTTAGAAAGCTAAACTTTGTAAAATCTAACTGTTGCGAAATTTTTATTTAATTCATTTTTAAAATAAATTCTTTTTAATTTATATAAAAACAATACACTACCCTTAAGCCTTTGATATTCCCTAATATTATGACATAAAACATAATCTAAGGCTTAGAATTCCCTATAGCTAGGAAGCACGAGCATTGCGAAACACTTCGTCATGTAGTCGCGTGAGGAGGTGGCATTAGACGGAAAATGTCGTGGAACTCGTACAACCCTTTAGTGTTATTTATTGAGAGCAGCCGGCTCTAAGCTACCTTAAACACTATAGATATATTGTAAGATATATGGGACGAAAATATTGTATCGGTCGTGAACATATGGAGCACGGGAACAAAATATTAATTCAATGTATTTCAGTATTTTTGTTTTCCACTAGAATACTAGTAATATTAACTAAAAAACTAACATTTGTCAGCGCCCTCACTCTTGCCTCTTATTTATTTAGGTTTAACTGCTACGCTCCTGATTAAAATTTTACATACACCTTCAGTTCTTTTAATTGATATTAATTTTAATTATTCAAAAGATTATCACGTACAAACAAACAATCAAACTATTTCTTCAGTTTTATATTATTAAAAATATAGTCAAGTAGCAACAAATAAATTAATTGTGTCTTTTAAAACTTTACACCACTATTACAGGACTATTATATAGGTATATATAGGTATAAATAATTAGTCGTATAAGGAAATAACCTCTTAAATTGCAATCCTTATACAGTTTAGTACTGAAATATTGCTCATAATATTTCAAAAGATGAAGTTTTTGAAATTCTTTTCACGTACTTAAGTGGGTATAAAAGAGTAATAAAATGTTAATTGGCGTATCGTACGGGGTTAAGTTTGACAGAAAATACATTAAACTATTATTTTATTGTTTCCTACAAATTCTACGTTTTTCGAGTGAATATTTGAAGAATTAGTTACATGTATTGTTACTTGTTCTTGTCGTTGTTGTCGTGCAGAGGCAGTGGTAGCCCAGTGGTAGCCCAGTGATAAGCCGCCAGTGTTTGAAAAACCAAGGGAAGCGGGTTTGATGTTTTCATGTGTGAATCATTTTCAACATGAATACTACTGGACTTAAGGTGAAGGAAAACATCGTGACATGATCGTCCGCCTACTCGCACTTGGACAACATGATAGAGCATTCACATGCTCAACAGTGGCACGTTACATACGTTAAAGGCTGAATACATACATAAATTCATATACGAGATATTGTTTCGTACTTTGAATTCAGGATTGGAAATTTATGTAAATTGCCTATTTATCCTGGCTCTATCCAGTGTTCCAAATTATATTGAGATCTGTCCAGCCGTGAAGGAGTAACAAACATAAACACAAACACAAATATATCTTCACTTTTGCATTTATAACAATAGATAAGGAAAAGATACGTCTAATTATATAAGACCCAAAAAGAAATTCAAGTTACTTGTAGACGGCAAGAAAGAAGATTCGGGTACAGCAAATACGTCTGCACTGGCGATAGCGGGGTATCGATTTACCATCAAGAAGCGACCCGTTAATTTTTAATGACAACCCAACTCCCTAATTCCCTGTGATTATATCTACATTATCGGGAAACGACAATATTTGTCATCAGAATTTGTTATCGGTAGTTAATTATTCGATTTTAATAGGTTTCTTGACAATCTTTTTATTAAATTTCAAAGAATATTTTTTCTGATGGATAAACATTCATAATAATATAACTTTTCGAAATTAATAAGTATGTTTCTTTGTTGCTTTAATAATAATTATTGTTAAAGTACATTATTTAGTTTTTCTTAAAGGTCATTAATAAAACCTTTACAGCGAAGGGTTAACAATTATTTATGACTTTCGATTTGGCGGACATCGGTCAGACTGATCAGAGTTAATGTCTGTTGAGTTATTGCTAGGATTATTACACCTAAGGACCCTAACTTGGGAATTAAACAATAACATTTTCATTTTAACGGTAACTCGGTTATCACAGTAGCTTTATAAAAGAAGCCCTTTTTCTAACAACAAAATCCGAATGAAAGCCGATTAAGGAATGTAAGCCGATGCTTCAAAACAATGATTTCGATATCAAATTAAGAGACCGCTCATGTTCACTCGTTGCCTGCTTTTCAGAGAATCTTTAAAAAATTAAGAAGGAAACAAAATATGGTAGGTACATTAATTATTTTGTATATTTAATTAATTACGTATTTAAAGCCCGTATATAATATTTTTTTACATATTATCGAAATATTTTATACTACAACTACCATACTAATTACACCAAAAACGTTTGATGTTCTACAGGGATATGACACTTTTTCCCATGGAACACAGGAAAGCCTCGTATCAAATAGTTTTATCGCAATCCATTCCCCATTACGAAAATCGTGTTATCTCTAACAGGTTAAAAGTTTTTCGTAGTCCGAGCAATATGATAATTTACGGGCCGACGAGTATCGGTCAGCCGGATCAGGATTAATACCTGTTGAGTTACTGTCTGTATTGTATATGGATTAGATGCCGGCTCATAACTAAAATATGTAACGTGTGACAAAATTTTTAAATTAATATTAAAAGAACTATAACTTTTATGTATAATATATTAAAATTACTGTAAAATTACTGTTAAAGTCCAACCATAGGTACCTAAATGCTAAGAAGTCTTAATATAACTTAAGATTTACCTACTCCTAACGAAAAGAATTCGAAATGTGCTGTTATCGTCGTCCATAATGAATTTTAACCACTATAGATAGTTTTAGGTTTAACCTTAGGGATACGTAAATTTCGAAAAATAGACAAGTTTAAGCATGTTTGGTGCATCGCCGCCTGTCTATATCTATATAGCATATTATCCCAACGCCGCTTCTTCTCGCCTCAATCAATCTTTTAGGACGTTTAAAAAGCACAAACTAAGGATTTACCAATCTCAGATTGAAATTTAGTGATTTTCTTAGACAAACATATTTTTAAAGTTCTATTTCTAATTATTTTATGATTGTAGAATGTCGTCTGGTCGAACTCTCGCCTTATTGCATAAACATATGTTACCTACAATAATAGTGAAATGATATATCTTTATGCAAAAAGGCGAAGGATAGTATTTTTTTTATAAAAGACTTATTCATATTTAAGTTTATTTAAGTTCAGAGTCAATTTATTATTTGCTGTCACTACGAAAGCAATTTGCCTTAGGGGTTGGACTTCAGTGCTTGAAAAACACTATCCATCTTGTTGAAGTCGGATGTCGAACGGCATGTTTAAACAAATTATCATATATTTTTTGCTCTTCTGTAAAAAATGAATTATTATATTACAACGGCATAATAATTTCTTTGAATTACGCGAATTTTGAACGTTGCCGCAACTACTTCTATTTCAAATTACAACGCCATTTTTCTTTTACGTAAATCTCAAAGATTGCTTGTAAATCACTTGGATGTGTGAACTTTTATAAATAAATAAATACACATTTTGCGACATTATAATACACATCACCATCAAATTCCGTGGTAAGCTACGAGACTTGTGTTACGGATACCAAATAGTTGATAACAAACAGAACCCAACCGGACTCAAACCCGCGACCTAGTTAACGATTAAGACCAAACTATGTTCACCTTACCATGGAAGTAGATGGTGCTACGCTATGCCCTATCATCTTTATTTTATATTTATATTCATTGTTAGTATTGTAAAACCCTAAAGAAAATATTAGAATATTCCTTTATTATTAAATATTGTAATGGTTAATCTCATTAGGCAGTATTTTCATTATTTCCCCCGAAACGCTTTCCCCAACTTATTATCTCCTAATTTAATCAAAATCTGCTTACTGCTGGCAATTTTCCAGACAATTTTCCACGTCGAATTTGTTATCCACTTAAATAGGATTATTTTGTAATTGATAGAGGATCGATATTGATATAGCGATCTTTCAAAATTTTTATTATTTGTTGTGATGAATTTGCTATTAAAGGCAGCTCTTATGAACGGAAATAGTCGAAGTATCTAATATAATATCATCGTAGCATATCTTATATGTATAGGAGTACCTATAGATATATCTATACATATTAGGTAATTATATATTACATATTAGGTAATTATTTAAAATAAGTTACACTGTTACAATCAGTTACATTCAAATCTGTACAGTATGCATTTAAATAATTTTAGAATATGTTATTGAAATAGCCATTACTGTCGATAGAGATGCCGGATCTAAAGTTTTTAGAATTTTTGTCTGTACTGCCAGTCGAGGGTAGAATTTGCTAACTTCGGTACACTCACTACGTATTGGCACTGCAACGGACAGTTTAAAAATATATACATATATATAATTCAATTACACTTTCTAAGTAAACATACACCAAATGTCGCAGTCATAATTAATCCTACCAATCCCCATCACAAATTTTAATAATAAAATGAGGCGACACTATTAATTAATTCTGCACGGCTGATCTCTATTTACTTATTGCGATAAAGTTCCATCTGAGTATAAAACCGCCCTATCGTAGTACTTTTTCCGTTTACATGCTAGTCATTAAGGGAATGATCCGGTAGCTTGAACGGATAACTTATGGTCGGCAGTGGAATCTGCATATAAATAGGAATGAGGTTCATATCAGAGGGATTACGAAGGCACTTTCCGTCCGAGGGTAGCGTGGCACTGTGCCAGCGAAGGGTGGGTCGTGTTAGATTTTTTTTTCAAAGTTTTTCTTCTAATAACTTCTAAATTCAATTCAGTTCAGTTAAGATTGAAAATAAACGCCTTGACCCGTCCAACCCGCATCATTACCCGATACAAATTAAATGCTTAGGTACTGAAAGCGTAGAAAAGTGTGTTCAATCAATATATTCACTCTTTTCACCAACGAAATAAAGTTCATATATTCTTAAGTTCCCAACTACGCTCCACCCGGGTTCGTCCCTAGATACATTTTAACTGTTAGTATGCATTTCTCAGAAATGAGATATTTTCCTGCAGTAAAAAGTATCCTATATAAACAGCTGTCATCATACCAAATTTCATTAAAATTTGTCCAGCGTTATGTAGTCATACACAGACAGACAGACTAAAATTTTTAAAATTAAAAAAAAATACTATTTCTATAAGATCTTCCAAGAAATATTCAAGGTACAGATTCGCCTAAGTTAGAATTTATTATATTACTATGTATAAAGTACAGATATTAAAAAAAACTTAGGTATAGCTAATAGGTCCACGTAAAAAATTTTTAAGGAACAAGATATCCGAAATGAAATGTAATCTCATTAAATTAGCACAAACCTTCATATTAAAACTTTGCACCAAAGTTGAGAAGATTCCTCGTAATGGAACGACAAGGGCGGGCGGGGAGAAAAAATAATTATAGGGCGGTTTACAGCAATTTCTCTTTCCACGCCTCACGCTTTTGCTCTTTTAGTAATGCTATTTTAAAAGCATACTGAGTAGTATTTTCTAGTTTTATTGCTTTGGACTTTCGAAACATTCATTAGTATGATTTAGAAACAAAGAATTAATTTATAAGAAAAATATACTTGGAATATTTCTAAATAATGTTTATACAGCAAAATATAGCTTTCTAGAATTGTCATGATAAGATGGATACCATGACAAGACAAGCATAAAAAGTATTTTGTGTCAATTCCATTTTCGATTGCTGAATTTCGTTAAAATCTGTTCAGTGGTTTAGACGTGAAAATACAATTTAGTTAGCATCGCACATTTTTAGTATATCAAATTACATTATTACAAATTATTGCTCAAATGTGTTGGCATATTTATTTTGTCATAATCTGTATCATTTTATATATCTTCATAACTATCGTCACACAAGTATGCGAGGATAAATTGGTGTTTCCAAGCGTCGACTCTTTTGCTCACGGCATTCATCTTTAACAAAGAATTCACGAGATAAGATATTCTCCATTCATTGCAATTCTAGCCCAAGAGAATAAACTTATGCGTTTGTCTTATTACATTATCATATCAAAGGATTAGTGACATTTCGGTACCTTTTACTTGCACCGGAGTGAAAGCGTCAACCCCTCACAATTAGACCATGATAAATGGATCATGAAAAATCTCATCTAAATATTTAATCGAAAATTCCCCCACATGCACTTCTGCATAGGGTGCGTATTGTTGCAAGCGAAAACAACTGATTATACGGGTTAAATGATGATGATTGAACCAGAGCGGTCACAAAATATGAGATACTACGAGATAAACATCACGTGAAGCATACCACCGAGTATAACTTAAGAAATCCTCATTCTCTATTTCTATATGATTCGTTTCTTTCTAAATATGTTTTCACGCTTTTGATCATATTTGGTTTTCTGCCTGGTTACCTGCAGGTATGAAGTAAAAGTAAAATAATCTAAATAAATTAGGTGTGTTAAAATTTGCGAGTCATTTTTAACAGGTTAATCATAGCCAGCGATTTGGAAAAGATTGTTTGTTTGAACGTATTGATCTCGGTTATTACCAGTTAACATTTTATAGACTAGGTATTTATTGAGGAAGGTTATATGCTTTCTTACTACATACTAAGTACCAGTAGCGGTGTCATACATAGGTGCATACTTGATACAAACATAAAGTAAAGCTAAATTAAATTTCGATCAGCTCAAATTATAATTTGTTTCATTGCATGAGGGACACTAAAAAAGTCTAAATTATTTAGATAGATTGAATATTCCGTTAAAATGATTAAAGTGACTTTTAGCTTTTAAAGAAAGTGCAACATTTATTACAGGGGAGCATGTGTGCAACTTGCATACGTAATTACTTAAAATGAACGAAGGAAGTGCAGTGTATCGGCATGCAGAGGGGTGGGATATCACCCCGTTACCGTACAAGTGTCTTCTAAGGAATACTGCAGTTATCACGAACGTCTACTTAATTAAATATATTATCATATATACATATTTTCTGAAAACAAAACTATCTCACTTAATATTTATTTTAAAATTGTATTAATAAAATTTTCCAAATGCTCTTTTTTATGCTTTACGTGGATTAAGTTAAATTCAAAAACTAATATTTTTAATTTATATAGACTGAAAACTATCTAATAAGATATTTAAAAGCGAAAAAATATATCAAGTAATTATCACATTTTTTTATAGATGTAATAGTCGGGCGATAAATTACCTTCCTTAGTTTAATTAAAATTTTGATTTTAATAATTCACTTAAATGTGTATGGTCACAACTTACAAGCGATGCAATTTATCGAAGACAAACATGCTATAGGAATGTACAGTGCAGGGTGGCGCCCCTGTTATCCAATGCAAATATCTCTTCCCGACAAAATATTGCAGTGTTAATACCACGCTAAAATGCCACACAATACCACCCTATGTGTACTTTGTCCATTGGGTTTTATTAATTCCTTTATTGACCGCGAATATTTTGTTAAGTAGAATCAATATGACTTTGGAATTTTCAAATTGCGATTGTTATTTAGATTTTTTGTTATAATATCTTGTTAACATTGAATATTTTATGATAAAATATATAATTATTTTAAAGTATTTACGTTATGGTGTATAAAGTTACGTAATCGAGGTTAAGAATATTATCTGTCTATATTTTATCATTTCAAGCTTAACACCTAAACCAATTTTAATGAAATGTATCAAGAATGTTAACAATATCCCGAGCGTTCTACACTTTACCTAAGAGTAAATATTGGAAAATGTGAATATCCCAAACGACCACTTGATGTCTATGTATTTAAGGATTATTATTGCTATTATTGAAACGACTTCTTATTATATCAATATTTTTATATAAATTGTATCCAATAATATAAATGAAATTATTTTAATTTGCAATAAATCTACTTTATAGTACAACTCCCTTTCAAATAACTTTAGCCCTGAATAATTTTCTAATTCAGCCTCTAAACCGTAGATTTTATTGCTTTCGGTTTCCCTAATGCCAAATGGCGACGTAAACTTCGCCTTCCTGACCTATTTAAAGGATATCCTCGTTTCAAATTCTGTTCTTAAAAGTTTTTCTCTCACTTCAACGTTCTATATGAGAAAGGGAAAGAAGACGTATTTGCAATAAGCACTGCAAGTGTACCTTCTCGTTTAATATTAACTGGATTTCTTAAGAAAAATAAATTTTGGGCTTGCAAAGAAAATTTGTTTTTTCTTTATAAATAAACAAAATATGTATGATATATTGTTAAACTAATACAATGTAATACAAGACTAAAATATTAAGTGCAAAATAATTGTATTTATATTATTATATTTTTAAATGCACTAAATGTCTTCTAAAACGCAACATTTTAGTTTAAATAATTTTTGGGTAATATTAGTTCGGTAAGGTTTTATATGAAACGTCCTTAAAAGGCAGTGCCTTTAAGGGTGTACTGCGAATGGGTCACAGGGCGCCTCTAAATCACTTAGAAGGCGTCGTAGAAAAGTTTCTGTTTCTGCTCAAACGAGTATAGCTAGGGTAAAGAAATATTTATACATGCAACAATAAACGAATTTCAGATAGTTAATTTGAGATATAATTTCAAATCTGTGATTTTAAAATTTACATAGTGAAATGATCTTTTAAGGAGGTAGTTAGTATAATTATACTTATTATAATAGTATCGAAATAACAAATATGCTTTTTTTTAAAAAAGGGCGTATATTTAATTAATGAAATACAGTAGGTACCATTTATGCATACATAGTGACGCTATTCTATAGACACATTTTTATTTCAATGATAAAAAGGCTAACTTCCACAAAAACTAATTTGAATGTTGAAATATGAACAAAAACATCTTTCATGTAGAAAAGTCCTTACTTTATACATAGTTTTAGTTAGTACTTACTAATACTTTACTAGCGCTAAAAATATTTCTTTCCCAGATATTAACCGGTTTAAATACGTTATTTGTGTTCATCTGATTAAGCCCATAAGTAACCACTTCTCTAATAATTTATATTAATTTCTCTTTACGTATATATAATACTTATATATAAAAATATAATTTGTTGTTTTGCTAGTAATTAAAAATAAAATTTGCAAATTTTTTATTTTGCTTAAATTTTATAAAATTTAAGGCTTCCCTTATTGAAATTCCACTGAATTGAATGCCTATTCAATATGCAGACGGCACAAATCCTCTAGTTCATGCATCAAGAAACTGAACAAAGTTCAATTGTAAAGTTCACCATGGAAGACTATAGTTGCGGTATATGTAGGTATGTACTTTGTGCATACAGATATAAAAATATTGAAATTGTAGGTTTTTTTATTAATTTTTTACCATTGTATGTATTATTAACATTTTATACACATGATTTACCTATACTTATACAAGCAAAGTCAAAACAGTTAAATATCATTTTTCTCCTCTGTTTGGTAATCGATATTTGCCATTTTGCTTAGTACCTACTCGTAGCTAATGACGAGCTTATAAATAAAAATATGGAAACAGGAAAACTTTAATTATATATGTAATATAATACATAAATTTTATGCATATACTTATATATTCACATATATACATATGTATATTTTCCTCAAATTTTAATTTTGACCTTTTAAATTTTGACAAGATGAAAGCTACTTAAAACTTTGCCTACACTGAATCCGAGTAACGTCACGCCCTTAGTTGGTAAAGTTATATATAGCCCTTACTTTTCGGGTAATTAGGTTACCTAGCGGGACACTCGGGAGTAATTTGTCAAAATTTCTTACCAACTTCGCTTGAACTATCCCGCAGTTTATTAGTTTAGCTTTCGTAGAAAAGAGACGACAGTTGTATTTAGTTATGAAGTCAATTATTATTGTGTCAAATAAACACTTCTGTAAGGTAAAGAATAAACGAATTTTGAAAATATAGGTTCATTCAGGTAATTATGTAAATATACAAATAAGTATTAAATGTTATGCAAATAAAAAACTTATAACACTAATATTTTCTGCTGTATTCACCCCTAGCCTAACATGTATCTGTAGTTATCACTCACCTCAATAAGTTTTTAGTTTAGTGGTTTAGTTCTATAACTAAGTACTTTTAATTTATAAAGTTTATTAATGAATATTACTTAATATAGTAGAGCTCGTGCTCTAGTGAAACAATTTATAATGAAAAAGTTATTAAGCTAAACTCTCAGAAGCAGTGATGTATAAGACTAAAAGTTCAGTTCATTAATTATAGACTACCAACCGACTTATATGTTGTCGATAAATGTGCAAACAAAAAAAAACAAAAAATCTTCTGTTGAATTGTTAATGCCAAAGATAAACTAAATAAACGGAAAACAATAAAATTATCACAATAGATTCGTATTGACAATATTTTATATTGTAAGAAAATCGTCGTATAAATAAATTGTACACAGCGAGCGGCGTTTATTTTTAATTCAGGAAGTTTATTGCAACATACGGTAGATAGGTTTGCGATGCAAAACTTCTTCCGGTCTCGATCCTGTCTACAAATAGTACACGCGTAAATGAAAAAGAAATACATAAATGTTTATCTTTTCTTTTCTGTACTTTAATTCGTATTATTATGAGTTGATATACTTTAAGTTTTTGATTTTTTTAAAGTTTTTTATTTGTTTTATCAACGTATGCATTAACTTTATATTTATTAGCTATTTATCTTCATTTATATCAAGAAAAGTAAAGGCAAATTTTACAATGTCACATGTAATTATTAGACATATACTTAACTTAGTATTCTATACCTATCAGCAAAGTGTCCCATGTGGCATTTACATCAAGTTCGTAATTAGATAACAATCGAGCTCGACGACCGGAGGCATGTTCGTGTTCGATTCCACTAATGACCAATATGTAACTAACCTATTATCTATTTCAAATCATCTACTTGTCTATACTGTACGCTATTCCAATTTCAAAACAGAATAATATGTAATTATAATTCATAACAAGTGATATAAAAATGCAAGTGGCCAATAATGACTAGCCCCAGACGTTCTAAAAAGAGTGGCCAGTGTGTTTTACAACACTTAGACTGGGATTCTCCTTCGGCGGCAACCGGAACAGTTAAACGAAGAAGATCTTCGTGCCCTGAAAATTCAAAACGAAACGTGACGAAAGATGAAGGGTCTTTCGAAACTCAAACTACATCTGATTATGGCAGTGGAACATCTAGGACTCTCAGTGAAAGTGATAAATCTGATTCTCTCATAGAGGTAGAAGAAAGAATATCATGTATTATTAATGAGAATAGATCATCGCAAAGCAATTCTGAATCAGGCGATGTAGATATTGTAATAGACAGATTTTTAGAAAATCCTATCGATGAGGAATTATTAGCACGAAATGATTTACTCAAATGTGATCGAAGTAATACTTACATAAAAGTAGGAAGTATTTCATCAGATAGACAAAATTTACATGTCCCACAAGCAATACAAAAGACTAAAGAAAAGAGAATAAAAACTCCAATACCTATCAAAAAGCTCAATAAATCTTTAGATATTGTAAGAAGTACAAGAGCAACAACCACAAAATTATTAAGTGATAAATCTAGTGTTTTACCAATTTACAAAAGTAGTGTAAGAGAATGTGGTGTAGACATAAATGGTAGTAATCAAAAAAGGAAAAATTCAAAATTAAAATTGCCATTTTCACCGCCAAAATCCATGGAAAAACCAAAGGGAAATCTCTTTCAAAATAAAGCAATACCACATGAAGCTAAACCATCACCCTTGCTGTCATCTCCTTTGAGAAGGACTATTTCTAATGAATATGTGCGTTTAAAGTTTTCAAACGACACTGTCATACGACGCACAATTGACGGCAGGTCGATACAAAAAATAACTCCAAAAATACAGTCAATCATACCAGAAAGTCCAATAGATAGTGAAGACCCTTTTTTGAACTTAAGCCCAAACAAGAAATACACAGTAACTGTGAACAATAAAGTAAGATGTGATAAAGATAATTACGTTATTTTTGACCCAAGTACTGGGTTTAAGCCCGATGAAACACCGCGACAGTCTCGTCTACCACCAAAAGCTTCTGACAAGTCTAAAATACCGTTAAAATCGCCTGTTGGTGAAAAATCTATAGTGACTAGAAAATCAGTGAGTGACACAGATAGTGGTATTTTGTCTCCAAATTCGCCAGGTGAAACAAGTGACAAAGTGAACTCTTACTATGTGAATGCAGCAGTGTTTAGTGATACGGCAAAAAAATGTACACCGGACTTAGACATCCGAATACTAGATCCAGCTGTGGCAAAAAAAGCAACGGAACAAATAAAGGTAAATATTTAGCATAATTAATTTTGATCGATGTACATGTTTTTAAGATTAGCTAACTATAACATGTATATTGTAGTATATTTATTAATATAGATATTTTATTATAATTTATTTTATTTTAACCGTAAGCTATTTAGGGTATTAAATTTTTTCGCCAAAATGATAAAAATCATTTAAGAGTAGATTTCATACAAGTTTATGTTACAGCGTTACTTGAATATTAAATACAGTTATTTCAACTACATAAGAATTAGATAGAAATTAATCTAAAAACATAAGAATTTCATAAAATGAGTAGCGACATCTTACGGGCAATAGGAAAAGCTTAGAATAAATTATTAATTATTAAATTAAAACATTTATTTTAATATATTTTTTTATTTTTTTATATATAGTTATTGAACAGTAATAACATTATTTTAAAACTATGATGCTAAACATGCATTTATAAGAATAAGAACTGTCTTTTAAAGCGCCATCTATCAAAACGCATAGTCTTCTTAATTCATTTTGTTAACGTGCTACAGCTATCCAACGCTAGGTGGCGCTTATAATGAAAGTTGTTCTAACAAGTGTATTCTATGAATCCTTTCACCTTTATAAATTCCCCTTAATTTGTTTTAACGCTTCCCGTTCTCGTTTCATATATCGCTCTACACCAACACATTATTCGGGAGCAATCGTGCAGTTAATTTCCAAATGGGCCCATTTAACACAAATAACGAACGGCAGACACGCACTACATTTTTGTAATGATCGTATATGCGTTTATGCAAGCAATTATTGCGGTCCTGACAACCATTCCACTTTTTGAAATATTAATTGACTGTAGATGAGAATGACATATTAACTTAATGTGTAGCTTTTATAGTATCCGTATCGACATGTGTACCTTTATTTACAAATAAATAAGGAAATTTACATACAACCGTCATAATCCCGGTTATTAATTAGCTTTTATTATAAAAAGACATTGTTTCAATATTAATAGGAAAACATATGTCAACGCTAAGCTAAAACAGTAAAAAAAATGTTTACGAGTAGGTATTTGTTAGAATTATTTGTAGGTATGTTTTGTGAGCTGTAATTGGAAATTCTATTTTTTATCTAAAAATACTTATATTTTATACGTTTTGTTATATATTTTCATTTTTTTTCTTGTCATATACTTAAGTACAATGAAATAGGTAGGTATATAGATGGTATTTAAGTAAGAGATCATTCAATGTGCGCAAAAGTCAATTGTTAAATAAACTGGAAGTGATAAGTATATTAAATTAAATTTGCGGCGTAGTTCATCAGGTTAAGAAAAACATTAGCGTTAATATCATATGATAAGTACATATTATATCAATGATAAATACCTATATATGCAAAATGTTACCGCAACGGCACATACCTATCACTGTTCAAGTTCCCTAGGTACGTGTATTTCTGTGAAGTCTTTAGTTTATTGGAACTAGTGTCTGTTTATGTATCAGTTTTTTCAAAATTCAATTTTCCAAAATTCAATTATTATTAATTAAATTAAACATACTAGCGGACAGTTTTTAAAATAAGCAACCCGATCAAAACATATTGCCGCAATTGGTTGTATTGGAGTTATTAATATTAATTCATTTATCATTCTTGCATGAAAAAAAATCCTTGCACTTGCTCTTTGGCTTTTACTAGAGTAAAACTATCACCCTGACTGTTTCTTTGCAAATAAGTATCTATAAAATACATATAATACAATATCTGCAGCCGTGCGTTTACCACGCAAATCACATTCGATGCAAGACGATGAGAATCCAAGCCTGATTACTGCGACTTTGTGTTTCGAATACATGATTTAGACGCGACTCCAGGGAAATGGAATCATACTACTTGCGATTTTATTGTAACGATAAACTAAAGACATTGTAATTTAAGTACCTATATGTAGATTTAAAGTTAATGCCTTAGGACTAAGAACTTTGCAATACTTTTACTTTTTATTCAAACATATCTACGTATCGTACCTAATAGGCATTATATTTATTTACAAGTTTTATATTACATTTATTCAGATAGATGAACAAGGCGATGTTTTTTGAAGTATTATTTTCTAACATACGACAACTTGAGCTCAGAATAACAACTACATACTTTAAATATATTGTTTTATAAAAAAAACAAAGTTTTAAAAATAACTTCACTAATATTAGAAGTGCTAAGTAATGAGTGTAAGCGCTGGGAGCAAGCACTCAACAAGCGAAGTTGAGGTGCGCCTCTTGAGGACTCTTGTCTAAATGCTTTACACTGAGTGAGCACTGAAACGTTTTACTTCCTTTCGACGTGTGAAACATTGTTGCTGACTGAAAGTTAGCGCTAACAGATCACAGTACAAACTTATTGACTTTTAGAAATACGACTGGTGTAAAATTAAAATGCTATTTGAGTTTGTTCACTACGTATTGTAAATATTCACAGCTTTATTGGACTACATTTCCGACAAAGGTCTCCTCCCAATATTTCCCATATATGTAGATCTTTCTTTTGCTAAGCGAGTGCATAGTGGACCAGCTACTTTTGTAATGTCGTCTTCTCATCTCTGATCAGTCTACTCCTGTTTCTTCTACTTTCCCATGAGTACCATTCTAATTTATTTTTATTTATTGGACTACATTTATATACTATACTATAGTCTCACTGTTTCTAGAAAGACTAGGCTTACTTACTCACTAAGAAGTAATGTATAGTATATTTTATACAAAAAAGACAATAATTTCTTATTTAATATATTTATCCTTTATTTGAATTAATTGTTATATTTATGACAATTACTGCGATTTAGCTAAATGATTTCCATGGACATAGAGTCTCCCAAGTTTACGGTGAGAATCAACCCTTTCTGAGATCTTGACTAAAGAGGCTTTCGAGAGTTTCTAAAGTGGATGGGGGTTCAGTTTCATAAATGATTACATTTTCATAAAATTCTGTCGAAAACAAAAAATATTTTTGTGTTAGGATTATGTGCTGTTTTTATACTGCTACTGTTAACTTTAGAAAAATCAAGAAGAAAAAGCTTTACTTTTAGTCCAACCTTGCCATAAAACATATTTTATATTTTCTAAGACACGTGGCTGAAAATTCATAATATTATCCGAACAAATATTTTGTAACGAATCAAAATTATAAACGACTAACTATTTTAAAGAACCATTTGCTAGTTATAAACCTATGTAACGCAATTAATATGCTTTTACGAAAATATTTACAGCACATTTTGGATTTTTACTAATTTTTACTGCTTATACTGGGTTGGTCGTAGCCCGCGGGCGATGGTGACGGGCTTGATATGCCGCTCACGCGCGGGGCTCGTAACCTAATTAACGACTCGTTACTGATTGCAACGGGAGAGTTTATAAGATATTTTCTTATCCAAATTGAAACTCGTGTAAAACTACCACAAAGTTACATAACGTATAAGTCAGAAGTGATTAATTCGTTAAAATTTCAATACATCAAAAGATATATAAAAGAAAAGAAATACGTATAGATTTTTTTTAAGTACATTCAATATTTGCACTCATCAAAAAACACAAACAATCAGTAATGTTCGTAAATTATGGCGTCATTGAAAAAATCTTACTACGATTCTGAAACCACTCGTATCTGAAAATAATATTACGAAGGATATAATACCTATGTGATATAGGTACATTAAATATCAAAATAATTATTTTGATTCCACGTTATTCAAAATTCTAAGTTTTATAACTTTTTTTTACACTTATTTCTAAGTGAATTTTAAGTGGTTTTAATATTATGTTTTTGTAACTTACTATAAAAGCTCTGCGACGCCATTGACGCTGTTGTTACGCCGCGCACGCTCTCCACCTAACCTAATTACCGGCAGACTTGTTACTGATTGAGACAGGGAATTACCGGAATACTTTTTACTACTTAAAGGTACTTTTTAATTTTGAAATATCGAATAACTGCTTCTTAAAAAACCATTATGGTTAATTGCACTAAAGTATTAAAAACCCTATAAGTACATAGATAAATTATTTCTTGTACCTTAAGAGAGAATTGATTAAGAAAACGTAGGGATAACTTGAGTTCGAATAAAAGAAACCAAGTTTTATAATAATATCTTAATATTTTTTATCGAACTAAGGTAAGATATTACATAAGTATAAGGTCTTTTAACAAAAAGGTAAAGTATATATAATAATCGTTTTTTAATCGTTAAGTAAAAAATATACTTTCTTAAAAAATATTTAAAAATAATGTGCTACACATTCTTGATTTTACACGTAAAAATATATTTATATATTGTTAAACACGTATGAAATAGTATATTGTAAAACGACAGTATAAAAATATTTCTCTCCATTATAATATATAATGCACCACCAGTCTGATATAATTTGCGGTTTACAAAATAGTTTGGTACCGCGAATCGGTAATAAACAACGATTTACAATATATACACATAGGTCAATTATGTCCCTTATACATAGTTATAAGGGACATAATTGATTGCGATAGTTATTAATGGCTTGTATTCATATAAGCCCATTTGTGTCAACATTACGGAAGGATTATTTACTATCAATTTCCTTTTTAAAACCACTATTGTTTATATTTTTATTTTTAATACTTATCATTATACTTTTATTAATAAGAAAGTGTCAATGTGTATGTATGTTTATTGCTCTTTCACGCTCAAACAGCTGGATGGATTACGATAGGGTGCAGTAACTAATTATATAATGACAGTAAAGGTTCGGGTAAAAAATACCGTATACTATGAAATGATATAACAATGATATTAAAAAAGAAGTCCGTAAATCAGTAAATATTTTAATATTTGTCGTTACTATTCATAATATACACTGTGGCGTCATCAACTTTCTTCCGGTCGAATCTTGGACCCTAAATGTCTATTTCTCGATACAGTGAGGGTGCATCCACCGATAACAAGCTTCCTTTACAAACTACCGCAGAATATTTCGCTCTGTATACTCTAACTCAAAACGCGAAGCTCTTTCCTTTTAAATCATCAAATTTTCTAATGGTTGTTCCTGTAATGAGATTCTTATATTTATACGGATTATCTAGTACATTTTTTACTAAAGATGAGTAATCGGAGTGAAAAATTTGGAAAAATAAAAAATAAAAGGTACTTGGAAAGATAGATAGGAATTAATTAATGTTAAATTACTATAATTAAAAAGAAAACAACCATTTGCTCTCGATGTTTAGGTTTTGGTAATCAATTAGTGCAAGTTTAACGTTCTAACTTTGGCCACAAAATATATACTTTGGCTAAGTCAAACATTAGGGTTTCTATATCAGTTGTATTATATTAAATAGCATAGGCTTAAATGACAGTTTTTTTAAATATACCATTTTTCTAATGATAGGAATGCTCCTTAAGATAAAATGTTTTTAATTATTTATGACACGAATTTTTTGCCATACCTTTTGCTTCTAACCGTAAAATGCGAATAGTAAACAGTATTTTACGAAGCTTCCACTCAATCCGCACCCGATATTTCACTGAAAAGCCAAAATAAATCTATGTTAGAGGTGAGAGTCAAAGGTATGGGGCGACGGTTAATAATGTATAGAGTTTACTTTGCGTATTTGTATAGGGGACAATCTCATACTTTATTAATCTTTGAAGACTTAAACTTTGATATGACTTTCTTTTATATATTTTTATATAGACCCTGTAGTGTCCTCGTCATTGGTATAGTTTACGGCTCAGCAACACCTCAACACGCACACAACGACCGTCTCGGACGACCGCTAGATTGTGACTGACAGTTGACACTGACGTGTCGTAGGCGCATGAGACAACCAATACATTACATCCCTTATTTGTTTTAATATTTTTTTTTTTAATTATATCCATTCATACAATTTTAATGGTTTCATAGCGTTTCAATAAATTATACTCTCCTTTCGTTACTTAATTAATTTATTGAGTTTGACCATTATAGTTTATTATTTTACTTATCAAACTTTTATGTATCAAATTCCTTTCATTTATGTTAGATTCATTTAAATCTTAATTATCGCATACTTTGCATTATCCTTGAATTATTTTTAAATGAACGATATTCTTTTTACGGATTTGAACACTTTCATTCTTTTGAACTGTGATATCTCCACTAATTCTATTTTACACTGTTTGTATAACTGGGTCATAATCCAAATTCAATATATTTTAATACTTTATCTCCATGTCTCATGATCACACTTGTCCATTTCCTGTATCTCTTTTTCCTTTCCTTTTTCTTTCCTTTCTTGATCTCTATCTCTAACATCTGTATCATTTGGTATTAATTAAATTGCATCAGTAATTAAAGTTTGATTTATTTGTATTTCAACTCTACTACCATTACTAAAGATGTAATCTTACGCCAAATATTATTTTTTTATAGCTGCTATAATAATTAATAACTAATAATAAGTAATCCCAATAAATATCAATCTTCTGCAAAATCAATCCTCTTCATTGGATTTGGTGAATATTATCGCAGAGAGAAGGGTGCATCCTTCAAAAGTTTTTCTAAATTCTAGGTGTCTTAATTAAATTTAAGCCACCAAACTTTTATGCTAAGTTTTGCCCTTGTCAACATAATACTCGTATGGGCTTTATTGGCGACATCCACCTGCTGACGTGTTTTATAAGTTCTAGATATCATTCTAACTCTCCAATAGTTTAAAACTCAGTATGGCTTAACACTTTTTGTTACGTTGTTCATCAAAGCAAACACTTGTCTTCCCTTATTACTTCATAATTTTCTTTTAAAACAGACTATACCTTCTGTAATCGTGCGTCATGTTCTTCAAGATCTTTACCAAAAACGAGAGCTTTACCAAGAAACAATACGCGTTCTAATGTTTTTGAAAGATTTCTTGGGCACACGATAAGCCAAAACATCAGCTCCTTTATCAAAACTTTGCAAGTGATGTGCCTAAAACTTTGATATAATTTAATTTCGTGAAAGACGCCTTTATATCTGACTGATTACGTGAAGTGAACTTTGATATTCCTAATTTAAGGCAACATTGTCCATTGTCCGTGGTTTACAAATATAATTGCTTCATTGCTTTTTGTATGTCAATACGAAAACGCACTCCTCCATTATCGTTCAACACCGGAACTACAGGAACACCAATTTTGAATAACCCACAACAGGATTTATTATGTCTCTTTGCTTAAGCTATTTGATTTTCTTTTTATTAGCTTGAGATTCTAAAGGTATGGAAATCCTCCAGTAAGGTTGTAATTATCCATAAGTAAACTTATCAAGGTTCCTTTGAATATAGGAAACATCCTAATCTCAATTTTATTAAAGCCATTCCAAAGTTTCACCTAAAAGGTTCATCGTGCCATCAAATAATCCTTTTATTTTAATAAGGGTTCGGATGTTTATATAATTACTGAAGCTTATTCATTTCCAAAAAATCACAAGTGGTTTCTGTGATTGTGATTTTCAATGTGAAAGACGTACTGGATTTCTTTACTATTTCATATCTTATTACTTACTTGATTAACTTCTTCATCTGATTTTATGCAGCTTATCTTTGTCCTTTGATTATTTCCTCATTCTAAATTCTAATTCTCTTATAAACTTGTCAGCGAAATTGTCTTTCGCAGAACATTTAACATCATGAAGTACGTTTACCATATTCTGTAAATAACAATGTTCTCTGATCGAGACTGGCCAATTGTGCAGGCGCTGTTATAGAGCACAATATTGCTCTCTTCATTGCTATCACTCTTATACTTCGGTGAGATGACTACTCGACAAGGCCAGTGAGAATTAAGACCAACCGAAGGAGGACCAACGGCTTTACGTGCTCTTCGGGGCACGGGGGTGACACACCGCAACTTCCCAGCTTCGGGCTTTTACTGAGGCTTACCAAACCGAAATGCTCAATAACTAAACTAGGCCCAACCCGGGACCCGAACACAAGACCTCTCGATGTGTGGCTCTTGTGTACCCTGATTGATTAGCCTTATACTTATAAAATTTATTTTATTGTATCATTATTTTACAACTTTCTATCATTCTTTTTTTCCATTTGATTTTGTGTTGTTTCTTAATTTCTCTAGATGTTTATTAAAGGCTTCTAACGAATTCACTTCCATAACTTCTCCGTCTACTGTTATTTAATCTCCAAGGTATAAGATTCTTTTGCTCACTAATTCCGCCAGGTAACATGTTTATGTTACCTGATCGATAATATTTTCGTCCCGATCTGTAAATTGCCATTTACCGGTTTGTGGCATTAATCTTATTATGAACTCATTCACAAACTCTTCATCGGGTTCTTCTCGGCTCGGCTTAACTCTATCTTGGTGACTTAGTATATGTATCAAGCTTAGACATAGCGTAGATATATCTTGGAATACATCTTGGAATACATCTTGGAGCACATCTACTTCATCCCAAGGGTTGATTTTAGGTCCAGGTATATCTATATATGTGATACGAGTTCGAGTCCGGGTCCCCACCTCCCATATTTTCATGTTCGAATCATATCTACCAGTAATACCAGTTTTCTTACGATGAATTAAAACATGGTGTGACAAACCCGCAAGTCTGAGAGAACCCAACAAGATTTCGAAAGGCATGTTAAGTCCGTCAACCCACACTCGGCCAACGCGGCAGACCATGGCCTGTTCCTTCTCACATTGAAAGGAAGTCCGTGTCCAGCAGTGGGACGTTAAATACATATTGCAGAAAACTTCCTGCATATCTAAGCCGTCTAAATAAAGAAGGCTATGTCTTTTTTTTTTCTTTTACATTATTGTCAATATTGAATGTTTCTAATAATATTAGGAATGCCTTTTTTTTCCAGCGCTTCCATTGTGAACCTGGCATAATGAGGCTATCTGGAATGATCAATTGAATGTGTCAGATATTTTTATCTGCTACTTAATATTGCCATCCAATTATAATGGTCACGTGTCAATTATGTCACATCACGTGTCAATTAATAATGACCGGATATTTCCGCCAACTTTTGTCTCATCATGAATGTACCTATATAATTTAATATATTATATACATTCTCTAGTATCAATTTAATAATCAGACATAATCTGCTCATGTTGTTACAAAATTAATAATTTTTTTTTCAATTTAATGATCAGATAAACAATTTTATCTGCTTGAATTATTAATAAAATACAGCTATGTCAATTTAATGACCGGATATTTCTGCAAAGTTTTGGTTACAAATAAATATGTATATATATACCTGTATAATATATTACATACATTACCTATTATCAATTTAATGATCAGACATAATCTGCTTATATGTTGTTATAAAATAAATCATATACAACAATTCATTTCTTATTTCAATTTAATGATCAGATAAATAATTTTATCTGCTTGAATTATTAATAAAATACCGCTATGTCAATTTAATGACCGGACATTTTCGCTAAGTTTTGTTTCCAACTAAATATGTATATATTACATATACAATACATTACATGCATTCTCTATTATCAATTTAATGATCAGACACAATCTGCTTATGTTGTTATAAAATAAATCTTAAACAACAATTCATATCTTATTTCAATCTAATGATCAGATAAATAATTTTATCTGCTTGAATTATTGATAAAATGTCAATGCTATGTCAATTTAATGACCGGATATTTCCGCTAGATTTTGTTTCGATTAAACCCAAATCTATGTACTATATTACGTACATACTCACTAATATCAATTTAATGATCAGACTTTTAATCTGCTTATGTGCTTAATATTGTAGTAGTACGAACTAAATACTTAGTATTAATCAATATCAACCTTTTGTATACAACTATTCATTCCTTGTGCCAATTGAATGATCAGATATTATAAAATACACCTTGTATCCTATATATCATAATAATTAATAATACATTTTACACACAAAGTTCAGTATCAATTTAATAATCAGACTTTTAATCTGCTTAATATACTTGTATTCTTATATACTTGTATAAACTAAATAGTATTGATCAATACCAATTTTTCGTTACAACATTTTCATTCATTTATTTTTCAAGTTATTGATCGAATAAATAATTTTGTCTGCTTGAATAACTTATAAAATATGGTTTGTATGCTTCATAATATTATAATTATACATATTATACACATAGTACAGTATCAATCTAATGATCAGATTTTTTATCTGCTTAGGTACGTTCTTATATAGTTGTACAACTCAATAGAATTAATTTTAAGCTTTCATATATAAAAATTCATTTATTTTTTTATATGATTAGATAATAATTTAATCTGCTTAAATTACTTATAAAGTACTGATTGTATTTTATTTCACTTAGATCATTGATTATATTTTAACCACAATTAAGAATACCAGCGTAATTCCTTACAAAATAAACACACGCTCATATTTTCATAAAAGATGCATATTTAGTCATACCGATTGTTAGTGCGGCAGATATCAATAGCTAGGTACACAAATTATTTTAAATGTATAGTGCTTACGCACCAATATACTTATATAATTATATACCAATATAATTATAGTATCACTAGCATGAATCGGTAGGCACTTCCAAATTGCCTACATAGTTTAATAATATTGATTATTCTACTAAATAATTATTTTTTATATTTCATAATTATTTTTTCTTAAAAACAATTTCAATATCACTATTATATCATTATAATGTTTAGTTACAATTAAATACACTAAATCCAAAGGCAGCTTTTTACTAATATAGAATTCTTTATGCTCCGTAGTAGTGTAACGTAATTCGTGTTATGCAGCTTAGCATCATAAGCGTCAGCGTCGATCATGCTGCGCGTAGGCATAGGCTTTTAAATGCAAAATTTAAATATTCATAATGAAAAGATGTTATAACTGCCTTCTGAATCTCTAATTTAGAAGTTTCATAGCATCTTAATTCCACTATTATTTCGAAACAAATCATTTGTAAATTGGAACTTTATAATGCGCAAAATAAAGCACAAAATCTGAAAGTTGTAGTGTATTTACAATATTATCACATCTTTGGTTCATTCAAATGTAGATCATATTATACAATATTCAATTTGCATTTTACAAATTAGAGCATATCAAATGTTTATATATTTTTATTTAATCACAAATAAATACATTTTAACAAGTTAAAACTGTTTTAAGGACTTCAAAAGGTGAACAAAGAAGTAAGTAATTTTATGCAACTACCTTCCCTTCTTTTTCATTTTTTTTTTAGACTGTTATACTACTTTAATAAGATTTTTCTATTATGTTCTATAACTATAATTGTGAATACTCACATGTTTTGTCCTCGTCGCCATTTGTAGTGTCCTCGTCATTGGTATAGTTTACGGCTCAGCAACACCTCAACACGCACACAACGACCGTCTCGGACGACCGCTAGATTGTGACTGACAGTTGACACTGACGTGTCGTAGGCGCATGAGACAACCAATACATTACAGACCCAGAAAATAGTTTTTATTTTATGTTACACTAGCTCTGCTCACGGCTTGATTCGCGTATTTTGTTTATGTATCTATATACCAAATATCAGAAAAACAAACAACTTACTAAAAACATATAAAGCCGTTAATAAATCCGACCATAAAAATGAAACAATCCTTTCGGATTCTGTGGCAGATTTACTTTGATTTTTGATTCCCGACGTTTTGAATGCTGTACAGCAATGATGTTTACGAGAAAGAAATTTAATTGAAAGTGTAGTTTTATTGAAAATGTCAAATATTCACGTAAATCTTTCGAAAGTAAAAATGAATATCTATATAAAAATTAAAAAATAATATCTTATATATCATGGTGACATACCCACGACTTCCACGTGGGACTTGACGCGGCGGGTATTTACAGACTTCACGACTGATATATGAAGCCACACTTCCGGTGACTGTTAGAATAGACGCATTATTTCGTTTTTCGCTTCCTATTTACCAATTTAGAGCCATCGTTTGTTTTTTCGAGGAAAATGGCAGGATAAATTACTTTAAAGCTATGGCGTTAGACAGAATATCTTCGAAAACACCAAATACAACCTATATTTACTTTTATTTTTTTTATATTATTTTTTATATTAATTTAGATTTGTGAATCTTTCAGCTATAATAAAATAAAAATAAGGCGAATTAATAAGATACAATAAGAGATTGTCAATTGAATGAAATGAGGCTCATCAAGACGTATAAACTAATTTCTAAAAGACTAAGGATTAATTATAATAGTAATTGATTTATTTTCCTAGAGAATAGGAATATTGTCCAAACAATATTACTTAATATATTTTTTAGAAGTCTTAATGCGTTTATCGTGTGTAACTGTATATATGTACGTTTTCCACTACATAAGTGTACT
This sequence comes from Boloria selene, assembly GCA_905231865.2. NCBI lineage: Eukaryota > Metazoa > Arthropoda > Insecta > Lepidoptera > Nymphalidae > Boloria > Boloria selene. The sequence continues at coordinate 9,803,083 of HG993133.1, forward strand.
TTTTCTTAAACTACCAGGTGGGCAAAGTTCAAAATTTGGGCAGATTTTTAGATTTAATTTTGATTATTAGAAAATCAAAAGTAAATGAAATGATTACAAATACTGTAGAATTATTTAATTGTTGTTTTATTTAGATATGTTGCATTTAATTAAACCTATTTAAGGTGTAATTTATGTAAATAATTCTTAAATACTTCCTCTTTTCTTTTTCTCTTTCCTCCAGCGTAAAATTAATATAGAAAATACAGATACCTTTTACGTTCAATTTTTTTTTCAAATGTGAGCAGGTCTATTATAACGCCTCACTTCTTTCGTTAATTGGACGTAGTAAAGTTTTATTTTTATATCGCTTTTCTATGAAAAGGTTTCAGATTTGCATCATAGTTTTTCCTGTTATTCAATGTAATTAATCATTGAATCATTGCCTTTTATATAAATTATAGAGATAGGTCCTATATTATTTCGCAGACATCAGATATTTTATAAGTATATTATTTTATTTCTGCCAATTTCTATAATAACTAATATCTAGTTAATTTAAATAAAAATGAGAATTAAAGTCACTATTGAAAACTGACATCGTATATTGGAGTAAAATTTGGAGCCTGACAAGAAAGAAACAGAAGAAAAATTTCAATAATTTATGTATCTATTACAATCATTAATCAAAAACAAATGCACAAATTACAAGCGAAAGAGGCGTTAATACTGTAATTTCTCAAATAAATTCCCTTTAATTTCATCTAGATCCCTCTTACGACTGACGGGAGTGATAATTAGGATGATCGCGCTATTCTAAGCGTCCCTTTCGAAATGTAGCTAAAAATGGATAAAGCTTTCGAATGGCGTTTCGAGTTAAGTAATGGCCATTACTATTTTTTAAAATTTTACGACTAGAGTAATCGTATGCTATTATATTTTTTAAACTTATTAACCGCTTAAAATGCTTGTAATACATTATGATAGAGGTTTCTCAATATATTACTGCACAGTTAAGTGATATTGAGTAACTTTTTTTAATATTTTAAGCCCGAACATAATTGAAAATCAAATATTTAAAGTTTATGACATATCAAAAACGGTTTTTATAAAAAAAAATGTCCATTCCTAGTTTATTAGTACCTACGTGCTAAAAGAATACATTAACAAAACAGTAAACATTATCGTAAGTTTAATTTTAAGATAATATTCATGTATCTGCAAATATAAATAATCAATAGTTCCCCAATACAATTTACCATCTAATTTATCTGTCTTCAAAAGAATTCCGAGGGTGGTGATAGGCGTCATTATATTTCTGTACTTCCTTTCCATAACAAAAATGGCTCAATCAGTCAAACGACGCGTCTATATTTAACAAAACATATTCATAGCTATTTTTTGATATTGCAAGTTATACAAATCAAATAATTTCATGTTTTTTATATTTCATTTGACGATACTTTTAGCTCAGTTAGTAGTGACCCTACTTTCTGCGCCAGCACGGCGGTCGCGGGTTTGAGTCCCGCTCGGAGAATTCATTTGTTGAGCACGAATGTTTGTACTCCAGTCATTTATATTTATAATACGTATGTATTTAAAACGTATATATGTGTAGTATATCAACTATCTGGTATCCGTAGCACATACCTCGTAGCTTACCACGGAACTAGATGGAGCTGTTGTAATAATCTCCCAACATATTTTTTTATTTCATTTGTATCGAAAGTATTGTCATTTTTAGTAGTAGTAAACATATTAGCTCTATATAATATATATTTTTTAATTTAAGTATAATAATATGATTTTTATGTAACCACATTGACATTAAAACAGGTGTCTTTGTATTTAAAGCTAACACTGCTTTAACGCTTCTAAAACTTTTTAAGCTTTCCCTTTCGAGAATACTCGTTTTATTTTTGCCTCAGGGAAGAATATTCCACGTAAACTGAACTGTTCTCCGAGGCTTTCGGGAGATTTTTATAAGAACTCTTCTTACAGCTATATTTGTAGCATTGTAGAGATTTACTTTCGAAAGTGATAATTTGTGAATTTAATGTAATGACTATAATGTCCCAACATATTTATTTATTTATAACTAAGTTATATATTAGACTATTTACTGTACTTGAAGTAAGAATACGTAAACGTGCATTATGCTTATAAATACTATTATGTTTATTCTACCATACCCTGCATTCAAAGCTACACGGTATGAGACACGTTTGTATGAAAATGTTAAGTAACAAAGGGATTGAATTTTAAATTAAGTTTGCGGCAGAACGTGTCCGTACTCGAATTTTGATTAGCATATTAGTGCTATGAATGATTAATAATTTGTTTGCTTTGTGAGTAATGAATGGATATACTAATCAAACCAATTTGATATATATACCTAATAAATGTTAGTATATATTATACCTACATATAGTTATTTTATATAAACTTCTGGTACGATCAGTAGATTTATGCACTTCTACGACTTGGTTAGCAAGATATATTGTCATTCTTATAAAAGAAAACATTAGCCTACCCTCAACTTTGCGTAACTCAATACGGTTTTCAAAGGGACAGGCAGAATAGATGGCCCGTCGTTTCTCGAACTCGAATTTGTGGATCTTCCGTGAGTTATTTAATTTGTTACTTCATGTAGATACTATGTAGTGTGATTGATAGATTTAGACCGTATGTTTTATATTTTTTTCAGTTTCTTAGAATTTTAGTAAAATGGTACACGAAAAGCTTTTAAACTGCTGTAAATGATAATTCTTAATATACTATTTATAGATTATTTTTATTTTGTTGAGTTTTGATAGAGTATCATAAATTTTCTTAAATTCTTTTATAATATTAAGAGACGTACCTACGAAGAAAAGTTTATTTATTCTTTTGCACGAAGAAAATTCCTATACACTCGTTATTATATAATAATAGGTAATATCTCAATTTTTGTAAATGTTTAAATATATTAAGTTACTAATTGTATTTTTAAAATTAAAAAAATAATTTACTTTAAATCTTTTCTTGCATTAATGTTTCATTAAGTATGGACAAACAGAAATTTTACTGATCAAAATAAGTCAAAATAGAAGAGTTTCCCAATAGCAAAATATTCCAACACTCGCTTGTCACATCCAGCTAACACCATGCATCTGCATCCCCGCGGGAGAGGGCGCCATCGATCCGCCCCGTGCATGTCCTGTGCAGTCGCGATTTGTACGTCCGACGTACGCCCGCCCGCCGCGAAGCCTTTTTAGGCGGGAACTGTTTACGTCTTTACTGTACTGCTGACATTACAAAAAGTTTAATAAAATAACAATATTAATTGATTTGTGAAAATATTTAGGCTTCCATATTTTGTACATTTAACTTATAGTGTAGTGTTTTGAAACTTTATGACTAAATTGGTGTTTTGGGTGGTTTGGCAATTTGTTTTGTTTGTCTGAAAATGGCAATTCTATGGCATTTTATTCATATTTAATGGCTTATATTTTTTTTATTTCTTTGTATTCTAGTATTTCATTATTTTAATATTATATGTTCTTATAGATTTAATATAAATATTATATACACAATACAATTAAAAGATATTTAATGTATAATTTATTTCGATATCATATATTATGTAGTATATTTATGTATATTTTTATTAAAATGGTTGATAAATTCGAATAATTGTTTTATTATTATTACTATTAATATAGCTTACTAAGCTTCAGATTTGCAGTCATAAAAGGGTTCAGTTAACAGTATTCACAAATATCACGTAGCTTTACCTGTATATGCATAGATCTTTGGTTAAAATCAACCTGCGTAACGATTTCCATAAATAAAATAAACTTTGAAACTTTATTTATCATCCCCAAAATTTACCGGTCTCGTTTGTTATGAAGTTCATTACAAAACGACTAATATTGTGGATAAATTTGGTTTTATGCCAAAAGGGAGAAATGGTTTATAAGGTTGAAGTTTTCACCCCGAGGCATCGTGTTTCAATTTATTTGTTTCATTTCCCTGAATGCTCAAATTTTATCGTTTAACATAGCCACAGGTTCTAACAACAAAATTTTTACATATTTTTTTTTATTTTTAGATTGTTTTGTTTTCAATAGTAAAACAGGCACTATCATAATTTAAGCAATACATTATTTACTATTCAACCCTTTTTAAAGTCCCACTGCTGGGCACTGCTGCTCCCTTCAATACGAGCGGAATCATGCCATAGTCCACCACACTGGTCAAGTGCGGGTTGGCGGACTACCCATGTCTTTCAAAAACCTGCTAGGTTCTCTCAGACATGAAATATGTTTCCCTTCACCGTAAGACAGTGTATCATCTTACAAATGATTCGCTCATGAAAATATCAGGCCACCTACTACCAATGCTTAATACATTTCTAATGCCTAAATCTAAATATTGTATTAAAAATTTTATGTTGATTTTCTGACATGATATACAGCAAAACATTCAGTATTAAAAAAGTTCAAAATTAATATTACATTGTGAGCTATAATACGATTTAGCATGGTATTTTAAAGCCTTTTTGTATCAGAAAAGGCATTTCTCCATAAGTAACATGTCAGGGCGATTAATCTGGCTCCCTCTCTAATCCTCTACACGCGAGCCCGCACCGAATTACGACCAATATAATTTTATTAATTAATTTAATATTATCTTATATCTGTGTCGTGTTTCGTGTACGTTTAACGATTAACAAAAATAAATTTAATTATAAAGTTAATTAAATTTATTTTTGTTAAAACATAAATTATTATTCATTCTAGCATTTAAAATTCTTATAGTAAAACGAAGAAATCTATTTCCTTACCCATGTGGCTTTAAACACGTGGTAATGTCTACTTAACGATTGAAAACTATAAAACAAAAATAAATTTATGGACATGTAGTAAATGTCTTCCAGTAATCAATTAATTATAAAATGAGCCCGGAAGCTAGCGGAGGCTGGGTCGTTTCTTCCTGAAAGGGTACATATTGTTGTTATGTTTGTATCGATATATACATGTACGCTGTATATACATCTACTTGAGCGTATTTATGGTTAACGGGTAGGACGTTACGGCAAGTTTATCAAACAGTAATTTATCATTCCGATACTTTTGAGATATTATATTTGCATAATATGTTATACCTACAACCTTCGAAGTGAAATTTATATTAGATAACTTTTTAAATTGAGTTAACGTTAGAGAAAACTTTTGTTCCTTGGTAATTTGTTCCTATGTATAACACCGATTACTTAATACGTCTTAAAATTAAACAATTTAGTTTTAAGTTATATTATTTAGTCTGTTACAAACACAAACAGATATTAGGTTTGTTTATAATTATGTTGTGCTAGTAACATTAACAAAACAATACAAATACTATAAAAGCACAGCTTTAGCATAACGTTTAACAAGTAGCAATAATGTTAAATTATTAAAATCATTTCTAAAATTTATGCATAGAGCTTTTGTCATGGCTCATAAGTTATCTAAAATATTTATATCAATTTTAAGCTTCTTAAAAATGTCTTATAGATTTTGTAACATTACCATAAACAGGAAGTATTATAATAATGTACATCTTGGGCGGCCATGACCGATCCGTTGAGTGAATAACAATAATCAACGCTAATATATTTTATACAATGGATAAACGTCGTGCAAATAAATCGGGTATACATGTCTTTACTCGATTTTATTCCAACAAATAGACATTAAGTCGTGATAAAGATTTTATGCTTAAATATGAAAACGAACGAAAAGAAACGAACGAAATAATGTTTAATAATCGATATCGATTTTAAAAAGAACAGGCTTATGTACTTTTATAAGATTGAATTATAAAAAAACACATGTAGTGTAATAGGTAATAATATCTAACCAAGCGTGCACTTACCATTTGATAAAATTCATAATTAGATATTTAAGACCAAGCATTTATGTTTTTTTAGGAAAACTAATGAAGAGTGATGATATTTTATATAAACATTTATATAGCTGAAAATATGTCAAAAGAATATTAGTAATATTTGAAAAATAAAGAGTACTTGATATTTGTCCTGATAATGGTAGACAAAAATGTTTTAAATATTTTTTTAATTTCAATAAAATACTGAAATTCATTTATTTCGCTATTTTTGAAGATATGTATGGCCGTTTTTTCTCCTTATTATGCCACAACCACTGAACTTTGGTGTATGTCAGTGATTGTATCCAACTCATAAATATGTAGTAAAACGTATCAGGTTTCAACATTTGATTTTCAATCGCTATGAGAGCTATTATAGACATGTATAATGTATATACATGATCCTAATATTATCACTTATTTATATTAAAGAGCAAATTATTTTCAAAATTCTAATAAGGTTTAGCCTGCACGGATTTATTACGTAGATTTAGAAAAAAATCGTGCTAGCTTCCATATATTGTAGATCGTTTCCCAACCAAAAATATAATTGTAAACCTTTAAATTACTATAAAATTAACATAACAAAATGTACCAATCAGATAAAGCTCTACCACATTTCACACGTCAGATATACTAAGCTCACTAACTGATCCCCACTTTGTGCTAAATAATCTGGTAATTGCCCTACGTCCAGCAAAGGGCTATTTGCATTTTAATGAGGTGTTGATTTGAAATAATGCTTAGCATGCATAATTGCAAACGTAAAGATTTATGGGTTCACATGAAGTAACTAGTTCTTTTTAATCGGCCAAATTGTAACATAGAATGTTTTAACTTTTTTAGTAAAAGAGGTTATCTGATTATTTCGTATTTGCTTAAGATAAAAATTAGGGCTATCTCAAGTGCAAAATACATACACGTTTTTTTAAATACAACAATTTTAGTGCTTATTTAGGATTCTTTATTTATAATTTTATTAATATTATTTATCTTGAACTGACAATAGAAGGGAGAGCTTGAGTGAAATATAAAACCTAAAGCAACTTCTTGTGAAAAAAGTCTTTTTCTAGTTTGATTAAGAGCAAATGGAAAGGTGTAGTGTTACGTTAGTATAACAGTTAAAGGAAATATACGAATATGAAATGAATTTTAAGCTGCATTCTTAGATTAAAGTAAAAATATAATGAACTATTCTAGTAGATAGCTTCCGTCTTAAAACCTGCTATTTCTTACACATTCCACTAACTTGGTTAATAAATTATGTTGATCCTACTTACCCAGTGAACTCCGGCAGACAATAAGTCGTATTGGACCAAACCTACCGCATTGACTCTACCTTGAGAAGTACAATAGAGCCCGATTTCATGCTTATTTCTTAAGCAATAAGGACGATAATAGTTTAATGTGATGGAAGTCTATGACAGTTATTTGGGAGCAAAAAGGGTTCCCTTGGGTTCAGAAGCATAATTCGGTTCTTGACGCGACATCTTAATTAAAGTTGCCGTGTCACTACGCGGGTTACCGCTATATTGTGTAATCAACTCTTCTTATGATTTATACTTTGTATATGTGATTAATATCATTTCGTATATGTATTCTGTAATTAAAATACAGCTAAATGTAATTGATAAATCAAAATCAAAAATTGATTTGTGTACAAAGTTCACAACTTCTTTTGATCGTTGCTGTTATAAAGACATGTTTATAGTTTTTTAACTATATAAAGTTAGCATATCAGTTCCACTAATTAACTTCCTAGCCAAACAGTAATATGGATGTTTAGAATTCCTTTCAAATTTAGGAAGCCATCAAAGGGATTTCATCGCGTGTTATTTCCTGTTTATTTCCGAATACAATAGTTAGAAAATACTTGTAAAAATAACTCGCGGGTGGATTGTCAAGTTCACATTCGTATGGGGTACGCGGCTATTTTCGAATCAGTAGTAATAGAATTACCTTTTTTCACTGTTGACATCTACCAACGGTACAAACAAGTTCGTTGAACTGCAATGACAGAGAAAGATCACTGAGTTCCTTAACAGAACATGCTCGATTGATTGTAAAATACGATCTAAAATACTCGGAAAGGGTAGAGTTGTCGCGGTAATGGATACTAAAGCTTAAATAGAATATTTATTATATCTATATGTAAGATATTTATGTATTTGATTGAAAATGTATATTACAGATACACGTGTCATATTACAAATACACGCGTCGTCTAAGAATCTTCTTTTATAATTAAGAGAAAATGGTTTTTCTTTCCCCCTTCTAGCGGTCAATTCTACAGGATTCTATATCTCATCTTCGATTCGTCATGTCATCGAAATGTAATAAGTTCCCCTCTTATCGAGAAGCTATTTACAAAGGCGAAGGGAAGAAGCTAACTGAGAATATCGAGTTACTTGATATACCTGAGGTTGTTTCTATTTACATAGACAAAATTCAGGAAACTTGTTTACTTGTTCCTAATGAACCTGTTAGTGTCAAAAATAAATTTTCAAGATACTTATGGTTTTCTTAAAATTCAAAACTGGAAATATCAAAAAATAAATTATATATTATATCTAATCCTTTGTCCTTGATATTGATGAGATCTAATAAATGAATATTTAGACATATTATTATGTTGTTTTACGACTTAATTAAAAGTTACTATTATAATGGTCATAATGTAATAAATGACGGACAGTAGTAAAATCTACAAATCGTGCCATATACAAAATGGTGGTGGAACTTTAGCAAAAGGGCCTCCGTTTGTATTTATGACTGCGATAATATTGTTACGTTGGATTGACCGCCTGCACCCTACAGATAATACACGGCCCATCTACTCTGCAATCTGACATGTAATAACAGAAAACGTGAACTGAAAAAAATTTAATATAGTTGTGTTTTTATAAATCGTATATTTTTCATGCTTTGAAGAAAATATATATCATTTTTAAGTATCTTGTCATTCTTTACATAACTCAATTTATATGACATTATGTTTCTCCTCAAAGTAAGCTTACGGCAGTATAATTTGATTACCATTTTTTGAAACGTATACTTCGTAGCGAAGTAAGATTTATTTTATTTTATTTTATTTTATTAGACCACCAACAAAGTACTTACAAAACACATGAAAAAAAAATTGTACATGGAAAATAAAACATAAAAAGTAGTACCTTGATTATAGGTGATAACGACATGAGAAAACAAATTAATATTTAACATTAAATATACCTAATAGGTAAAATAACAATATTTCAACATAATACATTTAAAACCAAATATTTACTAATATTATAACATATAACATAGGACTGTATCTCTTTAGATATTTACTTATAGTTATTCGCTATAGAGACAACGATCTCTTTTTTAAAACTAAATAAATTATCATTAAATATATCTAAGATGACAGTTAAATTGCTGTAAAGTTGGGTGCGTGCTAATAAATAGAAGGGGAGATACCCAACTTTGAAGTAAAGGTAATTAGAAATTAATATTTAAAAATAAATTAATAATGTTATATTTATATTTTGCATCAAATATTTAAATAAATACCGTTTAGCTGACTGATGATGAAATCAGGAGTATATATATGAAACTTTCAAGTTCGGGCTCATGTGATTTTTTTTCGACAAGTGTCCAATCATTATGGTTGCTTAGGACTGTGGCTCCATTAGTTTTTTCCAGTTTTAATGTAAAATTAAAATTTTTAGTTATTAATTAAAGGCATATTTAAAGAATATAAACGGTTTTTATATATATTTTTACGTTTTATTATTTTAAATATTCTACTCAGTCTTAAGATAAGACGGGTATTAGGGAAATAAAAAGTAAGCTAACGATAAATTGTAAAAAAATTCTTTGATAAGTGTTATTCAGTATGTATGACCTGTAAACCCAGTGTGTTCGTACAAAGAGTTTTTCAAAGTTACATCTACAAATGTCTTACTTAATAATAAACTTTTATGCTTGGTAATAAAGATCTTTTTAGTAATTTGTACTGTTAAGATAAGGGTACAATGTTTACCCACGCACTGCGATCGATCGGCTTCCGCGTGAAAATTGCAACCCTGTAAGGCTTTCACTTGCCAAACAGAATAACTGGAAACGAAACTAAATTGAACCTATTTCATATTTACTTACATTTTTTTTTCTGAAAACATTTTTTTTAATATATATTTAATAAATCAAGTAATTTATTTACACGTATGTATGTGTGTATTACATATATATTGTACAAGAATTAAACCATATTCTATCTACATATTTAGGTAGTATATTGTATAATTATTCGATATAATTTATATTTTGCCATAGAATTGCATTATTTCACTAATTTTGATTCTTAATTAAAATTAAAGAAAGTCAAACATTTTAATAAATAATATATGAACTCAGTGTGACAAAAGTAATACATGGAGCGAAGATTCATGAAATCCCATCGCACAACAATACCAAATAGTTTTAAAATCCCCGAGCCTTACGAGTTTTATAACAAAGCCACCCCCTTCGTACAACGGACGCTATTATTTGTTGCCGATGAAAATTCAGGACCGAAACCCAGCTCTAGTGCTCCAGAAAACTTAGAAAGCGTTCAAAATGCTTCTGAAGAACCGAATACATCGAAATCAAGCGAAACCCAAGAAAAATCTCCAAAAAAGAGTTCATTTTTCTTCTCCCCTTCGAAAAGTTGTAAGATTCATGGTCGTAGCTTTTTCCGACTTCAGACGAGCCCTAAGAAAAAGGCCGAAAGTGATGTGGCTTCGGAAAACAAAGCGGGAGCGCCGGGAAGTTTGATAAGCTATGCCCCTGGCTGGTCCCTCAAGGGCGAACATCTCATGAAATGGCAAGCCTCTGGGAAGACAACTATTGAGGTAACAATTTCTTTCAGCATTCACTGCAAATAATTAATTTCTTTAAAATCATAATAATGAGAAGCAATCTTTTGTAGTCTAGTCTAGTAGTAGACTGTCGTCGTAAATATTTAAAGTGATTATAGGTATAGTTCGTAAAGTTTAAGGTGAAAGCTGATTTCTTTCTATAAATAATCTTTTATATTTTGTGTATGTAAAAGAGAGTGCTTTTTAGTAAGTAATAACGCAATTATAGAGGATTTTCAATATGTACGACAAAGAAAATTATCAATACACTAAAATCAGGAAAGGACCAATAAATTTCTTAACAAAATGATTTACTTTACATTATACTATACCGATATAAGTTATATTATCCCTGGAAAGCCATAGCAAGCATGCGAGCCTCCTAACTGTTCACCACTTTTCATGTTTTTCAAGCGGAAACCATTTATCTTATAAAACATTTCAGATCCTTGCAAAGAAGAAATTTTGCGAATAAATCTATGCAGAGGGTGAAAGGGGGCGTAAGACGGTTAAGAAAAAAATAGAATTTGCAATTTATATTCGCCCTCAGGTGCCTCAGACCAGGCTTCTATTATTAAAATCATTATCTCTACATTGGTCATTTATGTTTATGAAATAAATATATAATACGCGTATGTATAACAAAAACATAATGTTATAAATGTAAGCACTGCATGAATGGAGTACAAACATTTGTGCTCTTTCCACAAATGAAGCCCTCAGTGGGACTCGAACCCGCGACCTATCCACAGCAAGTAGGGTCACAACAACTGGTCCAAACGCGTCGTTAAATTGATTTATAGCTCTTGTTCCTAGACCATTCATGACAATAATTAATAATGGAGCCAAATCATTAGCGCTTTAAGAACTACGTATGGTAAACGTTTATACGATTGAACATTACATACATCATTGCAGATGCAATAGCGCGTGAAGCGGCGTTTTCGTATTATGAGACCATTTGTCTCTCGCTGACTGATGCTGAATAGATTAAGCCAAAACTGAATCAATTTGTGTGGAAACAATGCTAGTGAATATGTAATTACGCAGATCTGTATAATATTGTAGTAATAACTTATTTGAAATATTTTAGGACCTACCATTTCACATATAGAATAGAGTTGTGTTATCCATAAAAGACTAGAACATATACTATATTTATCTATGTATTCAGCCTTTTTAACGTCTTACTGTTAATTGCGAGCCTTATTGCCATTGGAATAAGAACATGATTTACCACGGCTACCAAGTACTGCTTGGCGAACTACACACGCCTTGAAGAAAGTTAGGTTCTCAGAGACATGCAGGTTTTCTCGAAATATTTCTTCCACCGTAAGGCTAGTGGTAATCACGTTTGAAATGATTTGCATGTCAAATTAACAAACATTATAGCATTAACTATGAAGGCAATTTATACTTGACAAGTTAATATTTCAGTTAGAAGCTGAATAAGCAACTTACAGAAAAATCAAAGAGCTAAAACAAACTTCTTTCTATACTTTTACTATATTATTCGAGTACATTCTGTTAACATTTAACTGGCTACCTATTATGGTTCAAAAGATAATGTTCATTCAAGATAAAATGTATTAACGGTTAGACCAATGCAATAATATTATTTCAGTTGGATTCTTTATGTACGGAACACTAAAAGGAAACGTATTAAAAGCAAAAACAAGTTATAATTTTACAATAAATTAACAATAGTCATTGCATGATTAATATAACTAAAACAAAACTTAAATTATTTTCAGAAATTAAATCATAAAATTGATTTAGTATGTACTTTGCTTATGTTCTTAAACTTTGTATGCATTACGTATTGATCTTATGCATTTCAATGAAGTAAATTGCAATAATAACGTATTATATATTACAAATTTGAAATATTAATAAATGTACCTACATAAAAAATCTACCATTCGTAAGAGGTATTATTAACAATTGATAAATCTGTATCTCGTATAAAAGAAATGTAAGTAGATTCTGTCAGCGAATATTACAAGATTCGTTCCGACATTTTGCCCCACAATAATATCGAATTAGCCGGCTCGCCACCCCCGCCTTTCTTTTTGTTAGCAAGATGGAAAAGTAGCCAGATTAATATTGTAAATATCATTTTACAGAAGTAATACATAGCTGTTTGTATTCGCTAGGCCTTATAATTACGTCTTCAGAAACTATAAATTGTAATAGTTTTATTTTTTATAAGCTTTAACAACTGAACGAATAATTTTATAATCGTTGAGTTCTCTTTTAAATTAAATTAAATTCACAATATATTTTATTTGCATAAATCGACTTTAAGGTGCTATAGTGTATGTAATAAATATTTATAATTATGAGTAAAAATAACTCGATATTAATATGATAATTCCCATGAAGGTATGAAAAATTATGAAGAACTAGTGGTAGAGGCTAGTTCTAAGTGAATTGAAAAATATTAATTAAGTACTAAACTAATAATAATAGTATAGCAAAAATAGTACACTAATTGTTATGTATATAGTTCACAGAGCATATTCAGATACATTCACTCCATGAAAACATTGTGGTAGGAATACCGCAGGCCGAACTTTGCTATTGTGTTCTGAACAAACCCAGCAAACCAAAGTACATTTTGCAAAATTAACTCAAAGCTGTAAGTTTCAGAGGTTCCATTTCAGAATATCTAAAGTATCATTCACAAAACAGTACATAGCTCTTACTTTCCTGAACAGAGAGGTCAAAATTTGTGAAATTAAGTGACGTATCGTCCTTAAGCGGATTTGAATATGTATGAGAAATAGGAGGTACGCGTGTGTGACTGCTATTAGGGGTACGGTACAAGAGTTGTCATGTGTAAAATGAAATCGTTGTTATCGACTCATCAATAAACAGCTTTTGTATGTTTGGTTATAATATAATTCATTACCTTTTATAAAGCTGTATAATAACTGTAAAATATGTTACGAAAAAGGAAAAATGAAAGTATATTTTAAAAGTTTTATACGAGTATATTAAATATTATGTACATATAATAAAATTCTAACCGGGTAAAATTTCGGAAAATCAAATTTAAATAGACATCATTATCGATATAGAGGCCTAATCTATTGTCTGACTGACTGTGACCGCGTCACGAGATAACCACTGGATGGATTTAGATGTAATTGTATGTTGATAGTTACCCGGTTACCCGGGTCAATACATAGGATACTTTTTATTGCAGGAAAATATCTCATTTCTGAGAAATCTCAAATAACCATTATAAACCGGCTATAACACATCACACGGTATGTGAAATCTACTTTGTTTCCGGTCCTTAGAACACGAGCGGAGCCGCGGTAAATGCTAGTGTAAAATATTATACAGTTCAAATTGCTTCGTAAATTATAACGTAAATTAATAAAATCTATTTTGTTATAATAAAACCATTGAATATCGTAATCGAGATAATATTGTTGTTATCTATATCTGAAACGATAATTTTGTTAACTAATTCTTCATTTTGATATCTTCCATTGATTTAGTTTTTACATTTTGGCACATCTGATGGCAATGTATGGAGTACCACTATCTTACGAATGTTTCTAGAATAATATTATTTTTATAAAGTAATCACGTCCCAACAATTGTTTGTAGTCGCATCAGTTATTCACCCTATTCTGCAAATATATATTTTCAAGACGCGTTCAAGGGGCGATAGATAAATAATACTGATGTTGCCGGAGAATTGAGATAAATTGATGGCTATTTGTTAACAAATATCCACTTTCCTAAATGAATATCTAAAAATAATGTAGGTAGTATATAAGAAAAGAATAATGAGAAAGTGAGACAAAATTTTGAGACGGTGTGTTGGGTTTTATATTTGTTCTTGGAAATTTTTAGTTAGATCATTTTATTTTATTATTTTAAGTAATTTCGTCATGATGACTTATTTTGTATTATATTAATACTAATTAAAACGAAAACAATGTTAATATAGAATCAATACAGATTGTACAGATAAATAAAATTGAAATGTTTATTTGTAGCATACCCATAACAGCTTTTTAATTAAGTAGTAAAGTAATTGTAATTATATTATAGGCAGTGGTAGCTCAGTGTTAACGCGCTCACTTTAGAAATCGAGGTCTCGCACCTCTAATATTTTCATGTACGAAACACATCTAACAGGGTTACCATTTGTCTTAAGGTGAATGAAAATATCGTGAGGAAACCTGCGTGTCTGAGAGAACCGAGGCAGGAGAGAAAGGCATGAAAAATCATTTGGTTGGTATTTTATATGGTTTTTATAGTAAGTCAATTAATTAAATATTAATTAAAAGTTTAATTAATATATATTATTATTAACCAAAAAATAAAAGAATTTATTTTTTAAAGATATTAATGTATTTATATTTCAATAACACTATTAGCAAATGAGTAAACAAAATGAGTTCGTTGCTCAGTTAATTCTGAGGCAGCTTATTAGCCGGCTAATTATAAAAAGGAAGTAGTTAGGGCGCTACGGAAGGAGGGGACTCGGCTTCTGCTAGTGACAGGACGCTCTTTGATTTTCGTGCCTGAATTACAAAGGCTTGGTCTTATCGTGTACCTTCCTATATGGTGGTGAATATTTAATTTGTTGTCTAAATATGATACGTAATCCTTTTTTGTTATAGTTTAGTGTACATAAAAAAGAGCCAAATTTTAATAAGTAAATATGTAAATTTTTCAAGTTTAACAATTACTGATTTAAACTTTAAAAATCTTATTAGAGAGTACAGGCGTAAAATTTATACATAATATCTAGCTTTTGCATAGAAGAAAAGACCGATTTTTCTATCAGTTTTCGCTTTCTATAAATTTTTTCTTATTTGTAACGTATCTTTTGTAAAGCTCAAATATCTTTTATTAACCATTTTAAACATATAAAGTTCAAATTTAATAAATAGACTTTTATGGCGCTATAAAGTTAATTTTATTTCACGATGATGTAGTAGAATTGTAGTTTAACGAGTCGATAAGTTAATCTATGACGTCACTCTTGCGATGTTAAGGCCAGGGACATCGTATAAATTGTCTGGAATGTTCGGATTGCGGACAGGTGAGCTGGTGTTCCTCCCAAAATTGCATTGGAATGCATTGCTGCGGATGCATAACGAACCTTACAGACGTTCAGAAGTAAAAAGCGACAGAATATTTTTACTTTCTTTAAATTAGGGATAACAAGGTTTGCTCCAACTCGTTTCCATAGGTTATAGAAAAACAATAGGTTTTACGTTTACAATATTGCTATAATAATATTATACATCATATTTTCTAAACTAAAGAATTTAAAAGGATCAGAGAAAGGAAAAAGGAACTCAAAAATCAATAATAATTCTACAATGATATTTTACCTAAAACATACAAGTACTTAAGTATTATTAATTATTATATTATACTGTAGAAAGTTAGTGAGAACCATTAAACGTATTTAAACTAAGTACCGCCAAAGTCTGCTATACAACTTCTGTGCATGTAACGTGTTGAGAGGGCTTTACGGCAAGTTCCATTTAACACGGGATCGTGAACATCTTTTGTACCTACATGCGTTGAATTAATTTAGGCTGACGTACTCTTGTAAGAAATTTAACCAATTTTACAAATGAAAAAAGTATTTAATTAAATCTGTATAATATTTTACTAATTTTATTTTTAATCTTAATATATATGTTTTATAGTATAGTTCCAATGGTTTTCTCTTAAAGCGTTCCAAGATTCCATATTTGCATCAGAATTTAATTATACGTACCTACACTGTAGAGTTAACGAAAAATCTCTCGAAAAGAGCACAATAAAGTTGACTAAAACCAAAGTATGAGTGATATATTTCCCCATTTTCATAAAGGAAAAAAGTTCCAGCGTAATGGATGCAACAATTCGATACTAAAGTCTGTCTTTTCAGCGGAACCGTTTATGAGGGGAAACCGTGCAAAACCCTTGTTATTCTTACATTATGGCGAACAAAACGTACGTAAAATGTATTTTTTCCTTTGTTTGAGAGCAATGAGAGATAAATGGAAAAAGAATGGTGGTTTTACGCTATGTATAATATTTATTGTGTAAAATCGAAATTTTAAAACTGAAAATATGCGAGAACTTTAAATATGTACCTATGCGAAAATGGCGTTTACGTTGCCTTAAATATTATTAGAATTCACTATTCCTTGACAAAAAAAGTAAATATAAAATTCCGAAACATATCTACCTAATAACTTAAATGATTTCAATGTTGTTAGTTTGTATGGTATAAGTACAGGAGTAACTTATTGCAAGACGATCAAGTTCAAGATTCAAGTCGAATATTAGGAATATATGAAATTTTTCGATTAAAAAAAATAATATATTTTTTTTAATTCATTTTAAAAGCCAATGTTAATTAAAGATATTTTTAAAATGTAGTGCACGAATAACTGGACATTGATTTTACTTATCACATAGGTATCTAGTTTACTCTTAGATCCTAAACAATACCTTCCAAGTTTCATACAATCCAAAATATCTTACAACGTTAGCCAATATTTCTTTTTTTATCATGTAAAATTTTTCCAGATACTTCACCAAAATTCTATATATTCTCTGTAGTTATATTTGAACTAGGTATAATATTGTTATTTGAATTGCAATTACACACAAAGTAATGACAGGCACAGCATAATAAGAATAATAAACCTAGATTTAAACAATAAGTATGAATTGAAACCTAACTTGGTATCTCTATCTAGGTTCAATATAAGTACTAGAAAATATATCTTTGTCGATGAACTCTGATATCTATTTTATAAGAGAAAAGTATCAAAATCGAATGACCAACTAATTTTATGATAATCCATTGTATCGTAATCGGTTATCGATCTGAGCCGATTAGCTAAATAATGAATAATGATATTCGTGAAACTTTCGACTATGGTTTGGATACTAAATAATTAAACGTGAGGTTAAAATTTTTTCGCTAAATATTGTTTTACTACTAAAAACATTAAAATTGCAATATCGTAGACATAATCTCTATCTGTTTATTTATTTGAGACCAATGGAAAGATTTTTAATAAAGCTTTCTTTTTATTTATACAAAGTATCGAATACAAGTTATTCGAACGATTAATTTAAGAACGATAGACGATTAACCTTTTAAAATATCTGTATGAAATGTATAAAGTTAGGTAAATTTTGTAAGAATCTGCTAAAAAATAATTATGACTAATGTTTTCGCCCATGATTGTACAGTGTACCAGTCAGAAGGACATCATCGTCAATACTTACATATTCAATGAATCTATTATAAATAAAAATAAAATTCATTATTATTATTGGACTACTCTTTGCGAAAAGTAATTTAAATAAACATTATTCAGTAACATAATAATATGTAACTTGAAGAAATAAAAGCAATTACGCTTGTCATACAAACAGATGGAAATACTGTTTATTCATAGTAACCCGAGTATGTCGTCATTGCCAGAGTAAAGAACGTTGTTTAATTCACGTGAATGGGATTTTATTGCAGCGCAATGAATATTAACTACATCCATTCACAAGCTATGCAGATTGTCTCATCGTAACCTTTCTTGTAATTAATGTGACACGCATTCGTGTGTATTTGCTCGAACAACGTTTTAAACGATTTTTTGGACACTTTCACAAGCTTTTACATACTTTTTTTTAAACTTACTGATTTTGCATTCACTCAGACTACACTACTCATACAACGTTCGTATGGATAACATAAATATTTGTTATATGAATAAATAACAAAATAACTGTCAAATTAATAGTTTAGAATTATTTGCGTATTTCAAAAAGTAATTATTTTTTGTGATAAATGTAATGTTATAACTTGTGCCAAAAAAAATACCGGTGCATAATATAATTAAAAACATAACCTAATGATAACTAAATAAGTAATTTACTGTTAATACTAAAATAAATACTTATTTATTTCAATCGTGAAAAATTGCAATGTCAATGTTTGAAAATCAATATTACATACGTACAATATCTACATTCTACACGTTACACGCCTATTACGCCCATAACATCTATGATCTTAATTGTTTCGAGCCTACCAAATTATTTTGATTTATAACATTATGATTGCTACAACTCGATTTAAAGGGGCTTTTAGGAACCTTAAATTGAACGAAATGGAATATAAATTAAGCCCGTGGTAAAGTGGAACGACGGGTTAACGAAGAATACGCCTGTACACATTGTGTATAGTGACAATACGACTAATGAAAACGAATATAGAAGTTTACTAAGCGATTGAAAAATTGTACTACAATAGTGTTTTTTATGCTATTTTGTACCGGTTGCTCTATTTGGAATTCTTTTCATTTGCCTAATCTAATAAATGGATTTTATTTATTATTTAGATGTATCCAATCAAAGAAATTAAAACATCTATAGTGATTTTATACTCAGAATACTAAATGGAAATTGTAAGGATGTAATATTTGGCTTCTGCCTTGATTACTTCTGTGTTAAATGTTAATAACAAAACTAACCTGTTCTGTGCTTCATAATGCCACATATATCATACAATTTAATATACGGAAACAATATTAGTTTGCAATTGGTTACATGTTTGTCCAAAGAAATGTTTTTTTTGGAGTTAAAATTAATTTTAACGTAATTTTCACTGGGTTCATGAAGAACATATTGAGCATATACCTACCTAAACGTGAAGCAGATCTATAAAAAATGGTAAAGTTTTCGATTTTAGTAATATTTGATAAAGTTATATATAGGAAAAAAACATTTTTTATGACAATTAAAATTACGAAGCTTAAAAAATCCAATCAAAAATTACCAAGTTATATTTTTTCAAATAACTTAATTTTTTAAAACAATTCCTTAATCACACTTTATATTGCATATTATTATCGGTTTGATACATTTTCTACGTTTGCACGCGGGGTTGCAGTGAATCTGGTAACATTTCGATCTATATCTGTTGCATTCAGACAATGTAATGTGATCTAATCCCAGCATTTACTAAGCACGCAGTTTCCACTACACGCTGCTAAGATAATATAATAATTGAATCTAAATAAAATATCAAACACTCTTGTTCTTTTCATTTTTCAAAGGTCAAAGTACCAATATT
The DNA here is from genome assembly GCA_905231865.2 of Boloria selene. Lineage (NCBI taxonomy): Eukaryota > Metazoa > Arthropoda > Insecta > Lepidoptera > Nymphalidae > Boloria > Boloria selene. The sequence goes on from HG993133.1 coordinate 9,822,976, forward strand.
TCTTATGATGCAGATATTCAACAAAGACAGTCACAAATCTTAACGTTCATTAGGACAGAAGACATTAATATCGCTGTAATATGGTATTAGGTTACACTAAATTATGATGGTTGCTCAACACTGGTAAGACTTAAGTGCTGTAAATACTATATTACTTAAGGTTTGAAGATGTACTTACTCGTAGTGCATTAATACATGCAATCATAAATATATCGTAACCCTTTGTTATAATACGAACATAAAAAGTAAAATTATATAAATTTTTCATGTTTAATTTGTCGAAAAACAACCGAGAATTACATCATTAGCTATGGTTTCTAAATTTTCACTTAAAGTAATAAAAACTAATAACCATTACTAGGCTTAGTAGATTTCACAAATTATGTTCTTTTGACAAATGTCTTGTAAAATCTGTGTTAATTACTTATACTGTATTTTAAAAAATCTAAAGTTTATTTGTTATTATAGAATATTACAATTTACATGATATTAGATGATAGTCCATATCTGTTTCATATAATACTTTTACTTATTCCTTTTTCTTCAGGAATAGTACTGCTAGAGCTTAATACAGACTAGTTGACTCAGTCTTATGACTCACCGATACTGTTTACGCGGAACATCGGTACGACCTATAACGCTCTTCCAGACGTGAATAAGCGAAAAAAATAAATTTCCAGACGACATGTGCGAGATTTAATCCTATATTAGACGGAGTCTAACAAAAAATACACTTTTGTAACTTTGAGGAGAACCATTTCAATACTTGAATCGGCTAATTTATTATTAAAAGCAAAATGTAGAGTTCTATTCGACCTGCTTTTTTCATTTATATTAAATTACAGTTATATATAGCAATACAAAAAATATAATTATGTTTTACCGATTATATTAAATATACCTACGTATTTGTTTATTTGTTTTCGTATTAAATACCTTAATTATAACATAAATCTAATTATTTTCAAGTTAAATTGTTGGATAAATTATAAGCATTTATGTATATAATAATATATGCATATATATTAGTGACCTTTGGCAATTATTTTACATTATTCGCTATTGTAACTGATACTACTACTTTTAACATGAATCACAATCGCTTGATAGGATTATTCTGCGTCCCTGGGTAGGTACATTCCAAGTGCGAGTCATAATATTTCGTTCATGATCGCTATCGAGAAATGAATTTGCGGAACTGAAAATCATGCATTTTCCTTATGGTCAGCTTTGTAAATAGCACATGCTTGCTACTGAAATTATTTGGAGATGATTTTAATATCTATAATATACACTTACGTTTATATTCCTGTCTGAATTAAAAAGTTTATAAGTATCTTGTTAATTGGAAAAATATTGAAAATGGTGTGTTCTCAATTATTACTTAATCTCTATATTTTGTATGTTGTTTATGTACTTGCTTAAAATTATAGAACGAATGAACGCATTTATTGCATTAAAACAGTGCATGAGTCAGAACGCAAAATATTACTTTTATTTATCCCGATATACGCAGTTCCCGTGGATTATTATTCAATGCAAAATTTCCTAAGATACTTTTATATATAAAACGAAGTCAATTTTAGAATTTAATAAACACATAATGTGCTGTCAGTTTGATGACCACATTTCACACTATAAAGTTATTAAAATGAACAAAATATTATAAGCTATGTAGCTATAAACCCAGTTGCGTACCGTTTGTTGTAGCCTCAATCATAAGAAACCGACTACAGCAATAAAAGCCGAATTTATCATTAAAAGTTGCACATTAAGTCTAAAACACTCGTAAATTACAAAATAAGAACATGTATTTATATCTGTGGTTTAGATCAACTAATATATTTTAATACTTTTAAACTTTACTTATACAAATATATATCAATATAAAAGTTACCTATTTTTAAAGAAAATAAATTATATATCAAAATGAATATATTTTTTTGGAAATTGTTAAAAAAATTCTTGTTAGTTATATACAAATTTTGCAAAAAATGATAAAAAATAATGTTTACTTATAAAATTATAAATATTTCTTGTGGGTTAATCAAGGGTAAAATTAAACAATAAACAAGGAAAAGAAAGAAAATATTTTATGTCAGTTAAGCCGGGAGTAGCGAGTACCTAACTTTTTAATGGTCTATAATTAGCAAGTATCAAGACTGGAGAATCCGTAAATAGTATAGCTAAGTATTAGCGCGGCGTCCATTGAAGTAGAGCGACGTCGGGCGCTTGTGGCGAAACGAATGCGTTTTAAAATAGTTTCCTGCACCTTTATTTACGTACCGTACCTGTAGACTGTAACCCCGGAAACCTGCCAGAAATTAGAGTACATGATATTTTTATCTATTAGCACAGATCAAATAATACTATACTGGATTGCCTCATCCCATACAAAGAAATTGGAAAACGCTAACTCGGACTATTCTGGGGCCTATTTTATTGGATTGAATAAATAATAAATGTCATTAATTTGTAAATATTTTAAAATTAATTCTGCAATTGAATAAGCAGTAATTATAACAATATGTAACCGCGATAAACAATTTATGCAAAAAGGCGACGTAATAGGGTCATCTGTGAATATACACTACAAAGTACAAACCCATCATCTAATTGCTGATACTACTATAATCAGTAAAATTACGTAAATTAGATTAAAGGGAGCATTATTTCTTTTCCTTTCACTTAGAGTACCTACTCTTAAAGCAAAGATAATATTATATGTTTTTGGACATCAAGGATATTTCATACGATTAGTAACAAACAATGTGCAGTTTTCTAATAGGACCACCTGCAACAAACTTGTTCCATCATAATTAAATGTAGTGACAAAAATATTTCAAACATGCTTTTTTTTCTTTTATTGTTCATTTTATCGCACTATCTCTAGATCAATCGAACATTAAAAGTCAAATAATATTATGTAATAACAATTAGTTGAATAAACCACGACACGTTAAGTATAGCTTTGATATAGCATTTTTACTCCCTACTGTCATTCTATATGGGCGATAGGGTTAAGTAATAAATACCACAAGAATAAATCAAAATAGGGTGACGAGTGTCTATAGACTCTAGTTTCAGTCCTATATTGAGCGGTCCCTTCATTATATAGCAAATTTCTAGAAAATTGTTGTTTAACTACAACTAATTAAACTGGGAGCTTTAAGCCCAAACAAGCTTATTTCAATTAGATTACGATTTAGTTCAAATGAACCAATGATCGTATCCCTAACTATATCTTAATTATGTATATTGATTTATTAAACGTCTGTGAGTAAAAAGTTTAAATTAAAAAATTAAGGAAAGGTTAAATAATTATATTTTCGCAAATTTTCCGCTACATCTGAGCACGGTTTTTGTATTTCCGCAATTGATTTTTTTACATGCCTTTATCAGAGTGTAATAATAAGGTTGACTGAGCATAAAAAGTAATAAAAGTGGTGTTAAATTGACTTTAATTGCAAACCACTGCTAATGTTTAATATACCAATTCTCATTTTATAATTTAGAATGAACAATAGTAAAATAACTACTAAGTAAATTATTTTAAAAATTGATACACAATTGTTCTTTTGCATCATCTAATAATTGTCAAGCGTGTCACACACAAAAGGTCTAAAAATGCTAGGTCAAGTGCTGGTTTCCCGGAGGTGAGATCTTGACAAAAGGCGAATATTTTTTTAATTAATAAGCACGTGACTTGGGGTGCAAGGGCATGAATGTACCTATATAGCCGGGTGGGAAAAACTAACTGCCAATTAAATCTATTTCTAGGTTTTGCCTATTGCGAATGGGCCGGCACGCCCTGTATTGTTCATTAGTACCACTCTCTCACAGAAGACCAGCGTGAAGTGGCAGCTATGCTGTCGCGTTTCGTCCGGTGAGTGAGAGTCCGGGAGGTCCACTCTCCTTCCCCCCTCTCTCTTCCCTTCATCCTCCGCCTTCGTTACCCCCATCCCTCCCACTTACCTCCCTCCTCCATCCCTCCCTTTCCTGAAAGGCCGGCAACACAGCTTGCAGATGTCCATGGGCGGAGGTGATCACTTCCCATCAGGTGAGCCTGCTGCCCGTTTGCCCCCTTTTTACCATAAAAAAAAACAAACCCAGCCCGATTCGCTTGGCGTAAATTGAAAGAAATTAAACGGATTTTATAATTTTCAAATAAAATAAGAGTAGCCTAAGTTACTCCTTATAATATTAGCTTTCTGCGAGTGAAAGTGCCGTCTAAATCGGTCCAGCTGTTTCAGAAATTAGCCGGAACAAACAGATAGACAGACAAAAATTATAAAAACTGATTTGTTGATATATGGATTTCGTGAAAAGCTGTTAATTTGAAATTAAAAACAGACACTTAAATTTTATTTATATGTATAGTTAGTTTAAATCAATACATTAATACTAATTGATTTATTAAAAAATAACACAGCTCATAGGGAACTATCATTATTAATATTGTTCCTATGGTTGATTTTATATAAGGATTGCACCATGAATTGTAAACCACTCTACTATTATGTCCAATCAGTACCACATTTTCATTGATTAAAAACCACTCAATTAGAGTAAAACAGTATGCTATTCTTCGATTTTCCTGCTATCTAAAGCACGCCTTCTATTCTAACAAGAGCTTTTGTGGAGCTTTGAGCTTTCCGCTTAGTCAGAGGAGCGCGAGCGCACGGGCCGCGCGTGTCGCCACGATCCGACACCATGTGATATGATGTCAATAGTCGCGAGTGATATTAATTAGTAATTGCTGAGCAAATTTATGTTTTTCAATACACTTATCTTGTTACCAAGTAATGTGTGAAAATTGTTTTCTTTTCACAATTGTGTTATTTTCGTGGTATTACCTTATACACATAGATAAAAATATTAAATTTTCCATTTATATAAACAATAATTTTGATGCAAAAGGTTACAGAGTATCTCTCGCTGCAAATCAAATGTTCATAAAAGTCTTTAAATAAATTACGAACGGTAGGTCGTGAGTGCATTCGGACGATTTATTGTAACGACTTTCGAGATCTTCTTTTTGTAATGCAATTCCAAACGGTTTTTAAATTAACAAAATACGTGCTCTTGAAATTGTAGGTACTTCAAATCCTACAATAAAAACATACAGATTCACACAAAAAACATAAATTTTCTTTTTTTTACAATTATCATATTTACATATACCTATTGTGTTTTAAATATGGAATGATAGATTAATGCTTTAATGCTGTTATCATTATCTTTAAGTTTTAAATACGTTAAGGGTTCATAGGTCAAGATAACACTGTTGAAAACTTAGTTGCAAAAAAAACAGTCACACAGTCATTTCATTAAATAAACACTCTATCAACTGAATAATTATCAATTATATCAAAAAAAAATATAGTAATTCAAATGCATTTATAATTTATATTAAATATAATAGAGTAAAGATAATTGCAACGTGTTCGTAGAGACCGATCATTTACCTACATCAACATTCGAGACTATTTATAAGAGTCGACGGAAATGCTACTACCGTCGAGGACGGACTTTGGCATACTTTTTGTTTGAGTTCGTAACTTTGTATGATTTAGATTTATCTGTCCAGACTTGATAGATTTTCTTGATCTTCTTAATAATTAATTGAATGTTATATGTTTAACAGCTACCTAAATAAACGGCAATACTGTACATTACGAGCTTTTACTGGATTTAATAATATCTCCGAAATGTAATAGTATATTTTCCTGTCCTTCTTTATAGTTTGAGATTTTTATAAATGAGGCTGTCCTTAAATGAGGAAAATTGAGAAACACGATGCTTTTATATACCTAGAGGAAGTTTCTATGAATTTAAAGATCCTTAACTGTATTGAGAAAACAGACTAGATGGCTATCTACGAGTATGTATTTATTTGTTTATTAATAGTAGGTGATTCTTATATATTCTTGTTAATAAGATAAATTTTCAACTGCAACCGTCTATAGATACGAGTAAATCACTCACCTGTTTTTGTACTAATCTCAAAGTAATCAAAACGTACAAATTGCATGTTATTAAGACTCTACTACCGAGTAGATATTGGCAAATAATATGATTTCTTTGAATGATGTGTAATAAATAATCATGCGTTATTACTAGTATCTTACATCCACAAAGTACTCTATACAATACCGCAAATCTATTTATCTTTAGTATAGTTATATATAAGAATATTATAGTCCAAATCCATAGTTTTTAGAAGTTGTGTGTCAAGACAGACAAAAATTCTAAAAGTCTGACCGTCTATAACCGCATCACGAGGAAACCACTGGTTATTCGGTTCAAAATAAAGTATTCTTTTTACAGCCAAAATCTCTCGTGTCTGAGAAATGTATAGAGTGTCGCTAATATTAATATAAAGCTGAAAAGTGTTTTTGTAGATTTAAGCGCCCTGGTTTCTGCGGCTGGTTAGACAAAATCTTTTTGTACTAGCCGTTGACGTTAGACTATCTTACATCTCGCTACGGTCCGTCGGAGTACTATTCAATATACCTATTACCTACACCTACATCAAAAATCTACACTGATCCGACTGTATGGTGTCATTTGTGCATACGATAATATTTTCTTAATTTCGGTAAAAGTTTTCCTACGGATCCTAGTGAACATATTTATAGGTACAGGTTTTCGTATGTAGTTCGCAACTACTGAACAGCACCTTTGTTTAAATAGGAGCATATTATAAAAAAATCATGAAGTCGAGTTTGGTCCATTCAACAACAGAAACGACATATTTTGTAATCTACGTAGTCGTCAGTTAATATATTTTTTTAATGGTCTAAGAGCCGGTGGGAGATCGACCTTCACCGATCTGATAACCAGATGAGACATATTTTTTATCAAATATAATTTATAAACAAATATGCCTATAATTACTTGCCTATCTGAAAGTGCTCATGGCTATTTTTAATTAAATTAACTTTAATCGATTTTTTTTCATCACTTTAATTCTTTTGATAACCAAATTAATTTTATTTCACTGTTAGTTTTGAACACACAGAATATGCCTCAGTAGGCTTGCCTACTCATTTTGTGTATAGCTACCTGGCAAGCCGATGTGAACAGGTAAGTCAATATAGGTGACTCCATCGTTCTGCTAACTTATCGAAAGTTATATCAAGTTTTAGATCATTTTATTACAAAATCAGTCATATAGACTTGACTGCAAAAAATCATACTTAAAGCACTGTTGCCTAGCTAAAAATAGCCATGAGCACTTTCAGATAGGCAAGTAATTATAGGCATATTTGTTTATAAATTATATTCGATAAAAAATATGTCTCATCTGGTTATCAGATCGGTGAAGGTCGATCTACCACGGTCTCCTCTACTAAACAAGACTGCTTAATGCAAAATTATTACTGGCTTATTTTTATCTAAAAGGTAAATTATTATTATTTCGTTTTAAAATAAGCTGCTGACCTAATAAACACATTTATCAGTACAGCATTTTCTTTTAAAAAACACTTTCACTTATAGCAAGATAGTGAATCATTATCTGTTACAATTATCACGAACTCGACCTATTTTTACAATTATTAGAAACAATGATGTTACTTTAGTATTTAGGTAGTATTTAGCATAGAAAATGGATTCCGCAAATATCTCTTGCGAATGTAAATTTTATTTGATTCTCGTAAACTGAATAGTTTAGCTTAGTTATTATATACACAATACGTGCAAGGCAAAGGTTATTAATATATGTATATTAGATCTAGTAATATACGGGTATGAAATCACAAAATTATTTTAACTTCGAAAATATTATTTTCTATTTTATTAAGAAAATCAGGCATATAATAAATTTGAAATAGTTACAAAAGTTTTCTCGCTGTTTAAGCTTCTGATGACGTTTGTATAATATCTTAAAATAAAACATGATAACTGTCTCATAAACCCTTTATGGTTGTTTCACACTATCGCGTTTATCTAATGTTTAAAAGGTGCTTTGTTTTATTTAGAGATTTGGCGTGAGAGCCCGTTTATAGTGCTATTTCTACTCGTACAAGTACCAATGCAAAAGTGTATACCTACATATTTTTATTTATTTTGTAAGCAATAATAAGAATGACATTATTTAACATTTTTTATTAAAAACAAAAATCTATAGTTTTCATTATATTCAAATTTTACCTGATGAAAATAGAGGTTTCAAAAACTTTGATAAAAAATGATTTGAAGAAGATAAGTCAAGCTTTTGAGTTATGGAATATTATTGAAGGTGAATAATGATCCTTTATTTGCTTTATTTATTTGATATAATATAAAACAGTATTCTGTAAGATTATCCATGCTGTAGTGTAAACGGACTCTCAAATAGTCGTGTTTTACGATTGTCACAAGTTCGTTGCTCCGGCGCACCTTCCGCAGTTATAAATACGCGTGTCGAAGTTTTGACACGAGTAAACAAACAGTGGTCGGATGTGTAACACACCTTTTATGAGTTTTACGCATCATTACGCCATTTTAGCGGTAGTTTTAAATATGTTACACCCTGAAATATCTGCGCTGGAGCGTGACCTAATTATTGCAGGTGATGAAAAGCAATAATACTCTCGTGTAATAATTTCTTTAAATATATTTTATGTCTTCAATTTTATACACAAACTGATTTTTTTTATCGCCGATAATAGTTATTTTGAACACGCGTCGTATTAAAATTATGTAATAATTTTTGATCTGACATTATAAGAAGTAAATTCGAAATTTCAATACAGCAATTTTAAAATTAATTTTAATTTTATTTTAGCTCCTTTTATATTATTTAAGTTGAATTTAAAAACTATGTACCTAGTTAAAATACTATAAGTCTTCAGTATCAAGCTTCACCTAAATCTGTTAATTACTTAGATTACCAATCATTTTCGTAAGCTATTATATTTAATACAATAATATGAGACTATTATCATTTATACATATTCTGCAACTTTTACAATTCAGTCAATTGTTTGAATTTTAAAACTAGTAAGTGTCACTTCTAGCGATGACTTCTTTAAGACAGCTCAGTGAAGTTCAAAGAGGTGCTAGAAACGCGTCCTCTTTGCTCTTCCTTTGACGGTTTTCTTTTTATAGAGACCATTTTCAACCAGTAACTCTATACAACGCACGGTGAACAGTATATAAATAAAAGATAGTTTTCCTTTGACGTTCCATATAGTTTTGATTCAGATGGTGAACAGATTTAACTAAATACAAACTTTTATGTTTATATTTTTCTATTTTGTAAACAAAATAACTGTATTGTTTCTATCGTATATGATATCAATTATCAACATACATTTTCAGATTAGAATATTCAAGAGGTGTTGAAACATTTGAGATTATAATATGAAAACCCACGCACTATCCATAATTACCCACATAAGCTTCAATACCACAATGGTATCGTGAGAGAAATCAAAATGTGATTATTATTTTCAAACAAAGGAAATAAAATTATTGATATCTATTGTTTAGTGATTATTTTAACTTTTGTATTCATACAAGTATTTCTACGCATGTTGTTCAAATCATTTTGAGCTCTGATACCTGCTGCGATATGCTTTTAACTGAAATGAAAACAAAGTAGTTATGATCAATAAAAATAATAATAATCGGAATCTAACCTATGAACTTGGGCGTTATAGACAGTTCCAGTTACTCGTAAGAAGATGCTGCATCCCAATCACTACAGCGTTAATGCAAGATCGTCTAGATTTTTAGAATTTAGGGACAAAAAATATAAAAAATAACCCAAAAAATACATAACATGTACAAACCTACTATCTTCTTTACTAAACTTAAAGTAGCAAACACACATACACATACTCAAATTTTCGCATATTTATTACTATAAGTAAAGTCAAATATATAATTAAAAGATAAACATAATAGATTTTAATTCACTGTACACAAGCCTAACTAGTTTGTGAGTTAGAACTAATAAACATAATATTACTTTCCCTCCCACTAAACGGTACTCCGTCATTGTTTTAAGCATCCGCTAGGTATTTCATTTCAATATAATCGTGACTATGGCGCCTACACGAAAATTGTGCATGTGTAATTGTAGGCACAATAGGTGTTTTGTTATTAGACTGAGATGAGATTATTGATTGCTTTTATTAGTCAAATAACCGTTATTATTGATTTTTCCGTGAGTTAATATTTAGAATCTAATTAGAGACTATTTTTCATGAAACTAAAAAAATTGAGTGGAAAGTTCAATTTTTACTTGATTTTGTATGCGTATTATATATTTTAAACTGCAAAATTGTTCGTTATTGAACTTAAGTATCAATTTAAAAAATGTCAAAACTAATTACTATTGTCACGATAGTTTCACGCTTTAGATAATAACTAGCTTCATCTATTTTGGTACCACGGGATTCCAATAGGTTTTTTGTAGCGTGTTTTAGGGTTTTTAATTTTATAATTTCACTTATTTTGTATTAAAATACGAACAACAACATTTAATATGAACACATATAGCTATATTATCAATTGTACATGGCTCTGTTGTCTTAGAACTATGAGGCAAAAATAAAATATTTTGTGTTGCGAACATTCACGCAAATACTATTAAGTCCAATGCTTTCGCTGGGAGGTCTTAGTCTATTCTGACGTTTCGTATAGCACGACTCATGACGCTGTCTCGTGGGCGTAAGCGCCGATTGCTAGAGTAAATATTCCGAGAAGACTTTATCGTACAAACTTACCCATTCATTCATGGACTATGACGCACGCTTGAGTTATACCTACCTGACGAAATCCTCTTACATAGTTAAGGGCTAGACAGCTCAAATAACATTGGTTTTTGTTTATCATCGGGTGTTAATACGCTTTTCAACTGAGTTCACTGATGCAGATTTGTTCGATTGACCAGGAAAATAACACAATATAATATAACTAATTTTTAATTTATAATAATTTTGATTTAACCTAATTATTATTAACCTAATTATTATTGAATATGTAGTTAATTGTTGACTCCATGTGTTTTTTGTACATATATTTCTTAATTGTGAATCACAGTGATAAAAATGTGCGTGTGATAAAATGATACCAACTTGCATCAGAGCACCACGTTCCATACAGGGCTCGACTGATGACGTCACTCGGCAAACGCGGTCTATTGTCCAGGTAAAATTTATGTTTTTTATAGTTGACAGTTATTAATTTTATATACAATTTTTATGAAGAGTTAACTCAGTGGTAATGGGATCAGTTAGTTAATCGATTGAAGCGGGTTCAAATCCCGGGTCTCGCACCTCTGATATTCTCACGTGGGCATCATTTCTAACTTTATTTACACTTGTCGGTAAAAGAACCTAAGGAAACCTGTTCTTCAGATTACTTATTGAATTTTGGTCCGTGCTCAGCTGTAGGACGTAAAAAAGCATATAAATACATACATTAATTTTCCATATCAAATAAAATAGTACAGAGTGAACGGACGTAGGCAATATTGCTAAAATGTTTGGGCGGCTAAAGCCAAACAGCTAAACGGGAAACGTAATGGTTTCACCATATCCGCACATCTATCGAATCTAAATAATAATATATTGTATAAATTAAGAATATTATGAATAGGTATTTTGATTATACTTTAATTGTATTTAATATACATTAGTGAATGATTTTTTAAAATACTCGTTTGTCCATGGCATCGTCTTAGGATTTAGTTATAAAATCATTAACCCTTAAAGTCGATTTCTATAATGACCAGTTTAAAAATAAAATAAGAATTATAAAACTTCCTCAAAGAATTTTTTTTTACTTCTCTATTTTATTTTAATTTTATTTAACTTTCCTTCTCAATAAAATGCAAATTTATATAAATTATTAAGTATATTTTTTTATTATTAAGATTTTTTAATAGGCGTGTCTTCACTAGTATAGTTATTTAGTAGGCAATCGAATTTGAAAAGTAAACTCATTTTAAATCCATTATTTCGTTCACATCAACCTTTCGACGAATGTTCTTAAGCAACAAAACATTACTCCTGTTGGCAGGTCGCCATAGTGACTTCATATCATGTACTAGTAATATCGAGACTAACGTAGGCGATAAAACTAAAATAATTATTGTTCATTCTTAATATTTAGTATTACAGAGTAATTAAAAAGAATACGGAATATTCTTAGCAAAATTATAAGCATTAAACCTGAACATGTTACCCAAAAAAAATTATGTTAGAGAAGTGTGAAGATTGTATAAACTTAATTAAAGTTTGTTTGATAAATAATTCGGCTGAAGTCTACCTTTGTATCGGATGTAGCATAATATTTACAAAATTTTGAATACGTTAAATAGTGTATTTCTAATTTCAACGTTACCGTTTGTAAACCAGCCGCCTAGAGATATTAAAAGCTTGCGACCTCATTTCCATTTCAGATTTGCGTTTTACGTTCGTCCATTTAGTGTGTATTTAGGTTTGGCTTACGATTTGTGTACACGTTAATAATTTACGTAATATTACTTACTCTTACCAAAAAAATTTTGTATAGTACGTTACTCATCCACTTACGTTACGATTAGGTTTGGTCTGTTGGTCATATCAATTGATATGTTGGTATATTGGCAGTAAAAAAATATCAATCTTTATCTATCAGACCCAATTCCTTATATAAAAAAAAATCTATGTAGGATTCCAAGAAAAATATAAATGCATTAATAACAGCCAGGGCAATATTAAGCAGATATATGTTTGGTTGTTTAATTTTTTCGGATTATCTACAGTCTGGTTGAGGGACCGGGGTCCTGCCCCATGATGGGTTTCCCAGCAAAAAAATATTATATACAGCATACATACTATACTTGTCACCCATTTAGATCGGCTTGCCTGCCTTGTAGGATCCCAATCCGCTAAACAGTTCAAATGAGCTCAGTTGCAACATTGCCATTACTTCTCAATACGAGATATTGACAAAAAAAGTATTAATTTAACTCTGGATGAGACTTGAACCTAAGAACTATCATTAAACATTACAGACTTGTACACCATATTTCACTGGAATCACTTGAAGAACAGATATAAGAAATAGTATTTTCCTCTTAATACTTTAAGACGCGCGTTTTGCATCATCTTTGAAGTGTCAATACTAGTTTTACGGATTTGTTTGTATAATATGAAAAGTTATAATTCATCAAATCAAGTACATTGCTTATAGTATTAATAACTTATATACTACTATATACTATACTAGATCTAGCGCGAGCAAAGCCGCGGGTTCCGCTAGTAATAAATATAGCCTATGCTACTGAGTGATAATGTAGGTTTCTAATGGCAAAAGAATTTCAATTTTTGAGTTTATTCGTTACATACAAAAATTCAAATCTTTCCTCTTTATATTATCTATACTAATATTATAAAGAAGTAGTTTGTTTATTTGTTAAATTGTAAGGGGTAATCTCGGGATCTACTGAACCGATTTTAAAAATTCTTTCACCAATAGAAAGCCACATTATTGCTGTGTGTCATAGGTTATATAAAAAAACCGAAAAATAAAAAGGCTTTTACGTGGTAGTCCGTCTTGCAAAGTGAATCGGAGAAAAAACGGTCGAATGAAAGCATTTCTTACGAACGCTGCCTTAACTATGAAAGATATATTTTTGAGTTCTAGAGAAAAGATGTGGAGTTTGAAAATGCCTACAAAAAAGTCAACGACATATGTCTAACTTTTACATTTAAGTTACAAAAAGTAGTTTTTTTAATATTAGTATAGATAATTTAATTTTTAATATCAATAAAATAATTTAAATTATTTAAACACTCTGTACTAAAAAAGGATTATTAAGATTATGCCCAACGGAAGTGGGCACGGGTCAGCTAGTTAGTATAGAAGTACATAATGTACCAATACAGTAAACAGTATACATACGGAAGGAAGCTATACAAACTTTGAAACAGTTTATAGTAACTCTATCAAACCTAAAAGCATAAAATAGCCATTTGGCTTTGTAATTTCCTTAGCAGCTAAAGTACACAGATACTATAAAATTAACTATCAAATGATTCTCGTCTAAATTATTTAACAGCTACCGGTAATCAATTCTCTTTCTTGTAATTAGTTTTTTTAAAAGACATTTTGAAGCTATTAACAAGAGAATTGAATTGAATTGAAAAAAGAAATATGTTTTTACATTAATTTGCAAGTAGGCACTTGATTGCTTATCTATTACATTCCTTTCTAGCCAGATGTTACAATTTAGAAAAATATTATTGTGAATGGTATTGCTTATGAGTGAAATTAAAACCTGTTAATATGAAATTAAAATTAATTTAATGCGTCTTACATATCTTAATTATTGTCCAGTGGTCATTTATATTAATTGGGCCGATTATCGGAAAAAAGATATCATGTTCGCAGATAACAGAGCGAAATTTGTTGAAATTTAGAGGTCAAAGACTTGCAAACAGTTTTATTGATTGCCTCGTTATGAATTTAAACTGACCCAATTGTTGATAGAATAATTTCTATAATTGTATTTAAAGTCTATTGAGTGCTCTGTCATTTTTATTAGTTCTGATTTTGTCTCTATTAAAGCACTCGACAGTTACTTATAACAGCAATTTCATTTAACAAGCGAATTTTTAAGAATATTTAAAGTAGGTACAACTTGATAACGTTCTTTTACTAATATTGAATTGTCTAAAAACTTGCAAATTTTTTATAAATACAATAAGTGTGGAAAAAGTGATAAATAAAAAATAGCAATAGAAATTAAACATTTACTTTTTTCTTTTAATTATTTTACTTCTATTATTATATCCTATATGTATAAAAATTAAATATTTTATGGAAAATGTTACTGAATTTATCATTATTATTAATACAAAGGTTTTTTTTCAGAATTTGTCTGTCTATCTGTCTGTCTAGAAAACCTTCACGAGAAAACTACTGGACAATTTTTATTATGACGATTGGTGGTTATCCGGGTCAACATTATAGGATACTTTTTTCTGCAAAAAATAATATATCGCTTTTAAAAAATATAGGAAAAGTAACCGTAAGGTACACACCTAAAGACAAACGCAAGCGGAGCGAGGATAAGTTGTAGTATATAATATTGATACCTATATCGTATATTATCTTGTTTTAATTAATAGTCAAATCCTAAGTCATAATTATTTTTAACAAGTTTTTTGTATAATGCAATAAATATTATAGTCATCAAAAACATCGTCATTTAAGATATAAATTACGGGTTTAAAACAGTGTTTCGTGTAAAATTTTAATGAAAACAATCCATGCAGCAGTCCTATAAAAAATCACTGAATGTAGTCTTTATTACCTTCATATAAGGGCTATATTGACAAATATTAATGGTTAATGAACTGTGCAGAGTCGATTCGCTTGGGAAATAAATGATGCTGCATACTGGATATTGAGGCCCATTTGTTTATTTTGAATTTATAAAATACAAATAAAATTAGACTGTTAGCAACGTTAGTAACGTATGCCTAAAGCAAACATGATACACAAAAAGAATAAATAAAAAGCTCGACAGCTTGTGAATGTAGTTGATAGAATTAATTTAGTTGATTATATAAAGTCGATATAATGGTAGTAAATAGCGATTTGATTAAAAGAAAATAAGTTTTTTTGTGCATTTTCTTGAAATCACATGAAATTCATATAGTAACATTAAATATAATAAAGATGGCATAATAATACATTTTATAAAATATTTTTATCTGAGGGGATGAACATTTTCGAGAAATCCTTTTAAACGTTCATTTTATGTTATTTATGTATAATGTTCATGTAGATACAAGATTTTTATACAAAAACTTGAAAAAATCGTGCTTTAAGGCTCTCGACTCAAGGGTGCATGATTTAAGATTTTCTGTCTGTCTTGTGAGTTAGTGAATGATTTTTTTTAAGTTATGTTGCCCTTATGTAACTGTAAATGTTGTAAGCATATTGATAGCTTTAAGCTATTATAATTCATTCATATATTTTTAAATAAGTGGACAACAGAATTTAAAAATATTAGGCACTTAAAATTAAATACCACTTTATTAGGGAAATTAATTTGATTTGTGTGGCTTCATTAAATGAAGGGTGGCAGACGACGTACAAAATTATAGTGCTATATTGCTTGCAAAATAATAATGTTTAACTGTAGTAATACATAATATAATAATGCTTTAGCTTGCATTCTAGAGACCTTAAAGGAGAAGCAGTATTTAGCCCTTTCTAGTTAAAAAATAAAAGAGAAGAAATTATATAATATTTATGTTGAATTCACATCGAAGTCTATATAGTAATTTGAAGTTGACTAGAATTCATAATGCAGGTAAGATTATATACTTGGCACTGTCTGTAACAAGTATATATAAACCCCTGAGACGTCTAATACCTTAGTCTCTCCCGTGACCATGATTGCTGTAAAGCATTCGAAACGTCGGGAACCAAAAATCATAATAAATCCGCGACAAAATCCGAAAAGATAGTTTCATTTATAATGTCAAACATTCGCGTAAACCTAAGAAAGTATTACACTAAGTACATTTACTCTGATAAAACATTTAAAATAACATTAAAACAAAGAAAACAAATGCATGGCTATATATTTTTATCGTATTGTAAATTCTAATTATTGTTTGAAAACTGAAAACTCCTTTCCTTTTTTCGTAAATAATGTTATCGTAAAATAATAATCAACCAAGCAATAAAGTCAACAAATCTTAATTGATTTATATGAACGAGCGTTAGGTTTAGTTGATAACATCTTACATCTTGAAGCAGATATGATCTTGTTGTGGATAACTTTGACATATAATATGAAAATATGTATTAAAATGTTCGATTATACGATAAGTCATTCGTTTTGTTATGGTAATAGACCCTCCGGCAACGGGTCCACTGTGATATCCAGACAATAATATTTAGGCGGTTATTGTGATTTTAATATTGAATGGTTAAGCTCTTAAATATTAACATAATTTATGTTTTTTTATATTGAAGGCCCATCCTCAATTTGTTATTTTAATAGAAAATGTCAAATATTATTATGTCAATCACTAAAATTCGGTAGGTAAGTTCATGTAAATCGTTATTATATGTAGTCAAATTACAAAAAATAAAAGTGTAAATTACAAGATGAGACGATTCACTAAGGATTATTTCGGAGAGAATAAATTAATTAATTTTTAATATTAATGCTTTGAACTACGAAATACAAACATTAAATAGGTAGTCGATAAAAATTTAATATGACATAAAAAATGTTTTATAGTACGGGACCCTCGATGCGCAAGTCGAACCGCTTCTTCTATAGATTTTTTGTTAGGTCCGCGTCGTCTAACCTCAAATTTCATAGTTATTATAAATCTTACCAAAAATTAGAATGCAAGGAGAGATGGCACATTTTTTTATATTTACATCATTTCAATTCGTTATTTTAATAAAGCAACATAAATTATTGAATTTAGGTTTACTTATTTCATTCGCATTTATATCTTTATGATACATCTAATACATTTTTTCAATAATTCTAAAACTATAATTACAAAATTAAGAGAAATTATAAAAGAACTGTTTAAAGTTACCTTTGAATATTGTTGGAACACAATTTTAGTCTCATAATAAGATAACGCAGCTTTATGTGACTGACAGATTTGCGGTAAGTTTCCGCATGGCTTCTAAGTTCTATTACGCTATTGCTGTGGTGAAAATGATGTGGTTTGATTTTATGAAAGTTAAGAAACCAATGGAGAAACGGATATTAGAAATGAAATAAAAGATGGGAAATTTTATGCTCTACAATAATGGTTCGAATAACTTTTGTCTTGAAGTGCATAGTTTCCGAGATATCAGCCAAAAACTTGTCTTCAAGATTGCGATCGAAGCTCCATCTGGATCTGTCAGCATTTTGTGTTTTTATGGTCAGTAAATGACCCTTAACCTAAAAAAAAATTTTAATTGGATCGGAAATTTAGTGCGAGGTTAAATGCTTTATTTACTGGCCTAATAGGCCCATGATGTACCTATATATTTATTGTTCGACAATTTTAAAAGTTAAGAATCACTCACATCATGGCATATTCGATCCCTTGTATAATGGGTCTCCCTAGTCACGCAAGGTCACGAAGGCCAGCTTTACTCTTGGATTTCGTAGGCGTCTAATAAATCCTGCGTACAATATTAATTTTGTATGTGAATAACCTTCATTTTAGTAGATACTTCAATATAAGTTATATTGAAGTGTAAACCATTTTTAATTGACATTGGTACATTTTGAAATGAAGTCCATCCTCCAATTATCAAGTGCGATGAATGAGTAAATTACTTCACACCGAGGTCTGAGTGCCTCCTGCACCGGCGTGGCGTCGTTCTGTCGCGACTCTCCACTTGTCCCCATTCTTCTGCAAATTGACGCGAATATGACTTAATCCTTTTAAGAATTCATTTCAGTAGATTACGCTCACTAAGTATGACCTCACGCGTCATAAACTTTTAAGCTGCCGATATTTCACAATAGCTCATCAATTACCTTATAAGTGCCGATGATAACGCGGCTATAAAATTAATGTCATGGTACATTTTTCTTTCATGATTCAGAATTTCCAAACAATGGCGTCCGAAGAACAAGGCGGTTCGGATGATATTATATTTGTACTCTTTCTATAAAACTCTCGTGCAGATATTTACATGAACGATGTCGTTAAAGTTTAAGTAGCAATTTTACATCTTACGGGCTTCGTCTTATCTACCGCTCTTTGTGCGTCAAGATATCTTAGAAAGTACTTTCAGTACCTACTCCGAGGCTTAGTCAGACTCTTCAGTATATCTTTAAGATAATACCTTCAATATAGGGCCTGGTGCATTCTCTGTTACTTTTTCTTTCACTGTTCACTCTAAGAAAAGTATATTGAATACTCTAAAAAAACTGAAGTAAGTGCTTATACGTATAATACTGATAAAAAGTAGTGTAACTGATTAACTATTACTTAACTTTTCTCAGGCACTCTGAATGTTGAACTTCTAGAACTATCGTCACTGAATATTATATTTGAGGGGGTTATTTATAGGTTTAACCTATAAATATATAGGAATACTGTTAAAAAGTCAGTAGAGTGACTACTATCATGTCATCATCAGATTTTTGAATTGATACTAAATAAATGTGAAAAAACTTCATTAACCTCAATTAGTCTTTTTATCAAAAATCTAATTATGTTTTGTTTATCAATTTATTCCAGATCTATACGGACTGGGCTAATCACTATCTGGAGCGGGCGCGCTCGCGGCGTCGGGCAGGTACTTCCGGCGGAGGGCTGGCCCGCGACTGTGCCGATGGTTTATTGTTAGCCGATGTCCTGGAAGGCGTCACAGGTCAAAAAGTGCCTCGAGCTCATCGTAAGCCAAGGAACCCTCAACAAATGGTAAGTTTTAGTATTTTTAAACTAGTTTTAGCGTTTTTTGTCAAACATATTTGCTGCTCAGTAGAGTCTTTGGCTTTGTCAAGACATTTCATATTTTTACATAATTATGGTATGCTACTATTAAGAGTTATTAAATTCTGCCTAACTAAGCGAAAATGTGAAATTAGGAACATCTCGCTCGCTCGAACGTCTCGCTGTAAGTGTAAAAAAGAGTATATTTTTATTTTATTATTTAAAATACAAGTAAATACAATGATATTTAAGTCTTCAGAGTATTCAGTTAAGCCGCCATTAGTACGAGTATATTGCGTCAGGAAAAAATAAATCAATCTCACCCAACTTTTTACCGTCCAATGAGTATTTCAAACGAATTATGGTCTACGTATATATACATATTAAATACTATATTAAATCTATGCTAAGAGAATTTTTTATTTCTTCTAGAGACAAAAAGACGTTCAGTTCTTCCAAAAATAAATAGGTTACCCAAAATATGAACCTCGGGCAACTAGAGCTAGCATGTGAATGAACCTAGGTAAGGTCATTTTAAGTAGGTAATGGTAATACTAATAAGTAGAAACTCACAAGTTAATTTGTGTGTCACATCATTAGTGCTAAGGCGAATAATGTACATGACATCAATATAATGAAAGTCCGATAGGCAGAGAGTAGGCAGAGAGGCAGCAAATTATTGCTCAAACGTATAGAGTAATTATACTGGTACTTTCTCTCCGTATAGTCTGTACCTAATACCTAGAACTTATATTTTCATAATCATCCAAACTCGTTACGATATCATTTATATTATTTTTGTTAACAACCTAAGTACTTATACGTTTTTATTTAATTCAATTTCTAAAAAAATACTCAATTCTTTAATTATTAATGACTGTAACAGAACCCTAATTATTATTATTCCAAATAGCTATCAAATCAATCATAAAACGTCAAAACACAACCCTTCTAAATATCCGTTTTATTTGTTTATTATTAAATCTAAATCTATTCGAAAATGAAAGCAACACATAAATATTTCTTTAGCTTAAAATAGCTATCAGCTCACAAATCATATGGGCAGGTACATCTTCGCCCCGTATTTGGTTGTACAGTCGGCATCATTGATATATATACCTTTGGCCAAAACCAGTTGGATAAAATTAGTCTTTATAACTATTAAATAAAAGAGCAAAATGGCGTGCTCTATTACAAATTTCCCTCGTAAGTCACTTTGGGTACATTTATAGGATAGGTAGCCCACAAACCCGAATCCTGTAGTAAACCATGGTGTTTCCGGCATGAGTTTGAGAAAGTACTGATAAGATTTATTGGTTGGTTATAACACATGATGATAGTTAATGGCTGTCGTTCACAGACACAAGGTAATGAATGTACATTATTCTAAGGCCTTTTATTTATATATTTATGACTGTAGATACTATTTAGTAAAAGCTTTTGTAAAATTAACAGTAGGAATTGATATATTCAAGCGTAAACTAAAAAATGATTAAATTTTGCAAAATGAAATTAACAAAAAAAGGTATTTTTTAACTGTGCTGAAAACGGTTGTTAAAACCACAAAATTATAATGCGAGTGTTAAACATCACTTGAGCTGTCAAAGTTACAAAAGGTTTGCACTTCGCTGTATAAAGTTCAAAGAGTCTCCATTATACAAAGACGAGGAGCCGCTACTATAAAAGTGCGCAACATTTTTGTAATTCAATCTACCTGCGGCAAGCCGCGGGACGTACAATGCGACCACATCCGCATCATGCAGGAACATGGTTACTCAGACCCTATAGTCTGAAAGGTTTGAATGGTTTGGTAAAACAACTAAGGGCGATATAAAGAAAGCGACAAACATTTTATTAAAGACTACTCATCGTCGCTTCGCTCGAGTTCGTCCCTAGGGTTAGCGTTCGCGAAGCGACAGATTCCGCTAGTTAAAATAAATAAAATTTCTAAAATATAATCTCCGCCTTATAACAATAGCTATATGCAAGTGAAAGTCCCGTCAAAATCGCTCCAGCCATTTCAGAGATTAGCCGGAACAAACAGACAGACAGCCAAAACATTTTAAATTGGTTATTTGTTGCTCGTATCGTGTATGCTTTCATATGCATTTAGTGAAAAGCTGTTACTTTGAAATTGAAAATAGACGCTCTAATTTTATTTATGTTATGTAGGTAGATTATACAGCAATTAACATTTTTTAAATAACTAAAAGAGATAATTTTCGTAATATTTTGCCATAAATATACAGAGAGAGAGAGAGAGAGAGGTCCTGTAAGAGTTCTTTTCATGCTCTCGGTATATGAAACCCCAGAATACAACATAAGAATGTTATTGGGCTTTATAATAATAATTATTATTAGTATCATATTATTATAATACTTAGGTAATAAGTATTTCTATTGCATTACTTTATCACAGATGCTCGACTTGGTATCTTCAGTCTTCAAATAAAAATGTAGTTTCATTTGTTTCTTATAAATAAACATCATGACGGTATCTCAATAGTTTATATCACAATCTTATGTTGCGATTGTTGGTGACATAGTGTTATAATACGAGCTAAGCCAAGAGATTGCCAGTGACTCGTAAACCAATTAATCATGACTCAATTCCATACTGAACATGGTATTGTGTATTCTGTGGCTATGTATATTTGTTGATGCATATAAATAATTGACTAGCATTGATTGCTACAAATGGATTAACTTGTAAATACATACATACATACATATTTGTACTATACAAATACAAAGGTATAAGAAAGTTCTATCCTAGATGTACCTGTTCACGTTAAAATATTCTTATATACGAGTATTATTATACTAATATATCATCTACTAGCGACTTGCCCTCGCTTCGCTCAAGCTCGTCCCTAGATTAGGCACGATTGAAGCCGCGGGTTCCGCTAGTAATGCATATAAACCTTCCTCTTGAATCACTCTATTTATTAAAAAACGCATCAAAATCCGTAGTTTTTTTTTTGTGGTACAAAGGGGGCAAACGGGCAGGAGGCTCACCTGATGGGAAGTGATCACTGATCACCACCGCCCATGGACATCTGCAAGCCAGGCTTGCAGATGCGTTGCCGGCCTTTCAGGAAAGGGAGGGATGGAGGAGGGAGGGAAGAGGGAGGGGGGAAGGAGAGTGGGCCTCCCGGACTCTCACTCACCGGACGAAACGCGACAGCATAGCTGCCACTTCACGCCGGTCTTCTGTGAGAGAGTGGTACTAATGAACAATACGAGGCGTGCCGGCCCATTCGGTTGCTACCCGAAGGTAACAAGCATGGCACTACCACTTTAAAACACCGTAGTTTTAAAGATCTAAGCATACATAGGGACATACACACAGCGGAAAGCGACTTTGTTTTATACTATGTAGTGATTAGCGATTCGTCCCGAAATAAATTTAAACGGTTAGTTATCATTAAATAGATACTCAAAAAGCAGGAAAGTATCTACTAAAAATATCTTTATTTGTCATAAACATTAAAAATTCTTTATTTATTTTAGGCATTAATAATATATACTAATATTATTAATATACCCAACCTAAGTAATTAAACCATTTATTTAAACAATAATATGTAGTGTAGTTGCATGAAACTTACAAAATATTTTCAACAAAGACAAAAAGATATTGTTATCTACACTAATATTATAAAGAGGAAAACTTTGTTTGTTTGTTTGTTTGTTTGTTTGTTTGTTTGTTTGTAATGAATAGGCTCAAAAACTACTGGACCGATTTTAAAAATTCTTTCACCATTCGAAAGCTACATTATCCACGAGTAACATAGGCTATTTTTAATTTTGGAAAAAAATAGGGTTCCGTAAGATATTTGGGTTTTTCGGACACAAGGTGTAATCTATATCTATATTAATAATTTCGTCAAGGGGTACGGTAGACTCGATCGAAACCTTACCTGATTAATAAAACATAAAAAAATAAAGATTTCGAGTCGACAACATATATCCGCAAAATTCGGATTGTCGAGTATTTTGTTAAATTCTAATGATGCTGAAAGACAAATCGATTATCGAAATCGCCATATTGGCCACTCTAGCGAAGCGATACTGACATCGGATGACACGTCAATATTGAAGCAAAGGAACTCATTCATACAGCCATAAAGATTTACCTCTGTATTAGTGTAAATAAATAAAATAAAAAATAAATAAAATAAATCCTTTCATTTCTTGCGTTTACAAAAAAATAATATCCTATTAACAATAAATCACAACAATTTTAAAAGTATGTTTTAATAAAATCATCTCACATCCAGTTAAAACAAAAATATAAATTCTAATGTTATACGTATTAAAATATAAGAATTTATAATTCATATAAAATAAAATATATAGTATAATTAAATAAAATATAATATATTTACTACATAAAAAAAGAATATTTAATTCCTAAAATACTGCTAAGAAAGAATAAAATAATAATAATATGTTCTAAGTTTTAACTTATCAAATGATGCGTAATGATTTCTCATAGATGGCGTTATTAATCTATATATGTAATATATAAATGCGAAAAACACTCATCACGCAATCTCAAAAACTGCTGGACGTATAAAGATGAAAATTTGCAGGGAGGTACTTTATAAATAGTATAGGTGCACTAAGAACGGATTTTGCGATTGGGCCGGATTAAGGTGGTCTAAGAGCTCTCGCAAGTTTGTATGAAAGTCCTTCATCTTTTGTGCTACAGACTTTAAATTTGGCAGGGAGGTAGTTAATATTTAGTATGGGTCTGCTAAGAACGAATTTGGCGACAGGGTCGCATTAAGGAGGTCTAAGGACTCTCACAAGTTTTTTTTTAATTTCTTCATTTTTTGTCCTAGAAACTTTAAATTTCCCAGGGAGGTAGTTTAAAGTTATTAGATGTTTGTTTAAGAAAGGATTTTGCGATTGGGCCGGATTGAGGTGGTCTAAGGGCTATGGAAAGTTTGTATGAAAATCCTTCATTATTTGTGCTAAAAACTTTAAATTTGATAGGGAGGTAATTAATAGTTTGTAATCGTTCGCTACGCGTATAAACATATTTTGCATCAGGGCCGGATTAAGGAGGTCTAAGGGCTCTCGCAAGTTTGTATGAAAGTCTTTAATTTTTTTATGCCACAAACTTAAAATTTAGCTGGAAGGTATTTAATAATCAGTAGACATCCGCAAAGAACGATTTTGCGACAGAGCCAGATTGAAAAGTGCAAGGGCTGTCGCAAGTTAGTATGAATGAAAGTCCTTCACCTTATGTACAACAAACTTAAAATTTTGTAGAGAGGTAGTTATTGTCAGTAGAAGACTTTTAAGAATGGGTTTTGAACAGGGCCTGATTAAGGTGGTTTAGGGACTCTCACAAGTTTGTATGCTGTTCCTCTATCTTTTCTGCTACAAACTTTAAAATTGGCAGGGAGGTAGTTAATTGTTAGTAAACGTCCGCTTAGAACAAATTTTGCGACAGGGCCGGATTAAGAAGGTCCAAGGGCTCTCGCAAGTTTGTATGAAATTTATTAATTTTTTTGCGCTACAAACTTTTTGGCAGGAAAGTAGTTTTTGTAGTTAAGTAGAAGTCCGCTAATAACGGATTTTGCTACAAGGCCGGATTAATGAGGTCTAAGAGCTGTAGCAAGTTTCTATGTAAGTCCTTTATCTTTTGTGCGACAAACTTTATATCTGGCGGAAAGATAATGTGTGGTCAGTGAACATCTACTAAGAACGAATTTTGCGACAGGGTAGGATTAAGATGATATTATGAAGGCTCTCATTATTTTGTATAACAGTTATTCACTTTTTGTCTTACAAACTTTAAATTTAGCATTGAGGGAGTTAATAGTTAGTTGACATCCGCAAAGAACAAATTTTGCGACGGGTCGAATCGAGGAGGTCTTAGGGCCATAGCAAGTTTGTGTGAAAGTCTTCATCTTTTGTGCTATGAACTTTAAATTTGGTACGAAGGTGGTTAATTGTTGATAAAAGTACGCTAAAAACGTTTTTTTTTCTATAGGGCCGGTTTGAGGTGGTGTAAGGGTCTCATAAGTTTTTCGAAATACCTTCATTTTTTGTGCTAAAAGTTTCAAATTTCGCACTGAGTTAGATAACTTTTACGATACTACAAATCGGACACTCCATTCAAAGGATATTACGAATTTAAAAATAATAATAATAAAATAACGCGCAGCACAGCGGGCAATGGGGAGAGAGAGTGGGAGCCAAGAGCGGGGAGAGGTAGCCGCGCCGCTCAGGAGTATATCAACGATGGGTTCTGAAATAGCTGGAGTAATTTTTGTAAATTTTCAGGCAATCTACAGATCAACCGATTGCCAGTGATCGAATAAAGATTAGTAGCGATTAAAAAAATTAGCGCGGGCGAAGCCGCGGGTACTGCTAGTTGAGTATATAGGTACCTAGATAACTATCTCGAAGGTGATTCACGTAAGTCTAGACATAGTGATAGAAAGTAGATTTTTATGCACTGAACTGTATTAATACGCAATAAAACCGTAAAAAACTATCCCTATTAATATTTTTATTTTTGAGTAGGTACAGTTAACAAACCAACTTTTTTGGTTATTTATTGAAAAAAGTCCACTAATGTGTAGTAAATATTTATATCAAGAAATCTTTCGTGTCTGATTATATTTATCCTTTTTTTTGTACGTTATATTAATTAACATAGATTTTTCAGTTACTGAATTACTTCTTTTTAAATCCAACCTTATTTTTTATCTTGCGGTTAACATGAGGCGCCTGCTAAGTGGGTTCTTATCAAATCCCAGCCAGTAAACAAACAATGTATCTCCACTCCAATAAAATATTATCTGTGGTATACGGACATACAGACATATAGAAATTACAAGGGAACTCAAAAAACATGACATCTATTATAAAATAATTTTACGAAAATGGAAGCTTGTAAAACATATTATCTCGTACTCCTCAACCTGATCATTAAATTATTGTTCCTTTAGAAATAATACCTATAAAAAACAATTATTATTATCAATTTTACAACGACATTTATGAATTACGTCTCTAAGCTCCTTGCATAGCGAGAAACTTTTATACAATGTAAAAGGAACTTTTCTTTATAGGTGCTTGTGTAAAGTTCAATGTTCAAGTTTAAACAACATGTCAACTTATCGCTATTATTACGACGTATTCTTAAACTTATTGTTCAACTATGGGAAGTCGATTTGTTACACATAATTATGTTACTTAAAAAAATGTCGATTATCATAAATAGATGCTTCGAAAACTGTTATTTTTTAATGTTTTACAACTTAATTTTTATATAGGTATACTTCTTAAGTAAGATGACCCTGATTTTTTTTTATTTTGGAAATTATTTCTTACAGATATGAGTATGACCGCCCTTACAACTTGTCTATAACGTTAATTTTTTCCTCGAAATTATATATATAAATTACATCGCGTAAAATCGCAGTTCTTTTTGCAGAAAATTTGATTCAAAAATTTATAAAAATGAAAACTAACGTAGGGATATAAACATATGTTCTTAGGTTGTACAAGAAATTATTTATTGTAATACTTAGGTACTGTATTTAAAACTGAAGTGTTTTGAAGTTTTTAATAATTTATTGTTACTTCCATGCCTTATCGTTGAACTCTTGTGTTGTGGGTAACACTTGTATAAATGTTTACATCATTGTTTCAGTAAAAAGTTAAAACTTTTAACTTTGTATAGCAATGAACAATACTTAAGCTGTTATTATACATTACAAAGTACCTATAGAATATTTAAACTTACAGAGACAAAAATGTAGTTAGATAATTTTAGTGCGCAATATTCACTATTACTACAGTTTTATAAGAATTACATTTATAAACTACTCAAATATTAAAAAAACAAATGTGTATATCCAATTTTATTGATCTTCGGATTCTTATTAATACCTAATTAGGTAAATTTAAGGAAATAAAAAACATTCGCTTAAAAAATGAAAGCTCTTTTAAAAAGCAAGAAAAACTTTATTGTGAAGTTTAATTAAATACTTTGTATTGTAATTTTAATTATTAATTAACAACAAAGCTTCTTCCACAATAAAATTAAATAACGTAGTATCAATTTTTTGTCGAGACCTTTAAACCTTTTCGGTATATTCTTAAATATTTTATAATAGTTCTATTGTATTACTAATTGGAGCAAAAAGTCGTTGCTCAAATTAGATTTTGTAGTGAATGATATATGGTCTTAGATGATGAGTGACTAATAAACAAACGCCTTGGATTGTTTGCCTTTCGAAGTTAGGTAGGTATATTGATTTATTACAACTGGAAATTATGAAGAACATAAGGTATCCCGTAGGTTGCCTAGATACGAGTTTATATATTTACGTCGTAGTTACACTTTTATATTTTTTGCAATAATTTATTAGACTCGATTCATTTTATTATTATTTCTTCAATCAAGAATTAGTATGTCGTAATGAATATATATCTTGTTTTCCTTATACCTACTATATCATTATTTAGAATATGGTCATTAACGAATATTGGAATAAGGCCTTAATAATGAATGAAAATAATGTTACATTTACAAACCAATCAAATTAAGAAAATCTATAATGACTATAATGAATGTTAATTAATTTGATATAGGTATAATCATTTAAAAAAAGACATTAATACTAAAGAGAAAAAAAGAAATCTCTTAATTTGCAAGGTATGATAGTTGAATCGATAGAATCTATATAAATTGTACAGTAATTGGCTAAATTCCTTCCTTTATTTAAGAAAAACACCGAAGTTATCATACAAGTAAACAGGTATATCGGCCTAACTCTTATATTTTAAGTTATCTTATGTACAATTTTTTACATGATAACTTCAATCAGGAATCTTTAAAGCTCCATCAAAAATTAGCTCTAACTTTTTTATAACTGTTGCAAGCTGTAAATAGAAAAAAGTCAATCAGGAGGATGTATAAATGTACAATAAATTAATTTTGAAGAATAATTTATGTGTTAATTAGCCAATCACCTGATATATTTTATATTTACAATCTCGTTCATCTTCGATGATTTTACGAGTAAGTTTAAAGAATCGAGTGTAGATAGCCTGCGGGCTGCGAATCGCGATGTTAAGTCATTCGAGCGCTTGCTTCGCTCGCTTGCGGTAGTGTTGTATTAAAACTGATCGCATTTTACGTTCCGATATATCGATATTCACTTGTTTAAAACGTTACGACGTTCAACAGATTTGAATTTTTTTTAATTCATTTTGACAGTTGAATATGTTTGTGTTTTGAAAAAAGTGATACCTATGTCATTTTTTATTAAGAAGTGATTATTAATGGATTACTTGTGAAGTCGAAAGGGATAATGAACTTATGAGGTCAGTATTTGTTTATTTATTTGGTGCGAAGTTTTTTGTTTAAATACCGTTGACTTGAAAAGTGTAACCTCGTCGGAAGACCAGTGCCGTTAATTTTGTATTAGTAGGTAACATCCATATTTGATTTATGAAAGTGAAACCGGATTAATCCGCTAGATAAGAGGTCTGCTTAACATCTTAATAATATGAGGCTAATTTGTCATTTTACTATTTACAAATCAAAAACAAAATGTTAAAAATAGATTGAAGTTTTGTTTTTAATTTATGTTTGTCAAAATATTTCATTGAAAGCTGTAAAGGGTTGTATTTTATACAAACAGGAAAAATATTTATTATTAAATTTATTATAGGTATTTGAAGTTTACAGGACAAAAAAATGAACGATTAAAAAATAAAAATTCATTCATTTAATCTTGCGATAGCTTTTAGACCTCCTTAATCCGATCCTGTCGCAAAATCCGTTCTTAGCTGACGTCTACTAACTATAAATTACCTCCCTGTTAAATTTCGTCTTTAGCCGTTTTCAATATTTCGTGATGAGTGGACCTTTTCCTTTTTATACCCAACAGTATACTGTATACTACCTACATATTAAATTTAAATTTATATACATACCTATTTGTACAATACACTTTGATCTCGAATCTCAAATTGAATAAATTAGGTTAAGGGTCTTATTATTAGTATTAAACAGCATTTCAAGCGCAGTTAATTAGCTACCGTAGACCGTTGAAAGAAATACTTTTCTGAGCTTTTTATAGTATATTATATACGTTATTGTAATTTTCCAGTAAATGTTAAACAACGGATGAAAGATTTGAAAGAATTTAGTGTGATTATAATTTGTTTGTCAAGACTGTAACGACTAAAACACAATATTCCTATTATAGGTTATTATAACATTTATTCACTATTGTCAAAACCGGCTTCAATCAGCTGAATAAATTTCAAATATTTGCCCGCCGTTTGCTACTCGTACAATATTAACACATAAACAAACTTAAGAATTCATACTCGCAACATAAGTTGGAGCTATCTCACATAAATAAACCATCGTCTAATTTACACGCCAATGTATTTCCAATATTAAGGAGGCACGATGAATACAAATGAAGAGTAGAAGACCGATTTGCCATGCATCAGATATAAATCGTGAGGCGTGAGTGCAGCTGTAAAAATGATGATACGGTTTCGTTTTATTGTGCTAAGTGACTTTTCACACTTGTCCGATGGGTGGTCGCCTTCTGATTGCAAGCCGACGGGCCGCACGTGATTTCCAAGAAGACGATTCGTAACATGTTTTAATGTCATCGTGTTTTATTGCAATAAGATCAAGTAGACAATTTTCGGGTATTTTCAAGCATTGAAAGATCAGATAAAATTAATTGTTTGTTATAAGATAAAAGTTAAAAGATAAAATATTTTAAATTTTATTTCTTATAAGAATAGCATATGTATAAATTATAAGAAATTGAATTAGAAATATATACAAATAATTAAAATATATGAAAGCCTTCGCGCATCGTGTGTAAAGACATTATACTTGCGCAGGCGCCACATGCACGCTCCGTCGCCTTGAACTGTCGTCCAGGCTTAAGGAGCAACAGATTTAATGTCAGGAGCGTTACACACATACATATGTGTATTTCCATACTGA
Source organism: Boloria selene (assembly GCA_905231865.2). Lineage (NCBI taxonomy): Eukaryota > Metazoa > Arthropoda > Insecta > Lepidoptera > Nymphalidae > Boloria > Boloria selene. The sequence continues at coordinate 9,853,405 of HG993133.1, forward strand.
TAATAATTGCCAAAAGAAGACTTGAACTAGGACACGCTGATTAATTCGCTTAACGTTTTTTTGTGCTAATCCACTCTCGCCTAGTGCAAACAGGTCAACCGCTCTTCACGACGCCGTTAATTATGTTAATAACAGATTTTGACTAATGCTACTATGATGTTTGTCATCTCTCGAGTTTTTATTAATTATTGTTCCATTTATTTTTGTAATAGATGATAGAACCAAAGGCCAAAGCCGAATGTTTCTTTTTTATTGCCTTTAATTTGCGATTTAAGGACATAATGTCATTTTCCTTATATTTTAAAAAATGAAATATTCGAGGAAACTTAAAAATAAACAATGTAATATGTTTATATATTGGTAATAGAATAATCATTTTGTTAATTTAGATACGTGCTTATCACGATTTTGATTTCTCTTACGTGGATTATAAATTTTAGTCGAGTGCCTTTAACTCAACATACTAGCATGTCTGTGCTATGAAATATGATTCATGTACTAAAATTAACTTACTCAATTGCTCATAGATTTTTATTGTCAGTAACTTGTTTTTGTTCAATGTAATTACGTTAGGCCACGAGAAACTATTCTCCGAAATGTAGGGTAACGAGTAATATACCTACAGCTACAGCTAAATTATCTCGTTATTCGAAGAACGTGATGTCAGAATTACTAAATATAGATCATAATTATTAATTACCAGGGCTGTCTGTAAATTGAAAACAATTCTGATTCAATGTTTTGTCCAAAAATAACAAAATTGTTTCTGGGAAAATTTTCCTAGAAATATAAATTCAATATAAATTTGTCATAAATTGTAAATAAATGAATGTTTAACTTATTATACAATATTATACACAACGTTTTCCTTAAATAAGTTAATATTAAATTTAATAAACTCGAGGGTTATGAATGAAATTGTTTTTGCAACTTACGCATGTGAAGCATATTCCGGTATCATAATTTTTCATCCAGACTAAACAATGGACATGGAAATAAGTGTCTTGTCTAGACATCTGACAGCCCCGACTATTAAAAAGTAATTTATCAACACACATCTTTCAATTTAGCACATCGGAATTACATAGGCTTATATTATCATTTATTAGTATGAAAAACTATATATACTTATTTGCGGTAGGTATGATATAATTTAGTTCCTAAACACGACTGATGGCAAATTGTCTAATTAAAAAAAGTATTTTACAGTAAGCACTTTGATTTTTATAATATCAAAGCTTTTTATCTATTTGGCTATTTTTTTCTTAACAGTTTTGACTGCATATAATATTTAGTTACGGTGTACTCTACACTTCACAAATGTATTCAATTATCCCACAATATGCAATTATCGCAAAATTTACCTCTTAAATTTCGCGTGTTAAAATACATTACAAACCAATTACGGAAAAATTTCTTAGAATGTACCAATAATACAATAACAAAACACGTAATTCAATACGTATAGGATAGCCTTAAATATGTAGAACAAGGTTACAATCTTTATTGTTTTGCAAATTTCCCCATCTGACATGAGGCTATCAGAAGATGAGTTGCGTATGAGATCAGCGTGTTGGCGGACCGTCGTCTCTACAATTGTCACGTCCTCAGTTTCATCTTACATGACCAGCGCATCCACGTCCGTTCCACATTACTCAAGGATTAATAAAACTTCCTATAATAGATAGATATGTCTTGGATGATTTAATAAGCTAATTTAAATAACATTTAGGTATATTAGTATTTATAAATATTTTGTTTGAGCTTTTTGTGAGAACACAATTCGAAATAATATGTTCAATTTTACGTACATTTACAATCGCAACACTTTAAAATGGCTTGATAAATTATATTTAAAAATATTTCATCTTTCTGTTTTTTGTAAAGAGACCATTTCAAGTATAAAACTTTTCCAGCCTAGTTGTTGTTATAATGTATAGAAGCTGTGTTCAGATTCAACCCCCACATAAAGGCCTGGAGCGAGACGCGTTATTTGGGGACTGTAAAGCTCCCTTAATTAAAGCATCGTACGTAAAACAAAGATTTTTGGGAAGTGAAAATTAAAAAGTGCACCTAATTATAGTTCAGAGTAATAAAATTTAAATACATACATACGAGCACAGATTCAGCAGCAAGCAATTACAAGTACATTACACCTCGCATCTCTAGTAGTTTCTTAAGTAAAAAATAATTTATACACATTACAATCTATGTTTACTTTACTAGTAGATAAGTTAAGTAATAACTCAAACCGTTAAGACATTTTAAGTTTTTACAGTAAACTTTTGTGTTACTTATTTGTATTTCTGATGTAGAATCCTACTCGTTCAGACGTCGAAGGACTAGGGGTAATGTAATAGCGTACTATCCCACGGGAGCTACTTGATGGAACGTAATAAATAGCCTAAGACTAGCATAACCATACTTTTTTTAAATTATATTGGAAATAGATATTTATAATCATTTAGATACTTATGTTAATGTCTGATATTTCGGTTGCGGGCATGCTTTTATTATTAAGTAAGTTAATCATATAACTAATAAAATCATCCTGCAAAAAATTTTGTTTAAATAATAATGCAAGAATAATTAAAATGTTTCCCAACTAAAGTTGATTTTAATAATCCTGAAGAATAATTTTATATTTTATATTAATTAATTTTACTGAACCCTGCTAAAGTTTTATTCTCGCGTAGTCTATTTAATATTTTGTTAATACAGTACATTTATTTTTATTTACCTATACGCTTTATTCGAGGGTCATGTGGAATGCTACATTCTAATAAGAACAGTTTAATTCCACTGACCTTCATTGATTTTACTCGTAATTGTTTTTCAGTTGTAATTAATTTTCAATGGCGTTTAATGCAAAACATACTTTTTAATCATATTATATATTCTAAGTAGATGCTGTCAAAGCTTTTGTTCTTCATTAAAATTCAAGATTTGCACTTGAACTATTGTTGTGTAATATAAATATTAATAAGATTAAGATCAATAAGTTTCTCTGTTTCAACTATTTTGCTATTTATAAATTATTTGTTTCAAATAAATTAAATTTTGATGTTATAACATGTTTGTGTATATTGAACATATTCATGAGGTGCTCCACAAACATGTGTGATTAATTCACAGAACCTTGAACTTATTAGAATGTCAATTTTACTTAGCAAAAATGTATTTGTACGCTACAACCAATGGTTTTGATACCTTGCCCTTTAATATTACTAAATAAGCGATGCTGTTTATATATTTAGATACAAATATTATAAGGAACTGCCAGTATTTGTAATTTAAAAAAAATTCTTCTTTCATTTTAATTAGGTAATAAAATATTCTAATATGTTAAACGGCTATTACTCAAAACTTAGTGGAGGCAATTACGCAAAATTACGTGTAATTAGAAGACACATTTTGAACTTTTGTTAAGTGATTATAATTTTTGTATACGTACGTTTCTGACAGCCTTTTGCGAACTGTTCTTCCAAATTACATACCAATTATTATATTATGCTATCTATAATTAACTAACTTTAAGTCAATCCACGTTGCAATTGCAATGTGCAGAGAATGTGCCGCAAACAAGGCGGTGAAACTATAGTATGGTAGAATGGGAACAAAACCATTCGCTTTATTGTTTTGGATTTCCGGGGGTCAATTAAAATTTTTCTTTTGTTTATTGTTAGGCGACTTCAACAATTGTTTTGTTTTTTGACATATTGTTGCAAACACTTCTTATAGAAAAATAACTTAATTAACTTAACACCTATGGACTTATATATATAATCGCATAATCGCATAAATTAATCATTTATCGTATTAGAAAGAATCATATTTTATAATTATCTTATTTTTTATTACAATTGATGTTATAATATATTAGTGGATCAACAGCTGTTTTTCTAACACTGCCATCAACATACACTAGAGTTATCACTACCTACTATACCAAGTGTGGAGATTAAATAAACCACAGAAAAGATGATAAGTTTTCTAACATAAATAACCTTAGAAAGCCTTTAATTTATGTATTCTTTGACTAATGCTAGTACAATTATATTTATGTGTAAACAAATATATGTATAATAACCATTTTAAAAAGACATGAATGATCTATTTCCTGACGTCCGTAATGACTTTAATGCGTTTAAAAGCTATGCCACTACATTTACCAAAGTATCACCATCAGTATCATCATCGTTACATTTTAGTGCTGCTTTTATAAGTATAGCACTACTTATGAGTAATGTTGGTACATTTCTCACGACACTCTATCGAATACATTGTAGTATACAAAACAAGTCAGTCAATCCGAGATTTGTTCCGGCCATCGGAACCGCGCCTCGTCCGAAACGTAAGTGGGTTAATTTGTTGTGCGACAGATTTACGACTTTCAGGGAACGATATTAATGGTAAGCGCATAATAAGAAAACCAATATATTTAGTTACATATTACTAATTCATTGATAATGATATGACAGTACCTTTGGTAATGTATTACACTTTTAAAATCTTAAAGAGTAGTATTTATTTAGTAGCTAGGTAGATCGTAAAGGTGCTTTTTTCTTGAGCTTACTGAATTTGTGGCAAATAAAAACTGTAATTCTCCTAATACTATATGTACAGTAAATACTTTTTACACGCCACAATAATTGAAAACTATTTAAATGATATCCATGCATAGGTTTTTTTAAACAAACAAATGTATAAGTATAAGTATTGCCTTATACATAATTATATTGAATGCTTGGAAAAAATGTGAATTGCAATAATAAAATAATAATTGAATTTGTTTTTTTTACATACAAGAACATACATTAACGGGTTAGGCCCATGTGTGATCGCGTGACCGCTTTACTGTTATTTTGTTAAATTGATATCTTTTCACTTCCCCCATAGAGGGGACTTTATCTTGATTTATTACAGGCTCTAATAAGAAACAAAATTATTAGCCGTTTACGTGTAGACTCTAAATCAAGGACTCATCTAGAATTATTGCTGTTTCAATTGTAATATTTATAACTAAACTAACTTAAAGTTACTTTTCCCGTGGGCATTAAAGACTTTTTTGCTGTAGGTAAAAAAAAATATTAAATGTAATAAGTTACTAGCATACAAAATTTTGCCAAAATCGGTTCTGTAAGTCTAAAATACACAAAACGTTGGATAAAGAGAGATTGTTTTTTAAAGTACTAATAAAATGTCAATAATGTGAATAAGTATACACTAATTTTAAAAAAAGGATTTTTATTAGTGTTTAATTAAAAAATAGTAATTGTTATTGTCAAATGATATTTTCAATACAGCTATTATATTTCTTCACAAAATATAATTTAATCAGTAGAAAAAGCTTGTCACTTTCAGCTGGTAAGATATTCGAAACCATGAACAATTTACATAATAACATGTCTTATTCGCGAAAGTTAAAAATATACGACTGATATGCTATCTACAACTTGCTTATTAAAATTGACCAATTTTTATGGTAATAACACCAATATGTCCGAGGTGGGTGCAAAATCTGCGCGTACGCAGATAAAAACGTTTCATAGTTTGTTGGAGAGCCGTATAAATATTTATAAAAATTTTATTTATTTAGTAAAGTTTTTATCATATACTGTAGAACTAGAAAATTAATTGAAAAGTACAAAGCCTACGAACAATAAGCATATTTTATTAACTACTCCAAATAACTTTTGCATGAAAATTTCAATGTACTATATAAAATATTTAATATGACTTTTAGCGTTAATGCAGTGCTAAAGCTGCGAGAAGCATAATATAATGTTCAATTTTTATGATTTTTATGATATTAATAATTATGAGGAACCCTGATCAAGGTAGTTGCAGACCTCGACATACATCGGCCAGTACACCGTGACCTAAGCCTGAATAACAGGATGCACTTGACTTTCAGCACTTATTTCTTAAAAATAATATACCTTTGACATGATTGAGCTTATGTTAAAGGGTTACTTATTTTCTTTATGATAAAACTAGTGATTCACTGTCGTTCTCGAGTATTTTTATTATTCTAGTCTTTTCGTCTTGTCGATTAACGCTTTCGCTTCGCTTTAGGTTTTGATTACAAAACATCGACTTTACTATGCGTATATAATTTCATCGTTGTATTTTATGGGTTCCGTGCCTCAAAATAAAATGCAATCCTAATAAGATTGATTTAATGTCAATCATCATCATCATCTTCTCTTGTCACATAAAAGATTTAACATATTGAAATGAACGTTGAACATTCCATTATATTAAAAAATATTAGTGTGAATTAAAGTATTTTTTATTATCTGGTATTAAAATTAAAATATATAGTACATTTTTATGACTTCCATAATCCATTTTAACTTATCCTATATATTAACAAGTATTTTTATTTATAATATCTTCTTTTGCAAATATTATACTAAAAGTTTTAGGTTTGAATAGTATCTAATTTTTATGACCGCTGAATATTCGTTTAATACATATAAAGTTTTTTTTGTATTCCCACATTTTAAAACATTTTCGAATTAATATTATTAATTCATGGGAAAGAAAACCTACGTAAAGGTTTCTTTTAAACCGCACGTGCCTGCGCCCCGATATGCCACATTTAAGTACCTACCTATTCCCCTTGCAACAATGGAAATATGGAAATAAAAATTCACCTGTAGCACAAGTTATGAGTTTTAAAATTTAATAAACAGGAACAGTTTTGTTGAATTTCTAATTTTATTTTACGAATTATTACATTTCATTATTACATTAAATAACAAAATTTTTAATAAATTTTGTTATACCTACCACATATTATATTTTGGTTTTGCGGATTCTTATTTAATACTTAGATTCCAAAGATAGCCGATAGACAGTCAAATATCTTAATCTTTTTATCCAGACTAACTTAAAGTAAATAAACCCTCAAGTTATGTAGGAGTTGAACCTACGATCTGACGTGTGGTATAAAGTGCTAGTCACCTCTGAACTAAAATACTACTGAATAACTAAAATAAAAAAATCGAATATTTTAAAACTGCTTTCATGTAGTTGATATGGTCTTAAAACATGGTGTAATTATTATTAATTAATTGTTATGTCGAGAAATAAATTGGCAAGTGTCCGCGTATGTTAGCGAAGTTTCAGATTTAACCGTCTACATGAATCTGACATTGCCGCTTGATTTGGTCAATCTAACAATTGAATTTGTCCTGGTACTAGTAAGTACGTAATTGTACCTTTGTTAAACTAATGTACCGTGTCCCGTTCTACAGTTGCTTTGGTTGAAAGCAAAAGCAAGCAGTTACACAATTTGTATCTGAGGCACAACTTTAGTGTTTAATGCAAAGTGAAATATGATATTATTTTCGTTTTAATTCACATTACAATGTTTTCCTTTTAGGGTATTATAATAACATATTTTTAAGAAAGCTGAAACCTCTGATCTTATCTTACCTTGGAGCCACATTATTGTCATGTCGTAACGTCAGCTGTCAAACATACATACACCAAGACAAGTAGAGTGCGATCCTAACTGTAGATATTGATGTCAGGCATGACAATACTGTAACGTAAAAAAAATATTCTATTGGAGATTACGCAATTAATGCTCCAACAAATTATGGATTTGCGATTTTTTTCGGATTGTAAATATATATTAAGAAGTTATGTACCTATAGAGATTTGTTCCGTCAAATTGTTACAAAATAATGTTTGTGATTAGTATCAAAATCGAAATGAGGAAAATACTAATAAAGTAGTATTTAGTAAACCGAGCTCAAATGAATTAACTATATTATCATTATCTTAAACTGCATACTGTAAATGGCTTTGAACAGTTTAGTGGAAAATTTCTGGTTGTATAACAAATTTTTGTATATGTATTATGATTTTCCTCTTAACGTTATTTCAATTCGTTACCTAAGGCGTTAACCGAACGAGTAAAACATATGGTCGGTCGTGTTTACATTTAGCGTTACAGGCTGTATTGTAATCAAGTTGGCTCAAAGGCGGTCGAGCCTGAGTTGTGCCGGTGACCTATGAGAACTGTAGACAAGCCTTTTAAGGATCGACGCCGACCCTTGTGGCGCAACAAAGTGAACTAAATACTGATACAGTATAGAATTCGGTTTATGTCCAGTTTGAAGATGAAACCTTACATTAGAAGTCAGTGTAACTGTAATGAATATGACTTACTGCACCCTAACAAAGGACTACTAAGAATTCTTTAAAAGGAAAATTCAATTACTGAACTTAGCCCAAGACTCGAACCCAGGATCTCTAGATATATCGAGTGGCCTTTGTAAGTGTAAGAACAACTTTATAAAAAAATAATTATTTTCAACTTTACGATTACATACCTATATCACCTCTGTTTATTATCTCATCCTTTTAATTATAATAAAAAACATCATAAACGATGATAAATATATAATAATACTTCTCTTTAAATACCATTATAAATTATTCCTTTACGCCATCTATAATATACGACATTAAGAGGCCCATAACATTCTTAACTTTTGAGGATTCTTGTTTTTGTAGTATGAATACATTATGTTATTATACTTAAACCACCTAAATGATATTAATGAAATTTTATGTACCCATACAACAGTTTCTTAAGGAAGGGTCGTGTAAAAAATATAAAGAAAGGACCACAATTACTGCTACATTCAAGAGGAATACAAAAGAAACTTATTTATAAAGAGACTAGCGACTCACCCCCGCTTCGTTCGGGTTTGTCCCTAGGTACACTCTTTACTATATTTTTTTTTAAATTTGAATGTCTTATTTATTTATATGTAATCAAAAGCCTAAAAAACAAGCTTGAAACTTGTTTTTTCTTCTAGCTTTAAAAATGATGTAATTTCCATACAAATTCTGATCCCCTATTTCAACTCTTTACACTTTTTCCCCAGCCCTATTTGTCCTTTCTCAGGCTCTAACTATCTGCGTACCAAATTTCATTTAAATCGGTTCAGTAGTGTTGGCGTGAATGCGCGACAAACACATTACTTTTGCATTTATTAGATTAGTAAGAATTTGTGTTTTAGTTAGTTTTATTAACACTTTTTTTGAGTTTTGATTATTTATTTATGTATTACCTAGGTACGCTAGGTATTTTACTGTTAAATTACAACTACTGCGAGGCTTACTATATGTATGTATTTATAAATTATATCCATTCTTTAAAGTAAATTGGCTCAACATAATAACATGTCTTGTTTAATATTTAGTTAAAGATTAATGTCCTTATAAAAAAGGTTGTAAAATATTATTTTGTTGAACTTTATGACTTCAGTTTTGATATGTAATAATATTTAAAACATAATCCTCTTTAATGTAATATGTATCTTTTATTAACGCCAGCTCTCATTAACGTCCCGTAACTCCGTAGAGATCAGGCCATAACCATCATCCAATTTTTTTCTAACTATAATTCAATAAATAAACGGTTTAAATAAATAAAATACTTTTTTTATATGCAGATATTGATTAAAGTCAACATGATTTTATTAATTCCTCCTGGGTCATTAAGGATAAGCTCATTATGTAGGCCTCGCACAGACCTGGCTAACGCGCATATGGTAACGCCCGTGGTCAGTATGCACGTCGCGTGCGGTGCACGTCAAACGATTTTGCACCGAATTACTTTCCTTTTTAGAATTCACGAATTGGATCTAGCCGTCATTATAATGCAGTTTGACCAATAGAATTTTTACATTGCGTTCAGTTACAGTTAAATAAATATAAAAAAATAACTTTAATAGGTGTATTAAGAAACTAGCAACTCAAGCTCCCTTCTTTTATCAGTAATGTTGTGATACCAACTCTAATACTAAATCTTCCTTGTACAAAATTAGTTAGGCAAACGTATATTGCTAGTATACATACGAGTACATTCATGAATTCAGCCTTTTTTAACGGCCCACTGCTGGGCACGGCCCTTTAATACGAGGGGAATCAGGCCATAGTCCACGCTGGCCTAGTGTTGGTTCGCGGACTTCTTTGAAAAACTTGCTAGGTACTCTCGGACATGCAGGTTTCGTCACGATGCTTTCCTTCACCGTTATAAATGTGGCAATCATTGTAGTATATTGTGGCAATCATGATTCGCAAATGCAAAAATCAGGGATGTCAGACTCGGATTTGAAACCGCATCACCCGGTTATCCAAGGAAGCGCATTACCACTGAGTTACTGCCTTAAGCATTGTAATTAAGCCATAAGTCATTTCATTGTATCAGAACCATAATATAATAATTGTTAAACGCACTATCTCCATTAAGTAGGTAATTTAAAATTGAATCGCATGTAATTGACAGTCTTGAGAAAAAAATACTTTGTTTTCAGAGAAAACCTTGTCTATGCATGTATTGTAATACCAGGGACGTGACCAAGATGTAATTTCTTCAGCCATTTACATTTAATGCGTGTAGTATTTTCAAATTATATCACATAGTAAAAAACGTGACATTATGTTATAAATTAAATTTAGATCGTTCATATTTTATTTTCTATTTAAAAATATTGGTTGAATACATATTAATATGATAACTTTCTTTTTTTTCAGTTGGAAAACGTCCAGTGTTGCTTAGACTTCCTCCATGCACAAAAAGTCCAAGGGTTAGAACAAGTAACAGCAGTTGACATTCGTGATGCGAAATTAAAAGCTGTTTTGGCATTATTTTTTGCACTAAGTCGACATAAACAAGCGACAAAACAAAGAGTGCCATCTAGCGGAAATGCTACGAACGCGGGAAAAAGTTCCAACGAAGATGTGTCTTTAAGTTCCGTCCAACGAATAACAGGTGGCAGCAGCTGTGATGAAATAATAACCGCCTGTGGAAATAACGTCGAAATGACAACTTTGACAGCTAACAGGTATGTTATATTTTTTTACGTTTTTAAGAATAATTTAAAAATATTTCGTTTACGTATTTCGGGCAAAATATTTGCTGTTAGCGCCATCTGTTGAGTAATAGATTTTTAATAAAGTTATCTCGTATCTTAAATAGATGGCGTCTTTAAAAAGTTTTTTACTTAGCCATATTAATCTTTAACAGAAAAATATGAGCTAGTAATAAGATAGATCTTTACTAATACAATAATTATTAGTCCAAGAAATTATAACTTCACGTTTTAATATATGTTCATGTTTTATTTTTAATAATATACAATAAATAATTTAATATACACTCAGTGCCGTCTAGTTCCGTGGTAAGCTACGAGACTTTAATTACGCATACCGGATAGTTGATATACTCACAGAGCAGGTGAATCGTGGATATACTACACATATTATATAACTTTTAAATACATACATATTATAAATGCTGATAGTAACATATTTCGACCCGATATAATCAGATGATTTACCTATAATACCATGCAACGAAAAATATAACTTTGATCTTGTTAATATAAATGATCTCTAAAGGATCAGCGTTCACGCCGATTTCTCAACGAGACGTAATTCGTTGCGCTCGTGTAATTAGTTAAGCAAGGGTTGACAACTAATTTATAAGCAGTCGGATTTAAAGTAGACTAATTAATATATTTGTTAGATGTATTATTTATAGCTCTCGGATTGTTAATGGTGGTTAATTTGAGTATTTTAACGGTGTAAGTATATAACTTCAACGAATAAAATAAATAATATAGATTTGATATCTTTTTTTATAATACATATTATTTACATTTTCGATTAAAATTAAATATTGTTGACTAAAATTAAGCATTAACTTATTTTTTTTTAGATATTCTCCATTATCTTGTAATAAAACGTACCATATAGCAGCATTTTCATATATGTGTAAAAAGTTATGATGTTCTAACAATAATGCATAAAAGACAGCCCTATGAACTGAACTATAAATCTTGATCTATAAATACTCTAGTTCTCCAAGTTTATATCGCTCGTAACACGGCTAAATTAAAAATAAAAAGCTGAGCCATATCCACTAGTCCCAGTAATTTAATACTAGCGATTCATCCTTGCTTCGTTCGAGTTCGTCCCTAGATGCTTTTTAAAGGTTAGTGTAGATTTTGTAGAGCTGTGCTATTGTTCTCTTATAAAAAGTATCCAATAGGTAATTGGCCTGATTTATATAGCTTTTATACCAAATGATTTCATTAAAATTTGTCGGATAGTTTTCTCGTGATGCGAAAGACAGGCAGACAGAAAGAAGTTCTGAACGCTAGATCCTGCCAGTATACCTATGCTAAATATCAATTTTTTGAATAAAATTTTCCGTTAAATTTTGAATTTACAGATTCGACTAAGTTAGATTTTTATTATATGTTTATTTGCCTGCTGTACTCGTACCTATAATAGAATTATTGTAAAATAAATTTTAGAAATTTTTCAGTACGTTCTTAATAAATTCTTCTTTCTAAAGTCTATTCTAATTGCTAAAGTCATAATAATTGCTATGACAAGATTACGCAACATTTATTTTAGTCAACGGCGTTACCTATTTCCTTCTATTAATTATAATGGTAAAAATTAAAATACATTGATGTACATTAAATAATAATTTAGTAGAATAGAATAGTAAATTTGTCCTAGTAAAATAAAATCATATGGTCACATTAGCTTATAACTCTTGTAAACTCCACTTCGACGTTCGGAACGACATTCTATTTTGGTCTAGCGCCCTCTATTGGCGAGTTGCCGAGCTATTGCTGCTACGGGTTTACTCACGATCTATGTTTGTAAACAAAGAGGTCTAAAGTGCAGTAAGTGGCAGTTCCCGTGTAAATATAGGCCTTATTCACGAAAAACTTAAAGTGTATATTATTTATGCGGAAATTATAATATTTTAGCGAGTGGAAGCCTGTCACAACAGTCGGGTTAACGCATCTCTGCGTACGTAAGCTTTTTATCAGAATTGCTTAACCCATTTCAAGCTAATGAGAAATTCTCATATGTATAAATGATGCATAAAAAATATAAACGGCTTTGACTTATATGGATACGACTACGAGAAGAGCTTTAAATAACTATAAGAAGTAGTACTATGCAGCAACTCAACAATTGTGTATTTTACGTACTTGAAAATGGTTAAAAAAGTAGGTATTGAACCCTTTTCGTCATCTGCTGGGCACTTACGTCTGCTTCAATACGAGGGGAGACCAAAGTCCACCATGCTGGTCAAGTGCGAGTAGGCAAACTTGACATGTCTTTCGAAAACTTGTTAGGTTCTCTCAGACAGGTGTCCTCAGTAGGTTTTCCTTCGCCGTAAGACAAGTGGTAATCATTTTAAAAATAATTGTAAATGAAAATATCTTAGTCAGTCACTTAGTCAGTTTCCCAAGCGATCGCGTTTCCACCGGGCTACCATAGCCTTCAAAAAAAAGTTATCTATATATAAAGTGTTTGCATAGTCTGTATAGTATATGACAGTAGTGAGATGGCGTCTCCCTATACTCGGTCAATGCTACTGATTACGGACAGACAGACGGATGTCATGCCCGCCCAAAGCTCACGACAAAAGGCTTAACAAGCCATTGTTTGTCATTTTCTTCGCTTCAATGAACGGTTGCCTCACGACCTTTGTGCTTAGACAAAATATAAAAGATTTTTTTGAATATACTTACACAAAAAAAAACTAAAAACTTTTCTGAAATGAATAATATGGTTTCATTCATATTGTTGTAGGTACTCTAATTAAGAGTACCTAACTGTAAAAAATACTTAAATAAATTAACAAAGTTAAAAAGGTTCGAGAAGATTTTACAAAGTTTAAGGTCCTCTTAATAACCACAATCACAATTTATTTATTTTGTTCAACAAAAACGTTACTTTATTATTTTTATTACAGCATGATATAGCCATTAAAATGTTTTATTTTGGGTATAAATTACATTCACCTTGTTATAATATACTTATATAATGTTGTACGGGCCAATACATAATACTTGTCGCGTAAGCACTTTACGCCATATATATTTCGATTCAGTAGTAGTCGTGAGCACTCGTAGTAGCACTCGTCGCGGTAGTCGTCGTCGTACGCGCTCACGGGTCGTTCTATCAATCTATCAAACTATCATACTATCAATCTATCATTCTATCAAAAATATACAATCAGTTTTAGCCTGGACTATCATTTACCTATCAATTATCTATCAATAATTCCTATCAATATCAATATCAACCAAAGACTGTAAGGGTTTTCGTCTCAGCCCGTACAAATGTATATTTATCTCTCCTTATGTTTGAATAATTATTATTTTAATTAACTTAAATATCATACCTACATTTTAAATGAATAAACATTGTTTTTAATGCCCATTTTCTGTAATTAAAAATCTTATTTATGAATAAAGTAACTTTTTCAACCTATACTTAAAGTAAACATATTATGTAAGTTGTATTCGCTTAATGGTCGCAATGCGATAACAATTATTATTGACATTTTAAGAAAAAAATCTTCAATAACGATTAGGTATCTATATAAGATTTTCCAAAATTTGTTTTTTGGTCATTTTAAAGATCAACAATTGCTTCTAAACAAACACATAAAATTAAGAATAAAAAAATCAGACAGAAAGAATAACAAACAAAGAAGAAAAAGATAAACTAATTGCTTTTGCCTATTTATGTACCTATTCGTAAATTTCTTTTTGAATTTGCCTTTGATTTGTATTTATGAGTAACGTAAAAAATCGTAATTGGAGAATATATAACGTAACATACACAAAAAAAAATTCGGCTAAGTGCGAGTCAGACTCGCGCACCGAGGGTTCCGTACAAACCTGTACGGAACGGTGTATGAGTAAAGGGGTAATAAGTTTAAAATTATTAAAAATATTTTTATTATATGATGTAACTAAAAATTTATGCTTTTCGCAATTTTTCCTTTATCTGTGTTATAAGACGTTGCTTCGTACCAAATTTCAAGATTCTGAGTTCACGGGAAGTACCCTGTAGGTTTTGATTCCCTTGCGAGTGTCGAAAATTTGCGGCATAAACGGGAGTATCTTTTGATCGCGTTGACTTAGAAGTTTGATTTTTTCACAGCTCCAAGAGACCATAGACTTGAGTATTTGATATGAATTTCAGCTTGATACCTCCACGCGTTCCTGAGAAAAAAGGTCTTGACAGACAGACAGACAGACAGACAGACAGACAGACAGACAGACAGACAGACAGACGGACAGCAAAGTGATCCTATAAGGGTTCCGTTTTTACCTTTTGAGGTACGGAACCCTAAAAAGTACCAAATTAATAACCTTTTGTTTGAGGTCGGTCAAAAATATTAGAGAACAATACAAGAGCACGTTTAAACCAAAGACTCCCTTGCCAGGTGTAATTTAAAAATTGCCGTAACGGGTTTTATGCTTGAAACAGGTTGACTAAGTATTGTCAAGGGAGATGGTGTTTACGCCCTTGGAAATTAAAACCTTTTTAACTTTTCATACAAAAGTAAAAGCATTCATAATCGTTTGGACCAGTTTCGATTTAGAATTCAGTGGGTTCTTATAGGTGAACAACCGTCTACACAATGGGTTTACTTTCCTTACAGGGATATGCCTTCTAAGGAACTTGCGCCGACTGAGACTGGCATGCCATACGTGAACTTTTAAGTACCCGTATAATTAAATGTCATGTTGCATATATCGCTCAAACGCATCTCGGTATGAGAAGTAAAGCCGAGTAGAAAATGAAAATGAATAAAAGCTTCTCGTAGGTTATGAAGCTTGGTTCGTTTTTGTAATATATTTTAATTTATACATAACTTATCGCATTGCATTAAGATGATAAATTTATAAGATTTCTTTTTACTTTAAAAACAGTTTAAAAATCATTTAATATGTCAGAAATCTTTACGATGGTGTCAGCGGCTATCTCAATCCATTCGGTATATGCAAATTTTATTTTTGTTGTACAATAAACTGCATAATACTTTATTTTGATTATATTGACGCGTATCGCCGTTACAAAAATGCGGCATCCTAACGGTACAGTCGTGTTTGGAGCATCCCTCTATGTAACATATGCAAAGGACCGATGGTTTTATTACAAGATTGTAACTCAGTTTTATTGTTATTTACTTCGTATTTAATCCTTTTTTAACATGCCACTGCTGGGCACGGACTTTTCTTCAACACAAGGGGACCATAGTAGTGCTTCTCTTCACCATAAGATAAGTGGTAACCATGAAGATATCGAAGATCAAAACCTGGATTTGAACCCGCTTCACTCGGTTTCCCAAGATACCGCGTTGCAACTGGGCTAACACTGACTGCCTTTTTGCTTGTAACAAATATGTATTACCATTTTTTAATCTCATAACTGAGGGTAATAGCGGGCTCAAAAACACGTTTCCTCTCATAAGCGGTAATACGAGATAAGTTTCAAATTACGTAGGGCGTTTTAAAAAACCAATTATCAAGTAGGGTCGAGATTAGGTTTGGAGAGCAGCTGATTTGTAAAGAAGCTAATAGGGTGTTAATGTGAATACTCGACAGAAGTTTTTCTGATCGAGAGGAAGATCGATTTCGTTACGTATCTATTTTTATAATTGTTTGGGTTGTTGCTCTTGCAAACTCGTGTTCATGGCAGTTGTGTAAATAATCATGTATCTTATTAGAAAAATAAACTAAAGAGCCTTATACACTTTAAATCCTTAACAAAATAGGGAAAGCTACTTAAAAGCAAATAAATTGTACCAACTTTACATAAAAAAGTTTTTTTTAATGTATGTAGTTATGATATCGTAAACAAATATTACCGAATGCAACTATAAAATACGACGAAAATGTTTGCTCGAGGACCGCGTGCCACATGTTTGCGCTCTATGGTGACCGCTTCGCGTCGATATATTCAGTCAACAAACTATGCAGGCAGAACGTTTGTAGATTGTTATTCAAACAGTTCTGAACTATTGTATGCCAATAGTCCATGCATATGCTTTGGGGAAATTTCGTTGAAGTGTATTTTCGAATATATATACTCTATACACTACGGTATAATACGTAGTGGGTACGTTTATCTTGTCTAAAAAACACCATAATTTTTTTAAATAATGTGTTCGGGTGGTGCTAAAGAACAACAACGCCGAGACATAGGCGGCGGTTAAGTAACCTATATTAGGCTACCACAAGCCTAGAGGAGTTAAATTCCCTCTAAAAGTGTGGCGATGGCACCTTGGAAAAGTGCTATATGTATCTTCCAGCCCCAACTAATATGAAATGTCGTGTAATAATGAGAGAGATATGTCATGCGATCCGGCTAACCCCCGGCGCTCGTGGGTACCCGGGCCTGCGAGTGTGAAATATGTTACCGAAGACTCCACAGAGGTAGGCGACCAGGCCTCTGTGTTAGTAAATGCGTCTGGCAGCACCAACAAAAAACTTATTCAGCAAGTCCTCCACCCAAGATTGTTTAAACCAAGACCCAGATCTTCGTCAGTAGGAAATATCCCTGTACAGACACCTACAGAAAAGGAACCTGAAAAAACTGATGTCCAGCAATCTAGTCATGCTGAAAATGATAAATGGCAGGAAGTTAACCTTCGCAAAAGAATGAGAGGTAGCCCTGAAAATACAAGCAGAAATCAGAAAACCAAACCAAATTACTGGCTAGCAACGCCAATACCTACTCATAATAGTTTCTCAGAACTCGAGAATATAGACCAACCAAGACCGTCAGAACCGGAAACCACTACACATAAGCCCCCTCCATTCTTCATTGATAAGGTTAGCAATATCCAACCACTTACAGAAATGTTAGAGAAAGTGGCTCATGGGAATTACGAGATAAAAGTCCTTCAAAGCGAGCGAGTAAAAATACAAGCTAAAGCCCACGAAGCATACTCTGCTATATACAAGGAATTAAAATGCAGAGATACTGAATTTTATACTTACAAAACAAAGCAGGAGAGGAGCTTCAGAGTAGTATTTAAACACATCCACCCCTCAACTGACACTGAGTCGCTAAAGGAAGCTCTAGAAGACCTAGGACACAAGCCGACCAACATATGGAATATCAAACATAATAAAACAAAACGACCATTACCAATGTTTTTTATAGACCTACAACCCAACCAGAACAACAAGGACGTCTATAACATAAAAACACTACTCAATTGTTGTATAGAAGTTGTACCACCAAGACCCAAACGCACTATCCCTCAGTGTACTAATTGTCAACAGTATGGACACACACAAAACTTTTGTCACAGGCTGTCCAAATGTGTTAAATGCGCAGGATCTCACCATACATCAAAATGCCCCAGGAAAGAACGATCTGACAAAGTGAAATGTATACTGTGTGAAGGAAATCACCCAGCCAATTATAAGGGCTGTATTGTGTATAAAGAGTTACAAAAGATAAAGTTCCCAACTCCACGCCCCAAAGTATGGCATGCTCCCAAACACGAATTCATGCAACGGAAAACCACACATGAAAATGACAACCAATCGAAATTTGCTAGAAATTCGGACAAATCCTACGCAGCAGCAGCAAAATATGGACAAAAACTACAGTCATATAATGAAAATAATTCTACAACTAATGAACATAATATATCTGTAGCCCTTCGAACTATCAACACGTTAATGCAGTCCCTGATGAATGAAATGCAAAAGATAACCCAAACCTTGGTAGATCTCATGTCAAGAATGCCAATAAATTCGCTGCCCTAAAATTATGCGTATGGAATGCTAATGGGCTATCCAAACACTCAAACGAGTTAAAAACTTTTCTTAAGATAAATAAAATCGACATAATGCTAATATCAGAAACTCATTTCACATCTAAAAGTTATTTCAAAATTCCCGAGTATAATTTATATCATACCATGCATCCTGATGGAAAAGCACATGGAGGGTCAGCGATCCTTATCAAAGCTAATATCAAACATCACCAAGGCCAGTCGTATTGTAAGGACTACATCCAAGCAACCAACGTAGTAGTGTACGATTGGATTAGTAATATCACAGTGTCAGCACTATACTGCCCCCCAAAACATGCAATAAAAGAAAGTCAATTTTCCGACTACTTCAATGTTCTAGGTCAACGTTTTATTGCCGGAGGCGACTACAACGCCAAGCACACTTTTTGGGGGTCCAGGCTTATTGTGCCTAGGGGCCGAGAACTTTTAAAATGCATTCAAACAAATAGTATGGATGTTGTCTCTACAGGGCAGCCAACATACTGGCCCTCAGACAGAAGTAAAATACCAGATCTCATTGACTTCTGCGTCACCAAAGGAATTACAAAAAATAATATGTCATGTAATAGCTGCTGGGACTTATCATCAGACCACTCACCAATTATCATAATTATCGAATCAAAGGTAAGAGTGACCTTAAAAAAATGTACATTGCACAATAAGAAAACTGACTGGGATCTCTTTCGTTGCTTCATAGACGAGGCATTTGAAGTACCACCTCCACTCAAAAGCGAAAATGACATTATAAACGCTGTTGAATTCTTCAATACAAACGTACAAAATGCCGCATGGAACTCGACCCCATTAGATCAATATAAGACTAAAGTGCAGTCTGTTGCTCCAAACATATTGGACTTAATTAAGGAAAAAAGAGATATTAGGAAATTATGGCAACAAAATAGATGTCCCGATACGAAGAAAAGGTTCAACCACAAAATAAGAGAGCTAAAACAAGCTCTGGAACAAGATCAGAACGCTACCTTCCAGGCATACCTTGAGGGCCTCGATGCCACAACAACTACAGAGTACTCTCTTTGGAAAGCCACTAAGAAAATTAAAAGACCCATAGTAACAAGTTCACCAGTTAGAAAAGCTGATCTCAGCTGGGCACGTAGTGACCAAGAAAAAGCGTTTACATTCGCGGAGCACCTGACAAAGGTTTTTCAACCCCATCCATACGACGGTCCACCCGATCATGAAAAAGAAGTTATAGAATTTATGAATACTCCCGACCAGGATGACATCGAACCTAACTACTTTACTAAAAGTGAAGTACAAAAAATTATTAAAAAAGCCAATTCCAAGAAAGCACCCGGATATGACCTGATTACCAACAAAGTTTTACAGGAACTACCAGACTCTGGGATAACACTACTTACAGCTATCTATAATGCTATCACCAAGCTAAATTTTGTCCCGCCGCAATGGAAAGTCGCACAAATAATTATGCTGCTAAAACCAAACAAGCAACCTGAGGACCCGAAATCATACAGGCCGATTAGTTTATTACCCATACCCGCGAAAATATATGAATTGCTAATATCATGCCGTCTGACACCGTTGCTAGAACAGCGCGAACTAATTCCCAAACACCAATTTGGATTTCGACGTAAGCATGCCACCGTCGAACAGGTCCACAGAATAATAAGCGAAATTGACAAGGCCTTTGAAGCTAAAAAATACTGTGCAAGTGCATTTTTAGACATCTCACAAGCCTTTGATAGAGTGTGGCACGAAGGTTTGTTATTTAAAATTAAATCTCTACTACCTACCTACATGTATAAAATTTTAAAATCTTTTTTGGAAAACAGACATTTCCTGGTCCAAAACGGCGAAGCTCTTTCGAATCTTTACCCTGTTAAAGCAGGAGTTCCACAAGGCAGTGTGCTAGGCCCGACATTGTACCTTATCTATACATCTGACCTACCAACTTCAGAGAGTATCACCATCGGTACCTTTGCTGATGATACCGCAATCCTAGCAGTTCACTCAGACCCAGCTGAGGCGGCGGAGCTTTTGCAGCGTGGGCTTAATGATATATCTACCTGGTTAAATAAATGGAGAATCAAGGTTAACGAAACCAAATCTATAAATGTAACCTTCACTCTAAGAAGAGGCATTTGTCCACCTGTCAAAATCAATGAATTAGAAGTCCCACAATCAGACCATGTTAGATATTTAGGATTACACCTTGATAAAAGACTCACCTGGCAAAAACATATCTTCACAAAAAGGAAACAATTGGGATTACAACTACGTAGGCTCTATTGGCTTGTGGGTCGCCGGTCACAACTGTCACTTAGTAATAAGCTGCTACTCTATAAAGCGATCCTTAAGCCAATTTGGACTTACGGAATACAACTCTGGGGGACAGCTTCCCATTCCAATATCGAAATCATGCAAAGGTTCCAAAACAAAATCTTGAGGACAATAACTGGTGCCCCATGGTTCGTCACAAATGAACAACTTCATCATGACCTGCACATGACTACAGTCAAACAGGAAATACTCTTCCACACAAACAAGTACAAGAAAAGGATTAAAGACCACCCAAACAGCTTAGCCAATGTCTTGATGGAAGACAACATAACAACTCGCAGATTAAAACGGAAGATGCCGCAAGACACACTGAAATTGCAACAGTGAAGTAAAGTAGGATGCGACACAGGTCGCATACCGAGCAAGCCAAAAATAAACCCAACCAACCCACTGATAAATGTCCCTTTGGCGACAGATCGCAGTGTAACAAGAGACAAAAAAAAAAAAAAAAAAAAAAAAAAAAAAAAAAAAAAAAAAAAAAAAAAAAAAAAAAAATAATGTTTTCAAAAAAATGGAAAATTATAAGGTTGTGAATTATAAGTTGTTGTGAATGATAGCTTAAATTTAATACTTTACATTTCAGTTAAGTTTCGTTTGAGCTTAGTCCCGAGTTTAAGTTTACCAATAATAGCTTAGACAAGAACAGCCAATAATTTTCGATTTTAAACAGACTTTATTACCTGGAATTAGCGTTAAGACATAAAATAAGATAATTAAATGTTATTATTGTGGTTTTATCTTTTGTTTGTTTTATATCGCCTTGGGTGGGCGAAGTACCTTCTGTCTCCAGTCCGAGATCGCGGATCATAAATACTAGCCGAGTGCAAGAACAGACAAATGTGAACCGTTTTATTTCCTATTGAACATACATGATAGTTTAGGGACTATGTTCGAAAAACGATGATACACCTACATTTTTACTCAAAAATTGACATCCATTCATCATATTAAAAGTAATTAACCAGTTAAGGGGGTGAAATTTAAAAGATTTTTTGAGTATCAATATTATAAAAAACTATATTTTATTAGATAGTGAATCTGTTAGATTTTTAAAAACTGGGGTTGGTCTGAAAATATCAGTTAATACGATGTCAAATCATGTGGCCTATCTGTATTCCTAAATGTTAGATTGTCTGCGTTAGGATTTAATAAAATCCTAACACTAATTAATTAGTAAAAGCGGTTAAGGCTAAGCATCGAGCTTTTGTTTCTATTATTAACTTTTCAATCGACAAATGTCATAGATGTAGAGTTGCTCTGTTTTACTACTAGCGACCCTTATGTCTTTGTACACGATATGCACATTTTGTTTTGTATGCTTTTCTTTCGCTTTGCGGTAGGTCTTTGTGAGCTTCCGCGTTACATAAAGAAGCTTTATTATGACAATATTTTCATAGAGCTTATATTTGTTCAAGCCACTGTGTACCTTCTGCTTTAAATAGGATATTTATATAACGATACTGATATCTTTAATTGCCAATCAACATGACTTTTAAAACTTTATTATAATTTATATTACATGCTATTCATTTTTATTTTTTAATTGCACTTGTTATGACTTTGAAATACAACTTTGCCAGTCTATTTTAACCCACTTCTATTGGTGGATCAATCCAATGGAAAATACAATAATTTCACGCTATCAAACTAATGTGATTTAGACTTTTCGCGTTTGGCACTATCCTAGGATAGATATATTTTTCATGAATAAAATAAAAGACTTTAACGTTAGGAGAGTGTTTTGTTAGTTCAAGTTATAAGTAGTGATTTCCTAAAAATTTAAAAATCAATGGCATTTCGATTGTTATATATAATCGTCGTATTTGCCGCTGAAATAATTCGATAGGAACGTTAGAAATTCGTTTACGATCTCTCCGCTTGGGCTCCTCAAAACCCCACTTATTAAACTTCTCCCCTTTATGTCCTCATAAATAACTGGTTATGGGTTCAATGCTTCGTATAAATTTGTTTTCATTAGCAAAAAGTACAAATTATGATTAAAAACGGATTATATTCATTTTTAACCTAATTTCAACGTACATTTTGACACCTTGCAAACTTTTTATGTCGATTAATTTTAATATGCACTGATATTCTTAACATAATGTTTCAAAGAAGAACTTTTGCCTCCGGAAGCACATTATTCATTAGATTTTTTGCATTGAGATAATTTATCTTTTGAGATTTAAATAGTCTAATAACTTAAAGATTAATTGCTGGGCTTGGATTTTTCTATTGCAAAAGGAGGGTAGAAGTAGGGAAGGGTACTAGCTTATTGTATATAAAAAAGGAATTTCAGATCATTCCATACCGGAAGATCACCATAATAAATAAAAGTAATATATACCTACTCTCTGCGTCCCCTAAATATCTCATGCGATTGTTTGACTATAATGTATAGACTACATTTCTTGCAAGTACATATGCACTTTCAATATCTATTAAATATTTTGTTTAAAGTTTAGGGTGCAGAAACAAAAATAATAAAAATAGATTAACACTAAATAAAGTCTGTCTTTAAGAATAAATAGATTAATTCCAATAGTATATTCGTGTTATTTTATCATTTATATGCATCATAACATATGTATACATTATATATTATATTTAATTTATTAATATACAACAATAAATGTATCACTTGATATGTTTACCACTAATATTGATAAATTGTGTTGTAATCGAGTTAAAACGAATGGCAATAATACAAAAATGACATTATTTGAATAACTCTTATATAATAAAACAATGGGACTTACATTTTTCAATAATTATATAACAATTTACATAAAATATTATGATAAAAATAGATACATTTAAAATAGTGTTTACGAGCAAACCGCGCGAAGCTAGGGAAGAGGCAAATGTACAAAAATGGTAACGTATTTTCCTTTGCATGGTGTACCTAAAGATATTTGCGTACAATTTATGCGACACACGAAGAATCATGACAGTTTAAGTAAACCATATTCAGAGGATCGTCGTGATACTCGTATTTCTTCCACTCAATACGCACAAACTGGATGCATTTTCGAACGTTTTCATAATAAATCACCGTTTACTTTTAGACGTACCACGAATTGTTTAATCTTGTTTAACAAGCTAATGGGAATTAGTCAATTCTTAACCGTATTCGTTCGTTTCCGCGTTGATTTTACTGTTGTGCTATAAACATTGACTTAAAGGCTTACACTTCTTTATATACAGCATTTAAAAATGTATATTATTTTGACCAACACCTTTGAATTATCTCATTTCTTAATGCAAATATTATTAAAACGAAAAGTAATCGTTAAGAAACGTATTTTTAAATATACCTATTTTGTGGCTTCGTGGCTCTGCTTAAAAATTTGTAAGATATTAATAAAGAAACATCTACTTCTCATCAATTTGATCTATGCATTATGGATTTGTACCAACTCTCAGTTTTCAATCCAAACCTTTATTAATTGAAAAAAAATAGCTGTATTCATACCATAGTATCTACAATGTAGATGACGCACAAGTTGGCATAGCTTGAGCAAGAACGGGTACTTTAGATCTGCAATTCCTATCTGCACTGCAGCAAACAGTCTCTAACAAACTTCCATTGTTTGCATTTACCTTTTGTTTTTCGCCACTAATGTATTAAATGAAACTTTACCATTTTAATAAATTTTCTATTATCTTTGGGCAAATTGATTTTCTATAATGTTATCAAAAGAAAATTTAAATATATAGGAAAATGACATGATCTGACCACGTCGCATAATGCTTAAATGCGTAGAGCGATAGCCACTGTAGAATATCGCCAAGCCCATGTTTTATATGTCAAGAGAAGAGATCATCTAAAAATATGAATAACCAAATATTTTGTGTGATCCAAGATGGCCGGTGATGTTGTGAGAAGAGTTAAAGTCATAAATGATATTTTTGTATTTAAGGGATTTATGCTTTATGTTTGTTTGAATTGTGATTTTCCATGTCAACTTTATTTTGCTTGGCTTGAAGACGTTCTCATGCCTGAAAATACAAGATCGTATTTAATGTATTATTCGTGACAAATTATATAAATCTTACGTAAGAGTAATTGAAATATTTAGAATACTTTGGTTAGTTTATAACTTTTTATATTACTATTATTATTTTTTAGATTGTTTATTTACTTATAATTTTTTCCTTGAGAGCAATCATTAAATTAAATATTATAATATAAAAAGGCAAATGACAACTAAAATAGAAACGTATTTTACAAATGGCGTATAATATAACGATTGTAATGGAAGATTTGTACTAAAATATGTATAAGTTATCTATTCTCAGGGGTATATTTCAGGCAGAGCAGGACTTGGGTACCAATATCCGAGTCATGGCTTAATTTAGGTGATTAGTTCAAATGGGGCTTAATCGACTGACTGAATAAACTAAGTTGTTATAAAAGGAATACTTCGCACAATAAAGCATTTTCGATAACCTGAACAAAAAATAGAAATCGAAGTGAAGAGTTACTAAGTAATGTGTCATATATTTTTTACCGAAAAGACAAACTTAACTTTGGACATATAGAAAGGACAATCATGATCCTTAATGTGATGCTGTGTTGTTCATTGTAAAAGGACGATAAACAAACAAACACACTTTCACTTCAATTTCAATATTAGTAAGAAACTATACATTCGATCATAAACAGGCAAAATAATGGCAGTCATTATCAACAATATGAATAGTGGTGCAAGAATAGGGCGAACGTAGCACCCTCTTATACAATCGACAATTATTTATCATGCGAGAAGTAACCAATCATATTTTATAGAATTCATCATCTAAATTGATATAGATTACATGTAGTAAGCCACGTTATTTAAGACTCCCGTAAAAATTATGTAACAGAGCGAAGTAGATATAAAAATATATAGATATGATTACAAGTACAAGTCACGAAATACATAGGTCTGGTGTTCGATAAATAAACCTGCAAGGTACATACAAGCCCTCTCCCACACGATCGGAAAGAAGAAACCTTTGTATCAGCAGGAGGTTGTTTACTAAAGGCCTCAGTGTAAATTATTTCACCGTAACCAAGCTGAGGGACTGATTTAACGAGATAAGCCGCGAACCCTTCTAAAGGTAGTGCATAATGTCATCCCACTAATGCAAGGGCTCCCCGACACAGATGGCACCAGTTTTTGTGATACAGGATGTTAGAAACTGCTCTTTTCGTCTTTACAGTTATGTAATGAAAGTCGTTAATTAGACAAAATCCAATTTTTAAAACCAAATTTCATTCGAATTTGAATATTACTGGACAGCAATTAAGTCTCGTTTCTTAACGAGGTGAAAAGTTCTTGCCAAAATAATAATAATCTATTTTAGCGTCGAATTTTATTTATTTATTTATTTATTTAACTCTTTAATGTACACCAATAATACACACAAAGATAAGACACAAAAACACAAAAAGAAAAGATGTACAGAAGGCGGCCTTATCGCTTAAAGCGATCTCTTCCAGGCAACCCTTGTGGTAGAGGAGTAAGTTTTTGCAAGTAAGGTAGGCGGTGTACGCGAAGACTTCGATAGATATACTATAGATACATAAAACATACATACATACATACGTACATACTAACTTACATACATACATAGATACATACATACATCCTTATACATACATACATACATATACATACATAACATACATAATTAACATACATACAAACATACATATAGAAGAGCTCATTAAGAAAGTCTGATTATACAAATAAAAATAATTCAAAAAAAAAAAATGTATCGAATGTATAATTGGAACTGTTTTTATTTACCCCTGAAATAATTGAGTTTTGAAATCTATAAACGTTTCCTGTTTCTTTAATACTTCGATTAGTACTCAAACTCTCGTTTGTTTAAATAATAGCAGTACAGAGTTCAATTGGTATTGAAAGGTTCCACGTTCCTCGGTTCTTTTGTTTACACCCTGTGCACACTTGAATATGACATTAGCATTCGCTGCATCCCGCGCGATCACTCGGAAGGGGAGTAGGCCCTTTCCGTCGTATCCCGTCTTTGATGCAGACGTGGACGCAATGCCCGTGCGTGCGCGCGGTGCGACTGTGCGCTGATCGCGCTCTCTACCCTCGCGAGTGTATGTGACAACCGTTTTACATTTTTGTATTATGATGTGCGAAGCTCTACTATTTATATCAGTGAATCGTGGCTAGTCTGAGTTTAAGTGGTCGCTATGAGAGATGGTTTGATGCTTATTTTAATACAGTTCAAGTTAATTCCAGTGCCGGGTCATTTTGTTTACATTGCGGCGTGATTCACGTCAAGTTTACTTTGAGGCTTGACGTAAACCTAAAGAAATTTAGGTTTATTTTGAGTTGTGTATCTTGATATGAGCTTTTTAGTCCGTATTTTGAATTGTTATTAATTTTTTAACTTTCTGTGCATTAAAAATGATGTTAAGGTCAAGTTTTCATACTTATACAAATTCTCTGCTTGAATAACAAAAGTAAAAATTTAACTAATAACTACTAAATTTTTCAAAAATATATTTTTATGACTATGCGTAGATCCGTATAATTATATTATGAAGATAAAAAATATAATGTAGGTAATTTCTACGTTATAAACCTTAAGCCTATGAGCGCAAAGATAAATCACAAATAATATAAAAAGTAAATAGCAAGTGCCCCAGAGGTTTTATAAGATTTATTAGCTTATATTACTGACTGAACAAGGGCCTAAGCGTGTTTTGCAATATATAAAACCGTAGGTGTAAGGTATTTGCAATCGTACCTAAATGTATAGTGGTGGTTCGAAGCCTCGCATTTTACTTATTGCATTCAATGAGGCTTTACTATCAGTACTGTGTCTATGTTACTTTTCGAAATGGTTAATTAGGTCATTATTCATAAAGGCTAATCGATAGTGATATCGTCACATAACTACTAAAGCAAAACACAAACTTTGTATCACATTGGTAAGTATAAGCTGATATTTCTCTTAAAATAAGGTTGGGAAAATTAAGAGTAAATTAACTTGAAACAAAAGATTTAGGTACAAATATAGGTTTATTTATATGCGATGTCTCATATTATATATCTTCATAAAGTTGAAATGTATCTGTATGTAATGTTAAAGTAAGAGCTTTTTACTAAATGCATAAGAAATTAAATACGGCGCTTATACCTATAAGAACATCATTTTTTTAAATCTCTATTTTAATGTCTAT
The DNA here is from genome assembly GCA_905231865.2 of Boloria selene. Taxonomy (NCBI): domain Eukaryota; kingdom Metazoa; phylum Arthropoda; class Insecta; order Lepidoptera; family Nymphalidae; genus Boloria; species Boloria selene. The sequence continues at coordinate 9,881,610 of HG993133.1, forward strand.
CATTTTATCCAATTGCTTGTCTGTCTGTCGGTGTGATTGTTCCGGCTAATCTCTGAAATGATTACACCGATTTTGTCACTTTCTCTGGCACATATGACATAGCTAAAAAGAATTAAATTTCCACTCGAAAAACTTAAAACATGATGGATTCGCAAAAGCGAAGAAGACGACGAAAAATAATAATTCCATAAAAATAAAACAATTAAGAGGCAAGCTACAACACGCCCACATCAACCGGTACTGGACTTCGCACACACTAACTTACCTATATTTCAATTATAATACAAGTTACAGCTAAGTTATTCTTCTTATATTTTATTGTAATCAAATATCTGAATATAATAAAATTATTCATTAAACTTATGTATAGAACTAAAACAAGATTCTCTTCAAGTAAACGAACACGAAAGATAAGCTCAATACCCCGAAGTTGTAAAACTTCCCGGCTTATCAGTTTATAGCAAGTTCGTACGATCCAATTGGAATTGAAAATATAGCTTATGACAGAGTTACTCTAAACTCGAGACCACCTGTGGCACTGTTACATTTATTATCGAATTTAAAATTATGTCTTAGATTAAGAAATATTGCATGTGCACAGTTAATAAGTGGTTTAGGCACGTTAAATCGTGTATCCACTTTTATATGAAAGATTATAAATATATGTAGCTTGTGGATATTATTAATTTATTTCACCATTAAAGTATTGAAAGTCTATCATTCTTTTTTAACACAACACTATCTTCCATGGTGCCACGAGACTTGTGTTATTGATACCAGATAGTTAATACACTACATATTTTTTTATAATTTAAAATAGCATTCATGACTGAAATGCAAACATTTGTTCTCAAAAAATAAAACCCCCAGCGGTCTCAAACCGCTGTACACAATAAGTAGGGTCACTAAAACTGAACTAAATATGTCGTCAAAACACTTTGTTTCTTATTTTTATGTTATTACAGCAATGCATTATTTTATCGAGCTTTCTGATGGCCTTAGTTTATTATTTATAACGATTCAAAACAATAAAATCATATAGACAGGTAGAGAATTACTATACATTATTTATATCTATAAATCGACCATGTCTAATGAGTCTTTGGCTGATTACGATCGATTCTATGTGATTTATAGATTTGACTTTTGAGTGTCCCATTTGTTAAACGAAGTCAAAATATATTATGAATTATTATGATGATTAATAGGTAAAATAATATATTATTAACTTCCTAATGATCTTTATACCATAGTATTTAGAATATATTAAAAAAGGTCTATAAGTGCATTCGATAATTTCAAAACATCGACAGTTTTCAGTTCTTTAATATAAAAAAATCTTATGAATTTCTTTATAGAACATTATAAAGTTTAAACTGTTTACTATTTAATATTTAACTATACCTACTATTTAATAATACGTACTTTTAATTGCTTAGTTATTTTTGGAGTTTATGCCAGCCAAGAAGTAGAGTTTTATCCTGCCTTTGAACTAACTGCCCTGAACTTTCGAACGGGTATTTTGATTATGTAAAAATTGATAGTTTAATCAAATAGGCATCTATTAAGGTTATTTTGCTTTGGCTTTTTAGAAGTCCTTTATCTTTGGTCTCGTTTCAATGAATCATATGAACCCAAACAGAAGGTTTTACTAGAAGAAATCGTAATCAGCCAAGGCTTATCAATTCAGCTCGATGGTGTAAAACTTACCGAGACAATTAGAAGTAGTTAAAATCATTTTACATTATTCGAATACATCTTTATAAGAACAGCTAATAATAAACCAAAAAAAAAACCGAATTTCAATCCTAAACTTATAAATAACATTTCTAAATTGCTTTACTTCGAATAGAAACTTAATCATATAACAAGCGAAATTGGAAAATTGTTTACTGTAATAAAGTAATAACAGAATGTCAAAGTCAGGAAAATATCGTTTTCAATTGTTTACCTTATGAAGTATTTACTAAGGAACTAAAAGCATTTCTTTTATAGAATCTTGTAAGTAAAGTGTTGATTGGAATTTGCGATTTCGAGAATTGTTACTATGGTAAGCAGTTGGTTGGTGCACTAGCTGCTAAACCAGTTTGTAGATGAGTGGGTGCAACTGCAAAGTTACTCTGCTGTATCAAAGTTAAACCCAAAGTAATCGATTTAACTGCACGAACTGTTTAACAATATAGGGTATAACTTCTAGTAATATTTTATTATGTCGTTAAAATTAATGAGTTTAAAGAGCCCTAATAAAGGTAAATATTAAAATTTATACAGAAATAGAAATGGAATGTCATCTACATAATTAAAAACTACAATGGTATATTATATAACTTACAAATTATAAACCTTATATATTAAAATAATTATTAATGGCCACAAATCATGCAAAACACTGTCGATGTACGAACCAAGCAAGTGTAGCGTGCCACTTTATTACTTCATTATATTTCTTAACTAAACCACACTCTTATTTTTATCGTCTGGAATTAAATATTTATGGCAGTTTAAGACCGTAGTGGCACAAAAAGTTAAATGTATACTTTTGCTAGTTTTGTTTTTAGGGGGAGGCATGGGGCCGCCACCCTAAGGATTCTGTTCCCTCGTCCCACAGAACAATAGTTCACATGAAATAATCGATAAATACCATACTTCTAAAAACGGGCAACCATTTTAGGGACAATACTTACAGTATTATATAGCTATCATATTTTTTTCTATAAAAATAATAATTTTGACGTTTAAGAAATTAAATATTATTAGTATAAATGAAAAAAAATTATGTACATATTTTTATTACACTTCATAAGTTTGGGCTTGAAGTCTAACATATACCTAAACTATTTTGGCATCGAAAATCACATGAAACAAGCGACTAAGTGACTTGTAATTTTTTTTGTTATAAAAGGCACCTATTATATCCTAATTTTAATGTCGGATATAGGCTTTAAAATACATACCTATAGGTATTAATAGTCGTTTTGGACAAAGGAGCGTTTAAAAGTCCCATAAAGTGCCTATTTGCCACTTACGTAAATACAAATGTATCAGTGTCAATTAATTCTAATTGATATAAATGCGGCAAACGCGTTTTAATCTAATATATACGACCCACACGACCGGAGCATCTGACATAATGTGCGAAAGCCCTGATATATGAATGATTTGTGCATCGGAAACCTCCTTTGTTCTTTGCAATTGTTTGTGTTTATAACATAAAATATTTAATGCGAAAATACATAATATTTTGTATATTACATATATACAGAACATGTATTTTTATAAAAATATCGATTACAATATTTTTTCCTTTAATCTTTTAAAGTACTCGTAAGTCTAATATACCATTTTTCGTCCTTAACCTAACCTGATCGGTCATCTATCTTAAGATTCGAAATCTAATATGGGGGTTTGAATAAATTAGTGTGTCTTGAATGGCAAAAATCGTGAAGGGGGAATGCGTAATAAATCTGAATTTACGTCGTCTTTATACCTACAGCAGGTAGATGTTCTAATGAAAATATATAGATTTTTTTTGCTTTTAGTTTTTAGTATTTAAAAGTTATAGGTACTTGATGTTTAATGATATTTATTTGATTAGTTTTGGGCTGTAATAATGGTATTAATCGTTTAATAATAAACAAATTGTTATTTATTTATTTATATCATACAGTATTCACTCGAACGACATTATAACTAGTTATGTTTTTGATCTAATATTATCTAAAGAAATAGTTTCAATTAATTATTATCAATGTAAACAAAAACTTAAAGAAAAGCGTTATTTAAGGATAACTTAAGGAAACAATTTAACACAATGTACAATAGAGATTTTTCGCAGTTGGTATTTCACACAAAAGCCTTTATAACATTAACAGTCTCGGGTAATGAAAGTAGATTTCGCTATGTAACGATTTGGTGCAAGTTATAAGCTTATTACAGAATTTGGAAGCCCTGTTTATTTATTAGCTTAAAATATTTAATATGGTGCGTGAAACTACACCAATATCTACTAGGAATGTAGTGAATACTTAGTAGAGCTTTCTTATTTAAATCACAGGAAACTTCAAAGGTATTTGAGTTTCTAGTATACGAATAAACAAAAAAACTTATGCTGGTGGTACAAAGTTCATGATTTTAATTAAAAAAACATATACTGAAAAATATATCCTAATCTAGTTTATGTGATCATGTAATGGTACAGATATATTTTATTATTTAAAAATCTGGATTCTTGACGAAACCGACCTTATTTTTTAAATTATATTTAAAAAGGTGCTGCGTAAAAAACTCTTAAAGTTCAGCCATTATAAGAAAATTACGTTCCTCTCAAGATTTGCACTCCATTACATGAACAATCCCCTCGTTTCGCCCTCACCAACCCTCCCTGTTTTCAGCTGGGCATTGTATGAGCTTAATTAATCTGCTTCTATGTGAACAAACAATCTTTATATTATTTGTTGAATCATCTGTTGCAACAATATCAAATATTAAATACAATACAAAATATATCGCTACTAGGTTTGCCTGTTGTTGTGCTCGTGGTAGAGTAGAAATCGATTACAGTTAGCCTATGTGTTAACTCTGGATATGAGAATGAATGTATGCTCATTGCTCATGTTAAATCGTTAAGATCGTAGGTAAGTCACAAACTTAAGCAAAAAACTTTCAAGTTTATAAGTGTGAAATATTACTCAAACTTTTAAAGCCGACATATTTTATTCAACTTTTGTAAAATAAACTTTATACTTATACTTATACCGTGCTAGCTTATTTTTGACCGACCTCAAAGAGGAGGTGTACATAAAGGTTATTTGATGTTTTCTTTTATTGTATTCCTCTATCAATATTTTAATAAGCTTCTTCTAAAAAGTTAAGATAACATTTTCAATTGTAAAAGTTCCAATCGAATCACTCAATCGAGTAACAAAATGAACTTAGTAAAATGTCATTTACATACAATACCCAATACGTTGTATAACACCGAAGTTATATTGAATACAAATAATGATAGCAATGTTGTACAGGATGTGTATTGAATTGATTTATGCTAAGATAAAATGTCTAAGGAACATCTGACAGTAGGCAGTTTCTGCGAGATCTTATCATAAGTAATGAAGTGTCAAGACTTTACTGTAATGTTTTCAAAAAAACATGTCACCATTGATTTTTAATTTCTATGAATTTATTCGTTTTTGTAACTGGATAGAAGTATAATTCTAGTTTTAACTAATAACTTTTTTTATTTATTGTTTGGGTTATGTTCCTTTATTTCACGCAGTAATGGAGAAACGGTTGTGCGTGATAAATGAATGTTTACGGGTCTGAGAGTGATATAGTTTACAAAATGTAATAATTCATGCTTTGCTAGTACTTTTATTATAGTATTTGCTTATAGATTGTTGGGACTCAAACATAGTGAAAGTGGATGTCTATTAATAACATACGGTCTATTACCTAAGTAGCAGTAGTAAATCGTCTTTCATTAACAAATATAAACAACACTGTTAGAATTTTGAAAGTGCACAATAGTTATGTAAACTTGTATGAAGCAAACATTTCAGTAAATAATTGGTACTAATATGAAGACAATGGCTCTTTGTAATAACTCGCCATAAGGCCAAGGAAATACCTGCAAATACAAGTACATTTGAAAGTAAACGTTACGTTCATAACTATTCTTGTACTTGGTATTGTAGCTTCAATGAGGACATTTTCATGACATTTATTTATGATCTAAGCGAAATATTGAATTATTCCATGATAGCGATTATATCTAACATTAAAGTGTAGGTAGTGCACATAATACCTTAACCTTTTATCAAATTTTATAACTGACGATAGTATGTGTTATTTTAGGACCTAGTTATAGTCTCTGTTTCATTTTAATTTAAACTCGCTTCAGCGTGAAAGAGTAATAAACACTAACAAACTTTGCTTCATCCATATTTAAAGAAAAAATATTGCTTAAATTATAGAATACCCTTTCCATTTAACTGCTTTAGATTAAATTTCGAAAAATGGAAGTATCTATAGTATACATACAATCTACATCGTCAAAAAAAGAAGTAGTTTTACTCGTTTTATAGCTCTCTAGGTCCAGCGGTTTAGTTTAGGCGAAACTAATTAGGACAACTGACAAGTCTAAGTATATAATATATGTAGATTAAATTCAGGCAGGTAGGCGGTAGGCAGGTACCTGACCTCTTCGTGGCTTTGTAATTACTGTCTTTTCGCCTTCGTTGTAATTTTTCAGTCAGAAAACAGGATCTATTTGTTAAAATTTCCGACCTTCCCATGATTTTTTTTAAATTTTAACTTTGCATTTAACAATTAATTTTATTTATTTTGTATTTTAATTAATAATAAAATTAATTAATCATAATATGGTATATGATATTATTAGTAATAGACATATGACGTTATCAAATTTGGTTTGTTTTTTAATTAAAGTTGCGGATTATAAAACAAGTTCACTTTAGTTCTTTATTTATATTTATTTTGATAAAGAATATTTTTGAGATCTTCAAAATTATTTTTAGTGCTTATTTAAAAAAAAATAGCCAGTAGTTGGTACTTATCTAACTTCTTTTAGTTATTTGATTTTACATTATATATTAAGATATAATTTGAGTAAGACAAATCGCAAAGTATAGTTTATATTGAAGCATCTTACATTAAACATTTCATCGCACTAAGTGCTTCTATCTCCCCGGTGGACAACCCTGTGGGCTAAAACGACTCAGTCGCACTAAATCTGTCATCCGATCATTTACCTTGGTCTTATTGGTTTCTGCGAGAATACTGGGTATTGTCGGTACAAATGGCGCAATAAATATGAATTACACATCGATATTTTACGCTTTCTTAGCCGGTAAATGTGTCCTTATGAAAGTAATCTTTTACAAAAATACTTTTTATTCACGAATTGCTTGAATCATGTACTTTTAACTTAATATTATAAATTTTGTCAAGACCATTTTATTGTTTCTACACTTGAATTCCAATTGCCATACAAATTCTAGCAATACCTAATTCTTCAAAAGAGATCAACCGTAAATATTAGCATAAAACGTGCATTCACCTACATTGCATGAACGTTAAGTATTGCTTTATCAGTCTTAAGTCACTATAAATAAAGATTATAGTTGACTAAAGTGTATTGTAATTCGTTGTAAGCAAGTCCTGCCGGATTTTGCTTCTTCGAAAAGTAATTCTTTGTCGAACATAGGCGGCTAACATGTTTAAGAGCTTACATGGCATTTATTAAACATAGGTTGAGGTAAATATAATTATCGCAATGAAAAATAAAATATTTAATTTAGATTCGCAAAAATAGTAAATTTATAGAGAACACGAAACTTTTGTTAAAATATTTAGTTATGATGCGTCACATTTCCGAATTCCTTAGGCATGCATATTGGATCCATCAGTATGATGACAATCAAGGAAAACGGCCTTAAATTTTAAGCACAATGAATCACACAAATCTAGAGGCTCTCCCCTTTGACATTTCAAAGTCATATCCCTGTCGTATAGCAGTTGCCATTACAAGTAAGCGCACATTACATTAGGTATACAGCTTAGGTGAGGCACTCATGAATTATGTAAGTGTACAATATTGTTTATACCGTCTAAGTCCAGGTACTGCAATTTTCCTTTAAACTTATTTTTTTAGATAAACTTGTCTTTGTAAGTAAATAAAGCTTTAAACAGAGAATATCATTAGTAATAATTCATTATAACAGCGCTGCATAGCAATAATAAAAGTATAAGTAGATCAACACTAATGAATCAGCCGTTAGAACTTTATCCAGCTTAATGCATTACGACGATTTTTAGAACGGAAAGCGTTCCCAATGAGTGGTTTTATCATTTTACACTGTCACAATCAATTAATTTTAACAATGCCTTATTCAAAAGTTTATGTGTTCCTCTGATGAATTATTTTGAATTCAGACAGTTATTATGGTAGGTAGGTATACTTATAGATTAGGTTAGAAAAATATGAATTAAAAAATATTAATTATTATTTATCTTTTTTATGGAGTTCTTTCATTTTAACTAAAAGCTTTTGGTATTGAAATAATAATCGTAATTATATGATTTTTCTTAACATCGGCAAATATTTGCTCGCGCCACCTGTCATGTCTGTCGCGAGCCACCCGTAAGGGATTTTTCTCTGAAGGGCGTCAATAGGGCTTAAGGGTTAACCAGGAACGCGATCGGACACTTCGCAAGACACTTTTGCAGATAAAATTACGTATGGCCATTAAATTACAATGCGTACTTACGTGTAGGTATGTGAAAATAAATTTTAGGCACAAGCTTTTTTTTAAACACGTAAAGCATTGGATGACGACATAAAAAAATAGCCGGAAGTAAATGGCATCTTATAGCGCAGGATCGAAAGAATTGGCAAGCTTTGGAAGAGGCCTTCACCTGAGAGGGGTTCCTGCAATTATAAATATAGTATATAACCGTATATATAAATATAGTGTACGTCTTGTATTAACTATAAGAAAATATTGTAAGCAGGAAATAAAAGGCTTTTTTATTTTATTTATTTTATTTAAAGCATTGAAACATGCTTTGTGTGTACAGTTTCAAATGTTACTGTATAATATTTTAAATTCATAATATAAAATTTATTTGAACAATAGTAGGTATTTACGTCTAGTAAAAATCGAAGACGAAAATAAGTAGATATTCTTCAAAATATAACCTATGTTGGTGGAAGTTTACCGTCGATTGGTTCAAATACGCTCAGCTGAATCGAGCACGAGTGCGCCGTCATGATAATTTCGATAACGCTCTTTACCGCTGCTCTGCTCATTTCCAATACGTTGATTTGTTTACATTTGCGAACATTTGCGGCTATAAAATAGTGATCCTAATTTGGAAACACTCAAATACGTTTGTGTTGGACAATTGGCGATAGAACTTTATGATGTGGCCTAAATAAATAAAAATAATAAAAATTGTGTATCGTATAGTTATAAACCTTTTATAAGTAATAAGATTACTTATAAAACTTTTTTTCAATTTAAGTCCTTTATATGAAACAGTAATTTCAGATTTTGCTGCAGTTTTATTTGAAGTTTTTTGTAAAAATTTCATCCATTACAATAAACATTGTCACAGGGAAGACTAAACATTTATTTTTCGTACAATTTAGAATATAGTCGTTACAGATCCACAAAAATATTACTGTTTTGCATTACAACAAAACAGGTATTATGTGTTGAATAAAACACACAGCGTTACTATGAAGAAAGCTGTTGTGTGAACCTGCCTTTAATTAAATATCTATGGTTAAACTTACCAAGTTCTCTATGGTTTTATACCTGTCTCCTTCTTTCACCAGCGGGCTTCATCTTCTGTCTCAGATAGGAAGCATGTCATAAATTTGACACTTCATAGAGTCTTCATCACACCAGCAAGGACATTGCTGTAACGCTGTGTGTTTTATTCAACACATAATACCTGTTTTGTTGTAATGCAAAACAGTAATATTATGTGTTTTCTAAAACACACAGCGTTACTATGAAGACCTGTTTGGTATCTGCTGGTGGTAAGCACAAACGCTATGATGAAAATAAATTATAAAACTGCTCTAATGAAAATCAGTTTAATTGAATCATAAAATTTAAGTAACATAAAAAAAATATATATACATAATGTACATATATATATATATTCACCATGTTATTGAAAACAAAATTAAAAGAAACTATGGTTTCTAAATCACATCTTCTTAATTTATAAACTTTTTTCAAAAATCAAAACAAACAGTAATATAGAAATCTAAATAAACTCTGTTATATTATAATCTTTAACTCAACAGTAAGAGAGACTAATGCTTTAATTAATAATAACACAAGAGATACTTAAGAAAATCATCTCTTAAAACTGTAATACTTATATACTATAGTATTACAAAAAAAATAATAATAATAATAACAATTATTAATAACAGTAAGAAACTCTGTCAAAAGATCCCAAATATTACTAATATTTGTCCGTAATCACTCTACTCCGTCCATACTCATGGTTATGGCATAGTTCTTATTGTTTACTGGCCTACAGTAAAACTTTCTGAATGTTGCCATACTTTTCAGTTTCCACTATCAAGTACTTCCTGTATTGGTCTATTTACAAACCAAGCTTCATGAGGCAACAGCTGATCTGATACTACCTGGTGGAACATCAATCTTAGCATCTTTAAAAATACTACGTATCCAACCCACAATCACAATCCTTTAGGCTATTTTCACTTTCCCTGCAGGGAAATGAATAATATTGTGATGTCTTTATCTGAGGATCTGGATGCCTCCGCAGCAACCAACCTGATTGCCTGTTTTTGGTTATCAGTCTTTGACCCCAAATCTAGGCCACAGAGCTACTGCCTTATCTTTAAAAATAAGATTTGCAAAACTTTTATCTAATAGGGTTAGGTCATGAATCTTACGACCTGAAGTGAGTAACAGTATCAAGCCTGTTCGCCTAAATATATTAAATAATGAGCCAGAATTTTTAGTATATATTAACCAATCATATAATAATTTTAGGGTCCCATATTGGTAATCTCTTTACTTCAGGTTTAGCTAAAGAAATGGCTTTTAAAACCTGACTAATGAAAAAAATCTTTGAAAGTACTACTCCTGACGTTGCACAGTATGTAGAAACAGTACACTTGTGTAAAATTATGGCTAGTTTATTGACTAAAAATAATTTTGCCAAAAATCAGGCTACCTGATGACACTCAGGTAATTTTGGATTAACATTATTTTCATAACACCAGGACAACCACCTTTAAATGGGGTATTATAAGTTTTTAAAGTAGATGTTCGCCAGCTACTTTCTAATAAACTTTGCTCCTCTGCTGTCCTGTATGCAACCTGGTTAGCTCACCCCCAATTTTACAAGCCATGAGAGACAAGTTACCCACTCATGGAGGGCAGTTGTCTGCAGTCCAATCTATCAGACCTTCCGCAGGTTCTTTATGGGAATTGGTTCTGTTATCGCTCTCGACCGTAGGTCGGGGAGCCAGAAGCACTTGTTCTACTCCGGTGCTATTAGGATGTATACTCCCTTTGATATATTTCAGTGAGTGAGTGAAGAGTGCTAGACTCTGGGTATTATGCTGGGTGGGGGAAATGCCCAGCCCAGCTGGTAATTCCATTGACAACTGAAGGCGTCGCAAAAATTGCGGAACCATCTTTGTAAACTATTATGACATACCTTGCTACTACCGCCGACTCTCTTGTCGCGAACAAGTCTACGTCTGGGACGCCCCAAATTTTGAATATAGCTTCCGTTGCCTGGGTTATAGTTCCACTCTGGTATTTTGCGGTCCCTTGAGAGGCGATCCGCGATTCCATTTAACCTCCCCGGGAGGTAGGTGGCTGATAGAATAATCTGTAGTCTATCCTAAAGTTTCACAAGTTTAGTTGTCAATGTTTAAAAGTGCAAGAGATCTTGTCTCCCCTCGTTTCTGAGGTATGCAACAAGAGTCTGATTGTTGGACTGTATTAGAATATGCGCACTTTTTAACGTCATCCGCTGACTGTTACATACATTTCCTTTATGTTGGAATGCCAAAGTCGTTGATGTGGAGCCCACTTCCCTGAAATGTAAATGTTGTTTAACTCTGCTCCCCAATCTGCATCCGCTGCATTTGAGGTCAGGTAATGAGTGACACTCTTTTTCGTTATTGGTACTGAACTGATGGCCACGTTTTCCAACCACCAACTTAGATCTAACTGAACAGGTAATGATAGGCTCTTTCTTTCCCTTATAAGTATTTGAATTTTTTAAGAAAAAGTTGCATCCTTCGACAGTGTAAACGGCCTTTGGGGATTGTGTAATTTGCAAAGTTGAGCAAACCTAATAAACTCTGAGCATCTTTCAGAAAACAGTTTCCCCTGTTCAAAACCTTGGACAGAAACATTTTTATTTTTGTTGCCGTCTTGCATGGAAGTTTCACCTTGTTTTGTCTGGTGTTCCATAATAAGCCTAGATATTCTACCTCCTGAGAGGGCTCTAGAACAGACTTTTGATATATATACCATATGGCTTATATACCATCCTAAGGCTTCTAATGTTTTCAAGGTTTCCGCAACCGTCCTGTACGGTCTTGATTGACCAAGAAATAATGGTCCAGATAAACTATTATGCCCCACTAATTTGCTTGAAAGATCTCCGCAATCCAGTTTAAAACTGTGACAAACATCTTAGAGGCTGACGACAGACCAAACGGTAGGGCAGTAAATGGAAGAAGTTTGTTTATGTACATAACCCCTAGGAACCTCCTCTGCAATTGGCAAGTGAAAAAAGGCCTGATGAAAATCTCTTTTCACTAGTCAATCATTCATCTTTAAGAATTCTACTACATCTATCTGTTAAATTTGTTGAAAATGTTTTACTGCTACATAACTTAGTTAATTTTTTTTTTTTTTACAATCAATTAATAGTAAAATTATTACTGTTAAACATGCTTTGTAATATTATTGATGTACACTTATTATTAAAGATGGAAGAGGACGCAGACTCCTGACATATAGGTTTAATCTCCCAAACAAGATCAGAGGTCAGAGGCTTCAAAAGGCCTATGTAACGACAAACAAATATGTCAATAAAGAAAATATTTATTTATAAGCATTGAGAGATTGAGTTCTCTGAGGTCAAAGATGGGACACATTCCCCCATCTGAAACTCTCACAAGAAACATTCAACAAAGGAATCCTGGGTTTCTGTGTGGAGGTGACTGTTTTAATTGAAGGATCATGTCCGTCATGTCCCTGGTGGCCACCCTTTTTAACACACTGTTGTCTGGATATTGTAAAGGAGGTTTGTTTGAAAATGAAATCTGACCACCCATTATTAATTTTACAATGTAGCTGCTTGCTCCGAGCTGCTGCCACACATGAACATAACATTTCAGACAACCCCCCTTTGAAATCCTTAGCTTGACAGTCAACCCTCTATATTATTTTGTGAGGGTAATATGTAATAATTAACATTTGAATTATTTGATTTAAAAGGTCTTTTATTCTGATATTGTGGTGTTTAAGATTGTTTTTTTTTTTTTTTTTTATAAGAAGGGGTATTGAACCGCATCTGAGGTCCTGTATTTCTTAAATTTGGATAAGTGATATCCTTTAAAATATGGTCCCTTAATGCATGCAATAGCATAGTAGTTCCAGACTTCCTATAAGATCGGGAACCCGGACCAATTATACATATATATATAAATATAATTTTATCATACAATGTATTAGAATTAATATTGCTAGGATTAGCAGCTGTCCAGTCAAGTAAATCTTGTAAGCCTGACTTTAATAAATTTAATTAACTTTTATTTTAATCAAAATGACACAACTTTTCATTAAGTTTAAAACCTATAAAAACTGGAGTAGCAATACAAGACTGCAAAGCTTTTTTATAACAGATGCCTATCCAAGCAGGTTTATCAACTTTTTGTAGATTACCTAACTCCTGTAAGCGATCCCTGTCTTAATTACCCAAAGAAAGCTTACATGAAGTTATTTTGATAAAAATTGAGATGATGGAGTGAGATTATTTTGGTGTTGTTAAAATAATTGATCAGTATTACATGGTAATTGTGTTAAGCTTGTAAGAAACTGAGACTTATACAGGTACAGGTAGGAACCTGCTGAATAAGGGTATCTATTCGCGGGTTTAAACATGTCTGAACATGTCTATACATATTAGAAATCCTTCGTCTCTTGTTGTGCGGAGCTGATACTGTGTCTTCGTCGTCCTCCGAGGACGAAGAAGACGATAAATCATGAGAACTCATCTTGTTCGAAATCTGATCTCCATGCGCAATAACAACTTTCGAATTCTCACCTCCGAAACATACCGCTTCAATTGATTCCGGATTCCTCACTTTTAGAATTCACTGCTTTACAATGTAAAACGAAACTACGTTAACGTATTTAACGCTGTGTGATAATTAAACACAATATTTTAATGTATTTCAAGAGTATTTTCGAATAACTTTAACTTTTTAAATTTTGCGATGTTTAACCGGCAAAATTCACAAACGCTATGAAGTGTCAAATTTATGACATGCTTCCTATCTGAGACAGAAGATGAAGCCCGCTGGTGAAAGAAGGAGACAGGTATAAAACCATAGAGAACTTGGTAAGTTTAACCATAGATATTTAATTAAAGGCAGGTTCACACAACAGCTTTCTTCATAGTAACGCTGTGTGTTTTAGAAAACACATAATATACAATAATGTCTAAGAAATAAAAAATATATATAATTCCTTACTAACCTAAATTTAATAAAACTGTTACTATTCTAAATAACTATCCTAAAATAAAATGAATAAAAATCATCAATGACCTGAAAACTCACCTCTTTCGGGGAAGTTACCTACCCGTATTTTGAATCACAGTGTGATCAACTTTATTAATATTAAAAACATGATTTCTTTTCTGTGGTTACTTCACTGTATTACGTATAATACCTACCTACTCGAACATTGTTTACACATCTTTGACCGGCTTCAAATAGTGTGTTGCTTTTAAGTTTAAAATTCATAATATTCTTACTTTGTAACATATTGAACAAAGATCAATGAACTAAAGCTTTGTGTGACGTCGTTCCTGTACCTTTCTTTACGCCTATAATTCTCCGAATGGAGACAATGTACGTAATTGTTGGGTCCCCTTCTTCAATTACTATTAGCTAAATTGTTGATGTTTATAGAACGATTTTGTTTAATATTTCAAAGTATATTTCTTTAACAGTCCACGCCTAATTTTTAAAATAACATATCATGTAAATTTTAAGATCGAGTTTAAATATATCTGAAGGCTCACTCGAACATAATAGTTATTCGATAAACGAGGACAAATCTTTCTCAACTATTTAATTATACTTACTTAACTTATTATATAAACGAAGTACCAATTTAAAATTTGTCGGCTTCACTCGCATCTCGTAAAAATCCTTTTCAAAACAGTTTAGTTCTGGAGATCAGTTCGCCTTTGCCAGACATTCAAACTTTTTAGGGTTATACGGGGTTTGGTATGAAACATATAACTATTTCATTTCGGTATTGTATAACTTTTTTATATTAGGTATCTACTTATTTCAATTTTCATAAGAAGTTTGTTAAAATCGTAAAAGAATATTTTCAATCATCTGTGTCCATATTTTATCTTATGGTATTTAATATAGGTATGTATAGTTATTCTGTAGTATGTGTACTGGTACATACCAATTATTCAGTTCGCCACGTTTTGACCGATCTGACCTTTGAAATTCCTCCGATATTCAATCGATGGTGAACGATGGTATTTGCGGGTTCGGCTTTGGCTGACGAGGTAATGAATAAGCAGTACCTATCCACCGAATATCTTAAACCGCAAAAATTTCATTTAAATTATTATATGAAGAATTTACATATTAAAATATGAAATGAAAATTACGTAAAAAATTGGTTTACAAAATAATAAATAAAATAGGTAAAAATTAGGTGTACATACAAAATCACAATGAAATAATAAAGCTACAAATGAATTCATTACAAAATGTAGGTTATACCTTATTTAGTTTCTATAATTTATTATACACATTATCACGTTGCATCTATAAACCTTAATAGTTTTTATAAAAATATTTACGCAACGGCACTATGTTTTTCAAAGGATTAAATTACAATAGTTATAAAGTTTACATCATTAAGATAGCATCAATACCATGCTTCAAAGCTATAAACTATGTGTTAGAATGTAGAAAAATTAGTGTAAATAAGTGCTAGTATATTTTTACCCGCCATGGGCAATACGAACTCGGGTCAGGGACACTCCCGTCAGAATAGCAAAAGTAGAAAATGTAGAAGCTTACCCACCTCGCCAGAAGTAAGAAGGTAAGTTATTAAAATTACTTTAAATTATTTGTATTATTACAAACTAGCGACTCGCCCTGGCTTCACTCGCGCTTGTCCTTAGATTTAGCGCGAGCGATGCCGCAGGCTTACATCATAACCCTTCCTCTTGAATCACTATCTATTATAGAAACCGCATCAAAATCCGTTGCGTACTTGATCTAAGTATACATAGGGGCAAACAGACAGCGGGAAACGACTTTGTTTTATATTATGTAGTGATTATCATTTCCGAGAGTGTCAATAATACCTATATTATTTTTATTACCTACATTTATAAAAGATCAAATCAATAATCTAAGCATATTTTAGAAACATGATTGGATTTTCATATATTCCAAAACTAGAAAAAACAAAAGTTATAGCGGTATTGACATAAAAAGTCTCGTGAAGTCCCAACAGTATAATAATACCGGAGTGAAAATAGGCGCATCTATTTCACTTATCCTGCGTTCTAAAATTGGCTAAACCTGATTCAAGTAACAGTTCGTCGATCTTTTACGATCATCTGCATCATAAATATCGTAAAAGAGAAATATCTTTGATCTTATGTTCTTATGTTACTCGGAAGAAACACCTAAATAACGAAGGTCTGCCTTTTGTTATGCAAGACGTTTTTTAGATTATCTTTTCAAGAAAGTATATAAAACCTTTTTATTTGGCATTATGCTTATAGATTTAGTATTAAAGTTAATTTAAAACTTATTTTTTACTTATTTATTATTATTAATTTAAAACTTATATTATTAATTTATAACTTTTATTATTGTTAATTTAAAACTTATTTCAAAAACGAAGTAGTCATAGCAGCAGCCTTTTTTATTTCCCTTTATGAGTAGATATGTTACTCGTTATTTTTGCCAATCGTAAGCCAATATTTATAAACACTTTATCATCTTTACCTTGTTATTAATAAATTCATAAATAATTATACCTTAAAGTTAAAAATTTATATGCAACCATCAAATAAAAAAGTCCAACCATAAGTTTCAATTGCTTCGTTAAAATATTTTTATTTTTAATTTAATATTTTTATTAATGATAAATGATTTTTAATACCTTTACCTATATTTACATACATGAATATGTTCAGTAGGTATTTTTAATGCTTAATATGAACTCATACTAACACGGTATATTATCCCAAGCGTGACAGGTTTAATTTCCGAGCCGGTCGCCCCGGAAGGTAACGTCACGCGCGTTGCTGTTGATGTCCGATATTTTTTAAAGACGAAATTTACAAAAGTCCTTATCATGAGTATTTGAATATAATTTTATGAATATTAATAAAATAATGATTATGTAAGAAAAACGAAACTCGACTTCAAAACTATACAGCTATATTATGTACAAACTCAAACCGAAAATTTTTTAGATTGAAACAAATTTTTGACTTCGAAACAAAAAAAAAATTCCAAATCGAATTAAGTTTTTTCGGGTAAGTAATCAGTGAACATACATTGAAAAATAGATTCCGATTATTTGATTACCTCCTCCTTTTTTGTCGATTAAAAAATAACCAATTAACGTAAATAAGCTAAATTTACATTTGATTGAAAGGTCAGTTTTTTATTTTCAAATAAACTTCTACCCTAGTGGTTCCCCTATCACACGCGTGTCAAGTATCTGTTGCGCAAAGACATGTCAAATGACACATTGCGCGCGCGCAGCCAGATGTTCATTGTTTAGGTTTGCTCTCTTGTAAAGATACAAAGCTTTAATCACAAAGGAGACTGGATAAAACATTCTAAGTTAAGAAAAACATAGACTCTTCACGGTCGTCGTTAAAATATACTGATCATGTTTAATTTTGGAGATATAATATTTTTTTTTTTCAGTCTTATGGACTAATTAGTTATGTTCAAAATACTGATTGATGATATATGGATTAGGCTTATAATTAGAAATCATGGGCGATCGATATTCTTCATACCTAAAAACGTTTACATTAAATATAAAAAAGATTTAAAAATAATAAATTCTAGTACTAATATAAATTCAAGTAACTGTGCAAATACAGCTACTAGGGCCATCTCGTGAGGAGAGGACGTATTAAGCGCAAATAACGTCTTAAGGCGCGCGCGCATAATAGGTAAAAGATCTTATACATAATAGGTAATTTAAATATAAAAAAAATAGATTTTAAAATATAAAAAAAATCAAATCACTTATTTATCTGCTTTATATTTAAAAAATGTTGTTAATATGTTTTTGCACTTTAAAACTGTACATAGTTATTACTATTAGATACTAATAAGCTTACTTTGCCTTTTTCAACTCATCGTTTAAATATCTTAACTGGTGCAGTGCAGACAGTTTTTTCTATGATTTAAATTCTCGTATCCTAATTTGCTAAGTAAAGCAGTCTGCATATTTCGGTACCTTCTATTTAGTAATTAGCTTATTGATACTTTGCAGACAGAGCTTTTAGGATGATTAGAGCCAATTTTAGACCTGAATCTTATCATCTAACGTTCCCAAACTATGATATCACTCCAAATGGTAGAGTATACTTATTTATCTTAATAAATACTTTTGATTAATTTAGCTATTATTAGTGCCCATACTAAGAAATTATTTTTTTCTTTTCTTGTGATAATTGCATACTTGCGACTCTCGCTCCGCTCGGGTTAACGATTGATATAGATAACTAAGATGACATATTTACCTGTAAAATATATCCTATATGTTGACCTGGATAAGCAGTAACATTATTCAAAATTCAATCAAAATCTGCTTAATGGTCTTCTCGTGATGCATTCTCAGACAAACAGAAAATTATAATAAACTACAGATTTGCCCTCTGTTTTGATAATATTGACTGAATCAATAAGAATTTTAAAAACAAAAATGTACAAATTCGATTTAGTTAGAATTGTATGATAATATACAGTATAGCTTTATTTACTTACGACTATTGTAAATAATCGAATTGACGCTTGTTTTAATTTATAAACACGACAACAAAGAAATTAATCTTTCAATCCTTAAAGTTGTCATACATTTACATGAACTAAGTATTCCTTAACAGGCATGAATTATATTATCATAATATAGACAAGAGTAATTGTATGTAAGAAGATAAAAGCATTATGACGCACTAAAGAGTTAATGCTACGAATATACTTAAACCAAAACGGTTCACTTGTGCAATTATCGTAAATGTGATCGCTTTATCTCTTATTTTATATACAAAACGTATAAACAAGAAACATTGTAGCATCAGACATGTTATAATCGTTACGCACATGATATAAGAGCTTTTTGTTGCTAAATTATATTTGTTATCTTTGTGAATGTACGCCTATAAATATTATGTACAAGTTGTTACATATTATAAAGATGCCATAAAAAATGTTACTGTTATTTTTATATGGTTAATACTTTAAATTAAACTATTTTTAAGCGGGACTTACGGTATTAACTTACTTTAATTTTCAAATTTAGTGTATATTTATAGTTTGTTCTTTGTTCCCAGACAAGTGTCGGTGTTGCAGACGTCGATACCGCTGCCGGCGTCGGCGGCGGCGGTGCGACGCGCTCCACCGGACAAGCGACCCTTGCCAGCTACTCCGATACATGGTAAGAGGTTTTAAATTGATTAGGACGGCCAATCTATGTAATAATAAAAAGTTACTCTCGCTTCAGACGAGTGCGGCCAATCTATGTAATAATAAAAAGTCTCGCTTCATTCGGGTGTGTCCATAGGTGCCTGACTAACACATAGACTGACTCCTTTATGTGTTAGTCTAGACCATAATGTAGTCGTGTACTAAGTTTCCTCCCAACCTGAAGAAATATTACGCTGAGAAGTAAGAAACGTGTACACGTACAAACACCATCTTGAAAGTACTTATATACTGTGCAGTATTATTATTATTAATGGCAGTAAGTACTGTATAAACTTAGTATAAAGCTAGTTTAGCTTATTATAAAACTATTAGGTACAATTAGAAAAAATCTTTTCGCACTTTAATTTTAAAACAATTCATTTCAAATTACTTGTTAATGGTGTCAAAGCGTGCCAGTTGAGCACAGCCAACTTTGTCTAAACCCTATTAAGATATTATCGGTTTTAGAAAATATATCAAAAACATAATAGGTGCCTGTAAATTTTGAGAGTTGCCTTCGATTTCCCTGGGATCCCATCATCAGATCCTGACTTGGTGACAATGGGACCACCTCGGAACTATACCATACCATACAAAAGAAAATTTTTTGAAATCGGCCCACAAACGGCGGAGAAATCAGTGAACATCTATAAAAAAAAATACATACAACGGAACATATAACCTCCTCCTTTTTTGAAGTCGGTTAAAAACATTTTTTTAAAGTGACGACTTATATTACTAGCCACTTTATATTGGTCACAAAAAATAAAATTAATTATTCTGAAAGAATGCTATATGTTATTCTTGCTCAAGCGGCGATTTTAAATAAATTCGTAGGTTTTAAATAAAACCCTGAATCGAAATCACTTAATCGATCTTCTTAACGTATGTACATAACATATAGGTACGTTAAAATAATAATATTTAAATTCAATGGATATTTTTTTGCATACGATTATTGATACCTTTTTTGGCACTTTATATTATGTTAGTTCAAAAGTATCATACATATCATTATCGTATTCGCAAGATAACTTATCCTAATCGAAAAGGTTATGGAATTCGTTTTTTTTTCCAATATATTATTTTTCTCAGGTTAAAAATATCCATTTGACAGGACTAAATAAGAAATTAATGAAATCCACCTTCATCGCTTTCATCAACCTTTGTTCGCTTTCTCTCACACAGATGAAATAAATCTAAGTCAAGATAGCGAAAATAAATTTCCTACGGCAATCTGATAAACGTTATTAATCGCTTCAACTAAGTAATAAAGCAAATATTACAAAAGCTGGGCTATAACAATAACTTAGAATTAAATTTTAAATTAATATTCATTGATGTCAATATCAAAATATTTCGCGTTGACAGCCGATGTTAAGCACCATAGTTTGTGAGTCAGTCGAGAATATACATTTTAATACTTTTATTTGCTCTGTGTCGGAATCGAACCGGTGATCCAATAATATTAGCAACACTAATCAGTAAAATAGGCTTAACTTTTATAACATAAGTAAATTAAGCTTATTAAAAAAGCTTTTAGTAATGTAATTGAACTATACAAAGGTAATACCTAACTTAATAACTTTCACATTGTGCAAACCGTCCTTGAAAATTCACAGTTGAACCAGAGTTAGTTTACGATATGATTCACAATGCTGGATTTGCACAGTGACAAATACAGAAACTACAAACAGACTTGCAAATAAAGCTGTTCTGCACGTGTACGTTGATATTATCACATAGCGACTGCTGTGTTATTCTATTGTTAGTAAACTCAACTTTCATGAAAATGATTTCATACTTTATTAGCTTTTAGTCATTTTAATTGAGTATTTATTAAATTCTAGGTAATTAGAATTTAAAATTCACAATTTTGAAAGTATATCTTTTTGTTAGACTATAGACTAGTAAACCCAGCCCGCTTCGCTGGGCGTGAGATAATTAAATTAAATGATTATTATAAAAATAGCTTAAGTTACTCTTTATAACATTAGCTATCTGCGAGTGAAAGTCCTGTCAAAATCGGTCTAGCCGTTTCAGAGATGAGTCGAAACAAACAGACATACAAACATTTATAAATAGATTTTTTATGTAAGTACCGTATATACTTTCATATGCATTTAGTGAAAAGCTGTTAGTTGGAAATTACAAACCGACGCTTCAATTTTATTTATATACCTAATTATAATAATTAATTACATGTTATAGCAATATGGTATTAATACCAATCGTGTTAGATAAACGTTTCTTTAAGTTGTTGTCTGAGTAAAATAAAAACAAAATATCTGAGAAAAATATTTCATCAGTCTCAAAGTAGTGCTTCAGACCACTTAGTGATGAGACAATTGAGTGAGATTGAGAGGAACGGCATACCTAAAGCTTTATTCACTTAGTCGCTAACGATATCCATTTAGAGTTAGGCGTTAACTAATGGTTTTTATAAAATTGACTATAGTTTTTGGTATATTTAATTTGAGAATAAATTTTCATTATTTTATTGTACATAGTATATGTGTACAAAAAAATTAGTGATCGCGCATTCGTTTATTTCATAGAAATAATAAAGCCGATGTTTTCCTTCTTCAGATTGAGTAAAAAATTAATAAAATTTCTATGAATATTCACAAAATTATGCATAGTAGTTTCTTTTATTATATAGGTTAAACGAAATGATAAGGTTTAAGATTGGGTTAACGAATAACGTCCCTATGATCGACGATCGTATACTTACGCAGTAGGCAGATGCAATGCCAGTTAATGTGCACTTCTCGTCGAGCGCGCTCTTGTATGGCGATCGATAAAATTAATTTCTAAATTAAAATAAAGTGATAGTACTATATTTGAATTGTGTGTATAATAAAAATGACGGTGTGAAAATAGTGTAAAGTTAGTAGTTCATAAATCAAAAAATATGGTCGCAATACTTTCAGAATGGAACACATAAGTTTATTGTAAGTTTATTTTTAGATAGCAAATGCGGATAATTAACTCTTAACACATTAATGAAGTAATTGTTGTTCAGTTATTCTATAAAGTTATCATTATATTTGATTTAAGATGACATATAAGATGTAATTTTTTTACTTTATTTATCTTCAATACATAACGAATTCTATATTTGATGAATTATTATTTATCTATATGAAGTACTTCTTACTACTTGTATGTGTTATATTAACGTAGGTACCATGCACCTATTTTTGCAAATATGAGGGTAGACTATAATCGTCTTAAATATTATGACAAATCATTAAATAGCGATTATTTTGCCCAAATAATGCTATTTCGCTTTTGTGTAAGCTATGTGATCACCAATTTCAAATATATGAAGTACCTACTTATTTTGGTGCTTACACAGTCCATTAGCCGGAGATGGTTAGCGATGATTCGCCGCTTTCTCCAGACGAATTCCTTGCTTATTAACAATTGTACCTAATTAAGTATCGTTAAACGTTAGTTAATATTTGGTTTGAATATTCTGATTTAGATATGAATTTTGGTCTTATTGTTAATACATATAATTTTTAATTGAATTTTTTCTTTGTTTGTTTTTTATATTTAATTCTTTTTTTTTGTTCACATTTCTGTTTTGTTACTTCTTCTTGCCATTCGTAGAATTATTCTAAGTTGCCAGTAATACTTTAGTTAGGTTTTCCGATTGTTTATATATCAAATCAAAACAAGAAATCAAGGCGCTTAGTACCACATTACGATGAAATGATATTGAATCAAACTTTTTGATAAACATTACGCTAATGAGTTCCTATTGGGGAAGATAAGACGACAGATTAGATATTATATTCTAGTATCCTTTCATTACACAATCTAGTTTACAAGTGGACTCTGTTGTTAAAATGATGGATCGGCGAATAAACGGATGTAGTGCGCTTGATTGAGATTATTCGCTCTCATGACGCAGGACTTCCTTTTAACTCGCATACTCCTACATGTACAGCGTATAATGTCTTCAGTATTGTACATTTAATGTACAAAAATAATGTAAAAAGATTGTCAAGTGTGAGTTGGACTGGCTCACCGAGTGTTTCGTAAACATAATATTATGTTTACTGTATATATAATATATATATACGAGTACAGTAAATGAGGAACATTTAGACTTTCTTCGCTGGGTCAGTTTATCAATAACTTATTCTAAGTTTAATATTGGGCTACCTACTAATTATGACTTAAAGATATAAAAAAATCTAAAAAATTAGGACAGATAGATAAACGAAGAGGCAATGTAAGCTGAATAAAATCTAAGGATCCTCTCAGACCATAATATAGGTAGTCATTGAAAAAGCTTTTCGGTACGCACCTAGCTTATTATAAATAAATAAAATAATTTTAAAATTAATCATTTCATTATAAGTTATAACTAGTAGCGGCTTATCAACTTTGATATTATATTTGTCTAAAAGAAATTATCTTGTCTTGTCAATAACTCGGCATGACCTTCGTAGCAGTGCTACCGTATCAGTCTGATTTGTTTATTAAATACACGCAGACATTTGCTAAATTTAGTTCTTAGGTAATGAATCGATTAAAAACTGGATTTCGATAGTTTGTCAAAAAAGCGCTTTTATTTATTAATCGTTTTGTGTTACTGAACATATAAAGTTTACTTTCGGTTCACCTATAATGTTGGAATCAAATCGCGGTATTACATTAAACAAATTATAATTTGTATAACTTTTCTTTAACTGACAAAAGTGTAGTACAATTAAGTCTGCTGAATTAATTTATTGTTGAAGAATAGACACTTCAATATTATTTATCTGTAGGTCTAGATATGAAAAAATATGCTTAGAGTTAACTTTTATTTTGTTTTACTTCATATGTGGATTTTGAGATGTCTAGTATCTGCCCATACTAAAGTTGTCGATGCAAAGATTGAAAAAATGGATTGTTAAAATTGTTAAAATAGTTAATTAACAGTGGCTTCAATCCATTGATCAACATATTATGATTAAATTACATCGCTAAATACGCAAGTGTAATTATCCGGCAATACATAGGTAATGCAATGTAATAAACATCATTCTTTATTTCCATGCAATCATTTGTTTCGAACATAATATTTATTATTACGAGTTTATCTACATTAATGAAAATATATTCTGATTTAAACTAATTTTTGCACTTATAACAAATGCATGAGCTTTCCCAAAATAAACAATGTTATTTCGAGTAAGGAAAATCAATAAAGAAACTGTTTATGGCTCGTGCCCCTATTGTCTTTCCATATGAGGGATACTGGGGTTCTATGATCATATGCATGACGTCAAGTTATTATTATTTTTTAACATTGCACCGATCAATAGGGCCAACCAATTTCATTTGGCCCCTTATGGTCAGCTGTCTGGCACATAAATTGGATACTTAGAAAAGGGTCGGAAAGGGTCGCATAGATCAAAATATAATTGTTGGCGATAACGTACTATACTGTTTCGGTGACCTAGCAATCAGTATAACGTGGTCCGTATAAGGGCCACCAGTGTTGTATTAAATATAGCATTGTACTTATCTTTCAAGTTGACAGGGTATAGATAAACATATTTGGAAAAGCTAAAGGATAACCTTTTAGATAAACTAACATTGGAAGTATTTACTAATGTTAACTATTTTTTTCAGGAGGAAAGAGTGGGTTTTCGGCTAGCTCTAGTCGGTCAACAAGTCCTTTGGGTCAAGGAGCAGTCAGCTTCATCCCTCGAGCACCGGCTTCATCATCAGGGTTCGTTTTATATTATTTATAAAAATAGCGTAGTCTTGTTTTTATATGGTATTGTACGATTAAATGTAGTAAATTCAAAGATCGAAAAATCTATGTACTAATATGAGTTTATTTTTTTTTGGAAAATAATTAATATTCCTTTTTCAGATCAAGACCTAATTCGTCACTACTAGCTCCCGGGAGTAAAATTCCGTCGACAATAACTCAATCTCCCCAACATTCTCAAAATATAAGCAGCCAAAATGGTACACCTACAAAACAGTCTATGCTAGATAAATTAAAACTATTTAACAAAGACAAAGTAAGTAGTGAAAAACAAAGTAGTAAAAGTACAACTGTGTCGAAGCGCACTAGTTCTTCCAGTGGGTTTTCATCTGCGAAGAGTGAAAGATCTGATTCTAGTTTAAGTCTCAATGAATCTACAAACGCAACAAATACACATATCAAATCTTCTAACTTATTAGGACCTAAAAGTGTGAGACAGCAAAACGACGTTTTATCAAAAGACAAATCAGCTAATAAACATGTTAAGTCAAAGTTAGTTAATACAAAAATTACTAAAGAATCTTCGACTATAAGTAAATCTAATGTTAAATCAAGTAGTAATGATAAGTCAAGAAATAGTCCAAAACTACCTGCGCGGGATAAGGAATCAAAAATAGCAGCACCGAAATCTGTTAGTAACACTAAGTTAAATCAAATAGAAGATCATCCAAGAAGTTCTAAGAATAAATTGGATCAAAAAATGGTTAAACTTTCTGGAAGTCAAATGAAACTTACAGATCAACGCATGGATAACGCAGATGCTAAAACTTATGAAAACACAAAACAACAATCTAATCAAGTCCAATCCCCTACACAATCTAATGGACCGACAGTACCTTTACAAAATCATACCGGAATTCCTAAACCTACTGCTGCCGTAAAAGGTACATCGAAAATTTCAAAAGACGAAAGACATATTTTAAATAAGAGTACAAATAGTCAATTAAGTCCTATACAGAGCAACTCTAGTTTAAATTCTACAAATAATATAAATGTCCATCCATTTTCTCGGGAACAGTCTAATGTAAGCAAAGAAGTATCTCAAAAACAAACATTGGCTGTATCTCCGATGCCAGTAGTTAATTCTGGAATTCAAAATCAAAATTCACAAATGTCAGAAAGTTCACATTCGAATTCCACCCATAGCACTACCGGACAACAGTCTAATTCTAGTGATGGCAGTGTTATATACCGTCCATCAAGTGAATCAGGTTCTGAAATATCCAAAGGAAGTAATATGACCTCAAACAAACGGCTTGACATGAACACAGCTTATATTAACGACGTTATCAACGAAGCAGAAATATCAGAAAAGGAAGCGGCGCAAAAGAGACCTAATGAAAGGTCTGCGCCAAAACCTATATATGATCCTAATAAGACTTTAACAGAATATGAGAGGAATGATAGTCGCTCAAGTACACCTTCGCATTGTCGAGATAATTCGCTTGGTGAGGAGGAAAACCCTTTAATGAACGTTTTGCCAATGAGACCTTTACTGCGTGGTTACAACAGTCATCTGACGTTGCCAATGCGAACAACAGGCTTAGGACAGAAAAATGTTCCAGGATATACTCACCACGCAAATACTGTCAAAGCTAATTTCGGAAGGGATAACATGAGTTTGCGTGAGCGAATGAATTACGGGGCGGGCTTTTCTAACCCCGACTATTGTGACCTTGAAATTGCCTCCGGTTATATGTCCGACGGCGATTGTTTGAGAAGAATAAATGTAAACGAAATGGACTGCGGACGAAATAACGATATTATGGATGGATATATGTCTGAAGGTGGAGCATCAATTTATGGCCGTCGATTGAACTACCAGCCTTCGCAGTTCCAGCAGCCTGATGAAAGGTATTTATTTCTTTATTATATATTTTATTAATATATCACATTTATCTAGGAAAAGATTTTGAAAATAATAGCAGACAAAAATGATAGCTACTCGTAAGTTTGTTGAGCAGTACTCACTTATAATTGAAATTAAAACGCTCCCTGCAGGCATGAGATTCATTGCCGTAATGGGAACGAAAGAGTAATGTTTGCGCTTTTATGGCTATACCAAAAGATATATTTTTGTATAAAATTTAAAAGACTTAAAATACCTTTCTTTAAATTTTGAATTTGACGCTTATTAGAGACAATATTGTGCGGATTAAACTTATCATTTTAAAACATTGTTATGCAATCCACAAGTGGTTGACCCGCCTCCCTGATTTTCAAATAAAATCCCTTAGACTTGTATGTGGGACGTGATGTAGGTACATGTATTTACGAATAGAAGTTAATCACTTTATTTTATTTCACTGTATATTACTTTATTTTATTTAAAACTATAAAAAAATTAAACATTGTGATGCTTTTATCAATTTAAAAAAAATGTGTTTTTTAGTAAATTATTTTAAATACAAAAAAATCTGGACGTAAGACACCTTATAACATGAAGCAAAAAATATTAACGTGGGTTGAATAACAATAAATAAAGACACATTAATATAATAATATTATTATGATTAAATTAGAAATTATTTAATTAAATAAAAATTATGCTTTGATAGTCTTTGAGCATCTTTGTATATACGCAAGTGTACATGAAACTATTGATATAATTCGGTGTGGTATTGCGTTGACAGTTTGTGAGTATTGAAACACCCGTGGTGTACCAACCATCTCTCAGTGAGGACTCATATGGCGCACTCACACTGTCGCATCGCTAGGGGAGAGGGCGAGGTGGCCAAAATCGATACTCCTACGTCTCACCGTCCCCTGCGCACTATTTACCACGCCTCGACCCTAACCACCCCCAACACTAACACTCGATTCAGGACCTTATCCAATAGGGTATAGAAACGCGCTTCCTCCGCAAAGTAATTCCATTATTACATTTTACTTTTATATTTTTTATAATCGTTACTGTAATGTTAGATCTGTTTATACAATATATCAAGCAAACTTCATTCATTTCTCGAACAGTGAGTACAGGCGTCGAGTGAAAACTAGTTCAAATCCATCAATCGAAAGCTATTGATTATAATGAACTATTTAAAGTAAAAGTGTAAGGTTTTAGCGATTATGTAAATGGGTATTGGAGCCGTTGCGACGACGTGCCGTACTCTGCCGGCCGGCAACGGCGGCAGCGCGGGCAGGGCGGGCGGCACTCGGCGCCGCGCACTACGGGCGTGCGGGCGCGCCGTACCGCCCGTGCTTTTGTACACACGTGACAAACTTTCCCGATTTTCTATACGGAAAATGTAAATCTGTTAACGGCATCGATCGTCCCGCCGCCAGACGCGCGCTCAAACTCGATCACAGCTGGCGCCGCTGATCTGGACCGCGCGTAACAAAGACGTGACGAGAAAAGATCTCCCCCTCACGGGTCCTGTGAACTGTGAATCGCCGGATTGTTGGTGTTGCTCGTTAAGTGTAGTAGGTGTCATCTGGACTCGAATGCGCTGTGCCTTGTATTTTTGCGCTTGACCCTGTGAGCGGGAACTTGAACGGAAACTATTAATTTGCTAAAATATCTTATGCTACGATAATAATTTTGCAGACTTTAGTGTAAGGATAAGTGTTGCCTTGCTATGTGTCTTCGCTTCGCTGTAGACGTGTAATAATATACAACGGTGCTTGTACCTTAGATTCAAAATCTTTTTTGTATTAGAACAATAACATTGAAATAGAATTAAAGGAACTTTTATATCTACAATTTTATCGGGATATACGATATATCTGGTAAGATATAATTATGTTTATTACATTATAATAAGTGATTATTCTAAACATAAGGCATTAACCCTGTTACCATCTGGACAATTGCGAAGTCAACGAATTGCTTAGTGACATGTGGTAACCAGTCCTAACATTTAATAGGAGTAATTATGTCAAATGCTGACTACAGTTAAGACAAAGTAACTGTAAGTAAATAATAAGTTAAAATTAATTCAGTTTAGCAATAACGAAATACCTACATTTCAATAAGTGAAGTCAGGGGCGATTGATCTAAGGTTATTACTTCGGCATCTGCAGGGTTATGGGTTGGGGCGGAAATCCCTAGCTACGACTAGGAAACCCTATTTTAGTGGAATCGTAAGACTTACTGTTATATCAAACTATATTACGTTTAATTTTGGTCAAACTTATTTTCCTTCTTATTTTAAATCATTTAATGTGGAAAAAATAATATTAGGTAGAATCCGATAGTTTTTATTAAATTATTTGGATAAAACAAACTTATTATGTTTAATGTTTCACGTTAAAAGGAACAATGTCTTCTAACGATTTAATAAAATGCTCGCTTCCCGAGCTTGGCTATTAAATTTTTGTTTATGTAAGTGTGCATTGTGTAAACGTTGTGTGTTGGGGTTAGCCGTTAGTGAATCATGAATTCGATTGTTTTGCCGGAGTACTCTGCCCGCTTTCTGCGCTTTCAATCAATGTCCAACATTGACTGAATTTAAACGGGGTTAATTTCGAAATAACAATCATAATAACACTAATTATCTTTAATATTATATACTATAAGTCAGCATATTTAGGTTAATCGGAGCTGGTAACTAAACTCAAGTTTATAAATATTTCTCCACGATGAATACAATATGGCTTCTCTATCGATTGTTATCAAGTTATTTATGTTAAACCTAATACAGACGTAAATGCCCGTATACATTTAAACGTGATCTCGTCAATTAAAACAAAGATATAAAGAACCTGACTACAATTTAAATTTAGAAATAAATGCAAAATTTAGACGTAGTTTCTTCTAGGTAGCAATTATTCTGTATTAGCATTTCACGTCCGCTTATTGAATGTTTATAATTTAATAACTACGATTAGTATGATGAATGAATAAATAGTTAGTTTATTCGTTAGAGTATTCGCTATTCGTTAGGACCTTTTTATTTTATATTAAAACTAGCGACTTGCCCTCGCTTCGCTCGGGCTCTTCCCTAGATTTAGCACAGGCAAAGCCGCGGGATCTGCTAGTTATGCATATAAACCTTCCTCTTTAATCACTCTATCTATTATAAAAAACCGCATCAAAATCCGTTGCGTAGTTTTAAAGATTTAAGCATACATAGGGATATAGGGACAAAAAAAGCGACTTTGTTTTATACTATGTAGTGACTTTGCGTCGATTAAAATTATTAAAGTATTCTTAAAATTATGTACAGATTACGGATTAAAGTATGCTCAACGTTTTTACGCTCGACGCTTTTAATACCGGAAGCTTACTTCGCTCAGGCGAAACTAAGGCAAAAATTTTACACTAAAATGAAAACTCACAGAGAGAATGGAATCATATTTTTGTAACAAAAAGTTGAAATTGAAGAGGACAAATAAAAATCCAGTGTCGGATATTACAGAGGCTGCTTGTTCGCCTGAAATATTAATGAAAACCTCAACTTTGAAATAAACTGAACGAGAAATTGCGAATCCTCTCATAGTGCCATTTTGTATTATTACTTGAATATTAAGTACTTTTAAATTTAGATACTTCAATGTTAAATTAAAAACGGCTATTTATACGTGAATATTTGTAATGACTACCTACTATGTTTGAATTTAAGTTTTGATACTTGCAATATTTCGAATCGTAATTGAATAATCCTACGCCATAACATTGATATTAATATGTAAAGATGTTTCTATTCATACTTCATGCGTTTTTCAATAGGTAAAATACAAGTGATGAATGATTATTTATTGTTTGATATACTTAAGTCCGAAGAAATTTCAATGAACATTCGAATATTTTTATTAATTTTACGAAGTATTATATCTTGGATACGTATTCATCTATTGTTCTGAGTATTAATATAATTTAAATAGAAAACAATACACTGAAAGCAGTTTCTCTTGTTCAACAAATCCCCTTAAGTCTTGCTAGTTCTCTTTGTGGAAATAATAGGATTGGTTCATACAATATAAATAGTATTTTAAAAGTATTAAATATTACGTAATAATTACTATATTGTTTTATAACAAAATATCCTTTATAGTACAATTATTTAATATACAGTTTTATTTTGCTTTAGCAAGACCAGAGTAAATAAAAAAAAACCCAAAATAAATCTTATTGATAGACCGTTCAATGTAAAAACACGCAAAGTACCTGCGATGTAGGCGCATTGATAATGCGATTAAAAATATTTCAGATTTTTCCGGGAAAAAATAGGGTGCTACAAGAATAATGAGATGCTCAGTTCATATAATGAGAGGCTTGGAGGAAACTACCAGTTCCTTTCAGATCTGTTATCATTAGTAAGGGCTCGAGGCGCATCGTTTTCATTAAGACGCCAATGTTTCGTGGTACAAAGCAGTAGGGTCGGCTGTTTAGATTGACACATCTCATGCCTATTGCTCTATACGTGTTCACTGTTCAGTCTTTATACATAAAAGAGTAGTGCAATGGAAACTTACTGTAATTGAGCGTAAGTTTCAACGTTACATATGGTTGATGTTTGAATGTTTTTGATTTAAATCATAAATGTAGTAAAATTTTTGGACTTTGTTGTAAATCTCCGGCATATTGTAAGTTTTGGTCTTAAATGACCAGCGATAAATAAAAAGTATGAGGTAGTTAAAAATAATAATATAATAAAAGTAATCTGCGAGTTAAAGTCCCGTCAAAATCGGTCCAGCCGTTACTGAGATTAACCGGAACAAACAGACAGTCAGACAAAAATTATAAAATTGATTTTCTGATGTAAGTACCGTACCTATATACTTTCACTATGTATTTAGTGAAAAGCTGTTAATTTGGATTTAAAAACAGACTTCAAATTTAATTACATGTACTTACTGATAATATATTTTCCTTGACAAGATTCACGATATTTACATACATACGTGCGTACGTGCCTTATTTTTTAATTTAGTGAATAAAATCGACTAGTTGTTATTAAACTGTACTGAAAACCGGGAAAAGCTAATTGAAATGACAATGATTTATTTGCAAGTTGATTTATTTACAAAGGCAAAAGTTATCTGGCATTATAGATTCAACTATTTCATTTTCAGGTTCTATATAGGTCAAATCTCCATCTTTAGAAAGTCGTTTAACATTTGCACTCGGTCGATTCAGGTACTGTCTGCATCAGTAGAAATAAAAGCGTTTTCATTTCTCTTACATAACATTCTCTGAAGGGGAAAGAATGCTTTTTGTAACCAAAAGGATGGATCCAGTTTTTTTAATTTCAGTTAATGGACGCCTTCGTACCAGTCCCTTTGCTTAAGCTTATTTTCTTCCTCAGTGAAAACTTGGAGCATTCGTACAATAATTTATTTCTTGAGAAATTATATTATACGATTTCTCTTATTAGAATCTTAATTCAATTTTCAATTAAAAAGTATAATTAGTTTTTTTTTTAAATGTATATATTTTATAGGAAATAATAATTTTCATTGTGAATTTAAAGATTTCATTTATTTTGCCCTTTACTCTGCCACTAGTGACCCCTTTACGGTAAAAATAATGAGCTTCGTTCTTCACATAAAGGCTCCATTGATCTCAAATGATGTGCAATAAGGAGTGATTGATGATCGGAATGAATACGCCCATTATATGCTTTAATTGTGTACTACATTCTTTAGATTATTACGAACTTTAGGCTTTAAAGTTATGTTGTTTTTTTAAAAAAATATGAGTTCATGTTACATTACTTCTAAACTAGTAGAATGCATCATAAATTATCTAATATAATTTTATGTGAACAGTTTACGGGTTTAGAATAATAAATTATGTACTGCGACCGGATTTTAATGGCCTCGACTACATAAAAGGTGGTTCTTATTGAACATTGCTGATATTGAAAAAATTGACTTAAGAGATCTCGACCATGAGATTACCACCCGTTAAAAAGTAGGCCACAACGTGTTGCATGTAGGATGCACCCTCTATTAATGGTATCAATTGCTTTTGTTTTACCTCCCCAAGTATAAAGAACCCTATAGAACTCTTTCATCACAAACAAAACACGCTTTTCAAAACTGAGAATAAACATGGAAAATATTTCGTTGCGTTATAGCTTCTATAGCCTATGCAATAAGTACTAGAGCTTTTCCTCTGATGTTTCAATGGGTTCAGTAGGTCGCAAAATGATCATTTTCTTAGGAAGAGAAAAAAGCACTGATCTCTTTTTAAGATGTGAGGATTCAAAGTACTAATGGCTTTTCCATAATATTACAGCACAGTATATATAATAATATTAATATATAGAAACAAAGAAGTGAAACAGGCTATGTAAATAGAGAAATAAAACAAATCATTAAACAGTCAATCACCTTAATTTGTATTGAAAATGTATTTGACTGAATTTGTTAAATATTTTTTTCAATTTTAGTGATTTAAGAAAGGATGTGTACTTGTGTTTCACATCATGACTCACTTGCAGGGCATTTGCAGCCCTTTTGAAATTTTCGAAGGGGTTACTCATCAAGTTCCCTTTCAAAATGAATCATAAAGTAGGAAACACTGACGAAATATAAGACGTTATACCACTATTCGATATTACTAATCCGCAGAAATAACAGGCTTTTGGTTCTTAATATGTTATGTTATTATATGTAGTATTATTTCAATATTAAACTTAATTATTTGCAAAAGAAGAATATGAACTTATTAGAAACTACTCGTATGTCTCCTTTGTTCGCTCCGTAAGGGAAATATTATACACGTGTAAACTTTTACATAGATGATAATAACTCTAGATAATATAGTTAATAACAAAAAAAACTGCCCTTACATATCATTCTTGACAGGCAACTGATTATAATTAATGTTATATTAATGAAATCATTAACAGGCGAAAGATCCTGCGCGTAAAAGGTTGACCATTACTTTAATGGTTTCCCGTATTGGTCCAAAATGTTATTTTTATTGCTCGCAACATCCTTATTGCCGATGGAAAACCAATATTGTTGGATCTAATAGACCGAAAGGGCTTAGAATTGTTGATTAGTATTGATGTTTCTATTGCCTTACAATTGCACGTTCCATCAATTAAAGGTTTAGAGTTTGAACGTACTCTATGTAAAGCTACAAAAAACTGAACATATTTATGCAATATTATAATATAATATAATAAAGCTTTCAGAAAAAGTGAAAAATTATTTATTTACTTTATTTATAGCTTATCGTCAAAATATTCTCCTCCGTCAACACGATTTTTTAGAATTAGTACATAAATATTTAAGGTCAGGCATAGCAATATAATAAAAATAAAAAATAAGATAGTTAGTAATGCTTTAGGAAAACATTTGTAATTTCGAAATAAGTATATATTTTTTTTGTTTTGTGTGAATTATAAGTGTAAATAGTATTTTATCTACTGTCGATGTATCTTAATAACAAAAAATAATAACAAAAGTAAAATAGCTGACTCTATAACGTAAATTGTACAATCACTACATAGTATAAAACAAAGTCGCTTTCTCTGTCCCTATATCCCTATGTATGCTTAAATCTTTAAAACTACGCAACAGATTTTGATGCGGCTTTTTTTAATAGATAGAGTGATTCAAGAGGAAGGTTTATATGTATAATTAGCGGATCCTGCGGCTATGCATGTGCTAAATCTAGGGAAGAGCCCGAGCGAAGCGAGGGCAAGTCGCTAGTATGAAATAATAAATACTGGTTTGTATGAGTGCCTTTAGGGCATCGAATATCTGACTCATTATATTAATTGATCTACTATTTATAAAGTCTATTTTATTCTGACTCACACTTGAGAAGATATTTAGTCAAATATTCAAATAAAAAAAATCATAAAGGAACCCACATGTCTAAGAAAACCTAGCACGTTTTCGTAAGACGTGTGAAGGGAGGCCCGTGGCATGATAAAAATATTGTAATAAGCTGTGGAATAATAAAAAGGGCTGAACCTTCAGTTTTAATAGTGATGTTTATAATTACAGACGTGGTGGAATCCGAAGAGGCATGGAAGGCGGCAGTGGTGTGGTTTACCGAGTGGTAGGCCGCACACGTAGCAAAGCGGACTGCGGACAGCAAACCGAGCGGCAGCCGCCCACGCCTAGACAAGACACCACTTGGAAGAAATATACAGATTCACCTGGAGTGGGAGCTCCACCGTCGGTAAGTATCATTGCAGTAATATGAAAAATATATCTTATACATTAATAAGGAATACTATAAAAATAATAAAAAAAGTGTTTATATAAAAATGTAGACTAATATTTTACGAGTTAAAGACACGTAAGGTCATGTACCTTAAATACGTCATATTAACAACAAAATGTTTGTACCGAGCTTTGAATGAGGCCAATATTTACTAGTATTAACTATATTAGGTATATCTATATTTTTTCAGTTTCAATTCTATTTGTAATTAGAATTTATTATAATGTGACTATTTTAATATAACTTGCAGAGTCAACCACCGGCTCCTCCAAGCCCTTCTCACGGGAGAAAAGGTGAACGCCGAACTGGTCACCATTCCCCTCAACACCACAAAAGGGAGAAGCTCACTGCCGCACAGCAACTTGGCATCGCTCCACATCCTCAGGTATTTAATTGCTACGGCATGTCAGTAGGTCAGGTGAAGTGACAAGAGCCTCTGTCCCTCCATCTGTGTAGACATCGTTTGTTTCTACGTTCTCTAATTGGTTATCCTATATTTTTGTACGATGGAGACAAAATATACTGTTGAATAAAATACACAAAATATGTTATTTTTAATTCATTTTAACAATTTTTTGGACATATTTTTTATCTGCTAATATTATTTTTTATTTTAATTGTAAACGTAAATTTTAGTAGTAAATATCTAAGTTTAAAGTACATGTTCTTTGTAAGCAAATATACCAATTAAATGTCACCCTGAGTGACGATAATACCTTAGAAACTTACTTAAATAGCTTTGTCCCACTAACGAGTTTTCCAACATTTTCTTACTTTGACTAAAATGAATTTTAAAACGGTAATGTAGTCTCAGTCTGTGTTTTAATATAGGGAAGTTATGAATAATTTTAAATTCGCTCTTCACTGTTCCAGTACCCCGCTCCAAATCCATCCAATCAGCATGCTTCACGAAGTGGTGGCTCTCAGGTATGAAAAATAATTGCAAGTCATCAGATTTTATATTTTAAATTAAACTTGTTAAATTCTGGCTAATATTAAACAAGCCAATGGAAATATTAAAAATTTACATATAGCTTGTGTAGGCCAATTTGCGTTTGAGGATTGGTTGTTTATTTAGGCGTATTTATTGCATATATAGAAATGGGGAAAGATAATATGCTATTACATTTGTAAATATTCGAGTTAAAATGGGTGTCTGAGAAGATTTCTGATATATGTAACAAGCGAGTTAAAAAGGATAATTTAAGATCCAATTGAATATTATAAAATATACTGATGTGTGTATGAATGTGACTTTATATAATCTAATGGGACGCATTAAAGTATTTTTTTTAGATATTCTATATTCATAGTATGAGATTTATTTATATTATGTGGTGTTAGCTATTATAATAAGAATAATAATACAAAAAATCCTCTCATTATTAAATAAAAAAAATACTCTCACAAAATTATTAAATTTTGTTGTGAATTATTTGTATTTTAACGTATTTGAGATAATACACTACAATTTTCCCCTCCAGCTACAATCGCCTAGCGGACCATCATCACGCCCATCGAGTGTATCAAGCGGTGGGAATGGAAGCACGTGTTCGAGTAAGGCAAAAGTGCCACAGAGCTTTGGTTATGTGAAACGACAGAATGGCGGTCAGCCACCTCCTCCGCCACCAGCCAACGGTCCGCCACAACATCCACATGGTAATAATGTTTTATTATCACGTCTTATCGATTAGCTTTTATTCTTCCTACATTAATTTATAGTGCTTAATTTTAATTTTTTAAACTATTTTTTTAATTAACGTCCAAGCTGGATCATTAATGTATAGAGACTTCATAATTATTATATTTGAATCTTAAATAAGTAACGTATTAAGAAATTTTCATTCTCGAATTAAATTTGGAACAGATGAATAAATACAGTAGGTATTATTATTATTTTATTTTAACCGTAAGTGTGTTCAAATTTGCGAATACAAATGCTTACACATACTGTTATATCAAGGTTATAATATTACGAAGGTAGAATTTTAATTTTTACATACATTCAACAAATTTCTTCACCATCACCTATCTTTACATTTGTCAATAAACTTTTGATTTGTTACAGCTGGCAGAACCGCACAAGTATCTGCAGTGCCAAGAACTAAAGTAAAAGTATCGGGAGGAACCCAGACTTGCACACAAGATTTGCAAATACACAGTAAGTTAAAATTGTCCATTTCCAGTAATGAAAAGATAAACAAATAGATAAATTAGACGATAGTTCGGATTTTTTACTTACATGAAACTACTTTGAATCTAGAGGCCAGAGTCTTCTTCCAAAATTCATAATTCATAATTAATCCGTGAGATTTTCGATAACTTATTTTTAATTCAAAAATCGTTTTCGTTGTCTATTAATCTCCACATTCTCTTTCCACAGAAAACGGCATAGGCCCGAAGTCCTATTCCTTAGGAGGCACAGCGGCCGCCCAGCTGTCCGCCTCTGTGCGGGAACGACTTCTCGGCTCACAGTCGCTACCTAAGCCTGGAACACATGAGTTTGCTGCTTTGTTTCACCATCACAGGTTTGCTAACAGTATTTTATAAATTATCTTCCAGCTTCTATCTTTAATAGAATCTTAGATATATGCGATTATTTGTTTTTATTTTATTTTATTTTCATAAGAGTCTCCAAGAATACACACGTTACTTTAAAAACAACAAAAGTTATTATAAAACACAATATGTATGCTCCTTCAGTTATAGGAGAACACACATATTGTGTTTTATAATAACGTTTTAAATAAAACTTCAGATTTTTCCCTTTCCCTTTCTTTCTCTCTCAAAATAAAAATTAATCCGCGAAAACGTCCGAAAAGGTCACTGTAATATTAGACTAAAACATGTTGCAAGCACGGATAGATATTTTTGGGAACTTAAAATTTCCTGAACTAATTTTGTTTATACTTACAATTATTTATTTTATAAACATAAGCATCTGATTATTTCTACATAGATACGTAATTTTATACTAATAAACCAACATTTGTTCCTCCGTTGTATGATAAATATACTTAAGTTTACTATTCTAAAGGATTAATTAAATTGTTTTTAACGTCTCGTATGACATCATCACATCTGAACAGCTGATGTTTCAACAGAGCTTAAAACACAGCAACAAGTAATTAATGTTCGTGTCAAGCTCATATTGGTACAGAAGCGGAGAAAACTGTATAAAACTATAAAAATATTGTAAGACACATGATTTCCAAAATAATATATTAAGTCAAGAAAGTAAAATTATATCATTTGATTATTATTATCGATATATAGAACAAAAGTATTCATAACAATATTATGTATAAAAAGTGAGTTTTAAGCATATAAAAATTAGTTTGGTTTTATGGCAA
This sequence comes from Boloria selene, assembly GCA_905231865.2. Classification (NCBI taxonomy): domain Eukaryota; kingdom Metazoa; phylum Arthropoda; class Insecta; order Lepidoptera; family Nymphalidae; genus Boloria; species Boloria selene. The sequence continues at coordinate 9,920,417 of HG993133.1, forward strand.
TATTAAGGTAATTGTATAGTTACAAAATATTTAAAATGCAAAGCAAAGTTAGATTCTTATCTACATACATTTTTGTTAAAATGTCATTAACGCTTGTAGTACGTGCCTGTACACTATTCAGTCTAAGTTGATACGAGTCTCATAAAAATTCCAGTTGACGTTTAGACTGGTGTGTTGAAAACCATAAAATAACAATGTCATTTAAAAATATGTAATTATTATTATTGTTATTTCAAACTTGATTTATTATAATATTTGAATTTAAATGATATTTAGTTCTTATCTTCGATAGTGTATCGAGTTGTTCGTGTCACCATCGCAAACATCGCTATCAGTCAAAGTTTATTTTGAGTTTGTTTGTTTTGACTAGATTATAGAAATCCGTGGGAATAAGATCAGTTTATATTTGAACTTCTTAGTGTTTGGTTCTTTTGGTTCACAAAAAGTTATTTCCAGGGCTGCGCCTAGAGGCGGGATGAAGATAAGTGATGGAAGCCTTTCTGATACCCAAACGTATTCCGAAGTCAAATCCGACTATGGGATACCCTACGCGCCATGGCTTAGACACAGGTATTTTACATGTAAATACATAAGAATGTGAGTTGATTGAATAACCCATATATATTATTTAAACGTTACGTTTGTATGAGCATCGTTTATCATTCATCCCTCAAGTGTGCATTTTGTGGGCCCATTTGATCTGAAGTAACACAAAGTGTTTCACTATCATGCTTTCGCAGTCCTTTCCAGCCAGTTGCAGAAGGTGTAGCTAGAAATCTAAAACTAGAGGTGTATTATTTTATTGTAAATATAGTATTATTGATTTCTCTTGTAATATGCATTATACTTTTTTTCAATGTATCTAATGTTTTGCAATGAAAGCAAATTCATGATGGCGTAGATCAATCGTCTTAATTTAATATTCTCGACCATAAATTTTATTTTAAATTACAATCAGATAAAATATTAAAAAGTATTAAAAATTACTAAAGTATTTAATCACGCCCTTAATCAATAGTAGAAGCTAGCTACATCTGCATAGTATCATTCTCTTACAACTGGCCGCATGCTTCATCTCGTTTCGCGTTTCAGCAACACATATTCAGCGAGCGGGCGCCTCTCGGAGGGCGAGTCCATGGAGTCACTAACGTCGCTGCACTCGGCGCAACACACCTCCCCTAACTCACACCGCAGTTCACTCACTCACAATAAGCTCATCCTGCACCGAGACGCACAGAGCTCCAGGCTCAACAGAAGCAACAGTATTAGGTGGGTCTCTGGTGGTAGTGGCGTAGCTTACTTAGGCCAGATCTTCACTATACACGAAAGTATGAATGGCATTATAGATGGAATCATGGGATCAGCCCTTATTTGGTGATTGGTTAAGTTCTAATTTCGTAAATAATACTGCAGTTTACTAATCAATGCAATCTATACTAAAGAATTCGTCTAGAAGAGGATAGGTCTGTAGGTGATGAGAAGCTATAGCGCCCGACTGTCACACTAAGTTTTGTATATCACTTGGGTCTTAAAAGGGTTGACTAGTATAACTATAAGTTTGAGAAATCAATTAATTAAATTTTATATTTATGATGGTTTCAGTTACTTTCAGTAATAACATTTTTTATTTACTATACCTGAATCGAACCCACGACTTAATACATTTATGATTATTAATTTATTATTGAAATTAGCTGCATAATAGGGATACTATGTGAGCTACGCCACTTATTTCATATCATTCTCCATCAAATCATATCCCTTATCTACGTATGTATAGTATACTATCACTATGCTTTAAAGCTCTTCCTCCCATGTATTATTATGTAAGTACAAAATATTGTAAATATACTCGATAATATATTGTTAATTAATTTTTAGCTATCTCAGAGATAGGACGTTCCCAAGGTATGCCACAAGGTTGAAAAATTAAAATTATATGTTTGGCTTCGAGGTGGCACGCTTCACTTACAATAACTCAGTTGCATGTACGACGATAGCACGGCTTACATAAAAATATAATAAGTACTAACTTTGACTACAAAAGGTCAAGGATTGTTGAACTCGCTATTAATTTTAATTTTGCAACTGTAAAATGTACATATTAAGTACGATAAATTGGCTTGATCGACCATTTTAATGATACACCATCGAAGTACATTATTTTTTTTCAATCATTTATAATTTCTGGGCTATTTTCATTTTATTGTATTATTTGCATACGTCAACAGTACGCTAAGTAATTGTTTAGCCAATATGTATTAATTTGGCTATCTTTGCCCCATATCTAGGCTTTGTTTATCGTATCGTCTTGTATTGTATATTGTATATTACAGTGTATAAGCGTCACTGGTCTGTATATTCTTCACTTACTCTAATATGAAAATATAACACTTTTATTTGATTATTAAGTAGACATTCGTTTCAGATCGACTAAATCTGAAAAGCTGTATCCATCGATGTTGCAAAGGTCTTCGGAGAGCGATTACGAGCCATATTATTGTTTACCAGTGCAGTATGGACCAGGAGGACAAGGTAAACTATGCAAATATAAAATAGTAATAAAAACCACATAAAAAGTATTATTTTAATTAAAATGCCAGAGGTTGCACATTAAAATATGTATACAGTACAGATCCTTCAGCATATTATGTTTGTTTCCTTGAATTGATAACAGATGTCGTTGGCTTGCAAATATTTAAACGATTGTATTTTATAAATATCTGTAAATGTATGATAAATATTGTAAAATAATTCTGCGTTCAAATTTGAGTGATTCAAATAGTATGAAAAACAGTTATTTTAACAGTTTTAACAGTGATAAACAATTCATAAATAGTGAAAGCATTATATCTTATATACACTATAAACTCAGCAGTCCTATCATGTCCTATGGTTGCTTTTATTTTAATAAACAGTAAAATTATGTTTATTTGATTTACATATAGTTCACTGAGAATATTATTTAAAATAATAATACACCTTGTCGGAATATTTTTTTTAGTCTTGTTAATTTAACACCAATAACAAATCATTACGTCATCTACGGACATTTATTAGCACTTTTTCTATGTTCATTCCGAGATGATCTCATGACCGAATTAAGATTTATTTTCTTAATCAACAATAAACATATTATTAATTTATGTGCTTTTGATTTGTTTTTGATTTGTTGTAATATTGAATTTATATAATTTTAACCAGGTCTGAACTACGGAGTCTCTGAACCGCCTTCTCCGTCGCCAAGATCAGCGTTAAGTCCAACTCACCAGCCCGGCAATGTGATGCATACGCCACGACATTCCCACCACTATCCCAAGAAGAATGATGAAGGTAGATTACAATTGTTTTCTTTATGTAACAAATTAGTAATTACAGATAGTATCTGTAAAATATATTTCTAAGTATATAATCTTATTACATGACTACCCAAAAAAAGCAGTGTTATATTTTAATCAATTCTGTCATCTGTGAACGAAACTTTGAGATTATACTTATTTTAGAATCTTTGGCTAAAAATATAAAAATATTGGTTGGAAACCTAAAATATCAACAATATCGAGATTAATCGAGTTCTGATAAGAACTGTTTATGACTTCATCATCATCATCACAGAAAACTCTTCTCAATTTGTGAACTTTGCAGAATGAACAGCGAAATTGTTCAAAGATAGACACCGAAATTTTATGTCTAAAGATTAGTTCAGATAAAAAATTATTTGCGTAAAATTGAAAATATTTAAAGTATCCGGTTGGCGGACTTTACATATCTTTCGAAAACTTGCTAGGTTTTCTCAGACATGCAGGTTTCCTTTTACTTCGCCGTAACACAAGTGGTATCCTTCACCGTAAGAAATGATTCGCGCTTGAAAATATCCTGCATTTGAATCCGCATCACTCCGTTATCCACTCGGTAATCGAACGCGTTACCACTGGGCTTAAAAGAAAATGAAATGAAAACTTATAAAATTTTAATTTAAAATTCTTCTATGGAAAAATAACAAAACCGAATAATTAATTTTAGTAATAATTCGATATTCCCATTTAAAACGTCAATTTTGTTTTTCCTTTTTAGCGACCAGACAACACAGTTTACAGTTTCATGTACTAGAACTAAATAAAATTTCTCAGAACAAGCATTATATCAAATCAAGAAAGCGGTCAATTTAGATTGATCCAATAGATAGTGATCATTGTAATGAGCTCGTCATACCCTGTAAGGAAGACAGCGAAATCACTCTTGTGAATGAATATGGTGTTAGAATCGCATAAAAGTTATTTTAACGGTACAATTTATATTATACTGATTTTAAGTAAGTTAAACGCATTATATGTGATAAATACATACATATATAGTAGCTAATGCTTTCGGTCCCGCTCGCGCTTGATAGTATAGCGAAATTAATAATTATCTATTACGCTCGTATGGTGTATTTATTTAATTTTAAACCTCTTGACCATAACCAACGCATGTTAAATATTAATAATATTATAATATTGCTTAAAACATAAACTACACTACTACTACTACTCAATAATCAATGTATAATGTTACTTTAAAAACCTATAATATGAACAATAATAGACCTGACAGATAGTTATAGATATTGCGGCGTTCAAACAAACAAAAAAATATAAAGATTGGTGTATATCAACGTGTACGTACACACGCAAGAAGTGAAACTTCTGAAGGTTATCGGTACATGTTATTATAATAAAATAAATCTATTTAGTTCCATTGTAAGCTACGAGGCTTCTGTTATGGATATCTAGTATCCATAACACAAGTCGTAGTCCTCGTTAGCCTCGCTAGTTGATATACATATAAAATATAACTTTGAATATAAGTGTTCAATTACTAATATTTTTTGTTTAAAATAATTTGTGTTATAAATAAATATGTTGTAAATATGTTGGGACATTCTTACAACAGCGCCATCCAGTTCCGTGGTAAGCTACTATGCTTGTGTTACGGATACCAGATAATTGATACACTACATATATAACTTTTAAATACACACATATTATAAATTTAAACACCCATGACTGGAGCACAAACATTCGTGCTTAACAAATGAATGCCCCCAGCGGGACACGAACCCGCGACCGCTGGCGCAGAAAGCAGGGTCACTACCAACTGAGCCAAACGAATCGTCATACATATTAGGTTTGTGTGATAATTATCACGTTTTTTGCTAGTGCACGGCTCGACTGCGTCTTTGGTCTCGACGGCGTCTTCTCTGGCAGCTGGCGCCGGGACCGACGAACGACAAGCCCACGAGGTATGCATGTTAATTTAAAATTCTTTTCATATATACCACACATATTTTTGGTCATTTTTAAATTTAAAACTATGGTAATTCATAGCAAAGATCTGTGTGAATACTAAAAATGTTGGATTTTTACATTTTTGTAAAGATATGGAGATATGCGAATATTTTTTTACTAAAATAGATAAAATTAATGAAAAAAATAACGAAAAAAAATAGATAAAATTATGTCATTTAAATAAATAACGGATAACTACTTAAGAAAACAGTTACTTTACGTATAAATGAACTTGTTTACGTAAACTCAATTAATTCGAAATCACAGGCTTTTAATTTGTTTACCTCTAAATGTTATTCTAATTAATGTTTCTGGATCACTAAACCTCTTAATTAAAATTACCCAAATGTGATGTTTTTTAGATTTGAACGATAAAGTTTATTAAATATTCTTAATCTACAAATGTTAAAGCTTGTACTAATGTGTTTATTACTGACGAAAATAATGAATAGTTTATGAAAAAAATTCACAATAATATAGCTAATACATCAAGGTACCTTATAGAACATAAAATAAATGTAAAATTTGTATGTGAATGTAAAATATATCTTTTCTGATAATATTCATTATATAATTTATATAAGAAAATAATTTTATTACGATTTAGGTGCGAAAGCTTCGGCGAGAACTGGCGGATGCGAAGGAAAAGGTGCATACACTGACAACCCAACTGACCACTAATGTAAGTACTTTCTACTTATAACTTATAACAGACTCCGTTTCTATTATCGTTCTTATTTATGGTATTCGAATACGAATATTTGTCGAACATTTATTGCGACCTCAAAAGGCTTTATTGTTTTAGCTATTCTTCTATTTGTAACAAAGAAAGTGTGTGGGAGAGAAGCGAGTGTGTATCAAGGAAAAGTTCAATTACTATGCATTTTTATTAAAGTTATTTAGATCATTGTTACGGAACAAAACATTTTAGCAAAAAATTATATTATTTAAAAAATCGCTTTCCCTATAAAAAGCTCTACTATCACTTATTTGAAACTGAAACATTAAAATTATGTTAATTTTTTTATGTCAACGATATCGTTACTAGTGGGTATAATAAGTAAAAAGAGATACCTATATTACTTAGATCCATAGACATAGCTCAATTAGACTTTTTATAAGCACTTTTGATCACTTTAATACAAGAAAATTAATAATTATATATAAATAATAAGGTTAAAGCTAATACCCGATGACATAGTAACCTAATAAAACATATTTAATACAAACATACAAATAAAAAGTCGTTGAAGAAGCTATCGAATTACTAATAGGGACATGATAACCTCCGGTGTTTTAATAAACAACGCAACGTTATACGCCTTCGATAACAAATTAAAAGTAGTCGTGTTTACAAACTGTATTGGACAGATGTTTTACGTGTCATCTAATAATATTCCTGATAGCATCGCAGCTTTCCAGTACAAATATATAAACTTGCAGTTAGCTGGTATTATACGTTTGATAACTCGAAAGCTTTGAGAAAGTTAGTTTTTAATAAATTTATTAGATTTTACAGTTACATTTAATAAATTCATAAGGTCCACTTTCAAAAAAATAAATTTATGTTTTGAGTTTTATTGATGGCTTTTCTTTGAATACTGGCAATATTTTTTTAATAATTTTCAGCAAAGAAATGGTTCCCATACATAATGACATAGTTCTAAAGTTCAGCACGAAAATACAATTACATTCAAAAGAGATGAATTGTCACAAGATCAGATAGTGCATGGATAGGTTCGGTCGAGTCACACGGCCGTGAGTGCGGTCGTTCGCCATATTGGGTGTCGGGAATGTGTGCCGAACAGTTGCTAACACTGTCTTTAACCTAACTGAAAATGAATTAAGGAGAATGTACAATAGATATTGCTTTATATTTCGTTAAAAAATAAAGCTGAATAAATGTTTGCCAATAAAATTAAATATGCTTAGAAAGGTAAATATTATTTATATTGAACATATCGTACCTACAGTATTTAAACAATTATAATATGTATTAGTCAACTTTACTTAGACTTAGGCTTTAGCTAATATGTCAACATTTTAACTTAATATTTATATGAGTATTCAAAAATGGGTTTATTTGTGTGTTTATAACGTCTGTGAAATATATACAGTAGGTAGGTATATACAATTCAATTTTCCATTCATCCGATTTTAATTATTAAACTTAATGTTTTTTTTGTGTGCAACGTTTGGTTTGTGATTTAGTACTCTGAATGCAACAAGCATTAAAAGAAAAAAATTCAGAGTACATTCAGTAGACCTAAATAACGTCATAATATGTATTATGTATCATTGCTTACTCGGACGAAACCAGGGCACGTTGCGAGTTGTATGATAGAATTTTCACTCGTTTCCAAATTTTAATATGCAACTGTGCAGTGTAAAAGCCACTTAGCATTTGCGGTGTGATTAAACAAAATGCTTTTCCTTATTCAGAGATAAAGTCCAACTACGCGAACCTTTCTGACGCTTTCCTGAATTCTCAAGTAATAATTTAAATTTGGTGTTCTTTGAATATCTTTATGAAAAATTGAAATTAACATAATGGAATAATACTTTCTTAGATTTACGCGAATATTTGACATTTTAAATAAAACAAGTTTTTGAATGTTTTCGTTTTATTTAATGAACAATAATGGGCTTGTACTTACTGTTATTTTCTTAATGACATTATTAACAACCGTTTCATGACAAATTATTAGTGAGTTAGGCTTGTGTTGTGGTGTCCAAATGTGTGTTCTGGTTAAAAAAGGCGTCGCTTTGAATTGTTTATAACATTTAATGCTTTTATGAAACTGACGTGGTGTATACAAAAGTCATCGAAAGGAAGATAATGAAGATTTTATACCTTTTAAAAAATGACAAGTGTTTCTTATCTTACTATTCAATATGATTCAAATAAAACCTATAACGCGCCGATATTTTACTTTGGGGAAAGCTCGTTAATTAAAATTTTATAAAAACTTAATTGAGGTCATAAAAATAAAGTATGGCAGAGTAACATAAATAAATCAATGTACTAATCTCCCACAAAGGAGATCGTAAAAACCGATGTCAAACAAACCCTTGAGTTCTCCTTAGTTTTTATCGTCACGTCGTAACAACGTTTAGCCTGAATGCTTTAATGCGATTTGGCTGTTTTATTTTAAAAGTTGTAGGTACATATTTTATAAATTGCGTATATGTCTAAATAATCTAAATAGTTTTTAAATTCCTTGGTAATTTATATACTACTCTGAAACGTGAAGACAACTGCAATTTAGTGATGTTATCATTAATGTACTCTCATATAGGTGCATAGCTGTAATGGCTAATATTCCACAAGACGGTTTTGTATAAGAATATGTGAGCATACTATTGTCGTAAACGTATCTGATCGCCACAGGCTTTCAGTTAAATAAAGCTGGAATCTCGCTCATATCAACGATCCCATTTTTCCTTGAAAAATAGTCGACTTATAAAGTTGCATATTACACTAACTTAATATGTACTTAGCATTTAAAGTACATAGGTATTTTAAAATTATCTTATTAGAAAATTAAAATTATCATAATTAAATAGAGCAGGTACATTAAATGACGTATTATTGTCGATCTTTCATTTAACGGAAAAGTAAAAAGTGACGGTATAGAAGACCTTGATTTTTCTTTTATATCGTCAGACTACTAAATAAGGACATAGTATTAGTCTTATATAAGTTTCTAAGGCACAAATATGGTAAATAATACGAGTTTGCGCCGTTTCTTATGACGCGTGTGCATACATTTTTAATGTTGCCACTTTTATGTGTAGCGCGTGTACATAATGCAGTTAACATATGAATCACAATGTATGGTTTGGGTGTAAATGATATCATTAAAGAACGAAGCTCTAACTTAGTACCTAGTACCAGGCAGTAAATAATAATAACTCGAACTATATAGTTAGAAATTCTATTGGAAGTATTTAATATAATAGCTAAAGAAGTAACACTTATGCAGAAGTGCAAGTAGAATTAACCTTAAAATTTACCAATAAATCTACATCGAAATCATTAATTGCTATAAGATACTAATAAAAACTAGAACAATATATATATAAAGATAAAGAAGTATTAAAAACAAAATATCTTTTACAAGTTTTAAATCTTTACAATGGTTGCGAATAATTTATTTCAAACCTTTTAGTTATTAGAGCGAATTTTATCGATTCAGTCTCCTAATAATCTTTAAGTTAAATAAACTTAATTCACCCGAAAAATTTGTATTCAATAAAGTCGTTGTATGGAAATATACTAACGAATGTGTTTACAAAAGTTTGAATAAATAAGGTTTATTGATTTCATTAATATTCTCATCTCTTCGTCTCTCGTTCGTATAAGAGACAAAGAAGTGCACTTTTCAATAAGAGTCGGTCGTGTTGTTTTTATTCCTCTAATTTACTGTAAAAGCAGCGCCGCCATAAATAATTCAACACCAGAACTAAGCACGGACATCCATCGTTGTTCTTGCGATACCATTCAATGCCTCAGAACGCTATATGGGCAATTTTGATACAATGTTTTAGACTCTCCAACTTCATTTATTTTTGGAAAATCATAATTTACTTTGTTATACAAGCACATATTTATTTTTTGTATAGACTGCATATTTATTACCTACTCGATACATGCTTATGTATTATTAATAATACTTACAATGATTTCAAAGGTTTCCATCAATTAGGTTCAATGGCAATACAATTAAAAGATATCAAGATCGATTGTTACTTACTACTTTTATGCTAGGAAGGTATTTTATAATTATTATTATCAAAGTGTTTAGTACTTTTAAATGGTTTCTTTGAATGTAAAACTTTTTGCAAAAACCTATTTTTTGTTTTATTACGTTTTACGTTGTTTACGAACTCTCTTGTTGCTTAGAACTCGAACGAACTCTATCGTGTATTTCTATAAAAATATAAGACGCAATAGATTTTAATAAATGATTTTAATAGGTAGGTAAATATATCGTCATTATTTGATTACTATATCAGCAATTCTAAATGTCAATATTTTAAAAACACTTCACGTATCAATGCCTAATTTTGCATATTTAATGGCATATTAATTTTTATGATTTCGTGTTTAATCACTAAATACTGCTTTAGGCTTTAGAGGGACTTATAGTTGTATTTGGTAAAGTGTAAACCCGCGAATGGGTCGTGTGCTGGCAGTGATCCAGCTCAAACAAAGGATGGACTGTTAGCACTAATAGTGAATTTGATTCTATGTACTGTGATGCTTTAGTCTTAGCGCTTAAGTTTTAAAGGGTGTCTTCGGTTTCGAGAAACAATGCTTAAAATATTACCCCTTGTTAGAGTTATGCTTTCGAGTTTCGTGTATTGGTTACATTATTCTATTTACTACAAACTATTATTCATTTATTACAATACCCATTTTATTTATATTTCTATTTACCTGACTATGGGTTCTGTTAGAACCTATTTGTTAATTTGTTGTCAATACAATTTGTGTACAAATTTGTCACATCATTATTCAAGGCTGTGCTGTTGAAATCACAAAAAATCCAGACGTTTTGTTTACCCTATACATTTTTTTAAACCTGTTGTCATTTGCTTGCAATAAAACAAAAAGTTCTCAGTTCTTTACAACGTCGCAAGAGCACGGAGTAGAGACGTTATCAAGTGTAACTCGAGCCCGTGGCCCATAAATCCTCCAAAGTGGACTCGCTTACGCAACAAGTGCGATACGGGCAGATCTTTTTCACATCACTATGCATCAATCTGTTTTAAAAATTATTATATAATGATATATGTATTTGTATATGTGAAATACTTTTAATTTTGTTGAGTTTTTTTTGTATTACAAAGTATAGAAAATAAATTATATTATAGGAAATTTAAATAATAAAATTTGGCACGTATCTTACAGTTAATATAATATGGCTAGTATATAGTTTTCTAGATACTTAAGCGATTACATTATATTCTGTACATACACCATCATAATTTTATAGATCAATGAACAATAACTTAAATGAAATCTTGTCAATGAACCAGTTATGAAAGGTCCTGTTCCCCTCATATGGGCCCTATAGACCGTAACTTATGCTTTTGATTAGCGATCGGTCCGGGTTGCTCAGGGTTCCGTGACTCAGTTTTAGTTAGTAGTTCACTTCACTATCGTCGCGGCAACCAGTTTGTTTTGAATTTCGTCGGCAGACGGACGCACGCGCGTTGCTCCGTGCATCGAGCGCGCTTGGATATCGAATTATATAAACATTTATTGAACTTTTAATGTGGATTTTATGTGATAAGTGATAGTTTTGTGCTTCGGAAGAGGTCAACAGTGTCATCTTAATTTATTACGTATTTGGTACTTATAAAGCTCGAAGGGCTTCTCCTGTTTCAAGAGTCATAGAAGCATAACATGTTTGATTGCAGTTTGTTTTGTTGCTAAGATGTTCGTGTCATGGCTTATTACTTTAATATCGATTTAATAATGATAATTGTATACGAAATCTCTCGTTATACCTATTTATTTTTAAGGTTAAAATTACTTTAAAAACATCAATTTTTTTGATTAATTTAAGAATTTCTATAACTAACATTTTCTTATCAATAACACGTTGCCTTATTTTATTACTGAATACGAAATATGATTATGAACAAAGCAAAAAATATCGAATGCGACGTAGTTATTCCCATTTCGTGTTCGTAGACTATTAAGGGCAGGTATTTGCATCCCCTTTTTTCTTACGTTTGTGGGTCCTTTTTAGACCTTTCTTTGCGGGCAAGACTTATTCTTCTACCCCTTATTCTTTAACTTTCATTGTTAAAATCCCGGATATTTGTCATCTAACAAGACCAGTTCTACGTAATATTCTATTTATTTGTAGTTAACATAAATAATAATTTGTATAATTTAAATGTACTATTACCTCTAAATCGGCTTAACATTAAATTTATATTTTGATTTACCGACTAAGTTAGACCGACCTTTCTACATTTCTGTTTCTGGACTAATAGACAGCTAGTCTACTTTCACGTGTAAACTGATGCATATACACGTTTCCCTATAGTCAACACCTACAACTATTAGGGTGTCAAACAAATTAGCGCTACCATATTGGAGCCAAGCGATCGAAGCGCACAAACTCGCTAATTTACTAGAAACGAAAGACAAACATAAAAGTAAACATCAAAGGAGTCAGTTCATATGTAATTCTGGTTCTTTTAGTGTCAGCTGTTGAAAATATACCTATCCTTTTGATGTTTTATAGGTGATGATAGCATAACTGAGCGTAGCTTTTTATGACAGTATGTAGGTATCTCATGCCGAAAATTAAGCAAACTTAATTACCAGCTGCGAGATTAACCGGTATAAAACGTTTATTTGCTTTCTCGCGGCTACTTTCTTCGTTTTCTTCTAATGTTTATTGTATGTAGTATTATGTAGATTTAAATTAAATTTATCGTGTCAAAACATTTTTCGCACACTACGACTTTTAGATACTATCAAAGATTTTTGACCTTTTGTTGTGACTATTCAAAGAGGCGTCCTTCAAATCTTTTTATCTACTTCATATTACCCAACACTGGATGTCACTAAACCATAATATATGTGCTAGAATTATATTTCTATAATTAATTAACGAAAACAATACATATTAGGTACTTCATTTCTATGAGTATGTTCGATTTCGACATAAGAGCTCTCCATTCAAAGGTTCAATGATTCATTTAAATTTCCTAAAATTAATGTAAATATATAGAAGATATAGTACGCACCCAAATTAGGAAGGCAAATTAAGAAAAGATTAGGCTTATCAAGTTTTAAATATATGTGCATACGGGACTAGGTCAGATTACTTTTTAATAAACAGATTAAACCGAATCACGTTATCAATAACATCTTTTTCCCATTTGCGCTGTAAACGTTATTTTATTATACTTATTAATTTTGGGTTATTCCTATATTAAATTATATTTACATAATATATTTTATGTTAATGTTGTTTTGTAGTGATTACGGACCGACTGAAGTATGGTGTTACCCAGTTAAGTTCTTATCTGAGAGAATCTCAACTAATGTCTTCATTTAAAACTGCCAAGATGATAATTAGATAAACTCATTTTATTAAAAGTAATTAATTTCAATTTATATTGACTAACATCAAAAGAGGGAGGTACAGTAGGTACGTGATTTGATTTCCGCTATTGATATTCGTGAACCCGTTTTTCATTTATTTTTCTTGAATAATAAGAACTTTGCCGTAAACATTAAACATAAAAAATTGTTTTAAATACTTCAAAAGTTGAGTAAGAACTTTAAATTAATTTTACTATGAATCGGTACATTATTTTATAATGTTCGTCACAAATGTTGTATGTAAATTATTTTTATTAGTCTTAACTATACACTAGATTGCAACTGCTGCACGTGGCTGCTCCAGATGAATATCATGAATAAGTAGACTATGTAAATAGCCTACAATTTCATCATTTGGTTCTTGTTTGCTCACTCATTGTACAAATTACTCAAGTATATTATGTAGATACCTTATCAATTTACGTATGTTACCTGTAGAGCGTTGGTGTTATCTTTTATCAACAACATTAACTGGGTAACACTCCTTTTTGGCTATTACCATTATCATTGTCATTGTACATTACATTCTTAGGTTTAATTATCATTTATGCCTTATAATTTAAACATCGAATAAGTAAACTTAACTTTAACCTCTACTTTTTCGAAGTTGGTTAAATTTTATAAGGGTACTTTCGTATGAAATTTTTGATTTATACGAATGACAGGAACACTCAGTATAACATTTACTTGCAGTTAGAATACGCCATCTTCAATCAACCAAGCGCCTCTACAACGCTCTCAATTGAGGTTAATTCATACGGAGACGGAAAGATATGTAGCGCCCCTGCTTTATTTATTCGTTCAATAAGCTAAATGGCCTAGTGAATTCAGATAGCATTCATGAATGTTACAAATTTGCTTTGCAGTCTCCGTCTACACAATAGCTTCAAGGATTCTAAAAATTGTTATTATATTACCAATAAATATGTTGGGACACCAAACTACAACACCATCTAGTTCATTTATGGGCATTGTGTTATAGATACCAGATAGTTTATGTCCCCAGCTGGAGTCGCGTCGGCGAGCGTTGGCACTGCAAGTAGCGTTAGTATAAACTGAGCCAACGTGTCGTCAAATAAAACTGGTAGCAATCTCTTAATCTGTGAGATATCATTTTTATTGACTAGGTTTTACTGCTTTAACAGCTTCGAGGTATGGGACTTTTCTCATGAAACTACAATACCGTCATTTAATAAAACTTAGAAATAAAATAACTGACATGTATGTAAATGAGATTCATTGTTTAAGTCTATGTACATAAGTAAGTATATTTAGAAATGGTTTTGATAAATCAATACACATAATAAAATTCTGAGTCGAACTCTTTGTCGGTCTGTGACCGTATCAGTAGAAATCATTTGACAGATTTTGTTGAAATTTAGTATGATGATAGCAGGTTATCGGGGTCAATATAAGGAACTTTTTACTGCGGAAAAATATTTAATTCACGAGATTGAGTCGCTATTATAATAATCTTACTATATGTTCTTCTCTGACTCGAAAAACATATGAAAAGCATAAGTAATGACTGAAAACACACGCTTTTTCAAATGGATTGAATATAAGAAAAGATTTTTACCTCATTTCGAACGTTAGTATAGGACTTATACCACACATAACTAATATTTATTATTTGTTCTTGCCTTACTGCATGACAAATTTACTTAAGGGTTTGTAAGTTGTACAAGTTTTCAATTTATTTTTGAGGTTGAACAAACGATGTACCTAACAGTGAGCTTTACGAGCTACCTTTTAAGTTTGAACCCTTTTGGGTGCACACAGAAAATAGTGCGCTTGTTTACCGAACAAAGACAATGAACTCGTAAAAAGTGTATAAAATAACAACTTCAGTTTCTAGCGATTTCATAGCGGACACACGTACACGACACGTACGACAGTGGTAGCCCAGTGGTAACACGCTCGCTTGGATAATCGAGTGATGCGAGTTCAAATTCGGTTTTCGCACCTCTTGATATTTTCATGTCTGACTCATTTCTAACAAGATTACCACTTGACATACGGTGAAGTAAAACAACGTGAGGAAACCTGCATGTCTGAGAGAACCTAGCAAGTTTTCGAAAGACATGTGAAGTCCATCAGCCCGCACTAAGCCCGCGTGGTCCGGCCGATCCCCCTCGAAGGAAAGCCCGTGCTTCAGCAGTGGGACGTGAAAACTGAGTAAAAGTACACGGTACAGTCCGTACCACGAAAGATGAGACTTGACGAGCGTTCTATCTGAAACGTTAGTAAATGACAGAACTGCTTACATTTACAAGCAGTTACATAAAAAGCTAAATGTTATTTTGGTTTGTTTAAAAATTCATTAAAGTAAACCATATTATTAGTATAGTATGTATTATTACATTTATAAATTATATTCCTAATTTTTGCCTACTAGGTACCTACTTTATATGACTGATATACTGATGAAATAATTAAATTATTTAATACGTAAGTAGATATCAAATCTACAATTACTTCGAAATTCAAATTCATCAATCATGTAGGTAAGTAGGTATTCTCGAAATGAATGCCATTCTGAATAGTTGGCTTTAACATTATTAAGTAGTAAAGATTAATACAATATGCATATTTACATATTCACTTATTATTTGCCAATAGATCTAAGTAAAAACGTTATATGATATAGGAAATACAAAAACGTTTCCTTTGATGATTTCTATGAAACGTACAAGCGTAATAAATCGCATCCTTAACACAATAATAACGCATTATTGCACTTGTAAAAAACCAGAAAATCTTATAATAACCTAAACATTATCAACACTACTTTCTAGTCTCACGTTGAAAATATAAAACACCTTGCGTGCAGTAGGTAAAGTACGAAATGTATAATTTTTGAAACAGCATTTTGCCTAATTTTCTCATGTTCGTGGTCGCTCTTGTTGCGTAATGAGATTACGTTCATAATTCTAGATAGTCGTGATTTAGTTCTAATTGTACCTAATTAGTAGTGTTGTCATTTGTGGTTCTTAAACTTTGAAAACCTCCTTAGTATTTAAAATACGTTATATTTATAACTTCCTATGTTAAAATACATTTACACCAGTCTTATTTATTGACCATTACTAACGTATTAATAAACGTTGTTCTGACAATCACTTTCTGCTATTTAAAGCAATCAAATCTTAGTTTCAACGTCCGTTATACTTCTAATAGATATTTTATGACGATCTATTATTAGAATGAATACAGTCTAGCAGTCTGTTTAAAGCAATACTACTTCAGTAAATTAGAATATATTCAAGAATTTGTTGAAGTTCTTATAATTTTGTAGTACGTTTGAAATTCTGCACTTTATTTATTTCTCTTTAAAAGAATTGTGCCTACTATTAAATGTTTACATAAATTATATTTATCAATTTAAACTTATATCATAAATTGCTGACATTTAAAAAAGTGTAAATAAAAGAATAAATCTTTATGGCCACAATAGTTTAAGGCAATACTGGAGAGAAAAATAACGTTTAAATAAATGTTTAATCAAAAATACTTTAGTTTCATTGGAATAGCCTTAACTATACAATATTGTAAATTACAAATATAGAAAGGAGAAATTATACTCAAACTTATAAGATCATAGAAAATGAATTTGGTGAACTTCTTATAACTTAGTAAAGATGATCGTAAGAATACATTGAATATCAAAAGAATTTAATACAAGACATTCATACATATATTATCATAAACAATAGCCTCATCAAGTTAAGGGCCTATTGTATCCGAGTGACTTCGATTTCAGTGACATAATACATTTTTTATAACTGAAATTGCTCTTTAAATCTCTCATCGGAAGAAAAGCTGTTAAGAATTATATTAATACATGTCGAATTTGCATGTAAATAACAGTAATAAGTGGTAACCTATAATTTTCTTAATCGCCATATCTTAATGTAGGAGACGATCACGTTGAAGAGTTATCAATGAATTCATAATACACGAAAACCCGTTTTACAATTGCGTCATTTAACCGTCTACGTTGACCTTGACAGGAAACTTTATTTTACTACAACCAGTCAAAATTTATGTCTTCCACTTTATATTCTCTGTAACTGCCATTCCGTATGCTTAAGTATGCAAATAACATAAACTTAAATTTTACATTCCATGGGACACATGTTAACATACAAGAAATACCAATTATTTTGGTGACATTTAAATATTTTAAACAATTGCTTATAAGAAGAAGTAAAATACCTAAAATTATAAGTTTAGTTAGAGGTTTTCCAAATGAGCTCAAATTAACAACACGCAAGTTCTGAGAACATCCTCACATGATGGTCCCAACTGGTTTGAAGTAAACAGACGATGTAGGTACGAACATCCGTAAGTAGTTTATCCATTATCCCATACAAAGCGTAGTACGGAAGGAAGCTCTACAAAAGATCACGTGGTATCTAGCCGGAAAGTGCCAAGTAGTTCATCCACTTAACTAAGATAAGCCGGCATCAGAGTCAGGTTACAGTAAGCATAATTAGAATTTTGCTTTTGAACTGTTTGTTCTGTGAGGTGGTCTTGACTGAATCGGCTTAAAATTGTAGATAACAAGAAAACGCGTGACACGCTTCCGTTCGCTGTCTAAAACAATCTTAGAACTATTTTATCTGACTAATATGTTATGATATAAGTGATAACGAACATGATACTTACAAATCTTATTGCTTTTTAACTCTGAATATATTTTTTAATTCCCAAATTAGTCATTACTATTTAATAATCATTAACGGTACTTTTTTCTAAGTTTTCTATACGTAAAACATTTTTTTACATATTTCAGTGTTAAATAAATGTAAATATATGTAGCTTAACATTTTATTTTGCATTCTGCAAAATTCGTTACAGCAGATTAGTTGACTGATTAGCATGACAATAGGGAATGGATGTCAGAGGTTACGGCGATGCCCTTAAAACCCATTGCTTGGTACATAACATATCGCTCACTGGCAGACAATGCCCAACCCACACAGTATTAGTTTGTTTATGACCGATGTCTAGATTATTTGTTCATTCTTATGTCCCAACGTAGTTAGAGGATAGAGTAGTTCATTTCATTATATCAGCACATCTTTATTGTTCTCGGGAACAAAGTAAATATGTTTCTATTTAGAACTATATAAATGAAACTTAGTGTTAGAATAATGTTTTTATTTTATTTTAGTTATTCTTTTTAATTTAGCCTTATTTATTTGAATTTGTGTTCAGCCCTTACCACCACTAGGCACGGGCCTCCCTTCAATGCAAGGGAGGGTCAGGCCATAGTGTACCACACTGGTCAACTGCGTTGACTTTACGTTTTCCGAAAACTTGCTAGTTTCCCTAAGCAGATATGCAGATTGTTTCACGATGTTATCCTTCGCCACAAGAAAATTGGTAATCATGATAGATATGATTCGCACATGAAAATATCAGAGGTGTGAGACCCGGACTTGAACTCGCTTCACTCGGTTATCCAAGTGATTTTGCTGTAGTTTGTAACAGTTTAGCTGGGCCGTTGCCCCGTCAATGTGGATAGAATGTATATGTTAATATAAAACACTACTGGATCATTTTAATATGTAACAAAGAAATTCTTAATTTTATTCAGACTTTCTAAACAACTTTTGCTATGAAAGTAAAACATTTGAAAGTTGCAAATGTAAAGGTTTTAAAAGGTCTTTTTTTAACTAGAAACGTGCTTATGAGCCTAACTTTTTGACCGCTTTTTAAAAATTGAAAATTTAAACAGATGACGCCTTCGTATCGAATGTCTAACCGTGTTCGCCGCAACGGCCATGTGCTCAACAGATGCGCTCCTTGAAACTACTAAATTGTTCCACTTTAATTCCCCGCTATGTTTCATACATTCAGTCCTTCAGTTTTTTAATTATTTTCATATAAGTATGTACTTCTTTGCTTAGCCATCATAATCAAAGTACATGTAATATTATTTTTGCCATGTTATCTATAGTTTATATAAATAGTTGAATTTTGTTTGTCTGCCTGTCCGCATCATGAGAAACTCACTGAGCATATTTTGATGAAAAGTATGATGGTAGCTCGTTAACCGGGTCAAAAAGGATACATTTTACCGCTGGAAAACATCTGACGACAAATTGATATAATATGAACTTTGTCACATATCCAAACTAAACTGTTATTTCGAGAGATTTATATAGAAACGTATGTTTACGACCTTATTCTCTTATCTTTATTATTTGATTGAATGTGTCCTTGTTAATTTAAATGTATTTTTTCTCTTCACGTGTGCAAGAGTGGTCATTTAGTTTTCCTTATAACTAAAGGTCGTTTGTAGTGATTTCTTAGATCATCATCACCCTTTTTGCGTGCTACTTCGATTATTGTGATGTAAATCGCACATCAGTGGAATATTTCCTACATACCATACATAATAAATAAATATTTAAATTAAACGATTGGAAGGTTTGTCTTGTACCTTTGAAACCTGTTTCGGTACTTTCTATCGTAACATAAAAAATACATATAAACGATGATGCTGCGAATCTTGCCAGTAAAGCCAAAATGCGTCTTATGCAACTTTCTGATTTCAAATGTGTATAAAGTTAAAGCTAAGAAATGTATGATATCGAATAACATCAAGATAATCTTTTATCGACTTTCTTTTCTTAGATGGCTTACCTAATAGGTACCAAATTATTACTTACGTGTAAGTATCCAGTCGCTAAACGTAAATATCTAATGTGTAGTGAGAATACGTACGTAAATATTATAAATGAAACTATCTTTTCGGATTTTAGACCATGATTGCTGTAAAGCATTCGAAACGTCGTGAACCAAAAATCAAAGTAAATACGCGACATAATCCAAAAAGATAGTTTCAATTATAATATCAAATATTCCCGTAACCTAAGTAAGTATTACTTACGTAAATAGTCAGAATATGATATATGCATGTCACAAAGTTATCATGTTTTAAAGATCGCCTGTCAAAGTTCAAAGATTTAGAATTTTAAAAGCCGTTCCACTGATAAATAATTATTATTCGTTTTATTTCTAGATATTTAAAATGTTAATAATACCGGCATACTAAATATTATATACCCATAAATAAACTTGATATTTTTTTTGTAATATAGAGTCGGTCACACTTTAACATTCTATGAATACATAATGTTTTATGATAAATTATTATTATAATTAAGTACTATTGATATGACTTGATTTACTTCACTAATATTATGCGATAAAAGGAATATAATATAATATTTTTGGCTTAAATATTAATTACGGTGGGATTTAAATAATGTATTTTTGACAAATAAAAGTGTATATTTCGAAAAATACATTTTGTTATAATATTTTAAAATAAATGACTTCATTAAATCTATATTATTAACAAATGCAATATGTTAATAGCCCACATATTTCTATTGTAAACAATCGAATCCTATACGATGTAGCGCAAGAACAATAACCGTTATGGTATGATCGCTTGACAAAGACGCTTTATGTAGAGCAATTTGAGAACTATTTGTATAGTACTTTATGAGATTTAGACTAGTACTTGACATAAGAATATGCTCTTTTAAATTTCTCACTTATTTATTATTTGAAAAATCTATAGAACAATTAAAAATTTATAGATAAAAAAAATCTATGAATCTATCTAAATAATCTATTAACATGTTAAGTTTGCTTTTCTATGTACTCGTTAAGTAGCGTGTATAGAATAATTAAGTCGTTACGTAAATATACCTATTTGAAATTGAAATTATTTGCAAACAACATTATAAAGATAAATCCTATAAATCGTATGTTATCAGCAGCACTTAGCATAATGTTCTGTAAAATTAGTTTCATTGGCAATACTATCAGTTCTGGTTATTATTTATTTACTTAGAAAGCAAGTACGAAATGTTACGAAATGACCGTGAAATGAGAATAAAACTCCCTGTTACTCTACATCCCGTAAAATAACATAATATCGAGATTGAAATATAGAGTACATTTCAAAGTCAACCTTATTACGTTGGTTTTAAAATAATTTCCATAGCATTTCTTTGTTGGTACGCGTTGTACAGGTCGTTGCTCGGGAGCAAAAAGGCGTACGCTACCATTAGGAGAAACGAGATGGGTATACAAATATTTATCTTTCTCTCTCACTCACAGCCCTATAGCTACGTTTACATCGTTATAGAATTGTTACTACGAAGGACCAATAATAAACTAAAATTTGAAATAATAATATGTCACTTAAAATCAGTGTTTAAACAATAACAAATGGCCAAATAAAGCTCCCCATCTAATGATAATATCATTCAAAAGCCCTTAGACTAAATTAAATGACAACTATTACATATACTTAAATCCTTTAAGATCTGCCTATGATTTTAGTCCCCTTTTCAAAGGGAAACAGTATTTGACCCCGCATAATTTATTAGTTAACCCGTATGATAATACTATACAACGTATTGAATGTCGTATAAAATAGGATCAAATTTTTCAATCGTGTACGTATAGGGAACTGATATGACAATTTTCTTTGGGAATAATAACTAATAATTATTTTAAAACATGCTTATTTATAGGTTAGGAAATATACTATATTTCAAACTGCTATAAAGCAAATTAATGCAGAAAAGGAATGACAGACGAAATTAGTTGCAGTTCTTGAACCTAGCTGTACGAGCGTACACGCCGCTTAATTGTTTGTTACTTAAAATAGTACTTCTAAACTTATACATAAGTAATGTATACATTCACATTGTGCATACCGAATCAACTATTGTTATTTCTCTTACAAATGAATAATTCAACTGGCGTAATTCCCAAGCTTAAAGCTTATTTATCACTGATGATTCATATTTCTATTGAAAAATATTTAAAGAATAACACGCCGCTTACTAACTTTCATTATCTTTAATTGCCATGAAAGCTTTAGTAAAAGTTCATTACTTTAAATATTCACATTTTTTTACACTTTGTCAGTCTTACGAATATGTCATTACTAAACTGGTTTACGTGTATTTTTTTACTAATTATGGTTCAAATGTAAATGGAGTGAAAACACGAAACCCTTCTATCATATTTGTAAGATGTTCTCTAAATTTCAGTACTTTAATATAAAACTTCTAAAAATGAAAAATATACCTTATCAAAATACCGCCCTAAAAGCACTCTTACTTTATTTTTATTCGATCGGTTAAACCATACGTCAAAATAATAAAAGATAAACACGGACACCTATAAGCCTTGATTTCGAAACTAGAAGTAAGACGGTAATTTAAGTAGTATTTAACGGGTTAGAGTGTTAATAAAAGTAAATTGTAGTAGGTAACATGAGAAACAAAATGACTCATGTTTACCAAAATGTACAAAACAACGTCGTTGTGGTTATGATTGTTGTCTTAGGGTAGCAATGTCGTTACTATATCGTGTAAATAAAATAAACGTCACTTTTATGGGGTCATAACATAACTTGTGCTTCATTAGTCAAATTACATTTTTGAATTAATTAACTGAATAAGATTTGTTAGGATTTATAAACACATGATTTTTTTCTTGTTTTTCAATGTTAAAGTAGAAGTATATAAGGATTTTAGTAAATGAGTATTAAATGTTTGCTGAAATTCGTAATATATAAATCTAAATTTAATTTATTACGTTAATAATAATTATTAGACAAAATTCCTTATATTTACACAAAGGCCTAGTTTCTCTTTATTGCCACGGACAAATTCCCATTTCAGGTGTCCATGACATTTACATTTACAATAAATTTAAAATGAAGTTTAGTTTAACCATTGGTACTTTCATGTCTTATAAGTTATAACATTGATTTAGAAAACTAATTCTCCTATTTCTGAAAACAGTTTGAATAAAATAAGATTTGTATGGTATAATTTATATGACAATCCTACTATATATTAAATGATGTATTATTGTACATAAACTCATAAATAGAAAGCAACATATTGAAAATATTAATGGACTTCTCTCTACAAGTCCTGAACCCTTCACTGTAAAAATAAATTTATAGTAGTTTTCTATTATAGTCCCAGTGGTTATTATAAGTACTTGAAATGAATGGAGTGTGTTGCATTCGTTGATCTTTTACAGTTAAAAATAACTGTCTTTAAGTACCTTTATATTTAGATATGATAGTATGTAGTGTACGTTAATGTGAATTAAATAAATATAAACATAATACATATATTATAAACATACTATATAATAGGCCATGACTCAATAAAATCAATAGATTTGATTGAATGTGAGCTTTTAGAAGTACCAAATATATTAAATTAATTGATTAAATGCAGGATAAAAACGATATGTGATGAAATGAAAATATATGTGTAATATCTTCATAGATAGTGCAATAAATTAAAAGCAATGTATATGTAAGTGGTGCATGCAATATGGCGGTAACTACATCGCAAACAACATACTATGGATCTCCAATCCATGACGGATTTGCAACTATCCGTGCCCCCAGAAGTCGAATAAAAATAAGGAATCTAGTTGAACCAAATACTACTGCTAATCTACCTCAAAGGCATTCGGAATATTTTACATTAAATAGAACAATCAAGAATAATTTCTTAGAGAGCAGTTGCGGTGTTCAGTATGCAACTGGCGAACCACCTCCAAATATATACGTGAATAGACCTTCGAGAATCAGCTTTACTGACTCTATTTATGCCAAAGTAACACCGCCACATTCAAAAAGCACCTCTCCAGTAAAGTCTACTAATGGGCGACAAGAAACTCATTACGATTCAATACATACAAAACCTCGCAGGCGTTTGAAAAGCTTAGAGATGCCAAAAGAGACAGAAACCATAAGAGATGAGAAAATAAGTACCTCAAGTCTAACTAACGGCGAGCGTTATTCGCATGACATGTATGTAATGAACCAAGACGTCGAGCAACATTCCGTACGCACAAATACTACGGGATCCTCTGTCGACTACCGAAAGAGAAATAGCGATCGAGATAACTGTTCCGAATCTTCTTCATATCTCACCGACAACGACCGCCCCATATCTAGTTACAGTGACAATTCTACAATACCATCTACTGACACGGAGGACGTATTAAAAGAATTACCGAATAAATCTAGATTTCATAAATCTCCACAAAAGTTTGCTACACTTAATATGAGAAGACCTAAATTTATAGATCTCAAAAGCCCGAGTATAAACGAGAATCCGTTTTATGGAAGTCTGCAACGAAACAAAATTGGGTATCATTCCGAACCAAATACCCCTTTGGGCGGTGATAGCAATGGTTTGAATGATACAAGTGGCATTCCAAGTGAAGTGCAACAGATTCCGCGCATGCCATTACAAAATAACCGAAATGGTTTCAAGAGATCATTGAGTGAAACAAACGGTTTCTCGAAACGGCTTAGCTACAGACATTCCTTTAGCGTAGACTATAAGCCGCAAACTCTTAGTAAGAAACCACATAAATGCTGTGAATGTGTAACTGGTATACCAGCTGATGACGAACGTGATCCTTCACCTTCATCAAGAACATTGGGCACGTTATATGAATCTCAAGATCCTAAAGTTGGATGTCAAACAATTTTAAGGTCTAAACCTCCTGTGCCATGGTGGGAACTCGCCATCAAAAAGTCACGATACAAAAGTTGTCCTATCCTCGAAGAGGTACGTATTTTTGACAAATTTTATATATTTTTTTTCTATACCTTTAAAAAAAACGTTATTTAGAACAACATTAAGGTCGTACAATAATTTGACGGGTGGTGTCTCTAGTTAATACAACCATTATTAGGCGTAATAAGTAGTTAATTGATTTCCGCTAGAAAAAAATATAATGGAATCGGCTATCGACGGTAGCTTGTAACAACTGCTATACTATATGTACTAATCAAAAACTGTAAAATATTAGTAGACATTTTTTTTAAATTATATTGTTACAATGAATTAATATGTATTCGAGTAAACCGCTTAAAAGTCAATCAAAATAACCGTTAATCTAAATATTCGTAATTTTTGTCTGCTTATCATGAAAATTTATGATTGCTTGAAAACCTAAATAAAGCATTAGTCTTGTACCTCTAAGATTTCCAAATGCGAAGTATTTGAAGAAGTGAAGGTTTATGTATCTTCTTGATATGGAAACAACACGGCACCGCGCCAGAAAGAATCTAAATATTTTTCAAACTGTGGCTCTCCATCCCTTATTTGTATATCGCAGCGGATAGCCTAATTTAATAAAAATGAATTATTATTTATATATTATAGACATACATATACGAAATCACTTGTTTGCTTATAAACTTATGCTCTAAGTAGGTACTTCGAATAAATTAGTACAAGTGAAATCATTTCCGAGTGCCATAATTTTCGGCTTATTTAAAAGTTAATTGATTTTTAATTGCTTTAAAATTAGTTTGCATGTTAACACGTCATTTTTTGCTTAGGAATGTGTGTAATTATAATATTGTTTTTTTTTTGGCTGTCTATTATTTAAAAGCTTCCGGGCATAGAAAGATCAGAACGGTTGCTCATTTGTTTGTTCTTAATAAGCATACAGTAGCCAAATAATGTGATGATCTATATAAACTTCGTTCGTTTCGTCGTTTTTATCGTTTTTATATACTGTGGATAAGTTATTCTAGATTTACTTAAAAGAGATGACACATATTTAAAATAACTAAGACTTTATTTTAATTTTTAACATTAGGGTTTGCCTTCATATGAAAATGAGCTCCTCTTTCACTTTGCGGTCCATCTCTGCGACTTAAAATTTATAAACCATTTTTAAGTACTTATCGGTATCTGATTGCCCTGAAATTTGGAATGCCTGTTGAAATCAATAGATACGTGATAGAGCTCATCTAGTGACCACACGAACTCTACAAAAAAATTCGTTTATTAAAAAGTTTTTAGTAATAATTAAGTTCATTTTCACATATAAACTGTTTACACCCACTTACGTATTATGTTAGTTTATTCCCACTATCAATGAATTAAGATCACTTTCGAAATTATAATTTTAAAAGACAGGTGCATGCCATATATTAAGTTGAACTGAGATTTTAAACGGTGGTTATATATTAAAAACCTTACAAGTTCGACAAAAAACTGCTACCTGACTCCCATAGTAGTCCGTATCTCGGACAGGTGACTTTAATCTTGATTTGGAAACACATTACATTTCTTTATTATAAAATATAGTTTCTCACGGTAATAAGAGCGATAAATATAAAACGTGAAGAAGAAATGCAACACAGATGTTTCAATAAATGTGATTTAAAATTATTTAATACTATACACATTTATTCTTGCTAAATTATAAAACATAACAATTTATACGTAAATTTATGATTCATTAAATTTTTGTTTTACATTCTGTTTTAATACATTTTTAGGAAATCCTTTCCTATAAAGATACAAAAGCGAAATGGAACCAACACTTTTAGCATTTCTCTTATCCGATAAATAGATACTCATAGAATCATTTTTCTCAAAGACAGAATATAGTTAGGCTTGAGATAGTTTATTGAATGTAGGCAGCTCAATACTGAGATGGATCTAATGGGTAGGATTTCGTACAAATGTATAAATTAAGTGTGGAAATCGTAACATACATATTATCTCACTTAGAGGTTTTTGTAGCTTTGGGTTGACTACCTGTCGCCTTTTTACATGACACTTTATAGTGAACCAAATACGAGATATCCACTGCTTAAACAAACGTTAAGTTCTATAATATTGTCCAGTCTCACCCGGTATTACTACGACACACTTTCCTTACATAGCCGCGTCCGCCTAAACCGTCTCTTATATTTGTTTTATGGGGATATTACAGTCCTGCAACAGTTAGTGGTCCATCTACGTGCACTATAGTCTATAGAATTTCAAGTTATGGCGTAGGTAGCCATAAATTAGAATTACGATAACATGAAACACGGTTGTAATGCTTTGTGATATATTGAGGTGTAATTTATATTTAGTGTTATTATATTTTATTGAAGTAGGTATATTAATAAGGATTTTTATATGATTCATTCTACATTTATGTCATTAATCATAATATTCATAATCATGTTACTTGTAGGAGGTGCGTGCATCTTTACTAATATTATTTCATGTTTGTTTATCCTTTTTTGCTTCTGCAATAGCAATAGATAAATTAGATTTTTTTGTAGACAGGTAGATTTGAAAAGGAAGCATCAATAGTATAGGTGTTTATCTTAAATTTTTTAAATAGCAAAAAGGCGGTAACTATGTATATCCATTTTAGGATATTTTTATAATTAGGAATTAAACATTAAGCTTCTAGGAGTATTTTGATTTTAAAGTGATTAAAATACATAGTTCAATTGCAGACCTCGAATGTACTTTTATTTATATATCAACATGCGTTCGAAACAATGTAACTGAAAAAAAAGTGAGCAGTTGAACAAATATTTTTTTTTGTTATTAATGTTACAGCTACTATCATTGTGACGCTGTCGAGTCGGTTTCATATGTGCGATTTATTAAAGTACACCGAGTATTTCTTATAAAGACGTACGAAGTTCAATATCGTAGTGACACAAACATAATATATATTACCAACTTTTTAGTATTTTAACATAATTTTTGAATTAGGTCACTTTAATTCTAAAGGTGTGATATATTAAAAAGTTACTTATGCAGACTGTTTCAGCAACATCTATGCTTTGGGCAAACTATTGTACTGCAAACTAACAAACTATTTTATAAAAAACCAATTTTTTTCTGAGCCGCTCGGTATGGTACCTCGCGAAACTAACGCCCGTCGTAGTCGTAGCGTGATATAATATAGCCTTCCTCGATAAACGGACTATCCAACACAAAAAGAATTTTTCAATTCGGACCAGTAGTTTCTGAGATTAGCGCGTTCAAACAAACAAACCAACTCTTCAGCTTTATAATATTACTATAGATGTTGGTCGATTGAAAATATAATACTTGTGACTAAAACTGGAAACATGGAAAATAACTAAATACATATCAGTAATTGCTTTATGAAAAGTTTAAATTATACCGTCAAGGAACGTCAAGTGGCAGCTTTTATTAAAATAATCAGTTGTTTTGTTATGTTATGTAATAAAATAAAATAGATAAGATCTTAATTATCTTAGTGTAGAAATGAATGCGGCATTTAACTTTAACTAGGTAAAGCGATAAAGAGATCCTGGTTATTTATTTATTTAAATATCTTCACGGAAATTCTATTTCATATTAACTTCTGGTACTCTATACGGTTAGCGCATAATAACTACCTTACATTGAACGTGTCTACATCTAACAGTACCTATGTATGATATTTATTTCATGGCATTGTTAGATACCTAGATATTATTGATATATTTTAATATTGTAAAATCTTCTATTAAGGTAATATAAATTATATAAACATATTAAAATATTGTTACAATTATTTTTTCATTAGAAGCGTTTAGAACTTTGCTGTTTCGGACACAAGTCTGGACTTACCAATTCTTTATATTTTCATTTGGAATCCTAAAATTTATTTATAACATCAGGTTTCCGCTAGTGAAAGTCTCGTCTTTTGTACAGACGTTACAGAGATTAGCGGGAACAATCAGACAGCCAGACAAAATTGTTTAAAAATGTGTATTTTAAATACCATACATAATTACAAATGCATTTAGTAAAAAAGCTGTAATGTTGATAATAGACACTTATTAATAAATAGTACCTACTTAGTAATACACGTGTATTACGTAGTAACGTGTAAATACATTAAAAGATAAAGATTAAGAAGTTCAGTGCCTTTTTTTCCACCCCATTGTTTGTTGGTAACTCTTCACGAGAATTAGTGTTATTAATTAATAAATACAATCAGTTCTTTATGTATAGGTATATTCTATTCACTCTGTTTTCCACAATTTTCAATATTGATTATACACAACCCCCATACACAATAACTGTAGGTATAAACCTACTACGAACGTTTGCTTTTATAGTAAATATGAATTAATGGAATTTAAATATAATCTATGTAATGTTACGAGCACGTGTTGCGTGTCCATAAAGGTAACACTAGGGCGTTGTACTCCGTTTTAATGTATTAGTTAATTGTTTCGCCTCCTTACAAATTACATTTCTTGTTTTCCCTCACTTAAGTGCATATTGCGTACGTTCGTTCGTGAGTAATTAAATTTGAATGCGTTATATATTATCTAATATTGGATTGAAGGATATTATTTGCAGTATAAATGACTGAAATTTAAATTAATGTTAATTATCTATATTCCCTAGAAAAATTGTGCTTCTAACCTATGTACTCGTATGTAGGTGTAAATTTTTTCTTACACTGGATCTAGATTTTTGTCAAAATCTATAAATTTTGGTTTAACTACAACGACAACTGCCTTATAAAAGTTCGGACTAGCATTTTGTATTTAATAGTGGAAAATATTATTTGCTACTTCGAATTAAACTAATCAAGCCAGCAAGTTATGATGCGCGGGTGGCACAGCTGCTGATGATATAGGTAATTATCCTACACCTGCTTTGCAACCTGTGCGGTTTATTGTCACCCTGCATAGTTACGCTTAATGGAGAAACTAAATGGCCTTATACAAGCGAAAAACGCATTTTTTTATATTCTCAAACTTCAAGAACAAATGTATGCTAGAAAAACTTAAAGGCTTACACCACTTTTTATATGTCTATTTTAGTACACATCTCAAAAGTATAATTATGACTTAGGCAGTTTAATTGTCTTTAAATAAGATGAAAGCACCTGCCAAATAATAACGGAATATTTTTTATTTCGTATGTATACGTACAGGTGATCACATGGTCAGTTTTTACTTTGATGGCACGCGCATATGCAAGAGATCTATCAATGAAGTGGACAACGTAATTGGCGAAGCAGCAGGTGAAATAGCCTAATAAGAAAATAGTTGTATTTTTAAATAAGTTTAACATTCAGAGCGGTCATTACATATAATAAATTTTATTTACGTTTATAGGTTTTTGTAAGTGCAGCCGCTGGTTGAATGTTTAAGCCGGTAGTACAGGCAATTAATATTTTTCTTGTATACATATGTTCGAAGTATACTTTATCATTGGTTTACGACTCAATCCATCGATAGATGATTAGATATTATTGCTATAATCAGTATGTACAGTTACGCTGTGAGCCCTCTGGCGTAGGAAACATTGACCTCAGCCTTGAATAAGTACAAAGTATCGACCAAGTAATGAATAGTAAAATTATTTACGTATTTTCCAGGAAAGGTATCATTAATATGTATTAACCCGGGACTTAGGGAACACTCGCGGACACGTCAGTTAATACAATGATAGGGATCGTGGTCGTTGCCCTTTTTAATTTAGCAGAGTAGTCCTGTGACGTAGCAAACAGGGGGTCCCCTGTCCAGCTGCACCCCTGTCGGTAATCGGACTGCTATTTACTTTCATGACTCACTTTTATAGTAAGGTGTATAATGCAAAGTGTTTTATTTTGCTTATTGTTCGTTAATTAAATTAAACAACAAATAGATTAATAACTTCTTGTTCATAATATTGTTTCATAATTAAAACCTTTTGTACTTATTACAATAATGCTAAGCGAAACTCGTAGCTTTTCTCTGGTCGTCTCTAGGAACGCTTTAACGGTTATTATAGAATAGACAAACTAATATATTATTTATTACGTATTATACATAGGTATGAGTTATTGTAGGTAATACAGCTCAACATAACGTGTTTTCCCGTAGGAGTGTGATAATCTCTAGTGGTAAATTGTAGCCTTCGTCGCACTCCGACATATTCTCCTCCTTCTATCACAATTCACACCAATCCTTTATTCTGTTTGACGTGAAAAGGAAAAAAAGAACTAACAAACACACTTTCACATTTGTTAAGGGCCTCTTTCTGCCCTTTGCTTTACTCATGGCGAATTAAACTAGATTGCTAAATATTAAGTTGTGGTATGTTATTCAAAGCTTGATGATCATATTCAAATCGAATTTGCTTTATTGCATACTTAAAACTTGAACAAAAATGGATTAATATTAAAAATAGTTACACAATAAGCTATATTCGATGATTGTTACTAAAGGTACCTTCCAGTGAAGTAGTAATAGAATCTTGTGAAGTAATGATGAGTTAAAATTAAAATCTTTTTGCTCCTGACACATCCTCCCACATGTTGTGTCCTGATGTATTAATTAAGCTAGACAGATTCATAGTCGTCCGATGAAGTCATATTTAAAATTAAAATGGTACTTATGTTACATCATAATTATATCGATGGGAAGCTCATGTTTACGGTCGTATTTGACAGGTTATTACGTTGTTATCGCATCTCCGTAGAACCAGTTTCTTATACACTAGAGGCGATTTAAATAATTATCGGCTCTGGATGTTACCGCTATCCAAAAAAACTCGACAATTTGGAAACGTTATCTATTTGTGGTCGTCTCTAATTTCTAAACTTGAATCTAGCATTCAAACTGGCTTAAAAAGGAAGTGATCTGTGATTGATCGATAAACAAAGCATTCGATTTATGCTCTTATAGCTACGCATTTAAAACTATAAAACACCTAATGCAGTATTCATTACATCTAAAGAAACAACTATTGTGTAGTAAAATAAAGTGCTTGTACTATTCTAGCTTTAGAAAAACTCCGGGAAATGTTATAAAAATCTCTAAGTTATACATAAAAGCTCTAAGCAAAGTAGTGAATGCTCTGTTAAAAATAAAAAGTTAAACAAAAAATATAACACACATGATATAACGACGGAAGAGCCCGATTTTTTACATTTGTTCCTGCATCGCAGTCATCACTATATATTTTTTTAATATTTGTATTTTCAACCCAGAAGTCCTCGTGCTATGTAAAAATTTGACCCAATGAGATTCACCAGACGCAGTTTAAAATAAACTCAGAGTTTTGGCAAACAATTTATCTTTTTTACAATTTGAATACAAACATGACTTTTTCTGGTATATGTCAATACAGATATGTATGTAACATTGTTTTATACATTTTTTACCACAAATTTCTTTTGTTCCAGGCACATGTGGTCTCGGCCTTCGAGCAGAGCCTCTCGAACATGACACAGAGGTTACAGCAGCTAACAGCCACAGCAGAGCGAAAGGTACAACCTCCTTTCCATTCTAGTTATTCTAATATTCCTGATCTTACCTTACACGCGTTGGCATTGTAAGACTAGGGAAACGTGATTTATGCGCAATAAACATTCTCAGTAACAGGATCGGTGACATATTGACCCTTATAACAATGCGTCATATATTTTGTAAATTAAATGATGCAAGTTTACGACTTCTTGATAGTTCTCTAACCGAAACACAATACAAGTCGTTAATCGGTTATCTGCAGAAAGCTTCGCAAATGATCATCATGCTCCAATTATATTTGACAAGGGAGATCTTGTGGAGAAAATTTGTATCAATATGGAACAGCTTAAATGGTTGTTCAACTTTACTGCCTATATCAAGACGAACTGAATCAGTTTCTAGATAAGCGGAACTTGTTCTTGAAGGTTGCACTCTCGAATCGAACAATAAAATAATACCGGTTAAATGGATTGCGTTTGAAAAC
The DNA here is from genome assembly GCA_905231865.2 of Boloria selene. Taxonomy (NCBI): domain Eukaryota; kingdom Metazoa; phylum Arthropoda; class Insecta; order Lepidoptera; family Nymphalidae; genus Boloria; species Boloria selene. The sequence goes on from HG993133.1 coordinate 9,953,470, forward strand.
CAAGAATTTTGTATACGTGTCATATTTGCCATTGATTAGATTTTTGGCTATAAAACGTATTAATAAGCTTCTATAAAACACGTTTAATAAAAATGTTAAACGCAACATAAACATTATATTAGCTGTTTAAAATAAAAGATTATTAAGAAAAAAACCTTTATGACAGAACTTAAACTTAACTTTTTAAGGATTAAGAAATAGAGAAAAAAGATTTATTATAGTCTCCTGCTGTTCATCAACAAATACTATATCATTATATTGGTATCTTGGTATCTAAATATTTAAACTACTTTACGATCCGATTCCGTTATTAATCTCTACCTACTTTACGATCATAGTATCGACCAATCTGTTTTTTTTAAATTAAATCAAGATCTTCTATCCTATAATCGATATACATATAATAAACGATTCTCTATTTCATATGCATATTTAAATAGCAATGTGCTCATATTATTTTGAATTTAATGACACAGTAACTATGAAATTACATTAATTTGCGTGAATGCACGCTGAGATCAAAGACCATTTCACCGAGAGTACAGCTTTTCTAAACAGCTGTCTACCTTGCTTGGATTATAGGGTGTGACAGCGGAATATAGTTGGCTTAATCAGTGAGATATGAGCGGCTAATTAGCTTTGTTGTTGAAACTCCTATACTTTACAATTTCACCTGTTTGTACATACAGTGTAGAAAGTTAATTATTTTATGTATCATTTCTAACACAACAGATTTTCTTTGTTATAAAATTTATTTGTATATTACTTTAAATGAATTTGTCATTGTAAATTTTGTAATAAAAAAAGTTATATGTGTAGTACATCAACTAGGTAGTATCCGTAACACAAGCGTCGTAGCTTACCACGGAACTGGATGGCGCTGTTATAAGAATGTCCTAACATATTTATTTATTATAATTGAAATCTAAACTTAATAAAGTGATGACATTTTATTAAAATTTTAATAATTATTCGAATATAACCAGAACCTAAAAATGCTTTATCGATAGTTTACAGCATTATAACAAGTTGAATAATTTTTATTTGAAATAATATTAAGAAATGAGTCTTTATATGTACTTATAAGAATATTTTTGTCACCAGGATTCAGAATTGACTGAGTTGCGGCAAACGATCGAACTTCTTCGAAAACAGTCTATTCAAGCAGGTTTGACAACGGCGCACATGCAATCTATGGGCATACGCGCCGATGGAGTCAATGTTACGGGCCCGGTATGTATACTTTAATTTTATATTTATCTAAATACTTCTATTAAGAATTTAACTCCTTGCTTCATGCAATAAATAAAAAGAAAAATTTGTATGTTCATTTCGCTTAATCATATTTTATCAGGTTGCGAATTAATATCTGAATATTAAAAAAAACATGCTTCATATAAATAGAGAAATGAATATATATAAAAAAACCTCACGCTTATTAGTTGCGAAGATCGTCATAAGAAAGCTATACTCATTGATCTAAGTAATTATAAGTAATATCTTTTAGTTATTCTAAATATTACTTATTCTCCCAAAAATTGAAGGTGTTTAATGATGCATGTACAGTAATCTAATAAAGTTATGCTTAAACTTGAAACATTCAAATTTCTTATTTTAATGACCTCATACGAGCACACATAGACTAGAAACTTTGTGGACATTCAATTCAAATATAAATCTTAAGATAATTTTGTTTAACTTTGTCTTATTCTGTCACCTGCAATTAGGGTAGGTACACATCACGTTCATGCTGAATATCGAGCCTTGTGATTAAATTAACGTTATGTAGGCCAGCCATCAATCATTGCGTAACATCATTAGACTCTATAAAATGAGATCACGTACATAGAGCAGCTTTAATTGATAATGCCTCTCAAATAGGAGTGGGTGATATAGCTTTTGCTGAATATCGAATCGAAACTATATATCGATATTCGATATCGGATATTGAAACTATATATTTTTTGAATCTATATATTGTACTGGTATCGCATTGTGAATATGATTTTTGATACGTTTAATTTTGTTAGATATTTAGATATCGAACAATTTGTATGACATTTTTTAGTTCACTTTAATTTAGAAAATTGGTTTTTTGTTGCTAGTATTGTATATAGTTTAATATAATTTAGTGAAAAATTGTTAAAATTAAAAACAATTTTTTTAAATTGAAAACAGACACTCCAATTTTATTTATATGTATATATAGACTAGCGAGTCATCCTCGCTTCGCTCGGGTACGTCCCTAATTTTAGGACCACGGGAAGCCAAGAATTCCGCTAGTTAATCCTTTAACCGCCGTCGCCGTGATATTACGGGTCCGACAAATCATACACCACGCGCCACGCACGTAATATTACGAAATGCAGCTCTACTTAAAAAACTTTAAAATATAACTGACTTTGCTTATTAATTATGAATATGTAGCTGTTACTACTTTACTTTTGATAGTACTTAATACGAATTTTTAACTCATTATAGGAAATAATTGAAAATTTTCAGTGAACGATACATACAACATCCTACCTGTAACGCCAAAGCCGTGATTTTACGTAGAGTAGTGTTGTACCGCTTAGGAAGTTTATGTTGATGCTAAGTTAATAGAAATCCTAAATTTACAAAATTGAATGATTAACTAAGCGTTTAATGCATTTTTTATATTTTTTTACAGTTAATTTATTCAAAACCAATAAGCTTAATTAAAATATTTTGTTATAATCAACAAAGAAATATAAATAAATTATTTATCTAGTAACGTCACTAGTGTAGATGATCCACGAACGCCATCACCGTGATTTTACGTGCGGCACAATGTCAACCAAATGACAATTAATTTAATGACGTTCCGGTAGCGCCGTCCCCGTGATATTACGTACGCAGGGGAAGGGGGGGCAAGACGGGGTACTTAGCGTTTGAAGGTCAATAAAAGTTAGAAAAGTCGTGTTTATATTATATTTTTTATTTTAATAATCATCTTTGGTTATCTGTCTTTCATAATTCAGTCTAATGAGAAACATATGTTACATAATTAAATAAAAATAAAACTTAAAGTAGAAAAAGTCAGATCTCCCCATCTTGCCCCTCCCTCGGGTAAGATGGGGTACCCTAAAGGGCAAGATGAGGTTAGCCAAAATCATTGAATTAATAATTTCTGCTGACAAAATTCGCATCTTCATCTTTGTCATCTACCCCAGCACAGCTACAGTCAGCCTATTTTCCGCACGCAGAACATGCAGCTCAGCCTACATTTGACTCCAAATAACAACCTTCACAATACAAACATGGTGTATTTTCTACTTCACTATTGCTACTGTTTATTGATGAGCTAATCCTCGATACTTTTTTTCACTTCACTTTTCACTCTTTTTTTTGTTAACCGCCGACCAAATCTCAGTCGCAATAGTAAAGTTATAGATAAATCCGGTGTTTTAGCCAGATCTATTCTTTACTGAGTGGGTGAGGACAATGCAGGATGGGTCTCAGATATTGTTATGTCATATCTCATCTATAAGATTGAGATTGGTCAATTGGTTTCTTATTTAAGACGGGTACCCCGTCTTGCCCCTCCTTCCCCCACTTGTCATAAGTTGAGTGATAGTGTTGGGAAGCTATCGATAATGTTAAGAGATGAAGTACTAATTATTAAACATTTTGCAATATTCGGAGTATTAATACTTTTGTTATATGAACAATAAAGATCCGATTAATGGTTATAGTACATATAATTGTTTTTTGGTAATTAATTGTTTTTATCGTCATACTTATCCGGCCCCTTACCCTTTACGAATATTTGCGTATGCCAAGAAAACAATTGATCTACTATTTAGTTAAGTTAAAGGAAAATTAACTCATTTGGATATTCTTATTATTCTTTATGCTCTTGCGTTCGGGTGGGACAACTGCTCGACACGACCAGTGAGAGTTAAGGCGCAGGACTGACGTATTTACGTGCTCTCCGAAGCGCGGGGGTGGAACACCGCCAATTTCCAAACTCCGGGCTGTTACTGAGGCTTACGAAACAGAAAAACTCAATAACTAAATTGGCCTGACTCAGAACTCGAACCCAGGACCTCTTGGTGGGCGACCGTACATGCTTGCCACTACACCACCGTTGCTGTCGATGGATCATGGATGCATGCCACGCTTATGTTAATGCTAAGTTAATAAAAATCTCAAATTAATAAAATTTAATAATTCGGTGTTCAATTATAAGCGGTCAATGGATTTTTTATATGTTTTTTACAATTCTTTAATTCAAAACCAAAAAGGTTATTCAAAATATTTTGTAGAAAATAATAAAGAAATATAAATGACTATTGATCTAGAAATGTCACTAGCGCTGACGATCCGCGAACACCATCACCGTGATTTTACGTACGCACTTATTATAAGTTTAATTTATCATAAGTTTGGGAAGTTGTTGATGATGTTAGATAACGAAGAGCTGTTGCATATATTGCAATCAAATAATGATATTCCTAGTAATAGCAATTCAACGGGCAGGGACGTTGAATCGGTAAGTTACTCTTTTATTTTTAAGAATTCTTATTTAATTTGATCTTTTTATATACGGATAATGTTGTTTTGATTATTTTATTAGTTAAAGAATATTTACTCCAAATATCATATAAACATTCGTATTAAACATATCAAATTATCCGATAAAATAATTCTTTTTAATTTCTTTTTATTCATCTTCTTTATACATATATTTATATAGCACTTCTGTCGTGTGAATATAATTGAACTCCTCTTAAACGGCTACGGACAGATTTGCGTGTGTTCGAGTGGATTCGAGGATGGTTTAGATTCACAATTCAGTCCACCACAAAATGTATTTTGATTAATAATTAGTTTATACATTTAGACAATAAATGACATATTCAATTATAAATAAGTCGTTGTTAGGCAGCGTTCTTTAGCGAATGCGTACCTACTAAAACATTTTACGGGGAGCAAAAGGGGGGAATGGGTCGGCCTATTCTTTTTTTCTTAGAATAGGGGGGAAGGAGGTGGTATATATATATATAAAGAGAAAAAAGTACACCGATAGATCGATGCAGACCGAGTCATACTATACGTTTTTAGTGAAATAGAAAGAAAATAATAAAACAGCCATAATTAATTTACCTGATGTGACATTTTTCAATCAGAGACCGGAAGATCCCCGAAATGACGAACTATTTTTGACCTGCAGAAAACAGCTATTCTCCCATTTATAGTTTAGGCCCTAGAGTATCATTAAGAGAAAAGTTAAAAAAAATAAAAGTATTAGCTGTTGCTTCCCAATACGTGTACGAAAATGTTATGTATGTTTATAAAAATATACACAAATTTCCCAGGAATTGCCACATGCATAGCATTAATACTAGGAGCAAACATAAACTTGTAATGCCTGTGACTCGCTTACGCCGAGTCAGTAATTTTTTTTATGGACAATGTTACGCCAGGATTATACAACAGGATCCAAGAAAACGTTCAAAAAGCTTCTATTGCCAAATTTGAAAAACTTGTGAAGGAAGGTTTGTGTACTAAAGGCTATTATTCGATTAACGATTTTTTAGAAGACAGTACATCTTTGGAATGATGTGATCGAATGATTGTAATTATTGTTAATTCGCAATTTAATTTGAAAAAAAAGAGAGATAAAAAATATAAAAAAAGATTAGTCCCGCTGAGTTTCTTTCGCCAGTACTTTTCAGGTCAGAGGTCTCTTCTTTCCGAACAGGTGGTAGACTCATGACGTTCAGTAAGAAATTGTAATACGTGTACGAAAATGTTATGTATGTTTATAAAAATATACACGAATTTCCCAGGAATTGCTACATGCATAGCATTAATACTAGGAGCAAACATAAAACTTGTAATGCCTGTGACTTGCTTACGCCGAGTCAGTAATTCTTTTTATGGACAATGTATACGCCAGGATTATACAACAGGATCCCAGAAAACGTTCAAAAAGCTTCTTTTGCCAAATTTGAAAAAATTGTGAAGGAACGTTTGTGTACTAAAGGCTATTATTCGATTAACGATTTTTAGAAGACAGTACACTTTTGGAATGATGTGATCGAATGATTATAATTATTGTTAATTCGCAATTTAATTTGAAAAAAAAGAGAGATAAAAAAGATAAAAAAAAAAGATTAGTCCCGCTGAGTTTCTTTCGCCAGTTCTTTTCAGGTCAGAGTTCTCTTCTTTCCGAACAGGTGGTAGACTCATGACGTTCAGTAAGAAATTGTAAGAATGTTTATGCTGAATAAAATATTTTGATTTGATTTAATTTGAATGAGTACTTCGCTGCACTAATAGCTTTTGAAATGGAGTTTGTTCAACCAGAAATCCAGTCACAAGTGCATATGAACATCATACATTTAATACATGATGCTCGCCCAGAAGATTTAACAGAAAATCAGGAGAGTATCAGCCCGTGCCCATCTCCAGAGTAATATGTTTTTTATGAAGAACCAAGACTGATTAACGTAATTTTAATGAATAATTAGTACCTACCTAATAAACAAATAAACTTTTGATTCAAATTTTGTAAGTTGTATTTATTTTATTAGTATGTTTATTGATGCCTATATTTTACAAATAATTAACAGATTGAGATTCGGCTTCTGAATTAGTAAAAATTACTATAGTAATAAAAATTTGCAAAAAAAAATAATTTACAGATTCGACTCAGACTATAATATAAGTATGTTACGAATATGGTAATATATCGACAAAATATTGTTCGCAACACTAGGCGAAGTTATACCTAAAGGTTGCTCGCGCTGGGTGCACGCCACGTGAACATAAGCTTGGCGGTTAAAGGGTTAAAATTAATAAATTTTTCAAAATCTAACCTCTTCCTTTTTTGAAGTCGGCTAAAAAGTAGCCTAAGTCACGCATTAAACTATTAGCTATCTGCGAGTGAAAGTCCCGTCAAAATCGATCCAGCCATTTCAGAGATTAGCCGGAACAAACAGACAGACAGTCAAAAATTTTAAAAATTGTTTTTTTATTTGCTAGTATCGTATATATACTTTCATATGCATTTAGTGAAAAGCTGTTAATTTGAAATTACAAACAGACACTCCGCGTAGTACTCCAGCGGTTACATAGTATTAGTAATTCACTCACCAATGAACAACAACTAATAACGTCTTATTTGCAACTACACTCGAAATCGAAACGGAGCAAAAAAAATCTAGTTGTCACCTCATTAAAACTGACTAAGTGCATGTCGGGCCACTCGTAAGTAGGGTTCCGTAGAGATACATCGCTATAATGCGGACTAAAGACAAGGCTTTTTCTGATTACATACTGATACTCACTACATGATGCAAGATTTATATTTACTACTAGCGACTCACCCTCGCTTCACTCGGGTTTGAGGTTCACCCTAGGTTTAGCGTTTCGCTAGTTAAAATAAATAAATTTCTACCAACTCATTTTTTGAAGTCGGTTAAAAAGTAGCCTAAGTTACGACTTATTACATTAGCTAGCTGTGACTGAAAGTTCCGTCAAAATCGGTCTAGCCATTTCAGAGATTACCCGGAACAAACAGACAGACAGACAAACATTTTAAAAATGAGTTTTTGTTGCTAGTATCGTATATACTTTAATATACATTTAGTGAAACACTGTAAATTTTAAATTAAAAAAACAGACACTCCGATCTTATTTATATAATAGATGTATAGACTAGTTTTACACAATTAAAAATTTAATAAGTAAGTATAAGTAATTATTTATATGAATGAAATTTGTAAAAAAATTTTAATAGCTACATATTAAAAATTGGTCGACTATTACTCATGAACTTGTAAATTTTATAGTACTAGCCACTCGCCTTCCCAGCCTCGTTTATCTCGGGGCTAGATTTAGCGCGAGCGGTACCGCGGGTTCCACTAGTAAATATATACATAAACTTGACAAATTATATTTTAATTATATACCTATCTCTCGATTCTATCTATTAAAAAAACCGCATCAAAATCCGTTGCGTAGTTTTAAAGATTTAAGCATATACAGCTGGAAGCGACTTTGTTTTATACTATGTAGTGATTTTAAAGTAAATACAGTTTTCTAAGCTTTGGAAATATGGACAGACATATATTGCGGGCATAGTGAAATCCTTTTTGAACGGATCCTGAAAAATAATAAGTTATTTCTCAAGAAGACGTACGAATATTACATAAACTTGAAATCGTTGAACACAAAAATGCACTTGTAACTTGTTAAGATCTTACACCTTACCCAGGCCAAATTTTTGTTAAATTTTTAGATTATAATATTATTGATATTATGTCATTACAACATACAAATAAAGTCGATTATTGAACTATACAAATATTATAAGTGCACTGGCAGTCTTGCCATACTCTTTAATTATCAATAATATCGTATACCCTATTACAAAATAGTAAAGTTCAGAATTGAATGACACGCATATCACGCGCGCTCTCTCACTCGCGCTCGATTTGTATCATGATTCGTGCGTGAATCGAGTAAATCTGTATCGAGCGCGACAGTATCGGATATTTAGAATATCGTAAATATCGTCTTTTCGTCGCATATCCAAATCGCTTGACGTTATTCGGATTGATTCGAATATAGTGATTTGCTCGATATATAGTTACTGCAGAGACCGATATATAGATACACGATATTGACACAATATATAGTTTCAAAAACTATATACGATTTGTATCACCCACTCCTACTCTCAAAATAACAATTTGTACACGGTACAATCACTCTCTTTTACATGTCATAACCGTGAAGTAATGTTATAGAAAATTTATAAGTATAGGTATATCTTTAATATCAAGGTTTCTTATATGGTCATAATAAAAACTTTAAATTTGTAGTTTAAAAATACAATTTAATTTAACACAAGAATTATTTTCTACTGTGTGTTTTATTAACATTCACATACCTATACTCGTAAGTTAATATTAAACCAATTTATGTAGAAAGTGAGGTATCAAACAGTAAAGTAATATTATATAGACTGGCATGCAAGATCGAAATTCTAATGCAGTAGTCGTGAGAAGACGAAGTTAGATCATAGATCTGGCAACAATCACACGCTTTTTAGTGATCCATTAAACAGAACAGTTGCAAATGCACACGTGAAAGTTCAAACCAAATACGAGTATGGGGCGTCTAATTTTATTCTCAGCGACGCTTTGAACATCTACTTGATAACAACATTTACCGGCATAGTTACTATGATTTGTATAAAAATACTTTATTACTTTATTTTTATTGACTTACAATATTTACATCAAGTCAATTAGATTGTAGGTACATTTTTACTGCAGAAATAATTGACACGTTTCAAATGTAGTTCTTTATGAAGAAGAACTTAGATCGCCGCTTTAATTCTTTAGGTTCTTATACACATAATATGTACGAGTATATTGTGCATTATTAAAATAAAAGTGAATAAAATAAAGCCTTTTTTATAATCGTTTGAGTATTTGAATTAAAATGTAGTAGCTAATTATAACCAAATCTTCTGTTCGTGTTCAGGAACCAAATACAACTCAAAACCAACAATCTTCGCCGCAGCGATTAGCTCAGGGCAATGGTGCGATCACGAGGCATCTATCAACTGACAGCGTCTCTAGCATTAACAGCCTCAGTAGTGGCTCATCTATGCCACACGATAAAAAACATAAAAAGAAAGGATGGGTAAGTTTATTCCTATTCTTATTATAATGTATGATACATTTTTAAATTATGTCCCGTCATCATGTCTTTATAGTATATGTCATGTAACTAACAAGATTCATACTTTGAAAAGGATAGCCGAACAAAGAAGTGTCTGAAATAAAATAAATCTATTCTACCTCCTAAATTGTTCTTTAAATGTTAAAAAAGTAGCAATCAACCATTTGAAAATGAATATTTTAAAACAATTAAGTATTAATCATAAATGTTTTGTCCTACTTTAACAAACTTACAAAAACTAACAGTCGCTGTCCATGCCAAGCATTTCATAGCCTTCTAACACGTAAGTTAAATAAACACTCTCATGTCACAGTTGCGCTCATCGTTTACAAAAGCGTTCTCAAGAAACGCGAAGATATCTAAAACGGCGAAACATTCCTCCCTCGGGCAACTATCATCGCAAGACAGTTCGTCGGGCTCTCACCACTACGACGATCCGCACACGATCCGCGAAGGCAGCAATGAAAACAGTCTGGAACATTCCCACGAAACTCTTGACAATAGCAAAGATAAAACAACGTGCCCTCCAGCCAGTGAGGAACAGACCAAAGGTGAATGCTACGTTTTGTACAAAGACAATTGACCTACCAATTTCAGAGATGAATTAAATCCTAGGGGCAATGTTAATCAGTGACACCTTTCAAAGAACATTTCTATTTGTTTAGATTTAAATTTTATTTGGATAAGAATATATATTACTTATTTTACATTTGCTTGATAAACATAAGTTGAGAGAAAGCTTAACTTCTAATTGCATAGGGCCTAAGTAAATTCATTAGTATGTATGTAAATATTTTTAACAAATCACATTACTATTATAAATGCGAAAGTGTGTACCTATGAGTATGTGTGTATGTTTGTTACTCCTTAACACTGAAACGGTTGAACGGATTTGTGTTGAATAAATTACACAGTTAAACTATAAACTTGAGTAGATAGGTTTCTGTTGATGATTAAAATTGCATAAATGCAGGGGCGTAGCTATCTTGAGCCCTTGATCACTGGGGCCCTGTATCAAAATTTAGTGGGGGGGCCTTCTTCCTAACTGGAATAAAAACATTTAGTGTATGGCCAGTATAGACTAGTCAACAAGTGCTTTTTTGGTCAATTTTTTTTTTGCAGTCTCGGAAAAATGTGGACGAGGTAACATAATATCTGGCATGTAGATGATTTTTAAAGAAAAAAAGTTGTAAAAGTTATAAATAATTAACTAAAACAAAAAATAGGGGTTTAGTTTTTTGCAAATATTTCACAAACTAATTGAGATTTTTGAAATCTACGAAAAGATTCAAAAAGAGGAGAAAATTTCCCAAAGAAAAAGTCCTTACTCCCGGAACATTTAAAAAAAACAAGTTCTGCTTGCAAAACTTGCAAAAGTTATAAACACTTAACCAAAAAAAGAAATAGGAGTTTAGTTTTTTGCAAATATCTCAAAAACTAATTGAGATTTTTGAAACCTAAGAAAAGATTCAAGAAGAGGAGAAAATTTCCCAAAGAAAAAGTCCTTACTCCCGGAACTTTTTGAAAAAAAAACAGTTATGCTAGCAAAACTTGCAAAAGATATAAACACTTAACTAAAAATAAAAATAGGAGTTTAGTTTTTTGCAAATATCCCAAAAACTAATTGAGATTTTTGAAATCTAAGAAAAGATTCAAGAAGAGGAGAAAATTTCCCAAAGAAAAAGTCCTTACTCCCAGAACTTTTTGAAAAAAAAAAAAAACAAGTTTTGCTTGCAAAACTTGCAAAAGTTATAAACACTTAACTAAAACAAAAAATAGGGGTTTAGTTTTTTGCAAATATCTCCAAAACTAATTGAAACTTTTGAAATCTAAACAATTTGTAGTAATTTGTTTATAACTTTGCACATTTTTTGCGTAAATGGCCTTAGAGTTCAAGTGAGATTTTGGATAGCACCGTATGAATTTTTGCTTACATGGATTGGGGGCCCCTTTACCCCCGGGGCCCCGTATAATTGATACGGCTGATACAGCGGTAGCTACGCCCCTGCATAAATGGCAACAGCTATATAAAACTAGCCTCGATTTTGCAACATTTTTCATTGATGTTCCACTTCTATTGGTCGTAGCGTGATGTAAAGCCTATAGCCTTCTTCGATAAACGGACAATCCAAAACAAAAAGAATTTTTCAATTCGGACCAGTAGTTCCTGAGATTAGCGCATTGAACCAAACAAACAAACAAACTCTTCAGCTTTATAATATTAGTAGAGATTATAAGCTCTTTAATATTTTTATATTTAACCTGTAATATTTATTTCAGAAAAACCAGATCAGTCGGGCTTAGTCGATGAACTAAAGAGGCAGTTGCGAGAGAAAGATTTGGTGCTAACAGATATAAGACTTGAAGCTTTAAGCTCGGCTCATCAACTAGAAAGTCTTAAAGACACAGTCATTAAAATGAGGGTAGGTATTAATACTTGTCTCATTCGTACGTTTCACTTAGTAACAAGTTTTTGTAATTTTGAGAATATACTTACATATTTTTATTTAGTTTATAACCGCTTAACAGTTAGATGTATTTATATAGGAATGTATGTTTTGGAGAACTTGATTGCCAGACCATTTGAGTAATTAAATAAAATATTAATATACGAGTATATATATAAATAAAGAATCTTGTAAACATAATCGAAAAAACGAATAGAGATAATACGAGTATCGTGATGATCGAAGTTTTACAATTTTTTGTCCATTTTCTAAGTGTCTCTTAAAAACTCTAAAAATACTCTACTAAATTAACGATTCTGGTGATTACACCTATATATTAAGTAAATAAATAAAATGCATATATTACTATGGGGTGAATTTCATGTCTACAAATATTTTCTTAGAACGAGATGTTAAATCTGAAACAAAACAACGAGCGACTACAGCGACTGGTAACATCTAGGTCGTTGGCCGGCAGCCAGAGCTCGCTCGGCACCGGCGGCTCGGCCGTTGAAGATCCTAGGAGATTCAGCTTAGCTGATCAGTCTACTATGCATCAGGTAATATTTAATGAATACTGTTGGAGAATTTCTTCATAGATTTTTGTTTAAGTAAACCAATTTAAATATTCAAAAATCAAACAAAATCCATGCAAAAATTTAAAATGATCGTTAAATTTAAAATATTTAATTTTATGTTCTTACTTATTTCCTTATAACATTCTGCAGTTTTTCTATATTATACACTACGTAAAACAATATTTAGAATGACAGAATTCAAGGCCTATATTTTGCTAGTCATTCATAATATTATTATATATTATAATTATTTCGCATTAATTATTAGTTACTTAACATATTCACAAATTCCAGTTTTTAGCATACACTAACATATATGTCACTTTTAATAAGTATTTATAACTTGTCTAACATAATTATTCCATTTTCAGGCCGCCTTAGACATGCATTCCCAGCCTCTAGATTTAGACTTTAATTGCATGAGTTCGACTCCATCCCGGGATTTATCCAAAAAAGGATCACCAAAATCAAGTATTATCGAGCCGATATACGGCAACAAAGCTGTGTGCGAACTCAATGAAAACAGCGAAGCCTTATTGGGAGCTTTAAATGGCGCGAGTGACATATTTACAAATGGACTCAGCGCCGGGGAACGGTTAAGTGGTGATTACGATATCAATACAGTCCTACCTCCCCCTAAAAGTCGAGAGCTAGCGATAGGGGAAAGCTATTCAGATATCGGTAAGTATCGGTTTCTTTATCGGGTAAGAAATAAAAGACGACGTATTACTAACTGTCTTTTGTTTTTCAGGTGTTGCCGATAGTCAGGGTGATACGACTGATGGAAAGAAGATAGCAATAGCAGTATATTTGGGACAGCCAGAAACATTCCAAAGATATTTTGAGGAAGTTCAAGATACGTTAACTGAATCGGAATGTCGTTTCTACTCGAAACAAGCTAGTGCTTTTAATAATCATTTCGATAAACAACCAAGTTTTGATTCACCAAGAATATCCCAAAACCATAGTCCTGAAGTCGAAAACCAAGAGTACCCGCAAACTATAAATAAGTCAAACACAAATAGCCTTAAAAGTAACAAGTCTACGCACAGTAGTTCGTATAAGAACGTATATAATAGTGATTCGACAATAAACTGCAATGAATTTACTATAGCCTTTACTTATATATCTGGTAAGACGACTTGGCAGAACTTAGACTATATAGTTAGGAAAACTTTCAAGGACTATCTATCTAGAATAGATCCTGGGACTAATCTAGGACTGAATACGGACTCTATTACATCATACCATTTGGGTGAAGCGACACGAGGTCCCGAAATAAGTTTTCCCGAACTATTACCATGTGGATATATCATTGGCACTGTGACTACACTTTACATTTGCTTACAAGGAGTTGGAAGCTTGGCATTTGATAGCCTTATACCAAAAAATATTGTATATAGGTTAGTGTTATTTATATTGTATCATAAAGTGTTCCCCCATATAACGAAATAACATATACTTTGTTAGTAATAATTTAGCACACTATAAAGCTCTGTCTTACGAACCGAACCGAACCTTATTGCAAAAATCATTAGTATAAGACGTTGAAATTATAAAAATAAGACATTAATAAAAAGAAGAAGAATATAGATAGAAATGCTAAATCGTTACCCTATTTTCTTACTCCTACATATCGAATCGTGTTTTTAATTGAGCTATTTATTAACAGATATGTATCTCTGCTATCGGAGCACCGGAGGGTAATACTTTGCGGGCCGAGCGGTACTGGAAAGTCATATTTGGCGGCTAAATTGGCGGAATTTTACGTACAAAGGACGCAGCGAAGAGGAAATCCTGTGGAAGCCGTGGCAACATTCAAGTGAGTTCTAGTTCTATTTCCTTTATCTTTTCCTGCAATTACAGACTGTTTATCTAATAAATACTTTGAATTAATTGTATATGTGGGTATATAAAGATATTTTGTTATTTTAGTTATGACTTCGTAATTATTCATTAAATGTGTGTCTAATTTGTTAATATTTAGTTTTATATTTTATTGACTAAAAGTAGTATATTGCTGTTCATGAAAGCATTATTGTTTCTGCCTAAAAATAGGAACAATAGCACAATAATATACCTATATATGTATAAAATATGTAATTGAACTATAGGAAGAAGAATAAAAACACTTACAAGCTTTCTCATTATGATATGATTCACTTAAGTATGACACAAATGACTGTCTGTCCGGTCGACCTTGTTGCACAGACAGCAATATAATATTACTGTAATTTACTTGTGCTATAAAGGTCGATTCATACTATAGTTGCGATTACATCTCGATCTCGTTCCAATATCGGTCTGGTTAAGTAATTTTAAAAAATCATATTTTCTCAGAATTACGTGAATATTGGACATTTAATATAAAATAATTATTTAGTGATTTTTCGAGGATTAATTTGTTTAGTTGTCGTTTCAAATACTTTATAGCAATCATGATCACGCGAGAAATATTTAGATATCACTCCTGTGACCATTGCTGTATTGCTGTTTAGTATTTGTCACACTGAGGTTCTTTTCAAGTCTTTAGTTTTCAGCTTTCTGAAATCATGAAGTTCATTAAAACAATGTAATAAGAATAAAATATTTTGAATTAAAATTTGTAAAGATTGCGATCCTAAAATAAATCAAATCAAAATATCAAATCAAAATATTCTTTATAAAGACAAATAGACTTTAAAAAGCTCTTTTGAATCGTCATTTTTACATTATTAAAATTAAATGTCAGTCTGTAAGTCTGTGAGTAAACTACCTGCATCGGCTCGGAAAGCTGTTCTGCTGAGAAGAACCGGCGAGAAACTCAACAATTGCTCTTTTCAAAAAGTTAAAAAGTGTGAGTTTTGCGCCAAAAGCAAGGTCAATATGGACTGTGGAATTTTATTATACATGCGTACACCTTGCCCCATAAACGATTTATTTACATTTGTAGGCGAAAACTGGGTGTTACAAGTTTATCCTTATTTCTTGTATTTATACCGTGTTTGTCGCTGTGTCTTCAGTAGCAATTAATATTCTTACGAACAAACATAACGTTATAATAAATAGTTTAAAGTTATTAAAAAATAACTTAACCGACAGCGTGGACCGTAAGTCGTGCAACGAGCTCCGCGCGTACCTCGCGAACATCGCGGAGCAGTGCGGCGGCGCGGGCGAGGAGCTGCTGCCCGCGGTGGTGGTGCTCGACAACCTGCAGCACGCGTCCGCGCTGGGGGACGCCTTCGCAGGCCTACTGCCGCCTGATAATAGGAATATGCCTGTTATTATTGGTATGTATTGTACTACTTACTAGTAGAGGTGGGGCGCAACTTCTATATATAGATATAAATTAGGAGTGTTCGTTACACTAGATAGCTGAAAAAATAACCTGCTATTTATAAATAACTAAATCGCCTGTTATTTATTTCCAGAGACAAGCCCTATTTTTTAATTTATTTTTATTACATATAGGTAATATGACCACAACATATATAAGATATAAATATATTATAGCGTAAAAATAATAGGCGTTTTAAAAATAGCGTATTCTTATAACTCTCTATCAAATATAGCCGTTGCGCCCACCTCTACAGTTATAACTCGTTATCAACATATAGCCGTTGCGCCCACCTCTACTTACTAGTAATTTAGATTTGATAGAGTTTAATGTCTTCCCGATTGTTTTCGAAATATTACTGAGACTTGTGCGCAGATGGTATAATTCACAAGTGCTCTCTCTATTTTTGTCATTGAGAGTGATACTCCAATAGGCTGAGATTTACATGAACTTGAGATATCAGCCTCAGGACCAGGGATGGAGCCCCGCCAACTTATGAAATTTGAACTGCTACTGAGATAATATGTGAATTTAAATTTTTATCAAAAACGACTCGGCAAATTTTCCCACAGTAATATATTCTATTTAAAATTGTTCCTTTATTATCCCATGTTTCACTGTCCTTAAATTCAATAATACTTACAATATTTTATCTCTCAGGCACAATGTCCCAAGCTACGTGTAACACGACAAATCTTCAACTACATCATAACTTCAGGTGGCTTCTCACCGCCAATCACATGGAACCGGTCAAAGGATTTTTGGCAAGGTCAGTTGGCCTAACTGTACTTAGGTACTTTTTATTAAACGAATATTTGCTTTAACTATTAATTCTCAGTTGTCACAAAAAAAAGTTATTATTATGTAAACCAAGTTAAAATACATTACCAATTACTTAATCCAAAGTTAAAAGTAAAACTGTCTCTTTGGATTTTATTAATGAAAGTACATTTCCTCTTTATAAGTTTCATATTTTGTTAAAGGTTTTTAATTATTATGAATTCTAATATTAACGTTCCACATCTTCCTATAAAAAACGTTAACTCGCGACGGTCAACATTTTGTAATATTATACAATCTATTGTAATGCGCGGAACAACTTACAGTGTAAATTTATTATTTAATAGACATTTTATTGTTATTAATATCGCAAGTATAATCTAACATGTCATTACAGGTACCTCCGAAGAAAACTGTTCTCATTGGAACTAAGGCTAGGTCGAAGAGAACCTGCGCTAGCAGCGGTATTGGAATGGCTTCCAGGCGTCTGGTCGACCCTCAACGCGTTCTTGGAGGCGCACTCGTCTAGTGACGTCACGGTTGGACCCCGTTTGTTCCTCGCTTGTCCAATGGACTTGGAAGCTAGTCAGGTATTTTTGTTTACTACTCCAATTTACTCAATTTTCAGTGTTGCGGCTTTAAGTATCACTTTAACTACTTATTTCTCGTCTATTGTGATCGCTAATTGTGACTTGTAATAACATAATAAATTTATCAAAAATTATGATAATACACCCCATTGTAAGAGTACTATACAATTCTTATATTACGATTTAATAATAACGGTCAGACCTCGCTTTAGTAAGACACTAATCAAAGCAGGTGCTTATCATACAACTTAAAAACGTTTCGAGATTTTTAATATAAGATAATAGACAAAATTTAATTGTAAAAATTCTTTTAATATTTATTAAACCAAATCAAAAATTTGGCTTTAAAATCGAGCTTACAAAAAGCCAAAAACCCCGAACACCACAGCATTCTAGATATTTATAACATTTCTAGTTATTCTAAATACATCAATCTCGTTCACCAGGCATGGTTCGCAGACGTATGGAACTACAGCATAGTGCCATACGCGTCGGAGGCGGTGAGAGAGGGCGTGGCGTTGTATGGGCGCAGACGCCACGCCGCCGTCGACCCTCTGCAACACGTCAAATCCACTTACCCGTGGAGAGAACCTAATCATTCACATGTAAGTATGAATCAAATTCTTATCTCAGGGCAAAAATTAAAAATACTCCTACTAATATAGTTTATAGAGACTGATCTTTAGTGATATAGTGCTCCTTTATAGAGACTGATCTTTAGTAATATAGTGATGTAATACCGTGTGATAATAATGGCAGATGATAGGAAGCAGTGATAGAGAAGTAGGCAGGCGTTCACCCTGCCGTGAATATCATAGGCTTATATTAAAAATAGTAAAATAACAGTTTTAAGTGAAAAATCTTACAAATATGGGACTCCATCAAGATTTATTTTTATGTAATAATTATAATTTTTTCCAGACTCTTCGACCAATAACGGTGGAAGATGCTGGCATGGAGGAAGGAAATCAAGATGCAACCGCAAATAATAATCAAGATCCATTGGTAAGTATAAAGAATTATATGTATCACTCATTTTTTGTTTACCTTTAAATTTCTATTCGTAAAATACTGCCTTTTACTGATTTTTTTTGAATCTTTATTAATATGGGTTTACGTTATACCAATCCGATAGTAGTACTCGATCGTAGTTTGTTATTTCTTTTATTCCTTTGGTGAAATATTTTTTAATTTAAATTTTTTGCCATAGTAAAAGTCATAATTTGTTACAGTTAAACATGTTAATGCGGCTTCAAGAAGCAGCCAACTACAGCGGCAACCAAAGTCAAGATTCAGACAACGCGAGTATGGATTCGAATCTCACACACGACAGCTCTATGGGCAACGAGCTTTAAACTTTTAAACAATAATGTTATATAAGTTGACCTAAGATGGCGTTAAATAATAATCTACTTTTAATCCAGTCTTTTTGTGGAATAAATTAAAGTATAACCAGCCAATCACGAACGTGTCACAGTGGCACACATTGAAACCAACAAACCAAAGAATTGAATTACAAATTTACAAAGAATGACCACGTAGAATAATAGTGTCAAAAAGCAAAACAAAAGAGTCAAAACGAACGCGACATCTCGATACATTTTCTACTATATGTATATAAACTATACTATAGTATACTCAAACTACTAAAAAATCAGCTTAAAAATATAGGCACAGATACATTCTTAGTTTATTTTGATAAGACAATTAGAACATGCATCCCTATAGCCTTCCAAGGTTTAAGTATTGAGTGAAATGAAGCTAATAAAAACATGTTAAAAAAATAGGTAAAAAAACGTCAATAGATATAGGCCAACTGCCTAACGACGAATTAAACGATTCTTCTATCGCACATTAAGTCGATAATTTGTAGACAATTGACGTGCCCCACGGTTTTATTTTAGTCTAGTCTATGCATATGTTTATAATTCCCACGACTGTATCTATTTTATTATTTTTTGGTTTTTAGTACATTTATCTTAAACATTGCAATGTACCTATGTTTAACATAAAACCGTTTAACTTAAAAAGTTTTTTTACCTATTTTTATTTTCTAGTTTTTAGTTTTTATTTCGCATTCTGTTTAATTCATTTAGTGCTAAAAAACCTACGTTATCCGCCATTTTGTAGCGGCCGCCATCTTGGATTTCAATTTTTTATAGTATATTGTATTCTGCTTGTTGAGCCCTTTCATTTGATACCCATATTGATGGGATTAATAAAACATAAATTATCCGCCATTTTGTAGCGGCCGCCATCTTGAATTTATAATGATAATGAATAAACATAATTGTATTGTCACCAAAATCCAAAGTGTATACAAAATTTCAGATTAATCGGTTGACAGGAAGAGGGTGAAATTTGAATTACTAAATTTGACCCAAGAATAAATAATAAAACAAACGGGGTGAGCTAAATAAAACCGTTTAAAATGACAATGACATTAAAACTGTCGCCATCTTGGTTCAATTTATTGAATTGTGCTGTTAACAATAAAGAAACCATTTTTATACTAACGTTTACTGGCTATCATGAATCGTAGAATTTGGTACTCAATATTACTTCGGATATTAAACAGTTGAAGAAAATAGAATGTTTAGATTTAGTTAAAGAATAATAATACATTAATTAAATAGTGATTTCCTAACGTTTTTGATAAAAAAAATCAGAAATTCAATGTTTTCCATTATTTATAATCTACGATTCATATGTTAACCGATACTTCATTTGTAAATCCAGTACCTACTGAATAGAATATTTGTGACACGTATACAATATATTATACTTTGTTCCTTTATTTTTCACAAAATGTAATGATTAGTGCTTTATATTTTATTTAACTTCTTAGTCTATGGTATAAAAGATTTTGGATTAAAAGTAATTGCATTTACTTGTTAAATATATTATACAAAGCCAAAAATTTGCCATGTGTATATTATTATTTATTTATCAATCTAGAAGCTTTAGTTAACTTTTTTAGGTGCTTTGTCCTGTAAATTGGTATATAAAAATTCTATTTCGTTTCTTTGTTGGGAAAGGATTTGCTCTGCATATTTGTGATTAACAGCAAATATCGTAAGCGAGAGTACCAGCCTTTCTTTTTTTATAATATTTAATGTGAAATTTTTAACACTTAAGTTTAAAAATTTAATACGATTGATTACTCGAATAAAACTTCTAGTGCCTGGAGCTAGGTATTCCAATTTTGTGAAGTATCCTGACACAGTGTAGAACTGTTGTTTATATGAAGCATTGTGGCTTTTACTATTGTTATATTTTTTCAAAGATAGGATATGAACACATTTGTATTACTATGATATTGTAATTATATATTACTATGAAAGTGTAATTTTTATACCATTTTCATATAAAACTCATGTACCTAATAAAAATAAACTGTAAATAAAAAAATGTTTAATATAATTTTTTTCTATGTGACTACACTAACTATTATGCCATACTTCTACAGCATTAATTTTGTATAGAAATATGTAATGGTATGTTGCAGTGTTTGGTATGGATTTATCTGTGTGCATACTGAAACGTGATATCTACAATCTATGCTTTACAGAAATTGTGAAATAAACATTGATTACATTAAGTATTACTTTTATTCTTCTAACCTAACTTCTACTTTTTAGGCATAATATTTCGGATCGAATCTTGGAACTGCATTATAAAGCTGAATGGTATGATTTGAAACTAGCAGCTGTGAGCGGAGTGAAGTTTGCCCAGTGGAAAAACTGGTTGTTTAATTAACTCCCCTACTTTATAAACTTTAAAATTAACCCACTTGTTACCGGGTCGCCCGAGCCACCACGATTTGACGCATTTCCACGGAAACTTCATACATATACTCCTTTTTGCCTCTGACTAAAGGTATGCACTAGGCGTAATTGCACTGCAGCGAAGCATCTGTGTCTGTCAGTTACGCCTAGTGCGCGTGCACCTTAAGGCTCTACTCCATATTTTCAAACTATATTTGCTTGTATCTAAATCCTAATATTTACTATAGAGTAATGGACAAGTATAATACGCGTCATGTAAAAAGAACGCTGGCTGTCAAGTTGCGCAGAGTCGATTTATCGGCCAATTTGTTGGTAAGACGCGGGGCGCGGGACGTTGAGGCACGCACCGCATGCTTTCCGGCTCGCTATTGGTTCGTCAGTTGAAAATACTATCGCGCACACAAAAGTTATTAATTACGAAATGATTTTATATCAAAAATAGAGAAATAATATTTTTGACGCATATAGTTTTATAAAGAGAGAGTCTGATAATAATGCAGTTAACAATAAAAAATATATATTAAACGAATTAATTTAATTTTTTGTAAGTAGATTAAAAATTCTACAATAAATCAAACATATTTTATTAATTTATAAAATTCTGTTTAATAACATTCCATCTAATATATTTTTCAACGTACCAATAACCAATATACGTCACGAGCGAAAGGTTAGTTCAAAAATAAAAGAATAGGCTTAGTAATTTCGTGTGCGAATGTACCCATGCGCAACCACACACCCCACCACTTTCTTCCAGCGTTCTTTTTACGTGACGCGAACTGTACATAAGTCATCCCTTCAAAATATTTTTATCGAGAATCACAAAAAATAACGAGATACACAAGCAGTAACATAAAAACTAATAAGATCTGGTATCCATAACAAGAGCCTAACGTGGAAACTTCACGGTACTAGATGGCGCTGTGTGAACTGTGTAATAAGTAGGGATTGCAATCCGGCGTCATTTTCAATCCGGCCGGATCCGGCTGAATTTCCATAAATCCGGCCGGATCCGGTCGGATCCGGCCGGATTGACCAAATCAATATGATTTTCGCTTTTTGGTTCAAAATGAACTGTTAATAAGTTATACAAGTATCATTGTACTTAATATAGGTAAGTAGTTTATAAAAAACTAGCGGAACTCGCGACTTCGCTCGCACAAAAAGTACAAAAACCATGTTTGGCTATACGCTTTTACTTATAATGTACCAAAAATTGATTCCCCATTTACCATTTCATCCCTTTTGTTATGAGGACTACTCTATAAACCAGTTATTCGATTTTCTTGGCGTAGTAGTAGTAGTAGAAGATAGACATATGCCTATTATTTATTACAAACTTTTTGTTGACTTTGTTGAGAAAAGTATTACGTTTCCAAACATGTGCCATGCCATGTTTTCAAATACTCTGTTATTTAAATCAAAAGCACTAAGGAGTATTGCTATTAACTTTGATGTAAGTTACCCCGAATTTACTGTTTAACCCTTTTTAACCCGTAAGGCAATGGGTTTCAATAAAATACGAAACACGACTTCAATCAATTCTGTTAAAGTATGTTTATGCAAAATTTGAAGTAGATTGTAATCACACCATCGGACTTTCCCGCATTTTTCACTCCCTCAGGCATAAAATTTCGGAAAATCCTTTCTAATCGGATAAATACGTCATACAAAGGACACACTCTAAAAGTTTCAGGTCTTTACGATTAGCAGTTTAGGCCGTGTGTTGATCCATCAGTCAGACAGAGCATTTTCCAATACAATGTTAAGATTAGGCAACGAGCAAACAATTAAAATGTAGTGGTGGCTAGTGTAGGTAACTAGTAAAATTTTAACGTTGTAACGAGTAGCTCAGTGTTCCTAGATTTCACTTTCACAGATAGATCAATTATATTTTATTTATAAAGTAACTTTATAAAATCTAATATACCTAATTACCTTACTTTACTGAGATGAGACCATTATAATTATTAAAGTATTCGAGAATGCTAACAAACAAGTCTTATATTCATGTCAGACACCAACTCGCACGCATGAACACCACGCACTACACATTTAAAGTAGCAACTCATGTAAAAGTCCTATTATTTTGCGAAAAATTGCTAACACCGGATCCGGTATATTAGTACCGGATCCGGTGACCGTTAAATGATGCCGGATCCGCCGGATTACCGGATCCGGTTTTCCGGATTGCAATCCCTAGTAATAAGGTCCCAAGTCCCAATATATTTATTACATTAAAACATAATAACTTAATCCAGCAACTCGTGGATTAACAAATTCTATGACAGTAAATAATTAATTAATTAAAAGGCTTAATTTCTTTGTATTTAATATTTTTTCATCTATGATATAGATAAGGTAAAATTAGATAACTTATAACTAATTAAATAGGTAACTAATATAATAAAAGAAAACTTCAGCAAATGAAAGAGAATTTTATTTTATCCTGTGTACAGTATTGCTTCCATTTTAAACTATACCAGAGTCTGTCATGAAAACGAAATAATTTGGACGGAACTTGCTGTGTTCTCATAAAGAACAATAGGACTAGATTTTTTGATTGATTATTTTTAAGGAACCATTTTGAAATTTGTTTCAGATAAGGCACAACCATCAGCAAATTAAATCACATGAATTGAGTATACTACTATAGAAACAATGCTTTTTACTAACTGCTACATGGAATCATGAAACAATGTCTAGTAATAATACTACAGAGTATCTAGTCATTCTCATTATTTTAATTAACAAATTAAGTATATTCCCTTTTTAAATTAGTGATAAATATAATCTGTAGAAACATTCTCTCATAGACTTCGGCTAAGAATTCTAAGCTGCTAACTCCCATTTATATTACTTGTCAGAAATAAATATTTAAAACTATTATTATGAAATGACTGCAATATCTAAATTTGATTTCATCGATAGATATTGTATTTAATTTTTTCTCTTTCATTTAATCCCAAAAAAAATTTAAACCAAAAATGCTGATAGCAGCTAGAATTCTTAACCAACAATTTGAAAGTTAAATTACAATACTGGAACTGTTACCTTTAAATAATTAGTTTCAATCAAGTAGTTTATTTCTTAAAATATATAAGTAGAACATTACAAAATTTGTACTCAAACATTGTTTAAAATACAATAAACATTAAAATCTAATAGTGTAAAGTATTTAGTATACCTAAAAACCATTTGTAGGGTTATTTATCACACTAGTCTATATTTATTTTTGCCCTATAGTGTTCAAATTCGCATAATAATGATTAATACAAAATGCTAGTTTAAGATTTGTTTAATTGAACATATAAAATTCAATGTTATTAACTATAATATATGCAGGTTTTGCTTAAACTGTAATTGTAGCAAAAAATTTTATTGCTCAGTTAGAAAAAATAATTTTAAATTAAAAAAATAAATACATATAAAATGTAGAAATACATGATGAACACCATCATTATAAGTACAGCAATCATTTTTTCAGAGCAATATGAATTGAATGTTGCAAAATTACATAATAATATAAATAAAAAGTCAATTTACCTTTAGTCACTATGAATATCGAGACTTAAATTAGAAAGGGACGGTATAGGTGAATCGGAGAAATCACCAGAATCTTCACTGACATTTTTGTTTTGATAATGATCTCCATTAGAATTTTTATTTGATTTATTACTTGTTGACAATTTATATTGGTGAGAACTAATACTATACTTATAACTACTTCTTTCACTTATTAAATCTGCAACATCTGATAGTGACACAGAGCTTTGAGAACTAGGAGAGTTTTGTTTATGGCATTCATTCGACGAATTATTTGATTTATTCATAAGATCTTCATGAATTGATCTTGGACTTGGCGTTTTTTCCAAACTTTCTCTCTTAGCTGACACTGGAGGTGAGGTAAAATCATAACTATAATCTGATACTTCAGCATCTAACTTAACAGAATCAGTTTTTGAGTTTTTAATAATTGCTTTTGAAGAAGGGTTTTGATGGCTACTACCAGATATATTTTTTTCTGTGTTACTATTAGAAGTTTGAGCTATTGATAATGATTCAAGTTTTGAATTAGAAATTGAATTCTGAGGGGAAGTCAGTTTAGGATCAACCTTGTCTTCTTTTATTGGCAAACCAGGTGTATTTAGAAGGACTGCGTCTATAGTATTAAATGGCTTTAACTCTACATAAGAGGTAGAATCAGTACTACTATTACTATATTTTTTTAAATCATGGGCATAGTCGTCAGTGAGATTACTTTTTTTGCTATAATTTACATTCTTCGACTCCAATTGTTTATTAGACTGCATGTTATGTAAAATATTTTGATTGATATTTGACTTAGTGTGCTTATTTATAATATATTCTGAACTATTTCTGCCTCTTGTAGAACCACTACTGGATGTATCTGTATCAGAATTATGTAGGGTTAGCCTTAGGTCTAATTTATTTTTCTCGTCTGAAGAATTATCAGACTGCGAGTGACTTGTGGTGGTGCTTGAATCTTCATTAACAATATATGATGTGTTTTGATCGTCCGAATAATAATTCTTACCTCGAACTTGCCTCTTTATACTATTATTTTTGTCATTTTTTATGTGTGTACTTCTCTGGTTTGATTTTATTACATTTTTTATCAGCGTTAGAAGCAAAGGCTCCTTTTCTTTATCATTTTTTAAATTTAATTTATCAGCAATCACATTTTCGCCATCATATGAGTATTCTCTACCTTGTCTTGTTTCAGTTTTGTATACAAATAAAGTATTTTTTAAATTACAAAAGTTTAGGAACTCATGAATAATGGAAAGACATAATTTACCTTCTGGTAAAAGTAATATTTTGTCCAAAGTCTCATTTTGTTTTAAATTTTCACAATCATCTTCAAAAGCTAAAAAAATATTAGCTCTCAATAATGCTCGAATTTTTGCAAGAGATCCATTCTTTTCTAATGCTTCGACAACCAAATCTGTTAGCTCTGTATCTTCAGATTGTGCCATATCAAAACTATGTTCTATCAAATACACTGCGATAAAGTTTTCCACGTAAATAAAATCGCAAACAAACTCATAAAACATGCGTGGTTTGACGTTTGACATTATTTGTCATACTCTGGCAACTGGCAAGAATTTTTATTACCACAGATACTATATAGGTTTATCATATGTCATAAATATTATAGCAACTTAAAAAAAAAGGTATATTTAATATATTTCGTATATTCTATAATTATTAAAGATTGTTAATATCTTTAAATGATTCAAGAAAAAATTTTTATTTTTAATTTTATTTTATGTATTTCAAATTCACCTATTAATGATATAGAATATAGATTGACATTCGAAGATAAGAAAAATAAATATTAAATTGATGGTCAAATAGATATTACTTCGATTATTGAAAATATAATTATGTATAAAGTTCATCACATCATAATAAATGTAAAATTTTTAAATCATAATTTTATTTTTTTAAATCTAGGGATGATTGTTATAGATTCAAGAATTCAACGATGAAATAATTTTGTATATTCAAATGATTTAGATTAATGTGATATAGTATTTATGCTTGTATCTGTATATTATATTAAATTACTTTATCATTGTGAAGCATATTTTTAATAAAAAAAAACTAAGCAATCAAGGAAGCGTATTCAAATAGATTTCATGATATTAATAATTTTAAAGGTGGAACTCTAGTTCATACGGGTATTCGTATACTTATACTGTTTTACTTTTATACATTATGAACGTGCTCGATTACAGGGGGTGAAGGTTTGCGCCGGGAAAATGTAGGAAATTCAGTCAGTCGGGTCGAGCACGCGCGGAAGGTTGTCGCAGCCGTCGTATTTACGTTTAACGGCATAATGCAACTTTAAGGTCATTTTTTCAATGAAATCTTAAAGTGAACAGTAAAAATAATTTTGTTTTGAATTTATAAACATTTTTTTCAAATATTTTAACTGATAATCATTAAAATATAGTGGCAAATTTTAGTGGCGGGAAACTGTTTGATATCTCGCTTGACGTGTTGTGTCCTATGTGTACATAGAGAAGAGCCGTCTGCCCTAGAGGGCGGCCGACATGCTGGATTCGTCGTGAATCGATATTTTTGGAACGTTGTAGAGCAGAAACCATGAGGTTTTCAGTTTAATAAAGGTAGGCACAGTGTTAAATATAATATATTTAGCCAAGGACGTTGTAACGCACAAGTGTCACAGTAATTTTAGCGCATGACATGCCCACGTTGGGCGCCAATAATACGAATAATTACGCAGCTAACCCTACAAAAGTTTGTATTTTAATTAATCTTGTGATTTCATTAAAAAATCATTCTATAATTTTGTTAGGTTAGGTTAGGCTTAGAGGCACTATGCAAATTACGAAAATGCTGAATTGAAGCATTATATTGCTATTCTTCTTAAAATATTAATAATATACTAAAGTAATTTTATCGTCAATAGAAACGTATTTCAATAAAACATTTAATAATTATTAATATAAAGTATAAGTATAAAGTTGGTATTTGAAGGAAAAAAAATTATAAGTTTATATATTTGCCGTCGGTAACGGTGTGTACGGATCAATTTGTTGCTATAAATATACGTTTTAAAATTAATACTTTTATAAGAATTACTCAAACATTATATTGTTAATATATAATAGTGTTCGAATTATCTCAGAAGAATATTCAGGTATTACTTATAATAAAAAGTAAAATAGTTGTATTTTTACGAGAGAATAAAGTAGGCGGCCTCGGAAAACTTAAAGAAACGGGAACACCGGCTGGTTTTACAAAGCCTCTAAGAAGAATAAACAATAAACAAGTGTAAGAAATAAAAATGGAGGTCCACGTTTAGCGATATAAGCCTACTAATTTCCATAATATAAATTATAATATATCTAGAATATAACTTTTATTACTCTAAGTAGTTTTAAAATGTTATGTGGGTTATTATAATTATTTATAATCACTGCCTCGGTGGTGTAGTGGCTAGCATGTACGGTCATACATTTAGAGGTCCTGGGTTCGAGTCTCGGGTCGGACCAAGTTCAGTTATTAAGTCTTTCTGTATAGTAAGCCTCAGTAACCGCCCGAAGTTGGGGAGTGGGCGGTGTGTCACCCCCGTGCCTCGGAGAGCACGTAAAGCTGGCACGTTGGTCCTGCGTCTTAACTCTCAATGGTCGTGTACTCGCGAACAGTCCTGCCACCAAAGTATGAGAGTGGCTATAGGAATAGAGAGTGCACGTGTGTCTGCGCGTACACTTGTGTTCTATAATATCTCCTGCGCAGTTGGCCAGTCTCGATAAGATTGGCCGCCGTGGCCGGAATCGGTCGGAGAACATTACATTTATAAATTACTACATATTATTTTATTTATAGATAATATTCTTTAAGAAGCAATTTTTACGACCTAAACCTGAATATTCTGCGATAGACTACACTGCTTAGTAGGTATCTAAATAAAATAGAATCTGTGATTATGGAGAAGAAACGCTTTGATAGCAATTCAATATTGATAGTTTAATTTAGCGCAAATATTTTATTTTTAATATTCGATTTAATTATTTTGTTTAATGGATTTTCTTTATAAAAGGAATACAAATAAATTTAAAAGATATTTACATGAATAGTCTACCTCGACCTGTGGTTTTAGCATATTTAGAAATCCGCAGTGTATGTTTAAAGCTCTCCGTCAGATTTTGATTAAAATATAATGAAATGAGATGAATACAAGAGAATATTTTGCGAAGAAAATGAGAGCTATTCGCATTGGCTCGTATTGTCGCAATTTCACTTCAAAGTATAAAATATAAAGGTATGCTTACAGTCAAATTGAAAAGTTACGTATTCTACCATTTTAATCGCCCAGAAGGGGCACAGGTATCCAATCAATTTACGATCAAATCATAGTCCACCACGCTAGCCCAAGAGCGGGTTGGAGGACTTCACTTGTCTTCCGAAAGCTTGCTAGGTTCTCTCAGAATCCATTTTTTCAGAGTCGCGAGACCTGGGATTTGGACTTGCTTCACTTGGATTGCCAAGCGAGCGCTTTACCAATGAGCTATCGAAGTGTGATGGCAGTATTTCTCGTAGAATACCTACTCATAATATTAATCTATAACCGTGAACAGAAATACTGAAGAAATAAAATAATATAACTATTTATTCATCAGTATTTTTGACGATTATATTATTTTATTTTATTACCTACATATTTTTTATATTCACGCTATATCATTTTCGGTGCTTTACATATTTAAATTATTGAAGAAATAATAAAGATTGTATATACAATGTTACCCTACCAATTTGGGAGCTCTGAAAGAGGTTGGACAATAGACAATGAACATTTGAAAATTTAAACCATAGTGTCGTTTCTTAATGCTTAAGGAATAAAATCCGCGAAATGAATATTTAAGATTTCGTATGTGAATCCTATAATGTCATTTGAAAATAAGAATCTCCAGTTACCTTAGTACATATTTTTAAATACAAGTTATAGATTATACGGTTTCTAAAATTAAAACACTGGTTAACATTTTTCAAGTGGATAGAACCTACCTGTGTAAACAAAGAATTAAGACAAATGTTTTTAATGGATTTTATCTTTCTCTTCTTTGCCAGTAAGACTTTTTGACCACAGCACAGCACAGTTAAATAACAAAGATCTTTTTTTTTATAGTGATACTAGCGACTCGCCCTCGCTACGCTCGTCCCTAGATTTACCGCAAGCGAAGCCACGGTTTCCGCTAGTAAATGTATACAAAAATTTTACAAATTATATACTAAAACAATCCCCGAGAACCACTCTTTGCATTGGTGTAAACAGCATGCAAATCGGTGCAGTAGTTTTTAGTTTATCGCGAACAGACAGACAGACCGAAGGACTTTGTTTTATAATATGTAGTGATATATGTATACTTTTAATATATTTATTATGCGGTCAGCGGTTCGTGAATTATTACTATTGTTTATCATTGCGAATAACTGACAATGTTGTCGTAAAAAAGGTGTAACATGGCAAAATACGCCTGCTGAATTCAGTTCGTGATCACATGGATTTAACCGGGATTATACCTTGCATTCCAGACCGTACATGTAGCTTTTGTCATATCAACAAAAGTAATGTTTGCACGTACGAAGGAAATCTTAATAAAATCCCAGCTCTAATCCAAACTTATATTAAACTTATAGAAGGGATTGGAAAGGGAAAATATCGAAATAGTTTTCTTCGGTTATCTAAGCCGACGTAAACAAAGACACATATTATTCTTTTAGTTTTGTATTGTAGAGTATGAAATTACTTTATGGATTTGTGAAAAACATGATGAAAAATAATCTAGTATGCTTTTTGCCTATATAGTTATTGTTATTATTATAGTTGCGTTTATTTGAATTTAGTTTGTTGAGTTTAGTTATTTATAATAGGAATGTGTTATTATATTAACTAAAGTAAAGAAATTTATGAATGACTTAGCATTTAAGATGAATATTATTTCAATTTAGCGCCTACGCCTACACTCTAGCTAGTTTAGGTACTTAAGTCTAAGTAGTTCTTGACATTATAGCCTTTCTCTCCTCTATGTCCTGCCTACACTTAGACAATATAATAAGGACATAGCTTCTGGTTTTATAAGAATTGCAGGCCAACTTATACGACACTTTGCTTGATAAAATTAATGTAAAACTAGTGGCTCAACATCTCGGTTTTGTCACTGGGTACGTTTTAAGCAAATAGAGTATATTCTATACCCCTTTAAGGGATAAATTCGAAATAAATATGTCTTATACGGGTCTCAAACTAAAATAACTTAACACTTCTATTCTAGGTTCGAGCGGATTTTAAGTTTATCCTTTACTGAGCTCGTGAGGTACCCAAATATCGCGTGTTTTTGTGTACTACCCAGTTTTTTTCAAATGCACCAAAACTGTTTTGAGGTCATTTCCCAGTTCTTCAGCTACGTCGTAGCTACTAATATGCCGATCTTGCTCCATTTTTTCAAAAATGGCATCCATTTTATCTGTAATAGGGCGACCAGAGCGAGGTGCATCTTTGACATCCAAATTTCTGGATTAAAAACGCTTAAACCAAATTTGTGCTGCTCTCACAGACACTGCACTAGGTCCATAGATATCGCAAATTTTTTTTCGCGGCTTGCGTTGCATTTTTACCTTTTTTGTAGTAAAATTTTAAAATGTATCGAATTTCTTCAATAGATTCACTCATCTTGACAGCACGAAAAACAAATAAAAATTACACATTTTCCTAATTTGGAATTATCTTCCTTAAAATTTAAACTTTTAATGATACAAAAACCATCCATATACAAATAGTATAGCTAAAGAGATTTTATTACAAGTTCATACATACTAGAATTTTTCCTCAACCTATTTTATATAGTGTTGCCCAAATGCAAGAACAAGACGAGACTTAGCCAGTCTTGGTCTTGGTCTTGCGCCAACACATCTGGTCTTGGTCTTGGTCTTGGTATTGCACTCCCAGTCTTGGTCTTGGTCTTGGTCTTGCAGCAAGAGTCTTGCAAGTCTCGCAATTACCTATTAGCCTATTGCTATTTATTAAACGTTACTTTAAGTCTTAGTACAACGTAATGGAGTAAGTACATTTTGGGATTGAATTATGTAATATAGCCATAGTAAAGTGCAAACAAATTAATAAATGTCTAAACATTTAATGAGAAATTCGAAATTTGAAATTGAATTTATAGGTACTTCTTTAGGCGCGTTATGAAAAAATGATGAGAGTGAAATTTTAAGAATCACTGTACCACAAAAGTAACAAGTTGAAATTGCCTGCTAAACCGCTCATAGCAAGTTGAAGTTGCCTCTGATCACTGTTTTCATATTATTTATAATTATTTTAATATTATACAGGGTGGTGACGCTTGATCAACGTTCCTTCAAACCACATATAGTATAAAAAATTACGAGTTGAATACAAAAAAAAACTAATTGAAAATATTCAAAAATGAAGCCACAGGAAGTTTTTTTCGTTTTAAAATTTAAAACCATCATCGTATGTACGCGCAAGCGTAGTTCGCCGCGAAACTCAATAGTCATGTGATTTTAATCATAGTAATAACATTATCAATTACTATAGTTAGTTAAAATGCTTACGTTTATCAAAAAAGTATCTGTATAGTAATTTATTTCCAAAAAAAAAACTAATAAATTATTTTCAATTTGTCTTTCAGAGAGAAATAAAAAGATTTTTTTAGCGACTACTTTATTACTAATTATTATAAACATCACATCATTAAATTATTTTAAAAACCTCATCATTTTCGACATACGAATAATTACAAATTTTTTAAATAACATTTTTACCTCAAACTACCACCTCATTTTATAACCACTTTTGTGTGACAACATTACCTACTAACTTAGGTTAGTGAACCGCATTGATAGGCACACAAAATTATTGACTGTCATAATTACAATAATATGGACTAGAAGTAGGTAGGTACATAAATTATTATCATAACATCATCAATATCAAAATTAAAGCTTAGTACTCGCTACGCATTAAGAGGTAGGTATGGATGTATAGGACCTGCATGCCTAGATAATCAATGACTTTATTGTATTTTTTAAATTTTTAATAAAGCAATTTCAAAATCTACTACTTAACCACTTTTTAATAGGCCAATTAGGTACCTACCTACATGTAATTAATTCACACAACATAAGTTCGTTAAAACTTAGTAAATGTCTTTACTTCAGATAGGTACCTACCATAATATGCACCACGACGATGATATTAGTCAGTACCTATCTAATTACCTCTACTTAATTATTTTTTTTAAAGATGAAATGAATATTACCTATTATGTATGTGAATTTCAAAATACATCTACGCTTGAGTCCTGTACCTACTAATTTAAGAACACCAGTTTTTGGCGACGTAAGTAGACTAAAACAATAGATTTGTATCAGGTCCGGGTTGTTAACAGTTGTAGAAGTCTAGTCTTCTACAACCAATCAGTACTTAACTGAAAACAAAGCATTAGGTACATGCGATACTACTTGTACTAGAACACTGCCTCGTAAGTCGTAACAAGCGTTGACACCGAACCCCTAAATGTTTTTTTGTTCCATCCACCTTGGCAATTATGCACCTAGTAGGTATAATATTTTCATAGCACAGATGTAGTCACTAACTTTTGTACTTCTTTCAGATAATTTATTACGAAGTCTTTAAGGTAGTCCTAGTCATTAATAAAAGCAAATTTTCTTTACGACATTAAACTTGACTAAACTAAAATCAAAATAACTTAAAAGCAAAACAAACACAAACCACCTTTTCAATCAAATTCCGACGTTTAGAGTGCGGCCGTAGCGATTTCGAAAAAGTATTGAAGAATTCGTTTTATTATTATTAAAACTACCTAAATATTAGATGAACATAAAACTCTTAGTAAATCGATTTTTATTTATTACTACTTATTAATACTTAACATCAATTTTTAACTAAATTAAGAGCAACAATAAATTAGAAACATGTGATCGAACCGGGATTCGAACCCACAACCTCTATCTGTGGGCCAATAAGCCCACAAGGGCGGCAATTTTTTCTGCGTCGTGCTTCACTAACACGGTTTTACACAAGCTACTCTTTCAATTTTCAAAAAATCTATTTAGGTACCAATAACCTGCGATTTATTTATCAAAATGCCTATGAATTCATCTATTCGATTTATCATTTTACGAGAGACAAGAAAATATGCGTGCAAGAAAGAAGTTAAAGGTTCTGTTAGTGGTATCAATACTTAACATTAACTTAAATAAAATAACAGCAAAATTAAAAAAGTAAAATGTAATCTAACCGGGATTCGAACTTGTGACCCTGGGAGGTCAATTAGCCTATAAGGGCGGCAAATTCACGATGGAATAATATGAAATTTATTTAATAAAATAGGTAGGTAGGTACTAACTTTTCTATTTAGTGTAACTTTATGCGACAGGATAAATTAAACAAAATAATATTATTAGTTACTACTTTATTACAAATTATAAGACATTCGTGTAGCATTAAAATGATTTTAAACCTCCATCAATTCACACAAATATTGATTAAAATAATACACAAAGTTATAATATAAAATTGTTAAATTGAATGATGCAATAATGAATAATGCAATATTGAAAAACGTTCACTAGAAATTACAATCTATTACAATATCTCGTTACATACTTTAAACAAAACACTGTTTAATTTACTTTCGTAAAAATTCTTAAGTGTACTTAAAATTTAAAAATAACAATAATTGCAAAATTATTAGGAAAAGGCACTCGCTAAAATATTCGTAATACCTATCAACCATAATAATTATAATAAAATACATTCAAACTGTTATGTATCTAGAATGTATTCACAAGTTTTTAATTCGAAACGAATGTCGGCGATCCATTTAATACTTAAACAACATAAATAATTATTCTGATAAAATTACAAGGACATTTACGATACCTACGAGCATATTTCAAATATTGTAGGTATGACACAGTCCACAGAAAAAAATTAAATAGGTACATTGGCACTCGAGTTTTGACTCTTGATTTCAATTAATTTTATCTGTATCACATAACTACACACACTAAACAATCGAAGCAAGTCTTGCTCGGGGTAAGAGTAGGCGAAGGGACTGGGCATTGGCCTTCCTCTACCAACCAAACAGTTCCTCAAAACCAAGTACCAGGTACGCGCAGCGGTAAATAACCGTTGATACCGCCTCGTACGTACGCAGAGCTCTGTGGTCATCTCACATTCCTTCTTCCGCCGCCCACGACTATGAGCGCGTCACTAGGAGGGTACTATCTGGGACCCTTGAGGCTTCGATCGAGTAGGTAGCCGCCCGGGCGATCAGCCCATCCGTGTAAGACTCTATTCAGGGAGGCCCAGCCAGGCGATCAGCGACCGATCGGCGGCTACTCTGGCGTCTCAGGTGAATCTGCCGAATTTCTTGCAGAGCTCCTGATGTTGCCGTTTTATATCATCTCCCGTTAATGAAACAGTTGACACCGTTAAAATATGTTTTCGTGCCTTCGAATATTATCAATGGCAACCACTGCACCACTTGGCAATGGTACCAAATACCATCGCCATGACGGGGCTTCAGTATGACACTTTCACTATTAGGTACATCGATTCATTAAAATCAGTCCTTTGCTTATGTGCGTACTGCGTGCTCCCACTTCAACACTTTAAAGTAGAGTTGTGTAGCTCCTGAGTGAATGATATAAAAGAACTATATCAGTAATACTGACATAATGTATCACTCACTCATACTAGTACCGAATATATCACTAGCTCATTCATTTAGCTCAGTATACCGTTTATATCCATGATGATGATTGATGAGTATAACCAACAACTTATAGCTCACCAAAGAGTACTTTAATCTATAACTCACTATATATCATAAATATTTATCAATTCCTTTACATTCTCTTTGTATTTATCTATAGCTCACTGCGTCACTGCGATGTTTGTTCGATCAACTCTCTTTGTATTTAATTATAAAGTTTCATTGGTCAATAAGACACATTGAGACTTAAAATCAATTTTGGTTGATATTATTATAAAATATTTATGATGCCAAATCATAAAAAAAGAATTTGGCCCAAAAATAAAAAACCTGGAGAGTGCCACCCTTATCACCTAGCGGAATAAAAAGCAGCCTCAGACTTACCAAACGTACACAAAAAATCATAAAAATCGGTCCAGCCGTTTCAGAGGAGTTCGATAACAAACACTGTGATACGATATTTTTATATATACTAGTGGAACCCGCGGATTCGCTCGCGCTAAATCGCTAGTATATTATAGATATAAAATATTACAGTAAAACACAATTTAACACTTACTAAAATTAAATAATATAAATATTAATAACGCCATCTACAAGAAATCGTTACGCATCATTTGATAAGTGTAGGTACGGAATTATGATTATTACTAGCGGAACCCGCGGCTTCGCTCGCGTTAAACCGCTAGCATATTATAGATATAAAATATTATAGCAAAATACAATTAACACTTACTAAAATTAAATAATAAAAATATTATTAACGCCATCTATGAGAAATCATTACGCATCATTTGATAAGTGAAAGTACGGAATTATGATTTAAGAGTTTAGAACACATTATTATATTACTCTTTTTTAACAGTATTTTAGTAATTAAGTATTCTTTTTTTATGTAGTAAATATATTATATTTTACTTAATTTATTTTATATATTTTATTTATACTATATATTTTATTTTATACACTTTTGTTGTATTTTTTGTTGTCTGTGTCTTTTGTTGTCATTGACGTTTCGCTAGAGTGGTTACATTCTCTTTGAGAGATTATAGATTAGAATTAAACAAAAATCAAAATACTCGACAATCCGAATTTTGCGGATATATGTTGTCGACTCGAAATCTTTATTTTTTTATGTTTTATTATCCAGGTAAGGTTTCGATCGAGTCTACAGTACCCCTTGACGAAATTATTAATATAAATATATACTCTGTTTTTTACTGAGCTGACTGAGCTAAATGAGCTAAAAGAGTGATATATATCTTTGTATTCAAAAGATATGTATCTATCTTTTCAGTTTAGTGATCTATTTTGCGCATCTCTACTTTAAAGACAACTAAAGAAATAGAAAAATACTAAAGTAAATAGGTAGTTAAAAGCATAAGCCGCCTTGTCAAAGAAATGCCGACATTGGGGTGCTAGTGTAAGCGTAGTTGAGGCGGTAATTCCATTGCTTTATTTAATATTATTATTGGTATTTTTAGGCCTATTATTATTATTAAAAAAATATTCTAGTAAAAATAATTCAAATAATTATTTTATAAATGTTTTCCTATAGGAAATGTTTTAAGAAAAATAAATTAATTCAATTACTTATTCCGAATTCGCTATTATCCCCGCTATCGCCTATGACACCTCACCACACCTCACAATTCTGTCGGTACACATTCAAAGGGCGGCGATGCTTACACGTGTCTTTAAATTTCTTTGAATTTTACCGATTTGACAAAATGGCGCGACTCTCAAGGATTTTTGCGTCATAGACTAAAAAATACACGGTAAAACCTACTTTTAATTAGTATTTAATAATATTGCAAAATGATAATTTATAGTATGAAAATAGTAAAAGCTTTTCCTGTTTTTATTACATATTAGATTATTTTTTTAAATACCTGGTGATAAATTGACATCAATGATTTTTTATAACCATCTTCAATTTTTGTTTTTTATAAGATTTAGGGTCACTTGATGGGCATAAAAAACACAAAATGCTGACCAATCTAGGTGGAACTTCAAGAAAAAATGTTTTGGGCGATATCTCAGAAACTATGCACTTCAGAGCAAAAGTTATTGAAACCATTATTGTAGAGAATAAAATTTCGCATTTTTTATTTCTTGTAAACTTTTTTATAAAACTTATCGTTTACGATTTAAGGCTTTTAATGAACCGGATTTTCTGTCTCGGTCGACAAATCTCACCGACAGTGATTAATCAATAAAATGCGTGTTCAATGAACCGTATTATGCTCATAATAATGTGATTATTTTCATGTATTTTATTTACCTACTTTACAAGATATTTTACTCAATTCTAAGACATAATATGCTATGCCACTCCTGCGAATTCTTATTAATTATTCTATGCAAACGTCGCTAGGGCTAGTAGTACCTACGGCTGCTCGGGGACAGTGTGATGTTGCCGCCTTTAGCTGGGGTCAACAAACTCTGATCTATTAGTGTTTATTTTTATGACCATTTTTATTGTATTTATAATTTATTTTGTGTGAAAAATTCACTTTTTTATTTGAAGGTATTTTTTCAAATTGTCAATTTTTATCGACTTATATCATCTCACCCTACATGCAGTTTAAAGGAATGTTGATTAAGCGTCACCATCCTATACCTATATAGTATCTAAAAATATGATAGCAAAATACAATTGACATTTACTAAAATTAAATACCTAATAAAAATATTAAAAACGCCATCTATGAGAAATAATTATACGTCATTTGATAAGTGAAAGTACGGAATTATGAGTTAAGACCACATTATTATATTATTCTTTTTTAAAAGTATATTTTACAAACGAAGTAGGTATATTTTTTTAGGAATTAAATATTCTGTATCTGTTTGAACGACTTCATCTTTCTTACTGCAGAGATTGATTTACAACTAGAAAAGAAGTCTAACTACTCACGCGCATACATAAAGTACACGCACCCATATTTTTTTATTATTTTTTACCTACAAAAATCGGTCGCCCAAGTACTATAACTTTAAATACATACATATTATAAATATAAACGCCCATGATTGGAGTTCAAAACAAACATTCGTGTTCAACGAATGAATGCCCTCAGCGGGACTTGAAACCGCGACCGCTGGCGCAGAAAGTAGGGTCACTACAAACTGAGCCAAACAAAACTCAGGTCGTGACTTAGGATACTTTTTATTGCAGAAAAATAATTCATTTCCACAGGAAAACAAAATAGGTACCTAATTGGTTTTATTGAGTCGTCTTTAGAAAGCTAGCGGTGGCTAAATCTTAAGAGATAGGTACATCATATATCAAAACTATGTAGTAGGAAAATGTAGGTAATAAAAAGCCAATTACAGAAAAGTCTGTTACATCAAATATCTTTCTCCTTAGCGGATCGATGTGCACGTTTCGAGTAAAAAGTACTTGTACCTACCGATTTAAACTAAATTAGGTATAAAAATATATCTGTACTTTAAGTCTTCCTATTTTCTCCCTATTTTCTTCTTCAAAATTCTATGTACTGGTACTTTCTTTTGTTTTGTATCGTTTGTTTTCTAAGTGTCAATTTTTTGTATTATAAATTAAGCCTGTCCGCTTCCTGAAACGACACTCAGTCCTAATTGCAAGACGCGAGAGTCTCGCAGACTTAGTCTTGTTCTTGCTCAAATCTTGCATGGTCAGTCTTGGTCTTGGTCTTGCTGAAATTAGGCGGTCTTGTTCTTGGTCTTGGTCTCGCAAAAATGCAAGACCAAGACCAAGACTGCAAGACCAAGACCGATTTTGGGCAACACTAATTTTATAAGACTGAATTAAACAATAATATTCCGTACAATGTACCTAATTATGTTATGGATTTTTGGTCAACGTTTTCTAGGAAAAAAAAATCTAGTAACGGTATTACACTATAACTAGCAAAAAGCTGAGCTTTGTGAGGGCTCGCGTAGTTTTTTAACGAGTAATAACTTTTAAGACAGTTGTTAATGTTCATTTTTTTAATGGTTTAAAATTATATTTTTTTGGTAGATAACACATCCAGGTATGAAGTTAAATTACTATGTTAAAGGACACATCTATGGGCGTGATAGTTTTTCAGTAAAGACTACCATAAAATGTTCAGGTTGTGGGATAGTGTTAGGGCTTACTTCGCTTACCCTAATTACCTATACGAATTTATTGTAATACAAAGAAGAAACTTATTGATTCTAACAAAATATTGTAAAAACATGTTATATTTTCTATGTATGTTCTTTCATAACTTACTTGATATACTATACATATTTTCTAGAGCTTTCTCTCGAGGTATTATTAAATTCAATAAATAATTTGTGTATTTCTAATAAAACACCCTATTTCTGAGATTCAGAGATATGCACTTATTCGTAAAAAAGTAGGCATATTAAAATTGGTGAAGAGCGAGTTTCAATGTTTGATTTAAAAAGCTTTCAAAGCTTTCAGTATTTTTTCGATATTTTTGTCTAGTATTTTCAGAGGCTAGGGATAGATTTCTCATTTCAGTGATGCTCGTGGCCTTACATTACACATATTTCATGGTTACTATTAGTTATATTCGACAATACGCTTGACTCTACTTTCTGCACCAGCGCGGCGGTCGCGGGTTTGAGTCCCACTGGGGGCATTCATTTGTTGAGCACGAATGTTTGTACTCGTTTATATTTATAATATGTATCTATTTAAAATTTACATATGTGTAATATATCAACTATCTGGTATCCGTAACACAAGCCTCGTAACTTACCACGGAACTATAGTGATATGGATGGTGCTGTTGTAATAATGTCCCAACATATTTATTTATTTATTATATTTACTATTTCACTGTTGATGATTATCTTTTATCTATACGATAAATCTAAATTACCCTTTGTTTTATTTGAAAATTTATAGTGTCGTCGCCTTTTCTCTTCTGTGCATTTTATCGTTTTATGAGGTCAGCTTTTAATAGTTTACAGATTCAAACAAAGTTATCGCAATTCGTTAAGAGTAAGTAAGCCAATGATGCAGAGTACAGTTAAAATGAGATAGAAGATTAGAACTTCGTTTGTACCTACACTAAGACGAGTGGATATAATATGTAGTATGTGTAGGTTTATATATTATGTTTTATTTAAAAGAAATCTCAAAATAAAATTTTGTATCTAAATAAATATTACACATACCTACATACAAATATATTTTTTCAATTATCCAATAAATAAGTCCAATTACAACGATAAATTCAAGTCAAAATGTAATTACAAGTATCAATACAATAAAATCGACATTCTAGTTTTAACGGTCTAAAAGGATCAATGAAAAAATAATTCTACTTGATTGACTTTTTGTTTTCAAAAATATTACATGTCATTACTAGGTATGTTAGTTAGTTCCAGTTTAGTTATAGAGTTGTATTATTATCTTACACGAGATAGGCTTTATAGTTTTTTAGATTTTTCTGTGTGAATTCAAGTTTTAATGCATCACGAGAAAACAGAAATTCTGTCTACTATCTATTCTTACTAAATTTCATCAAATTCTGTAACAGAATGAAATTTAGTAAGATGATAGCCGGTTATTCGGGTACACATTAGAATACTTTTTACTCCAGGAAAACATCACATCTATGAGACTTTTACACGAACCGTTAAAACGTATCGAAAATTTTACGTTACGTTTCCGTGTTAGAGACCAACACGAGCGGAACGAGTTAGTCTCTAGTATTTAACAGAACCGTATAAAAATCAGTTCACAAATTGTGAAACTTTGGCGTAACGCAATACCTACAAATTTTCTACGAGTATAGTAAGTGCGGGTAATAAGGCCTGTCGGCCTTTGATTATTGATCTTAATTAGCAAATATAAGAACATATATCTTGGTTATTTACGTGTGTTAAAGTGTTAGGCCTTATTACCCGACCATAGTATAATAAGGCCTACGGACAGGGTTTTAAGAAATGTTAAATATCATTTTTGTTTACGGCTAAAGTTCTCATTTTTTGTTCATATTTAATAAAAAAGATTCTATTTCTTTACTTAACATTAAAATTGGTTGATTTCAATGTATAGCTTTTATTTTATTTCAAATCTCCCTTAGCTAGGCCTTATTACCCGCACTTACCTTACATTTTGAGTTGAAAAGTGCTCAAAATAAGCCTATTCTAATAAAGTTTAATCTCATTTCAATTCATTTCAGACTTGTTATTCCTATGAAATATCATAAAGTCATTACTAAATTGTCGAAATATGTCTTAAATTGTTCCATTTGTGTGTTTATTTCAATAGCAGTACTTTATAGTCAATATTGATATTATCGGTATGATTTTCGTTTCTGATTACGCTATCGTGCTTATGTAGGCTTTTACGAAAATAGATTTCGGTGGCTATGTAGTTTTCAGACTCGAATGTATTAATATTAGGAGGACATGCAATTGGCAGGTTAAAAATCAATACAATATACGTATGTTAGCGGAATTTATCACTAAGTACGACTAGGTGGGTACGTGATTTGTTTTCTGTAGTGTGTAGTTTGAAATTGAATTTATTGATTCACTTGTTACTATGTCTATATCTGCGACATGCTTAAGTCATATTGGATACCTAGACTAAAATAAACATAATTTTAATCTCTTTAGGAAGGTCTCTATTCTAATTGCTTTCTTGACGTACTCGTAAGATTAATTTTAAGCCGATTCAGTATGTCTTAACTCGCCCTTGTTTTATTTAGGCACTGATTACTCTTTAGACAGTGGGCTAGTAATTTTTTGACATGGTTCAAAAGTGAAGTACTTACGTTGTTATTTTTATGTTCTTAATTCTTTATTTAAATATATAAAAAGAATTATAATAATAAAAAAGGTCTCATATACAAAGAAGAACGTTTTATTTATAGTGGTGAAATACTTTTAAGGAATTTAGAAGCAATTACTGCGATACGAAAATCATATGGAAACTCTTTCCCGGAGTAAAAAGTAAGCGTTCCAACCTCTAACCATAAATCACGTGGAACTGTTGCTCCATTGGTGCGTGAAACAAGGAAAAACCAACAAGCGCACTTTCGCATTTATAATATTGGTATAGGCAGGATTATGTTATTTACATTCATATATATTCGTTTTATTTATTGGTAATGGTGGTTTTTGGATGTAGAAATATATAACAGTACCTTCTACGTGTTTTTCTTCAAGATGATGATGATGATATCGTGGTGGATTTACACCAGAGTGACAATTATTAGTACTGGAATTTTTTTCTTCAAGATATATCTTGAGTATAATATCTTTTGGGTTGTGTTTTTTTTTTTCTTAAACCATTTCAAGGACCCTGACAAAACATTAAACGATTATGTAAATCGGTCTAGCCGTATTTAAGTTTTTGAAAGATCAACGAATAGCATAGGTTTTTAAAGCCTAGCGTGGATATTTGTAGTTTTTTGGCACGATAGGTCATGCATCAAGGCATAATAATATTATGTACATCTGTGAACTAAATTTCATCTAAATGTCTCCAGCCGATTCAGGTTGACGGACAGGTTGATACAAACATTGTCAGTCGTACCATTTTAATTAATTGTTCAGATTACATATTTTTCAATACCTAATTTATAATTTAATAAATATGGGAAGTAGTGTATGTATATAATGTGCGCGATTAGTTAGAATGAGAATGATTTAAGTTGCCTACTTCTCTTTGAGCAGTTTAAGTACGACTAATAAACTATTAAGTATAGCATGTATATTATGAAAAAAATAACTAAACTTAACTAACCC
Organism: Boloria selene; assembly: GCA_905231865.2. Taxonomy (NCBI): domain Eukaryota; kingdom Metazoa; phylum Arthropoda; class Insecta; order Lepidoptera; family Nymphalidae; genus Boloria; species Boloria selene. Next base: position 9,996,771 of record HG993133.1, read on the forward strand.
TTCAAACAATTAAAGATTTGAACAAATATAACGGTTGGTTCGTAGAGGCAGTGGGCGGTCCGGCGGTCCAGGGTTTCCCAGCGATAGGGGCGTTATTCTTGGAGACAATCAATACCACCGTCTGCATATTTAAATCAGTAATAAGGTGAACAACTTGACGCTTGACTTGACACACGTACTTTATAGTTTCTAGAAAATTGACTTTCTTAATAAAATACCTTTAACAAATTGATTATTTCTACTGGAAAAACAGTTTCAGCTTTATAGCTTAATATTTTTTATAAGAATTTTTTTTTATGAAAATTTTTCATTATATATACCAATATAAACTAGATATTCTTATGTTTATATAGACACACAGACACACACCCATACACACGCATACACACACACAAGCACACGCGCACGCACGCACGCACGCACGCAGGCACACACACACACACAAACACAAAATGCAGCTTAATATGGAGTATTACAAATGGAATCTTTAAACATTATTTAACAGAGACGTTGTTTACTTGTGATCTAAAAATTATTCTATCTGCGTAAAGTAGGTAAGTAAAAAATTCTGAATGGCGTGGGGTTAAATTGAGCTATCAAGAAGTAAACTTAATGTCCCATTTTTGCAGGATTCAGGATACATGGAATAAGATTTATCTATCTGACATGATATGATTTTCTTATTTAGAAATAAGTAATAGCTTTCGCTTGTGGTTCTGGTGATTATTTTTTTTTGTATATAATTATTGTAATATGTAGTGTATTATTATGTGATCTGTGTAGATAGCGTGTAATAAACGTTCTCAATAAGAATGCAGGTGCAGAGATTTTTTTCTAATTGGTATTGCAGCTTCCGATTGAATTGCATGTAGTCAAAGAGATAAACAAAAAAAATATATACCTAACAAACTTATAGTTATGTATAAGCTTCATGTAGATATCTATGGTTACATTTTATCTTATTTATCTAACTGTTCTAAGAGAAAACAAAAGAAATCGGTTTATTTATTGGTGTTATTTAAAGATATATCTCTTAAAAGTTTAATACACTATAGTAGAAGATACGACATGTATACAAATATCAGAAGGTCCTGCTTAATGATGAAAGAGCGAACTAGCAGAAATAAATATGCAGCTCAGTCGCGGCTGACTGGCTTCAAACACTATTCATCTGAGACGTGCTTCGCGAAGTCACGTGATCTGAAAAATGTTACGGTCTTTCTCCTTGCGAAGGGAATACTGAGATACACGAGCTTGTATAGTGTTCTACGAAAATAAGGTTCGAAATTGAAAAATTCACTACATTTGTTTGTTTTCTTGGTGAACATGGTTGACTAAGTGGTGCCCTTATAAATGAAAGTTACGAAAGCGAGTAATTTATCACTGGATTACTGGGAAGCCAAAAGGGGTTATGTGTTTGACCTCTATATATATCGTTGTAGGAATGTACCTACATATATTGTTTATATTAATACGTACATTGTTTATATTAATGGATTTTAGTAATCGAATTGAGAGGCAAACATTTTTTTAGTCAAGTATCGAATTCTATGTTTTTAATATACTTAACAATAATAAAAATACTTAATATACAAGTTATTTTAAACTTCATTTGTCGAATTGCCCGATAAAAAGCTTTCGCGATTTTATTTTTATTATTTCAATTTACATTTTTGATATACATATTTCATACTGATATAATACTTAATATACAAGTTATTTTAAACTTCATTTGTCGAATTGCCCGATAAAAAGCTTTCGCGATTTTATTTTTATTATTTCAATTTACATTTTTGATATACATATTTCATACGGATTGTTTATATAAAATGTGTATAGTAAAATCTATCCTCTGTTTTCATAACAGGTCGTGTCGAATGTCGATACTTCACTGCACAGTGCGCAACCAATAAAGCAAAATAACCGATACAGCTTGTTGACGGCGCCCAGTGCCGGCTGTCACCTAACAAAACTAAAGTTATGAATGTTCTGTAACGCCTGTCGAAAGCTAACTGAAACTTGTTGGCTTAAATGAATATTCTGTTACTGTAGGGAAATGGAAAATTCAATTAATAACCATGAAAGCTAAGGGTGATTTATTAAAAATAATGAAGGAATAATGCGATCGCACATAATATTTTGAATATAAAAGTTTATTTTAAAATTAATATTAATTTAGAGGTGGCATCTCGTCAGGGCCATGATCGAACACTTTTAATATAAACTTACAAAGTAGGAAGGAGTTTTGTTAATCCCATGGCTTACAGGATGTTGCCCCCAACTTTCTTGGAATATGTTAGATTAAGTATTGGGAATCTCCTCCTTATAATATAGAGGAAGTTTCTCATAATTAGTCAAAGTTTCAAACGAGTATATGAACAAAATAAGGTATCCTCAATTAATCGAACTTGAACGAGCTTTTGTGATGTTTTGAGTTTGAAGTTTTGCGATGTTTTATAAGCAGCGAGCAAGTTCATTAGTGAAATCCAATGTTTAATTGAAATGTCATGAGACTTCAACTTTATTCACGATAGGTACGAACTATGAGTTTACTGAACGAGCGAGCGAACAGAGTTAAGCAAGATGTTTTAAATAAAATTCGATTTTGTCAAGTTGATTTCTATTTAACATTTTAAGTGTTTAGCTTTCAAATACGTTTAAATTATTTAAACATTTAAATTTATGGAATCGAAATAATATATTCATCAGTTTCAGGATTCTGGTAAGATCCCCCGCTAATTTGTTTTTATGTTCATTAATCACAAATTCAAAAGAAATTTTGGAACGATAAAACTTGTTTTTTTTATAAAGGTAAAATTGGTAGGTCAATACCTAGTCTTTTCGACGTCCTATCGCTCGCTGGATGAGAGTAGACTGCGTAATACAGGTGCTTTTATATAGTTTTTTTTATAGTTTCAACAAAAACAACAAATAATTGCAAAGTGATAATTGTTTTGACAGTGCTAAGCCATATTTTGAAGTCTGTATATAAATTAATTTGGAAAATAAAAAAGCTAATACTCGTAGTCCGTAGATAATAATTATTACACAATATATTATTACTTTGGGGTTTTATCTCGGTAACGATGCTTGGTAACCTGATGTAACTTTTGAAACATTTTAATTAAATTTCGGACAATTTAAAAGGGTCGCTTGGCGTTCTGACCTATTCACGGTTGGCAGCGCTGATGCAAACAGGGTAGCTTGAGCCGTGGTCCCTGGGCGTTAAATTCCAATTATCATGTTTACTGCGCTGCGTTGCTCCCTCAAGCGAAGGACCTGTTTTAATATCTCAGGATTCGTGGTAATTGACTCACAATTAAAAAAGCTTTTCTTTTGTAAGTGTATTTTTTCTGTAAGTTTATTTTATATTAAAAAAATTGAGAATATTGTTACAGCAAAAAGTGTAGATGTTTTTTTGTGAATCAAAATAAAATTTAATTAATAATTATTGATTATGTTTGCTTTATACAAATATAATTTACATAATGAAGTTCTATCGAAATGAGTTACGTGTCGAGTACCTACCAGAAAGTGTAAAAACTTATCTATACCTACTATTTATTTTGTTTCAAAGGCGCCAAGTGTACTCATATAGTCTCACCAGCAAATGGCGCAATAATTCACATTCTTTCTGACCGCCGCTTTGTCCGCAACAAACAAATCCTACCCTTTCTTCTTACATTTTACGAGTTGAGTTATCGTTAGGCTTGTTCCCTTCATGTTTATGTTAGAATTCTTATATCACTCGGGTGTGAATCTTTAGATTAAATAACCTTTTTACGGATATGGGCATAGTAATGTAAGTAAAAAATGCTTTTATGTTATTTAGTTACTTAGTTATTATTTAGTTCCTCAGATTACAAGTAAAATAGTTATTTTATGTTGCATATAAAAGCAAAGATTATTTTGTTCGCAGAGCTACGTCTAGTGACACACCTACGGTCGTGGGAAATTGGACGGTTGGAAGAAACAAGTAAAAAGACAAAAGTACAGTGTGCTAGTCATTTAAAGCTTAAAGCATCATTACTGTTTGAACTGAGAAAATACTGGTTTTATCTTGTTCTTGTTCTTACTCTTGAAACAAAACAGAATTTCTACAAATGTAGAACTTCCTTCAGTAGCAAAAAAGTAAAATACTTACGTTCTACAAGGAAGCTATGTATGTCTTATTTTCGGTTAATTTATGACTAACTATATTTACGCGTCTCTAGGTGCTTTTTGTGTTACATACTAGAGACTCTTCTTCGCTTCGTTCGGGTTCGCCTCTATCGCGCGAAGTTAAAGTAGTACTTAGTACTCTTAGTACTCTTTCGCAATTATCCAAATTTTTTTGAATTAAAATCTTTATTAGTCGTTCTCAATTTATGGCGTGACCACGCCTTTCTGGCAATGAAATTGGCAAAATTAACGAATGGGCAAATTCTGTTTCTAATAGTCACTTATGTCTTAGATCTGATCCGATGTAGCAGTTTCAGCAAGATGGAACAACAAACAAGCATGCATAAACATACTTTTACACCTATAATAATATAATACGAGTATATATGACTGATAAGTGAAACAGATATTTAATTTTATTTCTAAAACAGTTTCTTTGAACATTTTCTACGTACGTTATTCTTCATAAAAATGTAGAACATAAATTAAAGGGATGAATTTGTAAAATATTTTAGAAATTAGAATCCTCAGTCCTCACTCGGAAATTAGCGGAGGTTGGATCGCGTGACTAACTACTAACAAGGTAATATGTTCGTTAACAAGCGGTCGTCTTTGCGGCCAGAGCCGGCTTTGCGATACTTCAAAGTGATAGCCGCCTAAAACTTGGACCTCTTCAATGATAAGTTGGATATTTAATCGGCAGAGCTGTTAAGTCGTGAATATCGAAACTCAGAAACAAGATCTATTTTCAAGGGTCAATTTGTTAATACAAGTTGCTAGTGAGCTTGCAATATTACTTTGATTCAATAGGAACGCTTAAAATCAATTTGATTTCTACTAAAGTTCAAAAGCTAATAACCCTTTTGAATAGTGTTATTAACAGTTAACTCTAAATCTTGTTTGCATATGAGATTTAGAGCCTCCTGTAATGTATTGGTTATAATATTTGTGATTGACTTCGAAAAGGAGGACGTTCTCATTATATGTGTTTCTATATTATGCTAATGTTTGTTTATTTTAATAGCAGCAGCCCTTTTTTAACGTCCCACTGCTGGGCACGGGCCTCCGTCAGAACGAGCGGGATCAGGCCTTATTCCACCGCGCTGGCCCAGTGCGTGTTGGCGGACTTCACATGTCTTTCTGTTGTGTTGTATCATGTTTTTCTAAGACACGCAGGTTTCCTCACGATGTTTTCCTTCACCGTACGACAAGTAGTAATCATGATAGAAAAATGATTCGCACATGAAAATATCAGAGATACGAGAACCGGATTTGAACCCGCATCACTCGGTTATCCAAGCGAGCGCGTTACCGCTGGGCTACCACTGCCTCACTGTACTTATTTTAATAGGGCTTAAAAATGCTTTCTCGCACACTAATTAATAAAATTCTAATTATACTGGTAAATGGTTTCAAGGAGGGCACTAGTTGCAACCGTCTAACGGTCGACGAAGCCCTCATGAACCATTTCGGAGCCATAGTTATGGCGCAGAAGAAGTGGCACTCATCGGAGATATAAACCAGCTGCCTTATATCGACAGAGAAAATCTGTTCGACCTAAGGTACTGCTGGCCAACTCTGGTGACCAACATCACATGTGAGTTGTCCTGTACGCATAGAAACCCGAAAGACGTCGCATACGCCATCAGAGACGTCTATGGTAATATCTACTCCTCCAGTAAAACCATCCACTCCCTGAGCATAGAAAGGTTCACCGACGCGCAAATACCATCTACCAAAGAAGGAACCCTATACTTGGTCCACACCCAGGAGGAAAAGAAGCTCCTGATAGACCAGGGATACGGATCCGGCGAAGGGTCGCGCGTCATGACCATCCACGAGGCACAGGGCCAAACCTACAAAGAGGTCATCATCGTGCGGACGAAGACCAAAAGGCTCCGCATTCACGATAGTGTGTCACATGCTGTCGTCGCTGTGACAAGGCACACCAAGACCTGTGTCTATTACTCTGACGATGGCGACGACGCAATTGGCAAATTTATTCGTCGAGCGGAGGGAGCCTCAGCGAAGACCATCCTAGAGCACAGCCTCAAAATGTCCATTCTTAAACGCGACAAAAAAATCACAGAGGCTGTGCTTGCCCAACTGCGGGATGGGGCGGGTTTCTAGAGTCCTAAAAGTCGACTGAAAAAAAAAAAAAAAAAAGTCAGTGTCGGCCCACGTTACATGATTAGCATGTATCGCTAGTTTTAAGTCCAAAAATGTAAAACGCCAAAAAAAAAAAAAAAAAAAAACAAAAGGCACGGGCGCTTAACGCCTGTGGATGACACATTTACATTAAAAAAAAAAAAAAAAAATTAATAAAATTCTAGTGCCTGTTATTATCAAGGTGAGTTTGTATTTAAAGGTAGCATAATTAAAAGTCAAAACAGCTGTTGGCCGAAATTGCGATGTCATCTCAATTATTATTGATTGTGTACATACTCGTAGTTAAAAATAATGGTTTTACCTTGATAAATTAATTATGCCCTAATAATAATAGTACCAACATGTATGGCTTAAACACAAATGATTTTCTTTAATAGATGTAGGGTCTCAAGACTTAAGTGATTAAAATATTATGTTTAAATCCCTACTAATATTATAAATGTGAATGTAAGTTGGTTTGTTACGTTTCACGCGAAAACTACTCAACCGATCATCATGAAACTTTGTACACATATTCTTGAAGGTATTAGAAGTAACATAGGATACTTTTTATTACGAAAAATATTTTTTACGAAAAATTAAAAAAATGTTTGTATTAACAATGGGTTCTGAAATAGCTAGAGTAATTTCTTTCAGGCATCCTACTGATCAACTCCATGAGGTTGATTAGCAATTAAAAAAATGAACGCGGGCGAAGCCGCGGGTAAAGCTGGTATTAGATACAACATGTCGCTGTTAATAAAAGCTTGACTTGACCTTTTTGACCTTAAAATGCAACCCAAACTATAAAGTAAGGAAACTATAACAATGTTTTTAATAATCAACTAAAGTATATTTAATAGATGCAACATATTAAAATTTATGCACGGAGTTACATACCTTTCATAAAATTTCTATGGGTGCAATATACAGGTTCAATAGCGCCGTAAATATTTCCGGTACATAAAATTGCATGCAAAGAGTCGAACACTGCAAGCTCTTTAAAAATATGAGGGGAAATGCATTTGTGTAAGTTTACCATGGCATAAAAGTGGTAGGATAATAAACGGCCAACTAAAGTTAGACAGGTAGGTACATCATAAAGTAAGGTTTAAATCTTTATTACACCAATAATAAACACACCATGGTAATTTGGAACGTAAATGATACTGGTTATTGAAACTTAAGTGACTGATTATAAAACTTTTTATATTTTACGACTGGCACGTAGCGAAAAAGTTTAATGTTTTATAAACTGCCAGTATTGATACTGACGGTTGATATTGATATTTTGCTTTAGGCTTATAATCATGAAGTTAGTTTGTAGTCACTAATTAATTGGCGTTTAGGACATTTTTAGGCATTAATTAATAGGGCAACTATTATTACTAAAGCAAACATTATGCGTATAATTGGTATTTTAAATAAAACTGTTAGTAAAAGCAGCACGCTTTATTTTTCAACCATAGTCACGGGGGCGACTGCGAAAGTCTAAAAAGATACATTTTATTTCATATTACTTTTACACAAATGTTCTATGAGTAGAAACAATATGTTTTGCCCAATTATTCACTGTACCTATATCAAACTAAAATAAAAATTATTTGCAATTTAATTATGTAATTTGAATTCTTTTATTCGCACATGTGCTAAAATAAAGTATTTTCTCTACTAAAAAAACACAAAACACGTATAATAGCCCCTTAGTTTTCCGCGATCAAAGTATTCAATGTTACTTTTGACCAAATCCTCTAGTATATACCTAATAAAAATATAATCAGTTCCTAGCGCTCCCAAAGAAATACAGTTACGTAAAAACAGATTTACAACATGTTTTAAAACTTTATTAAAATAAATATCAATAATATGAAATATATGCTCAATGTCCCCATATAGTTAAATTAGATAGATCTATTTAAATTTTATTTGTAAGTATATGTATCTATGCAAAGTTTTAAATAACCAGACATCGAATATCTATACATTTTAAATCACTTTTCTATATTATCAAGAATAATATGACGCAGTACAATTTACGGCCTACATACCACGAAGGCGGTGTAATATTTTTTTATGCCGCCGGTATTGTACTGCAGAAAGGGAAAGTAGAGCAATACTGTACACCAAGGTCGACGCCATTAAGTCCCATGTTTTCATTGCTGCCTATGGTGAAACAACAAAAATACTCTTTCAAAGATGTTACAAGCATTTAATAATAAGCTTAATATAGGCTATAGAAAAAGTATATTTACATAATTTCTCACTTACGGTGGACTTGGTAAACAAAGTGGCGTTTCTATTAGGGTCAATTTAGCACTGCATCGGCGCGGATAGGTTAAGTACATGAATGAGTGACCTTCAGTTAACGCGGATAAAATAGAGGGTAGAAGGGATGTAATAGTACAGGGACGCGCTGTCCCAACTTTGAGTGTGTTTTGTGTTTGGTGAATATATTTGTAAGGTCTTACTACTTTAATGTGTAATAAAATACTTAATTGTTATACTGGCTATATTGGGGACGCGAATTATACTTTGGTACAACTGGCAGTTAAAAATATGACAATGGTCAGAAAAATAAAGAAAATTCAAAATAAAAAATAGACACTGCCTCATTTTCCGTTTTATTTGAAATGAATGGATGTTATGCCTAATTGACCACGCTTAGCTTGAGTAAAAATATAAGAAAATGTTAGAAAATAAGTAGTAATTATATTTATTTGATGTAAATATTTTTGAAAGTTGATGCTGGCTTTTACTGAGATATCCTACACAATATGAATACTAAATATAATATTAATAACTAATCAATACAGATTTTTTCTCATATTTGTTTAGTTAAAGAGCTTATAATATAATATAATATAAATAATATTTTTAAATATTGGCATTATGCGATGCGTAGATATTTTTAATACCTATGTATAATTCGCGTCATGTAAAAAGAACGCTGGCTGTCAAGTTGCGCAGAGGCGATTTATAGGTGAATTTGGTGGTAAGACGCGGGGCGCGGGACGGCGAGACCCGCGCCGCATGCTTTCCGGCTCGCTATTGGTTTGTCAGTTCAAAATACTATCGCGCACACAAAAGTTATTAATTACGAAATGGTTTTATATAAAAAATAGAGAAAAAATATTTTTGACGTATATTATTTTATAACGAGAGAATTTTATAATAATGCAGTTAATAATTTTAAAAATATGTTAAATTAATTAATTATATTTTTTGTAAGTAAATTAAACATTCTATACTGAATCAAACATATTTTTCTAATTAATCTAATTCTATTTAATGACATTCTATCTAATATATTTTTCAATGTACCTGCCAATAACCAATATACGTCGCGAGCAAAAGGCTATTTCAAAAATAGAATAGGCTTAGTAATTTCGTATGCGAATGTACCCATGCGCAAACACACCCCCCACCACTTTCTTCCAGCGTTCTTTTTACGTGACGCGAACTGTAACAAACTTCCCTCTCTGTTCATTCGGACAACAGACTGTAACAGAAAAAAGGCAGGTAAGAAAATTATTCTATAGAACTTGTGACATTATCGAATCGGCAGTTCTAAAAAAGTTTTGAAAAATAACTTTTAAAGGAATATTAAAATTGACACTTACATTATGTCTTACTTATAGGAGATAATTCCGTAGTTATGGATTAAATATTGAATGTCGTTATGTTTTTTTACTAAGTGACTAACCCTCACTCTGCTCGGGTTCGTTCCCTAGGTACGTTTTACTAGTTCGTATAAATTCTAAGATATGTGTTAATCCAGATAACCAGCTATAATCACAGAAAATTTAATCAGAATCGGTCCAGTGGTTTTCTCTTGATGCTTTCACAGACACACAAATAGAAAAAATTCTAATAGCTATAGATTCGACCTCTATTATTTATTTATTATAATAATTGTACTAGTTGTACATCTCATTTTGCAAATTAAAAAGAAGCCTGCAGATTTCATTCGGACTCTCAATTTTGTACTTATTCATGTAGGCATTTTCTCACTTGCATATGACGCGTTCTGAATCTGCAAACCTAATTAACAATTTCAGAACATTTTCATATTTCATTTAGCTTAAGATTGTACCTATGTATTTTCAACTACGTTTATTTTTATTTTTTAAGTAAAAATATATCTTTATAATTAAATTACCCTTATATATGAGAAAATATACAGACAACGTGAATAATTTTATTGTGGAATTAACTAATATTTTTATGTCATATATTATTTTTCTTCCTCAATAATGATAACAATCGAATTTCAACACTACAACACTGTTATAATTTATTAGTAATTAATTACCTTCCTATAAAAATCTGTACTACACATTGATTACATTTCTTGTTAGTTTATAGTGTTTGACGTTAATACATAATAATAAACACTGTTCCTGCAATCAACCTTCTTTGACCCATTTACATACTTGAAATATATTACGCTTTTAGTATCATGGCTGTGGTAATAATTGATACTGACAAGCTTAAAGGCGTCAAATAAAGGGTCAGTCCAGTACTCAGTATGTGAATATTAAATGAAGCTAAAAACCACCACTCGGAATGAGGATACAATAAAGTGGGCTTAATGCTTGTCATGCTTTATAATTTCAGTAGGTACGTACTCACTTGTAACTTGTAAGTCATAATGTTTTCTCTCGAATACCTATTATATAGTTCAATGTGTAAAGACACAATGTATAATATATGCAGTAAATAGTTAGGTACAAGGTCTGAGTTTATTATTATTAATAATAGTTATTCGAAGGATGGCACAAACATATTTTATACTGATAAAAAAAAAAAAAAAATATATTGGGACATTTTACACACACGTAACCACGTTCCACGTTAAGGTATATGAATCTTGTGTTATGGATACTAGATGGTTGATATACTACACATATATAAGTTTTAAATACATAGTTGTATATTATAAATATAAGCATCCATGACTGGAGTACAAACATTCGTGCTCAACAAATGTATGCCCCCAGCGGGACTCGAACCCGCGACAGCTGGCGCAGCAAGTAGGGTCACTACAAACTGCGCCACGCGCGTCGTCAAATAACTTATAACAAATAACTTTTATGATAATCACTGATTTCGCTCGTATGCGAAATACTTTCCACCTAAGAGATCTACGAGTATAAAGGCTGAAAAATAACGTAATTTATGAGTATTTTTTCGACTTCAAAAAAAGCTATAATGGTTTCTGATACATTTTTATTGACGACTTACCCTCGCTTCGCTCGGGTTTGTCCCTGGGTATAGGAAATCCTTTAGGATAAAATTCTTACAAACTTTGGATGTCTAATTTATTTATATGTAGGTAATCAAAAGCCTAGAAAATAAATTAAGCTAGATAAGCTTTAAAAATGACGTAATTTCCAAATTTTCATCCCCTATTTCAACCCCTAACATCCCTTTTTCAGGTTATAGACTATTTGTGTACCAAATTTCATTTAAATTGGTTCAGTAGTTTTGGCGTGAAAGCGTGACAGACAGACAGACAGAGTTACTTTCGCATTTATAATGTTAGTAAGACATCCTTACTAATCCGTATTAAATTAACAAACCAAGAAAATAATAAATATTAAAGTGGAAGAGAAATAATTAACGAAAAATAGAATAAGTGTTAATTTCTTCTCTATATATGTATATATACATAAAAGTCTAAAATAAAAAAGTATAAAATAATAACTAAGGGAATACAAAAGTGCTCCTCTGTAACAGTATATTGATGAACACTTGGTAACTAAGTTACGATTGGTTTTAGGCAGCTGTATAAGATTTCACGCTTACTTTATTAGATATCGTTAGAAGCGAAATAATACAAAACTTGCCTACTTATTAATACTTTGGAAGGAATATAATCAGAAAGAAATATCTATCTATACTAATATTATAAATCTAAATAGATTGTGTGTAATTTGTAAAATTATTTCTTTTCGTGTTGATTTCTTACCACTTGTAAATTTTTGAGAACTACTCTACAGATTTAAAGGAATTGCCATAATTTTGTAGCCGACTTATCCCCGCTTTGTTCTCGCGCGTCCCTAGGTTCGTTTTAATTTTTTTCATTTTCTAATGTAAAAGTAGAATAAATTCTCCTTATAATAGTGTATGTCCTGTAAAAATTTATCCAGCCGCTGCGGATATTAACGAGAACAAATAGACAGTATTTTTATTATAAGTACCGTATATAATTACATAATATGTAACGACTACTGAAAAGCTTTTATATTGGCATTTTATATTACAAACAGATATATCAAAAATATTGATTTTTAAACTTTTGCAAGCCATTTTAAACAATTATGGAAAGATAAATTAAGCGAATTACTAGTCCAACTAGTAGGACCTACTATTATGTAATGGTAACTGTAATAATTTTACAAGATAACATATTATTATATACCTATTCCATGTAACATATCTGTATTTATGTCTTTTTGTTCATTATAATTATTCTTTGTGCTTAGAAAATATTATAAAATAATACTGGATTTTTCTTCTCGTCAAAGCCTCAGCGAAGTGTTAATTAAAAAGTTTTTATTTTTCATTTATGAGTAAATATTTGATAAGGGATTTGGGGCGCAGCTGTTAAGGTAAACATTTATTTAATTTTACCACAACATGAATAGGTAAATAAATAATGTTGGCCGTAATTGTATTGCGTCACATTGTCTATTTATCCATTGATTTCCGATTATTTCAACCACTGCTATTTTTGTCAGGTCTTTATATATGAAATAACATGTTTGAGTTGGGAAAATTGATTTCGTGGTCATTTATTAAATACAAATTGTACCTAGCACGAATTTATACTTAATTGCAACTACTACCTACCTACCTACCTACTATACTAAATTATATTTTAAAGAAAAACGTAATATCTTGGAAATAGTTTAAAAAATATAAACAAAATAGGAAATAGCGTTCTCGATAATTGTCTTTTAAAAGATAACATTAATTAGAGAGCTATTTATTTTAGTTACTGTAATGACAATGAAAGTATGTACATTTTTTATCACCACTAAAAACACAAACGGATTTCAAGCGTCGGTACACAAATCCGATTTAGCAAGTGTTAAACCTGTAGGTATAACGTTGGAATTGTGTTCAGAATACCTGAGTCGGATTTTTGACATAATAAATGAGTTTATTGTTAAAACAAAAGTAACTGAACATCAAAAACAAAACAAACTCTATAAATTATAAGAACTGTTAAGATCTTGAAAAGCTCATATCGCCGCCCCCGGAGAATAAAATGGTAAATGCAAAAACACGATTTTTCAGGAAAAATAAAAAACCTATTTTTGCCTATAACTTGCTAAGCATTAAATGTAGAAAGATAAAAATAAGCTCAAGGATAGCTATTTTTTTAACCTTTACAATGTTTTAAAATATGTTATGCTAACATTATCCGGACTGAAGATATTTAGAATTTAAAAAGTTACTAAAAGTATGTTGTTGGTTTTATATATTAATAACACATACCATTTTTTTCTCGTTACTTTTAACAGATTGTGAGTATTGCATTACTATTTTACAATAGTTTTAACCAATAATAGAGACTAAGTTAACGAAAAATAATATCACTTGGCATTCTATTCTCGTTAATACTGAAACTATATTAAACGGTAATAGAACCCTGTAATTTTATTCCGGGATTTACAATAAAACAATGTTATAGTAATCAACTATTGGTTTATTGATGAATTTAAATAACTAAACGAAAAGAAGTACTCCTGATCTGATCTTTTTGTAATTATTATAATATTACCACCTAATCACAATAAACTTAAAAACTTATTCTACCTCATCTTGATCATTTAATATGTACATCAGAACTATCATGAAATGTTAGTCAATTATAAAAACCATGTAATAGGGAGTTTAAAGCTTTGCTTACTGGTAGAGGTTTATTGTATGCAAGTTTCAATTGGTTTTTTTTTATCCATTCTGAATAAGTGCTTGACTACGTTCCACCTGATGGTAAGTGGTAACGCAGTCATATATGGTAAGTCGCACTAATTCAGTAGCCACCTATTCACCCTTGCCTTGAAGACACCCATATTGTAATCGGGCGGAAACACTGATGCTGGCAGGTTGTTCCAATCCTTAGCCGTACGTATAATAAATGACGAAGCGAAACGCTTCGTCCGGACAGGTGGGATGTCCAAGACATAAGGAAGGAGACCAGCCGTTCGTCGCGTCGTCCGATGATGAAAAGGGGCTGGGGGAATTAAATCATGTAATTTCTGCGCACACTCGCCCAAATGTAACCTATAGAATACACAAAGACTGGCAACCCTACGTCGGTGATCGAGGCTTTGTAAGTTGGCTTTTACCAGGGTAGGGTCACCAATAAGCCTCAGCGCACGCCTCTCAATCGAGTCCAAGACTGACAGATGGCATTTCGCAGCACCGGCCCATATGTGACTACAGTATTTCACGCACGACTGGACTTGATCTTTATATGGATTTAGAAGCTGTCCCGGCGTGATGAACTGCTCGTAGTTCATGTTGTGGCTAATGTCCATTCCCAACAACTGCAGACGGTCAGTGTATTCCAGAGGCACATTTCGGAAAGTAGGAGTCAAGATAAAAGGACTCCTTTTGTGGTGAACAGGCACGCCTGTGCTTTGGTGGCTTTGAAACTCACAAGATTGGCATCGCCCCAAGTGGAGACTGCCTTGAGTGTGAGATTCAACCGGACTTCTCTCTTTCGGACTGAATTTGATCTCTACTGGCCCGAGCATTCGGCAGGTATCTCTCTACAACAGTGCTGTCGTCTGCGTACCCATAAATACCGGGTATAAGCAGATCGTTAATATGCAACAGGAACAAGGTTGCAGAGAGAACAGACCCCTGAGGAACTCCTGAGTTGGTCTTTAAAGGGTGAGATGAATAACCCTCAACCACAACTTTGAGTGATCAATCACTCAGGAAATCTTTAATCCAGCCGATCAGGCCAGGAGATATACCATAGGCTGAAAGCTTGCTTATAAGGCTCGCGTGCCAAACCCTGTCAAATGCCTTTGAGACGTCGAGGGAGACAGTGATCGCCTCCCCACTTCGCTCAAGAGCTTCTCCAATGGTGTGGTTGGTATACACTAGAAGATCCCCAGTCGACCGATTCTGGCAAAACCCATATTGTCGATCATTGAGGAGATCGTTTTGTTCTAGGTATGCGATTAGACGATTGTTCAATACACGCTCCATAATCTTGCAGAGTATGGAAGTGATTGAGATCTGACGATAATTGGCAGGGTCAGCACGGTTACCTTTCTTGGGCACTGGTTGCACATTGGTAAGCTTTCAGGATTTACGTATTATTCCAGTCCTAAGGGAACAGACGTGTCAGTATCTGAGACAACTCGGGAGCACATGTTTCAAGAACCATCACTGG